>HG992003.1:22875036-27875036 GCA_905220435.1 Amphipyra tragopoginis
CGTTTCGATAATTTCGAAATTACTGAATATCGGTTGCAGAAAAATTATATCGCGTGCGTGGTTACTGTTAACTTCAAATAGGTACAAAGTTTCAAAAAAAAATTTGAGGCCTTATCTTCTCTAATATCAAAAGACTAAAATGAATAGGACGACACGTAGAAGATCAGGGGCCTAATTCTCCTAAAATAAATCTTGATAAATCACAATCGAACCAAGGCCGCACCGTTCATTCAGACAGTTCTCAATTTCAAAAGCTATCAAATTGTTTGACACAAAAAACAAAATCAATCATTTTGAAAGTTTTCGAAAACAAAAACTGACTGACGGTTGTGGTTCGATTGCGTTTGGCAACAATTTATTTCAGGAGAGTTGAGTTGCTTCCACAAATGTGTTGTTCATTTTAAAAATACATTAAATTACAGTTGAAAGGGAAGCGGTTATCTTGGCATGTAACGAAGAGGGAAAAGCGTGTGATGAAGAGAGTGATGAATATAAATGTTGATGGATGGAGGGGAAGTGAGAGACCAAAGAAAAGATGGTTGGATTGTGTGAGAGATGATTTGAATGAAATGGGAGTAAATAATAGCGGGACGGCTAATATGGAAAAATGGAAGAAGAAACCATTTTGCACTGACTTCAAGTAACTTGGGATAAGGGCAGGCAGCAAAAGAAAGATTTAAATACAAAAAAAAAAAACGCAGTACCTACCTAATTATTATTTAGAAACAAAATCAACTAGGTATTTATGATTATTTACGGTTTATTCACGTGCAATTTTCGGGATTGCCCGACTAATTTCGAACCCAAACGGAGCCCTTAATCATGAGCTGAACACGCGGCGAGGTCGCGAGTCGAACTCATGATTAAGGGCTCCGTTTGGGTCCGAAACTAGTCGAGCAATCCCGAAAAATGCACGTGAGTAAACCGCAAATAATCATAAATATGAATGTGTCTCACGAAAGTTATAATACAAAACCAACTAGTTTGAGAATCACTGGTACGTTTGCACTTCTAGTATTTACAACGCGAATGTTTTATTTGTACAGCTGAGCACACAATTCACGGCGACCTACAACTTAATGTACACTTAAGCACTAAAAACAAACTACTTAGCAAAGTCCTTACAATGTGTATTTTTATATTTCTCTACGAAAATACGAATAAATACAATAGATTTTTCGTAAATCTCTCATATTTCATTCATAAATAATCTTCATTTCCTTATAGGTCGGCCATAGATATACGCACATAAAACGATGAAAGATATTGCGTATAACTCTTCTTTATTTAGAGGTCTTTATTTACGAGGTACACTTTATGAGGCCACATCTGACAGTGCACTAATACATGAAGATATATTTTTATTGGACATCCGCTATTAGGGCAAAAGTACGTTGCGCTTTCACTACGGAAGTGTGCTGTGAAATTTTAAGTATACCGATGCGTTTATTTTAACCCTTTTGTGCTTTTATCATTATAGCGTTGTTACTTTTAGTGCGGAGCAAAATGTGTGGTTTTAGTGTATTTTATATGGGGTATTAAATATTAAGTAAGAGATGATGCTATAGTGGTTGCTAGTCCTTCATTTAGTACTAAATAAACCCGGGGCTATTCTGGGTAAAATATAGAGTACTAGCTTTTGCCGGCGACTTCGCTCGCGTTAAAAAACTCTTAACACACTGCTAAAGTTTCTATAATAATCGTCATTCGAAAGACACGTGGTGCCATCTATTATCGGTATTGTTGTTTTCCTCGGAAACAGTAGTTTTTTCGGGATGAAAGTTATCCTACATCCGTTTCTGTACTCCTGACAACGTATATGCAAAATTTCAGGGTGATCGGTTCAGTGGTTTACGCGTGAAAAGGTAACAAACAAACTTACTTTCGCATTTATAATGTTAGTTAGGATTAGGAAGTTAGGATAGTTAAGGGATTTCGGTAGTCTTTCCAAAGTCAAAATTAAATACGACATTTTGTTTTGAAAATTTTCTAAAACCATCCTTAATACTACTTACAAAAGTTGGAGCGCTGATAAAAAAATAATAACAAAACATCACGCCTTATACTCCGAAGGGTTGGCAGAGGTGTATAGTACACCCTCATTGGCCTATTGCCAACAACCGGGCACAAATCCAGACTCCGGGCTGCTACTGAGAAATTCCTCACGAAAAAACGCAATAACACTTTGCCCGACCTAGGGACCGAACCCCAGACCTCACGCTTAGCAGTCACGCTTGCGTCCGCTAGATCAACGAGGCAGTCAAAAATGTTATGTAATATTATAATAATTGGTTGTACGAAAAGCAACTGCTGTTTAACTTCAGAAAGATAGAGTTTTCTTTACACAATTCAAGACCAAGAGCGTTTGTCCACTGCCACCGTCACCGAGAAACGAGATTATTTCGGACCGAGTTCGGAACGACGTGACGGCGATCGTGTAATCCACCGCGACCGATCTCGGTGTTTCCTAACATAAGATAAAAATCTGTGCACCAGGGCCGTCAATCTCGGATGTAGTGGACAAGAGCACACGCGTTTTGTATTGCCGGCATTTCGGTCTGTCACGATCTCGGCGGAGTTCTAGCGGTAGCGCCGAACTACTCACAGTCTCGGTGGCCGAGATGACGGCGCTCGGATGACGGACATGCGGTGGACACGCAGCCATAGTAATGTATGTATCGCTACTTCGGCAACGTCATCTCGTTCTCGTAGACGGCGGCGGTGGACAATTAACGCTCTTACAATTTTACTGGAACAATGTAGAACAACACGCAATAGCTGTCACCAGATCAACATTGAAGTTACACTCTTAAAAAATCTACTTAAAAATGTCGGCTCCATTCGAACCAGTTCGTAAATTCGACATAAAGAGGGTACAATAAAACCAAACTCGTTTTATGTGCGGCGTTTAGACGTTTGACGTTAAAAGGCAAACCGATTGCCTATCGAAACCTTAGTGATGTGAAAAACGTAGATTATTTGAAATGTTTGTAAGTAAAACTAGTAACAAGAATGAGTTTTACGATAGTCAGAGCCTTAGGTAATGGACTATGTTTTATCACTGCAAAATACAATAGGAGTCTTTGCATTTAAAACGATTATGTGCGAGAGATTTTTTCTTTTGATTGAGTGGGACGCTTTATACATTTAGATTCCTGTAAAGGCAATGCTATAAAAGCGTCGGTGAAAATCACTTACATTCATTTCAGTTTTATCCAATTAATGAATTTCATGTAGAATTAATTATTACTATCGTTTATTCATTTTTCAAACTTATCATCGACATTTTTAAATATTTCTATAAAAACAAAAAACATTTAATAATATTAAAATAGTAGTCCACCGGCATCGGGAACAGGGTCCAAGCTACCAGCGGTCAAGGCTCCAGAGAGAGGAACTTCCTAACAAAACGCGCTGTGTCCAGAAGTACCGCTTTCTGAATTAAACCCTTAATCCAGCTGCCTAACGAAGGCCTCATCAGATGTTGGTCGAGGCTCTTGGCTATTAAGCCATTGGCTATAACGACTATCGGCACAATGACTGCTGAGTCAATCTCCCACATGTCAACAACCTCGTGTGCCAAATCAAGATATTTTTTCTATCATTTTCGGCTTTCACGAGATTCTAGTTCATGTAGAATTATTTTTAACACGCTTATTACAGAACAGTTTCTTCTACAATACTTTGTGGAACGAAATCTTTGTTTTCTTATACAACTTTAATAACATTTTGTTGTTTCTCGCAAGGGAAATCGTGTAAAACATTGCACTGCTAACTGTTTTCGATGTTCACATTTTTTTATGTAAAATTGTGGTAAATTAAAATAGACAGTAAAAAGTAGTACCAGAAAAACATTTAGAAAAAAAATAGTATTCGAAATTAAAATATGTGCATTCTATTAAAATAAATTTTCGGATGCTGCCCTAGACCTAACTTTTAAATATAAAAACAAAAATAACAAAACGCGGCTTTTACGCCCGTAGTTCGGACGGGTTGACGTTTTAAAAGGCGAACCAATCTCCATTACTGGGGACATACACGGAAGTCCATTCCGCAGCGGCACGTGAGCTCCTTTCAGTCGAGGCTAGAAAAGGGGCGATTCATAATATTGACGTGCACTAGAATTACGATAATATTCAACATTTTATCGATATTTTGAACATCATAACTTTATTCTGGCTTTTAGGTAGAATTCACGATGTTACCAGGTATTATAAACTTTGTGTTCGAAAAACTTTGCGAATCAACTGTCTATACCCTTTTCACTGTGAGTTGATTAGTAACGTTTCTCTTCAAAACGTTACCATATAAAGAATCATCGATAATGTAGCTATTTTACATTTTTAACCCCCGACGCAAAAAGAGGAGTGTTATAAGTTTGACCCCTATGTCTGTCTGTGGCACCATAGCTCTTAAACGTGTGAACCGATTTATGTGCAGTTTTTTTCATTTACTTTTAAAGTATTTTTTATCTAGTGGTGGTTCTTAGACATGTTTTATCAATGCCGTTTCAGGGTCATCAGCTGTTTTGATTGCGATGGGGGTTTTTTAAATTTTAAATTTATTTCCATGGCAATTTCCTTCCGGCTACAATTTACGAAATGACCGAGCTGTTAGGACTCATTTTTGGGTGAACAGATATAATTTTATTGATAATATTCGAGAAACTGGATAATTTTGAACGCACCATCAGTGTTTCTTTGTAACACATAGTCATAAAATTGTGTTACATACATTTTAAACTTTATTTAGTTAGACAATTTTTACGACGCGAAACATCTGTAGTGCAAGTAAAATCAAAAACAAACATTGCCTTGCGAAAACGAAAACTACTTGCATCACTTTTAAACAAGACAATTTTAAAGCAAAACTCATCTTTATTATATGAACATTTGCGGAAGTCCATTCGAGAACCGCACGAGAATTTTAGCGGGGGCTAGTAGAGGGGCGATTTAAAATGTTGAGAAACTCTGGACACGCAATGTACAGTTTGTATACAAATGTCAGCTCACTTTCTATGTTGATCTGGTACCGCATAGCAATGCAGTACCTATTCTCATATGGAATTAGGTTAACGTTTTGCTTGAATGGGATAGACTATCTACCCGTCACCCTTGTGAAAATGGCAAAGTATAAGAAAGCAAAACTGAAGTCCAAAATACTAATGTAGTCTTTTTTTTTACTAGGCCTTCGTTTGTCCGCCATCTCGCCTGATGTTAAGCGATGATGCGGTCAACGATGGAGCACGCTTGCCCAGAAGAAACTGATTCACTCGTGACTTGAAAACACATTGTAGCTGTCGGGAAACATCCACTCGGGCAGCACATTCCACTGTTTGGCGGTTTTCACAATGAAAGTGGAATCAAAGCGCTTCGTTGGGGTTTTTGGTATATCAACCATGAACCGATGGCGCTTTTTCGTGCTTTTGGCTGTCCGATAGAAAAAAGCCAGGGGGTATTAGATCATGCAGATATGAAGCATACTCTCCAAAATGTGTCCGATAAAAAACCGATAGACTAGCAACTTTGCGCCGATGCTCAAGACTTTAGAGCTTGGTCTGAAAAGAACAATTTAATTTTTAATGTAATGATTGTGCAAATTTTGTTGATGAAAATAAGTAAAAGAATGCTGAATTGGAATTAGGTTAATTAACAACCACAAGGCCAATTGAAACGGCTACTACGGTTAACATTATTCTATTTTAGAAAAATAAAATAAGTTTACTGAATTCACAGAAGCCGCCGTTCTTAATTATACCTATAACAATGAAAATAACAATAACGAAAGCTAAAGCAAGGTGACCTGTTGCTGACTCATCAAGAAATAAAGAAGATACCTACGGTTATACCAGAGTACATTTATTTAGCTTAGGTATATAATTACTGTGGTAATACTGGCACCAAAATAAACGTAAACAAAATAAATGAGCTACTTAACATTTAGAATTAATAAATGCTTTGGGATTAAAAACTTAAATTCTAATACACATAGTTCAATTTTCAATTGCAACTAAAATTGTTTGTATGACCGTATGACCTTTTTAATAGTTTTTTCTCATTAGATAATCAACTTAATTAACATGACCTTAAAGTTGATATTTGTATAAACTGTAATAAAGGTAATCTCTATAGATATTCTCCTCGTTCCTCTGATTACATACCTTTGGAAACAAAGCCAGTACTTTATTGGGTTAACTGAATTTGTTAAGACCATAGATTTGGAGAGATATACAACGGTATTTTGATAAATTGTGTTATCTAGACTCAAGATTTTGATGTTATGGGGTAGGATATTCTGTGAAAACGTTTATTTGGTACATTTATATTAATTCAAACTTATTAATTAGTTCTTTTTGAACCTCAATATTACAGACGTTAAAAACAGCCCCAAAAAAGCCCGCACTTTAGTGATTATGCTACGAAAAAGAAACTGCGCAACAGACTCCTCAACAACACAGACCTGCCTGTCAAGTGAATAAATTAATCGAGTATATATCCAGAAAAAGGCAGTATTGATTACAATAGTGAAATTATACAAATTGAGGATGATAAACAAAGTTTAAGTATAGAACAATTCTGGATGAATTGAACACAAAATTACCTATAACTATCTAAATAATTTAGATAATTCAACATAATAATTGTGAAAATGAAAATATTTATTTGGTAGATATTAGATTTTTTAAATAAATACTAGGAGAAGTCACTGGTTTACGCAAAAACTTTACGCAGTTTATCCACTTTGCCTAAAATCCTGCTTCCAATCTGATTAACATCTTATAGTTTGGCTCGTTTCATTGCAGCAATTTGTATTCTTGTCTTTTCTCTGCTTATGTACTAACTTTTTTATACGTTTCAACATCTGAATACGCATTACAATTCAATTCTCTATATGTTATCACTTCTGTATTTTCCTTCAATTGGTCTGTATGCTTTCTTCGTGGTCTACCTCGTTTTCTCTTTGCCCCTTATTTATCTCCTATGATATTGGTAACCAGCTTGGTCGAGTGTCGTGTTAGAAAGCATCTTAAGATTTATCATTTCATTTTCACGTGAAACGTAAAAATATATCAATTAAATAAAGGTGTCTTTTCATGACTTAGCACAACAATAAAAATGACATTTTTCAAATTCAAAACCCTATTTGCAACACTTCCACTACAACCTTCCAGAAAGAAAAATACAGCCTGTTTACTTTTCTTCGACTATTCACACGACGGATTGGTGGCACCATTGAGTTCGCACGACCCGCCATTTTTCTTTTCCAAACCGATACAATGCCAGTAATCGGTGCGTAACGAAATTGAATGGACGTTTTAGGGGTCCCACAAACAAATGCAATCAATTACTGTCTTGAAAGTAATCTAGACGTTTTGGTTAGCTCTGGTTACCTTCCATTGTTTGCATTACCCTGGATTAATTTATTTCGACTTTCATTGAAGTAGAGTGATTTGTTCTTATAGAATTTTATTGAAATTGTCTTTCTTAGTTATTTTATTTGTTCTTTTAGAATTTTATCGAAATTGAATCTAATTTAGAGGTCAGTTGGTTTAAATTAGGTATACTCAATGGTTTGTTTGCGTTGGACTAAGTCACGTTTATAGGTCTTCTAAGAATTGCCTACGTTAAATTATACTCCAACGTTATATTTTTCGTTTCTACACTAAACGTTTCTCTGAATTCGCTAACGTTTTGCCCAAGAAACTGCTTAAACTCTCTGGCCTCGACAAAAGCGTTGCATGCAAACTGTGAGCATGTTTCTGCCATTTTGAGTGAGAGCTCGTCAAATAAGATGTTTATGATGTCATTTTTATTATATGCATTCGGTACGCTGTAAGTAAACTTAACAAACGAAATGCTGTCGACTTCTAGTTGAAGCCAGCCTTGGAATTGTGGATATAAATAAAAATAAAATATCTTTTGCAATTTTATTGAATGACGATTTCACAATTTATGTTACGACTACCCACAATTTCAGGTAGGTAACAAGTACAGTTTTTTGAATCAAGTTAGTGACTTAGATGAAAGACATTGGATGTATACTTTTAATGTGATGAAGGAGGACAAAAAGCTACACTCTAAAAGAGGGATACACATAAATATTAATGGATGGAGGGGAAGAGCGAGACCAAAGAAAAGATAGATGGATTGTGTGAGAGATGATATGAATGAAAATGGAGTAAATGAAATCGGGATGGTTAATAGGGAAGAATGAAAGACGAACACGTTTTGCGCCGACCCCAAGTAACTTGGGATAAGGGGAAGTAGAAGAAGGTAAATGAAGCAAGCTTCAACATTTCAAAATCAAAACAAGCTTTACTCAAAATTGGCTCCTTTAATTGTCTATATTAAGTTGGAAAATCTTGAGCTCTTCTAAGATTTATCACAAAACAATAGCTATACGCTCCTCCTCTACGAATCGCTAACGTCATAGCCTCGTTAAAGGCGTAGTATGCTGTGTATCCGTCATTCCGGCAGAGTGCACGTCAAGTTAAATGTGTATGATGTCATATGCACTCTGGAACTTGCAAGTGAATTCAGTCTAGATAATAAATATAAAAGCAGAGATGCTCTTAGTCCAGCACATAAAGTGTTCTTGAAGTTGAAAAACTTGATATTGTGGTATTTAAATTATCTGCGGAAAATTAAATACTGAAACATTTAACATATTTATTACGAGTTTATTTATTTTCTTTCTTTACACACACTACACATATACATACACATGTTGGTTTGAGTGAACGGGCATGACCGCTGACTGACATCCGTGGAGCACAAAGGTTCCAGACGAAAACCAGCGTCAAGTACATAAAGTGCTTGGCATTAAGCTGATCTGGACACCTTTTTGGTTCAGCCGTGAGACACATACCCAAGACTTTTTTTTTATTTTATTCATATCACATTTTTCACATGTTGTGTCTCTTTGTGCTGTGTCCAAATAAATGATTCTTTATCTTTATCTTTATTTTAAGCGGTGGCACCTTCCTAAGAGTATTTTGTCCAAATTATCTGTGGAAAATTAAATGCTCAAACATTTTGGGAGGTGGTAGCTTCCTAAGAGTATTTTGTCCAAATCCTTAGCACTGATGGTGGAAAAGATTAAAATGTATTAATTAATTAAAATGTTTTAGGAGATTTAATAAGATCAATTTGTAGAATCATGCTTATACGTTGATAAAATGGTACTACGAATTCTGATCTCTATTCGTCGCACGTAAAACCATTAATTTGATATAGTATCCTGGGTGGAAATTGAAAATGAGCTACATTAACCGTACAAATATGCAAGTAGAATATCTAGCTTTAATTCCGCTGAACAAAATCGCTAGTTTGGATGCAGTATGCAGCACCACCCTCCCACCCACAAGTATATGCACATGCAGAAAGAGTGAAAAAAGAATGCAACATGCAACCAAGCCAATACACGACACGTGTTTCCGCTAGCAAGCAAAACTCGCTTCCTAGCGGTCGAGGAGTCAACATATCCTGATAGGCCCCGTGCAGGGGCAAAACACGTGTCGTGTATTGGTTTGGTTGCATTATTTTTTCACTCTTTCTGCATATGCATAAACTTGTGGGCGGGAGGGTGGTGCTGCATACTGCACCCAAACTAGCTATCTTGTTCAGCGGAATTAAAGCTAGATATTCTATTTGCATATTTGTCTGTCATGGATTTCCGCAAAGTAACGCCTGATTCCATCATTTACATTAACCGTTGTAGGTACATGTTCTTAGGAGACTGTCTATAACTTTAGTTGATTTCTCATTTTAACATTTATCACTACTCTATGAAAATATGCTCCATAACAATCAACTCACTCACTCTCCGTTTCCCACAAGGTCGCATAATAGGGTCAGTCTTAGGTTAAGTTTGAAGTTTCAATCCTTCGTGTTCCGTGCCCAGTCTACCCAAGCCATTTTTCAGGCCATTGCCCAAATTGGAAGAAACTTATGCCTTACAATTTAATTAATTGATTTCTATCAACTGTGTTGTACAAACCGATATCAAAGAAACCAGCAAGCAGGGTTACTTTTGAAAATAATTCTGATCTCAATCATATTTCGATTTCAATAAATTTCAAGAAACAATGCGTTCTCTTGAATGAAAATATACACAATACACAATTGAAATCGCGTTGGAATGGACACAAGATGCAAGACAAAGGAGGAAAGTGGACAAAATACATCGGAGAATGGTATCCAAGGGATGGGAAAATGCAAGAGGAAGGACGAGGAGAGGAAGACAAAGAAAAAGACAGACAATTGAAAGACATAGGAGGACTAACTTGGCGGCGACTAACACAAGACAGAAAGGGGTGGAAGTCTCTGGAGGAGTCTTATGTCGCAAGACATGCTGACGTCGTATTATGTAATAGAAAATTCAATGTTATAGTTGAAATAATGTAAAAAGTTGTTATGTTTTATCTGTTTTTATTTTATAAGTTACAATTAGATTCTTCATGCAAAATTGAGTATAAATTGTAATTTGCATTATCAGCAATAAAGGCATTATGAATACACAATTTCAATCCTAACTTTACGTAAACATTCAAAAAACACTCGATATTAAACTACTTTAGCGTAAATTTTGCATTGGAAACGAACTGATAAATAATTCAATGCCGATCGATCGGAATTATTTTCAAGTGTAACCCTACAAATCCCTTTATCACTTACTTAAATGTAACCAATGACGCGTGAATTTTGCATTAAAAACTTTGAACTAATACAATTCCAACGCCGATGGATCGTAATTTTCAAGTGTAACCATACAGATCTCTTTATCACCTACTCACTCAAGTGTAACATAGTTAAAGACTGTAACACATGTGCAGTCATCGGTTGAATGACTTTCCTTAAGAGCATTAGACGATGTCAGGTCGACGCCAGCAAACGCGACAGTAACCTACTTCCTTTGGCTTACTTGAAACTAAAACGACAGTGGGAATTAGCAGCTGACTGTGTATTTTCTTGGAACACTTTACAAAGGTAAACGGAAGTGTAACTGGAAAGAAATTGTTTTCACATGGGTTAAAGTTTGGATTTCATTTTCGTGGAATAACTTTTTTATTTATGGTCGGGTTGTGCTTGTGTGTGTGGGAAGGGCTCATGGCTAACTAACAACCTTACAATTTACAAAGTTAAGCAACGCTTGCCGCGGTTAGTCTGTGGATGGGTGACCGTTCGTAACACATCAAGACTCTTCTGTGCTTCGGAAAGCACGTTAAGCCATCGTTCCCAGGGTAGTCAGAAGCCCGAAAGTCTGACAACCGGTTTAACCTTAGGATATTAGCTATCCATAGGTACACGCACGGATATGCCCACCGGATCTGCCCAACAGACGTGCCTGGCGGGCAGATCCGTGCGTATATGGTGAGAACAAACACGGATATGCCCGCCGGATGCCCGCTGCCCGTGCTCAAAACTACCGGATCGAATACGGGGAAGGCAGATCCGAGTACCAACCGTGCGTGTGTGCGTAGCGACGGATGTGCCCGCCGAATTGCGCCTCAGTCGCGCACTAATGCTTTGGTAGTGTACACGAAATCACGGATCCGGTCTGAGTCGCGCCCGGTGGGCAAATCTGTACGTGTGTAGCGAAATCACGGATCGGATCCGAGATGCGCCTGTCTGTCAAATCCGTGCGTGTATGGCTAGCTAATGGCATTGATCAGTACCTACCTCGGTTGCGAAGGTCTGATGGCAGACGCTCTGTGCAAAATAATAGTATTCAGCCACATCTGGTTAGACTGTAAGCTGACCCCAACATAGTTGGGAAAAGTGCTTATTAGCTTTAGTTTCATTGATTTATCTTTATTATGAGGTATTACACTATATGGTTATTTACATTATACTTCAGTTTAAACTACAATGCTACTAAACTGTCGACTTAAATGCATTCTGTCCCTATTCGAAATCGAATACTATGAATCATGAATCTCAGATATTGAATACATCCAATCTATTTCTTTAATATTTTCTATTATGAAGACGACACTACCAATATTGATCGTTCATTTCTCTAGCCCTCAGTAACATACGACTATGTAGATGAACAAAATATCTGCACCAATATTTTTCACGCCTTATTGCCAACACTACTTCGTTTGTACCACTCGAAACCAGCTACCGCAGATTGATCCAGGGTACGTATTAAAAACCACATTCGAAAATAAACCAACACAACATGAAAGTCCCTTCAATTTGCACTGCCAAAATATTTCCGCAGTCAGTTCAGTTCATAGAGTATTCTAGTAGTACAAAAATAATATTTAACTAGGTACCTATAGTGCGTTCAATCCAGGTCGACGCGCACCACTTCTTTTCGTAAGAGGTAGGCGCGTGGTGAGTATACACATTTCTCTTATTATTATCTTATATTAGTGTGCAAATGCACACAACTAATTATTAGCAATTTAAATTAGCAATAGAACTAACACAATAGCAATCACTACATAGTATAAAACAAAGTCGCTTCCCGCTGTCTGTCCCTATGTATGCTTAGATCTTTAAAACTACGCAACGGATTTTGATTCGGTTTTTTTAATAGATAGAGTGATTCAAGAGAAAGATTTACATGTATAATACATTGCACCCATGCGAAGCCGGGGCGGGTCGCTAGTTTATTATAATATACATTTTTGCACTGTAGCGATTTAGGTGGATCTCACACTAACATGCGACACGCTTTGCGTTTTTTAACGTCGACCGTAAGTACTTCAGTTTGGATATAAAATAGGCATACTGACAACGCCTCGACGCGCGTGGTTACAGACCGCGCGCAGACCACGCGATAGTGGTGTCCCGCACACTGGGATCTGCTGTAATGCGCAGATTTTCACGAATAATGGACGTGTCCACGATGAAACTCGATGTCGACAGGTTCATCTGCGGCCACGCACGGAGACGCAGATAAAACCGTATGATGGTGCAGATCTGCGGCTTCGTCGCCGTGCGCGTGTATGCGTCGCCCTGCGCACCATAACGTTTATGCGTAACACCTTTCGTTTTTTTACTTCTTGACGTGTGGAAGGAAAATGTCAAAGCAATGACAGGTATCTGAATTATTCTCAAGAGATACATATTTTTATTGTAGGTAGTATTGTTTTTCTTAATAACCTTTATATTATTGTTGTTGTGTAATGTGTTTTCAGCTTGTGACAGTCCACTGATAAATTTGTGTGCAACCGCACCGCGAAGGTCTAGAGGAAGATGAAGCTGTCTGGGAGCCTTGGACGTGCCTTAAAAGGCGTAGCACAGTGCAGTTATCTTACTCTGAGGGAGTTTATCATACATAATCAGACCCATCATGTGACTGAGCTTGGAGGACTTGCTCAGGGTGCGAGGCATGGGTACCAGCTTCCCTGTCCTGCGCGTATTATACGACTGTACTTTGCTGTGCTTCGTGAACTCGTCAAGGTTGGTCTTCACGTACATCACCATTTGCATGATAACAATGACAGAGTTAGAATACAGAGTTCTTTAAAATGACGCCTGGCAGAAATATCACTTCGAATTCCCACTTGTGCTTGGACGGCGAGTTTCTGCATCCGGAAAGCGCGTTCCCAGTTGGCAGCCTTACTAGTAGTCTTGTTTTTGTTTCCATTATTGGAAAAGAGTAAATAAGTAGTGTATGTTTCACCTCTCGTCGTGTACATTTTTTCTTCATATCATTTCCCACGGGTAAACCCATCGATCTTTCACAGATATTAATTGAGATCGATCCACTTTTCTGACAAACTCTGTAATTTCCTTCTAAACTCGATCCATTACTCTTAATAATGTCAACTTTTTAACTCGAGTTAGGGTTATTTCATAACAAGAACTGATCATTTTTTGAAACTTTTAATCTGAGTGGTATAATTTTTATTTATTAATTCTGTTTCTATTACAATATTGAAATTTGAATATCGTGTCGCATAAATGTGTTTAAACACGAGAGAATACCCTAATTACGTAAAACACTCTCAATCACAATAGCTTTCATATTGATAATACAATAATATTCATTGCGTTGCATATAGTTTTTGAGGATCTGATTGATCATACATACGCTGCTATGGAAATTGTTGACCTGTCAAAATCAAACTTATACGCCTTTATTACAAGAGATAGTTTAAACTATGACTAAGGTAAGATCAGAAGGCCAATTCTAACAGAAAAGTTGATCAATCGCAACCGGAGTCTGCTCCGGAGGTTGAAAGAGGTTTTGACAACAAAAAAAAAACAAAAAGAATTGACAATTTTCGTCAATGAAAACTTATTGACAGTTATGGTTCAATTTCGAATTGGCAACAACTTTGTCAGTAGAAGTTGGCTCAAAGATTTTAAATATTAGCAACAAACAGAGACGGTGCTATTTTAAAACCTAGGTTTAAAACCATATTATTTGGTAATAAGTGGGTTTCTGTTGGCGAGTGCCGGTGCTGCACCTTAATTACTTAACACACTCACAATCGCATTAGCTTTAATTGTGACTTCACGATGCCAACTTAGTGATTAGGACAATACCAACCAAAACGTTAATTATGATAATGGAGATGGTGAACAAACAAAATTGTAAAAAAACTAATTGAGTTTTAACTTTACTGCAATTGTCAGAAAAAGGACACCTGAAGTTGAAAGACAGAAATATGAAACTACTTAAAAATAATATTATTAAAAATCACAGCAAAGAGGAACAAGAAAAAAAATAGTGATAAGAAGACCCACAGGCAAAACCGAGCAACACAATTAAAACTTAATGGAAAATATCACTGACAAATTACAAATATCACTTACAAACAATTTAACGAAGATTCTATAACATTCCGAATAACACAGAAACAAAATTAATGTTTCATTGAAAACGGGGCCATGATCGCCAAGTTGGCAAACTTTGAATTCAAATGTTATTGGACTAAAACAATCTTCGGTACAAGTCAACAGCTCACTGAAGTACTGAATTTTAGTGAAATGGTTTTAACAAAGTTTTTCAGTGATACACAAATAAGTTTCACATTGATTTTTGCAAAATAAAAGTTATTTGTTAAAGTTAGGTCGGCGTTTGCTTAACTTTACGTTTTAACGGAATAAAATCTGGGCTTGGTCATATTTCATTATTTTTGCTTAGATGAAGTGTGAAAATTTGTTTTGAATATAAGTAAAAAGATCATTTTAAATGGTTACGTGAGCGAAAGCCTTTTCCATAAACCGTTAGAAATGAGTCCTAGGGGAAACCTACCAGTCAAATTTTGTAAGGCTCTACCCAAAGTAATGCTACCGTCCGTTCTCCTGATACAATATATTATAATAACGACGTACAAGCATACTGGAAGATTGAATATTCATGAAGGAGTATGATATCGTTTAATCTAGAATAGCACACTGCTTTATGTAATATTCCAAAATCACTTGTTACGACAGCCTAAAGAAATGATGTATTGATATTCATAACCGGAATAACAGGTCAATAAATATCCAATTTATTCAAATACCATAATATATATTTCAACGTATTAAATATATGGTCGTACTTTATCGCCAACCCCAAAATGAAACCTGTAAATAAACAACACGCTCGACCCTTTCAAAATATAAGTAATTTCATATCGGTCCCCGCAATTAATACGACACTTATCGGTTGAGTGCTCCTTTGCTATATCATTGTCTCTTTCCCCCATACTCAATAAAAGAGAGATAGCACTCTCAATCACCTGGAAAATACCGGCTGGAACTGGTAAATACCAGTTTATACCGGTTATATCAGGAGAACGTGAACCTTAATCAAAGGGGACTCTCTATTAACGTTTTATTGAGGGGGCGATTCTTTTATAGGCTCTTGAGATTCATGATAGCTTTATGAGCTCAGATTCTGATGATAGATGGACTGAGGGATTCGGATTAATTAAACCTTATCCTCAGCTTAGATTAAATTTCCCGGTAAAAGAATTATGGAACGGATAGAAATTTTCTCGCTTGATGAAAGAAAAACATAAATGTTAATTGCTTGGCGTCCTATGTCAGCTGTGAGAGTTTGCTTAAGAAAGAGGTAGGTGTGGTGTGTTGGCGATGGGCAATTATTATTATAAATTGCCCATCGCCATCATCATGTCTATAAACTCATTATTGTTTACTGCTAAATACCTATAAACAGCCTCATGGAGTTCCGCAAGGAACTATCTTTGGACTGCACTTTCAGATAAATTATTATTGATGATGGCAGCATATTTGCAATTGGATGCTAATAACCAAAAACTTTACTTAAAAGTTATGATAGTCATTGGACACGATCTTTGTTTAGCTGATGAAACACAGCACGAAACTCAAAATTCTAATTAACATTATTAACCAAATCTGCGATCTTTTTAGAAGAGGGGACATTCACAGTACGATAAATGGATGACAGAGTGTGAAAAGGATAGTGTATGTGATATGTGAATGGATGTAGAAGAAGCGAGGAACGTATGTCAGTATTATAGCAGGTGACGTTCAATTGTCTCTGCTTACCCCAACTGGAAATAGTGCTAGTTTAAACGGCCCAATAAATATAATTAAACTGGTAAATTCATTACAATTTGATGACAAACTAAGACCTGTTTGTTTCATTGAACATACGAAATGCAAGTTAATTAAACGCTTCATTAATACACATTCTACAGCAGTGTGAAGTTCTAAACAAAGGTATTATTGTTCATTAAATTGAATGCAGGTTTAATATTCAGTGTTCATGCATTTGCACATCAAACTGGAACTGATTTAGAATTTATATCACAAATTGCGTTCGGTTTATTTGCTAATATTTGTTTATCGTTGCTACACATAGTGTGTGTTTGAAACATAAATGATGCTTGTGAAATCATTATTATTGCAGATATTCTTGTTCTAATATCAAGGATATAAATAAATCTAAAGTGATAACTAAATTATACAACTTTAGTCGGAAAGGGGTTAATAACATGAAAGGGTTTTAAAGTATCCATAATAATGACTAACTTTTGTTCTACAACTTTTCCCATAAGTCAATAGTTTAAGAGAAATAGCTGTTCAAAGATTTCATAATAATACACTAAAATCTATCTATCCTCAGCTATGGTCAGCTGTGTTAACATTTTAGGTCATATTTGGTGTCACAGATTAGAAGCTTCATTTTCTGAATTCATAACTAAAGAAGGGTTTAAGGATTTTAAAAAGAACCATAATAAGTATAATTTTTTTCAATTTTTTGGGGTGCATAAAAAGAGCCCCCACGAGTGACGATACTTATCCGGGGCACCCTGGGCAGTCAGCCTCGCTACCAACTTTGCTGACTTGCTAATCTTTTCACCACAGAATGAGCTATTTTCGTATGGCTCGTGTTGACACGAGAGAAGAAAAAGAAGTATTTTACATGAAAATGAAAATAATCGAATTTTAACACTTGCATGAAAACAGCCATCAGTGATACTTTAAGTGGCCCGCGGATTAGTACCCCCTATTCGACTAACCTACATTTTTTTTTTTTTTTTTTAAAAAACGTTGCCCCTCACTAAGATTTCTCTTGTATCGTGGGTGCGTTTACAGACACAAATCTCACAAACAAACGCCCAGACCCGAAACAACCATCTGTAGGCCATACAAATTTTTGTTCCGTGTGGGAATCGAACCCACGACCCGTAGCGCAGAAGCCAATCGCTTAGCCACTGTACCAAACGTGTCGTCTAAACTACGTATAAAAATACAGTTCCAACATAAAACAATTGAAGAGAGAGCACTTAGGCGTCGTATTATTCCTCCACATCACTGTCATCTGACATCGGGAGCGTGCCCAGGAGATATTGGAAATACCGTGGAAGAGAAATAAAAGAAACGAAATTATCGAGTGTACTTTTTTTGTTGAATTTCCAATTCCATTTATTTTAAAAAAACTGTACTACTGCAATGGTGAAACTTCAAAAAGGCGAAAGACTGTGTGGTCTAACAAGGGACTATACATCCTTTTGTGTTACAAAATAAAATTCGATAATTCAGATTGAAATATATATTGTACAAAACTTAACTGATGGAATGAGCTTAATGAACTGATGTGAGCTAAAAGGATATCGAACACACACGGCCTTGTTGCCTTTACATTAATTTGAGAATGCAAGGCTTTCTCAAATTAACGCGAACGAACTGAATAATAAAATGAAAATGCATGTGTCACGTCAAATTGTTGACTTAAGAAATGTACGTACAGTATACTTATCATACGAATTACATAATTAGTAATGAACTATCCTCCGGTTTCTGAACTGAGAATTCGGGATAAGCAATACTTATGTAGTATTTGAGTACGGAGTTGTCAAAAAAATGCTTTTAAAATCCGTCATTTTTTTTGACAACTCCGTACTCAAATGTTACTTAAGTACCTACTGCTTATCCTAGTATTCTCAATTTAGATTCCAGAGGTAGGTCAACTGAAAAACTAATTCCGTAAGTACGCCGAGACATCTGCGCACTTGCAAGAAATATTCCAATTGTCGCCTCTAACGATACCCAAGAGTGAAATTTAAAGGATTTATTCAAATATGTACACCGAAATCCATTCAGGCCCATTGACCATTTATTCTGGCGACCTAAACTTAGATCTAGTACTGAGATAGCCAATTTATTATTAGAAAATAGGGGTCCAATGCTCGATAAGGAGACCTTATGTTACGTATTGGGATCACGTATTCTACCAACTCCATTTGTTTGGTATGAAACAATTCTTTCTTGTTATATCGGTTACTGGGTCAGTTTCATTTTGGAGGTCACATTCAATGAGGCTAATTAGGAAATTGGAAATTTCTAAGTGGAATTTTAGAGTTAGTTGGATTTCGTGACTGAAGGATTGATTACTGTTAAAGCTAGTCAGCCCTAATAATTTATATGGACACGTTTACACAACGCTATGCTTGAAAGTATTGGCTTGCTGTACGCGATATACGTGAGCGATTATCAGAACTACAGGGTGTAAACGAATTCGTGTAATTCCTTAAAACCACTGATCTACTACTGGTGTAGACACCGCACTAAATTTTGCTTGATTAAAAAAAAAAATTTTTTTTTTCATGCCTTTGCGGTAATTGATCGTATCTAAACTACCTAATAAGGAATCAGTAAAAAATAAGAAAGCTTTTTTTTTGCAATTTTTTTATTTTATTTTTATATGAATATAAACATTTCGATGCCACGCATAAATTAATGAAGACACGGCGACACGGCTGGAGGGTACGACTAACGCGATATCGCTCTTTGCAATCAGATAACTCGGGGCTCTAAAATTACTCAGAAATAGAAAACCATTTTTTTATATATTTTCCTTTTAGTAGATTTTCGGAAATACTCGTTTAGGGTCAATCAGTGTCACCAGTAGATCACGTGGTTTGAAGGAATTACACGAATTAGTTTACACCTTGTATATCGTAATTCTCCGGTTCCCACCCCGCCTCACTTCTACCCCGTCTGTTGCCAGATTGATCGCCGCAAATAATTTGCTATACATAGTAAACCGGCTTAAGCGATATAGCGTATAGTGTGAATGTCATGCTGTACACCGTGGGCCCGAAGTACCCGAAATATTTTAACCATCGATTCCGATGCCTAATTGGAGAAGAAAAGCTAAGATAAAGTTTGTTGAATGAAGCCTAATTTGCGACATATTCATTCAATATATCAATATTAGCCTGTAACTGTCCCACTGCTAGGCAAAGGCCACTTCTCATACAGAGAAGGAACGAGCATTGATCGCCACGCTTGCTCATTGCGGGTTGGCGATTTCAGAACATAAGTCCAGGTTTCCTCACGATGTTTTCCTTCACCGTTTGTCAGTGGTATCTTAGATTCACTAAGAAAGTACATATGAAATTGAAAAAGCAACATTGGTACTTGCCTGGATTTGAACCAGCACCCCGGTGCTTAACTAGCGGGGCTGTAACCTCCCGGCCACCACGACTATGACATATTCATTATTTACGGAAATTTACAATTCAAAAAATCTCTAGGGTAACAAGCCCTATGAACGTGGAGTTGCGATGTTTGTCATACAATACCGCACTCACCGTGTGTCGTGTTTTATTGGAGAGGTTCGTGAAATGAGAATTATATTTATCCACTCACACGATAATTTATATACGTTGCCAGTTCAACCTAAGGTATTGTTTACAAGGAAGTGCAACAGTTAATTGATTTGTTTTGTTCCGAAAAACAAAATAGTTTAATTGACTGAATTGATTATGTTGATGTAACATTATGGACTCAAAATACCATCATATAGGCATGGTTAAAATCTTTCGGGTACCTCGGGCTCACGGTGTATAGTTATAGCTTATGACCAGTGATCGGATAATCGGGAGCTAATATACCTAAACTTCACTTTTATTCCCACGAAAGAATAATACGGACCTGCTTTTCAGAATCCCGCATCCCGGAATCGTTTGAAATTCTTGACATTGCTAAAAATGTTACCTGCATACAAAATTATAGTTAGATATAGCAGTGAAAATGAAAAAAAAAATGTTTGTCTTCTGTTCGTATATTTCGGGTTGAGAGTGACGTAACTGAATGATCGGTGAAGGAGACCGACTTCTTACGGAGTTATTGTCGTCTTCAAAGTTGTTAGTGGCCATAATCTAAAAGGAAACTAATATATTAAATATAAACAATTTTAATAACAACACATAACTTAAAACTTATCAAAATTATATAAAGTTATTTCAAAAGTTAATTTATACTTAATTCTGGATTTATAACAAAATCAATTCAAAACGTAACTTAAAACTAATCTTAAATTATTTATTTCAAGAGTTTAATTTATATTTAATTTTATTCTAAATTAATAATAAAATCAATTTAATTTAAATAATAAATAGTAAATAACAATTCTGATAATATGATTCAGGCGTGATCCGTGTCACAATTAGAGTTGTGGACGGGGCGGTCGCCTTAATCGTAATGTGTCCATTCGCTCTGCGCACTGCCTTATATAGTGGACGGCCCCTCCCATAATTCGCCTGATTCATTGAGTGGTACGATGATGTCACAGTTGTAGGTAGTTTAATATTTTTATATTAATCATTCATTCACGCCGACACGGCCATTCTGCATAAAGGTCGTCTCTGACCTAGAAAAGAATAAAAATAGCACAGTATCAAAATTATAATCAAACATCACGCAATTATCGCATAACAGTTTCGGTCACTAAGTAGGCCGTTGCCCTCAACTTATAACCATGTTATTTAAGAGTAAGGAGGCCCCTGTCCTCAACAAACTGTCTTACATAAAATGTTTGGAGGCCCCTGTCCTCAACAAACTGTCTTACATAAAATGTTTGGAGGCCCCTGTCCTCTACAAACTGTCTTACATAAAATGTTTGGAGGCCCCTGTCCTCTACAAACTGTCTTACACAAAATGTTTGGAGGCCCCTGTCCTCAACAAACTGTCTTACATAAAATGTTTGGAGGCCCCTGTCCTCGACAAACACAAAGAAATCATTACTATCACGTATTTCTATGAAAGTTAAATACAACATGAATACCTTTATTGTTGTAAATTAACTCCAGCATTAGAATATTCGTCCACCTCCTGATTTTGTTCCTGATCGCTATTTGTGGAACATTCTTGTGTCAAGCTACGTTCAGCTTGCGACGTTATAGGTTCCTCTTCCGCCGACACGGGATCCTGGTTGATGCATTCCCCAGGTTTAGGTGCTAATCGTAGTTGGTCATGAGCAACTTTCTTGGGTCTTCCTCTACCTGTAATCTTTTTAAGCTGGTAGCGATCATTAGGTAAAATTTTCCAAACTTCATATGCATTTGGAAACTTTAAATCAAGCCCAATTTGACTTCTGGGGTTGGTTTTGAAAAGAACTATCTCTCCCTTTTGAAATCTCTTGACTTTAGCTTTTCCTTTGTCAAACCTTTCTTTGTCCTCCTTCCCTCTTGTTTCAATCTTCTTTTGTACGTAGTTGTCAAGCTGAGTTCGATCTACTGTGCCTTCCGCTTCATTGATTAAAGATAATAATTCTGCAGGTACAGCACATTGTCTTCCCGTAAGAGCTTTTATTGGGCTTACGTTTGTCGTCTTATGTTTAGTACAATTAATTGCTAATTGAAGGGCATCTAAACCTTTCTTCCAGTCCTTTGTTTCATAATTACGGATGATGGTTAAACCATTTTTGACTACAGCCATTAAGCGTTCGACTTGTCCGTTAGTACGACTTACTCCGGGTGCAATAAAATGTTGGTGAATATTATGATCTTTACAAAATTCTGCAAATTCAGCTTTAAAAGCCGTATCTTGATCGCTTATTATTTGCCTGGGGGCTCCAAATAAAGTCACGACATGTTTAAGAGCACAAAGCATAGAGTTAGCAGTCTTGTTTGTCGCATAAGTTAAGGTCACAAACTTTGTGTAAGCGTCAATAATAACAACTACATATTCATGCTTGTTGTTTCGCTTTGTAAGGTGGCCAGTCATGTCAATATGGATGGTATCAAAAGGTACTGGTTTCTTTTCTATAGGATACATTTGTACTTGTTTAGCGCCAGAGACTCCCTTACTTGTTTTGCAAATGACGCAGTTATCGATGAATCGCCTTACTGTCGTGTTCATTTCAGGAAACCAATAAGTCTCACGAATTTTGGCAAGCGTCTTCTCCCAACCAAAATGTTTCAGTGCAGTGTGATATGCGTTAATAATGCTCCATTGATATGATTTTGGAATCACCTTTTTCCATTTCTTACATCCGGGTTCTTCCTCGTGGTACTGACGCTCTAGAACAAGGTCATGGAGGCGATAATCATGCAGTTCCTCACCTGCATCCAACTTTTTTATCAGCTTGGCCAATTCCTCATCACGTCTTTGTTCAATCTTGAGCCATGTATCTATGTTTTGGGTTAGATTAATACATGCCATAGGATTGCGGCTAAAGTAATCCGCATGCTTCATACGACTGCCTTGGCGATATTCAATTTTAAAGTTGTAGTGCTGCAAAAATGCCCACCATCTGTGAATCCTGGGTAAAAGTTCATGCTTGTGAGATGAAGACTTTATGGCGTTGCAGTCGGTGATTACCGTAAAGATCCTACCGTAAAGATATTGTCTGAAATGTTTAATCGCACGGACTATTGCAAGTGTCTCCAACTCGTAGGAGTGATAGTGACTTTCTGGTTCTGTAGTTCTCATGCTCATGTAAGCTACAACATGTTGTCGCCCATCTTTTATTTGAATGAGAACAGCACCTAATCCTGAGCTGCTTGCGTCAGTATGGAGTTCGATAGACAGTCCTTCTTGAAAGATGGTGAGAACTGGAGCAGACGTTAGACGACGAATAATATCGAGCCTAATGTTTTCACATTCTGGTGTCCATGTGAACTTGGCGTCCTTTTTTGTTAGGTTGTACAAAGGAATCATACGTTCTGAAAAAGATGGTATGAAGCGCCTGAAGTAGCCGGCTAGTCCACAGAATTGTCGTACTTGCTTCACATTTGTAGGTACTGGCGATTTTTCAAGAGCTTCTACTTTTCTTGGACTTGGACGAACAGTGCCATTTGAGATCAGGTTTCCAAGATATTCAATTGATGTCTTGAAGTATGAGCACTTCTTGGAATTTACAGTAAATCCAGCCTTCGTCAAGGCGTCTAAAACTTTATCCAGTATCTGTAATCCTTCAGAGAACTTTTCACATTTAATGAGGACGTCATCCATGTAGATAAGAATGTCTTCAAGCAAAGGTCGTAGTGCTGTCATTATCGCGCGTTGAAATACTGCCGGAGCATTCATCAATCCAAACGGCATTCTTACGTATTCATAAAGGCCATCAGGAGTAATAAAAGCAGTTTTTGGTATTGAGGCCTCATTAATAGGAATCTGATAGAAGCCTTGGGCCATATCCAGGCTAATGAAATAAGTAGCTCCTGAAAGTCTATCAATTTGATCAGAAATAATGGGAAGTGGAAATTTTATCGGAACAGTGTTTTTGTTAAGTTCCCGATAGTCAGTACACATTCTGTCATCGCCGTTTTTCTTCTTAACGAGGATAACTGGACTTGCAAAATCAGAAGTACTTTCTCGTACGATTCCATTTGCAATCAAGTCTTCAATAATGGCTTTTACCTTCTGTCTTTCTATTGGTGCCATTCGGTAGGGTCTTCTTGATACTATTTTTGACAGATCCTTAAGTTGGATGTCCAAACTTCCAGTTGTAACTTTAGTTTTAGGAATCCCGCTAACAAAAGAATTATTATATTTTAATAATAGATTTTTCAACTCACGTATTTCTGCCTTGTTAGTCAAATCAGTGTCCAGATCTGTTGAAATGTCCTCAGCAGTTTGAATGGTCGAAATGCTAGTGTTCCTCACGATTTGAGCGCTTTGTTCAGTAACAAGCACGTTCAAGCCAGTTCCTTTCACGATTTCGGCACCAATCATAAGGTCACACGGTGTTTCGTGATCTTCCACAATGTGAAAGGTGATTTCAACAAAAATACCGTTTATGTTGCAAGTCATGTTGATTCGTTGACAGGATAAAATTGGCACACTTTTGCTTCCAATGCCTTTTAACATTAAAGAACAATCTTCGCGTTTTCCTGGTAAAGAACAGCTCAAAGATCTTCTTACCAATGAACGAGCAGCCCCACTGTCGTATAATGCAGTAAACTGACGTTTACCAATATAAATGCTCATTGGAGTGAGTATCTCGTCATGTTCTCTTGCTAGATTGACTTTTTCAGCTTCATCGTTCATTTTCTTGAAACAGTTAGCTTCAACGTGGCCAGTTTTGTCACAATAATTGCATTTGAGCTTTGGTCGTTCCATTCGGTTTACAGACTCCTTAGTGGTGTTTTCACTCAATAGTGGCTTTGGGTCGTTCGCCTTGTCATTAGCTTTATTGCAATTTGCTTGTATATGCCCTGTTTTGCCACATTTGAAGCATACCACGGATTCTTCTCGATTGTTCCTGAGCCTGGGCCGTTTGGCAGGTGGTTCACCCTGTCTTGGTTCTCGTGGTTTGATCGTAGCTGAAACAGAGATCAATTCGGGTACAGTTGCGCATTTGCTGGATAACAATCGTAAGCGAAGAAACTCATTATCTATGCAGCCAATAACAGCTTCCACGGCATCAGTATCCTTATTGCCGCTTACTACTCTTTTCCAAATGTTCCAGGCTTTGGTTATAGATTCTGCCGGATTTGTCATATCAAACTTAAAGTTTCGTAACTTAAGAATATCGTTAGAGTATCGTGCTTCGGGTTCGAACGTTTGTATTAGCGCTTCTCTCATCTCGCTCCATACTGGTGATTTTACAAGCCATGTGTCTCCGACAGTCTTTGCACGACCTTGCAGTAGACCAGCTATCTTTGTGCAAATTTCGTAATCAGCCAATCCCCAATGGCTTTTTGCTTGATCGACGTGCTCGCACCAGTCTCGGATTGGAACATCACCATCAGGGTTGTAAGGCGCAATATAGATGTCGCTTAATCTTGGTCGTCGCGTCGGAGCCATAGTCTTGTTAATTAGTCCTGTAAGAAACTCGTGATTTGTCTGCATACTGGCCTGCTGCTGACGTGTTAAGTTTTCCAAAATATTGGCCAACGTGGACAGCACCTGATTAGAACCAGAGCCATCTCTTCCTTCATTGTTGAGGGCGGATGGAACCGAAGATATACCTCGGTCCATCCCACTTCTGATTTCGGGTTGAGAGTGACGTAACTGAATGATCGGTGAAGGAGACCGACTTCTTACGGAGTTATTGTCGTCTTCAAAGTTGTTAGTGGCCATAATCTAAAAGGAAACTAATATATTAAATATAAACAATTTTAATAACAACACATAACTTAAAACTTATCAAAATTATATAAAGTTATTTCAAAAGTTAATTTATACTTAATTCTGGATTTATAACAAAATCAATTCAAAACGTAACTTAAAACTAATCTTAAATTATTTATTTCAAGAGTTTAATTTATATTTAATTTTATTCTAAATTAATAATAAAATCAATTTAATTTAAATAATAAATAGTAAATAACAATTCTGATAATATGATTCAGGCGTGATCCGTGTCACAATTAGAGTTGTGGACGGGGCGGTCGCCTTAATCGTAATGTGTCCATTCGCTCTGCGCACTGCCTTATATAGTGGACGGCCCCTCCCATAATTCGCCTGATTCATTGAGTGGTACGATGATGTCACAGTTGTAGGTAGTTTAATATTTTTATATTAATCATTCATTCACGCCGACATATAACATACAATAAGTTAGTCGATTTGATCACTAATCTGTTGGATAGATAAATTTTCCACTACTTAAGCACACTGTGCACATTATCATATTTTATTGATATTCCATTTGTTTTGAATAAAATAAAGATACTAAATCAAAATAACCATTGATATAATTTCATTAAGTTTGTTATAGTTGTTTTTACAACATTGTTCAATCCCGGCAACCCGGGATTACTTATTTATTCAGAAAGGAATGTCCATTTATTCTTTCCTGGGAAGAAGTTTGGGTATAGGTAGGTCCATCTATTCATACACGAAATATTTTAAGGGATACATCTATAGGTGGTAAAGAAGTCATATATATAAAAAAAAAGTATATTGTTTTAGTTAAATAATATAAATTTACTTGATACACATGCGCCACCCTCCTATAAAGTTCATAAAAAGAAAGACTCTGAATTCACTCAGAATCAATCAATCGATACTGTACGGTTCTCACGAAGCAAAGCGGCAACATAGCTTTAATTACAAGAAGACATCATAACGACAGCAATGCATTTAATATATATAATTAGAAAGATAGAACGGCATCGTCGCGTTTATTGTTATATGATCGCACAGAAAATAGTACTTAAGGCTAAAATTCTAAAGCTACATTTAGACTAGCACACAAAATAAATTGCGACAAAGTCTGTCGCTCCCGTCACTATTAATTTCACGGTAGTCACACGAGAAGATATGAAAGTTACAGAAATACGTTCTCTAAATAAATGTGGGACTCTCATATAACAGAGGATATCATGTACAGTCGCGGACGTATTAAGACAACGGACCACGGCTATCCTCTGAACATGACTATGAACATGTATTAAATACATTAAAATACAGGGTGACATTGTAAACACTCGACAAACCGAAACGGGAGATTGTACTCATCACTATGAACAACTTTTACTATGAGACCAAACCAAAAAAAAACTGCTGTTCCCCACATTTTGACGAGTTATGAGAACATTACAAATACATTCCCGAGGTTTTCTCTGTAAGGCGACGATAGACCTTAGCGTGGTAAACATTTTAAGTCCGCGACTGTACGGTATACTTCACACTAAACCAGGTCTGACTCCCCAAAATTGTTGTGCATTGGGGAAATATAAAAATAGAGAAAACTTCTCTATATTTTGAGCGCAAGTATCTCGCAGAAAACATGTAACGGCTTGCAGCCTCGATCGATGTCCCTGCAAGTTAAAATATAATATCAACACTATAAAGATGCCTGCAAGCGTCCTCCTTTGAACTTAGGACTCCACAGCGATTGTAAGTTATGTCAACAACAGTCTCGGGAGGATATCGTCGTGAACATACTCGTAACTTTTTACCGGCACGTTTGGAATCACGGCTTAGCTTGAAATGTATGGATTTGATCGGTTGCTGAGAATTGTTAGGTACGTTACTGTTAGTAGAGGTAAGACATCTGGTGTAACGGTATATAGATAGGTTAGATAGGTTCATTTGTTTACCAAAATAAAAAGGTATTTTTCTTTTTAAGAAGCTGTTCTTTTTCTAAACATTTTCTTTTATTCTTTTTCCTGCTTTTTAAGGTAAATATGTCTGTTTATTTATTAAAACCATTGAATTTTTCAGGAATATGTTTTCGTGGGAGGAGGTTACGGAAAATAAATATTATTCAATTATAAATTGTCAAATAAAAAACTGATTTTTCCACTTTTTAAGGGCCTTTGCACACAACGTCTTTTCGACGCGCCGTCGCCGTCGTCGCGCTTTTTTGTCAAACTCTATACGTAGAAAACGTGATCATGTTTCTTATGTAGGTATGGAGTTTGACGGAAACGCGCGTCGACGGCGCGTAGAAAAGACGTCGTGTGCAAAGGCTCTTAGTCTATTCGTAGCTAACCATAACATCCATCTTTCTAAGAAAATGTACCGAAAAACAGTTCACTTATAGCAGATTTGTAAATATGTCTTTAATGAACTAAAAGCACTGTCAAATCAGAATCCAACATTTGGTTGACCATTTCGCAATAACAAAATAAAGTCAACCATTTAGTTGAGTTTCGTTTTGGATAATTACTATTTGCAATAACAATATAAAAGTGGTAAAGCAAACTCAAAGGAAAAGGGCAAAATAACATTACATCACGCCTCCGAAAGGTTGGGCAGAGGTGTATAGTGCACTCACCCATATAATAGGGGGAAAGCCTACTGTCATCAACCGTGCACAAATTCAGACTCCGGGCTGCTAATGAGAAATTCTACACGGAAGAAAAACCCAATAACACTTTGCATGACTTGGAGATCAAACCTAGGACCTCACGCTCATAAGTCGCAGTTGCGACCACAAGAAACTTAATATTCGAACAGTGTAATATTATTTATACCTGGTGTTAAAAAATCAACTCTAAGAATTTTGTGGGGTTACTCGGTATCGGATATTGAACAATTTTTGCTCTACAACTTTTCGAAATTCGCCAATTTTTTTATACCTGTCCATACAAATCAATTGAAATATTTTTTTAATTTGTATGGAAAGTTATAAAAAAATACGCGAATTTCGAAAAGTTGTAGAACAAAAGTTCCGATACCGAGTAACTCCATAAAATTCTTAGAGTTGATTTTTAACACCTTGTATATTATAAATTACAAAATAATATCTAACTCGGTATCCACGATAATCCTCGTATTCTCTTTTTATTATCTTTTTCTCTTCAAAAACACTGAGACACTGCAGCGGCGTGAACGAATTTAAAATGAATGAATGACAAAATGGTACTTTAATAGCGTTGCGGTGGCTTGTATGTCATACAAATAGAGATTGCGTTAGACTTAAAACGCACTAGTGGCTAGCCGCAATGCGGAGTGCCGCTTGCGGTTAGCCGCACATCGATTTTTACATGAAACCGCATGATCTAAACGCACTGGCGCACGACGGCTGGCCGGAAATCAGTGCGTTGAGATCATGCGGTTTCATGTAAAAATCGATGTGCGGCCAACCGCAAGCGGCACGTCGGCGTCGCATTGCGGCTGGCCGTTAGTGCGTTTTAACGCTTACTGTTACATCAACTGTAATAAGCCAAAATTGTCATGCCTGATACCGCTACAGTTATACTTTAAAGCCTGGCGTCGATTACAGCCGAAACGCGTCGAATCGAGTCGAGTCGCATTTGTTCCGTGCGAGGCGAAATGGTCAGTAATCGCATGTCGTTAAAACGGAAATTCGCGTGACAACCAATGCGCCCGAGTGATGCGATTCGGCGCGCTGCGGCTCGTCGCTAATGGACGTAGTTTCATACTAAATATATAAAGGCATTTGGCTTTGGCATTTTATTTGACCACCGATTAGTTTTTATAAAACGTTCTATGGTCTTAAACAACTAAGTTTTGCTGGTTAGGTAGCACATCTCGAACCGGAAAGAGTTAGCTAAAATAAACCCATTACCACACCTATAAAAACAAACCACAAAAACATACAACAACAATATTCCTTAATACCTTCGCAAAGGGACACTGTAACTAACACGCATGCCACATTGTAAGTAGCTGTTAAAGGGAGCAGGTGTTGAGAACAGCTCTAGAAAGCTTTTAACTTAAGAGCCCGCGCTTGGTGACTGCTACTTACCATCGTCGGTCGCTTTATGAAACTTTGATATGGGGAATAATAAAAAATGTTGCAGAATAAAGTTGGGACAGATATTTTTAGACCTGTATTGTTGGTAAAGGTTTTAAGCAATAAGTAATTTTCGTTCTTTATAATCAAGGAACAATGATATTTTTTTACTTCTGATGGAGATCAATACACACAGGGAAGTAAAGAGTAGCGCCATTCAAAAAAAGGGGTATTTCTAGGTATAGTTTGCGCAAAAAAGACGATGCACTGTAGAGTCCACACGACAACGACTTACATGCGCAAGTGGTTTGCGCAAAGGTTCGCACAAACCGTACTGTCGGTATTAATGTCACTGCGCGGTGTTACCCCTTACCAGTTCGGCAACAAGCAGGGACTTGCAAAAATTTGCGCAAAAAATACGACAGTCCAAACGACGCTCTATTACGACGAATCGACGAACGCTCGACGCGATATTAATAGCACTGCGCAGTGTTCCGTTTTGGGGTCTTAACTTACATGGTCACTCGTGCAAATTAGAATTAGCGCAAAAACAAAGTAAACTACATTTCAACATAGTAAAGAGTAGCCAAGAAGAAACGCGATTAAGTAAATTGTTGTAGCCATTACTGTCACATCATCTGTCTATCACTCTCATCATGAAATCCTGCCATTCTCATTACTTCGTCTTAAAAACACTAGATACCTCTAAACATTTTCCTTAAGAGATCAGTACTAAAAAAAAAGAAAATAGATCGCCGTCATCCCGCTCAAATTGCGACTTTTTCGTGACATTATCAGCAAAAACACTCCACTTTAGTAGTAAAAACCTTCGTAACAAGAACCATCATCTACATCCTATCAAGGAGGATTATCTGCGCCCATTGTTTTTGTTTTACTAGTAACATTGTAAAGTAATACTATAAAAGCATTTGGTTTAGGGAATTGGGCGTAATAATGCGTGAAACTGCGTTCGAGAAACTTTGGTACGTCTTTTTGTCAATAATACCGCAGTGCGTTAAGAAGAAAGTCTTCATCCAGTGTGTGTTACCCACAGAAATCTTGTTTTGTTTGTTTTTGCCACGTTTCACCCTAGTTGCACCTGATGCTAAACGCAAACTGGGTCTAAAATGGAAATCCAAAAACCAAGTAAAATCCAAGTAACAGAGATATAGAGGGATGCCCCTATACCCCTCTGGCTCCTACATACATACGACAGAACACAGTAAACTGCTTGGCGCCTGACTTTAATGTGATAGCTAGCCAGGCGGACCGTATAGATCCGGTTTATTCCACTTTGTTCACCTGGGTGAACAAAGTGGAATTTTTTGTGTCCTCATATCACCACGGATTTATTTCACAATGTCAATTATTAAACAAAAATATTAAAAGTTATTTCAAAATGCTGGGTTATCTTTTCGAGAAAATGACGATACACAATTTAATTAACACTAACAATCATTTATGTATTACTTTTTTGTTTCTTTTTAAATTAAATTGATTTAAATATTAAGTTGGTTTTGATTTGATTTTTTAAGTATGTTGTATGTGGGTGAATAAAGTCCACAACATTAATAAAAAAGTCGCAACTGTTCACCTGGGTGACTTAATTCCAAGGTAAACAAAGGAGACCAAATATGTCGAACTATCACCTAGGTGATATTGTTAGATGAAAGAAATCCGAAGTGATAATATGAGGACACTAAAAATTCCACTTTGTTCACCTGGGTGAACAAAGTGGAATAAACCATAGATCCTACCACCAAGCGTGCAGAGTTTTATTGAATCTTACAACATGCGTCTATAATGTCTATTCTAGCCCGTCTCCACACGAGAAAAGTAATCTAAAGTAATAACTCTTAAATATTACAGCAGAAAGGCTTCCCTTTCCAAGCGTTCAACCGCTACGTTATCATTTATCTAGCTTGTTTTTGCCACTAAGACCTAAATTAAGGTTCACTGACCTGCACAAAAATTTCTACTCGCTTGGCAGGATAAAATAAGTATAGCACCACTTTTCTACTAAAATAATCCCAAAAATACCACCCCGATAATTCAGTACACCACTCACTCAAAACTTAACCGCTTTCGACACGTTTAACGCGGTTCGCAGTGAATACAAACTTTATTACGTCGCCGAGTCAACGAAACGACGGTGACGTCATTATTCTAGGGATGACACGCTGTATAAAACTCGTGGTACATTCACCGTGTACTGTGACCAAGCTTTGGTGAGATTGGGGATTTATTTGTACCTAAAAGGGTAAGACACAGATTTTCCCCAATTTTGTCCAGAATTACGAAACCATACTTACTGTCTTTTTTTGATAGATCCTATGAAGAGGTCACCGATTTTTCTGACGCCGATGATGACGTAAGCAGTGGCAAATGAGTAAAAACAGTTCTTTGCTCTGAGCATGAATATTTATTTACAACTTTGTTTTAAAATGTTAACATGTATTTTTTGACATGGTATTATTTTGTTTAGTATTATTATTATTGCATTTGAATCGAATATAATTTATTGAACATGTTATGATATCGCTCGTTTAGTAATAATATAATGTGTTTTGATGACAATTTAACCATGTCCGTTGGTTCATATAGTTTAGCGTCCTTTTACCTTTTGTAAATGTGAGAGCTTCGTAGACTTGCTTGATGCCTGGATACCTATTTAATTTCTGACCATATTTTTGTGTGGTTCCTGCTCTTAAGTCTACTTTGCTCTCTCATATCTAAGTCATAACTGTACCCACTCAAATTGTTAAAGATATGGATTTTAAAAGAGTAACCATGGAGTTTCTTGCCGGCTCTTCTCCATAGGAAACGACTAATTGGAACCGTGCACCTAAATTTGACTTTTCATTAGCGCTTGTAATGGTTTATGTGAAAAAATAACTTTGATTTTGATTTTTTTTTTGAATAATGTAATGTAAACATGTAATCAATAATTACCAATGAATGACTATAATGACGATTTGGAGGTTTTTAATTAGGTTTGCAGAAGGAAGCAGCCGTTTAAGGAAATAGTAGAATTAGTAGGAACCATTAAAAATTTAAAGCATTAACAGTCATGGTAAACCGATGCTCAGGCATCACATAATACTACGCGATTGTGGCCGAATATAATATTATGAATTATTTTCAAAAACAACTCAAGTAGGTAAGATAATTGTATGTTATTGGTACTTAAAAATAAAAGCGAAAGTATATCTTTTTCAGCAACTATCAAATTGGATTACAGAAAAATCATAATTTAACCCTATACAGGTTGTACACTAATTCGTGTAATTTCTTAAAACCACATGATCTACTACTGGTGTAGATAGATACTGCACGGGATTTAGGTTGATTAAAAATAAAAAAACTTTTTTTTCTTGCGGCAGCGGTATGTAATTGATCATATTTATCTATAAGTTTTTAAACTGAAATGGTCACTAACACAATCTTTAGAGGTTAAAACGGGATATTACATCCCGTTATAAACATTATAAACATCCACCCACCCGCAATTAGGTACTTCAGTTCATCCGTGACCATGGCGCTTGTAACGGTGCCGAAATATCGGAAACTCACATCAAATAATAAACATGGTAAATATCCCGTTTTAACCTCTAAAGATTGCATATTTATCTAAACCAACTAATAAGGAGAGAGAACAAAAAATGTCAATTTTTTTTTTTACTTTTCATTTCCATGCCACGCTTAAATTAATGAAAGCACGGTGACACAGCTGGCGGGTACGACTAACGCGATATCGCTCTTTGCAGTCAGGTAACTTGGGACTCTAAAATGACACAGAAATAGAAAAACCTTTAGGCTTAATCTGTGTCACCAGTAGATCACGCGGTTTGAAGGAATTACACGAATTCGTTTACACCCTGTATAGGGCAGAAACGAAATTTGTATCGCGCTTGTAACCTATAATCTGAGTTCAATGATCACCCTTATGCTAAAAACGCAACGATCTTAAATGGGCACAGCGCACAAACGCGACCACAAACATGAATTTAGCCAACATCGTCGCCAGTGACTTCAAGTAATTAGATCCTGTTAAGCAGAAAAGATCCAACTAACATTTTCTATGAAATCAAATTATGTACATAGCCATAATATCAGTTTTATATACTATGCAAAAAAGATCCTGGAAGTTTGATTACATTAACCTAACAAAACTTTTACTATACCAAAGGTACCATCTCCTAATTATCATTTAGAATTTTGCAAGAAAGATTGATGGGTGATTTTTTTCAGGAATTACAGAAATACTTCATATGAAAATGCATTATATTTTACGGTCAAAATAACGTATATGATATGTTTTATTACACTACTAATTTTCAAAAAGGTACTGTGTAGTACTAATTTTATTTTCGCTGTCAAACTTTAAACCGCTAGCGGCCCGACCGACGAACTGGTTCGTCAATGCCATTGTTTATCTATTGTGTCTATAATTACAGTACTTGAGACTTTAAACTGCATATACTCAAGACATAAAACATTAGTTGGATCTTTTCCGTTTAACTGGGTTCAATTCTGGTTTCATATGTGCCTTAATGTAAAATCTGGCTAACAAAGGATTTAAAGATCAGTCCAAAGCATTACAGTTAACCACGATTACCAAAGCATAGTCACCCTAATTGCTATACCGGGTGATTTCAACCGCTTCCTGAATCTCAAAACGAGTTTGTTTTTCAAACAATTTCACGAATCACGACACTTTATTGTTCACCCTTTTATTTGGGGATGGTTTTAAAATTTTAAACAATCCTATTTTACGTTTTGTTGGAACGGACTTTTTCGGTTTAATTAAAAGTTCAGATTTCACAATGATTAAAGAGGATTTGTCGATGGCGTTATAATTAATTTTGAGCGTTCATTGGATTTTACTTTCCAGTTCATAAGATTTTGGGATCGAATATAGTTAAGGTTGAGAAAACGAAATAAAAAAAGAGGAAGTGCCCTTACACTTCCTTAGTACGGGAACCAATGTCAGCAAATTGACATAACAATTATATTAAAAGATTTCAAAGTTTTATACTTTACTAGCTTGTGCCCTCGGCTACACTCGCATTAACTTAGATAAAAAAAAAACTCTTAACACACACATACATGTAGCGCGATGCATACGTGCAACGCGCTACATTTTCTCAGACTACGCAAAATCTTGAACAAAGTTATTGGACAAGTGGAATGGGCATCCCTCAAAGATATTTGTTCAAATATTTTACATCGATATTGGACAAAGATATTGGATAAGTGGAATACCAGCCTAAAAAACAAAAACTTTAATTTTCAAGACATTACTAGACAAACTTTTCAAGACATTAGGGCCCTTTTCCTGACATGCGTATTTTCGCCCGCGCGCGGATCTGGTCCGCGTGCAGGCTGCCCGCATCATATCATTTCATACATGTTTTTCTTATCATGCGGGCAGCACGCGCGCGGAACGCGGATTGGCTGCGGGCGTGCAGCCCGCGTGCGAGCTAACCGGATGCGGGCGGCATTCTTCTGCCTTCAGTGATGTTTTTACTGTGACGCGGGTCGCACGCATGGTCATAGTACGCACGATTACTTTTTAACGTTCACCTTTGTGCACGAGTTTAGTTACTGGCGACACGCATGACACTGCAGCGGTAAACAAAATCTTGTCCTGCGTGTGGCCAGGAGCGTGCTATCACCCGCATGCGGACCAGACCCGCGCGCGGGCGAAAATACGCATCACAGGAAAAGGGCCCTTAGTCCTGTAACTCATTAAAAGTTATACAATGAGCTTAAAGTAGCCCAATAATTTGGTATAACAAAAACATCTGTATAACTTCAAAATTTCTAGATACAATATTTTTCACGTTTGTGCTTGTAACTCAAAATAAGGATTACTTACTTAACGGCTTTTCAGAAATCTAAAGGTGTGTCCAGAGTTAGCGAATGCGCCACTCGCGAGCCGCTTGCGAACTGCGCGCGTGTTGCTCGCGTGCGGTTACAGCCTACGTTTGGTGCGCCGCTCTAGTGCAACTCCGGCAAGGCTCGAGAGGCGCGCTCGTGCAGCTCGCGAGCAGCTCGTGCGCACATAGCTTCTTTCGCGTTTGAACTATGAACCTCAGTTGTGAATTTGCTTCCGAAGATGTCGGACCATACGACTGCCATTAGCATAATTGCTGTGGCATCAGCTATTTTATTACTGACAACGAGATTTCGGAGACGCGAGCGGGGCGAGGGAGGAGCACCGCGGGCGGCGACACGGGCGCGGACAGCGCAGGGGCTGCGTACGAACATGAAATGCACGCGCGCAGTTCGCAAGCGGCTCGCGAGCGGCGCATTCGCCAGGTCTGGACACACCATAATAATAGCTACGTAGAATTTTACTATGACTACACATCAAGCACTCTGAATTTTACATATCGATGAAAAAAAACTTTAATTCGTATTCAAATCGTACTTCGCCATTGAATCGGTTACGAATCATAAGCATAATGTAAAAGCATTTACGTAATCAATTGACTGTTTCCATTTACGGATAAGACCGCCCTATTGCTTTCCAATTCAATCCATAGGGGAGAATCGTGTTCATTCGAGGGTGGTTTCCGGTTGATATGACGAATGCAAAGCGATCGTATCAATCAATCGAATCAACTGTTTCTGAAGGGTTTGTGCGAGTTAACGTATGAACGCTGTTTTTGTCGCACTTTAGGGTAAAATATTAATTTCCGTGACTTCCAAATATTATTGAGAATGATGTATTATATCGGGTGTAAAAAGACCCTTAACGATAATGAAAACCACATATTCTACCCATCATTGGGATCATTTTTTTCGAACAAACCATACCTGGGACATCATTGGTTTTGGAGATATTGAAGGTCAAAGTACACATTTTTTTTTTTAGTTTTTTTCCAAAAACGATTTCCAAGTCACAATACTAAACTTTCTTCTATACCAACATTAACAAAAATTTCAATTTTTCCTAACAAATTACGCATTTGAAGCTACAAAAACGCAATGAATATCAAAAGCACACGACCGCCTTGGCTCGGCTGTGTGGCCGCTGCACGCACGCAAACGCGCGGCATCGCCACAACCATAATTTGCGCGCTACAAAAAAAGCGTTTTTTTTCATGCCAAAAAATAAAAGTCGTTTCCCAGCAATTATTTTTGGTCAATGTAATTTAGTTTGATGTACAGAGTGCGTAGATTTCGGCTATGTGATGGGTCTTTTTACGCCCTGTATACAGGGTGTAAACGAATTCGTGTAATTCCTTCAAACCACGTGATCTGTTAATGGTATAGATTAACCGCGCACAGGATTAAGATTGATTAAAAATAAAAAAAATATTTTTTTCCAAATAAAAATGTAATGTGATAGAAAATTTCGATGCTATGCATAGATGAATGAAGGCACGGCGACAGCCGGCACGACTAGTGCGATATCGCTCCGCGCAGCCAGTTAAATCGGGACGCTAAAATTACTCAGATTCAGAATAGTTACCACGGTTCATTTTTTGAAAACTTTTTTTTATGATTTTGAAAAAAACCTATGCAGGGTCAATCAGTGTCACCAGTAGATCACGCGGTTTGAAGGAATTACACGAATTCGTTTACACCCTGTATAATTATGTATATTCCCCTATATTAATTAGTAAAATGTGAGTAAAATAAGGATCATAATAACTGCCTCAATGGTCTAGTGGTCGCAAGCACAACTGCTGTGCGTGAGGTCCTGGGTTCGATCCCCGGGTCGGACAAAGTGAAATTTCTGTGAAATTTCTCCGTACGGGAGTCTGAATTCGTGCCCGGTTGATGGCAATAGGCTCGCTTCCTATTACATGGGACTTAAACACAACGGCGAAATGAGAGTGTACTATACACCTCTGGCTAACCCTTCAGAGAATACAGGTGTGATTTTATGTAATTACTAATGAAGTTATTATGAATTGTCGCCTGCGATACTATAAGACGTCTACAGACATTACTCGACGTCGCCAGAAATCGTACAATGCTCGTATTTGTTTGTACGACATTTTTGTTCACTAACTTGAAGCGCGATGGTGCCAGAAATGTCACGCGATGACCGGCAACGTCGCGCGATTTTGCCGGACATCGCTGGCGATACGTTTCGCGGGACAATTCTCTAATAAATACACGGCTTTATGATAACAGTTCTTAAACGTTGTTTACTCAAAACGTATGGGCTTCCTAATAGACCGAACAATAGCTCTGCAGTCACTAGAAAATCTTTTATTGTATTTAATTAATATATGCTTCCATTAAAAAAAAGTTCTCACTTATGTGTGTAGTCCATCAACCCACACCAGGCTAGCGCGGCTTCGTCCCAACTGATCCCTAGTCCCAACTCGCCCGGTACGTACATATCTACTTACATGTATAGCAAAAGGCGCAAAAGTACTAATGGTAAGAAAAGTGCTTGAATGTTTTGTATTTATTTTTATTCAGTCATCGCAAATCACAGTATTTACAATAAATTAAAGCTCTCTGCTAAAAAATCACAGTGTATATACAATAATTTAAACTATCGTCTCAGAAAGCACAATTTTTACAATAATTAAAGCTCTCTGTTAAAAAATCACATTTAATACACTTAAGTTCATTATAATGATTGAGCTACCAAAACATTCTTTTATCACGGCATTAATTAAAATAGGTCGAATTTAATGTTAATCCGACACAAGACACCCCGACTCCACGTGGTCAGACTCTGTCCTACCCCTAGAGTGTTATTTAAAAGCGTGGAGCCAGAAGCTTGCGAAGGAGGTCCTGAGTGGAACGAGCCCGAAACGTAGCGAGCGTAGCGCCCCGTTCGAAGCGAAGGGGCGACAAAGCGAGTCTTGTGGCGGAGCACGCTCAGAAACACTGGCATGTTTGATTTCTTGCTTGTTTATGTACCCCATTCGATACTCTGTACTTCGATATTTAGGTCTTTCGATGTCACATTTGTAGATAATTAGATTTTAGATATACCTATACGTAGGTTGTCTAACCATTCGACAATATAAACTTACGTTATTTTAATTTTCGGTTTTATGGTCGTTCGATATTTTAAGTTTTCGATGTTTTGAACATTGACATTTCACCCGTATGTACTTTAATTTTCGAAGTTCAAATATGTACCCTAATAACTACCTACTTATTATGACGGAATGTATGTAGGTTATTTTGTTAAAAATATATAGAAAAATATCAAGAGCGAAATTTATACGTGATAAGTATTTTTATTTTCTACACCGTAACACTTTTCCGACAAACTGTACCCTGGCAGCTAATAGGTATATAAAAAATCGGGCGAGTTGGGACTAGGGATTAGTTGGGATGAAGCCGCTAGCGCAGCGTAGTGGACTTACGCCTTAACCCTTCTCATTCTGAGAAGAAGCCTAGTAGTGTTTAAGGCCTAAGGTTGATCTGAACTGCTAATGTACTGAACTAACTAAATGAAACACTGATTGACACCTTTTAGAGCTATATTAATGAATTATGTAAACCTTGATTTTGCTTAAACTTCTATAAAAATGTACTACAACACCATGTCGTTATTGTTTTTCGAAAAAAAAAAAATGTCACACATGACCCGTCATTCAAATTACAAAAAAGGAACACACATAAACCTCTGTTGACCACAAAGGGTAATCTTACCGAAGGCGTGAACAAGTAGTGGGACAGTAATGGCCTGATTATATTTAACACTATTTAGCATAAAAGTTTTTGTATTATAACTTTCGTGAGACACATTCATATTTATGATTAATTACGGTTTACTCATGTGCATTTTTCGGGATTGCCCGACTAGTTTCGGACTCAAACGGAGCCCTTAATCATGAGCTGATCACGCGGCAAGGTCGCGAGTCGAACTCTACGAAGTAATTAATCAGCATAAAAGTTGTTTTACAATTCAAATTCAAAATATTTATTTGGTTTTAATTACAATTGGTTACTATAGTACAGCCCCATGATTTAAAACAATTCGATTAGTCAGCTGTCGAATGATTCGATAAGCTGTCTCCTTTTCTCTCGTTACGAGAATCATAGACAGAACGACATAACAAACCGAATCAGTCAACAACTCCGTATCGAAAAGGTTCTGGGCGAACGTTGAAGTTTTGAATCAAAACGAAAAGACATACGATCAAAGTATTGTCAAACAACGAACTAATAGATGTCACTTGACATTTGGGAGAAAGGTTGACGAAAGTCAAAATGTCATCTCGCTAAAATCGAATCTATCGTCGGAGCCGAAACTATTTCGAGTTTGGAAACATGGAATCCGACAGCCGAAACTTCGTAGTTCGATATTCGCAGTAGGCCCTTACTGTTTTTAAATTTCTTTGATAATGAATTTTTATCTTTGTCGTTCTTTTACAGATTATAAAACACAAAATACCCCGTGCACAAAATTATTCATATCCCAGGCGAGCATAGTACTATAAAACTTTTTAATGGAGGTAGAAGGTAAAATAATTTGTTAAATAAACCTTTGAAATCTAGGTCATGTCTAACAAAAGTTTTGTAGTACCTACTAAGCTCCTATCAGATGGACTATAGGAAAAGTTTCATCTCGACAGCAATCTTAATGGTTCTATTTCATTGAGATACAATCGAATTTTATGAGGTGAGAATAATAATTTTGCGTGGAGCGTAAAATAATATTCACAAAAAAGCCTTAGTAACTGACCATATTTTGTGACGAAACATCGTGAGGAAACAAGAACAGCAGAGAGGGTTCAAATATAAATATACAATAGTTTAGTAAGATAATTATGACTTAGCACACGAGGTTGTCAACATACGGGATCCAGATTCGGCAACCATTGTGTCGATAGTCGTAACGGCCAATGGCATAATAGCCAAGAGCCTCGACTAACACTTCATGAGGCACTTGTTAGGAGGCTGGATCAAGGGCCTGATACAGAAAGCAGCCCTCCTCGACACGGCGCGTATTGTGAGGAGTTTCCTGTCTCTGGAGCCCTAACTACCGGTAGCTTGGACCCTGCTCACGATATCGGTGGACCCCATTTTTAATATTTTGAATGTATTTTGTTATAGATATCCCAAAAAGGCAGACAGGTGTCCCAAAAAGTGGTGTCAAACGGATGTCCAGTGATAGAGCACCCTTAGAGGTACCCAAATCACGTATATCTTCCGCGATTTTTTGTAGTTTTGGAGTTTTGATTTCTTTTCATGTTTTAACTAAACTCTGACTTAATATAATTTTTGATAATAGTGACGTAATCAATGCGTTAGATAAACGAAGCAGTTATGTATGACTAAATTTTTTCATTGAAAACAGGCTAATCCAACATTTTTGCATCAAAATTGTATTTTTGCTCTATTATTCAAATTCTTAATTCCCTTTCTTCTTGTTATCTTAGTCAATAAGTTAAAGTGTGCCTTACTTTCAAGAGTTAACTCTATGAATATCAAATCCGAGTTCGGGCTAGAGGCCGATTTAAAATTTCCGATAAAACTTCAAGTTAAGAGGCGGACAGGGTCTTAGATATGCGGGGAAGGTAGTTTTTGAAGATTAAAAGGATCTGTTCTATAAAAATATGCAAAATTTATACATGAATCTTTTAAAGTAATATTTTTGTGATAATTCTTATTATAGACTTAGACTACCTCGTTGGTCTAGTGGTTACAAACGACTGCTGAGCGTGAGGACCTGGGTTCGATACCCAGCTCGGGCTAAGTGTTATTGGTTTTTTCCGTGATTCGATTTGTGAGCGGTTGATGGAAATATCTTCACTCTCTATGGGACTTAAACGTAGCGGAGAAATGAGGATGTACTATTACACCTCTGCCCAACCTTTCCCCCAAACAGGGGTGCTGTTTTCCCCGAAAGGCTGGGTAAATATTGTTATAGTATCACTGATGACGGCTTTAAAGCAAGAGTAAAAATTTCAAAATTCGATAATTTTTATTTCCCTCTAAAATAGTTTTAATTTAGTTTTTTTCCAAAAATCATTCGATCCTACTTTAGTTACGTATTCAGAAAATGGAGCTTCTAATTCGTGACCCCAAATATGACCTAAAATGTAAATACAGATCATGGCTGAGGATAGATAGATTTTAGCATATTTTTTGTTATTTTTGCAGCTATTTCTCTGAAACAATTGACTTTTGGGGAAAGTGGTAGAACAAAAGTTATTCATTATTATGGGTACTTTAACACCCTTCTGGATTAGTACCCCCTTTCTGACTAACCTTGTATATAAAAAACCGCATTGAAATCAGTTCATCCGTTTAATAGCTACAGCACCACAGACAAACAAAGTATTCAAATATAAGTTTTTAAACTGACATGGTCACTAACACAATCTTTAGAGGTTAAAACGGGATATTTACCATGTTTATTATTTGATGTGAGTTTCCGATATTTCGGCACCGTTACAAGCGCCATGGTCACGGATGAACTGAATTAATTGCGGGTGGGTGGATGTTTATGAGCAGACGAAACGGTCTACCCTCTTTCTTGTTCGTTTTTTGCGTTCGACGCAACTACCACTGTCACTTATGTCACTCACAACTCGATTCTGTTCCCGACACACAAAACTCACTGTATCCGCTCGCGAACTTTTTTCAGTTGTTTTACGGTTTTTACACAATTGAACCACTGGGTTCCAGGTCCTCGACAGTTGAAACCCATCCTTCCGGTTGAAGTTCTTATATTTGGTAATCTCTATCGCTTCTCTTACCAGTCTAGGTAGATAGTGGCGTTCTGTCGAGATGACCTGAGGGCTATGTAACTCAATCCAATGGTTCGGTCCCGATTCTAAAAGGTGTTGAGCTATGGCCGATTTTTGGAAGTCATTGTTTTTCACAGCCCTTATATGTTCCGAAATTCTACAAGCTACAGTACGTTTTGTCTGACCGATATACGACTTTCCACAGCTACAGTCTACTTTATAAACACCGGGTTTCTCCAACGGAAAGTTGTCCTTTGGTGAACGCAGCATCTGAGACACTTTCCTGAACGGAGTGAAGATAGTCTTTACTGCATATTTCCGTAGAATGTTTGCAACCTTCTGTCACTCCCCTTACGTACGGCAAAAATGCTGAAAACTCACATCAAATAATAAACATGGTAAATATCCCGTTTTAACCTCTAAAGAAAGTATTCAAACTTAAACACCTCTATTTTGCGTCGAAAGTTAAGAAAACACACTACGATAAGTATATATTTACCACAGACCATCAATAAGAGTTCAAAGAGATGGGAATCGTATTAAAATGTCTAACTTAGGCCCCAGTACGTGCGAGAACTGTCGTTATCCACGGGAGGGGATATAAATGGACTGTTCGTGCGGAAGACACCTTAGTTTTGAGGTCGCACAATTGGGGAGCAATACGATCTTTTTGGGGAAGTTTGAGATCCTTTGGGATACTTAAAGTATGTTTTGTTCAAAGATAAAGAGTACTTTTTAGTCCGTATATAAATTCGAAGAAAGTATTAAATTATTTCGTATGTTATGTATGATTGTTTACGTTATGATTAGTTATGTTACGAGTTATTATTACTCACGTGCATTTTTCGGGATTGCCTGACTAATCCCGAAAAATGCACTTAAGTAAACTGTAGCTAATCATAAATATGAATATGTCTAACGAAAGTTATATATGTGAATACAAATGATTCGTATGTTTTCAAATCCTCGAAGAAAATCTGTCAGTCTAAGAAATAATGTCGCTTCTTCAACAAGTCACTAAAAGTGTTCAGCGTAAACCAATCGTAAATGAAACAACAAAGATAGAGAAATTATAGCGTAGTGGTTGAACAATATTGTGTTCCATACAAGAGTGTCTGAGCTTGATCCGTACCTCGGAAATTCGAATTTATGTGCAGATCAGAATTCGATTATGACTTGCGTAAACAGTGAAGTGAAAACAACACGAGGAAACCTACACACCTAAAAGGGCTCCATAAAGTTCTCGATGGTGAGTGTAGTCTGCCAACCCTCACCAGGCTAGCATGGTGGACCGAGGGCTAAATTCTTCTCATTCTGAGTAGAGACACGTGCCTAGCAGTTGTACAGTGATATACTGATGTTTCAAGACACAACTAAATAGTAAATTTAAATAAATAGTTATAAAAATAGACCCATAAATACAGCAGTAAAAATAAAAAAATCGGCTTAAATAATATAGAAATACCTATGTACCGCACAGAATAGAGCGCAAAATGCAAATAAAGATAAAAAGATAAAGATAAAGAATCATTTATTTGGATACAGCACAAAGAGACACAACATGTGAAAAATGTGATATAAATAAAATAAAAAAAAGTCTTGGGTATGTGTCTCACGGCTGAACCAAAAAGATGTCCAGATCAGCTTAATGTCAAGCACTTTATGTACTTGACGCTGGTTTTCGTCTGGAACCTTTGTGCTCCACGGATGTCAGTCAGCGGTCATGCCCGTTCACTCAAACCAACATGTGTGTGTATATGTGTAGTGTGTGTAAAGAAAGAAAATAAATAAACACGTAATAAATAAGGAACAATCTAAAATTGTATGCAATATCATCATCATCTGCCTAGCCTTTTCCCAACTATGTTGGGGTCGGCTTCCAGTCGAACCGGATGCAGCTGAATGACAGTATTTTACATGGAGCGACTGCCTATCAGACCTCCACAACCCAGTAACTGGGTAATACGATACTCTTGGTAAGACTGGTTGTCAGACTTTCTGGCTTCTGACCAACAGTAACGACTGTCAAAGATCTACAAATGACAGCCGGGACCAACGGCTTCACGTGCTTTCCGATGCACGGAGGAAACTCGCTATGGTAAATGGTCACCCATCCACAGACCAACCTCGGCAAGCGTGGCTTAACCCGGAAGATCGGTCTATGCGGCTGTAATTATTTAGCCACGAGCTCCTCCATAATATCTAATATTTAATACGGCAACATTTTGTTGCGTCGATATCGTCGCTCACGCAGGCAAATACACAGCCCATTGCAAAATCTGCGAAACTTGCATGGCAGGGGCTCACGCCGCCCGGGGCAGCCCGGCAGGAGTGTGGTTTTAGTCCGGAAGAGTCCGACACTACCCATGCCATCTCATATGTGAGGTGGCTTGGGTGTCCATGAGGATTTCCCAAAACAGCCAAAAAAAAATAAAAAATATTCTGATGCACCTCACCCCGCGTCAGTCATTTGAAAGAAACCACCATCGTGTATAAAGTCAAATACTTTTTAATTCAAGCAGACCAGATTACTGGTGCTTTCAAATGGTCAACAAATAGGTGCTCGGTTCCAAGTAGTAAGTCCTATGGAGAAGAGCCGGAAATAAATTCCATGAACACTCTTTTAAAAACAAAATGGTGTGACAATTTTCATCGGAGTAATGTAAGAACAATGCAGATGAATGTACATTACGGTTAACATAATAAAAATAAATGAGAAAAATAGCCTTTTAAAACGATTGCCATAGTACCCGTACACGAGCATGACGCATACGTCGGCGTCGCTCGGCTCAACCATGTTGCAGAGAAATGCATTTCCATGATAAAAACATTAAAATCCCTCAATCACTCAGAGAACTTCCTCTTAGAAAATTTAGCAAACATTTACGTAATTGGCTCTTGAACAAATGTTTTTACACAATTCACGAATTTTTAGATCATAAAAATAATAATAGCTACAAAGTTGTGTCTTAGCATAATGTTTAAAACATTGTAATTTAATTAATTCAGTCATACATAATATTAAATCTAAAACTTCCTAGTCTATATTACGAGTATAAAGGTAATTAACAAAATTGTAATTATTTTATATTAATTTGCATGCCGCTGTGCCGGCGAAACATGTGTCGGGAACTTCGTGGAGTGAGCGCCATCTGTTGTCCGCCACCTAACTAACCGTGACGTCAACATCGGACCACCACTGCCCGTTGGAGGGAGGAGACCGGCTCGCTTGGTGCGCCCGGAGGATTGCTTCTTGGACCGTATGACGAGACACTCGTCTAGAGTATTCTGTGTAGATCAGCTGAAGAAGTCTGACCTTTTATATCTGACTAGCTTGTCCTTATTTCATGATCTTGTAATAATTATTTAAAGTATTATATTTTGATCTAGTTCATGTTACTAACACTAACCCAAATACAAGTACTCTCAGTGGTGGAGAGTCTATGTTGGTTTTATTTACTACATTTACCTTGCTCACAATCCTGACATACCTACCAATATTAGCGATAACTGTAATGATAGAATCACTCCTTAACTATTAAATTGTAGTGTCGCTAACACATGTTGATCTGTACCTGCATTATTTTAAGACCCATGTACCTACCGTGTTTCTCGCAAATAAATTTATATTCTATTCTATTCGTCGCCAGCGTTCAGCGTCACACCGAACGCGGATTACGGCGTTTATAACAAATCACGACATAAAACATTTATTTTTCAATTCCAACACGAAAACCTCATCCATAAAGCGAGAACATAAAACCATTAATGACTTAAATAGAACCACATAAAAAACCTAATATATTATTCAATTCAGCCAACTACCCTTTTTAATCCCTCATAGATATGCAAGCCAAGTGGGTTGGCATTTTAAAAATTGCAAATTCACACGTTGATTCACAAAGGCAGCCCGCTTGGCACGCTACATTGGTTGGCGTGCCAAGGTAGTCTATTATACACTGGTTCCTTAACAAATCTTATAAATGCATGGCATTTTAAAATTCCGACGACCTACTCTCGTTTTGGTGACATTGAGCGATGTTGTAATGAATTCCATTCGTGAATTTTGTGTTATGGGAAATAAATTCAGGTTGGAGGTGAGATTTCGTATGGTTTTATATCGATTTAGATTCGACAGGACATAACTTAATCAGCCTGTTGTATTTGCTATTAAGGGTGAAATGAATAAATACACCTAGATAATGGAACCAAAACTTTTATTAGAATAACCAAATCATAGACTAATTTATAAGATAGGGATGAAGGGTATCATAGGTGTCGTGCAAAAAAAAAAAAAAACGCGCTGAGATATCGTCAGCGCGAGGAGGCGCCTGAGCGGAGTGAGCTCCGCCAGATCCTAGTGGCCGAGTGGAGAGAACGACTTGCGCAACCCAGCGCAGGGCACGCCGCAATAGCGGCGGTAAGACCCGTTATGGAGGAGTGGCTGGAGAGGCGGCATGGCGCCCTCAGCTTCCGGCTGACGCAGGTGCTTTCGGGACATGGATGTTTCGGGAAGTACCTGTGTCGCATAGGCCGGGAGCAGACGCCCGGATGTCACCACTGCGTCGACTGCCCGGAAGACACGGCGCTGCACACGTTGCAGGAGTGCCGTGCGTGGGCGACGCAGCGCCGTGAACTAGTCGCGGCGATCGGTGGTGACCTCTCGCTTCCGGCCGTGGTTCTGTCCATGGTCGGGAGCGAGAGTGCGTGGGAAGCCGTCACCTCCTTTTGCGAGGTGGTGATGGCGACCAAGGAGGGAGCGGAGAGGGAGAGAGAGGCGACGGCCACTCTCCCTTCCCGCGCCAGACGCACCGGGCGCCGCCGGAGGGCGCGCGACGATCTCCGGCCACCCTAGTGTGTGGCCTGCGGGCGACGGGTTAGGGGACCCGTCGCCCGACCAGTAACAGGCCCGAGAAGGCGGCGCGCATGTGTTCCGTGCGCGCCTTTCAGGAGGACGTGGGGCAAGGCCCCACAGAAGGAGAGGTCCGCCAGGGGATGGCGGACCGAGGCCTGCCGGGGTTGCGGTGCATGCAGCTGCGAATCCCGTGACCCCGGCCAAGGGTCAGGAGTAGGAACACCGTGGGTTTTTAGCCAGTAAGAGTCCGGCATAACCCTTCGCCTTCCCCAGGCGAAGGGTATCCATGAGGATTTTCCCACGAAAAAAAAAAAAAAAAAAAAAAAAAAAAAGGTGTCGTGCAAAAATCTTTCTTTTATTTTCATCTTTAACAATACATAATCTAGCTGATTATTTATCTCGTGTATTTACCAAATATAAAAGGATATTTTTTTATTTTCAGAAATTATCTAATTTAAAAGGTGGACCTAACCACCTTTTGTAAGTAGGGTTGCCAACTGTTTGTCGGATAAAAATAGTACTTCTAAAATTATTACCCACAAAAATATAGTAGAAAACGAAAGAATAAAAAACAAATAGTAGGTTCCAAAATAGGTACTTTATTTCTTAGAAGAATATTTTTTTATAAATTAATTTCAAAAGTAGGCAGGTAGTACCAAAACACAAACTCGAGAGCGCGAAAACGTTCGTTTTACGCTTACACATTTTGAAACGAATATTATTGCTTTGAGTTTGATGCCTTTAAAATGTAGTATTTTCGCCTACTTTATACTTTTTTCAGAAATATAGTAGTCGGGCCTAAAATACAGTAGGATACTATATTACATAGTAGGGTTGGCAACCCTAGGTGTAAGTAACATAAGCTAGTGTTTCCATTCTATTAGTCAGAATAGTTTACGTCTTAGTCCACAGACGTCCACAGGCCTGGTGTATGTTGGCGGACTACACCACTGAGAACCACTGAGACCCACCAATCACCATTGAGAACTTTATGTAGCCCTCTCATTGCAGGTGTGCAAGTTTCCTCTCGATGTTTTTCACCATTAACGCAAGCGAAAAAAACTCTTCGTATTGTAATCTTATTCGAAAAGTCAGAGAGGAAGGCCAGGATCGAACATAGACCCTCCAACGTGGAAGGTAAGGGTTCAACCGCAAGACTATTACTATGATACCTTGTATCCTGAATTGGTAAATCTGCAGAATCCTGATATACCTATCTGGAATCATGACTTTCGTTTTTTATGGATCGGAAATCGTTTTAAGGCTACTTCCACTCTGGGCGGAGCGGAAGGGAGTGTCAGACTCCTACTGACTTTCAGACTTTGCGTTCCAGGGCCGCGGTAACTCTTTTGAACAAATTCCGCAACCCTGGCAGGGATCTGGAATCATGCCTAGGACTAAAGCAGTTGTCGTCAATGGGTAGCATATTTATCTACTTAAGTAAGGCTGTGTATTCATTAGGGGACGAAATGTTCTGCAACACATGACACCAGCGATGTCCGGCAGTATCCCGCGATTAATTGTAACACGCAAATGTCGCGGAGACCGGTGTCAGTCAATGTCGAGGGATGTTTGTCGATATCTCATAATGTTGTAGACAACAAACATCTCCTAGTGCATACCATACGTCTTGATACCTGTTTGGTCTAGCCGTGAGATACAACTAAATTATGATTATGTGTATGATACTGTAGTGACACATTGTACCATTGTAATAATAAACGCAACGTCTGCGATATAGAGCGTGCTTCTCTGCTCGCCAGTCGTCTCCAAGCTTTTGTGTAAGTTTGTTGTTCGTAAAATTTTGTATATTGCACCGTTTAAAGTGAACAATATAGACACCAAGTTTTACCTCTTTCTCTGAACTTTCATTTATGCTACTCCCGAACAACGTCACGTTACGTCAGTGATAACAAATAAGTAAATAGTACAAAAATACTATCTTTTCAGCACTTTTTTTTTGCTTATGCTTCATTTTATCGATGTCTAAAAGCCAAAAAGAGGTAAGAGCCATTTTTTTTTGCGAAATGGACTTATACATATATCGTTGGAACTGTTTTTTTTGTCTGCGTCGATTGGTCTAAGCTTCATGACTCTAGGACATACTTTTTGACGCTTAAGCTGTATGTAAATTAAGGTCCTTAGTTTAATTTCTTCGTCGCAAACGAACTTTAAACCATTCTCCTGTCTCCTGGCTGTTAGGCATTGATATGTATGTTATGATGAATGGCGTGGTATAGCTTCTAAAAAAACCTTTCTTTATTTACGCTGCTTTAATTCAACATACCCACGAACTCGAGTTCTGCCAAAGATGTTGTCAAGAGTTGATATTTACCTGAAAGAAACAAAAGAACCAGTCAGTATTTACTTTAAACGTCATAATATTATTTAGTTTCAAAATCATAGTCAAAGGAAATCCTTCAATATAAGTGTGCTCGACTGTACTTTCCTTTTTTTGCGAGTCACAGGAAACAGACAGAACGATAGAGCCGGAGGCTTTGTTCTTTTTTTATCGACTTTCTGTGAAACAAGTCAGATAGAAACCGCCGTAGGGTCAGACTGAAGTCATCCGATAAAAATCCCGGGCCCGCACCGTTATCGTTCCCGTCCGGCTGAGTAGTCTCCTCAGATGTCGGAAACACTAAGCGTTTATTAGAAGGTGATATCAAAGTTCATAGTTATTTATTGGCAACGGTCGAACATTATTTTAGAAAATGAAATCCAATCAAAAACATTTATGTGAAAAAGGCTAACCTCTGGTTTCTGAGTTAAGAATTCTAGGATAAGCAGTACTAAACATTTGAGTAGGGAGTTGCCAAAAAAAATGTGGATTACAAAGCATTTTTTTGAAAACTCCGTACTCATACTCCTAGCGTCCGTGTAGTGCCGGACTTAACGAATAGCACTACCCCATCTCTTACCATTGGTGTCGTAAAAGACGACTAAGGGATTTACTAGAGGATGAGCAGCAGCGTTCTCTGAGTACTTTAACAACCATACTGCGATCGCCAACCCGCCTGCCAAGCGTGGTAATTATGGCAAATCCCCCATTGGAGGATGCCTATGTCCAGCAGTGGACGTTTTTCGGCTGAATTTTTAACTCAGAAACCGGAGGTAAGTCCTACATAGGATAGTAGTAGGTAGTAGGAAGTAGTTTCTCTAAGATGGGAGTGAAAACACGAGAAACAGCTAGTTTAGATAAAACAACTGTTATTTTTTATCCAACGCAAGTTCTATGTAAAAGAAAATCATTCACAACTCGAATCTGTAATTACAATACAAAATAAAGACATTGCAAAACAGTGGCACAAAATCCTCTTTCATCTTCGCTCGTCTCGCTTTGAGAGCTTCAAACAATAATCTAGCTAAGTGGATGACGGCGCGTTGAAAAATGTAGGACAAAAAATTATTATTATACTGTGTCAACAAAAGACAACCTGTGTTTTTAAACTTTCGCGATTTATACACTTATAAAAATACAGATTCGGGTCTAGTCGCGGAAAAACTTAAAAGGCACTACTTAAATACCGAGTGAGTAAGATCGAGTGACAGTCACACCGATAATTGAGGAGGTTCTTTTCAAAACTTGACTATTCCACTTTCGACAGAAATGTTTTTTTTTCGATTGCTGACCTTGAAATGAATACTCAGCAAAAATAAAACTGAGCAAAAACTTGATAGTTACACCAGGAAAAAAAGAATAAAAGGCATGATGTCGTCAAAAGTAGATTATTCCACTTCAAAATGACATACCCATTTCAAATATACGTTATTAGAAAAAAATATGATTAATCCAGAAGTTAATTAAATGTTTTAGTCCAAATTGCAATAAAACATGTTTTATCCCTACATTTATGAGTCAGAAATGTTCTTTACTTTTTAATATAGAAAGTTGAATTTTTGATTTTGAACGATTGCACAACACTACGTGGCGTTTGTTTGACAGTTTAGACACAAAAGTCATGTCATAATTGTCATTGTTAACTGAGCAAGTGGACCGTGCTCGTAACAAAACTTGATTATTACCTATCACCCGCATCAAAAATAGATTATTCCATTTCAAATTTTGGATTTATTCAAAACATATTATAGCTAAATTTTTGAATCCTGTACAAAGCAATGGCTTATCTTGTCGTCTTTAATAATGCAACAAAATTTCGGGTTTAATACATAGTTACATACCTAAAAAACTATTTTCTCAAATTGTGTTAAATCACAAAAAGTGGAATAGTCAAGTTTTGAAAAGAACCTCCTCCATTCAGCCCTCATCAAGCTGTCTCCCCCTCCTAAGCCCCCACCAGCAACGCCCTAAGCCGAGGTCCGAGTCCCACTAGGGGTCGCCCTTAGTGCTGTTGTTGCAGGTAGTCATGATGTTAGTGTAGTATAAGTAGTTAGCTTAGATTAAGTAATTTACTCCCCCCCCCCCCCCATTGGCTGGAGACGCTTCAGGTCTCGCCAATAACTGCCTGGTTACGTAGAAATGGTACATGAAAATACCCTTGCTTCACGAAGATGACAACTGCTCCGCCACTCCAGTCTACCCGTGACCACGGCCGGTGTAATTCGGTCGAAACGTCGGGGTAAAAAAGGTATTTAATTAGTGCCTTTTAAGTTTCTACGCGACTAGACACGAATCTGTATTTTATAAAATTAAAAGGCAACCTTTATTTTAGGTGATGTTAGGATTTTTGTGTTGTTTATTGGTAACGCTAAGAAGGGTCTACCCATAATGGGACTATTATAACATGACATAATCAGCTCATTAGTGTCCCACTGTTGGGCAAGGGCCATTTCTCAAACTGAGAAGGGTTAGGTTAATCTTAGGCCACCGAGCTAGATCAGTGCGGGTTTTTTTGCAGTACGGTTTTGTTGTCGGTTTCCGTACGTAAAGCTGTTTGGTTTGCAATAGGTTGGCAAACAAGCTGACGGCCCACCTGATATAAGGTGTACGCCATCTGTACATCTGTAGGTATACACCTACAATCCTAAGAGGATTTCTGATGCGTTGCCAATCTTGAAACAAAGTTGAAAATCTCATGTGCCTGTACTTCTCCAAACGAACTCATTCTCAAGGAGCTCTGCTACTCGTACTACTAAAAACTACACGCGGGAAACTATGAGTCCGGGCCACCTACACAGACCTTAATATCTCTGATACTAAGAATGCTAGCTTATTCGAATAAAAAGTATTTTATCGACTATTTATTACTACTCAAATAAAATTTCTGAAATTGTCTATAAAATACTTTTTATTTGAATAAGCTGGCATTTTTTTTTCCGAGATAATAAAAATTATGTCGGTGACCCGGACTAATTGCTCTCGAGTGTATTCAAAATAAAGAAGAAGATATTTTGGCTGACACTAATAAGTCCATAATGATAATCATTAACATTAGTAATATCACACCAAATAACTTTATACACACTTAACAAAAATCTCCCGTCGTCCGACCAATTAGGCCTCGTAATCTGACGCTTAACCGCAATGAAAAAACAAAATGGCACCTTCATACTTATAACATACCCGTATCTAGTGTAACACAGACACGTTCACGCGGTGTTACGTCTGAAATGACCTTAAAAAGGTCGCCGTCCCAGTTTGGGAACTTTTGGAAATGGGTTCCGTACCCTGTAATTTTTCTGACGTTGAAATGGATTGAGTTGCTTATTTCACGGCATTTTGCTTGCGATGACTTTGCACAATTGCGAGGTAAAAGTTTAGTGAATGTTACTGGTTTCAGGTGTAAGATATTTTGTGGGTTTTACTGGGTAGTGGTTCGTTTATTTCTTACCTAAATTACTCTAGTTGAAAAAGCGAGATGTGGCTTGGACGGTCAGGATAAGCTGTAGCGTTGAATTGACTTGTAAGCCGAAAACGTCATATATCGGGTGTAAAAAGACCCTGAACGATAACGAAAACCACATATTCTACCCATCATTGGGATCATTTTTTTGCTACCAGACTATACCTGGGAAACCATTGGTTTCGGAGATATGGAAGGTCAAAGTGTACATTTTTTTTTTTAGTTTTTTCCATATGTATTCTAAGTGATAATACTAAACTTTCTTCCAAACAACCTTATCAAAATTTTCAATTTTTCCTCACAAATTACGCATTTGAAGTTACAAAAACGCAACGAATATCAAACGCACACGACCGCCCTGGCTCAGCTGTGTGGCCGCTGCAAGCATGCAAACGCGCGGCATCGCCACAACCACACATTGCGCGCTACAAAAAAAGCGTTTTTTTTTATGCCAAGAAATAAAAGTCGTTTCCCAGCAATTATTTTTGGTCAATGTAGTTTAGTTTGATGTATAGAGTGCGTAGATTTCAGCTGTGATGGGTCTTTTTACACCCTGTTTACATACATGTATAAACTCACGTCTTTTTCCGATGGGGGTAGGCAAAAACTGTAGAACGTCACATGCTACAATCCTTACATACTCCTTACGCTTCGTTTACGTGCATACATCTTGTCATACACGTACGCTGATTGAGAATAGTACCTACGCATCTCTCTTTTTTTAAGAACATCACCAATAACATCGATTTTTGTCCTTCTAGGGCAGTGGTTCTTAACTGGTGGTCCCTGAAAGCATCCCAAGTGGTCCGCGGAGCCATCCTAATAAATAAGATAATTTAAGTGACAACAAGTCGACACAACTCGACCCGCGCTCGGCGCGTGTCCGACAAATTATTTAACCGACGTGGTGGTCCATGGCAACAGGCCCGCCGCTAGCTGTTTAGTAGCCCGCGTGCAATACCGATTATGTCGCCCTACGACTACTTACGCTGAGTTTTGTCAAAAAAAAGGCTATTCAATGTTTTCTCTTTATGGTGGGAAAAAAGAAAAGAATCATAACGAAGATAAAACATTTATTTTAATCAGGTGCATAGTTATTTTCGTATCTACAAAAATTTACCTCTTCTTGCCTTTATTTTCGCGAAATCTTGAATCAACTTTCTTGTATCCAAGCTGTCTAAGATTTCATGTTCAATTGAAACTATAGCTAAATGACTTAGTCTTTGCTGGAGCATTGTTGATCTTAAATAGTTTTTAACAATTTTCAATGACAATGATTTTGAATATAACGTGATGAGTCGCTCGATTTGCTGCCCCCTGGACGTGCCGCCCGCGTGCGGTGCACGCCTTGCACGCCCGCTTATGGCGGGCCTGCATGGCAAGACAGAAATTTTGTCAAATGGAGAGACCATGACTATAAGGTTAAGAACCACTGTTCTAGGGCGTCTTCTACTGGCGTTTCCACTGATATCCGTTTAATAAATTCCTTTTGGTAATAGCCCTTCACTCATTTTTTCAACATGCCCAAACCAGATAAGCATACTCCTTTAAATTTTGGTCACTACATTATATTTTAAAGACCGAAGAAGTCATTTCCATAACTCCGAAATATTTAATGCTCCTCATATCATGAATGAAACTCTAGTAGAACGAAACAAAGCGCTCGACTAAAATATAAAATTCTATAACCTTCCGCGTTTCGTGTGACAACACAATTATTGTTCCAGAGATGTTACGTAGTTCCATTTGGTAGCGTTTAACAGACATTCAGTAAGGTCATCCTTTTCATATCACAAGCGGAACCCTAAAAAGTTGACGGGTCGGGACAATACTGTCGCGATGGTAGATAAGACACGAATTTTATAGTTCACTGTGGGGTCGCTGTTAAACGTAGGTTGCTCTAAATTGTGGCTATGTTAGGGTTATAGGCCTTAAATCTAGCGATACAAGTGGTAAGGTTTTTAGTACTAAATTATGGGTGTATTCATGAGAATTGTTTCTGTTACCCAAAACTGTGCCTTTAACCCTAGATTCATAAACATTCGTCTCACAGACCGCGCAAAACGTAAAAGTGATTCAAATTTTTAAAGTGAAATAGATAGAAATCTGACCTCTCAAGTACCTTCCTAAGTCATACGACCATTAGTATCGCGAGTGCATTTTACTCGCAGTGACGTGTCCTTGAGCTGTTAGAGAGTTTTATTCGTCTGAGGGACGAATATTTATGAATAGATACACGATTGACGAGTACCTACGGTTGCAATTTTTGCAACACGATTTTTGAAGATTTCTTAGTTTGATGAAGTAAACGGTAAGTTTAATTAGTTATTGATTAATGTTTAATTAGTCATGGTTCAAGCACATATTATTTAGTAACATGTTTCAGATAAAATGACCGAACCGTGGTTACGTAAGCGTCGCGAAAGGCCAACTTTCAGGCGATGCCTAAACGGGAAGATAGCAGAAGATTTGAACGAAACGCCTATTAGCGATACGCCTGGTCCAAGTGATAACCAAAAAAAATTTTTGTAGCTTCTGTGATTATAAAAAGCGTCGAATAACGAGGTTCCAATGTAACCACTGTAAAAAGTTCATGTGTATCGACCATCGTGGCCTGATGTGTCTGCAATGTTTAGAATAAATATATTTTTGTTTTATCACATAAGTTTTAAATAACTCAATAAAGGAGTTAAACAATACAATGATTTATTTGTTTTCTTCCACTAACAATTTCATAAATAACCACTCCCGAGTTCGTCTGTGAGACGAATGTTTATTAATAGTGTTACTCCTACATATTATGTTCATGAATCTAGGGTTAAAGCTATATGCAAGGTGTAACATAAATAACGCACAACCTCTTAAGGGGTCACTGTACTCATCATTATGAACAACTTTTACGGTGGGGCCAAACATGAAATCGCGAAAAAAAAACAGCTGTTCCCTAAATTTTGACGAGTTATGCGAACATAAATGTAGGGAACAGCCATTGAGTTTTATGTACTACGTACTAGAGAAGGCACCTCAACTAGACTGTTTGTAACACGTGTTAGAGCGCACGCACTCTAACTCTCTTAGTCTGTGCCAAGCGCTTGCTGCAACATGACACGAAAGAGTGCGAAGTTCTTTCTTAAAAAATATGCCTTCGTGTGCATTGAGATACAGTTTTAACAATTCGAGAAACATAAGTAAAAGTCAAGGAGTGACCTTTCACCAGTAAGTTCAAAATAATATCTTTAAAACTTGCATAATTTAATTATATTTTATGAATTGTTACACGTCACCATGGCGACGGCCATGTTAAGGTGAATGTCAAAGAGTAATAACATTTGTATGCGCAGAGTTGACACTATCGACGTATACCGACAGTAAAATATTAATATAAAAATCACGATAAGAAACGCATTAAAATTAAGATATTTTATTATTATTTGGATTAAAGGTTTCCTCGGCCGTGTCATGAGACAAGAGAATTATGGAGAATCGCAGCGAAGAAACGTGGCTACTGTCAGAAATCTGCAGTACCATGCGATGACGTAATTATAATTATACCATTGCTGGGATTTTTGTTTTAATTTATGACTAGAAAAATGAACTTTAATCCCTGTGTAAGTACACACAGTTTCAAGTAGGCTAGGCATAATAAAAAACATGTCGCATCTGCGCTCGATGATTGTTATCTATGAGAACATAACACCCCCCGCTTACCCCGCTGTCATCAAGTGACGCACTGATTTTTGTTTGAAATGGCTTCTCTAGTACGTAGTACATATAACTCAATGGGAACAGCTGTTTTTTTCCGCGATTTCAGATTTGGTTCCATAGTAAAAGTTGTTCATAATGATGAGTACAGTGACCTCTTAAGAGGTTTTGCGTTATTTATGTTACATCTTGTATACAAGGTTAGTCGAAAACGAGGTCCATGGATCACTTAACCGCTAATGTCCCAGCGCCATCGATCAGCGGCGGCATCCATCGTTTATCTACTGTATCTCTGAAACTGGTTCTTAACACTCTCACCGCCATACGGTCCGCCGGCGGGGCGTATCTTTTCGAGTAAGGCACGCCACCTACATGTTGCACTGAGCGATATCAGTTCATTTTTCTGTAGCAGCAGGCCACGCACTACAAATTGAATATGAAATTGCGAGGTCGTGGCGGACCGCATGGCTAGCTATCAAAAACAAACAGTGAGCCCGCCAGCGGCGCCCGTACGGCCTGCTTCACTCGTTATAGATTTTCACCGCGGCCTGCACGGGTAGGCAAAGTTGCGGCCGCCGGCAGACCGCACGGCCTGCTGCACTGAAAAATTCTATATATGGGTGGCAGTGAGAGTGTTAATGAGTGAAACTATCACTGATGACTGTTTTAATACATTCGAGTCCACCACGCTTTTATAGAGCTCATACGCCATCCCGCCATTCATATTGCTAGTGGACCTTCCAGGAGGGTCTTCGGCATTACGTTTGCGCTAAGAGTGGACCCTCGAGGAGGGTTCCTGGCATTAGGTTAAAAACCTGGAAAAATACGCTACTACGTCGTAAAATAGGTGTTTGCTTGTTTCATGACGGTGAATTTTCCAAGAAAAACCTGCATTTAAAATGAGCCCTCCACGAGGGCACCCGACATGGCAATTGCGACTACAGGGTGCCCTCCTGGAGGCCACCCGGCACTGAACGTGTTAAAGCAAGTGTTAAAATTGTTTCAAAATTAGATTATTTATAATTCCATACATAATTTTCAGTTTCATAATATCGACAACCCTGATTGAAACATATTCAGAACTTGGGGCTATTAATACATGATGAACTAAAATGTGAACACAGCTGATGATAGTTGATGATAGATACATTTTAGCATATATTTTGTGACATTTTTGAACAGCAATTTCTCTAAAGCTTTTGGGGAAAGTTCTGGAACAGAAGTTATTCATTACTAACTTTTGCCCGCAGCTTCGCTTGCGTGAAATTTTTAACCCGTTAAGTGACGATTTTCCATACAAACTTTCATCCCCTATTTCACCCCTTTAGGGGTAGAATTTCCAAAAATCCTTTCTTAGCGGACGTTTACTAACTATAAACTACCTCCCTGCCAAATTTCATCTTCAAACGTCTAGCGGTTTTCGATACTTCGTGATGAGTGAGTGAGTGAGTGAGTGACCTTTCGTTTTTATATATTTAGATTAGATTATGAGTACTTTAATACCCTGTCGGATTATAACCCCCTTTCCAACTTGTAATAAATGTATTGCGTATGAAGTTAGCTAACTTAGCTTGAATATTAATATCACTTGCAAATATCGCTTTCGATATTGAAAAAATGTTGAGAAAATAAATAACTGACTGAACTGTCTTTAGTGAAGATCATGATTATTACAAACTAGCTTTTGCCCACGGCTTTGCTCGCGTTAAGATTACCTCCTACATACAAACAAACAAACAAATTCTACCTCTTTTAATTGAAGTATACATAAGCCAATTTTTGATACCTTGGGTTACATTATTGTAATTTATTTAAGGATCCCTATTTTTTTTTATACTAAAATATAGCCTATAGCACTTAAGGATAACGTAGCTTCCTATTGGTGAATTTTTGAAATCGGATGAGTAGTTTCGGAGATTACCTACCTCCTACATACAAACAAACAAATTCTACCTCTTTATAATATTAGCATACATTGAAATTCAAATCTATACCTAACTATTACTTAATTAACTAATAGAAAGTCGTTTTAATACACAAATTATCATAAAAAGTATTCTTAATATATTTTAGGTTACTAATATTTCCCGTTGTTAGTTTCTGTTCAGTTAATATTTTTTCCCTACTCTGATTTTTGTTAATATAATATGGCAATATTTAAGGTAGTTTAGAACTGTTTGGAATGATTAAATAAGACGAAATCATTAAAATACTTTTAATCTTGTACATTTCTGAAAATCTGCTATTAAATATAAATAGTTATTCAAATAATTCGTATTAAATTTTTTATTTTATTTAAATTAATTGCAATACTTTTATTTCTGTACTACTTGGGGCACATTTTGGCCATCTCCTTTAACGAGTATTGAGTATAACAAAAACAATTCAAGCTTGTCGTAACTTTATTTAATGTTAATTTCTAAAAGAATACGTAAACAACAAGCGACCTAAATAAAAGAATACTTACGAAAGTACTCATGACTTGCTTTAGCCAATAAAACGTTCATACGTGTATATGACGTGCCTTGGAGTTCTGCCCATTCCGTAAGAAAAAACACGTACCTAAGTACTTTTTAACGAGCCTAACAATTCAGTATTATTTATTTCTTGGATTTCTCGGAAAAATCGCTTGGTCTTGAGGCAAAAGTTAAAGAAATCGGTGAGTGCTGACCTTGTCAGTTCTTGCCTACTGAAGCTAAAAGTTGCCTGTTTTTACTTATCGGCTGTCGACCGTATTTGAGGTTTTCATTTATAAGAAGGACTTTCTTTAGTTATAGAAGTGTTTTTGATGTTGACATGTATTTTTTGTCGACACTTCACTGTGAAGAGGTAGCACAATTTTGGCTTTGACATTGACGATCTAGATTAATTTTCTAATCATGAAACGTTATTTTTTGTGTAGTTAGGTGAGGTATTTATTATCAATGGGAATTAATATTGACGCATATACAATAAAAATAAAAGATAGACACACGCTGCCAACACTAAAAAAAAAACAAATAACTAAAAAAAAAAAACATTTTTAGTTTTGGCAACATCACACCAAGACATCGTTGTGATGGTACAGTGAACCAAAAAGATAATTATACAGGCAACTAATTACACTCGTGACAATCTAAGAAGTCCGATTTGACACCTGTCAAAATACTAGGAATACTGTCAACACTAATAATAATTACTCCAATACGTGGCGTTTAGTTAAATTTTATCATAGGTGTGTGCAGATAAATAAAAAGGACTTTCTTTAAGATCCAAGGCGTACAACATCCTTACACATTTATGTTGTGCTTTAAAGCAAACGTCAAAACACGTATTTTGACAGAGTTATACGTGTGTTGAATGGCCAAGTCTAACCTCCAGTTTCTGAATTGAGAATTCTAGGATAAGCAGTACTTAAGTAACATTTGAGTATGGAGTTGTCAAAAAAATGACGGATTTTAAAGCATTTTTTTTGACAACTCCGTGCTCAAATACTACTTAAGTATTGCTTATCCCGAATTCTCAATTCTGAAACCGGAGGTTAGCCATCGCTTGTCTGAGCGTGCCTTGCGTATAAAAAGTTTTTACTCACTCTTTACAATGACAGTTGCTTGCGTAGTGTATTGATTTGATAAGCGCTGTGTACGTGTATGTAAATATTTGATGTGGTTGCTTTTCCCCTAGTCACACCTGATGGTTACCGCAGACAGGGTCTAAAATGGAGCATACGAATCCAAATAACAAAGATATAGAAGGATGCCCCAATACCCCTCTGGCTCTCACATACACACGACGGAGCACAGTAAACTGCTTGGCGCCGGACTTTAATGTGAGGGTGGTAGCTAGCCAAGAGAATTGTTTAGATTCTACCACCAAGTGCTGAGTTTTGTTGTTAAATACATATTGCTAATAGTAAACAAACATCCTTACAGCTTCTACCTCAAATTTGAAATGTCACACTTCATTACCATTTCAAGATTTCAATCCGCTACGTCATCAATCATCTGACGTCATCGCGGTGTACTGTTTTGTATTCATTTGGGTGGAACTGGCAAGAAGCTGGGTAAAACAGACGGCTATTAAATATGCTGAGTCGTGAATTGATTAGCCAGTCAGCGGAGAATTCAGTGGAGAAATCATTTTGGTTGTGCGAGAGAAGTATATTTTTACGAGGTAGCTTATTAATAAAATAAAGTAAATTATCCATAGGAGTTATGAAAAAAATGTATACGCAATAGACTTTCCATACATGTACAGCCTGATTTTTTAATCACCATCCATATTTAGGCAGTGAGTTTCTTAAAACGAAACGTATTTTTTTAATAGGCAAGTCCTCTCACTCTTATGCAGGGCCGGCCCTACCATAGGGCGAACGGGAGTGAATCGCGGCGCTCAATTTGTTCCCCCACAGTCTAAGGCGGTTTAAATGGTAAGAGAGTCCTTTTCTCTGATTCTGTGCATGAGTGACAAGCGTAGTATTTAACCACGAAGCAAATTTAACGTTTGACTTAGTAATCACGCTAAATATTGATAATTCTTCCGCGAAAATTATTTTATTATGAAAATTTCACCTACCTATTACTATTCAAAAATGGAATCTTTGAATGATACCTAATGCCTAGAAAATTTTTGGACAGTGATTAAAAAACCATTCTATAGAACGCTATTTTTAGTATATACGAAAACCGAGACACTCCAACAAAATTTTCATCAGAACTGCCTGAATATGTGTTTTTTTTAAATAAATCTACAAGTTACACCTTAGTTTATGTCGCGTTAAGTTCCCTAGTAAAGTGTGATATGCCTGAAATGTGCTATGCAGGGGTTATCTAATACACGGAAACTGACAGAGTGGACCATCTTAAGCCTCAAGGTGTCCATTCCCGTCAACTGTTATAGGTAGAAACCTACTGAAACAAAATTGAAAATAACGAAAAAAAAAATTGTCGTTTAAGAAATATGTCAATCGATTCTCCTAATGATTCTGAACAAACTAGGCTTGTGAATAAAATTGTAACGTAGCAAAAACATAGAAAAAAAAATGCTACGTGTACAAGAAACGATACTGATGCCGTAACAGAAGTTTTTAGAATATCTGTCTGTTTGTATGTTTGAGCTTCACGCTACCACCCATATTACTGAACAGATTTAGTTGGAATTTGGCAAAAATTACCGTTAAAGAACGGGTCACGGTACAAATTTTCACGGTATTGAATGTGGGTGATGAGCACTAACCTTATGTTTACGTAAGCAAAGCCGCGTGTACAGCCAGTAGACCGTAAAGTACAGGTCAATGATAGTAGATTTTATTTATGTCCTATTTACTTTTTGTAGATAGGGTTACCAATTAATTTAAGTTAGTTACACGTTTTGGCTACTTTAGTTTTAATTTTGTTTAATTTTATACAAGGTGTACAACCTCTTAAGGGGTAAAAAAAATCAGCTGTTCCTTACATTAATGTTCGCATAACTCGTCAAAATGTAGGGAACAGCTGATTTTTTTTTCGCAATTTCTGGCTTGTTCCCATAGTAAAAGTTGTTCATAATGATGAGTACAGTGACCCTTTAAGAGGTTGTACACTTATTTATGTTACACCTTGTATAAGTTTTATCTTTATTTTGTTGTTGTTTATGTTATGTTTATGTGTTCACTGCTGTTTGTGCTACAGACTGATCACTGTCGTAAAAACACATGAACAAAAGGCTCTAGTTCAAAAATCACGAAAAAAGTGTCCTGAGTTTACACACACCATCAGAACGCGCGCCGAAGCACACCGCCTAGAAATACCAACAAACTAATTTAAATCCTATGTCGTCATCATAATGCCTAATTTAGCTTTACACCGTACGAAGATTCGACTGCACCGATTTACATAAATTAGTCTTCATTTTCGCGTTTTACCTCCGGTTTCTGAATTGAGAATTTGTGATAAGCAATACATAAGCAGTATTTGAATACAGAGTTGTCAATAAAATGCTTTAAAATACGTCATTTTTTTGACAACTCCGTACTCAAATGTTAGTACTTACTGCTTATCCTAGAATTCTCAATTCAGAAACCAGAGGTTAGTCTATAGTTAGGATATTTTTGAGCGCTGACCCCAGGTCCATGTGTAGTTACGTCAATAGGACTGATAATATTATGATTATGATGCAGAAACACGATGATACAGCTGTTTTTCGCCTAATACAAATTAAAGGAATCGATGAAGGTATCTGGGTTATCGGGCTACAAAGCGGTAGATGGTTGTGATTGACAACATTTCCGGTAATAAATCAAGATGATTTCCGATTGCTCATTGGGGTGCGTCAAGCGTAATCAATCAGTTTGCTGGTTTCAGAATACCTATTTCTTGTTTTTCCGGATAAAAAAATATCCTGAATCGTTATCAGCATCTGCTGCAGTTCTTCTTTCAAAAAGAAAACATACATATAATAACTATTTCAAAAAGAAAACATGGTGGTCATGGTGATGGTACCTGAGTCATTTTAGTGCCCAGAGTGAACTGACTGCGCGGAACGATATCGCGCTAGTCGTGCCCGCCTGTGTCGTCGTGCTTTCGTTCGTTTATGCGTGGCATCGAAATGTTCTATCACATGCAATTTATTTTTATTTATACGTTGTTATGTGGTTTAGAGGCGATAACTTATCCTTACCGCAAGACAAAAAAAAAATTATGCTATTTTCCGTACGTGTTTTATCTATACTAGTAAGACAGCCTGCTGGGCCTTTTTGGCGCAGCCGTGAGACACTTTCCTGCTAATTTATTTCGTTTTTTTTCTCTGCTGTTCGTTATATTGTGTATTTTAGTCAGTGCTAAATAAATGTGTCTCGTATAGTGCCGGACTTAAAGAATAGCACTACCTCATCTCTTCTCATGGGTGTCGTAAAAGGCGACTAAGGGATTCTCTAGCGGATGGGCAGCAGCGTTCTCTGAGTACTTTAACAACCATACCCATACTGCGATCGCGAACCCGCCTGCCAAGCGTGGCGATTACGGCAAACGCCCCCTTTTGGGGGAGGCCTACGTCCAGCAGTGGGCGTCTTTTGGCTGAATGATGATGATGATAAATAAATGTATTTTCTTTTCATTTTCTTTATTTAATCCTGTGTAGTAATGTAATTATAGACACAATAGATAAACAATGGCGGCCGTACCGTTTTCGGTACACTTGGACGGTGGTGATTAATAGATCTGTGGTTTTAAGAAATTACACGAATTCGTTTGCATCCTGTATATTATTCCTCTCTTGTGTCGGCACGAACGACGAGAATGGCTCATTTCTTGGTGAAAAGGTTATCCAGTCAGCAAGGTTGGTAGCGGGGCTGACTACCCAGAGTGAGCTGGACGTACTTAAGTATCGTCACTCGTGGAAGTTCTTATAATGCACTCCAATGCATTTGTGTTGAAATAAGAATATAATATTGACTGAGTCCAGGGGCCAGCTAAATGTTCAAATCCTGCTGTCTAGACTTTACCCAACTATTTTGGAGTCAGCTTCCAGTCTAACCAGATGCGGCTGAATACCAGTATTTTACACGGAGCGACTGCCATGAGACCTCCAGGTCCAAGTTACTGGGCAATGCCGATGAATGAGCCATCGAAATAATTAAGGCAAACATTTAAATTGGGATTTTTGACAGAACTCAAGAAAAAAATCTGTAAAAGTGTCTTTTTCCCCAACTGCACAAGAAAGAGGGTAATGTTTGTTGGGATTTATGTATATGTATGTATGTTTGTCTGTTTCTATGAGACCTTGTGTAGCCTAAAGTTACGCGTCCCTTGGCTCGCGCTGGACGCACTGCACGCACGGCACGCAACGGATTTAAGTTTGGTTTGTATGATTTCACATAGCGCTGCGTCCACTATCCGCGCCGCCAGCACCGAACGCATTTGTTAAAGCATCACCAATCATCAATCATAAAAAGCAAACTAAAGTACGTTGCGTGCCGTGCGTGCGGTGCGTCTGGCGCAGGCCAATGGACGCGTACCTTAAATCGGTTAGGTATTTAAGTGTCCGCACTATTAATACCTATTTTGTTTTTCCGTTCCTACAGACTTTTGTGGGGCATTGATCTAAATTATGGGTAATGTAACGTTTTTGTGATAAATAATAAATAAATGGCGTGATGGATTTTGAAATGCGAGATATAATTATTTCAATAAATTCATCTCTGGAGGCTGTTACAGGCTACATTTTATGGTAATAATACCCATACCATGTTTGCGATTGACAGCCACATTGGTTTAGTGATCGCAACTGAGACTGCTGAGAGTGAGCTCCTTCCTGGGTTCGATCCCCAGGTCAAGCATAGTGTTAATGGGTTTTTCCCCTGCATGGCTATATTCCAGTACCATAAAGGTTGAAAATCCGCAAGAAATTTTATAAGTGTGTCGAACCACTGGCCTCGGAGTTCCCAAGAGTGAGGTGCAACCTTTGGAGAGATGGGGTCTCCCTACCAAACCCATTCGTGCCACATACGGAGAAACCTCCGCCTGGACATGAACTGTCATGGCCGATCTGGAAGTCATTAAATAGACTTCGAACTTAGGTCGGTCGCAGCAAAGACAACATGTTTGGGTGGGGATTCAGTGATGGTACCGATTTGAGCTGTTTGTGCGGTACAACCCATATGATGGCCCATCTCACATCATGCCGTGCGTGACCTAACAGCTGCACGCAGGAAAACTTAATAGTTGCCAATGATTACGCAGTTCAAGTGGCCAAGTTCTGGGCCGCAATAATATAATTAAGTTTTAATTAGGTTGTCATCGAAACGCTAAGAAGAAGAACGGGTTTCTTCCGTGTGGAATATCTCATTAGCAGCCCGGAGTCTGGATTTGTGCCCGATTGAGTGCAATGGGACTTAAACGTAACGGCGAAATGAAGGTGTACCCAAGCCTTAGGAGAATACAGGCGTGATATTATGTTATGATTATGATGCTCGCAAAAAGAAACCTTAAACTTATTATTTCATATCGTCGATTATTCTCGAATCTGTAAGTAAAAATATCAGATCCATTATAAATTCTTTCAGTTCAACTTGTTGGTGTTTTAAATTCATCTCAGTCAAATTCATCCGATGGCTCACCGAGGGTGGAAGCGAAAACATCCGGATGACGTCATCAGACATGATAGGAATACTATTACTGGTTTAGATACAATATTTGCATTACGTAATTTGTTATTTTTGATAAGAATCAAGATTGAGAAAAGACCATTTCAGAGGGCCAATACTACGAAAAAAAATGTTGCCAAAACCACAGCCGTCAAAATGTTTGGATTGGTTTTTGCTGTCAATCAATTGGTCAATTTTTGTAAACGAAAACTATCTAGATTTACGGTTCGGCTTTTGTTCGGTTGCTATTGGTTAATGTTTCTATTAGTGGAATTAGCCTCAGACAAGAAGAGTATTAAGAATAAAATATTTATTCAATGAAACTATGATAGAATAATATAACTTGATTTAGAAATGGACTCGCTATTTCTTTGTGTATCTCAGTCAAAGCCTAGTCCTAGCCTTTGTTTATTTATGGTATCGTAAGAGGCTGAGAATAGTATGACTTATAGAATACAATGAACATACATCAAGATATATCCATTTGGTTTTATGCTTCTGTAGTTTTTTTCCAGATTATAAATTATCTATGCATTATACAATAATAAAATCGTGAATATACTAAAACTGTATTTTTTATTTAAAAAAGTAAGTGCAGCATATCCTAGAAACGATACTGATGTCAATAAACTTTAAAAAAAAGTAAAAACCGACTTCAAAGAAATACTAAAAGGAGTAAAATAATTACCATAATATAAAATTAACAGTTTCAGAAGTCGGTGGCTTCTATTTGCTTCAGTGTAGAGTTGCACCGACTTCTGAAACTGTTAATTTTATATTATGGTAATTATTTTACTCCTTTTAGTATTTCTTTGAAGTCGGTTTTTACTTTTTTTTAAAGTTTATTTTTTATTTAATACGTTTTAGTGTCATAATTTTAACCCCCTCCTTCATAACCCTTCTTTTTGGCTTTGACGTAGTCGGGCATAAAAAGTCCTTTCAAATGATACCTTACACGATATAATGAAAACATTCCAAAGGGGGGGAGGGGGGGACACGCACCCCCTCCTCTTTTCAAGTAGTCAGTTCCCAACAACAAATATAAACAAAGCAATATTAGTAATTTGAGAATTTTGCTTTGATCCGATGAGGAGTTCCGTTCCATATCTCTGAAGTTCATGGTCTAATCATAACAAAATTTAAATGGGACCAATCGGGAAGTATACCCTTTCGAACAAAAAAAGATTTTTTCAAATCGGTTTATAAATGACGGAGATATGAGGTAACAAACATAAAAAAAAAAAAAAATACAACCGAATTGAGAACCTCCTCCTTTTTGAAGTCGGTTAAAAATAACACTTTCAGATATTTTGTCCGTTTCTATGTTTGAGCTTCTCGCTCTCGTTCAGTGCTACTGAACAGATCCAGTTGAAATTTAGCAGCCATACATTATCACGTTTTTGAGTGTGGGTAATGAGCAGTCACCTTATATTTCTATAACCAAAGCCGCGGGTACAGCTAGTCAACAATGAAAACCATTACAAACTTTTTCAACCTTCGAAACAAAATCAAGAATTTGCTTAATTAAATATTCTAAATCGGGATTGACAGCGGTGTTTCATCTCCCTGAGGGCAAACTATTCTAGCGTCTGTCTAATCTTGAAACTTCTAGAATGATCACTTGTCACGCATTACCCTAGCGATTTCATTTATCATTATAAGTTCTGCCAATTTCTGTATGTGAACACGTAGTTGAGGTAACCAAGTTTAGACTGTTTGGAGATCTACCAAACATATTCTGTTTAAAACTTTACTAGAACGGAACCACAATCAAAGTTTTCGCATTTGAATAATTAATATTAAAAAAAAAAATGTGCGAATTGCTGAGAAGGTCAAGGAGCGACGCCCTCTATGATATGGACACATGCTCTGTCGTCCAAAAGACCATATGGTGCGAGTAGTCCTTAACCTACCGACAGCGACGCGAAATTGTAAAAGACACAACAACGTAATCGTTTAGGGGTGATTCTATAATTACAGTTATAGCTAATGTCGGTATGCCAGGATTGCGAGCAAGGTAAATGTAGTAACTAAATCCAACATAGACTCTCCACCACTGAGAGTACTTGTATTTGGGTTAGTATTAGTAACATGAACCAGATCTCAATATAATACTTTACACAATTATTACAAGATCACAAAATAAGAACAAGCTAGACAAATATAAAAAGTCAGAATTCTTCAGCTGATCTACACAGAATGCTGAGCTTCGTCGAATGACCACCGCCTTTATAACATTGGGTAGGTTGACCCATATCGAATACCTTCCTTTGTCAACATTGCCCAATGCTACCCGCTACCGATAACAAAATCGTGAAAGACTCCCTGCTACCTAGCTGACCCCAGAAGGATCTGAAGGAGCTGCACCCGCTCTAGATCGAAATAAATAGAGAAAGCAGACAAGAAGAGCCGACCTTAGATAATGGGATAAGAGAAAGGAAGAAGAAGGAGTAAAAGTGCCAATCCGAATTAAATATTGAAATTAACGGAATCCAGATACACATTGAACAACAAATCAAAACAAAGAAAATACATAAAGGAAAATAAAACTAGGTTACATAGAAAAAAAGTGGAACAAAACAAAAAGAAACGAGGACTACGGTATTGAATTCGAATATTTCAACAATAAAGTGTACACTACAAATCAAATCTGTGTAGTTCAAAGCTACCACGCCTTTGTAGTTTACTATTGTCCAAAGTAAAACAACCGATGTGGGTTGACACTTCGGCAGTTTTGATAAAAGTTAGAAATAAACTGAAAAACTTGTTTAGTAAATGTTATCAAAGGTAGACCTCTATTAAAGCTTTGGTCTTTTATTGGAACGCATAAAGCTGCGGTAAGTGGCTCCAATGTCATGACGCTGACGCGGCGTTGCTATCTGTGCGGAGAAGCGTTCAGTTGATTTGGCTGCAACTACCAAAGTAAACGTATTAACATGAACAAATTCATGGCGCACCACAGAAAATGAACGAACACGAAACCGCGTTGTGCGAAGCATCCGCGCACTTCACCGCGCTTGTCCCTCACCACGGACGCATACTGCGATGGAACAAAATACCATTCTTAACGTTTCTCAATGATTATGTGTCCGGCTCCGCATACCGCTGCATTGTGAAGAGTCCTAGCTGGCCAGCACGTCGTATTGCGTCGCGTCGAACAGTGCGGCACGTTACGATGCCGATGTCCTAGCTTCGTGGTTAGCGCAGTCAAACCGCTCAAAACAAACTATACGCGCCGCTCTGTTAGATGCACTGCTCATAAGCCACAAGTATAGATGTCATACTACTTGTTATCTTTGCGACTCAATTCTTGACGCAATACAGCGGAAGGGTGGGACCACCCAACTAGGACGAAGGGTAAGACTCGTAGAAGACGCTCATTTCAGAGCCCTAAGTGTCGTTTAGAAATGTCTAGAAAGGCAGATTTAGAAAAAACGTTGTCAGATGCATGAAATTCTACTCAATGGCAACGCCTTTTGGGAGCCAGCCCCGAAGCCACCATGTTGAGATTTTCTTATTAATACGGCTTTAAAAGCGAAATTGTAATTATATCTCCTATAGAAAACCAACCTTGCTTAAAATCTGCCGAGTTCTCGGAAAATGATCTCTAGTTCAAAATACATCACTCAGTTCTTTTATACCATCGGTCCAATGAGAGTTGAACTTGTCATGGCATGCCACAATATATTTTCGTCTTTGCTACCGTAGTGTCTCAAGACGAAAGTAATTGACCAGTGCGTATTGCTAGTGATTACTTACGGCTTTGAAACGTGGTCGATCACAATGGGCCTCATAAGAAGGTTCAAGCTCACCTAAAGGGCAATGGAGAGGGCTGTGTTCGGAGTTTCCATACTCATCATTCCAGATACATCATATCTCCGATCCGCAGGAGAACTAGGGTAACCAACATAGCCCGACGAATTACGAAACTTAAATGGCAGTGGGCGAAGCACATTGCTCGCAGAACGGATGGCAGACGGGGCTGAAAGGTTCTGGAATAGCGGCCGCGTCCCGGAAGGCGCAGCGTAGATAGTCCCCTCATAAGGTGAACCGATGACTTTGTGAAGGTTGCGGGAATTTGCTGGATGCGAGAAGCACAGGACCGGTCGATGTGGCGATGGTTGGGGGAGACCTATGTCAGGGCGTAAGCCAGCAGTGGACGTCTTTTGGCTGATTGATGAGGCCACGTTACAGACTATAGGTAGACTAGACTACTACTTCTAATCCTCTTTCTCTAGACTTATCCATAATTATGTAAACTTGTTTTTTTCAGAAACCCAAGCTCATGATTAGGTGTTTAGGTGTAATTTCTCAGTAGCAGCTCGGAGTCTGGATTTGTGTCCGATTGATGGCAATAGGCTCGCCCCCTATTACATGGGACTTAAACATATCTGATCTGCGAAATGAAAGTACTATACACCTCTGCCGAACTCCTCGGGGAATACAGGCGTAAGGTTATGTTACTTTTCACAAATCACACACTCAAACACAGAAACTTCTAAAAATACTATTCAATTAATCGTTCTGGCAGTACCAACCCTCGAAGGCACCATGTCACTATAATATTATCCGTTGATTTCCCCAGTTGCGAATCATTAATTCCACGAACACATCTACAGGGAAATTTATTTAACACCGATTTCTCTGTTGTAACGTTATCGGTTTTTCATGATGCCTTCAAGATTAAAAAAGATTTTATTTTTGGATATACAGCTTGTCCCAGGATAATGTGCTCAGACGAATATCGACAAAAATGGAAAAAAAGAGATTTAATTAATAACTCTTTTTAGCGTAGTTAATTAAAAATTATTATATATTTTTTGCCTCGTTGTCTAGTGGTCACAAGCGCGACCGCTGAGCGTGAAGTCTTGGGTTCGATCCCCAGATTGAGCAAAGCGTTATTGGGTTTCTCATTAGCGCCCTGAGTCTGGATTTGTGGTCGGTTGGCAATAGACTTACGCCCTATTACATGGGACTTAAACATAACGGCGAAATGAGGGTGTACTATACACCTCTGCCCAACCCTTCAAGGGATATTTGTGGCGTGATGTTATGTTATGTAAACTTTGGTTTTGTTTTTTTTCTAACAATACCGTGTGTAGTTTTTTCTGACAATTCTCCTCGTCGATGTAGCATATTTAGCCTCTCTTACCTATTTGCTTCAACGTTCCAATACCACAACACAGTTTTATCAATAAAACAATACTGTAAAAATATTATCCAATCAACTCACAACGAAATTACTCCTACAACTTTCTAGTTTCGCAATATTGCGGGACCTATTTCCAGCCCAAACACTTTGACCCTTAACTTTATCTTCAGGGCCCCATCTAGTTTGACGTGCGTGCCCTAATCTAAATACATTACATATCCCTCAACGGTATAAAGTGAGCGATACACGCGAGTGTTGCCAAGTTTTCCGGAGTTTTATCTTGTTCGTAAGTTAGGCTCCATTCGTACTGTCGTATTCGTACTGTTAAGCTGAGAATAGAATGTTGTGACGTTCTTTTTCATTTAAAACTGGGGTGAAACAATTCGACTAATAATATTGTTGCCAAACGCAAACGGACCTCAAAGTCAAAGTTTTTTATTTCAAATATTAATTAAATAAATTAAATTAATTTGACGACACGTTTGGTGCAGTGGCTAAGTGATTGGCTTCTGCGCTACGGGTCGTGGGTTCGATTCCCACACGGAACAAAAATTTTTATGGCCTACAGATGGTTGTTTCGGGTCTGGGCGTTTGTTTGTGAGATTTATGTGTGTAAACGCACCCACGATACAAGAGAAATCTTAGTGTGGGGCAACGTTTTAAAAAAAAAAAAAATAGACCAGATTACAGGCACTTTTAAAACGTCAAAACTAGGTGCACGGTTCCAAAAGGTAGGTTTTATGGAGAAAAGCCGGCAAGAAACTCCATGAATACTCTTTTCAAAATGGTATGACAATTCCATTACAGTAGTGTGAGAAATAGAATGAAAATAATGCAGGTTAATGTAAGAAATAAACTCACATAAGAGTAACAAATAGAAAAATATGCCTTCTAGGATTGCCATAGCAGTTAAGGGCTGACCAGTCCCGACAGATAGCACCCGTTCACGAGCATGACGTGCACATCCGCATCGTTTAGCTCAACCATATTGCAGGGAACCCAACGACCGGATATACAACGCCGCCATCAGCAGTACATTTAAGTGAGCATGACAAACCTCAACCATCAGTCAGTTTTTGTTTACGAAAACTGTCAAAATTATTGTTTTTGTTTTTTGTCTTAATCAATTTGACAGCTTTAGATTAAGCTTTAGATTTAACTGACTGTGCGGAGCGATATCGCACTAGTCGTGCCTGCCAGCTGTGTTGTCGTGCTTTCATTAATTTATGCGTGGCATCCAAATGTTCTAGCACATAAAATTATTATTTTTTACAATACTTTTGCTAATTTTAATTATAATAATTAATTTTAAGATACGATAACTCCACCACTCTACTACAACAATAATTTTATTTTTTATCAAGCTAAATCCAGTGCGAGGTTAATCTATATCAGTAATAGATCATGTGGTTTTAAAGAATTACACGAAGTCGGTTAAACGCTGTAGTTAGAGGTGGTTAAGGTAATTGGAAGGTCAGTAGCATCGCATTGACCTTTGCGTTTTTTACACCATGTGCCCATAAATAAGCACTATTATACTTATGATTAATTACGGTTTACTCACGTGCATTTTTCGGGATTGCCCGACGAGGGCTCCGTTTGGGTCCGAAACTAGTCGGGCAATAGGGTATTTGACTGAAAAAATCTAATTAATCTGTCAGTTAGATTATCAAAAAATATTTGACCCGTATTTTTTCTTTTGTTACGTAAACCAAAATTGACGAAGATACGACACTTTTAAAATTGGCAAAACGTCACAAGTAAGTACAATTTTGCTTGCTTCTGACGTCACAAGCCCACTCTCGAGTTTTGATGCGTTTTATCTTTTCAAATATTCATAGATTTAAGAAAATAATAAATACGTGTCCATTATTTTTCATAACTCTAACTGGCGGAATAATAAGATTTGCAATTTATTGATGCTGTCAAGATGCCTATCCCGAAAAATGCACGTTAAAAATTTTTAAGAACAATTTCTCAGAATCACAACGCTTCGTACAATTGGTAGTAGCAGAATTGTTTTATTAAGAAGAAGCGACCTGCCGATTTTCTAAATAAAATTTTCAATTCATTATGAGTTAAAAATCTGCTTAATTGTATTGAAGATGTTAAAAAATTACAGCACTAACCGTGTATTTCGTGACGTACGCTTCGGCCATCGCGGGAAAGGGAATACCTGGTATTATCATACGAGATTACCTTTCCGACTAACCTTGTATTGGCGAGTACACACCAAATCGTATAAACCTAAGGCTGCATGCTAAACTTACCTAACACATGACCTTGAACTAAGCTTACTATTCGCTCGTATATCCCTATCCTAACGTTTCACACGCGCCGCTTCCCATCCATTACTAGGAACATTGTAATCGTGAAGAGTCATGCCTCGGGCTTTCGGCTATTGTGACGTTAGAACTCTTTATACGTACCTAATAGTATATTACAATGTTACCTACATTGTAATGTACCAAAATTGTGTAAAGGCTCCTTAGACAGTACGCCGCCGGGTTTTTGCCGCGCGGGTGTAAATCAATATGCGTCATACCCGGCGGCCTGGTTAGACACCAAGCCCCGGTGGCCATGCCAGAGTCAGAGGTGTAGAGCCTTAAGATCCATAGTTCAGATGGCAAAAGAGTAGTAGAGCTCCTTGTGAAAGAGTTAGTCCGGGAAGTACTACCTCGACACCTATTTCTGCCGCTAAGCAGCATTGATGTGTTCCGGTTTGAAGCGTATGGGTAATTTCACCCATACCCTTCATGAAATCATTAAGAGGCATCTCTAAAAAATAAATTTTAAATTCAAGGTTAGTCGGAAAGGGGGTACTAATCCGTGGGCCACTCAATGTATCACTAATGACTGTTTTAATTACTCAAGTACTGCAATTATAGACACAATAGATAAACAATGGCACTGACGACCCGGGTCGTCGGTCGGGACGTTAACGGTTAACGGTTAGGTTAAAGCAAGTGTTAAAATGAGAAAATTCCATTTAATGCAAACAGTTTCTGTTTTTTTTTTTTTAAATGCTTCGTTCCTTTTTTAGTTACGAATTCAGAAAATGGAGCTTCTAAAGTGTAAACACAACTGGGGCCTAATTCTCCTAAAATAAAATTGTTGCCAAACGCAATCGAACCACAACCGTCAGTCAGTTTTTGTTTTCGAAAACTTTCAAAATGATTGATTTTGTTTTTTGTGTCAAACAATTCGACAGCTTTTGAAATTGAGAACTGTCTGAATGAACGGTTCGGCCTTGGTTCGGTCGTGATTTATCAAGATTTATTTTAGGAGAATTGGGCCCCTGATCATAGTTGAGGATAGATAGAATTTAACGTTTTTTTAAATATTTGAACAGCTATTTCTTTTAAAATATTGACGTTTGGGGAAAGTTGAAGAACAAAAGTTATTCAATATTATGAGTACTTTTACCCTTTTGGATTAATTCCCCCTTTCCGACTGACCTTGTATATTAACTTTACAAAAAATAAAGTTTAATTCCCCCGATAATGTAAAGCCTGTTAGTAATTTAGACGTTTAATAATAGATGATTTTAAACTAGTATTGACATTAATATTTTATTTGTAGACTTTTTTTTGTTATTTCTCCCAACCTCTAATTGAATTTTTCCCTCGTGGTAATGAATGAAAAGTAACGCCCCATACTAAACTAATGAACAACGTACAACAGCATAACTGCAAATATCGCCACGATAGTTTCATAACGTTGTCATATATGGCCCTAACAGGAATTTACGACGTAAAACCAGGTAACGTTGGTAAGGAAGATAAACTATATTTTATAGCAACTGTGATTAAGGCTGGCTTTGTGGAGGCATTAAATTTTAGTTACTGCGTAGGTAGATAATCTTGCCTATAGTGTGTTGGGCCGTTCTTGGTCTTAATGACTAAGGAAACATGGTTTTCTTATGACAATGCTTCAGTAAACAAAGGGTTATGATAAGTGCACAGAAACAACTTTTAGTTCAACAAAGTAATTTGTTAGGAAGACTAAAATTTTCTTGGATAAAGTAAAACATTTCTTGAACCTAGAAATTGTTTTAGCTTAAGAATATTTTTTCTTCGTCCTAGATAATTGCGGCCTTCCTGAATATTTTTTTAATCTTCTAAAGCCTAAAATTCTTTTTTTTCTGTGTGTATGAAAGAAATACAGATGATATACTTGGTAGTAAATAAATCGAGTCACTTCTATTTTTCACGTATAATTGTTATTACTTTTGGTACCTTTTATGGAACAGATCAATTCGAAACATACTAGTCGCGCGCAGAAGGTTTGCCGATGACTGCCCCTCCCACTTCACCGACCGCTACCCGCGCTCGTCTGGCCTACCTACTAATCGCACCGACCATCGACGCGTGACGTCATGAGGCTATCGGCAAACCTTCTCCGCGCGACTTATACCTATAATTATCGCCTAAAAGGTTATTTGATAAACTTTACAATGAAGGTAGTTTTTTGTCAACTTAGTATATAATCCATGAAACCAATTATTCAGACAGTTTTCGTTTACAAAAACTGTCAAATTGTTTGACAACAAAACCAAACATTTTGACAGTTTTCGTCAACAAGAATGTTATCGGTAGCGGGTAGCACTGGGCAATGTTGACAAGAGAGGGTAGTCGTCGATATGGATCGGCCCACCCGAGGTTATAAAGGCGGTGGTCATTCGACGAAGCGAGAGCATTCCGTGTTGAACAGCTGAAGAAGTCTGACCTTTTATATCTGATTAGCTTGTCCTTATTTTATGATCTTGTAATAATTGTGTAAAGTAATATACTGTGATCTAGTTAATGTTACTAATATTAACCCAAATACAAGTACTCTCAGTGGTGGAGAGTCTATGTTGGTTTTATTTACTGTGTTTACCTTGCTCGCAATCCTGACATACCGATATTAGCTAAAACTGTAATGATAGAATCACCCCTGAACGATTATATTGTTGTGTCATTTACATCAGAAGTGGAACAAGAAAAAACCAGTCCACATTATGATTGTATACCCACATGTAAATATTTTGCTAAAAAAATCCCCTGTAGACGGACTGACAAAAACTTGATTATTCGATTACAATGGTGAGAAGTGTGAGAATGAGAAAATGTGATAAATCCGGTGAGTCACAACCATTTTATTATGTGTGAAGGAATTTTGATGAAGGAAATATAATATGAGAGGTTATTTATTCGTGTAAAATAAATATTAAATGATATCTTTGCTTATTCATGTAAAATAAAAGAGATGTTATCTGTATTTATCCGTGTAAAATAAATGAGATGATATCTGTGTTTATTAGTATAAAATAAATATGATGGTATCTGTATTTATTCGTGGAAAATAAATACGGCATCTGTATTTATTCGTGTAGGAAAATACATTGCAAGTCGTATTAGAGTTTGTGGTGAGATGCAACCAGGGTTGATCTTTGGCACCGCCCGGTTTGGCCAGCCGGGGTTGGCCGAAGGCTTCGCCTGGGGAAAACTGAAACTCTAACGTGGCGAAGCAATTGTTATAGGGCTGGAACCAAGGCGGGATATGCCATGATATGGCTAGATCCAAGGCGGGTGATGCCATGTTGATAAAGCAGGATCCCAGGCGGGTGATGCCAAATGAGTTGGCTAAATCCAAGGCGGGTGATGCTATTAATTGATAAATGAAAATGCAGTGAAAATGAGATTCTGTTTTGAATTAATGTTTTGAAAAAGTTTTGAAAATATTGATATTTGTTTTGATTGGTTTTGTTATAACTCTTGTTGTAGAATGGTACAAAATAGTTTATTGAAATTAAAAAGTAGTTTGTTATTATTACTTATGGTTTAAAATGTATTTTTTGTAGACGAAAACAGGAAATTGTATTTATTATTGATGATAATTACTATGATGACTTCCGTTAAAGATTAATTTGTCAAATTTATTTTAAATAAAAAAATAATTTGACTTATTTTCGTTAAAGATGTGTTTAATATGTATTGTATTGTTGTAAAAAGGTTGGATTATTAGCGCAATATAGAAATGTTATGTTTACAAAATCATGTCAGTTTTGTAATATGAGTTTGTGAATAATTGAGATACCTATTTGATCATGAAAAATGATACTTAAGTATTATGATTTTGGAATAATTGAGATAATATTTTAAGTGTTTATAATTATGTACTATGATACTGTGAATAATGATTATAAGATATTTAACCATGAAACATTTAGGATGTTTGTTTTCTGATTTTGTGAAGAATTGAGATATTTAAGAATGTAGGATTTTGTGAATAATAATGAGATAATGAATCGTGAATTATTTTAATCGTTGTTATGTACTATGAGTTTGTGAATCGTTGAAATATTTAACCAAGAAATATTTTAAGTGTGTAATATGAATTTGTGAAAAACTATAATGAGATATTTAGCCCTGAAAAATATTGTAAATGTATTTAGATGATTTTATGAATTTGTGTATGATGAGATTGTGTGTTTATGTACCTATTATGATTTATTAAATAACTAAAATTTGATGTTTAACCAAAGTAGAACTGTCTAATAGGCATCTGAGATAGTATTTTATGAAAATGTGAAAATGTTGGAAATCTAATGTGTGGATGTTTGTAAGATGTTGATACGAGAAGTTATGAACGAATATAGAACTAGGTTGATACTGAATGAATATCAACTAGTTTAAGTCATGGGTGATGAGCTTGTTGGCCGTCGATGGGATAACAAGCTCTAATCGATTCAAACATTCTTTGGATGCTCTTCATTTTACTTTGGTCAAAGACATGAGTAACATGACGAGGTCAAAGATGAGTGATCAGGTGTGGCCGAGATGTGTACTGTATTATTTGTTTCTGTTTAAGGTCCAGAGGTGTCACTGAAGTCAGGCCTTGATGTACAATCTTGACGATGGGGTTGATGGTGCGTCAACCACCAACCACCAACACACGAGGACGTGTGTTTTGTAGGAGGGCCGTGTTATCGGTAGCGGGTAGCACTGGGCAATGTTGACAAGAGAGGGTAGTCGTCGATATGGATCGGCCCACCCGAGGTTATAAAGGCGGTGGTCATTCGACGAAGCGAGAGCATTCCGTGTTGAACAGCTGAAGAAGTCTGACCTTTTATATCTGATTAGCTTGTCCTTATTTTATGATCTTGTAATAATTGTGTAAAGTAATATACTGTGATCTAGTTAATGTTACTAATATTAACCCAAATACAAGTACTCTCAGTGGTGGAGAGTCTATGTTGGTTTTATTTACTGTGTTTACCTTGCTCGCAATCCTGACATACCGATATTAGCTAAAACTGTAATGATAGAATCACCCCTGAACGATTATATTGTTGTGTCATTTACAAGAACTGCCTGAATGAACGATTCAGTTGACATTGATAAAAGTTTCTGTTAGTTGAATCGGCCCTCAGGACACGTAAAAAAGGGTAATTATTCCATAATAGGGGTACTATTCCCTCGGAGGAGCTCGTGGCTAAATAATTACAGCCGCATACACCGATCTTCCGGGTTAAGCCACGCTTGCCGAGGTTGGTCTGTGGATGGGTGACCATTTACCATAGCGAGTTTCCTCCATGCCTCGGAAAGCACGTAAAGCCGTTGGTCCCGGCTGTCATTTGTAGATCTTTGACAGTCGTTACTGTTGGTCAGAAGCCAGAAAGTCTGACAACCAGTCCTACCAAGAGTATCGTATTACCCAGTTACTGGGTTGTGGAGGTCTGATAGGCAGTCGCTCCATGTAAAATACTGATATTCAGCTGCATCCGGTTCGACTGGAAGCCGACCCCAACATAGTTGGGAAAAGGCTAGGCAGATGATGTATTTTAGTTTAGGTTATTTTAATTATGTTTAGTTTAAGATGAGGGCGTCAAAATAATGTGCAAAAGTAAAATAAAATCTTTCTTTCTTTTCATACCAGGCAATCTCAGCAGATACGTCACGCTGACAAGGGTCTATCTCTAACTAGAATGTAGGACGAAGAGATCTTTATATTGCCTATAATTTTTCTGAGAAATTTATAGTGACTTTATTTTTATAGACTTTCACGTAATATTGAGACGAATTTTTGAGCTTTTGGAAGGTCCAAGCCAAGGGTTATCATGAGATTAATATTTACGTGAGCTTTACTGTCTATCCATCTTGTACCTAAACCTTTAGTTATCTCTTCTGGACCACAAGCTGAAAATTATATTCTTGAATAAAAATGAAAATTACTCTCTATTTATTTTTTTCAAAAAAACCTTTCCCTACACTAAGATTTCTCTTGTATCGTGGGTTTACAGACACAAACGCCCAGACCCGAAACAATCATCTGTAGGCCATATAAATTTGTGCCATGACCCGTAGCGCAGAAGCCAATCGCTTGGTCACTGCACCAAATGTGTCGTCAAACTTCACGCTTCTGCCTCCATTAGCGGGCAAGTGAGTATAAGAAGCGACGAAACTGGCACCGTTGTGCCCGGAAAATGGCAATAAGCTCGCCATCTACTACATGGGACTTAATAATAGAGGCGAAACGTGGGTGTACAGACTCCTGCAATAGGAGAACTCTTCTACTTACTCCTTCGGGGAATACAAGCGTGAGTCATCATCATCATCACTCAGCCAAAAGACGTCCACTGCTGGACATAGGCCTCCCCCAAAAGGGGGGGGAGGGTTTGCTAATCGCCACGCTTGGCAGTCGGGTAGTTGGCGATCGCAGTTTGGTTGTTAAAGTACTCAGAGAATGCTGCTACCTATTTTCTAGAGAATCCCTTAGTCGCCTTTTACGATACCCACGGGAAGAGAGTGTAGTGCTATTCTATAAGTCCGGCACTACACGAGACTTTTATACTCACGCGCAGGCGTGAGTCACGCCTAAGTATACGTATACTCAGGCGTGAGTATACGTATGTATATTATCTTATTCAAGACATTCGAAGACAGCTTTCTGCTTAGAAACCGCCCTTTAGTTTACCTACTAAGGGAGGTTTTAGAGTCATGCGGATTTTGTCACGAACACGGGCTTGACCAGTGTGGCGCTCACAATTCATCTTGTCGTGCGTATATCGCGCAGCATATCACTATAAAAAGGAGAAATTCGGGCGCCACGCATGCGGGTCCAACCCGCGTGCGTGATAAAATCCGCATGACTATAAAAACATCCAAATGCCCGAAAAAAAAACTTGTTTTTTAGTCTTCCGTATGTCAATCGTAAAGTGCACAACCGGAATCGAATCTCCCTACACCACATCATGAACACGTATCTGTAACACCGGTAACTGTCCCCGGTTGGCACGTCCCCCCATTTCTTTACGACGATCATAAATCAAATAGTTTCCAACTATTCCTGCGTTTATTGACGCAAAAAACCTAAGGTTATGTTATCTAAAGATTTGGGTACGTGGCAATAAAACGGTTACGGCTATGTATTGAAAATTATAGCCGTTTTTGCGAGGTTATTTTTGGGATATGGGGATGGAGTGTGTGAATCTGTCACGACAATTTTGGCCGTAAACCGTGTGTCATTGTGGCATATTTTTTGCCAGAAATTATATGGTGTTTTGTCACATTGATTCTCTGCTCATTCTGCTCAAATAAACAAGGTGTTAAAAAATCAACTCTAAGAATTTTATGCTATTGTGTCTATAATTACCGTGCTCGAAGTTTTAAAAGAGTAACCATCGAGTTTCTTGCTGGCTCTTCTCCATAGAAAACGACTAATTGGAACCGTGCACCTAAATTCGACTTTTCATAAGTGCCTGTAATGGTTTACATGAAATAAAAACTTTTGATTTGAACAACTTTTCGAAATTCGCGTATTTTTTTTATAACTTTCCATACAAATAAAAAAAAAATGATTTGTATGGACAGGCATAAAAAAAATTGGCGTATTTCGAAAAGTTGTAGAACAAAAGTTGATCAATTTCCGATACCGAGTTACCCCACAAAATTCTTAGAGTTGATTTTTTAACACCTTACATAAGCATACAGCGTGGCGCTACAATGGCGACAATTCGATGGCCCCACCGAATAAACGTGCAAGAGTTCTTACACGAATTTTTTTTATTTCATTTTTCGTTTCTTTTGCCTATCCAGCACCTACTTAATTTTTTTTATGAATTTTGAGACTCAAAATACGCCTATTATAATAGTGAATTTATTTATTCTAGGGAAATAATTAATTTTAAAATTATACGAATAATAGTTTATGCTATTATTACATGCTTTTTGAGTCGCCAAGTACACAAGAATAAACATGTTAAAACCTACAGACGTTTGAGAAGATTTGTGATTGTTTCCGAATTTGGGTAACGTCTTCTTACACGTTTATTCGCGTAGAAATGTATGCAAATTTTATTACCAATGCTTCATTCCACAAAATGGAAGTTTTAATATAAATAGGTTATTAAAATTAAAGTATTGCATTATCTCTTACTATAATTTTTTTTCTTCTAACAATTGTGTTAAAGATTCAAACATTAAGTGCATTAATTGCATATTAATTTAAGTTTATAGCTAGTAACGGTAAATAAACAAATGTTTACGCGATAAATTCTATTGTAATCGTACGTAACGTTAGAAAGGGGTACGGGGGGTAAGATGCAAGTAAAATAAGGTGACTAGCTTGGAGTCAGTGGTGACCTCTCGCTTCCGGCCGTGGTTCTGTTCATGGTCGGGAGCGAGAGTGCGTGGGAAGCCGTCGCCTCCTTCTGCGAGGAGGTGATGGCGACCAAAGAGGGAGCGGAGAGGGGGAGAGAGACAACTGCCACTCTCTCTTCCCGCGCCAGATGCACCGGGCGCTGGAGGGCGCGTGCCGATCTCCGGCCACCATAGTGTGTGGCCTGCGGGTAGTACTAGTATTGGCCTGCGACCAGTAACATGCCCGAGAAGGCGGTGCGCAGTGTTTCGTGCGCGCCTCTCAGGAGGAAGGACGTGGGGCCAGGCCCCACAGAAGTAGAGGTCCGCCAGGGGCTGGTGGACCAAGGCCGAGGCAGCTGCGAATCCCGCGACCCCGGCCAAGGGTCAGGAGAAGGAACACCGTAGGTTTTTAGCCGGTAAGAGTCCGGCATACCCCTTTGCCTTCCCCGGGCGAAGGGCATCCATGAGGATTTTCCCTCGAAAAAATAAAAAATAAAAGGTGACTAGCTCGGCAGTCTTGTTGTGATTCTATGCGCGCTATTACATAATTTTGTTTCGCGCAATTACATTCAATTATAAATATTATAAATCTACTGCCATTGGAAAACTCCATCTCGGTCTCCAATGACAGTGAGGAGGAGGATTAGTGTTTCTAATATCGCAATTCGTTTTTTTTTAATCAAGAAATTTACTTTCTTTGTAACTGTAACTGTACTTTCTGTTCACGTGGACAAATACATAATTATATTTTCTTTATTCTTAATATAATCTGTATTTTATTTCATCCTTTTGAAGTCAAAGTTTTTTATTTCAAATAGACTAGATTACAGGCACTTTTAAAACGTCAAAACTAAGTGCACGGTTCCAAAAGGTATGTTGCATGGGGAAGAGCTCAAAACTCCAAGAACACTCTTTTCAAAATAGTAGTTCATGACAATTCCATTACAGTAGTGTGAGAAATAGAATGAGAATAATGCAGGTTAATGTAAGAAATAAACTCACATAAGAGTAACAAATAGAAAAATATGCCTTCTGGGATTGCCATAGCAGCTAAGGGCTAACCAGTCCCGACAGACAGAGACCGTTCACGAGCATGACGTGCACATCCGCATCGCTTAGCTCAACCATATTGCAGGGAACCCAATGACAGGATATACAACGCCACCATAAGCAGGACATTTAAGTGAGCATGACAGACTCATACTGCCAGACAATGGGCAGTAATGTGATATGATTATAGGTGTATCATTAATTGCTGCATGATGCTCAAACTTTACAGATTGGAAAATGATATCATGAAAATTATAATTATAAAACAATATCAGACTATTTAGGCAGAGTATTATACATAAAATAATAAAATTATAATGGGAATATAAAAATTTCAGTATTTGAATAAAAAAAGTATATGAAAATTGATCAAATAATGTACAGGTTATTTTAAGTCAATAAAAAGAAGAATACTAGAAGTAAACATTAAAAATAATGTTAGGTCATACAACCAACCAGTTAGACAGGGCCAGAGGATCGCAATGTGCAAGACGGAGTTGTACGCCAGGCATCTTTATCTTCGATATAATGATTTATGTTTTAATAAGCTTTAGATATCAAAATGCTCTAAAGAAATTATTTAAAATGCTCTTAATAAATGATTTATTGTAGAACCTAACACTGTTCCCCATAAACGTCTTGCTGGTTTGTCTTAGTCTAAAACCAGGTACTGTTAGCTTGTGTTTATTGCGAGTATGTATGTTGTGGACGTCACTTTTCTTGTTATACTGGGCAATATTTTTTCGAATGTACATAGTGTTACTAGGTATATACAAAGATGGTAGGGTAAGTATATTTATTTCCTTAAATAATTCACAAAGCGATTCACGGCAGCCTAGATTATAAATAGCTCGGACTGCTCTTTTTTGTAATATGAAAATAGTACCAACATCAGCAGCCGAATCCCACAGTAATGTGCTATAAGACATAATACTGTGAAAGTATGCAAAGTACACCAACCTAGCTGAAGCTACATCAGTCAACTGCCTAATTTTCCTGACGGCAAATGCAGCAGAACTCAGTTTGCCTACAAGTGCCTCTATATGAGGTCCCCATTGCAATTTAGAGTCTACTGTGATGCCCAGGAAGACAGTTGAGGGAACCGGATCTAACGCTTTCCCGTCAAGTTTCACATTTGAATTAATGTACACTTGAGGTGGAGAATTTAATACTTTTGGTTTTACGAAATTATTTATATTATTATACCTTGCATTAACAAAGATGTATTACATAAATTAAAACTGATTTTATTAACACTAATATAAATGCATACGATCTTTCCAATCATATAGAAGCAGAACAATGTACTGTAAACAAGCGTGTAAATAGTTATAGCTGGGTTCAAAATAAACTTGAATTACGGAGAATAATAGTGTAACATTACAGTACATTTTATTCGTTGTGTACTATTACACGAATAAACGTGTAATGATATATTGCTGTGACCTAGTCATGCAAATTTCACAAGAGTATTAACATTAAATAGTTTTTCATGAATTTCCTGAAACTCGTTGATATTTAGAAAAAAGTAAATACACAAGTCTACAGTTTATTTTTTTACCTATAATTCGATAGTACATTATTTATACCTATTTACAATGGAATGAGCGTTATTGAAGTTTAAACGTTTTTATTTTTTCCTGAAAAGTTGTCATTTTTCTCTTACACGTTTATTCGGTGGGGCCATCGAATTATTTAACACACGGACAGGGCTAGTTCTCAGTAGTCATTAAATATAATAAAGTAACCTACTAATTACCGACTAGTTGGTGCTCTACTCGCTGCGGCAAACAGCTGGTAAGTAACTGCATGAATGAAACAGTTGCACCGAGTGATACCAATTTGATTACTTAGTTTGTTTGAAAATTGTGTGTTAAATTAATGCCACCATTGCATTGTAGCGCCACGCTGTATATGGTTGCCTGCAGTTGCGTTTTTTTCTTATACTCTCCACTACCGTGATGGAGCATTTCAGCCATAGATATATTATAATACAACTGCGATTTCATAAATGCGTTTCAACTGTTTTTTTTTTTTATCTTTATCTCTCTTCAGGATTTTTCCTGTATCGTAGGTGAAGATACACATCTCGACATGTACAAACACCCAGATCCCGAACAACTATCTGTAGGCCATATTTGTATCGGTACAAATATTTTTTTCATGAGCGAATCGAACCCGTTGCGCAATTTAAAGGTCACGGCACATTAAACCGGCACAGCAACTTCATAGCTGCAACACGCCTTCGCCTCGGATTTAGGCTACGGCTAGCCGCTAGCGCGCTAACTACGCGTCGTCTGCGAGGTGAAAGCTCGCAGACCGCGCGTTGGATACGAGGTATAAGCTCACAGTCCGCGCGACGGGCGCGAGGTGCAAGCTTGCTGTCACCGCGAACACAATGTTATATGGCATTTATGATTGAACACGCCTAGAACTCGTACGTTTTCATAATGTGTTTCACGGCGTTGTTTCGCTGGCGACTCGGAGTCGGCGCGCCGTAAGCACGGAGTCGGCGCGCCGTAAGCACGCATTCAGCGAGCTGTAAGCACGCGGTCCGCTCGCTTGCAGAGCGCAGGCTGCGAGTCGAGTTGTATGGTAGCGGCAAGCGCGCTGACTGCCCGCCGTTGGCTTTTTCATATTAACATTATAAAATATATTATACGACACACGATTCAATGCTTTAATTCGAATGACAAGTTAATTGTTGGGTTGGAGCGGTGCCGCCGTTGCGGTGCCAGTATAGTGTGCCATGTCCTTAATATTGCACCAAACGTGTCATCGTATCTTGATCGCAAGTGAATATTTATATGAACCTCTTTAGAAAATTTAGCTAAGCCATTAACAAACTAAAAACTCAGTAGTTGACCAATGACGCTTCTGTACATCACTAGCCCGGAGTATTACACTAAAGGTTTTGTTTTAAAACAGAGTGCGCAATAAATGGACTTCTACAATTAAATACTCTGATATTTATCATTAAGCCTGTTGGAGCATTCTGTTTAATTATGTTTGTCATGCAAACATTATGTCGGGAACATACTGTACATACAAATAAACTCATAGCAAAGGATTTTCAGATTGTCATTTATTTTCATTTACGTTGCAAAAGGCAGTGTAGCATTACAGCGTTTTTGTAGGGAATTAAAACTGTACTTTTTGCTACTGTTTATTTAGCTATAGCAGTATAATATTAATAAAATTTGAAAGGGCTTTTAAGGGATTGGCTATAATAGGCGCCTGAGGCGCGCGAGCAGTACGGTGCGTTTTGGGCGCTTATTAAAATTTGATGTATTTCTATGGTACGGATTACATTAAGCGCTGCCGTGATGGCTCATTTTTTACGATTTTTCCTTGACCTATAATGAAACACACTAGTAAGCATGACGGTTCAAAGTTACAGCAAAAATTTAGACATTTGTTGCGTGTGACGCTCGTCGGGCGAGCATACGGTCAGCGTCCAACGCGCGCTCGGCGCGCGACTGATGCTAAACGTATTGGGCGCGTACTGTTTGTTTTTTTTTTTGGACTGCTCTAGGTGGTCCTATGGGACCATTTCTACGTAACCGGGCAGTTATTGGCGAGACCTGAAGGATCTCCAGCCAAAGGGGGGGAGTAAAATACTTAACCTAAGCTAACTACTTATACTACACTAACATCATGACTACCTACAACAACAGCACTAAGGGCGACCCCATATGGGACTCGGACCTCGGCTTGGGGAGTTGCTAGCGGGGGCTTAGGGGGGGGGAGACAGCTTGATGAAGGCTGAATTACCGGCGAGACTGCGGAGTCTGAAAAGACGACCGGCCCTACGACGGGATTAGGCGCGTGCCCCGTACGCCTGGTATAAGCAGTCTCGTACACGTCATTCACAGTAATTTTGTGAGATATAGGTACACCTGGTCTTTTCCCAATGATGTTGGGGTTAGGTTCCTTCAGATCTCCACAACCTCGTTACTGGGCGATGACCATATTCTAAGGTTAGACCAGGTTGTTAGACTTTCACGCTTCTGATTTCCCGTAACGACTGTCATGGGAATTCGTATAACACCCGGAACGGATGGTTTAACGTGCTCTCTGAGGCAAGGAGAGGGCTTTTTGTTTGTTGTTTTTATGTAATAGGATAGCAACCAAACCGGCGGCCTACCTGGCGGTGAGTGGTTACCGCCCTTTACACCTGCAACCCCAAGATGATTGCTGACACGTAACCAAGTCTGAGACAGAGTTGCAAAGTCTCATTTGCCTGTAATATTACACCAGCACATACACTCTTCAAACCAGGAACACAGCAATGCTACTTAGCGATAGGAACAGGTACGGTGGTCGAACCTAATCACAATCCGGCAGGTAAAGTGAAATTAAAATGTCAATTTATTTAAGTTTAGATGTAGTATTATATTAGGGAGAAGCCACACGATGCGGTGCGGCTCCGGCGCTGCGGCGTAATACATACAAAGAACAATGGCCACTCGGCTAACATGCTTGTACTAGTAAAATCTAACAAAACTTAACTTGATGAAACATATGTCGTTTCATTCGCCTACATAAATATAACTAAAGGTCGGAGAGACAAAATATTTTGCCACTTCCAATATCAGATTCAAAATGTGATGCGATTCCAAGTCCATTAAACGAATGCCAAGTCAACAAGAGTAGAAGATCAATCGGAGTCTGTAAGCAATGCAAAAATATAAAAAAAAAACAGGAAAATAATATCAAATCGCACAGAACACCAAAGAATATTGTAACAATATGGGAGGAGAACACAGTCGTCGCCGAAACTACAACAACGACACGGTTACCATGGATACGGTCAGCGCAGAAAACCGTCAATTTATTTTTACTTGTCAAGAATAGGGAGGGACGTAATCGATCGATTTATGACAGTGTCGATTTTTACATGTAAAATCATTAGTTTTTTGTCTAGTTCATAGGTTTATTAAAACAATTTACCACGAAGTAACATCAAATTCTATTAGTGGCTAAGCTTAGTATAATATTAATGTGAGTTTATACGGTTGACATTGCCTGGGATTTTATTTCGATTTATGAAATAAAATCTTACTAGACTAGAAAAAGTATGGACTTCTCTAGTAACGTAAGTAATTACGGATGCGTTCGAAGTTAGATATTTTATACAGCGTTCTGATAAATAAAATAGTATTTTTAAAATAAGAGTATCTATATTTCCCCATCTTTTAAAAATAAACGAAGATATCCAATAAATACACTAACAATGCACTAACATATTGGTGACAGTTTCATCTCGGTAACAATTTCTGTTTTTTCCTAGTCCAAAGTGACCATTGTTCTTTCCATGGTATACTACACCATCTGGTGCGGCGCCGTGCTGCATGCTCTCCGGACCAAGACAAGGGGGAGGGTGCGGCACCGCTCCGACGTTGCAGACTGCAGATGTGTTGACGGAGAGCCATTCCACACGGTGCAGTGCGGCGCCGCACCGTACCGTGTGCCTATTGCGACGCCGCGTACTACTTGTGCTCGCTGATGCGGCAAAATGGTCGCCGTGCGGTGGCGCACCGCACCGCACCACCGCACCGTGTGGCTTCTCTCTAAACAACACGCTAGAGATATTACTATTATACCTACTTTATTTACTTTATCTTATTGTAAGTGAACCATGTTCTTATGTGAAATAAATTCTTTAAACCCAACTTCCGGACGAACTCATTCACAAGGATTCTAATGTACCTACTACTAAAAATTACCTCGCTCAGCAGTTTTTTTTTTCATAATAACCTAGAAATCTGAATATCGGTAGTACCTAGCTAAAATCAAACGGCATTCGAAAAATACTTTCAGCTCATTTAGATTTTTATCAACCAATCAAAGTTAACAAGAAAAATTTACCGAAAATAATTTCGTTTTTCGCTGAATACTCTCTTTGAGCAATAAAAATATTAATATCATCACATCCAATTGTGAACGTTCGACTATTTGCAAATAGCTTACATAGCGTTATTATGAAAAGCTCACGAACTTGCTATAAAATCGTCATTTAAATGAAATACAAATAAGTGAACGATTTTATTTAGCTTTCGGATATAGTCTTTATAAACGATTTCGGAGTTAATTGAAAAAGCGGAATACTTTCAGTAGGAATATTAAGAACATTTTAATTCTTTTTATTGCTAAGTGATTGGCAATTCGATTTAATTGTTGGATTGCAATTGTAATTGATAATAACTAATAGATGGGTATGATAAGGGTAAGTTCAGACGAGCAGTACTTCATAAGGAGCCCAATTCTCCTAAAATAAATCTTGATAAATCACAACCGAACCAAGGCCGAACCGTTCATTCAGACAGTTCTCAATTTCAAAAGCTGTCGAATTGTTTGACACAAAAAACAAAATCAATCATTTTGAAAGTTTTCGAAAACAAAAACTGACTGACGGTTGTGGTTCGATTGCGTTTGGCAACAATATAATTTAGGAGAATTAGGCCCCAGGTATTTCGACTAATTATGATTTTATTTTCGAAAACGATTATCATTGGAAGGAATAGTGTCATAGTTTTAGGGTGCATTGAAAGAGCCTCCACGAGCGACGATGACGATATTTAAGTACGTTCAGCACACCCTGGCCAGTCAGCCCAGCTACCAACCAACCAGACTGGCTCAGAAGTAAAAGAAAAGTTTCTTAAGTAACGTTTTGTCAACATATTTTGCAGTGGCGTGGTTAAGATTCATATTCCTAGCATTATAGCAAAACGTATAGTACACAATAATAGAATGTTCTTAAAATTTTACATTGACTGCCTCGTTGGTCTAGTGGTCGAAAGCGCGACTATTCAGCGTGAGGTTCTGGGTTCGATCCCCAGGTTGGACAAACTTTTATTGCGTTTTTCCGTATGAAATTTCTCAGTAGCAATGGGAGTCTGAATTTGAGCCCGGTTGATGGCCATAGGCTTGCCCCTATTTCATGGGACTTAAACATAACGACAAAATGAGGGTGTACATACACCTCTGCCCAACCCTTCGGCGAATACAGGCGTGATGTTCTTAAAATGTAATACTCTTTTTTTAGTGACTAAGACTGCAGACATAGCTATTATTACTGCGCAAACTTCGACTTTCCTCCTCGCCTTCCTCATAAAACAAATGAGGATGAAAATAAGTGAGATTTTCTTGCAATCTGCTAGGAAGGATGAGCCAATCCTTAGTTTAAAGCCATCCATCCAAGACAATGTCAGTTGGCTAGACGTTACAACGAATTGAGTTTCTAGAAAGATTTGCTATCTTCCAAGTTCCTTAAAAATATACAGAAATATTTTAGTTTGGTATACGGGGTGTAAAGGGATTCGCGTAATTTCTTCGAATTCATGTAAACTCATTTTTGGGGTCTTTAGCTCGACCGCACATAACCAAAAAATTCTATCCGAAAAATTCTGATACGTGCCCGACTATCTGATGACGGTTTTAAAGCAATTGTTGAAATTTCAAAATTCGATAATTTTTATTTCCATAATGATATTTATTTTAGTTTTTTCAAGAATTCTTCGTCGCTTATGAATTGAGAAAATGGAGCTTCTAATTCGTGACCCTAAATATGACCGAAAACTTAAACAAAGCTAATCATAGCTGAGGATAGATAGATTTTAGCATATTTTTATGTAATTTTTGAACAGCTATTTCTCTTAAACTATTGACTTTTATATTTATGATTGATTACGGTTTACTCACGTGCATTTTTCGGGATTGCCCGACTAGTTTCGGACCCAAACGAAGCCCTTAATCATGAGCTGATCACGCGGCGAGGACGCGAGTCGAACTGACGCTGCACCGCGCCGCGTAGCGTTGCTATTGACTTTTGTGGAAATTGGTAGAACAGAAGTTATTCATTGTTATGGGTACTTTAACACCCTTTCGGATTAGTACTCCCTTTCTGATTAACCTTGTATATGAGCAGAGTCGCGCGCCAGAAAATTTCTGGCAGAAATTCTTGATAACGTGCGGCTGGGCTTAATCCATGATGGCAGAGCTCGCGGAGGTCCCTCAAGGTCAAAAATTTCAATCTTTAATAAGAGCACCTACACGTAACAAATATCCAAAATTCAGAACTGGCCGACCTTTTGCAAGGTAAAACTATCCAACGACTGATCTATTTCTAGTTTTTATCCCGTGGTATGTGAAAACGAATTGGAAATAACTTGTTTTTCACCACAAATATTTGCAATTAAATGAAACCTCGGTCCAATATATCAGTAAAAATATTCATTGCACATTTGAATTCGCTAAAAGCTTCAGTAATATATTTTAAATAAATATATCCATCGTGCGGCCATTTGTATTTCGATCTCAATTTAAATTATTCGATACCGATGAAAACGAACGAAATGGTTCAATTTAAATTATTAAAAGTTACTTGATATTTATAGAAATCTTTGGCAATATTAAAATGTTTTTTTTACACTTTTTTTTACGATTTTGTCGAAATAAAGAGAGTTAAAACTTCATCCTCTCTCGCCTTTTTACAACTATGTTCGGGTCAGCTTCCGCTCTAACCAGGGGGCCTACTCCCTAAGTCCGTCAACGAAAATAGTCGCCCGTCCGAAAGTAGCCCGAAACGTAGGAGTGAACCAAACAAGTGTCAAGTTCAACTTTTCGGACGGGCAAAAACACGTCGGTAGTAGAGAAAACTGTCAAATCGTGTTGTAATTCATTCTTAGTTCGGGCCCCGAAATAATCGTATGTCCCGCAGGTGATAGGGAGTAGGAAACGCTCGTAACTAAGGCCGAAACCACGGACTTCGTGCTTAGGGAGTAGACCCCCAGATACGGTTGAAGACCAGTATTTTACACGAAGCGACTGCCATCCCAGTTAGGTATTGGGATTAATTCCGATATCCTAATGTTAAACCAATACGCCATCAGATCTCCGCAACCCAGTTACTGGGCAATGCCAATATCCGAAGGTTTGACCGGTTTTCAGACTTTAGCTCTTCTGACTACCTGTAACTATTGTCATAGGTATATTCATGTCTTAGTTTCCGAAATTAATAAGGTTTAATTTGGTGACCCGGATTAATAACTTGCGAGTGTAGAATGTTTTTAAAGACTTTTTGACTTTTTGACACGGTATACTTTGCTGGCGAAATAGTCGCTAAATGGTTATAAAGGGTGGTCCAACCATAACGCACCATGTTAATTGTAAATAAAATAAAAAGTTTTCAGAGAATTATCTCAATTTTTTTTTATTATGTTAGAAAGATCTATGACAATTATGTGTGAAATAAAATATCGGCCAAATGCTCGCCACGGCTTTGGTGACAGACCTCTATCCGATAGTCCATATTTTCAATGACGCTGAAGCAGTGGCGTGCACAGAGATTTCAGACAGGGTATGCACAAAAAAAAAACTGGGTTCGTCATAACCACGGAATACTAATTCAGATTTACCTAGAAAACAAACTACATCAATGAACCGTTTGAAGATGTTTCTATTTCTGTCGTCTTTTGCGTTGTGCCTTTCAATATCTAACTTTAACTGGCTATTCAAACTAGTCTCTATTCTACCTTTATCAAAAGTTTGGAACTTTTAAGCAGGATTGTAGATGTTTTTCTGAAGAATCTAGCTTAGCAGCCGCTTTGTGAAAATTATTTAAATCTGAGTATCCGCTAGGTCCAAACATTATTTTTAACTTGATTTATAAACAAAATGCAAGGGAAACAATCCAATGTATTTGTGTGTACACAACGAGTTAGCCAGTAATAGTCAGCATAAAACATTTTATGAAAATAACGAGTAGTATTTATTACCTTTTCTTTGAGTTAAATCCAACCCGGGTACACGCCTTCCCTTTGCAATCAATTTAACTGTGTCCTCAAAAGATAACGTGAAAACGCGGCCGATTTTAATTTATTTAAACACATTTCGCCAGCACAGGTCTCACAGGTATAATTTTCCATTTTTACCATAAACTTACTAAATAATTACTCGAGAGTCAATCACTTGCGCCAAAAAAAAACAATAAGGCGAAAAAACTTTGCAATTTATTACGTTACGAACTAATTAATACGAACAAATGAATCATTTGGTTAATCCGACTAAAATAAGACGACCCTCTGCAATCAACAATTCCGCGGTGCATTTACGGGTTCTCAATTTGGACGGTTTGCAATGTAAGCTATGCTTCCAAAACTCCAACACACGCACACATTTTCACGCACACAGTCACTCTTTTGCTGTGTACTACACGAGATGCGTTGTATGAAGAATAAGCCAGGCGTAGTACAGCTTATGCTCACGGGAGGCGCTGCAATGCGCGGTCGCGGCGGCATGCGACGGGTATTCCCCGCTCCGAGTTAGTTCCAAAAAAAGCAATAGATGGCGTGAAAACTAAATTACCATGATTTCTTTTAATTATAGTTAATTTATCACTTAGAGGGGTATGTATTATGTATGGAACTGCAGGGTATGCAGAGCTTATTTGCATGTATGGAGTGCACGCCACTGCGCTGAAGCATAATTGAGGTTCAATGTCGTTAATGTGCCGTATTATCTCATCCTTTAGCTCTTGAATTGTTCTTGGCTTATTGACGTACACTTTTTCTTTTAAATATCCCCAAAGAAAGAGCTCCAACGGTGTCAAATCACATGATCGTGGCGGCCAATTAACATCGCCACGACGTGAGATATCACGGCCATTGAATTTCTCGCGCAAAAGAGCCATTGTTTCGTTGGCTGTGTGGCAATGGCACCGTCTTGTTGGAACCACATATCGTCCAGCTCCATATCCTTAATTTCGGGCCATTAAAAAGTTAATAATTATTATGCTTCAACGCCACCGAGACTGTGGCGAGCATTTGGCCGATATTTTGTTTCACACATAATTGTCATAAGTAGATCTTTCTATCATAATAAAAAAATAAGATAATTCTCTGAAAACTTTTTGTTTTATTACAACTAGCTTTTGCCCGCGACTTCGTCCGCGTGAATGTCAATATGAGTCGAATGAGTGTAAAATATAGCCTATATCACTCAGGGATAACGTAGCTTCCTATAGGTGAAAATTTTTTTGAAATCGGATGACTAGTTTCGGAGATTACCTCCTACATACAAACAAACAAACAAATTCTACCTCTTTATAATATTAGTATAGATTAACATCGTGCGTTATAGTTGGACCACGCTTTATTATTTAAATAACGAGTCAGAGACGTACACTTACAGTTTTTCTTATAATACATAATGCCTTTCTACTGAAGTCCTCGACACGCGTCACATGATCTTGTTGCTTGTTAACATTCAATCCGTGCATCTTTTCATACACGAGTGCACGTAACGAGTAGATAGAAGATAGATATACTTTAGTGTATACTTTTATTGCATTATGCACCTGACTCTTAGAAGGACACCTTTAACCTGTGTAGTACTGTAATTATAGACACAACAGATAAACAATGGCACTGACGATCCGGATCGTCGCGCGGGACGATACCGGTTAATAGGGTCACTGTATATACGTCAAGAGCGTTCTTATCCCATTTTTTAAACGTACTTATCCTATCCTAATCCTAGTACTTCCTAACTAATATTATACCTAAATGCGAAGGCATGTTTGTTTGTTACCTTTTCACGCCTAAATCACTGAAACGACCATCTTGAAATTTTGTATATACGCTGTCAGGTGTACAGAAACGGACATAGGGTACCTTTCATCCCGAAAAAAATTATTGATCCCGAGGAAAACAAAAAAATAAATAAAAAAAAATTGTTTTTCCGTATGTGGTCGTCTATAAACCATCTGACAAGGTTTAAAAAAAAAGTTGTGACATTTCGATGCCTCTCCTAAATGAATGAAAGCACGGCAACACAGCTGCCGGGTAGGTACGTCTAGCCCGATATCACTCAGCGCAATCAGTTAACTCGGGGCCCTTAAATGACTCGGCTTAAGAAATTTTTTTTTTTTGTTTTGGAAATTTTTCTCTTCTTTATAATTCTGAGAAGTTCCATGCAGTGTCGATCTGTGTCACCATCACGAGGTTTGAAGGAATTACACTATCCAACAATAATACAATAATATAATACAATAGCCAAGCTATTAATATAAATCACAGCTGCACATCTACTTAATTCCTGCGGCTTCGCTCGTATGAAACAGATTCACTCTTATCCCGCGGGAACCATAGTAATACATTTTTCTTCACAAAATGGTAATCTATGCTCTGACGTCGACTCAAAAGATTTACAAGGAAGATTGTTCACAAATCCCTTTAATCCTTTCGTAAAAACGTTACAAAGTAATATGTAACTCTTTTCATGTATTTTTTACCGTTCCTAAACAGGAAATTGCTATTTCCGTCCATCACACCTTCTTCATTTAGGGTTCACGCGTTTGATTTATAAATCTGTTCTATAAATGACAGAATAGCAGGGTTAAGAGCGTGTACGCCGTTCGGCATTTCATACAAATTTTCAAGTCCTTGTTTTTCGATATGACTGAACCGATTTTAATGAAACTTCATACCCATCAGCAGGATACATAATATGACTAAAAAATTAGTAGAAAACATTTTCGAAAAATAGTATTACAGTTAAATTAGACCGATTTTAAATTTTCCATACAAACAGAAATTCCCAATTATCTTTTTTTAAGTAAGAAATTTCGAAAATGTTTTCTACTAACTATTTGGACCTAAGTATCCTGCTTGTGTGAAGTTTCATCAAAATCGGTTCAGTCATTACGAAAAACAAAGACTTGAAAATTTGTATGAAATGCCGTACGGCGTACACGCTCTTAATCTAATGCACAGTTACATTAAACCGGTGATTATGGCTTTGATTATAATCAAGGCCTTAACGAGCGACCGTCGTCAACACTTGATTGCTAAGACTAGGCAGGCTATGGCTAGTGATAGCCTAGCGGTTGACTGCATGCCTTTCATGCAAGGGCACCTCTAACTACATGTGCTGGTCAGAATTTGATTATTACTTGAGTTAAAGGTGAAGGAATCATCGTGAGGAAACCTGCACATTTGAGAGAATTTCAAAAAGTTTTCGATGGTGTCATCATCATCATTCAGCCGAAATACGTCCACTGCTGGACATAGGCCTCCCCCAAGCATCGCCTCCATGTAGGGGGGGTTTTGCGCATGCACTGAAAGGGGCTCTCTTACCATTTAAACCATTGGACTGTGGTTGAACAAACTGAGCACCCCGATTCGCTCCCTATGGTGGGGTCGGCCCTGCATCACAGTGACTGGACATGCCATTTTGTTTTTTTCAATAATGTACTTATCATCACGCCTGTATTTCCCGAAGGGTTTGGCAAAGGTGCCCAACCCTTGCACTTTGTATGTATGAGGCTGCAACCTCATACACCCTTGAGGGTGTATGAGCGTAGACAGTACACCATCAATTCGCCGTTATGTTTCAGTCCCATTTAATAGGAGGCGAACCTATTGCCATCAAACGGCCACAAATCCAGACTCCGGGCTGCTACTGAGAATTTTCACACAGAAAAACCTAAAAACACTTTGCTCGATCTGGGGATCAAACGCAGGACCTCTCGCTTAGAAATTGCGCTTGCGACAACTAAACCGACGAGGCAGTCTTTAATAAGAGATACTGCACAGAAAAAAAAATGGATAGTGATTAAAAAATCACCTATATACACCTACAACACCAAGAGGAATGCTGGGGCCAAATTCTCCTAAAATAAATCTTGATAAATCACAACCGAACCAAGGCCGAACCGTTCATTCAGACAGTTCTCAATTTCAAAAGCTATCAAATTGTTTGACACAAAAAACAAAATCAATCATTTTGAAAGTTTTCGACAACAAAAACTGACTGACGGTTGTGGTTCGCTTGCGTTTGGCAACAATTTATTTTAGGAGAATTGGGCCCCTGATGCGTTGCTAACCAACAAAGTTGAAAAGTCTCATGTACCTGTAATTTCACTTTTAAATTATAATTTTACACAAATAGATAACAGCTATTAATTAAAATAAATCCATTCATTTTAAATACGATAATTTTAAATACGATAAGCAGGAAATAATTCATCCAAGCTACTATTCATTGCATTATTGGTTAATTAACATATTCAAGTAATTAACGGATGAAATTGAGTTTTCGTTTCTCGGTATTATTAACAGATATCCGAACATTACGGCTTTATGTTGTAAATTTAAGATAAACAATTACATGTAGGGGAAACTATCCAAATATTATTATTGGGGCATTAATTAACAGTATTAATAATTATATAAGTTTTTAAACTGACATGGTCACTAACACTATCATTAGAACTTAGAACGGGATATTTACCATGTTTATTATTTGTTTTGATCGACAAAACGCCATTATCAACCTAGACTGGTAAGAGAAGCGATAGAGATTACCAAATATCAGAATTTCAACCGGGAGGATGGGTTTCAACTATCGAGGACCTGGAACCCAGTGGTTCAATTGTGTAAAAACCAAAAAACTACTAAAAAAAGTCCGTGAACGGATACAGTGAGTTTTGTGTGCCGGGAACAGAATCGTGTTGTGAGTGATATAAGTGACAATGGTAGTGGCGTCGAACGCAAAAAACGAACAAGAAAGAGGGTAGACCGTTTTATCTGCTCATAAACATCCACCCGCAATTACTTCAGTTCATCCGTGATCATGGCGCTTGTAACGGTGCCGAAATATCGGAAACTCAAAACAAATAATCAACATGGTAAATATCCCGTTCTAAGTTCTAATGATAGTATTAATAATTATTCCATAGTAGGGATACTATTCCGTTTTGGGTTACTTTCCCTTGAATAATATGTTATTAGAACCCTAAGTATTGGTATATTTTAATTGGAACTTACCCCTTTGGTCTAGATGTAGCAAGCGTCACCACATAAAGTTAAATCCCTGTTCGATTTCGAAGTCGTACAAAACAGTTTTAAACATATTTAACTAAAAAACCTGCCAAGTGCGAGTCGGACTCGCGCATGCAGGGTTCCGTACCATTATCTACAAAAACGGCAAAAAAATCACGTTTGTTGTATGAGAGCCCCTTAAATATTTATTTTACTCTGTTTTTTAGCATTTGTTGCTATAGCGGCAACAGAAATACATCTGTGAAAAATTGACCGTTGAATTAATTAATCAAAATTAGAATTACATTTTGTGTTTTATCTTTTGTTTCTTGGCATATTTTGAAAATGGAATGGAATTCAGATGTTCTGTCTAGCCTTTTCCCAACTATGTTGGGGTCAGCTTCTAGTCTAACCAGATGCGGCTGAATACCAGTATTTCACATGGAGCGACTGCCATCAAATCTCCGTAACCCAGTTACTGGGCTATGCCGATATCCCAAGGTTAGACCGTTGTCAGACTTTCGAGCTTCTGGCTATTCGTAACGACTGTCGTAGGTGTTCGTATGACACCCTGGACTGACGTTTTAACGTCTCCTATACGCCCTATAGTCACACAGAGGAGTCACGTAATATCTACTGTAGTTTTAAATGCAAAATTGCACCAAAATGGTTTCAAATTAGTAAAAGTTAAAATTGCCTTTTTTTTTCTAAATCTGTCATTGTTTTTTGGCATATTTTAAAATTGGAATGGAATTCAGATGGAACAAAAAAACCCTTTTCACTTACTCCAATACCCTTACTAAACACTGAAAAAGTCGATTCGCTTAACAAAAACATACTGCATAAAAGAAAAAACAAAGCACCCACTATTTATCTTTGCGGGAAACTGTGAAAATGGGTCGTTCTGGCGCAGGTGATGGCCAAGTAATCTATCTATTTGTATGTGCTTTGACTTATTTATTTTTCCCTCCATTTTCCTTTTTGGGTGGAGAGGAAAACCGAAGCGAAGGAAGTCACGTGCATTAACGGTAATGATGTAATGTTTTTAGGGATCACAGATGGATCACGACCGATCCCAAGTAACTTGGGATCAGGCAGGATCAGGAGATGGATCATTGCCTATATCTGATTGTCTACTACAGGGTGTATACGAATTCGTGTAATTCATTAAACCACATGATCTATTTATTATTGTTGTAGATTAACCACGCACGGGAATGAAAAAGATTAAAAAAAAGATAAAAAACTTGCGGTCTTTGTAAGTGTTATCTTAACCAAAACAAATGACAGTGTAATATCCCCATAACTGGTGATAGTTGTACCCAAACCTGATTCATTCTTATGGGGGAGATTACACTATCATAATATATATCTATGAGTCATAGTTACATGGCATTGTAATAAAGACATATTTATGAATCATTTCGCCATACAAAGATATGACTCTAGAGGTCTTATCAGAGATAAGATCCTAGACATATGATAGTGTAATAGCCCCCTATAACATCTCTTATCATAAAAAAAACATTACAGAAACAAAAAGTCACATTCAACCTCCTTTCCAAATTACCCTGACGCACCTGGGACATTTTTCTTTCGTACCACAGCCCATTTTTATTCCAGTCTACCTAGCCAAAAATAATGTCCCTATATTAATATAAACCGACCCTCAATTCCGACCACGAAGCTGAATAATTGAGGGCAATTTTCTGATTAGTACCAGCGAGTGTTACACTATCCTAAACCGCTGTTGGCTCTAATGACTGCTATCTACGTAAAGTGCCCGCTCCATTTCGAGGGGACCGCGTAATGTAAGAGGTACACTGAGATACGAACGCCGAAATAAAATATGATTGGAATTCTGGTGGTGGCGTGTACAGAGTTTTGATATCGTTTCAAATATTTATGCTGTTTCAGATGAAAGGGACATTGTTGTTTGAAGTTAGGCTACTGGAGGTTGTATATACATACTTGTAATTGATAGATCGGGGAGCTGGCCAGTTTGTTGTCATACTAGCGTGTTTGCAGAGCTGTATAATTCTCGGAAAACAAAAGGAAAAATTGTGATGACGGGATTATTTCAACATGATGGCCCAAAAGATTCTTTCTTTTTCTTTATGTTGGGATCGGTTTCCAGTCTAACTATCATTCTAATTGCGCAACACACTCGTAATCGCTACGGCTTTGATTTTGGCAGGTCATCAATTTCCATAGCGACGTATGTATTAACAATTCGACTTCTCTACAACTATGTACCACGCAATGAGAATTGTTTTTGACACATCAAATGTCAAGATTGATTTTGGTTACGTTACAAAATTACCCTACTGATGCTGCTGCATATCTGTATTTCATATGGAGCTTCTTGTTCTTCTTTTCGAATCGATGGTAATAATCCTTTTTTTTTTACAGTAATTTGGCCCAACATGTAGCCACATTTATCGCGGCATCAGTGGCGCTTTTCATGTCCTCCAAAGTGCAAGTGTAGGGACACTTTCGGCACTGAAGCAAATGGGCCATCGTCTGGTCAGGAGCACCGCACTCGCGCTGGGTGTCGAAGGGATCTATGATTCCCCATTTTGCTAGGCCATATGGAGCTATTGCCATCAGACTTCTGCAACTCAGTTACTGGGCAATGCCGATATTCTAAGGTTAAGGGTGCCCTTCCACCAGAGATGTGCTATGCAGCTATGCTACTAGAATGTAAACGCTAAGCTACAAAACTATATGACCGTTTCCACTGATGCTAACCTATGTAGCGGAGCGAGTAGGATGTGCTATGAAAATGCGCCGCCGCAAGGTAGCTGTGCGAGGAAGATGCACAGCTCGAGCTATGCGACGTATCGACAGTAGGGAAAGCACAGAGAACATAGCTACACCACTAGCGACCATCCATAGCACGCATCCATAGCTCGCTTCCATAGCACGCATCCACAGCACGCATCCTTCCATATAAACAACGTAGCTTAGTTGAAACAGTTTCCACCGGTGCTATGCTATGTGGACCAATGAATATGATTGGTGGATATCAAACGCATCCATAGCATAGCTGCATAGCACATCTCTGGTGGAAAGGCACCTTAAACTGGTTGTCAAACTTTTATGATTTTGACTATCCGTATCGACTGTCATAGGTATTCGTATGATATCCAGGACCAACGGTGTAACATACTCTCCATAACACAGTGGGGTTCCGATGTGAAAAGAATGATCACACATCCAAGGACTGACCGCGGTCTAACGTTTCCGATCAAACTATCTGTGATTTACTAAGCTTGATTATGTGGTAAATTCCGTCTTTATCGGTCATCATAACAATTTACGTATTCTAATGTTAAAATGCATAATGACTTACAACAATTGACGCTACGCCGTTTGCCGGATTCTGTTTTCAGAGGCTGCTTTGCTTATCCAAACGTAGCGAGTCATTTTAGACATAGTGTGGGGATTATCTGGTTTCAATGCAAAACGACCATAGACAGACAAAGGTTTAGAGATATCCACCTAAAACGATTCTCTCAGTTGTTCGTCACAGTGCGGGCTAAATGTTTTGGCCGCCCTAAACGTCGCAGGTAGTTACGCAATATTCCTCTATTGTGAGAGTCCGTGCTGGTGGAATTGTGTATCGGTTCCCTGATGTCGATATATTAAGAGTTACCTATGAAGCTTTCACAGTCACAAAAAGTGAAATAAAGCATCGAAAAAAAAAAGCTTTTTAAGAGCAATATTCTGTGGCAATATGGCGTTTTTTTACATTTAACTAACATCAACTTAAGATTGACCATTTTTTAAGCAAGATTTTTTTGATAGTTTTTATATTTACTATTTCCTTCCTGACTGCGCGAGCGCGAAATTTCAGGAGCCTACGGTCGGGCAAGATAAATCGGCCGTGCTATAAACGTCGGAGAGATTAATGTTACATAAATGTTGATGACATTAGCCATGATGTCAAATACAACCACCAAAGTGTACAGTCCGACATGCTTGCATGAACGTGGATGGCGGCGCTGCTTATGAAGGAAGATGTCAAAAACCTATCAAATCCGGTACATTTCATGTTAGTTCTCTATTTCGCTACGTTAATTTAGATCCATGTCAGACTATGGCGATTACAGAAATATGTGGAATCGGTTTTATAAACGATTTTACATAATAATATTTTTATTTATTTATTTAAAGATTTATGTACACACAACATTTAATAAAAGATTAGTTAAGTTTAGCGTACAAAGGCACTGCTTATTTCTTAAAGAAATCTCCCAGCAGACCTGTGAGAGGAGAATTTAGAATAAGAAATGTAGAAAAATAGTGCGTTAAAACAAAAGAAACAGATAAACATACAGATACAAAGAACCAAATACAATAAACTTACATTATGTGACTGACTCACTGACTCATCAACGCCCAGCCCAAACCCTTGGACTTGGAAAGCTGAAATTTTGCACAGACGTTCCCTTTATAATTTAAACAAGGAATAAGGAAGGATTTTTTTGTAATTCAACCCCTAAGAGAGTTAAATAGGGGATGAAAGTTTGTATGGAAAATTGTCACTTAACGGGTTCAAAATTTCACACAAGCGAAGCTGCGGGCATAAGCTAGTATACAATAAACATACTTATATCCTATCCTATAATAATATGAAAATTGCAAAAAAGAGCAACTATGAGATTAAGGAGAGATACTGTTTATATCGATATCTACTTTAAAAATAGTGTATTTCCAATGAATAAGTTCTATTCTTAGAGTGCAGCAGTTGGAATCGATCGGTCTAATTATAAAGCAACTTAAAAGGGGTAGTATGGAACATTTAATTTTAATAGTAGTTTGTGAAACGGTTGCATAACAGGGGTTAAAACACTAGTGTGAGTTTAAAAACACGCGCTAGCGTGTGCCACAAGCCACAACAGACAATGTGCACCCGCTAAAAGAATTGAATTGAAAACTTCTTGGTCAGTCCGAAGTGTACTTGTTTTAATAGTAAAACTATTTATTTGATAGTAAAGTTATTTTTGAACATTATTTTGTTAAGAAAACTGTTTTAAAATAAAACATTTTAAAATTAGAGATGCATGTGAATAAAGGATAAGATTCACACACGCACCCACACGCACATACAATTACACACATGCACACACACACTAATTTAGATAATATCTCCAAGTTTTTTTTCTTGTTAATTTTATATTTGTTTGCTTCTTGTTTAATTTCTATCTTCTTTTGGTACACTTTGTAATTTGATATTCAAGAGCCTCCTAGCACAGGTACATTTTTTACTTAAAAGGAGGTCCCTATGTAAGATTTACTGCAAAAGTGTACAAGATTCTGAAATGAACCTTATTTTTTATTTATTTTTATTATGGTATGGTCCGCGAGGCCTAAGCTGAGCTTTACATTTGTGTGAGAATGAATACAGACGCGTCCTTTGCTTGGTTTAAACCGGTTTATCCTGCTTTTTGGCAATCGATTCTATGTGCACTCACACAATGCAAAGCTCAGCTTACGCCTCGCCAGTTGTACTATTTTTTAATTCATAATTGGAACTTTGTGATTTACGAGTGTAGATAAAATTTATTACAGATGCACGTGAATAAAGCATGTCATTATGGTACCATTTTTGAATTCATAAATAGAACTTTACGATATGAGTGTAGATAAAACTGTTTAACAGAGGTAACTACATAGATTTTATTATTTTGTTCTACGTGTTCTAATACTTTGTTACCCACCTATTAATAAGGCGAAAATAATTGATCTTTACTTACATGAAAAATAACTAAATAAAAACGTCACTTGCGATAATACCTAATGCTTATAATTGAATTCGTCACCTCGCCACGTGTTCAGCTCATGATTGAGGGCTCCGTTTAGGTCCGAAACTAGTCGGGCAATCCCGAAAAATGCACGTGAGTAAACCGTAACTAATCATAATTATGAATGTGTCTCACGAAAGTTACAATTAGTATACGTATTCACCTAAACTTGAATTGTTGGCTAATATGGAATGCGCTTTGGTATCGAAAAAATCCCGCGGTTTCGGAACAATTATTTTTTTGTTTACTTAACACACACCACTCCTATTCTTACAAAGGGACAGAACGGGAAATCGCGAAAAAAAAATCTGCTGTTCCCGTAAAAGTTGATGATAGTGATGAGTATAATCTCCCATTTCGGTTTGTCGAGTGTTTACAATTTCAACCTGTAGGTATTTTAAGAAGTCTACTTTCACAGCTAAAAATTAGCTTTAGGGAAATATGCATACTAATATCCGATGCCTAGTTATAATACCTTATGCTGTTGTAGTTGTGGTAGAGAGACGGGTACGGTAGTAGACACACGGCTTCATATCAACCTATAAATTTCCACTATAAGCTGACCTCTCATTGTACCGAAATTCTATACAATACCAGATCAGCTTATATTGGACATTTATAACTTGACGTAGATATTATGTACCTATTCTCAGAATTGAAAAAAATGCTTACAATCTCATAACCATTCCTATTAAAGTCCCTATAATCAAGTCAGAGTTTTTTTTTACTCTTTTTTGTCATACGTTGTATAAAATATCCATTGTATTTTTGAAGCATAATTTCTTTTGTTTTCATGTTCTAATAAAGATAACGAGCCTGCTTGCTGGCACTTCTCGCAATAGCTGACTGCCTTACAAAAGGAAAAAGTAGCTCACTTTGAACAAAACAGAATCGTGTGACAATTATTAACGTAAGGGGAACTAATTAAATTCACTTTGGTATGTTTCTCTCTGTATGTACAGTCAACATCATAAGTGAGTGAGTTTCAAACGTTTTTTTATGAATAAAAACTGGCTATACCCTTTTCAACTTAATGTCCTGATGTTTCTCTACAAAACGTTACCATACAAAGAATATCAAATATTTTTAGAAAAAAACCATGATAGTATAGCTTTTTACGATTTTTGATGCTGTCTTTGACGTTTTTTTCGATAGCAGTCTCTTTACGGCTACAATTTACGAAATGACAGCTGTGTCAGGATTATCTTTCGGTGAACAGAGTATAATAAATATTAAGTTATAAAAATAAAGATAGAGTAGATAAAACTGACAAGACTGTTATTATTAAATTCAAAATTTACAAATATTCATCCACTTTTGTTGTTGACTGTAGTTGAATTTTTGGATTGAATAATATAACTTAATTTATATATGGGGATTAATTTTTTATAAAAGCATTGGCCACAGGCAGTTAGCAAGGCTGATTCTGAGGTATTAACTTATAACTTCTGTTGTACAATTTTCCACAAAAATCAATAGTTTAAGAGAAATTGCTGTTCAAAGATTTTAAATACGCTAAAATCTATATATTATCAGCTTTGTTTACAGTTTAGGTCATATTTGGGGTCACAGACTCCATTTTCTGAATTAGTAACTAAAGCATTTTGTTTTTCATAAAAATTATCGAATTGTACCTAATGTTTATAAGTGAGTGAATAGGTTACTTCTAGGCAAGCGTGCACCATCGTCGACCGCATCTTCACTTACCAATTGGTGAGATAATGATCAAACGTAAACGAGAAACAAAATAAAAAATAAAAATAAATGGGTTAAAAACTGCTTGTAAGATTTACCTGAAACAAATAGAACATTATTAGAACCACTATTTTGAAAAAAACAAGTCCAACTTTGCCCACAAGTGGACGGCCATTACACCTTAAATAACTAGAACCATTTACAGACGTAACCAAGACTGATCAAAGTATTGAATCCCTTTCATTCCAGTTCGTTTAATCTGTCCTTTAGGGGTGAGGAAAGGTTTTATCACATTATGGTCTTTGAAATCCAAAACGTAGCCGCATACAACGTGTGTTTTTGTCAGCCTTTTCTGTCCCAGTCCCACTGCTGGGCAAAGATCTCTCCCAAGTTATTCCATGTACTCTTTTCCTGCGCCACTTCAAACCAGTCGACTAAAAACAAAAAGAAAAAACATAAAAAAAAATGTTTACCAATACAACACTATTTTTAGTATACACAAAAACCGAGACACTCCAACAAGATTTAAATCAGAATTCCGGAGTATGTATTTTTTTAAATAAATCTCCAAGTTACACCTTAGTTTATGTTGCGATAGGTTCCTCAGTAGAGTGTGAAATGTGTGAGATGTGCTATGCAGGGATTGTCTAATACACGGAAACTGACCGAGCGGACCGTCTCAAGCCCCAAGGTGTCTATTCTCGTCCACTGTCATGCGTAGAAACCTATTGAAACAAAACTGAAATTTATGAAAAAAAAATGCAAGATTTAACGTGGTATAAAAACTATGCCAATCGATTCTCCTAGCGATTCTGAACAAACTAGTTTCAGGTTTAGTGTATACTAAAACTAAACTTGTATAACATTTATTTTATTTATTTACTTTAATTAAAACTGTCTTAGGCCAATTACAATAATAAAACATAGTAATAGAAAACGACACATACAATACAAGGGCAAGAAAATAAAAATTAAAAAATAATTCTAATAAACTCTTTAATAAATCCCTTACAATGTTTCAGACAGTATATTCTTTCACTCGTACATGACGCATTCATCTCGCAGTACTCCAGACATTCCGACAAAATCACCCTCCATTCATCCGCAAACATATCAAAATTCGGTCTGGCGTCCAGGAGGGCATTGAGCGCGGTGAGACTTCGCGGTATGGGTGATCGTGAACGAGCCACAGTATGACTTGTCGGAACAGCAAACAGTTTATGTTTTCTGCTCCGACGGTAATTATTTGGAACAAATAATAGGCACAACTCGCAATTAAGATCCGAGGCATCTACTTTCCCTCGGAGGATGTTGCACATCATTATTAGTTGGTCACTAGATCTTCTGACCTCTAATGAGTTATACCCCAGGCAACCTAAAAGGAATTTGGTTGGATACATTTTTATGTAATAACCATAAATACGCTTGTATAGGTACCTTAAGAAAGCCTTTTGTACTGTTTCTAACAAGAGCGCATACGCGTTCTCGTGTGGATGCCATACACATAACATAACACACTCCTTAAATTAAATAAGGTCCACTAGCACGACAACTGACTAAATATAATTAGAGCTGAACATAATTGAAACATCATTCTATCAGCTTCAAACAATTGACTGAAAATACAATGGCATTTTAGATATGTCTAGCACTAAATGTATTTAGAGGGTCGCTGTACAAATGGGCTGAAATCTGTGACATTCACCAATAATTAGACGTTTCCACTAGTCTAAACTTCTAAAATAGAATAGAATTTTTATTGTAACACAGCTCTCATACAATATCATGTATTGAAGGGTACAATGGCGGTCTTATCGAAATATTGAGATACAAAGAAAGAATTTGAATTTAAAAAAATAAAAACCGGCCAAGTTCGAGTCGGACTTGCGCACGAATGGTACCGTACCATTATCTATAAAAACGGCAAAAAAATCACGTTTGTTGTATGGGACCCCCTCAAATATTTATTTTATTCTGTTTTTAGTATTTGCTGTTAAGCGGCAACAGAAATACATCATCTGTGAAAATTTCAACTGTCTAACTATCAATCACGGTTCATGAGATACAGCCTGGTGACTGACGGACGGACGGACAGCGGCAAAAAAATCACGTTTGTTGTATGGGACCCCCTTAAATATTTATTTTATTCTGTTTTTAGTATTTGCTGTTACAGCGGCAACAGAAATACGTCACCTGTGAAAATGACAACTGTTTAACTATCACGGTTCATGAGATACAGCATGTTGACAGACGGACGGGCGGACAGCGGACAGACGCACAGCGGAGTCTTAGTAATAGGGTCCCGTTTTACCCTTTGGGTACGGAACCCTAAAAACAGCATTTTACTGTTCCAGTGCATGGTTAAGGCTTTTTCTCATGCACAAAAGGAACGAGCATTGATCCCACGCTTGCTCACTGCGGGTTGTCGATTTCAAACCAAATCAAACCACTAATGCCCGGTTTCTGAAGTCCACAGATATCTTCTCACTAACTATTGATTCATTAAAGTTAAGTGTAAGATAAACGTCGGTTAACTGTCACTGCGTTTCTGAATACGCAACAAGTCATTCAATAACTATCTAACCGATAACTAGTTCCTTAGTTGCCGCTAGATGGCTCTGTTTAAGAGATCGTGTCTAAAATTGATTTAATTAGTTTAATTCGTCTTTAATACTAGTTTTATTTACTAGAATATTGTTTTCTAGAATAAATAAATGGCTTAACACTGTTTTAGTTAAAAAAATATGATAAGTCATTATTTATGAACGACATCTGTGACTTTATCTGTGAGCATTGTCAGTGTCAACCGTTTTTAAAACGAAACGTCTTTCTCGGTCTTGCTCGTATTCATTATGCTAAAACTGGTTGTTTTCTCCTTTGAATAATTTTACCGACTTTTAATATTTAGCTTTTACTGGCAATTTAATACAATGCACGTTACAAATACATATAACCTAAAAGTTGACGTAATGTGAGAAATTAAACGACAAAATATAGTTATGGAACCGATAAACGCCGCAAATTGGTCAGTTAAGTTGAACTCAGTTTAAACGGAGTTTAACTCACATCGCGGTGTTCGGAAACGCATTTTCACCAGTTATCGAACCAATAGCACTAATGAATAGATAAACCACCGTTAAAAGTACCTCAGAAACCGGGCATAAGTCTCGGTTTCCTCACGATGTTTTCCTTCACCGTATATCACTGGCATCTTATATTAATTAAAAAGTACACACGGCTACACTTCAAGCTATGCAAAACCAGTATAAGCTGACCGTTACTTGTGCGAAAAGATTATACAAAGCGACGCCAAGATAAACTGGTTTTGTATAGCTTGATGTGTAGCCGTGTGTACATATTGGTATCTACACCCGTGTGCTTTCACGTTCATCTTGCGTTTTCAACTTTCAATTCCTCTTGCGTCAAGCGCATGCAATATTGATTGCCATAAGACTCGAACTAGTACCTATTAGGGCATGCGCTATTGCATGCGCTATGGCGCTTCAGGCATGCGTCAGAAGAAAGCGTAAGATGAACATAAAAGCGCACTGGTGTAGACATATGACATTGAAAATGTCACATTGGTGTATGTACTAATGTGACCTTTTCAATGTCAGGTATGCCTGGGTTTAAACCCGCAACCCGGTGCTTTACAAGTGGGTCGATAGCCACCACGACGTTACTCAAAATTAATTAGGATTTACTAATAATTAATTTAACGAAGATTTAACGCACTTTAATGACATGCTGTATTGGCCTACATACTTATCTCTATACTTCAATGCAACTTTTTAATTTACTGCCCTTTATTACTATAAAATAACTCAATATTTTCTGAAATTAACGCGATCGTGTGTTCGTCCGTGTGGTGCCGGATGTAAAGAATAGCACTACCCTATTTCTTCCTGTAGGTGTCGTAAAAGGCGGCTAAGGGATTCACTAGAGAATGTGCAGCAGCGTTCTCTGAGTACTTTAACAACCATACTGCGATCGCCAACCCGCCTGCCAAGCATGGTGATTAGCCTTTAGGCTTTTGGAGGAGGCCTATGTCCAGCAGTGGACTTCTTTCAGCTGAATGATGATGCATTAATGTTAACAACTTTACGAATTACGTACCGTTCCCTTTCTTAGCTTTTCCGATATCCTAAGGTTAGACCGGTTGCCAGACATTCGGGCTTCTGACTACCCGTAACGACTATCATAGGTATTCGTTTGACAACTGGGACCGACGCTTTACCGTGCTCTTCGAGGCACGGAGGGGTGACGATGTATAATGAACGGTCACCCATCCACGGATTGACCGCGGAAAGCACAGCTTAACCTTGCAAATCGTATGATCCGCACGGTTGATAATTCCTCTAGTCTCAGTAGTTCGGTTGTTTTGTTCGAGGCCGGACTGCTGAGACTAATTTTGTCTCATTAGTTCGGTTATGACATCAAACCGAACTCTTGAGACTAGTGTTCTGTAGTTCGGTTAATGATTTCAGTATTATCCGATCAGTATTCTTATGAAAGTGCCTATTAATTTATAACTACCAAACTATGATTTCAAAGAATATGTTTGATTCCTTTATCACTACATAGTATAAAACAAAGTCGCTTCCTGCTGTCTGTCTGTCCCTATGTACCTATGCTTAAATCTTTAAAACTACGCAACGGATTTTGATGCAGTTTTTTTTAATAGATAGAGTGATTCAAGAGGAAGGTATAAAACGTACACGTGCAAAGCCAGGGCGGGTCGCTAGTTTATAATAAAATAATTTTATGTTTACATCCTTAACCGGACTACTGAGACTAATTTTGTCTCATTAGTTCGGTTCGATGTCATGACCGAACTAATGAGACAAAATTAGTCTCAGTAGTCCGGTCTCAAACAAAACAACCAAACTACTGAGACTAGAGGTGATAATAGGGTACTTATTACACTCATTTTTGAAAAGTGTCTCAATTAGATTTTATAGTGCTAATGAACCACTAAAAAAATCTCAAAATTTTTATTCAATCGTTAAGTGCCATAAAAATGCATAAAAATTTTGCATTTTCAAATTTGACGAAAACGCTGGACGCAGTGGACGCCATATTGCTCTATGGTCACGACGTCAGTTGGCTGTGTAAACAAATGTAGTGATATTTTGAAAGAAAGAAAGAAAATTATTTATTTTGGACTCACACAGGCAGTTACAGAAACAAAAACAAAATAAAAGACAGGATAAAAATTTAGACTACCTGCACGAGGCCAAAAAGGGCTCTTTTGTATGTTATGTTAATTGTTTAGTTGACAGTTGACACTTCTAAGTTTACATAGCCGTTTGACGTAATAACATGGCGACTACTATTTAATGGTGTTATGAAGCAGATTAAAAAACCTGAAACCTTTGAATTGAATTTTAAAATTTAGTTTGCTATTTTATGAACTAAAACTAACGTTTTCCGACTGCTTTTTGCCTAAGCTATCTCAATAATGTATTTTTAGATTTTTTTCTCATATACCAATACCTTATTAGCTACAACCTCCTCAACAAAAAATACTTCTACGCAATTTAATTTAAGAATATCTTCTTAAGACCTCCGTGTGTCCCAAACTCAACATCTTAAAATAGGTCAAGTCTCTCGGTTAGTCAATGACTAGTCGTTTAGCTGTCGGCCATCATAATTTGGGCGCAATGATGGACCGGATAGACTTTTGATTGAAGACCCTTGCTTGAATTTTGATGTACGTTTTATGGACCTTATGGCGAGAAGTACATTTGGATGTCCCTTGTACTTCCTTCCGAGGGTTAGCGTATTACATGTTAAAGGACGATAGAAAAATGTTTAATGTGGTTATAGTTTGTTTTTTCCTATCGTCAGTGCGTAAGTCATTTTGTGACAAAAACAGACAACACTGGAAAAGCCACAATTTTACTTGAAATTAAAAATATTATTAGGATTTTCAAAGGTTTAAATCATCAAAGAGTTCATTTGTAATTATAATTAAAAACAATATTGCGTTCAGTGTAGTTACGCTACTCGTTTTAAATAGTTTTTTCACTCTCTTGTAAAGTAGCCATTTTTGAGTTCCGCACTGTTAGAACTTCACTGACGCTATGCAAGAAATTATTTTCTTTCCCGTGTGAGGACGGGCAAGAGGATAAAACTCCCTCACAGCGCGCTGGAAATAGACATGTGTTGTAAGATTCAACAAAACCTAGCACGTTTGTGGTAGAATCTTTTCCATCTGCTTGGCTAGTTACCACCCTACATTAAAATGCCAAGGCGCCAAGCAGTTTATTGTGCTTTGTCGTGTGTATGTGAGAGCCAGAAGGGTATAGAGCAATCCCTCTATATCTCTGTTACATGGATTCGTGTACTTATAATGAAATATTTGTGAACCCGTGACCCGTAGCGCAAGAACCAATCTCTCAGCTTCTGCGCCAATCGAGTCATCAACTCTATTTACGATGTTTTCCATAAACGATAAAATGCTCGAGATTTAAAAAAAGCCTGAAAGGTAATGTATTATTACAATTCTTTATACACTTTTAAATGCAACTGTTTAGAAGGATGTTATAATAATTAAGACTGCAAATGAACCACTAGGGTCATCGATATACTGGCTCAACCAGAATACAAGAAGTACATTAAATACCCCTGCCTGAAAATCCCTTAGAAAGACGACTCGAACGATACTTGACACTACGAGCCGTGACGTATTCACAATCATGTGACAAAACAAAAGATCATCATCCTAACTGCGCAAAACACTTGTAATCGCTATGAATTTAATTTTGATAGGTCAACAATAAGGTATTTTACTCTTTATGAGAAAAAATCTAAAAATATATAATTGAGATAGCATATGCAAAAAGCAGTCGGAAAACATTAGTTTTAGTTCATAAAATAGTAAACTAAATTTTAAAATTCAAATCAAAGGTATCAGATTTTTTAATCCGTTTCATAACACCATTAAATAGTAGTCGCCATGTTATTACGTCATACGGTTATGTAAACTTAGAAGTGTCAACTGTCAACTAAACAATTAACATAACATGCAAAATATCACTGCATTTGTTTACACAGCCAACTGACGTCATGACCACAGAGCAATATGGCGTCCACTGCGTCCAGCGTTTTCGTCAACCTACGCGCGAAATTTGAAAATGCAAAATTTAAATGCATTTTTATGGCACTTAACGATTGAGTAAAAGTTTTGAGAATTTTTAGTGGTTCATTAGCACTATAGAATCTAATTAAGACACTTTTCAAAAATGGGCGTTATACCCTATTGCCATACCAACGTATGTATTAACAATCCGACTTCTACACAACTATGTACCACGCATTGAATATTGTTGTATTGTCATTGAAATTGCGAATGCGATACGCAATTCGGATGCCGGTTATGATGATAATAGGCTAAATCTTACCTTATTATTCCCATAAAAAGCCACTTTGATACCAGGAAAAATATATCGACAAACTACAATGCAAGTCAATCCCAAATCAAGTCAAAGAAAGGACAAGGAAAAATGCCAAGGACTTGACTGAAAGGGACATGTCAGCTGGTATCCATCCCACGTAGGGTATAAATAGTTTACTGCTCGATAAAGGATTTATATAAATATATTATATAAATCTCGGATGACCGGTGACTATACGTTCGATATTTTATTATTCATTTTTTCTTGTATCAAGCCTGCGGTGCGAGCACGGATCTTTTTATTGAGTCGATTCGAGAAATTTATCTATTCTAAACGTCAAATATGACGTATGATATACATAGATAAAACGACAACAGTTGTCGATAAAAGGATCCGTCCGCACCGCAGTACTTTATAGCATAGCGTTGTGTTTACGTGTCCGTATAAAATGAATGCTGAGCGATATCGTGCTATACAATATTTTCTATCACTACTAATATTATAAATGCGAAAGTAACTCTGTCTGTCTGTCTGTCTGTTACGCTTTCACGCATATACAGCTGAACCGATTTTGATGAAACTTGGTACAGAGATAGTCTGGAACCCGAAGAAGGACAAAGGCTAGTTTTATTCCGAAAACCGTGAAATATGCAATAGATACGGGCGACCTCTAGTAGGCTATACAACGTGTTATATAATTACCCTTAAAAAAGAAAATGTTAATCAAGTAGTCTTTTATGGTTGTTGTCATTTACCTCTCAGATGAAATTAGGTAAGAATGTAAATAACTTTCTGGGTAGTCTAATCTTTACTTTTATGTTTTCAGGGTTGCGTTTCAGTGATGATTTTATTTTATGATTTGTAAATTTTTTTTGTGTCCTACTTTTATTTTAAAATATTACCAATAGACTCTTTACAAGGGACCTTTTAATCCCCTTTCGGCTTTAGGGGTATTTTTGTAACACGTTGTATATGCGTAGTCTGAACTGCGCTTCAAATGCAGTTAAGCTATGAGATTCTCTATTAGAAACACGTCGCTGTGACAGCGCTGCGTTTGTAGACAAGTCCGCAGTTCAACGCTGGCGCAGCGACTTCTAACTGGCGTTATTGATAAGTGTTCTGCCTAGTTTTTTCCCAACTATGTTGGGGTCAGCTTCTAGTCTAACGAAATGCGGCTGAATACCAGTATTTTACACGGAGCGACTGCCATCAGATCTCCGCAAGCCAGTTACTGAGCAATGCCGATATTCTAAGATTAGACCGGTTGTCAGACTTTCGAGCTTCTGACTACCCATAATGACTGTCATAGGTATTCCTATGGCACCAGGGACCGACAGTTTAACGTTCTCTCCGAGGCATGGAGGGGTCTCAATGTGTAACTAACGGTCACCCATCCGCAGACTGACCGCGGCAAGTACAGCTTAACCTTGCAAATCAATGAACCACGCGGGTGTTAATTAGCCACCAGTCCTCCAGTAAAATAGAAACCAATATAATACTGTTAATAAAGAAACAATTTCCTTTACAAATTGTAGAAGAAAATTGTTCAATATAATTAACGAACTATTGAATAAACTAAGCCCTTTAAGGGAACAACCTTTACCAAAACATCTTCAAAGACCTATTAATAAATAGTTAATTGGATACAATTTTATAAACCACTGAAGTATACACAGTAATTTCTAGAAATGCTAATTGGTCCTCGGATACGCAAGCAATTTATTAATAAACTAACTTGTGGTCTTTTAGCCTTTATTTAATTACTGTTGAAGTGGCATGATTGGAGAATGTTACTAATATACTCGGTATTCCATTTATTCATTCTTCTTTTTCTATTGTGTCGGCACGAGCTATACAAGAATAGCTCATGCTATAGTGAAAAGCATAGCCAGTCAGCAAGGTTGGTAGCGGGGCTGACTGCCCAGGGTGCGCCGGTCGTACTTAAGTATCATCATTCGTGGAGGCTCTTTTCATGCACCCCATTTATTCATTTAATATACATTTTAAAATATATCTATAAAAGATACAAAAAATATTAAAAAATGCTGCGAAAGGAACCTCTTCACTATGCGTGTCGTGTCAACAAGTACTGCTTTCTATATCAAGCCCTTGATCTAGCCATCCAATGAGAGCTTCGTAAGGTGTTGATCGAGGTTCTTGGGTATTAAGCCATTCGCCGTAACATCTAACGGGACAATTACTGCTGATACTCGTTATATTATTAATATTCTGAGAATTTCTGATTGAAGAAAGACGACGCCAATACTCAATTTTAGTCCTTTCATTGATTCCTTTCATTTATTTATTTGGCTCTTCTACATTGTAAACTGAAGTCTAAGCGCCCCATTACTTAAAGAATCCGGTTTAATTATCCGTTTGTTATGTCAATACTGTTATCCCCTTTAGGCATATAAAAAAACCGTTTTAAAAATATCGGTCTAGACTAGGGGTGGGCAAACTACGGCCCGCAGGCCAACTCCGGCCCGCGATGGGTTTTAATCCGGCCCGCCAACCATCCATTTTATAGCAAGAGTCTACAGGGTGTTAACGAATTCGTGTAATTCCTTCAAACCACGTGATCTACTGGTGACACAGATTAACCCTAAATGGGAAATTTTGAAAATCAACTAAAAAAAAAAATTTCAAAAAAATCTTGGTTTTCTATTTCTGAGTCATTTTAGAGCCTTGAGTTATCTGACTGCAAAGAGCGATATCGCGTTAGTCGTGCCTGCCAGCCGTGTCGCCGTGCTTTCATTAATTTGTGCGTGGCATCGAAATGTTCACACAAACAAAACATTTTTTTTGCAAAAAAAATAATTCTTATTTTTTTACTGAATCCTTATTAGGTGGTTTAGATACGATCGGTAACAAAGCCGCATGAAAAAATAAATATTTTTATTGTTTTATTTTTAATTAAGCTAAATCCCGTGCGGGGCCAGCCTACATCAGTAGTAGATCATGTGGTTTTAAGGAATTACACGAATTCGTTAACACCCTGTATAAAAAGAAGAAGAATGAAGGAGCTATAACAAAATAGTCGTAATTATGTGACCCAAATATGTTAGTTTTTGCAGAAAAAAATGCATTTTTTTATTCTAGCTCCCTGCAAAATTTCTTGCATGTTTCTGGCCCGTGATGAAAAAAGTTTGATCACCACTGATCTAGACAAAACAAGAGTCTTATAAAAATATTTTAAAATGTGAATAGAATGTTAAAATATAAATTTTATAACCTTTTAAAATATTATTACTCAGGTCACATACTTAATACCATTAGAACTAAAATACATCTGCTTCAAGCCATTTATAAATCTAGACTTTATTTAAAATATTCAAAACGCAGCTGTCGCTTCTATAAATAATGAAGTAAGTAGTTTTAACAAAAATGAAGAGCCACGCAAACTTCTTACTTAGTAAAATTAAAAACTAAAACTCGAGTGGATTGCTTCATTGAATTTAAATATTAATTTTAAAAGTAAAACTGAAGAGTAGGTAAAGGAGAATCGACAAGATTGTATGAAATCTCTGTGTATAGACAAAATGTCGATAGATGATCGCTATAGAATAGATACGACAATGAGATGTATTGGATTGACATAAGTTTTCGACCTGTCAAGCGATCTGTTATGTCATTTCCATATATTTAATTTATTTATTTATTTATCAGGAACAATTTACATTGTGTTTGATATATTACATAACATTAACATTTAACATTACATATATCATTATTAATTAATATCAATATAAATTCTAAAAATGAACATGCAGCAACATTCTTCAAAAAACATGATTACTCATTACTAAAAACAATAATATTAAATAGCATTTTTTTATATAATAGTAAATTTGAATATTAACATTAAATTACAGCTCGTCTATTGAGTAAAAGTTTTTATCTAACAGAAATGCTTTGAGCTTGGCCTTAAAAGAGCTAGTGATTATCAAAAATGTTTAAATCCGCTGGCCTTCTATTAAATATATGTACAGCTTTGGCGTATCTATTCTCTGGCGATCATCGATTGACATTTTTGTCTACACACATTGGTCCCCAAGACCAATATCAACCACACATGTCATTGTCAAGTTATTCATTAACATAACATCACGCCTTTATTCCGCAAAGGATTCGGCAGAGGTGTATCCGTCGCCCGACCAGTAACAGGCCCGAGAAGGCAGCGCGCGGTGATCCGCGCGCGCCTCTCAGGAGGACGTGCAGCTAGGCCCCATAGTAGGAGAGGTCTGCCAGGGGCTGGCGGACCGAGGCCTGCCGGGGTTGCGGTGCATGCAGCTGCGAATCCCGCGACCCGGCCAAGGGTCAGGAGAAGGAACACCGTGGGTTTTTAGCCGGTAAGAGTCCGGCCGGCATACCCCTTCACCTTCCGCGGGCGAAGGGCAAGCATGAGAATAACAAAAAAAAAAAACAGGTATGTAGTAGACCCTCATTTCGCCGTTAAATTTAAGTCCCATGTAATATGGGGCGAGCTTCTTGCCATCAATCGGGCACAAATTCAGATTCCGGGCTGCTACTGAGAAATTACACACGGAAAAACCTAATAAAACTTTTCCTGACCTGGAGATCGAACCCAGGATCTCACACTAAGCAATTGCGCTTGCGATCACTATACCTACAAGGTAGTTACTAGACGAAAGACGCCAGTCTGTTCAGTTATTAAAATGTCAATGTATTACAATAGTTATTGTGGTGGCTCATTTCAAATCGCTGTGAGAATATAGCTTTCTAATGTCTTATGTCTGGTCGTTATTGATTTTGAGGATCACTTTTACTTGTCCAATAGCCAATAGTCATTCATTGGTTATATACATTACAAGTCATACAATATAAAATTACATTTTATAATAATTCAACGTCATTAATCCACATACTAACTTTATTTAATAAGAATATAAAATTATACATAATTTAAATCAAAGTCAGTCAAAATAATAATAAAAATACAAAATGTCAAATACGTATAAAGAATTAATAGAAAGATGACTTAAAAATAATATCAAATATCATAGTTTAGGTAAATTGTGTAATTTCCTCTAAAGTGTAGAACCTGTCCTTCTTTGTTATTAATATTTATATCACTGCAATATAAGGGATTAGAGCTGTTCTACGCGAAAGCCTGTTGTAATCGATCGAAATAATCTTGTATTGTGTAAAAAAGACATCTTTAAGAATCAAAAGGTTCACAATAGATTTATCTCAGTTTTATGAGCCAGCATTTAGCTGCTTTAAGTTCTTTCCCAAGACTTACCCCAGAATTACGAGTACGATACGTTTACACATTTTATCATGCTTGAAAGTAAGCCAATACAAAAGATTTCGGAAACTCCATTGTGTTTCGGCAAACTTTTATAGATCAAACTTTTGGGAAAATATGTTAGGCATAGACAAAAACACATTTAAAGAGACACACTATAAAAACTCGCCTACAAATATTTTGATCTTATACAGATCATAAGGTTTAAGTAGCAGCATAAAAACACATCATTACTTTACTAGAAATAGAGATAATATAGAACTACCTACGATGAGAACCTTGTTCGGAAAGAAAAATATACAGTTTGAGGGAGTTCAGCTGCATTACCAAAAAATGTGAAAGACGCTAGTATGTTCATATGCAAAAGAAAGGTTTCCAGCTAGATAATGGAACTTAACTACCAAATATACATCTTACTCACAACTCCACACTTATAACCCCCCCCCCCCCCCCCCATTACACACACCCACTCATATTCACTCACACACACTTTATTTTTTTTAAATTTTTAGCACTCTTTAAATAGATTGGTATTTTTCTGTAAAAATACTTAACCTAAGCTAACTACTTTGTAGTAACTGTCTGTCAAAATGTTTGATTTTGTTTTGTTTTTGTTGTCAAATAATTTGATAGTTTTTTTAAACGAAAACTGTCTGAATAAACGATTCAGTTGCAATTGATAAAAGTTTCTGTTAGTAGAATTGGGCTCCTGGCGTGATGTTATTATGTATAATATAAGTACGGTGGATCGAACTTACGTACGTAAGTTAATCTTACAATCTAAATCAGTTTAAGTGAACTATACGATGTTTTTTTTCGAAAACAAAGTAGGTTCTGAAAGTCATATTATAGGTAATCCGTCTGGATTCATAAAGAAGTTTTGATGTGGCTTCATTGTTCTCTGATAGTATTACGCGGCGTCCTACCGTCGATACCTATTGAAGTGGCCTACGTGACGACACGCACGTAGAGTGCGGTGTGGCGCGGTACGAAGCGAAGCGAACGCGATCAGTTGGCTTGATATTTTCGTGCGAACTGGATGCGGTGCCTTAGGCCTAAAACATACACAAGCGACGTAAGGCAGCAGGCGTGGAACAGGCGTGGCGCAGGCGTGCGCCGCTTCAAAACGATTTCATACAAAATGTATGCAGGCGACGTTTTTGAATTATACTGAAGCGACGCGGCGCAGACACGCCCAACGAAACGGCGTCTGCGCCGCGTCGCTTCAGTATAATTCAAAAACGTCGCCTGTATATATTTTGTATGAAATCGTTTTGAAGCGGCACACGCCTGCGCCACGCCTGTTCCACGCCTGCTGCCTTACGTCGCTTGTGTATGTTTTAGGCCTTACAGTGCTACTGAAGGACGGCGCCGGCGGCGCGCGGCGGGCGGTTCGCGAGCTCGTAGGACAAAGCCGCCGCTTCGCACCGCACCGCTTTGAATTCGCGTGTCACCGCATCGGATTCACGTCGCTTTGAACCGACTACGTAAGACGCCGCGTTAGGCTCTTTATTGTTGTTTTCGCCATTTACCGTGTTATTATTAAATAACCGCTATTCCCAAAAGATAAAGTAAATATTTGTTGTCTCACACCTAAATTATTTTATTCTGTTATTTCTCTGTCTCTCTTTCTCTCTTGTGTCAGCACTATCTAGACAAGAATAGGTACTCACTGTGGGACTGTTTGCCCCGGGGTGCACGACGGGGTGGACGTTGTTAAATATTGTCACTCGTGGAAACTGTTTTAATCAGTGTGCTACCGCGCGTCGTCCGAGGACGGCACCGCTATTGTTTATCTATTGTGTCTATAGAAATAGAAATATATTTATTTGCCAGAGAACATGGTCACAAGTTAGTACATTTCGTGATAGTACATCATGTTTCGTCGACAAGGCGGCATTCAAATTTATACAAAAAAATAAAAAAATAGGTGCCTCCATTTAATAACTACATTATAATTATATTTACGGTGATTGAGAGATTAATACAGACCAAATAACTGTTTTGTTTTGAACTACACCTATTATAATAATTAGATTTCTTTTTGTTTTTGACAATTTATCTGATAATAAACCTCCGGTGTTTCTGAAAATTTCGTAACTTTACCTTTGTTCTACTGACATGGACATCAAACCTCACTATCTCAAAATCAGTAACACCGTTGGTTTTTCAATGGTACCATTTTAGTGTGTAATATTTTGGCAAATAGGCCAATAGCCCATCTAACCTTACAATCCCAAGAGATTTCCATGCAAGAGACAATTCCACAACTCGTAGCGCAAAAGCTAATCGCTCAGTGCCAATCGAGCCATCAAACAATTTGAAACAATCCTATGAACTTCTAAAATGATAGTGCAGTCAATCACTTACAGAAAGAAGAAGAAAGCTGGTTAGTGGCATAGGTCTTCTTTATGTAATACATAGATTTCTCATATACCATCCATTCCTTACATGAAGCCCACCTTATGAAATGTGGTCATAGTGTAACACAAAGAGGATTGCTGATTCATTGTCTACTCAAGTGACAAAGCTAAAAAGTCTCATGTGACTGTTATTTCACCCCATAACCTTCAAGCCAGAACACAACAATGCTGCTTGGCTGCAGAAATAGAAGATGAATATACAATCCTAACTAATATTATAAATGCGAAAGTAAGTTTGTTTGTTTTTTACCTTTTCACGCCTAAACCACTGAACCGATAATCCTGAGATTTTGCATATACGTTGTCAGTTGTACAGAAACAGACATAGGGTACCTATCACCCCGAAAAAAAGTATTGGTCCTGAGGAAAATAACAATAATATTTTTTTTTTTTTTTTTTATCTTATTTAAGTAATACATGGTAGGTATACACAACTTTTCTTCGCCAAACTGCTAAGCAGTTTGTAGGCATTCTGCTCTTTTACATTTTTAAACTTATACTACCTAATAAACACATCATCTTATTATATACGCATCATCATAAATACATCTATATTCCTTTTATAACCTAAAAAAAGTAATTAAAAGGTCAGTAATTCCTTAATAACTCTTTCCAGCTTCATTTAACATTAATTCTCTCACCATCTCTTAACAACGGATATTTATTACACAATGGCGCCACGTGTCTTTCGAATCATGATTGAATTATACATATTACTAAAGAAACTTTAGTAATATGTTAAGAGCTTTTTTTTATTATAAATTATCGCGAGCAAAGCCTCAGGCAAAAGCTAGTAGAATATAAATCAGAAATAGAAACTGTGGCAGAATTTCCCCGGACAAACTTATTCACAAGGAGTTCTATTACTATTAATTAGGTAGTTATTACACAGAAATTTCTAGCATAATACAGATGATAACGTTCCTATATTCAACAGTTCGGAACGAAGTGAAGCCATAAGTGAGTTTCGGAACTCCTACCCAGTTTCATACCAGTGACGTTTATTAGGCAACTCTTACTGTGAGCCGTGTTTAAACAAAGTTGTTCTGTGTGTTTTGTATTTTCGAAATTTGCTCCGTTTTTGATGTTATTGTTTTTAATGCTGAAGTTACTTTTGATTTTGAGTGTTTTAAGTTTGGAATTGGTGTTTCCAGTTTTGTTTATACGAGTTTATACTTATTTTCTGTTATAATCCTTGCTTAAACCGGAATAAGTAGAACATTTGTGCTTTTGTGTGAATGTTGGTGTATTAAATCATCTAATTGGTCTATTGGTATCAATGTTGCTTATTTTATATTCACAGGATACTAGTAATTTGACCCACATTTGCCCTAGAATACAATTTCTGTAGAGGTGTAAACTAATTCGTGTAATTCCTTAAAACCACATGATCTGTTACTGGTATAGATATGACCTGCATGGGATTTAGTTTGATTAAAAATAAAAAATATGAAATTTATTTCCTTGCGATAGGGGTAAGTGATTGTTTGGGGGTGCATGAAAAGAGTGACCATACCAGTGTCCAGGAGTGACGATACTTAAGTACGTCCGGCGCACCCTGGGCAGTCAGCCCCGCTACCAATCTTGCTGACTTGCCATTCTTTTTACCACGGCATGAGCTATTCTTGTATAGCTCAAGCCGACACGATAGAAGAAGAACCTAATAAGGTTCAATAAAAACAGAAGTTTTTTTTTTACGATTAACATCTTTTTTGTGACAACATTTCGATGCCACGCATAAATGAATGAAAGTACGGCAACACAGCTAGCGGGCACGACTAGCGCGATATCGCTCCGTGCAGTTAGCTAACTTAGGGCGCTAAAAAGACTCAGATACAGAAAACCAGGTTTTTGTATGATCTTTTTTTTGCTGATTCTGTATAACATCTTTTCTTAGTCAATCTGTAACACAATTTTTTTTTTTTAGCTCCTCTTACATCTTAGTCACTTCGTAGGACAAAAAGATAAATGTAGTAATAATACAAAATAGACTATAGCTTTTTTAACACAAACGAAATAAAAGATAGCACCCAAATCCCACATTACGCCACTTCCTAATGTGAGCTGCATTTCAAACCGATGCATTGAACCAATTTCCTGAGCGCACAGACCATTTTAACTTATCAATAGACTTCCAACTAAACTCTAGAGGAAGTGAACCATTAAGTTAACGATGCGAATATAGCAAAGCCTCCCTCATTCATCAGCTTAGCATCCCGTTAAATCTTCAGGTCTAATCACTTAGTTGGTACTTACATTAATGAACTGAAAACGATTGTAGCGAACTCCTTTGAAGCTGTGCATATGTTGTAGGTTGAATCGTCAATGGTCAACATTGTGGTCGAGGTACGATTAGTTGAAGCGTAACACCTAGTTGTAGAGGAACAACTAGTTCTAGGTGTTCAGCATGTTGTAGAGGTAAAGTTAGTTGTAGAAGTACAACAACTGGTTTTGTGGTCACAAGCGTGACTGTTCAATGTGACGTCTTTATTCCAATTTCCATGTTAGGCAAAGTGTTATTAGGATTTTGTGGTTCAGTTTTTTAAATTGCTGCATCGAATTTGAAATCTTTCGCAAGAAAGAAACAAAAGGCTTCTAAAGCTAGCTTCCCACGGTGCGTGGTAGCGCGCACCGGCTGTGCGTAATATCATCCGTAAAATCACGCACCGTGGGAAGGTACATTATGAGGGTGTGTGATGTGGATACGGCGCACCGCTCCGCACGCGTCTGCGTTACCACGGACGAGTCTCTTCCCATGGTGCGTCAGTGCGAGCTCGTGTGTCGCGGTGCGCGCTATCACGCACCATGGGAAGCCGGTATAATACATATAATGGAACTGAATGTAAATCAAATCATACAGTCTTATAAGGCTGTTGTAAAACAAGTATGAATATTTCCACAATGACGTGGTCCCTGTTAATAAAATTAAATACCTTGTAAACAAAAAATTCGATTGAAACCACTAAATGTACATAATGATAAGTACAATGTCTAAAACAGTACATTGTGATGTACTGTTTTACAACTAACTGTAGTTAATTGTCTCTTAATGCATTCTTTCTTAAACTTATTTCTTTTCCTTTATTCAGTTCCTACGCAACAAACTATTTCAATATAATTAAACTAGGAAAGAACTCATCCGTAATACTTATAACTAGAATCCCTACTTTCATGTAAGAAGGAGTTAAGTAAGATCCGACTTTGATCACGCATCCGAAGCTCTTCACTTGATTAGAGCCATTTCCTGTGATTAATAGTGACTGTAATGTACCTTTTTAAAAGTATTACTATTTAACTTAACGACGCACATAAGTCTAGTTGATAGGGTCCATTTATCTACGATTAGTTTCAGTGGTCGTATTGGCCCCATTAGAGATCCTTGGGGTATCCCTGATCTTTCATGTCACGAACGCTTTTTTGATAAATTGGAGGTTGAAGATGATGGTGTAATCAATTAGTGTCACTATTGGACGGTTTTTCTTCGGTAATGACGTAGTCAAATTAGAGTGCCAGCATTAGGGATTCGCATTTTTTGTGGACATGACAGAAATACATCAAGCCTTCGATCGCTTTAGACTGGATTGACACAAAAATTGGAAAAAGGTTTTTTAATTAAATATTGAATACACTTTCGGTCCTTTCGTCAGTGGTTAGTTTAAAATCCAAAACAAGTACAAACAACTGTAAAAAAAAAAACAAAATAAGAAGTATTTTATAGAAATGTTTTACTGAAATTAACGTAGTTAAAGTGTCACGTTACTAGAGGGCCATTTGCAAGTTGAGAGTTGAGCGGTCGAGCACAACAAGGTTGAGAGTACTAGGTTGAAAGTGCAAGCTTCAAAGTATCATTATATGGATGAGAAGTACTGGAACGATGATAAAAGTATGTTATTATAATTATTAAAAGCCTGTATTGTCCCACTGCAGGGCAAAGACTTTCCTCTTCTTCCACTTCTCTCTGTCTATTGCTGTTAAGGACTATATCGGCCTAGTCGGTTGTCATTACGAAGGCAACAAAATGTGTGACAAAAAAAAACGTGAAAAGGGACTAAATCCATTAAAGAAAAAGTGAAACGAGCCGAGAACGCCACTAATGTAGGCTACGGTCAGCAGGAAGTTGTGAGCACACAAACTTAATCGCAGGTAACTACAGTTAACTAAAATACCTGAAGCGTAGGATAGGACAGTTTACGTACAAGGTCTGTTGTGGTAGAAACTATATGGTTAGTTATGATTGTCTTAAATTCGAAACCCTTGTGATATGGGTCAATACCTTCAGTGTTTATACGAATTCATGAAATTCCTTCAAACAGCGTGACTTACTGGTGATACAGATTGCACAGATTGCTTGGATTTTTTTCACAGATTCAACGAAAATAATGTTAAAAAAAACATGTTGTCCTGTTTTTCAGTCATTTTGCTGCCTAAAGTTAACTGATTGCCCGGAGCGATATTGCGCTAGTCGTACCCGCCAGCTTTGTCGCCGTGTTTTCATTCATTTATGCGTGGCATTGAAATATTCTATCACATCAAATTTTCATTTAGCATTTTTTTTTGCTTTTAATTTGTAACCGTCTTATGTTGATGATGTTTAGCCTCCACGAGTGACAATACTGAAGTATGTCCGGCGCACCCTGGGCAGTCAGCCTCACTACCGACTTTGTTGACTGGATAATATTTTTACCATGGCATGATATATTCTCGTATAGCTCGTGCCAACACGATAAAAAAAGAAGACCGTCTTATGTGGTTTAGGTAGGATCACTTACCCCTATCTTAAGGAAAAGCGTTTTTATTTTTAGACAAGCTAATTCCCATGCGGTATTAATCTATACTAGTAATAGATCATGATGTGGTTTTAAGGAATTATACGAATTCTCTTACACCCTTTATGGTCATAAATTTATTGGGCATAATTCTGACCCCGAACCCTGAAATCTGCCTGACATGGATTTAAAACTTAAAACCTTTCGCTAGAAAATAAATAGCGTTTGCGATCTTGACTTATCTTTATTCTTAATTTACTAACACAACCTTAAAATACATTATAACGTTTCTTCCCTTAGAACATTCATTAGCAAACACGAACGAACATAATTAATTCTTGCTACTTCCCAAAAATTGATGAAGATAAAATTAGCGCAACACGTCGCGCCATGACAATGTCAAAGAGGGTAAGCAGAGGTCGTAATTAATGACCCCCTGTTCTAAAGTAAAAGAACTTTCGATTATATAATCAAGTGCGGCTATTAAGTCATAGTTCTACGAAAAATGGGTTGGATTTTTAAACAAGTTTTTTAATGTGTGCGATTGAGTTATTACTTATTAGGTAATTTATAATATCTATCCACTCTTTCATGTTTGAGTCAATTTTAGCTATAGTATACTTTCTTTTTGTGTACCAAAAGACCATTTTTACAAAGTGTCCTTCGGCAATTCTTCTCACGTACCTACATGTCATGTACTGAAATGCTATCCGTAGTGTGTCCATAGGGTGTGATTGTTAACTGAATAAACGATTCTGTTATATTCTCGAAACCTTAGCCTATTTCTAACTATTTTGTATCTATGTACTGTACTATTCTGCTCTAACGCCCTTTTCATTTGACTTTTTTGTAATCTTGACGCAATTTTACGTTCCTTCTACCAATGCTACTGTATTACAGCAAAAACGTATTATTCTACGTACGTTTGAACTACGTGAAATATAAAACTTTCAAAAAAGTTTCGAATTCCAAACTCAATCTGAAACCATACTTGTTAATCCGAACCACAGAGTTCTCGTAAAAAAAGTTACTTTTGAACTCCGACCCTTGTGATCCGAAACTCATCGAAACGTCGATAAATATACATTATCTGCCGTTCAAACTCATAGCAGAACGGGAAAAAACGCTGAACATACAATGGCGGACGCAATTACACGCTTTCTATAGTCGTTTGCATTCACCGCTCTGCTTTACTTGTGTGGACACGTTACGAGCGTACAGCGATTATTACAGCGGGTAATGTGCATGGCTGAAGTGGGACTTCCCTGTAAAGATTTGGGCCAGAAAGATCTTAATGGTAACTAACGAAATATCATGAAGTTTGTCACCATTAAGGTCATTCTGGTCCATGAGATGATGGCTAATAGAGATGTATGGAAGAAAAACACATGCTGCGTCGACACCAAATAAGTTGAGAAAAGAGCAGGAAAATAATGATGATGATGTCACCACGTTTTTTATGCAGTTGGTGTTGTAAATTCAGAAATAGCTGCTTACCTTGCAAATATTTAAACTCTTACATCTCAGCCTCACATTGGGTGTATTTGCACCTATTTGAATATCCTGTAGCCAATACGTCAATATGTGGATGAATCTCCAACGACACTTGGACACTGATGTGAACAGTAGTTGGATTCAAACTTTCCGAGCCAAACTTGGATACAAAGTTGAGTCCAATGTGTGGCCGCGGTATTGTGAAGGTCGTCGTTTTGAGGCCTTGTTTTTTTTTTCTGGAAGTAAATAATTTGTCCGCTCATTATACAAATTATTTAACATGATTTGTAATATTCTTTTCTATATTTTGATACTAATACAATAAAGAATATTGTATTGTATTATAGTTTTCAACATTTATACCTACCATGCTAGCTAGCTTCACTATGACTTGACTATTCTAATCTTAAAAGGTAGAACATATTTGTATAGTAATAACCAGCAGTATATTGAGTTTTCGATAAATTATCATCTGAATAAATCACCGCCATTTCCATTCAAATGCCTACCTAGTTTCCCTAATCTATTCAAACCCAACACTTTAAGCAAAAAATTGAATTAACATATAAATTCAACCCTTCCATCAATCAACGCCTCAAAGGACCAGCGTATGTTAGGACCAAACCTTTGAATCGCGTTCCCTTTTGACTTGTTCCACGCAAACGTCCCCATTCGCTTATCTGCTATGAGTCGGCGAATGCCTCTGAATACAGTTTGAGCTTCATACGTCATCGTTGCCACAGACATTACCTGCCCGTCATCGTGAATGTAAAATTTTGTGTTCATATCGTTAAATGACGCACATGTATGATCATTGCTGTTATCGCGGCCCGACCGACAATTGCCGTCGTTAATTATATTTTGTTAATGTGACGGTGTTTAGACGCGTGTGTGTGTATGTTAAGTCATTTAATTTTGGGTGATAAGGAATGTTGGAGGTGATTCTTTTGATGGCAGGAAGCTTTGAACTGGCGAAGATATTTTATGTTGTCTTAAGTGTAGACATAGAATGGTGAATTGTAATGAAAGGAAAGTTTTTGAGAGACTCGATCGAGGGATAGATCTGGTAGATTGGTGAGATGGATAACAAAAACAACTATGAACCTTAGAATATAAATTCTATATTCTAAGCTGTGAACCCATAATCGATTTTGACTGGCATGGCAACCCAAAGTTGCAACAATGAGATTAACTTTAAACAATCTTACAGCTCTGCATTAGATGAAAGAAAGAAAAAATATTTATTTTGGACTCACACAGACAGTTACAAAATCAATTTAAAAAAAACAAAAACAAATAAAAAATAAAAACTACCTGCACGAGGCCAAAAAAGGCTCCTATCTCAGCATAATGCTGCGACATTTAAAAAAAACAAAATGTCGCAACGCTGGTTTTCAGATAGGACCATAGTGATGCCACGGGCAATTAGTACTTATTACTTCTATGCGGGCAATAACGACACAAATAATATATAGATTTCATACGTACAATAAATATAATTAAAATACTAACTACTAAATAAAGCAATAAATAGTTTATTATAATCATATGTGTTACGTGTGCGTGTCTACTAATAATTATTAATAAATATATGTCAACCAGAAAAATATTATAAACATTCCGGACGAGCCCGCCACTCGACGCTTCGACATCATTTGTCTATGCATTGTCTATGACAAATGAAAGGACGCGAGTCTATGCATTGTCTATGACAATTGAAAGATGCTCATTAATTAAATTAAAACAAGAGTAAAATACAAAATTTATTTAAATTGAATCTAAGTTTCAAAATCCAAATAAGTTCTACAGATGAATAAATAATTTAATTGCTCAATGTAAAACGTAAACTAACAATATCTTGGCTCAAGTAGGCCCTCCAACTTACAAGTTAGTTCGTAACTTTGGACTAAGTACTTAAGTTTTAGAATTAATAATCTTATACAGATTAATAGTGTAACAGGTTGGTGAGATTATAAACGAGAAGAATAAATGGGTGAATATTTTGTTTGTGTTGAGTTTGAGTTCATGCAAAACTCAAATTGTAGCCGTGGCTGAAAAGACCGCCCAGCTGAAGTGGGACTGAGCAGGGCATGTCTGCCGTATGCCGAGTGAGCTGTGGGCCCGTATAGTACAAGAATGGAGCCCTGATACAGCAAGACGGGGTCGCGGCAGACCGCGGAGAAGATGGCGGGACGAGTTGGACGCATTTCTTGAGGTTTGGCATGATGCTGCACAGAATCGCGACAAGTGGAAGGAATGGAAGGAGGCCTTTGCCCATCAGTGGGACAGTACAGGCTAATAATAAAAATATAAAGTTTGTCACGCTTAGCGGGTTAAGGGTGGCTTGAGAAGTCAACCCTTAGCGAGCACGTGCACATAAAATGAGAATCTAGCAAGAAACAGAAGCAGTTTAGCAGGCGTGTAGGTACTTACTGAATAACATGGAAAACACTTTTAACCTTACAATAAATATTTTTAAATTGTTACAAATTAAGATACAGGGCGTGGTTCTATGACAATACGAAGATTCCAGGGTCTTCAGGTGTAGGTAGAAATTTAACTCGGCGGCTGCTGAGGCACGAGAGAGGACGAAGTGCAGCGTGCTGGGGCTTTTATAGGCTCACCCCGCCAGTCGTCACCACTCCACCGTCACAAGTTTTCATGACCTATTGGACTGCTGGGCCCCATGCCCTTTTTCTTAGAATGACAAGGGTTTAGTCTTTAGTCCGCAACGCTGGCTTGGTGCGGTTTGGCGACACACACCATCGAGAACTCTTTTTTCACATCTTTTATCCATTGCGAGGAAACCTGCACAGTCAAATTTGAATGTTCTACCTAGCTTTTTCCCAACTATGTTGGGATCAGCTGTAATATTAATATTAAAGAAAAATTCAAAACTGCCTCGTTGGTCTTATGGTCGCATGCGCTTTTGCTGAGCGTGAGGTCACGGGTTTGATCCCCAGGCTGGGCAAAGTGTTATTGGTTTTTCTGTGTGGAATTTCTGAGTAGCAGCCCGGAATCTGGGTTTTTGCCCGGTTGATGGCAATAGGCTCGCCCCCTTTTACATGGGACTTAAACATAACGGGGAAATGTGGGTGTACTATATACATCTCTGCCCAACCCTTCGGGGAATCCAGGCGATGTTATGTAAAATTCAAACCTATCGATTTTCTTATTCTTTAGAATACCAACAAATAGAGAGATAAATAATGAAAATTCTTACAATATTGCCAGCTAACAAAAAGTCTATCTTAAAAATGCCTTTATTTAAAAACAAAATTCCAATTTATTTCATTTAAGATTTAAAACAGAAACTGCAGGCATTCCAATTTAAACAATTCGCCTTTATTTTGTCAACTATTTTCTGAAAGTTCTCTTTCATCAACTAATTACTGACGATTAAATTTCTTCAGTCCCTAGCTATTAAATGTTTATTACTTTGTTTTAGTAAAAGTATAAAGTCACTGACCTTTTGTTTTAAATAAATTGTTAAAATTTTATTTAACTTTATCTAAATTTTATTTTATACACTGAAAGTATTTTTTTAAGAATCAGCTACTTCTTCTATCGTGTATGCACGAGCTATACAAGAATAACTCATGCCGTGGTGAAATAATTAGCCAGTCAGCAAGGTTGGTAGCGGGGCTGACTGCCCAGGGTGCGCCGGACGTACTGAAATATCGTCACTCGTGAAAGCTCTTTTCATGTGCAACCCTATCAGCTACTGAATCGATTTCGATATTCATTTTTAAAACGTACCAATCAGAATTTTAAGTGAGGTAAAGAAAATTGAGCCGTTGCCAAAAATTAAAAGTAATATTTTCACAAAAAAACAATATTTAAACATATCATCATCCTCCTGCCCTTGTCTCAAACTATTTGGGGTCGGCGCAGCATTTGTTCTTCTTCTATACATCTATTAGGCGCCTTTTTAGAGTTCCGTAGTCAACAAGGAACCCTTATAGTTTCGCCATGTCCGTTCGTCCGTCCGCAACTTAGCTCAGGGACTCTTAGTACTAGAAAGCTATAATTTGGCACAGATATACATATAAATCACGCCGACAAAGTGGTAAAATTTTTTTTTGAGGATGCCTCCTGTACGTTTAAAGTGGGCATGTTTTTTTTTCTCGTCTACCCCATCGTTTGGGGTGTTGTTGGATAGGTCTTTCAAAAATATTGTAAGTCTGTAAAAACAATTTTTCGATTAAGGGATCCGTTTCTGAAATATTAAACTTTAAAGTGCTAATTTTTGTTCGGGTCAAGTGTCCTCCCCCCCCTGCCAGCTAAACGGCTAGTTTTGGATAATGTGTGAAAAAAATCACGGTAGTAGTATACACAACGAAGTTAAAAGGAAAACTATCACAGATAAGTAAGCTTTACATGTTTACGAGTAATAGTCGATTATCTTTAAATTCAGGCTATGAGCTATAACAGACGCGTACTTCAATAGCACAGATACTATTGAAGTATGAGAATAAGCAATGTTTCCTTGAGATAACTTTGAAACGATGTTTAAAACATATATTTTATCCCATGTGTGGACGGGCTGGAATATAAAATTTCCATACCGCACGTTGAGAATAAAAATATGTTGTAAGATTGAACAAAGCCCAGTTTCGTGGATCTAGGATCTATACAGTCCGCCTAGCTATCTACCATTCACATTATAGTCCGGCCAAGCAGTTAAGAGCTCTTACACACCACGTTTTTTTCAGTCGCCGTCGACGCGCGTTTTGCTATCGCGCGTTGTCGGCGCTGCTTAACTTGAAATAGGCAGATTACTTGCGATTGCATCGCTGCAAACTCACGAGAAACGCGCTACAGACGCGCGTGAGCAACTCTCTTTGCAAAGTAAAACGCGTGTAGCACGCGCGCGAAGGAGCGTGTACCGCGCTACAGACGCGCGTGAGCAACTCTCCTTGAAGTGTTGCCTCGATTGCTGCCATCGTAATACTGTCGGCAAGTAACCGATTAAAACGCGCTGTACGTATGTATTTGCAGCTAAAGAGACGCGCTGGCCCAGCGCGTCTGTATCGATGTAACTCCGCGCTACGGGCGCGTCGACAGCTCGCGAAAAAGTCGTCGTCTGCATACTACAATTTTATGAACGTACGAATAGGTAAATTAGTTGCGATAACATCGCGCTTGCAACGCTTTATAGATGCGTGCGACGCGCGTCGACAGAGCCTGAAAAAAAACGTGGTGTGTAAGAGCCGTTACTGTGTTCCGTCGTGTGTATATGAGAGCCATAGACATATAGGGTAGTTCCTCATGTCTCCGATGTGTACACCAGAGTAGTTAAGTTTTACGTGCGGTGATGAATTTTCTTGACCAACCAAAAGAAAAATGACGGGCGATATTCCTTTTTTTCCGGTGATAGGACAGTCGGTAAGATTTCAATAAGGACTTATGAAGTTATGTGGTCAGCAGACAAGCTGATCATAACGTTGCCACGTTAGGTCGCCATGGCGTTCAAATCGTGACAGCTCATTGTTACCATGAGAAAAGTTTGTGATTAGCGGTTACCGAACAATCCCTACCCGGTAAGCAAAAACTAAAACTTAAGCACTTTTAAGTAGACTAGCAGCTAATTCTAACTAACCGTTACTAACATGTCGGATTAACTAACGAAGCTGAACTGCAAACGCAAGATAGGCTAATGCGCCTGCTTAATTATCCTCTTAGCTTTTTCCAAAAGCTATAAGAACATTAGCAGTTCACACAGAGAAATCTCTTGACTTTTTGAATTCATATACGGATTTGAATTTGATTATCACTTGCGCTAACGGTGTAGGAAAAAATCGCTAAGGCTTCTTTTAAAGAGACGCGCATCGCGTGCGGCGTGGCGTCTCGCGGCACGTTGGACTTTTTTTTCAGTTTACAGACAGGCGGCGCGTGCAGCGGCCCGCATCATCACACGCGCAAACACAAACATTATGGCAATGTACGATGTTGTTGATGAAGATGCGGGGCGTGCGACGCCGCGGGCTCCGTCGCGGGTGTCGCTACGTTTTAACGTGAACGAAGAATTGCAGGAATAGTTGGTCGCAAAATATACGATAAACGTCGCGATAAACATCGCGTGTGACGCGGCGATGCCATCCGCGGGCTCCGCCTGCTTTTCAAGCAAACGCGTGTAAAATCGCTTTTCCGTAAACGCTCTCATACAACGCCATACTTTTGAATTTAGTGCGGGCCGCGTCACCCAAACGCAACGCGCGACGCCCCGCGTCTCCGTAAACGAGGCCTATGGCCTAAATCCTTCTCATACTGAGAAGAAACCCGTCCCCAGCAGTGGGACAGGAAATTACTGACTCAACTTTCAACTAAGGGGATTGGCAAACAAGCTGACTGCCCACCTGAAGAAAATCTGTACCGGCGCCTATAATACAGTATGACTGGTACCATAACTTTCATGAGACACATTCCTATTTATGATTATTTACGGTTTACTCACGTGCATTTTCTCGGGATTTCCCGTCTAGTTTCGGACCCAAACGAGTCGAACAGTTTGACTCGCGACTTCGCCGCGTGTTCAGCTCATGATTAAGGGCTCTGTTTGGGTCCGAAACTAGTCGGGCAATCCCGAAAAATGCACGTGAGTAAACCGTAAATAATCATAAATATGAATGGTACCGTCTGCGAGGCCTAAGCTGAGCTTTGCATTTGTGTGAGAATTAATGCAGACGCATCCTTTGCTTGAACCGGTTCATACTGCGTTTTGGCAATTGATTCTGTATGCACTCACACAAATGCAAAGCTCAGCTTACGCCTCGCCAGTTGTAAATTGTCTAGCATCCGAAAACCATAAACTCTACTCATCATTCTGTTAAACTTTTACCATGACACAAAATCTGAATTCGTGAAAAAACAGCTTTTCCATAACGCAATAATCAATACAGCTTAACAAAATGTATAAGCAACTCATGACTATTTTGTATGGAAAAGCCGTTTTTTCTTTTACATTTTTTTCTTTATCCCGTAGTAAAATGGTACAGAAATATGAGCAAAACTCATATTTTTCGAATGTAAAAAGATTAACCAGAAAAGCTGTATTTTAAAAATAATAAAAGTAACAAAAAACAGACACAAAACTTAATCTCTCTTCGTACAATAACGTGCTCAAATAAATCTCCCTGTGCAATACATTTTAATGTATTAACTAATTAACTAGGTACGGTATTAATCACTTTATTTCATGAAAGCCCGTAAATGCATTCCCTTTGATTTAAATATCGTACAGCGCGAAGTAAAAAGCAGCAATCGTAATTATCCGGAATTCTATTTATTCTGAAATATTCCGAATTCCATTGCGTGCTTAGTCGGCGGCTTGTTTCAATGAATGATACGATAAATACTGAGAATTTTAATTATGAAGCCGTTTCTTGATTTGTTTTAATTAGTGGGTAATTTTTTTTATTTAAGTCGTTGCATGATTCTTAATATAATTTTTGTTTTCAACAATTAGGTTGTATTTATACGGGACTATGAAGAGCACTTATCTTTATTTGTTACTAGCTTTTGCCAGCGGCTTCGCTCGCGTTAATTTAGCTCAAAAAAACTCTTAACACACTACTAAAGTTTCTAATAATTCAATCGTGATTCGAAAGACACATGGCGCCATCTATGAACGTTATTGTTGTTTTCCTCTGTAACAGTACTGTTTTTCGGGATGAAAGGTACTCTATGTCCGTTTCTGTACACCTGACAACGTATATATGCAAAATTTCAGGATGATCGGTTTAGTGGTTTAGGCGTGAAAAGGTAACAAAGAAACAAACTTATTTTCGCATTTATAATATTAGTTAGGATTAGGATTTTTAACCAATTTCAAAAAAAGGTGAAGGTTCTCAATTCGAAGCGTTTTATTTTGTATGCTTTTTCAGTTGTATCTTCGTTAATTGTGAATCGAACAAAGTGGTTTTTTTTCTGAAAAGGGTCAAATACCCAAATACCATATAAAATTAACTGTTTCAGAAATCGGTGCTAATCTGCACTGAACCAAATTGAAGGCAACAACTTCTGAAACTGTGACTGATAACTGAAGAGAGGGCGCTTTTGGGGGCTGTTTTATATTATGTAACATCTGTAACATTGACGTTCAAAAAGAACTAAGTAATTCTAGTCTATTTTGAATGAATGAGTTTTTTGAAGTTTCTTTTTTTAGTTTTTTTTAAGTCTCTTTACTTTTTTATTGTCAGTGCCTATCGGAGTGGGCTTTTAAAAAGGTGACATATGTTCGATTCCTATAATCCACCGAGTATTATCGATTAAAAGTATGTTCTTGTCTGTTCTTGTATGTTCTTGTCTTGTACCTTTTTATATGCACCTGTAATTGTTTATGCGACATTCTCCACTGCTAATAACTCTATGCCTCGTCATTCAGAATGCCGCCCTAAAATGCTCTTTTTACAGCAAGAGTTGTTGCATTTTTTTTTCGATCTTTTTTCCTGCTCATTTAATAGGATGTAGTTAATTAGCCAGTACAAATTAATGAGGAATTATTTCCTCAATTAAAACTTTCCAAAATGGCTTATGTTCTTGAAAGAATAATAATTTCAGTATAAATAAAAATATTCTTATGAAATTAATTTGGACACAGCATTTCAGAAGAAAATTTCTTTCATTTATACCGTAATTCTATATCTAAAGATCGTAATACTAATTACGATTATTATTTCCACAGTGCTCGACTTTTTGGAGCGAAACTTGAGGAAGTAATTAAAAAGAACCTATTTAATTATTATCAATCACGTAATACTACCTCTGGGTCTAATAAAACGCTTATTTTGTAATTTCAGAGCTGACCTTTACATATTTTGTTTTAAGGAGTTTTTTAATTGAAGAATTTAAAATTAAAAGTTTTTTTTTTAAATATTGTGGCAACTTTTTAGTTTTTTCATTTCTCCCTTTATAAGGTTAGTCGGAAAGGAGGTACTAATCCGTAGGCCACTTAAAGTATCACTGATGGCTGTTTTAGATCAAGTGTTAAAATTTCAAAATTCGATAATTTTTATTCCATGTAAAATTATTTTATTTTACTTTTTTCTTCAATTCTTTATCCCGGCTTTAGTTAATAGTTCAAAAAATGGAGCTTCTAATTCTTGTCCCCAAATATGACCTGAAATGTAAACACAGCTGATCATAGCTGAGGATACATAGATTTTAGCGTATTTTTTATGAAATCTTTGAACACCTATTTCTCTTAAACTATTGACTTTTGGGGAAAGTTGTAGAACAAACGTTATTCACTATTACGGGTACTTTAACACCCTTTTAGATTAGTACCCCCTTTCTGACTAACCTTGTATATACTTACTTTTCATCACCATCATCACAGACCCTAAACGTTCAGTAATAAACATGGACCCACTACTGGAACATTGGTCGTATTGGTCGTATTATCACTTCTCCGCAGAAGGAGGCGACGGCTTCCCACGCACAGTTATGAGATGACCTGTCCCAACTGACGGCAGTCATGCATTAGCCATCGTGTAGCTCAACCTTATTTTAGGGCACCCGCTATCCTTAGCAAAGCGAATTGCTTAGCCACTGCACCAAACGTGTCCTCAATCTATCATCTAAACCCGACTAATATCTTTGAAACCGTGCGTGTTAAGGCTTTCTTTGAAAAATCATTTATCTCTCAAGTTCGAAGTCTCTCAAGGATGACAGATTTATTGGCCGGCAAATGGCTGCCAGTGTTAACGTATTGGATCGACCTCAATACACTCACATTGGATATTTTAACGCTCAGACAGTAAACGGTTGATAACCCCGACTTCACATACTGGCCAAACATTGGATCCACACACAAATCCAAATAACATGGTGAAAAATCTTCACATGCACAAACACCCAAACCTGGAACAATTGTCTATAGGTGGAAATCGAACCTGAGACACAGGTTGCACAACAGCCAAACCCTCACCCGCTGCGCCAATTTTGTCGTCATTTAACGACATAACCATTTCTTTGAAAATAGAATGTTAAAAGTAGAAATGAAAAATGCACGAAATATACATTTATACAAGTTTTGTGTTATAAACAGATTTTCAAAAGATACAAGTCTTTTTTAATATTTTTACAGAAATCTTTAGTAATTGTTGTGTACATTCTGTATTTTTTTTCTTTGCGGAAACTTAATTTAACTAAAACGCAGTAAGTTTAAAAAGAAATATTAATGTTTCTGTGGTCATTTTCTTTCCTAGTTGATAGACGAAACAGTGTTTTAATAATAATAATAATAATATCATTTATTTCAGGCAACTTGGCCCATAGAAAACAAGTACATATATAGTAAAAACAATACGTAACTATAAACTAATACATAATATCTAAAACTACTGCACACGAAGTGACGGCGTCGTGTTGCGCTGCGTGGTGTCGTGTAGCCTTCCGCGAAATCGTCGATAAATGACACCCTTCGGCCAAAACTCTTCTTTGAGGAAGGTCTCAATTTGATTAGTCGGAACACGCACCACAAACGACTTGAAATTTGTGTTGTGGCGCGACTCCAACTTCTCGACCCTCAAAGTCCAGTTGGTCTTCACCCGAACATACTCCACGATCTCTTCAACCTTCGTGGAGTGATGTAATCTGGACACGTACAGCAGCGTCGTCGGTATTGCTGGACGCAGCAGCATGTTAGGTCCTGCCAGCGCGGTACCGCACTGGTTTCGACAAGGAGGCTTCTTCTTCTTCTTTTTCTCCACCTTGATGAAGTCATCCTTGTCACACGTGTCCTTATGTGGACCCTGCTGTTTCAGATCTTTGTTGACCGATACACAGCGACTCTGGTTACCCCCTTTTGGTTTTTCTGCTTGCCGCTTTGTTTGCGACATAGCAGGTTTGTGTGTGGCGACGATAGCAGCGTAGGCACGTTTAGGGGTCGACGTACCTACACTACTCACTACTTCCACCGGTGTTGAAGGCAGGCGGGGCAAGGTGCAACGCATGCAATATCGGCAGCTAGTGACGCAGTAGAGCTCGCCGACTCAAAACTGCCGATGGAAGCGTTTTGCGCCCCGCGACGAATGTTCACGTTAGAGGCGTCAGGTGACCTACTTACCGAAACAGCGTTGCGCAACAACCCTACTTCGGCACGCAGGTCTCCTATGGTGTTATTCGACACCTCTAGCTTGGACTGTACCTCGGCCAGGCTCGCTTTTAGGTACGTTATATCCTTCAGCAGCCTGGTGACGTCGACGTGGTCGAACGTGACGGGGGGCAGCTTATGCAGCTCCATCGCCACGAAAGCGGGCACGTCATCTGGGTCCGTGTTCTTCATCATTGTGATGATGTCCTGGACACTCTTCTCGCCACCATCCCTTCGGCGGGACGGCATCTGGTCAACTTTGCCGAGCGTTTGAAACAGCAACAACTTGGCACTGCTGATCTCCTCTTCTTTGAAGCCAGACTTGCAGATTTGCAAGATGCTGACCTCGTCCATGTAGTCGATGGCATGCTTGATGAATGCCAGCAGCTCGTTGGCTATAAGCGGTTGTGAACTCATAGCGACGAAAATCGGGCAGCGGCTATAGCCGCGCAATACGCGAAATTAATATTCGTACCGAGCAGCACTAATACGTCCGTACTCGACCGCGCATCGCACTGCTCTGATTTGCTCTTTGCTCTGTTTTGGTCAATTGGGTCAACATCGAAACCAACATTGGCTCCAAGGCTATCTATTTCAGCGTCCAGTGTATTTTGAGCGAGTTTTGTATTTTCATAGTTTTATAATGTATATTTGGGAATGAGATTGGAAAATTTCGACGATGCGACTTCATGTTTCTGCATTTTTTAATTTACTTACTAGTAAATGGGATGAAAAAGAGGTATACTGTACAGTTAACAGCAAAACTAAATGTTGATTTTACAAAGTTTCAAAACTGTTTTATGAATGTAAATTTCTATTATTTTGTGTACAAAATGTTGTGTATAGACAACACTAAATATTTGTATTATTAAAATTTTCAAATCATTATTACTTGTATTAATAATTGAATTCAAAGTTACAAAATAGTCGTCAACTTTTGCTGTTGACTGTACTGTCAGCGTTTTAGGTTGTTTTTTTTTTGTAGTGGACCCCCATTTGGTGCAATTTTGAGATACACTGCGTGTTTCTTGCTTTAATTCAGTATCACTTAATATTCTATTCGCTTCCTTTTTGAATGTTTTTTTGTAACCATTTTTGTATGTTTTACTTGTTTTGTTTTTTTATTTCTTTGTTTGGTAGTGCTGTTGTTTTGTGTCTTTTGTTGCACTGAATAAAGGTTTTTGTCAGTATGTATCCTTTTTTCACATTCTGTTTTCAAAAGAAATGGTTATGTCGTTAAATGACGACAAAATTGGAGCAATGGCAGAGGGCTTGGCTGTTACACACATTCACACACAGAACAAAATAAATATTTTATGACCTTTAGACAATTCTTTCATCATTAAATACACCCATATTAAAGAAGTGTTTTTAGTAGACCACCTTTTTAGGGTTCCGTACCCAAAGGGTAAAACGGGACCCTATTACTAAGAGTCCGCTGTCCGTCCGTCTGTCCGTCTGTCACCAGGCTGTATCTCATGAACCGTGATAGTTAGAAAGTTGAAATTTTCACAGATGATGTATTTCTGTTGCCGCTATAACAACAAATACTAAAAAACAGAATAGATAATGGTACGAAGCCCTTAGCGTGTGAGTCCGACTCGAACTGGGCCGGTTTTTTTAAACAACTAAGGAACAAAATCATAATCTTTTTTTTTCTCTTTTTTTTTAATCATAATCTTTACATGCGCTTATGAAAACGCGAATTTAGGTTCCCGGTTCAAATTAGTCGTTTTCTATGGAGAAGAACATGAAACACTACTAATAATTCAAGATCGGTAAAAGGTTCGGTACAGGTATAACTGTCTTTTCACAATTCGATAATGACGCTATCAACACATAAGCTAAGTGACATCCCCTCGCTTTGTCGACCCCAATTCCAATCCCGGCCGTTAACTGAGAATTTTCCTAACAAAAAAAAATCCAATTAGACATAATTTGTTCAATAAGTCTACATCGTAACCTTCCCTTTTACCAATTTTCGCTTCATGACACTAATCAATTGCATCACCTTTTGACGTATCTTTTTCCCTATCTTTTTCTTTTCAGGCGCGCTCAACATTAAGGCCAATGGAATATTCAGTACGCAAAATATTACCATTTCTTAAGAGAGTTTACGACAAATCGCTAAAACAAGGGAAAGCTTTTATTTTGTTTTAAATTGATAGGCATTTCCCTTATGAGATTTCGTTGACGAAATTTTCGTTTTTGTTTATCAAGTTTGCGAAATTTCTCCGTTGATATGGGAGTTAAATGCGAAAAGTCAACTGTGAAAGCCGGTTTTAAATGGCGTCGAATCTTTATTTCTTTATGAAAGTTTTGCGGGTCGTTTTTATTTAGATACCGTTGGGACGTAGGTATCGGTATTAAGAGGGGGCAAAACTCCCTTTTTTTTGGATGGGAAATCATCAAATGACTTCTTTCATAATTATATTCCATTCCATATTCATACGCCCCATAAGAAGACACGTTGTATGAAAAAAGGTCTTTAATTAAGAGTTTTGGTTAAAATGAATGCAGTAACAATTTTATCTGATATTTTTTAGCTCTTAATCTCCAGATATAGGTAATTCATTTGCATTTAAATTAACATCATATTTTAATGCGAGATCTGCTACGAATTCTTTAAGTTATACAAGGTTAGTCGGAAAGGGGGTACAAATACGAAAAGGTATTAAGTTACTTATAATAATGAATAACTTTTGTTCTACAATTTTCCCCAAAAGTCAATAGTTTAAGAGAAATTGCTGTTCAAAGATTTCATAAAAAATAAGCTAAAATCAATCTATGATAAGCTGTGTTTACATTTTAGGTCATATTTTGGGTAACGAATTAGAAGCTCCATTTTCTGAATTTGTAACTTAGAAGGAATGGAGATTATTTGAAAAACCAAAAATCATTATGCATGGAAATAAAAATTATCGAATTTTGAAATTTCAACACGTGCATTAAAACAGTCATCGGTGATACTTCAAGTGGCCTGTAGATTAGTACCCCCTTTCCGACTAGCCTTGTATATTGAGCGGCCTAATTTGTGCCCTCCAAGGTCCTTCGCCCCTGCCAGCCGCCCCTATAGCCAGCCCCAGGATATGACACTGAGGTGGAAGCTTACCTTTAATGTACGATTTCCACCAAACAGGCCGCGCCGGGGCGCGCCGGAGCGCATTTCACACTGTGCTAAAGGAAATTCAAGCTTCTATACAATAGTTATGTTTCATGTTTGCATGGAATTCACACTGCTTAGAACTCGGTTAGATACGCGCGTATGCCGCGGCAGCCGGTCTGCTGCGCTCGGACGCTGCGGCAGCCGGTCGGCTCCTAGCGTAGGTGGCCGGTGGCGGTCGGTGGCGGTCGGCTGTCGTCGCGTACAGTCGGCTCCGCTCGGATACTGCCGCGCGGGCTCGTGTGTTGTCGCCAGCCGGCAAGTTGAATCGTTCAAGTCGCTGAGAGCATGTTAGCGGATACGCGAGCACGCGCGCGTATGCGCCTGGGTTCTAGCAGATTGTAGCCGTCGAGCGGACGCGGTCGGCTACTGGCGCGTGCTCGCGCATCCGCTGCGACGCGCTGCGCCCCTGCGTGGTCCGGTTGGTAGAAATCGTACATAAGGCCGTGAAGAGGAGACGTCACTACGTGCAGCAAACCGAATTCTAGAAAGCGAAGTGTCGTTCGGTTCGCAGTTATGTTTGACACTGGTTTGACGTGAACCAAAGAACTCGTGTCAGTTGGAGTGAAAAAATGTGGAGTGAAACGGATTCTGAAGACTGTTTTATTATTAAAAATTAATTAATTATTGCATGTTTCATTCATTGCTCCGGCAATAACTTCCCATACTTCTGCCTTTTTTAATGCACTTTATAATCCTTGTGACGTCTATTGTACAATATTGGGTATTTTTGACACATTCTATAAATTTTTCGATATCCATCATGGCCACGTGTCAGAATAGTTCTCGCTTCGTCTCGCTCTCGCTTCGTTTCGCTCTCGCTTAGTCTCGCTCTCGCTTTGTCTCGCTCTTGCTTCGTCTCGCTCTGGGTTTGTCTCGCATTCGCTCTCTGTTTGACGTCGTACTTACAAAGCCAGCTAATACAACTATCTCGTTTACGCCTCGCTTTGCGCGCTCACCTTTGGTTTGTCAAGGCGTCACACGCCTTTGGTATCGGCACGTATCGGTTCGCTTTCGCTTTTCTATGTGATTAGATTCAAACGATACCATACATAACAAAATATAAACGGTTCGCCATGCTATCGGTTGGATGTCTATTTGACATGGGCTTTTGAGAGCTTTCGGAGTACGTGGTCGATATTATATCGGCTATGTGCCTTTCGAATACCGTTTATTTGCTGATACAGAATTGTACAGAGCTAAAATTGACAATCTGATAACGGTTGTTAGACGAAATAAAGATAAAATAATTAAATGTAAATACACAAGCTATTCAACTTCCCTAAAAAAGGAATAAAAACCTATTGTATCAAATTGTTATCCCACACGTTCGTGGAAAAAGATAATTGAAGATTTTGTGTGGTTGGTAGGCGGAGGATAATCACTTACAATTTCAGTCTTTAAATTCGAAATGTTACTCCTCTAACATGTGGCTCTAAGGTAGAGGTTACAAAGGTGGGGTGTTACATTCAAGCTTATAAATAATTTACATACGCAATTTACAATTAAGCCCGATTTACACACATAAAGCCAAAAACAAAACGCTTTGCTTACCAATCGTAGCATTTTTGCGTATCAAACTAGGCAATCAAATAGATTTTTAGGCTAATTTTACCTGCATTACCTAGCTACTTAGGACGTATACATAAAGGAAACAGGGAACCAGCGCCGACCTACCAAAGCTTATCGGTACTGGTCCGTGCAGCTAACCGCTACATAATTGCGTTTCTTGCCGGCTCTTCTCCATAGCAAACGACTAATTGGAACCGTGCACCTAAATTCGACTTTTCATAAGCGCCTGTAATGGTTTATGTGAAATAAAAACTTTTGATTTTGATAAAGGAAGCGGGTAGAAGCAAGGGCTGGCATTTTTTTAACAAAAATTTGTTTTGTTCCCCTGCAAATACAGCTACAAATGACGGCCTACTAGCGCTGATCGGAACAGGTCGGAACTTGTCGACTAAGTTCGGAGCTTGATGAAGACGCGCCTCACACATTTTTATGAGAGCACATCTAACTATTGAGTGGCGATACAACTAACACAATAACAATTAATAATGCAATTTTTGCACTCTCGGTAGTGTCGGGAACTTCGTGGAGTAAGCGCCATCTGTTGTCCGCCACCTAACTAATCGTGACGTCAACATCGGACCACCACTGCCCGTTGGAGGGAGGAGACCGGCTCGCTCGGTGCGCCCGGAGGATTGCTTCTTGGACCGTACGACGGAACACTCGTCTAGAGTATTCTGTGTAGATCAGCTGAAGAAGTCTGACCTTTTATATCTGACTAGCTTGTCCTTATTTCATGATCTTGTAATGATCTTGTAATAATTATCTAAAGTATTATATTGTGATCTAGTTCATGTTACTAACACTAACCCAAATACAAGTACTCTCAGTGGTGGAGAGTCTATGTTGCTTTTATTTACTACATTTACCTTGCTCACAATCCTGACATACCAATATTAGCGATAACTGTAATGATAGAATAACTCCTTAACGATTAAATTGTAGTGTCGCTGACAGTAGTAATTTAGAGTAAGGCGATTAACACACGGCACCACACACCGCCACGGCAGGCGGTGAAGCGGAACTCTAGTCGCATTGGTTTCTAAGAAATCCGTTGATGCCAAACACACGTACACAGCCCGACTGCGCGGTCGCCTAAGATTGTGGACCGTCTTCGTAGATTGAACTATCGGTAGAAAGTGATGTGCTTTTATACGAGTACAGTTGTAAGTTTTATTCTACACCACGCGTCCTAAATAAAATCACAAATATGTACGACGTTCCTGTTGACGCGAGCACCGAGTTAATTTGGCGGGATGTGGGAGACGCGAGAGTGTCTCGTACTTCGCACATATTCTCCGAAAATATATTAGAATGGCAGCGTATTGAGCGACTGCTAATTACTTAACTCGCCAATATGTGTCCAAATGTGGTTTTTTAACCGACTTTAAAAAGGAGGAGGTTCTCAACTCAGTTGTATTTTTTTTTATTTTTGTTTTTTGCCTCATATCTCCGTCATTTCTGAATCTACTTGAAAAATTATTGTTTTGTTTGAGACGGTATACTTCCCGTTTGGTCTCGTATCAATTTTATTGAAATTTATTCAGTGTTTTTTGAAAAAATCAACAAAAACTAAAAAAATATACACAAATCGTATATAGACGAAGTTCTAGTTGTAGTAGTGATTCGAGAATTTGTACATTGCAATTGTAATTTGTGGCACTAAAAAGTATTGAATAAAATAACTTTAAATAAAGTAAAAACCGACTTCAAAAAAAACTAAACGGAGTAAAAAAAATATCGTATAATAAAATTATCAGTTTCAGAAGTCGGTGTAATTTCACGCTGAAACAAATTGGATGCACCGACTTATAAAACTGATAATTTTATTATAACGATAATTATTTTACTCCGTTTAATTTTTATTTTTTTGAAGTCGGTTTTTACTTTTTTTAAAGTTATTACTTAACTCTTCAAATCGGTAAGTAAATTCGCTACTTACATAAAAACCCGCCGGCATCCCCGAAAGGCAGAGGCAGAACATGAAATGAGGGAGGAGGGTACACTCTCATTTTACCGTTATGTTTAAGTGCCATGTAATAGAGGGCCAGCCTATTGTCACAAATCCAGACACCGGGCTGCTATTGAGAAACAGAAAGAAAAACCCAATAAAACTTTGCCCGACCTGGGGATCGAACTCAGGACTTCACGCTCTGCAGTCGGACCATTCGACCAACGAGGCAGTCACCTACTTAACTTATTCCGAAAGAAAAAAGCATATTTCTTTTTACATTTTATAACGTGATATCTTTATTCAAATGATATTAATTTATAGTTAACACTATAAAGACACTCGACAGACAGACGCGAAACGACTTTGTAAAGTAAAATGGAGCCGTCAGGAGCCTTTATGTAGAAAAAGTTTTGGGGCCAATTTAAGTACATGAATGGGCGACATTCAGAACGAACTTGAAATTGGAAACGGGGTACATGCTATTATGTGAGAAGGTTTTATTAAGCGAATACGCAAAATAAAGTGATTCTACTATTAACACGTTCAGTGCCGGGAGCCCTCGAGAAAGGCTCATTTTAAATGCAGATTCTAGGAAAATTCACCGTCATGAAACAAGCAAAAAATCATCACTACTGAGTCAGCTTGAACATAACGTACAAAAAGTACAGACTTCCCAATAGACCAGAATTTCTATAGCATTCGTCTTATTGCACACGCATACGGGCCATTCACCACAACCGCAAGTGGCTGGCTGCAAGCTGCAGACCAGGGAAGGGAAAACTACAGCCCGCGGGCCATGTCTGGCCCGCGAAATTTTTCAAGTCCGGCCCACCAACGTTCCCTTTTAGAGTAAGAGCGTATAGCCGTAACAAACAGCCGTAATTATTTGGGCCAAAAATGTCACTTAATTTTGGCATAACAAGATGCTTTTTTGCTTTTTTGCTCTTTCCTCAAACAACACGGACACGACAAGTGACGAAGACGCACGAGCAATACCGAAACAGAGCGCGCCCCTCTCGTCGCGAGCGCAACGCTACGCGGCGCGGTGCAGCGTCAGTTCGACTCGCGACCTCGCCGCGTGATCAGCTCATGATTAAGGGCTCCGTTTGGGTCCGAAACTAGTCGGGCAATCCCGAAAAAGTGCACGTGAGTAAACCGTAATTAATCATAAATATGAATGTGTCTCACGAAAGTTATAATACAAAAAAAAAAGATGCTTTTTTTAATTCTGGCCCTCTGCAAAATTTCTTGCCTTTTCCTGGCCCCTGCTGAAAAAAGTTTACCCATCTCAGCTGCAGATGAAGGTTTCCGTACACTTCCTAGGGACTCGCCTCAAACGTGTGGCGGCTACTCGCTACGACAGTTTTTTTCTGTGGAAAAGCAAGATCACTGCTTGTGGCTGTAGCGAGTTGCCTAGTAATCTAGCAACTTTAAAATCGTTTCGATATCACCGTCTAGCAAGTTTTTGAAACCTATGAATCGTTCGGAAAGTGACAAAAACCCACCAGGCAGTGATGATAGACAGCGTTCTAAAAATATGTACGTAAAAAAACACTTGAAACTACATTGACAAGACCTCCGCTGGTACAGATTTATATTTTTTATTTTCTCGCACTTTTTTCCACAACGAGGCGAGTTGCTCTAGCAATTTTTACGCAAAGGTAAGCATTCGATATGCCAGGTTTTTTCTTTTGTACCTAGATCAGTGAGAAAAATGTGGTTTTATTATAAAGCTGTCGAGCCTCACAATAAAAAGTGTGCTTGGTAACTTTGAAATTGTACCGATCATAATATTGCGACAGAAAAATGTTGGTGCCATAACATAATGTTTTGCGTTGTGGATTAAGAGACCCTAATACATTGGTAATTTATTTCGCTCAATGAACGTTTTAGGTCTTAGAGCCTATGCACACGACGTGTTTTTAACACGCCGTCGACGTGCATTTCTGTCATACTTCATACTTAAAAACGTCATTGTGATTTTTATGTATGGAGTTTGACGGAAACGCGCGTCGACGGCGCGTAGAAAAGACGCCGTGTGCATAGGCCCTTACATGTTTTCTAGATCATCATCATCTGCCTAGCCTTTTCCCAACTATGTTGGGGTCGGCTTCCAGTCGAACCGGATGCAGCTGAATATTAGTATTTTACATGGAGCGACTGCCTATCAGACCTCCACAATCCAGTAACTGGGTAATACGATACTCTTGGTAAGACTGGTTGTCAGACTTTCTGGCTTCTGACCAACAGTAACGACTGTCAAAGATCTACAAATGACAGCCGGGACCAACGGCTTTACGTGCTTTCCGAGGCACGGAGGAAACTCGCTATGGTAAATGGTCACCCATCCACAGACCAACCTCGGCAAGCGTGGCTTAACCCGGAAGATCGGTCTATGCGGCTGTAATTATTTAGCCACGAGCTCCTCATGAAATGCTACATGTTTTCTAGATGAACAGCTTAAAATATCGGATACTATTAATTTTCACAGAACAATGGGAATTAAGTAAAAGAAAAATACAACTGATTTTGGTAAAAAATCTACGTTTATTAATGTAACAACCAATCAATATTAGATATGCGCCGAATGTTCGATTATTAATTAGAAATTTATCTGAATACGATCACAGAAAAATAAGCCGAATACCGAATAATACCGAATATTCGGCGCATATCTAATATGTGTATTTATGGTTGCTATAATAAACATTCATTGATCTGTGAAAATTTATATTACTCGATATTTTTAGGTGTTCATCTAGTGAACTGTTTGTGTTATAAACCGCTGATGTAGGTAAATGACATTTGGTAAAATGCCGTGTTAATCTGATATATTGCTGACATCGTAAATTCTTGATATAGTTGACTTCTTCAACGGTCAATATAGTGGTTTTAATATTTTGAATGTTGATTTTGTTATTGATGATCTAACGTACATATCCCAACATATACCTACACATCTCAGGCTGAAATAGTGATGAATAAACTCCTGACATTGTAATTTATTTGCTCGAGTCAAGCCACTATTTCCTTTTGGATTAAATATTTTGAGAAATGAAGCTAGATTCATTACTTGATTACTAATCCAATAGAAATAAATTAGTTTGAATCCCGTAGGTAAGGTAGCAATATTTCAGTCTCCACGTTCAATTAATATTTATAATCCTGGTTATACCGGCTTCCCACGGTGCGTGTCAGAGCGCACCGCGACACACGAGCTCGCACCGATGCACCATGGAAAGAGACTCGTCTGTGGTAACGCGGACGCGTGCGGAGCGGCGCGCCGTATCCACATCACACACCCTCATAATGTGGCTTCCCACGGTGCGTGATTTTACGGATGATACCACGCACAGCCAGCTTAAGACCGGTTGTCAGACTTTCGGGCTTCTGACTTCCCGTAACGACTGTTATAGATATTCGTATGATACCTGGAACCGACGGCTGAAGGTGCGTTCCGAGGCATAAAGGGGTCTCGATTAGGAGTGGGTTGTAACAGGTAAAATCACGTATCTGTTACGCCTGTTCCTGTTACACGTAAATAGCAGTTCCAAAAACCTGTTACGAAATAACAGTCTGTTATTTTATACTACGTGGGAACACACTATTGTGTGTTATCTGTTACCACAGATAACAACGTTTAACCTGTTTTCTGTAACAGTAGGACTTCTCTTTCTAACTAAGGTGTAATGCCTATGCGAGAAAAGGAAAGAGCTTGTGACGGCTATAACAGGGTGTCGCAGAGTAACAGTAACATGTTTTATCTTATTCTAACTAAGATAACTGTCATAAGCATGAATAGAGAATAGTTTGTGACTGTCGACTGTCACTTAAGGGATTTTGTTAGCTCGTGGAACAGGAACTGCTTTTTCAGTTTGTTTGTCACAGTTACAGTCTGTTATCTTATGATACCAGTTTTATGTATCTGTTACGATAAATACGCCTCACTCCTAGTCTCGATGTGTAATGCACCATCACAAATCCACTGGCTGGCCGCGGCAAGCGCAGCTTAATCTTGCAAATCAAATAATCCACGCGGTTGATAATTAGGCACGAGTACCTCATTAAGAGGAGATTAACAAACGTATATTAATCTGTTTGCTGTTATTCTAAAGGTACATGCTTATAGATGCTCAGTATTCATTAGATGTTGTCCGTCGGTCCCAGGTGTCATATAGGGGATTTACACGGGATTGTATAAATGAAAAAGTAAATAATAGGCAATTTCGAAATAATATTTTTTTTTTCCTTTTTTTTCATTTAGAGAAAATAGTAAAAAAATGATATTGTCAGGTTTAAAAATTAAAATATAACAAGGAGGTTTTCGCGACGTCTTCCAAAAAAGTTGGTGGGAAATATATTCCCTCTAACTGTAAAAGGGTTAATCGCATGATCTGCGTGTTTTTAATTAGCCAAAAGCCTCCTTTAATATTTATTGTACATCAAACTAAAATCATTCCTTATAAACCTTGCAACTTCAATAAATTACCCACTTAACCTCGGTCCTCCAATTTTAGCCCAACATAATTGAAAAAGACCAAAGACAAGTAATTCCCTAACCAAACACAAAAACGCAAGCCAACCTCATTTTCATGCGCCTTATTTTCATTTATTTTTTTCTCGGCAACCCTAATAATTTGGCAGTGGCAACAAGGTTGTATTCACTATATCCCAAAATGTCCCGGTAGATTAATTTTGGTAAAAACCTATGAAAGACGCCGTTCCTTCATTTTGCTAATTCATCGTATTGATCAAGGAATGGCTCTTTCTAATTTCGTGTGAGGAATTAATGGAATGAAAGGACCGATTGTTGGTGTTAGGGAATTTGTTTTGTTTTTTCACACTGATTTTGTGTGAAAGGAGGTCTTATCTTAGTAAATGTTGTGGTGAGGAGGAAAAGCATTATCGTATTTATTTTACGAAGGGAGTTAGCTGCAAGGATTAGAAATGTGTGATTTATTGTGGCTTCGCCTTAATAAGATTGGTGGATATGATACGGAACTTGATTTAAGACTACCGTAAGATAAAATAACTTAAAGGAAAAACCAAACGAAAAAAAAGCTGAAAACAAAAATTACTTACCATCTTATAATATTAACAGTTTCAGAAGCAGGTGCCTTTAATTTAGTTCAGTGTGGATTAGCACAGACTTCTGATATTGTTAATTTTATGATATTAATACCTAGTACATAATCGGGGGTCGTTTTTTTTTAAATGTATTTTATTTGGGGTTAAATATAATGACCACCATAAAATGCTTTGATATCCTTAGTTCTTTTACCAAAAATATATACTTGACACCGGAAATATAAAGTCTAAAATTACAATAGTACTAGCTATTTTAGTCACAACTGCACTTTAAATTGTATTCGAACACCAAATGTAGTAAACGAGCACCAAATCTTAGCAAGCAAATTAATGCGCTATTCCTGCCTAAGCACCCCCGTGGCACCCCGACACGGATAGGTTAGGTTCGAAGGGGATAACGGGGGCTAGAGTGAGCGATCGAAGCGAGCGAACGAAGCTCCCGTCATTCCCTTCGTGTTAGGTTACTTTAAACCCTGCAGACAGAAATAGGAGCCCCGCTCGGCGGGGCTCCGTCGTCTCTACTTTGGAAACCCAAAGAAGTGACAATGTGGTGTTCATTAACTACAACATTTACTACTTTTGGATTAACAATGATTTATTTGGAGTCGTTTTGCTTTAATAGGATAGCGAGATGTTAAAACTTTGGTTGTAATTGTATATTAAAATGCGGGTTTAATTTTGGTGATCATTTACTATTTTTGTCTGTTACATGTTACTATATCTGGTGGTTAGTTAAACATAAGCCATTTTATTTGCAGAATCTATATATATATGAACGTGCGATTACAACAATCGCGAGTGATTATCTGTTATCCATTGAAGAGTTCCATTGTCTTTCTCCGAAGTTCTTCATCAGACCTTCACCGAATTTTAATGGAACCACCTCGAAAGGGGAAACAGTATTTTAAACATAATATATTAAAGATAACAATACAATACATATAATATAACTCTTTATTGTACACAAAACAAGCAAGAAACAATTCTATAAATAAATAAAATTACTCTTTTTAGTTTTTGTGTAATCCACAACAATTAATAAGATGTGAAAAGAAAGAGGCGCGCGTAAAGCAATTTAAAAAAAAATAATACACCAAAAAGGTTCCGAGTCTGAGTTTTAACAAATTAAAAAAGGTTGCATGATAAATTCGGCACCATGGAGGTAGGATAGTGAAGTTTTGAATTCACAAACTTGGTGCACACGATGTTCTAAATTCAATTTACTTTATCCTCTAGCGGATAAAAACGGCTTTTACACTCAGATATCGAAGAGCAAAAATACTCTTTCCGAGATGGGGGGATGAAAAGCATTTTGTTATGCCAAAACTAACATTTATGGCTCAAATAATTACGGCTATTTGTTATAGCCATACACTCTTGCTCTAAAGGGAGGGTTGGTGGGCCGGATTAAAACCCTCCGCGGGCCAGAGTTGGCCCGTTGTTTGCCCAGTTGCCCACCCCTGCGCTAGACGAACAGTCTACATATCTACTCAAACTTCTAAATCTAAAACACAGTTCTCTCATCCCACATCATCTAAAGAAGTAACAAGACAACTTCAAAGATAACCCCATACATATTACATTCAACATACTTCCACGCAACCGTGTGACGATCGATATAGTACAAGCCGGATTCACTTAATATTTTATTTACTAAAGTTATCGCGCAGTGCTTGCCCGGGTGCGTTGGAAAAATGCTTGTCGAAATTGAATTTTAGAGCCTTGGGTAAAGGTCACAGGGTATTATGGGTACGTAGTTTGCGTACTTTGCGTAGGTAGACAACGGGAATATTTGAAAGGGCATTTTTTTAGGCTGTGTGTAACGTAGAGGAACATCCGGGATACGTTTTATTTTTTTGTTATGAAGAGGGAAATACTTGGCTTTTGGAATAAAATGGTTTCCGGTGTAATAGAGATAAAGTATGTATGACCAGCCGATTGAGATGAAGAAATAAATTAAGTAAGGAAGTAAAGTAAAAAAGTTAAAAATTTGTATGGCCTACAGATGGTTGTTTCGGGTCTGGGCGTTTGTTTGTGAGATTTGTGTCTGTAAACGCACCCACAATGGCCACAATACAAGAGAAATCTTAGTGTGGGGCAACGTTTTTTAAAAAAAAAGAAAGAAAAGAAAGAAAGTAAGTAACGTGGATGGCGACGCTGATTGTGAAGGAAGATGTCAAAAACCGTTCAGATCCAGTACATTTCATGTTAGTCCTCTATTTCGCCACGTTCATTTAGATCCATGTAAGACTGGTATGGCAAGTTTGCCAAATTGTAAGAAGATAAGCGTGTCACATTTTTTGTTATAATTACCTACGTTATGAAGCAATTTAACACTAGGAAGTAAATGTTGCATAGGCCTCGCGCACATCTTTGCAGAGAGAGGTCGCGCACGCAACCGTTCGCGCTTGCGGTCGAGTGGGAACTGACTTAGCAGCGTTACAACTAGGAGGATTGCTCCAAACGAATGACACGCAGAGTTGGTCTACGTAATTTAATGATTATTGTTTTCTTTTTTATGCGATTTCCAGGAAAGTACACAACAGTCTTTAAATTCCCCTAAAAGTATTGTTAAAGGTGTGTCACTGGGTGGGTAGCAGCAATCTCGTGGTCGTTAATAACAGCAATACTGCAATTACCAATCCGATCACCAAGCCTGGTGATCACTATAAAATAAGTAAATTCTCAGATTTGACAGTACTTAGTACCTATTCTAAAGATTAAAGTTTAACAGAGTTCTCTATGAGATTCCTTTTCTTTGTCAAGATCTTCGAATTCTATTTATAAACAACTAGCCGTGCCTTTGCGGCTTCCTCCGCGTAAGAAGTTTTATTTTTTACTCAGTCAGAAACCTTTGCGCAACTGCCAACAACAACTGTACAAAGTTTCATCGCAATCGTAGAATGGTATGGGAACGCATACGGGACAAACAAAGAAATATTCATTTTTATATACAAATACAGGATGTTAACGAAATCGTGTAATTCCTTCAAACCACGTGATCTACTGGTGACACAGATTAACCCTAAATGGGAATTTTCTAAAATCAACCAAAAAAGTAATTAAAAAAAGCTTTTTGGTTTTCAATTTCTGAGTCTTTTTAGAGCCTTGAGTTATCTGACTGCAAAGAGCGATATCGCGTTAGTCGTTCCTGCCAGCCGTATCGCCGTACTTTTATTAATTTATGCGTGGCATCGAAATGTTCACACAAATAAAATAGATTTATTTGCAAAAAAAAAAACTTATTTTTTTACTGAATCCTATACGATCGGTAACAAAGCCGCATGAAAAAAAAAAATTTTATTTTTATTTTTAATCAAACACTTTATCCCGTGCGGGGCCTGTCTTACCAGTAGCATATCATGTGGTTTTAAGGAATTACACGAATTCGTTAACAGCCTGTATATGTAGATAACAAGCTTCCTATCCTTTCATATCTTTACAAAAAGAAACAACTTAAAGATTCCTAAAAATTGTGTTGTGCCAGAAATGTTCGGCAAAAATTGAATTACAGGGTAAAGGTTAAAGGTCACAACATGTATTGGTAATGCTATCTTGCTTACGATGTTAGGTGGAGACAACACATTTTTAAGAGTACAAGTTTTTTTTTTCAGGGTTATTTTTTCCCTCCGTCTCGTTAAAGTAATTGTGTTCTAAGAATGTTAGTGAACATCATTTTTTAACCGACTTCAAAAAGGAGGAGGTTCTCAATTCGGTTGTATTTTTTCTTTATGTTTGTTACCTCATATCTCCGTCATTTATGAACCGATTTGAAAAATTCTTTTTTTGTTCAAAAGGGTATACTTTCCGATTGGTCTCATATAAATTTTGTTATGATTGGAGCATGAACTTCAGAGATATGGAACGGAACTCCTCATCGGATCAAAGCAAAATTCTTAAATTACTAATATTGCTTTGTTTATATTTGTTGTTGGGAACTGACTACTGGAAAAGAGGAGGGGGTGCGTGACCCCCCCTCCCCCCCTTTTGGAATGTTTTCATTATATCGTGTAAGGTATCATTTGAAAGGACTTTTTATGCCCGACTACGTCAAAGCCAAAAAGAAGGGTTATGAAGGAAGGGGTTAAAATTATGACACTGAAACGTATTTAGTAAAAAATAAACTTTAAAAAAAAGTAAAAACCGACTTCAAAGAAATACTAAAGGGAGTAAAATAATTACCATAATATAGAATTAACAGTTTCAGAAGTCGGTGCAACTCTACACTGAAGCAAATAGAAGCCACCGACTTCTGAAACTGTTAATTTTATATTATGGTAATTATTTTACTCCTTTTAGTATTTCTTTGAAGGCGGTTTTTACTTTTTTTTTTTAAGTTTATTTTTTGTCTGTAAAGTATTTATTATGTTCCTATACAGGGTAGCAACTGTAGGTACAACCATAGTAGCTACAGGAAAATGTTCTTAGGAGACTAACCATGATTTAAAAATATTAATTACTGACTGACTCGTTGGTCTAGTGGTCGCAAGCGCGACTGCTGAGCGTGAGGTCTTGGGTTCGATCCCCAGGTCGGGCAAAGTGTTATTGGGTTTTTCCGAGTGAAACTTCTCAGTAGCAGCTCGGAGTCTGGATTTGTGCCCGGTTGATGGCAATAGGCTCGTCCCCTATTACATGGGACTTAAATATAACGGCGAAACGTGGGTGTACTATACACCTCTGCCAACTCTTCGGGGAATAAGGCGTGAAGAAGTTAATTACTGCATGTAAAGATTTTGAAAAAATGGTACAGTCAATAAGGGAAAAGACACTTCTTACGAAACATATTTATTTTATTATTTGGCGGTCGCGTTTGACGCTAGTCGCACCTGATATTAAAATAACTTTTAAAAAAGTAAAAATAGACTTAAAAAAAACTAAACGGAGTAAAATAATTATCTTAAAATAAACTTATCAGTTTAATAAGTCGGTCATTCAGTAGAATTACACCGACTTCTGAAACTGATACGTTTATTATATGATAATTATTTTACTCTTACAATTACAATAGTACACAAATTCTCAGACCACTACACCACACCACAACCACAACTAGAACGTCGTCTATACAACACTATTTTTAGTATACACAAAAACCTAGACACCCCAACAAGATTTTAATCAGAATTGCCAGAGTATGTATTTTTTTTAAATAAATCTTCAAGTTACACCTTAGTTTATGTTGCGTTAAGTTCCTCAGTAGAATGTGAAATGTGTGAGATGTGCTATGCAGGGGTTATCTAATACACGGAAACTGACCGAGCGGACCGTCTCAAGCCTCAAGGTGTCTATTCCCGTCAACTGTTGTGGGTAGAAACCTACTTAAACAAAATTGAAATTTGTTAAAAAAAAGTGGTTTAAAAATATGTCAATCGATTCTCCCAGTGATTCTGAACAAACTAGTTTCAGGTTTAGTATATACAAGGGAACTTAACGCGACATAAACTACGGTGTAACGAGGAGATTTAAAAAAAAAACACATTCAGGCAGTTCTAATGAAAATCTTGTTCGGGTGTCTCGGTTTTTGTATATACTAAAAATAACGTTGTAGAGAGATCCTCCTATTATACCCCTCTGGCTCTCACATACACACAACGGAATACAGTAAACTGCTTGGCACCGGAAAATCAATCCTATTTCTTATAAGAATCAAAATACTCTTCTTGACAACAACGAAAAGTCAGCACTCGAGTTTCAACCAGAAACATAAAAACGTACCTAGCTACTTGCAAAACATAAAGACTCGTGTGTAACAATTTAATATTATCAAAGCGACTTAGCCTGAAGTAATTTTAACAAGCATTATGCTAAAAGGCTACTTTTCTATGATATTATGATCGTTAGACTGGATTACGAACTTTTCGGTAAGTACCTTCTAATCCAAATAAGTTTGTAGTTTCTTTTTTCTCTCTTTTTTGTCCTGTTTACGTTTTATGTACATACTAGGTACATAAGTGCGTAAACACTTAGAAAGCGGGTTGTCACACCGATAATTCAGCCCCCATCAAGCTGTCTCCCCCCCTAAGGCCCCGCCAGCAACGCCCTAAGCCGAGGTCCGAGTCCCACTAAGGGTCGCCCTTAGTGCTGTTGTTGCAGGTAGCCATGATGTTAGTGTACAAGTAGTTAGCTTAGGTTAAGTATTTTACTTCCCCTCCATTGGCTGGAGACCCTTCAGGTCTGGCCAATAACTGCCCGGTTACGAAGAAACGGTCCCCTAGGACCATCTACAGCAGTGAAATAGAAAAAAAAAGCTATTTGCCGGCACCGATCTGTCAGCACACGTCGGTGCTGGTCCGCGCAATTAGTTGGCGCAGGTAGTTTCTATTACTGTATGGCGAACCAGCACCGACAAGCTACGAACGTCGCCGACAAGTTACGACCTGCTCCGATCAGCGCTGGTAGGCCGTCATTTGTTGCTGTATTTGCAAGGGAATAAGGCGTATTTTTGTTAAAAAATGCCAGCTCCTGCTTCTACCCGCTTCTTTTATGCAGCGGACCAGTACCGATAAGCACTGGTAGGTCGGCGCTGGTTACCCGCTTCCTTTATGTACATACTAGGAACATAAAGAAGGTATACTGGGTATCCCAAATCCAATGGTTGTGGATAGGGAACGTACCTTTGATATTACAATTTTACTGCATTTTAATTTTAAAAAACGACCCGCTTCGTCTTCCTTCGGGTACGTTTTATAGCTTAAAACCTTCTGGAAAAAATTACCTATTAAGATTAAAACTCTATTGAGTAACCAAAACAAGTTTAAAAATCCATTGAGTAGTTTAAAAGAATTATGTGGACAAATATATGGACATGAGTAAGAAATACTTTATTCAAAGATTTTTTTATTCCCTTTCCTGAGCCAGAAACCAAAATAACACAACAGTAAAAAAAAATCATCCTTTTTATTTACCTAAACATTGCGCAACCATGTTAAAAGGATGATGGGCGTTTTGGTACTCATTTTGGTTGGGGTCCAATCAAAATGAATTTACCATCGTTACATAGCTCTTTTCAAGAGTACAAAAAACTACTATGACAACAAACCCGTATAAATTGTCTGTTTTGAAATATAGTCTTCAGAAGATACTGGAAATTTAGTTCGAAATAGAATTTAAAAAAATCATATCTCCGGTTTATCTTGACCGATTTTGATGATATTTGCGCAGATTTTGAGCTAAATGATATTCAGTTAACGGATGAAAATCACAACAAAATCGGTTTAGTATTGTTTCAGCCTAAAAATAAAAGTCGTTTCCCAGCAATTATTTTTGGTCAATGTAATTTAGTTTGATGTACAGAATGCGTAGATTTCGGCTATGTAATGGGTCTTTTACACGCTGTATACCTACATACAATAAATGATAAAACTTACTTCGCACTTATTTTATTTAACTAGATGATGAAAAACATTAATAATTATTATAATATACCATGCCAAAATGGAGAAAAATTATAATAAAAGTATATCCTTCATAATAGGATGTTACAAAAATTAATAAACTTTCAAGCAGGATTACTTCGATCGGACAGTGAATCGGGACTAGCGCCATAGTTATTCATAATCTACACAAAAATACCTTTCCAACGGTGTATCATTCATTCCGATTGGTGCCACTACCAGACTCCATACATTTGTGCCCATCATCCTTTAACGCCGCGTATGAGAGTATTTACTACTAGTTTTGACACTACATAAAGTACATTGCCGGGTGTCAAATCCGGCCTATTGGATTGGACATGGTTGCGGATTACGTCATGACAGAAATCGGAGACCAAGACACGAGACGGCGACAGGACTACGAGACCGCTACTTGATTTTAGGCTGCAGACACATTTCGCGTATCTTGCTCGGCTCATTCGTTGCGTTACGCGTATGCATCGCGCTACATACAAATTCTCCTATGCGGTCTCACCACGCGTATTTTACATTGTTACGTCTACCGTAATTGGGTCAAGAAGTTTCGTGCTCGCACATTACTGAGTAATATACGCTAAGTGTGTTTTGGTTCTTAGCGTCGCGGTATCCTGTTTAGTGTTGCAGCTTGCGAACTAAACACAGTACGAACGCCTTAAGTCAAGTAGCGGTCTCCGTCTCCAGTATCTGTCTCGCATCTCGATCTCGCGTATCGGTTTCTCGTCTCGGTCTCGCGTCTTGGTCTTGCGTCTCGGTCTGTCATCTCGGTCTCGCGTTTCGGTCTTGCGTCTCGGGGTCACGTCTTGGCCTCGTGTCTCGGTTTTGAGTCTCGGTCTCGCGATCCGGTCTCACCTCGGTCTCGTGTCTCAGTCTCAGTCTTACGTCTCGGTCTTACGTCTCAGTCTCCTATATCAGTCGCGCAACCGCTTTAATATACAGTTAACGCCAAACTCTGAATATTTTGCAGTTCCTACCTACACATCTGCCAAACTCCCTGGAGATTACACGTGTAACCGTTATATTGCTTTCATACCTTTCCTGACTGGAATAAATAAAGGCTCAGGTGATACAAACTGGCACCTAAAGCTGTAGCAAACACTAAATCGAATTTACTGTTGGCCTACCGCCAATACTTTGAGTCTCCTTGAATTGACTTTTGAAATTTTCACAAGAAAATAAACAGCTGACAAAATATACGTTCATCTGAAAGGAGTGGTGGTATTCGCATTTTATTTAATATTTCCTGAAACTGAACGTTATTATTTTTATCGGATTTTCCTGTCGCATTGGAATACCATATTTTTTCCCGCTTGGGAATGGGTTAGAATATAAAACTTCCTCACTGCGCGCTGGGAATAGACGCGTGTTGTAAGATTCAACAAAATTTTGCAGGCTTGGTGGTAGGATCTATACCAGTGGTCGTCAAACAGCGGCCCTCGGCAGTTATTTGTGCGGCCCGCGACATAGCAAAACAATTTTTGTAGACAACGACTATCAAAACTTACCATACAGCATCAAAGGGTCAATCGCGTTTTGATAGCTCATAAAAAATATGTTAATTGATTGTTGGTGTCAACTACCCAATCCATAAATGTGCGGGCCGCAGTGATACCTCACATTGTTCTATATGGTCCTTGACCAGAAAAGTGTGACGACCACTGATCTATACGGTCCGCCTAGCTAGCTACCGTCCGGCGCCAAGCAGCTTACGGTGTTCCGTCGTGTGTATGTGAGAGCCACAGGGGTATAAGGGAATCACTCTATACCACTGTTACTTGGATTCGTGTGCTCCATTTTAGACCCTGTCTGCGCTTAGTGATGTACGACTAGGTTCAAACCGTCAAAGTCAAATAATAATTTGGTGATTTCGTTTTTTTATGGCTCTTATAAGGCGTCATTATTATTGACTGACATCGATAATTTAGGTATTAATTTATCTAAGAGGCAGTGATGCCTGTGCCGAGTTAGAAAGCGGTGAAAACCCCGCTTCTTTTCAGCACATTCAACTTAGCTCAATCACCCCATTACAGTCCCACTGCTGGGCAAGCCTCTTTTCAAAATGAAAAGGGTTTAAAGGTGAAGTCCACCACTCTAGCCTGGTGCGGGTTGGTAAACTACACACAACATTGACACATTTATAGTAAGTTGTTCAGGTTTCCTCGCTATGTTTTCCTTCACACTTAACACAAGTGATAATCAAATTCAACACAATCATATTAATATCACTTTATTTCAACAAAAACGTTACCATAACAAGTGCTTTATATAAATGAAGTATTTCGACATCGTTATGAAGCGAACGTAACCACACGCGTTACGTTAATCAGTTGATTTTCCCGGGTATAACCCAAAACCAGCTTTATTGAGAAAGAGACTCTAACGATTCCTCCTCAAAGGATATAATGACATACATGCGTAATTTGTGACGCAATTAAGAACGGTGCCATCTTTAGCTTGCGTTACGTCTTTACTTGTCTGCATTATAAGACCGCGTACCGTGGGTGGGCCTCCCAAAAGGTGGGTTGGATGGCCTGGTGAAGTTCGCGGGAATCCGCTGGATGCGTGAAGCGCAGGACTTCGATGTGGCGATGCTTGGGGGAGGCCGATTCCCAGCAGTGGACGTCTTTCGGCTGAATGTTATAAGCGTCACAATAATAACATTTAAGAGGAATATTAGTGAGATATTTTGAGTAAAATCCCAAAATATCCCACTAATATTCTACTTAAATTATTATTCCTATATTTTATGGTATCTACTCAAGTACGTCCGGCGTATCCTGGGCAGTCAGCCTCGCTATCAACCTTGCTGTCTGGCTAATCTTTTCACCACGCGGTGAGCTATTCTCGTATGACTCGTGCTAACACCAGAGAAAACGAAGGTAAAACTAATATGGTGTTTCATAAAACATTATAATAAAATCTCCTTGCAAATTCTTACAAGTCTTTTTATATTCTGTTCGCAGTCAGGAGAACCATTTTCTTCCTAATAGAAAAAGCAACTAATTAATAAATTTTCGTAGACTGTTAACGTGTGTGACGCATTTGCTTTTAGCAAATCGAATCCGACTGATTCTAGAAAGACATAAAACACCAGATTTTACTAGTGTCAAATCTGTTATAACGGAACCTAACAATGTTGTCACGTTACCCCGTCCTTTGACGAATATACGCAAACGCGAAACGACGTCCTAACTTAATTACACACATCAAAAGTGTCTAGGGATCAAGCATTTTTATGCGGATTTCTTGAGATTGAGATGTGGCTTTGTAATAAATTTATGATTTTATAAATTTATATGGATCCTTTTTGGTGCATTTCATAATTTGAATCAGGAACTGTGAATCAAATTCGAGTAAAAGATGAAAATCAGCTGTCAATATTTTCCCTATAAAAACATACAACGCATTGAAGACATTATTAGTGCTACTGTTTCCCTACTACTGATTAAAACCAACGTTATTATGGAGCGGCGACGTCATTTAAGCAGGGAAGAAATGCTCAGAGCCGTGGGAATGATAGAAGCTGGTTCCCGGCAACGTACTGTGGCTTTAGCTCTGAATACAAGTCAGAGTGTTATCAGTCGACTTTGGACACGTTACCGAAGCACTGGTACCGTGGCTGAGCGCCATGGAGGACGGTATCGCTGCACCACACGGAGACAAGACCGATACATTCAAATCTTAACTCGAAGAGCTCCAACAATAACCGCCATGATGTTAGCCGTGAGGCTTCATCACTCTTCAGGGAACTTAATTAGCGACCAAACAGTCAGAAACCGCTTGCATGAAGTGAACCTTCATTCCCGAAGACCGCTACGGGTACCACCTATAGCAATGCACAATCGTAGGATTCGATATCAATGGGCTCTTGGACACAGAAATTGGGCAGAAGAACAATGGCGTTTCGTGTGCTTTTCTGATGAGTCTCGTTTTGGTATGAGACCGGATACAAGACGTATACGACACTGGAGAACCCCTGGACGCCAACAGCGATTAAAATCCTGCCAGGAAGTCCATCCTTATAGTGGTAGAACCATCATGGTATGGGCGGGTATTTGGATCGGCGGAAGAACTGAGTTGATTTGGATCAGAGGCAACCTCAACGCTCAAATTTATGCTGAGACGATTGTATCAGACGTCATCGTTCCTCTACAAGCGCAAATCGGTCCCTTATTTCAGTTAATGCATGATAATGCACGACCGCACACCGCAAGAGTTGTAAGACAGACTCTCGCCGCAGCTAACATCAATGTCCTGCCCTGGCCTGCTCAGTCGCCAGACTTGAACCCGATTGAGCATGCATGGGATATGCTACAGAGAAGAGCTCTGCCGAATATGGAGGGTATCCAGTCGCAAGAAGACCTTTTTTTGTTGTTGCAACGAACATGGGCGGCCATTCCACAGCGTGATTTGGATGAACTCATTTTGAGTATGCCAAACCGATGTTCTTGTGTTGTTAGTGTTCGCGGTAGAAACACGGATTATTAATTGTTTAAGTTACCCAATAAAATTTTAAAGAAAACTGTTATTTCAGTCTTTTTTTCGAACTTTTGTGTTAGTGGTTCAAATGTCAAAAATCCCTTTATTAGGAAAATGGCAAATTTCTTTATTAATGCAAAGGTGACTTGGTTTATCGTTACTGTGACAAACGAAAACACTTTATTTGATGAATCCTTAAAGAAAATTTTAATTAATATCAATCAGGAGAAAAGTTATTGCAAAAATATATGTTGATCCCTAGACACTTTTGATGTGTGTATTTGACGTTCACTTAACGATACGTCTTCAAATATCATTAGGGAAGTACGCAAATTGATGATTACCTACGTTCCTTATTTAGTACAATCTATCTCTGATTTTTTTCATAGTCAGAATGACTATTATGGCCATTAGAACAGATATTGAGTTAGAATTGGGAGGTACATTCAGCGACAAAAGTCGATCAAAACTTCGTTATTAGGGTTCCGTACCCAAAGGGTAAAACCGTCTGTCTGTCACCAGGCTGTATCTCATGAACCGTGATAGTTAGACAATTGAAATCTTCACAGATGATGTATTTCTATTGCCGCTATAACAACAAATACTAAAAAACAGAATAAAATAAATATTTAAGGGGGCTCCCATACAACAAACGTGATTTTTTTCCTCGGTTTTGCTCGATATTGATAAAGGCAACAGGTAGACGCTTGAAATATTCACAGAATATTTAGTTATATATTTATTCACTTTAAAATAAATAATTAAATTAAAATAAAACAAATATTTAAGGGGGGCTCCCATACAACAGACATGTTTTTTGCCGTTTTTATAGATAATGGTACGGAACCCATCGTGCGCGGGTCCGACTCGCACATGGCCGGTTTTTTTTTAATCATAATAGAAACTAACAATATTTAAAAAAAAAACTGGAACTTTTGTATCAGTAGAATAAAACAAAGACTTGACTGTTACATGAAATGCTAAAAGCAGTGTATCGAATAGTTTTATGTTAATTTAAATGTTATGCAAAACTAACACTAACTAACAGTGTAAACTGAGTTTCATTGGTGCCGATTCTGTTAAGGACAAACTAAACTTAATTTAGGCTATTGCCATCTTTTTCACTCTAATAAAATAAGAAAGAGACATACGTAAATAAGAGCTGTCAAATTTAGTTGAACTAAAAGTTCCTTACAAATTTAGACGACATTTAAAACGTATCGACTAAAACACTGTAAAGTTCAAGGTGTAAACTAATTTGACATCTCTAACTTAGTTGTTGTCTATCACCGTCCTTTTCTCGCGCTATCTGTTAGTGAAAGATAGCAATTCTCTAATTTTAGTTTAGTTGGTGAACAAGAGAATCGGCACCACTGTCAAGTTTGTCAAATTGTATGAAAACAAACGTGTCAAATTTTTGTATTTTTTTTTTAAAAAAAAAACGTTGCTCCACACTAAGATTTCTCTTGTATCGTGGGTGCGTTTACAGACACAAATCTCACAAACAAACGCCCAGACCCGAAACAACCATCTGTAGGCCATACAAATTTTTGTTCCGTGTGGGAATCGAACCCACGACCCGTAGCGCAGAAGCCAATCGCTTAGCCACTGCACCAAACGTGTCGTCAAACTGTTTTATTATTTTTTATTAACTGCTGGCTATGCCGATCACTCCTGATAATTTACAATTGAGTTTGGAATTGTTCCCGATGAATTAATTAATGATACATTAATGGCAACACGCAAGCAAAACCGTCATCAGGCAAATGTGAATGACAGCACTGCATTCTAATGGTGTAAAACACTCCTCATCGCTATGGCTTTGATTTTACAGGTCAACAATTTCCAAAGCAACGTATGTATTAACAATCCGACTTCTCCACAACTATGTACCACGCAATGAATATTGTTTTTGACACATCATCTGTCATGATTGATGTTGGTTACGTTACACGATTGAAGTGTTAAGTGGACAAATGTGTTAACTAGCAAATAGTTTTATGTAGTAATTTGCATTTTAAAATTTGTAGTAAATATTTAAATCAATTTATCAACTAAAGCTCAAAGTGTTGAGTGAAAATTAAATGAATGAATGAAGAATGCACATTATAATTTTTAGCTTTAGTTGATAAATTGATTTAAATATTTACTATTTTAACATGCCCATTACTATGTTTGAACTATTTGCTAGTTAACACCTTTGCCCACTTAACCCTTCAATTGCCCTACTGTTATACTTCTGCCTACAGTCCGATATGGCTCTAAATTAACGTGAATGATGGTGCTGTTTGTGAAGGAAGATATCAAAAACCTATGAAAGTGTGAATAGTTTTCAAATTCGCCACGTTAATTTAGATCCATGTGAGGCTGTAGTGTTACATCCCCCTACGTTGCATCCCAATATGCCTAATCGGCACCACTTCATTATAACCTTATCGCTTTTCTATGGAATTAGCCCTGGTCGGTATTTCATCACGCAGTTCGAGTTAAGGCGCCTACCAGTTAGGTCGTACATCAGGGCATCTGCCATATAAATTACTTCAAATTAATTCATTAGTTTCCTTTTTTTAAAAGACCTTCGAAGTCTCGGTTGTAACAGTAAACGACGTACCCCTTCCTCCATACAGGTAACTTACATACTCCCGCGTCGACGCAACTAAACAAAATGGCGGCTAACACAATTCCTTTGACATTAACAATGCCTGAGATGTGGGTTACGAAATTAACTAACTCTACGATAATCCGGCGGCCAGAAAACCGATATAATTGGAATTTGACCGCATTCTGATAGTTATTACACGTAAGTTGGTTTAAACGGGCGCGGTTAATTTAGAAATGGTATTTAGGATTTTGGAGAAGCAGTAATGAAGTTGTGGTTGAATATATTGAATTAACCTTTAAATTTAATTATCGCGTATTTCACTGTGATTTCATACTGATTCCGACGACTAATTTATAATTTGATGTAGTCGGGGTGGGTCGGTTCAGTGATAAGAGCTTGGTTGGCGGTGTAAAACATTATTAAAATAATAGACACAACATTCACAGAATAAAGACATTTTAAAAAGTCACGAGATACACTCCGTCACTCCTGACAGCCTGTCCACATCTCCACGTCAGGAAGTCGTCAACATGCAACGGTACGGTGACGTGGCACGGTGCGTTGACGTAACGTGCAAATTTACGTTACCGTATCGTAAAAATGCACGTCAGGATCATTGTTAGATTTATCGTTGACCATGTAGTTCCTGAATTTTAATAAGAGAAACAATAAAGGTACGGTTTTAAAGCATCGGAGCACATAGACGGCGACTAAATCGCGGGCGTGGAGAGCGCGGGCTGAGCGCATATACGTGCGCGCTTGCGGCTAGAGGCGGAACGTGTTACGATACGGTAACGTAAGTTTGCACGTTACGTCAACGCACCGTGCCACGTTACCGCACCGTTCCACGTTGACGGCATCGTGAAATGGAGATGTGGACAGGCCCTGACATCTGGCAACAAGTGACAGCGCAGAACACATGCTTCTAAGGAGCCCGCGTTTGGATGCAACCCGCTAATTCGGGATTTAAAAAAAAATAATTTGGTTTTCTCTGGTTGCAATTTTATATTCAAAATGCCATTGGCTTTAAAAATGGGACCTATTTCTATCTTACTTACCCTTAAAGGCGGACTGAGGCCATAATATTGGTGCTTATAAAATCGATGGAGTGAAAAAGATTACCTGAAAAAAAAAAACTTGTTAGTAAAGTGGGTACTACCTGTGCATTCGTGTTGATTTACAAATTATGGTAGTTAAGCTATGTCTACACCAGTGCGCTTTCATGTTCATCTTGCGTCTTCGTCTAAAGCATGCGTGAAGCGCCATAGCGCATGCCTTAATACTAGTTCGACAAAAGCGCATGCCCCTAGCGCACGCTAATCCGTCTATATAGCGACTGATGACTGACCGAGGCGCACCGGTGTAGACGGTAAGCTCTATGCGTCTTATGGCAATCAATATTGCATGCGCTTGACGCAAGAGGAATTGAAAGTTGAAAGCGCAAGATGAACATGAAAGCGCACTGGTGTAGACATACCATATGTAATGGGTAACAGCGATTACGCACTGCATCCGATCCGAATCCGTGAAAATACGGATAAAAAAAACTCGGACCGAATTCGGATATTGCGTTACGCACTGCATCCGATCCGAATCCGTGAAAATACCGATCTAGAGTAAAAATCTCGGACCGAATTCGGATGTTGCTTACGCACTATTCCGATCTCTGATTCAAATTCAAACAATTCGTCCGTCAATTGTTCTTCCGAATTAGAAACTCACGGATGACGGATAGAAATCAGATGACGGACGGATGTAGTGCGTAAACTACCATACAAATAGTTCTATGGCTACTTCGGAACGTATTTTCACGGATTCGGATCGGATGCAGTGCGTAACCGCTGTAACTCGTCGATTTTAAATGAGTATAAGGGAGGACCTACTGTTACCTCGTGATGTACTCATGAGGTACCCCTCATTCGAGATGAGGATAGGTAAGAGAGACTGGTGAGCGGCGGGCTCGCAAGTGCGCTATCGCATACCACTTCGCTGGGTAAGGGAAGGAGAGAGAAAGTGCTTGAGCTCGCGAACGAACGAACATTGTTCATCAAATATTTGCGTCCCTTTCACTTACACACTCGCTCGCTCATCAATCAGATACACACTCGCTTTTATACAAATATTAAAATAAAGGAATTAGATGAGGTATTTCAAAGTGAAAATACGAGTAACTCCCATTTTTCATTTAGAGGAACCCAAACGATATAACTCACGAGCGAGAGGCGAATCACTAATGGTAGTTTTGTCTTAGTAAATTTTATTCCACAATAAAATTTATGGTACGAAAATTGTGTAAAAGAGACACAAAACCACATAAATACGAAGATAATTTGCAACAATTTACGCCTGGAGGAACATAAACAAAAAGCTTTATTGGTACAATGAAATACTGATGACAACAAGGGTGGCATTGACACCCTCATGCATGCAGAGGGTGATACAATAGGTAGATATAAATTTCGTTTTATTGGTAAAATATACAGGTCGTTTGTATAAACGTGACAACCTTGAACGATATTTTTGTCATTATTTTAGTTTCTTGTAAATCGTTTCGGGATAGCTTTTTTTTCAATAGTTTTTTGAGTATTCATTCACGTTTTGTGACTACGGAAGCCTCATAGGTACCGTCCGTGAGGCCTAAGCTGAGCTTTGCATTTGTGAGAGAATGAATACAGACGCGTTTGCTTGGTTTAAACCGGTTTACGGCTGAATATTCAAATTTCCTTAAAAAAATTTAACAAATTATTGTTCTCCTTCGTTGTTAACATTATTAGTTTCAGATTGTTTTTATTCTTGTCTTATTACTTGATGGCAGTGGCATAGTTTGAATTTTCATTATTATAATTGAAGTTTGAAACATCTGCATTTAAGAACTTTGGGATGATGATAATGACGTTCTTATTTTTTGTTAACATTTTTCGAATAATCACCCTTATACTGCTTTTTGGCAATCGACTCTAAGTGCACTCAAACAAATGCAAAGCTCAGCTTACGCCTCGCCAGTTGTACCTCCTAAATGGCGACGTCAGGAAACAATACAATACAATACTCTTTATTGTACACAAAATAAACAAGAAACATTATTATAAAATAGAAATGTACAATGGGCGGTCTTATCGCACTAGGCAATTTCTTCCAGACAACCTTTGGATGGACATGATTTGCAAGAAAAAAAGTGAGGGGTAGTTCTCGGTGTAACAATAACTAAAGTGACATTAAATTAAATACTTTAAATAAAACTAAAAACACAAATAAATAAATACTATATACAATAAACATATTTTATATGAAGCATAATATAAAAAGGCAATTTATAAATATATAATATAAAGATGCAAACAGATAACTATATCGATAGGTAGTGATCCTTGACGAGTCTTTTGAAAATTGCCAAGGATTGCGCTCGTCTAGCTGTAACTGGCAAAGCATTCCAAAGCCGAGCAGCCTGGACTGTGAAGGATTTACCAAAGAAGTTGGTAGAATGTGCTGGCATTTTTAACGTCAGATTCTCTGATGAGCTTAATGATTTCGAATGTGTGTCATGGAGGAACCGCTATACATTTTCTCCGGCACGGACTCTCACTACAGGGAGATCAATGCCGCTCCCAATCAAGCCACTCCAAATAAACTAGACGCGGCTCAATATTTCCGGTTTATCTGAACTGTAATCTGAATGCGTAAAAACATAATCGGCCCATTACTGTCCCACTGCTGTGCACAGGCCTCTTCTCAGAATGAGAAGGGTTTAGGCCTTAGTCCACAATGCTGGCCTGGTGAGGGTTGGCGGACTATACAAGCTTAGTTTTAGTATATACTAAACCTGAAACTAGTTTGTTCAGAATCACTAGGAGAATCGATTGACATATTTCTTACACGACTTTTTTTTTTTTTCATAAATTTCAAAATTTGTTTCAGTAGTTTTCTACCCATAACAGTTGACGGGAATAGACACCTTGAGGCTTAAGACGGTCCTCTCGGTCAGTTTCCGTGTATTAGATAACCCCTGCATAGCACATCTCAGGCATTTCACACTTTTTTAGGGAACTTAACGCGACATAAACTAAGGTGTAACTTGGAGATTTACTAAAAAAAACACATATTCAGGCAGTTCTGATGAAAATCTTGTTGGGGTGTCTCGGTTTTCGTATAAAGTAAAAATAACGTTGTATACACCATCGAGAACTTTATGGAGCCCTCTCAGGTGTGCAGGTTTCCTCACGATGCTAATTAGACTCCCGTGTAGTTAGAATATAAACTTCTTCACCGCACACATACAACGAAACCTAGCACGGTTGGTGGTAAGATCTATGGTCCGCCTGGCTAGCTTCCGCCCGCACTTTAAAGTCTGGCGCCAAGCAGTTTACTTTGTTCCATCGTGTGTATAATATGAGAGCCTATACCTCTGTAGGTGAATCCCTCTACATCTCTGTTACTTGTATTCATATGCTCCCTATTAGACCCTGTCTGCGCTTACCGTCAGATGCGACCAAGTCAAATAATAAAAAACCGGCCAAGTGCGAGTCGGACTCGCGCACGAAGGGTCCGTACCATCCTAACTATAATATTATAAATGCGAAAGTAAGTTTGTTTGTTTGTTACCTTTTCACGCCTAAACCACTGAACCGATCATCCTGAAATTTTGCATAAACATTTTCAGGTGTACAGAAACGGACATACGGTACCTTTCATCCCGAAAAATAGCACTGTTCCCGAGGAAAACAACTATAACGGTTGTCTGGTAGATATCGCTATTAGCGATAAGACCGCCATTGTACCCTTCACTAAATTATTTTGTATTAGAGCTATGTTACAATTTTGGTGTACAATAAAGTATATTCTATTCTATATTCTATTCTATAACGTTCATAGATGGCGCCACGTATCTTTCGAATCATGATTGAATTGAGAAACTTTAGTAGTGTGTTAAGAGTTGATTGTCAAATTCTAAATTAACGGGAGCGAAGCCGCGGGCAAAAGCTAGTTATCTATAAAAACGGCAAAAAATCACGTTTGTTGTATGAGACCCCCTTAAATATTTATTTTATTCTGTTTTTTAGTATTTGTTGTTATTGCGGCAACAAAAATACATCATCTGTGAAAATTTCAACTGTCTGACTATCACGGTTCATGAGATACAGCCTGGTGACAGATGGACAGACGGACGGACAGCGGAGTCTTAGTAATAGGGTCCCGTTTTACCCGTTGGGTACGGAACCCTAAAAAAGACATGATGGTCAGTGCGAACAGGTTAACATTTCCACCGAGGTACGGGGAGGTTACGAAATGTAAACAACAGTCACCCATCCCGTTGTAAACCTAGTGATTAAGCTGGAAAGGTCGGGCTTTTTGCCGCTAGTGAAATATCATAGTGAGCCAAATCTTAGATGCGTGCCTACTAACTTTTATCATATTAAATCTGTCTCTTAAATTTTTTTAACAGCCGTTTTATTGATCCATCGAGAGATTGAAATTTGACATTACTTCTATGGAGCTTATGTCAAATTTCTATCTCTAGTAGAGTAAGGGTTCCTTTCCACCAGAGATGTGCTATGCAACGTTGCTATGGATGCGTTTGATATCCACCAATCATATTCATTGGTCCACATAGCATAGCACTGGTGGAAACTGATCCAACTAAGCTACGTTTTTTATATGGAAGGATGCGTGCTGTGGATGCGTGCTATGGATACGAGCTTTGGATGCGAGCTATGGATGGTCGCGAGTGGTGTAGCTATGCCCGCCGCTCCTCGTGCCTTCCCTATTGTCGATAAGTCGCATAGGTCGAGCTGCGCATCTTCCTCGCACAGCTACATAGCTTAGTATCAGTGGAAACGGTCACATAGTTTCGTAGCTTAGCTTTTACATGCTCGTAGCATAGCTGCATAGCACATCTCTGGTGGAAAGGCACCCTAAAGCGCCGAAAGATAGGTTATTGAAAATAGCCATAGGACGATATGCAACCGACACTTCTTTTTAACATGCTTATTATATCCTCAGAGTCCAATCCAAATAATACCTTTATTACAAATACAATTACACCCTTTTATAAAACAATCGCGTGTTTCGCAGACCTCAACAAAAGATTCTCCACACCCCCTAGCAATAACGGAATTTAACGGAGATCGTTAACGTTAGCGTGTTTTTGACGGGTGTTAACGATAACGGAAATCGTTATAGCCATCAAGAGGGCTATTGTAACCGCCTTCGGGCTTTTAGTGACTGTCAATTGGATTAATAGTGTTGTAACCTCGTTGAATATATAAGTATGGAGGGAGGGGAAATGATGGATGGGTACCGCGGTTTTATTTAGTTTTGTAGACATTTTTGGTGTTAATGGAGATGTTTTTATTGGAGTGTTAATTTATTATGTTGGGTGGTAATTTAGATTGTGATTTAGAAATTACAATTAAATTATGATTTTACTGCCAAGTAAAACTGAGTAACTTTTATCTGAAACTGAAGGGTACCTAAGTTCTACGTAGCTAATGTTAAAACCATGTTACAAAAAATTATGCAATTCCTAATTTTGAATGGCATTATAAAAATACGGAAAATATGTGATGCCTGCGCGAAGGCCGTCTGCACATACATTTTGTACTTATACCCTTTTCACCGTAAGGTAATTCCTGACGGTCTCTACAAAACATTACGGGGAGGGGGGTTTGCCATAATCACCACGCTTGGCAGGCGCGTTGGCGATCGCAGTATGGTTGTTAAAGTACTCAGAGAACGCTGCTGCCCATCCTCTAGTGAATCGCTTAGTCGCCTTTTACGACACCCATGGAAAGAGATGGGGTAGTGCTATTCTTTACGTCCGGTAGCACACGGAACTTAAAATGTAAGGCCAGGCTAATTGGCAAATTCTTATTATTACTTAGATATTATTTTATGCCACTGATATCATACAGCATATTTATATTTACTTTTTTAATGGTTTTATCAATGAGGAGATTATACAAGACAATATGTGAAAAAAAAATATGGCTGAAGCCACAACATCCATTTTTCAATATTTTTAAACATTTAGGCCTACTTTTAGTGCTAAACATATTTAAAATGGAATTCTATTTCAGTCAATGGTTTGAAGATGATAGATACAGAATGACATTTTAAATATTTTTAGCACTAAATGTATTTAGCAAGTGGTCGTGCAAGCGGGCTTTAATGATTAAAGGTAATTATTTACTGAACTCAACGCGTAGTTTATATTGTGCAAACATTTTTAAAAGACAAGTTATAAATCATTAGAACTAATAAAACTAAACGTTCAATTTAAAAAGTCACAAGTCTTCTCAAAGTCACAGCGCATACTAAACTACTTACAAAGAAAAATTGAATCGTAATGAGTCATTTGTTGAAATACTTAGAGGTGTAGTTTCTTACTAACAAAGTTGGCTAAATCGAAATCAATTTGACCTCTGCGATCATTTCAGTTCAAAGATCTAAGAGACTTCGTAATGAGCCTACAACTTATGCCTAGTATTCAATAGACGACATAAGTTTCGCGACAAAATGTAGGTACATTAAGGCTGGAATACACAAGCTATTGAAAAAAGCAGGCTTAACGACAACACCGAAATAAAAATAAAACAATTTGAAAAATTACATATCCTAACGGCCCGAGTGCTGCATGCTATCTTAGTTTTTGTTGCCAATTTTTTAATCTATTATTGTACTTATTGTACAATAAATTATTAACTAATTTACGAGAGCATAATAAAACCTATTTATTGAAAAAAGAATCGTTGAAATCGCACTATATTAGCTTGAGAGAATTGAAGTGATAAGGTTTAGAACGTTGCTTGCAATATATTTTTTATAACAGCATTTACTGATTTAAATAAAAACCAATCAACGTTTTCACTAGACAAAGGAGAAGTTACAAATTTTTTTTTTTGTTTTCACTCTCCTAAACGTGGAGAAAAACATGGATATACTTTTTTCGCCGGTCTTGTCTTTAAAGAAGCATTTTGTGTATTAGCATGCTCTCTGAATGAATTTTAAGTGTGATAGATTCGTCTACCCGCGCTTGTTGGCAACTAAGTAGCAGCTGCTTGAAAGGACTTAGCATGTTTTTGTATATAGCATGTGTATTCCAGGCCTTAAACACGTCGTTCGGTATATCGCCAGATCATATCATATTGGTATGTCTACACCAGTGCGCTTTCATATTCATCTTGCGCTTTCAACTTTCAATTCCTCTTGCGTCAAGCGCATGCATTATTGATTGCCATAAGACTCGAACTAGTATTAAGGCATGCGCTATGGCGCTTTAGGCATGCGTCAGACGAAAGCGCAAGATGAGCATGAAAGCGCACTCGTGTAGACATACCATATCAGTGCTTAACACGTTCAGTGCCGCGTGCCCTCCAGGAGGGCACCCTGTAGTCGCAGCCCTCGTGGAGGGCTTATTTTAAATGTAGGTTTTCTCGGAAAATACACCGTCATGAAACAAGCAAATACCTAATTTTACGACGTAGTAGCGTCTTTTTCACGGTTTTTAACCTAATGCCAAGAACTTTCCTTGCGGGTTCACTCTTAGCGCAAACCTAATACCGAGGACCCTCCTGGAAGGTTCACTAGCAATATGTATGGCGGTATGGCATATGAGCTCTATGAAAGCTGTGGTGTACTCTAAATGTCCACTGATTAATATGGGTCCACTTCATAATACAACTCCATAGTCAGTCCATTCCTATCCCACTGCTCAGCAGGGGCCTCTTTTCAGAATGAAGATGGCTTAGGCCTTAGTCTACCACTCTAGCCTGGTGCAGGGCAATAGTTTACACACACCATCGAGAACTTTTTGGAGCCCTCTCAGGTGTGCAGGTTTCCTCACGATATTTACATGGAGCGACTGCCATCAGACCCCTGCAGTCCAGTTACTGGGCAATGCCGATATCCTAAGTTTAGACCGGTTGTCAAACTGTCGGGCTTCTGACTACCCGTACCGACTGCCAGATTAAGCTGCGTTTGCCGCGTTCAGTCTGTTAATGGGTGACCGTTTGCTACACAGCAAGACCCCTCTTGGAGAGCATGTTAAGCTGTTCCGGGTGTCATACGAATACCAGTCATTACGGGTAGTCAGAAACCCAAAAGTTTCACAACCGGTCTTACCTTAGGAGGAATTGTTCAGTAACTGGGTTACGGAGGTCTGATGGCAGTCGCTTCTTGTAAAAAAGTAATATTCTGCCGCATCTGGTTAGACTGAAAGCTGACCTGATATTGTAGTCGGGAAAAGGTTTAGCAGAGTTAATCTCCTCTTAATCCTTACTTAATTCTGGGTCTTGATATTTTAGTACTTGAAATTCAAATCACTATATTTGCGATCAAATGTGAGCAATTTTGGGTTCAATGTAAACAAGCGTGTTTGTCTGAGATCTTAGATTGTCTTACACACATTGATTGATTTTATGCAAATCTGGATAGATTGAATATGTTTAAGTTGTTCGATATTGTATTTGATGTAGGTATTTGTCTTTCTGGAAACTCTTACTTGACCAGACGTACTTGAAAATTCTTAGACCTATGCAGCATATTTTAGAAGTTAAACAGCAATAAATAACGATGACATTAAAAAAAAACTTTTTTTATGCATATGCTGTTCCATACATTTATTTAAGCAACATTGATTATTTTGTATTGAACAGTAGATTTTTTATTCACGAATTCAGAGTTTGTCATAAGTCATTTATTCACTTGTTTAACATACGTACAATAACAATGGTATAGAGTTCGCTTTATTATGCCAAAAGGCGTAGAAATGTTTGAAAAATCAAGCCAGACAAGTCTCAATAATTAAATCTTGTTATAAAATAAGCCAGGCCAATAAAACAAAATTATGAAAAACTGTTATAAAAAATGACACAACACAAATTAATTAATAGTAAATAGCAATAAGAAAAAAATAATTGATACAAAAAAAAAACAAATTAAAATAAAACAGAATATCAATACAGTACATGTCAACACACAGACTAAAAAACAAACAATATGCATAATTTAAGTCAAGTGCATTATTACATAATGTCCCATAGTAAAAGATGATAGCTGATAGCTCATTCAGCTATATGCTGTTAAATAGCTTAAGCAGTCTTGCAGCGCGAGTTCTCAAAGTTACGCATAACATCTTGCAGACCAACAGGCGATCCAAGAAGTGCGTGGTATCTCCAAAGTCCAAAGGTTTTAAGGACTTTATAATATTTTGACACCTCAGTCGTTAGACTAGAAAGTTTCGGACACTTTGTGTCTAGGTATTCCCAAACCACCTACTTAGATGTGGTCACACAGATGAAGTCTGGAGTTAGAACCAGAGCAATTTCAGAAATATGCCAATACTTCATGTTTATCATTTACAGATTGTTTTAGAAGTTAGACACCTTAAAAAATTCTTAGTTTAGACCTTCATTTAGACTTCTTGGACATTTGATTCCCAGCAGAGAATCAATCAACCTCATCCACCCATGCATAAGCATAACCAGCCCAGCACTGGCCCACTGCTGGACATAGGCTTCCTCTCAGAATGAGTAGGGTTTATCCTTAACCACTACGCCGGCCTCAACTTTTGGCCTCGACTTTTGTACTCAAGACTTGTTAATACGTTACTCACAGGTCTGTGGTCACGACTACATTGTTCTCTCTTAACTAGCTTAAATCATAGTACTATAAGAGTAACCATGGAGTTTCTTGCCGGCTCTTTTCCATAGGAAACGACTAATTGGAACCGTGCACCTAAATTCGACTTTTCATAAGCGCCTGTATTGGTTTAAGTGAAATAAAAAAAAAATATTGATTGATGGCCTTCCTGGCTAACATGTGCAGCGCAAGATAATTTTGTCATCGCATTATAGCTGATGGTGGCAAAAGCCCAGAAATCGTGCCCGCAATTAAACTGAACGGTAACGAACTAAAACGGGTCTATCAATTCAAGTATCTGGGGCATTATGTAACCGACGACCTTGATGACCGGGTGGATATAGAGAGAGAACGTAGGGCGATGGCAGTTCGATGTAACATGCTGGTACGCAGGTTTGCACGTTGTAGCAAACAAGTTAAAATAACGATTTGTAAAGCTTATTGCCAAGTATTTTACACGTGCAGCCTGTGGACCAATTATACTCAGCGGACTATCAGCGCCTTGCGGGTTTAGTATAATAACGATTTCAGTATGTTGATGGGGCTGCCCCGTTTCTGTAGTGCATCTGGTATGCTCACGCAGGCACACGTCGATGGCTTTCATGCCATCGTCAGACAGAGATCTGCCTCGTTGCTCTGCAGAGTGCGGGCCAGCTCCAGCTCCATCCTGAAGACTATAGCAGGGAGATACGACTCTTTTTTGTTGAATGCCATTGTTCAAAGATGCATGACGAACAATGAACTGTAAACTAACTACACTTCTGGACACATCTATTGGCCCACCTTGTATTTTCAGTTTCGTGTGGTCCTAGCTAAAATTTTATATTAGGTCGAGCAAAAAGTTTTTATGCAGTTTTGAACCTGGCACATTCACAATTTCATTCAAGTCTTTTTTTGAATTTCGAACACAGAATTTAAAGAAACATAAGACAATTTGGAGCCTGTTTGTTGATATCAAACAATCGAATACTAAGAAAACTTGGTTTTATTGCTTTACTTGGATTTAATTCTTGAAAAAGTGATTGATATCTTTGGTTTTGCAACAAACATTACTTATTCTTAACATTAAGGTGAGGTTCTATCAATAATCTATGGATACTTCACCTGAAGTCGCCGCCCAAGCTGTGGCACTTATTCAGGCCGGACACAGCCAAAGAAACGTGAGTGCTCAACTTAATTTAAGTCGATCTGCGGTCCGAAATGTTTATCGGAGGTACCTAGAGACTGGCGGCTTTGTTCGTCGCCAAGGAAGGCCACGATCTCGGGTCAGAACTGAAAGGCAGGATCGATTCATCGTGACGACCAGCTTGAGAAATCGTCACCTTACCTCCATTGAGATACAAAACCAACTTCGCGACTTCCACGGAGTATCTGTGAGCGCTCGAACTGTTCGGAGAAGGTTAAAAGAACGCGATATGGTACCACACAAGCCAGCTAATGGGCCCAAACTAACGCGAGCCAACCGAACAGCGCGCCTTCATTTCGCACGCAGTCTTTTAAATTGGACACAACAAGATTGGAGCCGTGTACTCTTTTCTGATGAGTCTAAAATTGTGTTACATGGCAATGATGGAAGGAAGAAGGTCTACCGACGTAAGGGAGAGCGTTTCGCACAATGCTGCTTTGAAGAGAGGGTTGTTTATGGCGGTGGCTCATGGACTGTCTGGGGCGGTATATCCGCGAGCGGCAAAACTCAACTTGAGGTTGTTACAGGACCACGGCTGCCAACATTAAATGCTGAAAGGTACATTCGTGAGTGCTTAGAACCTCACGTGATACCATACGCGGACTATGTGGGCCCAAATTTCCTTTTTATGCATGATAATGCAAGAGCCCATGCGGCCGGCATCGTCAGGGAATATCTTCGGGATGTGAACATCACAGTTATGGACTGGCCAGCCAGAAGCCCAGACATGAACCCCATTGAGCACATGTGGGACGAGCTAAAAAGACGTGTTAGGGCTCGTCAGCCAGTTGCCCAGACGATGCAGGAGTTGAAAACTGCCATAGAAGAGGAATGGGAGATGATCCCTCAAAATTTCATAGAGCGGTTGATAAACTCTATGCCTGATCGTATGAGAGCTGTGGTAGATGCCCATGGAGGCAACACGCGTTATTAAATTAAACCTTTATTTGATAAAACATGTTTTTTATTCAAAAATCAATTGCCTTTAACAAGGCGCATATCCGACTTGTTAGGCGTAGCTCCATGTCGTATGGTATTCTGAATTCAAATTTAAAACAATACGATCGAAAAAGATGGTAAAATGTATCAACAGTTTTTGTTCAATCTAGCAATCTTAATTCGGTAGGGGCCATCGAAACCTAAACTCTAAGGTGGGCCAATAGATGTGTCCAGAAGTGTATTAAATTTTTTACTAACATAGAACTTTGTTTCTATTTTTTTTAATAATCAACTATGTATGTTACGTATCCGAAATAAAGATTATTTTATTTTATTTTATTTTTTACTGTCAATACGAGATAATGTATGACTTATCTCGGTTCGCATGTTAGACTTGCTGGTGGGCCTTGGTGGGGAGAATAATGTTTATGTGGCTAACAACACTGTGATCATCGCCTAATTGATAAGATCGGTGATTATGGTCATGACCCCTTTGTCCGTTCATTGTAGAAAAACGATGACCAGTTTTGACCGTTTACGCGTTGATTTAATACCTAGACTTCTATTGTATCAACTTATCTGAAAAACAGTATACAACGCTATTTTTAGTACTCGTATTCACAAAAACCGAAACCCATCTAAAAGATTTTTATCAGAACAGCCCAATTTATTTCAGGTAAATCTCCATTTTCCGTCTGTTACTAGATCTGATGTTGCGTAAAGTTCCCCAGTAGGGTGTGGGGGTGCCTTGCTAAGGTTATCTAACTTATCGAGCCGACCGTCTCAGGCCTCAAAGTACCTATTTGCAGTTCCTAGATAGGTCAATAGGTAGGTATATATTGTATCCAAGTGTAATTTCCATTTTTTTGTTTGTAAATTAAATTCGGTTGCTAGAATAATCCGGGTCACCAACATAAACCTTAATATCTTGGAAACTAAGAATGATAGCTTATTCAAATAAAAATTATTTTATAGACTACTAGCTTTTGCCTGCGGCTTCACTCGCGTTATTTAAGCTAAAAAAAACTCTTCACTGCTAAAGTTTTTATAATAATATAATTCAATCGTGATTCGAAAGACACGTGGCGCTATCTATTAACGTTATTGTTATTTTCCTCGGGAACAGTACTTTTTTCGGGATGAAAGGTATCCTATGTTCGTTTCTGTACATCTGACAACGTTATGTAAAATTTCAGGATGATCGCTTCAGTGGTTTAGGCGTGAAAAAGTAACAAACAAATAAACTTACTTTCGAATTTGTAATATTAGTTAGAATGTTAGGATTTAATACTACTATAATAAAATTAATAAAACTTCTTAGATAGTCTATAAAATATTTTTATTTGAATAAGCTATCATTCTTTTTTTCTGAGATATTAAGGTTTATGTTTGTGACCCGGATTCATTGCTCCATAGTGTATAAACTATATCAATCGATTCTCCTGGTGATTATGAACAAAGTCGTTTCAGGTTTACTGTATATAATCTTGTATATTTTCACGTCACCCTCGCTCCAAATCTAAAGTTGATTTCGCCAATAGAGGGAAACGAATGGCCGTGCTCAAAGGCGATGGGCCGCGAAACTACCGCTAATATAATCATAATAACATCATAATATCAACGCGTATCCAAAACCATAAAAGATATTGTTATTCGTTGTTGTAAGAGCTATCAAACTTTGAAGACTGTTCGAGAGGAAGTATAGTCTGTGAAGGAGGGTGTATTGGAAACTCGTTTTAATAATGTCTATCAATATAAGATTGAACGTAAAACGGCTACGCCGCACGGCGAAAATCGACAGTATATACGAGTATGACAATTCGACTAGGCCGCAAGTGACTAAAATTGCAAGCCCCAAAGTTGAGTGCCATCCGACTTTTGCCGTGCGGTGACAAGCCGCATGCGGCGGGTGACTAAAATCGACCGTGTAAATGGTCAGTTGCAGGCGATCGCCCACCGCATAAGGTGTGTTTTGCGCTGTGTTGTTCCGCTAGAAATAAGCAAGTTGCATGAGATTTTTGTCGACCGGTGTAAATGGGGTGGCGATTCGATTTTTACAAGCGATGCGACTGGTGACTTGCCGCACGGCTAAAATCGACCCGTGTAAATCCCCCATAAAGATGGCAGCACCAGCGCAGAACCCTGATTCAGAATGATTTGATCAGGCAGTTGTCGAAAGATTCGGTAAACTATCTCTTTTTCTTTCGTTACGAGAATCATCGACGGAACAAGTCAAATATTCCTTTGCAAAAATGTCAAAACAATTTTATCATTTTCTTTCTGTTTCATCTCATTCTTAATAATCTCTGCTGATCCTATTCAAAATTATCCGATCCCTTTTCTTAATAAAAATATTTTAAATTCCCTACCTTATAAAATCATAGTCATTCTTCGTGATTTATTTCTACCACATAACGATTTCTTTGGCAAAATGAACAAGCAGAGAGAATTAATAATAATTTTTTTTGTTGTTCTTTATTTTGGCGCGATTTGCTTTCCAATGGGGTCAAATTTGAGGCTGAAAATCCGCCAGGTGGCGCCACTTTAGATCAGTTTAGTCAACATCAAAAAGTGATGATCAATTGCTCAAAGTTTGAAAATTTACCAATTTTTGTTAAAAAATTACGACACGCAAGTAATATCTACAAAAAAAAATTGAATTATGATATATTTTGACAACAACCTCTTGAAAATAAAATATTTTTAAATTCCAAAATTTTCATCGACCTTTTTTTACAAATATTTACTGTACACCCAAAACCGCTACAACCCTATCAAACAGTCATTACAAACTACTTTCTTTCAACGACTGTAGAGTTTCGACAATTAAACTTGCCCGCCACGTCTCGGCCATTGAGACCTCGGGCATAATGCGAGTTGTTCTAGTTGCCTATCGCTTTAGTTCTGGTCTTTATCCTGAATCAGATCAATGCCCGCAGGATGCCCGTTTTAGAGAGATGGCTGTTAATGGTCATGTAGATTATACTGCGGTTATGGAAGCAGGGCCGGACTTGAAGGTTTTAGAGGTCCTGGGGCAACGAGTAAGTGGAGCCCCGTTGAATATTTTTTTAAAGTAGTTACCTCGTGATTGTGATTTTTCTCTTTGTTAGAAAGAGTATCATTTTTTTTTCTTATAAATAAAATAAATAAAGATTACCCTGTCACTGTCGCACGGCTAGGCAAAGTCCTCTTCTCAAACAAAGAAGAAATTTATATTGATCGCGACGCTTGCTCACTGCGATTTGGCGATTTCAGACCATTAAGTCCAGGTTTCCTCACGATGTTTTCTTTCACCGTATGTATGCCAGTGGCGTCTTAGATTAACTAAGAAAGTACAAATGAAATTGAAGAAGTCGCATTGGTACACGCCTGAGTTTAAACCCGCAACCCGGTGCTTAACAAGCGGGTCTGTAACTTCAGGTCCACACACCACTCTTATCTAAAGAAAACCAATTTCTCATATTATGGAGGCCCTTCTCTTTTGAAGGCCCTAGGATTAAAGGCCCTGTTGCCCTCAGTTAAATTCGGCCCTGTACAGAAGCAGTTAGAGTGAATGTTAGTACAATACTTGACATGATAGCATTAATACTAATGGCGGGCTGAATAATATCAATGAAAACATTATACGTTGTACTAATGATATTTTGTACTAATAGTTATGTAACGTTTAGGCGTTTAAAATTCGACCCTGTATTATTTTCACTAGTATCTCTAATGAGTGAGACGAAGATACGGTAGAAGTACGAGAGTGAAAGAGATAGCTATCTGGAAGTTATACCAATTGGTGTATTTTTCATCTTCACTTTTGGCGCGCCAGTAAGTTTTTTTTTTGTATTAATGATCTGTTCTGCCTAGCGTTTCCCAACTTTGTTGGGGTCAGCTTCCAGTCTAACCAGATGCGGCTGAATACCAGTAATTATTTTACACGGAGCAATTGCCTTCAGGCCACGTATTTCTAGAATATACAAGGCCAGAACGCATCCCTAAGAAACTAGCCGCGTATACTTTAGAATGTTGTAAATTAAAACTTCGGTTCTAAAATATACACAGATTTTGCGTACTGATCGCGTATACTTTAGAATGTTCAGGGTGAAAAAACGGATTCAAAACTATACAGTGTCAGTTACATTTAGGATGTGACTTAACTTTTCCAAACGGCTTTGTTAGGAAACAACACTTAAAATATGACTTAACTTATGGGATGTATATAAATGACCTTTAAAATTATTAGTACCCACTTTAAAAAGGCTTAGCTTTAAAATTAATAGTTTACATTAATTTTAATAATTCTAACTTTAAAATTTTACTTTCAACTTTAAAGTTCCCCGCGATAGGAAATAAAGTGACAAACAAATAGCTGAAAGGTAGGTTAGGTTAGGTTAGAACTGTGGCCAGTCAACGCACGAGCCGAGCGAGCGAAGCGAGCGGTGCCACGGTAGCGGCCGGCGAGTGCCAGAAACAATTCGCTTCGCTGATCACTTTTCAGCATTCGTCTAATGCTACTTTAGAATAGAGCATGGTGGCGCAGGTATTCAAAATTATACGCGATTAGTACGCACTGCGTGCTGGATGGTACTAGTGAAGTATATTTTAGAATCGAATGCTTGAAATTATCAACTCTAAAATATACACGATTATTGCGGAATACTGATGTATAGTTTAGAACGCTCGATCGTCAAATGTGTATTCTGAAGTATACGCGATTAGTTCGGGCAGCTGCGTACTGGCCTTGTATACTTTTGAAATACGCCTTCAGGCCTCCGCAACCCTAACTGGGCAATGTCAGTATTCTAAGTACCTACCAGTTACCACATTTTTCGAGCTTCTGACTAACCGTCACGACTGTCATAGGTATTTATATGACACCCGTTCTATTTTTTGTAATAACAGTAAAATACATGAGTATGAGTGAAATACACATGGGGTCACAAACAGTTGGCTACTTTTATAGCCAGAGGCCGAGTTTGATAATCGTATTTTAATGACAGCCAGAACCCATCGCTTTACCCGGTTGCGTACCGCCCGTCGTCCCAGGACGACACTTAATAGTCTTATCTATTGTGTATATAATTACCGTGCTCGAGGTTTTAAACTATAATTACCCGTTCTAGATTTTTTAAGTCTATTGCCATGTCTTTTCATTGGCTTACAAATGACAAGGACAGGTATAATTTAATCAGTATTTATAAATGTCAATCCCTCCTTACTTTCCTACTAATACCTATTATAAATGCAAAAGTAACTCTGTCTGTGACGGTTTCACGCCTAAACCGCTGAACCGATTTTGATGAAACTTGGTACAAAGATAGTCTGAAACCTGGAGAATATACAGGATTTAAACGAATTCGTGTAATTTCTTCAATTCAAGCCGCGTGTTCTACTCGTGGCACTGATTGACCCTGCATAGGTTTTCTTCAGAATCAACAAAAAAAAGTCTTCAAAAAATGTACCATGGTATTCTGTATCTGAGTAATTTTAGCGTCCCAAGTTAACTGACTGCGTGGAGCGATATCGCGCTAGTCGTGCCCGTCAGCTGTGTCGCCGTGCTTTCATTCATTTATGCATGGCATCAAAATATTCTATGACATAAAAAAAATTGGGGAAAAAAAGTTTATTTTTAAATAATGCGGGGTTAATCTATACCATTAATAGATCATGTGGTTTTAAGGAATTACACGAATTCGTTTACACCCTGTATAGTATACTAGGTAGCTTAACAGGCTACTTTTATCACGGAAAATACGGAATACGCGATAAACGCCCACGCGGGCGACGCCGCGAGCGACCGCTTGTCTTTTATAAGTAAAGGGGATTACTTCTATTAGTTTTTACCGCGGCAACAGGCAAAATTAATTACTTTTTCATTCAGTAAAAATCTTCACGGTAAAAATTAAGCTGCGAGCTACTATTTCGTCAGTCTCTGATGGAAGTATGGCTAACTGACATATCGACGCGGGCCTAACTGTCATTCGTCGAAATTCGAATTTTGAAATGTCCGTGGCTTTTATGACGCCAGTGAACGCGCGCTGCAACGAAAAAAAAATGTGAAAAAAAAAAAAACTAAACTTTATACAAGGTGTTTTTTTGATATCCCATAACTCTAGGGTATGATTGAGACCATATCAAAGAACCAACTGGCACATGAATTATTCTTCAATCATCATTTTTTTGTTTTCATTTTTCATACAAAATAATTCGACAAAGTCACGATTATTAATGTAAAACACCCTTACGTGAAATATGACAACGTCGCATTTTCTTAGCTTTAAATATGAATGATTGGTTTGAATAAAAATGAATTACTCTTGTTTATTAATGAAACTTACATACCTATAATTTAATTATGATTGATTATATCTTGGAAACTATGCATTTTTGGACCACCTATTCTAGGAGATTTTGTGTTCTTTTTAATTAAATAATATAACCCTAGAGGTATGGGATATAAAAAAAAACACGTTGTAGAAGAACTATCAATAAGAGGTCGCTCGCGGCATTGCCTACGTGGATGTCGTTTATTGCGTATTCCATATTTTTTAGGATAAAAGTAGCCTATGTCGTCCAGGTTCCAGACTATTTCTGTACCAAGTTTCATCAGAATTGGTTCAGCAGTTTAGGCGTGAAAGCGTAACAGACAGACAGAGTTACTTTCGCATTTATAATTTAGTAGGGATCTAAAAATCTGATATGTTTTTTTTAAATTTTAATCGAAAAGATTGTCTTTGTACTATTATTACGGCTATTTTTTCACCTTATTTTCTTCTGGAGCATCTAACAGCCCATATTGGGAAGGTACAGTCAGCAACGAAACGTATTTAACACTTTTACATTACATCTATATAAGGTCCAATCAAAATAGTTGGACAAACTTTTACAAATCACAGTTCTCATGAATATGAACAACTTTTACTATGGGACCAACTCTGAAATATTAAAAAAAATATCAACTGTTCCATACAAAGGTGCAATACCTACACGATCAAAATGTAAGGAACAGCTGATATTTTTTTTAATATTTCAGAGTTGGTCCCATAGTCAAAAGTTGTTCATATTCATGAGTACTGTGATCTGTAAAAGTTTGTCCACCTATTTTGATTGGACCTTATATTAACACAAAATTATTCGATACACTGCTTTTCAGCATCTCACGTAACAGTCATCAGTTTCTGTTATTTTAATGATTTATTTTTGTCGTGTATGTTATGCTTTGTCTGTATCTACCTAGTATTTATTTATTTGATTCTCTAAAAATAAGTACCTACGGCCATACAATAACAGTTTACAATGTTTATCTTACAATTAAGGATCTCAATTACTTAAAAGAGAACACCGCATGTACTGAAAGTAATTTACACGCAAAAACCTAAAGATTCAATATCGTAGAGAAACACTAAAAAAATATGTGTTAATGCAAGTTAGCCATCAACTGGGCTTGTTGTCATTTCTAACAACATCAACATTTACATTGTTAGGCAAGATCAAAATTGATTTTTAATTTTTTTTTTTTTTTATAATGACATCATTATTGTATAAATACTACATTGAATATTATTGAAAATAAAAAATACTACGTTCACTAGAAACGATACTGATGCCGAAACAGAAGTTTTTAGAATTTCTATCTGTTTGTATGTTTACATTTTTATAATATGTTTGTATGCTTGAGCTTCACGCCAATACAACTGAACAGATTTAGTTGAAATTTGGCAAAAATGTCCGTTAAAGAGCGGGTACGGTCATGGATTACAAAAATTATCATGCTATTGAATGTGGGTGATTAGCTTTAGTGATTAGAATACCTTATATTTCCGTAGGCAAAACCGTGGGTAGGTATAGCTAGAAGAACAATGACAGCGTCAGATTAATCTTATATTATAATCTTTGTAAGTTATGCGAGTATAGTTCACTATCATGTTCAACTATAAGTCTAACCCACATCGCACAACTTAAACTCATTGCGTGTTATCCAATTTTGTCCCGCACTTAGACTTAAGTTGCAGACCTTGTTGCTGTTCGGAATTCTACCTAAGTCAATTTAAGTTTCCTACGACCAGAAAAGGTTCGCTGGAGACATTACTGTGAGGGACTGTACTTTTAAAGTGGTTATATGCTACTTTATATGAACTTGTGTAGGTAAGTGTACCCTAGACGTAGGTACATAAACTGTCTCACTTGTGACCTCTGGAAGGTTATCTAGAGGTACTATTGGATTAAGATACTTAATATAACTTTTAATTTTTTATTATACATATAAGGTCTTTAACGATATCCTGAAGAAAAATTAGGTATCACTAAAAATTAAATCAGTGTGGGTTGTGTTTTTAGTTTTTTTTTTGTCATAATTTCTTGTTTAATTCATTTCATAACTTACTGGTTCTTTAAGTATTTTTTTTTTCAAAATGTGAACAACTAAGCAAAATATTTTCAAAAAATAAGGCCGGTCTCCTAAGAACGTTTTCTGTAGGTACAGGGGTTAAGGTGCCTTTACTGCTCCATCTGAAATTACCACCCTGTATATTTTTTGTTCATGTATGCTCCTACGTAGCTCCGATATACAGGGTGTAAATGAATTCATGTAATTCCTTCGAACCGCGTGATTTACTGGTGACACAGATTGACCCAGCACTGTTTTTTTTTTCAGATTCAGCAAAACATTATTTCATTAAAAAACCTGGTTTGATCGAAATCGCGCTAGTCGCCAGCTGTGTCGCCGTGTTTTCAATAACTTATGCGTGGCATAAAAATGTTCTATCACACAAAATTATAGAGGCAAAAAAAAGTTTTTTTTTTTCTGAAACCTTATTAGGTGGTTTAGATAAGATCACTTACCCCCACCGCAAGAAAAAAAGGGATTTTTATTATACTCATTCTAAATCCTGTGCGAGTTTAATCAATACCAGTAAGAGATCATACGGTTTTAAGAATTTACACTAATTGGTTTACACCCTGTACATGTACCGATATGGATAATTGTTTAGTTTGAAAGAGTTGTCAATTTATTACGTTAAATTCCTGCATTCCGTTTCGGCATAGGGCCTATGCACATGAAGTCTTTTCTACGCGCCGTCGACGCGCGTTTCCGTCAAACTCCAATAAAAAATCACAATGACGTTTTTTAAGTATGAAATATGACAGAAACGCGCGTCGGCGGCGCGTTAAAAAGACGTCGTGGGCATAGGCTTTTACCGCCACTATTTGAGTGAACTTTATCCGAAACATTGTTTACTAGTGAATACATCATGTTCAACCAGTGACGCAAATACACAGCAGCCATGTTGTTGTCAATAATAAAAATAAAAGAAAAAACTTACATAAGAAAGAAGACGAATTAACATACACATTGTATGTGAGGCGATAGAGGTTAAGACTAGAGATGCCGCGAATGGAATATTCCGATTTGTCCCCCTGATCTGTCCCTTCGTCGGTAACAGGGGAACAGACCGAAACTTTTTATTTCTATTTGTCCCCCTAAAGAACAGCAGGGGAACAGACCAGAAATAATTTGTTCGATCTGTCCGTTTGTCTTGGTGACAGGGGAACAGATCGATTTTTTTATTCCTACTTGGCCCCCCGAAGGGGACAGATCAGGGGGACAGATCGGAATATTCTCCGCGAATAGTTGTTATGGCGATTATTTGGCATTTCTTAACAGTCGATTTAATCGCCAAAATTATTCTACATTAAAAACGATACTATACTCCGTGACCCCGAGCTACCAGAAATATTTTAACCACGCTTTTCTAATGGTATTGAGTCAATAATGTTAGATCAACATAAGTCTAATTCAGTCAATTTAACTATGTTATTTTCGGAACAAAATGAATGAATTAACGTTAGTGTTTCCTTGTAAACAATACTTTAGGTCAAGCTGGCAACGTAAAAATTGTCGTGTGTTAGGATAAGAAAGCTTGTCACTTCACGAACCTCCCCGGAAAATTCGACATCCGGCGAGTGGGGTATGGTATGACCAAGGTATGGCATAAGTCGCAACGCCTCGTTCATAGGGCTTGTTACAGAGATTACGTCATACATACAAACAAACAAATTTTACCTCTTTATAATATTAGTATAGAAGTATACATACAACGTTATTTTGAGTATATACAAAAGCCGAGGCACCCCAACAAGATTTTCATCAGAACTGCTCGAATATGTGTTTTTTTGTAATAAATCTCCAAGTTACACCGTAGTTTATGTCGCGTTAAGTTCCCTAGTAAAGTGTGAAATGCCTGAGATGTGCTATGCAGGAGTTGTCTAATATACGGAAACTGACCGAGCGGACCATCTCAAGCCTCAAGCTGTCTATTCCGGTCAACTGTTACTGGTAGAAACCTACTGAAACAAAATTGAAACTTAGGAAAAAAAATAGTCGTCTAAAAAATATGTCAATCGATTCTCTTAGTGATTCTGAACAAACTAGTTTCAGGTTTAGTATATACGAAAACTAAGCTTGTACGGATGTCTAAATATACGATAATAATACTTAAATTGTTGATCGTACACAATAAAACTTAAATAGTGTTTGATTCCTATTCGCCGTTATCGAATAATAGACGCTGTTATTCGCTATTCGACGAATAATGTCGAATATCGAATAATAGCGGCTAACCGCAGCATCTCTAGTTAAGACTGCATAACTACGTATATGATAGAAGGTTTCATCCCTTCATAGAGCTGAGTGCGGAATGATATTAACATTGACCCTTCAAACTGCGTATCATAATGGTTTTGACCTTCCGTTCGCGAGGATCTAGGCAGTCCTTACATGTTTTTTTAATGCTACTCTGGGAATAAAAGTACATTAGGTGTTGGGATAGCTTGTTTCTATGTAAATTATAAAAGAAATTTGGAGAAAAAAGCTTAGTGGTAGCTTTTTGAACGTTAACTACCAAAAGATAGCCTCAAAAAAGTTTGTCCAACTTTTTTTTACGTGGTTTTTTAATGCTCTTGAATATACCCTCCGTTTGGGGAAGATGAAGGGTTACGTTAGACTCTTAAGGCACGCGTCCACCTGTCTGCAGCATAAGCACTGGAAAGATCGCATCATTTTATCCCGGGTGGGGACGTGCTAAAATATAAAACTTCCTCACCGTCAGTTCCGTCTTTACCATAAGGGCACGCAGGGTACGGGCCTAGGGCCCCGGGCCTGATGGGGCCCCAAAATGCCAAAAGGCAGTGCTTATTACTTTTCATCCAATACTAAAATCAATTTAAAAAAAATACATTGTTTTCTTAGTTCAACGCATCATTAACAAAACAACCAGATAGCCAGGGTTACCCAGCAAAAGTTACCTCAGCAAAAGATTCCTTTAATTTAAGACAAATTTTTGCCAACTTCAGATTTTCCAACTTTTCACTACAATATGAATATAATTTCGTGGTGGCCCGGAGGTTACAGACCCGCTTGTTAAGCACCGGGTTGCGGGTTCAAATCCAGGCAAGTACCAATGTGACTTTTTCAATTTCATATGTACTTTCTTAGTTAATCTAAGACGCCACTGACATACGGTGAAGGACAAACATCGTGAGGAAACCTGGACTTTAATGGTCTGAAATCGCAATGAGCAAGCGTGGCGATCAATGCTCGTTCCTTCTCTGTACGAGAAGAGGCCTTTGCCCAGCAGTGGGACAGTTACAGGCTAATATTTATATATATTTTTTATATGAATATAATTTGAACTACAAGTTGGCGTCAATCTATGTTATATGGTGTGATGTTTCGTTCACGTTTTTTTGGCTTTCTAAAAGGGCCCCAAACTCTGTGGCCCCTGCATGGCCTAAGACGGCTCTGCTCACCGTAAACTGGGACTATTCCCAACTTACGGTGAGGAAGTTTTATATTCTAGCACGCGAATTTTAAATTAAACATTTTAAAATTTAAAAAAAACGCGAGTTCTAGTAACGAATCTTACAACACGCGTCTATACGCGTGTCGTAAGATTTAACAAACCTCAACACGCTAGGTGGTAGGATCTATATGGCCCGCCTGGCTAGCTACCACCCTTACATTAAAGTCCGGCGCCAAGCAGTTTGCTGTGTCCGTCGTGTGTATGTGAGAGCCAGAGAGGTATAGGGGAATTTTTGACATAGTCATTCAGTAATCCACATGATTTCAACTGTATGCGTGATATTGCCGACAATCTAATGCGTGCGTTCCATCCATTGCCGATAAGTGAGTGAACTTCTATGACTATATAGGTATACAAAGAATACTAAATATCCGTTTATTGCGATCTGTCCGATGCGTACGATGCGGAATTGTGTACGGGGTGCCTTTACCGACTAAAACCACCACGGTGCTACCTTTGGCCGGAGGCGCGGAATTCGCTCGCGCATTCAACGCGCCATGTTTGCCAGCTCTTCACTTCTTCCTAGTATTTTACCTGGGTAGAAAGAGCAAACAAGCTTCCAAACAACACGACTGACTGACTGCGAATATGGAGTTTTTGGTGGACTGTATTTAATTGTTTGTGGCACAGAGTACTTTTTGCATGATTCGATGTAAATGAGACTGACTTTAATAATTATCGTAAATATTTAATGCACTAATTCAAACCCAAACTCAAAACTCGTTTATTCAAAATAGACTAGAATTAGGTACTTAGTTCTTTTTGAAAATCAATTTTACATAAGTCAGCCCCTAAAAAGCCCAGCCTTCATGATTAACAATTAATAATAGGTTTATGACAACTAGCACTATAACAACAAATACTAAAAAAACAGAATAAAATAAATATTTCAAGGGGCTCCCATACAACAAACGTGATTTTTTTGCCGTTTTTATAGATAGAGGGTACGGAACCCTTCGTGCGTGAGTCCGACTCGCACTGGGCCGGTTTTTTTAAAAAGACGTCGGCGTTGTCTCGCGTAACAGTACGAACAAAAAGGTATAAAATCCATTCGCTAATTGTATTTAGCATTTGAATTTTGTAATGTGTAATACACATTACTACAGCTAACTGTACTTGCTACAATGCAAAACACCGAAATACGCCGCACAAATTTCACATAAAATATTACCTATATTTGTTGCAGTTCTCATACAACGTTACCGCAAGCCTCGCTGCACGCGCTAAAACGCGCTGCGCAATATTTTACGCGTCAAATAAAAAGTTATGTGAGCGAGTTTTTTTGCACCCCTGTCCCTTTTTCGACCCCTGGGTCATAAGTCAGTTATCGCAATGCACTGGAAAAATCTGCATGCAAACGCTTTTTTACGTTATTGAACTATTCCCTCAACGATTTGGTGTAGTGCGCGATGGAAAATATTATGACGAATCAGAGCGGATCAAAATCTCTTTTACTACAGTGCATAAAGTTCATTGAACTATCGAATTCTATACGGTCAACCACAAAAATAAAGAATAAACGAAAACAGACTTCAAAAAACTGAAAAACATCGAATGATGTAACCATTAATAAAATAAACATCATAAGAAGTTAGTACTAAAGCGCTTATTACACTTGGCTGAATTTAGTCGTCTTAATTCAGTCGATACTGAATTTAGTCAAGTATAGTCGCAATAAGCAAGCTAGCATCCTAAATTCAGAAACAAAATTAGCTTGCTAATTACGATTCATCATCATCTGCCTAGCCTTTTCCCAACTATGTTGGGGTCGGCTTCCAGTCGAACCGGATGCAGCTGAATATCAGTATTTTACATGGAGCGACTGCCTATCAGACCTCCACAACCCAGTAACTGGGTAATACGATACTCTTGGTAAGACTGGTTGTCAGACTTTCTGGCTTCTGACCAACAGTAACGACTGTCAAAGATCTACAAATGACAGCCGGGACCAACGGCTTTACGTGCTTTCCGAGGCACGGAGGAAACTCGCTATGGTAAATGGTCACCCATCCACAGACCAACCTCGGCAAGCGTGGCTTAACCCGGAAGATCGGTCTATGCGGCTGTAATTATTTAGCCACGAGCTCCTCTAGTTGCGATTATACTTGACTAAATTCAGTATCGACTGAATTATGACGACTAAATTCAGCCAAGTGTAATAAGCGCTTTAGCCAAATTGTAACAAAGAATTGAAACTCACAGTTGTCACGATCTAATACGTCATATTTGACACGTGTCAAAATACTAGGAGTAATGTCAACGCTAGTAATAATTACTAGAATGCGTTATGCATTGAAGTAATTATTACTAGTTTAGTTTAGCTTCATTATAACATACGTGCGCGATGTTTAGATAAATAACCTTTCGACTAAAAGGCGACTTTCTTTAAAATCAAAGGCGTGTAACTTCTGTACATATTTATTTTGTGTGTTTATGCTAACGTCAAATCTAACCTATTTACGTTGGTTGAACTATAGTACATTTTTTTAAAACAACAATATTAATAGACTAGCTTTTGCCCGCGGCTTCGCTCGCGTTAATTTAGAATTAATGCGAAAAAAAACTACACATACTACTAAAGTTTCGATAGTAATATAATTCAATCGTGATTCGAATGACTCGTGGCGCCATCTATGATCGTTATTGTTATTTTCCTCGGGAACAGTACTCTTTTTCGGTATAAAAGATACCCTATGTCCGTTTCTGTACAACTGACAACGTATATGCAAAATTTCAGGATGATTGGTTCAGTTGTTTAGGCGTGAAAAGGTAACAAACAAACTTACTTTCGCATTTATAATATTAGTTAGGATTTTTTATGACACTGACTATACGTAAAACTCTCTTCTTCTACAATTATTGCACTATAACATTCTACAAGGAACGAAGCTCTTCACTTCCACTCCTCCTTCACTCAATACTTCATTCTATTGTTGGCCATCTAATTGTAAATCCAATCCCTGTCTACCCTCGTTACCAACAGTTAAAGTTATCAGCAAACGATTTACGTCTCTCAATCTTACTTCATTCAGTAGCTTCACTAACTATCATTCACTCTGTAAAGGCTCCTTCAGACGGGCGATTGTTCAGTTGGATTTGGTCTTTAGCGCTAACTTTTATCGAACGCAGTCGATTAGTCGATGAGAATGGCATAGCCTCCTGATTCAGAATAATTCGATTAGGACACTATTTACTCATTGTTTCTTTGTATACATAGTAATATGATCAAGTGCAGATACCTATCTAAAAATTCCGCAGCCGATCAAAGAACAAAACTTTATATAACCTTAACTTAAAGGAGTAGCTTGTTAAGATATATATCCAGGCCAATTTCAGCTACAGTGACGGCTGTCGGTAGAACTCAGATTTACCATAGCGAGTCAGCTCCAGAGTATACTAGGTGGTGAATGATGTATCCGATCTTAGCCAAATAGGCAGAAGTATACACATAGTCAACCATATTACTCCTATAAGTTTAGGCGATTGGTCGATTGGTGGTTACATTGATGTACCTGATCGAACAACCAATGGCTGTCGCTCATTTTTGCGTCACTCACACTTATTGCGTCAGAGTAAAGATCGTTTTTTTACTGTAATACTAATAAACATTCGTGGTTTTGAAATCGCACTCAGTTCGAAAGCGATCGGTTTTACGAAGTTTGCCGATACGACTTCTGAGTTGTTTTTTACTGTACAACTACTTGGAAGAGTCGACGTCAATCGTTGCTAATTAAAAAATGAGTTCGCGTCGTGTTCTCAATCTCTCACTTTTGTGTTTTTAATTACTACGAAAGTGTCGTGTTCGTGAATGAGCGGTCGTCTGCAGCATCCTTAACTATCATTCACTCAGTGAAGGCTCAGCTCAGGCGTCAGCTCGTTAGTATAATGGCACAGTGAGTCGGCAAATGTTTACAGTCTAAATGTTTAAGACGGACGGGGGGTAATTCGTGTCTTGGGGTTTGGGAGAGTGGAAGATTTTCTTTTTGTGTTTGTAAATGTCTGAGTGGCTTACGATATAGGTCGGGGATGTGATAAGGAGAATATGGGAACTGTTTTAAGAGGGTAACATAATTAGCCTAACGCTTCTTCTCAGAATAGCTTTGGCCTTAGTCCATCACTCTGACTTTCGCAACAACGAACGTCACGATGTTAATCTTTCGCGGTAACGTACCTCGCGGTAATGAACTTCGCAACTATGATTTACACCCGCTAGACTGGTTGGCGGGCTATACACCATCGAGAACTATTTCGCGCTCTCTCTGGTATGCAGGTTTCCTTACGATGTTTTTTTTTCCTTTACTGTTAACGCAAGCGATTATCAAATTCTGATCCGCACATGACTTAAAGTCAGAGATGCCGTCCGGGTTTGTACTCAAACCAAAATCACAGTGTACCTACTTACTACATACAGTGGGTCAACGTACATACATTTGACAGGTCCTATGAAATGTCAAAATTATGTAGGGGCGGAGGTTATGTCCCAAGTATGCAGTATGGCTACTCGGGACATAACCTCCGCTCCTTCACCCCGCAACCCCCCGCACGATTGCTCTGCGACAATATTCTACGTTGACCGGCTATAAGGAGTAGGGTATAGGTATACTGTGCCAAAACTATGCGAGTATTAACTATGTAAGGCAACGTCTGGAATTTTGAAGATAGAACTATAGTTTTGGGTTGTTATAATATCCATTAGCATATTTTTATTCATAACTACTTTTGGAACTTTGAACACTACTTTTGATGTTGACTATACTTATTACTCTAATTTCGAAGAAACTATTCTATAAAAGTTATCAAGGCCACAAAATTAATTTCAGAACAAAACCGAACTCAAAAAAAAAACAATATAGAAAATGACATAACCGAATACCTAGTCCGAGTGCTGCGAGAGATCTTAGTTTTTGCTGCCATTTTTTTATCTATTGTTGTAATTCAATATATTATTAACCAATTCACTAGAGCAAACATTTCTTTTCAAATTCAAATACTTTATTTGCTAGAACATGGTATGTACTGACGGCTACACATCAAGCTATACAAAACCAGTTTATCTTGGCGTCGCTTTGTATAATCTTTTCGAACAAGTAACGGTCAGCTTATACTGGTTTTGCATAGCTTGAAGTGTAGCCGTGTGTACAATGGTCTTACAAAGTTAACGATACCGACATATTCTGCCACATGCGGCGTGCAAATATACATATGTATATGAAGTCAGGACCTAACAATTAAATTGATATTACATACCTAGATAAACACTTTACACACAGTTTTATATAATTGCAAAAATGTTATTTTATATAATTATCGTCTATAAATTGTTTAACAATTAAGTTTTGTTTAATAATATACTCGCATTATGTACCTAACTGTTTTTAAACAATGTAAGGCGTTGTTGAGCAAGAAAAAAAGGTTTTGAAAAAGGAATCGTTGAAATCGCATTAAATTAGCTGTTGGGGACGGTGCTTGCAATATATATTTTTAAAGCAGCATTTATTGATTTAAATGAAAACTAATCAATAGACAAAGAATGAAGTTACATCATATTTTTTTTTGAATTTTCTTTCTCTTTAATACGGAGAAAAAAGGTTTCAAACATAGACTTTTTGCGTCAGTCTTATCCTAAGATTTTGCCCAGAAAGCATCTGACAGTGCGATCAATGTGGCTATAGGTTCATAGCCAAACCGATCGCAGTGTGAGAGTCTTGTTTGAAGGATTTTATAGCACAGATTAAAAACTAAAACAAGACTACCTACGTGTACTCTACAACTTAGTAGAAACATGGTTTCTTCATTAACAAAACTTATAAAATCAACATACATGGAGTTTCGAGTCTGTGAGTTGTCTACTCTTATTATGAAAATGTTTGTCTTTATAAACTAACTAGTGAGAGAATCTGGGTTCGCTCGTGTTTTGCATGCCTAATAGATGTAGACTCAAGAAAACAATGTGGAGAAGTTTAAGAATAAGGTGGTTACATAGTACATAAACTGTTTTTTTTTTTTTTTTTTAGTAGGTAATATTAAAATATTGCACGTAACCTATTTATTTGTGTTGTTATTGCTCGTGGCATCACAACGGTCCTATCTTAAAACTATCGAAGCGGCATTTTGTTTTTTTTTTTAAATGTCATCTTTCTCAGTTGGGCAGGGGTATATATTAGCAGGGCACGCCGCAATAGCGGCGGTAAGACCCGTTATGGAGGAGTGGCTGGAGAGGCGGCATGGCGCCCTCAGCTTCCGGCTGACGCAGGTGCTTTCGGGACATGGATGTTTCGGGAAGTACCTGTGTCGCATAGGCCGGGAGCAGACGCCCGGATGTCACCACTGCGTCGACTGCCCGGAAGACACGGCGCTGCACACGTTGCAGGAGTGCCGTGCGTGGGCGACGCAGCGCCGTGAACTAGTCGCGGCTATCGGTGGTGACCTCTCGCTTCCGGCCGTGGTTCTGTCCATGGTCGGGAGCGAGAGTGCGTGGGAAGCCGTCACCTCCTTTTGCGAGGTGGTGATGGCGACAAAGGAGGGAGCGGAGAGGGAGAGAGAGGCGACGGCCACTCTCCCTTCCCGCGCCAGACGCACCGGGCGCCGCCGGAGGGCGCGCGACGATCTCCGGCCACCCTAGTGTGTGGCCTGCGGGCGACGGGTTAGGGGACCCGTCGCCCGACCAGTAACAGGCCCGAGAAGGCGGCGCGCATGTGTTCCGTGCGCGCCTCTCAGGAGGACGTGGGGCAAGACCCCACAGAAGGAGAGGTCCGCCAGGGGATGGCGGACCGAGGCCTGCCGGGGTTGCGGTGCATGCAGCTGCGAATCCCGTGACCCCGGCCAAGGGTCAGGAGTAGGAACACCGTGGGTTTTTAGCCGGTAAGAGTCCGGCATAACCCTTCGCCTTCCCCAGGCGAAGGGTATCCATGAGGATTTTCCCACGATAAAAAAAAAAAAAAAAAAAAAGGGGTATATATTAGTACCCGTCGCCCGACCAGTAACAGGCCGGAAAAGGCGGCGCGCTGTGTTCTGTGCGCGCCTCTCAGGAGGACGTGGAGCAAGGCCCCACAGAAGAAGAGGTCTGCCAGGGGCTGACGGACCGAGGCTTGCCGGGGTCGCGGTGCATGCAGCTGCGAATACCGCGACCCCGGCTAAGGGTCAGGAGAAAGGAACGCCGTGGGTTCTTAGCTGGTAAGAGTCTGGAATAACCCTTCGCCTTACCCGGGCGAAGGGTATATCCACGAGGATTTTCACACGATAATAAAAGGGGTATACGAGTATATTAATAAACTCTCATTTCACCGTCATGTTTAAGTCCCATGTAATAGTGAGCGAGCCTATTGCCATCAAAGGGTCACAAATCCAGACTCCGGGCTGCTACTAAGAAATTCTTCACGAAAAACCTAATAGCACTTTGCCCAACCAGGGGAGCGTACCCAGAACATCACGGTCAGCAGTTCGACCAATAGACCAACGAGGCAGTTAAGCCAAGCAACCGAGCAAGTTGAAGTTATGCAAAATAATTCAAATACTATAGCGGTAATAACTTTAAAGTCTGCAAACTTCAACATTACAAACTTGCTGTAAACATTCTTACAATGTGTATAAACTAAATGTTAATCTGTTTGTTTGTAGGGTCTTGTTTATTATGCTTTGTATTGTTTGTCGAGAGTTAAATGAGAGCTTCTTTCGAAAACTTACGCTTGCTTGCCAAAGCTTGCCTAAAGGAAACTGGGATGGTAAAGAAAGTCACGACGAGGTTTCGATGTGTACCAAACGAACAGTCATATTTCTGATTAGTTACGGTTTACTCACGTGCATTTTTCGGGATTTCCCGACTAGTTTCGGACCCAAACGCGCAATGAGCTGATCACGCGGCGAGGTCGCGAATCGAATTCACTCGACTCGCGACCTCGCCGCGTGATCAGCTCATGATTAAGGGCTCTGTTTGGGTCCGAAACTAGTCGGGCAATCCCGAAAAATGCACGTGAGTAAATTGTAACTAATCATATGAATGTGTCTCACGAAAGTTATAATAATAAAACGAACAGTCGCCCAACCAGGACTGTAAGGACTTTTTTTAACCTAGTGTTCTACTTGTGACACAGATTTTTTTTTTTTTTTTTTTTTTTTTTTTTTTTTTTTTTTTTTTTAAAAAAACGTTGCCCCACACTAAGATTTCTCTTGTATCGTGGGTGCGTTTACAGACACAAATCTCACAAACAAACGCCCAGACCCGGAACAACCATCTGTAGGCCATACAAATTTTTGTTCCGTGTGGGAATCGAACCCACGACCCGCAGCACAGAAGCCAATCGCTTAGCCACTGCACCAAACGTGTCGTCAAAGATTGAATCTGCATGGGATTCGTTAAATTGAGAAACAAAAAATAAATATTTCAAAAAGAAAACATGGTGTTCTTAACGGTGTGCGGAGAGATATTGCATTAGGGCATGTCCACATCTCCACGTCACGACGTCGTCAACGTGGAACGGTGCGGTAACGGGGCACGGTGCGTTGATATGACGTGCAAAGGACATCATCCATTTTGGCCCAAATGTGAAAGTGCCGGCCAAAAAACAAAAGTGCTTTATTCTGATAGAACTTGTCCGCCTGAGCATTTCTTATTAGGGCACCGAAGTTGTAGCACCGCTGTACTTGATTTTAATTGAGTTCAAAAAGTCTGTCTTTTTATAAACATTCGATTGAATAAATAAACTAAAACAAATGATTTATCGTGTCAGAATATGACGTTTTGAATATATTGAAGTTTTTGTGAAGCACAAGATATTGTCGTACATTATTAACCTGCACATACCCGAAAAAATATTACAAACAAAGTACAAACAATATAAGGTAATCTTAAAACTTGACTCGGCCGGCTGTTAAGTGGGTAGATAGTAGCAAGAAGCTGTTATGACGACTTCTACTATCCTGGACAACGGATCTTTCACGATCGAACTCAGCAATGATTTGCCAGACGAACACTTGGCTGAGTTGCAGGAGCAGGGAAATTATTTATGGACGTTCCGCCTCTAGCCGCAAGCGCACGCGCTCCGCCCGCGCTCTCCACGCCCGCGAGTTAGTCGCCGTACGACGTATATGTATGTATGTGCTCCGATGCTTCAAAACCATACCTTACTGTTTCTCTTATTAAAATTCAGGATCTACATGGTCAACGAGAAATCTAACAATGACCCTGACGTGCATTTTTACTATACGGCAACGTAAATTTCCAACAGGCCCTTACGCCCTTTGTCCACCGCCGCCGACAAACGAGATTAATTTGGACCGAGTTCGGAACGACGTGACGGCGATCGTGTGTCCACCGCGACCGATCTCGGTGGTTCTCAGCACAAGGTAGAAATCCGTACACCGGCGCCGTCAATCTCGATTGTAGTGGACAAGTGCAGATGTGTTTTGTATTGCCGGCATTTCGGTCCGTCACGATCTCGGACGAGTTCTAGCAGTAGCGCCGATTTACTGACAATATCGGTGGCTGAGATGACGGCGCTCGCATGACGAACGTGCGGTGGACACGCAGCCGTAGTAATGTATGTATCGCTACTTCGGCAACGTCATCTCGTTCTCGGTGACGGCGGCGGTGGACAAACGGCCATAGGCGTGCCCGCCAGCTGTATCGCCGTGCTTCCATTCATTTATCGAGATGTTCTGTCACTAATTATTATTTTTTAGCCAAGACATTTTTGCAATTTTATTTTGTTTAAACCTTATCAAGTGGTTTAGATACGACAACATACAACTATGTCAAAAATAAAGGAATTTTATTTCTTTTATTTTTTATTTAATCTAATACAGTAACAGTACATACTCTATATAATAAGACCTGTATTGTTTTACCTTAGCGTGCAAATAAATAGTTTGAGTTAGATCATGGGGAGCATGAAAAGAGCCTCCACGAGTGATGATGCTTAAGTACGTCCGGCGCACCCTGGGCAGTCAGCCTCGCTACCAACCTTGCTGACTGGCTAATCTTTTCACCACAGCATGAGCTATTTTCGTATAGCTCTTGCTGACACGAGAGAAGGAGAAGTAATAGATCATTAGTTTTAAGGAATTATACTACGAGTTATTTGTTTATACCCTGTATTTGTAAACATAACATTTGACAGCAGATTAAATTAATCAAAATTTCAGAGACCAAAGCTAAGAGTTGCTATCAAAATATTAACGTAATTTAATAAATTTGACGTAATTTTCATTTCATGTCACTTCTGAAATGATTAATTTAATCAAAAGCATCTGAAGAGATATCAAGATCAAAACACCATTCAAATTAAAGAGATTTATTTCAACAACAACTGCCTCGTTGGTCTAGCGGTAGCAAGCGCGACTGCTAAGCGTGAGGTCCGGGGTTCAATCCCCAGGTCAGACAAAGTGTTATTTGGTTTTTCCGTGTGGAATTTCTCAGTAGTAGCCCAGAGTCTGGATTTGTGCCCGGTTGATGGCAATAGGCTCGCCCTTTATTACATGGGACTTAAACATAACAGCAAAATGAGGGTGTACTGTGCACCTCTGCCAACCCTTCGGGGATGAAGGCGTGATGTTTGTATGTATGTATTTAATTGCTATTAGCGCACAAAAATTGTCACAATAGTGACGTCAGCAAAAAAAAAACAAAATAGCATGTTATTATTCTTTATTTACCAAATGGCAACGGCTGTTGCTGCGAGCGACGTCATAACACGACACGTTTCATTTCATACGCAGCGTGGGCCGTTGAAGGTGAGTGTGGACAGTCCTTAAGGACGAATTTACATTTCAATAGCTTTGGTGAGGAAAAAAGGGCAGGTATACTATACAACTCTGCCAACCCTTCGAGGAATAAGGCGTGTTGTTATGTTTTTTTACGTTATATTATTTCAACAAATATTGCTGCAAACCTAAGATACTTCACGTTAAAAGTTAAAACAAAAGTCCGAGGTTCAAGTTTACGGTCGAATGGTTAATGCTAGAAGCTTGACATTTGGACAGTTCCCGTGTCCACACAAGTTTTACGGCATATGGCGAAAGGGGGCACTAACCGGACGGATGAAGTCGCAAACAAAAGTTAGTCTGGCGTCTATGTACAAACAACTGGATTCATGAAGAAGAACAGTAAAATTGTGATATGTTATGTCATAGGTTGGTAGATAGGCCGTCGTTTCACCTGATAGAAAATGGTCACTTGGCTATGCTCCCAAAGTACCATTTTTTACTAAAAAAATGAAAAAAAAAACAAGCTGAGACGAAACGAGACCTAAGGAAAAATTAAGAATATCTCATATTTAAGAACAGAATCTGCTCTAAATGAAACCCAAAAAAATTACACCGTTATCATAATCGAAGAAGGTCCTCCATTTACTAATGTTATCCAAGAGTAGCTGTTTAAAATTCTCGTGGAGACCACAGTAATGTTGCGAAAAATCAGTTTCAAAAAGCAAAACGAAATCTAAAACGGTTTAATTCTGCAATTGTTACAAACAGCTCAACAAGATTCATTTGCAATATACAATTCCAAATACATTTTCGACATTGATTACTCTATTATTGGAGTCTGTTCAGGCGGAATTGTATAGCGGTGCCTTGATGTCGTCATATTTGGAGGTGAAAAACTGAAATAATAAAGACTTGAAAAAAAATACATTTTACATATTATTGCACCAAAAAAGAAAAATCAATTAAAAAAAAAAACAATCCTTCAACGGTTTATATTTGCAATTGTTATATACAGGTCAACAAGATTTATTTAAAATATACAACTCAAAATACGTTTCACATAATATTGCATCAAAAGAGAAAATGAAATTAAAAATTAAATGAAACTTAAACGGTTTAATTCTGCAATTGTTACAAACAGCTTACAAGATTCATTCAAAATTAATAAAGCAAAATACGTTTCACATAAAGCATCAAAAGAGCAAAATCATTTAAAAAAATCAAAATGAATCCTTAAACGGTTCAATTCTGCAATTGTTACAAACAGTTCAACAAGATATACGAGTACAATATACAACTCAAAATACGTTTCACATTATATTGCATCAAAATTGCAAAATCACTTTAAAAATAGAATGAAAGCTAAAACGATTTAATTCTGCAATTGTTACAATCAGCTTACAAAATTCATTTACATTATACAACTCAATATACGTTTCACATAATATTGCATCAAAAGGGTCTCCATAAAATATTTTATTCTTGTTTCGGATAGGTATAACTTTTAATGGAAGCCGTTTCGGGAACACGTAACTTACTTGTTTTAATGAAGCTGGTAAACTTGAACGTCGGGAAATGTGTCAAATTTTCAGAATCTGATAATTATGTAAAATGTATTTTATAATGTCTTAATTTATTTTTCTTAGGTAATGGTAAAGTGTTTACATGCCAACGTTTCTGAGGTGAGAGTTATTGGATTTTAGTACCTATTATTTTATTATTGTTTAATTGTGTATGAGGGCTCGTGGCTAATTAACAACCGGGCTGATCGTTCGATTTGCAAGGCTAAGCTACGTTTGCCGCAGTCAGTCCGTGGATGGGTGAGCTTTCGTTCCACATCGAGACCCTACTGTACCTCGTAGAGTACGTTAAGAAGAGTACGTTTTTAAGGCATATTGTCAATCTTTTTACACGTGCAGCTTTTGGGTGAGATATACACAGAAGGCCTAAACGTCCTACGTATTCAATAAAATAATGCGTTCAGGATACTGTTGGGACTCCTCTCGCTACTGTAGCGCATCCACTATGTTTGCAGTCGCACATACAGATGACTTCTACGCTATTATGCGCAAGAGAGTTGCGTCTATGATGGGCAGAGTGCGGGGGAGTCCTAATCCTATTTGGTCATGGCTGGAAAACCAGACAGCCCTATATTGAAGTACTGGGTAAACACTCATCTGTCTAGCCGGTTCTCGGTTTTTAGAAGAGGATTTATATAACTTATTTGAGGAGCTCGTGGCTAAATAATTACAGCCGCATAGACCGATCTTCCGGGTTAAGGAGGGAAGCCGACCCCAACATAGTTGGGAAAAGGCTAGGCAGATGATGATTTATATAACTTATGCACCTAACAGTTTTTTTTTTTTTTTAATAATACAACACCAATTGGATGACTTATATGTAATGTTTTATCCGAAATAAAGATTTTGAATTGAATTGTTAAGTTATCGGTCCCGAGTGTCATATGAATACCTATGACTGTCGTTAGGGGTAGTAGAAGCCCGAAAGTCTAACAACCAGTCTAACTTGAGGATGTGGGCATTGCCCAGTAACTGAGTTGCGGAGGTATAATGGCAGTCGCTCCGTGTAAAATACTGGTATTCAGCCGCATCTTGTTAAAATGGAAGTTGACCCCAACAAAGTTGAGAAAAAGTTAGGCAGAAGATTGTGTACTTGTGTGTGCTAACTATGATTCTTTCAGCATTTAGTTTATTTCTTCTTTGATTTGTATAAATACAATTTGAATTAACACTATTAATTGGCAGACACAAACGTGTGTGTTGCTGGATACTAGAAAGCGCTGATATTATTGTTTGATATTCGTTAAATGAACGTTTTTTTTTTATACATTAACACAATCATTTTTTTAAATAATTACAAATACAAATCACTACATAGTATAAAACAAAGTCGCTTCCCGCTGTCTGTCCCTATGTATGCTTAGATCTTTAAAAGTACGCAACGGATTTTGATGCGGTTTTTTTTAATAGGTAGAAATGATTCAAGAGGAAGGTTTTAAGCTACAAAACGTATACGTGCAAGGCCGAAGCGGGTCGTAATACATAAAAATTATAATTATATCCTAATAAAACTATAAACTATAATCAAAACATTGTTTTTAACTGCAAGCCGTACCCCAAGATCAACTGTGTCCCGAGCAACTAAGGACCCCTTATACAGATAGCCTTAGTTTAACTTTCATATTTTATAGCCTTGTATTTCACGAAATTTCGCTCCCCATAATACCGTAAAAAGAATTTTAATAAAAAACTTGTCGCTAAAACGTTACTAACACAGTTTTCTCACTTCGAAGACAAAAGAAAAACTGCTAAGTTATCTTTATTAAGTTGTAACAGTGTTTTTTGCGGCGACGCGCTTGAAAAATATTTTTTACTGTTTTTAAAACTAAGAGCTTATTCAGATGAAGCGGTTACAAGTGGAGCGTCTCGTGAAAAATACTGTTTGTCGCGGCTCCGCAATGAAATTAAGGTTAGTAAATACGTCTTCCTATAAAATAATCATAGTATTTTCTGCAGAACATGTTTTTCGTATTTTTTGATTGATTGTTATTATACAACGATAATAAATCCCAATATAGTGAGTCCTGGGGCCCAATTCTCCTAAAAGAAATCTTGATAAATTGCAACCGAATCAAAGCCGAACCGTTCATTCAGATAGTTTTCGTTTTCATAAGCTGTCAAATTGTTAGACACAAAAAACAAAATCAATCATTTTGACAGTTTTCGTGAAAAAAAAACTGACTGACGGTTGTGGTTCTTTTGCGTTTGGCAACCATTTTGTTAGTTGAATTGGCCCCCTGACGTTCCTCTACAAAACGTTATCAAAGTATAAAAAAATAAAATTAAAAAAACATGGATAATACAGGATGTTAACGAATTCGTGTAATTCCTTCAAACCACATGATCTATTAATGATATAGATTAACCCCACACGGGTTTTTTTTTCCCAAATATTTCTTTACGTGATAGTAAATTTCGATGCCATGCACAAATGAATGAAGGCACGGCGACACAGCTGACGGGCACGACCAGCGCGATACCGCTCCATACAGTCAATTGACTTGGGACGCTAAAATTACTCAGATGCAGAATACAATGGTTCATTTTTTGAAAACTTTTTTTTGTTGGTTCTGAATAAAACCTATCTAGGGTCAATCAGTATCACCAGTAGGTCACGCGGTTTGAAGGAATTACACGAATTTGTTAACACCCTGTATAGCTATTTTACGGTTTTTGATGATGTCGTTTACGTTTTGTCGATAGCAGTCGCCTTGCAGTTACAATTTACGAAATCACTGCCATTTCAGGACTCACTCGTATTTCATTGAAAAGAGCATAGTTATTAGAGAAGTACAGTCAGAAGTAATAATACCTACTAGACGCTTTTAATATCGCCAACAAAAGCTATCTGTCCCAAGCTGCGAGAATAAATAATTGTCTATAGCATAGGCCTATATTTATGGATCTATCCATAAAAATATGGCTATCGTTTTATTTATTTATTAATCAACTACTCACTACACTCACAGTTACGGAACACGTGCAGCGAGTCATTACAATTGTGACAATTTGTTAACACAAAAGTTGTTTAGCTAAAAAAGATTTTACAGATATTTAAAAATAAATAATTATGATAAAATATGTCGGCTGAATATTGAGCAACCAAAAATCGTTGGCTATTTTAAAACACTTGGCAGACATTTATTGCTTCTGACTACTGCACCCTCTCAAAATTTGCGTTTGTCTACTATTTTGCTTGTGGCTGCCCGGTTGTCAGACTTTCGGGCTTCTGACAACCCGTAACGCCTGTCATAGGTATTCGTATGACATTCGTGACCGACGGCTTAACGTACTCTACGAGGCACGGAGATATCACGATGTGTGACGAACGGTCACACTTGCAGTATCAACCCCGCGGTTGATACTACCCATGAGCCCCTCATATTTCATCTATATAAAGGAACATAATTTAAAATGTAAACACTACAGCCACTAAATTATTCAGTGACATAGTTATAGTTGACAGTGTTAAGGCAAAAGCTTTTACATTAAAGATGATAGCAAGTTTCAGAGTTTAACTCCTCAACTATGCCGGGGGTTACGAAGTTAGCTTTGCGCGCGATGTCTGATAGCATGTGTATAGAGGATGGCTAGATCTTGGATCTTGTCTTTGTACATACTGGGATATAATGTCGGAATATTATTCATTACCAGCTGTGCTCGAAATTGTGTCGCAGTAACTTAACAAACTTCTTGATAACTTTAAATTCAAATATATTTTGATTGAGCGAATCGATTACGATGAAACAAAAACTGAGGGTCAAAATATACGTCCAATACTTGCTTCCGGGAGCCGGATCCGACTATCTGATCAGATTCATGAAATACACATACGATTCTGGTGTCCAATTTTTTCTGGACGACGACGACGGCCGGACGATGCTTACGATTCTGACATCCAATCCTAAAATAAAATAAAACAACTTATTCGCTTGACGAATATGGAAGCAATAAATATATTTCAAAAAGGAACAGACATGCCATAGAGTGCACTGATGTACAACAAAGAGTTGCTATTATAATATTTTGATCTATTACTAACACCCCCACTATCAAAATATTACACAGTTTCAACACCTAACTTATACATAAACTTCTAATGTTTAGCTGGACATAAACTCTTTGTTAAAATATCTGCTGGCATGTCAGCTGTTGGTAAATACTGTAATATAACTATTTTATTGTCACGGTCATTTTTTCTTTTTAGAACCCACTTGCATTTCACAATTTTTCCATCACCTGGTGCATCAACCAGCCCCCAAGCATGATTGTCCTCAAAAGACTGCAACTCATCTCTCACAGCCTGCAACCAATGTTCTTTTTGAGGACCCTGTAATGCTTCCTCCAATGATATTTCATTTGTATCTATTTGATTGTTGTCCACACACATATTTGAAAATCCGTATCTGTCTGGTTTTCTTCTCTCTCTTGTACGTGCTTTATTTTCGACAGGCACAACATCGTTGAAGTCTTCATTTTCGCTAGGCACGTATGTCCTATCGTTCGGATCATCAAACATAGAGGTATACGAACTGTCATCTGATAGACTGTTGTCCCCCACTAAATCTAGACTTGCCTCTTCAACACCTGACTTCAAATGATTCTTCTCTTGAACAACAATTGCATTTTGTGGCTGTGGGTCTTTTTCTATAATAATCACATCTCGACTAGTGGTTATTTTTAGTGTTTTAGGGTTAAAAACTCTGTATCCCTTTGTGTCTTCAGAATAACCCATTAGAATACACTCTTCTAATTTTTTGTCCCACTTGAGACGTTTTTCCTTTGGCACGTGTACCATTACAGTGCTGCCAAAAATTCTGAGGTGACTAATATCAGGCTTGGTTTGCGTCCATAACTCGTATGGAGTTTTATCTTGCAATGCAGGTGCTACTGTTCTGTTTTGCAAATAAACAGCCGTATTAGTTGCCTCTGCCCAAAATTGCTTGCCTAAATCAGCTTCAAATAAAAGACATCTGGCCTTTTCAACAAGTGTTCGGTTCATTCTCTCGCACAAACCGTTTTGTTCAGGCGTGTAAGGGTTAGTCTTCTGATGAATTATTCCCATATTCTTTAGAAATTTATCAAATTCATGATTACAGAATTCTTTGCCATTATCAGTACGCAGAACCTTGATTTTTCTGTCGAGATAGTTCTCAACCTTAGCTTTATAATCTTTAAAACATTGAAAGGCTTCACTTTTATTTTTCATGAAGTAAATATAGGTCATTCTACTGTAATCATCTATAAAAAGTATGAAGTACCTTGAGCCTCCAAGGGAAATATTCTCCATTGGCCCACAGACATCTGAATGTATTATGTTCAACAGCTCAGTACTCCTGTTGCCTTCACTGGGAAAAGGCAGTCGGCACTGCTTGCCCTCACAGCATATTGTACAGGAATTCTTACCAATTTCTGCTTTCTTGTCAATTGATAAACCATTGACAGCATTCATCATTTTATTCAAGTAGGTACTATTCACGTGTCCTAATCTTCGATGCCAAGTTTCACTGGTTACCACTGCAGCAGCCGTGAAATCAACTGGGGTGTTTAATTTGTACACTCCATTCACAAGTGTAGCTGTTGCCACCAGGTTTCCTTTTCTGTTGTATATCTCACAACCATCGTTTGTAAAAGACACTCTGTTTCCGTTGCTTATTAATCGACTCACAGAGAGAAGATTCGTCGTAAGACTCGGAACACATAATACTTCTTCAACTGTCACGTTATAATCACATTCTTCTGTGCATGTCCTGATCTGCACATCACCAGAACACACAACAGGTACTTTATTTTTATTAGCAAGAATTATTTCCTTCGGAAAACAATCGTACGACACATTACTGATCCAATGTTTATTTGTTGTCAAGTGAACACTGGCTCCGGAATCAATGTACCAGTCAGTTTTGCTATAACTGCCATTAAAAACACTACACTGAATGCGTTGGTTTGCCTCGGTGAGTTTTCTTTGGTTTTTGTTTCGATCTTTGAGCACTGATTCCGATAATGTCCGATTTGTTTACAATTATAACATTTTATTTGCTTGCTGACACTGGCATTTGACTTTGACATCTGCCCGCCATCATGATTTCCTATGACCAAAGATTTGCAATTTTTCTTACGTTGGTATTTCTGAAATGTTGCAAATGCGCCATCGACGTCTTTCGTATTTTCCGTTTCCATAACTAATAATTTGGATTTGATGGCGTCCGCTGTGATTGTCATTCCAGAATGCTCAATGGCCATTATCATAGGCGCGAATTTTTCGCTTAATCCAGCAAGTAATAATGAGCCGATCCACTCATCACTGATGTTGAATCCAGTTTCCGCCAACTTTTGCCCAATTTCCACAATTTGCGTAACATACGATGACATCGAATCAGAATTTTCGAGTCGAATTGAAATGAGATTTCTAAGCAGACTGATTCTTCTCGTGAACCCAGAATCGTCATACAATGACTTCAGCTTATCCCATAAACTTCTAGCTGTCGTTACGTTCCTTATGTGTACGTAGATAAATGGATCTATCATCAAAATAATTTTGGCCTTTGTTCTGGCATCCTCTTCGGCTCCAATAGCTGGTTGGTTTGGCTCCGGCTTTATGCATTTCAGCGTACCTTCCAACACTAGGACGTTTTCTACTGCATAACACCACTGACTGTAGTTTTCGCGACCTTTGTGTTTAGGCACGTTCACCATATAGTTGTGACTAGTAGCCATATTGTTAGTCCACGAAACGCTATATGCTGTCTTTTGGTAATATTATATTGTTCTCGAACTTTTCCGAAATAGCAATCATAAGTCCATACAGAAAACAATATCACAGTGAAAACTAACTGCCTCTAGAGATTTATTTAAAATAAAATAAAACAACTTATTCGCTTGACGAATATGGAAGCAATAAATATATTTCAAAAAGGAACAGACATGCCATAGAGTGCACTGATGTACAACAAAGAGTTGCTATTATAATATTTTGATCTATTACTAACAAATCCGATAGACTGATCGTACGTGTAATTCATGTTCAAACAAATGTATGGCGCGGAGGCCTTCAGATAGTCTGATCAGACTATCGGAACCGACTATCGGAGGCAAGTATCGGACGTGTATTTGGGCTCTAAATGTTACTCCGAGATACGCACAGTATTTGTCTATGAAGGTCGACCGCATTGGATCAGTATTTTTTATATGATGCGTGCACAAACAGACTTTTTTTTTGTATTATAACTTTCGTGAGACATTCATATTATTTATGATTAGTTCTTTATGGTTTACTCACGTGCACGAAAACTACGTGAAGCCATCGAAATCAGCCATCATTTGGACTTCAACAGAGATGTTGTTTGGACACTGCCACCTGCCTGGAAACCAGCTCTAAAGTCTACTTCATATAAAAGTGAGTTAAGTCTGGAGTGCGACACATTAAGTGCGACATGCACCGATACTCAGTATCTCAATAACACGGACACGACAAGTGACGAAGACGCACGAGCAATACCGAAACAGAGCGCGCCCCTCTCGTCGCGGGCGCAACGCTACGCGGCGCGGTACAGCACCAGTTCGACTCGCGACCTCGCCGTGTGATCAGCTCATAATCAAGGACTCCGTTTAGGTCCGAAACTAGTCGGGCAAACCCGAAAATGCACGTGAGTAAACCGTAACTAATCATAAACACAAACAAACTGTCAAACCGATAAACAGACAAAAATTAATGAAATGGAGAGTCCATCCATCGGTTATTCTTTAACCCGCAATTTTTTTCACTGTCTGTCTGTCTAAACATTTATCATATACGTATAGATAGATGTAGTAACGTTCGACAAATAAGACTCACTTTAGCTAGGAAATGTATATGTAGAAATAAGCAACGTGTTTGCTTCCAGCATTATTTAATGCATTATTATGCTGTTATAAACCTCAACGATCAATCAATATCAGCTCAAACTTTACTTGAAGAAATGGGTTTTCCCGTGTGGATAGAATATAGAACTTCCCCACCGCACGCTTTGAATAAACTCAAAACTCAAACTCAAAACTCATTTATTCAAAATAGACTAGAATGACTTAGTTCTTTTTGAACGTCGATTTTACAATATAGACATCCCCCAAAAAGCCCTCCCTTCACCGCTTCCTAGTGTTTTTGCTGTGAAGAAGAAACGGCGCAACAAACTCCCCAGCAACACAGATATGTCTGTCAAGTGAATAAATTAATTGACTCTATACAAAGAAAATCATAATATTTTTTACAATAATAAAATTATGCACATAAAGGAAAAGTAAAAATGAAAATTGTACATAAGTAGGTATATAAATCAATTCTGTATGAATTGAGATAAATCAAAATCGTATCTAAATAATATAGATACTTATCTAAACAAACACATTAAAACTAATGGTTTCCAGGGAAGCCACATGTGCAGAAAAGAATTAGCGCCACACGTCCCTATCGTCAACATAGTCGTTTATCTTATAGTATGCCTTTTTAATGAGAACTGATTTAACGAATGATTTAAATTTGCCATCGGTGAGATCCGTAATTGTTTTGGGAAGCTTGTTATAAAATCTAACACAATTTCCTAGGAATGACTTATTCGTTTTGGATAATCTAAATTTAGGGACTACTAATTTATGTTTGTTCCTAGTATTTATATTATGAACGTCGCTTTTAACATTATACATTGGCAGATTTTTACGTACAAACATAATATTTTCAAAAATGTAAAGGGAAGGCATCGTCAGAATATTAATCTCTTTAAAGAAATCTCTAAGCGACTCCCGAGGACCCATATTATAGATCGCGCGGACTGCCCTCTTCTGTAATATAAATATCGAGTCGCGATCGGCCGCTGCCCCCCACAGCAGAATACCATATGACATAATGCTGTCTAATAGACGCGGGTTGTAAGATCCAACAAAACCCAGCACGCTCGGTGCCAGGATCTGTACGTTCCGCCTGGCTAGCTTTACATTAAAGTCCGGCTCCAAGCAGTTTACTGTGTTCCCTCGTGTGTATGTGAGAGCCAGAGGGGTACAAGAAAATCCCTCTACAAGGTAACTCGGAAAGGGGGTAGAATAGAATAGAATATACTTTATTGTACACCAAAATTGTAACACAGTTGTTATACAATATCATACTAATTCGAAAGCGTGTTAAAGTACCCATAATAATGAATAACTTTTGTTCTACAACTTTACCCAAAATTTCAATAGTTTAAGAGAAATAGCTGTTCAAAAATTTCATAATAAATACGCTAAAATTTATCTATCCTCAACTATGATCAGCTGTGTTTACATTTTAAGTCATATTTGGGGCCACGGATTAGAATCTTCAATTTCTGAATTCGTAACTAAAGCAAGGATGAATAATTTTTGAAAAAACCAAAATGAAAATGATCTTTCATGGAAATAAAAGTTATCGATTAAACACTTGCTTTAAAACAGTCATCATTTATACCACAGTAGACATATAAGCTAAAACAGTACTTCAACTACCTACAATCGTCCGATTTGACACACTCACACAGACACGCACTGCAACAAGACAAATAAGGTATTTTCGGGATGCAGTTCCATACAAAAACAAAAAACTACTCAGTATACAGAGCGTGTCTGTGTGAGTGTTTCAATTCTTGAGATTATAGTAAGTTGAGGAACTGCTTTAGCTTATATGTCTATTGTGGTGATACTTTAAGTGGCTCGCGGATTAGTACCCCCTTTTCGACAAACCTTGTATATCTCTGTTACTTGGATTCGTGTGTTTCATTTTAGAACCTGTCTGCACTTACCATCAGGAGCGTTTAGTGTCAAACGCGATAGTTTTAATAAAAGAAAATGGTTCAAAAGATATACTTTTTTTTTATTTATTTTTTTCAAAAAAACGTTGCCCCACACTAAGATTTCTCTTGTATCGTGGGTGCGTTTACAGACACAAATCTCACAAACAAACGCCCAGACCCGAAACAACCATCTGTAGGCCATACAAATTTTTGTTCCGTGTGGGAACCGAACCCACGACCCGTAGCGCAGAAGCCAATTGCGTAGCCACTGCACCAAACGTGTCGTCAATACTTATCTTCAAAAGTAACCCATCAAGGCACTAGCCTTGGTGGGTCACTTTTGTCTAATGCTAGTAAGTACCAGCTTGAAGCGTTGGAGTCCATTGAGAAGCGTGCCAAGAACTCATTAGCAACGACTCCCTTGTTCAGACCCAGCTCCAAAGTCTTGAGCATCGGCGCAAAGTTGCTAGTCTATCGGTTTTTTATCAGTTACATATCGGAGAGTGTGCATCAGATCTGCATGATCTAATTCCTCCCTGCCCTTTTTTCTATCGGATGGCCGGAAGCACGAAAAAGCACCATCGATTCATGGTCGATATACCAAAAACCCGAACGAAGCGCTTTGATTCCACTAAACCGCCAAACAGTGGAATGCGCTACCCGAGTGGGTGTTCCCCGACAGCTACAATCTGGGTGTCTTTAAGTCACGAGTGAATCGGTTACTTCTAGGCAAGCGTGCTCCATCGTAGACCGCATTATCGTTTAACATCAGGCGAGATGGCGGTCAACCGCAGGGCCACTAATAAATAAAAAAGAAATGATCTGTTTATTACCTATATTAGACACTAGCTTTTGGCCGCGACTTCGTCCGCGTGAATGTGTAGTTAATAGTTAACTAATAGACTGAACGTTGGGCTGTTCGCTCACACCGTGGCATTTTTATTACTTTTAGCACTTCTAAACGAAAGGTCTGATTCGAATAATTTAAAGAACATTTTACATGTACATAATCAACCTTGATAAGGATTAATATCATGTTTGGAATCTCTTCATCTTTCGATTCTACCCGTGTTATGATCGACTAATTTGATCAAAAAACGGTTGATGTGACTTCACTACTCGTATAATAGTTAAACATATGCCCTCACGGACTATTTTTAAACAAATTCTACCTCTTTATAATGTTAGTACCTATAGATAAGCCACTTTTTGATACCTTGGGTTACATTATTGTAATTTATTTACGGATCCCAGATTTTTTGATGGTAAAATATAGCCTATAGCACTCAGGGATAACATAGCTTCCTATTGGTGAAATATTTTTTTAAATCGGATGAGTAGTTTCGGAGATTACCTCCTACTTACATACATACAAACAAACAAATTCTACCTCTTTATAATATTAGTACAGACTAGCTGTGCCCGCGACTCCGTCCGCGTGGAAGTCGGAAAACAACATTGTGTCGCAGCAACTAAATAATCCATTTATTATAATAATAGACAAAGGTGTCCCACTAAGACAATTATATCTTTTGAACCATTTCTTTATGTAGAGTTTCAGCTCCTCTTGATTGACCGTAAAGATTCATAAAACCGTAATACTAAAAACGTGTTGCTTATTTCTATACATTTCCTTGCTAAAATGGATTAAAATTGAATATTGATACTTTTATTGAAGATGTAACAAAACCATATCGCGAAATAAAAATAGCTACAACGCCGTCTTGTTACAATCTGCAAACTAAATTATGATTTCATTCGAGGTGTGGTAGGTATAGAAAATAACTTTAAATATTTAAAAAAAAACTTATAGAAGACTTCATTTAATTTTAATAAGTTATAGGTAGGTAGGTACTGCTTTCAAAAAGTCTGATCTGGAAATCGAACCAACACAAACGCGAAAAAACATCATCTATATTTTTATTTCACCAATCGATATGATCGCTCCAATAAACATAGTGCCTGAAATTGATGGAAGACCATAAAAACTAACATTAAGTACCTACCTAACTTAGGTACATTTCAATTCAAACACTTATTTGTTGTTACTTCTTATTTCTTGCACTTCCTTCAATTTAAGACAGTGTGTTTGTTGGAGAGATTTGATCCTTATTATTGACCTTATAGATATCTATCAACAGGGGCCATAATATAATACCGGATGGTACATAAAGCTTTGTCAGTTCGATTCCCGGTTCAGGCAAAAAAATCAGTAAAAGGTAATTTCTTACTTTAAAAAAAAGTGAAATGAAGTTTCCTTTGAGTGAAATTTGCTATTTTTAATATTTAAAGTACTTTCCCTCCATGGCCACGTCTTTGGAACATTACCTAAAGCTTAAAAAAACTCAATTAAATAAACTTAATAAAACGACGGCGACAGGCTTTGAATAGTTCTGACAATAATGAACAAAATAAAATAAAATGTAGAAAAACATTCCAAAAAGTGCATTGAGTAGATAGAATGATTACGAAATACTAAATTTCAACGAAAGCACTGGGTGAGCACTTTCCTTGCAAATAATCATGGCCACCGATTTCAATTTGAATTTGGACCTTATTTTCGGCATCAGCATTCCCAAAAAGTATGAACATTCAATGAACAAAAATCCTACTATTAGTCCACATCATGAATTAATTTTATTGTGAACAACAATAAGAAATTGACCTAATAAATTCTAAATAACAATATCTTCGTTTTTTTTTTTGTAAAAGCTTAGTTCCTTCTTCATAAGGATAGCATTTCATTAGACCTTTCGTAGACTGAGAGTAGGTACCAATTCAACAATGAATATTAGGTAATTTGTGGATTTATTCGTAGTAAAATATTTCCTCGCAACATTATTTGATACACGTAACGCCATCTATTGAAAATAAACTAATACATGCTAAGTTCTTCTAGAAAACTTAAAATTCGCATAACTTTTGATTTCGTGAACCGATTGCGATGAAACAAAAAACATATGTTACTTGGAGATAAGCACAATATATGTTTATAAAAGTCAACAGCATTGGGTCAGTTGTTTTTACGTGATGCTTGAACAAACAAACAGATAAACAGATAAACAGACAAACAGACAAACCAACAAACAGAAGAAACAAAATACAAAAATGTTAAAAATGGGTTCTTTTGGTTATTTTTTAACACCCCAACCATGTTTTTTCAAAATATTTGCTATGTACAGATACGCAAAGTCTACAGATTTGATAAATGTATAGAAGATATTGATTATTTGCATATCTTTTGAATGCGTGAACCGATTGCGATGAAACAAAAAAAAATATGTTACTTGGAGATAAGCACAATATATGTTTATAAAAGTCAACAGCATTGGGTCAGCTCTTTTTACGTGATGCTTGCATAAACATGCAAACATATGTTTAATCTTTACTTCCCTAGATGGCGTTGGCGTCGAATTAGATCGCGCTATGGTTTCGTTACCGCGCGATTTATAAGTTCTAGACAAAAATTTCCTGGTTACTTCTAAACCACGATTTTATTATATGTATAGATTACTCTAATGTTCTCCTAAGAACATTGTTTCAAGGTAAAGCAACAAATTATTAAGTCTTTATGTGGAAGGGTCTCGTCTAATACCATTTATTGCTTTGTATCGGTTTTCCGATACTTTTACGGGTGAGTGGATTCCCTTACAGCAATAATAACAGGTGTTTTGATGTATTGGGCATTTTAGCGTGATATTCCTTACTTATTCCTTTTTGATTGGATTCTAACTATGCTTATATGTATACATATGAGTGATTCGGTACATCAAACAAGGAGTCAGCACCTTGAAGGCCCGATAATGCCCCAGAATAGATGAAATACAACTAGCTCATCTACATTTACTCTATGTTCCAAAACTTTTTGGAAAATTTTTAAACGCTGTATTTCTTACCGATTTACTTCATAAAATAACATGTAGTAAAATTAGCTATTTTAAATATTGGGATAGTAAAAAATTAAGAATAGCAGTGCCCCATCTCTTCCCTTAAGTTTCGTAAAAGGTGACTAAGGGATTCACTAGAGGATGGGCAGCAGCGTTCTGTGAGTGCTTTAACAACCACTACTGCGATTACCAACCCGCCTGCCAAGGTTGGCGAATATTGCACCCCCACCCCCCATGGCTAACATGGCTTGGGGAAGGCCTATGTCCAGCAGTGGACGTCTTCGGGCTGAATGATGATGATGATGATGACATAACTGGTATAAATAAACTAGGCAAGGGACTTAGCTTTTATTTGGCTGGAGAACCTTCAGGTCTCGCCAATAACTGCCCGGTTACGTAGAAACCGTCCCCTAGGACGACCTACAGCAGTCCAATAGAAAAAAAAAAAAAACTTAGCTTTTATAAATTAGAAAAACTAAAAAAGAAGCAATTTTTTTTGTGACTGAACATTTCTTTTCCGCACATAAATGAAAGCTCGACGACAGCTGGCGGGCACAACTAGCGCGATATCGCTCCGCGCAGTTAGTTAACTTAGGGTGCTAAAATAAGAAATTCAAGATTGTTTTGTTTTTTCTAAACGCTGGCTCAATTTGTGTGACCAGTAAATTACGCGGTCTACGCGAATTCGGATACAGCGTATATAGTGTAAATATGAAAATCGTGAAATTACCCCACAGTATTTTCATTTTCTGCACACGTATTTCTCTACCGCTATTTCTATACAGCAATACACGGCAACAGTATGTACCTACATTTGCACAAAACGGCTTACTCGTCAAAAATGCATTACTACGTGCTAATATTCGCTAAACAAGGTACCTCAGCTACGCTGCAACCGTTTGTACGGGAATATTGTGTGAATAAGCTTTAATATGGCGCCGTGACAACTTTGTATCGAAAATAACCTGCATTTGGACGAATAAATACAACATTTTCAGGTAATTTTAAAATCGTAGTATAGAGGAAATATTTTTAAGAAATAAAAGCTTATTATTGCCAGATTTATTTGCCCTTATTTTATTTAATCATCCTATCCTAACTATAATATTACAAATGCGAAAGTAAGTTTGTTTGTTTGTTACCTTTTCACGCCTAAACCACTGAAGCGATCATCCTGAAATTTTGCTTATACGTTGTCAGGTGTACAGAAACGGACATAGGGTACCTTTCATCCCGAAAAAAAGTACTGTTCTCGAGGAAAACAACAATAACGTTAATATATGGCGCCACGTGTCTTTCGAATCATGATTGAATTACATTATTATAGAAACTTTAGTAGCGTGTTAAGAGTTGATTGTCAAATTCTAAATTAACGCGAGCGAATCCGCGGGCAAAAGCTAGTAACGTCATAAATAGCAATAAACTTAAGGTCGTTTTTCAACGATTCACCACCGATTTGCGGTGACGACACCAATACGTGACTTGTCTAATACGACGACTAATACGACACGACAATACTGCGACGATTCTAATATGACACGGCAGTCGTTGACACGTACTGTTTACCTGTGACCATTCACTACACATCAAGGCTCCTCCTTGGTTTGAAGAGCACGTTAAGCCGTCGGTCCCGGGTGTCATACGAATTCCTATGACAGTCGGTACGGGTAGTCAGAAGCCCAAAAGACTGACAACCGATCTAACCTTAGGCATATCGGTCTAATTATAATTTTGTACTAACTCTATACATATATTTTAGACATAATATTGCTGTGTAGTTTTGACTAGTTTAAGTCTAGTGTCTACCGTGTCAGCGAGAAGTAGAGTTCTCGCCAGCGTCGCCGTGAATACTCTCGACGCTACTACGAAGCCCTTGCTTGATAAAGCATCGAAGCGGGCTGATGATGATGGTTTTGTGACGGTGCAAAGGAGGAAGCGCCGTCAGAGAACCCTCAAAAACCACTGCGGCACGGCTCCTGTGGAGCCCAACTTAATTATACGTGCCGCGAAGCCGAACACTCCGGTGTACATCTCCCGCCTACCCTACACCACTAAGGCGGAGGACATCGAGGAGTACGTGCCCCAAAGGACCAAGTACACGGCGAGAGTGCAGCTGCTGGAATCGCGCCGCAATGTCGACTTGAGGGCATTCGTGGTGCGAGTACCAACTTGTCTTCTTGTCTTCTTCTGCACCTCGTCATGGAAGAGGACTTTTGGCCGCAGGGAGTGGTGTTCCGTCACTTCCGCGGACAAGTGCCACACGATCGCGCAGCAGTAGACATAGTGCGCAAGTAAAGTGTTTTTACTAACATAGGCTTAAGTTTTATTAGTAACATAAACTGTATTATTTAATAATATATATGTTAATTTGTAAGGTCCATCTATGGGCTAAAGTAGCCTGAAAATAAATGAGTTCATTATTATCATATTATTAAGTCGCTCTCAGTCTTTCCGTGGGTGTCATAAAGCCACATACATTTTTTTTTCTTTTCTTTCGTTCTTCAGTCAGTGGTCCTTGTGGACCGTATCTATGTAACCGGGTAAACTGGGCACCATTGGTGAAACTCGAAGGGTCTCCAACCAATGGTGGGGAAGTAAAATACTTAACCTAAGCTAACTACTTACACTACACTAACATCATGACTACCTGCAACAATAGCACTAAGGGCGACCCCTAGTGGGACTCGGACCTCGGCTTAAGGTGTTGCTGGCGGGTTCTTGTGGGGGAGAGACAGCTTGATGAGGGCTGAATTATCGGTGTGACTGCGGAGTCTGAAGGGACGACCGGCTCTATGACGGGAGAGCTCGGTGGATCGTTACCGGGACACATACACACCGGGCTACTGTCACGATTCGTGTGCCGCAATTTATATCCAGGTACAAGTTGCGATAAATGTCGCGCAACTTGTTTCTGAGCATATGTGTCCGACCTGGCATTTACAAACACTATCGCGACATTGTGTGCCGCGACAAATCTGCGGCGGTGTCAGTATTTGTCGCGGCACTAGTATCGGGCATATGGCACATCTCTACTACGTGTACCGGAACAATACCGTGTGCCACGGTAAATATACCCGGTGTGATCGTCGCCTTAAAGATGACTCAGCGCTAATAACAATATACTGCCATCACTAATCACCTATCTGTTTGTCCACGCGTGTTGAACAATTTATTGGTCTATTTAGAATAAAAGACATTTACGAAATATTACTTTTCATTCCGATCATAGTACCTGGCTACATTTTATTTACATACAGGAGGATTCAACCAAAATAATTTTCGATTACAATTTTAATTTTTCAATATTTTTTTAACCCCAAACACACAGTGGAAAATTATTTCATTTTAATAAAAATTTCAATTTTAATAAAACAAGACCGAAAAAATAAGTTACTATGTGGATTTATAGTATTTCAATATGTTTCATTTTAATATTTTTGTTATTTGCAGTTTTTAATCTTTTTTTTCATTAATTTATTGTATACACTGCTACAATGTGTATTGGGAATGCGTGGTCATATTTAATGGGGTTGCTTGGACTCTTATTCAGAGCAACATTTGATGGGTCAAACAAAAAAAAATCGGTAATTTTTTTCAACTCTCCTTACAAACTGCTGATGTTGATCGGGTAAATTCGTATGGAGAGGCGAAAAAATGATGCCTGTTTTTTTTTATTTGACCTATCATATCTTGCTCTGAATAAGTCACCACAACCCCCTTTAATGTAAAGACGCATTTTTGTTATTCAATTAATTTGGTTTTAATTCGTCCACCTTTCGAATACCTCCTTATTCATTAATTTGAGTTATTCTAATATGTTAAATAAAACCTGCAAACCTATGTAACCTTCGCGAAATAAACTAGTAATAAAAAAACCTATTATAAATCATCTCACAATTTTCCTTCACCATTAAAATAACAATTCGAACGCCTCACAAAACCCCATAAACCCTTACATTTACCCCATTCCCATTACAAAGAAACATTGAACATTTATTATTTAGAAAAATTCGCCAAATATTTCTTCGGGCCGATTACAGTAGCAATAATAACTTTGCCATTACTCAAGTTACCTAACGATCCATGCTACCTTCATGCGATTGATACGGTAACTACAGTTTTATAGCCCTCAATCACTAGACAGACAGATAAAGAAAGCCGATTCCGTACAATTTACGAAAACCAATCTTACACATAGGTAAAGTTAAGATTTTTTTTTGTTTGGTATAGGTTGAAAAATAAACTGATGACACCTGTAACCCTAAGTCTAAAAGTATACGGGAGCGCAGGCCGCGCAGGCAACACAGTTCACAGTTTTATAATTTATACAGTTGGGCAACGCCGACATGGGCGATGACATCGCCTGACATCAAAGGCATTGGCCAACTGTATGGATTGTAAAACTGTGAATTGAGTTGCCTGCACGGCCTGCGCCTCCTTAGAGATACTGAGACAAAGTTGAAAAGTATCATATGCCAGTAATTTAATTCTACCGGCACCCATATCCTTCAAACGGTTCTCAGCAATGCTGCTTGATGGTAGACATAGTAAGACTGTACGGGGTTCCTTTGGTGAAAGTGGACCATTTCAAATACCTAGGACATTTAGTAACAACCGGTCTTACAGACGATGCTGACATCGAAAGGGAGCGGAGAGCTTTGTCAGTTAGAGCTAATATGATAGCCCGCAGGTTTGCACGTTGTTCCAAGTCGGTCAAGATGACACTTTTCAGAGCGTATTGTACCTCATTTTACACTTGCAGCCTGTGGGTGAATCACACCCAAAGAGCATACAAAGCCCTCCGCGTCCAATATAACAACGCCTTCAGGGCGCTGATGGGGCTGCCGCGATACTGCAGTGCCTCGGGCATGTTTGCCGAGGCGCGCGTCGACTGCTTCTTTGCAACGATGCGTAATCGATGCGCATCCCTAGTGCATAGGGTTCGCGGCAGCTCCAATGGCGTACTGATGATGATAGACGACAGGCTGGACTGCCCTTACATCAGATGTTGCAGTGACTTGCACGTCGCCTATAGACGTCGGCAGTTTAATTAATTATTTTTTTAATAAGAAATGAGTCATTGTTACTTATAAATAAATGAATAATAAGAAATAATAAATAGTAGTACTTCCAGAGGAACTGATTCACATGGAGCTCTACTACTACTAAAGTTTAGTTACCATTAAACATGTTGCATTTCGATACTAAACATAGGCCTACCTATGGGTCGGTGAATGAAGCTCGAAACATACTATAAGTCGCGAACAAGAAGGTAAGGTAAAACTATAAGCTTCTTGGTCGAGACTTATAGACGCAACCGACATAGTCTTGAGACAAATCCCTTTACCTTAAAAGTTAACGCCTACGAAAAGATCAAATTGACATAATATGACATGATGAATGGGAAAGGACATTTGCTTGAGCGTAAGCAAATGTAATTTCCATACAATTTGATCTTTCCGCAAGCGATAACGTTTAAGGAAAAGGGATTTTGTCTCAGGGGGCCAGTTGGTTTTATAACATACACGTGTGCTTTATCGGTCGTAAGTCGCAAACGTGACCTTAAGTCCTAGGACGCCCGATGCAAATCTGGCTGGGGTGTAAGTCCTAAGTCGTCACCGTCAGTGGCGACCATCAGTCGCAACCATAAGTCGCGTCCGACAGTAGCAATATTCTTGCACCGACATTGTGTTGCTAGTCGTTACTGGCCTTTGAAGATTTAATCACGCAAATTGTGCACCACATGCAATTGAAACAACATTAAAGGAACCTGCGTGTTGTTCGGTTAAGGACTTGTTACTATACCCGATTTTTAAGTTACCTAAGTCTTATTCAGTATACTATAATAATAGTTAGGACGCCCGGTGTCTTTGATCTTCGGTCGAGACTCTTTCAACTGGGCATTAAAAGTCGGGTAGTGTAATAATTGCTTTCGAACAAAAAATGTTGACAGCAGTCGTGGATCAAGCGCTTTTGTGATAGTTTTTTTGTGTTGTATGATTTGGAGCTTCTGTACACGTTTTATGCTGAACACTGCTGAAATAAAAGCTATAATGGTTACCTACGATCCATTTTTGGATACACAATTTTCGTTATAAATCTTAGACGCAATACTTTCGGATTTATTATCGTTTTGTGAATAGCTTGTAGCTCCAAACCTCGGCTTATCCACCTCTTTATAGGATTGGATGTAATGGGATAATAATGGTGTTGTAAGGCCTTTATAGTTGGCTTTCTCTTTTAGAGGATTTTCATAAATATTTATATGTCATTCAACGCAAGGTTTTCTGGAACCCCAACTTAATTGGAAAAGTGGCTACGCTGGTCGAAAATTTAATTACCTCACGAAACAATTAGATACTTGTAACAATCTGTCCATAAAGGGGCTTGGGCAAGAGAGTGCCCTTTCCGTTGTGTTCCACGCTCTAATCATATTTCAGTTCATTCATCATCATCTGCCTAGCCTTTTCCCAACTATGTTGGGGTCAGCTTCCAGTCGAACCGGATGCAGCTGAATATCAGTATTTTACATGGAGCGACTGCCTATCAGACCTCCACAACCCAGTAACTGGGTAATACGATACTCTTGGTAAGACTGGTTGTCAGACTTTCTGGCTTCTGACCAACAGTAACGACTGTCAAAGATCTACAAATGACAGCCGGGACCAACGGCTTTACGTGCTTTCCGAGGCACGGAGGAAACTCGCTATGGTAAATGGTCACCCATCCACAGACCAACCTCGGCAAGCGTGGCTTAACCCGGAAGATCGGTCTATGCGGCTGTAATTGTTTAGCCACGAGCTCCTCATATTTCAGTTCATTATGATCGGTAATTCGTTAACATTAGGTTCTGCCCCCCAATTTAGAACCTTTTCGATAAGCTGTTGTTAACCAATTGAATGTGTTATCTCGTTCTGTCTACGATTCTCGTAACGAGAGAAAAAGAGATAGTTTAGCGACAACTGACTAATCGAATCATTTTGAATCAGGTTCGATTCGGTTTTGTGTTCCACTCCGGAGTTGATGCGCGTAGGCAGATTTACATAAACCGTTGATAGACACCAAGCTGCCCAAAAGTCGTATCTATAAAAATTCTGCAGTAGTACACCAAGGGCTGCCCCCATGATATTTCACGTCTTCCTTGTCAACTGAAAAGTTTAAGACCTCCGCAACCCAGTTACTGGGCAATGCCGATATCCTAAGGTTAGATCGGTTATCAGACTTTCGGGCTTCTGACTACGCGTGACGACTGTCATAGGTATTCGTATGACACCCGGAACCGATGGTTTCACGTGTTCTCCGAGGTACGGAGGGGTCTCGATGTGTAACGAATGGTCACCCATCCACAGGCTGACCGCGGCAAGCACAGCTTAACCTTGCAAATCATATGATCCGCGAGGTTGTTAATTGGACCCGAGCACCTCCTTGTACTAATTTTATGCATAAAAAATAAATAAAGCATACGAGTATTCTGTCCATCTATTCTCTCAGATAGATACCAGATATTTTGCCTTTTAAGAGGCCTGTAAACGGGCTACAAAAATTGCATATTGTTGACAATTTTAGTGACCAATATAGCTCAGTATATTTGCAACTTATACCTTTGCTGCAATTTCATTGTGCAATACATTGCCGAGTGTAGTCCAACAAGATTCTGCAACTGGACTGTTGAGGAATTTTTTTTGTACACGCGGTGCTATATTGAGGCTAGATCTCAGCAGTTGCGAGGAGACAGCGGTGCGGCGGCGTCGGCGACAGGACGAGGCGAGAGGAGGCGAGCGAGGGAAAAGAGATGCACCTATACATCAGAGCAAAGACGATATACGCCGATATTGCAGCAGCAATCTAGCCGGCTGGACATTGAATTCTTGCGACAACTATGAAATATCTTGACAATATCGCCGGGCTACACTGCCAGATTGCTGTTATTGTTGCACTGTGTTGAGCGATATAATTGTCAATTTGGCGACTGTACAATTGCAGCAAGAAATTGTCAAAAAACTAGCCCGTCGAAGAGCACCTTTAAAAAACTTCTAGTATTGCAATAATATTTTATTTGCAGACGTATTGGAGAAACTTCTGACATTTCACTACCTTTTCAAAGGTATGTTCTCGAAAGCCTAGGTTACCTGGATTCGAATACAATTTTATTGCTTTGTACATTGGAAATAAAGGCAATATAACCTACGCGCGTCGAATTCGTTATTGCTATGAAATTTGTACCGAGTATTTTCAGATTTATTGTCGTTTTTCAGGGGTAATTCAGCTTATTTAACCTTTATTACATACTTAAACGTGACTTAGATAGTGATCTTTTGAAATCCCTATTATTATAAATACAAAAGTAACTCTGTCTGTCTGTGACGCTTTCATGTCCAAACCGCTGCACTTAATTTGATCAAACTTGGTAAAAAGATAGTCTGGAACCTGGAGAAGGGCATAGGGCACATTCATTATTGAAATTAATATTACCTTTTGCTGTGTATTGAGTCAATTAATTTATTCACCTGACAGACAGACCTGTGTTGCTGGGGAGTTTGTTGCGCCGTTTCTTCTTCACAGCATAAACACTAGGAAGAGGTAAAAGGAGGGCGCTTTTGGGGGCTGTCTTTTATGTACCTAATATTGACGTTCAAAAAGAACTAAGTAATGCTAGTCTATTTTGAATAAATGAGTTTTGAAGGTTGAAGTTTGTCCGCGGCAAGCGCTGCTTAACCACGCAGATTGTATAATCCATGCGGTTGTTATTCAGCCACGACGCCGTACACGAGGCCTTCCTTTTTTTTTTAATAGGATGGTTGTATATTGTCCTTGCGGATCATGTCTACGTAACCGGGGAGTTATTGGCGAGACCTGAACGGTTTCCAGCCAATAGGGGGGAAGTAAAATACTTAATCTAAGCTAACTATTTTACTACACCATTATCATGACTACTAGCAACAACAGCACTAAGAGCGACCCCTGGTGGGACTCGGACTTTGGCTTAAGGCATTGCTGGCAGGAGATTGAAAAGGAGACAGCTTGATGACGGCTGAACCATCGTTTTGACTGCAGAGGCTAAAGAGACGACCGGCTCTACGACGAGAGAGCTCGGTGGATCGTGACAGGCGGTGGAACGTCGCGACGGGGTCGTAACCCGGATGGCAGCGGACGCTGTGTAGTGTGCTGGTCGATTTCCTCGACTCCTGGAGGAAGGTTATACCGTCATCAGGTTTTAAAAGTCTGTGCCTAAGACGGCGTACTGTATTGTTACGAGATGGACTGTAGACGGCCGCTGCGGCCACTAGAGAATTTTAATGGTGCAAGCAATGTCGAAGTAATGCTTGAAAATCCGTTTGAGATCGCACATCTTATCATCCGCGTGGTTATTATTCAACCACAAATCCCTACACGAGGTCTCCCCTACATATATGGTCATTATAAACGCCCTTAGCCGCGCGAATTGTCCAGTGTAATGTCCAAACCATACAGGCCTTGGCCTCTCACAGCGATACAACCAGTTATTGACCTACATTTTGAAATGACACAACCATTTTAACTAAACGTGACGTCGCTTGTACTATCTAAGACATGTTTTTCCCGAAAATCGTGCCTCACAACGTTTCATGTTTGACAACCATCTATAAACTGTTTTGATACAGTGAAACGGTTTATTTTTAGGGTTCCGTGGGAAACAGATAGAAAACTTTTGTGTTTTCATGATTCCATTTTCCAAATTACTTTGTATACCTACCATGGTATGATGATATGCTTCACCAGGAATTATCTTTCCACGATGGTGCAAATCTACGTCATAAATGTCACGGTCAGTGTTGCCATTGAATAATATCTTCAATATAATTAAAGTGATTTTTTATTCGCATTTTTAATTCGTCGCAAGCGCGACTGCTGAGCGTAAGGTCTTGGGTTCGATCCCCAGGTCGGGCAAAGTGTTATTGGGTTTTTCCGTGTGAAATTTCTCAGTAGCAGCTCGGAGTCTGGATTTGTGCCCGGTTGATGGCAATAGGCTCGCCCCTTATTACATGGGACTTAGACATAACGGCGAAATGAGGGTTTACTGTATACCTATGCCACCCCTTTGGGGAATAAACCGTGTTGTTATGTTATGAATATAAAACAATTTGCCATCACGTCTAATTCATCTATTGAGTTAAAATATTAAAGTGTATAAATTACTAGTTCAAAATTGCTTCTTATAGAACCAAAAAATGCATTCTACTCGGGTAATTTAGTTCAGTGGCAGCACCCACAGCTGGTGACTTAGCCTTGGGCTAATCACATGACCTAGCTGTTACGGGAAAAGAATACCTGGCGTAACGTATTACGGCGTATTATTATATTAGGGCGTATTATTACATCATGCCAATCATTCCAATAACTGCGGTCTAAAGTACTAAGCTATCAGAAATGTGCTGTAGTCAGTATATATTATAACCACAGTCACAATTAGGTGTAAAAATAGAAAACAAGTTAAGTGTACACAATTCTAACTGACAGACTGTCAGCTCTTTGCCTTTTTACGACGACAATAACAACCCTTCGATCGAATTATTACAACTTGGGGTTGAAACAAAATATATTTTTTCTAAAATTTTGATTTTCGTTCCTGCTTTAGAAAGTAAAGTTGCCATAATCATCGTATGGCAACAGAATAGGTGCTTGCAGTCATTTAAAATCATGAAGATCTCGCCAATAAATGCTCGGTTACATAGAAACGGTCCGCAAGAACCATCAACAAGCAGTTCATAAGAGAGAAAAAAAGGGAAGGCCTCGTTAAATAACTATCGCGCGGATCATACAATCTGCGAGGTTAAGCTGCGCTTGCTGCATACACTTCGTGGATGGCTGGCTGTTACACATTTTATTCGTTACCTTGGAGAGTACAATTAGAGGAGCTCGTGGCTAAATAATTACAGCCGCATAGACCGATCTTCCGGGTTAAGCCACGCTTGCCGAGGTTGGTCTGTGGATGGGTGACCATTTACCATAGCGAGTTTCCTCCGTGCCTCGGAAAGCACGTAAAGCCGTTGGTCCCGGCTGTCATTTGTAGATCTTTGACAGTCGTTACTGTTGGTCAGAAGCCAGAAAGTCTGACAACCAGTCTTACCAAGAGTATCGTATTACCCAAGTTACTGGGTTGTGGAAGTCTGATAGGCAGTCGCTCCATGTAAAATACTGATATTCAGCTGCATCCGGTTCGACTGGAAGCCGACCCCAACATAGTTGGGAAAAGGCTAGGCTCGCATGCGATGACCTTGGAGAGTACAATTGTACCGTCGGTACCGGATATCATACGAATACCTATGACAGACTGACAGTCGTTACGGGTAGTCAGAAGCCCGAAATCACAGTAGATATATAAGCTAAAGCAGTACCTCGACTTACTATAATCGCCTGAATTGACACACTTACACAGACACGCACACTGAGTATTTATGCACTCTTTGTCATGTACTCTATGACAGCCATGACTGACTGTATTCCGATGATAACTTAGAAGTCTTGTTGCAGTGCGTGTCTGAGTGAGTGGATCAATTCGGACGATTGTAGGTAGTTGAAGTACTGCTTTAACTTATATATATACTGTGCTGAAAGACTGACAACCGGTCTAATCTTAGGATATCAGCATTGCCCTGTAACTGGGTTTCGGAGGTCTGATGGCAGTCGCTCCGTGTAAAATACTGTTATTCAGTCGCATTTGGTTAGACTGGAAGTTAAACCCAATATAGTTGAGAAAGAAGATGTGAAAGAATTGAAATCGTTCATTTGACGAGCAGAAAAAATACGCATACAGAACCTTCTAGTAAAACGCTTATCTCGTTATACATTTACCCAATTTCGGCCTACCAAAGAAGGCTTATTTACTTGAACTGAAGAAATATACATTGAAATATTTTTTGTACCAAGACTATAGGTTTGTTATATCGAGCTTGGGTTATGAAATGGGCCTCCCTTCATCCAATCAGTAAGCTCAGAATGTTTAAACGAATTTTCTCGAAGCATTTAAGTATTATCTAGAATGCTTTGTTTTTTTTTAGATATATTTTTATAAGGCTCTGATGTTACGAAATGTTTGAGGGTACTTGATGTGAGGATAGGCCTAGAACTTAATGGGCTACCGCTTCTAATCTTGCAGGTATCAAGGGGATAGTTACGGGCAGCAGCGAATGTTATTACGCCTCAGCCCGTTAACGGTCAGCTAAGCATAGTCTTGTTAACAGACCGCTGGAATATCCATACGTGTATAAGTTATATAATTTTACATGTAGATATGTAAAGATACAGTGTGTGTGCGTCGCTATACACGTAGCTATAAGATAAACATATGTACCTTTATTCATATACAATTTTTTTTATTTCGGTTTCAAGATTTAATGTAAGCTCTGTCATTGAAACATTATTTTAAAAAAAACCTTAACTCAAATATTGTGTGTTTTTTTTTTAATAATCTGCTTCAATTTATAGCTACGTTTGTATTGGGCATTTTGTTGCTTTGCTTGCATAACGGATGGTTAATGGGGAAAGATTCTAGAGTGGTGACCGCATACTGGAAGGCGCATCGTGTGTAGGACCTCCTCAAGGTGAACCAATGACCTAGTGAAGGTCGCCGGAATTCGCTGGATGCATGAAGCCCAGGACTGGTCAATGTGGCGATGCTTGGGGGAGGCCAGCAGTGGACATCATTCGACTGAATGATGACGATGATGTGTGATCGGCTTTAGGTACAATACGTATATGTATTATTATTATTATTTATTTATTACTAGCTGTACCCGGCATGCGTTGCAATGCCACAATGTGACAAAATAAATTTCTGACAACAAATATGCCGATCCTTTGTCATAGTGACACTATTTTGCTATTTTAAAGTCTAAATAGGCGATAGGTAATCAGAATATTGTGGATATTATTGTTGTCGATTCGAAACCCATAATTTTAATAACTTCTTTAATTTGAGGGGACCCGAGTTTACCGTACCGAGACAGGACGAACATCAAATGTTTGACAGGTAGGAACAGTTTGTATGGGAAAATAAAATTGTTGTTTTTACTATTTTCCTCGCAACTCTTCCATATTTTCTCACCACTAAAACTTTCCCTGGACTTCCACAATTATTTCAAAACCAAAATTACCCAAATCAGTCCAGTCGTTCTCGAGTTTTAGCGAGACTAACGAACAGGAATTCATTTATATATATATAGATAATACGAGTCTGTATAAAATATTATTTTGTCTTAAGTCATTTCTTCATGAGTGTACATGTGCAGACGGCCGCCATTTGTGGTCACCTTTCGTGAATCGATCTATAACTATATATCGTATCTGTAAGCCTTTGTAGCCTGATATTAATCAAATAATTAATAAAAAACTAATAAAAATGCCTACATAAATCTTAACATAGAAAAACAACGGCAAACCGCTAGGACATAGAACAAGTTATTCATTACACCTAAAGTCTGAGTAAAATATTAAACCTGTGTAGGAATTTCTAAGACAGCAATGAATGGCGCCATTTTTCACGACGGAGCTAATTAGTTCACGGTATTGTGTGTTGTATTACAGGGGACTAAGGTAAGAGAGCTACCACCCGTCTAATAAAAAAAACTACAGTAAATTGCGAAATACTGCCAGGAACCTACTACATTACTGCTTCAGTACACAATTTTAGGTCGGCCACACATTATCAGAATGGGCGTTTTGGTCTACTCCTCCTCTAGCAATGAGTGATATTTATATCAATAGTTTGACACTGAGCATAACGCACTTAAAAGTTTTTTTTTTATTTATTTGATCTTATAGAGTATACAGGCTGTTAACGAATTCCTTCAAACCACATGTTCTATAATAAATGGTATAGATTAACCCCGCATGGGATTTAGATTGATTAAAAATAAAAAAACTTTATTTTTCCCAAATATTTTTTTTAAGTGATAGAAAATTTCGATGCCTTGCACAAATTAATGAAGGTATGGCGACACAGATGACGGGCACGACTAGCGCGATATCCATCCACGCAGTTAGTTACCTCGGGACGCTAAAATTACTCAGATACAGAATACCATGTATAATTTTTTGAAAACTTTTTTCTGTTGTTTCTGAAAAAAACCTGTGCAGGGTCAATCAGTGTCGCCAGTTGATCACGCGGTTTTATGGAATTACACGAATTCGTTAACACTCTGCATACAAATAAAATTATGTATATCTTCATAAAGTGTTTCGCTAAAATACGTTCATTTATAGTGACTATACCCATCACACACCCTCTTACATTCACACAAGCACTCCATCGAATTACACAAAGAGAGGACAAGAGAAAGCAAACGCAAAAAATAAACTTTTATTTCAATAAATAGCTATGTATGCAATGTGTAGCATAATTAACCGGAAGCTAGAAAATACTTAATTCTTAAGACTATGGTCAAGGTAATAAGACTAAATTTTAAATGGTGGTCAAAATGTTCAAAGCGATCCTAACTGCTTCCTGATTGGGGTGTCTGATTGAGGCCTCTGGTTGTTTCTGTTACGCATTGTATGAATTAAAAATAGTATATTGTAAATTAATATCTTGTTCCAGGCTAGTATTGTTCTTCAGAGGGGATTGGCGCTGCTCGCCGAAATACAGGCCCCCCTAGTTCGGCTGCAGAGGCAACCATAGTTACATAAAATCATTCTTAGCCAAACTGTTTTTTGTAAAGTATTATGTACATCTTGAGAAATAAATACATATTATTATTATTATTCCTTTATTCATCTAAAAACCTACAAATAAAATTTTTAAATATTTCTCTCATAAAAAATAAAAAAAACATTTAAAAATATAAAAAATAGTAGCCCACCGGCATCGGGAATAGGGTCCAAGCTACCGGTGGTCAGGGCCTCAGAGAGAGGAACTTCCTAACAATACGCGCCGAGAAGTACTGCTTTCTGTATCAGGCCCTTGATCCAGCCGCCCAACGAGAGACTCTTTAGGTGTTGGTCGAGGCTCTTGGCTATTAAGCCATTCGCCGTTACTACTATCGGCATAATTACTGTTGAATCAACATCCCACATGTCGACAACCTCGTGTTGGCACACTTGTTATTTATTTTCTTTATCTTTCTCAGCTTTCACGAGGTTCTCGTCATGCGGAACAGTGATGTCAACAATCATTGTGAGACGCTCTGATCGATCTATCACCACTTTATCAGGCTTATTGGCAATAATAGTCCTGTCAGTGATGATAGATCGATCCCAGTACAATGTGACATGATCATTCTCGAGAACTGGGTCGGGCACATACTTGTAGTACGGTACTTCTGCGTCCACAAGGTTGTATTTAAGAGCAAGTTGCTGATGGATAATCCTAGCTACGAGTTTGTGTCTGTGCATTATTATTATTATTTATTTACATTTCCCATTTACCTATTTCCTATTATTATTTATATTTCCACATCTATCATTACAGTCTCTCAATTCGGTAGTTTAGTTACTCGTAAAGAAAGCAAGAAAGAAAAAGTACTGTAGAAACAAACTTGTCATAGTTGTCTTTCTTTTAAAGAGCGGTATTCCTTATAGATATCCTTCCACCCTGGGGGACGCAGAGGGTTATGTGTGTTACTCTTGCCAACTAAAATCACCACGATATTATTATAAGGCCGGGATCGCGGGATTCGCTTTTGTTTTCACAGTAACGTATCTAATGTGTTTTTTTTTTTAATCTTTGCTCCACACTCGGATTTCTCCTGTATCGTGGGTGCGTTTACAAACACAAATCTCACATACACAAATGCCCAGACCCGAAACAACTATCTGTAGGCCTTACAAATTTTTGTTCCGTGTGGGAATCGAACCCACGACCCGTAGCGCAGGAGCCAATCGCTCAGCCACTGCACCAAACGTGTCGTCAAAAGTTTTCCGATTAAAACATACGATAATTTTTTGTGTTGAACTTTAGAATCTAGAAGTATGTGTGATATAAAGTGGTATTGTAGTACAAAGAGTTTTTTGTTTGATTTCTGTCGATTTGGAACTGATTCTCATCAGCATCGCATCGTTTTCTTGTTAAGTCTTTCTTAAAAAATGCAGATAATAGACGACGTCTATATCTGAGCGCACATTTTACGATATTACTCTTTACAGAAATCAAGTGATTAACACACCCGGTACAGATAATATACAATATTTTTAAGTATCTGAAAATACCGACCGATATCAATAGACTCTGGCAGATACAAAATGTATGTTGGGAAAATATCAAGACATACAAATTATATTAACAAAATGAATCGGTTTTCATATATTATCGTATCTTTTCCGTGTGTGATACCTTCAGATACTATTAGGCTTTACTCACAGATAAAATGTTAGAGTATCTGCACCATGTGTGACAGCCTTTATTTTTATTTCAATACTTTATTTGACATTTCGTGTCACACACGATCAATCAATCAAATCACTACTTGAGGTGCATGAAAAGAGCCTCCACGAGTGACGATACTTAAGTACGTCCGGCGCACCCTGGGCAGTTAGCCCGCTACCAACCTTGCTGACTGGCTAATCTTTTCACCACAGCATGAGCTGTTTTCGTATAGCTCTTGCTGACACGAGAGAAAAAGAACTGCAAATTCGCAGCAAATAAATCTGTAACCGGTATTGGTCGTGTGTATTCAACCTTAAGACGTCAACAATGTAGGACACCATTTGACTTGTCTATACAATGTCTAGTGGACCACGCTTTACTATCGATCGGTCAGTCTCAACTTACAAGTAGGTACTCAAGTCTCGTACACATGAATTATTTATTTAATTCGTGCACCAAATAACTTGTTGAATACTTAAGGGTGAATACATTATGTAATGTCATGATCCCTTGCTTGGGAAAAGGCTTCCGTATTCCAGTTTTCTCGGCCTATTAGAAGGGTTCCTCTTTGTTTAGTATGCGCATTTACGGATTTTGTTACTGTCCGTGATAAGTTGGTTACATAACCAACGAAGAGATTCTAAGTAGAGTCAAAGAGAAAAAACAAATTCTACAAGGTTAGTTGGAAAAGGGGTACTAATCTGAAGGCCATTTATACTATCACTAATGACTGTTTTATAGCTTAAGTTAAAACTTCAAAATTAGATAATTTTTATTTCCATGGAGAATGAATTTTATTATAGTTTTTATCCAAAATTCTTGATCCCTACTTTAGTTACGAATTCAGAAAAAGGAGCTTCTAATCCGTGACCCTAAACGTGACCTAAAATGTAAACACAGCTGATCATTTCTGAGGATAGATAGATTTTAGCGTTTTTTTTTTAATCTTTTGACAGCTATTTCTCTTAAACTATTGACTTTTGGGGAAAGTTGTAGAACAAAAGTTGTTCATTATTATAGTTATTTTAACACCCTTTCGAATTAGTACCCCCTTTCCGACTAACCTTGTAGATGAAGAAAGGGGAAAATGATTGGTCACTTACTGTGAGACAACAGCTTTATAACCAACCTCATAGAAGCCAAATTACAAGCAAAGAGAAAACCAGGTAGACCAAGAAGAAAGTACACAGACCAATTGAAGGAAAAGACGGAAGTAATATCATACAGAGAAGTGAAAGAATTGGCTCTGGATAGAGAAAGATGGAGATTGCTACACCGACAAGTGCCCAGCACTTAAATTCTGGATTTGTGGCATGATGCGTAACAAAGTCACAAAGAAAGAAAGTAAGACAAAAAAAAATTAAGACTGCACAGATTGTTATAGAAATTGAACAATCGTTGAACTATGTTGGGGTCACTGTGCAGAGCATGCATGGAGGAGGACGAGACGGCACTCCACGTGCCACTAAACTGCCCTGAGGTCGCCACATACAGGGCCAAGTACTTCGGAAACCCAGGTACACTCCGAGAAATCACCAGCAACATCAAGGGTGTGCTGGCCTTTTTCAAAGAGTTAGGGTGGATCGAGTAACTATACTTACCACCCATCACGCAAAATACGCGCTTAGACGTGGAGTTGCGGAAACTAGCCCGTTATACCTTATATACTATGTTGGGGTCACCTTCCAGCCTGGCTAGATGCAGCTAAATACCAGTATTTTCCATAATCACCATGCTTGGGATACGGATTGGTGGTCATCATGATTTGTCATCTTTACGTATTCCCATAATAGCTTCTGTGCACGCCTCACAGACACAGCTAGTGCATTCCACAAGCGTATGGCCTGGACAGTGAAGGAATGATCAAAGAATCTTGTGGAATGCAGAGGCATCTTCAGTTTTAAATTTTCTGATGATCTCAAGGATCGTGATCGTGAATCACGCATGAACTCAAAACGTTCTTTAAGAGAAGAAAGGGTAGTAGGATTGAATAGAATACTGCATAGTAGGGCTTTCACGGGTAGAGAAAGGGTGACCGATTTTTTGTCAGGCACAACCAACGCGTTAGCTACACACATTAAACTCTCAATCACCATAATTATAGACACAATATATAAGACAATTAAGTGTCGTCTTGGGACGACGGGCGGTACGCAACCGGTTAATATAGAAGAAAAAACCGGCCAAGTGCGAGTCGGACTCACGCACGAAGGGTACCGTACCATTATCTATAAAAACGGCAAAAAAATCATGTCTGTTGTATGGGAGCCCCCTTAAATATTTATTTTCTTCTATTTTTTAGTATTTTTTGTTATAGCGGCAACAAAAATACATCATCTGTGAAAATTTTAACCGTCTAACTATCACGGTTCATGAGATACAGCCTGGTGACAGACGGACAGACGGATAAACGGACAGACGGACAGCGGAGCCGTAGCTATAGGATCCGGTTTTACCCTTTGGGTACGGAACCATAAAAATTGACTTCACCCAATTAAATTCTCCCTATCGTTCCTATCTGGCAAGCAAAAACTAAAACTTAAGCACTTTTAAGCAGATAAACTAGCAGCTAATTCTAACTGACCGTTACTAACATGTCGGATTATCTAACGAAGCTGAACTGCAAACGTAAGATAGGCTAATGTGCCTGCCTCTTAGTTTTTTCAAACCATACACCGTGAACTCTGCTCATCACGGCTGTCCCATTTTAACATCTAGCAAGGGACACTTTTTACAAAAATCATTTTATTGCATAATCTTGCTAACCTAGAAAGTCTCTACCAAATACAAAAACACCAGCGTTGAAAACTCGCATTATAAGCAGATATATTTAAGCATCGATACCTAGCAAGTGCCATTTACTGCCTCTGATGATTTTAAAACCTAGTAAGTCACTTTAACCACATGGCTTTAACTAACATAAATACTTTTCAAAGGCTGACCGATTTAACGTTTATGCGCTATCCTGTGAAATTTCGTTTTAAGCCCTTACTAGGTTATGAAATGGGACAGCCGATCATTCTGTGCAACTTTTACTATGGGCCAAAGTCTAAATTTGTGGAAAATCAGCTGTTCCACACAAAATAATCAAATTTTATTAACAAAATGTGTGGAATAGCTGATTTTATTTTCACAAATTCAGAGTTTGTTCCTTAGTAAAAAAGGTACAGAATGATGAGCAGCATTGTCATTGCGCTACACACTAGTAATCGCTGTAGCTTTGATTTTGACAGGTCAATAATTTCCATAGCAACGTTTGTATTAACAATCTGACTTCTCCACAACTATGTACCACGCAATGAATATTTTTGTACTGTCAAAATCAAAGCCGTTAACGAGTGTATTGTGCAATTAGAATGTCCGCATTCTAATTGCACAATACACTTTTGTATGTAAAGCAACTAACCAATCATGTTGTGTAATGAGCTGCGATTAAGCTAAAATTTCTTAAAGACCCTTTTCTGGAAAGGTCGTGTTCATTTTATACCCAATTATGTGCATGTCTGCTTCATACATATACATTGTCGCGTATTTGAAGCGAAAGCCTCCCAAACTTCACATCGCTTGACTAATCAAAGCAATTATAATCGTGGGTATCAAACATGATACTGCGTTTCAACTCAGTTCACATTCGAATTCTAGAGCTCCGCAGTTATACGTACTAAGACAATTAATTGATGCAGATAATTCTAGATTCGATATGGCCCGGCTATCACGCAATCTTCAATCGATATAATCTTATCTAATATGGCAAAACGGTATACCGCGTAAATAGCTTGCACAAATGCTTGATTTGCACAAATTCAGTTTGCACGTATGCCGTTAATAGTGGTAATACAGTTTGCGCAAACGTTTGCACAAGCCATTGCGCATGCAGATCACTGTCGGGTGAACGCCGCACAATGCTCCAAGTTTTTGCACAAATTTTTGCACACACTGGGTGCGCAGACATATTTATTCTAGAGTCACACAAATACACTCGCGAGTGGGAATCCGGTTCACCAACATAAATCTTAATATTTCTAAAACAAAGAATGATAGCTTATTCAAATAAAAAGCATTTTATAGACTATTTAATACTATTCAAATAAAATTAATAAAACTTATAAAACAGTCTATTAAATATTTTTGTTTTGAATAAGCAACAAAAATAATAACATTCTTAGTTTCCGAGTTATTAAGGTATATGTTGGTTTTCAGGATTCATTGCTCCGGAGTGTATTCATTTGACTTTAGAATAAATAATTATGCAATGACCACGAAACGCTGAGTTCTCAGCATTCAACCGATTGATCGACCCAAATTTCAACAAATAGGCATCCAAACAATTTTGGTTTCGACTTAGCTCCCAAATCTCCAAAAAGAAAATGATCTAATAGAAAGGATTCAGTGCCCCAGATATATTTTTTTGTTTCCCTAACACATTTTGTATTTTTTTCCTTTTGATACAAAGATTGCTTCAACGTTTTTTTCGGATTTCGGGACCCCAATCACAAGTCGTTTGGTTCCTTGTAAAGAATAGGATCACCGGATTTCTTCCCTCGAGGGTCGTAAGAGGCGCCAAAGGGACAGTAACTGCAGGTCCTATTGTATACGAGATTTCCAAAATCTATTTTCTTTCATTTCTGTCATTTTAGAACTTGTTTGCGGGTAGCGTGACCACCATGTAGAAGGATTTTGTAGACATAAGAACAATAGACAAAATAACCTTATTCGCAATGACAATATGTCATTTTGTCTATGGCCTACATTTAGTAGGTGTAGCCGTAGTACATATTACTTCTATGGGCGTAGCATGACCACCATAGACAAGGATTTTGTAGACATAAAAATAATAGACAAAATGACTTGTCATTGTGAAATTATGTCATTTTGTCTATGACCTACATTTAGTAGGCGTAGCCGTAGTACATATTACTTCTATGGGCGTAGTATGACCACCATAGACAAGGATATTGTAGACATAAAAATAATAGACAAAATGACTTGTCATTGTGAAATTATGTCATTTTGTCTATGGTCTACACTAAGCAGGCGTAGCCGTAGTACATATAACTTATATGGGCGTAGCATGACCACCACAGACAAGGATTTTGTAGACATATAAACAAAATAACTTGTCATTGTGAAATTATGTCATTTTGTCTATGGTCTACATTAAGCAGGCGTAGCCGTAGTACATAAATAACTTCTATAGGCGTAGCATGACCACCACAGACAAGGATTTTGTAAACATAAAAATAATAGACAAAATGACATTATTTCATAATGACAATATGTCATTTTGCCTATGGCCTACATTTACTCCATTTATACTCATAAAACTACAAGTGCAAGGGCTACATTACAAGAGCCTTCTAAGTTAGGTAGGTATGCAATTAATGCAGCTGTCTCCACAAACCTGGGACCCAAAGCGATTTAAGCGCAGTTCAAAGCGTTCAGCGAGCTACGCTATAATATGCAAGGTTAGTCAGAAAGGGGGTACTAATCCGAAAGGGTGTTAAAGTACCCATAATAATGAATGACTTTTGTTCGACGACTTTCCCCACATGTGAATAGTTTAAGAGAAATAGCTGTTCAAAGATTTCATAAAAATACGCTAAAATCTATCTACCCTTAGTTATGATCAGCTGTGCTTACATTTTAGGTTATATTTGGAGTCACGGATTAGAAGCAACATTTTCTGAATTCGTAACTAAAGCAGAAATGAAGAATTTTTGAAAAAACTAAAATGAAATGGAAATCAAAATTATCGAATTTTGAAATTTCAACACTTGCTGTTAAACGGTCATCTGTGATACTTTAAGTGGCCTGCGGATTAGTACCCCCTTTCCGATTAACTTTGTATAGCTTATAGCAATAATTGTTTAGCACAACGATATCGCCCAGCATACATTTTATATGGACACGTTCACACAACGCGATGCTATAAAGTATTGGCTTGCTGTACGATTCTTCGGTCCCCGCCCCGACTCACTTCTACATCGTCCGTCGCCCAATAGATCGCCGTCAAATAACTTGCTATACATAGCAGACCGGGTTGCGATATAACGCATAGCGTGAACTTCATGCACACATACGGCCGACATTCTTGGCCAGTCTGCAGTTAGCTGATTAGCTGAGCAGTAGACAATTTCGTTTCCAAAAGATTCATTGCGCAGCCAAACAACTAACTTCAGACTCGCCAAGATACTTCGGCCGTATTGTATATAGTTATAGCGTATGACGAAATATTCTTTACTATATAGCGAAATAGGAGAGCGTAATCTGAACTGCGCTTAATATTATGTATGAACACAGGCTTTGATTGTTTAAATGACTTGATTAATTGATTTAATGATAATGCGGATTCAAAATATCCATTTATATGTGTATGTTGTATTTCTGTGTGGAATTTCTGATAGACGCCCGGGCGTCCGGATTTAAGTCCAGTTGATGGCAATAGACTCGCCCCCTATTACATGGGACCTAAACATAATGGCGAAATGAGGGTTTCCTCCACCTCTGCCCACCCCGTCGGGGAATAGAAGCGTGATGTTATGTTAAGTTCACGATGATCGAAACAATAAAACTTGCCAGTTTATACAGCATGTAAGGGTAAACAACGTTATCACTCAAACCATGGGTAGTTGACTTAAACATAAAAATATAGGAATGAGTAAAAAATAAATAAAATATAAGCGCGAGAAATGAGCGGCGCGGCGGCGCTACGACGCGGCGTACACACACTCGCTAACGAGACAGCTGACTAACTGGGGTAGCAAACTGTGCGGGACCGTGCGACGGGCCACGCGGCGAGTTCCCCGCGCCCCCTCCCGTAGCTTGTTGCCCCCGCGCATAGGATGAAATGCTTTTGAGGAAAAATTATAATTTTGTAAAAAAAAAAGCTTGTTATTTTTCATTGATTTTACGTTCTATAAATGAAACCAAACCACTGGTTTCAAGGATAACGGTGTTTACCCTTGCAGCCTGTATTAACGTGACGATTTAAATTAAACCACGGCGCTGCGGTTTTACTGATGGGTGGATTAATGACAAACATAGTGCAAATAATGTTTGGTATCCAACGGGATTTCGTACCAATTTTACGATTGCGGGATTTCACGCTTCACTCCGGGATACGATGGAAGATTATATCAGTATTCGAAATTCAAATTTGCTTGGATGGACGACACTGGTAAAGCACTTTAGTGTTCTAGTGGAAACGGAAATGCGGGACTATGCGGGATTCTGAATTGTTCCGTTGGTACTTCCCTAAATGTTAAGCATTTTATAAGTGGTTGCGCTTTGTTTTATTGGTCTTGTTGACAGCAAGTACGTACACGGGCTTTAACGTCTTAGGTTCGACTACGTCGACTACGGTCAACGGGCAAAATCTATTTCGTTTTCTGCAGTAGCAATTTATTAAAACAATATCGTCACCAGTTTTTAAAAGGACAATGGTGAACTCGGAGTGCATAAATTTGTTAATATAATTTTGGCGTCTGCTGTTGAAAAATATATTAAAATATAGAGCTTGGATTCCTTAACAGTTTTGTCTTAAGGCTTAGGTACTTGGGCTTACTATTAAAGAAAATCAGTAATTAAAGATATTCTACTCTGAAGTTTTGCAACTAGAAATATAACAACTACAAATTTTCGTACTTTATTTTTTACCGTAGTTTCGTTGACGTCATGTATTCGTAGAACAGCATAATTACCACATACAAAGGTAAAGTACATTTTTACTATCATCTGATAGTCTCCATCAAACAAAAGACATTACACAATACAAAAAAAAAACTTTTTCTTTATTTCTCATCAGCACCCAAGAAAAAAAAATATCAGTAGGTATATATAGACATTGCTAGTGGAACAATTTCTGGTTGTAGATCGGTAGAGCTTGTGGTATATAATGAAAACTTGTATCCCACCACCGCCAGGGGTGTTTCCATCCCTCAAGGACCATTTACAAAAATCACTCTTACATTAGTAACATGAAGGATAGCACCCAACATTAAAACTGACTGTATCAACATCACGTAAGCAAATAAAAAGAATGGGACATAAATATAGTTCTCCAAACATACCAACAACGAAAAAAATAAACGTTTGACAAGCAACACTAGATACCCTACACAAGCCCTACACTATTACATTCTTGGCCTTGACAGTACGGCGATGGAATACTAAATATATCTCCAGACTATTTCATAACGTAAAAGCCGTACTATAGATACGGTAAGTGACGTAATATTCGTACTATACAGAGTGTAAACGAAGTCGTGTAGTTCCTTCAAACCGCATGACATCGATTGACCTAAGATGGGAAAGGAGATCATTCATTTTCGGCCCAAAAGTTAAAGTGTCGGCCAACGAAAAAAAAGGTGTCACCACTATTGGGGAAGTCAGCCTGAGTATTTTTTACTACGGCACTAAGTCTCTACAACCATTCCTTCAGCTGATTTTTTTAGTTGAAAAATTGGATTGGAGTGATATGAGCTTGTTGGGATGATGACCTTGAACAAGTATTATTATGTATGACACCAAATCGCTGTTTATTTTTGATGCGCGGCGTCCGTACTTTGTATGAACCGTGAATGATCTCCTTTGCAGATAGAACAAAAAATCAAAGAAAAAGAAAACATAATGTTCTGTTTTTGAGTAATTTTAGCGCCCGAGTTAGCGTTGAGCGATATCGCGCTAGTCGTGCCCGCCAGCTAAGTCCCCTTGCTCACTTTCATTTAAGCTTGGAAACGGTATGATAAAAAGAAAAAAAAAAAGGAAAATTTTATTTGCTTATTTTTTTATTCAAACCATATTAGGTGTTTTAGATACGATCGTTTACACTCTGTAGATACTACAAGAATTGTAAAGCCTCGTTTGACTAAAGCTATGTCTATACCAGTGCGCTTTCACGTCCATCTTGCGTCTTCGTCTGAAGTATCCGTGAATCGCTATAGCGCATGCAATAGCGCATGCCTTAATACTAGTTCGATAAAAGCACATGCCCCTAGCGCACACTACTCCATCTAAATATGCCGCATAGGTAGCTACAAGTTCACACGCGTCCATCCTGACGACTGACCGAGGCGTAGCAGTGTAAGCGATAAGCTGCATGCGTCTTATACGTTTGACGCAAGAGGAATTATCATCTTCCTGCCCTTATCCCATGTTACTTGGGGTTGGCGCAGCACGTTTTCTTCTTCCATTCAGTTCCGTTTTCTTCTTCCTTCTTATCAACGGTCATGATATCACTAACTCCCTTCTCTTTCATATCATTCTTCACACAATCCATCCACCTTTTCTTTGGCCTCTCTCTTCCTCTCCATCCATCCACATTTATATTCATAACTCTTTTGGTCACATGCGTTTCATCCCTCCTCTTCACATGCCCATACAACGTCATGATATGACGTATTATGTTTGAATTGAAACATATTATGTTTGAATAGTCCACTGTACGCCCCGCTTCGCGCCAAGTTCCGCATCTCTACAAAAGGGACCTAAGTATACTTGTATACTTCAAGGGTTTTGCTGAGAAAACAGTATATACCCTTTTTGGAGATCGACCACTATCAAAGTAGGGATGTGTTGGTTTATGTTAGGGTCTGTCGTCACCAGAGTCCTTAGGGAGGCATGGAAGTGATGAATTCTATTTCATCAGTATTTTGTTGTTGGGTACTCTATTTTATTTTATAGGGGTTACCGTTCATACGTCGATATGAATAAATATTGTTTACTGAGAATGTTTTGTTTTGTAGAGAATTTTATTTTGTTTAATCCGCCTACTACTAGACCAGCTTTGTAGACTGATAAAATAACAAATAAAAAACAAATAATCTTCATTTCGGAAAAATTAAATATATCCATCATGGGGAAGTAACAAACGAAATTATAAACTATGTTAGCATCAGTTTATTGTTGAGAAGATGGATAAGTCCTTGGTAACAAGATTGTTGCCTATTGTCTATCGGTATGAGTATGTCATGCTCACTGAAATGTCTTGCTGATGGTGGCGTTGTGCATCGGGTCGTTGAGTTCCCTGCAACATGGTTGAGCTGAGCGACGCCGATGTATGCGTCATGCTCGTGAACGGGTGCTGTTTGTTGGGAGTGGTCAGCTCGTAACTGCTATGGCAATCGTTTTAAAAGGCTAACTTTCTCATTACTTTTCATGTTGTTGACCACATGTAGGTACATTAATCTGCATTGTTCTTACATTACTACAATGAAAACTGTCAAACCATTTACTTTTTTTAAAAAGAGTGTCTATGGAGTTTCTTGCCGGTTCTTCTCCAAAGGACCTACTACTTGGAACCGAGCCCCTAGTGTTGACCTTTTGAAAGCACCAGGGATCTGGTCTACTTGAAATAAAAACTATTTGACTTTGACGTTGTTCGTAATACATGTACGAACCCAATGACTTACAATAGGCGAATCGTACCTCCCCACTATTGTCTTCAATTGGAGCTCGCCCGCACTCTGCAGAGCAACTAAAGCCTAAACCGAGGAGGGTTTGAAAATAGACTCATACCCATCAGTGGGACAGTAATGAGCTGATAATCCAACTTTTTTGCACCATTAGATATAATAGACTGCCTTAATAAAGTTACGGTTCCGCTTGTCAAGTTCGTATTAGGTTTTTCTTCTAATTTCCAAAAGAACAGCAAAAGAATCATTCAATGTAAACAGTATATTTTGATACGAAAAGATTTTAAACTACTAAAAAGGTTATTATAAATAATGCGAAGACAAAGACATATTTTATAAAATAATTAATTATTCTACAATAATTAACTATTGTAGGTTAACTTTCATTCATGTAGGTATTACAGTACTTCCATGCATTGTTTAATAACGTGGTCCTTTATCCACAAAGCTTAAAATTTTACCCAGAATAAAAGCGCCAAAAGCTATGAGGTTTTTTTTTCACAACTGTGGAATAGCAAACTCAAAATAATTTCAGATATACAACTTTACAGGTACAGTGTAAAGAACCTGACTATTGAAAGTTTTTACACTTTTCAAACTATTACTAGTACTAGTATCCGCATTGCTCCAAGAAAATGGTCCTTTTCGACGAAGTTCCAAGTTTTACCTCGGCAAACAAAACTAGATCTCCGCAGTGTAACCCACCCATTATCTACCATCCATACTATACCATATATTTTATTAAAGGACTGGCACATAATGATGAAATTTATACCTATAATCCTTCTGTATACATAAAAGAAGAAACTGACCAAATGAGTAACTGATTGATCTATCAACGCATAGTCTAAACCGCAGAGGTTAGAAACTTGAAATTTTAACAGTAGGTAAGGGGCCGTTCAAATATTACGTCAGCAGATTTATTACAATTATTTACCCCCCATCCCCCTTGTCAGCAAAAGTAAGCAAAGCTCTTACCCCCTCCCCCCATGCTTACGTAAACATTTTTCAATTATAAATGTATTTTTTATATTATAATTATAATGTTATAATTTTAAAAATAAGAAAATAGATTTAGGATAGACATTACATTTTACTGATACAGTATTCAGGGACAAAAATATTACAATCTTACGAACGTAACAAACTTTTCAAGCATAGACAATGTGAGGGTTGCCATTCGTGTAAAAAAGTAAATAACTACCGATGACGTAATCATCATCTAGACTCCCCTACCCCCCATGTCATCCAAAATAAGCAAAACAAAGACCCCCCCCACCCCCCCATAGTGCTTACGTAATACTTGAACGGCCCCTAAGTAGGTAAACCTTTTATAACTGAGGCATCCACTAAAGAAAGATTTTTCAAAAACCTACCCTAATGGGCTATTTCACCAACGTATCAATAAGTATTAGTCCGTTACTATTCACCAGGTAAGCTAAATGTGACCTACAAATATGGCATTTATGTGTTCAATAATCTTGTCATATTGAAATGTTTAGAGACCGAATGAACATAATGTACAATTAATGATAGGTTGGTGAAACACTCCTTAAGGATGTGAAATGGGGTGTAAACGTTTGTATGAAAAAAAAACACGCAGTCGAAGTTGCGGGCAAAAGCTGGTCACTACCTACATAGTATGAAACAAAGTCGCTTCCCGCTGTCTGTCCCTATGTATGCCTAGATCTTTAAAACTAAGCAACGGATTACGATGCAATTTTTTTTAATAGATAGAGTGATTCAAGAGAAAGGTTTATATGTATAATACATTGCACCAGTGCGAAGCCGGGGCGGGTCACTAGTAAATTATAAATATTGTAATAAATCGCTTTATGACGGTGCACGAGACCGAAATAAGTCCCATCCTTTTAATGTCCTTGGAATGTCCCATAAAAGGGCTTACAGAAAGACATGAAGACAGTTTACTATCACTCGTTAGAAAACTATCACCACTATGTTACGCATTGCTCCAAGGCGGGTCGGTTTTTATACCCAAAAGGATAGCCTTTATAACTCCGCGATAACCACATTTCCGCAGTGTAATATTCCATCGAATCTTTGAAATATTCTAAGAGCCGTATTTATAAACGACTTTCGTTTGAAAGCATCCTTCTAAAGTGTCGTTTGGATATTAAAATATCCCGTATGGAGACGAGCTAGAATATAAAACTTCCTCACCGCACTCTGGAAATAGACGCGTGTTGTAAGATTCAACAAAACCCAGCACGCTTGGTGCTATGATTTATACGGTCCGCCTGGCTAGCTACCTCACTCACATTAAAGTCCCAGTAGCTTACTGCGTTCCGTCGTGTGTATGTGAAAGCCAGAGGGGTACAGGGGAATTCCTCTATATCTCTTTTAAGCTGGCTTCCCACGGTGCGTGGTATCATTCATAAAATCACGCACCGTGGGAAGCTACATTATGAGGGTGCGTGATGTGGATACGGCGCACCGCTCCGCACGCGTCCGCGTTACCACGGACGAATCTCTTCCCATGATGCGTCGGTGCGAGCTCGTGCGTTGCGGTGCGCGATATCACGCACCGTGGGAAACAAGCATTACTTGGATTCGTGTGCTCCAACTTAGACCCTATTTGCGAACTAATGAAACGATAAAAAAGTTTCTGTCAGTTGTTAGAAAACTAGCATCACTACGTTACGTATTGTTCCAAAACAGTCGTCCTATATCTATGAATAATATTTTTTACACCCAAAAGGATAGCCATCAAATGTATATGTTGGTATGTCGACATCAGTGCACTTTCATGTTTGTCTTGCGCTTTGGTCTGAAGCGCCTTAGCGCAATCAACAGCGCATGCCTTAATACTAGTTCGAGTCATACGGCAATCAATATTGCAAGCGCTTGACGCAAGAAGAATTGAAAGTTGAAAACGCAAGATGAACATGAAAGCGCACGGGTGTAGATATACCATATAGTCAACACAACTAGTAAGTCGTATGCGCAAACTTCTTAAAACCAATCACTTCCAAACTGAGTGCAACTTCAAGACCACGAATGTTTATTAGTAGGTATTGCAATAAAAATTTTTTTTTCTTATACTTCTCCTTAAACTGACGTAATAAGTGTGAGTGGCGCAATTGTTTGTTCGATCAGGTACATCATTGTAACTGCTTAATTATGTTATACTATACCTGTCTTTCTAATATTGGAAGAGTACTGCAGTAAAAAATATCTTTACGCTGACGCAATAAGTGTGAGTGGCGCGAAAAAGAGCAACTGCCATTATTTGTTCGATCAGGTACAACAATGTAATTGCTTAATTGTGTTATACTATACTTATCTTTCTAATATTGGAAGAGTACTGCAGTAAAAAATATCTTTACGCTGACGCAATAAGTGCAAGTGGCGTGAATATCTGCCATTGGTTGTTCGATCAATTACATCAATATCACTTCTTAGTTGTATTGTAGTGTACCTATCTTGCTAGTATTCCAAGACCCATATTTATAAACAAATTTAATTTGAGAGCTTCCTCCTTTGGCTGGAGACTCTTCAGGTTTGGTTGGAGACCCTTCAGGTCTCGCCAATAACTGCTCGGTTACGTAGAAGGGCTCCCCAAGGGCCGTCCACAGAAATCCAATAGAAAAAAAAAGAAAGCTTCATCCGAAAAGTGTCGAAAGGATTATCATCATAGTGCGTGCAAGCAGAAATCTTAATAAATGATGTAAACAGCGTGATAGTGTCCTCAGCCAGGAAGAGTTTAAGCCGAAACTTTTTCATCTAGTTTAATTTTATTATTAGGCTACGAAAGATGTTAAGCAAGAAGAGTGAGCAAAAAAAAAGAGTATTTTTTGTCGCTTTTCAGTTTAAGTTTTTTTTGTTAAGCTTTTTAATATTATTTTGTTCGTTTAGGCTATAGGTCCATAGAATATGTAGCTATTGTTCTGTTATTTATAAGTGAAGACTTGTAATTGGCTGTCGGTCTGATTTATTGGTACTAGTCTGTTTTTTTAGCTGTAAGTTTTCCATATTAATTTAAATAAATAAATAAATCATTATTATCCTGCCCTCGTCCCAACGTACACACAAGGTCGGTACGCATGTATTTTTCTACCATACATCTCTATTAGCCATCATCTCAGTAGTCACCCTCTTTCTAGTCATATCATCTTTTATCATCCATCAATCGTTTTTTTGGTCTTCCTGTACTCTTATAACCATCTACATTCATACTCAAAACTTTGCTCACGACATTTTAAAAAAAGTCTAATGTAAGGAATTCTTTCCTACGGCAGCGTCTTTTGGGAGTTGTTTATTAATACGAGCATAAGATTATCCTGTGTATCCGCCCACGAAAACGAAGGTTGTTGTTATCAGAATAAGTCCTTAGGGGAGGAGGAGATGAATTGCATGTCATCAGTGTTCCGCGGTCAGAGTACTTTGCTTGATAGGGGCTGTTCCCCTGTGATAAGTGTTGTCATCTTCTGAGAAGTTAATGTATCGCTTAGGATGAAAATGTTTTGATATTATTTTTTTAAAGTTCAATCTTTTTAAGTAATATTTGGTTTTTTAATTATGTACTTAGGATTTAATTGATTGGCACCTTCATTATCATGTTGTATGTACTACTATTCATAAAGAATCGTTGGCGTTTAGAAGGTGCGTAATTTTATGTCATCGTCTATCTATGCAAAATCTATACAGGGTGTAAAAAGACCCATCACATAGCCGAAATCTACGCACTCTGTACATCAAACTAAACTACATTGACCAAAAATAATTGCTGGGAAACGACTTTTATTTTTTGGCATAAAAAAAACGCTTTTTTTTGTAGCGCGCAATGTGTGGTTGTGGCGATGCCGCGCGTTTGCATACGTGCAGCGGCCACACTGCTGAGCCAAGGCGGTCGTGTGCGTTTGATATTCGTTGCGTTTTTGTAACTTCAAATGCGTAATTTGTGAGGAAAAATTGAAAATTTTGATGAGGTTGTTTGGAAAAAAGTTTAGTATTATCACTTAGAATACGTTTTCGGAAAAAACTAAAAAAAAAAATGTATACTTTGACCTTCAATATCTCCAAAACCAATGGTTTCCCAGGTATGGTCTGGTAGAAAAAAATGATCTCAATGATGGGTAGAATATGTGGTTTTCGTTATCGTTAAGGGTCTTTTTACACCCGATATAAATAAAAAGAAAGGTCCTGACTGACTGACTGACTCATCAACGCCCAGCCCAAACCCTTGGACCTAGAAAACTGAAATTTTGCACAGAGGTTTCCTTTATAATGTAGACAAGGAACAAGGAAGGATTTTTCGAAATACATCATAATATGATAACTAGCTTTTGCCCGCAGCTTCGCTTGCGTGAAATTTTGAACCCGTTGACGATTTTCAATACAAACTTTCATCCCCTATTTAACTCCCTTAGGGGTTGTATTTCGAAATATAAAAACGTATTTCAAAATCTGTGATAGCAGTTCGAAATATTTTCTAAAATTACGAACTTTAAGAGCATTTTCCTGTAGTCAAATCGATTAAGATAGCTAGCTGCCCTTTTAACCCATCTCAAATAAGTTTTCAGCAATTTCTGACGTTTAGTATTCCAACTTCAGTTGGTCCGGTAGTCTTTTGATCCTTATGGGAAATAGGATCGATTGACATCAAGAAAATGTTTTATGAAAACATCACTTTTTCTCGCTACTGTATTTTTTTTCTAAATCTGTAATCGCGAATTAAAAGGATTAGTAGTATAGTATAGCGGGATAGTCGCAACAACGTTTTAAGTGTGATAGCCAGTAGACTTGACTGTCTGTACATGAATCAATGTATTAATGCTCACATGAGATTGATACCTCGATTCATGGGTCTGGCAGGGGGAGAGTAGATTAAGGTTATATTACTAACACTAGTTATAAGTTATTGTACTACTAACAAATTGGATCCTGGTTATCTTAAATAAATGTTTATTATTATATTATTAAAATATTTTCAAAAAATATGGGCAGTCTCCTAAGAACGTTTTCCTGTTACTACAACAGTACCCTTACTACCCCATCTCAAATTACCACTCTGTACCTCTAATAAACAAAAGATCTGAAACAAAAATGTCACTCGTGAAAACGAGGATACCCTATTTATATAAAAAATATTCGAAGCCAATGTGTTATATTGAAAACGAGTGCTGAGAAAGTGTTACGTTAGAAAGTTACTGTTTTAAATAATTCCCTTTAATAACAAAGAAAGCGGAGAGGAGCTCGTGGCTAAATAATTACAGCCGCATAGACCGATCTTCCGGGTTAAACCACGCTTGCCGAGGTTGGTCTGTGGATGGGTGACCATTTACCATAGCGAGTTTCCTCCGTGCCTCGGAAAGCACGTAAAGCCGTTGGTCCCGGCTGTCATTTGTAGATCTTTGACAGTCGTTACTGTGGGTCAGAAACCAGAAAGTCTGACAACCAGTCTTACCAAGAGTATCGTATTACCCAGTTACTGGGTTGTGGAGGTCTGATAGGCAGTCGCTCCATGTAATATACTGATATTCAGCTGCATCCGGTTCGACTGGAAACCGACCCCAACATAGTTGGGAAAAGGCTAGGCAGATGATGACTAGCACAGAAAACTTAGTTAGTTTTTTTGTAGGTATAAAGCATTTCTTTGAGTATGGCTAAGATCCGCATTGCTCAAAATATGGTCCTTTATGCGCGAAGCTTAAAATTTTACAAAGAATAACAGCTTGGTTTTATATCTTAGTTGAATCACTACATACTCGTAGTATAAAACAGCGTCGCTTCCCGCTGTCTGTCCATATATATACTTAGATCTTTAAAACTACGCAACGGATTTTGATGCGAATTTTTTTAATAGATAGAGTGATTCAAGAGGAAAGTTTTAAGCTATAAAACGTATACGTACAAAGCCGGGGCGGGTCGTTAGTAGACATTATATTGGTTGTTCATTAAAATATTCTTGTATTTTGCATGCCGTAAGGAACAATGTATCGAAACTTATACATTATTTATCAAGACCTTATCTGTATATCTACATTGATAGCGAATAAATGGTTTAGATTCTGATTCTTGGTAAACTCCAGAAACGATGTTTTTTTTTTCGCCTTTTATTTTTTACTTTGAAAGCCTCATACCTCGTACCTCCTAATCTGTCTACATCACGGAACCGGTATACAATTCCACCGGCATGAACTCCCACAAGAGAGGAATCAAAGTCGCTCTCAACGAACCTCCTGTTTCTGCTCAATAATGTTGTAATGCACATGACGTGTCTATGTATGGGTCTATGGGATCTACTGGCTATGGAGGAGACCTCTGCCCAATAGTATTATATTATTGGTTATATACTTGGGAGCAAATAAATCGAACCACTTCTATTTCTCACGTATAATTGTTATTATTTTTGGTACTTATTATGGAACAAATCAATTCGAAACATATATCGCCTAAAAGGTTATTTGGTAGCCTTTATAATGAGGGTAGTTTTTTGCCAACTTAGTATATAATCCATGAAACCAAAACTAATAACCAGGACACGTGAAAAAAGGAATGGCTCGATTTATTTGCCCCCAAGTGTAGATTGAACTACCATTTATGAAGAATACTTACTAGCCTTGCTCAAGACTACATTGTTCTCTCAAAAGTATCCTAAATCATAGTACTCTATTTACTGATATTATCTATATATATAAAAGAAAGTCGTGTTAGTTACTTCACTTATAACTCAAGAACGGCTGAACCGATTTAGCTGAAAATTGGCAGGGAGGTAGTTTAGAGCCAGGAGAAGGACATAGGATACTTTTTATCCCGTTCGACATTTTGATATTTAAAAAAAAAAAAATTATATCAGTATATCCATATTCTTAATCTGTTTAGGTAGTAGGTAGGTAGTAGGTAGGTAGTAGGTAGGTAGTAGGTAGGTAGTAGGTAGGTAGTAGGTAGGTAGTAGGTAGGTAGTAGGTAGGTAGTAGGTAGGTAGTAGGTAGGTAGTAGGTAGGTAGTAGGTAGGTAGTAGGTAGGTAGTAGGTAGGTAGTAGGTAGGTAGTAGGTAGGTAGTAGGTAGGTAGTAGGTAGGTAGTAGGTAGGTAGTAGGTAGGTAGTAGGTAGGTAGTAGGTAGGTAGTAGGTAGGTAGTAGGTAGGTAGTAGGTAGGTAGTAGGTAGGTAGTAGGTAGGTAGTAGGTAGGTAGTAGGTAGGTAGTAGGTAGGTAGTAGGTAGGTAGTAGGTAGGTAGTAGGTAGGTAGTAGGTAGGTAGTAGGTAGGTAGTAGGTAGGTAGTAGGTAGGTAGTAGGTAGGTAGTAGGTAGGTAGTAGGTAGGTAGTAGGTAGGTAGTAGGTAGGTAGTAGGTAGGTAGTAGGTAGGTAGTAGGTAGGTAGTAGGTAGGTAGTAGGTAGGTAGTAGGTAGGTAGTAGGTAGGTAGTAGGTAGGTAATAAGTAGGAAAAAGGGCATTGCAACGCATGCCGGGAACAGCTAGTTAAAGATATTGATTTTAAAAGAGTAACCATGGAGTTTCTTGCAGGCTCTTCTCCATAGGAAACAACAAATTGGAACCGTGAACCTAAATTCGAATTTTCATTAAAGAATCATCAATTGTTAGCGAGAAATAAAAATAAAAAAAGATTTTTATTTTTAAAGACGGCCAGATCTAGATTATTCCTAATAGATAGGTCATACGAAAACCTCGAAATATAACAACTGGACCATAACCACATTTTCAAAGCTGTTAATCAATAGACAAAATAAACACTTTCCGTCATTAAATAATCCTGATGCACATTACTCCTGAGGACTTAATTTGTCGCTCCGATATATTATCATCATAATTAAAAAACATATTTATCACTACATAGTATAAAACAAAGTCGCTTCCAGGGGCCCAATTCTCCTAAAATAAATTGTTGCCAAACGCAATCGAACCACAACCGTCAGTCAGTTTTTGTTTTCGAAAACTTTCAAAATGATTGATTTTGTTTTTTGTGTCGAACAATTTGACAGCTTTTGAAATTTAGAACTATCTGAATGAACGGTTCGGCCTTGGTTCGGTTGTGATTTATCAAGATTTATTTTAGGAGAATTAGGCCCCAGCTGTCTGTCCCTATGTATGCTTAGATCTTTAAAACTAAGCAACGGATTCTGATGCAGTTTTTTTAATAGATAGAGTGATTCAAGAGGAAGGTTTTAAGCTATAAAACGTACGTGCGAAGCCGGGGTGGGTCGCTAGAAGTAAATAATTGTTTTGTATATAAATTACAGCTCAGAAAATGAAGTTAGAACATTACGTTTCCATTGACTTTTCAAGGTTTATATACGACCTAGCTATTGAAAATAATCCTAAGCCGGGCCGCGAAACCTTTTTCCTTTGGACCACCGATTTAAGGTTCTCTAAAAAAATAGGTATATTTCTCTGTAAAAACCAAAAAGGTAAGCAAAAGATAAAAGATTCATGCCCTGCTTAAAAATTACGTCCATTCTTTTTGTATCTTATAAGGATTGCCTTATATTCATGAGCCTACGCATAAATCATGTTTACGCATTAAGGATTTTTTCATGCTCTCTTCCCGTCAAAAATCTGGGTCAAGTCTCTTGATTTTTATATTCTAATTTTTACTTTATTTGGATACTAAAATAAATTATTATTTTCTAAAATTATTGTTAATTATAGAGTTTTTTTTTCAGTGACTATAAGCACGACATAATATTTTTTAACCAAAATAGTATTTTTATTTAATAAACTAAAATGTTTTCACAACCTGACTATGTATTTCATAATTTAATTAAAATAATAGTGACATTAAAATAAATTAACTTAGTGATATAAAAATTTACATAAAATCTAGTAATCTTGCAGGCTTGGGTAGTCTGCGGGATTTAATAAAAAATGTAGACGAAAGACGATTAGGTTTAGGGACTAAATTAAATTAGAATAATTTACGTGTAACAGCTGCGAAACGAAAACCGTATTTTCATTTTATATTTCATCACTCAAAATCCGTAGTATTTCTTTTGCAAAGAAAAATAAAGGCTTCAAATATTAATTTTCACTTTACGAATGTTCAGAAGATTTGTTCCAATTTCGTTAGATTTATTACACATAAAAATATAAAAATCAACTTTATTACGCTTACAGTCGACCAATTCCGATTAATGTATTCCGAATTTTTATAGGCGTATAAAACTTCACGAAATAACCGTAATGATGCGAAAGGTAATAATTTTTTATATTCCCAAAAAAATTAATTCTGGGAATGGAGAGTCCCATCTCATATTAATTAAAAACACAACTAACCTGCAAAATGAAAAGGTCATCGTTTGTTGTTTCTGCAAATTGGACAGCGGCGGCCAACGATCATAATAATTAAACCCAAGTGTACACTTACACTTGTAATACACACTTTAACACTAAAATACACTCTACATATTCCTAAAATGTACACAATATTCACTTAACTAGTTTAATATCCTAGGAAAAGTTTGACCACGTTAGTGATTAGATCGTAGCGCGCGGCATGGTCCGCTACGTCGTAGCGTTCGGGGCGGCCGGCGTAGCTCGACTGAAGCTACGGCTACGCGGAGCTACAGACGGCGCAAGTCCGAAGTTAGGCTGAGTATACAAAAAGTTAATATTCGAAATAGGAAGAAAAAGTTATTCGGTACATTTTTGTTCAATCGGTATATCAAGGGTTGAAGGTATGATGTATGTTTAAAATTTTTGGTCTGGGTGGTAAATGTGATGAATTTTGACGCGGCGTCTTATGATGTTTGCGCTTGTTATGGACGAGGAGGTCCTAAACTAACAAGGGATCCCTGTTATGTTACACGTTTAGTCCATACACAGAAACCCTGCTGCGTATAATACTGTTTTGTAATATAAATTCTGGTGAATAAAATTAAATGGAACTTTCCATTTAAAAGGTTTCAGGAATCACGTTTGCCGTTTATAAATAATAATGTTGAGTTACCGTAAAAATAGCCGGTTTCAGTCGTACTTTTTTGGCATTTTCAGTTTATTTAAGCCATGTATGATTCTTCTCTTGTGTCAACGAGATGTACGAGAAAAGCTCATGCCGTGGTGAAAAGATTAGCCAGTCAGCAAGGTTGGTAGCGGGGCTGACTGTCCAGGGTGCGCCGGACGTACTTGAGTATCGTCAATCGTGGAGGCTCTTTTCATGTACCCCACCGTGTATGATTACATGGATTGAAATTAGTTCATCACAAGAGTATTTCGGGAGTTCTTTCCTTAATGAAAATGACACCATTTTCACTGGCGTCCTAATTGCGTACCTAATTTTTTATTTCAATAGCTTTCATTTCGACAATACAACATTATTCTTTGCGTGGTATACAGGGTGGAAAAAATCAATGGGCCCTGAAGGGAAACCACTTTAAATCCTCAAGATAGATTATTTTGCTTTAAGAAAACATTCCTTTATTTTTAAAAAGAAACAAAACTGCATTCACAGATTTCTCGACCTGCTTACCTAAACCGGGAATCGAACCATTTAAAAATTCAAAAAATAAACACTCGCTATTTTATTTCACTAGTCGATACAGTCGATGTTAGAGATAAAATTTCCCCAAGAAACATTAGGTCTTACACTCCTCTGTCGTACGAGATATCCATGAAATCTAATATTTAGTACACAAGGGCTTTAATCAACATTACCTAGACTAGAACTGTTCATTTTTAACAAGTAAAAGACACGATATAATTTTCTTAAAACTTTATCATCCAAAGACATTCTATGAAGTACAAGCTTGCTAATTTATCTTTAAGTACCTCGTTGAAGACTTAGAGCGGTTACGCACTGCATCCGATCCGTATCCGTGAAAATACGAACAAAAAAACTTGGACCGAATTCGGTTATTGCTTTTAGCACTGCATCTGATCTGAATTCGTGAAAATACGGATCTAGAGTCTAAAAATCTCGGACCGAATTCGGATATTGCTTACGCACTAATCCGATCTCTGATCCAATTCCAAGCAATTCAGGGGCCATCTTTGGCATATTATGTCCGTTTTGAATCCGAGGTAATGCGAAAGCGTTCGTACAAATAGTACTAGGGCTACTTCGGTTCGTCAATATTTCTTCCGAATTGGAGACTCACTGATGACGGAGAGAAATCAGATGACGGAAGTCGGATCTAGTGCGTATACTACCATACAAATAGTTCTATGACTACTTCGAAACGTATTTTCACGGATTCGGATCGAATGCAGTGCGTAACCGTTCTTAGATAAGAAAATCATTGAATTGGTAATAATAGTTCTATGCACATTTCCTTCTTCGTCAGACGAGGCGTTCTGACGAAAAGTTTAAAAATAGAACGTTCCATTTGACAATAATCCTATCGATTAGTAGAATAAAATAGCGACTGTTTATTTTTTTGAATTTTTAGCTGGTTCGATTCCCGGTTAAGGTGAGCTTGTTGAGAAATCTGTGAATGCAGTTTTGTTTCTTTATAAAAATAAGGGAATGTTTCCTTTAAGTAAAATAATCTATCTAAAGGATTTAAAGTAGTTTCCCTTCAGGGCCCATTGATTTTTTCCACCCTGTATAGTTGTGGAGAAGTCGGATTGTTAATACACACGTTGCTATGGCAATAATCTTCTTCTACCGTGTCGGCACGAACTATACGAGAATAGCTCATACCGTGGTGAAAAGATTAGCCAGTCAGCAATGATGGTAGCGTGGCTGACTGCCCAGGGTGCGCCGGACGTACTTAAGTATCGTCACTCGTGGAGGCTCTTTTCACGCACCCCATGGAAATAATTAAGGTTTCAAAATCAAAGTAATGCTATGATAAAAGTTAGTTTTTAAACTCTGATTAAATTTAAATTGCATGATAATATTATAATACTTACTTTGACAATTTAGGTAGACATTTTATGTAAATCAAGGTAAATTTACATAAAACAACTGACAGCTTATGTACAGGTCCCGTCACGTAAAAAGAACTCTGAGCGGCAGTGGAGGGGGTATATCTGCGCACACAATTGTAGTCGGTCGGTTGGTTGCTCGAGTGGTTGAAATCGCTCAGCGCGCAAGTTCAAGGCCAGCGTTTTTTTAGTGATGAGTCCTGTACTCCTTTTTTTGTGAAGAAATATCATTAATCATTAAAAAAGCCAACACTCGTATTCACTATGATTACGAGTGTTTCGCGCAGTTATGATGTCGATCTTCTAGTTTTAATTCATCTATCGTCGTGTTCCTTGTGAGTTTCCTTAGGATGTTCCGTAAAACTGTCAATTCCAACATCTTCGCTGAAAATGGGAAATTGTTTTTTTAGCTGAGGAACACTCGTTGTCGACGCGAACTAATTGAAAGTTTTATTTTAATTAATAATTTCTTCGCGTTCTAACTGACAACAGGCGTAGTTTAACGTAGACTTCGTGGAGTATGCTTAACCTTCTTGGAGATTAAAAAATAAATAATTAAGGGCTTGAACACAAAACTGCGATGCGACGTCGCATCGCAAAAATCTGCGAGCTACGTAAAACCATACCACCATATTTTGCTGCCATGCGGCGTCGTATCGCATCGCATCGCAGTTTTGTGTACAAGCCCTTAATCAGCATGTCTTCTTCTATCGTGTCGACACGAGCTATACGAGAATAGCTCATGCCGTGGTGAAAAGATTAGCCAGTCAGCAAGGTTGGTAGCGAGGCTGATTACCCAGGGTGCGCCGGACGTACTTAACCGGTATCGTCCCGCACGACGATCCGGATCGTCAGTGCCATTGTTTGTCTATTGTATTTATAATTACAGTACTTGATAAGTTAAGTATCGTCACTCGTAGAGGCTCTTTTCACCTACCCCAATCAGCCTGTAACTGTCCCACTGCAGAGCAAAAGCCTCTTCTCAGACAGATAACAAACGAGCATTGATCACTACACATGCTCACTGCGGGTTGGCGATTTCAGACCATTAAGTCAAGGTTTCCTCACGTTATTTTCCTTCACCGTATGTCAGTAGCGTCTTAGATTAACTAAGAAAGTACATATGACATGGAAAAAGTCACATTGATACATGCCTGGGTTTGAACTCGGAACCTGATGCTTTACAAGCGGCTGGGCAATTGTATAACATAACCAACATCAATCATGACAGTTGATGTGTCAAAAACAATATTCATTGCGTGGTACATAGTTGTAGAGAAGTTGGATTGTTAATACATACCTACGTTGCTATGAAAATTGTTGACCTGTCAAAATCAAAGCCATAGCGATTACGAGTGTGTTGCGCCATTAGAATGTTGGTCTGTCAGATTAACATACTCAAAAACTAAAATGAACAAAAGAAACCACATAAAATAAAAACAGTAACACTCTCTGTGACTATAAAAATATTGTTGTAACATTTCTATTAAAACTTTACAAACATTAAACGATTTAAAGCGCTCATAACTTGCAGATATTTTTCAAAAAATAAAAGCAAAAGTTTTTAACTCTGAAAGTATGGCGCTGTAAAATTATCACGCGCACTTTCATGCTCACAGTACGGAGTTACAATATTTTGTTGGAAATTTTTAACTTCTCGTTTTAGATAAGTGAACTAAAAGCTTCCCTTTGTGACGATCGGGGTTAATGGAAAAGTGGACAGGATGGAATAAATAATATATGACCACTTCCTAGTTTTCATGGAATTTTGCTAGTGATATAGATGATGGTAATGTTGAGGATAAATACATTTTTTTCTTTACATAACTTCACGCCTGCATTCCCAAAAAGGTGGTGCAGAGGTGTATAGTGCACCCTCATTTTGCTGTTTTGTTTAAGTTCCGTGTAATAGGTAGAGAGCCTATTGCGCCATCAACCGGGCACAAATGTAGACTCCGGGCTGCTACTGAAAAATTTCACACGGGAAAAATTCAATAATACTTTGCCTGACTTGGAGATTGAGCACAGGACCTCACGCCCAGCAGTCGCGCTTGCGACCACTAGACAATGAGACAATCAATTTTGATTTACTAAAAATAATAACTTAATGTGTATTTAATTATAATTTATGTCAAGAATAATTTTGTACACTGAAAACCTAAGTGTATAAGGCCTCTGCCTCGAATTTTGCGGGCAGCGGGGCGGCGGCGGCGGCGGCGCGGCAGCGGGGCGGGCAACGCATACCTGTTCTCCAAACCAGCGGGCAGATCGCGCGGCACTATAGCGGTGTAGTGTTGTGTTCGTGGTTGTGTTGTCGAGATATTTGTTTTTATTCGCGAACGAAATGTCTGAAAAACGGCGACAACATCTTTTTGATTCAAATTTATTCCTAAAGCTCGATTTATTGTGGGCAAAAGAAGAAGTGGATCCGTACTATAGGGAAATTAATTTGTAAAACATAATAAATATTGTATTTGACATAATAAATCATTTTTATATTTACCTTCAATATTCAGTTCGTTGTTTATTTCTTCCCATAATTGGTTAATTATTCTTCTATTTTTATGGTTCGCATCTTTGCTGTTCCATATGGGTGTCCTCTCAAAGATTGCCGAAATAATTTGCTCTTGCACGTCCGAGGTCATTTTGATACGTCACAAAAAAAATGTACAACACTATACTACAATGCAGACGCGCAACGCGGACGGTCACCGCTTGACTGGAGTGCACCGCTCGTTGCCCGCCCCCACGCCGCTGCCACGCCGCTGTTTTCGAGAACCGGTCCATTTGATTTTACGCATAAGATCCTGCCGCTCCCGCGCCGCCGCCGCCGCCGCCCCGCTGCCCGCAAAATTCGAGACAGAGGCCTAAGGGGGCGCAGGCCGCGCAGGCAGCATAGTACAGTCACAGTTCGCAATCCATACAGTTGGGTTGCACCTTTTATGTCGGGTGATGCGACAGCCCGTGAACGCGTTGCCCAACTGTATGGCTACCTGTAACTGTACACCTACCCAGGCGGTGGCATGGCCCGACTTAAAAGCGTTGCCCAACTGTATGGATTGTAAAACTGTGGCTAAACTGTGCTGCCTGCGCAGCCTGCGCAGCCTGCGCACACTTATACGCTTAAGCCTCGTCCCCACTAGGAACATTTGTCGAGCGACATGTGTCCCTGGAGACATCGGGTGATGTCGCCCTACATCGCCCCACGTCGCCCGATGTCACCGGGGACACATGTCGCTCGACAAATGTTCCTAGTGGGGACGAGGCTTCTATCACTACTCTTCATCGACTGTGCGACAAGGAACAGTTTCAACAATGTCGCGGCGATGTCGTCCGACGTCGCCCGACATCGCCCGATGTCACCGGGGACACATGTCGCTCGACAAATGTTCCTAATGGGGACGAGGCTTTAGGCTAACGCATGAGACATTGCAATTTCTCTTCTAACCTTACGGCCAATGACACTAAAAAAAGAAAAAGTTGATTACATTACACGCAAGTTTAGTTGCAGAATCGTCCGATAAATTAAACTAAAACAATCTGCGAATGAAGTTAAACTGCTTATGCGTTTAGTTAGGGCAGATAACGTCTAAACTTAGAAGATCGCTGCGATGAATTGATTCAGATACTGTTATGTATGTTTTGGTATCAACTGAGCGGTGTTCACATAATTTCTAATGTACGTTCGAGGTTTCTCTATTGAGTGATCAATAATAATTTTGTAAGAGCATCACTATTTAAATTCGTGGGGAGATGAGCATTAATTTGAGAAGATGTTGATTAATTGCTGTTCAATGTTATCGGCGTTAAGTGTTACTGCGGCCGGCCGCTCAATATCAGAAATTTCTATCAGAATTTTTTAAAGCTAAATTTTGTTCTAGACTCCACACAGTGTCAGAATTTGCAAAATTCAGCAGCATGCTGGCTCTAGTGTATAATGTATGCGCAAAGGGTCTTCGCGCACGCATCAGATTTTTTATACTGTAAAGCCTTCTACCGTCTAATACGGGGTAGAATCTAATTATACTACCCCGTATTAGACGGTAGAAGGCTATTAACTAATGTTTATCAGTAAAATAATGCATCCCAACATGCAACAAAGAAATTTTCCGTATTGAGAAGGATGAAATGGTTGGGCACCTAGCTCAAATAGTCTTTCTCTCAGTACCGAAAACCGCTTACGATACTGTAAAACATTAATCTTCAGATACGTTTTTCTTTCACTCGTAAAGTGGAATTTAAGTACCAAACGATTCACACATAACTTCGACGATTTACGCATAATCACAACCACGTAAAAAATCATACTTTTTATTTGAGCGCTCCCCTTTGTCCCATGAATTATGTATCCAATAGTTTACGTTCAGCCGGAGGGTCGGCAGTTCAAGGTTAGTTACTGTTGACAAACTACGGGCTCAACCCGCGAAGAATTGTGTTGTTCGCAGTTTTTTTTCAAATTGCTCGTATTTTACGATACGATACTTTTGTTTATTTCATTACGGTACGTCAGTTTTATTGATTCAACTTCTTACCTAATTATTGCATCTTCGATATATTATTTACAAGTTTTTTATTTATGTAAGTCGAGAGTTCAACTCGCGACCTCGCCGCGTGTTCAGCTCATGATTAAGGGCTCCGTTTGGGTCCGATATTAGTTGGGCTATTCCGAGAAATACACGTGAGTAAACCGTAACTAATCATAAATATGAATGTGTCTAACGAAAGTTATTAAATAAAACAAGTTTACTTGTTTTAAAATTGACTTCTATTAAGAACCCACTAAAAGTTGTGTTTTCTTTTTAGTTTTGTTTTACGCAATCTTAAGTTAGAAAAAAACTCATATGATAGCCATAAATACTATCATAACATACTTCTCTCTTCTCAGCATGAGTTATACGACAACAGCTCACACCGTAGTGAAAAGATTAGCCAGTCACAACTAAGAAATCCGTTCCGTGTGGTTCCGTGTGGTGGCGGACGTAAAGAATAGCACTACCCCATCTCTGCTTATGGGTGTCGTAAAAGGCGACTCGGGGATTCACTAGAGGATGGGCAGCATACTGCGACAGCCAACCCGCCTGCCAAGCGTGGCGATTATGGCAACTCCCCCCCCCCCCCCCCCCCCAAATGGCTTGGGGGGGGCCTTTGTCCAGCAGTGGACTCGAACAACAAATGGCAGTCGCCATTTTCGTGTCACTTACACTTATTATTGCGTCACCTTAAAGGTAATTTTTGTCTGCAGTACTAATAAACATTCGTGGTCTTAAAGTCGTACTCAGTTTGGAAGTGATTGGTTTTACGAAGATTGCCGATGGAACTTCTTAGGTGTGTTTGAACTGTAACGAGGTTGACTGTTTAGAGTGCGTCGGGCTTAATTGAGTACCGTCACCACACATACTATGTTTAACTATCTACACCTACTCTATTCATATCTCTAATTTTAAATCCTTATTACCAGATTTTAGTATTTCTCTGCCATTTACATAGTCTGACTAGAATAATCCAAACGTGAGCATTTGTGATTTCTAGAATCACGAGCTCTCTCGAGTTGATGTTCGTTTATTTTTACTTTCCTTTCTTAATAATTCGCGTCATTGATGGTCGGTACAAAGATTCGCAAAACAAAACAAACTTGTATTAGCTGCCTAAAATAACAAGCTGTATAACATTATAAAGGTATGAGTTCCTAGCCGACTGCAGAGAACAACAGCAGGCAACGTGTCGTAGCGACACGTCACAGCGTCATGTCACTGCAGTCATGATTCTGAACCCAACTGCAGATGCCTGCAGCAGACGGCAGCGTCGTATTCCAGTTAGTTCTGAATGTTCCGTGAGACAAGATAACTGACCTGTTTGGGATTAGCGAACACGATTTACTTTTGTATCTTTTGTTTTTGTTAGATGCATCGTACAGTGCAGGATATTGGGCCACCTGGTTTATCAGTTTTTTTTCCTCAAGATTCAACGTGTTTTCGCTCCAGCGTCTGTGGCACTACTGATCTGCGGTCGGACGACACGTCTTCTGCGGTCGTACGGCGCGTCGTCGGCCGACGTCACGCTAGCTGCGGAAGGTATTTAATAGAAATACATAGAAACTAGTAGTGTCGGACCGATACGTCGTCTGCTGCTACTGTCTGCAGTCGGCTACAAACTCGTAGCTTTATAATATAATCAGCCCATACCTGTTTCACCGCTGAGCACGGGCCTGTTATGAGAATGAGTTTTGTGAGGGTTAAGGTCGTCCACCATGCTGGTCTGTGTGGGTTGGTGAACTACACAGTTATCATAGAGAACTTTATCGAAGCCCTCTCAAATGTGCAGGTTCCCTCACGATGTTTTCGTTCACCATTAACGCAAGTGATAATCGAATTCTTATTTATACGCACTAGCTACTTGTAGTAGATTATAATTTGAATGTTTTTACTACATTAATTTCCCCCCGTGTTGGGACAAGCTAGAATACTTCCTCACCGCACGCTGGGAATAGACGCGTGTTATAAGATTCAACAAAACCCTGCATGCACGCTTGACGGTAGGATCAATGCGGTCCAGCTGGCTAGCTACCACCCTCACAGTCAAATCCGGCACTATGCAGTTTACTGTGTTCTGTCGGGTGTATGTGAGAGCCAGAGGGGTATCGGGCAATCTTTATACCTCTGCCGTGCAGGCCCTAAAGTGCAGTATGAGAAAAAAAGCGGTTTCGAGTAAATCGCGAAAAACTTTTTGACGCTGTTTTTTTTTATATTACTCATTTGTATGGTGGATATTTTTATTGCCACGAGGACTACCTGAGAACAAAGATTATATCTACGAAAAGAAATATGAATTTAGTTTATTAACTTCTAAATAAAATGATTTTTTCCAAAATCATGGCAGTTACTGCACGCAAAAAGGTACACGTATGCAGATTAAAATGCGGTAAAAATATTTGATACTGCAAAATCTTTGATTTATTTGCTACTTTGCAGAGTAATTTGCAGCATAATACCTTTTTTACTGCATTTTAATTTGTATCTTGAACTAATTGCACGTGTAGTATGTAACAAATTTTCCAACTTACGAAAAACTTACTTACTGTAAAGTCCTAGGTAGGAATTTACAGACTAAAACAATTTTATGTACGGAATAAGAATAACGTTTATTCTTATCTTTAGGCGTTTCGAGCACATGCGGCTATAAATATACTTAAGAAACAATATTAAATAGTAAGAAACTTTTTGCTTTCGCAAGAAACATGAGATCTTTTACTTAAATGGCACATGGTTTATACCTATCTAAAAATAAATCACAAAAATCTTAGGTATCAAAATAATATAAAATAAATGCTCAACATTCGGTTCATGTTTACAAGGCATGCATAATCATAAAAATAATAAAATAGGGTATGTGATACGCGTATCATTTACTCGGTATTATTAGGTAGGTAGGTACCAAAAACAAAAGATATAAGTAAATAACAAAAAACACGAATGTATCAAAAAAACCATAAGTCCTCAACATTACCCGTTTTATAAGACGGGTATTTAGTCTGAACGGCCCAAAGCGAATGGACCGCGGGCCATTCGACCGTAACCAAAAATCGTCTACGTTCCAAAGGACCAGTGATAAAATGATTTTGAATTTTCATTATCTTCATAACCGGTTGGCACGACTTAACAATGACCCTTTATTTTAACTTTTGCACCCGAATGTAGGTACTTGATGTACTTTTTATCACCCGGTCCTTTGAAACGCAGACAATTTTTGTTTACGGTCGAATGGCCCGCGGTCCATTTGCTTTGGGCCGTTCAGACTAAATACCCGTCTTATAAAACGGGTAATGTTGAGGACTTATGGTTTTTTTGATACATTCGTGTTTTGTTATTTACTTATATCTTTTGTTTTTGGTACCTACCTACTTAAGAGATTACAAAGTTATTTACACACATTTACATAATTACAAACAAAAATATACAAATAACGAAAAATATATCCTAATAAAACTATAAACTAAAATAGGGCATTGAAATATTCCTCCGCATCGTTGTCCACTGGTAGCGTGCCCAGAAGGCTGGCAGCATTGCCACGTTGTATGGCAATGCTAATCCTTTGGCCAAAGTAGCGGTCAGCCTTCGGGTCACGGGAAGCGTCGACCAGCCGCCTTGCTACCTCTCTATATAGAAGTCGGGCACTCGGACCCCACGACCCGAGTGTTTCGACCCCAAACGGCTCGAAAATATAATTACTGATGAAGTTATTATATTTTCGCCGCTTGAGGGCCTCCGCAGCTGCAGCAGCAGCGCCAGCACAGCCTGCCGAGCTAGGAAGGTGGGATGGTGCAAGGGTATCGACGCACGTTGCGTCCCATACCAGAGGCCTACCCATCTTCCATGGTACCAATGACATGCCATCTGGTCTCTTACCATCGTCACGTGCCAAACCATTGGGTTCTAATACAGCTGGAACGCCGGCGGTGACAAGAGCACGACAGATAATATCATTTAAGTTGGCGTGCCGTGCTATACGACCTGCACTCCTGCTGCAAGACAAGCCGTGGTGTCCGAGGCTGCCGACGGCTTCACCGCAATGGCAGCGATGCGGAGCACCGCATGGAGCACCCAAACGAAGGCACGTAGCGATCCGGAAAGTAGTGTCGTCCAACATAGTACCTATGTTGGGCGACGGAAGTGCCTGAAGCCATAGACCCGACTCCCATTCACCCACAGCCAGCAGGCGAGCACGCTCAGCGGTTGTGATTGACGTATTTATAAGTTGATTCCGTATCACAACGCAGAGCGGCTCATCCCACTGTCTCTGGGAAAATGGGTTGACGGGCGGATCCGTATTCGGGCAAGCGATTTTCCAAGCATTCAAAGCCTCGGTCAAGCACGTTACCTCAAAATTAACCAGTGTGTTGGCTAAGATATTCCTGGTTAATTTTTCAGTACTGTGAACCAAGGATAGGAATGCCGGATGCCGGTAGACTTATACTGGTTATTTTGCGGACGCCGAGGCCCCCAAAACGGATGGGGAGCGTAGCTTGTTCCCAAGCTCGGTCGTCCAAAGTTATCTAATAATACCGAGTAAATGATACGCGTATCATATACCCTATTTTATTATTTTTATGATTATGCATGCCTTGTTAACATGAACCGAATGTTGAGCATTTATTTTATGTTATTTTGATACCTGAGATTTTTGTGATTTATTTTTAGATAGGTATAAACCATGTGCCATTTAAGTAAAAGATCTCATGTTTCTTGCGAAAGCAAAAAGTTTCTTACTATTTAATATTGTTTCTTAAGTATATTTATAGCCGCATGTGCTCGAAACGCCTAAAGATAAGTAACAATATTATCAGAAATTGTTAAAAAATAAACGTTATTCTTATTCCATACATAAAATTGTTTTATTCTGTAAATTCCTACCTGGGACATAATTCGTAAGTTGGAAAATTTTTTACATACTACACGTGCAATTAGTTCAAGATACAAATTAAAATGCAGTAAAAAAGGTATTATGCTGCAAATTACTCTGCAAAGTAGCAAATAAATCAAAGATTTTGCAGTATCAAATATTTTTACCGCATTTTAATCTGCATACGTGTACCTTTTTGCGTGCAGTAACTGCCATGATTTTGGAAAAAATCATTTTATTTAGAAGTTAATAAACTAAATTCATATTTCTTTTCGTAGATATAATCTTTGTTCTCAGGTAGTCCTCGTGGCAATAAAAATATCCACCACACAAATGAATAATATAAAAAAAAAACATCTTTAAAAGTTTTTCGCGATTTACTCGAAACCGCTTTTTCTCTCATACTGCACTTTAGGGCCTGCACGGCAGTATTCACTACCTACACCACCGGCACGACGCGGACACAAACGTCTTTCTTCCGCGGCAGCGTTTGACACGACTGATTGACCGAGAGAGAGAGAGCGACAGATCCTAACTAGAACGCAGTAAAATATGGTCTCGATTGCAGTGGAATGAAGTAGCATTGTTCAAGTTACAAATTATAATGCAGTAACAGCTAGGTACTCATACTGCTATTTAATTAGCATTAAGTTATTTTCACCTTTAAAATAATACCGACTATACTGCAGTAAATAATGATCATACTGCAATTTAAACAGTAGCATTCATACTCGAACGTGATTTGCGATTAAAGTAAAAGCAGTAAAAGAAAGAATTTTAATTTTGCTGCACTTTAGTTGGTTTTCACTCTAAGAACCTACTTGAATAAGACTAAATAAAATACCACATACAAGTACTTAGCTGCGTTTTAATCAGTAGTTTGCCTGAAATAAATTAGTGATCAACCATGCAGTATTAATACTGTTGGTACAAAAACTACTTACTGCGTTTTAATTTATATGCGTCAATATTTGTTTGAGTGTAGAATACAGATTTTTAGTGGTAATAAAGATATTTACTGCATTTAAATAGGTAAAGTGACGAGTCGTGGTAGACGTAACAGCTGTTACTGTATTTTAGTTAGTCTTATGACATATTTAGACCTGCAAACGTAAGTTACTGCTTTCACTAATTCGTCTTTTTAACCGTTTAGAACATCCCAACTAAAAACCGGCAATATCACTGTGTTCCTTATAGCGTGACCATCAAGGTTCAATATTCAACTCAAAAACGTGAAAAAACCTGTTACTGCGTTTTAGGGCCTGCACGGCAGACCTCTTTGTTACTTGGATTCGTATGCTTCATCTTAGAACATGTCTGCGCTAACCATTAGGTACGACTAGAGCCAAACGAGACCATGTCAAATAATGAAATATTCGTTACACTGAGTTTCTGTGGATTACAGCTTAAATAATTAAAATATATACTTGATACATTTCCCAGAATAGTTTCTTCTCCTTTGCACCGTCTCTCGAAACCGTTCTCCAGTCCCTCGCCCACTTAAACCTTATTTGTTGTCCTTTAAGCCCCAGTACGATGCCATCAATTCATATTAAAACAAAACCCACAAAATTATTACACACTCCGTCCTTATTTATAAAGTGGTCGTTTTAACATACCTGATATTTTTTCCCAACAATAAATTTACATTTTTACACATTTACAGATTGTCCCCTGTCGGCCGTGTAAAATAAATATGAGCGGGCGAATTAATCCTCTCAAATCTGGTACATTTTCGCAGGCCACTCTATTACAAGCATATGAAAATTAGCTTTATTTATTCAGGACAAAAAATTTATACCCTAAAAATAATTTGTTTGGGTAGGAAGAGTCTTTTGAAAACAGAATACACTTGTGTATACGTAAACATTTTAAGGAGGGTAGCTTTGATGCTTGAGTATTAGAAATGATGTGAGGTTAACAATTCATACTCAGATTTTTATTATGATACATGACGATGTGTTTATTACAACATCTGAGCCTGCACAGTAGATATAAACTAAGGAAAAACAATTGGAAAATTCTTTGTGTGGAATTTAAGAGTGAGTGCTCATTTAGAGCGAGTTTTAATGGTGAATAAAATTAAGTGAATCATTAAGTGAATTTTCATGTGGATTTGTCTTAGGGTTTTGATAGTGATCTTCAATCGAATCATCAAAAAAATTGCGTCATGATAGTATTAAAAGTGAATTAAGAAACTTGCTCTGATTTCTCTTTCCATCTTTGGAGAATTGGATATAAGAACTCAGCAGTTTTAATACTAAATGATCTCTTGGGTCCATCATCACAATGGGAGTACCACAGGGTTCTATCTGGGGTCTCACTTTACACAATAAAAGTGACAGTTATGCTATTATTATTTGAAAAGAGAAGATCTCTTATCGTCAAAACCAAAACCGATACGTGAAAGTAAAAATGAAATCACACAAGATTTATTGAGAAAACACATGGGTATGATACCAGTAAAACAAATTGAGAGCCTGTAAAATAAAACAAACAAAATTCTTGATGGACGGCTTGCTTGCCATCCGTTACAATGAATTTTAACTGTAGTGTTACCAATTCCGACTTTTGATTGCTAACTGTTTGTATCAACAGAAATCTGTAAATGTTTTTGTGCATACCGAGTATTTTTTGTATATTTTCATGTAAAAGTTATGATTGTTTACTGTTTCAATTTTGAGGAGAGATCGTTTTTGTAGAAGGTAAAATCCATGAAACGAAGATCAAAATTTAAAAAAGACACAACAATTTTATTGCTCTTTGACGTTACATAGGTCAATAAATTAGTTGCACGGTTCCAAAAAGTGAGTCTTATAGAAATTATAAATCTACAAAAAAAAAATCGCCGGGCAAGATCGTATTTTTATTTTAATTACTTTTTTATATAAAACAATAATTATTAAATTAACCTTCTGCAACTGAGGTGAGTTTTTCATCAACATTCGACTGAGGTGTAGTCTGTCATGCGTCACTATACACAGCATGATTCGTTTATAAGTTTTAGAAATTACAGAGCTCTAGTTTTATTTTACGATTAATGGGTTTATGTATAATGAAATAAAAATGAATAAGCATTCTCAAAACAAAAAAGGAGTTTATTGTGGAATCCTTTATTGAGATCGGTATTTTCATTATTTTTACGCCTAAACTCACAAAAGTATTAAAAAAAAAACGAAATAATAAAACTTGTATAAAACGGTTCATATTAATCTTTTAAGCGTTATCATATAGTTCTAAAACAAAAACAACAACGTGATATCACGGTTCAATTAGGCACAAATCAGTCTCAAAGTTAACCCTAAATCTAACACTTAAGTTGACAGTCTTGACATAGTGGAGGAGAACATTGGAGACAAATTGGCTTTTTGCATGCGCAACTGTGGTACCTTGTTTGCCTCTTCAATTTACTGGGGCATATGCTGCATAGCTTCCTTCCAGCAGGACCTGGAAGCTGAGCCACGGTTGGAGTGAGAGGTAAATCATTGCCTAAAATTCGCGTCATAGTAAGACGGATGTTTCTGGGCAGTCTGTCATTATAAACGCGTTCTTTTAAGCTAGAAAGAACCTATTCCCTTGCCAAAGATAGTAAAAAGTCCCCTCTTCGCAGCTTGGCACCTGGACAAGATTGGTATTCCAATGTAGTATGGACCATCTTGGTCACCACAAACTAAAGAGCTAAGGGGCTCCTCGTCTTCAGAGTGAAAATCGCTCTCACTCGATTGGGGATTCTGTTCCTCGAGGTCTTCATTTTCCTCATGCTGTACATTTCCTTCCACATAATTAGGATCTTCTACCGAATCATCAAAATCGCTAAACTCATTTTCTTCTTCTAATTCTTCAAGCCATTCCTAAATCTGCTCATCATCATTTGTATATCTTCCACTGCTGTCTCATTTTGGTGGTCTACTATCTGTAGTTTGAGTCGCCATGTAAAAAATTATGAATATTATAAGTTTAGCAAATTAAATGTGAGGTTATGTCTGAGAGACACTATGGTAGTATTAATATGTTGCTGATGAAACGACTAACAGACACTATGAATTTAAAAAGATATTGGTGAGGTGACGTCTATCAGAATCAACGTTTATTGCTGTACTTACGTCTGTGGGACACCGGCAGTCGAAAACTCCAAAAGTACACACCGCTGGGCCGCCCGCGCCTCACTGACCATTAGCGCGAGCCGTTGCAGGAAGGTACTGAGCGACACAGAGCTACATCGCGCCATGTTACGATCTGGCAACGTTTTTTGTGTTCGGTGGTGTCCGATAGACTACCACCTCAGTCGCAGAAGGTTAAACAAAATACTAAGAAAATAATTTTGAAAATCCTGTAAATAGAATAATGTAGGCCCTACTTGTGATTTGTTGTTTTGGTTGCCCTACAATGTAGGGCAACCAAAATAACACATCAAATATTTTTGTACTAATCTAAAATTCAAACTAGTAGGAGGCGCTTAAGATACTAAATTACTACTTAGGCGGAACCAACTTGTCAATACTTCCTGAACCATTGTCATCTTAAAGGTCGTAACTGCATAAGCAATACATATATTATCTTAAACGCGTCTTCGCGACCTACTTCTTTATTATAAGGAAGCGGTATAGAGATTTAAGAAATTAGAATGTACATTCTACACTCGGTTATAAATGGTTTTTATTTTATCGTCACATGTCGTTAAAATATTAACAAACGCATTATCTTTCTGTGGTTGGTTGTACACAAAAGTAATAAGTACTTTGACTATTAGGCCATGATTTGTTGTACACACAAAGAGTAGTTTTAGTGTTAGGCCATGTTATCACACTGATTCAAAGTCCACCCTCCGTGATTTCCAGACGATTTGGTGTAAAGACTGTGTTATACGTGGCCTACCGTGACATAGAATCAAAAGAAAGAAAGTATAAAAAATTAAAACTGTTATTACTACCATCGTCAACATCATTCAAGCGAAAGACGTCCACTGCTGGACATAGGCCTCCACCAAGCATCACTGTATCGACCGGTCCTATGCTTCTCAAATCCAGCGGATTCCCGCGACCTTCACCAGGTCATCGGTCCACTTTGTGGGGACCTATATTACTGTTAGATCCATTTTCAGTATAATACTTTCACCTATAAAGTCATATGGAAAACGAACACAATATACCAATGTCGTGCCGGATATAAAATAAGCGACAATCGCTATAATCTGGCAGCAGATACTTCTTCCGGCAATATCCATTGACCTAGTCATTAAACGGAATATCTGCGTTAATATTTCATGGAGCAGATAATACCAAAAGACTTATACAAAACGTTATCATATATCAAATGTAAAGAGCCTTGTAAACTAATAAAATTAGGCATGTTTCCAACTAAAGTTTCAATAAAACAAACAACAACCTTACACTTCGTTTGCCAAATTGTTGTATCTTTTGTGTTGGAGTTTAAGTAAGATGTGTAACAATGCAGTTTTTTGTTCTTCTTCGGAAATTATTATGAGCATGAAACTGGTGTTTCCAAAGAGTAAATCAAACTTTATTTCCAGTGAACTGCGCCATCTTAGATCTATATCTTTTACTCTGCGTATCACAATACAGTGTTATTTCCCAGTTTTGGAGATTCATTTGTTTTTGTTATATTTTTTGCATGGTTTAAACTTGAGCGAGAAGTTTTTTGATGGAAAATCTAGATTTTATCTTTAGATTTCTTCTTCTCTCGTGTATAGAGAACAGTTCATGTCGTGGTGAAACTAGATTTAGCCAGTCAGCAATGTTGGTATAGGAGGCTGACTGCTCAGGGTGCGCCGGACGTATTGAAGTATCGTCACTTGTGAATGCTCTTTTAATGCATTTCTAGGTTATACAGGATATGAGGCGGCATCTTATTCTGCTTCTATCACCTCCTTAGAAGTTACGAATTCATTTATTATCATAGAGAATCAACAAATATACTCCAGTTTATCACTAATAACAAGGCCAGTTGAAAGTACAATTTTAATAAAGCCAGGCATTGTTCCAAGCGAAGTTTCAATAAAACAAACAACTTACAATTTGGTTTGCCAAGAAATTTCTGTTACTCCTTATCTGTTGGCCTTCGTTTGGTTGCACTTCTGGACCATACATCATAGGTTTCACTCTGATATGATTTGTGACACACACAGTCTAATGTTTGCCAACGGGCTTACATTTCGGGGAGGCTACGAATAAATCTTTCACCTTTTCAAGAACCTTTAGGTTATTTAGTTAGTGGGATTTTGAAAGCCGTTAAGGACATTGTAATACTTCTAAGAGCGATTTCGCACTGCATCCGATCCGAATCCGTGAAAATACCAATCTAGAGTAAAAATCTCGGACCGAATTCGGATGTTGCTTACGCACTATTCCGATCTCTGATTCAAATCCAAGCATGTCAGGCATCTTTGGCATATCCATTTGGCGTCCGATTTGAATCCAAGGTGATGCGAAAGCTTTCATACAAACAGTACTACGACTACTTCGGTCCGTCAATATTTCTTCCGAATTGGAGACTCACGGATGACGGATAGAAATCGGATGACGGATGCCGGATGTAGTGCGTAAACTACCATACAAATAGTTCTATGGCTACTTCGGAACGTATTTTCACGGATTCGGATCGGATGCAGTGCGTAACCGCTGTTAGTCTCTTTCGGTTCTAATTCTCTTTTTTTTCTTTAATTTCCAAATTTAAGGTCAGTACGTTGATGGGTGACCATTTGTTACACATCGTGACCCCTCCGTGCCTCGGCGAGCACGATAAACCGCTGGTCCCGGTTGTCATACATATAACAGTCGTTACGGGTAGTCAGAAGCCCGGAAATCTAACAACCGGTCCAACCTTAGGATATCGGCATTGCCCAGTAACTGGGTTGCGGAGGCCTGATGGCAGTCGCTCCGTGTAAAGTATTGGTATTCAGCCGCATTTCGTTGAATGGAAGAACATAGTTGGGAAAAAGCTACGCAGAAGGAGAGAAGAGATTGTCATTTTTATTTGATTACCAAAAATATATCGTAATAATCTTACAGTACAGTTCAACATCCCTCGTTCCCCAAACGAATCCTATGTACCGCAGTAAGAATTAGCCAAAATTTAAAACCGAACTGCTTTTGGCAAGACAACCAATGTCTAGATGTACCTTATTTACTGAAGTGATTTGTTTGTGCTTGGTATGTTAGCCTCCACCTTATTGGTACCGTTGCCAACAGTCGGGGGCCCAAAGGACTTGTCTCAATTACAACCAAACGTGTCGGGGAGTTTTCCGGGTCGTATACGAACGAAAAGAGTGATTAATTTTTTTCGTTTTTGCTTGCATATTTTTTGTGTGTTCTCTTTTAGATGAGGGATGTGTGAAGAAGGATTAATGTATTAACGATGCTACAGAATTCAAATGACAAAGAAAATTAAGGCAAAGTAATGTGCATCTGATGTCGTATTATAAAATAGGAATTCAATATTACAGTTGCCTGAGAAAGGACCTTCCTCAGGGTACAGTTATGTCGGACTTTTACCGTCTATAACCAACATAGTATTCCTCCGAGGACCTACGAACAGGATTAAGGGATTCGGTAGTGCATTTGTCGTAACCCCAGCAGCAAGCAGATCCTGGTCCTCTAAAGCTGGCTTCCCACGGTACGTGGTAGCGCGCACGGGCTGTGCGTGGTACCATCTGTAAAATCACGCACCGTGGGAAGCCACATTATGAGGGTGCGTGATTCGAAGCTGTTTTTTCATTCTAAAATACCAAGTGAAAGAGAACTCGCACCGAACTTTTGAAATAACCGACTCGCGGCGGATATGATGCACCGCTCCGCGCGCTTCCACGTTACCACAGACGAGTCTCTTCCCATGGTGCGTCGGTGCGAGCTCGTGCGTCGCGGTGCGCGATATCACGCACCGTGGGAAACAAGCATAATATTATTATGTGGAGAAACCAGGTGTGGTGTTCCTCCAACCAAAGGGAGGATCCTCCAACCAGGCGGAGTCTTGTGCCTGGCGGGCTACTGCCCAACAGTCGATGTTGGGAGGTTGTATATATACTATCTGCGTGTTAAATCTTGACTGCGCGATGTAGGATAGTTTGCATGTGGCGAGATAGATGCCGCCACAATTATACCCACTTAAATATAGATTTTGATTATCACTTGCTTTAACGGTGAAGGAAATTATCGTGAGGAAACCTGTACACCTGAGAGGGCTCCATAAAGTTCTCGATGGTGTATGTAGTCCTCCAACCCACACCAGGCCAGCGTGGTGGACTAAGGCGTAAACCCTTCTTATTCTGAGAAGAATCTCGTGGTCAGCTGTACGACAGTAATGGGCTGATTATGTTATGTATGTATACTTAATATTCAATCTGACTTCGTTCCGTAAATGTCAACGAATGAAAATGTCGCAGACAAACTCGGTTATAGAATTAAGTAGCAGTGATTATAGCATTACAGTTCAAACCGATGTCTGCTTATCAGGGGCAATGTGGGCATGGTAAATAAAACCAACATAGACTCTCGACCACTGAAAGTACTTGTAATCAGATTAGTTGTTAGTTACATGAGCTAGATACACACAATATGGTTCAAACAAGATCATAAAATAAGAAGGACAAACTAGTCAAATAATACAGGTTAGACTTCTACGAGGGTTCAACACTGAATGCTTCATCAGCCTGTTTGTCCTGAATTGACCACACACATTGTTATCGGGTCACACCGATATCTGTCATCGCGCCACAACCAAACACTGAAATAGTGTGTTTCACAATAATTGAAAAATAATGATTAACAAAAAAACAATGATATTTGACATTTCACAGTTATAATAACGCTCGCTCTGCGACAAATATATTATTGCTATAACTTTAACCTATCTTTTATATAAATAGAAATCAGCTGCCCATTTACCCAATAATTCTGGAGTTGCCACTTACGACAGCCAACGCAATTAACTAAAATACATAAATTACCTAACTAATAACGAGAAATCATAACCAGATGATACACTGAATTTAATTTCAATTGAAATATTAAGTACTACAATTTATTATATTTTGTGCGATCTTAAAATAAGTATAAAGGTCACAAGAACACATTACGAACGACCGTACACTGTGGGTGAAACGGGTTCAATATAAAATAGAACTTATTATATAAGGGACGAACGTGAGACGAACGGAGAACGGACGTGGTACTGATGGGGGCGAACGGGAGACGGACAGGGTACGGACGGAGTTCTCGCTCCCGGCCATGATTCTGTCCATGGTCGGGGGCGAGAGTGCGTGGGAAGCTGTCGCCTCCTTCTACGAGGAGGTGATGGCGACCAAAGAGGGAGCGAAGAAGGAGAGAGAGACAGCTGCCACTCTCCCTTCCCGCGCCAGACGCACCGGGCGTCGGAGGGCGTGCGACGATCTCCAGCCACCGTAGTGTTTGGCCTGCGGGCGGCGGGTTAGGGGACCCGTCGCCCGACCAGTAACAGGCCCGAGAAGGCGGCGTGCAGTGCTCCGTGCGCGCCTCTCAGGAGGACGTGGGCAAGGCCCCACAGAAGGAAAGGTCCGCCAGGGGCTGGCGGACCGAGGCCTGCCGGGGGCTGCAAGGGTCAGAAGAAGGAACACCATGTGGTTTTAACCGGTAAGAGTCCGGCATACCCCTTCGCCTTCCCCGGGCGAAGGGCATCCATGAAGATTTTCCAATGAAAAATAAAAGTGTACGGACGGAGGACATATTATGGGGTACGAACTGACCGACTGGAGCGACTTCCATCAGACCTCCGCAACAGTTACTAGGCCATACCGGAATCCTAAGATTAGATTAGATTGGTTGTCAGATTCTCGGGCTTCTGACGACCCGTAATTACTGTCATAGGTATTTGTATAACATCTGGGACCGACAGCTTAAAGTGTTCTCCGAGGCATGAGGGGGTCTCAATGTGAATGTACTTGTTAACTAGCCACGGGCCCCTTCTATGAGAATGAAGTCTCCGAAAAAAACAAGTTCCTATAAAAACACCTTAAGCTGTTTAGTAACTTTATGAAACGTTGGATTTTCTTATCTCCGCGTGATCCAGATCCTGCAGTAACACAGATTAACCTAAAAAAGGAATTATTGAAAATCAACTGAAAAAAAATTAAAAATAAAATCTTAGTTTTCTAATTCTGAGTCATTTTAGAGCCCTGAGTTAACTTATTGCAAAGAACGATATTGCGTTAGTCGTGCCCGCCATGCGCGTCTCAAAAAAAAACTCTAATTTTTTTACTGAATCCTTATGAGGTGATTTAGATACGATCACTTACCCCTACCGCATGAAAAAAAAGTTTTTATTTTTTTTATTTTTAATCAGGCTAATTGCCATGCGGGGCCAATCTATACCAGCAGTAGATCATGTGGTTTTAAGGAATTACACGAATTCGTTTACACCCTGTATACAAGGTTAGTCGGAAAGGGGATACTAATGCGAAAGGGTTTTAAAGTACCTACAATAATAAACAAGTTTTGTTCCATCACTTTCCCCATAACTCAAAATTCTAAGAAAAATAGCTGTTCGAAGATTTAATAAATATTGGCTAATCTTACGAGTACCTCAACTATGATGGTTTACATTTGAGGTCAAAGAGTAGAAGCTCCATTTTCTGAATTCGTAACTAAAGAGGGGGTGAAGAATTTTTGAAAAAACTAAAATAATAATAATTTTGCATGGAAACAAAAAATATCGAATTTTGAATTTTTAAGAGCGATTACGCACTGCCTCCGATCCGAATCCGTGAAAATACGGATTTAAAAAACTCGGACCGAATTCGGATATTGCTTTACGCACTGCATCCGATCCGAATCCGTAAAAATACCAATCTAGAGTAAAAATCTCGGACCGAATTCGGATATCGCTTACGCACTTGTCTGATCTCTGATCCAAATTCAAACAATTCAGGGGCCATTTTGGCATATCCATTTGGCGTCCGATTTGAATCCGAGGTAATGCGAAAGCTTTCTTAAAAACAGCACTACGGCTACTTCTGTCCTTCAATTTTTCTTCCGAATTTGAAACTCACGGATGACGGATAGAAATCGGATGACGAATGCTGGATGTAGTGCGTAAACTACCATACAAATAGTTCTATAGCTACTTCGGAACGTATTTTCACGGATTCGGGTCGGATGCAGTGCGTAACCGCTCTAACACTTGCGTTAAACAGACATCAGTGATACTTTAAGTGGCTCGCGGATAAGGACTCCCTTCCCGTCTAACCATGTATACAAAAAAGCAGCACAATGTCCTCTTATGTCTACCTATATTTACTACCAAACTGAATTCATAACAATGTGCATAAAAATATCGCTAGAACAACAACATGATTTGTTTTTAATAAAAAGTCGTTTTAAAAATCAAAAGTACTACATAAATTTAAGTTAAAGGCGAAAGTAAAATAATATTTCTAAATAAACACAGACAACGTCGACAGCTAAGATCTTTGCGTGGAATATTAATTTCTTCTATTTTTTGTGAAAAAAGATGGCTTCCCAACACAGTCATTATTTTTGGTCGTTTATTAAATTCAACTGTCTTTTTATTATTTTCTCAGTTTTAGCAAGCGCGTGAGTAGATTATTTAATAGCAGTAATGACTTGAAATTAAATATGTGGGGATTAGAAAATGTTTTTGTGGCATTTAACCTTCGGAGAGGCATATAGGTTTTTCAGTAATTACTGTTTTTATCTCGGATTTTCTAATGGCTCTTTCTTATGACTTAATGGAAATGTTTTATGTGGTAATAAAAAATCCTTAAATGTTATAAACATTTCACTAAATATTAGAAAAAAATGGCCCACCAAAGGACGAATATTTATTATTTGTATCTCTCTGCAGTCACGGCTCATCTTCCGTGCGGAAGATGTCCGGTCCTTTGGAAGACATACACGGGGACACAGGTCCAACGTGCAGAGGCCCCTTTGAGAACTTTAATCTAAAATGGGATGGGGCATCAACCGGGGACTATCCACGGCTGCACTATTTGAGTACAGTCATGGACCGTCCCAGGTGGGTGCAAGACTATTATAAAATGTGGTGAAAAATATCTGGACTATGGGAAGGGGTGTTAAGTGGACTGGATAACTTCTATTGCCGGAAGAAAACGGCGTCTGCCTTTCAAGCTTTTTGAAATATATTGGCAGACGGTGACTCGCCAGCTCACTAGCTGGGCCCCTTATTATGTATTATTATTACTAATACCAAATAATTTTAATATGAATGCTCAATCTTGATAGGTTTAATTTTATTTTATTTCTCAAATTCCATGATTAATTTCTCAATTTTTATTATTATCCTGATTACACCTAGTCATATATGCATGCTGTGGTCTCCTGTAAGAAGGAGCACACGGAAAAGAACCTATTTATTATTGTGATTTATATTGTATATGTGTATCCTTTGTTGAAGATCCCAAATAAATAAATAAATATTTAGAACCGATTCTTCAAGTAGAGTTTTAACCCATCTTGATTGACCGTTAAAGTTCATAAAAGCATAATACTGCTTTCAATCCATATTTGCTTGTCATTCGGATGAGTGAGAAGCAAATATGTTGCTTCATCATTCATCCGAAAGACATCAACTGCTGGACATAGGCCTCCCAAACAAGCATAGCCTCATCGACCGGTCCTATGCTTCTCGGAACCAGTAGATTCCCATGACCTTCATCAGGTCATCCGTCTACCTTGTGGCTAACCACGCTGCGCCTTCCAGTACGTGTTACCATGTTGCTTATTTCTATTTATTTTCTTACCAAACTGGGTTTTATTTGTCTAATGTTTATATTAAATAGAGAATAGGGGTGCCCGTGTTTTTACCGAAGTATTTTATATCGAATTTCAATACGGTGACAACGGTTCGCCAACGTAATCTTTGCCGAAGCAATTTTTACCCTAATTCGATTTCGCCGAATGATTATTAGCCACCATAATTGTTTGACCAAAAAATCATTCAGAAATGTTGTTTTAGCCAAATACTTATTCGGCTATTGTTTAATTTGCCAAATAAGTATTCGCACAACATTATTTTACACAACGGAATGTAATGTTAATCCGACTCAGCGCACCCCGACCACACGTGGTCAGACTCTGTCTTACCCCTAAAGTGTTATTTAAAAACGTGGAGCCAGAAGCGATGGAGATCCTGGGTGAAACGAGTGCACGAGGCCGAAGCGCAGCGAGTGGGAGGGAGGTGGCGAGCGAAGCGAGTCGGCGACACTGCCGAGCGTAGCGCTGGTTGAGTGTGCGAGCGAAGCGAAGGGGCGACAAAGCGAGTCTTCTGGCGGAGCAAATCCAGAAGCACTTGCATGCTTGCTTGCTTTCTTGCTTGCATGATGGGTAAATGAGCCATCTAACAAGTGTAAAGTGGCCAATAATACAGTTGACTAACGAAGCAGTGGCCAGCAGACTAGAAGGCGTAACAAAAAGTTACAAAACATAATTAGGGACTTTAATCATTTGGCGTTTTAATTATTCGGCGAAATGAAAAGTAGCGAAAGTTTGTCGACCAGATAAGAATTAGCTAATAATATTTCGATGTTCCAACAAAGAATCTACTTCGAGTTCGCACCCACAATTTATACACCAACAGCAAAAACAATATCCAAAAAAGCAATTCTATTCAAGCGACAAATACGTGAAAACTGTCCGTTTCGAATTCTCTCACCATTTTGTTCGAAACAAAATTTGCAACGACACGATTGGGTCTACGGTTTTCCATATTTCTGTCCTTTTCATCTGTCTTGTCCCAAGCATCTCCGACACGTACTGAATCGCCAAATTTATTATGCGGTCGAGAAACTCCATAACTAAGTTAAACTCTTTCGTATGTGATGAAAATCAACCGCAAAAAACTTTTGTTTTCAACCAAGGTTAACCCTGACACTAGTCCTTCATTTACGTCCCCCAAGGCATTGTTATATTTATGCCTATCCACGCTGTAAATTGTAGGGTTAAATTGGGCATTGTATTCCGATTTTATACAGCATTTATTGATATGTTTTCCGTAAATAATAATGGCACACAATAAATTATATTAGTGTTAATTTGTCAATCGATTTGTGGTCGCATTAATTTTCGATCTGTAGGGGTCGTTTTGCGTCACATAAGTTCATTTAAATTGCAGTTTTAAACTTTTTAATTCGGGAATGTGAAACCACGTGTATTCATTAAAATGTAATTCGTTGAAATAAATGTAGATTATTAGGATGTGTACAAATTTTAATCGTAGCATTTTATTCTATTGACCTATTTCAAAGTCGTTGGATAATTCTTATCTAGGAAATAATGTCAGGTACGCGACGCAAAGAACGCTAAGTGTGACTACGTATATAGCCGCTGAAAATTGGCTAAATATAGTTAACTTAAAATCAATCGAAAGCAAGATGTACGTGAAGTTTTTAGGTCCTAAATACGCTCGGCGTTATGACGTAGGTATAATATGCGTGGTGAGGCGGCGCAGGAGAATTTGCATCCAACGCTCGCCGCATGTAGCTCAGTTCCGCTCTAGTAAGCGCACATCTCCACACTAGCCAGCACACATCTCCGCTACAGTCTAGCCAGTATGTAGTAGTTCGGTGGATACACCTTAGCTGAATAACATTTCTTCTCGTCTCCGCTTCGGACATCTCCGTACATCTCCGCTTTGGTGTGTAATGTAACAGACGGCCCTAGGATCTCCTGAGAGCACGTCTGCTACACCAGTTGTACAGAATGTGTAGGGCATTCCATACCTAGTACATGACAACAATAATAGAAATGATTAGAGAAAAGAGGCAGGTCAGCGTCACGTCCCTTGCAGCAGTCAGCGAGATCCTTCTTGAAGTTACGGCGTTCGCCAATGGCCCACACAGCCATTTGACAGAAACCGGCGGCAGCAAGCGCGTATTGACGGCTAGATACACGGCGAGAGTGCTTAGGCAGCACAGTCCCAGCGTCGTGCAGGCACATCTTGGGTTACAGGCTATCTATGAGAAGACAGACCTGTACGAGACGTCGTCATGAGAGACGGACACACAAATAGTAAGCTCCCCCAGGCAAATATTGTGCTTCAAGGTGGGTTGCTGTGGCATGCCACATAATCAAACAGTCACAGATTTAAATTTATAGTCTTTATATCAATATGTAAATTATACAGAAAATAATGGTATCAAAAGAAATCGCCATGGCGTCAAAAAAAATCCAAAGTCTCATCCTCATTTAAATTCCTATCTGTCATCAATCAAAAAAAAAGTATAAATTATAAAAATGGCCAGTAGGTAGGTGAATGACTATGAAGGTGATACTACAGGTGGAGACCAGGTCTTGCGATGAAACATGAGCCGCGTAAGATACGCTCAGTGTGTCTACAGCGTTAAAGTTAAGCGACGGCTGTGAAACAAGTCCTAAGTATTTGAATGCATTTTTGTAAAATATATTTACATACAGGTGTGCATCACCGGGGAAACGCCTTACGTCACCAACTGTCACAGGACGTCGCTGAAAACCAGCGCCATTAGGCGTAAAAACTCAAAGGCATTATGCTGAGCGACGTCCTTTTTTCGCACAGATATGCGACGTACTTTTTAGGGTTCCGTACCCAAAAGGTAAAACGGGACCCTATAAAATAAAAATAAAATAAAATAAAATATGTTTATTTCAGGCATTATTGCCCATATTTTGTTAGTAAAAAAATAGCAACTTACATCTATGTTAATATACATACATTAATTGAGATATTTGCCGGGACTGTTCGATGCACCGTTTACATGCACATGAGTATGCACCCAGTGCTGCATAATTGGACAGTCCGGCTTATCACCAATAACCTTGAGAATGGTGTTGGTGCCCCCACGGACTCTGCGCATCAGTGACGCGACACGTTTGCGTATCACCGTGAGGAACCCGTCAGTGTGCGCTAGAGCAAACATGGCTGACGCACTACAGTATCGCGGGAGCCCCAACATCACTCTAAAGGTATTATTGTATTGTACTCGGAGAGCGTTGAAAGTTCTCTGCGTATAGCTCACCCACAGACTGCAAGTGTACAATGTTTGGCAGAAGGCCTTAAAGAGGGTTACCTTAACCTCTGCACTACACTTTGCAAACCTGCGAGCCAGCATATTGCAGCGAACTGCCATCGCTCTCCTTTCCCTCTCAATGTCATAATCATCTCTTAAGTCCTCGCTGACCAGATGACCGAGGTACTTGAAAGACGACACTCTGACAAGAGCTACACCGTTTAACATCACAGGCGGCGCGTAGGCCAGCCTTCGTCCCTTGGCTCGAAAAACTACAAGTTCACTTTTCTTGACATTATACAAGAGGCCGTGTGACGCAGCGTACTCTTCGCAAATGGCAATCAGTTTCCTGAGCGCAGCGACAGATGGGCTCAGCAACACCATGTCATCAGCATAGCTGATGCTGTTTACACACAGGCCATCTATTGAGCATCCGACCTGTGCGTTGCTAAGCCCATCAATCAGCTGATTAACATACAAGTTAAAGAGTGAGGGGGATGTCAGTCCACCCTGTCTCACCCCACACTCCAACCTGTACTCATCAGAAAGTCGACTAAGCCATCTGACGCGGTTAGTCTGGTGGCCATACCAGTACTTATTACTAAGTCTCCGCTGTCCATCCGCCTGTCCATCTGTCACCAGCCTGTATCTCATGAACCGTGACAGTTAGACAGTCGAAATTTTCACAGATGATGTATTTCTGTTGCCGCTATAACAACAAATACTAAAACAGAATAAAATAAATATTTAAGTGGGGCTCCCGTACAACAAACATGATTTTTTTGCCGTTTTTATTGATAATAGTACGGAAACCTTCGTGCGCGAGTCCGATTCGCACTTGGCCGGTTTTTTTTATTGTTTTCAACTTGCAGTACCTCGTTTAGCAATTTTATTATGTTGGCAACATACCATGCCTAACATGTCTTTTTCTATGGTTGGCTGATCATGTGTTGCCAACAGCAAAAAAATTGCTAGTTTGAACTCTTTGAAGGTCCATGTTCTCTTTTTGTTTTAATTTTAATATTTGTATGTGAGTCGTCTTTCAGTGTGTAAATAAATATTTTTATTTCATCTTAGGTATTATATTTCGGGTACAATTTAAATGCTCACCCAAAATAATTTTTAGACCCTAAGACTAAGTACCAAGTAAAATATATCAACTTCAATAAAGCCACTCTATAACGAGGTGCCTTAAGAACAACGTTTTAAGTTCCAAAATAAATATACACTCATCAGAATAATTGTACGTGTTGTATTTATATACTTTTTGCTTACCAAAATGGATAAATGCTCACCAAATCCTGTTTCCCTGAAATAGTAACATTAATACCGAATTTGGGGCACTCCGACACGGATAGGTTAGGTTCGAAGTGGATGACGTCATCCCCTTTGTGATAGGTTACTTTAAACCCTGCAGTCAGAAATAGGAGCCCCGCGCTACGGGGCTCCGTCAACTCTGCTTTGGAAACTCAAACAAGTAACATGTGTTTGGGATATGCAATATTATAATTGGTATTCAAAAAAATTGTACGATCGACCGTTAGCTTTTTTGCCTCAGCAAAACTGACTAAATTGAAAGTCGTGAAATAAAATATTGGTAACATCTATTTAGCGATAATATAAAATATTTGGTCTGAAATTAACTTTAAAGGAGTTTATGAATCTTTATGGCATATAATAAAAAGTAAAATAGGTTTATTTCTACCAGAAGCTGTGATCACGCCTAATACTGAAGCATCAAAAACTACTCTTAATCGGAGTAGTTTTACGCGCAGTCGATCAGTTACTATGGGGACGTCATAACGACTACATGTATTTACCGGTGTCAAATTAAATTAAATTATGTCGTTTTGTGTCGTTCGAACCTATAAAAATGCAGCGGGCCTAAAAACAAAACAGGATGGGATCACATTTCACGTTAAAGTAGCACATTCAGATATCGTCTTATTTAATTAATCAATAAATTGTTCAGTTTGTAATTGTCATAGGGAATGATGCATCCATATTGTTAGTGTTGTCAGTATAAGAGTTTTGATTTTCCCTTCTTTTATTACCTACTTAAATAAATTAAACGTTTTTTATCTAAAATTCCTATCAGACCTTCTCTATTTCTTGAGATTATCAGGTACAGTCAGCGTCAAATAGGTATATCGCGACGAACAGACTGTTCATCATTACCTAAACAGCTAAAGAAATTAAACTTTATCTAAATGGGATTCTTGTCAGAATGCCAGTTGACCTGTCCTACGTTCATTCTGAAACGCCCCTTGTTTCATTGACATAATTATACAGGGTGTAAACGAATTCGCGTAATTCCTTCAAACCACAAAATCTATTAATGGTATACCATTAATCTATAGATTAACCCCGCACGGGATTTAGATTGACTAAAAAGGAGATGGTCCATAATGTATGGACCAAAAACCTAGACTCGATTGGGACTAAATGGGTACCAGTAGTTTCATTGTAATGCACAATTTACCCCAACGAAAGGGCAATGCCGAAATCGATGGGGTATAGGAGCTATAGATTGACAAAGTATATATGAAACAATCTTGACTAACAAGTGTTTTTTAAAAGTTTATATAATATCAATACTATATTAACGATAATACTGACAGGATTACTGTAGTATTTATTACTATCAACTATCAACCATTTGGTAAGTGATTATTAAAAAAAAAACGAAAAACCTGGATTCGTATAAATAATATAACTACAAGGTGTAACATAAATAACGTATAACCTCTTAAGGGGTCACTGTACCCATCACTATGAACAACTTTTACTATGGGAGAAAAAGCGAAATCGCGAAAAAAGAACAGCTGTTCCCTACATTTACGTTCGCTTAACTCGTCAAAATGTGGGGAACAGCTGTTTTTTTTTCGCGATTTCACTTTTTCTCCCATAGTAAAAGTTGTTCATAATGATGAGTACAGTGACCCCTTAAGAAGTTGTACACTTATTTATGTTACACTTTGTAGTTATATTATTTATACGAATCCTTGAAAAAAGTTTATTTTTTGTGTTTTTTATTGTAATCGGATACCAAATGGTTGATCGTAATCAATACTACAGTAATCCCGTCATTATTATCGTTAATATATTATTGATATTGTATAAAATGGTAAAAAACACTTGTTAGTGAAGATTTTTTCATATATTACTATATCAGCCTATAGCTCATAGACCCCATCGATTTCGGTATTGCTCTTTCGGTGGGGTTAATTGTGCATTATAATGAAACTACTGGTACCCATTTAGTCCCAATCGAGTCTGGATTTTTTTTGGAACATCTCTTTTAAAAAAAAAACTTTTTTTTTTTATATCATTGAAAATTTAGATGCCATGCATAAATTAATGAAGGCACGGCAACACAGCTGACGGGCACAACTAGCCCGATATTGCTCCACGCAGTCAGTTAACATGGGACGCTAAAATTACTCAGATACAGAATACCATGGTTCATTTTTTGAAAACTTTTTTTTTTATTCTGAAAAAATCCCATGCAGAATCAATCAGTGTCACCAGTAGATCACGCGGTTTGAAGGAATTACATGAATTCGTTAACACCCTGTAGTTTTGCTCGGATCATTTTGAACAGTCTGTTCGTCCCTATATATTTGACGCTGACTGTACCTACTCAGATATAAAATATTGCCTATATAGAAAAGCACAATTTTGATTTTATTATTATCTTACCTCCAATACTCAACGTTTTCCCCAAAAACGGGTAAACAATGTCTGAGCTAGCAACATTACGCGGGTGGGAAGTGAGACGGGCGCGGGACGCATGCTTTGATTTTGGACACAGCGTAAGGCTTGCAATTACTGTTGAAGGCGGATTCTGTTTCTTTCTGTATTCTGAGTTTCTACAATACTTTATGAAATACAATTTGATGAGCATTTATCCATTCTGGCAGGTATTTCGAATTTTTTGGTAGTAAAATAGATACATTTCTGGTAGGCGTTTAAACACAAGCCTTACATTTCGTACCTGATTTTTTTATGTTTGTAGGAACCGTATATCAAAAAGTACATAAGTTTTCATACCCATTTCTTCGTTATGTTTGTTTTGTTCCAAAAATAGAGATTCAGATCTTCAGATACTCTCATTGTTTGATGGATCAGCTCTCTCAAAAGCATACCATACATTGATTTATACGCTGTCCAATCCACATATCAAGAGAGTAGTTTCCTGTGTTCTGTGTCCAATCTATCTTCAGCGACAGCCACAGTGAGACAGACAACAGGAAAAAACCTTACGATGCAAATATCCGGCATATCCGGAATTCCGGGTTAATGCATCGTGCAAATACACGAGACTTTTTTTAGATTATCCTTTCAACTAAGTTAAAAATATTTGTATCGTCAGCAACAAAAGTTAGTGGTTATTGATTAAAGTTTCCAGAGTGTTCTATGAATGGAACTTCAGATAGATATTGTTACGGACGTCGTAGCTTAGTAAATAATAATGTTATTTAAGTTCATTAGAGTAAGTTTATATATTAGGATAGAATTACTATATTTAAGTTCATTAGAAAAAGTTTTATAACTAGGATAAGGTTATTATGTTATTTAAGGTTTAGATTTAAGTACGTTAAATAAAGACTGATTTAATAGTAGGGAATTTCATGTTAACTCAGATTAGGTCCAATGTATTGTCCCTTAGACGTAAGTAATTAGAACCAAAATTGTACTACGGTGTAGGACACGGTTCCGACAAGTCCGGACAGGTCGAAACCTGTCGGAAGGGGGGGGGGCGGCACACGCAAAAGTATGACGCCATGAGAAAACACGCGCCCCGAACGGTCAACCGTGCTCTACGCCGCATCCATACCGCACACTACTTGTGCCACCTGTAAATACTACTTAAGAAGGGCCATATTTTGCTAGTAAAGTTTTTCTCTAAAATAGTCACGAATTTAATTAAATTAGTGCTAGTCGTAGTAAGGCACCTCGCGCACTAGACGGCCACGACCACGACCAGTGGCCGCAACGATCAGATTAACTAAAGAAACCATATAAACGTCGCGCACTTAGCCGCAACAATAATCTGATCGTTGCGGCCACTGGTCGTGGTCGTGGCCGTCTAGTGTGCGAGGTGCCTAAGTTAGGCCCTGGGAATAAACAACGATCAAGAAGTCTGAAGTTTTATTTATTAAGTCCACCTCGACAGATATGATAGATTAGTTCAATAGATAGATAACCCTTTCAGCACAGAATGATACAAAGATGCGTTCGACTTTGAAAAATTTCTGCGGAGTAGGAAAACGTTTTTACCGCTCGAAAACGACTAGATAGATAGCTAGTAGCCTGTAATTGTCCCACCGCAAGGCAAAGGCCTCTTCTCATACAGAGAAGGAACGATGATTGATCACCATGCTTGATCACGGCGGCTTGGCGATTTGAGACCATTGTTAAGTCCAGGTTTCCTCACGATATTTTTCTTCACTGTATCAGTGACGTCTTAGATTAACTAAGAAAGTAAGATAGATATGATATGATAGTTGTGTATTTATTTAAACATGTGTATACATTAAAAGCACGTAAGGTATAAAATAATAACAGCGACCAACGATGTTAAACCTTTTAACAAATTTTAGGTTTTTTTTAGTATGATACAATAGATAATACTTCAAAAACTTACTTAATAAAGTTATTGTTTCCAACGATAGTGAATTTTAAAATACCAAACTAGTTTATATTAAGTAAGTCGGAACGGATAATAATCAATTTTCTTTTATTTTATCTTTGGCAAGATTTTTGTAAAACATCTCTTTATAAGGCTGAGGCCAGACAAGCGTAATTTATACTGCGCATTGTGAGTCGTATTGGCAATACTCAACATAAAATTAAGAAATGTGTAGTGTAGGGGCGTAGCCTTGATATTATTAAAACGTCCACACACCACTTTATATGTTATTTAATCCAAATTCAATCAGTATACACACATGTTACACATTACACTTAAGAACAATAATTATATTAGCGTGCATATTTATGATACGCGTCGTGTTCGCGCGCGGATTGAGCGAAGAGAGAGAGTGAGAGTCACTGGTGGGAAGACTCGCGCAACGACGAGCGCTGTGATTGGTCAGCGCGAGGTGACGCGATGCATCGCGTTCGCGTCGAGGTGTTTTCTCAGAAATGATAAGGTAAGGTAGGTACTTATTGTTGCGCGCTGCGCGCTACAAATGCCAAATTTTGACGTTTATGCGTCTGTATTTTCTACGTGAGTCACTTCCGTTTCCACTCGCCGTGCACAACGTTCTCTTATGGAGCAATTTAATCATTTACATTACTTGGGATTGTTTAAGTATAACATACTTGTGTCTACTATGTTTGTACAATCCGTGATTCCGGTACATCAATAAATACATGTTGATTGTGAGAACGAGTATAATTTATGGTAGGCCCCGCTACTCTCCAACAAGTCACAATTGGTTACGATCGTTTTAAAAAAATGTTACAATTTGTGCAAAACTACGACGCAAAATCAGTCCCTTTCGGCCTGTCCGTTAACGTAACGTGCAAATTTACGTTACCGTTCGTAAAATGTAGATCCATCCATGTAGATCCTGAATTTTAATAAGAGAAACAGTAAGGTATGGTTTTAAAGCATCGAAGCACATAGACGGCGACTAACGCGCGGGCGTGGAGAGCGCGGGCGGAGCGCATATACGTGTGCGCTTGCGGCTAGAGGCGGAACGTGTTACGATACGGTAACGTGAATTTGCATGTTACGTCAACGCACCGTGCCGCGTTACCGCACCGTTCTACGTTGACGACATCGTGACGTGGAGATGTGGACGGGCCCTTAAATCCTTCCAGTAAATAACGCGACTCAATTCGCGTGGCAAAATTACGCTCGTCTGGCTTCACTCTTATGTATTCTATGTTGAAAGAACAATACACGAAAAACAATGACTCATCATTACTGTCAACACTGGTTTAGATATCTTACAAAATAATATAAATAATAATAACAATAAGATTGTTTTGTATTATATCTTTTTTGAGACACATTCATATTTATGATTGGGGATTTACACGGGTCGATTCTCGCCGCATGGCTAGGCCGCATGATGAAAATGGACGTCTAAATGACAATTCGACTAGGCCGCAAGTGACTAAAATCGCAAGCCCCAAAGTTGGGTGCCATCCGACTTATGCCGTGCGGCGACAAGCCGCATGCGGCGGGTGACTAAAATCGACTGTGTAATTGTTTTTTTTCTTTTTTAGTAATACGTTGCCCCACACTAAGATTTCTCTTGTATCGTGGGTGCGTTTACAGACACAAATCTCACAAACAAACGCCCAGACCCGAACGAACCATCTGTAAGCCATACAAATTTTTGTTCCGTGTGGGAATCGAACCCACGACCCGTAGCGCAGAAGCGAATCGCTTAGCCACTGCACCAAACGTGTCGTCAGTGGTCAGTAAGTGAAATAAATGTAAAACGTCAGTAAATGGTCAGGTTCAGGCGATCGCCCGCCGCATGAGGTGTGTTTTGCGCTGTGTTGTTCCGCTGGAAATGAACAAGTCGCATGCGATTTTTGTCGACCGGTGTAAATAGGGTGGCGATTCGATTTTTACAAGCTATGCGACTGGTGACTTACCGCACGGATATAATCGACCCGCGTAAATCCCCCATTACGGCTTACTCACGTGCATTTCAAACTGTTCGATTCAAAACGTCGCCGCTTGTTCAGCTCATGATTAAGGGTTCCGTTTGGGTCCGAAACTAATAAGGCAATGCCGAAAAATGCACATGAGTAAACCGTAATTAATCATAAATAAGAATATTTTGTCGAATCGAAAACAATATCGATACTAGAGTAATTTAGACTATTGAGTAAATGGAACTTAATAGATTATGTGGGCTCTGTCTGAGTTTATAAAATCACACCATTGTGCGGATAGCTTTTCAAGGGAGGGCCTAGAAGTTTCGTGCGCGCGCGATGCGCTCAAGATACGCGTCGTAAGATGCGCCAAAGTGGCGCTTCCCGTCATTGACAGTCGTTTCACTAAGCGAGCTCTCCGACTGTCAAAGCTACAACTACGTACAGTCACAGCAGCCATCATTGGCCATCGTTCCTTTAACAAACACCTCTTTGTCATTGGAGTTACAGACAGCCCACTGTGCAGAGCATGCATAGTGGAGGACGAGACGGCAGCCCACGTGCTACTAAACTGCCTTGAGGTCGCCACATACAGGGCCAAGTACTTCGGAAACCCAGGTACTCTCCGAGAGATCGTTAGCAACATCAAGGGTGTGCTGGCCTTTTTCGAGGAGTAAGGGTGGATCGAGTGATTACACTTACCACCCGTCACGCAAAATACGCGCTCAGACGTGGAGTTGCGGACACCAGCCCGTTATACCTTATATCTTATAAGATGCGCTGAGTGTGTTTTGGTCCTTATAGTGTGACGGTAGTAGTGGTGGCGACTGGCGGCGTGCGCCTATAAAAGGCCCAGCACGCCGCACTTCGTCCTCACATTGGCTGGAGACTCTTCAGGTCTCGTCAATAACTGCCCGGTTAAGTAGGAAGGGTCCCCTAGGACCACCTACAGCAGTCCAACAGAAAAAAAAAACTTCGTCCTCTCTCGCGCCTCAGCAGCCGCCAGTTAAGTCAACCGACGTCTACACCTGAAGACCCTGGACTCCTCGTATCGTATTATCTAGAACCACGCCCTGTAAACTAATCATGTAATTTCGATTAAAATATATATTGTATGGTTAAAAGTGTTTTCATTATTATTCAGTAACTACTCTTCTGCTAAACTGCTTCTGCTTCTTGCTAGATTCTGATTTTATGTGCACATGCTCATTAAGGTTTGACTCCTAAAGCCACCCTTAACCCGCTAAGCGTAACAATAGTACAAAAGTACCTACCTTCATTAAGAATTTTCATTTAACAGAGTGAAGGCCCAAAAATTGTCTACAAAACTCATGTAGAACGAAAGCCTTAAAATTCCGCTCTCAACAAAAGACGGCGATGACCTTCAAGTGTCAAACGCGTTCTTTGAACTAGGTTTAGTAGTAATTTTCAGGCTAGATAACTGGGTCGAGCAATCTCCTAATACGGGCTGCGGAAATCTCTCGTGATTCTAGTGACAATGGTGATGCGGCTTTGTCTGTGGTTCAAGCGATAAGCTTCAAATTATTTAAAGTTAATATTTTTTTCAACATAACATAACCAGTATATAACTGCCCCACTGCTCGGCATGAGCCTCGTCTCAGAATAAGAAGGGTTGAGGCCTTAGTTCAACAACGCTTACTTAGTGCGTGTTTGCAGTCTAAACGCACCAGCGACAACTTTTTAGAGCCCTCCCAGGGGTACAGGTTTCCTTTACCGTTAATGCAAGTAATAATCAACTTCTCATCCGCATAATATGAATTCGAAAAGTCAGAGGTGCGGGTCGGATAAATAGTTCTACCATCTATCATTGTTTTTTTTATTCATCAGGTTCGTCTTATTGTTTGTGCAGAGCCACTGCTATTACCATATGAAAGAGACAAAGCTACTACATTTTTTTAAAGTATGACGTCTTCTTTTAATATTGCTGTCGCTATCTGATGAACACTTTTAAATCATTTGTTATTTTTTTTAGATTTTATCATTGTTGCCTATGTTTTTTTTAAAGGTTTCTAGATGTTACTTGGCCCATATTAGTTATCCCTTTTATTAGTCACTTCTGACCAACACACAATGTTAAGTTGCCCACTAACACAAAAAAATCATACAACATCCATAAAATAAAACTAATTTCAGGTATTGCTGAATTAAAGCCAGATTACAACAAAGCTTGGCTAAATGCATTGAAACTATATACATACATACTTAAACTCACCCCTTTCCCGTGGGAGTAGGCAAAAACTGTAGAACGCCATATGCTATGATCCTTAGATAATCCTTTCGCTTTGTCCACGTTCGTATATCTTGTCATACACGCACGCCGGTTGAGAGTCCTCCGCACCTGTCCTTTGAAACAACATTTAGACTTAATACCTTTACTAACACGTCTTTCAGCGTTCCATATTTTTTATTTCCCTTATCCTCTAACCTCTTTTGCCTTGCACCGCCTCCCGCGGAAGTGTTCCGTGGCTTTATTTCCGTCACGCCGTAAAAAAGCCAGCACAAAACACCAGCGCTGTTTGTGCGCGGTCGCCTTGCTTGTTTGGGTTCCTTGGAGAACCTTTGTATTATTATGTAAATAAAACGTACGACGGTTGTATGACAGTTGCTACGTAGATACGACAATTGCTACGTAGATATGACAGTTGTTACGTAGATATGAAACAACAATGTCGATTGTGGCCGTCGTAAATTATTTTTGGAGGAATTGTACAACAAATTGAGTGCCTTGTTGGTTTAGTCGTCGCAAGTGCGATTGCTGAGCGTGAGGTTCTGTGTTCGATCACCAGGGGCCCAATTCTCCTAAAATAAATCTTGATAAATCACAACCGAACTAAGGACGAACCGTTCATTCAGACAGTTCTCAATTTCAAAAGCTTTCGAATTGTTTGACACAAAAAACAAAATCAATCATTTTGAAAGTTTTCGAAAACAAAAACTGACTGACGGTTGTGGTTCAATTGCGTTTGGCAACAATTTATTTTAGGAGAATTAGGCCCCAGGTCCGGCAAAGTGTTTTTCCGTATGGAATTCTCAATAGCAGCTTGGCGTCTGGATTTGCTGTCGATGATTACATGGAACTTAAACATAACGGCGAAATGAGGGTGTACCATACAATTCTGCTCAACCTTTTAGGGAATATAGGCGTGAAGTTATGTCATACAGGGTTCGCTTAGCTCGTCAAAATGTAGGGAACAGTTGTTTTTTTCGCGATTTCAGATTTGGTCCCATAGTAAAAGTTGTTCATAATGATGAGTACAATGACCCCTTAAGAGGTTTTCAGTGTTTTTCAATTAACCCTGTATATGTCCAACAATTGCTCTGTAATTATTTTTCATTAATTAGACGCTTATAATTATTTTAGTACAATACTTAGCGTACGGTATTGTACCGCACAACTTTTACTGATAAGTTGATATGATATTAAATGATACCAGTCCTTTAAAGTCCAACAGTTTAATGCACTAAGTTAACACCAAAGTTCAGACAGGAATGAATAAATGATTTTGCATTCGATGACCGGTAATGAATTGAATTGTAACTAAATGATAATGAATTATGAAAGATGGTGGAGCTGACGCGGTAAGTACAATAATTTCGCAATGTACGGTTGCACTAAATAAACTTGTGTGTATTTGAGCTTATGGTAGAAATTGTTATCACGAATACAGCCTCATTTTCATTTTGTAACAAAAAACAACAACAATTTGCGAGATATGAGACATATTTTTCTTGTGATATTTTATGTAAAACCAAGAAATCTAGATTGCATAGTTACTTTGTCCGGCATTATTATTTCAACTTTATTTCTTTTAAATGCCATTGCAGTTGCTCGTATTTCACAATTCACTATGGTGCAGTATGCCTGCCAATCGTGGCGATTATGGCAAACCCCCCAACATGTATAGCATAAAGAAGCACAGGACCGGTCGATGTGGCGATGCTTGGGGACGGCCTTTGCCCAGCAGTGGACGTCTTTCGGCTGAATGATGATGGTACAGTACGACACAACCTAATTAAAAAGGCATACTATAAGATAAACAACTATGTTGACGATAGGGACGTGTAGCGCTAGTTCTTTTCTATACATGTGGCTTCCCTGGAAACCAATAGTTTTATTATGTGTAGGTTTATGTATATATTTATATTAGTTAGATATGATTATGATTTATCTCAATTCGTACTGAATTGTTTTTTTTTTTTAATTTGTAATTACTACTTTTCCTTTATTTGCATAATTTTATTATTGTAAAAAATATTATGATTTTCTTTGTATAGACTTAGTTAATGTATTCACCTGACAGACAGAACTGTGTTGCTGGGGAGTTTGTTGCGCCGTTTCTTCTTCACAGCATAAACACTAGGAAGCGGTGAAGAGAGGGCTTTTTTGGGGGCTGTCTATTTGTATTTGACGTTCAATAAGAACTGAGTAATTCTAGTCTATTTTGAATAAATGAGTTTTGAGTTTGAGTCAACTAAGACAACTTATCGGAAAACTTCGTAAGACTGATCACTTCTAAACTGAGTGCGACTTTAAAACCACGAATGTTTATTAGTACTACAGTAAAAAATGATCTTTACGCTGATGCCATAAGTGTGAATGGCGCTAAAATGAGCGACTGCCATTGGTTGTTCGATCAGAGGGTCAATTCGACTACCAAAATTATTTCCAAACGCAAACGAAACTCAACCGTCAGGCTGAGGCTACACTTAGCAGCGATGCGATCTGCGACACATAAGCGATTGAATCAAAGAAATTGATATTCTCGTATGCGGCTAGACTATACAAGACAGCGATTTTTGTAGCCACACACGTGAATATTAATACATTTGTTTCAATCGCTTATATGTCGCAGTTCGCATCGCTGCTAAGTGTAGCCTCAGCCTCAGTCAGTTTTTGTTTACGAACACTGTCAAAATGATTCTTTTTGTTTGTTGTGTCAAACAATTTGACAGCTTTTGAAATTGGAAACTGTCTAAATGAACGGTTCAGCCTTGGTTCGGTTGCTATTTATCAAGATTTCTTTTAGCAGAATTGGGTCCCAGGTGCGGTCGCGGGCTCGAAATATTTATCAGATTTCAAATTCGATTCCTTATACTGTGCGCAATAAGGTTTAAGATGTCATATTAACTTATGTCATATCGACTTTATGAAAAAGTAATGTTCAAGCAATTATAGACCTTAGGGCGGTAAACATTTCAAGTCCCCGATTGTACATCGATGTATCTTCTTAGTTCTGTCATACTGTACCACCAATTTGATAGCCGGCGTAAAATGAAACATGGCAGGCTTATTATGGATGTTTGTTGATGTTGCAAGATCAAAGCCGATAAGATTCTATTACTTTTGTATCTTGTAGGTACTGACTTGCGAGTCGTAACCGTAAATCGAGTGTGGCTTGAAAACTGCAGGTACGGTAAAATAACACATGTTTTGTATGTACATAAATTCGCGCTTACGACTTAGTAAGAATAGAAAAATATTGTGCTATTGCTGAAAAATCGGGGGATAAAACAATTTTCTATGTTAACTATTACTGCTTGGTCCTACAAGTAACACATTACAAATAATATAAAATAAAACTGTCTTTATTTTAACCTGAAATGTAATTAATGAAGCATATTAGACATTGAACGGCGTGTACAGTAATAATTGGACTTCAGATTTATGTATTGTACCTATATTGTCGTAGTTGTGCTGAATTAAATTAGTCCGTAGTCTGTCACTGAACTTATTGAAATAAAATAAAATGAAAAAATATTAGTAGTAGTTTTACTTACTTACCAATGATGGTAGCATTTTTATTGGCAAATTGGACATATCGGGTGTAAAAAGACCCTTAACGATAACGAAAACCACATATTCTACGCATTCATTGGGATCATTTTTTTCTAGCAGACCATACCTGGGAAACCATTGGTTTTGGAGATATTGAAGGTCAAAGTATACATTTTTTTTTAGTTTTTTCCAAAAACGTATTCTAAGAGATAATAATAAACTTTCTTCCTAACAACTTTATCAAAATATTCAATTTTTCCTCACAAATTACGCATTTGAAGTTACAAAAACGCAACGAATATCAAACGCACACGACCGCCCTGGCTTAGCTGTGTGGCCGCTGCACGCATGCAAACGCGCGGCATCGCCACAACCACACATTGCGCGTTACAAAAAAACAGCGTTTTTTGCCAAAAAATAAAAGTCGTTTCCCAGCAATTATTTTTGTCAATGTAGTTTAGTTTGATGTACAGAGTGCGTAGATTTCGGCTATGTGATGGAACTTTTTACACCCTGTATACACTCGGGAGCAATGAATCCTGGTCACCAACATAAATTGTAATATCTCGGAAACTCAAAATGCTAGCTTATTCAAATAAGTAGTATTTTATGGACTATTTAAGAAGTTTTATTAATTTTATTCGAGTATTATATAGTTGCAGTAATACAAAATGGCTATTTTCTACAAGTAAAATGCTCATTGATACTAGTAAGTTTATTAGTCCCAGTTAGTATTAGAATACTTTTCTGCAATTTAATTAAAACATTTACGAGACGTCAAGTAACTGCTAAGTAAAAGTATGTTTTTCTTTAAACTAAAAAGTATTATGTTTGCATTTTAAAAAGTAACTTTATGTGTTGTTGCAAGTTTATTGTTAAAATTTTATGCTCTCAACGTTTGCGGTGCTCATTTTCTTGCGCACTAAACGAGTACACAAGCTGTAGAAGACTCAATGTTGGTTTAAATATTATATAGTGGAACAACGTGTAGTCGTTCAGTTAAATGGGTTAAAATAGTAGTCTCAAGCGCGGTTCAGAATACGCTATACTATTTTGTTATGTAGTATAGCTTATTACGTCATAAGCTATAGCTATCCAAGGTTAGTCAAAAAGGGGATGCTAAACCGCGGGCCACTTAAAGTGTGAACTGATGACTGTTAAGCCTTGTACGGACTAAGCGTTCCAATGTACGCGTCATCTAGGTATGTTGAATACGTGTACAGGCTAAGTGAGCGTTCACGTCCCCTTTGTGTACGCGTTGTTGCAGGTACGGACTAAAGCCTTGTACGGACTAAGCGTTCCAATGTACGCGTCATCTAGGTATGTTGAATACGTGTACAGGCTAAGTGAGCGTTCACGTCCCCTTTGTGTACGCGTTGTTGCAGGTACGGACTAAAGCCGTGTACGGACTAAGCGTTCCAATGCACGCGTCATCTAGGTATGTTGAACACGTGTACAGGCTAAGTGAGCGTTCACGTCCCCTTTGTGTACGCGTTGTTGCAGGTACGGACTAAAGCCTTGTACGGACTAAGCATTCCAATGTACGCGTCATCTAGGTATGTTGAATACGCGTACAGGCTAATTGAGCGTTCACGTCCCCTTTGTGTACGCGTTGTTGCAGGTACGGACTAAAAAAGCCTTGTACGGACTAAGCGTTCCAATGTACGCATCATCTAGGTATGTTGAATAAGTGTACAGGTTAAGTGAGCGTTCACGTCCCCTTTGTGTACGCGTTGTTGCAGGTACGGACTAAAGCCGTGTACTGACTAAGCGTTCCAATGTACGCGTCATTTAGGTATGTTGAATACGTGTACAGGCTAAGTGAGCGTTCACGTCCCCTTTGTATACGCGTTGTTGCAGGTACGGACTAAAGCCGTGTACGGACTAAGCGTTCCAATGTACGCGTCATCTAGGTATGTTGAATACGTGTACAGGCTAAGTGAGCGTTCACGTCCCCTTTGTGTACGCGTTGTTGCAGGTACGGACTAAAAAAGCCTTGTACGGACTAAGCGTTCCAATGCACGCGTCATCTAGGTATGTTGAATACGTGTACAGGCTAAGTGAGCGTTCACGTCTCTTTGTGTACGCGTTGCTGCAGGTACGGACTAAGCGTTCCTGTGTACGCGTAACCGAGGATAGATTGATTTCAATTCAATTCAATTCAATCATTTTATTTCAGATAAATTACAATAATTATAAATCATCCATACATTAATTAATTTTAAAATAATAAATAACAATAATGGAATAGGTATTACGAAAAGATTTAAAGATAGTAAATTTTGTGCAGAATGTGAGTAGAGTTTATGATTTTCAGCTATAAGACAACTAAAAAACCTGGGTATATAATAAAATATCAGCCATTAACTGTTTCATTGCAGGGCACTGGACCTCTTCTCGGAATGAGAAGGGTTTATTTAGGGCTAATTCCACCAAGATGGCCTGGCCTGGACTAAACACACGATCAAAGACTTTGAAGCCCTCTCAGGGGAGCAGGTTCCCTCACAATGTTTTCCTTCGCATTTAACGCAAGTCATAATCAAATTCTGATCCGTACATGAATTTGAAAAGTCAGAGGTGCGTATTCAGACCCTTCTGCATGAAAGGTAAGCATTCAACGGCTATTACTGCTTGATGGTTGTAATAAGGTTCAGTTTTGCTTGTTCGGGATTCGGATAAATTAAATACGTATTGTTTGAATGCAAGTATATTAGCGACTAACGTTATACTAATATTAAATGCTTTTAAAGACGACATGAGTTATACATGTAGCTAGGTATGTGGATATGTGACTTGCGTAGCTACTAAGACAATTTTCAATCTAACACTGCTTTATTTTAAGGAATCAACTTTACCTTGATATTAGATTTATTTCTAGAAAACAAAGACCGCATATCATTTTTACTCTCAAAATACATACAATATCAAGAAACCAGTTTTTCACCACTCATAAATAAATACAGCATAACACAGCTAAGAAGACACAACTAAATTTCGTAAAGCCGATCATTTCTGAAGACCACGAATATTTATAAGTACTGCAGTAATTATTACGAATCTATTGACACCTCATTCATTAAAATCGGTTCAGTAGTTTAGGCGCTACGGTGGAACATACAAACATACATACATACAGCTACAATTTGGGTGTCTTCAAGTCACGAGTGAATCGGTTTCTTCTGGGCAAGCGTGCTCCATCGTAGACCGCATCATCGCTTAACATCAGGCGAAATGGCGGCCAAACGCAGGCCTAGTAAGAAATAAATTAAAAAAAAAAAAAATAGACTGCCAAAATTATTAGGTACCCTTCCTTTAGGTTTCGCCGTAGTCGGGTAAAAACTGATCTTTACGCTGACGCAGTTAGAGTGGCGCGAAAATGAGAATCTGCCATTGGTTGATCCACTGTACACTATTACAAAATTAATTTAATTTATTTAAGCTCCATAGCCCAAGCCCTCCAAGCCCTATGGAGCGCAGCATTCTAGGCGTCAAGCTAACGGACCATGTACGCAACACCACACTGCGCTCCAAAACACAATTGCTGACGTTGCTCAAGAAGCCGCTAAACTGAAGTGGGCCTGGGCCGGCCACGTGTGTCGCATGCCCAATGAACTGTGGGCCAAAATAACCACTTTATGGAGCCCTGACACAGCCAGAAGGCATCGCGGCAGACCTCGAAGAAGATGGCGGGACGAGCTGGACAAAATCAATGACCAGTGGTCCACTTTGGCTCTGGATCGAAAAAATTGGAAGTCATGGGGAGAGGCCTTTGCCCAGCAGTGGAATGACGCAGGCTAGAAATGAAAAAAATTAAATTAAAAATTATTTAAGCTACTGTTATTCAATTTCCACTCGGGTACACCTAATAAATAAAACCTTCTCTCCATCTTCTGTAATATCTGACAGCCAGACGCTATCTCAGCATGTCTCCTCCATATGACAATATTAAAACACCTGTTCCTCTAAGATGGATTATGTAATGTCAGGTCTCATGCAAAACCGTGTCAGCGATATTTTAAAGTTTAATATAAAGTTATAGTGATCCCTGGAATCCGCGAGAGGTATTTTTCTTTAAACTTACATCGTCGGAAAGTTTTGTCGCCTGCGCTCATGAGCAAACGTTCAAAATGTAACACCTTTTTGGCTCTCATTTGAGAGCTATCCTCTTAAGTTTTTATGTTACTTGAAATGCATCTCTAAACAGTATAAATTGAAGTCGCTTTTTGCGTCTGTATGTTTGTCTTTGTATTATAACTTTCGTGAGACACATTCATATTTATGATTAGTTACATTATACTCATGTGCATATTTCGGGATTGCTCAACTAATTTCGAGTCCCAAACGGAGCCTTTAATCATGAGGTGAACACGCGGCGAGGTCGCGAGTTGAACTAGCGCTGCATCGCATCGCGTAGCATTGCGCTCGCGATGAGAGGGGCGCGCTCTGTGTCGGTACTGCTCGTGCGTCTTCGTCAATCATAAATATGTCTGCTTACTTCTTCTAAACTACTCAATGGATTTTGATGCAATTTTCATCTTAATTTAGGAAATTTCCTCTGGAAGGTTTTAAGATATAAAAGCGTGTAAGCGACGCTGGGGCGAGTTGATAGCATTTAATCATTTGAAAAATGTGTATCAAATGCATTACATTCGGATAACGTTTCAATTTTGACAGCTCTACTTAAGATGCTGTTCCCAGGCCGCCATGTTGAGAGAGGTTTGTTAATACGAGCTTTAGGTCTATATTTATAAATAACTCTTATTTGAGAGCTCCCTCTTAAGTATCAGTTTATGTTACTGAAGACGCGAATTATATAAGTTTTAAGAAAATAGTGTCTAATGTTTGGAATTTAGATGACTTTTAAATTTTGACAGATCTACTTGAGATGCTGCTTCCAGGCCGCCAGGTTGAGAAAGTATTATAAATATTAGGCCCACCTTTATGAAAAGGCGGTTCTTATTTGAGAACTACTTTCACTATGAAAACAATTTATAGCATTATAATTACAATTACCTACTTATCACAAAATATGTATCAACAATATTTCGTAAATTACAAATTGAATTGCAATCAAGCAAAAATGTAAGCAGTTTTCCTCTCTCCTACTAAAATATGCTATGCCCAAGAGGGTCCATAATTGATCCCCATAGTCTTAAGCCACCTATTAAAATTACATTATGAAATACAATATAGAATTGAGTATTGAGCTCCCTCTTAAGTTTCGATGTTATGTTACTTGAGTTGCATATTTGATAATTTAAAAAAATTGTATCGAATTTCTGGAATTCTGACGTTTACATTTTGACAGCACCTCTTGAGATGCTGCTTTTAGGCCACTATGTTGAGAGAGGTTTATTACTCGTAATATGGGCTTAAGATATTGCAGGACAATTTACTTTAATTTTGTCTAATATTGAACGGCTTTTGGCTGAACTAAATAAGATTGGAATTAATTTCAAGAGTAGGACTTTAAAAAAAAAAGTAAAATAATTACCATATTATAAAATTAACAGTTTCAGAAGTCGGTGCAATTTTACACTGAACCAAATTGAAGGCACCGACTTCTGAAACTGTTAATTTTATTATATGATATGGTAATTATTTTACTTCTTTTATTTATTTTTTTGAAGTCGGTTTTTACTTTTTTTTAAGTAATTTTTGGTCGACCACATCACATCCGTTAACATGAGATTTAACAACAGATCAAATGGATAAAAACTGTGAGAAACTCTAGAATCGTTAATACACACCTTAAGGCCTAACTTCTATTTATTATTTCCACTACCCAATGCTGTGATAGTAGGTAATTTCAAAACATAAAACTTGATAAACTGTAACCTGAGCGCCCATTCATGTATAAACATTCTTCCGGAACGTGCTAACATCTCCTGGGTGTATTAAAGTGCATCGATACAGCTTATAGACACTTACTTCGATAGCGGTATCAATATTGAATTAGGAAATATCTTAAAATGCTAGTCTGATGTTACAACCTTTAAAGTTGATTGACGTAAAGAACGTTTTAAGAACCATAACGACGTTTTCTTACGGTTCAAAAAGTAAACTGAAAAAAAAAAATGCTGCTTTTTTTAGGAATGATAATAATGTTGGGCCACAAAAGGGATGAATGAAAGACAATTGCATGCAGCAGAGATGAGAATGCTAAGAGGGATGTGTGGTGTTACACGAATGGATAAAATAAGAAATGAGTACATAAGAGGAAGTTTGAAAGTGGCATCGATAACTGAAAAGTTGTGTGGAAATCGGTTGTCATGGTATGGGCACGTTTTACGGAGATATGATCAAAATGTAGTGAGGAGAGTTTTGAGTATGAATGTCGATGGCTATAAGAGTAGGAGAAGACCAAAGAAATGATGGATGGAATGTGTGAATGATGATATGGTTAGAAAGGGGGTGACTACTGAGATGACGACTAATAGAAAAGTATGGAAGAGAAAGACATGTTGCGCCGACCCCAAATAAATTAGGATAAGGGCAGGAGAATGATGATGAATAATGAATAATGCCGAAACTGTAGTTTTTAGAATTTCTGTCGGTTTGTATGTTTGAGCTTCACGCCAATACCACTAAATAGATTTAGTTGACGATACGTTTGGTGCAGTGGCTGAGCGATTGGCTTCGGCGCTACGGGTGGTGGGTTCGATTCCTACACGGAACAAAAATGTGTATGGCCTACAGATAGTTGTTTCGGGTCTGGGCTTGTATGTGAGATTTATGTCTGTAAACGCCCCCACGTTACAGGAGAAATCCTAGAGCGGGGCAAAGTGTAATAAAAAAAAAGTTGATATTAACAAAAACGTCCGTTATAGAGCGGGTCAGGTTATAGGGTACAATTTATCACGGTAATAAGTGTAGGTGATAAGCAGTACCAACTTCCACGCGGACGAAGTCGCGGGCACAGCTAGTGTTATTACAATAGAGTGTCAATTTCGTTTAGTTTCCTTTCATTCCACCAAGACTTTTCATTATTACACAAGCGTAATTAACCACCCACATACAGTGCACGCCCAAACAGAGCGCCATAAATTTCTATCGATATAGATCAATCGTTTACTACATACCATTTCGAGGTTCATTGAAATTATAGAGCTCGGAGTAATTGTGTTCTTCGTGATTAGTGTTTCAGCAGAATGCAGAGCATTCCGGACAAACCTCAGTGGTTTTTGGCTTGCTGTTTTGTGTACTACCCTCTACGATGTGAGAAAAAAAAAACCCAATTGCACTTATTGTGAGCCGTAGAAAAACAGGCTAACTCTGAAATAACCGATGCATTTTCAACTTTATTCAACATAACTTAATCTTGAAAAATTTTAAGGTTATGTCAACAATTGACTTGATAAAATTCCATGGGGATCTTGGGACAATGTCAGTTTTATTACAATAACGCCAACATTTTAATTAAATATATTACATTTTGCACTTTGCTTATTTTTAAGTGCACGCTCATTATTAATGCACAGTTGACCCAATTCCAAGAAATTCAATTTTTATTGCAAAAACCAGCTTTGCAGATGATTTTCGAGAACCATTATTAGATAGACGATATCATTTAAATTCCCCTATAGCAACACCAACAGAACTTGTAGTTATTAGCCAGACACTAGATTTTAAATTCATAGCCACTAATAAGTATGAAACTCGGCTAGCACCAAATCGAACGTGCTATTTCCTCCCCAGTGTCTATTTTATTTTTATGAGTCTAGTTCTAAACTAGACCAGTTAAATTCAACACCCAGGTCCAATTACAGATACCTCTCGGGCTAAATTAGTTTGTTTCCAATAGCATTTGGATATTGTTTCTAAAAATAAGAGAGAAACGAACATTCAATTAGTTTCATAGCAAGCTAACATTTAAGGAGTGAAGTTATCATTAAAATTATAGCTAATATCTGTATGTCAGGTAATGTGGGCATTGTAAATATAGTAAATGAAACCGATATCGACGGCTCCTATGTATATTAGTACAAGTGCAAAAACAAAACTGTACAGGAGAGCTGTTTAAAGGTTCTAAAACTTTTAACACTAACATAAATCAATAGAAATTATAAAATTTTGAATAGGACCATACCATACCATTTCAAAATTTCTAATATTTCAATTTTTTATGTCACTTTTAAACCGCTCTCCTGTAAAGTTGTGTTTTTGCACTTGTAGTGGTATACGTAGGAGCCGTCGATATAGACTATATCCACTTCACCACTGAGAGTACTTATTTTGTTTAGTGGTTAGTTACATGAGCTAGGTCACAATATAATAATTTACGCAAAGGGACAAGCTAGTCAGATAATAAAGGTCAGACTTCTTCGGCTTATCGACTCAAAAAGCGAGTTCTGTTTTTTGTTTTCTAGATGTCTACTTGTAGATAATCCTTCTGGACCGTTTATACGTAACCGAGTAGTTATTGGCGAGATCTGAATGTTCTCCAGTCAATGTAAGCTCGGTCGAATGACTTTACGACGGCGTTTATGCATGACGGTCATCATCATACCCTTCTTTATCTTCTAAACATTCCGAAGTGTTGCCAACTACCGACTTAAGCTAATTACATTAATTGCTGTCTATCGTTGTTGAAGACTAATCACATTAATTAGCATCAATTCAAAAAAAGTTGGATAGAGATTTTAACGTCATTTAAGGTAGAGGAACGAAGGAAATTGAAAAAATCAAGCGATAATAAAACATGCTTGAAAAGATATGGTCGAGGTGAGTCGGTTCAGTGATATGAACTTGGTTAACAATGGACAATTTGAATAAATTATCGAGCACACAATAACATACACACCCAAAAGACACTTCCAGAAAGACAAGATATGTATTACTTTACTCTTGACATTTGATGTTATAAGCCAACCAGTGACAGCGCAGAGCGCAGTCGCGCGAGAGGTGTTCCCTGCCACAACCTATGCCCCCAGGGAGCCTACGATCGGAAAATCCGCTACACAGACTTTTTGCTTACGGTCCTAGAATACATAGTATACCTACGTAGTATTATTTAATGTCATTACTTCAATCCTACTTTATAAATAAATACATTGTTGTTAAAATTAGCTCATTATTCAGTCCCAATTAAATCTTGAACTAAGGTTAGCCCAGTTCGTTCCTAATAGCCTTAATTATGTAGGATCCATAAACAGTAGGGTATAGGTCTCGTTGCCGGCAGCACGTTATTTATTAAAGGCAAATTGTGGGTACCGTGCAATAATAGCAGGATGTGACGTCATTTACCTCTGCTTGGAGCCTTTGTTGTTCTAGATGTATGTAGGTTTTATGTAGATATGGCATTTGCGGACTTTGTGGAAAATAAATTTTAAGTTTGTTGCGAAGCAACTTTTATAGGGCTAGCTTAAAGATAAAATGAGTTTCTATTGTATCTACCCAAACGTGGATATTTTATTACATTAGGTGTATGAAAATTAACACAATCCAAATGTAAGAATACCCTCTGGTATTTGGGTGTAATTAATTTTTTTAGTTATAGCCAGCTAAAAATAGATCAAATAGCATAACATCATCACGCCTTTTTCACTAAAGGTTGGGCAGAGGTGTAAAGTGCATCCTCATTTCGCCATTATGTTTTAAGTCCCTTAAAGGCCCTACGGGGCACAAATCCAGACTTCAAAGAAATTCCACATGGAAAAACCCAATAACACTTTGCTCGACCTGGGAATTGAACTCAGGACCTCACGCTCAGCAGTCGTGTGCGTCGACGACTAGACCAAGGAAGCAGTATACATTCTTTGATTTTCTATCCAAATTCATGCAAATACTTATTCTTCCAAATACCGCCTCCACTACATAGCTTATCTCGTTTGTGGCTTCCGCTCGTGTTGGTTCAACCGTTTGAACCACGTTTGAGCCTCGGTTCACCTAGTACACCAATTTTATGTAATAATATCATAGATCCTAGCCCGTTTTACGTAATATCTCAGATTTATGAACCAATTTCAAAGATGAGTTGTCTTTAAACAGGCTAAGTACTTGAACGAACGATAAAATGTTATGGATCTGACATAACACATACAAAAAAAAAACTGTAACATTATAAACAATTTACCCAAAAATAGTAGATTGCAAACTTACTGTTTCATTTTTATCTAATTAGGGAAAGAAAATAGAATGCAACGATGTCAAGAACATTATTATATCATCAAGATAGTTTTCTTTTTAATTTTTAATTAAACATAACGACGAGTAATGGCAAGTGCAAAAGTTTTTAATTGCACTACTAATTTTAGCCTATCTCCATAATAATGAATCTTAAAAATTATCTGTAAACCACTTCGCTTTTAGTACTCATGTTTTAAGGTCCAAAATCCTACGCACTTAAACTTGGCAATAGACGACCGGCAGAGCAATTACCGCTAAGCGTCGTGTATGATGTACATTCGAGATGGCCATTACATTAATGGTAATAGCCATATATTACTTAAGAAATCCTTCAACGATACATGGCCACATTGTTTTTGTTATTAACAATAGGTATAGATGGGACTGCGCAGTTTGGTAGCTGATGACCTTAATTATTTTTCACTTTCCGATATTTTTGAGGTACATAATTGTAAGAAAAGGAGATGTGAGAAGATTAGGCAACAGTATCCAGGCACCCAGATGAGCTGACGATATTGTGAAAATAACTGTTTAAACCTGGATGCGATTGGCACAGGACAAAGTGACAATTAAGTCCACCTCTGTGCTAATTCTGTGCAAAAGTAAAAATAAATAAATCACATAATTCAAGAGAGGCCAGCCTGCACTGAGATATTGAGATAGCGAGACATTGATAAGATATGTGTAAAAAATCTCCAATAGTGGCCATCTATCCAAATCATCACCTGCAAAACGGCATCCGGTATAAATTATATGACAGCATCCAGCAAAATCTTTTTGGTATATTTAACATTTTTAATTGTTAAAATTTATTAAGACACCAGCTTCTTCCTTCACTTCCTTTGACATCCCTATTTACGACTAATATAATAATACTTTTATTACGACAATCCCAAAGAAGGCAAAGACAAGACAAAAGATACTCATGAATAAATTGTTTATGATAGCATAAATTAAGTGTGCCCTTTGTGTTGATATTAAGCAGACGGGCAACATCTGAAGGTCCTTTTTTTGTTAGTCTAATCGTCCTTTAATTGTTTAGCTATCAGCGAGACTGACCGCTTGGGAGACACTTTGAGGACTTAAGAATTAATGCGCCGATCAATCTCATTGTTCTAACAAATGCTACTAAAAAAGTTTGTTTGCACTTTTGGAATCTTTGGTAGTTTTGCTGTCGGGGTTAAGAAGAGGTCAGCCTTTTATTTCTCAGGTGTATCGTAAGAAAAGATTTAAATAAATGGACTTCGGAAGGTAGTATACAGGGCGTCCCACGACTTTGCCACATGGAGGGGAAGTACCTTAAATACTGTAGATAGAAAAATTTACTGAATGAAGACTTCATTTTTATTTTGAAAACAATACGAACTGCATTTAAAGAATTTTAAATTATCACCTGTCTGAACCGGGAATCGAACCCGCTAAATGTGAAAACAAAAAAAACTGTAATTTTATTGTACTAATCGAAAGGCTCGATCGGATACATTTATTTCTTCTCAATAACATAGCATCTAAAATAAAAGGAATACCATGAAAATTAACATTTATTTGAAATAATAAGACACGTTTAACTAGGTATGCAACTTACAAACAATTTAATTTATTAAATGCTCAAAATGTGTCTCTTCCTATTGTATACAAATTGTAACTCTTTTAGCAATCTCGCTTAGGGTTGATTTATTTATTTTTTCATGGTGAATATTTGAAATAATACTTCGAAATAGTAATAAAGCAGAAAGTAGGTACATAAAGTCAGTTGTTGCACGACATAGTCAGAGAAAATGCTATTCAATATTCTGAACAAAATTTTAAATTAAATGTTAAATTTCATGGTTTTCCTTTTATTTTAGACGCTATGTTACTTAGAAGAAATAAATGTATCTGATCGAGCCTTTCGATATGTACAGTAAAATTACAGTTTTTTTTGTTTTCACATTTAGCGGGTTCGATTCCCGGTTCAGACAGGTGATTATTTAAAATTCTTTGAATGCAGTTCGTATTGTTCTTAAAATAAAAATGAAGTCTTCATTCAGTAAATTTTTCTATCTACAGTATTTAAGGTACTTCCCCTCCATGTGGCAAAGTCGTGGGACGCCCTGTATCCACGAGATAAGAACCCCTGACGTGATGTCACACAGTTTCACGGGTTACCCCTGTAGGGTGGTACCAGATCAAAACTGGACAACTACAGGTCTATTATTACTGTTCTGTCAGCCTTCGGTACAGTCTTAGAGTCGATGCTAAATCGATACATCTCCTGGCAGGTCAAGACCCAATTAGTCGAGTGCCAGCAAGGTTTTAGAGCTGGTACATCTAAAATTAATTTGACTATATTAATTTTGTAGACGTTGCTGTCACCTAAATGGATACAAAAATAAGCAAGTCTACATAAACATAAATAAACTCACGCCTATATTCCCCGAAGGATTGACAGAGATGTATAGTATACCCACACTTCACCGTTACGTTTTACGTCCCATGTAATAGGGGGAGAGCTTGTTGCCATTGACCGGGCACAAATCCAGACTCCGGGCTGCTACTGAGAAACCCCACCCGGAAAACCCAATAACACTTTGCCCGACCTGGGGATCGAACCCAGGACCTCATGCTCAGCAGTCGCGGTTGCGACCGCTAGACCAACGAGGCAGTCAAATAAGCATGTCTTACGTCTCAAGTAAGGAATCTTATTTTTGGTCTAATTTTAGCCCCAGTCGGCTTTGCTACCTTATTCATAATACAACTTCTTTGGAACAGACTGTTGCTCCGAAGTAGTCTGTCTGTACCAAATATTATTCATTGCGGAACCGGCGTTGTTTCATTACGTGTAATCTGAAATTTTATACACCGTAAAGACAGGTTTCGTAATTTAAAGGGTAATTTCAGTTTAATAGAATTTTAAATGAATTCGTATAAATCGGATGCCTATCTTGTGGAAAGTATTTCTTTGCATTTATTTAGGCAAAAGGGATTGGAATTGTTAAGTGGTTAGGAATAGATTTAGATTCTAGATATTCGTTTTCATGGTTTATTGTTTCAAGCTGAGTAACAATATTCCATTAACATTAATTTTCGTTAAACTTTAAAACTTTTTCTTGACTGGTATTGTAAAAGTAGTGGTTTTCACATTACATGTTTGCTTTCAGATCATCGTTTTTTTATTAACTCGCAGATCTCTAAAACTAATGTTGTCACTAGCGGGTAACACTGGGCAATGTTGATGTGACGGTCTGTCACGTACTCCTAATTATTAACAAAATATTCTATTTATTTTAGAACCATAATACAATATCGGGCCTCTTAGAAACACATTAAATGTATAGTTTATGGGAAACAGACTGGGGACAAGTGTGTTAGCCATCCTGTTAAGATAAAATGTTATACAAATTCTAAAGAAATTGGTAAAATGTGAAAACCCGAGTGCAACGCATAATACAAGGGCCACATTAAGAGCGACCCTCTTAGAAACAATTGAGGAACTGAGCAAAAAAGGGCAATACATCTGTTGCGCAAAAGCATGGGAATATGGTCTTAGCGACGTGAAATGGAATATCAAGGATTCAAGGAAGGAGAGTTGGTGTTAGACCACTATAGGGAACGGACGTCAGAGTCAAAGGCTAGGAGAGTTGGTTATAGACCACGGTTGGGCACGGTCACCAGAGCCATAGGCGAGTAGACTTAGGATTAACTAGGAGAGTTGATCAAACCCAGCTAGGAAGTCGTAAGGGCGAGAGGCTTTTATAACCAGTTTAAGTTATTATAGTTTAGCTTAACTGTATTGTAATACTAATTATAGTTAGAATTAATCAGTACTAACAAAGTGTGCAAGTGCGAATCTCCATGAGTGCGTGAGTGAACGAATGGGTGAGTGTTTTACTATAATTATACCAGGCTGTATTATTGTTTATGTGCGTACAATAACTATAAAGTAATTTAGTATCATGTATCGTTTAGACATAAACGATACATCTGACTTCGCCGAGGTTTCTTACACCTACGTTTGGACAAAGGGAAGCGGAGAAGGCCTTCCATTAAATGGCACACATACCCAATCACACCCGACCATACAACCAATATATATATATATCTATCAATACTCAGATCATACACGCCGCCTATGGAAGGCTGAACCGTATAATGTACTTTGGACTCGCTTGGATTAATCTAGGCTACAATGCCAACCCTTAATAATCACCGGAATATAAATCAACCAAACGTTAGTGATGGCTACCTTCTATTGACAGACTGACCCCAGCATTATGTCTTACGGCGATGCACTTGTTTTACGTACACTTCCAGGGAGGGGGGTAGGCTTCACCAAGTAGTAGTAATAAAGTACCCTAAAATGGATGGATAGTCTTCCTAAAGGACGCTAGGGAACGTGGCTCGTTATACGGCCCCCGTTGGCCAATCACAGAATCGTCATTAGCACTTAACGAGACACGTAGGACGGAAAGCGGCCTCACAACCCGCTAAGCCGTCCACGAACTTGGGTAGATTAAGGAAGTGTGAAGTGACGATAAATAATACCACTCGAACGTATCCCAAACGTGTAATATCATGCAACCGACAGACAATACGCTGCGCTTGCGCTATTTTAAATAACTAATTCAAGTAAAGGGACGGACATCACTCAGGGTCTAATCAATACTAGTCGTCCAGCATTGCTGGGAACATGTCTCGCTGAATGGCAGATGGACTTCGCAGGACTCTGTCTTAGGATTGAGTAAGACATGAGAGCTTAGGAACGCGGACCGTTAAACCACAGGCCTCGTGGCAGTTAGACTTTAGCGGTACCCGTAAGATGCGATAGCGCATCATAATATGGGGTTCAATTGTAATGAAATTAATATAACACAAATGTGTTTCAGAACGCAAGCGTTACGTATCCCCGTATATATATGTCCCTCGTTATTCCTCCCTTTGGTTTTATCTTATCATTACGATATATGTCACTTGCATCCCTTTCATTGTCCCTTTAGCTTCCTTAATAATGACATATATTACAATTTAAATATTATCTGAAGTCCTCCTACAGAATTGTTTTATATAACTACTTCTTTTAATTACTTCTCCATAATTTGTATAATTCTATTATTGTAAATAACATTATGTTTTGCTTTGTATATACTCAATTAATTTATCCACCTGACAGACAGAACTGTGTTGCTGGGGAGTTTGTTGCGCCGTTTCTTCTCCCCAGCATAAACACTAGGAAGCGGTGAAGGGAGGGCGTTTTGTGGGCTGTCTATAATTGTACATTTAAAGTCCAAAAGAGCTAAATAAATGAGTTATGAATTTTGACTTGAGTTTGTATTTAAATATTGGAAAAATTAAAATTTATCAACTTAGGGTTAGCGACGTACAGTCACATTGACAAAGGAAGGTAGTCGTCGATATGGATCAACGCACCCGATGTTATTATAAAGGCGGTGGTCATTCGACGAAGCGGGGCATTCTATGTTCATCAGCGGAAGAAGTCTGACTTCACATCTGACTTGCTTGTCCTTATTTTCTGATCTTGTACACTTGTGTAAATTAATATAATATTGTGAACTAGTTTATATTACTAACAGCAACGCAAATACAAGTACTCCTAGTGGTCGAGAGTCTATGTTGTTTTATTTACTATATTTCCCATGTTCGCAATCCTGACATGCCGATATTAGCTATAACTGTAATGATGGAATTACCCCTGAACGATTATGTTGGTGTACCTGTTACACTAGACATGGACTTAACGATAAAAATCAAAGCTTTGGTAGATCTGTTTAGAACTTCACTCACTATTCACGTTTAAGTAAATAATTAATCTATTAAGACTTTATCGCAAAAATAAAGCCACTTGCGTGTTAAGTACTGTTAAGAAATCTGTTCAGTTTGTCATAATATAAAGTTTGGAATGAAATTAAACTATTATGCAAATACTACAAGGCACAGTAAAAATTCAACACGACAGCCAGTAAGCGACAAGTAAATGCAACTTAATGGGTTGAAGCGGACAAATTATTAAAAGAAGAATGTTAAATTTTCGTAACATCTGGTGCTAGCAGGTTCCAAATTACGTTATTGTGTAATATTTATGCATCAGTCTACGTTTAATTAAAATTTTAACCAAAATTAATTTTGTAAATGTCAAAATGTTCTATCCGATATTGCTTCTATAAGTGAAGGATCACTACGAAATAGAATATTTTAGAGTGGTTCTATTGGAACCCGATCATAAATGTCAAATCGAGACATATTGTGCTCGTGACACCGTTTGGGTAACCAAACTATGAGCTTTTGGTTAAGCTTTCGATTATCCATGAATACTTTATTCATTGTAAAATTATCGATGTCGAATTGCCTCTCGAGATTGAGGTGAGTTTCTTACAGAATCGCTCTAATATTCTTGGATGTCGATCGCGAATTATTCAACATCTACATCCAAAACCTTTATCGGACCTTTTTTTTTTTAACAGACTTCAAAAAGTAGGAGGTTCTTAGTTCGGTTGTATGTTTTTTTTTGTTTGTTTCCTCAGATCTCTGTCATTTATGACCCGATTTGAAAAAATTTTTTTTTTTCAAAAGGGTATACTTTCCGTTTGGTCCCATATAAACGTTGTTATGATTAGACCATGAACTTCAGAGATATGGAACGGAACTCCTCATCGGACCAAAGCAAAATTCTCAAAAACTAATATCTTTTTTTGCTTCGTTTATATGTGTTGTTGGTAACTCACTACTGGAAAATAGGAGGGGGTGCGTCCCCCCCCCCTTTGGAATGTTTGCATTGTATCGTGTAAAGTATCATTTGAAAGGGCTTTTTATACCCGACTACGTCAAAGCCAAAAAGAAGGGTTGTGAAGAGGCTGAAATTATGACACTAAAACGTATTTAATAAAAAATAAACTTTAAAAAAAAGTAAAAACCGACTTCAAAGAAATACTAAAAGTAGTAAAATAATTACCATAATCTAAAATTAACAGTTTCAGAAGTCGGTGCAACTCTACACTGAAACAAATAGAAGCCACCGACTTCTGAAACTATTAATTTTATATTAAGGTAATTATTTTACTCCTAATAGTTTTTTTTAAGTCAGTTTTTACTTTTCTTTCCTTTCCGCATGAGAAGTTTCGCCAGTAAGCAAGATACTGCTGCCCAGGATGCGCCGAGCGAACTTCAATAACGTCACTTGTGGATGCTCTTTTAATGCTCCCCAACTTTAAGTAATGTCTGTCTATAAATTCACACTGCTCCTTGTGAAACAGTTTGTTTAGCGGAAATACTATCTACCATACCCATTTAAGTCCCTGCTGCTAAGTAGCATTGCCGTGCTCAGATTTGGAGGGTATATATGCTGGTGGAATTACAGGCACATGAGGCTTCCCAACTTTTGTCTCTATACATAAAGGAAGCAGGTAATCAGCGTCGACCTACCAGCGCTTATCAGTACTGGTCCGTGCAGGTAACCGCTACATAAAGAAAGCAGCAGTAGAAGCAGAGGCTTGCATTTTTTAACAAAAATACGCCTTAGTCCCTTGCAAATGCAGCAACAAATGACGGCCTACCAGCGCTGATCGGAGCAGGTCGGAACTTGTCGGCGACGTTTGGAACTTGTCGGCACTGGTTCGCCACGTAGTATAGAAACTACCAGCACCGACAAGCGCTGACAGATCGGCGCCGGCAACCCGCTTTCTACGTGTATACGCACTAAGGTTGACAACGTATCAGCAATACTTTTGGTGTTGTAGATGTATGTAGGCGGCAGTAACAACTTATCATCAGGTGGATCCTCAGCTTGTTTGCCAAACACAATATATCACTTCGTTTCAAAAATTTCTGAACCGTTTCATGTAAAATAACCCCGTCATTAATCCAATTCCGTCTCAAAATCACGTCTTAACAATTTTATTATTTGTTTGGGTGTTGCCAGTAAACGGGTCACGCGAAAAACTAATGCCCCTAATATTTATAGGCTGTCAACGTTTCTGAACTAACTACCGTCCTTGGATAGTATGACGGGCTGTTAAAAGTTAATGGTCCGTTACGTCAAGTGGAACGGACGAGAAATATTTTCTTATGTACATAATTGTGATTGAAATTAATGTATCAATACATAAGCTGGGTATAATGAACAGGAAATAGGCTAACATAATGTGCTATGTTCTAATGTTCTCCGGGTTTTTCAAGACTATAAACAGTACTTTGGCAATATATTGATTGCGTGTCGCCCGCCGCCCGCTGCCCGCCTGCTCGCAACCGGGCAGCCCGTCCGCTACCTTCCCACCCCGACCGCCTGACCGGTGCGTTCCCTACGTTCTTTGCTTGTGCTTGCATAGTCAGATGGTATTACATAAAATATATGTAAAACGCAAATGATGTTCACATAGGATGCGGGCTGCGTTCCATTTGACCGGACCGGAGGACGCAGAACGCATCCTGTGTGACAAGTCCTTTAGTCGGAAAGGTGGTATTAATCTGAAAGGGTATCCTCTTTTCGTGTAGAAAATCTACTCTACGTGGCAAGGCGTGGCACACATCGGACACTTACAAATCAAAATCCACCGTGGCCGTTCTCCGTACATACGAAAGGTTCCAGGATCTTTTATAAGAATACGTGCATCAACTTCTGTTTTTATTGTGATTAAATGATGCTCTAAGAACATTATTTCATTTCATATGAGCAAAGCCAGGTACAGCTAAATAAAAATAAATTTTGTTCTACAACTTTCCGTAGTAGTCAAGTGATTCAAAGATTTTAGAAGAAAATACTCTAAAGACATCCCTGTCATTGTCTGTTCATATTTAAGGTCATGTTTGTGGTCACATAGTAGCCCCTTTTCAAATGACTTTGTAGTCAAGACGAATCTTTTAATTAAATATTCTTCACGCTCTTCGAGAAAGAAAGAAAGAAAAATTATTTATTTGCGCCAACATGACGCACAAAAATTCAAAAACTATACACAAAACCACAAAGAAACTATTGGGAAAAATATGCGTCACATTCACGCAAAACGGCCATCGCTCAGCATAATGCTATGACTCGCGCGAGACAGAGCCACAGTGCTGGTTTTCAGCGAAAGCCGGCGTTGTCATGATGACGTCCACCGGTGCAGCAATTAAAAAAGATATAAATAAATACAAGAAAAAAAACGCAATAAATAAGGATTTTTTTTTTTAAATATGGCAACGTTTTGTTGCATCGACATCGTCGCTCACGCAGGCATGAGTCGTACTATCGTGTATTGTCTATGGGCATTACGTTCTCTGTGCGTGCAACTGTCAAATATAGACCGCATTTATGTAAACTACGCATTATGTAATTCGGACGTGGATCATTGAGATCCACTACCATCTCACGTCATCTGTATGCTTATACGACGTCTTTTATAACTCATATTTCCATGTATCAGCCAGGTTTATTATTGCTAAAGTCCATATCTAGTCTCTAGTTCTGAAAGAAATTTCAGAATCATAACGACAGTCTGGTTGTAAACAACTAAACTTATTTACGCTTTGGGTCCTTGCTGGTGAAATAATAAAATAAGTGTATAATCTGAATGGAGTATTTAATAGTATAAAGTGTTGCCATATAATTTAAACACGAGACACTAACAATTTTTCATAGATAAAAAATACCAAACGTTTCCAACATCAGTGACCACAATATGACTGCACTAATATTTCAAACAAAAACTTGATTAAAATAAAGCTGAAAACAAAACACAAAATTAAATTCTCATACACAAAACAATTAAGGGTACACCCATTAACTCAGCAGCGTGATATTAGTAAAAAAAACATACCATCCAACCCATGAGATGCTGAAAACTTTCAGCATTTAGACCGAAAGCTCTCGGCTGTAAAGTGTTATTAAAACAGATCCCACGAGACTTCGGTCCTCGTGAAAATACGAGCCAAATGAAATTATTTTTTGCATGTAAAATGTGGAATGCGAAATTGAAAATGCAATGTGTTAATCAGCTCAAAGAATTCCTTTGCTTGATGCGGGGGTTTTAGATTTATTTTATTTCTTTTGGAGGGTATTTTGGTATTTTTGTTTGGAATTTCCAATTACACCAATGTATTGTCACAGTATTTCGATTTTTCATGTAATGTTAAATGTAACAACTTGTATCAAAAAACCTAAACAAAATATTTAAGTTATCGAATTGTTTTAGTGTAGAATTAATGTTTGTCTGATTGTCAAATCAAATCAAAACAAATGGTTTATTTGTGAAACATAGGTATACAATAGGTCATACGTATAAAAATTGGACGTTGTTTTGTCTATAGACACACAAATATCATTACATGCAAAATAAATACCTATGCTAAAAAAAATACATAAATAAAAGGAAACATTACAGAATTCATAAAAAAAAAACTGATACCTACCTATCAAAAATTTTAAGTGCAACATTGATAATTATAATTCTTTATCGTTTAAAAACTCGTCTAGTGTGTAATAGCATTTGTCATGAAGAATTTTCTTGTCTTCTATGCCTTCACGTATCGTTCATCCGAATGAGTTGAAACTTTGTACATTATAGTTGTTGGATCTAGCTCCAAGATTAACGGGATGGTAAAAAAAATAATTACGCGGGAGGTGCCGCGATGACACAGTTAGTACTGTTATAAAATGTTATAATTATAGTGTTATAAAGGATTATAATTACGTAACGTTAACTTGTACTGCTGTGACCGTCAGTAGCGTCACCAGTGCGAGGTTTTAATTCTGAAGGGACAAATAAATAAGTGCGACAACAATTGAAGGGTTTTTTTTACAAAAACCGCACAACTTATTTTCGTAATTTTCAGTAAAGACAATGAAATTCGTAACATTGTCAATGTTAAAGATATTTTTTTTATTAATTTATGTTAATGTTGTATGAGTCATGAATTAAATAATGTAAGTATTATTTTAATTTTAAATGCTAGAGATTACTGCAAACTGTTTATAAGAATACTTAGGATAAAAAGGATGAAAATGCAAGTCATGCTGTTTTTGTAAAAAAACCCTTCAATTAAATTAAAGTTTTATTTCATAGCTTCGTTTGTTCTGCAATAGACGATAGGTAGTAATATAGCTACGCAAACAAACATAGTAATCAGCATTACTGACAATTTCTATGCAAATTGGATCATGACAATCGCCATACCTTTTATTGATTGCCGGCTGTAATTCTGTCTTTCTCATCTTTTCAAATAATAAACATAGGTGGTCACACAGTCACCGCCAAAAGTCAAAGTCAATGTTTTTTTATTTCAAATAGACTGAAATCAAACACTTTTAAAACGTAAAAACTTGGTGCACGGTTTCAAAAGATAAAGCACTACCCCATCTGTTCCTGTGGGTGTCGTAAAAAGCAACTGAAGAATTTACTAGAGGATGGGCAGCAGCGTTCTCTGAGTACTTTAACAACAATACTGCGATCGCCAACCCGCCTGCCAAGCATGGCGATTATGACAAACCGCCTCCAACATGGATAGCATAAAGCACAGGACCGGTCGATGTGGTGATGCGTGGGGGAGGCCTATGTCCAGCAGTGGACGGTTTTCGGCTCAATGTTAACATAATGGTCAAGTCCCGCCCCTAAGCTTGCTTAACTAATAACTATAAACATCTTAAGTGGTACCTTTGTTCACCCCATAACAAAAGTACCACTTAAAACATTACTCAGGGGTACTATATCAATATATTTTTTGCCCAATAATAGAGCACTTAGGAAAATTTCGGATGTCCCTTGGGAAATAATGAAATGTAAGTATATAGGATAAGAAATTAGGCTTTTAATAATCGAGGAATGAGGCAATAGATCTGGCACTACGAAATAAAAGATTTTTCAAGTTAATTTTTTCATCTTGCAGGCCAACAAGCACACTACTGAGGATACATTCGCAAGTGAAATAGCATGATTTTTAATGGCACAGTCTTTAACAGTCTAATGAAATGGCATGCCTATAGCTGTGTGACGCGTTCATACGTACCATTTGGTATGCAACTTGCACCTCCCGCAGATCCCGCCGTACATTGCATACCAAAAAGTGCTGTGCAATTTCTTTGCATGCTATCTACAGGCATGCCTTTTTATGAATACTCGTGCAAGTAGCTGGCATTTGTACGCTCCTTGCATGCCATTCTGCAAGCTATAGGCATATGTATCCGACTTCAGTAGTTAGCAGGCAGAAGAACGCTGCTACCCATCGTATTACCATAATCCTATAATCATTTACTACGTCTTAAACGGATTTAAACTTGCTTCCAGTAACACAAAGCTTGCAACATACATATGCCACGAAAAGAAACAATACATGTGCCGAAAAACACGAATCCGATTCTTAAGGTCATATCACTCGAAAACTGACCCAAAAGAAATCTAAAGATATCACGAAACAGCGAGATTATCCGATTATCGAATTACACTTTCCTCAAGGGAATATGTAAAAAATATAGTGATATAAAAAAGATGTTCCATCGCCGTTAGAATGGAACTCATGAATAATTGAGCGGACCGTGGAGGCGGACATAAGTCATGAATCGATGACGTGGAGTAGGTACTATTTCTTGGTGGACGCGGCGTTAATTGAGTATGGAAAAGGTTTTTTTGAAGGAGGTAAGTGTAGGTGTATTGTGTGAAGGATGTTATGGGTAAGAGAGGACTGAGTATTGAGATGACGGCTGATGGAGGAGAATGGAAGAGGGATACATGTTCTGCCGATCGCTTCTAGTATGGGATAAGGGCAGAAATGATGATGAAGTGTAGGTTTATTGTTTATTTAATATTTTTTATCTTTTAGGTGCATTATAAGTAAGCGTTATCATATCATAACGCGACGTCTTACGTAGGCGGTTTAAAGCGACGCGAATTGCAAAGCGATGCGATGCGGTGACACGCGATGCAGTGCGAAGTGGCGGCTTTGTCCTACGTGCTCGCGGACCGTAGACAGTAGCACTGTACGGCACCGCATCCAGTTTGCGTGAAAATATCAAGCCAACTGACAGCGTTCGCTTCGCGCCGCGCCGCACTCCACGTGCGATTGGTCACGTAGGCCACTTCAATAGGTATCGACTGTTTGTTGTTTTCGCGTCGCGCTGCGCCGCTTCGCGTCGCTTGTAGATCGCTCACGTAGGATGACGCGTTACTGTTCCACTACTGAGCACGGGTCTCTACTCAGAATGAGAACGGTTTAGGCCTTAGTTTATCACGATGGTCTTTGTTGTATGTGTGAGCTGACAAATTAGATGACTACTCAACTGTTTGTCGATCGCATACGTTTATTGGTTAGTAGCCGAGTGCAATAACATTTAGGAAAATGGATGTTGCGCCTTTCTTAACCATAAACCTTATTCCGATGGGAGCAAGCAAAAACTACAAAACGCTATGCGTAACGATTGCACACTTATTTAGCTTTTTTTGCATTCATGCTTTTTTTTTTAATGCGCGCTTGTTGTTATTTCTGCGTACTCGCTTACATCACCAAAAATGGTAGGGTACGTTCTTCTTGGGCCTTTTACACCCGTGTTCTAAATCTCTTCTGATATTCGCCCCTCCTCGTCCTCTCCTCATTTGTATGCCTAAACATAACATCATGCCTGTATTCCTCAAAAGGTTGGCACAGGTATGTAGTACACCCTTACTTCACCGTTATGTTTAAGTCCCATGTGGGGTCAAGCCTATTGCCTTCAACCGGGAACAAATCCAGACTCCGGGCTGCTACTGAGAAATACACGGAAAAACCCAATAACACTGCCCGACCTGGGGATCGAACCCAGGACCTCACGCTCAACAGTCGCGATTGTTTTCTTTTTTGTTCTTTTTTTAAAAAACGTTGCCTCACCCTAAGATTTCTCTTGTATCGTGGGTGCGTTTACAGACACAAATCTCACAAACAAACGCCCAGACCCAAAACAACCATCTGTAGGCCATACAAATTTTTGTTCCGTGTGGGAATCGTACCCACGACCCGTAGCGCAGAAGCCAATCGCTTAGCCACTGCACCAAACGTGTCGTCAATTTTTTTTTTTATTTTGACCGCTAGGCCAGCGAGGCAATCTTGAATGCCTTATCCATCTAATAAGTTGCTTCACGTCCCATGTCCATCCTATTTGTATTCGGATTGCGGGCAGCATGTTCCTCACTACGCCCCACAAGATTGGTTATGCGTACTTACGATATTATGCTGGCGTTTGTGTCAGTTGGGACTCTGTGATATAGTCTATTGTTTATTAATGTCCTGTATTGTGTTGTCAGGAATATTGAACTTTATTAAGTAGGTAGGTATTTTAGTAGAATTTAAAATTAATAGCTACTTAATATGAGATCTTATGGTAATAAAATATGCCATTAAGCTAGGTAAAGTTTGTAGAGTACTCCGGGTAAGTACTACCTTCATACCTATGTCTGTCGCTAAGGATCGTTGTTGTGTTCCGGTTTGAAGGGTATGGGTGTCGATTAAATTACAGGCACATGAGACTTTCCAACTTGGTCTTTAAGATTGGCAACGCATCAGCAATCGTTTTGGTGTTGTATGTGTATACAGGATGTCCCTGGAAGTATGGACCAAATCGAATAGGGGCGTGGGCAAGGTCATTTCAAAACTTGTAGTAGTAAAAACTTGAGTAAAATTTTGGCCAGACCAAAACAGCCTTTGCAGTAAATGTTTTTCCTTATTGAACACATGTTTTCTAGCTGCTTAAAAGTATTACCACAAGAAAGGCCTACTGTTCGCCAAAGTCCTGAAATACAATGATAGCTCTAATAGTTTTTTTTATGACTTTTTTCTATGCGAATTGATTGAAAAAAAAAAACAATAATTGGTCATAACTTTTGAACCGTAAAAAATTGCACCGACATTCTCAGGGTTAAAAATGGAAATGGAAATGCCCACGCCCCTATTCGATTTGATCCATACTTCCAGGGACATTCTGTATACGCGGCGATAACCACTTACCATCAGGTGGGCTGTCGTCGGCTTGTTTGATAAACGAATACATGAAAAAAATTAAAAAGACCCGACTGCATAAAAAGCGAACTACAAAGATGATGTAGAAAATAAGAACTGAAAAGATGTAAAAAGACGTACTTCTAATCATAACATACATAACATAACCAAACCATTACTGTCTTACTGATGCATTCTACGTGGCTAGTATAAAGACGTAGGTTTTCAAATCATAACATGCAGTCGGAGACTACCTACGAATTATGTAATTTGCATACTGACTGACCAAAAACGTAGCCACTCCGAAGGATAGGATGCATCAGTAGGACAGTAACGGACTGGTTATGATTAGAAGTACGTCTTGTTTATATCTTTGCAGTTTTTATTTTCTACTTCGTCTTGTCCAATAAGGTATTTGACTGAAAAAATCTAATTAGTCCGTCAGTTAGATTATCAAAAAATATTTGACCCGTACTTTTTCTTCTGTTACGTAAAGCAAAATTAAAGAAGATACGACACTTTTAAAATTGGCAAAACGTCACAAGCAAGTACTCTCGAGTTTTGATGCGTTGTATCTTTCCAAACATTCATATATTTAACAAAAAAAAAAATACGTGTCCATTATTTTTCAAAACTCTAACTGGCGGACTAATTAGATTTGCAATTTATTGATGCTGTCAACATGCCTATTGCTATCTCAACTCTTGATTTAACCATTAGTTAAAACCACATTTACTAAGTTAAAGTGGCATGTAGCCAAAGCCAAACATACAAATTCATCATTGTAGCCGTATCTTAAACGTTGGTTCAGCTCAGAGTATAACTAAATGCGGTTGAATATTCGGAACGCAGCCGCATGGCATACAAATTTTAGCTACAAATCATTCCGCCCTAGTAGTAAAGTCTAGTATGGAAACTAGATAGATAAGATAAGGCCGTAAACGTCCACTACTAAAGATAAGTAAACTGCTAAGATAAATAATACTGAAGGAAATTTATCACAACTGCCTCATTGGTCTAATGGTCGCAAGCGCGACTGCTGGGCGTTAGGTCCTGGGTTCGATCCAGATCCAATAATATATTGTGACCTGGCTCATGTTACTTACCATTACCCAAATATAAGTACTCTCAGTGATGGAGAGTCTATGTTGGTTTTATTTTTGGAATATTCCGATCTGTCCCCTTGATCTGTCCCCTTTGGGGGTCAATCAGGAATAAAAAAATAGATCTGTTCAACTGTCACCAAGACGAACGGACAGATCGAACGAGGTATTTCTGGTCTGTCCCCTGCTGTTTTTAGGGGGACAAAAAGAAATAAAAAGTTTCGATTTGTTCCCCTGTTACCGACGAGAGGACAGATCAGGGGGACATTCCTTATTTTCTATATTTACCATGCCAGCTTTGTACCTGACATACAGATTTACTAGCAATAACTATAATGATAGACTGCCTCGTTCATCTAGTGGTCGCAAGCGCGACTTCTGAGCGTGAGGTCGGGGATTCGATCCCCAGTTCGGGCAAAGTGTTATTGGCATTTTCCGTCTGGAATTTCTCAGTAGCAGTCTGGATTTATGCCCGGTTGATGGCAATAGGCTCGTCCCCTATTACATGGGACTTCAACATAACGGCGAAATAAGGGTGTACTATACACCTCTGCCTCAAGGCTCATTTACACGGAGATAGTTTCTCGAAGCGAGACTCATTCTGTCTTCGTCTTTCTCTACGATGAAAACAGAGATAGCATGGGACTCGCTTCGAGAAAATATCTCCGTGTAAATGTGCCTTTATTCTTCGGGAATACAGTTGTAATGTTATGTTATACTAGCTTTTGCCCGCAGCTTCACTTGCGTGAAATTTTGAACCCGAGTGACGATGTTCCATTCAAACTTTCATCCCCAATTTAACTCCCTTACGGGTTGAATTTCGAAAAATCCTTCGTTATTCCTTGTCTACATTATAAAGGGAACCTTTTTGCAAAATTTCAGCATTTTAGGTTTAAGGGTTTGGGCTGGGCGCTGATGAGTCAGTCAGTCAGTCAGGACTTTTCTTTTTATTTATATATATTTTGTCACAGTACCTATACCAGGCTAACGAAAAATGGCCTTGTATGCAGAGTGTAAACGATTTCGTGTAATTCCTTAAAACCACATAATTTATTATCTATATCCAGATTAACAGAACCCCATAAGGGTGCATGAAAAGAGTCTTCACGAGTGACGATACTTCAGTACGTCCAGCGCACTCTGGGCAGTCAGCCTCGCTTCTAACCTTGCTAACTGGCTAATCTTTTCACCACAGCATGAGATATTTTCGTATAGCTCGTGCTGACACGAGAGCAGAAGAAGAACAGAACCCCGTGGACTCTTGTTTGATTAAAAATTAAATATATTTCTTTTATTTTTTGTCTTACGATAATGGTAAGTAAGTAATCGAGCGTAGTGACGTATTATAACGTAAGGAGACAAGTTTGTATATGTTTACAATCGCAATCACCGCGGTCAAACCCATGATTAGTCAAAACTCGCAAGCGAAAACAACACGTGCCATAATTCCCGCCCCTCTGCGCCCTCTGTAGTCATGTCACGACTTGAACTTCAGCATTAATAATCAGCATCGATCAATGCAGTACTGATATTGATAACTAGCGATACCCGCGGCTTTGCCTATGGAAACAAGTTTACTGCTTATCACCCACATTCAATGGCGTGATAATTTATACCCTATAACCTGACCCGTTGTTTAACGGATATTATTACCAAAGGAGGACGACCAAAATGTCCCCATCCAGTAATAACGACAAGACTTATGTCGTTAGAAAGCTCTCTTCATGACTATCATTTATTACTATGGCATTTAGTCCAAAATGTTGTGTGAAAAAAGTTACAGCTAAAAAAAATGTATGATTTTATGTGAAAATACTTAAATAACTTCGATAATATGGAACATAGGATACGCAAGGCATGCCCCTTTCGTTGCTCCAGCAGCGTATTTGAATGATGTCATTATTGATGACCCTTTCCCCCTTATTACAAAAGATGGTTTAAACCAAGACTAAGGTAAACTCAGGTTTAAAATATACCCATCACTTTCTTATGTCATATAACAAAAAGAGACGTGGCTATTTTAAAACCTAGGTTTTTCTTAGACTACCTTTTGTAGTAAGGGGGTTTAAGTCTATGATATAATACTATACATTGTATTTTATTAAAAGTCCCACTAAGTCCTACTAACCCATCCACCCTAGAGTAGCATATTACAAGGTCAATGTTATTTATTGATTTTTTCATTTGTCTTTTACACTAATGTGATTTTTTGATTTTTGGAATAAACGATTTTTGTATGGAAAAAGTATTTTTTTTGCTGTACCTTTTTTTCACACCATTTTTTGGACTAAATGCAATAGTAATAAATTATACTCATGAAGAGAGCTTTCTAACGACATAAGTCTTGCCGTTACTGCTGGGTGGGGACACGCTCCATACATTTTTGATCGTTCTCCTTTCAGCTAAATCTGTTTAGTAGTATTGGCGTGAAGCTCAAACATACTTTCAACGTTCTTAGAACAGTAGCAACTATTATTTTTTATGTAATAGGTAGTCAATGCACAGTTTTTGCTTGGTTACGATTTTATTATTATTTATACAGGTCGTAAACGACTGACGAACTGGTGTAGATTGACTCCATGTGGCGGCATCTATCTCGCCACATGCGAACTATCCTACATCGCGCAATCAAGATTTAACACGCAGATAGTATATATACAACCTCCCAACATTAACCGTTGGGCAGTAGCCCGCCAGGCACAAGACTCCGCCTGGTTGGAGGATCCTCCCTTTGGTTGGAGGAACATCACACCAAGTTTCTCCACATCCACACGGGATTTAAACTGTGCATTTTTTTTCTTGCTTTACTTACAAGTGATCGTATCTAAACCTCCAATTAAGGATTCATTAACAAAAAATAAAAAAAAGGAAAGAAAAAAAAAAAAATATGTGTTAGAACATTTTGATGTCACGCATAAATGAAGCTCACACACACCGCTGGTGGGCACGACTAGCGCGATGTCGCTCTTTGCTGTCAGTTAACTCGGGGCTCTAAAATGACTCAGAAACAGAACACGAAGTTAGATATTTTGTTTTTTTTTTTTGCTTGTTTTCCATACCATATATACCCATTTAAGGTTAATCTGTGTCACCAGTAGATCACGCGGTTTGAAGGAATTACACTAATTCCTTTACGGCCTTTAGATAGATGGAGCGGAAGATCCGCAGATGCTGATATTTGCAACCACCCTGATGCGGATTCACATATCTCATTAGTATTTCAGGCCCATAAATCACCCCCCCCCCCCCCCCCCCCGGTTTTAAAAGTCAACTTAGGGAACTAGGTTACCTAAATCCTTGCAAGCGGTGGTCTATGCCAAGAACGATTTTTCATCCCAGAGGTTTAAAGTCCTTTGTGTACAAAACGGATGAAAACATTCAACTTTTCGCATAAAAATATTCATTGCAATTTATCGTGATGAATTTTAGTTTGAACTTTGGTGTGGTAAAATGCAATGCTTTTTTTTGTAAGTATTTGATAGATATGTTTGGTGGTATCAAGATCAGTCAGATTCAAATAAAACTTACCGATTCCGACTGAATTTGATACCAAACGACTCAGATGTGAGTCATAGACAGGGTAACTGATTAGCCACTTAACTTACAACCAGAAAAAGGATTTGATTTGACTCACCAGTCATGCTGTATACTTGGTGTCCCTGGAAGTATGGATCAAATCAAATAGGGGCCTGGGCAATGTCATTTCTAAACTTTTTAACCCTGAGAATGTCGGTGCAATTTTTTACGGTTCAAAAGTTGTGACCAATTATTGTTTTTTTTTATCACTTCGCATAGAAAAAAATCATAAAAAAAACTATCAGAACTATCATTTTTTTTTTCAAGACTTTGGCGAACAGTAGGCCTTTCTTGTGGTAATACTTTTACGCAGCTAGAAAACATGTGTTCAATAAGAAAAAAATTTACTGCAAAGGCTTTTTTGTTCTGGCAAAAATTTTACTCAAGTTTAACTACTACAAGTTTTGAAATGAGCTTGCCCACGCCCCTATTCGATTTGATCCATACTTCCAGGGACTCCCTGTATAACTTGTAATCTCAGGAATTTTTTTTTTTATAAAAAACAATATTTCGTTACAATGAGTAGGTATACGATTGTAACTCAATACGAACCATATCATTATTTGCAAAGGTTGTAGCTAAAACTGTATAACTAAGTATTTAGCGTATGTTGCGTCTCGTATCTAACGCAGTAATGCGCGCCTACGAATATTTTTGGCCCTATTACGCTCGGCGTTAGGACGTAAAATTCGCGTGTTGAGGCCGCGTAGGAGAACTTGTATGTAGCGCGACGCATGCGCATAATGCAACGAAACATAAGCTGCGCTAGATACAAACAATGTGTTTGCCTTCTTAGAGAATGCTGAAATTAGGTGGTACCACTAAAACATAAATTAACTGTAATTTTTGTAGTCATAATTTTTATTAAAAATATAACACGTGCATCTAGCAAAAACACGGCCCCCTGATAGGTAGCGTGCACGGATGTTATTACAACTAAAAGAACCAGTAAAATAATTGATTGATTCATATAAATACTTTTTTATTTCTTTAACAGAAAAAATATTTATACCATTAGATTATTTTTTGTCGTAGGTACCTTATCGTTAGCATGTACTAAGACACCATGCAAAATATCGTGGATTATTAAAATAAGAATTTATTTTAATCTAAATTCAACAGAAAACACGCACTATGTTTTTTTACTCCACTTAATAGAATTAGGTAAAGTACAAAGGCGTTACATAAAAATAAAGTATGCAACAAATTTCAAGTCGTAGAACAAATAAACAAAATAGTGCTATTTGTTTTATAGTAATTGTGATGAAACAACCATTAGACGTAGTTATCGCAACGTTTTGTTATTGGTAGTTACTTGACAATTTTTCAGAAAATTTTCACATATTCGCTTGAAAGGCGCTTTGACGGCACGTTTGGTGCAGTGGCTAAGCGATTGGCTTCTGCGCTACGGGTCGTGGGTTCGATTCCCACACGGAACAAACATTTGTATGGCCTACAGATGGTTGTTTCGGGTCTGGGCGTTTGTTTGTGAGATTTGTGTCTGTAAACGCACCCACGATACAAGAGAAATATAAATGCGGGGCAATGTTTTTAAAAAAAAAAATGTATTACCAAGCGACATGTTGGCAACTACACTAAGTATAGCATAATAAGGTTTTTTTTTTTTGAAAAAATGTTAAAATCGCCTATTTTTCGTAACTACTTGATTCTAACGATTTTTAAATGCAGCTTAAAGGCTTAATTAAACTGGTATTTAAATATTATGAACTTAGATAAAACTTTAAAATGCTCGAGTGTAAAGTTGCCAACATGTCGCTTGGTAATATTTGCCTTTCAAGCGTCGATATACAATTCTTGAATTTGGTAGAATTTGGTGGGCTGCTCACGTTTGGTGGTGACAAGTATGAATCTAATTCCATTTTGTGAAGCAGAAAGACATGAACGTCTTCAAAAATTATTAAAAGAAAATATATTTGAAAACATTCATTTTTGCTCGTTGATCTAGTGGTCACAAGCTCGACTGCCGAGCGTGAGGTCCTGGGTTCGATCCCCAGGTCGGGTAGTGTTATTTCTATTTATTTATTTCACAAAAACATAAAACTATTTTTACAGGCACTTACTACTAATGCAATAGCCTATGTACATAAATATTAAAAACTTATCTCAAAAATGGTAACTCAAATAATAAACTAAACAAATTGCACAATAAGCGGCCCATGTGAATTCGTTCAGTGTATACAAAAAGAGATCCATTCTGTGAGCCAACGTGTTGAGCGCACGCAGCGCACGCGTGATCGATGCGCGCTGCAGCAGGCATGTACGCGCGTTAGGCTAAGAGTATGCTGAGACGCAGGTGACGCAGCGCAGCACAGTACAGATTTTGCCACGCAGGGCAGGCGAGGCAGACATAGGCCACTACCGCATGCTGCGACGCAGCTCGAAGACACATTCGAGTTTTAACTAGTACAAAGAATAGACGCGTTCGAGTTGACGAACGTTTTTTTTTAATAGTCTGTATGATTAGTATCATACAAACAAGGTTCACAACGCACTTATTCAATTAAATGTTCTGTCATTGCAATAAAATTCGAATTAGCGGTAAAAAACACATGTCGACATGCACGCATCGCGCAGAAATCTGTGCCGGCACTACAACGAGGCGCAGAGCAGGGCAGACGCATGTCTGCGTCGCACGCGTCTGCGTCGCAGCGTACGCAGCTCTTAGTACGTTCATGCATTACAAAATCTGCTCTGCGCTGCGCTGCGTGCACCTGCGTCACCTGCGTCTCAGCATACGCTTAGCCGTATTGGGTTTTTCCAGGTGGAATTTCTCAGTAGCAGCCCGGAGTCTGGATCTGTGCCCTGTGATGGCAATAGGCTCGCCCCCTATTACATGGGATTTAAATATAACGGCGAAATGAGGATGTACTACTATACACCTCTGGCCAACTTTTCGGCCGTGATGTTATGTTATGTATGTAAACAATTAGATAATTGTTTTGTTAAACGGGATGTTGATAATATGTTATTTGACACCAAAACTGCATCAGCCTTTCGTAAAACGCCCATGTACTCGTAACTTTGGGCATTTCTATATTAACTTACTTTATTTATTTGAACTCCTCGCTAAGAGTAATTTTATGAATAATAATGTGATCCGCTTATTAAAAAGCAGGTTAATTTAAAATTACAAAAAGAAAAGTAAAGATTTAAAAAAACAATTCGTTTTAAGTACAAGCACGCCCAAAAGTGTTGCAGGATTTTATTTTTAAAAAAGGTATTTTTTTAATTAAACCCTAACGCCGGTCGGGATTTTTTCCGAGTTCCATGAACTTTTTTGTTGGTCAAGGTTTTTTCCAACTTCCATGGGCTTTTTTTGTAGGTCACGGCTCCCTTAACATCCCTATTGCGACTTGACGTCAATTTCATAGTCACCCTGTATAGTTTTCTATAGGAATGCAGAAGAATTAAAATATTAGAAAGGGATATGCTTCCAGAGTTTTTTAACTATCATTGCCTTAGAGTGAAATCCTCGGGAATGCATTTTGGTCATTGCACGGTTTCTGTGGGCTTAGACGTAGATAAGTCGTGGGTAAAAACTAGTCAATTATATTTATTAAGAATGTGATATACCCAATAAACGCTTAATTTCAGTGCCTATTGTAGGATCACACCTTTATCATCATCATTCACTTCACACATTTCACCTCCTTTTTATTTTTTATAATGTACTACTATAAACCTCTTTCTCTATCACAGGCCACTTATTGGAACACACTCGATACATAAATTTAAAAAATTCGAAAAGTAAAATAGAAGGTGTTCTTGCGGGGACTCTGAAAGAAACGACGAAAGGGTACGGACGGACTGCCGGACGGCGGAATTACTAGGACTCCGCCGAGTGGACCATTACCGGGCCTCCGGCTCTTCCACGCTGCTGAATTACCAGCTCCCCGCCGAGTCGACCATTGCTGGGCCTCCGGCATTGCTGCGCTGCTGAACTGCCGGCTCCCCGCCGAGTAGGCCATTGCTGGGCCTCCGGCACCGCAACGCGGCTGCGCTGCAAGCACTCCGTCTGGTTGTCGAGCTACGTAATCACCACCGCACAGCTAACCTTCACCTCACTTCCTGCTCGCATTACCGAGTGTAAACTTGATTGTGTGTTCCAACAGTTACAGTTCATTCACGTGTGACTCCCGGATTTAATGACTTAGTGTTTTTTTTATTTATTATCTTATTATAAAATTGTTGTGTTTTAAGTGTTTCCTTATTTGCCCGACTAGGGATAGATGGGTAGGATTCACTGATAACGTCACATTCCTTACAACTGGTGTAGCAGACGTGCTCTCAGGAGATCCTAGGGCCGTGTGTTATATTACACTATAAACTAAGTTCGTGTAGAGACTATCTTATTAAAGAGAGAGGTACTGACTGACACATGATTCATCAACGCAGAGCCTAAACCACTAAAGCTGGAAATATGAAATTTATACAGTAGGTTCCTTTTGTGGCGAAAACATCCACTAAGAAGGGATTTCTCGAAATTCAACCCCTAAGGAGGTGAAAAGGGTGGTTAACGTTTGTATGCAAGTCCGTCATTTTTGAAGTAAGAAGCATGAAATTAAATATTTAAGCTTCTGGTTAGAAGTAAACATACACGTTTGAGGGTTTATGGACATTCTTCCCCTAAGGGATAAAATAAGGGATGAAAGTTTCTTCATAGTTAAAAGCATGATATCAAGTAATTGGGTTTCTGGTTAGAAATAAATTTACATAGATATGTTTGAGCGTTTTTACAAATTCAACCTTTAAGGAGGTGAAATAAGGGTTGCAAGTTTTTATGAAAAATCTGGTACTTTTGAAGTAATAAGAGGAGAAACTGACTGAATGGCTGACGGATCTATCAACGCAAAGCCTAAACCGCTGGGGTTAGAAACTTGAAATGTTCAAACTAAGTACCTCTAATAACGTTGGCATCCACTAAGAAAAGGTTTTTGGAAATTCCACCCCTTAAGTGGTGAAATGGGTTGTTAATTTTTAAATGAAAACCCTTATTCCATGAGATTATTAACTTAAAATTTGGAACACTGTTCAAAGTAAGTAATAAAAGACGGTTTTTTTATTTTATACCTACATTTAAAAAGAGCTTAAAGAAAGTTTAAAATTTCACGCAAGCGAAGCTGCGGGCAACAGCTAGTCTCTTATAATTATAGTACCTATACGCCGTGGTTAAATAACAAAGACCAAATTACATTCCCGAGGTTTTTTTTCACTCTTAGGCGACGTTATGCAGTTAAATCATTATCATCCACACACGAAGGGCAAAATATAAACATGCAAGTCAACGTTGGCAACATTCTCTGCCGACCAAAATCAAATATCTCGCATAAATAAATTTACTATCAAGATGGCAATGACTGGCTCTATTCGAAGGGATGTTATTATGTCCAGGAGTTGTGTGTTTTCCCCTCTTCAGTAGTATATTGGAACAAAATAAGATACTCCGTGGATATTTGCTTAGTACTTCAGACATACGTTTGAGGGTGTTTGGTGATATTAACGCTTTTGTATGGGACTTTGTATGAGTTTGGTTAACACTTATTGGCAGTGATACTTAAATATTGCTAGTGTGAAAATAGGACTATTAATAAGTATTATTGTGGTGTTCTTTTTCGAGGGCGAACTAAGCGTTCTTCATAGCCAGGGCTTCCATCCGTCCGGATTTTCCCGGATTTGTCCTAGTTTGAGAAGGTATCCAGGGGTGTACGGGGGGATTCTCAAAAAGTGTCCGGGTTCGTTTTCTATTCCAGCAATTATATTCCCGGTGAAAAATGCCAAATTCAAACAAATGTGCGGCGTTTTTTTAATCTTTGTCAATTAAGTGTGCGTCCTGAGTGACGGCGCACTGCGCAGGTGGAATGAACGGCGCATTAAATAAATGTTCGAAACGTGTCAATTTTTTATATCGACATTATTAAAACTAAAGTAAAATAAACGAAACACTAAACACGCGTGTACGCGTCAACTTTTCCGAGTGCACTAATGACAGGTATCGACGGTAAAGCCACGGTAAAGCCGCTCGCAATCCGCAATACGCCCGTGCGCCGTCACTCAGGCCGCACACTTCGACGATGGCAGCCCTACTCTCACCCAACGCAGGAAGCGAGCAGAGCGAGCCGTTGGCCAAAGTAAGTTGTATTCAAGTGATTGCAATGAAGCGTTTCACACCAAATGCGAGCGTGGCCCGGCCGACTCGGACGTACTTTGTTCCTTTGATTTTATTAAATTCACAAGCAATATAAAAATAATCACAAACATTGGAAATGGGCACCTGTGAAAGTATTTAGGCATGCTTAACTATTTTGTATCAGCTCAAACGTAATTCAAGCGTAGCTTCTCGTACAGATTCTCTTATTATTTTTTTATAGATTCTAAAATTATTAATTATTTTTTTTTTTTTTTAAAAAAAACGTTGCCCCACACTAAGATTTATCTTGTATCGTGGGTGCGTTTACAGACACAAATCTCACAAACAAACGCCCAGACCCGAAACAACCATCTGTAGGCCATACAAATTTTTGTTCCGTGTGGGAATCGAACCCACGACCCGTGGCGCAGCAGCCAATCGCTTAGCCACTGCACCAAACGTGTCGTCAAAATGATCGAGTATTTGAACTTAAAAGAGAAGTGATAGATAATTATGAATAACGATAGCAAATTTTTCTATGTTATTGATTGGCAAACAAGGCCATGGCCTTTCTGAGCCTAAAAACATGGTAATGTTCAACAAATAAACTAGTTTGACTGCTCTCAAAATGTTCCATCTCTTTCTTATTTTGCCTGTTAATAAAAGATAGCAATATTATTATGTTTTGTCAAGTTTAGTTATTGCGCAACAGAATCAACACCACTTTCAGATAATTTAAATAACATATATTCTGTGTGTGACGTATTTCAGTTAAAATTCACACAACGTTATCAAGTTTTCGCTCAATATCCCAAAACAAACTTTACACGTTCACATACGAAGGTATAGAGAGTACAGTCAACTAAAGAAATAAGTATACAGGCAACTAATTACATTTATATTTTAATAGAGTTATGCGTGTGTTGAATAGCTAAGGGCGAGATTCACAGACCGCACTTAGACATAACTTAGCTAATTATGAATAATGTTCATATTCGCTTACTTTAAGCGAATATGAACATAATTTGTCATATTTTTATTTATCACTTTGACTGCTTGTAGATTGTCCTTTAAGTTTCTACGTAACCGGGAGATTGGCGAGATCTGAATGGTCTCCAGCCAATGGTGGGGAAGTAAATACTAAACCTAAGCTAACTACTAATATCATGACTACTAACTAACAACAACAGCAGTAAGGGCGACCCCTAGTGGGACTCGGACCTTGGCTTAGGACGTTGCTGGCCGGGGTTGGGAGGAGACAGATTGATGAAGGCTGAATTATTGATGTGACTGCGGAGTCTGAAGAGACGACTGGCTCTACGACGGGAGAGCTCGGTGGATCATGACTGGGATTCATATTCCTTTGAAACGCTTACTTTACGTAACAAAGTAAAGTCTAAGTATGGTCTGTGAATCTTGCCCTAAGTCTTTGCCATCAAAAGTTAACATCACATTTACAATGACAGTTGCCTGCGTAAAATTACATCTGTTATTTGCCCATATACCTAACTCTTTTGTTGACTGTACCTACATACCATCAAAATCACAAACACACACACAATTAAAATAACACAAACATTAAACTAAACTCAGCTATCACTAAACGCAGGTGCGGTTTATAATTCTATTATTGAATAGTATGGAAATCGGCTTCCAGTGTCTCTTGTACAAGTTTATGAATAGTTCTGAATACGGTATTATGAACAGATGTGTCTTTTGTAGCGTTAAAGAAACTGTTCTCTGAATTGAATGGAGAGATATATATATGATATATTGTCACGGGGCTCGTCTATACGCGATCAGTCTTTGGATGGGTGACCTTCCGTTACACGTAGACCCCTCCGTGCCTCGGAGAGGACTTTAAAACGTCGATCCCAGGTGCCATACGAATAACTATGACAGCCAGAAGACCGAAATTCTGACAACTGGTCTGACCTAAGGATATTGGCGTTGTCCAGTAACTGGGTTGCGGAAGTCTGATGGCAGTTGCTCCGTGTAGAATACTGGTATTTATAATAATAATCATTTATTGATGTATCATGAGGTCTACTGAAAAGCTTACAAACCGCAGGGCAGCTTGTGGCGAGCTGTTGGTGAGTGGCGACACTGCGTACCTTATTGCCTCAGTGAGTCGTTAAGGGCCTCGTCTCCAGTTTGCCTTTATTGGCTGGCTGGAGTGGAACCCCAAGAGTGCCCGCAGGATTCTCAACTCTGTCTTGCCTTTATCGGCCGGCCAGAGGGGGGCCGCCAGAGCTATATGCTCGGGGGTGGAAGTGTCTAAAGGCGTAATGGCGGGGAAACCCACTCCGGGTCTTTTAGACCCGCGACGGCGAAACCGGGGCCACACCTCTCTACACCTCTAGCCGCTCACACGTCGGTTGCCCCCTTCGCCTATGTACTGGCGGCTTTTCAGGGAGCCCAGCTATCCAGTCCACTTAACACCCCTTCCCATAGTCCAGATATTCATATTTCACCACATTTTACAATAGTCTTGCACCCACCTGGGATGGTCCATGACTGTACTCCAATAGTGCAGCCGTGGATAGTCCCCGGTTGGTGCCCCATCCCATTTTAGATTAAAGTTCTCAAAGGGGCCTCTGCGCGTTGGACCTGTGTCCCCGTGTATGCCTTCCAAATGACCGGACATCTTCCGCACGGAAGATGAGCCGTGATCTCCAAAGAGATAATAAATTAAATTAAAAATAGTGATAACAATAATAATCATAAAATAAAATAATACAGGTAGTAGTAAGTCAAATTTGGAGGTGCTGTGTATTCAGCTGCATCTGGTTTGACTGGAATCTGACCCCAATTGGAAGAAGGCTAGGCAGAACACATTGTTAGCTCGAAGTCGTTGAGCTCCCTAAAATAAGGTTGAGCTATACGATGGCTCATGCATACGTACCGTCAGTTGGGATAGGTTAACTCAAAGAGTGTTTCAAGCGCGCTCCTCTTAGACGACGCGGGGAGAGTCTAACACCTCACTCCTCCCTCCAACCCGAGGAGGCCTGCAGTGGCGGGCCGGCACCAACCGAGGGTTGCGGAAGTATCGTTAGTTCCTGTGACCCTCGGCGCAGGTGTGAGATGGAACACCGGGGTGGTTTTAGTCAGTAAGAGTCTGATAGACCCCTCCGCCCAACCCAGGGCGGAGGACATTCATGAGGATTTCCACCAAGAAAAAAAAAAGTTTAACTCAAACCTGCTAAGCGTCAGTGAAGTTCTAATAGTGCGGAAGTCAAAAATGTTCACTCTCTTGTAAAGTCAACTTTACAAGAGAGTGAAAAAACTATTTAAAACGAGCGTAACCTACGCTGAACGCAATATTGTTTTTAATTTAATTTAAGTTTACAAATAAACTCTTTGATGGTTGTTAATAAACCTTTGAAAATCCTAATATTTTTTTTCGTTTCAAGTAATATTGTGGCTTTCGCAGTGTTGTCTGTTTTTGTCACAAAATGACTTACGCACTGTTAGAACTTCACTGCCGTATGTATGGCTCTTTCCTCAAAAGGCCATTCCAGACGTTGCCCTACATTGTTACACTCGCATAGCTCTATACCACAATGTCTGGACTTTAAAAGAGACCTTGACCTTTTGTTTCGGCATTTCTTCTCAGAGATAGGAAGAGCTGGCACGATCTATTCTTAAAAAATGATACGTATAAAATTGACTTGTAAAAGTGTTTGTAACAGATTTCTTTACAGAAATATAAATAATTTATCATTTAATGTTTTCTAAGGGATTTGTGATTGACAGTCTTCATTACCCACGCATTACTTCATTTGCACCTCAAAACAAATTATAAACAAAATGGTATTTTAAAAGTAATTACTTTTTTTGACACGTAATCAACATGGTGTACAAAATACATAAACCAAAAAAAAAAATTTTGAGATGACAATGTGTATTTAAGTATATTTTAAAAGGGAATTATTAATCGGGCGAATAAATAATATATGGAAGACTGCTAATGAGATACTTTAATACTAAACCGAGCCGCATTAAAATATATTTGCGAAAAATTAACTTAACTGACGATAATTGTGAATGATTAAAATTCGTAAAATGAGCTACTAGCAGTGGGAAACAGTTAATCTAAGCTAGCAACTAAAATTCCAAATGTCTGAATTAAATACTAACTTGGGCGAAAAAAATACTGAGTGGGCGAAAATATACATTTACTTACCCCGACACGGATAGGTTAGCTTCGAAGGGCATCCATAGCTCGCATCCATAGCACGCATCCACAGCACGCATCCTTCCATATAAAAAAACATAGATTAGTTGAATCAGTTTTCAGCGGTGAAAACTGATTCAACTAAGCTACGTACGTAGGACCGGTCCTATGCTATGTGGACCAATGAATATGATTGGTAGATATCAAACGCATCCATAGCAAACGTTACATAGCACATCTCTGGTGGAAAATCACCCTAATGCTATGACTCACGTACGAGACAGAGCCACAGCGCTGGTTTTCAGCGACAGCCGGCGTTGACAAGATGACGTACACCGGTGCAGCAAGTAAAAAGATATAAATAAATTCAGTTTAAGAAAAAAATAATTCCATCCGAACCGCCTAGTCACCGCAGCGGCCGACTACAGTCCCTCTCTCATAAGCAAAGTTCGCCGTCCCAGGCACACACTTTTAGAACCCGATGACGAAATAACCCAGGAGGCGAGTAAATCGACCAGCACTAGACAACGCGCGCCGCCGTCCGGCATACCATCCACGCCGACGAGGCCCGTCGCGACGTCCCACCGTCGCCGGTAACGATCCACCGAGCTCTCCCGTCGTAGAGCCGGTCGTCTCTTCAGACTCCGCAATCACACCGATAATTCAGCCTTCATCAAGCTGTCTCCCCCCCCTAAGTCCACGCCAGCAATGCCCTAAGCCGAGGTCCGAGTCCCACTAGGGGTCGCCCTTAATGCTGTTGTTGCAGGTAGTCATGATGTTAGTGTAGTACAAGTAGTTAGCTTAGGTTAAGTATTTTACGCCCCCCCCATTGGCTAGAGACCCTTCAGGTCTCGCCAATAACTGCCCGGTTACGTAGAAATGGTACCCTAGGATCACCTACAGCGGTCCAACAGAAAAGAGAAAAAAATAATATAACTAACCCTGGCCATTGATAATGCCAGATAATGATAATGACAGGCCAGTTCAAGAAAATTTTGAATAGAGACTTTTACGAATAAGGAAGAGGCCTTATTCACTATGACACATCAAAACGTAACACTTTATCATCATCATCAATCATGCATAAAAAGAGCCTCCACGAGTGACCATACTTCAGTACGTTCGGTGCACCCTGGGCAGTCAGCCCCGCTACCAACCTTGTTGACTGGCTAATCTGCTCACCACAGCATGAGCTATTTTCGTAAAGCTCGTGCTGACACGAGAGAAGAAGAAGATCATCAATCAGTCGAAAGAGGTCCACTACTTAGACATAAACCTCCCCCAAGCATCGCCACTATCCATGTTGGGAGGGTTTGCCATAATCGCCACGCTTAACAGGCGGGTTGGCGATCGCAGTATGGTTGTTAAAGTACTCAAAGAACGCTGCTGCCCATCCTCTAGTGAATCCCTTTGTTGCCATTTACGACGCCCATAAGAAGAGATGGGGTAGTGCTATTCTTTACGTCGGGCACCACACGGCCCACAGCACAGAATAAATAGACATATTACCATCTGAATGTGCCATCGACAAAATAGGGTATTCATTTTAAATGTACTGAATTTTTGATATTCTTATCAAACAGCTTTTGCAAGCAACACCACTGTGAGCTGTATTTCTTGCGTGTTTTTCTTATATTTGATAACCAAGGTGGGTTTATTATTCATCATTCAGCCATAAGACGTTCACTGCTGGACATAGGTCCCCCCCAAAAGAGAGCGTTTGCCGAAATCGCCACGCTTGGCAGGCGGGTTGGCGATCGTAGTGTTGTTGTTAAAGTACTCAGAGAACGCTGCTGCCCATCCTCTAGAGCAGCGGTTCCCGGACTTTTTTTCTCATACACCACTTTCAAAATTTTGCTGGTTCCGGTGGACCCCTGTAGCTACATTTGTACCATATTACCATATAAAATGTGATCATTAGATCTTTTTGTTACGCTAACGTAGACCCCCGTCGAATCTCCCGTGGACCCCTGGGGGTCAACCTGAACCACTTTGGGAACCGCTGCTCTAGAGAATCCCTTAGTCGCCTTATACGACACCCACGGAAAGATATGGGGTAGTGCTATTCTTTAAGTTCGGCACTACACAAGACTTTATTACTAATACGAGGGTTTATTATTCACTAGCTTTTGCCCTCGGCTTCGCTCGTAAATTAAGCTCAAAAAAACTCTTATTTTATTTTATTTTTATTTTGTTTAATTAGGATCTCCAACAAAGAATACACCTTACATGCTATATTATAACGGACACAAACAAAAATCCATGTGCTCCTTCAATAATAGGAGACCACATCATGCAATAAAAAAAAACAAACAGTATGAGATGCCTAAATTACATAATTTTAAATGGAACTAGCACTCAGAGTTAAAATTATATAATATTATTAAAGTTACATAATAAACCAGTGTATTATTAAAAATTACAATTTGAATCCAAATTAAATTAAAAAAAATAATAATAAAAAGCAAAGAAACATATTTTGTAGAAAAAACTATATAGATAAATAAAAATAGCAAACAATACATCACTAGGCAGGTTGTTCAACACTTACATGTCATTTAATTGTGTACGAATTAGTGACTTATATTTACCCAGAGTATTTGAAAAGATGTCTATGTCTTCCGATGTACATGACAAGGCATTGTACTGCTGGGTCATCCTGGGAACCGGTGAATGTTTACCCAGATTTGTTCGGTATCGTGGGGCTTTGAGTAATGGGCGGGGATAACGCGGGATTCTGGCAGGGACATTAAGGTTTATTCTGTTAAGAAGATCTGGACAGTCAATACTATTATTAAGCAACTTGAAAAGGAATGTTAAATCAGAGACTATACGGCGAGATTTGAGAGGAATGATTTTAAAATAATTTAGCTTGTCTGCATACGATCTCAGATTCCTAACTCCAAACCGAAAGGCTAGGTGACGAACAAGTTTCTTCTGGCCTCTTTCTATCCGATTTGTGTGAACCTGGTATGTTGGATTCCAGACCGTGCTGCAATATTCCAACTGACTTCTTACATAGCTATTGTATAACAGAAGTGTAGTAGAAGGTTTTTTGAATTCTTTAGAAGATCGCAGTATAAATCCAAGAGCCCGATAAGCTGAGTTGAGCATTTTGTCAATATGTTCTGTAAATCTCAAACCACTATCTAAATAGACTCCCAAATCCCGTATAACTGACACTTCATTTAATGCGTTTCCCTGAATACTATAGCTTGATTGAATTTTGTTCCGCTTTCTGGTAAATTTGATGTGGTGACATTTGGTACAGTTTAGATACATCCTATTCTTCGTACACCACTGAGCCAAGTTATCTAAGTCCATTTGCAGCAACTGAATATCGGATTCAGTCCGAATTATGCGTGTCAACTTCAGATCATCTGCAAATAGGTACGGCGTAGTATATTTAAATACGCTTGTGATATCATTCACAAATATAATGACTCTTAACACACTACTATAATAGTTTCTATAATAATATAATTCAATCGTGATTTGAAAGACACGTGGTGCCATCTATGAACGTCATTGCGGTTTTCCTTGGGAACAGTACGTTTATTCGGGATAAAAGGTACCTTATGGCCGTTTCTGTATACCTGACAACGTATATGCAAAATTTCAGGATGATCGGTTCAGTGGTTTAGGCGTGAAAAGGTAATAAACAAACTTACTTTCGCATTTATAATATTAGTTAGGATTACTATTAACTAATCATTCAGATAATTAACGATTCTATGCTTCATAAACACATAGGAGGCGGAAAGGTGTTTGCATGTTTTTCAGGTAACAAGTATTTGCTACCCACACAAATGTCAACCTTTTTATCACCTCCTACGATGTCAACGAAAAAAACAGCCCATTTCCACCAACGCAAACAAAGGAAATTCGCTCTATATTAATCTTCAAATAACATTCAGTAATGACATTTTAAATTCGCCATCTTGAGACTTCGGAAGCGGACCGAGGTCACGCTTTAATAAACAAACTTAATATTTAAACAGTTGTTACTAAACAGAGTAAAAATGAGGACGAAACTTTTCTAATTTCGTGCCCGAAACCTCGCCCATCGGCTGATTAAATAAACAAAAAGAAGGTTTTTTTATGTACTCGTAATACTTGCAATGAAACTCTTTGGAACTACTTAAGTATTTTAGCGGGTTTGACCGGGTTATAAAGGTGCGAATGGGTTTATGAGGTAAACTTTACGGTGAATTGTTGGCTTGTTACTTCCACGGATCTGTTTTTAAGATTTTTGGAAGTGTAGTTAAGAGCGTAAACTCATGTTGTGGCTGTGTAATTCGTGTCAAAGAAAAGGGGTTCTCTTTCCATTCTATCTATATAAATAAAAAGAAAAGTCCTGACTGACTGACTGATTGACTGACTCATCAACGCTTAGCCTAAACCCTCGGACCTAGAAAGCTGCAATTTTACACAGAGGTTCCCTTTATAATGTAGACAAGGAATAAGGAAGGATTTTTCGAAATTCAACCCCTAACGGAGTTAAATAGGAGATGAAAATTTGTATGGAAAATCGTCACTTAACGGGTTCAAAATTTCACGCAAGCGAAGCTGCGGGCAAAAGCTAGTTATTTATATAGTCATCGCAAATATACCATGTATATAAAAAAAGAACAAGACAATTTAAATAAAAAATGCAAAATGAGGTCTCATTGCGCAAGGCGATCTCTTCCAGACAACGATTGACTGGAAGAATGGGAAGAAAAACAGTCCATTCATCATATTCAGCCCATTACTGTCCTTCTGGCCACGGGGCTCTTCTGAGAATAAGAAGGATTTAGGATGGTTTGTGTAGTCCGCCAACCGGCACAAGGCCAGCGTGGTGGACTTAAACCTACCCTTCTCATTCTGAGAAGAGGCCCATGCCCAGCAGTGGGACAGGAGTGGGCTGATTATTGTGTAACTTTTTCCATGTGGGATTGCTCAGTCCGGAGACTGAATTTGTGTCCGAATTATGGCAATAGTGTCGCCTCTTATTACATGAGATTTAAACATAACGGCGAAATTAGCTTTCTTTTTTATTAGGTACTATCGTTACTCTCAAGATATCTTTATCTTATTATACAGTGATTTTGTTTGTAATGTGCTTTAATGACAATTAAACATGTCAGTTGTTTTATATAGTTTAGCGTCCTTTTACCTTTTGTAAATGTGAGAGCTTTGTAGACTTGCTAGATGCCTGGATACCTATTTATTTTGTGACCATATTATTCTTTTTTTTTGTGTGATTCCTTCTCTTAAGTCTACATTGCTCTCTCATAACTATTCTAAGTCATAAATGTACCCACTTAAATTGTTAAAGATATGGATTTTAAAAGAGTAACCATGGAGTTTCTTACCGGCTCTTCTCCATAGGAAACGACTAATTGGAACCGTGCACCTAAATTCGACTTTTCATAAGCGCCTGTAATGGGTTATGTGAAATAAAAACGTTTGATTTTAAAATGACGGTGTACTATACACCTCTGCCCAACCACTCGAAGTATGTTTTTTTAAAACCATGCCCCTCTCTAAGATTTCTCTTGTATTGTGGGTGCGTTTACATATACAAATCTCACATACACAAACGCCCAGACCCGCAACCACCATCTGTAGGCCATACAATTTTTTGTTCCGTGTGGGAATCGAACCCACGACCCGTAGCGCAGAAGCCAATCGCTTAGCCACTGCACCAAACGTGTCGTAAATACAAGCGTCATGTTATGATACGTATTAGCTAATATCGAAAGCTTAGCAATGATCACTTCACTCTCAATCAACAATTACTGTCAAATTAACGAACTTGCAAGCTCTCAAATACGTCGAAGCAACTTGTACCATCAACTTAACTTGTGCATTACACTGTTCGTCACCAACTTATGCAATGCACTTGCAACTAAGTTTTGTGCTACACTTCCCACAAGTTTTGTTGGGTATAAAGCGAAACCTACAGCTTTTGTAGTCGTTCGTAACGACTGTGTGATATTTAAGTGACTGCTTCGTTGGTATATTCCACTTTGTTCTTCTTCGCGTCGTTGGCACGTCAATCATTATATTTTGTTAGCCCAGAACTTCGCCACTTCCACGGCGCCATCTGTGGCTGCGCAGAGATCACTCTGGCTGCAGGATGTTGGGCTCAGAGGGCAGGATAGGAGATGGTTCCACTTTGTTCACCTGGGTTATAATACCTGGGTGAACAAAGTGGAATTTTTGGTGTCCTCATATCACCTTCGATTCATTTCACCTAGGTTATATCACCCAGGTGAAGCAATTCGACATATTTGGTGTCTTTTGTTCACCTTGGAATTAAGTCACCCAGGGGAACAGCGGCGACTTTTTTATTAATTTTGTGGACTTTACTGACCCACTTACAACATGCTACAAAGTTTCAAATACAGCTAATTTAATATTAAAATAAATTTTTCCAAATTGTGGAATTTGTGGAATATACCGTCTCGTTGGTCTAGTGTGTGTAAATTCCCCCCTATATAAGGCAAAGGCAATAAATACAATGTATTAGCCACCGACTTTTTCGGAAGATATCGCGAACGCCTCCAAACCTCCTCTTTATATTTTCACTAGGTATTGCGCACGGCTTCACTTGCGTTAATTTAGAATTTGACAATCAACTCATAACACACTACTAAAGCTTCTATCATGAATCGAAAGACACGTGGCGCCATCTATTATCATAATTGTTGTTTTCCTCGGGAACAGTCCTTTTTTTCGGGATGAAAGGTACCCTATGTCCGTTTCTGTACACCTGGTAACGTATATGCAAAATTTCAGGATGATCGGTTCAGCGGTTTAGGCGTGAAAAGGTAACAAACAAACTTACTTTCGCATTTATAATATTAAGTTAGGATTTTTAAAGCCGGCAATTTATTTTTGTTTTTTTTTACTATTTACTTGAAAAAAAAAGCAAAAAAAAAGCTAAATTGTGTGTTATTTACTAAAACCTAATAAAGGATTAAAGGCTCTGTATAATGTAAGCAAAATTTTCTATTTTTAATACTTATATTTATTAAGTACTTCTATCCTTGTGTTTTTGGACACCCAATATATTTCAACGTAGTAGCTACGTATCTTTAAATGTAAAAATCACTCAGATTTTCTCCCCACGTTTTTCGACAGTCATTTTCTTACATTTGAACATCGTGTTCAAATATCCTCCTTATCCTCAAATCGACAGAAGTGTTTGACGAGTGCCAGATTATGAACGTGAATAAGCTTTAACAATATAATCCGTACAAGTGTTTGTGATTTTTCTTTTTTTGTTAAGCCCCATTTACACGACTTTAGTCTTTATGTAACTAAAATGAATATAAAAATTATACAAGCTTAGCTTTAGTATATACTAAACCTGAAACTAGTTTGTTCAGAAACACTAGGAGAATCGATTGATATTTTACTTTTTTTTTTCGTACATTTCAATTTTGTTTCAGTAGGTTTCTACCCATAACAGTTGACGGGAATAGACACCTTGAGGCTTGAGTTGGTCCGCTCGGTCAATTTCGTTGTATTAGATAACCCCTGCATAGCACATCTCAGGCATTGCACACTTTACTAGAGAACTTAACGCGACATAAACTACGGTGTAACTTGGAGATTTATTAAAAAAAACACATATTCAGGCAGTTCTGATGAAAATCTTGTTGGGGTGTCTCGGTTTTTGTAGGTATATACTAAAAATAACGTTGTATAAAGGTTGGTAATTTGAGATGGGGCAGTTTAAGGGCAGCTACCTTAACTATTGCAGCTACAGGAAAACGTTCTTAGAAGAATGTCATTACTTTTTGGAAATATTTTGCTGTGCACTTACAGATTTGTATAAATATGTACAGTAAGCGAGAAAAAAGGAAGATTCCATAAAAAAAATAATTATGATAGCTAAAACAGTTTACTGGCCCATCACAAATTACCAGCCTGTATAGCATTAAGAGGCCGTATACGAAATTCTGCCGATTTCGGTGATTTACGTGATTTTACAGACGTGATTTATAGTTAAAATAACATATTTCTACAAGTTTAATGCACAACATGAAATATCATTTCAATTATGATCTAATAAATGAGCTATTTTTTTTTATTCAATGTCGATTAATCGACCACAAACCGACGACTGCTTTGTGAATTTTTGTTGTAAGAGGTTTAGAATATCATGTTACGAATTGTTTTGACGTCTAAACGGTACGACAAAATTTCGTATACGGCCTCTTAAGCATAAGGTTTTAAGAAAAATAAATAGCAGACAATTTGCCAAGTTTAGATGAATAGTAAAAAATTTAAATAAAAAAATGACTTTTATTTTAAAGAAAACAGTAAAAGAAAAAAAAATGCCAGGTTTAAAAATAAAAATATGACAAGGAGGCGTTCGCGATCACTTCCAAAAATGTTGGTGAGAAATATAATTCCCATGCCTTATTATAGATTAAAAGTCATTTCCTTTAGTTATTAAGTGCAAAGATATTCTTAAAGAAAATCTTTTGAAAAAAAAATTTTAGCACGTCCTCGTTCCTGAAGCTGAAACTAAACAAACATACAAACATTTAAGACGATATGATGCGAGGTTAAGAGGCTTCTAACTCTAGAGCATCTAACGTCAGATTAAGTTCAAGTGACGTCACCGGAGTTGTCCCGAGTCGGATTATCAACTAACTGTTTTAGTGTAACACTCAACTTGGTCGGTGTCGGGGTCCTTGATTGAGTTTAATCGTCGGTTGTTTGTATTTAAAGTTAACCTTTAACCCCTTTTATACAAAAGATGGTCTAAGAAAAACCTAGATTTTATAATAGCCACGTTTCTTTTTGTTATATGACATAAGAAATCTATATTTATAAAAGGAGAAGCTGACTGACTGACTGACTGATCTATCAACGCACAGCCAAAACCGCTGGGGTTAGAAACTTGAAATTTTGACAGTAGGTTTCTTTTGTAACGTAGGCATCCACTAAGAAGGGATTTTTCGAAATTCAACCCCTAAGGGAGTTAAATAGGGGATGAAAGTTTGTATAGAAAATCGTCACTTAACGGGTTCAAAATTTCACGCAAGCGAAGCTGCGGGCGAAAGCTAGTTGTTGGTGGTTGTTATGAGTTTAAAACCTTCGAATGTTGACTGTTACCACAGGTTTTACTATGAATTAAGTAAAATGCACAATACGGAAAAACGGACAGGTTAAGGAAGGGTACTCACGGTTCCCGCTGTCTTGTTAGTCGTAGTAGGTGCACCTACAGTCTTGGGACGTCCCTTTTCTTGATAATTACACTCAAAAACAGACACTTCACTATGTTTTATCAGTTTTAGTTCGGAGCCGGTAAAAGGCCGCCCTTTTGGGTTGTTGGAACGAATGAGAGAGAGTGATTGATAGATTGAATGTACGAAGGATAATGGGTGAATGGAAAAGGAAGCGGAAGTGTATTGTGCAGTCGTTTCAATACTTTTTTACATACTTTAACACTGGTTGTAGATGTATTTTAAACCTGGGTTTACCTTAGCTTTGTTTTAAACCATATTTTGTAATAAGGGGGTAGGGATTTTTTTTTCAACAAATAAAGTGAGGCATCTTGAATTAAAACATGAGGTGGGTAACCGTGAATCTTTGGTACTTATGCCTTCTTCTGTCGTGTCAGCACGAGCTATACGAAAATAGCTCATGCTGTGGTGAAAATATTAGCCAGTCAGCAAGGTTGGTAGCGGGGCTGACTGCCCAGGGTGCGCCGGACGTACTTAAATAGCGTCACTTTGGAGGCTTATGCCATGCACTAGGGAATGCAAAATCATAATCATCCCATTATTGTCCCACTACTGGGCATAGTCCTCTTCTAAGAATGAGAAAGGTATGAACCTAAGGGTACCTTTCCACCAGAGATGTGCTATGCAGCTATGCTGCGACAATGTAAACAGTATCCTACAAAACTATGTGACCGTTTCCACTGATACTAAGCTATGTAGCTGTGCGAGGAAGATGCGCATCTCGAGCTATGCGACGTATCGACAATAGGGAAGGCACGGGGAGCGGCGGGCATAGCTACACCACTAGCGACCATCCATAGCACGCATCCACATCACACATCCTTCCATATAAAAAACGTAGCTTAGTTGAATCAGTTTCCACCAGTGCTATGCTATGTGGACCAATGAATATGATTGGTGGATATCAAACGCATCCATAGCAACGTTGCATAGCACATTTCTGGTGGAAAAGCACCCTTAGTCCACCACGCTAGCCTGATGCTGTTTGGAAGACTAAACCCGCTACCAAAAACTTTATTGCGAGTCCTCTCAGTTATGCAGATTGTCTCACGATATTTTCCTTCACCGTTAACGCAAATTATAATAAAATTCTGATTCTCAAATGAATTCGAAGAGTCAGGTGCGAGCCAGTTTTGAAATCGGACCCTCTGCATGTAACCGTTAAACCGCTAAGCTATCACTGCTAATGCAAGAGAATGAATCTATTATTATTTAACTAGAATATAAAACTTCCTCACCGCACGCTGGAAATAGACGCGTGTTGTAAGATTCAACAAAACCCAGCACGCTTGGTGGTAGGATCTATACGGTCCACCTGGCTAGCTACCACCCTCACATTAAGGCATGTGTGCATGTGAGAGCCAAGAACGTGTAGGGGAATCCTTCTATTTTTGTGTTACTTGGATTTGTGCCTTCCACCTTAGACTCTGTCTGCGCTTACAAGCAGTTGCGAATTTATCAAAGGCGAACAAAACAAATATAAAAAAAAATAGTACCTTCTACATATCAAGATACATTTCAAGTATAAGCTGACCTCTCACTGTACGGAAAGCCAATGCAATGCGAGATCAGCTCAGACTGGAAATAAATAGTTTGATACGTAGCCAGGCGTACAACTCCAACAATCCCAATAACGCAAAACTACCCTATTTCTCAGAAAGTGCCCTTAAATTTTCTGTGAACATACAGCACTTAGTTAATAAAAGAAACAATGAAATCTAAATAAAATAACTAAAAATAAACGACTATTGTAGAAACGGACACAATTTTTCAGCAACGAAACTCCAGCTACGAAAGCTCTACGAGTCTACGAAATTGCTACGAATTGCTACGGAATTACTACGAAAGCTGGAATCCATAAGTATGCCATATAAAATGTCGTATCTACTTGATTTGTCGTACAATATGCAGTTAATATAAACAGGCTAAGTTTTTCACCCCCTCCCCCTACCCCTATCCTCTTCTACGCTGAAAGCAATCGCGGAACTTGTAAACATGGTTGAAATTTTTCATCATAAGTGCTTATCTACTAAAGTTGGTATAATGTTAGTGAGTGTGTGTGTGTTTGTTTTTGTTTTGCTGCTTATGAGATCAGTGGGGCTTGGCTGGTTTAAGATATAAAAATGTAGGGTGTGTTTGAGTACAAATAAATTTGAACAAAGTAATTGTGTGTTTGATTTTGATCATAACATCACGCCTGTAATCTCTAAAGAGTTGGACAGAGGTGTATAGTACACCCTTACTTCGCACATTTAATAGAAGGTGAGCCTATTGCCATCAATCCGGAACTAGTACAGACTCCGGGCTGCAACTGAGAAATTCCACACGGAAAACCTAATAACACTGTCTGACCTGGGGATTGAACCCAGGACCTCACGGTCAGCTGTCACCCTTGCAACCACTAGACCAGGGATGCACAGACCGTTGCCCGCGGGCCGTATGCGGCCCTCCGTCGATAAACATGCGGCCCGCCAGCGAATAAACTCTTTTATGCGTTTGTATAAAAATACTACATTCTAATTACTAATAGAAGAAAAATAATAAAATAGAAGGCCAGCTTTAGGTTCTGAATAAAGTTTTTGAATTTTATCAAAAGCCTAATATAATAAAGATACTTAAGATCTGTAATTTCAACTGTTTTTATTGTTTTTAATAGTGGTGACCCGCCTTTAGCTCATAGTCCGCTCGAGTGGCCCTAAGTCCTAATAAGTCTGTGCATCCCTGCACTAGACCAACGCGGCAGTCTATAAATGGTAAAGATAAATAGGTTTCACTGTGCCTTCGATGCGAGGATATGAGTTCGATCCCGGCCCGCACCTCAGATTTTTTCTAATTCATTCACCATTTCAGAAACCATTTCACAAGATATAAACCATAACGATTCTTCTTCACAAAAGGTAATTTTATTCAAACGCAAAGCTTTTTCAAAACCTTATCAGACGTACATAAGGTTTAAAATAACGACTTATAAAATGCGTTTTTTTTCCCTTTTACAACTTTTTAGTCGACGCCAAACGAGGTTAACGTCCGGAAATATTATAGTAACGAGATAAACGGTATAAAAGTGAGCTGGATCGTGAGGATACCGGAATACCAATGAGTACTCATATTTTAACGTTGGAATTGTCAACGTAATGGGTGCAGGTTACAAAGGGAACGGTACTTTTTTAGAAAAATATTGATGAAAATTCTTAAAAACAAAAGGGATAGAACCTTTGTGCCATAGCCCCCCCACCCCCTCCCCCGCTGCCATTTTGTTTTTTTTTCCAAGTTGCGGCGCACGATGCGACTAACATATTTATACAGGGTTTTAACGAAATGGTCTATTAATGGTAAGTATAGATTAACCCCGCACGGGATTTAGATTGATTGAAAATAAAAATAAACCTTTTTTTCCCATTTAACATTTTTATGTGATGATCACAAATGAATGAAGGCACAGCGACATACCTACGCTGACGGGCACGACGAGCGCGATATCGCTCCACGCAGTCAGTTAACTTGAGACACTAAAATTAGTCAGATACAGAACACCATGTTTCAGTTTTTGAAAACTTTTTTTGTTGATTCTGAAAAAAATCTATGCAGGGTCAATTAGTGTCACCAGTAGATCACGCGGTTTGAAGGAATTACACGAATTCGTTTACACCCTGTATATCTCGGCAACGTGACATTTTACAGCACCGTATTGCTGGCAATTTTTTGTTTGTTTGAGTGTTCTCTACCCATATTTACCAGTAACAAAGCGCGCTGCAATCTCGAAAATAAATCTTTAAGTCCAAATATCTCGGCAACATGACACTTTAGAGCAACGTATTGGTGACGTTTTTTGTTTGTTTTAGTGTCCTCTACCCATATTTACCAGTTACAAAGTGCACCGCAATCTTGAAACTAAATTTTAATGGCGGCAGGGGGCTATGCCAGTGTCCATAGAAAAATGTTCGAAACCCTTTAAAACATATTGAAAGAAGAATGAGGAAAACTATTGGTCACTTCCTGCGATACGACAGCTTTATAACTAACATCATAGAAGGCAAATGAGAGGCAAAGAGAAAACCAGGTAGACCAAGAAGAAAGTACATAGACCAATTGAAGGAAAACACGGAAGTGATAACATACGGAGAATTGAAAGAATTGGAGTTATACAGAGAAATATGGAGATTGCTACACAGACAAGTCCCCAGCACTTAAATTTCAGATAGATGAATCTATAGCCTTTCCAGAATTAGAATAGAATCTGGTAAGTACTAAGGCCATAGCTAGGTGGGGAGGGGGGTCCAAACACCCCCCTGAAATCTCAGACTGTGAAGTTACCTTCAAAATACATACAGTTGTTATTGAATTTTAATTTCAAAATTTTGCAGCTAACTATCTAAATATCATATATTTTATTATGTTGTAAGATCACAACTTTATTGCGAATAAATGAATCAATAACATAATAACTTTATGCTACCTTTTGTTTTTTCCAATTCCCTCTCTTATTCAGGGTTCAACCTCTCCCCGAACTAAATTCCTTGATACGGCCTTTCCCGGGTCTAAAAGAATGAAACCGTTGAAGGTTATGGAAACAGTGCAAGTGGTCAGTAACAAAATAAAAACAGTTATTAAAAATACCACTATTTCGCACGGAGCAATTGCCCACCACTCTAGAACACAATTAGAGTTCTCTGTTGGAAGATTGAAATATTATTAACCGATTCTTATCTGGCAGAAAACCTTTCGCCACTTTTCATTTCCCCGAATAATTAAAACGCCGAATGATTAAAGTCCCTAATTATGTTTTGAAAGTTTTTGTTACGCTGACTAATCTTCTGGCCACTGTTTCATTAGTCAACTGTATTATTGGCCACTTTACACTTGTTAAATGACTCATTTTCCCATCATGCAAGCAAGAAAGCAAGCAAGCATGCAAGTATTTCTGGGTTTGTTCCGCCAGAAGACTCGCTTTGTCGCCCCTTCGCTTTGCTCGCACACTCGACCAGCGCTATGCTCGGGATGTCGCCGACTCGTTTCGCTCACCACCTCCCCCCGCTCGCTGCGCTTCGGCCTTGTGCACTCATTCCACTCAGGACCTCCTTCACGGGCTTCTGGCTACACGCTTTTAAATAACACTCTAAGGGTAGGATAGAGTCTGACCACGTGTGATCGCGGTGCGCTGAGTTGGATTAACATTACATTCTGTTGTGTAAAAATAATGTTGTGCGAATACTTATTTGGCAAATTAAAAAATAGCCAAATAAGAATACGACAAAAAAAAACTGAATAATTTTTTGGCCAAACAATTATAATGCCTAATAATCGTTCGGCGAAATCGAATTAGGATAAAAATTGCTTCGGCAAAGATTACGTCGGCGAATCGGTGTCGGCGTAATGTTTAATATGAAATATTTCGGCAAAAACTCGGGCACCCCCAATTAGAACTGTAGGCCTAGCACGAATATTTTGACGTATAGTAACGTAAACGTAACGTTAATGTGAGTAAATTTTGAATCGAAAATACAAGTATTGTATGGCATTTTCGTTTAAATTTATGCGACAGCCACAATTTGTATCATACATAGATATGAATAAAGTTTTCAATTCGATTAAATTAGTGCGAAACGAGTATTTCCAATTCAAAATTCACTCGCGTTAACGTTACGTTTACGTTACCATATGTTACAACATTCGTGCTAGGCCTACTGTTATCCGAAACTTAGATAATGGCTTTCAGGCTTTTGATTGCCCGTTACGATAGTCATAGATATCGGCATGAAATCCAGGACCAGCTGAAAATGATCTTTGAGGTACTTGTGTACATATCAATAGGAATCCCAATCAATGGAGAGCAAACTTGCTACCTTTTAGGTAAAGGGGTTAGGCAGACATTTTAAGTCTTCAATGCTATTCCGAATTCCAATTGATAGAACAGAGAACCTCCTTTGAAATATCTAGTATTAGTTGATTTAGAGCCATTACGCACTGTCGACTGGTCGCCGGAGACTTGGTCGACGGCGACTGTGATTTTCTACAGGGTGTTAACGAATTCATGTAATTCCTTCATACCACGTGATCTACTGGTGATACAGAGTAACTCTAAATGGGTATTTTTGAAAATCAACTAAAAACAAAATTAAAATAAAATCTCTATTATTTGTATTTCTGAGTAATTTTAGAGCCCCGAGTTAACTGACTGCAAAGAGCGATATCGCATTAGTCGTGCCCGCCAGTCGCGTCGCCGTCCTTTCATTTTTTTATGCGTGGCATCGAAATGTTCACTCAAATAAATTAACATTCTTGGCATTTTTTTTTTCTTTTTATTTACTGATTCCTTATAAGGTGGTTTAGATTCGATCACTTAGCCAAACTGCATGACAAATAAAGTTTTTATATTTTTATTTTTAATCGAACTAATTCCCATGCGGAGACAATCTACACCAGAAACAGATGATGTGGTTTTAAGGAATTACACGAATTCGTTAACACCCATAAAAAGTATAGTATAAATAGGTATAGTATAAATAGGTGTTTACGCACTTGGTCGCCGGTCGCCCGGGCGACTATGCTTATGTTTTGGTCGCCGAGAGACCAAGTCTCCAGCGACCAGTCGACAGTGCGTAATGGCTCTTATAATCTGTTTGTAAATTTACAGAACATAACATCACGCCGGTAATCTCCGAAGATTAGGGCAGAGGTATAAGGTACACCCTCATTTCGCCGTTATGTTTAAGTCCCATGTAATAAGGGGCGAATATTGCCATCAACTGGGCACAATTCCAGACTCCAGCCTGGAAAAACCCAATAACAGTTTGACGACATGGGGATCGAAGTCAGGACCCCACGCTAAGCAATTGCGCTAGCGACCACTAGACCAACGAAGCAGTGAAATGCAACAATATACAAAGCCATTACTTGGGCCTAATTCATCATCTGCCTAGCCTTTTCCCAACTATGTTGGGGTCGGCTTCCAGTCGAACCGGATGCAGCTGAATATCAGTATTTTACATGGAGCGACTGCCTATCAGACCTCCACAACCCAGTAACTGGGTAATACGATACTCTTGATAGGACTGGTTGTCAGACTTTCTGGCTTCTGACCAACAGTAACGACTGTCAAAGATCTACAAATGACAGCCGGGACCAACAGCTTTACGTGCTTTCCGAGGCACGGAGGAAACTCGCTATGGTAAATGGTCACCCATCCACAGACCAACCTCGGCAAGCGTGGCTTAACCCGGAAGATCGGTCTATGCGGCTGTAATTATTTAGCCACGAGCTCCTCCTACTTGGGCCTAATTCTCCTAAAATAAATTGTTGCCAAACGCAATCGAACCACAACCGTCAGTCAGTTTTTGTTTTCGAAAGCTTTCAAAATGATTGATTTTGTTTTAGTGTCAAACAATTCGACAGCTTTTGAAATTGAGAACTGTCTGAATGAACGGTTCAGCCTTGGTTCGGTTGTGATTTATCAAGATTTATTTTAGGAGAATTGGGCCCCTTTTCTCTTAATAGGATTGGAAATGAGCCGCCGCTGTTTATAATCCTCATTTGTGTTGTCCCAGAGAACGGGACGTGCTTCCATTAGGCGAACTAAGCAAAAACTAACGTGCGGTGCACCGTACACGGCATCGTGCTGCGGCACGACGCCGCGCCGTCTCTCGGTAGTGGCGCCGTGCCGTTACACGGTGGCTGGTGCCGCATCGTAGACGTTTGTCCACGGCCGAAACGTCGGGATAAAAAGGTATTTAAGTAGTGCCTTTTAAGTTTCTGTATTTTTAGAATGAACTCAATTTTTCAACTGCAGACAAAATAAGTTACTTTAAGCTAAATGACAATGTTATAGGTCCGAACCCAAATCAGGTGGTACAATATAAACGAGACAGCTCTATCTGTTTTACTGACTAAATCTTTGTAGAACTTTATCCTTTTTCTTAGAGTTCTAATAATATCATTCTCCTTAATTCTAAGTTCTTCATGTGTTTCTTGAAACGGCAGTTTATCGTTGGGGTCCACACAGCACTCAGTGACTAAAAAAAGTTATTCGCGCTGTACTCTCAACAATAGATATGATATGTTTGAAGCCTATGTTTAACCCACGACGCAAAAAGAGGAGTGTTTTAACCGACTTCAAAAAGCAGGAGGTTCTCAATTCGTCTGAATGTTTTGTTTTTGATGTTTATTTCGCGATATCTATGGTTCTTTTTTTGTTTGATAGAACATAATTCAGAAATGGTCCTATACAAGCTGTAAGGGTAAACACCGTTATCCTTGAAACCAGTGGTTTGCTTTCATTTATAGAACGTAAAATCAATGAAAAATAACAAACTTTTTTATTTTTTTATAAAATTTTCATTTTTCCACGAAAGCATTTCACCCTACGCGCGGGGGCAACAAGCTACGGGAGGGGGCGCGGGGAACTCGCCGCGTGGCCAGACGCACGGCTCCGCACAGTTTGCTACCCCAGTCAGTCAGTTGTCTCGTTAGCGAGTGTGTGTACGCCGCGACGTAGCGCCGCCGCGCCGCTCATTTCTCGCGCGTGTATACTTTTTTTTTTTTACTCGTTCCTATGTTTTTGTGTTCACGTCAACTACCCATGGTTTGAGTGATAACGGTGTTTACCCTTACATGCTGTATAAATTTTATCGAAATTGATTTACCACTTTATAAAAAAATAAAAAATAAATACTTGTAGTTTTGGTTCGTGGTTCCCTTCAGCAAAAGTTTTGAGAAGAGGACTTTCAATCTCTGTTTACACTGTCATCATAGAAACATTAGCCAACAACAAAGAGGATTGTATGTATTTGTAAGGAGCCATCGTGATAATTATACAATAATACCTATTCTTCAAGAAAACTATCTAGTTGTTGGAAAGATTACGCAACCGTGTCATTTAAATTTGAAGTCTTAAACCGTGTAATTTATGGCACTAAAGCGTAATTAATAAAAAACTTTAAATAAAAACTGACTTCAACAAAAAAGGTGTAAAATAATTATCATAATATAAAATTAACAGTTTCAGAAGACGGTGCAATTCTACACTGAAACAAATAGAAGCCACCGACTTCTGAAACTGTTAATTTTATATTATGGTAATTATTCTACACCTTTTTTTTGAAGTCGGTTTTACGTATGTTTAAAGTTTTTTATAAGTTTGAAGTCCATGTCTATCTGTTTGTATATCTGTCTGTCTGTATAGCTCTTTGTTTGTCTGTCCGTCTGTAGTCTGTCCTTCTGCATGTAGACACTTTAATGCATAATATCATATTCGTTAGATCATTTCAGTAGAATCTCTTTATTTACGTCTTAAAACTAACATAACATTGTACTTAAAACTCATACACCATAACACATCGTACATAAAAGCTCATAACGTAATGCAACTTCACCATAATCGTGCTATAAACCCTATAAAGATAAATAAATGGCGTTCCATACAATTAAGCGTGCAGCCAAGCAATTTGCTGATCAAATTGAACAAAAAAGCAATGTTGCTTTAGCTTTTTCTGCAAGGAAAGCGTCGCGTTGAACACAAAGAAGTCTGCTATTAAAACGATCGCTAGTACCTGTTAAAGGACAATTAATTAATATGAAACTAGTTCACTCTTATTACAAGTGATGGTCTAAAGTTGCGCGTCTACTTAGTCGAGATCGGAGCGTACGGAGCGTAAGTGGTCGCGGGCGCGGGCGCTCGGGTGTTGGCGTCTGCGTGTTCACAGTAGTGCCGAACGAGCAATCGTTCGCACTACACGCGCAGTCATCTAACAGACGCTATATCACTGTGAACGATACGAGTGGACTGAACCATTAGAAACACCCGCGCCACCGCGCCCACGCCCGCCTCATGCAGGCGCGCGACTCTCGGGCGCACTGTGAATGCAACTGGCAGTTTGGCGTCTACATACATATGATTTACACGCGCCCGCGCTAGCACCCGCGCCCGCGATTGCACCCGCGCCCGCCTCCACTCTGAAATACGGCTATGGATTTCTTGCTTTGCATTGATCCCTATAGAACTGCGGTTACTACATCAGCAAATCCGCGCCGGACGTCGTCATTTTGAACAAGATCTGCTGATGACGTCATCCGCAGTGGACAGTGTTGCCACACATGCAATAATTTAGTTTTTTTTTACATCTACTACATTTTTAGTGCCATGCGCCGGAAATAATAGTTTGGTATCGTACGATAATTAATCGAAAATTCACTTTTTTTTCCGGCGACTTTTCTCTGTAGGTAATATTTCCACCTATAGTTTAGAATTTAGATTATCTATAATATTTCCGTAGTCTAAAATCTCTCCGTGCCTTGGAGAACACGTTAGGACGTCAGTCCCGGGTGTTAGAATATATTTTATATGATAGACGTTACGGGTAGTCAGAAGCCCAAAAAAGTGACGACTGGTCTAACCTTACAATATTCTGATGCCGATATTCTAAGGTTAGGTTAGGTTAATTCTACGGTCAGTGAGGTACTGACCTCAATGGGTTGCGGAGGTCTGATTGCAGTCGCTTCGTGTAAAATGCTGGTATTCAGCCGCATCTGGTTAGACTGCAAGCTGACCCAAACACAGAAGACCGAAAGAGAACGCTAATATCATGTGCGACAAAAGTTATCATGGCGGCTCATTTCAAATCATATTGAGAGAAAATATATGGCTATGCAAAGTTATTTATTTATATTCTTACATCTACCATTACAGTCTCCCAATTCCGTAGTGCAGTTATATAGTAATATATAGTAATACATAATTTACAACATAATAGCTACCATAAAACATAACAATGACATGATTCATAAATAACATAATATATGTAATGTTACCCTTGCGAACTCGCTCCGTTATGACAAGACAACTGAGATGACCAACATAGTTGAGAAATATAACAGACAATAGATAGTCTGAAATTTGAATTAATTATCTGTAACATTTTCACCAATAGTCGTCGGTTCTCGTTTCAGATTCGATCATTTTGCGAATTTAAGATGCGATACAAACACGATAATTTTGCAGTAAATCTAACTCACGGATTTGACAACACTGACAGTGAACGCGCCATTGCCATTTGCAAATGTCGATGCGAAATCAGTAACTAGACGACGCACCTCATCGGCAATTCGTAAATGCCGATGCTCCGGACGCTCCGTACGCTCCAATGCTGACCAAGTGGACGTTCATCTTTATCCCGTGTCGACGGGCTAGAATATAAAACTTCGTCACCGCATACTGGGAATAGACACGTGTTGTAAAATTCAACAAAACCCAGCACGCTTGGTGGTAGGATCTGTACGGTCCGCCTGGCTAGCTACCACCCTCACATTAAACACAGTGTTGCGGAAACATATAAACTTGTCTTTTGACCCTAAGTTTAGAAAACAAAAACGGAGAACTGACAGAGTCTGCCCGACATCGGGCGTTAAATTGGAAATTGTCCGCAGGCAGTTCACTTTCTGCGGTCCCGTGCTTTATAATAGAGTAAATAAAGTGCTTACTATTTATCCATGTACTCTCCGGGATTGCAAAAGAACGATTGACCAATGGCTTCATACTCTCACATATGAAGAATTGGAGAATTTAGTCAAACCCTAAAGATCTTTCTTCCGTAGACATGCACACCAAATACACGTAGCGTGGAGTGTTCTCGTGGGGAGGTTCCATAGGCACACTCTACACTTACACCCCACAGACATGCACTACACTCACATACAACACTACCACATGCACAACATTAAACACTTACCTATTTAAATTTTTCTATTGTGAATATTTTACAATTTGAATGTTTTTACTGTTTAAAAATGTTTTACTATTTTAATTTTTACTAATTTAATTTTTTACTAATTTAATTTTTTAATATTTGTTATTGTTCTTTTAATTCCTACTGAATTTTATCTTTGAAATCTGGAACGCTGTCGTCTCTCTCTTGGAGGTGGGCGTTAATAGCTGCGACACAGTTTTTTAACTAATGTAGCTATTTACGTATGCAATCAATTTGTTAAATGTTCTTTTGTTCCAATAAAGATTATTATTAAGTATATTATTAAAGTCCGGCGCCAAACAGTTTACTGTGTTCCGTCGTGTGTATGTGAGAGCCAGAGGGGTATAGGGGAATCGTTCTATATATCTGTTACTTGGATTCGTATGCTCCATCTTGGACCCTGTCTACGCTTACCATCAGGTGCGACGAGGTTCAAGCGCGACCAAGTCAAATAATAAAAAAAAAGCTTATGTAGGTAAAACCCACGCTTTAAAATAGTCTCTTTTTGTTATATGACGTTAGAAGATGATCTTTAAAATTGATATTTAAAATCTGTGTTTACTTTAGTCTTGGTTTAAATCATCTCTCGGAATAAGAAGGGTTAGACAAGACAGAGCGCTGTCAACAGTGACGTGAGGCCAGTTTCGTAAACATGTGTGCACTTAGTGAGGTGTAGTTTGATTGAAAAATGTTGTAAATGTGTGCGTGTGTGCGTGTATACACAGAGCGGAGGTGTAGTTTTGGCATGCTTCACTGTATTGTTCGCAGCATTCTGTCTTGGTTTTTTATTTGGTCTAAGAGGTTACATTACTATGCTCTGGCTTTGTGAGAAGTTTCTTTTTTTTTTCACTTCTGCGATTTTTCCTGTATCGTCGGTGCGTTTACAGCCAAATATGACAAATCTTTACAGGCACAAACACTTAGACTCGGAACAACTATCTGTAGGCCAAACAAATATTTATTCCGTGCGGAAATCAAACCCGCGACCCATAAGCGGAAAGTCAATCGTTCAGCCACTGCACCAGATGTGTCGTGCTTCTCAGTACAGATTATTTTAAAGGTTTTTATTCATCAGATTTATATTTTTAACAGAGATAACTGAAAAATGATTGCCTCGTTGGTCTAGTGGTCGCAAGCGCGACTGCTGAGCGTGAGGCCTTGGGTTCGATCCCCAGGTCGAGCATAGTGTTATTGGGTTTTTACGTGTGGAATTTTTCAGTAGCAGCTCGGAGTCTGGATTTGTGCCCGGTTGATGGCAATAGGCTCGCTCCCTATTACATGGGACTTAAAACATAACGGCGAAACGTGGGTGTTGTACTATACACCTCTGCCAACCCTTCGGGGAATAAGGCGTGAAGTTATGTATGTTATAACTGAATAACATAATTTAATAACAAAAATGGCTTCAGTAATTAATACAGTTTGCCTTCATTTCTTTCTCGGAAAAATACACCCAAAGAGCAACTTGATACATTACTTCCAAAAATGATATAGAATAAAAAGAGAAATTCTATGAGAACGCACCATTCATTTTTACAGTAGGTATGTGATATGGCAACGTTCCCGGGATGCATTCGCAGAAACCGTAATTTATGTATGAGCATTGTCCAGGAGTCCGTTATCTCTGGAAGTACGCCAATGCTCGATATTGTGTAGAACTTTACTGTTGAATGTTAGTTTTTTGATAGTAACTCCATTGTTAGAGTTTTTAAATGATTTACAATACAGTACAAAACAAATCTGTTGAGGTTTCAATACTGCAGCACATGTTTATAAAACAAAGTTACCAGTTTTTAACATTTTAGATAGTTGTACTAACCTATAATGGCTTCTACATACATGCCGCCGCCGCGCGGATTTAAGACAATAGGTGTTATACCCAGCGGCCTGGTTAAACGCCCTCCGGCAAGCCGCGCGGTAATGATAGCGGCAAAGCCGGCGGCATTGTGTGTAGGAGCCTTAAAACGTTTTTTTTCGCCTTGAAATACTCATCCCTACGCTCTGGGGAAAGCTAAAGGTTATGCCGGTCTCTTAACTGCTAAAACCCCCTGGTATTCCTCCAACGGAACTATGACCAAGGTCATGGGATTCGCTATTGAATGCATCACAACCCTGGTAGGTCCCCGTCCGCCAGCACTTGGGTTACTTCTCCTTTTGTGGGGCCTTGCCCCGCTGCCCCAAGTCCTATTAAGAATCGCTCACGGAACACGACGCGCCACCCTCTCAGGCCTGTAACTGGTCGGGCGATGGCCCCACAAGCTGGCAGACCGTGGCCATAAATAGTCGCGCTCCCTCCGATGCCCAGTGCATCTGCTGCAGGAACGGAGTGTGGTAGACGTCTTCTTCAACCTCCCCGCTGCGTCATTGGTGGCCATCACCAAACGAGGCCCCCGACGCACTCTCGCTTCTGACCATGGACAGAACCACGGCTGAAAGCGAGAGATCAAGCCTGACAGCCGCAACCAGGTCACGGTGCAACGTCGCCCACCCAGGGCAATGCTACGCAGCCTACTTGGATTGCGGCAAACGTTCTTGTGAATCCCGCGTTACCAGCCATAAGTCTTCGGTAGAATACTGTAGTGGTTTTAGCCGGTAAGAGTCCGGGATAACCCCACCTGCTCCAGGAAGGTTTCCCAAATTCATCAATGAGGTATTAACCACGTAAAACAAAAGAATGCTTAACGACACACACATTTGAGATTCTCTTTTGCGATTTAAAGTGTCGTGACTATTCATGAAGTGTAACGGCGACACATTACACTCGACACTCTGTGCCGACACCGAGTGTTCAGTGTGTACATCGCCATTACACTGAATTGCGCATTAGCTCGGGTTTAATTTCAGTGTCGCGATTGCATTGTGTCGAATGTCAGTGTCACCGTGTATCCTTACCGTAAGTATTTGGACATAAAGACAATCCCGGGGTGAATAGTGAGAGATGATAGAAGAAAACATCAGATAGATAAGCAGTAGAGATCACACTAGAAAATCTCGATTTTGGCAATCAATCATTGCAGCATTTAGGTGTATACACAGGCCATTAGTCCACGACATCGGTGACGACTTGAATTCATAGAAATATGTGACACTCAAACTCGTCACTACATTTTGTAGAGTGGAGGTGTAAGAACAGCCTTACGACCTTATTAAAATATTCTATTTACAATTGAAAGTTAATAAATATGTACATGAAAATAAATATAATTCTTAAAGGTCAAAGCCAACGCAAAATTCTAAAAGCTTTTATTACTTTTAGGTATCTAGTGTCTATTTCAATCCAAAGACCCTAGTGTACTGGTGTATACTTTTGCCAGATTTCGACATATTAACACACGATGTCCGCAGGAAAATAAACAAGGCTCCGTGACATCTGGCAATGCGCCATAGGTCACAATGTATTTGGCTCCAAACGGATGCGTGTATCGAACGACGTCTGCGCAGTGTTTCCGCTTTTGAATTTATGGATAGCCTTGTGAATACCTTATGCAGTGCAATGAAGAAGGTAAGCTTATCACTTCACCACTTCACCATGTTCTTTGTGCACTTTCTCGATAAACTGCCAATTAGGAGTTTGCTTAAAGAGTTGGTCTTGTCTTCATCTACGCATTTTTACTCAAAGAGATTGCAGTCAGACCTCATCAATGCACAAAGAAGACCAGTCAATCCTACAAACAGAGTTTTTTGTCAATCACAACCGAAACGTAGCTTTTTTTTACAAAATCTGTTAAATTGTTTGACAGCAAAAACAAAACCAAACATTTTGACAGTTTTCTAAACTCAGTAAATGAAAACTGACTGACGCTTGTGCTTCTTTGCTGTTTGGTAACAATTTTGTTAGTGGAATTAGCCCCAATTTTTTTTATATTTATGAAGTTTGTCAATATTGTATTGCAACATAACATAATCAACCTATTACTGTCCCACTGCTGGGCACGGGGTACAGTTTAGGCCTTAGGCCACCACGTTGGCCTGGTGTGAGTTGGCGGACTATAGACACATCGAGAACTTTATGGAGCTCTCTCAGGTATGCAGGTTTCCTCACGATGTTTTTCTTCACCCTTGCGTTAGCCAAATTTTGATCCGCGCATGCATTCGAAAAGTCAGAGGTGCGGGCCGGGTTCGAACTCGAACCCTACTGCATGAACGGCAACAGTTCAACCGCTAGGCTATGACAAAGTTTTAGAATTCTGCCAGGGTTGCGGAATTCTGCAAGGGTTGCGAAATTCTGCCAGGGTTGCGGGATTCTACCAGGGTTTCAGAATTCAGCCAGGGTTGCGGAATTTGTTCGAAAGAGTTACCGCGGTCCTGGAACGCAAAAGGCATTAGGAGAAACACGGATTGGTTTTAGTCAGTAAGAGCCTGACACTCCCTTCCGCTCCGCCCAGAGCGGAAAAAGTCATTTAATGATTTCCAATCCTTAAAAAAAAGGCTACGACGAAGTAGTATTGCAAAGATGTTAAAAATTAAATGTAAGTTACCACTCAGCCTTTCGCAATAGCAGGACATCGGATTGATATAAATACTCGTTGTTCCATTCTCAATTTTCCTGTAGCTTTATACGTTGTTTTTTTTTCCTGTAAACTTGCATTTTCTCTAATGCAGTTTTATTCGATGGGGCCATCAATTACATACACACACAAATACACATATATGTATACACACACACACAGATAATATTTGGTAGTACAAGAACCATCTATTTGTAACACGTTACTGGTATCACTTCCTCCAATCTAATCTGACTGGCCCTCTTATTTTATTTGAAACGTAAAAAATAAGTACAAATAAAACTGTACCTTACACATAAGCTTATCGTTGTAAAGGATTTTTCACATTTATGCTATGATCACGAGCTTGCGTTGTAGTACTAAAGTAAAGAAAATACACCGTGGACCCGATGTACCCGAAAGATTTTAACCATAGATTCCGATGCCTAATTGGAGCAGAAAAGCTAAGATCTAGTTTGTTGAATAAAGCTTAATTTTTGAAATATTCATTATTTACGGAAATTGACAACTCGAAAAATTTCTGTTGTGTTAAGTCCTATGAACACGGCGTTGCTACTTTTGTCATACCATATCCCACTAGCCGTATGTCTTATCTGTCGGGGAGGGTTGTGAACTGAGAAGTTTCTTATGCAATCACACGATAATTTATTTTTCTGTCATGCGTATTTTACTTTCATTTCATATATGTTTCTCCTATCATGCGGGGAGCGCGCACGCGGAACGCGGATTGGCTGCGGGCGTGAAGCCCGCGTGCATGCTAACCAGATGCGGGCGGCGTTGTGCTGCCTTCAGTGTTGTTTTTACTGTTTTGCGGGTCGCACGCATGGTCATAGTATGCATGATTACTTTTTTAATGTTCATCTTCGTGCACGAGTTTAGTCACTGGCGACACGCATGACACTGCAGCGATAAGGGCCTTTTTCCTGTCACGCGGGTTCGTACCCGCGTGCGGGTCTCACCCGCATGCGTGGCGCTCGCAATTCAACTTTTCGTACGTGTTTCACGCAGCAAAATAAACACATGTTTGGAAAGGTGAAATTCAAGCGCCACGGATGCGGGTGAGGCACGCACGCGGGCACGAACCCGCATGACAGGAAAAAAGCCCTAAACAAAAATCTTTGTTCTGCATGTGGCCAGGCGCGTGCTATTACCAGCATTCGGACTAGGAAAAGGGCCCAGTGGCCTGCAGAGTAGTACCCCCTGTCCGACTAACCTTGTATAAAATTAATAAACTGTCCCTGTATTTCATTAAAAGTTTTAACAATTTATGTCAATGTTCGAAATTAATCAATTTCGGTTAGATGTTTCCAATAAACTATTTAACAATTTTGAGTTGAAAACATTTATATTTGATAGGAAAAACCTTAATTCTATAGGCCGTGCAATCGTGTGTACCGATCTGTTAAAAGCTAAATCAACCTCCGAACATTTCTTGAGTCACTCATTAGTTCAGTAGAAAAGAAAAGGACGAACGAACCGAGGTGAAGTTTAATAAATGCTTTACGCGTTCAATCTTATTGCGCAAATGATACGCTAAGCCAGCAATAAGATTGCGCAAATGGTATTGTACCGACAATACCGTTTGCTCAAAGTTTGCGCGAACCGTTTCGCTGCATGTATCCGGATCATAATGAATTATAAACATCAAATATTTTAATTATCAATTGATATCAAGATAGAGCAAATGCATAAATACAACGATTTCAACATAAAATTCTAGCAAATATCGAGTGCAAAAAGCTTAATGCATAAATCCGGCAATAACCTGTATCGCGAATCGGATATCAATAGCTCAATCACTCCAGCTGAGCCTACCATAGTCCACTGCTTGACATAGACATAAATTGAGTCCGATATAAAAACTTTTTTTTATTTTTCATATCTGTGTCGCAAAATGATTGATCTAGATTTTACGTCCGGTGTATTGAAAAGCTAAATCGGTTTGAACACTACGACAGGGCTATCAATCTATTAGGGTTCTGTACCAAAATGGTAAAAAATTAACACTTATGGTGCGACTTCGTCCATCCGTCCGTCTGACTGTGTGTCTGTCACAGCTGTTTATTTCAGGAACTACTAAAGTTATCGACTTGAAGTTAGGAATAGTTTAGAATAATGCTTATCCATCATCTACAGGGTGTTAACGAATTCGTGTAATTCCTTAAAACCACATGATTTACTACTGATGTAGACAGGCCCCACATGGAATTTAGCTTGATTAAAAATAAAAAAATAAAAAATTTATTCATGCGGCTTTGTTACCGATCGTATCGAAACCACGTTATAAGGATTCAGTAAAAAAATAAGAATTTATTTTTTGCAAAAAAAAATGTTTTATTTTTGTGAACATTTCGATGCCACGCATAAATTAATGAAAGCACGACGACACTGCTAGCAGGCATGACTAATGCGATTTCGCTCTTTGCAGTCAGATAACTCAAGGCTCTAAAATGACTCAGAAATAGAAAATCAAGTTTTTTTTTAGTTGATTTTCAATAATTCCCGTTTAGGGTTAATCTGTTTCACCAGTAGATCACGTGGTTTGAAGGAATTACACGAATTCGTTAACACCCTGTATATTGCAAGTGAAAGAATTGGGAATATTTTTTTTATTTTCATTACAATAGTGACCGAAGTGGGGGGTTGAAATTTTAAAACGGAGTTACTAGGTCAAGTGTGGTATCTATAGTGACCTACTATTCGACTGTCCCATTTCAAAACCTAATAAGGGCGGCTTAAAACGAAATTTTACAGGAAATCGCATAAACGTTAAATCGGTCAAGCCTTTGAAAAGTATTTGTGTGAGGTAAAACCATGTGGTTAAAGTGACTTACTAGGTTTTAAAATGATCAGAGGCAGTGAATGGCACCTAGTAGGTATCGATGCTTAAATATATCTGCTCATTATGTGAGTTTTCAACGCTGGTGTTTTTGAATTTGGTAGAGATTTTCTAGGTTAGCAAGATTATGCAATAAAACGATTTTTGTAAAAAGTGTCCCTTACACTGTGTGTGTGTTTTGAAATGGGACAGCCGTATTTTCCCATTATTTTGACGATGACCCTAGTAAAATATTTTAAAATATAGTCGCTCGCAGTATCTCAAGCGCAAAATTAGTTACACTATCAATAGCAACTAACAAACAAGAGTCCCACAATCAGCATTTGATGATTTGCTAGCTAATGATGATGAAAGGGATGAAGGAAAATATTGCCATGCTCTTAAGGAAGGCCCAGCTTGGCAACGGAATAGTGATCACAATTGAATTGTAACTATTTTTATGAATGTCTTTTTGATCTAGTAGTTGCAAGCCCAACTACTAAACATGAGGTCCTGGGGTCGATCCTCAAGGTCAAGCAAAGTATTAATGGATTTTTCCGGGAGGAATTTTTCAGTAGCAGCCTGGATTTGTGCCCGGTTGATGAGAGTGTACTATATTCCTCTGCCCAACCCTTCGGGGAATACAGACGTGATGTTATGTATGTGTGTATTTCATTTTTATTATCCATGGAGTTTCTTCAAACACAAATCAAACTCACAACACGTTTATTCGAAATAGACTAGAATTACGGCTTGTCCACATCTCCACGTCACGACGTCATCAACGTGGAACGGTGCGGTGACGTCGCACGGTGCGTTGACGTATCGTGCAAATTCACGTTAACGTATCGTAAAAATGCATGTCAGAATCATTGCTAGATTTAACGTTGACCATGTAGATCCTGAATTTTAATAAGAGAAACAGTAAGGTATGGTTTTAAAGCATCGGAGCACATAGACGGCGACGAACTTGCGGGCGTGGAGAGCGCGGGCGGAGCGCATATACGTGTGTGCTTGCGGCTAGAGGCGGAACGTGTTACGATACGGTAACGTAAATTTTCACGTTACGTCAACGCACTGTGCCGCGTTACCGCACCGTTCCACGTTGACGACGTCATGACGTGGAGATGAGGACGGGCCCTTAGTTCTTCTTGAACGTCAATTTTACATAAGACAGCCCCCAAAAGCGCCCCTTCCTTCTCGCCGGCTCTTCTCTATAGGACCTACTTTTTGGAACCGTGCAACTAAATTGAGATATTCGTCGATTCGTCGAGACGTTTCCTAAGTGCACGTACTGTGTCTATTCGAAATAAAAACTTTTGAATTTGAATTGGAATTAGCGCACAAAAATTGTCACAATAGTGGCGTCAGAAAATAAAACAAACACAAAATAGCATGTTATTATTCTTTTTTTACCGCAAAAATGGCAACGGCGGTTGCTGCGAGTGACGTCATAACACGACACATTTTATAATTTAAACGTTTCATTTCATACGCAGCGTGGGCCGTTGAAGGTGAGTGTGTACAATCCCTAAGGACGAATTTACATGTCAATAGCTTTGGTGGGGAAAAATGTGAATTGAAAATGGCGTCATTGTTTTTTAAGACGCGAAATTGATGGTGTGTCCTCGAAATTCAAAGGGGTTATGGGAATGGGAGACTTATTTCATATTTACAATAACCATTATGCATATTTTCTCTAGAGAAAGGACAAGCCTTTCACGTACTTTGAATTTTAGTACCTAACAGTAAGTCAGGATCTGCAGTGACGGTTACTCGGCATTCACACATCGACGATTTTTTTTCCGGGCCTTCATTTTACACTAATCGTTTTTATTTTTTCAGTGACCCATAAACTTATACGACCATATTCGCACGCCCACGAATCATTAGAAATTACGAATACGTCCAAAAAAAATACGAATCCGTCACGACAAATCGCATTGCCTTGCATCGCATACCTTGGAAATGACAGTTTTTACACTTCGGTCATGATGTTATTAACTTTATTTCAAAGACGCTTTGATATTTTTAAACTTATTATTTATCATCATCTCCCTGCCCTTATTCCACACTAGGTGTGGTCGGCACAACGTGTATTCCTCTTCCATTCTCCTCATCTCAGTACTCACTCCTCTCTTACTCATGTCATCCTTCATACAATCTATCCATATTTTCTTTGGCCTATGATCCACATTCTTAATTAACACGCTTCTAGTAATATGACTTTCTTTCCTCCGCGTAACAAGTCCATACCACGCTTACCTACTACTCCTCAACTTTTGAGTCACTGACGCTACTTTCAAACTTCCTCTGACATACTCATTCCTTTTCTTATCCATTCTTGTCACTCCACACATCCATCTCAACATTCGCATCTTTGCTGCAAACACGACGTTATTTTTAGTATATACAAAAACCGAGACACCCAACAAGATTTTCATCAGAACTGTCTGATTAAGTGTTTTTTTTTAATAAATCTCCAAGTTACACCGTAGTTTATGTCGCGTTAAGTTCTCTAGTAAAATGTGAAATGCCTGAGATGTGCTATGCAGGGGCTGTCTAATACACGGAAACTGACCGAGCGGACCATCTCAAGCCTCAAGGTGTCTATTCCCGTCAACTGTTATGGGTAGAAACCTAGTGAAACAAAATTAAAAATTAGGAAAAAAAAATATTTTTGATGTAAAAAATATGTCAATCGATTCTCCTAGTGATTCTGAACAAACTAGTTTCAGGTTTAGTATATACTAAAACTAAGCTTGTATATTGATTCATTAGCTAACACATTTAATTATTATTTTTATTCACTGCTTTAGTCTACTGTACGGGACAGTCATAGAGTCCTTTTGAGTGGTTATAAGTGTGTGTGCGAGGTAGAGTGTACTCGTAGGCATGAGTGTATGTGTGTGTTTCGATGTGCTTTCAGGAATTTTTAATGCAACATCCCGAGTTTTTCTGAATAATGTAAGTGTAAACATGATATTTAAGCTCCTGACATGGCTTTTGGTTAAAATATAAATGGGAGCAGGTAAAAATGAATGTGAGAAAGTTGGACTGTGGTAGCTCTCGACGTCCTGGACTCGAATTTTAGGTAAAACAAAATGTCACAGAACAAACAGGGAAACAGTTTGTGTATTGCAATTTTGGCTATGAATAAAGTTGTAGTTTCAACGCTGTTAAAGACTGTTACACACGGTGCAGATCCTATAATGTTTTTATCTGCAAGTATCTGCGCATCAAATTGTTATACCCTATTATGAGAGTTGGTCTAAGACAAGCCCACGTTTTAAAAAAGCCAGGTCTCTTTTTGTGATATGACGTTAGAAAATCGTGGATGTATTTTAAATCTGTTTTTTTTTTAAAACGAATACTATTGTATGGACTAACTTTTGTAATAAGTCAGATAGTATCTGAAAGTATACACTGAACAGATTAGATAATTGAAAACCGATGCCATTCAGGTATATTTTGTATCTGACAGACTCTATAGATGTCGGTCGGTATCTTCAGATATTTAACGATAAAATATATTATCTGCGCTGTATGTGTCAGTTCATTGATTTCTATGAAAAGCACTATCGTAAGATATACGCTTAGATATAGATATCATAATTATAATTGTAATTGTAAGAATGTCGTGGTGGTCCGGAGGTTACAGACCCGCTTGTTAAGCACCGGGTTGAGGGTTCAAACCCAGGCATGTACCAATGTGACTTTTTCAATTTCATATGTACTTTCTTAGTTAATCGAAGACGCCATTGACATACGGTGAAGGAAAACATCGTGAGGAAACCTAGACTTTAATGGTCTGAAATCGCCAACCCGCAGTGAGCAAGCGTGGCGATCAATGCTCGTTCCTTCTCTGTACGAGAAGAGGCCTTTGCCCAGCAGTGGGACAGTTACAGGCTAATATTTATTTTATTATTTTTAATTATAATTGTAGTAGGTAACTTTTTTTTTAATGTAATTGCTTGGGAAATAAGTCATCGGCTTACCTGATGGTAAGTAGTTACCGCTGCCTTTATAGGTACACCTACAGCACCAAGAGGATTGGTCGTGCATTGCCAGCCCTACAGACATAGTTGGAAAGTCTCATGTGCCTGTAATTATACCGGCACATGTCTTCAAACCGGAACACAGCAATGCTGCTTAACGGCAGAAATACACACGGAGGTAGTAATTCCCTGAACGAACTCCTTCACAAGGAGCTCTACTATTCTTAAAAGCCTTTATCTGCACCGTATGTGACAGCCTTATTCTAAAACTATAATTTACGTTCACACAAAAGAATGAGAACAAATACAGGCCATATTTTACGATTTTACGTATACTCCTCTACATAGCGCTGAAGTAACCAAAGATTTATGAGGCTACAATCAGGCAGCATACTATATCAAACTGTTTGTTTTCCCTCAAAAGCCTTTATAACCTACCGGGTATATCTTGAGGAGGTAGTACCCAGGAGTTGATTATACGCTGTTCAACGAAGAAATGAGTCATGTCTCATGACATAGCGGTCATTTCGTAAGTTGTAGCCGTAAGGAGACTGCTGTCAAAAAACGTAAACGACATCGTCAGAAATCGTAAAATAGCTACTACATTGTTCGGAAAGTAATTTAGTTTTTTCGAGCTTTAAGATTAAATGTTTTTAACCAACTTAAAAAAAAACTAAAAAGTGTTAAATAATTACCATATTATAAAACTAACAGTTTCAGAAGTCGGTGCCTTCAATTATGTTCAGTGTAAAATTGCACCGACTTCTCAAACTGTTAGTTTTATAATAATTATGGCAGTTATTTAACCCTTTTTACTTTTTTTGAAGTCGGTTTTTACTATATAAATATAAATGATCATGAACGGTCGAATTCGATAAATTTAATCTCTCAGCAATTCACGCCTTTATTGTGTCTTCATCGGCTTCAATTGGCCTTCCAGAACGTGGTGCATCTTCTACATCAAAATTGGCGTTTTGTCAATACATGTTCTCCATACACATCGGTATATTTTTTTCTTGCTTGGACGCCTTTTTTACCTTTTCGATAGTAAAAAAATAAATTATGCCGAAAATGCTGCTTTTCACTTTCTATATTTGAAAGGCTACCAATCAAAAACTACTGCGTAGAATCTATCGATATTTATCAGAAGCAATCCTTGCTATATCAGCTGCCAAAATATATAACGATCATGCTTAAGGCTTAAGTATGAAGTTGGCTGTGAAAATGTACAATAATTGTATTTTTTTAAGTCCTCTGCTGGGAAAAATCGAAATTACTTTCCGAACAACCGTATGTAGGTATGATCCATGTTACGTTTTTAAAAAAATATTTGATACTAGCTTTTGCCTGCGGCTTCGCTCGCGTTAATTTATAATTTAAAAATAACTCTTAACACACTACTAAAGTTTCTATAATAATAATTCAATCATGATTTGAAAGACACGTTGCACCATCTATCATCGTTATTGCTGTTTTCCTCGGGAATAGTAATTTTTTTCGGGATGAAAGGTACTCTATGTCCGTTTCTGTACACCTGACAACGTATATGCAAAATTTTAGGATGATCAGTTCAGTGGTTTAGGCGTGAAAAGGTAACAAACAAACAAACTTACTTTCGCATTTATAATATTAGTTAGGATAGGATTCTTTGTATGGTAACGTTTTGTAGAGAAAAGTCAGGACTCACCTTATGGTGAAAAGGGGATTCTCAAGTAGGTAAACAACTCAATACGTAGAAGCAAATAGACTGGTTTGAATCTAGAAAAGGCATTTCTATCTATCTAAGGCAGGTTAAGATAAGATAAGGCAAAGATATTCAGCGAACACAAAATGTAAGAAAAACCATTTTCTAATAACATTTCGTAGAAGGAAAAGCGCGGAAACCAGGAATTTATCGGACAGAAGTCTTAGGGGCCTTAAGCGATTCCTAAATATATTCACCTGCTTAACTAGAAGTCGATTTTATACTGATCTAGGAATTTATGGAAGAATTTTAAATTGTATGTATTCAGTTTATAAAAAAAAGGAAGGAAGGAAAAATGGGTGAGATCAATGCAACGCAACTCCTGGACTAGACTTTTAAGGAAAGTTCCAGAGCAGTTTGAGAGGACCTGTCCCAACAGATGGCATGCATACATCAGCCATCGTGTAGCTCAACCTTTAGTCTTAGGGTTTTTTTATTGTAATTGTTAGGATAAGGTAATTGATTACTAATAATAGAAAAAACATTACAAGTGTGGAACAAAATTTAAATTAATAATCTGTGCAACTGTTCGTTCCGACTTCCGCTTCTTTTGTTTATGACAATTAGCCAAGTGATTTTGTGAACTAGGTTTTTAGTATTAGTTTTTCGTTCTAGAAATTTCTTCGCTTATTGTAATATCGTTAGAGGTAATAGGATTTATTCTAATTACATAAACCTAACATCAAAACTCTGAATAAACTTTAAAATTATTAGTTTTCATTCATGCATTCAGCCCAAAGACATCCATTGCTGGACATAGGCCAAGCATCGCCACATCGACCGGTCCTGTGCTTTTCGCATCCAGCGGATTCCCGCGACCTTCACCAGGTCATCGGTCCACTTTGTGGGAGGCCTACCCACGCTGCGCCTTCCGGTACGCGGTCGCCACTCCAGAACCTTTCAGCCCCATCGGCCATCCGTTCTGCGAGCAATATGCCCCGCCCACGGCCACTTAAGTTTGGCAATTTTTCTGACTTGTTACCTTGTTTGTATAGCAAGAAAATTTTTATAACTTCTTGGCTTCTTAAGGAAACCAAATTTTTACAACATAGAATTTTCAGTATACGCTGTAAGCTGTTAAATGTGGAGCATTATCGCTTTATGTTTAATTTTATCCCTATTATTTTAATAACATCATAAAATAGCAATATTCTGTAACGCTCCAATCCCTAATTCTATCTTATAAAAGTCCGCATTTAACGTAGAGCTTAGTAAAGCATGTTTATAGAGTAATATATTACGTTATACAGTCATTCGTATTCTGGTTGCTTACTCTATCGATCGTGGCGGAACGATTACTCGCTCCATGTTGCTGGGGCAAGCAATGTATTATTAGGGTGACGTTGCCTGTTGTTGTCGAGGGCACAATATTATATTAGGATAATTGCAGTCTTCCTCTACTCTAGAGGAAGAGCAAAACAAAAAAACCGTCGCAAAAAGGGTTCCGTACCATTATCCATAAAAACGGCAAAAAAACACGTTTTTTGTATGGGAGTCCCCTTAAATATTTATGTTATTCTGTTTTTTAGTATTTTTTGTTATAGTGGAAACAAAAATACATCATTTGTGAAAATTTCAACTGTCTAACTATCACGATTCATGAAATATAGCCTGGTGACAGACGGACGGACGAACAGCGGCAAAAAAATCACGTTAGTTGTATGGGAGCCCCCTTAAATATTTATTTTATTCTGTTTTTTAGTATTTGTTTTTATAGCGGCAACAGAAATACATCATCTGTGAAAATTTCAACTGTCTAACTATCACGGTTCATGAGATACAGCCTGGTGATAGACGGACAGACGGACAGCGGAGTCTTCGAGGGTCCCGTTCCCTAAAAAACACCAAAATATGTCAGCCTCGCCAGTACCCGATGCATAATGCTACTGATTGCCTCTGACGATCGACAGATGGTGAAATTGTCCGACAACTTGTAAACATGCAGGCTGGTGACGGTTAGCAGCGTCCTAGTGCTAGAGGATTGGCTGCGGCTATAAGACCTCAGAACCAGTTCTCCAAGGCGTTTTACCCACCAAGTTAGTGCCAGTGCGTTGTATCTACTTTTCCTAGAAACTAAACAGGTACCGTCCGCGAGGCCTAAGCTGAGCTTTGGATTTGTGTGAAAATGAATGCAGACGCGTCCTTTGCTTGGTTTAAACCGGTTTATACTGCTTTTTGGCAATCGATTCTATGTGCACTCACACGAACGCAAAGCTCAGCTTACGCCTCGCCAGTTGTACCGTTTTGAAAAAGGCCAATTTTTAGCAATAGACTGCGAGAAGGTAAACCAATAGATAGCAATGCTGCTGATTTCTGGAAATCTTATACGTCGTTTTTTTTCATCCTTTATTGTCCCAGAAATCCTACTCATAAAAAAAACACGATTTTTACGTTCCTTTTTTTGTTAAGGCCAACAATTGTTCACTTCACCCTACAATTTGTACCAAAAGCTATGGTTCAACGGACGAATATAAAATCATAAGCAGTACACATAAAAAATCATAGCGCCGACTTGATACTTGATACGCAATCGTAAAAATAAGATGAGACTATGAAACATATTTGTTCAATTCACTTCGTTTTCTCGAGTACCTACAGTTACTCGCAAAGCGAAATATTTTTATTTCATTCTACATTTATTTTAGAGTGGTGTGCGAATTTAATCAGTTTTAATTTAATAGAATACTCCTCCGTTTACAGACGCAAATCTTCACATGCACAACCACCCAAACCCGGGACGATTGTCTGTAGGCCAAACAAATAATTTGGTCCATGCGGGAAGCATGGTGTAACAACCAATACATGGTTTAACAATCAAGCATTGTTCAACGACCAATACATAGTGTAGCAACCAGTGCATGGTTTAACAATCAAGCATTGTTCAACAATACATAGTGTAGCAACCAATACATGGTGTAACAACCAATACATGGTGTAACAACCAATACATGGTGTAACAACCAATACATGGTGTAACAACCAATGCATTGTTTAACGATCAATACATAGTATAGCAACCAATACATGGTGTAACAACCAATACATAGCATATCATAAGTAAGCAGAAACCAGAAAACACTGTGTTTGAAATCGACTACTTATCCAATTTCAGCATTTTTTTCGTGTAATTAAATAAAAAAATAAATACTTTTTACAAATCAGGCAGTCACTTGAGATAGAGAATATTAAGGTTTATCAGTCTCAAGGCATTAGACTGAGCTTTAAATTAAATTAGCAGCGCGTTAAGCAAAAACAATTGTAAAACAATGAGAGTTTTTGCTTCTACTTTAATATTCTATCTTAATAGTCTGAGGTTTCTGGTTTCTGTTACACATTGCTTATAAAGGTGTCTAATAGGGTATTTGACTGAAAAAAGTAATTAGTCCGTCAGTTAGATTATCAAAAAATATTTGACCCGTATTTTTTCTTTTGTTACGTAAACCAAAATTGACGAAGATACGACACTTTTAAAATTGGCAAAACGTCATAAGCAAGTGCAATTTTTACTTGCTTCTGACATCACAAGCCCCCACTTTTTATGCGTTTTATCTTTCCGTATATTCATAGATTTAACAAAAGAAAAAATACATGTCCATTATTTTTCAAAACTCTAACTGGCGGTCTAATTAGATTTTCAATTTATTGATGCTGTCAACATTCCTATTCTACTAACGAAATTGTATAAAATCGCAATCGAACTGCGATTCGAACACATCCATTTATTTGAAAGTCTTTGTATGAAAAAAATGCAATTAATATTTAGTTTTAATTCTGCCCAACTAGATCGCTACCTTGTATACAGTATGCAGCACTACCCTCCCGCTATTATATGCACATGCAGAACGCTTTTTCGTATCCAAGCGGTCGACGAGTCAAGCTATCTTGAGGATGTCCCGTGGAGTAACAATTTTCACCGAACTCTCACGTGGTAGAGCCGGTCGTATCTTCAGACTACGCAGTCACACCGATAATTCAGCCCTCATCAAGCTGTCTCCCTCCCTCAAGCCCCCGCCAGCAACGCCCTAAGCCGAGGTCCGAGTCCCACAAGGGGTCGCCCTTAGTGCTGTTGTTGCAGTTAGTCATGATGTTAGTGTAGTATAAGTAGTTAGCGTAAATTAAATATTTTACTGCCCGACCATTGGCTGGAGACTCTTCAGGTCTCGCCAATAACTACCCGGTTACGTAGAATGGTCCGCAAGGGCAAGCTTAGCAGACCAAAATATTAATTGCATCTTTATGTCATGGATTTCCGCAAAGTAACGCCTGATTCCATTATTTATGAAAAAAGTCAACATGATTGAATTGCGATTCGATTGCAATTTTCAACAATATTATTAGCAAGATTGAGCTTCAGAACTTTGGCTTTCCATAATAGTTTTTATCCCCGTATACTACTCAGGTTACTGACACTATTACCAAGAATATTACAAAAGTTTTCAACCCAACAACATAACTGTACTTAAGAGTACAAATATCACTGGATTTTATCACATACTTAGTTTTACGAGATAAAACAAAAACCAATTTCTATAAAGAACTTATGCGAAATGTTCACAAGTTATTAATATTGACATTATTGCTAAATTCCTGGAAGTCTTGGCGCTCCGCAAAGATGTTTCAAGATGATAGTGAATGGTTTAAGAAACTTTATTCTTATAAAGAATGTATACGTAGGTATCCTGTAGAATATCAGATATATTTTTCTGTTTTTTTTTTACTGCAGTGGATCATACACTTTTAAGGCATTATAAAACATGCTTTTAGCCCCTGTAGTCCCCTTAAATCAAAATTTCTAGCCAGTGTGTCCCATTTTCCTATGATAATGACGAAACCGTGTTCATACCCACACTCTGTTCTCAGTAAACAAGTTTCATAGTTTTTTTTTGGACGCAAAAACCAATTAATATGGGATAGCATCCAAAATACAAATAATATTTCTTCAAGGTCCAAATCTTGGCAACTACAGGTCTATAAACTTAAGCTCTTATCTTCATTTTGTACACGATGCTCTGAAGCCATAACTCGTTCGCCAAAGTAATTGTAGTAAAGTAGATGGAAGCCTCATTACCAGTTATCAAAAGCCGCAATTTATAACTTCATCTGGTAGAGGAAACTTGGCTAAGAATTAAGCTGGTGATACACGGACTGCACCGGCTATCGGACGGGATGCTATATTTTTGTAACGTAATATCACGCCTGTATTCTCTGAAAGGTTGGGCCAGAAGCGAGTATACCTCACGCTTCTGGCCGTGGTTCTATCCATGGTTAGGAGCGAGAGTGCGTGAGAAGCCGTCGCCTCCTTTTGCCAGGAGGTAATGGCGATTAAGGAGGGAGCGGAGAAGGAAAGAAAAGCGAATGCCACTCTCGTTTTCCGTGCCAAACCACCGGGCGCCAGAGGGCGCGCGTTGAACCCCTGGCCGTCGTAGTGTGCGTGGCCTGCGGACGGCGGGACCCGTCGCCCGACTATTAACAGGCCCGAGAATGCGGCGCGCCGTGTTCCACGCACGCCTCTTAGGAGGGCGTGGGGCAAGGCCCCACCGAAGAAAAGGTCCACCGGGGACTGGTGGACCGAGGCCTGCCGGGATTGCTGTGCATACAGCTGCAAATCCCGCAACACTGGCCATAGGTCAGGAGAAGGAACACCGTGGGTATTTAGCCAGTAAGAGTCGTAACCCTACGTCTTCCCCGGGTACGGGACGGTACCCAGAAGGATATGCCACGACAAAAAAAAGTGTAACACCGTCATTTCTTCGTTATGTTTCATTCTCATGGAGGCGAGCCTACTGCCATCAACTGAGCACACATCCAGATTCCGGGCTGCTACTGAGAAATTCCACACGGAAAAACCCGATAACACTATGCCCGACTTTGGGATCGAACTCAGGACCTCACGTTCGATGGTCGCGCTTGCAAACACTAGACCAATGAAGTAGTCACTATGCTATATTCCAAATTAACAACATCACACTAATATTATAAAGGTGAAAGTTTGTGAGTGTGTGTGTTTGTATGTTTGTTAATTCTTCATGCGCAAACGGATGGACCAAATTTGATAATTTTGATAATAATAATTTGGTATGGAGGTAGCTGACATCCTGGATTAACACATAAGCTACTTATTATCCCGAAAAAAGCGGGTAACACCGCAGGGCGCAGCTAGTAATTTATAAATATGTAATTATCTATATATGAAAATCTGTAATTGACTTTTTGCTTCCCTTCTATCACTACTACTGTATGTTTAGCTGTAGATTTTCCTTTAAATAAATAAACAAATATGTTTTGTGGTTAAAGAACTTTATTCTCAAAAGAAATTTACAATAAATTTCACTTCATTAACATTACAGTAACTTAATCTATATTAACGAGCAGAGCAAATTTTTGTAAAATATTAATGGAAAACATATAGCCACTTCTTGTACTCCCAGCCTTAGTCAGTAGCCTGTCCCTATTTCAAGAAAGAAATTAGAAAACTTCAGTGTCATTATTCAAAAAGTAAAGCCTCCAAAGGTCAGCCTGTATATTTTTTGGAATATCTTCCCGTTATTGCAAAAAATAAAAGTATCCTTTTCCTTGTATTTAAGAATTATAATTGTGCCTTTTCTTGTATTCCGTAAAATGTAATCTTATTTTGTAGATGAGACTAAATGTATTTAAATGTTTTTATTATTTGGTAATAGCGACCCGAAGGACGTATTTACAAAACTGCTGTAAATAAGTTGTTTCTCGGAGTATTTTCTGATCAATCCGTGAAACTTAGCTAGATGTAAGCTACGGATGTTCTACTCCTTTGTCTAAAAATGTCTGTATACACTATGCAAGTACTTGTACGTGTGGGTGTACACCCAAAGACAATCCCAGATTCATCATCATCATCATTCAGCCGGAAGACGTCCACTGCTGGATAACGGCCTCCCCCAAGCATCGCCACATCTTTGTGCTATCCATGTTGGGGGGGTTTGCCATAATCGCCACGCTTGGCAGACGGGTTGGCGATCGCAATATGATTGTTAAAGTACTCAGAGAACGCTGCTGCCCATCCTCTAGTGAATCCCTTAGTCGCCTTCTGTGACACCTATAGGAAGAGATGAGGTAGTGCTATTCTTTACGTCCGGCACCACACCGAACCAGGACTATTATAGGATATGGAAACAAAGTATGGGACTCTGGGTTTGAGTGGCTAAAGTAGACTGGTTATCTGGGACTGTTGAAGAACAACGGCCCATGCCTAATCAATGTTTGTATTACATGAACTAAATGGCAGGGGGTGACTTGTACATTCAATGAATGGGCTCCCGAAAACGGTCGCTAGCACATAGTGACACAACGACAAGGGGGCAACATATTTTGAGGTGCTTGAGGAGTGGAGAGGTATTTCACGGCTATCAGGACAATCCCGGAAGTACGGTCAAGATCCTACCAGCATCTTACTGAAATACTTACTTACCCCGATCACGTTTGTTCTTGCGAATCTCCATTCAAACCAGCCAATGAAGGCAAGAGAGAGGTGGGAGCTCTGTTCCACGTCAGTGTTCACTCCGGCCGGCCAATAAAGGCAAGCCAGAAATGAGGAACAAGACTTCTCCTGGGAGATCAGGTCCGTAGGGTCGCTACTACCCAAGAGCTCGCTACAAGCTGCCCTGCGGGTAATTATTATATAACCTAACATAACATCACGCCTGTATTACCCGAAGGGTTGGGCAGAGGTGTATTAGTATACCCTCATTTCGCCAATTCCACACGGTAAAACCCAATAACACTGCCCGACCTAGCGATCGAACCCAGTACCTCACTCTCAGCAGTCGCGCTTGTAACCACTAGACCGAGGTAGTCTAAAGCGTGAATTACATAGAAACGGCATAAGGTGTAGGCACGGCGCACGCGTCGCTTTCATACATTTTGTGCGAAAAAAAATTGAAGCGGCACGAAAAATGTATGAAAGTGACGCGCCTGCGCCGTGCCGGCGCCTTATGCCGTTTCTGTGTAATTCAGGCCTAAGGGTACCAACGCACTTTACGGCTAGCCGGAACGCGGTCAACCGTCCGGTTGGCCGCAATCAAAAATATATACGAGAAAATAGTTTTTATACGCACTGCAATGCGGCATATTATTAACTAGATTATTTAGGGTACCTACGCACTTTGCGGTTAGCCAGAACGCGGTCAGCCGTCCGGTTGGCCGCAATCAAATATATATACGAGAAAACAGTTTTTATACGCACTGCAATGCGGCATATTATTAACTAGATTATTTAGGGTACCTACGCACTTTGCGGTTAGCCAGAACGCGGTCAGCCGTCCGGTTGGTCGCAATCAAATATATATACGAGAAAACAGTTTTATACGCACTGCAATGCGGCATATTATTAACTAGATTATTTAGGGTACCTACGCACTTTGCGGTTAGCCAGAACGCGGTCAGCCGTCCGGTTGGCCGCAATCAAAAAAAAATTCGAGAAAATTGTTTTTATACGCACTTTGATGCCGCATTGCAATGCGTATAAAAACTATTTTCTCGTACATTTTTTTGATTGCGGCCAACCGGACGGCTGACCGCGTTCCGGCTAACCGCAAAGTGCGTAGGTTCCCTAAATAATCTAGTAAATAATTAAAGTTAACGAAAATTGGCGTAAATCCAATCCTATATAGTTATAAACAAAGGCGAGACAAAACTTTGTAAGATTTAGTTCAGACGGGACTTTCGCTTCGGTTATTCTTTTTCTAATTAATGCTTTTAGTGATACAAAGGATTTGGGTCACGGTGGAACTTGGCTGTGTTTTTTCCTGTTTATTTTTTTACCGGGGTCGTTATGTAGCTGTGATCCGGAAATAGGAATTAATTGGGTATCTATCGATTGCCAAGTTGGTTTAGGGGATGGCTTTGAGTGTGAAAAATTTCTTAAGATACAACATTAGTGCATGATAGTTGACAGTTCACAGTTAATAAGATTGTTTTTTTTAAACATTACTACCTATACAGTTCACCGTTAGTGTGCGTCCTGAGAGACGGCGCACGAGCGTATTGCGGAATGCGGAGCGGCTTTACCGTCGTTACCTGTCCTTAGTGCACGCGGGAAAGTTGACGCGTACGCGCATGTTTAGTGTTTCGTTTACTTTACTATGGTTTTAATAATGTCGATATCAAAATTCAAACTTCATTCATTCCGCCTGCGCGGTGCGTCGTCACTCAGAACGCACACTTAGTAAGTATTGTTTTTAATTTAAACATTAGTACATGACATTTGTGTAGGCCACACAAAAGATACGTCGGGCGAAGACAAGGCGAGGACGCGTTGCAATAAGGCGCAGACGTCGCAGCGTTGTTTCTGTATGTTTTGCATCGCAACGCTTCTATACATTTATAGTCCTTAAAATATAGCTTGATTAGAATGACAGCTGCCAAACTAGTGTGACTAGTGCTGGGAAAGGACTGATCAAATCGATATAAATCATTAAAAAATATATTTAATACGTATCTATAATTTGTATATTTTCGTAGCCGTCATCTTGGATTTGGATTTTGACCTTATTTTCAGCATCAGCACACTGGAAAACCATGAAATTGACACCCATGACAACTAATTTGCAAATATTCATGGCCGCCATTTTGAATTTGAGTTTTGATCTCATCTTCAGCATCAGCATACCCAAAAACTTTGGATTTGATACCCATGACGAATAATCATAGCCGTAATAGTTTATATCTAAAACATACATTTAAAACTTTTTAAGACCTTTTCAATATTGTACGAAGTAGGTATAATTATTTATTATCATCGCATAAAATTTTAATAACGCAAACGTAATAATTTTTTTATTCAATTGATTTACATTTATCGATGTGTCCCATCTCTAACATTTTTGCAATCTGACATAACTTTTGAAGAACGTAAGATTTATATTTTATGACCATGAATCAGTAAGAATTACTTTAGTTTATTAGCAGGTTTTTAATTTTTTGCATTTTATGGGAAGCACTGTATTTAAAAAAAATGTTATCATGCTAATTAAGTGAGTGATTTTTCGTGTGCCAATATAGATCACCCGTTCGACGTAACTACAAGGTTATGTCGTTACTTTTGCTGACATCTGTCATTTTAATCAAGCTATATTTTAAGGACTATAGTAGGAAAGTACACTTCAAGGGGCGCCGCGCCGCGTCCACGCCTCGTCTTCGTCCGACGTCTTTTCTGTGTGGTCTGCAGCTTACTTGCGTTTCCTGGAAATCATACGAAACGGAGTTAATTACACAGATTGTAAAAGAATTTGTGTAATTCCTTCAAACCACGTGATCTATTTGTGACAAATATTGACCCGGCATGGAAAATTTCAGTAAGAACAAAAATAAATTTTCAAGCTGAAAATGTACTTTTCTGTTTTTGAGTCATTTTAGCACTCCAATTTAACTAAATGCGCGGAACGATATCTAGCTAGTTGTACCCGACAGCTGTGTCGCTATGCTTACAATAATTTGTGCGTGCCATCAAAATTTGTGAATAAGTTGGTTTAGATACGATCACGTACCGCTACCAAAAAAAAAAAAAAAACATTTTTAATCAAGCTAAGTCCGTGCGGGGTTAATAATTACCAGTAATAGATCCTGTGGTTTTAAGGAATCACATGGATTGTTTACAATGAGTCGAAGAAAAAAGTAAAAAAATAATATAGACAGACATATGAAACAGAAAACTATTATTTAATCAATTTTACGTGTAGAACAAAACTAACAGTGATCAATTAATCAACAAGTTCACTTGAGGTAACATTCGCGAGTTAGTGCATAGTTGCCGAGTTACCGCAGGTGAACTCGCTCAGTAACTAAACAATTCATTAAGTACTAGTAAGTACCTTACACATTATCAATGTCACACTTTGCGGGTTAAGGGTGGCTCGAGGTGTCAACCCTTAACGAGCATATGCACATAAAATCAGAAAGCTACTAAGAAGTTGAGCAGGCGTGTACTTACAGTAGAATAATGAAAACACTTTTAACCACACAATACAGGGTGTAAACGAATTCGTGTAATTCCTTCAAACCGCGTGATCTACTGGTGACATTGATTAAGACTGCATAAGTTTTTTTTAGGAATCAACAAAAAAAAAGTTTTCGATAAATGAAACATGTACTGTATCTGAGTAATTTTAGAGCCCCGAGTTAAATAACTGCGTGGAACGATATCGCGCTAGTCGTGCCCGTCAGCTGTCTCCGTGTCTTCATTCATTTATGCATGCCATCGAAATTTTCTCACATAAAATTGTTATTTGGGGAAAAAAAGTTTTTTTTTACTTTAATTTTTTTTTTGTCTATATCTCGTGTGGGGTTATTCTATACCATTCATGTGATCATGTGGTTTGAAGGAATTACACGAATTCGTTTACACCCTGTATATATTACCTATAAGCAATTACAGATAAGTTTACAGGGCGTGGTTCTAGAAGATACGATACGAGGAGTCCAGGGTCTTCAGGTGTAGTAGTAGTACTTAACTAGAGGCTGCTGAGGAGCGAGAGAGGAGGTTTTTTTTTTCTGTTGGCCTTCTGTAGGTTTTCCTTGAGGACCCCTTCTACGTAACCGGGCAGTTATTGGCGAGACCTGAAGGGTCTCCCATAGGACGAACTGCAGCGTGCAGGGCCTTTTATAGGCCCACCCCGCCACCACTACCACCGTCACACCTGACCTTCTAGGTAAAAAGAGAAAGTCCGTAGTGGAACTTCGTCGCTGGAGCTCGTGGCAAATCAACAAGTACGCGGATCATGGATGTGTCAGTCTGTGGATAGGTTACAGGGGCCCAATTCTCCTAAAATAAATTGTTGCCAAACGCAATCGAACCACAACCGTCAGTCAGTTTTTGTTTTCGAAAACTTTCAAAATGATTGATTTGGTTTTTTGTATCAAATAATTTGATAGCTTTTGAAATTGAGAACTGTCTGAATGAACTGTTCGGCCTTGGTTCGGTTGTGATTTATCAAGATTTATTTTAGGAGAATTAGGCCCCTGTTCGTTACACATCAGGACCCCTTCGAGCTTTGGAGAGCACGATAAACCGTCACTGCGTCGGTCCCAGGTGTCATACGAATACCTATGACAGTTTTACGGATAGTCAGAAACCTAAAAGTATGATAAGTATCTGGTCTAATCTCAGAATGTCGAAATACCTTACCGTGGAATGGGGTTACTTTGATTCACGGGGTGACTTTGATAAAAACTTAATAATTTTTTAAAACCGAAATTTCTCCTTTTCTAAACGCAAGCGTACGATTTTAATTCTTGGGTGTGCATCACTGAATGTCACTGTTTGTCAATGCCCAAGCGCTGCACGTACAAACGGATCGATATTGGAGATTTTCATAAAAAACTGTGAGTATTGCATTTCAACTATTTCAAAGGCTTAAATAACTTTACGGGTACCGGATTGGATATGAAAGGTGCTAGAAAAAATGTTAGTTTATGTTGATAAGTGTTTACTTAGCTTGAGAAAGACGTCATGCTTTGTATTCTAACCTCAAAAATTTCGTTCACTGGCGGTTTTTCTTTTTTGCGGGGTGTCATTGATCATAGGCATGGGGTTTCTTTGATCATTGTTCAATCTCACCCAAACCTAGCAATTTTGCTGTTTCTGCCATTTTTAACATAAACTATCAATATGTTTTCAATGATGACTGCTTTATATACTTTTATTTACTTTCAGCGCTCTGCCAAGTACCCATACAAAGCGTCCAGACGCTCGCGCCTATCGAAATTTTAATGATGAGGTGTTGGAGCGAGCTGTAACAGCTGTTGCAGAAGATCTTATGGTTTTCAATAAGTACCATGGAGTATAATAAAGAATTGATAATAAAATTGTTTTTTTTTTGAAAAGTTATTTTTATTGCCTTGATCAATGTCACCCCCAAACTCTTAAAAATGTAATAACTTTTTTTGCACTTGACCGATTTTTTTCGTTCTTTAGAAAAAGTGTCGCTTAAAAGGGTTACTTTTAGTTTCCGTGAAAAAAATAGGGGGTATCAAAGTAACCCCACTTACGGTTTAACATTGATCACTCACATTTATATTTTTCTTCGACATATTAGTCATTAAAAAATAAATCTAATTCATTGTATCGATTGTACAGTAAAAACCGATATTCTGATTTTTTTTTCGTTTTTTTTTCGTTTATATTTTAGAAAATATGGCCATTTGAATTTCGAAATTGATCAATGAAACCCCATTCCACGGTATATAGCAAACAATGTACGGCGTAACACAATCTTCTTCTTCTCTCGTGTCAGCACGAGCTACACAAAAATAGCTCATGCTGTGGGGAAAAGGTTAGCCAGTCAGCAAGGTTAGTAGCGGTGGTGCACCGGACGTACTTAAGTATCGTCAATCGTGGAGGCTCTTTTCATGCACCCCAATACAAACAGCCCATCGCAAAATCCCTGCGTAACCTGTATGGCAGGGGCTCACGTCGGGGCAGGAGTTTGGTTTTAGTCGGTAAGAGTCCGACACTACCCAAGCCATCTCATCCGTAAGGAGGCGTGGGTGTCCATGAGGATTTCCCAATCATGTCAAAACAGAAAAAAAACTCTGAACGTTAGCATTACCCAGTAACTGGGCTGCGGAGGTCTGATGACAGTCTCTCCGTGTAAAATACTGGTGTTTAGCTAGTTCTAGTTAAACTGGAAGCTGACGCCGTCGCCAGGCGAGCAAGTCGTAATAAACGACGAATTTGGCACCATAATAATTGTGCCCAAAACTGGCAATCGGCACGCTAGCTACTACAGGGAACTTAACACAAGTGGCGAAACGTAAGTGTGCACTGTATATACTCCTGTAATAGGAGAACACATCTACTTACCCCTTCGGGGATTACAGGCATGAGATATATGTACGTATAGTATATACATAATACGAAAGATTTTAACCACGCTTTTCTGATGGTATTATGAGTCAAATGTTACATCAACAAAAGTTCATGTCGGGAACTTCGTGGAGTGAGCGCCATCTGTTGTCCGCCACCTAACTAACCGTGACGTCAACATCGGACCACCACTGCCCGTTGGCGGGAGGAGACCGGCTCGCGCGGTGCGCCCGGAGGATTGCTTCTTGGACCGTACGACCAAAGAGTACAGTATATCTATAAGATAGAGAGCTAACTTCACGTTTTAGGTTAAATTAGGCGACAGCAGCGCCGCCCTGGTAGTCGTTCATCGAACTAAAGTCTAGATATAGCAGATATAGATGTATTTATGTATAGATCATAATGGATAGGTACGTACGTATATATAGTTTAACTTTGGTACTTTCGTACTTGAATGGATGAAATTAAAGTGTATCGTAAAAAATCCGCTAAATTGAATAATCGTGAATTCAATTTAGCGGTTTTTTACACTAACACATTAATTACAATATCAAGTGTAGGAAAACAGAAAATGGGTATTGTACAGAAAATTTTAATTTTCTTGCTTACAATGCTAAGGTGTCATAAGTAAAAGACAGTTATTTTGTAATTAATTTATTACTTGATCACAATCACCTAAAATTAAACAATATTCTTTACTATTACGGTTTAATCAGTAATACTAAAGTAAATGTAAACAATTGGTTTTATTGAGAACTATACAAACTGACAATTACAATTTATTACTTGATTTTGGCTTTAAATCAAACCCTAGACACAATTTTCATTTTTTAAATTTTCAAAGTCTTTGTTACCTGGGAAAATACAAGGGTTCTAACGGTACCAAACACATCGAAATCGGTTCAGGCGTTCAGAAATTATGGTGGAATAAAGAAACATACAAAAATACATACATACATGAACACTGAAAACACTACTTTTTTACTACAAAAGCTACTTTTTTTGGGCAGTCATGTAAAAAAGCCAGTCCGAGGTCCAACTGCTCTGTCCAACTAGTTGGACAATGAGTCTTTACTAGGGGCAGTTGTCCAACTTTAAAAATAGTTGGATCACAGCACCTTTTGAGAGTTCCGTGGTTCAATTTTGAGCTAAGTATTAAGTTGCTTAAGCACCTAGCTCCAGTTCATTTCTGATATCCTGGTAGTCTATCGATGATATCATTTATTACGATCCTTTCATGCTCTTCTCTGTTTCATCGTTGGTGCGTTTCGAGGAATACCCCATATTTTGATACTTACGTTTTATTTATAAAACTCAACGATGCTAGGGAAATAACTTTCACACACTCAGTTGTATTTTAAGGAATCTAATCACTTAAAATATTGGACGAGAAAATATTGGAATTTGAATCCGTATCAGTAACGTGCCGACATTTTTCTCAGGGTGGTCAGCACAAAAGCGCTGTAATTATACAAAAGTTACAATTTTCATTTGAATGAGAAAATAAACGACTATAATGGTCATAAAAATTGTTTTTATATATGTATTGTTTGTAAAATTCTAAATGTGTTTTACTTTTTAAATAAAATTATGTTTATTTGTAAAGCAATATAATTCATAAATTTTATTTTTTAAGGATGACAACCTCTTGATTTTGTTATATCACTATCACGGCTAGATGGCACTACTTTCCATACTTTAATCCCTGTCATGAACTTATGTACTAAGTCGGCACAGCATGCGTACGACGGAACACTCGTCTAGAGTATTCTGTGTAGATCAGCTGAAGAAGTCTGACCTTATATATCTGACTAGCTTGTCCTTATTTTATGATCTTGTAATAATTATCTAAAGTATTATATTGTGATCTAGTTCATGTTACTAACACTAACCCAAATACAAGTACTCTCAGTGGTGGAGAGTCTATGTTGGTTTTATTTACTACATTTACCTTGCTCACAATCCTGACATACCAATATTAGCGATAACTGTAATGATAGAATCACTCCTTAACGATTAAATTGTAGTGTCGCTAACATCAGAAGTGGAACAAAAAAAAAACAGTCCACATTATGATTGTATACCCACATGTAAATATTTTACTCCCCTGTAGACGGACTGACGAAAACTTGATTATACGAGTGAGATTATAATGGTGAGACCGAGAAAAGGTGATAAATCCGGTGAGTCGCAACCATTTTATTATACTTACTTATGTGTGAAGGGAGTTTGATGAAGGAAATATAATATCCAAGGGTATTTATTCGAGTAAAATAAATATTAAATGATATGTGTGTTAATTCGTATAAAATAAAAAAAGATGATATCTGTATTTATTCTCGTAACATAAATATTAAATGATATCAGTGTTTATTCGTGTAAAATAACAAAATATGGTATCTATATTTGTTTCTTTAAATAAATGCGTTGCAGTCGCATTACAGTTTGTCGTGAGATGCAACCTGAGGCACCACCCGGTATGACAAACCGGGGTTGGAACATGACGAAGCAATTGTTATAGGGCTGGAACCCAGGCGGGTGATGCCGTGATATGGCTAGATCCAAGGCGGGTGATGCCATGTTGAGAAAGCAGGATCCCAGGCGGGTGATGCCAAATGAGTTGGCTAGATCCAAGGCGGGTGATGCTATAAATTGATAAATGAAATGCAGTAAAAAAAAAATGTTTTGAAAATATTGAAACCTACATGTTTTTATTGGTTTTGCTATAATTCTTCTTACAGAATGGTGCAAAATAGTTTATTGAAATTAAAAGTAGATTGTTATTACTTATGGTTTAAAATGTATTTGTGTTGATAAAGCCCAGGCGGATGATGCCAAATAAGTTGGCTAAATCCAAGGCGGGTGATGCTATAAATTGATAAATGAAAATGCAGTAAAAATGAATGCTTGAAAATATTGATACATATTTGTTTTTATTGGTTTTGCTATAATTCTTGTTGCAGAATAGTGCAAAATAGTTTATTGACATTAAAAAGTAGTTTTGTTAGTACCTACAAAAAAAAAAAGTTTTAAATGTATTTTAGTAGATGAAAACGGAAATAGTATTTTTATTGGTGATAATTGTTATAGGTCTGGAACCCAGGCGGGTGATGCCATGATATGGCTAGATCCAAGGCGGGAGATGCTATAAATTGATAAATGTTAAAGTTTCTAGTTAGAAATAGAAGTACGTGTTTGACCGTTTTTGTAAATTAAACCCATGAGGGGTTGAAATTATAAGAGTTGAAAGTTTGTATGAAAATCATTATTCCATGGGGTTATTAACTTGACATTTGGCACAAAGACTCTTCAAAGTAAATAATTAATAAATACAGTGCTTTGCTTTATAATGTTATTGTAAAAAAAATGAAATGGCCACACAGCCTCACATATAGTATTGCCTATATGTATTTTACTTGCCAAACTAGATGAAACATTTGTACCATAATCTATGCCATGATGGAAACACCAGCAAATGTTAATAAAGCTTGGAAAACAACTTGGTACGTTTAAGTGCAGCGAAAAGCTCTTTAAATGCAAGTGATTCCAAGTGGTAAGCTCTAGGAAAACCAGGACTTAAGTGTGGCATAGTCCCTTTGAGTGCGGTTGACCTAGCAGTAATAGAGGCATTTGCTGATGGTTCAAATGCGTATTCTTCTCTCGTGTCAGCAAGAGCTATACGAAAACAACTCATGCTATGGTGAAAAGATTAGCCAGTCAGCAAGGTTGGTAGCGGGGCTGACTGCCCAGGGTGCGCCGGACGTACTTAAGTATCTGTACTCGTGGACGCTCTTTTCATGCACCCCAAATGCGTATTATGGCTTTGTGAATCATTGAGATATTTAACAAAGAAATATTTTAAGTGTTGATGCATAATAATAATTTATTGAATAATTGATCGCAATTATAGTTATTTATTGAATAACATAGAAACACCAGCAAATGTGAATAAAGCTTGGAAAACAACTTGGTACATTTAAGTGCAGCGAAAAGCTCTTTAAATGCAAGTGATTCCAAGTGGTAAGCTCTAGGAAAACCAGGGCTCTTAAGTGTGACATAGCCCCTTTAAGTACAATTGAGCTAGCTGTAATAGAGTGGGCATTTGCTGATGGTTCAAAAGCGTATTATGGCTTACGGTTCATACTTGCAGAACTAGTTCTAATGCTGGTTTTGTTTCAGTGTTTTACCTAGACTCGTGGGGCGCCTGGGGCATGCGCCTTGCAGGATGGCCGTGTCGGGAACTTCGTGGAGTGAGCGCCATCTGTTGTCCGCCACCTAACTAACCGTGACGTCAACATCGGACCACCACTGCCCGTTGGCGGGAGGAGACCGGCTCGCGCGGTGCGCCCGGAGGATTGCTTCTTGGACCGTACGACGGAACACTCGTCTAGAGTATTCTGTGTAGATCAGCTGAAGAAGTCTGACCTTTTATATCTGACTAGCTTGTCCTTATTTTATGATCTTGTAATAATTATCTAAAGTATTATATTGTGATCTAGTTCATGTTACTAACACTAACCCAAATACAAGTACTCTTAGTGGTGGAGAGTCTATGTTGGTTTTATTTACTACATTTACCTTGCTCACAATCCTGACATACCAATATTAGCGATAACTGTAATGATAGAATCACTCCTTAACGATTAAATTGTAGTGTCGCTAACATTCAGACATTTTTTTTTTGTTTTTCTTTACTTAATAAATCAATTAATTTTACTACTTCCTTGTAAACAATACCTTATGTTGAACTGGCAACATTTATAAATTATCGTGTGAGTGGGTGGATAAGAAACTTCTCACTTCACAACCCTCCCCGACACATAAGACACACGGCGAGAGGGGTATGGCATGACAAAAGTCACAACGCCGCGTTCATAGGACTTGTTACCATAGATATTTTTCGATTTGTAAAAAATGAATATTTGTAAAATTAAGCTTTATTCAACAAACTATATCCCAGCTTTTCTTCTCCAATTAGGCATCGGAATCGAAGGTTAAAATCTTTCGAGTACCTCGAGCCCACGGTGATATACAACGTGTTACAAAAATACCCCTAAAGCCGAAAAGGGATTAAAAGGTCTCTAGTAAAGAGACTATTGGCAACATTTAAAAAAAAATAAGACCCAAAGAAAAACATTTGGACAAATCATAAAATAAAATCATCACTGAAACGCAACCCTGAAAACATAAAAGTAAAGAGTAGACTACCCAGAAAGTTATTTACATTCTTACCTAATTTTCTCTGAGAGGTAAATGACAACAACCATAAAAGACTACTTGATTAACATTTTCTTTTTTAAGGGGAATTATGTAACACGTTGTATATAGGCTCGTGCCCAGCAGTGGGCCATAACGGGCTGATTATGAATTGATCACTTCATGATGTGGCCGGCCATTTCATGAAATGGTTATATTACCTTGCACACAGCCACACAAGTATTTACATACAAACATGACAACAAGCTTACTTCCCATCAAATTCCCCATAATAAACAATTCCCCCCTTACGATAACAACTAACTCAGATGACAAACACTTGGCAAGTGACTCGTAAACCATGTTTGCTCTATAATCTCTTGTGATTAATTTGCTGCGGTTTTCGGGATCGTCTTGTGTTTCCCCAAGGACACCCTGGCTTAATTGTTGGGAGGCGGAAGTAGCAATGAACCCTGCCTGTATAAAAGGTATGGTTTTAGTCAGTGGAAGGAAAGTCAGTGCGAAATAAAGTGTTAGTTGAAATCCCGTGTAGACGGGCTAGAATATAAAACTTCCTCACCGCATGCTAGGAATAGACGCATGTCTTAAGATTCAATAAACTCAGCACGCTTGTTGGAAAGATCCGCCTGGCTTGCTACCATCCTCACATTAAAGTCCGGCGCCAAGCAGTTTACTGTGTTCCGTCGTGTATGTGAAAGCCAAAGTGGTTCAAGGGAATTGCTCTATATCTCCGTTACTTGGATTCGTGTACTCCATCTTAGACCCTGTGTGTTTTGATCTTACCATCATATGCGACTAGGGTCAAACGAGACCAAGTCAAATGATAAAAACCCTGTATCAAATTGCAAAGAAAATAAGAAAAATATTAAAGCGTTTGTAAAAATATACCTTGTATTGATTTGTATTTAGAAACAAAGTTAATTTAATATTGACTATGATCCTCTTATAAGCATGTCCTTCGCGAGACCGCCTTACTGACAAATACAAGTTACCTACTGGCAGAATACTAACAAGCTGTCTATTGAATCTATTAATGAAATTGTGGGAATCGAACCCACGAACCGTGGCTCGAAATCCAATCGCTCAGCCTCTACGCCAATTGAGCTATGTTATCTTTTTAACAACGTTATAATTTACTGTATCGTAGAGTATAGAGGCTTCATGTAGTTTAAAGGCTTACGCGGCATCCTACGTGAGCGGTCTAGAAGCGACGCGAAGAGGCGCGGCGCGACGCGAAAACAACAAACAGTCGATATCTATTGAAGTGACCATATGACCAAACGCACGTGGAGTGCGGTGCGGCGCGGCGCGAAGCGAAGCAAACGCGATCAGTTGCCTTAATATTTTCGCGCGAACTCGATGCGGTGCCGTACAGTGCAATGGCGGAGGCGCGAGGCGGGCGGTTCGCGAGCTTGTAGGACAAAGCCGCCGCTTCGCACTGCATCGCATTGAATTCGCGTGTCACCGCGCTTCGACTGGCCCTTTATCTACTGTATCGAGGGCCCTTATGCTTGTGAGCCCTAAGACACTGGCTCGGCAGTAGCTACGACCATGCTTCTATCAATTTTTTTTTTAAGATTATCGGTTTTCAAATAAGCCTATAGTTAACCTGATGGTAAATTGTTACTACCGCCTAAACAGCATGACTGGTTAGTCGCTTTACATTCAAAAACCATGAACTCTGCCATCATTCAGTACAAATTTTATTATGGGACAAAAATTGTTATATAGAACTGCTGTTCCATGCAAAATAATCAATGTTGCTTCATAAAATGTATTGAACAGGTGTTTTTCTCATGGTAAATATTGTACAGAACGATGAGGAGAGTTCATGGTTTTCAGATTTAAACCGATTAACCAGTCATGTTGTATACATCTACAACACCAAGAAGATTGCTGATACTTTGCCAACCCTAGAGACAAAATTGATGTCTCATTGTGCCTGTACTTTCACCGCCACCAATAATACACTTAAAACCGGAACACAACAATGTTGCTTAGGCCGGTTTTTTGATCGCTAGTTAACTCGACCAATGGTTAAAAATTGCAACAAATGGTTAAATTTCTGAAATATCATATAGTTTAACCATCGGTTGCAATTTTTAACCATTGGTCGACTTAACTAACGATCAAAAAACCGGCCCTTAGCAGCAAAAATAGGAGGTAGTACCTCCCCAGACGAACTGATTCACAAGAAGCTCTTTTCCAGCAATTCATTACCAGAATCAACACATTATTGGCTACCGACGCCACAATGTCGAGACACATAAAATTTTAAATCGGAATAAAATCGAATCCAACCTGAATGCAGTACGGATAAAAGTGGAATTAGAAATAGATATATTCTTTTAATGTATTTTACAGTCTGTTTGTTACAATAAATGGCAATCGGAAAATTATTACTATTTCTATCCTAATGGGGCGTCTACACCAAGCCGAGGAAGACCAACGAACGTTTGTCATATTTTGTTGAATTTGAACAAATATTTTAAAGAACGATTCCAGTTTCATTCGGATTTAAGCCCGGCGCGTCACCAGCGACACATTATCAGAAACTGCCAGAAAATTTGTGACGCGCGGATCTGCTCAAAATTCAGTGATTGGTAGGATGCTAAGTAACTTTAACAAAAATTCTCTCATCTTGATATACTTAATACCAAAACAGGTGTATTCAGGGAACAACATCGACGACACGTTTGGTGCAGTGGCTAAGCGATTGGCTTCTGCGCTGCGGGTCGTGGGTTCGATTCCCACACGGAACAAAAATTTGTATGGCCTACAGATGGTTGTTCCGGGTCTGGGCGTTTGTTTGTGAGATTTGTGTCTGTAAACGCACCCACGATACAAGAGAAATCTTAGTGTGGGGCAACGTTTTTTTTTAAAAAAAAAAAAAAAAAATTAATAACGTCAGTATGTGACAAATTGTTAAATAAAATAAAATAAATATAATTAGAAGATAGATAGAAGGTGTATAGACTATGATCACACACCACTATAGCATATTCACACGGCTTCGTCCCAACTGATCCCCAGTCCCAACTCGCCCGGTCCATATGTATCTACTTACATGTATAGCAAAAGGCGCAAAAGTACTGATGGTAAGAAAAGTGCTTGAATGGTTTGTATTTATTTTTATTCAGTCATCGCAAATCACAGTTTTTACAATAATGAAAAGCTCTCTGTTAAAAAAACACATTTAATACACTTAAGTTCATCATAATGATTGAGGTACGAGAACATTCTTTTACCACGGCATTAATTAAAATAGGTCGAATTTAATGTTAATCCGACACAAGACACCCCGACTCCACGTGGTCAGATTCTGTCCTACCCCTAGAGTGTTATTTAAAAGCGTGGAGCCAGAAGCTTGCGAAGGAGGTCCTGAGTGGAACGAGGCCGAAACGTAGCGAGCCGGGTGAGGTGGTGAGCGAACCGATTTGGCAACCTCCCGAGCGTAGCGCCCCGGTCGAGTGTGCGAGCGAAGCAAAGGGGCGACAAAGCGAGTCTTGTGGCGGAGCATGCTCAGAAACACTGGCATGCTTGATTGCTTGTGTGATACATGCTTGTTTGTTTATGTACCCCATTCGATACTCTGTACTTCGACATTTAGGTCTTTCGATGTCACTTTTGTAGATAATTAGATTTTAGATATATTGGACGTAGGTTGTCTAACCATTCGACAATTTAAACTTACGTTAATTTAATTTTCGGTTTTATGGTCGTTCGATATTTAAGTTTTCGATGTTTTGAACGTTGACATTTCAACCGTAGGTACTTTAATTTTCGAAGTTCAAAAATGTACCCTAATAATTACCTACTTATTAGAACGGAATGTAAGTAGGTTATTTTGTTAAAAAATGTATAGAAAAATATCAAGAGCGAAATTTATACGTGATAAGTATTTATTTTCTACATCGTAGCACTTTTCCGACAAACTATACCCTGGCAGCTAATAGGTATATAAAAAATCGGGCGAGTTGGGACTAGGGATTAGTTGGGATGAAGCCAACCCATTTGCAACTCCTCATGCACACTCTTACACACTCACCCACACTGTTGTACACTTACTCTCAGCAATGCTTAGATGGTGCTAGTAATTCACTTCACTCTGTATGTTTATTTCTGCTGCATTTATTATATAGCCATTAAATTGTAAATCCGTAATTGGCTGTAAGACTAGTTATACAAGGTTAGTCAGAAAGGGGGTACTAATCCGAAGCCCACTTATAGTATCGCTGATGACTGTTTGAAAGCAAGTGTTAAAATTTCAAAATTCGATATTATTTTTTTCCAAATAAAATGATTTTTATTTTAGTTTTTAAAAAAAATCTTCATCCCTGCTTATGCTGTTACAAATTCAGAAAATGGTGATTCTAATTCATGACCCCAAATATGACCTAAAATGTTAACACAGCTGATCATAACTGGGGATAGATAGATTTTAGAGTTTTTTTTTTGAGATTTTTGAACAACTGTTTCTCTTAAACTATTGACTTTTCGGAAAAGTTGTAGAACAAAAGTTACTCATTATTATGTGTACTTTAACACTCTTTCGGATTAGTACCCCCTTTCTGACTAACCTTGTATATTATAAGACAAAATTTCAAAGAGCTGTGCATTTTGTGAATAATAAATAAATAAATAAAATACATTTTGTACCTACTAGATCCAGCACACTGTCCGAATTTAGCAACCTACGGGCTCTAGTACAAAATGTATGCAGGCGGAGTACGCGCACGCGTCTGAATTTTTCTGACAAAAAAATATTTTAACGTGCAGTCGGACTAACGCTGTAGCATAGACTTCGATTGTTTAAACCGACTATCGGATCAGACTCACCAAGTATACGTCCGATTCTCGTATCCGTTTTTTTTTTGTTTTAGAGCGATGCCTTCGATATTGACCCTATTTGATAGTAGGGTCAGAAGCGATCGAATGTGTACGGACTGTTCTAACAATTGTATGACGCGGAGATCAGACTGTAGGAGACAAGTGTCGGATGTCGGCTGCGCGGCATGGAACCCTGTTTTATCGGCCTTTGTTGGCGTTCAATGGCTTGGTGTTTACGTACCATAAAACAAAACTCAAGCGTTTAATATTTTAATTGTTTGAAAACTATCCAACAACATAAAACAAAGGTTTTCCGCGTATTCTCGACTTTGGCGCAGGCCACAGCGCTCCAAATGAAATGTTGCTATAAATGCGTTTACATAATATATTCAGACCATTACTGTCTCACTGCAGCACATGGATCTCTTCTCAGAATGAGAAGAATTTAATTACTTAAGTACTGTAATTATAGACACAATAGATAAACAATGGCAGGAACTTTTATAAGTGTGTCGAACCTTTCGCCTCAGAGTTGCCAAGAGCGAGGTGCAACCTTTGGAGAGATGGTGTTTCCCTACCAAACCCATTCGTGCCACCTGCGGAGAGACCTCCGCCTGGACATGAACTGCCATGGCCGATCTGGAAGTCATTAAATAGACTTCGAACTCAGGTCGGTCGGAGCAAAGACAACATGTTTAGGTGGGGATTCAGTGATGGTAACAATTTGAGCTGTTTGTGCGGTACAACCCATACGATGGTCCATCTCACATCATGCCGTGCTTGTCCTAACAGCTGCACGCAGGAAGACTTAATGGTTGCCAATGACAACGCAGTCCAAGTGGCCAAGTTCTGGGCCGCAATAATATAATTAAGTTTTAATAAGTTTGTCATCGAAACGCTAAGAAGAAGATGGCAGGTGTCGTCCTGGGACGACGGAGGACCGTACCTGTTAAGCTTCCGTCTGATACGCTGACCTGGTCGGGGTTGAGGGACTACATCGAGAACTGTCAGGGTACTCTCATGTATGCAGGTCCTCGCGATGTGCTCCTTCACTGTTAGGAGCGTGTACGCCGTTCGACATTTCATACAAATTTTCAAGTCCTTATTTTTCGATATGACTGAACCGATTTTAATGAAACTTTATAGGTACCTATCAGCACGATACATAGGACTAAAAAGTTAGTAGAAAACATTTTCGAAAAACGGTGTTACAGTTAAATTAGACCGATTTTAAATTTTCTATACAAACAGAAATTTCCAATTATCTTTTTTTAAGTAAGATATTTCGAAAATATTTTCTACTAACTTTTTAGACCTAAGTATCCTGCTTATGTTTGTAAAGTTTGGTCAAAATCGGTTTAGTCATTACGAAAAACAAAGACTTCAAAATTCAAGTTAAAAGCAGATCAGTGGGCCTAGCAAGAATGTTTTGAAGCACAGTAACGTAAACATAACCTAAATGTCAGTGAATTTTGAATTGAAAACAACTATCCTATAGCATTTTGGTTTAAATTTATGCTACGAGCATTATTTGTATCATACATAGATAAATATGAATAAGGTAATTAATAATAATAATAAAATAAAAAAATAATAAACTTAATTAAAATCACCTCTATTCATCTTACATCTAATCTTTTTTAAATAAGTATCACGTAAAAAACAAAAAAAATACGATATACTTTTAAAAATATAAAAATTAGGGGTCCACCGGCATCGGGAGCAGGGTCCAAAGGTACCGGTGGTTAGGGCTCCAGAGACAGGAACCTCCTCACAATACGGGCCGCGTCGAGGAGGACTGCTTTCTGTATCAGACCCTTGATCCAGCTACCTAACGAGAGCCTAATAAGGTGTTGGTCGAGGCTCTTGGCCATTAGGCCAATTTTGTTAATAATTAAAATTATTATTTGCGAAACGAGTATTTCCAATTAAAAATTCACTCACATTTAGGTTACGTTAACGTCACTACACGTCACTACATTCGTACTAAGTTAGGCCTACAGAGAAAATAGATTAGATAGAGCCGTATACTCAGAGAAGGAGTAGACGTATTGAAACTTATTTTTATTATGAAATGCAGGCGAAATCGGGCCCAAACTTTGTCTCACCAAGACCCTGCTGGATCACATCCAAATTTTGTATTAGACTTCGACGTAGACGTTCGAGGAGCCATCTCGAATGCTACGAATTTGAAATTGGAATGTTTAACAAGTTTACGAACGAAATAAAAGAATGTACAGAACGACTGTCTACCTTGAAATAAAATATATTTAGCTTACGCTGCGACAATTTTGGTGCAGGAATCTTGAGATTTGATTCAACATTTTTGGTGTTTAGGTATTTTATATTGTGCACAAATAATGAAAGTGTGGTTACCAAACATACCTCCGGTTTCTGAATTAAGAATTCTGGGATAAGCAGTACTTAAGGATAGAGTAGGAACATGAATTCTTTGCCGGGAGGACACGGCGTGGCACACGCTGGCCGAGTGTGCCGCTTGGGAGAAACCGCACCATGCCCTCATCTCAGGAGTAGGCGGTGACCTGTCGCTGTCGGCCGTGGTCGAGTCCATGGGTGACAGCGTGGAGTCCTGGGACGCAGTGGTGTCCTTCTGCGACACGATCATGTCGCAGAAGGAGGATGCGGAAAGGGAGAGGGAGATCACCTCCACTCACCCGGCCCGCAGCAGCCGCACCGGGCGTCAGCGGAGGGCGGACAACGCCCTCTTCCAGTCTCCCTAAATGGGTCCAGGGGCAAAGTTAACTTGGAAAAGTTTGTCGTCCCCCACACATCAGGACACGAGGCGGCAGCGCGAAGTGTTCCAAGCGCGCCCCTCTTAGACGGCGCGGAGGAAGTCTAACATCTCACTCCCCCCGCTAACCCGAGGAGGCCCGCTGTGGCGGGCCGGCACCAGCCGGGGGTTGCGGAATTATCGTAAGTTCCCGCGACCCCCGGCGCAGGTGTGAGATGGAACACCGGGGTGGTTTTAGTCAGTAAGAGTCTGACAGACCCCTCCGCCCACCCCAGGGCGGAGGACATCCAAGAGGATTTCCACGCCGCAAAAAAAAGGAACATGAATTCTACCATTATTTTGTAGTTCGGCCGCATTACTATAATTTTTTATAAGACCGGCAGCATATTATGAAAAAAAAAACTGACGCGTGTGCGAATGCCCTCTGCATTCATTTCGTACTAAATCCCGCAGGCTGAAAAACCCCGCAAATTCTGATAGTGTGCTGTACAAAATGTATGATTAGAGTGACTTCCAGCGCACGTCAGAAAACTTCTCATAGAATTTTTCATATAATGATCGACCGGGCTAAAACTGCAGAAAAAAAATAGGTTCGTTTGGTTAAAACGGCAACGTTTATATTCAAAGCAGGAACGTCCAATCTTTAACTTATTCTGGCTTTATGTTGGTTTGGTCTAAACGACCTTAACGTGTGCTACAATGTAAATAGATCATCAGTATCTCGTTTGGGTGAAGACATATGGCGATATACGAAGGACAATAAATGCAGTTGACTGTCTTGTTGGTCTAGTGCTGAGCTTGTGGTCTTGGGTTCGATCCCTAGGTCGGGCAAAGTGTTATTGAGTTTTTCCGTGTGTATTTTCGGCGATAAGAGTCTGGATTTGCACCCTGTTGATGTCAATAGACTCGCCCACTATTACATGGGACTTAAACATAACGGCGAATTGAGGGTGTATTATACATCTCTGCCCAACCCTTCGGGGAATTCAGGCGTGATGTTATGTTATCAATGCAGTAATTATGTCTTTAGAAAAAGAAACCTCCTCGCTTTAAGAGCCTAAAACATTACATGAACTAGGTCTAAAATAGCTGCATATTCAAGCCATTTTCTAATAGAAAATCATGAGCTCTAAAATAATACGTATTACTTGAAAATCCTCATTCATATAATGACATTTTACTACACTATTAAAAACGAAAGTCAGACAACTAGAGTCGAAACTTTCCCTTGACTTCTTGCATTACAGGAAACTTTAAATTGCAGCAATTACGAACTCACAAAATGTCATTTAGGACGCATTGAACGTGCACTCTGAAAATTTAATTAGTATTTGCATAAAATGAACTTTAAAAGCGTTGAAAGCAACAACGTACTAGGTATTCGAAAACATATTTTTCTGATTTATGTCCTTTCAGGATAACCTCGTTTGGTAGACCAAAAAATAGGAGTTATAGGTTAGCGTAGTATGCAAAGGAAAGAAAGTTATGTTTTTAGAAGAGTGTTAAATATGACTGTGGATGGCACAAGTAGAGGTAGGCAAACAAAAAATGGATGGGTTGTGTGTAGGATGATAATTATGGGTAAGAAAGGTGTGAGTACTGAGAGGACTGCTGGTACAAAATAATGTAAGAGGAATACGTGTTGTGCTGACCCCACCTAGTGTGGTATATGGGCAGGGAGACAGTGGTGGGAGATAAAAAGAATTGCAGAGCATTTTTCAACCCAGCTTATTGCTGCACGTAGGTCTCTCCTAATCATCAGATGAACTTAAAACATGACAATCAGTTCGAAAAGATTTGCTGTTTAATATTGATAGTAATAACCAAGGGTTCATGACTTAACTTCACGACTTTCAGAAAGGTCCAACCAGCGTAAGTAGCGATAACAAAAGGTTAATGGTGTGATATTAAATGGTTCCTATTGCTTATTAATGCTACGTAATATCTCAATACTGGCCACTGATTGGTGCGAAATATTATATTCCCATTTTGATTAATTATATTTTTTGAGTGGTTGCAATAACATATAACATCCAGATTTTTTTTAATCAAAATTAAGGCATATTTATGATTAGTTTACTTACGTGCATTTTTTAGTATTGCCCGACTAGTTTTGACTCGCGATCTCGCCGCTCAGCTCATGATGAAGGGCTCCGTTTGGGTCCGAAACTAGTCAGGCAATCCCGAAAAATGCACACGAGTAAACCGTAACGTAATGTGTCCCACAAAAGTTATATTATAAAAAAAAGACAGAACAAAAACCTAATCAATCAATGACACAACGTAACCTAAATATGTCGTCAGTTTAATAATGATAATGTTGAGAGAAACATTTTGGAGGTTCGCTAACTCGATTCTGTTTTAAAATGAAACGATCTCAAAAGTTTGTAATGGACGGACAAATAAACACATTGTTGTTTAAAGCTAAAGTTCTGAAAGTTATGCTCGAATTGTTATAGACATTCCAAAAATTTTAGTACCCACCTGAATTTCGTTTGAAATAATTTCGAGAGGAATGGAGAGGATAAACTAGGGGCGAATAACAAAAAGGATTTACACCGATGCAAGTGGAAATGCTGAGGGAGACTCCCTAGAAGGTTAGTTAGGTTAATAATGCCGCATTTGGTGAAACATGTTTCATTTCATATTTGTAATCATTACTGCAAGTAGGCTACATATCTGAAGCCCAATTTTATTAATTAATTTGAAGTAATACTGAAGGTTGACCGAACTGAGATTAAATTATGAATTGTGTAAAAAATGGTATTCTGGTACACTTAAAGTTCAGTCCGATTTCAGTATCATCTCAGTCTAATCTCGATATTATGTAAATTCAGTCAATTTAAAATCTATTACCGATAGCATACCAACATCAACAGTCATAGACTAATATTCTAGAAAAAAAAATAGAGGTCCAACTTGTCAAAATGGCTCAGTTCATAATGTAACCAGAATACCCTTTTGGCTTTGGTCAACTTTCAATCTCATTTCGATCTCATTTCAATATAATCTCGCGTTTGACGTTGTTTGTTAAAGAACTAGAATACCATTTGTCATATTTATGAGATTGAGACTAGAATTAGACTAGCTCAAAACTATATTTTGAACATTTTTATTACGAGAATTGACCTTCTGGTAGGCAGTTGTCACACAGTTGCACTGACTACATTCTAATTGCCTTCAAGCTGCATTTGGCAGTTGCGTAGTTTAAGGTAAAAGTCCGAGACGGGCTGCAAACTGCAGACTGCATTCGCCGACCGCAACTCGCCGTCCGAATAACACCTTTAAGGTGCACACCGTAAAGGTAGTATTCTAACGCACACCAGCACAACAGCAGAGAAGCGACACTACTGGTTCATACAAACTAATGTGACTTGCGGCCTGCGGTTGCAGTCTGCAGTTTGCAGCCCGTCTCGGACTTGTACCTTTACAGTTGCGACTGGATGCGTTTTTACCATTTTTTTTACTTTGTTATTCTTCTTGCATACCATTTGCCCGGGTAAAGCGATAGGTTATGTCGGACTCTTACCGGCTTAAAATCCACGATGGACCTTCTCCTGAGCCTTGACCGGGGTCGTGGGATTCGCAGCTACATGCCGCAAGAGCAGGCCTCGGACCGTCAGTCCCTGGCGGACCTCTCCTACTGTGAATAAAGAAACATTAATTCGAGAAATCACACAAATGCTTGTGTTTATATTATTCTAGTCAGACTAACTATGTAAATGGCAGAGAAATACTAAAATCTGATAATTAGAATTTAAAATTACAGATATGAATGGGTTTGTTGAATCTTACAACATACGTTTATCCCCAGCGTGCAGTAAGGAAGTTTTATATTTTGACCGAATTAATATTAGATATTTAAAAAATATTTTCATATGCATGCCAATTAGCCCTGTGATTCTCAAGTAGCCCCATTTAACCGGCACATCAAGTACTTACACGTATATCTATACTATACCCATTGAACGAACCAATTAGTGCCGATAGAACGTCGAATAAGTTAAATTCAGTTAGTTTTAACTGGTTAAAAGTTTTTGACTTTAAATTTAGCGAATATAAAATTGAAATGAATGGTTCTCCTGACCTTCTTTATCTTTGCTCGTGTAGGCAAAACCTATACAAGGATAGTTCATGCCGTGGTGAAAATATTAGCAAAATTGGTACAATACGGCCAACATATCTTGGCGAGTCTGAAGTTAGTTGTTTGGCTGCGCAATGAATCTTTTTAGAAACGAAATTGTCTACTGCGCAGCTAATCAGCTAACTTCAGATTCGCGAAGATACGTCGGCCGTATTGTAGCGAGGCTGACTGTCCAGGGTGCGCCGGACGTATTGAAGTATCGTTACACATGAAGGCTCTTTTAATGCACCCCGCATAAACACTAGGAAGCGATGAAGGGCAGATGTTTTAGAGGGCTGTATTTTGTAATTTTGACGTTCAACAAGTAATTTAACCCTTTCGGCATGGGCATAATTATTATTTCAGTCATCTGCCTAGCCTTTTCCCAACTATGTTGGGGTCGGCTTCCAGTCGAACCGGATGCAGCTGAATATCAGTATTTTACATGGAGCGACTGCCGATCAGACGTCCACAACCCAGTAACTGGGCAATACGATACTCTTGGTAAGACTGGTTGTCAGACTTTCTGGCTTCTGACCAACAGTAACGACTGTCAAAGATCTACAAATGACAGCCGGGACCGACGGCTTTACGTGCTTTCCGAGGCACGGAGGAAACTCGCTATGGTAAATGGTCACCCATCCACAGACCAACCTCGGCAAGCGTGGCTTAACCCGGAAGATCGGTCTATGCGGCTGTAATTATTTAGCCACGAGCTCCTCATAATTATTATTTCAGTACCTACTGTAATTAATTATTTTAGTTGAATAATAAATGATGCTTTCTTCCGTGCCTCGGTGAGTACGTTCAGCCGTCGCCGCGTCGGTTCCGGCTGTCAAACGAATACCTATGAGTTTTTTGAGTTTTTATAGCCTACAGACTACAGATAATGCGATTCGAAACGCTCATGCGTTTGTTCTTGTATTTCTGTCTGTAAACGAATCCACGACACAGAAAAGATGTGGGACAACATTTAAAAACTGTATCTATTCCTCTAGTACTAGCATTTTGGCATCATGTTACTTCTATGTCTACATTTTATCAATTTAACCCACAGAATACATGCCAAATGTGATTTCAAGATATTTTTGGCACTTGTAACTAACTCTATTTACCCCGATATGGATCGTAAACAGTACATGAATTAGAATTTGTTGAAAAAGATTTTGAACTTACGTCAAAGTGTGCGGAAAAAAAGATTTTCTCATGGTATAATAATCACTGGTATTCTCTTCCCGCAATGGCCTAAGACTACGTCATGAATGTCACGATCAGTGCTGCCATTGATCAACATCTCCAATACAATAAAGGAGATTTTTAATTCATAATAAATATTAAATAAAATGCTAACTAGCCTAACTATTTTCTATTTCGTGTTATTCATCTATTTAGTTAAAAAGTAAACTGTATAAAATTACTAGTTCAAAATTGTTTCTCTAAAGAAGCAAATATGTGAAAAAATGCATCTTGCTCGGGTAATTTATTTATACATAGTGGAAGCACCCCCAGCTGATGACGTAGTCTTAGGCTAATGACGTGACCTAGCTGTCACGGGAAGAGAGTACCAGTGATTATTATACCATGGATTTTCGCTGTTTACACCCATTAAGCATTAAACTAGCATACTATAATAAAGAACGAAAATATATTTATTTGAGCAGACAAGACAAACAAAAAAATATAAAGGGAATAAAAAAAGGGAAAATATGCATCACATCCGCGTATCGGATGTACCCAGGGGTACAAGTGTACCCCGTGAAATAAAACCGTATTTTTTTAAAGTAAGTAACATTGAATAAGGAATGCATCTTGAACTAACTTTTAGAAATTGATCAGTCTTTATTTATAATAATAAACAATTGTCACCCCACTCTCCTTGCCTAAAGAGAACTGGTGCAAGCCTGCAGTACTGGATACCAATGGCCGCAAGGATGTATGGCGGAGCAAGGACCTTCACGGACGCTTCTACCGGGCTCTTCATGGGCCCGATGTAGATTTTCTAGCGTCCGTGGCCTAGCTACGTGTCGGTGACCTATTTGGGGAAACCGAAGGTTTTGTTTGTGCAATTATGGACGAAGTAATGAAAACGAACAATTGTCTTATTATTAACGTTGAACACAGTCCTGGCTAACTTTGTTTTAGTGGTCGTTACAAATAGTAATTTGCACTAGTACCCTAAGTGTGAGTTTTTTTACGTTACTACTGTAGTTGCGTCACACTAAAAATGTATGAAAATTTAGGCAGCGACTCTAGCGGCGAATAGCGTGACTAAAATTTGTTTGACATTTTTGGCGTGACGCAACTACAGTAGTAACGTAAAAAACTCACACTTGGGGTACTGGTGAATCGAATTTGCGATTTGTAATCCCTACTCGTCAAAAACATAAAATTAAATCCCCTTTTTTTCCCCAGAATACCGCCAATACATTGGTTATAGTGCTTTGTCATGTTTTGTAACGTGGGGTACAGTGTACAACAGACAACAAACACGCTTGCCACGAGGTCCACACGCTAGCTAAGCTCGCGGTTGATAAATAAAGTGACGTGCATCCCGTATCTCTTAGAATACCCGAGTACAAGTAAGGATCCCGCATGAAGTTAAAAAGTTAGGAAGATTTGAAACAAAAAAACGTTGTTTATACCTCGTCATGGAAGAGGACTTTTGGCCGCAGGGAGTGGTGTTCCGTCGCTTCCGCGGACAAGTGCCACACGATCGCACAGCGGATGACATAGTGCGCAAGTGAAGTGTGTTTACTAACATACGATCAAGTTTTATTACTAACATAAACTGTATTATTTAACATATATATGTTAGTTTGTAAGGTATGTATCTATGGGCCAATGTAGCCTGAAAATAAATGAGTTTATTATTATTATTATACCCCAGGTTACGGTTCTAAGGTTACCTAAAGCGCAGTAGCTGAGCAATTAGCTCCTGTGCTACGGGTTGCGAGTTCGATTCCCGCACGGAATGAATACTAAGAAATTGTTTATTGAAAACCATCATTGACCATTACATAGAAGCTCTGTCTCCTGAACTAGGGTATCAATATTTTTATGGCGGCCAGATAGTTTTTCCGGGTCTGAGTGTATTTGAAATTAACCTACCTACGCCACGTGCCGGGATAAATTGTTAAGAGAGGTAATGTTTTTTGAAACAATAATAAAAAATTTGCCTATGTAGTGCCTACTGCCCCAATTTTTATGAAACTTTGCAGAGACATAGTTGCTAATGAAGGTAAGCAAAGGGCTTGGAAACCATACTGCCATGTTTTAGTGCAGTAGATGAGGTATTGGCTCTGCACTTTTTTTTTGGATGGGAAATCACCATATGACTCCTTCCGCCCTGGGTGGAGCGGAAGGGAGTGTCAGACTCTTACTGACTAAAACCCATCCGTGTTCCTCCTAATGCCCTTTGCGTTCCAGGACCGCGGTAACTCTTTCGAACAAATGCCACACCCCTGGCAGACACTGGCCCTAGCGGGCCCCATCTACTAAGCTGACATCTCTTTGAGGCGTGCGTGGAATACAACGCGCCATCGACCCGGGCCTGGTTCTGATCGGGCGGCGAGCCACCCAACGCTCGCCGTCCGCAGGCCCGCGCCTGCGGTGGCCAGGAATCGCCCTGCGACTCCCGACGTCCGGGGTATTGGCTCTGCCCTACAAGTCGCAAGTTCGATTCCAGCAGGGAACAAAATATTTGTATGTACAACGGATAGTTTTTCCTTATCAGCCCCTTTCAGAATGTTTTCGATAACCCGGAGAATGACTTACTTGAAACGAACGAAGCCATTGGCGTTAGCTAGTAATACATGATATATTCTGACACCTAATTCCCGTCTAAAGTTTATCCTTTAAGAACGTGTACGCCGTTCGGCATTTCATACAAATTTTCAAGTCCTTATTTTTCGATATGGCTGAACCGATTTTAATGAAATTTCATACTCATCAGCAGGATATTAGGACTAAAAAGTTAATATAAAATACTTCCGAAAAATTGTGTTACAGTTAATTAGAACGATTTCAAATTTTCCATACAAACAGAAATTTCCAATTATCTTTTTTTAAGTAGGTAAGACATTACGAGAATGTTTTCTACTAACTTTTTAGACATAAGTATCCTGCTTATGTGTGTGAATTTTCATCAAAATCGGTTCAGTCATTACGAAAAACAAAGACTTGAAAATTTGTATGAAATGCCATACGGCGTACACGCTCTTAAAACATTCTATTAGACCAAAATTACTCCAGCCAAACATTTATTTAAAATGATACAAGCACGGACTGAAAACTGTGAAACTATTCAGAACAGGGAAACTTGTTAGAGTTTGTAGTTTCGGACGTTGGCTGGACGCTCGCCAAAATTTTGGTGGCCAGATTGAAACTGGGGGGCTGGGGACATTTCGATACGTTTTCGACTGACTGGACGGTGTAACTTTGTTTATTTTGCCTATTTATTTTGGATTTAATAAACGTTTATGTAAAGTAATTTTTCCAATAAAACATAAACAGAGGTGTGTATAGTACACCCACATTGCGCCGTTATGTTAAAGTCCCATGTAATAGGGGGCGAGCCTACCCGTCGCCCGAAGTAACAGGCCCAAGAAGGCGGTGCGCAGTGTTCCGTGCGCGCCTCTCAGGAGGACGTGGGGCAAGGCCCCACAGAAGAAGAGGTCTGCCAGGGGCTAGCGGACCGAGGCCTGCCGGGGTTGCAATGCATGCAGCTGCGAATCCCGCGACCCCGGCCAAGGGTCAGGTGAAGGAACACCGTGGGTTTTTAGCCCGTAAGAGTCCATACCCTTTCGCCTTGACCGGGCGAAGGGCATCCATAAGGAAATGCACAGGAAAAAAAAAATTGCCTATAGCCTATTGCCATCAACCGGGCACAAATCCAGATTCCGGGCTGCTACTGAGAAAGTCCACACGGTACACCCAATAACACTTTGTCCGACCAGGGGATTAAATCCAAGACATCACGCTCAGCAGTCGCGCTTGCGACCAGTAGCCCAAAGAGGCAGCCTACGTTAAATACGTTTTGTTTCAATAATATGTTTGGTATTAGTTAATTTATAAATTCATTTTTGACCGGTTTGTGGTGAAAAGATTAGTCAGTCAGCGAGGTTGGTCGCGGGGCTGACTGCCCAGGGTTTGGACTTAAGTATCATCACTCGTGGAGGCTAAAAATAAATAAATAATTGTCGCCATGTGGGATGTTAATTCAGCAGTAATTGTGGCGATACTAGTTAGATAAAGAGGCTGTCGTTGGGCGGTTGGATCAAGGACCTGATACAAAAAGCGGTTTTTCTCGACACGGCGCGTATTGTTAAGAGGTTCCTCTCTCTGAGGCCCTGACCACCGATAGCTTATTCCCGATGCCGGTGGGCTACTATTTTTTATATTTTTATATTTGAATATTTAAAAACGTAACTAAATATGTCTATAGATAAAGAAAACAATACATAATTATTGGTATAGGTAAATACATCACGTGAACAAGGGAAGGATAACTCACAAGGGAAAAAAATCATGAAGAAATAAATTCACCAACGAATTGCCGGGTCATATTTCTTTAATATATTGTTTGAAACCTCGAACGTTTATCGTAAGGCTTCAAATATTTGATTATAATTCTGTAAAGGAAAAGCTTTTTGAAATAGATTTCTGCTTTATATTGCAATTATTGTTATTAATCTAATACTATACACATAACATCACGCCTGTATTGTCCGAAGGGTTGGGCAGAGTTGTATAGTGCTCCCACATTTCGCTGTTATGTTTCAAGTCCCATGTAATAGGGGGCGAGCCTATTGCCATAAACCGGGCACAAATCCAGACTCTGGGCTGCTACTAAGAAATTCCACACGGAAAAACCCAATAACACTTTTCCCGACCTGGGGATCGAACCCAGGACCTCACTCTCAGTAGTCGCGCAAAATATGCTAAAATCTATCTATCCTCGGCTATGATCAGCTGTGTTTACATTTTAGGTCATATTTGGTGTCAAGAATTAGAAGCTCTATTTTATGAATTCGCAACTAAAGTAGAGATGAAGAATTTTTGAAAAAACTAAAATAAAAATTATTTTACATGGAAATAAAAGTTATCGAATTTTGAAATTTTAACACTTGCTTTAAAACCGCCATCAGTAAGTGTGCGTCCTGAGTGACGGCGCACGGGCGTATTGCGGATTGGGGAGCTGCTTTACCGTGGCTTTATCGTCGATACCTGTCCTTAGCGCACGCGGGAAAGTTGACACGTACGCGCGTGTGTTTATTTTACTTTGCTTTTAATAATGTCGATATCAAAATTCAAACGTTTCGAACATTTATTTAATGCGCCATTCATTCCGCCTGCGCGTTGCGCCGTCACTCAGGACACACGCTGATACTTTAAGCGGCTCGCGGATTAGTACCCCCTTTTCGACTACATAACCTTGTACAAACTCAAATTGCAAAATGAGCGCAAAAAGACCATTCAGAAATAAACCAGACATTACAACACAAGTCACGTAAAATTCAGATTTCGATCTATGACTATCTTTAAACTAAAAGATAACCCGACGTCATACGACGTTCTCATATCAAAGATACCCGTAAAACCCGCATTTTAGCCGAAATACGATCTCAAGTATACCTTTCACAAAACCCTTTTTTAACCCTCCTAACATTGAATTTTACCGAAGAACGAAGGATATTGTGTGGGGTATAATAGACCCAATCTGTTGCCAGCGCCCGGTGGTCGGCCCGCACGTGATGAATACAAATTTGTGGTAGCAGACGCAGGGTTAAAGGACAAATTTTGATGAAAAATATACCTGTATGAGTTGATTGTGTCGAAAATAGTACATGAAAGAGGTCAAAGCGAGGTCGAATAGGTTTTTTTTTGTTATAAAAGGCGATAAAGTGTATGTTGGCGCCTACTGCTTTATGCAAAGCAACGTGTTTCGTTTAGTTGTAACGTCAACTTATTTATATAGGAATTCATGTTTTTTTACTTATTATTTTTGTCACTACCCCACATTATTTTTCTAATAATCATTTTGTAACAACGTTTGTCGCTCCATAAAAAAATTGTAAAAACCCATTTATATTGAAAATACAAGCATTAAGAAGTATTCAAAGGTTTCATTTATGTCCAATATATACGAGACATAAATTTTGGCGACCGAGACAGGACATCCTGCAATAAAAACGGATTTATCAAAATACGAAGCCCGGTTAGCTTGACCAAATTAAGCTACCGATGTCAACGCTCAATATTTTGGAGTATTTGGAGGTTGAGCCATTGCAGCCTACACCTGGTTTACGAGTCATCGTGCAGCAGCCTGGCCAATGCAGCTAAGTGACCTTCCCTTGTTACCTACTCCCTTATATTTCCCTATTGATCCTTCATAATTAATAAACCCTTTGATTTTACATGTGCTTGTTTCAATATAGATACCTATACAACCTAATAAGAAGTCATTAAATTACTAAATTGCACTTTCAATAGTATAATGTTTAGTGACCCGCATAGGTACCTACATTAACTTTTTTCTATGACCTACATAAAGTTTGACCAGTTTTAACAAGATTATCGGTTAATTAATTGTAATACAGAGACAAATAAACATTCCAAGCATTAAATTGTTTGCATATCCTTCACTAAATTCAAGCTTAAAAGTATATTTTTTGCAAGTCATTGATATTATTTCGCCGAACATTCCAGGCATTGCTGACGTCATTACGGCGACCTACAATAGTCAAGCCCGATTTAAGGAGTACTGCCGAGTTCAGCAACGGTACTTGTAAGCCTCAGGTGACACCGGAAGAGGGACGTAAGATAAAAAATTATATTAATATTTCATTGTGTTCTTGCATAGCTTTTACCCTATTAGTCCTTGTTGCTAAAGTGCATATTTCCTTGTATAATTTATTGTTAAATTGTTAAGAATGGGCAAGGACAAGGATTGTGGGGGTGATGGCTCTGCAGGAGACGTGCAAGAATTGCAAGATCTTATTGTTAAGCGTAGTTCGATAAAGGGCCAAATTACTAAGTTTAGGAATTATTTAATGATTTTGTCGTCAAAGGATTCTGTTACTCGTCTTGAACTAGCCGAGTTAACACTTAAACTTGGTAAATTTGAGTCACTATCCAGTAGGTTCGATAACTTGCAGAATCAAATTGAGATATTAAATTCAGATAACTTGACTGATGAGATTGATGAAAGGGATGATATCGAACAATTATTTATATCAAATATTGCGAAAGCTCAGAGTTTAATACAAGGTCATCAGGCTAATAATCGTCATGATGAATCTGGCAACATACTCAACTCTAGCCATGGTTCATCCGCTCCTTTTAATACTGATAATCACGAAGCAGGGTTCAAACTGCCACGGATACAAATTGCTAAATTTAACGGGACATACTTCCGTTGGCTTGAGTTCCGTGATACTTTTAAATCGGTTATACATAACAATGATCGCATTGCACCAATAAATAAATTTCATTATCTTTTATCATATCTGGAGGGAGATGCAGCACGAATAGTGAGTAACTTAGAGGTTTCTAATTCTAATTATAATACCGCCTGGAAGTTGTTGTGCGACAGATATGATAATAAGCGACAATTAATAAACCATCATTTGAATTCTTTGTTAAGCATATATCAAATGACTCGCGAATCAGATAAATCCCTTCGGTTTCTGGTGGATCACGTTACCAAGAACCTGAGAGCGTTGTCCAGCTTGGGGCAACCTACTGATAAGTGGGACGTTTTAATAATACACATGCTGAGTTCTAAACTGGATAACCGTACGCTTACCAAATGGGAAGAGTGGCGTGGTTCTTTGGATGATGTTCCTAACTTACAACAATTTAATAAGTTTCTACTTGAACGGGCAGATGTTCTCGAGTCTCTAAACCAATCTCCTTCAAATAAAACGAATAAGACAGTAGGTTCTATGTCGTCTAAATTTATCAATAATAAAACTGAACGTCATCTTAATAAATCTGTTACATGTAAGTCAGTTTGTCAATCTGCTAACCAACAGAGTAATTCTTCATCAACTTCATGTTGTGTTGTGTGTCAGAACGAACATAGAATCTACGATTGTCCTTCGTTTAAGGCCATGAGTGTGGAAGACCGTATTACTGAAGTTAATAAATTAAATCTTTGTGCAAATTGCTTGAGGCCTGGACACTTAACACGAAACTGTTATCTCAGACCTTGTCGCGAGTGCAAGAAGAAGCACAACGCACTTTTACACATTCCGATTGTGAACGAAACCGCAGCTATAGCGACCACATCATCATCATGTGGTACGATAACCAATCTTACCACACAAGGTTCGGTACATATTCTATTTTCTACTGCCTTAGTTGAGGTGTGCAACCCTACAACAAATAAAACTGAACGAGTACGCGCCTTGTTAGACTGAGGCAGTCAGTCATCGTTTATCACACAATCGCTTAGAGACAAATTATCTTTGTCTGGTATTTCATTATTTAATAATTATATTAACATTGTCGGCATCGGCAACAATATCACTAGTAAGGTCACAGAAAGTTGTGTGGCGCAATTAAAATCTTTGTATAAACCGTTCAACGTCAAAACAACTTTCCTAATATTACCGGAGTTAACAAGTGACATTCCTAGATTCACTATAAATACTCAGCAACTGCAAATACCTACTGAGGTACACCTTGCTGACCCTAGTTTTAATGAACCCTCCGCTATTGATATACTCATCGGAGCAGATTTGTTTTGGGATATTCTTGGCTGCGAGCAACGTTCTTTAGGCCTTAATAATCCTACTTTAAGAAGTTCTCAGTTTGGTTGGCTTGTTTCAGGTCCAATCAAAATAAATAATTTAAATAACATATCTAATATTCAATGTCATCATTCTTTGATTTCAAAAAATAATGATGATGAATTTAATATACAAATGGCAAAATTTTGGGAACTTGAGGAAGTACCGTCAAAGTCACCATTAAGTCAGGAAGAAAGTTTATGTGAAAAACATTTTATAACTCATACTACACGATTAAATACGGGCAGATTTTCCGTTCGATTACCGCTTACAGATTCACCGAATTGTCTTGGTGAATCCTACTCCTTAGCAAAAAAACGGTTTTATAATTTGGAAAAAAGATTTCGAAAACACCCACAACTTGAATTACAATATGTAAAATTTATTAGAGAATATGCACAGTTGGGTCATCTTTCACAGTCTGATGTACTAAAACCCGATCTATCATATTTTTTGTGTCATCACGCAGTGTTTAAAGATAGCAGCGAATCCACAAAAATTCGAGTTGTCTTTGATGGATCAGCTCCTACGTCATCTGGGTTGTCAGTCAATAATATTCTCATGATAGGACAAAATATGCAAGATTCACTATTCTCCATTCTAGTACGAGCAAGACAACACAAGTACCTCCTCACTGGCGATGTGGAAAAAATGTATCGCCAAGTGCAAATTAGTGAGGAGGATCGAAATCTTCAGCTCATATTGTGGAGAGAAGATGAGTCCATGCCTATCAAAACGTTAAGATTAAATACTGTAACTTACGGCATGGCAAGTTCCAGCTATTTAAGCACACGCTGTCTGTGGCAGCTTGGAGAAGAATGTCCAGATGAAACTATCAAAAATGTTATTCAACATGATTTTTACGTAGATGACATGATAACTACGTGTGACAATGAGCATACGTTAAGGCATATTCTTCAAGGTGTTACCGCGGCACTTAAGTTGGGTTGCTTCAATCTAAGAAAACTTAAAAGTAATTTACCTAGTATTTTTGACTCATCGTCTTTAAATATTAATGAAAAGTTGACACTCAGTGAATCATCTAGCACCCTGGGTTTGGGTTGGGATCCATCGACAGATACATTGCATTTTCCCATACAATTCCCAGTCCCATTCAATCGTAATCATCCAACTAAACGTTCAATATTGTCTAACTTATTTAAAATTTTCGTCCCATTGGGTTTGCTCAGCCCGTGTGTTATACAAATAAAGGTCATATTACAACAAATATGGCTGGAGAAATTAGGCTGGGATGATCCCATTCCCGAGAATATTTCTATGGCCTGGATTAAGTTTGTTGACTCTTTATCTGACATTGTTGCCATAAAAATTCCAAGACATGTGCTTTGTGATGAGCCAATTGTAATAGAGCTTCATGTTTTCTGTGACGCATCCCAAAGTGCATATGGAGCATGCGTGTATACACGATCAGTAAATTCTGCTGATGAAGTCACTATAAAATTATTGTGTGCCAAGTCCAAGGTTGCGCCTACCAAACCTATAACAATCCCGCGCTTGGAGCTTTGTGCTGCTCTATTGGCCGCTAAATTGTGTAAGGCAGTTAGAGATTCCTTACGATATAAGGTAAATGGTGAGGTTTATTGGAGTGATTCCAGTATTGTGCTGGGATGGCTTCATTCAAGTTTTAAAAATCTTAAACCTTTTGTTGCCAATAGGGTTTCGGAAATTTGTGAATTGACAGATCCGCATTCATGGCGTCACGTTCCAACATCGGTTAACCCAGCTGACCTTGTATCGAGGGGTGCCAGCATAAATCAAATCAAGAACAATATATTGTGGTGGTCAGGCCCACCATATCTATTGCAGTCTGAAGACACTTGGCCAATTTTAAATAACAATGAAATTAAGTTGAATGACTTACCTGAAACAAAACATAATGCTACAATTGTTAATTTAGAAACGTCAACAGAATCTATTATCATTTTTCAAAACTATCAAAGTTACGATCACTTAAAACGAATATTTGCTTACGCGTTACGCTATATTAATAATTTAAAATTAAAATGTTGTAAAGAACCTATAATCGTAGGTACATTAAAAACTAATGAGTTACATAATTCATTTCTTAACTTGTGTCGTGTAGCACAGCAACAGTCATTCCCACACGAATATAAGACACTTGCAAAAGGCCACTCATTAAGTTCTAAATCTAAATTTTTATCATTGACTCCTTTTTTTGGCACTAACGACCATTTAATTCGAGTAGGTGGGCGTATTGATTCCTCAAAATATGCCTATGACAAAAAACACCCTGTGTTATTAGATGCATCTCATCATTTAACAAAATTAATATTCAAATATGAACATATTCGTAATTTACATGCTGGCCCACAGTTGTTATTGGGTATAATTAGAGATTACATTTGGCCAATCAATGGCAGGCGTCTTGCTCGACAAACCGTTCGTCATTGTGTTAAATGTAGGAGATTTCAAGCAAAACCATTAGAACCTATTATGGGAAATTTACCTTCCCAAAGAGTCACGCCAACTTTCCCATTTACTTCTGTCGGCATAGATTTTGCCGGTCCTTTTTTTATTTTAAATCGGAAAGGACGCGGCTCGAAACTAGTTAAAGGTTATCTTTGCCTTTTTGTTTGTTTAACATATAAGTGACTAGCTGTACCCGCATGCGTTGCAATGCACTTTTTCCTACTTACTACCTACCTACTACCTACCTACTACCTACCTACTACCTACCTACTACCTACCTACTACCTACCTACTACCTACCTACTACCTACCTACTACCTACCTACTACCTACCTACTACCTACCTACTACCTACCTACTACCTACCTACTACCTACCTACTACCTACCTACTACCTACCTACTACCTACCTACTACCTACCTACTACCTACCTACTACCTACCTACTACCTACCTACTACCTACCTACTACCTACCTACTACCTACCTACTACCTACCTACTACCTACCTACTACCTACCTACTACCTACCTACTACCTACCTACTACCTACCTACTACCTACCTACTACCTACCTACTACCTACCTACTACCTACCTACTACCTACCTACTACCTACCTACTACCTACCTACTACCTACCTACTACCTACCTACTACCTACCTACTACCTACCTACTACCTACCTACTACCTACCTACTACCTACCTACTACCTACCTACTACCTACCTACTACCTACCTACTACCTACCTACTACCTACCTACTACCTACCTACTACCTACCTACTACCTACCTACTACCTACCTACTACCTACCTACTACCTACCTACTACCTACCTACTACCTACCTACTACCTACCTACTAACTACCTACTACCTACCTACTACCTACCTACTACCTACCTACTACCTACCTACTACCTACCTACTACCTACCTACTACCTACCTACTACCTACCTACTACCTACCTACTACCTACCTACTACCTACCTACTACCTACCTACTACCTACCTACTACCTACCTACTACCTACCTACTACCTACCTACTACCTACCTACTACCTACCTACTACCTACCTACTACCTACCTACTACCTACCTACTACCTACCTACTACCTACCTACTACCTACCTACTACCTACCTACTACCTACCTACTACCTACCTACTACCTACCTACTACCTACCTACTACCTACCTACTACCTACCTACTACCTACCTACTACCTACCTACTACCTACCTACTACCTACCTACTACCTACCTACTACCTACCTACATGATGTCGAACGGGATAAAAAGTATCCTATGTCCTTCTCCTGGCTCTAAACTACCTCCCTGCCAATTTTCAGCTAAATCGGTTCAGCCGTTCTTGAGTTATAAGTGAAGTAACTAACACGACTTTCTTTTATATATATAGATTACACCTTGAAGCTGTAAGTGATTTAACAAAAGACGCGTTTATTCTTACTTTTCGAAGGTTTGTGTCGCGACGTGGAAGGCCACTGGAAGTATTTTGCGATAATGGTCGCAATTTTGTATCTGGTGCTAAAGAACTAAATCATTTTTTTAAGATTAACGCGGATTCTCTTTCTGATTTTGCAAGCGGGGAAGGGATTAATTTTATTTTTTCACCTTCTTACGCCCCTCATTTTGGTGGAATTTGGGAGGCCGGTGTGAAATCGGCAAAGTACCATATTAAACGTGTAATGGGGAATTCTCATTTAACTTTTGAGGAATTGTCCACCCTTTTCGCACATGTAGAATCTATCCTAAACAGTCGACCACTTTGCCCCTTATCCTCCTCACCTGATGACTTTCTTTGCCTAACCCCTGGTCATTTTCTCATTGGCCGGGCCCTCACCGCTTTACCATCACCTGCTTTAGAAGATCGCAACCCTAACAACCTACAACGCTACCAACGAATACAGCAAATTCATCAACACTTTTGGCGTCGATGGCAACTTGAATATATCGCTGACTTACAGCAACGTTGCAAATGGAGAACCAACAAGTCAAGTCTGAATGTCGGAGATTTAGTTCTCCTGAAGGAGGATAACACACCCCCTCTGTGCTGGAGACTTAGACGAGTGCAAAAACTATTTCCTGGATCAGATGGAGTTTCCAGAGTAGCTGACGTAAAGACCCAGCGCGGAGTTGTACGACGTCCTTTGGTTCGTCTCTGCCCTTTGCCTATCCCAGACGAACAGAAGGGTTGAAACCTGAAGATTTCAACGGCGGGAGGATGTTGGCGCCTACTGCTTTATGCAAAGCAACGTGTTTCGTTTAGTTGTAACGTCAACTTATTTATATAGGAATTCATGTTTTTTTACTTATTATTTTTGTCACTACCCCACATTACTTTTCTTATAATCATTTTGTAACAACGTTTGTCGCTCCATAAAAAAATTGTAAAAACCCATTTATATTGAAAATACAAGCATTAAGAAGTATTCAAAGGTTTCATTTATGTCCAATATATACGAGACAGTGTATATGAAAGGGCGCAGTTTTGGGCTGCGTTTCATTGTTGCATTTTTTATGCCTAAATATAAAATTCGCTAAAGAGAATGTAGGTAAAAAAACGAAAAAGAGTTAAATAATTACCATATTATAAAACTAACAGTTTCAGAAGTCGGTGGCTTCAATTTGGTTCAGTGTAAAATTGCACCGACTTCTGAAACTGTTAGTTTTATAATATGGTAATTATTTAACTCTTTTTAGTTTCTTTTGAAGTCGATTTTTATGCTGATACATATTATGATCCCTATCAAAATGTAAATTATTATTGGTACTTTTTTTACACGATCCTGCATTGTTCTCCCATAATTTTAATTTTAAGCGCCTTAATGTACCTATCAATACCCTATTGTGGGTACAGACGCCAGCACATCAAGCTACTACGATCTGTCAAATTTCTTTAATACATTTTCATCTTTATCGCAAAAGTATTAGGTTCAAGTTTGATTGGGAAAATTTTACAGTTTCGGTAGCTTGATGTGCTGGCTGGATTTTTTGCCGGCTCTTCTCCATAGGACTTACTTTTTGGAACCGTCCACCTAAATTGTCGAGACGTTTATTAAGAGCATGTAGATACTGTGCTTTTTCGAAATAAAAAACGTTGTATTTGAATTTGAGGGTAAAAAAGATGACAATAGCCTCGGAATCGGCACCATTGCAGTATCATAACATGGTCGAAAAAACGAAAAATAAAACAGCGTTATCACAGATCTACTTTACCGACAAACCACAAACATGTCCTCAACTACACAAACAATCGCCCGATAAACCACTTACAATCGAACATAAACGGAGGGTAGTCGTAATAAAACATTGTTTAGTGTCTCCGGTAGCTATAAAGTGCACATTGATATCGATTACACTGCGTATGTTCACCTGAGTACTTGCTTGAGTGGATAATAATATATTTAGTACAGATTTTACTGTTTGGAGAGTGTTATTCATATTCATCATGTTTTTGTGTTTACAGGCAAGCGGCAGGTTAGGGGAACAATTTGCGACTCTCGCATTGCCCTTAATCTTAAGGGGAAGATCTATAAAACAACGGTTAGACCTGATGGATCAGAATATGGGACCACAAAAGGGACAAATGAAAGGCAATTGCATGCAGCTGAGATGAGAATGATGACGCGCGCGGCTAATGCGTCAATAGTCGTATCTATAATATCGAGCCTTTACCGCCGTTTTAGCGCAACCGACAAAAAACAAATTTTACAGGAGAAGGTTTTTTTTAAATATTTTTAAAAAGAAATGTGCTAGAAAATAGAAAATATACATACATTAATGATTTTCAGACATTTACATATATAATGGAAAAAAATACAAAAATATTTAGTATAAAAGCTATTTATGTCGCTTAATTTATTTTTGCTGTCATAATCTAAGGTTGTTTTGGCATTTACGATAAAAATATCCATTAATATTAATATTACAATAAACTATATTTTGATAAATAAATAGATATTTTAAAAGGCGTTTAAATGAAATAGTTATAAAATATTGAAAATTAAAATTTATTTCTATTAAACAATAGGAGTAATGAGATCAATCAGCATAATTATAACCTTAAAGACGGAAAGTCTCCGGGATACGACCTTATAGATAGCATTCTCCTGAAAAATCTTCCAAAAAAAGGAATTGTTCCAATTGTAAATATATTCAATGCTTGCTAGCCACTTCCCAGGACAATGGAAAATAGCGCAGGTAATAATGTTGCCTAAACCTGGTAAGTCACCTAATGAAGTAGCTTCATACCGACCTATTAGTCTGCTGCCATTAATGGGTAAACTCTTTGAAAAGGTATTGCTGAAGAGGATGAAGGCTCACTTAAATGACGTAATTCCAAATCAATTTGGCTTCAGGGAGAACCATGGCACGATAGAACAAGTTCACCGCATCGTTGACGTAATAAGCAGATCGCTGGAGGATAAGAAGTACTGCTCAACTGTCTTTTTGGATATTAGCCAGGCCTTCGATAAAGTCTGGCATGAAGGGCTCTTATATATAAAGTTAAAAAGATGCTCCCACACTCCTTTTACAATAGATTGCACTCCTATCTCAATGGTCGATGTTTTGAAGTAAAATTCAACGAAGAACTTTCGGACTTACACGTGATAAAATCTGGAGTGCCTCAGGGAAGTATACTGGTCCGGTTCTTTACACCATATTTACTGCTGACTTACCAACCACAGACAGCACTATGGTTGCAACATACGCGGACGATACGGCCTTATTATCCGCACACGAGAACCCAATATCAGCATCTGAACATCTACAACATCACATTGACAAGATTGAAGAATGGCTTAAAACTTGGAGAATGCAAGCTAATCAAAGCAAGTCAGTACACGTAACATTTACGCTCAGGAGAGACACCTGTCCCCCGGTGACAATTTACAATGACGAAATTCCGCAAGACGACCATTCGAAATATTTAGGTATGCACTTGGATCGAAGGTTGACCTGGCAAAAGCACATTTGGACAAAACGAAAGCAACTTGATTTAAAATTGCGGAGTATGTACTGGCTTATAGGACGCCACTCACAAATGAGCACTCATAGCAAGTTGACAGTGTATAAAGCCATCTTGAAACCTATATGGACCTACGGCATCCAACTTTGGGGTACAGCCAGCAACAGCAATATTGAAATACTGGAAAGATTCCAAACAAAAACACTTAGAGTCATCTTTAACATACCACAGTACATCAGCAATAAAATTATATATCACGACCTGAAACCACCAACCGTCAAACAGGAGATCACGAAGTATAGTTCTAACTACCAAAAAAGACTCGAAAAACATCAAAATGAGCTTGCCTGCAGACTGAGCGGAGACAAAAGTCTACGCTATAGGCGTTTGAAGAGACATAGTGTTCAAACACTACTGGATAGATTCGTCAGGACGGAAGGAGACACCCAATGAGAAGTGTCTCACCAAGCTAAATTACCCAATCAGATAAATTTATATCAGACAGAGCAATGGCTTATTGTTGTGAAAAACAGATTGCCATGACGCGGAAATAAACAAAAAAAAAAAAAAACAACGAGAACGATGTTTTTGTCGCATAACTTGCACGGAAATAAACAGGTCACGACAGGTTTGTTTATAGTAAACGCCTCATAGTCTATCACCTATGTCGGTTGCGATAACAAGTAGTGTCACTTGCGCTACAAAAAATTGATCACAAGGCGCTTGCGATAAAAATGCTTGTTGTCGCTTACGTTATGGCTTTAAAAATATATGTATTTACGATAATTTTAGCACTTGCTACAACTTTATAACGGTTAAATTTTGGCGGGAAATGTCAACAGGGATAGATCCGTTATGGTTTAAAATACTACTTACGATAAAAAAAGCATTTTCGACAAAAGTGTCGCTTACGATAATTTGGCGGTAACGGCTCGATATACTGACTAATCTGTCGTTAGCCGCACGCGTCTCTCGCAGACTTCGGAAGCGGTGCCATACATTTTCATAAATGATAAATGATATTTATTCACAAAAAATTCATTCAACATACTCTGACTATTGACGCATAAGCCGCGCGCGTCATCATTCTCATCTCAGCTGCATGCAATTGCCTTTCATTTGTCCCTTTTGTTGCCCAATATTCTGATCCATCAGGTCTAACCGTTGTTCTATAGATCTTCCCCTTAAGATTAAGGGAAATGCACACACGATAGATCGCGCGTGGCTGCGATCGACCGCGATGCACGGAATTGTACCTTTAGAGGCATGTGTGGTGTTACGCAAATGGATATAATTAGAATTGAGCATGTAAGAGGAAGGCTGAAAGTGGCGCCGGTGACTGAGAAATTGTGTGGAAACCGGTTATCATGATATGGGCATGTGAAGCGGAGGAATGAGGAGCATGTCGTGAGGAAAGTTATGAGTATGAATGTGGATGGCTATAAGAGTAGAGGAAGACCAAAGAAACGATGGATGGATACTGTAAAAGATGATATGACTAGAAAGAGGGTGACTACTCAGATTACGGCTAATAAAAATATATAGAAGAAAAATACACGCTGCGCTGACCCCAAATAAGTTAGGATAAAGGGCCAGAGGATGATGATGTTTTTCTCTTTACATAATCAGCCCATTTCAGTCACTGTTCAACACGGGCTTCTTCTCAGAATGAGAAGGTTTTAGGCATAAGAATAATTAATACGAATATAGAAATGAAACTCTCGCGCCAAATGGTACCTATGTCTACACCCGTGTGCTTTCATGTTCATCTTGCGCTTTCAACTTTCAATTCATCTTGCGTCAAGGGCATGCAATATTGATTGCCATAAGGCGATTAACACACGGCACCGCGCACCGACGCGATAGGCGGTGAAGCGAATCTCATGATTGGTCTCTAAGAAATCCGTTGATGCCTAACACACGTACAGAAACCGCCCAACGGCGCGGACGGTTTAACGTGATCTCCTAAGCACGGAGTCATCTCGATGTGTGCCAAACGGTCACCCATCCACGAACTGACCGCAACAAGCGCAGCTTAACCATGCAAATGATGTGCCTCAAAATGTAAATTGATCCTCTATAGTAATTTCTGATAGCTTTTAGCTAAGTGAACAACGTAACAGTCGTTGATATAATTAATCATTAATCTCGTATTTTGAGAAGGGTCCTTGATTGTCAGTGACACTAATTATTTAGATATCAATTCTTGACCATTTAATGGCCGGTCATAAATCATTTAGTTTTAAGGTGTCTGGTGCACTACAGTGTAACTTATTTTGCTTTCAAAGATGATTGAATGCATCGGGATTGTGTGGTATGAGTGATGAGAATAGGCTAATTTTATGGAATATTTATTTATTATAATCACCGTAAGGGAGGCCTTTGTCCTGCAGTGGGACACAGCAGGCTGATAATAATAAAATAACAACACGTCTGCCAACACTTTTCAATTTTAAATGTTGAAAAGCAGACGCCGTTTTCTTCCGGCAACTGAAGTTATCCAGTCTACCTAACACCCCTTCCCATAGACCAGATACTTTTCACCATATTTTACAATAGTCTTGCACCGACTTGAGACAGTCCATGACTGTACTCCAATAATGCAGCCGTGGATAGTCCCCGGTTGGTGCCCCACCCCTTTTTAGATTAAAGTTCTCAAAGGGTCCTCTGCGCGTTGGACCTGTCCCCCGTATGCCTTCCAAAGGACCGGACATCTTCCGCACGGAAGATGAGCCGTGATCCCAAATAGATACAAAATAATAAATCACCGTATACATGGCTTGCATGAAAAGAGCCTTCACGAGTGATGATACTTAAGTACGTCCGGCGCACCCTGGGCAGTCAGCCCCGCTACAAACCTTGCTGACTGGCTAATCTTTTCACCACAGCATCAGCTATTTTCGTATAGCTCGTGCTGACACGAAAGAAGAAGGACAAATACATGACGCAGTTTAAAAATAAATGAGAAATTGAAAACCGTGGTGTCATAGAGAGCTAAAAGGATCGCGTAGGAGTGAATAGGTATATCATGTCTTGTAAAATGCGGGGATAGAAATATAGAAAACTAGCTTTTTAAAAAAAAACTCTTAACAAAAGTTTCTTTAATATAATTCAATCGTGATTCGAAAGACACGTGGCGCCATCTACGAACGATATTGTTGTTTTCCTCGGGAAAAGGTACTGACCTTTTTTCGGAACGAAAGGTACCCTATGTCCGTTTCTGTACACCTGACAACGTATATGCAAAATTTCAGGATGATCGGTTCAGTGGTTTAGGCGTGAAAGTGTAACAAACAAACAAACTTACCGTCGCATTTATAATATTAGTTATGACTAGAGGTCGCCTGCAGCTTTGCCCGCGTGGACGTCGTTTATGGCGTAGATATTTCACGGTGGAGGATAAAACGTTGCTCAGTGTTGCCAGCTACTGACTGTGGCGATCGAACTTGGGACCTCATACCTACAGGCCAGCCGCGTTAGTGACTACTCGACTCAAAGCATCTACCTAGCCTTTTCCCAACTATGTTGGGGTCGGCTTCCAGTCGAACCGGATGCAGCTGAATATCAGTATTTTACATATAGCGACTGCCTATCAGACCTCCACAACCCAGTAACTGGGTAATACGATACTCTTGGTAAGACTGGTTGTCAGACTTTCTGGCTTCTGACCAACAGTAACGACTGTCAAAGATCTACAAATGACAGCCGGGACCAACGGCTTTACGTGCTTTCCGAGGCACGGAGGAAACTCGCTATGGTAAATGGTCACCCATCCACAGACCAACCTCGGCAAGCGTGGCTTAACCCGGAAGATCGGTCTATGCGGCTGTAATTATTTAGCCACGAGCTCCTCCTACTACTCGACTCAAAGCGACTCTAATAAATTGATGGTTTATTCAAAGGGTACGAGTATTACCATCTAATTTGTTTTCACGGAACCTTTAATCCGTTAATGAATAGTTAAAATCAGTTAATTTTCGTTTAAAGGGATGAATTTTCTTCATCATTTATTAACAATATTTTGCGTTCGTTTCGAGGGCATAAAAATGATCTCGATGTAAAAATATCTTGATTTGGCTCACCAGGTTGTCGACATGTGGGATGTTGACTCAGTCATTGTGCTGATAGTCGTTACAGCCAAAATGGCAATGGCTTAATAGCCAAGAGCTTCGACCAATATCTGATGAGACTCTCGTTAGGCAGCTGGATCAAGGGTTTGATTCAGAAAGCGGTACTTCTGGACACGGCGCGTATTGTTAGGAAGTTCCTCTCTCTGGAGCCCTGACCGGTGGTAGCTTGGACCCTGTTCCCGATGCCGGTGGGCTATTTTTTTACATTTTTAAATGTGTATTGTTTTTATTTCATATAACATAATGTATTTTAAAATAGAAATTAATATGTATTTACAATAAATAAACGAAAAAAAAATGTTCTCGGTGGTATGCGCAATCCGCTAACCCGCTCCGGGCCAACGCCGTTGACCAAGACCTTAAACCCTTCTCATTCTGAAGAAGCCTGTGCCCAGTAGTGGGACTCTAAAAGGCTGATTATGATATAAGCGTAGGTTTAAATGACCCTGATGGTGATGGGGTTCCAATAACTGGTAATCGCAGCATCCTGTAAACTATAAGTTAAGCTATCGCTTTGGACTTTTTGGAATAAAGAGCGGGCTGGGTAAGTAGATTACAGTATTGCCCGTTATCAGTCAAAGTATGGTTATCTGCCATATACGAGCCTGTAAACAGACCCGTCGCTCGACGCGCACCTCTCAAGAGGACGTGGGGCAAGGCCTCACAGAAGGAGAGGTCCGCCAGGGGCTGGTAGACCGAGGCCTTCCGGGGTTGGGGTACATGCAGCTGCGAATACCGTGACCCTAGCGAAAGAAAGAACACCGTGGGTTTTTAACCGGTAAGAGTCCGGTATGACCCTTTGCCTGCCCCGGGCGAAGGGTATCCATGTAGATCTTCCAACGATAAAAAAAGAGCCTGTTGTCATATTTATAATTAGTTACGGTTTACTCACGTGCATTTTTCAGGATTGCCCGACTAGTTCCGCACCCAAACAGAGCCCTTAATCATGAGCTGAACGCTGTCGCGAGTCGAACTAGCGCTGAACAGCGCCGCGTAGCGTTGCGCCCGCGACGTGGGGCCCGCTCTGTGTCGGTATTCTTCGTGCATCTTCGTCACTTGTCGTGTCCGTGTTGTTGAGATACTGAGTGCCCGTGCATACCGCGCTTACTGTGTCGCACTCCAGACTTATCTCACTTTTATATGGCGTAGACTTAAGAGGTGGTTTCCAGGCAGGAGGCAGTGTCCATACATCGTCTCTATTGAAGTTCGGATGACAGCTGATTTCGATGGCTTCACGTACTTGTCGCGGCACGAAATATTTCTCCTTCGCTAGTCGTAAGCCATATTAAAACGCATGAAGAGAGCCGTGCCCGAGTTACAGACGTGTTCTGCAACTGTTATACAGGGTGGAATCGTTAAGTGTCAACAGGCGATTATTCCGTCAGCTTAGGAAATATTTCAGAACTTATGGCTAATATCTAAACTAGGCCGCCTATTAATTAAAATAACATAAATATTTTTGGAAAAATAATCGCCAAATTTCGATAATTTTGATTTTACCTACTTCCGTACATTTAGTATGACATTTTTGTTCATGACATACGAGTATTCAAGAAGCTTATAATTTTATTGCATTTTATTTTCGAGCTAATTGTTTACTGGATGACAGGATTAATAATAACTCAATAAAAAAATTGATAGTATTTCTTTCTTGTATGTATGTACCTATTCTATTGACAAAGTCGGCAACATTTTATTTAAACTTTTAAACAACTGAACTGGCTGAAAACGAAAAATAACAAGTTACTGAAAAAAAACTACGAACTAGGTAAGCTTTAAGTTCGGAATTCAAATAAAAATTGTTTAATGGATTTTTTTAAATTAATAAAAAAGTACACGTAATACCTATTCCTTTAAAACGCAGGCAGAGGAGTTCTGTTATACAGCCACAAGTTTGTCATGACGATATTTAGCGCCATGTAATAAGGAACATTGTCATTGAACTATTAGTATTTTAATTAGTTAAACACACTGATTGCAATATTATCGTTATTTATTAGACATGAAAATAATAGGCTATGCATTACATAGGCAATCTGGAACTACAAAATCTGTCTGTTTTCTGTTCGAAATCCTGGGTTAGATTTAGGTAGTGCTCAGGAATCTGGTGATATGAAGCTTCATTACAGAGATGACTAAGATAAACCGAAGTCAAGTAAGGCTATCTCCAGCGCCATATTTACAGTAAGGAAGAGAGAGATTACGTAGGTATGATTGGTATGATCAGTTGAAAGAAATTCTCATACTAAATGTATGGAGGGTGCGAAAAACAAAATTTTCAATATCTGGCTTTTCTTTTTCCTGAAGTTATTTATATTATTTTACTCTCCATGTAGCCTAGTTTTGATAATAGCCTTAACTTTTTAAATATCTCTTATATTGACGAAAAAATCGTCTGTTGACACTTAACGATTCCACCCTGTATACAACATGACAATCGATGGTCGTAAGAGAACAGAAATATCGATAAGATAAATAGAAAGAAAGAATAACATTACTTTGGCAACAGTACACGAAGGAACACGATATAACCAGATTTTTATATATACTGCCGCGTTGGTCTAGTGGTCGCAAGCGTGACTACTGAGCGTGAGGTCCTGGGTTCGATCTCCAGGCCGGGCAAAGTGTTATTGGGTTTTTCCGTGTGAATTTTATTAGTAGCAGCCCAGCATCTTGATGGAAATAGGCTCGCCCGCTATTATAGGGGACTTAAACATAATAGTGAAATGAGGGTGTACCGTACACCTCTGCTCAACCGTTCTATTATGTTTAAAGCTTGTGAGTAAAATACAGATCATATTTAGGTATGTGCCTCATGTACTTAACTGACATAAGCTTTTTTGATTATGAATAAAACAAAAAAAATAGCGAAATTGGTCCAGCTGCTCACGCGTGATGCCGTGACCAAGGGAAATAGGGATTCATTTTCATACAATACATAGATTTGATACTACTCAAAAAAAAAAACACAAAAGTTCTTGGTTGCTGATAAGTAAACTTTTTATTCCGTCTTTATGTTCCGCGTGGTGCCGGACGTAAAGAATAGCACTACCCCATCTCTTCTAATGGGTGTCGTAAACGGCGACTAAGCTATTTACTAGAGGATGGGCAGAAGCGTTTTCTGAGTACTTTAACAACCATAATGCGATCGCCAACCTGCCTGCGATTATGCCCCCCCCCCCCCCCCACCGCATGGTTTGGGGAAGGCCTATGTCCAGCGGTGGACGTCTTTCGGCTGAATGATGGAGAAATTATGGCTTATGTTGGTGTAGAAACAAGCAACATGAAGGTATGCTTCTAGCAGGTATTCAACAATATTATACTTTATTGACTTCATCGGACCAGTTAAATAGATATTCCTGCCTTGTAATAGAAACAGAAACCTTAGAACAGGTAGAAAAATAATACACAAAAATTGAAACATTTGTCCTTCCGTCCATGCAAGATTCGAGGCTCACAAATTAGGGTTACATTCTCGGCATTTTTTGACACACACGCGCGTCACCCCGACCGTTTCGGACCCCTTACACGAAACACCCTTACTGGGCAAAAATTCTGAACAATGATCTCTAACGATCGGATCAAAAAAAACGGGAAGGAATTTCTGTGAATATTTTCTACTAGGGTGTGGTCAGATATGGTTCGTGATCACTTCGTGAAATCGAAATAGATTTACTCAAACAACGTTTAGATATACAAGCATTCAATCTGACGTGCGTCGATAAGCAGACTGGATACGTCGGTGAAAAGTAAGTTTCTATACTTGGGAGCAAATAAATCGAGCCACTTCTATTTTTCACGTCATCTCATCTGCCTTGCCTTTTCCCAACTATGTTGGGGTCGGCTTCCAGTCGAACCGGATGCAGCTGAATATCAGTATTTTACATGGAGCGACTGCCTATCAGACCTCCACAACCCAGTAACTGGGTAATACGATACTCTTGGTAAGACTGGTTGTCAGACTTTCTGGCTTCTAACCAACAGTAATGACTGTCAAAGATCTACAAATGACAGCCGGGACCAACGGCTTTACGTGCTTTCCGAGGCACGGAGGAAACTCGCTATGGTAAATGGTCACCCATCCACAGACCAACCTCGGCAAGCGTGGCTTAACCCGGAAGATCGGTCTATGCGGCTGTAATTATTTAGCTACGAGCTCCTCTATTTTTCACGTATAATTGGTATTATTTTTGGTACCTATTATGGAACAGATCAATTCTAAACATATATCGCCTAAAAGGTTATTTGATAACCTTTACAATGAGGGTAGTTGTTTGTCAAACTAGTATATATATACTATATATATATGTTTTTTGTCAAACTAGTGTATATATATAGTATAATCCATGAAACCAAAACTATAACCAGGACACGTGAAAAAAAGAGTGGCTCGATTTCTTTGCTCCCAAGTGTAGATAGTTAGATGACTGTCTAGTCTTCTGCTGATCCGAAAACAAAGGCCTTCCTATCCGCAGATTATAAGAGCAGACAGAGCCTAAGATAGAGCACACAACTTCAAGTAGCAAAGATGTTGAAGAACTCCCATATAGCCCTCTGGCTCTCACATACTCACGACGGAACACAGTAAACTGCTTGGCTTTAACATGAGGGTCCTGCCAGTCGGACCGTACATATCCTGCCACTAGTGTCCTGGGTTTTTTTAAATCTTACAACACGCGTCTATTTCCAGCATGCGGTGAGGATATTTTATATTCTAGCCCGTAACTACAAGGGAAAAAATATTAAGCGCATTCGCTTCATACTAATTGAAACAAGTAGACTAGTTGATTCGCGTTCACCTCAAAGCAATGATGTTTTATAAATAGACGCGTCATACACCGACATCATTGCACTACAAAACAGCGTAAATTTTACTATATTATTCTAAATCAGAAGTGGAGTTAGTTTTAATAAACGGAAATATTAATAATTTTATTCTACGAGTAGGTATAAGAAAATTACAATTATCAAATTACAATCACAATTATCGCCACAACTAATACGGCCGCCACGTCCGAATGCCACCGCCGAAGAGAGTGCCGCTGCCGCCAGCGCTGCCGGCGCGGCGGCGCATCGTTCACTCCTTAGAATAAGTACTAAAGCATAGAAGGCGCCTCGGTACTTGAAAAACGTACAGGGGCATCTGTCAAATAAGAGCAATTTCGAGATTTTGAGCCAAAGCCACGCTACCAAATTAAATAGCCCGCCACTAGTACCGCCTGTCAAACGGCAACGACATTTTAAATTTTGTCGTATAATACTTGTGTCAGTGGCGCGGTGATTTGAAAAAATATTTTAGTCTAGAATTTATATTTAATTAATTGTGTTTTGTATATGTGCACATTGTTCTTATAAATAATAGTGTGCGCTACGTCCTAAATAGTAAAAAAATGTAAATCTCGCAAGGGATGTACAAAAAATCAAAGTGTAAATATCAGTTTCCACAAGTACGTAGTATTTTTATGTTTATTCATAGATTTTCCGTTAAATATATTTCATTATACATAAAATTAGTAAAAGTAAGACATTACCTTTTAGAAGAAGTAAAATAAATAAGTATAAACTATCTAAATCATATCTATTTATCAATATGAATATTCGCCAAAGAAATTATTAAAGGGGTGCGAAAATTTTATCGATAAATCTATCGACAACGTGATTTTTGTGTTAGGTTTAATTAATTAGGTATTTATACTTTTTTTTTCATTTAGGTTTCCCTGTGACGAATATTTTCGAAATAAATTGATTGCCGTGGTAGCTCACGAAATTGGTTGGGTTCCAAGAAAGCACCACAGAATTTGCTCCAGCCATTTCACTTTATCTTCTTTTACTCGTTCTGGCAAATGGCGGAGACTGAAGGAGGACTCTATACCAACATTATACCTTCAATCTAAATTTAAAAGCCTAAGTTCTTATTGAATTGCATGTCTACAGGAAGTAAAAGAATTCGAGTAATTTCTTTAAAAAAAATTGGGACAGATTAACCCCGCACTGGATTTAGCTTGATTGAAAATAAAAAAATAAAAATCTTTTTTTTCTTGCAACATTACGTTCGACATCTTCTTTCGGCCATTCATACAATAGACTATTTCAGATAATATTTCATTGTCTTGTTTATCTTTCAAATAAATGCTGTTAATACAGTCGTAATCTTCAAGCCTGATAGATAAAATAATTAGAAGAACAGTGAATCTAAACAAAATTAACGTATTAAATAAACGATGATTAACTTACTTCTCAATCAGTTTGCATTTGGTGCCACTAACTTTTACACCTCTTTACCGTAATTATCTTTAAAATCTTGTATTTTTAGGGATGCAGTTTTTTTATAGATAGAGTGATTCAAGAGGAAGGTTTTAAGCTATAAAACGTACACGTGCGAAGCCGGGGCGGGTCGCTAGTTATACATAAAACAATCATTATTTTGTTTAAAATTTCCAGCGCCTCGAAATTGACAATTTACCTGAGACCACGTGGCGCCGTTCTAGTGACAGAAAAAAAAGTGCATGTCCAAGTACATTACAAGGAATACTCAATAATAATGTATTTAACTTTTGTGAAGCTTTTAGTACTTGCAAATTAAATAATAGACATTTATACATTTACGATGACTTTATTTATTGATAGCGATAATAACAGGACCAGTCGAAGTGATGATGCTCGGGAGAGGCCTATGTCCAGCAGTGGGCATCTTTCGGCTGAATAATAATGATATTATAACTTTACTTTTGTCATTATAACTTTCTAAGAAGTAAGTATTTATATGTACTATGGCAATATCCGGCATGGCTGTTATTTGGTCAACACAATCATAGTCACCTTCTTTCGGCCTTACAATACTACTTCAGATATTTCGTAATATACATTATACGATGACTTTATTTTATCGATAGCTATAGTCTAATAGTGTGAATACCCTCATCCCTAGTCTCTGTACAAAAGGTTACAAAATTATTTTTTACGGCCTGTCAAAAGTTTACCTTTCCCGCTCTGACAACAGCGAGTCCGCCATATGAGTAAATAGCATGGCTATATTTTGATTCGTTTATGCTAAGTAGCGCTCCTTCTATGCTTTAGTACTTATTCTAAGGTTCACTCCATCGCTCGCGTGATCCTACGTCACGATGACGCGATGTTTGTAGGCCCCGCCCCCCGGTCCGATTTCTCTAACAATATTATATATTATAGCTACATTTAATAAACAGTGCAAAATACAATTAATTATCTATACATATAATAAAACAGTAAAAAAACTGTGTCTGTACATTGAATATATTTAAAAAAAAATGATTGAGGGGGGTTTAGAAACAGTAATAGAGCACGAATCTAAAAAAAAAATTCTGTCTGTTTGTCTGTTTGTTTGTACACGCTAATCTTCGGAACTACTGGACGGATTTGAATGATTTTTCTTTTGTTGTATAGGTATTAAGTCTGGGCAACATATAGGCTATAATTTATTTTGGAAACTTGAACACCTGATGCAGAACCGCAACAGACCAGCTAATCTATAAGAGATACAAAAATGGTACCATAGCAAAAATTGTTCTACGTGATGAGCATTTTCTGTTGAGAGAATAAATTTGAAGATCTGGAACACCTGATGTGGAACTTCAAGAGCCCAGCTACACTATAACATATAATGGGAATGACGTCTTCGCAAGAGTTGTTCAGCCTGATGAGCACTCTCTGTTGACGTATAAAAACTGAAGATCTGGAACACCTGTTGTGGAATTCCAAGCGCCCAGCTACACTATAACATATATAGGAATGACGTTTTAGCAAAAGTTGTTCAATCTGATGAGCACTCTCTGTTGACTTATAAAATCGAAGATCTGGAACACCTGTTATGGAACTCCAAGAGTCCAGCTACACTATGACATATATAGGAATGACGTCTTAGCAGAAGTTGTTTAGTCTTATGGGTATTTCCTTGACTTATAAAAATGGAAGATCAGAAACATCTGATGTGGAAATAAAAGCTGTCACTAATTTCACCGTATAATTATAAAATAACATAAGTTTGGAGTACCTCCACGCGGTGACGGCGGTAACAATTAAGGACTAATTTTCGATAACGATGGTATATCATTGAAAATTTGACTCTACTGGCCAAAACTCCCATATTTTTTTTTATTTTCTCGAATTTCCTTTTACATTTATCTTCGTGACACGGTAGCCTACCCGGTAACGCAGGGGAGCAGTCACTTAGATTTTACTTGATCAGGTATCTTCACAATAAAACTATAACCATGCCTAGAAAGAGGTCAAATCTTTTCCAATGTTCCAAAGGAGCTAAAAGATTGAGGATCATAAGATCCCAAGAATCTACCGAAGAGAGTCAGGAGAGACTTGATGCTGTTCGGGAACATCAGGCTGCAACTCGCTCCGTGGAAACCTCTTCGGATCGCAAAGCACGCCTGCGTTCTCAGCGTATTTACGCATCTACATCCAGGTCTCTAGAGACCAGTGAAGAATATGATGCGCGACTGACCGCTGATCGTGAACGTCATGCATTGTCTCGCGAGTCGGAGACGTTGACGGAAAGAGAATTACGCTTGAGTTCTCAGCGTATATACACATCGACTTCTAGGTCTCTAGAGACAAGTGGGGAACGTGATGCTTGACTGACCGCTGATCGTGAACGTCACGCATTGTCTCGCGAGTCGGAGACGTTCACGGATAGAGAATTGCGCTTGAGTTCTCAGCGTATCTACGCATCTGCTTCTAGGTCTCTAGAGACAAGTGCGGAACGTGATGCGCGACTGTCCGCTGATCGTGAGCGACATGCATTGTCTTGCGAATCGGAAACGTTTACCGATACAGAATCACGCTTGAGTTCTCAGCGTATTCGTACATCTACTAACGGGTCTTTTGAAACGAGTGATGGACGTGATGCGCGACTAACTGCTGATCGAGATTATCGTACATTGTCCCGAACACGCACACAACAAAATATTCATAATCAGTTAGAAAGTGAGAGAGAAAGAATTGCTGGAGTACGGTATGAAGAGACAGAAGAAGAGCACAACGAACGTTTGAATTCTGATCGACTTCAACATTCTCTGAACAGAATGTCGATATCATCTGAAGAATCGGATGTGGACCAGCTAAAGTAGGTATAAGAGATGTAAAAATGGTGCCATAGCAAAAATTATTCCACGTGAAAAGCATTTTCTGCTGTGAGAATAAATTTGAAGATTTGGAACACCTGTTGTTGAACTCCAAAGCCCAGCGACACTGTAACATATATAGGAATGACGTCTTAGCAAAAGTTGTTTAGACTTATGGGCATTTCCTGTTGACTTACAAAAATGAAAGATCTGGAACGTCTCGAATCGTCTCGCGAATCCCTTTGTTTTTCTGTCCCCGGGCTCTTAGAATTCAACATCAGACGTTTCAGATCTTCGATTTTGACGACTCCGTTGTCGCTGGCATAAGCAACAGGATCCGCGTACGAAGTCGCGGGCAGAAGCTAGTACAGAATAATTCATACATCGCCTCTAAACGCAAAATGGCTTTTTTTTTTGCAAAATATAGCCGTGACACTGGTTGGTGCGTGACTAACCTCCGGTTTCTGAATTGGGATACTAGGATAAGCAGTACGCAGTACTTAAGTAACATTTTAGCAAGGAGTTGTCAAAAACATGAAGGATTTTATAGCATTTTTTTGACAACTCCGTACTCAAATGGTATTTAAGTATTGCATAACCCGAATTCTCCATTCAGAAACCGGAGGTAAGTGAACACCGGGCAATTGCCTTGCTTTAATATTACCAATATTGAACGCGGGCAATGCATCTATAGTTTTTAATATCATTGCCTAAAATTGATCCTTAAATTATAAGCTCCATATGACCACAGCCTAACTTAGCAAAAATTCAGAACGATGTCCAAAGATAAGATGAAAAACAAAAATAAAAGAAGGAATTTGAGCAAAATGAGGGTGCGCGTCTACCCCTAAACATATAATTTGGAAAAACATTCCACAAATGAGGCTTGCCGCTCCCCATTACTATGTTTTCTGTTTTGTTCAAGGAATACATAAAAAAGAAATACATGTATGTTTTTGTAAAGATTCTTTGTACAATTTTTTGTTTCATTTCCTCAAAAAATATCACCGATTGTAACTTTTAGCTAATATTCGCGACCTGCATTACTGTGGGTTTTTCCTTTACGAGGATTATCTTTCCTTTGTTTTTGAATACCTTTAAAATATGTGATAGCTTCTTATCTTTTGTTCCAGTTTTAAACATTTTTTCTGCAAAGGGTAGCCTTTTCCCAACTACGTATCAGATTCCAGTCTAACTAGATAATGCTGAATTCCAGTATTTTACACGGAGCGACTGTCATCAGACCTCAGTTTGCATTATCCAGTTACTGAGCAATGCGCATATCCTAAAGGTGTGTCCAGACCAGACCTGGCGAATGCGCTTCGAATGCCCCGCTCGCGAGTTTTTCGCGCACAAGCTAGGCGCCGTACTCGAGCGGCGCGCGTGCCTCGCCCCGCCAGCGTCTCAGTAATCTCGTTGTCAGTAATGAAACAGCCGATGCCGCAGCAATAATGCTAACGGCAGTCGTATGGTCCGACATCTTCGGAAGCAAATTCACAACTTAGGCTCATAGTTCAAATGCGAAAGAAGCTATGTGCGCACGAGATGCGCGCGCACTGCACGCGCGCCCCACTCGATCCTGGCCGGAGTTGCACTAGAGCGGCGCACCAAACGTAGGCTGTTTTGTTTGTTTTGTTTTTTTAAAAAACTTTACCCCACACTAAGATTTCTCTTGTATCGTGGGTCCGTTTACAGACACAAATCTCACATACACAATCGCCCAGACCCGAAACAACTATCTGTAGGCCATACAATTTTTTGTTCCGTGTGGTAATCGAACCTACGACCCGTAGCGCAGAAGCCAATCGCTTATCCACTGCACCAAACGTGTCGTCAAACCGTACGCGAACCAAACAAGACTGTAACCGTACGCGAGCAATACGCGCGCAGTTCGCAAGCGGTTCGCAAGTGGCGCATTCGCCAGGGTTGGACATACCATTAGGGTAGACCGGTTGTCTGATTTTCGGGCTTCTGACTACCCATAACGACGGTCAGCCATAGGTATGTCACCCGGTACCGACGGTTTAACATGATCTTCAAGACACGGATGGGTCGTGATGTATAATGAATGGTCACCCATCCAGGGACTGACCCCGGCAAAAAAGGGAAGTTTTGGGATGATGTTCTTAATTTTTGTTAAGGTTTTGCGAATATTCAACCTTTTACGTAAAAAACTAATCTCATAAACTGGATTTATGTTTAAAGCTAAGTCAGGAATCCGAAACTCTATTCGATCATAAAATAAAAAGGCCTCGTCATTGGATCGTTTTCTCACACTATATTTCGCAAGATATTGTCTAGAATTTAATCTTGCCGGACGAATACGAAAATGATTTATCGCTCTCGCAACGTCGCCATTTTTATTCCAAATTCAGTCGTCCTAGTTTCTAAATGCTATTGTTTTTGCCAAGTACTGTAACGGAATTCATAAATGGTGATAAATAGTTATGCAGAAAAAGTGTTGTTAATCTTTTTTTAATTTTATTTAAAAGAAAAAACTGAAAAGAAATGTTATTCAGCCAAGAACACAATGACAGCATAAACAATAAAAACAAATTAAATATACACATTTTATGATGTCAAGTATGTCCATGCTGAAAGGGTCACCAACTCAGCATATGCTGGGCGTCAAACACCCAGCGCTGATTTTCAGTAGGTACCCTTGCAGTGGACACACGGACGGAGGTAATTTTAAATGTATTTTTAATTTTTTATGTGAATTACAGTGTATTTATAATGTGCCAATAATCAATGCATACATTATTGAGATAAACTACAAAAATATAAATAAAAAAATAAAAGACAAAAGTTACTTTTAATTTATTACAGCCACTCAAAAATATAGCAATAATTGAAATAGCAGGCGGCAGTACGCACTTCCTGTTGAAATTTCTCGATTTCCAATTCCCAAATACAAAAAATTAAGTCCATAATTATATTCTAGCGTAAGAAAAAGCATGCATTAAACTTAGCTCATAAACTCATCACGCTAACTACGCTATCTAGCTTCACAGAATGTCAACCAAAGCAAAACTGAAATTTACTCTATAATATGGAATATCCCTAAAATAAGGTTGAGCTACACGATGGCTGATGCATGCGTGCCGTTAATTAGGACAGGTCAACTCAAGCTTTCTATGACTCTTTCCTCAACAGGCCATTCCAGACGTCGCCCTACATTGTTACACGCACATAGTTTTATACCACAATGTCTGGACTTTAAAAGAGACCTTGACTTCTAAGTTTCGGTTTTTCTTCTCAGAGCTGGTCAGATAGGAAATGCCGGCGCTATCTAGTCTTAAAAAATCATTACATTGACTTGTAAAAGTGTCTGTAACAGATTTATTTGCAGAAATAAATATCACAATTTATAATTTATCAGGTGTTGACTTCCCACAGGCATAAAAATAAAAGTCAATAATTGAGAACTACTTGGAGTTATTTTCCTTTCAACGTAAGCTGACAGTGATGAGCTATTCACTTGTCGTTATTTTTAAGATATGTATGGAGTGATATGTCGCGACATGTCATTGAAACTGTTATATTGTCATATTTTAACAGTAAGATGCCTAGGTAACCACAGAATAAATACGCAAACTAGCGATTGATGACAGATTACAAAGGAGATGTTTCAGAAATGTATGGAGCCTGGGCTAGCACCATGTACACTATATGTAAATATACCTTTACAATAAAGTAACAGTTTTTTAATGTTAATTTTCTATAATTTTACTTCGTTTAATTGTACATTCAAGATATCTTGGTCAAGGAGAGCAACACAACACATGAAACTAAGGCGGATCGAAATTATGTGAAATGTCATTTTGACAACTGTTGACATATCAATGACCCCATAGTGTTTATTTATTGTGTACTTACATAACGTATGTACGTTGTTTATTGACGAAAATACTTGGATTACGTTATAATTATAATAAAATAAAACTACAGGTGTTGTACACGAAACCTAGGACTGTCAAAGTTGTCAAACTCATGTCAATGTCAAACACAACTATCATGGCTACCAGAAAAAAAGGGTTAACGTATTAAAAAACGTCGCCAAAAAATAATTCCAGTACAAGAGTACTCTTCTTCAAATTAATTTATTTGTATTTTTATGGAAAGCCTCTATTTTGTTCCTATTTATCTATATACTGTACATAGAGGTGGCTCAAAATCAAACATCTCCTTTAGTCATAGTTTTATTTTTTACTTTTAATAGTTTTGTGTTTGGGTTGCCAGGCAATTAACTTGTGTTAGAATTAATTAGATTATTTATGTTTTTAATTTTAAGTATACGCATACGTCGTGCGTCCGTCTGGGCGAAAGAATAAATATTTTTTCTTTCTTTCGTTATTGATATTGTTTTGAGTAAAACGTAAAATGTACCCTCGGTGTTCTCTCCAGCCCTTTCCCAACTATGTTGGGGTCAGCTTCCAGTCTAACCAGATGCCGTTGAATACCAGTATTTTATGCAGTGCGAGTGCCATCAAACCTTTGCAATCCACTTAGTTACTGGGCAATGCCGATATCCTAAGTTTAGGCCGGTTGTCAGACTTTCGGGCTTCTGACTACACGTAACGACTTTCATAGGTATTCGTATGACACCCGGGACCGATGGCTTAACGTGCTCTCCGAGGCACGACCCCTCGCCTTGACGAGTAACAAACGGTCCGACCGCGACAACCGCAGCTTAACCCCTCAAAGTAAAATAAAATAAATCAAAAAGATGAACTAGTTTCGGACCCAAACGGAGCTCTTAATCATGAGCTGATCAAGTGATGAAGTCGTCAGTCAAACTGTGGGCAATCCCGAAAAAATGCACGTGAGTAAACAGTAATCCTAACTAATATTATAAATGCGAAAGTAAGTTTGTTTGTTTGTTATCTTTTCACGTCTAAACCACTGAACCGATCATCCTGAAATTTTGCATAAACATTGTCAGGTGTACAGAAACCGACATAGGGTACCTTTCATTCCGAAAAAAAGGACTGTTCCCGAGGAAAACAACAATAACGTTCATAGATGGCGCCACGTGTCTTTCGAGTCATGAAAAAGCTATATATTAAACTATATTATTATAGAAACTTTAGTAGTGTGTTAAGAGTTGATTGTGAAATTCTAAATTAACGCGAGCGAAGCCGCGGGCAAAAGCTAGTTAATCATATACAGCATGTAAGGGTAAACACCGTTATCACTCAAACCATGGGTAGTTGACTTAAACAGAAAAATATAGGACCGAGTAAAAAAAAAAAAATATACGAGCGAGAAATGAGGGGCGCGGCGGCGCGGCGCTACGACGCGGCGTACACGCACTCGCTAACGAGACAGCTGACTGACTGGGGTAGCAAACGGTGCGGGGCCGTGCGTCGGGCCACGCGGCGAGTTCCCCGCGCCCCCTCCCGTAGCTTGTTGCCCCCGCGCATAGGGTGAAATGCTTTTGAGGAAAAACGGAAATTTTATAAAAAAAAAAAACTTGTTATTTTTCATTGATTTTACGTTCTACAAATGAAACCAAACCACTGGTTTCAAGGATAACGGTGTTTACCCTTACAGCCTGTATATGAATGTGTCTCACGAAAGTTATAATAACAAAAAGATGAATTGTATTTTTGTTAATAAAGAAGTTATTTTGATCATTGTAACCATGATTGATATACGTAATCGACACCTTATGAGTCAAGGTAAAAATTTGCTTCTTTTAGGTTTAACTCAGCAACTTAAAGTAAGATACTTTAATGATACAAAGTTCGGCACACGAGGTTGTCGCCATGTGGAATATTGATTCAGCAGTCATTGTGCCGATAGTTGGCTAGGCTTGGTAGGCCCTTGGCTATTAAACCATTAGTTGTAACAGCCTGTGGTATAATAGCCAAGAGCCACGACCAACATCTTATGAGGCTCTCGTTGGGTGGTTGGATCAAGAGCCTGGTGCATAAAGCGGTACTTCTCGACACGGCGTGTATTGTTAGGAAGTTCCTCTCTCTGCAGCCCTGACCTAGCTTGGACCCTGTTCGCGATACTGGTGGGCTACTATTTATTTATTTAAACTTTATGCAACAAAAAAAGTACAAAGGCGGACTTAATGCCTTAGGCATTCTCTACCAGTCAACCAAAGGTGGTGAAGAGATATCAAGGCAGGTGCAAATTATTGTACGACAGTAAAACGAGAAACAATTGAGATTAAAAAAAAAAAAAGAACTCAAAGCAATTACACAAATAGATTTAAATGTACACAAGTACAAAATAATTAAAATTCTCAATACTTATATATGAATAATTTACTACTTATATAAAATCCTAGACATAAAACATCTAAAAATATATACCTATATACATATAAAATACATACCTTATGAAAAGAATAGAAAGGAGGATTATGAGACAACTCTTACTATTTGTTCTGAAAAATAACTCCGCAATTTCCGCTTGAAAGCATAGCGACTGGTGGCTGTCCTGATATCAAGAGGGAGCGCATTCCAAAGAAGAATAGCCTGAATATGAAAGGAAGAATGAATGAAATCAGAAGTATGAGAAGGACAGCTAAGTAGAAGATTATTAGAGGAACGTAAACTCCTAGCATGAGTAGAACAGAGATATTGAAAACGGGAAATAAGATACGAAGGAGGAGAAGGAGAATTGAGAAGGGAAAAAAGCGTGGTTAACGCACGCAAACTTCTTCTCTGACGAATAGGTAACCACTTAAGCTCCGCCCTGAAGCTGGATACGTGATCATATTTCCGCAAATTAAAAATGTACCGAATGCAATTATTTAGCACCCTATCCAGCTTATCCAACAAGACAGCATTCAAGTCAAAGTAGCACACATCACCATAGTCAATGATGGGAAAGATTAAAGTCTGCACAAGCATTGTTTTCGTCTTTGCAGGCAAAAAGTTCCTTAGACGGTATAAGGAACGCAAGGTACCGTTCACTCTCTGACAAACACTGGAAACCTGACTTTGCCAGCTAAGCGTAGAATCAAGATATAAACCGAGATCTTTCACACAGGGGCTAATTGGGATGACGGTACCATTGAGAACTATAGAAGGAAGGGGTGAAACCGCCACTCTGCTCATCATGCGTGAACTTCCCATAACAATGGCCTGGCATTTTGTGGGGTTTACAGCCACCCCAAATCTGTCAGACCTGTAGGGTACATACCTACCATATAGTTTATTTATGTAGGTACATTATTAATTTATACTATTTATACAATTATTATGTACACTATTTACAACACACTTATACATAAACACAAATACATTATTTACCATATTTATATACATTAACTTATATTATAATAATTATATTGATGTATTATATGATTTACATTATTAAAACACATTCACATACATACGGCATTAAATATTGTTTAATACGATATTATGTCGGATGATGTCGCGTCACCGGTGAAGTGCACTGGACCCGCGCGTGATAGCTACGTAACAGTGACGTAGCCCGACCGGCGCAGGTGGGAGCGCGTGGAAGCGCTCGGTCGTTCACCTTGTTGCGACCTTCAGTGGTAATTAGCTATCGCGACGCACCGCTGTGCTAATTTATTTTGTCATCTTGTTCTCCAAAGTTTTACGAATATTATCTCAACAACTGTTTTATGTACTGTGCTGTGACTATTGTGACTGTTGTGTACTCGTATCTATCATCTGTAACATTTCTCCTTCTTTTAATTGTGTTGTGTGGAAACTCATTACAATCGTGAGTACGCAAGAACGAATTTTATTTATACACCTACTCTGCCTACACCACACTAACTATATTGGTGACCCCGAGAAGAACACTATAATAAAATGAGCAACAGTGATTCCGAGCACACCGCCTCATCGCAGCCGGCGGAACACGTGACACGCAGAGCGCAGCGCGCGAAGCGCGTTTCCATTGATCCGTCACACGACATTTTTCGCGTGTCAATAAAATTACCACCATTTTGGCCAGAAGAGCCGGATATCTGGTTCGCTCAAGTCGAGGCACAATTCGCGAACGCAGGCGTGACGAATGACGTCACAAAATTCAATTATGTGGTTGGGCACCTGGAACCCCAATTCTCCAAGGAGGTGAAGGACGTCATCATGTCCCCTCCAAGCACCAACCGTTACTTGAAATTAAAGACGGAGTTGGTGAAACGCCTCTCAGCTTCCCAGGAGAAGAAGGTGAAGCAGCTCCTGATGCATGAGGAGCTAGGAGACAGAAAACCATCGCAGTTTCTTCGCCATCTGCAGGGGTTAGCAGGACCAAGCGTGCCCGAAGATTTTGTGCGCACGATCTGGAGTAGCCGACTCCCCAGCAGCATACAGCCTCTCCTGGCATCACAGCCACACAGTACCTTGGAGGCATTGGCTGAGCTGGCTGACCGCGTCCAGGACATTGTGTCTCCGGCTATGCACGTCGCCGCCGCTTCAACATCGGCATCAGGGCCCTCCATGAGTGAGATGGCGGCCGAAATCGCGGAGCTCAAGAGTGCCATGAAGGACCTGACTACGCAGCTGCGAGATAGCCGATCGCAAAATCGGTCACGGAGCTCTCGCCAAGACCAGCGTCGCAACTCAGGCCACCGATCCTCATCTCGCTCAAACTCGAGCTACAGACGTCACGCGCAGTGTTGGTATCACCTGAACTTTGGTGACAAGGCAAACCGTTGCGTGAAGCCCTGCGACTTCAAGAAGGGAAACGCTGCGGGCGGTCGGTAATGGCGACTGACGATTGCCCCACCTCAACTGGTCGCCTATTCATCGCAGACCGACGCACAAAGACGCAGTTCCTGGTCGATACTGGAAGCGACCTCTGCGTCTACCCTCGTCGTCTGCTTAGTGATCGTCGTGCGTCAACCAACTACGAACTTGTGGCCGCGAATGGTACGCCTATTCAGACGTACGGGTTTCTAGACGTCAGTCTAGACCTCGGTCTTCGTAGAGACTTTAAGTGGCGTTTTGTGGTAGCTGACGTTACAAAACCAATTATCGGTGTAGACTTTTTATGTTTTTACTCGCTCATCGTTGACTGTCGTAATCAACGACTGATTGATAGTAGTACGAATGTTTTTGCCATAGCCTTGAATCACTCAGATTCATCTATATATTCTGTAAAGATAAGTACTGGTGATTCAAGGTACCACAAAATATTAGATAGTTTTCCCGACATCACTCGACCTGCCGGTACACTACGCACTACACCACATAACACTGTACACCACATCCGCACGACCCCAGGCCCTCCAGTTTCTTCTCCATTTCGGCGTCTAGCGCCAGATAAATTAAAAATCGCTCAGCAGGAGTTCCAGCTGATGTTGGCTAACGGAACTGCCAGACCTTCGGAGAGTCCTTGGTCATCTGCTCTCCATCTTGCTCCCAAGAAGGACGACGGTTGGCGCCCTTGCGGTGATTACCGTATGCTCAACGCGCGAACCGTTCCTGATAGGTACCCGATTAGGCACATCCACGATTTTGCTCACAGCATTACTGGATGCAGAGTGTTTAGCACAATCGACCTCGTCAAGGCCTATAATTAGATTCCGGTTAGCCCAGATGACATCCCGAAGACGGCAATCACCACACCGTTTGGCCTGTACGAATTTCCGTACATGACTTTCGGACTTAGGAATGCAGGTCAGACGTTCCAACGTTTTGTGGACGAAATGACGCGAGGGTTGGATTTCTGCTACTGCTATTTGGACGATTTTTTACTCTTCTCCAGGACAGAAGCAGAGCACGAAGACCACCTTCGTATTCTTTTTGGCAGGATGAAGGAGTTCGGCGTTTTAATCAACACGTCCAAGTGTGTTTTCGGTGTCCCGGAAGTAACTTTCTTAGGTTACCTTATCTCCGAAAAGGGCACCAAACCACTGGACACTAAAGTCGACGCCATCAAGAAGTTTCCCCAGCCAAAAGACGTCCGTCAGTTGCGCCGATTTTTGGGCATGATAAATTTTTATAGGCGATTTATGCCCCACGCAGCTCAAATCCAGGCGCCACTTCACAACCTTTTGATTGGCAACGTAAAGGGCTCGCATCCTATATGTCTTGCGGAGGATACTTTACAAGCTTTCGAGGACTGCAAGGAGAGCCTAGCTAACGCTGCCTTATTAGCTCACCCCGATTGCAATGCCAAACTCGCACTTGTTAGTGATGCGTCGGATACTGCAATCGGCGCGGTGTTACAGCAGCATAGCGATGATGGTTGGCAGCCATTGGCTTTCTTTTCACGAAAGCTCAGCCCTTCGCAAGTAAAGTATTCTCCCTATGACAGGGAATTGCTTGCCATTTACGAGGCCATCAAATATTTTCGCCATATGCTGGAGGCTAGACATTTCATCGTCTACACGGACCATAAGCCGATCGTTTTCGCGTTCCACGAGCGAAAAAAGAACTGTTCGCCAAGACAGTTCCGGCACTTGGATTTTATCGCCCAATTCACCACCGACATAAGGCACATTTCCGGCAAAGACAATGTAGTAGCCGACCCCTTATCTCGTGTGGAGGAATTACAAGTGCCGGTCAGTCTCGATACCCTGGCGGATTCACAAGCCTCCGATCCAGAGTTGAGCAAATTGCTCCAGGAAGGATCTTCACTCGTCCTGGAGAAAGTACAAGTCGCTAGGGAGCGTACTCCTGTGTACTGCGACGTCAGTACAGAGTCTCCCAGGCCATTTGTGCCCAAAATGCTGCGTAAACAAGTTTTCGACTGCATACATTCTCTCAGTCATCCTGGCGTCTCAGCCACTGCTAAATTAATCGCAGAGCGTTTTGTTTGGCCAGGCGTCAGGAAGGACTGCAGGGAGTGGGCAAGAGCTTGTTTACAATGCCAGCGGGCAAAAGTGAGCCGTCACGTTTCTGCGCCTTTAGGTTCTTATAACCTTCCGCGCGCCAGGTTCACTACGATCCACATTGACCTTGTGGGCCCGCTACCGATATCACAAGGCTTTAGGTATTGTCTGACGGCAGTCGACCGATTTACCAGGTGGCCAGAGGTCGTACCTATTGTCGACATTACTGCCGAGACAGTCGCTAAAGCACTGCTGTCCGGATGGATCGCCCGGTTTGGCTGTCCTACTGACATTGTTACGGACAGAGGCCGTCAATTCGAGTCGGCTCTGTTTGAACAATTGTCCAACATTGCTAATTTTCAGCACAAACGGACAACGGCGTACCATCCGGCGTGCAACGGTATGGTTGAGCGGTTCCACAGGCAACTCAAGGCGTCCATCATGTGTCATGCCAATGACAAATGGACAGAGTCTTTGCCATGGGTACTGCTTGGCATAAGAAGCACCTTCAAGCAGGATCTACAAGCATCTTCTGCCGAACTGGTTTATGGCGAACCACTTAGACTCCCGGGTGAATTTTTTAATCCCGGCGATAGCGGAACGACCGACATCTGCGATTTTTCTGCGCGTATCCGCTCGTTCGCACATAAACTTCAGCCAACTCCAGCCTCCCGTCACAACAAAAACAGCATTTTTGTTTTTAAAGATCTGCTGACCACGGATCACGTGTTCCTTCGTGAAGACGCATTACGTGGATCACTGCAACCTGCCTACACAGGCCCGCACAAAGTTGTTCAAAGGGGGGATAAAATTTTCAAAATTTTATTTAAGGGTAAAGAGGTCACGGTATCAATTGACCGCCTAAAACCAGCCTACATATTGGCTGACAAAGCTGACCCGAATGTAGATACTCCATCAGGCGACATCACTGAGTATACCACTCGTTCTGGTCGTCGCGTTAGGTTCCCAGATTTTTATCGCCCTTGACGGTCTCTGGAGGGGGGTAGTGTAGGGTACATACCTACCATATAGTTTATTTATGTACATTATTAATTTATACTATTTATACAATTATTATGTACACTATTTACAACACACTTATACATAAACACAAATACATTATTTACCATATTTATATACATTAACTTATATTATAATAATTATATTGATGTATTATATGATTTACATTATTAAAACACATTCACATACATACGGCATTAAATATTGTTTAATACGATATTATGTCGGATGATGTCGCGTCACCGGTGAAGTGCACTGGACCCGCGCGTGATAGCTACGTAACAGTGACGTAGCCCGACCGGCGCAGGTGGGAGCGCGTGGAAGCGCTCGGTCGTTCACCTTGTTGCGACCTTCAGTGGTAATTAGCTATCGCGACGCACCGCTGTGCTAATTTATTTTGTCATCTTGTTCTCCAAAGTTTTACGAATATTATCTCAACAACTGTTTTATGTACTGTGCTGTGACTATTGTGACTGTTGTGTACTCGTATCTATCATCTGTAACATTTCTCCTTCTTTTAATTGTGTTGTGTGGAAACTCATTACAATCGTGAGTACGCAAGAACGAATTTTATTTATACACCTACTCTGCCTACCCCACACTAACTATAGACCAATTGTTGATGGCATCCAGATCCCGGTTTATATCCTGAATGGCCACTGACAAGTCATCTACCTGGGATGCAGTGTACAGCTGAAGGTCGTCAGCATAAAAATGATACGCACACTGAAGAAAGGGAGTAATAAAATTTATAAAAATAGAAAACAATAATGGAGAGAGAATGCCGCCTTGAGGAACACCGGCAATAAGATCACGCCAACTCGACGAACTCTCATCAACGCGAACCGACTGCTGACGTCCCCGAAGATAGGAAGAGAACCATTCCAGCGCCTCAGATGAAACTTTAAGATGCGAGAGCATAGGAAGGAGAATATCATGACTGACAGCGTTAAAGGCGTTGGAGAAGTCAATTAATACCAAAACGGTAACCTTGGTATTCTCCATCGCTTCCCTAACGTCACCAGTCACTTTAAGGAGGGCAGATGTTGTACTGTGTCCAGGCCTGAACCCAGACTGGAAAGAACTCACGAGGTTGTTACGGTGAACATAACCCGAAAACTGTTTATGAACACAGGCCTCAAGCACTTTTGACAAAAATGGGAGAATGGAAATGGGCCGGAAATGACTAGGAAGGCAGGGATTTGAAATTTTCGGGAGAGGATGGACATAGGCTTTACGCCACAGTGATGGGAATACCCCAGAATCCAAAGAAAAGTTAATAATATAGGTAATGGGAGGAAGTAGGAAGTCGAGGATTGAAATGACCATAAAACGACTAATGTCATCGCAGCCCACGGCCTTGGATTTGATGGACAGGATAATCTTTTTAATTTCATCCTCGGTGGCTGGAGAAAACTTAAAGGAATCTATATTAGGTCTTGCTAAGCCTGCAATGAAATCAACCGTCTGAGACAACACTTGGCGATCCAAATGACTGGTGGTAGTGAAATGACGGTTGATATCATCTAAGGCAATAGTCTTAGGGAAATCTATATGACGCTGTTTACCGATACCCAGGGTACCAAGGAACTTCCAGATATCAGCAGGAGAAGAAGATGTTATATTTTCGAGAATATGGCAGCGTTTAGCGTTGCGTATCATTTGATTACACCGATTCCTCGCTACCTTGTAAAAAACCCAGCTCTCTTCAAGCCGATCCTTTCTGAATTTGCGAAAAGCCCGATCTCTACGCCTCATCGCCATCCGAACCCCTCTCGTCATCCATGGAGCAGGCGGACGTTTAAGCTTCACCTTCTTAACAGGAGCGTGGGTGTCAAAGAGCGCAACGACAGTCCGATTAAAAATACACAATTTGTCATCAACAGTCGTTGCCTCTACAAGATGTTCCCAGCTGAGTTCCGACGCATCCTGGCGTAGCTTATCCACATCCATGCGCGCAAAACAACGCATGTGCAGTACTTTAGGAAGTGGTTTGGGTGGTTTTAGGACATATGAAAGGTAGATAAGGATACTATTTTTGTAATTGTAAATGTATATTTATTTTGAAGTATTTAAAATGTAATTTTATGTGTATTTCAAATGAATAAACGGAATAATAGATACGTTAATACATGTAGTTCAAAAAGTTAAGCACCCTATATTAAAATAGGTCACCAAATATAGACAGAAACTGTTCAGTATCAGTATTTCGTACGAAGCGACAGCCTTCGGAACTCAATTCAAAACAACCTGTATATAAATTATTCAATCCCCAACTTCCCCAACCATTTAATTACATTGACAATATCACGGAAGTTAATACTTGATACTTGAACACACCTGTGTAAACTACTACGTATGGATGGGTGTGTGTGTGTGTATGTATGTGTGTTTATGTGTGTCAATCGCGCTCAACTTGATAAATATTTACATAAGTTTGTGTTTATTATTGACTACCTCGTTCGTCTAGTGGTCGTAAGTGCGACTTCTGAGCTTCAGGTCCTGCAGACAATTTACTAATGTGATTGTGGATGACGGTATACCTATATAGGGTGACTGGTAATTAGTGACCGATCCTTTAACACATGATTGTACTCATGATAACAAACAACTTTCCCAAAGAAACATTATTTATAAAACAAAAATTCCATATTACGAGCCGCGTCCATTCCGTAACGATTTACTAATAAATTTTAAATGAAAAAAAAAAATGTTTCTTTGGGAAAGTTGTTTGTTATCATGAGTACAATCATGTGTTAAAGGATCGGTCACTAATTACCAGTCACCCTATATATTATTACTCTTAACTCAATGTAATTGTTTTTAGTACCAGCGATTCAATAAAATACTTTGATATCAAGGGGCGGCATTGATAGTTACTAAAAATATTGCATTTGGTCATATACAGGGTGTCCCTGGAAGTATGAATCAAATCGAATAGGGGCTTGGGCAATGTCATTTCCAAACGTTTTAACCGTTTTTTTTTTTTTTTTTTTTTTTTTTTTTTTTTTTTTTTTTTTTATCGTGGGAAAATCCTCATGGATACCCTTCGCCTGGGGAAGGCGAAGGGTTATGCCGGACTCTTACCAGCTAAAAACCCACGGTGTTCCTACTCCTGACCCTTGGCCGGGGTCACGGGATTCGCAGCTGCATGCACCGCAACCCCGGCAGGCCTCGGTCCGCCAGCCCCTGGCAGACCTCTCCTTCTGTGGGGCCTTGCCCCACGTCCTCCTGAGAGGCGCGCACGGAACACATGCGCGCCGCCTTCTCGGGCCTGTTACTGGTCGGGCGACGGGTCCCCTAACCCGTCGCCCGCAGGCCACACACTAGGGTGGCCGGAGATCGTCGCGCGCCCTCCGGCGGCGCCCGGTGCGTCTGGCGCGGGAAGGGAGAGTGGCCGTCGCCTCTCTCTCCCTCTCCGCTCCCTCCTTGGTCGCCATCACCACCTCGCAAAAGGAGGTGACGGCTTCCCACGCACTCTCGCTCCCGACCATGGACAGAACCACGGCCGGAAGCGAGAGGTCACCACCGATCGCCGCGACTAGTTCACGGCGCTGCGTCGCCCACGCACGGCACTCCTGCAACGTGTGCGGCGCCGTGTCTTCCGGGCAGTCGACGCAGTGGTGACATCCGGGCGTCTGCTCCCGGCCTATGCGACACAGGTACTTCCCGAAACATCCATGTCCTGAAAGCACCTGCGTCAGCCGGAAGCTGAGGGCGCCATGCCGCCTCTCCAGCCACTCCTCCATAACGGGTCTTACCGCCGCTATTGCGGCGTGCCCTAAACGTTTTAACCCTGAGAATGTCGGTGCAATTTTTTACGGTTCAAAAGTTATGATCAATTATTGTGTTTTTTTTCAATCACTTCGCATTGAAAAAAATCATAAAAAAAACTATCAGAGCTATCATTTTTTTTCAGGACTTTTGGCAACAGTAGGCCTTTCTTGTGGTAATACTTTTACGCAGCTAGAAAACATGTGTTCAATAAGAAAAAACATTTACTGCAAGGCTTTTATGGTCTGGCAAAAAATTTACTCAAGTTTTACTACTACAAGTTTTAATTATATATTAAAATTACCTTGCCCACGCCCTTATTCGATTTGATCTATACTTTCAAAGATAGCCTGTATCTCTGTAAAAATGGAACTTATGCATTTTAACTTAACTGTATAGGCAACGTTGACAGTTTTCTTATATTACCATACGGTATAGAGGTGTCTGCGAAATCAAATGGCGAGGATAAAAAATACTAAATCACACCCCTGATTATGTACAAAATTCGAGTCCTAATTGGGGCTACTTTGACACTGAATGATAAAACAGGGATTATCAAAGTAAAAGCCTACGATCCGACTTTGATAAGGAAACTTATCCTTTTTCTTATCGAAAACTATGCTCCGCAGTTTTTTTCTATCTAGTCTATGTGATTTTATATATCTCAGTTAATTTAGTCTATTAGAAATATTTTTGATGTACCAGGTAAAAGCGAAAATAAATAAGATACAGACGCATGAAGTTCAAAAAATTTATCAAAGTAACCCAAAAAAATTACGTAACCTAACCTAGCCTACGAAACATCGCCATAACTTTATACACACAGCGATTTGAAATGAACTGCCATAGTAGTTATTGCAGTATATTAAAAGACCTATCTAATGACACATGTGTGGTTGTGATTAGTTCCTAGACCAGCTTCCATACGTTCTTACTGATTCGCCTTTCTCAGTAGCAGCCCGGAGACTGGATTTGTGTTCGGTTGATGGCAATAGGCTCGTCCCCTATTACATGGGATTTAAACATAAGGGTGAAATGAGCGTATAATTTATCTATACACCTCTGCAAAACCCTTCGGGGAATACAGGGGTGATGCAGCTGATTATGTGTCTATTATTATTCGTGTTTACGTTCGTGACAGGGGCCTCTCAATCACAACTACGATAGACGATATGAGGCAAACTTTTCATAATCACCACGCTTGTTTTATGTTGTGCGTCGGGTCGTTGAGCTCCCTAAGATAGGCTTGAGCTTTACGATGGCTGATACATGCGTGCTATCGGCTGGGACAGGTCCTCTCAAACTGCTCTGAAACTTTCCTCAAAAGGATAGTCCAGGCGTTGCTCTGCATTGTCCTCACACTAATTTTTGTTACAGAAAATAATTATGTCTGGACTTTAAAAGAGACGTTAACCCCTGAGTTTGTTTCGGCCTTTCTTCTCAGAGGTAGTCAGATAGGAAACGCCGATGACATCTAGCTTTAAAAAAATAAACCGACATGTAAAAGTGATTTTTAAATATCCAATTTGCAGAATAAACAATTTCATTTCATTTCCGGAACCGAAAGAAAAGAAAATTGAGAATCGAAATATGGATACAAATATGTATTGTAATTACATATTTGTATATCATACTAGCTGTACCCGGCATGCGTTGCAATGCACTAAGCACTATATCCTACTTACTACCTACCTTCACAAACAAAATCAAAATGTAGTAACAAAAAGTCAAAACCATTTTCATCTTAGAATAAGTACTAAAGCATAGAAGCCGCCTCAGTACTTGAAAAACGTACAGGGGCATCTGTCAAATAAGAGCAATTTCGAGATTTTGAGCCAAAGCCTAGCTACCAAATTAAATTGCCCGCCACTAGTACCCCCTGTCAGACGGCAACGACATTTTAAATTTTGTCGTATAATACTTGTGTCAGTGGCGCGGTGATTTGAAAAAATATTTTAGTCTAGAATTTATATTTAATTAATTGTGTTTTGTATATGTGCACATTGTTCTTATAAATAAGAGTGTGCGCTACGTCCTGAATAGTAAAAAAATGTAAATCTCGCAAGGGATGTACAAAAAATCAAAGTGAAAATATCAGTTTCCACAAGTACGTAGTATTTTTATGTTTATTCATAGATTTTCCTTTAAATATATTTCATTATACATTAAATAAGTAAAAGTAAGACATTACCTTTTAGAAGAAGTAAAATAAATAAGTATAAACTATCTAAATCTTATCTATATATTATCTAAATAATACTATCTAAATCTTATCTATATATGAATATTCGCCAAAGAAATTATTAAAGGGGTGCGAAAATTGTATCGATAAATCTATCGACAACGTGATTTTTGTGTTAGGTTTAATTAATTAGGTACCTATTTATACTTTTTTTTTTCATTTAAGTTTCCCTGTGACGAATATTTTCGAAATAAATTGATTGCCGTGGTAGCTCACGAAATTGGTTGGGTTCCAAGAAAGCACCACAGAATTTGCTCCAGCCATTTCACTTTATCTTCTTTTACTCGTTCTGGCAAATGGCGGAGACTGAAGGAGGACTCTATACCAACATTATACCTTCAATCTAAATTTAAAAGCCTAAGTTCTTATTGAATTGCATGTCTACAGGAAATAAAAGAAATCGAGTAATTTCTTTAAAAAAAATTGGGACAGATTAACCCCGCACTGGATTTAGCTTGATTGAAAATAAAAAAATAAAAATCTTTTTTTTCTTGCAACATTACGTTCGACATCTTTCGGCCATTCATACAATAGACTATTTCAGATAATATTTCATCGTCTTGTTTATCTTTCAAATAAATGCTGTTAATACAGTCGTAATCTTCAAGCCTGATAGATAAAATAATTAGGAGAACAGTGAATCTAAACAAAATTAACGTATTAAATAAACGATGATTAACTTACTTCTCAATCAGTTTGCATTTGGTGCCACTAAATTTTACACCTCTTTACCGTAATTATCTTTAAAATCTTGTATTTTTAGGGATGCAGTTTTTTTTATAGATAGAGTGATTCAAGAGGAAGGTTTTAAGCTATTAAACGTACACGTGCGAAGCCGGGGCGGGTCGCTAGTTATATATAAAACAATCATTATTTTGTTAAAAATTTCCAGCGCCTCGAAATTGACAACTTACCTGAGACCACGTGGCGCCGTTCTAGTGACAGAAAAAAACGTGCATGTCCAAGTACATTACAAGGAATACTCAATAATAATGTATTTAACTTTTGTGAAGCTTTTAGTAATTGCAAATTAAATAATAGACATTTATACTTAAACGATGACTTTATTTATTGATAGCGATAATAACAGGACCAGTCGAAATGATGATGCTCGGGAGAGGCCTACGTCCAGCAGTGGGCATCTTTCGGCTGAATAATAATGATATTATAACTTTACTTTTGTCATTATAACTTTCTAAGAAGTAAGTATTTAAATGTACTATGGCAATATCCGGCATGGCTGTTATTTGGTTAACACAATCATAGTCACCTTCTTTCGGTCTTACAATACCACTTCAGATATTTCGTAATATACATTATACGATGACTTTATTTTATCGATAGCTATAGTCTAATAGTGTGAATACCCTCATCCCTAGTCTCTGTACAAAAGGTTACAAAATTAATTTTTACGGCCTGTCAAAAGTTTATCTTTCCCGCTCTGACAACAGCGAGTCCGCCATATGAGTAAATAGCATGGCTATATTTTGATTCGTTTATGCTAAGTAGCGCTCCTTCTATGCTTTAGTACTTATTCTAAGATTTTCATGCATACGGTAAACAAATGAAGAATAAGGACATCCTGAGAAAATTTCGTTTTTTTTTAAATATCAAAATTTTCTTTCATAAGAACCTTCTCCTGATAAATAAGAACACAACAAAAAAAAATTGCTGAATCGGTCCAGCCAAACACGCGTGATGCCGTGACCAAGGGAAATAGAGATTCATTTTTATCTATATAGATATTTCCGCAGAGTAACGCCTGATTCCATTATTTAACGAAATAAGCAGACAAAAATGTCTCACAGCAAGTCTCGCCGACATCGCGTAACGTTGCCGGACATCGCGTAACATATCTAGCGAGTAGTCCAGCACGGAAATGTCACGGAAACAGATGTCTGGCGACAAGCAGCGATGTTGCTCGACATAGCTGTTGACACGTGTCGCAACATTTGTCCCCCAACAAACACACGGCTTAACTTTCTAAAATCAAAATCCATCTCTGTTATTTTGGTAAAATAAAAATCTTCCAAAGCAATAGCCATTGGCGGGGTTATTAAAAATTCCAAAAAAGAAAGGATTGCGTCGAAATTTCAGCACTCGCCTCTCGTTATGAAAACTCTTTGTTTTTGTAATTTTATATCCGAAATAAGTTTCTCTGAAGCCCGACAGTGAAATAATATTATCCTTTATAACTCTTAGGTACGGGTGTTGCAGACGGGCGACTTAACGCAACGACATTTTAATTTCGATGCGTTCTTTGATGACTTCCTGTTGTTAATTAGCCACGAGCCCTAATAACCGATACTGAGGGGATAATCATCATCATTCAACCGAATGACGTCCACTGCTGGACATAGGCTTCCCCAAACAATGTTGGGAGTGTTTGTCATAATCGCCACGCTTGGCGGGATTGCGATCGCAGTATGGTTGTTAAAGTACTTAGAGAACGCTGCTACCCATTTTCTAGTGAGTCACATAATCGCCTTTTACGACACCCACGGGAAGAGATGGGGTAGTGCTATTCTTTACGTCCGGCACCACACGGACGAAGAGGATAATGTCACTTAGCAATTGGTTTATTTGTAACACTAGCTTTTGCCCGCAGCTCCGCTTGCGTGAAATTTTGAGCTCCTGTTAGGTACAGTTAAAAAATCAAAAAATTCTTTCATTCCCTATTTCACCACTTACGAGTAGAATTTCCAAAAACCCACCACGTGTATATTTATTTCTCACCAAGAGCCTACATTTTTAATTCCATGCTTCTTACTTCAAAAGTAACAGATTTCTTATACAAACTTTCAACACTTATTTCACCCCCTTAGGGATTGAATTTTCAAAAACGCTCAAACACCGGTAGCTTTATTTCTAACCAGAAACCTTAATATTTAATTTCATGCGTTTTACTTCAAAAATGACGAATTTACATACAAACTTAAAACCCCTATTTCAACCCTTTAGGGGTTGAATTTCTAAAAATCCCTTCTTAGTGGATGCCTACGGTACAAAAGGAACCTACTGTCAAAATTTCAAGTTTCTAACCCCAGCGGTTTAGGCTGTGCGTTGATAGATCAGTCAGTCAGTCAGTCAGCTTCTCCTTTTATTTATATAGATTAGCGGCATCTAAACCAGTCGAAGTCTTGACTCGCAGTTGATTGAGACGCACGCAGTCACAATGATTATGTCTCGTTAAAACATTATTAACCGCTAATGTCCCAGCGCCACAGACCAGCGGCGGCCGCTATTGTGTCTCTGAAACTGGTATTCAATGAGTTACGCGAGCCGTCTAGACACGATTATTGTAATCTGATACCACTATCACTACATCTCTACATAATAGAAATCAAATTCTCCCGTCACATCTGTCTGTCTGTGCGCGATTTTCTCCGTAACTGCTGAACGGATTTTATTCAAATTTTGAAAGGTTTGTGTGTACAATTTATAAATATCTTGTTTTTATATTAGCTGAGCTATCACGATATTTGTAAATATCAAACGTTTGATGAGAACTGATGGAATAAAACCTCAAGCAACTTAATGGTACCCGTACTGCAGAACTCAAAAAAGGTAGATACGTTACAAGCACGCCGAAAGTACTACATACAAAAGGCGCCAATGGTCACCTGTGGTTTCAAATATTTGAAGAAAACTGATTTGATAAAAACCTTAAGCAAGTTACTTCCTAACTAATATTATAAATGCGAAAATAAATTTGTTTGTTTGTTACCTTTTCAAGCCTAAACCACTGAACCAATCATCCCGAAATTTTGCATATACGCTGTCAGGTGTACAGAAACGGACATTAGATACCTTCCATCCCGATAAAAAGTACTGTTCCCGAGGAAAACAACAATAAAATTAATAGATGGCGCCACGGGTCTTTCGAATCATGATTGAATTATATTATTATAGAAACTTTAGTAGTATGTTAAGAGTTGATAGTCAAATTCTAAATTAAGGCGAGCGAAGCCGCGGGTAAAAGCTAGTTAATAACTTTACAAAGTCGGGGCGAGTCACTAGTAATCTATAATTCGAATTTTATGTCAACCGCAGTGAGAGATATAATTTCCCATATTATACAAGAGTCAGAACATCAGACGAACTATCGGATATCACAGATCAAACACATTCCCTCTGCTATTCGCCGAAACCACTCTCGAAATTTTCCAGCAATTAGCAATTACACATTCAAATATCGATATTCACATGAAGCAGTTCTAGAAGTTATAATTGATTTCATAGAACCGCTTGTAAAGGATTCCAGAGAATCACTTATGCTGAGTAATGAAGCTTTGAACAATATTTCACTCGATCTAGACTTTCGAAATCGTCGAGCATTTGGGAGAATTATTATTATAATTGCTTTTGCTAAAGCAAAATGTTGGTTAATTTGGTCGTTTTCTTTAGCGGTTTGAGTTAACTATAAGAACTGTTTTGTTGCATTTAGGAAAGACCTAAAGCACAGCAAATATATAAGCTAAAGCAGTACCTCAACTCACTATAATCAGCTGGATTGACACACTCACACAGACATGCACTGTATACTGATCATAACGCACTTTTTGTATGTGACTGTATTCCGATGACACCTTAAGGTGGATCCAGACTTTGCGAGGCATGCGCCACGAACGGCGCACAACGAATGCCTCGGAGTAAGCCGTGCGTGTCGAACAAATATACCAACCAACGACCATATAGCCCTATACCAACCACAGAACAGATAAAGAGCTGTTCTGTGATACCAACGTATGCTCGGGTCGAGCCATGGCGTGCGAAGCAAATGTTTCGTTTGTCTGTCTTCATGTTTGTGGCGAGGCATGTGCTGCGCACAGGCTGAGCATGTGCGAGGCGAGTCAGCGTGTGTCGGTAGGGATACGCATGCGTTGTGCGCTGTTCGCGGCGCATGCCTCGCAATATCTGGATCCACCTTTAGAATAATAAACGGAAGTTAATGTAATGAAAGTGATTTCTATTGGAACTCGATTCCCTAAAACTACATACGAGAAAGCTATTCGATAGCATAATATTGCATTAGGTGCACAAATTAGAAGACACAATAGAGTCATCGACTCGTACCCTAATGTGTAATTACCGCTTCTCGTGTGGAATAATTGGAGTTGCTAATGCATCATTGGGGCTCTGGCTATAATTTAATTATTCATTAGCTAATGCCAGAAGCTCGGTTTGCGTACCTACGTACTTGTACTAATATCTGAACCCTACAATTAATCACAGTGAAGGGCCCATTTAAAACAGAATCGGCAAAATCGTATGGTCATTATTGATCTCGAGGACAACCTGGTCTTCCAGACCAATAACGACCACACATGTGTCAGTAAAGATAAAGATAGTTTATTTGTCCAAAACATGAGCATGCAGTACAAACAGGTTTGCAAAGCAAGATGTTATAATAAAAAAAACACGTCCTTACATGTTTTGCCCACAAGGGCGCACAATTTTTTTTTTAATTTTTTTTTTATTTATTACTACCTATCGTTATTTAAAATTAAGAGCTCATAAGCTCGTAATAAGCAATTTAATCAAAGTCAAAGTCAAATAGTTTTTATTTCAAGTAGACCAGATCCCTGGTGCTTTCAAAAGGTCAACACTAGGTGCTCGGTTCCAAGTAGTAGGTCCTTTGGAGAAGAACCGGCAAGAAACTCCATAAACACTCTTTTTAATCGACTATAATAGTTATTCAAATCGCCGTGAGATAAAAGTTATGGCGATGTTATGTCAGCATACATACTATTCCTGTTCGTATTTGTTAATAGTGTACAATAACGCATAATTGTACACATACAAATAAAAATATGATTTACTAGCTTTTGCTCGCGGCTTCGCTCCCGTTAATTTACGGATCCCTAATTTTTTGATCCCAAAATATAGCCTATAGCACTCAAGGATAACGTAGCTTCCTATTGGTGAAAGAATTTTTGAAATCGGATGAGTAATTTCGGAGATTACCTCCTACATACAAACAAACAAACAAACAAACAAATTCTACCTCTTTATAATATTAGTATAGATTGTACACTATAAACATTCTTTAACTTTTTTTATGATTGATATTTTTTATGTTTTCTCATTCTCTTCACCGGCTCCTGCCTCAACAACAATAAACTTCAATCGCTAATTTATTTATTTATTTAAACAATTTAACTAGAACGGTCACAGAACAATTACACTAATTAAATAGAATTACAATTTTCGCTAACTACTCACATAATCATCATTACACAAAATGAATAAGTAATAGATTACATTTCATTTAAGTACATAAAATATAACAGACAACAAAAATTACGAATCAAAATTGCAACAGATCATACATCTCTCTCACACATCTTCAAGCAACCCGTCAACAGATTCACCCATCCATCCTCAAACAAATCAGTGTCTGGGTATGAGTCCAGGAGATCGTTGAGTGCGGAAAGGGTGCGCGGTATTGGGGACTTTATACACCATTTGCTCCGCTCGATGAAACATCAAAACATGAGCTCAAATTAGCTCTTAAACGCTTCAAGAACAGCAAAGCCCCTGGACCCGACGGCATCAAAGCCGACATACTTAAACTGGGCGGCGAGACCATGATCGCGATATTCAAACGTATCATGGACTACGTACTTGAGGCGGGCTACTTCCCGAAACGATGGAAAACCTGTACATGTATCTTTTTGCATAAGGCGGGTAAGGTCCACAGTGATCCCAAATCGTATAGACCCATCAGCCTACTAAACATCATGGGCAAATGGGCTGAGAGAATAATACTCAATCGCATAGAGACAGAGCTGAGCGAAATAATACCCAGCCACCAGCACGGGTTCATGAGAAACAGAGGCACTGCCACCCAAATTCTTCGCACAGGCAAATACATCGCCGACGCGCTGGACAAGGGCCACAGCGTAGCCATGATATCGACGGACCTCAGCAAAGCCTTCGATTCAATAAATCACAAAGGTCTCTGTCGAAAGCTGATCGACGCTGGAGCACGCAATAACATCGTAAAGATGGTCGAGAACTATCTGTGCGACAGAACAACAAGAGGTAGCTTCAGAACTACTTTGGGAACGAAGCAACGTGTACCACACGGGGTGCCCCAGGGATCGATACTCGGTCCGGCGATCTTCAACCTCTATGTGGCTGACCTACCAAATGAAAGAATAGCAGGCCAGATGCTGTCACAGTACGCCGACGACCTATGTATACTTAACGCAGCTGAAAGACCGGACCACGCTACGCGCCGAGCAGAGTGGGCCGCCATCGATATAATCGACTACTACAAGAAATGGGGCCTCAAATGCAACGTTGATAAGACAGAATGCATCATGTTTTCGCACAAGAGACCGAGACTCAACAATCTGAACACAGGTTACCGCAACTACGTTCAAATACGTGGCGAACGTATCCCATTCAAACAAGATGTAAAATATCTAGGAGTCTGGCTGGACAAAAGGCTCTCGATGAATAAACATGCCAAAGAAAACATCGCAAAGGCCAAGAGAGTCAAAGGAGCACTATACCCAATCATCGGCTACCGCTCCAAGCTAAGTGTCGACGTTAAGCTGCTAGTCATTCAAGCATGCTTACTACCAGTGATAGACTACGGAGTAATACAACTGCTACCGAGGTACAGCAAAACAAACCTGCTCAAACTTGAGAGGCAGTATAAAATGGCATTGAAGAGTGCCGCACAGTTACCCAGACGCACTGACACCGATCTACTCTGGGAAATACTACAACAAGACCCGTGGCACATTCGTGCGCACGATCTCCACGGTGACATGATAGAACGTCTCAAATCTCTGTCGATCGAAGGGCTACAAGAACAAGGCCCGGTATACACGCGCTACGGGCAACACAATCCTTTTCTTTTCGCTACTAGAGTGGGCGAAATTCAATATATTAATAAAAAAGATAGGGACAAGCCTCACTTCAAACGACAGGCTCCTTCCCGACAGCGTAGGCTATGACCGTAACGTCACTCATTAAGTAACAAGCGGCTAACCGCTGGGGCTAATCCCCATTGCTTCATCGTTATCCTCACCTAGATTTATATAAACACGAGTAATATGAGGAAATAACCAGGATAGGTTTCAAAAGCTCCCCCCACTCTGCGGACAAAATGAAACAGAACGTACCTTTTTGTAAAATGAGATTTATATAAGTGACATGCTTAAAACTAGAGAAATAAATGAATTCTGATTCTGATTCTATTGGGGACTTAGCTCGGCTTAGAGTACGGCACGCTGGCACTGCAAGCAATTTATGTCTCCTACCTCTCAGATAGTTACTAGGGGTAAAGAGTCGACACAGTTCATTAAGCAAATCGGGTGAGTCGATTTTTCCACGTAGGATCTTACACACCGTGACAATTTGGTCAAGGTTCCTTCTGCTTTCGAGGGAATTGTAACCTAATAATTGAGCGTACAAAAAAACCGTCGTCCAAAAAATAAATCGCCCGTCTACAACGGTCGTGATCCCAAAAAATAAATAAAACAAGACATTAGGATCATTCTCTAGAATTCCATTACACTCCAGCGCGAGCGAGCACCACTGTGACCTTGCTTCAAAAATAGGTTACAATGGCCAACCCTTTAGTACACAATGGTCAATGTTGATAAAACATTGGAATTTTTAATTCTATTGTTGGACAAGATCGTCGTCAATGTTCTGCCTTCAAATAAGCTGCTACTATTATCGCTCAAGCTAATTGCAAACTAATTGGTGATTACTGATTACTGTGTGTTGTTAGTCGGTGATATGATGATGATGATGTTAACTGGTGATTACTTATTACAACGTGTTGTTAGTTGGTGATATGATGATGATGATCTTAACTGGTGATTACTTATTACAACGTGTTGTTAGTCAGTGATATGATGATGATGTTAACTGGTGATTACTGATTACAATGTGTTGTTAGTCAGTGATATGATGATGTTGACTGGAGATTACTCACTACATCGTGTTTTTAGGTGGTGATATGATGATGATGATATTGAATGCCCTAGTAGTAGTTGCCCTAATTTCTTATGGTTACGGTTCCTATAAACAAAACCTATAATTTTGCTTACTAATAGTAACATTTTTTATTACCAAACTGAGCTTTATAAACGCACTCGTAAGCTAATTTTAGCTGTGATAGCTACTCGTAGTAACGTATGAAAGGGTCTACTATGTGAAGCTATGGGATCTTTGCTTCATTATTGGTAATGCCAAACCAATGAATATGATTGGTGGATCAAACGCATCTATAGCAACGTTGCATAGCACATCTTTGGTGGAAAAGCACTCTAATTCTGTTCCTCTTTTCACGCATATGTATGATAGTAAATACATTTATAAAATTCCTGCCTACGCACAGAGGCGTGATGCGTGAAAAATCCATTTTCCATTTCAGTTCATTTTAAAATCACTACGTATATAAAGTGCACTGTGTTGCGGCAAGGTTTAAACGAAAGCTAAACGAGAAATGAGCGAATCGATAATAGCAAACAATGTTACAGAGGAGCTCGTGGCTAAATAATTACAGCCGCATAGACCGATCTTCCGGGTTAAGCCACGCTTGCCGAGGTTGGTCTGTGGATGGGTGACCATTTACCATAGCGAGTTTCCTCCGTGCCTCGGAAAGCACGTAAAGCCGTTGGTCCCGGCTGTCATTTGTAGATCTTTGACAGTCGTTAATGTTGGTCAGAAGCCAGAAAGTCTGACAACCAGTCTTACCAAGAGTATCGTATTACCCAGTTACTGGGTTGTGGAGGTCTGATAGGCAGTCGCTCCATGTAAAATACTGATATTCAGCTGCATCCGGTTCGACTGGAAGCCGACCCCAACATAGTTGGGAAAAGGCTAGGCAGATGATGATGATGATGTTACAGCGGTTACGCACTGCATCCGATCCGAATCCGTGAAAATACGTTCCGAAGTAGCCATAGAACTATTTGTATGGTAGTTTACGCACTACGTCCGGCATCCGTCATCCGATTTCTATCCGTCATCCGTGAGTTTCTAATTCGGAAGAAAAATTTACGGACCGAAGTAGCCGTAGTACTGTTTGTATGAACGCTTTCGCATTACCTCGGATTCAAATCAGACGTCAAACGGATATGCCAGAGATGGCCCCTGAATTGTTTGAATTTGAATCAGAGATCGGAATAGTGCGTAAGCAACATCTGAATTCGGTCCGAGATTTTTACACTAGATCGGTATTTTCACGGATTCGGATCGGATGCAGTGCGTAAAGCAATATCCGAATTCGGTCCGAGTTTTTTATATCCGTATTTTCACGGATTCGAATCGGATCTTACTGTTATAGTATAATTACTACCTGTAGTCGCTAAGGAGCATGTCATACGAACACCTATAACAGTCGTTACGGGTAGTCAGAAGCCCGAAAGTCTAACAACCGGTCTAGCCTTAGGATATGGTCATTGTCCAGTAACTGGGTTGCGGAGGTCTGTTGGCAGTCGCTCCGTGTAGAATACTGGTATTCAGCCGTATCTGGTAAGACTGGCAGCTGACCCCAATATAATTGGGAAAAGGCTAGGAATGAAGAGAGAAAATACGTTTATTTGCGGTAAACATGACGCAAAAAGAAAATAAACACAAAAAACAAAAAAAAAAGAAGGTTGAGGGAAACATGCGTCATATCCACGCAAAACGGCTATCACTCAGCATTATGCTGCGACCCTATGCAAGACAGAGCCCCAGCAGTGGTTTTCAGCGTCAGCCGGCAGTTAGGCAGAACATTACCCAAGGAGGTAGGCATAGATACATATCTAGACATTATTAACCCTTTGACCGCCCCAGTCGGATTTATTCCGACAAAAATTTCATGTCCATTTCGTCCAGGATTATACGAGAGAAAATCTGTGTTTAAAATTCATTAATTTATCGATATGTAACACAGCTCTATTCATCGTAGATATTATTTTGGTGATTTATGAAATGGGCGATTTTATTTAACTTGTTCGTAGCTGTATTAGTACAACAATAACGATAGTTAAAAACATTTTATTGAAAAATGTAAAATGGACAACAAATAATAAAGAATTAACACCATCATACATTTTTTCTCGCAGAAACGCAAACACTTACAATAGGTACATCTGGTCATCCATCCGCAAAAAAATCACAGCCAGGATAGGCATGCAGGAGAGCGTTGAGAGCGGTGAGGGCCCGTGGTATGGGCGAATTAGCGCGCGCTACGGTGCGACACGACGGTATTTGAAATTATTAGACGTCGCCCGCAGCGTCGCTCGCGTTATCGTTTATCGTGTATTCCGCGTTTTCGGGATAAAAGTAGCCTATGTCCTTCTCCAAGGTCTAATCTATCACTATACCAAATTTTATCAAAATCGGTTCAGCGGTTTAGGCGTGAAAGCGTAACAAACAGACAGACAGAGTTACTTTCGCATTTATAATTGTTGTAGGGATATGAAAACATCATCTTCCTGCCCTTATCCCATGTTACTTGGGGTCGGCGCAACACGGTTTGTTCTTCCATTCCGTCGTGTTAACCGTCATGATATCACTGACTCCCTTCTCTTTCATATCATTCTTCACACAATCCATCCATCTTTTCTTTGGCCTCCCTCTTCCTCTCCATCCATCCACATTTATATTCATAACTCTTTTCGTCACATGCGTTTCATCTCTCCTCTTCACATGCCCATACCAAGACAAACGGTTCCCTTTCAACTTTTGTCACTGGCGCTACTTTCAAACTTCCTCTAATATACTCATTGTAGGGATATGAAAACAAGCGGTCTAAAGTTTAATGTAATAGGGAGTGAGCCTATTGTCAATTATCAAGTACAATTTTCAACCCAGCGATCGCTATGTTAATTATAGCAGTGAAAGAATGCTTTCAAGTCCAGATAGTGTGGACCTTATTGGTTCAGCTAAGGAAAACTTGGAACAGCTTAAAAAAGATTATATTACGCAGCAATGACAATAAGGTTGATATGAAATATAAATGTAATTATTTGTACCGGTTCAATAGCAAGGATCTACCTCAAACAAAACGGAGCTAAGCGAGAAATGATTAATTTCACAGTTAAACCTCGCTTTACATAACCGCTTGTTTTTTAACAGGATCGAATATAAATGGGTCGTTCGGGCCGCATCAAATTATCCGGATATTGAACGAGCGACACGTTACCCGGTTTTGTTAACCAGTTTAAAATGGATTTTAAAGGTATTTGCTCGCGCCATATTATTTGGAATTAATATTCGAAGCGTTATTTGCGAAGCAATTAAAGCCATACTGTACCTGTTGAGTTTGGTGATTGCAAAACACACATTTCGGATGGGTAAACTTTAGACGTTGGAATAAAAAACACGTATTTCTGTCAATTAAAATAAATTTAAATAGACCAAAGGCAGCAACGCGTGTTTCCATAGTATACAAGGCCAGTATGCAGCCGTCCGAACTAATCGCGTATACTTCAGAATACACATTTGACGATCGAGCGTTCTAAACTATACATTCGTATTCCGCAATAATCGTGTATACTTTAGAATTGATCATTTCAAGCATTCGATTCTAAAATATACTTCACTAGTACCATCCAGCACGCAGTGAGTACTAATCGCATATAATTTCGAATGTCCGCACCACCACGCTCTATTCTAAAGTATACGTCGTTAATTGCAGCTTGTGTTAGCGACACTACAATTTAATCGTTAAGGAGTGATTCTATCATTACAGTTATCGCTAATATTGGTATGTCAGGATTGTGAGCAAGATAAATGTAGTAAATAAAACCAACATAGACTCTCCACCACTGAGAGTACTTGTATTTGGGTTAGTGTTAGTAACATGAACTAGATCACAATATAATACTTTAGATAATTATTACAAGTTATTACAAGATCATAAAATAAGGACAAGCTAGTCAGATATAAAAGGTCAGACTTCTTCAGCTGATCTACACAGAATACTCTAGACGAGTGTTCCGTCGTACGGTCCAAGAAACAATCCGCCGGGCGCACCGAGCGGTGCCGGTCTCCTCCCTCCAACGGGCAGTGGTGGTCCGATGTTGACGTCACGGTTAGTTAGATAGCGGACAACAGATGGCGCTCACTCCACGAAGTTCCCGACACTTGCCAATTTGTTTTATGCACATCTATATCTTTTCTTAGATTTGTTGTTATATTTATCTTTTTCTAAATATTTTAGCACGTGCCATTGTTTTGGTTAGCAGATTTTTTGTTTTGTCATGGCAGCAACTGCATAGGGTCCTTTAAAAGAGCCTCAACGAGTAACGATACTTAAGTACGCCCGGCGCACCCTGGGCAGTCAGCCCCGCTACCAACTTTGCTGACTGGCTAATCTTTCACCACTGCCTCAGTTCTTCTCGTATAACGGCTCGTTCCCTCGGTAACATCCTGTTTTGTAACTTGTGCCGAAACGAGAGGAGGGGCAACTTCATGAAATTCAGGATATAAAAATAAATAATATTAATCACTGCAATGCAAAATGGTAATGCTAAGGTACCTTAGCATTTTTTGGCCTATTTTTAATTGAAATAATAATGCTCGTTACCTAGGGCTCAATTATACTTATTAACTTGACATTAATGGCACAAAAATTACTTATTATACGAGGTTAGTTTTATAATACTTAGGTATACTAAACCTGAAACTAGTTCGTTCAGAATCACTAGGAGAATCGATTGACACATTTTTACAGAACTTATTTTTTTTTCCTAAAGGACATGACCAGATCCTGTCCTCCCGTTCGGAGCAATGCGCGGGATTACAGGTTTTACACAAAGATTTAAAAATTAAGATCTAAATTATTATGGTTATATTATCCAGATTAAGGCCGAGATTAAATTGTCTGAATAAACAGTAAGTGTAGATATTGCTTCCGTTTTGCTTTTTGAAACATTTCTGTTTTTTTACGTTCCATTGATTCCATAATCATCCGGTAACCATAACCTATTTGAACAATAATTATTTTAAGCGAGTTATTTTTGATCAAGCTAATGTTAATGACTATGAATATGTATGTTTTATTTATTTACGTAATTACGCTTACAATACGCTTTCAATTTCTGACACGTTTATAATTCTAAGATCAGACCACATACATTTTTTAAAATAATCGCTGCCTATAAAGGAACATTATGTTATTCCGTTTCCATGGCATCTGACATTAGCTGCCCGCGGCTGCGTAGGGGTGGTAAACGATTTACAAAGAAATATCGAGAATTCAATCGATTTGAGTTATAGAATAAAAAATCCATTCACAAGAAAATCGATATGGTGCCAAATAGATTTTTGAACATGTTTCATTTTCAAATTGATATTTTATCGTTATTAACCGTGTTTAAAGTTACTTATAGTACCTTATATGTGTGTGAAGAGTTATTTTCAATAGAACAGTCGATCTATTTATCATAGTAGTGTATTGATTTTACGATTTCTGATTTACGTTTTTTTGCAAAGGTGAGGGATTTATAGACTTTTATTTTCATGATAGCGAAGAGACTCTGCGCATCTATGAAAATGAAATGAAAAATGGCATTTTTTAATACTTGTCTTTCTTACTTCTTTCTTTACTTCTTTTTAGATACGTTCAAATAGTGAAAAAGAGATTTAATAAAAAAAAAACAAATGACTTTGATTTTAGTTCTAGTGTGTCGAGGTCGGTTCGAGAAAAATCTGCTATCGATTAATCGATGTCAGATCGCTAAGTCTACGTACACGTCTATCTGATCATGGCGTCAGGCAGGTGTCAATAGTGCCATTGAGTCAAAGAGTATAATAATTATATGCATCGAGTTCCTCGTCCTCGTTGTGTTGACGCGTTATTTGTGTACTGTGCCATTATTTTGTTATATTTCTAACGACCATTGCTATTCTATACGGACTGATATCTTCAAAACCCGATTATCATTGCTAAAGGATTCATCTGTGCTGCTTCGATTTTCTTTTTTCTGTTGAAGGGATATTGATATATATGATGAGGTGCCTCAACTGTGAAATATCTGTGCTCCAAAGCCTGTTTTACCTGAATACGACCGCTTGTTAGTGATTCCACCTAATTGTACCTACCTACATTGTTTTTGCCTGTGTCTATCCTCTGTTTTTTCATTTATGTACATTAAAATAACTCATTAATTGTTTAAATGATGGTTTTATTATTCATTATAATTCTCTTACTGTACAAACTTTTTTTTCTTTATTTTTCCTGAGCCACGTAGCGCCATCTAGTGTCATTTAGGAGAAAAGTAGAGTTATTCAGAGAAAAGTTCTTTAATTTTTCTCAGTTTTGCTGGCTTTCATTCTCCTGAAACTTTTTGATCTGTAAACTATAGAATACAACAACTGCAAAAACATAAAAATCTTTGCTGCACATTGATTTTGAGACCTAGGCAAGCACCTATTGTATTACTGGTCATGTCCTTTCAATTTTGTTTCAGTAGTTTTCTACCCATAACAGTTGACGGGAATAGACACCTTGAGGCTTGAGACGGTCCTCTCGGTAAGTTTATGTGTATTAGACAAGCCCTGCATAGCATATCTCAGGCATTTCACACTTTTTTAGGGAACTTAACGCGACATAAACTAAGGTGTAACTTGAGATTTACTAAAAAAAAACACATATTCAGGCAGTTCTGATGAAAATCTTGTTGGAGTGTCTCGGTTTTCGTATAAAGTAAAAATGAGGTTGTATAATTTAAACTAATTTATTAATGGGGATATTAATTGTACATACCTACACCAATTTTAATATTTGTACACCGGCCACGGTAGTATAAGTGAAACTATTATAATATTAAGATCTCAATGTACCTTATACTCAGAAATAAATTATTATCATTATTATTTTTTGAGTCCTCTTTTCTTCACGCACCAAAGGTTTTTCCGTAAATTCCACGCACTTAAAAAATGTAAGATATCGCAGTGCCTTCAATGTGCAAACGTATACCTGCATTCGTAATCAGTCCATTACTGTCCCATTGCTGGGCACGTGCCTCTTCTCAGAATAAGAATGGTATAGGCAGGTTTTTGTACTTGTGTACATTTAAATTTATTTGTGTAATTGCTTTGAGTCCTTTTTTTTTTTTAATCTCAATTGTTCTCGTTTTACTGTCGTACAATAATTTGCACCTGCCTTGATTATCTCTTCACCACCTTTGGTTGACTGGTAGAGAATGCCTAAGGCATTAAGTCCGCCTTTGTACTTTTTTGTTGCATAAAGTTTAAATAAATAAATAGGCTCTTGTCCATCACGCTGGCCTGGGGCCTAATTCTCCTAAAATAAATCTTGATAAATCACAACCGAACCAAGGCCGAACCGTTCATTCAGACAGTTCTCAATTTCAAAAGCTGTCGAATTGTTTGACACAAAAAACAAAATCAATCATTTTGAAAGTTTTCGAAAACAAAAACTGACTGACGGTTGTGGTTCGATTGCGTTTGGCAACAATTTATTTTAGGAGAATTAGGCCCCTGGTTGGCGAACTACACACACCATCAAGAACTGTTTAAATTCCCCTTGGGTGTGCAGGTTTCCTCACGATGTTCTTCTTCACCATCAACGCAAGTGATAATCAAATTCAACACAATCATGTTAATATCACTTTATTCCTCGATAAAAACATTACCATAACAAGTGCTTAACATTCATGAAATGTATTTCGACATCGTTATGAAGTGAACGTAACCGCACGCGTTACGTTAATCAGGTAACTTTCTCAGGAATAACCCAAAACCAGCTTTTTGGAGAAAGAGACTAAGTCAAGTAAGTCTAACTCTAAAGGTCATGGCACACTATACCGGCACCGCAACGGCATCGCTCCAACCCAGCAATTAACCTGTCATTAAAATTAGAGTATTAAATTGTGTGTCGTATAATATAGTTCATAATGTCAATATGAAAAAGCCAACGGCAGGCAGTCAGCGCGCTTGCCGCTACCATACTACTCGACTCGCAGACCGCGCGCTGCAAGCGAGCAGACCGCGTGCCTACAGCGAGCCGACTGCGTGCTTATGACGCGCCGACTCCAAGTCGCCAGCGAAACATCGTCGTGCAAGTCCTAGGCATGTTCAATCACAAATGCCATAATTGTGTTCGCGGTGACAGCAAACTTGCACCTCGTGGACGACGCGTAGTTAGCGCGCTGGCGGCTAGCCCTAGCCTAATTTCGAGGCGATGCCGTGCTGCAGCTGTGCAGTTGCTGTCCCGGTATAATGTGCCGTGACCTTAAGTCTCTAAGTTATAATAAATTCTTTTCCATATTTCTGATAACCATTAGTCACTTTTTATGACACTAATGAGAAATAGCTGACGGACTTACTTTCAGCTTGCTGAAGCGAAATATTAGCAGTGCGGCCTTATCGCTTCAGCCATTCTAGGTCCCAAAAAATGTATTACAGAGTCTTTCGCATTCTCACACATATTTTAAACTAGCTGACACTGTCGGTTTCACTCGCGTGCTATCTCGATTAAAAGTATCCCATCTTCTACTACGGGTTTTAGGCTATCTTAATGCCAAGTTTTATCAAAATTGGTTTTATAGTTTAATCGTGAAGAAGGTGCAGGCTTGGTGGTAGGATCTATACGGTCCGCCTGGCTAGCTACCACCCTCACATTCAAGTGAGCCAAGCAGTTTACTGTGTTCCGTCGTGTGTATGTGAGAGCTAGAGAGGTATAGGGGAATCCCTCTATATGTCTGTTACGATTGATTTGTGTGCTCCATCTTATCTTATACCCTGTCTGCACTGACCACCAGGTGCGACTAGATTCAAACGCCACCAAGTAATATAATTAAAATAAAGTAAAAACAAACAGACAAACTCTTTTTTACGTTTATGATATTAATAAGTGTGATTAGAAAGTGAGTCTGTCTGTCTATTTGAAAAGTTATTGCGGCTACTCTACTAAATCGGATGTGATGATTTTTGGTAAATAGAAAAGAAAAAAAACTTAGTAGATATTTGGAAAAAGCAAATTATTCCAAAAAATAGTGGAAGGAGCCGCGGGTAAAGCTACCAAAACTTAACTTCAAGCCGGGAACAAAATAAAAGAGCAGTTTACGAAAGATAACAATAATTTTTATTAAGTATTTTTCTGTTACCATGAATAAAATGTTACCTCATGAGGTCTAACTACAATACACAAATAAAAGTAAAAAAAAAAGTTCTTAAGGAAATAAGTTTTTTCTGAACGACCATAAACTGCTCCATCATTTGTTACCGGCTTGGCATCATTTTCGGGACAACCTATATAAAGAGTAAAACGCAAATTCATAGATTTCACCATCATTTTTCTTTGCCCGTTGCCAAGTGATGCAAAAAATTACTTAGGGGCTCGAAGGCATTCATGCCTTTAATGATAGCCCTATTAGGTCGAATTGGCGGCCTAATGTACAAGGCAAATGAGATTTGACCTACAGACCTTTCTTATTATATTGTGTTACAGAAATGAGGTTATATACCAATTCGCTTAAAGGCCGTTAACAAGCAGAACAGTTTTTGTTATTATTTTTAATGATACGAATTTATTGTGAATGCATGAAATTGAATTGAAATGTATTTATTGAATTGAATGAATGTAATTTGGTATGTCTACACCCGTGTGCTTTCATGTTCATCTTACTTGCTTGCTTGCAGCTTTCAACTTTCAATTCCTCTTGCGTCAAGCGCATGCAATATTGATTGCCATAAAATGCATGCAGCTTATCGTGTATATCGGTGCGCCTCGGTCAGTTGTCAGTCGACATAGGTACAATAGACGGATTAGCGTGCGCTAATTATTCACATGTAGCTTGTGCTAATACAAGACAACAAGAACCTCGATTTGACGATTCCGGAAAAAAAAAAACAAGGAACCCGTCTATACTCTCGTCAAGCCCATTCGTCCCTCTTTCACAGCAAGTGTCCTAGAGTATTTTGGTTCTGTGTACAAGGTTAGTCGGAAAGGGGATACTAATCCAAGAGGGAGTTAAAGTACTCATAACTGTAAAAATATACTGGGGCCCAATTCTCCTAAAAGAAATCTTGACGAATCGCAACCGAACCAAGGCCGAATCGTTCATTCAGACAGTTTTCAATTTCAAAAGTGGTCAAAAATAATGAACAACTTTAGTTCTACAACTTTCCCCAAAAGCAGGCCTCCACCACTCGGCCGTACCTACAGCGATAAGTGCCTACAATTTCGCGTGGAATCGCCTCCACTCCGCCAGTGGGCTGTCATTGCTCGTCCGCTTCGTTTTCGTGTGCATTATGTCGGCAACGAAACCCCATCTACAAGTTATTTAGGTACCTAACAAGTAGGTACAATTTTATAGAACCCTAGTCTTAACGTTTAATATTTGATATGATGGTTTTTAAAAGAATTGTTACTAGTTTTTACATAATTACGAGAGCAACTTTAAATGTGATTTATTGTTTGTTGAGATATTTTAACGACTTTGGTGTCAAATGAAAGGTCTAGATTTAACACCATTTTGTCCGTATGAATCATGTAAATCGGTCCACGCGTTTAGGAGATAATTAAGAATTAGTATCGTGAAAATGTAAACAACCAGAATTTTTGATGTTTTTGTTCTACGAACTTTTTTAATTATTGCAAAATGTGAAAATATTATTAATGTAAGTTATTGAGGAATGTTAAACAAAGAGGTATCTAGGTAGCCTAAAGATTGAAGGTTTGTTTTCATTTGTTAATTACAAATGACGGACTTAAATGTTCATTGTCTATCTACCTAATTGACAGTGTAATCATAGGCATCAAACATAAAGATAGATTCCGTGGTCAAGTAGGAAGATAGATGTATAGTAGCAGCGGCAAGCCGACAACCCTAGCGCCACAGCTAGCACGTCACTCCGCGCTAGACAACGACAGAGTTACGCGTTAGAAGAGAGCGGCAACGTTTAGGTGAATATAGCGTTAGGCACTGAGCGATTATGCGACCTGAATTGCACTTTGTTGCTTAGTAGCAAGAGTCGCTAATTCTATTAATTGTTGCACGAAGTGGTGCTTCTGTACTTGTACTATTTATTCTGTGCCAGAAGTCTATATTTTAGAGAAATAGCTGTTCAAAGATTTCATTAAAAATACTCCGAAAATCTGTCTAGCTAACATCAACTGTATTTTAGGTCATATTTGACGTCACGTATCAGTAGCTCCATTTTATAAATTTGTAATTAAACTAGTGTTGTCGATTTTATGAAAATTATCAAATATGTTTTACACGGAAAAATATATTTAATAAAAGAAAATTTTAACACTGGCTTTAAGACAGTCATAAGTGTTATTTTAAATGACCCGTGGATTAGGACCCCATTTCCGACTTATATAACTATAACCAGTAACCACCAATCCCCTATTTCTAAGAACTTAAATTCCTCTCCAATGACTTCCACAAAAATGACAGGATGTCTTATTTTTAACCAAGGATCAAACGACAATATAAACGATTTTTTTATCTTATATCCTTTGATTTTTTCCTCTCAACATCCGCATTGTGCGTCTATGTCAGCATGTCCCCTTTGACATTTAACGGGCATGTCCCGGAATAGTCCGCCATATTGTTTTGCAATAGATACGTCATCAGTTATGTATTTTGGAAGATATAGTCTTCTACTGTCTTACGATCATCAGTTAGGCACTGCGGATGTTGTGTTGGGCCACAAAAGTTGGAGTTTGTTGAAACATACTTTATTGGCTGTACTTTTGCTATTACTCGTAAAGTTTTAATGATTTTCTGAAACCCAAAAATCTGCCTTAGATAAAAAGATTATAGTAATTATATTTTTCATCTAAGTCTTTTTCGGTACATTGTCAGATTTTGCAGCCAATATGAATAGTTACTTTCTGTTAAGTAAGCATCGCCTGATTTTTAGCTCCTTCAAATAATCTGAATTTTCCGCATTGTAACGCTTGCTTTCTGTAGGACACCTCTATCGGGCGTCAGTATTCGCGACGGTAAATTGGCGGCGCGAACGCATTGTCTCGTCATCCGGGCAAATTTGGATGTTCACTACATATTAATAATGTTTATTTTGTTAAAATACGATCACGATAGCACAGTTTGAAGGTGGATCGGTGACGGTGCACACAAGAAATCTTTCATATCGTTTATCCACAGTCACAAGCGTTTTCAAATAAGTTTATTTGCATAAAATCTGTTTTATTTCGTAGGAATAAAGACGTTACTGCTTTAGATATTTAATACTTACGACAACCAGACTATTGTTTTTCTTAATTCTGATAAATTAAACGCTTCTCGCCTACTCTATGGCCTCACTACGCACGTCCCCACTATAACTCATTACATTCGCAATAGGTACTTGTCGTTACAACACTAGCTAGGGTCACCGCCTGATTTACTACAGTTTTGCCTATTGTCGGCCACGCGGTTACTAAGTAATAATTATTTGGGTGGCATTCTTTGACCTTATGGTGTTGTATGTTTGGGGCTGCTTTAATATTATAGTACGCAATATTTTCCTATTTATGTTCTGCTTAGCCTTTTATGATGTGAACTATGTTGGCTCAGTTTCCAGTGTAACTAGATGCAGTTGAATAACAGTATTTTACACAGAGCGACTGCTATCAGACCTTGGTACCTAACCCACTTACAGGGCAATGCGAATATCCTATTTTTTTTTCTATTGGACTACTATAGATGGTCCTTAGGTACGTAACCAGGCAGTTATTGGCGAGACCTGGAGGGTCTCCAACCAATTGCGGGGGGGAGGGACGTAAAATACTTCACCTAGGCTAACTATTTGTACTACACTAACATCATGACTACCTGCAACAACAGCACTAAAGGTGACCCCTAGTGAGACTCGAACCTCAGCTTAGGGCGTTGCTGGCGGGACTTAGGTGGGGGAGACAGCTTGATGAGGGCTGAATTATCGGTGTGAAAATATCCTAAAGTTAGATATTTTACTATTTAATTTTTTTTCAAAACGATGAAATTCTTCTGGATTTAAGATATGCGTGTTTTCCGGTTATTACCCAATGTTGAAATAAAGGAAACCTTTTATTATACGACACTAGAAAAAAGATTCTCCTTCACAGAAGCAGGGATGTTCTGCCTTGCCTTTTCCCAACTATTTTGGGGTCATCTTCCAGTTTAGCCAGATGCGGCTGAATACCAGTATTTTACACGGAACGGCTGTCATCAGACTGTAACCCAGTTACTGAGCAATGCCAATATCCTAAAAGTAGACCGGCTGTCAGACTTTCGGGCACGACTGTCGTAGGTATTCGTATGACACCTGAGACCGACGGCTTAGTGTGCTTTTCGAGGAACGGAGGGGTCTTGATGTGTAACGAATGGTCACCCATCCATGGATTGACCTCGGCAAGCTCAGCTTAACCTTGCAAATCGTACGATCTGCGCCGTTGTTAATTAGCCACTAGTCCCTTTAACCTTCTTTATTTCAACCGTGCTAAGATCTGTAAAAAAAATGTCACGATTTCAATTCAACTTTTGCTCAACCCTAAGCCAAAAGAAATATCTAGAAAGTGGCCATTAATAAACGATACTGGCTTATTTTCTCCACCATACAATGTTTCTGTGTTTCATCACTTCATCGTGAAACATGGAAAAATAAGTTGATACATTATTTTCAATACATCCGCTATATTCGAGTTCAGTCGATGTTTCAAGCCAATGTTACGGAACACCAACTTATTGTGCACATCAATCAAAGAAAACTGAACCTTATCTTTATAAGATAAGGATGATGTTGATAGTAAGGATATGTTAGCAGCAAAATAGACTAGTGAATGCGTGACCTTCATGTGTAAGTGCGTGGAAAATCGCCATCTTAGCTTCTTATACATTTGGCACACTATTGGAAAGAATTTGCAAAAAAAAAACTATCTTCGTTCTAAATATCTTGCGAATCAGTCAGGAATAGCTGAATTGAGAAACTCCGCTTGTGTCGAGAAATACCGGATGCTGACTTAAATACGTCCCAATTTCCTTTTGGTAGGCCTACAAATTGGGCCACCACCACCGACGCTGACTGGCTAATCTTTTCACCACGATCTGAATTATTCTCATATAGCTCGTGCCGACACGAGGGAAGAAAACCTTTCAGGGGGTCTACTCCCTAAGCACGAAGTTAGTTACGAGCGTTTCCTACTCCCTATCACCTACGGACATACGATTATTTCGGGGCCCGAACTAAGAATGAATGTCAACACGATTTGACTGTTGTCCCTACTATCGATGTGTTTTTGCCCGTCCGAAAACTTGAAATTGACACTTATTTTGTTCACTTCTACGTATCGGGCTACTTTCGGACGGCCGACTAACATCGTTGACGGACTTAGGGAGTAGGCCCCCAGATATGGAAAAGCGGTGGTACAGTACGACACAACTAAGTTGCATCGGCAAACTTCGTAAAACCGATGACTTTCGAATTGAGTGCCACTTCAAGACCACGTTGTATATTCATCGTCATCATCATTCAGCCGAAAGACGTCCACTGCTGGACATAGACCTCCCCCAACAGGCCCCTTCGTTGTTTATTAGTACTGTATTAACACGTTCAATGCCGTGCCCTGTAGTCGCATTCACCATGCCGGCTGCCCTCGTGGAGGGCTTATTTTAATGTAGGTTTTTCTTAGAAAGTGCACCGCCATGAAAGAAGCAACCACCTATTTTACGACGTAGTAGCGTATTTTTACGGTTTTGAACCTAATGCCAGGAACCCTCCTCGAGGGTTCTTAGCGCAAACGTAATGCCGTGGACCCTCCTGGCCACTGAAGGTCCACTAGCAATATGTATGGCGGCATGGCATATGAGCTCTATGAAAAGTGTGGTGGACTCGAATGTGTTAAGCAATGATCTCTAATCTGATGCAATAAATGTGAGTGGCTCGAAAATGAGCAACTGCCATTGGTTGTTCGATTACGTATATCGATGCAACTTCTTAGTTGTGTAATACTATACCTTCAGTTACTTTAAGCTGAAGTGTTGTCACGGAGCAAGGGTTTGCTTGGTGGTAGGATCTACACGGTCCGCCTGGCTAGCTACCACCCTCACATTAAAGTACGGCGCAAGGCAGTTTACTGTGTTCCGTCGTGTGTATGTGAGAGACAGAGGGGTACAGGGGAATCTCTCTATATCTTTGTTACTTGGATTCGTGTGCTGCATCTTAGACCCTATCTGCGCTTACCATCAAGTGCGATTAGGGTCAAACGCGACCAAGTCAAATAAAAAAAAAGCGAGCTATCTCGCATCAAGGCCACTGTAACCCACATTTACAATTTAGGTATAAAACCAATAGGATTGACACGTTGGCACAGAATAGTAACAGAAGCACAGAATAGTAACAGAAGCAACACTTCGCGCAGCAATTAATAGAAATAGCGACTCTTGCTACAAAGCAACAAAGTGCAATTCAGCTCGCATAAGCGCTCAGTACCTAACGCTATATTCACCTAAACGTTGCCGCTCTCTTCTAACGCGCAACTGTGTCGCTGTCTGGCGCGGAGTGACGCGCTAGCTGTGGCGCTAGGGTTTTCGGCTTGCCGCTGCTACTATACGTCTATCTACCTACTTGACCACGGAATCTATCTTTATGTTTGATGCGTATGATTACACGTTCAATTAGGTAGATAGACAATGAATATTAAAGTTCGTCATTTGTAATTTACAAATAACCTTCAATCTTTAGGCTACCTCTTTGTTTAACATTCCTCATTAACTTACATTAATAATATTTTCATATTTTGCAATAATTAAAATGTTCGTAGAACAAAAACATCAAAAAATCTGGTTGTTTACATTTTCACTATACTAATTCTTAATTATCTCCTAAACGCGTGGACCGATTTGCATGATTCAAACGGATATAATGATTTTAGACCTCGATCTTTCATTTGACACCAAAATCGTTAAGTTATCTCAACAAATAAAAAATCACATTTTCAAGTTGCGCTCGTAATTATGTAAATCAATGTAATCAAACAATAAACGTTAAAACTACGGTTCTATAGGACTGTACCTACTTGTTACCTAATTAACTTGTAGATGGGGTTTAGTTGCCGACATAATGCACATGAAAACGAAGTTTTATCATCGTTTTTAAATTAATTTGAACTTATTTTTCCTCATCTGCAGGTAATGAAAAAAATGACACTCTGTCGTCTCCGTATTTCGACACACCTCCATCAAATGAGCAATGTTTTAGACCAGCCATTCTTGTTGCTCACTAAACTTATTTAAAATAATAGGTACACACGCGCGCGCGCGAGTGTTGACAGCCCACTGGCGAGGTGGCGGCGTCTCCACGCGAAATTGTAGGCACTTATCGCTGTAGGTACGGCCGAGTGGTGGAGGCCTGACGTTGGTCTAATGGTCGCAAGCGCGATTGCTGAGCGTGAGGTCCTAAATTCGATCTCCAGATCGGGCATAGAGTTCAATAGGTATTCCGCGTAAAAAAAATCTCAGTAGCAGCCCAGAGGCTGGATTTATGCTCGGTTGATGGCAATAGGCTCCCCCCTATTACATGGGACTTAAACATAACGGCGAAATAAGGTTGTACTTACTATACACCTCTGCCGAACACATCGGGAAATACCTACATTCGTAATATTTAAAATCAATTTAGCTTACCAAATATAGTGCTATACAATAACATAAACATACACAAAGACATTCAAGCTAATAGATTACATTTAATGGCACGAATTCAATTACGCGGAACTTCAGAACAAGAAAGGTACAGATATGAATACAAATGTCGCTTAATTAAGTTAAACTAATAGTGCTTACGAATACATCAGTTAGATTCAATGAACCGAATAGGTAATGTATAATAGAATAATCAGCCCATCAAGCGCAGTTCAGACTACGCTATACTATTTCCCTATACAGTGAAGCATATTGCGTCATGAGCTTTAACAATATAGCATGACTTTCACTATCCGCTGTATCGCAAGCCGATCTACTATTTATAGCAAGTTATTTGACGGCGATCGGTAGGGCGACGGACGGGATAGAAGAAAATATATTTCTTTTAAATTAAAAGTTTACTTCACAAAATCCAATAAACAAAAAAAAATTTTTAGATGGCAACAAAAATATCTACAAAAACCTTACTTATAAAATAGCTTTACCAACAAGTTAACTTAGCAAATTGACCGTATCGATCAATTAGTTTTCAACTTAAACTGCGAATAAGAGCCAGTTATTTTAAAACAACTTTAAAACAATATTACCTAGCTTTTATTGCGATAGACTGTACTCTGCCGAGAACTATATTAAATATCGTTTAAGGCGAGACCACACAATATTTGAAACTACTAATTCGAAATAGATTTACTAGTAACTCCAGAACACTACTAAACATCGTTTAAAACATTACATTATAGCAAATAGTATAAAACTAGCTGTGCTGGCTTTACCTACAGAAATATAAGGTACTTGGGGTCTACTTGTAATGTGCTGACTAAGTATTCACTGTATGCTTACAATATGTTGTGTACTCGCTGTGTCTTAAGGACAGTGTCCGTATAACATTCGCTTGTATGAGACGTCTTGGTACATCTAATAAAGGGCTATTTTGGGAAGACCTTGTTTCCTTTTCAAGTACCCCCCTGACCACACTACATACTCCCTAAGCACGAAGTCTGTGGTTTCGGCCTTAGTTACGAGCGTTTCCTACTCCCTATCACCTATGGACACACGATTATTTCGGGGCCCGAACTAAAAATTAATGACAACACGATTTAACAGTTGTCCCTACTACCGATGTGTTTTTGCCCGTACGAAAAGTTGAACTTGACAATTGTTTTGTTCACTTCTACGTTTTGGGCTACTTTCGGACGGGCGACTAACTTCGTTGACGGACTTAGTGAGTAGGCCCTCTGTTCATCACCCACAATCAATAACGTGGTAACTTGTACCCTATAACCTGAACCGTTTTTTAACGGATGTGGCTCCCAAATTTCAACTGGATCTGGTTATTAGCACTGGTGTGAAACTCAAACATGCAAACTGATAAACAGACAAAAATTCTAAAAACAAAATTTTAGGCATCAGTTTCGCTCCTGGGATGAATTGCATTTACTTTTTCACAAAAATATTTAATGTACCTACCTGAGTAAAATAATAGGCATGTTGACAGCATTAATAAATTGCCGATCTTACTAGTCCACTAGTTAGAGTTTTGAAAAATAATGGACGCGTATTTTTTCTTTTCTTAAATCTATTAATATTTGGAAGGTTAAAAACGCATCAAATCTCGAGAGTGGGGGCTTGTGACGTCAGAAGCAAGTAAACATTGTACTTGTTTCTGACGTTTTTCCAATTTTAAAAGTATCGCATCTTCGTTAATTTTGGTTTACGTAACAAAAGAAAAAATACGGGTCAAATATTTTTTGATAATCTAACCGACAGACTAATTAGATGTTTTCACTCAAATAACCTATTAATGTGTTTTAGTATCGTTGCAATTTCATTTAGATACAGATATTCACATAATCCCAAGTTTGACAAACAATTTCTTAAATTAGCGATTGCAGTATTGGTCTTATAAAAACAATGATCAACTTCACCAAAATCTCTAATCCTTTATTTCTGACGAAAAATTAAGTGATGAATTTTCCTATTAAGTTACATACAATATGTCCCACGCTTAACCTAGGCTTTAACTAAATAAACTGTTGTTTAACTAACATCTCGATATTAGAATTACTGTAATAGCATTAGATCTGGCTGAACCAATCAACGTTTTCGCTGTTTCAATAAATTAATTATTGATAGCTTTTGACTTGTTATAAATATAATAAACTACGATTATTATTTTAAGCGTAGAAAGAGAATAATGGTTCTTCTCAATCCATCAAACTTTAAACTCCTACTTCACTCCAAAACTCATTTATTCAAAGAACACTAGTTTTTTTGTCATTTACTATTCTTACCTATTTATTTGCACAAACAATATTAACAAAATATCAAATAAAAGTAAATACAAATCATGAAAAAAATATCCTAATAAAACTATAAACTAAAATAGGGCATCAAAATATTCCTCCGCATCGCTGTCGACTGGTAACGTGCCTAGAAGACTAGCATTGCCACGTTGTATGGCAATGTCTAATCCTTTGACCAAAGTAGTGGCCAGCCTTCGGATCACGGGAAGAATTACGTAGTTCTTTTTGAAGTCGATTTTATAAAAGACAGCCCCAATAATGCCCGCCCTTCTTCGCTTCCTTGTGTTTATGCTATAAAGAAGAAACGGCGCAACACACTCCCTCTATTGGTAATAAATAAAGGCTGCAACTAGAACTAGAAAGAGTGACTGCATCGTTGGCACGCGACTTCTGAGCATGAGGTCCTGGGTTCGATTCCCAGGTCGGGAAAAGTGCTGTTGGGTTTTTCCGTGTAAAATTTCTCAGCAGCAGCGTTAAACATAACAGCGAAATATAAGGATTTCAGCCAAAAGACGTCCAATGGTAGAGATAAGCCTCCCCCAAGCTCCGTGTTAGAGGGGAGGGGCCCTCCCCTCCCCTCTAACACGGAGCTTGGGGGAGGAGCCCCCTGGCTTGCCATAATCGCCACGCTTGGCAAGCGGGTTGGCGATCGCAGTATGGCTGTTAAATTACTCAGAGAACGCTGCTGCCCATACTCTAGTGAATCCCTTGGTCGCCTTTTGAGACACCAATGGTAAGAGATGGGGTAGTGCTATTCTTTACGTCCGGCACCACACGGACAGCGAAATAGAAGAAAGAAAGAAAAAAAAATTCGCGCTAAAATGACGCACCAAAATAAAATATAAGTATAATCAAAACCAAAAAGAATCTATTGGGAAAAATATGCGTCACATCCGCGCAAAACGGCCATCGCTCAGCATTATGCTGTGACTCACGTGCGAGACAGAGCCACAGTGCTGGTTTTGAGTGCAAGGGTGCCTTTGCACCAGAGATGTGTTATACAACTATGCTGTGAAAATGTAAAAGCTAAGCTACGAAACTATGTGACCGTTTCCACTGATGCTAAGCTATGTAGCGGAGCGAGCAAGATGTGCTATGAAAATACGCCACCGCAAAGTAGCAGTGCGAGGAAGATACGCAGCTCGAGCCTACTTTCGGTGACAAAAGCGCGCCTACTGTAGGTACACTGCTCTGCACATAGCTACACCACTCGCGACCATCCATAGCACGCATCCACAGCACGCATCATTCCATATAAAAAACGTAGCTTAGTTGAATCAGTTTTCCACCAGTGCTATGCTATGTAGACCAATGAATATGATTGATGGATATCAAATGCATCCATAGCAACGTTGCATAGCACATCTCTGGTGGAAAGGCACCCTAAATGAGGGCGTACTAAACACCTCTGCCCAACCCATCAAGGAATACAGGCGTGATGTTGTAATGAAATGCTTAATAATCGGATGTCGTTCCACCCGACATGTTTCGACGTTTTTACGTTAAAAATAACATGTTTCACGTCGCCCTTCCCTTGTTAAGTACACAAATCAATTGTCTGTTATCAAAACATTCTTCAGTAACATGTTGTGTTAGTAAGTTTGGTGTTCAGTCAACAACTATACAGGGTGAAATTGTAAATACCCGACAAACCGAAATGGGAAATTGTAATCATCACTATGAACAAATTTTACTATGGGACCAAACCGGAAATCGCGAAAAAAAAACAGCTATTCGCTACATTTATGTTCGCATAACTCGTCAAAATATTTAAGTTTCTGGCGCATCTAGTTTGCTTTGGCATGTTTGCCAAAAAAAGTTTTTCTCTCGTATCGGCACGTGCTATAAAATAATACCCCATACCGTGGGAAAAGATTAGCCATTCGGCACGGTTGGTAGCGGGCCTGACTCCCCAGGATGCGCCAGACGTACTTAAAGTACCGCTATTCATAGCCTATACTTAGCTGAGTTGATAGGTTTAAGTACGAGGAGGCTAGTAATTATACTAGGTAGGTTGCAATGACATCTAAATCATCAATGCAAAATCCTAGGCGTCATCTTAATCGGTAAGCGATCGCGCGATCATGCGATGATCACATTGCATTGACCGTACTAGTGGGCGATCAAACACAATAATAACTTTTGAGTTTCCTAATTGAATTTTTGTTCATGCGAATTGGAATTTGAATTGTGCAACACACTTGTAATCACTATGGCTTTGGTTTTGACAGATAAACAATTTCCATAGCAACGTATGTATCTATTAACAATTCTCTACAACTTCTGTACAACTATGTACCACGCAATGAATATTGTTTTTACACATCAACTGTCATGATTGATTGATGTTTGTAACATTACACAATTGCCCTGCTGATTTCGCGAACTTAATGGACACTCAACAATTATTAGAATTTTCGGTCGCACGTTTCTATGATCAATGCGATGCGATCATCGCATGATCGTGGGATCGCTAGCCATTTAGGATAACGCCTTAGTCGTGTCAATATTTATATTATTTTGTTTTTTGAAAACAGGATCAACTTTTTTATATTACTACGCCACCTGTCCTTTAAAAATAATCCATTTTCATTTACCCCGCCAAGGTATCAAATTCAGAGTCAACACCCTTAATCGATTCCTAGAATTAACGGGGGCGAGCCAACCTTTGCTTAAAACTTATTATTTCTAACAACAAAAACAGGTTGACGTTGAAATGTTATGACGTTGAGGTTCATTCAATTATCTCTAATGGCTTCTGTAGACAAGCTTGGGAGGCTCGAGGCTAAATGGCTACTGCGTAGATTGCGCAGTCAGACATCTTAGATGGATGTTTCTTCACACATTTAGCCTCTCTATGCCTCGGTTTGTTATGGAATTTACTATAATATTATTATATTCTTGTATACCTTGAACTAAAGGTACGTTTTAAAACCGGCCACGCGTAGTAATAGGATTTCGTAGTTGCACAATAATGCGGACTAAGAAGCGGGCTTAGTAATTTTTCAATGGAATTTGTACGAAATTTTTACTTTTATAAGTTGGTCGACTATTACTCGTAAACTTGTAAAGCCTACTTAGCTGTGATAGTTTTCCTTTTAATTTCGTTGTATATGTTACGGTTAAAAGCCGAATGGCGGTTACACCTAGGTTTAGCCGGGTACAACTAGGTGCAACCAGTAGCAGTTGGTTAGAACTAGGTGGAGCTTAAGTCGACGGAGCCCCACTGTGCGGGGCTCCTATTTCTGTCTGCAGGGTTTAAAGTAACCTAATACGAAGGGGATGACGGGGGCTTCGTTCGCTCGCTTCGCTCGCTCACTCTAGCCCCCGTCATCCCCTTCGAACCTAACCTATCCGTGTCGGGGTTACCCTTAACCATCGGTGTGCGGCTGCACCTAGTTCTAGCCGCTATGATGAAGGCTAAACCTAGTTCTAACCGAAGATAAGTAGGATAGATTTAAGTTTAACCGCATGTGGCCGGCTGCACCTAGTTGTACCCGGCTAAAACTAGGTGTAGCCGCACTTCGGCTATTAGCCGTAACATATATACTACTACCGTGAATTTTTTTACATATCCAAAACTAACCGTTTAGCTGGCAGGGGGGGACACTTGACTCTAACAAAAATTAGTACTTTAAAGCTTAATATTTCACAAACGGATCCCTTAATCGAAAAAACGCGTTTCCAAACTCATAATATTTTTGAAAGATCTATTAAACGACACCCCACACAAAGGGGAAGACGAGAAAAAAAAATCATCCCCATGTTACGCGTAAGTACAGGAAGTAGGTAGTACCATAAAAATGTTTTTTCATGATTTTATTTCACCATTTTGTCGGCGTGATTAATACGTATATTCATGCCAACTTATAGCTTTCAAGTAGAGAGCTAAGCTGCGAACAGACGGAAAGACGGACGGACACGACGAAACTAGAAGGGTTTCTTGTTGACTACGGAACCCTAAAAACATAGACACTGAATCACAATCGGTTATTAAGTTATCACAACAAATTTAATCATAAAAAGGGAAAGTAGCAAAAATATCGGACGTTCCTCAATGGCGGTTATTTTACTTACTACCCTAGAGCGCATGCGCGTGTCGCTCTTTTTTAACCTGTGGTTTTACGTTTTTTTTCAGTGTTGCCAATAATATAACATCTAAAATACAGGCTGTAAACAGATTCGTGTAATTCCTTAAAATCACGTGATATTTTCACCGGTATTAAACACCGCACAGGATTTTGTTTGATTAAAAATTAAAATAAAAGAATATTTTTTCTTGCTGTGATCATATTTTATTTAAACCACCTAATAAAGTTTCAATAAAAAAATAAGCAAAAGAAATAGTTTACTCTTTTTTTTATGGTAACATTTCGATTCTTCGCAATGAATGAAAACATGGCGGCACAGCTGGCCGCCACGCCTAGTGCAATATCGCTCCGTGTAGTCAATTAATTCGTGGTGCTAAAATTAATAAGAAAGACAAATCCAGTTTTTTTTGTTTCTTCGATATACCGATGCAGTGTCAATCTGTGTCATTTGCATATTGTAGTAAATTCTTACTAATCAATAATGTAGTTCTGAAATGAAATGATACTTATTTCTGTAAATAAATCTGTTACAGTCACTTTTACAAGTCAATGTAATGTTTTTTTTTAAGACTAGATGGCACCGGCATTTCCTATCTAACTAGCTCTGAGAAGAAAAGTCGAAACAAACTCAAAGGTCAAGGTCTCTTTTAAAGTCCAGACATTGTAGTATAAAACTATGTGAGTGTAACAATCAGTTCATCAAGATAGGATTTAAACTCACGGCTAGGCTAGGCTAGGCTATTATCACTCCAGTTAATTCTACATAGCTTCCTACTGCATCCTATATCCCATTAAACAGTCTGCTAGTTAGCAGAATCTCCATGCAATTAGAGAAAATGGCTAAACGCCTGCAATTTGAACGGAAAACTTTGTTGCTTATCATTAGTGCAAATAGGATCTAGGTACTAATCTGCTCTATCTGAGTTTTAACGTGAACGTAGCTATAATTAACATACTAAATTTATCCCGTGTGGGGACCAACTAGAATGTAAAACTTTTTCGCCGCGCGCTGCGAATAGACTCGTGCTGTAAAGCTGTGTCTACACTAGGCAAGCCGAGCACGAGCGAAGCCGTTTTAAGCTACGTCTACATTCGTAGCATTTTGGCGTATAGTATCTCCGTCGCGTTTCACCGACGTGTATCATGATTGCTGGTTAGGACAAACACACATACAAATGTGGACGTACCTTAACCAGCGATCATGATACACGTCGATGCCACGCGACGGAGATACGATACGCCAAAATGCTACAAATGTGGACGTAGCTCAAGCGACCATTACTACTAACAATATTGATTCAAAATCGCAAATGAACCACAACCTGAAGTCAGTTTTTGTTTACGAATAAACTGTCAAAATGTTTGTTTTTGTTGTCAACAGTTTTTTTAAACGAAAACTGTTTGAATCAACGCTTCACTTCGATTCGGTCGCGATTGATCAACGTTTTAGTTATTCGAATTGACCCCGAGTTCGTGGCATCAAGTTTGGCCGTACAATGAGCTAACAACAAACAAATTCCTTTGCGTGACGCAAATTCCTTTGTGTTTGTCAAAACACAGACAATTGATGGAGCGCAGTCGAGCGCGAGCCAAACGCTCGAGGCATGCTCGTTCGAGGCTCCTAAGCCCGTCTACGCTAGGCGAGCTGAGCACGAGTGAAGAATAAGCGGAGCACGAATTCGCGTACCAAAGACGGGCTTAGGAACCTCGAAAGTAGGATATAGCTCCTAGGATAGTAGGACAGCATAGACTGACCACCTTCTGGTGGTTCTGTCCATGGTTGGGAGCGAGAGTGCGTGGGAAGCCATCGCCTCCTTCTGCGAGGAGGTGATGGTGACGAAAGAGGGAGCGGAGAGGGAAAGAGAGGCAGCTGCCACTCTCCCTTCCCGCGCCAGACGCACCGGGCGCCGGAGGGCGCGCGACGATCTCCGGCCACCGTAGTGTGTGGACTGCGGGCGGCGGGTTAGGAGACCAGTCGCCCGACCAGTAACAGGCCCGAGAAGGCGGCGCGCAGTGTTCCGTGCGCGCCTCTCAGGAGGACGTGGGGCAAGGCCCCACAGAAGGAGAGGTCCACCAGGGGCTGGCGGACCGAGGCCTGCTGGGGTTGCGGTGCATGCAGCTGTGAATCCCGCGACCCCGGCCAAGGGTCAGGAGAAGGAACACCGTGGGTTTTTAGCCGGTAAGAGTCCGGCATACCCCTTCGCCCTCCCCGGAAGAAGAGCATCCAAGAGGATTTTCCAACGAAAAAAAAAAAATTGACTGATCACCTGGATAGCTACCACCCTCACATTACATCATAAGCGCCGAGCAATTTACTCTGTTCCGTCGTGTGTATGTGAGAGCCAGAGGGGTATACGAGAACGCCTTTGTATCTTTGTTACTTGGATTCGTGTGCTCCACCCTAAGGTAATCAAACACGGCGACACTTTACACTCGACACTTAGTGTCGACACTGAGTGCCGTAGCGTGTACATCACCGTTACACTGAGTTCCGCATGAGTTTGGCTTCAATTTCAGTGTCGCGATTGCCGTGTGTCGAATGTCAGTGTCACCGTGTATACGTACCTTTAGATACTGTCTACATGTATCATCAGGTGCGACAAGGATAAAAGCGACCAGGTAATAGAATAAAAATACAAACACTACATAATATACAAGTACTATCTTCTCGCTTCACCTCTCGCGACCCTACTAACCGATACCCTATTAGTAGGGTCAGGCTCAAGGTTGTCACCCAATCTACATATTAAACACAAGTTAATATATTCAGATACGTCACGAGTCTTGCCCCGAACTGATAGCAAGTTCTTGATACTTTGACTGTAGTTAGAACTTAATGGAACTTAATTTCTGCAGTGATTTATACAATATGTAATACGTATTAAGAATCGGTGTACATACGTCATAAACAGTGATCGGAAAAAGGTGAGCTAATTTACCAAAACTTCAAAGAACAGAGACAAAAAGTGGAGACTTCCCTACGACAACATTTTTTTTCGGGAAAATTATCCCGGGTTTCGGGACATCACTAAATTACATTTAATATTAATACTTACATATTATTAATACAGAAAACGATTGAATTCGTCTCTTGTTTTTTTTTTTCAAAATTTACACAAAACCAGTTGACACGTTTTTTATTGCTTTCAAAAAAGGAGATTATCTTTTATTTTTTGAAAACAATAAAAAACGTGTCTACTGGTTTTTCTGTAAATTTTAAAATTAGAAAAAAATTGTTGTCGTCTTGAAGTCTCCACTTTTTGTCTCTGTTCTATGAAGTTTAGGTAAATTAGCTCACCTTTTTCCGATCACTGGTAATCATGCAAGTCATTTATAAAAAACTGTTCAACAAAAATAATTAAATATTTATTAATATTTGTAATGTTTAACGGATTTCTTAATGTCTGTCGCATCAAAGAAAGCCGCCGAGCTCGTAGGCTATTCAGCGAAATAAAGATGTACTCGTACTTGTAAAATCAGAAAATGAAAATTTTTTTTTGAATGTGTTGATTTTAATAGTTATTTGATTTTGACCTCTCGACAATGTTGTGCTTGTAGGTAAATGTATACGTCCCTAAAAGTAACAACGGGGTTTTTGTTACATATTGTATAGATGAACTTGAACTAGTTTTGAGAAAAAATATGGAATCAAGCGTTACTTTGCGGAAATCCATGATAAACAAATATGCAATTACAATATTAAGGGAGTATTTCACCAACATATCAATAATGTAGTCCGTAACTATTCAACAGATAAGCTAAATGTGACCTAGAAATATGAAAATTATGAACCAAAAGTCCATAGGCAATCTCACAAAGCAATAGCTTGACGTTTAGTTTGACTTACGACCTTCTATTTTTAAGAGACACATGCATAATCGTTGTAGTTCATAATTTCAAGCGAGTTCCATAAGTTAAGATGGCTTAGTCGTTAAGCGCGTCCGAAAACATGCCTGGTTCGTGGAGACGTGCGTTCAAATCTCACGCAATGCAGACTTTTTGTAAGTTTTTACTCGATTGTAAATATTTGTAAGTAATGAGACAGAACGAGAGGATAAATATTCAATTATCTTGTTCTCTTTGTTCACACATTTCGTAACGTTAGGGAGGTAGATCATAGAAAACTAAATAAAGAATTTAGATTTTTGTGGGGTAGATAGACATGAGTTTTATGAATATTTAACTTGATCGGAACGAATGTTGTCGATTGGTTGTAAATGTCAGTTAGTGATGTGTGGTTTAATAGATAGCGATATTGTATCTATTCTCAAAATGCAGGCAAATAATAATAATTATTGAGACGAGGGCGACTATTATTGCGCTGCATAAAAGTGGTCTTAAATAGAACACAATATCTGATGAAACCGGACTGAATGTGAGTATTACATAATAATATATATCTACACAATTCATAACTTGATCTTTTACTTCAAATTTATAATCACCTAAGATTATTTGGCCATGTCTCCAAATTCTTTTTTAAATCCGCCATCATGAGGCCTAAAAGATAAATAATTTGTGTTTATTATTGGATTTAAAATACAGAGTTATAATATTACATTGTTATCTATACATATAATATATTAAATAAATATTATTATATTATGAAAATTAAGTCACTTCAGTATTTTGATATAGCCGCCTAATGTTACTTTTTTTTTGTTTTAGAGGAATACTGTAAGTCATTGGATCAAAAGATATGAGGAAGAGGGAAGCCTTGCTGGTCGATAGCGAAGTGAAAGGCCGTCGCTTATTGGCGAGGCGCAGCGACAACATATTATTATGGTGGACGAGTATGATATGAAACAATTGGTTTCACACCTACGAGACACTTTGCGGAATTATTTGACACCTCGCTGTAAACTGTTCGCCGTGCCCTCCACGCTGAAGGATTGCATCACAGAAGACCCGCTAAAAAGCCCTTCTTGACAGAAAGACATAAACAAGAACAATTACGTTTCGCACGGGATTACTTAGATTTTGACTGGAATACTTCCATAGTGTCAGATGAAAAGACGTTTAAATCTAGTCAAAAGGGTAGGCTTCACTTATGGCGCAGGAATAACACTCGCTTGTGTTATAAAAACGTAATCCTTAATACAGACAGGTGTGGGAAAATTTAAGAGGAACCGAAGTATGTGGTAGTATTGTAGGGTCCATGCGCAAACGTCTACTTGACTGCATTGAAATTGAAAATAATGGGGGATACACAAAATATTAAAACCCATTAGATGTTTTGGTTTTAATAATTAGACGGTGTAATTAAATATTTAGTAATATTAACCTATCCGTAATTATTTAATGATCTTAAATTGAGGTTTAGTTTCAATCTTCTTTTCGTCAAGAAAATGAACACTTAAGCTATAACCTCAATACATTCATTGTGACGTTACATAAAAGACATGTTTAAGTCTAAATCATTATTTAGTTTTCAATAAACTCTGCTGAATACCGATACGTATAATAAGTGGGTGTCAACAATTATATTTGTGTCATTAGAATATCCCTTCCTTGTTATTATGAATTGACTAAGTAGGTATACAACAAAAAATCTTATGAACGGTTACAAGAGAACTTCTTTTATCTAGGTAGGAATGTGACGTCACAATTCTCATAAAAATTTGTTAGTATATAAGTAAATAAAACGAATAAACATTTTTGTTATCATTAAGCACTTTTTTTATTTCCACCTTCCTACACCAAAAAAAATTGAATACATAATCACATAAATAATGAAATAATAATACAATAACTAACATTATAAATAAACATCAATAATATTTTTTTGCTTAAAACACAGAAATAAATATAAGTTTCAAAGAAACAAAAATTAGCTATGTATCGTAAGATGCGAACTCAGACATCACTGATCGTGGACCCAATGCTCGGCTGAAACAGCTATCAGGACATATTAGATTAACGCGAATTTTAGCAATACAATGTTAAGAACAGGTAACCACTGTGACGCATATTCTAAATGAAACAGAAATATAATGTTATTTCGCGTAGTGCGACGACAGTTCATTAGTGTGTGCTATCTGTGGAATGTTGAGACACTTAGAATAAGTACTAAAGCATACTTATTCTAAGTTGAGACATCACTCGGTACACGCACATGCATACGCATTTGCTGTATCGTGCGCGAGTTTAAAGCAATGTAGTCCTTAGCGTGCCTATGGACTTTTAAACGCTTACTGTACCTATTCAATAATCTTGTCGTTAACACTATCTTTATGTGGTGAAATAAAAAATTTAGATATTAAAAAGTTTAGAGACCAAATTAGCTAAAGGCACTTGTCCCACCGCAAACGATGAGCGAGCAGCGAGTAGAGCTAGAAACTAGAAACGAGTTGGCGAGCAGCGAGAAGCGAGTGTGTAGCTCCGATAGTTTTGTCACTGGGCTATAAGCGAGTGTGCGAGTGCGACGCACGACTACTCGCGTCACTCGCAAATGACCGCTGGTTGGTCTTTCGGCGTGAGTTCTGACCGTCAAGCGAGCATCGCTGAGCAAGTATCGCTGAGCGAGTATTATCTTTGATAGTTCTAGTCGCTCAGCGACAAACTAGTGGAGCGAGTCCTCGCCGGCAGTGTAAACAGTCAGCGATCAACTATTAATATTTGCATTTCTTATGTTTACACGGAATGTACTATCTATTGTACGTTTCTTGAGCGAGAAAATAGCCGATAGTTAGTCGCTTCCTCGCCGGCGGTGAGACAACTGCCTAATGAACAGTTAATGATAAGTTGGTGAAATACACCGTCAGTGTTAATTCCGCCAAACTAGTTGATGAAACTTGAATGCAGTATGCAGCACCGCCCTCCCCCGCCCACCAATATTAGTATACATGCAGAAGGTACAATTAATATAATGCAATATGCAACTCAAACGGATACATACGACACGTGTTTCGCCGCATCACTGGGCAACAAAGACGAGCGCTCTGAACATGCCACGTGGAGGTGCGAAACACGTGTCATATCGGTTTGGATTGTATCTTATACTATATTAATCATATTATCTGCATGTGTATATATTTGCGAGCGGGAGGGCTTTTGTAAATATTGTAATTGCATATTTGTAGTTTTGAGAATTATGAAGTGTTTTCTGGTAAATGTCATAGAATAGAGGATATCATACATTTTCTTATTGAATTATTTAAATTAAAAATACCTAATAATTTTTTTCTCGCAGTTTGGAAGTGAATTCACAATTATTTTTATTGCTATAAAGAGGACTCAGTTCACACAAGGTAGCAAGTTATATCCAAAATTTTTGGGGCCTTATGAAGTTGTCCTGAAAAAACGTAATGACAGATACGGAGTAAAGAAAGTTGGTCATAGTGAAGGCCCGATCAATACAACTAGCTCAGCTGATCTGATGAAACCTTGGATGAGCCAAGATTCAGATTCATCTGGGTCAGATGAAGAAGCAGGATGACCGTGTGGTATAAAATTAAGTTAGTCCGTAGAAGGTTTTATTTTAATTTGTTTATTTTTTTTAGTTTACCTGTTGAACTAGAGTTTGGTTGAGATAGCAACACTTGACAGGTCTGTCAATCAACCGCGACAATTGAAGACGTATTTTTTCTGTCGAAGCAAATTAAATTAAAGAAATTTATGAAATATCACGTTTCAAGTCATTTCACGTGCTAGTATCCCACAACTATAATAGCTATTTCTAATAAATATGAAATATTATTTTATAAGACAGGTTCTGAATCTGAAAAGATCATGTAAGGTCTTTTCAGATTGAGATACCCGTTACCAAATGGTATGTACTTTATATTATACTCATGTAGGGGTTACTTTAAATTGAGAGATTGCTATGATATTTCAATACAAATAAAAACATTAGACAACGAGTTTATTATCAGAATTTTAACACAGTTAGTAAATCTTTGACAGCAGCAATTGACTGACACTCAACCGTCTCGCGCATATCCAAGAGAAAAGAATATGGCACAATACAAATAAGCTAAAGCAGTACCTCAACTATGCCGTTTTTTTGGAAAATTAGCTGCGCTTCATCTGAACGTTAGGGTATATTAAAGTGACGTGAATAGTTTTTTTTTCTAAATTAAATGAATAGAGAATCTTATTTACTAACAATAAAAAAACACTCATGGTTTTCAACTATTCATGATATTAACTCGAAAACTACAAAAAATCGCGGAACATACACGGGGGCGATTCGGGTACGTCTAAGGGTGCTCTACCTCTGGACATCCACTTGACACTACTTTTTGGGACACCTTGTATACAGCCTGTAAACGAATTCATCTAATTCCTTAAAACCACATGTTCTACTACTGGTGTAAATTGGCCCCGCACGGGATTTAGCTTGATTGAAAATAAAAATCTTTTTTTTTTCATGCGGTAGCGGTAATTGATCATATCTAAATCAATTAATATAAAAAAAATAGTTTTTCTTTTTGACTGAACATTTCGATGCCACGCATAAATTAATGAAAGCACGGCAACACGGCTGGCGGGTACGACTAACGCGATATCGTTCTTTGCAGTCAGATAAGTCGAGCCTCTAAAATGACCCAGAAATAGAAAACCATTTTTTTTATTTTTTCAGTTAGTTTTCAGATATAGGTGCCCATTTCGGGTTAATCTATGTCACCAGTTAGATCACGCGGTTTGAAGGAATTACACGAATTCGTTTACGCCCTGTATATAGTGTGACTATGGGAATAGTTACTATACTCTTTAGAACTATACACTATGCCACTACACTTATAAATGTTTATTTTGTAATTTATAAAAGTAGCTAGCTACGAACTAGAGGGAAATACACTAGTTTTCACAATAATAAACCCTGTATCCAGTGTCGTACGAAGTAATAATCCGTGGTATTACGTGTTACTGTGACAGCTCTATACCTCTGCGAACATTTATTGCGGTAAGGAACATTTTCACCTATACTCCAACACGTGGGTTTGTTTGTCTTTTTGACAGACAGGACTGTGTTACTGGGGAGTTTGAAGCGGTGAAGGTTGATCAATTTTTGGGGACTGCCTAATGTAAAATTGACGTTCAAAAAGAACTAAGTAAGTGTGCGTCCTGAGTGACAGCGCACGGGCGTATTGCGGATTGCGGAACGGCTTTACCGTGGCTTTATCGTCGATACCTGTCCTTAGTACACGCGGGAAAGTTGACGCGTACGCGCGTGTTTAGTGTTTCGTTTATTTTACTTTGGTTTTAATAATGTCGATATCAAAATTTAAACGTTTCGAACATTTATTTAATGCGCCGTTCATTCCGCCTGCGCAGTGCGCTGTCACTCAGGACGCACACTAAGTTATTCTAGTCTATTTTGAATAAATAAGTTTTGAGTTTGAGTTTAGAATGCGTTCTACGGATCGTTGTGAAAACCGGTTGATTCTGTCAATACATGAAAAAAACGCTGACACTCAAAAAGAGATGGTCTGGTTTTTATTTTATTTATTGAACCTGGCAAATTTTTAAGAAGATAATTTTTATAAGATCTCGTGGCTAATTATCAACTGCACCGATTATGCGATTTGCAAGGTTAAGCTACGCTTGCTAAGGTCAGTCCATGGATGAGTGACCGTTCGTTACACATTGAGACCCCTCCGTGCCTCGGAGAGCACGTTAAACCGTCGATACCGGGTGTAATACGAATACCTATGACAGTCGTTACGGGTAGTCAGCAATCCGAAAGTCTGACAACGGTCTAACCTTAGGATATCGGCATTGCCCAAATGAGTTGCGCAGGTCTGATGGCAGTCGCTCCGTGTAAAGTATTGGTATTCAGCCGCATCTGGGGTCTACTCCCTAAGCACGAAGTCCGTGGCTTCGGCCTTCGTTACGAGCGTTTCCTACTCCCTATCACTTACGGACATACGATTATTTCGGGGCCCGAACTAAGAATGAATGACAACACGATTTGACAGTTGTCCCTACTACCTATGTGTTTTTGCCCGTCCGAAAAGTTGAACTTGACACTTGTTTTGTTCACTCCTACGTTTCGGGCCACTTTCGGACGGACGACTAATTTCGTTGACGGACTTAGGGAGTAAGCCGCCTGGTTAGACTGGAAGCTGACCCAAACATTGTTGGGAACAGGCTAGGTAGAGCAGAACCTGGTATTTTTTTCGGTTTACTAATGTTTGCCATAATTTAAAATACAATAATTTTATATACCATACTTGTATTTGCCATAATTTCATTAGAAATAACGCTTCAGTTGCCATAATCGTGAAATTACATAAAATCATTTTCACTAATTTCATTGTTCATAATCGATCAAGTGCCATAATAATTTTAATCCATAAATTTATGTGCCATATTTTTCATTTTCAATAATGTCGTTTTCCATAATATTCATTTGCCCATACTAGCACAACAATGCTAGTTAAGTACAAGTGCCTAGGAAAGGAAACCTAAAAATAAACCTAATCTACCATGCATTCTTGCTTTGCAAAAGAGGAAATCTGGTTGTGTGGTCACAGTTCTAACCTAACCTAACCTAGCCGTTTCGAGTTTGACGAACTGTTTATTGGGTTACGTATTATAATGTCTAAAGTTATTCGTTTCTAAATTATAGTAAATGCTGCTTATGTCAAGTATCTATTATGGAATGTGTTACTTAGAGAAACTAATGATTATAACACATGTTATTATGGCAACTTATTTTATGGCAAATAAAAGTTATGACTAAATAGTTGATATGACAAGCGTTATTAGTATAAATGATAATAGTGCAAGTAAATATTATGACGGGGGACGATTATGGAAATGAAATGAAATAGTAGGTACAAATAATTTTATGGAAAACAAGACAATACCATTTTTTTCAGCAGTGGTCTAACTTGTGGGTAATTTTATCTCAGACAGACAACCTAACAAACATGTTTTTACGTATATAAAGTCGGGATTAGGACGGTGCACCACTTTTAGAATTCTTATTAAATTCTCAAAGGAAAATACTCGGTTATTTAGTGTTCCGGCGTCGCGTCGTATCCACACGACACGACACGGCACGAGAGTGCGCGCGCGCGCCTCTAGACCACAGACTACTACGACTATTCATCGCATCGCGCAGCCATGCTCTATGCCGCACCGCGTTCAATCAACGACCAACCAGTTGCCCGTGCGCCTTAGCGAACGTCACTCGCACGCACGGTGTAGCTCACGCATCAGAATTAAATTAGTTTATCTTTTATGTACAACATGTTTTCATTAGAATAAATTCATTGTAACCAGTAAACAGTCCATCATTTATCGAAGCCTACACAGCCTTAACAGTGGTCCTTCGAGCCGGATCACTGTTAAGGCTGTGTAGGCTTCGATAAATGATGGACTGTTTACTGGTTACAATGAATTTATTCTAATGAAAACATGTTGTACATAAAAGATAAACTAATTTAATTCTGATGCGTGAGCTACACCGTGCGTGCGAGTGACGTTCGCTAAGGCGCACGGGCAACTGGTTGGTCGTTGATTGAACGCGGTGCGGCATAGAGCATGGCTGCGCGATGCGATGAATAGTCGTAGTAGTCTGTGGTCTAGAGGCGCGCGCGCGCACTCTCGTGCCGTGTCGTGTCGTGTGGATACGACGCGACGCCGGAACATGCTCCCGGGGTTGAAGCGCTGCTTCAAGATGAAGAGGTGACGGGGAGAGGGCATATATTGTTGTACGCCCTCTGTATGACTCCCTTTCTAGTTCGGATGTCGGCCACCCTGCTGACGCTGTCTGGTCCGGGATGCAGCTTTGCGACTCTTCCCAGAAGCCACACCAGTGGTGGCTGATGCCGGTCCCTCACTAAGACCAGGGATCCCAGCTTGAGGTTGTCGCTAGCAGTGTCCCACTTGGTTCTCTGTTGGAGAAGATTTACATAATCAAGTGAGAAGCGCTGCCAGAAATGTTGCCTCAGTTTTTCAATTCTTTCGAAGCGTTGCAGTCTGGTGATGTTGATTTCTGTGACTGGAGGATGAGGAACCGACGTGAGCGGTCGTCCAATGAGGAAGTGGGATGGTGTCAGACAAGAAAGGTCTGAAGGATCTGTAGATAGAGGAATAAGGGGCCGAGAATTAAGGATAGCCTCTATCTGTGCCAGGCAAGTTGACATCTCCTCGTACGTTAGGTGCGTCAGAGAGAGTACTCTCCTGAGATGATGCTTGACCGACTTTACCGCCGATTCCCATAACCCACCGAAGTGTGGAGTATAGGGTGGTATGAATTTGAAATCTATTCCTAGGTTGGTCATGTCTGTTTGAATCTCATCTGAATAAGTTTTAAAAAATGAATGAATATTGTTACTAGCTCCAACGAAGGTTGTAGCATTGTCTGATGAAATGGTCTGTGGCTTGCCACGGCGACTCATAAACCGATGAAGGGCAGCAATGAATGCCTCTTTGGTAAGGTCCGTGACGAGCTCGAGATGCAACGCTTTGACTGCAAAACAAACAAAAACGCAAATATAAGATTTCGTGAGTTTGCTACCTCTGCCTTTTCGATCTGCGATCAACACTGGCCCGGCATAATCAATTCCAGTGTGTAGGAAAGGAAACTCTAAATGCGTCCTGTCACGCGGCAAGTTACCCATTATAGGCTGGACAGGTTTAGGTTTAAATCTTGAACAACGTACACAGTTGTGTACAGTGCGCCTCGCGAGGTTCCTCCCCCCCACTGGCCAGTAGGTCTGTCTGATGTGTGACAGTAGCATTTGTGGGCCTGCGTGTAATAGATCTATATGTTTTTTATGAAAGATGATTTGTGTAAGGTGATGTTTGCTACTTAGTAGAATAGGATGTTTAATATTGTATTCATAATTCGAATTACTTAGGCGTCCTCCAACGCGTAAGATATTGTTAGAATCAACAAAAGGTGATAATGAATTAAGTTTGTGTTTTTTATGTAACGATTGGGCTGATTTAATAATATAATATTCTTCAGAGAACATTTCACGTTGTGCTGTATTCAGCACTATGTTTTCTGCTGTTTGAAGTTCTGATAACGATAAAATACCTGCACTTTTGGTACCAGGATTTTTACAGTTCTGAATAAATCTGTTAATATAAGCTACGGTTCTGATTAATTTCATATAATTACTCATTTTGTGAATGAGTTTTAAGATGTTGTTGTTGTCTGTATTGTCTGCAACTACTGTGTGTAGTGATGTTTCTGGAAGTGATGCCTCTGTGCGAGTGACTGGTGTTTTTGGAAAGTTGATGTGTGTATGATGAAGAAAGCTTGGTCCGTGCCACCACAGAGCCGACTCGATAATGAGATCAGCCTTCACCCCGCGAGAAACCAGGTCTGCCGGGTTGTCTTTCGACGGCACGTGGCTCCATCTACTATCAGAGGTAAAATCTTGAATTTCACCTACTCTGTTACGCACAAAAGTTTTTAAGCGGCTAGGTGAAGTATTTAGCCAACCGAGGACGATCATCGAATCAGTCCAATAATAACGTTTTTCGAATTTAATTGTGAGCGATTTTAAAACTTTAGTGCAGAGTCTTGTACCTAATAACGCCCCACACAGTTCTAGCCTAGGAATTGTGACTGGTTTTAAAGGCGCTACTTTATTCTTGGAAGCTAGCAGTCGGACACAGGCTTTACCTTGTATATCGACCGTTCTGACGTACACACATGCGCCATATGCACGTTCTGAAGCGTCTGTAAACGTATGTAATTCAAAAGTAACAGCGTTGTCACAAAAAACCCAACGTGGTATGCGTAATGAATTTAAAACTGAAAGTGACTGAATAAAACATTGAAATTTTGTTCTGATATCAAGTGACACTTCATCGTCCCAACTGCATTTGTCGATCCATAACGATTGCATAAGCATTTTTGCTTCGACTGTACATGGTCCTAGCAGTCCTAAGGGATCAAACACTTGACTGATTAGTGATAATATAACACGTTTGGACACTTTGTTTCTGTTTGAATCAATATTTATAGAAAATAGTAAGTTATCTGCTGAAGAGTCCCAATTTAAGCCTAACGTCTTGTTGGGTAGCGACTCATTTAAATCTAATGTTTTCTGATTATTTTCTGTGTTTGTGTTAGGACAAATAGATTGTAATATTTCTGAATTATTAGACTGCCATTTTCTTAAATTAAAATTAGCAGCTTTTAATGTTTTAATAACATCCTTACACACGTCTATTACAAATGAAATTGTCTCCCCTCCACTCAAGAAATCGTCGACATAAAAATCCCTAGTAATAGACTGTTTAGCCTCTTCACTCGAACATTGTTCTGCGAGAGAAACTAAACACTTAGTGGCTAGGTATGGCGCTGATGCCGTGCCATACGTGACAGTATTAAGAGTGTAAGACTTAATGGGTTCTGTAGGATTAAACCTAAATAAGATTTGTTGTAATGAACGTTGAGAAGGTTCTACTGCTATGGCTCTGTACATTTTTTCAATATCACCTGTGATGACAAATTTGTGTTGTCTGAATCTGAGCAGTATGGACAGCAGGTCATCCTGAACCACCGGTCCAATCATCTGGATATTATTGAAAGATTTACCTGTTGTTGTAACAGCTGAAGCGTCGAAGACGACTCGTAGTTTAGTGGTCGTGCTCGACTCACGAATTACTCCATGATGAGGTAAGTAATAATTTATTTTCTGTTCTGTGTTCTGTTTGGTTTCAGTCATGTGACCCAAGGATAGATACTCTGACATAAAATGTAAGTACTCCTCTTTTAAAGGTAGGTCACGTGACAATCTGCGTTCCAAGGAGAGAAAACGTCGCTTCGCCATTGCGTAGGAGTCTCCGAGAACTTCAGGTGAGTCTTTCAATGGTATAGATACTATAAACTTACCTTCATTATCTCGTCGAGTATTCTCTGCAAAGCTCTGCTCACAAGCTCGTTCCTCCTGAGATAAGTTGTGTTTTGATGACACTGATTCCAACTCCCAAAACCGGGTAAGTTGTAATTCTTCATTCTGAGTAAAATAACAATGATGTTGTTCTGAGTGTTTATTATATGTCTGAAGGTGACAATTCTGATGTTCTGAGTTTTTGTAGGTCTGTATGTTTTTATTGTTTAAATTAATTGTGCCTGATACTAACCAACCTAATTTAGTTTGCTGCAACTTAGGACGTTGGCTACCTAAATCAATGAAGTTAGAAGTTAAAATATCCCAAAAGATCTCTGCCCCCACTAGTATGTCAATAGTGGAGGGAACGTTAAAAGAGGGATCTGCTAGTACAATGCCCGAAGGAAGAGGCAAGTCTTTGATATCTATGTATGACATAGGTATAGACTTTGTTATTTTGGGCAGTACATAACAACTAAGCTTTGTTACATAGTCGCCTGAGAATGATTGTATGGTTATGTCACAAGACTCTGCACTATAGGAATATTGATTGTTGATACCTGATACAATGGAGCCTGCGTTATATGTTATAAGACCCAGTTTCTCACAGAAGTGCTGCGTGATGAAGTGAGAAGTGCTGCCGTTGTCAAGAAGGACGCGAGCTGTGCGAAGTCTTCCCGTGGAATCTGCTACCTTCACGAGCGCTGTGGAAAGCAGGATGCAGGTCCTGTTAGTTTGAATTTCTGCTGACAAAGCGACAGGGACATGTGTTTCTGTCTCTTTGTCCATGTGTAAGAGTGTATTGTGTTTGTTTGAACAATATTTGCAGTGTGATAATTTGCAATATTTTTCTGTATGACCAGTCCGCAAACAATTTTTGCATACTTTAAAATTAATCATTTTTTGATTGCGGGTGATTACATCTAAGTTTCTGAAATCTTGACAACTAAAAAGGTCATGATCTTTTTTACACATAGCACATGTTTTAGTGCCACTTTTAGAATCTGAATTAATATTTGAACCTTTTATTTTGTTAAAATCTGACTGTTGAGTGTTATGTTTGTTGCTATTATTGAAATGATTTTTGTGTGATATTTCTTGTTGAATAGTATCCAACAAGTCTGCTCTGTTTGTTAAAAAGGTGAGAAATTGCTTAAGTGTAGGATAGCTCGTTATTGTACTACGATGCTCTTCCCACTCCCGGAAAGATTTGAAATCTAATTTCTTAGACATGAGATAAATGATAAGTGTGTCCCAGTGATCTGTTGGTTGACCTAGACTGGAAAGTGCACACAAGTTTTTGTTAGTTATATCAATTATGTTTCTTAAAAAGGTACTAGATTCTTTCTGCGCTTGTTCTAAATTAAAAAGGGCATTTATATGATTATTTATTAAGAGACGTTCGTTGTCAAACCTACTAGTCAATAAATTCCATGCTATGTCATAATTATCTGCTCTGAATTCAACCTTCTGAATAATTAATGATGCGCTGCCTTTAAGAGTAGCGCGAAGATAATGAAATTTGTTGATTTGAGTTATACTTTTGTTGTTGTGTATTAAGGAAATATACGTATCTTTGAATTCGAGCCAGTGCTGAAAGTTGCCGTCGAAGTGAGGCAGGTTGATTTTAGGTAACCTCACGAAATCCTGATGCGCGCTGCTGCTGTTGGACGCGCTGGCGTCCTGCTTGTATGCATCCCGCCCGTCACTGGCCTTCCTTGCTGCTTTGACGAGCGCGGTGGCTTCCGCAAGTAGCGCGTAGAGATTGTTGTCAAACTGCTCTCGCTGCTCATACGCATCTTGTTCCCCTTCATCGGTCAGCAGCGCCTCGATCTCAGTCTGTATACTGTCAAATTGTGTTGAAATTAAGTTTATTTTTGACAGACGGCATTCCAATTCTGTGATTTGGAGTTCACTGAGGGATTCATTACATGGTAATGATTTCAAATGATTGTTAAAATGAGTAAGCTTTGCTTTTAAGCTTCCGCGTGATTTAACTAGCTCTTTAAGGCGAATTTCACTCATATTTAATGCAATAGGCTGTATATTGTGTATTTATGGGTATATTATTATACCTGATATGTATAAGATGTTATTAATGTTATTAAGAAATAGGCAAGCTGCAACCGGCTGAATGAACAAACCGATAGACTGTAGTCTTTATGTAGCACGTGCAGGCTTGTGAAAAAACGTGCAACAAAATCGATCAAGGTCAAGCACACCAACACGCGAAAAGGCCCCAACGATACCAAGCACTTATAGAGAGCTACTCTTAGGAAATAGGAACATGGTGAGATATGGAAATAATTGGAACGAACTCACTCAGTCTGTCGATTCCTACAACTTTGCGCTTCGTGGCATCCAAGCATGGGTCGCTGGGTCGTATGTTGTTGCGTTGCTGAATTTTCTGTGATGAGAAATGCTGTTTACAGGTATCCTCGATGCAGGAAATATGTCTTCGTGCACAGGTATCCTTGGTTTTCTTGATTTTATCTGTACATTATCGGCCACGCGCCACGGCAAGCGATGTTGCACAAAATGGCGACGCAGATTTTGATGACGAAATTTCTGAATTTTCTGATATGAAAAATGCCGTTTGCAGGTATCCTCGATGCAGGAAATATGTCTTCATGCACAGGTATCCTTGGCTTTCTTGAATTTTTTTTTCTGTTTTCTGGACTTGTACGGGCCACGCGCCGCGGCAAGCGATGTTGCGCAAAATGGCCACGTAGATTTTGAAGATGAAAATACTTGAAGACGGTAGAAGGACCACTGTTAAGGCTGTGTAGGCTTCGATAAATGATGGACTGTTTACTGGTTACAATGAATTTATTCTAATGAAAACATGTTGTACATAAAAGATAAACTAATTTAATTCTGATGCGTGAGCTACACCGTGCGTGCGAGTGACGTTCGCTAAGGCGCACGGGCAACTGGTTGGTCGTTGATTGAACGCGGTGCGGCATAGAGCATGGCTGCGCGATGCGATGAATAGTCGTAGTAGTCTGTGGTCTAGAGGCGCGCGCGCGCACTCTCGTGCCGTGTCGTGTCGTGTGGATACGACGCGACGCCGGAACATTTAGTTATTACTTTTTTGTGTCTCTTGGTTTAACATCGTCCTACATAGTAGTTTTATTTCTGTAAAATGTGAGAGAAATATTAATACTACAATGTTTTTGTACATTAAATAATAAAGTAATACTGGTTCGTGGTGGCATTTTATAGATTACATTACAGATATTTTATATTTTTAATAGTAAAATGCAGATTCCGTGCGTATTTTGTACATATTCCGTGAGTATTCCGAGGGTATTGCATACATGTTCCGTGCGTATTTCATGCGTCTTCCGTACGTGTTCTACACGTGTCCCGTACATGTCCCGTTGGTGTCTCGTACGTATTCCGTGTGTTTCCTGACAAAAATTAAGCCAACTCCTCCCTTTTCCTGGTTGTCATTAAATTCTAAGGGATTATTAACTCAGGAGGATGGGAAGCAGCGTTCTCCAAGCTGCTAGTAGCAAAAAATTGCGATCACCAATTAATTTACCAAAAGTGGTGATTGTGGTAGACTTTACAAACACTAGTGCGGCGATCAATATGGCCATTTACTGAGCCAAGACAATAGAGGATGTATTATTGATACGAAAAAGAAAGACAGAATGAATGGCAATTTCCAATTTGAGCTTCCAACACACGGGGGAAGCACTAGTGGGTAGAATATAAAAACTTCCTCACCATACTCTGGGAATAGACACGTGTTGTAAGATTCAACAAAACCCAGCACGCTTGGTGGTAGGATCTATACGGTTCGCCTGGCTAGCTACCATCCTAACATAAAAGTCCGGCGCCAAGCAGCTTACTGTTCCGTCAATAATATGTGTAAGCCAGATATAGGGGAGCCCTCTATAAACTCAATCTCTTTTATTGGTGCATGAAAAGAGCCTCCACGAGTAACGATACTTCAGCACGTCCGGCGCACCCTGGGCAGTCAGCCCCGCTACCAACCTTGCTGACTGGCTAATCTTTTCACCACAGCATTAGCTATTTTCGCATAGCTCGTGCTGACACGAGAGAAGAAGAATCTCTTTTATAAAAAAGAACCTTGTGAAAATAATAAACGTCTGTCAATACAAGCGGATATATAAGGCGATGAACCAACTACACGGTATGTAATATGTATTAGGTAATTTAGTACGAAGGTAAATACATGTTTTGACACCCTAAGGTCGTCTGGTAGAAAATGCCTACGGCATTAAAAGCGCGATTCCATTAGGCAAGTCTTGCATGCAAGTATGACGTCACATTTGCGTACTAGTTGCTTACATCGGAAACATGTTTTTGAGAGTGTACAAATTGCATGCAGGTTTTACTTGCATACAAGTGGAGATGTTCAACGATTGAGTTGGACATCATGGGTGTCAATCACTCGTTCGCAATTCGAAAAGTGCAACTAATGTTTGCGCGTTCAATTTGCACGTCATTTAAATAAAAAATGTACAAGTTGTAGCTTGTATGCAGGTTTGTTCAAGTTGTATGCAATTTGCAACTTGCATACAAGTAACTTGCCTAATGGAATCGCGCCTTTAGGGCAAAACTGACGCAAAAAATCCATGTTTGAAAACTTTTCTTTCCTCTTTATCTCTGTTACTTGGATTCTTGTGCTCCATCTCTCCGACCAAGGCAAATAAAAAAATCTAAAATATGTAAAAAATATCAGCAGTCATCACGTTTGCTAAGAAAACCTTTCTATATCCTCTAGAGATATCTTCACAAAGTATAGAACATAGTGTTTTAATCCACAGCGGAATGAGATCGCAGTAATACTCTCCACAAAGCTGATCGTAAAGCGCAATGAGCTGTGACACCTTTGTTATAACGTTGTGTTCGTTTTAGTATGTGTAATATTACTCTAATACACTTGAAATAAGGTTAGGAGATATTGGTCATCAGCAGTAAAACTAGATTAAAAAGTATAGTGCTGAAGAGGAAAGAGGTATGGTATTCCTCCAACGAAAAGGCAGGTGACTCCAACCAGGCAGGTCTTATGCCTGGCGGGCTACTGCCCAACGATTGATGTAGAGCGATTGTATTCAAGGTGTAACATAAATAACGCACAACCTCTGAAGGGGTCACTGTACTCATCATTATGAACAACTTTTACTACGGGACAAAACCTGAAATCGCGAAAAAAAAAACAGCTGTTCCCTACATCTTGACGAGTTAATTAACTTAACTTTAATTAGAGCCCTCAAATATTGCAACACCTGGAAAAGGTTGCTAAGCTGTACCTACTTTATATAATAAGACCTGTATTATAACCTTAGTGTGCAAATAAATATGTTTGAGTTTGAGTTATGCGAACATAAATGTAGGGAACAGCTGATTTTTTTTCGCGATTTGATATAATGCGTATCAGTTTGGATGCATCCACGACACTGAATAATTTCTAGAGTGGGTACATATTAAGGGCCAAAACACACATAGAATATCTTGCATTGCGTATCTTGCGTCGCGTATCTTGCGCAGTAACGCATGTGCACGAAACTTCTAGACCCTATTACGCGCGGCGTAACGATGTATGCTGGTGAGGCCGCGCAGGAGTATTGATATGCAGCGCAATGGAAACGCTTAACACGACGACACCATGAGCCACGCAAGGTATGCTCAATGTGTCTGCAGCCTTAAACAAAAAAGAATAAAGATTAAAAATTCACAGGCAATGTTACCTACCTCTTTCATAAAATACAACATGAAAGTACAAAACATTCTTCCATTAAGAAACTCCAATACTCCAATAAGCGTTCTACATTTCTACCTCATCTCCACAATGCTCAATCCCGGATACTTTTCATAGTATTGTTATCAACATAGCTTTGAATGGTCCCGACATAGCCTTAGATTAACTTCGACTTGCCAGTACAATAGAATTCTTACCGAGAAATTCGTATTGAAGAATTTTAAGATCAAAAAGATTATTACGAACTTTGAAAAGAGTGAATGTTTGTTGCAATCTGAAGAGATTTGTTGGGTTGTTTATTTTGGGGTAATATGCCTGTAATAAGAGCAAACGGGAGTGGTAAGCGCGTTTTCCTCGCCGCTAGAAGAGGTTACATAAATGCGGTGTCGGTGCGCTTAAGCGCGGTGGCCGCGAGACGTAAGCACGGTGACCACGAGTTGACCATGAACCTCATGCCGTGCACTAGTTTTTTCCAAGGCGAGGCAATGAATTTACGATGCTGATTAGTGTACGTTGCAGTATAGAGTTTCATAGAAAGATTTCTGAACTGCTCAAGCTAACCGTCTGCACTAGCCGTTATGGACCTACTTACCAGGGACGTATACATCATCATCATCATCATTCAGCTGAAAGATGTCCACTGCTGGACATCCGGGACTAGTCCTGTGCTTCTCGCATCCAGCGGATTTCCGCGACTTTCACCAGTTCTTCGGTACAGCAGGGATGTATACATTTTTTTTTAATTTCTTCTCTTGGTCGCGTTTGACCCTCGTTGCACCTGATGGTAAGGGCAGACAGGGTCGAAGATGGAGCACACGAATCCAAGTAACAGAGATAGAGAGGGATTCCCCTATACCCCTCTGGCTCTCACCTACACACGACGGAACACAGTAAACTACTTGGCGCCGGACTTTAATGTGAGGGTAGTAGCTAGCCAGGCGGACCGTATAGATCCTACCACCAAGCAAATAATATCCCTAAAATAAACTTTACCCCGTATCAGAACGTAACAGTGTTGTATGCCCATTATCAGATTAACGGTGAATAAATCAACATGTCTCATCAACAAATCGGTTAAACAACAAACAATTGATCGTGAATCGAGTGTACACAAATCGCAATCCACAATTAATGTAATGTGGCTATTTCCTGAGCGATTGGGTATCGATTAAATTAGATACGTATGGGTTGGATAGGTAGACAGATAGGTAGATAGATATACATAATTGTACACTAAAAGCAATAAAACAGAAGGAATACACATAATTAAGAACAATTGACGACACGTTCGGTGCAGTGGCTGAGCGATAGCTTCTGCGCTACAGGTCGCGGGTTCGATCCCCGCACGAAACAAATATTTGTATGGCCTACTAATAGTTGTTCCGGGTTTGGCCGTTTGTGCATGTGAAGATTTGTTTTTGTAAACACAAACACGATTTAAGAGAAATCCGAGTGTGGGGCAAAGCATAAAAAACCCACTGTTTCCACAATCCTGCATCGTTTCACATGCATGACTGCACATTTGTCCACACCAAATTCCATCCTGATAGAATTACTGAAAGTTTCAGTCACCTTCAGTAACTCCAGCTGTCGCTAATTTTTGGGGCAATGAGTTTCAGATCATACATGTAAAGGAGGTAAGATATTACCTGACCTCTTCTCAAACGATAGCCTAAGGCCTCATTTACGGAGACGCGGGGCGTCGCGCGTCGCGTTGTGCGGCGCGGCCCGCACTGAATTCAAACATATGGCGTTATATGAGAGCGTTTACGGAGAAGCGATTTTACATGCGTTTGCTTAAAATGCAGGCGGAGCCCGCGGATGGCATCGCCGCGTCCCACGCGACGTTTATCGCGGCGGCGCACGCAGCGTTGCGAACAGCTATTCCTGCAATGCTCCGTCCACTGTAAAACGTAGCGTCAACCGCGGCGGGGCCCGCGGCGTCGCACGCGCCGCATCTTCATAAACAACATCGTATACATATGTTTGTGTTTGCGCGTGTGATGATGCAGGCCGCTGCACGCGCCGCCGCTCCGTAAACAGAAAAATCGTACGACGCGCCGCGAGACGCCACGCCGCACGCGACGCGCGACTCCGCGCGTCTCCGTCGATGAGGCCTAACCCCGACACCTCCAGCAGTGTGCTTAGAGGGTCATACATTGAAGTTATATGTTATCATCAGTGATCGGATAATCGGGCGCTTATTTACCTAAACTTCTTCCCACGAAAGAATAATATGGACATTCCTTTCTGAATAAATAAGTAATCCCGGGTGCCCGAGATTGAACAATTTTGTAAAAACGACTATACTTGGGAGCAAATAAATCGAGCCACTTCAATTTTTACGTTTAATTGTTATTATTTTTGGTACCTATCATGGAACAAATCAATTCGAAACATTTATCGCCTAAAAGGTTATTTGTTATCCTTTACAATGAGGCTAGTTTTTTGTCAACTTGTTATATAATGCATGAAACCAAAACTAATAACTAGGACACGTGAAAAAAGGAGTGTCTCGATTTATTTGCTCCCAAGTGTATAACAAACTTAATGAAATTATAGCAGTGGTTATTTTGATCTATTATCTTCATTTTATTCAAAACAAATGGAATACCAATAAAAAAACATTTTCACAATGAGTTCTAACTACATTTTGTATGCAGAACATTTTTAGCAATCTCAGGAATATTAAAAGATTCCGGGATCCGGGATTCTGAAAGGCATGTTCGTATTATTCTTTCGTGGGAATTAAAGTGAAGTTTAGGTAAATTAGCGCCCGATTATTCGATCACCGGTTCTCATGATAAAGGGGGTGAGCGTATGGCAAATAACTGTGCACTATTTCAAACAGCGGGATGCTACAGAGAATTTAATTAGGCCGCAAATTTGGAGCGACAGGGCTTGCAACGAAGCGTTGTTTAGAGTATGAACGCTGCGCTAGATATCATGTTCTAGCTAACCTTATCACAACTATGTCGGGATTACCTTCCATTCTAACCAGATGCGGCTGAATACCTGTATTTTGCGTGCCAGTGTTTTTGCCGAATTATTTTATATCGAATTTCATTACGCCGACAACGATTCGCCAACGTCATCTTTGCCGAAGCAATTTTTACCCTAATTTGATTTCGCCGAATGATTATTAGCCACCATAACTATTTGGCCAAAAAATCATTCGGAAATTTTGTTTTAGTCGAATATTTATTTGGCTATTGTTTAATTTGCCAAATAAGTATTCGCACAAACAACATTGTTTTCACACAGCGGAATGTAATGTTAATCCGACTCAGCGCACCCCGACTACACGTGGTCAGACTCTGTCATACCCCTAGAATGTTATTTAAAAGCGTGGAACCAGAACTTCGTGGAAGGAGGCCCTGAGTGGAACGAGTGCACGAGGCCAAAGCGCAGCGAGTGGGGGGAAGTGGCGAGCGAAGCGATTCGGCAACCTACCGATTGTAATGCTGGTCGAGTGCGCGAGCGAAGCGAAGGGGTGATAAAGCGAGTCTTCTGGCGGAGCAAACCCAGAAACACTTGCATGCTTGCTTGCTTTCTTGCTTGCATGATGGGCCATCTAACAAGTGTAAAGTGGCCAATAATACAGTTGACTAATGAAACAGTGGCCAGCAGACTAGTCGGTGTAACAAAAACTTACAAAACATAATTAGGGATTTTAATCATTCGGCGTTTTAACTATTCGGCGAAATGAAAAGTGACGAAAGGTTGTCGGCCAGATAAAAATCGGCTAATAATATTTCGATATTCCAACAGAGAACCCCTGTATTTTACAAGAAACGACTGCCACCAGACCTCCGTAACCCAGTTACTGGGCAATGCTGATATACTAAGGTTAGACCAGTTATCAGACTTTCAGGCCTCTAACTACCCGTAACGACTGTCGTGGCTATTCGTATGATACCAAAACGTGCTCTCCGAGGTACTGAGGGGTCGTAATATACAACTTTATTTTTAGTAAATACAAAACCAAGACAACCCAACAAGATTTTCATCAGAACTGCCTGAATGTGTGTCTTTTTTAATAAATCTCCAAGTTACTCCTTAGTTTATGTCGTGTTAAGTTCCCTAGTAAAGTGTGAAATGCCTGAGATGTGCTATGCAGGGGTTGTCTAATAAAGGTGTATATTCCCGTTCACTGTTATGCGCAGAAACCAATTGAAAGAGAATTGAAATTTATAAAAAAAAGAAAAAATATAACGTGGTGTAAAAACTACGTCAATCGATTCTCCTAGTGATTCTGAACAAACTAGTTTCAGGTTTAGTGTATACTAAAACTAAACTTGTATATTAAACGATCACCAAAATCCATCCAACATATTCTACGTATTTCCTTCAACAAAAACTGTGACATTTCTCAAAATATATATATATATATTACACGTACGTCATAAAGTCTGGGATGCGAGTGAACAGTCCACAGGAGATATTTTCTGCGCCAATGAACTAAAACGCTGCCTGTTGGCGCCTCACATAATTTGCTTAAAAGCTACGAATATATATACGATGATCGCTACGAATTTTCATGAGTAATGTCTTGATGTACGTCACTCAAACGATCAGTAATTTGTGAGAGTATTAAAGTGTGTAAGGAGAATTTTTGCCAAATTACTTTTGTTGGAAGTTGGTTGTATATGGAGGGTTTTTTACTCATAGAATATTTTCCTTTTAAATATAAAAGCTTAGATCACGACGACACGTTTGGTGCAGAGTTTGAGCGATTGGCTTCTGCGCTACGGGTCGTGGGTTCGATTTCCAATCGAAACCAATAAATTAATCATTGATTCACAAAATTATCTCTTTAACATATAATATATTATTACCATCCGATATATTTTCTTGTACTTGTATTTATCATTCACTAAGGCAGTATGCAAAATATTGTGGATAATCAAAATAAAACCTTACAAATTGCGACTAAAATCTGAATTGCGGTTAAACCTAGGTTTAGCCGGCAACAACTAAATACGTCCGGTAACAGAACGCATGGTCGAGAGTCGAGTGATCGCTAGCCAATTAGACGCGACGCCTAATGCCTGAATTACATAGAAACGCCATAAGGTGCAGGCGCGTCACTTTCATACATTTTGTACGAAAAAGATTTGAAGCGGCAAGACAAAACGTATGAAAGCGAGGCGCCTGCGCCGCGCCTGCACCTAAGGGCTCTTTCACACCACGTTTTTTTCAGGCGCTGTCGACGCGCGTCGCACGCTACTATAACGCGCTGCAAACGCGATGTTATCGCAACCGATTTACCTATTCACATGTTCATGAAGTTGTAGTATGCAGACGACGACTTTTTCGCGAGCTGTCGACGCCCTCGTAGCGCGGAGTTACATCGATACAGACGCGCTGTCACAGCGCGTCTCTTTAGTTGCAAACACATACGTACAGCGCGTTTTAATCCAAGGAGAAAGAATTGCTCACGCGCGTCTGTAGCGCGATACACGCACCTTCGCGCGCGTGCTATACGCGTTTTACTTTGCAAGGAGAGTTGCTTATGCGCGTCTGTAGCGCGTTTTTCGTGAGTTTGCAGTAATGCAATCGCAAGTAATCTGCCTATTTCAAATTTAGCAGCGCCGACAACGCGCGATGGAGAAACGCGCATCGACGGCGCCTGAAAAAAACGTGGTGTGTTTGAGCTCTTACGTCGCTCCTATGTAATTCACGCCTAACTCCCACCCATTTTTTTCCAAATCCCAAGCTGAAAATCTAAATCCTCTTTTTGCATTACAAAACCATCTCTCATATAAATCTTTGTAGGTTATCAAACAACTACAGTTAATAGTTTTCATACCCACATTATGGTAACGAGGGGCTCCGAACAAAATAAGTTTAAATGGATTTTTTATGACACCGAACTTTTGGGTCCCGATAGTGTATTTATTGGGAGTGTGTGCTGTTCGCATTAAGGAGTTTATGAACCTTAGAAATGTTGCAATAATAAACTCAATAATAGACTTAGCTTCAAAGCTTTTTATTTCTTTAGGAAAACAATGGATGAATAATGGGCAATGGAGAGGGCTATACTCGGAGTTACCCTGCGTAATCACATCAGAAATGATGAGATCCGCAGGAGAACCACGGTAACCGACATAGCTCGAAGAACTGCCAAACTTAAGTGGCAGTGGGCGGGCCACATTGCTCGCAGAACGGATGGCCGCGTACCGGAAGACGCAGCATAGGTAGGCCTCCCACGAGGTGGACCGATGATCTGGTGAAGGTCGCGGAAATCCGCAGGATGCGAGAAGCACAGGACCGGTCAATGTGGCGATGCTTGGGGAAGGCCTATGTCCAGCAGTGGACGTCTTTCGGCTGAATGATGATGATGATGATGAGGAAAATAAATATAGATCGTAGGAGGAGCAGGAGTTGAGGAGGTCTTTCGTAGATGGGGGACCATTCGTTACGCATCGAGACCCACTCCTGCCCTGGAGAGCACGTTAAACTGTCAGCCCCAGGTGTCATGCGAATACCTATGACAGTCGTTACGGGTATTTAGAAGCCCGAAAGACTGACAGCATTTTTTTTTCTGAAAATCCTCATTGATACCTGTCGCCCGGAGAAGGCGAAAGGTTATGACTCTTACCGCCTAAAAACCCACGGTGTTCCTTCTCCTGACCCATGGTCGGAGTCCCGGGATTCGCAGCTGCTGCATGCACCGCGACCCCGGCAGGCCTCGGTCCACCAGCTCCTGGCGGACCTCTCCTGTGGGGCCTTGCCCCACGTCCTCCGGTCTAACCTTAGGATATCGGCGTTGCCCAGTAACTGAGTTGCAGAGGTCTGATGGCAGTTGCGCCGTATAAAATACTGGTATTCAGCCGCATCTAATTAGACTGGACGCTGACCCCAAAATAGTTGGAAAAAGGGTAGGCAAAACAGTGTATTTACTAGAAGCATGTGCTGTTCATATTATAGAGTTTATGGACCTATAAACTTTTTATTTCTTTCTTAAAATAAATCGTAGGAGGTGCCATAACGATCACTGGGCAAGAGTGTCAACACAATGGGTGCCTGAATATGAACGGCACAATACAATACAATACTTTTTATTGTACACAAAATAAACAAGAAACATTAATATGAAAGAGAGATATACAATGGGCGGTCTTATCGCACTAGGCGATTTCTTCCAGACAACCTTTGGATGGACATGATTTGCAAGTGAGGGGTAGTTCTCGGCATCTCCGAGGTTGGCCCAGAAAGAGGAAGTGAGATAACCCAGGCGCGTAATACGAGGGTTGGTTCGAGATGGCGAAGAAAAAGAGTACATAAAAGAACTAGGGGGTGGCCTTTACTCAGCAGTAGTAACAGGATATGCTAACAAAAAAGAGGAGTCGGAAGTAAAAAATATTTGATTCCTCGCTGATGCCCATAGGTTTATTAAATCAGCACAATGAATATACATAATCATAATCAGCCAATTACTATCCCACTGCTGGGTACGAGAATCTTCTCAAAATGAGAAGGGTTTGGCCCTTAGTCCACCACGCTGGCCTGGAGCGGATTGGCAGACTACATACACCATCGAGAACTTTATGGAGCCCTCTCAGGTGTGCAGGTTTCCTCACGATGTTTTCCTTCACCGTTAACGCAAGTTTAAATTCTGATCGGCACATGTATTCGAAAAGTCAGAGGTGCCGGCCGGATTCGAACTTGGACTCTCCTGCATGGTCTAGTATCACCTTCATCGTCATTCACCTACCTACTTGCTATCTATATTTTATACTTTTTGATCGGATTGGAATTTCGAATTTGGACTTGGCTTTTGGAATTGTTTTTTACGATGGAAGTGTAATTTTGAGAAAAGTGATTTATAATTATTTTCCGATACATAAATAATATTGAAATCTAAATCAACTGGCTGTTTAATTACGTGAAATGCTACATAAACCATTCTCTGTTCACTGCTCCATGCTACACCTTGTTTTACGTGGGACTCTGAGGATTTGTCTTATGTGAGCCGGGCAACCTGAGCAGCCACATTCTATTAAAGCAGCTGCGCCCGATGGTAACCCCTTCTCCCTTCTTTTCAACTCCGCCTCCTGCCCTGCTACACTTACGAGATCGGCGATCGGACTGGCTAACCTTTACCGTCATGACTGAATGCGCTCCAGCCGGTCTGTTTGCTGCCGCCGGTTTCTATCAAATGGCTGTGTGGGCCATTGGCAAACACTGTAACTACAAGAAGGACTTCGCTGACTACCCCAAGGGACGTAAACCTATACTGACTCTTATTCTATAAGCATCTTATTATTGTTAAGTACATGTATTAGGTATTGAATGCTCTATACATTCTTTACAACTGGTGTAGCAGACGTGCTCAGGAGATCCTGGGGCCGTCTGTTACATTACAATGGAATGTAACCGTTCAACCACTAGGCTATTACTGCTTACACACAACCTGTACTTACACAAAACCTGGCGAAAGCCCAAATCCACAAAATGTCCCGCCGAAAAAGAACAAAAAAATATTTCACGCTTTTTCATACAACGTAACCGATACATCTACGGCTATACAAAGATAACTGAACAATAAAAAAGGTGAATTTGAATAAACTTTTTACAGTACAGCTGTCGTTTACGCCGATCGTAAAACATTGGACGGACTTGCACGAATATGCTCGGTATTACGAGTGTTACGTTTTAACGTACCTGGCCTTCGGAAATTTAAAAAGATATTTTTTGCGTAACGTTTTTTTGTGTGGACTTTTTGAGCCATTTATCGAATGTATGTATTTTATGTAGGTATTCTTCGTGTGACATCCAAAAAAGCTTCACCTACTCTCATTTTCCGAGGGTAAATAACCTAGTAGAAGGAAAGCTTAGTCCCCACAAAGGAGAGGCCTGCCGGGGTTACGATGCATGCAGCTTCTGCGACCCCGGCCATGGGTCAGAAGGAACACCGTAGGTTTTTACCCACTAAGTGTCCGGCATTATTCTTCGCCTTCCCTGGGCGGAGGGTGTCTATGAGGATTTCCCCACGTTAAAAAAAAGGAAATCTAATGAAAGAGATCGTCCGGGAATGTACTATCACCAAACCTATTTCTACCGCCAAGCAGAATTGCTGTGTTCCTGTTTGAAGGGTGGCGTTGAAATTACAGGCACATAACACAGTTAACTGCTTAGCGCTGGACTTTAATGTGAGAGTGGTAGCTAGCCAGGCGGACCGTATAGATCCTACCACCAAGCGTTCTAGGTTTTGTTGAATCTTACAACAAGCGTCTATTCCCAGCGTGCGGTGAAGAAGTTTTATATTCTAGCCCGTCCACACACGGGATTAAATGATATTACATTGGTTCAAAGTTGTTATCTGTAGGTAGCGATAAATGAGTACCAATACTTATATTACTAGCTAATATGATGATAATCACTTCAGTCTACCCGTGACCACGGCCGGTGAAATTCGGCCGAAACATCGGGATAAAAGGTATTTTGTGCCTCTTAAAGTTTGTTACGCGAGAAGACCCGATTCAATATTTTTATAATATGATGATAATTAAGTTGATAAACCTACTAAAGTCGGCTATACCATAAGTCCATGTCTAGATCATGTCACCGTAAATCCGTAGTAGTCGTAGTTAATAGTCATGCCTATTATGTTTGAGTGCTAGGCATTCAATGTGTTCACGTCGGAGTTACATCGGTAATACCTACTGTCAATCAATATCATCCGGTGTCCAATATGTAATGGAATACACAACAGGCTAGAAGCTTGAAGCCTCGTATTGACTAGGCAACAACTGACGTGCAACATGTAGCAACACGATGAGCGACATAATATATCGTGCAACAAAATGATGCGTACTAATTCTTTCAGCGTCATGATCTGTGTTACCTGGCAACGTTGCCAAACATGGTAAGCGGCACGCATTCTGCGTCCATTTGAGGCTGAAAATCCGCTAGACAGCGCTACTGTAGACCGAGGTAAACATTTCAGAATCGATATTAAAACATATTTAGACTATAGAATGGTCTGAAATACAATTATTTATTAAATAGTATTTTTCATTTATTCATTTTCCATACATATCAGATACATTTTTAAATAATTCAACACATAAAAAAAGTAGGCCACCGGCGCGGCATCGGGAAGAGGGTCCAAGCTGCTGGTGGCCAGGGCTCCAGAGAAAGGAACCTCCTCTCTACAAGGCTCTTGGCTATTAAGCTATTCACCGTAACGACTATCGGGACAATGACTGCCGAGTCTACATCCCACAACCTCGTGTGCTAGATCAAGATATTATTTAAATTGTTATTATTATGGCAGCAAATCGCAATAAAATTGACAATTTTAATATTTCTTTACCTCACTGCTTAGAGGCGCCGCCCTGGTGGCAGAAAAAATCCTAGACGGCCCCATTGTTGCCTAATGAATACATGGCTTAATCAAAGGATCTAAAACGTATTCACGCCGATCTCTCTTAATGGTCCCACATTTAAAAATTTGTGTCAAAAGTTAAAGGCATCATGTTAGATTTAAAAACGATTTTGAAATGTTAAAGGTTGATTTTTAATAGATAAGACTGCCTCGTTGGTCTTTGTGGTCGCAATGGTGACTGCTGAGCGTGAGGTCCTAGGTTGAATTCCCATGTTAGGCAGTGTTACTGGGTGGTGCATGAAAAGAGCCTCCACGAGTGACGATACTTAAGTACGTCCGGCGCACCCTGGACAGTCAGCCCCGCTACCAACCTTGCTGACTGGCTAATCTTTTCACCACGGCATGAGCTATTCTTGTATAGCTCGTGCCGACACGATAGAAAAAGTAGACTGGGTTTTTCCGTGTGTAATTTCTCAGTAGCAGCCCGGAGTCTGGATTTGTGCCCGGTTGACGGCAATAAGCTCGCCCCCTATTACATGGAGTTTAAATATAACGGCGTAATAAGGGTGTACTATACGCCCCTGCCCAACCCTTCGGGTATTATAATATACCTTATTTAATAAACCATGACAAATAGCTTTGAGAATCTGTTAATGATACTACAATGAATGTAATATTACGATCTCTTAACCATTTACCGTTCTCCCAATGTCTGAACTTTTGGCAAATCGTTCTCTTTTATTCCAATACTCCTTAAACCAACTCCAAAACGTAATAGTACCCAGTTCATGTTCAAATTAGTTAGTCAACAGATATAATTAACCCATTAACCAACAACCTTAAGAGCAGGGAAACATGACATCCCAAGTCCTATTACCAATTTGTGGCCTTAAGCCGTACAATATAAGGCCTGACGTTAACCACAGCACTTGAGTTTTACAACGCAAATTCGAGCTATAACTGTAAATGCGACCGCCACGCAATTGCTCCGAGGTCGTATTACAATCCATTTTACGAGTACACCTAGCCGTGGTATGTAAATCGTTGAAATTAAAGGTGTTCTTCAACGAATGTTCAGATTTTGTGAGGAGAAATTCTGAAGGACAGATATTGAAATATACAGGGTGTTAACGAATTCGTGTAATTCCTTAAAACCACATGATCTACTACTGATGTAGACAGGCCCCGCACGGGATTTAGCTTGATTAAAAATATAAATAAAACAAACTTTTTTTTTCATGCGGCTTTGTTACCGATCGTATCTAAACCACCTCTTAAGGATTCAGTAAAAAAAAAGTTTTTTTTTTTTTGCAAAAAAATAGTTTTATTTGTGTGAACATTTCGATGCCACGCATAAATGAATGAAAGTACGGCGACACGGTTGACAGGAACGACTAACGCGATATCGCTCTTTGCAGTCAGATAACTCAAGGCTATAAAAAGACTCAAAAATTGAAAACCAACATTTTTTTTGTTTTTTTTTTTTTGGTTTGATTTTGAAAATTCCCATTTAGGGTTAATCTGTGTCACCAGTAGATCACGCGGTTTGAAGGAATTACACGATTTCGTTAACACCCTGTATACACAGATATATTTTCATATCTGAGGGGCATCGAGGGATACTGTAATAAAGAAATCTGTAAGTGAAGCAGTAAAATCCGAATAAGTGATTTGAAATCGAAGGAAAAATATTGTATACCTGTGAACTTTTGAGACGGTGGTAGTGGTGGCAACTGGCGGGATGCGTCTATAAAAGGGCCGGCACACTCCACTTCGTCCTCTCTCGTGCCTCAGCAGTCGCCAGTTAAGTCAACCTACACCTGAAAACCCTGGACTCCTCGTATCGTATTGTCTAGAACCACGCCCTGTAAACTAATCTTGTAATAGTTGTTAAATATGTAATGTATGGTTAAAAGTGTATTCCTTATTATTCAGTAAGTACCTACACGCCTGCTAAACTGCTTCTGCTTCTTGCTAGATTCTGATTTCATGTGCACATGCTTGTTAAGTGTTGACTCCTCAAGCTACCCTTAACCCGCTAACCGTGACACTTTGTATTTGCAGATTTGTTTAAATCAATCAATAAATGACGTAGTGGCCATAATAATATGTGAAGCCCTCTTGATAGGTAGGCACATTCTTTATTACTTGTTAAAAACAAGACAAAAAAAAAGAGATATGCTTCTTTTAATGCCACTTCTCTACGTTAATGTGGTGTAGGCGCAATTAAGGCAAAGCCCTCCATTGACCATTGTATAAATTTCTGCTAATACCTACGAACCACGTCAACATAATCATTTCCATTAATTTGGATATTGAAATTAATACCCACGTTCTGAACCTCAAAGGGAATTATACAAACAGTTCATAATATATGTTATACAAACAGTTCCGGGCTTAGGCCATTGTAACGGCTATTGAATACAATTAATACTCATAGAATCGCACGCCCTCGTCATGTTACTATTAACAGTTCGAGGCCTCGAATATAGCGGGCGGCGTGGTAACTGAGGCCAAGATTACATGTGACCTCGCCGCGTATTCAGCTCATGATAAAGGACTCCGTTTGGGTCCGAAACTAGGTGGGCAATCCTGAAAAATGCACGTAAGTAAATTATAAATTTGAATGTCTCTCACGAAAGTTGGCGCGGGATGGAAGAGTTGCAGTCGCTTCTCTCTTCCTCTCCGCTCCCTCTGTGGTCGCCATCACCTCCTCGTAGAAAGAGACGACGGCTACCTACGCACTCTGGCTCCAGACCATAGACAGATCCACGGTTGGAAGCGAGACAATGATTTGTGTTACAACCCAAACCCATCGCAACTCAACCCATTTTTGTTCTTATCAAAAATGGAACGTTATGGCCGGAAAACTGTCCCGCAAAACACAGGATTACCGCCTAGTTTGTAAATCTTATGTTCGCCCTATATTACATTTTTTATAATTATTTAGTACAGATGTATCTTCAGGCCAATAAACTTTTATAATTATTTATTTTTATTAACCCTTAAAAAACCTTTACAAATCAGGGCCTTGTCAGGCCAAAAACTGTACTAAAATACAATTTCTAAAGAACTCAAAACATTGTCGAATACGTAAGCCTCATTGTTTATCCTTTTAAATATTCGCTAGCCTCGAGGCCTACATTCAGAGACTAAGGCTAATATTAATTAAGCTAATGTCAGCTTCAGTCTACAACCGGCCTGATTAAATTGTAGTAAGGCCTTAATTAAAAAGATATCCCAATGTACTACGGAGTTTCATTAGCGATATGACACCACTTTTTCAGGAGACGGAAAATTTTGCTGGAAGTCGTGGTTTTAGTTGGTTTTCGTACATTAATTTTAGGGTATTATATTCAATATTTTAGTGCAAGTATATTTCTCTCTAATTTTCAGATTAAGCTTATGGTGTCCTGCGCTTATTAGCATACGAGTATGTACGTGTCACAGTAACATGATTATAGCCGTTATGTGATCAAATTCCTATTGACACCATGGTGATTTTTTTGATACAATTATTTTCGGTTTATTTTATATTGATAATTGTTATAAACTGAAATTTGGAATATTTCTATAGCAGAACAGTTTTTGATATTTTACTGACATGAAGCGTATCAAGTTAAATAAAAAGCATTTGTGGAATTTCTACGTGTTTCCCTTGGTGTTATTAACAGCTGTGGCATGTTATCCAACTGGAAAGCCAGATAAAGAAGCTGCGCCCCGATGGTTACCCCTTCTCCCTTCTTTTCACTTCGTCTCCTGCCCTACCTGCACTTGCGAGATCGGTGATCGGACCTGCTGTCGTCTACCGGCATGACTACGAGTAAATGCTACAGCCTAGCCGGTCTGTTTGCTGCCACCGGTTTCTGTCAAATGGCTGTGTGGGCCATCGGCGAGCGCCGTGACTACAGGAAGGAATCTCGCTGACTACCCCAAGGGACGTGACGCTGTCCTGCCTCTTATTCTCTAACCATTTCTATTATTGTTATTTATGTACTAGGTATTGAATGCCCTACACATTCTTTACAACTGGTTTAGCAGACGTGCTCGGGAGATCCTGGGGCGCGATATGATCATATACTGAAAGAAGTTTATAAGAAAGCGTCTCATAAGCTAGTTACATGACCACATCGGTCGATTTTTAAGTACATCACTAAAGTATCTAGTGATATGCTTAGACTGCAGACACGCTAACTGCCATTTCCTATATCCTATCTATCGGCGGTTTTCCTTAATAGAAATTTTGACATTACTTCTATGGAGCTTATGTCAAATTTCTATCTCTAGTAGGCGAAACCGCCGATAGATAGGTTATTGAAAATGGCCGTATGTGTATCTTGCGCGACTCATGTTTCGTCGCACTACGCGTATGCAACACGCTACATACATATAAATTCAATAGCGCGGCCTCACCACGCGCTACGCCGAGCTTAATAGGGCATAGGGGTAACTATATTCGGCGTATTTTCAGCTTCCACAGCCACACTTAAGCGTATATTGCGTCGCGTATCTTGCGTCGCGTATCTTGCTCTGCGGCGAAAGATACGCTAAGTGTATTTTCACTCTTAATTTACCGACGAGTAGTAAACAGTATTTTGTCGAGTTAATCGCGCCATGGCCTACGTCGCGTCGGTCGATTAACTAAACTAATCTAGTGAATCATGTTACTTGTGTTATGATTACTGATGTTCCGACTAGTCGGCGACTATTCGGCAAAGAGCGCCCACTATCCGGCTTCTTACTTCGTAGGTATTTCTCAATAAAATGTATATAGGAGGAATTACATTAAATAAAAAAGGAACAATGCGAAGTAAACAAAACATGTTGCGACACGCTCGCAGGCGGCGGTTGCGACCTGCGCGCGGATAAGCTGTAAACGAAGCATCACAGAAATTGTTGAATACCCCCGAAACCGTGATCGGCTTGGCCGATTAGTCGGCCGACTTGTCGGCCTCTTTACAACCGACTAATCGGTTAGTCGGCCGAAGTCATATTCGGAACATCTCTAGTTATGATCTTAGTAAGTCCTTATAACGGACTTATTGCCGTAACATTGCCGTAAAATATTTATGTTGTTGTCGCATTTACCTGTCCCTTAACAACTAAAACAAAACCGAATCCATTGAGTTGAACATTTCAAACTCTCAAATCAAAACCAAAGTAGAAATCTTCCTGACTAGCTAAATACAAAAGCATATTTAAATTAAATCACTTATTACTCAAAACTCCAGCTAGAACGAGATTGAGGGGACTACAAAGAATAGGATTATTCACTGTTCACCAAAACATGAAAATTACAAACATTATTCATTCAAACTTCATAATGAAGAGGGGTGGAGAGGATCCTTCAAAGTTTTCATTAAGGAAACGACTCGGCCAATAAGGAAAGAAGTGGGTGACAAGTTATTATTAATGCAACGGCAGTGACACAGTGTAATGGAAGTTCAGTTGATCAATATGAGATTTAATTAAAGCTGAGGAACCTTCTTCAGCTTTAGTTATTGCTTGGGAAAGTACACTTGAACAAAGTTAGTTGGAAAGAAGGAACTAATTCGATAGGCTGTTAAATTACTCACGATAATGTTTTTTTTTAGTTGGTCGGTCTAGGTACTGTCCTGTAATTTTATACACAAACTTCAAACTCAAACTTCAAAACTCATTTATTCAAAATAGACTAGAATTACTTAGTTCTTTTTGAACGTCAAAATTATATACATAAAAGACAGCCCCAAAAAGCGCCCTCCCTTCACCGCTTCCTAGTGTTTTTGCTGTGAAGAAGAAACGGCGCAACAAACTCCCCAGCAACACATATCTGTCTGTCAAGTGAATAAATTAATTGAGTATATACAAAGCAAAAGGTAATATTAATTACAATAGTGAAATATGCAAAATGCGGATTATAGAAAAAGTATAAGTAATACAATTCTGGTTGAATTGTAACAAAATTACCTAAAGTTATCTAAACAACATAGATAATTCAACATAATATAGGTACACATAATTGTATACACTCAATATATTTAATTCAATACAATCATATTACAATGATGTGAGAATAATGTAGGTAATTGTCAGAAGTACATGAATAATAATGAAAAAGTGCCTAACAACTGCCATAGTAAGTATGAGCCGACCAGTCCCGACAGACAGCACCCGTTCACGAGCATGACGAGTGCACCAGCGTCGCTTAACTCAACCATATTGTAGGGAACTTGACGACCCGATACACAACGCCACCGTCAGCAGGACATTTTAGTGAGCATGACAGACTCAAGCCACCAGGCAACGGGCAGGTTTATGTAGGAGTAAGCACCTACAGTAAAACGTAGTAAACAATAATGGCTACATGATACTCACATTTTACATTTGATAATGCTTAAATACTAAATAGATCGTTGCCAGGGGCAATACTAAAAGTAAAACTGATAAATATCAGAATACATTACGTTGTAAACAATAAATGTTACATGTCCTAAAATAAAAGTTATATAATAACTATGATACAATATATAATGAGTAGGTAACAAAAATGATACCTACAGTGAAATATTAAATACATATAAGTGAAAATTTACATTTAGACTGCCAGTTAAGGAGTGCCAGTGGGTCGCTGTGTGCAGTTGGGAATCGTATTCCAGACATTTTTATCTTCAATGTACTGGTTTATGCTATAATATGCTCTTGACATTAAGATACGCTTTACTAAGGACTTGAATTTCATGTAAGGCAATTCAGTGACAAACTAAAGACCTACTGATTTTGACTCAATAAACGATTATTATTATTCTCGTTTATTCATGGTACATACATATAAATTATATTTTTAAATACATAATATCTTAAAAAAAGCAATATACAAGATTAGTCGGAAAGGGGGTACAAATCCGAAAGGCTGTTAAAATACCCACAATAATGAATAACTTTTGTTCTACAACTTTTCTTAAAAGTCAATAGTTTAAGAGAAATAGCTGTGCAAATATTTCATAAAAAATACGCAAAACTCTATGTTTCCCCAGCTATGATCAGCTGCTCTTACATTTTAAATCAAATTTCGGGGCACGGATTAGTAGCTCCGTTTTCTGAATTCTTAACTAAAGCAGGGATAAACAATTTTGTATGGAAGAGCAGGGTTTTTTTTACGATTTTTTAACTTTTCCCGTAATAAAACTTGTACAGAATGATGAGCCGAGGTTTTCTGGTGTAAAACAACAAACCAGTCATGCTGTATAAAATATGACGTTTTGACAGTTTTTCTATAGAACATAATATGTTCCATAGAAAAACTGTCAAAACGTCAAACTTATTCCCCAGATAAAACTTATCTTTCGATTGAAAAATCAGCCCTATAGTCATATTTTATACAGCATGACTGGTTTATGTCAAACCGTCATATTATTCCTTAGATAAAAGTTATCTGACGATTGAAAAATAGGCCTTAATGCAATACATTAGCCGATAACCTTTATCAACAAGCAATGCATATTACCGCAACTAAGTAACAACCTCTCATATTGCTACCCGTTATAGCATCCATAGATTAAATTAAAAACAACTGCAATATGGTATGTCTACACCCGTGCGCTTTCATGTTCATCTTGCGCTTTCAACTTTAAATTCCTCTTTAATTAAGCGCATGCAATATTGAATGCCATAAGACGCATGCAGCTTATCGTCTACACCGGTGTCAACATACAATAGCTATGTGTACACCAGTGCGCTTTCATGTTCATTTTGCGTCTTCGTCTGAGGCACGCGTGAAGTGCCATAGCGCATGCAATAACGCATGTCTTAATACTAGTTCGACCAAAGCGCATGCCATGCTAATCCATCTATTGAATGTCGACTAACTACTGACCGAGGCCCACCGGTGTTGACGATAAGCTGCATGGGTCTTAAGGCAATCAATATTGCATGTGCTTGACGCAAGAGGAATTGAAAGTTCAAAGCGCAAGATGAACATGAAAGAGCACTGGTATAGAGATACCATTAAAGCCTCGACAAAAAATTGAATAAAAAAGGTTTTTTTTTCTTAGATGAGTGCGACAAGTCAGCCTAATGACGTCATTGACGCACTGTTTTGTCTGCCCTATGTTCTTAATCAGCAGATTTAATTAGTGTCACTTGAGACCTACTTATAATAATATTTTTTTTGAAGTACCTTGTCCTGGAAGTTTATGAGCGCTTAGTTGAAAAGCGATAAAAAATAAGTATAAGAATCTCATTATTTCTAATAGGAAGATTCTATCCTATTATTTAACCAACTAATTTTAATGGTTATGCTAATGAGCGTGATAAAGGGTTAATTATTAGGCTTAATGTACACCGCCGCGGAATGGAATGGAAACGTCAATTTCGCCTCATGGTGCTAGAAGGCGCGCGAATCCGCGGGTATGCTCGAGAATTCCCGCGCATTCCAGCGAATCATCATCATAAACGCTTGGCACCGCACTACTGTGACCGTCCCGATCGACTCCCCGTTTGCACCACTTCCCGCGTATTCCACAGACGGCGCCGACAGTAGCTAGGGGAATTCTCGAGAATGCGCGAGGATTCCCCGGAAGACGCGCGACCTTTTTTTAGCTCATATTTAGTTTGTACTTTACACAATTGGCATAAAGTTCATTATGCTATGTACAATATTGTTGCAAAAAGTCGCTTCCATTCCATTCCGCGGCAGTGTAAATTGAGCCTTATGGTGTAAGTGGCTTTAGGTAAAACGTACCTAAATCCTTAGTTATTACTATAAATCTGCCGCCCGATTCCTAAAAGGCCGTTAAGTAAGTAAACATAATTATGAGTTATGAGCAAAAACGTGGAAAATGTTTTCCCTAGAAATTCTGAAGACATACAGATGTTTTTGTTATACCAAATTATTGGGCTACTTTTAAGCTCATTGTAGAACTTTTATTGAATTGAAGGACTAATATTGACTTTATTTTTTTAGCAACTTTTCCCCTCACTAATATTTCTCCTGTATCGTGAGTGCGTTTACAGACACAAATCTCACATACACAATCGCCCAGACCCGAAACAACTATCTGTAGGCCATACAAATTTTTGTTCCGTGTGGGAATCGAACCCACGACCCGTAGCGCAGAAGCCAATCGCTTAGCCACTGCACCAAACGTGTCGACAATTAAAGATTTTGTTTTTATTTGTCATGATTTTTGTACTGAAATATGACCATCTACAATATTAATGTCTCTGCTAAAGTCTGGATATCGTAATTGAAAAATGATACAAAAATACGGACCAGACTGGTCGATAGGGAAAAAGTTGCTTAACGTAGTATACAAGGTTAGTCGGAAAGGGGGGTACTAATTCGCGGGCCATTTAAAGTGTCACTGGTGACTGTCTTAAAGCTAGTGTTAAAATTTCAAAATTCGGTAATTTTTTGCATTGCATAATGATTAATATTTTAGGTTTTTCAAAAATTCTTCATCCCTGCTTTAGTTATAAATTCAGAAAATGGTGCTTCTAATTCATGCCCCCAAATATGACCTAAAATGTAAACACAGCTGATCATATAACGGGGGATAGATAGATTTTAGAGTTTTTTTTTTTTGAGATTTTTGAACAGCTGTTTCTCTGAAACTATTGAGTTTTGGGAAAAGTTGTAGAATAAAAGTTATTCATTATTATGTGTACTTTAAAACCCTTTCGGATTAGTACCCCCTTTCTGACTAACCTTGTATAATAAATATTGCAGACTTTAAAAAAAAGCCGCTCTTTAAAATACACAACAGAAGATAACCACTGATTCTCTTAGCACATTATTAGACACCTTTGACGTCACCGATGGGAAGGGACCAGGTGACGTATTCATTTGCCGAAACCAGGGCCGGATTAAGAGGAGGACATTAGAGGCTTTAGTCACGGGCCTCCACAATATGAGTTTTTTTTTATGAGAAAAAAAATTAAAGCTTTTCTGACAAAGAGAAAAAAGTACAAGACTTTTAAACCATTTATTTTGTCACTTTACACAAGTTACATACACATAATTATAACGTTAAACGAATCAGAATGTGTAACAAGGGGTCCAGCTCAGTATTCGCTGCGCTAGTGAACAGCACTGATTTTCAGCTGGTCCCTGCCATTTAAAATAACAATATAAATTATACGCGCACACGAAATTTAACAAAAAAAAATAATTGCAAACAAAAATATTTTTTTTTTGTATTTAATGAGGCCTCCACTTCTTTAATGTCCTAGGGCCTCCAAACCTTTAAATCCGGCCCTGGTCGGGACCCATTATGACACATAATTTGCAGCTACATAAACTTTTAAACACAAACAAAGAATTTTTAATTTATTCAACGCTTCAACAAAACTTACATAACTTTGTAACATAAAGGAATAGCTAAACTACCGTACAGACAACCCAAAATATATTAAAACACCCATTTAGATCTCTCACACAATTTTGAATCTTAATGTTTGGAGAAATGGTCGAAAATTGTGTGTAGGTGAAGTGTTATGTTGTTTAGAAATTGTTGCAGGGTGTACATCTCAATAAACTTGCAACATCTCTATCAGCCTTGTTATAAGTTTGTGCTTTGTTTTCGTAGAAATTTTGGTATTCCTTAGCATAAATCTCTGTTCTAAAGTTTCACTGGAAAATGAACTTTACGCCATGGAGATAACGTCAAAATTGCGTCTTGGTTTTTGAAGAAACAAGTCATGGTATGCGTAAATGTTTGCTGCTGGACATAGGCAAGCATTATTGAGAAAAGCTTGTTTACAGCATGACTGGTTACTAACTTTACATCCGAAAACCAAGAACTTTACTAATCATTCTGAACAATATTATAAGATAAACTCAAAAGTCGTTAAAAAATAATCAGCTTTTCCATGCACAATTGTCAATGTTGCTTAACAAAAATGAATGGAACAGCTGTTTTTTTTTCACGAATTCATGTTTTCTCATGTAAATTAAATAACCAGTAATGCTGTATAATTATTTAAATTATTTTCATGCAATAGATAAAAACTAAAGATAAATAATGTTAAACTAGCTTTTGCCCGCGGCTTCACTCGCATCAATTTAGAATTTGACCATCAACACACTACTAAAGTTTCTTAATAACATAATTCAATCATGATTCGAAAGACACGTGGCGCCATCCATTAATGTTATTGTTGTGTTCCTCGGGAACAGTACTTTTTTTCGGGATGAAAGGTACCCTATGTCCGTTTCTGTACACCTGACAACGTATATGCAAAATTTCAGGATGATCGGTTCAGTGGTTTATGCTTGAAAAAGTAACAAATAAACAAACTTACTTTCGCATTTATAATATTAGTTAGGAAGTTAGGATAAGAAAAAATTAAAGGGGTCTTGATAAAACTTTACTTACACTTCGTAAATGACAGATTAAAAGTCTGTCATTTACGTAGTTCAGTTATAGCCTAGTGGTTGAACATTTGGTTTCCATGCAGAAGCGTCTTATCACGTTCAGTGCCGGGTGCCCTCCAGGAGGGCACTCTATAGTCGCATTCGCCAAGCCGGGTATCGTGGAGGGCTCATTTTGAATGTAGGTTTTCTTGGAAAATTCACCGTCATGGAACAAGCAAACGCCTATTTTACGACGTACGTAGTAGCGTATTTTTCATGGTTTTTAACCTACTGCCAGGAACCCTCCTCGAGAGTTTACTCTTAGCGCAAATAGATAGATAGATAGATATACTTTATTGTACACTAAAAGAAATAAAACAGTAGGAATACACATGATTAAGAATAGTACAAATGGCGGTCTTATCGCTTAAAGCGATTTCTTCCAGACAACCATTGGATGGAAAGAATTGCTAAGGAAAATATAAAGGCAGTTTGCAGCGTACAAATATATAACCTAATAAAATCTGGAATTAACTAAATAACTAAATATAAATACATAATATAACACAAAAATATATAAACATATCTAAAATATACATATATTATTTGAGTATGTATATATATAAATATATATACATACTCAAATAAGGTAAAAATATATAAATACATATAGACAATTTAAAAAAAACTACTAGACAGCAAGATAATGTTCCTTCACCATTCTTTTGAAGGAGAACAACGACTGAGCACGCCTCACAGACACAGGTAGTGCATTCCACAAGCGTATGGCCTGGACAGTGAAGGAATGATTAAAGAATCTTGTGGAATGCAGAGGCATCTTCAGTTTTAAGTTTGTCAAATGTCATGCCGAGGACCGTCCTGGAAGGTTCACTAGCAATATGTATGGCGGCATGGCGTATGAGCTCTATGAAAAGTGTGGTGGACTCGAATGTGTTAAGTTCGAACCCAGCCCGCACCTTTAACTTTTCCAATTCATGTGTGAATCAGAAATTGATCGTGCACACCTGCGAGGACTCCGATTTGTTTTCTCGATGATTTTTATAACCCGCTAACCCGCACCAGGCCAGCGTGATGTACAGGCCTGTGCCCAATAGTGGGACAAGTATGGGCTCATTAAGATTATACTAATCATTTCATCATCATCATTCAGCCGAAAGACGTCCACTGCTGAACATAGGCCTCTCCCAAATGCCATAATCGTTTTGCTTGGCAGGCGGGTTGGCGATCGCAGTATGGTTGTTAAAATACTCCGAGAATGCTGCTGCCCATCCTCTAGAGAATCCCTTAGTCGCCTTTTACGACACCCATAGCAAGAGATGGGGTAGTGCTATTCTTTACGTTCGGCACCACACAGCATACATACTCATTTACGTGTAATGAATAATGATAGTGAATATATAATTTCAGCCGCATCTAGGTTTAGTTAAACGTCTATTAACTCGATAACTGACGCATGAAATCTCAAATTGATCATATTATACCTCAAATTACGCGCTAAATTGAATATCTGCAATTGCATTGATGACTACAGTAATTGCTGTGTATTGTGGAGTGACATGGACCTTCTTACCAACCGAAGAAAAGTAATGACGAAGTATTCATCAAGTTTGGTGGGTTCAAACGTGGTAACTATTTATGGGACATTGGTGCCAAAAAATTAGAGGATTGCAATCTTTTACTTAAGGCGCGAGAAAAGGACGATGATAGTGTAATGCTACATACGGCCCCAGGTTCTTTTAAGCTAGGGACACGTCTGCTACACCAGTTACAAAAAATCGCATTGAGCATTCAATACCTAATACATATACGTAACAATAATAAAATGCTTATAGAATAAGAGGCAAGATAGTTTTACGTCCCTTGGAGTAGTCAGCGAATTCCTTCTTGTAGTTACGGTGTTTGCCGATGGCCCACACAGCCATTTGATAGAAACCGGCGGCAGCAAACAGACCGGCTAGAGCGCATTTAGTCATGACTGCACCGTGACATGACTAAACTGTAATTTTAGACTGATTGCAGATGGGTTATAGACCGTTGTCACGGACGTTTAGTTCTACAAGAACGGGCTTTAACTGGTTCCCGCAAAACTGGCTGGTGTGTTCACATGCAGTAGTTTCTGGTTTTTACGGGATAGAGCGCGCAGCGCGCAGATGTCTACAACCTCTCCCAGGTAACACCCCATACCTCATCCAGCTAAAAACTCAATACAGTACGCTCGTATGAATACTACAATTCAATTATGTGTCACCACGATTGCGTCCTGCTTTTTGTAGAACTGCAACATCCAGCGACAAAACCGAATAGCAAAATTCGACTGGACTGACTTTTTGTAGGATCCCGCAAACAGGATGCTCGTGTGAACGCTAGTATTGAAACACTTGCGCCACTAAAGCCGGGTACTCACTATCGAACCGTAACTGTAACCGTTGCACGTTACTGTAACCAAAAATCGTAGTATGTACGTGGTTCGTAAACGTGCCGCGAGCTGAACATAGGTTCGCAGTGTAACCAACGCTGCGAGCCGGCAATTGTCGGTTTTTGCCGCGAACCAAAGGGCGCTCGCAGTGCGCTCGTGGACGTTGAGACTGAAAGCCGTTGCATGCTGAAAACCTACACATTCATGATTTGTTAAATTTTTAAAACAAGAAGTAGATTACTTTTTTCTTGATACTTAAGATGAATCCACCATCTTCATGGGCGTTTATATTTATCGAGTAATGAGTATATTAGTATGTACGTTGCTGCAGTGATAGATAGTTCGTCTGACATCGTGGAGTTCCAAACGAACACTGCGGATAGGCCGGCTCGTTGTTACGGTTACAGTCAATGTGAACATCGCGTACATACTAGAACCTCGTTACTGTAACTGTATGGTTACAGTTACAGCTCGCTAGTGAGTACCTGGCTTAAAAGGGATCCTGCAAAAAACAGGTTGCCGTGGGAACAAGCAGTTAGTTACTCCGTTGCTCCAGATATAGTTAATCGATATTTGTTTTTTAGCCTGCAGCGACAATTCTGTGTTATTGGTCGCCATCGTGATCGCTCAAGCGATCATCCTGTGGCTTCGTACACCGTCTTGATTGCTCGAACATCCATCTTGTGGCTTGATTTCTTTTATTATTTGACTTGGTCGAGTTAGACACTAGTCGCACCTGATGATAAGCGCAGACAGGGTCTAAGGCTGAGATCTATAGACCCAACTTGGACTTTGCTCAGACTTTACTTGAGACTTATGACAAAGTCAGTATTTATAGAGCCGTCTTTGAATTCATCTGAGTGCGTGCTTAGCAAATGCAAAGTCTAAGTTCACAAAATCGACGACTTAGCAAATACTTAGGTTACTATTATCCTAACAAAAAATAATGATCCAAACTTTACTTTACCATCATTATATTTACACAACTTTTTACTTTTTTAGTATTATCAAGTGACCAGACTCAACTCAGTAATATCAGATTAGAAAAGATTTCCTTGATGTTGACAACTAATTCTGAATTAGTTAAGATAAAAACAATTAGGTATTATTACATCACATACAAATGTTTTTCTAAGTTTAAAATGTATAAAAAATTAATTAAAAATTACTTTTTTTTCGACAAATTGCCAACACTGAATGGACAGTTTCGTTTTGACACAAACAGCGGCCAGATGTCAAAACGACGCGATCCGTTTCAATGAATCTATTATTGAGTAAGTTTATAAAAAAAAAACACTTAAAAGCGTGCCAATTTCTACTTATTCTTATAATAATAATACACAGCAGAAATATGAGCATAGTTCTAGATTATTTACATATTAACATTGTTAAACTTTTATGAATAAAAATCAAGAATGTAATGCTTGAAACGAAATATTAACTTGTATTTTGACATCGACCGTCTTAGCGTATGCTTAGCCTAAGCTCAGCATAGTCTCAACGTGATACGTCTATAAATTCCAAATCTAAGATTATGCTAAGCATACACTTAGCCAAGTATTACGTAAGTAAAGTCTGAGCAAAGTCTAAGCTAAGTCCAAGTTGGATCTATTGATCTCAGCCTAGATGGAGCACACGAAACCAAGTAACAGAGCTATATAAGGTCTTTCTTTAATAATCCACGATATTTTGCATAGGGTCTTCGTGAATGCTGAAGATAATATAGGTATCACTGAAAATGAAATCAATTGTATTTTTTTTCTGTCAAAATTCTTTTACACTTCTTTTATTTCATTACTGGTTCTCTAAGTTGTTATAACATCCATGCAAAAAAATGGCCCCGCGCTGATAGCTAGCACCGTGTACGCTATAACACCTAAAAGAATCAGTAAATTAATTAATTGATTGATTTATTAAATATTTTTTTAACAGAAAATATATTTATACCATCAGATTCATTTTTTGTGGTAGATAAATCATCTTTAGCATTTACTAAGGCACTATGCAAAATGTCGAGGATTATTAAAATAAGACCGTATACAGGGATTACCCTATATCCCTCTGGTTCTCACATAGGGTAAAACTCGGTAATACGCCCCAAGTGACAAAACGCCCCACCACTCCAGCACTCACACTATCAAAGCTGCGCCGCTCACAACTAGACGCGCGGAGACCCACTAGTAGGCGAACAACATGGCCGACGTGTGCACGTAGTTTGTGATGTCCGTTTAAAAAATATTGCAAAATCTGTATTTATTGGAGTGAAATAATTTGCGGTAAGTTTCTAAGAAATTCATATATATTGATACTTTTAGATTTTGTGTTATAATGACCCACACTATCGTAAAATAGATGAAATTACCTTTATACTTTTATTTTGTCGAACGTTATAACCTTGAATCTACTGCTTTGACCTCGGTGGGGCGTATTGAAAATCAAATTTGACAATATGCCCCTAAGTCAATTTACAAAACGCCCCAATATTTGAACTGTGTTAAAGTATTTTTTATCGCGTGTTATTATTTCAGACTAGCTTTTGCTCGCGGCTTCGCTCCCGTTAATTTACGGATCCCTAATTTTTTGATCACAAAATATAGCCTATAGCACTCAGGGATAACGTAGCTTCCTATTGGTGAAAGAATTTTTGAAATCGGATGAGTAATTTCGGAGATTACCTCCTACATACAAACAAACAAACAAACAAACAAATTCTACCTCTTTATAATATTAGTATAGATTATGTCTCGGAAGTATCAAAGAACAACACTACGAGCATCATGGAGTGCAGACGACTTAGACAAAGCCATGCACAGTGTACTTAGCAAAGAAATGGGTGTTAATGAGGCATCCAGAAGCTTTGGCATACCATCTCGAACCCTAAGAAGACACATTTTATCGGGAAAATCAAAGGGCCCTCTTGGACGCAAACCAGTATTTTCTGTAGAACACGAAAAAAAACTGGTTGCCCATATAAAGAAATTGGAGAAAGGTGGATTTGCCCCTGATAGAAAAGATGTTAAAGAAATGGCATTTCAACTTGCTAGGAAACTCAATATTAAAAATCCATTTTCATCAAGTTCAGCATCAGCTGTAAATGCCTGGTTTTCGGGATTCATGGCTCGCAACTCAGAATTAAGTCAGAGAAAATCAGAAGGCTTGTCAAGTGACAAGCCTTCTGATTTTCTCTGAGAAAAGGAAGGTAATTGCCGACAAAAAGAAGCCAGCAGCTGGAAAATTAAAGCAGACTAAGACCACAAAAATAACTAAACCTATCGAAGAAAAAGATGGTGATAAAAAGAAACAAGAAATAGGAGGTAAAAAGAAGCCAAAGAAAGTGTCTGTCAAAAATAAGAAGAAGAAAAAAGTAAGCTATTCATCCTCTTCTGAAAGCAATGATGAAAATGAGGGCAGGGTAGATACTTCTGAAGAAGAAATCTCAGACGAACATGACGACATTATCAGATGCGTGGAATGCACGGAAGATTACTATAATACAAAATCCACAGAAGATTGGATTCAATGCCTGTCTTGTTTAGCGTGGTTACATGAGTTTTGTACCATGTTTATTTAAAAAGTCTGATTTGATAAAGAGACTGAGTAACTGCCTCTTATTATCCTAATTTAAGATTGAGAGTTAATTTTTGTCAAAACAATTGTTGTTATAGTTTAAAATACTTATGCAAAAATATATGATTAATACACTGGGGCATTTTATAATAAGAGTGAGTCGTATTAGCCAACGATCACACTACAAAACGCCCCACCTAAGGTTTTTTTAAATAATAAATATTATTGTATCCTTAGTTCCTATTATCATTATTACTTGTGGTATTGTTGTTAAAATACTAAATATTGTTCCAAAATAAAAAGTTTGATTATATCTTGTAAGATTTTTTATTTATTACAATTTTAAAAAAAGTGGGGCGTTTTACCGAGTTTTACCCTATACACGACGGAACACAGGAAACTGCTTGGCGCCTGACTTTAATGTGAGGTTGGTAGCTAGCCAGGCGGCCTGTATAGATCCTCTCACCACGCGTGTTGGGTTTTATTGAATTTTACAACACTTGTCTATTCCCAGCTTGCGGTGAGGAAATTTTATATTCTAGCACATCCCCAAAAGAGATAAATGGACGCCAGACTGTTTCGGCTACTTGGTGGCCCGATCAGCCTTAGATGCGTCAGCTGGCGGTGCCGCGCGCGCGCACTAAATTACTAAGCGAAACGCCTCTGACGCGCGCTCTGCGCACGCTCAACATCATAGCTGACGATGTGGATATATTTTATTGTGCTCTGAGTGAGTTCACAAAAATCGCACTTTTTAAAATTTCTTAGGCCTCATTTACGGAGACGCGGGGCGTCGCGCGTCGCGTGCGGCGTGGCGTCTCGCGGCGCGTCGTACGATTTTTCTGTTTACGGAGAGGCGGCGCGTGCAGCGGCCCGCATCATTACACGCGCAAACACAAATATATGGCAATGTACGATGTTGTTTACGAAAATGCGGCGCGTGCGACGCCGCGGGCCCCGCTTTGGTTGACGCTACGTTTTACAGTGGACGGAGAATTGCAAGAATAGCGGGTCGCAACGCTGCGTGCGCCGCCGCAATAAAGGTCGCGTGTGACGCGGCGATGCCATCCGCGGGCTCCGCCTGCATTTCAAGCAAACGCGTGTAAAATCGCTTCTCCGTAAACGCTCTCATACAACGCCATATGTTTGAATTAAGTGCGGGCCGCACCGCACAACACGACGCACGACACCCCGCGTCTCCGTAAATGAGGCCTTACTGTTAAATCTAGTGAGTCTTAAAGGACATGGCTAAATGCATGTATAGGCGACTGCCTCAACAATGCATAAACATTGTACCTAGTAATATGTAATACTGCATAGCTGAATATTAGTATTTCATATGAAAAAAGTTTCAGGAACTGTTTATTTCATTACAATCCTGAAAAAAATCCGACTTCAATAGGTTAAGTACAAACTTATAAAAGAAAACGATTTTACCATGAACTTTAGCTAGACTTTTGTTTACAAACTTCAACAATATATACGTAACATTACGCCTTGTTTCCCCGAAGGATCCTTCCGCACACATATTATAGGTACGCACTAATTAAACAAGAAGATATTAAATATTGAAATAAATAACAACAATGACATTGACATAAGCCACAGAGCGATAAAATGACGTCTGACTACAGTGTTTTTTTTTCATGGAGATGGTTACGATTGAACTTGGAGTGTAAGGCTAGCCGTACACACAATAATATTGTAAAGGCAATATTGTCAAAAATATTCATTAATATATGGTCCCCTATGCAATATTATTAACAATTATCGTGGTACAATCTGACTCAGTCGCTCAGCAGCTAGATTCGTGTGCGCACGTTTTATATGATAGATAGAAGGAAAAAATTCGTTGCATTGATATTTGCATTTATTTCATCTACTAAAAAAAGTAATCAAGAAAAAAACAATGGTTTAAAGACTGGATGAGAAAAAAAGCTGAGTTAAATCCTTTTTATCCAATAATTGAAGTATGACTTACTGAAGAATATGATTTTAAAAATTACATGAGAATGAGAGATGCCAGCTTTCACAAACTCTTATTAAATAACTACTAATATTATCAACACTATTTTCGCTATGGATAGTTTTCGTCTTCCATTTTAAACAAATAATAAGCAAACTAAAAAGTTGGTAAAAAGAGGATGTCGAAAAAAAAAGAACTGAAAAGATGTGAACAAGACGTATAGGTTTTCAAAAAATGATGCTATCAAATCACAACACGCAGTCGGAGGCTACGTACCTATATTTTTTGATCAATCAGTTTGCGAATTACATTTAATTCATAGGTAGTCTCCAACTGCATGTTGTGATTTGGCACAAACGTCTTGTTTACATCTTTTCAGTTCTTTTTTTTTCTGCATCCTCTTTTACCAACTTTTTAGTTTGCTTTTTAAGCAGTCGGATTTTTTGTTTTCTTTAATTTATTTATTTTTATTGACCTCTTTTTATTAGTATTATTTTATTAAGATATCGTACCTATCTATAAATACCTACCGTTTTAATGAAGCTTAAAGAAATCTATCTATAGGCACGTCATTTACCATATCACTCGCTCTAGTCCGCAATATAGATCCTGCACAACTTTCGGGTTGTGTAATTGTTAAACGGAGCTTATGGCTGTAAAATGGTCAAGGAAACTTATTGATTTTAAAAGGCCTATTCATCGATACCCCTATGGGGTATCGGTAGGCGACATTTTTTTGTTTCTCCCTCCGTTTCGTATTTCACGGCCGCCATTTTGTTTTATAAAAACCAAACCTAGCCTATAACCATCGCACGGCATAGACAAATCGATAGACACCTCATTCATTAAAATCCATCCAGCCGCTGGGATGCTTCGAGTGTATAAAGAATCCCACATACATAGATACGCGTAAAAACATAACCCTGTCTTTGCTGTCGCGCAGTCGGTTAAGAACCGAATGTCTGCGTGCATTGAAATCTTTTTCTCAACTAAAATATTGCCGTGCGTGTACACGACAATATTATTGACCCCTGCCTCCCCCCGATATTGCTGTGACAAAATCAAAATATGTGGAAATCCACAATAATATTGAACAATACTGAAATACGGGGCCGTACGCACAAAATATTATTGACAATAGGTATGTACTTTAATTGACAATATTATTGTGTGTGTAAGGCTAGCCTAACAAAAGTTTACCTCGATTTAATATCTTTAAAAGTAGGTTTCATGTCCACATTTTTCGTAAAACGAAACGTTAAATCTTACGTTCTCCATGTCAAACAAAAAACATGGAAAAACAAGTAAAAAACTTTTAATTATTTTATTAATTCACGAAAGTTCTACGAGAATAACAAACACGTAATAATTAATTAATTAATATTTGAACGTTACCAACTAGTGAGAAATTTCTATGCCTGCTTGAGGCAGTCGTTTAGCCATGTCCTTTTAGAAATTAAGAAACCTCAATATCGAATTGGATTTAGTCTGTAATGTTATTGTGTGGGAACAAAATAAAAACATGTTTAAACAATTCCTACAATTTAAGCTAAATGTAAAAGAAATATAAAACTGTTTTCTTTTCCTACATTGTATTTTTACACAGTAGTCTAGTACGGTAGAGTTATATAGTTTAGACGCAACACAATTCCTCTTCCTGCTCCGTTCAAAGGAATTAGAGAAAATCCTTCAATTCGAGAAAATGGCCGCAAACTGAAACAAAATACTGGTGTACACTTTCACAATGTATCTCGCTCACCACGAGCGAGATACGTTGTGAAGGTGTAGGGTTCCGTAGTGTAATTAAATGAAATTCTAGTATTTTAGACGATTTATTAAACCATGCATACATACTGCATGCACATAAGCATGCAAACATGTATAGTCATTTAGAAAATCTCTTTGTTTTGCCACTTTTTATTATTTCTACCCAAATATTGTTATTCAGTTTTAATCTTATTGCATTATTGAATTGCAAATGATTAATTAATTTTAATGAAATCCTATTGTGTATTTTTTTAATTCTATTTTAACTCAGATTTTAATCAATGATTTTAATTAATGGAAAAAACAGCTGTTCCCTACATCTATGTTCGCTTAGCTCGTCAAAATGTAGGGAACAGCAGATTTTTTTTTCGCGATTTCAGTTTTGGTCCCTTAGTAAAAGTTGTTCATAATGATGAGTACAATGACCCCTTAAGAGGTTGTGCCTTATTTATGTTACACCTTGTATACGCCATTGCCGAATAAAAACGTACACGATAAAACGGACCTGTAAAACGGACCTCTGTGTGAACGAGCACTAAAAAGTTAGAATTGCGGGCTGATATCGAACTCAGACCCAAGGTAGGCAAGCGTTCAACTAGGCTATCACTACTAGATTTTCTTTAAGCAAACATTAAGATTTTATCCATTGTTTGCCACTATTTCCAAGACAGCAGACAGAATAAATTATTATTTTCTAATTTGACTTGATGGCGCTTGAACCTAGTCGCACTTGATGGCAAGCGAAGACAGGGTCTAAGATAAAGCACTTGAATCCAAGTAACAGAGATACAACTGGCGAGGCGTACGCTGAGCTTTGCATTTGTGTGAGTGCACATAGAATCGATTGCCAATAAAAAAAACTTTAAAAAAGTAAAAACCGACTTCAAAAAAAACTAAACGGAGTAAAATAATTATCATTTAATAAAACTACCAGTTTCAGAAGTCGGTGCATTCAATTTGTTTCAGCGTAGAACACCGACTTCTGAAACTGGTAGTTTTATTAAATGATAATTATTTTACTCCGTTTAGATTTTTTTGAAGTCGGTTTTTACTTTTTTAAAGTTTTTTTTATTTTATACTTTTTAGTGCCACAAATTACAATCACAATAGTGTACAAATTCTCGGACCAGCACTACAACTAGAACGTCGTCTATATACGATTTGTGTATTTTTTTTTGTTTTTGTTGATTTTTTCAAAATGTACTGAATCAATTTCAAAAAAAATTATATGGGACCACCTCTGAAGTATGACCTACCAAACAAAAAAAGAATCATCAAAATCCATTCATAATTGGCGGAGATATCGCGTAACAAACATACAAAAAAAAAAAAAAAAGAACATTCAGACGAATTGAGAACCTCCTCCTTTTTGAAGTCGGTTAAAAAGTAGTACAAACCGGTTTAAACTAAGCAAAGGACGCGTCTGCATTCATTCTCACACATTCAAAGCTCAGCTTAGGCCTCGCGGATGGTACAGAAGGATTCCCCTATACCCTTCTGGCTCTCACATTGAATTGGAGCCGGCCTTTAAAGTGAGGGTGGTAGCGCTAGCCAGGAGGACCTTATACAAGGTTAGTCGGAAAGGGGGTACCAATCCGAAGCCCACTTATAGTATCGCTGATGACTGTTTGAATGCAAGAGTTAAAATGTCAAAATTCGATATATTTTTTTTCTACATCAAATTATTATTATTTTAGTTTTTTTAAAAAATCTTCATTCCTGCTTTAGTTACAAATTTAGAAAATGGTGCTTCTAATTTGTGAGCCCAAATATGACCTAAAATGTAAACATACCTGATCATTACTGGGGATAGATAGATTTTAGAGATTTTTTTATGAGATTTGTGAACATCTGTTTCTCTTAAACTATTAACTTTTGGGAAAAGTTGTAGAACAAAAGTTATTAATTATTATGTGTACTTTAACACCCTTTTAGATTAGTACCCCCTTTCTGACTAACCTTGTATATCCTACCACCACGCATGCTAGATTTTGTTGATTCTTACAACACGCGTCTATTACTAGCATCCAATAAGGAAGCTTGAAATTCTAGCCCGTCCACACGGGATAAAACGTTTAAACAAGAAAAAAACATACCACTGTTGAAAATTCGACAAAGCAATAAAGCTAAATGGGATAAACAACCTTCAGCGATTCACAGTACCCTAAAAATTGCACAGTATCCGAAACAGTTTAGCTCGTCATATGCAAATGATGACAGTGTATCTAAACTGTAGAACCAGATTTTAAGGGCTCGAGCTGAGGACGCCGAATATCCGGCAACGATAGCCTTGAATTATTCAATAGATGTATTACAGAACATGAGGGTATGGACAGAGAAGAGGAGGGAGCGATAGCGGAAAATATTAAAGAGATATTAATTTTATTACTGGGGAAGTTAAAAATCAATTATAATGATCCAGTCTTATTAGTATATAAAGAGCGTCTGATCAAAATTGGCTGTATAAGGTGTTAACAACATATCTGTAAAAAAAACAGTTGTTCCATACATTTTGATTGTGTCTGTTTTTTTATGTTTCATTATGATATTACACGGTTCAACCAAATTGATTCACTTTGGTTGAAAGGTGCAAAAATGCATATGCTATTGATCAATGATATTGAATGATTCACCTTTACGTTTACATGGTTCACTTTGGTTGCTTCATCCAAATTGAAAGGCAGAAGTGAACCGTGTATTATCACCATTATGGCGATATTACACGGTTCAACCAAATTGATTAACTTTGGTTGAAAGGTGCAAAAATGAAAGCATTGCTATTGATCAATGATATTGAATGATTCACCTTTACGTTTACATGTTTCAATTTGGTTGCTTCATCCAAATTGAAACGCAAAAGTGAACCGTGTAATATCACCATAATGTGCGCCGACATACCGATTAATTCCGCTTTCAAACAAAGAAACATCAGTTTATCCGTTTGGAAGCTACGGTGACACAGACAGACAAATAATTCAAACTCATAACCCTCTTCTTACATCAGAGGTTAAAACTGCGACCTCTCATTACTAAGTTCCTATCTAACCATTCAACGTCAAGACATCGGCTCGAAAATCCCTTTCTTGTATTCTTATGAGGCCTCATCGTAACGCCCAAGCATGGGCCTTTGGGCATTTACCCATTTCTTTCGATACACGCCATGGAATGGGGTGTTAAGGACCATTTTCCTATGGCTACGTTCGATTTTATGGCTCAACTATCGTATAGAGAAAGATATGCATTTGGTTTGGATGGGATATCGAGTTTTGCGGCGAGTTCCTCGTATACAGGGTGTTTGGTAGAAGGACCAACCCAATTTTTTGAGGCATTAAGGAGGTCATTGGTTAGCTTCTTCTTCTCTAATGTCAGCACGAGCTATACGAAAATGGCTCATGCTGTGGTGAAATGATAAGTCAGTCAGCAAGGTTGGTAGTGGGGCTGACTGCCCAGGGTGTATCGTCACTCGTGGAGGCTCTTTTCATGCACCCCAAATTGGCTAGCTAATGCTGAATTAAAAATAGCATTTTAGTTTTTTTATAATGTATTTAAAGTTTGTCATTTTTACGTACATTAACATTTTTTTTTTTGCCTTTGGAAGCACATATTTATGTCATTTCCTTGAAACCAATTGTATCAAATAATGATTTATTTCGAATAAAAATACATTTCAGAATACAAAAAAAATAATAGTTACTTAAAAGTGAGAATTTGGGTAATTAAAAAAAATACATATCTTTATTACCGTGATACTTGGGCTAATGGGGTCTTTGGGTAATAACAAGCCAATGACCTCCCCAATGTGCCATGTGGTGCCGGACGTAAAGAATAAACTACCCCATCTCTTCCCATGGGTGTCGTAGAAGGCGACTAAGGAATTCACTAGAGGACGGACAGCAGCGTTCTCTGAGTACTTTAACAACCATGCTGCGATCACCAACACGCCTGGCAAGCGTAGCGGTTATGGAAAACCCCCCCAACATGGATAGCACAAAGAAAATCAATGTTCGTTGCTTGGGGGAGGCCTATGTCCAGCTGTGGACGTCTTTCGATTGAATGATGATGATTATGTTGACGACCTCCCCAATCCCCCAAAAAATTGTGTCGGTCCTTCTACCGAACACCCTTTAGACGATGGTAATGCGTTTTTGGTACTAGATATCCTTCTATTGGCAAAAACAGAGAACGTATTGCGAAACTCTGGCTGTGAAAATAAACAGAGCTTTGTTCCCAAATTAAAGTACTATGCTTAATTTAGAGCTAGCTAAATTAAATTACATAAGTGCAAAGTGATTTACTTTTATTGTGTAAAATTTCTTGAAATGTCCACAAACTAAGGCTGCAGACACATTGAACGCTCATGTTCCGTTGCGTAAAGGTCATGGCACAGTATACCGGCACCGCTCCAACCCAGCAATTAACTTGTCATTCAGATTAGAGCATTAAATCGTGTGTCGTATAATATAATTCATAATGTCAATATGAAAAAGCCAACGGGCGGCGGGCAGTCAGCGCGCTTGCCGCTACCATACAACTTGACTCGCAGCCAGCGCACTGTAAGCAAGCGGACTGCGTGCTTACGGCGCGCCGACTTCGTGCTTACGGCGCGCCGACTTCGTGCTTATGGCGCGCCGACTCCGAGTCGCCAGCGAAACAACGCCGTGAAACACACTATGAAAACGTGCAAGTCCTAGGCGTGTTCAATCACAAATGCCATATATTATAACATTGTGTTCGCGGTGACGGCAAGCTTGCACCTCGCGGCCGGCGCGCGGACTGCGAGCTTACACCTCGCGGACGACGCGTAGTTAGCGCGCTGGCGGCTAGCCGTAGCCTGCCGTGCTGCAGCTGTGCAGTTACTGTGCCGGTATAATGTGACATGACCTTTACGCGTATGCATCGCGCTTCATACAAATTCTCCGGTCGTTACGCCGAGCATGACCCTAGAAGTTTCGTGAGCGCGCATTACTGCGCAATATATGCGACGCAAGATGCGCTAAGTGTGTTTTGGCCCATCACTGTCCCACTGATGGGCATGATACACTCTCCTCTTCTTAGACTGAGAAGAGCTTTGGGCCTTAGTCCACTACGCAGGCCTGATGCGGGTTGGTGGACTGTACACACTATCAAAAACTTTATGGAGCCTGGAGCCATGTTTTCTTTCAGCATTAACCCGTTGACTTAAATTCACGCCTGTATTCCCCGAAGGGTTGGCAGAGGTGTATTGTACACCCACATTTCGCAGCTAGTGTTTACGTCCCATGTAATAGGGGGCGAGCCTATTGCCATCGATCATGCACAAATCCAGACTCCGGGCTGCTACTGAGAAATTCCACACGGAAAAACCCAATAACACTTTGCCCGACGTGGGGATCGAATCAAGGACCTCACGCTCAGCAGTCGCGCTTGCGACTGCTAGACCAACGAGGCAGTAGGATAATATATATTAACCCGTTGACTTATAATCGACTAAGGGCTGATTTTTCAATCGACAGATAATTTTTATCTGGGGAATAAGTTTGACGTTTTGACAGCTTTTGTATAGAAAATATGTCAAAGCGTCATATTTATTCCTTGGATAAAATTTATCTGACGATTGAAAAATCGGCCCATAAACAAATATTTTAATATTTACGTGTGTATACTATGCACAAAAGCAATTTTGGTGTATAGTGTAATCGCACGTTTATTTCAATAGGTTTATATGACGCCGTTTTTGTCACTGCTTAGTGTAGCCTCAACCTAAGCATTAATGTTTAGGCATTTAGCACCATAACGCGAAAAAATATAATAGAAAAAATCTGCAGAAAAATACCGTAATAACATCCCATAATTTAGGTCAACGCACCAACCATAGAGACAACATGGCGGCTGCATTAATACAGATGATATATTACACTTTTAGCGTTAATGGAATCCAAAAAGAAAACTATTGTAATAGCTGGACAAAATCCAGCCAAGTGGAATGATGGTAAAGAATGGTTTGAGGGTTTTTTGTACAATTCTAAAGCTGATGTGGGTGGGCGTTTAAGAAAAGCCGCTAAGGAAAAGTGTTCACTTTTAAAAGTAAAAGGTCTAGGGAAATAAAGTTCGCTCTTTATGTGAAACTTGGGAACACAATCTTTAGAGAATTGAGGAAATACTTAGAGCCTAATCAAAGAAATAAAGAAAGAAAATAAATTCTAATCAGCAAAGGACGCAATAGCAGCTTAAATAACAAAAACACACAACGACGACGACGTTTTTGACGACACGTTTGGTGCAGTGGCTAAGCGATTGGCTTCTGCGCTACGGGTCGTGGGTACGATTCTCACACGGAACAAAAATTTGTATGGCCTACAGATGGTTGTTTCGGGTCTGGGCGTTTGTGTATGTGAGATTTGTGTCTACCCACGATACAAGTGAAATCTTAGTGTGGGGCAACGATATTAAAAAAAAAAAACAATTTAAAAAATCACACACAGTTTATACTGTCGAGCATGCCCATGTTGAAAGGGTCACTAACTCAGCATTTGCTGGGCGACAAACACCCAGCGCTAATTTTCAGTTGGGGTTTTTTACCCTTGCAGTGACATGAACATTCTAAAGCATACGCGATTAGTACGCAAAATTCGTGTATAGTTTAGAATGTAAGATTTAATTTACAACATTCTAAAGTATACACGGCCAGTTTCATATGGATGCGTTCTGGCCTTGTATATTCTAGAAAGACGCCAGTGACACAGACTGAGGTAATTTAAATATCTATTTTATTATTTGTTTGTGTGGATTAATGTTTTTATAATGATGCATCAAAAAATAATGCATAACATTGAGATAAACAAAAAAAAAATACAAAATGAAAGATAAAAAGTGCTTTTAATTTAAGACCGCCAAACACATGTATCATCAACAATACACAAAAGACGGGATGGTTTTAAATACATTTTATGCGCATAAATTACGATCATGTGCTACGTTAAGCGTGTTGACGTATCTTCAATTACTTGTGTGCGAATTGTTCGATTCTGTTCAGCTGCGTAAGCATCATCATCTGCCTAGCCTTTTCCCAACTATGTTGGGGTCGGTTTCCAGTCGAACCGGATGCAGCTGAATATCAGTACTTTACATGGAGCGACTGCCTATCAGACCTCCACAACCCAGTAACTGGGTAATACGATACTCTTGGTAAGACTGGTTGTCAGACTTTCTGGCTTCTGACCAACAGTAACGACTGTCAAAGATCTACAAATGACAGCCGGGACCAACGGCTTTAAGTGCTTTCCGAGGCACGGAGGAAACTCGCTATGGTAAATGGTCACCCATCCACAGGCCAACCTCGGCAAGCGTGGCTTAACCCGGAAGATCGGTCTATCACGAGCTCCTCGTTCAGCTGCGTAAGCATGCAGTGAGAATCAAGCCTCAAATTCAGAGCGGCGGGGCGTGCAGCGGGGCGTTGAAGCGTTGCATTGAGCGTGCATATGCATACATTTAGCTGCACGCTAGGAACGCTGCTGTGTTTCAAATACTAGTCTGTATGTAAATCACGCCCGCAAAAATGCCCCGCTGCACGCCACGCCGCTCCGAATTTGCGGCCTCAGTGTCTGAAACATTTAGCTACACTTGTACACTCATTAAATTACTTCACTTTGGGGTACAAGAGCCTCCACGAGTGACGATACTTAAGTACGTCCGGCGCACCCTGGACAGTCAGCCCCGCTACCAACCTTGCTGACTGGCTAATCTTTTCACCAAAGCATGAGCTATTTTCGTATAGCTCGTGCTGAAACGAAAGAAGACGAATTACTTCACATAAAATTACTATCAGTACTTTTCTCCAATATTTTTTTCGAAGAAATTATTCAATCAATCAATATTTATTTGTAACCATAGGTGTACATTTAAGTCTTACAATAATTTATACAGTGATCTCTATGTTCTACCAATAAAATCAGAATACAAATAATATAGAAGTTGTAAAAAAAACAATAATTTATAACCATAATCATTCCAAATAATATGTACTTAATTAAAAATATTAAATTAAATATTTTTAATATTAGATAAACACGGCAAGAGAAAGTCAAAAAAGAATGTTTTTTTTTACAAAATCCTTAAATATAAATAATTAATAAAATGTAAAAAAAACTACTTTTTCAACGTTTTTGTTATAGCAATCAATGAAGTCTAATAATACCACTAATTTATTAGATTTTTTACCCGGCGCGCCGTATTCTGAAAATGCCATTGTTAGCTAAATGTATAGAAATCTTACATCAACGATTTAGTTCTTCTCAGTAGTAGCACGTTGACCCTGAATATATTTCACTTATGACACGAGTATTGTATCGGGGGAAATCGCCAGTACTTAGAATGGTGAGAGCAGGAATTGTAAAGTCCGACGCCAAAAAAAGGAGGATGTTCTCAATTCGTCGGAATCTTTTTTTTATGTATGTTTCCCGGTTATTCAAAGATGCTTGGACTAATTTCGAAATTTCTTCTTTTGTTTGAAAGGGTATACTTCACAGGTGGTCCCATGGTCATGAGGTCAGGATCTGATGATGGGATCCTGGAGAAATCGAGGGAACTCTTCAAATTTTATAGGCACACTTGAAGCGTTTTTTTTTTTGTTTGAAAGATTATTCTTCCGAGGTGGTTCCATTTAAACTTGGTGAAGATCTGATGAATACCCTCGGAGATTGACAATGGAACTTTTCAATGGATAACAGCAAATTACCCGCGATTGCTGTAATTGCATGTTTATGTATTGTTTATGCCACTTAAAATGGAAAAATAAAATTACTTTAAAAATAAAAGAAAAACTGACTTAAAAAAAACTAAAAAAACTAAAATGATTACCATATTATTATAAAATTAACAGTTTCTGTAGTCGGTGCCTTCAATCTGGTTCAGCGTGGATTAGCACAGACTTCTGAAACTGTTAATTTTATAAATGGTAATCATTTTACTCTCTTTAGTTTTTTTGAAGTCGGTTTTTCTTTTATTTTTAAAGTAATTTTATTAGCAAAAAAGTATTAGAATAAATAATTTCTTAAGCATTATGAGACTACCTTCTAGCCAGCCTACCATAAAATACCGCTTAAGGTGCTACCCTGACCAAATGGCATTGAGCATTCGGTTGCCCCTTTTTGTACTGCGCCAGAATTCACGTGGATTTATGAATTACTAGCTGTACCGTATATACTGTATGCGTTGCAATGCACTTTTTCCTATTTACTACCTACCTAATACTTACCTACTACCTACCTTCAGAAACCAAATCAAAATAGTAACAAAAAATTAAAACCATTTTCATGCATGCGGTAAACAAATGAAGAATATGGACATACTGAGATTATTTCGTTTTTGTTTTTTAAATATCAATATTTTCTTTCGTAAGAACCTTCTCCTGACAATTACGAAAGCAACAAAAAAAAATTGCGAAATCGGTCCAGCCGCTCACACGTGATGCCATGACCAAGGGAAATAGGGATTCATTTTCGTATACATAGATTTGCAGAAAAAAATAACAAAACGATCGTTTGAAAAAATAATATGTTGTTTAACTAATGACATGTGTGCATTATTGAGCCATCTCGTTAAATTAGCCAGCTAATTGGACGCCTAGGCCGTTCATGAAACGCCGGCATCCAATTAAATAGCTGAAGCTAGCCAAGTCATTGAGCGCAACGTTTAACCAGATGGCTGAATGTCGTAGAGTCATTTAGTTAAATTGGATATTGATACCCCAACACGGATAGGTTAGGTTTGAAGGGGATGACGGAATGACACCATCATCCCATTCGTGTTAGGTTACTTTAAACCATATCATCTGCCCAGCCTTTTCTCAACTATGTTGGGGTCGGCTTCCAGTCGAACCGGATGCAGCTGAATATCAGTATTTTACATGGAGCGACTGCCTATCAGACCTCCACAACCCAGTAACTGGGTAATACGATACTCTTGGTAAGACTGGTTGTCAGACTTTCTGGCTTCTGACCAACAATAACGACTGTCAAAGATCTACAAATGACAGCCGGGACCAACGGCTTTACGTGCTTTCCGAGGCACGGAGGAAACTCGCTATGGTAAATGGTCACCCATCCACAGACCAACCTCGGCAAGCGTGGCTTAACCCGGAAGATCGGTCTATGCGGCTGTAATTATTTAGCCACGAGCTCGGTTACTTTATACCCTGCAGACAAAAATTGGAGCTCCGCTTAGCGGGGCTCCGTCGACCTTGGCCCCAGTATATTTTTTTTGGTGTAGAATTAGATGTAGTAAATACGCCAAGACGACATAATTTGGAGAATAACTTGGTAGAAAATTCAACTCGAAAACTAAACATCTCCTCGAAACGAAGGTGGTGGCCTGTCAAAATCAAAGCTATAGCGATTACGAGTGTACTGCACAATTAGAATGATGGTTCATGCGTTTCTTGCACGTTCATTATTTCCACAGATATTGAGTTAAATACAGAAAATTAACGTCACATTTTTTGTTGCAACTACCCACATTACGTAACGAAGGCAATTTAGTACTGGGAAGTAAACATTGCACTCGCCGCGCGCGCGTCTCTTCAATGAAAGTTCACGCATCCCGCTATTCGCGCTTACAGAAACGGAAACGGTCGAGAGGGAACTAACTTAGCAGGGACATAGCAAGCAAAGTAGGTCAACTAAATACATACCTTTTTTTTTTATTGATCGCTAATCATCAAATGACTTCTTCCGCTCTGGGCCGATTGGAAGAGAGTATCAGACTCTTACTGACTAAAAGCCATCCGTGTTCCTCCTAGTGGCTTTTGCGTTCCAGGGCCGCGGTAACTCTTTCGAACAAATTCCGCAACCCTGGCAGGTACTGGCCCTGGCGGGCCCCGTCTACTATGCTGACATCTCAACACAACGCGCCGTCGACCGAGCCTGGTTCTGATGGAACGGCGAGCCACCCAACGTTCGCCGTCCGCAGGCCTGCGACTCCCGGCGCCCGGGACGTCTCCTTCTGTTGCGGTGGCTGGGGCGTGAGGTTTGCCTCTCCCCCACGCGTTCCGCCTCGTCCTTCGCTAGCATTACTGCTTCGCAGAAGAAGGTGACAGCTACCCATGCCCCCTTACTCTGGACCATGGATTGAACCAAGGCCGCGACAGGTCGCCGCCGCCTGTCGCCTCTACGAGGACAGCGCAGTGCTCCAAACTAAATACATACCTACAACGACTACTCAAAAAATGCGCGTCTCCATAAACGCTCTAAAACATAAGACTACTCGAAACATGAAATAGTAAGAACACTGTGTACACTCGGAAGCAATTAATCCGAGTCACTAACATAAACTTTAATATCAGAAACTAAAAATGGTAGCTTATTCAAATAAAAAGTATTTTTTTGACAATTTAATTTGATTACTAATTTTACTTGAGTAGTATTAAATAGTCTATAAAATACTTTTTATTTGTTTATGCAATCATTCTTAGGGGGTATTTCACCAACCTATCATGAACTATTCAATAAGCTAATTCGGCCTCTAAACTTTTGAATAGCCAACACTTGCATTTTACTACCATATCAATAATGATAATGACAAGATTATTGAACAAATATATGTCATATTTGTGGGTCACATTTAGCTTATATGGTCAATAGTTATGGACTACTTAATTTGATACGTTGCGTTGGTGAAATACCCCCTTAGTTTCTGAGATATTAAGGTTTATGTTGGTGACTCGGATTCATTGCTTCCGAGTGTATGAACATAATCTGTCCATTGCTATCCCACTGCTGGGCACGAGCCTCTTCTTAGAAGCCTTAGTTCATCAAGCTGGCCAGGTGCGGGTTGGCAGACTACACACAACCGAAAACTTATTTGGAGCCCTTTCACGATGTTTGCCGTCGGTATATAACTCTTCATCTGTAGTTATTTCCTGTCTATTATCCAAGGTTAGTTATACATTTCCAGCTTTTTATAATCCACGGCTACTTTTGCCATTTTACTGCCAAAAAAGCATAGTCTACATGACAAGGTCCCCTCGATATACAAACAATTACATTAAGTGTTGGCTTTCTGCCAACGCTACTATTAATGTTTCGAGATTTATATTGCGATAATTTTGCTAGTTAATTACTAAAGTATACTTTAGTTTCATTGAGGAAGTCTGTCGACGTAATTAAGTATACGCAGATCGATTATTATTCAAGGTTAAGTAGCGGTGAAGACTAGAATATGAATGCAACAATTTTCTGAAAAAAGGTAAATTAAATATCTTGTGGACAAAATACATATATTTAGCACAGACTGGAAGGCACACAATATAAAACAAAGCATAATGAACAAACAAAAAAAAGAAACTGGCAGGAAACTGTGCCTCACGGCTGCGCCAAATAGGCTCAGTTCAGCAAAAATGCCAGACAACTAGTGCCTGACTTTCAACTGGTGATTCTGGTGGTGCTGCTGGTTTTCAACTGGACCTGAAGTGTGAGGTGACGGATATAAGTCAGTTTTATACTGCAACGTGTTATACTTAACTAAAATAAAATAAATTGTGTCAGAAAAAATATAATAGACATGCTTATCCATTGGCTCCCTTGAAGAAATCCACTTGTGCTCCGGCTCAAGTTGGTTTTGTTTTCGTCCAAAAAATGTAAGATGTGAGAACCAATAACATACCGCTATGTTAACTTAGGGATTTCTTGGACGTGACATTCGTAAAAACCTGTTTTTCTAGTTATCGGGTTTTCCTACTAGAAAAAGAGAGAAATGAATTATGATTTAAAAAAATGTTGCGTTTCGGAGTGGTATTTCGTAAAATTATTGGATATCGGGTAGGGAGTGTCGATGTATTCACTTGTTAACAATGTGTTAGCATACCTCATTACAGAGGTACATTTACGTCGTAAATGTATCTACAAGCAATGTTTCGGATCTTTTGCCATCAAAAACCGTCTATTTACCGCAACGTACACACATCAAAAAAAGTTTGCGATCACTAGAATAATTATGTACGAGTATGTGAAGATTCCGAATTCAAAGTCCAACTGAAATCTGATTTATATTTATCTAGATACTAATCAATCTATATTTATCATGATAATTATCGCTTTGAATCCCGATTAGAAAATTCGGCTTCAAAAAGGCTACATAATTTTTCAAAGTGATCGCAAACTTTTTTTGATGTGTGTACGTTATATGTATACAAGCTTAGTTTTAGTATATACTAAACCTGAAACTAGTTTGTTCAGAATCACTAGGAGAATCGATTGACATATTTTTTACACCACATTTTTTTTTTATTTTATTTTTTCATAAATTTAAATTTTGTTTCAGTAGATTTCTACCCTTAACAGTTAACGGAAATAGAGGTGTCTATTTGAGGCTTCAGATGGTCCGCTCGGTCAGTTTCCGTGTATTAGACAACCCCTGCATAGCACATCTCAGGCATTTCACACTTTACTAGGTAACCTAACGCAATATAAACTACTGTGTAACTTGGAGATTTGTCAAAAAAAACACATATTCAGGCAGTTCTGATGAAAATCTTGTTGGGGTGTCTCGGTTTTTGTTTATTGTAGGTACTTTAACCTCCTTTCGGATTAGTACCCCCTATACGACTAACCTTGTATAATCAACATACACCAAACCATTTCGAAACCCAACCCTAAACTCCCACCCACTAATGCCACACACGTATAATATAAACCAGCTTACCATACATACATTTATTCACCGAGAGCCACAAGTCCTCACGATGAAATATTCATACATCCTCCATGTTCACAGCTTACGTAATTACTAACGACTTATAATCAATCTCTGTCACCAACGATCTGCTATTCATTGCTCGTGTAGCAAATCTTGCTGGCTTTATCAATACCTAGAATTCATGGAGCTAGGGATGGTTCACACCAAATTTCATTCGCCAAACAGTCAGTTTTTATAAGACCCGGACTCCACCAAACGTCTCCACAAAGCGGAGATGTGCGGAAATGTCCGAAACGGAGACGAGGAGAGATGTTTTTCAGCTAGGGTGTATCCACCCAAACTGTGCGGAGATGCGTACTGGCTAGACTGTAGCGGAGATGTGTGCCGGCTAGGGTGGAGATGTGCGCTGACTAGAGCGGAACTGGGCTGCGTGCGGCGAGCGTTGGATGTGAACGCACAGTTTAGTGCGATCTGACACGAAACCGCTCACTGCACGCCGCACACATCTCGTCTCCGCTGCGCGCCATTGTCAGCTTACGAGGCAAAGCTCACATCTCCGCCTTGTACCGCGGCCCAGCTCAATCTCAGCGAGGAACAGCTCACATATCCGCTTCCATCCCGCTATACAAATATGATATTATTATATCTCCGCTCAGCGGTATCCACTTAAGCTGAGTGGAGACGAGATGTGTGAATAACGAAATTCTATTGGTTTTTAAGACACATCTCCGCTGCGCTCGTCTCGTCTCGACTTCGGTGGAGTCCTGACCTAAGTCCCCTCTTCGAATAAATACAACTCAAGGCTGACTGGCGAGCGTTACGTTTGGTGTGAACCGTGCCTTAGCTTTTGCGGTTTAACGGTGTGTCCATATTTGTGAGCGTGCACAAAACAAACATATTGCGAACCATTCGCGAGCAGTTTGCGAACGCGTCATCTTTGTATGCAAAAAATACATATACAAGGTTAGTCAGAAAGGAGGTACTAATCCGAAAGGGTGTTAAAGTACACATAATAATGAAAAACTTTTGTTCTACAACTTTTCCCAAAAGTCAATAGTTTAAGAGAAAGTTGTTCAAAAATCTCTAAAAAAAATCTCTTAAATCTATCTATCCCCATTTATGATCAGCTGTGTTTACATTTTAGGTCATATTTGGGGTCATGAATTAGAAGCACTATTTTCTGAATTTGTAACTAAAGCAGAGATGACGAATTTTTGAAAAAACTAAAATAAAAATAATTTTATTTGGAAAAAAAAAATATCGAATTTAGAAATTTTAACACTTGCTTTCAAACAGTCATGAGCGATACTATAAGTGGGCTTCGGATTAGTACCCCCTTTCCGACTAACCTTGTATATTCGCAGCCTCAAACTCAAAACTCGTTTATTCAAAATAGACTAGTATTACTTAGTTCTTTTTGAACGTTAAATTTACATAAAACTGCCCCCAAAAGCGCCCACCCTTCACCGCTTCCTAGTATTTATGCTGTGAAGAAGAAACGGCGCAACAAACTCCCCAGTAACACAGTTCAGTCTGTAAAGTGAATAAATAAATGAGTCCATACACAAAAAAAGTAAAATATTAATTATATTGATTCAATTATGCAAGTTGATGATGACAAACAAAATATTTATCTAGAACAATTCGGGGAGAATTAAAAACAAAGTAAAAGTATCTAAATATAGATAATTCAACTTAATATCAACACACAATTATATACCTTCACTCAATATATATGTATAGACTCTATATATTTCAATAAAATAATATTACTAAAGGTAATGTGAGAACAATGTAGGTCCATGTCAGTAGTACAAGAATAACAATGAGAAATTGCCTTAACGTTGCCATAACATGTAAGAGCTGACCAGTCCCGACAGACCGACAAACCTGCACGTGGTCTGCAGGCTAATTCTAGTATTTATTGAAACAGGAAACGTGTTTTCAGGTTTCTTTAATAGTACAGTTTTCATTAGAAAAAGCTGTCAAATTGCTAAATATGATGATAAAGAACGAAAAAGAAAACAGCAGGAATCATGCACGTTTCCTACTTTAAAAAAATGGAATAAAAAAACTTTTTAAAAACAAGGTTTTATTTAATTGCCTTAAAAAGAAGAAAATAAACTTTAAATTAAATCAAACCAATCAATTTGTTACATTTATTACACAATCTATTAAATTATATAAAAGCTTGTCGCGAGATTTACCTGTGTACTAACTAGTCTTGCTTGAGATACTTATTATAAGTAATTATGAAAGAAAATGTTTCCTATAAAATATGCAAATCTATACCTCTCTCTATCTATACATTGCAAGTTAAATAAAAGCTTGTAAAAGTACCTGAATTAACCTACAGATCGTGAACAGTTCGCAAACGTGTCCACACGTGCTCGTAGCCCTTTACACCCGAACCAAAATGAGTGAGTTTCACTTTAAAAAAATTCTGGCGCCAAACTGTTCACTTTCTGCGAACGCAACCGGCATCGATTGATTGTGAGGATGTCTCGACAGCCTCACGATCGATCCATGCCGCTTGCATTGCAGAAAATAAACGGTTTGGAGCCAGTTTTTTTTAAAGTGAAACTCACTCTCTTTTCAGGTCGGGTGTAAAGGGGTAGGATACACGTAGAATGCGCGGCTCACACACGTGCGCTGCACGTGCGCATGTGTGAACACATCTTAACATTCGGTGACTAGAATTGGCACATGTGGGCTTGGTTTTCGAGGTAATTAGAATGGAAATGTGGGATTAGGTATTAGCTTATCTCTATAACATAGGATACCGGGTGTACCCCAAATCAAATGCTTTAGTAATTACTTGCTTACGTTTATTTAGTAGTAATGTAAATCGTCGTTTTGTCAGTTAGATTTCAGGCAAAGGAAAGAGACATTCAAAACATTTTTGAACTCAATATTTATGCTTTTAAAAATAAAATGAACTCTTTTTAAGTTAAATGTGCTATCCTAACCTAACCACACCCTGATCATCTCTTCGACGGATTCCCAGCACAATGTGGATAACGTCATTGAGAGGATTAGGACCGCCCTGGACCTCAAAAACACCGGAGCCTATAGTCGCGACAGGGTCCGTAATAGTAATATTACTTTCCCTCCATGACGATTTCAATTGGCTCAAAAACCCAATCGGTCAACCACTGCACCAAACGTATCGTGTACATTAATAGATTAAAATTTTATACCTTTTAAAATTTTTAAAATACCTCCTACATTGTAATGTGGCTGTCGATCCTTGTTAGCGATTATTATAATTATTAATGTGGTGAGAAAATGCTTCAAATAATGAGTTATACGAGCTCCAACCCGATGGATCTACAACTAGTTGTGGCGGCATCTATCCACGCCACATGCGAACTACGCAACACACCAGTACAGCGGTGGTGTAGACGATTACAGCGACAATATCGACAACTCTCATAGTTGACAGTTCCTACATCGCGCTATCATGATTTTATATTTTGTATATATACAACCGCCCAACATTAACCGTTGTGCCCGCCAAGCACAAGACTCCGCCTGGTTGGAGGATCCTCCCTTAGGTTGGAGGAACACCTAGTTTCTCCACATAGTCATTGCAAAGAGCCGATTACCACCCTGAGCCACCTTCAAAGTCCTTCTTGACAAAATAAGTCATGCGGAAAAAATGACAGGTCTGCCAGATTATAAGCTATTTTGGAGTAAATAGTGTTAACAACCTTCCGATCGAAACCCTCAATAACATCAGCTCAATTCTTCTCTTCTCTCGTGTCAGCACGAGCTATACGAAAATAGCCCATGCTGTGGTGAAAAGATTAGCCAGTCAGCAAGGTTGGTAGCAGGGCTGACTGCCCAGAGTGCGCCGGACGTACTTATGTATCGTCACTCGTAGAGGCTCTCTTCATGCACCCCCTCATCATCATCAGCTCAATGGTATCCTAATATTGATTATCACTAGGTTTGCATATTATGTTAGAAATTTTAAGTTAATCGGTCGAGCGGATGTGAAATAAATACCCATTGTTTGGCTAAAATCCCAACACCAACTGTGACGGCTGAACCAATTTCTTTTAAACATAGCCATAACCATCTCGATTAAACCAGCTTTCAAATAAAAACCAAATTGAATTCGGTTCATCTGTTTGGGAACTACGGTGCCACAGACAGACACACATACAGACATAGGGTTCAAACTTATAATAACAACATCCAACATACAGAACTTCCTTTTTGCCCATCACCCACAGACAAGAGAAGGAAAGATTTGGTTTGCATAAGGACCCCAAGTAGACATGCTTTTGCAAATAGATTTTATATGTTCCTAGGATCCTTTTTGTACAACAAGCTTAACAAGCTCTTAAACATGTATAGTTTAAGTTATAAAAAATGTAGTCTCAAAATAGCAGAATATTTAACTAACCTTAACTATTCAGACACAGAAAATATTCTAGTAATAGTTCAGTAACTTTAAGTTAGTTATCTATTAATACTCCGTAAGTAATTATTTTTGTATACCTACTCATATCATAACTTACTTTTTATTATTAGAAATGTTTAGTCTCGTAGTCAGTAGAAACATATTTTTATATGTCATACATAATATAATGTTTTTGTCCCTTTTATTATAATCAGCCGTAAAGTGATGGCCTGAAACACAGGTTTGTATAAACCTAGCTCGGGCAAGACGCTAGTTAGATATAAAGCCCGTCTAACTATTTTCAGTATGTGTAAATTATTTATAATCTTAGTAATCTAGATATATCTTTGGTATTCTTGTAATTAAAGCTAAGACTTAATTATTAACTTGTGGTGTAACTGTACTTTATTTTGTAAATAAGTTATTAAATAAAAGTTTATTATTATTATAATAACCCTCTTTTTTCGTCGGGGATTAAAAATGAAGACGAAAGCGTTTCATAAGGAGATACTTGTTCTGAAATAGACATGTCCGAGGGTATAAATACAACTACTCACCAAATTGCAAGTTTCTACTTTTAGCAGTTTAGGCTATGCGAGAATCTTGCCCTACGACCTACGACCTACAACAACTTATCTCGGCCACATTCTCTACATAAATGATTTTTCCAATTTTTAAATTGCTGTAGGTATCTCATTAATGATAGTATGTACGAAAAAAATATTCAGAACATTTTTGTAGAAAATTGCATAATCTATAACCTTGTCTAAACCATTATGACGATAACACTTCCGTTTATGAGAAATTTACGAGTAACCGATTTTTTGGCGATTGACATTGAATAAGTTTTTTTTGCAAGAGTGGGATCGATGGGGACTTTTGACATTTCATTTGTAATGTCTTATTCAAACTTCAAAACTCATTTATTCAAAATAGACTAGAATTACTTAGTTCTTTTTGAACGTCAAAATTTGTTACATCAAAGACAGCCCCAAAAAGCGCCCTCCCTTCATTCAAGGTCTGTACCAATTTTCAGCTCTATGCGAATTATTCCAAAATTTTAAGATTTTTTGTCTATTTTTCCTGGATTGTAGTGCAATTTATTATACTGTCCATATCAAAGGCTATTTTAAATTGGCAAATGTTTTGGGATTGGGATACGAACAGCTGGTACTGTTTGCATTTAATTTCCGTATCGAGAGTACTACATCGAAAATAAATAGGCGTAGAGTTTACTCTGCTCCCACGCTTTTCAGGAAGCTAAAGCTATATTGTATTTTGCTAGCAGTTCTTCCAAAGATATTAAAAAGTATAGATGTTACTATAAAAGCTTGATCTACGGTCAATCCTAAGATTTACCAGTTAAACCTAAGATTTACCAGTTAAACCTAAGATTTACCAAGATTTAACCATTTATGATGATGATAAACATTACAAAAGACAGGATAGGATACCTCATAATATTTCTCAATAGAACATTATATCTATCTAAATAGCTATTAAAAACTTTTAACAAAGCCGTAAAATACAATGCCTGCGGGTCCAAACGACCAACACAGTTATATTCTAATAATAAGGGTTAGTATCTCGATGACGGGCCATCCGGAGGGTTGCTATTGAAGTATTTGGGTCAGAGACCGTTCGGAGGTGAGCGCAGGGTTGCTTCTGAAAAATGGCGTCATTGTTAAAGGTGAAAAGGACCAATTTTTTGCCGTTATCCATTTAATGGCGGATGTAAATGGTTTGAAAAATTGAGTAAGGCGCTTTTTTGCATACGTATAGCTGCCTAATTACATGTAGCTACTACTCTATGGTTTGCAGTAAAACCAGTCAGAAATCATTTGTTTCTAAACGCAATCACTACACGAATGGTGTACAGTGATCGGCGAAGCGAATTGTTTCAGCGTGTCCACATCTCCATGTCATGACGTCGTCACGTGGAACGGTGCGGTGACGTGGCACGGTGCGTTGACGTAACGTGCAAATTCACGTTACCGCATCGTAAAAATGCACGTCAGGATCATTGTTAGATTTATCGTTGACCATGTAGATCCTGAATTTTAATAAGAGAAAGAGTAAGGTATGGTTTTAAAGCATCAGAGCACATAGACGGCGACTAACTCGCGGGCGTGGAGAGCGCGGGCGGAGCGCATATACGTGTGCGCGCTTGCGGCTAGAGGCGGAACGTGGTACGATACGGTAACGTAAATTTGCACGTTACGTCAACGCACCGTGCCGCGTTACCGCACCGTTCCACGTTGACGACGTCGTGAAGTGGAGATGTGGACAGGCCCACGCGCACATTGAAAGGTCAAAGTCTAACATAACCTACTTACTCTTCAGCGATCTGTTTGTCATTTTATTTCTTATGAAACTATTAATTTTAAAGAAGACTTTAAAAGTTAGAAGTTGATGTTAAAATTAAAGTGCAAACTATTAATTTTAAAGCCTTTTTAAAATTGGAGATATAATTTTTAAAGGTAATTTATATCCCATTATAAAATAATGGTAAATAGGTATTCACATTATAAGTATCTAAGTAGTATAGGGTCACATCAAATTAACTGCCGAAAATGAGACTGGGAACTTTTTGTGTAAAAGTACCTATTATTTTTCTCAAAACTCAGTCACATTTTAATACCCCTTTGCACAAGGATATAGTTGAGTTTTCTCTAAAAAAATACCAAAACCGTATCGCTATTGGTTCGCAGACCACTTTCCATACATACTTTCCCAGTCTCCTTTGCAGCAATCATGGGTTCTATAATATGCATTGCCAGCTCTAAGGCCGTGAACTTTTACAAACGCAGTTGGCCGCGTCTGCTGTGCCGCTGTACGCGACAGACTAAGTGGTCAATCAGACTGCACTAGCGGGTGCGGGGGCGGGCGCGGGCGCTCGGGTCTTGGCGTCTGCGTGTTCACAGTAGTGCCGAACGAGCTATCATACGCACTACACGCGCAGTCACCTAACAGACGCTAGATCACTGTGAGCGATACGGGCGGACTGAACCATTAGAAACACCCGCCGCGCCCGCGCCCGCCTCATGCAGGCGCGCGACTCGCGGGCGCACTGTGAATGCAACTGGCGTCTACATACATTTGATTTACACGCGCCCGCGCTAGCACCCGCGCCCGCCTCCACTCTGAAATACGGCTGAGTGTGCGTCCATACTGAACGCGCGGTGACTAGGGCCTGTGACGATCGCGACGGCGAAGGCGTGCGGTGGCCACAGTGACGTGTGAGCTGTTGTAGCGCTAAGGCGTATTTCAGGTGTTGCAAACCATGGACGAGGATTTGGTATTTTTACTAGATAGTCCGATCCTGAGATGGGAGGTGTTGAACACAAGATATGGTGTGCACGAAATAAATAAAAGCAGACAAGTTAATGGTGCGATTACTGTGGTATGGATGTTTATTTTGCCACATAGTTAGTTTAGATTGAATCACACTTATAAATACGTGAAGCACATACGCCGAGCGATAAGACCGAAATGGTTTGATACCCCCGCCACCCGCGCATTAGGTCGCTTGCGGACCAGGCCCGTAGTGTGGCCATAACGCGCGGATGGGAACGTTACAAAACTACGCGCGCTATCTCGCTCGAGCCCGTCGCGCTAGGCGCCCGCCTAAGTCACTTCACTATGGACGTAAGTGGCGGTTTCATATGTTTGATATTTCGCGCCCGTCGTCGCAACCGCGCTAGGCCGGCAATATGGACGCACACTAATGCTTATTAGTAGTCTTTATCCAACGCCGTTGACGCTGCGTCAGGCTTGTGAGAAAGATCACTTTAATGCATTTCCATAATAAGCATTAGTCGGCCGCGTACAGCGTCACGCTGGACGCGCTCTGCTGCGTTTGTAACAGAACACAGCCCAACGTTGCAAAATAACAAGTTAGAAAAAAAAATGCTGCTTAAAATAAAATGTTGTATTGCACCAATAAAGTCACAACAAAACAATTCTACTTAACCAAAGAAAACAGCAACAATAATTAAAAACTAAAATAATCAGGCACCCGCAGTAACCTAAATGGACACTAATGACGTCATTCATAACTGACGTCACAACTATGAAGCAAGTTGGTGCATCGTGTAAGTTTTCATTGCCGCGGTCTAGACTGTAGCCACTAATTGCGAGAACTTTGTAGAAAGTACTAGAATGTTCCTTCATTTTTAATTTGAAGAATTTTTCGTTCTGCTGGGGCAAGATTGGGAATTTGATCGTTCAAATCAAATCAAAAAGTCGAACTCGCATACGACGGGTTCCATACCTCCAGCAGTATTCCTTTTTTTTTTTTTTCTTGTTTAAGTACCTTTAGAGTATGCACTACAGTGATACCAAGTTTCACGCTTGCATGTATTACCGTCATTAAGATAGAGCAGGAACAAAAAAATGTTAAATAAAATTTTTTTTTTTCTAGGTATCTTGTATGCAGGTTTAGACTTTTTATATTTTTTTACATTTGCCATATTCTGCCTAGCCTTTTCTCAATTATGTTGGGGTGAACTTCCAATCTAACCAAATGCGACTGAATACCAGAATTTTACACGGAGCGACTGCCATCAGACCTCCACAACCCAATACGGTTTACTCACGTGCAATTTTTCGGTATTGCCCGACTAGTTTCGGACCCAAACGGAGCCCTTAATCATGAGCTGATCACGTGGCGAGGTCGCGAGTCGACTCGTAACTAATAATAATTATGACTATCATATGTATTCGTATGACACCCAGGAACGACAGTTTAACGTATTCTCCGAGGCACGGAGGGATCTCGATGTGTAACGAATGGTCACCCATCGACAGACTGACCGCGCAAGCGTAGCTTAGCCTTGCACATGATATCATCCATGCGTTTGATAATTAGCCACAAGCCCCTCTTTTATATTTTGCATGATAGAGGCCAATGGAACACATATTCTGTGAATTCAACTGGCCAACTATTACGGCTAAAAAGATACAGCCCTGTGGCAGACAGACAGGCAGACGGATAGACGTCGTAGGCTTAGTGGATAAAATCCTGTTGGCACACTTTAGGATCCCTAAAATCGTACAAGTTTCGAGAAGTGTTTGGCGTTACAAGCCGGCTTACCACGTTGGCTACATTAACCGGTAACTAGGTTTAACATTTCTGGTCACCATCTAGTTTAGAGTTTGGTAGTCCAGCCGCATCCAATAATTTGTAGAAACACTAGATAGCGGCAATGCTCGCTTAAATCCTACTTTAGCAAAATGTCCGCTCCAGCTTTAACCATAAATTCATTACATTTCAACACTATGAGAAATCTTTTTCTCCATATATATATCTCAGTTTCACCCAAGAGAACTGTTTCAAAAGTAAGCCTAAAATACGACCGGTATATATTGAAGTTAGGTAAGTATCCTCATACCTTATTCCCTGAAGGAGTTGGCAGGCTGTGTTTTAATCGCGTTGGTAAGTATTAACAACTTAAAGATACAGTTTATCCTCAGGGGAGGAATGATCGAGTGTTCTATATTGTGAGAGAACGTGGCACAAAATACGTAGTTGAGATTAGTACGAGTTAGTAAATTACGATAACTGGAATTGTTTTCGAAAGCTTGAATAATATACAGCATGGCTGGTTTGACACTTTACATACACTTATGTACGATTTCTACTAAACGGGCTGCGCCGGAGCGCGTCGGAGCGCATATCACTAAAGTGATAAAGGAAATTCAGGCTTCTATACAATAGTTAAGTTTCATGTTTGCATGGAATTTACACTGCTTGGAACTCGGTTAGACCCGCGCGTATGCCGCGGCAGCCGGTCGGCTCCTCGCGTACGTGGACGGCGGCGCTCGGCTGTCGTCGCGTCCGGTCGGCTCCACTCGGCCACACCGCAGGTAGAAACTGACTGCGATAGCGGATACACGAGCACGCGCGTGCATGCGCCCGGGTTCCAGCAGATTGTAGCGGTCGGGCGGACGCGGTCGGCTACTGGCGCGTGCTCGAGCATCCGCTGCGACGCGCTGCGCTGCGCTCCTGCGTGGTCCGGTTGGTGGAAATCGTACATAACACACACTTTACACGAGCAGAGTTGCTCAAGGATATAGAGAACATGAGAGAGTAAGATTTGTATGAAATCCAATGGGCCATTCAAAAAAGCAGCGAACTTGTTTTGATTCACTGCAGCTAATCTTCAAGAAATAATTTATTCTAAAAACGATGCAATGTGCACTAAAATAGCGCTAGGGCCCAAGTAGCATCAATTTTCAAAAAGCTGGATGATTTTAAACAAATTCACGCGCATAAATTTGAAAATTTTCATAGTGAAAATCGCCAAACAGTGGAATGCGCTGCACGAGTGGGTGTTCCCCGACAGTTACAATCTGGGTGTCTTCGAATCACGAGTGAATCGGTTACATCTGGGCAAGCGTGCTCTATCGTAGACCGCATCATCGCTTAATATCAGGCGAGATGGCGGTCAAACGCAGGACTACTATCAAATAAAAAAAAACATAGATCGTACGCTGCGGAAGCATTCTATATCACACATAAGCGTGCTGACGCATTTCCAGTGATTTAAATGTGATTTGATCGATTCTATTCAGCTTCGTAAGCATATATGTATAAGCATGCGTCAGCGTCCATGTGTCCAAGCTAGGGTTGCAAACCCCAAATTTGTAAAACTAGAATTTGACGATAGAAAAACCAGGAAAATTCAGTTTAAAACAGGACGTAGCAATAGTTAAATTAATATGTCGTGAAAATAGGTGAAATGAAATTGACTGACTGACGTAATGAGCTTACATTGTAAGCGCATTACCTCAGTTCTATGCGGAAGGCGAATCGATGCGTACGAAATGTCATACTAAAAATAGCCATTTCCTATGAATAAAATTCGAATCGATAGATATAGAAATATTTATTAGCCAGGAACACGGTACAAGGTTATTAGATAACATAATAATATTGACTGAAAAAATCGAATTAAGTAGTCCGTCAGTTAGATTATCAAAAAATATTTGAGCTGTATTTTTCTTTTGTTACGTAAACCAAAATTGACGAAGATACGACACTTTTAAAATTGGCAAACCGTCACAAGCGAGTACAATTTTTACTTGCTTCTGACGTCACAAGCCGACCCTCGAGTTTTAATGCGTTTTATCTTTCCAAATATTCATAGATTTAACAAAAGAAAAAATAAGTGTCAATTATTTTTCAAAACTTTAATTGGCGAACTAATTAGATTTGCAATTTATTGATGCTGTCAACATGCCTATTATGGTATGGTTCTTCATACTTCGCCGGCACAGCAGCATGCAAAAGAACTTAGTTAGTATTTCTACCTAGCCTTTTCTCAACTGTGTTGGGGACAGCTTCCAGTCTAAACAGATGCGGCTGAATACCAGTATTTTACACGGAGCGACTGCCATCAGACCTCCACAACCCAGTTACTGGGCAATGCCGATATCCTAAGGTTAGACCGGTTGTCAGACTTTCAGGCTTCTGTCTACCAGTAACGACTGTCATAGATATTCGTATGACACCCGGGACCGACGGTTTAACGTGCTCTCCGAGACATGGAGGTGTCTCGATGTGTAACGAACGGTCACCCATCCACGGACTGACCACGGCAAGCGTAGCTTAACCTTGCAAATCATATGTTCCGCACGATTGATTTAGCCACAAGCCCCTCTCAAATTAACTACTACATACATGTTTATCAGAAAAAACAAACTAAAATATTAAGGTTTGAGTGCACGTCTCCTTATTGAGGAAATAGGAAGAAGACGTGACCAGAGGGCTGGCTTCTTTTTCGGCCAAAGAATTAGCGTTGTTATACACGTGGCAACGCTGCCAACGTTCTGGGCACGCGCCAGTCGACAGTGATACGGAGGAATATTTTGATACACTCTTTTAGTTTGTATACGTAGTTTTAGTCTAGGATATAATTTTTCCTTGTTTATTTATGTAAGTAGAATCAATAGTGTCTAGGCAATATATGCATAATTACACATAAAAGTAACAGATAAATAAAAATATATCCAAATAAATGTATAAACTAAATTAGCGCATCAAAATATTTCTCCTGATCGCTGTCGACTGGTAACGTGCCCAGAAGGCTGGCAGCATTGCCACATTGTATGGCAATGCTAATTCTTTGTCTGAAGTAGAGTCGACTAGCCGCTATGCAACATCTCTGTAAGGCAATTAGGCACTCGGACCCCACGGCCCGAGTGTTTCGACCCCAAACAGCTCGAAAATATTTACTAATAAAGTTATGATTTTTTTGCCGCAAGAAGCCTTCCGCACCTGCAGCAGCAGCGCCAGCACAGCCTGCCGAGCTAGGAAGATGGGATGGCGCAAGGGTATCGACACACGTTGCGTCCCATACCAGAGGCCTACCTATCTTCCATGGCATCAATGACATGCCATCTGGTCTCTTGCCATGTAAATAGTATGTAAAAGTAGGTATAAAATATTATTTAAATGTAGGTATTTTAAATGAATAAAAACTCAAATACTTCTAATTAAATATTAATTATACCTTATTTACCTATACAAGCTTAGTTTCAGTATATACTAAACCTGAAACTAGTTTGTTCAGAATCACTAGGAGAATCGATTGACATATTTTTTACACCACATTTTTTTTTTCTTAATTTAATTTTTGTTTCAGTAGGTTTATACCCTTTTTTAACAGTTGACGGGAATAGACACATTGAGGCTTGAAATGGTCCGCTCGGTCAGTTTCCGTGTATTAGACAATCCCTGCATAGCACATCTCAGGCATTTCACACTTTACTAGGGAACTTAACGCGACAAAAACTAAGGTGTAACTTTGAGATTTATTAAAAAAAAACACATATTCAGGCAGTTCTGATGAAAATCTTGTTGGGGTGTCTGGGTTTTTGTATATACTAAAAATAAAGTTGTATAAGGCGTCTGTGAGTTAAAACATAATTAAGTACGATGCTGGATAAGTATGTCTAATCCTTATCCTTAACATTACTATTGTCTAGGTTAAATCTAGTCTTTCATTGTTCAGTGCCTCGTCCCTCCAGTGCTTTCCATCCGTTTTTCTCATATTTCTACAAAAATATATTTTATTTCACTGTAAATCCACCCTTGAGGACTGTTATATAAAAGGGGGTGGAAATAAGGTCGCATTATATTCTAATAAGTAGGTAATATGTCCAAGATTTGTAAATCATGTCTCCGCGATTCCCGGAACGTCTCTAATATTCCTTTTGTTTTATATGTGAAAAAGCTTCTAATGCGTACATTAGGATTTGAGTCGCCATTTTGATTCATGATGGGTATTGACGGCTTCGTTTGCAAGCGCTACTGCTGAGCGTGCAGGGTTCGATCCCCAGCAGAACAATTGCGTAACATAACCAACATCAATCAAGAAAGAAAATACATTTATTTAGCACAGACTAAAAAGGCACACAATATGAAATAAAGCATAAAAAAAAACAAAAATAAGAAATTAGCAGGAAAGTGTGCCTCACGGCTGCGCCAAAAAGGCCCAGTACAGCAAAAATGCCAGACAACTAGTGCTTGACGCTGGTTTTCAACTGGACCTGAAGTGTGAGGTGACGGATGTAAGTCAGTTTTATGCTGCAACGTGTGTATGCCTAATTAAATAAAATAAGATAAATTGTCAGTTAAAAAATAATAATAATAACGAAGTCAAGACAGTTGATGAAGTCGGATTTTTAATACAAACGTTGGAAATTGTTGACCTGTTAAAATCATAGCGATTACGAGTGTGTTGCGCAATTAGAATGCTGGTCGGGAAAACTGTTATTGATTTTTTTTATTCGATTTTTTTGCTGAACTTTCGCAAACCTCAAGGTAATACGATTAGTGACTTTTCTGTAGACCTACCTACTCTTATCTTACGTATTACAAATGCCTACGGGCTGATTATTTGCCTAAGGGGCAGACTGTTTGTTTGGCAGCCTTTGAATATCCGGTGAGCAGTTCTACTAATTAATTGTTTATAGTTGCCTCAGGGGCTATATCGATCAGTCCTGATATGAAGGATGAATCCGGGCTATCGAGTACTCCTGTGAGGACGCTGGAGTGTCAGGATAGCCGAACTGATGAGCGGTTTTACTATAACGCGTCCCATCCCTAGCGGCTACGGGACAACAGTGGGTGCTGTCGGCCGGCAGGACTAAGGCGTCATTTACGGAGACGCGGGGCGTCGCACGTCGCGTGCGGCGTGGCGTCTCGCGGCGCGTCGTACCATTTTTCTGTTTACGGAGCGGCGGCGCATGCAGCGGCCCGCATCGTCATACGCGCAAACACAAACATATGGCAACGTACGATGTTGTTTATGAAGATGCGGCGCGTGCCACGCCGCGGGCTCCGCCGCGGGTATCGCTACGTTTTACCGTGAACGGAGAATTGCAGGAATAGCTGATCGCAACGCTGCGTGCACCGCCGCGATAAACGTCGCGTGCGACGCGGCGATGCCATCCGCGGGCTCCGCCTACATTTCAAGCAAACGCGTGTATAATCGCTTCTCCGTAAACGCTCTCACATATAACGCCATATGTTTGAATTTATTGCGGGCCGCGTCGCACGACGCGACGCGCGACGCCCCGCGTCTCCGTAAATGAGGCCTAAGTGGTCAATCAGACTATACTAGCGGGTGCGGGAGCGGGCGCGAGCGCTTGAGTCTTGGCATCTGCGTGTTCACAGTAGTGCCGAACGAGCTAACATGCGACGCTTCGGCGGGTGAATCAAAATGGTTTAGAACCACACGCGCAGTCACCTAACAGACGCTATATCACTGTGAACAATACGGGTGGACTGAGCCATAAGCGTGTGGTCCTGAGTGACGGCGTATCGCGCAGGCGGAATGAACGGCGCATTAAATAAATGTTCGAAACGTTTGAATTTTAATATTGACATTATTAAAACCAAAGTAAAATAAACACACGCGCGTACGCGTCAACTTTCCCGAGTGCATCAAGGACAGTAATCGACGCTAAAGCCACGGTAAAGTCGCTCCGCAATCCGCAATACGCCCTTGCGCCGTCACTCAGGACGCACACTTAGAAGCTTCCGCGCAACCCGCGCTCACAGCTCGCGGGAGCACTGTGAATGCAACTGGCGTCTACATACATTTTGATTTACACGCGTCCGCGCTAGCACCCGCGCCCGCCCCCACTCTGAAAGACGGCTAAGACGACGATAATCGAGGCCTCGCATTCTACTACACCGATACAAAGAAACAAGCCAACCTATTTTTAGCAACGCAGAATCTGCTCACCTTAAACCCTGAACATAATTAATCACCCTTTCAACCCTGGGGGTACAAAAACTAGACCGTGTCAAAGGTATGACGAAGCTAATTAAACCCTTTGTGATTAGTAAGCCTCTGTCTTTGCGAAGTAACTGGGAACTGATTAATTACTACTGTACAGAACCGAGATGAGCCAGCGACAGGTTTTAATATTGGAAGGTTGTTTTTGGGCTGACAAAAGGGAGATGGCATTTTAGGGGTGAGGTTGGTAGTGTTTTTTGGGTTGCAGTTGTAGGGTTATGTTTTTTTTTATCTGTATCTGTTTTTTTAACTGACTTCAAAAAGGAACAGGTTTTCAATTCGATGCCGATTGTTTTTTTTTTTTCGTGTATCCTTATGTAAACAAATTCGTGTAATTCCTTAAAACCACATGATCTACTAATGGTGTAGATAGGCCCCACACGGAAATTAACTTGATTAAAAATATTTTTCATGCGGTAAGTGGTCATATTATTATCTAAACCAACACAACATAAGTACTTATAGAGGGACATAGATAAAGAAAAAAAAAACATTTTTTTTCTGCCTGCGCATTTTGATTCTTCTCATAAACGAATGAAAGCAAGGCGACGTGACTGGCGGTCACGACTGACGCGATATCGCTCTTTGCAGTCAGTTAACTTGGGGCTCTAAAATGACTCAGGAATCGAAAACAAAGATCTTATTTTGAATTTTTTTGTAGGTACTTGATTTTCAAAAATACCCATTTCGGGTTAATCTGTGTCACTAGATCACGCGGTTTGAAGGGGTTACACGAATTCGTTTACACCCTGTATACGTAAGACGCAGCATGGGTAGGCATCCCACAAGGTGGACCGATGATCTGGTGAAGGTCGCGGGAATCCGCTGGATGCGAGAAGCACAGGACCGGTCGATGCGGCGATGCTTGGGGGGGGCTATGTCCAGCAGTGGACGTCTTTCGGCTGATGATGATACGCCTATTTCTCCGCTTTGTTATTTTTTTTCCGTAAATTTTTGTTAGTTGTTGTGGAAAGCTTGCGAATTTTTCCCACATGAATTTTATGAATTTTATTGATTAGTTTTTTTTGTACAATATTAGTTTGGAAATATTTAGATAACGTTCTAGTTGTAGTTGCAGTGGTCGACGAAGTCGTACACTATTATTATATATACAAGGTTAGTCAGAAAGGGGGTACTAATCCGAAAGGGTGTTAAAGTACACATAATAATGAATAACTTTTGTTTTACAACTTTTCCCAAAAGTCAATAGTTTAAGAGAAACACTTGTTCAAAAATCTCAAAAAAAAAAACTCTAAAATCTATCCATCCCCAGTTATGATCAGCTGTGTTTACATTTTAGGTCATATTTGGGGTCATGAATTAGAAACACCCTTTTCTGAATTTGTAACTAAAGCAGGGATGCAGAATTTTTGAAAAAACTAAAATAAAAATCATTTTATTAGGAAAAAAAAACATATCGAATTTTGAAATTTTAACACTTGCTTTCAAACAGTCATCAGCGATACTATAAGTGGGCTTCGGATTAGTACCCCCTTTCCGACTAACCTTGTATATTAAAACTGTTTTATCTTCTCATACAAACTAATCCTATGCAGGGACATTGCAAGGCGGGTAGTCGACGCCTCACGTGACGTAGACTTTGGGCAAAGGATTAGCATTGCACGTGGCAACGCTGCCAGTGTTTTGGGCACGTTTCCCGTTAGAAACGATGCGGAGAAATATTTTCATGCACTCTTTTAGTTTATTGTTTTAAATAGGACCATTGAATAGGACATTAATTTTTCTTTTCTTTCTCAAATTCGAAATATTTTCCTTTTTGTAAATGTATTACTCATCAAAATATCATATTATTATTATTTTTTATTATTATTATTATTATTTTATTTATTTTAAAAAAAACGTTGCCCCACACGTAAGATTTCTCTTGTATCGTGGGTGCGTTTACAGACACAAATCTCACAAACAAACGCCTAGACCCGAAACAACCATCTGTAGGTCATACAAATTTTTGTTCCGTGTGGGAATCGAACCCACGACCCGTAGCGCAAAAGCCAATCGCTTAGCCACTGCACCAAACGTGTCGTCGTCGTCGTGTCGTCGTATTATTCTAATAGTTATAGTACTATGAAAACACATTTCATCTAAACTAGTTTATATACACTTACATACATAAACTCACGCCTTTTTCCAATAAGAGGTAGGCAGAAACTGCAGAACGCCACATGTTACGATTCTTACATATTCCTTTCGCTTCGTCCACGTTCATACATCTCGTCATACATGCCAGTTGAGAGTACTACGCACCTGTGTTTTTTTAAGAACTTCACCAATAACATCGATGCGATCTAGAGCGTCCTCTACTGGCGTTTCCACTGAAATCCGCCTACTGCTACCTATACAGGCTGTTAACGAATTCGTGTAATACCTTCAAATCGCGTGATCTACTGGTGACACAGATAAACCCTAAAAGGGAATTTTTGAAAATAAACTGAAAAAAATAATGAAAATAAAATCTTAGTTTTCTATTTCTGAGTAATTTTAGAGCCCCGAGTTAACTTACTGCAAAGAACGATATCTCGTTAGTCGTGACTGCCAGCTGCGTCACCGTGCTTTCATTCGTTTATGCGTGGCATCGAAATGCTCAAGCGCATTTTTTTTTGCAAAAAAAAAAACTTATTTTTTATACTGAATCCTTATTAGGTGGTTTAGATACGATCACTTACTACCACCGAATGAAAAAAAAATTTTTTTTGTTTTTTAATCAGGCTAATTCCCGTGCAGGGCCAATCTACACTAGTAGTAGATCATGTGGTTTTAAGGAATTAAACGAATTCGTAAACACCTTGTATATAAATCTAAAGTACGTATAAAATACAATTCAAAAATAAAACTTTAAAAGTGCACTTAGGCTTCGAGTTTGTGTTTTATTTGTATGTGAACGTATGTGGGAGTGAATTGCATTATTTTAATACTACAATAATACATTATACTAAATAATACATTCATAATAAAGTAAATGTTAGAAAATAATAAAAACTAAATAAAAATAAGAACATTACAAATTAAAAACATTCAATACAATTCAAAATTCAATAACATTCTACATTCTAATATTACCCAGTATCACATTAAATAATAACAGATTCCTTTAAAACTTGGATATGTCATCGTCTATCGAATACAGATATTTCTCCAATAGAAACACTTTGAGTCTTTACTTAAAGGAGCTCTTGTAAGCTATAGTTTTTAAGTCCAATGGCAACCTATTAAAAATCCGCACTGCTTAATATTGAGGACTATGTCGAACAATATTAAGTTGGGATATTATTTGACTTTTAAAATCTTTCCTGCGCGTACTTTCCCTCAACTGTCTCTCCTCATCTGTTTCATAGTTATGCAGGTATTTTTAAAAATTCACCTATAATACTAATACATTATTAAATCAGGATGATGTTTGTGGAATAGAATAGAATAGAGATTTATTTGCGAGAAACACGGTAGGTACATGAGTCTTATAATAATGCAGGTACAGATCAACATGTTTCGCCGGCACAGCGGCATGCAAATTAATATTAAATAATTACAATTTTGTTAATTACCTTTATACTCGTAATATAGACTAGGAAGTTTTAGATTTAATATTATGTATGACTGAATTAATTAAATTACAATGTTTTAAACATTATGCTAAGACACAACTTTGTAGCTATTATTATTTTTATGGATGTTATCTTCAGGAAGCTATTTATTGTCCTAATTTGAAAAGTCGTAGAACAAGACTTACTAGCCTTACTTAGAAACCACCACCAGTTATACGGTGTATCCTAAAATTTTCAGCGTCCACAATACAGAGGCGTGTCTTGCATTAATGTACCTGATTTTCCAGTAGTTTAGTTGCAGATACTGACTCAGCGTTGACATAACATTTAAAAATAAACTATGTAGGTAGGAAAATTGATAATCTTATCTTAGCGATATAATTAAACATTATTATCCATTGCTCTCGGGCTTTCCCCAGAAAAATAACGAGCCTGTTATAGCGATATCTATTGTAACATTGATTGCCCTGATGTAACTTGTTTTGTCTCGTGTACTGCCGGACTTAAAGAACAGCACTACCCCATCTCTTCCCGTGGGTGTCGTAAAAGGCGACTAAGGGATTTTCTAGAGGATGGGCAGCAACGTTCTCTGAGTACTTTAACAACCATACTGCGATCGCCAACCCAGTGCCAAGCGTGGCGATGCAGGCAAACGGTAGTCTTTCGGGTGAATGATGATGAATTTGATTTGAACGTCCGAATACTCATTCTAATAAAACAAAAAAAAAACAATAATAATATCACAATCGATACGGGTCAGAAAGTCTGAAACCGGTCTAAGTTTAGGTGGCTTAGTAGGCGTTTCGGCCGCTGAGTTTCGTCCGATCCGGCCGAAACAGCCATTTCATTATTATTAATATTTTTGAGTGGTGTTTCGGACGAATTCTTTTTTAAAGGCAAAGTAACGTCAGAAACATAATCAAATAATACCTATTTTACTTTGTGGCCATGGATAAATCGAAATGTACAATCAAATAAAAAAAGTCTTATTTTTTTACTGAATCCATAATAGGTGGTTAAGATTCGATCACTAGGACAAACGGAAAGAAAAAAAAAATTTTTTTTTTGGCACTATTTCCCCTGTGGTGTAAATCTATCTATACCAGTAGCAGATCATGCAGTTTTAAGGAATTACACGAATTCGTTAACACCCTGTATAAGACTGATTATTGTTGTTTACATTTATAATTCTTATTTTTAATTGATATATAAGACTGATTATTGTTGTTTACATTTAAAATTCATAATGTACGCTTTTTAATTGATATATAAGACTGATTATTGTTGTTTACATTTATAATTCTTATTGTACGCTTTTTATTTGATATTTAAAGACTGATTATTGTGATTATCATGTTTACTGTTGATTGTTGTAATTGTATATTAATGTTTATCTTTGTCCAACAATTCCCTGACTTTTACTTCAATAATATAACCCTGCCTAAGATTTTTCATTCTGACCGTACAACATTTGCTTCAAAAAAAGTATCGTCCGAAACGCCACTCAAAAATGTTAATAATAATTAAATGGGTGTTTCGGCCGGATCGGACGAAACTCAGCGGCCGAAACGCCTACTAAGCCGTTTAGGTTATCGGTATTTCGCCATAATTCGATTATGGAGACCATGCACTGGAAAACGCAACGTAGTACTGCCACCAGCTAGATGAACAAATGACCAGCATCCTAATAGGCATGTTGACAGCATCAATAATATGCAAATCTAAATAGTCCGCCAGTTAAAGTTTTTAAAAATAATGGACACGTATTTTTTCTTTTGTTAATTCTATGAATATTTGGAAAGATAAAACGCATCAAAACTCGAGATTCGGCTTGTGACGTCAAAAGCAAGTAAAAATTGTACTTGCTTGTGCAATTTTAAAAGTGTCTTAATTTCGTCAATTTTGGTTTACGTAACAAAATAAAAAATACGGGTCAAATATTTTTTGATAATCTAACTGACGAAATAATTAGAATTTTTCAGTCAAATACCCTATTGCGCAAAACACTCGTAATCGCTATGGCTTTGATTTTGACAATACAACAATATTCATTGCGTGGTACATACTTAGTTGTGGAGAAGTCGGATTTTTAATACATATGTTGCTATAGCAATTGACCTGTCAAAATCAAAGCCATAGCGATTACTAGTGTTTTGCGCAATTAGGATGCTGGTGAGGATAGCTGGAAGTGCAAAATGTAGAGACCGGCCGAGAATCTATGGCCTTTGTTCAACAGTGGACGTCTTTTAGCTGATATGATGTGGTTGTGGACGTAATTGGGAAACTACGCAAATAATGAAATATGATGACTAATATGTTGGCAACATTGAGCAACCTATACATGCATAAGGGACTAATTACATTAAGCAGAATCAATTCGCAATAAAATTGATGATTTTAAGAGACAGTTATTCACATTACCGACCTGTGAAAGATTGCTCGCTATATTGCTTTCAGCTGTGGAAGCGTACTTTAGCATACAAAAGCTGAATCGATGTAAAAAGGGTTATTTCCATTATTTGACTCGGTTACGTTTATCCATAGTCCCTGTCTGCTCTTACCTAATGGTAAACGCAGACAGTCAAAGATGGAGCACACGAATCCCAGAAACACAGATGTAGAGGGATTCCCCTATACCCCTCTGGCTCTCACATACACACGACGGAACATCGTTAACTGCTCGGCTTGACTTTTGTTTTATTTTTTGTTTAGTATTTTGTTAGCTACTGTGATTCCCCAATTCGGTATGTAAAGTTTTTTTTTCTTAATTATTGGGCTATTTAAAGAAACTGGTTTGAATATTTTTGTTTTCTACGTGGTAGTTGTTTTTTTAATATTTTTTAAAATGTTTTTCTAAGGATACGTCACGCGATAGGAGGGGTTACCATAAACAAAGATACCATTTCTTTGTCTACGCCAAGTATAATACCATAGAGTATTCCTACGTCACGAAAAAGGGAGATAGTCACTTAGAGGTCAAATTGATGTCAAGTGAATTCATGCATTTCTGCTAAAATAAACACTTATAATTTTAAAACCTAAAAATTGCAAAATAAGGTTTACCAAACTAAAACCTCGAAACGGTTTTGGAATCAGCATAGGTCAACTTTTATTTTACATACCGAATTGTGCGAGTCCAAAATTGATTATTTTGATTTCTCTTTTTGATCTTTCTTTCCATTTACTATGAACAAAATATTTCATTACAGAACATTTCTCAGCATAAATTTGTTATGCTGAGAAATGTGTTTAGTCCCTAAGTCGTAATTAAATAAGTAATTCTTATCGACAATAATTCTACGAAATTATATAGAGTAGCAATTTCTGGTAGAAGAAAATGTACCTACCGTTATCAGTACATTAGTTAGTTATGATGGGTTAACAGATATTGCAATCACATCTGATAAGTATATGAAAACAACGATTTATTTGTGAGTCAATATTGTGTATATGAAATAAAGAGCGTGTCTGTTTGTACATGCTTATCTATAAAACTGCTGGATAGATTTTGATACGGTTGGAACGAGTAATTATAACCGCAGACAACAATTCATGTTGGTCCACTGATATATGTAGATTTTGTCAGTTACAACTGCCCCGCGAGCACGGATCTTTTATCGAGTCGATTCGAGAAATTGATCTTTTCTAAACGTCAAATATGACATAAGATATCGATTAAACGACAGCAGTTGTCGTTTTATCTATATCTTATGTCAAAGACGTTTAGAATAGATCAATTTCTCGAATCGACTCGATAAAAAGATCCGTGCTCGCACCGCTGGCGAGGCATAAGCTGAGCTTTGCATTTGTGTGAGTGCACATAGAATCGATTGCCAAAAAGCAGTGTAAACCGGTTTAAACCAAGCAAAGGACGCGTCTGCTTTAATTCTCACACAAATGCAAAGCTCAGCTTAGACCTCGCGGACGGTACTGACAGGTTGTAGGCGAAAAAAGTCCATTTGATAGTCTACATGTCAGCATGCAAACCATAGTAAATTGGTCCTACTAAAGTTGACGGTGATAGGAAATGTCAAATGAAACATTAGGAAGAAAAATCTGTCCGTGTATTATCGCCGTATAACCAAAAGAAAAACAAAAAATCGTATAGAAGCGACACTCATGCATTCAAGGTCACGATAATAGCCTACCGTCTCGCGTTGGCTTAACCAACAAGTCAGTCAAGGCGCTGCCTTGCGCTCGCGCGGTCGTACGCAATCTGTGCGAGTCCCTGCGAAAATATTAAATAAATAATAGCCCTAAGTACCTACCAGCTCTGGCGTATTCGTCGACGATAGCAGGGCGTTGCAGGCTGAGGGGGAGGTAGGTGTTTATGAAGCGGTGTTTGGAGCACACACAAAGGAGTTTCACTTCCATACAGTGTTATTTATTATTATGGGGCCAAATTCTAATAACAAAATTGTTGCTGAACCGCAAACGAACCACAACCATCATTCACTTTTCGTTTACGAGAACAATCAAAGTGTTTGGTTTTGATTTTGTTGTCAAATTATTTGACTGTTAAACGGAAACTATCTGAATGTACGGGGCTAGCTCTAGTTTGTTTACGTTTAGTTTACGTTTCAGTTAGTAGAATTGTCCCATGCGACTGGATGAGGAGGGTAATCCTTAGCCTGAGACAGGTCAGCAAAACAACGGATGGCAACATTAAAAGTCTACATTTTATGTTAAATCAAAACTGTTGTCGATACCTATAACGATGTTTTGTTTTCAAAATATAAAATTGAGGAAAATCTCTCAATTTCCACAAACCATTGAACTACAAGATTTATGAAGATATCAAACAAATCTCGAAATTCTCCCGCAATGAGGAAGCAATCTGCAATAGGAGGAAGCGACAAATGACTATGAGACTATAGCAAAGGCTTTTAAGAGATTTTGGAAAAACCATTCAAAATTTTAAACGAAATTTGATGACACCATTAGAGGCGTAAGGATTTGTTTTATAGCAATTGCAATTGAAAATGAAAAACAAATCAAACTTTGCACTAATCGATTTTGGTAAAAATCCTTAATAATGATTTCGACAGTCCTGAGCTTTTATCAAAATTCTTTTTTAATGTCCCATGTAAATCTGTTCGTTCTAATCCACCATTACTTATACCTGGTGCGTCTTCAAATTACACACAGAATAGTAATGTTGTGCGGACAAGCAGAAGTTTCAATAATCTGTGTAAGCAGCACGGTATTGATCCCTTTGTAACAAGTGTGTCATCGGCAAGAAGGTGCTTAAGCCTTAATTTCTTTTAATAGGTAGTTTTTATTTTATTAACCCCCGACGCAAAAAGAGGGGTGTTATAAGTTTGACCGCTATGTGTGTCTGTGTGTCTGTCTGTCTGTGGCACCATATCTCTTAAACGAGTGAACCGATTTAGGTAAGGTTTTTTTTATTTAAAAATTTGTCTTTTTAGCGGTGGTTCTTAGATATGTTTTATTAAAATCAGTTCAGCCGTTTCAGGGTCATCAGTTGTTTTGATATTTGCGATGGGGATTTTTAACATTTTAAAGGACAATGGGACAAAATGTATGGACCCCGTCCCCACCCTTGTAGCATCATAGAGTGAGTTTGAATGAATGAACGAATGAATGAATAGTCGAGAATGAGTGAAGGAATGAATGAAATCGGTTTAAAATAAGATAAAAATGATATTTAATTTTTTATTATTTCCTCATTTTAAATCAATTATTGGCTGAAAAATAAATGATATACTGACTTAAAGAATGAGTCGTTAGGTATATTCAAAATGAACGGTTTATACAGTCAATGAATCAAAAACTCCTAAATGAAGAGTATTATAATTTGCCCGAACATGAGGACGGGACGGATGTGGGTGTGGGAATCACCGTATCTCTCGAAAAGAACGGCTGCGCTCTTTTCGGGATTCACCTCTATTCTCCATTTCCGGAACCAGACCCCGACGGCGCTAGCTGCGGTTCGAGTGATACTGTCGAGACTCCTACCGGAAAAGTAGATGGCTGTGTCGTCGGCGAAGAGAGCCAACTTGGCGAATCTACATTTGGGAATGTCGCTGGTATACAGCGTGAACAGAAGGGGCGATATTACTACACAACTCCGGCGCGGATAGGGCGAGGAGACGAGAAGGTGCCTTGTAGGCGATAGCGGAAGGAGCGATCCGACAGAAAGTCTCGAATAATGAGCCCGAGGCTGTACGAGTTTGTACAATAAACCGTTGTGCCAGTTCTTGTCGAAGGCTTTTGCTACGTCGAAGAATAGCATGCCCGTTTTGTACGAGCGCATGAAGCGGGAGCGACTATGCGTTGCAATTGTCGACTGCAACAGTGCTTGGTTCGAAAACCGAACTGTTCGTCGGGGATGCAATTCTGAGTACGATGCGCAGGTAATGTAAACCCTGTCGGGTGACATTACGTTTGAAAATGGTAACCGCTGCCTAGGGCTGCGCGCCGCGTCTCGCCTCTGTACGCGTGCGCCTCTCGTTATCTCTTTCCCACATTGAACTATTATTACACTAGCTTTGGAGCTCTTCAAATAACCCCTTATCACTAACTAAAATAATTATATTCATATTGAAGTAATAATATAAGCATTTTTTTAAGGCAATTTTTATGTTACTTTCATGCTAAATAACTATTAAACTATACATTTAACAGATGAGCTGTCATACAATGAAATTAAGAGATTAATAAGGTCTTTCAGATACAATAGGTAAGAAAGTGCTACATTACTGGGGACGTTTTGTCCCATTGTCCTTTATGTTATTTAGTTTTTTTTACTTTGCAGTAGTTTATAGTTAGTTATAATTTATTAATCTGTTACATCTTTTATTGAACCCGTCTCAGTATGTTCATACTTAAATTCAAAATTTATACTGTCTCTATAAGCAAAGACTTGTCATTGGCTCTCTGGTGACTGAATTTGACGCATTCTAGGTTTATTTAGCTGTAAGTCTTCCATGTTTCTTAAATATATAAACTGCGTCCCGAAGAAGCATTAGTAGTACCTTCATTTCTATTTCTGTGGTTATGTTGAATCATCATCATGATCATCTCCCAGCTCTTATGGATCAGCACACATGTATTCCTCTTCCATTCTCCTCTACCTGCCGTCATTTCAGTACTCACTCCTTTCTTACCCATATCATCCTTCACGCAATCCATCCATTTTTTCTTTGGCCTACCTCTACTTGCATATCTATCCACATTCATAAATATTTAACTCTCTTCCGGTAACATGAGTTTCTTCCCTTCGCATAACATGTCCACACCACGATAACCTATTACTTCGCAACCTTCAGTCACTGGTTCTACTTTCTTTATGATGAAAATTGTCGCAATGAAAATAAAATCTGTTACAAATATTTTAGAATAGACTATGTAGAATTGTCAAAAGTATAATAAAAAATGTACTTGTAATGGGAAACCTACGAACACCGCAATGCCAAGCTCGCAGCCCTGAACCCCGTGGGAGGGGCTCGCTATACTCTTAGACAAATAAGACGCATTTTAGCAAGTAAATGCAAAGAAATAAGCAACATATTTGCTTCCAGCAGGAATTCTACACAGTCCTTATAATTTTAAAACCTTAAAGGTCATTCAAATTGAGCTGAAACTCTACGGCGGGTTTCACACTCTGGCGGGGCTGCGTTTTTTAACGTTGACCGTATGTTCTTCAGTTTGTTTATAAAACACGCATAGTGCAACACACTGACAACGCAACGACGCGCGTAGTTGCAGACCGCGCGCAGATCAAGCAATCACGCGCGGGTCCGCGTGCTGTCCCGGAAGGTTTGGCACATTTGGATCTGCGGTAACATGCAGATTTTTGCGAATAAGGGACGTATTCACGATGGAAATCGATGTCGACAGGTTCATTTTTTGAAATCTGCGGCCCATTTGAAAAATGCATGATGGTGCAAATCTGCGCCATCGTCGCCGCGTGCGTGATTGTGTCGCTCCAAGCACCAGAGCGTTGCGCGTGGTGGTTTGATATCTGCCTTAAACAAATAAGACGCATTTTAGCAAGGAAATAACACAATTGCATCCAGCAGGTACTCTTCACAGCACTAATAATGTTTTTATAAACCTTAACGGTCAATCAAATTGAGCTGAAACACTAGCTGAAGAAATGGTTTAAAAGATATTCGGGCCACTTTTGTGTAACGTTAGTGCGTATACACGTAGAAAGCAGGTTGCCGGCGCCGATCTGTCAGCGCTTGTCGGTGCTGGTCCGCACAGTTAGTCGGCGCAGGTAGTCTCTATACTGTGTGGCAAACCAGCGCCGACAAGCTCCGAACTGCGCCGATAAGTTCCGACCTGCTCCGATCAGCGCTGGTGGGCCGTCATTTGTTGCTGTATTTGCAAGGGAAATAAGGCGGATTTTTGTTAAAAAATGCCAGCCCCAGCTTATACCCGCTTCCTGTATGTAGCGGTTACCTGCACGCACCAGTACCGACAAGCGCTGGCAGGTCGGCGCCGGTTACCCCGCTTCCTTTATGTATACGTCCTAAAGACGGATCTCACACTACTACGCGCCACGTTCCGATGCGCGGGGCGACGCATATACGCGCGCGGCGACGGAGGCGTAGGTCTGCACCAACATGCGGTTTTATATGAGTGTCCGTGCGGGGCTGCAGATTTCGATATTTCCGCACCAAATGAAGTTCAATTCACGGTCGACCATCGCGCCCGTCACTGTATTCTTTACATTTCATATTCCAAATAGAAGGACAGTATTCGTTTTGAAAAATGAATCAGTCGACGTCAATTTCCATCGTGAACACGTCCATTATTTGCAAAAATCTGCGCAATACTGCAGATTAGTCGTGTGTAACTCTTTACAGAGTCGACTCAGTGAGTCTTTTCTTCAATCTGATGCATTGAAACGTATCTCGAAACTATACAAATAGTGTATCTGTATCATTCATTCTGCTCTTTCGGATTTCTGTCAATTTGCCTCATTTGGAACGCGGTTATACACGAACTCTCTCACTCATGCATCGGCTGATCCGAATCCGAAACGTCGCGAACTGACGCGAACGAAAGAGTGACATCGCCGCTCGTCGTGTTCTGTCGGGCCGCTTCGGGTGCTATGAGCTTGCGTCGAGTCGACTATCTTTTCTTGCTTTGCGTACGAGTAAAAGAGATACAAAATAAATTTGATGACGAATATTGCGCGCACTTGTCGCATCGTTTGTTTATGTTTTTTTAGTTGACCTTTGTTTGCGCAAATAAAAACCAGGTTTTTCTAAATTAATTAGTTAAGTGCACGTAAAGTTTACGGAATTGAATACGTATATTCTCTAATCGGGATATTCGGGAATCGATTTTATTTAACCTTAATTCATTATAAAAGTAATGTTTAGGTATGTTTTACTATTATGTATTTTTTGATAAATATGTAATATGTATGCATTAAAATAACACAGGTCAATTAAAAGCGAATTGAAAAAGTATTTAATTGATTCGCGCAAGTGATTTAATTTCTGCTCTCCTTGGCTTGAGTTTTGTTTAGTGATTCAAATGATAAAGATACATTCCACTGATACGAATCTTTGAACTGATGCAGATACAAATGATACATTTACTACGGTGATACACTTTTCCCAGCACTACTGCAGATCCCAGTGTGCCATACCTTGCGGGACGCCACGCGTCCTCGCGCGTAGTCGCGTGATCTGCGCGCGGTCTGCAACCACGCGCGTCGAAGCGCTGTATGTTTTTTTCTATTGTACTACTGTAGGTGGTTCTAGGGGACCATTTCTACGTAACCGGGCAGTTATTGGCGAGACCAGAAGGGTCTCCAGCCAATGGGGGGGGGGGGGGGGGAAAATACTTAACCTAAGCTAACTACTTGTACTACACTAATATCATGACTACCTGCAACAACAGCACTAAGGGCGACCCCTAGTGAGACTCGGACCTTGGCTTAGGGCGTTGCTTTGGGGGAAGACAGCTTGATGAGGGCTGAATTATCCGTGTGAAGTCAGTATGTTGCACTATGCGTGTTTTATATACAAACTGAACTGTTGTGGGGTGCATGAAAGGAGCCTCCCCGAGTGACGTATCTTTTGTGCCACTATACGTCCGGCGCACCCTGGGCAATCAGCGAGATACTCACGCTGATTGGCTAATCCTTTCACAACGATGGCAATCCAAAGTCCACCCTTAAAGCCGGCTCTGTGCGTAGTCTCGATTAACATCGAAGGGTTCTCAGAAGACAAATCTGAAATCCTTTCCGATTTGTACCGCAAAACTCACTGCGATATTCTTTGCGTTCAAGAGACCCACCGAAGCGAAACCCAAAGCCGGCCACACATACCTGGACTAACGCTTATCGCCGAGATCTGTCACCCGAAGCACGGTAACGCAGTGTTTGTTGCTCCCGGCGTAAGTATACTATCCACCAAGTGCTCCACCGAGAACGGCATTGAAGTGATCACTGTAGATGTCGGGAAATGTTCCATTACTTCAATTTATAATCCCCCTGGCACCACGTTCCAATTCGACCAACCATGGAATTTCAACAGCCAGCCTAACAAAATTGTAATCGGTGACTTTAACAGCCGTAGCCCCAACTGGGGCTACAATAACATGGACCTGAGCGGGCAAGCAATCGAAGAATGGGCTGAGACGAATGATCTGACCCTTATTCATGACCCTAAACTACCGGCTTCTTTCAATAGTGGCCGGTGGAAACGTGGTTATAATCCAGACCTAATCTTCGTAAGTTCCAATATCAGCTCACAGTGCACAAAAAGTGTATGCCCACCTATACCTCGCACTCAGCACCGACCTATTATGTGCAGCATTGAACCCGTGGTCAGACCTATGAATGTTCAATTCAAACGCCGATTCAACTTCTCGAAAGCTGACTGGGAGTCATACGCACGCTCTATCGACGACGCTCTCTTGAATGTCTTGCCAACTCCGCAAAATTACGACACTTTTGTTGAGATTGTATCTAGTACATCCCGCAAACACATACCAAGGGGATGCAGAACTTCCTACATACCAGGGCTGTCGACAGAGTCCGCTAAGCTGTTAAGCCAGTACGAATTAATGTTTCGTACCGACCCCTTTGCGGAAGAAACAACTCTGGCTGGAGAATTGTTACTGGCTAAGATAGGTGAGAATAGGCGGGAGAGGTGGATAAACACTGTCACTAATATCGATATGACTCACAATAGTAAAAAAGCTTGGAGCACCATCCGCAAGCTGACTAGTGATTCCCCTCAACCTTCATCTCCCAGCCAGGTCACTGCCAATCAGATTGCTCACCAACTACTCGTAAACGGCAAACCAGCATGCCGCCCCAGCAAGGTTCCTAGGCCACAAAGATCCGATGGCACCTGTGACGATATTAGTAAACCGTTCAACCTTGCTGATATCGTCACAGTGATTAAGAACCTAAAGTGCGGCAAAGCCTCCGGAGTAGACGACATCTCGGTTGAACAACTAAAACACCTGGGACCAGTTGCCGTGTCGTGGTTGTTGCAACTATACAACATGTGTCTGGAATCAGCTTCAGTTCCTCGTCTCTGGAGGAAATCGAAGGTTATAGCCATCCCGAAGCCAGGTAAAGCAGCAGATGACCCCAAAAACTTCCGACCAATTTCTCTACTGTGTCACACGCATAAACTCTTTGAGAGACTGCTGCTGAATCGGCTGACGAGTGTTATTGACCCGAAGCTGATCCCAGAGCAAGCTGGTTTCAGACCCGTTAAGTCTTGCTGCAACCAGACCCTCAAACTCGTGCAACACATCGAGGATGGTTTCGAGATGAAGATGGTCACGGGTGCTGTATTCGTGGACCTTTCAGCTGCTTACGATACAGTAAACCTCAGGCGGTTATTGTGGAAAGTGGAAACCTTGATCCCTGATCAGAAATTTATCAAAGTACTCCGAGAACTTCTCCACAATCGTCGCTTTCAGGTCCATCTTCTCTCGGACAAAAGTCGTTGGAGATCACAAAAGAACGGCCTACCCCAAGGTAGTGTCCTGGCCCCGCTCCTCTTCAATATCTATACCAACGACCAACCGTCCAGCCCGAACACGTCCCGTTTTCTTTATGCGGATGACCTCGCACTCACCACGCAAGCTACCACGTTTGAGGAGGTTGAGGTCAACCTTTCAAATGCTCTTGGCAATTTAGCTAGCTATTACCTCGCTAACTCACTTAAGCCCAATCCGAGCAAAACACAATCGTGCCTATTTCATCTCCGCAATAGAGAGGCGGGTCGTAAACTGAACATTGTTTGGAATGGAGTGTTCATTGAGCATAGTGACTTCCCAAGGTATCTTGGTGTTACCTTGGACAGGTCACTCACATTTCGCAACAATTGTCGTAACATAAAGCGGAAAGTGCACGCACGCAACAATCTCCTGCAACGACTAATTGCTAGCAAGTGGGGTGCTTCGCCTAAAGTTATGCGGACTTCTGGGCTGGCGTTATCCTTTTCTGCAGGCGAATACGCATGTCCTGTATGGAGTCGTTCTGCCCACGCAAAGCTTGTGGATACAGCACTAAATGAAACGTGCCGGATTATCACTGGTTGCCTCAAACCGACCCCGGTACAAATGCTGTATCCACTGGCAGGAATGGCGCCACCAGAAGTTCGTAGAGCAGTAGCTAGCTCTAGCGAAAGAACTAAAATGGAAAGCGATACGCGTCACCCTCTGCACTACAACATCCCCGTTCGGCAAAGACTTAAGAGCCGTAATAGCTTTGCACAGCGTGTCCTCCCACTCAATGGCGAACGTTCACAGGCAAGAGTCCAGCTGTGGCGAGATAAGGCTTCTCTACCCACTCCATTTGTTGCCCCTTCCGAGGATCTCCCACCTGGGCATGAGTTGCCTTGGCTGACCTGGAAGTCTCTAAATAGACTTCGGACTCAGGTTGGTCGAAGCAAGGAAAACCTGCTCAGGTGGAAATTTGCGGGTAATTCAAACCTTGAGTGTAAATGTGGTGCCGTTCCGCAAACTATGGCGCACTTAACATCATGCCCCGCCTGCCCTGTTACCTGTACACCTCAAGAACTAATGGACGCTACGGATAGTGCTAAACTCGTTGCTGAGTTCTGGGCCGACACGGTGTAGATTGTCATCGACACGCTAAGAAGAAGAAGAATACAAACTGAAGTACTTACGGCTAACGTTAAAAAACGCACCGCCGCACACCTGAGATTAAAAGAGATTATAAAAAATGAAATGGAGTATAGTTTAGTCCGCCTCTACAATAATTAATTCGACATTTAAAATCTAGACAAATCCTGAAGCACCAACCTACGTCATGCTCTGATAAGCAACATAACACTACAAAAACACTGCAAAATCACCCATCTTCGAGATAACGCGTCAATAATAGAAATACAATACTAACGAACGATGCGTGCCACTCAATTAATTATCTGTTTATATATATTTCTTCATACTTCTTACTGTGCGAGTATTCAAGATTCGCCAGTTTATGGGTACCATTTGAGGGTTGGAGTGCCAGAAGCACAGAGGATAAAGACTTTAGAATCGTTGAGGATTGTTGGAGGAAGTCCAGTCAATGCTGCTACTGCTGTGCCGCATCAGGTAAGCTGCCCTGCTACTGTAACCAGCATATCCGCAAAGTTTCTTTGTTTATTAAATCAACATTCAGTGTTTGATTCTTATCCATGATTTAGACCACCACCATGGAGGTCGGCAGAAACTGTAGAACGTCACATACTATAATCCTTACATACTCCTTTCGCATCGTCCACGTTCATACAGCTTACCTGTCCTTTTTGAAAGACATCACCGAATAACATAGATGTATGTCCTTCTACGGCGTCCGCTACTGGCGTTTTCACTTACATCCGCACAAAATACACTTACAAATTCCTTTTGTTAATCACCATTTACTCATTCTCTCAACATTACGAAACCAACATCATCACAATACCTATTTTTTTAAAGTAAAAACAAAGAAAAATTATATACTAGACTAAACTACCAATATAAACTAAAAGAGTGCATCAAAATATCCCTCCGCGTCGCTGTCCACTGGAAACGTGCCCAGAAGGCTGGCAGCGTTGCCACCTTGTATGGCAATGCTAATTCTCTGGCCGAAAAATAAGCCAGCTCTCTGGTCACGTGAAGTGTCGACCAGTCTTCTTCCTATTTCCTTAAAAAGGAGACGCGCACTCGAACCCCATGACCCGAGCGTTTCCACCCCAAACGGCTCAAAGACATAGTTTCCTATAACGTTGCTATATTTGCGCCGTTTGAGGGTCTCCGCAGCTGCAGCGGCGCCAGCACAGCCCGCCGAGCTAGGAAGACGGGATGGAGCAAGGGTGTTGACACAAGTCGCGTCCCACACCAGAGGCCTATACCTATATTTTTTTTTTAAACATATCATGTGCAACAGCGTGTTAAAGTTTGTATGGGAAAATCAAATCAGATGATACACTACATATTTAAGTTTTTGTCGAAACTACCTCTAAAAGTCAGCCAGTATTTATATCCACGCGAACGAAGTCGCGGGCTATAACGACAATCCGCCGCCCTTGATCTCGGATGAGCCGCCATGCAGCTCTGATCGGACTAAGTCAACTTCTAGCCTGAGATTATCCGGCTCGAAGGACCATGTCCCAAAAACTCCTAGGGATTCCTATTAGGGCTGTTAGAGGGAGCCACAATGAATAAAACTACCAGGTATTCCTAAGATGACGTTTTAATCAAACAATTCAATTTGCCCTATATTTTGCCGATAACGAAACCATAGCGCACTCAAAATCGCGCCAACGCCATCTATCAAGGTATTGTTTTATTACTTTTACAACATCTTAACAACTACTAATACCTATTTCTCCAACCACAGGCAGGAATCATAGCCAGGCTAACAACGGGCGCGTCATCAGTATGTGGAGGCAGCCTCATCTCCGCCACCCGTATCCTCACTGCAGCTCACTGCTGGTTCGATGGACAGAGTCAGGCGAGACAGTTCACCATCGTTCTTGGGTCCCTTACTATCTTCTCCGGAGGGGCAAGGATGGACACAACCGATGTGACGATGCACCCATCCTGGAACTACTACCTGAATGATATTGCTATTGTGAGGATAGCTAGCGTCAAATTTAGCAGTGAGTAATTTTAAATTATGGATTAAGGTAGCGTATTGTTGTTGTATAATGTGTGGCAAAAGCAACTGTGGATTTAAGAACTTGGTTTCGAAGACAGAAGAAATAAAAAATTCTGTCATAAAATTTTTCGCTATACAGCATAACTGGTTTAGATCCGAAACCATGAACTCTGCTCAGCATTCTGTAAAACGTTTACCATGGGACAAACTCAGCTGTTCCAAACATTCTGTTAGGCACACACTTTGTTTTTAACAGCTGTTTTTTTTTTCACGAATTTCGATATTTCCGGACTCTTGGATCTAAAGCGACTATCCAGTTAAGCTGTATTTGATTGAAATCGTAACCTCATAGGCCCCTCGAGATTTGTATCGGACCTCTTTTTCATGGAACTTATTTATCGCTACAACTTTGAGTTTTGACGCCAAATCCACACAACGTTTAGAATCATATCCTGGAATAAATGTTTTTAAACTTTTGCGATTCATACACATACTTCAAAAGCACAGTACTCTTGCTTCATGAATGAGAACTACTCCACCACTTCAGTCTACCCGGGGCCGGTGTAATTGGGTCGAAACGTCGGGATACAAATAGTTAGTGTGCCTATATTCTATTCTACGCTATTATACCCGAGTCAGTAATAGGAAGTGTAACATCATCATCATCATTCAGCCGAAGGATGTCCACTGCTGGACATAGGCCTCCCTCAAAAGGAGAGGGGGGGGGGGGGGAAGGTTGCCGTAATCGCCACGCCTGGCAAGCGGGTTGGCGATCGCAGCATGATTGTTAAAGTACTCACACACACAGAACACTCACAGAACGCTGCGGCCCATCTTGTAGAGAATCCCTTAGTCGCCTTTTACCACACCCACTTGTTACTACTTGGTATAGTATAGGTATAGTGGAATGTTATTATGATTCCAACGCCCGACTCCAACTGCCCTTGGTCTACCTCGGATCAAAGCTTTAAGATCAACAAGCCCGCTTGCTTAGAAAAAGCGCACTAAACCAGTAATTAATCGCGTAGGATCAATCAAACAATATGTTCTATTTCCAGACACTATTCAAGCAATACCGCTACCGACCGCGGCTCAAGCAAACCTCAACTTCGCAGGCTCAAGTGGCGTGGTATCTGGATTCGGGAAGACGAGAGATGGTACGTACAATTACTATGGTTTACCTACTAGAACGGGAGTGCCTCCGCTGCTGGCGCCGGCATGGCGGCACCCAAAAATAGGAGCCCCGCGCAGCGGGTCTCCGTCGACTCTGCTTTGGAAACCCAAACAACCTTACAAACATCCCGTTAAGTTTTTCAGGGTGATGAATAATCGTCTCATGAAGAGATTGAAGAGGCTTTAAAGGTGTATAAAAACAGTGTATGTAGTAGCGTAGCACCGGCAGCTAGTTTGGCAACCGGCGCCGGCACTCGTAATGGCAACCGGCGCCGGCAGCGGAGGCAGTCTTCTACTAGAACCTAGTCAGCATCATCTGGTAAGACTGCAGTCTAACAAGCATCCGAATTGCGTATCACATTCGTAATTTCAATAGCTTTCATTTTGACAATACAACAATATTCGTTGCGTAGTATACAGTTGTGGAGAAGTCGGATTGTTAATACATACGTTGCTATTAGGAAATTGTTGACCTGAATAAATCAAAGGCATAGCGATTACGAGTGTATTGCGCAATTAGAATGCTATTCTTTGAAACTCAATTACGGCGAATACTACTCGATTGTAGTATGCCCTTGAAGACCATCGTCATCAACGTTGTCTATGTATGTTTACATTATTTCGTGGAAGTCCTCGGCTGAACAACGGTACTTCATTATCACCAGGATAAGAAAATATGTTTGTAACTAAACACACTTTTTTATCCTTTTTTACTCATATAAAATATATAATGTGTATCAGAAATGTGTGGTCATATTTAAGGGCGTTGTTTGGACTTCATAACTTGTCATTCAAATTAGAGCATTAAATCGTGTGTCGTTTAATATATTTCATAATGTCAATATGAAAAAGCCAACAGCGAGCAGTCAGCGCGCTTGCCGCTACCATACAACTCAACTTGGAGCCCGCGCGCTGTGAGCGAGCGGACCACGTGCTTACTGCGCGCCGACTCCGAGTGGCCAGCGAAACAACGTCGTTGCGCCGTCACTCGCGCTCTTTTCACAAATGCCATATAACTACAGTGTTCGAGGCCAGCGCGCGGACTGCGAGCTTGCACCTCGCGGCCAGCGCGCGGACTGCGAGCTTGCACCTCGCGGACGACGCGTAGTTAGCGCGCTTTCGGCTAGCCGTAGCCTAAATTCGAGGCGACGCCGTTATTCAGAGCAACATTTGATAGATCAAACAAAGAAATTTGGACATTTTCTTTCGACTCTCTATAGAAATGGCATGAGTTGTAAGCTAATTTACGTAATTTCATGACGCGCCGATCAAGTTCCAGTGACACTGCAGCTAAGTTTACGCGAGCTTATCTGACAGCGATCGCCTAATGAGATCATAGGAAAAGCGTTGTTTTGATTGAAACTTAACTGCAACTGAACTTATTTAGTTAGTTGAATTAGGCCCCTCATTGGGAAAGTTCGTATAAAGAGTGAAACATTTTTTGGGCTATTTATTTTTTGACCTCTCAAATATTGCTCCAAACAACCTTCTTAAATATGACCACGCAATTTCGTTACACGTTGTATACTCTTATGGGGGATTTACATGAGTCGATTTTAGCCGTGCGGCAAGTCACCAGTCGCTTCACTTGTAAAAATCGAATCGCCACCCCATTTACACCGGTCGACAAAAATCGCATGCGACTACTTCATTTCTAGCGGAACAACACAGCGCAAAACACACCTCATGCGGCGGGCGATCGCCTGCAACTGACTATTTACACGGTCGATTTTAGTCACCCGCCGCATGCGGCTTGTCGCCGCACGGTAAAAGTCGGATGGCACCCAACTTTGGGGCTTGCGATTTTAGTCACTTGCGGCCTAGTCGAATTGTCATTTTGACGTGTAAATGCCCTATTATGTTAGTGTAACAGACAGAGACGTACTCTGGGGAGTTCTTTCTCCCAGAGAAAGCACTAGGAAGCGGTGAAGGTTGGACAAAATGTAAGTGCTGTCCTCTGTAGTTCAAACAGTGTTAAAAATAAATGAATTTTATTTATTTCTTACATACACTGCCTCACCTCACACTACACGCACCGCTGGTTCTGATGCATAACACAAATGTTAAATGTGCTCTTAACTTTACTACCATTATTAGGTAACTGACTTTATTATTATAACTTTCGTGAGGCACATTCATATTTATGATTAGTTACGGTTTACTCACGTGCATTTTTCGGAATTGCCCGACTAGTTTCGGACCCAAACGGAGCCCTTAATCATGAGCTGATCACGCGGCGAGGTCGCGACTCAAACTAGCGCCGCACCGCGCCGCGTAGCGTTGCGCCCGCGACGAGAGGGACGCGCTCTGTGTCGGTATTGTTCGTGCATCTTCGTCACTTGTTATGTCCGTGTTGTTAAGATACTGAGTGCCGGTGCATACTGCGCTTACTGTGTCGCACTCCAGCCCATGATTAAGGGCTCCGTTTGGGTCCGAAACTAGTCGGGCAATCACGTAAAATGCACGTGAGTAAACCGTAACTAATCATCTGAATCTGGGTGTTTACCCAGAGTCAGAATACAAACCAACACCGTATCCCAGTTCTACAAGGAGTGATTGATTGGTGTTACGTCAATCAGTCTAGATTGGATTGGATAATGTCTGTTTCACCAGGTTGTATATACCTACCATAAGGGCAAAGATTTTTCGTGTCTTATCTTCAATCTACAGCTATCTTGAAATTAATATCCAAAATAAATAAATGTACGGCGGCAGAATTAATCTTGAAATTAATTTCGAAATGTTTATTAGATTGAAATCTTCGCATCCGTATAAGATTAGATATCGCAGTCATTACTTAGTCATCTTGATACTTAATGATAAATTATTTGTTTTTCCCAATTTTAGTTACTTATTAACGTTTATTATGAAATACAGGGTGTAAACGAATTCCTGTAATTGCTTCAAACCGCGTGATCTACTAGTGACAGAGATTGACATGGGCATTGATTGGCATTGGTTTTTATTAGATTCAGCATAAAAAAAATACAAATGAAACCTGGTTTTCTGTTTGTGCGTTTTTTTAGAGCCCCGAGTTCATTATAAAGAGCGATTATTACGCTAGTCGTGCCCGCCGGCTGTGCCGCCGTGCTTTCATTCATTTATGCGAGGCATCGAAAAGTATTAAGACAAAAAAATACTACTTATTATTTTGCTTATTTTCTTTTTTGAAGCCTGATTAGGTGGTTTATACAAGGTTAGTCGAAAGGGGGTACTAATCCGCAGACCACTTAAAGTATCACTGATGACGATCTTAAACCAAGTGTTAAAATGTCAAAATTCGATAAAAAAAAATCCATATGAAATGATTTTTATTTTAGTTTTTTCAAAAATTCTTCATTCCTGCTTTAGTTACAAATTCAGAAAATGGTGCTTCTAATTCATGACCCCAAATTTGACCTAAAATGTAAATACAGCTGATCATAACTTGGGATAGATAATTGTAGCTTTTTTTTTTAAATGTTTGATCACCTATTTCTCTTAAACTATTGACTTTTGGAAAAAGTTGTAGAACAAAAGTTATTCATTATCATAGGTACTTTAATACCCTTTCGGAATATTACCCCCTTTCCGACTAACCTTGTATACGATCACATATACCCCAAAAAAAAAAGTTTTTTTTGTCTGTCTTAGTCCCGTACCCTTTTTTCAATCTACACTTTGTTTTATGCATGGGAAGTCATCATATGACTCCTTCCGCTCTGGGCGGAGCGGAAGGGAGTGTCAGACTCTTACTGACTAAAACCCATCCATGTTCCTTCTAATGCCCTTTGCGTTCCAGGGCCGCGGTAACTCTTTCGAATAAATTCCGCAACCCTGACAGGCACTGGCCCTAGCGGGCCCCGTCTACAATGCTGACATCTCTATGAGGCGCGCGTGGAACACAACGCGCCGTCGACCCGTGCCTGGTTCTGATCGATCAATCTACACCAGCAGTTAGATCATGTCGTTTTAAGGAATTACACGAATTTGTTTCCACCTATAGTAGTTAGTAGATATCAAAAATCATCATTATTTTCTTCGTATTTAATGTGAATCTCCAGAAAAATACATTCCGTCCAATTAAAAATAACCTTTGCCATTTCTCAGCCTAATAGGAAAACATTCTCGTACGGTCAGCATCAAAAGTAGCTGAACAGTAGAGTTTTTAAACTTGGCATTAATTAGAAAACGAATTGTTTTAAAACAAAAAGTTTAATAGATACCTAGAGCTGCTAGATAAAGCTCTAAGTATGCCTTAAATTTTTTGCTTCCTATCAATTAGTTATCTAATTAATGTAAAGTTTAAAAACTCAAATGTTCAGCTACTTTTGATGCTGACTGTACCTTCCATAGACATATAATGGTACGAACAAATGGCGTTCCTGTAAGGGTCGGAATGGATCCCGAACATGCCCCTTTGTGATCCAAACACGGACCCAAACGATCCAAAACAAAGGAAAATCAACGCCCTCAAGCAAAATTCACGATTTCCAATTAATTTCATTATTTGTATACCCTTTAAAAATGTTGGAACAGTCGAAATACCCTAAGGTGCATTTTGGTATTAAATATATTCTCTGAATTTAATGATTTTAAAAGCCTTAGAGATTCTGGACTTTGTAATTTTTTGATAATTAGACTCTACTTTTGTGTCTGTTGTTCTTCCGTAAATTATGTAATTCAATAAGGAAATATCGAATCAACGTCCATGTTGTTCAAACTTCCTCGAAATGGCAAAGTTATACCACTTCATTATTTTCCTATCATCTCATTTTCCTGATATATTGCTATATAATACTTTTACTTAGAAAACCAACTTGTACTTCTAACATTCAATATCAGATTTTTCATCCTTGTCATGTCAATATTATACATCTACTAACGTATGGAGAGGTCTTCGATCCAAAACTATGGGTCTTTGCTTGATTATGATCTAAGCTCAACTGTGTAACCGATTACCTTAATAATAATAATAATAATAACCTTAATAATAAATCCCCTCTGGGAAAGGCGTTACCTCATCATGAGATTAACGTAAAACCGGAGGGAACATTAGACTAGCTTTCTACAACCCCATCATATAATAAAAAATGTGTCATGAGGTCTACTGAAAAGCTTACAAACCGCAGGGCAGCTTGTGGCGAGCTGTTGGTGAGTGGCGACACTGCGTACCTTATTGCCTCAGAGAGTCGGTAAGGGCCTCGTCTCCAGTTTGCCTTTATTGGCTGGCTGGAGTGGAACCCCAAGAGTGCCCGCAGGACTCTCAACTCTGGCTTGCCTTTATCGGCCGGCCAGAGGGGGGCCGCCAGAGCTATATGCTCGGGGGTGGAAGTGTCTAAAGGCGTAATAGCGGGGAAACCCACTCCGGGTCTTTTAGACCCGCGACGGCGAAACCGGGGCCACACCTCTCTACACCTCTAGCCGCTCACACGTCTGTTGCCCCCTTCGCCTATGTACTGGCAGCTTTTCAGGGGGCCCAGCTAGTGAGCTGGCGAGTCACCGTCTGCCAACATATTTCAAATTTAAGCTTGAAAGGCAGACGCCGTTTTCTTCCGGCAATAGAAGTTATCCAGTCCACCTAACACCCCTTCCCATAGTCCAGATATTTTTCACCACATTTTACAATAGTCTTGCACCCACCTGGGACGGTCCATGACTGTACTCCAATAGTGCAGCCGTGGATGGTCCCCGGTTGGTGCCCCATCCCATTTTAGATTAAAGTTCTCAAAGGGGCCTCTGCGCGTTGGACCTGTGTCCCCGTGTATGCCTTCCAAAGGACCGGACATCTTCCGCACGGAAGATGAGCCGTGAGCTCCAAAGAGATACAGGAATAATAATAATACACTGGCAACACTCAGTGACAGCTGTAACAATTTCTTTTCGTTCCGTTAATATAATTTAATTAATCTGAATATTTCAGTCTGAAAAACGTTTACAATACCTAAAAAGGTCAACCATAAGCTCCATAACTATTTAAAGATTTAAATAAACGAAATAAAAATGCCTAATCACAAGAAAAGAAAAATACAAGACAGAACTGACATATGTCAAAGGGAAATTCAAAATTAATTATGAAATAACCATGGAAGTAACGTAAAAGAAATATGCTAACTCGAGCCAGAAGCAAAGCAGCACGCCCACCACCCCCGGACTCGCCGCTCAGCTCCGCCTCGCAGCCGCCGGAACTCGGACCACCAGTGACACCGGCAGCTGCAGCCGCGTCGAGCTCGAGCGACGAGTACTTCTCTCCGCCGACGTCGCCAAGACCTGTACGTCGGCAGGGGAGACACCGGCCACCGACCAGCTTGGGACCTAGGGGCCCCCCGGCCCCGAGCCGGGTCCTCGCTACCGGTGGTTGTGTGCAGCGCATGAAATGGACTCAAAGTATAAACGAGAACGTCATGCGCGCATATTACGGGTCTACAGAGGGGGGAACTAACCTCGCTGCGTACCGTGTTAGGATGCTGACTCTGTTTCAGGAACTTGAACCAGCCATTAACGTCTCGGCCCAACGATTATCGGATCAGGTGCGGGTTATTCAACGCAATCATAGATTGGACGACGCCGCACTTGATAGGCTTCGCTTAGAGGTACAGAACAGCCGTGTCACCCCTTTCCCCTCACAAACCGCGGTACATGAAGTTAATATCAATATAGTCCCGCCGCGGTCTGATTATGTAGATGGGGATATGGATGACAGGGCTGTTACAGTAAGTAGCCAATATAACGACCAATTGAGGAGTGCATTGGAGGATGCGATTCGGGAGTATAGAGCTAATCCCGAATTACGGCCACGATTACCACGCTTGCCCATGCACAATAAAAACAGGGCGCTGGTGTGTGCCTTGGATTCGCTGCTTTCTAGCTATTTTGAGAGCAGCGAAGATCTCGGCGATACACACTCGATTCTGTACTGTGCGGCTGTTGCGGCATGTCGTGTAGCTAACGTCAAATTTAATAATAGTGAACGAGCTACACGACCTAAACCAGCCGTACCAGCCTGGCAGTGCAGGATTGAGCGTCGTATCGACGGGGCCAGGGCACTCATCGGCAAGCTAATCTGCTTCAGGGAGGGCAATACTCGACCAAGAGTGATGCGCTTTGTGAGGCGGGCATTCTCGGGGACTGGTATCAGTCCTCGAGAATATATGTCCCAAGTCACAGAGCGCATCGACTTCCTGAAGCAGAAAGTTTGTGCATGGGCGAGTCGCATTCGTAGGTATAAACGCCGCGTGGAGCGATATACTCAGAATCGCATGTTTCAATGCGACCAAAGGTGGGTGTATAGAGCTTGGGAGCGACCTGACCAAGGTGTGAGTGATGGGCGCCTACCGGATGATGATGCCATGAACTCATTCTGGCGCAGCATCTGGTCGGTCCCCGTCATTCACACCGAGGGTGATTGGATGCGGGATATTGAGCGAGCGTGTGAGCCAATAGAAGAAATGGGGGAAATACTTATCAGCCCCCAAGACGTAGCCAGTGCAGCCCGTCCGTTGCCTAACTGGAAATCTCCAGGACCGGATGGGCTGCACAACTTTTGGATAAAGTGGCTACGTAGCTCACACGCTCGCTTGGCGACCCAATTCCAGTCGTCCTTAGAGTCAGGGTCGCTTCCACAGTTCTTTACGACAGGAGTTACCCACCTGCTCCATAAATCAGGTAGTACCGCGGAACCCAAGAATTATAGACCGATCACATGTTTGCCGACGGTCTATAAGCTTCTTACATCCATTTTGAGATCCAAAATTAACACTCATATTGAAAATAATTCGGTAATGTCTTCTGCTCAAAATGGATGTAGGAATGGGTCCCGCGGTACTAAGGAGCTACTCCTCATTGATATGGCCATTAGCCAACAGGTTCGTCGCTCGCGAAAGAATCTATCGACATGCTGGATAGACTATAAGAAGGCCTATGACTCGGTGCCACATACGTGGCTCATGAGGGTGCTAGAGTTGTATAAAATAAATGCAACTCTACGCACCTTCCTGATGTCATGTATGGGGCAATGGAGGACAGTCCTTCGCTATCCAGGATGTCGACCGATTCGGGAGAGCGGTGAACCGATCAGGATTGAGCGGGGAATATTCCAGGGCGACAGTCTGAGCCCACTGTGGTTTTGTTTAGCCCTGAACCCTCTTAGCACATTGCTGGAGGGGTCGGGGCTAGGCTATCCGCTGCGGAGAGGAGGTCAGGTAGTATCCCACCTTCTCTACATGGATGACCTAAAGCTCTTTGCCCCCACTAAATTGCAACTGGTGGAGTTACTGAAGGTAACTGAAACTTTCAGTAATTCTATCAGGATGGAATTTGGTGTGGACAAATGTGCAGTCATGCATGTAAGACGAGGGGGGATTATGGAATCCGAGGGACTACAACTTTCGGATTCCATACACCTCAGACCGCTCTCCGCAAACGATACCTACAAATACCTGGGTATGTCGGAGGGGCTGGGCATCAGTGAGGCCGACATGAAACAATCGTTGAGGGAGCGCTTCTTTGGCCGCCTGAAAAAAGTTCTAAAAAGTCTTTTGTCGGGCGGCAACAGGGTGCGCGCCTTCAACGGTTGGGTCATGCCGGTCTTGATGTACTCCTTCGGCATACTGAAGTGGACTCAGACTGAACTAGATGCTCTGGATAGGAGAGTCCGGTCTCTGCTGACCGCAAATCGGATGCATCACCCGCGATCGTCAGTAATGAGGCTGTACATCCCGCGAAAGTGTGGGGGTCGAGGCTTACTAAATGCTAAGACCCTTCACAATCGTGAGGTGTGCAGCCTCAGGGAATATTTCCTACATGCCGACGCGGGGATGCACCGAGATGTGGTCGCAGTAGATAAAGGACTCACCCCACTCAACTTGGCTAAAGAGAACTGGCGCAAGCCTGTGGTACTCAGTACTAATGACCGCAGGGAGATATGGCAGAGCAAGGAGCTACACGGACGATTCTACCGGGCCCTCCATGGGCCCGACGTAGACTTCCAAGCGTCCGTGTCCTGGCTACGGTTCGGTGACCTATTTGGGGAAACCGAAGGTTTTGTCTGTGCAATTATGGACGAAGTCATCATGACGAATAACTACCGGAAATATATTGTGAAGGACGGGACGGTTGACATATGTCGGGCATGCCACTGTCCGGGCGAGTCCCTCAGGCATATTATTTCCGGTTGTTCTCGTCTTGCTAACGGCGAGTACTTGCATAGGCATAACCAAGTGGCTAGGATTATCCATCAGCAACTTGCTTTGAAATATAACCTTGTGGAATCGGAGGTACCGTACTACAAGTATGTGCCCGACCCAGTTCTCGAAAATGGTCATATCACGTTATATTGGGATCGATCTATCATCACTGACAGGACTATTGTCGCCAATAAGCCTGATATAGTGGTGATAGACCGATCAGAACGCCGCACAATGATTGTTGATGTTACCATCCCGCATGATGAAAACCTCGTGAAAGCTGAGAAAGATAAACAAATCAAATATCTTGACTTAGCACACGAGGTTGTCAACATGTGGGATGTGGATTCGGCAACCATTGTGCCGATAGTCGTAACGGCCAATGGCCTAATGGCCAAGAGCCTCGACCAACACCTCAAGAGGCTCTCGTTAGGTGGCTGGATCAAGGGCCTGATACAGAAAGCAGTCCTCCTTGATACGGCGCGTATTGTGAGGAGGTTCCTGTCTCTGGAGCCCTAACCACCGGTAGCTTGGACCCTGCTCCCGATGCCGGTGGACCCCTATTTTTTATATTTTTAAATGTATATCATATTTTTTTATTTTATGTTTTTGTAGTTGATATGTATTTAAAAATGTAATTAATAAGAAGTTGGAATGAATAAAGGAGATATAATAATAATAATAAACGTTTATTTCAGAATCACTTCCATATTTGTTAGTAACAATGTAAACTTATAAACTAGTGTTAGTAACATTTATTCTACGCTGTGTGAGGCACGCCAATCTGGGGAATAGATACCTATTTGACGGCATGTAGTCGTATCCACCGTTCCAAGATCGGAGAGTCCCACCTATCAGCCAACACTCTAAGAATGGTGTTGGGGCTGCCGCGAACACGGTGTAGTAGAGATGCGCATCTCTTGCGCATGATGGCCGAAAAACTGTCAACGTCCGCGTCGGCAAACATGCCAGACGCGCTACAAAATCGCGGCAGCCCCATCAACATCCGGAACGTGTTGTTATATTGTATGCGCAGGCCACTATATGCCCTTTGCGTAAAGTTCACCCACAGGCTGCACGTGTAAAAGGATTGGCAGTAGGCTTTGAAAAGCGTCACCTTAACCTGAGCCGTACAACGTGCAAACCTGTGGGCCAACATCCCACATCGAACCGCCAGTGACCTGCGCTCCCGTTCTACATCAACGTTATCTTTTAAATCGTCTGAGACCCAATGACCCAGATATTTAAAATTTGCAACTCTTTTTAGAGGTCTGCCACACAGCATGACTGGTGGAATTGTGTTGTAGCATTTACTACCTGCTTTAAATATCATGAATTCGCTCTTTGTTACATTATATTTGAGCCCGTGGGTCCCAGCATACGATTCACACACGTTAATCATTTTCCTTAATGCTCCGACCGATGGGCTCAGCAGAACCATATCGTCTGCATAACTTATATTATTAATGCATACACCATCAATATGACAGCCGATTCTGGTTCTGCTAAGCTCATCGATCAGATTATTCATGTACAGATTAAACAACACGGGCGAAGACAGCCCCCCCTGCCTTACCCCACACTCAAGCCCATACTCAGCTGACAAGGAGTTTGCCCATCTGACACGGTTCTGCTGATTAGCGTACCAAAATTTAAATAAATTTATTACTTCCCGGGGCACATCCGTCTCATGCTGCAGTTTACCCCATAGCACATTATATGATACAAGGTCAAACGCTTTTGACAAATCTAGGTAACACGCAAATATTGGTGTCTTCCTTGCTGTATAGTACTGCACAGTCTGCTTAAGGCTAAGGATAGCACTCTCTGTAGATAAACCGGGCCGAAACCCGAATTGAGCATCGTTTATTGTTAGATGTTTATCAAGCTGGCATACAAGCAGACTGTCCAGTACCTTAGCAATTATCGTCGCTAAAGAAATAGGTCTATAATTAGATAGCACAGACGAATCTCCCGTTTTATTTTTGACGATCGGTATTACAATTGTACGCATTAATTTTTCAGGTAAATAAGAATGACCTAGACATAAATTTAAAAACATATTTAACACTCGTGGCAAGTGGATCCCAGCATGCTGCAGGTGCTCGATGCTGAGACCGTCATGCCCGGGCGATTTTCCTCTAACCATGTTCTTAATTGTAGCAGCAATTTGTTTCGCAGTAAACGTGACGCTTCGCCCAGAGCAGACGGTCCCGGAATCGGGCGCAGGCAACTGCGGCTCGTTGTTTAGGGGTGATTGTACTCTAAAATGCTGCCGAAACAGATCCGCAATACTACCCTGGTCATGTACACCCTCGACGCTCACGGGAAGGCACGGCTTATGATTTAATTTGTTTGTTGATTTCCAGAATTTACAAAAATCTTTGTTGAAGTGATGTTTAGCAATTATATCCATTTTAATTTGGTTTTGATTTGCTTGACACCACTTCAACTTACATTTGAATTGTTTTCTGGATTCACTCATATCATTAAAAACCGAACCAGAACCGGGCTTACCAAACATTAACCAAAGCTTATAATACAGTCGCGCCCGCTCGTGAGCGTCGCGAACATACTTATTCCAGCCAGTTACATGCTTACGCTTCGTTATAGTTTTGTGATAATAACTGTATTCAGCAGCGTTCACAAGTATGCGTTCAATGTTATTATACATTTCATCCAACAAAGTTAAGTGGCAAGAATCATTACACATCCTGTCTGCGCACTGACTAAATTCACATGGAAAATCAATTTGTTTTAATTCTGAATGACAACAATCGTGATATTTAGTTATTTGTTCAGCATCACGATCGCCCCAGACAACTTTGTTTACATGTGCGTACGGTTTCGTCACCGTAGTGTGCATTTTGATATTATTAAACTTACATTCTAACATAACAGGTAAGTGGTCCGACCAGTATGAGTCATACAATACCGACACATTGATAATAGCGGGCAGTGCGGCACTTGTCACTACGCAGTGATCGAGCCAGCGCACGCACCCGTGTGAGTCGCTTAGATATGTATAGGTGTCCGACGGTAGTGTATTCATATCAACGCATGTCCATAACTGTTCCGCACAGAACGAAAGTAGCTCGTAAGCAAACAGTTCACCCGGGTGTGCGTTAAAGTCACCAAGAATGAAAACTGACTCGACACTATTATTTTCAATCACCGCGTTAATCTCGCTTAAGCACTCTGTGAATTCCAAGAAATTCTCACTACAATCAGTAGGCATGTACACTGAAAACACCACGAGTGTACGATCACTGAGCGTTACCTTAACAGCTGCAAGACGCACACTACTGCAGCTGATCACAGTCACAGCAGGGAACGCACTTTTTCGCCAGAGGAGGGCAACTCCTCCGTGTGGTCGTCCCCGCAGCACACCGACCGAGGTATCCACTGCCGAAGTTCCCGTGTAGGCAAAGTTATCATCTATAGTACCCAGAAAAGACAGGTCGTGTGGCAGCAGCCATGTCTCCTGCAGCGCTATCAAATCGACTTCTCGACAAAGTTGTCTTTTTTGTTTTGTTGCATAAAGTTTAAATAAATAAATAAATGAAGCACCGTGTTCTGAACCAATTTACCTGATTTTGATATGTTCACTGTTTGTTTTGTTGTAATTTTTATCTATGGCGAAACTGTTGCGTCATTTACCTAATTATATTTTCTTTTGTTTTCTCATAGAAGTGATTATTATGAATTCTTTTTGAGAAATAAAGATTTTTAAACCCTTATTGTTAGAGGTACAGCTGTCTTAATTGTAAGTAAAACCGCTCGGTAAAATATAGGAATTTTACGATACCCATGCGTGGAGAGAAGGTGTTTTTTGTCCCAGCAAAGAACGCACTCACTCCCAAACCAGACAGTCTTTTCTCATCTCGAGTCGGCACGAGCTGTACGAGCTATAGTGCCATGGTTTAAAGATTAGCCAGTCAGCAAGGTTGGTAGCAGGGCTGACTGCCCAGGATGCGCTGGGCGTACTTAAGCATCGTCACTCGTAGATGCTCTTTCAACCACTTGGTACATCTCTACTTTTAGTACAAAAGAAATCAACATTTATTTGACAGCAACTAGAGCAGGATTGGGCAAAATTTCATCAAGGTCCAGAAATAAGCAAGACACTTAAAAGGGGAACAAAGTTTTAAAAAAAAGGCGTTTTATTCTGCCAAAACTAAAATTCTTGTCTTCAATAACTGTGGCTATTTGTTGTGGCTTTCTATAATTTTCTTAGTATTCATATTAGGTCTATTTATGTCGATGAGGCTGCAAAAATATATTTTCAAGGGCCCTTGCTCTAAAAGGGAGGATTGGTTGGCCGCATTAAATCCCTTCGTGGGCCGGAGTTGGCCCACGGGCCGTAGTTTGCCCACTTCTGAACTAAGATACTAATAAGCCGACAAATAACAGACAAGTGAGCTCCACGATCGCTCCATTTATACCCAGAATAAAGTTTAGTGTTAGATTAATAAACTATACCATTTTTCTCTTCTCAGCGCAAACCAGCTTCCCCACGACGACTGCCCTCCACCACACGACGGTGCCAGTAATCACCAACGCGGTCTGCCAGACAAGTTTCAAAGTCACCATCGCTGCCAGCCATCTCTGCACCGGCGGCACTGGCGGGAAGGGTACCTGTGACGGAGACTCCGGTGGACCTTTGACGGTTCTGCAAAATAACAAACGGATCTTGGTGAGTATTTTTTTGAATTGCTTTTATTTCTTACTAGGAGTCGCTCGCGGCTTCTCCGTGGGTGTCGTTTATCGCGTAGGTATTCCGTATTTTTCGGGATAAAAGTACCTAACTTATGTCCTTCTCCAGGTTTTAGACTATCTTTGTACCAAGTTTCATCAAAATCGGTTAAGCCGTTTAGGCGTGAAAGCGTAACAGTCAGACAAAATAAAAATGCAAATAGAATATCTTAGCTTTAATTCCGCTGAACAAAATTGCTAGTTTGGATGCAGTATGCAGCACCATCCTCCCGCCCACAAGTATATGCACATGCAGAAAGAATGAAAAATAATGCAACATGCAACCAAACCAATACACGACACGTGTTTCGCCCCTGCACGGGGCATCCTCAGGATATGTTGACTCCTCGACCGCTAGAACACGTAGTTTATACTGCATCGTGTAGAACACGTAGATAAACTGCGTCCAAACTAGCGATTTTGTTCAGCGGAATTAAAGCTAGATATTCTATGTATTTTCATTTTTGTATGTCATGGATTTCCGCAAAGTAACGCCTGATTCCATCATTTATCGTAACAGAGTTAGTTTCGCATTTATAATATTAGTAGGAATTGGGATGAAAAATGAGCATATCGCTTTTGATAAAATACAGAGCTGTATTGTGGTGCTTCTGGTGTCCAGCGTTGGTCCATTCAATTGGGATGGCAACTGGAAACTAATGGTGCTACTTTCGATTGTTGCAATGCACTCTTATGAAATGAAAACGCCTTCTCGGTAATTCACAGTTCTTTATTTCTGAATATTCACACTTTTTATATACTTAATCGCACTATAACAAACTATTTATTCACTTGATATTAATTGCTGAAGACAACCTCTCCGTTCCGTCGCTCAATTAGAACTAACCTAAAAACCAACCAACCTCTTCGAACGTCATGATTATTTAACGTTAACTGTCAAATTAGACACTTTTTATATTCATTACATAAATCACGTACTTTTAATTTAATATTTAATTTTAAAATCTCAACTAATTCTTTTTAATATTTGAAATCATGACATTCGGCCATCCGGCACTGTGTTGCCTCCTGGCATACACAAAAATCAAATTGTAAATTAATCATGACATTCTTGATTTACCAACAGTGCCCAAAAAACAATTAGAAAAAATAAATGATTACAATCACTATGAATAATCCTAAAGAGTAAACAAAATCATTACAACATTATATTTTTAAATATTCTAGTAAGTACATTATTTATAAATATAAAAATAATTTAATAACATTTTTATTTAATCAGAGTTACTTATAACAGAATTGTCAGAGCTATTTTCGTCAGAGTTATGTAGTTCCAAAGCTTTTATATGTATCCAAGGTCGGATTCTATCAGCTGCAATGACAGTTTTATAAAGTTTGCCCTTTTTAGTAAAACCAGGGACGTCTGTTATTCTATAGCGGTCATTGCCTAACACTTCGGTGATTTTGTATGGACCCACAAATTTCGACAGAAGCTTTTTACTTTTCTTATCATTATCAAAATTGTTTCGAGAAATTTTAACTAAATCACCTATTTCATACTTTACTGCGGGGATTCGATTTGCATCATGTCTTTCTTTTTGTTTTGTTTGATTTTTTTCTATATTATCGCTAATTTGCTGTCTAATTTCTTGTAACTCTAAATTACTACCTGAATAGTTTTCGCCGTTAAGCTTATTTGACAAAACATCGCGTAATTTAATTCCAAACATAGCTTCTGTCGCAGTTTTCTGTGTGGAGGCATTAATAGTGTTGTTAATGCCCCATTGGATTTTACCCAGACACTTGTCCCAGTCGCGTTCATGGCTAGAGGAGTTTTGTGTTGATAATGAATTTAAGATGGTTTGATTAAACCTCTCCGCCTGGCCATTAGCTCTGGGACAAGCTACTGCGTTCAAGACGTGCTTAATACCGAGTGTATTACAAAAGGTCTGGAAGGCTGTTGATGTAAAACTTGTTCCACGATCAGACACAATCCTTGCCGGGACACCGAAATCATAAAATATTTTCTCCAAAATTTTAACCGTGCTTTTTGTTTTTAAATCTTTAACAGCCCTAACGAAGACATATTTTGTAAAAGCGTCCACTACAGTTAGAATGTGAGTATTACCGTCTTTACTCCTAACAAAAGGCCCAAGGTGATCCATATGAATCGTGTGAAACGGTATTTGTATTTTTTCTATTGGATACAAATAACCCGATTTTTGTTTGGACGCGGTATCCTTATTATAATATAAGCACACTCTAAACATGCCGCAACATACTTTTTAATAAATTTTCGTAGTTTAGGGAACCAGTACAAGTGTTGTATTCTTTCTAAGGTTTTTGCGTACCCCAAATGACCAATTTCATCATGGTTGGCTCGGCATATTTGCCACCGAGCACTTCGTGGAACAACCAAACATAACCTATCATCTACCTTTTTATACATTTTATGGTCTTTTATAACATAATTTTTGCGAATATCCTTACATTCTTGGTCATCTTGGGGTTTGAGGATTTTAAATATACGGATTATTTCGGGGTCTGCTAATTGCAATGATAAAAGCCAGTTCTCTTTCTCTATGGCGTACACGCCAACAGAGGGACTATTATCTGGTTCCGTAGATAGTTTGGTGTTTCTGCTTAACGCATCGACGTGCGACATTTGAACACCAGGTCGATATTCAATGTCAAACGTGAACTCGCTTATTTGTAGCCACCACCTTGCTATCCGCGGAACGAGATCCCTTTTGGTTAGTGTGGTGCGAAGTGCAGCACAATCGGTATAAACCTTAAAATGAATGCCTAACAAATACACACGGAATTTTTTTAGGGAACATACAACAGCTAGTGTTTCCAGTTCATAGGAATGCAGGTGTTTTTCTTCTGGAGTAGTCTGTCGACTAAAATAAGCAACTGGTTTTAAAACCCTAGCGTCTCTTTGCCATTGCATAAGTATACCTCCTACGCCTAATGAACTAGCATCGGTGTGGAGTTCAGTTTCAAGGGTGGGATCATAAAGAGCAAGAACAGGCCGACCAACCAGCCTATCCTTTAAAACTGCAAATGCCTGGTTTTCTTTTTCAGACCATTGCCACGCCACATCTTTTTTTAGCAGGGATGTCAATGGTCGAGCAACCTCTCCATAACTCTTAATAAATTTTCTGAAGTATCCAGTCAACCCGAGAAATTGGCGGACTTCATGGACATTATGTGGTGTCGGGAATTCCCTAACCGCTAAAATTTTAGTTTCACTCGGCTGAATGCCCTGTGGAGAGATTTCATACCCAAGGTAGCTAACAGTACTATCGAAGAATCGACATTTAGTCAGTTTTAAAGTCAAGCCATACTGTCTAAAAAGTTTTAACACCTCTTCTAGCCTTAGAAACATCTCGTCTACACTTTTTGAGGGAATTAAAACGTCATCTAAATATGCCAAGGCATATTCAAATCGCCTATTTCCTAGTATTTTGTTAACCATTCTCTGGAACACGGCTGGGGCATTTGCTAGGCCAAAAATCATTCTTTTGAACTCAAAATGTCCATCGGGTGTGACAAAACCAGTTAAATGTTGACTTCCTGTAGCCATGGGAATTTGATAATAGCCCGAGGCGAGATCGAGAGTCGTAAAGAAACTATTGCCACTGAGGTTCGATATTTGGTCTTCTATAAGCGGTAGAGGAAAACGATCTTTTATAGTCTTATTATTCAGGGCTCGAAAGTCCACGCATAAACGTTGTTCCCCAGTTTTCTTTTTAACCATTAAAATCGGACTAGCGTAGTCAGATTTCGATTCCTGAATAATATCGTTTTTAAGTAAGTCATCAATAGTTTCTCGGACTTGTTCGCGTTCATAATGTGACAACCGATATGGACGGTAAACAATTGGTTTATTATCAGCTAAATCGATCTTCATTTCAACATCGACCGCGCAACCTATCTCGCTAAGGTTTGTGGCAAAACAATCGCGGTAATTTTGCAATAATACGTACAGTCTATCCAATTGTTCACCATTCAATCCTGGTCCCGTTTTGATATCGTCCTTATTGAGGGGTTCTATAGGTGTGGAATTTTTCCCTATTTGATTTATTTGACATACTTTCTGTTCATTAAACGGAATGGCTCTAGCTATTAAGACATTTGGTTTTAGGGTAATGACATAAGGTGACAAATTAGTTATAACAACTGCTCCCTTACCATTATAAATACTAAATGCACCCTGAAACAAACGAAACTCTTTACCGGTTTCGCAAGCATTATAGCCTTCGATAAATACATCTCCAGTGAAGTTACAATCTGCATGAACAGGGACAGTGCTGGTTTTTGAAACTTTTATCATGTTAGTAATATATAGTTTTAAAATACCTTTCGGGTTCTCTAAAAGGGCTAGGTTTGGACTTTTATAAAATGTTAGTGTAGAGCTATCCTTTAAAACTGTAATAAACGGCAATTCCGTAAAATTCTGTCCAATAATCAGTGATGTTTGCATGTAAACGTCATCAACAACTAATACTTCAATATCAGATTCAATTTCATCGATTTTAACAACCACATCTGTCTTGTACAGAGGTACAACTGATGACTGTCCAAAGCCCTTAACAACTGGGACGTTTTCAAAACTTTTATCTAAATTTAATAGTTCTGCATCGGTTTTACGCAAGAGTGTACATTCACTACCAAAGTCAATATATGCTTCAAAAGATTTATCATTGATTACAATGGATTTAAAATACTTGTCGTTGTTCTTATTTTGGGAATTAATTTTTAAAGTATTCTTCTCTATTATTTTCTCTTGGTTAGATTTAGAATTTGAAGAAGCGAGGGGTTCCAATTTACATCCCTCATTATCATGTCCTATCCGATTGCAGTGTTTGCATTTAATAATGGTCTTTGTGCATTTAAAATAAGGATGACCCTTTGAACGACAATTATAACAAGTAATTGAACTGGTGCTAGCACCTTGTGAACTTGTGCCGGGATTACTATAGCTTGACTTTTGAATTGTCCGTTCACGCGATTTGTTACTAAGCAGTGGTTGAGGTTTTTGGGATGCAAGAAAATTAAGTAAATCTTCGAGTTCTGAACTATTTTGTGCTTGTGCACCGTTCCTAATCGAACGGTCGCTAATACCATACGTAATACAATCAACAGCCTTTTTACCACTAATTTCACATCTGTTCAATAATCCTAGTTTATCATAAAAATACTCACGAAGGCTTTCATCACCACGTGAGGTGCGATTTAACATCTCTTCTAACAGACGTCCGTAATTTTCCTCACTAGGGAAAGCCTTCTTGAGTTTACCCTGCCACTCATCCCAAGAGAATACAACTGTCGGCAAGGCTTCAAACCACTTTTTTGCTAGACCAACTAACTTTTGTAAAGAGAAATGGACAATTTGTTTCTCATCCCATCCATAAATAATTGCACATTCATTAACTTTTCGCAACCAGCATTCGATAGTTTGAGTTCTATTCGACGGGTCAAACTCCGGAATAACATTGTTAAGATTGTTGTTATTCCAGGAGTTTTTGGATGTACTTTTTGAAGCATGCTTAACTAACTTTAGAATATCCTTGGTAGAAAGTTTATTCATACGCTTACGTATCTTCCTGGGTACAGCTTCCTCACTTGAGCTAGACGACGACGAACTCTTCCGCCTAACCTTAGTTTTCTTGGATTTACGCCAACTTCTCGGAGGTGTACCGGGAGGAGTACCGGTCTCAACATCCGATGTCATCATCACACCTCACTGAAACATACACATTACTTGGGGCGTAATCCATTCACAACAATTACATAATTATTTATAATCAAGCTTTGAGGTATACCTAATTTATATTTAAAATCAGAGATATAACGGATAAATGTGCTTAAACCCAGCACAATAAACATTTTGTATAAATAAATAGGTAAGTATCATAATACCATTCAAATCCATTCGAAAATTGTATGGTACCTAACTAAAAAGAATAACGTAAACGACTAAATTCATTTATAAAATAAATTCATTAATGTACAGAGTTATTCACACGACGATATTCATAAGTCAGAATATCTATTCGATTTAGCGTAGCCTCACTTTAGCTACTCAGTACAATAACCGACGACTATTGTGACTCACTCAACAACCAGTGGGAACCATACCCACTCAAAAATCCAGTGAGATCACAAAGTACGCCCACTAACATAATACTACTTTAGTACAATAACCGACGACTATTGTGACTCACTCAACAACCAGCGGGAACCATACCCACTCAAAAATCCAGTGAGATCACAAAGTACGCCCACTAACATAATACTACTCTAGTACAATAACCGACGACTATTGTGACTCACTCAACAACCAGCGGGAACCATACCCACTCAAAAATCCAGTGAGATCACAAAGTACGCCCACTAACATAATCCGACGACTAGAGACTCGCTCAACATCCAGTGGGACACATACCCACTCAAAAATCCAGCGAAGTCACATAGTACGTCCCCTAACAAAACCAGTAAACAATCATAGTTCACTTATCAACATTTCATTTGTCATAGTAATTATTCATGTACCAATAGTCATACCCAATCAACAATTCATGCTTACTTCCTGTTGCTTAAAAATATTATAAAATTAAAATGTACAATTATATTCAAATGTTGGTCTTTAAATCACACACATAGAAGCTTATAAGAACATAGCCATAACAATAGTAATTAAAGAAGCCACATTATAAAATGAAAGCTTTCGTCACAATAATATTCTGCTAGGAAATCATGACTCCAGGCTCAATTTAGCCAGAACATGTCCTGTGCCATCGGGGAGTAGCCCCGACCAAGCACACGACATGTCCAACCGGTATGTGCAATAATGCGCGCTATGGTACTGCCAGAGAGTAGCCCCGGCCACGTACCCACACACAATACTACACAATGGACACAACACATCATCAGAGAGTTGCCCCGACCCGATATGCAGTGCCCACACCAGTACCAGGAAATCATGACCCCAGGTTCAATTTAGCCAAAACACATCTCGCGCTATCGGGGAGTAGCCCCGATCAAGCACACGATATGTCCAACCGGTATGTGTAATAATGCGCGCCATGACACTGCCAGAGAGTAGCCCCGGCCACGTATCCACGCACAACATTACACACAATCAACACAACACATTATCAGAGAGTTGCTCTGACCTAATGTGCAGTGTCATGCAACCAACAGAATAAAATTATAACAATATAAATCAAAAGATGAAAACTTTCTTTTTTTTTTTTTCTTTTTTTTTTAAATGCTGTACTAATATGCTTCTTGATATGTTTCATAAAAGTGAGCGTTTAGCAACGTGGTTAGATAAAATCACAAGGAATTCATTTTTAAATATCACTGTATAATCGTACAGATTGTCAACATACCTTCTTTTGGTTTATCCCACTTCTGAAGTGAAATGAAAACGCCTTCTCGGTAATTCACAGTTCTTTATTTCTGAATATTCACACTTTTTATATACTTAATCGCACTATAACAAACTATTTATTCACTTGATATTAATTGCTGAAGACAACCTCTCCGTTCCGTCGCTCAATTAGAACTAACCTAAAAACTAACCAACCTCTTCGAACGTCATGATTATTTAACGTTAACTGTCAAATTAGACACTTTTTATATTCATTACATAAATCACGTACTTTTAATTTAATATTTAATTTTAAAATCTCAACTAATTCTTTTTAATATTTGAAATCATGACACTTATTGGTTGTAATGATAGTGTCAAATACAACACTTGCGACCTTAGAGCAACGCGGTCAATAAATTACTTTAACCAAAAATAATTGCTGGGAAACGACTTTTATTTTTAGGCATAAAAAAACGCTGTTTTTTGTAGCGCGCAACGCGGTTACACAGCTGAGCCAAGGCGATCGTGTGCGTTTGATATTCATTGCGTTTTTGTAACTTCAAATGCGTAATTTGTTGGGAAAAATTGAAAATTTTGATAATGTTTGTTTGGAAGAAAGTTTAGTATTATCACTTAGAATTCGTTTTTGGAAAAAACTAAAAAAAATAATGTATATGTACCTTCAATATCTCCAGAACCAATGATTTCCCAGACATGGTCTAGAAGAAAGAAATGATCCCAATGATGGGTAAAATACGTGGTTTTCGTTATGGTTAAGGGTCTTTTTAAACCCGATATAACTCGCATATTATATTATTACCAATTGTGGCATCCCAACATTACGAGTTGGTGTCCTTTACAATTCCTTTTTGCCATCCACACCCCTGGGGGTATCGTTTGGTGGTGTCCTTAACAACGAACGGCCAAATAGACTGGTGGACAAAACTTGCAACTTTAATACATTTTTGTGTTTTTTTCAGGTTGGTGTTGTGTCTTTCGGACCAGGCGAGGGTTGTCAGGCAGGCTCTCCGTCTGTCTTCACCAGAGTGACATCTTTCCTAACTTGGATAAATTCTAGCTTGTAAAATAATAAACGTGGTTTGAGTTAGCAGTCTCGTTTTATTTTGTATACTGTCTTGAAAAATAAGAAAAAATTGTTCCTATATACTGAAACACATTTCTATAATCTGGAAAAAAAATGGGTATAAAAGGTAAGGTAAGGCTTTGGCAAAGTTTTTTTTTTAATTTTTTCTTTAACTTTTTTTTAAATTGACATATCTGTAGATACCTACTAAAGAAACTCAAATCATACGCAAGTGTGTATGATTAGAATTTAGATATTATTTAATCGATTCGTTTACTTACTTCAATATTTCTGTTTCTATTTTATTGATACAGTATGAAAATTTACTTCAAATTAGTATTATTAGTTAGTAATTAGTATTATGTTTAAAGTAGTAGGTATTTAATGATAAAGAAATTTAAAAACATGCATTAAAAAAAGCCATTGTGTTCTACTCTGTTCTGTTTTGGTTAGTCGGAAAGAGGGTGATAATCCGCAGGCTGCTTAGTTATTTTCCAGACGGTAAATAAAGCCATTTTGAAATGAATAAATTCAAAACAATTTCGTTCTGCGTAACCTTTTCTTAACTTTGTCGGGGTCAGCTTCCAGTCTAACCAGATACCAGTATTTTACACGGAGCGACTGCCATCAGACCTCCGTAATCCAGATAGTGGGCAATGCCGTTATCCTAATATTAGACCGATTGCCAGACTTTTGGGCTTCTGAATACCCATATATATAGACGGTCACAGGTATTCTTATGACACCCGGTCGCGACTCGTTTGACGTGCTCTCTGATGCACGGAGGGGTTTTGGTGAGTAACGAACGGTCACCCATCCATGGAATGACCGCGGCAAGCTCAGCTTAACCTTGCAGATCATATATGATTCGTGCGTTTGATAGTAAGCCACGAATCCCTCATAACCTTGAAATAATTGAAAAGCATAAAATAATGCCCTCATCACTACATAGTATAAAACAAAGTCGCTTCCCTTTGTCTGTCCCTATGTATACTTAGATCTTTAAAACTACACAATGGATTTTGATGCGTTTTTTTTAATGGATAGGTTTTAAGCTATAAAACGTACACGTGCGAAGCCGGGGCGGGTGGCTAGAGTAATACATATTTTGAATTCTGAATTGATGTGGGTCTTAAGTACACCGACGATTGCATGCCGAACTTACGCAGCCGAACTTGCGGGATTATGCTTACAATGCTTTCTTTATAAATGATATGAAAGAAATAAAGAAAGTATTTATTGTTTCGCCCAAGCGGACACACATACTTAAAAATACAGGGTGTTAACGAATTCGTGTAATTCCTTCAAATCGCGTGATCTACTAGTGACACTGATTGACTCAGCATAGGTTTTCTACAGAAAAAACAAAAAAAAAATTCAAAAAATTAACCACGGTGTTCTGTACCTGAGTAATTTTAACGTCCCAAGTTAACTGACTGCGTGGAGCGATATCGCGCTAGTCGTGCCCGTCAGCTGTGTCGCCGTGCCTTCATTCATTTACGCATGGCATCGAAATTTTCTATCACAAAAAAAAATATTAGGGAAAAAATAAGTTTATTTTTAATCAATCTAAATCCCATGCGAGGTTAATCTATACCATTAATAGATCATGTAGTTTGAAGGAATTACACGAATTCGTTGACAATCTGTATAATATTTCTTAAAATTAATTACTTATTACTATTAACAAAATTTTGCACTCCTTATCCACTCACACGATAATTTTTACGTTTTTTTTTTTTCTTTTTGTCCCCTGTAGGTGGTCCTAGGGGACCCTTCCTACGTTAACCGGGCAGTTATTGGCGAGACCTGAAGAGTCTCCAGCCAAAATTTTTACGTCGCCAGCTCGACCTAAGATATTGTTTACAAGGAAGTACTAAAGTAATTGATTTATTTTGTTCTGAAAAACAAAATAGTTAAATTGACTGAATTGGATTTATGATGATATAAAATTATTGACTTATAATACCACCAGAAAAGCGTGGTTAAAATCTTTGGGGTACCTCGGGCTCACGGTGTACAGCAGAACCACTTAGGTAGGCCGTCGGCTTGTTTGCCAATCAAAAGATAAATACTGAAACACTAGCCTATCTCGTGCTCCGATAAGCAATAAAACACTACAAAATCACCTTTCTCAAGATAAGGCGTCAATAATAGCGATACAATAAACAATGTTAGCAACTAAATTAATAATTTGTTTATTTATATTTCTTCATACTTCTTACTGTGCGAGTATTAAAGATTCGCCAGCTTATGGCTATCATTTGAGGGTTGGGGTGCCAGAAGCACTGAGGATAAGGAGGCTGGAGTTATTGAGGATTGTTGGAGGGAGTCAGGTCAATACTGCTGATGCCATACCGCATCAGGTAAGCTGTTATAGTACATACGTTTTTAATTCCTCCCCTTCCCCTTTCTCTGTCGCGTCATTTTTTAAGAATTGTGTCTGCTATCTGGACAGTGACTGTGAATGTGTTAAAATTAAGCATTGATACCATGACGTATGTTGTTACGCCAAAACTGATTATGGCCACACTGTACGCATTTGGACTAACGGTCGCGCTGTAAGTCACAACCCGTACATTGCCGTTAATTACATTGTATTTTTTTGTTTTGACATTCTTTGTCTAAGGATTATGTATACAAACTTTCATCCCCTATTTCACCCCCTTAGGGGTAGAATTTCCAAAAATCCTTTCTTAACGAACGTCTACTAACTATTAACTACCTCCCTGCCAAATTTCACCTTCATACGTCTAGCGGTTTTCGATATTTCGTGATGAGTGAGTGAGTGAGTGAGTGACCTTTCGCTTTTATATATTTCGATTGGTTCGACTTAAATTTTAAATTCTCTTGACTATTTATTATTATTTTAATTTGTGTAGATACTTTATAGTGTGATATTTCTGTAAACTAAATCCACCCAAGAGAAATTAATCCGGGTCATCAACATAAACCTTATTTTAACTGAAACTAAGAATAATAGCTTATATTACAATATTTACATAATTACAAATAGACATATATGCAAATAAAGAAAAATATATCCTAATAAAACTATAAACTAAAATAGGGCATCAAAATATTCCTCCGCATCGCTGTCGACTAATAACGTGCCCAGAAGGCTGGCAGCATTGCCACGTTATATGGCAATGCTAATCCTTTGACCAAAGTAGAGGCCAGCCTTCGGGTCACAGGAAGTGTCGACTAGCCGCTTTGCTATATCTCTGAATAGGAGTTGGGCACTCGGACCCCACGACCAAATAAAAAGTACTTGAGACCATTTAGTACTACTTAAATAAAATTAATAAAACTTCTCAAATAGTCTGTAAAATGCTTTTTATTTCAATAAGCTATCATTCTTAATTTTCGAAATATTAAGGTTTATGTTGTTGACCCGGATTAATTGCTCCCGAGTGTAAACTTATTTCAACTACTGCAGGCAGGAATCATAGCCACGCTCACAACAGGCTGGACATCAATATGTGGAGGCAGCCTCATCTCCGCCACCCGTATCCTCACTGCAGCTCACTGCTGGTTCGATGGACAGAGTCAAGCGAGACAGTTCACCATCGTTCTTGGGTCCCTTACTATCTTCTCCGGGGGGACAAGGATGGACACAAATGATGTGACGATGCACCCATCCTGGAACCACCTGCTGCATGATATTGCTATTGTGAGGATAGCTAGCGTCCAATTTAGTAGTGAGTGGTATTAAATTGTTGTTTAATGACCAATTACTGTAATTTACCGAGAGTTATTGGTTAAAATTAAGACTCTTGTATCTTTGCCAATAATCCAATTAAATGCCCAGTTTGGTAAAAAAAATGCTACCATTCATAAGCAAAACGATTTTGTCCATATGAAACGAGCATAAGATACGAGTAGTCTCATTCTTGTATTCTCAAGGTCAAAAAGCGGTGCGCTCACCGCTTGTGTATTCGCGTGGATAGAAAACGCTCTAAGTGTAAACAGGCTGATTTATACGATGTTAGTTTCTCGAAGTGAGTCTTATCCTGTCTCTATTTTCACCGCCGAGAAAGACAAAGTCAGAACGAGTCTTGCTTCGAGAAATTATTCTCGTGTAAATAAGCCTTTAGGCCGAGGCCAGACGAGCGTAATTTACGCCGCATAAAATGAGTAGGCGTAATTTTGGGAGGACTTAACGGATCCATTTTGCATCGCTGCATCACTGCATGGCATGAATCGTGATATTGTATGCAACCGAAAGTAACCGAAGTTGCGCGACTCACTTTGTGCGGCGTAAATTATGCTCGTCTGGTCTCAGCCTCAAATCAAATCAATTTTTTTTATTTCACTTCATCACCATCATCATCATTCAGCCGAAAAACGTCCACTGCTGGACATAGGCCTCCCCCAAAAAGGTGGGGGGGTTTGCCATAATTGCCACGCTTGGCAGGCGGGTTGGCGATCGCAGTATGGTTGTTAAAGTACTCAGAGAACGCTGCTGCCCATCCTCTAGTGAATCCGTTAATCGCCTTTTACGACACCCATGGGAAGAGATGGGGTGGTGCTATTCTTTACGTCCGGCACCACACGGACGTTTATTTCACTTAAACCATTGCAATTAAAATCAATATCTTTAACAGTAACAGTAAACACAGTAAGTATGATTTAGGATAGTTATAAGAAAACAATGCTGCCGTCCTTTAACTAGAACCCCGTTAACCCTCAAATGGTCAATTTTGAGTTTTGAATGCAGAGTATTACAGTTTTAAATTCTCTATCTTTCTGTCTAAGCAACATAGCTCTATCACTTACTGTTTTAGAGATATTAAAACATGATATACCGTTAAATGACAAAATATGCAACAAATTCTTGACTAAAAAGTGACTATACCACACTTCTTAGCTTGATGCACGTTTAAGTACCTTAGTTTCCAAATTCGCCTAATATTTTTTTAACGTTTTATTAGCTTAAAGTACGTTATTTGATTATTCTTGACTACAAATACACTAAGAGCGTATAACGTGTTTACAGTTAAGGATCAATTTTCATAAAACACAAAAAAAACAATACTATAAACTATTTATGATGAAAAACTTGTCTTAATTCTAGTTAGTCCACCATAACGGTATTTTAGTCAAGTATTCAATACTGCGATTTTCTCAAAACAATTCGTTAAAAAAACGTTATTTACTTCTAACATGGAATTTGTTCAAAAAAATATCAGTCATTCTTAACTTAATAACCGCTAACCTATGTTCCTTAACTAGAAACACGTTTTCCGTTGCTCGCGCTTCATTCATTCCGGGAATGTACGGGGATGCAATATGCGTGCTGAGCGGAATGGCAAGGTTCCCCGAGCCTTGCCATTCCGCTCAGACCGCTCATAAGGTGTGAGAGTGCGTCATCGTAACTTGTTCCCGAAAAAACTCAAATATGTCGGGGAGTATTACGAGGTAAAATTTGACAATTTTGTATAGTAATCTATACATATAATAAAATCGTGTTTCTGGAATAATTAATTCTTTTGTGTCTAGAACTTATAAATTGTGCGGTAACGAAACCATAGCGCGATCTAATTCGACGCCAACGCCATCTAGGGAAGTAAAGATTAAACATATGTTTGCATGTTTGTGAAAGCATCACGTATAAAGAGCTGACCCAATGCTGTTGATTTTTATAAACATATATTGTGCTTATCTCCAAGTAACATATTTTTTTTGTTTCATGGCAATCGGTTCACGCAATCAAAAGATATGCAAATAATCAATGTGTTCTACATATTAGACTTGGCGTGTCTGTACATAGCAAATATTTTGAAAAAACATTGTTGGGGTGTTAAAAGACAACCAAAAGAACCCATTTTTAATATTTTTGGATTTGTTTTCTGATTGTCTGTTTATCTGTTTATCTGTTTATCTGTTTGTTTGTTCAAGCATCACGTAAAAAGAACTGACCCAATGCTGTTGAATTTTATAAACATATATTGTGCTTTTCACCAAGTAACATATGTTTTTTGTTTCATCGCAATCGGTTCACGCAATCAAAAGTTATGCGAATTTTAAGTTTTCTAGAAGAACTTAGCATGTATTAGTTTATTTTCAATAGATGGCGTTACGTGTATCAAATCATGTTGTGAGGAAATATATTACTACGAATAAATCCACAAATTATCTAATATTCATTGTTGAATTGGTACCTATTCTCAGTATACGAAAGGTCTAATGAAATGCTATCCATAAGAAGAAGGAACTAAGCGTTTACAAAAAAAAAACGAAGATATTGTTATTTAGAATTTATTAGGTCAATTTCTTATTGTTGTTCACAATAAAATGAATTCATGATGTGGACTAATAGTAGGATTTTTATTCATTGAATGTTCGTACTTTTTGGGAATGCTGATGCCGAAAATAAGGTCCAAATTCAAATTGAAGTCGGTGGCCATGATTATTTGCAAGGAAAGCACTCACACAGTGCTTTCTTCGAAATTTAGTATTTCGTAATCATTCTATCTACTCAATACACTTTTTGGAATGTTTTTCTACATTTTATTTTATTTTGTTCATTATTGTCAGAACTATTCAAAGCCTGTCGCCGCCGTTTTATTAAGTTTATTTAATTGAGTTTTTTAAGCTTTAGGTAATGTTCCAAAGACATGGCCATGGAGGGAAAGTACTTTAAAATATTAAAAATAGCAAATTTCACTCAAAAGAAACTTCATTTTACTTTTTTTTAATGTAAGAAATATTGCCTTTACTGATTTTTTTGCCTGAACCGGGAATCGAACTGACAAAGCTTTATGTACCATCCGGTATTATATTATGGCACCTGTTGATAGATATCTATAAGGTCAATAATAAGGATCAAATCTCTCCAACAAACACAGTCTTAAATTGAAGGAAGTGCAAGAAATAAGAAGTAACAACAAATAAGTGTTTGAATTGAAATGTACCTAAGTTAGGTAGGTACTTAATGTTAGTTTTTATGGTCTTCCATCAATTTCAGGCACTATGTTTATTGGAGCGATTTGATCCGTATTATCGATCATATCGATTGATGAAATAAAAATATAGATGATGTTTTTTCGCGTTTGTGTTGGTTCGATTTCCAGATCAGACTTTTTGAAAGCAGTACCTACCTATTTATAACTTATTCAAATTAAATGAAGTCTTCTATAAGTATTTTTAGCTGAAACTCTACATAAAGAAATGGTTCAAAAGATATATAAGTGCCTTAGTGGGACACCTTTGTCTATTATTATTATAAATGGAATACAACATTATTTAGTTGCTGCGACACAATGTTGTTTTCCGACTTCCACGCGGACGGAGTCGCGGGCACAGCTAGTTAATACCTATATTCCCCTATTTATGTTACACTAGCTTTTGCCCGCAGCTTCGCTTGCATGATATTTTAAACTCTCGTTAAGCCCCTTTTTAGGTGTAGTTTTAAAATCCATAAAGTCCGTCTTTTGTTATTTACTTTGAAGTGTTTGTGCCAAAAATTTCACGTCAATAACCAAATGGAATAAGAATTTTCATACAAATCTCCTAACCTCGAAAAAACTTTCATCCCCTATTTCACCCCTTACTACCTGGCCACGGGAATGGGAGGCGCGAACGGCGGTGCGTCTGGCGGGGCGGCAATCCACGCGGCACAGTTTGCAGGCCACGGGCAGTGGCGTTCGCCGCCGCGACCAGAAGGAAAAGTCCCAAAAAGTATCGATATGTATAGCAATGGACATTAAAATTTTTTTTTATATCAAAATCGATATATCGAAAAAAAAACAAATAGGTGTATCGGTGAAATTTTCAATAAAGTATGTGGTTATGAAATTCTATTATATTCTTTATTAATTTTCTAACATATTTAATACCTTTTTTTAAATATTAAAATAAAAACATTTAAAATGTAAAAATACTCGAAGTAGCCCACCGGCATCGGGAACGGGGTCCAAGCTACCGGTAGTCAGGGCCTCAGAGAGAGGAACTTCCTAAAAATACGTGCCGTGTCAAGAAGTACCGCTTTCTGTATCAGGCCCTTGATCCAGCCGCCCAACGAGAGTCTCTTTAGATGTTGGTCGAGGCTCTTGGCTATTAAACCATTGGTCGTAATGACTATCAGCACAATGACTGCTGAATCAACATCCCACATGGCGACAACCTCGTGTGCCAAGTCTTGATACTTCATTTCTTTATCTTTCTCGGCTTTCACAAGGTTCTCGTCATGCGGAACAGTGATATCAACAATCATTGTGAGATGCTCTGATCGATCTATCACCACTATGTCAGGCTTATTGGCAACAATAGTCCTGTGGGTGGTGATAGATCGATCCTAGTACAATGTGACATGACCATTCTCAAGAACTGGGTCGAGCTTATACCTGTAGTATGGTACTTCTGCGTCCACAAGGTTGTATTTCAGAGCAAGTTGCTGGTGGACAATCCTAGCTACGAGGTTGTCCCTATGCAAATACTCATAGTTAGCAAGACGGGAACAACCAGAGACAATATGTCGGATAGATTCACCGGGACAGTGGCATGCCCGACAGATGTCAACCGTGCCGTCCTTCACAGTATATTTTCAATAGTTGTTCGTCATCATAACTTCGTCCATAATTGCACAAACAAAACCTTCGGTTTCACCAAATAGGTCACCGATACGTAGCCAGATCACGGAGGCTATAAAATCTACATCAGGCCCATGAAGGGCCCGGTAGAAGCGTCCGTGAAGCTCCTTGCTCCGCCATTCCTCCTTGCGGCCATTAGTATCAAGTACTACTGGCTAAGTAAGGCTGGCACCAGTTCTCTTAACCCAAGGAGAGCGGGGTGAATCCTTTGTCCACTGCGACTACATCTCGATGCATCCCCACGTCGGCTTGGAACAAGTACTCCCTGAGACTGCACACCTCGCGGTTGTGAAGGGTCTTAGCATTTAAAAAGCCTCGATCCCCACACTTACGCGGGATCTAGTCTCATTACCGATGAGCGTGGATGATGCAAAAGATGCTAACAGTGAGTTGCACAGGCACAACCTCGTAGCTAGGATTATCCACCAGCAACTTGCTCTCAAATACAACCTTGTGGACGCAGAAGTACCATACTACAGGTATTTGCCCGACCCAGTTCTCGAGAATGGTCATGTCACATTGTACTGGGGTCCATCTATCATCACCGACAGGACTATTGTTGCCAATAAGCCTGACATCGTGGTGATAGATCGATCAGAGCGTCTCACAATGATTGTTGATATCACTGTTCCGCATGACGAGAACCTTGTGAAAGCCGAGAAAGATAAAGAAATGAAGTATCAAGACTTGGCACACGAGGTTGTCGCCATGTGGGATGTTGATTCAGCAATCATTGTGCTGATAGTCGTTACGGCCAATGATTTAATAGCCAAGAGCCTCGACCAACATCTAAAGAGGCTCTCGTTGGGCAGCTGGATCAAGGGTCTGATACAGAAAGCGGTACTTCTGGACACGGCGCGTATTGTTAGGAAGTTGTTCTCTTGAGGCCCTGACCACCGGTACCTTGGACCCTGTTCCCGATGCCAGTGGGCTACTATTTTTTATATTTTTAAATGTTTTTATTTTTTAAATAGAATATTTAAAAATGTAATTTATATGTTTATAAGATGAAAGGAAATAATAATGTTATTCATAATGAATAAAAGAAGAACTTTTAATTTATTTTTGAGATAACATTTTTTTTTCTGTTTTTACAAATTGCTGTTAAGTTTAATGATGAGTGAAGGAAACTTTTATTTAGTTAAAACTTTATAATAAAATTTGATTTAATTTTCATATTGCATTTTATTTAATTTTCCAGTTTTTTTATATGAGATACTTAACTATAAAGACGTTAGTAACAATCGAAGTAAGAGTTACTTTTTTTTAGCTTAGTAAACAAGCGTATGTTTTACAAAAGTTTTTTTATTTTTCGGTAACACTTAGCTTAAAAGAGTCTTAAGTGCTTTAGCCTCTTCTTACGAAAGGTAATAATGTATAAATATTAAGAAAAGTCTTAGCTACAAAACAGTTAATTGATTTAGCGAGTTTATAGTTAAGCATTTCAGGGTAAATCTATCAAACATTACAAACCTTACATATTTAAAGAAAATGCTTAACTAAAGAGTCTCTAAGTGTAGGTTAGAGACGTTTTAGTGCGGCAATCAATGTCAAAAAATATGTGTATTGCTTAACTAAACCAAAAATCCTTGTTTTTTAAATAATTTAAAGTATATTTCTGCGCAGAAAGTATTCTAAATGATGCAGAAAAATATTTTTTTAAATTATGTCTAACAATCACTGATCTATGTATAATAGTTTTCTAGAAACAACGATTCCCGCGTTTTTTGCGTTTTTCTCCAAAATCACTTTTTGGGGTTAACGTGGTTTTAGTTAAAGGACGGCAGAATGAAACACCAAGTCTTGAGTACAAGAATTAACAAAAAAAACGCAATATGCCTTATTCAGGCACTACACCAGTAAGGAAGAAAAAGTAATAAGTCTTTTGTCTTTTTGTCGCGAATTGTAATGTCGAGCACGTATAACTCAGAAACTACGGGACAAGTTTTATGGGAATTATATTGCTTAAATATTAAAGTATTATGGTTTTTACTGCTCTAATAAGTTATGGCGTGTCGTGCTTCGTTTATAAGAAATGTAAGTCCCTTGTATTGTTTCATATTGTCTTACCGAATCCCGAATTCTCAATTCAGAAACCGGGGGGTTTCTGAATTGAGAATTCGGGATAAGCAATACTTCAGTAATTTTTGAGTACGGAGTTGTCAAAAAAATTCTTTAAAATCCGTAATTTTTTTGACAACTCTATACTCAAATGTTACTTAAGTACTGCTCATCCTAGAATTCTCAATTCAGAAACCGGAGGTTAGAAGAGATGACATTTCGTTTTGCTTAATTCTAGCACCCTTTTGTAGTAGCAGAAATTATATTACATTACATTATACTTTCTCAAAAATGTATATGGATAAAGCAAATGAAGTGATTCGCGCAGAAAAATATGTTTTGACATCCTGGAAGTCGGGAACTGAAGTATACCTAGATTAATGCATATTTTACACATCAACATGGTCATTGTTCAGCAAACTAATCAATCGATATAATACAAATATGCAAATAGAATATCTAGCTTTAATTCCACTGAACATGATCGCTAGTTTGAATGCAGTATGCATGTATGAAAAGGAAGATTTCGCTTCCTAGCGGTCGAGGAGTCAACATATCCTGAGGATGCCCCGTGCAGGGGCGAAACACGTGTCGTGTATTGGTTTGGTTGCATGGTGCATTATCTTTTCACTCTTTCTGCATGTGCTTATACTTGCGGGCGGGAGGGTGGTGCTGCATACTGCATCCAAACTAGCGATCTTGTTCAGCGGAATTAAAGCTAGATATTCTATTTACATATTTTCATGTCATGGATTTCCGCAAAGTAACGCCTGATTCCATCATTTAATACCGACGTATCCTGGGCAACCAGCCCCGCTACCACCTTTCCTGACTTTTAATTTTTTCACCACGGCAGGAGCTACTCTCACACTAGGGGAAAACCCAAGTTGATGCTCCAGGTCATCAACAAGATATTCTTTTACAGATAATATCCAAGCGATCCCTCTGCCGACCATGGCTGAAGTTAACTTTAACTTCGCGGGCTTAACCGGCGTAATATCTGGATACGGGAAGACGAGCGACGGTAAGTACTTTTCTTTGGGACATGCCCGCCACTCTTTCCTATCCACTGCAACTCTTGTAAGCCAGGGTCTGCAATGGCGAGCAACCAGAAAAATGCTGGAATAATGAAGCTTGGCGCGTCTCGGGGAAATGTTTGAACTGTCATTATGAAGTACCTTTTATTTAGGTATGGAGACAGCTTCTAACCACATGATGTTGAACGTTAGTATTTTACTAGAAGCGACTGAGCGACTAAGAATGACGCGCCGGGGACGCAGCCGCACCGGTACTAACGCATCAGGGCTACATGCTGCATCCCCTGCCTGTTGATACACGACTGGCGAGTGGGGGTATCTTAGGGGTCCCGCGCGCTCAAAGTGAGCTCTGGGCGTTCACAAAGGTCCCTCAGGGATAACGGCGGCACGCATTGGTCACGTATCGCCTATGTGCATCTCACGGTGCTGTTTATGAGGAAGACAAATTAACCTCTTCTGATCCCTTGGTTCCCTGGGACCTGCCTTACAAGCGTGGCACAGGAAGGGCTCCAGAAGCATAACTTAGACCCCAAAGTACACAATAGGAGGATTGTGCTAAAGGTGGCCACCAGCGGCCATAAAAGTCCCACACTCCGCGGCCTCGCCCTTCGTAAGACGGGTTGCATATTGAAAGGTGCCTACTTCTAATAACTCGACACACACCGTTTTTATTTTTTCCAAGCCCAAAATAATTTCCCAATGACGACTGCTCTCCACCACACGACGGTACCAGTAATCACCAACGCAGTCTGCCAGACGAGTTTCAAGGTCACTATCCATGGCAGCCATATTTGTACTGGTGGCACTGGCGGGAGGGGTACCTGTGATGGAGACTCCGGTGGACCTTTGACGGTTGTGCATCAAAACAGACGGATCTTGGTGAGTTGGTTTCTGAGCATAAAACTGCCGGAAATAAGCAGTAATGAGAAACATTGAAAAAATCTTTTACCAATATTTAGAATAGACTTTCAGGATGGACATAGGCTATATTTGTCTAACAAGCGGGCGAAGCCCCGGGCAGCTAGTCTTTTATGAAATGAAGTATACATCTAGAAATGATAAACGAAAACATGCCTCATTGGTTGCTATATTGTGCAAGATTTCAAATACATACACTGAGTTGCAAGAAAGATACCATTAGGTGATCATTAACTAATCCGTCATTAAGAATAATGTTTCCATTAAATTAATGGCTATTGCATGAACACTAATTAGATCGTAGTTCGTTCTTCATTTACTAATTATCATATATTGAAATCATGGGGAATTTGACACATCAAAAATTAATTTTAATGGATAATTAATTATTCCATTAAATCTAGCTTCTTGCAATGGACAGAAGAGGTTAATGGAGCATTAACATTCTAATGAGAGCATTAAAATTTAATGGACCTTTCTTGCAACTGAGTGTAAGTCGAGCAATAGAGTATTACATTGAGTCGTAATGATGTTTTAGATTATATTCCAAACTAATAATCTGTTTCCACACAACAACCAAAAAGGTTATTTTTCAGCTATCTCCTTTATAATATTGGTGTCATTTCAGGTTGGTGTGGTTTCCTTCGGACCTGGTGAGGGTTGCCAGGCAAGCGCCCCGTCTGTCTTCACCAGAGTGACAGCTTTCCTGGCCTGGATACATTCTCAATTGTAAAAATTGAAATTAAAAAACCCCCAACGTTGAAATGGCTAAAACTATCCAGATTAAACCTTTAAAAGCTCTAAAGCAAGCCGCTTCTAAACTATGATGCCACAGACAGACGCACAGACACACAAAAGGTTCAAACTTATAACATTTCTCCCTTTGCGGGGGGGGGGGGGATTAATAATAAAGGTGATTTAATTTACTAGCTATATCGTTTTATTTGTATGCTCACTCAAAAAATAAGGAAATAAATAAAGAAAAATAAAATAAAGGACTATCCTTATTTTCATTTTAATTCGACCCGTTTGTCCGTGAGGGAATGAATTAAGAATATAATTGAAGTAGATAGGCAAACTGTCGCGTATATGTTCGGCGGTGGTCCCAAGTGAAGTGGTGGCTCGCTTCTTCGTCGCGTTGGTCATCCGCCGCGCCCCGCGCTTGCCTCTCCGCCGCCGCGTGACAGCCGCGCCGCGTGCGCGGCTTCCCTGACGAGATAATATTATATTCTCGACATGGGGAATAAGTCGCGAGCAAGAGCTAGTCAGTTATATTTATTACGAATTTTAAATACCCAATAAAAGCTATTATCAGTGCCTACAAACTATTTTCACATAGAGCGGCTCTCTTTAAAGATATAGTCACTATACGTCGGACCATTCTATAAACAAATTCCATATTATCAACACTGGACGTCTAACAAGTTCAGACGTTTGAATCCTTCTGTTGTCGGGGTCAGCTTCTAGTTTAACCAGATGCGGCTGAATACCAGTATTTTACATGGAGCGACTGCTATCAGACCTCCGCAACCCAGTTACTGGGCAATGCCGATATCCTAAGCATAGACGGTTGTCTGACTACCCGTAACGACTGGCATAGGTATTCGTATGACACCCGAGACCGACACGGTAACGTGCTATACGTGTCACGGAGGAGTCTCGATGTGTAACGAATAACACGAATTGTGCGACTTTTTAATCCTTCTAATAGCCAATAAATTACTCCATCCTAATGCACTAGCTCATCGCATCAGCACACTATCATTAAAAACATTATCCATGCCCTATTCAAACCACGTGATTGATGACTCTTACCCCACCGGACAAGCATTGTACGCAATGTTAATGCCGAATAAATTATGATCGAATGCAACAGGAGTGGTTCAACCAACTTCATAAAATCCCCAAAGACCCTTGATGACGTAGATAAGTAATTAAAATTGGGAATTTATACTTCATTTTTTATTACAGTGGCGTTTTTGATGGTGATTAAAAATTGCGGGAAGGAATGTCGGTGTCATTTACTTTTTAATTGAGTTTTTTTAAGGATATTTTTTCGATCTTTACACAGCTAATGATGTGTTATGATTGAAAGATGGACAGTGACATTAATCTGCAATTTTTAACAGTAAACTTTCGCCGCTTTCTTGTTTGAAATTAAACTTGAGTGTATTCTAGTAACTATATCGATGCCTTTTATTAATGGATGGGAAATCATCATAATATGACTCTTGCCGCTCTGGGCGGAGCGAAAGGGAGTGTCAGACTCTTACTGACTAAAAACCCATCCGTGTTCCTCCTAATGCCCTTTACGTTCCAGAGCCGCGGTAACTCTTTCGAACAAATTCCGCAACCCTGGCAGGGACTGGCCCTAGCGGGCCCCATCTACTAAGCTGACATCTCTTTGAGGTGCGCGTGGAACACAACGCGCCGTCGACCCGAGCCTGGTTCTGATCGGACGGCGAGCCACCCAACGCTCGCCGTCCGCAGGCCCGCGCCTACGCGGTGGCCGGGAATCGCCCTGCGACTCCCGACGCCCGAAGCGTCTCCTTCTGTTGCGGCGGCTGGGGCGTGAAGTTGGCCTCTCCATAAAGCGTTCCGCTTTCTCCTTCGCTAGCATTACTGTTTCGCAGAAGGAGGTGACTGCTTCCCATGCCCCCTCGCTCCGGACCATGCATTGAACCAGGGCGGGACGCGCCTATACAAGGACACGGCGGTACTCCACCCAAGCAGGGCAGACCTCCACCGTATGCTCCACCGTGTCCTCCGGGCGAAACTATTTGGATGCCTAACAACCAAAAAGGGATAAGCGCCATTTTTTGCGAAATGGACTAATACACGCTGACATTTAATTGGTTGTTTTGCTAGAACAGACGTTGTTCAGACCATGGTCTACTAGAATTCAATTTAATCAAATAAAGAAAAAACGTCATTGGTCTTTAAAAAAACTCAAAAAAGACACCACCAAAGACACAAACGGGGGACCTGCGCAGTCGGCGCCATGATGGTTCAAGTTATTTGCCGGGAACTTTACCGCGATTGAAGCGATGATTACTTTAATGTTACGGTTAATGTTTGAACACGTTTGAGCAACAATACTTTTTAAGAAAGCCTTGATTTTTTTTTTCTTTAAATTTTTTTTGATGCTGTACAATGGTAGTAGACCATGGTCTGTACAACATTTGTTCTAGTAAAACAACCAATTAAAAGTCAGCGTGTATACAAGTTTAGTCGGAAAGTGGGTATTAATCCGAAAAGGTGTTATAGTACCCATAATAATGAATAACTTTTGTTCTACAACTTTCCCCAAAAGTTGATAGTTTAAAAGAAATACAAGTTCAAAAATGACATAAAAATACGCTAAAATCCATCTATCCTCAGCTATGATCAGCTGTTTACATTTTAGGTCATACTTGGAGTCACGAATTAGAAGCTGCATTTTCTGAATTTGTAACTAAAGTAGGGACGAAGAATTTTTGATAAAACCAAAATAAAATTATTTAACATGGAAATAAAAATTATCGAATTTTGAAATTTTTGCTCTTGTTTCAAAACCGTCATCAGTGATACTTTAAGTGGACCGCGGATTAGTACCCCCTTTCCGACTAGGCTTGTATAACATTGTTTGAATATTCTTTTATTTTTCTGCGTCGATTAGTCTAAGTCTCATGACTCTACGACATACTTTTTGTCGCTTAGACGGTATGTGAATTAAGGAGCTTAGCCTAATTTCTTCGTCTTAAACAAATTTTAATCCACTCTTTTGTAAAGTTTGTAAATTGGCGGTTATCCCTTTTGGGCTGTTAGGCATCGATATTATTATCTAGATCAAGTACCTCAGGGTCTCTTAACAATATTGTAGACAAGGACAACTTTCAAAATTTTAAAAACCCCACTGACCCTTTTCGAATAGAATTGTAGGACAAGAAAACAAGGGAATCGAATCTTTTACACGTAGAACTGTACCCTAAGTGTGAGGTTTTTACGGTACTACTGTAGTTGGGTCACGCCAAAAATGTCAAACAAATTTTTAGTCACGCTATTCGCCGCTAGAGGCTCTGCCTAAATTTTCATTAATTATCGCGTGACGCAACTGCAGTAGTAACGTAAAAAAACTCACACTTGGGGTACTGGACTCTGGAGGATAACAATAACTTGAATTGCAACCAGTTAGCGAGAACGTAGCTACTGCTTAAGTTGGATAAGTAATTTAAAAGGAGTTGTTTTTGACAACGCAAGCCGCATGTCATCTTTGCATGCAATCGATTACGATTTTTCGTTTTCATCATCATCATCATTGAGCTGGAAGACGTCTACTACTGGACATAGGCCTCCCCCAAGCATTATGCTATCCACGTTGGGGGGGAGGGGGGGGGTTGCCATAACAGCCACGCTTGGCAGCCGGGTTGGCGATTGCAGTAAGATTGTTAAAATACTCAGAGCACACTGCTACCTTGCTGCCCATCCTCTACTGAATTCCTTAGTTGCCTTTTACGAGACCCACGGGAAGAGATGGATGATTTTATAAGTCCAGCACCACACGGACAACCCGTTATTAATTTTAATTGACATTAAAACGGACAACCCTGATTCACAGAGATACATACAGTAGGAAGGACATGGCTCGTTTAGCGAGGCGAGAGTACCTAAGCTTGTTCAGAACCCAGTGGCTCCCCAAGACATAGATAACATAATTAAATCCTTAAAAAATAAGAAAAGTTGTGGATATGATGGAATATCAACCAAAGTTATTAAGTTCGTCTCTAATGTTATATCTTCACCTTTGAGTCACATAATGAATGCGATGATAAACTCCGGTACTTTTCCAAGTAGTTTGAAAACAGTTATAGTTAAACCATTGCTTAAGAAAAATAATAAAGAAGAAATGTCAAATTACAGGCCGGTAGCCCTCATACCTATATTTTCTAAGGTATTTGAAAAAGTAATCTACGAATCAGTTTATTCATTCATAACTAAATACAATATTTTATGTGAGGAGCAAAAAGGTTTCCGTAAAAACAAAAATACTAATATGGCCATTTTTGATTTTCTGAATTTAATTATGACAAATGTTGATAACAAAGTACCCATATGTGCAATATTAACTGACATGACGAAGGCCTTCGATTATGTGAAACATGATATTCTTATTAATAAACTTGATAATTATGATATTAGAGGAAATGTTTTAAAATTAATAAAATCGTATCTTAGTGATCGAAATCAATATACTGAAATATCAAGAGTATGTTTAAAATCTAAACTTGAATATAAATATTTGTCCAGCTGTAGAGAAATAATATATGGCGTACCACAGGGCAGTGTGTTAGGGCCATTATTGTTCTTGCTGTACATAAACGATTTGCCGAACCAATCTCAACAACCAATGGTATTATTTGCAGATGATAGCACGGCCGTAGTAAAATGCACCAATAAAGAAGGTTACGAAAATGATATTAGCAATACTTTAGGAAATATAATTAATTGGCTTACTTCAAATAACTTAGTAATAAACTTACAAAAAACGAAAGTTATGCATTTTTACCAACGTTTAAGCCCAATAAATGTAAACCCACAATACAAAGGACAAAATATAGAGACTACAGGTGTTGCTAAATTTCTGGGAATTCTATTGGACAGTAAACTTACATGGAAACCTCAGGCAGACGAAATGTGCAAGAAACTGAGCAAGTCCGCATACATTCTATATAACTTATCAAAAAAAGTAAGTACGGATACTGTTGTAACGGCTTATCATGGTCTTGTCGCTTCAATTTTGAGATTTGGCGTTATATTCTGGGGAAATTGTTGTGACAGAGAAAGAATTTTCAAAGCTCAAAAGTGTTGTATAAGGTCAATCCATGGCCTTAGAAGTACAGACAGTTGCGTACCTGTGTTTAGACGTCATAAACTGTTAACACTACCATGCATATACATTCTAGAAGTAGCTTTATTTATAAAATCAAATATTCATCTATTCACTTCAATAGCAAACTTAAAATCTAGACCAGAACTCATAAGATCTCAATATAAAAATTCATTATACACAGGTGGATATAAAACAGCATTGTTACGAAAAAGCATTATGTCAATGGGACCTGTAATATACAACAAAATACCTGACAACCTAAAGTCAGAAACAATACAAGTATTCAAAAGAAAAATGAATAAACTATTAATTGAGAAATGTTATTACAGTATTAAAGATTTTTTGAATGATGCATTATAGGTATCTATAACATCTATGAAATTGTAATAATAATAATGAAATTGTAATAATAATAATGAAATTGTAATAATAATTAAATTGTAATAATAATGAAATTGTAATAATAAATGAAATTGTAATAATAATGAAATTGTAATAATAATGAAATTGTAACAATAGTGAAATTGTAATAGTATTGTAATTTTAAAATAATGTAATAAGTCGAATTACCTAAACTTTGCATGCCGTAAGGTAGAATGTACAAGGAACTATTTACCATATTTTTTATAACACCTTATCAATGTACCTACATTCGAAGCAAATAAATAATTTCTGATTCTGATTCTGAAAACCATTTATTATTATTTTAATTATGATGTTAGGTAGTTGACTTGGTAAACGAGGTTGTCGACATGTAGGATAATGACTCAGCAGTCGTTGTGCCGATAGTCGTCACGGCCAATGGCTTAATAGCTAAGAGCCTCGACCAACATCTGATGAGGCTCTCGTTAGGCGGCTGGATCAAGGGCGGCTTGACACAGAAAGCCGTACTTCTGGACACGGCGCTTATTGTTAGGAGGTTCCTCTCTCTGAGGCCCTGACCACCGGCAGCTTGGACTCTGTTATCGATGCCGGTGGGCTAACTATTTTTTATACTTTTTAGTGTGTATTGCTTTTATTTTAATAACTTAAGTATTTAAAAATATAATTTAATATGTATAATTATACAATGTTAGGTAGGATAGCCATGTCATCCCGGCACTAGTAACATGAACCCTCAGGGGTCCATTGACTTCTGGTAAAGAAACCATGCCAAGAAATAAATAATGCCCATGAAATAGAATACAATAAATTAATGCTACGTACTACTTATATTATTCAAAACTCAAACTCTACAACCTGGTAAAAAAGGGAAAATCTACAAGAATGCAATGGGAACCAGCAAGTAGTGATAGCTTACCGGTCGAAAGCTTGGCTTCTATGCAGGACGACTTCAGTTCGATCCCGGCCCATACCTCTGACTTTTTAATGTAATCTGGGGATAATAATTTGATTATCACTTGCGTTGACGGTAAAGAAAAACATCGTAAGGAAACTTGCACAACTGAGAGGGCTCCAAAATGTTCTCGATGATGTGCGTAATCCACCATACCGTACCAGGGGGCCTACTCCCTAAGTCCGTCAACGAAAATAGTCGCCCGTCCGAAAGTAGCCCGAAACGTAGGAGTGAACAAAACAAGTGTCAAGTTCAACTTTTCGGACGAGCAAAAACACATCGGTAGTAGAGACAGCTGTCAAATCGTGTTGTCATTCATTCTTAGTTCGGGTCCCGAAATAATCGTTTGTCTGTAGGTGATACGAGGGAGTAGGAAACGCTCGTAACTAAGGCCGAAACCACGGACTTCGTGCTTAGGGAGTAGACCCCCAGGACAGCATGGAAGACTTATAAAGAAACCAACACACCTGCGAGGGCTCTAAATAGTTCTCGATAGTGTGTGTAGTCTGCCAACCCGCACCAGGCCAGCATGGAACATTAAATTCTTCTCATTCAGAAAAGAGACTCATGCCCAGCAGTGGGACAGAAATGGGCTGATGATGTGACGATGTGACCTGCTAAAAAGAACAAGTTATTTATCAAAGCAAAAGGCTTTCAAAACAGTTACTTTTTCCATTTGACTTTTCACCTAACCATAATTAAAAGCATCATACACCTACCAATAGGCGTCCTCTACAAACACAATTAGGTGCCGCTACACTGCATGGCTAATTGGTTAATAAATCATTTGGCTTCCAGTCCAGCGGGCAATGGATACACACCTATTGTGTAATGACCGAGTGTCAACAAGCCATTCGTCGACCTCAGTGAATAATTGGAGTGTAAGATGATTTTAAAGTTGATTAGGTTTTAATTGAAGTTGATATACTTACGTAATCATTTCAGAAAATAAAAGGTACAGATGAAGTAACTTGAACGCCATGAACAAAGGCTCTCCAAACTTATGCGCATATACTCTCAAACAAAACAATAACTTTAAAAACTATCAAATATTTTTTTCTTAAAAAAAATCAGTCCTAACATTATGTTGCAATAGCTGTGCCCGCGACTCCATCCGAGAAGAAGTCGGAGCCAATATTATGTCGCAATAACTAAACAATCAAAAGTAGATGTAACGAAACCATATCGCGATTCAAAAATGGCTACAACGCCATCTAGTTACTAAAAGCAAACGTAACCGATACATTACACGCAAGAACACATCACGAAAATCCTGGACATCTTAGAGGGCTGCAAAAAGTTCTCGATGGTCTGTATAAACCGCCAACCCGCACCAGGCCAGCGTAGTAGACTAAGGCCTTCTCACTAAGGCCCGTGCCCAACAGCAAAGGGGCTGATTATGTTGTACTGACAACCATATACAAGGTTAGTCAGAAAGGGGGTACTAATCCGAAAGGGTGTTAAAGTACACATAATAATGAATAACTTTTGTTCTACAACTTTTCCCAAAAGTCAATAGTTTAAGAGAAACAGTTGTTCAAAAATCTCAAAAAAAAACCTCTAAAATCTATCTATCCCCAGTTATGATCAGCTTTGTTTACATTTTGGGTCATATTTGGGGTCATGAATTAGGAGCACCATTTTCTGAATTTGTAACTAAAGCAGGGATGAAGTTTTTTTTTTGTTTTTTTTTTATCGAATTTTGAAATTTTAACGCTTGCTTTCAAACAGTCATCAGCGATACTATAAGTGGGCTTCGGATTAGTACCCCATTTCCGACTAACCTTGTATAATTATTCTATTACTATCTATGTACTGACGTATGTTTGACAGCCTCATTGGTCTAGTGGTAGCAAACGTAACTGCTGAGCGTGAGCTCCAGGGTTCAATCTTCAGTTCGGGCAGTGTTATTAGGTTTTTCCGTGTTCTCAGTAGCAGCCCGAAATCTAAATTTGTGCCCGGTTGACTGCAATAGGCTCGCCCCCTATTACTTGGGACTTGAACATAACGGGCAAAATGAGGTGCTATACACCTCTGCCTAACCCTTCTTGAAATATAGGCGTGATGTTATTTTATCTATGTTGGCAACAGTGTACAGTAACTAACTAAAGTTTTCTAAAGTGTTTAGACATTGACCCACGTTGTTCTCACAATACCTGTAGTCATATTATTGTAATGTAATGGATTGAGACTAGAATTTGTGTTGCTGAAGAGTTTGTTGCGCCGTTTCTTCTTCACAGCGTAAGTAAACACTATAAAGGAAGCGGCGAGAGGTGGGTATTTTTGGGGGCTGCCATTTGATTGTCATTGGCGTTCAAACAGAACTAAGTAGTTCTAGTCTATTTTGAATTAATGAGTTTTGATACTCCCAAATTGAATTTCGACAAATCGTTCTACGACAAGATTTTACTTCGACACTATGGAACGATGTTACGCTACTCCGACAATTATGGATCTTAGACGCGTAATTTGGGGCACCCCGACACGGATAGGTTAGGTTCGAAGGAGATGACGTCATCCCTTTCGTGTTAGGTCACTTTAAACCCCAGTGTCGAAGTTCCATAATTGTCGTAGTAGCGTAATGTCGGAGTTTCATAGTGGCGAAATAAAATCTTATGGTAGAACGATTTGTCGAAATTCAGTTTGGTAGTCGAGTTTTGAAGTTAAACCAGTTTGAAAATAGACCATTGATTTTTAACCTCTGCCACTCAATGTTACCTCACTGCACCATTCGCTAATTTTCACGTCACTGACTACTAATTGGTTAATAAATCATTTGGGTGCACACCACTGGCTAATGGCAAAGGTAATACTACTGTTGTGAACTGTGACAATATATGTAATGACTACATTTGAATGAGAATGTTCAGCTTTTAAATGAGCGAGGTGATGGATGAATTGGAAACGTAAGGTATTTAGTTAATTTTAGTAAAACATGTGGGAATAGAGTGCTACAGAGGTTCTTAACGAGTATGTCTGATTATTATATGGATGGATTTATGCGAGTGAATGTTGAACGATTCTAAGTGCAAGGGATAGTATGAATTATCTGTGGTGAGGCGTACGTGACGACGATTTGTATTGGAGCGGTGTGGTTGACTGTGTTAAAATTTTAATTTAAGAGAATTTATAGAATAAATTTTAAAATATTGTTGTTTTTATGTCAATCCCACAAACATGCTAAGTGCACTACTGTGTGTGTAAGTGAATGAACAGTATATAACTGTGCAAGCTAAAGCAGTACTTCAATTACCTACAATCGTCCGAATTGACACACTCAAACATACACGTATTTTACACAGAGTAGAAAAAAAATGCTTTCACTTACGCACACAGTAGTGCATTTAGCATGTTTCACTAAAAGGAGAATGGGCAAAAAAAACCCTGATCCAACAGAAACGACTCATATTGGTATTTGTCACACTTAATGTCCGAAACAATTCTGCAAATTTTTTTTTTTTTAGGCTCCGTCTGGACCCGGTAAAATGAGGTCAAAGTTTGAAAAATATCTGTTCGTGTAGTCGGTGTAGTACAGAATTAAATGAATATTTATACTAATAATTCTACTGTAGATCACTGTTGGGTATTGACATCCCCTATAAATTGTCACCACACCGGGTGCTTGCTCAGAAAATAGGTAAAAACATTATCAAAGTCCTAAAGGTGATCGAATTAAAGTTGAAATATAATTACTCAACACATTTCATCTCTGTAATGTGAGATGGTTCCTTTTTTTTATTAACCTGTATTATCCCACTGCTGGGCAACGGTTGCTTAGTATAATTATAAAGGTATCACAAGAGAAACGCACAATTCCCAGCTTCCCCAAACGGGAACTATAGGGGGTGCATCCTTCTACTATTCGTGCAGACTCCAACAGTCAGCAGTTGGTAACATAACCATGGAACTAGTTAACCTAAACCCGTCATGGGCTCTGGTATCATAAAGGTCTACTTTTATGAGACCACAGCCCAATTGACTCTGCAGTCGCTGATAGTCATCTGGGCAAGCTTCCACCGTTCCCTGACTATGAACGTTATCATTATATGTGTAACCTCCACCCGTTTTATCGTCATTTAGGACGGTGTTTAAATAAATAAAAAAAAAACGAGTGAGTCCAATAATAAAAAAAAAACGTATAATAAAAATAAGATTGACTATGCGGAGGCACACAAATTTGTAAGGTCGTGGGTTTACGGCCGTCTGTTGTCACACCTGCAGTGAAAGGGACTTCCCTGCAGAAATTCGGCAGCAGTCCTCCCAGGCCGGAGATGGTGGGTGGCCGATGATGCACGACGGCGCGGCGAGTATGGCGGGAAGGTGCAGCTGGGCGACTTGCTCAGCGCGCCACGGATGATGTATCTTCGCCGTATGCCGTAATCTTGTACGATGAAGGTTAATTGGGCAGTATTAACCTGGCCGTAGTTCCTGGAAACCACCGTTCCAGTTCATTAGAATCTTTTATATTAATATTCCGTTCTGGGGTAGGTAGCACCGACGACAACAGGAAAGTACCCAATTTAATGTAGTAGGCCTATTATGTGCAGCATTGAACCCGTGGTCAGACCTATGAATGTTCAATTCAAACGCCGATTCAACTTCTCGAAAGCTGACTGGGAGTCATACGCACGCTCTATCGACGACGCTCTCTTGAATGTCTTGCCAACTCCGCAAAATTACGACCCTTTTGTTGAGATTGTATCTAGTACATCCCGCAAACACATACCAAGGGGATGCAGAACTTCCTACATACCAGGGCTGTCGACAGAGTCCGCTAAGCTGTTAAGCCAGTACGAATTAATGTTTCGTACCGACCCCTTTGCGGAAGAAACAACTCTGGCTGGAGAATTGTTACTGGCTAAGATAGGTGAGAATAGGCGGGAGAGGTGGATAAACACTGTCACTAATATCGATATGACTCACAATAGTAAAAAAGCTTGGAGCACCATCCGCAAGCTGACTAGTGATTCCCCTCAACCTTCATCTCCCAGCCAAGTCACTGCCAATCAGATTGCTCACCAACTACTCGTAAACGGCAAACCAGCATGCCGCCCCAGCAAGGTTCCTAGGCCACAAAGATCCGATGGCACCTGTGACGATATTAGTAAACCGTTCAACCTTGCTGATATCGTCACTGTGATTAAGAACCTAAAGTGCGGCAAAGCCTCCGGAGTAGACGACATCTCGGTTGAACAATTAAAACACCTGGGACCAGTTGCCGTGTCGTGGTTGTTGCAACTATACAACAAGTGTCTGGAATCAGCTTCAGTTCCTCGTCTCTGGAGGAAATCGAAGGTTATAGCCATCCCGAAGCCAGGTAAAGCAGCAGATGACCCCAAAAACTTCCGACCAATTTCTCTACTGTGTCACACGCATAAACTCTTTGAGAGACTGCTGCTGAATCGGCTGACGAGTGTTATTGACCCGAAGCTGATCCCAGAGCAAGCTGGTTTCAGACCCGTTAAGTCTTGCTGCAACCAGACCCTCAAACTCGTGCAACACATCGAGGATGGTTTCGAGACGAAGATGGTCACGGGTGCTGTATTCGTGGACCTTTCAGCTGCTTACGATACAGTAAACCTCAGGCGACTATTGTGGAAAGTGGAAACCTTGATCCCTGATCAGAAATTTATTAAAGTACTCCGAGAACTTCTCCACAATCGTCGCTTTCAGGTCCATCTTCTCTCGGACAAAAGTCGTTGGAGATCACAAAAGAACGGCCTACCCCAAGGTAGTGTCCTGGCCCCGCTCCTCTTCAATATCTATACCAACGACCAACCGTCCAGCCCGAACACGTCCCGTTTTCTTTATGCGGATGACCTCGCACTCACCACGCAAGCTACCACGTTTGAGGAGGTTGAGATCAACCTTTCAAATGCTCTTGGCAATTTAGCTAGCTATTACCTCGCTAACTCACTTAAGCCCAATCCGAGCAAAACACAATCGTGCCTATTTCATCTTCGCAATAGAGAGGCGGGTCGTAAACTGAACATTGTTTGGGATGGAGTGTTCATTGAGCATAGTGACTTCCCAAAGTATCTTGGTGTTACCCTAGACAGGTCACTCACATTTCGCAACAATTGTCGTAACATAAAGCGGAAAGTGCACGCACGCAACAATCTCCTGCAACGACTAATTGCTAGCAAGTGGGGTGCTTCGCCTAAAGTTATGCGGACTTCTGGGCTGGCGTTATCCTTTTCTGCAGGCGAATACGCATGTCCTGTATGGAGTCGTTCTGCCCACGCAAAGCTTGTGGATACAGCACTAAATGAAACGTGCCGGATTATCACTGGTTGCCTCAAACCGACCCCGGTACAAATGCTGTATCCACTGGCAGGAATGGCGCCACCAGAAGTTCGTAGAGCAGTAGCTAGCTCTAGCGAAAGAACTAAAATGGAAAGCGATACGCGTCACCCTCTGCACTACAACATCCCCGTTCGGCAAAGACTTAAGAGCCGTAATAGCTTTGCACAGCGTGTCCTCCCACTCAATGGCGAACGTTCACAGGCAAGAGTCCAGCTGTGGCGAGATAAGGCTTCTCTACCCACTCCATTTGTTGCCCCTTCCGAGGATCTCCCACCTGGGCATGAGTTGCCTTGGCTGACCTGGAAGTCTCTAAATAGACTTCGGACTCAGGTTGGTCGAAGCAAGGAAAATCTGCTCAGGTGGAAATTTGCGGGTAACTCAAACCTTGAGTGTAAATGTGGTGCCGTTCCGCAAACTATGGCGCACTTAACATCATGCCCCGCCTGCCCTGTTACCTGTACACCTCAAGAACTAATGGACGCTACGGATAGTGCTAAACTCGTTGCTGAGTTCTGGGCCGACACAGTGTAGATTGTCATCGACACGCTAAGAAGAAGAATGTAGTAGCTTTGTCGCGGTGGTACTTATCAGAACGGAGTTTACAAGAATAAAGCGAAGCAAGCTTGAGAAAAAGCAAGCTTGAGAAAAAAAGAAATGAAAGCCGCAAAACATTACCCTCCTTTGGGTTTGCCGCAGTCGGTTAAAAAAAAACTAAATTTGAAATATACGTTAAACATAAGCAACGTTAAGAATTTAAAAATTACTACAATATTATTTTTTTTTTTTTATATGAAGGTAGAAGAAAACCGAATTGCATGATGAAGCATTATTAGCAACTTCGTAAATTATTGCATCTAAATAGCGGTTCCATATTGAACTGAATGATTTAAATGCTGTTAAAAAACACAATGTGAACAAATAGAATTAATTACACATAAAAAAACACAGAAAAGTAATTAGTAAACATGAGATGATATTATGTTAGTAATTATTTGTGTGCTATTCAAAACTTACCCAGAATCGGGAATTTAAAACTTTCACTTTTAATTAAGTACTACTTAATATGTACTAATTTAACTTATTACGTCCGTCTCGGCTAGGGCGCTTCAACGGGACGCGATTTAGTGATAATTGATACGTGCACTCAGGTTCAGCTTAGTAGCGACTGCGCCGAGCTGCGCAAACGTATCACCTTATAAGGCTATGAAAAAACTCCCCACACGACTAGATGCGCCGCGCGTTCGGAAATGCATAAACCCAAAGAACGAACATTAATTTATTGTAAATGTGTTCCTTTATTTTTAAACATTGGTTTAGTTAAAACATTTATTATTTAGATTTAGTTTTAAGGATAGATTTTAATTAATTAATTTAGTTTTAAGGTTTTTGAACTACATCAATTAATAAAACATGATTAGTCATGTAACGTTTCGTTACATATGGAGTAATTATAAATATGTACATAATTATCAATTTTAATCGGACCACCTTTAGAACTTTGATAATTTTTCAATGCATTTTCTGAACAAGCACCTGGTGTGGTGACAATGTATAGGGGATGTCAATACCCAACAGTGATCTACAGTAGAATCATTAGTATAAATATTCATTTAATTCTGTACTACACCGACTACACGAACAGATATTTTTCATACTTTGACCTCATTTTACCGGGTTCAGACGGAGCCTAAAGAAAAAAAAAATATGCAGAATTGTTTAGGACATTAAGTGTGACAAATACCAATATGAGTCGTTTCTGTTGAATCTGGGTTTCGGTTATATGAAATTTGCCCATTCTCCTTTACTCAATACAACAAAACCCGATTTTGTACAATGCAGCTAAATCGAGAATAGTGGCAGGTGGCTGAACGATTAAATGTGGTGACCGTACACAAGTACTTAAGTGAAACAATGTCAGATATTCGTAAGTTATTCTAAGTAGTAACACCGCGATTCAGCAAGTTGAACTATCGAACTTAGTTCGACGTCTTAACTAATCCGTTAAACGCCACAGTTCCGACAATCTGTTGGTGCGCTAACATGCTGCAAAGTGCCGAACGGATTTTTCCAAAAGAATACTTCAATGGCTTAAAAGCGTGTACGCCGTTCGTCGTTTCATACAAATTTTCAAGCTCTTATTTTTCGATATGACTGAACCGATTTTGATGAAACTTCATACCCATCAGCAGGATACATAGTACAAAAAAGTCAGTAGAAAACATTTTCGAAAAATAGTGTTACACTAAAATTAGACCGATTTTAAATTTTCCATACAAACAGAAATTTCAAATTATCTTTTTTTAAGTAAGACATTTCGAAAAAAAAATCTACTAACTTTTTAAACCTTAGTATCCTGCTTATATGTGTGAAGTTTCATCAAAACCGGTTCAGTCATTACGAAAAACAAAGACTTGAAAATTTGTGTGAAATGCCGTACGGCGTACACGCTCTTAACAAGACAGTTGGTAAATGACTACTACTAAACATTCTCGTTGAATAGTTACATTAGATATAGGGAAAAACTCTCTCGTTCTGTGATTACAACAATGTATGCGGAGGATGCATACTATTGCATACCTAATCACCACGCTTGGTAATCGGTGAGCTCAATATTATGTCTCGTCACCAGTACAATCCAATCTGGTTTTACGGTAATTAAAGTAGTGTGCTCAACGCGGTAGCTGCGGGAAAACAATTACTTTTGGAAATAAATCTCATGTTTTTGGTCTGTTGGTCATAGATTAATTGATGACGATGGAAATATGCATGCCACTGCCTCACCCGTATGACCTAACTTTGTACTATAGCTTATTATTTTGTATTCAGTACCCCAAGTGTGAGTATTTTACCTTATTATTGTAGTTTCGTCACTCCAAAAATGTCAAACAAAGTTTTAGTCACGCTATTCGCCGCTAGAGGCTCTGTCTAAAATTTCATACACATTTGGCGTGGCGCAACTACAGTAGTGAAGTAAAAAAACTCACACTTGGGCTACAGTCATCTTATTTAAAGCTTTAGCCCTCTCAATAAAAGACCTAAAGTTAAGCTTAACCATAGATTAAGTTCTAATAAATCCAATCAAAACGAATTAAATAGTACATTTAAATCGAATCTCCGATTCTTGAAAGCGTCATTTTACTGCCGAACTGGCAGCCCTCGAGTCAGTTGACGCACGATATTAATTAGTTCTCGGCTTAACCCAACAATACCGGTGATAAATTGATAACGTCTAACACTTAGATTAAATTCCTATCTTTGTTAACTTGCGTATTACAGATAGGGATTTAAGAAGTTGATTGAATTTTGGAACGATAAAACTAAAAAAAAACAAAGTTGGCTGTTCTGCCTCGCCTTTTCCCCTGTGGAAAAATTGATGATGTGCAACACCGACTAATGGAATGTGTCCGTAATGCTAATAAAAGAGACCAAATGGTAAGGTAATTTAAATTGAATTATACAGTGTGTCCGGCCATGGACTAGCGATATTCTAGGTACTTATATAGCAACTATTCTAGTACACAAATACACTACACACTAGGGTCCAATCCACTTCCCCGTTATTTGGCAGCCATTTTGCTTTTTTGTTGAGATATTGTCTACAAATGAATGTCTTTATGTGAACTCATTGTATTGTAATGTAAACGATAGACAATATTGTTGCCCTCCGAATAAGCCTAATTATATCTCAGGACCAAAACTTTGAGAGATATGACTTTTTTTGTACACACGTACAGAATATCTCAACAAAAAAATGTAAGTGGATTATATAGTGTATTTGTGTAATAGAATAGTTGTTAAATAAGTACCTAGAATATCGCTTGTCCATGACCGGACACATTGTATAGATGTTGGTGCTTTTCATAGCATTCTAGCTGAACCAAACTCTAGTTGCTGCAGCAAGAATGCTATATTCTTTTAAATTTTGCTATAGTTAAGGATTGTAGTTGTTAGTAATTAGGATAAGGTACGATGGAATCGTCATCGTCATTTTTATGAACAAAAATCCCTGGTAATTTAATAAAGAATTTAAAAAATTGCCTTTTCCCATCTGATTCTGTGCAGGGTGTAAACGAATTCGTGTAATTCTTTAAAACCAAAAACATGATCTACTACATGTATATGGACAGGGAAGAAGACTGATTAAAAAAAACATATTTTTTTCTTGCAGTAAGGATCGTATCTTAACCACTTAATAAAGGAAGGTCTCTTTTTTCTTGCGCTTCATGTCCATCCAAAGGTTGTCTGGAAGAAATCGCCCAGTGCGATAAGACCGCCCATTGTACATCTCTATTTTTATAGTAATGTTTCTTGTTTGTTTTTGTGTACAATAAAGGGTATTTGTATTGTAAAGAGTCAATAAAAAAATAATTAATGTTGCTAATGTTTTTTTTTTTTTTTTATGTTAGTGCTCATTTCGATGCCCTGCATAAATTAATGAAAGCAAGGCGACACAGCTAGTGAACGCGACTAGCACAATATTTATATTTGCCGTCAGCTAACTCGGGGCTCTAAAATGACTCAGGAATAGAAAATCAAGATTTTTTTTAATTATTAAAAAGACTCGTTTGTGGTTTATTTGTGTCACAGTAGATCACGCGGTTTGAAGGAATTATATGAATTCATTTAAACTATATATCTAACCAGATGCGTCTGTATACCATATTTTACACGAAGCGACTGCCAACTCCGCAACCTAGTTACTGGGCAATGCCGATGTGGACTAATTTTTTTTATTTTTGAACGTCTATATTACAAAAGATTGCCTCCAAAAACAGATACACTTCACTGCTTCATAATATTGAAAATGGAAAGAAAAAACATAACACATAAATTAAAAAACCCCCAATGCAAATAACAAAACAGCTGATAACCCTGAAACGGCTGAACTGATTTTGATAAAACATGTCTAAAAACCACCGCCAGAAAACCAGCTTTTAAATTAAAAAACCGCACTCAAATCGGTTCACCCGTTTAAGAGCTGTGGTGCCACAGACAGACAGACACGCAGACACACATAGCGGTCAAACTTTTTGCGTCACACCCCTCTTTTTGCTTTGGGGGTTAAAAATGGAAAGAATAAACGGCGTAAATCTCCAACAACACGGCTTCATCTGTCAAGTAGAAGCAATTACATTTTATTTCCATGTTGGATCTGCAATCGGCTATCTTAAATCGGCCATAATCGGATTGTCTTTTGAATAGAGAAATTTTATGAGAAGTATTCCTTGAACACCCTCTTTATCTTCAAAAGATTTATGTCTAGTCTCTTTGGTCTAGTTTTAATATTTGCCAGCGTTTCAGCCTTGCGATGTATTTTCTGTTGTTTAACAGTTCCCTGGTTAGTTAGTTTGTGTGATATTTAAACCTATATTTAAACCTATGTTTTAATCCGCAGTATGTTTTAATTTCTTCTTTGACAGTTGGCATATTGAAATATTCATGTATCTCATTGTTTATGAGGAACGATGGTGTGAGCAATTACATAAATAATTAAATAAAGTAACATTAGACCTGAATGAAACCAGTGTTCGGCAATTAATGCGTATTCTCTGTAACTAAAGAGATTGACGATCGATAGATGACCAAAGACCAAAAGGTCCTTTTCATTTTGCGAATGTACATCGCCACAAACTCACACACACGCCCTACACACACTCACATGCCCTACGAACTCACACACACACAACCTACGCAGTCACACACACACACACCCTACTCACTCACAGGCACACACACGCCCTACACTCTCACAGCGTTACTGGAACAAGTGTTCTGGCTAATCACAAATCCAATCGCCCAGCGTATTGATAACGGCAATACCTGCTTTTTATTTATTTATTTATTTTATTTATTTATTTTGAGGAAAGCTTACAGACTAATAGGGTACAATAAATAAATAGGGTACAATATTTTTTACATCGATTGCTAATTAAAAGCTTCCACATATATATAACTAAGTACCTAAAGTTACACAAAAAAGAAAAGAAAAACAAGAAAGAGAAGAAAATAAGACTAATTGAATAAATGAATGACTAAAATATTTTATAAATCTAAATCATAGTGCTTGCTAGCTGCGGTCATCGTCGAAATAGTCTTTATTAAACATGCGTCTTACTGCATTTGAGCTGGTCCTAAACAGCTCAATATCTAAGTGAGATGGAACACTATTAAAACTAACTGCGCTACGCAAAAAATAGGCATTTTTTCTGTAATTGGTCGTCGCGAAAGGTACATGTAGTAATGGCCGCTGTCTAAATCCTAATAAATTAGTACGCAGAGCTATTTTAGCAAGAAGCTCAGGGCTATCAATAGAACTGTTAGCAATATTTAAAAGAAAAGTAATATCGTTTATCTGGCGTCTATATTCGAGTGGTAGGAAGTGAAATCTTTTGCATCGATGGGCGTAATCATTCGAACATTGCTGTGTTTTGAAATCCAGATACCTTAGGAATTTTCTTTGGATGGTCTCTATACGAGACTTATACACCTCATATTGCGGGTTCCATACTTGCGATGCATATTCGAGATGGCTGCGTACGTAAGAACAATAAAGAATTTTGACTGGTTTTAACGAACTGAAACATGTTGTGGATCTTATTATGAAACCTAAGGATTTAGATGCTTTTTTTACAATATTATCAATATGCTGATCGAATATAAGCTTACTGTCATGAATAATGCCTAGGTCTTTGATGCTATTTACATTACGAATATTTTGATTATTAAGTGTATATCCAGGGCCAATCATAGATTTCTGTCGAGTGTAAGTAATATGGAAGCACTTAGACACGTTCAGCTGAAGTTTATTATGTCTGCAATAAATAAAAAATCTGTCAAGGTCAGCTTGAAGAAGTTCAGTATCTAATATACAATGAACTTTTTTAAGGACTTTCATATCGTCAGCGTACAACAAAATATATGCGTTTTCAAAACATTGTTTAATATCAGCAATAAATAAATTAAATAGTAAAGGCCCCAAGATTGATCCCTGGGGTACACCAGAAGGGATTGAGCTCCAACCGGACATAAACCCTTGCAATACTACTGCCTGTGTTCTGTTTTCTATATATGAGGAAAACCATCTATATAAATCGCCGTGTATACCGGCAGATAGCAGTTTTTGTAAAAGTATGCGGTGATTAATACGGTCAAAACATTTACTGTAATCGGTGTAAATTACGTCTACCTGAGCACGCTGCTCCATACCTTCCGAGATGAATTCATTTGATAAAATTAGATTAGAAGTAGTGGATCGTTTTCTTAGAAACCCATGCTGCTCGTCTCCAAAATTACACTTCAACGCTGAATAAACAGCGGCATAAACTACTCGTTCCAGAATTTTAGAAAAAAGACATAATTTGGAAATAGGGCGGTAATTTTCGACATTAGACTTGTCACCTTTTTTAAATACTGGTGTAACGTATGCTGATTTCCAAATTTTAGGGACAACTCCTTCCGTAAGTGATCGTTGGAAAAGAATAAATATAGGTTTAACGAGACTTTTAGCACAATTGACAATAAATATGGGTGGTATCAGGTCTGGACCACCAGATTTAGAGAGGTCTAGTGCTTTAAGTAACTTTAATATATTATCTTCGCATAAATCTACTGAGCTGATATTCGCAGCGCTTGCGAAGGATTTTATGGGCAAATTATAGTCAGAATCGTCTGAGTCTGGTTCTTGAAATGTCGAATGAATTTTAGAGGAGATTATGTGATGGACCACTATTGGTAAAAATTGTGGTCACCATTATCGGTGGTCATAATAAATCCGGGCTTAATCTACTCCTAACTAAAACCAAAGTGCTTAAAACTAACAAGGCCAATTATTTTCAGGAATTAATTAACCTATTAAACGTCACCCTTGATACCCTAAAAATGCGTAAATTCCCACCATATTTGTCTATACGTGTCATGCACACACGTGGAGCCCAACACTTATGAACACACGTGTGTGCGTCAGACATTTTACGAGTCGACATTTTCTATATCTATTAATTAATTGAAAATCCTTGACATTTAGTATTTCTCAGAACTGCATCATTTTTCTACATCCCAACTAAGATAAATAGGAGTGCAGAACGATAATTGCAATGGAGTGGCATTAATCACATCTTTATTACACACTGTACAGCTCTAATGGAGTTTCTTTTGTTGGAAGTAGCGGTGCTTCTATTATTTTCTTTAGTCTATGAAAGACAGTACTACAACGCGATTACTAAAAGAATGGGATTGAAAATGGTGACGCTACTATTGTTCTCGTTATTTACCTCTCGCTCACACACGTTCTCTGTGAGCGAAACGCAAATAGTGGATCAGCCATTTGTAATCCCGTACTTAGCAAGCGGGTTGTACATTTAAAGTATATCGACGGGGACGATAAAAGAAAAAAAATTGGCTTAAACACGTTTTGGTCCCGAGTGTCATACCCATGACAGTCGTTATGGGTAGTCAGAAGCCCGAAAGTCTGACAACCAGTCTAACCTTAGGTCGACCCGGGCCTGCTTCTGATCGGACGGCGAGCCACCCAGAGCTCGCCGTCCGCAGGCCAGCGCCTACGGTGCCCGGGAATCGCCCTGCGACTCCCGACGCCCGGGGCGTCTGTTGCGGCAGCTGGGGCGTGAAGTATATCTCTTCCTCACGCGTTCCTCCTCCTTCTTCGCTAGCATTACTGCTTCGCAGAAGGAGGTGACTGCTTCCCATGCCGCCTCGCTCCGGATAATGGATTAAACCAAGGCCGGATGCGAGAAGTCGCCGCCGCCGGTTGCCTCCACGAGTACACAGAGTACACTCCGCCCAGGCAGGGCAGACCTCCACCGTATGCTCCACCGTATCTTCCGGGCGATTCTCACAGTGATAACACCCGGGCGTGTCCTCCCGTCGAATCCGAAACAAGTAGTTCCCGAAACAACCGTGTACGGAAAGTACCTGCGTCAGGCGGAAGGTGAGGATGCCGCGGCGCCTATCTAGCCACTCCTCAAAGAGGGGACTTATTGGCGCAATTGTGGCGTGCCTAGCACTGGGTTGCAATTTTGCCCTGCCAGTTCGATTCGCGACCTCGCCGCGTGTTCAGCTGATGATTAAGGACACCGTTTGGGTCCGAAACTAGTCGGGCAATACCGAAAAATGCACGTGAGTATACCGTAACTAATCATAAATATGAATGTGTCTCACGAAAGTTATAATACAAAAATAATATAAAGTCGCCATGACAAGATGGTGGCTGGAAACTCCACAGCATACTTTGAATACGTTTACCTATATAACGTTGGTTGCACACTCTGAAGTCACAACGCAACTTTCTGTACACAACGTGAAAGGCCTGAACTTCTTACCTACGTGTTACGGATCTACGAAGTGAATCTGAGAGCTAATAAAATAGGGATATTCTACATGGTTCCATAAAATGGGTATATTTTTTTTTGGCCGTGGTCCTCTTTAGTGGACAGAACAGGTGGACGACAGGCAATAACCCATAAAATGCATTTTTTTACCGATACTTACTTTCATGATTACATGTCTAGGGCACTGAAATTCCATTACAAATCAAACTTCTACTCATCATTAACATTGCACATTTTTGAACGCAAAGAAGAAAAATAGCTGCCCGCATGAAATCCGCTGTTAAAGATCGTCGAGCCCTCCTCGTACGAGTAAATCGCCACAGTTTTAGCGAATACCGGTATTTACGCTACTTCAGTTGGACTAGTTGCCATAAATTTTTGGTCCTACTGACTGCTCATGATGATAGTCGATTGATTGCCAAGACATGCTCTTCGAGTCACGGAGAATTGGCTCGCTGTATCACATGCATTGAAATATGATATGGTTGTCAGCTGTTAAGACCGACACTACTCGGGTCATTGCCAACCCTGTCTTCTGAAAGGCTGTTCAACGCAAAAAATAACAAATCAGTTGTCAAAACTCATGTCAATTCCTGCGATTCGTTGTTAACCAATGACATTCGTTAACGTAAGAAATGACAACATTGAAAAAATAGAAATAATCAAAGAAAAATTATAAATTTACACACAGATAGACGACGCACATACAAAAAATTAAATCAAAACGAAAAAGAAGAACCTGGATGGACCTTCAAAATGTTTAAATTAAATACATTTTATTGTTGGCAACAGTAGTTGGCCAACCACTGATAAAGGCATAGTATTTTGCCAACATAATAAAATTACCAAACAAAGTCCTAAGCTCCAAGGAAGAAACCGGGGGTCATCTATTCAAGGCCTGTATTGTGCACTACAAGAATAAATTTCAATCACATGCCACATCCATTTCTTTCTGCCTTCTATGTATAAACTTAGCAAGGTACCAACAAACTTGAGGAGTACGTTACAAAATGTGAGTGAACAGCTTTGATTGCGTTTGCTTTGTATTCCGAAGACGTCCCTCCGTTGTTTGTTTAACGGCTGCTGGCTAAACGTTTCTGGTAAAGTTAGTGGAGCTAGATGTAGGATTTAGACCTTGAATAAAAGAATCAAGACTTATTTGAAGAGTGAACTTAAAGAGTGTGTCACTGCAAGGGTACTAACTGAAAATCAGCGCTGGGTGTTTGACGCCCAGCGTATGCTGAGTTGGTGACCCTTTCGGCATGGGCGCTCATTTCATTCATTTCATTTCTAGCCTGCGTCATCCCACTGCTGGACAAAGGCCCCATGACTTCCATTTTTTTCGACCCAGAGCCAAAGTGGACCACTGGTCATTGGTTTTGTCTAGCTCGTCCCGCCATCTTCTTCGAGGTCTGCTGCGACGCCTTCTGGCTGTATCAGGGCTCCATAAAGTGGTTATTTTGGCCCACAGCTCATTGGGCATGCGGCACACGTGGCCGGCCCAGGCCCACTTCAGCTTAACGGCTTTTTGAGCAACGTCAGCAATTTGTGTTTTGGAGCGCAGTGTGGTCGACAACATAAAATGTGTACCTATGTTTAATTCTTTTTGTTTTTATTGCTTATGGTGCCATTGTGTCCTTGGCTAAATAAAATGTATTTTCTTTCTTTCTTTCTTATACTTAAAAGAAGTGAGTTCATAAAGGACTTGCTTATTGTCCTCTTTGTGTAAGTGCAAGATTCATTGCTTGTAGTAAAATGAACTCAAGGTCAGAAGTGCTATAATGAATACAGAGATAGTATTGCAATTATTGGAATGACTTTATATACAACTTACGGAACTTGCGAAAGTGAGAAGCATATTTACGAAATTTGGAAGAAATGAAACAAAGCGTCGTATCCTCTGTCTCATACGACGTGCCGGGGTTTCGCTTGGCGAACTTTGTAATGTTAGCCAACTCACTTTCACAGAACGTCGGTTTCCCCGTATTCTTGTATTTATGAGAAATAGTCTCCATTAGTTTAGTGTTTAGTGTATATTGTATGCTCTACGATGAGAGGATGCAGTATTTTAGCTTTATATTGTTGTCTCATGAGCGGCTACGCGGTGACTCTTTCTAGAGGTATATATAATCTAAGATGTACAACGATGGATTAGGTTGGTAGGGTAGACAAACTGATAGGAATAGCAAAAAATACTTTTTCTTTTCTTTTCATCGTGGGCACATCCTCATGGTCATCCTGGTACATATATACACGCTGACATTTAATTAGTTATTTTGTTAGAACAAACTTTGTTCAGACCATGGTCTACTACCATTTTAGAGTATCGAATAAAAAAATACGTCATTGGTCTTTAAAAAAACCACAAACAAAATTAATAAAGTCAGTCAGTCGGCGCCATGATGGTTCAAGTTATTTGCCGGGAACTTTACCGCGTTTGCCGCGATGAGTACTTTCATTTTACGGTTAATGTTTGAACACGTTTGAGAAACATGTCTTTTTAAGAACGCCTAGTAGTTTTTTTTTGTTTTTTTTTTTTTGTTGCTCTTTTATTGTAGTAGACGATGGTCTGAACAACGTTTGTTCTAGTAAAACAACCAATTAAATGTCAGCGTGTATATCGAACTCTTACCGACTAAAAGCACTAACGTATTCTTTCGAGGACCTATTGTTGGAGTCTTGGGTTTCACTGGTGCATTGGCTGCAACCCTGGCAGGTCTTGATCCGCCACTGACGTTGACGGGCCCATCCTGTCTGCGGGGCCTTGCCCCAATTTTTCCTAATAGGCACCCACAGAACACGACGCAATCGCCATCGAAATACCTGGATGTAATCGCCCGAATGAAAAAAACCTATTCGAGCGCCGATGCATGATGACGTACGTCCAGTGCACCCTGGTCAGTCAACCCTGCTACCAACTATACTGACTGGCTAATCTTTTCACCATGGCATGATCTATTCACATAGAAGAGTTTTAAGAGAAGAAGAATTCCTTGTGAAATAGTTCGTCCGGGCAAATACTACTTCCATACTTATTTCTACCGTGTCATGCTTAGCGGGTTAAGGGTGGCTTGAGGAGTCAACCCTTAACGAGCATGTGCACATAAAATCAGAAAATCTACTAAGAAGTTTAGCAACGTTTATACGTACTTACGGAAGAACAATGAAAACACTTTTAACTATATAATAAATATTTTATTATTACAAATTAAGATACAGGGCGTGGTTCTAGAAGATACGATACGAGAAGTCCAGGGGCTTCAGGTGTAGGTAGACTTAACTGGGCGGCTGCTGAAGTGCGAGAGAGGACGAACTGTTTTTTTTTTTCTGTTGCGCTGCTGTAGGTGGTCCTAGGGGACCCTTCCTACGTAACCGGGCATTTAATGGCGAGACCTGAAGGGTCTCCAGCCAATGCGGGGAGAGGACGAACTGTTTTTTTTTTTTTTTTTTTTTTTTTCTATTGGACTGCAATAGGTCGTCCTAGGGGACGGTTTCTACGTAACCGGGCAGTTATTGGCGAGACCTGAAGGGTCTCCAGCCAATGGGGGGAAGTAAAATACTTAACCTAAGCTAACTACTTGTACTACACTAACATCATGACTACCTGCAACAACAGCACTAAGGGCGACCCCTAGTGGGACTCGGACCTCGGCTTAGGGCGTTGCTGGCGTGGACATAGGGGGGGGGAGACAGCTTGATGAGGGCTGAATTATCGGGGTGACTGCGGAGTCTGAAGAGACGACCGGCTCTACGACGGGAGAGCTCGGTGGATCGTGACCGGCGGCGGTGGGACGAATTGCAGCTTGCCGGGCCTTTTATAGGCGCACCCCGCCAGTCGCCACCACTACCACCGTCACAACCGCTAGGCAGCATTGCTGTATTCCGGTTTTAAGGCTATGGGTGCCGGTTAAATTAGAGGCACATGAGACTTTCCAACTTTGTCTCTAAGGTTGACAACGCATCAGCAATCCTGTTGGTTTTCTAGGTGTATATAGGCAGCGGTAACCACTTACCATCAGATGGGTAAAAGGATAGTTTGCGCAACACAAAAAAAATATTGCTCATGCTGATGCGAGAGAAGAAGAAGACTGATATATTAGATACTAGCGGCCCTCCCTGGCTTTGCACGTGTACGTTTTATAGCTTAAAACCTTCCTCGTGAATCATTATATCTATTAAAAAAACTGCATCAAAATCCGTTGCGTAGTTTTAAAGATGTAAGCATACATAGGGACAGACAGCGGGAAGCGACTTTGTTTTACACTATGTAGTGATGAAATATGATGACGTAAGACAATTTTAATGAAATCAACTTGATCTTGAGAAATTGATCTTTTTTAAACGTCAAATATGACATAAGATATCGATTAAACGACAGCAGTTGTCGTTTTATCTATATCTTATGTCAAAGACGTTTAGAATAAATCAATTTCTCGAATCGACTCGATAAAAAGATCCGTGCTCGCACCGCTGGCGAGGCATAAGCTGAGCTTTGCATTTGTGTGAGTGCACATAGAATCGATTGCCAAAAAGCAGTATAAACCGGTTTAAACCAAGCAAAGGACGCGTCTGCATTAATTCTCACACAAATGCAAAGCTCAGCTTAGACCTCGCGGACGGTACTGACAGGTTGTAGGCGAAAAAAGTCCATTTGATAGTCTACATGTCAGCATGCAAACCATAGTAAATTGGTCCTACTAAAGTTGACGGTGATAGGAAATGTCAAATGAAACGTTAGGAAGAAAAATCTGTCCGTGTATTATCGACGTATAACCAAAAGAAAAACAAAAAATCGTATAGAAGCAACACTCATGCATTCAAGGTCACGATAATAGCCTACCGTCTCGCGTTGGCTTAACCAACAAGTCAGTCAAGGCGCTGCCTTGCGCTCGCGCGGTCGTACGCAATCTGTGCGAGTCCCTGCGAAAATATTAAATAAATAATAGCCCTAAGTACCTACCAGCCCTGGCGTATTCGTCGACGATAGCAGGGCGTTGCAGGCTGAGGGGGAGGTAGGTGTTTATGAAGCGGTGTTTGGAGCACACACAAAAGAGTTTCACTTCCATACAGTGTTATTTATTAGTATGGGGCCAAATTCTAATAACAAAATTGTTGCTGAACCACAAACGAACCACAACCATCATTCACTTTTTGTTTACGAGAACAATCAAAATGTTTGGTTCTGTTTTTGTTGTCAAATAATTTGACTGTTAAACGGAAACTGTCTGAACGTACGGGGTTAGCTCTAGTTTGGTTGCGTTTAGTTTACGTTTCAGTTAGTAGAATTGTCCCATACGACTGGTTGAGTAGGGTAATCCTTAGCCTGAGACAGGTCGGCAAAACAACGGATGGCAAGAGTAAAACTCAGACCAAATAAAAAACCAAGACAGAACGCTGCGAACAATACAGTGAAGTATGCCAAAACTACACCTCCGCTCTGTGCATACACGCAGACACGCACGCACACATTTACAACATTTTTCAATCAATCTACAATCAAACTACACCTCACTAAGTGCACACATGTTTATGAAACCGGACTCACGTTACTGTTGACAGCGCTCTGTTTTGGTTTTTTATTTGGTGTGAGGAGTAAAAGTCTATATTTTGTATTAAATCGTAACTGTTGTTGATAACTATGTTTTGATTTCAAAATACAAAATTGAGGAAAATCTCTCAATTTCCACAAACCATTGAACTACAAGATTTATGAAGATATCAAACAAATCTCGAAATTCTCCCGCAATGAGGAAGCAATCTGCAATAGGAGGAAGCGACAAATGACTATGAGACTATAGCAAAGGCTTTTAAGAGATTTTGGAAAAACCATTCAAAATTTTAAACGAAATTTGATGACACCATTGGAGGCGCAAGGATTTGTTTTATAGCAATATTCAAAATGCAAAACAAATTAAATTTCTTTGCACCAATCGTAGTGATTTTGGTAAAAATCGTTAATAATGATTTCGACTGTCCTGGGCTCTTATCAAAATTCTTTTTTAATGTCCCATGTAAATCTGTTCGTTTTAATCCACTATTACGTATACCTGGTGCGTCTTCAAATTACACGCAGAATAGTAATGTTGTGCGGGCAAGCAGAAGTTTCAATAATCTGTGTAAGCAGCACGGTATTGATCCCTTTGTAACCAGTGTGTCATCGGCAAGAAAGTGCTTAAGCCTTAATTTCTTTAAATAGGTAGTTTCTATTTTATTTAGTTTTTTACTTTGCAGTAGTTTATAATTAGTTATAATTTAATAATCTGTTACATCTTTTATTGAACCCGTGCGTACTCGGTATGTTCATGTTCATACTTAAATTCAAAATTTATACTGTCTCTATAAGCGAAGACTTGTCATTGGCTCTCTGGTGACTATATACATTAACAGATGTCATTTTTTTAATTAAATAAGTCATTTTGTTCGCGTGTATGCGTACTTAGTAACGCAGATGGTCGCGAAAAACACAGGAAATAGGTCTTGGGTTTTTAAATTCCTTTTTATCACTAACTTTTTATCCGCAAGTGTAACAAAGTAACAGTTAAATACCTTGGGGTCCTATTTTCATTCGAAAATTTTGATCAATTTATATTTCCTGTAAATTAATGTAGGGTGGGGTAGGATCTGGCATTGTCCTTTGCGTTATTCGCGTTTTGCGCAGTTTATTTAGAAGCATTAGTAGTGCCTGCATTTTTATTTCTGTGGTTATGTTGAATCATCATCATGATCATCTCCCAGCTCTTATGGATCAGCACACATGTATTCCTCTTCCATTCTCCTCTACCTCCTGTCATCTCAGTACTCACTTCTTTCATACCCATATCATCCTTCACAAAATCCATCCATCTTTTCTTTGGCTGACCTCTACTAGTATCTCATCCACATTCTTATTTAACCGGTATCGTCCTGCGCGACGACCCGGATCGTCAGTGCCATTGTTTATCTATTGTGTCTATAAATACAGTACTTGATAAGTTAACTCTCTTCTGGTAACATGATTTTCTTCACTCTGCATAACATGTCCATGCCACGATAACCTATTACTCCTCAAAGTTCAGTCAATGGCGCTACTTTCTTTATGACGAAAATTGTCGCAATGAAAATAAAATCTATTACAAATATTTTAGATTAAACTATGTAGAATTGTCAAGAGTATAATAAAAAATGTCCTTATAATGGGAAACCCACGAACACCGCAATGTCAATCCCGCAGCCCTGTACCCCGTGAGATTCACTATGCTCTTAGACAAATAAGTCGCATTTTAGCAACTAAGTTCAAAGAAATAAGCAACACGTTTGCTTCCAGCAGGAATTCTACACAGTACTTATAATGTTTTTATAAACCTTAGCGGTCAGTTTTTTTTTTTTTTTCTATTGTTCTGCTGTAGATGGTCCTAGGGTACCGTTTCTACTTAACCGGGCAGTCATTGGTCTCCAGCCAATGGGGGGGGAAGTAAAATACTTAACCTAAGCTAACTACTTGTACTACACTAACATCATGACTACCTGCAACAACAGCACTAAGGGCGACCCCTAGTGGGACTCGGACCTCGGCTTAGGGCGTTGCTGGCGGGGACTTAGGGGGGGGGAGACAGCTTAATGAGGGCTGAATTATCGGTGTGAAGGTCAATCAAATTGAGCTGAAACACTACTTGAAGAAATGGTTTAAAAGATATTCGGGCCACTTTTGTCTAACGTTAAGGCGGATCTCACACTACCACGCGCCACGCTCCGATGCGCTGGACAACGCATATAAGCACGCGGCGACGGAGGCACAAATCTGCACCAGCACCAGCATGCGGTTTTATATGCGTGTCCATGCGAGGCTGCAGATTTCGATATCCCCACACCAAATAAAGTTCAATTCACGGTCGACCACCGCGCCCGTCACTGTCTTCTTTACATTTCGTATTCCAAATAGAAGAACGGTTTTCATTTTCAAAAATGAATCAGTCGACGTCAATTTCCATCGTGAACACGTCCAATATTCGCAAAAATCTGCGCGTTACTGGAGATTCCAGTGTGCCATACCTTGCGGGACGCCACGCGTCCTCGCGCGTAGTCGCATGATCTGCGCGCGGTTTGCAACCACGCGCGTCGAAGCGTTGTCAGTGTGTTGCACTATGCGTGTTTTAAAATTAAATGGATTATTATCCGCCTTTACAATAATTAATTCGACATTTAAAATCTAGACAAATCCTGACGCACTAACCTATGTCATGCTCTGATAAGCAACAAAACACTACAAAAACACTGCAAAATCACCCATCTTCGAGATAACGCGTCAATAATAGAAATACAATACTAACGAACGATGCGTGCCACTAAATTAATTATCTGTTTATGTATATTTCTTCATACTTCTTACTGTGCGAGTATTCAAGATTCGCCAGTTTATGGGTACCATTTGAGGGTTGGGGTGCCAGAAGCACAGAGGATAAAGACATTAGAATCGCTGAGGATTGTTGGAGGAAGTCCAGTCAATGCTGCTACTGCTGTGCCGCATCAGGTAAGCTACCCTGCTACTATAACCAGCATATCTGCAAAGTTTGGTTGTTTATTAAATCTACATTCAGTGTTTGATTCTCATTCATGATTTAGACCACCGCCATGGGGGTCGGCAGAAACTGTAGAACGTCACATACTATAATCCTAACATACTCCTTTTGCATCGTCCACGTTCATACGTCTTACCTGTCCTTTTTGAAAGACATCACCGATAATATCGATGTATGTCCTTCTACGGCGTTCGCTACTGGCGTTTTCACTTACATCCGCACAAAATACACTTACAAATTCCTTTTGTTAATCACCATTTACTCATTCTCTCAACATCACGAAACCTACATCATCACAATACCTATTTTTTAAAGTAAAAACAAAGAAAAATTATATATTAGACTAAACTACCAATATAAACTAAAAGAGTGCATCAAAATATTCCGCCGAATCGCTGTCTACTGGAAACGTGCCCAGAAGGCTGGCAGCGTTGCCACTTTGTATGGCAACGCTAATTCTCTGGCCGAAAAACAAGCCAGCCGTCTGGTCACGTGAAGTGTCGACCAGTCTTCTTCCTATTTCCTTAAAAAGGAGACGAGCAGTCGGACCCCATGACCCGAGCGTTGCCACAAATGGCTCAAAGTCATAGTTTCCTATAACGTTGCTATATTTGCGTGAGGGTCTCCGCAGCTGCAGCGGCGCCAGCACAGCCCGCCGAGCTAGGAAGATGGGATGGAGCAAGGGTGTCGACACAAGTCGCGTCCCACACTAGAGGCCTCCCTATTTTTTTTTTAAGCATATGTTGTGCAGCAGCGTGTTAAAGTTTGTATGGGAAAATCAAATCAGTAGATACACTACATATTTGCGAATTTCTCGAAACTACCCCTAAAAGTCAGCCAGTATTTATATCCACGTGGAATAACTAAAATAACTAGTAATACCTATTTCTCCAACCACAGGCAGGAATCATAGCCAGGTTAACGACAGGCGCGTCATCAGTATGTGGAGGCAGCCTCATCTCCGCCACCCGTATCCTCACTGCAGCTCACTGCTGGTTCGATGGACAGAGTCAGGCGAGACAGTTCACCATCGTTCTTGGGTCCATTACTATCTTTTCCGGAGGGACAAGGATGGACACAACCGATGTGACGATGCACCCATCCTGGAACTACTTCCTGAATGATATTGCTATTGTGAGGATAGCTAGCGTCAGATTTAGTAGTGAGTACTTTTAAATTATTGATTAAGGTAGCGTATTTTTGTTATATTTATGTGTAGCAAAAGCTATTGCGGATTTTAAGAACTAGGATTCGAGGAGAGGAGAAATCAAATTTTCTGTCATAAATTTTTTCGCTGTATAGCATGAGTGCTTTAGATCCAAAAACCATGAACTCTGCTCATCATTCTGTACAAGTTTTCCTATGGGACAAACTCAAACTTCGTGAAAACAAATGAGCTGTTCCATACATTTTGTTAAACAACATTGATTATTTTGTTTGGAACAGCTGTTTATTTTTCACGAATTTCGAGATATGTTCCATGGTTTTCGGATCTAAAGCGACTAAGCAGTCATGCTGTATTTGATTGAAATCGTAACCTCATAGGCCCCTCGAGATTTGTATCGGGCCCCTTTTTCACGAAACTTATTTATCGCTACAACTTTGAGTTCTGACGCCAGCTCCACACAATCATTAGGGAGTCACATTCTGGACTGCTATTATAATTCCAACGCCCGACTCCAACTGCCCTTGGTCTACCTCGGATCAAAGCTTCAAGATCCACAAACCAGTAATTAATCGCCTGAAATCTATCAAACAATATGTTCTATTTCCAGACACTATTCAAGTAATACCGCTACCGACCGCGGCTCAAGCAAACCTCAACTTCGCAGGCTCAAGCGGCGTGGTATCTGGATTCGGGAAGACGAGAGATGGTACGTACAATTACTATGGTTTACCTACTAGAACGGGAGTGCCTCCGCTGCAGGCGCCGGCACCCAAAAATAGGAGCCCCGCACAGCGGGTCTCCGTCGACTCTGCTTTGCAAACCCAAATAACCTTACAAACATCCCGTTCAGTTTTTCATTTGTTTTTATTGTGAAAATGAAAGTGGGTGACGAATAATCGTCTCATGAAGAGTTTGAAGAGGCCTTGAAGGTGTATAAAAACTGTGTATGTAGTAGCGTAGCACCGGCAGCTAGTTTGGTAACCGGCACCGGCACTCGTAATGGTAACCGGCGCCGGCAGCGAAGACAGTCCTCTACTTGAACCTAGTCAGCATCATCTGGTAAGACCACAGTCTAACAAGCATCCGAATTGCGTATCACATTCGTAATTTCAATAGCTTTAATTTTGACAATACAACAATATTCGTTGCGTAGTATACAGTTGTGGAGAAGTCGGATTGTTAATACATACGTTGCTATTAGGAAATTGTTGACCTGAATAAATCAAAGGCATAGCGATTACGAGTGTATTGCGCAATTAGAATGCTGTTCTTTGAAACTCAATTACGGCGAATACTACTCGATTGTAGTATGCCCTTGAAGACCATCGTCATCAACGTTGTCTATGTATGTTTACATTATTTCGTGGAAGTCCTCGGCTGAACAACGGTACTTCATTATCACCAGGATAAGAAAATATGTTTGTAACTAAACACACTTTTTTATCCTTTTTTACTCATATAAAATATATAATGTGTATCAGAAATGTGTGGTCATATTTAAGGGCGTTGTTTGGACTCTTAACTTGTCATTCAAATTAGAGCATTAAATCGTGTGTCGTATAATATATTTCATAATGTCAATATGAAAAAGCCAACGGCGAGCAGTCAGCGCGCTTGCCGCTACCATACAACTCAACTCGGAACCCGCGCGTTGTGAGCGAGCGGACCGCGTGCTTACTACGCGCCGACTCCGAGTCGCCGGGGAAACAACGTCGTTGCGCCGTCGCCCGTGCTCCTTTCACAAATGCCATATAACTACTGTGTTCGCGGTGACAGGAAGCTTGCACCTCGCAGCCGGCGCGTGGACTGCGAGCTTGAACCTCGCGGCCAGCGCGCGTACTGCGAGCTTGCACCTCGCGGCCAGCGCGCGGACTGCGAGCTTCCACCTCGCGGACGACGCGTAGTTAGCGCGCTAGCGGCTAGCCGTAGCCTAAGTTCGAGGCGACGCCGTGCTGCAGTTGTGCCGGTATAATGTGCCATGATCTTTATACACAGCAACATTTGATAGATCAAACAAAAAAATTCGGACGTTTTCTTTCGACTCTCCATAGAAATGGCATGAGTTGTAGGCTAATTTCTGTAATTTCATGACGCGCCGATGAAGTTGCAGTAACGCTGCAGCTAAGTTTACACGAGCGTATCTGACAGCGATCGCCTATTAAGATCATAGGAAAAGCGTTGTTTTGATTGAATCTTAACTGCAACTAAACTTCGTTAGTTAGGTGAATTAGGCCCCTGATTGGTTCGGTTCGTATAAAGAGTCAACAATTTTTTGGGCTATTTAGTTTCAAATATTGCTCCAAACAACCTTCTTAAATATGACCACGCAATTCTGTTACACGTTGGCTCTTATGGGGGATTTACATTGGTCGATTTTAGCCGTGCGATAAGTCAACAGTCGCATCTCTTGTAAAAATCGAATCGCCACCCCATTTACACCGGTCGACAAAAATCGCATGCGACTTGTTCATTTCTAGCGGAACAACACAGCGCAAAACACACCTCATGCGGCGGGCGATCGCCTGCAACTGACTATTTACACGGTCGATTTTAGTCACCCGCCGCATGCGGCTGGTCGCCGCACGGTAAAAATCGGATGGCACACAACTTTGGGGCTTGCGATTTTAGTCACTTGCGGCCTAATCGAATTGTCATTTCGACGTGTAAATCCCCTATTATACTATTGTAACAGACAGAGACAAACTCTGGGGAGTTCTTCTTCCCAGAGAAAACACTAGGAAGCGGTGAAGGTTGGACAAATGTAAGTGCTGTCTTCTGGTAGTTCAAACAGTGTTAAAAATAAATTAATTTTATTTATTTCTTACATACACTGCTACACCTCACACTACACGCACCGCTGGTTCTGATGCATAACACTATATTTTTAATGTGCTTTTAACTTTACTACCATAATTAGGTAACTGACTCACTGACCTCCAGTTTCTGAATTGAGAATTCGGTAATAATTAAGTAGCATTTGAGAACGGAGTTGTCAAAAAAATGCTTTAAAATCCGTAATTTTTTTGACAACTCCGTACTCAATGTTACTTAAGTAGGTACTGCGTATCCTAGAATTCTCAATTCAGAAACCGGAGGTGAGCCTGGGTGTTTACCCAGACTCAGAATATAAACCAACACCGTATCCGAGTTCTACAAGGATTGATTGATTGGTGTTACGTCAATCAGTCTAGATTGGATTGGATAATGTCTGTTTCACCAGGTTGTATATACCTATCATAGGGACAAAGATTGTTCGTGTCTTATCTTGAATCTACAGCTATCTTGAAATTAATATCCAAAATAAATAAATGTACGGCGGCATAATTAATCTTGAAATTAATTTCGAAATGTTTATTAGATTGAAATCTTCGCATCCGTATAAGATTAGATATCGCAGTCATTACTTAGTCATCTTGATACTTAATGATAAATTATTTGTTTTTCCCAATTTTAGTTACTTATTAACGTTTATTATGAAATACAGGGTGTAAACGAATTCCTGTAATTGCTTCAAACCGCGTGATCTACTAGTGACAGAGATTGACATGGGCATTGATTGGCATTGGTTTTTATTAGATTCAGCATAAAAAAAATACAAATGAAACCTGGTTTTCTGTTTGTGAGTTTTTTTAGAGCCCCGAGTTTATTATAAAGAGCGATTATTACGCTAGTCGTGCCCGCCAGCTGTGTTGCCATGCTTTCATTAATTTATGCGAGGCATCGAAAAGTATTAAGACAAAAAAATGCAACATATTATTTTGCTCATTTTCTTTTTTGAAGCCTGATTAGGTGGTTTATACAAGGTTAGACGAAAGGGGGTAGTAATCCGCAGACCACTTAAAGTATCACTGATGACGATCTTAAACCAAGTGTTAAAATGTCAAAATTCGATAAAAAAAAAAACCATTTAAAATGATTTTTATTTTAGTTTTTTCAAAAATTCTTCATTCCTGCTTTAGTTACAAATTCAGAAAATGGTGCATCTAATTCATGACCCCAAATACGACCTAAAATGTAAATACAGCTGATCATAACTTGGGATAGATAATTTTAGTTTTTTTTTTGAGATGTTCTATCACCTATTTCTCTTAAACTATTGACTTTTGGAAAAAGTTGTAGAACAAAAGTTATTCATTATCATAGGTACTTTAACACCCTTTCCGATTAGTACCCCTTTTCCGACTAACCTTGTATACGATCACATACTTACCACAAGTTTTTTTTTTTTTTTTTGTCTGTCTTAGTCCCGTACCCGATCAATCTACACTTACTTTTTTATGCATGAGAAGTCATCATATGACTCCTTCCGCTCTGGGCGGAGCGGAAGGGAGTGTCAGACTCTTACTGACTAAAACCCATCCGTGTTCCTTCTAATGCCCTTTGCGTTCCAAGGCCGCGGTAACTCTTTCGAATAAATTCCGCAACCCTGACAGGCACTGACCCTAGCGGGCCCCGTCTACAATGCTGACATCTCTTTGAAGCGCGCGTGGAACACAACGCGCCGTCGACCCGTGCCTGGTTCTGATCGATCAATCTACACTAGCAGTTAGATCATGTCGTTTTAAGGAATTACACGAGTTTGTTTACACCTACAGTATCAAAAATAATCATTCTTTTCATCGTATATAATGAAAATCTCCAGAAAAATACATTCCGACCAATTAAAAATAACCTTTGCCATTTCTCAGCCTAATAAGAAAACATTCTCGTACCTTCCATGGACATATAATGGTACGAACAAATGGCGTTCCTGTAAGGGTCGAGATGGATCCCGAACATGCCCCTTTGTGATCCAAACACGGACCCAAACGATCCAAAACAAAGGAAAATCAACGCCCTCAAGCAAAATCCACGATTTCCAATTAATTTCATTATTTGTATACCCTTTAAAAATGTTGGAACAGTCAAAATACCCCAAGGTGCATTTTGGTATTAAATATATTCTCTGAATTTAATGATTTTAAAAGCCTTAGAGATTCTGGACTTTGTAATTTTTTGATAATTAAGCTCTACTTTCTGTTGTTCTTCCGTAAATTATGTAATTCAATAAGGAAATATCGAATCGTCCTCCATGTTGTTCAAACTTTCTCGAAATGGCAAAGTTATACCACTTCATTATTTTCCTATCATCTCATTTTCCTGATATATTGCCATCTAATACTTTTACTTAGAAAACCAACTTGTACTTACTAATATTCAATATCAGTTTTTTTGTCCTTGTCATGTCAATACATCTACTTACGTATGGAGAGGTCTTCTATCTAAAACCATGGACCTTTACTTGATTATTGTTAATGTTGTCTTAATTGTTACTAGAACCGTTCGGTTAACTATAGGAATCAGCTATTAGTCGCATTTTACGATACCCATGGAATTAATTTGGGGATTAGGGGGAATTCCCCTTATTACAAAAGATGGTTTAACCAAGACCAAGGTAAACCCAGGTTTAAAATATATCCATCACTTTCTTATGGCATATAACAAAAAGAGACGGGGCTATTTTAAAACCTAGGTTTTTCTTAGACCATCTTTTGTAATAAGGGGGTTTGAGTCTATACACAGTTAAAGGTAACAAATAATAATTACAATAATGAAATTATGCAAATTGCGGATGACAAACAAAGTATCACTATAAAACAGTTCTGGATGAATTGAAAACAAAATTCCCTATAAGTATCTAAATGATTTAGATAATTCAACACATAGGTACACATAATTAATAGATTAATAAACAATCCCATTTCTCTTTTCTCAGCGCAAACCAGCTTCCCCACGACTACTGCCCTCCACCACACGACGGTGCCAGTAATCACCAACGCGGTCTGCCAGACGAGTTTCAAAGTCACCATCGCTGCCAGCCATCTCTGCACCGGCGGCACTGGCGGGAAGGGTACCTGTGATGGAGACTCCGGCGGACCTTTGACGGTTCTGCAAAATAACAAACGGATCTTGGTGAGTTGGTTTTTGAATTGCTTTTATTTCTTACTAGGAGTCGCTCGCGGCTTCTCCGTGGGTGTTGTTTATCACGTAGGTATTCCGTATTTTTCGGGATACAAGTAACTTATGTCCTTCTCCAGTTTCTAGACTATCTCTGTGTCAAGTTTCATCAAAATCGGTTCAGCGGTTTAGGCGTGAAAGCGTAATAGACAAAGTTACTTTCGCGTTTATAATATTAGTCGGGATTAGGATGAAAAATTCCCATATCGCTCTTGAGACAATACAGAGCTGTATTGTGATGCTTTTGATGTCCAGCGTTGGTCCATTCAATAGGGATAGTAGCTGGAAACTTATGGTGCTATTTTCGATGGTTCCAACGCGGTCTTACTGGTTGCAATGATAGTGTCAATCACTTGAACAATTGCAACCTCAGAGAAATGCGGTCGACGTCTAAGGCTTCGTTTACGGAGACGCGGGGCGTCGCGCGGCCGTTTTTTCAGTTTGCAGACAGGCGGTGCGTACAGCGGCCTGCATCATCACACGTTTAAACACAAACATGTGGCAATGTACGATGTTGTTTATGAAGATGTGGGGCGTGAGACGCCACGGGCCCCGCCGCGTGTAGCGCTACGTTTTACCGTGAACGGAGAATTTCAGGAATAGCTGGTCGCAACGCTGCGTGCGCCGCTGCGATATACGTCGCATGCGACGCGGCGATGCCATCCGCGGGCATTTCAAGCAAACGTGTCTGAAATCGCTTCTCTGTAAACGCTCTCATACAACGCCATTTGTTTGAATTTAGTACGGGCAGCGTCGCTCAACGCGACGCGAGACGCCCCGTGTAAACGGGGCCTTAGTCGGGAGTGGTCATAGCTTTCTCTTTCAATACAAAAAAGTCTGTCGTTCTTTGCGGGGAGGCGATCGTGTGCGTTTGATATTCATTGCGTTTTTGTAACTAGAGATGGGTAGCTATTCTAATAACTAGCTAAATAGCGGCTATTCAAAAAATAGCCACGGCTATGATATCCGTCAACACGATACCTAGCTATTGGCTACTGGCTAGTTATATTAGCTACAATAACCGACAAGTTTATGGCACAGCCGGAACTGCACCACAGAGTATAAAACAACTAAGTTTTGTTTGCAGCCGCCACGGTAGCCGATAGCTGAGTAGCTGGCTAGCCGAAGTAGCCGGAGTAACTACGTCCAATTCTAGCCGAAACCTCGTTTTTTTTAGTAAAAACCATACGAATAAAGAAGGCAAGAATTTCTTAAAAAAAAGTATCAATACATATAAACGAAATCATAACAAACTTATTATTATCATCTAAACTTATTGCTGCGGTGAGGATCGAACTCGAATCGCCTAGCTAGTTTAGCTACGCCGCCGCAACCGCTAGTCGGTTAGTGAGCCAGTTATTCAATAGCTAAATAGCTGGCTAGCTAGCTGGCTATTTCACCACGAATAGCCGGCTAGCTAAGTTATTGGAATTTCGGCTAGTTACCCATCTCTATTGTCTATCTCTCATCATCATCTCTATTGTATATGTCTATTCCACAGGGCAGTGTATTGGGTTGTTTATTATTCCTTATTTACGTAAATGACTTGCCCAATGAAATAAATGCCCACAGTGTCCTTTTCGCTGACGATATATCAATAATATTTCCTCACGATTGTAGCACAAATCTTGACACAGTCCTGGATGACAAACTCTCTAAAGTAGTATGCTGGTTAAATGATCATAATTTAGAAATTAATTTCAATAAAACAAAGATCATGCAATACAGACCATACCAAAAGCGGCATTTAAATATTAACTACACATATAACAATGTAAAGCTCCAATGCGTAGACGAGTTTACATTATTAGGCATAACTGTAGATACGAACATAAATTGGAAGTCACATGTTGAAATTTTAGGTAAAAAACTATCAAAGTTCACATATGCTTTAAGAGAACTAAAAAAAGCTACTGACATGAAAACAGCCATGTCAGCTTATTACGCCTACGCGTACTCTTGGCTAAACTATGGAATTGTAGTATGGGGTAATGGTGTAGATGTACAAAAAATATTTATTTTACAGAAAAAGTGTGTTAGAATTCTTGCAAATATCACAGACCCCTTAGAAAGCTGCAAACCATACTTCGTTAAACACAAATTGCTCACATTAACAAGCATTTATATTTTAGAAACTTGTAAATTTGTAAAACAACAACCATCACTGTTTCCATTGGCTAAGGACCTACGCCCACAACAACGTAACCTACGATATCAAAATAAACTAGCCTTACCAAGCTCAAAACTAGCCTTATTTCACTCAGGACCGTTAGTAACATGTGTGAAAATATATAATAAAATTCCAGATAATATAAAAACTATAGAGTATGAAAATAAATTCAAAAACGAATTTAAAAAATATTTAATACCAAAATGCTATTACAGTCTGAAAGAATTCCTAACTGAAAAATGAATAAAATAATATAATATCTAACAAAAACAAATTATGTAGGCAATATAAAATTCAAAAATTACACAAATAAAATTATATAATACACTAAATATATAATACACTACAATAATTATAAAATATACTACATATTATTATGAGCATTTTATTGACTAAGTTTAATTATTTAGTATCAAATTATTCTAATGTTTAAGATAACCGTACCGAATGATTTTAATTTAATTTAATTTTAATTTAATGTAAAATTGTTGTTGCTGTGCCCTAACAGGGTCATGTTTGATACCTATCTGATAATGTATGACCATCTTGTAAACAACATGAGTGCAAAAATAAATAAATAAATAAATCTCTATTTGTAACTTCAAATGCGTAATTTGTTAGGAAAAATTAAAAATTTTAATAATGTTTGTTTGGAAGAAAGTTTAGTACCTATTATCACTTAGAATTAGTTTTTGGAAAAAACAAAAAAAAATGTATATTTACCTTCAATATCTCCAGAACCAATGATTTCCCAGGCATAGTCTAGAAGAAAAAAATGATCCCAATGATGGGTAGAATACGTGGTTTTCGTTATCGTTAAGGGTCTTTTTAAACCCGATTTAACTAACTCTCATATGTTTTACCAATTGTGGCATCCCAACATTACGAGTTGGTGTCCTTCACAATTCCTTTTTGGCAACCACACCCCTGGGGGTATCGTTTAGTGGTGTCGTTAACAATGAACGGCCAAAGAGACTGGTGGATAAAACTTGCAACTTTAATAAATTTTTGTGTTTTTTTCAGGTTGGTGTTGTGTCTTTCGGACCAGGCGAGGGTTGTCAGGCAGGCTCTCCGTCTGTCTTCACCAGAGTGACATCTTTCCTGACTTGGATAAATTCTAGCTTGTAAAATAATAAACGTGGTTTCAGCTAGCTCTCTCGTTTTATTTGTATACTGTCTTGAAAAATAAGAAAGAACTTATTCCTATGTATTGAACAGTAAGTGTGCGTCCTGAGTGACGGCGCACGGGCGTATTTCGGATTGCGGAGCGGCTTTACCGTGGCTTTACCGTCGATACTTGTACTTAGTGCACGCGGGAAAGTTGACGCATACGCGCGTGTTTAGTGTTTCGTTTATTTTACTTTGGTTTTAATAATGTCTATAGCAGAATTCAAACGTTTCGAACGTTTGTTTAATTCACCGTTCATTCCGCCTGTGCGGTGCGCCGTCACTCAGGACGCACACTAACAGTTCCAAAGTAGTAACAAAGAAAAATATCGAAAAAAATATATTTACAAATGTTCGTTCTGCCTAACCGTTTTCCAACTATGTCGGGGTCAGCTTCCAGTCTAACCAGATGCGGCTGTATATCAGTATTTTACACGGAGCGATTGCCATCAGATCCCCATAACCCAGTTACTGGGCAATGCCCATATCCTACAGTTAGACCGATTGCCAGACTTTCGGGCGTCTGACACCCGTAAAGACTGTCCCAGGTATTCTTATGACACCCGGTCGCGACTCGTTTGACGTGCTCTCTGATGCACGGGGGGTTTCGGTGAGTAACGAACAGTCACCCATCCATGGACTGACCGTGGCAAGCGCAGCTTAACCTTGCAGATCATATATGATCCGTGCGTTTGATAGTAAGCCACGAATCCCTCATAACCTTGAAATAATTGAAAAGCATAAAATAATGCCCTCATCACTACATAGTATAAAACAAAGTCGCTAGTAATACATATTTTGAATTCTGAATTGATGTGGGTCTTAAGTACAGCGACGATTGCATACCGAACTTACGCAGCCGAACTTGCGGGATTATGCTTTCAATGCTTTCTTTATAAATGATCTGAAAGAAATAAAGAAAGTATTTATTTTTTCGCCCAAGCGGACACACATACTTAAAAATACAGGGTGTTAACGAATTCGTGTAATTCCTTCAAATCGCGTGGTCTACTAGTGACACTGATTGACTCAGCATAGGTTTTCTACAGAATCAACAAAAAAAATATCTCAAAAAATTAACCACGGTGTTCTGTACCTGAGTAATTTTAGCGTCCCAAGTTAACTGACTGCGTGGAGCGATATCGCGCTAGTCGTGCCCGTCGGCTGTGTCGCCGTGCCTTCATTCATTTACGCATGGCATCGAAATTTTCTATCACAAAAAAAAATATTAGGGAAAAAATAAGTTTATTTTTTATTTTTAATCAATCTAAATCCCATGCGAGGTTAATCTATACCATTAATAGATCATGTAGTTTGAAGGAATTACACGAATTCGTTAACAATCTGTATAACATTTCTTATAATTAATTACTTATTACTATTAACCTTGCACTCCTTATCCACTCACACGATAATTTTTACGTTTTTTTTTTCTTTTTGTCCCCTGTAGGTGGTCCTAGGGGACCCTTCCTACGTAACCGGGCAGTTATTGGCGAGACCTGAAGTGTCTCCAGGCAAAATTTTTACGTTGCCAACTCGACCTAAGATATTGTTTACAAGGAAGTACTAAAGTAATTGATTTATTTTGTTCTGAAAAACAAAATAGTTAAATTGACTGAATTGGAGTTATGATGATATAAAATTATTGTCTTATAATACCACCAGAAAAGCGTGGTTAAAATCTTTGGGGTACCTCGGGCCCACGGTGTACAGCAGAACCACTTAGGTGGGCCATCGGCTTGTTTGCCAATCAAAAGATAAATACTGAAACACTAGCCTATCTCGTGCTCCGATAAGCAATAAAACACTACAAATTCACCTTTCCCAAGATAAGGCGTCAATAATAGCGATACCATAAACAATGCGTGCAACTAAATTAATAATTTGTTTATTTATATTTATTCACACTTCTTACTGTGCGAGTATTAAAGATTCGCCAGTTTATGGCTATCATTTGAGGGTTGGGGTGCCAGAAGCACTGAGGATAAGGAGGCTGGAGTCATTGAGGATTGTTGGAGGGAGTCAGGTCAATACTGCTGATGCCATACCTCATCAGGTAAGCTGTTTTAATACTTATGATTTTCATGTCTATTTCCCCCCCTCCCCCACTTTCCCCGTCATGTAAATCACATAATTATGAATCGCGGCACTATTTAACATTGTGTCTGCTATTTGGGGGCCAATTCTACCAACAGAAACTTTTATTAATTGCAATTGAATCGATTATTCAGTTTTCTTTTACGAAAACTGTCAAAATGTTTGGTTTTGTTTTTGCTGTCAAACAATTTGATAGTTTTTGAAAACGAAAACTATCTGAATACAGGATTCAGTTGCAATTGATAAAAGTTTCTGTTAATAGAATTGGGCTTCTGGACAGTGAACCTGTTGAGGTTAAGCACGTGACGTATGTTGTTACGACAAAACTGATTATGTAAAGTTGGTTCGACTTAAATTTTAAATTCTCTTGACTATTTCTTATTATTTTAATTTGTATATGTAGATACTTTATAGTGTGATATTTCTGTAAACTAAATACACTCAAGAGCAATGAATCCAAGTCACCAACATAAGCATTAATATCTCGAAAACTAAGAATGATAGCTAATTCAAACATAAAATATTTTATCGACCATTTAATATTTATCATTGTTACGGTTTACTCACTTGCATTTTTCGGACCCAAACGGAGCCCTTGATATTATTTTATATTTCTTATACGGTATTATTACTCGTATACGGTTAAAAAGTAAATAACAAACAATTTGCCATTTTTTTTTAATCAATAAAACAGAAGTTTTTTTGTATCATTTTATTTTTTATTCAAGAAAATAGTAACATATTATTGTTATAATGTCAGGTGTAAAAATAAAAATACAAGAAAGAAGATTTCGCGACGTCTTCCAAAAAAGTTGGTGGGAAATATTACCCTCTGCCTAAGAGGTAAAGGCTCCATAACTAAGCATTTAATACTACATAAATAATAATAACATATATAGTCTGTAAAATACTTTTTATTTCAATAAGCTATCATTCTTAATTTTCGAAATATTAAGGTGTATGTTGATGACCCGGATTAATTGCTTCCGAGTTTAAACCTATTTCAACTACTGCAGGCAGGAATCATAGCCACGCTCACAACAGGCTGGACATCAATATGTGGAGGCAGCCTCATCTCCGCCACCCGTATCCTCACTGCAGCTCACTGCTGGTTCGATGGACAGAGCCAGGCGAGACAATTCACCATCGTTCTTGGATCCCTTACTATCTTCTCCGGGGGGACAAGGATGGACACAAATGATGTGACGATGCACCCATCCTGGAACCACCTGCTGCATGATATTGCTATTGTGAGGATAGCTAGCGTCCAATTTAGTAGTGAGTGGTATTAAATTGTTGTTTAATGACCGATTCCTGTAATTTACCGAGAGTTATTGGTTAAAATTAAGACTCTTGCATCTTTGCCAATAATCCAATTAAATGCCCAGTTTGGTAAAAAAATGCTACCATTCATAAGCAAAACGATTTTGTCCATATGAAACGAGCATAAGATACGAGTAGTCTCATTCTTGTATTCTCAAGGTCAAAAAGCGGTGCGCTCACCGCTTGTGTATTCGCGTGGATAGAAAACGCTCTAAGTGTAAACAGGCTGATTTATACGATGATAGTTTCTCAAAGTGAGTCTCGTGCTGTCTCTGTTTTCACCGCCGAGAAAGACAAAGACAAAGAAACTGTCCTCATATAAATAAGTCTTTAGGCTAAAGCCAGACGAGCGTAATTTACGCCGCGTAAAATGAGCTGGCGTAATTTTTGGAAGGACTTAACGGACCCCATTTTGCATCGCTGCTTGGCATGAATCGTGATATTGTATGCAACCGAAAGTAACCGAAGTTGCGCGACTCACTTTGTGCGGCGTAAATTATGCTCGTCTGGTCTCAGCCTCAAATCAAATCAATTTTTTTTTATTTCACTTCATCATCATCATCATCATTCAGCCAAAAAACGTCCACTGCTGGACATAGGCCTCCCCCAAAAAGGTGGGGAGGTTTGCCATAATTGCCACGCTTGGCAGGCGGGTTGGCGATCGCAGTATGGTTGTTAAAGTACTCAGAGAACGCTGCTGCCCATCCTCTAGTGAATCCGTTAATCGCCTTTTACGACACCCATGGGAAGAGATGGGGTAGTGCTATTCTTTACGTCCGGCACGACACGGACGTTTATTTCACTTAAACCATTGCAATTAAAATCAATATCTTTAACAGTAACAGTAAACACAGTAAGTATGATTTAGGATAGTTATAAGAAAACAGTGAAACACCAAGTCTTGAGTACAAGAATTAACAAAAAAAAACACAGTATGCCTTATTCAGGCACTATACCAGTAAGGAAGAAAAAGTAATAAGTCTTTTGTCTTTTTGCCGTGAATTGTAATGTAGAGCACGTATAACTCAGAAACTACGGGACAAGTTTTATGAGAATTTTATTGCTTAAATATTAAAGTATTATGGTTTTTACTGCCCTAATAAGTTATGGTGTGTCGTGCTTCGTTTACAAGAAACGGAAGTCCCTTGTATTGTTTCCGATTGTCTTAGAAGAGATGACATCAGGTTTTGCTTAATTCTAGCACCCTTTTGTAATAGAAGAAATGACATTACATTATACTTAATTCTAGCATTATTTAAAGCATTCATGCTGTCTCAAAAATGCACGATAAAGCAAATGAAGTGGTTGGCACGGAAAAATATGTTTTGACTTCCTGGAAATCGGGAAATGAAATCAACGCCTATAAGTATACCTAGATTGATGAATATTTTACTCATCAACATGATCAATGTTTATCCAACTAATCAATCGATATTATGTTTTCATAACATTTTCGATACCGCCTGGGCAGTCAGCCACTTTTTTTTTCTTGGTGAAATCCTCATGGATGCCCTTCGCCCGGGAAAGACTCTTACCGGCTAAAAACCCACGGTGTTCCTTCTCCTGACCCTTGGCCGGGGTCGCGGGATTCACAGCTGCATGCACCGCGATCCCGGCAGGCCTCGTCCGCCAGCCCCTGGTAGACCTCTTCTTCTGTGGGGCCTTGCCCCACGTCCTCCTGAGAGGCGCGCACGGAACACAGCGCGCCGCCTTCTCGGGCCTGTTACTGGTCGGGCGACGGGTTGGGCAGTCAGCCCCGTGTAGTGTATGGCATAGCGTCACGCACCAGAACGTGTTAGATAAGGTCTTTTAGATGTAGTGTTAGCACTATTTATCATACATAGACTAACACGTTCACACGTCCCTTCATTGTATATATAGGTAGGATAATTGAATAAAGAGATGATAATCATTCAGTGTGTACTTGAAGCTTGTTATTATATTACTCCCTCGTCCCCACATTACACCCGCTGCCACTTTTCCTGACTTGCTAATCTTTTCACCACGGCAGGAGCTACTCTCACACAAGGGGAAAACCCAAGTTGATGCTCCAGGTCATCAATAAAACAAGATATTCTTTTACAGATAACATCCAAGCGATCGCTCTGCCAACCATGGCTGAAGTTAACCTTAACTTCGCGGGCTTAACCGGCGTAATATCTGGATACGGGAAGACGAGCGATGGTAAGTACTTTATTTTGGGATATGGCCGCCACTTTTTCCTATAAACTGCAACTCCTGTAAGCCAGGGTCTGCAATGGCGAGCAACCAGAAAAATGCTGGAATAATGAAGCTCGGCGCGTCTCGGGGAAATGTTTGAACTGTCATTATGAAGTACCTTTTATTTAGGTATGGAGTCAGCTTCTAACCACATGATGTTGAACGTTAGTATTTTACTAGAAGCGACTGAGCGACTAAGAATGACGCGCCGGGGACGTAGCCGCACCGGTGCTAGCGCATCAGGGCTACATGCTGCATCCCCTGCCTGTTGATACACGACCGGCAAGCGGGGGGATCTTAGGGGTCCCGCGCGCTCAAAGTGAGCTCTGGGCGTTCACAAAGTACCCTCAGGGATGACGGCGGCACGCAGTGGTCACGCACCGCCTATGTGCATCGCACGGTGCTGTTTATGAGGAAGACAAATTAACCTCCTCTGATCCCATGGTTCCCTGGGACCTGCCTTACAAGCGTGGCACAGGAGAGGCTCCAGAAGCATAACTTAGTCCCCAAAGTACACAATAGGGGGATTGTGCTGAAGGTGGCCACCGGCGGCCATAAAAGTCCCACACTCCGCGGCCTCGCCCTTCATAAAACGGGCTGCATATTGAAAGGTACTCCTAATACCTAACTCGAAATAAATGACACCGTTTTTCTCTTTTCCAAGCCCAAAATAGTTTCCCAATGACGACTGCCCTCCACCACACGACGGTACCAGTAATCACTAACGCAGTCTGCCAGACGAGTTTCAAGGTCACTATCCATGGCAGCCATATTTGTACTGGCGGCACTGGCGGGAAGGGTACCTGTGATGGAGACTCCGGTGGACCTTTGACGGTTGTGCATCAAAACAGACGGATCTTGGTGAGTTGGTTTCTGAGCATAAAACTGCTGGAAATAAGTAGTAATGATAAATATCGAAAATCTAGTAGAATGGAAAGACTATTGAAGCGAAGACGGCCAAAAGACGGCCGGATTCTATTGACTGACGACCAAGAGATCTATACTCTATTTTTAGAAAAATAAGACCCATTTTAGCAAGGAAATATATACAGCGTGACTTTTAATTCATTGGCAATATTTTAACCCCGTATTCTACCCATGATACTAATGTATTTAAGCCCATAATATCGTGTATTAAAATTGTCAAGTTATTAATTTTAAAAACGTACTATATCTTGTCATTTACCTACATAAAGTCCAAAATTAATAAACACGATAAAAAAATAAATAGTAAAAATGATAATTAAAACTTTAATAAATTTAAAGTATCAAGATGCGTCCGCTAGTAATGCTAGTATACCAGTTTACTACGCGGTCTTATTACTTACGCTACAATGTAGGTACCTACGAGTACGAGCTCTCATTCAGTAGGCATGTCCTTGAAAAGAAATGCCGCCAAACAATATTCGGCATGAACAAAGTTTACCTACATCGGGCCTCTCGATCGATCCCCGCGCTCATCTGCGGGGCCGCGGGGTGCGGCCGCCCCCTCTCGAGCAAAGAAATGCATGCGCGGCGTCGCCTGCGCCGCTCCAGTCACGCGTTTAATAGGTCAAGTGCATGACGTGTAATTCGCGAAAGATTCTGTGAACCGTAAACCGTAAGTAACATGCCACGACCACGTAGAACAGTGTACACGAACCAGCAATACCTGGATATGGTCTTGTTTTACGACCGAACGTAAGTTTTCCGCGAACCCGTCTGATGTTCTATCCCGATGAATCAAGAGACCGAATCTTGAGGTCAACTCAAAACTTACTGGATTTTGCATCATTCCACGTAATAACGTATGCCCAAGTGCCAAGAGACCTCCGTGGAAGAGCAGCTGCAGAACGTGCCTGAAAGCTATCAGTCCGAGCTGTACTACCAACATGACACTACCAGCGGGATGTTCGCACGTTCCTCGACCGAAGCTTCGGCAAGCGTTGGATAGGACGCGGCGGGCCTTTACCTTGGCCTGCGCGGTCGCCTGACCTGACGCCCTTAGTTTTTTTTTTTGTGGGGTTAATTTAAAAGACTAGTGCACGAGCAAGAAAGTGTGAGTCGTCGAAAAGTGAAAGTCGCGAACAGTTAAGCGAAAGGATTGTTACGGCATTCGAAATAATAATTGTTAAATCGCGTACATTTGTTTTGCAAAACGTGAAAAGAAGCCATAGGCGCCGTGCTGAGCTGTGTGTACAAAGAACAAGTGAACACTTCGAGCACCTCTTAAAGTACACGTAGGTAAGTACCTCCTAAGTACTAAACTAAAACGTAGTAGTTAAGGTACTGTACTAAATAATTACAAACACACGCGCACGCCGGCCACGTAGTCCCAATCAGCTGTTTCACCAAAGTTCACGCGCGGTCGACGCTGTAGGTACAACACAAACGCGCACGCCGGCCGCGTAGTCCCAATCAGCTGTTTCATCAAAGTTCACACGCTGCAACGCTGTAGGTACTTTTCTAAATAACTCTAATCAGCTGTTTCATTCAAATCATTTTTAATGATATTACAGTCATTGCACATGTAATTTGAAACTTTTGCTAAGAATAAGTTTTACTTTGAACACCGAAGTAAAAGTTTAAATCATTTCCAATTTTCCAATTCTTCCTCTGTCTTTTTTTAAAACATTCCCAGCGCTTGTACTTAATTACTTTTGTAGGTAATGTGCTGGGTGCGTTTACAAACTCAACACCTACATCTTTCTATGCGGAAATCGAATTCGCGACACGTAACGCAGCAGCCACACACTCAGCCACTTTGCCAACAGTGCTGACAATTATTACGTAGCATAACTTATTATTATGTCATTATGTGCAAGCTGCCATATTGCAGTGATTGATGCGTAGAAGTGGCCCCCATTTTTAATTTGCTTTCTCGTGTTTGTGGCTTAGACAAAGGGGCGCTATTGTGCTTCTGGGCTTTCTGTCATGATTTTAATTTCTTTCGGACCTAACTAAATAATTTAATTTAAGTACGAGTTACACGGTAGTTCCGTAGGAAAATCGAAGCTGCTACATCGCGATCCGCGAGTTCGCGACCGCAATCAAAGCGACCTCGGCGCGCCGCCCGCGCTCCGTCCCGCGCAAAAAATGAATGGCTCGCGTCGACGGTGATGTCGCGTGTGTGCGTACGTGTCACACACACTCACACACGGCACCCGTACATTTTAAACAGCGCGCAATCACAATTTGATCCTTTTTATTTTTTTGTTCATTTTGGGAAAACTCTGGGTTATTATTTTTGAACACTTTACTAGCTTTAGTTATTATTTGTTCCTCAATTAGATTCTTGGACTAAAATATTGCCAACGAATTCAAAGTCTTCCTGTAGAAGTAAGTTACATGTTTTCTTGCAGCAGAGATTTAACACAGTATCATGGTTTTATTAACCTCAACATTCAATCCAGATGAGCTAAAATTATATTTGAATTTGTGCCTTGATGGGCCAGTTTCATCTAATCTACACCTCACTACATAGTTCACCACAAAGTATAAAACAAAGTTGCTTCCCGCTGTCTTTCTGTCCCTATGTTATGCTTAGATCTTTAAAACTACGCAACGGATTTTGATGCGGTTTTTTTTAATAGATAGAATGATTCAAGAGGAAGGTTTTAAGCTATAAAACATACACGTGCAAAGCCGGGGCGGGTCGCTGGTACATTATATAAGAGGTATTTGTACGTTCAGATTTAGGAGGTAAGCTCCGAAACTGCTACGATTTACAAAAATCTTTTACCAATATTTAGAATAGACCTTCAGGATGGACATAGACTATTATTATCTACCAAGCGGGCGAAGCCCAGGGCAGCTAGTCTTTTATGAAATGAAGTATAAGTCTAGAAATAATGAACAAAAATATGCCTCATTGGTTGCTACGAGTATATCGTGCAAGATTTCAAAAACTAAGTCGAGCAATAAATTATTACGTTGAGTATTAATTATGTTTGAGATTATATTCCAAACGAATGGTCTGTTAATAAAACCAAAAAGGCTATTTTTCAGCTATTTCCTTAATAATATTGGTGTCATTTCAGGTTGGTGTGGTTTCCTTCGGACCTGGTGAGGGTTGCCAGGCAAGCGCTCCGTCTGTCTTCACCAGAGTGACAGCTTTCCTGGCTTGGATACATTCTCAATTGTAAAAACTGAAATTAAACACCCCCGACGTTGAAATGGTTAAAAACACCCAGATTAAATTAGCTTTCAAACTCAAAAAGCGCATTGAATTCGGTCCATCAGCTTGTAAACTACGGTGCCACAGACAGACGCATAGACAGACAAAGGGTTCAAACTTATAACATTTCTCTCTTTGCGTGGGGGGATAAATAATAAAGGTGATTTTATTTGCTAGCTATATCGTTTCATTTGTGTGCTCACTCAAAAAATAGTGCTGCCTATCCTTATTTTCATTTTAATTTGACCGGTTTGTCCGTGAAGTGATGAATGAAGAATATAATCCCCCTTCATCGCCAGGCAAACGAGTATTAAGAGACGAAGAATTTGCTGGGGAGTTTGTTGAGCTGTTTCTTCTTCACAGCATAAAAACTAAGAAGCGCTGAAGGGTGGGTTTTGGGGGCAGTCTTATGTAAGATTGACGTTCAAAAAGAAGTAAGTAATTCTAGTCTATTTTAAATAAACGAATTTTAAGTTTGAGTTTGAAGAACAATGGTGCCACATTGTTCCCGGAAACTGGCAATAGGCTCACCAGAAGAATCTTCGTCACATGGGATTTAATACCAGATGCGAATCGTGATTTTATAGACTCCTGTAATAGGAGAATACCTCTGCTTCCCCTTCGAGTTACAGTATGTATGTATTTGAACGGTCTATGAAAAAGTTTTATATTATCAACACTGGACGTAAAACAAATTCAGACGTTTGAATCCTTCTGTTCTGCTAGGCTTTTCCTAACTATGTCGGGGTCAGCTTCTAATCTAACCAGATACGACTGAATATCAGTATTTTACACAAAGCAACTGCCATCAGACCTCTGCAAGCCAGTTACCGGGCAATGCCGATATCCGAGGGTTAGATAGTTCCCGAGAAGGCGGCGCGCAGTGCTCCGTGCGCGCCTCTCAGGAGGACGTGTGGCGAGGCCCCACAGTAGAAGAGGTCCGCCAGGGGCTGGCGGACCGAGGCCTGTTGGGGTAGCGGTGCATGCAGCTACGAATCCCGCGATTCCGGCCAAGGGTCAGGAGAAGGAACACCGTGAGTTTTCAGCCGGTAAGAGTCCGGCATAAACCCTCGCCTTCCCCGGGTGAAGGGTATCCATGAGGATTTTCCCACGAAAAAAGGTAAGGGTTAGATAGTTGTCAAACTTTCGGGCTTCTGACTACCCCTAACGACTGTCATAGGTATTCGTATGACACCCGGTTCTCGATGTGTACCGAAATAACACGAGTTGAGTAACTTTTTAATCCTTCTAATGGCCAATAAATTACTCCATTCTAATGCACCAGCTCATCGCATCAGCACTCTATCATTAAAAACATTATCCATGCCCTATTCAGACCGCGTGATTGATGACTCTTACCCCACCGGACAAGCATTGTACGCAATGTTAATGCCGAATAAATTATGATCGAATGCAACAGGAGTGGTTCAACCAACTTCATAAAATCCCCAAAGACCCTTGATGACGTAGATAAGTAATTAAAATTGGGAATTTATTCTTCATTTTTAAATACAGTGGCGTTTTTGATGGTGATTAAAAATTGCGGGAAGGAATGTTGGTGTCATTTTCTTTTTAATTAGGTTTTTAAAAGGATATTTTTTCGATTTTTATACAGCTAATGATGTGTTATGATTGAAAGATAGACGGCCACATTAATCTGAAATTTTTAACAGCAAACTTTCGCCGTTTTCTTGTTTGGAATTAAACTTGAGTGTATTCTAGTAGCTATATCGATGCCTTTTATTTATGGATGGGAAATCATCATATGACTCCTTCCGCTCTGGGCGGAGTGGAAGAGAGTGTCAGACTCTTACTGACTAAAAACCCATCCGTGTTCCTCCTAATGCCCTTTGCGTTTCAGGGCCGCGGTAACTCTTTCGAACAAATTCCGCAACCCTGGCAGGCACTGGCCCTAGCGGGCCCTATCTACTAAGCTGACATCTCTTTGAGGCGCGCGTGGATCACAACGCGCCGTCGACCCGGGCCTGATTCTGATCGGAGGACGAGCCACCCAACGCTCGCCGTCCGCATGCCCGCGCCTATGGTGGCCGGGAATCGCCCTGCGACTCCCGACGCCCGAAGCGTCTCCTTCTGTTGCGGCGGCTGGGGCGTGAGGTTGGCCTCTCCCTCACGCGTTCCGCCTCCTCCTTCGCTAGCATTACTGTTTTGCAGAACAGGTGGTGACTGCTTCCCATGCCCCCTCGCTCCGGACCATGCATTGAACTAGGGCCGGACGCGCCTATACAAGGACACGGCGGTACTCCGCCTAAGCAGGGCAGACCTCCATCGTATGCTCCACCGTGTCCTCCGGGCGAAACTATTTTGATACCTAACAACCAAAAAGGGATAAGCGCCATTTTTTTCGAAATGGACTTATACACGCTGACATTTAATTGGTTGTTTTTCTAGAACAAACGTTGTCCAGACCATGACCATGACCAGACCATGGTCTACTACAATTAACTGCATCAAATAAAAAAAAAACGTCATTGGTCTTTAAAAAAAACTCAAAAAAGACAACACCAAAGATACAAGGGGAGGGACCTGCGCAGTCGGCGACATGATGATTCGAGTTATTTGCCGGGAACTTTACCACGATTGCCGCGATGAGTACTTTAATGTTACGGTTACTGTTTGAACACGTTTGAACAACAATACTTTTAAGAAAGCCTAGTTTTTTTCTTTTCTTAAAACTTTTTTTGATTCTTAACAATGGTAGTAGACTATGGTCTGAACAACGTTTGTTCTAGTAAAACAACCAATTAAGTCAGCGTGTATACAAGGTTAGTCGGAAAGGGGCTACTAATCCGAAAGAGTGTTATAGTACCCATAGTAATGAATAACTTTTGTTCTACAACTTTCCCAAAAAGTGAATAGTTTAAGAGAAATAGCTGTTCAAAAATTACATAAAAATACGGTAAAATCCATCTATCCTCAGCTATGATCAGCTGTTTACATTTTAAGTCATATTTGGAGTCACGAATTAGAAGCTGCATTTTCTGAATTTGTAACTAAAGTAAGGACGAAGAATTTTTGACAAAACCAAAATAAAATAATTTTGACATGGAAATAAAAATTATCGAATTTTGAAATTTTAACACTTGCTTTTAAACCGTCATCAGTGATACTTTAAATGGCCTGCGGATTAGTACCCCCTTTTCGACTAACCTTGTATAACATCGTTAGAATCGTCTTTTATTTTTCTGCGTCGAGTAGTCTAAGTCTCATGACTCTACGACATACCTTTTGTCTCTTAGGCGGTATGTAAATTAAGGTGCTTAGCCTAATTTCTTCGTCGTTAAGAAACTTTAATCCACTCTTTTGTAAAGTTTGCAAATTGGCGGTTATCCCTTTTGGGCTGTTAGACATCGATATCATTATCTAGGTCAAGTACCTATACCTCAGGGTTTCTTAGCAATATTTTAGGAGAAGATTGCTTTCAAAATTTCAAAAACCCCACTGACCGTTCTCGAATAGAACTGTAGGAAAAGAAAACAAGGGAATCTAATATTTTTACGCTACGTTCACAAGAAGTCTCGTTTTGCCGAATCATATTTTCATCGGATCTGGAAAAACCGAATGTTGTGTTCACACGACACATCTTGCGTTGCCGTATACGACGGCCCCGAATTGGGATCCCGTGTGAACACACGTCCGATGTCCCTCCCCACCCACTCCCCCCGCTTGTGCAACCCGAAATGTATTCGGTTTCAAGATCCGGCAAATAACCGAATCTATACCTGCTTGTATCATATGAACGCATGTACTGAATGCGCTATGCCACTGCACCGGATTCTACATTTTGCAGTACTGCTGGATCGGTTTGTAGTCGCCAAATCGGATGTCAACTTCAGCAAGATTCGTTTTTTTTGCCGTGTCTTGAAACTGAATGCATGTGTGAACTCATGTATTGAAATACTGTTGCCACTAAACCGAATCCTGCAAAACACCGATTCGATAGAGAAACACACGACGCCGTGTGATCGTACCGTTATTCGGCAGAACTGGACTCTGGAGGATAACAATAACTTGAGTTAAAATCAGTTAGTGAAAAATTTGCTGCTGCTTAAGTTGAATAAGTAATTTAAATTGAGGAGTTGTTTTTGACAACGCAAGGCGCGTGTCGTCTTTGCGTCCAATCGATTACGATTTTTCGTTTTAATTGACACTTAAACGGACAACCCTGATTCACAGAGATACGTAGCTGCAAACGGAATTAGGACATGGCTCGTTTAACGAGGCTAGGGTACGCTTGTCCAGTACCATTTATTTATCTTATAAATGTTGACTTGGTACACGAGGTTGTCGACATGTAGGAGAATGACTCAGCAGTCGCTGTGCCGATAGTCGTAATGGCCAATGGCTTAATAGCCAAGAGCTTGGACCAACATCTGATGAGGCTCTCGTTAGGCGGCTGGATCACGGGCTTGATATAGAAAACGGTACTGCGGGTTAAGAAACCATGCCTAGATAATAATATAAAGAAATAAAGATGGAAAAGAATACAAACCTGCACTGAATGTTACGCACTACTTATTTTAATCAAAACTCTTTATCACACAACTTAGATGTGCAGAGAAAGAACAAGGGAAAATCTTAGGAATGCAATGCAAACACCCGCTAAAAGCAGCAAGCAGTGATAGCCTAGCAATTGAAGGCTTGTCTTCTATGCAGGACGGTCTGAGTTCGATCTCAGACCGTCTGTCTCAGTCACCTCTGACTTCCCGAATTCATGTGCGGGTCATAATGTGATTATCACTTGCGTTAAAAGTGAAGGAAAACATCGTGAGGAAACCTGCACACCTGAGACCTCTAAACAGTTCTCAATTATGTCCGTCAACCCGCACCAGGCCCGTGATGAGGACTAAGACCTAAATCCTTCTCATTCTGAAAAGAGGCCCAGCGCCCAGCAGTCATCATCATCATCATCATTCAGCCGAAAGACGTCCACTACTCGACATAGGCTTCCCCCAAGCATCGCCACATCGACCGGTCCTATGCTTCTCGCATCCAGCGGTTTCCCGAGACCTTCACTAGATCATCGGTCCACCTTGTGGGAGGCCTATCCATGCTGCGTCTTCCAGTTCACGGTCACCACTCCAGAACCTTTCAGCCCCATCGGCCATCCGTTCTGCGAGCAATGTGCCCCGCCCACTGCCACTTATGTTTGGCAATTCTTCGAGCTACGTCGGTTACCCTGGTTCTCCTGAAGATCTCATCATTTCTGATATGATCACGCAGGGTAACTCCGAGCATAGCCCTCTCCACTGCCCTTTTGGTGACCTTGAGCCTTCTTATGAGGCCCATTGTGAGCAACCACGTTTCTGTGCCGTATGTAATCACTGGCAACACGCACTGGTCAAAGACTTTCGTCTTGAGACACTGCGGTAGTTGGGACGAAAAGATTCCCAGCAGTAATGGGCTGAAAATAAAAACAAGTTATTCTATCAAAGCAAAAAGCTTTTTAAATTAAAAAACAAGTTATTCTATCAAAGCAAAAAGCTTTTTAAATTAAAAAACAAGTTATTCCATCACTGCAAAAGGCTTTTTAAAATAAAAAACAATTTATTCTATCAAAGCAAAAGACTTTCAAAACAGTTGCTTTTTCCATTTGACTTTTCACCTAACCATAATTAAAAGCACCATACACCTTCCAATAGGCGTCCTCTACAAACACAATTAGGTGCCGCTACACTGCCTGGCTAATTGGTTAATAAATCATTTGGATTCCAGTCCAGCGGGCAATGGATACACACCTATTGTGTAATGACCGAGTGTCAACAAGCCATTCGTCGACCTCAGTGAATAATTGGAGTGTAAGATGATTTTAAAGTTGATTAGGTTTTAATTGAAGTTGATATAGTTACGTAATCATTTTAGAAAATAAAAGGCACAGATGAAGTAACTTGAACGCCATGAACAAAGGCTCTCCAAACTTATGCGCATATACTCACAAAGAAAACAATTACTCTAAACTATAAAATAAAATTTTCTTAAAAATTGGTCAGTCCTAAGATTATGTTACACTTGCTGTGCCTGCGACTCCGTCCGCGTGTAAGTCAGGGGGCCTACTCTCTAAGTCCGTCAACGAAGTTAGTCGCCCGTCCGAAAGTAGCGAGAAACGTTGGAGTGAACAATACAAGTGTCAAGTTCAAATTTCGGACGGGAAAAAACACATCGGTAGTAGGGACAACTGTCAAATCATGTTGTCATTCATTCTTAATTCGGGCCCCGAAGTAATCGTATGTCCGCAGGAGATAGGGAGTACGAAACGCTCGTAACTAAGGCCGAAACCACGGACTTCGTGCTTAGGGAGTAGACCCCCAGAAACCAATATTGTGTCGCAATCATTGAACGATAAAGATGTAACAAAACCATAACGCGATCCAAATATGGTTACAACGCCATCTAGTTACAATAGGCGAACAAAATCGATACATTTCACACAAGGAAAACATTGTGGAAAACCTACACATCTCAGTAGGACTAGCACGAATGTTGTGACGTATGGTAACGTAAACATAACGTTAACGCGAGTGAATTTTGAATTGGAAATACTCGTTTCGCACATAATATTTAATTGAATTGAAAACTTTATTCATTTCTATGTATGATAAAAATTGTGGTGGTCGCATAAATTTAAACTAAAATGCTAGAGAATAATTCTATTTTCGATTCAAAATTCACTCAGATTAACTTTACGTTTACGTTACCATACTTCAAAACATTCGTGCCAGGCCTACAGAGGGCTCCAAAAAGTTCTCGATGGTGCGTGTAGTCTTCCAACACGAACCAAGCTAGCTTGGTAAACTAAGGCCGAAACCCCCGAAAGGCTCGCTCCCTATTACAGGGGACTTAAACATAACGCCGAAATGAAGGCGCTATACACCTCTGCCTAACACTTAATGAAATACAGGCGTGATGTTATGTTATCTATGTTGGCAACATTACCTAACCAAAGTTTTCTAAAGTGTTAAGACATTGACCTACATTGTTCTCACGTTAACATATTGTAATGTAAAATAGATTGAGTCTATAATTTTGTTGAGTTTAGTTATGTCATAATGTGCTTTGTTGCATTATCTACATAACGAGGGTGGTTCACTCATTGGGGGTACCTCGTCATCAGAGTCCAAGTTCGACTTGGTGTAGGCAGGAAATAATAGTCACAACACTGATTATAGTCCTCTGTTTATTCACTTTCGATAACAAAATAATAAAATCTCTAATGATCAAACCGATGGAAATAGATTAAAGTACAGAAACGCGGTAAGTTCGGTGCAGGCTGGCAAAACGACCTCTCGCCCTCGTGTCTCACTCCAAAGTGACTTCACTCAAATCAAATGCATCCAATGTCAAAAAGAATGACAGCTGACAGCCGTCAAACAAGACATGCCATGCCCCGCACCGACCTCACCCAAGCACACTGCTTGACGTTTCCGACAATAGATGGCGTCCTACTACATTAACAATAATCAATAGTCATTCTAATAGTTGTGCTTCTGTGTTGATTCTGCGACACGGCCATCTTGACAATTCACACGTCCTCGTGTGAAGCATCTGAAACAAGAATCCATGGAAAGTAAAACGTTCTTTGCTCGGCCTTCCTGACCAACATGTCGGAAGATAAGGTTACACAGTTCAAACAACAATTTTATTTTGAACCACTTATTCCCATCAAATCTTATCTCAGCATTTAAATCTCTTCAATAACCATTAATTTTCAAATCAGTTCGTGAAACTTTCCGACCAAATCTAGTATGCAAAACTCTATTGGGACCTCCATCCGGTACCCAACCTCAACACATCACATTGCCTCCATCCGGCAACCTTGGGACCTCCATCCGGTACCCAACATCAACACATCACATTGCCTCTATCCGGCAACCTTGGGACCTCCATCCGGTACCCAACCTCAACACATCACATTGCCTCTATCCGGCAACCATGGGACCTCCATCCGGTACCCAAACTCAACACATCACATTGCCTCCATCCGGCAGTATCATCAGCGAGCACCTACATATCCAAGCCAAACGCACGCCACACACCATCGTGGCCGCACTGAGACGGGAAATGAGGCCCGATTTTACACCTACGCCTACGAATGGCATGGACATGTATGCGATCTGAGCGACTTGCATACTACATTTACATCTTTTATTCTCACACTTAAGGTCCAACAATTAACATTCTTGATAAAGTCAGAGTCAGAGATAAGCAGTAATGGAAAACGGTTAGGTAAAACGTGGAAAAGAATTTCAAAAATAATTCCATCGATCTTAGCAGTAGTCATAATTTGTACAGTCGACCTTACAGCAGTCTGTCCAATACCAGTCAATGTCACATTTTCACAAAGTCGTTTACGACTAAAACAGGATACAGATTCTTTAACAAGCGAACATTACGCACCAAAGTCATAATAAAAATCGAATTGCTCACCAGAGTGCCGTAAGGATCCAGCAGGCGCGTCTACCAGGCACACCTCAACTCGCTTTTTCCTGGCGGGATCAACCGCCGTGCTGCTGCACGTCTCCTTGGCGTTCCTCTTAGGACAGTTGGATGCGTAGTGTCCTTATTCACGACAATTGAAGCAAGTGATCCTGTCGGCTCTCCCTGTTGCCAGCTATGCACGCGGGTCGACATTCCGTTTTTCAGGGTCAAAATCCGAAAGGCGAACATCCACAATCGCAGGAGGTGTTTTCATTGCTTGCACGATGGCCATAAAATTTTTATTTTGCTGCTCTAGCAGAAAACGCCATTTTTCCGTTTCAGTGTCACCTTCAAACACGCGCGCATTGTCTTTACGCTTTTCTTGGCTAGCACTATCACTTACACCACGTGAGGCGTTCGAGTTGCATCCCACTTCTGATAACGAGGGTGGTTCACTCATTGGGGGTACCTCGTCATCAGAGTCCAAGTTCGACTTGGTGTAGGCAGGAAATAATAGTCACAACACTGATTATAGTCCTCTGTTTATTCACTTTCGATAACAAAATAATAAAATCTCTAATGATCAAACCGATGGAAATAGATTAAAGTACAGAAACGCGGTAAGTTCGGTGCAGGCTGGCAAAACGACCTCTCGCCCTCGTGTCTCACTCCAAAGTGACTTCACTCAAATCAAATGCATCCAATGTCAAAAAGAATGACAGCTGACAGCCGTCAAACAAGACATGCCATGCCCCGCACCGACCTCACCCAAGCACACTGCTTGACGTTTCCGACAATAGATGGCGTCCTACTACATTAACAATAATCAATAGTCATTCTAATAGTTGTGCTTCTGTGTTGATTCTGCGACATACATATATTTAGATACTTATAATTTTGTTTTCAATTCATTCAGAATTACTCTAGGTATATTTTGTTTATCGTACTCAATTTACATAATTTCATAAATGTAATTAATATTACCTATTTTCGTGTTTAGAACCAGCAAAGTTATTATTCACTTGACAAACAGATCTGTGTTACTGAGGAGTTTGTTGCGCCCCGTTTCTTCTGCACAGCATAAAAGAAACGGTTAGGGGCGGGCATTTTTGAGGGCTGTCATTTGATTGTCAATGACGATGATGTTCAAAAAGAACCAAACAGTTCTAGTCTATTTTGAATAAATGAGTTTTGAAGTTGAAATTGAACCAGCAGTGCAATTCTGTAGAATCTCACCTCGATCGCGACTGTCAATTAGACACTTGTCGTGACACAGCGTGGATAACAAAACTACGCGTTATTGATTATACTGTCGATTATCTGTATGTTATTTGCTTCTATTATCCATACTGTGACATTATGGATCTCGGGCTAACCGTCGATATTGCGGTGAGTTTCTTACAGAATGACACTACAGTTTGAAAATAGACCATTGATTTTTAACCTCTGCCACTCGATGTTACCTCATTGCAGCACTCGCTAATTTTCACGTCGCTGACTACTAATTGGTTAATAAATCATTTGGGTGCACACCACTGGCTAATGGCGAAGGTAATACTACTGTTGTGAACTGTGACAATATGTAATGACTACATTTGAATGAGAATGTTCAGCTTTTAAATGAGCGAGGTGATGGATGAATTAGAAATGTAAGGTATTTAGTTAATTTTAGTAAAACATGTGGGAATAGAGTGCTACAGAGGTTCTTAACGAGTATGTCTGATTATTATTATCGTATGTACCTAAAATATATAAATAGAATAATAAGCTAAAAATAAAATAGTCTTATAATATTAAAATCATAGTAGTAGAAAAAAACAAAGTTGTTGCTAACAGACTATGCCATCAATGCCACATCTAGTAAAAATCAACTCATGCATCCATGTTCTGCCTGGTTAACGTACGATCGAGATTCTTACCGTTTATGTTATTTGTTTAGGTACCCACATTTTTTAATTTTTTTAATATTTTGCTTTGATTCTTATTTACGTAAGTAATTTGTGCGCTCTGAATATGAATCTTAGTTTTAAACATTGTTTCTCAGTAAGTGAATTATGTATGCAATTCTTCATGAGAAATAAAGTTGTTCTTAAACCTTATATATGGATGGATTTATGCGAGTGAATGTTGAACGAATCTGAGTGCAAGGGATAGTATGAATTATCTGTGGTGAGGCGTACGTGACGACGATTTGTATTGGAGCGGTGGTTGACTATGTTAAAACATATTGATAAGATCAATCAAATTTAAGAGAATTTATAGAATAAATTTTAAAATATTGTTGTTTTTATGTTAATCCCACAAACATGCTAAGTGCACTACTGTGTGTGTAAGTGAATGCACAGTATATAACTGTGCAAGCTAAAGCAGTACTTCAATTACCTACAATCGTCCGAATTGACACACTCAAACATACACGTATACTAATTAATTATACACTTCAAATATACACGCACACAGTAGTGCATTTAGCATGTTTCACTAAAATTTACTCAATACAACAAAACCCGATTTTGTACAATACAGCTAAATCGAGAATAGTGGCAGGTGGCTGAACGATTAAATGTGGTGACCGTACACAAGTACTTAAGTGAAACAATGTCAGATATTCGTAAGTTATTCTAAGTATGTAGTAACACCGCGATTCAGCAAGTTGAACTATCGAACTTAGTTCGACGTCTTAACTAATCCGTTAAACGCCACAGTTCCGACAATCTGTTGGTGCGCTAACATGCTGCAAAGTGCCGAACGGATTTTTCCAAAAGAATACTTCTATGGCTTAAAAGCGTGTACGCCGTTCGCCATTTCATACAAATTTTCAAGCCCTTATTTTTCGATATGACAACCGATTTTGATGAAACTTCATACCCATCAGCAGGATACATAGGACAAAAAAGTCAGTAGAAAACATTTTCGAAAAATAGTGTTACACTAAAATTAGACCGATTTTAAATTTTCCATACAAACAGAAATTTCCAATTATCTTTTTTTAAGTAAGACATTTCGAAAAAAAAATCTACTAACTTTTTAGACCTTAGTATCCTGCTTATATGTGTGAAGTTTCATCAAAACCGGTTCAGTCATTACGAAAAACAAAGACTTGAAAATTTGTGTGAAATGCCGTACGGCGTACACGCTCTTAACAGGACAGTTGGTAAATGACTACTACTAAACATTCTCGTTGAATAATTACATTAGATATAGGGAAAAACTCTCTCGTTCTGTGATTACAACAATGTATGCGGAGGATGCATACTATTGCATACCTAATCACCACGCTTGGTAATCGGTGAGCTCAATATTATGTCTCGTCACCAGTACAATCCAATCTGGTTTTACGGTAATTAAAGTAGTGTGCTCAACGCGGTAGCTGCGGGAAAACAATTACTTTTGGAAATAAAAACTCACGTTTTTGGTCTGTTGGTCATAGATTAATTGATGACGATGGAAATATGCATGCCACTGCCTCACCTGTATGACCTAACTTTGTACTATAGCTTATTATTTTGTATTCAGTACCCCAAGTGTGAGTTTTTTACCATACTATTGTAGTTTCGTCACTCCAAAAATGTCAAACAAATTTTTAGTCACGCTATTCGCCGCTAGAGGCTCTGCCTAAAATTTCATACATTTTTGGCGTGACGCAACTACAGTAGTAACGTAAAAAAACTCACACTTGGGCTACAGTCATCTTATTTAAAGCCCTAGTCCTCTCAATAAAAGACCTACAGTTAAGTTGAATCACAGATTAAGTTCTATTAAATCCAATCAAAACGAATTAAATAGTAAATCTAAATCGAATTTCCAATTCTTGAAAGCGTCATTTTACTGCTCAACTGGCAGCCCACGAGTCAGTTGACGCACGATATTAATTAGTTCTCGGCTTAACCCAACAATACCGGTGATAAATTGATAACGTCTAACACTTAGATTAAATTCCTATCTTTGTTAACTTGCGTGTTACAGATAGGGAATTAAGAAGATGATTGAGGTTTGGAAAGATAAAACTCAAAAAAAAAAAACAAAGTGGGCTGTTCTGCCTAGCCTTTTTCCTTGTGGAAAAATTGATGATGTGCAAAACCGACCAATGGAATGTGTTCGTAATGCTAACAAAAGAGACCAAATGCTAAGGCAATTTAAATTGAATTATACAACGTGTGTTTTTTGATATCCCATAACTCTAGGGTTATATTATTTGAGTAAAAAGAACACAAAATCTCCTAGAATAGGTGGTCCAAAACTGCATAGTTTCGAAGATATAATCAATCATAATTAAATTATAGGTATCTAAGTTTAATTGATAAATAAGAGTAATTCATTTTTATTCAAACCAATCATTCATATTTAAAGCTAAGAAAATGCGACGTTGTCATATTTCACGTAAGGGTGTTTTACATTAATAATCGTGACTTTGTCGAATTATTTTGTATGAAAAATGAAAACAAAAAAAAAGATGATTGAAGAATAATTCATATGACAGTTGGTTCTTTGATATGGTCTCAACCATACCCTAGAGTTATGGGATATGAAAAAAAACACCTTGTATAGATGTTGGTGCTTTTCATAGCATTCTAGCTGAACCAAACTCTGGTGCAGCAAGAATGCTATCTTCTTTTAAATTTAGCTAAGGTTAAGGATTGTAGTTGTTAGTAATTAGAATAAGGTACGACGGAATCGTCATCGTCACTTTTATGTACAAAAATCCCTGGTAATTTAATAAAGAATTTAAAAAAATACCTTTTCTCAACTGTACATGATGTAAACGAATTCGTGTAATTCTTTAAAACCAAAAACATGATCTACTACCGGTTTAGATGGACAGGGAAGAAGACTGATTAAAAAAAACACATATTTTTTCTTGCAGTAAGGATCGTATCTTAACCACTTAATAAAGGAAGGTCTCTTTTTTCTTGCGCTTCATGTCCATCCAAAGGTTGTCTGAAAGAAATCGCCTAGTGCGATAAGACCGCCCATTGTACATCTCTATTTTTATAGTAATGTTTCTTGTTTGTTTTTGTGTACAATAAAGAGTATTGTATTGTAAAGGAGTCAATAAAAAAATAATTAATGTTGCTAATGTTTTTTTTATGTTAGTGCTCGTTTCGATGCCCTGCATAAATTAATGAAAGCAAGGCGACACAGCTAGTGAACGCGACTAGCACAATATTTATATTTGCCGTCAGCTAACTCGGGGCTCTAAAATGACTCAGAAATAGAAAATTTTGATATTTTTTTATTATTAAAAAAAACCGTTGTTGGTTTATTTGTGTCACAGTAGATCACGCGGTTTGAAGGAATTATATGAATTCATTTAAACTATATATCTAACCATATGCGTCTGTATACCATATTTTACACGGAGCGACTGCCAACTCCGCAACCTAGTTACTGGGCAATGCCGATGTGGACTGAAATTTGTTATTTTTGAACGTCAATATTACAAAAGATTGCCTCCAAAAACAGATACACTTCACCGCTTCCTAGTATTGAAAATGGAAAGAAAAAACATAACATATAAATTAAAAAACCCCCAATGCAAATAACAAAACAGCTGATGACCCTGAAACGGCTGTACTGATTTTGATAAAACATGTCTAAGAACCACCGCTACAAAAACAGCTTTTAAATAAAAAAAATCGCACTTAAATCGGTTCACCCGTTTAAGAGCTATGGTGCCACAGACCGACAGACACACAAACACACATAGCGGTCAAACTTTTTGCGTCACACCCCTCTTTTTGCATCACACCCCTCTTTTTAACGGACTTCAAAAAGGAGGAGGTTCTCAATTCGGTTGTATTTTTTATTTATTTTTTATGTTTGTTACCTCATATCTCCGTCATTTATGAACCGATTTGAAAAATTCTTTTTTTGTTCGAAAGGGTATACTTCCCGATTGGTCCCATATAAATTTTGTTACGATTGGACCATGAACTTCAGAGATATGGAACGGAACTCCTCATCGGATCAAAGCAAAATTCTCAAATTACTAATATTGCTTTGTTTATATTTGTTGTTGGGAACTGACCACTGGAAAAGAGGAGGGGGTGCGTCCCCCCCCCTTTGGAATGTTTTCATTATATCGTGTAAGGTATCATTTGAAAGGGCTTTTTATGCCCGACTACGTCAAAGCCAAAAAGAAGGGTTATGAAGAGGAGGAGGTTAAATTTATGACACTAAAACGTATTAAATAAAAAATAAACTTTAAAAAAGTAAAAACCGACTTCAAAGTAAAAACTAAAAGGAGTAAAATAATTACCATAATATAAAATTAACAGTTTCAGAAGTCGGTGCAACTCTACACTGAAACAAATAGAAGCCACCGACTTCTGAAACTGTTAATTTTATATTATGGTAATTAATATATTTTACTCCTTTTAGTTTTTACTTTGAAGTCGGTTTTTACTTTTTTTAAAGTTTATTTTTTATTGCGTCGCGGGTTAAAAATGGAAAGAAGAAACGGCGCAAATCTCTAACAACACGGCTTCATCTGTCAATTAGAAGCAATTACATTTTATTTCCATGTTGGATCTGCAATCGGCTATCTTAAATCGGCCATAATCGGATTGTCTTTTGAATAGAGAAATTTTATGAGAAGTATTCCTTGAACACCCTCTTTATCTTCAAAAGATTTATGTCTAGTCTCTTTGGTCTAGTTTTAATATTTGCCAGCGTTTCAGCCTTGCGATGTAATTTTTGTTGTTTAACAGTTCCCTGATTAGTTGGTTTGTGTGATATTTAAATCTATATTTAAACCTATGTTTTAATCCGCAGTATGTTTTAATTTCTTCTTTGACAATTGGCATATTGAAATATTCATGTATCTCATTGTTTCTGAAGAACGATGGTGTGAGCAATTACATGAAAAAATACAATAAATAATCAAATAAAGTAATATTACACCTGAATGAAACCCGGTTTCAGCAATTAATGCGTATTATCTGTAACTAAAAAGATTGACGATCGATAGATGGCTAAAGACCTAAAGGTCCTTTTCATTCTGCGAATGTACATCCCCACAAACTCACACATACACGTCCTACGTAGTCACACACACACGCCCTACGCACTCACACACACACACGTCCTACGCAGTCACACACACACTTCCTATTCACTCACAGACACACACACGCCCTACACTCTCACAGCGTTACTGGAACAAGAGTTCTGGCTGAATCTGGCTAATCACAAATCCAATCGCCCAGCGTATTGATAACGGCAATACCTGCTTTTAGAGGAGCCTATCATAGAAATTCCATTATGTGATGGACCACTGTTGGTAAAAATTGTGGTCACCATTATCGGTGGTCATAATAAATCCGGGCTTAATCTACTCATAACCAAAACCAAAGTGCTTAAAACTAACAAGGCCAATTATTTTCAGGAATTAATTAACGTATTAAACGTCGCCCTTGATACCCTAAAAGTGCGTAAATTCCCGCCATATTTGTTTATATGTGTCATGCACACACGTGGAGCCCAACACTTATGAACACCCGTGTGTGCGTCCGACATTTTAAGAGTCGACATTTTCTATATCTGTTAATTAATTGAAAATCCTTGACATTTAGTATTTCTCAGAACTGCATCATTTTTCTACATCCCAACTAAGATAAATAGGAGTGCAGAACAATAATTGCAATGGAGTGGCATTAATCACATCTTTATTACACACTGTACAGCTCTAATGGAGTTTCTTTTGTTGGAAGTAGCGGTGCTTCTATTATTTTCTTTAGTCTATGAAAGACAGTACTACAACGCGATTACTAAAAGAATGGGATTGAAAATGGCGACGCTACTATTGTTCTCGTTATTTACCTCTCGCTCACACACGTTCTCTGTGAGCGAAACGCAAATAGTGGATCAGCCGTTTGTAATCCCGTTCTTAGCAATCGGGTTGTACATTTAAAAGTATATCGACGGGGACGATAACAGAAAAAAAATTGGCTTAAACACGTTTTGGTCCCGAGTGTCATACCCATGACAGTCGTTATGGGTAGTCAGAAGCCCGAAAGTCTGACAACCAGTCTAACCTTAGGTCGACCCGAGCCTGCTTCTGATCGGACGGCGAGCCACCCAGAGCTCGCCGTCCGCAGGCCAGCGCCTACGGTGCCCAGGAATCGCCCTGCGACTCCCGACGCCCGGGGCGTCTCCTTCTGTTGCGGCAGCTGGGGCGTGAAGTATATCTCTTCCTCACGCGTTCCTCCTCCTCCTTCGCTAGCATTACTGCTTCCCAGAAGGAGGTGACTGCTTCCCATGCCCCCTCGCTCCGGACCATGGATTAAACCAAGGCCGGATGCGAGAGGTCGCCGCCGCCGGTCGCCTCTACGAGTACACAGAGTATACTCCGCCCAGGCAGGGCAGACCTCCACCGTATGCTCCACCGTGTCTTCCGGGCGATTCTCACAGTGATAACACCCGGGCGTGTCCTCCCGTCGAATCCGAAACAAGTAGTTCCCGAAACAACCGTGTACGGAGAGTACCTGCGTCAGGCGGAAGGTGAGGATGCCGTGGCGCCTATATAGCCACTCCTCAAAGAGGGGACTTATTGGCGCAATTGTGGCGTGCCTAGCACTGGGTTGCAATTTTGCCCTGCCAGTTCGATTCGCGACCTCGCCGCGTGTTCAGCTGATGACCAAGGACCCCGTTTGGGTCCGAAACTAGTCGGGCAATACCGAAAAATGCACGTGAGTATACCGTAACTAATCATAAATATGAATGTGTCTCACGAAAGTTATAATACAAAAATAATATAAAGTCGCCATGACAAGATGGTGGCTGGAAACTCCACAGCATACTTTGAATACGTTTACCTATATAACGTTGGTTGCACACTCTGAAGTCACAACGCAACTTTCTGTACACAACGTGAAAGGCCTGAACTTCTTACCTACGTGTTACGGATCTACGAAGTGAATCTGAGAGCTAATAAAATAGGGATATTCTACATGGTCCCATAAAATGAGTATATTTTTTTGGCCGTGATCCTCTTTAGTGGATAGAACAGGTGGACGACAGGCAATAACCCATAAAATGCATTTTTTTACCGAAACTTACTTTCATGATTACATGTTTAGGGCACTGAACGTCCATTCTGAATCAAACTTCTACTCATCATTAACATTGCACATTGTTTGGACCCAAAGAAGAAAAATAGCTGCCCTCATGAAGTCCGCTGCTAAAGATATCCGCCATTGCCCTCCTCGTACGAGTAAAATGCCACAGTTTTAGCGAATACCGGTATTTACGCTACTTCAGTTGAACTTATTGCCATAAATATTTGATCCTCCTGACTACTCATGATGATAGTCGATTGATTGCCAAGACATGCTCTTTGAGTCACGGAGGGTTGGCTCGCTGTATCACATGCATTGAAATCTGATATGGTTGTCAGCTGTTGAGACCGACACTACTCGGGTCATTGTCAAACTTGTCTTCTGAAAGGCTGTTCAACGCAAAAAATAACAAATCAGTTGTCAAAACTCATGTCAATTCCTGTGATTCGTTGTTAACCAATGACATTCGTTAATGTAAGAAATGACAACAATAAAAAAAATAGAAATAATCATCAAAGAAAAAATATTAATTTACACACAGATAGACGACGCACATACAAAAATTTAAATCAAAACGAAAAAAGAGAACCTGGATGGACCTTCAAAATGTTTAAATTAAATACATTTTATTGTTGGTATCAAGTAGTTGGCAAACCATTGAAAAAAGCATATTAGATAAAGTATTTTGCCAACATAATAAAATTGCCAAACAAAGTCCTAAGGTCCAAGGAAGAAGCCGGGGGTCATCTATTCAGGGCCTGTATTGTGCACTAAATAAATTTCAACATGCCACATCCATTTCTTTCTTCCCTCTCTGTATAAACCTAGCAAGGTACCAACAAACTTGAGGAGTACGTTACAAAATGTGAGTGAACAGCTTTGATTGCGTTTGCTTTGTATTCCGAAGACGTTCCTCCGTTGTTTGTTTAACGGATGCTGGCTAAACGTTTCTGGTAAAGTTAGTGGAGCTAGATGTAGGATATAGACCTTGAATAAAAGAATGAAGACTATTTAAAAGAAAGGCGTTCAAAAAGGACTTGATCGTGCTCTTGGTGTAAGTGCAAGATCCATTACTTTCAGAATAATGGACTCAAGGTCAGAAGTGCTATGATGAATAGGAAGATAGTGTTGCAATGATTGGAATGACTTCTTATACAACTTAGATTAATTATCACTCTAGATGTAGACGCGATTACTGTAGGAAGTGTGGAAGTAAAAAGCATATATGTATACACAATTTGGAAGAAAACTGAGACAAAGTATCGTATCTTCTGTCTCATATTCTCAGGTTTTCGCTTGGCGAACTTTGTAATGTTAGCCAAGTCATTGTCACAGAATGTCGGTTTCCTAATATTCTTGTATTTATGAGAAATACTCTGCATTAGTTTAATGTTTAGTCACAGAATAAATAGTACAAGGTTTAGTGTATATTATATGCTCTACGATGAGAGAATGCAATATTTTAGCTTTTTAATGCTGTCTCATGAGCGGCTACGCGGTGGTTCTATCTAGAGGCATATATAATCTAAAATATACAACGATAGATTAAGTTGGTAAGGTAGAAAAATGAAAGGAATCGCAAGAAATACCTTTTCTTTTCTTTTCATCGTGGGCAGATCCTCGTGGACGTCTTCCGCCCTGGAGAAAGCAAAGGCGTATAACGAACTTTTACCGACTGAAAGCACCACGTTGTTCTTTCGAGGACCTTTAGCCGTGGTCATGGGATTCGCTGTTGCATGGACCGCAACCCCGGCAGGTCTTGTTCTGCCATTGACGTTGGCAGGTCCCTCCTATTTGATGGGCCTTATCCCACTTCCTCCTAAGAGGCGTTCGCAGAACACGACGCGATCGCCATCGAAATACCTGGATGTAATCGCCCGAATGAAAAAAACCTATTATACTGGTATATTCGAGTGACGATGCGTCCGGTGCACCCTGGGCCATCAGCCCCGCTACCAACCTTGCTGACTGGCTAATCTTTTCACCATGGCATGATCTATTCTCCTATAAGAGTTTTAAGAGTAGTAGAACTCCTTATGAAAGAGTTCGTCCGGGAAAGTACTATCTTCGGTTTGAAGGGTATGGGTGCCGATTAAATTAGAGGTACAAGAGGTTTTCCAACTTTGTCTGGAAGGTTGACAATGCATCAGCAGTCCTCTTGGTGTTGTAGGTGTATATAGGCAGCGGTAACCGCTTACCATCAGGTGGGAAGCAGGCTAGTGTGACGACCATAAAAAAAATTACTCATGCTGATGCGAGAGAAGAAGAAGACTAGTATGTTACCCTAAAGCGTAAAAGAGACGGAGAATATGATGACGTAAGATAATTTCAATGATATCAACGCAGCATTCAGTCCATAGTAAACAGCAAACAGCTTAGTCAGTAATTGTAAAAGAGTAAATTCCCATTATTTTTAAACGAACCGTTGCGGTTGCAAATCCCCTAATGGGCTAAAACTTTTAGAACCCATAAAAAGTTTTCTTTTATAGGTTTTAAAAAGTTCGCCCGAATGGGTTTATGTGGTGTCGTATTTGTTCGGGGGTGAACGACATAGGAATAAAATTTAAACGGATTATAAGTTGTAGACCGTCTGGGGATTTCAATGCAACAAAGAGATTGTTTATTGGAAGATGATTTTTTGAAAGTAGTAAGTCTTAGGCTGATTTTCCACCAGATATGTGCCATGCAACGTTGCTATGGATGCGTTTGATATCCACCAATCATATTCATTGGTCCACATAGCATAGCACTGGTGGAAACTGATTTAACTAAGCTACGTTTTTTATATGGAAGGATGCGTGCTGTGGATGCGTGCTATGGATGGTCGTGGTGTAGCTATGTGTAGATGCCATCCCTATTGTCGATACGTCGCAGAGCTCAAGCTACGCATCTTCCTCGCACAGCTACCGTGTGGCGGCGCATTTTCATAGCACATCTTACTCGCTACTACATAGCTTAGCATCAGTGGAAACGGTCACATAGTTTCGTAGCTTAGCTTTTACATTCTCGCAGCATAGCTGCATGTCACATCTCTGGTGGAAAAGCACCCATATACTATCAATATTAACACGGCCATCAAAACACCGTTTGACAAGCATGATTATTGTGATATTCTTAAGCTGGATCTACATTTGCTCAGCTTCAAGATGAGCTGACTCACCCTGTAAGCTAATTCACATAATTTCATGACGCGCCGATCGTTCCAGTGACGCTGCATTTAAGTTCACGCGAGCGAATCTGACAGCGATTGCCAATTAAGAGAATACGAAAAGCGTTATTTTGATCGAAACTTAACTGTAACTACTCTGCAAGTGAACTTCTTTAGTTAGGTGAATCATATCCCTGGCTGCACGTATTTTAAGCCGCTCAGCGTGCCTCAGGCTGCGGCAACCCACACGATAAGCTGTGTATCCATTTGAGCAGCCTCAGGCCGAGCAGCTTCTACTTGAGGCAGACTGAGTCTGCTCACCTTGAGGCACAGGGACGAGGCACAACGCGAGCCAGTTTAGAGCAAAAGCGCGATGGCACCAGACGTGCGTAGAGTAGCTGCTGCTTTAATAGTCATTAACACTATTAAAAAAAGGGAATACAACAAAAAAAATACAAAAGAGTAAGCACCGATGGTGGATAAAAAAGTTATATCGCAATAGAGTTCAGCATGGAAGTATGAATGAAACAGTGGCCAGCAGACAAGACGGCGTAACAAAAAGATACAAAATCAAAATTAGGGATTTTAATCGTTCGGCGTTTTAATTATTCGGCGAAATGAAAAGTGGTTTAAGTTTTTCGGCCAGATAAGAATCGACTCACGACCTTGCCGCGTGTTCAGCTCATGATTAAGAGCTCCGTTTGGGTCCGAAACTAGTCGGGCAATCCCGAAAAATGCACGTGAGTAAACCGTAGATAAATCATAGATAAGAATCGGCTAAACATATTCCGATATTCCAACAGAGAACCAGGGAAAAGATATAAAAAATACTCTACAATGATTTACAATAATGACGCGGCATGTACCATCTCCATCAATAAATCAATCAGTCCATTTCACAATTATAATGCGACCATTATCGCGCTTCATCAAATCGCGCGCTATCGGACAAAATAAATACAAACATTGCAGCTGTTACAGGATTGAATCGTCCTCTGTTGTAACCACACCTAGGCAACGAAGGTGAACGAACGCCAATGAACTTTCGTCATTTGTTGAATTTGAATCTTTGTAAAGAAATCCGGTTTCATTCGGATTTTAGAGGTATCAAACTCCGTTTGTTGGCTAAGTTTCTAAGAACACAATAAAGGAGTATTTACACAGAGTAAACCGTAACTTATCACAAAAAACGGCCAAGTGTGAGTTGTACTCGCGTACGAAGGGTTCTGAACCATTGTTTATAAAAACGGCAAAAAATCACGTTTGTTGTATGGAAGCCCCATAGATATTTATTTTATTCTGTTTTTAGTGTACAAAAATAATTTCGTCACTCATCAATGAAATCAATCAAATATCAACCAAACGACTAGGCTATTCTTTCCCAGAAAAAACACGATAAATATATTTTTTAGGGTTCCGTACCCAAAGGGACGGGACCCTATTACTAAGGCTCCTTTGTCCGTCCGTTCGTTCGTCCGTCTGTCACCAGGCTGTATCTCATGAACCGTGATTGATAGTTACACAGTTGAAATTTTCACAGATGTTGTATTTCTGTTGCCGCTATAACAACAAATACTAAAAAATCGAATAGAATAAATATTAAGAGGGCTCTTATACAAAAAACGTGATTTTTTTGCTGTTTTTATAGATAATCGTCCATCCGTCTGTCAACAGGCTGTAGCTCCTGAACCGTGATAGTTAGACAGTTGAAATTTTCACAGATGATGTATTTCTGTTGCCGCTATAACAACAAATACTAAAAAATCGAATAGAATAAATATTAAGAGGGCTCCTATACAAAAAACGTGATTTTTTTGCTGTTTTTATAGATAATCGTCGATCCGTCTGTCAACAGGCTGTAGCTCATGAACCGTGATAGTTAGACAGTTGAAATTTTCACAAATGATGCATTTCTGTAGCCGCTATAACAACAAATACTAAAAAACAGACTAAAATAAATATTTAAGGGGCTCCCATACAACAAACGCGATTTTTTTGCCGTTGTTATACAGGGTGTTAACGAAATCGTGTAATTACTTCAAACCGCGTGATCCACTGGTGACACAGATTAACCCTAAATGTGAATTTCAGAAAACCAAACAAAAAAAAATTCAACAATTTTTTTTGGTTTTCAATTTCTGAGTCTTTTTAGAGACTTGAGTTATCTGATTGCAAAGATTGATATCGCGTTAGTCGTTCCTGCTAGCCGTGTCGCCGTACTTTCATTAATTTATGCGTGGCATCGAAATGTTCAAACAAATAAAATGATTCTTTTGCAAAAAAAAAATACTTATTTTTTTACTGAATCATTATTAGATGGTTTAGATACGACCGGTAACAAAGGCGCATGAAAAAAAAAGTTTTTTTTTATTTTTAATCAAGCTAAATCCCATGCGGGGCCTGTCTGCACCAGTAATAGATCATGTGGTTTTAAGGAATTACACGAATTCGTTAATACCCTGTAGATAATGGTACGGAACCCTTCGTACGCCAGTCCGACTCGCACTTGGCCGGTTTTTATGATAAGTTACGGTTTACTCACTTGCATTTTTCGGGATTGGCCGACTAGTTTCGGACCCAGCCGGAGCACTTAAGGCGAGCTGAACCCTGGCGCGGTAATCGGGTAAGCGACGGCAATCGGGTAAGCGACGACGCGAGGGCCGAAATTCACTTTAAAAAAAACTTTAAAAAAGTAAAAACCGACTTCAAAAAAAATTAAACGGAGTAAAATAATTATCATTTAATAAAACTACCAGTTTCAGTCGGTGCATTCAATTTGTTTCAGCGTAGAACACCGACTTCTGAAACTGGTAGTTTTATTAAATGATAATTATTTTACTCCGTTTAGTTTTTTTTTGCAGTCGGTTTTTACTTTTTTAAAGTTTTTTTTTATTTTATACTTTTGAGTGCCACAAATTACAATTACAATAGTGTACAAATTCTCGAACCAGCACTACAACTAGAACGTCGTCTACATACGATTTGTGTTTTTTTTTTGTTTTTGTTGATTTTTTCAAAAAGTGCTGAATCAATTTCAATAAAATTAAATGGGACCACTTCTGAAGTATGGCCTACCAAACAAAAAAAGAATCATCAAAATCCATTCATAATTTGGCGGGGATATCGCGTTACAAAAACACAAAAAAAAAAAAAAAAAAACTTTCAGACGAATTGAGAACCTCCTCCTTTTTGAAGTCGGTTAAAAATATATAAATGTAATAAAAAAAAACGATCGGGTAGAATCGATTCCAAAATTAATTACCTATAAATTAATATTAATTATAAAAATGTATTATAGTAAGTACTTGTTTAAAATGAAATTTTGCTTGTAAAAAAACTGCAAATCGAAGTAACTTCAGTATTTTTTTCTATCGAGAAAACTATATTGCATCGTGTATTGAACGGGTACATGGTATAGAGAAGGAATGTATCCTAAAATATAAATTTATTTTGGGTTCTAAATGTTTTAATTTGCCTATCAAAAATGAGTTCTAAAACAAGCAACACCTACCGCGCCAGGGTTCAGCTCGCCTTAATCATGAGCTGAACTAGCGCTGCATCGCCCGGCGTAGCCTTGCGCTCGCGTGGAGATGGGCGCGCTCAGCGTCGCCGTCGGTATTGCTCATGCGTCTTCGTCGCTTGTCGTGTCCGGGTTGTTGAAGGACTGCGTGCTGGTGCCATAGAAAAAATATGTGCTGGTGCATACCGCGCTTAGCGTGTCATACTCCGTGCACGTGATTGCATGTGAGTAAACCGTTACTAATCATAAAGCGCAGTTCAGACCACGCTATAATATATAGCAAAGATTGTATAACGCAACGATATGGCTCTTAGCATATATTATATATGGAAACGTTCACACAACACTATGCTATAAAGTATTGTCTTGATGTACGCGATAAACTTGAGCGATTCTCAGAGCTATACTTATCGTACGATTCTCCGGTCCCCGCCCCGCCTCACTTCTATCCCGTCCGTCACCTGACGGATCGCCGTTAAATAACTTGCTACATAGTAGACTGGCTTGCGATATAGCGTATAGTGTGAACGTCAAGCTATACAAGGTTAGTCGAAAAGGGGATACTAATCCGAAAGGCTGTCAAAGTATCTACAATAATGAATAACTTTTGTTCTACAACTTTCCCCAAAAGTCAACAGTTTAAGAGAAATAACCGTTCAAAATTTACATAGAAAATACGCTAAAATCTATCTACCCTCAGCTATGATCAGCTGTGTTTACATTTTACGTCATATTTGGGGTCACGAATTAGAAGCTCCATTTTCTCAATTCCTAACAAAAGTTAGGATGAAGCATTTTTGAAAAAACTAAAATAAAAATAATTTTCATCACTGATGGTATAAGTAGTCTGCGGATTAGTATCCCCTTTCCGACTTAACTTGTATAGTTATAGCTTATGACGCAATATGCTTTACCTACTATATAGCGAAATAGTATACGAATCCAGTTTCATTTGGTTTTTAGCGGCATCGAACTCCGTTCGTTGGCCAAGTATATAGATTTTTCGAAATTCAACCCCTAAGGGAGTTAAATAGGGGATGAAAGTTTGTATGGAAAAACGTCATTCAACGGGTTCAAAATTTCACGCAAGCGAAGCTGCGGGCGAAAGCTAGTCATAAATATGAATGTGTCTCGCGAAAGTTACAATACAAAAAAAAACTTTAAAAAAAGTAAAAACCAACTTCAAAAAAAACTAAACGGAGTAAAATAATTATCATTTAATAAAACTACCAGTTTCAGAAGTCGGTGCATTGAATTTGTTTCAGCGTAGAACACCGACTTCTGAAACTGGTAGTTTTATTAAATGATAATTATTTTACTCCGTTTAGTTTTTTTTGAAGTCGGTTTTTACTTTTTTTAAAGTTTTTTTATTTTATTATTTTTAGTGCCACAAATTACAATTACAATAGTGTACAAATTCTCGGACCAGCACTACAACAGAACGTCGTCTACATACGATGTGTTTTTTTTTTGTTTTTGTTGATTTTTTAAAAAAGTGCTGATTTAATTTCAATAAAATATATATGGGACCACCTCTGAAGTATGGTCTACCAAACAAAAAAGAATCATCAAAATCCATTCATAATTGGCGGAGATATCGCGTAACAAACACACAAAAAAAAAAGAACATTCAGACGAATTGAGAACCTCCTCCTTTTTGAAGTCGGTTAAAAATATCAATTATTCATAATCAAAACAAACAAAACAATACTATTAACAATACAATTAACACCCAAGTAAAGCAATTTATTGATCAAATACTTCATTTAATGCATTGTTTCACAATTAGCTATTGAAATCGCCGCTTCATTCCGTGTTCACATATTGGTTTGTTTTGATTTGGTATCTATAATTATACAAGTTTAGTTTTAGTATACACTAAACCTGAAACTAGTTTGTTCAGAATCACTAGGAGAATCGATTGACGTAGTTTTTACACCAATTATGTATATTTTTCCTTTTTTATTTCATAAATTTAAATTCTCTTTCAATAGGTTTCACGCATAACAGTGAACGGGAATAGACAGACACCTTGAAGCTTGAGACGGTCCGCTCGGTCAGTTTCCGTGTATTAGACAACCCCTGTACCCCAAGTGAGAGTTTTTTTCGTTAACTACTGTAGTTGCGTCACGACAAAAATGTATGAAAATTTAGGCTGCGTCTCTAGGCGCACTGTTCACTAACTAATATTCGCGCGTTAATTGAACGGTGCGCCTAGAGACGCAGCCTAAATTTTCATACATTTTTGTCGTGACGCAACTACAGTAGTTAACGAAAAAAACTCACACTTGGGGTACTGCATAGCATATCTCAGGCATTTCACACTTTACTAGGGAACTTATCGCGACATAAAATAAGGTGTAACTTTGAGATTTATTTAAAAAAAACACACATTCAGGCAGTTCTGATGAAAATCTTGTTGGGGTGTCTCGGTTTTTGTTTAGACTAAAACTACAGTTCTATAGAATGCATATTAACAGTAAGTGAATTATGTATGCAATTCTTCATGAGAAATAAATTTGTTCTTAAACCTAATAGTCTCGTGTAGTAGACTTAAAGAATAGCACTACCCCATCTCTTTCTGTGGGTGTCGTAAAATTTCTAGATTCTCTAGAGGATGGGCAGCAGCGTTCTCTGAGTACTTTAACAACCACACTGGGATCGCCAACCCGCCCGCATGGGAAGTGTGAAATTTCAAATATTATAATAAGAAATATCTTTAGACTGCATTGTTGGCCTAGAAGTCGCAAGCGCAACTGCTGAGCGTGAGGTCCTGGGCTCGATCCCCAGGTTGGGTACGGTGTTACTTATTGGGTTTATCCGTGTGGAATTTCAGTAGCAGCCCGAAATCTAGTTATATGCCCGGTTGGTGGAAATAGGCTATTCTTTTTAATGCTGATTAGTCTTAATAATTATGACTTTTTCCGCTCTGGGCGGAGCGGAAGGGAGTGTCAGACTCTTACTGGCTAAAACCTATCCGTGTTCCTCCTGATGCCCTTTGCGTTCCAGGGCCGCGGTAACTCTTTCGAACAAATTCCGCAACCCTGGTTGTCGTTCGTGAGCTCGCATGTGGCTTATGTAACCGATCTTCTTTGTGAAGATCCTCGCACATTGCGGGCACGTGAGCACACCATCTATGTTATTATAGTTAATGGCCGTAGGTGGTCGGGCTGTCAATTGGTCACGCTTAGCATTGTGAAAGACGCAAAAACATAATCGTTCAGGGGTGATTCTATCATTACTATTATAGCTAATCGGTATGTCAGGATTCCGAGCAAGGTAAATGTAGTAAATAAAACCAACATAGACTCTCCACCACTGAGAGTACTTGTATTTGGGTTAGTGTTAGTAACATGAACTAGATCACAATGTATTACACAATTATTACAAGATCAAAAAATAAGGACAAGCTAGTCAGAAATAAAAGGTCAGACTTCTTCAGCTGTTCAGCACCGAATACTCTCGCTTCGTCGAGTGACCACCGCCTTTACAACATCGGGTGCGTTGATTTATATCGACGACTACCTTCCTTTGTCAACATTGCCCAATGCTACCCGCTACCGATAACAGCATCAAGCTTAAGGCGCCCCACACACAAATTCCACATTTATAATATTAGTACGAAGTAAGATAAAACATGAATATGTTACCCTAATTATGTTTGGCGGTAGAAATAATAATACTTTGCTACGAACAACATTAACAAGCCTACTTCCACATAGTTAGCGTGAGCCTGAGGCATCAACATGTCTATGTTGGAAGTCAGAGGGAACATGGTTGTTATTGATCTAATTTACGTGGGTTTAGCTTAGTATGTACGGAGTTTTGTTGTTATTTCTCTTCCTAATTTAGAATTATGTTCATTTGGAGTTGTTTAGTAGTTAGCAGAAGAAAGAAAAAAATAAAGAATATAAATTTTGTTCAGCCAAGGATACAATGACAGCATAAGACAACCAAACTGAATTTCGACAAATCGTTCTACGACAAGATTTTACTTCGACACTATGGAATTCCGACATTACGCTACTTCGACAATTATGGAACTTCGACACTGTGGTTTAAAGTAACCTAACACGAAGGGGACGACGGGGGCTTCGTTCGCTCGCTTTGCTCGCTCACTCTAGCCCCTGTCATCTCCTTCGAACCTAACCTATCCGAGTCAGGGTGCCCCAAATTAGGTGTCGAAGTTCCATAATTGTCGAAGTAGCATATTGTCGGAATTCCAAAGTGCTAAAGTAAAATTTTGTCGTAGAACGATTTGTCGAAATTCAGTTTGGGAGTGCACGGACGAAGGTAATTTTAAAATGACATTTTGTTATTTATGCGGATTAGTGTTTTTATAAATGTGTCAATAAATAATGCATATTCATTGAGATATAAATTACAAAAAAAAACATAAAAACTACTTTTAATTTATGACGTCATTCGAAACTATGGCATCGTTAATTGAAATCGCAGGCGGCGTGGTTGTATGCACTTCCTATTGAGTTGAGGCGTTGTCATTTTACTAACAATAGTAGTAGTAGTAGTTCGTAGTAGTATAGCTCCAACTCGGCTGGGCAGCGTTTGGGAAGCCGCCGTAACAAAAAAATCACAATGAGCGCCCGGCCTAAAATAAATTATTTCTTAATTATTTGATTCTGCGGCAAAAGGAGGTGTGACCTATTTCATCCTATTTCTAAGCCTAGAACATTAACACACATACATAGTACAATTCCTTTTATCCACACAATATCTGATGACCGCGTGGAATGTCGCGACATTTATCTTAGTGATTGTACACCCCAACGACCCCCAAGATGTCGGGGAATTTAAATAAACCACTATTTCTAGAGTAAGGGAATGTATAGAAATTTGGTAGAAGAACAACTCTGTATGGCGCGCGGTCATTGTACAATTGTTATTAATTTATATAGAATGACTGGTGAGACACTAACAACCTCTTAAGGGGTCATTACGAACAACTTTTATTAAGGGACCAAAATGAAAATCGCGAAAAAAAAAACTGCTGTTCCCTACATTGTCGTTCGCATAACTTGTCAAAATGTAGAGAACAGCTGATTTTTTAGGGTTCCGTACCCAAAGGGTAAAACGGGACCCTATTACTAAGACTCCGCTGTCCGTCTGTCCGTCAGGCCGTCTGTCCGTCTGTCCGTCTGTCTGTCTGTCCGTCTGTCTGTCTGTCTGTCTGTCTGGCTGTCTGTCTGTCTGTCTGTCTGTCTGTCTGTCTGTCTGTCTGTCTATCTATCTGTCTGTCTGTCCGTCTGGCCGTCTGTCCGTCTGTCTGTCCGTCTGTCACCAGGCTGTATCTCATGAACCGTGATAGTTAGACAGTTGAAATTATCACAGATGATGTATTTCTGTTGCCGCTATAACAACAAATACTAAAAAATAGGATAAAATAAATATTTAGGAGGACTCCCATACAACAAACGTGATTTTTTTGCCGTTTTTATAGATAATGGTACGGAACCCTTCGTGCGCGAGTCCGACTCGCACTTGGCCGGTTTTTATTTTTCTCGATTTCATGCCGGCTGTACACACTCGCCGAGACAGCCCGAGACTTAGTAGCTGTCCTTTACTATTTGATGTAAAAGTTATGGATAGAGATAGCGTCTCGGGCTGTCTCGGCGAGTGTGTACAGCCGGCATCACGTTTGGTCCAATAATAAAAGTTGTTCATAATGATGAGTACAATGACCCCGTAAGAGATCGTTAGTGTCTCACCAGTCATTTTGTATAAGTAAGTAAGTCAATCTAGTGGTCGCAAGCTTCACTGCTGAGCGTGAGGTCCTGAATTCAATCCCCATGTCGGGAAAAGTGTTATTGAGTTTTTCCGTGTGGAATTTCTCAGTATCAGCCTCAAGTCTGGATTTGTGCCCGGTTGATGGTAATAGGAACGCAATATTACATGGGACTTAAACATACTAGAGTGTACTATACACCTCTGCCTAACCCATCAGGGTACACAGGCGTGATGTTATATTAAAATAAGTAAATCTGAAGAATAAATAACTTCCATTGGCTACTTGATGGCACTAGAGATTTAGAAGGGATCAGAGGCAACAAAAACAATGTATTCGTACCATGAAAGATCAACTCTTATTTTATTTTCAACTCCTTAAAATTAACTTCCCTGGCAGTGTTTCTACGAAATAAAAAAAAAATACGTAATTTTGTCAGCACAGTGCTTAAATTAGCTTACAACCATTTATCACCATACGAAAATTCGACTACACCCATTGACGTAAATTAGTCTATTTTTTGCGTTTTAAGGTACACTATACCGGCACCACAACGGCACCGCTCCAACCCAGCAATTAACTTGTCATTCAAATTAGAGCATTAAATCGTGTATAATATATTTCATAATGTCAATATGAAAAAGCCAATGGCGAGCAGTCAGCGCGCTTGCCGCTACCATACAACTCGACTCGCAGACAGCACGCCGTAAGCGAGCGGACCGCGTGCTTACAGCGCGCCGACTACGTGCTTACGGCGCGCCGACTGCGTGCTTACGGCGCGCCGACTGCGTGCTTACGGCGCGCCGACTGCGTGCTTACGGCGCGCCGACTCCGAGTCGCCAGCGAAACAACGTCGCCGTGAAACACATTCTGAAAACGTGCCTGGCCTCCTAGGCGTGTTCAGTCACAAATGCCATATAACAATTGTGTGTGCGGTGATAGCAAGCTTGCACCTCGCGGCCAGCGCGTAGACTGCGAGCTTGCAACTCGCGGCCGGCGCGCGGACCGAGTCGTTAGCGGCGCGCCGGCGGCTAGCCGTAGCCTAAGTTCGAGGCGACGTCGCCGTGCCGCAGCCGTGCAGTTGCCGTGCCTGTCTACTGTGCCATGACCTTTAGTCTACATTCGGTTCGGACATTTTTGAGCGCTGATCCGTGGCCCATGTGTTTCTACGTCAATGCTAGAATAAAGTATCAATATTTTCATTGTCAACAGAGAGTTAACTTTCTACATTCTTTGTGCTACGTAACCGCGGATAGTCACCGCTCCGAAAGGACGTAGATTTATGCGTTATACCCCGTGATTGTCATGGGAGGGATGCCAAATGGTCGGTTTTATTATCATTCTGAGAGCACAGTCCTGCGGCTCTAAATTATATGCGATGTTTTATACGGGAATCGTAAATTCTTTATTGTTGATCACGTGTACGAAGTTTCGCGGATCCAATTTCATTGACTGCCGGGTAGCGATAAATGAACGATGTCATAGACAGACACATCATAGCCAGACATACAGACAGACATAGGATTCGAACTTATTACACCCCTCTTTTTGCGTCGGGAGTTAAAGATAAGAAATGTTTAATCAATGTGTTTTTTTATTATCGTAATAAGGCGTACACTATAAGCTATAGAAAAAAAAATTAAACATGAATTGTAGGAAATTTATAACCTATTGAAAAAAAATAAGAATTGTACAAAATTTTAAATTGTACAAAATTGGAGTTATGTTTGGCGTAAAAAACATACATAAGGAGTTATTTAATAAAACCTCATTTTTGGGGTCTTTAATCAAAGATGGCGGAGCGTGCGGCACTCAAGGTCAAAAATTTGACATTTCAAAAGAACGCAGACCGTGATGCAAGTGCAGACCAGTATCGAACTCAGATTCTCCTGCGTGGAAGGTAAGCGTTTAACCGCTAAACTATCACTGCAAATACTACTAATAAACCAATGGTTTGTCTTATTATTACAACTAGCTGTGCCCGCGACTCCGTCCGCGTGGAACTCGGAAAACAACATTGTGTCGCAGCAACTAAATAGTGTTCATATAACAATAATACTAAAAACGCGTTGCTTATTTCCATACATTTCCTTTCTAAAATGGATTATAATTGAATATTGATATTTATTATGATAATGTAACGAAACCTTATCGCGATACAAAAATGGCTACAACGCCATCTAGTTACAATCGGTGAACTAAATCAAAATATTTTACGCAGTGCAGTCTATAAAATGATTTCATTCGAGGTGTGGAATAGGAAAGTACTTTAAATATATAAAAATTTGACCTATAGAAGACTTCATTTTATTTTTATAAGTTAGAAATAGGTACTTACTGCTTTCAAAGATTTCAAAAAGTTTGATCTGGAAATCGAACCAACCCAAATGCGAAAAAATATCATCTGTATTTTTATTTCACCAATCGATAGGATCTATAATACGATGGAAGACCATAAAACTAACATTGACTAACTTAGGTACATTTCAATTCAAGCACATATTAATTGTTGTTAGTTCTTATTTTTTCCACTTCGTTCAATTTAAGACAGTGTGTTTGTTGACCGTAAACCATAAAGATATTTATCAACAGATGCCACCAGATGGTATAGCGTTGTCAGTTCGCTTCCCGGTTCAGGCAAAAAAGTCAGTAAAGGCAAAGTATCTTACTTTTAAAAATAAAATGAAGCCTCCTTTGAGTGATATTTGAAATTTTTAATATTTAAAGTACTTTCCCTTCATGGCCATGTGTTTTGGGGCATTACCTAAGGTTGAAATAAACTTAGTAAAACAGCGACGATAGGCTTTGAATAGTTCTGACAACAATGAACAAAATAAAATATATGAAAACATTCCAAAAAAACTACAAAAAGTGTTTTTTTTTTAAATGAGGTTTTAACGCAGGACACTGAGATAGCGACCATTCACTGCAGCACTTACTTCTGTCTACAGCTTATACTACGCAGTATATGGAAATAATGTTCCGTTGCTCGGCTTCTATGAGCAATAGCGTGATAGTTTATATACCAGCATAAGCGCAGGCCCATCAAAATCGATTCACGCGATTTTACGATCCGAATATTAAGCTTATACTTTGCAGTATGTAGAAATAATGTTCCGCTGCTCGGCTCCTATGAACAATAGCGTGATGATATATGTACCAGCAAAATTGCCGCTCTTTACGCAACACATCAACAAAAGTCTCATCAAAATCCATCCTCGGGATTTTACGTGATGCTCGGACGGAATGACAATAATTTAAAAAAAAAAAAAAAAAATCTTTATTGATAGTATAGTACCACCGAATCGAAATTTTGGAAAAATATTTAACTACAGACAAAGTGCACTTTGAATTTTATTAATAGTATACAGGATGTTAACTAATTCGTGTAATTCCTTCAAACCACGTGATCTACTGGTGACACAGATTAACCCTAAATGGGATTTTTTGAAAATCAATAGAAAAATTTAAAAAAAAAAAATCTTGATTTTGTATTTCTCAGTCATTTCAGAGAATTGAGTTATCTGACTGCAAAGAGTGATATCGCGTTAGTAGTGCCTGCCAGCCGTGTTGCCATGCTTTCATTAATTTATGCGTGGCATCGAAATGTTGACACAAATAAAACATTTTTTTTGCAAAAAAATTAATTCTTATTTTTTTCCTGAATCCGTATTAGGTGGTTTAGATACGATCGGTAACAAAGCCGCATGAAAAAATAATAATTTTATTTTTATATTTTTAATCTATCTAAATCCCGTGCAGGACCTGTCTACATCAGTAGTAGATCATGTGCTTTTAAGGAATTATACGAATTCGTTAACACCCTGTATAGATTTATAAATACGGATGTAAGTATTTATTTAAGTATTAATAATAAAATATATGAGTATTTCAAATTAATCTATCGTATTGCCTTGCACAATTAACAATTTAGAATACCTACACTTATGAAATTGAGTGTATTTCTCTTCCACTGCCATTCAGATAGATAGGTACCTTTTAATTTTAAATAACAATATCTTCGTTTTTTCTTTATAAAAGCTTAGTACCTTCTTCGGATAGTATTTCAATAGACCTTCTGTAGACTGAGAATAGTAATATATTCGTTGTAATATATTTCCTCACAACGTGAACGTACACGTGACGCCATCTATTGAAAAGAAATGGTATACTCGTACACAAATATACATGATAAGTTCTAGAAAACTTAAAATTCGCATAGCTTTTGATTGCGTGAACCGATTGCGATGAAACAAAAAACATATGTTACTTGGAGATAAGCACAATATTTATTTATAAAAGTCAACAACATTGGATCAGTTGTTTTTACGTGATGCTTGCACAAACAAACAGATAAACAGACAAACAGATAAAAATTCCAAAAATGTTAAAAATGGGTTCTATTGGTTATCGTTTAACACCCCAACCAAGTTTTTTCAAAATATTTGCTATGTACAGACACGTCATGTCTACAGATTTATTATATGTATTGATTGATGATAAACCTTCGCCGCCTTATTATAAAAGATGGTTTAAACCAAGACTAAGGTAAACCCAGGTTTAAAATATACCCATCACTTTCTTATGTCATATAACAAAAACAGATGGGGCTATTTTAAAACCTGGGTTTTTCTTAGACCATGTTTTGTAATAAGGGGGTCTTTGTTTATCTATTGCACAGAAGAAAGCCGGAAGTTATTCTAACAATAGCAACTTGAAATTTAACAATAGAACCCTTTTCAATCCCTATAATAGTTATCGACTACGCTGTGATAATAATATAAGTGTCATTGACACTATTATTGATTACATTCATCGCGACTCTATTGATTGAGAATACGGTAAATTTATTATTTAGTCGATAATCGATATTATCTACCTACAAATCTTGAGGTCCTGGGGTTTAGTTTCTGTTGCGTAATTTTTTTAAGCATTATTATTTTCGGCCATTCTGCTACCAATGTCAATGCCAATTGCCACTTAAGTTTGCCAATTTTTCGGGTTATGTCGGCTCGTAAAACGGATGGCCGATGGGGCTGAAAGGTTCTGGAGTGGCGACCGCGTACCGGAAGGCGCAGCGTGGGTAGGCCTAAGGTGGATCGATGACCTGGTGAAGGTTGCGTAAATCCGCTGGATGCAAGAAGGAGAGGACCGTTTGATGTGGTGATGCTTGGCCTATGTCTAACGAGGACGGCTTTCGACTGAATGATGCTGATGATTATTATTATTTTTGGTTTTACCGCACTACCCACTTATCTTTCTTATCTGGCTTTACCCACTTATCTACATCTTCTTGTTCTTTCGGCTGCGAAAGAATTTCACAGCATGCTTGATAAAATAGAGACTGTCCAGCATTTTTCCAACTATGTTTGGATCAGCTTCCAGTCTAACCAGATGCGATTGAATACCAGTATTATACACGGAGTGACTGCCGTCAGACCTCCGCAACCCAGTTACCGGTAACACCAATATCCTCAGGTTAGACCGGTTGTCAGACTGACTTCTTGCAACGACTGTCATAAACTATGTCTACACCAGTGCGCTTTCATGTTCATCTTGCGTCTTCGTCTGAGCGCATGCAATAGCGCATGCCTTAAATACTAGTTCGACAAAAGTGCAGGCCCCTAGCATACGCTAATCCGTCTATTGTATGGCGACTGACAACTGACCGAGGCGCACCGGTGTAGACGATAAGCTGAATGCGTCTTATGGCAATCAATATTGCATGCGCTTGACGCAAGAGGAATTGAAAGTTGAAAGCGCAAGATGAACATGAAAGCGCACAGGTGTAGACATACTAATAGGTATTCATATGACACTCGAAACTGTTAGCATGTGGGATAAAATGAAGAAGACAAATCCAAAATTCCGCTCTACAAAATTCTTAGCCACATAATAATATTCAATCCTTGCAATCAAGTGCGGTAAACCCAAGAATATTTGTGGTGAATATTTGATTACAGCTGATTGGTAAAAAACAAAGACTTGTCAAAGAGCCCTCATGAATTTATAACGATTCAAACAATTGACGCCAGAGGCAGAGTATAATGCAATGTGCAAGGATTGGAAAATTAATGCTGAGATATCTTCATTCTATTTCTGCTATTGGCCTCAGCGCAGCTGTTCGATTGCGACTGTAAACAATTTTGTTTTAAGAATTGGCCTCCTGGGCTCATCTGATCATCTCACTCACAAGCGAGGGAAAGACGAAACAAGACGGAAAGACGAAAGAAGACGGAAACACGAAAAAAGGGAAAGACGAAATAAGAGACAAAAGATGATACCTGAAATGCAACACAACTTAACACTAAAGCGCAGTTCAGACTACTCTATACTTTATTACTATATAGTATAGCACATTACGTCATTAGCTATATCTATATATATAGCATGACGTTCACACTATACGCTTTATCGCAAGCTGGTCTACTATGTATATTAATCAGTCTCACTTGCGCTGCGTTCCGATGCGGACGCGTTGACGTATTATTTATATCGATTAGCGCGGCGCAAGCTGTCGCTCGTAATTACTCGACATGAGTAATGAACTTGTGGCGAATGAGTTGCTGGCGTTCCTGCAGCAGAAGCTGGATGTGATGGACGAGGTGTCAGCTGTCCAGATCTGCGCAACGAACTTCAGCGAGGAAGACATAGCTGCTGCCAAGCTGTTGTTGTTCACTGTGCTGAACAAGCGCGACCAGATGGTGTCCCGCCGGCGTGACGGGACTAAGAAAAGCCTGCAGGATATTATCACGCTGTTCAAGGAGACCGACCCTGACGACGTGCCGACGTTTGTGGCGAAGGAGCTACACAAGCTGCCTCCCGTCACTTTCGACCACGTCGATGTAACGAGCCTTCTGAAGGACATTGTTCTTCTGAAGGCCAGTCTCGCGGATATGCAGGCGAAGTTAGATGCATCCCAATACGCCGTCGCCGATTTGCGCAAGGAAGTCAGAGAGTTGCGCAACAGTGTGACGGTAACTAGGTCACCAGTCGATGCATCTAATGTAAACACGCGTCGCGGAGCCGGCCTCGATACATCGTCGTCGAATTCCGCGTCAGCAGTTTCGTCGCCAGCGCATCCGTCGATTGCTGAGACTGCAGTGCGCCCCGCCTGCGCACCCCGCAGCCCCGTGCCCCACACCGCGGCCGCACCGCGGAGCGCCGCCCCCGCCCCTCGCCCCGACCCGCTGCCAGTGTCTGCAGCCCCGGCGAAACCGAAACGTGGGGATTTCGCAAGCGTCACCGCGAGCGCCCCTACCAGTGTGAAGCCTATGCCAGAACAGGCGCCGAAAAAGGCTGAAAATGAGGATGGTTTCGTGACGGTACAAAAGAAGTGCCGTCAGAGAAGCAAAAAGAACTGCTGCGGCACGGCTCCTGAGGAGCCGAATATGACGTTTCGTGCCGCGATGCCGAACATATGTACGAATATAATTTTTTTTTCTTAAGTTATTTTAGTTTTCTACAAAAAAGTGCCATTAAAATATTAAGACTGATTGTTAAATTAATAATGTAATTACATTTAAATAGAAGAGATTTTTTTTGTTGACATTTGTCGTTATTTTTTTGAAATTTCATTTATGTGATTAAAACATAAATATAATATGATATTTGTGTTTCATTTATTTACTTAGATACCTAAAAACTTAACATGAATAATAATAACTTTATTATTTGTACAGTATTGGAATAATTCTGACATTAATAAACGGGTCGGTGAGACCCACCCCAACGTCCGTGTAACACTTTTCCACCCCCATGACGCCGGGTTAAGGGCTCCGTTTGGGTCCAAAACTAGAAAAATGCACGTGAGTAAACCGTAACAAATCATAAATAAAAATGTTTACGGCACACTTTAAAAATAATGCTTACCGCAACTAAATTAATAGTAGATAATATTAACCATTTATTTCTGAACTGGGTGCGTTCAACGAATGTTGGAAAGTGGCGAAGCGACACGTTGCTGGCACTCGCCAACCGCGCAGCGGCATCGTTCGCTTCGCTTGCTCGCAGTAAATCAAATTTAACAAATGACGAACGTTCGTTGGTTTTCGTACGCTGCTTAAGATAGAAGAAGCCCTAATGCCGCTTGTACACGCTAAGAAATTTCACCGTGTCTGCTGCAGATAGGACCAATTTATCATGTACACGACAAGAATTTTGTCGGATCTAGGCACGAAAACTTCTCGTGTCTACTGCAGACAAGACGAATAGGAACGTGTAAACGTTAGGATTGTTTTCGGGCAGTCGTGCGTCCACGTCCACGCAAACAAACGTACAGAAACTACCTGAACCACCTTACCCTACTCCACCCCCCACCGCACCGCAGCAACGTAGCAACGTTCACGCGTCTTGTCTAGCGCAGGCAAGATTTTTTTCTTGATCAGCGCCGAAGTAGTGTACACAGTTCGTGTGTAAAAACGACACGAATTCTTGCATACGCCCGGCGACTTTTCTGGCACGTTCCTATTCGTCTTGTTGTGTACATGATAAATTGGTCCTATCTGCAGCAGACACGGTAAAATTTCTTAGCGTGTACAAGCGGCCTTACTCGGTAATACCCAGAACTCATGAATAATGAAACTACATCATTATCAAGCACACGAACTTTTCCCGGAATTGGTCAACAAATAAAGAAGACACCTATTCGTATTGTTGCGAAAGCTATAATTATTTTGGTTCAGAGATTATGTAAGTATTTATTATCTTAACGAATGCTTTCGGCAATCCCCCCGTTTTTATGTGACAGCCTCATCCTGTTTTCCGAAAATGTAATTTAATGTAATGTTGCCAGCAATGGAACAATTATTTTGTTTGGCTATTGTGGAAAGATCTCTTCATATTTTAATGTTTTATGAGTAGGTACCTTATTACGGTTAGTACGTAAGTTTGGTACTAGCTCATTATTTATCTTTATTGTCAGAATTTACGTTGTAGTTGTGTTTTTTTTTTTGGATTTATTATTTGGTTATCCAATTAGATTGTATCTAGAACAGAAATACTCGACATTAGGGCGCATACACATATTCTGTCGTCCGTTTTCTGAAAGACCGTTAAGTGAGGAAACCTAATTTTGAGTTAAGAGCAAAAACGTGTAAAATGGTTGGCTCTAGAAATTCTGAAGACATACAGATGTTTTTGTTATACCAAATTATTGAGCTACGATTAAGCTCTGAAGAATGACGACACGTGGTACAGTGGCTAAGCGATTGGGTTTGTATATCAGAGCAACTTCGGCAAACACTAGTAAGCAGTCCCGTGAGTGTAGATGTTGATCCGGTCGGAGCCACATTAGTTACCAGAGATGCATATTGGATAAACAAAAGGCGCCGGATCAACATGCATTTTCGGATCAACAAAGTGCTCGCGTGAAATCGCGTCAGAGCAATATTTACCGTAAAGGGATATCTAGGATTTTATATATGTAGTAAATTATTCGTATTGAGAATTTTAATTATTTTGTACTTGTGTAGGTACATTTCAAATTATTTGTGTTTTTTTATTCTCTATTATTCTCGTTTTACTATCGTACAATAATTTGCACCTGTCTTGTTATGTCTTCACCATCTCTGGTTGACTGGTAGAGAATGTCTAAGGCATTAAGTCCGCCTTTGTACTTTTTGTTGCATAAAGTTTAAATAAATTGGCTTCTGCGCTATGGGTCGTGGGTTCGATTCCCACATGGAACAATTATGGCCTACAGATAGTTGTTTCGGTTCTAGGTGTTTGTGTATGTGAGAATTGTGTCTGTAAACGCACCCAAGATACAAGAGAAACATTAGTGTAGGGCAAAGAATTAAAAAAAAAAGTTTGTGTAATTACGTTGTAAGACTAATATTGGTTTTACATGTATTTGATCACGACTCAAAATTTGGTTTACTCACTTAACGGACTTTTATAAATCAGACGGCATCATTGGCTAAGCGCGAGCAATGCGCATTCTCTCGCAGGCTTGCCTCACGCAACACACGACACGGAATTTAAATGAGGGATGTGTGTATGCGTTCGGCGGACACGTTCGTCACGCGTTTACAGGTGAATATGCACGAGAACTCCACCCGCATTACTCCGCGATGCGACGTAGCTGCACGTGTCGCATGAATAACCCCATTTGGGAGCTACAAGATAGGTGAGTGAATAGGAAATTGATGCCCGGTTCCTAAATCCATAAACGAATGAAAAAAGAAAGAAAGAAAAATTGATTATTCGTGCCAACACGACGCACAAAAATTAAAATAAAAGTATAAACAAAACCAAAAAGAAACTATTGGGAAAAATATGCGTCACATCCGCGCACAACGGCCACCGCTGAGCATAATGCTGTGACCCACGTGTGATACAGAGCTACAGTGCTGGTTTTCAACGACAGCCGTATTGCCTACCATTGGTAGCATATATTATTGCCAAATTGAGCGTATAAATGCTAATATTACCAGTGATAGCTACTCTCGTATGTCTACTATGGTTTACTATGCAAAGCTTGAGAGTCCTTGCTTGATATAAGAAGCTTGATACAAGAAGATACAAGTCTTTATTTGAACCAATAATGCTTGGTTATTGGTTCAAATCCAGTCAGGTCCAGTTGAAAACCAGCTTAAGGCACTAGTTGTCTGGATTTTTAGTGTTGCCGTAAGGCATATTTTCCTGCGTTTTTTTTTGTTTATTGCTTTATTTTAGATTGTGTGCCTTTTTAGTCTGTGCTAAATAAATGTATTTTCTTTCTTTCTTGGTAAATTATGAACTTGCAGTTTAATGCCGCTTCAAATTTAATGTCATTAGGCCTTGCGGGTGAATCTTTTATTATCGAAAGAGTTTTTATTATTAGAACCACGTAAAAAAACCCACTGGAAATACTATTGATTGCTACTAAAATTAGTAAGATGGGTGAAAGAGTTTAAAAAAAACTGCGATATTTCACATTCATATTCATGATTAGTTATGGTTTACTCACGTGAATTTTTCGGAATTGCCCGACTACTTTCGAACACGATGAGCTGAGCACGCGGCAAGTTTGCGAGTCCAAAAGTTCGACAAGAGTCGCCACGTCCTCAGCTCATGATTAAGAACTCCGTTTGTGTTCGAAGCTAGTCGGGCAATTCCGAAAAATGCACGTGGTTATCAAGTAGCCATAAGCCCCTCTCAAACATCAACTTAGTATATCTGTTATTATTTCTCACAATTTCAGTAAAATCGACAGTCTAAAACAGTCTTAAAGTGAATATAAAACATTTTTATTATACAAAATTACCAGTACCTCCTTACTGGGTATATTCCAAGATTAGTTTCCACAGAATTAAAAGGGCCTCAGGCGTATTTTCCAATTTGTCGACAAAGACTAACTGAAGGGTTAAATAATAGAGATGTTCCATTTAATAATGAAAAATGTTCTAGAATCTTCTACAATGGGATTTCAGATTGGATTGCATCGCTTGATGGGCCTAATCATAGTTTGAAAGAACTATTCAGTGGATAGCTCTGGAATTTTATTTTTAAAAGTGGGGTAATCTAGATTAAAAAGACTATGAACAGTTGGTATGACGTGTCGCTTGATAATAACTTAATTTTACGGTATAAAGCGTGACAAATCCAATTTACTTTTGTGACTTGAGCGCGTGCATGATGTACCTTGTGATACTGTTTTAATTATTTATTCGGAATTTTCTATTTATTGCCGTATGGTAAGCGCGGCGATCGAAAAAACCGCTATTTTTGAGTGAAAGCGACCTAAACTCAAAATAAGAGGTTGATAAATTTTAACAAAACTGACTCAAGTTAAATCGCGTAGAAAATTTTAAAGGCACAATATACCTTTCGTCCTTACATCAGCAAGTATTATAGTCAATGGGATGGTTTAGGCGAGTATAAAGACGTCGTTAGAGTAGTGTATCGAAGTAAAGATGTTAACACAATTAAAAATCGAGATCAAGTGAAGGTAGATGAAGTTACCCTCTTCACGAAGATGACAACTGCTCCGCTACTTCAGTTGACCCGTGACCACGGACGGTGTAATTCGGTTCAAACGTCGGAATAAAAAAAGGTATACCTATTGTGCGTTTAACATTTTCTACGCGATTAGACCCGAGTCAGTATTGTTACAATGTGTACAAATCGCGGAGGTTGATAAACCTTTCAACCAACTAGCTTTAATACCTGAGATCAGTTACGTGAAGCAGTATCATCGGTTCTAGGGCGTTTTTGTCGAATGCGGATGAGGATGCAGAATCCGTCCGCATGATAATTCCGCAACTTTTTAGCCTGTAATGCGTTTTAGTATAAAACGGAGGTCCGAATGCGCCTTCTGAAGCAAGTTTCACGTGCGGACGGAATCTGCATCCACATCCGCATACCGCACAAAACGCCCAAAGAGTTACAGCTCTTCGGTTACCTTGGTTCTTTCCTTAAAATATTCTCTTACCATTGTTGGCAACATTCAGAAAGTAAAGCCCCGTATTCATTGTAAACATTTGTTGCACAACAGTTGTTCAACATCAAAGTTTCTCAACATCAAAGCTTCTGGCAACAATGTTTACAGCCATACTTCCCGTCCACACGATAGTTTGCGTTCAAATGTTGCCCGAGGAAGTAGTGCTGTTGGGTTCTACGTATTTATTATTGTATTTTTCTAAAATTACAATAATTCTATCAACTTCATTATATTATCATTGCTCCACACTACTGCCATGTTTAAAACTTGTTTACAAACACGTCCACACACGTCAACATTAGTTGCTAAACTGATGTTTTCGCTCACCGAGCGGCAACTCTTCAACATGGTGTGATCAACTCCGCAACACAAATTAATGTTGACTGCAACATTTGACAGCAATTCAGCAACATGTTATGCTATGTTTATAAACAAATGTTTACAATGAATACGGGGCTTAATAGAGCTATACACAGGCGTCATTTATAAAATATGACAAAGCGCTATTTTTAGAAGATCTTCATCCGAACTGCCTGATTACGTACGTACGTTTAAATAAATCCAAGTTACATTTAGTTCATGTTGCGTTAAGTTCCCCATCAAAGTGTGAACGGTGTGAGATGTGCTATGCAGGGGTTGTTCAATACAGGGAAACTTATCGAGTTGACTGTCTCAAGCCTCATGGTATCTATTTGGTGAAGTTTCTTAAAAGGGAAGCCGTACCAAAAAATGCTTACCTTGCTCAAGTATGATGCGTGATTTCCAGTAACTACTCGTTTCGAAAGGAAAGCCGATAGGAATCCAGTTGTATGGAGCCTTCGCCACTGGCGTCCACTGTTATGAGTAGAAATCTATTGAATACAAATTGAAATTTATGAAACATTTGGAAATAACATAACTTGGTATAAAAACTATACCAATCGCTTCCCCTGGTTATTCTAAAAAAACTAGTTTCAGGTTTAGTCTACACTAAAAACCTTGTACAATGACGTGTGTGCAGTATTGCTTTCTGAAATATTGCCGATTTGGAAGAAAAAAAAAACTTTTGAATTTTGATGTATTTTTATCTACCTGCGAACACGTTCACATTGTGAACAGAATTAAAAACATTTTCTTCTTTACAATAACATAGCATCACGCCTATATTTCCCGGAGGGTTCGGCAGAGGTTCACGTAATAGAGGGCGAGCCTATTGTCATCAACCGGGCACAAATCCAGACCCCGGGCTGCTACTGAGAAATTCCACACGGAAAAACCCAATAACACTTTACCCGACCAGGGATCGAACTCAGGACCTCACGCTCAGCAGTCGCGCTTGCGACCACTAATTCCTTCACTAATCCTGAGAATTTGAGTTTTTGACAACATCCTAGCCTTAGAGACGTATGCCATAATTATATTATTTATTTATTTGTTTTATTTATTTATATTTAGACGACACGTTTGGTGCAGTGGTTAAGCGATTGACTGCTGCGCTGCGTGTCGCGGGTTCTATTCCCGCACGGAACAAAAATTTGTATGGCCTACAGATGGTTGTTTCTGGTCTGGGCGTTTGTGTATGTGAGATTTGTGTCTGTAAACGCACCCACGATACAAGTGAAATCTAAGTGTGGGAAAAATTAAAAAAAAAGTTTTATTTATTTATTTCATTTTATTTATTTGATTTATTTATTTTGTTTACTTATTTGAGTTATTTTATTTTATTTATTTACTTATTTATTTTATTTTATTTATTAATTTATTTATTTTACACAAACATAAAACTAATAATACAGGTACTTACTACGTAATGCAACAGCCTGTGTATATAAATATGTATTATGTCAGCATTAGACTGATATTTTGAGCGCAAAGCAGAATAGTGGAAAAATAATAGGCGTATCAGCATAATTGCCCATAAATCCACCGATCATATTAAAAACCTAATTATAACAACCATAATTAAACAGGAATTAATTGCGTATTATAATATGCCTGCATAAATCAACGTATCAAGTGACGTATTATTAAAATATCTATTCGCCGCCATGTTGTCACGGAACGCGATATCTTAACAATTCAATTTACTTACTAAGTGAATGCTTGGTAATAACAAGGGTAATGGAAAAGGGACGGAGTAACTTAACTTAAGATTTATATTTCATTTTAACAGAGAAATGGAAATAAAATATGTTTTATTCAAGAGCTTATCTCTGTAGATACTTGTACTGCGCAACAAGCCTGTCGGCCAATCAAAGGCTTTGAAATATTTCAGCCAATAATATTAACATAACATCACGCATCAAGACTAAAGCCTTGTTCTGAGAAGACGCCCACGCCCAACAGTGAAACAGTCAAGTCATCATCATCATTCAGCCTAAAGACGTCCACTGCTGGACATTGGCCTCCCCCAAGCATCGCTACTATCCATTTTTTTTTATTTATTTTATTCTTTATGCACAAAAATAGTACAGAGGCGGACTTAATGCCTTAGGCATTTTCTACCAGTCGACCTTAGGGTGATGCAGAGAAAACATGGTAGGTGCACACATTATTATGATACGATAATATGATATCAAAAATAAGCATATGGGTATCTATAAAACTTTTAGAAATACTACATTAAAACACACAATACAAATAAATAATACGGAATACATAATTATAAATATATTCATACAATATAAAAATTATAAATACATACATAATTATATAACAATACATATATAAATAATAGAACAATTCAGCGTTGAGATGATTCTGCCAATTTATTGCGAAGGTGCTCACGTATTTTAACTTTAAAAGAGTACCGACTAGTGGCCATCCTGATTTCCGAGGGGAGCGCATTCCACAGAAGAATAGACTGGATGAAGAAAGAAGAGTGCATGAAGTCAGAACGGTGAGAGGGTGTTAAATTAAACGAATATTTGGCGTAAATATTGATAAGATAGTTTATTAAGTAAAATACAACGGAGCACAATTGTGAAAAATGTATGTCAAAGTTGCGGGGTTCGCATCAAGAGCGATTGCTAAGAATGAGCGAGACAGCAATATACAGGCGACTCACTTATCACAGAAGGCGGCAAATTTAAACTTACATTAACAGAGGGACATTGTAAGAGACGGTTGTGTGAGGAGCGAAGATTTAGTTCGTGACTGGAACATAAATACTGGAAGTGAGAAGTTAGATAAGTAGGGGAAGTGGGAGAGTCAAGAAAGGAGAAAAGAGTAGTCAACGCCCTTTGCACCCTACGCTGGCGAATAGGCAACCATTTAAGAAGTGATCGATATGCAGACACATGATCATATTTACGTAGATTGAAAACGAATCGAATGCAGTTATTAAGAAGACGGTCGAGTTTGTTGAGAAGATCTGCATTCAGGTCATAGTAACACACATCACCATAGTCAATTAAGGGAAAGATTAAGGTCTGCACAAGCATTGTTTTCGTATTGGATGGAAGTAAATTTTTTAAACGATAGAGAGACCGCAACGTTCCTGTAACTTTTCGGCTGACTTGAGTTACTTGGGTACGCCAATCAAGGTTCGAGTCGATGTGCAAGCCAAGGTCTTTAATATCGGAGCCAAAGGGAATGATCGTTCCGTTAAATAAAATGAGTGGTAAATTAGGACTATCCACCTTGCTCATATTTCGGTGGCTGCCTGCAATTATCGCTTGACATTTCGTAGGATTTACCGCTACACCAAACCTATCAGACCAACGCTTGATCGCTTCCAGGTCCCTGTTTAAATTGTCGATTGCCTCAGAAATACCATCAACATTCGCCTGACAGTAAAGTTGCAGGTCATCGGCATAAAGATGATACGAACACTGAAGCTCGGGAGTTATGAAATTTATAAAAATAGAAAACAAAAGAGGAGAAAGAATACCGCCTTGTGGAACGCCAGTTCCTAAGTCACACCAGCGTGATGAGGACTCACCAGTGCGAACCGACTGCTGACGTTCCTGAAGATAAGAAGAGAACCATTCCAGCGCCTCGTCAGAGACCATAAGATGGGAAAGAATGGATAGCAGGATGTCGTGATTAACGGTATTAAAGGCATTAGAGAAATCGACTAACACCAAGACAGTTACTTTGGTGTCCTCCATACCTGCCCTAATATCGCCAGTCACTTTAAGGAGGGCAGAAACTGTACTATGCCCAGACCGGAACCAACCATTTTGGGGGGGTTTGCCATAATCGCCACGCTTGGCAGGCGGGTTGGCGATCGCAGTATGGTTGTTAAAGTACTCAGAGAACGCTGCTGCCCATCCTCTAGTGAATCCCTTAGTCACCTTTTACGACACCCATGGGAAGAGATGGGGTAGTGCTATTCTTTACGTCCGGCACCACACGGACCAGTTAAGTAATGCGGTGATATAATAGAACAGAGCATTGCTCTGTATATACATATATATTAATGTACATAATTCAAAATCGTCCAAAATCGAGTTAGTGTATTCCTCGTTAGCGCGGCAGCTCCTCTAGTCTGAGTAGTCCGGTTAGGGATGTAAACATAAAATGATTTTATTAATGGTAAAATAAATAATATACTACAAAAAAAAACAGAAGACGTTTCTCAAACTTTACACGGACCGCCGCATCTGACTTTTCAACTTCTGACAACTTCGAGAGTTGGAAACTAAAAAAAAGTTTATTTGCTGTGCCAGCATGCAGCTGTATAAACAACAACTTTGACCTGAATGTTTAAATAATTGAACAAGATACGCCGATAAATAAATATGAATTCGTAGTATATTTAGTTCAAAATTCTCAACTCATTTTTATTTTATATTTTCCTGTACCTATTTTGATGCTTTTCTTTTTTGGCCCTAGTAAAGAAAACAAAGATATAGAGGGATTTCCCTATACCCTCAGCCCCTGGCAGACCTCTTCCTCTGTGGGGCCTTGCCCCACGTCCTCCTGAGAGGCGCGATCGGAACACAGCGCGTCGCCTTCTCGGGCCTGTTACTGGTCGGGCGACGGGTCCCCTAACCCGCCGCCCGCAGGCCACACATTATGGTGGCCGGAGATCGTTGCGCGGCCTCTGACGCCCGGTGCGTCTTGCGCGGGAAGGAAGAGTGGCAGCTGCCTCTCTCTCCCTCTCCGCTCCCTCCTTGGTTGCCATCACCTCCTTGCAGGAGGAGGACGGCTTCCCACACACTCTCGCTTCCGACCATGGACAGAACTAGGACCAGAAGCGAGAGGTCACCACCGACTGCCGCGACTAGTTCGCGGCGCTGCGTCGCCCACGCAGGGCACGCCTGCAGCGTGTGCAGCGACGTGTCCTCGGGGCAGTCGACGCAGTGGTGACAACCGGACGTCTGCTCCCGACCTATGCGACACAGGTACTTCCCGAAACAACCATGTCCCAAGAGTACCTGCGTCAGCCGGAAGCTGAGGGCACCGTGACGCTTCTTCAGCCACTCCTCCATCACGGGGCTTACCGCCGCTATCGCGGCGTGCCCAATAGATCCTACCACCTAGCGTGCTTGGATTAGTTGAATATTACAACACGCGTCCATTCACAACGTGCGGTGAGGCAGTTTTAATAATCTAGCCTATCCCCACATGGGGATAACGATCGCCTCTTGGATACCCTACGCTTTCCTCAGTATCCTAGTAGGATCTATACGGTCCTGGCTGGCTACCACCCTCACATTAAAGTCCGGCGCCAAGCAGTTTACTACGTTCCATCGTGTGAATGCGAGAGCCAGAGGGGTATAAGGGCTCTTCCACACCACGTTTTTTTCAGGCGCTGTCGACGCGCGTTGCACGCAACTATAACGCGCTGCAAACGCGATATTATCGCAACCAATTTACCTATTCACACGTTCATAAAATTGTAGTATGCAGACGACGACTTTTTCGCTCTCGTCGAGCTGTCGACGCGCTCGTAGCGCGGAGTTACATTGATACAGACGCGCTGTCACAGCGCGTCTCTTTAGCTCCAAACACATACGTACAGCGCGTTTTAATTCAAGGAGAGTTGCTCACACGCGTCTGTAGCGCGTTTCTCGTGAGTTTGCAGCGATGCAATCGCAAGTAATCTGCCTATTTCAAGTTTAGCAGCGCCGACAACGCGCGATAGAGAAACGCGCGTCGACGGCGCCTGAAAAAAACCTGGTGTGTTTGAGCTCTAAAGGAATCCTTCTACATCTCTCTTACTTGGATTCGTGTGCTCCATCTTGGACCCTGTCTGCACTTACCATCAGGTGCGTCTGGGACCAAGTAAAAAAATACTTCATTGACCTCCCAAAACCGTTAGACGACCGGAAGAAGGAACCAACTGCCATAATTATAATTTCTTTAGAATAAAATTTCCTACGCCTCAGGCATAGTGGCTCAAATAACGACATTTATCTTTAATTACCAGCGTTTTAATTAAAAACCTTACGTTATATTTTTTGCGAAATATACAAGAAAACCCTGAATAACGAACTAGAGTAATTAGCCCATCAATGAAGATAGTTAGTGAAAGATAAACTTCATTGGAACCAATAACGTGGATGTCCTCTCCGTACCGGCGGCGAAGTAATTAATCAATTTCAAGCAATAAAGTTCTGTACCGAGTATTACACTTTATTAAAAAAGAATATTAATTATCGCCAGACTTGATAAATGATGGCACGATGCCGTGTCGTGTACGCCATAAAATAGGCTACCTATTTTCTTCCCTATGGGTGTCGTAAAATACGACTAAAGTTAATTAAACAATCGTTTACTGGAAAAATTAAGGCTGGTGTTCACCAACTTAATTCTCTAGTTAAAAAAACAACATTTTTAAAGCGGAAACAGTGTAACAGTGTCTTAAAGAAACCTGACCAGAATATCTACAAGGAAAATAAATTCCATTTCAAATTTAAATTCTCACTCCAAATAATGCGATATGACAAGATACGTAAACAATTTTATCTGAAAAATTATGTTATTATTATGTTATTACTTTTATCTCTTTGGACATCACGGCTCATCTTCCGTGCGAAAGATGTCCGGTCCTTTGGTACACGGGGACACAGGTCCAACGCGCACAGGCCCCTTTGAGAGCTTTAATCTAAAATGGGGTGGGGCACCAACCCGGGACTATCCACGGCTGCACTATTGGAGTACAGTCATGGACCGTCCCAGGTGGGTGCAAGACTATTGTAAAATATGGTGAAAAATATCTGGTCTATGGGAAGGGGTGCTAGGTGGACTAGATAACTTCTATTGCCGGAAGAAAACGGCGTCTGCCTTTCAACATTTAAAATTGAAGTGTTGGCAGACGGTGACTCGCCAGCTCACTAGCTGGGCCCCCTGAAAAGCAGCCAGTACATAGGCGAAGCGGGCAACAGACGTGTGAGCGGCTAGAGGTGTAGAGAGGTGTGGCCCCGGTTTCGCCGTCGCGGGTCTAAGAGACCCGGAGTGGGTTTCCCCGCTATTACGCCTTTAGACACTTCCACCTCCGAGCATATAGCTCTGGCGGCCCCCCTCTGGCCGGCCGATAAAGGCAAGCCAGAGTTGAGAATCCTGCGGGCACTCTTGGGGTTCCACCCCAGCCAGCCAATAAAGGCAAACTGGAGACGAGGCCCTGACCGACTCTCTGAGGCAATAAGGTACGCAGTGTCGCCACTCACCAACAGCTCGCCACAAGCTGCTCTGCGGTTTGTAAGCTTTTCAGTAGACCTCATGATACATTTTTTATTATATGATGGGGTTGTAGAAAGCTAGTCTAATGTTCCCTCCGGTTTTACGTTAATCTCATGATGAGGTAACGCCTTTCCCAGAGGGGAAAGGCGTTACGTTATTACTTTGATTATTATTTCGAGGAGCTCGTGGCTAAATAATTACAGCCGCATAGACCGATCTTCCGGGTTAAGCCACGCTTGCCGAGGTTGGTCTGTGGATTGGTGACCATTTACCATAGCGAGTTTCCTCCATGCCTCGGAAAGCACGTAAAGCCGTTGGTCCCGGCTGTCATTTGTAGATCTTTGACAGTCGTTACTGTTGGTCAGAAGCCAGAAAGTCTGACAACCAGTCTTACCAAGAGTATCGTATTACCCAGTTACTGGGTTGTGGAGGTCTGATAGGCAGTCGCTCCATGTAAAATACTGATATTCAGCTGCATCCGGTTCGACTGGAAGCCGACCCCAACATAGTTGGGAAAAGGCTAGGCAGATGATGACTTTGATTATTATTTCATTTTCTACATTATTCAAATTATTATCGTTTGACATACTTGTATTATTTTTTATAACTGTGACTCCGACTCCGAAATATTAAGTGTCAGCCTAATGGCTGACACTTAATATTTTATTGTAAAGTACCTACCTATGTTAAACTAAAACTGTACACTATTTGCATGCCCATGAGTCGGTAAAATATGGAGAACTTAATTATAAATAACATCTATGTATCATCTACCCATATTTGCAAAGAAATAAATGATTTGATTTGATTTGAAAAAACGTAGAAATTAAATTGAAATCACATCAAAATACGAGAAACAAAATAAAAAAACAGACTTGATAAATGATGGCACGGTGCCGTGTCGTGTACGGCATGAAATAGGCAACCTGTTTTCTTCCCAGTGGGTGTCGTAAAATACGACTAAAGTTAATCAAACAATCGTTTAAACGAAAAATTAAGGCTGGTTTTCACCAACTTCATTCTCTAGTTAAACAACCGTTTATTCGAAATTAATATTGCCAGCGTTTAACGGAGATCTTTTTATTTTGTTTCTCGTATTTTGTATAAAATAGTCATTCAACTCTCCTTAAAGAAGACCTGTGCCAGCAGTGGGACGTATGTGGGTTGTTGATGATGATGACCCATTAACTGGCAAAAAATGAATTAATATCTCCATCACATTGTCACTTATTACTATCAGGTGCGATTGTGGTCAAATGCTTCTCAATTTTTAACAAATAAAACGTACCAAAACACCCTGTTCGCGCTCGATTTTGTCTTAACCGCCATAGAATAAAATAAATCGTACCCCAATAGCTTTCATATGGCATAGGTTTTATAACTGTTGTGGGGATTGAACCAGGTCCCATACATTTTTGCCCATGGTCCTTTGAAATAGAATTTATTTTCCTCATGTAAGTAGGCTTTAAGACACTGGTGTCTTACTGCAAAATTTGAGAAATATCCGTTTCCGCTTTAAAAATTTGGTTTTTTAACCAGAAAATTAATGTTGGTTAACACTGGCCAACTCATCATCATTATCTGCCTAACCTTTTCCCAGCTATGTTGGGGTCGGCTTCCAGTCGAACCGGATACAGCTGAATAGGTATCAGTATTTTACATGGAGCGACTGCCTATCAGACCTCCACAACCCAGTAACTGGGTAATACGATACTCTTGGTAAGACTGGTTGTCAGACTTTCTGGCTTCTGACCAACAGTAACGACTGTCAAAGATCTACAAATGACAGCCGGGACCAACGGCTTTACGTGCTTTCCGAGGCACGGAGGAAACTCGCTATGGTAAATGGTCACCCATCCACAGACCAACTTCGGCAAGCGTGGCTTAACCCGGAAGATCGGTCTATGCGGCTGTAATTATTTAGTCACGAGCGCCTCTTAACACTGGCCAACTGATTACTCGAAAAACATACATAAATAACACAACATATTTTGCCATTATAGTTGCCATTCCACCAATTCGCACTAAGCGCTTCCAAACATCCTTCATAATGCGCGCGGTAAAAGAGTGGAACTCACTACCTGCGTCTGTGTTCCCGAACGCTTAACCCGTATCTCTTCAAAGTTACAGTGAACAGGCTTCTTCTGAGTAAACTCGCTCCATCTTAGAATTTGTCTCTTTTTTTTCCTGGGATAATCCTCATGGATTCCCTTCGCTCGGAGAAACCGAAGGGGCATGCCGGACTCTTACCGGCTAAAAACCCAAGGTGTTCCTTCTCCTGACCCTTGGCCGGGGTCGCGGGATGCGCAACTGCATACACCGCGACCCCCGCAGACTTCGGTCCGCCAACCCCTGGTGGAACTCTGCTTCTGTGGGGCCTCGCCACGTCCTCCTGAGAGGCGCGCACGGAACACTGCGCGCTGCCTTCTCGGGCCTGTTACTGGTCGGGCAACGGGTCCCATAACCCGCTGCCCGCAGGCCACACATTACGGTGGCCGGAGAAAATCGCGTGGCCCCCGGCACCCGGTGCGTCTGGCGCGGGAAGGGAGAGTGGCAGCCGCCTCTCTCTCCCTCTCCGCTCCTTCCTTGGTCGCCATCACCTCCTCGCAGAAGGAGGCGACGGCTTCCCACGCACTCTCGCTCCCGACCATAGACTGAACCACAGCCGGAAGACTTTGTCTCTGTCACCTCTAACCTTGACCATAGTCAAGAGCAAACCCATCTCAAATAAAATAAATAAATATAGTATACCCTCATTTCGCTGTTATGTTTAAATCCCCTGTATTAGGAGGCGAGCATAATGCAATCAACCGTGCACAAATCCAGACTCCGCTCTGCTGCTCCGCTCTGCTCTACTGAGAAATTCCACACGACAAAACCCAATAACACTTTGCCCGACCTGGGGATCGAACCCAGGACATCACGCTTAGTAGTCGTGTTTGCTCTTACTAGACCAAAGAAGCAGTCAAGAATGAATACAAAAATAAAAAACATCTCTTTTTCTGTACAATATGCTTAAAGGGATAACTGCTACTTGAAAGGAAGTCAAAATCAGACAGATTTATTTTCAAAAACCAGGAAACCCGCTACAATGCTCTCATGGATGACCGAACTACTCCTGCACTTCCTTTGGGCATCCGAGCAGTTCCGTCTAAAGTCGAGTCCCTACAAAAGCAGCGGAAAATGTGGAAAGTCAAATGTGCTTACGAATAATAATAATATGAATCCTTGTAATGCGTTTTCATTTAAAGCTAGTAACCAACTTACAGGAGAATATACAGGGTGATAACCTCTTAGGGGGTCATTGTGCTCATCATTATGAACAACTTTTACAATGTGACCAAACCTGTAATCGCGAAAAAAACAGCTATTCCCTACATTTTTGTTCGCGTAACTCGTCAAAATTTAGGGAACAGCAGTTTTTTTTTCGCGATTTTATTTGGTCCCATAGTAAAAGTTGTTCATAATGATGTGTACAATGACTCCCTACGAGGTTGTTAATGTTTTACCAATAACCCTGTATTAATACATTATTCGATAGCACATCATAATACTAATAGATAATGTCAAATATGATATGACTACAAAAAGGCTGACTACTATGACTACCTCACACTTCAGGTCCAGTTGAAAACCAGCGTCAGGCATTAGCTGTTTCGCATTTTTGCTGAACTGGGCCTTTTTGGCGCAGCCGTGAGGCACACTTTCCTACTATTTTTTTTTCTTTATGTGTGGTGTGCCTTTTAGTCTGTGCTGCTAAATAAATGTATAATTTTTCGTACTGAGATGACGTCTAATAAAGATGTATGGAAGAAAAACACATGCTGCGCTAACCTCAAATAAGTTGGGATAAGGGCAGGAGGATGATGATGACATAATACTTATGTTAATGGCTTTGACTTCTTTGCCTTTGTTTGGGGTAGTCAGTTCCGTGTGGTGCCGGCCGTAAATAATAGCACTACCCCATATCTTCCCATCGGTGTCGTAAAAGATGACTAAGGGATTCACTAGAGGATGGGCAGCAGCGATCTCTGAGTACTTTAACAACCATTCTGCGATCGCCAACCCGCCTGCCAAGCGTGGTGATTATGGGAAACCCCCCCAACATGGCTTGGGGGAGGCCTATGTCTAGCAGTGGACTTCTTTCGGCTGAATGATGATGATGATGATGAGGGGTAGTCAGAAGCCCAAAAGTCTGACAACCAGTCTAACTTTAGGATATCGGTATTGCCCGGTAACTGAGTTGCGGAGGTCTGATGGCAGTCGCTCCGTGTAAAAATGAGTTTTCAGTCGCATCTGGTTACACTGGAACTGGAAGCTGACCCTAACAAAGTTGGGAAAAAGCTAGGCAGAATAGTTGTGTTTGACCCTAAGGGCAGACAGGGTCTAAGACGGAGCACACGAATGCAAGTAACAAAGACAAGATGGATTCCCCTATACACCTCTGGCACTCACAAAAACGCGCAGTAATACAGTAAACTGCGTGACGTCGGAATTTAATATGAGGGTGATAGCTAGCTAGATCAACTGTATAGAATCTATCCCCAAGCAAAATGCTCATATTTCAAGAAAGATATCTAGAATCCCGGGAAAGAACGATCAACGTCACCCAAAACATGTTTTAAGTTAATAACGCCATCTAGTTCATGAAACGCTGAGCTTTCCTGCCTGAATCAGAAAAAGGCTAATAACATTGAAAGTCCCGAAACAAATTCTTATATTTTTAGGCGTAAAAGTTATTAGTGATCAAAGTCCTAAGACGTGCAGTATGCCACTTAAATTAAAGTTTACACAAACATTATTTTTCAATCGAGAATACGTCAATATAAAACTCTCAAAATTGATATGACTGAAGAGTTCATCATCAAACATAAACCATACAAAACCTTATTGAACCGTTTAGGCGATATGGTGCCACAGACAGTAGTTACACAAACAAATAAAGGGAACAACGCGGAAGGAAAAACATTGGTAATTGCTATCCAAACCTTCTTATTTTTGGTTAATAATTTAGCAACAAATAGAAATATAAATACAATAAATCAAAATCACTTCAAAGAGAATCAAATGTACATTAACATTAACCAAGTTAAACTAAAAGAATCCATTACGACTCAGATTTCCATTTCGGACAAAAAATAAAAAAACTTTTACTTCGTCATCTTTAGGAATATTTACGATTAAGGCGAGAATAAATTTAGGAGCGACTACAACCTTCTTGCTTTTTTAATATTCCTAGAAATCTGGTGCTCAGTATTATTGTGGCGCCATCTATCACGCTACATGCGAACTACGCAACACACCGGTGGTGTAGCAGACTACAGCGACAATGAAGTCAACTCTCGTAGTCGACGCCATGACAATTCCTACATCGCGGTATCAAGATTTGACACGCAGATAGTATACAAGGTTAGTCAGAAAGGGGGTACTAATCCGAAAGGGTGATATAGTACCCATAATAATGAATAACTTTTGTTCTACAACTTTCCCCAAAAGTCAATAGTTAAGGAGAAATAGCTGCTCAAAGATCTCAAAAAAAAAAACGCTAAAATCTATCTATCCCCAATTATGATCAGCTGTGTTATCATTTTAGGTCATATTTAGGGTCATGAATCAGAAGCACCATTTTCTGAATTTTTAACTAAAGCAGGGATGAAGATTTTTTGAAAAAACTAAAATAAAAATCATTTTGCACGAAAATAAAAATTATTGAATTTTGAAATTTTAACACTTGCTTTAAGACAGCTATCAGTGATACTTTAAGTGGTCTGCGGATTAGTACCCCCTTTCTGACTAACCTTGTATACAAGTTTAGGTTTAGTATACACTAAACCTGAAACCGGTTTGTTCAGAATCACCAGGAGAATCGAGAATTCCTTTTTTTTGTCATTTTTAATTCTCTTTCAATAGGTTTCTACGAATAACAGTGGATGGGAATAGACACCTTGAGGCTTGAGACGGTCCGCTCGGTCAGTTTCCGTGTATTAGGCAACCCCTGCATAGCACATCTCAGGCATTTCACACTTTACTAGGGAACTTAACGCGACATAAACTAAGGTGTAACTTGGAGATTTGGAGATTTATTTAAAAAAAACACACATTCAGGCAGTTGTAATGAAAATGTTGTTGGGATATATTATTTCGGTTTTTGTAAATACTAAAAATAAAGTTGTATACAACCGCCAAACATCAACTGTTGGTTTTGGCTGGAGACGATTCCAGTCTTGCCAATAACTGCCCGGTTACGTAGAAACGGTTACCTAGGACCCCCTACAGCAGACCAATAAAAAAAAAACTACTTTTGGGCAGTAGCCCGCCAGGCACAAGACTCCGCCTGGTTAGTGAATCCTCCCTTTGTGTTGGAGGAACACCACACCTAGTTCCTCCATATATTTTCTTTATTTATTTACAAACATAAATAAGTAGATATAAATAAGACAGTTTGTAAACTGGAGTTTGCTCTCAACCATATTATCAATCTCTCTCTATCACTCAAAAGTTTGCTGGTAGAAAACTCATTTTTGAGTTAAGCTCGCCTTTGTACATCACTTCACTTAATTGTAATTTTCTTGTGTATAGTAAAGAACATAATATGAAATACATTTTTAAATATTCAAATAAAAATAAAAACATTGAAAAATGTAAAAAATAGTATCCCACCGGCATAGGGAACAGGGTCCAAGCTACTGGTAGTCAGTGCCTCAGAGAGAGGAACTTCCTAAACACACGCTCCATGTCCGGAAGTACCGCTTTCTGTATCAGGCCCTTAATCCAGCTGCCCAACGAGAGCCTCTTTAGATGTTGGTCAAGGCTCTTGGTTATTAAGCCATTAGTCGTAACTACTATCGGCACAATGGTTGCCGAATCAACATCCCACATGGCGACCATCTCGTGTATCAAGTCGTGATATTTAATATCTTTATCTTTGCTGCTAAGACAAATACTATATTATTAAGACTTCTAAAATACTGTACGTAAGTCAGTTGTATTTGATTCGATTGAAAGTCGGCCCCAACATTGTTGGTAAAAGCGCAAGACGGAAGATGGAGTTGTACCAAGTTATGAATCAGTTCAATCGATACAAAACTATCTTGGGCGACTGCACAAATAAAACAGTTTAAACTTATTGGTATAGAAAGCGTAGTGTTATGGTACGTACACAACAAGTCGACGAAAGCTAACGAATGCGTTTTGAAACAGTTTACATCCGAAAGAAACGGATTTTTTGTAAACAATGTCATGTCTAACATTGTTACAAATAGAATAAAAAACAAGAAAAGACTTGCCAGTGTATAAATATTCGTCACTTAAAATTTATAGAACCCAGTGTATTCGTTTAACCCGAGGTAGAACCCTACTTTTAATTTTTTCTTCTGCTGTCTTTTTCATCGACTCACAGAGTCTATAATTATGTTATTTAAGAACTGCACGATTTATTTGTACATCTCATATTATAAGTGTATATATATTTGTGTTCATAATGTTTGTGTTCTTTATGGGAATAAATTCTTTAAACCGATGTCAAATTAATGACGAACGTTCGTTGTCTTCATGTGTACTTACCATTATGCATGGTCTGATGGTAACAGGATAGTGAACAGATAAGTTGAAGTTGATAATTAATTAAAAACTCGCCTCAGCTTGGAAGCAGAAAAGGATTGCACGGATTTTGCAGCAAGACACCAGGGGCCCAATTCTCTTAAAATAAATTGTTGCCAAACGCAATCGAACCACAACCGTCAGTCAGTTTTTGTTTTCGAAAACTTTCAAAATGATTGATTTTGTTTTTTGTGTCAAACAATTTGATAGCTTTTGAAATTGAGAACTGTCTGAATGAACGGTTCGGCCTTGGTTCGGTTGTGATTTATCAAGATTAATTTTAGGAGAATTAGGCCCCAGATTCTTAAAGAAACCTGACTAGAAAACTCACTTCCGTAGAATATCTATTTCAAATGGAAATTCTCACTATAAATTATGCGATATGACAAGATACGTAAACAACTTCATCTGAAAAACGTAGAAATTAAATTCAAATCACATCAAAATACGAGAAACAAAATAAAACGGTCTCCGTTGAACCCTGGCAAAGTTTGCAGCCACTTGGCAACAGAAAGCGGTGAGGACGAACCTGGCGTAAGTCATGAGATTAACGCGGAAAGTCTTTGATTGAGTTGTACTAATTGAATTTTAACCGTAGGGATATTTGGCCAAGAGTACGAATAAATTACAACAATTCTTAGAATTCTCTACGGCCCAAGGTAAATAAAGGTTAAGCGTTTAACATCTAGCTTCTCCAAATATTAACCCCACTTGTGCAAATGTGAAGAATGTACATCCCATTTTTTTATCGTGGGTAACGGGTCCTGAGTGACGGCGCACGGGCGTATTGCGGATTGCGGAGCAGCTTTACCGTGGCTTTACCGTCGATACCTGTCCTTAGTGCACGCGGGAAAGTTGACGCGTATGCACGTGTTTAGTGTTTCGTTTAGTTTACTTTGGTTTTAATAGTGTCGATACAAAAATTCAAACTTTTCGAACATTTATTTAATGCGCCGTTCATTCCGCCTGCGCGGTGCGTCGTCACTCAGGACGCACACTTAGAAAAGCGGAGAATTAAGCCGGATTCTTACCGGCTAAAACCACCACGGTATTCCTCCGAAGACTTATGGCCGGGGCCATGGAATTTGACAATGCATTCACCCACGCACCGTGTGTGTGCGCTACCGTTAACCAACGTAGATTTGACAGGAGACCAAAGACTTTTGATAGCAGAATAATCGTCGAACCAGCAAATCGAAATTGCCCAGCCCCCCGATTCAGAACATTTTCGATATGCAACTGTCGACCGATTCCCTTTGTCATCTCGTTTCGTCTACCATTCTCGTAATAAGAGAAAATGAGATAGCTTACTAAATTGTTCGACAACTGAATAATCGAATTGTGTAGAATCAGAGGGCAGGTCGGTGAAAGATCATCAAGAATCAGTTTATACGTCGTTATTGAATGTAATTTATATTTTATGAACGTGTCCTATGTCCAGCAGAGGACCGCTATAGGTTAATAACAATTCTTTATTGGCAAAAAGAAAATATTACATCGATGTAAATCAATCTAAAACAAAATAATATTATATTAAACACTAACGTTTAAACTTTTAAATATCTCGGTCACATTGTGACAGATGACCTCAGGGACGATGAAGACATTGAGCGGGAGCGCAGGGCCCTGGCGGTGAGAGCTAATATGCTCACACGCAGGTTCGCACGATGCACGAGAGAAGTGAAGGTTACGCTATTCAAAGCTTATTGCCAGTCCTTCTACTCGAGCGGCCTGTGGGTGAGATATACGCAGCGAGCCTACAGAGCCCTGCGCACTCAGTACAATAATGCGTTCAGGATGTTGTTGGGTCTGCCGTGGCGGTGCAGCGCGTCTGGAATGTTTGCTGAGGCACGCACTAATGGTTTCCAGGCCATCATGCGCAAAAAAGCAGCTTCACTGCTGGCCCGTATTCGGGGGAGTAACAACGGCATTCTGAACGCAATAGCTGTACGTCCTGACTGTCCCTTTCAGGATCAGTGGGTAAAGTCTTGTGTAGGTGTGGCGAGTCATGGCAAATCCTAATCCTAACTTAATATTATAAATGCGATAGTAAGTTTGTTTGTTTGTTACCTTTTCACGCCTAAACCTCTGAACCGATTATCCTGAAATTTTGCATATACGTTGTCAGATGTACAGAAACGGGCATAGGGTACCTATCATCCCGAAAAAAGAAAGTACTGTTCCCGAGGAAAACAACAGTAATGATAATAGATGGCGCCACGTGTCTTTCGAATCATGATTGAATTATATTGTAATTGTATACTAGGTTAAGGTTTCTATGGGTCTATGCCACCCGAAATAAAGTTTATATTATTATTATAAACTAGGCAGAGAGAGATCTTAGACGTTAGTTCCTTCGTTTGTTACAATAAAGTATACATGTGATCAAAAACAATCACAGACTCATAAAAATAATTAGGTTGACTTGATTTTGTATGGTCTAGCTGTATAATTAAAAGATTGATTTCAACAAAAACGCTATTTCTTTTACTTTACACCGCAGTCAGCACGACCATGCCCCGCTTGGAGTAGTTCCAGCATTGACCGATTATAAAATCCATAAAACGTGTCCAAGTTTGTTTTGAGCGGTCTAACCGAACGATTTGGAAGCGTCCGTACGATTTTATTCCGCAATATTGTTAACGAAACAGAAATGCTCGTGATTGAGGATCGAAGGTGCTTGCCAAAATATCTTGGGATTTGCTTAAGTGGCTCTGGTGCCGATACGTCTGATGTGTAGATGTTTTCTTCTGCTTCGAATGGGTTATTTTATGGGCTTTGGTTTGGATTTAATTTATACATTTTCAGTGTATTGTGCTTTCCTTGGTTCCTATCTCGAATAAAGACGTCTATTGAATTACCGTCTCTATCTTAAATGTATATTACAAAATTACCAGTAGTGAAGGATCTCTACTTAGTATGACAATTATTGGTCACCAATGGGCTTTTCTTAGATTTACAACATGACTTCATCATTCGGCCGAAAGACGTCTGCTGCTGGACATAGGCCTCGCGCAAAAGGGAGGGGGTCTGCCGTCATGGCAGACGGGTTGGCGCACAGAACAGATAAGGTTGGCGATCGCAGTATGGTTGTTAAAGTACTCAGAGAACGCTGCTGCCCATCCTCTAGGGAATCCCTTAGTCGCCTTTTACGACACCCACGGGAAGAGGTGGGGTAGTGGTATTCTTTAAGCCCGGCACTATACAAGACCACATCAGCCGGCACTACAGCCCTGCTCATCATTCTGTACAATTTTTATCAAGGGAAAAACTCTGAATTTAAAAAATCATTTGACGTCATACAAAATAAATCAATATTGATGAACTAAATGTATGGCAGCAGTTTTTTTCCACGAATTCTGTGTATGTGTCATAGTAAAAGTTGTACAGAATGATGAGCAGAGTTCGTGGTTTTCGGATGTAAAGTGACTAACCAGTCGTGCTGTATATTTGATGCCGATGGCCTCTTTAGTCAGTAGCCATAGTTTTTCTCACTCTTGTTGCTGGGTTGTTGTTTTTAGTTCACTTTTAGCTGCATCATTAGTTAAGCATTCAGAACAACTGTTTAAACTTTGAATAGGTATTTTGACAGGATCTTATACATGGTTGTTGAAAAATCACTAACAACCTCTTAAGGGGTCATTGTACTCATCATTATGAACAACTTTTACAATGGGACCAAAAATGAAATCGCGAAAAAAAAACTGCTGTTCCCTACATTTTGACGAGTTATGCGAACATATGTAGGGAACAGCTGTTTTTTTTCCACGATTGGTCCCATAGTAAAAGTTGTTCATAATGATTAGTACAGTGCCCCCTAAAAAGGTTGTCCGTTATTTAATTTACATCTTGTGTACAATCCGCTGGACTAGCTATCTCCCTCACATTAAAATCCAGCGCCAAACCGTTTACTGTGTTCCATCGTGTGTACGAGAAAGCCGGCTTTAGCCTTCTGACTTTTAACGTAACAGAGATATAGAGAGATTCCTCTTTACCCCTTTGGGTATAGACGAATCCCTCTATATCTCCGTTACTTGGATTTGTGTGCTTCATATTAGACCTTGTTTGCGCTTATTATTAAGTGCGACGGGGTCAAGCGTGACTAAGTGAAAAGTTTTATAACATGAGGAGCCAGCTAGAAAAAATATCAAATAACAAATGTGCAATTTGCAAAAAAAAAACATTTCTATTCCTCTTTTCGTGATCCTATATTGTATCTAGTTCTGTACTCTTTACCGATCAAGACAGCCTGTGCTAAAATTGAGTCACAAGTTCGTGATTTAGATCAAAACAGTACAAGTTCAGTAATATTCTCAATATATACCGGTGACTTTTTTACCGTCTGTAAAGAATCGGGTATAATAAATAGTTGAACGGAGTAGAACCCGAAAGCATAGCTTTTTTTTTAGTCGCTTGCAATGAAATTTATCTATCAATAAAATACTACTAATTTAAAGTAAAATTTCATACTAAATCAATAAAAACAGAAATTTTGAAGTAAGTAATTTGATTAAATAATATCTAAATTCAAATCATACACACCTGCGTATGATTTGAGTTTCTTTATTAGGTATCTATACAAGGTTAGTTGGAAAGGGGGTATTAATCCGAAACGTTGTTAAAGTACCCATAATAATAAATAACTTTTGTTCTACAACTTTCCCCAAAAGTCAATAGTTTAAGAGAAATAGCTGTTTAAAGATTACATAAAAAATACGCTAAATTGTATCTATCCTCCGCTATGATCAGCTGTTTACATTTTAGGTCAAATCAAATCATTTATTTGCAATGAATGTAGGTTACATTAAAATACAGGTGGAGTAGAAAGGAGTGAGCCTTGTACATTCTGCCTGAAAATAGGCACGCAAAAATTATAAAAACATTAAAATAATTAAGCATCTAAAAATAATTATTAATTAAGATGTCATAGTTAGAATTATTGCAATTATACATTAATTAATATCGAAAATGTCAAATTAGAATGTTAATATGATAAAATAAAATAAGAATATGGTACATAATATGTTCAAGATAATATTAATAATATTTAAGTAATTTTATTATACATATTGCTGATTAAAAAGTTTTGTCCATTAAAAAATCATTAATCGAATAATAACATTTTTCTATTCATCATATTCGGGTCATATTTAGAGTCACGGATTATAAGCACCATTTTCTGAATTCGTAAGTAAAGAAGTGATGAAGACTAAAAAACTAAAATAAAAATCATTTTGCATGGAAATAACATGATCGAATTTTGAAATTTTAACATATGCTTTAAAACAGGGGGTGCCATAATCGCCACGCTTGGCAGGCGGGTTGGCGATCGCAATTAAAATTACTCAGAAAATTAATTTTGTTTAGTTTTTCGGCTCCTCTTATTGTATCTGTTGTCTCAATATAAAATATATTTAGTAAATTAAGGTCTCACGTGGTTTACTGCCTCTATGTAAACATTACTATACCTACGCCTTACTAACCAAGAAGAAAACCCCACATTTCATCACAAACACTTTGTCACTGCTCAACCATCAATCTTTGAAAAAATTCACAAAAGGAACATAATATACGAAACCTGCATGTAACCTTGCGCAGACGTCTTAATTTCCGCCCTACAGCTTCTAAAGGAAATTCACCCCTTTCCGAGGTAAGGTGACTTTGTACGTGCGTGCTCGTGCCTCTGAAATATGCTTTACAATCGGAACGTATTGAGATTGTAGTGGCGCCGGAATTTAGAGAATTTCACGTGAATTTTGGGTGAACATTTTATTGTTGAGGTACTTGGTTTATTGGGATATTTAATAATATTAGTTTGGGACAGAGGAGAGCGGAATGTAGGCTTGAATATTATCGGTTGGTCTAGTCGATAAACAAAATAAGGTTTTACCGGATGAGGTTATTACCATCTGGAAAAAAAAATTAATTAATCTATCAATAAATACCTTTTTTTTATGGGTGGGAAATCATCATATGACTCCTTCCGCTCTGGGTGGAGCGCAAGGGAGTGTCAGACTCTTGCTGACTAAAACCCATCCGTGTTCCTCCTAATGCCCTTTGCGTTCCAGGGCCGCGGTAACACTTTCGAACAAATTCCGCAACCCTGACAGGATCAATAGATACCTACTATCAAAATTCAAATCATACGCAGGTGTGTATGATTTGAATTTAGATACCTATTTATTTAATCAATTTATTCATTTAAAAATTTCGGTTTTTTATTGGTTAAGTATGAAAGTTTTCTTCAAATTAGTAGTATTTGTTGATAGATCAATTTCAGGAGAGGCAAATGAAACAAAAAAAAACTATGCCATGGGCGTCTGCTCCGTTCATCTATAATGCCCAATTTTTTTCCAGACGTTAAAATGTTATCCGGTATATTATGGGAAAATTAGACAAAACGCGGATTCCTGTTAGAACCTTTGTCCTCCGCCGCCGTCACCGAGAAACGAGATTATTTCGGACCGAGTTCGGAAATACGTGACGGCGATTGTGTGTCCACCGCGACCGATCTCGGTGGTTCAGTCTTACTGTCGCAAATCCGTGCACCGGCACCGGCAATCTCGGCTGTAGTGGACAATTTGAGAAGTGTTTTGTATTGCCGGCATTTCAGCCCGTCACGATCTCTGGCCGAGTTCTAGCGGTAGCGTCGAACTACTCACAATCTCGGCAGCCGAGATGACAGCGCTCGGATAACGGATGTGCGGTGGACAGTCAACTATAGCAGTGTATGTATCGCTACTTCGACAACGTCATCTCATTCTCAATGACAGCGACGGTGGTGCCCATTGCATACCCTACATTAATTAATACCTTCACATAACTTCCTACCTGTACAGGGAAATTAAAACCCATTACCAGTTCTCAATCTCCCTCATCAAGAAGTTGCTCGTTTATTGGAAGCAATCAAACGCTAATTCCTCCGAACGTGTGAGCCTTACCTTTGCCCCATAAATCCACAACACATTGTACCTGCTCCATTTTACCATACAACAAAAAAGTTGAGAAGGCCGACTCCAGCAATCCACGATAAAAAACACATGTACAGTCAATCAAAGAGATAAGTATATACTGTATACAGGCAACTTATCACATTTGTATTTTAACAGGGTTTTCTGGGCGAATATTACGTATAAAAAATATTACGCACACAATTACAATGACAATTGCCTGCGTAATGCATTGATATACATTGTTTGCCTGTATATCTAACTCTTTAGTTGGCTGTACATACCTACTTACCTACCTAAACAGCTATAAGCCCGCCCTCATGCGCTAGAAGGAACTCGCACACTGGTCATTACAAAGAAGATTAAATGGAAAAATCTTGAACTGCATCACTCAAAGATTTTACACACTATACTTCCTCACAATCAGCCCATAACTGCCCCACTGCTGGGCACGAGCCTCTTCTCACACACACAATCGAGAACTAATTGGAGCGTTCTCAGGTGTGCAAGTTTCGTCAAGATATTTTGGTTCATCGTTAGTGCAAGTGATGATGAAATTCTGACCCGCACATGAATTCTAAAAAATGAGATGTGCTGGACGGTATTGAGTTCAGATCCTGCAAGGGAGGCAAGCCTTTACTTGCTTTTATACTTTTTTTTTAATTCTTTCCCCTCTCTGCTATTTCTCCTGTATCGTGGGTGCGTTTACAGTCCAAATCTTCCCATACAAAAGCCCAGACCCGGAACAACTATAGTAGGCCATACAAATATTTGTTGTATGCGGGATTTGACCCTTAGCGCAGAAGCCAATTGCTCAGCTACTACACCAAACGTATCGTCTTTAGCCTTGAGTTTAAACTTTGTCTCATACCGTAGTTTTTAGCTCATCATAGAATCCATGTTCATCTTCTTCAATCTCGTTGTCTTGTAGAATCAACGGTCAGGGTCGCATTTTCTGCAAGCAATGAGAGAATTGGTGTTGTAATCAGTCCACCTCTTTCTAGGGAGGCGGTAGCTGTTAATGAGTTTGTGGGGTGTGCGTTTTTGAGAATGTCGGCCCTTTTAGAGACGCGTATTCAACAGACTTCTGAGCGGCTGTTGCTTTCTTTGAAGGATGGTGATTGGGAGCAACGTTGATTTCTCTGTTGTGGGAGTCGGTATCGGTGGTCTATGAAGCTTTCATTGTCACGAAAAGTACACTAAAGCCACGACATAAAACTGAATAATAAATGGCGCCGTGGGTACGTATATGTACTGCTCACTAATCTTCCACAAGACGTGCTGTATCAATGCTCAACGCCCTGATTGCTCAGCAGCCAGATGTTGATATTTTCAACAACAACCTTAAATACTTTGTTGTATATTGTTTCGAGTTCTAGAACCAATAATTATAATAAGAACCAGCATGTGTTTATTTAGCCTACTGTACGTGTTGGGTAAAAGAAAGTAAAAAAAAAAAACAAAAAGTATTCGCTCTTCGCTTCTTTCACGTGTTCTTCTGTATTTTGCGTTTTAGCAATATCTTTGATAGGTCCTGCGTCTATGTGTGTGTGCTTAGTATATTGTTAGGGTCGACCTTTTCTCCCTGATCTATATTGTGACTTAAAGTACAATAAAGCTCTAAAATTTGGGTCAAATCAGCAACAATGCCTCGGAAGCGTGACGTCACTTCCCGCGAGATTTCAACACAGTAGGCTTAGTGCGCACTCTCCGATGCCATGTCTTCGATACTTTTGTCAGCGGAATCAAACTTGGTGTAACTTTTAGACTTCCCTTGAGTAACGAAGATACAAATTCTTTATCGAAACGCAATTTTAGATTCTTTCGCGTGTTTTTGTTTACCATAATCTTGAACTATTTGGTGATCACGTGATAATGAGGAGATATTATAAAACAGTATTTATCATTTTAGTGTCCATCGCTAGAGAAAGTTATCTTCAGAGTTTTGCCATAACACGTGGTAAGCCGGGATTCGTCCATACCATCCAGTTCACTTCTTTAAGTCGTAAAGTCACCTAGGGACATAAGATACCACATTAGCTGATTCGTTTTCTGCTGGTAATGCAAATTTGCAATTACAAATGTGGGAATGAATACTGGGAGGAACGAAACGTAAGTGAAGGTGAGAGTGAGTAAGAGAATAAAGGTGAGAGTGAGTAAGAGGGGAATGGAGTAGAGAATGAGTAAGGGAATGAGAGAGAGGGATTAATCATTAATGGCGGACGATGATGTTAGGACGTAACGAAGTGTATTGGAAAAAGTATTTTATAATTATTCAGATAAAAAGAAGTCAATTAAATAAAATAGATTTTTATTGGTACTCGTCCCCTAACACTACACAAATGTACTCATAATCAGCTGTACTAAAGTACTGTCACACTGCTGGGCACTCTCTGGGTCTAAGCTCTTCTGATTCTGGGAAGAGGCCTTTTCCCAGAATGAGAAGGATTAAGACCTTAAGTTCACCACACTGGCCTGGTGCGGTTTGGCAGACAACACACACCAACAGAAAAAACAAAAAGGGGTAAGCAGAGCTGTACGGAGTCTGTCAACAAGGACGAGAAACAGCAAGGTCCAGTTAAGGGCTCGTGTGATAAGGACGGCTTCATAAAGGTGGAGAAGAAGAAGAGGAAGAAGCCTCCTTGTCGGAACCAGTGCGGTACCTACTGCGCTGTCAGGACCCAACATGCTGCTGCGTCCAGCAATACCTTCGATGCAGCTTTACGTATCCAGACTACATCACTCCACGAAGGTTGAGGAGGTTGTGGAGTATGTGCGAGTAAAGATTAACTGGACTCTAAGGGTCGTGGAGTTGGAGTAGCGCCACAACACAAATTTCAAGTCGTTCGTGGTGCGAGTCCCGACTCATCATGTGGAGGCTTTCCTCAAGGAAGAGTTTTGGCCGAAGGGTGTCGTGTATCGACGATTTCGTGGAAGGCTACGCGACACCATGCAGCGCAACACGACGCCGTCAGTTCGTGTACAGTAGTTTTATAATATTATGTATTAGTTTATAATTATGTATGGTTTTTGTTATGTATGTATTAGTTTTCTATGGGCCAAGTTGCCTGAAATAAAGGATATTATTATTGTAAGAGCTTTTATTGGGGCCCTCTCCGGTTTCCTGGTTTCCTCATGATGTTTCTTTCACCGTTAACGCTAGTGGTAGTCAATTTTGTGTAGTTATTTTTCGCAGAGGTGCCGATAATTTGGAACGTCTAATGGTAACGGGAAAAATAGAAGGCAAAAGACCTAGAGGCCGAAGCCCAAAACGATGATCAGATCAGATATCCGAACAACTCGCGTTACCTATAAGCGCCGCAATCCACCAGGCAACTGATCGCAACAGATGGAGACAGACCGTGGACAGGTTGAAATTGAGTCACGATCCTCAGTAGTGAGGAAACGATTCAGAAGAGAGGGTCAATTTTAGATCCGCACAAGAATTCTGAAAGTAAGAGGTACGGGTCTAACGAACTGAGACCCTCCTACATGAAAGTCAAGCGTTCAACCGCTAGGTTTTTACAGCACATTAAAATCGTACTCATGTACGCTGTTTAATTTACGTTCATATTTTTAAGCCCCGCGTCCTAGCTCCCATGTGCACTCAGCGCTAAGTAATAAGCTATATAACGCACAACTCCAGCATTTAATGGGAAAAGTTAAACAATTTAGTACTCGTGAAGTATATTAATGGTTTTGACGTTTTAATTTCCACAGCGAACAAAATATGGCGTAAGCTTCCCGCGTAACTAGAGTTTTTTTGGTTAATTCTTTCTGGCTTTATAGTTCATCATATGTATGTGGGAAAGGGATGGGATGCATGAATACATGACAGTTATGAGAATAGAGTTAGTTTTTGTAGACTAATGTTGCGTTTGAAATTCATATCTAGGTCAGTTTTTAATGATCGTGGGTGGACCATTCCACTGTGCAACGAACCTTTGACAATACATAGATAACCAACAAACTTATTAACCCGAATAACCCAGGCTGGTGACAAGCAGCATCTTCACCGTCACTAGAAGACTGTCTCATGTGGTACCTAAACCACGCTGGGCACAGCGTGGTACAGTCACAAGGACCAATATGTACGCAATACGTAGCGAAATTCAAGCGATTTTCTCCCTAAATACCGATTGAATTTACGAAATGTTTTATATGTCGTATATTTGTCCGCATTCGTAAATACTATGTAAACAATATTTCAAGCTTTCCATTACAACTCTTTCGTTAATGCAGCTTATAATTTCACTACGTGTATACATGTTGGTGCTCGTGACTGTACACACATATCCCAACTACATAAATATTTTACACGGAGTAACTGCTATGTGTCAGAACTCCGCAACTGGATAATGCCGATATCCTAAGGTTAGACCTGTTGGCAGACTTTAGGCCTTCTGTATTCATAGAACATCCGGGATCGACGGCTGATCGTGCTCTCATTATTATTGGACGGGTCTCATTGGTAACGAAGAGTCACCAATCCACAGATTGACCATGGCAAGCGCAGCTTAACCTTGCAAATCGTATGGTCCACGCGGTTGTTAATTAGCCACGAGCCCCTCTACCCAACAACTGTTATTTGGGACAGACCCACAGAAATCTTAATAATGAGACAAAATATGTTGCCCCCTTCGCCTATGTACTGGCGGCTTTTTAGGGGGGCTAGTGAGCTGGCGAGTCACTGTCTGCCAACACTTTTCAATTTTAAACGTGAAAGGCAGACGCCGTTTTCTTCCGGCAATAGAATTTAACCAGTCCACTAAACACCCCTTCCCATAAACCAGATATTTTTAACCATATTTTACAATAGTCTTGCACCCACCTGGGACGGTCCATGACTGTACTCCAATAGTGCAGCCGTGGATAGTCCCCGGTTGGTGCCCCACCCCATTTTACATTAAAATTCTCAAAGGGGCCTCTGCGCGTTGGACCTGTGTTCCCCGTATGCCTTCCAAAGCACGTACATTTTCCGCACGGAAGATGAGCCGTGATTTGAAGAGAGATACAATAATAAACGAAGATAGATCAGCGTATACAGTAATACGACATAAGTTAAACGCCTCAGCAATCTTCTTTCTTCCTAATTTGCAGGGCGCGAGCGAGTCGAGTCGTCGCTCGGCGGGCCCGCGTTAGTTGTATTCAAGGGATTACCATAAAGTATGTCATGGCTAATGCGAACGAAGCGCTCCAATGATAGCGTTTGGTGTAAAATGCGTTATAGTAATCCCTTGAATACAAATCAAGCGGGTCTGCTGATACGTTTGGTGTGGCGAATGCTTTATTCATCTTTTTTTGTCTGTCTCTTTATAATAATTTGGATCCATGTGAGTTTGTGAATTTGGATGTTTGTTAAACAATCACGCCTTAACGGCTGAACGGATTTGGATAAAATTTGGCACACAGGTAGACCGTGACCGGAATATATGAACATGATAGTTTTCATCCGGAGTATACAAATACACTACACACTAGGGTCTAATCCACTTCCCCGCTATTTGGCAGCCATTTTGCTTTTTTGTTGAGATATTGTCTACAACTGTATGTCTTTATTTGAAGCCATTGTATCGTAATGTAAATGATAGACAATATTGTTGCCCTCCGAATAAGCTCACTTTTATCTCAGAAGGACCAAAACTTTGAGAGATATGACTTTTTTTCTACACAAGTACAGAATATCTCAACAAAAAAAATGGAAGTGAATTGGACCCTAGTGTATAGTGTATTTGTGTACTAGAATAGTTGTTATATAAGTACCTAGAATATCGCTAGTCCATGACCGGACACACTGTATAAAATATTTCCACTGAGATGCGAGTGGAACCACGGGCAACAGATAGTATTATATAACTCCCACTTCGTCCTCCTTAGATCAATTCAGGATAAGTCATTTAATTTGTTGCATAATTCGTACAAATTCGGAAACACGAGGATTCCGAAGCGTGTAACTTATGCCGTAATTCTGAATAACAGTGGATTGTAGCCAGTTGGCTAAGTGGATAATAATCTTTACACGAAATCAGCATTTTCAGTACACCATCATGCAAAAATAAATTAACAATTTCCCTACTAAAATTTAACACAACATAATTATGTTTCAGCGCAAATTACCACATAATATTACACGCATATTTCTCCCTATTCCAGTGTTGCCAGTTAGGAAATATAAACGAACCGAGTTTCGGTTAAATAACGCAATTTACCGCGATACCGCGTGATCACATTTCTGAGGAATAATTAACGTATGGTATTTGTAATCTGTGGTAGTATCATTAATGAGATATCGTTATAGTTTGAGCTGGTAACGGTAAAATATTTGATATATTGTTTCCTTTTCACTGTAAATTGATTCCTGAGGTTTCTCAACAAAACGTTAAGGTACAAGTTCGTAGCCGACCGCACACAGCAGCAGCAGACGACGTGTCGTTATGGGCTATACACTAAGGATAGTATAAGTAAGAGCCTGTCCACATCTCCACGTCATGACGTCATCAACGTGGAACGGTGCGGTAACGTGGCACGGTGCGTTGACGTAACGTAACACGTTCCGCCTCTAGCCGCAAGCGCACACGTATATGCGCTCCACCCGCGCTCTCCACGTCCGCAACTTAATCGCCGTCTATGTGCTCCGATGCTTTAAAACCATACCTTACTGTTTCTCCTATTAAAATTCAGGATCTACATGGTCAACGATAAATGTAACAATGATCCTGACGCGCAAATTTGCACGTTACGTCAACGCACCGTGTCACGTCACCGCAACGTTCCATATTGACGACGTCGTGACGTGGAGATGTGGATAGGCCGTTAATCGATCGACAACTTCATTTAACCACGCCAAGGATTTGAAAAATCTCATACAAAAATTCAAAATTTCAAAAATTTGCTACGCCCGAAGCTGCTCCCAACGGTGCATGAATTGGATGTCATCTTAACCGCCGTGCATGGTACAATAACTCGTGTGAGCACCAGCCCATCAGTTGCATTCAATTTCAAAAAAATGTACTTTAAGTGTTTTCTTTCATACAAAAAAAAACTCAAAAAAAAAAAAAACTCACTCGTGGAGCTACTAATACCATCCATACTTTAGCACCACGTAAAAGAAGATATACCAGAAACACAATTTTTTTTTAAATTCCTCACTTTTGATTTCTATGAGTATAGAGCTCGATTTTCAGAACACTGTACAGACGTAGCGACACGTCGCAGCGTCATGTCGCTACAGTCATGATTTCGAACCCAACAGCTGAGGCTGCAGCAGACGACACGTCGTATTCCAGTTAGATCTGAATGTTCCGTGAGACAAGATGTGTGACCTGAGCCCCTAGCACGAGTTTTTGCTAAATCGTGTAGTTAACGTTATCGTTTCGTTTGCGACAAATTTTGTATGCCAATTTTACTAGCGCCACGTGTGCGTATTTGGAACTAAACACTCCATAGCACAAGTTTTTGACAACCGCTATCGTATCGAGTTCGAATAGTTACGGTTACGTAAATTGACGTAAATGCGCTAAATGTATGAGAATCGGTAGCACGAGTTTTCATTTTGACATTACGTTTCGAGTTTCGGTCGACACGAATACGGAAACCGTCTCACTGACTTTTTCTTAGTGAGAAAGCTAACCTACAAAAGTATTTACCACCGTTTATCAGTGTTATTGTCTTAAAATGATAAATAATGGCACAAAGAGGAAGACACGACGGCTATTACTATGTTGCCTTCCGTTTAATTAGGCTAGAACAAGAAAAGAAGACGTGAATTGAGGTTGGTACAACTTATTTTATGTTTACAAACACAAGCAATAATTTCTTTTTGTAAACCATTTTTGTAACATATTGTATGTAACTCTTTCTTTTCTTCTTATTACAGCTTGATTGAACAACGGATTCGTGTTGGTAATATGACGGATCCATTAGACATTAATGAGAGGGAGTTTAAAAACAGATACAGGCTAAGCAAACAAGCTTTTAAATTCTTTTGCAACGAACTACGTTGCAAAAGTGGTCTCAAGTCGTCCCAAAGGATAACTTTGGAGCATAAGGTACTACCAAATTATAGTTTATTAAAACTGCGATAGAATTATTGCAATATACTAATATATGTTTACAACTTTCAGGTGTTAAATGTGCTTTATTATTTTATGCCATGGGTTCATACCAACGCATAGTTGGTATGGGCAAGAACTTGGGGCAAACTACCGTCAGTAAAGATGTTTCTGAAGTTACTGAAGCCCACCACCCAGCAGTGGCTAACACTTTATTAAGTTTCCTACTTCAAGGGCAGATAGAGACTTAATAAAGCAAAGTGTGCACGACAGCATAATAAATGAATCAGGTACAAGCAGTAACACTAATAACTTAGCGGCCTACACTCAACCTCATTGTAAATAGAATAATGTTACTATCCAGTTTTTAGCTGATAAGAATGGGTCCTTTCGTTTAGGTTACCTAGGTTATAAGTATTTTTTATGTGTAATTTATATGGAAATAGTAGTTATTTAGGTGTTAATTACTTGATTCATAGTTAGATTACTTGTTAATTAGACTCCTTGACATGTATATAACAAGGCACAATGTAAATCACGATACATACCATGATAAGCAACAAAATATGTAGATAACAAAGTAAATATAAATTTAAATGTTAAGTTTCCTCCTCGCACTTTGGAGGTGATAACTTCGGCTCTGGGAAGGTTAAGATTGATATCATGGTATGCATCAGTTAAACTACGAACCATACTAACCCCCTGTGAAGACGGGATGAATGTAACCATAATAGTTTACAAGGTTACAGGGATTAAAAAAGGTAAACAAACCATGATAAAAATAGGAAATAATATTTTATTATTGTAAATGTGTTTTGGGGCATATACCTAATTAGCATAGTAGACCTTAGGCTAAGTGTAGATAAGCAATTTGAAGACAAAGGTATTGTCATTGCCACAATATTTAAATTATTTAATTTCAATATAGTAGGTAGGCTGCACTTGTAGTACATAATATGTAAATTGATTGAATTTTTCAGATTTTTTAAAACTTTGGAATTCCAGGGTCTGTGGCTGCATAGATGGATCCCTTAACCACATATTCAGGCCAAAAAAGGAAGTGGAATATCTTTTTTACTGTCAAAAGCATTTTCATTCCCTGAATGTGCAAGTTGTAAGTTTATAAACTTTCAAATATTGTTGTTGACTGTACTATCCACAATAATTAAGATTTAAAATATATGTATATTTTCCAACAGGTTTGTGATAGTGATTGCAAAATCCTAAATGTCAATCCCAAAATATGGTGGAGCAACGCACAACACTTTTATTTGGGAAAATAGCCAGGTCAACACATACATGCAGCAATTGCAATAATATATAATAATAACAATGAGCAAGTGTGGTTATTAGGTGTGTAATATTTAATATTGTGTACATTTACTGAAATATTGTAATTTCACTGGAAACTAGATTAAATAAGGCTTATTTGTTACAGGTGATTCTGGGTACTTACAAAGACCTTGGATGATGACACCTATCCTGAATGCAATTGAAGGAAGCCCTGAAGCCAGTTATACTTCTCTTGTTGTATGTTACACAACCTAGATCTTCAATTTGCAGTTCCTGACCCAGATGGATATGACCCAAATGATTTAGTGATGGAAACACCCAAAGCCTCTTCTTCTACACAGCAAGATGCCACCAGCATCTGATGACCTAATAAGATGTTGAGTGCTAAGGGCCTTACTTATTAGTAGGATAAGGATTTGATTTTTTTCTGTTGAATACAGATGTAAATCTATAAATAACAGAAAAAAATCAAATCCTCCAAAATCTCCTTGATAAGATAGTACTTAATATTGTTTTTTGAAAAATATTTAATGTACTGACAATGTAAATTATTGTTACTATATTTTTTACATTACACTAACCTACATTGTTTTTACATAGTTTTAAGCACTACATTGTAACAATACTCGATTATACATGAAATTATTTTAAAAGACTATTCATGGAGTTTCTTGTCAGCTCTTCTCCATAGGACCTACTTTTTGGAACCATGCAACTAAATTGTCGAAACGTTTTCCAAGTGCAAGTACTGCCTATTCGAATTAAAAAACTTTTATTTGAATTATGTTGTAAATAAGATAGTACAAAATAAAAAAACTGTTTTGATTAAAAAAATATTTTTATTTAGCACACAACACCTGTATTCCCCTAAGGGCCAAGCAGAGGTGACTAATCTTAATTATTATGAATCTTCTCTCTCCATTTTAGGCCTATCACACTCTCTATTGTTTTCCCTGACATTATTCTCCATTCTTACAAAAATCTCTTCTACACTCTTCATTTGCTTCTTTCTTTTTTGCTGCTGCATTCGTTGTGAACGATTGACCTGGCTGGTGGTTGGCCTAGGCGACGTATGACTGAGTGTACCATGTCTAGGTGGTGCTGTTGTTCTGTAAAACTAGTACGGGGAACGTTCCACTCTTCATCACCTGTTGGCAAAAGAAGTTGTATATTACCTAAGTCCAATTTAAAAGATTGTAAAATTAAATGTAACAAAGATGATGCCTGATTTGAGCAATGCAGTAGAGAAGAGTAGACATTGATCATATTGAATCTAGTTTTTTTTTTAAATATTATCTGGATAGGTGCATACCAATTATATGAGCGTCTGTGATTGCCGCCACGGCCATGTCACCATAAGCAGATGCTGCAGCTCCTGTCGCAACCTGTCACATAGAAATTAATATTGTTACATAATAATAAAAACTAATAATGTGGTGCATAGGGCAGATTTAATCATTTATTTATTTACTGTTTTCTGTGACTTCATTCACATACAACCTACCAACCCCCATTTCATCCTCTTAGGGGTGGGTTTTTATTGAATGCTTTCTTATTGGATGCCTACACCCTATAAGGAACCTAACTGCCAAATTTAAGGACTAAGTAGTTTAAGTGGTGTAAGGGAGGGGCTCGTGGCTAATTAACAACCGTGTGGATCATATGATTTGCAAGATTAAGCTGCGCTTGCCACAGTCAGTCTGTGGTTGCGTGACCATTGATTACACATTGAGACCCTTCCGTGCATCGGAGAGCATGTTAAGCTATCGGTCCCGGGTGCTATGAGAATAATATTGTTGTCATCACGTAGGTACTCACTTTCCTTCACTTATCTTCCGATGCTGTCTTGCCCTCTCCTTCACTGTTTAATATGGTAGTGAGCTCCTTCCAACATTCACTGCACCATTGGCGTCCTCGGGGCCCGAAGAGAGTATTGAAAAGTCTCCATTTCTAAAAAAAAAACACCTATTGTAGTGACTATGTAAGCCTGGTTTTGAATTAACATTTATTTTCTATATTCCTATTACTAGTAATGATTAATTGTGTTTGTTGTTTCCTTATTTTCTTCCTATCAATGTACAATAAAGTATTTCTATATATCTATTATTGAATAGGTAATAATTCTTGAAATCATAAAATTGATATTTGAAAATAATTCTTGACTTAATTTGACGCACTACTTATGTTGAGGTAAATGAATTCTAGCATGAATCTATATTGAGGAACTTACTTTTCAATTAATAGGCTCGTCTCTCTGATAAATGTGGGATTTATAAATAGTATGGGTTTATGTGAAATATGGGTGAATAACGTGATGTACTTACTTTTCCATACATTCCACCATTAGGAGGAATTGGGTGTAACTCGTGCTTGTCGAGGTTTTTGTAATAAAACGAACACAATAACACAACTAAAGATTTGATCGAATTAATATATTGTTTATTTACATTTTTCTACAACCAAGGTCAAACATAAACGTCACTGACGGGACCGTTCGAAAGATCGAAATCAAACGACAAAAATTGTCAAAATCCGACAAAATATTAATAACATAACTTCACGCCTTATTCCCCGAAGGGTTGGCAGAGGTGTATAGTATACACCCACGTTTCGCCGTTATGTTTAGGTCCCATGTAATACAAAATATTAATATTTTAACATTTTACTTTTTTTTTATTTGGGTTCGGAACGCACCATTCACTCCAAACCATTCCATTCGCTAGTGGATTCTCGGCCTATATTAACTATAGTAGAACTATCGAGTAGTAATAGTAACGAGCTAACGTAAGACATTTTTATGAACTCATGCTGCCGAAATACTTTACTATAGTATCGACTTCGTTTGCGTCTGGTAAAAACGTTACGATAACTACTCGATTTTGCTAAAAACTCATGCTAGGGGCTCTGTTTGGGATTAGCGATCGCGATTTACTTTCGTATCTTTTTTTTTTGTTAGATGCATCGTACAGTGCAGGATATTGGGCCACCTCGTTTATCAGTTTTTGTTCCTCTGAATTGGATAAATGAAATCCATTGAATCCATGAAACCAGCTCCATTTTTTGAATTCGTAAATCAAGGCTGTCGATTTTTCTTTTATTGTTATATTAAAAACATTTATTATCGAATGGAAATAAAACTGGTCTGGTGGTCTAGTGGTCGCAAGCGCGACTGCTGAGCGTGAGGTCTTGGGTTCGATCCCCAGTTCGGACAAAGTGGTATTGGGTTTTTCCGTGTGCGAAATGTGGGTGTACTATAATACATCTCTGCCCAACCCTTCGGGGAACACAGGTGTGATGTTATGATATGGAAATAAAATTTTGAAATTGTAACACTTGCTTTAAAACAGTATTCAGTGCTTCAAGTGGCCCACGGATTAACTAACCCCCTTTCCGTATCACATTGTACAGTAATAAAACATAGTTCACCTTTAAAATACACGAGAGAGTTAAAGGCTGGTCGTAAACTAAGGATTGGTTACATTCAATTTGTAACCGACGCCGACTCTCCCCACGGTAAAGGCTAGATTCATGTTTTACGTTTGACGGCGGCAGTATATATAGATAATTTATTGCAGAAAGTCGGAAGAGTGACGAAAATATATATAAATGTTGTGCTTAGTTGAGGAATTATTTAGCTACTGGAGAGTTGGGAATCAGAGGTTTGTGTGATTGACTGGCTCCTTTTTTCCGCTCTTCGCAGTCCTGGGGGCTTACCATGACCTCTTATGAAAACGTTCAAATCCCAGCCAGTCAACTTCCGTTCAAAAGCAGGCCTGCTTCTGAATCGCTAAAAATTGTACCATGACAGTACTGAAAGTGAACGACTATTGAACCAAGTTGAACGGTTATGCTTGTTCATAGTGCGAAAAGTCTACACAAAATAAAAGGTGAACGGATTTCGTAAACTTCAACGTAGCAAGCCTGCTCTAACGATGTCATAGTACAAAAAAGCAGGACAGTTCAACTTCCAGGCAACTTCTGTCCTGCTTGAAGAGGTCATAGTAAGCCCCCTGACAACCGGGCGTCTGCTCCCGGCCTATGCAACACAGGTACTTCCCGTAACAGCCATGTCGCGAGACTACCTGCATCAGCTGATAGCTGAGGGTGCCATGTCGCCTCTCCAGCCACTCCTCCATCACGGATTTAATCGCCGCTGTCACGGCGTTCCTTAACCTTCGTTTAACCTTGCTATTTGGTTCTTGACCTTGTTCTTCTCTCATGTCAGTACGAGCTATATGAGAATAGCTAGAATATGTCGTGGTAAAAATATCAGCAAGGTTGGTAGCGGGACTGACTGCCCAGAGTGCGCCAGACGTACTTAAGTATCATCACTCGTAGAGACTATTTTCGTGCACCCCAATGGTTCTTGACCAGAAAGTCTACTTCTGATACAACGAGAATCTGGTGGAGGTTTGGTGGTGGTGGGTGAAACAGGAAATAATCGAATATTCCACCTCTTCATATGATTGGTGAAGGTAATAAGGCGATATGGCTTGAGATATCATAAATTAATCACGATCAGATCATCATTTATTTGACGCATCACAGTCTACTACTAGACACCATGTAACAGAAGCCCTCCGAGACTCTAAGCCAGTACCAAACAAGGAAGTCCAGACACCCGTAGAGTCTTCAATATGAACCAGTTGGGGGAACCGCAGTAATCTTCTTCTTCTTCAGAAACCGAACCTCTCGCACAGAATAATAAACATTATTACTTACAGAAACCTCACTCCCGAACTAATACATCAAATACCTAGAAAAATGTGCTCCACGCATTCGTAATTGATCTTTAGTGTAAGGATGTGTAAGGATAAAGTGTTCCCACTTCGCTGAGCGTTTGCACTCTCACTGCATTTTGTTTCAGTCAAAGTCAAAGTTTTTTTATTTCAAATAAACCAGATTCATGCACTTAAAACGTCAAAACTAGGTTCACCGTTCCAAAAAAAATGGTGCTATGGAGAAGTGCAAGCAAGGACCTCCATGAAAACTCTTTTTAAAGTAGCAATTCCATTACAGAACAGTCTAGAATCAGTCACTCACTAACATTCGGTTCGGTTTTCTTTTGTGTTCCACTTCGGAGGTGCACCTCAAGCGCGTAGTGACACAGGCTTGCTTCTTATACTGATAGCACTGTTTTTCATCAATAGACTGGTTTAAACTGGCAAATTATATTATGACTTGAAATTGATTGAGGTCAGAAAAAGTGTTCCGCACTCCTCTCTTGAAAGATTAATATTGTTGTTTGGTGCATTAAAAAAGTCCTTACGAGCTGTTTGAATGCCAAGCTTCAGGTGTGCTGCTGGCAGTCTTGATTAAAATATAAAACCAGACTTCAAAATAAGTACTATATTTCTTTAAAGGTAGTTAGCTACGTATGTAAACTATTACTAGTTTCATAGGAAAGACGGTAGATGCATTGCGCCCGCTAAGGTATCGGCGGAGTGAGTGTTCCAGCGCAGCCGATCGGCAGCTGAGCCTAAGGTGGGGGCCGGCGTGGGAAGCAGTCACCTCCTTCTGCCAAGCAGTAATGCTAGCGAAGGAGGAGGTGGAACTCGTGAGGGTGAGGCAAACCTCACGCCCCAGCTGCCGCAACAGAAGGAGACGCCACGGGCGTTGGGAGTCGCAGGGCGATTCCCGGCCACCGAAGGCGCGGGCCTGCGGACGGCGAGCGTTGGGTGGCTCGCCGTCTATTCAGAACCAGGCCCGGGTCGACGGCGCATTGTGTTCCACGCGCGCCTCAAAGAGATGTCAGCGTAGTAGATGGGGCCCCCTAGGGCCAGTGCCTGCCAAGGTTGCGGAATTTGTTCGAAAGAGTTACCGCGGCCCTGGAACGTAAAAGGCACACGGATGGGTTTTAGTCTGTAAGAGTCTGACACTCCCTTCCGCTTCCCCCAGAGCGGGAGGAGTCATATGATGATCTCACATTAAAAAAACGGGGCCGTCTTGGAAGGCCGTGGAAGACCGTAGAATTTTCTGCAGCGACCCACTAGCGAGGCCCGATGTAAACCCTAAACAGACAGCTCCGTTACTAACCTTACTAACCAGCTAATGTTTTCACCACAGCATGAGCTATTTATCATATAGCTCGCGCTCACACGAGAGAAGAATAATCTTCATACAACTTAGGACTTCACGAATCAATAGCTTTACATTGGCTACACTGTACTATCAAGATCACAAGAAAACCTTTTCCTATTCGTTTCCCATAAACCACCCGTAATAACAGATTTATGTGCGCACGTAATGCGTTTATTGACCGTTGACTCGACGAAGCCGGTCATAAAATATAGGATCTTGACGAAGATATTGTCTAGACTATGATTCATGACCTAGTGTGCCTGGAACTATTCATTTGTAATCAAATGTGTGATGAATAGGTTTACTTTTATGAGAGAATAGAATGTAGTAGTAACCATCGTTGGTTGAGTATTATTCTTTTTAGGAACGCTAAAAGCGACTTCGGTATTTAAAGCAAAATTCAAAATGTATGAAATTAAAATGACGTTTACATAATGTCTATTTTTTAGTTCCACAAAACAATTAAACCTAATAGAAACAGAGTGTTTTGCTTTTTTATCATTATTTTTATTCTCGAAACTATTACAAAATAGTTGCCGTGTGGTGCCGGACGTAAAGAATAGCACTACCACATTTCTTCCCATAGGTGTCGTAAAAGGCGACTAAGGGATTCACTAGAGGATGGGCAGCAGCGTTCTCTGAGTATTTTAACAACCATACTGCGATCGCCAACCCGCCTGCCAAGCGTGGTGATTATGGCAAACTCCCCGTCCTTGGGGAAGGCCTATGTCCAGCAGTGGACGTCTTTCGGCTGAATGATGATTACAAAATAGATAAGCAAAAGTGGAAAAAGTAATGAAACATTTCATAAAAGTCCCAAGTTATGCGCTTTAAAGTTTACTAGAAAGACGCAATACTACTGTGCGCTGACGTCACCACACATTAACATAAAGATAAAGATAAAGAATCATTTATTTGGACACAGCACAAAGAGACACAACATGTGAAAAATGTGATATAAATAAAATAAAAAAAAAGTCTAGGGTATGTGTCTCACGGCTGAACCAAAAAGGTGTCCAGATCAGCTTAATGTCAAGCACTTTATGTACTTGACGCTGGTTTTCGTCTGGAACCTTTGTGCTCCACGGATGTCAGTCAGCGGTCATGCCCGTTCACTCAAACCAACATGTGTGTATATGTGTAGTGTGTGTAAAGAAAGAAAATAAATAAACACGTAATAAATAAGGAACAATCTAAAAGTGTATGCAATATAATATCTAATATTTAATATGGCAACATTTTGTTGTGTCGATATCGTCGCTCACGCAGGCTTATGTTATCTGTGCGCGGAACTGTCAAATATTCATCATTCATTCTAACTCCAACACAATATCCGTTTCGCGCAATAAAAACTGAAAATACTCTCCAAAATCTTCGGAAACGCGCAGCTCCTTTATTTTTTCATCAATATTTTCTTTTTACACAATCTTTATCATTACAGCTAGAATTCAGTCTTATTTTACGCCGAGCGACTGAAATCTGTCTGTTATCTAACTCCATTTATGTAATTCGACCCTCATCATCCCCCCAAGCTTTGCCAGTATGTCAGCACCGCCCTCTTTTCAAACCAGACGCAGTTGAATGTTAGGACTGAATTACATTGAGACAGTTACTGATATCAGTGCTAACGCCGAGAACTGATCCTCTCTGTTAACACGTAGATAGTGAGTCCATCCAAAATTTAAGTACTGGGCACTTGTCCCTGTAGCAATCTCCATCTTTCTCTATCCAGAGCCAATTCCTTCACTTCTCTAATTGTTATCATTTGTCTTTTCCTTCAATTGGTCTGGGTACTTTCTTCTTGGTCTACCACGTTTTCTCTTTGCCTCTTATTTGCCTTTTATGATGTTGGTTATAAAACTGTCGTGTCGCAGTACCAATCATTTTCCCCCTTCGTCTTTCTATATGTTCTAAAATTTTCTTTTTCTCCTTGGCTTGAAGAGATTCTAAGTAAAGTCAAAGACAGTCAGTAGTTCTTTAATTTTCTAACAAACATCATACAACATAACAAAGCAGCGTTACCGACTGCCTTCTACGTTTACACAAGGCCAGTGATGAATCAGTACCGCTAGCGTGAAGGGATGCATCATTTGAGGGAGCAAGCTGACTTCAAAAACAGACTTCTGCTGTATTTGCGTCAGTGCTGACTAGTCAGCGCTGACCTGACTTATAAACCTAATGGGTGGTTTATACGATGGCAGTAACTGGACCCAGTGACTCGGATTTTCGGCGCCAGTCACTGGGTATATGTAGACGTGATCTGTAAGGCCTCATTTACGGAGACGCGGGGCGTCGCGCGTCGCGTGCGGCGTGGCGTCTCGCGGCGCGTCGTATGATTTTTCTGTTTACTTTGCGCGGCGCGTGCAGCGGACTGCATCATCACACGCGCAAACACAAACATATGGCAATGTACGACATTGTTTATGAAGATTTGCCACCGCTGTTGACGCTACGTTTTACAGTGGACGGAGAATTGCAGGAATAGCTGGTCGCATCGCTGCGTGCGCCGCCGCGATAAACGTCGCGTGCGACGCGGCGATGCCATCTGCGGGCTCTGCCTGCATTTCAAGCAAACGCGTGTAAAATCGCTTCTCCGTAAACGCTCTCATACAACGCCATATGTTTGAATTCAGTACGAGCCGCGCTGCACAACGCGACGCGCGACGCCCCGCGTCTCCGTAAATGTGGCCTAAGTCAGTTTTCTGTCGGTTTTTGACATTGACGCGTGGCAAAGGAGTCTGAAAAATAGAACAGGGGGCTAGTCAGCTGGACTGACTTGCGAGCGCGAAGTTAGCGCTAGACTGGGTTGAAACTGGAATCCACACGGGCTCAGTGGCAATTCAGCACTGGACTAGGTTACTGTACTGCCATATTACTGCTATCGTTTATACCATGCATAAACGATAGCAGGACCGAGTCAGCACTGACCCGTCCCGAATTAAAGTCAGTAACTCACCCAATCCAAATCCGCCTTTAATACACAGAGCAACTTCCATCCGACCTCTGCAGTTCTAGTTACGATAAATATTAAAACTTGTACAAACTTTTTCTTTGAGTAATTGGAGTTTCAACCTGTAGGTACAACTAACATATAAACATTTGAAACCACGCAGAGAGTAATAATTTCTGGGAAAGTTTAAAATGGAGTTGTGCTACATTGAAAAATTTCAGCGAACTATAATACAAATGTCATTTCGTTTGTTCCTTTGCAATTCGCTGGAGACATATTGCAGCAATATTTTTGTGACAAACCAAACTGGTTTCTGTATTGGGTCTATAAGTTTGAGATTGGTTTCTTTTAGATACCCACGTGAATATAAATAAAATAAAAATAAAAAAGCCTTTTATTTCTTGCACAAAAAAGTTTTCACAATAAGATTACATTATAACTTTTATTTAACGTACTTTGCATTATGTGTAAAATAATTATGGTAATTTCATATAATTAATTTCAGTATCAAAAAAATAAATTGGTTATTAATAATAGTATTATAATCATTTTAAAAAAAAAGTATACATGCAAGAACCCCTCAATCGGTGAGGGTGAAGGCCTCCTCCAGAGAAGACCAACGATTTCGGTCTTTGGCTTCTGTCAGCCAGCTTTTGCCTGCGACTCGTGTGATGTCGTCTACCCATCTAGTTAAAGGTCTACCTGGCTTCCTAGTACCTGTCGGGCCTGCCCATGACGTTAGGCGAATTGTCCAACGATCGTCGCTCATTCTCGCTACGTGCCCTGCCCATCTCCATTTTAACTTGAGAGCATAGGTGAGAGCGTCTGTTGCTCTTGTCTTTTGTCTTATGATGGCATGACGTATTTTGTGGATTTTTTTGATTTTTGTCATGCTCCTCTCCATGCTTCGCTGGCAAGACGTAATTTTATTTTTAACTTTGCGTGTAAATTTCCATGTTTGACAGGCGTAGGTTAGTGAGGGTAGAAGACACGAGTTCATGACTTTACTTTTGATTTTCATCGGCATCTGGCTTTTGAGAATTTCCTTTAAGCTCCAAAACTTTTTCCATGTTCCTATTACTCTTCTTTCTACTTCTGCGTCATTGTTTTTCTTACTCACGTGAATATACCGATCCTCTATTCTTTGGGTGCAGCGCATCTGCGGCCTGATTTCCTTGCTGCGATTTCAATTTACAGAGAAGCTACTTTTGCTGTTTGAAAACTGATTCAGTTAAAAAGTTATAAGAATTTTAATGTGTATTCATACATTACATAGATTGAGGAGCTACATTATATCTCGGAAACTACTCATCGTTTGAAGTAGAAAATTTATAAGGATTTAGTAAAAGTCACAAAATACCGGGTGTAAAAACACCCATAAAGAAACCGAGTGCCACGTGTTCTTCCTATCATTACGAAGATGTTTTTGTATGGGGCCATGCCTTGGAAACGACTGGCTATGGAGATATTGAAGGTCAACGTCTTATATTGAAGGATATTACTAAACATTCTGTTAAAAAACATTATCAAAAAAAAAATGTAGGCACAGTATTCAGCGCGCGTGCGCAGCAATTATTTTTGCTCAATGTTACTTCGTTTAATGTGCAGTATGCGTAGACTTTGGCTTCGTTAAGGCTATTCTTACACCCTGTATAAAAAGACCTGCACACGCTAACATTTAAAAAAATATTAGTATTAGAAGACATCTAATGATTGTTATAAACATCCAAAATTGCCATGAAGACATTATCAAACCCGACACATATCCTGTTGCATTCATTCCACGTACAATATAACGAGGATAAAGGTAGACATATGAAGTCTACAGTAACCGATCCGAACTGCTGGGAATTGCAACGGTGGTAAATATGTATAAAGAAGAGCTTTATTTATTGTTAGGTGTTTTGTTTTCTATACAGAAGTCAGAATCAGAAGAAAAACCTGCCTAATGGTCTTTCGAATCGGAAAAAACGTATATCTACACCAGTGCGCTTTCATATTCATCTTGCATTTTCGTCTGAAGCATGCGTGAAGCGCCATAGCGCATGCCTTAATACAAGTTCGACAAAAGCGCATGCCCCTAGCGCACGCTAATCCGTCTATTGTATGTCGATTGACGACTGACTGAGGCGCACCGGTGTAGACGATAAGCTGCGTGCGTCGTATGGCAATCAAAATTGCATGCGCTTGACGCAAGAGGAATTGAAAGTTGAAAGCGCAAGATGAACATGAAAGCGCACTGGTGTAGACATACCAAAAGGGTATTAATTTTAACGCTACCTCATTGGTCTGTCATGAGGTTCTGGGTTCAATCACCAGGTCGGGCAGTAGTACTGGGTTTTTCTGTGTGAAACTTCTCAGTAACAGCCCGGAGTCTGGATTTGTGCCAATGATGACATTAGGCTCGCCCCCTATTACATGGGACTTAAACATAAAGGTGAAATGAGAGTGTACTGTACACCTCTGCCCAACCCTTCAGGTAATACGGGCGTGAAGTTATGTATCATGTATAATTTTAAATGTACTGAAATTGACATCTTATTACGAAACAGCCTTTGAAAGCAGCGTTGCAAAAATGTAATTGTAACGCAATTAGCCCAGTCGCCAGTTAGTACCTTGCAAAGGGTAGGGAATTTAATTCCCTACAAAATTGGTCTGATCTATTTTTCGCGTAAAACACATAGATAAGGTTCGTGGTGCCAGATGTAAAGAATAGCACTACCCCATCTCTTCCCTTGGGTGTCGTAAAAGGCGACTAAGGGATTCACTAGAGGATGGGCAGCAGCGTTCTCTGAGTATTTTAACAACCATACTGCGGTCGCCAACCCGCCTGCCAAGCGTGGTGATTATGGCAAACCCCCCCTATTTGGGGAGGCCTATATCCAGCAGTGGACGTCTTTCGGCTGATTCATCATCATTATTAAGGATTTATTTCATTAAAAAAATTATGTGGACTTTAATCCAAGATGGCGGAGCGCGCCGAAGTCACTCAAGGTCGAAAACTTGAATTTTTCATAAGAATACCTAAACATAACACATATCCATGTGTTGTGCAATATGTACATGTACAATAAAGTATATCTATCTATCTATCTATCCAAAATTCAGGACTGACGGACTTTTTGCAACGAAGACCCCTCTTTGCGACCTGGCGACTGGGCTTGGCAAATCGTGTTTCTGGCTTGTTTTCTGAGAAATATGGAACTACGGGAATTTTCGGTATCACAATTAAACATAGACTTAACTGGAAGACGTCCGAGACTGGCGTACAATGACTGAATTCTAAAATACCCACTATTTACTAATATATAACATTTTCCTTAGATGTCATAAAGAATAAGGGCCCCAAATTAGTCGTTCCATTTCATCCTCGCAAAGAGAACACCGATGCATGTCGCACCGTAGCTCGGTGACGTAGGAGCTAATAGGATTATTTCAGGCAGGGGCATCTGTGTTTGAAGTGAACTCTGTAAATATTAGCCATCGAAATGTTGAATAAACTCTGACTCCGAAAACGGGCGATGGCGAGGCCAAGAAATGAAAAATAGGTCAAATTATTATGTTAAATGTAATAAGCACACGAACAACTTTTAGGCAGCCACATATTATCAGAAATTCCTGTCAAAAAATGACCCTGAAGGCTGTCAGATCCGGCAAAATTTGACAGTGTGCAGTGTCTAGTACAAAACATATAGAATGCCTTAGCGAACGCGTCAGAAAGGACATTGCCTACTTTTTTATGGAAGTTGGACAAAGTGCTGCCTAGAATGCTCATATAGTGCATTTTGTTCCTGAGATCATCATTAATCTGTAATCCAAAGCGCATAAAAATCTATTCCAGGAGTCCAAAGAAAAACAGTATTTTGTTTTGAATATTTTTATTGGAAAAAATTAACTTAATAGCAACAAATGTACCAATCAACTATTAAACAGTTATTGTGCGTTCAATTATAATTGTATTAATTGTATTTTTGAAGTTTTAGTACATAATTATTAGGTATCAAACAGTTATTTTTAGAAAAAATATCTTAAAAACGTTGTTTAATGAAAGATAATTCATTATCACAAATACTGGGATTTATTCATTTTTCCTGGAGCCAATTTTTTTTTAATATTTTTTTTATACATATAACACAACATAACTTCACGCCTTATTCCCCGAAGGGCTGGCAGAGGTGTATAGTACACCCACGTTTCGCCGTTATGTTTAAGTCCCATGTAATAGGGGGCGAGCCTATTGCCATCAACCGAGCACAAATCCAAACTCCGAGCTGCTACTGAGAAATTCCACACGGAAAACCCAATAACACTTTGCCCGACCTGGGGATTGAACCCAAGACCTCACGCTCAGCAGTCGCGCTTGCGATATTTATTTATAGTTCCTGTTAATGCTACAGTACCACTGGACCAGCTCACACTCCTAAGCAGCAACATTTCCTCAAAAACGTGATTTATAAAAAGAGATTTGAGATTAATAAAAAGACATCATCTTAATTTAGCCGAAAAACGTCCACTGCTGGACACAGGCCTCCACCAAGCATCGCCACATCGACTGGTCCTGTTCTTCTCGCATCCAATAAAAAGACAATAATGTTTGTTTTTTTTTCTAAATGAATACCAAAAACAATTAGCCACAAAACGAATGTTGCTGTATCCTTAAATACAAAAGTACATACGACAAAGCGCCACATTAATACTACTGATGTGATACCTCCTACTTTCACAAAACAAAAAGAAAACAAAAGGCCCATTCCACACACCAAAACGTTACCAAAACGTTTTTTTGCGTATGGGTGGAATGTCCACCATAAAGCCGTGGGCATCGCTGTGCGTCTGCGCGTAGATCGTACAATTCCATCGCACACTCTCCAAAATTCACCCGATAAAACACCGATAAGCTACTACTCTGCGATGGTTGCTTTGAAGTCTTGTTTTTTTTTTATTTGAGATGGGTTTTTCTCTTGACTCTGGTCAAGGTCAGAGGTGACAGAGACAAAGTCTACGATGGAGCAAGCTTACCCAGAAGAAGCCTGGAGGCTTACCATGATCTGTTAGAACAGGAATGTTTTAATATTATTCCGAGAGTGGGAAAGTGACAGTGCTAGACAGCTCTCTAGCGCCATCTCTTACCCACTCTCTTAATAATATTAAAACATTCCTGCTCTAACAGATCATGGTAACCCCCCTGTTCACTCTAACTTTGAAGAGATTTGTGTTGTAAGCGTTCGGGAACACAGACGTAGGTAGTGAGTTTCACTTTTTTGCCGCGCGCATTATGAAGGATGTTTGGAAGCGCTTACTGCGAATTGGTGTTCTGTTTCATTGTTTCTACTAGTCCATCGTCGCCAATGATCCTCTTGATTTCTCTGTTCTTGTTCTAAAACGTACTTTGAAATAACCCATGCGACGCATGATTCAAAGTGAACCTTCTGTATTCATCCATTTGTTGATACTATGCTAGGGTTGAGAAATAGATGCCATATATCAGTACGGTCCTTTGGAAAATATAAATAGTGGGATCATGTTCCTTACTTCCTTATGAGGCTGGGTTTCAATGGGACAAATAGAAAAGTAGCTGGGAATGTTACTTTTTGTGTTTCTATGAAAAATCGTTCTGCCTCAATGATATTATATACAAATTCTGCCTGGCGTTTTTTTCAGTATTTTACAAGGAGCGACTGCCTCTTCTTAGAAGAGTTTAAGCCTTACGGCCTGTCCAAATCTCCACGTCACGACGTCGTCAACGTGGAACGGTGCGGTGACGTGGCACGGTGCGTTGACGTAACGTGCAAATTTACGTTACCGTATCGTGAAAATGCACGTCAGGATCATTGTTAGATTTATCGTTGACCATGTAGATCCTGAATTTGTGCAGTTCATGTGATATGATATCAAAAATAAAGCGTATCTATTAACCTTTTTAGAAATACTGATATACACATATTACAAATACAGAGATGTTGTCGGTCGACACTTCCCGTGACCCGAAGACTGGCCTTTAATTTGGTCAAAGGATTAGCACTGCCATACAACATGGCAATGCTGCCAGTCTTCTGGGCACGTTAACCAATCAACAGCTATGCGGAGGAATATTTTGGTGCCCTATTTTAGTTTATTGTTTTATTAGGATATACATATTTTTCTTTATTTGTATATCCTTTTATTTGTAATTATGTAAACAAAATTATGTAGATATAAAACCCATATTACAAATATCTACAAATATAATATGTATAAAGATAACATAAAGAGTTTTCCCTTTTATTTTCGAGCACTAATGTGTCAGTAAGTTTTTCTTTACCGTTTACGCAAGTAATAATCAAATTCTTAAATGCATAAAACGTTTTATTTCCACGCACGTTTTTGCACTTAATCCCAAAATACCTCTAAGCCTTGTGATTTTATTAAACGTTCTTTAATGTCTACTCATAAAGCGATCTTGACCCACGTGAAACTTATTTGAATGAAATGCCACGAAAATGACTTTTTCAACACATTTTCGTAACTTTTTGCGACTTTTGTGCATTTTTTGCGACTTTTTTCAAAGGACTATCAACGTAAGTGCGTGGTTTTGATATTTTAGAAAATATATGAGGGTCGTTACGAGTAAAACGTTTTTTGGAGTATAAAATAATGGAGTTTTAAATAATTTGTTCGTGATTGTTGGGCAGTGGGTTTTATTGCTGAAATTATTTTGATATAGCGCTGTTTTTTAAAGTTATTAGAATTAGGGTTTAGAGCAGCCACACTCAACCTTTTTTTTAAGGGCCACAAAGGCGTTTCAGTTACTGAGGACACAACAAAAAAATTTTTAGGTATTAATAAAAAATGTAATTGAAATTTAATGGTTTATTTATTTTAACAATACAAAGTGTTCACAATTAATCTGACAGCCACATGCGACACAAAACTTTTTTTATAAACTTTTCCCCACACTGACATAACTCTTTTATCATCGGGTGTGTTTACAGACACAAATCTTAGGCCTTAAGGTTACAGCTCATTAGACCCACCCGGCACCCGACCCGCATCGCCTCGCCTCGTGCGGTTCGTATTCTTTATATGAATTTGTATGGATGTGCGCTCACTACATCAACTCCGTAACGTCACCGGATCGCCTTGGGCGTATGCCGTCCACGCGCGGACGACGAGTTGACCACTCGGTGACAACTCGCTGCTCGCATGCTTGCCTTGAGTGAAACGCGCGCTGCCATCGAGAAGACCGCGCGCGGCCCGCGAGTGGTTCACACGAGGACAGTGCGTCAGAGGACAAAGAAAGACTTATCGAGAAGTTCAAAAATATATGTCAAATTTTGGTAAAATTTGACATAACCAAAAACACGTGTAGACCTGGTGCCAATTGCTGACAGACTACGCGGAAATTCGTGGGCCCCGCGATTTCCACTCGTTGACTACGTGAGGTCCACTGGTTGACCACGCGATGTCCACTCGGTGACCGCGCGAGGTCCTCTGGTTGACTATCTGGTTTACTAGTGATAACGCGGCGTCCACCCGTGGACCACCTGCTGACGAGTGAATGCCGAGCGATGAGGCGGTACGGGTCGGGTGCCGGGTGGTTCTAATGAGCTGTAACCTTTATTCTACAGCGCTGCGCTTGGTGCAGGGTGGCCAACCCAAACGCAAGCTGCACCTAAATAAAAATGCATTACAGATCAAAACCAATACTATCCCACATTACCACACGCGAGTGAGTCCGCAGAAATCCCATTAGCAACCGTTTTCCATTAAAACTGAACAAAAAACGTGTTGTAAACTAAACAGACGAACTAAATTATTAACGGAGTTTGTTCAACACTCGACAATGTTCTGACTAACTATTTTCAGTGTTATTTGTAGAGGGACCAACTATTTTGGATTTTAAGGATATTTTGTGACTAGAAAATTGTTTTGTCTCATGTCTGGCAAGCGCCTGCAGACTGAAGGCGACATTGACCGTTGTGATTGACCCTAAATCTTAAGGGTCCCGTCGTCAACACAACTCACTCGCGCCCTGCGCTCGCTTTTGGTGTGACAGGCCATGTAATACCTTAAATACATCTCACGCGACAAAACCCGCTCGCGCCCCGCGTTTGTTGTAGCGAACGCTTTTACTTTCCAAACGTCTCAGGTAACAATAATTTATTACACAAAAATTTGCATTAATGATTACGGGAATACGGATAGTGGACTTACCAATAAGTTAAAGACATACAATATTCTCTATTTGTAACACAAATAACATCATCATCATCTCCTTGCTCTTATCCCACACTTGATGGGATTGGCACAATATCTATTCCTCTTCTATTCTCCTCTATCAGCCGTTATCTCAGTATTCACTCCTTTTTTACCCAAATCATTCTTCACACAATACATCCATCTTTTCTTTGGACAACCGCTACTTGTTTATCAACAAACAACAATTTAGCTGTACAAAATTTTGAAACAGAAATTAAGATATTCATAAAGACAGTGCTCTGTCTACAGTAACTTAAAGTATTCTTATGGAAAATGAACACTAGCAATCTACAAAAATATTTTTTAAACGTTTCCTCAATTCCCACGTTTACCCATCATTCATTAACAACATTCATGGCGAAATCGACTTACACACTCACCCACAACCATTTCCTAAGTTATATGGCAATGAAACTCCTCTAAATCAAAATCCCCTAACTCAGAATTGTCTTCACCCCATAAAAGACAAAAGTGGCAACGAGAGCCGATATATTACCCCGAAGCGGAAATTTTCAATATATTCCCCTGTTTCCCCGATCCGGGTAGGGGAAACTGACAAATCATCTAAAATCGGAACATTTGGGACTGTCCCACAGATTGAGGTCTCCTTGTCACATTATTCATCCCATATATTTTCGGTCAGCGGCTTTTTCGAGTTGAAACGAAACCGTTTCGGGGGACATTTTATAATAACTGTTAAATCGCTTTTAATTGTCATGATTTGTGTTGTGGTGCTAAAATTTTTGGATTTATGAATGTAGTTGTAATCTTGTTAGGTAATAAATTGTAGTACAAATAGGTGTTTCGTTTCAAAACGGATGTTTAGACTGTTTTCGGCCATAGCCTGAATATACTGTTTTTTTGTGGTAAACAAATAAAAGCGAGGTTTTTTACATAGCCGTTAATTGTAGTTAGGCATATTTTCAGCTTTTATCTTAAAATTGCTCTGCTACCATGCTGCAGTTTTTGCGGTCTTTGAGTTTAGGGACGTTCACCATATAGTTGTGACTTGTAGTCATGTTGTTAGTCCATGAAACACTATACACTTTGTCTTTTGGCACAGTAGACATATAAGCTAAAGCAGTACTTCAACTACCTACAATCGTCCGATTTGACACACTCACACAGACACGCACTGCAACAAGACAAATAAAGCCTCGTCCCCACTAGGAAAATTTGTCGAGCGACATGTGTCCCCGGAGACATCGGGCGATGTCGCCCTACATCGCCCCACGTCGCCCGATGTCACCGGGGACACATGTCGCTCGACAAATGTTCCTAGTGGGGACGAGGCTTCTATCACTACTCTTCATCGACTGTGCGACAAGGAACAGTTTCAACAATGTCGCGGCGATGTCGTCCGACGTCGCCCGACATCGCCCGATGTCACCGGGACACATGTCGCTCGCCAAATGTTCCTAGTGGGGACGAGGCTTTTCGGGATACAGTTCCATACAAAAACAAAAAACTACTCAGTATACAGAGCGTGTCTGTGTGAGTGTTTCAATTCATGAGATTATAGTAAGTTGAGGTACTGCTTTAGCTTATGTGTCTACTGTGCTTTTGGTAATATTATATTGTCCTCGAACTTTTACGAAATTGCAATCATAAGTCCATACAGAAAACAATATCTTTGACGACATGTTTGGTGCAGTGGCTGAGTGATTGGTTTCTGCGTTGCGGGTCAAACTCAAACTCAAAACTCGTTTATTCAAAGTAGACTAGTATTACTTAGTTCTTTTTGAACGTCAAATTTAGGTAGTTACAATTGACTACACCCCCAAAAGCTCCCACCCTTCACCGCTTTCTAGTGTTTATGCTGTGAAGAAGAAACGGCGCAACAAACTCCCCAGCAACACAATTCAGTCTGTCAAGTGAATAATTAAATGAGTCTATACACAAAAAAGTAAAATATTAATTACATTGATTAAATTATGCAAGTTGATGATGGTAAACAAAATATTTACCTAGAACAATTCTGGATGAATTGAAAACAAAAGTAAAAGTATCTAAATGTAGATAATTCAACATAATATAAACATACAATTATATACCTACACTCAATAAGGTAAAGGCACCTAATTCCGCGGTGTTTTCACCATAACTAGAAAGAACATTAAAAATTAAGTATTTAATATACCTTTCTGTAGAATTGGCTATTTTTATCAGAAGTATTATATATCTCATTTTTGAAATATACTCACAGTTTGACAATAAAAGTTTATTAATAATGTCAAATTATTTAAAAATATGAAGAAGTCCGAAGCACCTAATTCCGATTTAAAAATCCTAATTCCGATGCATTTGGTTCCTAATTCCGAGTGTACAAAATGCAAAGGAAAGGAGGTGGGGAGAATGATACATGGTGTTCAAAAAATCAAGTCTATTTATCTTTGTTTGTCTTTGGATCAGTCTCAGACTCTGTCTTACATGATTATTAATATTGTACCACAATATATAATTTACTTAGACAGGAATTCGGGAATATTGTACTGTCGAGAAACTTTAGAAACACTACTGCCATTATGAATTGCTGTAATAGCATTTTGGAGATCCTCTTCCGTGTATTTTTTTCTTGGTTTCATTCTCCTATAATAAAACAATTATAATAATAAAATAATTTTATTAATTTTATTAAAAGTATTTAATATATAAGAATAACTATATCTGAGTATATCGGAATATGAAAGTTATTTTAAAGGGCAAATTTATATTCTTGCAGTTACTAAAACAATAGTAAAGTTTTGAACAAGCTGCGTAAGATAATGAACACTCTGTATTTAACGTGTGCCAATACAACGGAATTAGATACTAATATAACCTTATTCCGACTTAAATACATCGGAATAGCGTTTTATAATACTAAATCAAGATTTCTAATTCCGAGTAATAAAAAGTAAAAGATTTTTTAATATTAAACAAATAAATTAATGTTCAATTGCGATATCTTTGAAAAAATATACAAAGCTCACTCAGGATAACATCAGAACACATTAATAACTTAATTTTCTGTACTTAGCTTTTCCATACAACGAATTAATAAAGTACCTAAACAGGCAATCTTTGACCTACTATAATTAGTAAATGCGACGCCATAGTACACTATGGCGTCGCATTTACTAATTATAGTAGGTCAAAGATTGCCTGTTTAGGTACTTTATTAATTCGTTGTATGGAAAAGCTAAGTACAGAAAATTAAGTTATTAGGTTTCCGAGGTACACCTCGGAAATAGATTTTTATATCTATTGGTTATTTAAGTAATCAGAGCTAAAATATTAAGTTCGTAATCATAAATCTGCCTTCAAAATTTGAAAAAAAGTCAACGTCTATTAAATTGCATTTCCGTGGTAAACATCGGTATTTAGGAACCAACTAAAATAATTGGCACCTAATGCCGCGGTATTTTAAAAACTTATTTTCTCCTCAATCTGTAAAGAACATATTAAAATGTTAACTGTTTTCAATAAAAAATATAACCCTTCCAATATTTCAACCTAAACAAAAAGTCACACGGTATAAAATTATCATACAAAACACTATTTAGCAAATCATATTAATCACGTGCATAAGGTCCGAAATGTATGAAGCGCGCGTTCGAGTCAGCTGCTAGCGTCAAACTTACTGTTTATTTTAAAACGTTAAAGCACCAAAGCACTCTTTTGCTTATATAAACATAAACAGATACATTATTTATTGATTAATGTATCTTGCAAACAAATATAACTTGTAAATTGCTTGAAAACGCCGTTATTCTAAATACATCGGAATAAGGTGCCATTTTTAGAACCCCTCGGAATTGGGTGCCTTTACCTTATATATAGACTATATATATTCCAATACATTATTATTACTACAGTTAATGTGAGAATAATGGATAGAGGTCGTGGGTTCGACTCCCGCACGGAACAAATATTTGTATGGCCTACAGATGTGTGGGTGTTTGTGCATGTGAAGATTTGTATCTGTAAACACAACCACGATACAAGAGAAATCTCAGCGTGGGCAAACGATATATAAAAAAAAAACAGGGAATACTAAGTGCCTTGAGAGATAATGGGACTGGACCCATAAATCTAAAATAAAACAACGTATTCGCTTGACAAAAACAGAATGAACGACTGTATTTCAAAATGAAACGGATATACATAGATGGCACTGATGTACAATAAAGTGGTGCTATTATGATATTTCGATTTATTACTTACGTAGGCGGTTTAAAGCGACGCGAATTGCGAAGCGATGCGATGCGGTGACACGCGATGCGGTGCGAAGCGGCGGCTTTGTCCTACGAGCTCGCGGACCGCTCGCCGCGCACCGCCTTCATTCAGTAGCACTGTATGGCACCGCATCCAGTTCGCGTGAAAATATCAAGCCAACTGACAGCGTTCGCTTCGCGCCGCGCCGCGCCGCAACGCGCCGCAACGCGCCGCACCGTACTCCACGTGCGTTTGGTCACGTAGGACACTTCAATAGGTATCGACTGTTTGTTGTTTTCGCATCGCACCGCGCCGCTTCGCGTCGCTTGTAAATCGCTCACGTACTATGACGCGTTACTGACTGCTGATAATAATTATAAGTGTCGACTTACATAAATAATTTATTGTTTGTGAGGCATGTAAGAGACATAGAGAGAAGTCAGTATGTTCTGTAGACATCCCTTGGACAAAAAATAGCATGTTGTAACATAACGTCACCCCTGTATTCTCCGTAGAGTTGGGCAGAGTTGTTAGTATACCCTCATTCCACCATAGAGGTCGAGCCTATTGCCATCAACTGGACACAAATCTAGACTCCGGGTTGCTACTGAAAAATTTCACACGGAACAACCCAATAACACTTTGCTCGACCTGGAGATCGAACCTAGGACCTCACGCTCAGTAGTCACGCTTGCTACTAATAGAGCAACGAGGCAATCAATGGCAAGTTATCTTAAAGTGATATCCATTCAAAGACAAAGCTTTGTGAGCAGGGTCGCGGGTTTAATGCCACATGAGGACAAATATGTAGGTATGTAAGTTTTTATTTATTATCTTTGTATAATTATTGATACTTACATATTTTATGTTATTATATCTAAGTAATATTTTGTACGACACGTACTTGTACGCCAGAACTGCCCGTTATCTCTTTCCGTTCTTCCAGTCCATCCTAAGGTTGTCTGGAAGAGATCGGCTTGTGCGATAAGACCGCCCACTGTACATATTGTGTAAATTTTTGTATTTCTTTTCGTTTACCGGTGTATTATGTACAATAAGGAGTATAATAAATCAATAAATATTTAATCCAACCGGCTTGTGATATATTTGAGCAACCTTTGAAAGAAGAAATGTAGTCGAAATCTGGACCATCCAGGATACCAAAAATCTTAAATTTTGTACCAAAATAACCCATTATTGCTGACAATCAGCAAAAGATACGTGATCTCCTACAAAAAGATTATCTGTAAACCATAGGACCCTTGTATACGCAAAATATTCCTCAACATTCGTCTCCCGCGTTCTTCATGTTGATATCCGACGACGGGCTATATATGTATATAGCCAGCGGCACCAAGCGTTGCGACACAAATTCCCTTTTTTATTCCCAAATTTCATTCTTCATGTTTACTAGTGTTGTGCTTTGTAGTCGAGAGTTGGAGAATAATCGACTAAAAGTAACGGATAGTTTTGTGTGGTAAAATAATGTTTTTATATGTTGACTCAGCAGTCATTATGCCAATAGTTGTTACAGCCAATGACTTAATAGCCAAGAGCCTCGACAAACGTTTGATGAGGCTCTCGTTAGGAAGCTAGAATAAGGGTTTAATTTAGAAAACGGTATTTCTGGACACGGCGCGTATTGTTGGAAAGTTTCTCTATCTTTGGACCGCCGCACTATGTGGAGATTGAGTCGGTTTCGGGTCATAAATCCATAACTTCCATATTTTGATAGTTATACAGCTGTTTTTTTTTTTTAGATAATCTACGATAAATATACTTTAAAATGATATACAGTTTATGCACATAAATATATATTTAATGGTCATAAAAAATACAAAATTTTAAATATTGAAAAATTATCAGAAATTTACGACTATCTTTAAATAATGTGACCTAAAATGTTATAATTAATACAAAAGAAACTCTTAAAATTACTGTTATTAATTAATAAAATAAGAAAAAAAAAACATTTAAGTGTATTATTATCACGGTTCATTTAAAAGATTTTGACGTATTTCACTTTTTTTTTCTATGGGCAATACTCGTATTTCGACAATGAATCTTCTTCTGTTTCTCCTTAAGATCTCAATCGCTAAAGATATGAATTCAGTATAAAATCAAAGCCACATGTTTCAAGCAACTCCTTGTTTTTTCGTCTTTGTGTTTTATCAGAACTGTCTTCGTAGGTTTTAGAAGGGCGTCCTCGCTCTCTCGTCGATGTTGAAGGTTCAGATTCACAAGTAGGATCTTCCAGATTCACAGTGAATATGACGTTCAACCACGCGCTATTCTGATTTAAAAAAAAAACCTTATTTCTGCCAGATTTAGTGTAGCGTTGACGAAAGTTAGTAATAAGATTTTTTTGTACACTTGCGACAATCTTAGCGATGTTTGCCTCGGAAAAGTTGATAAAATTATCCCGTATAAAACGTGTTAAAGCATCAACATAATTCCCGTCACTTTCAATTAAAATAAGACATAGGTCGCGTCTGGTACAGTTGAATTCACTCATTGCGAGAAGGTAGTTGGTTAGTTACACTTTTAGTAACGACAATGATGATCGAAAAATAGTATGTAATTATTGTGTATGTAGAGGCCCTATTTTATAAAAAATAATTGATTTGAAACGTGTGCAGAATGTGGTAGAAAGAACTAATTTATCATTAGGTGGTTATGCGGTTTCCGATATGTTTTATTGATAATTTATTGTGCGAGTGAACTGGAAAATGGTAAGAAATACTCGATACGTTATCTAAATATAAACTGCAACTAAAAAAAATCACAAGTTTAACCTATATCAACTAATAAATCAAATAGCATCAGCTACGTTTCTATTAGAAATTTTTACTATTTCATGTTTTAATAGATTAACATATGTTGTGCAATAAAGTTGCAACTTTTTTTTTCTTCCTGTATAATAATATTAAATTTACTATCAAATAACATCATTTACAGACCTTCGGCAAATTTTGGCAACTGTCAAAACTCTAATTGAAAGTTTCAGATACGCAAAAATGATATGACATGAGATAAATATTTCTAGTAAATATATTAACAAATATATAGCACATTTATGCATACCAAACGAAAGTATATATTATAAGCTTTCTGGAATGGTATAATACTTGTATAGTTTTCATTGCTAGCTTAGGAGAATAATTCTGAAAAAAATAAAATTAAGATGTTTTTCAGAAAATTTTTGAATCATCGTATTTAGATGCTCTTTAATGTAAACCAGTACGAGCCACATACATAATTTATGTATAATATAATAGATTAACTTCTTAGCTACAGTTTGAGGTATAATACAAGTACCTGCGCCGATTTTTACAAAATGTATTTATGGCCAGCCTCTCTTAGGCGCCTCCACATAGTGCGCCGGTAGTTTGGACCTTGTTCCCGATGCCAGTGGGCTACAATTTTTTTCATATTTGTAAATGTTTTTTTTTTTTTAAAATTTTGTTTTAAAATTATAATTTATTAGTCTGTACAGTAAATAAACGGATGTTTTGTTATATAAAACAATGATTTGCTGGCCATAGTACTCTCCTCTGTGGTGGCCGCTGATCGGCCCGCACGAATTGGCGACACTATTAGCAGCATCAAAAATCTAAAACACATTGTCCGGCCTGGGCACCGAACCCAGGATACAATCAGCAACCGCATTTCCGATTGCTCAAGCAATAAAGTGGTCCTTCAAGGTCTATAGACTATAGACATATATAGGTCTATAGACATAAGAAATCAATTACCTTTAGACATAAGTTTGTCCTTAAATAACAAAAAAAAATAACCGTACACTTCATATCAATACACAAACAATTACATAAAATATAGGATTACTTCAAATTAAGTGGCGAAATCATTAATAGAAAACATTCAAATAGAAAAAAAGTTTAAATAAAAGTAAAAACCGAAAACAGATGTTGAAAGTCCACATCAAAACGTTTGCTGAGGGGAACAAACCAAAACGTCATTTAAGTATATGTTTTTATGTTTTTGTTGATTTTTTCAAAAAGCGCTGTTTCAGTTTCGATAAAATTTATATGGAACCACCTCTGAAGTATGGTCTATCAAACAACAAAAAGAATCATCAAAATCCATTAATAATTAGCGGAGATATCGAGTAACAAACATACAAAAAAAAATTAAAAAAAAAAACATTCAGACGAATTGAAAACCTCCTTCTTTTTGAAGTCGGTTAAAAATACGTAAAGTTCTAGGACTAGTTTAGTATTTTATTTGAATGAAAATCTTGTTAATGATACCCTGTGAAGTTTCAAAAGATTCAAAGTAACCCTGAATTCAAAACTAAAATGTTTAGTCGATTTATTTTAGCACATCACTACAAACACAACCGCTGTTCACGTTATCGGACAACGCAGTGATTCATGACCACGTTTAGCGCAAATTTTATGCCTTTCAAGACTATCCTGTTATCCTTAAACTGAAGAACGTTTCTCTTACAAATTTTACCCGGTAATGACCGACTGTGCAAACCTTATGGAGGTTATGTACCGGAAAATTCCGGTGACAGGCGGCTTTAAGCAGTCTCTATCTATCTCTTTTTGACGTACTAAAATATGAGTGAGAGAAAGAGGTAGGAAGCATTTCTGCAGAAAATAATTATACTAAATCTAAGATTAAACAATAGCCGTAATGGTTTTTAATAATGCTGGGAATTGGCGAATATTGGTGGAAGAAAGTTGACGAGTTTTTTTATTGAGATTAAGTTGGTACTTAACTGGTTTGAATAGCGGAAACGTGCTTTATAGCGGGTATAAAAATAAATGAAATTAATGTTTAGCTGATCTATGCTGAATTTTTAAAAAGTTACCACTCAATCGTATCAACGGGGCGCGAGCGAGTCGTGTCGACGGGTCGCGAGCGAGTCATGTCGACGAGGCGCAAGCGAGTCCGCAACGACTACGCCGCCTCCCTTTATATGGCGAACGCTTAGAACATAGAGTTGTTTGCCATTCTGTGCACTTCATATTATAAACGGGTTGGACCGTTATTTAGACTTTTCGGACTTCTGTCTGCCTGTAACGACTGGATAGTGATATCGATAATGATAATGAATGGTAGATATCGAGCCACAAGCCTCGCATTTCTAATTATTGTTTATATAATAATTCGGCAAGCAAACCTACGGCCCACCTGATGGTAAGTGAAACAAAGTTGAAAAATCTCATATACCTGTAGTTTCACCGGCACCCTTACCCTTCAAACCGGAACAGCAGTGCTGCTTGCAGAAATAGGTATGGTGGTAGTAAGTACTTCACGGACGAGCACTTTCACAAAGAGCTTTATTACAAAGTAATCAATCAGTGCATTGACTATTTATTTAATCTACTGACTGAATATTTTGTATTAGTAGTTATTAGTTATGTTGATGACACAGATTCATTGCTCCCGAGTATATTATATCAATATGAAAGCCTACTTCCCGCTATACAAAAACCCATATAATTTACAGTGTCATTTATTTCACCAAACACTCACTCATTTACGTAAATAAAGAACCGTTCTAATTAGTAACAGCCCAACAATTGTGATGAATACAGTTTTAACTCACAACGGCACTCGTATCATAATGAGGACCGCAATTGTTTTCATTCTTTCTCATTTTAAATTCATGTGCATGGAAATAAAGTCATTATATCATTCATATAAAGTTCTTTTATTCATACTACCATCGTCATACTTGCATGAAGAATATCGGGGTCGGATTCTGATAAACTGAAAGCGGCTAACGGTCTGTCCACATCTCTACGTCAAGACGTCGTCAACGTGAAACGGTGCGGTAACGTAGCACGGTGCGTTGACGTAACGTGCAAATTTACGTTACCGTATCGTAAAAATGCCCGTCAGGATCATTGTTAGGTTTATCGTTGACCATGTAGATCCTGAATTTTAATAAGAGAAACAGTAAGGTATGGTTTTAAAGCATCGGATCACATAGACGGCGACAAACTCGCGGGCGTGGAGAGCGCGGGCGAAGCGCATATACGTGTGCGCGCTTGCGGCTAGCGGCGGAACGTGGTACGATATATACGAAGTATACGGTGGTGAAGATGTGGACACGCTCTAAGGCCCTTCATACATTACGATAGTCGCAAGAAACGATACTTCAGTCACATGCCAATAGAACATGTTCGCTACTCGAGGTTCGTACATTATGCTACTAAAAACAAAGAAAATTTCATAATTAGCATCACACATCGCTAGGACGTTTTTTTTAATAATTATATCGAGTGATTCCAGTGACGAAGAAGCACTTGCAGTGTATCTTTATTACAGAAATAGAAGACGAAAGAGGAACAATAAAAAATACTGGGTTCATCCTTACAATACCAGAAACATTAATTCAGGCAATTTAAAGTTGTACAGACATGAATATTTTTCTATTTCTTGAATAAATTTAATATTGTACTACTGTTCCCCGTGATTTTGTCGTGGGCGACCGACACAACGGGTATCGCGAGACAAGTAGCAGATGCGTAGGATACCGGTAGCGAAGTGTGCTAATCACTATACAAATGTATGTGAGATACTCCTCGGCGACTCATCTTTGAGACTCGCGTAGGATGCTAGTCATCTGTAAGCATCGTAATGTAAGAAGGGCCTTAATATCAGACTGTCACTACTGTCTACTGTCTTACTTCCGATACCAACCTGGTGGAAGAAAGAATACTTAGAATATAGATATTTTATATGTATTTAAAAAAAGGTGACTGCCTCTTTGGTCCAGTAGTCCCATCGTGACTGCTGAGCGTGAGGCCGTAGGTTCGGTCCTCAGGGCAGTGTTACTGGGTTTTTCCTTGTGGAATTTTTCAGTAGCAGCCCGGAGTCTCTGAATTTGTGCCCAGTTGATGGCAGTAGACTCGCTCCCTATTACATGGGACTAAAACATAACGGCGAAATATGGGTGCACACACCGCTTCCCATACCTTCGGGGACTACAGGCGTGTTAATATATTGTGTTATGTTAATGATATATTATGATAAAAACAAGTGTTCTTTAACTTGGTGCCGTTTGTCCCCAGTCGCGTCTGAAGTTAAGCGCAGAGAGGGTCTAAGATGGAGCACACAAATCCAAGTAACAAAGATATAGAAGCATTCCCCTATTCTGGAGAGTTGTAGCTAGCCATGCGAACCGTATAGATCCTACCACCAAGCGTGCTGGGTTTTGTTGAATCTTACAACACGTGTCTATTCCTAGAGTGCAGTGAGGAAGATTTATATTCTAGCCAGTCCCCGAACAGGATAAAAAGAGTAGACTACGGAATTTCGATGCACAAAATATCGATGCACGTTACTGCGACAGTTTAATAGCTTGATTTACCAACAATTAAGGGGATCAGGCGCGCGTTATTGGTCACTGTTCAAACCTAACCTAACCCAAATGATTCAATATACTAAATAGTAAACTTTCGCAGTAACGTGCATCGATATTTTGTGCGTCGAAATTCCGTATTCTACCCGGATAAAAATGAAGGTGTTACCAAGATGAAAGTTCAAACGCAACAGACGTAAAAAATATCAAAAGTTTTAAAAAAAACATGCATCATTCAGGCAGGTTAACTCTTAGTCTCCCCACGCTTATCCACGCGGAATCGGATTAAGCCGGTCGAAAATAGCTTAATGTCTGTAGACATAAAGCTATTTCCGACCGGTTTAAGCCGATTCCGTTTTGAGAAGTGTGTGGAACAATTTACTATAGGAATCTGATTTGATTACAAAAAGCACTTATTTCTTAGACCTCCTGGAGAATTTGCAACTAAGTAACTGTAAAAAAAACCCTGCAAATTCTCGTCTAAAAACTCTAATAAACTATGCAATATATCCTATTCCTAACCGCAACCCCACATATTATCAACTTTAACCCTCCATTACGCCAGCAACTTTATTCAGTCATATTTCGCTCACGATACCGAATTTTAAAAAGAATTTGTTGCGGGCATTCTCTATATTTTTTAGTTTCTTGTGTCGAGAGCCGTTTTATTTTGTAGCAAGGAAATTTTTCTGAGCGAAGTTTAAAGCCTCGTTTTGTTGGGAATGTTGGTCTTGTTCAGGGGAATGGAGCGGCGAATTTGTAATTAAATTTTATGTGTGTACTGTAGTAGGTTTGTCTGTAAGATCTCGAGGGTAAGTATATACGATTTGCAAGGTTAAGCTGCGCATGCCGCGGTCAATCCGTGGATGGGTGACCGTTCGTTATACATCGAGACCTCTCCGTACCTTGGAGAATACGTTAAGCCGTCGGTCTTAGTGTCATACGAATACCTATGATAGCCGTTACGGGTAGTCAGAAGCCCGAAAGTGTGAGAACCGGCAACCTTGAGATATCGGCATTGCCAGTATCTAGGTTGCGGAGGTCTGGAGAACATAACTAGGCAGAACAGATCTGTATTAGGTTTATTGAATGCGAACACCAAGTGGGTTCGTTTGATTTTAGTGTTGTCTTCAGGTGTCTTTATGTTCCTTTTTTGCTTTAGTTTAATTGATGTTGATGGAGCTGTATTTTTTAAAATAATACCTGTGCAACATCAAGATTAAGAAAACGCTGAAGACGAATCTCTGCCACTTCTATATGGGACGTCAGTTCGAATTTTGGGTGCATGAAAAGAGCCTCCACTAGTAACGATAATTAAGTACGTCCGGCGCACCCTGGGCAGTCAGCCCCGCTAACATCCTTGCTGACTGGCAATCTATTTAACACAACATGAGATATTCTCGTATTGACACGAGAGAAAAAGGAAGTTCGAATCTTACCTCCAGAATGACGACCTACTTTGTTCTCTATCTCTTCTGATTATCCTGATGATGGTTTCAAAGAAAACAAAACCAAAGAAACCTTTAATTTCACAATCTTACAAATTGAATTGTCACGAAGAAAATACTTGCATTTCCAAATGACACAGATAAATAATTTATGAAGCAAATTAGGTAAATATTTTCGCCTTTTCGGGATTCCAATTCGATTGCTATTTGGAGGAAGATACAGTAAACCAATTCATGGAATTGTGCACTAATATTTTTATGACACTGAAGTACTTTTGCGTATTGCCCTACTGAGACCATATCAACTTCCTGGTTATACATTAATATCCATACATATATATAAAAGGCGAAGCTGACTGACTGACTGATCTATCAACACAGAGCCTAAACCGCTGGGGTTAGAAAGTTGAAATTTTGACAGTAGGTTCCTTTTGTAACGTAGGCATCCACTAAGAAGGGATTTTTCGAAATTCAACCCCTAAGGGAGTTAAATAGGGGAGTAAAGTTTGTATGGAAAATGGTCACTTAACGGGTTCACAATTTCACGTAAGCGAAGCTGCGGGCGAAAGCTAGTTCTTGAATATTCTTTTTTTGTTTCTTAAATAATTTTTATCTGACTTTTGAATTACATAAATTTAACTTTTCAATGATACAATATTAAATAATAATAAACAAAGTTAGTCGTAAAGGGGGTACTAATCTGCAGGCCTCTTAAAGCATCACTGATGATTGTTTCAAAGCAAGTTTTAAAATTTCAAAATTCGATAATTTTTGTTTCCGTAAAAAATGATTTACATTTTTGTTTTTTCAAAAATTCTTCTTCCCTGCTTTAAGTTACGAATTCAGAAAATGGAGCTTCTAATTTGTGATCACAAATATGACCTAAAATGTAAACACAGCTGATCATAGCTAAGCATAGATAGATTTTCGTCGTCATAATGTTTGAATTGTCTGCGTTAGTACATTTATCCACTGCCACCGTCACCGAGAAACGAGATTATTTCGGACCGAGTTCGGAATGATGTGACGGCGTGTGTCCACCGCGACCGATCTCGGTGGTTCTCAACACAAGGCAAAAACCCGTGCATCGACGCCGGCAATCTCGAGTGTAGTGGACAAGTGCAGACGTGTTTTGTATTGCCAGCATTTCGGTCCGTCATGACCTCGGGCCGAGTTATAGCGATAGCGGTGAACTACTCACAATTTCGATGGCCGAGATGACGGCGCTCGGGTGACGGACGTGAGGTGGACATGCAGCCATAGTAATGTATGTATCACTACTTAATCTCGTTCTCGGTGACGGTGGAGGTGGACAAACGCTCTTACGGCCCGCTTCACGCTCCGCGTCTCCTTAAAGAAGTCATAGAGTCACCTAATTTTTATAGGGGACATCATGCATAAGTTTTTTCATTCTAATAATACCTACCATCATCCGAGCACTGTCCCGACCATATCGACGGCCGCAAAGAACAAAACGACAACTGCATTTTTGCGAAAATCACTTTTTTACATAATTGAATTCAGAATTCTTTGTTTTATCTAGTGATATTTTTTTTTCATACAAAATCTAATTTTTACCTTGTTTTTTGTCGCGTATTTAAAGACAACTACACCTTTTTTTACAAAGTAACGAAGTACACACGGACATCTACAATTGTCCGTGTGTACGTCGTACGATTCGGCGCGTCGCATGCGATAAACAAAGATATCAGTCACATGACCGTTTTGTCATGGGCGGTGGGGCAGTTGACTTTTTTTAACTTGCATACTTACTCTTTCTACGACCTCAATTTTGTTAATCTACATTTCATAATACACACATCAAACATGTCTAGGGATAAAGCACATTTTAGCGAATTACTGCAAGTTCTTAAATTGTTTTTTTTTTGACTCCTCATAGTTATTTAGCGACCTATTCATAATATAAAAAAGGAAAGTTTTTGAATTTCGATTAAAAGTTGAAAATCTTCTGTCAAGTCGTTTTCCTATAAAATCCTGCAACGGTTTTGAGACAAAACCGTTTTTACTACACTTCTGAGTCAGATCAATATACATGAACGCTATTAAGGACGAAAAATGTCACTTGAGTTGGGAGAAACGATCAGAGCCGTAAGAATGTGGGAATCTGGCTCTCGGAAACGTACTGTGGCCATCGCTCTGGGCACTATGCAGAGTATAATAAGTCACTTCTGAACACGCTACCGTATCACTGGCAGCGTAGCTGAGCGTCATGGAGGACGAACTCGCATCACCACAGGTAGACAAGATCTTTACATACATATCACTGCTCGATAATATCTTAAAATGAGTGCGATGATGGTGATTACGAGGCTTCATCGCTCTTCGTTCTGCCTAGCCTTTTCCCAACTATGTTGGGAAAAGGCTAGGCATGTTGGGGTCAGCTTTTAGTCTAAACGGTGAGCTGAACACCAGTCTTTTACACGGAGAAACTGTCATCAGACCTCCGCAACTCAGTTGCGCGGCAATGCCTATATCCTAAGATTAGACCGGTTGTCAGACTTTCGGACTTCTGACTACCCTTAACGACACTACCACAGGTATTCGTATGATACCCGGACCGACGACTTAACGTGCTCTCCGAGGCAAGGAAACTAAAATAAGATAATAAAAAGAAATGTATGCTTAAGCACCACGCGACTTCCAACAGCAAAAAGGAGTGGGGCGCGTATTCGTGGACTGAACGCACAGAACAATAAAAAATAAAAACATGTAAATACATTATTCAATGAAATATAAATTTATTTTTCTCATGCTTTGCAAGATGAGCATTCAAAGGCTTCATCGCTTTTCAGGGTTGTTAATAAGCGATCAAACCATTACAAACCGTTTGCACAAAGTCAATCTCTGTTCGCAAAGACCGCTACGAGTGCCACTTATTGAGCCCTGCAATCGTAGGACCCATTCACAATGGGCTCGTGAACACAGAAATGGGGTAGAAGAAAAATGGCGTTATGTGTGCTTTTCTGATGAATCTCGCTTTGACATAAGACCAGATACTAGATGTATTGGTGGACCTCAGGATGCTAAAAACGTGGAAAAATATTGTTATGGCCGAGTATTTGAATCGATGGAAGAACAGAACTGATTTGAATCAGAGGCAATCTCAATGCATAGATTTACGCTGAAATGATTGTTTCGGATGTTATCATTTCTTTGCGGACCCAGTTGGGTGCTTTGTTTTAGCTTATGCGTGATAAAGCACGTCCAAACACGGTCAGAATCATTAAAACACACTTGCTGAAGCTATCATCAACGTGCTACGGTAGAAAAACAGACTACCGTTTGTTCATTTTATGCAAGAAAAACCTTCAATAACTTAGTTTGGAATTTGATTATTTCTTGAAGAAAAGACTAGGAAGAAATTATTTTTTGTTCAGTAAGTTTGATTATTGTGATAAAATAATCTTTATTTACGTGTATTAACACGGGTTCAATTCCTTTGATCCTATGCTTTGCTTTTGTATGATAATAGCTTGTATAAGATTCGATTATTGATTTGTTTTTGAAGATAGTAACTCCTTAGAAATTTTATTTTCTCTGCAAATATTGCATTTTTGTTACTTTGTAATATGATTACGATGATTAAAAAAGAATAAATTACTAAGAATAACTTAATTCTTTTCTTGAACTCCAAAAGCTCATCATATTAATAGCATGTTATCTGCAATATCAATATCTGAACCTTTAGAATTACGAAGTAATTTGAGACAACTACAATATCTTGGTGTCAGTCATAGTTACCCTTTATTTGTTGTCGTAGTTAGATATATATTATAAAAGAGAATAACAATATCTCCTTTTATAAGTAAAATTCTTTGGGAATCAGTAATTACAAAGTCCTACGTAGAAGCGAACATATGGCAGTTGACTCAGTTAGTTATTTATTTTGTGCGAAGTAGAAAAAGACATCTGCCGTATTTCGAAAAAAAAATATATATCAGTTAATTGACCTTCATAGTTTTGTTCAAAATGCCGAATAATATAACTATTGCAAATTTGAAGAGGCTAGCTTTATTTTTGTAAAAGTTATTACATTTTCGCGTTAAAAACGCTCCCCTGAAAACTAGTGATTTTGTAGATAGCCGTTTGTTCTTTGCTGCCGTCGATATGAAGAAGTCTTTCCAGGATCAACTTGTCTCCAAAACCCGTCTAAGTTCACCTTCTGCATTTTCTCTGATATCTATAAATCAAAAGTAACTCTCGCGATGATTAAAGGGCCGTCCCTTTGAGATATCTTCCTTGAATATATAACTAAGTAATTTATTTGACAAGAAAAAATACAGGGGGAGTACCGGCTGAATAGCTTTTTTTTATTTTTATACTCTGCTTCTCCATTTTGGCGTTTTGTCTGCAAAGTCCACTTTGCTTGGAGAAAGTTTATTTCGCATTTTTGCATGTTTATATTTGTGTATAGACTCAATTAATTTATTTACTTGACAGACAGATCTGTGTTGCTGGGGAGTTTGTTGCGCCGTTTCTTCTTCACAGCACCTAGGAAGCGGTGAAGGACGGGCGTTTTCATACATTGAAATTGTATTTTAAATGTTTAAACGAAAAAGAAGAAGAAAATAGGATTACTTTTCATCGTTAACGGCATTTAAAATTCTATAGCCTTGACATAAGGCTTAATTTTCTTCATCTCAATTTAAAGACTGACAAAAAAAAAGACGTTTTTAAAAAATTACACATTCAAAAATGACTGAAATCGATTCAGTAGCCGATTCTTAACAAACTACTTTGAGAGTTACGTTTATTATGTTACACGTTGTATAGGTATCAAAGCAGATTTGATTTATTCAATTTATTAGTGAGCTTAATTTGCTAAAAGATTAATATCAATTCAAATTACCAAATCAAAACACCAACTCCAACAACGCGAAAACCAAAAATCCTATCTCCCTGACTTCCCAACGTTATGCAAATCTCGAAGCTAATCCGTCTCAGCCTGCGTCAACAAATTGAGAGGGTTATCTACTTAACCCTGCAGATCGCGAGATTATCCTCCCAGAAGATATTATTTAAATTGCCTTGTAACGAAAGATAAGGCTCGATGTAAAATTTGGATTTGGAACTCAATATTGGATGTTGGCGAGTTAGGGTTGGATCTTAAAATTTTACGGTGGACACAACTGTTGGGAATTTTCGGAATTGTTGGCCTTGGTTGATTATTTGGACTGACTTGATGGGGAGTTGTGTTTTTAGGCAGTTTTCCAGAGCTTGATATTTATTATGATCTTAATAATTTTATGTGTAGTATTTTTTTTTTCGGATTCATTAGAAAAAAAAATACTGCCTCGTTGATCTAATGGTCTCTTGGAAGGCAAACGTTCAACCGTTAGGCTATCACTTCAAATACTACTTATAAACCAATGGTTTGTCTTATTGCTATAATATCTTTGTTGATCCATATTTTGGCTGCCTCGTTAGCCGCGTGAGGTCGTAGGTTCGAACACCAGATCGGGCAAAGAGTTATTGGGATTTTGTCATTTCTTAGGAACTATGTTAGTTGAAACATTTAGACACACAAACACAATAATACTGAACAAACACCTCACAATCACAGGAAGATTTATCAAGCCCCATGTCCAACATGTATATCCCTATTACTTGAATTCGTATGCTCCATCTTTGACCCTGTCTACGCTTACCAGGTGCAACAAGGGTCACAAAGGGTAAAAAAGATGAGCTATTTGAGCGCTACTGCCTGCTGTGACATCTCTACATAGTATAAAACAAAGTTGCTTCCCGCTGTCTGTCCCTATGTATGCCTAGATCATTAAAACTACACAACGGATTTTGATGCGGTTTTTTTTAATAGATAGAGTGATTCAAGAGGAAGGTTTTAAGCTATAAAACATACACGTGCAAAGCTGGGGCGGGTCGCTAGTTTAGAAGATAAACTAAACAGCGTCTTATCGTAATTTAGTTCAAGTTTCGTAAGTTAGAGGTATCTGAATTATGTAGCTAGTAGGCGTCTCCGTAGGAGGCTTGTGGGCGTAACTACTCTTAGGCTAAGAAAACAGGTCGATGTTTAAACTTTAGCGGGTTATTACTCGGCGTGGGAGTAAATAGGCCGCTGCAGCTGGTGGTAGTATTATGAGAGGTTTTGTAGCGCGACAGTTTCAAGACTTTGTTTTCATGAATATTACTTTACGGACATAGCTGAAATTGCGTTCATTACAATATGCATAAGCATGAAGCATAAACAACTCGTGTCTGTCCCATTGTTGGGCAAAGACCCCTTCTCAGAATAAGAAGGGTTTAAGCCTTAGGGCGCGTTCAGACGACACGCGCACGCCACGCGCGTTATCACCCGCGTTATCACCCGCGTCTAACTCGCTTTGAAATTTGTTGTATATAATTTGAGTCATAAGACACATCAATAGATCTCAAATTGCATTTGCCATCCTAGCCGGGAGGGTGGAGGTGGCGCGGGTTTTGCGCGATTGCGACGCGTGTACTACGCAATAGCTGTTCGAGCGCTGAGCTTGCGCGTGTATTTACATCGATAAAAATTTACGTTAAGACAAGGGACAACAAAGTTTCTGTGAAGGGAGCGACTCGTACGCGACGCGAGCGCGCTTTCGCGCCGACAAAAATCGCGCAAATGTGAACGCAGCCTTAACCCGCACCACGCGTAGTGAACGCGTGGTGCGGGTTAGCGGACTATACGAATCTTGTTGAGAACTTTTTGGAGCCCTCTCTGGCATTGTATGTATATGGACTATTTTTTGTTAAAATGTGAAACCTATTAATAAATATACTGACGTAGGAATTACAAGTAGAAATAACACTTTCAGAAGTAGGTGCCTTCAATTTGTTTCAATATGGATTACCACACACTTTTATACAAGGTTAGTCAGAAAGGGGGTACTAATCCGAAAGGGTGTTAAACTATACATAAAAATGATTAACTTTTGTTCTACAACTTTTCCCAAAAGTCAATAGTTTAAGAGAAACAGTTGTTCAAAAATCTCAAAAAAAATCTCTAAAATCTATCTATCCCCAGTTATGATCACCTGTGTTTACATTTTAGGTCATATTTGGGGTCATGAATTAGAAGCACCATTTTCTGAATTTGTAACTAAAGCAGGGATGAAGAATTTTTGAAAAAACTAAAATAAAAATCATTTTATTTGGAAAAAATTAATATCGAATTTTTTAATTTTAACACTTGCTTTCAAACAATCATCAGCGATACTATAAGTGGGCTTCGGATTAGTACCCCCTTTCCGACTAACCTTGTATAAAACTGTTAATTTTATAATGTTTCATTTTTCTTTTACAAATAAAGGCAACAAACGGTACATATAGGTACTATAATATTATATATCTTTATTTGAGCTCATTCGTAGATAAAATATTATAGTATCTGCAGCGTGTGTGACAGCCTTAATACCTAATTAAAGACACTGTAGCGACATCTATCACGCCACATGCGAACTATTCAATTCTACATCGCGATATCAAGATTTTACACGCAGATAACTATCTGCGTGTTAAATCTTGATATCGCGATGTAGATATACGAGTATCTGTATATACATACAGGGTGTTAACGAATTCGTGTAATTCCTTCAAACCGCGTCATCTACTGGTGACACAGATTAACCCTAAAAGAGATTTTTTGAAAAACAACTGAAAAATAATAGAAAATATAATCTTAGTTTTCTATTTCTGAGTCATTTTAGAGCCCCGAGTTAACTAACTGCAAAGAATAATATCGCGTTAGTCTTGCCCGCCAGCCGCGTTGCTGTGCTTTCATTCATTTAAGCGTGGCATCGAAATGTTCAAGCGCCTGAAAATATTTTTTTGCAAAAAACTTATTTTTTTACTGAATCCTTATTAGGTGGTTTAGATACGATCACTTACCCCTACCGCAAGAAAAAAAAAACATTTTAATTTTTTGATTTTTAATCACGCTAATTCCCGTGCAGGGCTAATCTACACCAGTAGTAGATCATGTGGTTTTAAGGAATTACACGAATTCGTTAACACCCTGTATACAACCTCCCAACATCAACTGTTGGGCAGTAGCCCGCCAGGCACAAGACTCCGCCTGGTTGGAGGATCCTCCCTTTGGTTGGAGGAACACCACACCTAGTTCCTCCACAACACATTCAATTCAAACGATATTGAAGGTATCCACATAGGTCATATTATATCGCACACGGCTGTTGGATAGACTGGAATTGTAGCATAGAACCAAAAACTACGTTCATCACAAAGTTCACGACCCCCGAAAATAGGACAATCTCGCCGAAGGTCAAGGACACACTATAAAAACAGAGTAGATACTTGTTAGTCGTACTTCATGTCAACAAGCACATTCAACTCTGGACTTTATTAGCAACTAGCTTTTGCTCGCGGCTTCGCTCCCGTTAATTTACGGATCCCTAATTTTTTGATCCCAAAATATAGCCTATAGCACTCAGGGATAACGTAGCTTCCTATTGGTGAAAAAATTTTTGAAATCGGATGAGTAATTTCGGAGATTACCTCCTACATACAAACAAACAAACAAACAAACAAATTCTACCTCTTTATAATATTAGTATAGATTGCTCTGAGCTCTCGACAGAACGGACACAGATTTATGATAAGTTTGACAAAGTAGACGAAGGTAATAAAATGTTAAGGCGAGAGTTCTCGACTGTGAAATTTCGCATTTCCACTCTCAAGCATGCGCGCTCGCGGCGAACGCGGTAAGTGCGTCGTCGCGTTGACCACGTGAATTAAAGATGGCAAATACAGGGTGTCCCTGGAAGTCTGGATCAAATCGAATAGGGGCGTGGGCAATGTCATTTCCAAACTTTTTAACCTTGAGAATGTCGGTGCAAATTTTTACGGTTCAAAAACTATTGTAGTGGTAGGATATCTATGTTATATTTAGATCTATATTATACGACTATATTCTCATATAATCATGTGTTATTACAATAAATGGGCAGTTCTATATCATCATTCGATCGTTTCACTTCTCTCCTTACGTCGATCCTTACATGGCGACCCTGCCAGCCGGGATCTGCTCGATTGCATATACGAGTCCTTATAAGGACTAAGTTATGTAAACAATCGTCGTGAACAGTGATCTTCCAATGTAAAATACGTCTTAAAAATAAATTAGCATGATGAGTTATTATTCAGAAGATACATACGGTGTGAAACCGACGCACAACGTTTATCTGGCTCTTATTGCGAAAAGTTCTGTTCAGTTCATAAATTTTCAAAAATGGGAGGCTCCAGCTCAAAGGCGGAAGTTGTAATTGCCCAGAGTGCTGGAGGTCAAAATACAGCCAGTACGCAGCAGGTCCAGCAACACGAAACCACCAATATCTTGCTGATTATCATATGTACTACATTGGTGGTGAGCATTTTGGTAGTCGCATATAAGTTGGCAAAAAAGTGCCATGACAAACAGATACGAAGAAGAATAGACGAGATGAAGCTGATGCGATATTCTAGTATCCTGCGGAAGCACCAGATTAAACCGGACAGTGTGGTCTAAAGTGGCGTGTCAGTGTTGGTGTAGTAGTGTCAAGGCGGAGTGCAAAATTTATATTCCAGTGCATAACGGGGGGCGCGTAAAAAGTGCGTATAAACTGTAAGTAGCTCATGTAATCGCATTTAAAGGAAAGGTTCAGTAGTACTTACTACATTGCCTAAATAATAATACATAATGTGTATTATGCTATAATTAACATACTTACACTTTTCTTATAAAATTATATTTTGATGAGTATTAAATAATAATAATCATTAAATATTATTTAATGATTATGTGTTATGGCAGAGGAATTGGTGATCATTTTAAATGAATTAAAAGGTTTATGGAAATATCTTATTAAAATCGGTCCCAGTCATAGAATTGGTAAAATAATAGAAATAAAAAGAAACGAAGCAGATACAGTTTTATTAAAATATAATAAATATTTAGAGATATATAAATCGCAGTTAATTAAATACTCAAGAGAAGAGATTTCCTTAATTACCAAGATTTGTGAAGAATTTGACAATTTATTTTCGGAAGTTATTTCTTTGTGTATTGATCAATCTGAAAAGGAGGTATCTTTTTCTGAATCGCAAACAATGGCAGGAGATCATTTTGATTTAAAGATAGCTTTAAGCCTTTTCCCTGTCATGACAGATGATGATAAAAATACAAAACAGTTAATAGAATCTATAGAATATTATAATTCAGTGTTGATAAAACCCGAATGTAAAAATAGATTAATTATGTTCATATTAAAAAGTCGATTATCGCAGCAGGCTAAACTAAAATTGTTACCGAAATATGATACGGTCGATGAACTTTTATAGGATATGCGACGACTATTATTGCCCCGAAAAAGTCACATTGCTTTACAAACAAAGTTGCAGCAGGCTCAACAGGATAATAAATCTGTTCGTGACTTTGGAAAGGAAATTTCTGAGTTGTTTGTGGATCTGACCATCTCGCAGGCTGACGGGAACTCTGACAGTTATAACGTTTTGCAACCTCTGAATGAAAAACTGGCTATAAAAAAGTTCGCCGATGGACTGCGCGATCGTCGGTTGAGTACAATAATCGCTGCGCGAAATTTTAGTTCCTTGACAGAAGCTGTTCAGTCGGCGCAAGATGAAGAGATTCAGTCTACTTCAGGGGAGATGATAGGTACGTATAATCCTAATTATCGCTTCAACACGGGGAGAAGAGCTCAGCGCGGTCAATACAGAGGGGGTCGCAGTTTTTTGGACAGTTCCAGAGAACGCATGCAAAATACATATAGGCGCACGCCCAGTCAGCGATCTCAGGTACCGTACTCAAGAAGTAACTATCGAGGATATAATTATTACAATAGAGGAAATTTCTCGGGAAATCGTACTGATAATAATTTTTCCGCTCAAAGTAACATGAATCTCGTAGCAACAGAGGATGATGTTGTAGATACAACGGACCAAGCGAAGCCTAATTCGGAAACGCTGAATCATTTTTTTCGGGACTGAGTTTATGTTATCAGGTAGCAGTTTAAACAAAGTTTCATTTATGATCGACAAATATGAACATGATTTACTTATCGACACTGGAGCATCGGTTTCTGCTATCAAATACGATTCTGTTGAACGTTTACGAATACCTTTCCATAAAGGGAGCGTTACTGTCAAAGGTATCGGAGGAGATATATTCTCGGAAGGGTATTGTTATTTAAAATTAAATTATAATAGTCATACTTTTACACATAAATTTTTGATCTTTAAAAACTTACCCTGCAAAATGCATGGAATCTTAGGACAAGATTTTCTCAAAAAGTATCGAGCCGTTTTAAATTTTGAGTTAAATATTTTAGAATTATTAACAGAACGTAACGAAAGGGTGACATTGCGGTTTGAGTACTTGACACCATCATCTAATTCATATCTTATTATACCTAGACGATGCGAATCGATACATTACATACAGTCTAATATAAATGAAGATTGCGTTGTAGCTTCTCAGGAATTATGCGAAGGAGTTTTCCTAGCCAATACATTATCCAGGCCGATGGACGGAAAAATTCCGGTACGGATCTTAAATACTAGGGATACAGAGGTTACGTTAAATTATGCTCAGATTAAAACAAGTAAATTAAGTGAATATGTTATCTGTAAATTTGATAGGCCCACAATAAATTCTGATCGAGTGAAATTATTATTTTCATTACTCAATTTGACACATTTAAATGAGGAGGAACAAAAATCAATTGAAAAAATTTGTGCTAAATTTCCTGACGTCTTTCATTTGCCGGGCGATAAGTTAACAACCACTTCAGTATATGAGCAAACTATTGAGTTAAAACCTAATAGTTGCCCAATTTACACTAAACAATATCGTTTACCCCATGCACAGAAAGCAGAATTAGATAAACAAATTGGTAGTATGTTAGATACCGGTATAATAGAAGAATCTAGGAGTGCATGGTCTAGTCCTTTATTATTGGTGCCCAAAAAAGGCGATTCTACTAAAGAAAAAAAATGGCGTGTAGTAATCGACTATCGTAAATTGAATAATCAGATACAGGATGATAGATTTCCCCTTCCCAACATATCGGAAATATTGGACTCATTATCAGGAGCGGTATATTTTACGCATCTTGATTTATATCAGGGATTTTTTCAAACGAGCTTACACAAAGACAGTAGACCATGTACTGCGTTCACAACCGGAAAAAATCAATACCAAATGACAAGAATGCCAATGGGCCTCAAGTCTAGTCCAAACAGCTTCAGTAGGATGATGACAATAGCTATGTCAGGCCTAAATTACGACAAATGCCTGGTTTATCAAGATGACCTTGTTGTATTTGGCCGAAATTTGAATTCCCACAATCAAAACTTAATGGATGTTTTTAGTAGATTACGAAATGTTAATTTAAAGTTAAATCCTCCAAAGTGTAAGTTCCTACAGAAAGAAGTTTTGTATCTGGGCCACATTATCTCAGAAAATGGAATTAAACCCGACATGGAAAAAATAAAGGTTTTAGAAAATTATCCAAGGCCACAAAGTGCCGATGAAGTCAAACGCTTTGTAGCCTTTTCTAATTATTACCGAAAGTTTATTCCGAACTTTGCAAAGTTAGCTTTACCTTTGAATAAACTATGTTGTAAGAATGTAACATACTCATGGTCAAAAGACTGTGAAAATGCATTTCAATTTTAGAAATCCGCCTTGTCAAATCCGCCAGTATTGCAATATCCCGACTTTACTGAAAGTAACGAATTTATTTTACAAACAGATGCGTCAGGAATTGCTATAGGGTCAGTATTATGCAATAAAGATGGGCGACCTGTGGCTTATGCCAGTCGTAGTTTAAATAAGGCAGAAATTAACTATCCTACTATTGAAAAGGAACTCTTATCAATAGTATGGAGTGTAAAGTATTTTCGACCTTATTTATACGGCAGACGGTTCAAAATACAGACCGACCATAGACCGCTTGTTTATTTATTCGGTATGCGTGACCCCTCAAGTAGATTACTAAAGTTCCGATTGCAGTTAGAGGAGTATAATTTTACTATAGAATATTTAAAAGGAAAACAAAATTCGGCCGCAGATGCCTTGTCACGAATTATTACATCTTCTGACGATTTAAAAAATATGAACGAAAGAACAACGATTAACGTTTTAACAAGAGCTCAACGTCGTAAACTGCAAGCCGGAGATAACGAATATATTCCTAGGAATGATTTGGTTGATGATATTGACACTAACTCAAGGTTTGGTCAAGCAAGAGTTGTGGAAATAATTAAAAAACCAAATCATTTTACTGAAATTTCACTAATTAGTAATAAGGAATTAAATAAAATGATAAAAAATGGAATATTACTACAAAAATATAATTACTTTCTGTATGCACCGAGTAAATCTATGATATACTTAGACACAACATCCCGATCATCAATATCGCGAGACGAATTGGTGAGGGATTTGTTAATTTTATGTAAGAAAATAAATATTGATAACGTATGCATATTGAGAAAAGAAAATAATAAAGATTTCATTGCGGGTCTTATAAACGAAGTAAAAAGATATGATAAATGGCCTGGACCCCGTATATGCGTTGTTAATAATGTGCAAAGAATAAATAACGTTGATAATATAAGAGTAATATTAAATGATTTTCATCTGTTGCCCACAAGTGGCCATGCGGGCATCAGGAGAATGAAGAATAATATCAAAAAATACTATTTTTGGCCTAACATGTACAAAGATATAACAGAATACGTTTCTAAATGCGAGCAATGTCAAAAACAAAAATATTCGATAGGTACTAAACAACCCATGGTAGTAACAAGTACGGCTAAGTCAGCATTTGATAAGGTCTTTCTAGACATAGTGGGACCACTTCCCAGGGATACCCATAACTACAGCTATATACTCACACTGCAATGTGAGCTTACCAAGTTCACCGAGGCGTATCCGTTACAATGCAAAGATACGGTAAGTGTAGCGCGTGCCTTCGTAGATAATTTTATTTTAAGGTTTGGCATACCTCGTGAAATCGCTACTGACCGGGGGACAGAATTCCTTTCCAGTACAATGAAAGAGATATGCCAACTCTTAAAAATTAACCAGCTTTCCTCAGCAGCTTATCACCATGAGAGCATAGGAGCGCTGGAGAATTCGCATAAAACAATGGGTGCGTATCTTAGAATTAATTGCGAAAATAAAACAGGACGTTGGAGCAGCTGGTTACCGTATTGGTGTTTTACGTACAACAATACGGTACACACTGAAACCAAATACACGCCTCATGAACTTGTATTTGGGAGGAACTGTATTTTACCCAATAACTTAACTAGTAATGTCGTAGATCCTTTATATGCTCACGATAATTATGCGTTAGAGTTGAAATATCGACTTCAATTAGCACAAAAAGACGCTCGCGATAATTTACTTCGTAGTAAAATTAAGCGAAAAGTTAAACATGATGTCAATTTGAAGCCGATGTATTATAAGAAAGGCGATTATATATTATTAAGGAATCCGTCTGAAAATAAAATGGATCCAATATATCTAGGACCATATTTAGTATTGGAGGATTTGGATCCTAATGTGAAAATTGTTAATAAAGGTAGAGAGGACATAGTTCACAAAAACCGTACAAAGTTTTATAATGTCCCAAATTTGTAATAATGAATTGGAAAGTTATTATTATTATTTTTTGTAATAAATTGTTTAAATTTTACACTCACATAATTTTAGACACTGAATTTGTAATATGATCGCTAAGCTACAATCATGTAATGTAACTTTAGTTATCTGTTGTTTATCTTAACTGTATTTAACATTTTGTAATGTTATTGTATTCTAATTATTTCATTATGTGTGCAACGTAAAAAAAAAAAACAATATACTACCGTATATGTTTTTTTTTTTTTTTTTTTTCTCGAAGACGGAAGATGTAGTGGTAGGATATCTATGTTATATTTAGATCTATATTATACGACTATATTCTCATATAATCATGTGTTATTACAATAAATGGGCAGTTCTATATCATCATTCGATCGTTTCACTTCTCTCCTTACGTCGATCCTTACACTATGACCAATTATTGTTTTTTTTCAATCACTTTGCATACAAAAAAATCATAAAAAAAACTATCAAAGCTATCATTTTTTTCAGGACTTTGGCGAACAGTAGGCCTTTCTTGTGGTAATACTTTTACGCAGCTAGAAAACATGTGTTCAGTAAGAAAAAACATTTACTGCTAAGGCTTTTTTGGTCAGTTAAAAATTTTACTTACTCAAGTTCTTACTACTACAATTTTTGAAATGACCTTGCCTACGCCGCTATTCAATTTGATCCATACTTCCAGGGACACCTGTATAACTAACAACCAATAAATTCAACTACTTTAAAAAGTTAACCATACTAACAGTTAAATAAAATTAACTACAACGAATGAAAACTTGGATGCCACAGCCACACCGTTACGTTTAGAGAAATAAATCTTAATTAAGTCCTTCATTATGATATCTAATACAATCATAACGGATGAAATAATAACATTAGCTAGACAGTCCTAAGCCTGTTACAGTAAGAAGGAAAGAATTCATTCGATTTCATGAAAGTAACACATTTTCACACGGAAAAACCTAATAACACATTGACCCGACCTGGGAATTGAACCCAGGACCTCACGCTCACTAGTCGCGCTTGCGACCACTAGCCCAACGAAGCAGTCTTTTTTTTTTGAAGTCGTTGAGTAAAGAGTATTTTTAACCGACTTCAAAAAGGAGGAGGTTGTCAATTCGGATATTTTTTTTTAAAAATTTGTGTTCGTTCATATCTCCTTCATATATAAACGGATTTGCAAAATTCTTTTTTAGTTTCAGAGGGTATTCTGCCGAGGCGGTTCCATTTAAATTTGGTGAAGATCTGATGAAGACCCTCGGAGATTCACAATGGAACTCTTCAATGGATAACAGAAAATTACCCGGGATTGCTGTAATTGCATTTTTGTGTATTGTTTATGCCATTTATAATAGAAAAATATAATAACTTTAAAAACAGTGAAAACCGACTTAAAAAAAGTAAAAAGAATAAAATATTTACCATATTATAAAACTAACAGTTTCAGAAGTCGGTGCAATTTTACACTGGACGAAATTGAAGGCACCGACTTCTGAAACTGTTAGTTTTATTTGAAGTCGGTTTTTAATTTTTTAAAGTTATTTTATATCTATCTGTCTGTATCTGTTGTATGCAGATACTAATGCAAAGTTCAAACCCGCTGTATCCCGCAATCCTCAACACCGAAGGCGAACGCTCTTACACTTCGCCAATTAGCACCAAAACTTAACTGTGCCGCTAAAACTTCGTCTGCTGCACTACTGAACTGGGTCAATGGTGACAATAGCCTACATGCACCATTCAGGAACTTATTTTTTTGTAATTATAATAATATATATATAATAATATAATATAGCTTTTGCCCGCAGCTTCGCTTGCGTGAAATTTTGAACCCGTTAAGTGACGATTTTCCATACAAACTTTCATCCCCTATTTAACTCCCTTAGGGGTTGAATTTTAAAAAACTCTACCTTATTCCTTGTCTAAATTATAAAGGGAACCTCTGTGCAAAATTTCAGCTTTCTAGGTCCAAGGGTTTGGGCTGAGCGTTGATGAGTCAGTCAGTCAGTCAGGACTTTTCTTTTTATTTATGTAGATAGTGGAGAGTCCCTGATTTCCATTTAACCATTAGATCTTTCAGTTCGTTTCAGTTAACGGTAGATTGTCCTTTAAGTCCGGCCGCACATTAGAAGAAATTTTAGCCGAAACATTTCTGACTCATGCGCGAAGGATCTCTGCGCAAACATTTTGTACTAGACCCCGCATACTGTCAGAATTGGCCGGATCTGGTAGCCTTCGGACTCTAGTACAAAATGTATGCGAGACGGCCCTCGTGTTACGCGTCAGAATTTTTCTGACAGAAATTTCTTATTATACACGGTGTCCCTGGAAGTATGGATCAAATCGAATAGGGGCGTGGGCAAGGTCATTTCAAAACTTGTAGTAGTAAAAACTTGAGTAAAATTTTTGCCAGACCAAAAAAGCCTTGGCAGTAAATGTTTTTTTCTTATTGAACACATGAAACTTGTAGTAGTAAAAACTTGAGTAACATTTTTGCCATACCAAAAAAGCCTCTGCAGTAAATGTTTTTTCTTATTGAACACATGTTTTCTAGCTGCGTTACAAAGTCCTGAAAAAAAGTGTTACCTCTGATAGTTTTTTTTTAAATTTTTTTATGCGAAGTGACTGAAAAAAAACAATAATTATCATAACTTTTGAACCGTAAAAAATTGCACCGACATTCTCAGGGTTAAAAAGTTTGGAAATGACATTGTCCACGCCCCTACTCGATTTGATCCATACTTCCAGGCACACGGTGTATACTGCCGGGTTTAAATATAATAATAAATAGAAGTTATCTACAGTTATCACACAAATAGAAAAGTCAAATTTCTAAATAACAGAGCTCTGTGATCTACTGTACTAGACGGTTTACAACATTGTAAAATATTGTTTATAATTTACAAAACATTACTTTAATTTTCTATCATCCAGATAGTCAGTAATACTTTTTAACATTAACACTGTGTACAAATTGATTAATTCCAAAATTGACAATATTGTAACAACTTTTCACAATCCTTAAGTGATGCATCATTCGCTTGTAGTCGAAATTCAACCATTCTTTTACAAAAATAATGGTCGAATTTCGACCACAAGCGAATGACGCATCACGTAGTGATATCGTGTACATCCGGCTTTATTCTAGTGGCAGGGAGTGCTGCTACAAACCGAGAGAACTTGTGTTTAATTTACAGATCGAAATGGAGAAATGCAGATACGAATTTAGCTTTGTAACGTATTTGTTAAGTATGGCAAGTCAAACATGAAACCCGAAGCGAAGTTTGAAATACACAACAATAAACCTATACCATCTTATTATAAAAGAGGGTTTATTTTATGAGACGTCACAAATTAGTGGGTAGTAAGTTTTTATCGTGTGAAAATTCTCATGGATACCCTTTGCCCGGGGATGGCGAAGGGTTATGCCAGACTCTTACCAGTTAAAATCCCACGGTGTTACTTCTCCTAACCTATTGCCGGGGTTGCGGGATTCGCAGCTGCATGCACCGCAACACAGGTCTCGGTCCGCCAGCCCCTGGCGGAGTTCTCCTTCTATGGGGTCTTGCCCCACGTTCTCCAGAGAAGCGCGCGCGAGACACTGCGTTCCGCCTTCTCGGGTCTGTTTCTGGTCCGGCGCCGGGTCCCCCCTAACTCGGTGCTTCTGGCGCAGGCAGGGAGAGTGGCCATCGTCTCTCTCTCCCTCTCTGTTCTCTCCTTGGTCACCATCACCACCTCGCAAAAGGGGGCGACGGCTTCCCACGCACTCTCGCTCCCGACCATAGACAGAACCACGGCCGGAAGCGAGAGGTCACTGACTGCCGCGACTAGTTCACGGCGCCGCGTTGCCTACGCAAGGCACGCCTGCAGCGCCGTATCCTGGGGTAGTCGACGCAGTGGTGACATCCGGGCGTCTGCTCCCGGCCTATGCGACACAAGTACTTCCCGAAACAACCATGTCCCGAGAGCACCTGCGTCAGCCGGAAGCTGAGGGCATCATGCCGCCTCTCCAGCCACCCCTCCATTACGTGTCTTACCGCCGTTATTGCGGCCGGAAGCCTGACTGCTGAGCGGGAGGTGGTTTCGATCCCCTGGTCGGGCAAAGCGTTATTAAGTTTTCCCGTGTGAAATTTCTCGGTAGCAGCCCGGAGTCTGCATTTGATCCCGGTTGATTGCAATAGACTCGCTTCCTATAACATGAGACTTAAACATAATGGCAAAATCAGGGTGAACCATAGACCTCTACCCACCACTTCTATATACCTTAGACTTGATTTAAGCCATCTCTCATAATTAAAGAGCAAACGTTTCTGTACAAAATAAAATGTTATTTCGTTAAACTAAGTAACGTGGACAAGTCTTGCAATATACCGGAGCAGGTAATATCCGCCAGCTAGTAAACATTGTGTGCTGAGGTGACACAATATAGTGAGGACACACTCTGTCATAGATACCTATGATCGTATTAATAAACCACTCAACACACACACACACATAGCAGCTTCGGACCGTATCAAATGACATAGAAACGACACCTAAAGCTATTTCTACACCAGTGCGCTTTCATGTTGATCTTGCGTCTTCGTCTGAAACATTCGTGAAGCGCCATAGCGCATGCCTTAATACTAGCGCGCGCTAATCCGTCTATTGTATGTCGACAGACGACAGACCGTGGCGCACCGGTGTAGACGATAAGCTGCATGCGTCTTATGGCAATCAATATTGCATGCGCTTGACGCAAGAGGAATTGAAAGTTGAAAGCGCAAGATGAATATGAAAGCGCACTGGTGTAGACATACCGTAAACACCCGTTATGCGACATTGGCGAAATGGACAAGTTTTTTTTGTCGCAAATATCCAACTGGGGCGGTCAAAATGGTTTTCATGATATTGTAATAGTAATAAAACAAAACTACAAAAACTTGGCAGTATGGGGGCAATAGTAATTCAATAATTTAATTCCTTACTAAACTGAGACTCGAAAGAAATTCGATTGACATGGAACCTATCCAATTCTGCTGATATAAATTTAATATAGCTATAACTTAGTATCGGATTATGACCTGCAAAGTTTTTGAGGAGCGTGCCAAAAGAAATTGGCTTCCGTTTCAGATCGCTAAAAACTGGGAACTTACTTTATCATCTATGGCTAGGATGATAAATCTTCGAACGTTGACTATACGTATCGAAGTCTAGATGTAGTCCCTTCTGTTTCTTACTTAGCTTTCTGTCTTTTGCGGATGTGGTGGTCAAACATAAGAAAACAATAAAAAAAACTTTAAATTATCTGGCAAAGGTTCTAAGAGCTACTAAGTATCGTTAATAGAATATTTTTTTTTTAATAAAATATTGTAACTTTTGTTAATAAGATAACAAGATACCTACTTCCTGCGCGCTTCTTGTACTTTATTAATTAGGAATCTTGTTACCTAATTAACTAAAATTGAGATATTCTTTATTTAAATGTGTTCTAGTAACCCTGTGAATCTTGTTTCGCCATTATTTGAAGTAATACTCATAATATGGTACCGTACTTGAAAATTATTTTTTACTAGCTGTTGCCCGCGGCTTCGCTCACGTAACTTAGTTTTCTTTAATGTTTATGTATGTACTCGTATACTTAACAGATCATCGTAAAGTTTTGGGGTAAGTACAGAAAAGGACATTAGGTAGGTTCCTACGGGAACGCGGTTAGCAAACCGTTATTATAATGTGAACGCCTTAATTTCTCTCTAATCCAAATTACGAAAGTTGCATTCAGCAATATTGTAATTATGTAAGTTTATCATGGTAATCAGTGCCGGATTAAGACAGCGTGGGGCCCGTAGCAAATTTGAAAGGGGGCCCTTGAGTTGCATTATCTACTTATTAATTTTACGTTATAAAACAGTGGTATTACACTGATTTTGTATTAGTCCAAAGCGATTAGATCGAGCGATCGTCAAAACAGAAATAATAACACAAAAGCACGTAAAAACTAAGAAACTAACACGAAATAAAAGGCCGGTAAAAAAAACAAAAGTTAAAAAAATACACGCCTGAAAAGTATAAATTAGCATTATAAGCGTTTTTTTTTTAATCATTACCTTTTCATTGTCAGTTCAGTTTTTAGGCTTAATTTCTTAAAAAAATAAACGTAATGAAATAGTTTGTTTCAATATACAAAAGAATATAGTCGAGTGCAGTAGTACATACAAAGCGTAGTAGCACCGCGAGCGGCGATTTTTTTTCGCATTTTTACGATCGCATGATGTCATTCTAAGTGCATTTATGGCTTTTGGCTAAATTCACAAATGTTCAATTTTAAGTTGCCGATAAGTCTAGTGCTGTCACTATCGTTAGACTCTCGTGATAAGTTTCACTCAAAAAATTACGCTCAGGCAGAGATGAGTGGCTTTAAATACTCGGAGCCCCCTTTCGCGCGGGGCCCGTAGCAATTGCTACTCTTGCTACGTGGATAATCCGGCACTGATGGTAATCACAACTTCAGCTGCTACTAGAGCCTGATTAGTAATCTTCTTTCGTCTTTCTATCAATCATCGTAGTTTGTTATTTACAAAACTTGTACTTAAAACCCCTGAAAAGTATAAGTTAGCATTATAAGCGTGTTTTTTTTTAATCGTTACCTTTTCATTGTTATTTAAGTTTTTTAGGCTTAATTTCTTAAATAAATAAACGTAATGAAATGGTTTGTTTGAATATACAAAAGAAAATAGTTGTGTAAGTACATACAAAGCGTAGCAGCAGCGCGAGCGAAGCGAGCGCGATTTTTTTTTCGCATTTTTGGCGAAATCATGATGTCATTCAAAGTGCATTTATGACTTTTGGCTAAATTCACAAATGATCAATTTTAAGTTGCCGATTAGTCTAGTGCTGTCACTTTCGTTGGACTCTCGTGATAAGTTTCACTCAAAAAATTACGCTCAGGCAGAGATGAGTGGGTTTAAATATGCGGAGCCCCCTTTCGCGCGGGGCCCGTAGCAATTGCTTAATTTCTTAAATAACTAAACGTAATGAAATGGTTTGTTTGAATATACAAAAGAAAATAGTCGAGTGAAGCAGTTCATATAAACCGTAGCATTAGCGCGAGCGCAGCGAGCGCGATTTTTTTTTCGCATTTTTGGCGAAAGCATGACGTCATTCTAAATGCATTTATGGCTTTTGGCTAAATTCTCAAATGTTCAATTTTAAGTTGCCGATAAGTCTAGTGCTGTCACTTTCGTTGGACTCTCGTGATAAGTTTCACTCAAAAAATTACGCTCAGGCAGAGATGAGTGGCTTTAAATATGCGGAGCCCCCTTTCGCGCGCGGCCCGTAGCAATTGCTACTCTTGCTACGTGGCTAATCCGGTACTGATGGTAATCACAATTTCAGCTGATGCTAGAGCCTGATAAGTAATTGTCTTTCTATCAATCATCGTAGTTTGTTATTTACAAAACTCCCGTGCTTAAAATCCTCTTTCCGTGGTTTAAACAATTTATTCTACTCTGATAATGTATTGTCAGCGTTTGCTCTAAGGTAGGTACACGTAGCGATGTGGAGTTTCATACTAAGACTCGTATATTATGTAGGTACTACCAGAACTGTATTTTTGTGTTATTAAGAAAAAAAAGTGATGTGAATTGGTTTTAAAACATAACTATAAATGTTTAGGTAACGACCAAAAAGTAATTAATTTTAGTTATATTCTAAAACTTCTCTGTAAACTACGTTCGTAGTTTTGCACTCGGTAGTTAAAATGTATAGAGATTCAGGACTGGTGACGCGAGAGCAAGGGACGTACAGTTGTCCGTGAGAGAAGCAGCTCGTCCTGAGGTCGCCACCTGCAGCCGTCAGTGTCTGCCCCTGCGACTTGTTTATGGTCATAGCGAAGCATACGCACACAGGAAACTGCACGCGCTTAAACTGAAAGGGATAATTGTGGGGATTAGTGGTATACGTGGTATAAACTCTGTCTCGCCAACGCCACAACCCGTTAGAATTTCCGCCTCAATGATGTTCCTCTGCAAAGAATGACTTTGAGTCGAGTCCCGTTAAAAAGTTTTGGCGGAGTTAAATTGCGAAGGAGCATAATCGGGACACCGATCTTTAGCTTGATGACGTGTGCTGGAAGTCCACTTGCAGTAAGGGAATTGAGAAATTCTACGGGATAATGTGTGGCGTCATCTTGAGCGACAACAGTGTTTATCGAAGTGTAAACCACCTCATTCCCCTCAATTTCCGAGAGAATGCTTTCGTTGATCGCCGCAGCTTGGTCGTTTCTGGGCGTTAAAATGGCCCGTTCGCACATGCAAGAATTTTATTGGTGCGGTATTCGACTAATGTTCCCATGCACCAGACGAATCATATCTTCTAATGTGGGAACCACTCTACCAAGTGCTTCGGGTATCTCAACTTGACCACAGTCCACTGGTAGGGTTCCGTCACCCAATTTTAGGAGAAGATCGGAGAATTCTTGAGCGTGTAAATTCCCGCCAAGCCGCGCTCTCATATTCATATTCAAGCGCACCTACGAATATGTGGCAATAAAGAAGAGCATTTCAACGAAGCATTCACCTCATCAGCCCTAGTTCCTCGCGTCACCACAGGCAGCGTTTGTCGGAAATCGCCGCTAAACAGAACAGTGACACCACCCATCACTTGATCGTTCCTGCGGATGTCCTTCAGAGTTCTATCTACAGCCTCTACTGCTTTTCTGTTTGCCATCGTACATTCATCCCAGACGATTAAAGAGCAATCCTAAAACACGCGCCCCTTGTCACTATTTCGTGACACTCCACAAACTGATGTTTCGTTGCTCTCTAGATCGATGGGAATTTTAAACATGGTGTGCGCCGTTTTGCCGCCAAGAAGCAGTGTGGCAGCAACTTCCGACGACGCTACAGCAATGGCAATCTTGCTTTACCTCCTGACCTCTGCAAGGATGCCAGTGGTAATGAATGTTTTTCCTGTTCCACCAGGAGCATCCAAGAAAAACATCTTACCCTGGCCGAGCCCAATGCTTTCAAGGATAGTGTTAAAAATTTGCTTTTGCTCTGAGGTAAACTTTGCGACGTATAGTCATTTACGATGTTATTCATGGTTCTTGCATCATAATTAGTTTCGGCGGCGTATTCCCTGTTTCCACGGTCTTGAACATCGGAAAGCTGTGGAGCCGGTAACCCATATTCGACCAGAGTATTGCCACCAATCGAAATGACTACGTCTTGGAGCGAACTAAGACAACTGTTTAAGATGCGTTCATCAGTTGCCTCAGTATCATCATCGGTAGTACGTCTCAGAGCCCTAAGAAAATCTTCGGACAGATAATGTCGGTATTTTTACCACAATAGAACTGGGTTGGAGATTCCGCAGAACACCAACATGACGGCAAACAAATGTCGCAGACGACTGGCACGGTCACTAACGCTGGCCTCCTCGAGAGTGTCATCCCAATGTTGGTCACCGTCTAGAAGGTGAAGTGCTACGCAGGCAGCGCGGTATGTGGGATAACTCTACGCCATCAACTGTCCTCAAGAACGAAAAAACATGTTTTTGCCTTTTGCGTTTTATCAATAAATACCATGATAATTTACTATTCTTATAAAATTGCTTGGGAACCTGAATTTTGTATTACAGACACTTTTATAATACTAAGCAAGACAAAGCTGCAAAATGAAACTTTAGAAACCGACTTAAAAAAGGAGGTTCTATGTTCGACCTATATGTATGTTTGTATGTATGTATGTTCACAATTTTCTCAGAAACGACTGTTTCGATTTAAATGGGATTTTCGCTATTCGACTACCTATTTTTCTTATCTGATGAAGACATTCAGGCATAGACAATAGACCTCTTTAATAAATAACAGCAAAGAACATTGGGAAAAAGCGTTCCCACCCTTGTAGCACTTTTTCTCATATATCAAATGAAAGAGCGTAAAAAATACATTATTTTATTGTACGGCAGTAAATGTTTGAATAATAAGGGAAAAAAGTTATTCATCTTTAAAGAAACACAATGAATTATTTTTATTAAGATATATTTTTAATTATCAGTGAGGTTCTTTATCTTATCACTCATTTCTTCAACCTTCATGTTTACATTTGTTTACTCATAATCTCTATGATTATTTTCTATTTCAAATAGTATTAATATAAATAATAAATATAATTTTTGGAAGCATTCATTTCTATAACCATACTGATTCTATACTGAAACATACGTAATACAGATTCATTTGTAATGTCTTATTATGATTACTTTGTTGTTTTTAAAATCTAAGAACATGATAATAATCATAAAATAGTAATCATAAAGAGCAGTCTTAATACCTACAAAAATAACTAAGAAAAAAATATTGTTTGCCATATTCATACATTCATTCTTTCATACTTTCTTTCAGTAATTCGTTATTCAGAATAACATCTATTTTTTCACACATGGCCCATAGTGCTACACTGCTGGGGACAGGGTCCGAACAAATTTACCCATTGTTCTTTTCCGCGATTATTACAATCGTATGTCTGTGTTGTTTACACCATTTCATAGCAAAACATCACGACTGTTTGCTTTGGAGGGATAGGCAATGTGTAGGTACTGTAAACTCTCTTTTCGAGAGTTAAACACTTATGAATTTGCTTTTGCCACTGACGCTAACGCCATCTAGTTAGGTTCAAGGAACTATTTTGTTTGAATATATTTTTTATAACCGAATAGCGTGATAATTTATACCCTATAACCTGACCCGACCTGCAACAAATATGTTTTCCAAATATCAACAAAATCTGTTCAGTAGTTTCGGCGTGAAGCTCAAACATACAAACAGATAAACAGACAAACAGATAAACAGACAGACAAAAATTTTGAAAACTCTCTTTTTGGTATCTGTAGCGTTTTTCCAACAATTTGCACTTATTTTTTCTGGAAAATATTCAATGTACAGATTTTACTTCGTTACGATTTTATTATATGTATAGATTACTACTGCTTAAGGTACTAACACAATGCAATATTATGTCCACTACACAAGAAAACAAACATTCTCATACATAATAAAACCACGCTAACCGAAAACTTTCGTCGCTTGCATCTTGTCGAAATACCCTGAAGCGACATGAGTAAGAGCAATACACTTAACTAAATGACTGCCGCTGAGCGAAGCGAATTGACGCTAAGTGTACTTCTTACAGAAGTCAAGACATTTTGGAGAATTCAGAGAAACAAAATGTTTTATGTCTGAACTATATTCGAATGTGTGTTCAGGGTTTTTACTGTTATTGTAGGTACTGTGGCGGCATCTATCCACGCCACATGCGAACTACGCAACACACCGGTGGTGTAGACGACTACAGCGACAATATTGACAACTCTCATAGTTGACAGTTCCTACATCGCGCTACATCATGATTTAACGTTGTACGTAGTACTTATTACTTCTATGGATTTAACACGCAGATAGTATACATATATGTTACGGCTAATAGCCGAAGTGCGGCTACACCTAGTTTTAGCCGGGTACAACTAGGTGCAGCCGGCCACATGCGGTTAAACTTAAATCTATCCTACTTATCTTCGGTTAGAACTAGGTTTAGCCTTCATCATAGCGGCTAGAACTAGGTGCAGATGGTTAAGGGTAACCCCGACACGGATAGGTTAGGTTCGAAGGGGATGTCATCCCCTTCGTGTTAGGTTACTTTAAACCCTGCAGACAGAAATAGGAGCCCCGCTCAGCGGGGCTCCGTCGACTTAAGCTACACCTAGTTCTAACCAACTGCTACTGGTTACACCTAGTTGTACCCGGCTAAACCTAGGTGTAACCGCCATTCGGCTTTTACCCGTAACATATACAACGTGTCACAAAAATAACCCTAAAGCCGAAATGGGATTAAAAGGTCCAGTCTATTGGCAATATTGTAAAATACAAGAAAAACGCAAAAAAATGGACAGGACAAATCCTAACTAATATATAAATGCGAAAGTAAGTTTGTTTGTTTGTTGCATTTTCACGCCTAAACCACTGAACCGATCATCTTGAAATTTTGCATATATTTTTTTTATAATAATAATAATTTTATTGTTTTTAAAAAAAAAAGGGTTTACAATTTGTTTTCCACCGCTTAAATATAAGTTGATCATAAATACTGAATATACCTAAGGTGTACAGAAACGGACATAGGGTATCTTTCATCCCGAAAAAAAAGTACTGTTCCCGAGGAAAACAATAAAAACATTCATAGATGGCGCCACGTGGCTTTCGAATCACGATTGAATTATATTATTATAGAAACTTTAGTAGTGTGTTAAGAGTTTTTTTTTTTTAATTATAAATTAACGCGAGCGAAGCCGCGAGCAAAAACTTGTCATAAAATAAAATCATCACTGAAACGCAACACTGAAAACATAAAAGTAAAGAGTAGACTACCCAGAAAGTTATTTACATTCTTACCTAATTTCCTCTGAGAGGTAAATGACAACAACCATAAAAGACTATTTGATTAACATTTTCTTTTTAAGGAGAATTATGTAACACGTATACTCCGCCTGGTTGGAGGATCCTCCTTTTGGTTGGAAGAACACCACACCTCGTTCCTCCACATTGAGCAACCGTTGGGCAGTAGGGGAGTCTTATGCCTGGCGGGCTACTGCCCTACGATTGATGTTGGGAGGTTGTATATACAGTGTGTCCGGTTATGGACTAGCGATATTCTAGGTACTTATATAACAACTATTCTAGTACACAAATGCACTACACACTAGGGTCCAATCCACTTCCCCGCTATTTGGCAGCCATTTTGCTTTTTTGTTGAAATATTCTCTATCTTAAAGTTGTGAAAATGTGAACCCATTGTATTGTAATGTAAACGATAGACAATATTTTTGCCCTTCGAATAAGCCTACTTTTATCTCAGTAGGACCAAAACTTTGAGAGACATGACTTTTTTGTACACACGTGAAGAATATCTCAACAAAAAAATGGAAGTGAGAAGGACCCTAGTGTATAGTGTATTTGTGTACTAGAATAGTTGTTATATAAGTACCTAGAATGTCGCTAGTCCATAACTGGACACATTGCATACTATCTGCGTGTATTTATGAGATTATTAGTCATCTACACTAGTTCAAATGTTTAAAACCTACATAAACCGCTACAGAGGTTAAAGTAAACCTGTTCTTTAACCTCTTATATCTTAATAACATTTAACAACCCCTCGCGGTGCAGTATTGTTATCTATTTTGAGATTATAATTAAAAATTTTCGGTTTTAATAACTTATCTTCCCCCCTGCCCCTTCTTGGATTTCTCGTGGGTGCGACAGTTTACAGACACAAATCTTCACAATTACCTTCAATTCCAGAAGGGTATACAGAGGTGTACTCCTATAACAGGATTCTGTACACCCAGGTTTAGCCTCTAGTATTCAGTCCCATGTAATAGGCCCACATTATGCGTCTAGATTAAGTCCCATGTAATAGGTTCCACCATTCGGGCACAATTTTGGTGCCAGGTTCTCTACGCGAAGTTATGTAAATCTATGACCTGTTTAAACCAAAATTATCTTTATTTACACGTGTAGAACAGATATAATTAATAGCCTCTTATGACTTGCCAGGCGATCGAAGGGAATTATATTCTTAATGACGACACGTTTGGATCGTAGGTTCGATTCCCACACGGAACAAAAATTTGTATGGCATATAGATGGTTGTTTCGGGTCTGGGCGTTTGTGTATGTGAGATTTGTGTCTGTAAACGCACCCACGATACAAGCGAAATCATAGTGAGGGGCAAAGATTAAAAAAATAAAAAATACTCCCCCCCCCCCCCCTTCTCCTCCAGGGACTGTCATATCACGCCTTTTGTCATTAAGACAAGGCTGCTTATTCACCCCCCCGCTGGTTCAACAACCAGTTAAGTATTCTGGTAAATGAACTTTAAATAAAAACACTATCTATGCATATTTCAAAGTAACGAGCCACACTAATGATGATACATCGCGAAGAAGATGTAAAAAGCAAAAAATGATTTTACACAGCTGAGTACAACGCACTTTTTTCTACTACTTGAAATTTACCTCTAAAAATAAAGATCAAAATCGAGTGTGATCAATTGTTTAATAACTTACACTGAGTTGCAAGAAAGATACCATTAGGTGATCATTAACTAATCCGTCATTAAGAGTAATGTTTCCATTAAATTAATGGCTATTGCATGAACACTAATTAGGTCGTAGTTCGTTCTTAATTTACTAATTATCATATATTGAAATCACGGGGAGTTTGACACATCAAAAATTAATTTTAATGTATAGTTAATCATTCCATTAAATCTAGCTCCTTGCAATGGACAAAAGAGGTTAATGGAGCATTAACATTCTAATGAGAACATTAAAATTTAATGGACCTTTCTTGCAACTGAGTGTTAGAGTGATACATACATATATACATGGTTTTTGTAATAATATGGCCCGCGGATTCACCCGCATCCTAGGGAAACTGCTTCATATACCTGGATAAAAAGTATTTAAGTATTAAGTATTCTATGTAATCCCTGGATTAACACATAGAATACTTAATACTATGATCTATTTGTGTGCTAAATTTCATCCAAATCCGTTCAGCCGCTTCGTGACTTAGTAACGTCCAAACTTTTCACAAACTTTCACATTTATAATATCAGTAGGATTTTGATTAGGTTACTCGTAACATCTTAATGGCAGGACCACTATGTTTTGTTGATATCTTTTAAAGTAAAGAGTTTTTTTTTACAAACCGTATCAATTTGTACAAGTTATTAAGGCGTAAGGCAGATGGCGGCCCGGTCAAATTTCCCGCGATGATAAAGCTTATGAAATCCTATACAACAACGCACGTAGGACAAAACCACCGCCGGCGAAAATGCCGCTGGTGCGCGCAGTCACCTGCGGACAGGAAAAGCCCCGGCTGCCCGCCGTCGAATCAACCAAACTGCTTTGTACACGCTATCGCAGACGACGGTCAATTTAGTCCACTCCACACGCTTTCTAGCGACGGATTTCTCACTAGAACACGGCGGTCAGATTATCTGCTGTGTGAGTCGAGTTCGTGGCGGTCGTGCCCGCGGGCAACAACGGCCAGAAGCGGTAATTTTTGTCCGCCCCGGACGAAATGACCGCCGTCTGTGCAACCTAAATAGACACAAATCATCAAAGCCCGAGAGAAGTCTTCTTATTAAAATAAACCCTCTGAAATCGTAAAACGAACGATCTGTGAGGTTGAATTACAAAGAGCCTCCACGAGTGATGATACTTAAGTGTTTCCGGCGCACCCCGGGCGACTGCCCGCTTTATATTATGTTGATTTTATCATACTAACGTCAGCCATTTCCAATCGAATCGTCGCAAGGACCTGATGTCAAAGCAGCAATACATTTCAATCAAATTGTTTATTTATTTAATAACTAGCTTTTGCCCGCGGCTCGCGTTAATTTAGAATTACACAATCAATTCGGGTTGTATTAGGTACAATAATATAATTAAATCATGATTCGAAAGACACGTGGCGCCATCTATTATCGTTGTTGTTGTTTTCCTCGGGAACAGTACTCTTTTTCGGGATGAAAGGTATCCTATGTCCGTTTCTGTACACCTGACAACGTATATGCAAAATTTCAGGATGATCAGTTCAGTGGTTTAGGCGTGAAAAAGTAACAAACAAACAAACTTACTTTCGCATTTATAATATTAGTTAGGATTAGGAAGTTAGGATTTACGTACACTTAATAAATAACACTTAATAAAAGAAAAGTTAATTAAGAACGGAGCGCATAAAATCACAGCTTATTTCTTAAAGAAATCTCTTCCAGCAGATCTGCGAGAGGCGAATTTGAAACAAGAAATCATGTAGATAATAGTGTTTAAAAACATAAAATAACATTAAAAAAGTAAAAACCGACTTAAAAAATATATTAAACGAAGTACAATAATTATCATATAATAATTATTAGTATCAGAAGTCGGAGCATTCAATTTGTTTCAGCGTGGAATTTACACGAGGTGTAAATTCAAAAAAATATTTAAAAAAAAAACTGATACCTATGGAAAAAAATGGTTCAAATTGTGGTACGTGGTAGCTGAATATACAGCGTGTCGACCCCTCAACGTTGGACCACCATTTACGCCACACCCTGTATATACAAATAAATATAACTTTTTACGTTCATGAGCAAAAACATGCAACTGATTAAAATGCGCAATCAAAATAAATTACGTACTTAAGCCTTGTGGATTAAATAAAGTAGGATAAGTAATCAAGTCAACCCGTTATTGCCATGCACAATGCGTATCGTACGGAGAGATTTATTTTACCTACCACGCTTTTCTTGGAGCGGTTTATCAAATGTAAAGCAACGAAATTACTCCAGCTAGAGCCTCATTACCGCCTTAATGCAGTACTCTCGGAGCGTGAACTTTTAACACTCATGGTTGCGATTCCTCCATTTTATAATACCTAAGTAATTTAATTACATATCGTTACCGAAACTGTACCACATAAAATAACTAAATTAGATAAAATTATCAGTTTCATAAGTCGGTGCATTCAATTTGTTTCAGCGTGGAATTACACCGCGTTCTGAAACTGATAATCTATACATATAAAAGGAGAAGCTGACTGACTGACTGATCTACCAACGCACAGCCTAACCCGCTGGGGTTAGAAAGTTGAAATTTTGACAGTAGGTTCCTTTTGTAACGTAGGCAGGGATTTTTCGAAATTCAACTCCTAAGGGAGTTAAATAGGGGATGAAAGTTTGTATGGAAAATCGTCACTTAACGGGTTCAAAATTTCACGCAAGCGAAGCTGCGGGCGAAAGCTAGATAGATAGATAGATAGATATACTTTATTGTACACTAAAAGAAATAAAACAGAAGGAATACAGGTAATCAAGAACAGTACAAATGGCGGTCTTATCGCTTAAAGCAATTTCTTCCAGACAACCATTGGATGGAAAGAATTGTTAAGAAAAATATAAAGGGCAATTTGCAGCGTACAAATTTATAATCTAATGAAAATCAGGAATCAACAAAATGACTAGGTATAAATAAATAGTATAACACAATTAAATACATATCTCAAATATAAATATATACATATACACATATATACTTACATACTCAAATAAGATACATACATATTTAATTATAAATATAGACAACTTAAAAATTACTATAGAGCCAAATAATGTTCCTTCACCATTCTTTTGAAAGAAACTAGCGACTGAGCACGTCTCACAGATACAGGCAGTGCATTCCACAAGCGTATGGCCTGGACAGTAAAGGAATGATCAAAGAATCTTGTGGAATGCAGAGGCATCTTCAGTTTCAAGTTTTCCGATGATCTCAAGGACAGTGAGTGCGAATCACGCATGAACTCGAAACGTTCTTTAAGATAAGGAGGGGTAGTAGGATTAAACAGAATACTGTATAATAGGGAAAGAATATGAGTATTCCGACGAAGGCGTATTGGAAGCCACTTGAGTTTAGCACGAAATTCTGACACATGATCATATTTGCGTAAACCAAATATGAATCTAATACAAAAGTTTTGAAGTCGCTCAAGTTTGTTAAACTGGTCCTCGGTGAGATCAAGATAGCTGGCATCGGCGTAGTCAAGGATGGGAAGAAGAAGAGATTGTGCAAGCGCAGTTTTAGTGGCAGTGGGTAACAAGTTACGAAGTCTTCTCATGGATCCGGCTGACGCAAACATCCTGCGACTGGTCTCTTTCAGTTGTGGATCCCATGAAAAGTTCTTGTCCATGAAGATCCCTAGGTTTTTTACCTTTTCACTGAAAGGTATTTGTATACCGTCAAAGAAAACCTGTGGAAGCTGCAACCAGTCGATTCTCGAAACCATCCGAGAGCCGCCCAAAACAATGACTTGTGTCTTTGTAGGGTTGACTCTTAGTCCGTAGGACTTGCTCCACTCAGCAATTTGGACAAGATCTTTGTTGACATTGACGATGGCTTCTGATAACTGTCCCAACGGAGCCTGTGAGTAAATTTGAAGATCATCTGCATAAAGGTGGTAAGAAGAAAGTAGTTGATTAGAGATTGAATTAATAAATATTGCGAAGAGTAATGGGGATAAAACGCCACCCTGAGGCACACCAGCAGTCGTATTACTCCATGAAGATAACTTATCCTCAATAGTAATACGTTGTCGGTGGCCATACAGGTAACTACGAAACCAATCAATTGTTGTTGGAGATATGTTAAGAGAGCTTAGTATGCCAAGCATAATGTCGAAGTCAACAGTATTAAAAGCATTGCTAAAATCCAGCAATGCCAGTACCGTTAACTTCCCATTTTCCATGCCTAGCCTGATGTCATCCGTAATATTAACCAGGGCTGTGACAGTACTATGGCCAGGACGAAAACCGGATTGGAAGGGATTTAGAAGTCTATTCTTACAAAGGAATGTACTCAACTGATTGTGAATAAGACGTTCTAGGACTTTGGAAAGGAACGGTAGTATGGATATTGGACGGTATTCAGAAAAGGACACTGGATTGGATTTTTTTGGTAACGGGATAATTTGGGCGTCTTTCCAGGCATTTGGAAAAGCACCGCTAAGGATAGAGTTGTTAAGGATGTGACATATGACAGGGAGGATTTCGTCAAGGATAGGAAGGATCATATTACGGCTGACACAGTCACTTCCAACTGCATTAGATGTAATGGATAAGATGCTCTTCTTAACATCACAAGCAGCGAATTGATTAAAGACGAAAGAGGAATAGTCGGGAGTCGGAAGAGTAGAAAGATGATTTAGAGTATTTGCTTTAGTTGTCCTATCAAAATTGGACGAGGCAGAGAAATGTTGGTTTAGAGAGTTAATATCGAGATTGTCAGGAATTGTATCCTGACGCGATTTTCCGATTCCCATTGATCTAAGAAATTTCCAGACCTTCGCTGGATCTCCATTTTCCACTGAACTATGAATGTGTTGGCGTTGAGCATTCCTGCACACCTTATTGCAGTGATTTCTAGCGTTTACATAATTTTCCCAGTTCAACGGGGTTGGGCCAGATTTATACCTAGACTTCGCCGCTACTTTTCTGGACATAACCCTTTTTATGTTATCTGTAAGCCACGGCGACGGTAGGTGTTTCACTCTTATAGCCCGAACAGGAGCATGGACATCAAAGAGTTGGATTATGCGTTCGGTAAAGAATTTAACCTTTTCGTCAATTGTCACCAAAGTCGTGAGAGGCACCCAATCAATGTCACTGGCGTCCGCTCGGAGGCTTTCAAGACTCATATTAGCAAAACTGCGCTGCAAGAGAATTTTTGACTTGGCCTTAGGAGGACGAATTTTATAAGAAAGGAATATTAGATCGTGATAAGAAAACGCGTCAGCAGAACACTGCCCGTGTTTAGCAACGTGATCACGAGAAGAAACAAAAATTAGGTCGAGAAGTGATGGAACAGAGTTTGGGAAATGATGAGTAGCATTCAGAGTGAGAATACATAAATTGCTAGATTCTATGATAGAATGAAGAGAAGAAGAACGGAAATCATTTTTAAGAAGACAGGTATTAAAATCACCCATTATTATAGTATGACTGTAAGAGGCGACAAGATTTTCAAGAATGGTTTCTAAGGAGGAAAAGAAGCTAACACGTAAAGAGGGGCAATAGTAGACGCCAAGAAGAATTTTGGAGTGATGGAGTTCTACTTCTAGAAAAAGATGCTCGCCAGCGTTTGCTGGTGGTGGCTGTGCTGACACGTTAACAATTGAAAATGAAAGATGTGATCGGAGATATATGGCAACACCACCACCACCACCATTTGTGCGATCATTCCTAATTAAATTGAAACCAGGCAAAGAGTAAGCAGAAGTAGGGAGACAAGGCTTCAGCCACGATTCAGAAATAAGAATAGCATGAATATTCTTACAGTCAAAATTTGCCAGCATATCGTTGAAATGAGCCGGAATACTCTGGGCATTGATGTGAATCACATTAAAATTCCTTGAAACATCAGAAAACTGTGACTCAAGTGTATCTGCAAGTGAGGGAATACTAGTAAAACTGTCGTCATCGCCGTCGTCGCTACTTGCTGAGTAAAAAGTATCAGAGTCGGTACCATTATCTAATATAGACATAAATAATAATAATAAATATATATAATATTTATAGATAAATAAATAAAAAATATACTATACAAAAATGAATTTAAAAATTAAATTACCAATTCAGTCCACCCGCCGGCGTTGTGTGGTAATATAACAAAACAAAAACGAATCACTCACATACAGATAAAATTAAACATTTAAACTTATTATAAAACAACATAGGACCTTGTGTAGTCCGGGTAACACGTCTGCACAAAAGAATAGGAAAATGTGGGTGGCGCCACTAGTCATACATTATAAAATTTTACAATACAAGATTAAAATGCTAACAGTGTAAGAAATGAAATGGAACGTCGAAAATCAAATGACATTAGTGACAGATGATGAGATGACAGTCAGACAGAAAGAAGTGAAGGTTAAAATGAATAAATACAAATGAAATATTGATAGTTGAAAGTAAAGAATAAACGGATAAAATAGAGGGTATACTGGCGACAGTGACAAGCATTAAAGTGATACGTATTACCCGGACTTTGACCCTACGGAAGGAAGAAAACAAAGACATCTCACTTCCTATTGGCAGCAGCCCTCTTGGGTCGAGCTGCAGTTGTGATGGGCTTCTCCGGAGTGGCAGCGGTGGATTCTGTAGCTGTAGTCACCTGCTGTCCAATGTCGTTCAGCTCCGCAACAGAACCTATTCGATGCCGCAAGCCGTCCGACCCAAGAACAAATACGAAGCCGTCCCTCGTCCAGCACTTGGTCACACCTAACCTTTTCCGCGCAGCCATGAAGAGGTCGTGCCGCGCCTTGGTCAGGAACTCGGAGAGTGTGATGCCTGAACCCTTCAATTTGGTTTTATCAAACCAAATCTTGCTCCGGAGTGCCATGTCTCGCACCTTGAATAGTATGGGACGAGTTTTATGTGGACCTGCAGAACGTCCCATCCTGTGACACCGCTTTATGTCGCTGACTCCAAACCCACTCATGTTTAAGCGGTCCTTGATGGTGTTGGCCGCAACAAGTGTAGTGTCCTCATCTTTTACCTCAGGTACACCGTGCAGCAACAAGATTCCTCTTCGGCTGCGCATCTCCATGTTATCAGCTTGTTGGGCAAGCATCTCAACTTGTTGTTGCAGGCTGCGAAGCGCTAGATTTACAAATACCTTAAAGGCAGCAAAGTCGGCAGCCAAACCTGTGGAGCTGGATGGGCTGCTTGGTGCTTGCGGTAACTGGGCTTCAAACTCCGACATCCGCTTATGGAACACATCCATCAATTCAGACAGCGAGTTCTGGATTGGGTCCATTTTTTTTTATTGTGAAGAGAGAAATAAGTGAAGTTTTGGTTGATAATGAAAGAAGAAAGATTTGAAGGAGATAACACTTTACCGGCAGGTAGCTTTATTAGATTGTCAGAATTCGCATTAATATTATTAATTAAATTAGTATTTATAGTTTTATTTAAATAAATTCAGAGAGTGATTTTTATTTGCACTTAACCCTGCAACTACCCACGCAGAAAAAGTACTAAACTAGTAAAACTAGTTTAATCTTAAGATAATAAACTTACTCCGTTTAGTTTTTTGAGACGGTTTTTACTTTATTTTAAGTTATTTTATTTTAATACTAGTTAGTGCCACAAATTACAATTACAATAGTGTACAAATTCTCAGACCACTAGTACAACTAGAACGTCGTCCATATACGATTTGTGTATATTTTTGTAGTTTTTGTAATTTTTTTCAAAAAGCGCTGAATCAGTTCCATAAAATTGATATGGGACCAAACGAAAAGTATGCCCTCTCAAACAAAATAAGATTTTTTCGAATCGGTTCGCAAATGACGGAGATCTAAGGTAACAAACATAAAAAAAAATTAATAAAAAAATACAACCGAATTGAGAAACTCCTCCTTTTTGAAGTCGGTTAAGAATAACATAAAATCAAGCCTGTATTTCCCGAAGGGTTAGGCAGAGGTGTATAGCACACCCTCATTTCGCCGTTTATGTCCTATGTAATAGCGGTGGGCCCATTGCCCATTACCGGGCATAAATCCAGACTCCGGGCTGCTACTGAAAAATTCCACAGGGAAAAACCAGATAACACTTTGCCCGACCTAGGTATCGAACCCAGGACTGCACGCAGGATCGACGAGGCAGTCACGTACCATGAAAAAATTAATTTAATCCGATAAATATTTCTATATTCCAAGTGCTACAATGCACAACCCTTAAAATTTTGGTATCTCTAAAATTAAGGGCGACTGTTTGTGTCACCTTAAGTCATTAGAGGTCTTTGACCCTTAAAAAGTTAGGTTATGTTCGCACTTGACACTTCTAAAGGCTTAAATTATTGTATGGACGATCCAATTAGCGCCATGTCTGAACTTTTGACTTTTTTTACGCTACAAGTCGCAGATTAAAACTTAAAATCATTTACTTTTTATATAATTTATCAGCTTTAGTTATTTTAATAGGGATTAATTTAGGCCTCTATATGAATACCTACACGGAAATGTACCTACCAGAAATCCTCACCGCATTCTGGGAATACACGGTTGTATGATTCAACAAAACCCAGCACGCTTGGTAGGATCTATACGATTTGCCTGGATAGCAGCTGTCACCCTCACATTAAGGCCAGGTAGTTTACTGTGGTTCGTCGTGTTTGTGTGAGAGCCAGAGGGGTAAAGGGGTATCCTTCTATATCTCTGTTATAGGGGTTGTAAATACACGGGTCGATTTTCGCCCCACGGCTAGGCCGCAAGGCGAAAATCGACCGTCTAAGTGACAATTCGACTAGGCCGCAAGTGACTAAAATAGCAAGCCCCAAAGTTGTGTGCCATCCGACTTTTGCCGTGCGGCGACAAGCCGCATGCGGCGGGTGACTAAAATCGACCGTGTAAATGGTCAGTTGCAGGCGATCGCCCTCCGCATGAGGTGTGTTTTGCGCTGTTTTGTTCCGCTAGAAATAAACAAATCGCATGCGATTTTTGTCGACCGGTGTAAATGGGGTGGCGATTCAATGTTTACAAGCGATGCAACTGGTGAATTGCCGCACGGCTAAAATCGACCCGTGTAAATCCCTCATTACTTGGATTCGTATGCTCCATCTTAGACTCTGTCTGTGCTTACCATCAAGTGTGACTAAGGTCACGCGGGACAACTCAAATAATAAAACTAGGGTGCATTAAAATAGTTTCCACAAGTTAACAGGGGATACCCAATTGATGCAGCTGTGTCCACCTGTAATTTTATTCTAGTCGCCACGGTGTGGTATAGGAGTACTCAATTCCTTTCCAGGAATCTTCATCTTTCTGTCACCAACTAGGAACTATATAGGCTGGTAAGTTGACGTTCGTGGAAGCGAGATACTATGCGCCCACTAAAGAAGCCATAAACAGTACAAAATAAAAATTAGTTTTCTCTTTACGCCCGTTTCATAACAAAAAAACTAATTATAACTAGGTCCTGCCCAACTTGTTCAAAGAGAACAAACCATTTGAAAGTATAAATAATTTAACATTTAAAACTTCATTTCACAACTAGCCCACATATATTATTTGTTTCTCTGCGAATCACAGTCGCGCGTTTCATGAATTTTAAATAGTTTGTTTCATTGTGCGCAATTCTTTGAAAGCCTTTGTCAGAAAATTTAATAATTCGGTAGTTGGCCATTTTTAAAACAGACAAACATTCCAAATGTAAAGAGCATCTGAATAAATGAAATATTAGGTTCCTACTTACTGTTTTTAATGCATTGACTTCTAAATAAAAACACTCATGTGACCTAAATCGGAGATTTGCAAAATTAAATACAGGTCCGATGCGCTACAAAGTCGCTACCATACAGCGAATGCTACGATATCACTGCGTGCTACGATAACATGGCGTGTGCTACGATATCACAGCATGTGCTACGATAAAACGGCGTATGCTAAATTATCACGGCATGTGCTACGATACCACGGCGTGTGCTATGATATCACAGCGTGTGCTACAAAAACATGGCGTATGCTACAAACCACGGCATGTGCTACGATACCACGGCGTCTGCTATAATAACACAGCGTGTGTTGCGACATCTTGGAGTGTGCTACGACACCACAGCATGTACTACGATACCACGTCGTGTGCTACGATATCACAGCGTGTACTACGAAAACACGGCGTATGCTACGACACCACGGCATGTACTACGATACCACGGCGTATGCTATGACACCACGGCATGTACTACGATACCACGGCATATGCTACGACAGCACGGCATGTACTACGATACCACAGCGTGTGCTACGTTATCACGGCATGTGCTACGATATACGGCGTGTGCTACGATATCATGGCATGTGCTACGATATACGGCGTGTGCTACGATATCACGGCATGTACTACGATACCACGGCGTATGCTACGACACCACGGCATGTACTATGATACCACGGCGTATGCTACGACACCACGGCATGTACTACGATACCACGGCGTGTGCTACGTTATCACGGCATGTGCTACGATATACGGCGTGTGCTACGATATCACGGCATGTGCTACGATACCACGGCGTGTGCTATGATATCACAGCGTGTGCTACGAAAACATGGCGTATGCTTGAATAATTTAATCAATGTAATTAATATTTTACTTTTTTTGTGTATGGACTCATTTATTTATTCACTTGTCAGACTGAACTGTGTTGCTGGGGAGTTTGTTGCACCGTTTCTTCTTCACATCATAACACTAGAAAGCGGTGTAGGGTGGGCGCCACAGAACTTATAATAAGAGGCATATTATAAGTTCTGTGGTGGGCGCTTTTGGGGGCAGTCTCATGTAAATTTGACGTTCAAAAAGAACTAAGTACATTTAATACTAGTATATTTTGAATAAACGAGTTTTGAGTTTGAATATGAGATATACTGCGTATGCTACGATATCACGGCGTCTGCTACAATAACACGGCGTGTGTTGCGACATCTCGGTGTGTGCTACGATAATACGGCGTATGCTACGATAACACGACGAGCCATAGCTTACGCCAGCGTAGCAGACCATTTAGCCAACCCACCTTATTTTTGTTACAACCCATCTTGTTTCGGTGGGGGGAAAGGGGCACCTGCCCCTCATCTCCCACCCTTACAGTCTACATCGACCATACAAAGGGATATTAGGTCCTTGTAACTGATTAGGAAACTCTTTCCCCTTGTGCCCTTCGATGGCCCCACCGAATAAACGTGCAAGAGTTCTTACACGAATTTTTTTTTTTTTCATTTTTCGTTTCTTTTGCCTATCCAGCACCTACTTAATTTTTTTTATGAATTTTAGACTCAAAACACGCCTATTATAATAGCGAATTTCTTTATTCTAGGGAAATAATTAATTTTAAAATTACACGAATAATAGTTTATGCTATTAACACATGCTTTTTGAGTCGCCAAGTACACAAGAATAAACGTGTTAAAACCTACAGACGTTTGAGAAGATTTGTAATTGTTTCCGAATTTGGGTAATATCTTCTTACACATTTATTCGTGTAGAAATGTATGCAATTTTTATTACCAATGTTTCATTCCACAAAATGGAAGTTTGAATATAAATAGGTTATTAAAATTAAAGTATTGCATTATCTCTTACTATAATTAATTTTTTCTAAAAATTGTGTTAAAGATTCAAACATTAAGTGCATTAATTGCATATCAATTTAAGTTTATACCTAGTAACGGTAAATAAACAAATGTTTACGCGATAAATTCTATTGTAATCGTACGTAACGTTAGAAAGAGGTACGGGGGGTAAGATGCGAGTAAAATAAGGTGATTAGCTCAGAGTCGGTGGTGACCTCTCGCTTCCGGCCGTGGTTCTGTTCATGGTCGGGAGCGAGAGTGCGTGGGAAGCCGTCGCCTCCTTCTGCGAGGAGGTGATGGCGACCAAAGAGGGAGCGGAGAGGGGGAGAGAGACAGCTGCCACTCTCCCTTCCCGCGCCAGACGTACCGGGCGCTGGAGGGCACGTGCCGATCTCCGGCCACCATAGTGTGTGGCCTGCGGGTAGTACTAATACTGGCCTGCGACCAGTAACAGGCCCGAGAAGGCGGCTCGCAGTGTTCCGTGCGCGCCTCTCAGGAGGACGTGAGGCCAGGCCCTACAGAAGGAGAGGTCCACCAGGGGCTGGTGGACCGAGGCCGAGGCAGCTGCGAATCCCGCGACCCCGGCCAAGGGTCAGGAGAAGGAACACCGTAGGTTTTTATACTCTATACTAGTTTTTATAACCCTTTGCCTTCCCTGGGCGAAGGGCATCCATGAGAATTTTCCCACAAAAAAATAAAAAATAAAAGGTGACTAGCTCGGAAGGACAGTCTTGTTGTGAGTCTATGCGCGCTATTACATAATTTTGTTTCGCGCAATTACATTCGATTATAAATATTATAAATCTACTGCCATTGGAAAACTCCATCTCGGTCTCCAATGACAGTGAGAAGGAGGATTAGTGTTTCTAATATCGCAATTCGTATTTTTTTTTAATCAAGAAATTTAATTTCTTTGTAACTGTACTTTCTGTTCACGAGGACAAATACATAATTATATTTTCTTTATTCTTTATAATACGAGTACTTATCTGTATTTTATTTCATCCTTTCGAAGTCAAAGTCAAAGTTTTTTATTACAAATAGACTAGATTACAGGCACTTTTAAAACGTCAAAACTAGGTGCACGGTTCCATAAGGTAGGTTGCATGGAGAAGAGCTCAAAACTCCAAGAATACTCTTTTCAAAATAGTAGTTCATGACAATTCCATTACAGTAGTGTGAGAAATAGAATGAGAATAATGCAGGTTAATGTAAGAAATAAACTCACATAAAAGTAACAAATAGAAAAATATGCCTTCTGGGATTGTCATGGCAGCTAAGGGCTAACCAGTCCCGACAGATAGCAACCGTTCACGAGCATGACGTGCACATCCACATCGCTTAGCTCAACCATATTGCAGGGAACCCAACGACGGATATACAACGCCACCATAAGCAGGACATTTAAGTGAGCATGACAGACTCATACTACCACACAATAGGCAGTAATGTGATATGATTATAGGTGTATCATTAATTGCCGCATGATGCTCAAACTTTACAGATTGGAAAATGATATTATGACAATTATAATTATAAAACAATATCGGACTATTTAGGCAGAGTATTATACATTAAATAATAAAATTATAATGGGAATATAAAATGTCAGTATTTGAAATAAAAACAATATATGAAAAATGATCTAATAATGTATGGGTTATTTTAAGTCAATAAAAAGAAGAATACTAAAGTAAACATTAAAAATAATGTTAGGTCATACAACCAACCAATTAGACAGGGCCAGAGGATCGCAATGTGCAGGACGGAGTTGTACGCCAGGCATCTTTATCTTCGATATAATGATTTATGTTGTAATAAGCTTTACATATCAAAATGCTCTAAAGAAATGATTTAAAATGCTCTTAATAAATGATTTATTGTAGAACCTAACACTGTTCCCCATAAACGACTTGCTGGTTTTTCTTAGTCTAAAACCAGGTACTGTTAGCTTGTGTTTATTGCGAGTATTTATGTTGTGGATGTCACTTTTCTTGTTATACTAATGTAATATTCTTATATTATATTGTTTCGAATGTACATAGTGTTACTAAGTATATACAAAGATGGTAGGGTAAGTATATTTATTTCCTTAAATAATTCACGAAGCGATTCACGGCAGTCTAGATTATAAATAGCTCGGACTGCTCTTTTTTGTAATATGAAAATGGTACCAACATCAGCAGCGGAACCCCACAGTAATATGCTATAAGACATAATACTGTGAAAGTATGCAAAGTACACCAACCTAGCTGAAGCTACATCAGTCAACTGTCTAATTTTCCTAACGGCAAATGCAGCAGAACTCAGATTGCCTGCAAGTGCCGCTATATGAGGTCCCCATTGCAATTTAGAGTCTACTGTGATGCCCAGGAAGACAGTTGAGGGAACCGGATCTAACGCTTTCCCGTCAAGTTTCACATTTGAATTAATATACACTTGAGGTGGAGAATTTCATACTTTTGGGTTTACAAAAATTATTTATATAATTATACCTTGCATTAACAAAGATGTATTACATAAATTAAAACTGATTTTATTAACACTAATATAAATGCATACGATCTTTCCAATCATATAGAAGCAGAACAATGTACTGTAAACAAGCGTGTAAATAGTTATAGCTGGGTTCAAAATAAACTTAAATTACGGAGAACAATAGTGTAACATTACAGTACATTTAATTCGTTGTGTACTATTACACGAATAAACGTGCAATGATATATTGCTGTGACCTAGTCATGCAAATTTCACAAGAGTATTAACATTAAATAGTTTTTCATGAATTTCCTGAAACTCGTTGATATTTAAAAAAAAGTAAATACACAAGTCTACAGTTTATTTTTTTACCTATAATTCGATAATACATTATTTATACCTATTTACAATGGAATGAGCGTTATTGAAGTTTAAACGTTTTTATTTTCTCCTGAAAAGTTGTCATTTTTCTCTTACACGTTTATTCGGTGGGGCCATCGTTATGTGTGTACATCCCCTAACCACAAAACCCTATATCAACCATTGATTAATACAATTCTAAAGACGAAACCGACTAGAATATAAAGCTTAGATAAAGTTTAGTATAACAGCCACTCTAAATAACTAGAACTTTCTAACAAGTCATCAAACTATCACGAAAACTCAACTAACATAACTTGTAAAAGCAAAACTGTGGAATTTTTTAATCAAGTTGTACAATGGTAACATGTAAATGAACGAACATTAAATTTAACCTCTATAGTAAAGTTTTAAAGTCCTCGCGAAACAAAGAATGCTTTTAGTGAATGGCTTGAAAAATGGCTTAACATGGACCACGTTGATGTAAAGTATTGCTAGAAGAGAAAATTTATTAAGATATTAAGATCAGTTCAGACTACTCTATAACATATAGAATTAAGTAAATAATTATTGTATAGCACAACGATATCGCTCAGCATACATTTTATATGGACACGTTTAAACAATGCTATACTATAAAGTTTTGGCTAGCTATATCGTACGATTCTACGGTCCCCGCCCCGCCTCACTTCTACCCCGTCCGTCGCCCGACGGATCGCCGTCAAATAATTTGCTAAACATAGTAGAGCGGCTTGCTATTTAGTTATAGCTCATGACGCAATATGCATTACTATATCCTACTTTCTATTTTATCTACTAAATTAACGTGAAAGTTTGAACTTTGTGAATTTGTGAATTTGGATGTTTGTTAATCAATCACGCCATAAAAGCTGAACGGATTTGGATGACATTTGGCACACAGGTAGACCATAACCTGAATTAGGATATAAGATACTTTTTATCCGGGTACATGAAGTAGTTGCCCTGGTATGCGAGTGAAACCGCAGGCAGTTTCAAATAAAAATACTGCATGCGGTCATTTATGTACAACCTAGTGGTTGAACGCTTGCTTTCTATGCAGGAGAGAGTGGAGGGACTCATTCGATCCCGGGCCGCACCTCTCTCTTTTCGAATCATGCGGCGATCAGAATTTGATTATTATCACTTGTCTTAGTAGTGGTAAAGGAAAACATCGTGAGGAAATCCACACCAAAGTATAATTTTGAAAAGAAATTCTTGATGGTGTGTATATTTCGCCAACCCGCACCAGGTTCGCGTAGTGGACTTAGACCCAATCCTTTCTCATTCTGAGAAGAGGTCTGGGCCCAGCAGTGGGACAGTAACTGGAAACTCCAGTTCTTTTCTGGTTGATATCATTCCGTAAAATATCTTTACCGGCTAACTAACTGCTTCGTTGGTCTAGTATCTGCAAGTGCGACTAATGAGCGTGAGGTCCTGGATTCGATCCCCAAGTCAGGCATAGTGTTATTGGATTTTTCCAGTAGCATCCCAAGGTCTGGGTTTGTGCCCAGTTGATGACAATAGGCTGGTCCTCTATACCTTCGGGGAATACAGGCATCATGTTATGTTTTGTTTAAATATTTTGATTCTTACCACTTCTAGTACAACTATATCCACGTTTGACAGTTTTTAATAACGCAGCGTTATGAGAGAAGACACGATGACTGGCTGCGTTTGTTCCACAAAGGATTCTAAGCGAATATGATAATTACACCCGGTTCCAAGTCATACGTGATGAATTGGCACTGGAAAGAGTAGTGAAAAATTGGCTTTGTCTGTAGAAGAATATTAGTAAGCACATCTTCTCTTGTGTCAGCACGAGCTATTCGAGAATAACTCATGCCGTGATGGAAAGATTAGCCAGTCAGCAAGGTAGGTAGCGGGGCTGACTGCCCAGGGTGCGCCGGACGTACTTACGCATGGTAACTTTTGGTCACTCTTTTTTGCAAGCTATTATGCAGGCTGTAAGGGTAAACACCGTTATCCTTGAAACCATGGGTAGTTGACTTAAACATAAAAATATAGGACCGAGTAAAAAAAAATATATATATACGAGCGAGAAATGAGCGGCGCGGCGGCGCTACGACGCGGCGTAAACACACTCGCTAACGAGACAGCTGACTGAATGGGGTAGCAAACTGTGCGGGGCCGTGCTTTGGGCCACATGGCGAGTTCCCCGCGCCCCCTCCTGTAGCTTGTTGCCGCGCATAGGGTGAAATGCTTTTAAGGAAAAATGAAAATTATATAAAAAAAAAGTTTGTTATTTTTCATTGATTTTACGTTCTATAAATGAAACCAAACCACTGGTTTCAAGGATAACGGTGTTTACCCTTACAGCCTGTATAACTTGCTTCGTTCGTATACGGGGTGGCGATTACGATACAGCAATAAATGATACCACGTGTTCTATGATGTGTTCTAGTACCGTACACAAAAAATCTGTTACTTCCAAACACATTTTTTGTCGCATGATTTTTCAATTTCACTCGTTCATGTAGATGAAGGGACGTTGAAGTGGAAACTTATGTTAACTATATCTGTTCTACACTTGTAAATTAAGATAATTTTGGTTTAAACGGGTCATAGATTTACATAACTTCACGTAGAGATCTTGGTATTCGTAAAATTATTAAATCGTACGAAAATTCCTGTGACTAAACTATTGAATGTACATGATTGATTATTTGTGTTCGGTCGTAAAACCCATCATAGAATACGTGGTATAATTGCTGCCACAGAACAGATAAAAGACGTTAGAAGGGCCTTGTGGGCGGGGCAGGCGCGCCGCACATATGAGCAAACGCTCATATGTCAACCGAAATTTGTTTTACCGGTCAACAGTCGCGCTCTTATTGTGGCAGCGTACGGAGATCCGCGAAAAAAAAGAATTATGCCGTCTTGCATTATTATAACGTGACGGAAAAGAAGCTAGTTGAGTAGTGTAGCCAGAGAAGGGATTTCTTTTCACCGGCATGTCCAAAAACCTTATAATATCAGTGATATTTGTAATTATTGCAATAGTATTATGTAATTTGTAGAAAAAACGATACAATCGCACACAGATGCAAAATTATACATTGCTTACAATACATGGGTACCATCTTGTACTACGTGAGCGACAGCGCAATGTATTGCGTTCAACGCGAAAGTCGAGTGCCGCGAGCAATTGTTTTAATTCAGCGAAATCCATACGTATCGATAGTGTTGTACCAAGTTGTGAACAATATCGGTATTAAATATGTGTGTATATCAACAAATCGTCAGTGGAAAGGTAAAAAGACTAAAGCGCCAATATACCTACTTTACAGGAGAGCGTTTTAAAGTTTTTTTTTGACGAAAAAAAATCATTTCAATTTTTCTTTATGAGGTATCTTAATGAAACTAATATACCGATGTTATGTGATTTTTTGCTATTTTTTGGTCTTTGAATAAAGTTTCTATCTCTACCGGTTCGTGAGATAGATGTCGCTTTAGTCAATATCAACTAATCATTTCGAAAAACTCGGTAAGGCCAAAATACTAATCCACCCTAGATGATTTTGTACCCACAGTCGAAAATTACTAACAAGCCATCAAGTACTAAAAGATAAGCAAGTAAATATACTTAAGGTTCTATGTGTTGCGTAAAATGGAAAGCATAAATCACTAACAAGAATATTTACATTTAGTCTTGTCCAAGTAAAAATTACTTACTACTAATTAAATACCATGCCGATTTACGAACACAGGAGAGTAAAATTACTAAAGCACAAAAAGTTTCATGTTATTGTAATTTTCAGTGGTACCATTCCTACCACTGAAAATTATGGTTTTTTTAAAATTTGTAAATACTGGCATGTAATTTTACTTAGACATTAAATCTTTTTTGCGACGTTTTGAGATGTGAAAAACCTTTAAATACCAATGCAGAAATATTGTTAAAACCCAAACAACGGATTTAATGATTTTATGTGTCTGATGGTGTTACTGAAGGTAACTGAAAACTTCAGTAATTCTGTCAGTATGGAATTTGATGTGGACAAAAATGCAGTTATGCATGAAACGTGAGGGAAGATTGTGGGATCCTAGGGACTTCAAGTAACTTAGATCCCACTCCCCAAAACCTACACATACTTGGATTTAATTAGGTGATAGGCATTAGGGACATTTATCTGAACATATTCAGGCGGCCTGAAGCATTCCTACAACGATTGCTTCAGGCCGCCTGAATATGTTCAGAAAAATGTTTTATTAAGCGGAAGCAAAATCTTTAAAGCTTGGGTCATGCCGGTCTTGATGAATCCTTTGACATAGTCAAGTGGATTCAAATCGTTCTTGACGCCTTGGATAAATGGTCCGTGCACTGCTGATTGTATATCGAATGCATCACTTGCGTTTATCGGTGATGTGGCTGTATATTCCGCGGAAGTGATACCTATACAGGGTGTTAACGAATTCGTGTAATTCCTTAAAACCACATGATCTACTACTGGTGTAGACAGCCCCCGCACGGGATTTAGCTTGATTAAAAATAAAAAAATAAAATTATTATTTTTTCATGCGGCTTTGTTACCGATCGTATCTAAACCACCTAATAAGGATTCAGTAAAAAAATAAGAATTTATTTTTTTGCAAAAAAAATATTTTATTTGTGTGAACATTTCGATGCCACGCATAAATTCATGAAAGCACGGCGACACGGCTGGCAGGCACGACTAACGCGATATCGCTCTTTGCAGTCAGATAGCTCAAGGCTCAAAAATGACTCAGAAATAGAAAAACAAAAAAAATTTGGAAAATTATTTTTTTGTTCTTTTTCAAAAAATCCCATTTAGGGTTAATCTGTGTCACCAGTAGATCACGTGGTTTGAAGGAATTACACGAATTCGTTAACACCCTGTATAGGGATCGATAGTTTTTAAACGCCTCACAACCGCGAAATGTACAGTTTCAGGGAGATGTGATTGCCGTGGACAAGAAACTGACCCCGCTCTCTTGGGCTTAAAAGACTGGCGCAAACCTACAATACATAGAACCAATGACCGCAAAGAAGTGCCTAAGGCAAAGCAAGCGTTCGTATCCTAGCTATTTTTTCTAGATGACGTCGATGGTCTTTTATGTGCGATTGTGAACGAAGTTATGATGACGAACAAATACTGGAAATATATTGTGGAGGATGGAACGGTTGACACTCACTGTCGAGCATGCCACCGTCCGGGAAAACGGCGAGTATTTGCACAGACATAACCTGGAGGACAAAATTATTCACCAGCAATATGCTCCGAAATACAATCTTGTACCTACATCGTGTACCACACTTCAAGTATGTCCGACTCAGTTCTTGAAAGTGTCAAATTGTACCGGGATCGATCTATCATCCATCACCCACAGGACTGTTGTTCTCAAAAAGCCTGATTAGTGATCGGCCGGAGCGTCGCACAATGATTGTATTGTTGATATTATTGCCACTCATGACGAGAATTTCGTGAAACTTGGAAAAGCACGAAGCACACGAGGTTGTCAACATTTAGGACGTGGATTCAGCAGTTCGTGCCGATAGTCGTTACGGCCAATGGCATTAGGTCAAGAGCCTCGATCAACACCGCAAAAGACTCTCGTTAAGCGGCTAGATCAGGCTTGATAGAGTGTGCGGTACTCCCTGACACAGCACGCATTGTGCAAAAGTTTCTTGCTCTGAAGCCATGACCACAGGTTGCACTTGCGCGCACGAGCCGTTCAAAGATTGGTCGTAAGTCCACCGCGCCATCAGCCAACTACATGCCGTATAATTCTTTCTTAGTTTGGTGCGGTTTAGTGACCCTGATAAAGAGTTACTTAAAAAAAAGTGTAATATATCGTATTTTTAACCCCCGACGAAAAAAGAGGGGTGTTATAAGTTTGAAACCTATGTCTGTCTATCTTTGTGTATGTGGTATCGTAGCTCCCAAACGAATGAACCGATTACAATAGGGTTTTTTTTAAAGGCTGGTTAAATCGGGATGGTTATAGGCTGTTTAATGGAAATCAGTTCAGCCGTTTCAAAATGATCAGCTCTGCAGTTCACAGTTGGAGTAGAGATTTCAACCACAAAATAGATATCCATTTGACTTACATTTATGCAAACCTATAGTGACAATATTAGGGTACAATTTTTAGGAAAATTTGTGCTTGGAAGGTTGTTAACACTCCTAACTTCGAAATAGCTAATAATCAGGCAGACTCAGTGATTTTGCCACATTTACATTTGTGTTTTTGACAAGAAGGACTTTGAAGATGGCTCAGGGAGTTTGGAACCATCGTGTTTGAGCTCGTATGACTCGTTATGGAAAGCAGCTTATCATCGCAATAATAATTAATAATCGGTTACAACGATCGACAGCGACATTACAAAGAAGGGGGTTTTTTAAATTTTAAATATTGACTTAGTGGTGATAGATCGATCAGAGCGTCTCACAATGGTTGTTGATACCACTGTTTCGCATGATGAGAACCTCGTGAAAGCTGAGAAAGATAAAGAAAATAAATATCAAGACTTGGCACACGAGGTTGTCGACATGTAGGATGTTGATTCAGCAGTAATTGTGCCGATAGTAGTACGGGGAATAGCTTAATAGCCAAGAGCCTCGACCAACACCTAAAGAGGCTCTCGTTGGGTGGCTGGATCAACGGCCTGATATAGAAAGCGGTACTTCTCGAAACGGCGCGCATTGTTAGGAGGTTCCTTTCTCTGAGGCCCTGACCACCGGTAGCTTGGACCCTGTTCCTGATGCCGGTGGGATAATTTTTTTTATATATAAGAATGTATTTTTTTTAAAGAAATACCTATTGTTAAATTTAAGTATCATTGTTATGTTAAATGAGACGTATAGCCTTTCGCACTATTAAATAAAATCTCATACCGACTACTAAATAGACTTCCTTATTGAATTTAGGAATATTTTTGTTACTTAACCGCCATTCATTACAAATATTTGTAAAACGATTTTTACTAAAACGCCAAAAATACTACGACACAATAATGCAGAATTACTAACAAACCACTGAAATGGATTTAGTCTGAAGGATTAATTACTAATAAACATTATTTAGCTTAAATGAGAAATCGAATAATACTGATAAGCCATCGTTTCTCTTAAGTACTTAGATAAAAGGAATTTAAGCGACGTCAACCTATAAAACATCGAAAAAACGTCGCTTTAGTCACTCATCAATGTACTTACGGGCAAAATTTTGGAATGCTAAAGCGCCAAAAAAGTGCTCAGATCACCACGAGACCCAGACCAATCGACGCAGAAAAAAAAATGCAGTCAAACTGTATATATAACTCATTTTGACCAAAAGTGGCGCTTTAGTCTTTTTACCTTTCCACTGACGAAATGATTATTATCACTAGCATTATAATTAAAATAACTTTAATTATTGCCACGAATTATATTTTAAATTTTATTTTTAGGTTTCCAACAGGTCCAGACAAAAGAAAACTGGATTGAGACAACTGGTAGAATTGAATGGATACCTATTAAATGTAGCACAATTTGTTCTTAACATTTTGCAGAAAATTATGCAATTAAAATTCACAGGGTTATTCAAATTAAATAAAATAAATTATAATATAAATATGTTAATACGCCTACGGGAAAACATTACAAAATATGGCCGTGAAATTCAAAATTTCTTTAGTTTTTTGCAAATTGTAGCTTTTATTTACGTTTATACTATTTAAAATGCGATTTGCGCCGGTAACGGTTACTCAATAATATGTATATTCAATATGAAAGTCGTAAGTATACCTACTTTTCTAGGTTTACGATGCTCGAAAATAGAATTGTTTCCGAAAAAACATGTTTTAGAGCATTACGATGATGATTCATAATAATTGACATGATTTTATTGATTATTTTTAGCAAACTTAGTATCGTTACGGGTGCAAACAACATAACTATGACGTAAAACAGACCTGCAATTAGCAAAAAACTAAAGAAAATTTGAATTTCACGGCTATATCGGATGTTCCCCCTTAATTTGACCTTATTATTTATATGTGTTGAGGAAGTTCACACTATTCGTACCCCGTTCGAGGGTCTCAAAATTAGAGCGAAAAATTGCAAAACTTAAAGTAACTAAATTACAGTAATTTTATCGATATAAGTAATCGACCTTTTGGTCGCCGTAACATGTATGAGAAATAAATTTGAATTTGCGTGTGTGTGAGTGTACGTCGAACGCAGTATTTGCGTTAGTGTGACAACTAATGGCAAACTCGAAATCTATGTGCGTGTGGTTTATTTGTGTGCGTAATGCGCGTACGTATTGGGCTCTTGCTTGTAGTAGAGTTAAAGAGTGGGAGAAAAGCGGCGACACGCGTTCTAATACAAATCAGGAACTATTTCCTTTCTAACCTCTTTATCTGTTCTGTGATTGCTGCCAAGTGCGTGGTGCTGGATACAATTCCGAAGCCGGGCAGTTGTTATGCATGGCAAGCAAGCGTTTAACCGCTATGCGATCACTGCACTGAAGACCTCTTACGATAGTCATCATCATCATCAGCCTATTACTGTCCCACTGCTGGACACAGGCCTCTTCTCAGAATGAGAAGAATTTAGGCCTCAGTCTTCCACGCTGGCCTGGTGCAGGTAGGGTACAACACACACCACCGAAACAGTTTAGAGCCCTCTCAGGTGTGCAGGTTTTCCTCACGATGTTTTCTTTCACCTTTAACAAGCAAGGCATTAGCAAGGCCAATGTCGGTTGCTCGATTGATGACACTATAGTAAATAATCTCAGCTATGCAGATGACATGGTCTTGCTGAGTCCATCAATCAGTGGCCTGAGGAAATTATGAAAGATATGCGAGTCCTATGCTGCGTCACATGGACTTACATATAATGTTAAGAAAAGTGAGTTACTCATTTTTAAAGTAAAGGTAGCTCGTTGTATAATGTTCCTCCATTGACTTTAAATGGAAAACCCCTTCAGATTATTATTATATCTCTTTGGGGTCACGGCTCATCTTCCGTGCGGAAGATATCCGGTCTTTTGGAAGGCATACGTGGGACACAGGTCCAACGCGCAGAGGCCCCTTTTGAGAACTTTAATCTAAAATGTGGTGGGGCCCCAACCGGGGACTATCCACGACTGCACTATATTTAATAATTCAAATCCAATTATATAGTGGAGTACAGTCATGGACCGTCCCAGGTGGGTGTAAGACTATTGTAAACTATGGTGAGAAATATATGGTCTATGGGTAGGGGTGTTAGGTGGACTAGATAACTTATTATATATTATTAACGCAAGTAATAATCAAATCATTTTTTTTTAAATTAGATCACACAGGAATACTAAAAACATGAAGAAGAAGGAAGACTGGTCTAGCGGTCGCAAGTGCAACTGCTGAGCGTGAGGCCTTGGGTTCGATCCCCAGGTCGGGCAAAGTGTTATTGGGTTTTTCCGTGCGGAATTTCTCAGTAACAGCCCAGTGTCTGGATTTGTGCCCGGTCGATGGCAATAGGCTCGCCCCCTATTACATGGGACGTAAACATAACGGCGAAGGGTGAATATTCGAATTACCGTAACTTTTTTTTAACAAATCATTGTTCTCCCTAGATTTTTAAGATTATAGTAGTTTCAGATTGTTTTTATTCTTGTCTTATTGCTTGACGGCAGTGGTATAGTTTCAGTTTTCATTATCATAATGGAGTTTTAAACATCTGCATTCTTAACTTTCGGAAGATGATAATGACGTTCTTAATTTTTGTTATCTTTTTAGGGCCCTTTTCCGCTGCCGGGGTTGGGGTGCATGCAGCTGCGAATCCCGTGACCCTGGCCAAGGGTCAGGAGTAGGAACACCGTGGGTTTTTAGCCGGTAAGAGTCCGGCATAACCCTTCGCCTTCCCGGGGCGAAGGGTATCCAGGAGGATTTTCCCACGATAAAAAAAAAAGGGCCCTTTTCCTGTCATGCGTATTATCGCCCGCGCGCGGGTCTGGTCCGCGTGCAGGCTGCCCGCATCCTATAATTTTATGCATGTTTTTCTTATCATGATGGCAGCACGCGCGCGGAACGCGGGTTGGCTGCGGGCGTGCAGCCCGCGTGCGTGCTAACCGGATGCGGGCGGCGTTCTTCTGCCTTCAGTGTTGTTATTACTGTGACGCGGGTCGCACGCATGGTCATAGTACGCATGATTACTTTTTTAACGTTCATCTTTGCGCCCGATGTTAGTCACTGGCGACACGCACGACACTACAGCGGTAAACGAAATCTTTGTTCTGCGTGTGGCCAGGAGCGTGCTATCACCCGCGTGCGGACCAGATCCGCGCGCGGGCGAAAATACGCATGACAGGAAAAGGGACCTTGAATATTCACCCCGAAATGTTCCTCTGCCAACCCTTCGGGGAATACAGGCTTCAGTATACTAAAAAAACTTGTAACTTCAATATTCCTAAACTCCAACAACACCACAGCAAAGGATATTTTAAAAACTAACACAACTTTTTAAACTTGCATCGTCACTGGAGCTGCATCGCAAATCCGAGTCAGAACCCTTCCATATATCACGTACAATCCAGCTTTAGCCGACTTTGTCGAGGGAATAAATGAGTTTAGCCATGATATGCACTTTGCTTACATTTTTATTTGTGTTTATAGCCGGAGTTTAACTTTAAGGAGTGATGGATGATGATACTATGCGGAGATCGTATGGTAATTTACGATTAGTGTCTCTTTAGTGGTTACGATAGATACGATACTAGTACTCTCAGCATATTCTGATTATACCTACCGATCATTAAAAATGGTGGAAGATAAATAAACGTTAAAATGAGGAGCTCGTGGCTAAATAATTACAGCCGCATAGACCGATCTTCCGGGTTAAGCCACGCTAGCCGAGGTTGGTCTGTGGATGGGTGACCATTTACCATAGCGAGTTTCCTCCGTGCCTCGGAAAGCACGTAAAGCCGTTGGTTCCGGCTGTCATTTGTAGATCTTTGACAGTCGTTACTGTTGGTCAGAAGCCAGAAAGTCTGACAACCAGTCTTACCAAGAGTATCGTATTACCCAGTTACTGGGTTGTGGAGGTCTGATAGGCAGTCACTCCATGTAAAATACTGATATTCAGCTGCATCCGGTTCGACTGGAAGCCGACCCCAACATAGTTGGGAAAAGGCTAGGCAGATGATGATGATAAATAAACGTTAAAATGTTTTACGTGTAAGTTGTTTATTTAATAGACGATAGATATTGAATAGAACAATTTCAGATGATAATATTTTCTTGTTTCATTCATTTTTCAATAGTCGGGTTATAGTTTTTGAACTTACTTTTTATTTAAACTAGCTTCTGCCCGCGACTTCGTACGCGGATCCTGTTGCTTGTGCCAGCGACAACGGGGTCGTCAAAATCGAAGATCTGAAACGTCTGATGTAAGATGCGTAGATACGCTGAGAACTCAAGTGCAATTCTTTATTCGTGAACGTCTCCGACTCGCTAGATAATGTGTGACGTTCACGATCAGCGGTCAGTCGCGCACCATGTTCCCCACTTGTCTCTAGAGACCTAGAAGTCGATGAGTAGATACGCTTGGAACTCAAGCGCAATTCTCTATCCGTGAACGTCTCCGACTCGCTAGATAATGTGTGACGTTCACGATCAGCGGTCAGTCATGCATCACGTTCCCCACTTGTCTCTAGAGACCTAGAAGTCGATGAGTAGATACGCTTGGAACTCAAGTGCAATTCTTTATCCGTGAACGTCTCCGACTCGCAAGACAATGCGTGACGTTCACGATCAGCGGTCAGTCGCGCACCATGTTCCCCACTTGTCTCTAGAGACCTAGAAGTCGATGAGTAGATACGCTTGGAACTCAAGCGCAATTCTCTATCCGTGAACGTCTCCGACTCGCTAGACAATGTGTGACGTTCACGATCAGCGGTCAGTCATGCATCACGTTCCCTACTTGTCTTTAGAGACCGCGAAGTCGATGCGTAGATACGCTTGGAACTCAAGCGCAATTCTCTTTCCGTGAACGTCTTCGACTCGCAAGACAATGCGTGACGTTCACGATCAGCGGTCAGTCGCGCATCACGTTCCCCACTTGTCTCTAGAGACCTAGAAGTCGATGAGTAGATACGCTTGGAACTCAAGCGCAATTCTCTATCCGTGAACGTCTCCGACTCGCGAGACAATGCGTGACGTTCACGATCAGCGGTCAGTCGCGCATCACGTTCCCCACTTGTCTCTTGTGACCTTGAAGTCGATGTGTATATACGCTGAGAACTCAAGCGTAATTTTTTTCCGTGAACGTCTCCGACTCGTGGGACAATGCATGACGTTCACGATCAGCGGTCAGTCGCGCATCACGTTCCCCACTTGTCTCTAGAGACCTAGATGTCGATGCGTAGATACGCTTGGAACTCAAGCGTAATTCTCTATCCGTGAACGTCTCCGATTCGCGAGACAATGCATGACTTGCACAATCAGAAGTCAGTCGCGCATCACGTTCCGCACTTGTCTCTACAGACCGCGAAGTCGATGTGTATAGACGCTCAGAACTCAAGCGTAATTCTCTATCCGTGAACGTCTCCGACGCGCGAGACAATGCTTGACGTTCACGATCAGCGGTCAGTCGCGCATCATATTCTTCACTGGTCTCTAGAGACCTGGATGTAGATGCGTAAATACGCTGAGAACGCAGGCCTGCTTCGCGATCCGAAGAGGTTTCCACGGAGCGAGTTGCAGCCTGATGTTCTCGAACAGCATCAAGTCTCTCCGGATGCTCTTCGGTACATTCTTGGGATGTTATAATCCTCAATCTGTTAAGTTTTATTGTGAAGATACCTGATCAATTAAAATCTAAGTGACTGCTCCTCTGCGTTACCGGGTAGGCTACCGTGTCACGAAGATAAATGGAAAAGGAAATTAAACACTCAAATAAAATAAGCCCGAAGACATATTTATTCGATAAAATAAAATAAAAAATGGGAGTTTTGGCCAGTAGAGTCAAATTTTCAATGATATACCATCGTCATCGAAAATCAGTCCTAAACTGTTACCGCCTTCACCGCGTGGACGTACTCCCAGCTTATATTATTTTATAATTATACAGTGAAATTAGTGATAGCTTTGATTTCCACATCAGATGTTTCTGATCTTCGATTTTTATAAGTCAACAGGAAATGCCCATCAGACCGAACAACTTTTGCTATTACGTCGTTCCTATGTTGTGTTATGGTGTAGCTGAGCTCTTGGAGTTCCACAACAGGTGTTCCAGATCTTCGATTTTTATAAGTCAACAGAGAGTGCTCATCAGATTGAACAACTTTTGCTAAAACGTTATTCCTATATATGTTATAGTGTAGCTGGGCGCTTGGGATTCCACAACAGGTGTTCCAGATCTTCAATTTTTATACATCAACAGAGAGTGCTCATCAGGTTGAACAACTCTTGCTAAGACGTCATTCCTATATATGTTATAGTGTAGCTGGGCTCTTGGAAATCCACATCAGGTGTTCCAAATCTTCAAATTTATTCTCTCAACAGAAAATGCTCATCACGCGGAACAATTTTTGCTATGGTACCATTTTTGTATCTCTTATAGTTTAGCTGGTCTGCCGTGGTTCTGCATCAGGTGTTCAAGTTTCCAAGATAAATTATAGCCTATATGTTGCCCAGACTAAATACCTATACAACAAATAAAAAATCATTCAAATCCGTCCAGTAGTTCCGAAGATTAGCGTGTACAAACAAACAGACACACAGACAAACAGACAGAATTTTTTTTTTGGATTCGTGCTCTATTACTGTTTCTAAACACCCCTCAATATTTTTTTTTTAAATATATTCAATGTACAGACACAGTTTTTTTACTGTTTTATTATATGTATAGATTATTTTGGGGTTATAATATACTATATATTTTTGAAATGTACTAATTAAGTTCTTTCATTTGATACCAAACACGGCTTCATTAAAAAACATTTTTTTTACTACACGAATTTATGTCCTCTAGAGGGCGCCATATTTAATTTAATGTGACGTCACATAGCCACCAACGGACGATCAAGACGCTTCTAGTTTAGCTTCTAGTGATATCTCATTTGTCAAATTATGGTAAGTAGTTTGGAAGTTAGAAGGGAACAGATGAACATGTACATACATACCCACATACATACCGGTCAAAATCATATTACCCTCCTTTTTGCTTCGTCGTAGTCGGGTAAAAAAAGTAGAAACCGACTAAAAAAAACTGAAAAGGATAAAGCAATGCCCACATATAGTCCGGTCAAATTAGATATTTCAAATTGCAATAATTCGCATAGAGCTGAAAATTGGTACGAATGTTCGGAACACCATTATAAATCAAATGTAAAAAGTCCCCAGCGATCCCACACTTGCAAAAAAAAATATTCAAGGTCAAAGTTCGCAAATATGGGTTTTTTGCGTTTTTTAGCCAAACGGTAAGTTTTATGATAAAAATAGGTCAGACAAAAATTGTAGATTATGCAATTCTCTATAAGTATTTGTCTACAATTTTTCTCCTAAACGTCACCGTTTCTGAGATATAATGGTTGAAAAAGTTGTATTCTTTATCACTGATATCGTACGAATCCTCTTCTGATGGCGATTAACATGTACCAGTTGTCAAGGTCAGTCGTGCTCCAATGTTGAATCACCATCAGAAGAGGATTCGTACAATATCAGTGAGGAGACATCTGATACATCGCTGTTAGACCAATTTACTTACACCCAGCAGGAAGAAGAAGAACAAGCAGAAGAAGAAGTACAAGAAGACGAACAAGAAGAAGAGGAAGCAGAATTATCAGATGATTATGAATGAGACGGATAATTTGACTTAATTTTTTAGAATTCATACGGCTTTCATCATTTCCAATAGTACCAGTTTTTATATTTTTTGCATTAGTATTGAATTAAACAGGATCACAATAGCTTGTGGGATAGGCCTATTGGAGAAACCACGTTAAAAAAACGCGCCAAGTACACTACCTTCCAGGTGGCGTGGAAACGCATATTATAAAGAATACAACTTTTCAACCATTATATCTCAGAAACGGTGACGTTTAGGAGAAAAATTGTAGACAAATCCTTATAGAGAATTGCATAATCTACAATTTTTGTCTGACCTATTTTTATCATAAAACTTACCGTTTGGCTAAAAAACACAAAAAACCCATATTTGCGAACTTTGACCTTGAATTTTTTTTTTGCAAGTGTGAGATCGCTGGGGACTTTTTACATTTGATTTATAATGGTGTTCCGAACATTCGTACCAATTTTCAGCTCTATGCGAATTTCTGTTAACCTACCCCTATTTTTTGAGCTAACTTGACCGGACTAATAATGGAATTTTGTAGAATTAAGTGGCAATGCGCGGGGCACATTGCTCGCAGAACTGATGGCCGATGGGGCCGAAAGGTTCTGGAGTGGCGACCGCGTACCGGAAGATGCAGCGTGGATAGGCCTCCCACAAGGTGGACCGATGATATGGTGAAGGTCCCGGGAATCCGCTGGATGCGAGAAGCACAGGACCGATCAGTGGATGAATAGTTTCTTAGGGTTCCGTACCCGAAGGGTAAAACAAGACCCTATTACTAAGACTCCGCTGTCCGTCCGTCCGTCTGTCACCAGGCTGTATCTCAAGAACCGTGATAGTTAGACACTTGAAATTTTCACAGATGATGTATTTCTGTTGCCGCTGTAACAACAAATACTAAAAATCAGAATAAAAGAAATATTAAAGGGGGCTCCCACATACAGCAAACGTGATTTTTTTACCGTTTTGTACATTGATAATGGTAGGGAACCCTTCGTGCGCGAGTCCGGTTTTTTTATTTTTGAAAGCGTTGCTTCGCCAGTATTCTCCTTTTTTGAAGTCGGTTAAAAATAACACATTTTGTAGCCTTTTCCCCAACTATTTTCGGTTCAGATTCCAGTCGAACTAAATGCGGCTGAATAAATACCAATATTTTACACTTAGCGACTGTCATCAGACCTCCATAACCCAGTTACTGGGCAATGCCGATATCCTAAGGTTAGACCGATTGTCAGACCTTCGGGCTTCTGACTGGTAACACCCTAAAACCCCTGCGGTGCGAGCTCGAACATTACGTGTGAAGGAGCACAATTATATAATAACCTACCAAAGAAGATCAAGGACTGTCAATCAATTCCTGTGTTAAAACTCGTTTGAAAAAACATATTTATGACACCATCTTTTAGAACCGTTCGATCTCTGTAATAAGTATACCTATAAACATTGTAATAGCTATTAATTATTAGTTATAAAAAACTATTAATCTAAGCTCGTTGTAAGTGAACTGTGTTCTTTATGAGTAATAAATTCATTAAACCTAGATATATATATAATAGATAGATACGTATACTAGATAGATAAAACGACAACTGCTGTCGTTTTATATAGATAAAACGACAGCAGTTGTCGTTTTATCTATATATAGGTTTAATGAATTTATATATATTTTATATGAATTTATATATTAAGATATAGATCATATGTCAAATTTGACGTTTAGAATAGATAAAATTCTCGAATCGACTCGATAAAAAGATTCGTGCTCGCACGGCTGAACTAATAAAACCTATTTAGTATCTCTACTTTGCTGCAGCTGTTTTTTTACTAATGACACTTACACTTTGTACTATAAAGGACCATTCAGACGCATCCGGTGCAGACAGTCAATGATCTTTTTTTATTTTTCAGAGATTGCAATTTTCTTTGAACATAAAAGTATTTTCACACCCGTTTTTCCCTGGAGAGATGGGTATACAATCGAGCTGAGAAATATCGACTGGATTCATTCTATCTTTTGTAGTTTGGTCGCCAGCGCCGGCTTTGGCTGTCAAGGCGCCCTGAGCGACATGTTTTAACGCTCTTTATTCCTTACTATTCATTAGTATTCTGCCGCGACTAAAAGGCAACATTACTGTTTTTGATCAAGTTTATTTCAATTTGTTTTGTTTTTTTTTTTAAATTGTTCGCATATTTTCTAGCGATTGAGAGTATTGAGACTACCTCGCTGGTCATGTTTTTTTTTCTTATGAATGTCCTCATGGATGCCTTTCGACCGGGGAAGGCGAAGGGGTATCTTACCGGCTAAAAATCCACGGTGTTCCTTCTCTTGACCCTTGGCCGGGGTCGCTGGATTCGCAGCTGCATGCACCGCAACCGCGGCAAGCCTCGGCCCGCCAGCCTCTGGCGGACCTCTCCTTCTGTGGAGCCTTGACCCACGTCCTCCTGAGAGGTGCGCACGGAACACTGCGACCCGCCTTCTCGGGCCTGTTACTGGTCGGGCGACGGGTCCCCTTCCTCGTTGGTCTAGTGATCGCAAGCGCGACTGCTGAGCGTGGAGGTCTTGGGTTTGATCCCCAGATGGGGCAAAGTGTTATTGCGTTTTTCCGTGTAGTATTTGTCAGTGGCAGCCCGGAGTCTGCATTTGTGCCCGGTTGATGGCAATAGACTCGCCCTTTACTACATGGGACTTTAACAAAACGGCGATATGTGGGTGTACTAAACACCTCTGCCCAACCCTTCGGGGAATACAAGGCGTGATATTATGTATTACGTGTATGTATTTTCTAATGATGTTGGTCATTAATTTTCAACCTATTAATTCGTGGGTTAAGGTGCCGCATTCTCGCGCGGCGCCCTGTTGGCACTGGCGCCCGGCCTGCCGCTTGCTGCGCCCACCCCTAAAACCGGCACTGAATATTAACAATGAATAGATCAAAACTAAATCAATGATAATAGTACCGTGTATTTTGCTTTATTAAAAATAAAATAAGCGACAAATAAGTGATAGAACATTTAGTGCCACGCATAAATGAAAGGAAGCACGGCAAAACAGCTGGCGATCACGACTACTGCGTTATGGTGATATTACACGTTTCACTTCTGCCTTTCAATTTGGATGAAGCAACCAAATTGAACCATGTAAACATAAAGATGAATCATTCAATATCATTGATCAATAGCATATGCTTTCATTTTTGCACCTTTCAACCAAAGTGAATCAATTTGGTTGAACCGTGTAATATAAATATCGCCATTATCGCTTCGTTCAATCAGTTAATTCGTGGAGTTAAAATGCCAGAAACAGGAAATCATGTTTTCTTATTCGATTTTTATTTATTTTTTTGATCACGAGTTATAGAAAATTACAAGAAAAGTTAAAGAAATTACACGGATACACCTTATATGATATAACAATATTCTAACAGTGTAAGGCCCCTCGCCCACAGTGACTATTTGTAACGATGCATCGCTACTATCGCGCGTTGGTCGCGTTTGCAACGTGCGTACAGAATCTGGGCGAAGGTAAACAGCCAGCGACAGCATCGCGGCTGTATCGATATACATGCGCGACAGCATCGCTACTGCATCGCTACAAAAAGTCGCTGTGGGTGAGGCCTCTAACACATCCAGATAATAATGCGCTCTACTTCTTCTTCTTCTCTCGTGTCAGCACGAGCTATACGAAAATAGCTCATGCTGTTGGTGCCTGAGCTTGGGGATGCTTGTTTGAATGATACAAAGATTGTGGTAACTCAGAGTCTGTATTTCACTTTCTACAAATTGTTCTTAACTGTTAAAATGTTATCCTAGATGAATGTTGAATGTTAATGAGCGCACCCGGTAACGGCGAAACATACACTAATGTTACTTATTACTAATATGATAAAAGTGCAGTACAGCGGCGGTCAATGATCTAATTACCGCATCGCGCATGTTAGGAATTGCTTACATAGATGATATAAGTGTTCGTACCGAACACATGCTGTGGTGAAAAGATTAGCCAGTCAGCAAGGTTGGTAGCGGAGCTGACTGCCCAGGGTGCGCCGGACGTACTTAAGTATTGTCAGTCGTGGAGGCTCTTTTCATGCAACCCATTGTGCTCTTAAAAAATATCCATACAGATACTTTCTATTTTCGTTGCAACTAACGTTTACTTTTACACTATTATAATATTGGTGACACTATCGCGGCACTATAGTGACATGTAGGTACTTGTTTGTACACTCGCATCCGGAGCAGACAGTCAACGCTCTTGTAACTGTTCGAGCTGAGATGACATTGTGGGCCACGAGACATGCGGTTCCACCTGAAAAAAATTAAAGCATACGATTATACACCGTGGGCCCGAGGTACTCGAAAGATTTTAACCTTCGATTCCGATGCCTACTTGAAGAAAAAAAGCTATATACAAGGTTAGTCAGAAAGGGAGTACTAATCCGAAAGGGTGTTAAAGTACACATAATAATGAATAACTTTTGTTCTACAACTTTTCCCAAAACTCAATAGTTTAAGAGAAACAGTTGTTCAAAAATCTCAAAAAATATCTCTAAAATCTATCTATCCCCAGTTATGATCAGCTGTGTTTACATTTTAGGTCATATTTGGGGTCATGAATTAGAAGCACCATTTTCTGAATTTGTAACTAAAGCACAGATGAAGAATAAGAAAAAAAATATATCGAATTTTGAAATTTTAACACTTGCTTTCAAACAGTCATCAGCGATACTATAAGTGGGCTTCGGATTAGTATCCCCTTTCCGACTAACCTTGTATAGTTTGCTGAAAAAAGCTTAATTTTCGAAATATTCAATAATTAATGAAATTCACGAATCGAAAAATATCTATGTTAACAAGTCCCAGGAACGCGGTGTTGCGACTTTAGTCATACCATACCCTCTCGCCGTATGTTTTATTTGACGGGGAGGGTTGTGAAGTGAGAAGTTTCTTGTCCACTCACACACTTTTTTATAATTGTTGCCAGTTCAACCTAAGGTATTGTTTACAAGGAAGTACTAAAGTTAATTTATTCATACGAAAAACAAAAAAATTTTTTTTTTTACTTTTTTCTTCTTTTGTTGATATAACATTTGACTCTTAATAGCATCAGAAAGGCGTGGTTAAAATCTTTCGGGTACCTCGGGCCCACGGTGTATAATTATTACCGACATTTATTTTACTAGTATTAGCGATTGATATCCAGTAAAGAACTCGAAAGAAGAGAGGCTCGTGGCTAATTTTTAACAGCGCAAATCATGATTTGCAAGGTTAAGCCGCGCTTGCCACGGTCAGTCCGTGGATGGGTGACCATTCGATACCACGTTCCCTTCGTGCCTCGGAGAGCACGTTAACCCTTTATAAGGCAAAAGGTTTTAGGAAAAGTAAATAACAAAAAATTTGGCAATTTATAAACTAAATAAAAAAATTAAAATTTTTTTTTTGTTCTTGTGGAAACTAGCTAAAAATTGTGATATTTCTAGGTTTAAAAATAAAAATATAACATGTAGGCTTTCAGGACATCTTCCAAAAAAGTTGGTGGCGAAAATATTGCCACTGCCTTACAAAGGGTTTAAACTGGCGGTTCCGGGTGTCATACGCATACCTGTGGCGGCATCTATCTCGCCACATGCGAATTATCCTACATCGCGCAATCAAGATTTAACACGCAGATAGTATATATACAACCTCCCAACATCAACCGTTGGGCAGTAGCCCGCCAGGCACAAGACTCCGCCTGGTTGGAGGATCCTCCCTTTGGTTGGAGGAACACCACACCAAGTTTCTCCACATGGTGGTATGATATTCGTTAAAAAGACGAGCCCGAAAGTCTGACAACCGGTTCCAGCTTAGGATATCGGCATTTCCCAGTAACTGGATTGCGAAACTCTTATGGCAGTCGCTCCATGTAAAATACCGCATTTGATTACACTGGAAGCTAAACCCAAAATAGTGGGGAAAAGGCTAGGCAGAACATTTCTGAGATCAGAGTTGAAGAAGTTCGCAATTTCTATTTTGTTTCATTCGCTTATTATGTTTCGTGGCCACACACTATTATGCATAACACAACGGGTCAACATCGATAACTTGGGATAGAAAGCACAGAGTTTATGGCTAATATCCTATACTTTATGGGCAAGGACTTCAGATTATGTAGACCGAAATAAATAAGCTAAATAACACATCATTAGTCTTCTCCCTCGTGTCTGCACGAGCTATAGAAGTATAGCTCATGCCGTGGTGAAAAGATTACGGCCTGTCCATATCTCCACGATGCGGCGACGTCGTCAACGTGGAACGGTGCGGTGACTTGCCACGGTGCGTTGACGTAACGTGCAAATTTACGTTACCGTATCGTAAAAATGCACGCCAGGATCATTGTTAGATTTATCGTTGACCATGTAGATCCTGAATTTTAATAAGAGAAACAGTAAGGTATGGTTTTAAAGCATCGGAGCACATAGACGGCGCCTAACACGCGGGCGTGGAGAGCGCGGGTGGAGCGCATATACGTGTGCGCTTGCGGCTAGAGGCGGAACGTGTTACGATACGGTAACTTAAATTTGCACGTTACGTCAACGCACCGTGTCACGTTACCGCACCGTTCCACGTTGACGACGTCGTGATGTGGAGATGTGGACAGGCCCTTAGCATGTTAGCGAGGTTGCTAGCAGGTGACTGCATAGGGTGCGCCGGGCGTACTTAAATATCGTCACTCATGGAGGCTCTTTTCATGCACCCCATAATTAGAGCCACCATTACCGGCTTCAATATGGTATGTCTACACCAGTGCGCTTTCATGTTCATCTTGCGCTTTCAACTTTCAATAGGCACGTTAACAGCATCAATAAATTACAAATCTAATTAGTCTGTCAGTTAGAGGAGGAGCTCGTGGCTAAATAATTACAGCCGCATAGACCGATCTTCCGGGTTAAGTCACGCTTGCCGAGGTTGGTCTGTGGATGGGTGACCATTTACCATAGCGAGTTTCCTCCGTGCCTCGGAAAGCACGTAAAGCCGTTGGTCCCGGCTGTCAATTGTAGATCTTTGATCTTTGACAGTCGTTACTGTTGGTCAGAAGCCAGAAAGTCTGACAACCAGTCTTACCAAGAGTGTCGTATTACCCAGTTACTGGGTTGTGGAGGTCTGATAGGCAGTCGCTCCATGTAAAATACTGATATTCAGCTGCATCCGGTTCGACTGGAAGCCGACCCCAACATAGTTGGGAAAAGGCTAGGCAGATGATGATAGTCCGTCAGTTAGAGTTTTGAAAAATAATGGACACGTAGGTATTTTTTCTTTTGTTAAATCTATATATATTTGGAAAGATAAAACGCATCAAAACACGAGACGACTTGTGACGTCAAAAGCAAGTAAAAAAATTATTAGTGTACTTGCTTGTGACGTTTTGCCAATTTTAAAAGTGTCATAACTTCGTAAATTTTGGTTTACGTAACAAAAGAAAAAATACGGGTCAAATTTTTTTTGATAATCTAACTGACTGAATAATTAGATTTTTTAGTCAAATACCCTATACCTCTTGCGTCAAGCGTATGCAATATTGATTGCCCTAAGACGCATGCAGCTTATCGTCTACACCGGTACGCCTCGATCAGTCGTCAAGATAGACGCGTGTGAACTTGTAGCTATCTGTGTGGCATATTTAGAAGGATTAGCGTGCGCTAGGGGCGTGCGCTTTTGTCGAACTAGTATGCACTATGCATAGCATGCGCTATGGCGCTTCACGCATGCTTCAGACGAAGACGCAAGATGAACATGAAAGCGCACTGGTGTAGACATAGCCGTATTTCAGAGAGGAGGCGGGCGCGGGCGCGTGTAAATCAAATGTATGTAGACGCCAGGTGCATTCACAGTGTTCCCGCGAGTCGCGCGTCTGCATGAGGCGGGCGCGGGCGCGGTGGTGCGTGTGTTTCTAATGGCTCAGTCCGCCCGTATCGTTCACAGTGATATAGCGTCTGTTTGATTCACCCGCCGAAATGTCGGACGATAGCTCGTTCGGCACTACTGTGAATACGCAGATGCCAAGACCGAAGCGCCCGCGCCCGCCCCCGCACCCGCTAGTGCAGTCTGATTGAACACCCAGCTATACACTTAAAATGAGTTCACTAATTCCAAACGTTTGGATAACACAGTTGTAGAACAATTAGGTTTGTTATCTCGTTTTCTCTCGTAACGAAAACCGGAGACAAAAACGAGATAAACTGAATCGGACAAGGTGACTCTACAGTTAGTTAATATAATGGCAGCAACGTGTTGTTTTTTTCCATGGTTCGCTCGTGGCTAAGTACTTTACTTTTTTTTTCTTTTTGTTGAACTAGCTTTGCCCGCGACTGCGTCCGCGTGGATGTCGGAAACCAAAATTGTGTCACAATAACCAAACAACTTCTTGATAACTTTAAATTGTAATATCTTTTGATTGAGCGAACCGATTACGATGAAAAAAAACTAAATGTTACTACGAGATACGTGATGCTTACACAAACATTTCGGCAAACCGACAAACTGACACACAGACAAATATTCCAAAAATGATCGAAATAGATTCTATTGATTATCCTTTACAATTTACAATGTAAAGACACGCCAATGTTATAGGGACGAAACTTACGGTGAAAAGGATATACCTTTTCACCGTAAGTTGATTCCTGACGTTACTCTCCAAAACGTTACTATAAAAGAATTTCAAATATTTTTTTAAAACAAAACATGGATATATAATACACCGTGGGCCCGAGGTACCCAAAAGATTTTAACCACGCCTTTCTGACGGTATAATGAGTCAAATGTTATATCAACAAAAGTCCAATTAAGACTATTTTTTTTCTTATCATTATAAATCAATTAACTTTAGTACTTCTTTGTAAACAATACTTTAGGTTGAAATGGCAACATTTTTATAAATTATCGTGTGAATGGATAAGAAACTTCTCAGTCCACAACCCTCCCCGACAAATAAGACATACGGCGAGTGGGGTATGGTATGATAAAAGTTGCAACGCCGCGTTCATAGAACTTGTTACCATAGATTTTTTTCGAATTGTCAATTTCCGTAAATAATGAATGTTTCGAAAATTAAGCTTTATTCAACAAACTATATCCTAGCTTTTCGTCTCCAATTAGGCATCGGAATCGATGGTTAAAATATTTCGGGTACCTCGGGCCCATGGTGTATACGTATAGATATAGAAACATAGTAATGCGACGTGTAACAGCGCTAATAAAAATAAAACTTTCTTTAGTTTCTTTCTTTCTTTTCTTTCTTCAATCAAAATCCCGCTGACCCAAGCAGGTAACTTCGCTCATTACCGCTTTTCAAAACTCTGAGTAGAGTGAAAATTCTGTATGACTTACAAACACTAAGTTAAAATGGCGAACTTAAATCTCGTCTTCATTTGTAGTAAAACGTACTATCTCCCTTTCTATGATTCACAACAACTACCAATCTCCGGTCATCGCTGTATAATGCAATAATATATTGAGTTTATTTTCGATATTGTGCTCTGAGAAAATATTGTGGAAGCTTCGAGAAAAATGTGAGTTTTAAAGGATAAAAGTTTGCAGCGGTAATTGTTACAAACGTGAAGGCAATGGTTCTGAAGTAGTGTTAGGATCAGTTTACACTGTAGTTGATTTTGCTCCGGTTTTACTATGTAACTGCCTTATTGGTTTTATTGACCGTGAGATCCTGGGTTAGATTTCCAGTTCGAGCTAACGACGTAAATGTGTCCTTGGCAGAAAAATCATTCTTCTTTCTTTCCTCTTTCTAAATGTACTATTCGGAAATCGCAACCGAGACCAAAGAAGTACTCATATACAAACTTTATTAGACGAATTTACATAACAAAAGATGATATAGTGACAAAAATTTAAAAGTATGAAGGTATGCTTAGGTGGTTTGGTCATCATGGCCATCCGGCTGGCCGGGGGATGCCGCATGATCTCCGGATTGCCACCACCATGGGATTTGGAAGCGAGAGCCCTCGCGCACGTTTACGCGTGGCGCATGGAGGTGCTACGCCGGGGCATAACTCCGCTGCCACGGCAAATCGCAGCACGGCAGACGGAGCTCCAGCAGGATCTCATGGCAGTATGGAGACAGCAACTGTCGCAATCCAGAGCTGGACACGCCACAATTACGGCGATAAGTCCCTTCTTTGAGGAGTGGCTAGAGAGGCGCCACGGCGTCCCCACTTTCCGCCTGACGCAGGTCCTTTCCGGACACGGTTGCTTCAGGAGCTACCTGTTTCGGATTCGGTGGGAGGACACGCCCAGGTGTTATCACTGTGAGGATCACCCGAAGAACACGGTGGAAGTCTGCCCTGCTTGGGCACCGCCGTATCCTCGTAGAGGCAATCGGCGGCATCGACTTCTCGCGCTCGGCCCTGATTCAATCTATGGTCCGGAGCGAGGGGGCATGGGAAGCGGTAACCTACTTCTGCGAAGCAGTAATTCTAGCGAAGAAGGAGGCGGAACGCGTGAGGGAGAGGCAAGTCTCATACCCCAGCCGCCGCAACAGAAGAAGATGCCCCGGACGTCGGGAGTCGCGCAGGCCGTTTACCGGCCACCGTAGGCGCGGGCCTGCGAACAGCGAGCGTCGGGTAGCCGCCGTCCGATCAGAACCAGGCCCAGATCGACGGCGCGTTGTATTCCACACGCGCCTCAAAGAGATGTTAGCATAGTAGACGGGGCCCGCTAGGGCCAGTGCCTGCCAGGGTTGCAGAATTTGTTCGAAAGAGTTACCGCGGCCCTGGAACGCAAAGGGCATTAGGAGGAACGGATGGGTTTTAGTCAGTAAGAGTCTGACACTCCCTTCCGCTCCGCCCAGAGCGGAAGAAGACATTTGATGATTTCCAATACAAAAAAAAAGGTGGTTTGGTCATGTTAAGAAAATGAGTGAACAGTGATTAACAAAAGGAATTTATAAGGCTGTTAGTGGAAACGCCGGTAGAGGACACCCTAGAAGGACATACATCGAGATTATTGGTGATGTTCTTCAAAACGGAAATGTGCGTAGTACTCTCAACCGGCGTGCGTGTATGACAAGATTTATGAACGTGGACGAAGCGAAAGGAGTATGTAAGGATCTTAGCATGCGGCGTTCTACAGTTTCTCTCTACCCCTATGGGAAAAAGGCGTGAGTTTATAAATGTATGTGAATAACAATGTCTAGAATTCCCAAATAAACAGAACACCAACTCAATAGTTACTCTAAAACACACGAACTACGGTTACATCAACATTTATTCCCCGGAGAGCGACGTGCCGGCACAGAGTTATTGCATAGGAAGAAAATGACAAATGCATTTGATTTGTATTCTATCCAGTCCGCCGGCAAACCCGACAAACTGGGGCTAAAGCTAAAATACTTCTCTATCCTAGACGTGTACGCGCCCATATTTTTATTTGTGGAAATTCTAAACGATAGAAAGTTTATTTTATTTGTAACTGTACCGTATTTCCTGATAGAAAGTAATGTTGAAATGTTTGTTAGTGTGTTTGTAGTTGTACTGGATAACGCAGGTTCGTTCTGTTTTCTTAACCCCCCTTTCTGTATCCTCCGAAGAGTTGGGCAGTGGTGTATAAGTACACCCTCATTTCGCCGTTATGCTTATGTCCCATGTAATAATGGATGGCGAGCCTATTGCCATCAACCGGGCACAAATCCAGACTCCGAAGTGCTACTGAGCTGAACTGCTACTGCAAACCCAGACCCAGTGTGACTTTTTAATATCATAATTATGATAAAAATTATGTGCTTACTTTAGTAGAAACTTTCAAACATTCTTAGTAGTTCTCTAGAGTCTAAAATATCAGTACTACTTATACATTTTAGGTCATATTTGCTTTGAAATTAAGCTTTAATTGACGCCGGATACTAAATGTTACAAAGACAAAAAGTCAATGGGCAACATAGTCCTAGTGTCAAAATGTACAAATTGCCTAGTGCCAAATTGTCATTTTGCCCAAATGCCGCTATGATAGAATACATTAAAGCTGTAATGTTCAATTGTACAAATTGCCCAGTGCCAAAATGTCATTTTGCCCAAATGCCGCTATGATAGAACAAATGAAATGACATTTCAATCATCTTTTTCAAGGATACCGGACTTTCAAGAAGTATTTATACTCAAAGAGATTAGATAGAGAAGAGATTTTAATTAGATATCCAGTGCAGAGAATTATGTTGATATCAAGTAGCAGATAGGTGTATGTAGGCTCAGTCGTTAGTGATCGTACCTTCGAAGCCCAGGTTTGCGGGTTTGAATCCTGACTGTGTGACAATTGGACCACGATGCATTTTGGCACAATTGTGTTTTATATTTTGTACATTTTGACAATCTAACAATTAGACCCTTACGCATTATATCACAATTATTTTTTGTCATTTGCACATTCATATACATTAAGACATTTGTACATTTTGACACTAGGACTATGTTGCCCATTGACTTTTTGTCTTTGTAACATTTAGTATCCGGCTGCAACGTCACGTAGGCATGTTTTCATACATAAACCGTGGAACACATACCTTGCATTTACTCGTATATTCTGTCCACCCAAAGATGAGGCCTGACAGCTCGGTCATTTCAAAACTTGTAGCCATAAGGAGACTGCATCGAAAAAACGTAAACGACATCTTCACAAAACCGTAAAATAGTTATAGAAGTTTAGTTTTAGTACACACTAAACCTGAAACTAATTTGTTCAGAATCACGAGAATCGATTGGCGTAGTTTTTATACCACGTTAAATCTTGTTTTTTTTTTTCATAAATTTCAATTTGTTTCAATAGGTTTCTATGCATAACAGTGGATGGGAATAGACACCTTGAAGCTTGAGACGGTCCGCTCGGTCAATTTCCGTGTATTAGACAACCCTTGTATAGCACATCTCACATATTTCACACTCTACTGGGGAACGCGACAGAAACTAAGGTGTAACTTGGAGATTTATTAAAAAAAATACATACTCCGGTAATTCTGATTAAAATCTTGTTGGGGTGTCTCGGTTTTTGTGTATACTAAAAATAGTGTTGTATTGAAATTCTTTGGAATCAACTTAAGGTAGGTATGTCCACATGTGTAGCATTTTGGCGTATCGTATCTCCGTCGCGTGTCACCGACGTGTATCATGATTGCTGGTTAGGACAAACACACATACATACGTGGACGTACCTTAACCAGCGATCACGATACAAGTCAGTGACATGCGACGGAGATACGATACGCCAAAATGCTACAAATGTGGACATACTTTTACGTTACTTACTTAATAAGTTTCGTCCCTATAGCAGAAAAAAATTGTATCCAAAATACCAACTGAACATACGGTATAATTGACTACTGTGATAATAAACTGTATTAACTCAGTTACTGACCTGTATTAGTTAGCAGTAGTCTCTGCAGTTGGGACTACGTTTAATTAACTGAGGCATAGAACCGCTTTACATGTACGTGTTGCGGTTTCGACAGTAAATTAGGATAGTTCGCTCATTAATTACCGACTCAATGTCTAATGTTAGCTTAAATAACATCGTTCCACGAGGTTCCCGGAAAAGAGTATACCACCGGGGGTCCGGGGTGGGGGGTGGTCGTATTCGTTGTAAAAGACGACGAAGATACATATTACGTCAAGAAGTTTGGTAACAGTGACCTCCAAAGTAAGATAATTAAAAAAAACTCTTTTTCGCGTTTGATCTAAGGGCGTATTAGCTGGCACGGGGAGGGGACACTTGACTCTAACAAAAATTTGCACATTAAAGCATAATATTTCAGAAACGGTTTCCTTAATCGAAAAATTGTATTCACAAACCCGCAATATTTTTGAAAGACCTATCCATAAACACCCCACACCAAGGGGTAGACGAGAAAAAAAAAACATCCCTACTTTAAAGAGCACAGGAGGAAATGTAAAAAAAACATTTTTCTTTATTTTGTTTTACCACTTTGTCGGCGTGATTAATATGTATATCCGTGCCAAATTGTAGCTTTCTAGTATTAAGAGTCTCCGAGGTATGCTGCGGACGGACGGACAGACAGACAGACGGACAGATGGACGGACATGGCGAAACTATAAGGGTTCCTTGTTGACTACGGAACCCTAAGAGCGATTACGCACTGCATCCGATCCGAATCCATGAAAATACGGATATAAAAAACTCGGACCGAATTCGGGTATTGCTTTACGCACTGCATCCGATCCGAATCCGTGAAAATACCGATCTAGAGTAAAAATCTCGGACCGAATTCGGATGTTGCTTACCCACTATTCCGATCTCTGATCCAAATTCAAACAATGCAGGGGCCATCTTTGGCATATCCATTTGGCGTCCGATTTGAATCCGAGGTAGTGCGAAAGCGTTCATACGAACTACGGCTACTTCGGTCCGCAGTGCGTAAACTACCATGCAAATAGTTCTATGGCTTCTTCGGAACGTATTTTCACGGATTCGGATCGGATGCAGTGCGTAATCGCTCTAAAAATGGTCAAAAAATACCCTATTTAGTGGCTATCTACAAACACACTTAAACAATAACAATTACTGTCAATCTCACTGTTAAAGCTACTTCTGGGAGCCATTATTATTTAAACCAGAAGCGGTTTCAAAGAAACCAATTTGTAAACAAATTGTCGTGTAACTCGAAACTTGGAGTTATATTTAATTGGTCCACAAAGGCTTCAGTCCTTAATTTGAGGAGTCCGTTGTGGCCAGGAGTATCGTTTTCATCTAATTGCGGGAATCGATTGAAGTAGAGGTGTTCTTGTTGTATTAGCGTTTAAATTTTTAAGGGGGTCGCATTTATTCGCAACTTTCGTAGTGTTAATTTAATAAGGTATATTTATCTTTTTAAAAAACGTTGACCCGCGTTTTTTTTCTTCTGTATCGAGGTTAGGGTGCCACCAATCGATCAATGATGGATCGATGGTCGATCGATGGTCGGTCGATGATGGATCGATGGTCGATCGATGATAGATCCACGTTGATCAAGATGGATCGATGGTTCATGTTCACTTTATCCCAATCAATCGACGTTAATCGATGGCATCGATCGACAATCGATCGATTGGTTTGGTGGCACTCTTAAGTTTACAGCGACAGATTTCACATGCTCCAACGCAGTAAAGTGCTTCACGACCGTCTTTAATGTGAGGGTATTAGCAAATCAAGCGGACCGTATACAGTCTGAGTCTAAATAAAGTGCGTATATGAAATTTGGTGAAACTAGACATTATTTTACATAAGGGAAAAATATTAAAAAAAACGTAAACAAAAATTTTGTTATAAAGACTTTTTTTATAGTAATTTTTGAACCAAGCGGTTATGTTAAAACAAAAACAGTAATGATTGTAATACAGGCAATGAAGATAAAATACAATTTACTAAAAGAATACCCTTAAAAATAAGGAAGAATTTACGGAAAAACATTTTTTAAAGCTGGCTTCCCACTGTGCGTGGTATCATCCGTAAAATTACGCACCGTTGGAAGCCACATTATGAGGGTGTGTGATGTGGATACGGCGCACCGCTCCGCACGTGTCCGCGTTACCACGGACGAATCTATTCCCATGGTGCGTCGGTGCGAGCTCGTGTGTCGCGGTGCGCGATATCACGCACCGTGGGAAGCCGGTATAACAAAGCACTGTTAAAATTTTCCGTAATTTCTCGATAATTGTTAAATAGGAAAAAAAATTTTTTTACTATTTTTCCCGTCGATAAAATAATGTCCAGTTTTACTCAATTTCATATGTGCATTTTATAAAGACTCAAACTGTATGTAGATCCTACCACCAAGCGTGCTGTTTTGTTGAATCTTAAAATACACGAATATTCCTAGCGTGCGGTGAGAATGTTTTATATTCTAGCCCGTCCCCACACGGGTTGCTTTACATACTTAGCATTGATTTCTAACAGTGCTGTGTCGGCGCGTTGTTTTCTAGCAAAAACACCGTTAGGGCGATTTAAACTCTTGTGTAAATACAATACACACTGAAATTGAATTGGTTGTTTTGCGAAAACAAACGTTGTTCAGACCATGGTCCAATATCAAATAAAAAATAATACGTGATTGGTCTTTAAAAAAAACTCAAAAAAATAATCATTCAAGTCACAGGGGGGGGGGGGGGGGGCCCTGCGCAGTCGGCGCCATGATGATTCAATTATTTGCCGGGAACTTTACCGCGATTGCCGCGATGAGTACATTAATGTTACGGTTAATGTTTGAACACGTTTGAAATACCATAAAACGAGCCCGTATGGTCATCAATTCTGATGGCGACCACTTGAACGATATCATTTTCTCAACTTGATGGAAAAAAATCTAATTCATGAAATAAACATAATTCACAAGTAGAACCAAAAATGTTCATTCCAAAACCGCATCAAAATCCGTTGCGTAGTTTTAAAGATCTAAGCATACATAGGGACAGACAACGGGAATCGACTTTGTTTTATACTATGTAGTGACGAGTGTGACGACTTTGTTTTATTATACTATGTAGTGATAACTAAATTGTTGTACATTTTTAATAGTAGTCAAATATCCTATAAGGACAACACCTTAAATTGCTTTTACTGTCTAAAGATAAACAAATATGACGCACAATCATTCAAAACATTTATTTTACCGACTCACTTCCACAATTCTTGTGCCTCGAAGGAAGTCTAATAAATATTACATGAGCTGTGAAATCACAGAAAATGAAATTAGCCTACCTGCTGGGAAGTTTTTATGTAACTAACTTTTTTATAACCGTGTTCCCATCGAATCATAATTTATGTTTTTACAACTTCCCCCTCCTCCCTTGCACCTGGGCCCTTACTCCCGACAGGATCGAGTCGGCTTTGTGTCAATTCTTACTCTTGAAATCGAGAAAAGCGCACAATTGTTCACCGGCTCGAATAAAAACTAACGACTGTTTTTGATATTTGTTAGTTTTAAATCAAACCTCAGCACGGCGCGCAGTTTTGTCGATTTCAAGAGTAAGAATTGACACTAAGAGCCGGGCACACGACGCGTTGCGTTGAAAAAAAATCGAAACGAGTGAGCGCGTGTCCTTCCTTGTGACGCATAAACAACTGAGCGGTGCCGCTCCGACGTCGCAACGCATTCACCCCTCCCCGCCTCGTCTCGGTGCTTGCAAGTCCGGTGCGGCGCCGGAGCGCATCGTGTGCCCCCGCTCTAAGTCGACTCGATTCAAAACTCGATCCTGTCGAGAGTAAGCCTGCTGATCTGAGTAACCTTTGTATTCCCCCCTTTATATGATTTTTATATGAATTCTACGTTTCAATTATTCACACCTGAGTAAGTAATCCGTGCGTCCGTGTGGTGCCGGACGTAAAGAATAGCACTATCCCATTTCTTCCCATGGGTGTCGTAAAAGGCGACTAAGGGATTCATTAGAGGATGGACAGCAGCGTTCTCTGACTACTTTAACGCGGCATCCTACGTGAGCGATCTAGAAGCGACGCAAAGCGGCGCGGCGCGACGCGAAACAACAAACAGTCGATACCTATTGAAGTGGCCTACGTGACCAAACGCACGTGGAGTGCGATGCGGCGCGGCGCGAAGCGAAGCGAACGCGATCAGTTGGCTTGATATTTTCGCGCGAACTGGATGCGGCGCCGTACAGTGCTACCACATTATACATAAAGCTAAAGCAGTACCTCAACTTACTATAATCTCATGAATTGAAACACTCACACAGACACGCACTGTATACTGAGTAGTTTTTTGTTTTTGTATGGAACTGTATCCCGAAAATACCTTATTTGTCTTGTTGCAGTGCGTGTCTGTGTGAGTGTGTCGAATCGGACGATTGTAGGTAGTTGAAGTACTGCTTTAGCTTATATGTCTACTGTGGTGCTACTGAACGATGACAGCGCGCGGCGGGCGGTTCGCGAGCTCGTAAGACAAAGCCGCCGTTTCGCACCGCATCGCATTGAATTCGCATGTCACCGCATTGGATCGCTTCGCAATTTGCGTCGCTTTGAACCGCCTACGTAAGGCGCAACAAACATACTGCGATCGCCAACCCGCCTGCCAACCGTGGCGATTATGCCAAACCCCCCCAACATGGATAGTGGTGATGCTTGGGGGAAGCCTAAGTCCAGCAGTGGACGTCTTTAGGCTGAATGATGATGATGATGATGATGATGAGTAGGTAATCAGAATTGGTGTTGCATGTTAGGAAAATTAGTCCCAATGCTGCCACAACACAGCATTATGTTGAGTGATGAGCCATTCACATGCATATGCGACGTATTTCTGTATTTTTTAGTCTAGTAACAGTTTAGCTAGTAGTCTGCTGTTCCCTACATTTTGACGAGTTATGCGAACATAAATGTAGGGAACATCTGTTTTTTTTTCGCGATTTCCCTTTTTGTCCCATAGTAAAAGTTGTTCATAGTGATAAGTACAATTTCCCATTTCGGTTTGTCGAGTGTTTACAATTTCAACCTGTATTTCTATTTAAGGAACTGTTACATTTTTTGGTATTGAAGTATGTGGTGGGTCGATTTGTATGCTGAATAATTTGATTTTCAGCAACATTATGGTGACACATTTGGCCAAGTCCGTAGCCACAAAAAAACTTTGGGGAGTTTTAAGAGATGTTTATTACAAAAACATATTCAAATTATTTATCTTTCTTAAATTAAATCCTTTGGTAGTTATTCATAACAATGTAGCATTTACTACACAGTTCTCAACAATCTCAAGTGAATGAATAAAGTTTGCTTGCTTCCTGCCGCAAATCGTCACAAACCCCCGCCGCCCGGCTTCGTCGCATTCAACCACAGTACAAACCAAATTGAACTCAATCTTTAGCGCTGCGCTGAAAGCTCCGTTTAGATACTCTGATGCATTTCACACAGGTCGTACGTACAACTAAGGGGACGTTCAAGTATTACGTAACGCAGTTTGTGAAGATTTTTGAGTCCGAGTTTTTTATGTCCGTATTTTCAGGGATCCAGATCGGATGCAGTGCGTAACCGCTCTTACCCTTCGTCTTAGCTGGGCAGCGCAGTGCGTTGCATCGCGTCGCGAAAAAAACAAGCGATATGCCTTCAGTATACAGGCTATAAGGGTAAACACCGTTATCCTTGAAACCAGTGGTTTGGTTTCATTTATAGAACGTAAAATCAATGAAAAATAACAAACTTTTTTTTTATAAAATTTTCATTTTTCCTCAAAAGCATTTCACCCTATGCGCGGGGGCAACAAGCTACGGGAGGGGGCGCGGGGAACTCGCCGCGTGGCCCGACGCACGGCCCCGCACAGTTTGCTACCCCAGTCAGTCAGCTATCTCGTTAGCGAGTGTGTGTATCCCGCGTCGAAGCGCCGCCGCACCGCTCATTTCTCGCGCGTATATTTTTTTTTTTTTTACTCAGTCCTTTATTTTTATGTTTAAGTCAACTACCCATGGTTTGAGTGATAACGGTGTTTACCCTTACATGCTGTATACTAGTGGCCTACGTGAGCAGTGCATCTAAGAGCGGCGCGTATACTTTGTTTTAGCGGTTTGATTGCAGCAGAAATTTAGAGTGCGGCTTACTCATCAAATACTATGAAGACTTTATTACAAAGCTGCTGCTAGGACACTCGACTGCGTTGTAACGTGCTGCTTAACGTGCTTCACACTGCTCGACGCAACGCAATGCAACTGTGCACAAAAAAGTACATCATAGACTGTACGGACCAACATTTTATTTTTGTTTTTGTAATTTTTGAGTGTTTGCTTTACCAGGGAAATAATATGCTTAAATTTTATTAATTTTTTTGTTTATTTAGAATATAGTTAAAATTAGTTTTAAGGACATTATGTTTTATTCTTAATTATGTGCGTGCGTTCGCTTCGGCTTAAAAATAAATGTCAATTCTTTCTTTCTTGTTTTTCTTTAAACGCGCTGCCCAGCTATGTCGAGCCTTATTGCTTGACGGCAATGGTAGAGTTTGAGTTATCATAATTGAAGTTTTAAACATCTTCATTCTAAACTTGTTTTTCGAATATTTACCCAACTACGCGTGTTTCTTCCACCAATACTTAGATATAATCTGGCTTCCGAAATTTGGATGGGGTTTGTACCCTGGTGATCGCCCTGGCACATGAAAAACTTCCTAGGAATCCCTTTTAAGTACGGAACCCTAAACCTCCAACATCCTCAACACAAGGGAATATAAGACACTTACCCTTTTTCTAACAGACAATCCGTGTCAATCACTCATACATTCTACCTCCCCAGAGGACGTACCTCACTGTCACTTCAAGAAAATATATTAAGATGTAAAAGGGTGTTTTAACAAAAGACGTCCGTCCATCATAGCTTCGCCGAAGCGGGGTAACTGCACAGATTAATGGCGAGACATTCATTCTTGGAACTTGTGAAGAAATTTTGTATTTACGCAGAGAATCTTGGGGTGGGGGTACTAAGTCAGAGAAGTTGGGTATCTTTTTATACTGCGAGTAAAATTATTGGAATATGCAACAGTAGACGACACATTTTAGTATAGTTGCGTCAAGCATGATATAAACCACTTTTCTTTTGTTCAAACTCACATCAATACAATGCAATATTATGTGAGCGCTAATAATAAAATTAGTGTCTAATGGCGTAATAGCGGGGAACCCACTCCGGGTCTTTTAGATCCACGACGGCGAAACCGGGGCCGCACCTCTCTACACCTCTAGCTACTCACACGTCTGTTGCCCCCTTCGCCTATGTACTGGCGGCTTTTCAGGGGGCCCAGCTAGTGAGCTGGCGAGTCACCGTCTGCCAAAACTTTTCAATTTTAAACTTGAAAGGCAGACGCCGTTTTCTTCCGGCAATAGAAGTTATCCAGTCCACTTAACACCCCTTCCCATAGACCAGATATTTTTCACTATATTTTACAATAGCCTTGCACACACCTGGGACGGTCCATGACTGTACTCCAATAGTGCAGCCGTGGATAGTCCCCGGTTGGTGCCCCACCCCATTTTAGATTAAAATTCTCAAAGGGACCTCTGCGCGTTGGACCTGTGTCCCCCGTATGCCTTCCAAAAGACCGGACATCTTCCACACGGAAGATGAGCCGTGAATTTACCGAGAAATTAGGTCCTAAAGATGTTATTTTTTTACGTTTATTTCTTTACAACTTATTTTATATTTACACACAATTATCGTTTACATTATTATTTTTATCCTAATACAATTTTATACTAAAACAATATAAAACTAAACTACATAGTATAGGCACGGACTAGAAAAAAAAGAAGGACTCCGCGCCACGTATATCGAAAGTGAAGCACTATAAGTATGCCGGACCGTTTGTTCAAACATGCCTCACGCACACATTTACATCATAAGGTGCCGACTGGCCGCCATTACGCGGCACCGCGCCGTCATTGTAGGTACTGTTTACGTCAAGTAATAAAATAAAATAACGCCTTCTTGTGTTGTGAAATGGTTTAAAAATAATTCTACATCCCAGAAAAAGTGTCAAGGAATAACATTCACAAGTAAGACACCTATTTAACCTGTTGATTTATTGTATTTTTGACTTTTTAAAATCATTACTATTGGAACACAAAAACTCAAAAGACATAGAAGTGCTGTCGGAAAATAAATGGGTAATTTTCCCGAGAGATTGGGTAATCCATTTTTTTGTGTTCTTTGTGAGTTTTTTGCAAGTATTGAATATGATTATTTTTATAGATTTCCTACAGCAAATCAACCATGGAATAATGATTGGATTAAAATAATAAGAGCCTGCAGAGATGAAGAACATTGAATTCCGTCGAAAACGTTTTTCTTGTCACTCATACAAAATAAATACTTCATTTTAAGTTTTAACTAAGTATATGTTTGTAATTGCAATTAAATAATGTAAGCGGACTTCTTATATGGCTTCATTTAAAGAAATGAAACTTTCAAAATATTTTAAAAAAATGGGGAAATTTTCATTTATCTGGTATCCCTCAAATCACGCACACATAGATCGGTACGGTGCTTCACTTTTGAAATGCGTGGCGCGGAGTCCTTCTTTTTTTTCTAGTCCGTGAGTATAGGTAATTAAAAAAATACAGTTCTAGAATAAAACGCGAAATATAATAAAATGAGAAAAAAAAAAATTTCGCTGGCCGACTTATCGCATTCACCATAATGGAAAACCCTATACAGGGTGTCCCTGGAAGAATGGATCAAATCGAATAAGGGCGTGGGCAATATCATTTCCAAAATTTTTAAGCCTGAGAATGTCGGTGCAATTTTAACGATTCAAAAGTTATGACCGATAATAATTTTGTTTGAAAAAAATCACAAAAAAAAACTATCAGAGCTATCTTTTTTTTCAGGACTTTGGCGAACAGTAGGCCTTTCTCGTGGTAATACTTTTACGCAGCTAGAAAACATGAGTTCAAAAAGAAAAAACATTTACTGCAAAGGTTTTTTTGGTCTGGCAAAAATTTTACTCAAGTTTTTACTAGTACAAGTTATGATGACCTTGCTCACGCCCCTATCCCATTTGATCCATACTTCCAGGGACACCCTGTATATAAAAGTACCTTCAGCCAAAACACCGTACGCAGTTAAGATGACGTTTCCATGCTAATATTTCAACTTACCGCTTTTTTCATGGCCTCATTTAAACTTCGGCTTAGCTCCTTATTGATCTTGTCGTAGAACAAGCAGGAAGGATTGCAGCATCCATCTTGATTATGTCTATCGTACTATGACGGCAGCCGACAGTTGCGAGTCAACTCCCTCAAAATTGGTGACGACATCCAAATATTGAAACTTAATAATTGCTTGTCATTGAAGCAATTTCAAGGGGATGGGGTTTTGTGATTACGATGATAGACTTGCTAATCGATGATGATATTAGGGTATTTTACTACTTTTAAAAATGTACAACAATTTGATGTTGTTTTAAAAAAGTATACAAAGAACAAGTGTATGAAAAAAAAGGATAAAAAAATAGAGGAGATACACACTTTCGAAGTTTGTAGAGGGGGCATTTTCTTCCCTTGTCTCACGAAACGGAATATTAGGCCCGGTATCCACCAAAGCGGACAGGAGAGGAGACGAAAGGAGATGCGCTGCGAAGCTGGCAGGTTATTTTCACCAAAGCGGAGAGGAGATGTGAGCTGTGCGTAGCGGAGATTAGAGCTGTGATAGCTCTAAATCAGTCAGCTCGGATGTGCGAGGCGCGGGAGACGGCAACGGGGTAAGGGGAGCGCGAGCGCGGGCACCGCCCGGCCGCCCGACTACACACATCTCCGCTCTGCCGCGCCTAAATTCTGTAGTAAAATGTGACATCTCTTCTCTTCTCCGCTTGATCCATTTCCACTGAAGCTTAGCGGAGAGATGTAGAAATAACGAAATCTGATTGGTTATTCAAAACACATCACCTCTCGTCTCCTCTCCTCGCTGTAGTGGACACCGGGCCTTATACAGAGTGATGTCAAGTCACTATGATTTTTTTAAGGTATGACGTAATTTATGATTAATTACGGTTTACTCACGTGCATTTTTCTGGATTGCCTGACTAGTTTCGGACCCAAACGGAGCCCTTAAACATGAGCTGAACACGCGGCGAGGTCCCGAGTCTAACTGAGAACTCGATTAATCATAAATATGAAAGTGTCTCACGAATGTTATAATACTAAAAAACTATGACGTAATTTTTAAGTAGTGTTGTCTTATCTCTTGAACAATTTAAAATAGTTTATAACTTGGGCATTTTAATAAATAGGTATTTCTTTGGTTTTTTCACTGTCGCTTAATACTCTTATAATACTTTCGAGATTTGTAATAAAAAAATAATAGTTAAATACCCTATAAAGGTTCCCACGGTGCGTGATATCGCGCACCGCGACGCACGAGCTCGCACCGGCGCACTGTGGGGAAAGACTCACCCGTGGTACTGGTAATGCTTGTTTCCCACGGTGCGTGATATCGTGCACCGCGACGCACGAGCTCGCACCGACGCACCATGGGAAGAGACTCGTCCGTGGTAACGCGGTCGCGTGCGGAGCGGTGCGCGATATCCACATCACGCACCCCCATAATGTGGCTTCCCACGGTGCATGATTTTACGGATGATACCACACATAGCCGGTGCGCGCTACCACGCATCGTGGGAAGCCAGCTTAACGCAGACGCGAGAATAGCGGTCCGTTGTATCCACCGCGAGTCGGTAACTTCAAAGGTGCAGTGCGAGCTCGTGCTGAGAGCTGCAGCTGTAGCGATACGTTCTCTTTCACTTGGCATATCGGAATGATAAAATAGCTTCGAACCACGTCCCTTTGGGAGAGACTCGGTGTGGTGCGTGATTGTGCATAGTCGTCAGCTGTGCGTGGTATCATCCGTAAAATCATGCACCTACGAAAGCCACCTTAAGAAGTGTTAGGGGTAGGTAAAAACCTAAAAAATAATAATGTATTAAGCTCAATATATCAGTAGTTGACTGTTTGTCTAAAATCATAATACTATTGTTTAAAGAATTCCCTTCTCTATCGTTATTTTTAACAAAAATATAATTATATTATTATCATCATTCGTATAATTAATCACAATGGGGAGCAACATTTTTTATTAAATAAAAATTGAGTACTATTCATTTATTAAATAAAACACTAATGTAATACATAATTTACATGTTGACTGTACGCATCTGCTTACCTCTTCGTTCAATACAAGCATGACGTAATATTAGAATATCCCACACACTTGGTGTTCTTAGTACCACGATACACACGATAGGGAGAATGGCACTACATAGATTCAATACCTACATACCACAGACGTTACAAAGACCTCTTTGTGAGGTCGTCTCAAGTAAATTCAATGTTACAATAGCCGTCTAAAACGTAGTCTTGATCGAATGGACTCGGGTTCCTATCCAAACCATTGAACTAGGTAATGTTGGAAGGTAATGCTAGAAAGGTAACTTTAATTGTACCTGACATAATTTTGTATTTAGACACGAATAAAACATGACTAATACGAGTATATAGGGTGCAAACGAATTCGTGTAATTCCTTCAAACCACATGATGTATCAATGATATATGTAGATTAACCCCGCACGGGGTTTTGCTTACCTAATTTAAAATTAAAAAAATTAAAACTTTTTTTTTTGGTGTAGGTGTTAGTCGTCGTATCTAAACCACCTAATAAAGATTAAAAAAAAAAATAAGCAAAAATATGTTTTGGTTTTTTTTATAAAAAATATTTTTTTCTGATAGAACATTTCGATGCCACACATAAATGAATGAACGTACGGCGACACAGCTGGCAGGCACGACTAGCGCAATATCATAAATAAATATTGTCATTGAAATTGTGTACCTAATAATTACTGTGAGTCTTTTGTTACTTGATTATGAATAAAAATAAAAAATATATCACTACGTGCAGTCAGTTATCTCAGGGCGCTAAAATGACTCGAAAACAAAAAATCTGGTTGTTTTTATGAAAAAATATTTTTGCTGAAACTGAAAAAACTGTGTCACTAGTAGATCCCGTGGTTTGCAGGAACTATACGAATTCGTTTACAACCTGTATATTTAAAAATATTATTCCGTATACAGGGTTAGTCCGAAAGGGGGTACTAATCCAAAAGAGTGTTAAAGTACCCATAATAATGAATAGCTTTTGTTTTACAACTTTCCCCGAATTAAGGCAGTTGTCCCACCGCCGGCGAGGAAGCGACTAACTATCGGCTATTTTCTCGCTCAAGAAACGTACAATAGATATACATTCCGTGTAAACAAAAGAGATGCATATATTAATAGTCGATCGCTGACTGTTCACACTGCCGGTGAGGACTCGCTCCACTAGTTTGTCGCTGAGCGAGAAGAGCTATCAAAGATAATACTCGCTCAGCGATACTCGTACAGCGATGCTCGCTTGGCGGTCAGAACTCACGCCGAGAGACTAACCAGCGGTCATTTGCGAGTGGTGCGAGTAATCGCCCGTTGCTCTCGTACACTCGCTTATAGCCCAGCGACAAAACTATCGGAACTACACACTCGCTTCTCGCTGCTCGTCAACTCGTTTCTAGTTTCTAGCTCTACTCGCTGCTCGCTCATCGTTCGCGGTGAGACAGGTGCCTTAATACTTTAAGAAAAATAGCTGCTCAGAGATTTCATAAAAATACGTCAAAATTATGTATCATAAGCCATGATCTATGGTGAGCTATGGTGTTTACATTGTAGGTCTTATTTGGGGTCGTAAAGTGTGAAATGCCTGAAATGTGCTATGCAGGGATTGTCTAATACACGGACGGAAACTGACAGAGCGGACCGTCTCAAGCCTCAAGGTGTCTATTCCCGTCAACTGTTATGGGTAGAAACCTAATGAAACAAAATTGAAATTAAAGAAAAAAAAATGTCGTGTAATAAATATTTATGTCAATCGATTCTCCTAATGATTCTGAACAAACTAGTTTCAGGTTTAGTGTATACTAAAACTAAGCTTGTATATCTACAGTGTCCGCGTTCTGCCGCGAAAAAATAACATTAAAAATATTTATTTTTCAACAAGTTAATTAAGTAATGAAGCGAAAAATATCGCGTATCGAGGCTTGCGGGAATTCTCAAAAAACCACGTATTTTTACGTAAAAACTACCTTTACGTTTTACTCACAGTAATTGGATTTTTTATGTTACGAAAGAAATATTTTTTCGTAATTCTCCTTTCATGAGGTTAATTACAGAGGCTTAGTGGGCAACTAATGTACTTTATTTGTTTAAAATTAGGTCTCATGTTGGATATTTAGAGGATTATGTTTGTAATAATATTTTCTCTGATAAAATTGCTAAAGGTTTTTGTTATTTTCTAGATGTAAGATGATTTTTTTATGAATCTTTGTTTTAATATTTGTTTTGCATGGTGACTTTTTGTAAACAAACGTTAGGACTCAACTTACGCTGAAAAGGGTTATAGTCCCCATGAATGGCTTAAAGGTTTACACATGATTACAGGTCGAGATAATTTTGTCGTCTTATTATCTCGTACCGGAACGAGATAATGTTGGATATTTAGAGGATTATGTTTGTAATAATATTTTCTCTGATAAAATTGCTAAAGGTTTTTGTTATTTTCTAGATGTAAGATTATTTTTGCATGAATCTTTTTGTTGATTGATGCCGCCCCGAACTTTGTGTGGTAATTCATGCCGTGGTAAAAAGATCGGCCATTCCGCAAGGTTGCAAGCGGGGCTGACTGCCCAGGATGCGCCGGACTTACTTGAGAATCGTCATTCGATTGTCATCATAAGATTTAGACATAAAACAATTTTATAATCATTACGAACAGATCTGTGTTGCTGCGGAGTTTGTTGCGCCGTTCCTTCTGCACAGCATAAACACTAGGAAGAGGTGAAGGGCAGGCGTTTTTGGGGGCTGTTTTTTATAACATTGACGCTCAAAAATAACTTATTAATTCTAGACTATTTTGAATAAATGAGTTTTGAAGTTGAATTATAACTTTCGTGAGTCACATTCATATTTATGATTAGTTACGGTTTACTCACGTGCATTTTTTCGGGATTGCCCGACTAGTTTCGGATCCAAATGGAGCCCTTATTCATGAGCTGATAACGCGGCGGAGGTCGAGAGACGAAATCCAAAAAAAAATACGAAAAATTGCACGTGAGTATACCGTAACTAAGCATTTTGAAGTTGAAGTTTATAATACAATAAAACTAATTCATCATCTGCCTAGTCTTTTCCCAACTATGTTGGGGTCGGCTTCCAGTCGAACCGGATGCAGCTGAATATCAGTATTTTACATGGAGCGACTGCCTATCAGACCTCCACAACCCAGTAACTGGGTAATACGATACTCTTGGTAAGACTGGTTGTCAGACTTTCTGGCTTCTGACCAACAGTAACGACTGTCAAAGATCTACAAATGACAGCCGCGACCAACGGCTTTACGTGCTTTCCGAGGCACGGAGGAAACTCGCTATGGTAAATGGTCACCCATCCACAGACCAACCTCGGCAAGCGTGGCTTAACTTGGAAGATCGGTCTATGCGGCTGTAATTATTTAGCCACGAGCTCCTATATACAATAAAACTAATTAAATAGAAGATAAGTGATGTGACGTGTACATGTTCACTTCATATTCTACACACCCCTCCACACAAAGACTTTAAACTTAAACATATTCAAGCGTTGTGAAGTTTGTCACGTCCTTGCAACGAGCTCGCGTAGCAGACGACATGTGCTGACTTGCACAAGTTTTTGCGAGGCTACTAATGTTGACACTTGCGTTAAAGTTTTCAGTGGAAGGAAAACATCATGTTTAATGTCATTTTATAACGTTCTACCTAAATCAGTGCTGGTGCGTGTCGGGATGATTGTCAGTGTTAGTCAAAAAGAAGTAAATATACTTTAAGTAAAATTAATCATAATTGGCAGAAAGAAATAGAACATACATACATATACGAGAAAATTTCAGCGTCATCATCATTCAGCCGAAAGACGTCCACTGCTGGACATAGGTCTCCCCCAAACCGTGTTGGGGGTGGTTTGCCATTAGCGTCACGCTGGGTAGGCGGGTTGGCGAACGCATTATGGTTGTTAAACTACCCAGAGAACGCTGCTGCCCATCCTCTAGTGAATTCCTTAGTCGCCTTTTACGACACCCATTGGAAGAGATGGGGTAGTGCTATTCTTTACGTTTCAAGCGAATTTTACGTAAATGGCTCATTTAAAAAGCTCCCCTTTTGGGGGAGACCTATATCCAACAGTGGACGTCTTTTGGCAGAATGATGGTGATGACCCCTACGATGACCTCAACTCGCTACTTATGAGGGTGGGAATGTAAATTGGGGCTTCATGGCCTAAAAACAAAGTCAAACTTAAACAGATGTTCCAATTTCACCTTCAACTCTTTCAACATTTTTCTCAATATTTGAAGTCCTACAGTAACACTCCACTCGCGGTGGCGTCTCGTTATACATTCATGAGAAGCTCAGCGTGTTCCAATCACAGATAACGCGGAACATCTTGCTGACTACTACTGCAATCTGTAAGTAGTTTCAATGCTAAGCAGTGAGAGGTCGTGACTAATTATCAACTGCGGGTTTATTGAAAATAATGTATCAAGTTATTTTTCCATGTTTCACTACGAAGTGATGAAACACAGATAGGTTGTATGGTGGAGAGAATAAGCCAGTATCGGTTATTAATAGCCACTTTCTATACAAGGTGTTAACGAATTCGTGTAATTCCTTAAAACCACATGATTCTACTACAGGGGCCTAATTCTCCTAAAATAAATCTTGATAAATCACAACCGAACCAAGGCCGAACCGTTCATTCAGACAGTTCTCAATTTCAAAAGCTGTCGAATTATTTGACACAAAAAACAAAATCAATCGTTTTGAAAGTTTTCGAAAACAAAAACTGACTGACGGTTGTGGTTCGATTGCGTTTGGCAACAATTTATTTTAGGAGAATTGGGCCCCTGGTGCAGGTTGCCCCCCGCACGAGAATTAGATTGCATAAAAATAAAAAATAAACTTTTTTTTTCATGCAGTTGTTTTAAGTAATCGTATCTAAACCACCATAAAAGGATTCAGTAAAAAAAGAACCAACATTTTTTTTGCGTTTTTTTTTATTTTTGTCGACATTTCGATGCCACGCATAAATTAATGAAAGCACGGCGACGCGGCGGGCGGGCACGACTAACGCGATGATTCAGAAACAGAAAACCAAGTTTATATTTAGTTTTTTTTCAGTTGGTTTTCGGAAATATCCATTTAGGGTTAATCTATGTCACCAGTGAGTAGATCACGCAGTTTGAAGGGATTACACGGATTCGTTTACACCCTGTATACATAATGAATTTAAATTCTGATCTGTGACGGAAAACATTGTGAGGAAACAATACAATATCGAATATTATAGACCTAGTTAAGAAAAGTATTTAATTACTTATGCGAAAAACTAGGGTAGAAACACGCCAACATCGTAATTACAAGAGTGGTTGCAACCGCTTTTTTAATTCTACAAACTGTCTCGTAATTGCAACTTGATGACAGAATAAAAAATAAAATTATTTAATTAACCTTGTGTGGTACAATTTATAAGCGATATTTCAATAGTGCAAATATAATCGTTTACTAATCATCATCTTCCTGCCCTCATGCCAACTTATTTCGAGTCGGTTTACTAATATAATTACTTACGTTTTGTATAAGTTCATGACTTCATGATTCCGTCTTGGGTAAAAAACAACCGAAAAAATATTTTCGTGTATATGTTGACTACATAATAATATATTATTTTAAAAGTCGAAGTCTACACATTATACAACGTATAATAAAAAATTAACGCAAACCCTGAAAGCAGTTTGTTAAGAATAGGCTACTGAATTGATTTCAGCCATTTCAATTATGTGTAAAAAATGTTTAAACATGATTTGTACATGCGTGCATTCCATTGTTTTAATTGAGATAACGAAAACTGAGCCTTATTTACAGCTAAGACTGAATTTCAAATGCAGTTAACAATAAAAAAGTAATACTAAATTCAATATTTTAGCACGTAAAAGTAAAATTCCGGTGTATGTAATATGATTACAACTGAATATTCTAATTGATATGTTTGAGTGTTTTCGTTATTCCTGTCACAATCCTGTGAATATAAATTACAACTCTTGCATAAAAATAGAGCAGACTATAATTCAAGTGCCTCAAATTCCATTTCCATACGACATGTAAAATTAATAAGCAACAACATAAAACACCAAATCGCTATCGCTCCCTCCTATAACTTACACCACCGCCACAAACAACAGCTCTCATCATAAAGCAACGCTTTCAAATTAAATAAAGCCCGTCTTCATGATTTAAGGTTGCTTAAAGTCTTTGCTAACGAAATAAAGTTTCGCAAGTAATACTCGAGCGACCAACACAAAGATTTAGTGTGTACCTACCACAATTTAAATTGTACGAGATGTTAATTTTAGAATGTTAATTTGTTTTATGTTTTCAGGTGGAGTCGAGTTAATTAATTAATTAATAGCAAAAAAGTATGTGGGTAGTATATTTATACGGCCTTCGGATATTATTAAGGAGATAACGTTTATATAAATTTTAATTACGAGTTCTATAATATGTATTTTTGCAACGCCAACGCAAAGAGAACTTTTTTTATTTTGTAACATCGTATATGTATGTATCGAGTTAGCAAAATAAATCTTTGAACCTTTTGTAATGATGTAAGGTACCTACAATCTTTGGTTGTGATAGGTCATATAGTAAATAGTCCCTTTACCTTAGACAAGTCTCATAGATATACCTTTATGGTAATTCAGGGGAATTTTGCATTAAATTGTAAAACAATAGTATCATTTAGACAGTGGGGATTATTCACCGTAGAATCAATAGTTTGTTTTGGCTACGCACAATGCTCCGCCTACCGCTACGAACATTGCTACGCGTTCTGCTACGACTGCTGCTACACACACTTGCTTGCTACGTATGTACGCTACGCTAAGCTACGCTTCTGCAGTACCAGAAAAAACTATTTGTGTACTGCGTCTGATCTAAATACGAAAAAACACGGTTAGAGAAAAGATGCCTGGAAATCTATGAATTTCGGTTCGAAGGCAGCGTAAAAGAAAATTACTGGAGCTAAAAAAGTTTTTGACTACTGTTAAAAATGTAAAACAATTTAGTATTTAATAGAAAGAACACGGTATGTGCAAAAATAATTAAATCTAAAAAATACACTTTCGCAGTTTGTTAAAAAGACATTTTCTGTCCTTGTCATGCGAAACGGATATTGTATAGAGTGTTTTTTTTTCTATTTGACTGCTGTAGATGTTTCTTGGGGACCCCTTCTACGTAACCGGCAGTTATTGGCGAGACCTGAAGGGTCTCCAGCCAATGCAAATGGGGGGAAGTAAAGTACTTAACCTAAGCTAACTACTTGTACTACTTTAACATCATGACGACCTGCAACAACAGCACTAAGGGCGACCCCTAGTGGGACTCGGGTCTCGGATTAGGGCGTTGCTGGCGGGGGCTTGGGGGGGGAGACAACTTGATGAGGGCTGAATTATCGGTGTGACTGAGAGTGATGTCACTATAAAGTTTTTAAGGTATGACGTCTAATGGTGTTGTCTCCGTCTTGTGAACAATTTTAAACCGTTTATAACTTGGGCTTTAATAAAGTTGATTAACACCGAGTTGCAAGAAAGATACCATTAGGTGATCATTAACTAATCCGTCATTAAGAATAATGTTTCCATTAAATTAATGCACACTAATTAGGTCGTAGTTTGTTCTTCATTTACTAATTATCATAATTATACTGAAATCATGGGGAGTTTGACACATCAAAAATTAATTTTAATGCAAGGTTAATCATTCCATTAAATCTAGCTTCTTGCAATGGACAGAAGAGGTTAATGGAGCATTAACATTCTAATGAGAGCATTAAAATTTAATAGACCTTTCTTGCAACTGAGTGTAAATGTTTCATTGGTATTTTTACTGTTGCATATTATTTTTGTAATAATTTTGAGATTTCTAATAAAAAAAATAATAGTTATATACCCTATCGTATTTTGTACCTACAGAAACAGAAATAACGTAACGTACGAACTAAAAATACTTTTGAAGCGAACTGTAATCACAGAGAGTATTTTCTCAGGTGTCTACACACTCAGTGGGACCCACTTGGCGAAGTTGATCTCGGGAAGTTTGACCAGCTGGCGAACCGTCCAAGTTAACCTCATGTTTTACTTTCTCGTTTCAAGTTTGAGAAATAAATTGGATTGGATGACGTAACGACGAGGCGACGTGTTGTAAGATTTCGAAGTGAGGATTGGCAATACTGTTTGTTGATGTAAGTGTGGAAAGAGGTGAGTTAGAAATTAGATTGTTATAACTTTGACAGTGTTTATGGAGAATCAGAACATTGAACATCTGCCAATGTTTTCTTTGGATAGCTGGTGCTGTCAAGGTTTTGGGAAGCTGTTAAGGCGCCAACTATTAATACCGTCAACAATTCCTTCCGCGTCAAAGGAATAAAAGCCCTAAACTCCCTTCACCCAATTTTCAACCGGAAGTAGTCCAAAACAAAGCTTTTAAAATCTCATTTACTTACCCTCTGCGGACAAATCTTAAATTATTACACAGTAAACTCAATTTTCCACCGCTAAAACAGTTTATTTCAAAATTAACCAAAAAAATTATCTAAATACTAATCCTAAACACCATAATACTCTTATTTCCTCCATTGGTAAAACGGTCACTAACGAACATCACTTTATGCTATACGAATAACGCGACGTCTTACGTAGGCGGTTTAAATTGCGAAGCGATGCGATGCGATGCGAAGCGGCGGCTTTGTCCTACGAGCTCGTGGACCGCTCGCCGCGCGCCGCCGTCATTCAGTAGCACTGTACGGCACCGCATCCAGTTCGCGTGAAAATATCAAGCCAACTGACAGCGTTCGCTTCGCGCCGCACACGCCGTACCGCACTACACGTGCGTTTCGTCACGTAGGCCACTTCTATAGGTATCGACTGCTTGTTGTTTTCGCGTCGCTTGTAGATCGCTCACGTAGGTTGACGCGTAACAAAGGTGACACGGCTAAAAACGAATCGTTTTGCTTACCAATGGTAGCATTCTTTTATTTTCAAACTGGGCAGATAAATAAACTTGTAAGTTAATTTCACCCGTGGTGATATCTACTAACGTATGAAAGGGTCTGCTTCTTCTTCTATCGTGTCGGCACAAGATGTACAAGAATAGCTCATACCGTGGTGAAAAGATTAGCCAGTCAGCAAGGTTGGTAGCGGGGCTGACTGCCCAGGGTGCGCCGGACGTACTTAAGTATCGTCAATCGTGGATGCTCTTTTCATGCAACCCCTCAAACCATGGGTAGGGTATGCTAAGCTAGGGGGCCTTTGCTTCATTATTGGTAAAGATATAAGCGTCTTAATTTCAACCAGTAAGAGCGAAGCCACACTGCTCCGTTGCGCTGCGTCGCGTCGTCGCAGCGTTGACGCTGCGTCATATTACATATAAAGGGAAATGCCCAGATGCCACACATAAAAATGCCTGAAATAAACAACAATGAAATATACGCCAAATTGCACTATAAGTCGTAGGGAACCCATATCATTTTCAATAATTACAAAAAAACTCGGCAAAACTTGTTCCAAACATCTTTTTCTAAAATATAGGTTAAGTCAAGGTTTAAGATTATTACGCAATAATTAATAAACAAAACTGCATTTAAATGTTTTAATCATCATTAAAAACCACTAACACATCATCAAGAAACTGTGCAGGAGGATTGATATTGGGTTGGTACCGGGCCCATGCTAAGTACCATATTATTGACATAGTATGGGCACAGGTACCAACTGTTCGCCGTCCCACGAGGCAGTTACAATAGCGATGCTGTAAAGCCCTTATCCCTGATAAGGAATTGTTAATTATTATATAAACAAAATATATTTTTTGAGAAATATGTCTGCTTTGTATTTTTCCTCGAAGTAAAAAGCAATTACCCGGAAGAGATAAATGCTCAACTAATTCGTTATCCAGTTCCCTACATATTTCAATCTTATAAATACCATTCGCTCGTGTGTGCTCGCCATAGTATGAGCGAGCCTGTTTTATTTGGTACGTACCACATGCCAACAAAACCATTTCGCTGTATGTCAGTTGTGGGAAATCAGCAACATTGTTAGGATTTATATTAATGCTTTGGAATTGCGCTCTGCGACGATTCAAATTATTTGTGATCACATAATCAGCTAGTATATTTTCTGTATACATATTCTGATGTATTATTTGCAAAATATCAACAGCATCTGGCCTGTCAACTATTCTAGTATAAAACCTATTAATTAATGCTGCTGCTATAGAGAAATCTACCATTAAATGTCTCGAAGCTCTATTAAAAAAATCTTGGCGAAATAATTTGAATTGCTGCTTGAATATTCCATTTACGGCTTCCACAACCCAGCGGCAAATAGTAACTCTTCGGCTTTTATTAGCTTCCAGAGTGGATAATTGAATTTCATTTACTTGCAGTGTTGATGGCATGTGAACACTATAATTGCAAGATTGCAAAAGTGGAATGGAATCCCTGAACCCTCTATCAAGAATGAATACGTCACCATCCTGAAAATATTGTCTCAATGGCTTACTGGGTTCATCAAATTCACTAATCATTATCTGAGCATCGGAAGTTGTTGCTGGATAAGGGCCTAACACATCGATTATATAGCCATCGGAGCAAACAAGCAAAAATGGCTTCACAAGGTTTCGATATTTGTGAAGAGAATATGTCTCTTTTTGGTACAAATAGTTGGAGCTTTTTTGTACATAGATATATGTTCCATCAATAATTACGACAGGCTTCCTTATTCCGTCGACTTCGCCAAACAGCCCATTTGGTAGAACAAGGTTTCTTGCTGCTATTTGTTCTCTTGTTATATGTCCAATTCCAAGGTTCATAGGAACAAAATCTTGATGCAGTTTTTCCCTTGCTTTAGCCATTAGACGTTCCAGAGTACTTCTCGGTATTTGTAGAAGAGATGATAATCTTTCATCAGAATCTCCAGTTCTCAATTTCATCAGGTAAGCTCCAAGGGCAGTAGAACCTCTATGCATTTGCGCCAATCGGGGCACCTCTCCCATTAGAGTACCAAAACTATTTCTACTCATTCCTAAAAAGTACCACACCATATGTTCTTCCATTAAGTGTATATTTTCGAAGTCCAAAGCACGACATTCATAATTCACAAATGATGCAAAGTCTTCAATGTGGTCCACAGTGAATTCATGATTCATATCTTCCAAAGCAGGGAGTTCATGCCAAAAGTCACTATTCAAATGATGACTACATATTTTTGAATTCTTTGGTATATAAAACTTGTAGTCCTTGAAGAGCCACACCCTTAATGAAAGTGGTACCACATGTCTATCAATCATATTACATCCTGGATAGAAACAATGACTTTGAGTATCAACTGCTCTTCCGTAATTAGGTAACAGTACGCTGGATCTTATTTGAGGAGGTTCTTCATGTAGAGGTATATTCAAACTACCTGCCTGACTGGGTACCGGACTCGGGCTTGGTGAAGGAGTAGTAGGGGGTGAGGTAGCCCGGCTGCATCGTTGCCAACATGGGTGGCAGATCAAATCCGAAGAACGTAGCTGCAAGCAAAATGAAAAGTAAAAGTTGGTTTTGTTTTACTTCAAGCTCGATGAACGAAAACCTATGCATAAAAAAGTACTCTGTGATAAGTTTTTAAAAGACATGATAGTGACGTTATTTGCACGGGATAAGAGGGAATTACACAGAATTAGGGCAGAGGAATGAACTTACCTGGCGTGGTTGGATTCTGTGTGCTACTACATTCATTATGTGCCTCTCACGATCACTGCTATTTCTTACAACATGTGATCGTTGTCGTAGAACAGACTGTCCACAGCAAACGCACACATGTTGGTGGCCTACTTGTCTACCTGGCCGGCTGGTTCCAGGTGTCTCGGTGATAGTGTGAACCGCTAATCTAAGACATGCATCACAAACAACACTACCTGGTTCAACCTGTGAGAAAGAACAAAAAACAATGTACTAATTGTTCAATGTCAGTGCGTTCAGTTCAATATAATTATTCACAAAAACTATGGAATGAATATACTTACAGCTAATGGTGTTATCCATGCCTGTATTAAACGACGTACTTCATCATTTTGCTCTGATACGACATTACGTCTCATCGCTGTAAGATCGAGATAGCAATTAACACAGTGTACGTTTCCATCCATTTTTAAATGTACACGGTGTAAGAGTCCAAAACAATAGCAGAGTCGTATAAAAAGCAGGTCCAGGTCCGTCGTCAAAAAGCCGAGTCGTCGTCAAGGCGGGTTCAATCTAAGTCGAGTTCGAAAAGGGGTAACGTGTGCAGAAGTAAAATCAAAATCCTTAAAAATGGCCAAAGTCGTCGTTATTATATCCTATTAAGTTATACTCAAGTCGCAAACGCAAAATGTGAATCGATCAATTCAAAACCACAATTCAACGGAAAAATGAAATGCAGTAATCAATATCAAACTGTCAGTAAGGCAAAGGACATGTTATCCATGCAGCCTACGATACTTTTTCTTATTTGAAAATAATTTTATTTTAATTAATATTGACATGCATATAATATTACTTTCATTAGATAAACGTTATAATTAGGTCGAATTATTCTAAATGAACGATAACTGTGCAATAATTCTATAAAATACTTCGATAAATTATTTGAAAATTCTTGTTTGGCTGAATGTCGATTACACATGTCAGATTAAACACAGTTGTCCATTAAAAAATAAGAATGAATTAGACGGATATCAAGCGAAATATTTTAAAGATCGTTATATTTTCCTCCTACGTTTACAAACTTGAGAATTATTCATTATGCATATTTAATTCTAATTAGAATTTAGGACTATTAGTAGTTTCCGTTCATTTCAAGCATTTTATGGGCGTTCCCCTTTTAAAACATGCCACACTTCTTCGTTGCGTTGTCGAACGCATTGCGTCACCGCCAAGACAAAGCGGGGGGAGGTGATGCGGTGCGTCGACGTCCGTCGTCGGAGCGGCAACGCAGTTAGTTTAGTACTGGCAGAGAAAAAACTGATCATCACTATTCATTAATGCAATAATGATATCCAGAACCGTCTGTTTGTTTCGGCGGTGGCGTAATAATAGCAACAACAGGACACGTTTCCTACGATCCGTTGTTGGTTAAATACTGAGGAATTCTCACTGAGACGCTGCGACGTCGGAGTAAGTGGCGTCGCGTTGCGTCGACGCAGCGTGCGGTGTGGCATACAGTGCGTCCAAATCTTGCGCTGCGACGTCGCAACGCAACGCAATGCAACGGAGATAGATAGATAGATAGATATACTTTATTGTACACTAAAAGAAATAAAACAGAAGGAATACAGGTAATCAAGAACAGTACAAATGGCGGTCTTATCGCATAAAGCAATTTCTTCCAGACAACCATTGGATGGAAAGAATTGTTAAGAAAAATATAAAGGGCAATTTGCAGCGTACAAGTTCATAATCTAATTAAAATCGGGAATCAACAAAATAACTAGGTGTAAATAAATAGTGAGCAGTGTGGCTTCACTGTAAGCTAGGATAGTCATGGGAAATGACTATCGGGTCGGTATTATCAAGTACCCACAAGGAAAGTGCTTGTAAATCTAATAAAAGTACAGTTCCACCCAACTTCCTCGACCATTTAATACTATTTAATTTCAGACAGTGGCAATCAACGCAGCACAATCCTCTGTCGCTCAGAACTGCATAATAACTATAAAACAATATACTTAATAGAAGTAAAAGCAGTAGAAATACGAGTATATGGCATATCTAACATTATTACAGAACAAACTTTGTATAAAGCAAGTTATTATCAACAGTGCGTTGCATACTGAATAGTTAAGGTGCAGCCGCATTCGCGCGACGCTGCACGATGCGACAGGATGTTCTTAAGTGAGTTTGTGTGCTGGAGAACACACTTTGAGAAAAGACGACGCGGCGACGTGGTCTTGCAAGTTGCGTGGGCAACTGTGTCTTAGGGATAAATAAAAAAAGAGAAATTATTATCAGCTCGTAAACATGGACTTCCTGATAATTATACCGCGTCAATGTATGAATGAGAGATGAGCATAAGAAGATAAAGAAAGAAAGAAAAATGCGTTTATTGGCATTACAGCAAAAATAAACCGTAAAACGAAAAAAAAACCGATAACAATGATTGTAATGCCAAAAGGGCCTCAGCTGAGCATAATGTCAGATGATAACACTAGGTGTACCACCTGACGCTGATTTTCAGCTGCAACCCTGGAGTGCCATACGCTAGCATAATAAACACATAAGAAATTGTGTGTCCATTTTTAATATTATATAAATACAAGAGAACAACAGTGCCATAACTACTACACGCATAGAATTTGCCAACCACCACCACCAGTCTTATTGGATTGATGGTGGCAATACGTTGTTTCTTGACATTATCCTTTAGTCGCATTAAATGAAACCCTCGTGGAGAAGTCTAAAGGTACTATTTCGAACCGAGCTGCCAACTGCAACTGCCGACAGCACGTGCAGCGACTGCATGAAGTCGGCCGCAGCTGCACTACTGGTTTGTATGTATTTAGATGAAATGGCTTCCAAGCACCGCGGCAGCAGCACGTGCAGTCACCGTCGGCTGCTGCAGCGGCGCTTGGAAGTTATTTCAGGATCTAAAACGTATTTACAAACGCGTAAAAAACAGAATACGAGAACAGTCAACGGGACGGGACGGAACGGAACACGGATGGCCAGCGACAGTCGTCAGCGCGCTCTCGCATTCTATTCTCTACGTGTATCCGAATATGTTTTATTTTACATTAAACTTGTTGCCTCCACCCGAGCTAGTGCCGTTGTAATGTGAATAATTTCTTAGGGTTTTTTTTCGGAAACAACGCAGTCAACGCAGCCAATATTTTATATACATTATTTAAATGACAGCTAATAGGAAGCCGAGATATGTTTGCAGTTCACTGCCGCAGCGAGAGTGCGGGTGGATCTTTATATTGCATGCATTTGACGAGACCAGAGGAATGTCTAAGTGCAGTTCATTGTAGAAAGCTTGGTTGTTTATTGTTTAAACTTCTCTCTGATAAGACAAGCCACTCTACAAGATATCTTGTAAAACATTTATAAAATGCAGAAAGTGAATAATAAAATCTAGCTCCGAGATTATTAAATAAATAGCTGACTACAAGCTATTTACATTTATTTTACATTGTTATACAAGTTTTTTGTAGACTGGTAGAATTGATCAGAAGAATTTAAAACACAACGCTAAGCTTAAAGCCCGTTATACACGTAGCTATAATATATTAATATGTCAAAATATATAGTGCTTATTATAGGTTTAAAGTTTTATTTATGGATGCATGTGTGGTCATTAAAAATGTTTCGTAATATTTCTAGCTTTAAATTAATATTATAGTTATGTGTGTGAAGGGCTTTATTTTTCAATTTCCCTCTAATGGTGCTTCCACACTAAGGGTATAAAATGTAATACAGTGTTTGTTATTTAACAAAATAGCTCCAAAGGTACTTCCACGCTGAAGTTACAAAAATAGTACAACATATTTGTTTTATAACAAAATAGCTGTGAAACCTTAACAAAATGTAAAAGTTGTAGAATGTTGAAAACTGTTTTATAAAGTTATATGTATTTAATTTTATAAACTCAGTGTGGGAGCACCATTAAAATTATAAAAAATGTTAAAGTTACATGTAGTGTTTTATTATAACGCTATATTAGGGACTGTACAGATCTGGTGAACGCGCCGGGAATGCGCTGCATGCGCTTGGGACGCATGCAGCGCATGATGACACTGCAACTGTTTGATGCGCTTCTTCTTTTCTTCTGCGTGCTTGCAGATCGCACGCATGCAATTCAGTTCGCTTCCTTTTTCCCTCAGTTGTAGTTATAAACAAACTAAGCATTTGAGCCCTCAGGTGCGCACGCGTGTTGCATGCAGCGCTAACGCAGTTTACACAGATCGCGAAGCATGCGCGCGTTCTGCGCAGAAGCAGCGCACGAACAGATTGCTTTACGTAATCCAAGCGTACAGCTCGCGGGCCTTTCACAAACAGACGCATAATTTGTCAGATGTGTATGTCGCAGTATGATAGTTATAGCCGTAATATAGTTATATCCCTAGGGATATAATTATATACCGTAACATAGTTATACGAAAGCGATTCACTACTATCTTACGGTCGCAATCTAGTAATATGATTATCTGACTAAACTAATCTAGTTAAATAGTTATAAATCTATCATAGAATCAAATAAAACCATATATTTGTCGCAGTAAAATGGTTATACCCGTTATACGATCATATGCCTAGTGATATGATCTTATATTGAAAGATGCTTATGCTTATGTTATGCTTAGGTTAAGGTTGTTTGGATTTCCAAAGCAGAGTCGACGGAGCCACGCTGCGCGGGGCTCCTATTTCTGTCTGCAGGGTTTAAAGTAACCTAACACGAAGGGGTACCCCAAATTATCGCTAGGAATATGATCATAAAACGGCTAGAGGTTCACAAACACAACAAAGCCCCCGCCGCCGCCTCCGCCGCACCCCCGCACTACACTCCTACAATTATTTCACTAAACTTAATCTAGTATTATAATTATATCACTAAACATGAACCGTATTATAATTATATTCCTAGTAAGATAGTAATGAATCGCTTCCATATAACTATGTTACGGTATATAATTATATCCCTAGGGATATAACTATATTACGGCTATGACTATCATACTGCGACATGTACATCTTACTTCTAAATATACCATAACTTTACACCTGTTTCGTCGGTGCGTTTACATAGAAAAGTCGAATCCCCTGCCTCAACTGCCTCGTTGGTCTAGTGGTCGCAAGCGCAACTGCTGAGCGTGAAGTCCTGGGTTCGATCCCCAGGTCGGGCAAAGTGTTATTAGGTTTTTCCGTGTGGAATTTCTCAGTAGCAGCCCGAAGTCTGGATTTGTGCCCGGTTGATGGCAATAGGGTCGCCCCCTATTCAATGGGACTTAAACATTGCAAAACGAGGGTGTAATACACATCTACCTAACTCTTCGTAAACAGGCGTGATGATATCTTAACACGTATTCACAAATTCGGCTGGAAACAAATAATAATATCTTTGTAGGCTAAACAAATACTTGTCTGATGTGGGGATCGAACCCACTGTAGTCAGTCGGCTTGTTAGGTAGTCCGTGATCGAATTAAGACCTTATTAGTATTCAAGTAGATGTTGTTTCTCATTGACCTTGGAATGCTTTATTTATTTATACGTTTTTGGAAGACAATGTTTATTTAATTCAATTTCAGACACAATGTTTGTTAAAGATATTTGATCCTCTATTATTGACTTTAGCAATCGGTGACTTAAAAATACAGCTTTTTTTTCGTTAATGACCCCATTCAGGTAGAAAGTAGGCAGCCTAGGCCGATCTACCAGCGCTTATCTCGGAACCGATCAGTGCAGGTAGTCGCTAGATACGTAAAGCAAGCTGGTAAAAGCAGGTAAATTTGTCTGAATAGTCTGCGAAATTGTCCTTGCTTATGTTGCCCTACATTGTTACACTCGCATAGTTTTATACCACAATGTCTGGACTTTAAGAGACCTTGACCTCTGAGTTTGTTTCGGCTGTTTTTCTCAGAGCCAGTCACATAGGAAATGCCAACTAATCTTTAAAAGTGTCTGTAACATATTTATTTTCAGAAATAAACATCATTTTCACTACTCATACTCGGAAAGTATAAGTCGCGCGGAGAAGGTTTGCCGATAGCCTCATGACGTCACGCGTCGATGGTCGGTACGATGAGTAGGTAGGCCAGACGAGCGCGGGTAGCGGTCGGTGAAGTGGGAGGGGCAGTCATCGGCAAACCTTCTGCGCGCGACTAGTAGGTCTGAAGGTGCCTGAGGAGCAGGTTGAAAGTAATACTTTTCAGCCCTAGGGAGAATCGTTTTCAACTGACAGCTGTCAAATTATTAAAAAAACTACTTCTATTTTCACATTTCTATTGAACCATGTTGCAACTTTCCAATGTGATTTCAAGATATTTTTGGCACTTGTAACTAACTCTATTTACCCCGATATGGATCGTAAACAGTACATGAATTAGAATTTGTTGAAAAAGATTTTGAACTTACGTCAAAGTGTGCGGAAAAAAAGATTTTCTCATGGTATAATAATCACTGCTATTCTCTTCCCGCAATGGCCTAAGACTACGTCATGAATGCCACGATCAGTGCTGCCATTGATTAACATCTCCAATACAATAAAGGAGATTTTTAATTCATAATAAATATTAAATAAATTGGTATAGCCTCACTGCGCGATGTAAAATTGTAAAAACATAAAGATTAATCAAAGATTTTTTTTAAATGACTTTATAATAGGTAATTTATTTCAACTACCTATTTCTAAAATAACATAGATTTGGGCAAAACGTTACCATTTTTTCAATGATGTAAATGCAAAATAATGGCTGAATAGCTGGCCGGCCATAGAAAAAAAAACAAAATAGGCGGGAAAGCAGCAATCCAATCACTCATTTTTTCAGTAGCCAATTCATGTTTTTATTTTTACTTTCCTTGTATTCGTAATGAAAAGCACAATGTTTACCTCGAGGTAAAGACTTATTTAGTCCCTCGAACTATTGACGTCTCCAAACCCCGTCTTGGGACTGAATAAGTTACTTTCACCCCTAGGGTAACAATGTACTATTAATGTCGAGCTCATCGGGCGAATATTTTTTTTTCTATTAGAAAATGTGTTTCCCAAATTGAGAAAAAAATAATGTGCAACCATATCACCATTAATATTTTCGACACAATCGGTTAGGCCAGTTTTTTCAAAAATCTATAATAATAATAATAATCATTTATTTACCAAAAAAATACATTATCTGTTTACGTTTCCTTAAAAGCTACATTACAATAATAAATTATCATTTGGAGACACAAAAGGAGACGTTTAACTGGTGAACTCCACACTAGGTCAAGCCTGTCTCGTGGAATCCTAAAATTTTATTCATTCACAATAACTTAACTTAATGAATTCTGGGGTCGATACTGTATGATTATCGTTAGAAAATTTGAAGTTAATTTTAGTAAATTAAACGAATTAAGAGAAAAACAAGTTAACAATATTCAGTAAGTGCAAAACGTATATTAAAATAATTACAATGTGCCAAGTGTAAATGTTTGAGAGCGTGTGAAAGAGTATGTAAGTGTTGAAAGAGTAAGTGTGAGTGAGTGAGGGTGTGTTGAAAGAGTAAGTGTGAGTGAGTGAGGGTGTGTTGAAAGAGTAAGTGTAAGTGTGTGTGAGTGAGAGTGTGAGACTGTTTGCGTTACGAAGTTACCCTTATAAACATTTCTGTATCATAATAGGATTGGGCTAACAGCCATATTTTAACAATCTTTTTAACTTTTTTTATTGTACAATTTTTTATATCACAGATTTTTACTACTTTGTTATACAAAAAGCTAAGCATATATTCTTGCATGTGTTGTGCGAAAGTGGTTCTTACTATTACCGGTGGACAATGGAATACTCGACGTTTAAGTAGTTGAGGATATTCCGCCGACTGAATAATTATTTTATGTTGCTTTAAAACTATTTTAAGGATATACAGTTGTCTAACATTAAGTATTGACGCTTCATTGTATAGAAGATCAGTAGGATATCTAAAAGGTTTCCTATTCATTACCTTCAGTACCGATCGTTGAGCTCGTTCGATTTGTATCATGGTGGTTATGCCGACTCCACCCCATACAGAGATACAGTAACAGAGGACTGATTCACATAATGCCACATATACGAGTTGTAAAGTCTTTTTGTTGGCCGCGTTACGTAACAGTTTCATTATGTGAATCAGTTTTCTGATTCGCTTGGCTACTAGCACAACGTGGGGTTTGAACGAAAGGCGTTGGTCAATTAAAACCCCTAGGTATTTAAGAGATTCGACCTTTTTAATTGCCTCGCAGGAGCACAGAGGTAAGTTGCAAATTGCAGAGTGGATTTTAAGAGTAAGAGGAAGTTTTGGTGCCGAAGCCAGAGTTTTATGAAAAGGAATGAAGTTAGTCTTTTGAATATTAAGTGAAAGTAGGTTTAGGTCAAGCCATTGTTTAATAGTAGTCATGCCGCTTTGAGCTTCTTTCTGTGCTAATTCCCATGATCTATCGTGAAAGATTATCACCGTGTCGTCAGCATAGCATATAATTTCTGCATTTCGGCTTATCGCACGATGTATATCGTCCATGTAAATGATGAATAGAGTTGGGCCAAGGACGCTTCCCTGTGGCACTCCAAAATCAATGTTTTTTTGGCAGCTAATGCTATCCCCTACTCTAACAAATTGGCGTCTGTTGGTAAGGTAGGTCTCGAACCATTTAAGTGGTAATCCTCTGATACCGATCGTCTCCAGCTTCTTTAACAGTATCGGGATAGCAACGGTATCGAATGCTTTAGCGAGGTCGAGAAACACTCCAATGCACTTATCGTTGTTATCTAAATGAGATGTTACAAGTTTGGCCAAGAGGCTTACTGCATCTTCTGTTGAGTTGCCTTGTCTAAAGCCAAATTGTTTATTAGATATCAATTTGTTGATTTCTAAGTAAGATGTTAGACGTTTGTTCACTATCCTTTCAAGAACTTTAGAGAACACTCCCAAGAGTGAAATAGGCCTATAGTTAGCGGGGTTTTGTTTCGAACCGTTTTTGTGTATTGGAGTGACCTGAGCCTCTTTCCATTTGTTAGGAAAAATACCTGAACTTAGGCTAAGATTAACTATGTAGGTTAGGGGAATTATTATCTCATCTTTGATCTCTTTAACAAGTTTTGGTGTAAATCCATCCGCACCAGGGGCACTGTCACTTCTTAAGTTGACGATGATTCTATTAACCTCAAAAAAGTCAGTAGGTTGCAAGAAAAAATTAATGCCTAGAGGCTCTCTTAAAGTTAATTTGGGAATAACTGACTCTTGGGTTTCATTTATTTCAGTGAGAATTTTACTAGCCAGATCTTTGCCAACCGAAGAGAAATATTCATTACAGTTGTCAATTGATTCCTGTGCAGTGGGTTTACATTTAAGTAGGTCGATCGGGTTGCTTCTATTATTTGTGTATTTGCTAATATTTTTAATAGTTTTCCATAGGCCTTTTGTATTATGTCTGTTCTCTTCTAGCTTTTGACTGTCATATTCGCGTTTTAGCTTATGCACAAGATTGGTAAAAAAATTCCTATAGCGAGTATAAATTAGTTTTTTAATTTGGTCATTAGGGTGTTTCCTCGAATCAAGATGAAGTTTGTCCCTATGATTCATACATCTAATAAGACCCGGTGAAATCCAGGGCTTACAGATGTATTTTGAGCGGCTAATTCTTTTTTCCGCGGAATGTTTCTTGACTGCACTATTTAAAATTGTGTGAAATTTATTGGTCGCATTGTTTACGTCTAGCTCAGATACAACTCCGGTCCAGTCAGTATTTCCGAGTTCTTCTACTAACGCAGGGAAATTCGTTTTAATTATTGTACGTTGTTGACATTTTGTACCCGCGGATGTTAGCGAGTTATACCCCATCATCACCATGCGGTGGTCAGTGATGTCTACATCACAGACAAGACCTATAGCAGTCTGATATTTAGATTTAAGGAATATATGGTCCAAACATGAGTCTAATCTTGTTGGCTTAGAAATTACCTGATTCAAACCATGTTCGGACATTAGGCATAAGTATTCCGACCACGAGTTGTCACGTGTGGATAAAAGATTTATATTAATATCTCCGGTAACTATAATTGTTTTGCTGGCTTCTCACGGCGCGCGATATCACAAGTCGCGCCGCGCCGGCCGATTTGTACGAGCGAGCACGCGCCAACAGGCGAGCCCGCGCTACCCGTTCTCACGGGCGCGGCGCGGCGCGCGTTGTTCCCGCCGGCCACGCTGTCGACACCACAGCACAGAATAAATACACTCACCGGCATAATTAGCAGAACGTTTTCATTTTTTACATTTTTTTATTAAATGGTAATGTTATTGCTATGACGATTTTTTTATTCAAAAGAACCTTCAATTAGGGCTTGCATGTTGAAAAAAAATTTGGTTTTCCTAAGCGATTAGAGGTAAATTAGGCCCAGTTTTGATTTTACAAAGATTATGCCCTTTTGTGTTTTTGATCGGAACTTTGTTTTATTTAAGTACTGGTGGTTTGGCCTTAGTGTATTCATTGCATCAGGAGAATAAACATTGCGTAGAGGCTGAAAGAAGTAATTTCCTTGTGACAAAAGCTACGAGGCATGTTACAGTGATCGATGAAAGTCAAACCTATCGTGCAGTAAGTTAAACACTGGGCGTACCGATATTAGTCATTCCTCGCAATGTCCATCGGTACAAGCAGACAGGATTTTTTGTTGGAAGATGAGGACAATGCAGAAATCAAGGAAAAAGCACCGCTGATGATTGATTTAGCTCAAATCGGTTAAGGCGCTGAAAAATTCGCGCAATGCTGCTATTCGGACCTGTAGCATCCTGAAGGTGGTCCGTATTTTGCTTGTGAGTATGCGGAAAGAAAGACGACGTCTCATTGAAGGTATACTGATGTCTAACGCGACTGCTGAATGTCCAAAACGTGCTGCATGTCATCGCGTAGTGAAATTAAGTTTTGCTCAATAACACCGAGGTCGGACTAAGGAAAGGAAGAAAGAGATTTTTTCTCAGGGGCAAGCTGTTTTTTGATATACATTTTTTTGATGTGAGGCATAGAATATGGATACGTCAAGGGAATCGCTTTGAACAGTAAAATTTTACAGGAATGTGCCTTATGCTGGAGACTCCAATGATGGTTTAGGGTGTAATTTGTTTTGAAGCGCACACGGAATTAGGCATTATAGAAGGAGGCTTACTGGCTGCTTATTTTTGCAGGATAGACATCCCAGAACCTCATGTGATGCCACTTGACGAATTATCAGACAAGAAAAAAAATATATGCACGATAATGTGTGGCCGAACTGTGTATTCGTGGTCCGCAATTTCATATAAATTGTTGTAATAACCCACCAGAGAGGGTCAACGTGGACTCCGGACATGAGTGCAATAGAATATGACTTGGCCTTGACGGGAAATAGGGTTAGAGAAAAAAATGCAGCCACCAAGAAACATTAGAGGATTAAAAAGTGTTTCATGCGAGTATGGGGACAATTTGCCTTAAGAAAAGATAATAGATTAATAAATTGCACGGAAAAACATGTCATAATACTGATAAGGACCCTATCAGTATAGAAACGGACGCAAAACAAACAAAAATGTAAAAAAAAATAGCAAATTAATTATTCCAAAAAATATGCGCCGAAAGTTACAAAATGGATATTTTAGGAAATTAGAGATTTAAATTGCCAAATTCAATTCAATGATTATTGATTATTTGTCCTTATAATGCATTTAACCCTAATTATAAAATATTTAAACAAAAACATTAATGTACAATACAAAATTATGGAAAAAACACGGTTTTTTGTTGCGTTCCGCTAATTATGCCGGTGAGTGTAGTACAAGTACAGAAGCACCACTTCGCGCAACAATTAATAGAAATAGCGACTCTTGCTACTAAGCAACAAAGTGCAATTCAGCTCGCATAAGCGCTCAGTGCCTAACGCTATATTCACCTAAACGTTGCCGCTCTCTTCTAACGCGTAACTCTGTCGCTGTCTAGCGCGGAGTGACGCGCTAGCTGTGGCGCTGGGGTTGTCGGCTTGCCGCTGCTACTATACGTCTATGTACCTTACGTCTATGTACTTGACCACGGAATCTTATCTTTATGTTTGATGCGTATGATTACACGGTCAATTAGGTAGATAGACAATGAATATTAAAGTCCGTCATTTGTAATTTACAAATGAAAACAAACCTTTAATCTTTAGGTTACCTACATACCTCTTTGTTTAACATTCCTCATTAACTTACACTAATAATATTTTCACATTATGCAATAATTAAAAAAGTTTGTAGAACAAAAACATCAAAAATTCTGGTTGTTTACATTTTCACCACACTAATTCTTAATTATCTCCTAAACGCGTGGACCGATTTACATGATTCAAACAGATATAATGGTTTTAGACTTAGACCTTTCATTTGACACCAAAATTGTTAGGATATTTCAATAAACAAAAAATCACATTTTCAAGTTGCTCTCGTAATTATCCAATATGTATGTAATGAAAAAATTACACTGTCGTCTCCGTGTTTCGACACACATCCGTCAAATGAGTAATGTTTTTGTTGCGGACGGCAGGGGTACGTCCAGTACCCTTTGTCGTCCTGGGACGATCTCCCAATTGTTGACGCACACTTCCTTGTTTTTCCTCCGCTGGTAACGTACGTCACCACGCACCCCTGAATGCGTACCAGGTTGGGAACCCCTTACAGAGAGACAAGAGACGACAAAGAAATAGGAGCGGGGGGCGTCGGAGAAATAATACACAATTCTTCCTTGTTGAATCTTCTCCGCAGATTTCGGCTTCGCTTCCTTTTACTTGTTGCCTCTTCGGTGGCTGTGTTGTTGCGACTGACTGTGCCGTTTTTTTTTTTTTTTTTTTTTTTTTCTATTGGACTGCTGTAGGTCGTCCTAGGGGACGGTTTCTACGTAACCGGGCAGTTATTGGCGAGACCTGAAGGGTCTCCAGCCAATGGGGGGGAAGTAAAATACTTAACCTAAGCTAACTACTTGTACTACACTAACATCATGACTACCTGCAACAACAGCACTAAGGGCGACCCCTAGTGGGACTCGGACCTCGGCTTAGGGCGTTGCTGGCGTGGACATAGGGGGGGGGAGACAGCTTGATGAGGGCTGAATTATCGGGGTGACTGCGGAGTCTGAAGAGACGACCGGCTCTACGACGGTAGAGCTCGGTGGATCGTGACCGGCGGCGGTGGGACGTCGCGACGGGCCTCGTCGGCGAGGACGGTATGCCGGACGGCGGCGGACGTTGTGTAGTGTGCTGGTCGATTTACTCGCCTCCTGGAGGAGAGTTATTTCGTCGTCGGGTTCTAAAAGTGTGTGCCTGGGACGGCGAACTTTACTTATGAGAGAGGGACTGTAGTCGGCCGCTGCGGCGACTAGGGGGTTCGGATGGCGGGGGGCAGTGTCGAAGTAACGCTTGGAAATGCGTTTGAGGTATTGCCTGATGGTTGGCATTTTTAGATCGAGATGGAGTTGGACGTTACGCATGAACCACGGGGCAGCCGCGGCTCTGCGCAACACTCGATTCTGGAGGGTTTGGAAGGATTTGAAGCGACAAGGCTTAACGTGTGCGAACACGACGCTAGCGTAAGTCAAGATGGGGCGGATGCACGTCACGTAGATTCTCAGCTTATTTCTAAGTGACAATTTACTGCGCGCTCTAAGGATGGGGTGGAGGCGACCGACAGCGAAAGCGGCGCGAGCGCGCACCGCTTTGATATGGTCTCGGAAACTCAGATGGTGGTCGAGGATAACCCCCAGGTATTTGGCTTTCATCTCCCAAGGGATCTGTTTGCCGAACATGAGGACAGGACGGATGTGGGTGTGGGAATCACCGTGTCTCTCGAAAAGAACGGCTGCGCTCTTTTCGGGATTCACCTCTATTCTCCATTTCCGGAACCAGACCCCGAGGGCGTCGGCTGCGGTTTGAAGGGTTCGAGAGATGCTATCGAGACTCCTACCGGAATAGTAGATAGCCGTGTCGTCGGCGAAGAGAGCCAACTTGGCCAAGCCACGATTGGGAATGTCGCTGGTGTACAGCGTGAACAGAAGGGGCGATAGCACGGAGCCCTGAGGGACTCCTGCGCGAATGGGGTGAGGGGACGAGAGGGTGCCTTCTAGGCGATAGCGGAAGGAGCGATCCGACAGAAAGTCTCGAATGATGAGCACGAGACGGTCCGGCACGTTGAATTGGTACAGTTTGTATAATAAACCGTTGTGCCAGACCTTGTCGAAGGCTTTCGCTACGTCGAAGAAGAGCATGCCCGTTTTGTACGAGCGCATAAAACGGGAGCTAATGTGTTCGACTATGCGGTGCAATTGTCGAATGCAACAGTGCTGGGTTCGAAAACCGAACTGTTCGTCGGGGATGAGTTTACGGGAGTCAGCGAAATCCTTTAAACGGATATAAATGAGACGCTCATAGATTTTCCCAAATACATTGAGAAGGCTGATGGGGCGGTAACTAGTGGGCTCACTCTTGGGTTTGCCGGGTTTGGGGATACCGATAACGGTGGCTTGTTTCCAAGCTTGCGGAAAGATGTTATTACTCAGAGCGCCATTGAAGATGGCGGTCATGAGGACTATGAGCGGGGCGGAAAAGTGTTTGATCACCTTATTGGTGATACCGTCTGAGCCGGGGGCTTTCCTAGGTTTGAGTTTCCTCACTATCGTGTGGACCTCGTCTACGGTGATGGGGGGTAAGGGGTCGTCAGGGTCTTCATCGGGAGGGAGGGTGGCCCTACGTTCGACCTCGCAATCCACCTTGGAAAGATGGACCGGGTCTACGGGTTGAGTGCTGGGAGTACATTGGGCTTCTAGACTGTCGGCTAGACATTCGGACTTTTCGTCGTCTTCAAAGGCCGGCCTTTGGTTTGGACGATTGAGAGGGGGAGTTGAAGCTACACAATCGGATTTTAGATTTCGTTGTAATTGCCAGAAGGCCAGATGGGATGGCTCTAAGTCGCTCAACATCTTGTCCCAGCGGGCTTCCCGAACCTCCCGTACACGTTTCTTTACAGCACGCTGTAGAGAACGCATATGGGCGCGGTTAGCTTCGCAGGGAAAAGAGTCGTAGGCACGGATGGACGCGTTCTTCTCCGTCAGCAATTCACGCACATCGTCCGGCAGCTTCCAGCGGTGTTCGTCCACCGCTGGAACCTGCCGTGAACATTCGTTCACCACGGACTGTACGTGACTGGTGAGGGAGTCGATCGCGCCCAGCGTGTCGGCGATCGTAACGATATCGTCGGGGATGGAATCTAAGTGAACGGATGAGGAAGACTTGAGGCGCTCCTCTAGTTTTCCCCAGTCCGTGACAGTTTTGGTCGGGGCGGGTTGACCAGGATCCGGGGGACCACCCCGGGGACCTAGGTGAAGGACTACGGGGCGGTGATCGGAGTCTAGCTCTTCATGCGTCTCTATAGAGCGTAGACCGAGGTTTACATTCTTTAGAAGCGCTATGTCAAGGACATCGGGCTGATGGTTAGGGTTATGGGGGTAGTGAGTAGGACACATCGGGGCGATAACGTCGAATTCGAGCTCCGGGCTCAACTGTTCTAGGTTACGACCCGCGTGGTTGTTGGAGTTGCAGCTCCACGAGAGATGTTTGGCATTGAGGTCGCCCGCTATGATAACGGAACCTCCGCCGAGGTCAAAGAGGGCTTTAAGATCGCTCCGGAGTTGGATCTTATTACTGGAGGGAGGATTATACACCGAGACGATTGTGATCGGCTGGTGTCCTGTCATGCCTAGTCTGCATATGGAAGTTTCCAGGAATTGGAGACCAGGGGGAGGGTCTAAGGGAGTGCAGTACAGGGAACGTTTGTAGTAGATGAGAGTACCACCGCCCCTACTACGGGTCCTGTCGTTGCGAACTAATTTATAGTTTGCAATTCCAGGGTTCCTGTTGTGGGGCTTGAGAAACGTTTCCTGCACTAGGAAGATGTCAATTTGATGATCACGCAAAAAGATTGCGATCTCATCTCGTTGACCGTTAACGCTGTTAGCGTTGAAGAAGCCTAATTTAAGGGATCGGGGCTTAATTCTACAGCTTTCTGTATCCATTGGAATTTATTGGGTGAGGAAAATGACTATGTCATCTAGTTCGCAGAGGACATTGATGCGAGCGATTGGATCGCCTTGAGAGGCGTTCCAAGCGGAGACTATGTTATTCGCCCACTGCGTATTGCAGGAGGAGAGGGTTTGGATAAGGCTGGGGATCGTGTCCCTAAGGAGCACTTTAGTGGACGAGAGGGAAGTGGAGGGAGCAACCGCTGTCGGCGCTGGCCTGGGAGCGAGTGCGGAGGCGGGTGCGGGGGTGGGTGTGGGGGCAGCCTGTGATGTTGGGGGACTACGTGCAGCCTGTGAAGCAGCTGGCACTATAGTGGGAGCGGGGATGGTGGAGCTCATCAGGCCGGGGATAGCCGAGATTGGGGGACTTGTGGTTCGTTGCTGTTGCTGGGGCAACTGGGTACTGGGCCTTAAGGCGGGGAACGACTGCTGATGGTTCAGCGCATTCCATGGGGACGGCCTTTGGGGACTGAGGCGGGCGGGGACATGGGAAGAAAGAGGGGGAGCCGTGGAAGGACTCTCTCTTTGATGACGGGCGGCTGAGCGTTTAGCTAGGTTAGGGTTGCGCTGTTTTGGCGCTTTAGCGCACCCGCGATAATTCGCAGGGTGACCAGACTCGCCGCATAAAACGCAGCTGGGAGGCTCGAGACATAGTGACCTATCTTTAGGACGTTCACAGTCGCTAGTGCCGTGGTCGCCCAGGCACTTGACGCACCTGGGTTTCGCGTAACAATTACGCTGTGAATGGCCATAAAGCTGGCAACGGTGACATTGACCAGGGGGACCGGACTTATTGGGGCGCTCGACGCTTATGCCAGACAGGTGGCACAAGGTCTTAATATTATAGACGGTCTTAGACTCGTCTGAAGGCTCGCATACTGCGAGGACCATGTCGTAGGGGGTGCCACCGCGGCCGCGGTGCATGCGGTGGACTTCCAAGACAGGAATGTTTTGCGACTTAAGGTCGCTGAGGATGGCGTCGGAGTCAATCTCCTTGGGGATGCCGCGGATAACGACTCTGATAAGTCGCTCATCGGGAAGGGCAAAGGTGTGGAATGACACGCTTTTTTCCCTTAACATACGCGTGAGATCGCGGAAGTCTTTTGACGTGGGGACCATGACTTTAATGCCCTGTTGGGTGGTGCGGGCACTAAGATAGTTGATCTTGCGATCAACACACATCTTGGACACATCGGTCCACTTCGCCTTGTCCTGAATGTACAGAGGCGGAGGAGAGGGCTCTTTCCTCGGAGCCGAGGTTTTCGAGCCGGTAACGAGACGGGGAGAGGAAGGACGACTGGCCTGCGGAGAGGTAGCCGGGACGGGACTAAGGGAAGCAGCCGACGCGGGGGTCGCAACGGTTGTCTTGGGGGTTTTAGCCGGGACTTGGCTGGAGGAGGTCGCCTTATTTTTGCGGGCACGCTTTTTCCCCTTTCCGGCTACGGTAGTGTAGCCTTCTGAGGAAGAGGAAGCCGACGAATAGGATTCGGACTCAATATCGGAATCGGGGACTAAGGGCTCTGACGTGTCCATTGATGACGTCATCTCTGGAGCATGTCGGAGGGACGGGGAAGGGGTGTGTAAATTAGCGGAAGGCGCAGCTGCGGAGTGCAGGTGCGGAATTTCCATTGTTTCCGGAGACAATGGACCGGGAGAGAAAGGCGGAAGCGATAAAAGGCTTGGAATGCCATTGTTCTCGTCGAACAATGGCTCTCCTTCGCCGAAATAATCAAAGTCGGTATCGCAGGTGGGCGATAACGGATTAGTAGTGTGCCTTATGGGCCCACTTCTAGGAATACGAGCGCCATATTTAGCGAGAAATTCGGGGTCCTTTAAAAGTTCCCGGAAGAACGCTAACAACACAGCGTCAGACATCTCGGAAAAGATGCCTGAGCCGTGTGTAAAAAATGGGAATTAGGCTTAATAAAAACGCGGCGCGCACAAGTACGCGACTATTTTTAGTAACGGCCTATAAGTCCTAACAATTTAATTTTTTAAAAAACGCGATTCCCCGGGTGGATGAGCCCGGGGGTGTGTGAAAACCCTCCCTGTCGGGTATAGACAGGGAGGTTGAGTGCCTATTGGTGAGCCCTAAGCTTGTAATCCCGTCGCCAGTCTTATTGTGCGAACGGGTTCCTAAGTCTCTAGTGAGGTGCAATACTAGAGAGTGCTAGATGGGAGAGAACGGGGTTAGAGCTAGCGTCGACTAGGAGACCCCCCAAGGCCGGTGGTACTAGCTCCTTCCAATTTTCGCCTTGCCCTGAAGGGGCGCAGCTGGTGTATTGGGTCAACACCCACTCGGTTTCGTTAACACTGCAAAGTATCAGCCGAGGACCACGAAACTGTGGATTTTCCCTGAAGGGGGCACACGCGTTTGACAAAGAAATAGGCGTTCAGCCACCGCCTTGAAAAAGGCAGCTTTTGAACTTATAGTCGTGAAGTGGAGAACACTACGGCGGGGCGTAGCGATATTCGTGAGCGAGCACGTCGAAAAAGTACGCAGCGCGAGTTGCGGCACGTCCGTCCTCAGCGAGCGTCGGAGCGCGAATGTTCTTGTACTGCGAACTGGATCCGGACTATGTGACTGTGCCGGCAAATGGCACGCCTTTTATAGTGGCCTAAGTTACCTTGGCGAGGCCCGCGCGTTTTGCGCGCATTCGCCTCGCCAATTTCGTTTCAGCCGAAATCTTTGGAGCCCTTTTATTTATTATTTCCTTTCAATACAATAAAATGGAAATTGACATAAAATGGAAAAGAGCCCCTCTCAAGCACTCAAGTCCGATGACTCGGTTCAAATTGTATCCACGCCCGACATCCAAAAATGGATGTCAAACATTGAGCTGCAGCTAAATGAAGTTTGCTCTATTGCCGCGGATGGCAAACTTAATTCGGAGCAGAAAATGAAAATATCGAACCTGTGCCGTAAAGTAGGATCTTACACCTCACAACTGGCAGTTCTTTATCAGTCGCTGAAGCAGAAAGCCCTCCAAGCGTATAACATGATTGAAGACCTTCAAGAAAAGCGCGACCTCACTGAACAAATTTCAGAGCTCAAGCAGACGATACAGGACTCTGGATCTGCGGGAAATGTTTCGTTTGCTGATATGGTGAAGAAGGGAACAAATAATTTCATTCGACCAAACAACCTGAGCTCTGTGGCCATTTATCCCAACGATAAATTAAAATCGAGCGATGATACAAAAAACCTAGTGCAAAAAATCATACGCCCGGAACAAATGAAGCTGCAAGTACGTGGAGTCCGAAAAACCAAAAATGGAGGCGTTATTGTTAGTACCGAGACGAAACATGATGCCGAAAAAATTAAAAACGCAGTTCAGCTCTCTACATCTGAACTTATGGCCAACGAACCCAACAAACGCAAACCCCGGATCGTGGTTGTAGGAGTGTTATCTTCTTTGGCGGAAAATGAGGTTTTTAGGTGCATTTTCGAACAGAACGTAGCCGACAAGTTTCCAGAGATGTCCGTAGAATCCTTCTTGACCTTGGTAAAATTAAGCCACAAATCTGGGAAGAAAGATGCTGCGACCTGTAACTACATTATTGAAGTTCCAGCTAACATACGTAAAGCCCTAATCTCTCAATCAAGACTATTTATAAATTGGACGTCCTGTCCTATCAGGGACTTTACTCTTGTAACTAGATGTTACAAATGCCAGCAATATGGTCATGCAGCAAAAACATGCAGAGAAGAAAATTCTACTTGTGGACATTGTTCTGAAGCAGGACACTCGATGTCCGAATGCACGAAAAAAGCTGACGCACCGAAATGTGCATCATGTACACGATTCAAAAAGCCTAACAACCACAAGACGGGAGATTCTGAGTGCCCTGCTAGGAAAATAGCCGAATACCGGTATATGAACTCTATCGATTATGAAGGCGCCTAGAGCGCTGTTTTATTCTAATTTTTATTTATCAATTAGTAGCGTATTACACTAATTTAATTTTATGACCTAGACTTTATTTTTGTACTTCTTCAATACTTCGTCCTACTTACCGTGGATTTGTCGCTGTCTAAGCACATTATCGCCCGCAGCAACAATCTAAAATAAACATGGTAGCCTCGAATGTGATTTGTGCAATGTTGACTTTAACCCAGTTTACAATACTGCTGATGCAAATACTTCCCTATTCATATGTAACTAATAAAGATTTATTTTTTTAAGATTGCTAATGTTAATAATATTGTTAAAAAATTATGTTTCTTATAAGTACTTTAAGCACTCCTGCCGCCTGTGACACAGGTTTATCCTAGTACAGGCACCTAACATTGTAAATACCTTTATAATTACTAAGATTTTTTATTGTATTTTACCATTTCATTATTGAATAAATATTATTATTATTATATTATAAATAAATATACTTGGAAATACAATTACAATTTTTATTGTAATACCTTACTTACTATAAATATAATTATTAAAAACAAAAACCTTACACATAATTGCAACGAATAAAATTAATGCTAAACATAAACATTGCAAAATTCCCTTAACGAAATTTTTGTTATACAAATTTTAACATAACTCGAAAACTAGTGGCCCGATTCTCACGATTCAAACGGTATAACTCGTTTTGGGCCTAGCCCTACAATTTAAAACAAAAATAAACGAAATCTAACCATAAACAAAAAATCACATTTTCAAGTTACGTAATTATTAGAACAACAACAAAAATTTCTAATAAATCCTTATAAAAAACTATTCTAATCAGATTTATCGCTCAGGAAACATAGGAAACTAACTTGATTAACTTATTTACACATTCTAATTGGAAAAATAAGACTAACACAAATAACACGATATTTACATAACAATTTCCTGAGCTCTGATTGGTCGAGCGCTATCGTAACATGGCGAACGTCGCGTAATCTGTACCTCGCAGTTTGGACGGGGTCTCGTCGCCGACAGTTTTAGATCAGCCATTCTTGTTGTTCACTATTTAAATCAAATCAAATCATCAAATCATTTCATTCGCGCTCCGACGCTCGCTGAGGACGGACGTGCCGCAACTCGCGCTGCGTACTTTCTCGACGTGCTCGCTCACGAATATCGCTACGCCCCGCCGTAGTGTTCTCCACTTCACGACTATAAGTTCAAAAGCTGCCTTTTTCAAGGCGGTGGCTGAACGCCTATTTCCTTGACAAACGCGTGTGCCCCTTCAGGGAAAATCCACAGTTTCGTGGTCCTCGGCTGATACTTTGCAGTGTTAACGAAACCGAGCGGGTGTTGACCCAATACACCAGCTGCGCCCCTTCAGGGCAAGGCGAAAATTGGAAGGAGCTAGTACCACCGGCCTTGAGGGGTCTCCTAGTCGACGCTAGCTCTAACCCCGTTCTCTCCCATCTAGCACTCTCTAGTATTGCACCTCACTAGAGACTTAGGAACCCGTTCGCACAATAAGACTGGCGACGGGATTACAAGCTTAGGGCTCACCAATAGGCACCCAACCTCCCTGTCTATACCCGACAGGGAGGGTTTTCACACACCCCGGGCCCATCCAACCCGGGGCCGCGTTATTAAATTAAATTGCTAGGATCAATAGGCGGTTACTAAAAATAGTCGCGTACATGTGCGCGCCGCGTTTTTATTAAGCTTATCCTCCATTTTTACACACGGCTCAGGCATCTTTTCCGAGATGTCTGACGCTGTGTTATTAGCGTTCTTCCGGGAACTTTTAAAAGACCCCGAATTTCTTGCCCAATACGGCGCTCGAATTCCTAGTAGCGGGCCCATAAGGCACACTACTAATCCCCTGTCACCCACCTGTGATAACGAAACCGATCATTTCGGCGAAGGAGAGCCATTGTTCGACGAGAACAATGGCATTCCGAGCCTTATGTCGCTACCGCCTTTCTCTCCCGGTCCATTGTCTCCGGAAACAATGGAAATTTCGCACCTGCACTCCGCAGCTGCGCCTTCCGCGAATTTTCACACCCCTTCCCCGTCCCTCCGACATGCTCCAGAGATGACGTCATCAATGGACACGTCAGAGCCCCTAGTCCCCGATTCCGACATTGAGTCCGAATCATATTCGTCAGCTTCTTCATCCTCTGAAGGCTACACTACCGTAGTCGGAAAGGGAAAGAAGCGTGCCCGCAAATCCAAAGCGGCCTCCTCCAGCCAAGTCCCAGCCAAAACCCCCAAGACAACCGTTGCGACCCCCGCATCGGTTGCCTGCCATAGTCCCGTCCCGACTACCTCCTCGCAGGCCAGTCGTCCCTCCTCCCCCCGCCCCGTCACCGGCTCGAAAACCTCGGCTCCGAGGAAAGAGCCCGCTCCTCCGCCTCTGTACATTCAGGACAAGGCGAAGTGGACCGATGTGTCCAAGTTGTGTGTTGATCGCAAGATCAACTACCTTAGCGCCCGCACCACCCAACAGGGCATCAAAGTCTTAGTCCCCACCTCAAAAGACTTCCGCGATCTCACGCGCATGCTAAGGGAAAAAAGTGTGTCATTTCACACCTTTGCCCTTCCCGATGAGCGGCTTATCAGAGTCGTTATCCGCGGCATCCCCAAGGAGATTGACTCCGACGCCATCCTCAGCGACCTTAAATCGCAAAACATCCCCGCCTTGGAAGTCCATCGCATGCACCGCGGCCGCGGTGGCACCCCCTACGACATGGTCCTCGCAGTATGCGAACCTTCAGACGAGTCTAAGGCCGTCTATAATATAAAGACCTTATGCCACCTGTCTGGCATAAGCGTCGAGCGCCCCAACAAGTCCGGTCCCCCTGGTCAATGTCACCGTTGCCAGCTTTATGGCCACTCGCAGCGTAACTGCTATGCGAAACCCAGGTGCGTCAAGTGCCTGGGCGACCACGGCACTAGCGATTGCGAACGCCCAAAAGATAGGTCCCTATGCCTTGAGCCCCCTAGTTGCGTTCTATGCGGCGAGTCTGGTCACCCGGCGAATTATCGCGGGTGTGCCAAAGCGCCAAAACAGCGCAACCCTAAGCTGGCTAAACGTTCAGCCGCCCGTCACCAAAGAGAGAGTCCCTCCACGGCTCCCCCCCCTCTTTCATCCCAACCCCCCGCCCGCCTCAGTCCCCAAAGGCCGTCCCCATGGAATGCGCTGAACCATCAGCAGGCGTTCCCCGCCTTAAGGCCCACTACCCAGTTGCCCCAGCAACAGCAACCAACCACAAGACCCCCAATCCCGGCTATCCCCGCCCTGATGAGCTCCACCATCCCCGCTCCCACTATAGTGCTAGCTGCTTCACAGCCTGCACGTAGTCCCACAACATCACAGGCTCCCCCCGCACCCACCCCCGCACCCGCCCCCCGCACTCGCTCCCAGGCCAGCGCCGACAGCGGTTGCTCCCTCCACTTCCCTCTCGTCCACTAAAGTGCTCCTTAGGGACACGATCCCCAGCCTTATCCAAACCCTCTCCTCCTGCAATACGCAGTGGGCGATCAACATAGTCTCCGCTTGGAACGCCTCTCAAGGCGATCCAATCGCTCGCATCAATGTCCTCTGCGAACTAGATGACTGTTTGAGGCCTAGGGTTGCTCTGAACCGCTGAATAAAACACCTGAATGACTTGTAAACTATATTGACGAACTAAACTGTTTTCACATTGAATTTACTTATGAAAAATTATATAAAATGTACTACGCCATGTTTCACACGTTACTGTTTTTTTTTTCCATTTTTTGACACACATAACTCGTCATTCAAAATTATAAGAATAGAGCACTAAAACCTCTGTTGACCATAAATAAATCTCGAAGGAGGCGTGAACATACCGCCCACCAAGGACATTATTGACGTAACTGTCCTTAATAACAACATCATTATAAAACTCCCAAGATTCTGCTCTAGAATAGTGTCATTAAGTGGCACTAACAATCATATGAACAAAAAACAGCTGAATAAATTAACCCTCAACCAGAACTTATGAACTAGACCTGAATAAATTAACCCTCAATCAGAACTTATGAACTAGACCTGAATACATTAACCCTCAATCAGAACTTATGAACTAGACCTGAATACATTAACGCTCAATCAGAACTTATGAACTAGACCTGAATACATTAACCCTCAATCAGAACTTATGAACTAAATAACAGTTGCATTATATTAAACCAACTAATCATAAACAAAACTTAACAGCAGGTAATTAAACGATAAACCTAGCATAAAGGTTTAAAAAATACTATATGCTTAACTCAACAGTTTAGCAACGATTGTATAAAATATGACAACTATCGTTAACCTGAACTTCATAACTAACAACAATTATAACCCCTTGACTCAATGATGCAATAGGCAGACCTCAGATCATCAATGGAGGATCACCGTGTAACGTTCTACTGTGAGCATCTGCAATCAATAATTTTGAAAAATGCCCGTGGTGGGGCAAGATTATTGGATGTTTTTCCAACTCTGACAGAGACGATTCTTGTAAGCTGCCACCGACTCGCATTATGTCGTCCTTGTCGATAAAAGGATTTAAAGATCTAAGTTTGCTTGATTTGATCCTTTTAGACTTACTTACTATTCTTGCAGAAAATCCTTTCTTTGACACTGTCTAATACAACATCCTAATGCTTCGTCTAATTCCGTCTTTCGTAGTTACTTTAGTCTATCTTTAATGTTCTTGCAAAAGTAATATACCTACAATTCTTCTGCACCAAGCTACAAGTCTCAATATTCTTCCTAAAGAACTATATTTTGTCCATGGTGACTCTTCTTGTATTACAGCAACATGAGATCTAATAGACTCTTCTAAATGGATGTCAATTGACATTTATTGGTCGATTATAGTTAATATGACCTCGTGTAAATACTGTGGTCCATTAAACCAAAGTTTATTGTCGGACAATAAAGCTGGCGGGACTCCTCTTGACGCACAGTCTGCGGGATTATCTTTAGTTGATACGTGTGTCCACTGAACTGCATCAAGCGTAGTTAAAATCTCCGCGACTCTGTTTCCCACAAAGGTCTTCCACCGACTAGGGTGACTATTTAACTATGCAAGCACCACTGTCGAATCTGTCCAGGCATGTACCTTTTCCTTTGTAATATTCATTGCCTTAGCCGCGTCAGCTAACAATCGTGCTAATATTAATGCCGTGCAAAGTTCCAGGCGAGGAATACTGACTGTCCTTATTGGTGCGACCCTTGTTTTGGCTACTAGAAGGGAGACATGAATATTACCTGAACTATCTATGTATCGAGTATACACGACTGCTGCATATGCCGCCCTTGACGCATCGCTGAAACCATGCAATTCAACTAGAGAACTATCATCTCTGGATGTTCCTAACCATTTAGGAACACGCACTTTGGATAGCTGCAGCAGCTCCTCACGGTAAGTATCCCGTTCTTTCTTTAATAAATCTGGTACATCGCTGCGTTTAGTTACCTTTCCAGATGTTGAGGAGAGTTGCACGATGTACTTGAACTCGTCTGCACTGCGGCACCAGGTAAGTCCCAATATTTTAGTACTCTTAAATGTTTCTTTTTCTTCCTTATCTTCACACAACTTTTTCTTTGTCAAATCCTTATTCCCTTTCTCATGGCATTCTATTTCCTTCAGTAATTCCTTACTGTTGCTGTTCCATTTCTGTAATTCGAATGCAGCCTTTCCTAATAATTCCTTCATTTCCATGTACAAATTCTTTCCTTCTTCTATTGTTGAACATACTGTCATCAAGTCATCCACATGAAAACTAGTTGGTAGGTACCTTTTCAGATGCTGTTGGCAACTCCTTGTTATAATCCAACGCGACTTGATGCATGGCTTTAACCGCCAAGTACGGAGCTGAAGCTGTACCAAAAGTTACGGTTAACAACTCGTAATCTCGCACATCTTCATCAGGACTGTTTCGCCGTACTATTCTTTGGTATGCCACATCTTCTTCTGCGACTCTTACTTGGCGATACATCTTGACTGTATCTGCTATAAGTACTATGCGATGTACTCTCCAACGAAGAACAATATGCCGCAGATGTGACCTTTTGGTGGACCTGTCCTCTCTTACTACTGCGTGATGGGGTAAGTAAACCGCTTCATTTAACTTATTGTCTGGTTTCTGTACAATTCTCATATGATTTAACTATGAATATTCGTCTATGACCTTGGTGTACTTCTCTTTCAGATCTTAATCCCTTGAACCTTTTAAGCATATCGTTTTGATCAATTTGAGTATGCATTGCCGTGAACTTATTTGTACTGCTATTATCCTTTTCCAGATAGGCCACTCTAGACAGAATCCAGCCTAGGCTGGTACGCTGTGCCATTGAAGACCCAGATGGAGCCTTCCTCCACCATCTCTCAATACCTGACTGTACACTTCAGCACCCAATAAAATATCTATCTTGTTAGGCCTACTGAATTGTGGATCTGCTAATACTAGATGTTCCAAATCTGGCCATTTGAGTGATTTCAGTTGCCGTTCTCTAGTCGGACTCTTCTTCAATTGTAAGAACTGCTCTGTAGGTTCTGTAACAAAGGAAGGTTGTGAGCCTTGATCTAGTAATGTCCTAATTACTTGAAAATCTTGTGCCGCCGTTGAGCTTTCACTAGAGCCGTCGCAAAAAAAACCTGACTTGAACTAGCTATTTTCCTTGTTGATATACAGGATACCAGTGGCACACTGTCAACTGCTTAGTCTCTTCAGTGGATTAACTCTGGTTCCTATGTTGATCTTTCTGGAAATTCGGACTATTGCCGCCTGTATGTAGCAGTGTGTGGTGTCTTTTACGACATACACGACAAGTTGTGGTGACCCTGCATTGACTCACCATATGATTCCCCCCAAGGCAATTAAAACATATTTTATTATTTGCACGAACTGACGTCTCTGTTCAATATCTAACTTAGACAAATAAATTATAATACTAAATTAAAATTAATAATTTTGTTTGACAATCTTTCAATCTGACTTAAACATTGTAAATGTTTCTTCAGTTCTGTCAGAAATGTCAGAATTAATTGTAATTTTAATAAAGACTCCATGTTTAATAAAAAAACTAAAATTTTGAAGTTAAAGAATTCCTGATATTTTTCAAAGTGATTGGATACAAATTAAACTTTATAAAAGATAAACAATATAAAAAATAATATTATAACAAAAAGATGTATAAAAAATAGGAAATAGGTTTCCCATAGTACTAATAGTTTTTCTTGAATTATCCGAATGAATTTAAAGTCCGAACTCCCCGAACTCCCTAAACTCCCCGAACTCCCCGAACTCCCTGAACTCCCTGAACTCCCCGAACTCCCTGAACTCCCTGAACTCCATGAACTCCCCGAACTCCCCGAACTCCCTGAACTCCCCGAACTCCCTGAACTCCCCGAACTCCCCGAACTCCCTGAACTCCCTGAACTCCCCGAACTCCCTGAACTCCCTGAACTCCCCGAACTCCCCGAACTCCCCGAACTCCCCGAACTTCCCGAACTCCCCGAACTCCCTGAACTCCCCGAACTCCTTGAACTCCCTGAACTCCCCGAACTCCCGGAACTCCCCGAACTCCCCGAACTCCCCGAACTTCCCGAACTCCCCGAACTCCCTGAACTCCCCGAACTCCCTGAACTCCCCGAACTCCCTGAACTCACTGAACTCCTAGAACTCCCTAAACTGCCCGAACTCCTTGAACTCCCCGAACTTGCCGAACTCCCCGAACTTCCCGAACTCCCTGAACTCCCCGAACTCCCTAACTCCTTGAACTCCCTGAACTCCCTGAACTCCTTGAACTCCCCGAACTCCCTGAACTCCCCGAACTCCCCGAACTCCCGAACTGCCCGAACTCCTCGACCTCCTTGAACTCCCTGAACTCCCCGAACTCCCTGAACTCCCTGAACTCCCTGAACTCCCCGAACTCCCTGAACTCCCTGAACTCCCCGAACTCCCTGAACTCCCCGAACTCCCCGAACTGCCCGAACTCCCCGAACTCCCTGAACTCCCTGAACTCCCCGAACTCCCTGAACTCCTTGAAATCCCTGAACTCCCCGAACTCCTTGAACTCCTTGAACTCCCTGAACTCCCCGAAGTCCTTGAACTCCTTGAACTCCTTGAACTCTGTGAACTCTTTGAACTCTTTGAACTCTTTGAACTCTTTGAACTCTTTGAACTCTTTGAACTCTTTTGAACTCTTTGAACGCTTTGAACTCTTTGAACTCTTTGAACTCCCTGAACTTCCCGAAGTCCTTGAACTTCTTGAACTCCTTGAACTCTTTGAACTCTTCGAACTCTTTGAACTCTTTGAACTCTTTGAACTCTTTGAACTCTTTGAACTCCTTGAACTCCGCTTCCGCTCACGAATCCACTTCAGGTCACCCCCGCTGGATCCGCTGACGGAGTGCCCTCGGCCTCCTCTGATCTATCTCCACTCTGGTGCCTCACCAGCACCTAGGCGCCATCAGTGGCAATCCGGCTCTGTAGGACCATATGTTTGAGGCCTAGGGTTGCTCTGAACCGCTGAATAAAACACCTGAATGACTTGTAAACTATATTGACGAACTAAACTGTTTTCACATTGAATTTACTTATGAAAAATTATATAAAATGTACTACGCCATGTTTCACACGTTACTGTTTTTTTTTTCCATTTTTTGACACACATAACTCGTCATTCAAAATTATAAGAATAGAGCACTAAAACCTCTGTTGACCATAAATAAATCTCGAAGGAGGCGTGAACAATCATTTTCCTCATCCAATAAATTCCAATGGATACAGAAAGCTGTAGAATTAAGCCCCGATCCCTTAAATTAGGCTTCTTCAACGCTAACAGCGTTAACGGTCAACGAGATGAGATCGCAATCTTTTTGCGTGATCATCAAATTGACATCTTCCTAGTGCAGGAAACGTTTCTCAAGCCCCACAACAGGAACCCTGGAATTGCAAACTATAAATTAGTTCGCAACGACAGGACCCGTAGTAGGGGCGGTGGTACTCTCATCTACTACAAACGTTCCCTGTACTGCACTCCCTTAGACCCTCCCCCTGGTCTCCAATTCCTGGAAACTTCCATATGCAGACTAGGCATGACAGGACACCAGCCGATCACAATCGTCTCGGTGTATAATCCTCCCTCCAGTAATAAGATCCAACTCCGGAGCGATCTTAAAGCCCTCTTTGACCTCGGCGGAGGTTCCGTTATCATAGCGGGCGACCTCAATGCCAAACATCTCTCGTGGAGCTGCAACTCCAACAACCACGCGGGTCGTAACCTCGAAGAGTTGAGCCCGGAGCTCGAATTCGACGTTATCGCCCCGATGTGTCCCACTCACTACCCCCATAACCCTGACCATCAGCCCGATGTCCTTGACATAGCGCTTCTAAAGAACGTAAACCTCGGTCTACGCTCTATAGAGACGCATGAAGAGCTAGACTCCGATCACCGCCCCGTAGTCCTTCACCTAGGTCCCCGGGGTGGTCCCCCGGATCCTGGACAACCCGCCCCGACCAAAACTGTCACGGACTGGGGAAAACTAGAGGAGCGCCTCAAGTCTTCCTCGTCCGTTCACTTAGATTCCATCCCTGACGATATCGTTACGATTGCCGACACGCTGGGCGCGATCGACTCCCTTACCAGTCACGTACAGTCCGTGGTGAACGAGTGTTCACGGCAGGTTCCAGCGGTGGACGAACACCGCTGGAAGCTGCCGGACGATGTGCGTGAACTCCTGACGGAGAAGAACGCATCCATCCGTGCCTATGACACTTTTCCCTGCGAAGCTAACCGCGTCCATATGCGTTCTCTACAGCGTGCTGTAAAGAAACGTGTACGGGAGGTTCGGGAAGCCCGCTGGGACAAGATGTTGAGCGACTTAGAGCCATCCCATCTGGCCTTCTGGCAATTACAACGAAATCTAAAATCCGATTGTGTAGCTTCAACTCCCCCTCTCAATCGTCCGAACCAAAGGCCGGCCTTTGAAGATGACGAAAAGTCCGAATGTCTAGCCGACAGTCTAGAAGCCCAATGTACTCCCAGCACCCAACCCGCAGACCCGGTCCATCTTTCCAAGGTGGATCGCGAGGTCGAACGTAGGGCCTCCCTCCCTCCCGATGAAGACCCTGACGATCCCTTACCCCCCATCACCGTAGACGAGGTCCACACGATAGTGAGGAATCTCAAACCTAGGAAAGCCCCCGGCTCAGACGGTATCACCAATAAGGTGATCAAACACTTTTCCGCCCCGCTCATAGTTCTCATGACCGCCATCTTCAATGGCGCTCTGAGTAATAACATCTTTCCGCAAGCTTGGAAACAAGCCACCGTTATCGGTATTCCCAAACCCGGCAAACCCAAGAGTGAGCCCACTAGTTACCGCCCCATCAGTCTTCTCAATGTATTTGGGAAAATCTATGAGCGTCTCATTTCTATCCGTTTAAAGGATTTCGCTGACTCCCGTAAACTCATCCCCGACGAACAGTTCGGTTTTCGAACCCAGCACTGTTGCATTCGACAATTGCACCGCATTGTCGAACACATTAGCTCCCGTTTTATGCGCTCGTACAAAACGGGCATGCTCTTCTTCGACGTAGCGAAAGCCTTCGACAAGGTCTGGCACAACGGTTTATTATACAAACTGTACCAATTCAACGTGCCGGACCGTCTCGTGCTCATCATTCGAGACTTTCTGTCGGATCGCTCCTTCCGCTATCGCCTAGAAGGCACCCTCTCGTCCCCTCACCCCATTCGCGCAGGAGTCCCTCAGGGCTCCGTGCTATCGCCCCTTCTGTTCACGCTGTACACCAGCGACATTCCCAATCGTGGCTTGGCCAAGTTGGCTCTCTTCGCCGACGACACGGCTATCTACTATTCCGGTAGGAGTCTCGATAGCATCTCTCGAACCCTTCAAACCGCAGTCGACGCCCTCGGGGTCTGGTTCCGGAAATGGAGAATAGAGGTGAATCCCGAAAAGAGCGCAGCCGTTCTTTTCGAGAGACACGGTGACTCCCACACCCACATCCGTCCCGTCCTCATGTTCGGCAAACAGATCCCTTGGGAGATGAAAGCCAAATACCTGGGGGTTATCCTCGACCACCATCTGAGTTTCCGAGACCACATCAAAGCGGTGCGCGCTCGCGCCGCTTTCGCTGTCGGTCGCCTCCACCCCATCCTTAGAACGCGCAGTAAATTGTCACTTAGAAATAAGCTGAGAATCTACGTGACGTGCATCCGCCCCATCTTGACTTACGCTAGCGTCGTGTTCGCACACGTTAAGCCTTGTCGCTTTAAATCCTTCCAAACCCTCCAGAATCGAGTGTTGCGCAGAGCCGCGGCTGCCCCGTGGTTCATGCGTAACGTCCAACTCCATCTCGATCTAAAAATGCCAACCATCAGGCAATACCTCAAACGCATTTCCAAGCGTTACTTCGACTCTGCCCCCCGCCATCCGAACCCCCTAGTCGCCGCAGCGGCCGACTACAGTCCCTCTCTCATAAGTAAAGTTCGCCGTCCCAGGCACACACTTTTAGAACCCGATGACGAAATTACCCTCCTCCAGGAGGCGAGTAAATCGACCAGCACACTACACAACAAACGCCGCCGCCCGGCATACCGTCCTCGCCGACGAGGCCCGTCGCGACGCCCCACCGCCGCCGGTCACGATCCACCGAGCTCTCCCGTCGTAGAGCCGGTCGTCTCTTCAGACTCCGCAGTCACCCCGATAATTCAGCCCTCATCAAGCTGTCTCCCCCCCCCTATGTCCACGCCAGCAACGCCCTAAGCCGAGGTCCGAGTCCCACTAGGGGTCGCCCTTAGTGCTGTTGTTGCAGGTAGTCATGATGTTAGTGTAGTACAAGTAGTTAGCTTAGGTTAAGTATTTTACTTCCCCCCATTGGCTGGAGACCCTTCAGGTCTCGCCAATAACTGCCCGGTTACGTAGAAACCGTCCCCTAGGACGACCTACTGCAGTCCTAATATAAAAAAAAAAAAAAAATCAAATCATTTATTTCTTTGCAAACATGGGTAAAAGATACATAGATGTTTTTCTTAAAAAATAGTTCTCCATATTTTACCGTCATATGGGTATGCAAATAGTAAACATAACAAACATAAAATAGATTAAAATCATTGAAACTACAATACAATAAAAGAATAGAGAGAATAAAAGTATGTCAACCATAATAACATAATTATCTCAATCAGAGTAACAGTAATGAATGAAAAGGTACAAGTACAATATAGCAAGTCTATCTATGTTTTGCGTTGAACCATACAAATTCAAGAGGGTGCAATACAATGCTTATAATAAACCTTCATGCTTAGTCAATACCAATTTTATAAAATGCAATGTCAAAATGATAAGAAATTAAATAAAACAATTTAAGTATTATGATTAGTACAGGTCATATCCCAATTATGGCGTAAGAACCTTACCATAATAATATAAATTAAACACAGAATCAAAATAAATCGGATGAAGCAGGTTTAGCATCTTTCATTCAAATAATCATTAATTGTATAATAACATTTCGCAACTAAAAATTCGTGTAAACATTTTTTAAATAAATCCATAATCTTAATTTCTATGATATGTTTAGGCAGTTGATTGTATATTTTGGGTGCCATTCCTAAAATATTTTTACTAAAAATAGCTTTTTTATGCTGTGTTATGCATATTTTATTTTTATGGCGTTTGTTCTTTAGGTGGTTATATAAATGTAGATTTGCTTTAACATAGCTAGCTATTTCATATATGTAAAGACACGGAAGTGTAAGCAGCTGAAGGTTTTGAAAATGTGGTTTACAACTATCTGTGCTTTGTATGCCACATATTGCCCTTATGCATTTCTTTTGTGCTTTGAACGCCATTTCTCTATCTGGCGAGTTCCCCCAAAACATAAGTCCGTAGCGTAATGTTGATGAGACATATCCGTGGTACGCTGTTAACAGTGTTGCCTGGTTTGCTACTTTTCTTAAGTTATAAAGGGCATAGGAACACTGGCAAATTTTTTTGCAAACATTTTCAATATGTATTTTCCAATTCAGGTTTTTATCAATCCAGATACCTAAGAATTTAGTGTGATCAGTGTCCCGAATAGGTTTGTCACCATATCGGACATCTAGTTTTTTATTTTTTGCTCTTTGTTCAAACGAAATGTAGGTTGTTTTTTCTAAATTTATTTTTAGGTTATTTTTGGTTAGCCAGGTTATTATGTCATTTAGGTTATCGTTTATCTCTTTTTCGAATGTCTCATCATTTTTACTTTTAAATAATATTGTGCTATCATCTGCGAATAAGATCATAGGATTAGTAATAATTTCAGGCATGTCATTAATATATACTATGAACAATAATGGTGCAAGGACACCGCCCTGTGGTACTCCAAATAAGCATTTGCGATATTCAGATGTATATATAATTTCTGTTTTGGTATATGGGCAGATTTTCGTAATGGATACAAATTGTTCTCGATTAGCAAGGTATGATTTAATAAGTTCAAGGATATTGCCTCTGATGCCACATTTTTCCAATTTGTTTAGGAGTATTTTATGGCTGACATAGTCAAAAGCCTTAGTCATGTCCATAAATAATGCAACCACAGGAGTTCTATTGTCGATATTTGTGAGAACGTGTTCAACAAGCGCGTACATAGCGGAATTAATGCTTTTATTTTTCCTGAAACCATATTGTTCACTGATTAAGATTTTGTTGGTTTCTAAGAAAGAATATATACTTTTATGTAATATTTTTTCAAATATTTTAGAAAAGACTGGAATTAATGCAATAGGTCTGTAGTTACTAGGATCTTGCCTGTCACCTTTTTTAAACATAGGTTTGATAACAGAGATTTTCAGTTTATCGGGAAATATGCCTTTCTCAATACAATTATTGACAATGTGACTTAGTATTGGAGCAATAATGGATGGTGTAGCCTTAATCACTTTAGTGGTTATATCGTCATATCCAACGCTATTAGTATTTTTCAGAGAATCGATTATTTGAATAATGTCAGCGGGTACCGTGGGTATCATAAATATTGAATTATAATTTGTGTTAAATGTCAGCATATTATTGTAGTTAATGTCACTCTGATATTGAATTTGGTTTATAAAATATTTTGGTTTATAAACTTATTTAAAATAATAAGCACGCGCGCGCGCGAGCATTGACAGCCCACTGGCTGACTGGCGGAGTGGAGGCTACTCCACGCGAAATTGTAGGCACTTATCGCTGTAGGTACGGCCGAGTGGTGGAGGGTCCGAGACACGCAGCGCATCGTGTCGCAAGAAGAAGTCATCGCTGTTGCCGCTTTTGTGTTATTTAGTGGATATTATTTACTTGTTCACCCACGCCACCCCGCGCAACCCCGCGCGCGCTCGAGTCTCCACGAGTGCACTCGCGCCGCGCCTTTGAAGTACCGACTCCGAGCGGATCGGACGGGCTTGCACGCGCTAGCCCGCGCCTCCTCGAGCCATTACCTTCACACGGCGCGTAGGCGCGAGCTGGCGCGGCGCGACTTGTAATCGCGCGCCGTGAGAAGCCAGCATTGAAGTACCGACTCGGACGGGCTTGCACGCGCTAGCCCGCGCCTCCTCGAGCCATTACCTTCACACGGCGCGTAGGCGCGAGCTGGCGCGGCGCGACTTGTGATAACACGCGCCGTGAGAAGCCAGCATAATAAATCCTTATAAAAAACTATTCTAATCAGATTTATCGCTCAGGAAACATAGGAAACTAACTTGATTAACTTATTTACACATTCTAATTGGAAAAATAAGACTAACACAATTATCACGATATTTACATAACAATTTCCTGAGCTCTGATTGGTCGAGCGCTATCGTAACATGGCGAACGTCGCGTAATCTGTACCTCGCAGTTTGGACGGGGTCTCGTCGCCGACAGTTTTAGATCAGCCATTCTTGTTGTTCACTATTTAAACTTATTTAAAATAATAAGCACGCGCGATTCGCGCTCCGACGCTCGCTGAGGACGGACGTGCCGCAACTCGCGCTGCGTACTTTCTCGACGTGCTCGCTCACGAATATCGCTACGCCCTGCCGTAGTGTTCTCCACTTCACGAATATAAGTTCAAAAGCTGCCTTTTTCAAGGCGGTGGCTGAACGCCTATTTCTTTGTCAAACGCGTGTGCCCCTTCAGGGAAAATCCACAGTTTCGTGGTCCTCGGCTGATACTTTGCAGTGTTAACGAAACCGAGCGGGTGTTGACCCAATACACCAGCTGCGCCCCTTCAGGGCAAGGCGAAAATTGGAAGGAGCTAGTACCACCGGCCTTGGGGGGTCTCCTAGTCGACGCTAGCTCTAACCCCGTTCTCTCCCATCTAGCACTCTCTAGTATTGCACCTCACTAGAGACTTAGGAACCCGTTCGCACAATAAGACTGGCGACGGGATTACAAGCTTAGGGCTCACCAATAGGCACTCAACCTCCCTGTCTATACCCGACAGGGAGGGTTTTCACACACCCCGGGCCCATCCAACCCGGGGCCGCGTTTTTAAATTAAATTGTTAGGATCAATAGGCCGTTACTAAAAATAGTCGCGTACATGTGCGCGCCGCGTTTTTATTAAGCTTATCCTCCATTTTTACACACGGCTCAGGCATCTTTTCCGAGATGTCTGACGCTGTGTTATTAGCGTTCTTCCGGGAACTTTTAAAGGACCCCGAATTTATTGCCAAATACGGCGCTCGAATTCCTAGTAGTGGGCCCATAAGGCACACTACTAATCCCTTGTCGCCCACCTGCGATAACGATAATGATTATTTCGGCGAAGGAGAGCCATTGTTCGACGAGAACAATGGCATTCCGAGCCTTTTATCGCTTCCGCCATTCTCTCCCGGTCCATTGTCTCCGCAGACAATAGAAATTCCGCACCTGCACTCTGCAGCTGCGGGTTCTGAGAACCAAAATACCCCTGCCCCGTCCCTCCGCCATGTTCTTGAGATGATGTCATCCATGGATACGTCAGAGCCCCACTCCCCTGAATCTGACATCGAATCAGAATCCTACTCGTCTGCTTCTTCCTCCGAAGGCTATACTACCGTAGCCGGAAAGGGGAAAAAGCGTGCCCGCAAATCCAAAGCGGCCTCCTCCAGCCAAGTCCCGGCCAAAACCCCCAAGACAACCGTTGCGACCCCCGCGTCGGCTGCCTCCCATAGTCCCGTCCCGATTACCTCCCCGCAGGCCAGTCGTCCCTCTTCTCCCCGTCCCGTCACCGGCTCGAAAACCTCGGCTCCGAGGAAAGAGCCCTCTCCTCCGCCTCTGTACATTCAGGACAAGGCGAAGTGGACAGATGTGTCCAAGATGTGTGTTGATCGCAAGATCAACTATCTTAGCGCCCGCACCACCCAACAGGGCATTAAAGTCTTAGTACCCACCTCCAAAGACTTCCGTGATCTTACGCGTATGCTCAGAGAAAAAAAAAAAGTGTGTCGTTCCACACTTTTGCCCTTCCTGATGAACGACTTATCAGAGTCGTTATCCGCGGCATCCCCAAGGAGATTGACTCCGACGCCATCCTCAGCGACCTTAAGTCGCAAAACATCCCCGCCTTGGAAGTCCACCGCATGCACCGCGGCCGCGGTGGCACCCCCTACGACATGGTCCTCGCAGTATGCGAGCCTTCAGACGAGTCTAAGGCCGTCTATAATATTAAGACCTTATGCCACCTGTCTGGCATAAGCGTCGAGCGCCCCAACAAGTCCGGTCCCCCTGGTCAATGTCACCGTTGCCAGCTTTATGGCCACTCGCAGCGTAACTGCTATGCAAAACCCAGGTGCGTCAAGTGCCTGGGCGACCACGGCACTAGCGACTGCGAACGCCCAAAAGATAGGTCCCTATGCCTTGAGCCCCCTAGTTGCGTTTTATGCGGCGAGTCTGGTCACCCGGCGAATTATCGCGGGTGTGCCAAAGCGCCAAAACAGCGCAACCCTAAGCTGGCTAAACGCTCAGCCGACCGTCACCAAAGAGAGAGTCCCTCCACGGCTCCCCCTCTTTCTTCCCAACTCCCCGCCCGCCTCAGTCCCCAAAGGCCGTCCCCATGGAACGCGCTGAACCATCAGCAGGCGTTCCCCGCCTTAAGGCCCACTACCCAGTTGCCCCAGCAACAGCAACCAACCACAAGACCCCCAATCCCGGCTATCCCCGCCCTGATGAGCTCCACTATCCCCGCTCCCACTATAGTGCTAGCTGCTTCACAGGCTGCACGTAGTCCCCCAACATCACAGACTGCCCCCGCACCCGCCCCCGCACTCGCCCCCAGGCTAGCGCCGACAGCGGTTGCTCCCTCTACTTCCCTCTCGTCCACTAAAGTGCTCCTTAGGGACACGATCCCCAGCCTTATCCAAACCCTCTCCTCCTGCAATACGCAGTGGGCGAAAAACATAGTCTCCGCTTGGAACGCCTCTCAAGGCGATCCAATCGCTCGCATCAATGTCCTCTGCGAACTAGATGACATAGTCATTTTCCTCATCCAATAAATTCCAATGGATACAGAAAGCTGTAGAATTAAGCCCCGATCCCTTAAATTAGGCTTCTTCAACGCTAACAGCGTTAACGGTCAACGAGATGAGATCGCAATCTTTTTGCGTGATCATCAAATTGACATCTTCTTAGTGCAGGAAACGTTTCTCAAGCCCCATAACAGGAAACCTGGAATTGCTAACTATAAATTAGTTCGCAACGACAGGACCCGTAGTAGGGGCGGTGGTACTCTCATCTACTACAAACGTTCCCTGTACTGCACTCCCTTAGACCCTCCTCCTGGTCTCCAATTCCTGGAAACTTCCATATGCAGACTAGGCATGACAGGACACCAGCCGATCACAATCGTCTCGGTGTATAATCCTCCCTCCAGTAATAAGATCCAACTCCGGAGCGATCTTAAAGCCCTCTTTGACCTCGGTGGAGGTTCCGTTATCATAGCGGGCGACCTCAACGCCAAACATCTCTCGTGGTGTTGCAACTCCAACAATCACGCGGGTCGTAACCTCGAAGAGTTGAGCCCGGAGCTCGAATTCGACGTTATCGCCCCGATGTGTCCCACTCACTACCCCCATAACCCTGACCATCAGCCCGATGTCCTCGACATAGCGCTTCTAAAGAACGTAAACCTCGGTCTACGCTCTATAGAGACGCATGAAGAGCTAGACTCCGATCACCGCCCCGTAGTCCTTCACCTAGGTCCCCGGGGTGGTCCCCCGGATCCTGGTCAACCCGCCCCGACCAAAACTGTCACGGACTGGGGGAAACTAGAGGAGCGCCTCAAGTCTTCCTCGTCCGTTCACTTAGATTCCATCCCCGACGATATCATTACGATCGCCGACACGTTGGGCGCGATCGACTCCCTCACCAGTCACGTACAGTCCGTGGTGAACGAGTGTTCACGGCAGGTTCCAGCGGTAGACAAACACCGCTGGAAGCTGCCGGACGATGTGCGCGAACTGCTGACGGAGAAGAACGCGTCCATCCGTGCCTATGACTCTTTTCCCTGCGAAGCTAACCGCGTCCATATGCGTTCTCTACAGCGTGCTGTAAAGAAACGTGTACAGGAGGTTCGGGAAGCCCGCTGGGACAAGATGTTGAGCGACTTAGAGCCATCCCATCTGGCCTTCTGGCAATTGCAACGTAATCTGAAATCCGATTGTGTAGCTTCAACTCCCCCTCTCAATCGTCCGAACCAAAGGCCGGCCTTTGAAGACGACGAAAAGTCCGAATGTCTAGCCGACAGTCTAGAAGCCCAATGTACTCCCAGCACCCAACCCGCAGACTCGGTCCATCTTTCCAAGGTGGATCGCGAGATCGAACGTAGGGCCACCCTCCCACCCGATGAAGACCCCGACGACCCCTTACCCCCCATCACCGTAGACGAGGTCCACACGATAGTGAGGAATCTCAAACCTAGGAAAGCCCCCGGCTCAGACGGTATCACCAATAAGGTGATCAAACACTTTTCCGCCCCGCTCATAGTCCTCATGACCGCCATCTTCAATGGCGCTCTGAGTAATAACATCTTTCCGCAAGCTTGGAAACAAGCCACCGTTATCGGTATCCCCAAACCCGGCAAACCCAAGAGTGAGCCCACTAGTTACCGCCCCATCAGTCTTCTCAATGTATTTGGGAAAATCTATGAGCGTCTCATTTATATCCGTTTAAAGGATTTCGCTGACTCCCGTAAACTCATCCCCGACGAACAGTTCGGTTTTCGAACCCAGCACTGTTGCATTCGACAATTGCACCGCATAGTCGAACACATTAGCTCCCGTTTTATGCGCTCGTACAAAACGGGCATGCTCTTCTTCGACGTAGCGAAAGCCTTCGACAAGGTCTGGCACAACGGTTTATTATACAAACTGTACCAATTCAACGTGCCGGACCGTCTCGTGCTCATCATTCGAGACTTTCTGTCGGATCGCTCCTTCCGCTATCGCCTAGAAGGCACCCTCTCGTCCCCTCACCCCATCCGCGCCGGAGTCCCTCAGGGCTCCGTGCTATCGCCCCTTCTATTCACGCTGTACACCAGCGACATTCCCAGACGTGGCTTGGCCAAGTTGGCTCTCTTCGCCGACGACACGGCTATCTACTATTCCGGTAGGAGTCTCGATAGCATCTCTCGAACCCTTCAAACCGCAGCCGACGCCCTTGGGGTCTGGTTCCGGAAATGGAGAATAGAGGTGAATCCCGAAAAGAGCGCAGCCGTTCTTTTCGAGAGACACGGTGATTCCCACACCCACATCCGTCCTGTCCTCATGTTCGGCAAACAGATCCCTTGGGAGATGAAAGCCAAATACCTGGGGGTTATCCTCGACCACCATCTGAGTTTCCGAGACCACATCAAAGCGGTGCGCGCTCGCGCCGCTTTCGCTGTCGGTCGCCTCCACCCCATCCTTAGAGCGCGCAGTAAATTGTCACTTAGAAATAAGCTGAGAATCTACGTGACGTGCATCCGCCCCATCTTGACTTACGCTAGCGTCGTGTTCGCACACGTTAAGCCTTGTCGTTTCAAATCCTTTCAAACCCTCCAGAATCGAGTGTTGCGCAGAGCCGCGGCTGCCCCGTGGTTCATGCGTAACGTCCAACTCCACCTCGATCTAAAAATGCCAACCATCAGGCAATACCTCAAACGCATTTCCAAGCGTTACTTCGACACTGCCCCTCTCCATCCGAACCCCCTAGTCGCCGCAGCGGCCGACTACAGTCCCTCTCTCATAAGTAAAGTTCGCCGCCCCAGGCACACACTTTTAGAACCCGATGACGAAATAACCCTCCTCCAGGAGGCGAGTAAATCGACCAGCACAATACACAACAAACGCCGCCGTCCGGCATATCGTCCTCGCCGACGAGGCCCGTCGCGACGTCCCACCGCCGCCGGTCACGATCCACCGAGCTCTCCCGTCGTAGAGCCGGGCGTCTCTTCAGACTCCGCAGTCACACCGATAATTCAGCCCTCATCAAGCTGTCTCCCCCCCCCCTATGTCCACGCCAGCAACGCCCTAAGCCGAGGTCCGAGTCCCACTAGGGGTCGCCCTTAGTGCTGTTGTTGCAGGTAGTCATGATGTTAGTGTAGTACAAGTAGTTAGCTTAGGTTAAGTATTTTACTTCCCCCCCATTGGCTGGAGACCCTTTAGGTCACGCCAATAACTGCCCGGTTACGTAGAAACCGTCCCCTAGGACGACCTACAGCAGTCAAATAGAAAAAAAAAAAAAAAAATAAGCACGCGCGCGCGCGAGCATTGACAGCCCACTGGCTGACTGGCGGAGTGGAGGCTACTCCACGCGAAATTGTAGGCACTTATCGCTGTAGGTACGGCCGAGTGGTGGAGGGTCCGAGACACGCAGCGCATCGTGTCGCAAGAAGAAGTCATCGCTGTTGCCGCTTTTGTGTTATTTAGTGGATATTATTTACTTGTTCACCCACGCCACCCCGCGCAACCCCGCGCGCGCTCGAGTCTCCACGAGTGCACTCGCGCCGCGCCTTTGAAGTACCGACTCCGAGCGGATCGGACGGGCTTGCACGCGCTAGCCCGCGCCTCCTCGAGCCATTACCTTCACACGGCGCGTAGGCGCGAGCTGGCGCGGCGCGACTTGTAATCGCGCGCCGTGAGAAGCCAGCATTTGATAGCTACTGATTGAAGTAAGTATTTTGTCTAAAGAGGATATAAAGTTATCAACTTGTTTGTGAGATGGGGATCGATAGATAGCTATTAACGAAATGTTACTGGAGAGTTCTAATAAGAGAGATTCAGCGTCTTTAAGGGCAGGCTCCGAGACTGTGGCGTTCCAACAGTCTCTGACGTACGTAACAACTCCTCCGCATTGATTGAGGTTATTCACCGTACAGAATGAGGTGTAACCTTGAATCTGTCCAATTACAGGGCCACTTATTAGCCAGCATTCCGTAAGAATAATAACGTCATAAACAATATTAAGTCGCTTTAACGCAACGCAAAAAGTATTAAAGTTGTGCTGTATACTGCGAATATTAAATGTAAGTATTTTAAAGTTATAATTATTGGTCAAAAAGGTTTGACAGTTTTCCATTCTGTCAAGTTCCAGACACTCCAAGTCAATACTATTATCTATTTCATTGGTTAAAAAATCCGTAATTGTAATGATGTATTACAACAACTTATTTGATAACATAGGAATTTTGTGTCAGGAACTATTTGAGTAGGATAGACAATATGTAATAAAATTATAACTTTATATATGTTTATGAAGCAGTAATGTGTTATTATTACGCAGTAATGGGTTATTGTGTCGTTATTGATTGGAGTCGTATTATAAACTTTATAGCGGGTTTTATGCAGGGTTAGTTGACAAATAGGCCGTTACTAAAAATAGTCGCGTACATGTGCGCACCGCGTTTTTATTAAGCTTATCCTCCATTTTTACACACGGCTCAGGCATCTTTTCCGAGATGTCTGACGCTGTGTTATTAGCGTTCTTCCGGGAACTTTATGTGTGCTAGTACTGTGTTTTGTATAGTTGTAGTGTGTATTATGGATGTGTGGTGTGTATACAGGTAAATTCTGATGTGGTTTTGTGTGTAAAGTGTGTTTTGTTTGTGTTATTTGTAAAGTGTTTAAGATAATATACGCGCACATTTTAACTATACATCTATACATGCATCTTTTTCTTACTTTCCCGCTAGATGGCGTTAATTATTTCCACCCTGTTTCTGTACTATAGTTCTAAAGTTAGGGCGCTTTCAAATTGGATGGTTGCCGTCGAACTGCAGCCGTGCCGCAGCGGTGCGGCTGCCGAGCTGCAAACGGGCGGTTGTGTTTTTAGCAACGAGAGAGCAGTGTGACGCAAGACATGCTAAAGTGCGTGTGAGGTACGGACGACGCACTGCTCTCAGGCCGCGTCAACTGTATGAAAAAACACAACCGCCCATTTGCAGCTCGACAGGCGCACCGCTGCGGCACGGCTGCAGTCCGACAACAACCGTCTAATTTGAAAGCGCCCTTAATACTTGAATAATAAACAGTTTTCTTGTCGATCAATAATTTTAATATTCTGTGTGTTACTCGCACATTAAATGTTGAGACAAAATTAACGATTCTCGTCGAGACAAAATTAATGTCAGTAGCTGTTAATACTAAAACTAGCACTGCAGTCGTATCTGAGACAAACTTTTATGGTTTTAAATCTTTGGCAGTAAAAATATTTTATCGTTCCAACAAGACAATAAATTGTTTCCAGTAACATTAAATCTAATTAAACTAAGTAGGTACAGAATCTCAGTCGGTAGAGATCAACTACCGTTTGACACTGTAAGTAAAAATGTATTGGCAAGAATATTTTACAACGCGTCATTCGTTTAACGCAGATGTGTGCATTCTGCAACTGTAGGCCAAACTTAAACAATACATGTTTTTGGTGGGATCAATATTTCTTTTTGGTTCTTGGTTATAAATTAATTTAAGACAATTATTCTTAGAGAAATTTCATTTCATTTTTATTCGTTCTTCGGAGCGCACGTGCCACTTTTCCATAGCATAAGTTAATTTATTGTTCTCAAGTAAGTGACTTTGTGTTTTATTAAGAATTTTCTTTAAACCTAACTCAGAACACACTACTAAAGTTTCTATAATAATATAATTCAATCATGATTGGAAAGACACAATGGCGCCATCTATTGTCTTAGGAAAGTTATTGTTGTTTGCCTGGGGAACAGCACTTTTTTTCGGTATGAAAGGTACCCTATGTCCGTTTCTGTACACCTGACAACCTGATCGGTTCAGTGGTTTACGCGTGAAAAGGTAACAAACACTTAGGTACTTTCGCATTTATAATATTAGTTAGGATTAGGATGATGCTAATGATATATGTTTTTCCCACGTATATCTAAATATCAATACACATACGGGCACATATAGCCTCAAGTAGTGCTCAAATCTAGCAAAACAATCTCCGAACACTAACTACGTCCCACAAAAGAGCATGAACTTCATCTCGACATAACACAAACTTCTGAGATACACTAACTTTAACTGATGCTGCGATATTCACAGATGTTCGCTTCCAGCTAAGATAAACTTCAACCGTATACGTTGATTATAACTGTATAGTTTACGAAGACACGTCTTCGTAAAGTAGAAATTCATATAGTTTTTTTTTTTTAGTCCTTTAGTTCAATGATGGAATCAGGCGTTACTTTGCGGAAATCCATGACATACAAAAATGCAAATAGAATATCTAGCTTTAATTCCGCTGAACAAGATAGCTAGTTTGGATGCAGTATGCAGCACCACCCTCTCGCCCACAAATATATGCACATGCAGAAAGAGTGAAAAAATAATGCAACATGCAACCAAACCAAAAAAATCTCATTTCGCAAAACATTTAATTGAGACCGGCCACTCCTTGAACGACAATAATAGTTATAGTATTTTGCATGTATGTGATAAGGGTTTCCGGTTGAGTGTGTTGGAACAATTAGAAATTTCAAAACGTAATAATGATAGATATACACTGTTGAATGACCAAACTAATGTCATGCCATCTCCATTATTACGCATTTTTGCGGGTACTTCGACGTAGATGTCACAAACGTCAAATGTCACAAACTTCAATGTCACAAACGTCAAATCGTGACGATATAATATAGAGGGGCGCGCGCTTCACAGCCTCATTCGCGTCCTAGCGGTTGAGGAGTCAACGTATTCTGAAGATGCCCCGTGCAGGGGCGAAACACGTGTCGTGTATTGGTTTGGTTGCATGTTGCATTATTTTTTCACTCTTTCCGCATGTGCATATATTTGTGGGCGGGAGGGTGGTGCTGCATACTGCATCCAAACTAGCAATCTTGTTCAGCGGAATTAAAGCTAGATATTCTATTTGCATTTTTGTAAGTCCTTTAATTGTTTTTATAACATTACACCAATCTGTATTTGTCCCACTGCAGGGAAAACGCGTCTTCTCATTTAGAGAAGGAACGAGTATAGATCACCACGCTTCTTCACTGTATCTTGGCAAGTTTCGAAGGGGATATACAAGGTGTAACATAAATAACGCACAACCTCTTAAGGGGTCACTGTACTCATCATTATGAACAACTTTTACCATAGGATAAAATCAGAAATCGCCAAAACAAAAACAGCTGTTCCCTACATTTAAGTTTGCATAACTCGTCAATCTGTTTAATCTGTTTCTGTACCAAATTTCATCAAAATCGGTTCAGCGGTTTAGGCGTGAAAGCGTAACAAAAACACAGAGTTACTTTCGCATTTATAATATTAGTAGGGATTAAGAACAAAATTGTCATATCTTTTACCTATGCATACATCAGCCACTGTAAAGTGATAATTAACGTGCTTTGCGATTATGAACCTTAATTCAATGACTAATAGTTCAGTTTCCATCACATTCAAATTACTTTTAAGCCCTTTTCGGTAATTTTTGTCATTCTAAAATGAACTTAAACACATTTTGTCAAAGTTGATAATTGCGTAATTAGTAATAACGTTTAATTCTCTTTCCATATTGGCTATAATATAGATGCTTTTTCTTTTTAACCCTTGGTTGACGGGTAGAGAATTCCTAATGGCATTAAGTTCACCTAAATACCACTATAATATAAAGAAGTACAAATAAATAAAACACTAGACCACTAACAATTCCTCTAGTCTCAGTAGTTCGGTTGTTTTGTTTGGGGCCGGACTACTGAGACTAATTTTGTCTCATTAGTTCGGTTGTGACGTCAAACCGAACTGTTGAGACTTGTGTTCTGTAGTTCGGTTAATGATTTCAGTATTCTCCAGTCAGTATTCTTATGAAAGTGCCTATTAAATAACAACCTAATATGATTTCAGAGAATATGTTTGATTCTTTTATTTATATTAAAAGCATATTACTACTACTCCCTACCCGGACTACGGGTGTCTTTTTTAGTATCAACAGTTCGGTTTGACGTCACAACCGAACTAATGAGACAAAATTAGTCTCAGTAGTCCGGTCCCGAACAAAACAACCGAATTACTGAGACTAGAGGTAACAATTTTGGGTTTAGCTTTTCTAACACTAAAAGATGAAGCAACATATATATTGATCAGCAACACACAAAGATGACCCAACTCTTCTCTGCGCGTTGATTGCACACTTCACAAAGTTCGTCATCAACTTCGTCACGAGTTCAACTCCACAACTAAGTTCTGGCAGACGATGCTATTACGACATCGTTAAGTTTTATTCGTTGCAAGTTTCGAACTTGCTTTCTTTTTCAGATTATGCGAAACTTTGAAGCGGTGCTTACACATGGTCAGTTTAAACTTTCGTGTTGGAGGTTTGAAAAATGGGAATATCGTCGCCTTACAGTGAAAAGCACGGAAATTTATTTAATCATTGCACGAATACTGTCGGCTTTCACGCGGGCTAAGTTGCGGGCAAAATCTAGTAAAACTATAAACTAAAATACAGATTATAATTAGTATAGTACCTAGTATTAGTGTGTTGTTATCGGGTTTCACGTTGAAACCATATATGTACCTACAGGACTTGTAAATACATACATACACATGAATGCAATAAAAAGTTTGAATTATAATACACTCAATATGTTGTTGTTGTTAAAACTATATTATTTAGTCGTCTCTGTCTATGGTATCAAAATAATTGCAACACTGCTGCAACCCACTAGTGTCTATGTTTTGTCTATGCTTTGTAATAATTCAAATATAGTTCTCTCTTGCAAGTTCTCAACGAACAACTAGTTTTATTAGTCGTTTGATATTAATATAATGATAACTCTCAAAAACAAGGTACAAAACTGACGTCTACGTACACAACACCAACTATCACAACTAATTACATAGCAGATACATCACACAGTATACTACAACCACATCAACCAGTTAATTTGTTAACGTTCGGTTACAGTGTACTCGATAGGTTACAGTTAATGAACCTGTTGATCCGGTTACAATCCAATCTCGCTCATTTCAGCTTAAATATTTATTTAATGTTTAAACAAGTTTATCGACGATTTCTGATACCTACGATTATAATAATGGTTACACGATTACCTATTAGGATATTTGGTTCCCAAAATTGAAATGGTCACCCACTCTTCTTGTGGATATTCTTAATTTAAAAGTGACTACAGGATTAAAAGCAAATCATTATAATAGGGTATTTTACTGAAAAAATCTAATTAGTCTGTCAGTTAGATTATCAAAAAATATTAGACCCGTATTTTTTCTTGCCTACCTAACCTAATTGGGGGTCACAGATTAGAAACTCCATTTTCTGAATTCGTGTCTAAAGTAAAACTAAAATAAATATACTACTACTACAATAACTAATCATTTTGTATGGAAATAAATATTATAGAATTTTAAAAAATTTACCCGTGTTTTAAAACGGTCATCAGTGATACTTTTTGTGATTCGCGGATTAGTACCACAGTTTAACAATACATACAGTTGGGAAACGAATGTACTTGCGTAGAGCAAGAGCGGGGACCTCGCGGGGAGGTGGGCGGCGCGGATCGCGGCCCCCGATCGCGCTTAGTTTGCGCACTCGAACGCTGAAGGCAGACACGTCCGGATCTGGTACATTTGCGCGTAAGAATTTAAACCCGTTAATTACTACATTCGTAAAGGCTAGTTTTTAAATAACTTTAAACTGGTTAAATGGTTTTCGGGAGTGCTGATTCATGGAAACGAAGCCAATGAATAAAGAAGAAATTAATATAATGACGGTCGCATCTCAATATATTTATGAAAATTTGACGTATGTTAAGAAAAATATTAGTTTGTTCTCTAAGAACAGCGACATTCACAGCGTCAATACTAGAAATAAAAATAAACTTATACTACATACCAATGACTAGGCTCCAAAAAGTTAGTACCTAATTCATTTAGGTGCCAAAGTATACGTTTCTATAACAAGATTCCAAGCAATATTCAAGACTTAAGTCTCAATAAATTTAAGACCTTCGTAAAGCAGAAACTGCAATAAGGGTTTCTATAAAGTTAAAGATTATAGGTAATGGACGATTAAAATGCTTGAAATTGAGCCGCTCGCTCTTATCACAGATACATCATTGAAATTACTTCATTTAAAATTGTTTTTTGTTTATTGACATTCTGCATGATGATTTATTGATAATTATTATTGAATTATTATTTTTTTACCTTGACATTTTATCGACTATTATTATTAATCTGTCGTTTGTTTTTATAATATTTTTTATTTTATTAAATTGTGAATGCGAGTACTATGTACTCGTAGGCTAGCTTTAAACACAATTTTCGTAAAACTGTTTGGCGGTTTGAGTATTTTTTTGTAACCTACGCAAATGTCCAGCTGATTGGTGGCGTCGTGCGTCGGGTCATTGAGCTCCCTAAAATAAGTTTGAGCTACACGATGGCTGATGCATGCGTATCGTCAGTTGGGACAGGTCAACTCAAACCTACTATGGCTCTTTTACACTCGCATTACACTCGCATAGTTTTATACCACAATGTCTGGACTTTAAAAGAGACGTTGACCTCTTGAGTTTTTTTCGGCTTTTCTTCTCAGAGCTAGTCAGATAGGAAATGCCGGCGCCATCTAGCCTTAAAAAAACATCACATTGATTTGTAAAAGTGTCTGTAACAGATTTATTTACGGAAATAAATATCATTTATCAATGACACATATTTTGTAAAATTTCGCAGCCGCCTTCTTGGACTTTGACCTCATTTTCGGCATCAGCACCCCCGAAAACCATGGACACGCTGCCTGAGGACTGCCTCGTTGGTCTAACGGTCGCAAGCGCGACTGCTGAGCGTGAGGTCTTGGGTTCGATTCCCAGGTCGGGCAAAGTGTTATTGGGGTTTTCCGTGTGGAATTTCTCAGTAGCAGCCCGGAGTCTGGATTTGTGCCCGGTCAATGGCAATAGGCTCGCCCCCTATTACATGGGACGTAAAACATAACGGCGAAATGTGGGTGTACTGTACACCTCTGCCAACCCTTCGGGGAATTCAGACGTGAGATTTTATGTATTTATTTATTTAAACTTTATGTACATTGGTGGTACACAAGGCGGACTTAATGCCATAAGGCATTCTCTACCAGTCAACCTTTGGGTCAAAAATAAAGCACTTCGAAAGTGGTACAAAAATAGAGTTTAAAACAAACATTGGAAAGTTAAATAAAAATTATTGACTAATAAAATACTAACACAGTATATACATTACATACATAAGTATATATGCTTATGATAAACATACATATTATACTTATACATACATAAATACACATACATATTTATAACCATGATGGACAGTTACTTCAGACTAGGCTGGATGTAAGGATGTAGGATGTATTATACAGGGTGGAATCGTTAAGTGTCAACAGACGATTTTTTCGTCAATTTAAGAGATATTTAAAAAGTTAAGGCTATTATCAAAACTAGACTACATGGAGAGTAAAATAATATAAACTATTTCAGGAAAAAGAAAAGCCATATATTGAAAATATTGTTTTTCGCTCCCTCCATACATTTAGTATGAGAATTTCTTTCAACTGATCATACCAATCATACGGTCTACGTAATCTTCCTGACTGTAAATATGGCGGCGGAGTTAGCCTTACTCGATTTCGGTCTATCTAGTCATCTCTGTAATAAATTTTCATATCACCACATTCCTGAGCACTACCTAAATCTAAGCCAGGATTTCGAACAGAAAACAGACAGATTTTGTAGTTCCAGATTGCCTATGTAATGCAATAACCTATTATTTTCATGTCTAATAAATAACGATAATATTGCAATCAGTTTGTTTAACTAATTAAAATACTAACAGTTGAATGACAATGTTCCATATTACATGGCGCTGAATATCGTCATGACGAACTTGTGGCTGTATAACAGAACTAGTCTGCCTGCGCTTTAAGGGAATAGGCATTAGGTGTATTTTTTTATTAATTAAATAAAAAATCCATAGAACAACTTTTTTTTTTGAATTCGGAACTCAAAGCTTATTCTCTAGTTTTTTTAGTAACTTGTCATTTTTCGTTTTCAGCCAGTTCAGTTGATTAAAAGGTTAAAAAAAATGTTGCGAACTTTGTCAATAGTAACCAGTACCAAGAAATAAATATTATCCATTTTTTACATTTTTTGTAAAGAATTTAGCTCAAAAATAAATGCAATAAAATTATAAGCTCCTTGAATATCTCATGTACAAAAATGTCATACTAAATGTACGGAAGTAGGTAAAATCAAAATTCTCTATATATGGCGGTTATTTTTCCAAAAATATTTATGTTATTTTAATTACTAGGCGGCCTAGTTTTGATATTAGCCATAAGATTTGAAATATTTTCTAAACTGACGGAATAATCGCCTGTTGACACTTAACGATTCCACCCTGTATAGTATTTACAATTACATTATAATTTAATTATTTTTTATTAATTAAATAAATGATTATAATAATCCCATTTATTTTGTTTTTCTTTTTTGACAACCCTTGCACATTTGCGACTAATAGCGTAGGTACCTACACGGGCGGCGGTGTCGTCCGACATCAAAGGCGTTTCCCAACTGTATGATTCTTAAACTGTGTTAGTACCCCCTTTCCGACTAACCTTGTATATTAATATGCCAAAATATGGGCTTTTAGTGCTTGCCCACGTACAACTAGCGGGCGCGGGCGCGGTGGCAGGCACGGTGGACTTGCTTACCCCGCACCTGCGTTTTGTACGTGAACACTTGCATGTTATGACATATGTTTGATATTTCGTGACCGCGCCCGCCACCGCGCTCGCGAGTTGTACGTGGGCAAGCACTTAGTATGGATTTAAAGAAAGAAAAAGTATTATTTTTTCGCCCAAGCTATTTCATAAAATTAAATACTTATTACTACATAAACAACATTTTGGACTTAAACATATAATAACCTGGTAACCCAAACACAAAAAAAGTAAATAAAAGAAGAAAGACATAGTAGGTATATTATATCTGCGTATGTGATCATTCAAGATTATTCTAATATGTCGGGCTATAATTTATATTATCAATACAGCGTGGAAGACATCGTAACACAAACTTCGTGAAAAGGTTCCTCATAAAGCCTTAAATTAATTTACGTAAGTCATTAATATCACAAATGATAGGTTACAGATGTTGTCATTTTTAAGCGCGCAATGTACTGCGAATGCAAACAACGAGTCACAATCACAACCGCAAGCCATTACTCCGCTAACGCGGTACCGGTGCGCGGCGCGGCGCGGCGGCCGTACAGTAAGTACAGTGCCTACACGCATACGCACGCACACATCACAAGTCTGAGTTCGGCACGGAGTCGCGTTGCCGCACAACGCTTTTGTAAACGTGAAAAGTAGCATACCTACGTTTACACTACTGATAAAGAAATCACCTAACAAACACATTGATAAACCGAACTTGAAATTTAGTTCAATTGACTGATTGCTTACAACAAAAAACAAAATATTGCTCGTTCGCTCATAAAATAACATAAGTAGGTACCTACCTAATGATTCCGATGAGGTACCTACCTACCTACATGGCAATTAGTTGCAAACAAATTAACACTCACCTTAATCTCTCTTATTAGGAGTGAGGGACTCCTAATAAGATAGGGTTCAAAGTGGCCGCCACCAACTTGCTCACAAATCCTAGCGCGGCGCAGAGTTTCAGCGTGGACACGGGGCAATAAGGTGGGGTCTCGGACATACTCCGCACGGAGCGTCGCAAGCGATCTCGCATTTCTGCTGCCGTATTGCACTCCGTAACAAAGTCCCTATCTTGACCCCACAGACAAAAATCTAGTGGGGTCATGTCTGGTGATCGCGCTGGCCAGGGTTGTGGATCGAACCTCCCAATCTACTGGTCACCAAAAGTCGCTGTAAGGTGTAAGGCTGTCGCACTGGAAGAGTCACGTGTGGGGGAGCGCCATCGTGTTGGTACCACGCATCCCGGAAGTGGGCCACCGGCATCTCTCTAGTTACGGGCACTAAACGTATGGTTACGACTGTTACGTATCCGAGGCATTTTCGTTCAAAACACACAGTACAACACAGACAAAAAAACAACTCTACTGATAATAACTAATACGCTCAAATCCAAAATCACGAAAAACAACACAACCGTTTATTACCGTTTACAATGAGCGCAAATCGGAAACTGAACTGATCAAAAATCGGCGAAATTCAAAATTTTACTTCCTTTACAATTTCGCCGACAAGCCGCCATAGACTCGTAGGCACCTAGATCATGCACAGACCAATAAAATGATAGACTGTGCCAACGCATTAAGTTGTACTGACAAAATAAATTGCGAAAATGGATAGGGTTAAAATTTACTAAAGATCAGATTACATCGGTTAAACAAAGGTGTTAATGCAAAAACAAATGTTTATAACAAAAATTGCCTAAAAAAAAGCTTAATTACTAAAAAAACTTTTTTTTTTACATTCAATTTATTAAAATTGATAACAGTGTTGGACATACTGTCAGAGATCATTAATAATCCCAGATAAAAAGTCTAAATAACAGTAGTCAATCTGATATTAATTTACGTAATAACGCATCTGTTAGATTCATAGGCACTGGGCGCTATAGCTTTGTCGATACCGCGCGTCGGCGCAGCGGCATGTCGGCTTCTTTGAGTGAGCGCGCGCTCAGTGACTAGTGCCTACACTGCCTACTTTGTTGCACTCACTTACTTTGTTGCGATAACCTCGGTTCGTGAACTTTACCAAAACAGCTGATCGGGAGCACTTTTTAAGTTTGATTTTCATTGCTGTTTTACGTGAAAATTGTGAAATAATTGTTTTTTTCTTTTTTATCGCATTGGGATGGAAAACAATAATGATTTTATACACTATAAATTAAAAAAAACTGCAAAAAAAATCGTAAAAATTAAGAAAAAAGCGACGAAAAATTCCAACGCTGGGTGGTTCAGAATCATGTACTGGATCCATGGTACACGTATACGTTACGATGTCCCTTCCACCCGGTATTGTACGGTCCAACCGTACATTTCCTAAGTCAGCAATTTTACGCGACACATGCATTTTCATTTTAATATTCAGTTCGTTCGCGTTAAGCTATCAAGAAAGCCGTGCGTTCTCAAATGCATGTAAAGGCAACAAGGCCGCGTGTGTTCGATATATCATTTTAACTCACATCAGTTCATTAAGCTCATTATATCAGTTAAGTTTTGGACAATATATATTTCAATCTGAATTATCGAATTTCATTTCTAACACAAAAGACTGTGTGGTCTAGCAAGGGACCATACAAATATATCATATAGTAAAATAATAATCTCTATTTACCCACCAGTCATTACTGACCGATACACGTAGGGTTGCCAACCCTACTATATAATATAGTATCCTACTATATTAGAGGCCCGACTACTATATTTCTGAAAAAAAATATAGTAGGTGAAACTACTACATTTTAAAGGCATCAAACTCAAAGCAATCATATTCGTTTCAAAACGTGTAAGCGTAATACGAAACGTCAATATCTATTTCTGAACGATTCTGGTATGTCAAGTTGACATTTACGTTCACTTTGAGTTTGACAGATTGGTATTTTCGCGCTTTTGAGTTTGTGTTTTGGTAACTAGGTACCTACTTTTGAAGTTAATTTATAAAAAAATATTCTTTTAAGAAATAAAGTACCTATTTTGGAACCTACTATATTTTTTTTCATCCTTTCGCTATCTACTATATTTTTGTGGGTAATAATTGTTTATCTACTATTTTTGACCGTCAAAAAGTTGGCAACCCTAGATACACGGTACACAGTAAATCTAATAGCCATCAGTAGGTACACAGTGACGTCACTAAGTAGCTTGGTTTACCATCCGCCCCTGATAATGTACCTGTTGATGCAGTTACAATCCAATTTTGTACATTTGTGTGTTGATTGGATTTAAGGTAGGATATGGAGATGTAATTGAATGGAAAATATTTACTCGACGAATTTTTTATGTTTCTTTTTAATGAATTTCCTCTAGTTTCTACGTTGATTATGCTTTACTAATTTAAGTACAATAGATAAAAAATGAAATCAGGCGTTACTATACGGAAATCCATGACATACAATATTTAGGAGATATTTCACGACGCGACGGTCGGCCGGCGATGGCGGTAACAGAAACTAACATTAATGAAGCACGATAACTAATTCAAATTTGAACATCATTGAACATATGTATGAGCCAATTGCAAAATATTTTGCACGTACACCTGAACGTGCGGAAGCTTTACTCGAGATGGATCTCGCATGTGTTACCGGAAGTTCAAAATTTTCTTAATGGTTTCAAATAATGAAAAAGGGGTAAAATTGTCAAGGAAAATACTTTAAAAACTCCCTGTTTCTAAATACAATAAACATTATAAGTATTTTACTTTATCAGAATTCAGAAACTTTCAGTATGGCCTAAGTATCGAACTTATTACGTAAGAAATGAAGTTTTATCCATATTTTTTTTTTTCAATCTTTACCTTAATCTAGAGTTTCTCCGGGGTGAATAAATCGCATATGCCTAAACGCCTAGAACATTTTGATGCCACGCATAAATTAATGAAATCACGGCGAGATAGCCGGTGGGCATGATTAGGGGGTCGTCCATCGATCACGTGATGTTTTTTAGCAACTTTTTAGCCCCCCTCCCTCCCCCTAGTGATACGTGGTGAGGTTTTAGACTAACCCCCCCCCCCCCACCCTACCCAAAATCACGTGTATTTTTTTGATACTAAGTGTACATTTTTCAGAATATTATCCTTAAATGCAGGTATAATATTATGTAATTTTATTCTGGAAAATCAGCACTGATAAAATGTCTAGGCAGACATTTAGGTTGCAGAAATCGTTACCTGGCAACGGCGAGTCAAGGTCACGCGCCATTTTTCGGTATAGAAATCGCGCGCTCAACGAAAAAAAAAATACACCAGATATCTCACTACACCCCCCCTTCCCCCTTGTGATATTTTGTGAATTTTTCCGGACCCCCTCCCCCCCTTTCTAGCCTCACGTGATTAATGGACGATCCCTAGCACGATATCGCTCCGCACAGTCAGTTACCCCAGGTAAAGGCGCTAAAATGACTCTGAAACAGAACACAATGTTCTTTTCTTGAAATTTTATTTTAGATTTATCTGAACAAATCCCATGCAGAGTCAAACCGTGTCATCAGTAGATAAAACGGTTTGAAGAAATTACACGAATTCGGATACGAATGGAATCACAAAATTACTTAATAGAAAACCATCCAAAAAATTCAAGAGTCATTACAATCTAATTGAGATATCCATCAAGAACTCCCCAAGCATCTTCATTCATTCATTCACTCATTCAATCCAATTGTGATTCCGGGACAAGCCGGGAGTCCTCCGGCTTGTGCCCGATGTAATTACATTCCGTACAAATGCAAGGATTGGAATGAAAGCCTGTTCAAATGTTTGCCCTAAGGTTTGCCCGTTCAAGGAAATTGATTGTCTGGTTGATAAATTATAATGTGTTTGTCGATTTTGAGATTTAAAAAGACTTTGAGTTTATTTAGATGTATACGCTAAATAATTGTTTTCTGAAAAATATATGTTTTGAAATGTACTAATACTTTAATCACAAAACATAACATCAGGCCTGTATTCCCCGAACGGTTGGGCAGAGGAGTAAGTATACCCTCGTTTTGCCGTAACGTAATAGGTGGCGAACTTTTTGCAATCAACCGGGCACAAATCCAAACTACGGGCTGCTACTGAGAAATTACACACTGAAAAATAACACTTTACCCGACCTGGGGATCGAAACCAGGACCTCACGGTCAGCAATCGCTCTGACAACCACTGGACCAACGAGGCAGTCAATTTAGAAATATGAGCAAAATAATAGTTTTCTGAAAAATATGTTTTGAAATGAAAAAATACTTCAATTAGTTATAATTAATTGAAATAATAACTTTAAATGAATTAAAGACGGAAAGGAAAATAACGTTGTATATTTTTTTTTGTTCAATTTTTTTTTTTGCTTATTTTTATTTTTTTATTTTAACCTGTAGTTGATGTAGATTCACGGGTTTAAGGCAACGCCCTCTGTTATTTTACATACTGTATAATGTTTACAATTACTTTCTAACTGGAACTAAGTAACTTTGAAAACTGCTTCTACATTATTAAAGAAGAATTTCTTAACGTTAAAAAATATAAAGCTTCCTTTAAAAATGAGTGTTGCATGATTTAATTTAGCGATATGTGTTGGAAACTTTTTTTATATGTATACACTTGTGTTACCATGTCTCTGGCGAAAAAAAATCTATTTTATTCTCTCTTTAGCCTTTCCACACAAAATCCACAGAATTTTACGCTATTTTTTCTTAATAAAACATTGCGCCAAACAAAATTAAAATTACATTGTTGTCTCTTGAAAATAATACGAACGACGGCTCTAGAAAATTGTTATTCCAATCCGAAAATATAATTGTAATTGTCCAAATATTAATAGTCTATCTGGAATATTTACTGCGAATGCCTATTATTCGAGTCGGGCATATTTAACGACGTTTCTGGAGGAATAGCTTAGGGATCGAATAACGTAGGCATTTGTAATAAGATTTTTGTTGTTACTTTTCTGTTTGAGATTAAATGAATAAGGAAGGATTCTCGAAATCCACTCAAATTTCGAATTCATCTACTAATACTACTAATACGCTTTGAAAATTATACATGGTGTACACTCGTGAGCAATGAACGGGAGTCACCAATATGTGGCGGCATCTATCACGCTACATGCGATCTAATCAAGCCTACATCGCGATATCAAGATTTAACACGCAGATAGTATACAAGGTTAGTCAGAAAGGGGGTACTAATCCGAAAGCCACTTATAGTATCACTGAAGACTGTTTTATAGCATGTGTTAAAAAAATTAAATTCGTATGTTTTTATTTCCATACAAAAGTAAATAAATATTATTTATTTCAAAAACTCCGCAACCCTAATTTTGTTATAAGCCTATCGGTTCGGTGCGGCGCGGGCGGTAAAATACAAAGCGCCAGCTGTACCTACGTACCTACGACTGCCGCCGAAATCGTAGGTTACTACCTATGATACTGTGTATGTGTGCGTGTAGCGGAAGTTTTTGAACATAATTATGATTATTACCTAGAAACTTACCATTTCTGATGTCGACGCTTTCTCTGCCAACGAGAATGTCACACACGTGTCGTCTTAATTTTAAATTGAAACACAAGAAACACTTTTGGTCATTAATGTTTTATGTAAGTACGTAGGTACCTAACCTACCTACGCATGGATGTATCCCCCGTATCACCACGGACACTACAAGAAGGGTTCAATTCCGAATGGAACAAGCACTTTCGGTTGTTAGTTTTATGAACTTACGTTACCTACAAATGAATCTATCACCACGGACACTACGAAAAGGGTTCATTTCCAATTGGAACACAAGAAGCACTATTGGTTATCACAAACAAAATAGGATCAATCTGCCGCCCTTATCGCGTGATGCACAAAGACGCGTGGCGATGTAGGTACCTACGGACGGATGCGATCGCATTACGTAACATCTATCTGCGGATTGTCTTTCATGCTCTCAAACTCAGATGTTACTCTTTACCCCATCTTGTTTTCATTGCTGTAGTCCGCAGCGTAACCCATACACTTCACGTGACCCCACAATAAGTCCAGCGAAATCAGGTCTGGCGAGCGAGGAGGCCAGGCTACAGGAACGCCACGTCCGATCTACATGGGGAACTGCTGATCCCAGTACGCTCTAGGGCTGCGAGCGAAAAGAAGCGAAGCGCCGGCGCCACGCCGCTGTACTAGCTGGATCACAACACAATCCTCGAATACTAGACCGAAAACCTTTGCCGGACAATTCATGGCCTGTTGAGAGCACGGCATCACAACTATCGTTACACATCACCATGTTATAACACTCCTCATTTGGTACTCCGTCAACCTCCGTGTAAAAACAACAAAAATTAAAACACGACTCGCGTAAACAATCAAAATTATCGATTGTATTCCGGGAAGTGTTGCAAGCGACTAAGAAATCTTACCTACAATAATACGAGTAATATCGGATAAAATGTTTAGGCTATAACACTTTTAGAGATGTGCAACGTTATCCCAAAAACTTAATCCCGCGATATTCCGGAGAATTTGATAATGGATTCAAATTCAATAACTTTTTTTAAATTCCTTAAATTTTGTGTCTTTCTGTCACGGGGATCTATCACTACATCATAATAATATGGGATTCGAAAACACATTTAAAGCCTAAGATCTTAGGTTAGCAATAGCATGCTGAAAAAACTGATTTATTTTAAGTTTAAGAGGATGGAACTTTAAATGCTCGCAAAGTTTTTATCAAAAAGGAAAATAACTTATGAAATACGGTCAATTACGGAAATCGATAAATCTATCTCGTCGAGTTCATGCGCTTTCAAAAGATAGTGCATATGTACATTTCTTAGTACCTACACACACGTTTATTACGTACGATAATAATCATTAATTTGTTAGTCTTACTAAATGACTGACAGACAGGTCTACGTACGTAACATGTACGCATTCCCAAAAAAAATTATAAAATTGAGTTTTGCACAACACTAAAGCGGCAAGCGGCCGGAACAAAGAGTCTAGTTGAATTTGCCGCTGGCGCCGCGGCGTCTCTTTGTCGGCGTTACAGACCACGTATTGCAGAAGCGACATCGTGCGGTAAGATTATTGGTCAATTTTGAAGGTTTGTTTTGTTCGGATTGTTTGTGATACTCGTATTAACTTACTTATTGTACTGGCTGCTGATGCATCGGAATAGTTGTTAATGTAGAATAGAGCACAATAATAATTACGTGCTTTTGTGATCCAAGCCTTTGATAGACAAGTTGACGGTTCTTCATCTGTTATTACAGATATTCTAAGTAAGTAGGTACAGGGAACCTTAATTTCAGGTTAGTCAGTTGTTAATAATAATAAGCCGATAAAATATTAGTCTAACAGCGCTAACACAAAACACTCTGAGATGCAGAGCATTATTAGGTACAATACTATTGCGATCTGTCGTGTCTGCGCAATTTTTTTGTTCGTTTAAATTGCAACTTTGTAAGGTAATCTTACAAAGTTGCAATTGCGAGGGGAAAAGTCGGCCATTTTTATTTGTACCTATACTGTTTCGTGACCCGAAATATGACCTAAGATGTAAACACAGCTGATGATAGGGTTGTTGTAGCGTATTTTTAGTGAAATCTTTGAACAGCTATTTCTCTAAATTAATCGATTTTTGGGGAAAGTTGTAGAACAAAAGTTGTCCATTACTGTGGGTACTTTAACACCCTTTCGGATTAGTACCCCCTTTCTGACTAACCTTGTATATGTTACGGCTAATAGCCGAAGTGCGGCTACACCTAGTTTTAGCCGGGTACAACTAGGTGCAGCCGGCCACATGCGGTTAAACTTAAATCTATCTTACTTATCTTCGGTTAGAACTAGGTTTAGCCTTCATCATAGCGGCTAGAACTAGGTGCAGCCGCACACCGATGGTTAAGGGTAACCCCGACACGGATAGGTTAGGTTCGAAGGGGATGACGGATGCTAGAGTGAGCGAGCGAAGCGAGCGAACGAAGCCCCCGTCATCCCCTTCGTGTTAGGTTACTTTAAACCCTGCAGACAGAAATAGGAGCCCCGCACAGCGGGGCTCCGTCGACTTAAGCTCCACCTAGTTCTAACCAACTGCTACTGGTTGCACCTAGTCGTACCCGGCTAAACCTAGGTGTAACCGCCATTCGGCTTTTAACCGTAACATAAATACAACCTGCCATCATTAACCGTTGGGCTGTAGCCCGCCAGGCACAAGACTCCCCCTGGTTGGAGGATCCTCCCTTCGATTGGAGGAACACCACACCAAGTTTGTCCACAAACATAAACTTTACTATCTCGGAAATTAATAATGATATCATAATATTACTACGCAAACAAAATTAATACAACTTTTTAAATAGTCACTAAAATATTTTTTATTTAAATAAGCTATCATTCTTATTTTCCAAGGTATTAACGTTTATGTTGATGACCTGAATTCATTGCTCCCGAGTGTATTTATTTAACATTTTCGCCTAAAAAGTTTTATTTTATAAAGCGTTTATTTTTTGAAATACAATCTGTTAAACCAATATTGTAAATTCCCTAGGGAACCGCTTATTCTATCTGTTCGAATTTTACACACAAAATAAAACATTTTCTAACATTCCCAACTATTTGCTTGATTCTTTAACCTTGAACCTTGTTGTACTAGATGTTAATCTGCCATACTCACTGACCCGAGTAAGAGCGATTACGCACTGCATCCGATCCGAATCCGTGAAAATACGGATATAAAAAACTCGGACCGAATTCGGATATTGCTTTACGCACTGCATCCGATCCGAATCCGTGAAAATACCGATCTAGAGTAAAAATCTCGGACCGAATTCGGATGTTGCTTACGCACTAATCCGATCTCTGATTCAAATTCAAACAATTCGTCCGTCAATTGTTCTTCCGAATTAAAAACTCACGGATGACGGATAGAAATCGGATGACGGATGCAGGATGTAGTGCGTAAACTACCATACAAATAGTTCTATGGCTACTTCGGAACGTATTTTCACGGATTCGGATCGAATGCAGTGCGTAACCGCTGTAACGCTTTATCGAGTCAGAGAATCCTATTCTGCTCTTCAGTTGATTTGTAAATTGCAAGATTAGAGTGCCTTTCCACCAGAGATGTGCTATGCAGCTGTGCTGCGAGAAGGTAAAAGCTAAGCTACGAAAATATGTGACCGTTTCCACTGATGCTAAGCTATGTAGCGGAGCGAGCAAGATGTGCTATGAAACGCACGCCTACTGTAGGTACACTGCTCTGCATATAGCTACACCACCCGCGACCATCCATAGCACGCATCCACAGCACGTATTAGCACGTGCTATGCTATGTGGACCAATGAATATGATTGGTGGATATCAAACGCATCCATAGCAACGTTGCATAGCACATCTCTGGTGGAAAAGCACCCTAACAGAGTCAGCGTTGCGGAAAGCCAGGCTCTTCAGACACTTGATCACCAAGCCAGGTCACCAAGTCTAGGGTAATAATGGTTCAAAATAAACCCAGCACGCTTGGTGGTAGGATCTATACGGTCCGTCTGGCTAGCTACTACCCTCACATTAAAGTCCCAAGCCAAGCAGTTTACTGTGTTCCGTCGTGTGTATGTGAGAGCCAGAGGCGTATGGGGGAATCCCTCTTCAATGGTATGTCTACACCCGTGCGCTTTCATGTTCACCTTGCGCTTTCAACTTTCAATTCCTCTTGCGTCAAACGCATGCAATATTGATTGTCATAAGACTCGAACTAGTTAATACTAGTTCGAGTCTTATGACAATCAATATTGCATGCGTTAGCGCATGCCCTACTGGGCATGCGCTATTGCAGCTATCGCGCTTCAGGCATGCGCCAGACGAAAGCGCAAGATGGACATGAAAGCGCACTGGTGTAGACATACCATAACTCTGTTACTGGGATTCGTGTGCTCCATCTCATGAGACCCTGTCTGCGCTGTTTGACCGTAGTCGTACTTGATAAGTGCGATTGCGGTCAAGCGCGAGCAAGTCAAATAATAATTTTAAAAAAATATTGAGGCGTATTTACCATCCTTCTCTAGAACGGTTACATTTTACAAAAGATAGCCTATTTCTGGTTCCTTGCGGAGCGAGTACTATCTTACTTATGCAACCCTTTGCTGCATGATGTTATCAATGAACTCTCTAATATATCTCGGTAATCTCCTTCCAACAAACACGGGAAGACAAAAGGTGGCCTAAAGTTATCCCCACACGTTGCCAACTATCATATTTTCATACCTTCGGGGCAGATAAAAACGTTTAAAATGTTCGCTGTTCGTGCGATGTAAGTACATTTTTGTCTCCTCCAAGCACCCAGGAAGTCCAACAATGGTAGTTCCTAGCGGAAATTTCATGCAGACTTTATGTGCATAAAAAGTTATGTCACCTTTAGAATTTTGAACGGGTCCCGTACAATTTTTATCTTCACGTGAATTTTATTTGTAAAAAAATCGTGGAATGTACTACGGATTGGTGTTCGCAGTAAAATAATATGTGATTAGCGCAGTGGCTGAACGCTTGAATGCAATAGTCGTGGGTTTGATACCCGCACGGAATAAGTATTTGTCTGGTACAGTTAAATGTTTCGTGTCTGGACGTTTGTACATACATGTGAAGATACAAGAGTAATCCTAGTGTGGGGCAAGACATAAGAAGAAAGAAGAAAAAAAACAGTACCCAAGGTTATTTAATATTCATTAGCACCCTAATTACGAAGGCTGTAGCCGGAGGATTTAAAAAAATACAAGATTTGAATACTTAATTTATTTTATAAAAATTACAATATTAATTATTAACTAGAATAGTCGACAGTAGACCGATGTTGTGTCCAAAGTAACGATTTTAAGCGGGTCGCGATGTCCGGTGTCGAACAGCTCCACGTAGTGCTGCGTCGGCACCTCGTGGCTGTGGCTACTTCGATACGTGGTTTTGGGGTAAACGCTTGTCAGCGGTTTAGGTGTTGTGCGAGTACGTAACACGCTCTTCGCTGTTATTAACTATTATTAAAAGAAACAACATTAGCTCTAGGAAATTTGAAAAGAACCTAAAAAAAAACCTTCACATTTTTTTAAATTACTTTATTTTCATACCTACAAGCCGACCGCTCACCGATCGTAAGTGGTTACCACCGGCTATATACACCTACAACACCAAGAGGATTGCTGATGCGTACAACCTTACAGACAAAGTTTGAAAGTCGTATATAGTTAAAATAGTGAAACAAGTAAATACTAGTAATAAATAGAAGCATCAAGACATAAGATAAATAATAAATTTGATTAAATAGATATTCAAATAGAGTTTTATAAATAGTAGTAGAAATTAAAAGTTTGGATATAGATGAAAGTAGTACAGTCGAGTTCATTAATGGCCCTTCCAGGCTTCAAAAATATATGAACGTTAAAAAAGTTCATAATATTGTGACAACTTTAAGCATCATTAAATTGTGGTCAAGATTTAGATTCATTAATATGTGACTGCTGCTAACATGTAGGTATATGATATACGTGTTATATTACAGAGAAAAAGCAGTCACATATTAATGAATCTAAATCTTGACCACAATTTAATGATGTTTAGAGTTGTCACAATATTATGAAGTTTTTTAACGTTCATATATTTTTGAAGCCTGGAAGGGCCAATATATTAATGAACTCGACTGTACATATGAACAGCACAAAATAAAAGAGAAAAAAGAATAACATACAGCCCATCGCAAAATCCCTGCGTAACTTGTATGGCAGGGGCTTACGCCCGGGCAGGAGTGTGGTTTTAGTCGGTTAGAGTCCGGTACTACCCAAGCCAGCTCATCCGTGAGGTGGCTTGGGTGTCCATAAGGATTTCCGAATACTGGGAAAAAATTAATTAAAGTCTGCTTGTAATTTCACTGACACCCATACTCATGAACTCAGAACACAGCAATGCTGCTCAGCGGTAGAAATAGATATGGAGGTACATCTTCAGCTGACGAAATATTTCGAAAATAGCTCTACTACACTTAAAATTAACACTAAAAATATCTAAAGTCTATCTTATAATTACCAATAAGAGATTTTTGTCTGTAGACGACATACACACATCGAAAAAAAGTTTGCGATCACTTTGAAAAATCGAAATCTTTTTTGTTACCATAGATTATATTATGATTTCTTCTTCTTTTTAGATTCTTTATTTAGGGCCGATTTTTCAATCGTCAGATAACTTTTATCTAAGGAATAAATATGACGGTTTGACATATTTTCTACAGAAAAGCTGTCAAAACTTCAAACTTATTCCCCAGATAAAACTTATCTGGCGATTGAAAAATCGGCCTTTAAAAATATAGATTTAGAATATCTTCTATACATATAATAAAATCGTAACGAAGTAAAATCTGTACATTGAATATTTTCCAGAAAAAATAAGTGCAAATTGTTGGAAAAACGCTACAGATATCAAAAAGAGAGTTTTTAGAATTTTTTTCTGTCTGTTTATATGTTTGAGCTTCACGCCGAAACTACTGGATGGATTTTGTTGATATTTGGAATACATATTTGTTGCAGGTCGGGTCAGGTTATAGGGTATAAATTATCAAGCTATTCGGTTATAAAAATATATTCAAACAAAATAGTTCCTTGAACCTAACTAGATAGCGTTGGCGTCAGTGGCAACAGCAATCATAAGTGTTTTAACTCTCTAAAAGAGAGTTTACAGTACCTACACATTTGCCTATCCCTCCAAAGCAAACAGCCGTGATGTTTTGCAATGGAATGGTGTAAACAACACCTAGACATACGATTGTAATAATCGCGTGCTATCATTTATTAAAGAGGTCTATTGTCTATCTCTGAATGTCTTCATCAGATAAGAAAAATATGCAGTCGAATAGCGAAAACCCCATTCAAATCGAATCAGTCGTTTCTGAGAAAATTGTGAACAAACATACACATAGGTCGAACATAGAACCGCGATCAACGAAAGCATTCTCTCGGAAATTGAGGGGAATGAGGTGGTTTACACTTCGATAAACACTGTTGTCGATCAAGATGACGCCACACATTATCCCGTAGAATTTCTCAATTTTCCTTACTGCAAGTGGACTTCCAGCGCACGTCATCAAGCTAAAGATCGGTGTCCCGATTATGCTCCTTCGCAATTTAACTCCGCCAAAACTTTTGAACGAGACTCGACTCAAAGTCGTTTCTTTGCAGAGGAACATCATTGAGGCGGAAATTCTAACGGGTGGTTGTGTTGGCGAGACAGTGTTTATACCACGTATACCACTAATTCCCCACAATTATCCCTTTCAGTTTAAGCGCGTGCAGTTTCCTGTGTGCGTATGCTTCGCTATGACCATAAACAAGTCGCAGGGGCAGACACTGACGGCTGCAGGTGGCGACCTCAGGACGAGCTGCTTCTCTCACGGACAACTGTACGTCCCTTGCTCTCGCGTCACCAGTCCTGAAACTCTATGCATTTTAACTACCGAGTGCAAAACTACGAACGTAGTTTACAGAGAAGTTGTAGAATATAACTAAAATTAATTACTTTTTGGTCGTTACCTAAACATTTATGTGGATTTATAGTTATGTTTTAAAACCAATTCACATCACTTTATTTCTTAATAACACAAAAATACAGTTCTGGTAGTACCTACATAATATACGAGTCGTAGTATGAAACTCCACATCGCTACGTGTACCTACCTTAGAGCAAACGCTGACAATACATTATCAGAGTAGATTAAATTGTTTAAACCACGGAAAGAGGGTTTTAAGCACAGGAGTTTTGTAAATAACAAACTATGATGATTGATAGAAAGACGAAAGACGATTACTTATCAGGCTCTAGCATCAGCTGAAATTGTGATTACCATCAGTACCGGATTAGCCACGTAGCAAGAGTAGCAATTGCTACGGGCCGCGCGCGAAAGGGGGCTCCGCATATTTAAAGCCACTCATCTCTGCCTGAGCGTAATTTTTTGAGTGAAACTTATCACGAGAGTCCAACGAAAGTGACAGCACTAGACTTATCGGCAACTTAAAATTGAGCTTTTGAGAATTCAGCCAAAAGCCATAAATGCATTTAGAATGACGTCATGCTTTCGCCAAAAATGCGAAATAAAAAAATCGCGCTCGCTGCGCTCGCGCTAATGCTATGCTTTATATGAACTGCTTCACTCGACTATTTTCTTTTGTATATTCAAACAAACCATTTCATTACATTTATTTATTTAAGAAATTAAGCAATTGCTACGGGCCCCGCGCGAAAGGGGGCTCCGCATATTTAAACCCACTCATCTCTGCTTGAGCGTAATTTTTTGAGTTAAACTTATCACGAGAGTCCAACGAAAGTGACAGCACTAGACTTATCGGCAACTTAAAATTGAGCATTTGTGAATTTAAAAAGGTAACGATTAAAAAAAAACACGCTTATAATGCTAACTTATACTTTTCAGGGGTTTTAAGCACAAGTTTTGTAAATAACAAACTACGATGATTGATAGAAAGACGAAAGAAGATTACTAATCAGGCTCTAGCAGCAGCTGAAGTTGTGATTACCGGATTAACCACGTAGCAAGAGTAGAAATTGCTACGGGCCCCGCGCGAAAGGGGGCTCCGCGTATTTAAAACCACTCATCTCTGCCTGAGCGTAATTTTTTGAGTGAAACTTATCACGAGAGTCCAACGATAGTGACAGCACTAGACTTATCGGCAACTTAAAATTGAACATTTGTGAATTTAGCCAAAAGCCATAAATGCACTTAGAATGACATCATGCGATCGCCAAAAATGCGAAAAAAAAATCGCGCTCGCTTCGCTCGCGCTGCTTCTACGCTTTGTATGTACTACTTACACAACTATTTTCTTTTGTATATTCAAACAAACCAATTCATTACGTTTATTTATTTAAGAAATTAAGCCTAAAATACTTAAGTAACAATGAAAAGGTAACGATTTAAAAAAAACGCTTATAATGCTAATTTATACTTTTCAGGCTTGTATTTTTTTAACTTTTGTTTTTTTTACCGGCCTTTTTATTTCGTGTTAGTTTCTTAGTTTTTACGTGCTTTTGTGTTATTATTTCTGTTTTGACGATCGCTCGATCTAATCGCTTTGGACTAATACAAAATCAGTGTAATACCACTGTTTTATAACAGTAAAATTAATAAGTAGATAATGCAACTCAAGGGCCCCCTTTCATATTTGCTACGGGCCCCGCGCTGTCTTAATCCGGCACTGATTACCGTGATAAACTTACATAATTACAATATTGCTGAATGCAACTTTCGGAATCTGGATTAGAGAGAAATTAAGGCGTTCACATTATAATAACGGTTTGCTAACCGCGTTCCCGTAGGAACCTACCTAATGTCCTTTTCTGTACTTACCCCAAAACTTTACGATGATCTGTTAAGTATACGAGTACATACATAAACATTAAAGAAAACTAAGTTACGTGAGCGAAGCCGCGGGCACCAGCTAGTAACCTATTATGGTACAAATAAAAATTGCCAAATAAATATTTTATTCCTTTCAACATTTTGACGCCACTCATCAATGAAAGCACGGTGACACAGCTGGCTAGCACGAATAGCACGAAATCGCTCTTTGCAGTCGGTTAACTCGAAGCGCAAAAAGGGATCGAAAACAGAACTTGAAAATAAACTCTTTTATCGATACTAATATTATAAAGAGGTAGAATTTGTTTGTTTGTTTGTTTGTATGTAGGAGGTAATCTCCGAAACTACTCATCCGATTTCAAAAATTCTTTCACCAATAGGAAGCTACGTTATCCGTGAGTGCTATAGGCTATATTTTAGGATCAAAAAAATATAAATTAACGCGAGCGAAGCCGCAGGCAAAAGCTACAAAACCATTTAAGGTTAATCTGTGACCAGTAGATCACGCTGTTTGAAGGAATTACACGAATTCGTTTACACCCTGTTTATTTTCATTATAAATCTCGAAATTACGCAAAAGATAAGCATTGTGAATAGTTTCCACAAAATGAAACATTTATAAAAAAAATTCAAGCGTTTAGAATTTGTTTACTAGACAGAGACAACAGTACTGTGTGCTGACATCACGTTTTTTTTTTTTTTTTTCGTGGGAATATCCTCATGGATGCCCTTACCCGGGGAAAGCGAAGGGGTATGCCGGACTCTTACCGGCTAAAAACCCACGGTGTTCCTTCTCCTGACCCTTGGCCGGAGTCGCGGGATTCGCAACTGCACGCACCGCGACCCCCGCAGGCCTCGGTCCGCCGACCCCTGGCGGACCTCTGCTTCTGTGGGGCCTTGCCCCACGTCCTCCTGAGAGGCGCGCACGGAACACAACGCGCCGCCTTCTCGGGCCTGTTACTGGTCGGGCGGCGCGTCCCCTAACTCGCTGCCCACAGGCCACACACTACGGTGGCCGGAGATCGTCGCACGCCCTCCGGTGCCCGGTGCGTCTGGCGCGGGAAGGGAGAGTGGCAGCTGCCTCTCTCTCCCTCTCCGCTCCCTCCTTGGTCGCCATAATCTCCTCGCAGAAGGAGGCGACGGCTTCCCACGCACTCTCGGTCCCGACCATGGACAGAACCACGGCCGGAAGCGAGAGGTCACCACCGACCGCCGCGACTAGTTCGCGGCGTTGCGTCGCCCACGCAGGACACGCCTGCAGCGTGTGCAGCGACGTGTCCTCGGGGCAGTCGACGCAGTGGTGACAACCGGACGTCTGCTCCCGGCCTATGCGACACAGGTACTTCCCGAAACAACCATGTCCCGAGAGTACCTGTGTCAGCCGGAAGCTGAGGGCGCCATGCCGCCTCTCCAGCCACTCCTCCATTACGGGTCTTACCGCCGCTATCGCGGCGTGCCCACATCACGATACATTTGCCCCATTCTAAGTTCACACCACGCAGTACAAGGTCCGTTTCACGCGAGAGAGACAGAAATGCTCTAAAATCTTCGGAAGCGTGAAGACCCTTCATTTTTCATCATCATTTCTTCATCTCAAATAATTCCCGGGAACCCGGGATTCACGCCAAATAATTCCCGGGTCCTAAAATCTCCAAATTCCCGGGAATTCCCGGTTCCGGGTACCCGGGGCGAAACCCTAGTCAGCACTGACTTGTCTCGAGTTTGGAGTCAGTTACTTACCCTGCGTAAATGAGGCCTTAGTGAATGCACTAGGGGTAGGGGCTCATGGCGAATTAACAAACGCGCGGATTAGCAAGGTTAAACTACCCCCATATCGCTGTTATGTTTAAGTCCCATGTATTAAGAGGGACGAGCTTATTGCTATCAACGCAGCACAAATCCAGACTCCGGGCTGCTACTGAGAATTCCATACGAAAAAATCCAAGAACACCTTGCCCGACCTGGGAATCGAACCCAGGACCTCAAGCTCAGCAGCCGCGCTTCCGAATACGAGACCAACGAGGCAGTCAGTTATGATTATGGAAATCTAGTTTTTAAGTGGAACAAATACGTGCAAACACCTCGCCAGTATGAACGGCGTGCTAAAAACAGATAAAAAAACTTTTTTTATAAATTATATTTAAAACCGCTGACGCTACACCTCGTTGAAAATTGAGATAAATAAAATTAATGAATTCGAACAAAAAACATTTCAGACAGCTGCGTGGGTGCTGTCATTCATTCACTCGGTCGTTCATTCATTCATTGACAGCCTCTCTATAACCATTGTTGTATATTACCTGTGCGTAGGTGTTTTAAAAATGTAATTTCCAGGAACGTTTTATGTCAGGTGTTTTGTTAATACAGGTATTATGTGAACTCTGAGGTTATTTTTGCCGTTTTTAACTTCAAAACACCTGTTTTGTACAACTCATATAAGAGGCCAGAAATACATACACATACACACATCAAAAAAAGTTTGCGATCACTAGCATAAGCTGATTTAGTTTTTTTTTAAATTGAACTATTTTATTGTTTTACTAGCTGGTGCCCGCGGCTTCGCTCACGTAACTTAGTTTTCTTTAATGTTTATGTATGTACTCGTATACTTAACAGATCATCGTAAAGTTTTGGGGTAAGTACAGAAAAGGACATTAGGTAGGTTCCTACGGGAACGCGGTTAGCAAACCGTTATTATAATGTGAACGCCTTAATTTCTCTCTAATCCAGATTCCAAAAGTTGCATTCAGCAATATTGTAATTATGTAAGTTTATCACGGTAATCAGTGCCGGATTAAGACAGCGCGGGGCCCGTAGCAAATATGAAAGGGGGCCCTTGAGTTGCATTATCTACTTATTAATTTTACTGTTATAAAACAGTGGTATTACACTGATTTTGTATTAGTCCAAAGCGATTAGATCGAGCGATCGTCAAAACAGAAATAATAACACAAAAGCACGTAAAAACTAAGAAACTAACACGAAATAAAAAGGCCGGTAAAAAAAACAAAAGATAAAAAAATACAAGCCTGAAAAGTATAAATTAGCATTATAAGCGTTTTTTTTAAATCGTTACCTTTTCATTGTTACTTAAGTATTTTAGGCTTAATTTCTTAAATAAATAAACGTAATGAATTGGTTTGTTTGAATATACAAAAGAAAATAGTTGTGTAAGTAGTACATACAAAGCGTAGAAGCAGCGCGAGCGAAGCGAGCGCGATTTTTTTTTCGCATTTTTGGCGATCGCATGATGTCATTCTAAGTGCATTTATGGCTTTTGGCTAAATTCACAAATGTTCAATTTTAAGTTGCCGATAAGTCTAGTGCTGTCACTATCGTTGGACTCTCGTGATAAGTTTCACTCAAAAAATTACGCTCAGGCAGAGATGAGTGGCTTTAAATACGCGGAGCCCCCTTTCGCGCGGGGCCCGTAGCAATGTCTACTCTTGCTACGTGGCTAATCCGGTAATCACAACTTCAGCTGCTGCTAGAGCCTGATTAGTAATCTTCTTTCGTCTTTCTATCAATCATCGTAGTTTGTTATTTACAAAACTTGTGCTTAAAACCCCTGAAAAGTATAAGTTAGCATTATAAGCGTGTTTTTTTTTAATCGTTACCTTTTTAAATTCACAAATGCTCAATTTTAAGTTGCCGATAAGTCTAGTGCTGTCACTTTCGTTGGACTCTCGTGATAAGTTTAACTCAAAAAATTACGCTCAAGCAGAGATGAGTGGGTTTAAATATGCGGAGCCCCCTTTCGCGCGGGGCCCGTAGCAATTGCTTAATTTCTTAAATAAATAAATGTAATGAAATGGTTTGTTTGAATATACAAAAGAAAATAGTCGAGTGAAGCAGTTCATATAAAGCGTAGCATTAGCGCGAGCGCAGCGAGCGCGATTTTTTTATTTCGCATTTTTGGCGAAAGCATGACGTCATTCTAAATGCATTTATGGCTTTTGGCTGAATTCTCAAAAGCTCAATTTTAAGTTGCCGATAAGTCTAGTGCTGTCACTTTCGTTGGACTCTCGTGATAAGTTTCACTCAAAAAATTACGCTCAGGCAGAGATGAGTGGCTTTAAATATGCGGAGCCCCCTTTCGCGCGCGGCCCGTAGCAATTGCTACTCTTGCTACGTGGCTAATCCGGTACTGATGGTAATCACAATTTCAGCTGATGCTAGAGCCTGATAAGTAATCGTCTTTCGTCTTTCTATCAATCATCATAGTTTGTTATTTACAAAACTCCTGTGCTTAAAACCCTCTTTCCGTGGTTTAAACAATTTAATCTACTCTGATAATGTATTGTCAGCGTTTGCTCTAAGGTAGGTACACGTAGCGATGTGGAGTTTCATACTACGACTCGTATATTATGTAGGTACTACCAGAACTGTATTTTTGTGTTATTAAGAAATAAAGTGATGTGAATTGGTTTTAAAACATAACTATAAATCCACATAAATGTTTAGGTAACGACCAAAAAGTAATTAATTTTAGTTATATTCTACAACTTCTCTGTAAACTACGTTCGTAGTTTTGCACTCGGTAGTTAAAATGCATAGAGTTTCAGGACTGGTGACGCGAGAGCAAGGGACGTACAGTTGTCCGTGAGAGAAGCAGCTCGTCCTGAGGTCGCCACCTGCAGCCGTCAGTGTCTGCCCCTGCGACTTGTTTATGGTCATAGCGAAGCATACGCACACAGGAAACTGCACGCGCTTAAACTGAAAGGGATAATTGTGGGGAATTAGTAGTATACGTGGTATAAACACTGTCTCGCCAACACAACCACCCGTTAGAATTTCCGCCTCAATGATGTTCCTCTGCAAAGAAACGACTTTGAGTCGAGTCTCGTTCAAAAGTTTTGGCGGAGTTAAATTGCGAAGGAGCATAATCGGGACACCGATCTTTAGCTTGATGACGTGCGCTGGAAGTCCACTTGCAGTAAGGAAAATTGAGAAATTCTACGGGATAATGTGTGGCGTCATCTTGATCGACAACAGTGTTTATCGAAGTGTAAACCACCTCATTCCCCTCAATTTCCGAGAGAATGCTTTCGTTGATCGCGGTTCTATGTTCGACCTATGTGTATGTTTGTTCACAATTTTCTCAGAAACGACTGATTCGATTTGAATGGGGTTTTCGCTATTCGACTGCATATTTTTCTTATCTGATGAAGACATTCAGAGATAGACAATAGACCTCTTTAATAAATGATAGCACGCGATTATTACAATCGTATGTCTAGGTGTTGTTTACACCATTCCATTGCAAAACATCACGGCTGTTTGCTTTGGAGGGATAGGCAAATGTGTAGGTACTGTAAACTCTCTTTTAGAGAGTTAAAACACTTATGATTGCTGTTGCCACTGACGCCAACGCTATCTAGTTAGGTTCAAGGAACTATTTTGTTTGAATATATTTTATAACCGAATAGCTTGATAATTTATACCCTATAACCTGACCCGACCTGCAACAAATATGTATTCCAAATATCAACAAAATCCATCCAGTAGTTTCGGCGTGAAGCTCAAACATATAAACAGACAGAAAAAAATTCTAAAAACTCTCTTTTTGATATCTGTAGCGTTTTTCCAACAATTTGCACTTATTTTTTCTGGAAAATATTCAATGTACAGATTTTACTTCGTTACGATTTTATTATATGTATAGATGTTTCGTTTAAATATCGCTACAGAAAGTTATTTTTTTTATTTTTATTTTTTATTCAATCTAAATCCCGTGCTCGGTCATTTTACACCAGATCATGCGGCTTTAAGGTATTACACGAATTTGGTAACATTATTTATAGTCATTCAACCTATTGTTTGTTATTCCGTAATATTTTGCCATATTATATGCAGAGAAGACTTTTTTTAAAGAAACTCGCGACGTCGCACTTAAATTACTGTAACCTACTTCATTTTTTTAAATAAGTGTAAGATTTTTATTTTAATATGAAAATTTAATTGGTATGTTAGACAATCATGTTTAAAGTACTTACACAAGTTGAATGTTGAAATATACGAGAAAAACTATACTTATACAAAAAACATGAAAATTCCCGGGTACCCGGGAATTCCCGGGAATTAAGAGAAATAATTCCCGATTCCCGGGAACTCAAATAGGCCGGGAACGCGAAAACCCTAGTGCTGACCCGATACTTACCTAGTGTATATTGATTTGGAGTCAGTACAGCGCTGTCGCAATCAATTTAAACTAGGTAAGTGTAAATTAATCCAAATAAATAAATATATTACTATATACTAAGTCCATTATTCGCTTCATAATTCTTCTTAGGGAACCCTAAAATCTTACACAACGGGAAAAATGCAAATTCAGTTATTCTCACCTCGAGCAAGGGTGTCTGTGTTTTTAATAAACACATATTAATATCTAGGTGTTGACTCTATTCTATTTTACATTGCTACTTTGTTACAAAAAAGGGATGCTGGTTAATAGATTTTGTTCATCTTAAAATATTAACTTTTAAATAGGTGTAGTTTATTTTACGTAGCAATATGGTTGTGTTTATTTATAAATTTTATTCTAGATAAAGCTGAGATGAGAATGCTTAGAGGCATGTGTGGTGTTACGCGAATGGATAGAGTTAGAAATAAGTATATAAGAGGAAGTCGGCCACGGGCGTAATAATTTGCGGACGAGTTGCCACCTCACAATCTCAAAAAGTTGGCGACTCGGCCGCGGCCGAGATAATTTGCGGACGAGTTGCCACTTAAGTCGTCTGAAAATGGCGCTCGGTGACTGAGAAATTGTGTGGAAACCGGTTAGCGTGGGCATGTGATGCGGAGGAATGAAGAACATGTCGTGAGGAAAGTTATGAGTGTGAATGTGGATGGAAGAGTAGAGGAAGACCAAAGAAACAATGGACGGATAATATAAAAGATGATATGACTAGAAAGAGGGTGACTACTGAGATGACGGCTAATAGAGATGTATGGCAGAAAAAAACATGCTGCACCGACCCTAAATAAGTTGGGATAAGGACAGGAGGATGATGATGCACACGCTGCTTTAACTAGAATAAACTCAACATCAATATCATCATTCGGTCGGCATTGAAGCGTACGGAGCCAAAAGGTCATGGCACACTATACCGGCACCGCAACGGCACAACTGCAGCACGGCGTCATTGCCTCGAATTTAGGCTACGGCTAGCCGCCAGCGTGCTAACTACGCGTCGTCCGCGAGCTGCAAGCTCACAGTCCGCGCGCCGGCCGCGAGGTGCAAGCTTGCTGTCACCGCGAACACAGTAGTTACATGGCATTTGTGATTGAACGTTGTTTCGCTGGCGGCTCGGAGTCGGCGCGCAGTAAGCACGCGGTCCGCTCGCTTGCAGAGCGCGGGCTGCGCGTCGAGTTGTATGGTAGCGGCAAGCGCGCTGACTGCCTGCCGTTGGCTTTTTCATATTGACATTACGAAATATATTATACGACACATTATTTAATGCTCTAATTTGAATGACAAATTAATTGCTGGGTTGAAGCGGTGCCGTTGCGGTGCCGATATAGTACCTTTAGAGTGTGTCCACCGCCGCCGTCACCGAGGAACGAGATTATTTCGGATCGAGATCGGAACGACTTGACGACGATCGTCTGTCCGCCGCGACCGATCCCAGTGGTTCCCAACGTAAGACAAAAATCCGTGCACCGGCGCCGTCAATCTCGGATGTAGTGGAAACGTGCAGACGCGTTTTTACTGCCTGCATTTTGGCCTGTCACAATCTCGGCCGAGACAATCGGACGAGGCAATCGGCGCTTACAATGTAAGCGCATTACGTCAGTCAGTCAATTTCATTTAACCTATTTTCACTACATCATCATCATCTGCCTAGCCTTTTCCCAACTATGTTGGGGTCGGCTTCCAGTCGAACCGGATGCAGCTGAATATCAGTATTTTACATGGAGCGACTGCCTATCAGACCTCCACAACCCAGTAACTGGGTAATACGATACTCTTGGTAAGACTGGTTGTCAGACTTTCTGGCTTCTGACCAACAGTAACGACTGTCAAAGATCTACAAATGACAGCCGGGACCAACGGCTTTACGTGCTTTCCGAGGCACGGAGAAAACTCGCTATGGTAAATGGTCACCAATCCACAGACCAACCTCGGCAAGCGTGGCTTAACCCGGAAGATCGGTCTATGCGGCTGTAATTATTTAGCCACGAGCTCCTCTATTTATATTCTATTTTCACTACATTCTAATTTAATTTAAAAAATATGAAGAGGGCTCTACAGAAATAGTACTAGTACGTAAGTACTGCCCTAAATAGAACGAGTCCTATACTATAGTAATATTCGAGAGTAGAAGAATGAAAGCAGAGCATAACGTGATGCGGCAGAGCGCTGCACATTCACAATCAATGTTTCAGTATTTGCTTTGACAATGGCACGGACGGGAGGTGGGTTAGGTCCGAGTGGGAGCGGGTTAACCGCTTATGAAAAGTAATACTACATTATAATTTTTTGCCCGATAATTGCGGATACTTACCGAATATCCAATTTATGCATACATACAAAAACTAACGCATTTTTCCCAGGGTAGGCAGAAATTGCAAAACGCCATATGCTACATTACATACACCTTTCGCCTCTTCCACGTTCATACATCTTGTCATACACGCACCCGGGTTAAAAGTCACAGCTCATTAGAGCCACCCGACATCCGACCCATATCGCCTCGCCTCGTGCGGTTAGTATTCTTTATATGAACTTGTATGGATGTGCCCTCACTACATCAAATCCGTAGCGGCTCCGGCACCGGATTGGCTCGGGCGTAAGCCGTCCACGCGCGGACGACGAGCTGACCACTCGGTGACAACTCGCTGCTCGCATGCTTGCCTTGCGTTGCTGTGCATTGCCAACGCATAAGTCCCGAGTGAACCGCGCGCTGCCATCGAGTGGACTCCTCCGACGACTCCTCTGGTGGACCACGCGACGTTTACTGGTGATAACGCGGCGTCCACCCGTGAACCACCGGCTGACAACGAGTGGACGCCGAGCGACAAGGCGATGCGGGTCGGATGGCGCGTCGCACTAATGAGCTGTGACCTTAAGAGTACTACATACCTGTCCTTTTTGAAGAACTGCACCAATAAACATCGATGTATGTCCTTCTAGAGCGTCCTCTACTGGAATTTCCACTGACATCTGCCTTATAAATTCCTGTTTTTAATCACCGTTCACTCATTCTCTCAATATGACCAAACCACCAAAGAAATTTTCAATTTTATTCACTGCATCATCTTTTAAACCGCAATTCAATCATATCTGATACAATTATGAAAACTTCGGATTGTATGATATTTATTATAAATTCTGGATTTTTAAGAACCTTGCTGTTCAGCGGACACTCGTCAAATCTTATTAATGGTTGAATAGACGTTCGATCTGCTTACGACACGTCTTAAAGAAAAGTATGAACTAATTATTAAATTTAATTAAAACCAACCAAAACAAGATTTATAAATACGTTCTATCATTACAACGAATTCAGTTTATTTAACTAGTTTTGTAATAGTTTAATTAAACATTTCGAACTCAAATTTTAATCAAGTTATAAATTAAAGTAATTTAATACAGAAACTTTTAACTTGAAAAGATAGAAATTGGTTACAATATCGTTACAATCCGAATCCCTAGAGGTCAAGCAAGTCACCAAATCTAAAAGTTATCAGTAAGTTTATCGCGAAAAATGGTAACTTATCTCAATTTTGCAGTAGAACATCGTTTTCATCACATTTTCATCAGAAAAATGCAAAGAGGCCTATTGAACAAAACATAAACATGCGATCACATCAATCGAGTGATTTTCTGTTGTCTACTGAAGAGTTCCATTGTATCTCCGAGGGTCTTCATCAGATCTTCACCAAATTTAAATAGGACTACTTTGCGAGAATACTCTTTAAAACAAAAATCGGGTCACAATTTTAAACAGTTAAAAATTGAGGATTCTAAAGAAGAAATGACGGTAAATATTCCTCAAGTTTTAAAAATCATATCTCAAACCGCTAACTGCTTTCTATCTCACCACAGCCTTATGCACTTGTATGAATTTTTATACAGCAGTAAGCCCCATACATATGTACACGTAGCTTGTCCATTTGAGAACATAAATACCGTATGAACACATGTATGACTACATTTCATTTGGGTGCATTAAAAGAACCTCCACGAGTGGCGATACTCAACGTCTAGCGCACCTTGGGCAGTCAGCCTCGCTATAATCTTTGCTGACACGGTAATCTTTTCACCACGGCATGAGCTATTTTCGTATAGATCTTGCCGACACATAGAAGAAGCAAAACAACAACTAGATATATCTTCTGCATCTCGGCTGTCCCATTTCAAAACCTAGTAAGGGCTTAAAACGAAATTTTACAGGAGAGCGCATAAACCTTGAACCGGTCAACCTTTGAAAAGTATTTATGTTAGGTTAAACCGTTTGCTTAAAGTGACTTACTAAGTTTTAAAATGATCAGAAGCACTGAATGGCACTTACTAGGTATTGATGCTTAAAGATATCCGCTTATTATGCGAGTTTTCAACGCTGGTGTGTTTGTATTTGGTAGAGACTTTCTAGGTTAGCAAGATTATGCAGTAAAACGATTTTTGTAAAAGTGTCCCTTACTAGGTTTTGAAATGGGACAGCCGATCTCTTGTGTTCTTCTATTTTTACCCGAGAGTGTTCTTTGCAGGTCGTACAGTTTTTAGCTTACGCAAAGTACCTTCATCTATGTTTTAATCTACTCATACAAACTTATACGCTAAGTGGTTTTAGCTTGATCAAGCGAAACCAAGTTCACACTTTCAAGTTATATTTGCAAATGTATACTAATGTGTTCTCGAGAGGAGCTCGTGGCTAAATAATTACAGCCGCGTAGACCGATCTTCCGGGTTAAGCCACGCTTGCCGAGGTTGGTCTGTGGATGGGTGACCATTTACCATAGCGAGTTTCCTCCGTGCCTCGGAAAGCACGTAAAGCCGTTGGTCCCGGCTGTCATTTGTAGATCTTTGACAGTCGTTACTGTTGGTCAGAAGCCAGAAAGTCTGACAACCAGTCTTACCAAGAGTATCGTATTACCCAGTTACTGGGTTGTGGAGGTCTGATAGGCAGTCGCTCCATGTAAAATACTGATATTCAGCTGCATCCGGTTCGACTGGAAGCCGACCCCAACATAGTTGGGAAAAGGCTACGCAGATGATGATGACACTAATGTGTGATGATGAGAACAACCGGCTAATGCAAGTTTTTTTTAAGGGAGAAGCCACACGACGTTGTGGCTCCGGCGCGGCTCCTGAGCGGTGCTGCTGCGGCGTAATACATACAAATTCCCATGGTATACCACACGGTGCGGTGCGACGCCGCTCCGCACGCTCGCCGGACCATAACGAGGGAGGAGGGTGTATATCCGCGGTTTGGGACGCCGCAGCACCGCTCCGGCGTCGCAAACCGCAGATGTGTTGACGGAGAGCCGTTCCACACGCTACCGCGTGGCTCTTGCGACGCCGCGTACTACGTGTGCACGCTGATGCGGCAACATGGTGGCAGTGCGAAGGCGCACCGCACCGCACCGTATGGCTTCCAGGAACCGTGCTGTTTTCTTTCTGGTTTCTTTAATCGTACAGTTTTTGATTACGAAAACTGTTAAAATTTCGGTTTTGTTTATGTTGCCAAACAATATGAACAGTTTTTGTAAACAAAAACTATTCTGCACAAATCTAGCAAGTTTCTTGCTTCAAAAAAATACCTGAATTAGCCCGCAGAAGGAGTACACCATTCAACCAGAGGAAGCCTTTTCTTGGCCTTTCTTTCAGCTAAACTCTAATGTACGATTTCCACCAAACGGGCCGCACCGGAGCGCGCCGGAGCGCATTTCACACTATGCTAAAGGAAATTCAGGCTTCTATACAATAGTTAAGTTTCATGTTTGCAGGGAATTTACAGTGCTTGGAACTCGGTTAGATCCGCGCGTATGCCGCGGCAGCCGGTCCGCTGCTCGCGTACGTTAACGGCGGCGCTCGGCTGTCATCGCGTCCGGTCGGCTCCGCTCGGCCACACCGCATGTAGAAATTGACTGCGATAGCGGATACGCGAACACGCGCGCGCATGCGCCCGGGTTCCAGCAGATTGTAGCCGTCGGGCGGGCGCGGTCGGCTACGCGCGCATGCTCGAGCATTCGCTGCAATGCTGGCCTGAACTGGCCTGGTTGGTGGAAATCGTACATAACATGGACATACCAAGAGTATAATTTAGTGGTACTCAAACCACATGTATGTGTCTAACCCCCACTTCTATCTATCATTATCTCTATGGCCGCATCTAATAAGTACGTATACGCCTGCCAACATAAATCGCAGGTTCGGTATCAATACGACATGCTTGCTACGGCAGCTGACAGCGTGCTAGTGACAGCTACACGTATCGTTTTGATACGCGGATCCGCGGATCATTATTCCGGGACTAGTCAAACACGTACCTCGAAATAGAGGATTACTCCGGTCATTTATCGGCATAAACTATTATATTATGCTCCTTGAAGTATGATTATAATTAACGTAATGAATTAACCAAAAACTAAGGTAATTTCATATTTAAAACAAAAAGGAGACTGGACGAAAGTGGTCTATACGGTTTTGATATTTATGTAGCTCAACAATACCCTAGTGCAAAGGGATATTAAAATACGAAAAACAAAAAAAAAAGTTAAAACCGACTTCAAAACAAACTAAAAGGAGTAAAATATTTACCGTAATATAAAATTAAAAACAAATTGAGTGCACCGACTTCTGAAACTGTTAATTTTACAATATGGTAATTATTTTTACTCCGTTTAGTTTTTTTTTTAAGTCGGTATTAACTTTTTATTAAGTTTTTTTTAAATTACGTTTTAGTGCCATAAATTAAACCACCTACTCTTTGTAACCCTTCTTTTTGGCTTTGTCGTAGTCGGGTATAAAAAGCCCGTTCAAATGATACGTTACACGATATAATTCAAACATTCCGAAAAGTGGGGAGTTTGACGCACCCCCTCCTGTTTTCCAGTAGTCAGTTACCAAGAACCCATATAAACAAAGTAATATTAGTTATTTGAGAATTTTGTTCGATCCGATGAGGAGTTCCGTTCCATATCTCTGAAGTTCTCTAATCATAACAACATTTTTATGGGACCAATCGGGAAGTATACACTCTCAAACAAAGAAGATTTTTTCAAATCGGTTCATAAATGAAGGAGTGCTGAGGGAACAAACACAAAAAAAAAAATACAACCGAATTGAGAACCTCCTCCTTTTTGAAGTCGGTTAAAAATGATACGGTTAGTTCATAAATGACTTCCCATACACAGTCTCCTTAACTTATGTATGTTTGTTTATTTTTATACGAAAATGAAATTCCTAGACCATACATATTTACTAACATCTCATGTACTCCATTTTTGGTAAATAAATATAATTTATCCTTTTCATTCAAGACGATGTAGCCAACTCTTAGGATTTTTGCAATACTTTCTATGACTACAAACGAACGCATATCTTAAATTTTCATTCACATTCACAATCCTCATTCATATTAAATACTTATTCACTGTAGTTTTTATTTTTAAGCTCACTATTTATTTTTAACTATTATTACTTGCTGTAATAATAGTTAAATGAATCAATGAAATGAATCAATGAAACAATGTAAGCTATCAAATATGTAATTTAGGAACAGGTGGGGACCTGGTGACCTGTATTACAGGTGTTACTACCTACCACAGGCACCAGCGATCCACAACCAGAAATTGTTAAGATGTTGTTGTTTGTAAAATAATTTTGTATTTTTTGGCTTGTGGTGAGAAATAAACTCTTTTTATTATTATTATTATAAATAGAACAACATCTCCTGACTGAATCAGTCAGATTCATCAACTCTGAGCTGAATGTGGTATAATAATATTAAAAGCAAATAACAAATTACAGGTTTTAACTGCCTCGTTGATCTAGCGGTCGCAAGCGCGACTGCTGAGCGTGAGGTCCTGGGTTCGATACCCAGATCGGTCAAAGTGTTATTGGGTTTGTCCGTGTGTATGTGTACTCAGTGTACTCAGTATTAGCCCGGAGTCTGGAATTGTGCCCCGTTGATGGCTATAATAGGCTCGCCCCCTATTATATGGAACTTAAACATAACGGCGAAATGAGGGTATACAACCCTTTGAAGAATACAAGGGTGATTTTATGTTAAGTTTTAGGGTTTTTCGAATAGCAAAAGGGGTTAAAAAGTTTAAAAAATTGAATTTTCGCAATTCAAAACAATTTCCGCGGGTACAGCCCTGCGGCATAGCTATGTAGTTACCTAAAATAAACGCGAAACTTCAAATACAGAACACATTTCATCACTCTCTGTCATTCATGGTCACTGACGCAACTAATATGCACTGCTAGCACAAAGCTCAGGTTCGGTACTGTATAACGGTAGTCTTTGGATCACGCTCCAAACTCGCTCTCTACGCAAACACGACGACTCATTATCTCGTCGACACGCTTGTCAGTTGTGACGTGGGGGTATTAAAACTGACAGCGTGTTAGGGTTGGGTAGACGGGATGTTTTTAAGCGCGGGGTATTTTTTTCATGCCAATACTACAGGTCTAGCGCATAACTGAGTCAGTGCCTGGGGTATGGGAGCGGCACGGGAGGGGTGACATATGACGACGTGTCCGAACTATCTCGCTATACACGTGATAAATAATATAATAAAGATGTCTCTTACGATATTTACGTGTGTATGTGTATACTTAAGTTAAATTAATTCATATAATTTCGCGTGACGATGTAAACAGAAAAATAAGTTACAATAATTACATTATTTTATTTAATAAGTATTCATATTTTCAACTGAAACAACAAAAAACAACGAACAAATCTCGAAATCCCAAATTTAATTAATCAGATTCCTTATCGCTCTCTGTACCCGAATCACTGTATGAATGGCTCGAACCACTTTCATTATATAGTAGTAATAAAAATATCGTTTATTTTATATTTATTTATCCCCATCACAAGTATCCTTATAACTTACCGGGGCTGCCTCAATATTGTGCTGTAAAACAATAAGAAAAAAAAACATCTATAGCGAGATAGTTCGGAAACGTCATGTAAATAAAAAAAAAAAAATTTATTTGACACTTAAAAATACATGTTACAAGCCAGTCTTAATAAAATAGCACACGAATGTATTGCCACGAATCTGATCCTAACCCCCAAACTAGGCCTGGACCTGTATTTTAGGGGTCAGCGTTCAGCCATGGGTTTGATTTGCAATAAAACAAGATTTTGGAGGAGTGTCGCTACAAAGTTGACAGCCAAGTTATTGTCATTTGGTAACACATATAATGAACTAAAATAACACATTGCAAAAGAAAAGAAAAATAAAACACACAATCTATGAATTACAATTACAGAAAGAAGGTTAAATGGTAAAGAGTTATGTGTGTTTGTATGTCTGTGTGTGGAAGTGTGTGAGTGTATGTGTGTAAATGTGCATGTGGTGGAAGTGTGATGTATGTGTGTGCATATGGGAGTGAGTGAGTGTCTGGTTTGGTTCGCACCTTTGAGTGTCTGTAAGTATGGGAAAAAGTAAGAATGGATGACAGTGAGTATAGATTTATTTATTTATAGATTATATTATGAATGTGAACAAACTTTCCGTCTCCTGATAGTCCATCTTTTGGAGCCAATCAGCTACTTTCTTTTTTATTTCCTGCCGACACATTTTAGCTATGTTTAGCTTTTTGTTTGCAAGATTGTACAGTTTGCTGCTTAAGCTATTAAATTGGTGTTTGGCAAATGAGGTCCTGCAGGGTATAGTAGGGCATATGGAGTATTTACTACGCTTATTTGGGTCCGGTAAGGGAACATTTCCTTGTTTTCTCTGGATGGATTTGAGCACATAGAGCTGGCGCACAGTTAGTACTTTGCATTCAGAGAATAATTGTGAGGTGGGGAACCTGTACGGTTTCTTGGTCATAACCTTGAGCACAGCTCTCTGTGCTCGCTCCAACCCGAGCAGGTAGGTCTTTGCTGCACCTCCCCACACGGTTATGCAGTATTGAATAATGGACTGACATAGGGCTAGGTAGACTAGTTTTAGGTTTTCCATTGTTGCAGAATCCCTTAGGGTCCTGAACACATTTATAAGCCGCCTAGTTCTGGTAATGATTGAGCCAATCTGCCTATCCCACCTCAGTCCATCATCCATCAGCACTCCCAAATATTTTACCGATTCTACTCGTGAGATAACCTGGCAGGTACATTTGTGTCGGTTCTTGCAAGTATGTGCTATTATGGAATAGTCAGGCAAGGGTTTAGTGTTGGGTCTAAGAGAAAAGGGCAAGAAATGTGTTTTGTTCAGGTTTAGTGTAAGGAGATTTAGTCTTAGCCAGGCCATAATTTTGGAGAGGGAATATTCAGCTCTATCCTTGACCACCTGCCAATTCCGTCCCCATACAAATACTGCTGTATCATCTGCATATGTAAAAATTTTGGTGTGTTCAAGTGACATTGTGCAGAGGTCATTTATATAAACCATGTCACGTCATATTTCACCCCTCCCGTGCCGCTCCCATACCCCAGGCACTGACTCAGTTATGCGCTAGACCTATGGTTGCTAACAATAATAATTGCCAAGGGGTTGAACGCTTGCCTTTCATGCAGGAGAGTCTGAATAGGAAAGAGCATAGCCCGCACCTGACTTTGAAGTGAACTTTCCAATTCATATGCGGATCAAAATTTGAATATCACTTGCTTTAATGGTGAAAGAAAATATCGTGAGGAAACCTGCACAGTACCCCAAGTGTGAGTTTTTTACGTTACTACTGTAGTTGTGTCACGCCAAAAATGTCAAACAAAATTTTAGTCACGCTATTCGCCGCTAGAGGCTCTGCCTAAATCTTCATACATTTTTGGCGTGACGCAACTACAGTAGTAACTTAAAGAAACTCACACTTGGGGTACAGGTGTGCAGGTGCAGAAGAGAGCTTCAAAAAATGTTGGATGGTGTGTGTGTGTAGTCTGCCATCCCGCATCAGACGAGCGTAGTGATAACTATCATGCTATAGTACCAGTTTTAAATGTTACAATTTCTTCCAACCGTCTCTGGAAGTGTATATAAAACAGTTTTATATTAATTTGAATTCTTCTTACGGGTTCTCCGTAAGTTGCACGTGATGCATTGCATCCTGTCACTTGCCAACTTGCACGAGAGTATTCAACCGATTTGTCAGGGTTGTGATGGCGAACAATTTTTGATTCAGAGTTATCTCTCCCAGACTAACTTGAATGAAGACTATATAAATAAAAAGAAAAGTCCTGACTGACTGACTCATCAACGCCCAGCCCAAACCCTCAGACCTAGAAAGCTGAAATTTTGCACAGAGGTTCCCTTTATAATGTAAACAAGGAGTAAGGGAGGATTTTTGAAATTCAACCCCTAAGGGAGTTAAATAGGGGATGAAAGTTTGTATGGAAAATCGTCACTTAACGGGTTCAAAATTTCACGCAAGCGAAGCTGCGGTCAAACGCTAGTTAATAGATAAATGCATCATTTTGACTTGAAATAATCCCCCCTGTTACGACGTCTAGGCGTCTTCGAGAAAACAAAACCGTTTCGGAATCACAGTCCAGCCGTGCTGCTCACATTTCCAGCGCTTATAACATGCCGTCTACCCTATCTCTTATATCAAACAGCAGTTATTTTTGTTTCGTTTCGATGTTTATTTGAACTTTGTTCGCTTCAAAGTTGTTTTACATTGCAATGTTTTTGTGAGTTTAACCTGTGTTTTAAATAGTAAGGCTGATGCTAGACGAGCGTAATTACCGCTGCGCGAAGTGAAGCTGCGGTCAGAAAAATGCTCGTGAGTTCTGTTCTGCCTGACGTTTTCCTAACTATGTTGGGGTTACCTTCCAGTCTAACCAGATGCGGCTGAGTACCGCTTAAGCGCTTTATACACGGCCCATCTTGCTGTACGTCCCGCCAAGGCCATGCACGATGCACGATGCAAAAGTACCATGAATAGGCTTGACGTACGTCGATAATTTTTATTAATTGTTTGGTGGATTTGCACAACCAACTTTGCATCCAGCGAGCGCCCCCACCACCGCGAACGTCGTGCAAATAGACGGTGAATAACGCGGACGTACGTCAGAGCGGTCCTGCGTCGTGCATGCTTGATCGTGTATAAACTTGCTGTACAGCGAATTTATCATCAGTGCTGCCAATTTAGCATTTTTATGGCTAAATTTAGCATTTTTTCAAGTGATCTAGCATGAAAAAGATCATTTTAGCATAAAGCATATTTTTTAGCCCTTTTTCTGATACGTCAACAATTATATGCTTTATACACAAAAAACAAAATTGCGTGTAATTTCTATTGCCACACTGTTTAATTGCCTAAAATCGGGATATCGGGAGACAATAGCCAAAATCGGGAGATCTCCCGATAAATCGGTAACTTTTGCAACACTGAGCGCGCTAGATGCGCGCACGATAGTGTGTATGCTACATCCAGCACTGCGACCTTGGGCGGACATACAGCGGGGATGGACCGTGAATAAAGCGCTTTATACGCGGAGTGACTGCCATCTAGGCTTGCCAACCGTCCTGCGAGAGCCGGGACGTCCCGTTTCTAGAGCTTTAGAGGATGCGTCCCGCGAAAGACGTGTGCGGGACGCCAATTGTCCCGTTTTATAAACCAACCTTTGGCTAAACCTTCGGGCAGAAGTCGAAATTTAGTGAACGCACGTTTTGTTTAGCTAGAAGAGTTGGAGATCGCTAGGGACCGCGAGTGTCGCGTCGAACGAACACCGCTCGCGCGGTTCGCTCAACGTCGTCCCGCTCCCTTCCCTCCCACTACTTTTCTCTCATCATCTGCCTAGCCTTTTCCCAACTATGTTGGGGTCGGCTTCCAGTCGAACCGGATGCAGCTGAATATTAGTATTTTACATGGAGCGACTGCCTATCAGACCTCCACAACCCAGTAACTGGGTAATACGATACTCTTGGTAAGACTGGTTGTCAGACTTTCTGGCTTCTGACCAACAGTAACGACTGTCAAAGATCTACAAATGACAGCCGGGACCAACGGCTTTACGTGCTTTCCGAGGCACGGAGGAAACTCGCTATGGTAAATGGTCACCCATCCACAGACCAACCTCGGCAAGCGTGGCTTAACCCGGAAGATCGGTCTATGCGGCTGTAATTATTTAGCCACGAGCTCCTCAATAATAAAACTATATCAAATAATTTCTAATTGTATTTTTCGCCCCCCTATACGTCCCGCATTTTTATTATTATGGTAAATTCATACATTAAGGTTGGCAAGCCTACTGCTGTCAGACTTTCGCAACCCAATAACTGTGTAATACCGATATCCTAAAGTTAGATCAGTTGTCAGACTTTCGGGCTTCTGACTACACGTAACGACTGTCATTCATGTGACACCCAGGACCGACGAAACCCACTGTTTAACGTAGGTACTCTCCGAGGCACAGAGGGGTCTCAATGAGTAACGAATGGTCACCCATCCATAGACTGACCGCGGCAAGTGCAGCTTAACTTAATTATCAACCTCGCAGATCTTGCGACCTGCGAGGTTGATAATTAGCTACTAGAAGGGGTCCTATAAGATTACAACCATAGTTCTAGTATTTTTAGAAAGAAAGAAAATAAATTTTATTCAGCCAAGGACACAATGACGGTATAAACAATAAGAACATAAAAATAAATAAACATACAAATGTTATGTTGTCGAGCATGCCCATGCCGAAAGGGTCACCAACTCAGAATATGCTGGGCGTCAAACACCCAGCGCTGATTTTCAGTTGGTACCCTTGCAGTGACATATGGACGGAGGTAATTTTAAATAATATATTTTGTTATTTATGCGGAATGGTGTTTTATAATGTCTCAATAAATAATGCATTCATTATTTTACTCTGAGATCCTATTGTAAAATTGGCCATCTACCAAAATCTATCTTGTGTTTGAGCCCTACCTCTTAATTTTGGGAAAAACTGTTTTTATAACAAAATACTGTACAAGTTGTACAAATATTTACATGTTATTTGAAAGCACAATTTATTTCGAAGTTTTCAACAGTTTCGAATCGTTGTTTTTGTAAATTGTAGAGGAATAAATAAATAATAGAAATAAAGTAAAACGTATCCTTTCTGGGCACTTTTCGGGTATTCATTTAAAGAGGCATGAAAAGAGCCTCCACGAGTGACGATACATAAGTATGTCCGGCGCACCCTGGGCAGTCAGCCCCGCTACCAACCTTGCTGACTGGCTAATCTTTTCACCACAGCATGAGCTATTCTCGTATAGCTCGTGCCGACAAGATAGAAGAAGAAGAGATTTAAAGAGAATCTCGAATTTCTCGGAAAATAGATAGGTAAAATAGTTATTGTTCCTACACTTTAATAATTTACGTATTACACTGATGGCAAACTTTTTTTAAATTTCCCGACATTATTACACAACCGCAACTCACGTTTTGACGGGCTCCCCAAGATTGGCGGGATAACAATATTTTAAGAGATCAAATCTCACCTATCCACAGACTGACTACAGTAGTTTAACATCGCCGCCAAGGAGTTTCTAATAAGCTTCGAGCCCTTTGAGCACTCACAATTTACAGAAATTAATAGATTGATTGAAAGATTTTTGTTTAATTTTTTTTTTTAAATCGTTGCCCGACTCTAAGATTTCTTTTATATCGTGGGTGCGTTTACAGACACAAATCTCACATACACAAATGCTCAGACCCGAAACAACCATCTCTAGGCCATACAAGTTTTTGTTCCGTGTGGGAATCAAACCCACGACCCGTAACGCAGAAGCCAATCGCTTAGCCACTGCACCAAACGTGTCGTCCGAGAAAGATAAAAATAAGTTAATAAATGCTGCCTGTAACTGTCGAACTGCAGAGCAAAGGCCTCTTCTCATACAGAGAAGGAACGAGCATTGATCACCACGGTTGCTCACTTTGAGTTGTCGATTTTAGACCATTAATTGATCGCCATGTGAAAACCTCGGGAATACATTTGGTCATTGCACGGTTCCTGTGGGCTGTCACGTGGATTAAGTCGCGGGCAAAAGCTAGTCAATTATATTTTTACGAATTTTATATGCCCAATAAAGGACTAATTTCAGTGCCTACAAAATAATTTCGCATAGAGCGGCTCTCTTATAATTAATTATAGCACCTAACGTGTCGTGATAAAATAAAAATGACCAAATAGCATTCCGGAGGTTTTTTTTTTTTTTGAACTTTGCCACACCCTTGTATTTCTCCTGTTTCGTGGGTGCGTTTACAGACACAAATCTCACATACACAAACGCCCAGACCCGAAAAATCCGAAATTCCGAGCGGGAATCGATCCCACAACCTATAGCGCAAAAGACAATCGATCAGCCACTTCACCAAACGTGTCGTCACAGTTTCCACTGCGACGATAATGACGTTGAAAAAGTCACGGAAATTAATATAATACCTATTATTACTCCCACAACTAAAGTTTACATCGACCTTCACACCCAACTAATCCGATAAGCAGTTAATCACTATAATCCCTGTATTTTCATTTAATTTCCTCCTCACGGAAACTCAGGCGTCGATACACGCACACAAACACACACGCGATCCGTTTCCTTAATATAATTAATACACGCTTCACAGAAATTGGTTCAATATGAAATGTTTACTATAATTTAGACTGAATTTAGTTGAGAGGTTATAACACGTACCGTGTGAGTAAATTGCACGTATGAGATTAGGTGAAACTAGACATAATTTTACCGTCGGGAAAAATAATAATAAATCTAAAAAAGGCAAATGTAGGCTAGTATTAGTTTTAACCATTAATCAGTCCATTACTATCCCACTATTGGACAATTTAATATTTATTTCAGTAATATTATCCATTAAATAGGCCGAAAAGTTCTGGAGTGGCAACCGCGTACCGGAAGACGCAGCATGGGTAGGCCTCGCACAAGGTGGACCGATGTTCTGGTGAAGGTCGCGGGAATCCGCTGGATGCGAGAAACACAGGACCAGTCGAAGTGGCGATGCTTGGGGGAGGCCTATGTCCATCAGTGGACGTGTGGCGGCATCTATCTCGCCACATGCGAACTATCCTACATCGCGCAATCAAGATTTAACACGCAGATAGTATATATACAACCTCCCAACATCAACCGTTGGGCAGTAGCCCGCCAGGCACAAGACTCCGCCTGGTTGGAGGATCCTCCCTTTGGTTGGAGGAACACCACACCAAGTTTCTCCACAGACGTCTTTCGGCTGAATGATGATGATGATGATTTATCCATTGACTACCTCGTTAGTCTAGCGGTCGCAAGTGCTACTGCTGGTTCGAGCCCCAGGTCGGGCAAAGTGTTAGGTACTGTGTTTTTCCGTGTGCAATTTTTTCAGTAGCAACTGAGAAATTTGCTCTCCTGGCAGCCTGGAGCCTAGATTCGTGCCCGCTTGAAGTATTATATTATATTATTTATTTATTTCTCTCACAATAGATTTGGTACACTTTACAGATAAAGATTCAGGAATATACAAATTCACATTGTGAGAGCTGGTGCCCGTTGTAGGTTTAAAAAACCTGTATTACAGGTCACCAGGCCCCATTCAGTGGCTGCACACAGACTTGGCCTCATGGGATAGTGGTAGTTACATGCAAGTTGTACCAACGAATTAAAAAAATAAATAAAATAAAGAAGAAATACAATAAAAGCCTACCTAGGTAGGTGTTTGATGTTAGAGTAGAGTGTTTAAATGTTATTTTTAGGTTAATAATTATTATTTGATTATGAGTGTTCGTGTGATCGTTGGATTTTAGGAGCCAAATAAGCATACAATACATACAGCAACAAAGACGCGTAAAACCGATTAATAAGCCAGGATTGAGATCTAAATAATTGAGTGAAGTAATTTCTCTGTATCATCGTAGCTAAGAGTTTTCAAGTAATTCGTCACTTTACGTTTGCAACTGAGTTTGTGTAGTGGATAAATATTATGAGTCTTATTTATAGTAGCTATAGGCTCGCCCCCTATTGCATGTAACTTAAGCATAACGGCGAAATGAGGGTGTACAATACACTTCTACCCACCCCTTCGAGGAATATAGGCGTGATATTATGTTAATATTTACCTATGTTAGTAAATACAAGCAGAAATCTTAAAGCTATGTAAGTACGTAATAATGGTCAGTAAAACATCGAAAACTGGTGTTATTCAGATGAACAAACCACTCTTGTTTCACGCTGCTGTTAGTAAATTACAAGCTTGTTTCAGTAAAGCGAGAGCCTAATACCGGATTGTTGTTTGCTGACGCAAATGGGCTCCACAGTGGATCTGTCTGAATCAATATTGAATTTGGTTAGACAGGAGTAGCATGGGTAAGTTTGCGGTTCGGTTTGCAAGCATCGATGTATACAGTTTTGAGGAAAATGTAACATAGTAGCGTAGAAGTAGAGAGTAGTCTTTATTCCCCGGAGAGGTTTATTATTTTAAAACGTTGTTTTATATTTTACTAGCTGACCTGTCGAAATTCGTACCGCCTAACAATCAATGAATATCGGTGTCTATTGGGTATGCTTTTTTCAAAACAAATCACAGAAAACATGGAACAAAAATAATTTACACTTTCGCGACGTCAATCTTGTGTTACGCGTCATCCTACGTGAGCGATCTACAAGCGACGCGAAGCAGCGTGGAGCGACGCGAAAACAACAAACAGTCGATACCTATTGAAGTGGCCTATGTGACCAAACGCACCTGGAGTGCGGTGCGGCGCGGCGCGGCGCGAAGCGAACGCTGTCAGTTGGCTTAATATTTTCACGCGAACTGGATGCGATGCCGTACAGTGCTACTGAATGACGGCGGCGTGCGGCGAGCGGTCCGCGAGCTTGTAGGACAAAGCCACGCAGCAAATACAAAGAGGAGATGGTGTAATTCGATTTTCCTATCATACGACGCGTGATACTTTGCGGGGTGAAGGGAACGTTACACCCCGCCTACTTACGCCTACTTTCACGTTTTCCATCTAGTAGTGAATAGGAAAAACTAAACGCTTCGGGTACATCGGTAACTAATACGTGTTTCAGCTATTTCACGCTAGATGTCCTCGTAGTTGTAGTAGTATGTTACGACAGGGACGTACTTAGAATTTTTGTACCAGCCTACGGCAGAGCTGGTTTAAAAATTACAAAAAGATTGTGAACAAAAATGTAATAAATAAGAAAAATCTTCACACAGTAATAAGTAACCACCCCGCTAAATAATTGTATTCAAGTCGATTTTTTGTTAACTGTAGATTTTAGTGGAATTTTAGTGAAAATAATTAAGAAATCATGCCTATAATGTACATACGGTACACAATTTACTACAGAAATTTATTACAGAATTATTTTTTTGTACTTTTAATTTAAAATTGAAATTCTCGAAAAACAAATCGAGTTCCTACATCAAATGGATACGGCGATGGGCGATGGTCCATTTTTTTCGTACTCATAGTTTCTTGGACTGAATTACTGCTTACTGCAGTGAATAAAAAGACACTCTGTACAAATTCCCCAGTATAATCTAAATTTAATTAAATATCAAGAAACTATGCAGGCCTCGTTCACCATTATTGAATAAAAATTAAAACGTCACGTATCACCACACATCGTAATTAAATAATTGAATTCTAAGTACGGACCTGTCTATTCATATTGTTTACACTATTCCACGATAGATGGCGACCGAAATATCACGGTTTAAAATAGTGATAAAAAACAATAATACGATATTTTTGTCAACAAAAAGGCTTTAAAAAAATCTTAAATCTGTTTTAATACATTATAGTATAAAGATATGAATATTTCTTACGTAGTTGTTAGTTATTCATGTTATAATAGGGTGCGCCATCTTTTGTCGAGCAGTAAAACTATTGTACGAGACGTGATAACAATAGATTTTTCTAGAACGAATCTAATAAATATCGAAAAAAAATAGTTACGAGTGAAATGTGATGCCATCCATGGTACCAAAACGTTTATCTGAGTAGTTTTTACAAGATAACACACAACACTTCATCTTTTTCTTTTAAATGACAACGAAAATAATAAACAATGATAAAATGGAATGGGAGCGGGAACGTAATGTTTACAAGACGAGTGCCGACAGACTGATAGGCCACGCCCACCGTGAGGACGGAATGGTTCTACATTGGTATCACGGTTCACAGTTGCTTATGCCATCTCCTCTTTGTATTTGCTTCGTGGACAAAGCCGCCGCTTCGCACCGCATCGCGTGTCACCGCATCGCATCGCTTCGCAATTCGCGTCGCTTTAAACCGCCTACGTAAGACGTCGCGTTACGGATGACTGATTGGCCGAATGATCTGGAATGATTGAGACCAATCGATTTGACAGTTGTTGTCATGCGTCCGTGACGTGTGCTGTCAATTGCGGAAGATGACGGAGTTCCAAACCTAATTTAATCTCAAGTACTGTAATTATAGACACAATAGATAAACAATGGCACTGACGAACCGGTTCGTCGGTCGGGCCGCTAGCGGTTAAATGGGTAATTTTGAAAATCAACCAAAAACAAATGTTATAAGAAAAACTTGGTTTTCTAATTCTGAGTGATTTAAGTTCATTTAACTGACTGCAAAGAGCGATATCGTTCTAGTCGTGCCCGCCAGCTGTCGCCGTGCTTTCATTAATTTATGCGTCACATCAATATGGTCACACATATGAAGAAAAAAAAAGCTGAAAATGATTCTTTCCTAGTTTTTTATTGACTCTTTATTAGGTGGTCTAGATACGATCACTTAACCCTACCGCAAATCAAAGCAAAAAACATAAGTTTTTTTTTATTATTTATGATCAAGCTAAATCACGTGCGATGTCAATCTACACTATAATTATACTAGTAGATCATGTGGTTTTATTTATTTTTGGACCTCCAACAAAGAATATACACAGCTCAATCTTATAACTAGGATACATAATTATTTAGTAAGTGTACTTCCTCAATTATAGGAGGCCACATCATGCAAAAATTAATTGCAATTATAAAGAAAATATTATACGCATGCAAAACAACAGTACAAAAATATAAAATTTAAACTAAAATTACTTATATAATATTGAAATTTACTTATTCGCTATTTTAATTTATTGAATTATTAATGCATTATTGAAAGATTAAAAATACGTTATACAAATTTATTTATAATTTTTTTATAATTCGTGTTTGAACAATTAAAAATATCTATTTCATTTACATGCGTTTTTGACAATGTATTATATTGCCTACAGAGCCTGGGCACAGGAGCATAATGACCGAGATTCGTCTTTTTAAGGAATTACGTGAATTAATTTTCACTCTGTATAGTTGTTTGTTACGAATTGATTGACAGTGTGTATGTGCTCCAATGTCGGCTATCTACACATATTTTGAAGCTTTTCGGCTTATAATCAAAACTCGTGCATACAAGCTGCATTCAGCGAACTATGTTCTGAAATTTGATTGACTCCATGCAGAATCGTGACACGTAAACCAATCAAAACGGCGACGGACTGCTGGCTAGTCTGCGCGTCTATTTGCTACTAAATTCAGATCTGACATTTATGGAACATTTTCCAAAAATCGTTATTATAAAATGTGCAAGTTTGCGAAGATGGATGGATGGATTTGAATGAAATTTAGCACACAGATACATCATTTTTTGAGTTAACACATAGGATACTTTTTTATGGGTACATGAAGTATTATCTCTAGGATGCGAATGAAACCGCGGACAACAGCTAGTACCTACGTTATCTAATGTATAAAATTCTCGTGTCACAGTTTTCGTTGCCATACTCCTCCGAAACGGCTTGACCGATTTTGATGACATTTTTTGTGCTTATCCGGTATCTATGAGAATCGGCCAACATCTATTTTTCATCCCCCTAAATGTTAGGGGTAGTCCACCCCTAAACATTTTTTTTATTTTTTAGACAAAATTTTTAATTTCTAATTATTTATATGGCAAAACAACGTTTGCCGGGTCAGCTAGTGTTTCTATATAATTGAGGGCTAGAAATTACAAAGGGGTTAGGTGATTATGGCATAAAGCAAAGATAATCCGATAAAACTGTTTATTGAAAAAAAAAATTAAGTATTACCAAGAAGGTAAAATTTTTATGACTTACTTTCTGTTGAACCATGAATGCAACTATTTTAATGACGCGGAATTAAAATTGTTCACATGTTACGTAAGATATGCAGGTTATAATTTAAGTTTTCATTTTGTAGTTTTTGTAGTTAGCACCTTTGTAACTTCCAGTCCTCAATTATGACTGTCTCGTTAGTCTAATGGTCGGAAGCGCGACAGCTGATCGTGAGGTCCTGGGTTCGATCCCCAGGTCGGGCAAAGTATTATTGGGTTTTTCAGTGTGAATTTTCTCAGTGGCAACCTGGAGTCTGGATTTATGCCCGGTTGATGGCAATAGGCTCGCCGTCTATTACATGGAACTTAAACATAACGGCGAAATGACGGTGTCTATACACCTCTGAGTGAACCTTCGGGGAATACAGTATAATTGTCTGTTTTATATGTTTCTTACGTAATGAAACATATTAGTCTAAATTTCTTGTTGCATTTTCCTCTCGCAAATCTACTGGAAGAGATTTCTATAAAAACAAACAGTACCTTTGTGTTGTATTATTATAACTTTCATGAGACACATTCATATTTATGATTAATTACGGTTCACTCACGTGAAATTTTGAGGATTGCCCGACTAGTTTCGGACCCAAACGGAGCCCTTAATCATAAGCTGATCACGCGGCGAGGTCGCGAGTCGAACAGCTCATGATTAAGGGCTCCATTTACGTCCGAAACTAGTCGGGCAATCCCGAAAAATGCATGTAAGTAAAACGTAATTAATCATAAAGTACCTTTGTACTTTGTATTCCTAAGCAATCGATCCATGTATTGTTTCGTGTGCACATTAATAAACCAATAAATACAGTTCATAGGTGCCTATTTCCAAAATGTATAATCCCCAAAGACTACAGCGATCGTTCCAATGACACACGTTATGCAAGTTTCATGCTAGTTTAATCTCATATGACGTCGATACAATTAATTCTAGGAAGCAGTCCGAAGTTGTGTGGACCCCCAGTATCCGGAGGGAGTCACACGTGGCTTATTAACACTTAGACATGCTCCAGATTTCCCCGTGTGAACTACACTTTGGGAGCAATGAAATCGGGTCGCCAAATTAAACCTTATTATCTAGGAAACTAAGAATGATAGATCATTCAAATAAAAATTGTTTTATAGACTATTTAATACTACTCAAATAAAATTAATAAACCTTCTTGGTTGCTGTAAAGTTTTTATTTAAATATGCTAGCATTCTTAGGGGCTGTTTTACCAATCTATCATTAACTGTTCATTAAGCTAATTCGGTCTCTAAACTTTTAAATGGCTAACATTTCCATTTCACCATGCATTCAGGATACTGTTGGGACTCCCTCGCTACTGTAGCGCATCTACTATGTTTGCAGTCGCACATACAGATGACTTCTACGCTATTATGCGGAAGAGAGTTGCGTCTATGATGGGCAGAGTGCGGGGGACTCCTAACACTATTTTGAGGGCCGTGGCTGGAAAACCAGACAGTCTTATACTGAAGCACTGGGTAAACACTCATTTCTCTACCCGGTGCTCGGTTTTTAGAAGAAGATTCATATAACTTATGTACCTACTAACATAGTTATAAGATTTCTTTTTACTAATACAACACCAATTTTATATAAGGCTTTTATGTAAGGTTTTATCCGAAATAAAGATTGTGAATTGAATACCTATATAATGTGATAATCACAAGATTATTGAAAACATTCATATTTGTAGGTTACATTTGGCGTATCTGGTCAACATCAATAGTTACAGACTAGTTATTGATAGGTTGGTGAAATCGCCCCTTGGTTTTCCATTAAGGTTTATTTGGTGACCCGTATTCATTGCTCCCAAGTGTAATATGTGCTTCTCAAATTCATATCAAAACTGTTTCTGTGTCGCGTGATCTACTAGTAACAAATGTGACACATGTCATGTGGAACAATTCAACTCATAGGTCTGTAGTTGCAATCGCTGCGGCTGATGTTGAGGTCCTGAGTTCGAACCTCAGGTTGTGCAAACTGGGATTTACTGTTAAGAAATTCTAAATAGCAAACTCAAACTCACAATACTCGTTTATTCAAAATAGACTAGAATTACTTATTTCTTTTTAAACATCAACGTTAAAGTACAAGTCCGAGACGGGCTGCAAACTGCAGACTGCAACCGCAGACCGCAAGTCGCCATCGGAATAGCGCCTTTAAGGTGTGCACTTAAAAGGTGCTATTCCGACAGCGACTGCAAAACTGCGACCGCAGACCGCAGCCGCAGATCGCACCGCAAGCGATACTACTGTTGCAGTTTGCGGTCTGCAGCCCGTCTCGGACTTGTATCTTTACATAAGACAGCCCCCAAAAACGCCCTCCCTTCACAACTTCCTAGTGTTACTTTGGGGTGCATGAAAAGAGCCTCCACGAGTGACGATACTTCAGTACGTCCGGCACACACTGGGCAGTCAGCCCCGCTACCAAGCTTGCTGACTGGCTAATTTTTTCATCACAGCATGAGCTATTTTCGTAAAGCTCGTGCTGACACGAGAAAAGAAAAAGTGTTACTAGCAGATTATTAACCTCTGCCTACCCTTTCAGATAATGCAAGCATGAAGGGTATTACTAAATGAGCTAGAAAATTTGGCAGTAGCAAGCCAAGCTTGCTACTTAACCACTGTCGCATCGCAAATTGTGCTGTGGTCACGCGCCGACGACCGGAGGTCCGCGGTGCAGCGCGGATCTGTGCGACTGAATGCGAAATTACTTTATTAGATAAACTGTGACGTCATCAAAGAAAATAATACACTTTACGTCTACTACTGAACATGGGCTTCCAAATAATTACTACGTCCACCGTAGCGTGTGGCCTACGGGCGGCGGGTTAGAGGACCCGTCGCCCGACCAGGCCCGAGAAGGCGGCGCGCAGTGATCTGTGCGCGCCTCTCAGGAGGACGTGGGGCAAGGCCCCACAGAAGGAGAGGTCCGCCAGGGTGTGGCGGACTGAGGCCAGCCGGGGTTGCGGTGCATGCAGCTGCGAAAAACACCGTGGGTTTTGAGCCGGTAAGAGTCCGGCATACCCTTCGCCTTCCCGGGGCGAAGAGAAAACAGGAGGACATTCGGACGACAACAAAAAATAATACTCGTATTACCTATTGCTAATGCAATAATATTATATTATTTAGTTTATGAACTCACTTAACATACACACAAACACATACACACCCTTACATAGAAAGAATTTTGAATATGTATAATAATATATTTTATGTTAGATCGGCAGCGCGTATGGTATATGGTATTACTCTCAAGTTATGTAGGTATCAGTTTTTAATTACGTACTTCGTTATTGGCGTAGTGTTTGGAGTTAATTTCTTGTGTACCTATTGTTAGTTGTGACGTTACCATAAAAAAATACTTTTTTTTTACAAATTATTGGCACAGTCTACCTATATCTTACTCCTTACAGTCGGTCAACGTAGAACATTGTCGCAGAGCAATCGTGCGGGGGGTTGCGGGGTGAAGGAGCGGAAGTTATGTCCCGAGTAGCCATATTGAATACTTGGGACATAATCTCCGCCCCTACATAATTTTGACATTTCATAGGACCTGTCAAATGTATGAGCGTTGACCCACTGTATGTAGTAAGTAGGTACACTGTGGTATTGGTATGTCTACACCCGTGCGCTTTCATGTTCATCTTGCGCTTTCAACTTTCAATTCTTCTTGCGTCAAGCGCATGCAATATTGATTGCCGTATGACTCAAACTAGTATTAGGGCATGCGCTATTGTATGCGCTATTGCGCCTCAGGCATGCGTCAGACGAAAGCGCAAGATGAACATGAAAGTGCACTGGTGTAGACATACTAAATCGCAGTAAAAAAACAGTAAAGCCGGGTCCGCTGCGCCGTTTGTCTGCTAACCGAATGGGGCGTGGCCTAACAGTTTTGTTCGCAAAAACACAATAACATGTTAGAAAATTGGTGCTGCGGACCCGGCTTAAGCCTTGCATGAATGTTTTGACGTATAGTAAATATAACGTTAATTTGAATGAATTTTGAATCGTAAAAACAACTGTCCTATAGCGTTACGGTCAAAAATTATGCAACAAGCACAATTTGTATCATACATAAATATATATAAAGTTTTGAATTTAAGTAAATATTATGTGCGAAACGAGTATTTCCAATTCAAAATAAACTCACATCAACGTTACGTTTACATTACTATTATTCAAAACATTCGTGCTAGAATTACAAGACTCTCCCAACAAATATATAAAAACAAAATATCCCACAACAAACGTTTAGGAAGCAAAACTTTTAAATCTCTCACTGTTTTCCATTTTAATGTGTTATTTAAACTATTATTTTTATCCGTGAGTGCGACTCGCTCCGCAATTGAGATAAAAATACTTTATGGTGGCATCGAGTGTAAGTATTCACAGTATTTTATTAACACATTTATCCGATGGTTTATTTACACGAAGGTTGGGAGTGACCAAATAATTTATTTGCTTTCATGAACCGAAAAATTGTAGCAGAAAATATTGAATTGGAAACAGATTGGCTTACCGTCGCACCAGTAAATCTGGACTGGAAACCTGCACGCTGATTGCGTAAAACAGTCGCCAGCGCAATGTCTTTTATTTTGACAATACTACAATATTGATTGCGTGGTTTATAGTTGTCTAGAAGACGGATTGTTAACACATACGGTGCAATGGACGTTGTCCAAATGCCAAAATCAAAGCCATTGTGATTATCAATGTGTTTAGCAATTAGAGCGCATTTTTAAGTGCAACACACATCTACAAGGTTAGTCAGAAAGGGGGTACTAATCCGCAGGCCACTTAAGGTATTATTGATGAATGTTTTAAAGCTAGTGATGAAATTGTTTTTTTTCCTTGCCATATGATATTCAATTCATGATTATTTACGGTTTACTCATGTGCATTTTCCAGTTCGTCTCGCGACTTCGCCGCGTGTTCAGCTCATGATTAAGGGCTCCTTTTGGGTCCGAAACTAGTCGGGCAATCCCGAAAAATGCATGTGAGTAAACCGTAAATAATCATAAATATGAATGTGTCTCACGAAAGTTATAATACAAAAATATGATAAGTAGTTAGTTTATTTCAGAAATTCTTCATCCCTACTTTAGTCGCAAATTCAGAAAATAGAGCTTTCTAATCCTTTTTTTTATCGTGGGATAATCCTCATGGATTCCCTTCGCCTTCCCCAGGCGAAGAACTCTTACTCTTATGGCCGGACTCTTACCGGCTAAAAACCCACGGTGCTCCATCTCCTGACTCTTGGCCGGGGTCACGGGATTCGCAGCTGCATGCACCGCAACCCCAGAAGCGTCGGTCCGCCAACCCCCGGTGGACCTCTCCTTCTGTGGGGCTTTGCCCCACGTCCTCCTGAGAGGGGCGCACGGAATACATGCGCGCCGCCTTTTCGGGCCTGTTATTGGTCGGGCGACGGGTCCCCTAACCCGTCGCCCGTAGGTCACACACTAGGGCGGCCGGATATCGTCGCGCGCCCTCCGGCGGCGCCCGGAGCGTTTGGCGCGAGAAGGGAGAGTGGCCGTCACCTCTCTCTCCCTCTCCGCTCCCTCCTTGGCCGCCATCACCACCTCGAAAAAGGAGGCAACAGAGCTTTCTATATCCTAATAAACACACAACAAATACAACAACAAGTACAATGTAAATACTTTTTATCTGTTGTGTCTCTTTGTGCTGTGTCCAAATAAATGTTTCTTTATCTTTATCTTATTATTGTTATAATAATCTCAACTGTCGTTGATATTAAATTTATTTACCGTCCACATCGTTGTAGCGCTCAACTCTGTTGCGCTGAAAGTAAATTCACAGCTGTGTTCAGTTCCGCACTTTTAGCAGCTGTCCCGAATCAGTAGAGACGATTTGTAGGAGCTCCAACTAATGAAGATTTATTGTGGACGATTCCTTCATTTACAGTGAGGAATGGTTACACGATTGTTGGGTGTTTGTTGTAATTCGTGTTGTTCGTGTTTCACTAGTTCTTGGGGTGTGAAAATTTTAACGTTGGATATCGGTGATTTTTTATTTAAAAGTAGGTCATATCGGGCTAATTATCAACCGTATTTATACGGTTGATAATTAGTTCGACGAACAACGAAGTTCCATAATTGTCGGTGTAGCGTAATGTCGGAGTTCCATAGTGGCGAAGTATAATCTTGTCGTAGAACGATTTGTCGAAATTCAGTTTGGTAGTCGCTACTTCTAACTAATATTATAAATGCGAAAGTAAGTTTGTTTGTAACCTTTTCATGCCTAAACCACAGCACCGATCATCCTAAAATTTTGCATATACGTTGTCAGGTGTACAGAGACGAACATAGAATACCTTTCATCCCGAAAAAAATTACTGTTCGCGAGGAAAACAACAATAATGATAATAGATGGCGCCACGTGTCTTTCGAATCATGGTTGAATTATATTATTATAGAAGCTTTAGTAGTATGTTAAGAGTTGATTGTCAAATTCTAAATTAAAGCGAGCGAAGCCGCGGGCGAAAGCTAGTATACTTTAAATGGAGCATAGTTTTATTTTTTAGTTTTTATATTTATGTATGTTTAGATTAAAGTTAAATATTGTTTATATTAGTTTTAAAAAAGATATGTACTTAAGTATACGTTGCGCGTTCGCTTAGGCGCGGAAAGAAATGCTTTTTCTTTCTTTCTGATTATTACTATACTTTGATCTATGACACAGTTGATATACACCCCTAAATTAAATTCACCAGAAAAAATTTAAGGGTACATACGGAAGCGGTATACTTATTGAAATGTAAAATCATTAATATAATTTATTTAAATCTAACAAAGTTATTTACTTTTGTTTGATCCTGAAAATATGAATAATTTTATGCACATAATACTCTAATACTAGAAATACTACGTCAACGACACGGACTATCAATGAAATTCATCCCACCGCGCGTAAGCTACACACATCATGCACCATTATACGCTTGTGTGAGTCATGCGTCAGTCAGCTATACCGGTATGTAATGCGTGCGAGCGAGTCGATAGCGCGAAATCCGTGCAACACACACACAGAAATGCTTTCTCCCTCACTCCACTCCACGTATTTAAAAAGTTAGAATTTGTTCTGAGACAATGGGGATTTGAATTTGAAGGGATTAGCTAACAGTGATTAGGATCAGCTGATAAGGATTGAAATCAGCTGATAAGGGTGGTAATTTATAGTGTTATTAAAAACTTACAGTTCAGCAATTTTTCAAAATGGCCACCGCCCTTTGTTATCAACACACAAGCGAGCACTTTTTAAAAGATAGTTATTTAATGATATTAGAACATCACTTTGCCCTTTTACTTCGAGTTGTTTTAAAAGTTTGCGACTATCGGGCTCACTCACGTACACTCTCCGTTTGATTTCACTTCACATGTAAAAATCCATGGGTGTGAGGTCAGGCGGCACGCGGGCCAGGCAATTAGGCCGCCGCAGCCTGTCCACCGACTCCCGAACTCCTCGGTTAGGTACTTTCGCTCCGACCTATCTAGATAAGATTCACCTGCGTGCCGGCCTTTTATGAAGTATTAACACAAAGGGTACTCTCGAGACGTGAACTGATGATCGTATGAAGCCATCGTAGTTATCAATTTAAGAACAGATGTTAACAGGTAATACGTATTGCGCGCTCGCGTAAACTTAATAACCTCTCTGTTGCGTTCTGAGGAGACGGGTTCGGTGGAGAGGGCGCGATGCAGTCTGCTTTGACCTTAGTTTACCGAATATTAAGCCTATTTAGTATTCATCAACACAACATGTAATTACGTATACAACAAAAACCGGGTACGCGGTAACGAGAGGTTGCGCTTGCACCGCGCGTCACGCAACTTAACCGAATTACTGCGGGCGGCCGACTGCGGCGGGCGGCGGGCGACACGCGCACGCGCCGGTGTGGGTGGGGGCGAGGGTGGTGCGGGAGCCAGACTAGTTGGCGCCGTCCGTCTCGTGCGCAGCCTATGTATTGCGCGGGCTTTTTTTTGAATGAATAGATAAAAGGGTTGCGTGTGTGCGTGCGCGTACGAATATCATTGTCAATGTGATTGAACTTTCTTACCAATTATTGATGTTTTTGAAGTACAGTTTTCAAACAAAATAATTTTCTTTTTTTTTCTCTTTATATGTTCTATTACAGTAACTGACCATGCCCTTAATTTTTTTCTGGTGAATTAAATTTAGTAGTGTATAAGCTAAAGCAGTACTTCAACTACCTACAATCATCCGATTTCACACACTCACAAAGACACGCACTTCAACGAGGTAAATTCGTAATACAGTCACATACAAAGAATGCATTGTATACAGTGCGTGTCTGTGTGAGTGTGTCAATTCAGGCGATTATATCGACGATTGAAAGGCAAAAATTACCAAGCAACATGTTGACAACTTTACACTAGAGCATTTTAAAGTTTTATTTAGGTTCATAATCTTTAAATGTCAGTTTATTAAGCCTTTAAACTGCATGTATAATTCGTTGGAATCAAGTAGTTATGACAAATGGGCGATTTATAAAGATCTTTTTCCAAAAAAAAAGACTTTAAAATGCTCTAGTATAAAGTTGCCAACATGTCGCTTGGTAATTTTTGAAGTTGAGGTACTGCTTTAGCTTAGAATGTCTACTGTGCCAGCAGTGTGATAGTAATCAGCTGATTATGCTGTACTTTGGTCTATAAGGGGCATGATTAGTAACCAACATTCACGGGATATTTTGATGTGATACATAACTACTTTATTTTAAACCAGCGCCGCGTATGCATCATGTTCGACGTGTCTCCTTCATATTGAAGCGAAGCATGTGTGATGCATCTCATTCATGATAGATGGCACTGGTGAGCGTGCACTGAAAGCGTGACGTAATTACATTGAGTGGAACCTTGTGGACGATCTTATAGCTATATCAGGCAGCAATGAAATGCGATTATGTTGATGGGATTATTGTGAAAGTTAGAATCAGCTTGTCAAGGAGGGTTGACGTCAGGCAGGCGGCCGGTTGTAAAACTTAGCCAAAGCATTTGCAGCATGACATGGAATGAGAAGTACGTTTTTGTACAGAACGAAGAGGAATGAATGCTGCGTCGACCCCAAATAAGTTGGGATAAGCGCAGGAGGATGATGAGAATCACCTTGTAGGTATCCTCTATCTTTCACGATACGTTTGACGCAATGGTTGAGCGAATGGCTTTCTGTGCTACTGGTCGCGGGTTCAAGCACGGAACAAATCAAATCAACATAAAGGTAAAGTGGTATTCAGGTTATAAGCGTTATCGCATGCCGCAATGACCTATGGATGCCAACTTAAGTAATTTCAGCGGCATATGAGCCGGACACCATTGTACCTATGTGTTGACTGTTGACCCGCCGGCCACGATCCATCGAGCTCTCCCGTCGTAGAGCCGGGCCACGCTTCAGACTCCGAAGTCACACCGATAATTCAGCCCTCATCAAGCTGTCTCCCTCTCAATCTCCCAACAACGCCCTAAGCCGAGATCCGAATCCCACTAAGGGTCGCCCTTAGTGCTGTTATTGCTAGTAGTCATGATGTTAGTGTAATATAAGTAGTTAGCTTAGGTTAAGTATTTTACTTCCCCACCATTGGCTGGAGACCCTTCAAGTTTCGCCAATAACTGCCCGGTTACGTAGAAATGGTCCGCAAGGATCACCGACAAGAAGAAAAAGAGGAAAAAAAAACCTATTGTTTGATTTGAATTCAGTAAATTAGAACAGATATTTATTCAATTGTTTTTCAAAACACTGAATTGGTATGTCTACACCAATGCGCTTTCATGTTCATCTTGCGCTTTCAACTTTCAATTCCTCTTGCATCAAGCGCATGCAATATTGATTGCCATAAGACGCATGCAGCTCATCGTCTACACCGGTGCGCCTCGGTCAGTTGTCAGTCGACATACAATAGACGGATTAGCATGCGCTAGGGGCGTGCGCTTTTGTCGAACTAGTATTAAGGCATGCGTTACGACACTTCACGCATGCTTCAGACGAAGACGCAAGATGAACATGAAAGCGCACTGGTGTAGACATAGCTAATTCGCTAACAAAAGAAATCCAGTAATCATTTCATTTTCTTGTTTCTATGCTTTTTGGTTGGTTTTTCCGTAGTCTGGTTTTATTTAAACTCCATAAAAGAACTACAGAAAAATCCTTGAATATTTTACATAGTACAAACAGTGCTACAAGAAACGCTACTAAGACACCACTATATAACCTTTATAGAGTTACAAATGACTTTAGTTTTGCCCCACGGAGAGCTGGGAACGTTCTCAGTGCTTACTGTATAAAAATACTATCCTTTAACTGGAGCTGGAGTCTGTGCTGTTTGGTGTTTTGTATGCAAGGAGAATGCAGATTTTTAAGAAGAACTAAGAAGTCACATCGGCACATTCTGTAAAACCGAGCGCTTCCGAACTGAGTGTGACTTCAAGACCACGAATGTTTATTAGTACTGCAGGCAAAAATGATCTTTACGCTGACACAATAAGTGTGAGTGGCTCGAAAATTAGTGACTGCCATCAGTTGTTCGATCAGGCACATCGAAGTAACTTATTAGTTGTGTTGTACTGTAATTGATTTACATGTGAACTAAATGTTTCTGGTACCCCTATAAAGTAACTTGTTTGAATTTTTGCAATTCGTAGGAAGTTATTGATATTCCAGTCTTTTGTCAGGCGGAAATAAGGTGCGCGCCTTTAACGGTTGGGTCACGCCGGTCTTGGTGTACTCATTCGGCATACTCAAGTGGACTCAGACAGATCTCGACGCTCGAGATAGGAGGGTAGCAGAGGTCCGCCAGGGGTTGGCGGACCGAGGCCTGCGGGGGTCGCGGTGCATGCAGTTGCGAATCCCGCGACCCCGGCCAAGGGTCAGGAGAAGGAGCACCGTGGGTTTTTAGCCGGTAAGAGTCCGGCATACCCCTTCGCTTTCCCCGGGCGAAGGGCATCCAAGAGGATATCCCCGAGAAAAAAAAATGGTCCGTACGCTGCTGGCTGCAAATCGAATGCATCACCCACGCTCATCGATAATGAGGCTGTATAAATCCCGCGGAAGTGTGGGAGTCAAGACTGTTAAAATGCTAAGACCCTTCACAACCGCGAGGTATGCAGTCTTAGGGAGTACTTCTTCCAAGTCGACGTGGGGATGCTTCGAGATGTAGTCGCAGTGGACAAAGGACTCATTCCGCCCTTCTTGGCTGAAGAGAATAAACAGGCGCAAGCCTGCAGTACTTGATACTAATGGCCGGAGGGAGGTTTAGCGGAGCAAGGAGCTTCATAGCTTGTTACTAAAACCTAGAGGCTGAACGCTCATATTCTGCAGCGTACACAGCTAACCAACGAACGCTAACGGAACTCCATACAAAATAATCAATGTTGCTTAACAAAATGGATATAAGATGTAACATAAATAACGCACATCCTCTTATGGGGTCACTGTACTCATCATTATGAACAACTTTTACTATGGGAACAAAGATGAAATCGCGAAAAAAAAATCAGCTGTTCCCTACATTTCGACGAGTTATGCGAACATTACTGTAAGGAACAGCTGTTTTTTTCACGAATTCGGAATTTGCCCCATAATAAAAGCCCGTTGTACCGTATGCACCATTGACCTGCACCATCAATGGTGCAGAGGAGACTAATTAGTTTCGTTTGCACCATGAATATTAAAACAAAAGGGTTGATTTCCACTAGTACCATTAAGTTGGAAGTTTTTTTAATCACTAGTTCCATTTTAAAAGAATCTGAAAATAATGGAACTAATGTTGCATTTCAATTTTTTTTTTTTTTTTTTTTTTTTTTTTTTTTTTTTTTTTTTTAAACTTTGCCCCACACTAAGATTTCTTTATATAGATTTTGCTATCACTAGTTCCACAATATTATTTTAGGCACTTGTGAATTTTTTTAAGGGTGTAAAAACACTTAGTTTTATAATTATTTTATTCAATAAAATCAACAAATATTTATGGTACAAGTGTTTTAACCTCTAGTGTTATTACACCCTTAAAAAAATCACAAGTGTTTTTACCTCTAGTTTTATTACACCCATAAAAAATTCACAAGTGTTTTTACCTCTAGTGTTATAGTTAAATTAGTTTCGCTCATTGTAATTTGTTCTTTATAGTTTAAGCACCAATTTTACAATTATTATTGACATAAAATGACAGAATTAAAACAAAATACACTCACCGGCATAAAATGATCTTGCCTGAAAAAATACCTGCAACCGCATTGATAGTAAGGTTAGTGTCTGTCATCTCAATGGTGCAGATGAGACCATGATCATACTATCAATGTGGTTTCGTTTGCACCAGTCTGAATGGTGCAGATGAGACCATACTATCGATACAGTTTCATTTGCACCATTAATGGTTTTTTTTTTTTTTTTTTTTTTTTTTTTTTTCCTTTCTTAGTGCGCTTCATGACGATGCGCCCTAATGTTATTACAATCTAGCCTTATAATTAGGCTAATGAGTAATTTATTTATAACTTAAACTGTTAAATTGTATTTTACTAAGAATGTGTCCAATAGCACTTTTCTTATTGTCTATATTAAGGCGAAGACACTTTGTTCATGTGTTCTTTATGTGTAGCAATTATACTACATTATACTTATTCACTATCACTAAACACTAGCTCGAACGGTTTTGTTCTTTTGAGTCTTCTCACTATGTTCGTGTGGTCGAGAAGCTGGATTGCCTCGACGTTCACATGACGATGAAGTCTACGTTCGTGAGCTTCTGCATACTTTCTAATTACTTTATCGACGAACTCTACTTTAAGGTCCCGATGAAGATCGTCATTCCTTACGTACCAAGGTGCATTTACCATTTCCCTCAGTACCTTGTTCTGAAATCGTTGTATACATAATATATTAGTCTGTTTGGTGCAGCCCCACAGCTGTATACCATAAGTCCACACTGGCATAAGGACTTGTTTATATAATAAAAGTTTGTTCTGGATGGACAGCGTTGAGTGTCTTCCAATCAGCCAATACATTCTTTTGTACCGTATTTCTAGTTCGTGTTTTTTCTTTTTGACGTGTGCTTTCCAGCGTAGCTTTGCGTCAAGCGTTATACCGAGATATTTGGCTGTATTTTCATACGGGACTTGTTTATTATTAATATGAACAGGGGAGTACTGATGTTTCTTGTTGCTGAAGTTTATGTGAATAGATTTGGATTCATTTAGTTTTATCCTCCATTTCTTCGTCCAGTCGTAAACTAGATTGATAGCCATTTGGACCTTTTCCGCTGCTTCTTCGTGACTGTTACCTACAGCCATTATGGCTGTGTCGTCAGCAAATGTCCCGATGGTATTGTTTTCTGATTCAGGGATATCACAGGTGTATAGTAGATATAGGACCGGACCTAATACACTTCCTTGTGGTACACCAGCGTTGATTTTTTTCAATTCTGAGTAAGCGTCGTCTTGTCTTATTCTGAAGACTCTATTTGAGATGTAGGACTCAAGAATATCTGCAAATTGTTTCGGCAACATATTTCTTAGTTTGTATATGAGGCCTTCATGCCACACTTTGTCGAATGCTTGTGCCACATCAAGGAAAACAGTACAGCACACTCTCTTGTCTTCCAACGCTTTTTCTATGACATTAGTGATTCTATGCACTTGGTCAATAGTTGAGTGCTTTTCTCGAAATCCAAACTGGTGTTCCGGTATTAGGTTTCTGCTATCTATTATTGGTTTAAGCCTTTTGAGTAGCAGCTTTTCAAATAGCTTTGACAATATAGGTAGCAAGGAAATCGGTCTGTATGATGTGGCTTCGTAAGGCGGTTTTCCTGGCTTTGCTATCATGATTACTTCAGCAACTTTCCAAACAACTGGTACATACTTAAGCCTTAGTGCAGCATTGATAAGGGTTGTTAATTTAACTATACCCTTTCTAGGTAAGTTATGAAGTATTTCCCCTGTTATTAAATCGTAACCTGGTGATTTTCGTGGACTTATGCATCGTTTGATTTCTCGTGCAACTTCTTGCGGTGTTACTAGTTTAATAGTATCTTCTTGTTCGTGTGGCATCATACGAGTATCAGTGAAAGTACAGGCTTCAATACGTTCACCCTCGTTTGGTTGAAAGATGTTTTCTAGGTGCTCTGCAAATATTTTGGCTTTTTGCTCATTATTAACTGCCCAGTGTCCATTTTCACCTTTAATCGGTGGGATTTGGGTAATTACCACCATTAATGGTGCAAACAATTCTTTCTCAATTCATCTGTATGTTTTTTTTGTATTTGTTACGCGATTATTCTACGGATGGATTTTAATGTCATACTTTACAGATGATGCATATTCGTACTTAAACATATTCATACATTCATCAAAGTACAGGAAACTCACGACATCAACACCCGCCACAAAAATCGATTATACCTACCACCATCAAGAATAAAAATGTTAAACGAAAGTCCGCAATACATGGCAATTAGGATATACAACAATGTCCACAAGAAATTAAACGAGAAACCAAAATTAATATACTCAATAGTAAATTAAAAAGGTTTCTTATTAAAAAATGTTACTATTCCGTTGAAGAATACTTAAATATAAAAAAATAAAAACAAATTAAATAAATAAAATACAAAAACTGTCTAAAAATTATTATAAATTAATACGGCGATCCCATAGATATTTAAATTGACATCTTTTTTATTATTATTTTATTTTCTATTACTATATTATTAATTAAAAAATAGATGTTTATTATAGATTAATATACCTCAAAGGAGATTGACCAAACACAGTATCGCTATAAAGTAAAACAGTATGGCTATAAAAATATACTCGTACATTATAAAATATTTTTTTAACTTCTCTTAGTTCACTCGGTCGAAATCGTATGTGGGGTTTAATATTTTGTATTTAATTAGTTATTTATTGGATTTTATTGCATCCTTTAAAATGGCGTATATTAGTGAAAGCAGTGTTGCCAATTTTAAAAACCTCCCCATAATCGATCGTATGGGATAGTCTATGGAAAGACGCTGAGTTTTAAAAATAATTTCAACTATGACATTTTTCCTCCTTATTAATATTATTATTTAACAGAATTGAAATAGTATATTTTTTTTTTAAATTAACATCTTTATTAATTCATATTACTTTACTTATTAAATCTTTCTTTAGTTGACAAATCACTTACGGTCAGGGTGATTTAGATTAACTGTTAGTAACACTGTCACGGCCAATGTGAAAGTTGGATCTATGGTCATGAATAAAAACTACTATAAAGAAAAAAAACAATGTCAAAGGTGAGCTGTCAAAAGCTTCACTGTCAATTTGTCTAACAAACAAAGCATCGTGTTGTTTTTATTTGATAATTGTTGTGTTTGTTGTGTTAATAAGTATCTTATCATTGCGTTGAGGCCGTGTCCACGAAGCAAATACAAAGAGGAGATGGCATAAGCAACTGTGAACCGTGATACCAATGTAGAACCATTCCGTCCTCACGGTGGGCGTGGCCTATCAGTCTGTCGGCACTCGTCTTGTAAACATTACGTTCCCGCTCCCATTCCATTTTATCATTATTTATTATTTTCGTTGTCATTTAAAAGAAAAAGATGAAGTGTTGTGTGTTATCTTGTAAAAACTACTCAGATAAACGTTTTGGTACCATGGATGGCATCACATTTCACTCGTAACTATTTTTTTTCGATATTTATTAGATTCGTTCTAGAAAAATCTATTGTTATCACGTCTCGTACAATAGTTTTACTGCTCGACAAAAGATGGCGCACCCTATTATAACATGAATAACTAACAACTACGTAAGAAATATTCATTATCTTTATAATTATAATGAATTAAAACAGATTTAAGATTTTTTAAAAGCCTTTTTGTTGACAAGAATATCGTATTATTGTTTTTTATCACTATTTTAAACCGTGATATTTCGGTCGCCATCTATCGTGGAATAGTGTAAACAATATGAATAGACAGGTCCGTACTTAGAATTCAATTATTTAATTACGATGTGTGGTGAATGTGGTGATACGTGACGTTTTAATTTTTATTCAATAATGGTGAACGAGGCCTGCATAGTTCCTTGATATTTAATTAAATTTAGATTATACTCGTATTTCAGATTTCCACCCGAAGATAATCTCAAACAGAAATGGATAAAACGATGGCTTAAACCGCCTTTTATACTAATAAGGGGGAATTTGTACAGAGTGTCTTTTTATTCACTGCAGTAAGCAGTAATTCAGTCCAAGAAACTATGAGTACGAAAAAAATTGACCATCGCCCATCGCCGTATCCATTTGATGTAGGAACTCGATTTGTTTTTCGAGAATTTCAATTTTAAATTAAAAGTACACAAAAATCATTCTGTAATAAATTTCTGTAGTAAATTGTGTACCGTATGTACATTTTAGGCATGATTTCTTAATTATTTTCACTAAAATTCCACTAAAATCTACATTAACAAAAAATCGACTTGAATACAATTATTTAGCGGGGTGGTTACTTATTACTGTGTGAAGATTTTTCTTATTTATTACATTTTTGTTCACAATCTTTTTGTAATTTTTAAACCAGCTCTGCCGTAGGCTGGTACAAAAATTCTAAGTACGTCCCTGTCGTAACATGCGTAATGTAGATCGTAATCTACGAGGACATCTAGCGTGAAATAGCTGAAACACGTATTAGTTACCGATGTACCCGAAGCGTTTAGTTTTTCCTATTCACTACTAGATGGAAAACGTGAAAGTAGGCGTAAGTAGGCGGGGTGTAACGTTCCCTTCACCCCGCAAAGTATCACGCGTCGTATGATAGGAAAATCGAATTACACCATCTCCTCTTTGTATTTGCTTCGTGGCCGTGTCCAATCGCGTCTTCAGATTCTTGCACGATTAAGAACTCTTTTGAAGACCATTGTATTGTTCCTGTGCTGGTGGTGTGGATTGTGTAGAACCGATTACGGTCCGTGTCCTCTGTGCAGTAAATCAACAAAGATTTTGTGGTGTCTAAGTTGGCCTCAATTTAGGTCTGTTGAGCCGCCGGCTACGTTTTTAAACGACATATTTTATGAATATTAAAATATAGACAAATAAAACTATTTCATTGCTCTATTCAAGCATTTTTTTTTTCTACTTCCTATAGGTACAAACCTACATTCAGCATGATCTATGAAATATTCTTAACTTGGGATCATTCATTGGTTTCTTGAATCTGTTTTCTGTTGTATTACCTATGTTAATTCAAATCATATTGTTGTAAAGGACTGATTTTTTTGGTGAAATGTTTGTTACAAAACTAACCTCAAAACTGAACAGAAAATGAAAGAACAACAAAAACCCCACAAAATAAATTGATAATATTTATTTCCTATGAAAGTACGACATCACCCCTCTTTTATGTCCAATTTATGCTACCATACAAACATTTTTGATGCGCAACGACGGTCAGAAGAAAAATGGGCATTCTCCTTTGCAACGCCTGTAAAAGGCCGCTAAGTTTTAAGCACCACTAGTAAGTAATAAGACCTGTATTTGTACACTTAGTAAGCAAATAAATGATTTGATTTGATTTGTTCCCATGTTTTTTTTACCGAAATTGATACAACGCTTTTCTAAAAAATCAACAAAAACAAATAATATATACTTAGATGACGATTTGGTTGGTGGTTCCCTTCAGCAAAAGTTTTGATGAGGACTTTCAATCTCTGTTTTAACTGTCATCACAGAAACATTAGCCAAGAACAAAGAAGATTGTATGTATTTGTAAGGAGCCGTCATGATAATTATACGTTAATATCTATTCTTAAAGAAAACTACCTAGTTCTTGGAAAGGTTACGGAACCGTGTCATTGAAATTTGAAATCTTAAACTGTGTAATTTATGGTATGAACTAAAACGTATTTAATAAAAAACTTTAAATAAAAGTAAAAACCGACTTCAAAAAAAACTGCAAGCAATTCTACACTGAAAGAAATAGAAGCTACCGACTTCCGAAACTGTTGATTTTATATTATGGTAATTATTTTACTCCTTTTAGTTTTTTTTTAAGTCGTTTTTTAATTTATAATGCACCTCATCCATCCATCTATCCAAAAGATTAAAATCTTGGATGAGTTCAATACTTATTTTACAATTTCAACAAAATTCAATGATAATATTTCTATAAGACTTGTTGCAGTTAATAATCTCTAAACAAAAGAAATAATTTATTTTTAAAATTGAATATTAATAAGACGGCTCCAAATTAGATTTCTTTTGGCTCCGAGTTAAAAAAATTCAATTGAATTCATCAAAGACTTAATATAAACAATAGGTATTCAGACATTATAAATACCTATTGAATTTTGTGCTTCGGCCAAAATGTTAGGGTCTTTGTTAACTAGATTGTAACAAACAAATAAATTAAGAGACAAACACCCATTCGCTCGCGTTCGTTCGTTCACCTTCGTTCGGTTCATCTGTAGAAGGTATTGGCCCCCCGAACTTTGCACTAAGATATCATCAATGCACAGATGAATACTCTTATCCATCGAATTGATATAATTCCTTCATCCCCTTCAACAACGCCAATTCCCAATCTCTAGATGGTGTAGGATTGTCGTGAATGCAATGAGCACCAATACAATGTTACACTCCAGTCAACACCAACCTTTACCAGCTTAAAAAGCCCTCCGAAGGTCAATGTCTCTTGTCAGACACAATGCGCCCTTGACCCTTAACGATTAATTACAGCATCTATTAATCTTAGGGAACAGGATAAAATGTGCTGGTAACAGCCATGATATTAGCAAAAACTATTGTTTGACGAAATTATGTGCAAATTGCTTTTAAACGTAGCAAATAGTTCGTTTGACTTTTTTGGTAGAGGTCGGAGGAAAGTGGAATTGTTTGGGCTTAAATACGGTTTTTTTAATAAAGTTACAGATGACATTATTGCTTGGTTACGTTGTTAGGATCGAAAAGGAGTGAATAGCTGATATTATTACCCTTATGTCTCAAAAGCTGGAACATTATCTTGGTATTGGTAAATTTGCATGGACGGAATAAAGGCATATTTAATTAAGGCCGGCTGCACATTATCAGAAATTTCTGTCAGGAATTTTCTGGCGCGTGACTCTTTTTATACATTTTTGTATTAGAGTAAAAATGTCCGGGGAACACTCAGAATTCAAATGCAAATTCTGAGTGTCCTCAGCTGTAGTTATTGTAGTACAAAATGTATGCGTATAAATTTCAGATTTTTTCATAATGTGCGGCCGGAACAGCGACGCCACAACTGACTTTATCGAAAATCGTCGCTGCCTACCATTACATCTATACATAAAATAATAAAATCGTAATGATGCTAAAACGGTATTTGAATATTTTTGTACAAAAGTAAGTGCAACGCAATGAAACAAGGAATGATTGAATGATAAAACGATTTTTTGGCATCAATAATTATGCCAAAAAATCGTTTTTAGAATGTTTGTCTGTTTTTACGTTTGAGCGAGACACATCCAGTTGAAATTTGACAGCCAGATCCATCAAATACGTCAGGTTATAGGATACTAATAATTACGCTATTAAGTGTGCGTGATGAGCTGAGACAGACATTTCCGTAGGCAAAGCCACGGATACAGCTAGTCTTCCATAAGAATAGATCTTATAACAAGTTTTACTCACAAAATAGAAGTGATGAAATAACCGCAAGGAAATTAATTTAACGGGCTACAATAATCCGGGATTCAGAATAGTATTTAAGAAAAGAGAACAATACAAATCTTAGTGTAACTTCGTATTGTAATGGATTTAGCAACTAAAGTCTACGGCCAGTGGCATTAAAACTTTTTTGTCGGTCTGTACACAAAACTTGTTTTGAAACAAGGGTCGCAAACAAAGACTTACAGCGATTACGCACTGCATCCGATCCGAATCCGTGAAAAAAATAATATAAAAACACGGACCGAATTCGGATATTGCTTTGCGCACTGCATCCGATCCGTATACGTGAAAATACGAATTTAGAGTCTAAAAAACTCGGACCGAATTCGGATATCGCTTACGCACTTATCCGATCTCTGATCCAAATTCAAACAATTCAGGGGCCATCTTTGGCATATCCATTTGGCGTCCAATTTGAATCCGAGGTAATGCGAAAGCGTTCATACAAAGGGTTACTTCGGTCCGTCAATAATTCTTCCGAATTGGAAACTCACGGAGAGAAATCGGATGACGGAAGTCGGATTAGTGCGTAAACTACCATACAAATAGTTCTATGACTACTTCGGAACGTGTTTTCTCGGATTTGGATCGGATGCAGTGCGTAACCTCTTTTATATTTACTTATATTTTATTTTTATACAAGGTTAATGGGAGAGAGGGTACTAATCCGCGAGTCCACTTAAAGTATTACTGATGACTGTTTTAATAAAGCAAGTGCAAACATTTCAAGGATTTTATTTCCTTGCAACATGATTTTTATTTTAGTTTTTTAAAACATTCTACATACCATCTTTACGTTACAAATTCAGAAAGGGAGCTAAATATGGCCTAAAATATAAACACAGCTAATCTAAGCAATCAAAAATCAAAGCTAAGGAGAGAGATTTCAGCGTATTTTTTATTAAATCTTTGAACACGAATTTCTCAGAAGATATTGACTTTTGGGGAAAGTTGTAGAACAAAAGTTATTCAGTATTATGGATACTTTAACACACTTTCAGGCATTTCCTTGGGTCTTTCCACCAGAGAAGAGCAACGTTGCATGCTATGGTTTGATATCCACCAATCATATTCATTGGTCCACATAGTATAGCACTGGTGGAAACTGGTTCAACTAAGCTACGTTTTTTATATGCAAGGATGCGTGCTGTGGATGCGGGCTATGGATGCGAGCTGTGGATGCGTGCTATGGATGGTGGCGAGTGGTGTAGTATGTTTCCCATGCCTTCCCTATTGTCGTAGTGCCTATTGTAGCTCGAGCTGCGCGTCTTCCTCGCACAGCTACATAGCTTAGCATCAGTGGAAACGGTCACATAGTTTCGTAGCTTAGCTTTTACATTCTCGCAGCATAGCTGCATAGCACATCTCTGGTGGAAAGGCACCCTAAATGTAGGGCTTATAAAAAGCCGACAGGCTAACGACCAGGGGCCCAATTCTCCTAAAATAAATTGTTGCCAAACGCAATCGAACCACAACTGTCAGTCAGTTTTTGTTTTCGAAAACTTTCAAAATGATTGATTTTGTTTTTTGTGTCTAACAATTTCATAGCTTTTGAAATTGAGAACTGTCTGAATGAACGGTTCGGCCTTGGTTCGGTTGTGATTTATCAAGATTTATTTTAGAAGAATTAGGCCCCAGATTGAGAAACATTGGTCAATCGGAAAGAAAGAAATGTGCGTGAAACACCCAGGTATTAACTTCGAAAACACATTTAGAGGGTCGAAGTAACTTTAGCGGTACATTGAGAGCAGTAACACTAAACTAAGTTGGCGATTACTACCATTTTCTTAAGCGTGCGGAAAGAATGCGTACAATGTGTTCGGATACCTTTTATTGGAAGGTTATTCGTTACCTTTTATCTTTATTGGTTTGTTCTGACAACTGCTTGCTACTTGTTTCGTCTTCAAGTGCGAGATGTGGGACTTTTACGAAAATTGGTTAAGCACTGCAGTGACATTTATTGTACCACGAATACGTCGAATTTCTCGTACAAAATTCGACACAATTCGTGAGGTGTGTGTGTGAAAGTAGTTCGTGCTAGACTTCCAAAATACCTCAGAGTTTGCGGTATAAGAAATCTTTTTTTTTATATTTGATTCTAGGCCTGCGTTTGACCGCCATCTCGCCTGATGTTTAGCGATGATGCGGTCTACGATGGAGCACGCTTGCCCAGAAGTAATCGATTCACTCGTGACTTGAAGACACCCAAATTGTAGCTGTCGGGGAACACCCACTCGGGCAGCGCATTCCACTGTACGGCGGTTATTTCTCAAAAAAAAATTCAACATTGTCATCACTCAAGATCATTCAGAACCGGTCAACGTGGCGATGTTTGGGGAGGCCTATGTCCAGCAGGGGATGTCTTTCGGCTGGATGATAACGATTAATACTTATCTAACAATAAAATGTAAGAAAAATCTTTTAAAATGTGAATTGTTAATGTCTTTTTGATAACAGCTGATGATTTAGAGTCGTTGTAACATCTTATAAAATTGTTGTTGAGTTGTGAAGTTTATCGTATAAATAACTAGCTTTTGCCCGCGTTAATTAAGCTCAAAAAACTCTTAACACACTACTAAATTTTCTATAATAATATAATTAAATCGTGATTCGAAAGACACGTGACGGCATCTATGAACGTTATCTATCTGACAACGTATATGCAAAATTTCACAATGATCGGTTCAGTGGTTTAGGCGTGAAAGGGTAACAAACAAAAATCTTACTTTCGCATTTATAATATTACTAGCTGGTGCCCGCGGCTTCGCTCACGTAACTTAGTTTTCTTTAATGTTTATGTATGTACTCGTATACTTAACAGATCATCGTAAAGTTTTGGGGTAAGTACAGAAAAGGACATTAGGTAGGTTCCTACGGGAACGCGGTTAGCAAACCGTTATTATAATGTGAACGCCTTAATTTCTCTCTAATCCAGATTCCGAAAGTTGCATTCAGCAATATTGTAATTATGTAAGTTTATCATGGTAATCAGTGCCGGATTAAGACAGCGCGGGGCCCGTAGCAAATATGAAAGGGGGCCCTTGAGTTGCATTATCTACTTATTAATTTTACTGTTATAAAACAGTGGTATTACACTGATTTTGTATTAGTCCAAAGCGATTAGATCGAGCGATCGTCAAAACAGAAATAATAACACAAAAAATAAACTTTAAAAAAAGTAAAAACCGACTTCAAAGAAATACTAAAAGGAGTAAAATAATTACCATAATATAAAATTAACAGTTTCAGAAGTCGGTGGCTTCTATTTGCTTCAGTGTAGAGTTGCACCGACTTCTGAAACTGTTAATTTTATATTATGGTAATTATTTTACTCCTTTTAGTATTTCTTTGAAGTCGGTTTTTACTTTTTTTAAAGTTTATTTTTTATTTAATACGTTTTAGTGTCATAATTTTAACCCCCATAACAATTCTTTTTGGCATTGACGTAGTCGGGCATAAAAAGTCCTTTCAAATGATACCAAAATAAAATAAAGTAAGCTAAATATTTTTGGCTCCACTCTTAATAACTATAGGAACCAAGTTCATAGGATCAGCATGGAATAATGTAGGTTTAATGTACTAAAATTTTTGTGAATTTTTTTTTGCCTATATAGTATATATATATATATATATATATTTTTATTTTTTTTGTATACTTGTAAAAGGCGGTGAGTAAACCGTAAATAATCATAAATATGAATGTGTCTCACGAAAGTTATATTAAGTATAAGTTATATTATAAAAATGTAAAGGGAAACAAAACTGTATTAGATTAATATGCGTTCCGATTGTATATTCTTTTTTTTATGCATGCTGTGTTTGCCGATTGATATTGTACACAACGGATGTTTAACTATTGTGCATGTAACCTTACTATGAAAATGTGTAACAATTGTAGGCGAATCAATAAATAAATAAATAAATACCTTACACGATATAATGAAAACATTCCAAAGGGGGGGAGGGGGGGGGCGACACGCACCCCCTCCTCTTTTCAAGTAGTCAGTTCCCAACAACAAATATAAACAAAGCAATACTAGTAATTTGAGAATTTTGCTTTGGTCCGATGAGGAGTTCCGTTCCATATCTCTGAAGTTCATGGTCTAATCATAACAAAATTTAAATGGGACCAATCGGGAAGTATACCCTTTCGAACAAAAAAAGATTTTTTCAAATCGGTCCATAAATGACGGAGATATGAGGTAACACACATAAAAAATAAAAAAAATCAAAATAAAAAAAAAATACAACCGAATTGAGAACCTCCTCCTTTTTGAAGTCGGTTAAAAAGCACGTAAAAACTAAGAAACTAACACGAAATAAAAAGGCCGGTAAAAAAACAAAAGTTAAAAAAAATACACGCCTGAAAAGTATAAATTAGCGTTACAAGCGTTTTTTTTTTTTAATCATTACCTTTTCATTGTCAGTTAAGTTTTTAGGCTTAATTTCTTAAATAAATAAACGTAATGAAATAGTTTGTTTCAATATACAAAAGAATATAGTCGAGTGGAGTAGTACATACAAAGCGTAGTAGCACCGCGAGCGGCGATTTTTTTTCGCATTTTTGACGATCGCATGATGTCATTCTAAATGCATTTATGGCTTTTGGCTAAATTCACAAATGTTCAATTTTAAGTTGCCGATAAGTCTAGTGCTGTCACTATCGTTGGACTCTCGTGATAAGTTTCACTCAAAAAATTACGCTCAGGCAGAGATGAGTGGCTTTAAATACGCGGAGTCCCCTTTCGCGCGGGGCCCGTAGCAATTGCTACTCTTGCTACGTGGTTAATCCGGCACAGATGGTAATCACAACTTCAGCTGCTGCTAGAGCCTGATTAGTAATCTCCTTTCGTCTTTCTATCAATCATCGTAGTTTGTTATTTACAAAACTTGTGCTTAAAACCCCTGAAAAGTATAAGTTAGCATTATAAGCGTGTTTTTTTTTAATCGTTACGTTTTCATTGTTATTTAAGTTTTTTAGGTTTAATTTCTTAAATAAATAAACGTAATGAATTGGTTTGTTTGAATATACAAAAGAAAATAGTTGTGTAAGCAGTACATACAAAGCGTAGCAGCAGCGCGAGCGAAGCGAGCGCGATTTTTTTTTCGCATTTTTGGGGAAATCATGATGTCATTCAAAGTGCATTTATGACTTTTGGCTAAATTCACAAATGCTCAATTTTAAGTTGCCGATAAGTCTAGTGCTGTCACTTTCGTTGGACTCTCGTGATAAGTTTCACTCAAAAAATTACGCTCAGGCAGAGATGAGTGGGTTTAAATATGCGGAGCCCCCTTTCGCGCGGGGCCCGTAGCAATTGCTTAATTTCTTAAATAAATAAACGTAATGAAATGGTTTGTTTGAATATACAAAAGAAAATAGTCGAGTGAAGCAGTTTATATAAAGCGTAGCATTAGCGCGAGCGCAGCGAGCGCGATTTTTTTTTTCGCATTTTTGGCGAAAGCATGACGTCATTCTAAATGCATTTATGGCTTTTGGCTAAATTCTCAAATGCTCAATTTTAAGTTGCCGATAAGTCTAGTGCTGTCACTTTCGTTGGACTCTCGTGATAAGTTTCACTCAAAAAATTACGCTCAGGCAGAGATGAGTGGGTTTAAATATGCGGAGCCCCCTTTCGCGCGCGGCCCGTAGCAATTGCTACTCTTGCTGCGTGGCTAATCCGGTACTGATGGTAATCACAATTTCAGCTGATGCTAGAGCCTAATAAGTAATCGTCTTTCGTCTTTCTATCAATCATCGTAGTTTGTTATTTACAAAACTCCTGTGCTTAAAACCCTCTTTCCGTGGTTTAAATAATTTAATCTACTCTGATAATGTATTGTCAGCGTTTGCTCTAAGATAGGTACACGTAGCGATGTGGAGTTTCATACTAAGACTCGTATATTATGTAGGTACTACCAGAACTGTATTTTTGTGTTATTAAGAAAAAAAAGTGATGTGAATTGGTTTTAAAACATAACTATAAATCCACATAAATGTTTAGGTAACGACCAAAAATAATTAATTTTAGTTATATTCTAAAACTTCTCTGTAAACTACGTTCGTAGTTTTGCACTCGGTAGTTAAAATGTATAGAGATTCAGGACTGGTGACGCGAGAGCAAGGGACGTACAGTTGTCCGTGAGAGAAGCAGCTCATCCTGAGGTCGACACCTGCAGCCGTCAGTGTCTGCCCCTGCGACTTGTTTATGGTCATAGCGAAGCATACGCACACAGGAAACTGCACGCGCTTAAACTGAAAGGGATAATTGTGGGGAATTAGTGGTATACGTGGTATAAACACTGTCTCGCCAACGCCACCACCCGTTAGAATTTCCGCCTCAATGATGTTCCTCTGCAAAGAAACGACTTTGAGTCGAGTCTCGTTCAAAAGTTTTGGCGGAGTTAAATTGCGAAGGAGCATAATCGGGACACCGATCTTTAGCTTGATGACGTGCGCTGGAAGTCCACTTGCAGTAAGGAAAATTGAGAAATTCTACGGGATAATGTGTGGCGTCATCTTGATCAACAACAGTGTTTATCGAAGTGTAAACCACCTCATTCCCCTCAATTTCCGAGAGAATGCTTTCGTTGATCGCGGTTCTATGTTCGACCTATATGTATGTTTGTTCACAATTTTCTCAGAAACGATTGATTCGATTTGAATGGGGTTTTCGCTATTCGACTGCATATTTTTCTTATCTGATGAAAACATTCAGAGATAGACAATAGACCTCTTTAATAAATGACAGCAAATTTTCCGCGATTATTACAATCGTATGTCTAGGTGTTGTTTACACCATTCCATTGCAAAACATCACGGCTGTTTGCTTTGGAGGGATAGGCAAATGTGTAGGTACTGTAAACTCTCTTTTAGAGAGTTAAAACACTTATGATTGCTGTTGCCACTGACGCCAACGCCATCTAGTTAGGTTCAAGGAACTATTTTGTTTGAATATATTTTTATAACCGAATAGCTTGATAATTTATACCCTATAACCTGACCCGACCTGCAACAAATATGTATTCCAAATATCAACAAAATCCATCCAGTAGTTTCGGCGTGAAGTTCAAACATATAAACAGACAAACAGATAAACAGACAGAAAAAAATTCTAAAAACTCTCTTTTTGTTAGCTGTAGCGTTTTTCCAACAATTTGCACTTATTTTTTCTGGAAAATATTCAATGTACAGATTTTACTTCGTTACGATTTTATTATATGTATAGAAGTTAGGATTAGGATAGAATAAACTAATGACTGCCTCGTTGTTCTAGTGGTCGCAAGTGCGACTGCTGATCGACCCCTAGGTCGGGCAAAGTATAGTTAGGTTTCTCCGTGTGGAATTTCGCAGTAGCAGCCCGGAGTCTGCATTTGTGCCCGGTTAATGGCAACAAGCTCGCACCCTATTCCATGGTACTTAAAAATAACGGCGAAATGAGGATGTATATGTATTGTGTGTAGTATATTTTTTGCAGCAGTACACCACGGACTACCCCCTCTATCTTATTCATTGTTTTCCTGTTCATCCAAAGGTTGTCTGGTAGATATCGCTATCGGCGATAAGACCGCCATTGTACCCTTCAATATATGATATTGTATAAGAGCTGTGTTACAATTTTGGTGTACAATAAAGTATATTCTATTCTATATACCCTTTATATATATTATATTATATAACCTTTCAGGGAATACAGGTGTGATGTTATATTTATGTCAACCTAATTACCTGACAGTCTAGTTAAGTAAATCCATGGCTGAATAAATCTATGTAGACGCTTGTCGTTAGTGCAAGTAAAATAAACAGAAACAAGGCGAAATAAATACTGCCGCGTTTTCTTCGCTTCCCAGAAGAATGTTAAAGTCGCCAGAATATGTACTGGAATAACATTATTGTTATCTTTATTCATTTTCTTTACAAACCTAGTGTCATTTTACCTTTTTTTTAAATTGTTTCTTTAGCTCTGTGCTAATAAAAACAAAGGTATCAATGCATATTCCACACACATTTTAGTATACAGGGTTTAAACGAATTCGTGTAATTCCTTCAAACCACATGATCTATTAATGATATAGATTAAGCCCGCACATTAGTTTATTTATAAATAAAAAAAAAAAAAAACTTGCGGTTCTGTTAAGTCATCTTATCTAAACGACGCCATGAGATTTCAATAAAAAAAAAAACGAAAATATTTTTCGCGAAAAAATTGTTTTGTCTGATAGAACATCTCGATGCCACGCATAAATGAATGAAAGCACGACGACACAGCTGGCAGACACGACTAGCGTGATATCGCTCCTTGCAGTCAGTTAACTTGGGGAGCTAAAATGACTCAGAAACAGAACATAATGTGCTCTTCATGAAAAAAATATTTTTGTTGAATCTTAAAAATCCTTTCCCGGTTTTATCTGTATCACCAGTAGATCATGCAGTTTTAAGGAACTACACGAATACGTTTACACTCTGCAAACTATATGTTTATGTTATTGATTAGGTATAACATAAAAAAAAACACTAACATATACCACAATACAATCAGTTCTAAGCCCGATAAATCTCCGATGGAATTACTCGTTGTAACTTAGCTTTAGCTTATAACATAAAGCTACTGCTCCATGTTACAAACTCCGTCCAACTTTGACGTCTGTTTCCTTCCTAAGTTACAGTTACAGACGGGCGATTGTTTTATATTGAAAGCTTTTATAACTTGCATGACTGTTCGGTGTGGAAATAGATATGTTTTTTTTTATATTGTGACAGTTAAATGTTTAAGAGCAACACTCACATCCCTCATAAACTGGGTAAACGAATTCGTGTAATTCCTTCAAACCACATAATCTATTAATAACATAGATAAACCCCGCTCGGGACATAATATAATTAAAAAAATCTTTTTTTTCTTGCGGTAGGATTGCCTGTCCACATCTCCACGTCACGACGTCGGCAACGTGGAACGGTGCGTTGACATGACGTGCAAATCGTTACTGTATCGTAAAAATGCACGACACGACGCTGCAACGTTACACGTCGCCGTACCTTGTAAAATTCCGGTACATTCTTCACTAAAATTTGTCTGCTTACGACAGCGTCAGACGCGGCGTTCCACGGCGACGTTGCCGTACCGTGAACTAGCACGACGCGGCAACGCACCGTGCCGCGACACCGCACCGTTCCACGTTGACGACGTCGTAACGTGGAGATGTGGACAGGCCGTATGTCATCGTCACCCTGACGGCCCGCAACGTCGCAACCTTGAAACTTCAAAACTCATTTATTCAAAATAGACTAGAATTACTTAGTTCTTTTTGAACGTCAAAATTACATATAAAACATCCCACAAAAGCGCCCACCCTTCACCGCTTCCTAGTGTTTTTGCTGTGAAGAAGAAACGGCGCAACAAACTCCCCAGCAACACATATACATATGTCTGTCAAGTGAACAAATTAATTGAATCTAGTCTATACACAGCAAAAGGTAACATTAATTACAATAATGAAATTATGCAAAATGCGGATGATAAACAAAGTATAGGTAGGTAACCCTGCAGACCGCAGCGAGCGATGCCCGTCAGGGTAATAAGGGGGTACCGTACGATCTCCTTCGAGGCGGGGAGCCTCCTAGCCGGATCGATGCCCTGGGATCCGGAGGCGAAAGCTCTCGCGCTGAGGTATTATCAGCGCGAGGAGGCACCTGATCGGAGCGAGCTCCGCCAGATCCTAGTGGCCGAATGGAATTAGCGACTTGCGCAACTCAGCGCAGGGCACGATGCAATAGCGGCGGTAAGACCCGTCATGGAGGAGTGGCTGGAGAAGCGGCATGGCGCCCTCAGCTTCCGACTGACGCAGGTGCTCTCGGGACATGGATGTTTCGGGAAGTACTTGTGCCGCATAGGCCGGAAGCAGACGCCCGGATGTCACCACTGCGTCAACTGCCCCGAGGATACGGCGCTGCACACGCTGTAGGCGTGCCCTGCGTGCACGCACCGTGCCGTTTTGGTGGTCTCTATGGTTTTTCTGAAATAAAATCCGGTGTCATAAATGCAAATGGACTGATTTTGTCAAAAGAATTTGAGTGGTCTATCTATAGTTAAAACTACAAAATGTTTCACAAGATAAAACACATGCCGTCGTATTTTGTTTCAATCGGTTCCAGGCGCTTTGAGTTGGGATCCACAAGAGGTCTATAGTTTACAATGTCGGTTCCACAGGAACTTTATGTAGGTAATACTAGTGCCGTATCGTCGGTATTGTACATGTAGGTAATGAAAACAATAGTGATTTTACTTGAAAATTCACCAACCAAATACAACGTGTAACAAAAGTCCGAAATAATACTGAAGGACATGTATGTTTATTAAGTAGAGAATTTCCTGTAAAAATATTAATACTACTAACCAAAACTACTTACTAGTTCCACAAGTCAATAATATTTTAAACTAGGTGTGTACTAGGTAAAAATGAAATGTCCTATGTACCCTATTTAATCGCATTTATTCACCTTTCCAACTAATTTTTAACCGACGAAAAAAATGAGGAAGACGTCTTTTTTTATGTATGATCCCCGATTACCCAAAGACGCCTAAGCCGATTTGGAACATTCTACTTTTGTTTGAAAGGGTATACTTTCCAGGTGGTCCCATGGTCATCAGGTCAGGATCTGATGATGGCTGGATGAAGGCCGGACTTTGACCGGCTAAAAACCGACGGTTTTCCTTCTCCTGACCTTTGGCCAGGATCGCGGGATTTGCAGCTGCATGCATCGCAACCCCGGCAGGCCTCGGTCCGCCAGTCCTTGGCGGACCTCTCCTTCTGTGGGGCCTCGCCCCACGTCTTCCTGAGAGGCGTGTCCTCAGGACTGTCGATGCAGTGGTGACAACCGGATACTATACACCCCTGCTCTACCTTTCGGGGAATACAAGCGTGGTGTTATGTTATGTTAAAACACCTTGAAACTACGAACTCAGACTCTAGATTCACAAAACAATCTTAAATTGTAGTAACATTCTCTTAACGTATGTTTGCAATACTCTCTGTGTCGGCTTCCATACTGTTTGTTGTGATATCGGCTCAAGCCACAGGTGTGCCGATACCAGCTAATTTATAGCACAAAGTTCCTTTAAGTTTGTTCTTTACATTTTTATGTAGGAAGTCTTGCAAGTTTATCTTTTTAGTGTTTATGATACAAAGTGTCTTGAAAATAATGTTGGATTACTCGTTTCTCTTAGCTTTTTTGTAACTATGTTGGGGTCAGCTTCTAGTCTAACCAGATGCGGCTGAATACCAGTATTTTACACGGAGCGACTGCCATCAGATCTCCGCAACCCAGTAAGGCATTGCCGATATTCTAAGATTACCGGTTGTCAGACATTTGGGCTTGACTCGTATGACACCCGGCACTGGTGGTTCAACATGCTCTCCGACGCACGGAGGGGTCTCGATGTATAATCAATGGCACTGCAGACCCACCGTACCCCTGGCCGTACCCCTGGTGGTACTGTGGGTATTTTAAAGTAAAACGATACTTGCATTATGACATCTGAGCAACTTACAATACAAACATGTTCTATGAAAGTACATGACTAAGAAACAGAATTGTTACACGTTGCTTTGCATAAGACAAGAGTGTTTCTAAATCATTTATTTTCATAGAAAATGTTTGTATTGTCAGTTGCTCAGATGTCATAATGCATCGCATACTTTGCATACGTGGGATCAGTTTTTCTCTAGCTTAACTGTATTCGAAAAATGTTGCACTGTAAATATAAGAAATCAGTAACATAAAACCTATCTAGATACTCGAACAGCGAACTGAAAACAAACTCAATACAAAATCGCATACATTTGTAGAGAAACGGTACCGCATTACCTATATCGGAACACAAACATTCATCTTTAGTCTAAAAGTTGGAGCAAGGAAACCGAGTCTGTATCATTTGTGTATCTTACGACCTCTGCTCACGAACAATGATACAAAAGTATTGTATTGTATTGCTTTAAACAATCCATGTCCATGTAAATGTTTGAGGGCCATAACCGTGAATCGAAATACTAATGTTATCAAGATTTAAAAAAAGCTCAAAATACCTTTTTTTATCCTGATGTTCGACCGAATTACACCGGCCGTGGTCACAGTCCGCGGTAGACTGAAGTGGCGAATCAGTATTTTTATAATGTGTACAAATCGCGAAAGTTTAATTAAAATCATTTAAAAGAAGCTGTAAAAAAAAGATTTAAAAGTTTTTAAAACATTAATAAAAAATGTTACTTCAAAGAGTGTCCCTCAATCCTTATTTAAGAGTACCTGTATCTCGGTAAATCGTAAATCTTTGTCCATTCACTATAAGAAATTATTTTCCCATTTAAATTCTCATCGAGACACAGCTTCAATAGAATTAAAATTGTAAACATCCTGTTATTCATCAAGTACTCCAGTTTTGATGGCATCACATGGTAAGTTCTGTTATGACCTGATGTTGTTTATTCATTCTATGAAGTAGCCTCTAGGCAATAACTGTGAATGACAAGTTTCTGTCAATTAGTTTTAAAGAGCACGTAAACTGCGAATGATTCATTTCTAGATACTTTCATGCCTGTAATTTCCTGTGGGTTAAGTAGCGACAAGTCTGTCGGACACTTAAGTTTATCGATGACGCCGGACACTTGACAGACGGCGAGCTTATTATCATTGAACTATAATATAAATTGTTTTTCATCATCCCCCTGCTCTTATCCCCCACACCAGGTTGGCGCAACGTGTATTGCTCTTAAATATATGAGAGAAAAACATGTTACAAGTTGTGTTTTATCTATACTTATTCAAAAACGCCATGTATCGATACAAATAACATGCCGTGTGCACAGGTCTTAACAGAAGACGCAGTGGAGGCTGGATGCGTTCCAAGTAGGACGTCCTGTCGCCAAATATCTTGTGAATTTGATAGTGAAACAAATGTTGTAAATTGGATCGTTTTACTAGAAAGAAAAACTGTTCGTTGAAAAATTGAAGACGCTAATTGGAAAGTGAAAACAAATCAATTGACTAGTTGCGAGGCATGTTGTCTTCATTATTCATAATTTCAGTTCGAAAATGGTAAACGGCCGAAGAGGATGTTGCTGCCCATCCTCTTGAATCCTTGAGTGGCCTATTACGCGTCTATGGTATTCACATTTGTCACCAGTCCCACTGGTGACAAACGTGAACACTGGTGTCTCCCTAAACGAGTTGATAGAGGGGAAATGTTCCGGAATGTACAATTTCCACCAACCGGGCCACGCAGGAGCGCATGCGCCCGTAGCCGACCGCGTCCGCCCGACGGCTACAATCTGCTGGGACCCGGACGCATACGCGCGCGTGCTCGTGTATCCGCTATCGGAGTCAGTTTCTACCAGCGGTGTGGCCGAGCGGAGCCGACCGGACGCGACGACGACAGCCGAGCGCCGATGTCCACGTACTCGAGCATCCGACCGGCTGCCGCGGCATACGCGCGGATCTAACCGAGTTCCAAGCAGTGCAATTTCCATGCAAACATGAAACTTAACTATTGTATAGAAGCCTGAATTTCCTTTAGCACAGTGTGAAATGCGCTCCAGCGCGCACCGGTGCGCCCCGTTTGGTGGAAATCGTACATATCGCCAGTCACGACTATGTCAACCGCGTTGCTCTAAGATATCAGTGCCTGTAGACAAAATGGCAATCGATGATCGCTAGAGAATAGAAACGACAATTAAATGTATGGGAATGACATAACAGATCGCTTGACTGGTCGAAAGCTTATGTCAATCCAGTACGTCTTTCTATTCTCTAGCGATCATCGATTGCCATTTGTCTACAGGCACTGGTGTTCATTAAAATAGACTATATTGTTTTCACGGTAAGTTGATTAATTTGGCAGATGCCAGTTCATGACATGAAAATAAATTGTAATGGCGATTGTTTCTGACAATTTAATTCAATATGTATTAAATCAATTTAAAAGATTAGTAAAGCGTTACCCAGAAGGTTGTTTTAAAATCAGAAACATAGAAACAATATAGTTTTATGTGTTTAACGCCATAATTATATATTGCGTAAATGATTTTGAAAAAACCCCGACGCGTTTTCAAACTTGCGTCAGACGGTACCAGTTGCCAGAGATGTGCGTATCGATAAAATAATTTCGATAAATTTATTAACAGAATGAATATTTTGACTATCCTAATAATTATACATAGACGATAGGCTCAGTTGATTGAATAATTAAAATAAGGCTCATTATAGCCCAGTTGCCTTGCAAAAGGTCGGTCAGTCCTAAATTTTGGATACGTGTTATGGATATGTGTTCTTATAAAAATTACAAATTTTGTACCTTGAGTGACCTCGGCGCGCTCTGCCATCTTGGGTTAAAGAACCCAAAAATTAGTTTTTATTAAATAACTCCTTATGGGTTTTATGCCAAAAATTATTCACATCATTTTGTAGAAAATTAAATTCTTATTTTTCATTCCCGACTCAAAATAAGAGGTATTTTATAGGTTTGAAGCCCACGTCTGTCTTTCTGTTTGGCTGTCTATTTCTCTCTCTGTCTGTGTGTCTGTTTTTTGTTTTGGGCTTTTCATAAAAACAGATAACATAACACATCCAAAATTCAGGACCGACGAACCTACCGAACCTAACGAAAGATAAACCTCTTTTTCGCATCCGGTTCGACTGGAAGCCGACCCCAACATAGTTGGGAAAAGGCTAGGCAGATGATGAAATAAACATTTATGTTCACTCATCCCATACCTGCTGGATTCATTATCACATCAGCAAGTAATCGTCTATTGTTGAAGATATGCATGCTATTGACTTAATCCTAATTAAGTACTTAAATCACAAGTATTTGAAATGTACATAAAATCACATTACAATAATTTGTCAAATTCTCCCTGAAATTTTACAAATTTTATCGATAGTTGAATCGACTACAGTCACATGTCTAGCAACTCCTATTGACATGTGTCATTTTAATCTTCTTATCGTGAAAACAATATACATTTACATTTATTTCCCAAAGACGATCAAATTCTTCCTTACGCCTTCATCTTCAAAATGTATTATAATTAATATTTCGTTCCAGACGGGGCACAACAAAAGGATTTTCGTAAATTAATAATGACAGAGATAGCAATAAGAAGCTTAGGGGAGGCTCGAGATTTGTTTAATATTGTAGTCATTATTTTTACTGAGAGACTTTTTTGGCGGCTATTGGCTTTAGTTTTTGTAAAGTATCGTTTTAAATTGATTATCGTAAGTGTGAAAGAGTAATGAGGCCTTAGTGCAGCCCTTCGTCAACGTTGTTATGTCTACATCAGTGCGCTTTCATGTTCATCTTGCGCTTTCAACTTTCAATTCCTCTTGCGTCAAGCGCATGCAATATTGATTGCCATAAGACGCATGCTGCAGCTTATCGTCTACACCGGTGCGCCTCGGTCAGTCGTCAGTCGACGTACAATAGACGGATTAGCTTGCGCTAGGGGCATGCGCTTTTGTCGAACTAGTATTAACACAATCGAGTCCACCACACTTTTCATAGAGCTCATTCGCCATCCCGCCATACATATTGCTAGTGAACCTTCCAGGAGGGTCCTCGGATTTACGTTGCGCTAAAACTGAACCCTCGAGGAGGGTTCCTGGCATTAAGTTAAAAACCGTGAAAAACACGCTACTACGTTGTAAAATAGGTGTTTGCTTGTTTCATGATAGTGAATTTTCCAAGGAACATGCATTTAAAAATGAGCCCTTCTATAGGGCACCCGGCACTGAACGTGTTAAGGCATGCGCTATGGAGCTTCACGCATGCCTCAGACGAAGACGCAAGATGAATATGAAAGCGCACTGGTGTAAACATAGCTTATTAAATTCTTTTATGCGAATTAAAATGAATGTACCTTTTATTTTTACAGTAAACTCCTTTTTTTTATGGATGTTTTTAAATTGTGATGGCTGGGCTTTAGTCTGCCCAGGTGACTTAGTCCTAATAAGTCGGTGCATGCCTTTTTTTTTGTCGCCGGAAAGTCCTTATGGATACCCTTCGCCCGAGTAAGGCGGAGGGGTTATGCCGGACTCTTATCGGTGAAAAACCCACGGTGTTCCTCCTCCTGTCGTATGGCCGGGGTCGCGGGCTTCGCAGCTGCATGCACCGTAACCTCAGCAGAACTCTGTGCATTCCTGCCCTATTGTAAGTTTTGTAGCTACTTAACGCTACTATATTGCGTTTTTGTAAGTTTAATCTATTGGATCAGCGGTTCCACGACTTTTTTTCTCATAGACCACTTTCAAAATTTAGCTGGTTCCAGTGGACCCCCTGCAGATACATTTCTACCATATTACCATATAAAATGTGAAGATTAGATCTCTTGGTCACGCTAACGTAGACCCCCGTCGAGTCTCCCGTGGACCCCTGGGGGTCCACCTGGACCACTTTGGGAATCTCTGTATTAAATCAATAGAAAAATGCGTTTATATGTTTTTTTTTGCATTTACTATCAAGCAAACACACAAGATTACCTCAAAATCTTTATCCTTACTAATATTATAAATACGAAAGTAACTCTGTCCGTCTGTTACCTCATCGCGACTAAACTACTGAACAGATTTTGATAAAACTTGGCAAAGAGTAGTCTGGAACCTGGAGAAGGACAGGTTACTTTTATTCAGAAAAACGCAGAATTCGCGATAAACCACATCCACGCAGACGAAGCCGAGGGCAATGTCTAGTTATGAATAAATAAAACAAATGGGTATAGTGGTCAAATATTTTATTCTAAAACGCAATAGGCTGCAACACGCAGACATCTTAACTCCGAAATCCGAAATGAAAACAGCAATTTAAATGTACTAATAAATAAATCGACTAAGATTAATCGCGACTTATTTTAAGACTAAAATCTACAAAAGCTAAACTAAGTAGGTACTAGCTAAAATAATAACTCACGCTTTTAGTTTAAATAAATAGTTCTGATTCCAGAATATTTTGGCAGAACTATTTATTTAAACTAAAAGCGTGGGTTATTATTTTATCCTAATACATAACAGCGAAAAAAGAGTAGGAGGAACGGAGTACCTGAAAGACAAAAAAGATATATTATAGAATCCCTGATTCATTTCAATTCTCGAAACTTTTACAACAAATACAACGTGTTACAAAAATACCCCTAAAGCCGAAAGGGGATTAAAAGGTCCCGTGTAAAGTGTCTATTGGCAATATTTTAAAATAAAAGAAAGACCCAAAAACAAAATTTGGACAAATGATAAAATAAAATCATCACTGAAACGCAACCCTGAAAATACAAAAGTAAAGAGTAGACTACCCAGAAAGTTATTTACATTCTTACCTAATTTCCTCTGAGACGTAAATGACAACAACCTTAAAAGACTACTTGATTAACATTTTCTTTTTTAAGGGGAATTATGTAACACGTTGTATATGGCACGCAACAGTGAAAATAAATGAAATATTTAATAAAATATACTATAACGCCAACGAAACGCAACGCGCACCAAGGAACGGAAAAGTAACCTTAATTCTGTAGAAATAACGGTATTATTAATAACGGTATTTCTCTAGAACTTCTATAGAATGAAGATTATTGTTTGCGGTCTCTGCCGCGCATGACCGGCGTCCAGTGTACCGAACGAAGACTTAGGGCCGAGTCACACCGGAATGGCAGCGGCTGGCAGCGGCCGGCGGCGTCGCCAGCGGCCCCCAGCGTCGCCGCTGTCAGCCGCTGGCGGCCTCGCGCGACCTCCAGACCCCACGCGCCTAGTCTCCTCTTGACTAGTTTAGTTTCTACATTCGACAAGGAAACTCTTGTGTTTGGAGTGAACATGATGGAATTGGTTATTATAGCACTTATTGCGGAAGGCTTAGTAGGCGTTTCGGCCGCTGAGTTTCGTCCGATCCGGCCGAAACAGCCATTTCATTATTATTAATATTTTTGAGTGGTGTTTCGGACGAATTCTTTTTAAAGGCAAAGTAACGTCAGAAACATAATCAAATAATACCTATTTTACTTTGTGGCCATGGATAAATCGAAATGTACAATCAAATAAAAAAAGTCTTATTTTTTTACTGAATCCTTATTATGGCCACGCCCATCTGTCTGATAGTCTAATGCGTACTATAGTTGTACCAATCATCAAAAATAAAACTGGTGATACATCAGATGTAAACAATTATAGACCGATCTCTCTAGCCACAGTGGTCGCTAAAGTGCTGGACAGTCTGCTTGGTCAGCACCTGGATATACACGTATCGCTAAACGATGCGCAGTTCGGCTTCAGGCCCGGGCTTTCCACCGAGAGTGCTATCCTGTGCCTCAAGCAGACTGTACAGTATTACACGAGTAGAAGGACCCCAGTGTATGCATGCTACCTGGATTTATCGAAAGCGTTCGATCTTGTATCGTACGATATTCTATGGGATAAATTAAGGGATGAAACCTGTCTACCTAGGGAAATTGTGCTAATGTTTATGCATTGGTATAAAAATCAAACGAATTTTGTAAGATGGGCAGGTGCTCTCTCGGAGGAGTATGGGCTGGGGTGCGGGGTGAGGCAGGGGGGGCTGACCTCTCCCACGCTCTTCAACCTATACGTCGACCGACTGATCGGTGAGCTCAGCAGCACCGGCGTCGGGTGTCATATAGATGGAGTGTGCGTGAATAACATCAGTTACGCAGACGATATGGTGCTTCTGAGCCCATCGATTGGTGCCTTACGAAGGCTACTGAAAATTTGTGAGTCCTACGCGGTGACTCATGGGCTCAAATACAACACGAAAAAGAGTGAAATAATGGTTTTCAGGCCGGACAATAAGCGATACACATTCGTTCCGAATTTTTCTTTATGTGGTACAGCTCTAAACAAAGTCGAGAAATTTAAAAATTTGGGCCACTGGGTCACTGAGGACCTTAAGGACGGTGTGGACATTGAAAGGGAGCGCAGAGCGCTGTCTGTCCGATGCAACATGTTGGCCCGCAGGTTCTCGAGGTGCACGGGGACTGTCAAAGTTGCGCTTTTTAAAGCGTACTGTCAGTCCTTTTACACCTGCAGCCTGTGGGTTAACTATACGCAGCGGACATGCAGCGATCTGCGCGTTCAATACAATAACGCGTTCCGGGTGCTGTTGGGGCTGCCGCGCTACTGTAGCGCCTCAGCGATGTTCGCGGCGGCTGACACAGACGGCTTTGCGGCCATCATGCGCAAACAGTGCGCTTCTATCATGCGCCGCACGCGCGACAGTCCCAACACTATCCTGCGTGCGCTGGCGGACCGGTGGGACTCTCCGATGCTGGCTCGCTGGATACGGCTGCATGCAGTCGTATAGTGATTTGTCACCATCATCGGGGAGACCACCCGGACTTGCCACTTAGTGTTTAATTGAATGGAATAAAATAATAATTTTTATTACTATTGTTATTGTATATTATTTAATTAAATTACTATTATGTCATAATGCCAATCAATTGTTAATTAATTATTACTAACACTAGTTTGTAAGCTCGCAATTGTACTAACAAATATGGATGTAATCTTATGATGAATCTGAAATAAATGATTATTATTATTATTCCGTTTATTCATTTAGATAACATATAAAATTACATTTTTAAATATTTAAATACAAAAAAAAACATTTAAAAATATAAAAATATAGTAACCCACCGGCATCGGGAACAGGGTCCAAGCTACCGGTGGTCAGGGCCTCAGAGAGAGGAACTTCCTAACAATACGCGCCGTGTCCAGAAGTACCGCTCTCTGCACCAGACCCTTGATCCAGCTGCCCAACGAGAGCCTCTTGAGATGTTGGTCGAGGCTCTTGGCTATTAAACCATTGGCCGTAACGACTATCGGCACAATGATTGCTGAATCAACATCCCACATGGCGACAACCTCGTGTGCCAAGTCTTGATATTTAATTTCTTTATCTTTCTCGGCTTTCACAAGGTTCTCGTCATGCGGAACCGTGATATCAACAATCATTGTGAGACGCTCTGATCGATCTATCACCACGATGTCAGGCTTATTGGCAACAATAGTCCTGTCGGTGATGATAGATCGATCCCAGTACAATGTGACATGACCATTCTCGAGAACTGGGTCGGGCACATACTTGTAGTATGGTACTTCTGTGTCCACAAGGTTATATTTCAGAGCAAGTTGCTGGTGGATAATCCTAGCTACGAGGTTGTGCCTGTGCAAATACTCGCCGTTAGCAAGACGAGAACAACCAGAGACAATATGTCGGATGGATTCACCGGGACAGTGGCATGCCCGACAGATGTCAACCGTGCCGTCCTTCACAATATATTTTCTGTAGTTGTTCGTCATCATTACTTCGTCCATAATCGCACAAACAAAACCTTCGGTTTCACCAAATAGGTCACCGAAACGTAGCCAGGCCACGGACGCTAGAAAATCTACATCGGGCCCATGAAGGGCCCGGTAGAAGCGTCCGTGAAGCTCCTTGCTCCGCCATACCTCCCTGCGGTCATTAGTATCAAGTACTACAGGTTTGCGCCAGTTCTCTTTAGCCAAGGAGAGCGGGGTGAATCCTTTGTCCACTGCGACCACATCTCGATGCATCCCCACGTCGGCTTGGGAGAAGTACTCCCTGAGACTGCACACCTCGCGGTTGTGGAGGGTCTTAGCATTTAAAAAGCCTCGACCACCACACTTCCGCGGGATGTACAGTCTCATTATTATTATTCCCTTTATTCACATTTTTTTACATATTTACTTACATTTTTAAATATTCTAATATAAAAATAAAAACATTTAAAAATATAAAAAAATAGTATCCCACCGGCATCGGGAACAAGGTCCAAGCTGCCGGCAGTCAGGGCTCCAGAGAAAGGAACCTCCTCACTATGCGTGCCGTATCCAGGAGTACTGCTTTCTGTATCAAGCCCTTGATCCAGCCATCCAACGAGAGCCTCTTAAGGTGTTGATCGAGGCTCTTGGCTATGAGGCCATTCGCCGTAACGACTATCGGAACAATGACTGCTGAGTCCACATCCCACATGGCGACAACCTCGTGTGCTAGATCAAGATATTTTAATTGTTTATCTTTCTCAGCTTTCACGAGGTTCTCGTCATGAGGGACCGTGATATCAACAATCATTGTGCGGCGCTCTGATCGATCTATTACCACTATATCAGGCTTATTGGCAACAATAGTCCTGTCAGTGATAATAGATCGATCCCAGTACAGTGTGGCATGACCATTCTCGAGAACTGGGTCGGGCACATACCTGTAGTACGGTACTTCCGATTCGACAAGGTTATATTTTAGAGCAAGTTGCTGATGAATAATCCTGGCCACCAGGTTGTGTCTGTGCAAGTATTCACCGTTGGCAAGACGAGAACAACCGGAAACAATGTGTCGGATAGATTCTCCCGGACGGTGGCATGCCCGACAGATGTCAACCGTGCCATCCTTCACAATATATTTCCTATAATTGTTCGTCATCATGACTTCGTCCATAATTGCACAAACAAAACCTTCGGTTTCCCCGAAAAGGTCACCAAACCGTAGCCAGGATACGGACGCTGAAAAGTCAACATCGGGCCCATGAAGGGCTCGATAGAAGCGCCCGTGTAGCTCCTTGCTTTGCCATACTTCCTCGCGATCATTGGTACTAAGTACTACAGGCTTGCGCCAGTTCTCTTAAGCCAAGGCGAGCGGGGTAAGGCCCCTGTCCACTGCGACCACATCTCGATGCATCTCCCCTTCAGCTTGGAGGAAATACTCCCTGAGACTGTACACTTCGCGATTGTGTAGGGTCTTAGCGTTTAAAAAGCCTCGACCCCCACACTTTCGCGGAATGTACAGCCTCATCACTGAAGAGCGTGGGTGATGCATCCGATGTACAGTCAGCAGTGCACGGACCCTTCTATCCAGGGCGTCAAGATCAGTCTGAGTCCACTTGAGTATGCCGAAGGAATACATCAAGACCGGCATGACCCAACCGTTAAAGGCGCGCACCTTGTTTCCGCCTGATAAAACACTTTTCAATACTTTATTCAGGCGGCCAAAGAAGCGCTCCCGTAACGATTGTCTCATGTCGGCCTCACTGATGCCTAAAGCCTCCGACATACCCAAGTATTTGTAGGTCTCAGTTGGGGAGAGGGATCTAAGTTGTATGGAATTCGAGAATTGGATTCCCTCGGATTCCACAATCCCCCCTCGCTTTACATGCATGACCGCGCATTTGTCCACACCAAATTCCATCCTGATAGAGTTACTGAAGTTTTCAGTTACCTTCAGTAACTCCATCAGTTGCAAATCAGTGGGGGCAAATAGTTTTAGGTCATCCATGTATAGGAGGTGGGATATAACTTGACCTTCTCTCCTCAACCGATAGCCTAGCCTTGTTCCCTCCAGCAATGTACTTAGGGGGTTCAAGGCTAAGCAAAACCACAACGGACTCAGACTGTCTCCCTGGAATATACCTCGCTCGATCCTTATCGGTTCCCCTCTCCCCAGAATCTCTCGACATCCCGGATAGCGAAGGACGGTTCTCCATTGCCTCATACATGACATCAGGAGGGTGCGAAGAGTTGTATTTATTTTATACAACTCCATCACCCTCATGAGCCATGTATGTGGCACCGAGTCATAGGCCTTCTTATAGTCTATCCAACATGTCGACAGATCCTTTTGGGAGCGACGAACTTGTTGGCTAATGGCCATGTCAATGAGGAGAAGCTCTTTAGTACCGCGGGACCCACTCCTACATCCATTTTGAGAAGGAGACAGAATATAATTATTATCAATATGATTAGAAATTTTGACTCTCAAAATGGATGTAAGGAGTTTATAGACCGTCGGTAAACATGTGATCGGCCTATAATTCTTGGGTTCCGAGGTACTACCAGATTTATAGAGCAGGTGGGTAACTCCAGTTGTAAGAAATTGGGGTAGCGACCCTGACTCCAAGGACGATTGGAATTGGGACGCCAAGCAAGCGTGCGAACTACGTAGCCACTTAATCCAAAAATTATGCAGCCCATCCGGCCCCGGAGACTTCCAATTGGGCAATGGACGGGCTGCAGTGGCTACGTCTTGGGGGCTGATTACAATTTCCCCCATTTCCGGTATTGTCTCGCACGCTCGTTCGATATCCCGCATCCAATCACCTTCGGTGTGAGCGACAGGCACCGACCAGATGCTGCGCCAGAATGAACTCATGGCATCATCACCCGGTAGGCGCATATCACTCACACCTGGGACAGGTCGCTCCCAAGTTCTATATACCCGCCTTTGGTCACTCTGGAAAGTGCGATTCTGAGTATATCGCTCCACACGTCGCTTATATCTTCTAATGCGGTTTGCCCATGCATAAACCTTCTGCTTCAGGAGGTCGATGCGCTCTGTGACACGGGACATATAATCTCGAGGGCTGATGTCAGTCCCCGAGAACGCCCGCCTCACAAAGCGCATCACTCTTGGGCGTGTGTTGCCCTCCCTGAAGCAGATCAGCTTGCCAATGAGTGCTCTAGCCCCGTCGATACGACGTTCAATCCTGTACTGCCAAGCCGGTACGGCGGGTTTCGGTCGTGTAGCTCGTTCATTTTCTGTAAGTTTAACGTTAGCTACACGACATGCCGCAATCGCCGCGCAGTACAGGATCGAGTGGGTATCGCCGAGGTCTTCGCTGCCATCAAAATAGTTTGACAGCAGCGAATCCAGAGCACACACCAGCGCCCGATTCTTTTTATGCATGGGCAAACGAGGCAAGCGTGGTTTTAGTTCTGGCGGTGTGGCCCGATATTCCAAAATCGCACCCTCCAGAGCGCTCCTCAATTCGTCACTGCACTGGTTACTTACTACAATAACCTCACCGTCACCTGCCTCATCAACATGAATGGGCCGCGGAGACACAGCAGGAAGCTGCGGCTGCTCCGCAGCCTGCAACGGGGTTGTGACGGTACGGTTATTCTGTACTTCAGAGCGAAGCCGCTCAAGTACGGTGTCGTCCAACCTGCGATTTCGTTGGATGACACGCACCTGATCCGACAGTCGCTGGGTCGAAACGTTGATGGCTGGCTCAAGCACCTGAAACAAAGACAGCATCCTATCTCGGTACGCAGTAAGGTTAATTCCCCCCTCTGTAGCCCCATAATATGCGCGCATGACGTTCTCATTAATGGACTGAGTCCATCGCATGCGCGACACATTTCCACCAGCAGACTTATTATTATTATTATTAGGTGGTTAAGATTCGATCACTAAGGCAAAAAGGAAAGAAAAAAAATTTTTTTTTTCGGCACTAGTTTCCCTGTGGTCTAAATCTATCTATACCAGTAGCAGATCATGCAGTTTTAAGGAATTACACGAATTCGTTAACACCCTGTATAAGACTGATTATTGATGTTTACATTTGTAATTCTTATTTTTAATTGATATATTAGACTGATTATTGTTGTTTACATTTATAATTCTTATTGTACGCTTTTTATTTGATATTTAAAGACTGATTATTGTGATTTATCATGTTTACTGTTGATTGTTGTAATTGTATATTAAACTTTATCTTTGTCCAACAATTCCCTGACTTTTACTTTAATAATATAACCCTGCCTAAGATTTTTCATTCTGACCGTACAAAATTTGCTTCAAAAAAAGTATCGTCCGAAACGCCACTCAAAAATATTAATAATAATTAAATGGGTGTTTCGGCCGGATCGGACGAAACTCAGCGGCCGAAACGCCTACTAAGCCTTGCGGAAGAAGAACAACGTATCCCGTCACTAGAATACAGAGAAATGGTGCGCTCAGTGTTGCGGCGGGGGTGAGGTTGCGCGCGGCCGCTCGCGGGCAGAATCACCGACAAGACACGAGTGGCGCGCGGCCGCTCGCGTCACTGCGGGCGGCCTCGCTACCTTTTCAAGCGATACTGGTCTTTTAAGTATGTAGATAAAGTTTAAAATTATTTCACACTGAAAGTGCTCGCCGCGTCGCTGCCGGCCGCTGCCATTCTGATGTAATTCGGCCCTTATGGCGCGTTTACATTAGGTTAGTTTGGCCGTATTCGACTGCAGCCAGTTTGCGGTGATCGACTTAGTATAAAAGTTGTTTCAGTTGGCCTTATTCAGTCATAACCGACTTGTTGAAATAACACGGACCCATCGATGTTCGCAACGTGATCGTATGAAATTCAAGCCACATTTGATCGCATATGATCGACGCATTCGGCCGATCGACCTAATGTATTCTATTCTATTCATATTACCCCTTCAATGATAGGTAGATTGGGCTTTCCTCATTAGAATACAAATTATCACCTATTTTTAAAATCTTAATACAGCTTTAGGTAATTGTTTTAATTTTAAAAATATGTGCTGTCGGGTTTGGGCACATTAATGTAAAAAATACATTGACTATTTATAATCAAACTGGATAAATTTCAGATTCCTAGCATTGTGGGAACATTTAAAAAATTAAATTAATCGTATCAACATCGAAAACTGACCAAAATTTTATTTTATTTTTTTTACTAACATGAATTTTCTTTTCGAACGCTCGGTCTGGGTCACTCTGTATAATGGCGCGTTTACATTAGGTCGGTCGGCTGAATGCGTCGATCGTATGCGATCAAATTAATGTGGCTTGAATTTCATACGATCACGTTGCGAACATCGATGGGTGACTCTCTTTTGTGTTAATACCTAGTTTTTTTTTTATCATTTTTTTTTTCGATGCTTTTGTCAATTTTTCTTACTACACAAGCCTCATAGGTAACTCATAATACTACCTAGGTGCTTCCATTCTTACCGATATAAAGTTATTATGAGACAAGATGATGACTCCGAAAGCTGTCATGTAGACGGGCACCTGACTCATCTGCAGAGCCACCACAGCCAGGGCCCGGAGTTCAGCTTGCGAACGACACTGCTCCCAGCCGCTGTGGAATATTGAAGTTCCGACCAACGACGCCTGTAAAATAGAATATAATAATACACAGAGCAATTAATTACTAAGGCACAGACATCACCAAAAATAAGAAAAAGAAATCTATTAGCATCGCTCTTCACTCATTTGGCACTTCGAATAGGACGGAAGAAGACAAAACACATGCGAATACTTGAGCAAGTTCCAAAATATGAGAGGTTTTCCTTCCTTAAACGATGCGCATCATAAAACTCACACCGATAATTCAGCCCTCATCAAGCTGTCTCGCCCCCAATTCCCCGCCAGCAACGCCCTAAGCCGAGGTCCGAGTCCCACTCGGGATCGCCCTTAGTGCTGTTGTTGCAGGTAGTCATGATGTTAGTGTAGTATAAGTAGTTAGCTTAAGTTAAGTATTTTACTTTCCCACCATTGGCTGGAGACGCTTCAGGTCTCGCCAACAACTGCCCGATTACGTAGAAACGGAAAAGAAAGGACCATCTCAAAGCAGTACGACAGAAACAAAAAGCGTCATAAAAGATGGCCAAAGAAGCCCCATTTACATTATGAAGGTTAAAAGAAATCTATGTAGACAAATAGGTACCTCATAAGTTACGTCTCCGGCAGCCATCATGTATGATCCAGTAAGTATCACAAGACACAGAATGAACGCCAAGTTAGCTACCAGATAGACCAAATTCCGCTCCGCCACCTGAAAATGTAAGTAGTTAAAAATACTTTCCAAAGAAGTCACATTGAAATCCGGCTGTCACACTGGGTTCCGTGTGGTGCCGAACATAAAGAATAGCACTACCCCATCTCTTCCCATGGGTTTCGTAAAAGGCGACTAAGGGATTCACTAGAGGATGGGCAGCAGCGGTCTCTTGAGTACTTTAACAACCATACTGCGATCGCCAACCCGCCTGCCAAGCGTGGTGATTATGGCAAATCCCCCCCAACATGGTCGATGTGACTATGCTTGGTGGAGGCCTATGTCCAGCAGTGGACGTCTTTCGGCTGAATGTTGATGATGATGTCACACTGAAATAAGGTTTCTGCTCGAGATTTCTCGAGTCGAGAATAAAAAAATAGATCCCTGTGTAGTTTCTGGCATAAAATCGACCAGGACTCATCAGCTAGCAGTGTCGTAAAAAACAAAATTAAATCGGCTATGAGCAGATGCATCAGACTGTCCGCTTCTTCTCTTCTCTCGTGTCGGCACAAACTATTTCACAATAGCTCATGCCGTGATGGAAACATTAACCAGTCAGCAGGATTGGTAGCGAGGCTGACTACCCAGGGTGCGACAGACGTACTTAAGTATCGTCACTTGTGGAAGCTCTGTAGAGTTATCTATCACGCTACATGTCACATGTATACAAAACTATGGCTGCATAGCCGACTACAGCGACATGAGTAACAACTCTTAAAATAACGTCACAGAATCCTGCATCGCGCAATCAAAATTTTGCACGCGGATTGCATATAATTATACCATCGCCCAGCAGCCCGCCAGGCACTAAGACTCAGTCTGGTTAGAGGATCTTCCTTTTACGTTAGAGAAATACCATATATCGTTTCTCCACAGCCCTTTTAATGTACCCTGGACTGTCCGCTGGATGTCTGCCTACTGGAAATAAAGTAACTAGTGCCCGGCAGACGGTCCACCGAAGGTCGGACACCGGTTGTGCCTAAAGCCGATTTTTCGGCTCTTGCCGGCCGAAGCTAAAGACCACGGTTTGATCACCTCAGGAATCTTAATTGAAAACTGTACAAAACATTAAAATTAAACGAACAAAAGCAGACACTTCCATTTTATACTCACAACCAGTTTTATGAGGCACATGACGAGCAGTGCATCACTTTCCATCACTTGAATGCTGTAGAGAGGACCCATAGACTGCTGCACATTGCGCGCGCACCTGAAAGACAATACGTAGAATTTTACGTCAATCTCATTGCGGTCTTGGGACCAGCCTTCTAATTGCACAAAACACTCGTAATCGCCATGGCTTTGATTTTGACAGGTCAACAATTTCCATAGCAACGTATCTATCAACAATCCGACTCCTCCACAACGATGTACTACGCAATAAATATTGTTGTATTGTCGAAATGAAAGCTATTGAAATTACGAATGTGATACGCATTTCGCATGTAGGTAGACTTAATGATGTAAACAATTGATTCAAAGAAAGATTTACAATGTAATTGTTAAAACTCAACACTCGTTTATGCAAAATAGACTAGAATTACTTAGTTCTTTTTGAACGTCAATTTTACATAAGACTGCCCCAAAAGCGCCCACCCTTCACCGCATCCTAGTGTTTATGCTGTGAAGAGGAAACGGAGCAACAAACTCCCCAGCAACACAGTTCAGTCTATCAAGTGAATAAATAAATGAGTCTAAACACAAAAAAGGTAATATTAATTACATTGATTAAATTATGTAAGTTAAGGATGATAAACAAAATATTTACCTAGAACAATTCTGGATGAATTGAAAACAAAAGTAAAAGTATCTAAATATAGATAATTCAACACAATATAAAGTGTGGAATGTTAAGTTCCAAAACATACCACAAGGCATCTGAATGCAATTTGATTCCAATGACAAAATCTTTCTTGAACTCCTCCTCACATTCCCTTCTTGTCTTTTTCCCTTTATTCTCCAGAGCCCTCATCCTCAGATTACGGAAATACAACCTTAGGAGCCTGAACTTATGGCCCACTGTGATCAGGGAGCAAAGGGCTAGGCAATCGCTGGTTGCCATCATGGCTACAATGTAGTACCAGTGGAACTCGACGAAGAAACGCAGCACGTTGATCGTGAAGCCTGTCTCTGAAGGGTTTGGGAAGAAGACTACTTCTGTGCGAATTGGTATGTCTGGAATATAAAGAAAATTATAAGGTTGATCGTACGGTTTAGTCCCATCTCTTCCCCTTCCCATGTCTTCCCCTGTTACGTTTCTTAGAGATGGGAAATTTTTGTAGTTATAAACGCACAGGGGAAGAGATGGGAAGGGGAAGAGATGGGACTAAACCGATCGACTAAAGTCACAGTCTTGTACCTTGAGAAACGAGTCTCAAGGAAGAAAATATGTCTTCAGACAAAGTGTCCTTGTGTTTACATAGAATTTGCAAAGACAATGCTATACCAGGTGCCTAATAAGTGAATAATAAGTAAATAGGCAGCAGTATCCACCTGAGCAATTAATTTTATTAATCTAGTTGTTAAAGATATCTGGAAGTTTAGTGGCGGTACGTACAAAACTACAAAGGAGGATGGGCGTTTTGGTACTCATGTCCAATCAAAATAAAAGAGATCATTCATTGTCGGCCCAAAAACCAAAGTGCCGGTAGTAGGTTGTAGAGACTTAGTGCGGTAGTAAAAAATACTCGGACTGACTTCCCCAACAGTGGTGACACCTTTTTTTTCGTTGGCACTTTGACTGAACTGACTGACAAAAGTCACTTTGACTTTTGGGCCGAACTTTGTATGAATCGTGAATGATCTCCTTTACCATCGTTGGATAGCTCTTTTCAAGAGTACAAAAAACTACTATGGCATCAAACCCGTATCAATTGTCCGTTTTGAAATATAGTCTTCAGAAGATACTGGACATTCAGTTCGAAATAAATTTTAAAAAATCATATCGCCGGTTTCGCTTGACCGATTTTGATGATATTTGCACAGATTTTGAGCTAAATAAAATGCAGTTAACGGATGAAAATCACAACAAAATCGGTTTAGTGTTTTTTCAGTTAAGGGTGATCTATCTATTAAAAAAATCGGACGCGTTTTTTTATGCCTAAAAATAAAAGTCGTTTCCCAGCAATTATTTTTGGTCAATGTAATTTAGTTTGATGTACAGAGTGCGTAGATTTCGGCTATGCGGGTCTTTTACACACTCGTCTACACACTGTATACTTATATACAATAAACGATGAAACTTACTTTATTTACTAGATAGATAGAACTTGTTTTATTTACATAGATAATGAAAAATATTAATAATTATTATTGTAATACCATGCCAAAATGGAGAAAAATGACAATAAAAGTATTACTATTACTTAAGAGTATTAGTAGTACTTAAGAGGATGTAACAAAAATAAATAACTTTCAAGCAGGATTACTTCGATCGGACAGCGAATCGGGACTAGCGCCATGGTTATTCTTAATCTACACAAAAATACCTTTCCAACGGTGTATCGATCATTCCGATTGGAGGCAGTACCAGACTTCATACATTTGTGCCCATCATCTTTTCCTAGTCATCGTGATAGAGAAACTGAACAGACCCTAATAAACCAAGTCTAGAATAAACATCATGAGAGTATGAAGGAAAATAAGACATAGAATACAACCATTTCTTAATCTTAATGGTAATTTAGGTGAAAACGATGATTCAGCTAGTAAATACAATGAAATCTTAACAGTAACTGTAAATAACAGATTTCAAAATATCATACCTTCTTTAAAATGAGTCCTGATTCCTTCAATGGTGGCTGCGCACAAAGTCACATAAGAAACACCTGTCAACGTGAAGCAGTTCCTAGCGAACTGCTTCACTGATTCTTTTTCTAGCTCTATAGAGTGGAAAATAGACCTACTCCCCTCCAATAAACGCTCCAATACATCCTCGATGCGGTCTTTCCAGATAAACAGAGTCAAGACCTTGCAATAAATCAAGGGGTGAGCAAAACTAAATTGCACTAAATCATTCTTTTCCCTGTAAGTCAAATCGGACCGAAAATATGACAAAAGTTCGTCGAACAAAACCAAAATAACGTAACCATTGGCTACCATTTGCCAGACCATGTACAATTTCTTCCTGTAATAAGAAACTTCGGTTTTTTCGTACCAGATATCTCCCATCCCTAAGTAAAATATTAATCTGCATAGTTGTTTGAAATAATATTTCTGGGGATGCGTTTCCTTTAGTGAAGGTACGTCCATACCGATAAATTTTTAAAACCGAATTGTTAGAAAGTTTCGATTCCAATTTGGTCATTGGGTATGATTAATTGAAATTGGTCTTCTTGAATTTAAAATCCAATTAACAGAATTGGTTAATTCGATAAATGGTACAGTTCTGATAAATGTTCCGATAGTTATGAATCAAATTATTTGTTCGTAAGTTATACTTAGGACAAAGTTTAACCATTTGACCTTGTTTGTACATTTCCCTGAAGACAAACGTAATATTTATTTCGAGAAAAATCCTAATATTGACTTAGAAGCAATTATGGGTGAATAAATGAATTAATATATGTACTTCTGATTTTCCGTAGTCAACAAATAATTATAGCAGCATCTCATTTTTAATCAGAAAAAAAAACATGTGTTTATCTTTTTAGACTGCCTCGTTGGTCTAATGGTCGCAAGCGCAACTGCTGAGCATGAAGTCCTGGGTTCGATCCCCAGGTTAGGCAAAGTGTTATTGAATTTGTCCGTGTGGAATTTCTCAATAGCAGCCCGAAGTCTGAATTTGTGACCGCTTGATGGCAATAGGCTCGCCCCCTACATGGGACATATACATGGGACTTTAACATAACGGCGAAATGAGGGTGCCCTATAGGTACACATCTGCCCAATCCTTCGGGGAACGTTTATTGTTAATGACACCACCAAACGATAACCCCCGGAATGTGGTTGCCAAAAAGGATTTGTTAACGACGCCACCATAATGTTGGGATGCCACAATTGGTAATAATATAATATGCGAAGTTAGAAAAGAGAAGACATTATGTTTAAAATAATATGGATTAAGGAGCATCATTCAAGTTAAATAAAAATTATATGTTTAGAAGTTCTTTTTATTTTAATATTTAGGTATACTCGTATATACACATACTCGTTGTTGCCCTGAAGGGCAACAACACTATTCATTATAATAATAAAATAAATCTTTATTGTATAAATAAACTTACAATTTCGCACTAGTTTCCACACTAGGATTCCCTGTGTCGTGGAAGCTAGGCGAAACCACTACATAAAATATACATATTAACAAAATACAATAATACAATACATTGTAAAACTTACAAAACTAACAAAAATAGTATACGTAAACAATAAAATATTAACACTAAATCACACGAGGAGTCGGCGTCGTGTGTCGCGCGATGTCTGGTAGCTGGCCCCGAAATCGTCGGAACGCTACACCTCTCGGCCAAAATTCCTCCTTCATGAACGTCGACAGCTGTTCAGTCGGCACTCTCACCACAAAGGAATTGAAATTAACATTGTGGCGAGACTCCAACCGTTCGACCTTCAGGGTGGAATTGGTCTTCACTCGGATGTACTCTACAATCTCCTGGGCTTTTGTAGAGTAATGTAGCCGAGACACGTATAGCAGCGTCGTTGGTACAGCAGGACGCAGCAGGTGATTCGGTCCGGTCAGTGCGGTACCACACTGGTTCCGAGAAGTGGGCTTTCTCTTCTTCTTCTCGACTTTGATAAAGCCCTCCTTATCGCACTTGTCCTTTTCGGAACCCTGCAGTCGCAGGTCACTATGAAAGGATTCACAGTGGTTCTGCTTATATGCTTTTTGCTGCTTTGCTTGCGACGCACCGGATTTGTTGGCGGCGGCAACAGCAGCGTAAGCTAGTTAAGGGGTCGACGTACTTATGCATGTCGTAACCTCTACCGGAGTCGCGATCTCGATAGTCGGTGACGCATTTAATATCGCCGACTCAAAACTGCTGATGGAAGCATTTCTCGCCCCGCCGCGACGCTTGCTCACGTTCGAGTCGTCAGGTAAGGTAACCTACTTAACGAAACAGCATTGCGTAACAACACTACTTCGGCACGTAGTTCACCTATGATGCTATACGATGACTCCGACTTAGACTGCATCTTGGCCAGGCTTGCTTTCAGGTATCTGACGTCCTCCTGCAGCATGGTGACATCAAAGAGGTCGTGTGGGTCGCTGAATGCCAACAGTTGATGTGGTGCACTCATAGTGACTAATGACGGGCAGCGGCTAGTAGCCGTGCAATACGCGAACTTAATATTGTGTAAACACGTCCGTCTCCGAGCGCGCATCGCACTGCACTCCATTAGTGGTGTCGTTAACAAATCCTTTTTGGCAACCACACCACTGGGGATATCGTTTGGTGGTGTCGTTAACAATGAACATCGGAGAATACAGGCATGATGTTATGTTATGGATGTTTTTACTTACTTCAAGACTATTTGAAGTCTCTCTCACTCCTTTCCAAATTCTTTTAATACCTACGTATTTGAAGCCACCTTGTGAATTTTAATGCGCTCTCGCAGCACCACTTGTTAAATCAAAGACATGTCGTGGCTTAAAGCTATGAAAACACAAGTACTTCGTTTTAAGTTTATTTATATTACAAAAGGGTGTCTCAAGAGTTTCTTGGCTATAAAACTGTAAGGGATGGAATGATTTCCACAAACAAACATACATATTAAAAAGTTTATGGTCCTTGTGATAAACAGAATAACAAATTGATGGTTTAAAGTGTGGAAGCTGTTCATTTTAATTGTATACTAGGTTAGTCAGAAAGGGGGTACTAATACGCGAGCCACTTCAAGTATCATTGTGATGACGGTTTTAAAGCAAGTGTTAAAATTTCAAAATTCAAAAATCTTTATTTCCATGAAAATTAATTTTTATTTTAGTTTTTTTCAAAAATTATTTATCCCTTGTTAACCGACTTCAAAAAAAGGAGGTTCTCAATTCGTCTGAAAGTTTTTTTTTTACTAATTTTCTCCGCCAATTATGCATGGATTTTGATGATTCTTTTTTTGTTTCGTAGGCCATACTTCAGAGGTGGTCCCATATAAATTTTATCGAAATTGATTCAGCGCTTTTTAACAAAAAACATATACTTCGATGACGTTTTGGTTTGTTACCTTCAACAAAAATTTTGATGTGGACTTTCAATATCTGTTTTAACTGTCATCACAGAAACATTTAGCCGTGAGCAATGAAGATTGACTGGATGAAAGTAAAAATTGATTAAATTGTATTTACAAACCTTCGAATTGAATGTCTGCTCTCTTCCAGAACAGTTTTAAAAGCCAACTACATACAACGAATACATTATATAATTAATAGTATATTAACTCAAAGACGACCGTTGACCACATTTGGTTTGGACAAAGATTGGCTTTTTTCTAACCAAAGCAACGTTATCAAATAATTAGAATTACGACAAAATAAAGAACTCATTGTCTGCCCACAAGCAGAGGCTGATAACTTTGTTATTAGATCCTCCGTGAAATATCATGGCTAAATGAAGTACTCTATCCTTACTAATATTATAAATGCGAAAGTAAGTTTGTTTGTTACCTTTTCTCGCCTAAACCACTGAACCGATCATCCTGAAATTTTGCATATACGTTATCAGGTGTACAGAAACGGACACACGGTACCTTTTATCCCGAAAAAAAGTACTGCTCCAGAGGAAAACAACAATAACGCTCATAGATGGCGCCACGTGTCTTTCGAATCACGATTGAGTCATATTATTATAGAAACTTTAGTAGTGTGTTAAGAGTTTTTTTGAGCTTAATTAACGCGAGCGAAGCCGCGGGCTAAAGCTAGTTAGAGATAATTAACTTATGTTTAGTTTTTAATACAAGATTCGGTTTCATTAAAATGATAACCTCGACTAAGTGGGTTCGTGTCTTGGCCACTAAATTTTCGCTCGCCTAATAAAGCAATAAAAATTTAAAGTCCATCAGAAAGCTAACTCTCTAAGGAACTTAGTCGTTGTTTATAATTTGGTGGTGAAAAATTTATATTCAAGGTTAATCGGAAAGGAGGTACTAATCCCCAGCCCACTTAAAGTATCACTGATAACGGTTTTAAAGCAAGTGTTAAAATTTCAAAATTCAATAAATTTTATTGTCAAGGACGTCCCTGCCTGCCCCTGAATTCAGAACGATACGATTTGCCATCTCTGTTTCTTGAATCGGTGGGCTGAACTGCATTACAAGTCACTATGACAGAGTGAAATGACGAATCACACCGCTTCAGGGCCTTTTTCCAGCCACGCGGGATTGTGCCCGCATGCGTGCCTCACCCGCATCCGTGGCGCCTGACTTTCACGTTTTCGTGCATGTGTTTATTATGATATGTAAAACACGCACGAAAAGGTGAATTGTGAGCGCCACGTATGCGGGTGAGGCACGCATGCGGGTGAAGCATGCATGCGGGTGAAGCATGCATGCGGCTGAAGCATGCATGCGAATGAGGCACGCACGCGGGCACGAACCCGCATGACAGGAAAAGGGCACTTAGATAGTTTCAATGGGAGGGATCCCATTGAAACTATCTAAGTGCCCTTTTCCTGTCTACTTCATAAGCGGGGACGCTTATGAAGTCACCTCGTTACAGAACCTTTGTAAAATGTGAAGAAATGTTAATGTAAAGATTGATTATCTTATACTCACAACATCTTTTTCTGGATCTAGGTATATATTTTCAAAATCCCTACATCCATAAACACCGAGCGGAACAAATTCATAACATTACAAGATCTCGGCCGTTGAATTTCATATTTTTTCATTCAAATTTTTACTCCTCGACGGATTTCATTATTATATTTTATCTTTTATATCGAGTTACTCACTGTTCCATATTTCCCGCCTCTTGCTCGCCGGATCTGATGCAAATTGAAGTGTCTAAGAATTTAAATCCCCATGAATTTTAAAATAACTACAGCGCAGCGCTCAGGTGCGGAAGTGAAATTATTTAACTATGTAAATACGACATTTATTTCTGTGTATAAACTGTTAAAGTTGCATGAATCAGTTTTTATGATTTGTAAAATATGTATGTTGTTATGAACAAGGTATTTCATACTCAGGCTCATGCATGACTGAAGTGTGTGGACTCGGTCCAGGAGTAGGTGAAAGATGGAGAAATGGGTGTTGTTTCACGACTTGGAAGGCCTATGTTCTCATAATATTACTTATATTCACAAAATATAATTTTCTAATTTTTTTTTTCAAAACATGGGCCTATCACCAGCATTGGTTTGCCACAGACGAAGTAAATACGTAAGTGGTCTTAGGGCGTTCGCTACGTTAAGCGTGAGCTCGCGGCGGGTACCCGCCTCGCGTGTGTTTATTGAAAGATAGTATGTCCAAACCCGTCGCACGCGTCCGCGCCAGTTAGCGCTGCTCATACTATCTTTCAATACACACACGCGAGGCGGGTACCCGCCGCGTGCGCACGCTTAACGTAGCGAACGCCCTTAAAAATAACGGAACGTAGACGCGGAGCTTAGCGCGGATCGTAAAGCGGGCAATTCAATCATAGGACGATGTATTGGAGCATGTATGGTTGTAGATGTGACCCATCGCCCGACCAGTACCAGGCCCGAAAAGGCGGCGCGCCATGTTCCGCGCGCGCCTCTCAGGAGGACGTGTCATAGAAGGGCAGTTCCGCCAGCCTCTGGCGGGCCTGCCGGGGTTGCAGTACATGCAGCTGCGCAGCCCTCAACCCCGGTCATAGGCCAGGAGAAGGAACACCGTAAGTTTTTAGCCTGTAAAATCGACATAACCCTCAGTCTTCCCCGGGCAGCTGGTATCCATGAGGATTAACCCATGATAAAAAAGGGTTGTAGTTGTATCTAATGACAGCACGCGGTGGAGTGCGTGTGTGTAGCATCCCGCATCTCCATAAACAAGATCCTAAGTCATTCTGGTCGATAAGCAAGTTTCGAAAATAGTCTTTTCAGAAACAGATTGTAACAGAAAAATTGTACCTCTAACTATCTACACTTTGCACTGTAGACAAACGTCTTGGAAATTTAATAAACATGTAAATAACCAAGAACGGAGCCAGCGTGGCCATTTCACAGTGTAGCCCGTATGTATAATGTATATACCAAGCCCGTAACTCATTCCAACTTATACTTAAATCCCCTGCGGAGTGTAGACTTACTTCACCGGCTGCCAGTCATCACACAAAACCTGGCGCTCTAATGTACCCGCACTGCGTCGGCAATTTACAGCGAACATAGGTACGGAGAGTACGTAACTAATGCGATAACTATTGCTTTCTCAGAGGATTTGCATACACACATAAATCATTCGGTTTTTCTTGGGAACATGTGTTTGAAGATTTTCCTGAAAATTACTAAAGGCAAAAGTTAAAGCGTCGATGGCTGCATATCAACTACTAAATTACAAATGCTAATTACTCAGATAACGGGCTAAAAAAGCCAAACTCCTGTCCATAATTCAAGTCAGATACTTCCAGTGAGGACCTAATTCCGCGAAGGAGGCTGTAATCCAGAGATTTATTACAACAAGACGCCGTGAGCCGCGTTAGATAGATTAATTGTCTCCGCAGCCCACAATGCAGATGTTTCGCTAAATAATGTTAAGGCTACGCAATTTTTTGACAAGGTGACTTTCTTTAGAAGCTTTCTTTGACAGTTTTTATTTATCTTTGTTCTTTTTTTCTTTGCGGGTTAAAAGTTTTAGTAGAAACGGCACCTGCACACGGTGACTGATCTTGGGTAACCTCCAAGGTGTAATCATTTCATTAAAGAAAACTTTTTATATAAAATATTGTACCAAGTCCCTACCGTAATCATAACCCCAAAAGCCCAATTTGACACGTGTGGTTCAAACTCAAAACTCGTTTATTCAAAGTAGACTAGTATTACTTAGTTCTTTTTGAACGTCAGATTTAGGTACAAAAGACCATCCCCAAAAGCGCCCACCCTTCACCGCTTCCTAGTGTTTATGCTGTGAAGAAGAAACGGCGCAACAAACTCCCCGTTGTCGAGCAGTCTTTTTAATCTGTTAGTAGTAGGTTCAGTTTTTGTTAATCATTTTTATTAATTGACATCTCTAACAAGATACAAAAAAAAGGACCCTAGGAGCTCTGATCCCAAAAAAAGCCTAAAAATAAAGGATTTTTTAAAAATATCTTTAATATTCTGTGTGTGACTTTTATTGAAAAGTGTACAAGATTTTAAAATAAACCTTATTATTATTATTATCTCCTTTATTCATTCCAACTTCTTATTAATTACATTTTTAAATACATATCAACTACAAAGACATAAAATAAAAAAATATGATATACATTTAAAAATATAAAAAATAGGGGTCCACCGGCATCGGGAGCAGGGTCCAAGCTACCGGTGGTTAGGGCTCCAGAGACAGGAACCTCCTCACAATACGCGCCGTATCAAGGAGGACTGCTTTCTGTATCAGGCCCTTGATCCAGCCACCTAACGAGAGCCTCTTGAGGTGTTGGTCGAGGCTCTTGGCCATTAGGCCATTGGCCGTTACGACTATCGGCACAATGGTTGCCGAATCCACATCCCACATGTTGACAACCTCGTGTGCTAAGTCAAGATATTTGATTTGTTTATCTTTCTCAGCTTTCACGAGGTTTTCATCATGCGGGATGGTAACATCAACAATCATTGTGCGGCGTTCTGATCGGTCTATCACCACTATATCAGGCTTATTGGCGACAATAGTCCTGTCAGTGATGATAGATCGATCCCAATATAACGTGATATGACCATTTTCGAGAACTGGGTCGGGCACATACTTGTAGTACGGTACCTCCGATTCCACAAGGTTATATTTCAAAGCAAGTTGCTGATGGATAATCCTAGCCACTTGGTTATGCCTATGCAAGTACTCGCCGTTAGCAAGACGAGAACAACCGGAAATAATATGCCTGAGGGACTCGCCCGGACAGTGGCATGCCCCGACATATGTCAACCGTCCCTACCTTCACAATATATTTCCGGTAGTTATTCGTCATGATGACTTCGTCCATAATTGCACATTATTATTATTATTATTTTGTATCTCTCTCAGTTCACGGCTCATCTTCCTTGCGGAAGACGTCCGGTCCTTTGGAAGGCATACACGGGGACACAGGTCCAACGCGCAGAGGCCCCTTTGAGAACTTTAATCTAAAATGGGGTGGGGCATCAACCGGGGACTATCCACAGCTGCACTATTGGAGTACAGTCATGGACAGTCCCAGGTGGGTGCAAAACTATTGTGAAATATGGTAAAAATAAAACTGGTCTATGGGATGGGGTGTTAAATGGACTACTTAACTTCTATTGCCGGAAGAAAACGGCGTCTGCCTTTCAACATTTAAAATTGAAACCTGTTGGCAGACGGTGACTCGCCAGCTCACTAGCTGGGCCCCCTGAAAAGCCGCCAGTACATAGGCGAAGGGGGCAACAGACGTGTGAGCGGTTATTATTATTCTTGTGTGTTTTAGTGAATAAGTCGTTGAAGTGCCATAACAATAAATAAATAAATAAATATAGTTAGCAACGTAAGCAAATTAATCGATTGCAAATCGTTCGAAGAATCAACAGTGTTCATTAATTAGACAATTTTATATCGAGTATCGCAAGATAAGAACACAATTCCAAGTAAAATAAAACAACGATTTACGTAAATATTTCTTTTATTTCTTATGGATTTATCAACAACAACAAAACAAGTATACCTATTTCTACATTAGGAACAATGTACCTTTGTCAACAGAGCGTAGCAAAAACTTTCGATGCTAAAAAACTAAACTTTACACATCTTTTATGTAACATTTGAGGTATTGTGCCACAAACTTATGTGACCCGGTGGCCAAAAGTGCAACTAATGACGCGCTACACTATTTTGAAATGGTTTCGTTTCAAGTTTTCATTTTCTGTTTGAAATGGCGCATTTGTAAATTAAATATGGCAGCGTTTACATTTACATAATTATTATACAGGTTGAAATTGTAAACACTCGACCATGGACGTACAAAAAAGATCGGACGGAACTCCCGCTAAGACAAAACTGTGTCCCGTAATGGCGGCGACTATCTAAGTGTGAATGAATTTAGGGTTGTCATGTTAGCCAAATTTACCCATTTTATATCATTTTATTTTAAGACAAATACAGGTTGGCAGACAAATTTCTTGGAAATGTAGACAGAATTATACCGTGCCATTTGAAAAGGTTAATGGTAAGAACCAAATCTCCCTATGAAAATATCTGCAAAATAAATGCCATGTTAGCTTAGATTGTTAATTTAAATTTTGAGGTATTGCATATGTAACAACACACCGGAGTCCTCCTTTAGTTGTATATACCAATGTCGTTAGCTTCAAAATGTAGACATCAAATGACACTGTATTTGTTTGGAATCCAATCGTTTTCACCATTACAATTTCTTATTTTTTTAATCCAATCATTCTCTGTACTTCATTTTCTTTAAGAAATCTAGTAAAAAAATACAGAAATAAAATACCTAGTAATAAATAAATTGAATTGAACAAAAAACTATAAATTTCCCATATTTAGGGTATTTTGCACACGTTAATATTGACAACACTGGCCTTGTGACGGATTATTTTCTTCTGGTGAATAAAGATTGATTTTAATATACAATTGGGAATTAAGTGATTGAATTATTCACTGACCTATGAAACGTGATTCCTGGATTTTTTTTCTTCCGATCACTACGGTTTTTACACCATTTCACCACACAAGACATGCTGTATTTTAAATTATTTTTGCCGCTTTTATGTGTCGACTCTGTTGACGTTTACGCGTGTAATGACTGACATTGTGTGAATGTGTGCGTGCCAGCCTGTACGTACAGCAAACTGACTGACTCTGAGTGACACAGTTTTTTGTTAGCGAAAATCTGTCCGATCTTTTTTGTACGTCCATGCACTCGACAAACTGAAATGGGAGATTATACCCATCACTATGAACAACTTTTACTATGGGACCAAACCGAAAATTGCGAAAAAAAACAGCTTTTCCCTACATTTTGACGAGTTATGCGAACATAAATGTAGGGAATAGCTGTTTTTTTCCCGATTTCCGTTTTTGGTCCCTTATTAAAAGTTGTTCATAGTGATTAGTACAATCTTCCATTTCGGTTTGTCGAATGTTTACAATTTCAACCTATATTTACCCACTTTATTGCAAAAAATATTTTAAAGCAACTATTATAATTGCGACAACAGCGACGCTGTCAGCGAGCCAGATAAGTTTGCGGGAGTGTAGCACTAACTTTATAAGCCATGTACTTTTACCTAAAATTAATGTTTCAATATGAAAACATTTCAATACTGGAACAATTATCTGCATAACACAAAATAATAGGTGACATGAATGTCAACGTCATAGAAAACTATACATTAAGTAACATAAACAGTGTGGCTAAACGTCCGGAGACTCAGACCGTAGACTTAGGGCCGGCGCCCACTGACAGCACGCCGTGGCATGGAGTGGCACGACGCGCTTCGGCATACCGAATCATCCAGTGGTATCCCGCGGCATACCGTCGTACCGCGGGTAGCTTCGGCATGCCGCGACACGACGAAGCATCCCGCGGTGTTTCCGCGGTATGTTAAGCAAATACAAATGCTAAATTTATTAAAATAAGGTTTAAGATTCACTGTCGCTGAGGAAGAAGAGAGACACATTTTAGCACTCACTTTCCTTTACATACAAAACAATAACCTATGCGTCTCACGTGTTGCGTCACAGTATCTCGGGGAATGACGTGACGTTCCGCGGCATGCCGCGGTAAGTTTCGACGAGACGTTTCGATTAAAATAAAATAATGTCAGTTCTAAATTCATTGAAATAAAGTCGAAAATCATTTGTCCACGAAAAAAATCCTTCGCCAAGCCGTGGCCATGCCGTGCCGTCACTGGGCGCCGGCCCTTAACGTTTCGCCCTACGACGAACTTTGCATTAAAATTCACAAATATCCGCCGAAAATAAAGATATAAAAATAAGAAAAGATTTATTTGCCGGTTAAGTTAACTTCCGGGAAAAAAAATAACCCTACAATTCAATTCTGCCGGAGGACGTTTTGCCACTTCCAACTATTCGGGAAACGTGCAAGCACCTTCTGTGGACGAAATCTATCGAAACTTTTGATGTAGACATGATGACAACAATGCCTTTGACACTCGTATTAATCCGTAAAATCCATGATGAAAGCTGGTAGTCACTGTCACCACATCCAAAGTTTCTAAGATTCGTACTTCTGCCACATAAGTCCACTATACCAAGCCCATTATAAGAAAATGTCTGACAGAGAATTTCTGACACGCACCGGTTGACACTTTAACAACACAAAATGTAACAAAAATAAGTGTACAATCTCTTATGGGGTCACTGTACTCATCATTATGAACAACTTTTACTTTGGGAACAAACCTGAAATCGCGAAAAAAAAAAACAGCTGTTCCCTACATTTATGTTCGCATAACTCGTCAAAATGTAGGGACTAGGGAACAGCAGATTTTTTTTTCGCGATTTCAGCTTTTGTCCCATTGTAAATGTCGTTCATAATGATGAGTACAATACAACGTAAAACCGGAGGGAACATTAGACTAGCTTTCAACAACCCCATCATATAATAAAAAATGTATCATGAGGTCTACTGAAAAGCTTACAAACCGCAGGACAGCTTGTGGCGAGCTGTTGGTGAGTGGCGACACTGCGTACCTTATTGCCTCAGAGAGTCGGTCAGGGCCTCGTCTCCAGTTTGCCTTTATTGGCTGGCTGGAGTGGAACCCCAAGAGTGCCCGCAGGACTCTCAACTCTGGCTTGCCTTCATCGGCCGTCCAGAGGGAGGCCGCCAGAGCTATATGCTCGGGGGTGGAAGTGTCTAAAGGCGTAATAGCGGGGAAACCCACTCCGGGTCTTTTAGACTCGCGACGGCGAAACCGGGGCCACACCTCTCTACACCCCTAGCCGCTCACACGTTTGTTGCCCCCTTCGCCTATGTACTGGTGGCTTTTCAGGGGGCACAGCTAGTGAGCTGGCGAGTCACCGTCTGCCAACAAAATTCAACCTCAAACTTGAAAGGCAGACGCCGTTTTCTTCCGGCAATAGAAGTTAAACAGTCCATTAAACACCCCCTCCCATAGACCAATTTTATTTTTAGCATATTTTACAATAGTTTTGCACCCACCGGGGACGGTCCATGACTGTACTCCAATAGTGCAGCCGTGGATAGTCCCCGGTTGGTGCCCCATCCCATTTTAGATTAAAGTTCTCAAAGGGGCCTCTGCGCGTTGGACCTGTGTCCCCGTGTATGCCTTCCAAAGGACCGGACATCTTCCGCACGGAAGATGAGCCGTGATCTCAAAGAGTACAATACTGGTATAATAATATGCTACGCCAGGTATTCTCTTCCCACGATGGCTTAAGACTACGTCACGAATGTCACGATCAGTGCTGCCATGGATTAACATCTTCAATACAATTATGGAGATTTTTAATTCATAATAAATATTAAATAAATTGCTAACTAGCCTAACTATGTATATTCTATTTCGTGTTATTCATCTATTTAGTTAAAAGGTAAACTGTATAAAATTACTAGTTCAAAATTTCTTCTTTACAGAAGCAAATATGTGAAAAAATGCATCTTGCTCGGGTAATTTATTTATACATAGTGGAAGCACTCCCACCTGGTGACGTAGTCCTAGGCCAATCGCGTGACCTAGCTGTCACGGGAAGAGAATACCAGTAAAACATATTATTATACCATGAGTACAATGACCCCTTAAGAGGTTGTACACTTATTTATGTTACATCTTGTATACATTTTGTACTAGACCCCAGATACTGGCAGTATTAGAGTCTGGCCAACGAAAGAAGCCACTCGAATTATTTGCAAACTTTTACATGGCAACGATTTTTCAACGAAAATATTTATTTCTAAAGTGTCAAATTAGGTTATTTTATACAAATTGGGGTTGCCATACAGAGATTTTTTTTAATTTGCCGCGCTTTTTCAGTGTCTTCTTTCGTTTGCCAGACTCTAGCCGGATCCGACAGCCGGCTGGCTCTATTACAAAATGTATGCGCGCAGAGGGGCTTCGCGCACGCATTTGAAATGAATTTTACTAAAAGGGCGTATACATAAAGGAAGCAGATAATCAGCGCCGACCTACCAGCGCTTATCGGTACTTGTTCGTGCAGGTAACCGCTACATAAAAAGGAAGCCGCTAGAAGCAGGGGCTGGCATTTTTAACTAAAATACGCCTTGTTCCCTTGCAAATACAGCAACAAATGACGGCTTACCAGCGCTGATTGGAGCAGATTGGAACTTGTCGACGAAGTTCTGAGCTTGTCGCCGCTGGTTCGCCACACAGTATAGAGACTACCTGCACCGACTAACTACGCGGACCAGCACCGACAAGCGCTGGCAGATCGGCGCCGGTAACCCGCTTTCTACGTGTACACGCACTAAAGCTAGGCAGGCACCTGCATGTTCCCTATAGCCTGCAACTATCTCCACGGGCAAGACACAATGATTCGTTATCCACAATTCTAAAGTCGTCAATGGTGAACAGCGTGTAACGTTTCTTCGGCCATTCACGACTGGCGAGTCGTGAATATTCACTCTTCGTCTGCCGGTTGTCGTATTGTCAGAGTAAAAATTATGCGGAGATTAGCTGTTGAATTTATTAGCACTCTTGCCCATGGATATAGTTCTGTAACAATTGCGCTAAATATGTAGTATCAACTTAAAGATTAGTAATAAATAACCAAAAAAATGCATTTCTGGACAAACTTGAATTAATCACAACACCACAGTACTATCCGAATCGTATCCAAGATCGGTTTCTGTGCTATAATCTAAAGTTTTCCTGCACTTATAATCTATATTTGGCCTTTTTCTACCGCTATTGTACTTTTCCTTGCACATTTTTGCGTTAGAGCGCTCATTCTTAATGTTACAATTAAAAAATCTTTTCTTATATTCTTCTAAAGAAATCTTCTTAGCGTCATCCTTCTTCTCACTGCCATCGCACTTATTAAATAAATGTTTAGGTTTTCTTCTGCAACGTTCGACAAATTCTATATTTCTGACTGGTTTAATTTCTTTCTTATTATACTTAGGTACTTCAGTACAGATAGTGTTTTTAGATTTTGGTTTTGGAGTTTGTGAATCTGTAACCACTCGATCCAAAACCTTTTGGTATGTCGGTATTGGCAGAATTGGAGGTGAATATCCTTTTGGTTGGTCTATTTTCGTAAAATTGTTGATTTGGTTCCCTGTTAAAGTTGTAGTCTCGAACATTCTCGGCCTTTTTGACACTATTTCCACTTCAGTTGTGTTTACCTTCTTGGTATCATTATTGTTACCACCGTGATGTAGTCTTTTCAAGTCATTAATGTCTTCATCAGCGAACGAAAATTTGTCTAATTCTTCTAACATTTCCGTCTTAGTTGCAACTACTTCTGACTTTCCATGTGATGTATGAATTTGAGGATCTTTAACTTCCACTGAATCTATCCTTTCCCTGCTATCGACATATTTTGCAGAAGGTACAGCGATAATGTTAATTTTTTTTACTAAACCTCCATTATTTCTGCCAATTATAGAATTATCATTAAAATGTGGGCCACTAACAGTGTTTTGACTGGAAGATCTTTGCGGCTGTTGCGATACTGACAATGAGGGGTAAAAAGGAGTGTGCAAATAAGAGCAATATGTGGTTTGGTTCTCATTATGAGTACTTCGGGGATCGTTAAGAGGAGGTGCGGGAGGAGGAGGAGGTGGAGGTGGAGGCGGAGGAGGAGGTGGTGGTGGTGGTGGAGGATGAGCCAAATTCTGTGGCAGCCAACCTTTGTAAAGACTTTGCGTTAAGTTATTAATTTGTTGACATACATTATCTTTTAGGACAGCAGTGCTTAAAGAACTTGGAACATTATTCTGATACATACCAGAAAGAGCAGGCGGATAATATTCAGATTGGCAATTTTTGTGATTTCTAAACCGGGGCTGTGTGTGGACAGGGATATACATATTTGTGGGTCTTTGAGGACCTCTGCTTTGCACAGGAAGTTCATGCTGGTTAATTCCGGCTTGGAAATGATTCTGATGATTTGGCTTTAGTATTATAGCTGAAGCATAACGATTGTGCACTGGAACATTGATATTATTATTTAAAACACAGCTTTGACCTATTTTACCGGGCACAGCATTTTGAACGGGAAATTGAGGTCTAAACGAATTGATGTTGGTGGAATTAGCATATTGATTGGAAATAACTGCAGACTTTGGTTCACTTGCGGGTGTGATCCCAATTGTATTTGGGATGTTTCTATAACCGATTGTTGGTTTCTCGTTTTTAGTAACCCCACTATTATCTCTAGGAACTGAGACATTGTTTATTGAATTCTTATTCACATTATCTGGGCGTGTATCCGACACCAAGTTTTGTTCAATCTGAGTCTTATTATTATGACTTGAAGATGTACACTGAGAATTGTGAGTGTTGTTGGTCTTAAAATTAGTCTTATTAATATGGTTACAATTCTTAACACGCTTGTCGGGCACTTCGACAGACTGGGCACGGATTTCACTATCTTGGATTATGGTTTTATCTTGTATAATACAGGGCTGTTTCTGTAAAACTTGTTTTGTAGGATCATCAGGCCTTGCAACAATATCACTTTTAGAAGGGACATTTTTGGAATTACATAAATTTGTAAGTTTATTCATTATTTGCTTCAAATTATCAGCTTTTTTTGATAAATTTAGATTTGCATAGTCTGGTTTGATACATTTTGTAATTATTTCATGTTTAATTTTGGGTTTCCTTGGCACAATACTGCAAGGCAGAATGGGCGAATTTGGTTCACGTTTCTGCTTTTCAGCTTTCTTATGAGGTTTTTTATCAAGTTTAATAACTTTGCTTTGTTTTTCTATTATTGTTTTAATGTGTTTGTTATCTTTGGTATTTACTTTATTAGGTCTTGATATTACTACTCCTATAAGGGAGCTATGACCAACTTTCTTTTGATTCTTTATCAAATTATTCTTATATTTGTTAGTTTTTTTTACATCCTTCACGTGTGATGAAGATTTAACAGAATATGTCGGTTTCACTGTCATGTCTATTTTGGAACCTACTTCCTTTTCATTTCTTATACTTAACATATTTTCAGCATAATTCAAAAACTTTTCTTTGGACATTTTACGTTTAATTTTAGCTTCAGGTAACGAATCATTTACCTTTATATTATTAATAAGCTTATCAGATATTTTTTCCAAACTACATTGTACAGGAAGTTTTGTAGATTTAGTAGACTTGATACTTTTGGATTCTTCACCAACAACAATTTTGTTATCTATTTCATTAGTGTTTATTTTAAATTCAGAGAAAAAATTGCTTTCTCCTTGGATCGGGATTGGTATAAGTTGAGTTCCAATATGACCGAGTGTTTTGTCAGCAGCATTGAGATACGTTTCATCAGCCATTATATCTTTTCGTTTTATTTTTGTGACTTTAACCTTATTTGCTCTGTCAGTTGTAACGGCCTGCGCCACATTCTTTACATTTTTTTGCGTAATTTTCATTCCTATAAGACCTTGATTTCGTTTAAGATCAACTTTTGCCAAATTCCTTTGACTCAATGCTTTTTCTATCTCAATATCTTCTCTCACTCTTGGATTAAGCATTTTACCGACGCCCATTTTAATTACTTCCAATTTGGTTTGCACCGCATCCACTGTATACTCCGTCAGTTGGTTCTCTTCTTTTTCGTTTATAACATGTTGTAGGTCTTCCATGATAAAACAATCATCGTCTATAGCTACTTCATCGATTTCACGATCACTCTCTATGTTTAAATTTGTTTTAGACAATATTTGTTCCGTATATTTTCTAAAATACCAAGGAAATTTTCCACAATCTACTAACTTAACACATATTTCAGAAATATCACACTCACTGATAGTGCCGCTTCGTGACCTTTGTTTTAGTTCACTGGGTCTTCTGAATGTAGAAATTTCTTTTGGTTGGTAAAATGCATCATTTTCAGTATTTTCTAACTGCCAATGGTAGTCTTTGGTGCCTGTAAAGAGTAGAAAACAATATGTATTTGAGATATGCGTATCAATTATACTAGAAAATAGGCCCAGAACGAGGGTAAAGAAAACCCATTAAACATGCAATATAATTTTGACTAAGTATTCGTGCAATATAAGTAGGTAAATGAAAAATGGAGTAAGTAGTTTACAGAGCTTGTAATACGACATGAGTTTTGCGTTTGGGTGAGTGCATATCCGCCGCAAGCGCTGTTTGACAGGATTCTGACCAATCGTATTTAAGTGCTTGCAGGGTGTGCACGCCAACTCGTGCAGACGATTTAGGCGCCCACGTACACATGTTTTTGATTTATTATATTTGTATTATGGGTTACAAAGATATCATGATTTTATATAACATTTTACTTACTTTGTCCATGCAATTGGCTGCCGAAATAGATTGCGTTTTCATCGCTTTCAAACAATTTGATGGGATCATCGCAGTATTCCTCATCCGTATCTTCACCTAATTGAGTCTTCATCCTGAGGATACCTGAAGACAAAGAAATATTTCTATAAGTCATCATTCTCCCACTTGAGATGCAAACACAGCCGCGAGGATTTCTAGCAATTCACCGGGATAAATAGCACCTATTCACACACACGCGCACACACACACACACCCACACACACACACACACACTGAAACACACACACATACACACACACACACACGCACACACACGCACACACACGCACACACGCACACACCACGCACCCACACACGCACACACGCACACACACACACACAACACGCACCCGCAAACACATCTCTCAGGTCACAGAATATAACAATTTGACACTTACAAATTACAACTACTTATATTATTTTTATCTTACATAAACTATCATTATTATAAATCGATTATTCAAATTGACTTCTTGATTTTCTTTCACACTTTATTTATCATATATCTATCTACATATTAACATCCCTAGTTGAAATTATTACGACATGATAACTGGGTGCATACTCTTAGATTTTATAAGAGTGATATAAATTGTCACTGTGACAAAAGTCACCCGTGCGCGCTTAGGCTTAGACTTTACAAATAGTCTACATTTATTACCAGCAGTGAGTGATTCATAAAAAAGACAATGACGTCACATACGTTATCTGCCCGACGTATAGATGCGGGCCGGTCCCCTCAAACGGAGCGTATCATCAGATCAGACAGGAATTTCACTTGATGTGGGAACAAATTCGGTCATGATAATAATAGGCACTGAGGTTTTAAACACGAAATATTAGAATTCTGTACTATTTCGTGATGTTAAACACTGGCAGGCATACTTTTTGAACATTATGAACATTACAATACAAAGTTACATTACTAATTACATACTACGCGTCGCGTTCGTGCCGATATAACAAATATAGCCGTCGAAGTTCGGTCACGTAATTTCGGCATGGTGTAGCGCTGCAGTAGGGTTGCCAACCGTACTATACAGCGTGCTTTTACAATGGTGACATTAACTGGTCAATTAGACTGCACTAGCAGGTGCGAGCGCGGGCGCTTGGGCCTTGGCGTCTGCGTGTTCACAGTAGTGCCGCCGAACGAGCTATCATACGACGCTTCGGCGGGTGAATCAAAATGGTTTAGAACCACACGCGCAGTCACCTAATAGACGCTATATTAATGAACGAAACGGGTGGACTGAGCCATTAGTGGTCAATCAGACTACACTAGCGGGTGCGGGGGCGGGCGCGGGCGCTCGGGTGCTGGCGTCTGCGTGTTCACAGTAGTGCCGAACGAGCTATCATACGCACTACACGCGCAGTCACCTAACAGACGCTATATCACTGAACGATACGGGCGGACTGAACCATTAGAAACACCCGCCGCGCCCGCGCCCGCCTCATGCAGACACGCAGCTCGCGGGAGTACTATGAATGCAACTGGCGTCTACATACATTTTGATTAACACGCGCCCGCGCTAGCACCCGCGCCCGCCTCCACTCTGAAAGACGGCTAACACACGGGTAGGGTTAGAGGTCAGTAACCAGCTGCTTGGTGTTCTATTCGCAGCAGAAACCAGCTAGTAAATAGCTGCATGTATGCATCTATTGCACAGAGTGATATTAATTTGGTTACTTTATTTAAAAAGAAGTCTGTTTTTTTGTTATTTGCATCTCGTTATCTACTCACGGCTCATCTTCCGTGCGGAAGATGTTGTAGCGTCGACATCAATCGAGCGACGAGCCACCGACACGAAATTTACCATAGCAATTAATTATTTTTTCGGTCATTCCATACTCTAGCATCGAATAGGTTTCACCATATTGATTGTAGTAATTTCTTTTAAATTAAATTAGTTTTAAAATATTTTGGTTTTTTTTCGATCCACCGTCTGCAGCTTACGTAATTGGTGCAGTCGGTAGGATACTCGCGGGCCGGTTCACGAATCGCGTTAGGCTAAGAACTCACGAAGCGGTTTTCACCCGCGCCCGCCGCAGTTGCGGGCCCGCAGCTTCTGTAGAATGCTGCTAGACAAGGTGTAACATAAATAACGCACAACCTCTTAATGGGTCACTCTACTCATCATCATGAACAACGTTTACTATGGGACCACAATGAAACCTCGAAAGAAATTTTTATATAAGATTTATATTATAAACTGTAAGCGTTAAAACGCACTAGCGGCCAGCCGCAATGCGGCGTGCCGCTTGCGGTTGAATTGCGGTTTTATATGAAACCGCATGATCTCAACGCACTGATTTCCAGCCAGCCGTCGAGCGCCAGTGCGTTGAGATCATGCGGTTTCATGTAAAAATCGATGTGTGGCCAGCCGCAAGCGGCACGCCGTATTGCGGCTGGCCGCTAGTGCGTTTTAAGTCTTAGTCATCCTAAAATGAAATTAAGAGGAAGGTTTGCGAGCGTGAGAACTTATTTTAGAACCCACACTTCGACATTTCTACTAATACAGCTGCATCACACAATGTAGTGTACACATACCGAAAAACAAAAGCGCACCGAAGGTTTATTTTGTGGCGCGCCGGGTTTAATAAACCTTCAGTGCGCGTTCGCTTCTGAAGGACTAGTAAGTATGTTGCAAAAAACGCGCAATGTATTAGCTATTTATTCACCGCACCGGGAGGCACGCGTGCCCATAGTATTGGATGTCGTGAACAAAGGGTGGGGTCACAGTGTAATCGGTATTGACAGATTTAAACTTAGAATAATTACTGTAATATATTATTGTTGATTTTCTGTGTTTCTATTTTCGAATATTATAATGACTTAATGACACATAATTTTTGGGGAATATTTTAGGGTATGTAAATGTTGCGAGGGAAGATAAGAGCCAACATAAAAATGAAAACGAGATAATGTGTGATTGATTTGTAATGAAAAACAATTAATGTACATTGTATAACTCAATTACTGGGTATAGTAATTTTTTTTTCTCAGTTTGGTATTTGAAAATTATATTTTATTATAAAAAATTTATACATCTTAGGGCCGATTTTTCAATAGTCAGATAAATTTTATCCAAGGAATAATATTATGACTGTTTGACATATTTTCTATACAAAAGCTGTCAAAACGTCAAACTTATTCCCTAGATAAAAGTTATCTGACGATTGAAAAAATAGCCCTTAGTACATACAAAAATTAATGCTTGATATTTTTTTTTTATTATTTTATTTAGGTATTTATTGCTTGGCGCTTGGGGCTGCTGACATCAGATAAAACATTTTCGCTGTTCCGTTTCTTTGATTTTCTTTCAGATTCTCGTTTTTTAATTGCCCCAATAAAATAATTGGGCTCATTTATTTCCATTTTTCTGTCTAATCTTGAATCTGTTATTTCCGGAAGCATACAATCAAAATAAAACTTTTGTAATTTTCTTTACGTTTTCCCATTTCTATCTGAAATAGTAATATTATGCAGAAAAATATATTAACAAGAAATAGAGAACCCTTCAGCTGACAAGCTATCAAACGTCAAAATTGGCAAGTCTGCCCACGGCCTTGACGTAGCCATGAAACGTGGTAAAATAAGGAAATCATTATACTAATAATAAGTGAAAAATATATATACAGTGGTGGACATATAATTAGAAACACCAAGTGTGACTTTCATAATTAGTACAAATTAACTTGATAATTAATGTTTTACGTATCATAGAGGGCTTATACCTATTTATCTACAATCTATCCACATCATGAAGTATTACTATGTCAGTTTTGGAATTATCATACATCCGTTTATGTAAAAACTGGTATACTTTATGAAATAAAATGAAGCAGCACAACGTACTAAGGTGGACAACTAATTAGAAACAGAAAAAAAAAACATTATCATAATATGAACAAAGGTAACGAAACAATAAATAATGATGTTAAATGGTACAAACGTTTTATAATAAACAATTAATGCTTGGTTGGGAAGCCTCTGCTGTCGATTACAGCTCTACAATGACGTGGCATTGATTCTATCAATGTTTCATACATTTCTAGGGAATATTTCTACAAGCTTCTACAAATGCGTCTTAAAGTTGTTGTAGTATGATACTAGTAGTAGTACAATATTAGTGATATGTTTATTGGATAATGTTTTCTTTACAATGTACCGCAAATTTAGATTTGATTCTATTCCAGACTATTTGCAGACCAATCTAACACCGACACTAATTAGTCTCTTAGAAATGCTTTAGCGTTGTTTCTTTGATTTGGATTATTGTAGTGTCGGTGTTAGATTGGTCTGCAAATAGTCTGGAATAGAATCAAATCTAAATTTGCGGTACATTGTAAAGAAAACATTATCCAATAAACATATCACTAATATTGTACTACTACTAGTATCATACTACAACAACTTTAAGACGCATTTGTAGAAGCTTGTAGAAATATTCCCTAGAAATGTATGAAACATTGATAGAATCAATGCCACGTCGTTGTAGAGCTGTAATCGACAGCAGAGGCTTCCCAACCAAGCATTAATTGTTTATTATAAAACGTTTGTACCATTTAACATCATTATTTATTGTTTCGTTACCTTTGTTCATATTTATGATAATGTTTTTTTTTCTGTTTCTAATTAGTTGTCCACCTTAGTACGTTGTGCTGCTTCATTTTATTTCATAAAGTATACCAGTTTTTACATAAACGGTTGTATGATAATTCCAAAACTGACATAGTAATACTTCATGATGTGGATAGATTGTAGATAAATAGATATAAGCCCTCTATGATACGTAAAACATTAATTATCAAGTTAATTTGTACTAAAAATGAAAGTCGCACTTGGTGTTTCTAACTATATGTCCACCACTGTATACAGGGTGGTTCAAAAGTCGTGGATCAAACGAAACAGGGCGATAGTTGGAGTTCTTTGCAGTAAAAAATATCCGTGTGGCAGAGCCCTAACTTGATCTCCTTAAAAGTTATGACATTATGAGTGTTTTTTAAAAAAATATCAAAATTTGTAATAAATAGGCAATTACAGTAAAATGGGTACCTATTTCATAACAATAAATGGTGTTTAGTTGCTTGAAAGTGCTTTTATGACAGTGGGTACCATGATTTATGAGTATTGGCACTTTTTTCAATATCTTTTAAGTCTCATGAAAAAATATTTGTATCTTTAGAACCTTACTGTAAAAAAAAATGTTCTACCATAAATTGCTGCAAATAACCCCAACTATCGCACTGTTTCGTTTGATCCACGACTTTTGAACCATCCTGTATATAAAACTCACAATATATTCGGACACAGTGTCCGAATTGACATATTTTAATTTCAATATTTTTTTCACTGATGATTCGAACACCATTAATAAAAGCTGTTTTGTACAGTCATATAAAAAACTTTCAACGATACCTTAATAATTGTGGAAATCCGTCCTCCGCCCAGCCTATAGATAAAAAAAACAGTTTTTAACCGGATTATAACTAAAGCAGCCGTTTTTACTAAATAATTATATTATAAACCCACATACATACATAGATAGATACGCGCCTTGGCAGTCGGGTAAATAAAGATGGGGTATTCCTCGAAGCGCAACCACTTTGAACCGCACCAAAAGTATTCCTTGAAACCCACCAACGATGAAACATAGAGAAGAGCACGAAGGATTCGTGTAAAATTACATCGATAGACGTTTTAAAATTCAACTGTTGTTTATTTATTAAAACTACCAGGAAAGCAGAAATGAACTGGAACTAGGTGCTTAAGCGACTTACCTCCGGTTTCTGAATTAAATTCGGGATAAGCAATACTTAAGTAGTATTTGAGTACTGAATTGTCAAAGAGATGCTTTAAAATACGTAATTTTTTTGACAACTCCGTACTCAAATGTTACTTAAGTACTGCTTGCTTATCCTAGAATTCTCAATTCAGAAACCGGAGGTTTACTACTTAGCTCAATAATGGTAAAAATACGGGTTTTGAAATTGAATCAATTGTTGTTTTGAAAAGTACCAGGGTGACAGAAATTAACAGAAAATAGGTGCTTAGACGATCTGACTAAGTGACCTTTATGGTAAGATATATAGGACAGTTTTAAGTTTTCTATCTTATTTCATATAAGAATAATAACTAATACTTTATATTCCTCTTTGTGTTTAATCGTTGGTGCACAACTTAGTGACATCGTTTAAGCGCCCATTTTCTGTTCATTTCTGTCACCCTGGTACTTTTGAAAACGATAAATGATGAATTTCAAAACCATATTTTTACCATTATTGGGCGTAACCTCCGATTTCTGAATTGAAAATTCAAGATAAGCAATACTTAAGTAGTATTTGAGTACGGAGTTGTCAAAAAAATGCTTTAAATAAAATCCGTAATTTTTTTGACAACTCTGTACTCAAATGTTACTTAAGTACTGCTTATCCTAGAATTCTCAATTCAGAAACCGGAGGTAAGTCGCTTAAGCACCTAGTTGCAGTTCATTTCTGCTTTCCTAGTACCTAGTTTTAATAAATAAACAATAAGGGGCAACTGAATTTTAAAACGTTATCGATATAATTCACTACGAATCCTCCATGCTCTTTCTTCTCGATGTTTCACGTTGGTGCGTTTCGAGGAATATTTTGGTGCAGTTCAAAGTGGTGAGTCCACAAAGCTATTTATTACTGAAAGATGCCACCTTAAAGCCACAAATAGTTTTTTTGGTAACGCTTTTTTTGTCACATAATTATACTTTTTCATCTGACTGTACTAAAAAGCTTCAATAATTTGATGGTGTCCGAATATTCACTGAAAAAAATATTGAAATTAAAATGTGTCAATTCGGTCACTGTCCGAGTCGTCTGTCTTATTGTTCGACGAGTGAAAAAATGCAGTCATGTCACGACACTCGCACCCCACCCTAATGCCTTGTGCGTAGATGTTTTAGAGAGCTCGGCTCGAATTTCAAACGGACGTGCTGTCACCTTGGATTCTAGGTTGGCACTGAAAATTTTTCGCGTCCGTACTCTTTTATAAAACAAATTACGGGAGAGTATTGCTCCATACTAAAATGTATGGGGAACGGAAAACAATTTCCGTAAAAAATTAACAATGTTGAGACGTAGATTACTCTCATTTGGTTTGATTTATTAAAATAATAAAACGGTAGACGTGTTATTCATACTTTCGTGTCACGATTAAACTAAATAGATTTTTATATATTCCTTTAATATTAAGTAAATTCTGCAAATAGAAAAGGTCGATTTAGATGTTTTTGAGGGAATTTAACATTTTTTTTTCTCGAAATGAATGATGATTTCGCAAATATCTCGCGGTGAAACTGTTGGCACATCTATTAAGGTTCTTCATTATTTTTTTTACGTAATTCCATGCGGAGAGTTTATAGAAATTTTGAAAACAGTAAGTGCCTTTTCAGGTGTTTCTTAAGGACTCTCCTCTTAATAGAATACACATAGGGGACTGATTCACCAAACTAAAGAAGTTCAGTTGCAGTTAAGTTTCAATCAAAACAACGCTTTTCGTATTCTCTTAATAGGCGATCACTGTCAGAAACGCTCGCGTCAACTTAACTGCAGCGTAACTACAACTTGATCGGCGCGTCGTGAAATTACGTGAATTACCTCCAGTTTCTGAATTGAGAATTCGGGATAAGCAGTACTTAAGTAGCATTTGAGTACGGAGTTGTCAACAAAAAGCTTTAAAATCTGTCATTTTTTTGACAACTCCGTACTCAAATGTTACTTAAGTACTGCTTATCCTAGAATTCTCAATTCAGAAACCGGAGGTTAGCTTACTGCTCTATTAGTATACGTATTTATAAAGCCTATAAAAATATGGTCAAACACTCACCAGATAGCTCTTCTGAGGGAGACCGTTCTGCCGCGCTAACGAAAAATACATAAAGGATTTTGCCGCTTCCGAAAAATACGCGCTCTAAGTTTTGAACTGTTTTAATTATTGCATTCTTGCTTACTGAAAAACTGAGTTCCTGAAGGATTCCAAAAAGTTACTTATAGTGAGTTAATAGATCTCGATTGGCTGATTCCGAATATATATAACTAAAAATCGTCAAAAATCGAGTTATTGTGTTCTTCGTTAGCGCGGCAGCGTTGCACTCACACAGAACAATACTCATGCAGGTTACTGGCTCCTACAAGCTCGCCTGTTGCCTTCTACGGCTCTAGACGAACTGCCTCGTCTTTCAATCCTTGTTTCCCATTCAACCTCGCCTAGTTTTACCTAACGGGTTTATTGCTCTTTGTGTACAATTCCTCAGTTGTTTCAAAAGGTCGCTTTTAGTACCCCATAAACGATAACCAGATAACCACTTTGTAATGTGAGCTGCGCTTAGAGAATGCTTGTATGTATAATCCATTTCTTAGAACTTGTTAAATATTGTGTGGTTACTTATGTTACGCGGTAAATGACATCTGATTTTAAGAAATAATTTTATTTATTGATTACAAGTATTGGTAAATATTTTGAAGTGAACGTGATGAGTTCCGAAATAGAAGTTGTCAAAAATTTCTGATGTGTCCGTTTATATAATGCAAGGGTCATGAGATAGTTAAACATAATTAGGGAAAACATAATTAAAGATGAAGTAAACAAGTAGGTATTAACTATCTAATGTAATGCATATAGGGTGACTGGTAATTAGTGACTGATACTTTAACACATGACTGTACTCATGATAACAAACAACTTTCCCAAAGAAACATTATTTTTATTTTATTTTTTTCATTTAATATTTATTGATAAACCGTTACGGAATGGACGCGGCTCGTAATTTGTTTTTTTTGTTTTATAAATAATGTTTCTTTGGGAAAGTTGTTTGTTATTATGAGTACAATCATGTGTTAAAGTATCGGTCACTAATTACCAGTCAACCTATATACTATACGAAGGTGCACAAATGTATAACAGATTACCAGAGAATGTTGTAAATAGTAAGTCTTCCCATTTTCAAAAAGCGATTAGAAGAAATATGTAATGCTGGCTTCTCACGGCGCGGCGGCGCGCGATAATACAAGTCGCGCCGCGCCAGCTCGCGCCTACGCGCCGTGTGAAGGTAATGGCTCGAGGAGGCGCGGGCTAGCGCGTGCAAGCCCGTCCGATCCGCTCGGAGTCGGTAATTCAAAGGCGCGGCGCGAGTGCACTCGTGGCGACTCGAGCGCGCGCGGGGTTGCGCGGGGTGGCGCGGGTGAACAAGTAAATAATATCCACTAAAAAACACAAAAGCGGCAACAGCGATGACTTCTTCTTGCGACACGATGCGCTGCGTGTCTCGGACCCTCCACCACTCGGCCGTACCTACAGCAATAAGTGCCTACAATTTCGCGTGGAGTCGCCTCCACTCCGCCAGTGGGCTGTCAATGCTCGCGCGCGCGCGTGCGTATTATTTTAAATAAGTTTAAATAGTGAACAACAAGAATGGCTGATCTAAAACATTACTCATTTGACGGATGTGTGTCGAAACACGGAGACGACAGTGTAATTTTTTTCATTACATACATATTGGATAATTACGAGAGCAACTTGAAAATGTGATTTTTTGTTTATTGAAATATCCTAACAATTTTGGTGTCAAATAAAAGGTCTAAGTCTAAAACCATTATATCCGTTTGAATCATGTAAATCGGTCCACGCGTTTAGGAGATAATTAAGAATTAGTGTGGTGAAAATGTAAACAACCAGAATTTTTGATGTTTTTGTTCTACAAACTTTTTTAATTATTGCAAAATGTGAAAATATTATTAATGTAAGTTAATGAGGAATGTTAAACAAAGAGGTATCTAGGTAACCTAAAGATTAAAGGTTTGTTTTCATTTGTAAATTACAAATGACGGACTTTAATATTCATTGTCTATCTACCTAATTGACCGTGTAATCATACGCATCAAACATAAAGATAAGATTCCGTGGTCAAGTACATAGACGTAAGGTACATAGACGTATAGTAGCAGCGGCAAGCCGACAACCCTAGCGCCACAGCTAGCGCGTCACTCCGCGCTAGACAGCGACAGAGTTACGCGTTAGAAGAGAGCGGCAACGTTTAGGTGAATATAGCGTTAGGCACTGAGCGCTTACGCGAGCTGAATTGCACTTTGTTGTTTAGTAGCAAGAGTCGCTATTTCTATTAATTGTTGCGCGAAGTGGTGCTTCTGTACTTGTACTATTTATTCTGTGCTGTGGTGTCAACAAAAACGCGCGCCGCGCCGCGCCCGTGAGAACGGGTAGCGCGGGGTCGCCTGTTGGCGCGTGCTCGCTCGTACAAATCGGCCGGCGCGGCGCGACTTGTGATATCGCGCGCCGTGAGAAGCCAGCATAAGGATGAACATTGCCGTCAAATAAAATTAAATATATATAATAATATACATGTAGTTACTAAGTTAAATTTTTCTCTATACATTCTATTATATGCTCGCTCAGACTTGTAAATAAAATGAAATTGTTAAAATAACTATGCTCAATATAAGTGAACTGTATTTTCTTTTTGAGTAAATAAATGTCTTTGAACCGAATGTGATGGTGGTGTGGTGTGATGGTTATTTAGTAATGACTTATTTACTAGGCAAACAATAACATATTTAGTAATGACTTATTTACTAGGCAAACAATAACATATTTAGTAATGACTTATTTACTTGTCAAAGGATATTGATTTATTTACTAGACAAAGGATAACGACATTTTAGCTGTGATTTTAGTAAGTATAGGTTACATAGATAGGTACTAATAATGAAGAGGGGCCACAATAACGTAACACTTACAAGGCTTATCTTTGTTTCCCATAATTTAAAGATTTAATGTGTTTCTAAATGGCCCGGAATTTATTATTACGATAAATAAATGAGAGCGCTAAAACATAGACGTTCGGCACGATTCGTGTAGGAATGTCTTCATCTTTCAATTCTACCCGTGTTTTGATCGAATAATTTGAACAAAAAACGATTGATGTGACTTCACTATAATTGTTATTATTTTTGGTACCTATTATGGAACAGATCAATTCGAAACAAATATCGCTTAAAAGGTTATTTGATAACCTTTACAATGAGGGTAGTTTGTTGTCAACTTAGTATACAGAGTGTTAACGAATTCGTGTAATTCCTTCAAACCACGTTATCTAACTAGTGACACAGATTAACCCTAAATGGGAATTTTTGAAAATCAAATCAAAAAAAAAACTTGGTTTTCTATTTCTGAGTCATTTTAGAGCCTTGAGTTATCTGACTGCAAAGTGCGATATCGCGTTAGTCGTGCCTGCCAGCCGTGTCGCCGTGCTTTCATTAATTTATGCGTGGCATCGAAATGTTCACACAAATAAAACATTATTTTTATAAAAATAAATTCTTATTTTTTTACTGAATCCTTATTAGGTGGTTTAGATATGATCGTTAACAAAGCAGCATGAAAAAAAAAAATTTTTAATCAAACTAAATCCCGTGCGGGGCCTGTCTACATCAGTAGTAGATCATGTAGTTTTAAGGACACGATCTACTACTACTACTAAGATCTACTACTACTACAGGGTGTTAACGAATTCGTTAACACCCTGTACAATCCGTGAAACCAAAATGAATAGCCAGAACACGTGAAAAAAGGAGTGGCTCGATTTATTTGCTCCCAAGTGTACTTTACTTAGGTCCAGGTTTAGGCTTATTTGCAAAAAAAATAAGCAATCACATTATTTATGGAAAGAAACTTGGCAAGTATTGGAACATCTTTTGAAACGACTTGCCGAGGGTAGTGTAGTACTATTTTTTTAAAAGATGAAGTGTCGAAGTTGGACCACATATTTTTTTAAACCAGACCCCTATCTTTCTTCTTTTTATTTACTGAACTAGCAACGTTCATTGTTTAATTTGTGACTGTGATTAATAGCCGTAGTACATATTATTTCTATATTAATAGCATGGTTATTATGGATTACGTTATGAAAAAACACTGCAAAATTGGGGAATTTGTGATCACAGTACCTAAAGATGTGGTCTAGGGTGCCGATTTTCAACGTTTTCAAAAATATGCCTATTAAAGTGACATACGTGGCTTTTTTTCTGATTTTTGCCGTAACTGGTGTAACCTGGCCTCTCACCCGATATCCGGTTGACGTTGAATTTCCGGACACCTGTATAATTTATAGTACGCGACAAACCAAATTCGTGAAAAAAATATACAAAATAATCAGTTGTTATTTTTTCGTAGCAACAGTAGTAACAGTTTTTTTTTTTTCACAAAGCAATACATTGTTGTACAGAATGATGCTTAGAGTTCAAGGTTTTTGGATGTAAAGCGATCAACCAGTCAGGCTGTGTAGATATAGATTCTATTAAGAATTATTATGGAATCAACAGGGGCGACAATTGGACAGTAAAGAATTCCGTTCACATAAGTCAAAGCAATGAAACGGGGATTATTGTATCGAATTTCACTAAAGCGATGAACGAATCGGTACCTGATTTCCCTAAAGCTTACAACGCTGAACCATTTCAAGTTTTTTTTTACGATTATCTTCAATCTTATAAGATAAGCATATTAAATTAATATGCTTATTTTATAGTCTTATGTGTCCAGGGTTTTTATTGATGAATCTCATCGTAATTCTATAAAATCAATATTTTTATCGACGCAACCAAAACATGCTGAATATTGTTATAAGACATAAGAAATTGTATAAATCTTTTTACCTAAAGGTAAAAAATACCTAACATAAAACTTGGCCACTTTACAAAAATGTAAAACTAATTGACATAAATGTCATCGATTGTCTGAAATGAACTTATCATGGCGGCGCTGCTTGTGAAGAAAGATGTCAAAAACCTGTCAAATTCAGTACATTTCATGATAATTCTCTATTTCGCCACATTCATCCATGTCAGACTGTAAAGGTGTGTCCAGACCTGGCGAATGCGCCTCGAATGCGCCGCTCGCGAGCCGCTTGCGAACTGCGCGCGTGCATTTCATGTTCGTACGCAGCCCCTGCGCCGTCCGCGCGCCGCTCGCGCGGATGTTACGCGCTGTACTCGAGCGGCGCAGGAGGTGCGCGCGTACCGTCCGCGGTGCACCTCCCTCGCCCCGCCCGCGGCTCAGTAATCTCGCTGTCAGTAATAAAATAGCCGATGCCGCAGCAATCATGCTAACGACAGTCGTATGGTCCAACATCTTCGGAAGCAAATTCACAACTGAGGCTCATAGTTCAAACGCGAAAGAAGCTATGTGCACACGAGATGCGCGCGCGCTTCACGCACTTTTTTTTTCTATTGGGCTGCGTTTCTACGTAACCGGACAGTTATTGGCGAGACCTGAAGGGTCTCCAGCCAATGTGGGGGAAGTAAAATACTTAACCTAAGCTAACTACTTGTACTACGCTAACATCATGACTACCTTTAACACCAGCACTAAGGGCGACCCCTAGTGGGACTCGGACCTCGGCTTAGGGCTGGCGGGAGCTTGGGGGGGAGCTTGGGGGAGAGAGACAGCTTAATTAGGGCTGAATTATCAGTGTGACTGTGGAGTCTGAAGAGACGACTGGCTCTACGACAGGAGAGCTCGGAGGTTGACCGGGCGCTGCACGCGCGCCCCTCTCGGGCCTTGCCGGAGTTGCACTACAGCGGCGCACCAAACGTAGGCTGTAACCGGACGCGAGCAACACGCGCGCAGTTCGCAAGCGGCTAACGAGCGGCGCATTCGCCAGGTCTGGACACACCTTAATAGAGAATATAAACCAAAGACAACCTTAACAATCTCGTTGGTGTAAACCTATAAAAAATACAGGACTGTGACATGTGTATTAAAGATCGTCTTGTAATAATATCAAATATTGAAGCCAATTCAAATTAAAAATAATTTTTATTAATTTTGAGTCTATATGTACCGTACTCAATTTTTATTCATTCTTTTTTCTTCATTTTTATTTCCTTCGGAAATTACGATTCAAAAATATAAAATGGCTGCTTGCTGCTTTCCACTTTATTATATGTCGTCCATTGAGTATGTCGTCCACGGTTTTAAATTCAAAATTTCAAACTACTACACCCTGAAACCAGATTCTTGGAAAAAATATTCTCTTACCCACGGACTAGGAAAAAAAGACTCTTACCTTAGAATCGCAGTACCTCGGAGAAATATTTTCCAAAAATTAATAAGTATTTTCCGAGTAGTCTAGGAAATGTTCTTGCATGATGTATGTCATGACCACAGAGTACTTTTTTATAAATAGGAATGACACTTTCGAACGCGCATTTATGATAACAAAATGGGTATTATGTACTAAATTCAAATATTATAGATGAAGGAGTTCCACAATCAAAATAATTTAAAATTCATTCCGTTCTCAAAAGTTTTCACTAAAAATATTGATTCTCCGAAGTAGTATAAAAACCACTTTAAGCCCGTACCGAATAAAGTGCAATTTTATTTAAACACAATGAAATACTACTACTTTAATTTCTTTTTTTGTATTTTTTATAATCTAAGGGATTGTTTGATGTAACATGCCAGTAGCTATTTATTTTATATAAAAGAAGATATTGTGGAATGAAAACCTTCTTATACTGACACCTAAATTGAAAATATTCAATCTGAAGGCACAATACAGAATGGCCTACCATGGCTGTGTTTTTGCCTCCAGTAATTTTAATCAATGAACATTATGAGATTCGCCCGCAAAATACTTGACAAATGCAATTATTTAGTGATTATGCAGTTTTTTTCAAGAACCATTTATATTATCAAGTGTGATTGTTCTTCGTAACCCCAAGCTGATAAATTTTTGATTTTTCCAATAATTTTAAAGTGGTAATGATAAGATAAAGACAAAGGGAGGAATACAAGGGACATATAAACGGGGAAACGTAACGCTTGCGTTCTGAAACATCTTTGTGTTATACTAATTAATTACATTACAATCGAACCCCATACAAAGATGCGCTGTCGCATCGTACGCGTACCGTTAAAGTCTAACTGCCACGGGGCCTGTGGTTATGTCTTACTCAATCCTAAAACAGAGTCCTACTAAGTCCATCTGCCATTCAGCGAGATACGTTCCCAGCAATACTGGATAACTAGTATTGAGAGCCTGAGTGATGCCCGTTCCCTTATAAATAAAATAAGATATTTAAACTAGCGCAAGCGCAGCGTATTGTCGATCGGTTGCATGACACCTCACGTTTGCACCTGAAATACATTCGAGTGGTATTATTTATCGTCATTTCACACTTTCTTAATCTCGTGGACAGCATAGCGGGTTGTGAGGCCGACTGTCCGTCCTATTCATGTCTCGCAGTGCTAATTTCGTCGATTCAGTAAGAGGCCACAATGGACCGGGTGTATAACGAGACACGCTCCCTAGCGTCCTTTAAGACGACTATCCATCCATTTTAAGGTACTTGGTGAAGCCTACTCCTGCTCCCTGGAAGTGTACGTAAAACAAGCGCATCGCCGTAAGACATAATGTCGGGGTCAGTCTGTCAATAGAAGGTAGCCATCACTAACGTTTGGTTGATTTATATTCCGGTAATTATTATGGGTTAGCACTATAGCCTAGATATATCCGAGCGAGTCAAAAGTATGCTATACGGATCAGCCTTCCATAGGCGGTGCGTAAATTCCAAGTAGAGATATACATATTGTTTGTATGTTTGCGAGTGATTGTGTATGTGTGCCAATTAATGGAAGGCCTTCTCCGTTTCCCTATAATCAAACGCAGGTGTAAGAAACTTCAGCGGAGTCAGATATAAACGGTACATGATATTAAATTAGATTATAGTTATTGTACATAAACTATAATAATCAGCCTGGGATAAATATAATAAAAGACTCACCCACTCGTTCACTCACGCACTCATGGAGATTCGCACTTGCACACACTACAACTTAGTAGTCAAATATACCTTAGCTAAACTATAATAACTTAAACTAGTTATAATAGCCTCTCGCTCTTATGACTAGTCTAGACTAGTCCTAGTTAATCTAAAGTCTACTAGCCTATGGCTCTAGTGAACGTCTCCTAATAGTGGTCCAAAACCACCTCTTCTTTTAATCTCTAGCCTAACTAGCCCTTGGCACTGACGACTGTCCCCTGTCGTGGCCTAAAGCCAACTCTCGTTTAGTCTATCCTAATTACACTAGGGTTTGGCTCTGATGACAGTCTCCTATCGCGGTGTAACACTGACTGTCTCTCCTTAAACCCTCGATATTCCACATCACGTCGCTAAGACCATATTCCCAAGCTTTTGCACAATAGATTTATTGCCTTTTTTTGCTCAGTTCCTTAATTGTTTCTAAGGGTCGCTCTTAATGTGGCACTATGCGTTGCACTCGGGGTTTCCCTAGTATCCATTTCTTTAAAGTTATAATACTTTGTCATAACAGATGGCTGACACTTGTCCCTAGTCTGTTTCCCATAAATTAAAGACTTCTAAGAGGCCCGATATTGTATTAAAGTTTTAAAATAAATATAATATTTTGCCATTTTAGGAGTACGTGACAGATCGTCACACTGTCGGATATAAAGACTGGTGGCTTTATTTATTTATATTGTTCACAACAATAATAGCTACCTACTCGTAAGAGTAACCTAATCATTATCCTCCTGCCTATCTTAATTAATTTGGGGTCGACGTAGTGATGTAACATGAAAAAAAACGACTTTGTTTTTTTTCACAATGTTGAAAAAAAACGTGAAAAAAACTTAGTACTTACTTACCCTTGTTTTTTTTTTAAATATGGTTTTTTTTTCAGAAAAAAATCTATTGGAAATTAAATGTTTTATTGTTGTGTTTTCTAATTTCTTAAATTTTACTAAAATTACAAATCGAATTAAGTGCTAATGAATCAATTAAACAAAAATATAGTCTTCCTGTGTGTCAATATCAGTAGGTATCACTTTCAGTATCAGTGCCACCTACACTAGTCTTGTTCTCCGTGTGCAATTTGAATGTTGCCAATATACCTATTCATGTAAACTTTGTAACATTCCACCAAAAAGGTATTGAAGATTTATATTGTAAATAAATAAAAAACTAATATGAACTGTTAAGTAGGTAATCTTTTACGGAAACTGCCATAACAATATTGAATTCTGTATTCTAGAAAAAAAACAAGCTCCAAAAAAAACGTGTTTTTTCATGTTTTTATTAAGTTTTTGTCACGATAGAAAAAAAAACAGTTTTTTTGCAACACTAGGTCGGCGGAACATGTCTTTTCCTTCCATAGGTACATCTTTATCAACCGTAGTGCTTACTTCTCTCATAGCCAATTATCTTATTTGACACAATCCATCCATCATCTATACATATAAAAGGAGAAGCTGACTGACTGACTGATCTATCAACGCACAGCCTAAACCGCTGGGGTTAGAAAGTTGAAATTTTGACAGTAGGTACCTTTTGTAACGTAGGCATCCATTAAGAAGGGATTTTTCGAAATTCAACCCCTAAGGGAGTTAAATAGAGGATGAAAGTTTGTATGGAAAATCGTCACTTAACGGGTTCTAAATTTCACGCAAGCGAAGCTGCGGGCGAAAGCTAGTTTATTTATATGTCGCAGACAACTCGGTTATCGAATTAGGTAGCAGTGATTATAGAATTACAGTTTAAAAAATGTCTGCTTATCAGGGGAAATGTGGGCATGGTAAATAAAACCAACATAGACTCTCGACCACTGAGAGCATTTGTAATCAGATTAGTTGTTAGTTACATGAGCTAGGTCACAACATAATTCAAACAAGATCATAAAATAAGAAGTACAAGCTATTCAAATGATAAAGGTTTACACTTCTTTCTACGAGGGTTCGACACAGAATGCCTCAGCCTGTTCGTCTGTCAATCTGTTATAGGGTCACACCGATATCTGTCATCGCGCGTGTTTAGCAATAATTTAAAAATAAAGATTATAAAAAAGAACAATGATGCTTGGTATTTCACAGTTATAACCCTCGCTCTGCGACATAAACAAGGTGTAACATAAATAACGCACAACCTCAAGGGATCACTGCACTCAACATTACGAACAACTTTTACTATGGGACGAAAGCTCAAATCGCGAAAAAATAATCAGCTGTTCCCTACATTTTGACGAGTTATGCGAACATTTAGGGAACAGCTGATAATTTTTTCGCGATTTGGTCCCATAGTAAAAGTTGTTCATAATGATGACTACAGTGACCCCTTAAGAGGTTGTGCGTTATTTATGTTACACCTTGTATATGGGGAAGTCCTCATCGATACCTTCAACCCTTTTTTTTGTGGGAAAATCCTCATGGATACCCTTCGCCTGGGGAAGGCAAAGGGTTATGCCGAACTCTTACCGGCTAAAAACCCACGGTGTTCCTTCTCCTGACCCTTGGCCGGGGTCGCGGGATTCGCAGCTGCATGCACCGCAACCCCGGCAGGCCTCGGTCCGCCAGCCTCTAGCGGACCTCTCCTTCTGTGGGGCCTTGCCCCACGTCCTCCTGAGAGGCGCGCACGGAACACATGCGCGCCGCCTTCTCGGGCCTGTTACTGGTCGGGCGACGGGTATGGATACCTTCAACCCTGGAGAAAGTGGAGGGTTATGCCATACCCTTACCGACTAAAACCACCACGGTGTTCCTCCGAGTACCTATTGTCGGGATCGCGGGATTCGCTAGTGCATTCACTGCAATCCCGGTAGATCTTTTCTATGGTCTACCTCTTTACTTTTTGCTATCCACTGTCATACCTACGCACAGCGGAATGGGAGCTCTCTCGCCTTATAATAATGCTCAATTTCGCATGCGCGGAGCACATTTTTACAAGCTTTTATTTAACTTGCAATGTTTGTATGTTTGTAAAGCGCAAATCTTGCAACTGAATTTTAAAACAGTGAACCCCAACCGATTGAGCTGAAATGTTGCATACATGTTTAATTTGAAAGACAATGCATGGTTAGCTAAGTGACGTCATTCTAAATCCAATATGGCGGCGTCCCAAAGATGGCAGACTAGTTATTTTTTATGTACCCCTACGATATGGGTATCAATTAAAAGGGATTGCAGAGAAAGGGATACGAAGAAAATATTTATGACGTCACACTAAATTCAACATGGCCGGTGCCCCAAGATAGCGGACAAAATTTGCTTACCTACCATCATGATATGGGTATCAAATGAAAGGATTTGCAGAGAAGAATACGAAAAACTAAAAAATATTAATAAATTACGCGGGTTACGAGCGGCTGTCGGGCGGGTGTGCTAACCTCACCAACCCCGTGATGCCCCGTTGACTCCCAACTTGTATCAACTAAATTGCACAGCCGCCAATTAAATTGAATCCTACTGTACTGAGTGGGAATTTCCGTACGTACTATCCTACTGTGGTACTATTTAACACTCTCCCTGCCGACAATATATAAAACTTGTTCCCTCATACAAAAGATGGTTTAAACAAAGACTAACGGTAAATCCAGGTTTAAAATATACCCATCACTTTCTTATGTCATATAACAAAAAGAGACGGGGCTATTTTAAAACCTAGGTTTTTCTTAGACCATCTTTTGTAATAAGGGGGAGGGAATTTAAGTTCAAGAGGCCATGGAGGTCGCCGGCGGGGCCCAATCTGTTTGTGAACGCCGTAAGTCAAAAGTTTAAATTATTACAAGAGGCTGTTGAATCAGCCGGCGGGTCCAAAAAAAAATCTTTCAGGACGCCGTGGGATCCTCCCTGACCCCGAATTTAAATAGTTTTTACAACCACTGGCGTATTGTTATGGAAAATGTGATACTTCTCTTGCGTCTACATGCTTTGGCCTGCTGAACAAAAATTACTGGGGGTCGCCAGCGGTTCCCGTGTTAATATTCTGTGCCTGTAATTCCTACCTAGCTAGATCTCTTGTACCAATATCTGCCCGTCATCAGCCTGGGATATTTCGGTTAGCTAGTAATAATATTACAACCATACCAACAATAGTAAATAAAACATGTCTTACCAAAAAAATCATTTAGAATCTGCATTTATCACTTAACAAGTCACTACCGGTAAAAAGGAGCTATTTTAACACGGGACTAATTGGCTTGAACATGGCATAGGAGATTTTTAAACATATTTTTTTAACTAAAACAACTCTTGTCTTTCACAATTAACAAAACAACGTCTGAAATCGTCTTTCACTTAGAATTATTCCACTTCAAATAATAAACATTCATGTTTTTTTTTTTAACTACCCACTTTTATAGATTCACACAGGATAATAAAAATGTTATACAGTTCGACATAGATTCAAATGAACGTGGATGGTGGCGCTGCTTGCGAAGGAAGATGTCAAAAACCTATCAATGTATTATTTAAAATAATGAAAATAATGTAATATTCTCAAAATAATCGTCTAAATAGGCCTTAGTTTGTTTATTTCATATCTCTAAACCCAAATTGATGTCATCTTTGTTGTTATAACAGTAATTAATATTTTTTGTTATAACTATTTAGGCTCCGCACTACCACTCGCTTAATACATTTAGTGCGAAACATGTTAAAAATGTCATTGTGTCTTTATCGACTTCAAACAATTTACTGAAATACATTTGTAAATTATTAAGAGGTTAACCCTTAAAAGGTAAAGTGGTAAAGAGAATATATTTTCCCCAAGTTTTTTGAAGATGTCGCGAAAACCTTCTTGTTATATTTTTATTTTTAAACATGGCAATATCACATTTTTTTACAATTTTCTATGGTAGAAAATAAAAATAATTCTTATTTTTTTTTAATTATTATTTATAAAAATGGCATTTTTTTTCTTAAAACTTTGCGCTCAAGTGTACCGAAAACGATACGGCCGCCATTGTTTATCTATTGTGTCTATAATTACAGTACTACACAGGTTAAAACCTTGTTAAGGATTAGAAATAACCACGTAATAATTATTAATTTAATCTCCTCTAGTTCCGTATTTCTCCGTCTGCCAAAATATACTGGTCACTCTGTATGTCTAATCTCTTTAACCCTTCGGCTCGACGAGATTTTGACATTTGTCATACCCGCTGACTCGGGGAGTTGTCGCGTTAATTAATCGAATTAAGTCACTAAATGCAGGAATTTGCACGCAAGTTTTAAGTATGAATTTAATGTGAAAATTATTTTATTTCATTAATATTGTACCTAATATGTCTACTAAATGTCTTTAAAAATGTGCTGTTTACGTGAAGCTACGTCAACATACTGCGAAATTAGAATAAAATAGATATTTAACATACCTATATCCAAATATTAGTTGAGTTAGATTAGCTCAAAAACAATAATTAACGTACCTAGTTACGTGTTGAAACGCTGAAGGGACAAGCTAAACATAGTTTCTTTTTCTTTTCATGTTCATTTTTACCAATATTCAAATACAAAAACGGATAAAAAAACACAATTCAATTTAGTAAAAATTGTACGTCGACTTAATTCGAACCTAGTGCTGACCATCAATCCAAAATTGTTAATACAATACAAATATTGCATTCAGCCAAATCGATACTCATTCAGCCTAATCGAAACTCATTCAGGCTAATCGAAAAATAATCATTAAATAAATAAAATCGTTCGAAAGTTAATTAATGACATTTATTTATTTTCGGCATAGCTACAAATAAATAATTTCACGTGAATAGAAAGTATTTTTCAAAAACCTAAAGTATTGGCACAGATTAAATATTAGTACAAGTAGAATGAACACGAAGATATTTTAAGTATCTAATAGACATAATTAGAATGTATTACCACATTCTCTCCTATATTACTACATGCAGTCGGTCAACGCGGTACATTGTCGCAGAGCATTCGTGCTAGGGCTTGCTGAGGAAAGCGAGCAGCAGAGAGGCGGAGCTTATGTCCTAATCTGCCATACCGCAGCTCGGGACATAAATTCCTGGGCCTTTGCTTCCTGATTTCAAATAGAAATGAAATAGTTCATAAGATAGAGGACGTACTACTATAATCAGGTTTTAATAATGTTAGAGGATATAAGGTCGGTTCACAAAACAAACATGGCTAAGATCGATTTCTAAATCTAAGATAGCGGCTACGAAAACTTACTACTTATTCATCATGGGTGATATTTCCATGGTTTTCATGGCTCCTGTTGCAGAAAATGAGGTCAAAACATGAAAAGTTCACTAGTCGTCATGCGTGTCAATTCTGTAGTTTTCGGTGGCGCTGAGGCCGAAAATGGGGACAAAATGAAATTCCAAGATAGCGGCTACAAAAATTTGCAAATTAGTCGTCATGGGTTTCAAAATCGTGATTTTCGGGGGTGTTAATGCCGAAAATGAGATTAAAATCCAAATCCAAGATGGCGGTTACGCAAATTGGCTAGCTGTCATGGGTGTCAATCCCATGATTTAAGGGCTAGTAAATTTCATTTAACTAGGTAGTGAACTTTCATGACGGCTATCTTGGATTTAGGAGTAGAATTTATTTTCGGCTTCAGCACCCCCGAAATCTATGGAAATAATATAATTATGAAATAATAAGTAAATTTTCAAGGCCGCCATCTTGAATTTAAGAATAACTTATGTCTACCTACTGCTGCAAGGCTTATTCCGCTGCGACTATCAGCTCGACAAAATGTTAAGGTCTAAAAAATGTTGTAAAAGTGCCAAGTAAAGATGGCTGAACTACTGTTGCCTTTGCACCCCTGTCCAAATAAAACGACCAAAATTTCATGAAGCGCTCAAAATCGATCTCGAAATAAAATACTACCTACTTCAAAACCCAGAGGTGCCTAGTCTGAGGTGACACATTTAAACGAGTTAGTGTAATGTTACAATTATTCGCCATTTTCACATAACAGCATGTCCATTGCTCGTTTTAAGTTCTAACTTATTCGAATTCTAACTACTACATTATAAGTAAATGCTTCCGGTCAGCATCCGACTTAAGATGGCCCAAGGCCTCATCAATGTCTCGCATCGAGAATGCCAATAGCTTTCCGCCATTAAATCTTCCCCGAAATCAAATACTCACTACGCCTATGTCAGATATACTGGGAACCCTATACCATCTACGCCTTCAAAAAATAAAGCTTCACCCTCTTCACCTCTCTTCTGTTTTTTTTTTCGCTTATTCACAGCCGTCAACCATCCTGGACATAATAGAATTAATATTCTATGTAGGTACATACCTATACAATTTAAAATTAGTACATGAAGGCGTAGGCGAGGTACCTAGATTTCGCACTATTAAGATCCCGTTTAACAATTTTAAACCTTATTACAAGGAACGTTTCGTAGATAATTATTATTTTACTGCCGATATTGCGTCAAATTAGAATTTATTTTTTGAATTTTGAATAAAGAATATCAGTCTACGGATGCATTGGATTCCACGGTGAAGTTTCGGTACGAATATTTATTGATGTAGCCACAGAGGATTATGATTTATGATGAATCTAAATCTATTTTATTTTATTTAAATGTACCTACTGACTTATTACGATATTTAAAAAAAAGTATCTTTGATTGCTTGATTATAATTTTAACATAGATAGAATGTTAAATTACATCAAACATGTAAAATATTTACTATAATTAAAAAAATCGATTTTTGGTGTTACTTATTTTTTATTAAATCGATTCGAACAAAATCACAACGAAATAATTGATTCACATAATCACTTTCTCACATCATTAACCATAAAAAAGTAATATGGCGGCTGATTCCGAATCCCAAATTGAGTAGTGATAACAAAGATTTCGTGATATTTTACGTACGTTTACGTTAAAACATGGGCTTTTTCTAGTAATATATCGCATTTGTCAATAGATAATGGAATGTTTTTAACCACGCCTACTGTGTAATTTGTGATATTAGTGATAAATGAACAACAACAAAAGTTCAACTGGCGGGAAGCTTTTATTTTGGATATCAAAAACTTTGTTATCACTACTAAAATTACCAAAACTATGGATGATTTCCTGGAGTTAATAAATGATTTACTCATTTTGTGATGATTGGTAGTCCAGAATCCATTCTTTTTATGATTTTTAGCGTCCACCACGACTGTCATCAAATGGCGGTTATCGCATTTATACATTCAGTTTTGTAAAGGTAAATATTAAAACTCGTGCGCTAAATAGGATTGATTCAATGGTACTCAAACTTGAGCTTTTTATTTAGTTCTTATAAATTTCATCCAATAACAAGATCCGATAAGTAGATAATTAAATGTTTACATTATTAATTAGGATGTCGTATGACCTAATTCTGGGCCCCAATTGGGGTCGAAAACGAGTTTACGGTAGTTCTTGTGTTCGTCCCCTTTCGGGGCCCGCTACGGACTATACGGTTAAGACTACCTAGTCGGTATACACGTATACACTGATTATAAAAAAATATCATAAAAATGTTATAAAGTTGCAACGTACCTTATTTCCCACACATAAATTTCTATCGGTATTAATACTTCTATCACATAAACAGTACATCTATTAAAATTGAATATTTCGAAGATTTAAGGTAAATAACTTTTTATTACAACTCAACCAACTGTGGGTCACGGTGACCAACTAAAAACTAAATAAAGATTGACAAGAAAGTTGTGTAAAAAATCTTTTCAAGACACTTTTTTTACTTTTGAAGACTCAATAACTTAAGATTTATGCATTCTTTCTTGGAGTTCCGTATTGGTGAGGGTAAATCAATTTTTGGTTAGCAGATGCTTATTATTACTGTGGTATTATTTTTCTTCCTACAATTACTTCACTATCCCAGCATTAGTCTTAATTAATTTCATGTTTTTAACTTAAAGAAAAAGACAAAAACAGGTAGATGATAGAAATTAAAGGAACTACTTATACCTACACCCTTACTAACAAACGATGTTTTAAGGTTATTTAACTATAATATAAATTAAAAAAATTAAAAACCCCCAACGCAAATAACAAAACAGCTGATGACTCTGAAACGGCTGAACCGATTTTGATAAAACAGGTCTAAGAACCACCGCTAGAAAACCAGCTTTTAAATAAAAAACCGCACCTAAATAGGTTTACCCGTTTAAGAGCTATGGTGCCACAGACAGACACACGTAGCGGTCAAACTTATAACACCCCTCTTTTAGCGTCGGGGGTTAAAAATGACTTTTTAAGTCTTTTGCCATCTCTATTCATTGGCATACAAATGACAAGGACAGGTTTAATTTAATCAGTGTTTAAAAATTACAATCTTTTTTATGTAAGGGTGTTAATTTCTAAACAAAAGCATCTATCACTTTACTTAGGTATTTTAATTTAATAACAGAATAAACAATATTCAAATACACCTACGGAACTCCCAACGTCTCTGTATGTAATATTTTGTAAAAAATAAACAAAAACACAACGTCTGCGTCACAGATGTTTGCAGTTTATTGGAGTTTTGCTCACTGACGGCATTATTATAGATACCTCTATTGTTACAAATGACCCTACTTCAGTTTATAGAAATGTATTTCTCAAAAATAATAAGTTATAGTTAACTTACATTGAGAAAGTACATTAACCAGCAATACTATAGCGTCCGAAGTCGGAACATACAAAAAAAAAATCGCAAAAAAAATAATTGAAAAAGTTCAATAAATCACAATCACAATTAAAATATACGTAAAAGCAACGCTAACTGTACATGTTGTCTTTCAATTTGGAAAACACTGCAACATCGCAATTAACCTATCTACGCTACTATTTTGGTCTTAACAGTCCGTACGGAAGTTTTTTTGTTTCGTTTTTTTTTGCTTTTTTTAATATTTTTATTTTAATGTACCAAGGATGTAGATAAACTGGTTCAAGGGAACGCCGTCTGTTATTTGACATACTGTTTATTATTTTATGCGATCTAAGAACCGAAAACAGGAGGCAAGTTACATAAAAAAATGGTAGAATTAGGTACCAATTATTCGTAAATTAAACGATTAGGTATACAACGTGACCATTATATTTTTCTCTCAGAGCGGGTCGCTTGCAAATTTTAATAGGAATGAAACACATTTATGTAATAAAGGTTTAAAAAAAAATAGGAACTAATCTTGAGGGCTGATTCTATATTTTTTCAAATGAGCAATTTGCTTTAAAATAATTATCAGGTATGGTTTTTAAATATGAATGTGTGATATGTAGGCCAGTCTTGTTATCATCCTTTGTTATAAAAATGTTTTTGACGCGCCCGTTTTATATTGAATTCATCACCATAGATTGGCTCTTTATCAAAGCAGGACATTTCTGTGTTTTTGAGGACAACGGGACACATGGATCAATAGCGGGATTGTTCTACTCAAAGCGGAACGTATGGTCACGTTAGGTATACCCTTTTCACCTAAAACCAAGTATTTTTACCGTAAGGCAAGTCCTGGGGCCCAATTCTCCTAAAATAAATTGTTGCCAAACGCAATCGAACCACAACCGTCAGTCAGTTTTTGTTTTCAAAACTTTCAAAATGATTGATTTTGTTTTTTGTGTCAAACAATTTGAGATAGCTTTTGAAATTGAGAACTGTCTGAATGAACGGTTCGGCCTTGGTTCAGTTGTGATTTATCAAGATTTATTTTAGGAGAATTAGGCCCCTGACGTTTCTCTACTAAACGTTACCATACAAAGAATATCAAATATTTTTAAAAAACAAAACATTTTTAGGTAAGCGTTTTTACGGTTTTTGATGATGTCGTTTAAGTTTTTACGATAACAGTCCCCTTACGGCTACAATTTAGGATATGCCCGCCATGTCAGGACTTTGGGTGAACTGAGTGTAACAACTTCGTAACGCAAGTAAAATGATTGATTTTGTTTTTTGTGTCAAACCATTCGACAGCTTCTGAAATTGAGAACTGTCTGAATGAACGCAGACAGTTATCAATTTCAAAAGCTGTCGAATTGTTTGACACAAAAAACAAAATCAATCATTTTTAAAGTTTTAGAAAATAAAAACTGACTGAGGCCGTGGCCCCATGTCACAGATAACCCCCTAATAGATTCCGCATAGAGGACCACTTACGGTCACCAAACATATATGCATTTGCACTTATACAAGTCGGCGTCTCGATCGAGCTCTTCAGTATCGACCAGACATTGGAGCCGTGGTGACAGAAAAATAAATAGTATTTTAATTTCGTGTAAGCATATAATTAGTCGTAATAACAATATAAAAATGACTACTTGTGCTGCGAAATGGTGTGGAAAATCTTCTAGGACTTCGAGTTACAAAAAAGACGGAATAACATTCCACCGATGAGTAAAGTAATTAATATTGACCAATCTATGAGGGCTCAAGTTATAATGGTTATTTATTTTAACTACTTAAAATGTGCAGGACCACTCGTTGATGTCTTTTTGAAAAGTCTCTTTCACTCTTGAGGCGCATTGTATTGCTGTCTTTATCCCTCCAAAACAAATAGTGTATTGAAAAACAAAACGATTTGTAATTATCGATGTTATCGATATTTTAAAAAAAGTTTGGACTAAAAATACTTTTATTGTCAACATTTAAATTTACACACTCGGGAGTTTTTGTTAAATAACGTTCTGGAGTTCCGATTTGTTAATTTTTACTTATTTGATATGTTTTATACCTTTAGGTTTCCTAGTTGTCCTGAGAGAAAATTTAAGTGGATTAATGCAACATGTCGTGGAGATGATGGACTTCTTTTTGTTTACTAAAATGTAACATATCGCTGCCCTAGTTCAACAGTAAGATATGTTGAACAAAGTATGTTTTGAGTTATTCATACTTTTATGATTTTAGTGTCATTAATTCATGCTTAAATGCCTCAGTGAGACATTGAAATTTAGGCACTTTGGTTGCGTTTTACAAATATCCGATTTTTGAACCGGACAGAAGAGCAAATTTTTCACATGAAACAAAACTTATCTCAATTTTGTTTTTTTTTAAGATATCTTACTGTTGAACTAGGGCAGCGATATAATAAAACAGTTTGAGTAATTGACACATGTATTTTTTATATTTATTTTCCAACAAATCAAAATTTCATTAGTATTTACTTGAACTTCGGAACGCAAATTTCTGCATTTATTCAACTGCATTTGAGTACAATAATTAATCATTTAAACTTTTAAATAACTACGCTATCCACTACAATAAACCAAAATTAAAACTATTTTACACCGTAGGAAGTAATTAAAAAATTATTAAAAAAAATATCGATATCTGAGTCGACATTTGATATCCTTGTCCTCGCACTATGACAGGTATTGGATCTAACGTGACCTTGAATTAGCCAATCAAATTGCACTTGTCGCTCCTCGCGCACCCCGTGCCTTCCTCAAGATTTGGTGAACTCGAAAAGGAACAAAATGTTTCGCATGCGGTATCTATTAGGGGGTTATCTGTGCCCCATGTCTACGGTGCGGCGCCGGCCGCCGTGAGACGGCGCGGCGCCGCGCCGCAGCACGGCGCCGCGCACGGTGCCGTGTACGGCGCCGTGGACGGCGGCACGGCGCCGCGTACGGTGCCGCGTACGGCGACACGGCGCCGTGGACGGCGCCGTGGAGGTTGCACGGTACACTGCTGGCTGGCGTGAATATGACATGTCTAAAATTGCAATATTTCAGGGCGGCAATTTTAAAGCTTTGACCTCTTCTGGTAAATCGGTAAATTATTTTAACGTATATTTTAGTTGTTTTTAACGAATGCTGATGACGAAAATGAGGTCGAAATCAAAAATTTCACAGCCGCCATCTTGGATTTTGATTTCGACCTCATTTTCGTCATCAGCACCCCCGAAAACCACGGAAACGACACCAATGATGCATACCTTGTAAAATTTCACAGCCGCCATCTTGGATTTTGATTTCGACCTCATTTTCGTCATCATCGCCCCCGAAAACCATGGACACGACACCCATGATGCATATCTTGTAAAATTTACAGCCGCCATCTTGGATTTTGATGTTGACGTCATTTACATTTGTATTTTACTGAATCCTGTGGTTTAGACATTTAGATTCGATCACTTAGCCATAGGTACAGCATGAAAAAAAAAGTTTTTTTTTTAAATCTGCCTTATTTCCATGCCGGGAAAATCAACACCAATATAGCAGATCATATGGTTTTAAGGAATTACACGAATTCGTTAACATCCTGTATATTTTAAAACAACTAAAATACATACGTTAAACTAATTTACCGATTTACCAGAAGAGGTTAAAACTTTAAAATGGTCGCCCTGAAAAATTGCAATTTTAGACATGTCACATTTACGCCAGCCACGGAACTAACTTGCGGTGCACCGTACACGGTGCCGTGTCGCCGCGCACGGCGCCGTACGCGACGCCGTGTCGCCGTCCACGGCGCCGTACGCGGCGCCGTATACGACGCCGTACACGGCACCGTGCGCCGCGCCGTGCTGCGGCGCGGCGCCGCGAATTTTCACGGCGGACGGCGCCGTACCGTAGACATGGGGCCACGGCCTGACGATTGTGGTTCGATTGCGTTTGGCAACAATTTATTTTAGGAGAATTAGGCCCCTGATCACGCTTAAGCCACTGAACCGATCATCCTGAAATTTGCATATACGTTGTCAGGTGTACAGAAACGGACATACAGTACCTTTCATCCCGAAAAAAATACTGTTTCCGAGGAAAACAACATTAACGTTCATAGATGGCCACGTGTCTTTCGAATCACGATTGACTTAAGTATAATATTATAGAAACGTTAATAGTGTGTTAAACGTTTTTTTGAGCTTAATTAACGCAAGCAAAGCCGCGGGCAAAAGCTAGTTTATTGTAAAGTTCCTTCGTAAACTATGTTTTTCTTTCCATTATCAGGTCTAAACTGAAATACTTTCAAGTTATTTGCCGTCGGTTGTGGTTCATTTGCAGTCTGGTAACAATTTTATAAGAATTGGCATCCAGTTAACATAAAAATAAAGACTTCAACCGTCCGTAACTTCAATATAATGAACCAATAAAGATAAGCAGACCGCCGCACAGCGCCGTTTACTTAAAAGCTAGTGCCTACAAAAATCTAGGAAAATGTGTTCCAGGACTTAGAAAACCTAAGCTTGTAAGGAACACACAACTTTATATTTCATCTCCGTAACATTAAAGGATAATCCGCCATATTGTGTCTATGGTCTAAAGACGAGCGAGAGAAACACAAAGTTTTTTATCTGTCCACACGCCATTCACGGTGTCAGATCGCAATTACGATATGAAATGTACGGCAAGTGACGTGAAAGGGACCTTTCAAAGAACGTGCACTATAAAAAACCTACGTCGTTTTTGTTTTTTAAACGTCCTCCTTTAGGGATGACGAGGGAAACGACCCAAGCAGCCTTATTTTTTTTAATTGCAGCGGAATTGGAACAGCTATGATAGTCCATAAGAGTATTCTTAATTCAAAATTACGCGTGTTGTTTCTTTAGAAATTCGGCCTACAAATGACAGTAATAGCGAAAACATTCCCATCTGTTCCTCAAATGTTTTATTGTTTTGTTAGATATTTCTTGTTTCGTTTTACCTTATAAATTACTTGAAATTGTTATTTAGATATTGGTTTATACAATACGGCTAGTGTTCATCAAAATGAATTCTCTGATTAAACAGCCGTTTACTCGAATACTAGAATTTTAGGTAGGTAAGCTGTAACCAGAATAGGTATTGTTGTTGGTGAACGCAAACCTAAATCTGTTTAGTTACGATACATTTACAGATAACGTTTTATACGACGATTATATGCCTCGGATAAAGGTTGCTATAAAACTGAAATATCATAGACAATCATGGTACACAGATAACACAGGCAACGTTTTTAGAAAACCAAAAAAAGAAGAACTAAATTTGACTAACCTTCATAGTGGAGACTACCTTTTTTACCTACAAAAAAAACACTAAAAACTTTTCATCACAAACTTTTTAGTAATATCTAAGTATGTTATTTATTTTAAATCTTACAATATACACTTAAAATAAATATGACAACACGGAATCAGTCACGTCTTAAAATGATTATGAAAATTATAGGTCACGCCTTATAAAGCCAGACTGTACCGGGCGAAAGAACCATAGTAGCAACTAAAGCTTAAAAGTTATAGACTTTACTGCATTGAAATAAGATCTGTTGTTCATTGCATTTGTTTGAATATACACTTTTTTTATGCGCATTGTCATTTGTTTATGCTAATGAAAGCTTACACCTGCTAAAAGTACCAATTGTTCAAAGGTATGCACTATTAACTAATGTAGTGTATGACTAACGTGACCATTATTTTTTTCCTCAGAGTGGGACGCATGCAATAACATTTTTATAAAAAAAAAAATTATTTAAAACTAAAAAAAGAAACTATTCTTGTGTAGTCTCGTGGGCTGGTCCGATATTTTACGGAAGAGCTTTGCTTTAAAATAATTATCAGCTTTACTTTATAAATGTGTTTATGTGATAATGTTAGCATGACTTTTTGATGTTACTTGGTTAGCAACATGTTTTCCGGTGCAATTAATAAATACGCGCCCGTTTTATATGGAATTCATTTCCACGGATTGCCTTTTTTCAAAGCGGGACATTTACGTGTTTTTGGGGACAGTGGGACACATAAGTCATCAGCGGGACTGTCCCGCACAAAGCGGGACGTATGGTCACGTTATTGTATGACATAACATCACGTACATTAACGTGTAATATAAGTTCTTTTAGATGTAGTATGATGCACTATATTATTATACATAGACTAACACGTTCACACGTTCTTTCATCTATATATATATAAAAATGAATCCCTATTTCCCTTGGTCACGGCATCACGCGTGAGCGGCTGGATCTATTTCGCTAATTTCTTTTTGTTATGTTCGTAATTGTCAGGATTAGGTTCTTATGAAAGAAAATTTGGATATATTTAAAAAAAAAGCAAATTATCTCGGTATGTTTATATTCTTAATTTGTTTACCGCATGCATGAAAATGGTTTTAACTTTTTGTTACTATTTTGATTTTATTTCTGAAGGTAGTAGGTAAGTAGTAAGTAGGAAAAAGAGCATTGCAACGCATGCTAGGTACAGCTAGTTATAATATATACAAGGGTAGTCGGAAAGGGGATACTAATCCGCAGGCCACTTAAAGTATCATTGATAACTGTCTTAAGGCAAGTGTTACAATTTCAAAATTCGGTAATTTTTATTTCCATGCAAAATAATTTTTATTTTCGTTTTTTCAAAAAATATTTTTCCCTGCTTTAATTACTTTAGACAATGGTGCTTTTAATTCATGACCCCAAATATGACCTAAAATGTAAACACAGCTGATCATAACTGGGGATAGATAGATTTTAGCGATTTTTTTAAGAAATCTTTGATCACCTATTTCTCTTAAACTGTTGACTTTCGGAATAAGTTGTAGAACAAAAGTTATTCATTATTATGGGTACTTTAACACCCTTTCGGATTAGTACCCCCTTCCCGCCTAACCTTGTATACATATGGGTAGAATAATTCAATAAACGATTATTTATCAATCTGTGTTCAATTGAAGTTGTTATTCAATTACTCCCTCGTCCCCACATTACACACTATTCACTAACAATATGTAATTACAACACAATAGCTTTGGGCTCATTAGAGCGACAGGTCAAATGTTTGACTAGTTGTTGGAGCAACATTTCCGAAGTCTGAAAGGTCTTTGGAGCGACAGTCACCCATTGACTACCCGGTTCGTGTGGCTAAAAACGAATCGTTTTGCTTACCAATCGTAGCATTTTTTATTGGCAAACTGGGCATACAAATAGACTCGTATGCCAATTTTACCTGTGATACCTATATGGCGCTTCCACACCGAGTGCACACGCTCGCGCGGCAGCCTCGCGAGACAAATGCTCGGTCTATGTGGACGTGCCTCGGGGCCGTTCGTGCGCACTTTGCCTCGGGCCGAGCCGTCGGCTGTCGGTAAACGGGACGCGCTCAAAGGTGGCTCAGTGTGTGCTGTTCGTTCGATGTGGACGGTGGTTTCGACTCGCGAGGCTGTTACACAACTATCCATTTTGGATGCTCGAGGACTTCTTATGGCTCGGCCTGCCTCGCGAGACTCGCCTCTGAGCTTCCGGGCAAACTAGCAAGGCTGCTTCGCGAGGCTAAGCTCGCGAGCCGCACATCGAGGCTGCCGCGCGAGCCCGTGCGCCCTGTGTGGACCCGGCTATATACGTATGGGAGGGTGTACTATGCAAAGCTATGGGGGTCTTTGCTTACCAGGTAAAGATACAAGAGTCTCAACTTTCACCAATCGGCCATTAGTAGCCAAACCGAGAGCGAGCTCGAGACTTGGAGCACCCTACTTGGTTGGTTTAGCTAGGTCGGGTAAGCTCACTTCATCCCCTTCGAGTGGCACAGTACGCGTAAAATAACTTTGCCGCTCTGAAACCAGGCTTTGAGCGTTCTGTTCCTCATTTCAGAGGGGCAAAGTTATTTGATAGTCGTAAAATAACTTTGCCGCTCTGAAAACAGACTTTTAGCGTTCTGTTCCTTAATTCAAAGGGGCAAAGTTATTTGATAGTCGTAAAATAACTTTGCCGCTCTGAAAACAGGCTTTTAGCGTTCTGTTCCTCACTTCAGAGGGGCAAAGTTAATAGGTACTTGTAAAATAACTTCGCCATTTTGAAACCAGGCTTTGAATATTCTGTTCCTCACTTCAGAGGGGCAAAGTTATTTGATAGTCGGAAAATAACTTTGCTGCTCTGAAAACTGACTTTAAGCGTTCTGTTCCTCACTTCACAGGGGCAAAGTTGTTTTGGTACTCGTAAAATTACCGTTCTGAAAAAATGCTTTGAGTGTTCTGTTCCTCCCTCACTTCAGAGGGGCACAGTTATTTAACGCGTACTGTAATCTTGTGACCACTCAGAAATAGGAACACCGCGCATCCGGGCTCCGTTGACTAAAATAGGCTTGGTAATCGTATCATTAAATGCTCAATAAATATCACGCTACAGAATCTCGATCCAAATATCGTGATAAATATTGAACGTGTAGCATGCGCATGCGCCTTAAGCCTTAAGGAACACGGCGACACTTTACGCTGGACACTCAATGCCAACACCGAGATACGAAGTGTGTACATCGCCGTTACACTGAGTTGCGCGATCATAATTTTAATTTAGCGATTGCCTTATGTCTAATTTCAGTGTCACCGTGTATAAATTTAGAAAGAAAAAAGCAAGCGATGTTCTTAGACATTAATAAAATACAATTAATTTAATAGTAAAGCAGTTTATTTACAGAAAATATCAAGTACAAAATAACATTCTTATACTAAAATTCCGTTCGATAACTGGCAAAGAACGGTTCACTCGTCGTCCCTTGAGTGCCAAAAGAGGCGATAAATGGCCTCTAACGTCATCAAGAATATGGTCAACTTTGGCTACTACCCAGCTTGTTCATATTTAAATTACTTTATTATAGGCCGATTTGTCAATCGTCAGATAACTTTTATCCGAGGAATAAATATGGCGGTTTGACATATTTTCTATACAAAAGCTGTCAAAATTATTCCTCCGATAAGAGCGTTTGTCCACCGTCGCCGTCACTGAGAAACGAGATTATTTTGGACTATAAATAATAATATAAAAACAGGGCACAGAAAAATGTAAGACCTTGGTTCCAGAGCTAGGTTAGAGCATCTGTATTTCAGGAGCCAGTGACTTCTTCCATTTAGGTTACAATTGACTGGACAGGACTGAGTTCGGAACGACGTGACGGCGATCGTTTGTTTATCGCCACCGATCTCGGTGGTTTTCAACACAAGATAGAAATCCGTGCACCTGGGCGCCGGCAATCTCGGATGTAGAAGACAAGTGCAGACGTGTTTTGTATCGCTGGCATTTCGGCCCGTCACGATCTCGGCGGAGTTCTAGCGGTAGCGCCAAACTATTCACAATCTCGGCGGCCGAGATGACGGCGCTCGGATGACGGACGTGCGGTGGACACGCATCCATAGTAATGTATGTATCGCTACTTCGGCAACGTCAACTCGTTCTCGGTGACGGCGGCGGTGGACAAACTCTCTAAGAGTTATCTGACAATTGAAAAATCGGCCCTAAGTCAATCCTAATTTGGGTTTAGAGTTTATTGTCAATAAAAACTACAAATTCACTTACTTGAGAACAATAGGTTAACTTAAATAATAATTACAATTCATCGTTTCTTTAATACGCATCTAATGTATTCATGTTTAAGGAGACTTGTTGTTCGCAATTACAAATTGAGTGAGTTTTGAATGCATTAAATGAGTGTACATTTAATGGAATCAAAATCAGTTTGTTTTGAACTACGTAAAAAAACCGGCCAAATGCGAGTCGGACTCGCGCACGAAGGGTTCCGTACCATAATCCATAAAAACGGGAAAACAAACATGTCTGTTGTATGGGAGTCCCCCTTAAATATTTGTTTTATTTTAATTTAACTATTTATTTTTAAAGTGAATATAGGTATGTATAACTAAATATTTTGTGAATATTTCAAGCGTCTACCTGTTGCCGTTATCAATATCGAGCAAAAACGAGCAAAAAATCACGAGCCCCCTTAAATATTTATTTTATTCTGTTTTTTTAGTATTTGTTGTTATAGCGGCAACAGAAATACATCATCTGTGAAAATTTCAACTGTCTAACTGTCACGGTTCATGAGATACAGCCTGGTGACAGACGGACAGACAGACGGACAGACGAACAGCGGAGCCTTAGTAATAGGGTCCCGTTTTACCCTTTGGGTACGGAACCCTAAAAACAAACATCATACAAGGAATCAAGAACATCTAACACATTGCTAAACATACTACACATTACCAATCTAATAAAAATATTTTCTCACTATCTGCATTTAAAAGTACGATCCGCAAAAAAAGTTCGTCATAAAAGGCTGAGAGTGACTAGTGAGTCAGCGGGGTGCAGTGTCAGGGGGGAGCGGGGGTCCGCGGTGAACGGCCCGACGCGCGGCTCGGCGAGCGGCTTGCCGAGCATGTCGGTGCGAGGAGCTGGAGAGATGCGAACGTGTTGAAGCAGTCTTAGGAGGCAGCACTTCATTTGGATCAATGCGAATCTCTTGCCTGTGGAAGAAAGAATAAGTTGAGAATGTGATGGATTTTATTTTCATCGACACGTAATATAACATTACGCTTGTACTCCCCGAAGGGCTGGGCAGAGGCCTACCCTCTACCCTGTAGCCGAGTCTACCCTCATTTCTCTGTTATGTTTAAGTCCCATGTGAAGAACTTAATATACAGATTTTTTAAGATGTTAACAAATAGGTAGGTTCTTAGAACTTAGTTGTCTGCTAAGGCATTACAATTTAAATCATTAAATAATATATACTATACAGGTTGTTAACGAATTCGTGTAATTCCTTTAAACCACATGATCTATTAATGGTATAGATTAACCCGGCACGGGATTAAGATTGATAAAAAAAATGAACTTATTTTTTTCTCAAAAAAATGTTTTATTTGATAGAATCTTTCGATGCCATGCATAAATGAATGAAGGCACGGCGACACAGCTGACGGGTACGACCAGCGCGATATCGCTCCACGCAGTCAGTTAACTTGGGACGCTAAAATTACTCAGATACAGAATACCATGGTTAATTTTTTGAAATCATTTTTTTGTTAATAAACCTATGCAGGGTCAATCAGTGTCACCGGTAAATCACGCGGTTTGAAGGAATTACACGAATTCGTTTACATCCTGTATATATGCATACTTTTTTATTTGATAACACAGATGGTGTGTCGAAGACTGCCTCGTTGGTCTAGTGGTCGCAAGCGCGACTGCTAAGCGTGAGCCCTGGGTTCGATCCCCAGTTCGGTCAAAGTGTTATTGGGTATCCGTGTAGAATTTCTTACAAGCAGCCCGGAGTCTGGATTTCAGCCCGATTTTTGGCAACAGGCTCACTCCCTATTACATGGGAATTAAACATAACGGCGAAATAAGGGTGTACTATACACCTCTACCCTACCCTTTGGGGAATACAAGCGTAATGATATGTGATAATATTAAATTCAAAAGATGTATTTAAAACCTATTTCTTCTACTTACATTACACCCAAATAACGTGGCATAAAAGTCATACGCGTCTAGGGTTACCATCCGTCCGGATTTGTCCGGACATGTCCGGACTTCTAGACTTTTGTCCGGACTTTGTCCGGCTCTTTAATTTGTCCGGGTTTTTTGTCTTAGATGGAATACGAGTAATGAAACTTACGTAATATTAAGTAACTTTTTAATCTTTATTAACTTCTCATTCATATAAAAACAAAATACAAATCTTTAACAATCAACTTAACGAGATCAAACAATAAAACTTTGTATGTTTGCATTTTGTGACTAAAATGTCCGGACTTTTACTGAAATGTCAGGCTTTTTGTCAGGACTTTTCAAATTTCTAAATGGTAACCCTATACGCGTCCCACATTCCTTCTCTTTCAAAACAATAAGTATCAAGTTCCCACTTCAACTACTTACACAAGTGGCCGAGTGGAATATCCGACTTCGACAAAAAATGCAACTTGACACCCAATTCAACGAGGTAACGCAATATTATGATTGTTTTTGTTAACGCTACTTCGATAAAATGGTTCTAAGAAATTAGCGTAAGTATGTGGGAATGGAGCTGTTTACTGTTATTTTATGAAATAACAATTACGCCTATGTTTACTTGGGGATAAGCAGAGGTGTAAAATCGATGTCGTATGGATAACACTTTGTTTTTTAAATTGTACAGCACCAAGTGCGTATACACGTAAAAAGTGGATTGCCGGCGCCGATCTGCCAGCGCTTGTCGGTGCTGGTCCGCGCAGTTAGTCGGCGCAGGTAGTCTTTACACTGTGTGGCGAACCAGCGCCGACAAGCTCCGAACTTCGCCAAGTTCCGACCTGCTCCGATCAGCGCTGGTAGGCCGTCATTTGTTGCTGTATTTGCAAGGGAACAAGGCGTATTTTTGTTACAAAATGCCAGCCCCTGCTTCTACCCGCTTCCTTTATGTAGCGGTTACCTGCACGGACTAGTACCGATAAGCGCTGGTAGGTCGGCGCTGGTTACCTGCTTCCTTTATGTATACGCCCTAACGTAGGTGTAGGTTGTACGTATTTTATACAAGGTTAGTCGGAAAGGGCTAATCCAAGGGCCATTTAAAGTATCGCTGAAGACCGTTTTGCTTTAGCAAGTTTTAAAATTCGATCAAATTCGTTTCCCTGCGAAATGATTCTTATGTTAGTTTTTTCAAAAATGCTTCATCCCTGCTTTAGTTACGAATTCAGAAAATGGAGCTTTTAATCCGTGACCAACGTTCTACGGTAAATCCATTTGACTGAATTTCCCTATATCCGGATTTCCCCCAATGCACTTACAAGGTTAGTCGGAAAGGGGAACTAATCCCAAAGGGTGTTAAAATATCCATAATAATGAACAACTTTTGTCCTACCACTTTGCCCAAAAGTCAATAGTTTAAAAGAAATAGCTGTTCAAAGATTTGATAAAAAATACGCTAAACTCTATCTATCCTCAGCTATAATCAGCTGTGTTTAAATTTTAGGTACCTAACTAAAGCAGATAAGGAACGTTTTCTTTCTTTCTTTCTCAACCAACCTTTGCTTACGACAGTTACAGTACATAAAGTTACAAGTCCGAGACAAGCTGCAAACTGCAGACTGCAACGGCAGACCGCAAGTCACATTGGTTTTTATGAACCAGTAGTGACGCTTATCTGCTGCTGTCATCTGCGGTTGCAGTTTGCGGTCGCCGCGCCGTTGGAATACTACCTTTAAGGTCTGCACCTTAAAGGTCTTATTCGGACGCCGAGTTGCGGTCTGCGGATGCAGTCTGCAGTTTGCAGCCCGTATCGGACTTGTACCTTAAGACAGTTAGAAATTCATTATCATCATATCAGCATATACATCGTAGGACTATTTACCTAGTAACTTTATAGTTTACCTACCTATACAATACCGTGGTCCGTCGCCGAACGGCATGTAGACTCCTGGAGGCGGCTGTGGCCTTCCCTCAGACCAGCGCTCAGGAATGAAGGCAGATGCGTTCTCGAAGTACTGGAACAAAAACGTTTATTATTATAAACACGTTTACAAACTCCAAGGAATGCCAACTATCCCGAGGCGAATGCACGCTCAATTTTGCTCTGTACTGTAGACTTTGCTTGAATAACTAGATCACTTAATTTACTCGCTAGTGCTTTTATAAGTATAATAAGAAAAGGCTGCCTCTTTGGTCTAGTGGTCGTAGTGAGCTATTGTCGTATAGCTCGTGCCGATACAAGAGGAGAAACAAACCTTAGCGGTCACTATTCAGAGGCTAATTTTGTCTGTCCTGTCATATTCACGTTATAATGAAACCAACCATATCTTTGACAACCTATTTATTACAACATTATTTCAATCATACGGCTGCATTAAAAATAACATTCCATGTAGTGTTTTTTTTTTCTATTGCACTGCTTGTAGATTGGTCTTTCGGACCATTTCTACGTAACCGGACAGTTATTGGCGAGACATGAAGGGTCTCCAGCCAATAGGAGGGAAAGTAAAATACCTAACCTAAGCTAACTACTTATACTACACTAATATCATGACTACTGGCAACTAAAGCACTAAGGGCGACCCCTAGTGGGACTCGAAACTCGGCTTAGGGCGTTGCTGGCGCGAGATTGGGCCTGACCAGTAACAGGCCCGAGAAGGCGGCGCAGTGTTCCGCGCGCGCCTTTCAGAAGGATTTGGGGCTAGGCTCCACAATAGGAGAGATCCGCCAGGGGCTGGCGGACCGATGCCTGCCGGGGTCGCAGTGCATGCAGCTGCGAATCCCGCGACCCCGGCCAAGGGTCAGGAGAAGGAACACCGTCGGTTTTAAGCCGGTACGAGTCCGGCGTAACCCTTCGACTTCCCCGGGCAAAGGGAATCCAAGAGGATTTTCCCAGGATAAAAAACAGTGAGACAGCTTGATGAGGGCTAAGTTTTGATGCGTTTTATCTTTCCAAATATTCATAGCATTCCTCCTCCTCAAGTCGTACTCCTCATTACTGAGGGTCGTGATCCTCCCTTGAAAACATTTTTGCTCTTATGATGTTACGCCATCGCTGTCTATCCTTGGCCAAGTGAAGCGCATCGTGAAATTTTGTATCAAGAGAAGAGCTTATCTGGTCACACCATCGCAAAGGGCTGCGACCTCTTGGTCGTTTACCGTCCACCTTGCCGGTAACCATCAGTTGTTCGAGGTTATTGCCATTTTAATTCATAGCATTTACAAAAGAAAAAATACGTGTCTACTATTTTTCAAAACTCTAACTGGCGGACTAATTAGATTTGCAATTTATTGATGCTGTCAACATGCCTATTATCGGTGTGACTGCGGAGTCTGAAGAGAGGACCGGCTCTACGAGAGCTCGGTGGATCGTGTACGGATTCCGTAGTGGTGACGTGTACTGTAAGTATGTACTAGTGTGAACGAGTCCAAAGATACATTCTATTCATTATCTATGGTATCCGATTACTTTATTGAATTAAACCCGATACCAACAATATGAAGCTATGGCAGCTTTGTGAAAAAATAGCATACTATCACGCCAGTATTCCGCAAAGGGTTGGGTAGAGGAGTATAGTACACATCCTTATTTCGTCGTTCTGTTTAAGTCCCATGTAATAGAGGGCGACCCTATTCCCCTCAACCGGGCACAAATCCAAACTACGGACTGCTACTGAGAAATAGATAGGTGTGCTGTTCGTGGCGACGGGTTGGGGGACCCGTCGCCCGACCAGCGACAGGCCCCAGAAGGCGGCGCACAATGTTCCGTGCGCGCCTCTCGGGAGGACGTGGGGCAAGGCCCCACAGAGGAAGAGGTCTGCCAGGGGCTGGCGGATCGAGGCCTGCCGGGGTCGCGGTGCATGCAGCTGCGAATCCCGCGACTCCAGCCAAGGGTCAGGAGAAGGAACACCGTGGGTTATTCCCACGATAAAAAATGGGTGCTGTTCGTCGTTGAGAAGTTCCATTCTATCTCCGAAATGCTTCATCACATTTAACGAAAGTGTGAGACCATCTCGCACCTATACTCTTGCAATTTAAAAACACGTAAAAAATATCGTAAATCGGTCCACATGTCTTGGAGAAATCGGTGGTGTACTAAATACGCATCGAACTGATAACCTCCTCTTTTTCGAAATTGGTCGAAAATGTTGCAATTTCTATGAGTGAAATGCGAATTGATGATGATAACTGAAGGGTCAACTGCAATAATGATGAATGTCCAAAGTTTCTTTAATTTGCAAGTTCTTTCTGTAAGTATGTCATTCGGACACTTGAAATGCTGTTCGTAATCTCGTTTACAAACTCAGCAATATCGGTTACAGTCCCGAGATAAATACGTTTTTAAAAATCGGATACACGGTTAGAACGCTCAGCGTCATAGATGTTCATCTTTAAATCTGGGTTTTCTTTCACCGTTTATAATTTTAAAAAGCAAATATCTTGAAACAAAGTAAAAAGGACATTTAGCATTATTGCAGTGGACCTTTCAATTAGTTCCTGGATCATAATAAAATACCATTAGTTCTCATTTTTGGAGAAGCCTATGTCCGTCAGTATAGACTACAATAGGATCTGATTGAACGTAAACGATAACCTTCACCTCTCATTCATCTCGTTCATTCCCCGCTTAGCTTGAACCCTCTGTCTTGAAATTTAATATAATCTCCAAGATAACACAATAACGAGCAGATGATTGGCATCGATCAACATAATTCAGTTTGTTCAATAAAGATGCAAAAATAAAGGGTTCTTAAACAATATTGTAACAAAAATTATCGTAATTGTTTTGGGAGCACTTTCGAAGAAAAGGCTACTTGAAACGTGATCAACATAATATTGTTTTTACAGAGTACATTCAACTTCGCTAAGTACAGTATGTTAAATAACAGAGGGCGTTCCCTTAAACTCGTTACGGCCGTTTTCAATAACCTATCTATCGGCGGTTTCGCCTACTAGAGATAGAAATTTGACATAAGCTCCATAGAAGTAATGTCAAATTTCTATCTGTAGTAAGGTAAACCGCCGATAGATAGGATATTGAAAATGGCGGTTAATCTACATCATTAATCCTTTAACCGCCCAAGTCGGATATATCCGACAAAAAAAATGCGTCCATTTCGGCAATGTCGGATAAAAACGACAATAAAAACAGTGTTTAAAATGTATTCAATTATTGACATAACATGTTTATAATACTCTTTTCATAGTAGTTATTATTTTTCCGATGTATGAGCTCGGCGCTAGGGGCACGGCAACTGATAAAAAAAACGGCAAAAAAATCACATTTGTTGTATGGTATGGTTTGTTGTATACCCTTTAAATATTTATTTTATTCTGTTTTTTTAGTATTTGTTGGTATAGCGGCAACAGAAATACATAATCTGTGAAAATTTCAACTGTCTAACTATCACGGTTCATGAGATACAGCCTGGTGATAGACGGAGGGACGGACAGCGGAGTCTTAGTAATAGAGTCCCGTTTTACCCTTTGGGTACGGAACCCTAAAAACCAAGCGGTCAAAAGGTTAATAGATTGAAATAAAAATAGGCAAAAAAAATGAAAAACAATTCGGAACAGTCTGTTTAAAATCAAAATAGTAGTTAGCGTAGAGATAGGTTAAATGCGATGTTGCCATGTTTTCCACATTGATAGACAAGTGCGCATACACATGTAGAGTAAGCGTTGCGTTTACGTATCATTTTATTTTTATTTGTATTTTTTTTTTGGGTTTTTTTACGGTCTCATTTCATAAACATTATGTGTTTTTCTATCGTAGGATAGGTTGGCAGTCGATCACTTGCTGCCTAAATATTTTAAGGTAGATCGCCGACACTATAAGCCTGAGCACCCATGCTGTATATCATTCCCCAGCGCCGACTTTAGCAATCCTGGCGCCCCGGACGAGATATTTTTAGCCCCCTTTATTTCGTAGTATTCTGCCGCGACTAACAGGCAATATTATTGTTTTCAACAAGTTTGTTCCAATTTCGTTTTGCATATTTTTAACCGACTTCAAAAAGAAGGAGGTTCTGAATTCGTCTGAACGTTATTTTTTTTGCATGTTTGTTACGCGATAGGAATGGATTTTGATGATTCTTTTTTTGGTTGGTAGGTTACTTCAGAGGTAGTTGCGGAATTTGTTCGAAAGAGTTACCGCGGGCCTAGAACGCAAAGGGCATTAGGAAGAACACAGATGGGTTTTAGTCAGTAAGAGTCTAACACTCCCTTCCGCTCCGCCCATAGCGGAAGGAATCATATGATGATTCCCCATCCATAAAAAAGGTCATAACTTCAGAGGTGGTCCCATATAAATTTTATCGAAATTGATTCAGCGTGTTACGTGCTCTGCCCACACCAAATCAGCTGAATAGCGACATGATAGCTATTTACGTACATTGGACTTTTCAACATAAAATTGCAACACCGTTTCGCTGAGTCGACGCCTCGTGTCGCCGAGTCGCAGCCGACCTACTTCCGAATCTGCTGACGCCGCATTCGCGTTTCACAATCGATTAGCATTCAATATATTGTAATAATTAATTTAGGCACTTCGGTACTAACATCGTCCGAATTTAGATTTAAAATTTATAATAAGTTTATAACTGTAATTTTCCATTAATTAAACATTTTATTAAATAATTTTTGTTTTTTTTTTAGCCCTCTGGCTGCCACCTTCATATTAGCGCTTTTTGAAAAAATCAACAAAAACTAAAAATATACTTAGATGACGTTTTGGTTTATGGTTCCCTTCAGCAAAAGTTTTCAATTTCTGTTTTAACTGTCATCACAGAAACATTAGCCAAGAATAAAGAAGATTGTATGTATTTGTAAGGAGCCGTCATGATAATTATACATTCATGCCTATTCTTTAAGAAAACTAGGTAGGTTAGGTACCTAGTTGTTGAAAAGATTACGCAAGCGTGTCATTTAAATTTGAAGTCTTAAACCGTGTAATTTATGGCACTAAAACGTATTTCATAAAAAACTTTAAATAAAAGTAAAAACCGACTTCAAAAAAACTAAAGGGAGTAGAAAATTACCTACCATAATATAAAATTAACAGTTTCAGAAGTCGGTGCAATTCTACACTGAAACAAATAGAAGCTGCCGACTTCTGAAACTTAATTTTATATTATGGTAATTATTTATTTATTTTCTATAGAGGACTTACAGCTAATACAACAGAACAAAGATGGAAAACATAGTCATCTGCAAGCCAATAACAAGTCCTCACGTTTAGAAACATTATAAAAATTAAAAAAAATACGTTGAGAGCATACAGACTACCACTGCTAAAAATTAAGTTATTAGAAATAATATACAGGTATTTGCTTGCAATGAACAAAAAAAAAACAAAAAGAACACGGGTTAAAATAATCGCCGTCACTTGAAAAAAGCGAGGCTCAAGCACCTTCTGGCTGAGTTCACACTAGTTGTGAAAGCATCCAGATCATGCTGCTTGCAAATTTCTTCCTTTTAGTTTTTTTTTTTTTGGAGTCGGTTTTTACTTTTATACAATTTTAGTTTTAGTATATACTAAACCTGAAACTAGTTTGTTCAGAATCACTAGGAGAATCGATTGACATATTTTTTACACCACATTTTTTTTTGTTTTTTTTTCATAAATTTCAGTTTTGTTTCAGTAGGTTTCTAGGTTTCTACCCATAACAGTTGACGGGAATAGACACCTTGAGGCTTGAAATGGTCCGCTCGGCCAGTTTCCGTGTATTAGACAACCCCTGCATAGCACAACTCAGGCATTTCACACTTTTTTAGCGAACTGAACGCGACATAAACTAAGGTGTAACTTGGAGATTTACTAAAAAAAACACATATTCAGGCAGTTCTGATGAAAATCTTGTTGGGGTGTCTCAGTTTTCGCATAAAGTAAAAATAACGTTGTATAAAAAATTTCATTAGTGAAGTTGTTCTTAGCGCGCGGCGCCCATTTGGCCCTGGCACCCTGGGCGCCCGCCTCTAAAGCCGGTGCTGGCATTACCTGTTCGTCCCTCTGTATGCCCAATGTTGGGAATAATACGATTGTGCCTCTCTCCACCACGGTGCTGGTTCCCGGTATCGTGTATTCTTTGGTGCAAATGCGTTGGATGCTCGGGAATGGTGGGTAGAGGCGCAGGGTTTCTGGAAAATTAATGAAATATAACAACTTACAAAAAATATATTAGAGGTGACGGCAGGGTTGCCAGACTCATTGTGATTACAGTAGTTTTAGTGTATTTTTGGAGTTTCTACTATACATATACTGTAATGATAAACTACAATATACCATAGAAAAGTCACACTGTACCTAATTTTATGTGAATTAAAACATCATTATTTTTCTTTCAATCCCCCCAAACCAATGAGGGCAGTCTGATTTTTTTTTGAGAACTAGCCTCCTTTTTTCCCTCCTCATTGGATTGGCTTTGAGAAGCGTGCATTTAAGTTAAAGTCAATGGAGAGACGATTATCTAGCATTTCGTCTCAGTATTCAATTAAAACAGTTTGTTTTTTCAAGCTTTAGTTAATAAAACAGTTTTTAAAATTGTTTCCAATTGCCTTTCTTGTTTATAGTTCAATCCCTGCCCCCCGAACTAAATTCCTGGCTACGGCCTTGTGTTTGCCACCCCATCCATCTTTGATATGGACCTCAACATTCCAAATGGCCTAAGAGAACATGTATAGTTCCACCTAGCTCAATTCAACCCAGTTACTTGTCCCCAAATAGTTTTATTCACAGCGTCCTTTTAATCCCGTCCAGTCAGGTAATTCCTACGGGGGAAGTAAAAACTCATTAGCAGAAACTTTTCCGGTTACAAGTAGGTAACTAACCAATGGAGGTTACTGCGTTGAATGCGGTGTGATGTTGGAGCTAATTATACACTTGCAAAGCTACGGAAAACGACTTCTATACAACGTGTTACACAATTCCCCTTAAAAATTAAAGGTTAATCAAAACATAACATAACTTCACGCCTTATTCCCCGAAGGGTTGGCAGAGGTGTATAGTACACCCACGTTTCGCCGTTATGTTTAAGTCCCATGTAATAGGGGGCGAGCCTATTGCCATCAACCGGGCACAAATCCAGACTCCGAGCTGCTACTGAGAAATTCCACACGGAAAAACCCAATAACACTTTGCCCGACCTGGGGATCGAACCCAAGACCTCACGCTCAGCAGTCGCGCTTGCGACCGCTAGACCAACGAGACAGTCTGTTAGTCTGAGAATGTTAATCAAGTAGTCTTTTATGGTTGTTGTCTTTCACCTTTCAGAGGAAATTAGGTAAGAATGTAAATAACTGTCTGGGTAGTCTAACAGCGGTTACAGCGATTACGCACTGCATCCGATCCGAATCCGTGAAAATAGGTACGTTCCGAAGTAGCCATAGAACTATTTTTATGGTAGTTTACGCACTACATCCGGCATCCGTCATCCGATTTCTGTCCGTCATCCGTGAGTTTCTAATTTGGAAGAACAATTGACGTACCGAAGTAGCCATAAAACTATTTGTATGGTAGTTTACGCACTACATCCGGCATCCGTCATCCGATTTCTGTCCGTCATCCGTGAGTTTCTAATTCGGAAGAACAATTGACGGACCGAAGTAGCCGTAGTACTGTTTGTATGAACGCTTTCGCATTACCTCGGATTCAAATCAGACGCCAAACGGATATGCCAAAGATGGCCCCTGAATTGTTTGAATTTGAATCAGAGATCGGAATCGGTCCGAGATTTTTACTCTAGATCGGTATTTTCACGGATTCGGATCGTATGCAGTGCTTAAAGCAATATCCGAATTCGGTCCGAGTTTTTTATATCCGTATTTTCACGGATTCGGATCGGATGCAGTGCGTAATCGCTCTTACTCTTTACTTTTATGTTTTCAGGGTCGCGTTTCAGTAATGATTTTATTTTATGATTTGTCCAAATTATTTTTTTTGGGACTTCCTTTTATTTTGAAATACTGCCAATAGACTCTTTACAAGGGACCTTTTAATCCCCTTTCGGCTTTAGGGGTATTTTTGTAACACGTTGTAGAACACACATACATTTTAAAGTTGGGTGACAATATGCAAATAGGAAAATCTGCTTGGTTACAGCACGACAACTAAAAAGACACATCGACAACTTTATAAAACCGATCACTTGTGAACTGAATGTGACGTCAAGACCACGAATGTTTTTAATTACACTGCAGTAAGAAATGATCTTTAAGGTACAAGTCCGAGATGGGCTGCAGATCGCCAAATGCAAAAGTAGTATCGCTTGCGGTGCGATCTGCGGCTGCGGTCTGCGGTTGCAGTTTTGCAGTCGCTGTCGGAATAGCACCTTTAAAGTGCACACCTTAAAGGCGCTATTCCGATGGCGATGCGGTTGCAGTCTGCAGTTTGCAGCCCGTCTCGGACTTGTACCTACCTTTACGCTGACGCAATAAGTGTGAGTAACGCGAAGATGAGCTATGCCTGGTTTTTCGATTAGGTACATCGATGTAAGTTCTTAGTTTATCGTACTGTACCTATATGATATCAGGTAGGGCAGGACCGGTATAGTCTTTCTATCTCACGAAGGCGGATGTTGTAACTTGTATGTCTTGGAAAGTTATTTATGTATTATTTACAATACGGCCGACGTATCTTGCTTGGCGAGTCTGAAGTTAGCTAAATAGCTGCGCAGTAGAAAATTTCGTTTCTAAAACATTCATTGCGCAGCCAAACAACTAACTTCAGACTCGCCAAGATACGTCGGCCGTATTGTAAGTAAGTTAAGGTTCAAATTATAATAGTTCACCCGCCTTCGTCAGATAGAATACCTCTAATTTATTGTTGAGAAAGCCACTAACAATGATATTTCTTGGTCGCATTTGACCCTAGCCGCACCTGATGGTAAGCGCAGCGCAGACAGGTTCTCAAATGGAGCACACGAATCCAAGGTTAAAAGATATAGAGGGATTCTCTCATACCCCTCTGGCTCTCACATACACACTCGGGAACACTTTAATAGGTGGTAGCTAGCCAAGCGGACCATATAGATCCTTCCATCAAGCGTCATCATCATCATATCAGCCTATTGCCGTCCACTGCTGAACGTAGGCCTCCCCCAAAGATCGCCAACCATCACGGTCTTGGGTAGCGCATCCATCCGCTGCCAGCCACCTTCCCACCACCACCATCAAGCGTAGTTTTGTTGAATCTTACAACACGCGTCTATTCCCAGCGTGCATTGAGGATGTTTTATATTCTAGCTAGCCCGTCCCGACACGGGAACGGGCAAGTATTTTTTCTGTTTAGTCACTCGCAGTTAGGATCATAGCCTCTTCTGATCACAAGGCAAAGTACATAAGGGCCTCCAGTCTGGCATAGTAGGGCTTGAACCTTTTCTTAGGGTATTATTGGAGACAGAGCAAGAGAGCTGAATCCTAGATCAGTTCAAATTCAAACGAGAAGAATCTAATTAAATGTTCTTTCAGTAACATGCAGAGCAGGCAAATTATATTAATAACCACATACCCTGAATCACCATCTCCATATACACCAGTTCCTGCAACAGCTCATAGGTGATCTTCCCATCATGTTTGTCTAAGACCTCTTTGATCTCGCTCCTCAACGTCTCCTGGACCTGCTGGTTTGCTGCAAGCTCCAGGAAGAGAAACGCGAGGGTCGAGGATGTGGTCTCAAAACCACCTAGGAAGATTATGAAGGCGTTTGCTGATATCACCATGTCGGCTGTGAAGAGAATGTTACCATTGTGAGTTCTTTATCTTTTTTGTTTGTTGTGCAGCGAACAAAATTTGAAGAGGCATCAGCAACTACGCAGATAGATCGTTCTACGAGGGGGACAATTATTTGATGGTTTTTTATGCGGGCACCTACTACCGGATTGCGCTACTCTCTACCTACGTTAAAATGCAGTTCCACCGAATAGGCGAGTCAACTATATTACTCCAAGGTCTGTGGTCAAGACTACATTGTTCTCTCTCATAGTACCTACTGTATTCACTGAAATTGTAAAAGATATCCTTTTTTTTTTAAAAGAGTAACCATGGAGTTTCTTCCCGGCTCTTCTCCATAGGAAACGACTAATTGGAACCGTGCACCTAAATTCGACTTTTCATAAGCGCCTGTATTGGTTTATGTGAAAGATTTTTTTTTGATTTGATTGGTTTGACAAGAATTGAAAACTGTATGGCAAAGACTTTGAAATTGAATTTGATTTGATTTTGATTGAATTTGAAATTGACTTCTCCACAACTATTAATGAATATTGTTGTATTATCAAAACGAAAGCTATTGAAATTACGAATGTGATACGCAATCCGGATGCTGATCCGCTTTTCTACTTGCGATCAACTTACAGTCCAAAATAAAACTTAAGTTAGCATTAAGACAGTTCACATCAGAATGCAGTGTAAATACGTGGGCGATCTTTTAAAATCAAGACATCGATAAGCCTGATTTACACGAGGATAGTTTCTCGAAGCGAGTCTCATGCTGTCTCTGTCAATGCCGAGAAATACAAAGTCAGAACGAGTCACGCTTCGAGGAACTATCCTCGTTCGTGGTGATCTTCTTCTTCTATCGTGTCGGCACGAGCTATACGGGAATAGCTCATGCCGTGGTGAAAAGATTAGCAAGTCAGCAAGATTGGTAGCGGGGCTGACTGCCCAGGGTGCGCCGGACGTACTTAAGTATCGTCACTCGTGGAGGCTCTTTTCATGCGCGTTCGTGGTGATTGACGCCCAGCATAATTATGATGAGTTGGTGACCCTTTCAGCACGGACATGGGCGTACCCAGGGGGGCAGAGGGGGGCAGCTGCCCCCCCCCCCCCCCCCTGGAAATCTCGCAGAACATGTATTAACTCGCCTAATTACCAATTAAAGTGACACGTTTGGTGCAGTGGCTAAGCGATTGGGTTCTGCGCTACGGGTCGTGGGTTCGATTCCCACACGGAATAAAAATTTGTATGGCCTACAGATGGTTGTTTCGGGTCTGGGCGTTTGTTTGTGAGATTTGTGTCTGTAAACGCACCCATGATATAAGAGAAATCTTAGTGTGGGGACACGTTTATTATAAAAAAAAAAAGTAAACGGGGCCTTATGCTCTAACTTTTAAATAAACCGCGCAGTAGACACTGGCAAAATGCACGGTGCAATTACCAAAAAACCGTGCGCGACATTTGCGGCTGTTTGCCCTACACACTATACTACATGTACCTAATGTTTCATGTAGGTGTGTTTGTGTAGTGTGTATGACAAATCCAGCCGCGGACGATCCGACCTAAAAAATCTGACTTGCCCCCCCTAGGCCAGAAGCTGGGTACGCCCATGAGCATGGACATGCTCGACCGACAGCATTAAATGTGTGTTTCCTTTTATGTTTTTATTGTTAATGTTGTCATTACGTCCTTCGCTAAATAAAATGTACCTATTTTATTTTTTTCTTTTCTCGATTAAATGAACCTTTACACAAGTACTTACATCAAGCAGTCGGTAAACAAATCGATAGTAATTAACTATACTTACCCAAAACTTAAAATTATCAAGCGAATTAAATAAAAGTTAAGGAGTTAAGCGATATCGAAGTGAGTCACCCCAATGTCAAAAGTTAATGCGACAGCATTAATTACGTTATCTTAAACTTAACCTTAACTTAAACGTTTAAGAGATAAAACTTGGAATAAGTTTGTGCTTGGCTATGGCCACCTTTTTTCTTTTAAGCTTAAAATAACAAGTTAATTTGATTAACGAAAAAAAAACTTATTACTATTTCTTCCGCTAAGCAATATTGTTGTACCTATTCCGGTTTGAATGATATGGGTGCCGGCAGGCCCTTCTCTCCCACTGGGCACTCTGGGCACGTGCCTAGGGCCCCACGTTCGATACCGGGCCCCCCTAGTTTCTGCCAGATCACCAAACGATAACCGATATTTATTACTGAAAAAACATATTTATTTCGAAATATCAATAATGACTGACTACAAGTACCTACTTGCTTATTAGCAAACGAAGCTACTCTACTCCCTTTTGTGGATTTTATTTATTGATTTGCACGGCTTCAGAAACCAATTACATAAATCAAAGTTTATAATAAGTACAAACATAAAACATAAACTTATAACAAAAATTAAATACTATTGTTCTCACAAAAATGTAGGCACACAGCCATTAAATTGGCGAATTTGTTAGCGAATAGATCGCAGTTCGGGTTGGCTTCCACGAGCTTATTTAGTGCGGTCAACACGCGCGGATTATTTATCTATTCCTTTATAACTTTAAAGTATATACTTTAAAGTAATATAATATTTATTTTATTACTTTAAAGTAATAAAATAAATCTAGAACTTTGCTTATCTCATTTCTTTGTCTATTGTAACAAAATAGTGCTCTGTCTAGGTCATAGGGCCCCCATTATCGTAATGTGTCCAGGGCCTCCAATAGGTTAAATACGGCCCTGGGTGCCGGTGAAATTACGGTCACACGAGACTTTCCAACTTTGTCTCTAATTCGCAAGGTATCAGCAACCCTTTTGATATTGTAAATTTATACAGGGTGTCCCTGGAAGTATGAATCAAATTGAATGGGGGCGTGGGCACGGTCATATCAAAACTTGTAAGTAGTAAAAACTTGAGTAAAATTTTTGCCAGACCAAAAAAGCCTATGCAGTAAATGTTTTTTCTTATTGAATACATGTTTTCTAGCTGCGTAAAAGTATTACCACAAGAAAAGCCTACTATTCGCCGTAGTCCTGAAAAAAAATGATATCTCTGGTAGTTTTATTTTATGTTTTTTTTCTATGCGAAGTGAATGAAAAAAAAACAATAATTGGTCATGACTTTTGAACCGTAAAAAATTGCACCGACATTCTCAGGGTTAAAAAGTTTGGAAATGACATTGCCCACGCCCCTATTCGATTTGATCCATACTTCCAGGGACACCCTGTATAGGCGGCGGTAACAACCTACCTACCAGCAGGGGGGCTGTAGGCTTGCTAGCCAATAAAGAAAGCGCTTAAGTAGCTCTCTTTATACACGCACGCCTTTACAAATTCTCATAGCCGCATCTAGGTTATCGGGCGCTGGGGTGCGAACCCAACTCAGGCGCCTCCTAGCTCTTTCAGCATGCTCCGCATGCCCGCCCCTCATCAGCGCTTAGTAGAATAATTTCTCGGACCTCGGCTCAAAGCCCCGCATCCTTTGCATCCCCGGGTAGTGACGGCCCTGCAAATACTTATCCCGCATTCACTACGCGACACCCCTTCTCTTAACGTTTTCAAGAGTAGAATTAGGAAGCATTTCCTCTCTGAATGATTGATAATATTATATTATTTATGTAGGTTTATTATAGTTTATATATATTATATACTTATTCATATATATTTTCATGTTGTATATTTATTTAGGTATATTATATTTTATGTTATCGCATACCTAAATAAGTAGATGTAAATAGGACAGTTGTACACTGGAGTTTGCCCTCAGTCACACTATCAATCTCTCTCTATCACTCAAAGGTTTGCTGGTAGAAAACTCATTTTTGAGTTAAGCTCGCCTTTGTACATGACTTCACTAAATTGTAATGTTTTATTGTAATTTTCTTGTGTACAATAAAGAATTACAATACTTAACGCATTGCTGCACACTTGCTGCATTCGATGTGTCCGTGCTTATAGAACTAAGATTGTAGATTAAGCATTGCACAGATAATTGATCGTGTAAATACTTACTAATTTCAACGTCTTCGAGGTCCTTCTTACAGTTATTGTTGCTCTCATCATTTCGTAGCGCCATCATCATGTCAATGAAGTCGCCGCGTTTCTCCTGAACGCCTGGAAATTTTGAATTAGCAATTTATCTATTATGAGTAACTGAAGGCTCAACATCAAGTCGACATCTAGCCAGGGCTATGATTCACCTAATTAAAGAAATTCTGTTGCAGTTAAGTTTCAATCAAAACAAAGCTTTTCGTATTCTCTTAATAAGCGATCGCTGTCAGATTTTTTTATTTTTCGAGTTAACATTTCTTTTCATGTTTTAATTAAACTGACTATAATGACATTTTTGAGGTATATTCCTACTGTCCCCGGGGGGCGGCCAGTGAGAATCATTGTTAAAATAATTTACTGTAGCCACCGCTGGTGGACACGGCTACAACTTTTTCAAACATTTACAATGACCACCTCTGGTGGACAGCATCACTATTAAAATAAAACATTCTCTTTGTCCACCCCTGGCGCAGAGTGCAATAGTGCAATAACATGACTGTATGCGAATTATTCCACTTTGCCCCACCAAGCCGCCTCATTGGTGGGGCAAAGTGGAATGCCTAAAATTTTAGAGTGGAATCTGCCCCACCAACTTTAATTAGTGGGGCAGATTCCACCAAGATTTTAGACGAGTGGAATTTGCCCCACCAGGGTTGGCACCTTGGAATTTGTGTAAGTAAGTATGCTAGTTTTTTTTTTTTGGAAAGAAATATCTATGTATAATGTAAACAGGACTGGTAACGTTGGACTACCTCTACGCTTTATATTAGTTTTTGGGACACTTTGTATAGCCGTGCGAACATAAACAAAGTTATCATATTGAGTCTTACCGTCTTCCCGTGCCCTCAACACGCTGGTGACGATGTTGTAGAAGAAGTCGTGCGTCTTCTTAGGTATGATTCTCATTCTGAAGAACAATACAAAAGCAGGCCAGAACTGACGCATCGTCCTGAAAGAAAAAAACCGTACGTAAGAAAATAAACAAAAGAAAGAGAATTGATAAATAGTATCTTCTGATCGACTTGGGTTCGAATTTTTATCGGTCGAGTCTGCTGCAGAAACTCCAACAAGATCATGCCTCTCTCGAGAAGTAAGGAATGAGTAATTTTATAGTCGAAAACTCTTTCAAACAACAAAAATAATCATCCAAATCGGTGCAAATAATTATGTCGGTGTTATGCCCGATATTGAGGAGTTCTATTGTTCATCAGATCTTCACCTAATTAAAATAGAACCATCTCAGGAAAAACAGTACCCCAAGTGTGAGTTTTTACGTTACTACTGTAGTTGCGTCACGCCAAAAATGTATGAAAATTTAGGCAGAGCCTCTAGCGGCGAATAGCGTGACTAAAAATTTGTTTGACATTTTTGGCGTGACGCAACTACTGTAGCAACGTAAAAGACTCACACTTGGGGTACTGTTTCAAACAAAATAAAATCATCCAAATCGAGCCATACATGCCGCCGAAGTTATGCCCGAACATAGACGAATTGAGAACATCCTCGTTTTTGAAGAAGTCGGTTACAAAATACTATAATTATCAAATGCTACGTTCATGGTAATCTCCTAAAGTGAACCTTAGTAGTCACTATACGTTTAAAGATTAAATAAGATCTATATAAATAAAAAGAAAAGTCCTAACTAACTGACTGACGCATCAACGCCCAGCCCAAACCCTTGGACCTAGAAAGCTGAAATTTTGCACAGAGGTTCCCTTTATAGTGTAAACAAGGAATAAGGAAGGATTTTTCGAAATTCAACCCATAAGGGAGTTAAATAGGGGATGAAAGTTTGTATGGAAAAACGTCACTCAACGGGTTCAAAATTTCGCGCAAGCGAAGCTGCGTTCAAAAGCTAGTTAACAATAATCATACATCTTTACCTAAGTACCTTCTACTGTTATTCGTGCTCAACCTTAGCCGCTTGTGCAAGAAAATACAGTAACCATCCTAAAACCTACGAAACATATTTCAAAACACAAAGCAATCGGCAAATTACGCATCTATTAATATTTCCACACACCAATTTTATTTGGCCTATCGATTAACATCCGATTTCAATAGATAAATTGATATACTTTATTGTACACTCGAAAGAAATAAGACAAAAGGAATTAAGAACAGTACAAATGGTGGTCTTATCGCATAAAGCAATATCTTCCAGAGAACCATTGGATGGAAAGTATTGTTAAGAAAAATATAAAGGGCAATTTACAACGTATAAATATCACACATCTGGGCAACTGACAATACATACTTTTTCTATGAAAGTACATGACTAAGAGCTAGCGCGCACGGGTGACTTTTGTCACCGTGACTATTTCATCACTCTTATAAAAAAGCGCACGGGTGGCTTTTAGAGGTGGACGTTTTTAAAAAAAGTTGGTGATCAACGATGTTAGTCTATGATGTTGGCCAACGATATCGAAATATTGAACAACCGATGTGAGTAACACCGGCTAACACCCAACAAATTCAACGCGATACCGAAATAATCCCGACCATACCCGACAACAACCGATCTTCTGTAACAATTCCGGAACAATTAATATTTTCAAATGCTAATTCTTCATTTATAGCCTTCGATTATTGATCGAAGTTTATAGCTAATAAATAATTATAAAAATTGTCTTTTTTGCATCAACACTGTTCCTTATTATTGTTTTCATAAGTGTCGTTTCGTTGAAGTACGATGGCATCGAATTTCAACATAGCAATATTTACGCAAACGCCAACGTAATGTTACGATGGCGTTTTCGTAACTGCCGTTGTTCTTCAACAAGTCATCCAGTACGGATCTGGATGCTCGACACCTTTGTCGGAAAGAACGATGTTGACAACGGGTGACGTTACCGAAGCAACGATATGCATCGATGTTGAAAAATATCAACAACGCCCATCTCTAGTGGCTTTTAAAACCGCGCACAGGTGGCTTTTGTCGCCGTGAAAATCTTGACACTCTTTCAAGTCCATTGGTATGTGTGTTACGACATGATAACTGGGTGCATCTCCATACAAACTCTTAGATTTTATAAGAGTGATGAAATAGTCACGGTGACAAAAGACACCCGTGCGCGCTAGCTCTAAGAAACAGACTTGTTACACGTTGCATTGTATATGACAAGAGTGTTTCTAAATCATTTATTTTCATAGAAAAAGTTTGTATTGTCAGTTGCCCAGATGTCATAATGCATCGCATACGTTGCTTACGTGGGATCAGTTTGTCTCTACCTTTATCCCTCAACTGAAACGACACGCGGACAAGGGGGCCTACTCCCTAACGCAGCGTCTTACGTAGGCGGTTCAAAGCGACGCGAATTGCGAAACGATCCGATGCGGTCACACGCGAATTCAATGCGATGCGGTGCGAAGCGGCGGCTTTGTCTTACGAGCTCGCGAACCGCCCGCCACGCGCCGCCATCATTCAGTAGCACTGTATGGCACCGCATCCAGTTCGCACGAAAATATCAAGCCAACTGATCGCGTCGCTTCGCGCCGCGCCTCGCCGCACCGCACTCCTCGTGCGTTTGGTCACGTAGGCCACTTCAATAGGTATCGACTGTTTGTTGTTTTCGCGTCGCGCCGCGCCGTAGGATGCCGCGTAAGTCCGTCAACGAAGTTAATCGCCCATCCGAAAGTAGCCCGAAACGTACTTAGGAGTGAACAAAACAAGTGTCAAGTTCAACTTTTCGGACGGGCAAAAAACACATCGGTACGAGTAGTAGGGACAATTGTCAAATCGTGTTGTCATTCATTGTTAGTTCCGGCCCCAAAATAATCGTATGTCCGTAGGTGATAGGGAGTAGGAAACGCTCGTAACTAATTCCGAAACCTTCGTAGGGAGTAGACACCAAGGGACAAATCGCGCGATGTTGCCAGTCTTCGCCCGATTTTTGTAGCGACACATGTCGCGGGATATTTGTCCGCTAATGAGTACGAGGCACAATTTTTTGTCAAAAATCTTCATCGGTCCATAGATTGTGGACTGAGATCTGTTATTAATATTCCAAGAAACTTTGACTCCAGCCAATTCAATTAATAAAACTGAGAACAACCACATAATATTAGTTGTAATAAATTCTGACGCGAAATTAGTACAAATTATGGAGCAAAGTTGCTTTGAACAACTTTTAAATACTTACCAAGTAATTTCTGATTAAGTTGGAGAAGTTCTTCGGAATTGGATAAAGAAAATAAGTGATTGGCTGATCTCAAACTATAAAAGTTGGGAATCAATTTCTTATTTATTAATGCACGTTTGAAAGTTGGACTTATGGACAAGGACGTGACTGTGTTAAATATACAGGATGTTAACGAATTCGTGTAATTCCTTAAAACCACATGATCTACTACTGGTGTAGATTGGGCCCGCATGGGATTTAGATTGATAAAAAATAAAAATCTTTTTTTTTCATGCGGTAGCGGTAATTGATCATATCTAAACCACATAATAAGAAATCAATAAAAAAGAAGAAAACTATTTTTTAATTTTTTTATATGTTCGTACTTTTCAATGCCACGCATAAATTAATGAAAGCAAGGCGAAACGGCTGGTGGGTAGGACTAACGCGATATCGCTCTTTGCAGTCAGTTAACTCGGGGCTCTAAAATGATTCAGAAATAGAAAACCAAGTATTTTATTAGAATTATTTTTTCATTTTATATACTTTTTCAGTTGACTTTCGGAAATACCCATTTAGTCACCAATAGATCACACGATTTAGAGCCCAAATACACGTCCGATACTTGCCTCCGATAGTCGGTTCCGATAGTCTGATCAGACTATCTGAAGGTCTCCGCGCCATACATTTTTTTGAACATGAATTACACGTACGATCAGACTATCGGATCGGATGTCAGAATCGTAAGCATCGTCCGGGCGTCATCATCGTCCAGAAAAAATCGGACACGAGAATCTTACGTGTATTTCATGAATCCGATCAGATAGTCGGATCCGGCTCCCGGAAGCAACTATCGGACGTGTATTTTGACCCTTAATGGAATTACACGAATTCGTTTACACCCTGTATTGTTTAATCGTAGACAGGGTAAGTAGAGTTCCAACAACATATCACGCCTATATTCCCCGAAGGGTTGGGCAGAGGTGTTTAAGTCCCATGTAATAGGGGGCGAGCCTATTGCCAACAACCGGTCGCAAATCCAAACTCCAGGCTGCTACTGAGAAATTCCACACGGAAACAACTCAATAACACTTTGCCCGACCTGGTGATCGAACCCAAGACCTCACGATCAGCAGTAGCGCTTACAACCACTAGATCAACGAGAAATTCGAAGTCTTAGGTGCGAGCCGGGATCGAACTCAGACCCTCCTGCATGTAAAGCTGGCTTCCCACGGTGCGTGGTAGCGCGCACCGGCTGTGCGTGGTATCATCCGGAAAATCACGCACCGTGGGAAGCCACATTATGAGGGTGTGTGAAAAATCGACCATCTTCAGTGAGACGTAAGTTATGGGAGGAAAATCATCCACCACCTCCCAACTTCGTTCAACCCCAGGAACACCTGCCACTCGGATGTGATTTGCAGTGGCCTATATGGAAAGCGCTCAATAGATTGCGCACCCAAGTAGGCCGATGCAAACATAACCTAGCAAAATGGGGGATCATAGATCCCTTCGACACCCAGTGCGAGTGCGGTGCTCCTGACCAGACGATGGCCCATTTGCTTCAGTGCCCAAAGTGTCCCTACACTTGCACTTTGGAGGACATGAAAAGCGCCACTGATGCCGCGATAAACGTGGCTACATATTGGGCCAAAGAAATGTAAAAAAAAAAAAAAAACATTACCATCGATTCGAAAAGAAGAAGAAGAAAGGTGTGTGATGTGGATATGGCGCACCGCACCGCACGCAGCCGTGTTACCACGGACTGCGTCGCGGTGCGCGCTTTTAGGCACCGTTGGGAAGCCGTTATAAGGCAACCGTTCAACCGACTGGGCTATCACTGCTTCATATGTATGTTAGACCAAGCAATTTTTTTTGTATTTGTACAAGCCTCCCCTTGTATAATTTTCCTAGCAGTTTACATTCTACTATATTTTTTTAAATTTCAATAAAATTGCGTTTTTCCTACGGGTTTTCCAATAAAAACATTTGGTAAGTTATTGAAGGAAAAACTCGTCTTCCTGGAGTGACTCATACCAATTAGGAGCTCACTGTATGACTTATTTCAAAGGAAAACCGCCTCGTCCTAATTAACTACTCTTAAAAAATATAGGTGAAACCAACAACAGACGTAAACACATACTGCTAAATAATATTCTGATCGTAACTATGATTCTAGTGAACGAAATGGTTTTCCTTTTAAATAATTCACGCACGGAACACCCAATTAGTATGAGTCACTACAGGAAGGTAAGTTTTTCCTTTAATCACTAACCAAATGTTTTTATTGGAATACCCGTAATAGTGAGACATTAATACCTATGTCTAAATAACCACGTAAGATCTTACACCAATCCTTCATATTTTTCTTTATCTTTTCTCAACCTATTGTCCCTTTACCTAAAGAAGAGTTAAAAGAAACCGTTAAAAGAAAGAAGGTTACCTTCTTAAGAAATTACCTAAATTAAGTTGCAAACCGCATCAAAATCCTTTAAGTAGTTTAGAAGAAGTAAGCGAACTAACAGACAGACGCGAAAAGCAACTTCAAGTTATACTATTTAGAGATAAACTATCAATGAGGACTATTACACAATGTCGTTTTGATATTTAATGACTAAAGATGCTGATATGGTTCATATAAAAAAGTCTAATGTATCAAATTCAGATGTCGCTTATTCATTTTGACAGCTGCTATTCAGATGCTGCTCTCAAACCACCATGTTGAAAGGTGTTTATTGATAAAGGCATAAGATTAAAGCCTGGCGTCGACTACAGCCGAAACGCATCGAGTCGAGTCGCATTAATTATTCTGTGTGAAGACGAATCGAGGCGAAACGATCAGTAATCGCAAATCGTTAAAAAAGAAATTAGTATGACAGGCGATGCACGCGAGTGATGCGACTCGGCGCGTCTTGGCTCGTCGCTGATCGACGCAGTTTTATAATAAACTAGCTGACCCGGCAAACGTTGTTTTGCCATATAAATAATTAGAAATTAAAAATTTTGTCTAAAAAATAAAAAAAAAATTTAGGGGTGGACTACCCCTAACATTTAGGGGGATGAAAAATAGATGTTGGCCGATTCTCATAGATACCGGATAAGCACAAAAAAATTCATCAAAATCGGTCAAGCCGTTTCGGAGGAGTATGGCAACGAAAACTGTGACACGAGAATTTTATATATTAGAAGAAGATGTTTATCAGGCGAATTATTGCGATTCTATTCGACTCGATTTGGCGAGCCTAGTGGACGCCAGCCTATATAGGGTATTTCACCAACCTATTATGAACTGTTCATTAAGCTAATTCTGTCTGAAAACTTTTCAATAGCTAACATTTGTATTTCACCAACATATCAATAGTCTTGCACCCACCTGAGACGGTCCATGACTGTACTCCAATAGTGCAGCCGTGGATAGTCCCCGGTTGGTGCCCCATCCCATTTTAGATTAAAGTTCTCAAAGGGGCCTCTGCGCGTTGGACCTGTGTATGCCTTCCAAAGGACCGGACATCTTCCGCACGGAAGATGAGCCGTGATTTCCAAAGTGATAATGACAAGATTGTTGAACACGTAAATGTCACATTTAACTTATCTGGTGAATAGTTACAGACTACACTTTTGGTACGTTGATGAAATAGGATCCCCTAATTCCCGTGAATAACATTTCTTTTTCTCTAGAGTTCACACGAGGAATACGAAAATAGCTAATGCCGTGGTAAAAGTAGCCAGTCAGCAAGGTTGGTAGCGGGGCTGACTGCCCGGGGAGCGCGTGACGTACTTAAATAACATATTTCAAACTTCTACTTACTTCTCAAAGATATTATACAGCGACATTTCATAGAAAGCATGCAACGCCACAGCGAAGGGGTCCTCTTCATTGTACATTACACCACTCTTCAGTCCAAACGCACACGGCACTATGGCATCAGCAGTGTACCCGCCCACTAGCTTCTCAGAATTCACCACAGAAGAACTTGTATCGACACCATTTGGTTGACCAACTGGTTTTGTAGTGCCATTTTTGTTTGGTGAAGTTTTAGACTGTGTCAGCAAGTCTTTGACTCTTGTGACAAATTCTCCTGCAGTGTTTTCTATGAGCGGGAACATTCCTCGGAGCTTGTTTGGTCTGAAAATGACAAAACTTTAATGTTAGGTGTGAAACTGCATATACTATGTCATAATTATAAAACATGGACTGTTGTACATAGTCCTACCAATGCTCACTACATTGGCATGAGGGATATTCAGTTATTAACAGAAAAGAGGACTGCTTCTGTTGCCCATTTCTCTTTGCCACTTTTTACGCCACCACAATGCCTAATTCTTGCAAAAAAACACGAGCATGTTTTACTCAAATAACTGATAATGAGAAACAGTTTACTTGCTCAGGTTTGCCAAGGAATACAAATGTAAAGTAACAGCTATAGATACAGGACTTGAATAGAAGTATAAGGTCAAGAATGACAACTGCAGAATCATACGGTTCGTTCAGGCTTTTCTTCTCAGAGCTAGTCAGATAGGAAATGCCGGCGCCATTTATTCCTAAAAGTGTCTGTAACAGATTTATTTATTTTCCCGAAAGAAAAATTATTTATCATCGCACCACTACCAACAATGTTTCGTAGGGAGCCATAATAGTGCACTTACGAGAAAATCGGCGATATTTTAGCCCTGAGCCTCTTCCACTCATTTCCCCTCAAAAACAGGACAGATCCAGCTAGCGGATCCACGTCCTTGTTGAAGAAGAACCCTCGATCCGTGAAGTGCTGGAAGTCATTTACGCACACTCTTCGGATCAGCTCGGGGTCACGGACCACCAAGGTGCGCTGATAGAACTGGTGACAGCCTGGAAATATCAATATTTTATTTTAAAAACGACACCTGGTTTGTCTGGGAGTTTCTTCAGATTGGTACTTCACTACTAGTCCGATTTTTAGCACCCTTCACGCACGCACCCATGATACATGAACATCCTAGCGCGAGGCAGTTTTTTTAATTACTTTTCCCAACCCATTGGACCTGGAATCGCGTATTCAGTCGGAAACGCTGTGCCCGTTATTGTGTCCGAGTATAAGATTTTCTATTTATGATTAAACACGATTTAACTACGGCTCGACTCACGACCTCGCCGCGTGTTCAGCTCATGATTAAGGGCTCCGTTTGGGTCCGAAACTAGTCGGGCAATCCCGAAAAATGCACGTGAGTAAACCGTAAATAATCATAGAAGTAATATTTTTTCAGTTTAAAAAACAGTAACGAAGTGGACTTTGAAACTGTGTCCTTAAATGCCAGTTGGTGTGCCTTCTTTAAATACGCTGAACTGTGACGAGCTTTGAAGAGGAGTACCTGCATTCAGGTGTTTCTACAAATGCAACCAGATGTTTTTCTTTATCTTATTTAGTTTATGGACTAACTAGAAGATAAAAGATTTCAACGTGGCAACTGGCTGCCAGCGTTCTGGGCATGCTTCCAGTCAGCAGCGATGCGGAGGGATATTTTGTTGCCCTATTAATTTAGTGTAATACGAGTTTTTTTTTTAGTTTCTTTGCCAATAATACTTGTCTAGATGATATAATTAGTCCTATTGTAACAGAATCTTATTCTAAACGGTGGCCATTTTACAAATATTTTGCTGCATCCGAGTTGTGAACAGCTAAAGTGCTATGGAATAAACCTACATCAGGTACTACATATTCTGCCTACCTAGCCTTTTCCCAACTATGTTGGGGTCAGCTTCTAGTCTAACTAGATGCGACTGAATACCAATATTTTACACAGAGTGACTGCATCAGACCTTCACAACCCAGTTACTGGGCAATGCCGATATCCTAAGGTTAGACTGATTGTCAGACATTCGGCACAGAATATATATAAGCTTAAGCAGTACTTCAACTACCTACAATCGTCCGAATTCACACACTTACACAGACACGCCCTGCAACAAGACTTCTAAGGTAAAAAACTACTCAGTAGCTATACAGTGCGTGTCTGTGTGATTGTTTCAATTCAGGCAATTATAGTCAGTTGAGCTTTAGCTTATATATCTACTGTGATTTCGTGCTGACAAAAATAAATAAAGAGACTGTTCTAAAAACCTTTACGATTCCGTTCAAATACCATCCACCAATGATGGACATCAGTGCATTATTATGTAAAGGCCACTAATTGATTGAATAATTAGTCATGCTCCCATTATCACGCTTGACTGAAGCACGGAGTACTCATCCATGATATCACATACAACTGGTCTAACCGGAGCTTCCAGTACAAACGGGTGCCATGCGAATAATTTTAGTAGGCCACGATTGGCTTGATGTTATCAATGTACACGTGAATGCGTGCATCCACTTACATACACTACAATACATAACGTGTTGGTTTAAGTGAACGGGCATGACCACTGACTGACATCCGTGGAGCACAAAGGTTCCAGACGAAAACCAGCGTCAAGTACTTATAGTGCTTGACATTAAGCTGATCTGGACACCTTTTTGGTCCAGCAGTTGACGACCAAACTGAATTTCGACAAATCGTTCTACGACAAGATTTTATTTCGACATTACGTTACTCCGACAATTATGGAACTTCGACACTGAGTTTTAAAGTAACCTAACACGAAGGGGATGACGGGGGCTTCGTTCGCTCGCTTTGCTCGCTCACTCTAGCCCCCGTCACCCCTTCGAACTTAACCTATCCGTGTCAGGATGCCCCAAATTAGGTGTCGAAGTGCCATAACTGTCAGAGTAGCGTAATGTCGGAGTTCCGTAGTGTCAAAGTAAAATCTTGTCGTAGAACGATTTGTCGAAATTCAGTTTGGTAGTGCCAGCAGTTAGACACATACCCAAGACTTTTTAACCGACTTCAAAAAGGAGGAGGTTCTCAATTCGGTTGTATTTTTTTTTTTATTTTTTTTATTTTTATTTTTTATGTATGTTACCTCATATCTCCGTCATTTATGAACCGATTTGAAAAAATCTTTTTTTGTTCGAAAGGGTATACTTCCCAATTGGTCCCATTTAAATTTTGTTATGATTAGACCATGAACTTCAGAGATATGGACCGGAACTCTTCATCGCATCAAAGCAAAATTTTCAAATTACTAATATTGCTTTGTTTATATTTGTTGTTGGGAACTGACTACTGGAAAAGAGGAGGGGGTGCGTGTTCCCCCCTTCCCCCCTTTGGAATGTTTTCTTTATATCGTGTAAGGTATCATTTGAAAGGACTTTATATGCCCGACTACGTCTAAGCCAAAAAGAAGGGTTATGAAGGAGGGGATTAAAATTATGACACTAAAACGTATTAAATAAAAAATAAACTTTAAAAAAAAGTAAAAACCGACTTCAAAGAAATACTAAAAGGAGTAAAATAATTACCATAATATAAAATTAACAGTTTCAGAAGTCGGTGCAACTCTACACTGAAGCAAATAGAAGCCACCGACTTCTGAAACTGTTAATTTTATATTATGGTAATTATTTTACTCCTTTTAGTATTTCTTTGAAGTCGGTTTTTACTTTTTTTTAAAGTTTATTTTTTTTTATTTTTTAATATATCACACTTTTTATCTGTTGTGTCTCTTTGTGCTGTGTCCAAATAAATGTTTCTTTATCTTTATCACTTGTCTGATAAAATAGTCTACTGGTAAATCCTAGAAAATTGCTCTTCTGCGCTTTTAAAATACAATACAATACTCTGTATTGTACACAAAACAAACAAGAAATATTACTATGAAAAGAGATGTACAATGAGCGGTCTTATCGCACTAGGTGATTTCTGCCAGACCAGCCTTGGATGAACATGATTTGACTTCATCTTGTGGCACAAAAAGTAGCGAATGTTTTTTAGGGTTCCGTACCCGAAGGGTAAAACGGTAAAACCCTATTACTAAGACTCCGCTGTCCGTCTGTCACCAGGCTGTACTGTATCTCATGAACCGTGATAGTTAGACAGTTGAAACTTTCACAGATGATGTATTTCTGTTGCCGCTATAACAACAAATACTAAAAAACAGAATACTTATAATAAATATTTAAGGGGGCTCCGATACAATAAACGTGTTTTTTTTTGTTGTTTTTATAGATAATGGTACGGAACCCTTCGTGCGCGAGTCCGACTCGCATTTGGCCGGTTTTTTTTAATTCTCTAACTTGTTTGCGTTTGACCTTAATATCACCTGATGGTAAGCGTAGACAAGGTCTAAGATGAAGCTCACGAATTCAAGTAAGAAAGATAGAGGGACTCCTGTGAACCTCTGGTTTTTACATACTAGGCCAATAGGCTCGCCCCCTATCAGATGGGACTTAAACATAACGGCAAAATGAAGGTCTACTATACACCTCTGCCCTACTCTTTAGGGAATGCAGGCGTGATGTTATGTTTGTAAGATAACAGCAGAAAATTACACATTTGCGAAAATCAATTTCATTGATCACCTTTTAATGAGAATGTTGTGCATGCCTATAAGTGATGTATTTACACAGAATCGAAGACTTGTGTCACCTATTGTTATTACCTTTGTAAATATGTCGTTGGTGTGCCTTGTTTAATAAATAAAAATAAAAAACATTTGCGATTGTAGATCGGACAGAAACATCACTATTTACACAACTATCTTAACGCTAAACCCTTTACGGAATTAGTAGAAACTGTACTCACCTAAAAACCTCATATCCTTATACGTATCATAGATCCTCTTGAAGCACATGCCTCCTTGCTCCTTAAACATCACCACGGACAGGATATGGCCAACAATGGGCCATCCAGGCGGCGAGAACACTCCTCTGCACGCCCAGTAATCATGGTCATAAGTTGTGATGGCCAAGACGACGGCCAAGCTCAGTCCACAAGCGAAAATACACCATAACACTGTTGAACCCAAGGTGTAATATCGCAAAAGCCATGCCAGCAACACCACGAGCTGGACCGAGGAACGTTTGAACCCAAACATTTTGTTGTTTATAAATGTGACATTATTTGGTTAAACTGAAATTAATATCTGGAAATATATTTCAATTGTGTTAATAAAATTGAGAACCTCCTCCTTTTTTGAAGTCGGTTAAAAATCTACCGTCGCATGCAATGTGAAATTTAATAGACCAGATTCTAATTTGAATGTAAACAGAAATGATATAACGCTGTGTATTTTTTTTTATCCAATTTTATTTATTAATGCAATGGACTTTATTTTGCAAAACTTTAAAACCAACTTTTTAAAACTATTTACAATGAATTTTTAGTAGCAAATTTATAGACACAATACCTACTAGAATATATTTTTTATTATTTGTAAATATTAATATTTGTAACTATATAAATATTGTTTGTGTTAATTGTTGAAATAAAAATATAATTAGACACAATTGAAAAACCACCCTTTTCAGGACCAACAAAAACTAAAAATAATCACAAAAAAAATGCACATATCCCAAACTTTTAAACACTTTTAAAACTTCATTTTACATTTGCATCACTCACACAATAATTTTCAAAACTGCAATCCTTTTACACTCACGCAGGCGCGGATTTATGCATTTTTTATTTATTTTAATTTAATTAAAATTATTTAAAAATAGGACAGGTCCCGAGACATAGCGCTCGCGGCTCACGCCTGCGCACAATGTGGCCAAATGCGTTAACAAGAATCATGCGCAATCTGTGATGCTGTAAGAGAGAAAGTTGAAACAGGGCCGCATTTGACTGCTGTCTGTGTGACACGTCCATTCATGATGCGTTGAGATTATTCTGCATGGTTCAGTTTTATAATGTGAATGCTTGATAATAATTGGTCAATTGAACTTGTTCTATTAATCAACTAGCTGTAGCCCGCGGCTTCTCTCGCATTAAAAAACTCTTAACACACTACTAAAGTTTCTATAATAATATAATTTAATCATGATTCGAACGACACGTGGCTCCATCTATGAACGTTGTTGTTGTTTTCCTCGGGAACAGTACTTTCTTTCGGGATGAAAGGTACCCTTTGTCCGTTTCTGTACACCTGACAACGTATATGCAAAATTTCAGTTGGATGATCGGTTCTGTGGTTCGTGAAAAGGTAACAAACAAACAAACTTACTTTCGCATTTATAATATTAGTAAGGATAAGGATATTAGTAAGGATATTCACACATCCATTATTAATGATGATTTGTACAATAAGGTTTTACTATTTACCTTCTTTTAATCTTTCTATTTTGCTAACAAAACATGAATCGCTAGCATATTTTGCTGTTATAATTATTTTAGAAGAATGACAGATTTAATAATAAATCTCGTACCCAGGTATTTTGAATACAACTATTATCCAATATTATTTCTAGTTTTATCTTTATTACTAAACAGCCAAGAAATAACTTACAAAATTAAATGACAAACAAAATTAAGTCATAACAAGAATAAAGTGCTATCTACAAGTATCTACATAATGAGCAAAGCAGGACAAAGCCGCTATCTTTAAATAAAACCTCTATTTAACTAGGTATTTCCACTAACATTCTTCTGGTACACACCATCTAATAACGTCAAATTCCTAACTCAACACAAGGAATGTTGTAATATCCATGCAAATAAGTCAACTTTAGTTGCTCGTAAAATCTTTGTACTTGATTACCATTTTTTTTTATTACGATACAAAATATTACAGTGAGATTTTTTGTCAATCCGGGCTATTTATTTTATATTATTTATGGAACGAGAGGATAATAAAACGTTTACATGTCTGTGATATGTTTCTTTTACTGCCGAGTGCGGGCCTGTAGTGTTTTAGGTTCATATTACATCACTGTCCTCTAAAGGTCCGGCCGGCGGCATCTTAACCTACATTTTGTGTTTAATCTACTTATATCTGTCCAATTTTTATTCTCTTGTGAGATGAGCAGTGGTTTAAAGTGTTACCTCAATTTTTGGAAGGTCGCCTAAGTGGACCGATGTTACCGCATGTATTGTAAGTAAGTGATAAGTGACCGGTGGTTATTTTTTTTTCTATTGGTTTGCTTGTAGATTTATCTTTGCGGACCGTTTCTACGTAACCAGGAAATTACTGGCGAGACCTGAGGGGTTTCCAGCCAATGGTAGGTTAGTAAAATACTTAGCCTAAGCTAATTACTTCTACTAATTAACTACTGCTAATTACTACACTAACATCATGACTACTAGCAACAACAGCGCTAAGGGCGACCCCTAGTAGGTCTCGGACTTCGGCTTAGGGCGGGGATTGGGGGGAGACAGCCTGATGAGTGCTGAATTATCGGTGTGAATGTGACCGGTGGATGGCCACTTGTCTTATTTAGACCCTGTTAGAACTTGCGCAAATTGCAAACGGGGTGGTATTCACAGGCGCGGAATTGTAAACAGCTGATGCTCGGTGGCTCTTAGCATCATCATTCAGCCGAAGGCCGTCCACTGCTGGACATGGGCCTTCCCCAAGCATCGCCACATCGACCGATCCTGTACTTCACGCATCCAGCGGATTCCCGCGACCTTCACCAGATCATCAGTCTACCTTGTCCACCGCTCTTAGCATCAGTGGCTTACATTTAAAACTCAAACCGATAATTCAGTCCTCATCAAGTAGTCTCCCTCCCAATCTCCCGTAAACAACGCCTAAACTGAGGTCCGAGTCCTATTAAGGGGCGCCCTTAGTGCTGTTGTTGCTTTTACAGCCTTCAACTAGACCGGATTTATTGAAATCGGAGTGTGTAACAACCATGATAACAACTGATGAACATAAATGATGGAATCAGGCGTTACTTTGCGGAAATCCATGACATACAAATATGCAAATAGAATATCTAGCTTTAATTCCGCTGAACAAGATCGCTAGTTTGGATGCAGTATGCAGCACCACCCTCCCGCCCACAAGTATATGCACATGCAGGAAGAGTGAAAAAATAATGCAACATGCAACCAAACCAATACACGACACGTGTTTCGCCTGCACGGGGCATCCTCAGGATATGTTGACTCCTCGACCGCTAGGACGGGAAACCGAAACTGAGGATGCCCCGTGCAGGGGTGAAACACGTGTCGTGTATTGGTTTGGTTGCATGTTGCATTATTTTTTCACTCTTTCTGCATGTGCATATACTTGTGGGCGGGAGGGTGGTGCTGCATACTGTATCCAAACTAGCGATCTTGTTCAGCGGAATTAAAGCTAGATATTCTATTTGCATATTTGTTTATCTGATGAACAATTCAAGACCATCGCGCTGTCTGTTAGTAAAAGATTCATCTGCCTAGCCTTTTCCCAACTATGTTGGGGTCGGCTTCCAATCGAACCGGATGCAGCTGAATATCATATCATTTTACATGGAGCGACTGCCTATCAGACCTCCACAACCCAGTAACTGGGTAATACGATACTCTTGGTAAGACTGGTTGTCAGACTTTCTGGCTTCTGACCAACAGTAACGACTGTCAAAGATCTACAAATGACAGCCGGGACCAACGGCTTTACGTGCTTTCCGAGGCACGGAGGAAACTCGCTATGGTAAATGGTCACCCATCCACAGACCAACCTCGGCAAGCGTGGCTTAACCCGGAAGATCGGTCTATGCGGCTGTAATTATTTAGCCACGAGCTCCTCCTCCTAGTAAAAGATTAACAACAGCAATTCTCTAATAGGTATTTATTTTTGTTGGTGAACAAGAAATCGGCACCATTGCTACAACAACCTTGAGATAATACACTGTAGTCTATGACGGAGAGCTGTGTTCCCCTGATTCGAGGACATTCACTGAGTTCTAGACATAATTGACATTACTAGAACAAACGACATAAGTTTCCCAACACAGCCGCACGAGGTCATCATTATCACATAGGTTAAAAAACAGCTAAACTTATGAAACTCTGGTGCCGGATCAAGCAATTCGGTTCCGTAATTGTTGAGTGCAATAACTGAACACCACTTATGTGAAGTCGGTCAAGGTTATTGAGTTACGTGAAGAAAGCTTTTGAGGCCCAACATGTTAATTATGTGTGAAGTGAGATGTTTGTTATTTTTTGCTTTTTATGATTACAAATTAGATAACAAAGTGGGGCTCGTGGCTAAATAAGTACTGCGCGGATCATGGCTCATTTGCAACACGGGGCTACTCCCTAAGCACGGAGTCCGTGATGTCGGCCTTAGTTGCGAGCATTTCCAGTAGGAAACCCCCGTAGGGCCCCGAAATAATAGTATGTCCGCAGGTGATAGGTAGGGTTGCCAATAATGTTGGGCGTTATAACATATAACAGCTAATATAATTTATTATACATTTCTAATATTCTAACCATTATTTATTTGCAACAAAGACTGTTATAATATATATTATTGTCTATAGGTAGTAGTCGCCCGCCACTCGCGTCGAGTCGTTAAGTCGGCCGAAAGCGTCACACAATTATGAACTTTAACCCACAAATAACAAGAGCAAATTTTTACCACCGTTAAAATAACATAAATATTTATATAATATTAGTACGAACTTGTTTCATATTACCGGCAAAATAATATTGTCGTACTTTACATCGTATTAAAGCGTCACACAATTATGAACTTTAACTCTCAAATAACAAGAGCAAATTTTTGTTTCCGTTAAAATAATTTTATATTATATTAGTGTAAACTTAGTTTCATATTACTGCAAGTCTTCTGCTCTATTGATAATTTTATTAGTGTTCCTTCAATACAATACAATATAATATATATTACAACAGTTAAAAACAACAGTTTGAAAATTATAATATAATGTATAATGCATTAGAAAAATATATCAGTTACGCCCAACATTAGTTGCCAACCCTACTATATAATATAGTATCCTACTATATTAGAGGCCCGACTACTATATTTCTGAAACAAGTAATATAGTAGGCGAAACTACTATATTTTAAGGCATCAAACTCAAAGCAATAATATTCGTTTCAAAATGTGTAAGTGTAAAACGAAACGTCAATGTCTATTTCTGAACGATTCTGGTATGTCAAGTTGACAGTTACGTTGACTTTGACAGATTGGCAATTTTGATTTTCGCGCTCTCGAGTACTTATGTGATGATTCTGACCGTCGAGTTCTTGGCTAACACGTGTGTTTAGAATTTCTTGTTGTTTTTGAGCGATTTTGTGTGATTGTTGATACTTCTGTGACTTGTTTTGTTGTCCTTGTGTTCGTAAACAGGTTCGTATTGTGTTTGTGTAACTAGTAAGTCTCGTTCTATCCAAGATGGATAGAAACAAACCTCCTGATCCCGATCCCCCAGATATTCCAGGTCCGTCAACTCCTTTGTCTCCGAATCCGCTAACTCAATTCGCGGATGTTGTTTGTAGCGTTACACAGATGGATTTAACTGAATCGCAAACTTCTCGCAAACGTCTTAGAGATGAAGAAATTTTGTCAGTATCCCTTCCCTGTAAACAACCTAAAAGCCAAATAGGTCGTTCTAAGTACTCAGTGCTTGATAAGGCTCCTTATGTTGTGCACGTTTCTCGTATAGAGAATCAACCAAATGCTGGTACCACCCTTCATCCAGTAATTTTCGGTAAATTTTTGCTTATGAACAACATCGCGAACGTTGTTCGCGGGGGTGTTAACAAAGTTGGCAGAAACCGCGTGTCAGTAGAGTTTGTTTCCCCTCAGGATGCTAACTCTTTCTTGGCCAATAGCCTGTTGTCGAAACACAGTTACACAGCATCAATTCCGACATTCAACATTACAAGGATGGGTGTTGTTACTGGTGTTCCCACAGATATCTCAGAAGAAGAAGCACTAACCTACTTATCTGTACCCTCAGGCTGCGGGCAAATACTTAAAGTCCGCCGTATTAATAGGAAAACACAAAGAGACGGTACTAATGAGTGGAAACCATCTGAAACATGTGTCCTGACATTTGATGGACAAGTTCTGCCTAAACGGATTTACTGCTGTTACACCTCTCTCCCTGTCGAGCAATACATATACCCGACAATCCAATGTCGCAAGTGCTGCAGATTTGGCCATGTAGCTAATGTGTGCCGATCTAAACCTCGCTGCAATAAGTGTGGTCATGATCACCCAGGTGATGGTTGCAGTGTTCCTGAGGGTGAGGCTTTCTGTGTACTGTGTTCGGGAAACCACCATGCAAATAGCAAGACATGCCCCGAATATGGTAGGCAGAGAGCTATTAAAACCGTTATGGCTGAGAAAAACATTCCCTATGCTGAAGCTAACAAGGCTATTCCATCAGTCTCCCGCAACTATGCTAACATAGCAAAAACACCAATCTCTCAGTCATATCGCAAAACCGTGACACTCAAACCTAAGACCCATGCCCCCCTCTCCCCATCTTATGATAAAGCTGCTCATGAGCAGATAGTTAGTTCTCCCCAATCCACACAGCCTAATGGCTGTTCTCTTAATAATAATTATCTATCCTCCAATAATAATCTTTCTATTATTGATTTACTTGTTAAATTCATACCTATTATTATCTCTTCTTTTAATTCAAACAGTCAATTACCGTCCAACGTTGCCGAACAAATTGTATCTCTTCTACTAAGTATTAAAAATGGCGTCTCGCCTAATATTCCTACAATGGAATGTGAGGAGCGTGTGGCATAAAAAGCACGACCTCATATTCTTATTAAATAAGTACAAGCCATTGGCTTGTTCTATAGCTGAGACTTGGCTAACCCCAAGTCTTAGTTTCCGTATGCCACACTTTAATATTCTCAGATGTGACAGATCTGATGGCTATGGAGGTTCGGCTCTCCTAGTCAATAATCGGGTCCCTCTTTCTCCATTCACTTTACCTTCGCTCACAGGTGACATGAGTATTGTAGCAGGAAGGGTCGAAGGCATTACAGTGTTTTCAGTATACATTGCACACCCTAAGCATGATTATTTGTCTTTTTTAAGAAACATGCTTTCCAATATTGATGGACCAATTCTGGTCATGGGTGACTTCAACTGTCACCACTACAGATGGGGATCTGAGCGCTGTGATGCCTTTGGTGTAGCTTTGGTTGATATCCTGGATGATCTGGACCTATGCATCCTCAATAATGGTTGTCCAACCCGCAGATCTTCTCCCGGTCAACAAAAGAGTTGTGTTGATCTAACTTTTTGTTCGGTTGAGTTAGCATCTTCAACCAATTGGGAATGTACGTCCTTGACGCATGGTAGTGATCATTACCCTATTATTATATCGTTGGTCAATAAGACATATTTAGAGAAAACTTCCCCTCCACTTCTGAAGTATAACCTGTCCAATCCAGATTGGACAAAATTTGCTTCATTATTGGAGGATAAGATTGATGTACTTCCAAATATAAACTCAAATTTTTTAGATTCTTCTGATCACCCCCATGCCAAGATCTGTTATGAGGAATTTGTTACAGCCATCACCTCCAGTGCGGATGCCTGCTTCCCTCTGAAGAACAGTGCCCGCAATAAAATACCCTCGCCCCCGTGGTGGGATCCAGAGTGCACTTCTGCAATCAAAGATAGGAAAGAGGCCGAGCAGCGCTACAATAGTGATATGAGCACTGAAAACCTTCTCACATTTCTGCAGATTAATGCTAAGACAAAACGTCTCCTTCGTAAGAAGAAACGCATGGGTTGGGTTAAATTCTGTACCTCTTTATCCCCCGCTACTCCAGCCTCATTAGTCTGGAAAAGCATCAATAGGTACAGACGAGGGTGCTCCCCATCAGTCTCCTCACCAATCACTAGGGAAACAGCTGAACTTTTTTTTGACAGAATTGCTCCTCCGTATGTTCCTCTCTCTTCTGAATGTTTCTATACTTCCCTGCAAAGCACTTCAGAGGAGGCTTTGGATGTGCCATTTACTTTGGGAGAACTGAATGTGGTGCTCCGGCATGTCCGGGACTCAGCCCCTGGAAGTGATGGAGTACCATATTCATTTGTTGCTCGTTCTGGAGACAAGGCTAAACTGTACTTCCTTGGTATCATTAATTTTTGTTTCACTCATGGATGGGTTCCAGATCAGTGGAAGCTTCAAATTATCATTCCATTACTGAAGCCAGGCAAACATGTAGATGATCCGAACGGCTTTAGACCAATCGCTCTATCCTCAGTCTTAGTCAAACTAATGGAACACCTGATTAAAAATCGACTTGAATGGGTAGTCGAATCGAGAAATTTACTGCCGAACTACCAATTTGGTTTTAGGAAAGGGCTAGGCACAATGGATAGTGTCGGCGTTTTAGTCGCGGATATTCGCCTTGCGTTCTCAAAAAACGAATCTGTTGTTGCCGCTTTCCTCGACATCTCATCTGCATATGACAACGTCCTTCTTCCCGTACTCAGGCAGAAACTGCATCAGCTGAGGCTTCCGGTCAAGATAATCGAATGCATATGTGGACTTCTTATGTCACGGTCTTTGGTTCTGAGAGTTCAGGGAGAGCACTTCGATAAGAGGCAGACTTGGAAGGGTTTACCGCAGGGGTCCGTCCTCAGTCCTCTTCTCTACAATCTATACACAGTAGACATTGGCACATGCCTTAACAACAACTGTCACATTCTACAATACGCGGACGACTTAGTTTTGTATGTGACAGATCCCTCGATCATAGACGCTGCGTCATCTCTCTGTCTCTCTTTGGACTCTTTGAATCACTGGCTTTTAAGCCACGGCCTGTCATTATCGGCACCAAAAAGTTCGGCAGTAATTTTCTCTCGTAAAAGATTGATCCCGGTTATATCAGTGGACATTTCAGGTCATAATATTCCGTTAGTCAGTAAAGTTAAATTTTTAGGCGTTTTTCTTGACTCAAAATTAAAAGGTAATGAGCATATAAATTCATTAATTAAAAAATGTGAAAGACTGGTTTCGATTTTAAAGGTCCTTGCGGGTGTCTGGTGGGGTGCTCACCCTTACACTATGAAACTGGTATACAACGCCTTAATCCGTAGTATTTTAGATTATGGTACGTTCCATTTAGTTCCTTGCAACAAGGGTGCTTTGGCTGGACTGGATAGGGTCCAGTCAAAATGCCTTCGTATCATCACTGGTTGTATGAAGTGTTCTCCCATTAATGCATTGCAGGTTGAATGTGCTGAACCCCCCCTGGACATAAGACGGCAGTATTTGTCTTCCCGTTTCCTGGCTAGGGTAATACCTAGATCCTCTCATCCCCTTTTAGTAAGACTGAATGAGCTAGATGCCTTATGCACAAACTCAAATTATTGGAAAAACAAAGAACTCCCTCTTATCATTAAGGCATTTCGTCAAACTCAAAATTTAGAATGTCCCATAGACCAGCATCCCACATTACCCCTTTTTAACTTTTCCTATGATGTCTTATGTTTTATTCCAAAAATTCTCTTTGACATTGGCATCTCCAAAAAGTCCCCTTCAGCGGATTCAGCTTTCAATGTGGCTGTGGGAGAACGATGGACTGGTTTCCAAAGGTTCTTTACAGATGCATCAAAATTTAGTGATATTGAAAACACTGGCGCTGCAGTTTATTACCAAAACTCTAGAATTATTTTGCAATACAGATGCCCTAAGGAGTCTTCTGTGTTCACTGGCGAGTGTGTGGCTTTATTGGAAGCCTGCCTCTTTATAGATTCACACCACAACATTGACAAAGCCGTTATTTTCACAGACTCTCTTAGCTGTCTGCAAGCCCTAAATCAAAATCCCTTCAAAAGTAAATTGCACAGTTCTCTTGTTCTTAAAATTAAAAAGTCCTTATTTTCTTGTGCTCGTAGTCAAAAGGAGGTTCAATTAGTTTGGATACCTAGTCATTGTGGCATCAAGGGAAATGAGTGCGCTGATGCTTTGGCCAAAGAAGCCTGCTCATCTGTTGCAGCTGACCTCACTTACAATATCCATCAGGGGTATGACCTGCTAAACCTACCAAAAGGTAGTCTTCAATCTACATGGCAGGAACAATGGAACATCTCTGGAGGACAAAAGGGAAGGTTTTATTATGCGGTTCAACCAGTCATAAAACCTAAACCTTGGTTCTTTGGATATAAAAAAGTTTCCAAAACGGTTATTTCTGTCCTCTGCCGAATCCGACTAGGTTTTTGTTGTACTCCGGTTTTCCTGCGTAAAATCCGTGTCCGTGACTCATCTCTCTGCGAGTGTGGTTTGGAAGAAGGCACTCTGGATCACATTTTCTTCGAATGCTCAAACAACCTCCCACCTTTGGATTTATATAGCCGTCTCCCCAAATACAAGATCCCTCTCCCAATTAACATCTCCTCTTTACTAACATATTCCTCCCCAGAACTGCTCCTGGCGTTGATGATCTTCATCCGCCACAATAACATCAAATTATAATCCGTCATGGCTGTGGTATACGTGTTTTTTTAATGTTCTAACAATAATATCAATGTATATAATTATTTTATTTTTTTGTTTGTTTCAGTCCTATACTAACACAACAGGATGTGTTTCAACTGAATCAATCGAAGTTTTTTAATTTTTTTTTTTTTGATAGCTGTGATAGCACACTAATGCACACTTGTTTTTCCAAGTCACTTTTGACACTGGCAGAATAGTCGACATCGACTTGACACGCCATTTAAGAAAAATAGAATAGAATAGAGTACTTATGTGTTTTGGTAACTACCTACTTTTGAAGTTAATGTATAAAAAAAACCTTTTAAGAAATAAAGTACCTATTCTGGAACCTACTATATTTTTTTTCATCCTTTCGTTATCTACTATATTTTTGTGGGTATTTTAGAACTACTATTTTTTACCGACAAACAGTTGGCAACCCTAGTGATAGGGGAGTACCCCTATCACCTACGGACATACTATTATTTCGGGGCCCGAACTAAGAATGAATGACAACACGATTTAACAGTTGTCCCTACTACCGATGTGTTTTTGCCCGTCCGAAAAGTTAAACTTGACACTTGTTTTGTTCACTCCTACGTTTCGGGCTACTTTCGGACGGGCGACTGACTTCGTTGACGGACTTAGGGAGTAGGGCCCCAGGAACGTATTAAGTCCGAAGATCGGATTTTTCATAAAACGCCTTTATTCCAAACCTTCAAAGACGTTTTTTGAAAAATCCTGTCTTCATACTTATCACGTTCTTGTTGCAAATGAGCGATTATGATTTGCAAGGTTAAGCTGCGCTTGCCGCGGTCAGTCCGTGGATGGGTGACCATTCGTTACACATCAAGATCCCTCCGTGCCTAGGAGAACACGTTAAACCTTCGGTCCCGGGTGTCATATGAATATCCATGACAGTTGTTACGGGCAGTCAGAACCCGGAAATTCTGACAACCGGCACAAAATATACAGGTTGAAATTATAAACACTCGACAAACCGAAATGGGAGATCATACTCATCACTATGAACAACTTTTACTATGGGATTAAAGCGGAAATCGCAAAATAAAAATCAGCTGTTCCCTACATTTATGTTCGCATAACTCGTCAAAATGTAGGGAACCGCAGTTTTTTTTTTGCGATTTCCGATTTGGTCACATAGTAAAAGTTGTTCATAGTGATCAGTACAGTGACCCCTTAAGAGGTTGTGCGTTATTTATGTTACACCTTGTATAATCTAAGCAGTACTTCAACTACCTCTACAATCGTCCGAATTGACACACTCACACAGACACACACTGTAACAAGACTTCTAAGGCAAATTCGGAATACAGTCGCATACAATACGGCCGACGTACATTGGCGAGTCTGAAGTTAGTTGTTTGTCTGCGCAATGAATATTTTAGAAACGAAATTGTCTACTGCGCAGCTAATCAGCTAACTTCAGACTCGCCAAGATACGTCGCGTCGGCCGTATTTGTATAAAAACAAAAAACTAAAGTCCCCGTCGCGAGAAGCTATAAATTTTGTAAACACACATTCAGGGGTTCGCAACCTTTGGAACAAATAAAAAAAAACAGTTTTGTAACGATTTTTATTTTTATATAATGGTTTTTATTTTATTTATATAATAATAAATAATAATCTACGAAAACAACACAAACAAACTGAAACGCATTCAAAACTCAAATGACAGCATTGACAGCGTCAGTGTGAACTTACTTCAAAATGGCGGGCCAAATGTTGACGTTCCGGTACCACAAAACATTAGACGATAGCGCTTTATATCGCTAAAATATAACCCGACTAAGTGAAATTGCTCGTTAGTTTCGTATTACACGTATGTAACTTTGAGTTGATTGAATTTGGGATTATTTGTTGTTGATTGAATTGTCGCTACGTAACTTTGTAGAAGTTCTTTATTTACAAAATTTATAGCTTCTCGTGACGGGGACTTTACTCAGTATACAGTGAGTGTCTTTGTGTGTGTGTTTCAATTCAGGGAGGTACTGTTTTAGCTTATACAAAGTTAGTCGGAAAGGGGGTACTAATCCGCAGGCCACGTAAAGTATCACTGATGACGGTTTTAAAGCAAGTGTTAAAATTTCAAAATTTGATAATTTTTATTTCCATGTAAAACAATTTTATTTTAGTTTTTTCAAAAATTCTTTACCCCTACTTTAGTTACGAATTCAGAAGATGGAGCTTCTAATTCGTGACCCCAAATATGACCTAAAATGTAAACAAAGCTGGTCTTAGCTGAGGATACATACATTTTAGCATATTTTTTTTGTAATTTTTGAACAGCTATTTCTCTTAAACTATTGACTTTTGGGGAAAGTGACAGAACAAAAGTTAATCATTATTATAGGTACTTTAACAACCTTTCGGATTAGTATCCCCTTTCTGACTAACCTTGTATATCTACTGTGCAACCAGCTTCCGATACGAAATGCGTATCACATGCGTAATTTCAATAGCTTTCATTTTGACAATACAACAATATTCATTGCGCGGTACATAGTTGTGGAGAAGTCGGATTGTTAATACATACTTTACTATGGAAATTGTTGATCTGTCAAAATCAAATACCGATTACGATTGTTTTGCGCAATTAGGCTACGGTCTAACCTTAGGATATCGGCGTTGCCCAGTAAATGGGTTGCGGAGGTCTGATGGCAGTCGCTCCGTGTAAAATACTAGTATTCAGCTGCGTCTGGTTAGACTAGAAGATGATAAGTTACAATTGAGTGGATACTCGTAACTATTCACTCTTACAACTAGGCTAGCCAACCGTCCCGCAAGAGCCGGTACGTCCCGTTTCTAGACCTTTAGGGTTGGACCTCATCTGGCAGCACGGAATCGCCTTTTTCCGTCGCCCTTTCTCTTTCTGTCGCTTAGAACTGCCATTGCCGACCATTGCATTTTGTCCGTGATGCCGATCGCCTCGAGGATTCCGCCGCGTGCTATCGCATTATGCTTTCTGTCTCGGTCTAGCAAATGGCAGTTCTAAGCGACAGAAAGAGAAAGGGCGACGGAAAAAGGCGATCCCGTACTGCCAGATGAGGTCCAACCCTTAGAAGATGCGTCCCGCGAAAGACGTCTGCGGGACGCCAATTGTCCCGTTTTATCGTACCGACCGGCTAAACCTTCGGGCAGAAGTCGGAATTAAACTATTTAAAATAATTTCTTATCGTGTTTTTCGCCTCCGTATACTTTGATAGTTGGGTCCCGCTTTTTTTTTGCAATGTCCCGCATTTTGATTGCCAAAGTCCCGGTAAATTCATACAAGGTTGACAAGCCTACTTACAACTCAATACACAAACAGCTGACAAATTAACATCAGCCAAACGCTATCCGAACAACAATCATATAATTACATCCATTGCTTCACACATACCAAAGGCTTGTCAATGCACGTGGTAAAGAAGCAATGGAAGCAATTCTCGCAAGTCAGCCGGCCAATGGGTGCAGTGTAAGGAAATACATACAAACTAAACTTTGACGTAACGATCTCGGAAAGGCAAATATCACATCACAGCCGGAAACATATATAAGTGTCACGCAAGTAAGATTAAAGGAGTAAGCAGATATCGCTGCTTTGCATGAATAACCTCACAATCCAAAATAGCCATTATTTTGTTACACAGAAAACTCACATTCATATCGGCAAGAATTACGAAGTGGCATCAGAAAATGTCACTGCTATTGCTTGATTTTTGGCGCCATTTTTCTTCAACAATGAATGGAAGAATAGAATACATTCAATAAAATATTGTTACAATGTTGTTACAAATTTTTTTTCTATTGGACTGCTGTAGTTGTTCCTAGGGGACCGTTTCTACGTAACCGGGCAGTTATTGGCGAGACCTGAGGGGTCTCCAGCCAATGGGGGGGGGGAAGTAAATTACTTAACCTAAGTTGTACTACACTAACATCATGACTACCTGCAACAACAGCACTGAGGGCGACTCCTAGTGGGACTCGGACCTCGACTTAGGGCGTTGCTGGCGTGGACTTAGGGGGGGAGACAGCTTGATGAGGGCTGAATTATCGGTTTGAGTTGTTACAAATATTAGAAATGTTCATTATATATAGCCGTTCCCGGCGTACAAAACGTAGGAAACGTGATGTCAATGATCAAATGTAATCTTAAAAGGCTTTGTGATTTTTTGTCACGGTGACTTTTTGTTACCAAATCTAAAGCTATGAACATATACGGGCCGAGACTCCAAAAATCGATTCAACCATGAAAATGTTTCGAATCCGGTCGATTCGAGTTTCGCGATTTGACAATTTGTCTTTCGTTTACCTACCCTACTCTCATAATTATGTTAATTGACCCAGGGCTCGGATACCGGTATATTTTTCGAAACGGTTTTGTCTTAAATACCTAGGAAACAGTTTGTTTCGGTTACGTTCGAACGGAACGTTATAAAAAACGATTTTGTAAAAGAACAAAATTTGATTTGTTCTCGGTTAATAAAACGTTTTTAACCGTTTTTTCCATTTTTTTGGGTTCTTCGTTCGAAACAAAGAAACTTCGATACAAAACTACGAATATTACGAATTTAATTCAGTTGGTATTTGACTGCCGTTTGTCGTTTCGTTAAAGCTTAAAGTAGACCCTATTATCTGTGACTATTATTCTGTGAGTACGAGTATATATAGTGTGTGTTAAAACTTGGACTAAAAACTATAAAACAACATGCACATTTTAGGCACTATTAAAAAAAAATTTTTTTAGGTTTTAAACATTCTTTCCGTCCCACTTGCGACACACCCGACTTGCGACCCACCGATGTCCCTCAAGTTAAACGAGAAAATCCTCAAGTCCGTGATAAGACCTATCGTACTGTATGGAACAGAATGTTGGGCCGTAAAGAAGACGGATGAAACAAGATTGCATTTCGTGGAGATGAGAATGTTGAGATGGATGTGTAGAGTGACCAGATTGGTTTATTCCACTTTGTTCACCTGGGTGATATCACCTGGGTGAACAAAGTGGAATTTTTAGTGTCTTTAATTCACCTCGGATTTATTTCACCTGACAATATCACCCAGGTGAATTAGTGCGACATATTTGGTCTCCTTTGTTCACCTTGGAATTAAATCACCCAGGTGAACAGTTGCGACTTTTTTATTAATGTTGTGGACTTTATTCACCCGCATGTAACATGCAAAAAAAACAAATCAAAGCCAACTGATTTAAATCGTTTAATGTAAAAAGGAAAAAAAACAAAACAAAAATGATTGAAGTGTCAAATTGTGCAAAATTTAGTCAACTTAAAAAAGGTTGGAATAATTAAAATTTAAGAAGATAGTGTATACCAATTATATTATTAAACACAAATATAAAAAGTTATTTAAAATGCTGGGTTATGCTGGAAATTTAAATCTACCCTCACCTTATTTTTATCACCAGTGTTTGCCAAACATAGATTACCATAGTAACTACTGTAGAGAAATTTTTTACAGAATTTAATTAACACTAACAATATTTTTTGTATATGTTTTATATTTGTTTTTACATTAAATTGATTTAAATATTATTACTATTTAAGTTGGCTATGATTTGATTTTTTTTAGCATGTTGTATGTGGGTGAATAAAGTCCACAACATTAATAAAAAAAGTCGCAATTGTTCACCTGGGTGATTTAATTCCAAGGTGAACAAAAGAGACCAAATATGTCGCACTAATTCACCTGGGTGATATTGTCAGGTGAAATAAATCCTAGGTGAATTGAAGACACTAAAAATTCCACTTTGTTCACCCAGGTGATATCACCCAGGTGAACAAAGTGGAATAAACCACCAGATTGGATAAGATGAGAAATGAGTATATTAGAGGAAGTTTGAAAGTGGCGCCAGTGACAGAAAATTTGAAAGGGAATCGTTTGTCTTGGTATGGGTATGTGAAGAGGAGGGATGGAACGCATGTGACTAGAAGAGTTATGAATATAAATGTGGACGGATGGAGCGGGAAAGAAATGTCAAAGGAAAGATGGATAAATTGTGTGAAGAATTATATGGAAGAGAAGGGGAGGCGGTGTTAGCATAACGGTTGACATATGGAAGAGAAGGGGAGGCAGTGTTAGCATGACGGTGGACAGGACGGAATGGAAGAGGAAAACATCTTGCGCCGACCCCAAGTAACATGGGCAAGGGCAGGAAGATGATGCAACATTCTTTCCGTAAGTTGGCTGGAGTAGGTATAGTGGTGATTTGGAGTTGTATTTGGGAGGCACTGCGCTATCATCGGGTGCCTCCCTACCTCCGCCCCGTCGTTGAGGCTTATCTCTCGGAGAGGAGTGTCACCTACATGGGACGCGATGGCAGTTACCAGCACCAGATGTGCGGTGTTCCACAGAGCTCAGTCCTGGGCCTCCTCCTGTGGAACATCGGGTACGACTGGGTGCTGAGGGGCGAGCTCAGATCGGGGGTACACCTGACGTGTTATGCGAACGACACGCTGGACACTGCCCGGGGGAGCTCGCACAGGGAGGCAGCGTTGCCGGCGACAGCTGCGGTCTCTTAGGTGGTGGGCCGCATACGGCGCCTAGGCCTGGAGGTGGCTTTCAGCAAGTCGGAGGCCATGAAGTCTCATGGCCGCCGCCCGGCTCACACATCGTGTTCGGGACCCACTTCTGACGTCTGGCGCCCAAGTTGCTGGGTGAGGCTGGCGCGCTCACAACGCTGCTTCCCAAATTGAGGGGCCCGAGCACCGCTTGCTAGCGGCTGTATGTGGGGATCGTGCAATCGCTGGCCCTGTATGGGGCCCCGAGTTGGGCGGCTGATCTGACGGCCAGCAGCATCAGCATTCTGCGGAAGCCGCAGTGGGCGATGGCCGTCAGAGTCATAGGGGGTTATCGCACGATCTATGAGGCGGCCTGCATACTGACTGGATCTTCGCCCTGGGACCTGGAGGCAAAGATATTCGCGTCGCTCTACCGGTGGCGCGATGAAGCGCGGGCGCGAGGCGAGCGGCAGATTCAGCGCCAGTTTGAGCTGCGTCGGCCGCAGCTTCGCGAGGTCCAGGTGGCGGAATGGCGGGACAGGCTCTCACGCCCTACTACCGACGTCATCACCATCAAGGCGATCCAGCCGGTACTGGCCGACTGGCTCTGGGGAAGGCACGGCTCCCAGACGTTTTGCACGACACAGGTGCTCTCGGAGCATGGCTGCTTCTTTTTAAATGACTTCAAAAAGGAGGAGTTTCTCAATTCGGATGTTTATATATATATTTTTTTATGTATCTTCGGGCATAACTCCGTCATACATAGACGGATTTGCAAAATTCTTTTTTTGTTTGAAAGAGAATTCTCCCGAAATGGTCCCATTTTAATTTGGTGAAGATCTGATGAAGACCCTCGGAGATGGACAATGGAACTCTTCAATGGATAACAGTAAATTACCCGGGATTACTGTAATTGCATGTTTGTGTGTTGTTTATGCCCCTAAAAATATAAAAATAAAATAAAATTTAAAAATATAAAATAAAATTAAAAAAATAAAATTTAAATAAAAGTAAAAACCGACTTCAAAAAAAACTAAAAAGAGTAAAATAATTACCATAATATTATAAAACTAACAGTTTGAGAAGTCGGTGGCAGGGTTGGAAAAAAACAGTTTTTTTTATTTTATAAAACAAACAGTTCAAATTGTTTTAAACAAGTGTTTCTTTTGTTCTTTTTAGTTTAGGGTATTTTTTCAAATTAATTCGACCTATAATGTTTCATTTCTAGACTAGATCTTTTCAAATTCGCCATAGTAAATTAAATATTTACAAAAAACGATCAATGGATAAACCTTTATTTTATGTTGCGTATCTCTAATAATACTGAACGCTTTATTACATTCACCCTGTATGTCCTGTATGACATTCTAACTAATGTTGATTTTTAAATTGGGCGACATAAGGACTTTCCTAGCGGGACTATACCGGCGGGGAATTACCTATAAATTCTATTATTTTGGTTTGAAATTGAAATTTTGAATATTCTAATGCTTGAATGAAAATAAATTAATAATCCATTCATTCGCCATGAAAAGTAGTTTTAAAGCTTGTTTTTTTTTTCTTATTGTTTTACACAATGCTTAAAACTTGTTTTAATCTGTATTTTTAAACGTGTAATAAAAATCACGGTTTAAATTCAAACTGTTTTAAACACTGTTTTAAACAGGTGTTAACAACTTGTTTTAATCATGCCAACCCTGGTCGGTGCCTTCAATTAGGTTCAGTGTAAAATTGCACCGACTTCTAAAGCTGTTAGTTTTATAATATTATGGTAATTATTTAACTCTTTTTAGTTTTTTTTGAAGTCGGTTTTTACTTTTTTTTTTAAATTAGGTTTTTTAATTTTTTCTCCCATTTTGTGAGCAAAATAGATAGGACCACTAACTAATCACTCGCAAGTCGCAACACAAACCGCAAAAAGGAGTTTTTTCGACCAAACTCCTAGTTTTCGGCATATGTCTGTTCCTATAACAGATCGGCTCGAGCTCCTCGGCATGGAGTTTACATTCAGTCTCAACTTCGGCACCCCCATTGAGCATCAAGTCTAAACTGCGGCCAAAAAACTGGGCATCCTAAATAGAGTGAAGCGATACTTTTCGCCTGAACAGTTGTTGACTTTTTATAAAGCGCAAGTCCGATCCTGCATGGAGTATTGCAGCCACCTTTGGGATGGCCCAGCAAAATACCAACTTGCCGCGCTTGACTCAGTGGAACGCAAAGTTAACAGACTTATTGGCGACGTAAAACTGGTGGATGCCAAGCTGATCACAGCTTGGCTCATCGCCGCAAGGTTGTTTGTTTGTCGGTCTTCTATAGACTGTAATTCAGTGAGTGTGCTCAAGAACTCCACAACCTCAACCCACCGGCCCCCTTCTACCATCAGACATCCAGACGCACTGGAAGTTACCATCCGTACCTAGTTGCTATTCCACCAATTCGCACTAAGCACGGCGCACGGCAAAGAACTCACTGCCTGCGACTGTGTTCCACGCTTACGAACCGAATCTCTTCATAGTTACAGTGAACAGGCTTCTTCTGGGTAAGCTCATTCCATCGTAGACTTTGTCTTTGTCACCTCTGACCTTGACCAGAGTCAAGAGAAAACTCATCTCAAATAAAATAAAAATAAATGAAAAAAAACTATGCTCGACTATGCTCCGAACTAGGTAGGAATGAATGATATATTGAAATGAAAACATACCCTACGGAACTTAACAAGTTCATGCTTGTTACCGCACACTATGTGCGGCTGCGTCCTGCGGAATAAACCGGTTTTTGAAAACTAGGATTTTGTTATCTTTTCGTTTTCGTTCCGAACAAAATGTTGTACAAAGAACTGTTAGAAACGTTTTAAAAACGTTATTTTAAATAACGTTTCCCAGCCCTGAATTGACCTCTAGTCGTTCGTTGTTTACCAATTTGTAATGTCACGTCACTATAGTGAGCGCACTCCTCTAAATCTTCATAGAGTGCGCGCAAGATAAGTCTGCGCGCGGCCGAAATCGGAACTAATCATGGTCCACCAAAGTGTGTGCCGTTTTATTAATTTTGATAGTAGAACTACCTGATTGTAGGAATATTTAACGGGAAAATTATGTTTAGCGATAAAAAAGTTAAGCTTAAAAAGCGGTAATTTGAACTTTTGCGATCACGGCAACGTTTAGCACGCCCTCAGTCGCGCGCAGAGTTATCTTGCGCGCACTCTAGCATTCGACTTGGTAACAAAAAGTCACCGTGACAAAAAATCACAATCAGCGGGTAACCTTAAATAACCTTATTGAACAGGCATGTTGACAGCATCAATAAATTGCAAATCTAATTAGTCCGCCACTTAGAGTTTTTAAAAAGAATGGACACGATTTTTTTCTTTTGTTAAATCTATGAATATTTGGAAAGATAAAACGCATCAAAACTCGAGAGTGGGGGCTCGTGACGTCGGCGGAAAAGAATTTAAAAAAAAAAGCAAAAAAATGTCATTAATTCATATCTTTATTTGCATTCCCTAATGTCAGTTTTACAGATCATAAAATAGGCTTATAGCTAGGTACAATTATGGACCCTGTAGGGCACAGCAAAAAGTATAAAAACTAAAATTAAATTAAATTTAACATAAGTATGAATTAATAAAGAATGTTGAAAATGTTGTTCATAATAATTATTTTCTTGAATTAAACATATTTAAAAAAACAAATTTATTTAGTTAAGGATACCAAAAACAATAATTTTATAAATACAATAATCAAATTTAAATTTTGACCAACTTTGGGTATGTACGAGTATTCTAGTGTTAGTTCTTCTGTATGAGTTAAATAATTACTTTGTCATTTAAGTACTCGTTTATGGTGTAATAAGCCTTTTTAATTAATATTTCCTGTAGTTTGTTAGTAAATGTCTTATTGCAAGTTTCATCCTTTAATGCATCAGGTAGTTTATTGAATATTTTTATGGACATTCGAGAGTCAGACATTCAGACAGTCCTCGACGGTGTGTGTAGACTACACAGTGTAGTGTGCCAACCCGCGCCAGGCCAGGGTGGTGGAATGAGGCCTCTTCTAATTCTGAAAAGAGAGTCCCAAACCCAGCCGCGGGACAGTTAGGCCGGCTCCACACGTTGGCCCCAACGTTAGTCCCAACGCCACTTGTCCAACGTGTGGATCTAGAAAATAGTGTTAGTGCCAACGTTGGGACAAGCGTTGGGAGTTGGCCGAGGCGTGTCGGTTTTATCAAAGGAATCTGCGCCAACGTTCGCGATACGTACACATGTTGGCTCTTTGCTCAGTCCTGTTGCAACACGCATCGAGAGCGCGCTACGAGCGAGAATGCCATCCTCACCCTCAAAAACGCCACCCGCATGGACAAATGAAAAAGTTATCGAATTTTTAGAAGTTTACCAGGCACAGCCAATAATATGTATATTGTGTCGTCATCCACCATCTTCTTTGACGTGGCTTTTTCTTTTTTTTCAGTAACAAATGTAAATTATAATTGGCACGCAGCAATGTAAAAGCGCTTAGAGCAATTTTGATTTCTGTATCTGACGGGACAGGACTGATATAATAGCCAACGTGTGGACGCCTCACGAAATTAACCGACCAACGTTGGTACGAGCGTTGGCGGCAACGTGTGGCGCCGGTGTTATGGTTCAACGCTGTAGAAACCGTAACCTACGGACCTGTCCACGTCACGATGTCGTCAACGTGGAACGGTGCGGTAACGCGGCACAGTGCGTTGAAATAACGTGCAAAGGAGATGTTTCAGAAATGTATGGAGCCTGGGCTAGCACCATGTACACTATATGGAAATATAGCTATACAATAAAGTAACCGTTTTATTATGTTAATTTTCTATAATTTTACTTTGTTTAATTGTACATTCAAGTAAACTTGGTCAAGGAGAGCAACACAACACATAAAAATATGGTGGATCGAAATTATGTGAAATGTCATTTTTAACCGACTTCAAAAAGGAGGAGGTTCTCAATTCGGTTGTATTTTTTTATTTTTTTTTTATTTTTTATGTTTCTTACCTCATATCTCCGTCATTTATGAACCGATTTGCAAAATTCTTTTTTTGTTCGAAAGGGTATACTTTCCGATTGGTCCCATTTAAATTTTGTTATGATCAGACCATGAACTTCAGAGATATGAAACGGAACTCCTCATCGGATCAAAGCAAAATTCTCAAATTACTAATATTGCTTTGTTTATATTTGTTGTTGGGAACTGACTACTTGAAAAGAGGAAGGGGTGCGTGTCCCCCCCTCCCCCCCTTGGAATGTTTTCATTATATCGTGTAAGGTATCATTTGAAAGGACTTTTTATGCCCGACTACGTCAAAGCCAAAAAGAAGGGTTATGAAGGAGGGGGTTAAAATTATGACACTAAAACGTATTAAATAAAAAATAAACTTTAAAAAAAAGTAAAAACCGACTTCAAAGAAATACTAAAAGGAGTAAAATAATTACCCTAATATAAAATTAACAGTTTCAGAAGTCGGTGCAACTCTACACTGAAGCAAATAGAAGCCACCGACTTCTGAAACTGTTAATTTTATATTAGGGTAATTATTTTACTCCTTTTAGTATTTCTTTGAAGTCGGTTTTTACTTTTTTTTAAAGTTTATTTTTTATGACAACTGTTGACATGTCAATGACCCCATAGTGTTTATTTCTTGTGTACTCACATAACCTATCTACGTTGTTTATAGACGAAAATACTTGGATTTCGTTATAATTATAAAGAAATAGAACTACAGGTGTTGTACTCGATTGCGTCACACACACATCACGAAACCTAGGACTGTCAAAGTTGTCAAACTCATGTTAATGTCAAACACAACTGTCATGGCTACCAGAAAAAAAGGGTTAACATATTAAAAAACGTCCCCAAATAATAATTCCAGTACAATTATACTCTTCTTCAAATTAATTTATTTGTATTTTTATGGTAATCCCCTATTTTTTTCCTATTTTTCTATTTAATGTACATAGTGGTGGCGCAAAATCAAACATCTCCTTTACGTTACCGTATGACACGTTCCGCCTCTAGCCGCAAGCGCACACGTATATGCGCTCGCGCTGTCCACGCCCGCGAGTTAGTCGCCGTCTGTGTGCTCTGATGCTTTAAAACCATACCTTACTTTTTCTCTTATTAAAATTCAGCATCAACATGGTCAACGATAAATCTAACAATGATCCTGACGTGCATTTTTACGATACGGTAACGTGTAGCACGTTACGTCAACGCACCGTGTCACGTCACCGCACCGTTCCACGTTGACGACGTCATGACGTGGAGATGTGGACAGGCCGTACCATTTAACAAATATCAGTAAAAACTGTTACAGTAAAATCAACTCACAATAAAAATATACCACTTCTGCCTACGTGAGTAAAAGTACGCCACAATGAGGAAATCCATGGTTTCCATAATAGCGGAGCGGTTAATATCGAACGCAAGTGGCATACTTCAAAGCAAATAGTAGCGAATGAGTGGGGACAGGTTGTACTGTGAGCGGATAGCGGGATTATCATGCGTAGCAATTATTGCAATGTGGAATCTCGACTGTTGGTTGTAGCGATGTATTAAAATAATGTAATATCCATGTTCTGCAATTTCCGAGTGATTTAGTAAGTAAATGTTTTTAGTGCCGCCAATTTTTTTTTTTTTTTCTTATAATAAAACATTGCCCCACACTAAGATTTCTCTTGTATCGTGGGTGCGTTTACAGACACAAATCTCACAAACAAACGCCCAGACCCGAAACAACCATCTGTAGGCCATACAAATTTTTGTTCCGTGTGGGAATCGAACCCACGACCCGTAGCGCAGAAGCCAATCGCTGAGCCACTGCACCAAACGTGTCGTCAATTTTAACAAAGATGTTGCTATGTTAATTGGACCATTAGGGCACGGTCAGACAGACAGCGGTTATGGGCTCAGCTATTATTTAGTTTTCTTGCATGTTGTTGGGGATAGGAGAAATCTAGCAGCAGCTTTTATTTGTACGTGAGTCTTATAATTCCACCGAGGGAAACAATCGATGACTTTTGTAGCTTTATGTCAAACGTGGACTTCGTGGAGGAACGTGGACTTCCTTCGAGGAGCTCGTGGCTAAATAATTACAGCCGCATAGACCGATCTTCCGGGTTAAGCCACGCTTGCCGAGGTTGGTCTGTGGATGGGTGACCATTTACCATAACGAGTTTCCTCCGTGCCTCGGAAAGCACGTAAAGCCGTTGGTCCCGGCTGTCATTTGTAGATCTTTGACAGTCGTTACTGTTGGTCAGAAGCCAGAAAGTCTGACAACCAGTCTTACTAAGAGTATCGTATTTCCCAGTTACTGGGTTGTGGAGGTCTGATAGGCAGTCGCTCCATGTAAAATACTGATATTCAGCTGCATCCGGTTCGACTGGAAGCCGACCCCAACATAGTTGGGAAAAGGCTAGGCAGATGATGTCAAACGTGGACTTATTTAGCACTTGGGTATTAGTTGCAATTCGGCTTAATTCCTTAGGAATAAAAACTGTAATTAAGTATACTATACAAGATGTGATGCAGATAGGACAGAATAGGATTAAGAGTAGTACAGCTCCTTGTGAAAGAGTTGGTCCGGGGAAGTACTACCTCCATACCTATTTCTGCCGCTAAGCAGCATTGCTGTATTCCGGTTTGAAGGGTATGGATGCCGGTGAAATTACAGGAACATGAGAATTCCCAACTTTTTCTCTAAGTTTTGCAGCGCATCAGCAATCCTCTCGGTGTTGTAGGTGTATATCGTCGCTCGGGAGTGAAACCCTCGTGAATGCAATTTGGTAATTTTTATTTTATCACGACTTATAGATACTATATCTTATAAGAGAGCCGCTCTATGTGAAATTAGTTTGTAGGCACTGAAACTACCTTTATTGAATATATAAAATTCGTAATAAATATGATTGACTAGCTTTTACCCGCGAATTATTCCGCTTGAAAGCCCACAGGAATGACCAAATGCGTTCCCGAAGTTTTCACTCCCGAGCGACGATATAGGCGGCAGTAACCACTTACCATCAGTTGGGCCGTCAGCTTGTTTATCAACCAAAACATGAACAAAAAGGGCAGAACCTCCTTTTTGGTAAACAATATCGAAAGAAGAGTCTGTAATGACTTGTTGATAATAAAACCAAGCGTGAATATTCTTTTTCATACACATTTTTGCCCCCGCTAATCGCTCGCTGTGCGACTTCGTCGTAACCTCATTTTTTTGGTCGACAGTATCGTCGAACCGTTGCGAAAGCTTATAATTCACTCATAAAATAGCGCATTATATAACATAATCACATAATTATGTACACATCCATATCATTTTAAGACCCTATTTTGGTAGGCACATGACGAAGGCTAGATTTAATTAACATTTTTGAAATTTAGATTGTAAAAGAAGCCAAATGTGGCAATAAACTACATGGATCGGAGGTAGAATACCTGTATTCTCTTCGGGAGATCGATTCCTGCAACCAGACTCACTTATCGTCAGTGAAGTTTTATCAGTGCGGAAGTCAAAAATGTCTACTTTACAAGAGAGTGAAGAAACTATTTAAAACGAGGAGCGTAACTACGCTGAACGCAGTATTGTTTTTAATTATCATTACAAATGAACTCTTTGATGATTTAAACCTTTGAAAATCCTAATAACCTTTTTCGTTTCAAGTAAAATTGTGGCTTTCTCAGTTTTGTCTGTTTTTGTCACAAAATGACTTACGCACTGTTAGAACTTCACTTAGGGGCCGTCCATTAATCACGTGATGTTTTTTTAGCATTTTTAACCCCCCCTCCCCCTTGGTGATACGTGGTGGTGTTTAAGACTACCCCCCTCCGCCACCCAAAATCACGTGTATTTTTAGTACCTACAAAGAATCTTAAAATTTTTAGAACATAGGCATAAAATATAATCTAATTTTATTCTGAAATTAAGGACCATGATAAAAATGTCTAGACAGAAAGGTTGCAGGTTGTTTTTGACTGGCATAAAAAATTTCGCTTTTCAGTTCAGAAATCGCGCGTTTGACGAAAAAATAAATACACGTGATATCTTACTACACCCCCCTCCTCCCTTGTGATATTTCGTGATTTTTGCCAAACCCCCTCCCCCCCCCTTTCGAACCTCACGTGATTAATGGACGGCCCCTTACGTTATCCGTATGGCAGCCAGATTTTGGTCCTTGTCCCAATGCTAGCTACCCATTCGCGGAATATGGGCGAGATTATATTATTTCTTAAGTTTTTAAAGTCATACCCTCTTATAAACAAGGTTAAGCTACGCTTGCCGCGGTCCGTGCGGTGATGGGTGACCGTTCGTAACACATCGAGACCTCTCCGTGCCTCGGAGAGCATGTTAAACCGTCTGTCCGGGTGAAGCCCGAAAGTCTAACAACCGGTCTAACCTTAGGATAACGGTATCATTGTCCAGTAACTGGGTTGCGAAGGTCTGATAGCAGTCGCTCCGAGTAAAATACTTGTATGCAGCTTCATGTGCACCACAACATAGATAGGAAAAGGCTTTATATTATATCTACAGTCTACATCCGTGCACTTTCATGTTCATCTTGCGCTTTCAACATTCAATTCCTCTTGCGTCAAGCGCATGCAGCATATCGTCTTCACCGGTGCACCTCGGTCAGTCGTCAGTCGACATACAATAGACGGATTAGCGTGTGCTAGGGGCATGCGCTTTTGTTGAACTAGTATTAAGGCATGCGCTGTGGCGCTTCATGCATGCTTCAGACGAAGACGCAAGATGAACGTGTGTGTGTGGAAGTGCGCTTTGCACTGGTGTAGACGTAGCTATCAGTGGCGAAGGGTGAATTTTCTTAAAAGGGAAGCCGGACCAAAAAATGCTTACCTTGCTCAAATGTGATGCGTGAATTCCAGTAACTACTCGTTTCGAAAGGGAAGCCGATAGGAATCGAGTTGTATGGAGCCTTCGCCACTGGTAGCTATAGATAAGCTTGGCAGAACAGTTCAAATAAAACAAAATACAGTTTAACTTTAATAATTTATTTATTACAATAATTGACACACATCTCGGAAACTGGTACTCGACCATTAGACAACTATACCTCAGCCATAACTAGCTATTTAGAATAAAACCTTCAGGCCGTTGGAAATTTTAAGGCCCAATAAGGTGAATAATCCTTCGTGAACCATGAAGGACCAATTTCATGGACTCATGGATCGAAGGACCAGTTTTGAGCTGTGAGGAAGTTGATGAGACTTAGTTGGCGAATCGGACGGCCTCGGGGGCATCAGCGGGGATAGCCTCGGGGAAGAAGACCAGGCCAGTCTCCCTGCTGATCCAGTCCAAGTAGGCGATGGTGGCGGTGAAGGCTGCAAGTAGTAAATGAAGTTTAGAAAATAGAAATCAGTGTTTTGTGACGATATTCAAGAATGAAAGTGTTTGTCATTGGTTAGTTATTAATTTAAATGGAATAGATAATTGCAGAAAATATAGCAAAACATAGCTGATGTAGGCCACGCTTTAATTAAATATGACTTTTTTTTATTGCTAGGGATGTCACTCAAAATGAGCTACCGACAAAAATTATGCAAAAATAAAAACATGGATATTTAAATTAATGAAAGTTATTTTCAGTAAATGTAGTATATTATTCTATATTAAATTCTGGTAAGCTTGTAACGTCCGATTTAGTTTTAATTATGCAACATTGGTGTATCTGTTGTCGTGTATTCGTTTTATTATATTATTGATAATGGTAATTAAATCCTAATTATATTTTTTTAAATAATTGAGGAGCTCGTGGCTAAATAATTACAGCCGCATAGACCGATCTTCCGGGTTAAGCCACGCTTGCCGAGGTTGGTCTGTGGATGGGTGACCATTTACCATAGCGAGTTTCTTCCGTGCCTCGGAAAGCACGTAAAGCCGTTGGTCCCGGCTGTCATTTGTAGATCTTTGACAGTCGTTACTGTTGGTCAGAAGCCAGAAAGTCTGACAACCAGTCTTACCAAGAGTATCGTATTACTCAGTTACTGGGTTGTGGAGGTCTGATAGGCAGTCGCTCCATGTAAAATACTGATATTCCGCTGCATCCGGTTCGACTGGAAGCCGACCCCAACATAGTTGGGAAAAGGCTAGGCAGATGATGATGATGTTTTTTTTAAATAATTGTACTAATTTGTGTGTGCTTTTATAGGAAAACATAGATGGTCTCCTTATAATTATTGTAACAACCTGTGTACCAATGTTTACAAATAAATACATTCTTATTCTGATTCTTTTGAACAAATGGATCATTCGATTTTTCTCTTTATTCATAGTAACCAACTTATCGTTCTTAAACTTAGATGTATTGGCTTTATGTGTATTTATAAGTACTATTATAATATTTCAATATATCATCATTTCATTTTGATTCACAGCTACAGTAAGCGTCTAAACACATTTAACGTATCTTGCGTCGCGTATCATGCCCAAAACGCGCGCGCACTAAACTTCTAGGCTCTATTACGCTCGGCGTAACAACGTAAAATACGCGAGGTGAGGCCGCGTAGAACAATTTGTATGTAGCGCGGTGCATACGCGTAACACGCAAGATACGCTCAATTTTTCTTCAGCCTAAGTGATGCAATCCACTAAATTCGTGAAACAGAAAATACCCTACATCATCAGAGCGATTACGCACTGCATCCGATCCGAATCCTTGAAAATATGTTCGGAAGTAGTCATAGAACTATTTGTATGATAGTTTACGCACTAGATCTGACTTCCGTCATCCGATTTCTCTCCGTCATCCGTGAGTGTCCAATTCGGAAGAAATATTGACGGACCGAAGTAGCCGTAATACTGTTTGTATGAACGCTTTCGCATTATCTCGGATTCAAATCGGACATATGCCAAAGATGGCCCCTGAATTGCTTGGATTTGGATCAGAGATCGGATTAGTGCGTAAGCAATATCCGAATTCGGTCCGAGATTTTTAGACTCTAGATCCGTATTTTCACGAATTCGGATCGGATGCAGTGCGAAAAACAACATCCGAATTCGGTCCGAGTTTTTTATATTCTTATTTTCACGGATGCAGATCGGATGCAGTGCGTAATTTCTGTCATGGTCCTCGCCGTCATCGTGTTTGGAAGAGCAAACCTCTTTTCGTAGTGCTACATTAAAAAAGGTAAAAAATTAATAAAGCCAGGTACTTACTGCCGACGGTATCGTCATCGGTGGTACCGGTGAGGATAGCGACCTGAACACCGTCGATCACCAGGGAAGAACCAATGTCATACTGCAACAAAACATGTCATATATTCTCAGTCCTATTAACATTGTGCGTGTCGCCTTACAGTACATTTTAGTTTCTTTGGCTATTAAAAATGAGCAAGATTTGTTTCGAAACAAGTTGAAATCCTAGTTAATATAATACGATACAACACTCATTATTGTACACAAATCAAACAAGAAACATTACTATGAAAATAGAGATGCACAATGGGCGGTCTTATCGCACTAAGCGATTTCTGCCAAACAACCTTTTGATGGACATGATTTACAAGAAAATAAAAGAATAAAATAAAAGCTAACTAAGATGCTAGTCTAACCTAACCTAGTGCCATCATTTTTAATTGTAATGAAGATCTATTTTGTCGGTTTTATTAAAGCTGGCATTTACCCAGTTTTAGATAAAACCTTTACATTTAGGAATATATTTGTGAATGCTAATCAACACTTAGTAACCATTTTAATAAGCTAGCAAAATTAAATTAGCAATATTGTTCATTCATAATAAACACTGAATTTTAATACTATGTTGGCATTCAACGATATATGGGCAATTTTAATTATGTTGTTATTAAGTTTCAGAACCTTTGCAATAGACATGTAACGATAAGATTCTTTGGAGTCGACTCCTTCAAGCTGCTATCAATCAGATGCGCGCATGTGAATCTCGCTCGACCAATGACTGAATACCAGCAGTGACAGCTGAGAACATTGTTTTTTTTATTCTCTGGTTTCATAATATTTTTTATCTACACTCATGTCGTAAAGTTACAAATATGAACACAAAAAAATAGTACTATAATGACATGCTATTTTCACGTGCATATCCTAAGTAAGTTTTATTAAAGTACAGTTCTCTCAACAAAATAATGCTTTAAAATAACTTTTTTCTATTAAAGTACACTTCGGACAGACCAAGGAGTTTTTAATTCAATTCATTTAGCGGCTGCACATTGTCTATCTTGGTGCGCGCTAAGGCGCATGCACGTTCAAGTACGAGCATGCGCGGTAGGCTGCAGGGTTTCGGCGCCATAATAATTTGGTATTTTATTTCATTTATTCCTATTGCTTGAGTTTAGATAAAGTAGTGTATGAATTTTCACATAACTAGATATTAAAACACACGAGTAATACCTACTACAGATTCATTAAATACTAGTTTCGCATGTTTTCACATTTATTGGAAGTATTATAAAAACCACTAAAGGTGTTTCTTTACAGACATAAAAAAACAAATAAAATTGTAACATAGTCTTAACCTACTCGAAAACTAAATAGTTAGCTATCAAGTTGATCTAAATTTAAATAATTACAACACTGCATAATAAAGAAATTGTTTAAATTATTACGTAAAAAGCTGTCATGACTATAAGATTTTGCGAAATCCTTACGCACGGTACTAAAAACTATAGGAGCTCATATTCTGCAATATTACGAAATAATTATGGTTCGTTGACCTCCTAACCTTAATTCGAGAACGAAACTCAAATTACAATTACAAATGCGAGTATTTAATAAATGTATTGTGCTCCCTTTTCGATTAAAATATTTCGAAATGGGGGAGTATTTTAAATTAAATAATAGTAATACTTTGACAAGGTTATGAAAAGCATGGTTTTTAAATCACAGCTAATTCATTCCATCCATTCGATGTGAATCTATTGGCATTATTCGGGCTCGATTATTATCTCCTTTATTCATAACCTTATTGTTTACATTTTTAAATATAAATTTAAAAAAAAAAGCATATAAAAATAGAAGTCCACCGGCATCGGGAGCAGGATCCAAGCTACCGGTGGTTAGGGCTCCAGAGACAGGAACCTCCTCACAATACGCGCCGTGTCGAGGAGGACTGCTTTCTGTATCAGGCCCTTGATCCACCCACCTAACAAGAGCCTCTTGAGGTGTTGGTCGAGTTACGACTATCGGCACAATGGTTGTTGGGGCTCAATTATTATTAAGGTGCTAGGTTTGTGCTTACGACTCCCTTGCCCGGCGACGCATGGGAATAGCATTTTTAATCCACCCCCACGGACATATCATCGCCTTAGAGTGAATACCTTGGGAATCACGAATGTTATATACCCAATAAAGGCTTAATTTCAGTGCCTACAAACTAATTTCGCATCGCTCTCTTATAATTATAGTACCTAAACGTCGTGATAAAATAAAAGTGACCAAATTACATTTTCAATTTTCACTCTAAGGCAACGTTGTAAAAAATAGTATTATCATGAAACTTACGCTGACGGCCTTGACGTCATTTTCGCTGGTGACTAGAAGGGGACCTTCATTCTGAGCAGCCACGGTCACGTCGCTGCAGCTCAACACCTCACCGGGGTCTGAAATAATACGACTCTAAGAATGGGCCGGTGTGTGTACGTGGTGTTTAAATGATTATACAACATAGATAGATTTCTGCCATTTTTAATACTTTTTTTTATGTATCTATGTTTCCTGTTTTATTTATTTTCATTACTATTAATCTTACAATATTTTTAATACTTCTATGTATTTTCTGTAAATATTAGCCTGTAACTGTCCCACTGCTGGGCAAAGGCCTCTTCTCGTACAGAGAAGGAACGAGCATTGATCGCCACGCTTGCTCATTGCGGGTTGGCGATTTCAGACCATTAAAGTCTAGGTTTCCTCACGATGTTTTCCTTCACCGTACGTCAGTGGCGTCTTAGATTAACTAAGAAAGTACATATGACATTGAAAAAGTCACATTGGTACATGCCTGGGTTTGAACCCGCAACCCGGTGCTTAACAAGCGGGTCTGTAACCTCCGGGCCACCACGACCTTCTGTAAGATGAAGTAAATTGAGCCTCATGTCAAGGCTCTATGACTGAATTTTAAATGCAGTTAACAAAGAAAAGAGTAGGTAATACTATTTTCTTAAATAAACAATATTTAAGGATATGAAAGTAAAGATGAGAACACCTATGACGCTGAGCGTTCTAGCCGCGTATCCGATTTTTAAAAACGTATTTATCTCGGGATTTTAAGCGATATTGCTGAGTTTGTAAACGAGATTACGAACTGCATATATCAAGTGTCCGAATGACATACTAACAGAATTTAAAAAAAACTTGGGACATTCATCATTATTAATATAAAACAAGTACTTACTGCCGGAGTCATCTTGTCCGTAGGTGCATAACTTGGCGTTGGAGGAGGCCTCGAACAACGTGATAGCGAGAGGAATGGGGGAGATGTTTTCTGCAAACAATACATATTATATTTGTTAATTACATAACATAATTAGCCCATTACTGTCCCAATGCTGGGCATGAGCCTCTTCTCAGACTGACAAGGGTTTAGGGCTTAGTCCACCACGCTGTCCTGGTGTGGTTTGGCGAACTACACACACCATAGAGAACTTTCTGGAGCCCTTTCAGGCGTGCAGGTTTCCTCATGATATTTTCCTTCATCGTTAACACGTTCAGTGCCGGGTGCCCTCCAGGAAGGCACCCTGTAATCGCATTCGCCATGCCGGGTGCCCTCGTGGAGGGTTCATTTTAAATGCAGGTTTGTCTTGGAAAATTCACCGTCATGAAACAAGCAAACACCTATTTTACGACGTAGTAGCGTATTTTTCACGGTTTTTAACCTAATGCCAGGAACCCTCCTCGAGGGTTCACTCTAAGCGCAAACGTAATGATGAGGACCCTCCCGGAAGGTACACTAGCAATATGATAGAAGACAGGAAGTGGCTGGTGTTAGCCGCAGATAATTGTAAATTGATAATCTCAATAAAATCTATACTAATATTATAAAGAGGTAGAATTTGTTTGTTTGTTTGTTTGTTTGTTTGTATGTAGGAGGTAATCTCCGAAATTACTCATCCGATTTCAAAAATTCTTTCACCAATAGGAAGCTACGTTATCCCTGAGTGCTATAGGCTATATTTTGGGATCAAAAAATTAGGGATCCGTAAATTAACGGGAGCGAAGCCGCGAACAAAAGCTAGTCTTAAATAATTATAATACAAAATAAACTTGGGTAGATTGAATTTTAACAGATTTTTTCGAGTAAACCGGAACAGTTCAGACATCTGGCAGTCGGTACTGCATTCACTGCCAAACTTTCAAGTGCTTTATGAATGCTCGTTTGCAGGCTGCAACTGATTTGAGCGTTTCTAATTTACGAAATAAGTTCTTAAATTTATTTTTAAATGTAATATGTATAGAAGTGTTCATTTGAAAAAGTATTAAACTAACGAAGTATTAGTATCTACAATTATGCTGTTTTATTGGTATGTCTACACCAGTGCGCTTTCGTGTTCATCTTGCGCTTTCAACTTTCAATTCCTCTTGCGTCAAGCGCATGCAATATTGATTGCCATAAGAGCCCAAAAGCACTTCTTCATCACTACATAGTATAAAACAAAGTCGCTTCCCGCTGTATGCATTCTGTATGTATTCCCTATGTATGCTTAGATCTTTAAAACTACGCAACGGATTTTGATGCGTTTTTTTTAATAGATAGAGTGATTGAAGAGGAAAGTTTTAAGCTTTAGAGGTATATATAAAACGTACACGTGCAAAGCCGGGGCGGGTCGCTATCAGATATAAAACTGAATTAAAACGGAGCAACATGGCTCGGTACGAATCAGGAATGAACCGCGGGTGGCGAGCATCCGGCATCCCTCAACAAGTCTTAATTAATCGACCAATTGTTTTCGGCAAACTGTTTTAATTGTCAGGCGACGAAAACTTGAGTTGACCCAGAGAAAATTGTTGCTTGGAATTATTTATTGAATGAAAGTGACAGGTTTTCCGGAACTTTATTGGTATCTGGATCAATGGGCAAATACGTATTTTGCTGATTGCTGATGAATGATTATAGCCTTAAGCTGGCTTCCCACGGTGCGTGGTAGCGCGCACCGGCTGTGCGTGGTCTCATCCGTAAAATCACGCACCGTGGAAAGCCACATTATGAGGGTGCGTGATGTGGATACGGCGCATCGCTCCGCACGCGTCCGCGTTACCACGGACGAGTCTCTTCCCATGGTGCGTCGGTGCGAGCTCGTGCGTCGCGGTGCGCGATATCACACACCGTGGGAAGCCGGTATTAGACAACTAAGTTACATCTTTGTACAGATTCTCTATATTATCGTTTTTTTTTTAATATAATTATTTAGGTAGGTATATGAAAATAGAGATACCTAAGATTATTATTCTCTATCTTTTAGAAAAACCTTTCTTATATTCTGTGATATAATCGTAATGGCTACTGATCTTCTAGAGATAAATAAATATTCCTAATGCGTATATTTTGAGCGAAAATGGCAAATTCTACCGAAAGGAAACCTAAAATCATTTCCAATATGAGAAATCGAAATATTTGCCAACAAATCTAGGTCAGGCGCGGTCCGGTGCAGAAGTTTAGAACTAAGTAAATTGAATTTGAAAAAACGACAGTAAAACTAACCGTAGGGTATTAAAAAGATTGATGTTTTCCGGATATATCCTGCAAACCGTATTATAGGAGTTTATCCATTTATTCATCATTTATTTATTAACGGTCCTATCTGAACATCAGCGCTGCGAAATTTCTTTTTTTTTTTAATTTCTCAGAATTATTCTGACATTGGAGCACTTTATGGGCTTGTGCAGCTTGTATTTTTTTTTGTATTTTGTTCAACTTCTGTAACAACCCTGTGCCAGAAGCCAATGAGTTCAATACACGTATACAGATACAACATAACTAAGGTATTCTGCTAAGCTAAATCACTGTATTCTGCTATCACACGCTTAGAAATGCAAAAGTTTTTGGTGTTATTGGTTTTTCCGTGTGGAATTTCTCAGTAGCAGCCCGGAGTCTGGATTTGTGCCCGGTTGATGGCAATATGGGATTCCCTATTACATGGGACTTAAACATAACGGCGAAATAAGGGTGTACTATACACCCCTGCCCAACCCTTTGAGGAATGCAGTCGTGATGTTTTATTATGTTTGTGAAGATAGATAGATGTTTGTTACTCAGTCACTCATAAACGGATGTAAAAATTTGGATGGATAGACCATGTCCTGAAAACAGTCGATACCTATTGAAGTGGCCTTCGTGACCAAACGCACGTGGAGTGCGGTGCGGCGCGGTGCGAAGCGAATGCGATCAGTTGGCTTGATATTTTCGCGCGAACTGAATGCGGTGCCGTACAGTGCTACTGAATGAAGGCGGCGCGCGGCGGGCGGTTCGCGAGCTCGTAGAACAAAGCCGCCGCTTCGCACCGCATCGCATTGAATTCGCGTGTCACTGCGTGTCATCAATATTGAATATTGCAAGATTAATGTCAAATGAACCAAAGCTGTTATAATTATATTTATGTTTCTATAATGATATGTTTATTAAATTACAAGGATAGATTAGTATTAGGTATTGTCTGTGATATAATTTTAAATTCACTAGTGTTAAATACCTAGAATAGAATTACAGAAACTAACAAATTTGTATATCTGTATGGATACAATGTGGCGGACTAATTCTTTACTTACCATCTATTGTAATATACCTACCTACATTGACAAATAAACGATATTTGTATTTAAAACCGCATCGGATCGCTTCGCAATTCGCGTCGCTTTGAACCGCCTACGTAAGACGCCGCGTAACAACAGGATACTTTGTGAAGCTCGTGGCTACATAACAACTGCGCGGATCATACGATCTGCAAGGTTAAGCTACGCTTGCCGCGGTCAATCCGTGGATGGGTGACCGTTCGTTCCTCATTGAGACCTCTCCGTGCCTCGGAAAACAACTTAAGCCGTCGGTCCCGGGTGTCATACGAGTACCTATCACAGTCCTCCAGAAGCCCGAAAGTCTGACGACAGGTCTAACCTTAGGATATCGGCATTGCCCAGTAACTGGGTTGCAGAGGTCTGATGGCAGTCGCTGCGTTTAAAATACTGGTATTCAACCGCATCTGGTTAGACTGGAAGCTGACCCCAATATAATTGGAAAAGGGCTAAGCAAAAAAACAAGAACAATTTTCTTATCCGAGTACATGAACTGGTTCCCTTAAGATGCGAGGGTAACAGCTAATATCTATACTTACGTGTGTTTTGGATAAACCTGTTGATGGCGATTAGACCGATGTTGTTGGCGCCGGTGGCTGGGTTATAGTTCTCGTGGAGGTGCACTGCATTGCCCTCAGTCACCAGTTCTGGGTTGATCACGTTTACGACTCCATACCGGACCCAGATGAAACGAGAGCTGAGGGGAAAAGTCTGTTAACGCGCCAGTTTGGATTGATTTAGTGTACTTGTCTCGTGACAAGGCACTGCTCGAGATTAGCTCATGCTGTGGTAGAAAGATTAGTCAGTGAAGAAGGTTGGTAGCGGGGTTGCTGCTCACTATCCAGGGTACAGTCAACAGCAAAAGTAGATGATCAAAATCAGAAATTCAAAACTAATGAACGGAGTTCGCGTCAGAACTGTGTGGCGTCGAAGTGATTCAAAAGTATGTGATTGTAAATTATACCAAACATTTACTACTAGTACAGCTGCCATATATTCGTGATCAGTTTTGACTCCAAAAGTTATAAACTCAATTCGCATCAGAACTAAGAAGTGTTTTTTTTTTTCAAAACTAGTGAACAGTTAAAATCAAAAATTAAATGATGAAACTGAGGCCGCGTAATCATGAGGCAAATAATGCATCCATACTTATTATATAAACATCCCAGTAAAAAACAGCAGAATTGGATAAAAATTTGCATATTTAATCTATGCCGAATTTCATCCAATTGAACCCCGGAAAAAGCATATGTTCACTAAAAATCGTATGTATAATTGAAAAACTTTACTATTTTAATTGTTTTTTTTTTGCAACTTCTTTCAAATTTTTAAAAGTACTTAGCTGATGTGATACAAAACGATAATTCAATAAATATTATTTTTGCATTTTTGTGAATTTATGTCAATGATCATAAGTAACTGATGCGATACAAAACGATAATTCAATAAATATTATTATCTTTGCATTTTTGTGAATTTATGTCAATGTTCAAAAGTAACTGATGCGATGAGAAATATTTAATATAATTATATGAATTAAGAACGTGACTGACACTGCACATGGACAAGAGAAAAACTTTTAAAAATTTGAAAGAAGTTGCAAAAAAAAAACAATTAAAATAGTAAAGTTTTTCAATTATACATATGATTTTTAGTGAACATATGCTTTTTCCGGGGTTCAATTGGATGAAATTCGGCATAGATTAAATATGCAAATTTTTATCCAATTCTGCTGTTTTTCACAGGGATATTTATATAATAAGTATGGATGAATTATTTGCCTCATGATTACGTTGGCCTCAGTTTCATCATTCAATTTTTGATTTTAACTGTTCACTAGTTTTGAAAAAAAAAAACACTTCTTAGTTCTGATGCGAATTGAGTTTATAACTTTTGGAGTCAAAACTGATCACGAATATATGGCAGCTGTACTAGTAGTAAATGTTTGGTATAATTTACAATCACATACTTTTGAATCACTTCGACGCCACACAGTTCTGACGCGAACTCCGTTCATTAGTTTTGAATTTCTGATTTTGATCATCTACTTTTGCTGTTGACTGTACGAACGTACTTAATCATTCGTTTCACGTTTTACGGAGCTTCTAAAATGCCGTAAAGGTACAAGTCAGAGACGGGCTGCAAACTGCAGACTGCAACCGCAAACCGCAAGTCGCCATCGGAATAGCGCCTTTAAGGTGTGCACTTTAAAGGTGCTATTCTGACAGCGACTGCGAAACTGCAACCGCAGACCGCAGCCGCAGATCGCACCGCAAGCGAATACTAACTACTTTTGCACTTTGCGGTCTGCAACCCGTCTCGGACTTGTATTTTAAAGCTGTGAAGAATGACCAGGTTCGTTTATCTCTAGCGGATAACTTTATCATGTCAGTCCGTCCATGATGTAAGACCCATAAAATTAATGGTAAATAGGCACAAAAGGCGAGGGAATATTGCCCTTTTCACTACGCTAATAGTCCAACAGATTGTTGATCTTAGGCTCGTAGAACGATTCTCATTTGAGAGCTCCAAGGAGCTTAAGGCGTCTACACACCAAGGCCGCCGGCCCGGCGGCTTCGCCCGGCGGGTTGTTGCCAGCGGGTTGTTGCGGCCAACCAAGCGAGCGAACATGACGCAAAACAATTAGTGAGGTCCGCCAAGCTTGTTTGGCGTCATGTTCGCCCGCCCAGTTGGCCGCAACAACCCGCTAGCAACAACCCGCCGGGCGAAGCCGCCGGGCCGGCGGCCTTGGTGTGTAGACGCCTTTCGATTCAAACTGGAATGCGCATGGCTGACTAAAATTCGGTCCGGTGATTGGAAGACTTCTGATTCTTTCTATACGCGCTGGCATATATGCAGGAAAAGGACAAAGGGCACCCGATAACGCTATCCACAGGACCGGATGCATATTTCAGTAAAATATTTTGAACCATAAATGAACGGGATACTATTCGTTATTGAAGTTCCTTAATTTGTCTGTACTCATAGCAGTTTTGAATATACGTTCCATGGAGAGCTCCCGTTCTAAACTCATTTCGACATGACGCGACAGGCAGATTAAAAAAAGTTGAATGTATACAATTCTACTTTATGGCAGCGCCTTATGGCAGCCAGCTCAGATGGCTGTCTTTTTCAAATTAATTTTTAGTCGTCTTTTGCAACAAGAGATAACCGTGGCCTATTATGTGACTGAAATACAAATATTATATAAATAGAATTCGGCTTAAATAGAGCTTAGGATTCGGCTTAAATAGAGGTTTTTGAATCATATTTTTTTACGCAATACTTACCTTTCGACGCAGGAACCGGCGGTGAGCACCCATGTGGCGCCGATGAGTGATCCAGCGCAGGACTGGAGGAGTCCGCTGGTGGCGATGGCTATGCGAAGGTGCACCACCCATGGGTTCTCACCGAGGGCCGCGAGGACGGAGTGGTTGCCTGGAGGAGTAAAGAGATGGTAAATAGAAGGATTCCTGGTGAAAATCCGTGGCAGTTAAGAACGGATTTTTTTTTGTCGGCTTCCCTTTATATGGCACAGGGAATATACAAGGTTAGTCAGAAAGGGGGTACTAATCCGAAAGGGTGTTAAAGAACTCATAATAATGAGTACCTTTTGTTCTACAACTTTCCCCAAAAGTCGATAGTTTAAGAGAAATAGCTGTTCAAAAATTACAAAAAAAAATACGCTAAAATCTATCTATCCTCAGCTATGATCAGCTGTGTTTACATTTTAGGTCATATTTGGGGTCATGAATTAGAAGCTCCATTTTCTGAATTCGTAACTGAAGTAGGGACGAAGAATTTTTGAAAAAACTAAAATAAAAACTATTTTACATGAAAATAAAAATTATCGAATTTTGCAATTTTAACACTTGCTTTTAAACCGTCATCAGTGATCCTTTAAGTGGTCTGCGGATTAGTACCCCCTTTCCGACTAACCTTGTATTTCCCACCAACTTTTTTGGAAGATGTCACTAAAGTCTCCTTGTTTTCTTATTTTGAAACCTAGCAATGTTACAACTTTATACTATTTTATCTACACTCATGTCGTAAAGTTTCAATTATGAACTCAAAAATAGTACCATTATGACATATTTTATTCACGTGCATCTCGTGCATCTCTATACATTTCTCTTAACAAAATAATGCTTTAAAATTATTTTTTTTTTTATATAGCCAATAAATCATACTTCAGACCGACCAAGGAGTTTTCAATAAAAACAATTTTACGGTAACTCCTTGTCTTTCACCATGCACACTAAGGCGCATGCGTGCGCAAGTATGCGCATGCGCGGTGGGCTGCTGGGTTTGCGCGCCATAATATTGTTTTTATTTTAACTTTAGTTTTTTATTTCAATTGCATGTGTTTAGATAAAGTAGTGTATGAAACTGCACTTAACTAGGTATTAAAACACTCGTGATCGTGAGGGTTAATTCATTACTCAGTGAAGCGCGTGCGAAATAAAGATATCCATCGATATAAATAAATCTATCGTGATTATTGTTTGTGCGTAAATTTAAGGGGAAACCCAAAAAATGACGAGATTTGTTATCCTTTATTTTAATGGTATTACATAAACAAAGTGGGGATAACAATACAACATTAAATGATACTACGTATTCTATGATGGGTTTTACGACCGACTGAACGTAAATAATCTATACTTACATATAAAAGGAGAAGCTGACTGACTGACTGACTGATCTATCAACGCACAGCCTAAACCGCTGGGGTTAGAAAGTTGAAATTTTGACAGTAGGTACCTTTTGTAACGTAGGCATCCACTAAGAAGGGATTTTTCGAAATTCAACCCCTAAGGGAGTTAAATAGGGGATGAAAGTTTGTATGGAAAATCGTCACTTAACGGGTTCAAAATTTGACGCAAGCGAAGCTGCGGGCGAAAGCTAGTCAATCATGTACATTCAATAGTTTAGTCACAGGAATTTTCGTACGATTTAATAATTTTACTAACATCAAGATCTCTACGCGAAGTTATGTAAATCTATGACCCGTTTAAACCAAAGTTATCTTTATTTACACGTGTAGAAAAGATATAAGTAGTTAAGAGAAGTATCCACTTCAACGTCCCTTCATTTAAATGAATGAGTGAAATTGAAAAATCATGCGACAAAAAATGTGCTTGGAAGTAACAGATTTTATGTGTACGGTACTAGAACACGTCATGGAACACGTGGTATCATTGATTGTTGTATCGTCATCCCCACTTTGGTATTCTTTCATAGTCGTCAATTTTTAAGTTTTGGTTCGCATTTAATAAAGTCCAAAGAAATTAGAAATATATAACAAAGTAGTCAATACTCACTCGACTGCTGGACGCCAGTGTGGCGACCCTGAAAAATTAAAATAAAAAATTATAGAATAGGTATAAGAAAACTTATAATATCAATATAAATTATATATACAGACTGTCCCAAAAAGTAGTGACAAGCGGAAGTCCATGGTACCCGAATCACCCCCACGTGTTCCGCAATTTTTTTGTAGTTAGCTTAGCTACGATCAAAAACGTCATTAAAGACGGAGTTTGGTTAAAAACATGATAAGATATAACTCGAAAGCCACAAAAAAACGCGGAACCTACATACGGGTGATTCAGGGGATTATTCCGATCTGTCCAACTGATCTGTCCACTCGTCGGTAACAGGGGAACAGATCGAAACCTTTTATTTCTATTTGTCCCCCTAAAGAACAGCAGGGGACAGAACAGAAATAATTCGTTCGATCTGTCCGTTCGTCTTGGTGACAGTGGAACAGATCGATTTTTTTATTCCTGATTGGCCCCCCGAAGGGAACAGATCATGGGAACAGATCGGAATATTCCAATTCAGGTGCCTCTAATACCTCTGGACTTCCGTTTGACACGACTTTTTGAAAGATCTTTTATAGGTTGATTAAAAAATGTAATTAATGATTATGTTCTGCCGAAATAAATCTTGATAAAACGCAACCGAACCAAGGCCGAACCGTTCAATTCAGACAGTTTTCAATTTCAAAACCTGTCAAATTGTTTGACACAAAAAACAAAACCACATTTTGACAATTTTCGTAAATAAAAACTAACTAACGGTTGTGGTTCATCATTTTTAGGGTCCCGTTTTACCCTTTGGGTACGGAACCCTAAAAAATATATTATATATTATAATAGATAAATTATGATAAACTATATTTTTAAAATGCAAAATTTCCTTGAGAGGAAATTAAATTAGATATAAATATTTGTATAAATGTAAATAACTTGTAGAACCTTCCTCTCTCTCCTAAAATTTTTGCTGTGCCCGACAGGGTCCAAAATGATCTCATATTTTTTAAGTTACCACATAAAGAACAACGGCAAACTCCCAAACAAACTATTGTTGAAATAATCTTTTGCGTCTGCTATTGAAACATATGTGAAAGTATAGAGCTTGAATTTCTGAACAGATTTGTCTTCAGGTTTACTATTAAAGAGACTCTCGAATTCAAGATATTCTAGTTTGAAGTTTTGCTTAACTATAATAGAAATAGAAAGAACAATGGCGAACTTTGATACATCACTTTATCTGTATAAATAAATTGACATCTTCGTGTCATCGTAGGCTTTGTGTATTCGCAATTAATTTTTGAATTCATAATGAAACTGAGCCATTTCTGATGAAATGAGCGATTCGCCACTTATCCCTGGGATTTGAGAAAGTAGCTCATAAAGTATTTAGGTTACAATATTTATGATTATACGAAACAAATTATATTTTTTATTAAGTAGGTAATTTCATTCTATCTTTCATCAGTGCAGCAGATCTCTCTGTTAAAAATCCCATGAATATCACTTTGATAGTCTAGCCGCCTAGCATATGCCTGATGCCCCTAACCAACGAAACATCATTCTTAAAAATGTTGTGAATTCAATGAAATCCATATAAACACCCTAGCCTATGCAATAATTTGAGAGCACATCCCTCGGTTATAGTTTTGTATGAACATAGGTGTACGAGTTCAGTAAAAATTAAAAAATCTACTTTGTAAGATGTAGGGTATAAATAAAAGATTTCGTGTTATTATATTTATTTGTCTTTTGCTCTTCTTAATGAGTAACACAACAATTCTGCTGGTGCCAATGAGTAGTTTATATTATCATTGGCTGGTGCTGCTTTATTTCTTTGATACCTTGGTTCCTTTGTAACACACCAATGTCATGACAATGAACATTTTAGTAAGTTACTTCCTCCATGATGACACGTACCATGATTTTATTCTCCCTCTTACTAAAGAAGTATTTCCACTCCCTCTGAGACTATACCTACTCAGAGAAATTCACTTGGTCAATCACTACACAGAAAAATCCACAAAATCCATGTGCCACTTTTCACTTAGTGAAATCGTAGTCCTTTAATGAGTAGTACAACGTAACATTAACACAACGTAGAAGTTTTAAATATTTGTCAGAAACCGTAGCACTATCACCGATTATAATATAATTATAATAATTATGTCCAACGACAAAGCGTAGCCGTGTAGGCAGTAAAGTTAGGCCCCTTGCTGACAACACTGTTTTTAGGACCATAGCTACCGGCTACGCACAGTTTTAAACCGTAGTAAGTCTGGATGTCGGATATGTATGGGACAGTATGGAGCTATTTTGACGACACCGTTGCTAACGATGGCCCAGCTTGCCGCCGTGATCGGTTACGACGTGGCTACCCTGTGCTCAAACTGGTACGGAGGCCTATGTGCACTCTTTGCGGAGGCCAGTTGTACGCACGGCGCATCCTATATAAGTGGCACTTAACCCGGCTAGCTAGCGGGTACAAAACATTTCGTCTACGAGTTTGGCCGGGATTCACCCGGCGCCTCGATCTCGTCTAATAGGGGCCTAATAATATACTGATATTTGACAACTCTAGGATTGACAGTGACAGTTTTTGAAAGAAAGCATTGTCATGTCTGTGTTGCTATACTTATTTTTTCATATACTTCTATTACGTGAACAGGATTATAGAAAATCTATTTCTTTCCTAATATACAACAAGCTTTGCTGTCTTTATTTTGGTATTTGTTTCACGAATTATTGAATAATAATTCATTAATCAAAATAAAACATCTTATAAAATAATTAAGCATTAAATGTATTAACATAGCTGGTAAAAACTCTTCGAAATTAATTATAAGGGCATCTCTCAAAGTGTTGCAAAATTAAAGAAGCATGGAGAACAAATAAAAATTATTCGAGTTAACGGGAATATCAGTAAAACTTTGAAATGTAATATAATTTTTTCAGAGAGTTCGTTTTTAAATGTTAAAGCTACAAGAATAACTACAAAAAAATTAGGCTTTTTTTAATATACCTCTTACCACTAGACGCTTATTTAAATCTCAGCAACGATTTTGCCATTGTTCTTTACATTGTGGAATGCAATAAATATATTGAGTATTAAGTATCACTACATAGTATAAAACAAAGTCGTTTCCCGCTGTCTGTCCCTATTTATGCTTAGATCTTTAAAACTACGCAACGGATTTTGATGCGGTTTTTTTTAATAGATAGAGTGATTCAAGAGGAAGGTTTATATGTATAATACATTGCACCCGTGCGAAGCCGGGTGGGTCGCTAGTTGAATGTAATTAAATGATACATATTTTTTTATTTGAATTTCTAGCTAGCTCCAACAGTATGATCATTATCTACAAGGAAAGTAGAGATCATAGCGATAGGTATAATACCTATATGAAAAACCTATCAAACAACAATAAGTTTAAAAGATAAAGTTAATCTATCACTTAAGTAGACTTAGCCTGATGTATTGAAAAAAGATTAGATGTAATTATTAATGTATAATTAGATAAGAGAATTTTATTGATAAGGCCATTTACGTAAGGTTGTTTTTTTTTTAATTGTAAGTATTTCCTGCTAGAACAGATAATATCATAAACTAATTTATATTTGCATCTAGATCTAACTATAAAAAACTGTATAATTATCAACAATCTGATCCAAGATTTGTTTGATATTAACTTTAATCTGATGAATCTATGTAACGGTAGCCTTTGTAGAATTGATAGGAGTGATATCTAACATTCAAAAAATTAATCGAGTAGCCAATTTTATCAGTTTTTTTTTTAATAAAAGTTTCGGCTAATGCCTTATCATTGCAATTTTTAGGTAAATGTTTAAAATAAGGAATTAATTAAATTAAAGAACACAAAAGAAAGAGTGAACGGCTATCATGGTAGAGAGATCTTTATCCAGCAGTGGGGTTGAAATAAGTTCAAGATATGAAAGGAATGGGGAGACACAGGCAAAACGAAAGTAGATGGCAGCACCTCTGTTGGTATCAATTACAACCAATCAAAATGAGTTATATTGTCACGAGCAATAATGTCAAACAAACTTTAACCAATGAAATTGTTTTGGTACCAGCGATGGTAGCGCCATTAGTTCCCCAGTGTGCTACCATTGAAGTTGTCTGAAGGGAATATTCCGATCTGTCCACCTGATCTGTCCCCTCGTCGGTAACAGGGGAACAGATCGAAACTTTTTATTTCATTTGTCCCCCTAAAGAACAGCAGGGGACAGACCAGAAATAATTCGTTCGATTTGTCCGTTCGTCTTGGTGACAGGGGAACAGATCGATTTTTTTATTCCTGATTGGCCCCCCGAAGGGAACAGATCTGGGGGACAGATTTTAGGTTTGTGCAAAAAATATTATTTTGCACAGATTTCTTTTAGTTTTTGCGTCCTTGAAATAAAGCAAAAGTTTATTAACCTGAAGGGCTAATAACGCGTTTGGTGATACCATATTTCGTTTCATATTCATAATCACAACTGCAAGTGAGCTGCAGATCCAATCGGCAGCTGCCACGCAGTTACACTGACTACATCCTAATTGCTTTCGAGCTGCATTTGGCGTTTGCATAGTTCACAGTTGCGACTGAATGTGTGTATTACAAATATGAAACGATATATGTTTCACTAAACGCGGTATTATTAGCCCCCGGACCTGTGCAAATATGCAACTGCTAATCAATTCATACTGCATTCACTAATCCATGTGCAAAATATATTAATAATCTCTTCAAGGTCATTTATCACCTGTACCTACTCCATGTAGGTAATACAAATGATAAATGATTTTTATTTCTATAAATAAATCTGCTAAAGACACTTTTACAAGTCCACGTAATGTTTTTTTTAAGACTAGATTGCACCGGAATGTCATAACTATGTCTGAGAAGAAAAGCCGAAACAAACTCGATGGTCAAAGTCTCTTTTAAAGTCCAGACATTGTGGTACAAAAACTATGCGAGTGTAACAATGTAAGGCAACGTCTGGATTGGTCTTTTGAGGCACTACATGGACAGCACGGATGCATCAGCCATAGAGAATCATGTCGAATAAAACAATAGACAAAAGTGGCACAGCAAGGCACGAATATCTTTTAAACCATTTCTTCAATTAGAGTTTCAGCTCATCTTAAGACTGATAAGGTTCATAAAAACATAAACTGTTGAATTGAATACCTGCTGGAAACAAACATGTTGCTCATTTCCTGCTTAAATAGTTCCTTATTTGTCTAGTAATACTAAGGCCTGATTTTTCAATCGTCATATAACTTTTATCCGGGGAATAAGTTTGACTTTTTGACAGCTTTTGTATAGAAAATATGTCAAACCGTAATATTTATTCCTTAGATAAAAGTTATCTGACGATTGAAAAATCGGCCCTAAATAGAGTAACTAAAGGATATTTCTAAAGAGAAAGTGAACTCTTAACACTTTTGGACTTCTAATCTTATATTTTTGCCATGAAAATCTAGTAGATATTTGAAAGCTTTTATCCTAATAATTACTGGGGAGTTTGTTGCGCCATTTCTTCTTCACAGCACAAACAGAAAGCGGTGTAGGGCGGGCGTTTTAGGGGGCTGTATTTTGTAAAATGACGTTCAAAAACAGCTAAGTAATTCTAATATATTTTGAATAAATGAGTTTGAAGTTTGAATGCATCTAAAAAGACTTAAATTATTTACCTGAACGGCGACAAGCGCGCACAACAAAACAAAAGCGAAACCCTTCATGTTTAAACGGTCAAGTCACAAACTATAATGAATTAATTACCGCCTTACTACATATACTAATTAGGCTGTCTTATCAAAGTTAACAGGGACGTCATTATATCATAATCTGTTGATACAAATACTGATTAATATTCAGTTCCATGGCTCTTTTAAAACTAATCCATTGATAAAATTGCGTATTTTTAACAAACTCAGCGGATGTTGGGATTACATACGTTTAATAGGGTTTTTACTTCGATTACGTAAATTATTTTTACAGGATTTCGGAATTCGCGTATTTGTAGGTAATCAAGTAGAGCGCACCTGGGTAGAGTACTTAGGTACCTACCCAATAAAGTGTTGTTTTTTGAAGTAGGTAGGTATGCGTCTTTTGGAGCATTAACATAAATGTTTTCTATGTGACACCATGAAGTCAGTTGTTGACATAAACCTCTTTTCTATGTGTCACCATGAAGTTAGTTGTTGGTTGACATAAACCTCTTTTCTATATGACATCATGAAGTTAGTTGTTGACATAAACCTCTTTTCTATGTGTCACCATGAAGTTAGTTGTTGGTTGACATAAACCTCTTTTCTATATGACATCATGAAGTTAGTTGTTGACATAAACCTCTTTTCTATATGACACCATGAAGTTAGTTGTTGACATAAACCTCTTTGAGATATGACATCATGAAGTTAGTTGTTGACATAAACCTCTTTTCTATATGACACCATGAAGTTAGTTGTTGACATAAATCTCTTTTCTATGTGACACCATGAAGTTAGTTGTTGACATAAACCTCTTTGAGATATGACATCATGAAGTTAGTTGTTGACATAAACCTCTTTGAGATATGACATCATGAAGTTAGTTGTTGACATAAACCTCTTTTCTATATGACACCATGAAGTTAGTTGTTGACATAAATCTCTTTTCTATGTGACACCATGAAGTTAGTTGTTGACATAAACCTCTTTGAGATATGACATCATGAAGTTAGTTGTTGACATAAACCTCTTTTCTATATGACACCATGAAGTTAGTTGTTAACATAAATCTCTTTTCTATGTGACACCATGAAGTTAGTTGTTGACATAAACCTCTTTTCTATGTGACACCATGAAGTTAGTTGTTGACATAAACCTCTTTTCTATGTGGCACCATGAAGATAGTTGTTAACATAAACCTCTTTTCTATGTGACACCATGAAGTTAGCTGTTGACATAAAACTCTTTTCTGTATGACACCCATTCTATTATAAATTTAAGCTCCCAAGGTGTTTCTCCTACCGTTGCCGCGTTGGCTGGGAGCGCGGGATTGGCTCGCGCCTCGCCGCGCTTTCGCTACCTCATAGATTTTGAAGAAGTATCTATTTCTTTTAATCAAACTAACTGTATCTAAAATGATGCTATAGGTAGATACCTACCTAAATATTTTCTTCCGTAGGAATTTTCCTTAAGGAAAGTCAACAATAAATTAATTGTCATTACTGACAACCCTAACTCATAATCATCTACGGGCCTCTTCTTGGAATGAGAAGGATTAGAGCCTTATTCCATCACGCAGACCTGGTGCGGTTTGGCGGACTACACTCTCTCTCTAGGGTCGGTCCCTCTTGTCTGAGGATCGTGGTCAGCACTAGGGTTGCATCTGGAGCGGATGATCTGCTCCCACCGGTTTCTGTCCAGCGCGTCTCTTACAACCGTGTAGAATTTGGATGACGACGAGTCTTTTATTTGATCGGTCCATCTTGTTGGTGAACGACCGCGCGATCTTTTGCCTTCGCTGTTCCCAACCACAATCAATTTTTCCAAATTTTCGTCGCCTCTGCGCACTGTGTGGCCAAAGTATGAAACAATACGTTGTCGGCATAAAATGGACAAGCGAGTTTTTATTCGGAGCTGAGTCAGGATCGATACATTTGTGCGTTTCGCAGTCCAAGGTATTCTCAGCATTCGTCTCCAACACCACATCTCGAATGCATCAATGCTTTGTCTTTCTCGGCCCAAGATTGTCCACGTTTCTACTCCATACAGGAAGATAGGGAATACCAGGGCTCGTATCAATCTGATCTTGGTTTTGATACCAATTCCTCTTTTCTTCCAGATGTTGTTTAGTCGAGACATAGCATCTTTTGCCATCCCGATCCTCCTTTTTATCTCTTGGGGACACAGCTGCCGTCTCTGCGGACTACACACACCATCGAGAACTTTATGGAGCACTCCTAGTGCACATGAATTCGAAAAATCAAAGTTGCGGGCCAAGTTCGCACGTGGTCCCTCCTGCATGGAAGAGTTCAACCGCTGGGCTATCACTGCTTTTCACACCTACCCCAACAACCCTAAGAGCGGTTACGCACTGCATCCGATCCGAACCCGAGAAAATACGTTCCGAAGTAGTCATAGAACTATTTGTATGGTTGTTTACGCACTAGATCCGACTTCAGTCATCCGATTTCTCTCCGTCATCCGTGAGTTTCCAATTCGGAAGAAATATTGACGGACCGAAGTAGCCGTAGTACTGTTTGTAATGAACGCTTTCGCATTACCTCAGATTCAAATCGGACGCCAAATGGATATGCCAAAGATGGCCCCTGAATTGTTTGAATTTGGATCAGAGATCGGATAAGTGCGTAAGCGATATCCGAATTCGGTCCGAGTTTTTTAGACTCTAGATTCGTATTTTCACGTATTCGTATCAGATGCAGTGCGCAAAGCAATATCCGAATTCGGTCCGAGTTTTTTATATTCTCATTTTCACGGATCCGGATCGGATACAGGGCGTAATCGCTGTAAATAAGTAGATATCACAAGTCAAAATCCACGTAGGTAGGTACTATTGTTTACTGCTAAGATTGAAAAAAACTCAACACGCTTGGTGGTAGGATCTATACGGTCCGCCTGGCTAGCTATCACTTTAAAGTTCGCCGCCAAGCAGGTTACTGTGTTCCGTCGTTTGTATGTGAGAGCCAGAGGAGTATTTAATAGGAGAATCCCTCTTTATCTCTGTTACTTGGGTTCGTGTGTTCATCTTAGACCATGTATGCGCTTATGGGCATATCGATGGGTGCTATGTATAGGGGCTAAAGTGGAATTTTTGTCATTACCAATGTGAACCTACATATGTCTACAGTTAGGTATAAGGTCCAAATTGGAAATTACTAAAATGCCACTTTGGCCCTTATACATAGGACCCATCGATAAATGGGCAGCATAGTATGTTTGTGGACGCTAATTACGTATGAATTGTACTTTTCTTTTTTTTGTCACATTGTTGCGAATGATTTTTAGTTTGGACATTTTGTTAATGATTAAGGCGAGCTGAACCCTGGCGCGGTAATCGGGTAAGCGACGGCAATCGGGAAAGCGAAGACGCGCGGGCCGAAAATCACTTTAAATAATCGATAAAAAATATATAAATGTAATAAAAAAAAACGATCGGGTAGAATCGATTCCAAAATTAATTACCTATAAATTAATATTAATTATAAAAATGTATTATAGTAAGTACTTGTTTAAAATGAAATTTTGCTTGTAAAAAAACTGCAAATCGAAGTAACTTCAGTATTTTTTTCTATCGAGAAAACTATATTGCATCGTGTATTGAACGGGTACCTACATGGTATAGAGAAGGAATGTATCCTAAAATATAAATTTATTTTGGGTTCTAAATGTTTTAATTTGCCTATCAAAAATGAGTTCTAAAACAAGCAAAACCTACCGCGCCAGGGTTCAGCTCGCCTTAAATATGGGCATAAATGGGCAGTATAATATGTCTGTGGACGCTAATTAGGTATGAATTGTACTTAGTTTGGACATTTTGTTAATGATTAGGTAGGTACTAAGTGGCTAAATAGATATAAGGACATTTGTATAAGGACATTTAACAACATGTAAATTACTTTACTTATTGTGAATAAATGAATTGAATTGAATAAAAAAGGCAATAAAACAAAAAAAAATTGTAGAGCCAAAACTCTTCACATACTCGTACCTATACTTAATGTACCAGCCTAACAAAAGAAGTCCACAGTCATCATGCGCCTCTCCCTAGATAACAGTAATGCCTATAGCTGTGCCTATTATAATGACTATGATAGGTACCTGGTACGCGGGTAGGTTGACAATCCTCTCGTGCCCATCCCCGGACTGAACAACTGGCGAACAGCAGATGAAAAAAGTTTCCCCACCCCTGGTTTAAAGCCATGTTGGACTGTAATTGATCATCGAACGCCAAAAATTATTCTAGAATTTAAAAATTCACTAAAATTGTCATCATCATCCATCTTTCAGCCGAAAGACGTCCACTGCTGGACATAGGCCTCCCCCAAGCATCGCCACTATCCATGTTGGGGGTTTCCATAATCGCCACGCTCGGCAGGCGGGTTGGCGATCGCAGTATGGTTGTTAAAGTACTCAGAGAACGCTGCTGTCCATCCTCTAGTGAATCCCTTAGTCGCCTTTTACGACACCAATGGGAAGAGATAGGGTAGTGCTTATTCTTTACGTCCCATACCAGACGGGCCATACAAATACGGACACTAAAAATATAAACGTAATAAACTGGTAATAAATTATTAACGCTTCCTCATTCCCAGGCCCGCCGCTAGCTGTTTAGTAGCCCGCGTGCAATACCGATTATGCCGCCCTACGACTACTTACGCTGAGTTTTGTCAAAAAAAGGCTATTTAATGTTTTCTCCTTACAGTGGGAAAAAAGAAAAGAATCATAACGAAGATAAAACAAAACATTTATTTTGATCAGGTACATAGTTATTTTCGTATCTACAAAAATTTACCTCTTCTTGCCTTTATTTTCGCGAAATCTGGAATCAACTTTCTTGTATCCAAGCTGTCTAAGATTTCATGTTCAATTGAAACTATACCTAAATAACACTTAGTCTTTGCTGGAGCAATGTTGATCTTAAATAGTTTTTAATAATTTTCAATGACAATGATTTTGAATATTACGTGATGAGTCGCTCGATTTGCCGCCCCCCTGGACGTACCGCCCGCGTGCGGTGCACGCCTTGCACGCCCGCTTACGGCGGGCCTGCTCATTCCTCTCTTCTCTTCGGAACATCAAACTGAAAACTCCGGAAACCATAATTTATATCACTGCCTAATATTTTAATTAACAATAAAATCAATTACGACTGTTAATGTATCAGTAAATTGGTGTTACAGATTAACGTTATGGCTCATTAGCTAAAAAGATTCCTAGGTAATTACGTAGACATGGTACATTAGCGTTGCGGATAATTAATCGTGTTACCTTCTGAATACTTATAATGTAAGTAATACCTATTTATTTGTTTTTTAGGATACCTAGTAGTTTCTGCCTCATTGATCAAGTGCGGTTCGCCGATTGAACTCAGACAATCATCATAAAGAGCACCTGTCATGATGTTCTATTGAATATCAGCGTAGGATGAAATATATTTAGAGCAATTGGGAGCAGTAATAGCCTAGCGGTTGAACACTTGCCTTCCACGCAGGAGCGTCTGAGTTCAATCCTGGCCCGTACAGCGCACCTCTGACTCTTCAAGTTCATGTGTTAACCAGAATTTGCGTTCATCACTGAATTTTCACTTGCGTTAACGGCGAAGGAAAAACGTCATCAGGAAACCTAGGAGGGCTCCAAAAAGTTATCGATAGTGCGTGTATACTCCGCCAATCCAATCCGCACCAGTCCAGCGTGGTGGATTAAAGGCCCAAAGCATTTTCATTCTGAGAAGAGGCTCGTGCCCAGCAGTAGGACAGTAATAGGCTGATTATGTCGTCTTATGGGAATTGAGCAGCAATGTAAGCCGTTGCTAAGCACAATTATGACAACATTCCGTCGGGACCATTCATTGCAGCGATCTACGAAACATGTCCAACAGTACAGAACGCATAAAACAACTTTGCCCCTCTGAAGTGAGGAACAGAACACTGAAAGCCTGTTTTCAGAGCGGCAAAGTTATTTTACGCGTACCAGACAACTTTGCCCCTTTGAAGTGAGAAACGGAACGCTGAAAGCCTGGTTTCGGAGCAGCAATGTTATTTTACGTGTACGAAATAACTTTGCTCCTCTGAAGTGAGAAACAGCGCTGAAAACCTGATTTCAGAGCGGAAAAGTTAATTGTGGTACGCGTAGTGTAGAAATACAGGCAATTAAGATGGTGGAATGAATGAAAAACACTTAGGCTTAAAACATAATGTTATTTATCTATTTATCAGACTAATTCCGTATTAACCGGATAATTAATAATAACACTTACCTACTTTTTACATCGCGGGTAGAGATTAAGATTAGCAACGAAGACACTTGATAATATGCATGAATGATGATTATTATAATCTAAAAATTCAGGCAAGACTGCAAAAACATATTTACACTAAATCGGGTCAAATCCAAATGGGTTGCAAGCGCAGTTGTCAAGCACGATGCCTAATGCCTAGTTTCGATTCATAATCACGTTTGGACATGTTCGGTGCAGTGGCTAAGCGATTGGCTTCTGCGCTACGGGTCGTAGCGCAGAAGGTTCGATTCCCACACGGAACAAAAATTTGTATGGCCTACAGATAGTTGTTCCGGGTCTGGGCGTTTGTTTGTGAGATTTGTGTCTGTAAACGCACCCACGATACAAGAGAAATCTTGCTGAGGGGCAAAGTTTTTAAAAAAAATTAAGATAACATAACATAGCATCACGCCTATTCTACAGAATGACTGGTGAGACATTTTTTACTATGGGAACAAACCTGAAATCGAGAAAAAAAAATCAACTGTTCCCTAGATTTTGACAAGTAATGCGAACATGAATATAGGGAACAGCTGATTTTTTTTCGCGATTTCCTTTTTGGTCCCATAGTAAAAGTTGTTCATAATGATGAGTACAGTGACCCCTTAAGAGATCGTTAGTGTCTCACCAGTCATTCTGTATATTGTCGGGCAGAGGTACCTTTTCAAGTTTAGTTTTAGTATACACTAAACCTGAACTAGTTTGTTCAGAATTAGTAGGAGAATCGATTGACATATTTTTTACACCACAATTTTTCTTTTTTTCTTAAATTTATATTTATTTAGGTTTCTACCCATATCAGTTGACGGGAATAGACACCTTGAGGCTTGAGACGGTCCGCTCGGTCAGTTTCCGTGTATTAGACAACCCCTGCATAGCACATCTCAGGCATTTCACACTTTGCTAGGGAACTTAACGCGACATCAACTAAGGTGTAACTTGAAGATTTATTAAAAAAAACACATTCAGGCAGTTTTGATGAAAATCTTGTTGGGGTGTCTCGGTTTGAGTATATACCTACCTACTAAAAACAGAGTTGTATAATACATCCTCATTTCACCGTTATATTCAAGTCCCATATAATGGGGAGCTAGCCTCTTGCCATCAACCGGACACAAATCTAGGCACCGGGCTGCTAATGAGAAAATTCTAGTCGAAAATACCCAATAACACTGTCCGACCTGGGGATCGAATCTAGGACCTCACGCTCAGCAGTTGCGCTTGCTACCAGGCAGTTTCGATTCATATGGTATATCTACACCAGTGTGCTTTCACGTTCATCTTGCGCTTTCAACTTTCAATTCGTCTTGCGTCAAGCGCATGCAATAATGATTGCCATAAGACGCAAGCAGCTTATCGTCTACACCGGTACGCCTCGGTCAGTCGTCAAGATAGACGCGTGTGAACTTGTAAGCTTATCTGTGCGGCATATTTATACGGAGCGTGCGCTAGGGGCATACGCTTTTGTCGAACTAATATTAAGGCATGCGCTATGGCGCTTCACGCATGCTTCAGACGAAGACGCAAGATAAACATGAAAGCGCACTGGTGTAAACATAGCTATACCTAGTCATTTAGTTTTTCCCCGACAAGAAATTCTCAATCTCAGGATTAGAATCTTGCCCTGTAAATGGCGAGAGGTTCGCCTGTTATCTCACAGGATTATCCCCGTTGTAATCCGTAGGACTCGTAGACCCTGGCAAAAATCATTACTATACCGCAGAATAACAAGTAGTAGGTTAGAAGCCTCATTCCCTAACTAATGTGTCAAATACCTAGAAAATGTGTGTTCACCGCTGTGTTTACTCTCATTACCTTTCGGTTCGGTCACCCCCTTAACAGATACTGCTACTAGATACCTACTAGAGTCTGGCAAACGAAAGAAGACACTGAAAAAGCGCAGCAAATTTAAAAAAATACTCTGCATGGCAACCCCAATTTGTATGAAATAACCTAATTTGACACTTTAGAAATAAATATTTTTGTTGAATAATCATTGCCATATACAAGTTTGCAAATAATTCGAGTGGCTTCTTTCGTTGGCCAGTGGCCAGACTCTACTACGGGTACTAGGGGTACTAGATAGATCTTTTTTGTACGTCCATGATAGATAGGTACTCTATTCCGGGGGAATACTATATAGTCAACGTCAAGTACAATAAGTAGTCAGTATGTTAATATTTCGTTATAATGAATATGCGATGCATTGAACGTTCGATCAAACAAACATTCGATTATTTTGAACACTCGATGCATTGAATGTTCGATTTATTAACCATTCGATGAAATGAACGTTCGACTATTTGGAGATTCGATTTATAGTGTTAGATCAATTGATATTCAATTTGGCATTCGTTATGGCATAGTACACCCATTTTCCGAAGGTTTGGGAGAGATGTATATAGTAGAGCCTCATTTCGTTATGTTTTGTAACAGGAGGCAAGCCTATTGCCATCAACCAGGCACAGATCCAGACTACGGGATGCTACCGAGAATTTCCAAACCGAAAAACCCAATAACACTTTGCCCAACATGAAGATCGAACCCAAGACCCCACGCTCAGCAGTCACAGTTCCGTCCACTAGACCAACGAGTCGAGAGCAAATAAAACTCAACACACATACAAATCATATATTATATTTTATTCATCTTTGTCCTTAAGGGTCGCCGTCGCGACCGCATCGTCGTTGGTTTGCGACCAGCTGCGCGACCGGCGCGGTCTCATCTGATTTGGTGACACGAACTTGGTGCACTCTTCATTGGTTCCAACCGGTTTGTCAGTAGCTCTGGGGCTGGGCGTGCGATGTGACTTTGATCGGGAGCGACGCGAGCGAGACCGGGAGCGACGGTGTGACCTTGACCGCGAGCGCGAATGGTAGGATCTGGAAACAGTTTGAGAAGTTGTCATTGAGTTTATTGAAGAAATAGCTTATTTTAATACATAATGGATCACCAATTTATCTTATCGTTGACCGAACTATACGTCAACGGAAACTCTATCTTTCTATTGATCCTGCGATTTCCGGAGACAGGCACTCCCATCTTTGCCGTATCTTCAAGTGTCTCGGCACGTAGGTTTGTTGGCAAGCTTTGGAGGAACTGCTTGTAAATTCGGGATATAGTGCTTGCGAAATTCTGATTTTGCGCGAACGAAATTTAGCAAAAATCTAGTATATTTTATTAATATGATCTCAGTTGACGGGTGGATTTGACCAGTGCCGTCTTAGGCAGGGGCCCTTGGGCACACAGAGTTTGGGGCCCTTCTAGAGAGCCAAAGACGTGAATTAAAACATCACAATTTGCTTTTGTTCAGTTACTTTATTGGTTATTCGATTGACGCCAACTTGTAGGTCAAGTTATATTCGTAGGTATTGTAGCGAAAAGTTAGAAAGTTGTAATCAATTTGTCTCAAATTAAAGTACATTTCTGCTGAGCAACCCTGGCTATCTGGGAGCCTTGTTAATGATGCCTTGAACTAAAACCAATGTATTTTTTTAAATTGATTTTTTGCTTGAATAATACATAGGTACTGGGTTTCGGAATTTCGGGGCCCCCATCAGCCCAGGGGCCCTGGGCACGTGCCCCATGTGCCCTTATGGTAAAGACGGAACTGGATTTGACTGACCACCTCAAACGATAGTTAGCCTTTATTTACCGTACTTCAAAACTATAGTTCATATGTACCTTGATCTTCTACTCCTGGACCTGGACCGTCTACTCCTGCTCCTGCTCCTGCGACTCCTGGATCGCCTGCTCCGTGACCTTGAGCGGGTATACGATCGCCGCCGCGAGCGAGAGCGCGAATGTGAGCGACGCCGCGAGCGAGAGCGCGAATCACGCGAGCGCCCGCGTGACCGATCTTCGTTCTCGTTGTGAGAATTATTTTCCGTCAGCTTCTTGAAGTATCTGAAAACATTTAGGAAATAGTCCAAATGTGCCTACAGAAATACATCTCTCAATATTGCGGCCTGGGTGCAGAGAAGCTGGCAATGTAAACGTCATCTTTGACGACACCTTTGGTGCAGTGGCTAAGCGATTGGCTTCTGCGCTACGGGTCGTGGGTTCGATTCCCACACGGAATAAAAATTTGTATGGCCGACAGATGGTTGTTTCGGGTCTGGGCGTTTGTTTGTGAGATTTGTGTCTGTAAACGCACCCACGATACAAGAGAAATCTTAGTGTGGGGCAATGTTTTTAAAAAAAAAAAAAAAAACTCTTCTTTATCCAAGGTTAGTGGAAAAGGAGGTACTAATCCGAAAGGGTGTTAAACTACCCATTATAATGAATACTTTCTTTCTACAACTTTCCCTAAAAGTCAATAGTTTAACCCTTTCCCTGTCCCATGAACCACATATGAACAAGTGCATTGTTTAACTATTGTGTCTGCTGTCTGGACAGTGAACGTGTTAAGAGAAATAGCAATTCAAAGATGTCATAAAAAACACGCTAAAATCTATCTATTCGTAGATATGAGCAGCTGTGCAATTTAGGTCAAATTTAAGGTCGGGATCAGAAGCTACATTTTCTGAATTCATGACAAAAGCAGTACTTTTTTTTTATAACTCAAAAATAATTTTGCATGTAAATAAAAATTATTGAATTTTTAAACTTTCTTTAAAACAGTTATCAGACTCATCAGTGACACTTTAAGTGGCTCGCGGATTAGTAACCCCTTTCAGACTAACCTTATATAGTAGGGTATTTGACTGAAAAAATCTAATTAGTCCGTCAGTAAGATTATCAAAAAATATTTGACCCGTACTTTTTCTTTTGTCACGTAAACCAAAATTGACGAAGATATGACACTTTTAAAATTGGCAAAACGTCACAAGCAAGTACAATTTTCACTTGCTTCTGACGTCACAAGCCCCCACTCTCAAGTTTTGATGCGTTTTATCTTTCCAAATGTTCATAGATTTAACAAAAGAAAAAATAAGTGTCCATTATTTTTCAAAACTAACTGGCGGACTAATTAGATTTGCAATTTATTGATGCTGTCAACATGCCTATTGAAGAAATATTCTTTATTATTCTTTAGTATTTCTACAAAATATTAAGCAAGTTCTCAAATGAGACCGATTTATTATTTGGAGCCTTCGATCCCCACCGCTGCCGCTGTGCCTCCCGGTACCCGGCACTAACCTGTAGTACTGGTGGTTGGCGTCAGGTCCGTCGAAGTACGGCATGCGCGTGTTCCGTCCGCGCCCCCGCCCGCGCCCCCGAGGCCTCCGCAGCGCGTACTCATTGGGCGGCGGGTAGTACGCGCCCCGCACCGGGTAGTACATGGACGCCGCTGACAGGGAACACGATAAGTTTTATGATAAACTATTATACAACACGTTTCTTATACGTAACGGGGGGAAAATCCGAAATAGGCGTTAGAAATAGTGATTAAAATATTTGCATTTCGCTTGCGGAGAATGTATGTAAGCAAGAGGGAAATAATGGAGGAGCAGCTATTTCTAATCCCATTCGTTCCCAATACACAATATTATCGCAAAGCGGTACGGCAAACTGCAATATCTATGCCTTCTTAATACATTTTAGATGAGAACGCGCGACAACTGAACTACAATAGGGTATTCTTTATTGTCTTCAGCCCCCCGATTCAGAACCTTTTCGATAAACAGCTGCCGACCGATTCGTTTTGTTATCTTGCTCCGTCTACGATTCTCGTAACGAGAGAAAAAAAGATAGCTTAGCGAATCGTTCGACAACTGGAGCCCAATTCTACTAACAGAAACGTTTATCAATTGCAACTGAATCATTTATTCAGACAGTTTTCGTTTACAAAAACCATCAAATTGTTTGACAAGAAAAACAAAACCAAACATTTTGACAGTTTTCGTATTACGAAAACTGTCTGAATGAACGGTTCACTTGGCTTAATAAACGTTTCTGTTAGTAGAATTGGCCCGTGACTAATCGGATCGTTCTGAATCAGGGGGCTGGGAAGAGAGATTATTACCATGTACTATTATTATTTGGAATTGGAATTAGATTCAAAGGGACTTTTATATTGTTGAGAGCAACTGAAAAGTATACCATACACAGTGCGTTCAATCCACGAAGAAGCGCCTCACTCCTTATTGTGGTCGACATCAACGTGGTGCGTATGAACAACTGGCGAGGCGTAAGCTGAGCTTTGCATTTGTGTGAGTGCATATAGAATCGATTGCCAAAAAGCAGTATAAACCGGTTTAAACCAAGCAAAGGACTTTCACACAAATGCAAATCCCAGCTTAGATCTCGCGGACGGTACACATTTCTTATTATTATCTTGTATTAGTGTACGTCACACATCTAAACATTGTGTAGCGATAGAACTAACGCAATAGCAATTTATAATGCACACTTTTGCACTGTAGCAATTTAGAGAGAGTGGGCGCGTCTTTATGGATTGAACTGTCTGTACAAATATCAAACGTAAGCAGATATTATATAAAATGTAAAGATACTCATACTTTGCGGTGGGTAGCCGTAGCCCGGCGGACAGGCAAACGGGTAGCCGAAACCGTAGGGCATGCTGTACATGCCCGCTGTAATACAAAATACATGTTATTTATCAAAACTGTTGTCCAACAACTGACTGCCTCGTTGGTCTGGCGGTCGCAAGCGCAACTGCTGAGCGTGAGATCATGCGTTCGATCCGCAGGTCGGGTAAAGTGTTATTGTGTTTTTCCGTGTGGAATTTCTCAGAAGCAGCCCGGAGTCTGGATTTTTGGCCGGTCGACGGCAATAGGCTCGCCCCCTATTACATGGGACGTAAAACATAACGGCGAAATGTGAGTGTACTGTTACACCTCTACCAACCCTTCGGGGAATATAGGTGTGAGTTTATGTTTGTCCAAATAAATCGTAGTAGTTATGCCCTTTTCAATGTAAGTGTGCGTCCAGAATGACGAATGAACGGCGCATTAAGTAAATGTTCGAAACGTTTGAATTTTGATATCGACATTATTAAAACATTTAAAACCAAAGTAAAATAAACGAAACACTAAACACGCGTGTACGCGTCAACTTTCCCGCGTGCACTAAGGATAAATATCGACGGTAAAGCCGCTCCGCAATACGCCCGTGCGCCGTCACTCAGGACGCACACTAAAGGTACTATTTCGATGCGAGCTGCCAACTGCAACTGACCGAACTGCGACCGATGGCGACTGCACGTGCTGCTGCCGCGGCGTTTGGAAGCCATTTCATATAAATACATACAAACCAGTAGTGCAGCTGCGGCCGACTTCATGCAGTAGCTGCACGTGCTGTCGGCAGTTGCAGTTGGCAGCTCGGTTCGAAATAGTACCTTAAGGCGTGAGTCCTGGGGTTTTTGTACAAAACGTTACCATACAAAGAATGTCAAATATTTTTCTGGCTCTCTTGCTCTTAAAGGGTTGGCGGGCCTGATTAAAGGTCACAGCTCATTAGAGCCACCCGCATCGCCTCGTCGCTCGGCGTCCACTCCTTATCAGCAGGTGGTTCACAGGTGGATGCCGCGTTATCCTGAGTCCACTCGATGTTTGCGCGCGGTTCACTCGGGACTTGTGCGTTGGCAATGCGCGGCAACGCAAGGCAAGCATGCGAGCAGCGAGTTGTCACAGAGTGGTCAACTCGTCGTCCGCGCGTGGACGGCATACGCCCGAGGCGATCCGGTGACGCTACGGAGTTGATGTAGTGAGCGCACATCCATACAAGTGAAGTATAAAGAATACTAACCGCACGAGGCGAGGCGATGCGGGTGGCTCTAATGAGCTGTGACCTTAAGACCCTTCGTGGACCGCAGTTGGCCGTATGCATGTGACGTATGTCGTTAGACCTTTTATCACTAAAACATCTCGGTAAACCCACCTGTGGTCTTGTTATACTCCATCTCTCGCTCCGGCGTGGTCAGCCTCTCAGTTTTGATCTTCTTGTGGTTGTCGCGTCCGTCCCTGGCGTCCCTGCCCCCCCGCCCGTCTGACGATGCCGAGCTGAGGGACGAGTCGCGTTTAGGCTTCTTCGTTTCAAGCGCCGAGCGAATTACTATGCGACCTGGAGGAAACGAAAACGGTTTGTAAGGAGTAATTAAGTGTTTTATGTAATAATAGTGACCAGCCCCAGCGTCGGTCGGGTACGTTTCATAGCTTAAATCTTTCCGAAAGAAATTTCCTAATTTTTTTAAACATTGCCCCACACTAAGATTTCTCTTGTATCGTGGATGCGTTTACAGACACAAATCTCACAAACAAACAAACGCCCAGACCCGGAACAACCATCTGTAGGCCATACAAATTTTTGTTCCGTGTGAGAATCGAACCCACGACCCGATAAGCAGAAGCCAATCGCTTAGCCACTGCACCAAACGTGTCGTAAATTAAGATTTCAACCGCATCAAAATCCATTAAGTACTGTAGAAAACGTAAAGGCTTCTACATACCAAAGCCGCCGCCAGCTGGCTTCACCCCACGGGTTATTGCCAGCGGGTTATTGCGACCAACTAAGCGAGCGAACATGACGCAAAACAATTAGTGAAGTCCGCCAGGCTTGTCGTGTGGCGGCTTTGGTGTGTAGAGGCCTCAGACAGACGCGAAACGCGACTTCAATTTATCGACGGCGAAGTGACAAGAACTCCTAACTGACAATTCAGCGATTTTGAGTTTTTTACGTAGATAGCCTTAAAAAAATCATTTGCGTGAACTGGTAGGCACAGCTAAATTTACTTTTTATTTTTTAATGGGTTATTGATAACTGACAATAACTATTAAGTAGCTGTGCATAAAATTTGCAGTCAATAGCTCATAATAAACTATGTTCCATGTAAAATTCCGTTTTCGCACATAGGAGTTCTTGGCACTTCGCCGTCGTTAAACTATTTGTAGATAGAGATGTTGACTAACAAGCCGTAGCCACATCGGCCCGCCTGGTAGTAAGTGATTACCAGGTAGCGGAATGTTATAGCAAACCAATTGAAAGGTGCTAGAGACGGGTCATTATTTTTTATCGAGTATTCAAGCTTTCGATACTTTTTAACAGCTGAGAGTACGGTCAGCATCAAAAGTAGCTGAACAGTAGAGTTTTTAAAACTTGGCATTAATTATAAAACGAATTGTTTTAAAACAAAAAGTTTAATAGATACCTAGAGCTGCTAGATATAGCTCTAAGTATGCCTTAAATTTTTTGCTTCCTATCAATTAGTTATCTAATTAATGCAAAGTTTAAAAACTCAAATGTTCAGCTACTTTTGATGCTGACTGTACAGACGGGCGGACAAACATATTAGCCATTTTTTAGAAACACAAAATAATAGATCAACACGAAATGTCAAATTGAAATAGATTCTACATACATAGAGCCAACTAGGTCCAGCCCTAGCCATACATTTTCAGAAACTCATTATCATTATGAACATAGAATAAAACAAAAACTGACCATTCAGAGCATTGTTGTAGTTATTCCTCTGTTCCTCTAGTAAGTCTTGCTGTTGACGTTTAATCTTGTCTATGATACGCGCACGCGCAGTCCTCTCGCCCGGCAAGTAGTAGTTCTCTCTGCTGCCATTACGTAGCAATTCTGGTCGTAACTGTAAATAAAAAAAGTGTTATAATATCTGTGGAAAGCAGACAAAGCTAGAATTGAACAGGGACAGCAAACATGAGATCCTGTGTGGGGACAGACTAGAATATAAAACTTCCTCACTGCATACTGGAAATAGATGCGTGTTGTAAGATTCAATGTCGTCAGAAACGGTCGCGCGTTAGCATCGCTACAGTCGCGATGCTGTCGCGCATGTCTACCGATACAGCAGCGGTGCTAGCACGGATTTTTTTATCGAGTCGATTCGAGAAATTGATTTATTCTAAACGTGTTTGACGAAAGATCCGTGCTCGCACCGCAGCCGCGCGTTTGCATCTTTTCTGTCACACGTTACAAACGCGACTAACGCGCGCTAATAGCGATACAGAAGCGCGTTTACGAAACGCGCGACAGCATCGCTACAAAAAGTCGCCGTGGCGTGGGCAAGGGGCCTTTCCTGTCTGCGCTTACTACGCGGTGGGACTAGGGTCAAAGTTGACCAAGTCAAATAATTTAATAAAAAAGTTATACCACAAACATGTAGATTAAACATTTATCAATTTTATGTTAACAGTGGATCACCGCATTGAACTGCAATCAGTATATTTTATATGCAGGGTATTTGACTGAAGAAATCTAATTAGTCCGTCAGTTAGATTATCAAAAAATATTTGACCCGTATTTTTTTTCTTTTGTTACGTGAACCAAAATGAACGAAGATACGACACTTTTAAAATGTCACAAGCAAGTACAATTTTTACTAGCTTCTGACGTCACAAGCCCCCACTCTCGAGTTTTGATGCGTTTTATCTTTCCAAATATTCATAGAATTAACAAAAGAAAAAATACGTGTCCATTATTTTTCAAAACTCTAACTGGCGGACTAATTAGATTTGCAATTTATTGATGCTGTCAACATGCTTATTATTTGTGGATGCTGGGGGTAACATTGGAGTTGCATTGATGTAGAATTTAGTTTATTTAATTTAATGTTATTTAGCTAACAACCATTTTCACCAATGAAGATTCAACAGCACCCATTGACGCGAAAGGTGGCACATTATACCGGCACCGCAACTGCACAGCTGCAGTTCTCTAAAACTCGAATTTAAGCTACGGCTAGCCGCTAGCGCGCTAACTACACGTGGTCCGCGAGGTGCAAGCTAGCTGTCACCGCGAACACAGTAGTTATATGGCATTTGTGAAAGGAGCGCGCGCGACGCGGCGACGGCGCAACGACGTTGTTTCGCTGGCGACTTGGAGTCGGCTCAAAGCGCGCAGGCTCCCAGTTGAGTTGTATGGTAGCGGCAAGCGCGCTAAGTGGGCACTCAATTGGCTATTTCATATTGACATTATGAAATATATTATACGACACACGATTTAATGCTCTAATTTGAATAACAAGTTCATTGCTGGGTTGGAGCGGTACCGTTGCGGTGCCGGTAGAGTGTGCCATGACCCTAAGCCCCGATTCGCACGAGTTTAAAAAGCGTTGCTTTAAAACCCGACGTTGGCGCTATTATGGAGTTCCTTAGGCTCAATTCGATTTAACGGCCAACGCTCAACGTCGAAAATCCAACAGTGCTCGGTAAAAAAGCGCCGCGCTTAAAAAACGCTTTCATGTGAATAAATACATGGGTGTTCATTTGTGTGATTTAAACGTTTTTTTAACGCCAGTTGAAAAAGCGCTCGTGCGAACTGGCCCCTAATCTTCTTTATCATGTTTTATCCTATCACTTTTGAGCACTGTTTCTACGTCATTAATTAGTTTTTTTACCAGAATATACTTGGAACAAAAACATTTACATCCATTTACCTCTATCCTTTTAAACAGCTCCTCAATCAGCCGTATGGCCTGCAGCTTCTTCTGTGCCTTCATGAGTTTCTTCTGCTCCTCGGCCACTTTGCTGTTCAGGTCCAAGTTATCACTCTGCATTAACTTAGCAAGTTGTTTCTTCTTTCGTCTCTCTTCTCTTTCGCGCATTTTTTCTAGTTTTTCTTTTTCGGTGCGCTCATATTTTTGCCTGAAAATATTTTAAGGATTAGACTTATTTACCCCTTATGGATAACATCAAAAGGGTTTGCCAGCCTACTTTGGGTATGTCTTGGGAGAGAGAGCTGGAGGAAGTCTACATGTCACAGGATGCTCAAACAGATACAAACAAGGCCACAACTGCATCCAATGTACCACAATAATTCCTTACACATTATTTTAAACCATGTTTAATAAGAAATATAAAATATGTTATACTTTGTAAACTTAGGCTTTAAAATTAAATGGATAACACCAGTTAGTAATAACTTTGCAAGTCTCTTTGACCATACGCAGTAAAGATTAAAAACCTGAAGGAATGGAACATTTTCTACTTTGTTTAAGATTAAGGCTAAGCGTATGCTGAGACGCAGGTGACGCAGGTGCACGCAGCACAGCGGAGAGCAGATTTTGTAATGTATGAACATACTAAGAGCTGCGTACGCTGCGGCGCAGACGCGTGCGACGCAGACATGCGTCTGCCCTGCTCTGCACCTCGTTGTAGTGCCGGCACAGATTTCTGCACGACGCGTGCATGTCTACACGTGTTTTTTACCGCTAATTTGGATTTTATTGCAATGAAAGAACATTTACGTGCGTTGTGAACTTTGTTTGTATGATGCTAATCATCCAGAATATTAAAAAAAAACGTTTGTCAACTCGATCGCGTCTTTGTACTAGTTAAAACTCGAATGTCTTCGAGCTACGTCGCAGCATGCGGTCGTGGCCTATGTCTGCCTCGCCTGCCCTGCGCAGCAAAATCTGTACTGTGCTGCGCTGCGTCACCTGCGTCTCAGCATACGCTTAGCCTAAAACTGGGACAGTATGACTATGTATGAAGTAATAATACCTTTCTTTAGCCTCTTTCTTAGAAACCCTCTCTTTTTCCGCCCTCTCTTCTAAATCTTTAGCTTGTTGACGTGAAGCCAGCCTTTCCCGAACTATTGACCTTCGCTTGACAGCAGCATCGGTCATATGCTTTGACTTATCAAATTCAACCTTTATTCCACACCATTCAGCTATTTCGTCACGCTTTCGCATAAGTTTCTTGCCTCTTAAAGCATCCATGCAGCGAACAAAACCAACGTATTCACTGAACTGGATGTAAGCCTCAAAGTACAATGCTGAATCTTGTGGGGGTGTTGTTATGCCTCTAATCGTTGATTTCATTTGCATTCTGAACGGGTCAGAGGCCGGAACATCAACTTGTCGGATAGAACCAAACTTTTCAAACACCTTTTTTAATAAGCTTTCTGAGGGCAATGCATCCTCATCTTGATCCCTTTCATGTACAAACCATCTGATGGGCAAATTGGATATGTGGATGGTGTCTGGGCGCTCTCCAGGCTTCATCTCATCCATGTCAGTGGTATCACGGAAGAATGAATCCCAGTCATGTCGACTCGGGAAGTCAGACTTGGCTTCACTAACCCGAACCTTTAACTGGTCAGGATAATCCTTCAACTGTACAATACGGTCCTCGAGCCTCGCCAGGACTCTGTCAAGATTATCTCGACTCTCCAGTTCCGCGTCAAATCTTATCACTTCCGAACTATGCTTTGACACTTTTAACGAAGAGAAACTATCAGGTTGGATCATCTTTCGCAACTTCTCCATGAGTTCCCAGTTTGATATTGACTTGCCATGTACCTTGTGGGAGGGGAGCTGGACAGAAATGTTAATCTTTGCAAAGGATTTAAGATACAAACGCTGCGGCAAGTAAAGAGCCACAGCGTCCGAGGGATCTCGGCATACTTGGATGTTCATTATGAAAACTTGACCTAACCTAACCCTTAAAACTAACTATGTACGATAATAATGAGAATAAACAAAGCGAATTACAATGGAATGACAACAGAATAGTCCTAAATTACAAGTACGAAAATACATCGATAAATAATAGTGTAGTAAATCTGAATCTGATTTTATGAGAAATGACCAAAATTTAGTCCAGCCAAAGCCCCCATTGCAGCTCCTATAAAAGTTGTATATAAAGTCAAAGTTGCACAATATTTTCAACTGGAATTATTTTAATTTTCACTTTTAAAAGCAATTTCCCAAATTGTAAGCTTTTCCTCCATTTTGCTTGACAATTGACATTTCTTTTTTTTTACAGCGATAGAGTATATTATTTAATTCTTTTCAATGGCTTTGGATACGAGTCCTTAAAGCATAAATTAAATTAAAATCATTAAAATGCTTGTGTAACGCTTTATTCGTTTCAGGGGGCTTACCATGACGTCTTAAGAAAACGTTTAAATGCCAGCCAGTCAATATCCGTTCAAAAGCAGGCCTGCTTCTGAATCGCTAAAAATCGTACCATGACAGTACAAAAGGTGAACGACTATTCAACCAAGTTGAACGGATAAGCTTGTTTATGGTACGAAAAGTCTATACAAAAAAAACAGGTGAACGGATTTCGTAAACGTCAACGTAGCAGGCCTGCCGCAGGCCTGCTCTAACGATGTCATAGTACAAAAAAGCAGGGCAGTTCAACTTCCAGGCAACTTCTGCCCTGCTTTAAGAGGTCATGGTAAGGCCCCTGTTATGACACAAATCTACACCATTTTTATGTATTATTAACCACTATGAGTTTTATATTTTATTCAATAATTACTGTAAACACCGAACTTCATTGGATGATTTCCCGCCAAAAACCTTGCATCACTTTTTTAACAAGTCCAATATGTTTTATTTTACTGGCATGTCGAGAAATGCAAAAAATCTTAAAGGTACCCTGCTCTTGTAATGCTGGTGTTAACATGATTAATACAACTGCATACTCGAAAAATGTGCCTGAATTTTAAGTAAACGGTTACATATTTAACCGGAGAAACAATGCTGATCAAGACCATAGAAATAATGTTCTAAAACAACACCAGCTTTATGTAAATATCTTCAAGGCAGTTGTCGCAGTAGCGGGTCAGAATGGGAATCACGTTGAATACAGCCGAAAATATATAGCAAGGCAATTCATATTGATAAAAGTATCTATTTCGATTGAAAACAACCCTAACATACTCGAGAAAATGAAGACTGGAATCACGGACTAGAAAAGAAAGAAAAATCTTTTTTTCCTAGTCCGTGACTGGAATAAATATACTACAGGGGTAGGAAATAGTGAACAAAAACAAATCATTATAAAGTATCTTTTATTTTCTTTATTACAGGATCACCGCAAACACTTGTATAGCGACGAGCTACCGTGGTCCGCATACAAATGATATATCAAATAGACCACGCCATTCTTACAGCTATTCATAAATAATTTAGCTAAAATTTACACAGCTCTGCGTTTACATTATACTAGGTATTTAAAAAAAGTTAACTACACTAGCTTTCCTTCACAACTACCAAGGCCTACGTATTATCTCCATTTTGTTTGCACGAAACTTGATATTCATTTTCATATAAAAAATAACATTCCATGTATTACATCAATAGTTGTTTTGAAATCGCGCACTCCTGGTATTGTCATGTACATTGATAATTAATATTTATTATAATGAAATGCAAAAATAGAAAATTGGTCTATAACATGCTTTTTGCTTATTACAAAATAAGCACAGTCAAAGTGGCATACTTACATTAATACTAAATCGGAAGCCTAAGTCACTATTTTATTAGTATTTTACTAATAAATAGCGAAAAAGGAGCGTCTAATTTCAAAGTATAAATGCATGAACAATTTAATGTTCTTTTTCACGATATCAAGTCTCATGGAAACTAATCTATCACCATCATACAGAAATAATACATAATAATTATTAAGTTAAAATACATTGCAACAGCAAACTTGACTTGTGGGATTTCAGTAGCCTCTGCATTGTGAAATAAAAACATATTTTATAAATATATTTTGGATCATTCAAGTCAAAAACTTATTACATAAACATTGCGAAAACTGGAAAGTGGAATTTCATCACCTTTTACATAATTTTATGCACATTAATTTAGACTTAATGTCAACGATGTACGGTACATTTATTATCAATATGTATAATTTATTACCGTGACAAGCATTACGTCACGTATGGCGTCCAAAAATTTGCATTTGTATGTACATATTTTTATTTTTTTCAACTCTTAAATCCTAATTTACGAATGTCGTTGGAAACATATTTAAGAATTATACTCGAATCAAATTGCAAATTAAAAGCTAAAATGAAATCCCAACAAGCCACATGATGAGACCTTACAAAACAAAATATCCGTCTTGTTTTCAATCTATTGCGGCGGTTTAACAAATAAATAAAACAAAAATAAAAAAAAAAACATTATGCGTCGCGCAATTAAACTTCAAACAATCCAGAAAATTGATTTCGCATCACAAGCTCCATCTATAGGAACGATATTCATATTTCCTGATGGAAATGTAGTTTTTACTATGTGGAAATTAATCCACGCTAATTTCACTGGTAAAGCCAGGAACTTCATCCATTACCCACAATAACCCATGTTAATTATCCAATGAAGTTAGTGGGCAATTGAATGATTGGCGAAAGGGATCAAATGTAGCAATCAAATCTGGCCGAACTCGATTTATTATACCTTAAGTAGCTTTACATATTATTGCATATATTTAGGGCATATTATTGACTTAAAAATACATAAATATCAGCCTGTTAACAGCCTTCCCCACTGATTGCTATAATGAATCATCTTGTAGAGTTAACCACCATGCTTTGCAGGTGAAATTGTGATTACAAAAAAGTATGACCAGATATGGTGTGACCACATTCGAAGCCCTTTCGCCTTAAGCTACTTAAAATATAGCATGCATTATAAATTATTATAAGATTTGTGCATTTAACAAGGCATTTATTATTTTCGTTCCTGGCTGGGTAAATTATTGCCATTTTCTTACAGAAAATTTTGTGGCGAGGCCCTTAATAGCTGTGATTTTTTTCTAATTGCCGCCATCACTATCTTATATAATTTTGTCATGCCCTTCTTATACATTATAATTTTTGTTGGCATAGTCACATTATTATGATATAAAATGTGACCAAATTTGTGAAGTACTTTTAAATTGTGATGATAATTCGATAAGCATCTTATTATGCAATTCAAGCAATACTTTTCATATATAATTTAAAATAACGCTTACTTTTTCAGTGTCACACCAAAATTTTAAGTATTATTTTTAGTAAGTATTTCTATTAAATGTATTGCTGAAATAACATATATTATATTGCATAGATGCAGGGTAAATAATATTTACATTTCGTATACATAAACTCAACATACAAATTAACTTAAAAATCATACCAAATCTCTCTTCAGAAAAACTCAACTCAACCAAAACTAAACGTTCACAACATGTCTATAGCTTTTGTTGAAATTATTTAAAAAATTAAATTCTCAGTCTTCTATTGAATAGTACAAATAGATTGCTATAAATAAGATCTTTCGATTTACAATATAGTATCATACAGTTTGTACAAGCTATGGAAAAATTGACACGTCCTTTACGCCTTTAGCATCCATATTTGGACATTATATTGTAACTTAGTCACTGGCAGAGACCCTCGACTGGTTTGCACCTTATCTTACAATCCCGTTTATTGTCACCGCACTATTTCATTATAAGTCTTCACTCTTAACTCTTTTAAACTAAAAACTGTCTCACAACACTGCCAGTAAATGTTCCACTTCATGTTTTGTCACTACAAAATTAGCCAATTAATACTATGTCTGCACTTCTGTCTTCAGCATTAACGTAAGAATTGAATTTTGGAACTTCTCACGTATTCAGAATATTTGGATCCAGATGGGATGTTTGAAACAACGATCGATCAACATAATAATACTCAGGCGCGCATATGATTTTATGTTCTTTTTACCATTTGTCTTCTTGTCAACAGATTTTTGACGTTCAGCTCAGCTTGCTCCGTATTCAAGGCTTGTAGGACGACATCATGCCACTGTTTACTTTGACACGTTCAACAGGACATTACGTAGACTCTTCTCACGGATAGATAAGGTCTGGATTGCGTACATTTATTTAATGTGAAAAGGTATGTTCAGTTCTTGTTGGTAGAGCTGTTCCTCGTGTTCTATTTAGTCCACTCCATACTCTGGTAGGTGTGGGATTGTTTATCTGTCCAGTCTATCGCAGTTTACCGTGGAACTCGTGCCCAAAGGGGAGGTGATGCCCGTAGTGTGAATGCGGGGCGAGATCGTCGTCCTCCGATCATTATACCCAGTTGGGTACTGTCGTGGTCCCTCAGTTGGCGCGCGCACGCTTAGGTTGTGGCTGCGCGTGTGTATTGTGCGCGTTGTGCTGCGCGTGCGTGGTGTGCGCGCCGTGCGCGTTGTGCTGCGCGTGCGCGTGCGCGGGGCGCGGCTGTCCGTGCGGCGCGTCGTCGGCGGCGGGGCCGGAGCGCAGCATGTACTTGAACTGTATCATGTGCTGCATCACGTCACGTATCTGTACGAGCGCGAGTCCGTTCTCTCCGGCCGCCGCAGACTTGCACTTGCCAGAGTTGCGGAGTACTTGTAGTTGTGTTCTGTAACAATATTACGTAATGTTTACAATCTGAACGTGTCTTAAATATTGACTACATTTTATAAATTTATGAGTAGGTACAATAGTTTTGATACAAGTAGTAGAAGTACCTACTTGCGAGTAATCAATTTCAAGTACCTACAGTACTCGTGTACCCTTCCAAATACCTACTAAGTCTCAATGAATCTCGAAGTCCTTGAAATAAAATATGGAATTTAGGTTTTCATACCAAAATGGTGAAAAAGAAAGCCTCATGGTGCGATTTCTTCCATCTGTCTGTCGGTCATTGCAATAGGGACCAAAATGTAGGGTTGAAATAAAAAAATGGGGTTACTAGGTCAAATGTGGTATCATACGAAAAGGCTTCTTTTGCATAATGTAATTAAAAAAAAAATTGCTTATTAATACGGTCCTAAGTAACTTAGGTACTCTTCATGCATAGTGACTAAAGGTACGAGAAAGAGGGCTATGTCCAGCAGTGAATTACAATAGGCTGTGAGCTGCACTGTCTGTACAGATCTCTTAGGTATATCAGCAGCTGTGTACTCACGAGTTAGGTCTGAAGAGCGTGATGGCGAGCGCGTCGAGCATGGCGCGGCACGTGGTGAGCGACACGCGCGGGAAGAAGTGGCTCGCCAGGTCCGGCAGGGTCATCAGCAGCTCTGTGTACTGGTACGGCTTCGCGTTGATGCAAGGAACCATTATGTTCTCCACCAACGCCTTTTGTACCTGCACAAAATATAATAACCATGAGATTTGGCATTTAAAATGGAAGGTGAAGGTACTGACGATGACAGAAATGGTTTAAATGCTTACCTTATACGGCGTATGGTTGCCAGTTATATTGATGTCGGGGATTGGGGTAAGCCTTTTGCGACTGTCCACGGAGTGAGAGGTTGAGTGGCCATTCATGGAACCGGTCACTTGTGGGGGCACACTGCAATTCAAACAACACATTAGGGTCTCGATCTTCATATACATTTTGAGCACACATCTTTGGGACTATGGCAGAACTGATAAGTGGCTCATCACCAACCAAAACTAGCAAACTAATTCAAATAAGACCAGCCGCACTGTTTGTTTGGTGCCTTCGTTAATCAGCTGGCGTGAAGCGGAGTGAGTAAGCGTCTCAGAGCGAAATTCACAGACCGCATGAAACGCTTATTTACATTCGCTCGAATTTGAACAGTATTTTTATTAAATTAGATTCATATTACTAGGCAGTCACATTCTGTGGCTTCGTCTTAGGGCACAAATTCTTCTCAAAAAATGTGAGGCAATCAAACATAATAATTGATGTAACATTGACGGTGTTTGCTTTTGCTGCAAAAGCTAAGTAAGCCTCTTTTTCAGTGCGGCCATAGCCCAGCTTTTAACATGATATTGCTGCTTAAAATACCGCGTGATTAGATTAAATCCTGAGTTCTGGAACATATTAAGTGACATGCTCTATTTTCTGTTAATAACTATTGTAGGTACTAATATACACGAGATACATCGAGTCCACCATTAGTTACGTAATTCCTTCCAACTACCTATAATTTCTATAGTAAATACATAGACACGCGGTATTTTAAGCAGCGGGGGAACCCTTAAATAGTTTATAATAGTGAAATAAAGCGTATACAATAAATATTAATTTATGATTGTTGTTGGACAGTGTCAAGACAATGGCGAATGGAATGTACACACTTCAGTAAGAACAGCCGTTATTTTAAAATAAAATATTTTGCATTTCCCCGACAAACTCCACTTAATAATATCATGAAGTTAGGAGATAATAAATATGTCAGATCTTCTCAAAATTAAATGCAGGAAAAAAAGTTACAGTGCGTTCAATCCACGAAAACGCTCCCCACTCATTTTTGTGGTCTGGGGGCTTACTATGACCTCTTAAAGCAGGACAGAAGTTGCCTGGAAGTTGAACTGCCCTGCTTTTTGTACTATGACATCGTTAGAGCAGGCCTGCGGCAGGCCTGCTACGTTGACGTTTACGAAATCCGTTCACCTTTTTTTTGTATAGACTTGGTTCAATAGTCGTTCACCTTTAGTACTGTCATGGTACGATTTTTAGCAAGCACCCAGTAGACGCGTGGTGCGTATGCACACATCTAACTATTGTGTGGCGATAGAACTAACACAATATCAATTTATAATGCACACTTTTGCACTGTAGTGATTTAGACAAAGTGGGGCGCATGTTCTTGAATTGAACTATTTGTATATATTTCTAAATGATGTTCCGATGACGTGTGACGCATGCTCATTGCTCACTTGAAACTTGAATTCATGCGATGAAATGCAAACAATGAGCGCGCGTCTACGCACATTTCACGTAGCAAACATATTTTTAAGAATTAAGTTTTAAGTTTAAAAAAATGATTCAAAACTTAACTGGACTGATGTAAATTAGTTTCTAGGGAAATACAAAATATAATTAGAGGGTTAACTAGTTACAAATAAGGGTTACAATTTGTAACTTACAATGGGTTTACTAGTAAGTGTTACGTGGTTAGTTAAGTTAGGCTGTTCTTACAAAATCCACTACAAATGATGAAAAAATCCTCACTTCATGGTTGATGTGTTTGCCGAGCTCCTCACCAATGGTGGAGGGGGTTGCTGACCCATCGCCATTGTAATTGCACTGTTCGGAAACTGAAATAAACGATAAAACAAACATTTTCACGCGGCACTAGAACAAAGGGCGAGTGCAAGGAAAATTATTGTGGAAGACTATGATAAACTAAATATATATAGCGAGATATATTCACTGGACTGGTTATATTCAATTAGGCGAAACTTTTTTTACGGGATTTAATAATAAGGTACCAAGTATGGTAAGCATTTTCCTTGAAAAGCTGAGTTTATGCTAATTTTATTAGAAGTGGGAAAACCTATTCAAATCCATCATTTACTATGTTTCTAGATGTGTAAGTCAACGCAAAGCGTGTTGCTGTAACGCGTTCGTAATATTACCTGTACGTTACGCTGGTGTTGCGACCGGTGTTGCGGCATCGCTGCTGCAGCGGCCGCGATCGCCGCGTTGTTGTACCGCGCTGCTACGTGCGCCTGCGCCACTTGTGCCTGAACAATATAATATTCTTGTTATAGAGGCTGCTAAAGGTAATATTTGAGGACATAAACATTAACTAGATCTAGCAGTGGATAATTATATTTTGAAGAAGAAGAAACCTTATCTTTTGCAACAGCTACGAGTATTTAGGGCATCTGCTAGAATTGTTTAATGGATTAATTTGGCAATAAGGTCCGACGGCCCAACTGATGGAAAGTGGTTATCGCCGCCTATCCACCTACAAAATCGAGGTTACTGATGCGATGCCAACCTTGAGGCAAACATGGAAAATCTCTGGTACTGAAATTAAGCCTTTATTGGATAGGTACCCATATAACATTCGTAATAAATAGAATTGAGTAGTTTTTGCCCGCGACTTCAGGCGACACAGGAACCGTGCAATGACCAAAATGCATTCCCGAGCTTTTCATTCTAGGGCGACGTTATTGTTTGAAGATACGTGAGGGACGACTGGCGTTAATGAATGAAAGCTTAGACTAGCAGTTAGATGATGCGCTATGGATAAGTGTGGGAGAGTCTACAAGGAAAAGTCTGAAGACGGTGTCATTGACCCAATTACAAATAGTGCCAATAAATACGTAGGTTCCGGTCGAATGAGTCAAAATTTTATGGAAATAATGAATAAACAATGAGTGACGTCACAATTAAGGCAATTTCTATCAGATGTTTGATAACAATGCGTTTCCTTTTGTGTTTGAGCAATTGTTCCAATAACATAAGACTGAGGGGAAAATAATGCATTTAGAAATTATTTTTTAAGCTAAATGAAACTTAGTTCAAGTTATTCTATACCGTTCTACTGCTAAGTCAACCGGGATGGAAAGGTTTCGTTCGTCGACAGGCACCATAAGATCGTTAAGTTTTAAGAGCCCCTAAATTAGGTCTAGGTATTTTGTTCTTACTCAATACTCAATTTCTTTAATGCGTTCCAAAATGTACATGGTAAATTTACATTGGTTGGTGGGTATGTAATAGTCACAATTTTGGACCCTGTCGGGCACAGCATAGAAATGCGGGAGAGAGGAGGAAGTAGCACTAAGTGTTTGCTTCTAATACTAAATTATTATATTGCACATTATGTCTTTTGTTAAGCCAGTCAAGATTCTGGTCTCCAAAGATGCGGCAGTTCTTACAAAAACGGAGTAAAACGTACCTGTGCGAGCCTCAGCACTTGCTGAGTCTGCGCCTGCGTCAACGTTGCGGGCAGACTCCATCCGTTCGCCAACGCTTGCACGGCAGCTGCTGACAGCCCCCCGTGGGGCATCTGCATGGCCGCAGAAGCCGGGGAATGCCTCTGCGTGGTCGCCCGCCGGCCTCGTGTTGACTGGCTCGTCACGTTGTTGAGGTTCACGCCGCCTCCGGAGCCGACTCCCACGCCACCGACCACGCCCGGGGGAGGCGCGGGCGGCGCACGCGTCCATTGACCGCCCCCTGCTACGGATCCTGTTGAAGGAAGACGATTTGTTAAAAACTGTTATGGGGAGAGTTTGTGTTATGCATGGGTAATAAAGATAAAAATTTGACCGTACTATGTTATTGGTACCTACACAAAACATATTTCAGTTCACAGTTAAAATAAAATTATCAAGAGTCCAACAGAATGTCATCATGTTGATTCTGAGGCACAAACCTCTTCTACCAAAGAGATTTTTAGTTAAGTCTCAATTTTTTATTACTAATAACATCAATTTGTTAGTGTGAGATCTCCAAAATGTTGACAAAGTTTGTCAAACGTTTCTGTTGTTGTAAACAAATCTTATTTCCTGTAACTAAGTAGTTATTGCGTCATTTATTTGCTATCGCTACGGGTCATTCTGATGACACCCAAAAACGTAATAAAATTGCGCGTTAGCATTGTCAGGAAAAGCTGGATAGATACGGACCACATGATTATTAGTTATTAAATGCTCAAGCGAACACTTGACAAGCGATGATGGGCAGCAGTGCACGATGGTTGGCTTCGCGGTCATCAACCTGCTTGCCCAGCGTGTTCACTACGGGCATTGATCCCCCTGAGCATCCACCAGAGCTGTGCTAAGCTGCGTAGCGAGGAATGTGTTTTGTAAGCACCAATAGAATCACTTCATTAACCTAGCTTCGCTTTGCGCAGCTCTGGTGGATATGGGCTTAGCGGAGCGAGGTTTTTGTTCATACAAAACAAGCGAGAAATGCCAGCGAGGAATGTGTTGCTAGGAATGTGTGCGAGGATTTGAAAATATGCGCCTACCAGTCAGTCTATAGATGGTGTTAGGAAGAGGTAGATGATCATTTGTACACATTAAGCATTATACATTCCTCGCACAGCTCTGGTGGATAGGGTCACACCGTTTCACATCCTCGCTACACATTTTCGCACCGCACATTTTCCTCGGACAGCTCTGGTGGATGTCCAGCCTAAGAGGTTTCAGCCCAGAAGTATAAGCTGTGCTAAGAAGCGTTATAATTCCTCTGAATACTGAAACAGCATCTGGATTTGTGGGTCAAATATGCCAAAAATACATCGTGTTTCATTCTTGTTCATTGCGGGGGGCGATCGGTACAAATTCCTTACTATCGTTAAATATAACATATCGGGTTTTTCGTAAGAAAAATGGTTTTTCGCGATAGGTACTTAAAGACAGAGATAAAAGAAGCTTTCTATCAATATTTCAATTTATTTGGCAATATGAATGAGTTTTACATATTATCAGTTGCTTATCATTTCCAAGAAAAGTAATTGAACCTTTGGAACAGGTGACTATGATATCCGTCAACGATAAGCTGGAAAAATACGATGTTATCGAGACCGCGCCTACGTCATATCAAACGGCACCAATACACTTCATTTTGATACCGACATGCAAGGAAAAGACCATGAGAATTACGTAAATTGAATAGGTAGGTTTCGCAATCAACTTCTAGTACAATCAGTAATTACCTAGGTACCAAAGGTAGTGTTAGGAAAATATCAATTGAAATATTAGACAATGGATGCCCTTGAAATTCTCAGAATATGCACTAAAAAGGTCACACAGGCTAGATGGCGGACAATTATGCGTGACGTCATATGCCATGTTCTCGACCTGGTTGGCGGGTTGTATTACAAATTTTGAAGGTCCTTTTTACAATGTATTGCAGCTTTGGCGTTTTGGGAACGTTTCTCCATTCAAATAACTTTGAATCTCTCTCAAGTTTTGAGTATTGAAATATATTGAGATAAGATTGTTCTGGTATATACTGTTAGCTGCCAGTTATTTTAAGGTTAAGCAAAAACAATCATCTAAGTACTTGTCGTTTTTTTTCTTGTTTATTTCAACGTCTGATGACGTTAAAGCAATCAACTGTGAAATCTTACGAAACGTCGAGTTCCCAACTGGGGAATTTGATCTGAGATAAATCTGTAGTGTTTCGTACCGACATAATACACGTAACGGGAATCAAGAGAAAGCCTCAAGCCGCTAGATGTCAAGATTTCTTTCGCCAAACACCAGATTGTTGGTAATCGACCCGTTATCTTTAAAACCGTTATTAATAACATCTTTTGTATGGTAACTTTCTTTAATCAATTTATTGATATATTTCCGCTGTCCAAACAAACTGTTTTTCAGTGTTCTTGGCGATAAAGCTAATAAATGATTAACGGAGAGAAAGAAATAAGTAAGTACTTAAAACGGTTGGTGGTAGGATCTATACGGTCCAACTGGCTAGCTACCACCCTCAAATTAAAGTCCGGCGCGCCAAGCAGTTTACAGTGTTCCGACGTGTGTATGTGAGAGCCAGAGGGGTATAGGGGAATCTCTCTATATCTCTGTTACTTGGATTCGTGTGCTCCATCTTAGACCCTGCCTGCACTTACCATCAGGTGCGACAAGGGACAAGAGCGACGAACCCAAAAAGAAAAAAAACTTAAAAGTTATGCAAACTTTTTAAATGAGAACTTTTCTCCAGCTTAGCTTTATCGCGACCATAAACGGGTGTTACAGAATATTTAACAATGGAAACGAGTCGGGATAAGCCTGGCCATACCCGTGGGTTATGTCTGCGTATTTCTTTGAACAAGTTTTTACAATAAAAAAAAAATACAAAGAGATCGTGAAAAAAGGAGGTTGAACACAAAAGGAACTTGATTGTGAAATTAGAGCCATGTATTGAATCGTAGACAATGTTTCGGACACAAATTGCCAGCAGTTTCTGAATCTAAATTTTGTCATCAAAAGCTGTTAGTACTTAGTGTAGTTTACCGCAACATGTTGTTTCAAAAACCCGTACATAGACGTTAACCCTTTATGGGTAGATTTTACGTTAAGGTACATATGAAACCACAATTACTTGGCGTCACTGGCGATCATGTTGGCTAAATTCATGTTGGTGGTCGCGTTTGTGTGCTGTGCCCATTTAAGGTCGATGCGTTTTTAGCGTAAGGGTAATTCTTACAATATTTTCGATAAAATCGACAATAAAGTCAGTCGGTTCGACTCGCGACCTCGCCGCGTGATCAGCTCATGATTAACACGCTCAGCGCCGATGTATCCTTAATGATACACCATAAGGTGTTGTCACAGGCCAGTGTATCCTTAATGATACATCACGATGCCCCGACTTCGGTGGCCGGTGTATCCCTCAGTACATACCGTTTCATACATTTTAGTAAGGCGTTCAAAAGCGTTATTTAAACAATTTTTTGCAGTAAGTGGTACCAGTAGAATTAGATTCTGCAATAAAAAAACGCAGTTCCAGCACGCTTTTCCAAAAATCGCCTTGGCGCTAAGCGTGTTAAGGACTCCGTTTGGGTCCGAACCTAGTCGGGCAATCCCGAAAAATGCACGTGAGTAAACCGTAATTAATCATAAATATGAATAATGTCAGACTAATGGGTTGGTTACAAGCGCTGTACAAATTTAGTTTCTGCCCTATAAAGGGTTGAACGCAAAGTCGTATGGTACCGTCCGCGAGGCCTAATCTGAGCTTATAAGGCCTCTACACACCAAAGCCGCCGGCACGGCTTTACCCGCCGGGTTATGCCGGCGGCCAACTAACGCGAACTAAGCGAGCGAACATAACGCAAAACAAGCCCGGCGGCATAACCCGCCGGGTTAAGCCGCCGTGCCAAGCCGCCGTGCCGGCGGCTTTGGTGTGTAGAGGCCTTTACATTTGTGTGAGAATAAATGCAGACGCGTCCTTTGCTTGGTTTAAACCGGATTATACTGCTTTTTGGCAATCGTATGTGCACTCACACAAATGCAAAGCTCAGCTTACGGCTCGCCAGTTGTAGCAACCTGGATGCGAATTACAACTGTTTTTTTTTCAAAGGCCTGCCGAACATTATCAGAAAAAATTTGACGGCTGCGCGAAGACCCTCTACTATAGGTACATTTTGTAACAGAGCCAACAGACTATGGGATCAGGCAAATTATGACTGGTGCGGGATCTAGTACAACATGTATGAGCAGAGTTGCGGGTTAGAATTTTTCTGAGTGTGAACTTCAAAATGTCTAGACCAGAATCACATACACGTCAATATAAATATATAAGCCACCTGTTACGTTGCTTTATGGAATGCTTGCGCTACTTTGTCGTGATTACATCGATCGATGGTCAAGCGTTCTTACAACGTTAAAATATTTCGACTTTGCAAAGGGAATTTCAAGCGTCAACAACTACGTAAAATAACGGTGGAAAATTCCGTATTTTTGCTAATTCTGAGAATAAAGTTTGTTCAAAACAACAGGAAGACAACTAACTCTTGCGGGCACATTTTAAGCCTTTGTCGACAAAATGACTATGAAAATGCTAGACAAAATGACATGATTTAAATAAAATGGCAATGTCATTTTGTCTATTCTTTCGTCGACAAAACCCATGTCTACGGTGTTCATGCGACGCCTGCTGTAGTTTTCCTGAAGAAATAACGTGAAATAAGTAATTTTAAGGATATTAGAAGCCTCAGGAATGCCGTTATTTATATCAGCTTTACATATTGTTAGCGGTGAAGGAAAACATTGAGGAAACCTGCACACATGAGAGGGCTCCATAAAGTTCTCGATGGTGTGTGTAGCCCGCCAATCCGCACCAAGCTAGCGTGGTGAACTAAGACCTAAATTGCCTAAACCCTTCTCATTTTGAGAACAGGCCCGTGCTCAGCATTGGGCTGGTTATGTTACGGTAAGGATACACGGTGACACTGACATTTGACACAATGCAATCGTGACACTGAAATTAAACCCGAGCTAATGCAGTGTAACGGCGATGTACACAACACACAACGACTCGGTGTCGACACTGAGTGTCGAGTGTAATGTCACAGAATAGTAAGTAATGTGTTGTCGTGTATCCTTACCGTTACATTTGGTAGTAGGTACTTTACACACAAAAACATCGTTTAGGTATAATACGTATACGAAAGGTTACGCAAAACATTTGGCAGATTTAATTTCTGATATGTTATTGTTTTATGATTTTAGCTAGTATTCAAATTGGATATCGTTGGTAAAGCTTCTCAATAAAATTAGTAGAATAAGCCGTTAAAAAACTGTCATCATGGTTTCAGCTTGATTCTTTTGTGGATAAGACCATCCCCTCGCTTCCCATGGGTGTCGTCAGGGGTAACGGAGGGATTATTGTTAAGGGGGACACAGCATGTGTATTAATAACAACAAACTGCGCTTGCGCTTACAAAGCGACATTATGGCAAGACCGCTCTTATACGAAAGAGGTCTAATCTACGTCCTTCACTACCTCTTTCGACTGATGTGATGACTAATGTTTCAGTCATCAATTAAATTGAATAGCTTCGTCTGCGAAAAACAAAATTTGGCGGCGCCATGTTCTCGAATTCGATGTCAGCAAAGGGAACCCCATGATTGATGTCTAAATACTAAGTACGTTGTCATAAATATGTACTTTTGTACATACTTAATAGGGGAAAAAATAAAAATATTAATTCTTGTTTGAACACTGATAAAAGAGATATTATTCTGCAGAAACAGTCATGTCATCATGCAAATCGACGGCCCCCACGTATACTATCGAAATTGCAAAAAAGCCATTTTCGTTTTATTGCACTAATTGCAAGTAGAGATTAAGATGTATAATTCTATATAAAAATTATGTACCAATTTTTATACCCTCAACTATTTTTCAATCGAACAAAATCGAAAATACATAAAGTGAACATACTAAAACATCGAACTTGCCACTTTCGATATTATACGTGGTCAGCGGTGCGCGGGCGCGACACGAAACTACCCGTTTCGTCAGTGTTACCCAAATATTGAGCGGAACGCACGCGTGGATTTTGAGGTTAGGTTTAGGTTAGTTTTTATAAGTTTCAGTTCAAAATGAATAGAAGAGGTTTACAAATGATAAATATGATAAAATAACGCAGTGAAGGTGCACCAGAACATATTACTTCCGAAACAAATGATAATCAACCCGGTAAGTTTTAAAGTTTTTCATTCTTTTACGCGTTTTTGTTTGTTTAAAATCTAAAATGTAAAAAAAAATATAAATTTGTTATTAGAACCTGTGTAGTGACGGTCTATTTATGACAAAAATTAGTCAATTTTTTGTTGTTTTGGAATAATTGATTTTAAACTATTGAAAGTGGTAGATTCGACACTATACTGATACAAAGAGTAAATTTGTTCCATCGAATGTACCACTTTCGATAGTTTTCCCTGGTATTTGTACTAGCAAATTTATCGAAAGTGGTACATCCGATACTTTTTTCTGCTATGAACACATCGAATGTACCACTTTCGATACTTTACTACGACAAAGTAATAGATTGCCCTGCATTTTCGATATTATGTTGTATTAATTTTTTATTTTTTTTTGTATTTTCAGTATCTCCTATGCGGTGTCAATTCACCGACGAGGAATGGAGATATTTAAATGACATTTATGATGAAAATGATGCGGTTGATGGGAATATTGTTCATAATGATTCTGATATCGTTATTTTTGATAGCAATGAATGTACTCCGGTTCCATCTCCTAACTCTATTCAAGATTTTGATTGCCCAATAAGCCAAACCGAACAATCTTGTACCAACGATGTTCAAGAACCTTGTGACATTCCAAGTGTAAATTCTTTGATATCAACATCAGCATCTGAACCAGGAACACCCAATACCTACACTGTCAGCAGAAAAAGGACCCTCAAGGAAGATCCGGGTAAGAAAAGAAAGAGGCATGTAAACCAATGGACTGATGTTCGTAGGAAATTGCTGAAAAATTCTGGACAAAAACACATAAGCAAAAAAGGTAAGGAAATGCCAGCCAAAATACTGAAAAGTTCATGTCCATTGACTTGCAAGCTGAAATGCTCCATTAATATTAGGGAAGAAATAAGACAACTTATTTTCGATAAGTTTTGGAAACTTTCAGACCACTCTAAGCAATGGGAGTATATTAACAAATTTACTAAGAAAATTGAAAAAAAGAGGCAAACTAAGGAAGGACCATCGAGAAGGAAGTTCACTACTAATTATTACTTACCTGTTCCGAACGCAGATTCCAATATCTTTGAACCAATAAAAGTGTGCTTAAAAATGTTTTGTGCCACTCTGGCTATTACAGACCAATTCATACGTACAGCGCAAGAAAAGCTAGACATAAGTGGTGTAACTGGATCTGATAACAGGGGAAAACATCTTAATCACCCTAAAAAAATTGACACCGAGATGATCCGTAGTGTTTGTGATCACGTGAAGTCATTTCAGCCTGTTGAGTCCCATTATACCAGGAAAAGCAGCAGTAAATTGTACTTGGATAACAACTAAGTTTTGCTAAGATGTTTGCGTTATACAAAGAATGGAATCAATTGCAAAACTACAACAATACAGCACAAACGGAAAGGCAGTATCGCACTATTGTAAACGACAACATGAACGTTGCATTTTATATGCCGAAAAAAGATTTATGTGACAAGTGTCATGCGTTTGATAACATAGAAAATCCTACCGAAGACGAAAAAGAATCTCACGCCAAGCATCTTTCTAACAAGCAAACTGCACGAAAATACAAAGCTGAGGATAAAGAACTAGCTATTCAAAATCCTAGTCAAATAGTATGTGCAACTTATGACTTTCAGAAGGTACTTAACTGCCCTAGTGGAGAGGTTTCTTTGTTTTATTATAAAAGGAAGTTGTCACTTATGCATTTGACAGTATTCGATGCTGGAAAGAAGGAAGCATCATGCTACATGTGGCCTGAAAATATCGCTAAACGTGGGGCTAACGAGGTTGCTAGTTGCTTGTTAGATTTTATTCAACTTAAAGTAACAGATGGAGCACAAGACTTCAGATTTTGATCGGATAACTGCGCCGGACAAAACCGTAACAGAGTTGTCTACAGCCTCTATATGTACGCTAGCAGAAAATTCAACATCGACATCACACACCGATTTTTAGAGTCTGGTCACACTCAACAAGAAGCAGACAGTGTGCATGCTCTTGTTGAGAGATCTTCCAAAGGCAAAATAATTTATACCCCTGACCAATGGTACGCGTTAGTTCGTTGGGCGAAAACAAACAGTTCTCCTTACAAAGTTACTGAAGTGACTCAAGATATGTTATTTGATTTTAAAACCTTGTTAGACAACAGAAATTGGAAGAAAAACACTGAAAATCAAGATGTGAGGTGGAATAATATGAAGGAAATTCATGTAAAAAAAAATGAACCTAATACTATTCTTTACAAATATGACCTGAACTCAGACTACATGACACTAAATACTTTAGTTCGAACCCGTCGAAATAAAAAAACCTTGGTTAGAAATCAAGAAAGTGAATTGTCGCCATTATATTCTAGCAGCTTGCCGATATCGGAAGCAAAATATAAAGATTTATTGTCACTTTGTAATGCTGGACACATTCCAAAGCAATACCATAATTTTTACAAAACACTCCAAATTTCTCAAAGTAATGATGAAGAATTTAACGAAGAAGACTGAATAGTTTATTTTTACCATTATTTGTAGAATTTTAAGAACATTGGAACTGATTGTGACTGAGATTTAGAAGAATGTTAAAAAAACTAATAGCCTTGTTAAGCAACTTCATGTTTAATTTTTTATTACCTAGAGTTTTAAGAAAAACAGATTGTGATTTTATTTGCTATTATTTATATAATAATCTAATTACTAAAAAAAATGACGATCTCATTTAATACTCACTTTCTAGTGTAAGCTCAAAAAAGCTCAGTACCTAAATAATAATTAATATCTATTTACATTGATTGTTGATTAATACTAAAGCATGTTAAGTACCTAACTTAAGAAAGTTTAATAGTACATAAAGCAAATGTTGTGATAATCATCTCGTGATGATCTCTTTTATAATTAATATGATATGATTGATAAGTGTGTTAAGTTTTCTTTCTTTTTTTGTTACAAACGATTATGTAGATTGTAATTTCAATAGCATAAGACTTACATAGACTCATATTCTTAGTATAGAGTTAGTACTATGTTCTGTACTATAATCTATACTAATATTATAAAGAGGAAAACTTTGTATTTTTGTTTGTTTGTTTGTTTGTTTGTAATGGATAAACTAAAAACTACTGGACTGATTTTAAAAAATCTTTCACCATTAGAAAGCTACATTATCTACGAGTAACATAGGCTATATAACATCACGCTACGACCCACGGGAGCGGAGTAGTAATCAAAGACGTAACATAACGCGGGTGAAATAAGCCACGCGGACGAAGTTGCGGATAGTTCAGCTAGTTGTTTTATAAAAGCATTGTGCCATAAACATAATTTTATCTTTTTACTCTTAGAAAACGAATTATCTTGTAAAAATTCTAATAGATAAAACATTAAAAACATTGAAATGTCATCTACAAGGTAAAAGCCGCTTTGTAACTAAGTATTTGTGTTTTTTAATTCTTTATTTTTAATACAAATTGTTTGATTAAATGTCTGATCGTGTTTTTCTTCATTTCCCAGAAAAAGCTTGACATAAATAAGTAGTAGGAAGGTATCTTAAATCGAATCTAGTGTTATGTTACCTTGGCTTGAGCAATTTAACAAAGAAAACAATGGAATCTACCACATTCAATACTTTACTAGAAATTGTTGCCGCGGAAAAGTATCGAAACGGGCACATTCGATATTAGACTAGAATATTTTGTCATAGATAACTATCGAAATTGGCATATTCGATAAAAAAGTAACCAGCAGTAACCAAGTAAAGTATCGAATGTATAATATTAGAAAAAGTATAATAATTATCAAAAACTATAGTAGACAGTATAAAACAGTCAAATTTTCCACTTAAGATACATCGGTAATATAAAATTTTGGAATTTTATGTTTAACAAAAATCTAAATCTAAACTTAAAATCGCTCTCCTGTAAAGTAGAGCTTTTGCAGTTTCAATACTTTACGTGGGCGCCGTCGAAATTATTTTTACATGTCAAGGTTTTATGTTGAAGGTCGCCTTCGCCTTTTTTTAAAGAAAACGTTAAGTACATATTCATAATATTATGTCTAAATAGGATTTTCATTGCGTTTGTTATTAAATACATATTTTATTTGAATTGGGAAATAAAGTATTTACGTGGCTCGTGTCTAAGCAAATATTTTAGAATACCTATATTTGAATAGCTTTGGTAAATAGCATTAAATATTGTTTACAAATTGGTTACTTTTCACGTAACTCCTACTTTCCCCCACTCATTATCTAATAGATGATTTATGACGGTCGAAGCCCTTTTGCTTTTGTTAAACTCCCTTCCTGCATTGTAACATGATCATTTATATATCAGAGGCTCTCAAACTTATTTCGTCTACCGCCCACTTTGAGAATCAATTATTTTCTAGCGCCCCCTATTTTTTTTTCTTTACTTACCTCATTTTATAATCACAATCTTTATTTTTACCGGTCTTTACCGCCCCCCTGTAGGCCTCTAGCGCCCACAAGGGGGCGTTATCGTCCACTTTGAGAAAGAGTGATTTATACTTTATACCCCATGTGTTATCGGGATAGGGGAAACGTAATGCTTTCCATAGAAAAAAATTAGGTCATTGCCTTTAGGTGAACCGGTCTGTCAGACACAGACTAAGTTCCCGAAAATTTCTGTTCTTTGGTATTGTCAACATTTGCAGAATAAATACTATAAAATCAATCATTTTCAAATCGGACACGACTCTCAGAATCGATTTGTAGATCAGATTTGTATTACGGAAATAATCGAGAAATCAAATCGCCGATTACATCACTTATTAATTCTAAGAACTCAAAATCTGCTTAACAAATTGCAGAAAACACTTAGCATGTTTTTTGTAGAAGAAAATTGACTAAGCAAGGTGCTATAGAAACACAACGAGGTAAAGCATCCGGAGTGCCTGAAAAGAAAATTCCCTGCTTCAGAAAGATAACGAAAAAAATTGTCCCTTTAAACAAATATAAAGTGAAAACTTTATGGGTCAACAAGCCAACAGATTTCTTTAGAGAAAATATTTTACTTCGCTGAAGAAAAAAAATGCTTTCGTAAACAAAATAGAAATTGTGTATTTGTTTTGAATTATCCCCTCAAGATCGGTCATTGTAGCATCAATGGCTACGGGCTGTTATGTCATTGTTTTGTAAATAATAGGCTGCGACGTGTAATGTAGGCTGTCATGCGAATATTTACGACAGTCGTCACAGCATACATGCAGACCAAAAGTAAGAACTGGGGGGCCAACAACGCCGTGATTCATTTTCGAAATAAACTGCAAGTCAGCCACACGTCCAGTCGGCAGTTGTCACGCTGTTGCACTTACTGCACCTTTGGACGCATTATGTCCAATTCGCAAAATGTCCAACTGTCCAATTCTCAATTGGTCCAATTCGCCATTGGTCCAGTTCGCAATTAGTCCAATTCGCAATTGGTCCAGTTAGCAATTAGGGTTGAAGAAATGTATTATCTATCTACTAAGCTCCGTAAACGATTTTTTTTAATGCCTTGAATTGTGATACTGCGATGCGGTTCTAAAGCACAATAATCTCTGTGTGTGAAAGTGATTTATGAGAATTAAAATACCTTAAAAGGATATCTTTATCTAGTTAACGACTGTAATTTGAATTTGTCAATTTGCGAACTGGACCATTTGCTAATTGGACAATTTGCTAATTGGACAATTTGCGAATTGGACAATTTGCGAATTGGACAATTTGCGAATTGGACAATTTATGATTTGGACGTTGTGAGAATTGGACATTTTGAGCCCAATGGACTTATTGCGAATTGGACATAATGCGGCCAGAGGTTACTGCATCCTAATTGCCTTCAAGTTGCATAATTTGCAGTTGCGCTTGGACGTGCAGTCCACTTGCAGTTATGACTACTAATATTAAACGAAATATGATTCATCAAATGTGGCGTTATTAGTTCCCTGGTCTATTCTTAGAATAAAGGCATTTCCAAGTAATTAGTTGCGGAAATCGCAGTCACTCATAATATTCAACCGTATTTGGTTCGGTTAGCCGACCCCGATTTGAAGATCTTCACATAAAAATATTTTTACGGTTTTATAACAAGGAGGACGTCAACCTATTGAAAGAAACCCTTTAGGGAAATATAGTCTCGCGACAAACAATAGGGTATTTGACTGAAAAAATCTAATTAGTCCATCAGTTAGATTATCAAAAAATATTTGACCCGTATTTTTTCTTTTGTTACTTAAACCAAAATTGACGAAGATACACTTTTAAAATTGGCAAAACGTCACAAGCAAGCACAATTTTTACATGCTTCTGACGTCACAAGCCCCCCACTCAGCCCAACACACAGTTTTGATGCGTTTTATCTTTCCAAATATTCATAGATTTAACAAAAGAAAAAATTTGTGTCCATTATTACTGGTGGACTAATTAGATTTGCAATTTATTGATGCTGTCAACATGCCTATTCATAAAAAAAAGAGTGCATCATGCATGTTTTGCGTAAATTTCTGTTTCTATAGTTCGGAAACTGTTGGTAAGAAAGGGTTAAAATACACTCGGGAACAAGGAATCGGGGTCATCAACATAAACCTTTTCTCCGAAACTAAGAATGATAGCTTATTCAAGTAAAAAGTATTTTATAGACTACTAGAGGTCTCCCGTGGCTTTGCCCGCGTAGATGTCGTATCGCGTATTCCGTATTTTTCGGGATAAAAGTAGCCTATATCCTTCTCCAGGTACCAGAATATCTCTGTACCAAGTTTCATCAAAATCGGTTCAGCGGTTTAAGCGTGAAAGCGTAACATACAGAGTTACTTTCGCATTTATAATACTAGTAGGGATTCAAGAAGTTTTTTTTTAATAAGTCAGGAAGGTGTTTTAAGTTTTGATAATAACATAGTTTTATTTACGGAACCCTACTGTGCCTAAGCGCAGAAGTTTCAGTCATTTGGTCGTTATTTTTAACGTGCTATAATTAGCTTGACTTGTATGTGTGTATAAACTTACAACTCAATTTTAACTTACTTCCTGTTGCCTTACTGATTTAAATTAGTCTTTGGAGACTTTGAAGGCGTCTGTTCATTATTAAATGGGTTCTTAGGACTACAGAATACGACATGAAAACTCTTTTCTAGTCGTATGGATCCCTATTGATAAACGATTTTTTCAGGAAATTGCCTTCAGGAACCAACAAAAAAGTTTCTACTAACTTTTGTGTGACGCTCTATGGCGTCCTGCACGCTTTACATGCGCAGCAGCGCGAGATAATGTTGTCGTCGCATTATCTTAGATAAGCCATGCATTACTCGTCTCGACACAAAATAATCCGACAGCAAAATTATCTCGTGCTGCGCATGTTAGCCCGGCTGGGGTCCTAACTGGTTTCCACAAGTAATCAAGTGGTCTCCCTCTTAATGAATAGCTCCCTATGAATAGCTCATGCTGTCGTGAAAAGATTAGCCAGTCAGCAAAGTTGTTGACGAGACTGGCTGTCCAGGATCCGCGGGACATTGGACATTGTCACTCGTGGAGGCTCTTGTTCTTTCTGCCTAGCTTTCCCAACTATGATGAGGTCAGCTTCCAGTCAAACCAGATGCGGCTAAGGCCAGTATTTTACACAGAGCGACTGCCATCAGACCTCCGCGACATAGTTACTGGGCAATGCCGACATTCTAAGGTTAGACCGGTTGTCAGACTTCGGTCTTCTGACCCGTAACGACATTCGTGTAACACCCGGGACAGACGGCTTAACGTGCCCTCCGAGTCACTCGTGGAGGCTCTTGTAATGCACCCCAATTAAATGGTAAATAGCTGTCACGGGCTTCAGACGGTGCACTACTTCTCATCGCATTGAGGGGGCGCAGAGGCCTATACCTTAATATGTACAGCATCTAAGTTCCACATCAGTTGGAGGTGTCACATTACTGCGAGAGCATCAGCGCCGAAAAGGCTACAAGAACAGCCGACGGTAGGTGTTCATAGAACACTGTTTTTGGGACCTCTGCCCCCGAATCAGAACCTTTTCGATAAGCAGTTGTCGACCGATTAGTTTGTTATCTCGCTCCGTCTACGATTCTAGAGAAAAAGAGATAGGTTACCGAATCGTTCGAAAAATTGATTACTTAATCGAATCGTTCTCAATCAGGGAGCAGACCTCTGTGACCATATTTTGGGATTGAAAATATACATGCCAGATAGATTGGGTCATAGAATTCACTGGCAGCTTCAGAGCCCACCCAGATTGGCGGGGGTAGGATGTCTTTTTGATTATAGGACATGAATTAGTTAACATGTTCAGTGGCGGGTGCCTTCCAGAAGGGCACCCTGGAGTTGCATTCGCCATGCCGGGTGCCCTCGTGGAGGGCTCATTTTAAATGTAGGTTTTTCTTGGAAAATACACCGTCATGAAACAAGCAAACACCGATTTTACTACGTAGTAGCGTATTTTTCACGGTTTTAAACCTAATGCCAGGAATCCTCCTCGAGTGTTCACTCTTAGCGTAAACGTAATGCAGAGGACCCTCCTGGAATGTCCACTAGCAATATGTATGGCGGCATGGCGTGTGAGCTCTATGAAAAGTGTGGTGGACTCGAATGTGTTAAATAATTTACATAGATGTATGTTTGTGTTTACAATCCGTAAGCTTCATCCTACTTATTTATCGATACTTAATTTAATATCACATTTTGGCAGGAGTAATTTACTTGCTATTTAATTTTATATCAACATAAAAATATAATAAAGAACGCAATGTCGGACCCAGTTCCCTAATAAGCTATTTTTATATTTTTAAGTATTTTTATTATTTTATAGAAATATATATGAACATGGACCAAAGGGAAACGAGTATGTAGGGATCGTAGCATGTGGCGTTCTATAACTTCTGCTTTCCTCAATGATTATGGGAAAAAGGTGTAAGTTTATTGTATTTAAACCTACGCCCATGGGAAAAAGGTGTGGGTTTGTGTATGTATATTTAAAAATGCACAATGTATTATAATGAATAAAATTTAAGTCAATGTAATCCTCAATTTAGGAAATAATTTATAAAAATATAGGCCTATCTATCATCATGATGATATGTAATAATTATAATGAGTTAAGCATAAATCATAATGAGATAGACCAATTTTACTTGTTGATTAGTATGACATCATTGTTCCTGCAAATAATTTTAATGACTCAGAATCACTTGTAACAAAAATCAATTTTAAAACCACAACTTTTCGTTTTTAACTAAGTTTGTTGTTAATTACACTATTTTTATGCTAACTGTACTGTTAAATCCAAACTGTACAGTTAGCATAAAAAATTGTGTGAAATTAAATAATTTGCAACAATTAAGTGTACTTAATCCCAAAAACTTCTATGTTTAAAAAAATAAAAACATTTTTGAGTACCTAATACATATTAAAAGTAACATGTTGTAAGTGAAGAATATTACTTTTATCAGTCTTCAAGCCTTTTATGACCTTGCAATTTTTTTTTGTTTACAAGTAAACTGTGAATGTCAAACAAAATTGTACTAGTCGCGCGCAGAAGGTTTGCCGATGACTGCCCCTCCCACTACACCGACCGCTACCCGCGCTCGTCTGGCATTAGTAGGTATGCCAGACGAGCGCGGGTAGCGGTCGGTGTAGGGGGAGGGGCAGTCATCGGCAAACCTTCTGCGCGCGACTTATAGATCTAACTTCATTGTTTTTGTATTCTTTTGTTTTTTTTAGAACGTCTCTAATGACGTCATTACTGTAATTCATTTATGTTAAAATATAAAAGACAAATGTTTAGTCATAGGTTGATTATCATGGGGATTAATTTAAGTTTTGAGGGAGGCTAGATATACTTTAAAAATGTAATAATTTTATCTACTAAGTACAACCTGCAAAATGTTCTAAACTTTAGAAAATAATAATTTGTTTAACATAAAACCCTTTGTATTTATTTGTTTACATTTATTTTTTTAGGGTACCATAACATGCAACATTTTTGTCCAAGCCAGTTACTGAAAAACATCAAGTTTTTTTGTGTTTTAACTCCAATTCTATCAATCAACTGTTTGTGAATAAAGTTCTGGTACAGAACCCTGATTGCATTAGCCTGATTCGCTCCTGACCATCTTTTTATTTTACACAATGGTATTTTGGACATAGTTAACCAGCCTGCTTATGGAAATATGTGTTTAACAACATTTTATTTGCTATTAAGTATTTCTATGATTTAGTCTTGTGCCGGAGTCTCATATAGTGCCGGACTTAAAGAATATCACTACCCCACCTCTTCCTGTGGGTGTCGTGAAAGGCGACCAACGGATTCTCTAGAGGATGGGCAGCAGCGTCCAACTGCCAAGCGTGGCGATTACGGCAAACCCAGGGGGGGTTTGCCTTTTGAGGGAGGCCTGTGTCCAGCAGTGGACTTCTTTCGGCTGAATGATGTGATGATGATTTCTATTAAACTGTTGTAAAAGTTATAATCTTAATGTGTTTTTTTTTAGTTACTGTTAAATTAATGTTTGTAGGGGGGCGTTCATAAAAAAAACTGTTTTCTTATCAATTTAGTAGTGTGTACATTAGTGCCTTGCCATATTGCTATAGTACCAGTGATAATAGTCTGGTCAACAAAAAATGAGTCCTGACATAGTAATCATTTCGAAAATTGTTGCCATAAAGGAGACTGCTATCGAAAAAACGTAAACAACATCATCAAAAATTGTAAAATATTTGATATTCCTTTTATGTTGATATGTTTTGTAGAGAAATATCAGGATTTATCTTACAGTGAAAATGGTATAGTAAGAACATTGTGTATCAATGTAACAAAAATATTAAGGGTGGTATTCAGACTAAAACCTAAAACTTTACTTTGCTAAGTAAGCATTTTAAATGAATATGAACCATATTCTTATACAAATAATGTTTATATTCTTATAAGCAAATGTGAATAAGTTTTTCATAGGAACATGAACATTTATTTTATACCAATAATGTTCATACTTGTAATGTTTACTTTACTTCTACTACTACCACAAAGGGTCTGCGAATTTCACCATAAGTGTGAACATTAAAGTGCATTTCAAAAGTGGATAAGATAGTTATTCCAAACCAAACATTTGTAACATGCACTTCAAATATAATCTTGTATCACAGGCGCTAGTTGAAAAATGTACAGTTAGCATCAAAAGTTTGACAAGTCTTTCAAGTTATTATGATAAAATAGAAAATAATCAAGACCAGTAAATAGAGTTAAATCTGATACATTTTCGACACTGACTGTACATTGTATAAGTCTTGGATTAAGGCCCGATTTACAAATGCACAAGTTATGAAGGACGTAAATCCCTGAAAAGGTGAATTTAGTAGAAACTTCATTTAGACATACATTGGTGTAAGTTTACTAAATCGGCAAGTTTACTCGTTACTTATGTGTTTGTAAATTGGGCTTAAGTGGAAATGAAAAAACAAGTGTTAGGCCCGGTATCAGGAATCCACTAAAGCAAAGAGGAGAGAAGATGTCTTGATCAACCAATAGGATTGCGTTATTTAAATCTCTCCGCTTAACTTCCAACTCAAAAGGAAATCCTATTGGTTGTTTATGAGAAATTTCCTCTCTGCTTTGGTGGATACCGGCCTCTATGTAACAAATAGTTGGTATGAGAATAATTATGTTTACTAAACATAGGCCTCCCCCAAGTTTAAACTGAAATAAGTCATCTAGTTTAGAATCTCACCTTTAGTAGATATCAGCAGTTGCGAGTCCACAACTTTGTTCGGCCAGTACTCCTCAAACTCCGTTCCCGGTGGAAAATAACTTTTAATGTCCGACAAACTTATCACTGAACACGTCTCACTAGCAAACAGTTCGTTCCGTATCCCCTGCACCTTACAACAGAACTTCAGGTACGATAGGTCCCAGCCTTTCAACTGGTCCGCTTTTAATTTCAAATTGTCCGTTTCACCTTCAAAATAAAATAGAGGAACAAATTTCTGGCTATCCCGCACTGTATACGGTACAACAGATTCCTTGTTTATTCTAATGAAACCGCACTTGTCTTTACTATTCGTTGTACCTCTTAATAACTTATTATAACATACGTCTAGGAAGTTATAGAACTCGTAGGCATCTGACAATCGTACTACCAAGTCTTTCTGTGTAAATGGTTCCCGACCAAACTGACCGTCACAATGCCTGTTGTTGATTTCGTTCAGTAGCCGAGCTTCTATTTCTGTGATGTAGTAACTCCTTATACATGTACATGAGTATATGTCTGCGTGAAGGTAGTTCAGGTATTTGTTCAGGAGCTTGATCTCCACCATCCTGACGGCCACGTATTTCTCGTTGAGCCTGTATATGTAAGGTATGTGACATTTGCCCAACATGTCCCAACCAAAATGACCCTTCCAACTGGAATCGTCGTGGGCCGGGTTCTTCTTGTCACCGTCAGGTGCCGGTCGCTGGTCGATCGCACTGGTTGGTTTTCGTGCTAGAAAGTTGAGGATGCCCATTTGGCCGCCGGAGCCCGGCGGCGCCACGCCGACGAGCGAGCCGGGCGGAGGCCGCGCCGCCGCCACCGAAGCCGCTAACGCCTTGGCCTTGTTTGCCTCCACCATCTTGGCGGCCAACTCCCTGATCTCAGCCTCATCGGGCCTCTCAGTCTTTACCTTGACCATAGTTTGTGTAGTAGTCGTCGTGTCCGTCATGTTTGCGATCACAGCTCACTCCTTGTTCAACTAAAACACAGTTTTTGTAATTTCACGCGTCACATAAGTCCAGGGCTACATTCTGTAACGTCGCTGTGGCAAGTTTCAGTCAAAAATTAGTAAACAACCGCATTGCAAGATGCGCATCGTTTACTTATCACTTCACTATTTTGACAGATCGTTCGGCGATCTCAGCACCGATGAGTTATTGAAAATATAATCACTATCATTCACACATTTCACTAGTTTCCACAATTGACTCGTGTTCACTGTTCATAGTCCATCCATGTGAGGGTCGACAGACGCGAGAAAATAACATCCGCTGGCAGTGGTGGCGATGATAAGTTTTGAAAATTTATTTTCGCGGCAATTTCTATATGAACAAAAATAACTTTGTAACTGGTTTAAAACTTATAAATAGTGGAAAGAATATTTTTCTTGTTATTAACCACGCTGTGGTAGGTAAGGAACATGAAACCCAAATTTTGTGTTCAGGGAAATGCCCAATACCGTTGTGTAGTCTCGTGGGGAGTGCAATTCATGTACATTTTTCACCTTTTGGTGACTCAGCAGCGAACAAAATGGCCGCCGACAAGGCTTTGTTGGCCAATCAGGCCACTGCTAGCGACCATACATATCTACAAAAGTCCCATCGATGACGTAGCTGCACTCCCCACGAGACTAGTTCTCAAGGACTTTTCATTTTGTTCTATTTTTGACTGTTATATTTTTGGAAATCACTCATTAAAAGTTATAAAAGACTATTCCAAAAATATATGATTTTTTTAAAATTTCAAATCTCTCTTACGCATTATTTAACACCATCTATTCAATACCTAAAATATAATTTATGAATGTACTCTTACAAAGTAGTCACTATTGGTAGTCTGGCTACAGTTGAGTCGCTGTTACTTGGGCGTTCTAATACAAACAGCGGTGCAAAAATCAACCTTATGACGATGACATAAAGAGCGCGCGGGATTCTTGAGTTGATAATCTGCACCTTAGTATCAGCGTGTAGCGAGACTAGCCGACGCGCGCATTCCTCGAACAATAATCCCCTGCATGAGTGAACGAGACAGCAACAAGTAAAAAGTAGATGTCAAATGTTTAGGTATTTTACTATGAACGTAAAGAGAACGTAGGTAGGTATATAATGCAATTACAAGCTTACGTAAGTATTTTAACCTACTTCGTAACGAAGTAGGTAGGTGAGTATAGCGGGATTTTGTTTGATTTTGCTTTTTTACAAGCTTTTTTTCTTTTACCTATGTACCTATGGACCCTCTTTGGTTCACATCGCATTATAAAGGAACAAAAGTTTGTTTAAAACTTTTCGGCAGACGCTTCATACATATTAATGAGCACGTTATCAGTAGGTGGTAATATTATTAGTTCTGATTTATCTGATAAGGTTATTTAGTGTTAACCATTATAGGAAGTGTGTAGATAGGTTTAATGTATCCGTATTCCTAATCAGTGTATTGTAGTCCACGGGTCAATAAATAAATAACATGTTGGAACACTGTTTTTAATTATATTTTTCGTAAATAATTTTATGACAAAATATATTTCTGTAAGTACCTATTGATTGATAAGATGGACTTACATCTTATTCTAAATTATACCTACATTAACCTAGTAACTACATAATAAATACCTATTGTATGGGTTTCTGTCTCAACGAAGTTCGGCCACTGTAGCCATGCTTAATAAACTATTCATCAGAATATTTATACAGCACAGCATGCCTATCGATCGCTTGATAGTTAACGCATTGATGTAACCACGATGTAACTTATCTAAAATTAAGTCACCTGATAATGTAATTATTAAGTTAAACCTACATAATACTTAAAGTGATTTTGATTAAGTTTTACAAGATCAAAATCATTTGATACAGAAAGTAAATAAATGCGTCTATTGATGTTTTAAGAATGTAAACAATTACTTAAAATTTGGAAGAAATAACTGCTCAAATCTCATCTTCAGAAATAATTACCTAAGTAAGTACCAGATGTGTATGTCGTCCGACCCTCCTCATCTAATTCCAAATAATAGGTACACACGGCTACACTTCAAGCTATGCTAAACCAGTATAAGCTGACCGTTACTTGTGCGAAAAGATTTTACAAAGCGACGCCAAGATAAACTGGTTTTGTATAGCTTGATGTGTAGCCGTGTGTACAAGTTATTGCGAACTCCACCTCCTTGAAAGAACTCTACTACAGTCTATGGCAAAAGTATCTAAAAAAAACCGGCCAAGTGCGAGTCGGACTCGCGCACGAAAGGTTCCGTAGGTACCATTATCTATTCTGTTTTTTAGTATTTGTTGTTATAGCGGCAACAGAATATACTACATCATCTGTGAAAATTTCAACTGTAACTATAACGGTTCATGAGATACTTACCTACATCCTTATGACAGACGGACGGACGGACAGCGGCAAAAAAATAACGTTTGTTGTATGGGATACCCCTTAAATATTTATTTAATTCTGTTTTTTAGTATTTGTTGTTATAGCGGCAACAGAAATACATCATCTGTGAAAATTTCAACTGTCTAACTGTTCTATCACGGTTCATGAGATACAGCCTGGTGACAGACGAACGGACAGTGCAGCGGAGTCTTAGTAATAGGGTCCCGTTTTACCCTTTGGGTATGGAACCCTAAAAAGTCCCTATGTATTGTAACTTGTAACTATAATGTCTTTTGGTAAAAATTATGGATAAAAAAAAGCTATGGATAGGTACACACGGCTACAGATCAAGCCATACATTTCCAGTATAAGCTGATCTTGCATTGTACAGGATTTCCTTACAATGAGAGGTCAGTGTAAACTGGATTTGTACAGCTTGATGTGTAGCCGTGTGTACCTAACATAACATCACGCCTGTATTCCCTGAAGGGTTGGGCAGAGGTGTATAGTATACACCCACATTTCGCCGTCATATTTAAGTCCCATGAAATAGGGGGCAAGCCTATTGCCATCAACCAGGCACAAATCTAGACTCCAGGCTGCTACTGAGAATTTCCACACGGAAAAACCCAATAACACTTTGTCCGATCTGGGGATCGAACCCAAGACCTCGACCTCACGTTCGGAAGTCGCTTACGACCACTAGAAGAACGAGGCAGTCCTCCGAGCTACGGATACCTATTTTTCACAATTACACAACCCACCCTTTCCCCAATAGGCATGTTGACAGCATCAATAAATTGCAAATCTAATTAGTCCGCCAGTTAGAGTTTTAATAATAATGGGCACGTATTTTTCTTTTGTTAAATCTATGAATATTTGGAAAGATAAAACGCATCAAAACTCGAGAGTCGCTTGTGACGTCAGAAGCAAGTAAAAATTGTACTTGCGTGTGACGTTTTGCCAATTTTAAAAGTGTCGTATCTTCGTCAATTTTGGTTTACGTAACAAAAGAAGAAATACGGGTCAAATATTTTTTGATAGTCTAACTGACGGACTAATTAGATTTTTTCAGTCAAATTATACAAGGTGTAATAAGGACACAACCTCTTAAGGGGTCACTGTACTCATCAGAACAACTTTTACAATGGGACGAAAGCAGAAATCGCGAAAAAATAATCAGGTGTTCCCTACATTTTGACGAGTTATACGAACATTAATGTAGGGAACAGCTGATTCGTTTTCGCAATTTCAGGTTTGGTCCCATAGTAAAAGTTGTTCATAATGATGAGTTTAAGAGGTTGTGCCCTTATTTATATAACACATTGTATATTTTATTCATCGAAGGTTTCCCAGAGGTCCACAATTATCATCGACAGTTCATAATAATGAGGGTAGAGGGAATCTATTTTTTTTTCAATATCTTCTTTCCTTGAACCTTAAATCTCAAGGTCCGCCAAAGCCACGCTGACCCCGCTAGATCAAAGAGGTGAATTTAGATATTTGGTGCTACGTTCTTGACCTCAATAATAACCACTTTTCAAATTTTGCGTGAGCGGAGCCGCGCGTATCAGTTAGTACAAAAATAAAATAAAAAGCCGGCCAACTGTGGGTCGGATTCGGGTAACGAGAGTTCCGTACCTTAGAAAGAAACGTATACAAAGTTATTTAGTCTGATTTCTAAAAAAACTGTGCTGGTAACAGACATATGTAGAATAGAATATACTTTGTTGTACACCAAAATTGTAAAATAGCTCATGAAATATCATATATTGAAGGGTACAATGGCGGTCTTATCGCTGATAGCGATATCTACCAGACAACCTTTGGATGAACAGGAAGACAATGAATAAGATAAGGAGGGTAGTCCGTGGTGTACTGCTGCAAAATATAACACACAATACGTAGACATAATACTTACATATAAATTATGTAATAAGTAGTTTTATTTTTCCTGTAATATTGACATTTAAATCTTAAATCCAACTCAACCCGATTTATAACAGATTTTTCACTTTGCAAACTACGGAGAGGGGGGGATGGTATTGTTACCGACATTTTTCATTATAAGTCAAAAATTATGCGGTATAAATGAAAATAAAAATATATTTTATAATGTGCAAATAATGTGATATCACACTGGATGTAGTTTTCCCATTTTAAAATTAAAACCCTCCACTTCGCACTTCACATTGCAATGAAAATAAAAATATTTTAGTAGTTCCAGAAGTAAGCAGCTGTGACAAACAGACGGACAGAGACATACGAAGTCGCACCACAAGGGTTCTTTTTTACCATTTTGGTACGGAACCCTGAAACTATCGACATCTTGGTTTTCAAAATGATAGCAAATTAGCGATTTTAAAAATCGAGTAATAAAATAATTATAAACTGTTTTATACGAGGTGTAACTTAAATAACGTCCAACCTCTTAAGGGGTCACTGTACCTACTCATCATTATGAACAACTTTTATTATAGGACCATAACAGAAATTGCGAAAAAAATCAGCTGTTCCCTACATTTATGTTCGCATAACTCGTCAAAATGGTTTATTCCCATAGTAAAAGGTTTGGTCCCATAGTAAAAGTTGTTCATAATGGTGAGTACAATGACCCCTTAAGGCGCTTCCCCCACCGAAAGTGGCACCACTTCAGAAAAAAAAAAAAACTGTCAACACACAATATATAATATAATAATAATATTTATTCAAAAATTAAATGGTAGAATACAGTAAAAATCTTAGTAATTATAAAGGTATTTACAATGTTAGGTGCCTGTACTAGGATAAACCTGTGTCACAGGCGGGAGGTGTGCTTAAAATATGGTAACTACTTATAGGAAATGTTATGTTTGCACCGCGGTAGTAGGTACTAACTACGGGACACGACTAACTCAAACGCTGGCTAGAGACACACTGTTTATTACACAACATGGCGGAGCGCGGCTCGCGCCACGGGCGCGCTGCCGCGCTAGTTACATAGGCACACGTATTCTTACATACAGCCTATGCACAACACAACATCTCCCCACCCTAGTTTAAAATCACCCATCTTGAAAATAATCAAAATAATACACATAGGTACATACAACTTATACACAAAGAAGCGAAACATTAATTCACATATAGGGTTCGTAATCCACTCTTGGAACGTTGCGCAGGAGTCTGTTTGGACACCTAGAAATCGGTGTCCCCTGACTGGATTCTTCAATCCCTTCCTCCCCCGTTTGTGGTTGAGACTCAGATACCCCAGCTGACAAGTCATCGTCCTCAATGTTACAAGAATGTGGATTACTTTTATTGATTACAATGTGGTTTTTGTGTTTTTTGACATCTATGGAAGAAGCACTGTCTTTGATGAGATATAACACTGAACCCAGTCTTTTTATGACGATACCCATACACCACTGAAATTTGTGGTTATTCAAAAATTTTTTATATAAAACTTCGTCTCCCGGCTTAAACACTTGGCGGTTATTTCCTCCACCAAACTTAATCTGCGAGTACTGATTGCGTTTCACATTATTAACCAGTGTTGTGAGCGGAGGCGACGGCGGCGTCGGGTTAAGAACAGGAAACATAAATTTTTAACAATATTGAATATTGCTAATGAGCACGTCTGTATGCGACAAGATTGCAATGACAAATAATATCAATCATATTGTTTCGTACTACGTGCAACATTTTAGTCAAGTGTTGTAGAAGTTTTCGAACACCAAAAAACAACACTTAACATCCTAGGTTACAAGTCTTAGTAATTAATGCTAAAAACGGCCGTTTTTGGTACTTATCGCTAAAACTTCGAATCCAGGAGTTCTAGTGTTGATAACTATGTATATGGTTTTCGAAAATTTCTACAACACTTGACTAAAATGTTGTACGTGCGAAATTTCAATATGTTGTGTATTGACTGAAATAATGCTTTTTTTCTGAAGTGGCGCCACTTCCGGTGGGGGAAGCGCCTTATGAGGCTGTGCGTTATTTAAGTTACACTTTGTATATCAACGTGTGATCTGCGAGGTAAATCCTCGGTTACCGCGGTCACACAAGTTACACATCAAGACCCCTCCGTGCTTTGTAGAGTACTTTCAGTTGCAGGTGTCATACGAGTAGACTATGACAGTTATGAGTAGGTACAGTATAGTCAGAAGCCCGAAAGTCTGACAACCAGTCTAACCTTAAGATACCGACAGTGCCCAGTGACTGGGTTGCAGGCGTCTGATGACAGTGGCGCTGTGTAAAATACTGGTATTCACCGACATCTGGTTAAAACCGGAATTACGCACTGCATCCAATCCGGATCCGTGAAAATAAGAGTGTAAAAAACTTGGACCGAATTCAGATATTGCTTTGCGCACTGCATCCGATCCGAATACGTGAAAATACGAATCGAGAGTCTAAAAAACTCGGACCGAATTCGGAAATCGCTTACTTACTTAACCGATCTCTGATCCAAATTCAAACAATTCAGAGGCATATCCATTTGGCGTCCGATTTGAATCCGAGGTAATGCGAAAGCGTTCATACAAACAGTACTACGGCTAACTTCGGTCCGTCAATTTTTCTTCCGAATTAGAAACTCACGGATGACGAAGAGAAATCGCATGACGGAAGTCGGATCTAGTGCGTAAACTACCATACAAATAGTTCTATGACTACTTCGGAACGTATTTTCTCGGATTCGGATCGGATGCAGTGCGTAACCGCTCTAAGTCGTGCTGGCAAGTGCGACTGATTCCCATCTGTGTTGGGGTTCTCAAAAAGGCAAACCAACATCCCTAAGCCTGCCTGATCGACTCATGATGCCGACAACGTAAATAACACTCACCACCCCGTCTTTTCCAAGAGGACCATGTTCAGTTGGGGACTCGAAATGTTTATCAGATTTCAAATTCCATTCCTTATCACACTGTGCACAATAAGGTTTAAGATGTCATATCATTAGGGTGGTAAACATTTCAAGTCCCCGACTGTACAGACGCCAACACATAAAGCTACTACAATCAGTCAAACTTTAATAAATTTTCATCTTTATCGCAAAATCATTAGGTTCAAGGTTGATTGGGAAAATTTGACAGTTTCGGATACCTTGATGTGCTGACTGCTGACGTTCTGTACCCTATCATTTAGTTCAGGCGCCTGCAGAAAGGATGACGACATGATCGGCGCAGTGGCTATAGCGATTAGATTTCTGTGCTACGGATTGCGGGTTCGATACCTATATTTTTATGGCCTAGATGGCAGAAGTGTTAGTACAAGTGAAATTTGTGTCTATTAACGCACTCACGAAACATAGAAGCAGATATACAAATGTGGGAGAACGTATAAGAATAGGATGAGCTTCTGTGCGGTTGCCGCGTGGTGCCGGACTTAAAAAATAGCACTACGGGCTCTACCCTATCTCTTCAAGTGGGTGCCGTAAAAAGCTACTAAGGAATTCACTAGAGGATGGGCAGCAGCGTTCTCTGAGTATTTTAACAACCAGTGTCGGACTGGCCATAGAGTTAGGGTGGCGTTTGCCACCTGGGCCCTAGCGTGCGCGGGCCCCCCTCCCGGCTGGAAGCCCGCTTAGGCGAGATGAAATATCTGTTCCTTTAGAAGAAAATTTATTGGCTAGTTTTAATTATTGTAAGTTATAACTAATTTGAACCTTTTTCATAAAAATGTGTCTTTGAAAATAAACACTTCCAAAAAAATATACTTTAAAAAAAGTAAAAACCGACTTCAAAGAAATACTAAAAGAAGTAAAATAATTACCATAATATATACAGTTTCAGAAGTCGGTGCAACTCTACACTGAAGCAAATAGAAGCCACCGACTTCTGAAACTGTTAATTTTATATTATGGTAATTATTTTACTCCTTTTAGTATTTCTTTGAAGTCGGTTTTTACTTTTTTTAAAGTTAATTTTTTATTAAATACGTTTTAGTGTCATAATTTTAACCCCCTCCTTCATAACCTTTCTTTTTGGCTTTGACGTAGTCGGGCATAAAAAGTCCTTTCAAATGATACCTTACACGATATAATGAAAACATTCCAAAGGGGGGGAGGGGAGGACATGCACCCAATTGAGAACCTCCTCCTTTTTGAAGTCGGTTAAAAAACTCTTGCCTATTTGATTATTATTGTCATTTAGTTTGTTGGTTGACATGAAGGTGGATCTGCGCTGAATCTAGGCGGGCGGCGGCGGGCAAAGTTATAATGCCACCCAGGCCCCTTAGGCCCAGTCCAACCCTATTAACAACCATACTGCGATCGCCAACCCGCCTGCCAAGCGTGGCGATTATGACAAACCCGCCCAACATGGATAGTACAAAGCACAGGACTGGTCGATGTGGCGATGCTTGGGTGAGGCCTATGTCCAGCAGTGGTCGTCTTTCGGCTGAATGATGATGATGATGATGATGACGAGCTTCTGTGTTATTTACTACATAGCTATTTTTTTATAGCTACTCTAGTGGTTGCTCGCGGATTCACTAGCTTCTTAGGGGAACTACTTCATGTACCCGGATAAAAAGTATTCTATGTTCTAATCCAGGTCATGGTCTACCTGTGTGCCAAATTTCGTCCAAATCTGTTCAGCCGGTAGGACGTGATTGATTAACAAACATCCAATTCAAATTCACAAACATCCTAACTTTCACATTTAAAATATTAGTTTGAAGATTACATTAGCTATTATGAATCTGTTTGATTACTGACTATTTGAAAAAAAAACCGGCCAAGTGCGAGGCGGACTGGCGCACGAAGGGTTCCGTACCATTATCTATAAAAACGGCAAAAAAAACACGTTTGTTGTATGGGAGCCCCCTTAAATATTTATTTTATTCTGTTTTTTATTTGTTGTTATAGCAGCAACAGAAATATATCATCTGTGAAAATTTCAACTGTCTAACTATCACGGTTCATGAGATACAGCCTGGTGACAGACGGACGGACGGACAGCCGAGTCTTAGTAATAGGGTTCCGTTTTACCCTTTGGGTACGGAACCTTAAAATCGGCCTGTCGACGTCCACTACTGGACATAGAAGTTGCGCAGCAACGTACACCATTCGATACCCCAGCTACCTTCCTCAAGGGGGTTACCATGATCTGTTAGAGCAGGAATGTTTTAATATTATTACGAGAGTGGGAAAGTGACAGCGCTAGACAGCTCTCTAGCGCCATCTCTTACCCACTCTCGTAATAATACTAAAACATTCCTGCTCTAAGAGATCATGGTAACCCCCCAGGTCGTCGCATCGGTCTCTGGCTAGGGGCTGTTTGACAAGCGTAGTGATTATTCTGGGATCTTACCCGTCGTTTACAACAGGGTATAATAATAAAAAGTACATAAACTCACGCCTGTATTCCCCGAAGGATTGGCAGATGTGTATAGTACACCCACGTTTCACCTTGATGTTTAGGTACGTCCCATGTAATAGGGGGCGAGCCTATTGCCATCGACCGGGCACAAATCCAGACTCCGGGCTGCTACTGAGAAATTCCACACAGAAAAACTCAGTAACACTTTGCCCGACGTGGGGACCGAACCCAGGACCTCACGCTCAGCAGTCGCGCTTGCGACCACTAATCAACGAGGCTGTCAAAAAATAATAACAAACAATTGCAAATTCATACTAGGTACGAAATAAAAACAACCGAGTCGGACTAGGGGTCGCCCTTACGCGACGTCTTACGTAGGCGGTTTAAAGCGACGCGAATTGCGAAGCGATGCGACGCGGTGACACGCGATGCGGTGCGAAGCGGCGGCTTTGTCCTACGAGCTCGCGGACCGCTCGCCGAGCGCCGCTGTCATTCAGTAGCACTGTATGTCACCGCCAGGGCTCGGAAACGTTATTTAAAATAACGTTTTTAAAACGTTTCTAACAGTTCTTTGTACAACGTTTTGTTCGGAACGAAAACGAAAAGAGAACAAAAAGCTAGTTTTCAAAAACCGGTTTATTCCGCAGGACGGAGCCGCACATAGTGTGCGGCAACAAGCATGGACTTGTTAAGTTCCGTAGGATATGTTTTCATTTCAATACATCATTCATTCCGAGCATAGTTCGGAGCAGGGTTGTTGCTGATGCATATTTTTTTCAAATCAGCGGATGCTGATGCTGATGTTTTACCATTGACATCAGCGGATGCTGATGCTGATTCTCATGATTTTCTTAAAAAACGGAAAAAGTAGTGACCATTTTGAATAATATCTAAAAGTTGCACAGTTTTCCGTGGTACTGAAATAAACGATTGTCTCAAAAATTTTGAGATTTTAGTAAAAAATATTATCAAACTTAGTAGATTAGTAATAATTAGTATAGTACTAGATTAGTAATTAAGTACCTAGACTACCTAGTACCTGCTACCAATCTTTCGTTTAATTAATAGGTATTGGAATTTAATCAAAGGTACATAATCCACTTTTCAATGGGGTCGGCATTATTTATCAAACTCAAAAGTTTACGAAAAAAAACTTTCACGCGCAGATACGTATTAAGTATAACGTAATGAATGAGACAAGTTTGTTTTGTTTGTAAACGCAATCCCGGTCTGCCCTTGGATTGATCAAAACTCGCAACCAAAAACTTCACGGGATATAAGCCCCGCCCCCTCTGCGGTCATGTCACGACTCGAACATCAGCATTAATATCAGCATCGATCAATGCGGATGCTGATGCTGATGTTGAAAAAGATGCTGAAGATCAGCGGATGCTGATGCTGATGTTCGCAACAACCCTGGTTCGGAGCATAGTCGAGCATAGTTTTTACTTTATTTGAGATTTATTTATTTATAGTTAATTAAAACGGTGAACACCAATTACAATAATTAACATAGAAACAAGTAACATGGAAGGTAGAAAAATACAGGTATGTAATGTCGCCAATTGTGTCATACACAAAATACTTAAGACTAACATGGGATAGTGGACACCCTCGCATACTGTCTCTCACAGAACATCAGACATACACGCACAATTTCACTCCATTTATCCGCGAACACATCACATTCAGGGTTGGCAGCCAGGAGGGCATTGAGTATCCTTAGAGTACGACACACAGGGGATTCAGCTCTGGCGACAGTTCTGGCTGAAGGTTGCGCGAATAGATTGTGCCGACGGCTTTGACGGTGTCCGATGTATTTGTCGGGCACAAATAGTCGACAGAAAAGGCCATGGAGCTCAGGGCAGTCGATACGACCCCTAAGGGTTTTATAGGCTACTATCAGCTGATCATGGCCTCTTCTTACTTCCAACGAGTTAAAGCCCAACATTCCTAAGAGATAGTTGGTGGGGTACATGTAGGAATAGAAATTGTACGACCTATTGAAAAAATATCTCAAGAAAGTTTTCTGTACCTTTTCCAGCATCAGTGTTTGGGTCGCAGTATGGGGGTGCCAGACACAGGCACTGGACTCAAGTTTACTGCGAACCAGTGTGGTGTATAACAGCTTAATAACATTTGGGTTGCGAAAGTCACGAGCATTACGCAAGACAAATCCCAAGCGCCTGAAAGATTCCTTCGCCAGAGTGGATACGTGATCTTTAAACGTCAGACAGCGGTCGAAGGTCACTCCCAAGTCCTTAACGTTGGTGACTCGAGTAACTATTTCACCACCCAAACTGTATTCAAAATGGATTGGTCGCAATCCTCGACCGTATGTCATGGCATTGCATTTGTTTTTGTTGAAGAACAGCTTGTTCACAACGCTCCACTCGTAGATGGCATTAATATCCCCTTGGAGGAGTTTACAATCTTCGTTTGATTTGATGTGTGCAACTGAACTGAAGATGGATTTTCTCTTGACTTTTGTCAAGGTCAGAGGTGATAAAGACAAAGTCTGCGATGGAACGAGCTTACCCAGAAGAAGCCTGTTCATTGTAACTTTGAAGATATTCGGGTCGTAAGCGTGGAACACAGACGCAGTCAGTGAGTTCCATTCTTTTGCCGTGCGTCGTGTTTAGTGCGAATTGGTGGAATAGCAACTAGGTATGGATGGTAACTTGCAGTGCGTCTGGATGTTCGATGGTAGAAGGGGGCCGGTGGGATGAGGTTGTGGAGTTCTTGAGCACACTCACTGAATTACAGTCTATAGAAGACCGACAAGCAGGCAACCTTGCGGCGATGAGCCAAGCTGTGAAGCTTGGCATCCACCAGTTTTACGTCGCCAATGAGTCTCTTAACTCTGCATTCCACTGAGTCAAGCGCGGCAAGTTGGTATTTTGCTGGGCCATCCCAAAGGTGGCTGCAATACTCCATGCAGAATCGGACTTGCACTTTATAAAAGTCAACAAATGTTCAGGCGAAAAGTATCGCTTCACTCTATTTAGGATGCCCAGTTTTTTTGGCTGGTTTAGACTTTGTGCTCAATGGGGGTGCCGAAGTTGAGACTGACTGTAAACTCCATGCCGAGGAGCTCGAGCCGGTCAGTTATAGGAACAGACATATGCCGAAAACTAGGAGTTTGGTCGAAACGACTCCTTTTTGCGGTTTGTGTTGCGACTTGCGAGTGGTTAGTTATTGGTCCTATTTTGATCACAAAATGAGACGCAAGAGAAAAAATTAAAAAACCTAATTTAAAAAGAAGCAGCTATACTCCGAGAGCACCTGCGTCGCGTGAAACGTCAGGGAGCCGTGCCTTCTCCAGAGCCAGTCCGCCAGTACCGGCCGGATCGCGTAGATTGGTGATGACGTCGGCGGTAGGGCGTGAAAGCCTGTCCCGCCATTTCACCACCTGGACCTCGCGAAGCTACAGCCGACACAGCTCAAACTGGCGCTGCATTGGCCGCTCGCCTCGCGCCCGCGATTCATCGCGCCACTGGTAGAGTGACGCGAATATCTTCGCCTCCATGTCCCAGGGCAGAGATCCAGCCAGTACGCAGGCCGCCTCGTAGATCGTGCGATAACCCCTTATGACTCTGACAGCCATCGCCCACTGCGGCTTCCGCAGAATGCTGATGCTGCTGGCCGTCAGGTCAGCCGCCCATATCGGGGCCCCATACAGGGCCAGCGATCGCACGATCCCCACACACAGCCGCTTGCAGGCGGTACTCGGGCCCCTCAAATTGGGAAGCAGCGTTGTGAGCGCGCCAGACGTCGGAAGTGGGGCCCGAAGTCCCACCGGCTGTCGAGCACCAATCCCAGGTACTTCATGGTAGACTCGACAGCGATCCGAGCCCCCCCAACCACGATGTGCGAGCCGGGTGGCGGCGCCCACCGGGGGCCGTGAGACATCATGACCTCCGACTTGCTGAGAGCCACCTCCAGGCCTAGGCGACGTATGCGGTCCACCACCTAAGAGACCGCAGCTGTCGCCGGCAACGCTGCCTCCCTGTGCGAGCTCCCGCGGGCAGTGACCAGCGTGTCGTCCGCATAAGACGTCAGATCTACCCCCGATCTGAGCTCGCCCCTTAGCACCCAGTCGTATCCGATGTTCCACAGGAGGAGGCCCAGGACCGAGCTCTGTGGAACACCGCACGACATTTGGTGCTGGTAACTGCCATCGCGTCCCATGTAGGTGTCACACCTCTCCGACAGATAAGCCCCAACGACGTGGCGGAGGTAGAGAGGCACCCGATGATAGCGCAGTGCCTTCCAAATACAACTTCAAATCACCACTGTACCTACTTCAGCCAACTTACAGAAAGAATCTTGCATCATCTTTCTGCCCTTGCCCTTGTTACTTGGGGTCGGCGCAAGATGTTTTCCTCTTCCATTCCGTCCTATCAACCGTCATGCTAACACTGCCTCCCCTTCTCTTCCATATAATTCTTCACACAATCTATTAGATCCATCTTTCCTTTGACATTTCTTTCCCGCTCCATCCATCCACATTTATATTCATAACTCTTTTAGTCACTTGCGTTTCATCCCTCCTCTTCACATGCCCATACCAAGACAAACGATTCCCTTTCAACTTTTCTGTCACTGGCGCCACTTTCAAACTTCCTCTAATATACTCATTCCTGACCTTATCCATTCTGGTCACTCCACACATCTATCTCAACATTCTCATCTCCACGAAATGCAATCTTGTTTCATGCGTCTTCTTTACGGCCCAACATTCCGTTCCATATAGTACGATAGGTCTTATCACGGACTTCAAGATTTTCTCCTTTAACTTGAGGGGCATTGGTGGGTCGCAAGTAGGGTGTGTCGCAAGTGGGATGGAAAAAATGTTTCAAAACCTAAAAATTTTTTTTTTAATAATACATGAAATGTGCATGTCAAAGATATTTTTTTGTCCAAGTTTTAACACACACTATACTCGTACTCACAGAATAATATTCACAGTGATAATAGGGTCTACTTTAAGCTTTAACGAAACGACGAACGGCAGTCAAATACCAACTGAATTAAATTCGTAATATTCGTAGTTTTGTTTCGAAGTTTCGTTGTTTCGAACGAACAACCCAAAAAAAATGGAAAAAAACGGTTAAAAACGTTTTATTAACCGAGAACAATTCAAATTTTGTTCTTTTTCAAAAACATTTTTTATAACGTTCCGTTCGAACGTAACCGAAACAAACTGTTTCTTAGGTATTTAAGACGAAACCGTTTCGAAAAATATACCGGTATCCGAGCCCTGGTCACCGCATCCAGTTCGCGCGAAAATATCAAGCCAACTGATCGCGTCGCTTCGCTTCGCGCCGCGCCGCACTGCACTCCACGTGCGTTTGGTCACGTAGGCCACTTCAATAGGTATCGACTGTTTGTTGTTTTCACATCGCGCCGCGCCGCATCGTGTCGCTACTAGATCGCTCACGTAAGATGCCGCGTTAGTGTTGTTGTTAGTAGTGATGATGTAAGTGTAGTGTTAGTAGATCATCATCATCACCATTCAGCCGAAAGACGTCCGCTGCTGGACATAGGCCTTCCCCAAAGGGGGGGTTTGCCATAATCACCACGCTTGGCAGGCGTTTTGGCGATCGCAGTACCTATGGTTGTTAAAGTACTCAGAGAACGCTGCTGCCCATCCTCTAGAGAATCTTAGTCGCCTTTTACGACACCCACGGGAAGAGATGGGATAGTGATATTCTTTAATTCCGGCACTACACGAGACGCTTTATTAGTAGATAGCTTAGATTAAGTATTTTACTTTCCTCCTATTGGCTGGACCCTTCATAGGTCAAGCCGATAACTACCGTTACTGTCCATTACGAAGACCATCTCAAGCAGCGCAATGGAAAAAAACATTATCTATAAAAACGGCAAAAAAAACACGTTTGTGGTACGGGAGCCCCCTTAAATATTTATTTTATTCTGTTTTTTAGTATTTGTTGTTAAAGCGACAACAGAAATACATCATTTGTGAAAATTCCAACTGTCTAACTATCACGGTTCATGAGATACAGCCTGGTGACAGACAGACGGACAGACGGATAGACGTACAGAACAGACGGACAGACGGACACCGGAGCCTCCGTCTCCTCTCGGAGGTCTGCCGCGACCCCGTCTCGCTGTCTCAGGGCTCCATTCTTGTGCTATACGGGGCCACAGCTCATTTGGCATACGGCAGACATGCCCTGCCCAGTCCCACTTCAGCTGGGCGGCCTTTTCAGCCACGTCGACAGTTTGAGTTCTGGAGCGCAGTATTGTGTTTCGAACTCGATCAGTTAATTTAACACCAAGTATACTGCGCTCCATAGCCCTTTTTTAAAATCAATTATTGTTATTCTTATTACAATTGTTTTATTTTAATTTAAAGAACAATAATTACATACAAATTGTTTTCCACGAGATGAAATTATATATTTTATTTGTTCATTCCTTTATCATTCAGTTTATCGGTCTTTTATCATACCACATCACTATATTTTGCGTTTGTGTTAAACGTCAACATAAATAAATACGACGAAGTTATTGTTAGTGTGCGTGTTTTTTGTTTGTATTCCGGCTTTTATTTTAGTGTGAGTTCATAGCTACACGATATTTATATGTGTTAAGCTGTAAATGTGTGCTGTACCTGTTTACCGCGTCCCCCCCAAAATTTGGCAGAATAAAATGTTCGGGAACTTGCGCATTGCTACCTCCATAGGTATATGTTCTAAGTTCGGAGGCTATGAGACATGCACTTCTAAAAACGTCTTTAGCTGCTATAGGTCAAGGTTAATAAAGGATTGATTTGTCTTAGTCGTGACTTTTAATCGATAGTTTAGCACCAAACTAGCATGCCCTCCGATTTTTATAGGTAAGATTCTACATGAATGTGTCCTACATTTGCTATTACTAGAGTAATCAGCCATTTTGTTTTCATTTTGTGGTTAGTTAGAGAAGACAAGAAAAAAAAAGGATTTAAAAAAACCGGCCAAGTGCGAGTCGGACTCGCGCACGAAGGGTTCCGTACCCATTATCTATGAAAACGGCAAAAAAATCACGTTTGTTGTATGGGAGCCCCCTTAAATGTTTATTTTATTCTGTTTTTTAGTATTTGTTGGTATAGCGGCAACAGAAATACATCATCTGTGAAAAGGACATGGCTAAATGCATGTATAGGCGACTGCCTCAACAATGCATAAACATTGTACCTAGTAATATGTAATACTGCATAGCTGAATATTAGTATTTCATATGAAAAAAGTTTCAGGAACTGTTTATTTCATTACAATCCTGAAAAAAAACCTACCTCAATAGGTTAAGTACAAACTTAAAGAAAACGATTTTACCATGAACTTTAGCTAGACTTTTGTTTACAAACTTCAACAATATATACGTAACATTACGCCTTGTTTCCCCGAAGGATCCTTTCGCACACATATTATAGGTACGCACTAATTAAACAAGAAGATATTAAATATTGAAATAAATAACAACAATGACATTGACATAAGCCACAGAGCGATAAAATGACGTCTGACTACAGTTTTTTTTTTTTCATGGAGATGGTTACGATTGAACTTGGAGTGTAAGGCTAGCCGTACACACAATAATATTGTAAAGGCAATATTGTCAAAAATATTCATTAATATATGGTCCCCTATGCAATATTATTAACAATTATCGTGGTACAATCTGACTCAGTCGCTCAGCAGCTAGATTCGTGTGCGCACGTTTTATATGATGGATAGAAGGAATAAACTCGTTGCATTGATAATTGCATTTATTTCATCTACTAAAAAAAGCAATCAAGAGAAAAACAATGGTTTAAAGACTGGATGAGAAAAAAAGCTGAGTTAAATCATTTTATCCAATAATTGAAGTATGACTTACTGAAGAATTTGATTTTATAAATTACATGAGAATGAGAGATGCCAGCTTTCACAAACTCTTATTAAATAACTACTAATATTATCAACACTATTTTCGCTATGGATAGTTTTCGTCTTCCATTTTAAACAAATAATAAGCAAACTAAAAAGTTGGTAAAAAGAGGATGTCGAAAAAAAAAGAACTGAAAAGATGTGAACAAGACGTATAGGTTTTCAAAAAATGATGCTATCAAATCACAACACGCAGTCGGAGGCTACGTACCTATATTTTTTGATCAATCAGTTTGCGAATTACATTTAATTCATAGGTAGTCTCCAACTGCATGTTGTGATTTGGCACAAACGTCTTGTTTACATCTTTTCAGATCTTTTTTTTTCTACATCCTCTTTTACCAACTTTTTAGTTTGCTTTTTAAGCAGTCGGATTTTTTGTTTTCTTTAATTTATTTATTTTTATTGACCTCTTTTTATTAGTATTATTTTATTAAGATATCGTACCTATCTATAAATACCTACCGTTTTAATGAAGCTTAAAGAAATCTATCTATAGGCACGTCATTTACCATATCACTCGCTCTAGTCCGCAATATAGATCCTGCACAACTTTCGGGTTGTGTAATTGTTAAACGGAGTTTATGGCTGTAAAATGGTCAAGGAAACTTATTGATTTTAAAAGGCCTATTCATCGATACCCCTATGGGGTATCGGTAGGCGACATTTTTTTGTTTCTCCCTCCGTTTCGTATTTCACGGCCGCCATTTTGTTTTTATAAAAACCAAACCTAGCCTATAACCATCGCACGGCATAGACAAATCGATAGACACCTCATTCATTAAAATCCATCCAGCCGCTGGGATGCTTCGAGTGTATAAAGAATCCCACATACATAGATACGCGTAAAAACATAACCCTGTCTTTGCTGTCGCGCAGTCGGTTAAGAACCGAATGTCCGCGTGCATTGAAATCTTTTTCTCAACTAAAATATTGCCGTGCGTGTACACGACAATATTATTGACCCCTGCCTCCCCCCGATATTGCTGTGACAAAATCAAAATATGTGGAAATCCACAATAATATTGAACAATACTGAAATACGGGGCAGTACGTACAAAATATTATTGACAATAGGTATGTACTTTAATTGACAATATTATTGTGTGTGTAAGGCTAGCCTAACAAAAGTTTACCTCGTTTTAATATCTTTAAAAGTAGGTTTCTTGTCCACATTTTTCGTAAAACGAAACGTTAAATCTTACGTTCTCCATGTCAAACAAAAAACATGGAAAAACAAGTAAAAAACTTTTAATTATTTCATTAATTCACGAAAGTTCTACGAGAATAACAAACACGTAATAATTAATTAATTAATATTTGAACGTTACCAACTAGTGAGAAATTTCTATGCCTGCTTGAGGCAGTCGTTTAGCCATGTCCTTTCAACTGTCTAACTATCACGGTTCATGAGATACAGCCTGGTGACAGACGGACAGACAGACGGACAGACGGCCAGACGGACAGATGGACGGCGGAGCCTTAGTAGGTAATAGGGTCCCGTTTTACCCTTTGGGTACGGAACCCTAAAAACGAGACAAAATGTTGTTTCAAATATTTATAATCATGTTCAAAAAAGTGAGTGAGTCAGGAAACAAGTGAGTGCTTTAAAAATACCTTTACACAATATGTTTACAACTTGTTTATAGATAGGTATAAACAAGGGATTTATTTACTCTTCCAACTAAATTAATCAAGTTTTATTAAGAGTGGAATTGTCATTGCTGAACTTATTTTGATGCCCTCGGGAGGTCGAGGTCAATGAACCTAAGTTAACCAAGAACGACCTCAATTTTTAGTCAAGTCGGAAAAACCTCACTGAAAATGATTCAGCTGTTTCAGAGTAAAATAGTTTCCTGTCCATCTTTCCTGTTAAGCCTTTATTTTGTGAGGATGTGGTAACTTGGGCGAGCCTGTAGTCAACAACAGTAAGGTACTTAGGTACCTCCGGTTCTGAATTGAGAATTCTAGGATGAGCAGTACTTAGGTAACATTTGAGTACGAAGTTGTCAAAAAAATTACGGATTTCAAAGTTTTTTTTTTGACAACTCTGTACTCAAATGATAGTTAAGTTATTGCTTATCCCGATTTCAAAGCATGTTTTTGACAACTCTGCACTCAAATGATAGTTAAGTATTGCTTATCCCGAATTCTCAATTCAGAAACCGGAGGTTAGGGTCTACGACGATTCTCGTTCTTGATCGGAGACAGACAATAATCCTGACAAGTTAAATTTTACAATAAACTGCTCTTCAAATGGTAGCACGATGTGGTTCGATGACAAAACGCATTAGGAGATACCACAGAACAATGAAAATGTTTTTAAGGTTCCGTACCCAAAGGTTAAAACGGGACCCTATTATACTAAGACTCCGCTGTCCGTCCGTCTGTCACCAGGCCGTATCTCATGAACCGTGATAGTTAGACAGTTGAAATTTTCACAGATTATGTATTTATGTTGCCGCTATAACAACAAATACTAAAAAAACAGAATAAAATAAATATTTAAGGGGGCTCCCATACAACAAACGTGTATTTTTTGCCGTTTTTATAGTTAATAGTAACGAAACCCTTCGTGCGCGAGTCCGACTCGCACTTGGCCGGTTTTTTCAAATATTATTTCTTGGCAAAAGAAGCCGATGGCCCACCTGATGGTAAGTGTTGACCGCTGCCTATACAATTAAAGCACCAAGAGGATTGCTGATACGTCGCCAACCTTATACTTAGACCAAATTGGAATGTTTCATGTACCCGTAATTGCCCCTTAAATATTTATTTTATTCTGTTTTTTAGTATTTGTTGTGATATTGGCAACAGTAATACAACATCTGTGAAAATTTCAACTGTCTTAACTATCACGGTTCATGAGATACAGGTGATAGACGGACAGGCGGACGGACAACGGAGTCTTAGTAATAGGATCCCGTTTTACCCTTTGGGTACGGCACCCTAAAAAAGTACAATTTATCAAATGTGGCGCCTACACATTACGTAGAGCCGAACTACGGAGCTAAAACTGAAACCACCGAACGAGGTGATGTATATTGGCAGTTCAAAACATACAACCAGGGCCGCAGCTTCCACCGACATGGCCGTGGCCCCAAAGCCTTTAGCCGGCTCAGCCCACAACTATAAAGTTTGCAGCTTCAATATCGCAATAGTACGTGAATCTAGAACGTCTAGTGGTCGCAAGCGCGACTACTGAGTGTGCGGTTATGGGTTCGATCCACACGTCAGGCCAGGGCCGGATTAACCCTATCAGGGCCCCTAGGCAATGCAATTCGCGGGGACCCTTTTCTTACTTTTTAAAATACATTTTTTCTATTACAAAAGTCGATTCGATCAGATCGACTCCTTTGGTACTGTTACTTCAATCTCTAAAAGTCAAAAACTAACTCCGCGCGCCGGCTGCGTTCCGAATTAACGCTTACCTTACCTACCTATATCGTCAAATACAGTTATTTTTAGTTCTACTATGTATAGGCTTGCCATAACATTCAGGGACCAATACGGGACGTTTCAAACAAATCAACTAAAAAAGTCGAAATAAAAGTTTTTATTCGAATAATAGTACCTATAGTAATTTTAAACTTAAATTCGTGTGCATCGAATTCGGTCTACTTCCGAATTTTGTCGAAATTATTGAAATACGGGACAATTACGGGACGTGTAGCAATACGGGACGCGATGGTCAAATACGGTGACAGTCCCGTATATACGGGACGTATGGCTGATGGCAACCCTAACTATGTATGAACAGTATTTCATCAACTGACAACATGCGTCGAAAAAAGGAATAATATTGAGGAAGAATAAAAAATCAAAAAAAAAAATTGTTCTATGAAACGTTTTTTTTTTCTTGGCACGGGGCCCCTAGTCGATGCGGGGCCCCTAGGCAGTTACCTAATCCGCCTTATGGATAATCCGGCCCTGGGTCAGGCAAAGTGTTATTGGGTTTTTCTGTGTGGAATTTCTAGTCTGGATTTTTGCCCGGTTGATGGCAATAGGCTCGCCCTCTATTAAATGAGATATAAACATAACGGCGAACTGAGGCCACTGAGGGTGAACTATACACCTCTACCCTACCCTTCGGGACTACAGGCATGATGATATGTCACTAATAAGCCTGTACAAAAACTGATAAAAGCTCACCCCGGAAGTATTTTAAACATGGCCCACTTGGGTAATATCGTTTAAGAAAAAAATCACAACATGTTTTCATCGAAAAAGAGAAAAAGTTCACATTCGACGTATTTTTTTACTAAAATTATTTTAACAGGCCTCTACTTCTTCGTTGCCCCAGGGCCTCCAAACCCGTTGCCCGGCCAGTAACAGGCCCGAAAAGGCGGCGCGCATACGTTCCGTGCGCGCCTCTCAGGAGGACGTGGGGCAAGGCCCCACATAAGGAGAGGTTCGCCAGGGGCTGGTGGACCGAGGCCTGCCGGGGTTGCGGACCGCAACTTGCGTTGCGTCAGGAGAAGGAACACCGGGGCAACCCTTCGGCAAAACCCTTCGTCTTCCCCAGGCGAAGGGTATCCATGAGGACTTTCCCAAGATAAACAAAAAAAAGGGCCACCAAACCTTTTCAATCCGGCCCTGGCTGTAACTATGTTCTTTGTCTATGACGCACCGTACGTGCAATATTGCAAATTATATTATTATTCAGTCATGATCATCCCACTGCCGGGCAAAGGCCTCCCTACCCGCCTTCCACTCCTCTTGGTTTAAGGATTTCTGCCGGGCACTGCTCACTAAACAAACACTTCCACACGATAGGCATAACAGACAGCCCTCTGTGCAGAGCATGTATGGGGGCCGAAGAAACGGTCGCACACGTGCCCCTGGAATGCACAGGGGTCACCCGAATACGAGAAAAAACCCTTGGTGCACCGAAATCACTCGCAAATGTTCTGAGCGGACTGAAAGCCCTAATCTGCTTCTGGAAGGAGGTGGGCTGGCTGGAATGATGGCCAATAACAATGGTCCACTTAAAGGACCAAGTGCGGAAACCACATCTCCTAACATAATAAATAATAAGGATTTCTGCGGCCAAACCTTCCAATAAGAGACTTACTGGTTCCGCGCGCCAACTCGCCAATATTGCCAATAAAATATTATTATTATTCTCCCTTATTTGCAAGTCGATTTATTGTGATGCAGATGCGAAGGCAGCTGTATCCAAATCTAGCAACGACCGGGTGTGAAATATGTGAAATTTCCGGAATGGAAATACCTACCCACAAAGTTCAGTCACTTTCAAGTTATCTCTTTGAATTTCTTTATCGAACTCGGTTTTTCTAAAATTTACCCATGACAGTGCACTTACGTATCGCATAGAATGACTAATCTACTTTCACATTTATAACTATACATATAAGGATTTAAGCCTTGTTCACGTGTTCTAATTACCCAGATATTTCACAATATTATGTTATCAGTGCTGGTAGATCATACCACGGAATATAGAGTTCTGTAGGCTAATTCACGTAATTCGCCTACAGAACTAGCCTCATCTCAACAGGAAGTGCGCACCGGGCCGCCTTTTTTTTTTCATCTGAAAATCCTCATGGATACCCTTCGTCTGGGGAAGGCGAAGGGTTATGCCGGACTCTTACCGGCTAAAAACCCACGGTGTTCCTTCTCCTGACCCTTGGTCGAGGTCACGGGATTCGCAGCTGCATGCACCGCAACCCCGGCAGGCCTCGGTCCGCCAGCCCCTGGCAGACCTCTCCTTCTGTGGGGTCTTGCCCCACGTTCTCCTGACAGGCGCGCACGGAACACATGCGCGCCGCCTTCTCGGGCCTGTTACTGGTCGGGCGACGGGTCCCCTAACCCGTCGCTCGCAGGCCACACACTAGGGTGGCCGGAGATCGTCGCGCGCCCTCCGGCGGCGCCCGGTGCGTCTGGCGCGGGAAGGGAAAGTGGCCGTCGCCTCTCTCTCCCTCTCCGCTCCCTCCTTGGTCGCCATCACCACCTCGCAGAAGGAGGTGACGGCTTCCCACGCACTCTCGCTCATGACCATGGACAGAACCACGGCCGGAAGCGAGAGGTCACCACCGACCGGGCCGCGACTAGTTCACGGCGCTGCGTCGCCCACGCACGGCACTCCTGCAACGTGTGCAGCGCCGTGTCTTCCGGGCAGTCGACACAGTGGTGACATCCGGGCGTCAGCTCCCGGCCTATGCGACACAAGTAATTCCCGAAACATCCATGTCCCGAGAGTACCTGCGTCAGCCGGAAGCTGAGAGCGCCATGCCGCCTGTCCAGCCACTCCTCCATAACGGGCCTTACCGCCGCTATTGCGGCGTGCCCTGCACCGCGCCGCCTGCTATTGGTCAATTAATATTGCCAGATTTTAATTTTTGATTTTGATTGATTGTCACAAATTAAAAGCACTTTCGTATCTTTTGTTTTATAATATTTTTATGGTTTGTCACAATAATATGCATTATTTATCGACACATTTTAAAAACACTATCTATTGTTTATGCTGTTATTGTGTCCCTAGCTGAATAAATTTATTTTCTTTCTTCTTTCTAATTTCATGACGCGCCGATCAAGTTGCAGAACTTGTTTACGCTGCAGATAAGTTCACGCGAGCGTATTTGACAGCGATCGCCTATTATGAGAATACGAAAAGCGTTGTTTTGATCAAAACTTAATGGCAACTAAACTTCTTTAGTAAAGGCGCCTGCTGCCCATATAATCAGGGCCGGATTTGAAAGTTTGGAGGCCCTGGGACAACAAAGAAGTTGAGGCCCGTTGAAATGTTTTTAAAAAAGTACCTCGTGTACGTGAATTGTGATCTGTATTCTTTTTGGTCAAAACAGGTGTATTTTTTTTTATTTATTAAAGTCCTCGTCTCACAATATGGGGGCCCCGCTTGTGGAGGCCCCGGAACTAAAGCCGTTGTTGGCCTTTCTGAACTCCGGCCTTGGCTACAGTTTCACTCGTCCCAAACCTCACAAATTAATTTATAGTTTTTTTTTCTTTTTATCAGAATAGGTAACTGTAATTTTATTTATTAAGTATCTAAAAAAAAACTCATTGTGGAGGAGTAGTAGATAGAGGCACTTTAAGGGCCCGTCCACATCTCCACGTCACGACGTCGTCAACGTGGAACGGTGCGGTAACGCGGCACGGTGCGTTGACGTAACGTGCAAATTTACGTTACCGTATCGTAACACGTTCCGCCTCTAGCCGCAAGCACACACGTAAGTATATGCGCTCCGCCCGCACTCTCCACGCCCGCGAGTTAGTCGCCGTCCATGTTCTCCGATGCTTTAAAACCATACCTTACTGTTTCTCTTATTAAAATTCAGGATCTACATGGTCAACGATAAATCTAACAATGATCCTGACGTGCATTTTTACGATACGGTAACGTAAATTTGCACGTTACGTCAACGCACCGTGCCACGTCACCGCACTGTTCCACGTTGACGACATCGTGACGTGGAGATGTGGACAGGCCGTAAGCCGTAGCGGATGCATTGGCTGCCATGCATGATTATATGCAGGACCGAAGTCCCGGGGCCTACACAAGAGAGGGGCTACATATTATAATGGGGGGCTTATAGTGCCCCTGTCTACTATACAGGGTGTTGACGCATGAAACGTAGCAAGCATGATCTTATCGTAGTTCATGTACGCAAGTCATAGATGGCGTTGTTTAACAATCGGTAGTTATTATCGGTCCGAGTGTATTAGTTCACTCCCTCACACCAGAGATGGAGTTGTGCCGTGACGTCACTCCGCTGAATGGCGGTGTTAAGATTTTCCGTGTTTTATACATATAAGCAGGACATTTAATATTAAATTAATTACTCTTCAAGGAACAAGTTGTTTTAATTAGTTCCTCAACTGTCACAGTAGTGCAGTGAAGTTCAAGACATAGTGGTGTCTGAAAATTTGGTCCTGTCGAGTCGGACAGACGGAGGCATAGAAACTAGCGATGGGTCGTTGAAGGTTTTTCCGTCAACGAAACGTTAACGTTGAATTGCGTTTGTCAACTAGTTGATCAACTAGTTAATTTCGTCAACGAGTTAACGTGTTACGAACGTCAACTTGCATGAACGATAAACGCCTAAACGCTTTTATTAACGTATGCTGTTGTAATGTTAATTTACGAACAATTTGATGCAGTTTACCTAATGAAATTGGATAACATTTTATGATGAATCATTTTAAGAATTAATAATATGACATTATTAATTCTTACTTTACGTTTACTTTCTTTAAAAAATAATGACATTGATCAAATTACTAAATAAATATAAAATCTTGTATTCGTTATTTAGAGTTCAAATTCTTGTCATGACTATCGCGTCGTAGCGGGAGTTTTATTCTATATTTTCTATATAGAAATACAATTTACGTACGTTGAAAATAACAAAACGTTGACCGTGTACAAATCAACTCGTTGAATTCGTCAAACGATGAAACGAGTTGAATTCATAAACGTCGTTGTCTCGTAACTCGTTGACGAATTCAACGAGTTGATTTGTACACGGTCAACGTTAATTCCGTTGAAGAGACATCAACGTTGATTCAACTAGTTCGTTGATTCAACGCCCATCGCTAATAGAAACCTGAGTGGATCGCTCAGAAGTGCCGCATAACAATCTCCACACAGTAGTGGGATTGGTGAACGAGCGAAGAGCTGCAGAGTGAGTGTCGCAGCAGCAGCAGCACAGTGACGCGGCAGTATCGGCACAGCAACGCGACGTGGCAGCACAGCAGCGACGCACCAGTATCGGCACAGCGACGCGACGTGGCAGCATAGTGACGCGTCGGCGACGACACGGTTACGGCGAAGTGACAGTGGTCAACAGCAGGGGGCGCATCAGCCGCTTTTCTCAGTAGTGATATTTGGAATGCAGTGATTTTGGATTGCAGTGAAATAGTGATAAAAAGGTGGTAATTTACGGCATCATCAGTGATTACGTGTAAGTGTGCGGTCAAAGAAGAAAAACTGTAAGTAGAACTTTGAACTCTGAACTTTGAAACTGTATATGTGTGTGTGTAGTCAGAACTGTAGTACACTAGAACCTTTTTATTGTGTTCGGTCACTATTGACCTATATGTGAGTATCTTAAGTCCCTATTGACCTAAGATACATACTTATGTTCTCTGTGCGTGTGCCATTCTTCAACACATTGTGTTAGCACGTTAGTTCATCAATAATTCGTAAATTTAGTCATATTATCGACTCTTAAGTCTCGTTGCACTTATTTGTCTGAGTCTATTCATATAGTATCTATTTGTTAGTTTGTTAAGATAACACTTGTTCACAATGGAGGCTCTAATTAAAATACAATTAGTAAACAAATCTATTATAGAAAAGGGTCTCGTTAACTTTAAAAAATCACCAAAAGAGCGGTTAACTCCAGCCTATATAACGACTAGATTAGAAACTTTAGAAGACCAGTGGAAAGATTTTAGTTTAACGCACAAAAATATTGTAGGACAAGCAGCAGAGTCAGATTTAAGAAATACATATTTTAGCAACGAGTTATACGATAAAACAGAAGAGGCATATATCACGTACAAATCCGAGTTAAAGGAACACACACTTAATTTGAAGGGTACAACCTGTAGTCATGATAGAGATGCTTTAAGTTCAAAAGATAAGTCATTGTCAAATGTGCGTTTGCCCAAAATTACATTGCCCACCTTTTCGGGATCATACACTGAGTGGGCTTCGTTCCGGGATTTATTTTCATCACTCATTGATGGAAACAAATCTTTGGATGAAGTTCAAAAACTTCATTATTTGAAGGGACATTTAACAGGGGAGGCAGAGCAGTTGTTGCGCCATACCCCAGTTACTGCTTCAAATTATAAAGAGTGTTGGTCCATTTTGGTCAAGAGATACAACAACAAACGATATCTCGCTAACTGTATGTTAAAAAGATTTGTTAGTCAGCCGATTATCACAAAGGAATCTTCATCCAATGTCAAATCACTTTTAGATAACACTGTAGATTTTTTACATGGCTTACAGAATTTAGGTATTGATGTGAAGTCTTGGGACACTATTGTAGTTTATTTAGTCTGTGAAAAGTTAGATAGTGAATCCCGCAAATTATGGGAAACAAGGGTAAGTGCTTGCGATGATTTACCTAAGTTTGAAGAATTTAAAACTTTCATGGAATCTAGATTTAGATCACTAGAATACTTAGATTCGAAGTCAAGTAAAAGCAACAAACTGCAAAACAATGTAAGTTCATTTAATGTAACTATAAAACCATCATGCGTTCTTTGCACTGGAGACCACAAACTATGTAATTGTAAACAGTTCTCAAAAAAGAGTTGCGACGAACGTCGTGACTTTGTCCGAGTCAGTAAGCTATGCTTTAATTGTTTAGGAAAAAATCACTCTGTTTATAATTGCCGCCAGAAAACAAAATGCCAACTATGTAAAAAGAAACACCACTCATTGCTTCACGTCAACACTACTGACAGTCAGGCTGATTCGTCAGCTAAAGGTGAGGTTGTGACTGCCGCGTTAGCCACAACTTCCATTAAGAGTAACAACGCGGCGAATGACGAACCCATTTGTTGTTTTGGTCAACTGGATCACAGTCACGGATTGCTGGCAACAGCCCTGGTCCATGTTGAATCCACCAGAACTGGCGCTGCGAAGGATTTAAGAGCTCTGTTAGATCAGGGCTCTCAAGTCTCGTTTATAACAGAGGCTGCAGTTCAGTTCCTCGGGTTGCGTAAAAAATACACTCACACAAACATACAGAGATTAGGCGATGACGAGGGAAGTTCAGTACCCTCTAGGTCAATGGTGACATTTAAATTGCAATCTCGTCTAGATCCAAACTTTTGTTTGTGTGTCGATGCTTATGTGCTAAATAAACTCACCACTGTTCTTCCTGAGAGGAAGATTGTTCAGGTTTCTCCATCGATTGCGAATTTGAACCTAGCAGATCCGTCATTCCACACGCCTGGGAAGATTGACCTGTTGTTGGGCACGCGTGTGGTTGGCGAAGTTCTTTTAGATGGTTTGGTCAAGGGTCCGCCTGGTTCTCCAGTAGCACAGAGAACCAAACTCGGATGGATCTTGTCTGGTGAGACCCAATCGTCAGCAATCTCTAGGCCTGTATGTTATCATACAGTAGTACAGACATCGGACGTCAATGACCTTTTGCGTAAATTTTGGGAGTTGGAGTCAGAACCCTCAGTTCGTAGTGTAACCTTGACTGAAGAAGAACAAAAATGTGAGGAGTTCTACTCTAAGACCACCAAACGCGACGCGACCGGCAGGTATGTTGTAAAACTACCATTTAAAACCGATTCGCCCGGTTGCACGCTTGGGGGGTCAGAGGTCATTGCCCGTAGGCGCTTTATCAGCCTAGAGAATAGATTAGCAAAGGAACCGGAATTCAGGAAACAGTATAGTGCAGTTATTAATGAATACATTCAACTGGGACATGCTGAAGTTGTCCCTCAGATAGAATTAGGTAATGATGCGTTCTACCTACCACATCACGCAGTGGTTCGTGACGATAAAAGCACTACTAAGGTTAGGGTGGTCTTCGACGCTTCATGTTCAGGCCACAATGGAGTATCATTAAATAAAGAATTAATGGTTGGCCCAACCCTACAACCTGATTTGCGTCGAACTATTATACGGTGGCGCTGCCATCCCATAAGTTTGGTCGCAGATATTGTTAAAATGTACCGGCAGGTCAAGGTTGCAGATGAGAATGCTGATTATCAGCGCATTTTGTGGCGTGACAATCCAGAAGCTGAATTGAAGCATATTCGGTTGTTGCGTGTCACCTTTGGAACATCCTCTGCGCCATATCTAGCGGTCCGGTCTCTACAGCAATTAGCTCGTGATGAAGGAAATGATTTTCCTCTAGTGGCAGAACGAGTCCTTACATCTTTTTATGTAGACGATTTGTTAACGGGTTGTCAATCTATCGCTGAAGGTGAACAGATTTATCACCAACTAAATGAATTATTAGGTCGTGGGGGCTTCAAACTTCAGAAGTGGTCCAGCAACAGTAATGAATTATTAAACAAAATAAATGAAGGCACTGTTAAGCAGGACAATTTAGAACTTAAAATAGATACATTTACGAAGATTTTAGGGTTATCTTATGATAGAAATTTAGATGAGTTTAGATATACCGTCCAACTTCCTCCGCTTGAACCCCCCATAACCAAGCGAAAGGTGATATCTGACATCGCTCGTTTGTTTGATCCTCTCGGATGGCTTGCGCCGGTGATAATAACAGCCAAGGTGTTTATTCAACGCTTGTGGTTAGCAGGATCCGAATGGGACGATGAACTTCCAGAACACCTATTAAAGGAATGGCTTAATTATCGAAACAACTTTAACCATCTTAGGGACTTCCGTCTGCCACGATGGCTTCACACGAGTCAACTTGACGTCTTACTAGAGTTACACGGGTTTTCCGACGCCTCTAATGTTGCTTACGCAGCCGCCGTCTATGTTCGGTGTGTTGATGCCAATGGTCACATTCATGTTAGTCTAGTTGCAGCTAAGACCAAGGTGGCCCCTGTCAAACAGGTTTCCATACCTCGTTTGGAGTTATGTGGCGCCTTGCTGCTTTCAAAACTTCTACGTGAGGTTTCCGACACCTTGGGTATCTGTAAAGAAAACATACATGCCTGGACGGACTCGACAGTGGTGCTCGCCTGGTTGAGTAGCCACCCGAGCCGCTGGAAGACATTCGTTGGCAACAGAGTGTCTGAAATACTTACCGTTATGGAGAATAGTCAGTGGTCGCATGTCCAGTCTAGGGATAATCCTGCAGACAGCGCATCGCGCGGCGTGAATCCTTCTGATTGCGCTTTCCTAGAGCTGTGGACACAAGGACCCAGCTGGTTGAAAAATAAAGAAATTAATTATAATCGAAGCGAAATTAAGGAAACTAACCTAGAAGAAAGAAAATCAGTAGTAGCATGCAACACAGTAGTAAATGAGGAGAGTGAGGAGGATTGTATAATGTCAAAATATTCATCTTTAAGAAAACTTACTAGAGTGATTGCTTACTGCAAAAGGTTTTTAAAATTTAAACATAAAGACAATAATACAAGGTTTAATAATGTTTTATCACACTCTGAAATTCAAGGGGCATTGTTTACATGCATTAAATTATGTCAAAGGAGATACTTTGCATCAGAAATAGATAGATTAGAATCAAGGGGAGAATCCATCAAAGGTGGGGTACTTACCTCACTTAATCCTTATCTGGATCAGGAACAGCTTTTAAGAGTGGGTGGCAGGTTACACAAGGCCAATCTTCATGAAGACGCGAAGCATCCTCTGATTCTTCCTCCTAAGTCACACCTCACTCACCTTTTAATCGCTGACGCTCATGAGCGGACATTGCATGGCGGGCCTCAGTTAGTTTTAAATTATTTGAGATCCAAATATTGGATTATTAATGCAAGGGGTATTGTTAGGCAATATGTACGTAAGTGCGTTATCTGCATTCGTCATTCCGCTCGGTCTGTACCTCCATTAATGGGGTCATTGCCCGCAGCTCGAGTTAATGCTAGCCGACCTTTTCTAAAAAGTGGTGTGGACTATGCAGGTCCTATCAGCGTCAGGTCAGCAAAGGGCCGCGGTCATCATTCCACCAAAGGGTACATCTCCTTGTTTGTATGCATGTCCACTCGGGCCATACACTTAGAGATCGTAAGTGACATGACGTCGCAAGCCTTTTTAGCGGCTTTCAAGCGTTTCACAGCAAGAAGAGGCCATTGTAGTGAAATGTGGAGTGATAACGGCACTACCTTTGTGGGAGCTGATAAGGAATTGAGAACAATGTTTAACCACGAAAGATCTGGAGTAGCAACCGACAGTGGTTAGCAACCAATGGCACAACATGGCACTTCATCCCACCTCATTCTCCAAACTTTGGAGGACTTTGGGAGGCCGGGGTGAAGTCATGCAAGCATCACCTCAAAAGGGTGATAGGCAACAGTACTCTGACTTTCGAAGAAATGACAACAGTTTTAGCACAAATAGAAGCATGTCTTAACTCTAGGCCAATTTCAGCGTTGAGCTGCCATGCCGAGGATCCGTGTCCTCTCACTCCGGGTCATTTTCTGATAGGAGAGCCTTTACTTCACGCACCAGAGTTTAATTTCGAAGGCTCAAACATTAGCAATTTAAAAAGATGGCATTTAACCCAACGCATGGTCCAGGATTTTTGGCGCAAGTGGTCTCGTGAGTATCTCGTTCAATTTCACCAGAGACACAAATGGGCGCATCATACTATGGAACCAAACGTAGGTGATGTGGTGTTAGTTATGGAGGACGATTTACCTCCCACGAGGTGGCTCCACGGTTTAATTGTTGATAAGCATTCTGGCTCGGACAAGGTCACACGAGTAGTGTCTTTACGCTGTAAGGGCACAATCATAAAGAGACCAGTTTCAAAATTAATTGTACTGCCTGTCACTACTTAAGTATACACATTTATTTAGTATTGATTGTCGAATGACAGTATGTTGTCATTCACAATAATTATTTATAGTGATTTGAAATTTATTGATTAATTTAGTTTTGTTTTATATCTTTACATGTATCCTGTTTATTTTAGTTATGGTAGAAGTTGCGCTGGTTTAGAAATTATTGTTTACAGTCCACATTCGATTAACCTTCGTAACAAACTTGAAGCTACCACATAGTTTATACACCCTTTTTATCAAAATGTCAGTTACGGACAGTCTGTCCATGGTGGGCGGGATGTTGACGCATGAAACGTAGCAAGCATGATCTTATCGTAGTTCATGTACGCAAGTCATAGATGGCGTTGTTTAACAATCGGTAGTTATTATCGGTCCCAGTGTATTAGTTCACTCCCTCACACCAGAGATGGAGTTGTGCCGTGACGTCACTCCGCTGAATGGCGGTGTTAAGATTTTCCGTGTTTTATACATATATAAGCAGGACATTTAATATTAAATTAGTTGCTCCTCAAGGAACAAGTTGTTTTATTTAGTTCCTCATCAACTGTCACAGTAGTGCAGTGAAGTTCAAGACATAGTGGTGTCTGAAAACAGGGTGTAAACGAATTCGTGTAATTCCTTCAAATCACGTGAGCTATTAATGTATAGATTAATCCCGCAAGGGATTAAAGCTTAATTTTAAAATAAAAAAAAATTAAATTTCTTGCGGTAGAGAGGGATCATATTTACCACATAATTGTTATGGTTACAATAAAAAAAGTTCCTTTTTCCATTTTTTTTTGTTATTTGGTCGAAATTTTCTCTGCTTTGCATAAATAAATGAAAGTACGGCGACACAACTGGCGGCACGACAAGCGCAACATCTCTCCACGCAGTCAGTTAACTTGGGACGCTAAAATTGCTTAGATACAGAAAATAGTGTTTTCTTTTTGTAAACTTTTTATTCATGACTTTCCATATTTAACACAGTCAGGGTGTAAACGAATTCGTGTAATTCCTTCAAGCCGCATGATCTACTGGTGACACAAAATTGACCTTGCATGGGATTTTTTCAGATTCAACAAAAAAATGGTTTCATGAAGTTTTCTGTTTTCGAGTCATTTTAGCGCCCCGAATTCGCGTTAGTCTAGGCCGGTAGCTTTGTCGCCGTGCTTTTATTCGTATGCGTGGCATCGAAATGCTTCATCACAAAATTAGTTTTTTTTTTTGTATTGCTTATTTGTTATTTTTTCATTGATTCCTTTTTAGTTGTTACTCGGAAAGGGGGTAATTCCTAATCAGAAAGGGTAATAAATTACCTATTTATAATTAATAACTTTTGTTCTACAACTTTTCCCACAGTTAATCGTTTTAGAAAAATAGTTGCTGTGTTAAAGGTATCATAATTATCAAGGTATCATTAAGGTAATATAATATATAATAAGGTATCACTAGCTGAGTTTACAATTTAGGTCATATTTGGGGTCACTGATTAGTAGTTCCATTTTCTTATAAACGGGGGTATATTTTTTTAATCTATAAAAATGAATCTCTATTTCCCTTGGTCACGGCATCACGCGTGAGCGGCTGGACCGATTTCGCTATTTTTTTTTTGTTGTGTTCGTAATTGTCAGGAGAAGGTTCATAAGAAAGAAAATTGTGATATTTAAAAAAACTAAATTATCTCAGCATTTCCATATTCTTCATTTGTTTACCGCATGCATGAAAATGGTTTTAACTTTTTGTTACTATTTTGATTTTGTTTCTGAAGGTAGGTAGCAGTGGCGTAGGGTGAATTTTCTTAAAAGGGAAGCCGGACCAAAAAATGCTTTCCTTGCTCATGTGTAATGCGTGAATTCCAGTAACTACTCGTTTCGAAAGGGAAGCCGATAGGAATCGAGTTGTATGGAGCCTTCGCCACTGGTAGGTAGTAGGTAAGTAGTAGGTAGATAGTAAGTAGGAAAAAGTGCATTGCAATTGCAACGCATGCTGGTTAGAGCTAGTAAATAATAAATGTTTATTTTTGTTCAACAATAAAAGTTTTTTGTCATTTTAACACACTTGCTACGAAACAGTCATCAGTGATAAGTATTTCAAATTGCCCGCGGCTTATTGCCCCTCTTTCCGACTAACCTTGTAGTCTTGTAGATGACTGTAGTTCTTCACGTCTTATAAAAAAACGTGTATATTACGAATTTCACTTGCATAAAAATTCTTGTTAAATTAAGTAATAACTAGGTATACCTATTTAGTAGAGATGCGCCGAATAGTGGTTTCACCGAATAACCGAATACCGAATACTATTCGGTTTAACCTTTACCGAACCGGATATTCGGCCGAATTATTCGGTTTACAATTTGATTGTTTTGCCGCGTAAACCGGTTCTTACATGAACGCTACGTGTTGCTGCTGGAGCGAGCCGTACCTCACCGCCCGCCACCCGCGCACACCGCGCTGTCACTTAAGGTATACAAAGAAATGTGGATTTGATTGAGGTTTAAAAAGAAGTTAATTTTATGTTAAATTGCTTTAAAATGTTTAAAAAAAGGTTTGTATTAGTTTAAAAATAAATGTTGATTTGAAATTTATTAGCTTTATTTAACTCATCTTTCATAGTATTTCTTTGACTTATATTATAACATGAATCTTACATAAGAAGTTTTGACTTTTAGTTCTATACCGTGTCATGTAGCCAAGAAAATAGAAATACTCGAACCGAATATATTCGGCACCAAAACCGAATAATTCGGCCGAAAACAAATAGTGAAAAATATGCCGAATACACCGAATACCGAATACCAAACGAATATTCGGCGCATCTCTACTATTTAGCAATCATCACGTAATATTTTGTCACGTAAGAAGTAGATGCCTTAGCCTGCTTCCTATTTGCTTGTTTTCGATAAATAAATCTTAAATAAGAGGAAATGTTTTAGTATGTCGCCCTGTTTATTGTATAGCTCTTATCTATGTAGTATTCTCTGGACCTCTTGGTATAGTGTTTGCAAGTGCGACTGCCGACCGCAAGGGTTCAATATCTCGGTAATTTTAAAATTTTCTTTTGCAATATCATTTTCGTAGCCTTTTCCTAACTAAGTATATTAGGGTCGGCTACCAGTTGTGAGAGATGCGGCTTAACATCAGTAAAAAAACACGTCACATTAGTACTTACCAGGTTTTGAAGCCGCATTCGAACAGGGAACAGGGGCCTAATTCTCCTAAAATAAATTGTTGCCAAACGCAATCGAACCACAATGATTGATTTTGTTTTTTGTGTCAAACAATAAGACAGCTTTTGAAATTGAGAACTGTCTGAATGAACGGTTCAACCTTGGTTCGGTTGTGATTTTTCAAGATTTATTTTAGGAGAATTGGGCCCAGGTCCAAATCTTCAGGCCACTACGTCATCGTAGAACAATACCGACTATTAATTACCTGTTCCTCTTAAGATAATTTAAATTGATAAGAACGCATGCACGAAAATTCTTCGACCTTAGAATTAGAAGAAACCCTCCTCCCGCCTCACAAAATAAAATATGTAGGTACATACTCTGTGAAATCCAACGCACACATAGGTAACAACTAGATAATAAAGGGCTTATGGTTAAATGGCTACTGCGCAGCAGATCAATGAATATGCGCGGCTTAGTACTTAGTAGCACCGTTGCCCCCGCATTTATCTTTGTGGTTGCCCGGGTCAATTCTTAGCGACCGCTGTCAAAGCTCGCAATGTTCGTTCCTGTAGGAAACATATTATACATTTTTTGTGTAATAAGTTAAGTTAATGAAAAAGGGAATCTATTCTCGTGTCGGTATGAGCTATTTGAAAAGGGTAATGCCATGGTGAAAAGATTAGCCAGTCAACAAGGTTGAGGGTTTGACTGCCCTAACTATCTTGTACCTAACGCATCCAGAATCCAGCCTGAAACATCAACCTCACTTCCAAATTCTACAACTTACCCACCAGACTCCGAATGCTTTCGATAGATTGGCGCTTTAGCCATCCAAACAATAAATTATTATGTACCATTTATAGCTCAGATAAGTAGGTAGGTACTACAGAAATAAGTAGGTAGCAAAGATAAATGTTCATATTTATCAAAACTCGTTTTGCAAAGATCCGGTTTGCATCATTCTATGCCTAAATACCTATACATATTATGTAGCCGGTCTACGTAGCTATTTGTGGTTTTTGTTCAGCTAAGGGCTCAACTTCTAGTAGACACTATTCATTTTTAATGTTCAACCAGATTCATCTGATCCTAGATATAAGACAGCATTTCTAGAAACTGTTTCATGTTCTTAGAATTTGATATGAATGAGTCATGTTACCCCTTTTGTCTTGGTAAGGATGAAGCGAGGATCGATGTTCACTTTAATAGAAGAGTACCTATAGACAAGATTGAATATTCCTTTAATTAAAAAACCGGCCAAGTGCGAGTTATACTCGCGCACGAAGGGTTCCGTACTATTATGTGTAAAAACGGCAAAAAAACACGTTTGTTGTATGGGAGCCCCCTTAAATATTTATTTCATTCTGTTTTTTAGTATTCTTTGTTAAAGCGGCAACAGAAATACATCATCTGTGAAAATTTGAACTGTCTAACTATCACGGTTCATGAGGTACAGCCTGATGACAGACGGACAGACGGACAGCGGAGTCTTAGTAATAGGGTCCCGTTTTACCATTTGGGTACAGAACCCTAAAAATGAGTTTTAAATACTGATACGGATTTTTCATGATGGATGCTGTTTTATTGGTCTAGTGAACAATGATATTATATACAAAAAAATATCATTGTCTAGTGACCGCAAGTGCGGCTGCTTAGCGAGCGATGTTGGGTTCGTTATCGTCGATTACCCGCCACAACAGATAAAATTGGGTTTGGGCTTGAATGTGTCTTCCTTTAGTGAATGATAAACTTGAATACCGTTATCGCGTAGTACTCTGTGACTCTGTCTACCCATTTTCGTGCTCGTTATAGTGCATGTTCGCACTAAATAGTAATAAAACGTATCATCACGAGATTTCGCATAGCGCAAATAAAATAACAAATTGGAGCAACCTGAATAACTCGAAATAATACACAGACGTGACGTCCGTCTGTTTCGTGTGTATAGGACGTCTGTGGAAAAACTATAGCTTTATTTTAATTTTGTGCTTTTTTCTTATTGCTGATTGTAACATCACAACATAAACTGACAAGCAACAAAACGTTTCTACTGTCAACAAGACAACAACAAAAAAGTGACAGACGAAGACAACAGCTTGACATTTCACTTTCACGTAATGTCTTGAGCGATTTCTTTGTAATTTATGAATTTTATGAATGAATATTATGTGATTATGTGTGTTTATTGTTTGTATGATAGATACAACTATATGTTAATTAATTTCATGTCATGAAACCAAGTTTGGGTAGTGGTAATGATGGTGATTATCGGAGACAGATTACACCTAATAGATTAGATCTATTGTATCGCCGCGAATCTCTATATTTATATTTTTATTATTTATGTGAATAATACAAATAATATTGTAACATGGAAGACGTGAAAGTGTGCCGTATTTGTTTAAATATGGATGTAAAAATGCACGATCTGCAGGCATATCCTTTGGGATCATATTTTACGTCAATCATATTAGAAAGTAAGGTAAGTTTGTAGTTTGATAAAAAATCCAGGATAGTCAAAATCAAAGCATTTATTTCAATTAGACAAAGAAAAAAAAATTGCCGCGTTGCAAAGTGTCTCTTATGGAGAAGAACCTAGACTCTCCGTTTTACTCTTCACATTCTGGAAGAGATTGCCTTGCGCGATAAGACCGCCCATTGTGCAGTTTTTAATTTAAACTAACTTTCTTTGTTTTTGTTTACCTGGTGTATGATATACAATAAATATAAAGATAAGATAATATATAAATAAATTGGGCAATAAACTCCATGGTTACGCTTATGCATCAAATATTTATAAAGAGTTGATTACATTGTGAATAAGGAAAATGTGGGAACAATGTAAGATGATTATGCTAATAAGAGTAATAAAATTTGAAAATATGTGATTTCTTTGGAATATTTATTTAATTTTAATTTTTCAGCCTCTGTGCAAAGACTTGCCGCCTTATGCTTGCTATGAATGTGCAGCACTTGTGAAGAAGTTTTATTTATTTAGACAGAAGTGTCTGCGGAGCCAGGCCCTGCTATGTGGAATAATAGATGATTGTGGAGAGGTAAGCTTTAGTGTGTAGCCACAAACTGACTCTAATCATTTGTATAAAGATGTACATTCTGCTGATACAATAATATTAAACTATTTTTTTGTATAAAAGTTTAATTACATTATAGATTATAGGCTGCTTCATTGGCCTAGTGGTCGCAAGGGTGACTACAGAGACTGAGGTCCTGGGTTCATTCTCCAGGTCGGGTAAAGTGCTATTGGGTCTTCCCTGGGTCACAGGGTCGCTTCTCAGCAGCAGCCCAGAGTCTGGTTTTATGCCTGCTTGATGGCAATAGGCTTGCCTCCTATAAACATGGGACTTAAACATAACTGTGAAATGAGGCTATACTATAAGTATACATCCCTGCCCAACCCTTTTGGATATATAGGCGTGATGATATTTTATGTAGTTTGTATTGTGAATGAGCAAAATAATTAACTCTTTAGTCCAAAAGGAATCATTTTAATTTCTTATCTGCAGTCACTGCAAAAGGAGATGGTATTAAATTCATTCTATCTTACGAAGTTCACTAAATCATTCGAAATTGAACTCTATGTCAGTGACATAAAAGTCACAACACCATGCGATAGTACGTCTTTACTTTTTGGACTTTCTCACTAAAGTGCCAAACGCATTGAAGCAATTTCACATAAACTTAGTTTATTTTTATTGTCCTTACTTGCTTTCACTTACTCGCTTACAGTTAATGCCAGCAGCAATAAAATCAATTGACAGACAAAGTCTCCTCACAGTATCAAACCTCACACATGTTGATATAGAACCACAGAATGGCACAAATTGTCCTAACGAAGAACAACCGGAATTCGCCGTGCAAGTTATAAAAAAAGAAGATCATGATGATATTGACGCTCCAGACAACGTCCCCGATCACGGATCTAGTGATGATGATGAATGTAAAGAGAAGAAGGATAAAAAGAAAATTCAGGATGCTGATTTAGAGAAGGTGGAAGTTCTTGTGAAAATGGATGTTCAGGAGGAGTTGGATGGCCCTGAAGTAAGTAGCTATGTCATCATTATTGGCCTGGACATCTTCACTTCTACACATAACCTGTAGGCTACATTCACGTTCATTTCACGTCATTCATCAATTTTATTTGATGCGCCGATCGATTATTCACCTGACAGACAGAACTGTGTTGCTGGGGAGTTTGTTGCGCATTTTCTTCTTCACAGCATAAACACTAGGAAGCCGTGAAGGAAGGGCTTTTTGTGGGCTGTCTATTGTAACATTAACGTTAAAAAAGAACTAAGTAATTCTAGTCTATTTTAAATAAATGAGATTTGAGTTTGATCAAGTTGCAGTGACTTTGTAGTTAAGTTCACGCGACTATGACAGCGATCGCCTATTAACACATTCGAGTTCACCACACATTTTATAGAGCTCATACGCCATACATATTGCTAGTGGACCTTCCAGGAGGGTCCTCGGCATTACTTTTGCGCTTAGAGTGATCCCTCGAGGAGGGTTCCTGGCATTAGACTAAAAACTGTGAAAAATACGCTACTACTTCGTAAAACAGGTGTTTGCTTATTTCGTGATGGTGTATTTTCTAATAAAAACGTACGTTTAAAATGAGCCCTCCACGAGGGCACCCGGCATGGCGAATGCGACTACAGGGTGCCCTACTGGAGGGCACCCGGCACTGAACCTGTTAAGTGAATTCGAAAAGCATTTTTTAGATCGAAACTTAACTGAAACTGAACTTCTTTATATACGAGTAGGTAGTTAGGTGAATCAGGCCCCTGTTAGTATAATAAAAAAAAATAAAAAAAATTGGTGATTGAAATAAACATTATAAACCATTTCTACAGCTTGCCGAAATCACAGTCGATGCACCCAAATTACCGCCTAAAAAAATTCGGACAGCTCAGCCAAAGAAGCGTAGCAGGCCTAGAAGCACTGGAAAAACAGTTGCTAAGAAGAAGCCGAGGAAAGCCACCAAAGAAGATGGCCCGTGCAGTGACGACAAGACTGACATGGAAGACATCACGGTGGTTATTTTGTCGGTAAGCGCAGTTCTGTCTTTACCATTGGGCACGTGGGACACAGGCCCTGGTCCTCCGGCCTGAGGGGGGCCCCGAAACCCAGTGCCTAAATATTTTTCAACCAATAAATAAATTTAAAAGAACACGTCGCGTCGATTTCTTAAATCAATGCATCATTAAAAAAACACCCAGATAGCCAGGGTTGCTAAGCAGAAGTTTTCTGAATTTGTGACAAATTGCTGTTAACTTCAAACTTTCCAACTTTTCACTACAATAAAATATGTATTACAACTTGAACTACAAGTTGGCGTCCTAATAACCAATAAAGTCACTAAACAAAGGTACATTCTGATGTTTTCATTCTCGTTGTTTTGTATTTCTAAAAGGGTCCTAAACTCTGTATGCCCAAGGGCTCCTGCATGACCTAAGACGGCCCTTATTGTTTTTTCTCTGCTCTCATGATCATCATTGCGGGGTGCATGAAAAGAGCTTCCATGAGTGACGATACATAAGTACGTTCGGCGCACCCTGGGCAGTCAGCCCCGCTACCAACATTGCTGACTGGTTGATCTTTTCACCACAGCAAGAAAATCATCATAGCAGCCCATTAACTGCTATACTACATTGACGACGTCTGTGGTCTAGTGGTTCGAGTGTCGGACTGCTGATCACGAGGTCGTGGGTTCGATTCCCACAGAACACAAATATTTATGTGATGAATATAAGTGTTTGTGTTCGTCTGGGTGTTTCTTATGTATTATAAGTATGTATTTACAAAAAAAAAGTATATAAGTATTATATCCATTGTCTAGTTACCCATAGTACAACCTCTGCTTAGTTTGGGACTAGATGGTGCTGTGTAGAAAAATGTCCCAAAATATTATTATTATTATTATTATACTAGGGTCCAGGAGAAGTAAATTTTGCCTATTTTCCTATATTCACAAGAACGCCAGAAGTTCACCGCTCTACGGTTTTGAACATCGCGTGTCTCGCGGACTCATAGTCTTTAAGTGTTGGCGTAGAAGACGCTACAACACTTAGAACGAATCATGACATTCGAATCATGAAGTATGACATTCGAATTGTGAAGTAAAAGCAATACCTATAACTTTATTGTAAACTTATTTATTTATCTTTTATTCATTGAAATTATATTTAAAAATATAAAAATAGTAGCCCACGTATCGGGAATAGGGTCCCAGCTGCCGGTAGTCAGGTGCCGCAGCAAAGCTCCAAAGAAAGGAACCTCCTCACTATGCGTGCCGTGTCAAGGAGTACTGCTTTTTGTATCAAACCCTTGGTCCAGCCGCCCAACGAGAGCCTCATGAGGCTCGATCGAAGCTCTAAGGTCATTCGCTATAACGACTACCGGGACAATGATTGCAGAGTCCACATCCCACACCACCTCGTGTGCTAGATCAAGATTATATTTATTAGTTAATGTGGTGGTACGTTTGAGAGCCTCTTGGTACGCACGGCTTTATATCAAGCTATAAATTTCCAGTATGATGCGTATGATTTCCAGCTGATCTCGAATTGTATTAGCTTTCCGTACAATGAGAGGTCAGTTTATACTGGAAATGTATAGCTTGATATAGAAATGTGTAGCTGTGTGTACACCTTCATATGCCAAACCTGGCACAAAGATGCTACTAACCGGCCGTTCTCACAGATAGAGCAGCAGTTAGAAGAAATAAACAAACGCAAGCAGTCTTCCAACTACCTGAACTGTCCGTACCAGTGTCACCTGTGCTACAGGGGGTTCAATAACGCGCAAGCTTGGAAACATCACGTCACCAAACATTCTGCGGTAAGATATTAACACTAATATTGAGTTAAATAGAAGCCGCAAGTTTACCTTATATAAGTACCCGAAGTTGGAGCAATCCTCTAACTTTTCGCTTTGCTAACTCAGTTCGCCCTCGACCATTTCCGTTTCCGCCAACGCAAATGCTTACAAAATGCGTGGGCAGGACTTACAACTGCGAAGATCAACACGGTGCTTGTTCCATTCTTACTTCACATGACTAAATTCCTTGCGTGACATATTATAATATCAAGTACAAAAAATGTGGCTCTCATTTAACTCAATATCAGTGCTCCATATTTATAGTTGGTCAACGCGATAATTTTCACAGAGCAGTCGTGCATATAATCGGCGGGTTATGTCCCGAGTTGCTATAATGTAACTCGGGACATGATTTCAAGGCTGGCACGTTTTGATTTCTGCTATCAACTATTTGTCTTATAAGGGCATTATATTCATTAATTTAAGTTAATAATGTATCAGTCGTTTCTATATGCGTCAAAAATCCGTCAATAGAAGGCGATGATGTAGTTACTAATCGAACATGCAATTGCAGGAATAATTTCCGAAGACCATAGCAGCAGCCAGCTTAAATATTTTTTCAGAGCCTTTCTTATTTTGTCCTCAGAGCATCGGCGATATAGAGTGTACAATCTGCAAATACAGGTTTAAAACGAAGCGCAATCTTCAGAGACACGCGCTAAACCACGGGAAGAAATATGTCTGTAAATTATGTCCATACAACTCGAGTAACATGTAAGTATTAATTTTAGCGAGAAATCTAACATACCCCGCTCTCCGCCGCAGGGAGGCGGGGGTAGGAAAAAATACGATTTGAGAACTTTATTTCACCAATAACGTAGCTAATTTGGCCTGGAAATAAAAAAGGCATTTTTTTCAAAACTGCGTTTCGATATTTCACTTTGGCGATATTTAAATAAGCTAGGTTATTTTATCAAATTTTTAAATAGTTTTTTTGATCCACAATATACCTACTACAAATATACAGCATGACTGGTTAGGGCCTGCGCCCACTGGAGGGACGGCATGACAAAGTAGTTATTAAATTCATTTCAATTTTACCCGCGGTTTCGCTCGCGTTAATTTAGAATTTGACAATCAACTCTTAACACTGCTAAAGTTTCTATAATAATATAATTAAATCATGATTCGGAAGACACGTGGCGCCATCTTTTAACGTTAATGTTGTTTCCTCGGGAACAGTACTTTTTTCTGGATGAAAGGTACCCCTATGTCCGTTTCTGTACAGCTGACAACGTATAATTATGCAAAATTACAGGATTATCGGTTCACTGGTTTAGGCGTGAAAAGGTAACAAACAAACTTACTTTCGCATTTATAATATTAGTTAGGGTCTTTAGCACTTGTATTTGTCGTGCCGTATCGGTAAATATGAGATCTAAAGCGTATAAATAAGGTTTAAAATTATTTAAGCTTAAAAAATCCCTTGTCGTACCGTCCCGCCAATGGGCGCAGGGCCTAAGTCGCTTTACATACAAAAACCATGAATTCTGCTCATCATTCTGTACAACTTTAACTACGGGACAAACAAGCTGTTCCACACAAAATAATCAATGTTGCTTAACAAAATGTATGGAACACCTGTCTTTTTAACCGACTTCAAAAAGGAGGAGGTTCTCAATTCGTCTGTTTTTTTTTGTTTTTTTTTTTTTTTTGTGTGTTTGTTACGCGGTATCTCCGCCAATTATGAATGGATTTTGATGATTCTTTTTTTGTTTGATAGGCCATACTTCAGAGGTGGTCCCATATAAATTTTATTGAAATTGATTCGGCACTTTTTGAAAAAATCAAGAAAAACAAAAAAAAATACACAAATCGTATATAGACGACGTTCTAGTTGTAGTGCTGGTCCGAGAATTTGTACACTATTGTAATTGTAATTTGTGGCACTAAAAATTATAAAATAAAAAAACTTTAAAAAAGTAAAAACCGACTTCAAAAAAAACTAAACGGAGTAAAATAATTATTTTTTAATAAAACTACCAGTTTCAGAAGTCGGTGCATTCAATTTGTTTCAGCGTAGAACACCGACTTCTGAAACTGGTAGTTTTATTAAAAAATAATTATTTTACTCCGTTTAGTTTTTTTTGAAGTCGGTTTTTACTTTTTTAAAGTTTTTTTTTGCACGTATTCTTATTTTGTCCTATAGTAAAAATTGTACAGAATTATGAGCACAGTTCATGATTTTCGAATGTAAAGCGACTAAGGCATCGTTCTATTTGGGTACGATCGCGATCGTAGGAGCAAACGATGCGATTTTGTCGCGCAAATTTAAATGATCGTGCGCATCATCGCGCTTTTCCGATCGTGAGATGCCGTCGCGTTGCGTGACTAATTAGGACACTCAAAAGAGATAATAGCTTTGATTGCACATTGATGGATTTGATCGTGCGATCGTTATTAAGCATTCCCTGTGCTCGCGCGATGACTTGCGATCTTCAATTAGGTTACTAAAGAGATTTGTGTATTTAATCTCGTCGTGCGACGAAATCGCATCGTTTGGTCATACGATCGTTTCCAAATAGGACGACGCCTAATAAGTCATGCTGTATATGGGAACTTTAGTGTGGCGCCACACCATGCCGAAATTATGCGACCGAACTTCGGCGTCTATGTTTTTTATATAGGTAAAACGCGACGTAATTTCAGCCTGGTGTGTCGCGGGTAATTTAAAAAGCATTGCAGGCGTAATCATGCCGAACTTCGGTCGCGTATCTTCGGCATAGTGTGTTTAGACACTTAAATACGGATCTTGTTTCAGAACCACGGTTAAGCAACATCAAGGATCGCATAAAGGAATCACACACAAATGCAACTATTGTGATGAAGTCTTCACGTAAGTGGTACATTTATTTAATCTTGACTTTTTAATATTATTTCATTTTTATGACTATGTTTGAATTTACCGAAGGTAGGCAGAGGTTCAAACTCAAACTCTTATCCAAAATTAACTATTTTTCTTTCTTTTTGAACGTCGATATTACAAAAGTCAATCCCATGAAGCCTTCACCCATCTTCCTACCGCCCCTTTTTTTTTTTATCGTTGGCAAACTCAAAATCTTACCCAAAATTAACTATTTTTCGTTCTTTTTGAACGTCGATATTACAAAAGTCAATCCCATGAAGCCTTCACCCATCTTCCTGCCGCCCCTTTTTTTTTTTATCGTTGGAAAATCCTCATGGATACCCTTCGCCCCCGGGAAGGCGAAGAGTTATGCCGGACTCTTACCGGCTAAAAACCCACGGTGTTCCTACTCCTGACCCTTGGCCAGGGTCACGGGATTCGCAGCTGCATGCACCGCAACCCCGGCAGGCCTCGGTCCGCCAACCCCTGGCGGACCTCTCCTTCTGTGGGGCCTTGCCCCACGTCCTGAGAGGCGCGCACGGAACACATGCGCGCCGCCTCTTCCTACCCCCCCTGTCTCTATAAAATTTCGTTTTGTAGATGATTTCAACACTGTTGGTCCGAAATTACCTTGCCTTGTAGACACCAATCTTCTCGCCCAACGCAATGATTACCGATATTAGCTAAGCATAATTGGTTGCGCGCAATGTTTAGTTTTAATTTTATAATTATGTCATCTGCCGGCGACGGCGCACACTGTTCCACAACCCCATTATTGGGGAATTTAGGCGTTGCAGTAAAATGCTAATAGATGGCGCTAAATCACAGTCTCACAATTTTACCTTCCACGCGCCCTGTGATTGGCTGCACGCGTCGGTAATATGCATCGTCAAAACTGTCGGTGCAACAGTTCATTACAGTTCAAGAAAAAGAAACATTTGAATCTATACAACGCCTACTACTGCCCTCTTGAACGCACCTATTTTTTTTTGTTTTGTGAAAGTGCTTCATAGACACCCAGGAGTGCAGTTTTCCGGAGACTGGTGAGTTCAGTGTTATGTTGACATATTTTTAATATTTAAGCTATACATTGCCGCACCGCACCGCACCGCCATCAACTAGGACTGTACTTTCTCAGTCTCCAAACCCCTCCATCGGCTGGAGCTATTTACACGCTCCACCAATAATGTCGGTCGATACCACCGACTGTGTAGGCGTTGCTCAATTCTATGGATTGTAAAACTGTGACTGAACTGCTTTTATACGCTTACGCTGACAGCCCTCTTTTTGAGGAGCCTATGTCCAGCGGCCTAAAAAGCTCGTGAAGCTCTTATACCTGTATCTCTTGTCAGTAAAGCTTCTGTTCATCACAGTGTAAGAACAACATACGTGAGTCATATGCGCATTAAACATCCCTCTGAGAACATCTGCGGGTACTGCGGGTACTCGTTCTACAGCAAACAGGGTCTCCTCGTACACAAGAATATGGTGCATAAAGATATTTCGGTGAGCACTTTTAATATTTACATTATTGCTTTTGATGAAATGCGAGTTATTTCATTTTGAACCTGATGTCAGTGTCATAAAAGTTTAACGATTCGTTATGGTTAAATACTACTTGCTGCTTTGCATGAATAACCACACAAGTGTTCAAACAAAATAAGGAGAAAGCGGAATCCAAACTTGCCCTATTTATTTGCGAATAAAACTCATATTCTGCAGCAATTACGAAGTGGCATCACAAAACGTCATTGCCATTGTTTTTGCATATTAGCGCCATTTTTCTTCAACAATATAATCTTAAAAGGCTCTCCTCTAAAATAAGCTTTTTTGAATTGTGTCATTGTTCATCCAAAGCAGCGAAAATTTTTCTTTATAATGTGTTACTCTAATGAATTGAAATTGACTACCAAATAACCAAGTTTATTATTTGAGGGGATGGACTAATGTCCCGAGCTAGCTTATCTCAACTCGGGACATGATACTATTAATCTTTCTAATTTCTTCGTTTGTCGTTTCAATGCAGTTGCGACGTTATTGTATTTGCAGGTAAAAGCTGAAGAGAACAAAGAAGGTCCGTACTGCGCGGAGTGTGACGTCAAGTTTATATCTACTGAAGCCTTCAAACGACACATGGTGATGTCCATCAAACACACAAGGAGTACAGACTCTATGTGAGTTGACATACGGTGGATTTTTGTTTGATGTTCAGTACAAGTTCATCTTATTAGCTCAATGTTTTCAACAGTAAAGGGTGTAGAGTGTGTGGGGAAACGTTTGCGGACTCCGAAGAGTTACGTGTGCATCATCGCGAGGAGCACCCCAAGAGACAACCCAAACATCATCGCTCTAAGACACCGCGCAACAGGTGGCCCGCCAACTGCAAACATGTTGGTATCTGTACTTTGGATTTGTTTACGATAAATATACTTTGGGATTATGAACCTTAATTCGTTAGAATATAGTTCAGTTTCCATTGTAGCTCAGTCCTTAATATAAAGGTTTGAGTGATTCGCTGGCAACGTATCGCGGGCTTAGGGTCTCCCCACATTTATCGACGCGGAATCGGCTAACACCGGTCAAAAAAGCCTTTATGTCTATGTAATAAGGGTGTTACTATACCATTCGCATCGGCTCGGCTCGGACGACGCGTCGCGACGCCGGCCGACGGTGAAACGAGCCGTTTGTATAGATAAGTCGAGTAGTGTTGTGATACGCACTCGGCTTAAGCCGATTCCGCGTCGATAAATGTGGGGAGACCCTTAGGCGTGCACCGAAACAATATTTGAATGGCTAATCACCTATAATCTGGAACAATTATCTGTAGATAATTATTCAGGATTATAGGTATGTGTGCATGTGATAATTTGTGTCAGTAAACGCACCCAAGATACCAGAGAAATCCTTCTTCTTTCGTTAAATAATGGAAGCAGGCGCTACTTTGCGGAAATCCATGACATCCAAATATGCAATTTACAATATTTCGCTTTAATTCCGCCAAACTAGATCGCTGCATCGATGCATACTGCATCCAAGCTATTTTCGCATCTAAGAAGTCGACGAGTCAACATCTCCTGAGGATGCCCCGTGGAGGAGCGAAACACGTGTCGTATTGGTTTGGGTTGCAAGTTGCATTTTAACCACACCTTCTGCTTCCGGGAGGGCGGTTCTGCATAATGCATCGAAGCTACCGATCTAGTTTAGCGGAATTAAAGCTAAATATTGTAAATTGCATATTTGTAAGTTCTTTTTTCGTGCCAATTTGTTGCCTATGAAAAAAAAACATTGGTATCATCAACCTTAATGCATCATGTAGGTACACAGTTCAATTTCTATTGCAACTAAAACTGATATATGACCTTTTCAATATGTTGTTTTTGGCCCAAATACTTCATCATTTATTTAACATCTTTAGTACAAAATGTTTGCAGTGTTCAGAAGAGATCACGAGCGCGCGCGCATACTCGCAGCATTTCCGTCTCATGCACCCTGATAAGAACTACCCCGTTCAAAAGAAATGCGTCTGCGAGATTTGTGGCAAACGATTCATGGTAAGTGTACGCAAATGAAACTGTTTAAAATATTTTAGATGTTCTGTTCACAATAGATCAAGTTAAGAGCAATATATGAAAAGTACCGCCGTTACCCTGTTATCTATAGAGTGCTTGATGGAAGAATCGACACCATTTTTTGATGGATTTGGTAGGTCATTGGCTAGTTATTACCCATAGACTCCGTGGCTTACCGTCCGGAGTTTGTCTGGTTTTGTAATTAGTCCGGATTTTTTACTAGGAAAATTTTAGAGAAGATGTTTATTTTTCGTATTAAGTTGCTTAAAAATAAAACATAAGTATTAAATCAGTCTTCAATCTTTATTAAACTACGTACAACTAGTTCAGCTAGTTAATCAGTCTCATCTCAATTATTTCCTTTTTTGAATGAAATGCCCGGACTTTTTTTTTATTTTCGTAATGATAACACTACTCTTTCGTTATTTTAAAAGACGATTATGTATGTCCCTTCACTGATCGACGCGGAATAAGCTGAACCACTTATGTCAAGCAAATATGAGCGTAAACGACGCCGCGCCGTCGCGCAGTCAAACCGATGTGGTCAGGATACATTATAATACCACAGTGTACCTACTTACTACATACAGTGGGTCAACGCCCATACATTTGACAGGTCCTATGAAATGTCAAAATTGGTAACACTTGCCATAGGGCTGTCACATAAAACAAATTACACAAACTTTGTCAAACAAACGTCCAAATTAATTAACGTTTTATAGAAACAGTGACACGCAAAAAGAAAACCACGCATGCGTAATTTTGTCTATTGACAAAATAATGCAAAGGTATGTAGCAGCAACTTCGCCCGCCATCTTATCCTGGAATTTTCAAACAATATTTCAAACTACAAATTTTGTGTAGGTTACAGTCGCAGTGGCTAACGCTTGCGGGGGTAGGTAAAAGTAATAAATGATTCCCAAATCCAGGAAGGAGCCATAGAAAATTACTTATTATTCATGGTTATTACTTCTATGGTTTTCGTGGGTGCTGATGCTGGAAATAAAGCCTAAGTATTCCTCGACAATATACGGCGGTCAAAAAAATTTATCAGTTAAATGTAATTTGCCAGGTAAAACGTGGTCCCTATCTTGGTGTTTGAGAATGGATCTCGTTTTTGTAATCAGCGTCCCAGAAAATCATGGATTTGACACCCATCACGGCTAATTTGAAAATTTTCATGGCCGCCATCTTGAATATAGATTTTGACCTTATTTTCGTCATCAGCATCCCCGAAAACCATGGAAATGACACCCATGATGGTTAAATTGAAATTTTAAAAGCTGCCATCTTGGAAATAGATTTTGACCTCATTTTCGGCATCAGTACCCCCGAAAACCACGGAAATGACACCCGTGACTACTAATTTGACATTTTATTGCCGCCATCTTGGAAATGGATTTTGACCTCATTTTCGGCATCAGCATCCCCGAAAATCATGGAAATGACACCCATGATGGTTAAATTGAAATTTTAATAGCCGCCATCTTGGATTTCGATTTTGACCTCATTTTCGGCATCCGCACCCCAGAAAACCATGGAAATGACACCCATGACCACTAATTTGACATTTTTATTGCCGCCATCTTGGATTTCGATTTTGACCTCATTTTCGGCATCCGCACCCCAAAAAACCTTGGATTTGACACCCATGACGACTACTTTACTAATTTTCATTGCCGCCATCTTGGATTTGGATTTTGAAGTTATTTTCGGCATCAGTGACCCCGAAAACCATGAAATTAACACCCATGATGATAAGATGAAAATTTCATTGGCCGCCATCTTGGATTTGGTGATGACAATCATTTGAAAATGTATGTATGCCGCCATCTTGGATTAGTAAACAGACTTTATAGTAAAATTCTCGTAATAGGTACATACAACTTAAATACTATTAATAAATTAATATAATTAATAATTTCTATGAACGATATCAATCAAATTCGAAATCAAAAAGTGCGAGCCCTGGAATTTATGTCCCGAGTACGCAGTATGGCTACTCGGGACATAACCTCCGCTCCTTCACCCCGCAACCCCCCGCACGATTGCTCTGCGACAATGTTCTACGTTGACCGACTGTAAGGAGTAAGATATAGGTAGACTGTGATAATACTATGACAAGTGGTTCATGTATGTATAGACACAGATTGTTTAGCAAATTGACCGCCAACTTAAACTGTCCGTATAATAAAATAACAATCGTCAGTCGTAATCTGTCGTATGGAATGGATATAATTCGCCAAACTTACATAGTGTCTTAATTTGCTAAACAATTCATTTCCCTTACCGTACATCAGCGAACGTCTACATGCTAAAAGAACATATTATCGTCCTTTGTCCGCAGTGCAACGCCCTCCTAGTAATGCACAAACGCACGCACTTCGGTGAGCGCCCGTACAAGTGTTCTCAATGCGACAAGGCTTGCTTCACTCCCTTCGACCTTCGAGTACATCAGCAAAAACACTCCGACATGAGACCGTTCCCTTGCAGCGTGTGTTCTAAAGCTTTCAAGCGGAAAGAAGCGCTTGAGAGACATTTAAAAGTATGTATTTTATCCAAAGATATTAAAAAGTATAGATACGTTACATGCTCACAAAACAGCACTGCATTTTGAAGCCGTTAAACGTACGTATTGCTGACTTGTTTGAGAGCAACTGAGGCCACAGGCGATAATTGGCGTCTTTTTTACGCTTTATTTTGGGCGCGCTAGTAACGTATATGCCTTTTATTATAATAATATCATTGATTTTATCAAGCATGGTCATCGTAGTCTTTTCCCAACTTTTAGTGAAGCTTAGATGGTGCGAGAAGGCTGACTCTGCTTCCACCTTTTTGGAAGAGGTCTCGTAACATTATTCCTTAGTTTCCTCTTCAACGCTTTTGTGTAACAATTTTCTCAGAAGGCTCAAAGAGCTTGTCCAGATGACACGTTTAACACGTGAGTCGAGTCGCGCGTAGCCAATCGCGCGATTGTGAAATACTAGAGGTTCATACATTCCGTCTACATGCAGACTAGTACACGTGCGATCGTTGAAGCGAGTGGAAATAGTGGTTTTTACAAAAATGGAACAGGATGGCCTCAAATGCTCTATTAACATCCAACAACATTAAAAACTACAAAATAGGTTCTTGATAGATTAGTCCCACATACTACAAAGGGGAATGCCAAGATTTCCCTTACGACTCGGCCAGAACGAACAAGGATGAAACATCTTATTAAAAAGGGCAAATATTGTAGAATGTATTACAATAACAACATTTCCGCTGGAAGTACACCAAGAAAAGTTATAGGTCGATAAATTTGACCTTAATAGTAGACTTTTAACCTAGGGAAGAAAATTAATTCGAAAATCGAACTAAAATTATCTTTATACTCCGTCTACATTTTCATGTTTTTTTTTAATCCTTGTCGTACTTCTCGTTGTGTACTTCCCCAGACTTTATTTATATTGCACTAGCTTTTGCTCGCGGCTTCGCTCCCGTTAATTTACGGATCCCTAATTTTTTGATCCCAAAATATAGCCTATAGCACTCAGGGATAACGTAGCTTCCTATTGGTGAAAGAATTTTTGAAATCGGATGAGTAATTTCGGAGATTACCTCCTACATACAAACAAACAAACAAACAAACAAACAAATTCTACCTCTTTATAATATTAGTATAGATAAATCTTACAAAAAATAAATGCGAATAATCAAAATAACGGCATGTCTGTTTATACTACTTTGTACTAGCCGGATTTTGGCATTCCCCTTTAACAACTACCTTTCTTTTCAGATTCACTCTGGCGATAACCCGTATAAGTGCGAGATATGTGGAGTAGCATTCAACAAATCTTGTACCAGAACGCTTCACGTTCGCACCGTACACACCAAAGAACCCGCGCCACCTCGTAAACGAAGGAACAAACTCACCAAGTAAACCACAATGGTTCAATTCCGTCGGTTCATCGTTTTGTTAATAAATGTGATTGGAATTGCCGGCTTTATTCCCCTTTCGTCTTCGGAGAATGTGTGCAAGCGAGAGGCATATGAGAGGACTCTGTGACAGACATTGAGTGCCGATTCTCTTGTTCACCAACTAAACTAAAATTAGAGAATTGCTATCTTTTACTAACAGATAGCGCGAGAAAAGGACGGTGATAGACAACAACTAAGTTAGAGATGTCAAATTAGTTTACGCCTTGAACTTCACCGAGTTTTTAGTCGACACGTTTTAGATGTCGTCTAAATTTGTATAGTTCAACTAAATTTGACAGCTCTTATTTACGTCTGTCTCTTTCTTATTCTATCAGAGTGAAAACCTGGATGGCAATAGCCTAAATTAAGTTTAGTTTCTCCATAACAGAATCGGCACCACTGTCTCTCCAGGAAGCTTGAGAATACTTTGGTTACATGGATTGAAGTATTCACTACGTAGTATAAAACAAAGTTGCTTCCCGCCGTCTGTACACTTAGATCTTTTAAACTACGCAACGGATTTTGGTGCGGTTTTCATCAATAGACAGAATGATTCAAGAGGAAGGTTTATATGTATAATACATGCATATTATAGTAGAGAAAAGGCGAAAATTTCAGATCTACATTGCACCCGTGCGAAAGGGGCGGGTCGCTAGTTGAAAATATAGAGAAACTGGTAATCATAGGACTCGTGCGCAGCTTCAGACAACATTCTTAACGCTCATTAACAATTAGAGACCGATGTTAAGATTTGAGAACCACGCGGATAGCGTCCAAGCAAATTTCGTGATTTGATTAGTGGAGTGATAGACTGGAAACTGGAAATACTTCTTCCTCCTGTTGCTCTCCCAAGGAGTTTACGGTCCCCAATACCGCATGACAGGCGCGGGGAAGTAAATACTATAAGAACAAATAAAATCGAAATCAAATAATCCTGGGAGCGTGTTTTATTGCAAATCAAGTACCTAATAAACCAACAACATCCATTTTCCATTAATCCCCAACATTTGATCGGAAATCGAACGTTCATTAAATCGATCCGATTTATTATACAGGATGTAAAAAGACCCATCACATAGCCGAAATCTACGCACTCTGTACATCAAACTAAACTACATTGATCAAAAATAATTGCTGGGAAACGACTTTTATTTTTTGGCATAAAAAATGCTTTTTTGTAGCGCGCAATGTGCAGCGGCCACACAGCTGAGCCAAGGCGGTCGTGTGCGTTTGATATTCGTTGCGTTTTTGTAACTTCAAATGCGTAATTTGTGAAGAATAATTGAAAATTTTGATAAGGTTGTTTGGAAGAAAGTTTAGTATTATCACTTAGAATACGTTTTTGAAAAAACTAAAAAAAAAATGTTAACTTTGACCGTCAATATCTCCAAAACCAATGGTTTCTCAGGTATGGTCTGGTAGAAAAAATGATCCCAATGATGGGTAGAGTTTGTGATTTTCGGTATCGTTAAGGGTCTTTTTACACCCGATATGTAATACTAAATTTACTGACATAACGTCACTTCCCCGAAGGGTCGGGCGGAGGTGTACAGTACATCCTTATTTTGCCGTCATGTTTAAGCCAAAAGTAAGAGGTGGCGAGCCTACTGAAAAACAAATTAGACACATTAAAATCAATTTCAAACAAATCAAATAAAAAAAATGATAATTAAAACAATGTTCCGCAGACAAAATGTATAGTCGCGGGCTATTTTACTAACTTAAAGAGGCCTGTAAACGGGCTACAAAAATTGCATCTTGTTGGCAATTTAATTGACCAATATAGCTCAGTATATTTGCAACTTATACCCTTGCTGCAATTTCATTGTGCAATACATTCCCGAATGTAATCCAGCAAGATTCTGCAACTGGATTGCTGAGGAATTTTGTTTGTACACGCAGATCTATATTGAGGCTAGATCTCAGGAGATCGATGCGATCGATCGAATGCGAAGAGACAGCGGCGGCAGCGACAGGACGAGGCGGAGGGAGGCAAGCGAGGGAAAAGAGATGCACCTATACATCAGAGCAAAGACAATAAACGGCGATATTGCAGTAAACTCAAGGTGGGATAAATCATTTGCAATTGTTTGCAATCTAGCCGGCTAGACATTGAATACTTCCGACTACTATGAAATATTTTGACAATATCGCCGGGCTACACACTGCAAGATTGCAGCAATTGTTGCACTGTGTTAAGCGATACAATCGGCAACTTGGCGGCTACACAATTGCAACAAGAAATTGTCAAAAAACTAGGCCGTATAAGAGCACCTTTAGCCGTATCATATATCTGTTTGATTTGAGACGGTTAATACCCGTGCAGCTATTTAGAATATTAAAGTGCATTAACTTAAAACAACGCATTATGTTTATCCACCTTTGAACTGTATTGATAAGATAGACTAGAATGGTTCTCAGACTCAAACATAGCGGCACATTGAAAATTTGTACTGCACGCTATCAGTTAGGTTGAAAATTAGATCAAAAATATTATAGAAAAATGGTAAAAATTGCCGTGATAGGCGCCGGAGTCAATGGGTTGACTTGTGCTGTTAAAATTAAGGAAAAATATGAGGATTTTCAAGTAAGTACAGAACTGATTTTTTAAATACTAGCTGACCCGGCGAACTTCGTAGCGCCATTTTTTTTTCATGAATATTTTTCAGGTCGATTTTTAGGGTTCCGTACCCAAAGGGTGAACCCTAATAATAAGACTCCGCTGTCCGTCTGTCACCATGCTGTATCCCATGAACCGTGATAGACAGTTGAAATTTTCACAGATGATTTAGTTCTGTTGCCGCTATAAAAACAAATACTAAAAAACAGAATAAAATAAATATTTAAGAGGGCTCCCATACAACAAACGTGATTTTTTTGCCGTTTTTATAGATGGTACGAAACCCTTCGTGCATGAGTCCGACTCGCACTTGGCAGTTTTTTTTTACTTTTTTTTTGTAATGTAACTTTCGTGAGACACATTCATATTTATGATTAGTTACTCACGTGCATTTTTCGGGATTGTCCGACTAGTTTCGGACCCAAACGGGCGTTCGACTCGCAACCTCGCCGCATGTAGGGCTCCGTTTGTGGCCGAAACTACCTAGTCGTGTTTTTACTTCTCTTTTATTGCATTTCAGGTAGTGTTGATTTCAAGTGAATTCTCGCCGAACACGACTGGGGATGGTTCAGGTGGGTTGTGGTACCCATACTTATGCGGAAGTACCCCCTACAACCTAATAGAGTATGTACTGTTCATATTCATACAATATATTTTACATAATTTAAATTTTAATTATTGCTATTTTACCAAGAACACCAGGTCAGTTGGGTTGCCTCACTATCGGTCTATCGATAGGTTGTCAATACTAGCATGACCCCGAAAACTAGTAACAATACCGATAGGGCTATCAATAGTATTGGAATTTAACAATACTATCGATCGAAAAAATGAAGTAGGTAATAAGTAGGTACTATAGATGAAGAGCAATAGTATCTATAGTATCAATACTATTGAGTTCTGTTCTGATACTATCGATAGTATTGATTTTACTACAATCACTGTCAATGCGAATTTTGTGCAACTATCGATAGGGCAAAACCATCAATAGGAGGTAGGTATCGATATTAATGCTCTTCATCAAGAGTATTACTTAACTTTATCGATCGATACTATCGATATTACCTATTGTTAAATTCCAATACTATCCCCTATCGATATTGTTACTAGTTTTCAAGGTCAACTATCGATAGGTAAACTATCGTTAGTTAGGCAACACTAGTATCAAGTTTAGGAGGTACGTTTTCATATGTGGACGCATTCTGAATAATATGGGTAGACCATCATAGCCCCTGATGCATAATCAGCCCATGACAGTGATTCCACTCCCAGCAGTGGCCATGCCCAGGGGCCCCTTCCGAATGAAAAGGGTTTATTAGGCCTTAGACTACCACACTTTCCTGGTGCTTGTTGACGGCACAACACACGATAAAAATAATAAAAAAAAACAAATATTAGCCTGTAACCGTCTTACTGCAGGGCTAAGGCCTCTTCTCATACTGAGAAGGAACGAGCATTGGTCACCACGCTTGCTCACTGCGGGTTGGCATTTTAAGAACATTAAAGTCCAGGTTTCCTCACGATGTTTTCCTTCACCGTATGTCAGTGGCGTCTTAGATTAAATAAGAAAGTACATATGACATAGAAAAAGTCACATTGGTACATGCCTGGGTTTGAACCCGCAACCCGGTGCTTAACAAACACACAATAGAGAACATTTTTTTCTTTTCTTTATTCCTCACTTTAATCATTTTTTTTTTCTCGTGGGAAAATCCTCATTGATACCCTCCGCCCGGGGGAGGCGAAGGGTTATGCCGGACTCTTACCGGCTAAAAACCCACGGTGTTCCTTCTCCTGACCTATGGCCGGGGTCACGGGATTCGCAGTTGCATGCACCGCGATCCCGGTAGGCCTCGGTCCGCCAGCCCCTGGCGGACCTCTCCTTCTGTAGGGCTTTACCCCTTTGCCCCACGTCCTCCTGAGAGGCGCGCGTGGAACACGGCGCGCCGCCTTCTCGGGCCTGTTACTGGTCGGGCGACGGGTCCCCTAACCCGCCGCCCGCAGGCCACACACTAGGGTGGCCGGAGATCGTCTCGCGCCCTCCGGCGGCGCCCGGTGCGTCTGGCGCGGGAAGGGAGAGTGGCAGTCGCCTCTCTCTCCCTCTCCGCTCCCTCCTTGGTCGCCATCACCTCCTAGCAAAAGGAGGCGACGGCTTCCCACGCAGTCTCGCTCCTGACCATGGACAGAACCACGACTGGAAGCGAGAGGTCACCACCAACTGCCGCGACTAGTTCGCGGCGCTGCGTCGCCCACGTAGGACACGCCTGCAGCGTGTGCAGCGCCGTGTCCTCGGGGCAGTCGACGCAGTGGTGACATCCGGGCGTCTGCTCCCGGCCTAACACAGGTACTTCCCGAAATATCCATGTCCCGAGAGCACCTGCGTCAGCCGGAAGCTGAGGGCGCCATGCCGCCTCTCCAGCCACTCCTCCATTACGGGTCTTACCGCCGCTATCGCGGCGTGCCCTCACTTTAATCAACCCTGCCCCCTAATTCAGTACGATTCGGTTAGCCAGTTGTCAAACGATTCATTATGCCATCAGTCGACAACTGCTTATCGAAAAGGATCTGAATAGGGCGCTGATAATGATGAAAAAATTAGGCCGACATTACTAAAATTGCTGTTCGTTAGTCTCACTAAAACTCGAAAACGGCTAGACCGATTTGGCTAATTTTGGTTTTGAAATATTTGTGGAAGTCCAGAGAAAGTTTAGGTGGTGAGAAAATATAGAAAAGTTGCGGGGAAAATAGTAAAAACAACAATTTTATTTTCCCATACAAACTGTTCCTACCTGTCAAACATTCGATGTTCGTTCCATCGGTAGGTACAGTAAATTCGGGTCCCCAAATCAAAAATATTGTGTATCCAAAAGCACTTCAATAAACAGAAATATAAACCAATCCAGTTTTGCCAAAAGTACGTAATCGCTAACTCATAGGTAATTATTAATTCCAGGAAATGGGGTGGAGAAACATACCGATTTCTCCATGAACTATGGAAAACAGGTGGCTACGGCGTTTGTCTCATGCCTATATACAATCTATACAGGAACAAGGACCAGTTCTGCAAGCCCGATTGGGTCAAAATAGTGTATGGTTATCAGGAGCTCGACAGTAGGCAGCTAGAATACTTTAGTGGACTTTATTCTGCTAGATATACGTTAGTAATCTCATTTATTATTTTGGAAACTATCTGGAAAAATATTGAGGATCTTTCCTCAATTGTGGGTGGGTTTGATGATCGCAGAGTCAGGCTCTCCTCACACTAGCAACGCCTGTAACCTGGCACCCTAAATGAAACGAAAACTGAATTAGGTAGGTACTAAAAAAACATTACTGTAATATCTGTGATTGCCATGACATGATGAATAGTCAGGCTATCCATCTTAAATTTCATATCATTAACGCTATTCGTTAGCCATTATAGATTGTCCGATTTTATAGGGTTATGGTAACTGATCAGGTAATTTATTATCCCACCATTTTTACAAGTTTAGTTGGAAATGGGGTAGGTACTAATCCAAAAGGGTGTTAAAGTACCTACCAACCCATAATGATGAATAACTTTTGTTCTACAACTTCCCCCAAAAGTCAATAGTTCAAGAGAAGTAGCTGTTCAAAGATTTCATAAAATATGCTAAAATCTATCAACAGCTGTTTAGATTTAAGGTCGTAAATTTGTTTGGGGTCAGGTATTAGAAGCTCCATTTCCTGAATTCGTTACTGAAGCAGGGATGATGAACTTTTGAAAAAATAAAAATCTTTTGTTATGGAAAAAGAACCATCTAATTTTGAAATTTTTACACTTGCTGTAAAACAGTCATCAGTGTTACTTTAGGTGGCCCCTTCCCGCCCAACCTCGATGTCGTCAGAACCTTGTCGCTCAGCGGCACAGATAATCCCAGGCCGGTTGCTTTAAAGCGTTCCTCCTCATTGTTAATATTTCCTTATTATAATTTGTTGACAGCCTCGTTGGTCAAAGTGTCCAAACACACTATGCCGAAGATACGCGACCGAAATTCCGCGGCTGATTTTATGTTCCGACGTATTCGGCTGATATGACACACCATAAGTGCCGAACTTACGCGGCAGAAATTCAATTGAGCAAACTTGTGGGCGGACACGGGGGCGCGGGCATGTCTGCCTCCCACTGCTACCCGCCCCGGATCCTCGTCGGCAATCTAACCGAACTTCGGTGTCGTATAATGTGTGCTCTACAGAATACGTTGCCGCCGAATTGTCGCTTACGCCCGACCGAAGTTCGACTGTACGCTATAACGCGACGTAATTTCGGTATAATGTGTCGTCAGTAATTCAAATAGCATTACAGGCGTAATCTCATGCCGAACTTCGGTCGCGTATCTTCGGCATAGTATGTTTAGACACTAATGGTCGCAAGCGCGACTTCTGAGCGTGAGGTGCTGGGTTCGATCCCCAGGTCGGGCAAAGTGTTATTGGGTTTTTCCGTGTAGAATTTCTCAGTAGCAGCCTGGAGTCTGGATTTGTGCCTTTATTACATGGAACTTAAACATAACGATGAAATGAGGGTGTACCTACTACACTTCTGCCCAACCCTTTGGGACTTACAGGCGTGATGTTATGTTATAACTTGTTTTCAGTGCCGGCCAAACGTTCATGACATTCACCTCGTCCCCCCCTTTCTTACTATCTTACCTACGACAGCGGTTTGAGCGAGCGCACGGCGAGGTGTTACAAGCTAAACTCACATCGCTGCAGGATCCATTGCTAGACCAATACGATGTGGTAGTGAATTGCACTGGCATGGGGGCAAGGTGGCTTGTACCTGATGATAAAATGGTACCCATCAGGGGACAGATTGCAAAAGTAAGAACTTTTAGAAATTTTTATATTATAACTTTCGTGAGACACATTCATATTTATGATTAGTTACGGTTTACTCACGTGCATCTTTCGGGATTGCCCGCGAGTCGAGTTCGACTCGCGACCTCGCCGCGTGTTCAGGGTGGTAAGTGTGAGTTTTTTCGACTCACGTTCGATTGCGAGCGCGAATTTTGTATTTAGCCTTGCGGGGCAAACGTACATTATTTATTGAGTTCAGTAGCAGCATGAAGTTTTGACTTGTGTACAAATATAGGTTCACTCGCTTACAATCTTAGACTTTATACGTCTAGATAGAGCAACCGCGTGGATGCTCATGAGACAGCAATTTATAACTAAAACACTGCATCATCCCATCGTAAAGCATATCTTCACACGTAACTAGTGGAGTCTATTTCTCATAAATACGGGGAAACCGACGTTCTGTGACTGTAAGTTGGCTAGTTGACTAACAATAAAAAGTTCGCCAAGAACAAAAAAAATTGCACGTCTTACGATACCGAAGATACGATGCTTTATCTCAGTTTTCTTACTTTTAATTTTGTATTATAAATCCTTCTCACTTCTACACTTCCCACTGTAATAATAGCTAGATCTAGAAGTACCTACATGTATAGTCTAAGCTTACAATTGAAATGTGAGTGTACTCTCCACACATCTCCTCAGCATACACCTTCGGCAGTAGGTACAGGAGTGATGAGTTTTTATATGGATTGGAAGGAATCCCACCTGCCGTCAATTATCGATTCCGGACAATAATATGTAATTGGATCGAAATTTTTATTGACAATCGTCATAACAGGTCATACAAGTTTAGAATTGACCCCTGGATGTCACCACTGCATCGATTGCCCCGAGGACACGGCGCGCGTTGCTCATGCTGCAGGCGTGCCCTCTTTGGCCGACGCAGCGTCATGAACTAGTCGCGGCCGTCGGTGATAACCTCTCGCTTCCGGCCGTGGTTCTGTACATGGTCGGAAGCGAGAGTGGGTGGGAAGCCGTCGCCTCTTTTTGCGAGGAGGTGATGGCGACCAAGAAGGGAGCGGATAGGGAGAAGGAGGTAACTGCCACTCTCCCTTTCCGCGCCAGACGTGCGTCTGGCCGCGTAGTGTGTGGCCTGTGGGCAGCGGGTTAAGGGACCCGTCGCCCGACCAGTAACAGGCCCGTGAAGGCGGCGCGCAGTGTTCCGTGCGCGTCTCTCAGGAGGACGTGGGGCAAGGCCTCACAGAAGGAGAGGTCCGTCAAGGGCTGGCGGACCGAAGCTTGCCGGGCTTACGGAGAATAGAGCTGCGAATCCTGCGATCCCGGCCGAAGGTCAGGAGAATGAACAGCGTGGGTTTTTTTTTAGCCAGTAAGAGTGCGGCATAACAAGAAGGTTATCAATGAGGATTTTCTCACGATAAAAAAGGGTTAGTATTGACCGGTAATTGGCGATATTCCCCTGACGAGTTGACATATGAGCTCTTATGCCGCTATCAGAAAACTGTTCAAGGTCACCCCTTGCTATCCCCGGACGTGACAGTAATCCATGTCGGCCGCCATTTCTCTTAGGGGCGTCGATTTCCAGACAGGCCATGCCGTCTAACTAATGAAGATCCTGAGATAACAGTAATGATACGCTATTTCTCTCGTAGGTGAAAGCTCCGTGGATCAACGAAACAATTATTGATGAGAGCGGCGGAAATTATATAATACCGAAGTAAGTTAAAATTAGCGTTTATTATATTAAACTATTCGCGTAAGCTAGAGTTATATATCACACCTCTTAATTCTGGCCTTTAATCTCCCCCTGCGAAACGTAGGTCACCTAGTAGACTATGGTTATGATTTATGAAAGCATAACTCTTAAATAGGGTTGAGCTACGCGATGACTGAGTGTGCGTCCTGAGTGACAGCGCACCGCGCAGCCGGAATGAACGGCGCATTAAACAAAAATGTTCGAAACGTTTGAATTTTGATATCGACATTATTAAAACCAAAGTAAAACAAACGCAACACTACACACGCGCGTACGCGTCAAGTTTCCCGCGTGCACTAAGGACAGGTATCGACGGTAAAGCCGCTCCGCAATCCGCCATACGCCCGTACGCCCGTGCGCCGTCACTCAGGACGCACCCTTACGCATGCTTCCTGTCTCTCTACTATATACACTGGCACTTTTCTAAAAACTGACTGCCTCGTTGGCCTAGTCGTCGCAAGCGCGACTGCTGAGCGTGAGGTCTTGGGCTCGATCCCCAGGTCGGGTAAAGTGTTATTGGGTTTTCCGTGTGGTATTTCTCAGTAGCAGCCCGGAGTCTGGATTTGTGCCCGGTGGATGGTAATAGGCTCGCCCCCTATTACATGGGACTTAAAACATAACGGCGAAATGTGGGTGAATTATACACCTCTGCCCAACCCTTCAGGGAATACAGGCGTGATGTTCTCTAATTCTAGTTTATTTTGAATAAATAAACTTTGAAGTTTTGAAGAATAGTGACCACATTGAGCTTCCTCACAACGTTTTTAGAAAATATACTTTCTATATTCGCTTTCTTCTTACACTTACTTGTATATTTCAGCGTCGACACGTGTGTTCTGGGCGGCACTCATCAAGACGACTTCAATACGCAATTGGATCCAAAAGACACCGAATTCATAATTAATGGATGTAGGAAAATGGTACCCGGACTTGAAGTAAGACCCAAATTCAGAAGTTTTCAAATAAGCCTCCCTATGTTCTATGTTAGGAGATGTGGTTTCCGCACTTAGTCCTTTAAATGGACCATTGTACGTGGGCCATGGCGGCCATCATTCCAGCCAGCCCACCTCCTTCCAGAAGCAGATTAGGGCTCTCAGTCCGCTCAGAACATTTGCGAGTGATTTCGGTGCGCCAAGGGTTGTTTCTCGTATTTGGGTGACCCCTGTGCATTCCAGGAGTACGTGTGTGACCGTCTCTTCGGCCCCCATACATGCTCTGCACAGAGGGCTGTCCGTTATGCCTATCGTGTGGAAGTGTTTGTTTAGTGAGCAGTGTCCGGTTATCGTTCCAGTCACCATTCGCAGGCTGCTCCTGTCCAGGCGCAGCAGGCGCCTTGTCAGCCTGCTTTCCATGAGTCCTTGGATTGCCTGCAGCCTGGGGCTGAAGTCCACCAGCTCTGTGCCTGTGTGTGAGTAAACTCCTAGAGCCACCTGCGTAGTTGGTTGAAGGGGACGGGTACTATAGGTTCAGGGCCATAGGTCACCGTGCCAGATCCCCTCCTGGCCAGTTCGTCGGCTGCATCATTTCCTAGTGATCCACTGTGTCCTTTTATCCATTGCAGTGTTACTGTGTTGCGGTTTAATACCGATACACGTTCCAGTGCATTATGGCATTCTAGTACCGTGAAACCGGGCATCATTGCCCGCAATTTTAATTATTTTTGAGATTTTGCAAAAATCATTCACCAAAACGCGTAATAAAGTTAACCATGGTAGCAATTACTATTTAAGGCTTTAAATTACAAAATGTGGTGCTTCTAGCTTTAACAGAATCTTAGAAAAAGGCGCTTAAATAGCCGGGCAAAATTATACGCACAACCGTCCAACATTGCTCAACCTTAATTTCTCTGAAACTATCAGTTCTATGGCTTTAGCAATAAGGTATGTTATAATGAATTATGCAAAGTTGCCATCTTTCGTGATCAATGTGTCAAAAACTTGCTTTTATTTATTTTACTGCTGTGGGCAATGTTACACTACACACCAGCTACTTTTTCATACAAACTAAAACGGTGGGTTAGGGTTGATGCCACATAATGTGATAAATAATAATCTTTTGAAATATTAGAACTTTCCCCGTAACATGTTTCTCATTCCTCTGCATTACATGCCCAATACATGACAACTGCTTTCCAATAAATAAATTTAAATATTAAAAAAAATATTATTTTAATTATGGTTACCAACCCTAACACTATTTTTGCAGTGGGCAATGTTGTCACTCCTATGTTCAAGGAAGTTCGGGAATCATTGCCCACTCCATTATCTTGAAGTTTTTATGTTATAAAGGTCTCAAACTAGCATAGATATGAAGCGTGATACTTATCATAACTCTAGTTTTGAAATAAGTTGCCTGAGAGATGTCGTACGCTGACCGTGTGTAAAAACGTAAAACAAGATTTTGGCACCACCTCACACTTGTTCTACTTTCAACATGTCTGGCGGGCAACTGGGTGAACTTAGCAACGTAACGAACATTTCATTTAGTCAGAAAAACATTCAAGTTTACCCCAAAGGTAAAAAAATGTTGTCAGCTATATAAGTTTATTTGCAATTCAAGATTTTAGTTATTTTTCGTGTTAGGGCAAAGATATCCGCTAAGGGCAATGATGGCCGGTTTTACCGGTATAAGTTTTGAGGTAGTAAGTATGGTTCTTGCTCAGGGATTGAAGGACGGATGCGCTGTCGGAGAGTATACGGATATGGGTGTCCGTGACTTTCCTGGCTTCTATGGCGTATGCCGGTAGGATGATGCCTACACATTCTGCCTGAAATAAGCCTCCCATTTGCGGACGTTCTAGAATATCAAACTTGCTCACCGTACGCTGAGAACAGACGCGTGTTGTATGTAAGATTCAAAAAAACACGGCATGCGATGTGGTAGGATCTGCACCGTCCGTCTGGCTAGCTACCACCTGAACATTAAAGCAGTGTTGCCAACTATACTAGCCTCTTTGTAGCTAGATCTCTTGTAAAAAGTTGCCAAAATACCAGTTTTTACCCTAAGAAGTTGCTAAAAGTAGATAAAGTTTAAAAAAGAATACAAATAGAAACTTAAACACATAAAACCAAAACTTAGATACCTACTAGATAGAGACTAAAAAAAATATCCTATGAAGACGAAAGCGTGAGAATGAAAACAATTTATTTCGAAAGCAGGCGAACCTATTAGGGCCGAAAATTCCTTGGTTTTTTGAACCTATGGGCTAGCTAGTGTTTAGCTACAAATTTATCTAAGTTGTAGCTGATGGGGCTGCAAAAATTGCTAGATCTAGCTATAAAGTTGCTAAGTTGGCATCACTGCATTAAAGCCCAAGCCAAGCAGTTAATTGTGTTTCGTCATGTGTATGTGAAAGTCAGGGAGGGGTATAGTGGATCCTTCTATATCTTTGTTAAAATGGGTGCCAATAACAGTATAAGTAAATATGGAATATCTACCACCACGGGCGCCGTCAAGATTATTTTCAGGGAGTTGCATCCATACATACTAGGTATCCTAACGAATATTATAAATGCGAAAGTAAATTTGTTTCTTTGTTTGTTACCTTTTCACGCCTAAATCACTGAACCAATCATCCTGAAAAAAAGTACTGGTCCCGAGGTAAACAACAATAACGTTCTTATGATAATAGATGGCGCCGCGTGTCTTTCGAATCATGATTGAAATATGCGGGTTTTTTAAAAAGAAACCCGCTTTTTATCAAAAACTTTCAAAATTCCGCTTTGCTAAAAAAAATATCTGGCAACGCTGGTGGGTAGGTATAAAAAAATATTATATATTCTATGTATTTTCTTCCCTGACAGAGGAGTACAAGTGCACCCCTAGGCACCCTCCGCCCGGCGCTCATGTCTACCACAGGATTAGCTAAAAACTAATTATTACCTAGTTTAAATAATAGCTGATTTGCACTTGCGGAGGGCGATAAGCTTTTTATTTCGAACTGTTCTCAAAGCAATAGGTATAAAAGTTGTTAGAAATAAAACTGTTTTTTTCAGCACGCAGAATTGGTGAAGCATTGGGCTGGGTTAAGGCCAGGACGATATGCGATTAGACTGGAGCCGGAGGAGAAAAATGGAAAACTGTACATACATAACTATGGACATGGTAAACTCACTTATAAGTATACCTCACTCAAAAGAAAGTTGATGTTAAAAAAAACCCTTCCCTGGGGTCGGCGCGATTTATATACAAACGGCTTGCTGTGGTAGGCGTACCTAGCACATTATACAGCGTCCGCCGCCGTCCGGCTATCCTCGCCGACGAGGCCCGTCGCGACATTCCACCGCCGCCAGTCACGATCCACCGAGCTCTCCCGTCGTAGAGCCGCGAGTCTCTTCAGACTTTGCAGTTACACCGATAATTCAGCCCTCATCAAGCTGTTTCCCCCCCCAAGCCCCAGCCAGCAACGCCCTAAGCCGAGGTGCTCGTCCCACTAGAGGTCGCCCTTAGTGCTGCTGTTGCAGGTAGTCATGATGTTAGTGTAATATTTAATAAGTAGTTAGCTTAAGTTAAGTATTTTACTTCCCCACCATTGGCTGGAGACCCTTCAGGGTCTCGCCAGAATTTCCCGGTTACGTAGAAACGGTCCGCAAGGACCACAAAGTGGTAGGTGCGGGCCTCTGGTCTGGGGGGTGTTGCCATAATCGCTACACTTGGCAGGCGGGTTGGCGATCGCAGTATGTTATTATGGTTAATAAACAATTTGGCATTTTCAATGTAAAAGACTAAAATATACATTAATTCTAAAGAACTTTTTGGCCAGAACAATAGTCATTAGGTATTGTGTACTAGCTTTTGCCCGCAGCTTCGCTGGCGTGAAATTTTTAACCCGTTAATTGACGATTTTCCATACAAACTTTCATCCCCTATTTAACTCCCTTAGGGGTTAAATTTCGAAAAGTCCTTCCTTTTTAACACTCCGTTTCACGCGCCTCTAATAATTACACGATTACACGCGCGGGGCACCCCTGTGCCCCAAAGTAATTGATGAATTTTTAGATAACGGGCTAGAAATAAATAATAATTATATTTTTTTACGTAATTAGTCTTTATTGAGATCTATAACAAAAACAAAAAATATGGCTCTTCTTAGTTAAAATAAAAAAATAAAAACCTTTTTTCGTCATCCTACAAAACTTTGGAAAATCAACTTGGGAACTTTAAATTTAAGATTTTAGTCATCAATTTGTGACCTATCGAGATCATTTTATACTTTGCGTGTTAAATCTGATAATGGAGCATCATCTTCATCTGAAACCGACGATGTGGACAGACTTTTTGTGAGAAAGACGAAGAGTTTGATGTAACCTGGACTTCCTCATCATTTTTCTCTTCCGACTGTGGGTCTTCTATGCAGTGGTCCTCCTCATCCTCACTACTCAACAGGTCTGCTACATCACCCTGCTCTTCCTCGTCGGATTCCTGGAGTCAGTCAATTATCTGATACCTACTCTTTGTTAGCCATTTCGATCGATAAGTACCTAAAATGAGCAGAATACAAATGTTATCACAACAATAAAAGAAGTAAATAATGTTTATATACATTTCTAAAAAATATTATTAAAAAAAAATACATAAGTATTGAAGAAAATAAGTAAAACTCCTTACCTCGGTCAAACGTCAAATAACCACGTTATTACACGCACGGGGCACAGGCGTGCCCCAGGAGCACTAAAGCGTTACTAAAAAGATTTACCGTGCGCCGACGCAGCCGACGCGACACTGACGTATTCTCAAGGGCACTAGCAGCAGCTATTAAACGCGGCGAGATTCTAAGTCGATTTTTTAAGTTATAATACGCAAAAATCTATGGCTGGGGCACGCCTGTGCCCCGCGCGTTTAACGGAGTGTTAACATTATAAAGGGAACCTCTGAGCAAAATTTCAGCTTTCTAGGTCCAAGGATTTGGGCTGGGCGTTGATGAGTCAGTCAATCTGTCAGTCAGTCAGGACTTTTCTTTTTATTTATAAAGATCGATAGATTGTAGGTACAGGTTATAAATAAAATATACATAAGTCGTAGGTGCGGTACTAAAAGTGCCGCCTGGGGTGAGCCGCTCTTGCTGCTCCCACTACGCTACGCAACTGACTTGTGCTATCCTATCTTCTTATTTTTACAGGTGGGAGTGGTTTTACGCTCTTTTGGGGTTGCGGCAACGAAGTGTTAAAAATATTAGAATCGCATTTAAATGCAAAAAATAAATTTTATACGAGTTCAAAACTTTAATACAATATAATATTACATTAACATATTAAATAGCAACATTTTAATACATTTAATAAAATAAATTTACATGCATTATCGTGTATTGCTTGTTCCCGTTTTATTCAGTTTTAATACATTTTATCTTAAATCATTGCATTGAAGTGTGAGGGTCTTGAAAGTATGTAAATACAATAAAATTAAAAGTATGCAATATGATACAATTGAAAGCCAAAGACCAAAGCCACATTTGCAAAGACTTTATGTGAAAATAAACTGATATATTAGAACAGCATCGTATTATTACGTCCCTTAAATATCCTCAATACATAAACTACCTATTATGCTAATATTTAGGTATACTTATATTATATTTTTTAACTGACTTCATTTTATTTCTTCACGTTTCATAAAAGGTATTCCACTTATCAAATACCTTTGTCCAATGTTCGCTTGATCAAAGAAATTGTGCATTTAATCAAAGAAATTGGATGATTTTAATTAAGAATTTCAAAGAAACGAAGTTTGATCAAATATTGCACAAAGAAAGATATTTGATAAGTGGAATACCAGCTTAATATACTCAAATATCGATTTAATTTGACGACAACATTCAATTGAAATACGAACCAACAGTGACGGAACACGTTACACTTTAGCGTTTTAGATTGTAACGCTTAAGTCCGCCTAGCTTATATCAGTAAAAGAATCATGATTTGTTCAGTTCAGTACATAGTTTTTGTAATGGCGTAAAATCAAATCAATGTATTGATTGAACGAAAAAATTATGGCGTAAAATCAAACCAATGAATTCCATATCGATGTGTACATGCAATTTAAGGTACAGTCAGCATCAAATATATCGGGACGAACAGACTGTTCATAATTACCTAAACAACTTAAAGAAAATAAACTATAACTCAATGGAATAAAATTCTTGTCAGAACGACAGTTGTCGTGTACTGTGTTCATTCTGAAACACTCCTTGTATCATTGAGATATAGTTTAATTTTCTAAGTTGTTCAGATCATTTTGAACAGTCTGTTCGTTCCGATATATTTGATGCTGACTGTACATGCCGTATGGTCCGAAACTTTATTTCGAAAGAGACGTGTTTATAATAATGACACTGACGTTAAATCCCGATTACTGTCAGTCGCATACACAGGCTGCGGGTAAAACTTAGTAGTTTATATTATCATTGGTAAAACTTATCTCCATTCAGTGCCAGGTATTCCATAGAAGTATAAAACCCAGTCTATACCTACTAGGTCGAATGGTATATACCATTCGTAATAGAAGTATACATATCTTTGTTGTGAGTGACAGAAGGTGACCTGCATGGTGCAAAGCTGGAAGTTGAACGTTGTGGTTCTGTACAAGTCAGCTTGAGGGTCTACCTCTCGTCCCCTCAGTATGACACAGGAAGGCAGTTTTTCCAAATCCAACCAACCCTAAAACGTAAGCAAAAATATAATTAGTGGATTAATAAAATGTTTCACTTAGACGCAGATTCGCTTTAAAAAATCAATCCTGTATTATGACACGTTAATGTGCGATTTCCAAAAATTTTCTGTACCTACATTTTTTCCTGCTAGTTACATTTCCTAAATTTGGAGTGGTCCTGCTGGAGAGCATGACACCCAACCGGGCCACGCAGGGGCGCAGCGCGTCGCAGCGGATACGCGAACATGCGCCAGTAGCCGACCGCGTCCGCCCGACGGCTACAATCTGCTGGAATCCGGGCGCATGCGCGCGCGTGCTCGCGTATCCGCTAGCATGCTCTCAGCGATTAGTGATGCTTTCGTGTCGCAGTCAGTTTCTACTTGCGGTGTGGCCGAGTGGAATCGGCCGGACGCGACGACAGCCGAGCGCCGCCGTGCACGTACGCGAGGAACCGACCGGCTGCCGTGCCGTCCGAGCGCAGCCGACTGGCTGACGCGGCATACGCGCGGATCTAACTAACCGAGTTCCAAGCACTGTAAATTCCATGCAAACATGAAACTTAACTATTGTATAGAAACCTGAATTTCCTTGTGTTTTCCTTTCCACAATGTGAAATGCACTTCGGCGCGCCCCGTCGCGGCTCGGTTAGTGGAAATCGTACCTACTTAAAGGATAGGTACTACAACCGAGATCTTCTCAGCACTATGTTCTTGCTCCGAAGATACCTTCGCATGATAACCGTCTCGTCTGTAATGGAGGGAGGATGAATTTGGATACTATGTCCCCTCAGCTCGCTAAAATTATTTAGTATATGACTGAGGCCGAGTTTATCACCATTTCGACAACAGCTACTAATTAAACTCAGACCCCCTTATTACAAAATATGGTTTAAACCAAGACTAAGGTAAACCCAGGTTTAAAATATACCCATCTCTTTCTTATGTCAAACAACAAAAAGAGATGGGGCTATATTAAAACCTAGGTTTTTCTTAGATAATCTTTTGTAATAAAGGGGAGAATGTCATAATGAACAGGCACCAGCTTGCTTTGGCTACACTCTCTACATATTTTGTCTGTTCTATCTGACATAATCAAAAAATACTTGTAACTGCGCAAATCGCCGATAGAATACCTACGTTATTGAAAACCTACGTGAGGGTAGATCAGTTTTACATTTATTGTCGTTATGAGCCATTACTCACTGTCGACTAGTCGCCGGAGACTCGGTCGACGGCGACTGTGACTTTCTACATAGTTTAAATAGGTGTTTACGCACTTGGTCGCCGGTCGCCCGGCGACTATGCTTATGTTTTGGTCGCCGAGAGACCAAGTCTCCGGCGACCAGTCGACAGTGCGTAATGGCTCTAAAGCCCAATATAACAGAATTCATAAGAAAAACTTCAATTAACTTACTCTTATGATAATATTCCCCGAAACCTGCTTATCGCTCAGATGCGCAACATCATCAAGACGCAGGCCTTCCATTTGGCAGCGGCCATTGACATATTCATGTTGAGCGATATCTAGAAAAAAGTAGCTATGATCCATTTAACCTACTTGTTACTCTCCTTACTTATTTCTTATTCTTACGAGCCCAAATACACATCCGATACTTGCCTCCGATAGTCGGTTCCGATTGTTTGATCAGACTATCTGAAGGCCTCCGCGTCATACTTTTGTTTGAACATGAATTACACGTACGATCAGACTATCGGATCGGATGTCAGAATCGTAAGAATCGTCCGGGCGTCGTCGTCGTACAGAAAAAATCGGACACGAGAATCGTACGTGTCTTTCATGAATCCGATCAGATAGTCGGATCCGGCTCCTGGAAGCAAGTATCGGACGTATATTTTGACCCTACAGCGGCAGTTGTTTGGCTTTACTCGGTTTTCAAGCTACTATTTTATATAATTGATAAAACATTACATAAGCCTAGTGGTCGTCATATTGAGGTTAAAATTAAAAAGCTATCAAATTATCCTTGTCTAATGTAGACATTGATGTTAGAACATCAACCGTTGGGCGGCAGTAGCCTGGCAGGCCATAAGCCCCGCCTGGTTGGAGGAAAACCATACCTTGTTTCCCCACAGGTTCCCCCACACTCTGAATCTTCCAAGAGCCTGTCGCGTTAGAGCTGCGCATGCTGATATAGCCAACTTGGAAGGGGTCAGGATCTTGCCAAGACATTAAGGGGGTGTCGTTGCCAGCGTGACCAACTTTGATAAGGCCTTTGTCCCAACTAACCCAGAAACCACTGAATCTACTACCGTTCGTGATGTTTGGGGTTGCAATTTCAAATTCCGCTATCTCATTTCTGTTCTTCCTGATCGAGCTCTTCGTGTTGTTCAAACTTTCGAGAAAAATCTGGCAATTAAGAAACAAACAATTGATTTCATAATTTTAAACGTTTATAATTTTTGAAACCACTTATTGAATAGTTGTTTATTGCTCCTTGTGTTGCTCCGCATCTGTCGACGGCCTCGGACACCATGGAGTGCAGATCGCATAGCACGGTACACCAACTTAAATGACATTATCCGGCGCGCTCTTGCCACCGCCCGCGTGCCAGCTGTATTAGAACCTAATGGCTTGGTACGCAACGATGGCAAGAAGATTGACGGCATGGCGTTATTGCCATGGAAGATGGGTAGGCCTGTGGTGTGGGACGCGACTTGTGTCAAAACCTTTGCTAAATCCCATCTTCGTAGCTCGGCGGGCTGTGCTGGCGCTGCCGCTGCGGCTGCGAAGACCCTCAAACGGCGCAAATATAGCAACCTCATAGGAAACTATGACTTCGAGCCGTTTGGGGTGGAAACGCTCGGGTCATGGGGTCTGAGTGCACGTCTCCTTATTAAGGAAATAGGAAGAAGACTGGTCGACACTTCACGTGACCAGAGGGCTGGCTTGTTTTTCGGCCGAAGAATTAGAGTTGCCTTACAACGTGGCAACGCTACTAGCCTTCTGGGCACGCTTCCAGTCGACAACGACACGGTACAATACGGCCGACGTGTCTTGGCGAGTCTGAAGTTAGCTGATTAACTACGCAGTAGACAATGTCGTTTCTAAAAGATTCATTGCGCAGCCAAACAACTAACTTACTAACAACTAACAGACTCGCCAAGATACGACGGCCGTATTGTAATGTTATGTAATTACCGTGACAGAGAGGCGGAGGAAAATTTTGAATATTGTTTCATTTATTCACAGTTAAAAGACATTTTCATAAAAACTATAAGTACGGTAAATTACCTACCTCAATCATGGGATCGGTTGTTTCGTCTGCTATGGGTCCCTTAGTAAGTGCAATGTGTGCATTATCGGTCGCTCTGACATCAAACTGCATGGAGGTATTCAAAACTGGGAAGAAAGTAAGGTAGCTGGAATTGCCGTCTGTAAATAAATCTGTAAACAACAATTCATAACTTTAATGTACCTACATAATTATAGGCATTACAGTAAAACAGCTTCAAAACTATTCTTAATATTAGGTAGAATCTCGCTGAACTCTACATCCCAGAGTTATACATATAAACAAAACTAAGTTAGTCCCAGAGGGCCTACTCCCTAAGCACGAAGTCCGTGGTTTCGGCCTTAGTTACGAGCGTTTCCTACTCCCTATCACCTACGGACATACGATTATTTCGGGGTCCGAACTAACAATGAATGACAACACGATTTGACAGTTGTCCCTACTACCGATGTGTTTTTGCCCGTCCGAAAAGTTGAACTTTACACTTGTTTTGTTCACTTCTACGTTTTGGGCGACTAACTTCGTTGACGGACTTAGGGAGTAGGCCCCCTGGGCCGTAGATCTACATAGAATAGTAGTAGTATGTGTAACTAGTGATGTTCAAATCCGCTTTAAACTGTAGACGTGTTATAAACTATAAAATATATTCATATAGTCTGTTATTTTATACGCTATCATTATAACGCGGTGTTACAAAACTCAGGCGCAGTCTGAACGTGGAGACGCTATAATTTTATTTAACAACACGCTAAACGGACTTGATGATGCGCGGTAAATGTTATCTCGCAACGCGCTGTACACTAAAGAATATAATAATACTTCATTCCCTTACGCGCTGTTGCTAGTCGCTACGCTATTTTGCTATCTCGTTCTGGCCCCGCTGTGCACGTTTAGGCCTAAAACATACACAAGCGACGTAAGGCACTAGGCGTGGAACAGGCGTGGCGCAGGCGTGCGCCGCTTCAAAACGATTTCATACAAAATGTATACAGGCGACGTTTTTGAATTATACTGAAGCGACGCGGCGCAGACACGCCGTTTCGTTGGGTGTTTTATATTCGTTGAGTAGGTTGAGGCGTTATAATATAGCGCGAAGTCAGAGCCGCTATAGCAAACGCTATACGCTATGTACACATAGTCTGTTATATTTTGGCGCTATACGTTTTATTAACCACCACTATGTGTAACATCCATCCTACGAGGGTAACATTTGTATTGATGCGCTAAGGGTGATATGATAGGTCTACACCCGTGCGCTTTCATGTTCATCTTGCGCTTTCAACTTTCAATTCCTCTTGCGTCAAGCGCATGCAATATTGATTGCCATAAGACTCGAACTAGTATTAAGGCATGCGCTGTGGTGCTTTAGGCATGCGTCAGACGAAAGCGTAAGATGAACATGAAAGCGCACTGGTGTAGTACCAGTATGTATAAGGAAAAAGTAAAACGTTACGTTGTAAAATGTGACTTCGTTACAACGTTACAATTGTAATCTTCCAACTATGTTTCACTAGCACTTGACCGATTTTTCAGAATTAGCACAGTACTATATTCAGAAATATAAAATGTTAAGCTACATACAAACATTTTTAATCTAAATAGTTAGACGAATGAAGTATAAGCAAATATCATACATTTAGGCATATCTGTAAATTGAAAGTCCATCATAGAAGGATAAAACTGCCAACAGGAGCTTGAAGTAGCTGGAACAAATAAAGTTTTTATAGGTACATGTACAGACAGGTACGGTACCACCCACTACGCACTACAAGCACAGAATATATATAAGCTAAAGCAGTACTTCAACGACCTACAATCGTCCGAATTGACACACAGACACGCACTGCAACAAGACTTCTAAAGGTAGGTAAGTTCGGAATATAGTCACCAATACATACCAAGATTTTGTTAGTCATAGAATCTTATTAAATAAACTAGAAAAGTATGGCATTAGGGGAATCGCTTTAGATTGGTTGAAATCATATTTGGACAATAGAAAACAATGCGTAGAAATAAAAAATCTTAATGATAAGCATGAATTAATAGGATGCAGATCTTTTTATAAAGAAAACCATTTCGGTGTACCTCAAGGCAGCGTTTTAGGACCTATATTATTCTTACTGTACATAAACGACCTTCCTGACATAACACAGCATCCATGTATCCTATTCGCAGACGATATTTCTTTAATAATAACATCCAATAGTAATGACGACAATTATGTAACCGAAATTAATAACTCGATTATGTCCATAATAGACTGGCTAGGAAAAAACAACCTCAAAATAAACCTCACAAAGACGAAATACATTCAGTTTGGTACTTATGGTAAAAAACAAAAAACATTAGATATTAACTATAATAATGAAAATATATCAGAGGTAACTCAAACAACTTTTCTAGGAATAACGTTAGATAAATACATTAACTGGAAGGCACAGGTAGAACAAGTCTGCAGTAAACTAAATCGTTATGTATATGTGCTTGCTAAACTAAGAAAAATAGCAACGCAAAAGACTGTATTGCTTGCATATCATGGGTATGTAGCATCGGTACTTAACTACGGTATAATATTATGGGGAAACTCTACAGACATGGTCAAAGCATTTATCGCCCAGAAAAAATGTATTAGAGCGATATGCGGAGTTGCCCCTTGGATATCCTGCAAGCCTCTTTTTCGGAAACTTAAAGTGCTTACATTGCCTTGTATGTACATTTTAGAAACTTCAAAATTTGTTAAATTACATAATCAATCATTTAAGAAAGCAACAGAATTAAACCCGCGAAATACTAGAAATCCAGATAGGATTGTTTTACCAAAAATTCCTAATACTACTTTATACCAAAAAAATTGTTACGCAATGTGTGGTCGAATATTTAACGCAATACCAACGGATATTAAGTCGCTACCGTATACAAAGTTTCAAAAAAAGCTTAAGGAATGGTTATTAGAAAAAAACTTCTATACCATTAACGAACTGTTCAGAACTCGTAAATGGCAAACATAATAAATAAATGTAAAATTACAGTAGGTAGTCGTATTTAATTAAATAGGATATTAATAAATTCATATATAATATTGTAGATAATTTATTGTAATATGAATAAGTGATGTAATAATTCAGTCGGTAAAATATAATATGATAAAATAATAATATTATGTAATTGATAATTTAGATAATAATGTAAAATGTAATTAATAAGTGATTGTTTAACAACAATATTTTAATATTTTGCATGCCATGTATTACCTGGCGGAATATTACTAACTGTTAATATTAAGCATAAACATCTGCTACTGTAACTTATAATATTCCTGCAAATAAATGATTATTATTATTATAATACAAACCACGGTAGAGCCGCGGCTACCACTGGGCGGTCCGCCCCCAGTGCCTAGCTCCAAGGGGTGATAGTCCGCACCCGCGAGAACCACTGTCACGCACTTTGACTTAGGAAATCAGGAAATCGTCCGCAGCGCAGCACAGAAAAAATACTTGCTCACGCGCACGCACGGCATGTAGCATATTTAGTATTTTGTTTTGGGGGGTGCTCAAAACGCTTATGCTCAGCCGCCACTGCCGTGGCATGCTCCGGGGTCCAGAACTACTAGATAAAGGGATCCTCGATCACTTGCTGCCCGCGGCCTCAAGCCTTAGCGCTACAGTCCTGTTATTTCAATAGAGGGGAGGAACTTCTTGTTGAAGAATTGGGATGGGGTTTGAAGTAGTTATGGTATGGTTAACTTGAATGCACAACTGAAGCTGGTTTTGCCGCCTTTCTCTTTCAATTGTGCATGGAAAAGTTTTTAAATAGGTACAGTTAATAATTTAACTGTCACTTACCTGTCAGAATTATTATAAACGTTTTTGTTGTGTTACTTGAATATTTCATGATAGACATCTGAGATGATAGCACAGTTTGCTTCCGAACCAGACTCATTGGTGATTTAAATTATACTACTCTTTTACATGCAGTCATTTCGACGACACCTGCTTACTCATATTATGCTTAACATCTTAATGTTTGACAACATTTTGTAATAATATTTATTCAAATATTAAAGAGTAACTACGCTGGTTATATAATATTAGCACAATTAAAAACATGATATCAACTTTGGCTCAAACGTTGACTGAGGTACGTCAAACGACGGAGAACCAGTTTGGTTTCCGCCGGGGGCGCTCCACCGTGGACGCAATCATGAGTGTAGGGGCTCAGGCGGAGGAAGCAGTCGCCAGGGGCGAAGTCGTCTTGGCGGTGTCTCTCGACATCGCCAACGCCTTCAACACCTTGCCCAGGAGTTGCATAAGAGCGGCACTCGAATACCATCGGGTGCCGACCTATCTCTGTCGCATTGTCGGGGCCTTACACAGAGAGCCGTTATCTACCCGGGTCGGGAAGGATGGGGTCGCTCAGCGAGAGATGTCGTGCGGTGTTCCACAGGGATTGGTTCTAGGACCTCTCCTGTGGAACATCGGATACGATTGGGTGCTGCGCGGTGCTTTCCTCCGCAGCGTCGGCGTGACTTGTGAATCCGACGACACGCTAGTCACAGCGCGTGGGAAGATGCACCGAGAGGCAACCATTTTGGCGACAGCTGGGGTTGCGCAGGTCGTCGCAAGGCTCCGGCGGTTGGTTCTTGCGGTTACCCTGCAGATGTCCGAAGCTCTGTATTTTCACGGGCCCCTGAGGGCACCACTCTCGGCATTCCATATCGTGGTGGGAGGCGTCCGCATCAGCGTCGAGTCCACGATGAAGTACCTACTTGGGACTCTTCCTCGACGGGCGATGGGACTTTGGGCCTCACTTTCGGCAGCTTACGCCAAAATCTTCGAAATATTTTCAAATTTTACGGACAGTCTGCTAAGAAAATTTTCCTGTAACCACAATGATTAAGAGCGATTACACACTACATCCGATCCGAATCCGTGAAAATACGTTTCGAAGTAGCCATAGAACTATTTGTATGGTAGTTCACGCATTACATCCGGCATCCGTCATCCGATTTCTATCCGTCATCCGTGAGTCTCCAATTCGGAAGAAATATTGACGGACCGAAGTAGCCGTAGTATAGTAATGTTTGTATGAACGCTTTCGCACTACCTCGGATTCAAATCAAACGGATATGCCAAAGATGGCCCCTGAATTGTTAATTGTTTGAATTTGAATCAGAGATCGGAATAGTGCGTAAGCAACATCCGAATTCGGTCCGAGATTTTTACTCTAGATCGGTATTTTCACGGATTCGGATCGGATGCAGTGCGTAAAGCAATATCCGAAATCGGTCCGAGTTTTTTATATCCGTATTTTCACGGATTCAGATCGGATCACAGTCGGTCAACGTAGAACATTGTCGCAAATAAGATATATGTAGGTAGACTGTGCTATTAGTATGTTATTGCATTCTTTTTGGTAAGTATATCAACAAACAAATGAAACAACAACACACGTTGAATAATTCAGATGTACGTCTGCACGACAGTAGCTGTTTGTAATCTCGGCTGCCGGCAGTAATGTACTGCCGGTTCCCAATTATTGGGTGCCGTCGCAGGTCGCGGCGGCACTCCCGTTAAAAAAACTTTTTAAAAACTTGTTTTTATCTTCCGACTCCAACATCGAACCAGCTTCGAGGTACCATATTATTGCATTGTCACCAAAGTTACATAGGTATGCCAAATTTCAGTACAATCAGATGCCAGCAAGTGCTTGAAAAATGTTTCACAAAGGACCTTGAGTCATTTTGGTCCAATCTCCCAACAGTGATAAAACCTGTGCCATATGAAAGCTATTGGGATACCATTTATTTCATACTATGGCGGTTATGTCAAAATCGAGCGCGAACAAGGTGTTTTGGTACATTATAGCTTTCATATGGCATAAGTTTTATCACTTTTGTGGGGATTGGACCAGGGGGGTTACCATGATCTGTTAGAGCAGGAATGTTTTAATATTATCACGAGAGTGGGTAAGAGATGGCGGTAGAGAGCTGTCTAGCGCTGTCACTTTCCCACTCTCGGAATAATATTAAAACATTCCTGCTCTAACAGATCATGGTAACCACCCAGGTCCCATACATTTTGGTCCATGGTCGTTGTTGGGCCAGAAACACACACGAACGAAGCAAGTTATATAAAAGCTTATAAAAATATTAGAATCGCATTTAAATAAAAAACATAAATTGTATACAAATTCAAAACTTTAATAGAACATAATATTACATTAACATATTAAATAGTAACATTTTTATACATTTAATAAAAAAATATAAACTTACATATATTGCAATATTGTGTAGGTATTGCTTGTTCCCGTTTTATTCAGTTTAAATACATTTTATCTTAAATCATTGTTTTGAGGTGTAAGGGTCTTGAAAGTATAATTACAATAAAAATGAATTTACAATATGAGCGTTTTAGGTTTTTACGCCTAACTTATAAATAGTATATCAGCAAAAGAATCATTAAAAGGTCATTGGGCATTTTTGACCCGGTACCTCAAAAGTACGCGTCCATTAATGAAATACGGTTTGTTTTGAAGGTTTAGGGTTAAATTTCACGGAATGTATTTATTTTAATCCAAATGTATGGGGGAAAAAAGTTATGTGGTTCAAAAAACAGCGAGGAACAAGATAGAAAAGCTCTTAAACATTCTTGTACCTTTTTAGGAAGATCTTTGTGCATTTTTGTAAGCATTTTATATATTTAGAAGGATATGGATATACGAAAATCCTTTTTTTATATTAATTCTTGTTTTGCTAAAAAAAACTTTCCCATACTTTTGAGGAATGCGACTCATCTCATTGGGTAGTATTCATGGTCTTTAACATACTCCGACTAGTTTCGTTAGTGGTCGCTGGTGGGTCACAGGTCCGAACAAAATGCCCATTTACCTGTGTTCAGTAGTTTTTGATAAAAGCCTCACCCCATACATACATTAGTTATCTTGTAAACTCCGTTAAGTAAACTTTGGTAACATCAGTTATGGTGGTTGATTGTGTCATAAATATCTGTTCTTCTTTGACATCGCACTGGTATTTGACTTCTTACATCCTCGACCATTCTTAGATCTAGAACAAAATATTAGTTTTATAAAATATAAGTATTTTAATATACTTGTGGTTAAAATCTAACAGCATATAGATAGATAGATATACTTTATAGTACACTAAAAGAAAATACAGAAAACACATAATTAAGAACAATACAAATTGCAGTAAAGCAATTACTTCCATAGAACCATTGGATGGAAAGAAATCACAGTCTACCTATATCTTACTCCTTACAGTCGGTCAACGTAGAACATTGTCGCAGAGCAATCGTGCGGAGGGTTGCGGGGTGAAGGAGCGGAGGTTATGTCCCGAGTAGCCATACTGCATACTTGTGACATAACCTCCGCCCCTACATAATTTTGACATTTCATAGGACCTGTCAAATGTATGGGCGTTGACCCACTGTATGTGGTAAGTAGGTACACTGTGAAGAAATATAGGCATATCGGTAAGCATTAAGCCGCTTTAGTCATAGGGGCGGCGCGACCTGTACGTGAACTGTCGGTGAGAAGTCACGCACACACTGCCGCGCCTTGTAGTAGTGTACAGTCGCGGACGTGAAATGTTTATCAGATTTCAATCTTGATTCTTTCTCACACTGTGCGCAATAAGGTTTAAGATGTCATATCACTTACCTACATAAGTATTACTTTTTAAAATAGTGTAGCGTCGGTCATACCAAAAAGGCTATTAACTACTTTTTTATGTTATGACCTCCTTTTTGGATAAGCGTGTCTTGTCAAAAATTATATCAAGCGAATTTGATTGAATTTACTAAATAGATTGATTTCTTTTTCTATGCTACCTAGTATACAAGGTGTAAAATAAATAATGCACAACCTCTTAATTAAGGGGTCACTGTACTCATCATTATGAACAACTTTTACTAAGGGACCAAACCGGAAAAAGCAAAAACAAAATCAGCTGGTCCCTACATTTTGACGAGTTATGCGAACATAAATGTAGGGAACAGCTGTTTTTTTTTCGCAATTTCTAGTTTGGTCCCTTAGTAAAAGTTGTTCATAATGATGGGTGCAGTGACCCCTTAAGAGGTTGTGCGTTATTTATGTTACACCTTGTATATTATACTCTTTAAATTAACCTTTTTATGTCAATTAAGAAAAAAATATCTTTGCCCCGTCAACTCTGCGAGCGAGCGAGCAACCTTATGAAAAAGTAATGTGCAAGCAATTATACAAGGTTAGTAGGAAAGGGGATACTAATCCGAAAGGGTGTTAAAGTACCCATGATAATGAATAACTTTTGTTCTACAACTTTTTCCAAAAGTCAATAGTTTAAGAGAAATAGGTGATCAAACATCTCGAAAAAAAAAAACTAAAATCTATCTATCCCAAGTTATGACCAGCTGTGTTTACATTTTAGGTCATATTTGGGGTCATAAATTAGAAGCACCATTTTCTGAATTTGTAACTAAAGTAGGAATGAAGAATTTTTGAAAAAACTAAAATAAAAATCTTATTATATGGGAAAAAAAAATAGCGAATTTTGAAATTTTAACATTTGCTTTAAGATGATCATCAGTGATACTTTAAGTGGTCTGCGGATTAGTACCCCCTTTCTGACTAACCTTGTAGACCTTAAGAGTGGTAAACATTTCTAGTCCGCGATTGTACCTATCATTGCGCGGTTGTATAAAACTTCGTCTCTATGGTATTTACTCATGTGGTTTGTTGGGCTTATATCTCGAATTACATTAAGGTAGCTCGAGACATTCTACCATACGCGTTCTAAAGACAGCAATCGACTGTTTGTGATTATAGGGACTCAATATGGAGTGGGTCGTTTACAGTTGGTCTAGTCGAGGTAAAAAGGTAATATTATACAATTATAAACTTGTTAACTCACCAATATCAGCAACCAATATCCCAGGATTCTCGTCCAACTGCTTAACAACGGATCCCCACGGGTCCACCAGCATGGAGTGACCCCACGCCACGTAGTCAGCTTTCGTGTCCCTCGCGGGACTAACCAGTGCTACCCACAGCTGAAGATCATTAGCCCTCGCCCGACCTAGGAGCTCCCAGTGACGAGGCCCTGTCGTCATGTTGAAGGCACCAGGGTAGATCAGAACTGAACAGCCTGGAATAGTGGAATTAATCAGCAAAATTTCGTTTACTCAAATTAGTTGGGATCTGCTTCCAATAAACTAGATGCAGCTGAATATCTTGGTATTTTACATGGAGCAACCATCCGACCTCCGCGACCTAACAATTATGGAGTACCGATCTCCTGGACCCTAAACCCAAACCTCATCAACATTCAGCCGAAAGACGTCCACTGCTGGAGATAGGCCTCCCCCAAAAGAGAGGGGTTTGCCGTAATCGCCACGCTTGGCAGGCGGGTTGGCGATCGCAGTATGATTGTTAAAGTACTCAGAGAACGCTGTTGCCCATCCTCTAGAGCAGAGGTTCCCAATGTGGTTGGACCCCCAGGGGTCCACGGGAGACTCGACGGGGGTCTACGTTGGCGTGACAAAAAGATCTAATCTTCACATTTTTTATGGTACTATGGTAGAGATGTAGCTGCGGGGGTCCACTGGAACCAGCAACATTTTGAAAGTGGTCTATGAGGAAAAAGTCTGAGAACCGCTGCTCTAGAGAATCCCTTAGTTGCCTTTTACGACACCCACGGGAAGAGATGGGGTAGTGCTATTCTTTAAGTCCGGCATTACACGAAACCTAAACGAGATGAACTAAGAAAGAACTTCATTCGGAGAAGAGGCCTGTGTCCAGTAGTGAGACAGAATAGAAGTAAAGAGCGTTCGAAATGTGCGCATAAACCTCAAAAATCAATTGATGTACCTATACAAATGATGGCGCGATGCGATGTCGGCAAAGATGGGTCGTTCATATTTGTTCTATACAGGGTTATTGGAAAAATATTAACAACCTCTTAACGCTTTGACTGCCATCACTCATAAAACAATAGATTTTTAATTGTTTTGTACGGAGTTGGCAGCGAACCGGTTAAGGGGTCATAGTACTCATAATTATGAACAACTTTTACTATGGGACGAAAAAAAAACAGCTAATCCCTACATTTATGTTTGCATAACTTGTTGTTAATGTTTTTCCAGTAAGCCTGTAGAACATGGCGTCACCGGAAAAAGTGAGACAATTTTTTCTCGTTTTATTCCATAGAACATATGTATAATAATTTAATTCCCATTTGTTCTAGGGAACATGACTATTTATTTTTGATTATATTATAAATTTATTTTAGCAACGTAGATGTCACTCACAAATTGTTACTTAGATCTTTGTGTCAATCATCACAGAACAATTTGGAAAAAAATAGATTCCTCTTTTGTTTCATGCCGTCATTGAAAAATGAAGTCGGATGAAATGCTAGAATGCAGTTCTAAGGAACAAATTAGTAAAAAATAGACTCATTTTGTCCATTGACGTCATGTTCCATAGAACAACTATTTATCTTACTATTACTATTATAATAATATTTAACCGACATTTTATTATTTATTGAATATTGTTGTAATTAAGCTTAGTCGAAAAAAAAATGGCATGTTGTGGCCTCCTATAATAATAATTGAAGGTGTACTCGGATATAAGGCTCATTCTAATTACCAATTTTTGTGATTTTATTTGTATGTCCTTTATTGGAGGTCTTTAATAAATAAATAAATAAACAAAATAATGGGAACCGCCCGCAAAGATGAAAGTTGCTATAAACAGAATTTCCCAGTAATCTTACCTTCTTTGGACATGACCTGCGCCATCTCAAAGAACCGCAAGTCATAACAGATACCGAGGCCTATCTTCACGCCCATGTACTCGAAGGTAGTGATGTGATCGCCGGCCGATAGTACGTCTGATTCCTTGAAATTAATTTTCCCCGGGATATCTATGTCGAATAAGTGCACCTGAAAGTGAGTTGATACTGTTGCATTGTGTAAGGAAAGTATCAAAAGCTAGAACTATACATAAAGATAGAAACGATGAGTTTGGAGGTATTGTGGCTAAGACTCAATTTACACCGCCGCGGAATGGAATGGAAGCGACTTTTTGCAACGAAATTGTATATAGCATAATGAACTTTATGTCAATTGTATAAAGTACAAACAAAATACGAGCTAAAAAAAGGTCGCGCGTCTTCCGGGGAATCCTCGCGCATTCTCGAAAAGGAGATCATTCATTTTCGGCCCAAAAGTCAAAGCCAAAAGCCAACGAAAAAAAACATGTCACCACTATTGGGGAAGTCAGTCCGAGTATTTTTTATTACGGCACTAAGTCTCTATAATCATTCCTTCTGCTGATTTTTTGGGTTGAAAAATTGGATTTCCGTTCGTTTTATTTGACAAAAATCTTTTCATCTGCTGGCGGAAAAACTGATATGAGCTTGTTGGGATGATGACCTTGAACAAGTATTGTTATGTATGACATCAAACCGCTGTGTTTTTTTTATATTTGAAAATTGGCCTGCATTTGACCGCCATCTCGCCTGATGTTATGCGATGATGCGGTCTACGATGGAACACGCTTGCCCAGAAGAAACCGATTCACTCGTGACTTGAATACACTCAGATTGTTGCTGTTGGGGAACACCCACTCAGGCAGCGCATTCCACTGTTTGGTGGTTTTCACAATGAAAGTGGAATCAAAGCGCTTCGTTCGGGTTTTTGGTATATCAACCATGAACCGATGGCGCTTTTGTCGCTACTAGCTACTGTCGGCGCCGTCTGTGGAATCCGTGGAAAGTGGCGCGAACGGGAAGTCGGTCGGGACGGTCACAGTAGTGCGGTGCCAAGCATTTATGATGATGATTCACTGGAATGCGCGGGAATTCTCAAGCATTCCCGCGAATTCGCCCGCCTTCTAGCGTCATGAGGCGAAATTGACGCTTCCATTCCATTCCGCAGCAGTGTAAACTGAGCGTACGATTCGCATAAGGCTCAATTTACACCGCGCGAATACGCGGGAATGCTCGAGAATTTCCGCGCAATCCAGCGAGTCATCATCATAAACGCTTGGCACCGCACTACTTTGACCGTCCCGACCGACTCCCCTCCCCGACTCGATGTACAATTTCGTTGCAAAAAGTCGCTTCCATTCCATTCCGAGGCGGTGTAAATTGAGCCTAATCGTTACACAACGAGCCCTCCGTGCCTCAGAGAGCACGGTAAGTCCGGGTGTCATATTTATAATACCTATGGCAGTGTGCTTGGCTACAACGCTGCGGGTCGCGGGTTCTATTCCCTCACTTGTTCTTGGTTATTATAAGATTTAAGATTTTTTGTGTTAGTACCTTTCTATGCTGTGCGATGAGGTTCCCAGAGCCGTCCCACACGGTGCACGTGTTGTACAAGTCATCCCCGCTGCGCTCCGGCAGCGTGCCGCCCACGACACAGACTCCAGCTTCCATGGCGGCACTCCGGAGCGCCCGACATGACTCTCCATTCGGTACGGACTCCGCGTATTCATTGAAGTATTCTACAATTATAGGGGCAATTTATTTTATTAGATTATTACAAATAATGATATAGAAACAAAAGGTGTCACACAACATTTAACTACAGTAGCATAAAATAACTTTGCCCCTGTGAACTGAGGCACTAAACGCTCAAAACCTGGTTTCAGAGAGACAAACTTATTTTATGCTTAGTATACCTCAAAATCACCTGTGAATATAATTGGACGTGTATACTCTGCTTCAAACCAAAATCTGAACACTGATAAATCTACATATATCATGATAACTCCTTAATGTATTAGCCCTAGTCTAGTGATCTTCTTCTATCGTGTCGGCACGAGTATACAAGAATAGCTCATGCTGTGGTGAAAAGATTAGCCAGTCAGCAAGGATGGTAGCGAGGCTGACTGCCCAGGGTGCGCCGGACATACTGAAGTATCGTCTCTCGTGGAGGCTGTTTTCATGCACCCCCAGTCTAGTGATGAGTAAAGGTATTATCAATCAAGAAGATTAACACATTCAGTGCCGGCTAGAGGGTGCCCTCCAGGAGGGAATCCTCTAGTCGCATTCGCGATGCCGGGTGCCCTCGTGGAGGGCTCATTTTAAATGTAGGTACTTAGAAAATACACCGTCATAAAACAAGCAACAAGAGCCCCTGAAAATACTATTTTACTAGGTAGTAGCGTGTTTTATGGTTTTAAACCTAATGCCAAAAGCCCTCTGCGAGGGTTTACTCTTAGCACAAACATAATGCCGAGGACCCTTCTGGAAGGTCCACTAACCATATGTATGGCAGCATGGTGTATGAAATCTATGAAAAGTATGGTGGACTCGAATGTGTTAATCAGTAATTATTCTAATTATGGGGCTTTTCTAGAATGATACTCAACTGAGGGGCTAATAACGTCGTGTTTGTAATCTTTCATAACTGCAATTAAACCATGCAACTGCCAAATGAAGCACTAAACGTGCCTTCTGTACCCTTGTAAAGCCCTTCTGTACTTACTTGTGCCATAAGGTGCATTAAAAAATTCTGGCAAGGCTACAAGTTGGGCCCCCTGCTCCTTGGCTCTATGAATTTCTTTCACTGCAGCCGCTACATTCTTTGTCTTGTCCAGTCCCACTGATAACTGGACTAGCGCTATCCTCAATCCTGAAATGAAGGTATCATGCAGACTCTTTAACCCTTAACCACTGACGTGTATTTACTTACATTAACACTGACATACGTCTATGAGACGTATGCTTTAATTAAATGCCCCTAATCAGTTATTGGATTATGATATAGTTTTTTTTTTGTTTATATATTGTTAGTTTAATATCTTGGGTATCCAATAAATATAGGGAAAGCAATACCAGCCCTTTAAGTATTTATTTTCATATCAAAATCAAAAACTTTAAAAAATCAACTGTAACAAAAATAGCCTCTCTTCCTACGACTTATAAACTAAACTTAGCAGTCTATTTTTAATACAGAACTGATAACACTTTAAAATATATATAATGATCATATAATTATAATGGGCAAATGGCACTTTATAATATTATTAACGCCTTTTTGACGGCATGTCTTAGAAGCAGGTTTTGAACATTGAAAACAACGCTGCCTTTCGGAGAATTTTAAAATGAAATTATCTCTAAAATATGAATTTGTATTATGAAGTATCCAAAATACAAATCCAAAATCTCCAATAACTCTTCGGAGTTAATTGCAGACTCTGGTGCCGGCATCTCATGCTCATCAGCTGATAAATCGTTGGACTCCGAAAAAGTACACTTTTTCATTACAAAACTCTAAAATGTTGACTGGTTAACTTGATTCGAGGCTGTTTATTTGATGTCGAGCATCCAACAGTTGAACGGCGTTTATTAGAAGCCATTTTACGCCTTTTAAGCCCTAAAACAAAAACTAACCCAAAACATAAAAACTGACATTAACACTGACGCTACGTCTCACAGACGTTATGAAGTCAATATTTACCTGATAGAGGCGCACCACACATGCCCTCTCCCCCGCTTCGCGTGCCTCACAGGATCCTAGAAAGGTACAGGGAAGGCCAAGTTTGTGCGCGTACGACACTAAAAGTTATAATGGTTTAAAGCGCGTCTCTACGTCTCTCAGACGTACGTCAGTGGTTAAGGGTTAATTGAATGAATTTAAAACAGTTCAATTTATTGAATGAGGGTTCAGAAATAGGCCGAACTCTTCTAGAAATAATATAGGAGCATCTCTCTGGTCTGCCGAAGTTGATTTGAATTGACAGATTTATTAATAGAATATTTACTACTTTTGTTGTGTTACTTTAATTACCTACCATTTGGAGAATAATTTCATAATTCCACTAATGTTTTTCACAAAAGAAATGAATGTACACCTACCTTGAAAAGACAACATTTCCTAGAGTATAAAATAATTCAGTAAATAAAAACTTATTAAAAGTGGCTTCTTATCTTGTGTTTATAATTGTGAATTGTTAATGCAAGGCCTTCTATAATATTGATACTAAGAGGCAATTATCTTTGTTTCAATGCAATAAAATTGTTATTACAGTGTCTTAAAGCTTTTTACTGCTTGACAACTAAACAGGCAACATGTTTTCTAAGGTTATCTCTGTCAAGAAGATAATATATTACCTATACATTTATTTATCCGTTACTATTTCGCTACTACATCTTACGAAACATAAAGAAATTGTGATGTTTTAATTATTTCCACCGCCGACTTGCCGGGTTAACTAACCTTATTTTGCGTGAAGCCATATATTATGCAGAAATGTGTTAGTAGAAGATTTTATGTTATGAATTTATTAAATAACAGTTTAAAAACCAACTGAAATACTGTACCACCAAGATTTAGAATGGGTTTCTGTAAAAATCGTGGATGAGCTGCGTCGGGTGTAGATGGAGAGGCAGACATGTTTGCACACACGCTAAGATGTAACTAGACTATTAGTTGTTTACCTCTTTTGAGCATGGTTTGTACGATTACGATATGATTTTGCAGTATTATCAGAGAATAGCAAAGCACACAAGACAATCATGCAAATGTCATTGATCTTTTATCAATGAAGTGATTGATAACAAAATGACAGACATGACAGTTGACGTTGACAATGACATTGACAATCAGCTGTCTGGGAAGCGTTCACTTTTTGATAAACGCAAAATGGAACGCAGTACTTACTTTTAAAGTTATGTGAGCATCATAATTATACAGGTATACGCAGGGTTTACACGAGAATCCGATAAAGCTTGAATTAAGCCTCAACTTTTACCACTTGTTTCTATAAAAGCCTGACAGAACTGTTTCCACCTATTAGCATAGAATAAATAATATGTTCTACATACAACTTAGTTACCATCTTCGACTTGAGATGCGGTGGTCACAAAGCAAATATTTCCCATAAAAAAATCTTAGTACTTTTCTCTTCATAAAACCATGGGATCGCGTATAGATGGTAATGGACGTGAGCTTAGTACGACCAACTGAGAAGTGCAATCAGTAGGTACATCCTTATTGCACTTGCACGGCTTGCACCAAGTTGAACGCGAAAGTTGGTAGGTTGGTAGACTTGCAGACTTCGACATTATTGTGTTATTCAATGGTTCTGGGTTGGGCTTACGATGACGTCTTAAAGCAGGGCAGAAGTTGCCTGGAAGTTGAAGTGCCCTGCTTTTTTGTACTATGACATCGTTAGAGCAGGCCTGCTACAGGTATATGCTATATGCTGCTACGTTGACGTTTATGAAATCCGTTCACCTTTTTTTTGTATAGACTTTTCGTACCATGAACAAGCTTATCCGTTCGACTTGGTTCAATAGTCGTTCACCTTTAGTACTGTCATGGTACGATTTTTAGCGATTCAGAAGCAGCTTTTGAACGGAAGTTGACTGGCTGGCATTTGAGCGTTTTCATAAGAGGTCATGGTAAGCCCCCAGGTTGTGAGGCACATGCATTATCAACACACTGAAATTTCAGAGGGTCGTATTAACCCACTTGCTCCTACTGTGTCATAAATGACACACCAACATTTAAAAAATATAGAAATTGATGAGGGTAGTTTAACTTTTTTTTGTGTGTCGTGATTAACTTTCGAGACCTTAGCCAGTCGTTACAAAGTGATAACCGTGTGCTGCGATTAATTTCACTAGTTCTAAATAAGGTTGAATTCCTGGATTTTTGCAATGAGTTATTCAAGATAAGTTTGCATAATCTTTGACTCTGTTGTTTATTATGTGTAATGTAATAATACAATACTCGGTTCCCAAAGAATTCAACAATATAAAAAAATAGGTTATTTCACAATATTTTATATGGGTGTTTCCCTTTTATTTTATCTGTTCCGTAGAAGACACAGTAGGAAAATGTACTACCATCTGCAGTGCTTATTTATTTGCTGTAGGAATTTACGAAAACAACTCACTCTAAAAGAGATAGTTGAGGAATTAGAGCAAAATGATGTTATGGAAGTTCCAGACTCCATAACTATTATTCCACTGGAAAATTGTAACGCTGAAGTTGCTGACGAATACTCTAGAGACGAAGACTTCGTGTTACTTCAACATCTCCCTGGCTCCCAGTTCAGAGCACCTGCTGAAGTTCAACATGAAGACTCCTCCGATGATAGTGAAGAAGACTTTTTATCTTTAGCACAACTTTCCAAGAGGCGGCGCATCGACTCTGTTGATGAAAGCGTTTCCAGGGGATCTCCTATACAACCAGAAGTAAAGGTTTCTGCCCCTGCCCAAATCGACGAACAAATACCATCTACTTCAAGAAGCATTACAAATGTGACAACTTATAAAACTAAAACCTCCTCCATGTGTAGGTCCAGGGATTTTCGGCCGACGCACAAAATGTGGCAAAACATACAAGGTCCAGTCGATAACATAAAACCTATTGATTACTTCGAATGTATGTTTGATTTTGTCATAGAACTTCTAGTAAAATATAAAAACTTATACGCGACACCGAAAAATGAAGATGGTAATGTTAGCCCTACTGAGATGAAATGCTTTTTGGGAATCTTACTTTTTAGTGGTTATGTGGTTGTCCCAAGGTGAAGTATGTTCTGGGAAAATACTTCAGATTGTGGTATGCCTATAATTTTCAATGCAATGTCAAGGGACAGATTTAATTTGATAATGTCGAATATTCATTGCTGCGATAATACACAATTGAACATGAATGACAAATTTTCGAAGCTTTTTTATTGCATGAAATGTAATTTAACATTACATCCAAAAACGTGTTTCGCCTTCGAAACACCTTTACATCATACCCCTAGTAAGAAGTATTCTGTAAGGAAGCTTATATTAAAATACTTTATAATGTTTAGATGAATTTTATTAACTATATCCTAATTTATAACGAAGCCTGCTCGAATCAATATAGTAAAAGATAATAGTAGTAGAATCTCCTACTGTGTCGTTTACGACACGGCATTTTCCGGCTTTTCTTGCAGTGCAATTTTTTTATTATTATTTTTTATCTGTTTCTTGTTACTTCTAAGTTATATGTACGAAATTTCAAATCAATAGTGCAAAATATGTTAATTCAGGAACAAGTGGGTTAAAGACATCATTTTATACGAATAATTTATTTCCTATAAAGCACATTACATGAATACGTTTCATTCACAATCACAATTTACACTCGTCTTACACGAATTAATACTATAACAAGATCACTGATGTTTAATATAAAACATAATTTATTTTACGAGAAGAGATAAATATGTAAATATTGCATTTTTATTGCACTGCTCAAGATTTAATAGGATGGAACAACTGCTTTAATTTTGCTTTTTACTAGTTGGTTAGAACTACTATATCTTGGCTTGCCTTGTCGGTTAACCCTTAGCAAGGCAAAGGGAATATATTTCGTATCAACTTTTTTGAAAACCATCTTGTTAAATTTTTAAACCTGTCACTATCACAATTTTTTACTATTTTCTTTAATAGAAAATAATAATGCAAAATGTTTCTTTTGCCTTATTTTTTATTACTTATTTACATGGACGTACAAAAAAGATCGGACGGAACTCCCGCTAAGACAAAACTGTGTCCCGTAATGGCGGCGGCTATCTAAGTGTGAATGAATTTAGGGTTGTCATGTTAGCCAAATTTACCCATTTTTTATCATTTTATTTTAAGACAAATACAGGTTGGCAGACAAATTTCTTGGAAATGTCGGCAGAATTATACCGTGCCATTTGAAAAGGTTAATGGTAAGAACCAAATCTCCCTATGAAAATATCTGCAAAATAAATGCCATGTTAGCTTAGATTGTTAATTTACATTTTGAGGTACTGCATATGTAACAACACACCGGAGTCCTCCTTTAGTTGTATTATATATCTCGTTAGCTTCAAAATGTAGACTGCAAATGACACTGTATTTGTTTGGAATTCAATCGTTTTCACCGTTACAATTTCTCATTTTTTTAATCCAATTATTTCTCCATACTTCATTTTCTTTAGGAAATCTAGTAAAAAAATATATAAATAAAATACCTAGTAATAAATAAATTGAATTGATCAAAAAACTATAAATTTCCCATATTTAGGGTAATTTGCACACGTGAATATTGACAACACTGGCCTTGTGACAGATTCTTTTCTTCTGGTGAATACATTGATTTTATTGTATACAATTGGGAATTAAGTGATTGAATTATTCATTGACCTATGAAACGTGATTCCTGGATTTTTTTTCTTCCGATCACTATGGTTTTTACACCATTTCACCACACAAGACATGCTATATTTTAATTTTTTTTGCCGCTTTTTGTCCCGACTCTGTTGACGTTTACGCGTGTAATGACTGACTTTTTTTATGAATGTGTGCGTGCCAGCCTGTACGTACAGCAAACTGACTGACTCTGAGTGACACAGTTTTTTGTTAGCGAAAATCTGTCCGATCTTTTTTGTACGTCCATGCTTATTTATAAAAAAATGCCAAATTGCACTTTTTCTTAAAATTTTATTAAGGGTTAACAAAAGTTGTCTTCAAAATTGTTTTGACAAAAGCAAACGGTTATGGGCCAAACTCATCGTTCATTTTATTCTGTCTAGAGACAGACGATCATTTCTACACTACAATAGTCAATCGCAGTAGTTTTGCGCAGACTTTTGAAATTCATTGCCACTTATCCCTCTTTATGCGAAAATGGGCCAACTTTGTCTTTATTCGGGCCAACTTTGTCTTTATTCGGGCCAACTTTGTCTTTATCCGGGCCAATTTTGTCTTTATTCGGGACAATGGAACGGCGGTAGTAACGGCATTACAGAAGGCAAGGCAAGGCATTACAGAATATATTTCTCAAAGAAACATAAAAATCGATTCATTATAAGATTTCCAATAAGATATTGTGAAATTGAACTCGTCGAAGTTCAATTAGGTAGCTGCCCCCGATTTAGAACCATGTCGATAAGCGGCTGTCGACAGATTCAGTTTGTTATATCGTTCCATTTAAGATTCTCGTAGCGAGAGAAAACGAGATAACAAACCGAATCAGTCGATAACTGACTTATCGAATCGTTCTGAATCGGGGGCAGATGGTTTAAGTAAATTTCGCCATACACATTGTTGTACTGGTGTTCTGTGCCGCTTTGACCAAGATAAAACAAAGAGAAGAGGAGAAAAAGGTTGCAACTACGAAATTGCTACATTTTTATGGGATATCGTTGATAAATCAGAGATCGGAATAGGTAGAGTTCCCGTACTAAACGTATTAAATTAAAGAGCTTTGTTTTACATATTACATAACATTGTTTTACATTTTAAATAGTACGGAACCCTAAAAAATGTTATATGATTTATAAAATCAATAATTTGTAACTAAAAATAAAGTCCAATAAATAATTCGTGATTTTTAAATCCCGAGATTAAAACATCATTGTAATTCCGGGATTTTAGAGGAGGTATTATCCACTCTATGATATGTTACTTCCTTCCTCGAAGTTTAGGTAAATATACTCTACCTATTCCGATTTTTGATAATACATGAGAAATACTGGCAGTACCTTACAATGAAGTTTAATAATAAAAACTTCTAGTTTAACAACGAAATCAAATAACAGCTAAGAAAAACAACTAGCGTTACTTATTTACTATACAATATGCCAGAACTATAAGATAAAAATTGAATAAAAGATTGACAACCTTCGCAGAAGGTATCATCAAGCAAAATGACAAATGCTTATTCCAAGACTGACTATAAGCCTCAGTTAATTAAAGCAGAAAATTAAAGACTTGTTTATAAAAAAATTGCTAATTCGGTAGTACTTCTATAACCTAGGAAGAGGAGTATTTTATTAATTTAAAGCTATTAAAAAGACAAAATCACATTAGCGATACGCCACGCCACGCGTGTTTATTGTACACTTGATTAATCTGTGGTGGCGTGGCGTTGCATTAATATGGCTACCTTAAATTGACTTCAGACTCGATGCGAGCCACCTCATGAAGTCTACTACTTCTTTTAACATAAATCATGGAAGATATTATAAGTATGTATAAAAATACTATGAGTAATTGAGATTTACTGAGGCCAATTCATATACTTTCCAGGCCCATTAAAATTCGTTGCCTTAACATAATCGTGGAATACAAAATAATACTTCTTACATAATCACCACCCACATGGTCCTTCCATTAGCTGAGACATCTCCCCACACCTACCAAATTGATTCAAGTTGGAAACATGTTTCTGAATGGTTGTAAAACATGTTTCCCACTGTTGACATTTACTACAACTTTAACGAAACATTTGCTGTAAATGTTGCCACTACTTTCAGAAACGAACTTTTTGTTTCTGTTACCCTTAACTGTCCCACGGCTGGGCCAAGGGCTTCCCCAAATTCTTCTACGGAGTTTTCTTGCGCCACCTCAAACCAGCCTTCGCGATACGCGTGTGGGTCATCTCGCCACTTCTTTCTGTGCCGATTTTGGTGCCGTCCATATTCAGACACCCATTATAAGACTTGCCGAGCGGTCACTATGCTTGCGGCTGACGTGACCCAATCCCATTTCATTCTGGCAGCTTTTTAGAAATATAGAAACGTTTTATACTCAGTATATAAACTGTGGTACAGGGTCCTTGGGCGTCTGTTTACGTCGCTCGAGGCGAGTGCGACTGACGTAGGGCGCCGGTTGCTTCAGATGTACGGTACGTACGTGGAGCTTCCTACTGTTGGACTGCGTGAAGCCTTTACCGCAAACCTCACACTCGTATGGCTTCTGCCCTGTGTGACTCTGGAACAAGGGAGATGAACATACTTTTTAACTTGTTCCCTTTTGACCCTAGTTGCGACTAATGGTAAGCGCAAACAGGGTCTAAGACGGACCACACGATTACAAGTAACAGAGGTAGAGTGCCTCCCCTATACCTGTCTGGCTCTTAAATACCTACACATGACGGAACACGATACATCGCTTGGCACCGGGCTTTAATGTGAGGGTAGTAGCTAGCCAGGACTGTATAGGTTCTGCCACCAAACGTGCTGGGTTTTGTGGAATCTTACAAAATAAGTCTGTTCCAAGTATGCGGTGAGGAAGTTTTATACTCTAGCCAGTCTAGACACGGGATAAAACCAGTATACGCCGAACTTCTAAACCGCTCTTCGGAAAGTGCATATAGGTAAATTTGCAACTGCACAACTGGACGTAGTTACACGAAAAGGATCCAATCCATACAAAGTCACTTTAGAGATCTTGAAGTTTGGAAGATATTTGCCGTGCCATATTGGAAGGCATTTGCCGGGTTGGTTCTGAGGTTGATAAAAAGTGATGGACAGTTGTTTTTGCTTGTATCTTTTTTACTGGCCGATAGTATTGATATTTAGCATATGTTTGGTGCACTTAACTCATTTTTGACCATGTTGTGGATTGGATCCTTTTCGTTTAACCTATTTGACGAACTTCAGAGCGGTTTAGAAGTTTGATGCGCACTGTATAGATAGTTCAGTCCACGTAGACGCAACCCAATCTTTGTTTAAATTGCTACAGTGCAAAGGTGTGCATTATAAATTGTTATTGTGTTAATTCTATCGCCACACAATACTTGGATGTGTACATACGCACCACGCGTCTATCGACCACAAAAAGGAGTGGGGCGCGTCTTCGTGGATTGAACGCACTGTAAATATAGCATGTACCTAAGTAAGTAACGCTCAATGATTTTTTTCCGGAATATGAAATTCTTATATTTCGTTGAATTGTGAAGCCCAAAAAAAGTTAGAACTTCGTAATGAAGCAATAGCGTGAAGTAAAAGTATTTTTTTATCTTTTTACTGTAAGAGCTTAATTAATGCACACAAAACATTTAAGCAGTCATATACATAGGTGCTAAAGATTTATTATTTATCTCATTACAATGTAGTTCACTAAAATACTCGAAATCTCTCATTTTCACAAAACGTGTATCTCTGTTAGAACATTTATTTTTGCGACAATTTAATAAACCCTTTATAAGGCAGAAGATTTTAGGAAAAGTAAATAACAAAGAATTTGGCAATGTTTTATAAAACAATAAAAAAAAGAAAAGAAAAAAAATTTTTAGGTGTCTTTTTATTTTATTCAAGACAAAAACACGAATTTATTATGTGTATAGAAAATAGGAAAAAAATTACTATTGCCAGGTTTAAAAATAAAAACATATTTCGAGACATCTTCCAAAAAAGTTGGTGGCGGAAATATTGCCAGTGCCGTATAAAGGGTTAAAAAAAATGTTATGTTTGCACATTAATGTAGATCCGATTTTAGAACTTTGTTCTTTATTATGTTTTTCCTTGGTCTTTAGTACAATTGACGAACTCTAGAAATGAGTGCATGATGCAATAAGTATATACAATACTCACTACAAAGTGTCTGTCCAGTGCTCCTTTGAACTTGAAAGTTTTGGAACAAGCGGAGCAAGGGAACGGCCTGATGTCCGAGTACATTTCCTCATGGACCTGTAGGCAATGATCTTATATCAATATAGGTAGATACGTCATACACAAAACCGAAGACTGAGAAACGAGTGAATATGTGTAGTGTGTTTCCTTCTCGTTTTAACTTATATTTTTATCCCTTTTAGCACACTAGAATAACAAGTTCATTTGTTAGTATTTTTTTAATAATATTTGTATGTGTAACGTATTTACCTACTATAATATCATTGCCTGTTGGTTGCTGCGTTATTTAATATAAGCAAAATGTAATTATAACATACTTACTCTGACAATACAACTCCTTAGTACTTGAAAACTTTGAAGTACACAGAACAAGCATTGCCTGTGTACGAGTGCGTTTTTTATGCACCTTGGTGCATTGTGTAATCAATATGAAAAATACTTACTCTAAAGTGCCTGTTGAGCGCTCCTTTGCACTTGAAAGCTTTGAAACACACTGTGCAAGGGTAGGGCCGGTTGTCTGAGTGCGTTTTCTCATGCACATGTAAGTTGGTGCGATTGAAGAACGCCTTGTCGCACTGTGAACATTTGTAGGCGCGTTCCTCGAAGTGAGTGCGTTTGTGGTATACTAGAAATGCGTTGCCCTGCGGATGGTGAAAAGTTAATAAGTGATACTAAAAGTAGATCAAATTACAGATATAGGGGCAGGTTTATGGTCAATCAAATCCTACGTCGATGGCAGTAACCATATGAAAAAATAATAACAGAAAAATCCTAGTGTGGGTTCCCCCACACTAGGATTTTTCGGGTTTTGGTCATTAATAGCGGATTATTCTTCTGTAGCGTGGTTATAGACACAAATCTCACATGCGACACTTGTACTGGGAACAATAATGATGTGTTGTTGTGTGATATGATACCATTATTATTTACTTATTGCCTCGCTGCCTCGTCGGTCTAGTATTCCCATTCCTCCAAGTCGGACAAAGTGTTATTGGGTTTATTCGTGTAGAATTTTTCAGTAGCAACCCGGAGACTGGATGGCATAGTTGATGGCTATAGACTCGCCCCTATTATACGGCGAAATAAGGGTGAACTATACACCTCTGCCCAACCCTTCGGGGAATACAAGCGTGATGTTATGTTATTATTTACATAAAAACATACCACGCCTTTTTTAACTGACTTCAAAAAGAAGGAGGTTCTCAATTCGTCTGAATGTAGTTTTTTTTCTCTCATGAATGTGGGGAAAATTATTGAACAGCACTACGATTTATCGATTATTTTTAACGCGTTATTACCCTGAAACTCTTTCCGCATATATCGCACACGTAGTTCTTCTGCACGGGGTAGTCCTTGTCGGGATGCACGCGTCGGAAGTGCGACCAGTACTCGCGCGCGTTCGGGATCTCTGCCGCACACTACAACATTTTTGTAAAGGTTTAATTTACTGGTTTGTTCTCAAAAAATGGTCATAAAACTTTGCTTAATAAATATAGACCCATCTCACTTCTAGAATGGGGTGCATGAAAAGAGCCTCCACGAGTGATGATACTTAAGTACGTCTGACGCACCCTGGGCAGTCAACCCCGCTGCCAACCTTGGTGACTGGCTAATCTTTTCACTACAGCATGAGCTATTTTCGTATAGCTCGTGCTGACACGATAGAAGAAGACTTCTAGAGTTCACTAATGCCGCCAATACTGCAAACGATTTTTTTAGCTGAATGAATTTTAAACCTTATTTTAATACCCTTTTTTTTAATCTGGGAAATCATCAAATGGCTTCTTCCGCTCTAGACGGAGCGGAAGGGTGTGTCAGACTCTTACTGACTAAAACCCATCCTGTTCTAATGCCCTTTGCGTTCCAGAGCTGCGGTAACTATTTCGAACAAATTCCGCAACCGTGGCAGGCACTGACCCTAGCATGCCCCGTCTACTATGCGGACATCTGTTTGAGGCGCGTGTGGAACACAACGCGCCGTCGACCCGGGCTTGGTTCTGATCGAACGGCGCGCCACCCAACGTATTTTAATACCCTCAGCACTCCTATTTATCGACGAAGCATCCCACGGTATGTTCAAGAAAGGCCTTTAGCCTTTAGGCACTTGTACTAGTTGTTCTCAAGAGTCAATACGAAACGGCTCGTCAAAAGGCTCCACCCAGGAGAACACGTGGTATCAAAATAGGCTACAAGCATTGTAGTGTCGACTTTATGTACCACCGTACGGCAGATTGTAAAGAAGAACAAAGAGGTTGAAACTTTTTTTTTTCTAAACAGTTCCAACCTTTCTTTGTTCTTCTTTGTCGAAACTCCATGACTGCCTAAGGCGTCGTCCTATTTGGCTACGATTGTACGAGCAAACGATGCGATTTCGTCGCACGACGCGATAAAATACACAAATCTCTTTAGAGTTTCCTAATTGAAGCTCGCAAGACGTCGCGAACACAGGAAATGTTTATTACCGATCGTACGATGACTTTGATCGTGCAATCAAAGCTACAGATCTCTTTTGAGGGTCCTAATTGGTCACGCGTCCTCGCGCGATTGTTGAAATAGTACCGTTGCGTTGAGGGCGCGACAGCATCGCACGATCGGAAACGCGCGGTCCATTAGGACACCCATTACACAAACGCACGATAATATTCATCGCGCGAAGAAAAGGCTTCGTTTGCTCGTACGATCGTAGCCAATTAGGACGACGCCTGAGGATTTGAGGGATTTTTTTTTGTATTATAACTTTCGTGAGACACATTCATTTTTATGATTATTTACGGTTTACTCACGTGCATTTTTCGGGATTGCCCGACTAGTTTCGGACCCAAACGGAGCCCTTAATCATGAGCTGAACAAGCGGCGAGGTCGCGAGTCGAACTCGATTTGAGGGATATGTGGTGTTAGGAGATGTGGTTTCCGCACTTAGTCCTTTAAGTGGATCATTGTACGTGGGATTTGAGGGATATTCGGTGGCCGTCTCCCCGTCTTCAGCACATGAGTAGGCTCCAAAATCTCCACTCGAATGAACAGGTGCAGCGACAAAGCACAAGAGACGTAAACCCTACACCTACACCGTGAGTAAAGGTTAGCATTATAATGTTAATACATACATGTTCGCATTTGGCCGGCCACGTGGTGTTGGAGGGTTTCTTGCCGTAGTTCTTGGGTCTCTTCCGCGTGTGTTCCTTACGATGGTGCAGACGCAACTCTTCAGAATTCTCGAATGTCGCACCACATGTACGACAACCTTTTCTATTGAAAAACATTTATATTAATTTCGCTCAGCTAGAAACATCACCATGTCGCTTGAAAGTATCAATAAACAAAAATGAACCGTATGTCAACTCACATAGAGTCTGTACTCCTGGTGTGTTTGACAGACATCACCATGTGTCGTTTGAAGGCTTCAGTAGATATGAATTTGACGTCACACTCCTCACAGTAAGGACCTTCTTCTTTGTCGTCTTCATCTTTTCCCTAAACATAGAATTTCAATGTTTACAGGTGGTCCCGAAACTCAACATCAAGCCGGAAACAAATGATACCGTTAACCTCTTGATCGCTTCGTGCAACCACAGTTGCAAAGAAAAAATCGTCAGTTTTGCTTTGTGCAACTGTGGTTGCAGAGCGGCGAAGTTTTTTCAATTAAATTTAGTCTCTATACCAAACGCATAGAGTCCTAATATTATGTATTTAAATCAAAGACAGATACATTTCTCATAGATGTGTGCCCATATTACCAACATTACGGTAGAAAAATAACGATATATCGTCAGTTGAGTTTTAGTGAGTGAAGTGACGCTATAGTGTTTTCAAGGAGGTGATAAAATATGTCGTAAGTATTGTATTTTATTGATTTCTGCTAATGTTTATATACCAAATTAATCTCTAACTTGTGTTTTTTTGTATTAAAGTAATATTTTTGGGGATACTGTAAGACAAAATTTTAAAAATCGTCATTTAGGAACATACTCTGAATGGCGTTGACCTGAACTTAATTTTGAACTGCTCTAGTATCGTAAATACGATGTTTTTCTAAAATATACATTAGTATTAATAATATTTGAGTATATTTATTCAATTTAAAGTATTAAGTTGTGTAAATTGTTCTTCAGATTGTAACAGATTGCGAAAATTAAACCTCCCGGTGAGTTTTACCTATTCAAATTGCTACCAGTGGCAGTTGCCGCTTTGGTTGCACAAAGCAATACACGTTTTTTGGTTTAGGGTTGGCGGTCGGTGTTTTTGTTGACTTATTTTTAAGTATTTTATTTTTTGGTGACAGGTGACGAGTTTTTTTTCGAATTTAAGATTAACAATGTTTTATTTTAATAATTTTTAAATAGTGGTCAAGGTATAAATTAATTTTTCCTGCAGATAAATTTTTAGCTTTAAATTAGGTGATGGTGATTTTTGTTTTGTTTTTTCACAGTTTTGGTTCAATAATGTTTTTTATTGTTTATTTTTACGTTTTTTTTTACAGTGGAAAAGTTAAGAATATTGATGTAAGAGGACGAGGTAGGGGCCGTGGTAGATGACGCGGCAAGGGAAAAGGTTGTGAAAGTAAAGATTGCGCAGTTGCTGGTCCAAGTTCAAGGTATTTTAGTAACAATTACTTCATCAGTAGTAATTCTTTTTAATGAAAAAAATATATAAATGATTCTATCAAAACTTTTATTTTATCTTAACTTTCGTTCATTTTTATTTATATATATTTTACAGAAGCTTTGAAGAGGAGCATGCAGCGTTAAAAAATCTTTACTTCTCACGAAGAAATCTTTAAAAAAATGGATCCGTCAGTAAGAGAGGAGCTGATAGCAAGCGGTTAAAGGAAATTTCGCGGACCCTCCTTCCAGATGCACCACCACGTAAGCGGGCGCGGTAAGGAAATCTATGTCACTAAAATATTGATTAAGGGCGTTTTGTCTTTTTATATTTATTGTAATTAATACATATTGTTTTAGGAGACAGTCATCCCCGGAGCGAACTGAGTGTCACTTGGTTACTACAAACACCCACAACACATACATACAAACATACAACGTGTAACAGATTAAACGCAAAACCTTGAAAGTGGTCATTGTACTCATCATTATGAACAACTTTCACTATGAGACCAACAAAGAAATCAAAAATCAGTTGTTCAGTATATGTATTTTGTCGAGTTACGCCGACAAAAAAGTATGGGCGGACGATATTTTTTCGATAAATTCATAACCTTCATTTTTCGAAGTCGGTTAAAAACTATGTTAGTACACAAAAATAAATAACATTAATCAAATTTGATTTTAAGAAAAAAAAATATAGATAAATAGATATTTTTGTACAATTTTGTTCTCTTAATTTAAGCAGTCAGTCATAGTAGTTGACAACCCTTGCTAAGAATGGCCGCCATATGTGCGGTTCGCACGACAATTGTTCGATCTCAGCGTTTTTGGTAACGTATTTAGCCGTTTATATTTTATTTTGTAATAATTGTAAATAATACATTATCTTAGAGATTTGTGACGTTTTCAAAACTTAAGGATTTGACCTATTTGTTGTGTGGGTATATTTGATTGCACGGCCATCCATATTTTCAGAATTAAAAATTTAAGTAGGCAATGCAAATTGGCAAAAAAATGCGCCGCTTATTTTTAATTTGTAAATTTGACACAAATTTAAGGATAACCATTTAAACTATTATATTCATATAAAAGTGAAGAAAATGAACTTTATATAGGTGGTTATATTTTTGTTCTATGTACTTTAGTTTTTATGTAAAGTGGCCTAGACTATACCTAAAAAAAATGCGATCTTTTACGCATCCGTGAATTCTGCGCCTGGTTTTACATAATATTTTTACTACGTTTTAATGTGTAAATTGCTTTCAAATATTGTTTAATATATCGAGTAATACACCTCGTTTAAGAATAAAATAAATAACTATATACTTATCGATCTTATTTTTTATTAAAACCCGATGTTTTACAAAAAGTCGCTAAAATGGCTAGTACTCTAAGTTTCAACTCTTCTAAAATATTATGGTAACCATATTTAAAAAAATAAACAATGACACATTATTTCTTATCTCAAGGGCTATTCATAACAGTTAAAACATTTGAAATGCTTCACTCGAGCAAGTCATAAATTAAGTTTTAGTAACAGCGGGCAGAACGCGCAGTAAGCGGTACAAAGCAACTGGCAAAGTAAGGTACCCATTTTTTATTGCGGAAGCGATCGAGCGGATAAAGAAGGATCAGAAAAAAACAATACAAAAGGTCTTACACTTTTTTTAAAATCATATTATACAAGCTTAGTTTTAGTATATACCTACTAAACCTGAAACTAATTTGTTCAGAATCACTAGGAGAATTGATTGACATATTTTTAAACCACTTTTTTTTTCATTAATTTCAATTTTGTTTCAGTAGGTTTCTACCCATAACAGTTGACGGGAATAGACACCTTGAGGCTTGAGACGGTCCTCTCGGTCAGTTTCCGTGTATTTGACAACCCCTGCATAGCACATCTCAGGCATTTCACACTTTACTAGGGAACTTAACGCGACATAAACTACGGTGTAACTTTGAGATTTATTAAAAAAAACACATATTCAGGCAGTTCTGATGAAAATCTTGTTGGGGTGTCTCGGTTTTTGTATACCCTATACTAAAAATAACGTTGTATAGTTAGATTAATGAGGTAACATTTTATTCATGGTAACTTTGAAACTCTAAAATGTTTATATTTTCTGTTCTTTTAATCGTAGTTCTACGTAATCCTGCATAAACGCAATAAAATTAAAGGTCGAGAATCGAAGTAACAAAGCAAAGCCACTAACTTGTACATCCTTATGCATCATAGTCTTGTGCATGGTGAGGCCCAGTTTACTGATGAAGGAGTAGCCACAGATGCCACAGATGAACTCCGACGGGTGCTTGATGCGCATGTGACTCATGTACGACGTCCATACACTGAGGTGGGGAGAACGTTCCACTTATTTCTTGTTTACGCAAACGACTCATAGGAAATATATTAACAAGAATTTCTCAAAAAAAAGCATTTATTCTGGATTTGAACAAACATTAATTTTAATTTCATTCTTTTCAATGATTATTAAGTCGCTTTTTACTTTTGTCAAGTTTATATTTCCTCTATAAATGGTTAAATAGCATTTTGAAATAATTTTATAAAAATTAAATGTATGTTTTTAAAAAGCTTTTATATTGTTTAATAACAATAAAAAAGTTGATTGAAAGATTGGTTACTTACGTAAAGATTTCATCGCAGTATTTGCATTTAAACGTAACTCCTTTATGCCAACCTTGATGCTGTTTTGCTTGAGTCCTGGGCATAACGATTTTCGAATTATCATGATGGTTTCATCTTAAGAAAAAACTAATTTATAAGGGTCTTTAACTTTGTATACATTGTTGGAACTAAATAAGAAATAAGGTCAGCTTCCAAATTAATAAAACAAGTTTCTTCAAACAATCATGAACAAGATTATAGTAGCTTGTGCTCTCTGCAGTCAAAAGCTTTAGTTAAGTCCATCTTCATAAAGGTCTTGACTATGTTCATATCATCTTTTTTTGTAAATGTGCAACAAATTGAATGCTCTTGAATTTGTAAAAAAAAATGGATTTTAGTGTACAAAGGCAAAAATGTGTTTGAAAAACAGCTGTTAACTGCAAAATGTGTTTCACGTGAAAAGAATGTTGAGTTCTCATACACATTCATGCGCACCCGCATTTTTGCTGTTGTGATGTAGTACATCTGAAAAGCCTTGTCGTTTAACAGTCGCTGCAAACCACCGACGCAAATTTCAATATACGTCAAAATATAGGTGAGTGTACCGCAGGGACGCGTTTTGGGTCCACTATATTTTATATGTGTTAATGTTAATATTTTATGTTGATATTATGATCTACGCTCCATCGACTTATTACAATTTTCGAGTTGACTTTTATTTATTTTAGTAATATGCAAGACACAAGTGGAAGTATGTGTTTTGTGCTATGGTGAAGAAGAAACTTACATGTTAGTAGAGATGTATGGACATGATTTACAGGCAAACTTCTTCTCATGGTTGGACGCGTGTTTCTGAAGAGCGCGCTTTGTTTTAAACCTGAACTTGCAGACTACACACTCTATGCTGCCTGCACTCTGTGTACAAAAGTAAATAAATATACGAATCCGTCTCACACAGTGCCGTCCCTACCATATAGGCGAACTAAGTGACAGCCTAAGACGCTCGACTTAGGGGGCGGCATGGAGAGGGTACGGGACAGCGCCAGCCGCACATGTTTCGCGATTTTTTTGTTTCATTTCTTTTATTCGCCTAGGGCGCAGAGGTGCACAAAGGTGAGAACAGCGCTTCAATAAATATTTAGTAAATAAAACACTCTACACCATTCTTAAGGTTGCCTGGAAGAATTCGGCGGGAGCGATAAGGCTGCCCATTATACCAATTTTTAAAACTGTTACTGTAATTGTATTTTTCTTTTAATAAATAAATAATGTTTGCTTTATCTCACCACAGCGTGTTTACTGACGTGATGTTTCCACGCGCGGGTGTCGATGAAGCCTTTGTAGCACAGGTTACACTGGAACGGTGAGTTTAGGTAGTTGGAAGACTCCTTGCGCTTGTTTATCTCTGCTATCTGCTCTTCAACCTATATGGAGAAGTCAATTTAGATGTTACAAAAAATAAAACTGCATTATGTATACAGTGTAAACGAATTCGTGTTATTAATAATGAAAACCACAATATGATCTATTACTAGTATAGATCAATCCTGCATGAAATGTTGATTAATTAAAATTAAATTAGTCTTAATTTGTTTTACGACAGTGATTTGTGATTGCATCTCAAACATCTCAACAACTCATCTCAAACCTTATCAGATGCAAGGTAAAAACAAAAGAATGCCAGAAAATTATGAAATGCGATGTATGAATGAATGGAAGCCCAGCGAGATACCTGGCGGGCAAGACTCACGCGGTATCGCTCCGCAGTTAGTTAGCTTAAGATGATAAAATGCCATTCCATGTTCTCTTTTTAAAATTAGTTTTGTATTGAACCCAAAAAAATTGCAAATTGGGTCAATCTGTTACTGCCGATCATGAGGTTAGAAGGAATTACACGAATTCGAATACACCCTGTATGAAACAAGTTTTTGTTTTGTTGCTCAGATACTGTTATAGTAAACTTAACATACTTTTGGGAAAATGTCAATTAGAGTCACTCTCTGCTTATCTTATTATTTTTTCTGTGTACTTCGTAATTGGCGTATTGTTTAGTATAATAATTTTATGATTATGTACTGTCAGCTGTGAAGCTATCTTTCATAAAATAAATAAATAAATACTTCTAACATACAGACACATCTTCTTCACTACAGTTTTTTATGTACATACCGACAAATTAATAACAGTGATGTACTGCATCAGATCACTCAAGCCTACACCAAACAGGGTGGGATTTTTCAACTCCTTCTTTGGCGTAAAGGAAGTAGTTTTAGGCCGACCTCTTTTCTTCTTGACCATCCGAGGTACTTCAATAGGTAGTTCTGAGATTCCGCTTTCAATAAACTGTACAAAAATTAATGGTGTAAAGAAATATTATAATAATGAATTCATATATCTGCTATATTTTATCATGGATAAAATTCTGTTATTCTATTTTGACCATAATAAACGAAGCCATTATCTCACTCAGCAGACATGTTGTCACATCCACAGCAAACTTAAGAATTTTATGATGAGGTAAAGTTATAAATGTGCTTTTCTGATCCTTGTAAAATATTTAACATCTGCTGATTGTATCTAAAAAAGGTTACATTTTGAAAACCAAATGTTCCAACCAAATAACAATATCCAAACAATATTTATTTATTTTTTGCTCTATGTAATGCATCTTTTATGGATTCTTAAGTTTGTCTTGGACGTGATGATGTATGCAATCACCAGACTTGGAATAAATCAGAACACAGAAAATTCATGGTGAACTTACTTCAAGACCATCCAACTCCTCTTTAAGATCTAGATTCTCCTGATCTGTATCTTTATCTTCCTTATTTTTACTTTTCTTCTCCTTATGTAGTGACAGAGGTTTATCATCGTCACTGGAAAGACCATGATCCATTGATGGGAAGGTATCATAATCATGATCTTCGAATTTAAAATTACTTTCTTCGGTAAAGTTTGGCTGACCTTCTTCATTCACTGGTTCCACTTTAATTTTTACTTCTCCGTTGGGATCGATAGGTATGTTAAGTTTTGGTAAGGTGATAATATTGAGGTTCGAAGCAACATGGAGACTTTTTCGGTCAATTGCATTTATATCTGCAGGTGTTAACTGTAAGCAGTAACTTTATTTAGTAATTGAAGGGTGGACATTTTAGGGTGCTGTCTTATGTAAGACTGACATTCAAAAAGAACTAAGTAATTTTCTATATATATCTCTCGTCTATTCTGAATAAACGTGTTTTGAGTTTGAGTTTTAGATGTTTACTTTGCAGAAATGGTTTTATATAAACAAATTATGCTTTGTTTATTTAATTCTCAACTGTCCACAATTCATTCACATTCATTACTATTTTATTTGGGAGTGATTTATTTATTTACCTTTGTATAGTCACCAGTAATTCCAGCGAGTATGGCTTGGCTCCGTAGGCATTTTTGTCTAAAAAAATAAAACTTCTTCACAAGTGCTGCACACTCATAGCAAGCATATGGTGGCAAGTTGGTGTACAGAGGCTGAAAATATTAATTAAATTATATATTACCTGAATAATAAATAATTTTTTGTGGCTCTATTTTTTTAATGCAGATAGAATAAGGAACTGAGAACAGATTGTTGTGGCACAAGTTGTGAGAGGCCTACGTCTAACAGTGGACCACAATAGGCCGATTAAATTGTTTCTAAATAATTAAGTATAAAAGTTTAACCAAGACTTACATTAGTTCCTATTACAGACTCATAATAAGATTCTAAAGGGTATGACTGTAGGTCGAATAATTTCACATTCATAATTAAACAAATACGGCACACTTTTACACTACCCATGTTGCAATATTATTTATTTTATTTTTGAATTTAATCAAAAATTAAATTTCATAGATTCGCGGCGATAGAGTAGTAGGTACGATAGAGTTATAAAATATTAGAACCTCTACACGATAAAAACTATCTTCGTTATTATAAACGGGCCAATTATACGTCAAGTTAGCTCCATGATTACACAAAGTTTATTAAAATATAACTTATTTTATAGTATATGTGATAGGAAATCATGTAATATGTGATAATAAACAGCAAAATACACTAGAATGTCTAATCTAATTCTACGAAAGACGCCAACTCTGCTGCCATTTTTATTGTTGACGTTAGAAACGTTTTGTTTATTTTCAGTCGTTGAAACACGTGAAAAACTGCGAAAAGTAATTTTCTTATCTCAATAAATACAATAGGATTATTTAAATAGTTTTGAAAAAACGATAACATTTCACGAATTGACAGTGGATTGAACTGAAGATATTTTTTCACAATAAATTGTATATAATTTGGTTTATAACTTCGTAAACGCTCAAAGTAACGTCATACGTGAATAATGAATGTCAATTCAAACTTTCAAAGTGCAGTCCATAGAATAAACACTTATAGAGTGCGCGCAAGATAACTCTGCGCGCGACTGAGGGCGTGCTAAACGTTGCCATGATCGCAAAAGTTGAAATTACCGCTTTTGAAGCTCAACTTTTTTATCGCGAAACATATTTTTCCCGTTAAACATTCCTACAATCAGGTAGTTCTACTATCAAAATTAATAAAACGGCACACACTTTGGTGGACCATGATTAGTTCCGATTTCGGCCGCGCGCAGACTTATCTTGCGCGCACTCTACTGGGTGCAGTCACTGTTAATGTCAAAAAAGTTTTAGATACCGACCCGACGGCCGGACGCGTTTGTGCTTGTCGTTTTTATTTCATTAGCAAATTAAATTTGCGTTTTACAATATGAAGTACGTAAATCAAGTATTTAAACGTTAAATCATAAATATTCTGCCATTTATTTATGTATATTTAACGTATTTATTATTGTGTGTATTCTAATGTTGTTTACAGGCTCACAGTGGATGGTCTTCTTGTTTATTTCCCTTACGATTACATTTATCCGGAGCAGTATGCGTATATGTTGGAGTTAAAACGAGCACTAGACGCTAAAGTAAGTTATTTGTAGCATAAATAGTAAATACCATGCGCAGGCTATGTAATTAAACTGCGCGGTTTTTTGTCACCAATGAAGTGAAACGGTTCTCAATCTTTACTTTACTAGGGCTGTCAATGCGGCTTTGCGGCTTGTATGCCGCTTATATTAAGATAGCTGTACAAAAAACACGACTTTTATTCATATTCTAGGTTATGTATTACAGACATCAAAAAAAGTTTGCGATCACTAGCATAAGCTGATATAATTTTTTAAATTGAACTTTATCAAGAAAAATTCTTTGTTGTGTATTTTCTTGATTAAGAAAACTCGTGCCTAAAGAATCTAAAAAGAAGAAGAAATCATAATATAATCTACCGTAACGAAAAAGATTTCGATTTTTCAAAGTGATTGCAAACTTTGATGTGTGTATGTAACTGTGACACAAGTTATTTGCTTGGAGGCTCAGACAGAGTTATAAAGAAACAGATATGAATATAAATAACTTCATTTTATTACTTTATCTAGCCCCGGTCAGCTATGCAGGTGCCCAGAGCAAGATATTTTGTAGCGCCCATTATATCTTCCTATTTATTAGGAACGATTCTGCTGTGACTAACAGGCAAAATTACTGTTTTTGTTGATTAATATTAAGCCAGTAGTGCATTTTCATACCAAAGTAAGAAAACACACGGTGTGTGCACCCACCGTCTATGCATAACTGTGATCTGTTTGCGGATGATGGAAGAAGATTTTATTAGTATGCCTGAAGTAGTGATGCGACTCGATTCCACTTTTACTCGAGTGACTCGAGTGCTACCTAAAATAATCGTATTCGAGTGAAGAAATAGGCGACTCGAGTTGACTCGGACTCGAGTAAACTCGAGTCACTCGCTCATCACTCGCCTAGACAAACAGGTTTGTACATGCTCGCGTGCATAGCGCTGACGAGTTGAGTCAAGTTGAGGGAGTTGCCGTTTAAATTGTTTTATAAAAGTTTTATGTTATGTTGAATTATTAGGGACAACATAAAAAATGGTTGGTAGATTCATAATATTTCATATAGTGTGATGAAAGAAGATTATTGTATGTTTAATGGAAAAGACTGATTATACCTATGCAAACTATTTTTTAAGACTGATTTATACTTTATATTTAATAATTTTAAGTTGTTTATAAGTGAGATAAAAAGTTTTATGTTATGTGTCGACTCGCACATAATATATTTTTTAATTGTTTTTATTTTCCAAATTGTCTGATTAAAATACTTATTCTGATTTATTGATTCAGTTTGTGATTTTATTTTCTTTGCCTTAAATAGCTTAAAACACTTAACTTCAGATTAATTGTCACAGGTGACTCGATGAACGTTAGTGGTCGAGTCACTCGGGCACCACTCGAGTGACTCGATGACTCGAGTGGTGTTCGAGTGACATTATAAAATGACTCGAATGAATCGAATGGCAAAATTTCACTCGAGTCGCATCACTAGCCTGAAGCATTTATTTATTTATTAATCAATTACTCGCTACACTTACAGTTACCCAACACGTGCAGCGAGTCATTACAATTATGACAATTTGTTAACAGAAAAGTTGTTTAGCTAAAAAAGATTTTACAGATATTTAAAAAGAAATTTAATTTATGGTAAAATATGTCGGCATCTGGATATTGAGCAACCAGGACGTTAAGCAGTGCTACTGCCCGACTTGTAGGGGCGAATTGCGCAGTGCACGTGTGCACGAGCGGTGCTGCCAGGAGGCGGCGCGTGCGTAGCCTCGTGTACTGGTTTGGCGCCGATAGGGAACAGTGGGACAGAGTAGTTGGATTGTCGATTCTATTGTTCAGCAGTAGATAATAATGCATCATAAGACAACACTTGCGCCTTAACTCAAGAGTATCGATTCCTACCATACCTGATACGAACAAAGACGGATACAAGCATTGCGAGAGAGATTCATGAAAGATATCTATTTTACTATGTTTTTACGTTTCATTTCTCTATCTTTAATTACTGTAATTGGTCCAAGACCATTGTTATTAAAGTAAAGTAAAATAAATCAAAAATAAAAAAATACATTTTGCAAACATACCGTTTTTCCGCAGTGAATGTGTTAAGTTTGTTTTAATTCAAATTTGTATAATGATTTTATGTGTTTAGTGAATTTTATATTGTATGATGATTTTGTAAATTTTTTGCATATTTTCTGGTAAAGTTATTCATTTTCAACCGATTAATTTGTGTGTAAGGTGCCGCACTAGGCCCTGGTGCCCTGGACAATCGCCTGGGTCGCCCCTATAGCCAACAATTACTTTATCATATCTAAGTTGTGGTTATGGTGCAAGTTCCGAAAATCTTTCATCCAGCATCAGACTGCATGTAAATTGTTCAATACAAGACATAAAAATATCTTATATTTCTAGGGCCATGGATTATTGGAGATGCCATCAGGAACTGGAAAGACAATATCACTTCTATCTTTGATTGTAGCATACATGATACAGAACCCTCATCATGTCAGGTATCTTAGAATTTTTTCACAAAAATATTGTATGTGACTTGGGTAAAATACGGAATTTCGACGCACAAAATATTGATGCACATTACTGCGAAAGTTAACTATTTAGTATATTGAATCATTTGGGTTAGGTTAGGTTAGAACAGTGACATCTGGAGGCGAGGGCCCTCGCGCTGAGATATCGTCAGCGCGAGGAGGCGCCTGAGCGGAGTGAGGTCCACCAGATCCTGGTGGCTGAATGAAGGGAACGACTTGCGCAACCCAGCGCAGGGCACGCCGCAATAGCGGCGGTAAGACCCGTAATGGAGGAGTGGCTGGAGAGGCGTCATGGCGCCCTCAGCTTCCGGCTGACGCAGGTGCTCTCGGGACATGGTTGTTTCGGGAAGTACCTGTGTCGCATAGGCCGGGAGCAGACGCCCGGATGTCACCACTGCGTCGACTGCCCCGAGGACACGGCGCTGCACACGCTGCAGGCGTGTCCTGCGTGGGCGACGCAGCGCCGCGAACTAGTCGCGGCAGTCGGTGGTGACCTCTCGCTTCCGGTCGTGGTTCTGTCCATGGTCGGGAGCGAGACTGCGTGGGAAGCCGTCGCCTCCTTTTGCGAGGAGGTGATGGCGACCAAGGAGGGAGCGGAGAGGGAGAGAGAGGCGACTGCCACTCTCCCTTCCCGCGCCAGACGCACCGGGCGCCGCCGGAGGGCGCGAGACGATCTCCGGCCACCCTAGTGTGTGGCCTGCGGGCGACGGGTTAGCCCGAGAAGGCGGCGCGCCGTGTTCCACGCGCGCCTCTCAGGAGGACGTGGGGCAAAGGCAAAAGGAGAGGTCCGCCAAGGGCTGGCGGACCGAGGACTGCCGGGGTCGCGGTGCATGCAGCTGCGAATCCCGTGACCCCGGCCATAGGTCAGGAGAAGGAACACCGTGGGTTTTTAGCCGGTAAGAGTCCGGCATAACCCTTCGCCTTCCCCGGGCGGAGGGTATCCATGAGGATTTCCCCAAGAGAAAAAAAAAAAAAAAAGGTTAGAACAGTGACCAATACCGCGCGAAGGCGAGCGAACGTGCCGCGGCCGCCGAGCGCCAGATCCCCTTAATTGTTGGTGAATCAATTCTATTAAACTTTCGCAGTAACATGCATCGATATTTTGTGCGTCGAAATTCCGTAGTCTACTCATGTGACTTTATGCATGAAAGACCTTAAATTTTATTGAGGGTATTATCCAGTGTTCTTTAACTTAAGAGAAGAAAGTACATTCACAGTGTGATTAGCACCCAATGCGGATATTGATGGTGTCACCCCATGTATGAAAACTGTTATCATAATTGGATTTTTCCCGTAACTTTGGAGTAACCGCACAAAATTCTAAGAGTAAATATTTTAAAATCCTGACATGAAGGAAGAGCTGTTGTTAATTAATCACCTACAATTTGTTTTCAGAAAACTAATCTACTGTTCTCGTACATTGCCAGAGATAGAGAAAGTTCTGGAAGAGTTAAAGAACTTAATAAACTACTATGAGAAGAGTCAAGGGGAGAAGCCTAGCCTCACCGGTGTGGTGCTCACCTCTAGAAAGAATCTCTGCATACATCCTGATGTAAGATTGGTTTTTATAATAAATAGAAATATATTTAATATTGTCGCTTAAGTTCTAACACCGCGTAACTCAAAAAATAGCAGTTTTGTGTTAGGCACGTCATTCGATAGGGAATTGAAAAACGCATCGTTTGATCAATTAAAATCAATGGTTAGACTTAATAGCAACACGTTATTTCATAAACAAAAACAGCATATACAATATTCTCCATCAAGCTACATAACATTTTTCACTCTCCTGAAAAGTTAACTGTTTTGAGTTACGCGGTGTTAGAACTTAAGCGACAATATGTGACCTGCTACTGCGCAACGAAGGCTGCTATCACACACAAAAAAAAAACAATAGGGTTTTGAACTTCTGCCTGCCACAGACAACTGTCATAGATAGTGTTGCCCAACTATCGACAGTTGACCTTGAGAACTAGTAACAATATCGACAGGGCTATTGATAGTACTACTATTGATGAAGAGCAATAGTATTGATAGTATCAATACTATTGAGTACTGATATTATCGATAGTATCAATACTATATCAATTAAACTGTTTTACTATAACCACTAACAATAGTATCGATATTTTGAGCTCACGATAGTGTTAAGGCTGGCGTCCACTAGGCTCGCCGAGTCGAATAGAATCGCAATAATTCGCCTCCTATACATTTACTATAAAACTGCGTCGATCAGCGACGAGCCGAGACGCGCCGAGTCGCATCACTCGTGCGCATTGGTTGTCACGCGAATGTCTGTTTTAACGACTTGCGATTACTGATCGTTTTGCCTCGCACTGAACATATGCGACTCGACTCGATTCGACGCGTTTCGGCTGCAATCGACGCCAGGCTTTAAAAACCTATCGAGATTCTAGCAACACTTGTCATAGATAACCAATTACTTCTTGAACCAACAGCGTATTAACACACTCCCATCTATCTGAGAAATGATGAACTCTTACCCTTTTATTCCGAGAGATAGTCAAAGTAAAACACAGCTTTTAAAATAGCCCTAAATCATTCAATTTTAAATCTAAGTTTACCTTAGACTTGCTTCAAACCATTTCTCGTAATACGAGTAAGAAGGATTATGCCTTCAGAACCCCATCCAATACAAACCTTTTTTATTTTTTTGCTATGGTGACCCGTGACTACAACTTTGCTTAACCTCACAACTTGTGATCACTTAGTATGAATTTGAACTAATTATACAGGGTGTAAACGAATTCGTGTAATTCCTTCAAACCGCGTGATCTACTGGTGACACTGATTGACCCTGCATAGGTTTTTTTCGGAATCAACAAATAAAAGATTTAAAAAAATGAACCATGGTATTCCGTATCTGAGTAAATTTAGCGTCCCAAGTTAACTGACTGCGTGAAGCGATATTGCGCTAGTCATGCCCGTCATCTGTGTCGCCGTGCATTCATTTATGCACGGCATCGAAATTTTCTATCACATAAAATTTTATTTGGAAAAAAAAGTTTTATTTTATTTTTAATTAATCTTAATCCCGTGCGGGGTTAACCTATACCATTAATAGATCATGTGGTTTGAAGGAATTACATGAATTCGTTTACACCCTGTTTACAAGGTTAGTCAGAAAGGGGGTACTAATCCGAAAGGATGTTAAAGTACACATAATAATGAATAACTTTTGTTCTACAACTTTTCCCAAAACTCAACAGTTTAAGAGAAACAGTGGTTCAAAAATCTCAAAAAAATTCTCTAAAATCTATCTATCCCCAGTTATGATCAGCTGTATTTACATTTTAGGTCATATTTGGGGTCATGAGTTAGAAGCACCATTTTCTGAATTTGTAACTAAAGCAGGGATGAACAATTTTTGAAAAAACTAAATAAAAATTATTTTATTTGGAAAAAAAATATCTAATTTTGAAATTTTAACACTTGCTTTAAAACAGTCATCAGCGATACTATAAGTGGGCTTGGATTAGTACCCCCTTTCCGACTAACCTTGTATATTTTTCTTACAGGTATCCAGAGAAAGGGAAGGCAAGCTAGTGGATGGTAAATGCCACGCATTGACAGCCAGCTACATCAGAGAAAAAAATGAAACAGACAGCTCTGTGCCTATTTGTAAGTGAATGCTTTCGTAATTTGCTAAATTCCAAGCCCACTTCATTTTGGAACCAAAATAAGACTTCATACAAACTAAGAGCGTAACTATGTTACGGTATATGTATAGGGTGACTGGTAATTAGTGACCGATACTTTAACACACGATTGTACTCATGATAACAAACAACTTTCCCAAAGAAACATTATTTAAAAACAAAAAAAAACCGTCTTACGAGCCGCGTCCATTCCGTAACGGTTTATTAATAAATTGAAAAAATAAAAATAATGTTTCTTTGGGAAAGTTGTTTGTTATCATGAGTACAATCATGTGTTAAAGTATCGGTCACTAATTACTAGTCACCCTATATAATTATATCCCTAGGGATATAACTATATTACGGCTTTGTCTATCATACTGCGACATCGACATTGCTCAGTAACTGGGTTGCGGAGGTCTGATGGCAATCGCTCCGTGCAAAATACTGGTATCGCGTCATCTGGTTAGACTGGAAGCTGACCCCAGTAATTGGGAAAAGGCCAGACAGCATTTCTTAAAAATCTACTACACAACCACCTGCACGAAGTTCAGAGTGGCCATGATAATTAGTGATGTTCAAATCCGCTATAAACTGTAGACGTGCTATAAACTATAAAATATATTCATATAGCCTGTTATTTTATACGCTATCATTATAACGCGGTGTTACAAAACTCAGGCGCAGTCTGAACGCGGAGACGCTATAATTGTATTTAACAACACGCTAAACGGACTTGATGATGTGCGGTAAATGTTATCTCGCAACGCGCTGTACACTAAAGAATATAATAATACTTCATTCCCTTACGCGCTGTTGCTAGTCGCTACGTTATCTTGCTATCTCGTTCTGGCCCCGCTGTGCGCGTTTAGACTTTTATTCGTTGAGTAGGTTGAGGCGTTATAATATAGCGCGAAGTCAGAGCCGCTATAGCAAACGCTATACGCTATGTACACATAGTCTGTTATATTTTGGCACTTTACGTTTTATTAACCACCACTAATGATAATATGTCGGCCATTCTGTATACTCGCTATAATTTCTCAGGTCAGTTTTACGAAGGCTTCAACCGGGAAGGTAAGGAATCCATGCTACCTTATGGCGTGTACACCATTGATGATATGAAACAATATGGCGCTGATAGAAATTGGTGTCCATACTTCCTCTCCAGATTTGCTGTAAGTTGGCATATTGTTTAATAATACATTTAATCAAACTGCCTCGTTGATCTAGTGGTCGTAAGTGCGACTGCTGTTCGTGAGGTCCTGGGTGCGATCCCCAGGTTGGGCAAAGTGTTATTGAGTTTTTCCGTGTGGAATTTCTCAGTAGCAGCTAGGAGTCTGGATTTGTGCTCGGTTGATGGCAATAGGCTCGCCCCCTATTACATGAGACTTAAACATAACGGCGATATGAGGGTGTTACTATACACCTCTGCCCAACCCTTCGGGGATTACAGGTGTGGTGTTATGTTTAATCGAACTTGTTTGCCCTTTTGCTGTTGAAAAGGTATGAAATGTTTCGAAAAATGTAAAAACAGTGTTTATTGTATCTATAATCTAAATAACGGGTGTAAAAACACCCTTAACGATAACGAAAACCACGTATTCTACGAATGGTTGTCTTTATTTACTTAATACTTTTTATACAAGGGTATTATTTACATTTTTAACCTAAATTAATACAAACTAAACTAAATCTATAGTAAAAACAAGGAAAAATTATATCCTACACTAAACTAAGAATATAAACTAAAGGAGTGCATCAAAATATTCCTCCGCATCGCTGTCAACTGGAAACGTGCCCAGAAGGCTGGCAGCGTTGCCACGTTGTATGGCAACGCTAATTCTCTGGCCGAAAAACAAGCCAGCCCTCTGGTCACGTGAAGTGTCGACCAGTCTTCTTCCTATTTCCTTAAAATTTTTTATTCTACCCATCATTGGGATAATTTTTTTCGAACAAACCATACCTGGGAAATCATTGGTTTTGGAGATATTGAAGGTCAAAGGACACACTTTTTTTTTTTAGTTTTTTCCAGAAACGATTTCCTAGTCATAATACTAAACTTTCTTCCATACAAACATTATCAAAAATTTCAATTTTTCCTAACAAATTACGCATTTGAAGTTACAAAAACGCAATGAATAACAAACGCGTACGACCGCCTTGGCTCGGCTGTGTAGCCGCTGCACGCATACAAACGCGCGGCATCGCCACAACCATAATTTGCGCGCTACAAAAAAAAGCGTTTTTTTTCATGCCAAAAAATAAAAGTCGTTTCCCAGCAATTATTTTTGGTCAATGTAATTTAGTTTGATGTACAGAGTGCGTAGATTTCGGCTATGTGATGGGTCTTTTTACACCCTGTATAATGATTATTTTAAGTTTAAACTCGAATTACAATTGAATTTGATCTTATTATTTTGTATACTCTATTGCTCATCAAAAGAAGAAGGCGAGAGCAGTCATTGTTTTAAAAAATGGGCGGCCTTATGCAGAATGACTTGATAGTCGCTTTACATCCGAAAACTTTGAACTATGCTCATCATTCTGTACAACTTTTACTAAAGGACAAAAACAAAATTCTTGAAAAAATAATCAGCTGCTCCATACAAAATTATCAATGTTGCTTAACCATGATGATGATGTAAGACGACTAACCAGTCATGCTTTATAACCAGTGATTTCTTCCAGGCAACCTTAAAATGGATTTGAGTGAACTACAAAAGATATAGGGCATTCAATGCCATACAAAAATACATACATAAAATTACAGGTCTTATCTACTTTTCCATCAGATAATCCACGCTGAAATTGTAGTATATTCATACCACTATCTCCTCGACCCGAAGATTGCCGAAGTGGTCTCGAAGGAGTTGCACAAAGAAGCCGTGGTAGTGTTTGACGAAGCTCACAACATTGACAACGTATGCATAGACTCGCTCAGCGTGAAGGTGACCAGACGGACTATAGATAGGAGCACGTTGGCGTTGCAGCAGCTTGAGAAGACTGTCGCTCAGTAAGTTTTGTTACAAAAATTATAATGCCATCAGTTGTACAACCTTTTTCGAAATAGGCATGTTGACAGCATCAATAAATTGCAAATCTAATTAGTTCGCCAGTTAGAGTTTTGAAAAATAATGGACACGTATTTTTTCTTTTGTTAAATCTATGAATATTTGGAAAGATAAAACGCGTCAAAACTCGAGAGTGGGGGCTTGTGACGTCAGAAGCAAGTAAAAATTGTATTTGCTTGTGACGTTTTGCCAATTTTAAAAGTGTCGTATCTTCGTCAATTTTGGTTTAAAAATACGGTTTAAAAAGAAAAAATACGGGTCAAATATTTATTGATAATCTAACTGACGGACTAATTAGATTTTTTCAGTCAAATACGCTATTCGAAACTGTTATAATAACGTTATAAGCAGATAGGTAATGTTATTTCAATGCGAGTAACTTAAATATCGGATCGATCAATTGGGTATTCTAGTGCCAAAAAAAATAATCTTTGTGTAATAAAAATATTTATTTGCTAGAAAACATAGTTACAAGTTAGTGTAGTATCGTAGTATTACATCATGCTTCGCCGATGAGGCAGCATGCAAAATTATTTGCAACACAGGTAATGTCTTTCTTATAATAAATTACAATCAGTACTTAATTATAACAAAATAGAACCACAAAGAGATGAATAGAATTAGACGATAAATATTTATTTGTTTTGATAAGATATATCAATGCGGAAACAGCAACGCGAGCGGCGACTGCCTTTGCTTGATCGATTGAAGGGGCGGCACACTATATCACATCCCAACCCCTTCGTTTGTTGAACACATGTAGAGAGGCTGTATTTGATCAATTGGCCAAGGGGAGGCTCATACATTAAATCAGGCCCTGGCTGCTATCCCACTAGCACACGAGAACATACACTGCCTTGAGTTTTCAGCGTAAGAATCGGTAGATTACTTTAAAGATATTTTGTAATCGTGAATAGGATTCACCTAGACTGCCTCGTTGGTCTAGTGGTCGCAAGTGCGACTGCTGAGCATGAGGATGCCTTTCCACCAGAGATGTGCTATGCAGCTATGCTGCGAAAATATAAAAGCTAAGCTACGAAACTATGTGACCGTTTCCACTGATGCTAAACTATGTAGCGGAGCGAGTAAGATGTGCTATGAAACGCGCGCCTACTGTAGGTACACTGCTCTGCAAGTCTGCACATAGCTACACCACTCTCGACCATCCATAGCACGCATCCACAGCACGCATCCTTCCATATAAAAAATCGTAGCTTAGTTGAATCAGTTTCCACCAGTGCTAAGCTATGTGGACCAATGAATATGATTGGTGGATATCAAACGCATCCATAGCAACGTTGCATAGCACATTTCTGATGGAAAAGCAGCCTGAGGCCGGGGTTCGATCCCCAGGTCGGGCAAAGTGTTATTGGGTTTTTCCGTGTGGAATTTCTCAGTAGCAGCCCGGAATCTGAATTTGTGCCCGATTGATGGCAATAGGCTCCCCCCTATTACAGTGGACTTAAACATAACAGCGAAATGAGGTGTACTCACACCTCTGCCAACCTTTCGGGGAATAAGGTGTGATGTTATGTGAATAATGGAAATAGAAAAAGAATGAAGAGAAATAGTAACCAAGTTAATGTACTTTAGGATCCGCGAAGCAGACGCAGCACGTCTGACGGTGGAGTACGAAGCTATGGTGGAAGGGCTGCGGCAGGCTGCTGTGCAGAGGGATACTGACGCTATATTAGGGAACCCTATACTACCGGATGACGTGTTAAATGGTAAGCTTTATGTGTAAACAAAATAAACCTAATAAGGCCTCCACTTAAAAATAATGTCTTAGTTGATGTAATACTTTTATAATTTCTGTATTTCATAAACTTCAACAAAAATAGAAAGTATGGAATCCTATGTGTGTGTAATCAACGAGCACATAGGTGGAAAAGTCGAGTTAGGACTACGCATTTCGACTTAATACTTATTTTGGTATTTCATATTTTCACGGATCAAATTACCAGTGGAGCAGAAAATATAAAAGACATTATTTTGACATTAAGGTGAAAGATACGGGCTGTTCCCAGCACTTTTCCCGCTAGATGGCGCTGAAATCATTATTTTGAGTTTATTTCGTTTTATGTGAAATCTGAGCATTACTAAGTTGTAGAAGTAGTGTTCGCGACACCTGGTCATTACCTTTTAATGAACTTGATCATAACAATGCCTCAAAATCCACCCAATTTGACACAGAATCCCATAATAACATCTGTCATTGAATTTACACACTTTTACACACACATAGACGTATTCCCTACGTTTACAAAGTTTACCACTAGATGGTGTGTATTTAAAAAAGGGCTAAAATATTTTGTAGAAATACTCTAAATAGGGGTAGGCAGAACGACACCTACGATAAATTAAAACTAGTACTATTTTAGGAAAATAAAAGTTATATTTTAAGGCGTAAAACATTTAATTGATTAATAAAAAAAGGAAATAAATAATGTCAAATATACACAGTAAAATATAGTTTTATTTTATTACCTAAGTTTTTAGTAAAACAAAAATCTAAATCTTTATTGAGTTCAATAAGGTATTATTTCACCTTTTATAGTAAATACAAATTAAAAGCTTTATACAATGATTATGTAGATTCTAAACAAACTACTACAAAAAAAATTCAATTGAACAAACATTATTTCTTCTTGTCTTGAAACCACTGCTTCACAGGTGCTACAAAGAAAAATAACTTTACTTAGTATATTTGTAAAAAATAACTTTACGTATATTAGTACCAGCGTCACCATCATTGATTTTGAAGTTAGATTTCGGTGAGGTTGGCGGTGTTCGATTTAGCGGCATATTGGGCGTTCAAATGCACCAAAAGCAAAATAAAGCAACAATGAATGCGGATTTTTCTTTAATTAAGCAATGTTGCAAGCAGCAATTTGTGCAAGTATTAATTATAATATTTCAGAAATTTCTCCAATTTTTTCGTAAAAAAATCTCAGATTTTTCTGGTATTTTAGCAGCATAATAAAAAACATTCCAAAAAGTAATGTGTTTTGCGGAGGTTTGAACTTGATAGTCACACGATCACGTTCACTTACAGTCCGGCCCATGTGCCATCGGACCAAGTCGTCGTTACTAAGAGAGTTGAAAATAGCGTTCTATTTAATAAAAATAGGTACTGTAGCTGCAGGTGCAAAGCTTGTCCTTGCATTCACTTTCAAGGACACTTGGCCCGGCGCACGCTAACACGATTTTTTATAACAACTTGTCTTGATTTGCTGTTGATAATTTTGATAATATTGTTAATTGTGTGTTGTAATTGTTTCAATATTTTATCACTGAGATGGTAATCACTAATTAATTGATCGTTTCACTGATAGTTTACACAATATTTTGCAGTTTAAACAATTTTTTTTGAATTTAAAACACGGAACGTTCAAAAATACGTCTGCTCGCGACGGCATCTCGGCGGGGGGCTATATGCTTACAAAGTATTCTTTACCTGGTAAAAACATACCCCAAGATTGCTTTTTCACGAAATTTAATGTTGTGGTTACTTTGGTGACTTACTGAATAATTTAATTCATGGTTGACCATAAAATATACATAATGACAACATCGACACGTAGGTTAGGTACGTAATTAGTATTGTAACGAGATTGCAGCGTCTAAAACCCAACTCACGGGCCAACTTGCTGTTTCTAATACTTACCGTCGAAATATACCTAGGTAATTTTATTTTACAATAAAATTGCGTATTTTGAATAATTAATAAAATTATTTACCTACCAATAATAAATTGCAATAATTATATTCAATTGAAATCAATTACATAAGTACCTACTAGACATATTGCAATTTGAATAAATTAAAATAGCATACAAAATATAACACGCAACAAATTCCGCGCGCAAATCCTAGTGCATCAACATTACGTTCAACAAATTGAAAATGTACATGCATTCGAATCATAGTCAAATTAGCTGGCAACGCAGCCGCCGTCAAGGTTACAGAAGACCGGCAACGCTGCATATTTTAATATCTATTTACAATATCGCCTGCACGCCATCTATCGCTTACAATTTTAAACTATAACAAACATGGCGCTTAGTTTGCTTGTCAAAACAAACCCACACATGTAAAGAAGTGTCAAATTTTGTCTGAATTTCATGATTGTTTTTCTCAGTAATTAGTGTAAGTTATTTCCTAAAGAGTGAATTCGCGAGCACATTTGATTGTAGAAAAGTGATAAAATGATTCGTTTTAAACAAAGAGTGTCTATTTTTAGCGTATAATCCCTACAAACATTGTATGGACGGTCCATCGGTACATGCACCTTAATATAAACTTTAAGAACAAGTGAACTAAGTTGATTTGAGAATGACAGAAACTATGGAAAAGGTCATTAAACGATTTTAGTTGAAATAAAAATTAGGCTGTTTATAATGGAATTAAGGTTTCTAATCCTAAAGCATGTTAATTATAAATTTGAAATTGCTTGAACCGTCCGTCTCCCCCGTGATAGTTATTATATTTTAATTTCATCAGTCGAAACCTTCTAGATGACTTGATAAACACAGTCTTGTTATTGCAGAGGTGGTCCCGGGCAACATAAGGAACGCGGAACATTTCTTGAGTTTTCTGAAGAGGTTTATAGAATATATCAAGACTAGGCTAAGGATACAACATGTGGTGCAAGAATCTCCTGCAGGTAAGCTCCAAACATATATATCTTTTCGACCAGACAAATACAATCAACTGTTATGTTACCAAGATAAATAAAATTGAACATTTTTGAGTATGACAACTTCACATAACATCACGACTGTAATCCCCGAAGGGTTGGCAGAAGTGTATAGTAGGTACAGCCGCGAACTCGAAATGTTTATCAGATTTCAAACTCGATTCCTTCTCACACTGTGCGCAATAAGGTTCAAGATGTCATATCAACTTTCAGAAGTATTAGTTTTTAAAGTTGTGAAGCGTCGATTCTAGCAAAAAGGGTATTAACCACTTTTTGATGTTATGAACTCCTTTCAGGTATGTGTGTCTAGTCAAAAGTTGTATAGCGAACTTGATGAATTTTCTAAATAGGTTGTTTTTTTTTCTATTCTACCTATTATAAAGCCTCTTTAAATTAACCTTTTAATGTCAATTAAGAAAAAAATATCTTTGCCCTGTCAATTCTTTGCGAGCGAGATGAAAAAGTAATATTCAAGCAATTATAGACCATAGGGTGGTAAACTTTTCTAGTCCGCGACTGTAAACTTCATTTCGCTGTTATGTTTAAGTCCCATGTAATAGAGGGCGAGCCTATTACCATCAATCGGGCACAAATCCAGACTCCGGGCTGCTACTGAGAAATTACACACAAAAAAACCCAATAACACTGCCTGATCGGGGGATCGAACCTCCTGGGTTCGCCAGCAGTCGCGTTTGCGACCGCTAGACCAACGAGGTAGTCAACAACTCGACCGTTTGGAATAAAAGGTGGGTTCCAACTAACATTTTTGTTTTAAATTGATGTTTTAACGTAAAAAGGTTTCATAGGGTCACATGAAACCTTTTTTTTTTGATAGTTGGAACCCCTAATTCAAAACAGTCGAATTTCAATCCAAAAACACATCAAGACAAAATTCAAGACAACTTCGATCCAAATAAAATTCAAAATCTACTACATACGGTCGTTGGGTTCCCCATAATATGGTTGAGCTAAGCGATGCGGATGTGCACGTCATGCTCGTGAACGGGTGCTGTCTGTCGGGACTGGTCAGCCTATAACTACTATGGCAATTCTAGAAGGCATATTTTCTTTTTCTATTTTCTACTCTTATGTGAATTTATTTGTTACATTAACCTGCATTATTCTCATTCTATGTCGCACGCAACTGTAATGGAATTGTCATGAATAGTCATGATCTACTATTTTAAAAAGAGTATTCATGGAGTTTCTTGCCGGCTCTTCTCCATAGAACCTACCTTTTGGAACCGTGCACCTAGTTTTGACGTTTTAAAAGTGCCTGTAATCTGGTCTATTTGAAATAAAAAACTTTGACTTTGATACAATCCATATTCCAGGTTTCCTAAAAGACGTCCAAGCGCGCGTATGTATAGAACGCAAACCGCTTCGTTTCTGTGCAAGCCGCCTCTCTTCCCTCATGAAGACGCTAGAGATACCAGACCCATCCAACTTTGCGTCTCTCACTCTCATCACGCACCTGGCTACCTTAGTATCAACTTACACCAAAGGATTTACTATCATTATAGAACCATTTGATGATAAGACTCCGACGGTTTCGAATCCTATTCTACATTTCTCGTAAGTACTTCTTTTTAAATAGTTTTTATGTAATGATAGTTCAAGATGTTTTGAGGTCATTAAATCTCATTTGGATAGACGGGCCTGTGTCACTCCTCGGTAGGTATGGAAACATGCCAATGCACCGTTGAAACTCTGGAGTGAAACACAAAATAAAACTGCGTTTCCCACGCACCCCACTCGTTTTTGTGGTCGGTAGCCGCGTGGTACGAACACAGTAGACTTATAAGCTAAAGCAGTACCTCAACTTACTATTATCCTCGTCGACGAGGCCCGTCGCGACGTCCCACCGCCGCCAGTCACGATCCACCGAGCTCTCCCGTCGTAGAGCCCCGAGTCTTTTCAGACTCCGCAGTCACACCGATAATTCAGCCCTCATCAAGCTGTCTCTCCCCCCCAAGCCCCCGTCAGCAACGCCTTAAGCTTCTTGCTCCCCCCACTAGGGGTCGCCTTTAGTGCTGTTGTTGCAGGTAGTCATGATGTGACGTGTAGTATAAGTAGTTAGCTTAGGTTAAGTATTTTACTCCCCCCCCCCCCCCATTGGCTGGAGACCCTTCAGGTGTCGCCAATAACTGTCCGGTTACGTAGAAACGGTCCCCAAGGAACATCTACAGCGGTAAAACAGAAAAAAAAAACTACTTACTATAATCGCTTGAATTGACACACACAGACACGCACTGTACAAGGTTAGTCGGAAAGGGGGTACTAATCCGAAGCCCACTTATAGTATCGCTGATGACTGTTTGAAAGCAAGTGTTAAAATTTCAAAATTTGATATATTTTTTTTCCAAATAGAATGATTTTTATTTTAGTTTTTTCAAAAGTTCTTCATCCTTGCTTTAGTTACAAATTCAGAAAATGGTGTTTCTAATTCATGACACTAAATATGACCTAAAATGTAAACACAGCTGATCATAACTGAGGATAGATAGATTTTAGAGAATTATTTCAAAGTTTGAATTTTGATTTATTACAAAGTTTGTTTGCCTAAGACCCTAGTACCCTAGGGCACCGTCGCGCACACTTTGGAAACCCCTGGCTTAACTGATGTCAGTAATAGACTCCAGCCCCTCGATTCAGAACCTTTTCGATAAGCAGTTGTCGACCGATTCGGTTTGTTGCCTCGTTCTGTCTACTATGCTCGTAATGAGAGAAAAAGAGATAGCTTCCCGAATCATTCTAAATCAATGGGCAGGAGAGCCCTAATCCTAAGTTTAGCTGTAGATCGCGAAATATCGTTGATAAAATGCGATCACTTCCTATTCTAATCTTCTTTAAATTAACCACATTTAATTTTGTTTCATAGATGTATGGACTCTTCAATAGCAATGAGGCCAGTTTTCTCTAGGTTTCAATCAGTCATCATTACTTCAGGTGAGTTAAACTTCGCACTATTTATGACGATCAAAAAAGGATATACATAAAACATTTTTTTTTTAACCTATACTATCCCACTGCTGGGCAAAGGACTTGGGGAGAGTCCTTCCATGTACTCTTTAACTGCGCTACCTTAAACCAGCCCTCCCGGTACGCGTCTAGGTCATCTCGCCACCTCTTTCTGGGCCGACCGCGGCAGCGCTGTCCCCCTTCAGGCACCCATAGTGTGGAGACTCTTGCCCAGCGGTCATTATGCATGCGGCTGACGTGACCCGCCCAATCCCATTTGAGCCTGGCAGCCTTTTTGCCTACGTCTATTATCCCCGTTTTGGAGCGCAGTGTGCTGTTCCGTATACAATATTAATGTTCACTTTTGTTTCAGGTACTTTATCACCCTTGGACATGTATCCTAAGATCTTGGACTTTAATCCAGTAGTAATGAGCTCATTTACCATGACATTAGCTAGGCCTTGTATATTACCGATGGTAAGTTTATTACCGTTTTCTATTTTCGTGACAGATTAAAGAAAAATATGTTGTTGTGTTTAGAAACAAGTGTTTGTACTTTGTGCACAGCTCTAAAGACAATCACGTTTTCAGATAGTATCAAAAGGCAGCGATCAAGTGGCGATATCGTCTAAATACGAAACTAGAGAAGATGTTGCCGTCATTAGAAATTATGGACAGTTATTGGTTGAGGTAAGTAATTAAGACGAGTGAGGGGGATACAGGTTTTATTTGTGGGGGGCCAGACGCAAGACACAAAGAGTCAGCCAGACAGGCTAGTTCTCTCATAAGCAGTGATCGGAAAAGGGTGAGCTAATTTACCTAAACTTCAAAGAACAGAGACAAAAACTGGAGACTTCCTTACGACATCTTTTTTTTTCGGGAGAATTTTCTCACAGATTTTCTTTCATTTGTTTTCAAAAAATAAAAGACAATCTCCTTTTTTTGAAAACAATAAATAATCTCTTTTTAAAAACAATGAAAAACGTGTCATCTGGTTTTGTGACAATTTTGGGAAACAAAAATAGGAAACGAATTTAATTGTTTTCTGTACTATTAACATTCATATTAAATGTACTTTAGTGATGTCCCGAAACCCGGAAACATTTTCACGAAAAAAAAAGTTGTCGTAAGGAAGTCTCCAGTTTTTGTCTCTGTTCTTTGAAGCTTAGGTAAATTAGCTCACCTTTTTCGGATCACTGCTCATAAGCTACTAGACACAAGGCCCATAAGGACAGGCTAGTTCTCTCATCATCATCATCATTCAGTCGAAAGACGTCCATCGCCATATCTTACGGCCCTGTGCTTCTCGCATCCAGCGGATTCCCTCAACCTTCACCAGATCATCGGTCCATCTTGTGGGAGGCCTACCCACGGTCATAAGTTGTAGTTCTCTCATAAGCTACTGGAATTATTCTGGGACTTAATCTCCCTTTGTATGATCGGTGTGGACCGTCTAGAGGTAGGGTATATCCGCCCTGACTACGACCAAGCCTGAAAAATAAATCTGTCTAATATTATAAATGTGAAAAATTGTGAAGATGGATGAATGAGTGGATGGATGTTTGTTACTCAGAACGCATAAATGCCGGAACGGATTTGGATGAAATTTGGCACACAGATGGACTATGTCCTGGATTAATACATAGAATACTTTTTTACCGGGTACATGAAGCTGTTCTCGTAAGATGCGAGTGAAACCGCAGGCGACTGCTAGTTATGTCTAAGGCCTCCTACGCACTGGCGACCATGGTCGCCGCGACCTGGCCGCGGCGGCCAGTGAATTCTGGACTTTTATAGCAATCGCTATTAGCCCCTACGCACTTAGCGGCCAGCGACCAGCCGGCCGCGGCGTCCAATTTGATGCCACGCGACCAGCGACCAATCGTGGCCGTCGAGAACATCACTTCTGTATAAATTCATCAGTGCTACCGCATCGGCCGCGGCGACCAGACGTGTAGCTAGCTACAGAGTGATTATTTTACAATGGCCAATTTCGACACGGAAAGGTTCATAATTGAAGTTGAAAATAGAAGAGGTTTATGGGACTTAGAATCAAATGATTACTCCAATAAAGATGTTAAGCGGCAGTTGTGGCTTGAACTGGTCGATATATTTGGCGGTGAATCCATGGAAGATAAAGAAAAGGCAGAACTTGGTTAGTATTTTATTTTATTATGCCTAAGTAAATTAATAATGCGATGAACTACAATAAACGCAGCAGGTGATGTAGTAGCATTCGACACGTATATGTGACATGAGTGTTTTTTTTTAAAGTTGTTCCGTTCATTCAAAATCTAAGAAATTTTAGCAAATAGGTAATTGTCAAAAGTATAACTATTTTATTTCTACTATTTTTCGCTTTGCACATGAGTTTTGACAATTATTTGCTAAAATTTCCCAGGTTTTCGTAATGATTGGAATAACTTTTTGAAAAGATTACTCATACCGCATGTGCGTTTGACGCCATTTTGTTTACGGCGCGCAATGGCGGCTCGCGGCGAGCAAGTGCCTCAACGCACAAACTGAGCAGCCGTCGTAGGTACGCACCCATATATTTACAAATTGTGCCAGGGCAAGCGACCATCGGTACTGAAGTAGTTTGCGAATATATCTCGATATTCGGTTGATGTTCTATTTGCTCTAGTAGGTAAACATGCAGGTATTTCTAATAAAGTCTCTGGTACAGTTAACGTGTCCTTGAAATCATATCCGTCTCTTTCTCGCACAAAATTATGAAGCACACATAGAGCTTTTATAATCACAACTGCAAATTCTTTCTTGACGTTTAGGGGTCGGTGAAGAATCTGCCATTTATTGGCTAATATTCCAAATGTACATTCAATATAGCGGCGGGCACGGGATAGTCGATAATTAAAATTAGTCTTTACATTATTCAAGTTTCTCCCAGCATACGGTCGCATCATATGTTCCGATAGTGAAAACGCCTCATCACCCACTAAAACGAACGGCATTGATTGGCCATTTTCTTTGATGGGGTTATTGCTCGGAATATCGAGATCATTATTTAAAAGCCTATGATAAAATACAGAGTCTTTGTAAATTGACGAATCACTGCATTTGCCGTATGCTCCAATATCTACGTAAAGAAATTTATAATTTACATCACATATTGCAAGTAACACGATTGAAAAATAATTCTTGTAATTGTAATAAAGAGATCCCGAATGTTGTGGTTTGATAACTCTAATGTGCTTGCCGTCGATGGCTCCAATGCAATTAGGAAATTGGGCGTATTTTTGAAAACCTTCTGCCGTTTGAATCCACTTATCTCTGGTCAATTGTGGCATCACAATTGGTTTTAATATCTCCCATATTGCTTCACAAACATCAAATACTATTTCCGATACTGTAGGAAGCCCTATACGGTATTCATGACTTATATGAGATAAAGAACACCCAGTAGCCAAATACCTGAAAATAAAATTCACATTAATAAACATAATATTAGTTTTGTAATATGTAATACATTTATTTATTGATTTACAGGCATTACTCTCCAAAAAAGATGGAAAAACCTTAGAGACTGTTTCACAAGAGAGCTGCGCCGTCTTAAAGATGTCAAAAGTGGTTCTGCTGCAAAACGTAAATCACAATACACCTATTTCAACCAATTACTGTTTTTGAAATCAGTGCTGGACACAAACGCAACAGAAAATAGTCTCGAAGAGGCAAGTCAAGAAAATAAAAGTGCAAGATCTTCTGATCTTGAGACTCAACAGTTTGCATCAAAGTCGCTTAGAACAAAAAGGAAGAAAAAAATACCAAACGAAGAATCCGATACAGACCCTCTAATTTCAGTTCTGCAAGAGACCATAGCGACTACACAGAATGATTCAAATTGTGACAGACTGTTTCTTTTATCCCTCCTCGAAAGATTTCAAACAATCCCTGCTGCAATGAAGACCAAAGCGAAAATGGAAATCATGGAAATTATAGAAAAATACCAACCGAACTGTACACCTACAACAGCGCGCATAAACTATTCAAGTAATTTCAATACTCTTAACGACCAAGAATATGACCCTAATCGACCGAGTTATTCAGGTTATTCTACTACCAACAGGATATCAGATGATTCAAATTACAGCGATAATCATACTCATTATTCTGATATTTCTCAAAATTCAGAAATGATAGACCTATTTCCCAATTTCAATGATTAATTGTTCACAATTGCCATTTTTTAAGTTATGAAAATACAAATAATTTGATTATCTACTTCAGTTTTTTAATATTTAAAAACATGTTATAAGCAAGCCCTTTTCCTCTCCTTTTCAAAGTCGTAAAATAAAATACTACTGAACAATAGTTCATAAATTTTTTAAAGTGGCAAAACCTTGGTCAATGAATTTTACAGGTTGTTGTGAAAAACACAACAGTGGTGGTTTAGGGCGATTCAGAAACGAGTCTTGTATAATTCAAATTTACAAAAAAATCCATTTAGCAGTTTAAGTAAAAAAAAGGCCCTATCACATTATTTTTATTTTTCCTGTACACAATACTCCATTCCGAAACACCCTTTAAAATATATCACGTATTTTTTAAACATTCTGTATTTAAAAAAGAAAAAGCTTACCTTATTGTTATTACTAATTTTTCTTCTGCTGGAATGCATTTCCGATAGTTGTTACCAGTTCCAGTAATTTTTGGTTTTATTGTATCCAGTAACAGGTTAAAAGTATTCGTTGACATTCTCATGTAATTAAAGAATCTCTTCTCATACATTTTTAAATCCAAAAAATAAGTATAATATAATCCTTTAGTCTTTCTCTCGCAAAGTAATGGATGCACCCAAAACTGTCTTTTACGTGAAATCTTCCGTTTTCGTTTTCGTAGTAAATACACAAGCACAGTTAGCGTGATTATCTTCTGCACGTCCATCTTGACACACCCTTGGAAGTCGACTGCAAATTTTTCGGCCGTCCACATGTCGCGCCATGGCCGCGGCGGCCTGGCCGCGTCTATGGTCGCCAGTGATGTCGCGCTTGCCTACGCAACGGCGACCATGGCCGCGGCGGCCTGGCCGCGTCTATGGTCGCCAGTGCGTAGGAGGCCTAAAGCATAACTGGGGGTCTACTCCCTAAGCACGAAGTCCGTGGTTTCGGCCTTAGTTACGAGCATTTCCTACTCCCTATCACCTACGGACATACGATTATTTCGGGGCCTGAACTAAGAATGAATGACAACACGATTTGACAGTTGTCCCTACTACCGATGTGTTTTTGCCCGTCCGAAAAGTTGAACTTGACACTTGGTTTTGTTCACTCCTACGTTTCGGGCTACTTTCGGACGGGCGACGAACTTAGTTGACGGACTTAGGGAGTAGGCCCCTGGTTAGTCACTTTACATCCGTAAACCAGAAACTCTGGTAAATGTAAGGAAAAGCCGATTTAAAAAAAAATACGTGGTTTGTCCCATAGTATAAGTTGTACAGTACAGAATTATGAGCAGAGTTCATGGTTCTCGGATGTAAAGCGAGCTGACCAGTCATGCTGTATATCTAACCTCCTTTATTTTACAGAATAGGTTTTCTAATCTTAATGGATGTCTTCTTCGTAGATATCAACATGTGTACCGGACGGCGTGGTTTGCTTTTTCACGTCGTATTTGTACTTGGAGAGCGTGGTGGGCGCGTGGTATGACCAAGGTAACAAACAAAAAAGATACTATTTCTATTCTTAATACGTTATATTTTATTATAAACGTGATTTTAAATTCATATGTGCAGGTGTGGTGGCGAGCTTACAGCGACATAAACTGCTGTTTATCGAGACACAGGATTCTGCTGAAACAAGTTTTGCTCTCATCAATTATATAAAGGTAAGCTTTGTTCCAGTTATTAAAGTTAATGAGATTTAAGGATGTTTAGATGTTATACTTCATTAAAATCAACAGTGTGGCTAACTGCAGTATTAGCGCAGATAATGTTAAATGCAATTTAAGACGCATTTGCAGACAGCGTTAGGTAAAAAGTCTAACAACAATAAGCGGACGGCGCACACACACAGCGTACCTTCATTTTCAAGTTAGGTCAATCCAAATCATTGACTGTGGACGGATCTCGATCTGGAGCTACTCGAGTTCACTCACGATGATTGCCAAGAGTAAAATGACAGATAGAAATCTAACTTTATTTTCACACCGGATGATCTGTCTATAAAAAATGTGAAAATACCTATTTAAAAAAAAATACTTTTTTTACTTTTCCTGTACCAAAACCTTTATTTTTTTCTCCACCTTCCAAAGTTAAATAGCTGCTAAATAGCTATCTGCTAACTTCTTCTTCTTCATGTCCTATTCCTCAGTTACCTGTGGTCGTCGCAATATGTTTTTCTCTTCCTTTCCTGGGACGTTAGCCGTCTTATTATTTACATTTTCATTATTTTCGTGGGAATGCGTTACGGAAAATTTATATTGTTCAATAAAAATTGTACAAATCTAAAAATATGTTCTCGACTTTTTTTAGACAAAGTAGTAGTCTATTCGTAGCTAATCATAACATCTGATCAAGTTTCACGGATTGATCGGAAAATGAACAAAAAAAATACAAACATCCGAATTGAGAACCTCCTCCTTTTTGAAGTCGGTTAAAAATGGCTAATTGATAGCAGTATTGTAAATACGGACGACTCGTTAACGGATTATATCTGTGTAGGCGTGTGAGTCAGGTCGCGGCGCGGTGCTGCTGTCGGTAGCGCGCGGCAAGGTGTCGGAGGGCGTCGACTTCGACCACCATCTGGGCAGAGCTGTGCTCATGTTCGGCATACCATACGTCTTCACGCAGAGCCGCATACTGAAGGCACGGCTTGAGTATCTCAGAGACCAGTTCCAGGTTAGCAAACGTATCAAATTATTATTATTTTCAAACTTCTTTCACAATAGGCATGTTGACAGCATCAATCAATTGCAAATCTAATTAGTCTTGAAAAATAATGGACACGTATTTTTTCTTTTGTTAAAACTATGAATATTTGGAAAGATAAAACGCATCAAAACTAGAAAGTGGGGGCTTGTGACGTCAGAAGCAAGTAAAAATTATTGTACTTGCTTGTGACGTTTTGCCAATTATAAAAGTGTCGTATCTTCGTCAATTTTGGTTTACGTAAGAGAAGAAAAAATACGGGTCAAATATTTTTTTAATAATCTAACTGACGGACTAATTAGATTTTTTCTGTCAAATACCCTATTCATAACTTACACCATTAAGTGAAATGTTGCGTCTTTTCAACGCGTTTATGTACAAATGCAATATGAAGAAAAAAAACCTAATGCGACTATAGTTCATAATTTACCCTTTCATATGTTAACGATTTTTACAGATACGTGAAAACGACTTCTTAACATTCGATGCGATGCGTCACGCGGCTCAGTGCGTCGGCAGAGCGTTGCGGTAAGTTGATATCATTACATGATATACAATAAAATGTATATGTATCAAAAGATTTTCTTACTTCAAATACCTTCTTTGTGCTTTTAGAGGGAAGACAGACTACGGTATAATGATATTCGCGGACAAGCGGTTCAGTCGCGCAGACAAACGTACCAAACTGCCGCGCTGGATACAGGAGCATCTCAAGGACTCACTCTGTAACCTCAGCACTGAAGAGGCCGTACAGGTATGTTGAAACACTTGAAACTACCCGCTATTTGGTACAATTGGACTTTATCTTTTTATCGGCTACGTAATCCTTACAAAATCCTTCAGGGCTGATTACACTTTAGAAGCCCACAGAGGGCGAGCCGCTCCATGAATAAAACACTCGTGGTCACTGTACAGTTTGTTGTTTGATGGCGCAATAATATCCTATAAGTTTTAGGTTATATAACCCAGGGGTGGGCAAACTACGGACCGCGAGCTAACTTCGGTTCACGAAGGGTTTTTATTCCGCCTGCCAACCCTGCTTTAGTGTGCGTCCTGAGTGACAGCGCACGAGCGTATTGCGGAGCGGCTTTAACGTCGATACCTGTCTTTAGTGCACGCAGGAAAGTAGACGCGTACGCGCGTGTTTAGTGTATTTTACTTTAGTTTTAATAATGTCGATATCAAAATTCAAACGTTTCGAACGTTTTTTTAATGTGCCGTTCATTCCGCCTGTGCGGTGCGCCGTCACTCAGGACGCACACTTATAGAGCAAGAGTGTATGGCCATAACAAATAGATCATCGTAATTATTTGAGCCGAAACTGTTTTCTTTAAGTCTGTCCCCCTGATTATTTCTTACATTTTTCGGGCACAATTAAGTGACGCAAGACAATAAAAACAACAGCGTATTCGCAGAAGTTGTATCTTAACAAAACAGTTTTAGGTTACGAGCCAAGATCGCCCGTATAGAGCTCTTTGTTTGGTTGTCTTTGTAGTTAGCTTCAGATGACTTTTGTGGCTTCACCTGTGTACTACATCTATCTAGGATTTTGAAGCCAAATGACGATGTTCTCATTCTACTTCGACTGCTCATTCAAGTAGGTCGCTGCAAACACAATTTGTCAAAATGGGGAATTATTGACCCTTGACACCCAGTGTGAGCGTGCCCCCAACCACACCATGTCCCACTTACTTGAGTGCCCAAAGTGTCCGTACACTTGCATATTTGAGAATATAAGGAATACAACCGATGTCGCGATTGGCGTGGCCACCTACTACGTGTAAAGTAATATAAGTAAAAAGTACCTTCGATTCGAAAAGAACAAGATTCTACTTTAAATCTTCATGATGAGTAACTTTTTTTTCTATTCCAACATTCCTAGATCTGCAAACGCTGGCTCCGTCAGATGGCGCAACCGTTCACGCGAGAGGATCAACTAGGCGTGTCACTGCTCACATTACAGCAACTACAGTCTCAAGAACAACAAGACAAGATTGAGAAACAAGTCATACAGAAATGATACATCGGAATATATGAAACATTTGACAGATATATATGTGACGTGATAGCGAGGTGGACCAGAAATACAGTCGAGAAATAGACTACTCAAGCCCATAAACATCGGATTCTGAATACTAGTATTCCTTAAAGATTGTATTGTACAATGGAAGTCTTTAGAAACGAGTCACAGTCCATAAACAACCAATACTTATCATTTCACGTTTTTTTCATGAAGGCTAAATAGAAAATACATTAAATTGATGGTTATATACTCCATTTGTTTCATGTATGTACACCGGTTGCAAGTAGTACGCACTTGACCTTTTTCAAGGACATCACCACTAAGGTCTGTGTACTATACAAGGTTAGTCGGAAAGGGGGTACTAATCCGAAGCCCACTTATAGTATCGCTGATGACTGTTAAAAAGCAAGTGTTAAAATTTCAAAATTCGATATATATTTTTTTCAAATAAAATGATTTTTATTTTAGTTTTTTCAAAAATTCTTCAACTCTGCTTTAGTTACAAATTCAGAAAATGGTGCTTCTAATTCATGACCCCAAATATGAACTAAAATGTAAACACAGCTGATCATAACTGGGAATAGATAGATTTTAGAGACTTTTTTTGAGATATTTGAACAACTGTTTCTCTTAAACTATTGACTTTTGGGAAAAGTTGTAGAACAAAAGTTATTCATTATTATGTGTACTTTAACACTCTTTCGGATTAGTACCCCCTTTCTGACTAACCTTGTATATCCTTCTAGGGCTTCCCTAGTATATATCTTTCTAGGGCCGGCGAGTATCTCGGGGAATTACGTGACGTTCCGAGGCATGCCGCGGTAATTTGCGTCATCACGTGAGACGTTTCGATTAAAATATAATAATATCAGTGCTAAACTCAATGAAATAAGGTCGAAAATCATTTGTCCACGAAAAAATCCTTTGCCACGCCATGCCGTCGCCGGCCCTTAAAATGTCCCCCGTCAACAGAAGTCTTTACTTACAAAGTTAGTGCTAATCGTAGAAATGACATTAAGCATCAGTATGGTGGCTTAAAAGTTGAACATTTCTTGTAAGTACCTATTCGGCATCAGATTACCAGCTCGTCTCCGATTTACCAGTACAAAAGGATGACTGTTTGTCCCCCCTCTGTCGAAATTACCATAATAATCATCAGGAATCTATGTGGAACTTCTTTGGCGTTATGCTCTTTCTTCATGACGAGATAAGCGGGCCTTACCGATATTAAACAAGAAGGCATAACGTTCTGCAGCATTGAAGAGCTCCAGAAAAGAATTTCATAATGTGACTTTGTTAACAACAATTGTATTTGTGCTTAGTATTTTCGAAAATTAAAATATAATTTTGTATGATTTGGTTTCAATTTAATCATTCTTTCATCAAATATCAAAAAATCACTATTTACGATAGGAAGGTTTGCATGGCATACATATAACGCAAATTGTTACGGTCTTGCAGTTTAACATTTCAACGAAGTAATAAAAAAATTACTTTCATCGAGTCAGCGTAAATTAGCACCGAGTTCGGAAACTTAATTTTATAATACTAGCGACCCGCCCCGGCTTCGCCCGGATGCAATGTATTATACGTATAAACCTTCCTCTTGATTCACTGTATCTATTAAAAACAACCGCATCAATATCCGTTACGCAGTTTTAAAGATCTAAGCATACATAGGGACAGAGAGTGGGAAGCGACTTTGTTTTATACTATGTACTGACTAATTATTTTACACTTTTTTATTATTTCTTCGTTGTTCTCTGATCTTTCATTTTACTCTGTATAAACAAATGCAGGGGCCTAATTCTCCTAAAATAAATCGTTGCCAAACGCAATCGAACCACAGCCGTCAGTCAGTTTTTGTTTTCGAAAACTTTCAAAATTATTGATTTTGTTTTTTGGGTCAAATTTTTTGATAGCTTTTGAAATTGAGAACTGTCTGAATGAACGGTTCGGCCTTGGTTCGGTTGTGATTTATCAAGATTTATTTTAGGAGAATTGGGCCCCAGAGCTTTTGCTCTGGCACCAGTGATGCTGCGGCCTATCTCCAATATAACAATCACTTACCAAATAAAAAGAATTACACGATCCAGGAAATATTGCAAAATAAAACGATTATGTTTAAACTTAAAATAATTTAATTTAGGAAAAGACAAATGAAACTGTTACACAAAAAATATGTACACAACCTAATAGGAAACCTTTTTCACAACAAGTCTTCAAATATAGGTATAAACAGGACAGGCAACTCTAAAACTAATACCGCCTGTGTCGCATTTAATGGTGGAAATGTATTCGACAATGGTGCGATTCTGTACAAACTAAACTTAGGCTATTGCCATCTTTTTCACTCTGATAAAATAAGAAAGAGATGGACATAAATAAGAGCTGTCAACTTTAATTTAACTAAAATTTTCCTAAAAATTTAGACGTTACGTCAGAACGTGTCGACTAAAACACGGTGAAGTTCAAGGCGTAAACTTATTTGACATCTCTTACTTAGTTCTTATCTATCACCGTCCTTTTCTCGCGCTGTCTGTTAGTAAAAGACAGCAATTCTCTAATTATAGTTAAGAGAATCGGCTCCAGTGTTGCCTAATATCAGTTCAACATGTTCTTATTAGGTATGATAGGTGTAATACGGAGGTAGTGCCATCTGCATTAGTTTTAAGTTGCCTTCCCCATTTCTAATAATATATAAAACTTGGCTCACACATATCTTACGAAATTAAAACGTAGCTCGAGTTGAGACGAACTAGTCACGTTACTGGATTTGAGTCACTTGCTTAACCCGAGGCCGCCTCGGATTAAGCACCAGTATTGTTGTTTCAGTTGCTGTGAAATATTTGTACTTAAAATCGAAATACACGTTTAAAACTCAACTTAACGACGCCATATTGGCTTTCGCTCCTGCGCGTGGCGTGGTCAGATGTATTAACTTAAAGCTTACTTAGATTAGTCATTGAAAATTTACTTCATTTATTTTGCATTCAATTCATGTATTCAACAAACAGCTAAAGGTTTAAACGCAAGAAAACGTCATAACAGACCCTAATAAGTAAATCGCTACAGTGCAAAATTGTGCATTATAAATGACTAGCTGCGCCCCGCGGTGTTACCCGCTTTTCTCGGGATAAAAAGTAGCCTATGTATTAATCCAGGATGTCAGCTAACTCCATACCAAATTTTATCAAAATTGGTCCATCCGTTTGAGCGTTGAAGAAGTAAAAAACAAACAAACACACACTCACAAACTTTCGCCTTTATAATATTAGTGTGACTATTGTGTTAGTTCTATCGCTACAAAATAGTTGGATGTGTGCATACGCATACTAACATAAGATACCCACACAAAGGAGGACCACAGAAAGGAGTGGGGCGCGTCTTCGTGAATTGAACGCACTGTAACGCATCGTGAATCATCTGTGCCTCGGTTTTTATACTAACACATTCAACAGTTACTGCAAAAGACCGAAATTCTGACAACCGGTATAAACAGTCCTTCCGTGAGAAATAGGAATGAGCTGGAAGTTAGCTTGCAGCCGCATCAGAATAGACGAAGCCACTGTATTACGCACTGGAAGCCAATTTCAACACAAGTTACGATGAAGCGGTGAAAGGAGACAGAACGGTTGAAACATCCGACCACGCCAGTCGTATACAAACGTCAATAACATTAATGTCTATGTACAGTCAGTCTAGACATCAGGAAAAAAGTAACACAAACGTGCTGTTAACACAAAATATAATGTAACTACTATTTGTAGCTGTTCCAAGTACTGGAGAGAGATTTTAGCTAAAATTTCAAGAGATCAAAGATTTAATCGCTGGATGCCGCTACTGATCATTTCACACCGCAAACATACGAACGCCAGCCGCAGCGGTTAAGTAAGGCTCGAGTTTGATTCCGCAATCAGATGCAGAAGGTCGCCAAAACGCGATTCACTATCGATACTACCGTGAAGTCCCCGATCGCTGAGGGTAAAATTATTGCGTCTGCGGTGGCCCTTACTACACCACACTTACTGCACTACACCACAGAGCGGAAGCATCTCCTTTGCTCGAAGCGCTCATCTGCGGTTTATTCAAACTAGACTAGAAGAGAACTAATAAAATTCTCCTTGCTACAACGCTCGTTAGAATGGTCATGTAAACACCCCCGCACTGGGGGCCTCATTCACCTAACTAAGGGTGCTACCAAACCAATCGATCGATGATAGATCTTCGTCGATCAAGATGGATCGGTGGTTCATGATCACTTTATCCCAATCAATCGACGTTAATCGATGGCATCGACAGACAATCGATCGATTGGTTTGGTGGCACCTGTTTGTTTGGTGTTTGTTGGTTTGGTGTCACCCTAAAGAAGTTCAATTTCAGTAATTTTTTTTCTTCCCTGCAAAAACACTAGGAAGCGGTGAAGGGTGAGCGCTTTTTTGGGCTGTCTCAAATGACGAATATAAACATACCTCCGAGATCTATCGACCGATAGGTACCTCTAGAATTGAGAATTCTAGGATAAGCAGTACATAAGTAACATTTGAGTACGGAGGAGTCAAAAAAATGACGGATTTCAAAGCATTTTTTTGACAAATCCGTACTCAAATACTACTTAAGTATTGCTTATCCCGAATTCTCAATTCAGAAACTGGAGGTAAGTAATTCTAGTCTATTGAGTTTTGAAGTTTGAAATTACAGTGTAGTTCCAGTAAAATTTTGATCAAAAAGCTTTTCGTATTCCCGAACTTAACTGCAGACTCACTGCAACTAGATCGGCGCGTCTTGAAATTACGTGAATAAGCCTACTGTTAGTTTGCAGTAATCAAAAATAGATAAAATGAATTTATATTTGACCACTCCATTACTTGGAACAAAATAACCGCTATACAAATTTAATATTATAATCTTTAGAGATACAATTTCAATTTATTATAATCCATAAAAATCGTTTAATGTTTAAATATTAATTTGTGCTGGTTATCAATGTATTCAGACCTATTCAGTTGGTCCTACAATTACTTTCAAAATAAACTTTAGTTTAAATAGAATATTTCGCAAATTCTTGGCAACATCTACAGCTAAAATGTACTTTTAAACAATTTGATATAGGTACAAAAATACCAATAAAATTATTATTTGATTGCATAAACTACAATTACGGTTTTTAAAACAGATTGAACATAGGTACATACCCGCGTAACATCACGCGTCTTTCCCATAGAGGAAGTCAGAAACAACAAACTCCATTTGCTTACATTCATTCATCTCTTTGAAGGAGATTAAAATGTTAAAATAGATATACAAGGCGTCCAAAAAAAATAGTGTCAAGTCTAGAGGTAGAGCATCCTTAGGCCTAAATTACATAGAAACGGCATAAGGTGCAGGGGGTCTACTCCCTAAGCACGAAGTCCGTGATTTCGGCCTTAGTTACGAGCGTTTCCTAGTCCCTATTACCTACGAACATACGATTATTTCGGGGCCCGAACTAAGAATGAATGGCAACATGATTTGACAGTTGTCCCAACTACCGATGTGTTTTTGTCCGTCCGAAAAGTTGCACTTGACACTTGTTCACTCCTACGTTTCGGACTACTTTCGGACGGGCGACTAACTTCGTTGACGGACTTAGGGAGTAGGACCCCAGGCGCGTCGCTTTCATACATTTTGTACGAAAAAGATTTGAAGCGGCACGACAAAATGTATGAAAGTGACGCGCCTGTACCTTATGCCGATTCTATGTAATTCACGCCTAAGTGTGGCCGAAATTACGCGACCGAACTTCGGCGTCTATGGTTTTTATATAGGTAAGACGCGATGTAATTTCAGCCTGGTGTGTCGCGGGTAAATTAAAAAGCATTGCAGGCGTAAGCACGCCGAACTTCGGGCGCTTATCTTCGGCATAGTGTGTTTAGACAGACTTAGAGGTACCCGAATCGCCCCCATGTATGTTCCGCGATTTTTTATAGTTTCAGAGTTATATTTTTTTTCATGACATAACATTTTTGGTCATATTATCATGAACAGTTGAGAAAATTCGTGTTTTTTTAAAAATTAGATTCTCTATTCGACTAGTTTAGAAGAAAAAAACACGTCACAATGATCAAAAATGTCATTAAAGTTTGGTTAAAACATGAAAAGAAATCATAACTCAAAAACTACAAAAAATCGCGGAACATACATGGTGTGATTCCTGGGTACCTCTAAAGCCCGTGTCAAATAGACAGCGAACCGATAGCGTGGCGAAGCGTTTTTATTTTGTTATGTAAGGTATCGTTTGAATCTAGTCACATAGAAAAGCGAAAGCGAACCGATACGTGCCGATACCGAAGGCGTGTGACGCCATGACAAACCAAAAGCAACCGCGCGAAGTGAGGCGTGAACTGAGGGCGTGAACGAGATAATTGTATTAGCTGGCTTTGAATGCGTGACGTCAAACAGAGAGCGAATGCGAGACGAAGCGAGAGCGACGCGCGACGGTTGCGTTCTTTGGTTCACGCCAAGCCAGTGTCAAACATAACTGCGAACCGAACGACACTTCTTTTTCTACAAGAGTTTAGTTCGCTGCACCTAGTTTGACGTCTCCGCTTCGCTTCACATTCGCCACGTTTTCGGTTCGGTTCGCAGTTAAGGGTGCTCTACCTCTGGAATTCCGCTTGACACTACTTTTTAGGACACCTGTATGATACATATCACATCCTTTGCAGGAGAGATCCAAACATATGTATATTAATTCAGCTTAAAGCCACGCATTAAAACAGGTTAAATTAAGTAACATCACTTATAACTCTGATAAAATGTTTAAACCCTTTCCTTAAGACTATTGGCAAATACAGTCTTCAACTTCGTGTTAACATGCGAACAACAAAATAAATTCGTAAAATATACGAACAATTATAATTAACTTAGTTGCATGACATAAAACTCGTTGCTGTAAGAAAAGGGTTTACAAAAATACACTAGCGTCTAGAGAATAACGCAAAACCCTTTTTAAAACACCTTTTCTATATTCTACAAGGTCATAAGAGTCCATGAAGGCGACGCACATGGGCCACTAAGGCCCGGACTCCACCAAAGCGGAGATGTCCGAAGCGGAGACGAGAAGAGATGCGTACTAGCTAGACTGTAGCGGAGATGTGTAGGTACTGGCTAGGGTGGAGATGTGCGCTGACTAGAGCGGAATTGAGCTGCGTGCGCCGAGCGTTGGATGTGAACGCACAGTTTAAAGCTCTTACACACCATATTTTTTTCAGGCGCCGTCTACGCGCGTTTCGCTATCACGCGTTGTCAGCGCTGCTAAACTTGAAATAGGCAGATTACTTGCGATTGCATCGCTGCAAACTCACGAGAAACGCGCTACAAACGCGCGTGAGCAACTCTCCTTGCAAAGTAAAACGCGTGTGGCACGCGCGCGAAGGAGCGTGTATCGCGCTACAGACGCGCGTGTCGGCAAGTAACCGATTAAAACGCGCTGTACGTATGTGTTTGTAGCTAAAGAGACGCGCTGTGGCAGCGCGTCTGTATCGATGTAACTCCGCGCTACGAGCACGTCGACAGTTCGCGAAAAAGTCGTCGTCTGCATACTACAATTTTATGAACGTGTGAATAGGTAAATTAGTTGCGATAACATCGCGTTTGCAGCGCGTTATAGTTGCGTGAGACGCGCGTCACACGCGCCTGAAAAAAACGTGGTGTGTAAGAGCCCTTAGTGTGATCTGACACGAAAGGTAGACGTCTCGTCTCAGTCATGTCGCTATACAAGTTGACATGAGAAGTGTGACACCGCTCACTGCACGCCGCACACATCTCGTCTCCGCTGCGCGCCGTCGTCAGCTTGCAAGGCAAAGCTCACATCTCCGCCATGTACCGCGGCCCAGCTCAATCTCAGCGAGGAACAGCTCACATCTCCGGTTCCATCGCGCCATACAAATATGATACATCTCCGCTCAGTGGTATCCACTTAAGCTGAGTGGAGACGAGATGTGTGAATAACGAAATTCTATGGGTTTTTTAAAACACATCTCCGCTCCGCTCGTGTCGTCTCCGCTTTGGTGGAGTCCGGGCCTAAGGTCCGTAATAATAGACAGCACTAATTTGAGAGATCTAACAGCAGCTACCATAAAGTAGAACTCGATACATACCTATGACGTTTTTTTTTAAATTACTTCTATAGTCATGTTTAAATCACACTTAATAGTCATATTTGATGATATTTTTTTAGAAAGTGGAACTAATGAGAATGATGTTGATTAACTTTAGTTTCACTTGCTCCACTAAGAAGAACCATGGAACTACTGAGAAAAAAAATCTCACTAGTTCCATGGAACAACTACGGTGGAACTAGTGAGACGAGTTCGATTAAGTTTTGTTTCATTTGTTCTATTATTAAAGTCCATGGAACTACTGAGAAAAAAAAAATTCACTAGTTCCATGGAACTAATTGCTGGTGGAACTAGTGAGAATGATCCCACTTAAAGACCTGTCTCAAATGAGAGCTGTTTATTAATACGGGCCTTAGTTACTCGAGATACAGCATCGCCATTCGTTTTTAGCTGCAGCCCATACATCTAACAAAAGCTGCAACTACAAATTAAAAGCTCAACTGTGTCTCAAGCAAGTTTTTGGCTCAAGTGCGCTCTGCCAAAAGTATACAGGGTTAATGGTTGCGATCCACTACGTTCACGATCCCACGGCAGAGTTGTAGGATATGTTATCTACTAAGTATCTAATAACTTAGTAATGATTTATGCAAAAGTGAACCTCAAGTATTTGCGAATCTTTATAACCATTCTCGAGATTTTTAATAATACTTAAGAAGGTTGGCAACTTTGAAATAATATCACGATGGTTCACTTCTGCATAAGGCGTTACAGTCCGCGAGGCCTAAGCTGAGCTTTGCATTTGTGTGAGTGCACATAAAATCGATTGTCAAAAAGCAGTATAAACCGGTTTAAACCAAGCAAAGAACGCGTCTGCATTGCATTGCAAATGCAAAGCCCAGCGCAAGGCCGAGCGGACTGTACTGGGTTATTATACAGGGTGTAAACGAATTCGTGTAATTCCTTCAAACCGCGTGATCTACTGGTGACACTGATGGACCCTGCATAGGTTTTTTTCAGAATCAACAAACAAGTTTTCAAAAAATGAACCATGGTATTGTGTATCTGAGTACTTACTTTTAGGGTCCCAAGTTAACTGACTGCGTGGAGCGATATCGCGATAGTCGTGCCCATCAGCTGTGTCACCGTGCCTTCATTCGTTTATACATGGCAACGAAATTTTCAATCACATAAAATTTTTATTTTTAATCAATCTAAGTCCCGTGCGGGGTTAATCTATACCATTAATAGATCATGTGGTTTGAAGGAATTACACGATTTCGTTAACATCCTGTATAGTCGCTAACATGTCCATGGGATCGTTCATTCGTGACCAGTAACTCTGTACAATATTTAACACACACATACTATATATTTATTTCATAAGTTATATAAATAAAGGTTTGTATGTTCGTGCGTACAGTTGTAAGGCAGTTTAGATTTTATTGTTTAATACTTATTGCTTAGGTGATCAATGGGTCATATTTTCTTCTTCTATTTAAGTATACATATAAGAAACATGTCTTACAAGAAACTGGTTTTCAGTTGCACATTCAATGGTTAATAAGACGTATTATTATAAACTATTATTGTTAGGAAGCCTGCCCATCGAAAAAGTATACATCGTCACCGTCCCCGCTAACTGTCGTAACTAGCAATTGATAATTTTTCAGTCGTTGCGTTAGCTGTGGCTTTATTTTAATGAATTAATAACTTTTTTATATTGCTCTTGGCTTACTCTTTTAAGTTAGTAGGTGCCCTAAAGCCCTTAGGTATCTATTTCTATTCATTTGAAGCAGATACGTCACTCAGTGAGAATTTCTCTAAAAAATTATCAATTGCTAGTTATGACAGTTAGCGGGGAGGGTGACGACATGTAGACAGCAAATGCTTAGCCACGTTTGCGGTCGCTATCTGCATGCTCTTTGCTTTTCTGGTGAGCGAGCTAAGTAGGTTAGAATTTTTTCGACTGTCTTTGTGTTTAGACTGTGAGTCTGTTTCTCTGGGTGTTTATACAAATAGAAAGACTCACTTTCGTATTCATAATATTAGTTCCGATGTTTTGTTGTTAAGTCTTCGTCAGGTAGTTTATTATTATTATTTATTTATTATGATCATTTTATTAAAAAACACAATTATTTGGGATAATCTTGGGAAGCATAGTGTGCAAGTGGCCCTTTCCATGTTCGTCTGATACAATCATAAAAACAAATTAATAGAAATTATAAAAAAAACTTTTTTTATTGCACTGGTTTTCTTGTTGGCTTGTCAATACACATTCTTTTGGGTCCTCGATTTAGTGGTAGGTACTCACACATTCGTAAAAGACTGACGTCATTCGAGCCTACATTGCGGAGGTTAAGTTTTCCGTAACAGGTCACACAGTTGATACAACCAGTACGGCATCGGTATCTAGATGGTGATGTCCCCCCCTCAGGCGTCGGTGGCGTGTTTCTGTATAGCCCTCGGGTGGTGGTGCGGCCCCCTGCGGCGGTGTTGCTGCGCGACCAGCAGCGCCCGCGCGGCCGCCGCGCACAGCTCGGCGCCGTCCCGCGCCGCACACACGCGCGCGCCGCCCGCTAGCGAGTTCGCGATGTGTCTGCGGGGAACACTGGATAGTCAGAACCTAATACGCTAGGGCAGAGGACGCCAAAAAAATCGACTCAATGTTATTGAGGCCAGGATTTCTTTACATTGATTATTGTCGACACAAACACAACGCAGGCCTACATTTATTTCGGGACTATTCGAAAGGTTTCTACAACTACGTAGGCCGAATCAAAACAGTTGGCGAGCCGGAGCTGGCCAGCGGGCCATATCTTGCTATGCTAAAGTCACACGCAGGCTGCTTTTACGCAGCGCGAACAGAGTACGAGCAAAATGACCAGTACCATATGATGTCACGTAACGTTTCGAGCATCGTTATCAACAAAAAATTGCTGTTAGAATCATAAACTAAAAACAACTAATGTTTTTATCAACTAACAACTAGCTTTATCGCTTCGTAAGTTCTATATATCCCTCACTAAGTCACTACTATTCACAAAACTGATATAACTTTAATATCTATTAATATTACCTTTTTCTATGTATAGACTCAATTAATTTATTAAATTGACAGACATCTGTGTTGCTAAGGAGTTCCTTCGTCGTCGTCGTTTCTTTACAACATAAACACTACGAATCAGTAAAGGGCGTCCGTTTTTGGGGATTCCTTTTGTAACATTGATGCTCAATAACAACTAAATAACTCTAGTCTATATGAATAAATGATTTTTGAAGTTAGTAGTACACAGTAATTCCGACTCACCTGACCATATGATAAGGCACGTGTTGCGTGGAGAGCCAGTCGAGCGCTCCGCTGTTGTCCAGTAACGCGGCACACCCCACGAACTTAAACGCACTCGCGCAAGAGAAGAACACTATCACGCGACTACCCTCCTGAATAACACACATAATATTTAAAACATAATATCAGCATGTCCAATGCGTAGGCCTAAAGTAATATTATGTAGATCGCTGCAACAAAGGGTCGAATGGAAAATTATACCAAGCATCACACTTGCAAAGGAATTGAAATCAGTTTATTTACAATATTGTACCACTACCAAATTTTATTACAGATTTCTTCTAGAATTATAGGACCATGTTTTTGGAACCATGCAACTATATTCCTAATATTTCTTAAACGCATGAAACTATGCGTATTTGAAATAAATCGATTGAACTTTGAACATTGGTGATAAGAGTAATACAAGTTGTTATTTGCATTCAAGATAATCCCCCTCACATAATATCTTAATTTAGTATGTTTTATAACACCCTTAAAAAGAAGAAGTGATCTTATATCTATAGGACACCATAAGGCTAGAACTCTATTTCTAAGGACATAAACTTCATGATATGAACACAATAAAAAAACAAATTCAAAAAACTGACCTGTTTAATCTTCTGCAGTTTCTTGGCGGTGCTTTGCGTGAAGGGGTACGTGCCAGTGCTCTGAGCTATCTCCACACTGTGCGAGTCATCCGCCTTCGCCACGAAATACCGCACATTCCCCTCTCCGTTCTCCCCGTACTTCTCTATGTTAGCCAACAACGTCTTCCCGTTAGGAGACATTGGACTCTTTGGACCGCTGTAAGATTGGGGAGAAAACGGCTGAGGAACGTCGTTCCTCCATCCTCCAGGTCGACCCTGACCGTTCCTATAACCCCCATACGCATTATTGTAGAAGTTACCGCCGGGAAATCCGCCCTCATTTTGGTTGTATTGAGGATAGTACTTATTAGTATTATTTTCGTGACGGTATTGATCGTCATTTTCCAGCCGAGATCGCCAGTTTGGCGAGTCTACAGTTAAAGGCTTCGGTCTCTGTCCAATTCCACTCGGCTGATTTAGCCCCACATTCTTCTCCTCGGAGCCCATTATGTGTACTACGGTGCTTAGTATCTGCTCGTCTAAAGGCGTCATTGGTTTGGCAGGGTTGGACATGCGACGTATGACTAACGCGCAAAGCTTCTGTCTGAGGTAGAACACGCTGATAGCGTCTGAAGCATCCGCTGTGAACGCCATCCAGTCATCTAGGGTTATCACAGCTGTGTCAGGGGAAGCGTTGTTCTCATCCGCTTCGCTGTCCGAGTCACTGGACAGTCCTGGCGGGTTAGCGCGCTGTGTTAGAGCGCCTATTGGCAACCTTAGCGGCCCACCGAATAACGCAACAGTTAGGGGTGTCACTAAGGTGTTACATCGAATAAAACAGAACCTCCCCGCTCTGGATATTTCTTCGAACACCACCCAGTCTGTTGGCAGACTGTGTACAGATTTCTGTGAGCCTTTCAACCCTCCACCTTGGTGTAATGTCGAACTTGGGTGGAAAGCCACCTTCACCTCCTTCGAGGTCCTTAGAGAGGCTGAATCTCTGTCCACACGAGCTATTGAAGGATACAAACCGCTCACTAACACGGCTTTCACGACGTGCCACTTCTCGGAATTCAGATTAACGTCCTTAATATCTCCTGAACCCCGAGCTTTGACTAAGCATAGAGCTCTTAACTGAGCAAGTAATTGAGAACGGTATCCTACAATCATTTCCATTGTGGCACCGCATATGAGGTTCTTGGCACAAAACGCTCGTTCAGTGCCGTTAGCTCGGGCGGTCTGCCACGCCTGGAAAGCTCTCAACAACGCCATATGATCAGAATAACTTTCGGCAGCAAACTCCTTCCTTGCCAGACTTCCTCGCTTCCTGTTTTCAGGATTCATTGATATCTGGAACGGTTCCTTATTCGCCAAACTACACACTATCGTCAATATCGGGTCGAGGCACTTCATGACGCACGCGTACAGCAACATTTTGCCTAACTTAGGTTCTACGGTCAAATCTAATAGATGCTGTCCAATTTCAGTCAAGTCTTCCATAGCAGTCAACGCACCGATAGTCTTTAGTAACGACACAGCGTTTCTCACAGCCAAAAATGAAGGAGGTTCTAGAGCTTTAGACAAGAAATCAGCTATTGGAGTATTTCCTGGGGCAAGTAACTTAGTGTGGAGGCATAACTCTTGCAGAGGGACTCGTAGAATTTCAGGTACGGAATTCAAAGGTAGGGTATTGAATCTTCTTTTGGAACACATGTGGAAGCAATGCCCTGGTTTTGTTCTCCCTGCGCGGCCTGCCCTCTGCTGGCAACACGCTCGTGACGTCCACACACACTGCAACGAACACACACCTCCATTCGACTCATAATACTTCTCCTTCACCTTACAAGAGTCCACTACATACACCACATCATCGATCGTAATCGAAGTCTCAGCTATATTCGTCGATATTATAATCTTCCTCGCATTTGGTAAAGGATTAAACACTTTCTTCTGATCTAACGTCTGCATATTACTGTGCAGAGTAAAAATCTGGTATTTTAAAACATTCATTTCTGAGCAAGACTGTATCATGTCTCTTAGAGTCACTATATCGTCGTAACCTGGTAAGAATATTAGAATACTGCCTTTGGGTAAGTTGATATGTATATGTTTTATTAGCCCTAACATGAGATCATGGTCTATGAGTTCCTCTGACATGGTGTGGTGGTATACGTCTAGAAGGAAAGTGTCGGCCGCCCCGTCATCTTCTGGGTTCTCCTTGGATTCCTCGAAGTTGAACGTGGAGAGAAATTTGGCACACTCGGGGTGGTTGTTGTCGACGGCGTAATCGTATGCAGATTTGCCGTCTTTGTCTTTTGCTGAGGGATCCGCGCCTAAAACAAGAATTATGGTATAAATAGGGGATCATTTTTTCAGACGGTGAAGGAAATCGTCGCGTAGAAAGAAGAATGACCAAAAGTGGTACCAAAAAGTCTCATGCATCAAGATCAAAATGTGACTTAGTCCGGTCAAGTTAGCCCAAAAAATAGGGGTAGGTTAACAGAAATTCGCATAGAGCTGAAAATTGGTACGAATGTTCGGAACACCATTATAAATGAAATGTAAAAAGTCCCCATCGATCCCACACTTGCAAAAAAAAAATTCAAGGTCAAAGTTCGCAAATATGGGTTTATTGCGTTTTTTAGCCAAACGGTAAGTTTTATGATAAAAATAGGCCTGACAAAAATTGTAGATTATGCAATTATCTATAAAAATTGTCTACAATTTTTCTGGTTGGAAAAGTTGTACTCTTCATAATATGCGTTTCCACGCCACCTGGAAGGTAGTGTACTTGGCGCGTTTTTTTAACATGGTTTCCCCGATAGGCCTATCCCACAATCTATTGTGATCCTGTTTAATTCAATACTATTCCTAAATATGTAAAAATTGGTACTATTGGAAATGATGAAAGCCGTGTGAATTCTAAAAAAATAGGTAAAATGATCCGTCTCATTCACAATCATTTGATAATTCTGCATCCTCTTCTTCTTGTTCGTCTTCTTGCACTTCTTCTTCTGCTTGTTCTTCTTCTTCCTGCTGGGTGTAAGTAAATTGTTCTAACAGCGATGCATCAGATGTCTCCTCACTGATATTGTACGAATCCTCTTCTGATGGTGATTGTGGGATAGGCCTAGCGGGGAAACCACGTTAAAAAAACGCGCCAAGTACCACCTTCCAGGTGGCGTGGAAACGCATATTATGAAGAATACAACTTTTTCAACCACTATATCTCAGAAACGGTGATGTTTAGAAGAAAAATTGTAGACAATTTTTATAGATAATTGCATAATCTACAATTTTTGTCTGACCTATTTTTATCATAAAACTTACCGTTTGGCTAAAAAACGCAAAAAACCCATATTTGCGAACTTTGACCTTGAATATTTTTTTTTGCAAGTGTGGGATCGATGGGGACTTTTTACATTTCATTTATAATGGTGTTCCGAACATTCGTACCAATTTTCAGCTCTATGCGAATTTTTGCACTTTTAATATCTAATTTGACCGGACTAACAGTAATTATTTTCATATTTTTTTACGACATTATGCGTCAGGGATATGATTTTTGAACAGGGAATTTAATTTAAAGTTAAAAAGTGTTGTTATTGTTTTATTCCCTTTACATTACGTTCCGTTTCACATGATATAAGATTACTATAACCTTAAATTTTTAAAGTGTCATGATCACATCGTTCAAAAAACATGTAAAAAATATATATTTTGCCGATTCTACATTAATTAAAAACAACTAGAATAGATTAGAATTTTTATTTCAACGATTATCATTTTTTTATCTGTGGTTAATTGGCCGTTCACAGCCGGTCATAGAGATGTAGAATGCAATAGATGCGGATTACTGTTTTTTAGAGCAATAAATAATAAATCGTTTACGACATGTCCACACTGTCAGGATAATTAGATTACTTCTAAAATCTCCGAAACTCGCGTTTTGTTTACAAAAAGAACTTTTGTGGGTGTTAATATGATAAGTGTAGTCCATAGAAAACAAAGTTTGACTTTGATGCAGCATGGTACGAGACTCCATACATCCATAAGCATTGTCCTTTGGATTTCGATGTTCTGAAGTACGCAGTGAGCAAGCTGGGTAATCAATGCTGGTTTCATGGTATGGGACTCACCGATCTGTAACATCTGCGCGATGGTCTCTGGCAGCCCTCGTGCGGCCGCTGCCATCAGTCCGTTACGTCTGGTGTGCGAGTGTCCGCACGACACCGGCACTCCCTCCGATATGTACATGTACAGGATTTGTGTAAATGAATCCTGGACAAAAAATATTTCACATTAGAGGATAATCATCAAAAAGAAGTTCGTAAAGATTTTTTACGGCATACGGCTGTAAACGCAACCCTCATCTTACATAAGCTATACATTATCTCATCTCGGTACGAGATAATCCGACGGCAAAATGATCTCGCACTGAGCATGTTAGCCCAGCTGATGATCTATGGGACGCGGGAGGCATCCGCTACAGGACATCGACAATAGTGGTGGTTAATAAAACGTATAGCGCCAAAATATAACAGACTATGTGTACATAGCGTATAGTGTTTGCTATAGCGGCTCTGACTTCGCGCTATATTATAACGCCTCAACGAATAAAAGTCTAAACGCGCACAGCGGGGCCAGAACGAGATAGCAAGATAGCGTAGCGACAAGCAACAGCGCCATGAAATATTATTATATTCTTTAGTGTACAACGCATTGCGAGATAACATTTAGGTACCGCGCATCATCAAGTCCGTTTAGCGTGTTGTTAAATAAAATTATAGCGTCTCCGCGTTCAGCCTGCGCCCGGGTTTTGTAATACCGCGTTATAATGATAGCGTATAAAATAACAGACTATATGAATATATTTTATAGTTTATAACACGTCTACAGTTTAAAGCGGATTTGAACATCACTAATCGACAACTTACGTTTGACTTAAGATTTCGAGTGATTTAGCCAACAAACGCACCTGGCTCCCCGCGTGTTATGGATCATCGATAGCTTTCTCTTATGCCAGTCAAACATATAAGCACTTTGCTAATAATCAGCAAACAACAAACACGGATTAAGGGCCTGTCCACATCTCCACGTCACGACGTCGTCAACGTGGAACGGTGCGGTAACGCGGCACGGTGCGTTGACATAACGTGCAAATTTACGTTACCGTATCGTAACGCGTTCCGCCTCTAGCCGCAAGCGCACACGTATATGCGCTCCGCCCGCGCTCTCCACGCCCGCGAGTTGGTCACCGTCCATGTTCTCCGATGCTTTTAAACCATACCTTACTGTTTCTCTTACTAAAATTCAGGATCTACATGGTCAACGATAAATCTAACAATGATTCTGACGTGCATTTTTACGATACGGTAACGTAAATTTGCACGTTACGTCAACGCACCGTGGCACGTCACCGCACCGTTCCACGTTGACGACGTCGTGACGTGGAGATGTGGACAGGCCCTAACGTCTACGTAGTACTACTATTGGAATGATGTTTGCGTAAACAAGACTAAAGTACCTTCAACATAAAAGGAGCAAGCGATATTGTCACGTATTTGTAAACTTACAACTTTATCTAAGTACAAATCTATAAACCTTACAATTATGTTTGCCGTTGTGACATAAGTCCCATGCTTTGTGTTAAGGTGCGTACGGACAGCGCGTACATTGGTACGCGTAGTCGGTTACGCGTACGCAGGAACGCTTAGTTCGTACAAGGCTTAAGACAGGCACCTCCATACTACTACCACAGTGCACCTACTTACTACATACAGTGGGTCAACGCCCATACATTTGACAGGTCCTATGAAATGTCAAAATGATGTAGGGGCGGAGATTATGTCCCAAGTACGCAGTATGGCTACTCGGGACATAACCTCCGCCCCTTCACCCCGCAAACCCCTGCACGATTGCTCTGCGACAATGTTCTACGTTGACCGACTGTAAGGAGTAAGATATTGGTAGACTGTGCTATTACTAAGCGTTCCTGTGTACGCGTACATTGGGACGCTTAGTCCGTACACACCTTTACGCTTTAACAAATGCGAATGATTTGTAGACTGTTAATTTGTAATTCAGACATATTTATAATTTTTGTGTTACGTTATTTTGTCGACTTGTTAAGTTTTGTGGGATAGGGCTCTGTTCTAACATGATGCGTCTAATGAAGTAGTACTGACCAATGTCCCTTCATTGAAGCATTCGTCAAGAAAGTCATCCATGTCAGCCTGTAACGCCGGCTCTATCACATGCTCTTTATCTTCTTTCATATCCTTACTACTGCTGCTAGCATCGTCTGATTTTTGACCTGAGATATTAAAAATAGTTAGGTTAAGGCAACACTGATGATTAGGGGCCATAAATAAATTGACGTCACACGATTTTCAGGCTTTTTGGATCCCCCCCCCCCCCCCTCCCATCCTAGTCGCAGGTGGTCACATTTGGTCCTCCCCTGGTGTGACGTGATGTGAAATAAACAAATCTAAACGTTATAATAATATGGAACAGTTGAACTTTAGAGTTTTAATACTTTAGATTTATACATGTGACGTCACAAAGCTTATGACCCGTCCGCCCCTCTTGCTACACGATATAACACTTTATTGACTCTCTCCCTCCCCCTTCAACTCTGACGTAACTTATAGTTGGCTCCTTATGATTCAAACGAACCTTAAAATGTTACTCTAACATACCTTCTAGATGCGACCAATAGCTACTTCCACTTTTTAACTTGGATTTCAGCTCCTTCTCAACGTGCAGCATCTTAGGAGTCTTGTACTGTGTGATCTTTAGTACGTCTTCTAAGTAGTACCGCTGTACCTCGTGTAAACGACCCGGGATCGTGATCACTGGACAGTTATTGAAGTACCTGGGAAATGAGGATTTTAGATAAATAAAAGTGGTGTATGAAGTGCAAGTCGCATGAAAGATGAGCCTGTAAAAAGGTGCTAAATTAGTACTTAGGTAACAAGTAGTTGCTTGAAAATTTGATAGAATGTGTTGCAGTCAACTAATTTAAGGTTTTAATTTCAAATACATACTTACAGTACATGCTCTTAAAATATAAACAAGATAAAATATACTTAGGAGCAAATAAATCGAGCTACTTCTATTTTTCACGTATAATTGTTATTATTTTTGGTACCTATTATGGAACAGATCAATTTGAAACATATATCGCCTAAAAGGTTATTTGATAACCTTTACAATGAGGGTAGTTTTTTGTCGACTTAGTATACAGGGTGCAAAAAGACCCATCACATAGCCGAAATCTACGCACTCTGTACATCAAACTAAATTACATTGACCAAAAAGAATTGCTGGGAAACGACTTTTATTTTTTGGCATGAAAAAAAAACGTTTTTTTTTGTAGCGCGCAAACTATGGTTGTGGCGATGCCGCGTGTTTGCATGCGTGCAGCGGCCACACAGTTGAGCCAAGGCGGTCGTGTGCGTTTGATATTCATTGCGTTTTTGTAACTTCAAATGCGTAATTTGTTAGAAAAAATTGAATTTTTTAATAATGTTTGTATGGAAGAAAGTTTAGTATTATGACTTGGAAATCGTTTAAGGAAAAAACTAAAACAAAAATGTGTACTTTGACCTTCAATATCTCCAAAACCAATGATTTCCCAGGTATGGTTTGTTCGAAAAAAATGATCCGAATGATGGGTAGAATACGTGGTTTACGTTATCGTTAAGGGTCTTTTTACACCCGATATAATCCATGAAACCAAAACTAATAACCAGGACACGTGAAAAAAGGAGTGGCTCGATTTATTTGCCCCTAAGTGTAGTTTTATTTCAAGCAATGTTAGCCCATATTTAAATACATCGATACCTTTGGGTAGAAAGGTCGTATAAACCATTTTGGCCAAATTGAGTTATATATACCATTTTTCTCAGAATTTTTTTCTCTATCGATCTGTATATACGAAATACAGAAATTCGCACAAAAATGGTTAATACGACCCAGAAATTTTCGGTCACAGCCTCTTAAAAAAGGTAAATTTTCAATGTAAAAGCCGAATGTTTTTTTTTTGTAATTTTGTTATGATGTAATGACCATAATTTATGTTAACTCAGGGCGTAAAAATAGTCGTTAATTGTAAATGGTTTATACGTCCTAACGTGTTAAATGCATTACCTAAACATAGTTTAAATTCGACGTCGTAAATCCAAAGGCAGTTCGCGACGTTGGTGTATAAACCATGTTCATTGCAAGAAGCACTTTACGACCAACACACAAGGCTCGCATTTGGCGCGCAGCGACAAGCAGAAGACCGAGCGGGATAGACAGACTGGCTCTCCGTCCATTGAGAACGTCACTCGTGGACCGGGATACGTGGCGGCCCTTCTCGAAGACCTGGTGGTTGTGGGAGTATATTTCTCCCCCAACCGGTCTCTCGCCGACTTCGAGGATTTCCTCGAGGGTTTGGGCGTCGTCGTCGGTCGCAGTCATCCTCGTTCCGTGCTCGTCTTCGGGGACTTCAACGCCAAGTCTACGGCTTGGGGTTCCCCGGCCATGGATTCGCGGGGCGAGGTGCTGGAGGACTGGGCCCTGGAATTGGGTCTACAGATCCTAAACCGGGGTTCCGTCCACACGTGCGTGCGACAGCGGGGCGGGTCCATAGTGGACCTCACGTTCGCTACCCCCGCTCTAGCGCGCCGTGTCCAGGGCTGGCGCGTCATGGAGGAGGTGGAGACGTTGTCGGACCATCTGTATATCCGATTCGACGTCTCCGCCCAGACCTCAGGCGCTCCGGCCCGAACGGTCCCGGGTGGGATCGGTCCGCGCTGGGCGCTAAAGCGGCTGGACAGGGAGTCCCTCCTGGAAGCCTCTATCGTACAGGCCTGGGTGTCAACACCGGACAGGCCTGTCGACATCAACGTAGAGGCGGAGTGGTTCCTGGAGGCGATGTCGCATATTTGCGATGCGGCGATGCCTCGGGTTCACATCCACCCTGCCAAGCGCCAGGTGTACTGGTGGTCGCAGGAAATTGAGTTCCTACCGACGAAGAAGACGAGGAAGAGCTAATTGAATAATACAATTATTATTATAAAAGAATAATAACTTTTCGTATTTACGTAATTTCACATTTCGTTCGTTAGTAAAATATTATTTAGTAAAAAAAACAAGACTATGTTAAATGATTGTATTCTTTGTCACCTAATTTTTTTTTTAAAATGTTTTTCTCAATTCATAATTCATTTTAAAGTAATTTATAATAATAATTAAAATAATTTTCAGGGGGCCCAGCTAGTGAGCTGGCGAGTCACCGTCTGCCAACACTTTTCAATTTTAAATGTTGAAAGGCAGACGCCGTTTTCTTCCGGCAATAGAAGTTATCTAGTCCACCTAATACCCCTTTCCATAGACCAGATATTTTTCACCATATTTTACAATAGTCTTGCACCCACCTGGGACGGTCCATGACTGTACTCCAATAGTGCAGCCGTGGATAGTCCCCGGTTGGTGCCCCACCCCATTTTAGATTAAAGTTCTCAAAGGGGCCTCTGCGCGTTGGACCTGTGTCCCCGTGTATGCCTTTCAAAGGACCGGACATCTTCCGCACGGAAGATGAGGCGTGATTTGAAGAGAGATTAAAATAATTTAGAGTAACAATTCATAAACAATTTTAAACTAATTATGAATACAAAATATCATAAATAAGTTATTTTTTAGTACATAAGTTAGTTACGTTTAGTTCTTGATCTTTTATTGATTTTGTATTTAGTTGCAATTCAATAAATTACTTAGTAAGTAAGCCTTAGTACAAAGGCTTAATTCAATAATTTATTGAATTAAGTACATTTAAATATGTACAAAAATTAAAAAAAAACGATCATGAATGTCATAATTTTATAAATGATTAAAATGCCTGATTACTTTAATTTAGAAGAAGTTTGAATAATTTTTGTTTTTTATGACTAAGTAGATTTTTTATTTCACGTTTCAGTTTAAGTTGTCATAGTTATTTTTCAATTTAAAAATGTTAAACCTGTTAGGTATGTTGTACCATTATTGAAATAATAGTAAATGTTGATTAGAAGGTATTTTAATACTTAATTAATGTTGATTTCGTATTTCAGGTAGTTTTATTTTATTTGAATCGATCATTATTGGGTATTGGAATAATAATAATTAAGTTCTTACTAATTCTGAGAGTACCAGGATTGTTTATTAGTCAAAATTCAATTGATCTATGATTATAAATGGTTTTTAATACATAAAAAAACTATATGTATGGGTTTTTACGACAGTAAATGTGACCATAAGCTTACCAAAAATGGATATCAGACCTATACAGTTTTTTTAAAGTACATTTTCATGGGGTGTATCAACCAAGAATTGTTTTTTTCTTAGACGTAAATCCAAGATAACTTTAAAACTAAAGAAGATGGATAGGTTTTGATGATTTAACCTTTTTCATTTGCAAATTGTAAGAACCTTTCTCATAGATCATTTTTTTATAACTTCAAAAACAAAAAAGTTATAAATTTTTATGTAAAAAAAAAAAAGTTTTTCTGCTCTCCTGAAAAGTCGGGTTTTGGTTTATACGACCTTTCTACCCAAAGGTATCGACATTATTACAGCAATAAACCCGACTAAACACACCGCCTCTCGCGACTGGCTGGTCGAGTCACAGTATTAACGTGCAGCTCGACGTACCTGCTCAAAAGGTCGGTGTCATATCGTTCGGCAAACACCTTCAGAGCACTGTTAGTCTGCGGGCACGAAACTTGCGACGGCCGAGCGATGGCGGGGCGACGCGACGGCGATGTATCATTGCACAGTATAGCGACGGGCACGAAAGGGGCGACGGCGGAGCGGGGCGATCGAGCGATGCACGGGCGGCGGTGAAGCGACGGCGACGCGGAAGTGACGAGAACAAACTAGTTTGGTTTCGTCGCTTGCGCGGGTACACAGTGTTGTATTGATAATCAAATATCTCTATACTCATTCTTGTATAGCTGTAAAATTTCATTGAATGACACCTTAGCTCGTAATAAAGCGTAGAAAATTCTCCCAAATTGAGTCTTCATTGATTTATTGGATGAACACCATCTTTAGATAATAATAATTCCCTCATTAGGAGATTAGGCTCCAATAGTTCTCTTCGACGTAAACTCATGTTTCTCACAACACTGTTCGAGCGCGACTGACCGCCAGCTTGTTTCGTACCCGCGCGAGATATCGCTGCCAGATCGCCCCGCGTTGCGTCGCCAAGCTGCCGCCATCGCTCGGCCATCGCAAGTTTCGTACCCGCAGACTTAGCGCTCGTTCGATTACGTCGTACGAACGAGACGCGTTTTTTTACAATTTTTCCGCGGACATTGCACCAGCGCAACATTGCAACCCGCGTATTGCACCAGCGAGGCAGTTTAGACAATGCTCTGAAGGCGTTGTTAAACTGACCAAGCATTGCATTGTGAGCCTTCTGGGTAAAGTTGAACTATAGGCTGCTCGTGTAAAAGATCTGGCAGATGGCTCTTAAGAAACGTCGATAATGTAGGCCGGCCATACACGGGCAGCTTGAAGCAGTCAGGATCGACTGCTTTAAGCTGCAACTGCATAGTAAACTACAGCCTTCTACGTACGTACATACACGAAACAGCTCGAGCAGTTGCAACTGCTTCGGGCGGTTGCTTCGGTCAAGCAGTCGCCAGCCATACACCGACTGCTCGAGCTGTCGACTGCGAGAGAGCAGTTATGCTGGGCACACACGAGGGCAGAACAGTGAGGCAGAGCAGTAGACAGCGCAGTACTGCTACTGTTTGAACGCACACGCCAAGACCAGACCAGACCAGAGGCAGAACCAGAACACTACACGACTGTAGCCGACCGCGTAAAGTTGAAGTCACGACTGTATGCAGTTAATATTGACTTCACGCGACTGCAGCCGACCGCGTGAAATTTATATCACGACTGAACGAAGTCAAACGTGCAACTGCATGCAGTTGAATCGACTGCGCGCGGTTGCTGTGCGATGCAGTCCATCTGATGGCAGCCTAACATTGAAATTGCTAACTGTCGAGCAGTTAAGGTACAGATATCAATGGCAGCTTCAAGCTGTTGACTCTGACTGCAAGAGCGGTCCGTGTATGTTTATCTAGGGCTACCTGCTCGAGCTGCCCGTGTATGGCCGGCCTTAGTTACACGGTTCCAAAATGTTGGTCTGAGCCGGCAAGAAAATCCGTATGATGGACATGGAATAAGATTCTGCTAAAAGTTAAGTCATGTAACGATTCTTGGCTAGTGGCTTGCACCCAGGTCAAGTAGAACCTTCTACCTTTCCCCCTCCTTCTACGAATGCTTACCTGGAGAAGATCTGCGTGTCCATGGTGGCCGACATGAGTACTAGCTTGAGTTCCTTGAACCGCGGCAGTGCGTCACGCAGAGCGATCAGTAGGAAATCACTGAACTTGTCCCGCTCGTGCACTTCGTCCACGAATATGTGCGTTACACCTGCACAAGTTTATATTATTACGTTTTTTTTTTTCAGGAGTGAATGTAATGTAAATGTAAAGCGTTCTTATATTGGAAATAGGTTGTTTGACTACTACGAAAAATGTAAAACAATTTAATATTGAAGAATGTATAAAAAGAATACAACATTTGATGAAAAAATAGAAGAGCTTTACAAAGTTCGTGGGCAGTATAATGTGTTATGACGTCAGCACATTGTAATTTTTTTGAGTATTTCACAGGTTTTTTTACACAGTTGCTTATCATTTTTAATAAAATGAAAATAGTACTAAAATACTCAGTATGTCAAGTAGCGGAAACGCAGCTGAATGACATCTATAATATAAAAGGAGAAGCTGACTGACTGACTGATCTATCAACACACACACAGCCTAAACCGCTGGGGTAAGAAAGTTGAAATTTTGACAGTAGGTTTCTTTTGTAATGTAGTAGGCGTCCACTAAGAAGGGATTTTTCAAAATTCAACCCCTAAGGGAGTTAAATAGGGGATGAAAGTTTGTATGGAAAATCGTCACTTAACGGGTTCAAAATTTCACGCAAGCGAAGCTGCGGGCGAAAGCTAGTTTTGTATAAGGTCCTTTTTCCTGTGACGCGGGCTCGTGCCCGTACGCGTGCGTCACCCGCACCTGTGGCGCTTGAATTTCACCTTTTCATACATGTATTTATTGTGATGCGTGAAACACACATGAAAAGGTGAACTGCGAGCGCCACGCATGCGGGTGACGCACGCACGCGGGCACGAACTCGCATCACAGGAAAAAGGCCCTAAGGTGGCTGCAAACTTTCCACTAACCTGTAAGCGAGGTATCTCCCGCCATCAGTGTTCTGAGTAGCACTCCATTGGTACAATACGTGAGCACCGTACGAGGACTGACGCGGGACTCCAGACGTATCTGATAGCCGATTGATTGGCCTATCTTCTCCATTCGCTCGTAAGCCACCTGGATGAACAAATATTGGATTGTAATTAGAAGTCATCACTCTAGCAAGTCTTTCTAACTAGATGTGGCAAACGATCAGTTTTTTTTTCAAAAAACTAAATCATTTTGTTTTTTTTTTTTTTTTTTATATTTCGTTCGTTAGATTCTCCATTACACGTATAAAGATTCGAATAAGTATAGGATAGAATAGATAGGTTGTACATTCTGAAACAAGCCTTCTCCTAGCTGGGTAATGTAGTGCATTGTATTGCATTGCATCGAGCATCGCGTCGCGAAAAAAACAAGCGATATGCCTTCTGCATATACTAGTGGCCTACGTGAGCACTGCATCTAACAGAGCGGCGACTACAATTTGTTTTTAGCGGTTTGACTGCGGCAGACATTTGAATGTAGCCTTACTCATCAAATACTATAAAGACCGTATTAAATTGCTGACGTTGCTCAAAAAGCCGCTAAGCTGAAGTGGGCCTGGGCCGGCCACGTGTGCCGCATGTCCAATGAGCTGTGGGTCAAAATAACCACTTTATGGAGCCCTGACACAGCCAGAAGGCGTCGCGGCAGACCTCGAAGATGGCGGTACGACCTAGACAAAACCAATGACCAGTGGTCCACTTTGGCTCTGGATCGAAAACATTGGAAGTCGTGGGGAGAGGCCTTTGCCCAGCAGTGGAATGACGCAGGCTAGAAATGAATGAAATGAATAAAACGCAGCTGCAAGGACACGTCGACTGCGCCGTAACGCGCTGTTTTAACTGCCCGTCGCAACGCAATGCTACGCGCTGCCCAGCTAGAACGAAGCCAGAGTGTTTTAAGCGTGATCACAAGTTTAGGAATGGATAATGATATGATTCCCAAACATCAATCTGACTTGCAGCTCAAAATACTCTGACAACCAACTCATTAAGCAATGAGTCATTCATGCTAAGAGCTTCTATAACTTAGTTGCTGCATAACTAAAAAAAGTTGCAACTTGGGTGCAAATACAGTCTTTTATCACTTACCCTCTCTGCAACGGCCACAGCAGATATCCTCCTGGGTTGCGTGCAGTACATGCGAGCAGGGTGCTTGTGTTCCTGACAGTAGTCGAGCACCAGCTGAGGCAACTGTGTCGTCTTGCCGCAACCGGTCGCACCCGCTACTATTATCACCTGAAAACAATGTGTGTTTTAGAATTAAAGACTCATCATGACCTGTTGATAGAAAGAAGAAAGAAATGCTTTTAAGTTAAGACCAAAGTTTGAACACTTTTTAACCGCTAGCAGAAAATTTCTGATGGCACTCTTCGTATACATCTTGTATGTACTAGACCCCACACACTCAAAATTTGCCAGATCTGGCAGCCTGTATGATTATACTACTTATGTTCGCCCACCCTTCACTGCTTCTCAATACTTTAGCAGGGAAGAGATGCTGATAACATTGGTTGTAATAAAATGCAAATGGTTATAGGGAGTAGAAGCATGGCAATACCAGGTTGCGTATGGTCTTTGGATTGCAATTGTTGTGAGCTATTTATGCACTTGTCATGTCAATAATATGCTTGGTTACAGCCTAGGGCGCTCGATTGGGGGGGCTGCATGGCGAGGCTAAAGGACGGGCGAACCAGCGCAAACCAGTGCAAAAAAATTACATGTGTTTTATCTTGTTGTGAAATATTTGTTTCAAGGGGCGCCATTTCAGTTATTCGCCTAGGATGCTGAAGTAAGTTTTCTCGGGCCGGCGGTAATTGGTTATGAACCACACTTTACAGTAAAGGCACTTCACTACTATAGTTGAATGGTTGGGTTTGATGGTTGACCTCTGGCTGGGTGTATAAAAGAATACACCAAGCGTTTCTTTTATAACTTTTAATAGCATCTCACCTGATTGTGTAGAACAGCATTGATGAGGTCTTGCCTCTGTTCATACACAGGCAACTTCTCTCTGAATTTCAGGAGATCTGGATTGTATTGTGTGTTGGGAACCTGAAGCAAATATATATTTAAAACTCTCTGAATTTATGCACACTAATTACAGTGCAACGAATCTAAAGAATACTTTTTGACAGGTGTAAATTTTTTAGATTGATTGGACTAGTCCATGACATGCCTAGGCATGTCTTTGGTGCTGTGATTGGTCCCGAATTTCACCACTAGCCAATTGGATTGCTCGGTGAGCTTCTGTTCAGACACTTGTGGTAAAATTTGAAATGTTAAAATGTATTTCTTAGATTTGTTGCATTGTAGGCTAATGCAATAAAATAGATTAAAATGGGGTCAAGTAATTTGATACTTTAAAATACTTTTTTTATGTTGCTTTTCAATGTAACCTTATTTTAACCTGTGTAGTACTGTAATTATAGACACAATAGATAAACAATGGCGGCCGTACCGTTTTCGGTACACTTGGGGGTTGTGATTAAGGGCCAATTTTTCAATTATCAGATAACTTTTACATGAGGAATAAATATGACGGTTTGACATATTTTCTATACAAAAGCTATCAAAATGTCAAACTAATTCCCCAGATAAAAGTTATCTGATGACTGAAAAATCAGCCCTTAGTATTTTTAAAATAAAACTTTGTCACCAAACCTGTGCAACCCCATTATTCAATTGTCCCATAGTCTTATGAGAAAGCTGTGGACTTCTCTCCTTCTCCGGACAGCTGCTGAGATCATCCTTCTCTTTGCTAGTGATGGGAAATGCATTGCACAACTCCGCAATACTACATCGCATGTTTGAGTCCAAGATGAGTTTGGCATCATTTTGAATTATTGTGGAACCAATCCTTTTGTATATTGTTATGTAGCGGTTAACACCTGTAAAGGGTTTTAGATAAACAATCTGTTTGTAATAGTTATACTGATGTAAACAATCATTTTAATTAGTCAATGCTTTTAATATGATATGTTTACACTTGTAGGAATGCAGGAGAAGTAGTGATTGTAATGTAAATATTTCAATCACTTATCAAATATTGGTTTATCAATGTTATGAATCTATTACATAATTATTAATATTGAGTGTAGATATTTATTATATTAGTGCCAGATTACAGCATTCAGTCATAGGGGTAGGCAGTAGTTTGAAAATGAACATTTTATCAGTGAAATTTTGCACAATATTAATTAATTGTAAAAAAAAATAACTACACGGCTTTCTAAACTGCTTCTGCCTAGGCATTTCCCAATTATTTTGGGGTCAACTTTCAGCTTAACCAGATGTGGCTGAATACCAGTATTTTACATGGAGCGACTGCCATCGGACCTCCTCAACCCAGTTACTAGGCCATGCCAATATCATAAGGTTAGACCAGTTGCCAGACTTTCAGGCTTCTGACTACCCGTAATAACTGTCGTAGGTATTCATATGACACCATGGACCGAAGGTTTAACGTGCTTTTCGAGACACGGAGTGGTGTCGATGTGTGAGAAACGGTCACCCATCAGATTTCAGTTTTTTTTAAATCTTATTTTCATTTTTTGTTCAATAATATTTTTTTTAATGAAATATGTAGAGTCATGAACCTGAGTGAATGAATAAGTTTATTACTTTATATTGTGTAATGAATGTATTTAGCACATCGACATATTGTTGTTTCACAACTAGTCGTAAAATAATAATAACAAACATTGTGAAATAAAACCACATGGTTCTACATATAAGAAAATACAATACTATGACATAAAAAGCTAAATATTAATAAAAAAAATCGTGACAATAAAACATAGTTTGATAATACTACCGTATGATCAAAATTGCGTATCAATAACATACCTTTCCCGCGCGACTTCGACTTGAGGCCTAGTTTAGCTACCGTCTCATGGATGAATCCGCGCTCCTGAGCCGACAGGAACGTTGGAAACTTAAGTTCAGTCTCATTTTCATCAGTTATGAACTTATCCAACTGAATCTTTAGTGCTATGCTAACAGATTCAGCTATGGGAAAATGCTTGTTTCCATGACGCTTTCCCTTTTTAGAACTCATTATAATATTTACGCTAATCACAATTTCCTACATAAACTTTAGTTAATATATTGTTTACGTACTAAGCAAATTACTACTATGAATGAAGAATTAATTAGGGAAAGAAAAACGAAACGAATACGATTGTCAATTCAATTGTCGATTCCATATTCTTGCTTTAGGGAGGAGACATGAAATGTAATTGCTATTTGTAAATACATTAGTCGATTACTAGAAGTTACTAAGTTCAAAGATTCCATGAAGTAAGCATTTCTTTCTTCCATATTTTACTTTTCCTGTATGGTGTATGTGTATGTATGATTTTACATGCCTTATTTGGTCTAGTAGTTGCAAGCACGATTTCCTAATGTAGTGAGTAAAGTCTACTTTAGGGCCTTCCTTAAGCAACAAATCCACTAGCAACTTAAAATTGCGGAAGTTGACTTCTACAATAGACTTTCTACAGTTTCAATTGTGGCTGTGGACTCACACGCGATATGTTGACTTTTGAACTTTTGCTAATTAAGCGAGCACTTGCTGCAACAATTTGCACAATTTAAGACGACAGTGGATTTGGTGCTCTAGCCTCCGTTTCCAGGGGGCTTACCATGACCTCTTATGAAAACGCTCAAATGCCAGCCAGTCAGCTTCCGTTCAAAAGCAGGCCTGCTTCTGAATCGCTAAAAATCGTACCATAACAGAACTTACGGTGAACGACTATTGAACCAAGTTGAACGGTTATGCTTGTTCATGGTAAAAAAAGTCTCTAAAGAAAAAAGGTGAACGGATTTCGTAAACATCAACGTAGCATAGCAGGCCTGCTCTAACGGTGACATAGTACAAAAAAGCAGGGCAGTTCAAATTCCAGGCAACTTCTGCCCTGCTTTAAGAGGTCATAGTAAGCCCCCAGGTCAGGTTAGGCGTTATTTAGTTTTACTGATATTTTTTTTTGATTTGCAATTTAACTCGATACATTATCGAACATTAAAACAATAGTCGATATAATAAATCAAACTAAAAATTGTGAATCGGTACACACATCACTATTGAGGTCAAAAAATTGAGTAAGGAGGGCCAAAATTGACCAAAGTCATCAATCGCTGAATATTTAAATAGGTTGTTTTGATGTATAGTAAGTATACCGTATGTTTTGTACCTTAAGCATCGAGCAATAATTATTCGTTAGAGGAAAAATTCATCCGTTTACACTTATACGTCGAGCTGTCTACTGTAAACTGTAGTACACACGGCTATACATTCCCAGTTTACACTGACCTCTCATCTCTCATTGTAAGGAAATCCTGTATAATGCGAGATCAGCTTATACTAGAAATGTATAGCTTGACGTACGCGTGAATCAAAACAGAATTTTTCACTCAAATGCGAGTGAAGTCCAAGTTAGTCGATTCGATCGAGTAAAATTTTACGCGAGTCGCATCACTGACCACTATCTTACTTGTCAAAATAATTCAACACGTGAAGCAATCGTAGAATTAAAACAGTACACACTAAACTGTTTTCCCTAAATTCCTAATGTAATTTATCAAAATGCCGAAGAATATTAAGCATTTGGTGGTCGACACAACCGCGTTTATAAAGGCAGCTGGCTTACAAGACATAGCCGAGAACGTATACACAGTGCAAGAGGTTATCGACGAAATTACAAATGATAGACAACGTCGAAAGCTCGTTGTGCTCCCGTACGATCTTATCGTAAAAGATGTCTTCACTGAGAACATTAAATTTATCACGGAGTTCTCCAAAAAGACCGGTGACTACCGCAGTCTCTCTGCCACCGACATAAAAGTTATGGCGTTAACATACCAACTACAGAAAGAAAAACAGGGCATCGAACACCTTAAAACCGAGCCGACTACTCAGAAAATTGTTAAAGTAACTGGACTATCCAACTACAATAATTCAAAGCCAGATGAAAATGCAGAAAAAGATGCAAAAACTATCAATCAGGAGACTGGTGAATTGACAGTAAGCACAGATGAAGAAACTGGTGAAGCTAAAGTAATAACAAAAGACAAATCTAACCCTGAAACAGAAAATAACACTGTCACTATAACAGTAGCAAATACTAAAAATCATGAAAATAATGGCAACATAAGTGACGAGGAGGATGCTGAAAATATTGCTGAACAAATAAAAAACATGGACTTAAAAGATGATAATATTGATGATGTCATAGTAAAAATTTCTGAGGATGAAGATGAGGAATCTGAAAGTGAGGAGGATACAGACAGTGACGGTGGAGAATGGATTACTCCTGGTAACGTTGCAGAGAAAAAGAAAGAAATAGAACAGGGAGAATTTGAAGACAAATCTGTTGAAGTAGCCTGTATTACTTCAGACTTTGCCATGCAGAATGTCCTCAAGCAAATAGGACTCAATGTAACCTCAATAGATGGACGTATCATCAGACAGTTACGGACATTCATATTTCGTTGCACAACCTGCTTCAAAACTACAAGTGTGATGACCAGAGTGTTCTGTCCCAAATGTGGTCACTCTACTTTGAAAAAAGTTGGAGTGAGCATTGACGATGATGGGGTCCAGCACATTCACATTAATGGACGTAAACCACTTACAGCCAGGGGCAAGAAGTTCAGTTTACCGACACCAAAAGGAGGCCAACACTTTCAGTACCCAATACTTAGCGAAGACCAGCATATTCACAAGAGATTTGCCACAAAACTGGCAAGAAATAAAACTAATGCTATGGACCCTGACTATACTGCTGGATTTTCACCGTTTGCGATGAGGGATGTTAACTCTAAGTCAGCTGTTTTAGGTGTAAGAGCTAATAAACAAGACATTAAGTATTGGATGAAGAACTGCTGCAAAGGGAAGAAGAAATAATAAATATAATATATTGTTAAGCTTTTGTATTTGGCGTGTGTTCTTAAGCCAGATAATGTATATAGGAATTAATAAAGTATATAATAAAATATAGTTTATTCCTATTTTAATGTATAAATAGTTTAAATGCCCACTTATACATATAACAACAATATAATAATACGTAGTGTGCAATATGATTACTATTTTGACACTTTGTCATCTATAAACTTGAACACTGATTCGATACATGAATATGACGTCATTTCGTGTTTTTGATGACCTGCAAAAAAAGGAGATTTAGTTTTAATGTACAGTAATAAAAAACTTTCATTATGTATAATATCAATCTGTTTTCTTATGCTTTTATGAGGTGTTTTCATGATGTCATTAAAATAATTTAAAAAGTTTATTTTATGGCAAATGGGACTAAAACTTTAATTAAAGGTAAGCTTACCTGCTGAAACTCTTGATATATCAAACTCTGGTGTGTTCATTGGTGTATCCAGAGGTGACTGACTTGATATCCAGTTCCTAGCTGCCTGTAACAGTAAATATTTCTTTCATAGAAAGTTTAAAAAAAAGTTAGGGAGGGTGTTATGGGGCAAATAAATCCAAAGAATGTTTGTCTGTAGGAATTTAATATGATAGTGAAGTATTTTGGTTTACCTGCAGTTTACACGAGTTATTTAAGCACACAAGTTGAATAAATCCAACATTTTTATTAATCTTTATGTTTAGAAACAGATATACATATTCTATACCCAATTAAAGTGAAATGGACACAATTTATTTTGTCGGGTTTCTCAAACTGGTCTGGTTAAAGGGTTAAAAGATTTTCAATTCTAGAATATTTTCTAAAAATGAGTTAATCATATCAGTTTACTTACGTCTTTCATATACTTTGTAATCTGTATATTAGAATACACATGCACCGAGTCAGTGAAGGCAATTGCTTTTACTCTCTTCTCAAATTCATTCTTCAGCTGATCTGCCAATGTCACTGTCAGTACTCCTCCGTAACTATGAGCAACGATTGCTATAGATGTTGCTTTTGTATTTTTCACATATGTGTTCCATACATACTTGGTATGTTCTTCTCCGGAACCACTGTTTGGTATCTTTTGCCCACTAGGTTGACAGTTATCGTTGGGATTCAATACCATTACTCCGTAACCTTTTGCTAGCGCTTTCTTTATGTAAGGGATTTGTGTGCCCATATCTAAGTTATCGTTAATTATGAGTCTGGAAAATAAGTGAGCATTGAGTAAAAAAAAAAATACTTTACTCTGATCAACAAAAGATGAGTACTGAGCGAAAAAACAAAACATAAACAACATTATCAAAAACCATAAAATAGCGATATGACTCATATTTGTTTTTTAAAAATATTCTTTGAATTTTGTTTACATGTTTTATAAAAAAGCAGGATTCACCATAAGGGCCATCCATTAATTACGTCACACGTGAAGGGGGGGGGGATGGGGTCGACGAAGTGTGACATTGTGTGACAAGGAGTGGGAGGGGTCCTAAATACTGTGATGTCACATTTCAAAATCTAATATAAATCTAAGAATTAAATGGAAATAAAACTAATTTCAGATTTGCTGTTTTAATTTAATAATTTCTACATGTAAAATTGCAAAATATGTGATGTCACTCTAGGGATAGAGGAGTCCCACAAATGTGACAAGCTGTGACAAGAACGGGAGGGGGGGGGGGGGGTAAAAATCATGAAATTTGTGTGACATAATTAATGGATGGCCCCTTACATTGAAATGTTTATCGTATCTGCTCATGCAATGTATCATACTCACGATCTAGCCCACTGGCCAGCACGAACAGCACCGGATCCATGAATTAAAATTACCAAAACATCCTTTTGATCAAAATCCTCAGAAACAAAAATGAATGTTCCTTTACTGTAATCTTTGGGCACCGGTAACCTGGTTAGGTTCTGATCAGTTTCCATTAAATGATATACGTATTCTGTGACCGCATTACCGAGTTCCTCGTAATGTGCCTGACATTCCTGGTGTTGGTTACTAACATTGAATTGGAACGGTTCATCAGTGGTTTGGCCATCATCACCTACTTTTCTTAGCTGGCCATCTGAAGAGCATGTAAATTCATAAAAATGTAACATTTAATTTGTGAGGACACGTTTGGTGCAGTGGCTAAGCAATTGGCTTCTGCATTATGGGTTATGGGTTCAATTCCCACATGGAACAAAAACTTGCATGGCTTACAGAGGTTGTTTCGGGTCTGGGCGTTTGTGTATGTGAGATTTGTCTGTAAATGCACCCACTATACAAGAGAAATCTTAGTGTGGGGCAATGTTTTTTTTTTTAAGAAAATTACAACAAATAAATCTCTTGTTTCATTTCATTTATTAACAAATCATGCCTGTATTCCCCAAAAGGTTAGGCAGGGGTGTATAAAAACACCCTCATTTCACTGCTATGTTAAAGTCCCATGTAATAGGGGGTGAGTCTATTGCCCAACCAGGCACAAATCCATACTCCGGTTACTGAGAAATTCCACATGGAAAACCCCATAACACTGCCTGACCTGGGGATCGAACCCAGGACCTCATGCTCAGCAGTCGCGCTTGCGACCACTAGACGAACGAGGCAGTCTATCAGTTTCATTTATTAATACATTTGTTATCAGTTGCACTAATAACACACTCATAAAGGTAAGTTAAGCAACTAGGTACCAAACAAGACAGAAGGTCTAGAGTAAGCATATTTTTATTTACAAAGGCAGCAATTAAATTATTTATTCTGACAAATAATACTAAACAAACCAAAGTGACATCATTTTCTGTCAAGTTTATTATGTTGAACCTGAAAATCAAAGTTTTTTAAAGAAAAATTAGTTACCGGTATTGAAGGCGTATCCTAAGTCCTTCATGGTTTTAACTGCGTCCATTTTTATCAATTCAGTGGCACAATAACTCCGGCCGGAAGTTTGTGACCAATTTTGTTTCGGCAAAATAGTCGATGAGAAGAAACCTCGAAGTTTACGTAGGTATTTATGTGACATGGAAAATAAACAGGTAGAAGTACCTAAGCTAACAATACAAAATAGATAAACAGTTACAACGTAGCAATGAGTATTTTATGGACAAAACACAATTTAAAAACACAAACAAATTAATTCAAATGGAAATCTGTGCTGTGCGGTTCGTCTACAACTTTGTCATTTTTGACGTTTCTTTTCAGTTCAGAAATAATTTCGCTATCATTGTCATTAATGTTTTAAAGGATTTTTTTTATTTAATTCAGATTTTTCAAGTAGAGAGTGAAAAGGCTAATTAGTTCAATAGAATATACGAGTATAACATACTATGACATTACAATCTGAAAATTCAGATTGGTGGCATTTCTGAACGAAATATGCTTTACTTTTCTTTTTAGACCAAGGTACAGTTTTTTTTTAATAAATACTGCTTCTGCTTACAATGCTGTACACGACCTATTTTTCAATTATAATGATTGAATACTTGAACTATCATGAAGGCAACAAATTATTGAAATTATGATAATCTCTAGCCCACGTATTAACTCTCTCTCCTTAAATTTTCCATATTTCAACCATGCAGCCAACCAAAATTATCAAGAGATTTCTCCCTTTGTAATAACTTCTGGCAGAGTATTGCTTGCAATGATTTATGTTAGAGATTGATGTCAGGGTAATACAAAATAACGATATTCTAATACACATACCATTTAATCATTATACCAATCTAAGAAAAGAAGACTGAATGACATCACTAATAAGAAGAAAAGTACATAAACCCTAAGCCCTGCATTCCGTTGTATAGCCTGCTTTATTTGTTCATTGGCATCTTTAACATTCTCTGTGGAACCGACAACTGTGTTTGATATTCGGTCTATATCTTGCTCTTGTTGTAATACCTGGAAAAATAATTATAAAATATTATTCAGGAAATTTTAATGGAATAAAGTTATAATCTATACCCTTTTTGCCATAACTTGATTCCTGACGTTTCTCTACAAACATAAGCATACTAAGAATATCAAATATTTAAAAAAAAAACATGGTTATACAGCCATTCTATGGTTTTCGATGATGTTGTTAACATTTTTTCGATGGCAGTCTCTTACGGCTGCAATTTACAAAATGACTGAGCTGTCAGGACTGTTCTTTGGGTGAACAAAGTATAATAATGCCTTTTTATCTGGAGTTTAAAATTGGACCCTGTTAAGCAGAAAAGATCCAACGAACATTTTCTATGAAATCGAGTTTCATAATCTTCATATGAAAATGCACTATATTTTATTTTCAAAATAATGTAATTGATATGTTTTATTACATTATTAATTTTCAAAAAGTGTAGTACTATTTTATTATCGCTACTAAACTTTAAAGTGCATTTACTCAAAAGTAATAAAACATTAGTTGGATCTTTTCTGCTTAACAGGGTCCAATTGGTTTTGTATCTCTATTGGTTATGTTGGATAAGTTTTGGTCTGGAAAAAATTATTATGCATCTGTAATAAAATAAAAGAATTCAAATCACCTTTTCAGTAAATATTTCCTGTAGTTCCGCGATATGAAGTACTTTACTCTCAATTGCTTTTACTTCCTCTGTCATGCTGTTCAGCTCATTCAGAAGCTGCACATTCTCTGACTCAAACATCTGCAGCTCTTCAGCACTAAGCTCCTCATCAGCGAGAACAGCAACATCATTCTCAGACAAATCCATTTTCTTAACATTATCTATTTCTTCCAATTCCTCTGTATCTTTATCTAAAACTTTCTCACTATCTTTTTCTCCTATTTTACCCACTATAAAAGGATTTGGAATGTTTGACTTAGTCTGTGGTAGCTCCAAGCGGGACAGTTTCCGCATTACTAGGGTTCTTTTCACCCGCAGAGCTTTGAGCTCACTGTGTATTTTACACACCGCTTTCAAATACATGTCTATAAGATCAGCCACTGCTTCCATGTACTCTTTCATCTGAGGAGCTGCCTGAACCTTGCGGTTGTCATTCCTAAACTCTTTGAGTAGGTGGGAACATGTATTGATTATTCTCTGAGCTCCTGTGTCTATTTGATCTCTTTCCGCGTCAGTCATCTGATCCTCGACCACATTATCGTAGAAACTCAAGTATTTCTCCCGGTGCTCAAGCATAAAGTCTCGTAACCTTGTTATTTGTGAAGTTATATCCTTCGCAGTTATCATGAAAGCAGTTTTTGGCTTTGTTCGAAGTATACGCTGTTTATCGTCGCTTGTAGGGCTTTGTATGCCAAACGCTTTGTTTCTTGTCTTCACCGTCTTTATATATGCCCTGAACAACGGCGTTATATCCATTTTGGTATCGAGTTAGCATAGAATATAAGGAGAAATCTGTTGTACTTTAAGCTGTACTTACACGTTTCGAGCTGTGTTGTATTGATAAAATTTCAACTGACATTTTTGACATTTGATCTGTCATTTTTTTTACTCTTGTTCGGATACACATCCATTACTGTTATTGATTTTGGAATGGTGAATGAATGGAATGATCTAAATGTGGAAAATGTTTATAAGTTTATCTGGAACGCACCGAATGCACGCTTGTTGTTTTTTTTTGCTTTTCATTATCTGTGGATTGATTTTACAATACAAAAGAAAAGCAGCAAAATAGAAAATTTTCCATTGTTTTTTTACTATAAAATACGGTAAAAATATAAATAATAAACATGGGATCAACTGCTGGTAATGGAAATCACAGCGAACATTCGATACCTATCGATATTTTAGATGACCTGTGCAGGTAGGATGCACTTTTTTTACGATCAAAATATTGTTACTTTGGTAAACACTTCCCAAAGATGTAAATGTTATTTTCCATTCTTTATGCATCAATAGCTTACTTTCATCCTTTGTTTAACAAGAGCTAAACAAAAGTACGCATTAATGTAGGTGAATTCAGAACAACTACCCAACAAACTTTCTCGTGTCAACTTTTCAACATTATATCACTTTCTCACAAAGTAATCTAAATATTGAAATTACTACAAAAAATTATCTAATTAGAAACTCATTACAACTTCCTGGTGAATTTAGTTGCGCAACTCTGAAGAGGCCTTTGTCTTATGATATGCTTACAGAGTTAGTTAATAGCTTGAAACATTACAACTTAGTTTTAAGGGTTTTGAAGTAGGTAAGGCTCTGACCCTTTTAAGTGGTCAACTTAGACAGTTTTGTGAAATCTGTCTCATCTGTTTGTGCATACACAATAAATTTAATATTCCATTCCAATTTAATTTTATGGCTCCATCATTATTCGACGATTCTGCCAACATCAAGGTTGAAAAAGACACTGAAAAGTATGTAATGTATTACACTTAATGGCTTTTCTATTTATTGAATATAATATGATTACCACAGTCTACCTATATCTTACTCCTTACAGTTAGTCAACGTAGAACATTGTCGCAGAGCAATCGTGCGGGGGGTTGCGGGGTGAAGGAGCGGAGGTTATGTCCCGAGTAGCCATACTGCATACTTGAGAAATAACCTCCGCCCCTACATAATTTTGACATTTCATAGGACCTGTCAAATGTATGGGTGTTGACCCACTGTATGTAGTAAGTAGGTACACTGTGTTATTACTATCCCTAGGGCACTGGAACCCTACTTTTCTGTAAACTTGGTGGATTTATTTTATGTTGTCAAAATTGATAATTGGGCGAGGCCTATGTCCAGCAATCAACATCTTTCGGCTGAATGATGATGGTGTCAAAATAGATATTGCATCCAAATATTGTTAACTTTCAGCCGCTTCATCATAAACTTACCGCCAGAGGACCGAGGAAATCTGGTGCGAATATGTTTCCAAATAGAGTTGGCACACTGGTTCTACTTAGATTATTACTGTACCGATGAGACCACCAGGCTACACCCCTGTGGTATTAGGGAGTTTGCGGCACATATATTTCAAGTAAGTATCTGTCCACATTATTTGGTAAGCACACTAATGAGCTGATACAATCTTTCTTCTAAGTGGTTGTTTTTTTAAAGTCTTCTTTTATTCTACTTTTCAATTTACCTATAGGAGGAATATTCTAAATTAATCTGTTTGTAGCAAAACCTAATAGACTTGAAAAATTTGTTTGCAAACTAAGTGTACACAAAAGTTCTTAAATGATAAAGAAGGTGCTTATAAACTTAGTGACCTTCTACAGGCGTTGCAAAATTGATGGCTAATGTAGTACAATTTATAAGTTGAGTAGCCATGTAATTGCCCATACTTCAAAAATAATGAATTCCGATAAAAACTTTTGACCCCCTTTACTTATTTAAGCTCCCCAGGGGATGAATTTTCAAAGAAACCTTTTTTCATGCTCACCTAAGTTACTTGGGAACTCCTGTGCAAAATTTCATGCTTCTAGACCCACCAGTTTAGGCTGTGCTTTGTCTGTCCGTCAGTCAGTTTTATTAAGTAGGAGATAGTATCTAGTTTAAATTAGCTTTGTAAGGTGTAACACACACGGTTCTAGTATCTTATAATTATGAGATCTTGATGGATCGCTCAGTCGCCCAGTGGCGGCGTAGCATGGATTACCACCCGGGGCGGCCAGCACACCGGTTTTTATTGAGCACCCCCCAAAATAAAACAACAAATACTAAACGTTCTTACGCAACCCATATGCCGCGTGTACTTGTGACTGAGCTAGTATTTTTTCTGCGTTGCGCTATGGATGATTTCTTAATTTCCTTAGTCAAAGTGCGTAACAGTAGCTGTCAGCGGACGCAGACTGTCAGCCCTTGGAGCTAGGCACCCTGGGCGGACCCCCCCCCCACTGACCCCCTTTACGCCGTCACTGAGATCGTCGTAATATTTAATTTTTATTTATAGCTTATACGTAGAAATTTAGAAACTAGCATCGCAAATGCATTTGGTATTCTCATTCTATATCCTCAAAAGTAGTTGGACACAGTTGGACTGGGCTGTTGTCTGCATTGGTTTCCATGTTAATTGGCACACATTATAATTGCCATTAAGCTGCATGCCATTCAACCCAGTAGCACTCCTTAATCAAGTTAAGAAAAAGCAAATTAAAGTTAACGTAACCATTTACCTATCACAGCACGTCCCGCAACTCCGCGAGCATGTGAGCAGTCTGGACGCAGTGTTGGACAACTGGCGCGAGTATAAACAAACTGTGCCTACATACGGGGCTATTCTGCTGGACACGGACCTATCTCATGTCCTGCTAGTGCAGTCTTACTGGACCAAAGCCTCCTGGGGCTTCCCCAAAGGGAAGGTCAATGAGGATGAAGAGCCATGGAAGTGTGCTGCCAGGGAGGTGAGGAAATATATTATTATTGCCTAGCCTACTAAACAATACAAACTACAGTATGCCCCAGTCTAGGAATGGGGAAGTAATTTACGGTATGACGGATTTGTTGCTGTAACCCGACTACCTAGTGGGTAAGTGCTATTATAGACGAGCGGCACTTGGCGAATACAGGGGTAACAGCCGTCGTCGACATGCCAGCGTCAGTGATCGCATGCGGTACAGTAGAGCGTCGCCATTGGGCGGTGGCTGCAGTTACTCCTGTGGTCGGCAAAGTGCAGCTCGACTGTAAGAGCCCTAGTCTGCTATACAGTCACCAAAGCACTGAGTTTATGAAAAGCGCAGTCATTTATTCTGTTCCACTCACCATTGAAAGTTGGCACTATATTTTAGTAACAAACAATATTATTCCCAGGTCCTTGAAGAAACCGGCTTTGACATCAGCAAGCTAATGAACAAAAATGACTATATAGAAGCTATAATACACGAACAAATCGTCCGCCTATATATTATCGGCTACATTCCTAGAGACACCAAATTCCAGCCACGAACTAGGAACGAGATTAAGGCTTGTGAATGGTTCCCGTTGGCCGATTTACCGGCCAACAAGAAAGATATGACGCCTAAACTCAAGATGGGGGTCAGCCCCAACGCCTTTTTCATGGTGCTACCGTTCGTTAAACGTATGCGACGCTGGGTCGCAGAAAGAAACTCAAAGGTGTTCACAAATACTCGAAGGACACGCCACAAATCTATGGGTGACATAGAATCTACTTCTACGACAAAGGTTAAAGCCAAAACTATCTCTCAGGGCCTACAGAATGAAATACAGGAATACCAACAGCTGAATGCTGCGCCTAAACCGTTTAAGAACCACGGAAACAGCCATGGGAATAGCCATGGAAATGGCCACGGAAATGGCCACGGAAATACCCATAGCAACAGTCATGGCAATAGCCATAGCAATAGTCATGGCAGTGGGACGAAAAACACCCCTAATCCCAATGGTTCTAGAAAAGAGAGGAAGGTTGCTAAGCGACAGTTGTTTACACCCCAGAATACTTTACCGAACAACAGCTTCTCTCCGGTACAGAAAGATATCAGTCCTAACAAAGAATCTCAGGATGAGAGTGTGTTCTTCAATTTTGTGGCTCCGTCTTGGGCTAACTTCAAGTTTGATAGACGAGCCATCCTCGACTGCCTTACTTGAGCGTAAGGAGGTATAACTTTGGCTCTAAATCGTAGATCACGTTGACACCCCAATTCGAATTTGACATTATTTTGTGATTATATTAGTTACAAAGCAGGATTATTGTTGTTTTATTTGTGTCTAAAGAAAAAGTAGTTTTGTAGGTAGCTTAAAATGTTGTTGACATAAAACTATCGAAAGTGACTTATGATCCTTGTTCATTACCGTACTTTCGACTTTTCTTTTGCTTGAGATTATAGGAGGAACGACGAAATTATATGATATACATCCGCATTTAGCTAAGTGGGAATTAGCTGTCCTTTTGTTATTTTCATAGCTTTGCAAAAATGTAGCAAGTCGTTGCGAAATCACCTCACACCCCTTCACCCACACATTTCAGAACGAATCGATTAGGCCGTGGACAAATGATTACGGTGCGGTGCGGCACCGGCCACCGTGTAACGGCACGGCGCCGCTACCGTGATACGGCGCGGCGTCGTGCTGCAGCACAGTGCCGTGTACAGTGCACCGCACATTAGTTTTTGTTTAGTTCGTCTAGTGGAAGCACGTCCCGTTCTCTGGGACAAGACAAACGAGGATTATAAAGATACAAATTTGAACATTTGCACCGCCCGCGTCGGCACACGGCAGAAATTATACGTCGGGACGTAGTTCCACTAGTGAAATTAATAAGTCGACATCTAAATTGTCAGCCATTTTTATTAACACATGCGAACTAAGCAACAGCAAAACAAACTAATGTGCGGTGCACCGTACACGGCACCGTGCTGTGGCACGACGCCGCGTCCTCTCCCGGTAGCGGCATCGTGCCCGTGTGGTGGCCGGTGCGCGTATTATAATAAGAAACCATTGTGGTATCCAGAACCGGAGCGATCTGTACCACTGAATGTTTTAATTTCTTGTAATTTCTCTCGAAACCATTGCGTGGTACAGAGCTCGGCAGTTTTGTATTGCACAATGGTTTTAGGCTGAAATCGCCGATAATCTAGCCTAAAACCATAGTGGAGTATCGTATCATAAACCATAAATAACCATCTGTATAAAACTAGCAGATGTCGACAAAATAATCAGTATTCTACATTAATTATGTCACTCACTGCATTCCACAAGAACTTACCATGATAATTTCATCTCTATAACTGGAATCATAAGGGTGAATCTACGTTGCAGGTAAGATTGCGGCTATTCGTAATGAATGAGGATCCACTGCGTAGTGACTCGTGCCACAGGGTATCTCGGGTTAATTATCGTCGGAAATTGCGTATTTAGTTTATGTGCCTAGACGATATTACGAGAAATGTTTTTTGTTAACCGCAGAATAATGGTATGTGATACTATCAATGGAATTAATGGATAAAAGATTGGTGTTTTCGTTTCTTTTGCCCAGCAGTGGGCTGTGGATGTGGTAAAACAATTAGAGCTTTGTTTAAAGCGTGTCAGGGTTCTCGCCAGGGCCACATTTAGGATTTGTAAACCCCTAATTTGTGATGCGGGCCCTACTTAGGAGGGGTGGGGGGGGATGGTTAAATTATCCTTTGAAATTCGATTAGGGAGCAACATTCTAGGCCACTGGATATAAGCCTCCAAGTTGCGCCACGTTACTGGGTCCTCAGTCTTCTGCATCCTGTCCAACCCAGCTACCTTTTTAATTTTTAACAGGTTTTTTTTGTGGTAAGGCCCATGGCACTCCTGGGCTTCCACCTTTGCTTAAATACAGCCCTTGTTTTCGAACTAGATAATCCCATGAGGTCAATTGGTATTTTCAATTTCACTACACTCTTAGTCATTTTCTAAATATCTATCATTTAATCAGCAGCATTAGTCCAAAAAAGTTTCGATAAAGTAATAAAACCACATATTTTTTACAATACTCGTGTATTTATTTTGTTACACATATACCTATATACAAAACAAGTAGACATAATCAAAATTAATATCACATCAGAAAATACAAAGCTAACGATTAAAGCCTACAAAATAATTTACAAAAAATATACATTCCTTTAAAAAAATAAATGACGCCGCTTAAAATAATTATCGAAGTCGAAATTAAATTTACCCTCTTTAATTTTTAATTAGGATGACGTAGCGCACACTTTAAGCTCTATTTAATATAACAATTGATAAATAAAAACCATTTTAGTAAGGACATGTTACATAGAAAATGCAACATGTTTGCTTCCAGGTGGTTTTATGAACCTTAACACGCCACCTTTCACCTTAACATGCCACCGACACGCCTAGCGTGTTCTTGCGAATTTGTATAACTGTGGCGGCATCTATCTCGCCACATGCGAACTATCCTACATCGCGCAATCAAGATTTAACACGCAGATAGTATATGCAACCTCCCAACATCAACCGTTGGGCAGTAGCCCGCCAGGCACAAGACTCCGCCTGGTTGGAGGATCCTCCCTTTGGTTGGAGGAACACCACACCAAGTTTCTCCACATAACTACGCCTCGAACACGCCAGGCGTGTTCTGTTTGTTTGTCGTCTTTATAGGGCGGCATCGCTATGAACTTCAAGAAAATTGTGGTGGCATTGAATGTATTAACAGTCAATTAAGATGAGCTAGAACTTTAAAAGAAACAGTTTAAAAGATATACATGCCTTGGTGGGCTATTTCTGTCTAGTGATATATTAAATGAAGTATACAATCTTGAATTGATTTGGGATGATGTATTTCATGGTGAATACACCTGAGATTCCTCTAATATTAATTTATTTATCTTACAATTTTAATTCATTCGACGTAAGACCAACAAATTAGTAATCTAACTAAAAAGTCGGACGGTAAAAACCTTGACCACCTTATTACAAAAGATGGTTTAAACCAAGACTAAGGTAAACCCAGATTTAAAATATACCCATCACTTTCTAACGTAACATAACAAAGATAGATAGATGGCGCTATTTTAAAACCTGTTTTTTTAGACCATCTTTTATAATACGGTTTGTGTGTGCGCCCCGCTTATATAATGTTCACATGCCATCCACTCCTGCCCATAATTTGATGAAATTTTAGCTAGGATGTTATCAAATAGGCAGCTAGGTGTATACAAAGTCAGTCAAAAAGGGGTAATTATCCAAAAGGGCCATTCATAATAATGAATAACTTTTTGTATGACAAATTTCCCGATAGTCAATAATTATGTTGTTTTAGAGAAATTGTTCAAATATTTAATAAAAAAAACATTCAAACGACTTGAGAATCTCGTTTTTTAGTCGGTTAAAAATACGCTAAAATCAGCTATGTTTACGTGCTACGTCATATTTAGGGTCGTGGATCAGTAGCTCAATTTTCTGAATTCGTAATGGTGATATTATACGGTTCACTTCTGCCTTTCAATTTGGATGAAGCAACCAAATTGAACCATGTAAACATAAAGATGAATCATTCAATATCATAATATGCTTTCATTTTTGCACCTTTCAACCAAAGTTAATCAATTTGGTTGAACCGTGTAATATCGCCATAATGGTGATATTACACGGTTCACTTCTGCCTTTCAATTTGGATGAAGCAACCAAATTGAATCATGTAAACATAAAGGTTAATCATTCAATATCATTGGTGAATAGCATTTGCTTTCAAGCAAAGTGAATCAATTTGGTTGAACCGTATAATATCGCCATAACGAAATCAGGGTTGTCGAATTTGAGAAAAACTTTTTTTTGTCCCTTTTCTTTACTTCAGTCATCAATGATAGATAATTTTATGCGCCCGCGGATTATTACTCTTTTCTGACCGACTGATCTTGTATTTACTCTGATAACATCGATTTATGGTTGCAAATTTATTTCTGAGGGTTCTGAAAGCCGGTGTTGACTCCGCGTTAAATTAGATGGTAGCTATATCTTATATAAAGAAACAAGTACTTAGTGCGCTTGCTAATAAGTGCATAACTAGTGCGAAGGAGAATAATAAAAGGAAGCGTCGTAGTTTGAAAAATGCCAGAAAGATATACTTAGATGTGTACCCATAGAGGATTATGGATGGTTCTATTAGGACCATCGTGATTCTTACCTAGTCATAATTTTCTAATTTATCACGTTTTATTTATAGAAGCATATAATTCAATTGACAATAATTATCGATATTAGATTTTCTATAGCAAAATTAAAATAGCCAAAAGCAATATCCGATATCTTAAAACTAATCCAATAAATATATATTTATGTATTTTAACATTTTTATCAAAATACTGTAACATCACATAGTTTTTTTTTTGGAACATTATTATATTTTTAACGTCAATACACAGCATTCAATTTATATATTTTTTTTATATTATACCTAAACACTGTTTTTTTTATTCAAATTAACGGTAATGCGACAGTTTAAGATGTAGTTCTCGCATCGACACATGAGCTTTTTGTATGTGTGAGCACGGGCGCACGCGCTGTTTGGCAGAATTACGAGTTTCGTACGACCAATCGATTTAAGGGGTGGCTGCGCGTGCTCTCCCTGTTCTACTACATTGCGATCAATAACAGTACGCGTAAAATAACTTTGCCGCTCTAAAACCAGGCGGTCTACTCCCTAAGCGCGAAGTCTGTGGTTTCGGCCTTAGTTACGAGCGTTTCCTACTCCCTATCATCTACGGACATACAGGCCCGCTGTAAGCGGGCGTGCAAGGCGTGCACCGCACGCGGGCGGCAAATCGAGCGACTCATCACGTAATATTCAAAATCATTGTCATTGAAAATTATTAAAAACTATTTAAGATCAACAATCAACAATGCTCCAGCAAAGACTATAGTTTCAATTGAACATGAAATCTTAGACTGCTTGGATACAAGAAAGTTGATTCAAGATTTCGCGAAAATAAAGGCAAGAAGGGGTAAATTTTTGTAGATACGAAAATAACTATGCACCTGATCAAAATAAATGTTTTATCTTTGATATGATTCTTTTCTTTTTTCCCACCATAATGAGAAAACATTAAATAGCCTTTTTTTGACAAAACTCAGCGTAAGTAGTCGTAGGGCGGCATAATCGGTATTGCACGCGGGCTACTAAACAGCTAGCGGCGGGCCTGCGGACATACGATTATTTCGGGGCCCGAACTAAGAATGAATGATAACACGATTTGACAGTTGTCTCTACTAGCGATGTGTTTTTGCCCGTTCGAAAAGTTGAGCTTGACACTTGTTCACTCCTACGTTTCGGGCTACTTTCGGACGGGCGACTAACTTCGTTGACGGACTTAGGGTGTAGGCCCCCAGGCTTTGAGCGTTCTGCTCCTCACGTCAGAGAGGCAAAGTTATTTGGTGCTCGTAAAATGACTTTGCCGCTCTGAAAATAGGTTTTGAGCATTCTGTCAGAGGGGCAAAGTTATTTTACACGTACTGTACATAGCAGTGGCGAAGGCTCCATACAACTCGATTCCTATCGGCTTCCCTTTCGAAACGAGTAGTTACTGGAATTCACGCATCACACTTCGCCACTGGTACATAGATATAAAGCTAAAATCTCTTGCGAGTACTATATACATAGAGTTCTAGATTATCTAATAGCTAAATAAGAATAACATTTTAGAAGTTATAAGACGAAAACAAATATTATAAAGAACTGTCGCATTTTGGAAATAGGAAGCAGAAAGCGAAATATATTTTTAAACAACTTAGGTCTTTACAGGCACCTACATTTTAAGTATAACGTTGCATATTACGATACATTTTATGGTGGGTATAAGCCTGTGCAACATGTAATGTAATCAATGGTGTAACGTAACCTTATTCGCTAATTTATCTCCTCGATGACGGAATAAGATGTTGAAAATCAACATCCTAGATTACATCTTTACTTAATGTGATCACAAATTTCCCAATTTTGCAGTGTTTTGTTAAGACGTAATCCTAAATAATTATGCTATTAATCGCATCCACAAATCAAACAATGAACGAAAGTATCTAAAGATTGGCCACATCTTTACCTATTTTTTTTTTGAAAATGTTAAAAATCGACACTCAAAGTACCTACTTTGAGTGTCGATTTTCAACATTTTCAAAAATGCCTATCGTCAATTAATTAAGTGACATACTTTTTTTTTCTTATTTATTTGCCAGAACTGGTTTATAGCAGTTCTGGCAAAAATAATGCGGTTATAAGCAGGTACTGAGAGGCCAGGGGTTATAAGCGGGTACTGAGAGTAGGGTTGCCAGATCGGAAAACCGAAATATCTGAACAAAATTTCGGGATTTTGAGGTTGTTGTCTGGAGAAATAAATATAATCAGTCAACTTTTTTTATTTTTAAAATCAATAGCCTACAGAAAACCAAACATTATTTGTACATAATTAACTCAGATTTAAATTTTACATTGCCACATGTATTTGGTATTGGCTTTTACTGAATCCACTATCTTGGATTCTTTATGAGAACAAAGAAAAGCTTTAAAATTAAAGAATTTTACGATTAGTTGTTTGTCGGGAGATTTTGTATTTTGACGGGAGTCGGGACATCATATGAAGTAGCAGGAGAAACCCAACGAATCCCGACCATCTGGCAACACTAACTGAGAAGCCAGGATATCCTGACCTCTCGTCTGGTACCCGCTTGAAGTTGAGTTTTGGGAACCTATTTTTTGTTGCAGGTGTGGAGGAGCGATGGAGATTAGAAAGTTTCCGAAAGCTATATCCGATTTCGTAATTTGCAAACTCGTACTAGCTACTATTATCTGTTATTTCGTACTATGAAAACATATTACACCACTGATTAAAATGTCTGTTGAACAAGATTTTCACCTCACCCTTCTAAATAAAATTGTTCTAGTCATATTTAAGTATATTCAAACTATTTTTCCTGTATTTCAGAATGTCATAATTAATCTCTGCTTATTATTTACGTATTTAAAATAATTATGTCATGTTATAAAAGAAAAAGTACAGTCAACACCATTATTTTTTTAAATTCCTACATTTTATTTGATTTTTCCATATAAGCTGTATGACAAATTAAATTGAGAAATTAAATAGCCCTCCAGACTCTCAACGAGGAAGCCTGAGACGTTGTCTTTATCCTTATCCGCTAAAATAGCAAAGGACATCATCTAAGGTTGACTAATCAACATTGAGCTATGCTGCGCTGTGCTCTGTTATAATTAGTCAATTCGCTCCTCTTAATGAGGAAACAAACAAAACGTGCTGCTCTGTGCTTTGTGTAACTGCGCTTTGTTTAAAACATAGCAGGGATCAAGCGATACGTACAGACTCGCTCCTCATCGCATTTCAGCGCTCAGTCTTCCATCTATCAGGTACTCACGCAGCTCAAAGTTGTTTGTAGAAATAACATAGCACTAGAAAGTAAGCTAAGCTCAGCCCGATGTTGATTGGCCACCCTAAGTGTCTAAACACACTATGCCGATGATACACGACCGAAGTTCGGCATGATTATGCCTGCAATGCTTTTTAAATTACCCGCGAGACACAAGGCTGAAATTACGTCGCGTTTTATCTATATAAGTGTCCAAACTCCAAACACACTATGCCGAAGATACGCGACCGAAGTTCCGCGGCTGATTTTAGATTCCGACGTATTCGGCTGATGTGACACACCATAAGTGCCGAACTTACGCGGCAGAAATTCAATTGCGCAAACTTGTGGGCGGACACGCGGGGCGCGAGCATGCCTGCCTCCCGCTGCTACCCGCCCCGGATCTTCGTCGGCAATCTAACCGAACTTCGGTCGCGTATAATGTGTGCTCTACAGAATACGTTGCCGCCAAATTGTCGCTGAACTTACGCCCGACCGAAGTTCGGCTCTACGCTATAACGCGAAGTAATTTCGGCATAATGTGTCGTCAGTAATTCAAATAGCATTGCAGGCGTAATCATGCCGAACTTCGGTCGCGTATCTTCGGCATAGTGTGTTTAGACACTAAAAAACATAGACGCCGAAGTTCGGTCGCGTAATTTCGGCATGGTGTGGCGCCACACTAAGTCTCGGGCTTTCTCGGCGAAAGTCTGGAGGGGCTATAAGGAACAATTTTATAATCAAATTGTCGCGTTTAGATAACTTAATAAATAACGATTACATTTGGACTAAGTCTCGGCCGTATAAGATTTGACTGTAGACAATTTATCTACCAATTATACAAAAACAAATTATAACTATCTATGTTGCTAAGTGAAGTTTCTAGAACCTAGGCTGAATCGTGGTAGGAAATTTGATTTTGTTAATTTATGTTTCGCCACCAAATCCTACTATAATAGTGCACAAAATAATTATAAAATTCCAATAAATTTTATCCAACATTCAAACAAATACTTTTTAGTTCTATACACTTTAAACTAATTAAACACTTCATTCATTTATATTTAATGTGCTCTATTAAAGTAGGAGCCTATTATAATAAGTGTCGGACTCATGGGCAATCTCCAGCAGTTTTTTTATGAAGCTATAGGAGTCTATAAAAACACTATTTTTATCACGAAAATATTATAGCCACATTTTATTTTTGATTTGCTTCTATGATTTTAATTAAAACGCATTTCTTAAATTTTTTGCTGATTTGCCTGCCTTTGCAACTGCTCAAGATTCCCCAAATATTTGGGTAAATCCTACTATCCCCGCAGTAATTAATTATCCATAGTCATTATGAGAACAGCAACTTTAATTAAGTCACAACTTTTTAGTACCGTGTCCTTTACACATTAGGTTTTTGTTTTTTAAAATTTATAATAGGGAACATCTCTTTACCTCGATCCCTTCTGATGGAAAGCGATGGATGAGGTATACGATGGAACGAGCGCACCCAGAAGAAGGTACTTTATAAGGTCACAAAAATTAACACAAGTCAGCAATTATCAAGTTTAGTATCATGTCAATCACTATTCGGTCCTTTTTAGCGTAATAAGACTAATTTCGTCAAGTCAGAAATGGTCATGTGCAAAATGGCTAATGGGGATAGTGGGTTTAACCACTATAGCCTTAATTCTTAACGTTAATTTCGTCAAATAAAAAAAAAAAACATTGTGCAAAATGGTCATGTGTAAAATGGCTAATGGGGATAGTGGTTGTGTACACTGTACCCTGAATTCTTAAAATCAATTTCGTCAAATCAAAAAACTAGCATTGTGCAAAATGGCTATAAATGATTATCAGTGGGGATGGTGAGGATATACCCTAATATTCCAGCACTTACATCAAAGTTCTACCTTCACAACACCTTCATTCATTCAACAACACGCACCTTCAATAAATGACGAATCACAAAAATATTTTAACAACTACCAACCACGTACATTCTAATCCGCGGCAGTCATCCGGACAAAGAGGCCGTCGTCTGCTCAGAGCCTTAGGTTCATTTATCTTTTCTCTTTTGTATCTTTCTTTATCAAGCCCTACCAAATATTACGATATGTAGCCATACTAAGGGTGCGATTTGTCAAATAATTTTCTACACCACCCATCTATTCGTCATCGGTGAACCTGGTAGGCGTGTTTCTCTGCTTACACCTCCTGACTAGTACGTAGGTAATACCTGATAATGCTAGCAGCACCGGGACGCCTAGCCCGATGGATATGATGATGATCACGAATAGAGAGAAGCTTTCGACGGGAGGCACGCCGTAGCCTATTGTGAATGACCTGTGGAAGTAAATATAGGCTGGTTTTATTTAGTTATCAAAATACATGAATGAACAATGAGTCAAGATGCAAGAAAGAGCTTTAAAAAAAATGCATTTTTTTCAGTAGTAATAAGTTTCCGGGACTTCCCAGAAAGTATTCAAATGGTATTGTGTTGGGAAAACCTCGCTCTTCCTATATAAACATAAATTTAGATTTACAAGACTAACAATCTTGCTGTATTATAGTAAGTACCTTTATAATTAATAAAAGAAAATAAAGAAAAAAAATATTTATTAATTTCTTATTAGGTTCTAGTAATCTTATCTTCTTATCTTATCTTCTTATCTTATCAACTGCTGGGGTTAGAAATTTGACATTTTGAAAGTAATTACCTCTAATAACGTAGGCAAGGAAGGGTTTTTAATAATTCCACACCTTAATTGGTGAAATGGGTTGTTAACGTTTGTATGAAATCCCTTATTCCATAGGGTTGTTAACTTGTAAGGCATGAACACTCTTCAAAGTGGAAAAATAAAAGACGGACTTTTTTAATTTCAAACCAACACTTAAAAAGGGGCTTAATAGAGGGTTTAAAATTTCACGCAAGCGAAGCTGCGGGCAACAGCTAGTTGCTCTATGAAGTGGAAACAACTTTAAGTAGATCACAATAATCAAAAGTTATTTTAGCAAAAATATTCAACTAGTCACTCACCAAGAAGTGTAGTTATGTTGTTTATAGAAGCCGTCGCCGGGCAGACCGAACGATATGAACATGTCCTGAACGAGCAGGTTGTCTCGGTCAAAGTCGCTATAGAACACGTCGACCGTACTCGACTTAGGTACGCTTGTACTGAGGAAAAGAAATCAAAAACAATATGCTTAAAAAATCCTTTGACGCTTTACAAAGGCTTTCTTCTTTAACCCTCTCGGAACTACACTTGGGAGCAAAGAAATCGAGCCACTCCTTTTTTCACGTGTCCTGGTTATTAGTTTTGGTTTCATGAATTATATAATTCAAAATACAAAAAATTACCCTCACTGTAAAGGTTATCAAATAACCTTTTAGGCGATATATGTTTAGAATTGATCTGTTCCATAATACCAAAAATAATAACAATCATACCTACGTGAAAAATAAAAGTGGCTCGATTTATTTGCTCCCAAGTATATTATTGCCAAGCAGAATCTTTAAGAATTTGATTCTTGTAAGGACTTCGTTGGTCTGTTTGTTGGTGCTATAGAAAATTACCAAGTTATTTAAGCATCAACAATGAAGATTAAACTATCACCGGAATATTAAAGGCAGTATAAAAAAAAACGTCCATATTCAAAAGATGTGGTTTTTACGCGTTAATGTGGATTTCCAGCGTATAGCGTTGTTTTTAAGACAATATTTCGCTCCTTTAGAATTAAAGAGACCTATCCAGAAAACTAAGGTTTTGGAAAACGTTGAATAAAGTTTCGTATATTTATAATTTTTGTAGAAACGGGAGATTATTCAGTTGCATTACATAATGCCACAATAGGCCTCTGTTTTAATAAGACTCGACGAAGATGGGTCAGTCTATGAGTAAAAATTGAAATCTTAAAATTTCGAAGAAGGTCTCTTTAATTCTAAAGGTGCGATTTATTGACCTTGAAAAACATCAATAATTATATGTTTTTCAGGGTCATTAAATATTGTCTTAAAAACAACGCTTGAGAATACGGAATAGTCGTCCGACCGACAAGACTTGTCAAATCAAGCTATACATTTCCAGTATAAGCTGACCTCTCATTCTACAGAAAGTCTATACAATGTGAGATCAGCTCATATTGTACATGTATAGCTTGATATGTAGCCGTGTGTACGAACTAACTGAGCAACATATAAATACCTGGTAAAGTTAGCAATGTACGCGTTGGTAGAGGAAGACACGCTGCGGTCCGCTTCCGTGTAGCCCACCGGACGGAACTGTATGAAGCCGCCGTCGTCCGACTGACGAGACTTTGGTGTCTTTATTTCGATTATCTGTGAAGTAAATGTTGAATCGTACTTAAAATATTAAATAACAGCGTTTTATGTTCGATCGTGACTTCTCCGCGTTTTCAGCTTATGATTAAGGGCTCCGTTTGGGACTGAAACTCGACTGGGAATCCCGAAAAATGCACGAGAGTAAACCGTAGCTAATCATAAATAGTAGTGTCTCACGAAAGTTACAATAAAAAACTCAGCATTATAGGTTTCCTATTCACTGCTAAAGGCAAGGTCAGCGATGTAAGTCACAACTCACAACACAGTTCGCTGGTGACGGTGATTAAGTCATTTGGGCGCGAGTGGTTTGTTATTTGCCGGGCACATTTCAATAACTGTTACAGATAGTGCCTAGCCAGAAACAACAGCAATACATCCTACACTTTGAGAAACACGTACGGCAGATAAAACAGTACTTTTCAGGTTCAAAGAAACTTCCGTTTTCATAATATTGTCATGATTGTCATAATATCACGCCTGTATTTCCCGAAGGGTTGGGCAGAGGTAAAGTACATCCTCATTTCGCCATTATGTTTAAGTCTAATTGGGCGAGTCTATTGTCATCAACTTGGCATAAATTCAGATTCCGGGCTGCAAACACTAGACTTGACTAGACCAACGAGGCAGTCATGATTAATTTCTCAATAAATAACATTGCGTGGATATAGCGTAGCTACCACCCAAACAACCACTTCTCATTCTATTTTTCTTCTTTTATTGTGTCGGCACGAGCTATACGAGAATAGGTCATGCTGTGGTGAAAAGATTATCCAGTCAGCAAGGTTGGTAGCGAGGCTGTCTGCCCAGGGTGCACCGGACGTACCTACTTAAGTATCGTCACTCGTGGAGACAAATAATCTGTCTATAAATCTGACTATCTATATCTCACTATCGACTATCGAGGTATCTCACTCTATAAATATAATTAAAAATACATAATAACTCATCCTAACCTCAAAAACTCCAGGAGTATGTTCATCATCCAAGCTCTTCCTCATATTATAAATCATAGTGTCCCTCCAACTGTCTGTGCTGACCAGCGTAAAGTGTATCGCGTATCTGGACGCGTTATAGTCGCGTGACGTCGTCAGGTTCACCAGGCCGACATCAATGAGCGTCGAATTGGCTGTGTGTATGAGGTGGGGTAGCTCTACCGCATAGTCTTTGAATGGTAGGAGGTCCAGCTGTTGGGAAAATGGTTGTTTTAGAGGTATGATTGAACGGAGTAAAATATACTTTGCTAACTGTAAATACAACGCAGATTGTGTAAGCTAGCAGGGCAAAATTAACGCGAATTCATCCTCTCTTGGTGGTACAATAAATAAAATACACTTATTACATTGTAAGACATTTAAAAAACTGCTTTTGTTTTAGATTTTTAACGTAACTTTACCTGTGCAGTTTGGCCTGCTTTTTTGCTGTACACTGTTATGTGTGCACTGTGGGGTCCCCTCTTGTGTACTATATACGTTGATATCAAGAACGCCGTTTCTCCCCAGCCCCCCGACTTTTTCGATAAGCAGTTGTCGACCGATTGGATTTGTCATCTCGTTCTGTGTACGATTCTCATAACAAAAGAGATACCTTACCGATTCGTTCGACAAGTGACTAATCGAATCAGTCCCCTGGTTTGCGAAATACATGTGCATGTGCAAAGTAGCCTTCATGTCAAAGAACGCCTGTGCAACGTGGCACTAGTGTCTCTAGCCTTTTTATGGATACTTGTTGTGTACTTTAACTTACTTTAATATCAAGAATGCCTTTTCTTCCCTGGTTTGCAAACTTCCCGCGCATGTGCAACATGGCCTCCTTGTCAGTTAATACGCTATCAGTGCGGGTCCATGCCACGTTCCGTAATGGGAGCGCCCTCTGAGGGCATTGTTTGTTTATGTGGGCATTGTTCTCGAAGTCGTCGTATTCTTGGAGCTGAAACAACAACAACATGAAGTACTTAAGAAGTTTTTGGAGACTTCGCTAATTATTGACACCCACCCTTACTTATAAACGATGGTTAAAGGTTGTTTAAGTAAAATGGATTTTAAGTCTATTAGGTACCATCTCTATTAATTTATTCTTATTTATATTTATTTTATTCAGGCATACGTATGAGTAGTACAGGTATAATTTAATCAGTGTTTAAAATTTACAATCTTTTATAAGTAAGGGGGTGAGTGTACAGCCCAGTGTTGATCCATAAAATACAGTTTTACTGTTTGCTTAGCGTCTGACTTCTAAGCACAACAAGAATTAGAGAAATAAGATTTTCCCGAGTGGTTTTCGGCTAAAATTTGGTCATGTCCTTTTATATCTGCGTCTATCCCGACTGGGGATAGGATAGAATATTAAACTTCCTCAGAGCATGCTGCGAATAGACGCATGCTGTGAGGAAGATTCAACAACATCCAGCACGCTTGGTCGTAGGATACTCATATTAATCTCCGGGTCGAAGCAGTTTATGTTACGTCGTGTATATGTGAGAGCCAGAGGGGTATAGGGGAATCCTTCTATATCTTTTTTACTTGTATCGTGTGCTCCATCTTAGACCTTGTCGGCGCTTACCGTCAGGCGTGACTAGGGTCAACCGCGTCCAAGACAAAGAATAAGAAAACGTCTGTTGTGTCATTCTACGAAAACTTAGTTTTCTAAATAATTACAAGGTCAAACAGCACTGGTTTAATAGTACAATGAACAACTGACCATATTTTAAATGAAGCAAGTAATCTTGTGTTAATCAAAACTCAGATCGCAAACGTTGGCTAGAAAGCTGCAAACTTAAAGTGGAACTGGGCTGGTCACGTCTGCCGCATGTCGGACGAGCTGTGGGCAAAACTCACCACTGAGTGGAGCCCACAGAACGTTAGACGACGTCGCGGCAGGCCCAGAACGAGATGGCGGGACGATTTAGACACTTCTGGGAGGATTGGCCGCAGAAATCCTTAAACCGAGAAGAGTGGAAGGAAGGTAGGGCTGCTTTTGCCATGCAGATCACGGCTGAATAATAATAATAATACTTTTTGTATTGTACGGCGAATGGTCTAATAGCTAAGAACCTCGATCAACACCTCATGAGGCTCTCGTTGGTCTTGGCTCTCGCTTGATACAAAAAGCAGTATCTACTCCTAGACACGGCACGCATAGTGAGGAGCCTTTCTCTTGGAGCCCAAGACTGCCGGCAGCTTGGACCCTATTCCCGATGCCGGTGGGATACTATTTTTTATATTTTTAAATGTTTTTTTTTAAAGAAATATTGAAAAATGTAATTTATAAGGAAATTGATGAATACAGGACATAATAATAAAAAATAATCTTGTGTTTCCAAAATGATGGCCGCAATGGTTCGTATGACAAGATGTTCATAAATAATATCACACAACGCTGTTATATTTCTCATGTTACCATATTCCTTATAAGTTAGTCGTATGACGATGACTCAAGTAAATATTATTATTGCTAATTTACTTATGTATTTGTGGTGTTCGGCGGTCGTTGCTATGAAGAATGTAGAACAACTGTGCCAATAAGAGTTTGTTTATGTAATGATGATATCCGATGTATTATTTTATTAGAATAAAATGTTTTTAAAGTATATTACGTAAATGGAACTTGTTTTGTATTTTTATCAGTTTATAAAAAAAGTTGCAGTCAACTTTGTGAATTTTGAGGTCTTCGAGGAGGATGGCAGACGTCCTAACAACGCTGGGCCTAAAACTCGTACCTATGATGTATGATGGCGTATAGGGGGCATGAGCATTAATTTTAATTAGAGTTAGTTTTATTATATCCGGCAACGGGTTAAGGAAGAAATCATCATTTTATTGAAGTGCGGTGAGAATGCAAAATTTTGGGTCTTGTATTACAGTATATTTATTTATTAATTATGCTGTCATTTTTGTAACGGTTTAGGTCCAGAACCTGTTGGATTTTTCGAAGCCTATGTTATTATTCATCTAAACAGTTTTCAGATATCTAAGCCTCAGGTTTTAATTGTGTCCATTTAAACGAATAGGACATGTAAGCAGAAGCTAAATCGGCCGGCCATATTGGCCATAAAATCGATAACCGTTGGGGAAAACGTGTTCTTGAGTGGAGAACCCGAATCGAGGATCGAGTTCAGTGGCGTGCTATTGGAGAGGCCTATGTCCAGCAGTGCCCTCCTATGATATATTGTGCACAGTATTAGAAAGAGGTGTGAATCTTTCAGACAGCAGAAACCACAGAAAACTACGATTATCTTATTTATGATTATTTACGGTTTACTCACGTGCATTTTTCGGGATTGCCCGACTAGTTTCGGACCCGAACGGAGCCCTTAATCATGAGCTGAACACGCGGCGAGGTCGCGAGACGAACTCTTATCTTGTTACACAATATAAGATATTACAATTATCTTGTTACACAATGTTAAATAATTCCCCTAATTAGGTATTTCATGTATTTAATTGTTATTGTTATGTTGAATTGTAATGTGATTTACATTGCTTTGCCCTAAAAGATAGTTTAAACAATTTTCATCATTATTCTGTAATGATAAAGATGTAAATTGCGTGTGTTTATCATATAGGCTGGTCACGAGACATGCTGCTATCAAATTCTAATGTGTCAGTTCTGCAGTGTTTGTTAGTGCTTCGGCCACGGAATGGGGACACAACCTATGACTCACGACGAGTATCGGGTGTTAGACTAAATACACATTTATAATGTAATTTTAATGATGGTTGTTTAGCAAAATTACAGCAAGCTTAGTTTAGATTTATTCCCGCCAAATCCTTTTAGAGTTACAGGTAATAATGGTAGAGAATGAAACATTGATGTAAAGCGGTAAACTGTAAATCCTGATGCATAGTTTAAGTAGATTAAGGTGCAGGCCACACAGAAGAGCCGTCGCGTCGTGTAGACGGGGCAATACGGCGCAGAGGACGAAGTTTCGTGTCCGCGCCCCGTCGACGGCGACGTCGCCTCTAAATGTTTTACTTCGCGACGCTTCTACAAAGTGTAACATAAGTAACGCACAACCTCTTAAGGGGTCACTGTACTCATCATTATGAACAACTTTGGTACCTACGAAATAAGAAATCGAGAAAAAAATAATCAGCTGTTCCCTACATTTTTACGAGATATGCGAACAGACATGTAGGGAACAGCTGATTTTTTTTTCGCGATTTCCTGTTTGTTCCTAGACAGACCTAGACAAAGCACTATTTTGTTACGATAGACAAAGAAATTAGATAAGCAAAGTTCTAGATTTATTTTTATTTCTTTAAAGTCGCATTAAATGAATAGATAATATAATTCACAAAAGGGAGTAGAGTAGCTTCGCTTGCTAATAAGCAAGTAGGTATTGTAGTCAGTCATTATCGTTTGATTTTTTCAAAATAAATATGTTTTTTCAGTTATAATATCGATTATCGTTGGGTGATCTGGCAGAAACTAGGGGGACGCTATCGAACGCGAAGCCCTGGGCTCGTGCACAGAGTGCCCAGTGGGAAAGAGGGGCCTGGGTTTATTCTGACCGCGGTCCGCCAGTTGCCGACGGCGGGCGACGGTTGCTTTATTAGATCAACAGCTGTTGATCTAATAAAGCTACAATAACATGCATCTGCATGTTATTGTAGGCGATGCGGGTCGATTCACGAATTACGTCAGTTATTGATAATGATGTTGAATTTCCGTCCTTACAGGGATACTGTTACATACCGTGTATTGGGAATGTCGGGCGAAACGATAAGTGTTTGATTGAGTGGATTTTATTATGCGGGTTTATTATTGGGAATTTGGTGGAAGGAGCATAGCTTCCTCAGAAGTCTTAGCCATCATGCTCCCTTCTAATAAAATTTTGAGCGATAAGCTTCTGCGCTACGGGTCGTGGGTTCGATCCCCGCACGGGAAAAATATTTGTGTACCCTACAGATAGTTGTTCGGGGTCTGGGCGTTTTTAGTGCACGTGAAGATTTGTCTGTAAACACACCCACGATACAAGAGAAATCAGAGAGAGGGGAAAAGATGTTGTAAAAAAAAAGAACTTTTACACATGTATATTATTATGAGACAAATTAGTTATGGTAGAGTGGTTTGAATTTAATAATCAGTTTAAAATATATTAACTAGTGTTGCTGATGACTACATTAGACAAAAATAAGACCCATTTCACGCACGGAAGTGTTCTGTGTTTGCTTCCAGCAGTAATCAAAAAAGGTTTTATAAACCTTCACAGTCAAGTCTATTTGAAGATATGGTTTAAAAGATATTTGTTTCTTAGTGGGCCACTTTTGTCGAGAGAGATGTTTAACAGTGCCTGAGATAGAAATATGTATAATATTTAATCACTCAGATATCCATAACTTACTACATATTCTTTAATATTATAGCTAAGAAACTTATCTTAAATATCAAACAATTTGATAACTGCAGTGACTGACCAATTGGATTCTGCACTACGGGTCGAGGGTTCGATTCCCGCACAGATCAAATATTTGTATGGCCTACAGATAGTTGTTCCGCGTCTGAGTGCATGTCAAGATTTGTGTCTGTAAACGAACCCACGATAAGAGCGCAGAACCGAGAAAATACGTATATTAAAAACTCGGACCGAATTCGGATATTGCTATGCGCACTGCACCCGATCCGAATTTCTGAAAATACGGATCTTTTCTAAAAATCTCGGACCGAATTTGGATATTGCTTACGCACTAATCCGATCTCTGATCCAAATCCAAGCAATTCAGGGGCCATCTTTGGCATATGTCCGATTTGAATCCGAGGTAATGCGAAAGCGTTCATACAAACAGTACTACGGCTACTTCGGTCCGTCAATATTTCTTCCAAAGTGGAGACTCACGGATGACGGAGGGAAACCGGAGGACGGAAGTCGGATCTAGTGCGTAAACTACCATACAAATAATTCTATGACTACTTCGGAACGGATTTTCACGGATTCGGATCGGATGCAGTGCGTAACCGCTCTAAAGGAGAATTCAAAGTGCGGGGAATGTTTTTTTTTTTTTTTTTTCTTTTAAAAAAACGTTGCCCCACACTAAGATTTCTCTTGTATCGTGGGTGCGTTTACAGACACAAATCTCACAAACAAACAAACGCCCAGACCCGGAACAACCATCTGTAGGCCATACAAATTTTTGTTCCGTGTGGGAATCGAACCCACGACCCGCAGCGCAGAAGCCAATCGCTTAGCCACTGCACCAAACGTGTCGTCAAATTTATAATTTAAAAAATAATTACCTTATCAATAGTGGCAGCAAAACTGTACAGCGGTTTCTCAGACAGCATAAAGTTAACAGGCTCGTCATCTTCCCAAGATATGTGTAGTGAGGAGTTGAGCTTGGAGATCACGTAAATAACGGTGGGCATCCCTCTGGTGAAGTCCCATATCTGATGGATGGTGTCATGCCTGCTGTCGGCTTTTATGTATACCAGGGTTGTGCTTAGCTTGCAGTCTGGACACCCAGGGTTCAGTTTTGAGATTATCTGTAAAAGAGAAAAGGTTAACATCAAAAGGTAAATGGGCATTTTGTTCGGACCTGTGACCCACCAGCGACCACTAACGAAACTAGTCGGAGTATGTTAAAGACCATGAATACTACCCAATGAGATGAGTCGCATTGCTCAAAAGTATGGGAAAGTTTTTTTAGCAAAACAAGAATTAATATAAAAAAAAGGATTTTCGTATAAATATCCATATCCTTCTAAATATATTAAATGCTTACAAAAAAGCACAAAGATTTTCCTAAAAAGGTACAAGAATGTTTAGGAGCTTTTTTATCTTGTTCCTTGCAGTTTTTTGAACCACATAACTTTTCCCCCCATACATTTGGATTAAAATAAATACATTCCGTGAAATGTTAACACTAAACCTTCAAAACAAACCATATTTTTTTAATGGACGCGTACTTTTGAGGTACCGGGTCAAAAATGCCCAATGACCTTTGGACTGCCCCATTGGTCTAATGGTCGCAAGCGCGACTGCTGAACGTGAGGTCATGCATTCAATCCTCAGATCCTCATCCTACATCTGTTTTTTTTTTCGCGATTTCCGGTTTGTTCCCATAGTAAAAGTAGTTCATAATGATGAGTACAGTGACCTCTTATGAGGTTGTGCGTTATTTAATTTACACCTTGTATTTGGGACTTACACATAACGGCGGAATCAGGGTGTGCTAATTGCTATACACCTCTGCCTGACCCTTTGGAAAATGCAGGCGTGATATTATGTTATATTTTATGTAATATAATAGTAATTTCATTTCTTGAATGTTACTTAAATTTTCTTTTTTTTGTTTTAGGCACTTATAATAAATTATTTTACATACTTTTTTACTGTGGTTAAAGATGACAATTACCATTAATAAAAAAACTTATAAATATTTACCATAACAGGCTTTGATCATTGCTCTTAACAGTCATAACCCTTGAACTATAAACTTCATCATAATTATTATTTACATAACAATATTTTGTAAATAACATAACTGTTTGATCATTTGTTATTGTTTCCTGGAGATTATAATACATACCTATAAACTTTTAAAATCAATATTTCTGACACATTTATCAGTAACTAGCTTTTGCCCGCAGCTTCGCTTGCGTGTAATTTTAAAGCCGTGTTTACGCCCTTTTTAAGTGTACCTAGTTATACCTAAATTCCAAAAAGTTCGGCTTATATTTTGAAGAGTGTTTATGCCACATTTCAAGTTAATTACCCCTGGAATAAGGATTTTCATACAAATGTTAACAACCCATTTCACCCCCTTAGGTTTAGGATTTTCCAAAAACGCTCAAACACGTATATATCTATTTCTCACCAAAAGCCTAAATATTTAATTTCATGCTTCTTACTTCAAAAATACCAGATTTATCATACAAACTTTCAACACTTATTTCACCCCCTTAAGGGTTGAATTTCCAAAAACGCTCAAACACGTGTACATTTATTTCTAACCAGAAACCATAATATTTAAATTCATGCTTCTTACTACAAAAATGACGGACTTACATACAAACTTAAATCCTCTATTTCACCCCCGTAGGGGTTGAATTTCGAAAAATCCTTTCTTAGTGGATGCCTACGTCACAAAAGGTATCTACTGTCAAAATTTCAAGTTTCTAGCCCCAGCGGTTTAGGCTGTGCATTGACAGATCAGTCAGTCAGCTTCTCCTTTTATAGATATAGATAGAAGATAGATGAAAATTCTGTATTTTAAATAGATGCATTGTATTTTAATATCTACTAAATTATTTAACTAGACTGAATTATACTAATTTAGGTTAAACACATTAAGATAACATCATTATGATATGTTTACATTTGATTAACATGTTTGGAGGGGGGATGTTTAGCAAGACACCAGTGTCACCAGTACATTAGATCAAGGTTAAATATTTTTATATTTATCCTCTTTCGAGGTTGAATAGATTAGTTTCTGAATTATAACTTTTGTGAGAATGTTTTTTTTAAATTTTTTCTGAAAATTCATTAAAAATAACTTTTCAGTTTGGATTGTTTTTTTTTAAACTAGATTTTGTTGGTCTTTCTTATCTGACTATTTCTGAGAAGAAAGGTTAAAACAAACTCAGGGGTCAAGGTCTCTTTTAGCAGGTTCACTGTCCAGATAGCAGACACAATAGTTAAACATTGCCAATGTTCATATTCGTATGTTCATAAAGGGTTAATGTCCAGACATATTTTGTCTGTGTCCCTGTGTTGACTGGCCTTTTGAGGAAAGTTCCAGAGCAGTTTGAGTGGACCTGTCCCAATGGCTGATGCAAGTGTGGCATACTTGCATCAGTCATTGTGTAGATCAACCCTATCTTAGCTATCTTACGGAGTTCCATGACCCAACGCACAACACTACTACCAGTCAGAACCATGAAAGTAAGCCATAAAATACCCAAACTGCCAGACAGTTAAGAAATACTGAACAAAAGTAGTTAAATTAATAAAAACTTTGGATTGCCTGACTAGTTACAGACCCAAATAGAGGACTGAATCATGAGCTGATCACGCAGCGAGGTCACAAGCTAGGTCAATCGGTAGTTTGGCAATTCCAAAATAAAACCGCATAATACATAAATATTCAATAGACAGATTAGAATGAATAGATGGCCCACAAAATATATCTGCTTTAGCAGGAAAATATTCAGCACACTACGTCAGCTGAACTAACAATAACCCAATAGAAGCGACCTCCATAACACAAAGAGATAATTCAAAACAAAAAAGGGGGTGTCGACTTTGCGTCCTTGACTCCAACAATATTCCAAAAAAAAAGTAAGTATAGCAACAAAACCCACCTGTCTGTCTTGTCCACACGCGAAAGATAATAAAAAGCCAACTAATAAAGTTTGTAAATGCATCCTTATCGCAAGAGGAAACGTAATTTTTCACACAAAACAATTAATTGTTATTGTTAATATATCAGCGACACGGTGTCACAGTAGAATAAACAAATGATAATGACATCGGCACGTGTACTCGCTACGACGTCGACAATTATTCCCTACACGATAAGTATTATCAATTAAATAATTTATAGCTTTCTCTTCGTAATTTTTATGCGTTCACCTCGCATTTGCGTCATACTGTAATCACTAATCCTGCAAATTTTGATATTATATTTGGAAAGTTGAATGACGTTAGTGCTCAACTAAATTTCGAAGGAAAACAAAACTAGGTTGTCAAAGAACTGTTTTTCCAACTTGGTCGTATAGTATCTGTCAAGGGATGTCAGTTTCGTTTAGGAATGTAGCTGTCATTTCAGTTGACAGCATGATCGGATACAACACAAAATTAAAGGATAACACAATTACTTTCTATTTCTTAAGTATTTTATATTATCCGTTCATAATAACTTCATAAAACTTGTCTCCATCTATGTATATTTCGTATATTTTCGCATAACACGCATCTAGTCAGATTCATTGCGAATTTAATCGATTTGAAGGAAACTGCGACGCCCTTTAAGGATTTGCCATTGCCATCCATGATAGCAGTATCACATAAACGTGTTTTGCATCTTTCACTATTATAATGATATGGTATAAAATAATCAGCGCGCAAGGGTCCTCTTTTAAACACACCGCTTTTGAAATTATCTAGAAATAGGAAAATAACCATGTGTCCATAAATAAAACGCCAAACATTGTAAAAAAACTTTTATTTACACAGCAGTTTCATCACCAGTATTAGGTTTCTTTCTTTCTTCGTCTTCGCTCGGCGAGTGTTGTCTTTTCACATTCTTCTTATCTTTAGCGTGCTTGTTTTGATTCTTCATAGCCTTCGTCATCTTCTCGTCTCCCACACTGTTACAAAAAGAAAAACAAATTAACTGATTAAAAACCTTAGAATAAGTATACTTATTCTAAGTTAAAAACCAAATTCAGAGACACAATAGATGCCGCAGCTGAATAAAAAAGTTCATGCAATAAATTGGTTCATTCACAAAAAGCAAAAAGTCAATGCCCAGATTAGGTAAATAGAGTGCGCGCAAGATAAGTCTGCGCGCGGCCGAAATCGGAACTAATCATGGTCCACCAAAGTGTGTGCCGTTTTATCAATTTTGATAGTAGAACTACCTGATTGTAGGAATATTTAACGGGAAAATTATGTTAAGCGATAAAAAGATAAGCTTAAAAAGCGGTAATTTGAACTTTTGCGATCATGGCAACGTTTAGCACGCCCTCAGTCGCGCGCAGAGTTATCTTGCGCGCACGCTACAAACGGAACTTTAAAAAAAAAAAAAACCCTTACATGTCTATTGTGTTGTGCCACAAACTTATCTGGCCCGGTGGCCAAAAGTGGAACTAATGACGCGCTACGCTATTTTGAAATGGATTCGTTTTAAATTTTCGTTTACTTTTTGAAATGGCACATTTGATAATTACTTTATTATTATATAAATTACTTTAATGCAAAAAATATTTTAAAGCAACTATTATAAATGCGACAACAGCGACGCTGTCAGCGGGCCAGATAAGTTTGCGGGAGTCTAAGTGAAGCTTATCTCGGAATAATTCGTACTTGACAGCTGCTCTAGATCCAGGTCCCCAGTGTGGAGTAGGATTGTACTGGAAACGCAGTCTGCCATCGCGACGACTGATGGGATTCGCGTCGCATCGCTCACTGAGGTCCACTTGAGTTTTGATGTCTTGCGCCAGAATGTAGCGCGCTACGGCATCTGCTTCTAATCTGTATAAGTGATAAAAATGTATCTAATATAATTTCAAGACTTGATCTTTAAAGTAGGTACAGTTGAAGGCACAGTTATTAAAAAAACACTGGACCTATTTATTTAATTATAGACAAGCAGCAATATTGCTGAAATGTCTATTTCACACAGTGTTGAAGGTTTATTGATCACTGGCTTGCGCTCTGATTTTGCGCGATCATCTTATTTTGGCAGAGAGGATGGGTTATGAATCTCACTAGCTATGTATGTATGTAAGTTTGTGTCCTCGCACAGACTAAACTACTGAACCGATTTTAACGAATGAGGTGTCCTTGTATTGGTCTTGATCCAGAGAGTGTCCTAGGGTACATGAGTTCACAGGAGTACCATAATTGCATTATGCCTATGACATTGAAAGCGATACTTCGAACATTGATGACTCTAAGTGTGGCGCCACACTATGCCGAAATTACGCGACCGAAACCGGCGTCTATGTTTTTTATATAGGTAAAACATAACGTAAATTAAGCCTGGTGTGTCGCGGGTAATTTAAAAAGCATTGCAGGCGTAATCATGCCGAACTTCGGTCGCGTATCATCGGCATAGTCCCCCTTATTACAAAAGATGGTTTAAACCAAGACTAAGGTAAACCCAGGTTTAAAATATACCCATCTCTTTCTTATGTCATATAACAAAAAGAGACGGGGTTATTTTAAAACCTAGGTTTTTCTTAGACCATCTTTTGTGATAAGGGGGTTCGTGTTTAGACACTAAATATTAAACGGTACATACTTAGCAGGTTTGGCTGGATGTGTCTTCGCCCATGTCCTAATGATGTCCCACACAACTTGCGGCGGCGCGGCCGTCTTTATGGACATCCGCGATGCGTGCGAGTACGATACTTTGTAGCCCGCGTTTAGTATCGCTGACCTGTAAAGATGTTATAAGCTATTGAAGTTGTTGCTATGCTAGCACACAGTTCGATCGGTATATGAGTACGAGGTTATAGATGTAGAGGCAGTCTAGTAGGTATTCGATGTTTACGCAATGAAACTTTCGTGTATTGAAGTGTTCGTTAGGTCATCAGTAGTCGTTGCAGATAGTCAGAAAGTCGAAAAGTATGTCAATTAGCTGGTTTTCGATATCGGTACCTTTATAGTTAAACTATTTAATTTAAAAATTGTATAAAACTAAACAAACTTTTGCTCGCCAAAAGCGTTCAGGGGTCGAATTCTACTACAAGAAACGCTGATCAATCGCAACTGAACCGAAGCCGAACCGTTCAAATGACAAGTCGTTTACAATAATAACTGTCAAGTTGTTTGATAACAAAAACAAAACCAAACATTGACAGTTTTCGTTTACGAAAACTGTGGATCATTAATTTGCGGTTCTCTGTCTGTCTCTCTGTTTAGATTTGAAGTCAACACTAACCATCTAAGCCAGAATAATAAGAGACATTACAAAATTATATTTTCTGTCCACATTAATAGTTTCAAGTGAATGAATGAATCTGAAAGTTGTGGATCGTGATGAACGAAACCACAACCCATTACACATGTTATCGGTAGCGGGTAGCACTGGGCAATGTTGACAAAGGAAGGTAATCGTCGATATGGATCAACGCACCCGATGTTATAAAGGCGGTGGTCATTCGACGAAGCGAGAGCATTCGGTGCTGAACAGCTGAAGAAGTCTGACGTTTTATTTCTGACTAGCTTGTCCTTATTTTATGATCTTGTAATAATTGTGTAAAGTATTATATTGTGATCTAGTTCATGTTACTAACACTAACCTAAATACAAGTACTTTCAGTGGTGGAGAGACTATGTTGGTTTTATTTACTACATTTACCTTGCTCGCAATCCTGACATACCGATATTAGCTATAACTCTAATAATAGAATCACCCCTGAACGATTATGTTATTGTGTCTTTTTTACACAGTACACTGAAATAATACACACCTCATGACCAACATAGGCATGGTCTCCAAATGCACCCTCCCAAACAGTTTATCCATGCTATAGTACAAGGGTACATCTTGTAACTCCTCCCTCACCATGGCCAGCACTCCGGCTATTCGCTTGGCAGTTCCAAAGAGGTCAGGGTTATCTTCCACGTGGGTCAGGACACGGGAGACGAAGACTTCGTCATGGATAGGCGCTGACCAGAGTGGGCCGCCTAGCTGGTGAAGTGTAAATATAGAATTGAAAATATTTATATTAATTTTAATAATTCGGTGGTGTCCTTGAAGGTCTACTCTTTGTCTTCATGTGGATGTTGCGCAGGTGATTAAGGAATCTAATCTATTTAATAAAACTCTAAAACTGACTGACTGACAGCCAACGCACAGCTTAAACGGACGGGTCTAGAAGCACGAAATTTTGCACAGCAGTTCCTTATCCCTTGGTGCGTGACGTCTATAAATGGCGAATTGACATAAGGTGTGGCAAAAAAAATCGCGTGGTCAGTAGGGGTCAAAGGTCACGGCGCGTCTGATTAAAACTTCGATATCTCTTAAGTTACGATAGCTAGCTCTCTACAAGTGATGATATATGGATTAGTATAGTTAGCCTTGTAATGTATTGTAACTGTAGTGTAGTTTTCCTGTTAGGGAAATTTTCCCATTTTCCGGTGAAAATTTATTTATAATAAAAAAATAAAAACATTGAGCACATAGAACGAATTTTTGAAAATTCATCCCTTTAATGAGTTAAATAGGGGATGAAAGTTTATGTATAAGTGTATGTTGTATATCATTTTTGAAGTGTGGGAAATTCCATCGAATACGCGGCTAGTCAATTCATAAAACCCTTGAAACTTTAAGCAATCATCTTCATCACTTTTCAAGGTGACTATACGTTATAAATCGGGTTTGCCACGGCATTATAAAGTTTAGATAACACAAAGAAACTTGCTGCACAAACATCCCAGTTGTATGCTTTTAATGAACACAGGATAAGTTACACCCCTGACATGACAGACGCACACACGGGTGTTCATAAGAAACTCGGGTGCAATACAATATCCATTTTGCGTGACAAAGACAGAAAATGCCTCCGACTTAAAGTGAACCCTAGCATGAGAAACTTTAAACATAATGGACAACATCGAGCATAAGGGCCAGACTCCACCAAAGCGCAGATGTGCGGAGATGTCTCGTAAACAACCAATAGGAATTCGTTTTGAGTTGAAGCTAAGCGGAGAGATTTGAGAATAACGCAATCCTATTGGTTGATCGAGACATCTCCGCACATCTCCGCTTTGGTGGAGTCCGGGCCTAAGAAAGAGATATCGGCCGGCTTCGGCTTCGTAGAGCGTCGTCTTTGTCACTCATACTTATGTGATAGATACCGGACTGGGACTGTAAGTCTGCGGGCACGAAACTTGCGACGACCGAGCGATAGCGGGGCGACGCGACGGCGATGTATACAAAAGCATTGCACAGTATAGCGACGGGCACGAAACGGGCGACGGCGGAGCGGGGCGATCGAGCGATGCACGGGCGGCGGTGAAGCGACGGCGACGCGGAAGCGACGAGAACAAACTAGTTTGGTTTCGTCGCTTGCGCGGGTACACAGTGTTGTATTGAATTATTATTTTAGTAATGGAAATTGATAATGAGGAATTTATATCTTGTATTTTATCAAAACCTGCTCTATGGGACATTATTGGATGAACACGATCTCTAGGTAATTATAATTCCCTCATTAGGAGACTAGGCTCCAATAGTTTTCTTCGAAAAAAAACTCATGTTTCTCACAACACTGCTTGAGCGCGACTGATCGCCAGCTTGTTTCGTGCCCGCGCGAGATATCGCTGCCTGATCGCCCCGCTGCCGCCATCGCTCGGCCATCGCAAGTTTCGTGCCCGCAGACATAGTGGTTCGTGTGACAGAGATGGCGCTATAAAGCCGAAGCTAGCCGATATCTCTTTCTAAAGCTCGATGTTGTACATTATGTTTAACAGAATTTCTGATGTGTAATATTTACAGGGGGGTAGTGTATGTAGCTGGAGTTATATAATTTATATCTACAAAGTAAGGTCGATTAAAATATTTTTAAACAAAACATTACTTACATGATGTCTCTGATTACAATTGACACAAAACTCTCCGACAGGTGGCGCTGCGGGCAGGTAGGCTTTTGTTTGTGTGGGGTTCTTCTCTGTGGGGTTAGGTTTGAAGCCGCCCAACGGTTGTAGAGTTATGTTGTCGCAACCAGTGCATTGGTACGCCATCGATAACTTGCTGGAAAATGTCTTTGTTTTTAACTTCATATATTTTCATATTTTGCCTCGGACTACCTCATTGATCTAGTGGTCAGGTCCTGGGTTTGAAACCCAGGTCAAGCAAAGTGTTATTGGGTTTATCCGTGTGGAATTCCTCAATAGCAGCCCGGAGTCTGGATTTGTGCCCGGTTGATGGCAATAGGCTTGCCCCCTATTACAACACTGGCCAACGTAAACATCAGCTCCGTATAAAAACATTAATTTAAGCAATAAAACTAATTAAATCTTATTAAAACTAACATAGTGTGTCTAAAATCAGTTAAATCTTCAGTGTTATCGTTTACCAGCATCACAACCAACTCAGAGCGTTTTAAACTGCATAGACAAAGTGTCTAGTGAATGTGACAATAACTATCTATTGTGAGTGTAAAATAGGCTTGAGTGGACAAAAACAGTGACACGTGAACAAATTAATTAAAAAACAATGTACACATATTGACTAAAGTGTCCAGAAAGCAAATTATTTGTGTTATAACATTGTTCGTACATCAAAGTTCGTTTTTTCCATCATTCAAAATAGTATAATTCGTGTACGACAGAGCTACCAACATAAGCGTAATTCATACCGGGCGCGTTCCAGCACAACAAATAGTAGTTATCTTTAGCTTAACGTGCAAAAGCGCCATCTACTGATGAGTTTTCTAACTACATAACGTTGCGTTCCAATTCAACACGATTAATTAACCCTGAGCATAAGGTGACAAAGCGCCATCTACAAATACATGCTGACTAGTACATTTATTATTTTGCCATGGAACAAAAAATGGAATTTAATGAAAATAATGTCACCCTAAGAAATAGGCGCATTATGCGATCCCTCTCAAGTGTATCTATTGAATCACTGGATACCTCTTCTTCAAGTCTGGCTGTTAAGAGCATGATGGATTTATCTACACATGTCAAGAGTGATGAGGTGATGGAATTACAAAATTTGATTGAAAAATTAAGAGGACAATTATTGAGTGCACACGCGGAAATTGAAGCACTAAATTCAGATAATTCCACCCTGAAACAAAAATTAAAGGATGAATTACAGAATAATGAGCGACTCAAGAAGATGTGTACTAGCCTTGGCACCAGAAAAGTTGATACGTCATCGAGCAACTTAAAAAGAGCTAAAAGAGGACCGGCTACAACAAAGTCAAAGTTTTCTGCAAGAAAATTAAATCTGGACTTAGAATTTCACACTCCTAAGTCTTCTCCACAGATAAATTCTTCTGTTAAATCAAACATTGAACAATTTAAAACTAGCATAAATACGTGTAATCTGGAATGCAGCAGTAAGAAGAAAAATATCGGCTCACAAACTAACGAGGAATATTTTAATAACGCAAACAGTTGCAAATTGGAGTGCAGCAGTATTGAAAAGGATCTAGCTCCGCCAACTGACCAGCAACAACAGACACAAGACAATAAGGAATCTAGTCGAGGATGTGGACAAATAATTCTATTATCGGATAACCAAGGGAAAGGTATCGTACAGAAGTTACTCGAAAACAAAAATAAACTTATAATAAGGGATTATAACATACAATCTGTAACAAAACCAGATGCGAAAACTAAATTTGTCTTGGCAGACTGTAGCAACATGGCTAAAACATTATCTAAACGTGATAATGTTATCATAATGACAGGAAGTAATGATTCAAATCCAGTTGAGTTCATGTCAGAGTTATCTATAGCATTACATTTCCTGAAAAGTTGCAATGTGTTTATAGTAAATGTTCTTTACAATCGTGTCCTCAATGAACGTAAATTGAATGATCAGTTAAAGCTTCTTACGCGTAACTTTAGAAACTGTACATTTATAGAAACAGATAACGCACATGATATCTCACAACAATTAATTTATCAAATTAATATTATACAGTATAATAATAAATATCTTTCTTATAACAACCATAAATTTAAAAAAGGTATCAACCCTTGTGAAAGTATTCCTTATAATTTCCAAAAAGCCTATACTTCTAATGATAATTTAGAGCCGAAAAAAGGTACAATACCTTATTACTTCCCGACTCACAAAAAATTTGTATCTGATAAGTTTCAAAGAACATTTAGCTCGAATGATAACGTAGAGCCAAAAAAAGGTACAATACCTTACTATTTTAAAAATCTCAAAAAAACATCGCAAATAGACTTAAATTCCACAGCAGTAACTAAGAAAAAGTTTTTTCGCATCTAAATACTCGTTTGCAATACTCCACCAAAATATTGCTGGTGCCTTAAATAAAATGCAAGATCTAGAGGTAGCATTATGTGAGTTGCAAGATTTAGAGAAAAATGTAGCAGTGATATGTCTGAGTGAACATTTCATAAAAAGAAGTGAAGAAAAATTCCTTAATATAAACAATTTCTACCTTGGGGCCATTTATTCACGACAAGAACAACGGCGTGGAGGCACATGTATACTGTGCAAAAAAGATTGTAAAAGTTCTGAACTAGGTATAATAAAGGAACTTGCTATTGAAAAACACTTTGAAATATGTGGTGTAGAAATAAAACAAATGAAATTGATCGTACTATGTATATACAGAACGCCAAATTCTGATATCAGTATATTTTTTGAAAATTTCTCTAAGACATTACTAAGACTTCAGCACAAAAAACACAAAATAATAATTTGTGGCGACTTTAATATAGATTTGCTAATATCTGATAAAAATAGTACAAAATTTAAAGAATTAATGCTCAATTATGGAATGCAATACTATATACATAAACCCACTAGACTTAACAAGTGTATAGACAATATAATTGGCAATGTAACTAATGCAATAGGCGAAACATACAGTTTATACCTGTCTGATCATAACACAGCTCAAATTGTCACAATTGAACAGCAAATTAACAACAGAATGGATTACTATTTTATGGAAATTAATGATTTGAATAAAGATAATGTCAGTAAATTTGTTAAGTGTATAAGCTGTCTAAGTTTTAGTGAAATTTATGATATATCAAGTACTAATGAAGCCTTTGATAGATTTCATGATCTTTTGATATTATTTTATAAACTATGTTTCCCATGTATAAGAATTAAGAAAAAATATAATAATAATAGATCTAAATGGATAACAAAAGGAATTAAGAATAGCTGTAATACTAAACGATCATTAAGGCATAAATATTACTTAACTAGAAATAGTGAAAATAAGAATAAATATAAAACTTATTCAAAATTATTAAGAAAATGTATGAATAACCTACAGTCCTTGTGTAATCAAAGGCACATTACCTACTCACAAAATAAAGTTAAAGCTACGTGGGATGTTGTAAAACGCAACATGGGCAACGAGACGTGTAGGGAATACATCAGTAAAATTGTAGACAATAATATAACACTAACTTCTGGATCTGACATTGCGAATAAATTTAATAATCACTTCATTGATATTGCTAATAATTCCTCTAATTTCATTTATAATAAAATTGACATACATAATATAGAGTCATATGATAATAGCATATTTATAGAGCCAACGAATGCCACAGAAGTCTGTCGTATCATAATGTCCTTAAAAAACACAAAATCGTCTGGCTATGATAATATCACAACCGAGCTTCTTAAACGTATATCTAAATATATTTCGTCGCCTTTAGCGCATATCGTTAATTTATCCTTGGAACATGGATGTTTTCCTGATAGGTTAAAATTTTCTTTGATTAAGCCATTGCATAAAAAGGGTTCAAAATCCAACGTTGACAACTACAGACCTATAGCACTGACTCTAATATTTTCGAAAATATTTGAAAGAGTCATGTACGAGCGGGTTCTAAAGTTCTTAGATAAATATAACATTCTTGTTAATCAACAATACGGCTTTAGGCAAAATAAATCGACTACCTTGGCAATCTATACATTGGTTAAGGCAATTATTAACAATATCAATAGTAAAATATCTTCCTGTGCACTATTCTTAGACCTAAGTAAGGCGTTCGACCTCGTGGATCACGTTAGGCTTGTAGAAAAAATAGAAAGATACGGCATTAGGGGTCCAGCCAAAGAATGGTTTCAGTCGTATTTAAGTGACAGGAAGCAGTTAACAAGGGTAACAAAATTCAATCAATTAGCAAACCGTTTAGAGAATTTTGATTCTGAACCGAAAATTAATAGTTGCGGTGTACCTCAAGGTAGCATTTTGGGGCCATTATTGTTCCTTATTTATATAAACGACCTGCCACAATCAATAAAGCATCAATGTGTCCTATTCGCTGATGACACCACAATTATTATCAAATGTAGAAATCAACAAAACTATGATAGTGAAATTAATCAAACATTGAATGACGTTATAAAATGGTTGGATATAAATAAATTAAAAATTAATATTTCAAAAACGAATCTGCTTCATTTCAAAACATGGAAAAGTAAACCTGTACACCTTAATGTTGTGTATAATAATTTTAATGTTGTACAGGTACATAGTACAAGGTTTCTAGGAGTAACACTTGATGAGCATTTTACTTGGAAGAACCACATAGAAATAATTTGTAAAAAAATCAACCAATTTGTTTTTGCCTTAAGAAAGGTTAAAGATGTTACTTCTAGACATACCTCTTTAATGGTGTATCACGCCTATGTCTGCTCTGTAATCCGCTACGGTATAGTCGTGTGGGGAAACTCTTGCGAAATAGCGAGAATTTTTGTTGCTCAAAAAAAGTGCATCCGTGCAATGTTTAATATGGAGTGGTCCGATTCGTGTAGGCCTATATTTAAGTCACATAACCTCTTAACTGTACCTTGCATATATATCTACGAAGTTGCTAGGTTTTTAAGATCTAATACTACGTTATTTGAAAGAAATGACAATACAAATAAGAGGAAAGCTACATATTTGGAATTTCAAATACCAGTTCCTAAGTTAGAACTTTTTCGGAATAGCTGCGTTTACATGGCTCCTTTAATTTATAATGCTTTGCCACAGACGTTAACAAAATTACCTTTCAAAAAATTTTGCACTGCTTTGAGAAAATGGTTGTTACAGGAATGTTTTTATTCAATTAATGAGTTTTTTAATAAAAATCCGTGCAAATTCTTTACACTTGATCGTGCATTAAGATACAGACAAAAATAAGTTATGTTTGGTGTTTTGAATGTTATTTGTTATTAAGTTGTAGAAAAGTAATACATTTAAATACTCTGCTGTGCTAGTGTGATAAATAATTTAATTAATAGTAACAAACCCATATTTCTTCAAATGTGATTCATTTTGCATGCTGCTGTGTCAGCGAAACATGATGATCTATACATGTATGTAACAACTTTGTACCGTGTTTCTGGCAAATAAATATATTATTATTTATTATTATTACAGGGCACACACCCAATATACCGGTGGTTATAACGTTATTCCGAACTTAGAGTAATCTACCGACATTCTAGAAATACTCGCAGAAAAACATTACTTTTTACTGGAATTATTTTAAAACTGCTTTACAACGCTTTCAATTTAGACTATTGGTGTCGTACTGCAGCGTGCCGCATCGGATATCGTGCTGCAAACGGGAGGCAAACTGACGGTCGTGTTTTTTTATGCAGTTGACGCGACAACAGAGCAGTGTGTCTTCCGTACTGCGTATGCACGGAGGATGTATGATATCAACCGTCTAAATAGAAAACACCCTTAGCGCCTTTTCACATGTTCCAGGTACCTGGTGCCATTATGAGCTGTCGCACGGTACAGCAGTAGCGTCTAGATCTACACGCGCGTCGTCTCTCCGTGGTTGTACTTCCGAGACTGGCCGGCCAGCGCGTTTGAAACCTTGCGTTGTACTCCATACACCACTGTGAGTCCTGCTGCCGGTTAACCGGCAGACGACGACACACAGGCAACCGCCTGCTGGGTAAATTACGTCAGTGCGTGTGAAGGCGAGCCTACATGCTAATACCACAGTCTACCTATATCTTACTCCTTACAGTCGGTCAACGTAGAACATTGTCGCAGAGCAATCGTGCGGGGGGTTGCGGGGTGAAGGGGCGGAGGTTATGTCCCGAGTAGCCATACTGCATACTTGGGATATAACCTCCGCCCCTACATTATTTTGACATTTCATAGAACCTGTCAAATTTGCGCCCGCGTTGATCCGCTGTATGTAGTAAGTAGGTACACTGTGCTAATACACTTCGCCACCGGGTATCCGGTGCGGACTACCAGACAACTGGAATGTGTGCAAAGGCACTTTTGACTGAAGGCTTGAAGGCAAAAAAGAATAATGAAGTCTATCTGTTTGCAGCACTATTTCGTGCTTACCTAGTAGTTTTCTTACAGTGGATAGCACCGGTGAACACCTTGACGAACACTCGTATGTAGAAGTCAGCAGATACGCTGAGCAGTGGAACTATGTAGCGACTGTAGCGGTTGGCGTGCGACTCTATGCATTGTAGCATTATCCTTAGCGCCTGAAAAAGATTTCATGTAAATTTTTGGAAGGTGATAAATTCGACGTTTTTATTGCTAATGTTGTTTAAAATAGCCAGGTTGCATCCACGAAGACGCGCCCCACTCTTTGTCTAAATTGCTGCACTGCAAAAGTGTGCATTGTAAATTGCTATCGCTATCGTGTTGTCTCTATCGCCACACACTAGTTAGATGTGTACATTCGCACATTAATATAAGACAATAATAAAACATGTACCTATGCGCACGCACCACGCGGCTAAGCCCGGGCGACAGCTCGGCGACTAGACGCGACGACAGGCTGCGGCCGACAATTTTCATATATTTTGTTCAAAGCTCCGCACACTTGGCGTCAGAGTCGCGGAGTCGCGACGACAAGCTAGGAGAGTCGCGCGCGCTCGCTACTTGTCGCCGCGTCTAGTCGCACTATGCACGCGCACACACGACGACTAAGTGGTCAATCAGACTGCATTAGCGGGTGCGGGGGCGGGCGCGAGCGCTTCAATCTTGGCGTCTGCGTATTCACAGTAGTGCCGAACGAGCTATGGTCCGACACTTCGGCGGGTGAATCAAACAGACGCTATATGACTGTGAACGATATGGGCGGACTGAACCATTAGGGTCAGCTCACACCGAGACGCGACGCGACGCGACGCTGCGCGCATACTTTAAAAGAGCGACTCAAAATACAACTTTATTTTCTACACGAAAAGATACACATTTCATTGTATGCGTATCGCGGCGGCGCGCGGCGCAGCGCGTAGTCACGGGCTTCTTCCAGTATCGTCGCGTCGCGTCGCGTCTCGGTGTGAGCTGACCCTTAGAAACACACGCGCCACCGCGCCCGCGCCCGCCTCATGCAGGCGCGCGACTCGCGGGCGCACTGTGGATGCAGATTTACACGCGCCCGCGCTAGCACCCGCGACCACCTCCACTCTGAAATACGGCAAACGCGCGACAGCGCAGCGTCAGTCTCGCTGTGAAACAACACGGCCGTCTCTCTCGAATACTCTACTACTAATGATCGCTTCCTGCACGACGTCTGTCGTAACGACTAGTCGCCGATGCAAGATGTAAGCGACAGCTCCGCGGCTAGTCGCGGCGACAAGACGCCAGATGCAAAAACAACGCCGCATCTTGTCGCCGCGACTAGACGCGGCGTCAAGTCGCCCAGTTTCTGAGTTTCTGATGGTCCTAACTTTCACAAAAAGAAGTGGGGCGCGTCTTTGTGGATTGAACGCACTATACTAGTTACATTGTTCCTGTTAAAAAAAACTTATGGCCAGGTTATTGCAAATCACAACGTATAAATTTATTATTTTGTCACAATGCGAATTTAGCTAGGAGAAAAAGATACAATTTGAAGTATGACGGAATTTTAACAATGTGATGATGATTAGTGACACTGCCCGTTTAGGCTCAGCACAGGCCCAATACTATTTAATCTATAGAGATATATGGAAAGAACAAGCAACATTTACTTACCACTTCATGACAGCACTTAGTCTTCATACTAATAGCACCATATTTACAGTAACATGTTTCAGGTGAGTTGCCAGCTAACACTGCCATGTCAGTGGCAGTTATGAGCAGTAAGCCTCCATCCTGCACACTCTGGACCGCTGAGTCGAGGAATACGGATGGGCAACCGTAAGGGTCCAGGTCTATTGCTGCGAAACGCTTGGTGTGGTGCTTGTGTTTATACATTAGCATGCTGGAATTAAGAAATAATGTTAATAAAGTTTCTCATACTTACAGGAAATAATATTCTCGTAATTTAGACAATACTTCCTTTTAGAAAGGATTGACAGTTGGCAGAAAAAGATAAAGAAAGAAAAGAGATGTAGCAGGGGATAGATATTTGCTCACAAATGACAATACAACTTTGACAAAAGTTCCTAAGATTACATCCAGAACATAGTTTACCTTTTCCAAAAAAAACATTGTACCTACTATTATTTTCTTAAATTAAGGGCCTACGCATACCAAGTATTTTCTACGCGCCGTTGAAGAGCGTTTCCGTCAAACCCCATACATAAAAAAAGTGATCACGTTTCTTAAGGATAGACTTAAACGAAAACGCGCGTCGACAGTACTTAGAATGGACGTGGTGTGCATAGGCCCTAAATTATCTCTTGCGTATTTTTTATCTCTTTGTAATGTGTCTCGATTGTGCGAAATAAATGTTTTTTCTTTCTTTCTTCTTTAATTTTCAAGTTAAGCAGACTTTGACATACATTTTTGTAGGTAGTTGGTACACGTTCTCTGTAGCAAAACACGGTACGTTTGTGCAGTGCTATGCATAGGCGACGAGCGCACACATCGTGTGTTTGCATACTTTTTGTAAGAAAATGCTGGTTGAAAAAAAACTGTATGTGCAGTTGTCAAAGTGTTAATAGAGATAAATATCTTACCAAGCATCATCATGGCTAGTTTCAATCAAGTTCTCCACTTGATTATGCACTATGTTTGCCTTGATAGTCTCCACTGCTTGCTCTGATAAGTCATTGGCCACAATCTTTGTTATATTCGGCACTTCTTTAGCATAGCGGATGCTACGAAGTCCAGTTGCTGATAGTGCTTCTAGTATTGAAACATCTATCTGTAAAAATATTGAACATATTAGCAACTAGTATGCCAAAATGCCAACCCACACTAGGTCAGTGTGGTGGATTAGACACTAAAGCCTTCTCATCCTGGGAAGAGGCCTGTGCTCCATAGTGGGACAGTTGGGCTGATTATAATATTAGCATCTAGATTGTTAAATACTAAATTGCACCAATAAATATTCTTTATGCATTCAGGGCTGGATTAAGGGCGCGTTCCCACTATGTCGTAACGATTAATTTATCGTTGGACGACTGTCGTCTCTAGCTGTTCCCATTAATACGATTGTTTGTCGTAATTTTTTTTATCGTTTAGCGACTATCGTATCTAGCTGTTCCCATTGGATCGCGACGACATTTTATCGTTTCACGGCAGTCGCTTTGTCGTTTACACATCATTAGCAAGCTACAAATCTACAGTCGCCTCTACGTTTTCTTGGAGATGAGTTGTGCGTTTAGGCTCCTGAGTTGAGGGGGAAGGGAAAACACGTGTAAACGACGAAACGATATTTTTATCGTGGCTACGATACATTTGCGGTCACGATTTAGTCGTAATGTTTTTTTATCGTTTTACGACTGTCGTGCTAGCCGTTCCCACTGTCATGACAATCTGTTGTCACTGCAAAAAATGTTGTAGACGACAGTAAATCATGTCGTTCATAATACAATACATTTATTCGCCACAAGATATCGTATACAAGGATATTTACAAAATTGTTATAAGTCCGTCATATCTAGCCATTACAAAGGCATGCGAATTTTTAAAATTGTTTTCATTACAATGATCAATTATTTAAATACTACTGTTTACATTATTACCTATTTATTACATTAATTTATTATTTCAAAAATTCATAGCCATGTCACAATCAATATTAAGTTATACATTTCACAATATTATCAAATTATTAGGATTTATTTGCAAAAAAGTCTTCAATAGTGTAGAAAGAACGGACTGTGAGCCATTTTTTTAAATGTATCTTCATTTGCATTACTGGTAGTTCTCTAATGGCTTTGGGGACTGCATTAAATATTTTAATGCACATTATAAATGTTTTTTTTTTTTTAAATGTTGTCTTACATGCTGGCGCATCAGCAATTGGGTTGGATCTCTTTTACCAATAATAGAATTATTATAAGCGCTAATGAATTGACTTGGATTCTTTTTTACAAACACGCAGATATCCATTATGTATAATCCAACCAAAGTTAAAATATTATTCATTTTGAATAAAGGTTTGCATGTCTCAAGTGGCCCTACATCACACAAAGCCCTTACACATTTTTTTGGCTTATGAAAGCTCTGTTTATGTCTGTGGAGTTTCCCCACAGTATCAATCCATAACTTAATACGGATTAAACATATCCATAATATGCAGTAAGCGCTGCACTTTGACCTGCTAAACGTTGGAGTCTACGGAGCGCATAAACAATCTATTTAACTTAGTACATACGTTCTTTACATGTTGCTTCCAATTACAGTGTTGATCTATTGTAATACCTAGAAATTTTGTATCCATAGCTTCTTCGAGACTTTCACCTTCATATGTGATATTTAACGTTGGACGATGGCCTTATAATTAGAAAATTGTATAAATTTTGTTTTAGATACATTTGCACGGAGATTATTTGCTGCTAACCAGGACATTACTGATTCTATAGTTGCATTTATTGTATCTTGGAATGTACACGAATTATTATCTATGTCAGGTATTATTATTGACAAGTCATCGGCAAATAAGATAGACTGATGCTTTATTACATCGGGTAGATTGTTAACATATAATAAAAAAAAGGGCCTAGCACGCTCCCCTGTGGTACTCCGAAACTATTTATAACAAAAGGGGATCTGTATGATGTCATATTTAATTTATCGTCTATTCTCGCTATCTCAACACATTGCTGACGATTTGACAAATGACGATGTTCTATATGTGAACACCTCCATTTAAACACATAAGCCACGACACTTAAAACTACACGATTATCTGTCGTCACGACAAAGTGGGAACGCGCCCTAAGCCATACAGGCCCCTAAGCAATGAAAGTCTCAGAGTCCTTCACCACTTTTCTAACTTCCTAAAAAAGATACATTTTAACATTAACATCATTTACATAGCTATGTGATCCCTATAAGCAATGTAGGGCCCATAGGCAGTTGCCTACTTTGCCTTTAAGGCTCCTAAACACAGTGCCGCCGGCTTTGCCACCGGCATTGCCGCGCGCCATGCCGGCGGGTGTTTAACCAGGCCGCCGGGCATATCGCCTATTGATTTAGGCCCGCGCGGCATAAGCCGGGCGGCAAAGCCGGCGGCATGTGTGTAGAAGCCATTAGGTTAATCCAGCTCTGTATTCATAATAAATAGTATTGCAAAATCAAGAAAGACCTGGATATGAGAACCAAAAGAATAGCAGAAAATGGAGGACTGACAAGGTCTTACTCAGCAGTAGGTAGAAAATGATTGTCAATAATACTGAAAAAACAGAAATATTGTTATTAGGTAATTTACTGCTTAACAATTCAACTGTTTATGTTTCAACCACCTGTTGCAGGATTGTCCCAATCATTTACTTTTTACTTATAATTGTGGGTTTCTGTGGTACAGACACATGTAATAATATGTATGATACACAATTAAACCATTGGCCGTAACGACTATCAATACAATACAATCAACCTCCCACATGGCAACAACCTCGTATGCCAAGTCTCGATCAAATGAAGAAACATTGTTTACACATAGCAAAGTTAAAAAGCACTTAAACAGGAGAGTTTGTAATTAAGAAATATTCAAAACCATAACTTTTATATAATTTGTAGAAAAGATTTGTGTAATATTTCATAATTCTTAGATATTTTAGAAGGAAACAGCTTTTGAATTTTGCAGTGTATACATAGTACTACATATGACATTGCATGCTGCATTAATTGGGTACCCCCTGATAACTTAACAAGCTCTTGTCATGCACTTTTATGAATATAATAGGGATTAATGAAGGCGTCTACATATAGGAATACCTACACAAAAAAATTATGTACTAGAAGTACTAGTACTATTAAAAGAGCTGCTACAAGTTCCCAGGGTGAGACCCAATTGATGTGACTGTCTGTATATAATGATATTAGCCAAAGAAAGACTAAAGTAATACTGACTATCAATAGAAGCAATGTACAATTAATAAGGTGTTTTGCTTGAATAACTCTAGGTGTATTTTAATTTTTAAATAGTGATAACAAACCTCATTAGAAACTCCATCATCTTTAACATCTTCCTTCACATTTTCTATCCTATTTTTAGCTCTCTTCTCAGCCTTTGCAAGTTTTTCAGCTTTGAAATCATTTGAAAATATACTTAACACAGCTATACTTAAATCTCTGTTGAACTCTTGAACTGGATTGTAAAATACTTTCTCAGTTTTAAGACATATTTCAGCTTTCCCCTCTTTTATTGTCTTCTGGTTTGTAGAAGCATCCATTTTCATAATTCTCTGAAGTTGTATTGTAAGGAAAAGGTTATGTTTACAATGAGGTTATAGGAAAATTAAAAGTTGTTTAAGATATCTGCTGACTTACTAAATATGGTTACAAACCTGGCTAAGTATTTTAGCTATTCTACGATATTTTCCTACATTCATAAAGTTAGTAAATATAAAAAAATACAATTTTTAGCGTTCCATAATAACGAAGTAAAGAAAAGAAACGTCAACGTCAGTGAATCAGACAGATGGATGATCCGTCAAGCAGTTTGTGGCTTGGGTGGGTGACGTTTAATTTATTTGTCAATCTTTTATGTTTTCGAACGAAATCCAGTTTTTCCTCTAGGTAAGCGTTTTCAATCGTATTGAAAATGTTTATCTTAACAACAAGTTTCTTTTTATGTTGATTTTCCTTTAACTCCAAAAATTGTTTCACATCATGTAATTAATATTCTTTGTAGTGTGTGCAGTCCATAGTCAATCAAATCATCAAATGTCATGTCATGATGATGGCTAAACTAAACGTCTAACTGACGTTTCATAATCTCGCAATTCTTGAAAAATCTGGAAAAATAACCTTCTCTCTAGACATAATATTTTATTTTAAATGGAACAAAGCATATAAAACGTGAAGTTCGGTTATAGAAGTCTAAAAATGCACACTGCCAGTAGTTTGTTGCGGAACAGTTTCTTCAGTCCGAACTTGAAGACATCTGTGGTTCGCAATGTAACCAAAGTTGCATCACATAGTAAACCGGTGCAAAGGTTGTGTTATTCTGGGGTAGCTGGTGCGAGGGGTGCACGGATATGTAGTTATAGTGGCAATTATTTGAGTCCGAGCAAGCAGGTTGGGTTTACGAGGTATTTCTCGACGAATAAGAGTGACCCGCCTGAAGACGATCCTGTGACGAAGGAGGAGACTCCTCTGTTCAGTAGCCAACTGCCGGCGACGGTTGCAGTGCCAGAGGTGTGGCCGCAGGTTCCCGTCATCGCTATCAATAGGAACCCTGTCTTCCCGCGTTTTATCAAACTTATTGAGGTAAGATCCTTAATAAACATCTCTTTTATCCATTCATACTCGGTACACTTACCTGCGGTCACTATGTGCAGTACTATAATAATTAGATGAAAACTTTACGGCTACCCTACTTTACAAATATTACTAACAAGTATGCTTAGCGGCTTAATTTGTGTGAAAATAATACTGTTATTTTCTGTGTATGCGATTCTGTAATGTAATTCTTTTGAGAAAGTATAGTATCTTTATCTGTAAGATGTTGTTCAGTATCTAAAGATTTCTGTACATAACTAGCTGTACGTAAGTGGTGTAATTAATGAAGTTATTTATTTGTCTTCCTTCTGTCTAGTTATCTTCAGTAAATGGTAAAACTTTGAAAAGTTTAATTAATGTTGTGTTGATATTTATAAGGAGTAATATTTATGGGCTGAAATGCAAATGTGACATGTTTGACACTGAAGCTTATCATACTATACTCTTTTCAACGTTAGATGAGTCCTAAAGAGATGCTAAATACCTAACCTGGATAGCCTGCAATGAGCTGCCAACCACAGAGTCGAATCCCAGGAGGGAACTGATTCTACATGACACACAAACTGGCAACACATCTGCTCATACTCATTGGACTGATTGCATGATAAGAAAAGAAAACAAAAAAAAAACCTGTCCTGACTGACATTTCTCTACGAAACGTTACCATACAACGAATAACAAGTATTAAAAAAAAAAACTCGTATAATATCTCTATTTGATGATATTAGATCATGCCATTTACGTTTTTTCGATACCTAGCAGTCTTCTTACGGCTACAATTTACAAAATGATTGCAATGTCAGGACTCATCCATTGAACAGAGTACAGGATGGGTAAAAAATTGTGGATCAAACGAAACAGGGTGATAGTTAGGGTTATTTGCAGCATATTTTGGTAGTACACGTTTTTTTACAGTAAAGTCGTAAAGTTACAAATAATTTTTTCTGAGACTTAAAAGGTATTAAAAAAAGTGCCAATACTCAAAAATTATGGTACCCACTGTCATAAAAGCACTTTTTTAGTGATGATACATTTCCTAGAAGCAACTAAACACCATTTATTGCTATAAAATAGGTACCCATTTTACTCTAATTTCTATTTATTGTAAATGGTATTTTCTTTAAAAAAAACACTCAAGTTGTCATAACTTTTAAGGAGATCAAGTTAGGGCTCTGACACAGAGATATTTTTTACTGCAAATAATCCCAACTATCGCCCTGTTTTGTTTCATCCACGAATTTTGACCCACCCTGTATAATAGTAGGTATTATTAATGTAAATCTTTTAATAATATTAATTTAATCAATATTACCAGTACAGCTGAATAGGTTTATGGAAGGAAGTTATCCTGAGTATTAACTCCTTAAAAATATGAAGGCAAAAGCATTTTATGGTATTTTTATACAAATAAATACTAAAATGTATCAGTTCCGTAAGGAACTATTAGTTAATTTGTGGTATCAGGCACATCCATAGACAGCCTTGTTATGTACAGTTTGGATACACATTCTGATTACAGTTATAATTTAAAGATTTACTTCTAATTCTAATGTTAAATAATTTTATAGTTCTTATTTATTAACTGAACAGTTCAGCCAGGCTAGCATGTGCAGTGTAAGATAATTTTGTTAATGCATTATGTTATGCTGAGATGAGATAAGCTATACATTATCTCATCTTGGTATGAGATAATTTGATGACAACATTATCTTGCACTGGGCATGTTAGGCTAGCAGAGGACTGTCATAATGTCCGACAGCCTGTAAGAGTCATAATAGGGAATATACATGTAATTCAAAACAAAGTCAAGAAACATAGCATTTTTTTTACATTTTTTAACGCATTACTTATTTTACAATTAATTATTTAATGTTACGTTTTTTTTGTGGAACGGAACGCAATCTCGAAACGCGTCGTCTTCGAAAATGCCGAAAGTTACATCAAAATCCATGTGAATAAATCTTTAAATAATCTTTTCTTAGCAAACTGTTTGATTTCTTATTGAGATGGGTTAGTCAGTGCGATTTATGCTTGAATAAAGCACAAGAAATAATTTAATTGATATGATTTGTGGCTAAAAAAGAAATGTAAACAAAGCAGTATCGAGGATTATGACATCACATTATGGCCGCGAAAATAACGGATGTTTGAAGTGTAGAAGAAAATTGTTGAAGTTTAATAATTATTTTGAGCAACAAACAGTATTATCTTTTGACTTTTAATACTTTTCTTGGCTTTATATTACTGTTTTATTGATTAAGAGAGAAAAAAAAATACATGCATATTCCCTATTAGCACTGGTGGAGACTGGATGTATGCTTCTTGCAATTATTTGTAATTATAAAAGAACCGGCCAAGTGCGAGTTGGACTCGCGCACGAAGGGTTCTGTAAAAAATCACGTTTGTTGTATGGGAGCTCCCTTAAATATTTATTATATTCTGTTTTTTAGTATTTGTTGTTATAGTGGCAACATAAATACATCATCTGTGAAAATTTCAACTGTCCAACTATCACGGTTCATGAGATACAGCCTGGTGACAGACGGACGGACAGCGGAGTCTTAGTCCCGTTTTACCCTTTGGGTACGGAACCCTAAAAAGTAATCTGACACAATAAATTTAACAATAAACAGAAATATTAATTGAGCCATAACAAGGACTCTACTCAGCCTCCATTATTCAAGTAAAAACCAAAAAATATTAATGTATTAACAGCAAAGTAATTTTATCAATTCTTTTCAGATATCCAACCCAGCTTTAATAGATTTAATAAGACGCAAAGTAAAACTAAACCAGCCTTACGTTGGCATCTTCCTACGCAAGAAGGAAGATGAGAAATCAGACGTTGTATCGAACTTGGATGACCTGCATGAAGTGGGCGTGTTTGCACAGATCCATGAGATGCAGGACATGGATTATAAGTTGAGGCTTGTTGTTATGGCGCATAGACGGATAAAGATTACGGGACAGTTTATTGAAGATGAGATTGAGAGTGGACCTGCTGGTGAGTGTATTGCTATTTCAAGGGTTTATGGGTACATTATGCATTATGGATGCATTTCGTCTCCCCTCCATACAATACTATGTGTTTGGTACTTCACTACCGAAAATTTAACGACAAATTAAACACTTAATTTTATAGACAAAAATATCCCCTTTTATAATAACAACCCCTTCTGTCTGAATGGCAGTCATTTTGATGTTCATTAAAAATGTAATATCTTTGGATCTCAGAGTTTTGAAGCCTTCAATTAATTATTTTTTTGCAAGCTGACAATCCCAATCTATTTATTTCATAAAAATGGCAAATGAAAAGAAAATTGCTTTTCATGAATTTCCTTTTTAAACAACTTCTGTCTTTGCCAAATGGTTACGTGACTATTTTAAACCATCTGGCAACCCAAGAAGTCTGTTAAAAAGGAATTGCAACTTTTTATGAATTAGGAAAGACCTATTTTTTTTTTTTAATGAAATTGATGAGGAGTGTTGCCGTTTTTGTCTATAAAATTAAGCATTTAACATGTTCTTACATTTTCGGTAAAGCAATACCACACTGTACACTACTTGTATTGTCTCAATAATTATAAAATGTATCCTTCTATGTGAATATTATACCTGTAAAATGCATAGTTATTCTTGACAAGCAAACTTCTTCCCTGTGTTGTTATTATTTGTTTGTTTACCTTTTTCCAAACTATGTTGGATCAGCTTGCAATCTAACCAGATGCGGCTGAATACCATTATTTTTCACGGAGCGATTACCATCAGATCTCCATAACCAAGTTACTGGGCAATTCTGATATCCTAAACTTAGACTAGCTGTCAGACTTTCTGGCTTCTGACTACCTGTAACAATTGTCATAGGTTACTGTTACTTATTAATAGTGTTTTAGCTCTTTTCTTCCTTTGAGCGAAATTGATAAGGATAATTGATAGCTGGGAAGTCATGGAGAGGCCTTTGCCCAGCAGTGGGATGACGCAGGCTAGAAATGAATGAATGAATGAATTGAGAGCTGGTAATCCTGTCATTCCCGGAAGTTGTTATACTGTATGATATTGAGATTTTATTTTCATACTCATTCATTTAGAAGTGTTCTATATTGCCATGTAAACTTTCATCCAAAATTCACCTCACCCAACTTCATTTCTGAAATGCTGAAATCATTTCAGAAATGAAGTTGAAGTTTCCGCTATTTAACGTGGAGCTTAACGTTGCCCGCGAAGAATCTGATGCGGAGCGGCGTCGGCGCAAGTACCGGAACACACGGAAGCAGTCCAGCAAGGACCCGGAGACCGAGGCATCGGATAAGGAGGCCAAGGAGGCAAAGGAGACCAAGAAACCTGCACCCGATCAAGTGATAATGGTCAAAGTGGAGAACATGGTGCACGAGAAGTTCCAGCAGACGGAAGAGGTGAAGGCTTTGACGCAAGAAGTTATTAAGACGATCAGGGATATTATTAATTTGAATCCTTTGTATAGGTGAGTAATAAAAATATTTACTATCTAACATTAATTATGTTATGCCTTAAAAGAAGATGAATATGAAGTATAAGACAGTGTTCTTGCTCGAAACGTCGGCGCGACCATCTCGTGATCAATGCCCGCGAATATATGCCACGGTTTCGCTGGTGGATTCATGGCCATGGAGGTGGCTGCCAGGCGCGCAGTACGTAGCGAGTCGCAAATTAGGCCGCTCAATACATACATATTACTGAAAAAAATTGCAGCAGATGTCACGTTAAAATACGATCTTAAAGTCTCAAGTACTGTAATTATAGACACAATAGATAGACAATGGCAATGACGAACCGGTTCGTCGGTCAGGCCGCTAGCGGTTTCAAATCGGCCTTAACTTTGAAGATAAAAAAAAATGTTTTTATTGAGCGTGTTTTTTTGGGGGGCGCAAAATTTGATCCTTGGCCTGGGCACTCATGACCCTGTAATACTCACTCAATCGTATGTCACCCAATAATTGTTCAAAAGTACTTGACCCGAACAACATGCTTGCATGATATCGCGCAACTATGTCATGTTATTTGAGGCCGTGACTTCGATACCACATTATTTTTGTAGTTGGTAATAGTTAATCCAACTGTGTTGCTGTAGAAAAGTGGGCGGTCTTCTGTATCAAGCTCATTAGTACAGGCAATCAATGAGTCTTCTTCTCTCGTGTCAGCACTGTTGTGAAAAGGTTAGCCAGTCAGCAAAGTTGGTAGCGGGGCTGACTGCCCAGGGTGCGCTGGACGTTCATTTCATTTTCATTTCTAGCCTGCGTCATCCCACTGCTGGGCAAAGGCCTCTCCCCATGACTTCCAATTTTTTCGATCCAGAGCCAAAGTGGACCACTGGTCATTGGTTTTGTCTAGCTCGTCCCGCCATCTTCTTCGAGGTCTGCCGCGACGCCTTTTGGCTGTGTCAGGGCTCCATAAAGTGGTTATTTTGGCCCCCAACTCATTGGGCATGCGGGCCACGTGTCCGGCCCAGGCCCACTTCAATTTAGCGGCTTTTTGAGCAACGTCAGCAATTTGTGTTTTGGAGCGCAGTGTGGTGTTGCGTATATGATCCGTCAGCTTGACGCCTAGAATGCTGCACTCCATGGCACGTTGGCAGACCTGAGTTTGGACTTTTGAATGTTTGTCAAAGACCAAGTCTGGGATCCATAGGTCAAAATGGGGAGAATGCACATGAATGCGCTGGACGCACTTTACTTAATTCACTTGTCCACTCGTCACTCTTGGAGGCTCTTTTCATGCACCCAAAAATCAATGAGTGATGAGCTGGCAATAGCAACACATTAAAAATCTAGGTTAGCTCATAGCCAGTGTAATACAAACTTACAATACATTCCCGAAAGTTGACAATACCTTAGGAATACGTGGTGCACTACATTTTCAAATTCTTAGGACCGCGTAGCGCTGGCGCGTTCAAAATCGGCGCCCTAGGCAGTGGCGTAGCTATGTAACCAAGGACCCCGGGGCAAAAATGAAATTGGGGTCCTATTTAAACTAAATACTTTGAAGGTGCCAAACTACTTCATCATCAGCTCCTTATCGCCCACTGCAGGGCATAATAATGCAAAGCTATTTACTAGTAAGCATTATGTATAACGCAGCAGATAATTATTTAATCGTAATTCCTAAATTATAAATGTGAAAGTTTGTTTGTTTGTCACGCTTTCACGTAAAAGTCGTTGGTTAGGGGCCAAAAATTTATAGTCAAAAATTCTTTATTCAACTAGGATATTATATAACTTTTTCGAACGTCGTTCATGGAGGCCGAGGGGCCCCTCGAGTTTGGGGGCCCCGGTCCACTGCCCCGCCTAGCCATACGGTAGCTACGTCACTGGCCCTAGGCGAATATCTGAAACTAGCTTTCGCCCGCAGCTTCGCTTGCGTGAAATTTTGAACCCGTTAAGTGACGATTTTCCATACAAACTTTCATCCCCTATTTAACTCCCTTAGGGGTTGAATTTCGAAAAATCCCTTCTTAGTGGATGCCTACGTTACAAAAGGAACCTACTGTCAAAATTTCAACTTTCTAACCCCAGCGGTTTAGGCTGTGCGTTGATAGATCAGTCAGTCAGTCAGCTTCTCCTTTTATATGTATAGATGGCGCCCCTTGAAAAAAAAATTCGCGTAACATATGCTGCTGGCACTGAATCGCCTGTCCCCTGAATGTGACCCTTGCCATGCTGCCCCTAAGTCGAGCGCCCTTGGCTTGTAAGGTCGGGCCGGCCCTGCGTTGCGTTCAGGGTGGCGTTGTATAGGACCTCTGAACACGATCACTTCGTTCTACACCACGTCACATTGCGGTGCGCTCGCCTCGACGTTTGCTTTCCAAGTCAGGAATATTATACAAGGTTAATCGGAAAGGGGGTACTAATCCGAAGCCCACTTATAGTACTTATCGCTGATGACTGTTTGAAAGCAAGTGTTAAAATATCAAAATTCGATATATATTTTTTTCAAATAAGATGATTTTAATTTTAGTTTTTTCAAAACTTCTTCATCCCTGCTTTAGTTACAAATTCAGAAAATGGTGCTTCTAATTCATGAGCCCAAATATGACCTAAAATGTAAACACAGCTGATCATAACTGGGGATAGATAGATTTTAGAGACTTTTTTTTGAGATTTTTGAACAACTGTTTCTCTTCAACTATTGACTTCTGGGAAAAGTTGTAGAACAAAAGTTATTCATTATTATGGGTACTTTAACACCCTTTCGGATTAGTACCCCCTTTCTGACTAACCTTGTATATAACATAATTTCCAGGGAGTCACTGCACCATATGCTGGCACAAGGTCAGCGCGTGGTGGACAACCCGGTGTATCTGTCGGACTTGGGCGCCGCACTCACGGGCGCTGAGCCCAGTGAACTACAAGCTGTGCTTGAGGAAATGGATGTGAGTAGTCTTATGCAGGGACTAACAACTGTTGTTAAATATCATCATCATCATTCAGCCCAAAGACGTCTACTGTTGGACATAGTCCTCCCCCAAAAAAGGGGGTTTGCCGTAATCGCCACACTAGGCAGGCGGGTTGGCGATCGCAGTATGGTTGTTAAAGTACTCAGAGAACGCTGCTGCCCATCCTCTAGAGAATCCCTTAGTCGCCTTTTACGACACCCACGGGAAGAGATGGGGTAGTGCTATTATTTAAGTCAGGCATTACACGAGAGACGTTGAATATCGGTAACCACTAATTTCTATTAATCATTATAACTTGCTATCTTTTATTTTCGGTATCAACATTTTGTGGTACTGAAATTTTAGGATACCGAAATTTTCGGTAAATCCTTTTAGATAGGTATGACGTTACATCGTTAAATAAAAATACCGTAATTTTTCGGTAATTCAATGCTTTTATTGATGATTTCTCAAAATTAAAATGTTTGTTGTTTACCTTGCACATCATAAAATAATCATTTTACGTAATCACTCCAGAATTCATAGATTTTTTATGGTGCAAAACAATTTATCGCTAAGTAACTGCTTGTCCACTGAAACAACTTTGAAGATAGATATTGGCATATCTAGCCTTCTGGATAGTTAGATCAGAATAAGATATAATTTTCTGACTAAAAGGATAAACCTCCCTTTGAAGGAAGTGTAGTGAGGGGGAGGATGTAACAATTTACAGCTACATCAGACATTGCTTGACTAAGACTGAAATACTCACCAGCAATCTTAACCAACCATTTTATTTGGCAACAGATACCAAAGAGGCTGATGATGTCGCTGTCGCTGCTGAAGAAGGAGTACGAGCTGTCCAAGCTGCAGCAGAAGATCGGCAAGGAGGTCGAAGAGAAGGTCAAACAGCAGCACCGCAAGTACATCCTGCATGAACAACTCAAGGTTAGTAAGAACTGCTGGGTTTTATAAGTATTTTTGCGACATCAATCACGCCCATGCCACATGCGAACTCCGCAACACTGCTGCTGTGTAGCTTACTAAAACAACGTACATAAGGACCACTTTCAAGATGACGTCACAAAATGTAACACGCAGATAGTATATATGTATATACAACCGCCCAACATCAACCGTTGGACAGTAACCCGCCAGGCATAAGACTCGTCTGTAGTGAAGTAAGGGCTCTTACACACCACGTTTTTTTTCAGGCGCTGTCGACGCGCGTCGCACGCTACTATAACGCGCTGCAACCGCGATGTTATCGCAACCAATTTACCTATTCACACGTTCATAAAATTGTAGTATGCAGACGATGACTTTTTCGCGAGCTGTCGACGCGCTCGTAGCGCGGAGTTACATCGATACAGACGCGCTAGCACAGCGCGTCTCTTTAGCTGCAAACACATACTTACAGCGGGTTTTAATCGGTTACTTGCCGATACGCGCGTCTGTAGCGCGATACACGCTCCTCCGCGCGCGTGCTACACGCGTTTTACTTTGCAAGGAGAGTTGCTCACGCGCGTCTGTAGCGCGTTTCTTATGAGTTTGCAGCGATGCAATCGCAAGTAATCTGCCTATTTCAAGTTTAGCAGCGCCGACAACGCGCGATAGCGAAACGCGCGTCGACGGCGCCTGAAAAAAACGTGGTGTGTATGAGCTCTAATGTGTTGCTTCTTTTCTTCTTTATAGCCAAAACTAAGATATTATACTTGGTAAACAACATTCATATGGTCGCAACTACTACTGCCATAAACTGTTTTACTTAAAATTAGATCAGTTGCTGTGATATCGAAAAATATGAATGTCGAGAAGATCATTTTTAAGCAGTGACTTTGGTGATGGATTGAAAAACTTTAACACCCTTATTCATAAACAATAATTAAAGGTTGTTTAACTAAAATGGTTCTAAACTCTATTGCCATCTCTATTCATTGGCATACTAATGACAAGGACATGTATAATTTAATCAGCGTTTAAAAATGACAATCTTGTATGAATTAGGGGGTAAATGATGATAGAATCCAGAGTATTTGTATTGGTCTAAATTTTTTCGCTTGGGGGTAGGATCTATACGGTTCACCTGACTAGCTACCACCCTCACATTGAAGCCTGCGCCAAGCAGTGTCGTCTGTATGTGAGAGCCTGAGGGGTATAGAGACATCCTTCTATATAAAATAATCCCTATAAATCTCTGTTATTTAAATTCGCGTGCTCCATCTTAGACCCTGTATGCGCGTACAAGTGCGACTAAGGGCCTGTTCACATCTCCACGTCACGACGTCGTTAACGTGGAACGGTGCGGTAACGTGGCACGGTGCGTTGACATAACGTGCAAAGAACAATGGTCACTTTGTACTAGGAAAAAACAGAAATTGTTCCCGAGATGAAACTGTCACCAATATATTAGTGCATTGTTAGTGTATTTATTGGATATCTTCGTTTATTTTTAAAAGATGGGGAAATGTAGATAATCTTATTTTAAAAAGACTATTTTATTTATCAGAACGCTGTATAAAAATCTAACTTCGAACGCATCCGTAATTACTTATGTTACTAGAGAAGTCCATACTTTTTCTAGTCTATTATGATTTTATTTCATAAATCGAAATAAAATCCCAGGCAAAGTCAACCGTATACTCTCACATCAATATTATACTAAGCTTAGCCACTAATAGAATTTGATGTTACTTCGTGGTAAATTGTTTTGATAAAGCCGTGAATTAGATATAAAACTAATGATTTTACATCTAAAAATCGATACTGTCATAAATCGATTGATTACGTCCCTCCCTATTCTTGACAAGTAAAAATAAATTGACGGTTTTCTGTAGCTAGCTACTATTAACTAATCTGTGGTTTTCTGCGCTGACCGTGTCCATGGTAACTAGGGCTTTCAAATACCGGACTTTTTCAATACCGGTATCAATACCGGTATTAGTGTGTTCAATACCGTGATCACGTGATCACGGTATTGAACACAAGTTTAATTAGGACATTAATAAAACCTCTAAAATACGTGTTTTTATTTTCGAATCAGTCTTTATTATGGTTACTTTCTGAAAATAATAATACAAAACACTCTTAGTAGTATAACAATTTGGTATTGATTGATTATAGGACTAGGAATTAAGAACGTAACGTGCGTGCTAAGCGTGACTAGATTTATTTTAAGTTTTGAACTTAAAATAAATCTAGTCATTTTGCACGTAGGCATTTCACATAGACTTTATAACGTATATATAAGTCCGACGATTTCGGGAATCAGCTTAGGCGGGGCGCGGGAGGGTGAGATAGAGATAAGAGAGGGCGCTTGCGCTGATGAAAACATATATCCGTTTAAATAATTTCGCTGACTCCCGTAGACTCATCCCCGAACGGTTCGGTTTTCGAAACCAAACACTGTTGCATTCGGCAATTGCACCGCATGTTCGAACACATTGGCTCCCGCTTCATGCGCTCGTACAAAACTGGCATCATATTCTTTGATGTAGCGAAAACCTTTGACAAGGTCTGAAACAACGGTTTATTACACAAACTGTACCAATTCAACATGCCGGACCGTCTCGAGCCCATCATTCGAGACATTTTGTCGGATCGCACCTTCCGCTATCGCCTAGAAGGCATCCTCTCGTCCCCTCACCCCATCCGCGTCGGTGTCCCTCAGGGCTCCGTGCTATCGCCCCTTCTTTTCACGCCGTACACCAGCGACATTCCCAAAAGTGGTTTGGCCAAGTTGGATCTCTTTGCCGATGACACGGTCATCTACTATTCCGGTAGGAGTATCGATAGCATCACTCGAACCCTCTAAACCGCAGCCGTCACCCTCGGGATCTGGTTCCGGTAATGGAGAATAGAGGTGAATCCCGAAAAAAGCGCAGCCATTTTTTTCGAGAGATACGGTGACTTCCACATGCATCCGTCCCGTCCTCATGATCGGCAAACAGATCCCTTGGGAGATGAAAGCTAAATACCTGGGGGTTATCCTCGACAACCGTCTGAAATTCATAGACCACATCAAAACGGTGTGCACTCGCGCCGCTTTTGCTGTCGGTCGCATCCACCTCATCCTTAGAGCGCGCAGTAAGTTGTTACTTAGAAATAAACTGAGAATCTACGTGACGTGCGTCCGCCCCATCTTGACTTACGCTAGCGTCGTGTTCGCACACGTTAAGCCTTCCCGCTTCAAATCCTTCCAAACCCTCCAGAATCGAGTGTTGCGCAGAGCCGCGGCTGCCCTGTGGTTCATACGTAACGATCAACTCCATCTTGATCTAAAAATGCCAACCGTCAGGTAATACCTCAAACGCGTTTCCAAGCGTTACTTCGACACTGCCTCCCGTCATCCGAACCCCCTAGTCGCCGCAGTAGTTCTCTCATCAGTAAAGTACGCCGTCCCAGGCACACACTTTTAGAGCCCGATGATGAAATTACCCTCCTTATGGAGGGAGGCGAGTAAATCGACCAGCACATTACACAACGTCCGCCACCATCCAGCTTATCGTCCTCGCAGACGATGCCCGTCGCGACGTCTCACCGCCGCCGGTCACGATCCACCGAGCTCTCCCGTCGTAGAGCCGGTTGTCTCTTCTGACTTCGCAGTCACGCTGATAATTCAGCCCTCATCAAGCTGTCTCCCCCCCCCCTAAGCCCCCGCCAGCAACGCCCTAAGCCCCGTGGTCGTCCCACTAGGGGTCGCCCTTAGTGCTGTTGTTGCAGGTAGTCATGATGTTAGTGTAGTACAAGTTGTATAAGTAGTTAGCTTAGGTTAAGTATTTTACGTAGAAGGGGTCCGCAAAGACCACCGAGAGCACCACAAAAGAAAAAAAATGGCGAAAACAAGTGTGAAAGTAACATCACATCGTAAATTGTACCATATAATACAATTTCTGACTACTTATTACAACAAATCGCAATAATATATATTAATGTTTGTAATACCGTAATCACGGTATTGGCTCGTCAATACCGTGATTAAAAAAATACCAATATATATCCGTGATTACGGTATTACGGGATCCCGGAATACCGGTATTGAAAGCCCTAATGGTAACCATGTCGTTGTAGTTTCGGCGACGACTGTGTTCTCCTCGCTTATTGTTACAATATCCTTTGGTGTTCTGTGCGATTTTATATTATTTTCCCTTTTTTTTATATTTTTGCATTGCTTACAGATTCCGATTGATCTTCTACTCTTGTTGACTTGGCATTTGTTTAATGGACTTGGAATTGCATCACGTTTTGAATCTGTTAATGGAAGTGGCAAAATATCTTGTCTCTCCGACCTTTTAAAAATATATTGAAGGTTGTACTTATTTATATTTATATATGCGAATGAAACGACATTATGTTTCATCAAGTTACGTTTTGTTAGATTTTACTAGTCCAAGCATGTTAGCCGAGTGATCATTGTTCTTTACGTTACCGTATCGTAAAAATGCACGTCAGGATCATTGCTAGATTTATCGATGGCCATGTAGATCCTGAATTTTAATAAGAGAAACAGTAAGGTATGGGTTTAAAGCATCAAAGCACATAGACGGCGACTAACTCTTGGGCGTGGAGAGCGCGGCCGGAGCGCATATACGTGTGCGCTTGCGGCTAGAGGCGGAACGTGTTACGATACGGTAACGTTAATTTGCACGTTACGTCAACGCACCGTGCCACGTTACCGCACCGTTCCACGTTGTCGACGTCGTGACGTGGAGATGTGGACAGGCCGTAAGGACAAGGGAAAACGTTGAAGATAATAAAAAAACATTTTGCCTTTATTCGTCAATAGGTGATCAAGAAAGAACTAGGCCTAGAAAAAGACGATAAGGATGCAATTGGCGATAAATTCAAAGAGCGTCTGGCCGATAAGAAAGTACCTCAAGCTGTGCAGACTGTCATAGACGAAGAACTTAACAAACTCAACTTCTTAGAGAGCCACAGCTCTGAATTCAAGTAAGTTAAGCTCAATTCACACACACACACACACACGCAAGTTAAGTACTGACTTGATTGCCTCGACGCTCTAGTGGTCGCAAGCGCGACTGCTGAGCGTGAGGTCCTGGGTTCGATCCCAGGTCGGGCAAAGTTTTATTGGGGTTTTCCGGAATTTCTCAGTAGCAGCCTGGAGTCTAGATTTGTTTGTGCCCGGTTGATGGCAATAGGCTCGCCTATTATTACATTACATGGGATTTAAACATAACTGCGAAATGAGTGTGTACTATACAAGGTTTGTCGGAAAGGGGGTACTCATCAGAGGGCCGCTTAAAGTATCACTGATCTTTAAACAGTTTCACTGTTTTACTCGTAAAGAGTAAAAATTTCAAAATTCGATAATTTTTATTTCAATACAAAACAATTTTTTATTTAATTTTTTTCAAAAATTATTCACCCCTTCTTTAGTTACGAATTCATAAAATGGAGCTTCTAATCAGTGACATCAAATATGACCTAAAATGTAAACACAGCTGATCATAACTGAGGATAGATAGATTTAGCGTATTTTTTTAAAACTTTGAGCAGCTGTTTCTTTTGGGGAAAGTTGTAGAAGAAAAGTTACTCATTATTATGGGTACTTTAGCACCCTTTCGGATTAGTACCTCCGTTTCGACTTTCCTTGTATACAAGTTTATACATCTCTACCCAACTCTTCGGGCAATACAGGCATCTTAAAATTAACTACCGATCCTATTCTCCAGCGTTACCCGTTGCTACCTAGACTGGCTAACCTCACTGCCCTGGGGAGTCACCTCAGAGGAGAACCTGAAACTGGACGACGCGCAAATAATCCTGGACGAAGACCACTACGGCATGGACGATATCAAGAAGAGGATATTAGAGTTCATTGCAGTGTCACAGCTGAAGGGATCCACGCAGGGAAAGATTCTGTGCTTCCATGGACCACCCGGTGTCGGTAAAACTAGTATAGGTGAGTTCTTAATTCAAAACCAAATTTTTATTTCTCTTAAACCATTACAGGCGCTTATGGAAAGTCAAAAGACTGACCAAAAATGGTGCTGTTTTTTGAGAGTTAGGGTAATGAAACGCTCAGTTCGGGATTTAGAATTTTCCTTTTTACTTATGTATTATTTTTACTTATGTATATATGGCGTCTTCGGTATGCATTGATGATGTGGCTATACCATCAATCAAACGTTATTAATTAGATGGAGAATAATATGACGAACAAAAGTTAATATGCGGTAACATAACCTAACATCAGTCTGAACCGAGATAAATGACAATTTATTGAAACGCCACAACATAATACATAAAAAGTGAGAAATACAAGTTCAAATATATCATTCATTTTTGTGATAGGCTTATATACCGACTAATGTTTCAACGATGGCCGCAGTATAAAACCGAATGCACCACTTCCTATAGTGATTTGGTCATTGTATTTTAGGTGCACGGCTCCAATTAGTAGTTTCCTATACATAGAGAAAAAACGGCAAGAACATCATTGGTCACTCTTTTGAAATCAATTGGTTTTATATTGGAGAAATATGTGTTGTTCTCAAATGTTGGTATGTAAAGTTCTTAGAAAATGTCATAATGTGTATTTGAATTAAAGAAATTCTTGAAGTTTCTTTTGAAGAAAGTTAGTCATTTTCAGATTTTCAAACATGTCTATCACCTAGTCTAATCAGATCCGGCTAAATTTTATACGGAACGACAGCCATCAGACCTCCGCAACACAGTTACTGGGCAATACGGATATCCTAACGTTAAACCGCACTCCCAAACTGAATTTCGACAAATCGTTCCATGACAAGATTTTAATTCGACACTGTGGAACTCCGACATTACGCTACTCCGACAATTATGGAACTTCGACACCTAATTTGGGGCACCCCGACACGGATAGGTTAGGTTCGAAGGGGATGACGGGGCTAGAGTGAGCGAGCAAAGCAAGCGAACGAAGCCCCCGTCATTCCCTTCGTGTTAGGTTACTTTAAACCTCAGTGTCGAAGTTCCATAATTGTCGGAGTAGCGTAATGTCGGAGTTCCACAGTGTCGAAGTAAAATCTTGTCGTAAAACGATTTGTCGAAATTCACTTTGGTAGTCGTTAAACCGGTTGTCACTTTTGGGCTTCTGACTACCCGTAACGACTGTCATATGTATTCGTGTAACACCCGGGACCGACGACTTAACGTGCTCTCCGAGGCACGGAGGGGTCTCGATGTGTAACGAACGGTTACCCATCCACTGACTGACCTCGGCAAGCGCAGCTTAACCTTGCTAATCGTATGATCCACGTGGTTGTTAATTAGCAACGAGCTCCGATTTTCACACATGCAGCATCAAATATCGGGACGAACAGACTGTTCATGATTACCTAAACAACTAAAGAAACGAAACTATCTCAATGGGATAAAATTCTTGTCAGAATGACAATTATCGTGTACTCTGTTCTTTCTGAAACACACCTTGTGTCATTGAGATAGTTTAATTTCCTTAGTTGTTAAGATAATTTTGAACCGTCTGTTCGTCCCGATATACAATGTGTAACATAAATAACGAACAACCTCTTAAGGAGTCACTGTACTCATCATTATGAACAACTTTTACTATGGGACCAAACTTGAAATCGCGAAAAAAAAACAGCTGTTCCCTACATTAATGTTCGCATAACTCGTCAAAATGTAGGGAACAGTTGATTTTTTTTTCGCGATTTCCTGTTTCGACCCATTGTAAAAGTTGTTCATAATGATGAGTACAGTGACTTCTTAAGAGGTTGTACACTTATTTATGTTACATCTTGTATTAGACGCTGACTGTACGCTGTTTAATTAACTTAAACTTGTAATTACTGTGGTCGCGGTACCATCCACCTGAATATCTTTTCGAAAACGTAAAATGTACTTTCAGATACTAACAATACGGTATATTTCAGCTCGTTCAATAGCTCGCGCGCTCAACCGTCAGTACTTCAGGTTCTCAGTGGGCGGCATGACGGACGTGGCAGAGATCAAGGGACACAGGCGGACCTACGTGGGAGCCATGCCGGGGAAACTGGTGCAGTGCTTGAAGAAAACTGGCACTGAGAACCCTCTGGTCTTGATCGATGAAGTGGACAAGATTGGCAAGTAAGTGATATAATAGCTTTCTTAAAATGATGTATGTACAGCTTTGCTCAGTATCGGAGTAGTTCAGTGACATCGCCTGTACAGCCCGAAATTTTGTTAGAAAATTTCGGATGCGCGCCGTATTGCACTCTGCTCATACATTTTATACTAGCGATGCCCGTCGTAATGTATCGCAATTGATCGTATCAATACACGATATACATATATCGTATGCCTTTGTATCGATACTGTAAATATCGTATTGTTGTGTACGTGGAGTTGCAGTAGTGTTGCCTTTAGTTTTAACGTTTAATAAACACAAAGTGCATTTCGTATGTACCCAAATCACTCTTAATAAAAAATATCCACACATTTGATTTCACTGGCGGAGCCATGGCAGCGAAATGAATTAAGTTCAAAACATTAACACAGAATAACACAGTTTAATAAGATTGTTAGAGTAACTACATTATTATAAAATATAAAATCAACAAAGTCAAAAGTTATATTTACATAACCTTACCTATCCGAATCGTGTTACAAAAGTTAAAGCCGCACCTACAAGTGTGGCGGCATTACAATAGAAGAATAAGTTTGTTTACATTTGTAATTTTTGTTACTGTTTGTTACCCATCTTAGTATTTCATAAACCAAATATCTCTTTGTACACACAACTGTACTCAATACAATACGATATTTTTGATGCAATATTCCGGCGAAGTGATACGATACAACCAAATATCGCATTGACGTGTATCGATACATAATATCGATATATCGCATTCCGTTGTATCGATACACCAAAATATCGATACGTATCGGGCATCGCTATTTTATATTAAACCCAGCACACTGTCAGCATTTGTCGGATCCGGTAGCTTGCGGGCTCTGGTACTAAATGCACGCGGAGAGGGTCTTCGCCAACGTGTCAGAAATTTCTTATAAAGTGCGGCCGAGCTTAGGGCTCCGTCAGCATCATTTACAAAGTAGACTCCCGGGAGAATATGGCATATTCTTTCTTGTTCATGTAAATAGGTACAAAAGTACATACAATCCGTATCTGGCTTATCTTAGAGGCCCATAGGCCTTCGTGAAGTCACAGAACTTATTCAAAAGCATACTGCTAAATTGTTAATCAATTAAACTTCTTTAGTGGCATAGATTATTGTATACAGTATTGCAGTTTTAATTAAAATGTAAATTTTTTCGTAGGGGTGTCCATGGCGACCCGTCCTCAGCTCTCCTGGAACTCCTCGATCCAGAACAGAACGCGAACTTCTTAGATCACTACCTCGACGTGCCGGTGGACTTATCCAAAGTTCTGTTTATCTGTACTGCTAACGTGGTGGAACACATACCTGAACCGTTGAGAGACAGAATGGAGCTCATTGATATGTCTGGTGAGTTGATACTTGATAATCTATCTACTTTTTATCAAGAGTTTAAAGTTTGGCCATGCGGAGGGAAAAGGCTGCGTGGTACTCGCAACTAGCGATGCCCGATGGCGAGATGTTATCTCGATGATTGTCGATGGTGTTCTCTCGGACTACAGTCGAGACGTTGGTTCGAGATACAATCTCGAATAACTTTCAATCCCAATTCGAGCGCAGTCGAGAGCTTCGGAATACGGACTCGTCGAGTCAATCAATAGTCATAGATAGTCAGAGACAATCGAGTATCATCGACGACTCAGCGCGTTGTAGTGCAGCATTTATTTTGAATAAATGAGTTTTGAATAAATGAGTTTTGAAGTGGACTCAAGTCGATTGACACTCGCGGTGAGCGAGAACTGTCAACCATAGAAAAACATCTCCATTGTTTTGTTGGAGAGTGAGACATAGTTGACTCGACTGAAAATTTTGACGATTGCGATTGTTTCGATTGTTGAAACATCTTGGAATCGCCCATCGCTTCTCGCATAAAAGATACACGAACAAGAACATTTTCTCTTAAAGTTATGGATGACTCATTCTTTATCAATTCCACTTATATCTTTCCCTCCAGGTTACGTTGCCGAAGAGAAATTAGCGATAGCTCAACAATATCTGGTCCCCACTGCACGTAAGAACTGTGGCCTTAGTGAACAGCAACTAGACTTGACCCCTGAGTCTTTGCACGCCCTCATCAAGTCGTACTGCCGGGAAAGTGGAGTTAGGAATCTGCAGAAACATATCGAAAAGGTGAGTCTCAAATTCAGGCAACTCTTGGATGACGCTTCTTCTAAAAATGTTCGGAGCTAAATTAGTCTACTGGTGATGCTGGTTTTCGCTATCGGCCAGGGGTATTTGAGTTAGCAAATTGTGTGGTTATCAATACTGCCGTACGTTGACTAAAAGGCAGTTAAGCCACAGTTGGTCGAATTTGAGGTTTTGATGCCATTTTATAGAGTTGAAAATTCTCTATCGTCCTGTCTTGGAATTGTTTTTATATCTGTTGTAGTTGCGAAGTTACACATAACACAAAGCGCCTAAGGTATGGTTAGCGACTTTTTAGTATCGTATTACTCATTTAACATAATTACAAAATCTCTTCTTCTTCCTGCCCTTATCCCATGTTACTTGGGGTCGGCGCAACACGTTTTCTTCTTCCATTCCGTCCTATCACCCGTCATGATATCACTGACACCCTTCTCTTTCATATCATTCTTCACACCATCCATCCATCTTTTCTTTGGCCTCCCTCTTCCTCTCCATCCATCCACATTTATACTCATAACTCTTTTTGTCACATGCGTTTCATCTTACAAACATCTTACAACATAATTACAAAATGCTTAACTAAAAAGTAAAAATGAATTTTGTGAAAAAACTGAAAGGGATAGATAACTGAAATATACCCAAAATTATAGAGCAATTAATATTGTACCTATTTCAATTAACAATTTTGTAATAATAACTTCCCTTTCATAGAGACAACGATTCCCACCTTTTTCGCTTATAACTCAAAAGTAGACTTTTGGGCTTAGCTGCCTTCTCGATAACGTACGGCAGAATAGACTTAAGTAACGTGTATGTAACGAGACCTTTACCAGCTCCTCGATTCAGAACCTTTTCGATAAGCAGTTGTCGACCAATTCGGTTTGTTATCTCTTTCCGTCTACTAAGCTAAAAAAGGAGATGGTCTTTTATTTTTTGAAAACAAATGAATGAAACAATGAATCTTAGAGAAAATTCTCCCGAAAAAAAAATGTTGTCGTAAGGAAGTCTCCAGTTTTTGCCTCTGTTATTTGAAGTTTAGGTAAATTAGCTCACCCTTTTCCGATCACTGCTTATCACACAAATAAATTTTCAAGGCTCTTTAAATGATTTTAATCTTGTAATCATTTACTTTATTTTTTTGTACAATATGTAGAGAGGATTTTAATTTTTCCATAGATCGCACGCAAAGTCGCATACAAGATAGTGAAGCAAGAAACGGAAACTCTAAGAGTGACCGATGAGAACCTATCGGAGCTAGTGGGCAAGCCGACGTTCAAACACGATCGTATGTACGACATCACACCGCCGGGAGTCGTCATGGGACTCGCCTGGACTGCCATGGGTAAGTGTGTTTATACTCTAGGACTTTACTGTTTTACCGGGCTTTAAGACACCGTTTTACCTCGTAAAACAAGTGAAGCTGTCGGTATAGTAGACGGGGAGTCAGAAATCCGTAATGAGATAAATTTGAGCAAAAACACTAGGAAGCGGTGAAGGGAGGGCTTTTTGTGGGATGTCTATAATATTGTAAAACTAACGTTCAAAAAGAACTAAGTAATTCTAGTCTATTTTGAATAAATGAGTTTTTGAGTTTTGAGTTTTGATTCAAATTTCTTGCTAGTCTTGTTTTTAAAGTCTAAATTATCTTTTCTTGTTATTGTCAGCCGGTGTCATTCCACTGCTAGGCAAAGACGTCCAACCTTGATTCTCAGAAGCATATTAATGTAACTACTCTGCAAGTCTGCACTCCGTACTTTGAACTATTCATCTCAATTTATGTACAAGTTAAAGTTGCGTCTACGCTAGGCGAGCCGAGCGCGAGCGGAGCACAAATTCGCGTAGCGTAGGCGACTTAGGTCGAACAAGCACCTCGAGCTTTTGGCTCACGCACGACTGTGCTTCGCCAATTGTTAGTTTTTTGACGAACACAGGAATTTGCGTCGCGGAAAACTACATTCAAGGAAGGTTTTTTGTAGGCTCGTTGTAAGTCCACATTCGCCGCCGCAGACAGAATGGATCCGTTCGTGCTTGACTCGCTGTGCGTAGACGCAGCTTAAAATTCAAAGTATGGAGTGCAGACTTGCAGAGTAGTTACATCGAACCCAGGTCTTGAGCTACAGTGCAGACTTGCAGAGTAGTTACATCGGCCCCTTAGGTCGTGAGCTAGAGTGCAGACTTGCAGAGTAGTTACATCGGCCCCTTAGGTCTTGAGCTAAAGTGACCCATTTCATTGACCAACTTTTACTAGTCATTTAGTTAAGTATTGTTGTACCAGGTGGCAGCACTCTGTTCATCGAGACAGCTCTCCGCAACACTGCCACAGACGACAAGTCACCGTTCGGCTCCATGGAGCTGACGGGACACCTCGGTGACGTCATGAAGGAGTCCGCGCGCATCGCACTTACTGTGGCTAGGAACTATATGACCATGTTCTACCCGGATAACAAGTTCTTGAATACAAGGTGAGATTTTTTCAAGTTAAAGTGTATTTTGGAACTAGGTATACATTATGACTGGTTAGTTGCTTTTCTTCCGAAAACCATGAATTCTGCTCATCAGTCTGTACAACTTTTTACTATGGGACAAACTACAATACGGCCGACGTATCTTGGGGAGTCTGAAGTTAGCTGATTAGCTGCGCAGTAGACAATTTCGTTTCTAAAAGATTCATTGCGCAGCCAAACAACTAACTTCAGACTCGCCAAGATACGTTGGCCATATTGTATAAATTCGTGAAAAAAAGTGATTGGGCTAAAATGTTTTTGACTGTTCAAGGCCTCATAGGACACTAATACTTTACCTCATAGTATACGAATACTTATAACAATCATTATGGGTAGTCAGAATCCCGAAAGTCTGACAACCGGTCTAATCTTAAGATATCGGCATTGCCCGGTTGAGCGGTTTGACAGTCGCTCCGTGTAAAATACTTCAGCTGCATCTGGTTAGACTGGTGGTTGGGAAAAAGCTAGGCAGAAGAAGGCTTCGTTTATGAAGACGCGGATCCGTTGCGAAGATACCATACATACAACTACAGCTTAAATAGTACTCGCGGAAAAACGTGTTTCCATAAACGCTCTGATTCATCGTCATTTGTGTTTGACTATTCGTCCCGCATCACGTTCCTCGTCTTCATAAACGAGGCCTAAGGGTGACCAATCAACATTGAGCTATGCTGCGTTGTGCTGTGCTTAGCTGAGCTAACTTTAAGGCTTAAAACGCACTAGCGGCCAGCCGCATGGGGTGTGCCGCTTGCGGCTGGCCGCAATATACAACGTTATTTTTACTTTATGCGAAAACCGAGACACCCCAACAAGATTTTCATCAGAACTGCCTGAATATGTGTTTTTTTTTAGTAAATCTCCAAGTTACACCTTAGTTTATGTCGCGTTAAGTTCGCTAAAAAAGTGTGAAATGCCTGAGATGTGCTATGCAGGAGTTGTCTAATACACGGAAACTGACCGAGCGGACCATTTCAAGCCTCAAGGTGTCTATTCCCGTCAATTGTTATGGGTAGAAACCTACTGAAACAAAATTGAAATTTATGAAAAAAAAAAAACAAAAAAAAAATGTGGTGTAAAAAATATGTCAATCGATTCTCCTAGTGATTCTGAACAAACTAGTTTCAGGTTTCGCATATACTAAAACTAACCTTGTATACGGTCTGCCGTAACGGCACGCCGTATTCCGGCTAACCTATCGACTCGGTTCTATTGCGGTCCGCCGCAAACGTCAGGGCTTCTAGAAATATTGCACAAGATAGACGTCGAAGAACTAGCTGCAGTTATTTATTTATACTATCGTAGAAAATGTCTTCGAAAAAGCACGCCGCATGCGGCTGGCCGCTAGTGCGTTTTAAGCCTTAGTGCTATGCAAGCTGCGTGAATATTCGATAAACGGAAGGCCGAGCGGGTGAGCAGTATGGTGAGGAGCGAGTCAGCAAGTGTTGCGTGATCTCTGTTATGTTTTAAACAAAACGCAGCCACACAAAGCGTAGCGTAGCACGTTTTGTTTGTTTCCTCATTATTATCTAAGAGGAGCGAATTATCTAAATAGAGTATAGCACAGCACAGCATAGCTCAATGTTGATTAATCACTAAAGGCCGTGAATTTTCTTTCATCACTTTGTTAGAGACCAACAAACAAAGCTAACAGAGTTTCTGAATGTCTCAAACATGTTGTGTCGTGTAGTCACATCCACCTGCACGTGCCGGAGGGCGCGACGCCCAAGGACGGTCCGTCGGCCGGCGCCACCATCGCCACGGCGCTGACGTCACTGGCCCTCAAGCGGCACGTGCGCAACGACCTCGCCATGACCGGCGAGATCTCGCTCACCGGACGCGTGCTGCCCGTCGGCGGCATCAAGGAGAAGATCATTGCGGTCAGTACAGCAACCAAAACACGTTCCAGCTCTACAGCTCTTGAATCTATCGCAGATGAAGTCTTCAACGTTCTTTTTTGTCCGTGAAAATAGAACTGCATCGCATAACATACATATGGACTAATAGTACTGTATGTAGTTTAAGGGCGCGTTTCCACTGTGTCGTAATATTTTTTATCGTTGAACGATTATCGTTTCTAGCTTTTCCCATTATGTCGACAATCAGTCGTCACTATGTCGTCGCATTTTTTTTATCATTGAACAACTGTCGTGCCTAGCTGTTCTCACTGGATCGTGACGACAATTTTATTGCTTCACGGCAGTCGCCCTGTCGTTTGCACGACAGAATCATTTGATGCACAGCAGTCGCCTCTACATTCTTTTGGAAGTCAGTAGTGCTACTACTTCTCATCACGACTATCTATAGTCGTCAGTGAGTCGTGACGTTTTATTACAATTGGACGATTGTCATCTAGCTGTTCCCATTGTCTTGACAGTGTCATCATCATTGTGGACGACAGTTAGTCGTGCCCTGCTGTATGTGAACAACTCCATTTAAATATACAAGCAACGACACTTTAGACAGGACGACTATCTATCGTTACGATATACTTGGGAACGCGCCCTATTATTTTTACGGACTAAAATTACACCGAGGACTCCCTCGTCTGCACTGAGTTTTATGGAAACCAACTTTTAGTTAGACCATTAATCGCTCGTCATGTAGTCCCCCCGCTCCGTTGTACATGTAAAAATTAACGTGAATCTTATGAAAAAACTATTATATCCTCTGTTCAACAAAGTTCTTTTTTAAGTTTTTATTTAATTTGTAATTGCTTAGATAACTTTAGGTAGTTTTGTTTTCAATTCAACCAGAATTGTATTACTTATACTTTGTCTGTAATCCGCATTTTGCATAATTTCACTATTGTAATTAACATTACCTTTTGATTTGTATAGACTCAATTAATTTATTCACTTGACAGACAGATATGTTTTGCTGGGGAGTTTGTTGCGCCGTTTCTTCTTCACAGCAAAAACACTAGGAAGCGGTGAAGGGAGGGCGTTTTTTGGGGCTGTCTTTGATGTATCTAATTTTGACGTTCAAAAAGAACTAAGTAATTCTAGTCTATTTTGAATAAATGAGTTTTGAAGTTGAAGTTGAATTTATGAATAATGAACTTTATTACTCCATAGGCCAAGCGCGTTGGCGTAAGCTGCGTGATCCTCCCAGAAGAGAACCGTCGCGACTACGACGACCTGCCGGCCTTCATCAGAGAGAAGGTGGACGTACACTTCGTCAGCGACATCGATGACGTGTTCAAAGTGGCTTTCGAACAATCACAGGTTTAACAACAATATAGACTGTATTGCTATGTTGTAAGGTTTAGTTTGCCAGTAGACAGTTGTGAATAAGTACATTTTCAAGTAGGCTATAGAGATTGGATCATGGAATTGGTGGTTTTTTTGTTTGATATATTAAATCCGGTGGAAAATTGCAAATAAGAAAATATTTTTTGTACATTTTGTTAAATTGAAATAATATTCGTATTATGTATTCAATTTAGAAGGTAAAGTAAGGTAAAAAAAAGACGGCAGCACTACACTATACTTAACATTATTATTAAAACAATTATCAATTCCACAATCTTAACAGAATTTTCCATCAATTCTGCAAACGTTAATAAGTTTTGATTTATATAATATTATTTAAATTATTTAAACTATTGTTTTTGTTGATGGTTTTAGTACAGTATAGCTATCTAATCCATACAGTTCATCCCGAGTTGCGTTATTGCAACTCGGGATGAATTCGGCACTGCTCACGATGGCCGAATGTATGGAGTTTCATATTTGATACATTAGTATTACATACTGTTCCTATAGATCTTCGATTTCATTATCAATCACAATTAATACCGATAGTATATGTTCACCTGTTTACCTGTCCAATTTATTCTAAGTCTATGCATTTGTTGATAATAAGTACCTATATAATATTTAGTTATAGATGCTATGTAGATCATGTGAGTATGTTGCTGGTTGTTGAAAAGTTGTATAAGAATGTTGTTAATGCAATAAATATTTTCTTTTTTTTATTCATGTAGTTTCAAGTTAGGCTTAGTTCAGATGAGAAGCTATTGTTGAGCGTTTACAATAAGTATCACAATAAAAACCCGTGGTTTTGTGGTCGCCTTATGAACGGTTTGTATGGTTGTAAACGCGAAGCAAGCGTTCGAACTCTGAACTTTGCCTGGTGCATCCTCATGGTTCAGTTATGTGTAGGTAATGAATATTCATTAAAGAATGTGACTAATGAAAGCATTGGTTGTGATGAAACGACTACCATCTCCGAGAGCGGTATGCTTAAAAGAGTTAAAAGAAAGACAGCGCGTTTTTCTCCAAATTAAGTTCAAGTCGTCCACGCTTTTGGTTATGAACCAGCAATCAGTGTCGTAGAAATTTAAACAACGCATAAGTTGTGAAAATATTGACTGGTCTTATCGCGTACATAGAATATTTAAATGTTACAATACAATTCAGTCTACCGATGACCACGGCCGTGCTACGGCCGTGCAATTCGGTCGAAAATAAGCGATAAAAAAAAGATATTTTTGCCTTTACATATTCTACACGATTAGACCAGAGTCAGTGTTGTTATAATGTACAAATTGCGAAAATTTAAAAACATTAACGTACACGTTAGGAGTAGAACGTCATCGCATTTTGGCTTCTAGCTCAGTCAACTCGTAAATGTGTCTGTTGTAGCGCGAAACGGGGTAATACGGGGGGGTTGAGTCGGTCCACCCTTTTGTCAAGATCAAGTCACGCACTTTGGCTAAAGAACTTAAGGCGCTTCCCCCAGCGAAAGTGCAAAAAATTTAGAACACCAAAAAACAACACTTGACATCCTAGGTTAGACGTTTTATTAATGCTAAAAACGGCCGTTTTTGGTACTTATCGCTAAAACTTCGAATCCAGAAGCTCTAGTGTTGGTGTTTTTTTTTGTGTTCGTAATTTGGTGTTCAAGTGTTCGAGGAGCTCGTGGCTAAATAATTACAGCCGCATAGACCGATCTTCCGGGTTAAGCCACGCTTGCCGAGGTTGGTCTGTGGATGGGTGACCATTTACCATAGCGAGTTTCCTTCGTGCCTCGGGAAGCACGTAAAGCCGTTGGTCCCGGCTGTCATTTGTAGATCTTTGACAGTCGTTACTGTTGGACAGAAGCCAGAAAGTCTGACAACCAGTCTTACCAAGAGTATCGTATTACCCAGTTACTGGGTTGTGGAGGTCTGATAGGCAGTCGGTCCATGTAAAATACTGATATTCAGCTGCATCCGGTTCGACTGGAAGCCGACCCCCACATAGTTGGGAAAAGGCTAGGCAGATGAATTTGGTGTTCGAAAATTTCCACAACACTTGACTAAAATGTTGTACGTACGAAATTTCAATATGTTGTGTGTTGACAGAAATAATGCTTTTTTTTGAAGTGGCGCCACTATCGCTGGGGGAAGCGCCTTAAGAAATCGTCCACAGCGGAGCACAGAAAAAATACTAGCTCAGCCACGAGCACGCGCAGAAAGTGGGTCGCGTAAGCACGTTTAGTATTTTGTTGTTTTATTCTGGGTGGTGCTCTACGTCGCCACTGGGGGACTGCCTGATAGGGCTACTTCTGCAGGCTCAAATATCGACGGGGTAAACGCACGTGACGCCACGAATCTTGTCCTATTACCAGTATCTCTTATTGGCCAAGTTTGCTCGTTCGTAATCATAATAGACGATTAGAAATGTATAACTGCTACAGAGATCGAATACCATTTCATATCAACTAATGCGTTTATATACCCTTTTATTACATTGCAAGTGTTTTCATAACAATTGCTTATCACAGTTCAGTTATTTTTATTCATTAAAAAGTACCTATGGATTGTTTCGTAGTTAACTCCATTGGTTAGAATTCTATGATTCCCTCGTTTTTTTAGATAATAAAATTATTAATTGATTAATTACAAAACGCAGGAATCAACAGACCGAAGTGCGCGACACACGAGTGGCTGATATAGCAAGCTCCACTTGTCTTTAGAAGATGGATAGACCAAAGAAGACATTTTTTTTGTTTATAATAACTTTATTTTTAATAAATTACTTGGAATTTCAAATAATAGTTTTATTTTATGGCTAAGAAATAATTAGGTTAGGTAGAACTTAAGAAACCCATTTTGTGGAAGTTTGGAAATACTGGATTAGGTAGGATCCCATTTTGTGATTAGTGATTACACATAACATTAATTTATAATTATGGCTACTTTAATTAATTATACATGAATAATTATAACACATTGGGTAGCCAGACAGCCAATAAGATGTATTGCCACTATAGGCACTTTATTGGGTAATCCTCTGACAACCATAAATGCATAGACACTATCATCTATCTTAGGTCGATTTTATACTTATAACATCTCTATTTCTTCAAAGACTTCCTCCCATCCTCCAACAACTGCACCAGTACAGGGTACACCTCGTCATATGTCGCGATTTGGTTCTGCCTCACGTGGTTCTGATATCTTTGCAAAGCTCCTGCCACAAACTCCAGCCTATCCCTCTCATTCTTATGAGAGTCCAGCCATTGCATCAGCTTCTGCACATTCCATCCGGCACAAGTATGAGGAGCTAGTAACTGGTGGCCACCATGAGAAAACAAGAACATCATAACAAGAGAGTATGGTAAGCATGCACCTTCAGTTTGACTCTTGGCTATTTCTTGAGGAGTCTTCTCCAATAAAAGATGCAGAGCCTTCAACTGTCTGTAATGGTCTCCTAAGTCTGCCATATCATTAAGTAATGGTGACAAAGCAATTTCCAGGTGTTTACAATCTATTTGTAACTTTGCTCGTCCAAACTTACTTAATGGTCTGACATTACAGATGTGATGTGTGAATCTTTCAATGCAAGCTCTGGCAATGTTTATACAACATTCATTCAAAGCAGATTTTTCACTGAACATTGACAAGTAAATGTCTTTGCATCTTGACACAAACTGCTGAAGTTCCTTCATGTATGGGGAGCATGACAAAGTTTTGCCAGCCGGATCATCAGCTCTGATCAAATCGGGCTCGTCATGCATAGTCATTAAAATAATGAACAGTGAATTCTTGATTGACTCAGCAAATAATTGAAGTATGGGCATGCTGGAAATGTCTTTCAAGCTGTTCTGAACGATTTGAATACTTTCTTGGGGCAACATTGAGTTCATATTAACAAGAACCCTTTTGATTTGTGACGAGAAGTAATACAAGGAGTTGCAAAGGTCTGCATTCTTTTGCTGTGAGCTTGTTGGTGGTTCTATGATCTGGGCGACATCACTGTCCATAGATAATCTCTGCTCAGCTTCAACAATCATCTGTTTGATTGATTTGGCCACACTGTTGGCCAAACTGATGCTCAACTGTTTATCTCCAAGTGAGATGCTCAGTGCTTCAGCAATAACTCTGATGGCATTGTCTATTTGATCCATATTTGGAACTTGGGATAAGTGCCACATACTTCTGACAGGCTCAAGTAACTTCCCCAATGATTTTGATAAAAAGGAATTCTCCCATTTTGTTAGACATGTGCGATTCATTTCTAGATCCTTGCATTTTAGTCTAGAGAGTAAATCATTGAAGCTTTTAAGTAATCTTGGGAAGTCAATCTCTATAGATTGATTGACGAAGAGAGAACTCTTTTCAAGTTCACTGCTGAAGACTAGTGACAAGTCCGACCAGAAGTTTTTAGCTATATTCCTAAAGTTCCCGATTGCATGTAATTCATTGACTACGTTCTGAAGCATTATAACTTTGGTGCAGCTGTTGTAAATGTCGACTTTGAATAGCTTCTCTATGTTGTCCCAGAGTTTTATTTTAAAGTCTTGAGCATTCATGATGTTTGCTTTCCCAGGTGCAATTCTTCCGGAGCTTGATTTTTTAACTTCAATTGAAACCATTTGTACATTTAATGCAGTGGTTATTTCCTTTTTTAAATCACTCAGAATGCTGTTTACAGAATTTTTTATCTGTTCTTCTGTACATTGTAGATTGTGGAATACTTTGAAACATTGTAAAAGTTTAACTTTGTCTCCGCTTAATAGACAAGATTGCAGTAGTTCTGTAGAGTTATTCAATAGCTCATTTCTTCTATGTTGTACAGCTTTTAAAACCTCATCCAGTAGATCAATCCCTTCAAAATCATAGTCACTGATCAACTCATTTAGTTCGAAAAGTATGATGGCCTCTTTGGATGGGTTATCTTTGATGCTTTGTAGCTTATTCCATAAGGTTAAGATTTTAGAAGAGTGTCTAAGTAAATTGCACGTAGTTTGGACCCTTTCAAGCATCATAGTCTGGTTTTCTAAGGCATAATAAGGTGTATGCACTCGTTCTTTCATTTTTTCGGCGCCGCGTAGCAAGCTTTGTACTTGTGATTGAACCGATTCTAAAGTCACTTCTAAATCGGAAATATGACTTGCCTGTGTAAGTAAATCATTATGCTTGGAAAGAACTTGTTTTTCTAAGCTTTTGCTTAGTTTTTCAATGCCCTGAGTGAGTCTGTTCACTTGGTCAGTCACCGACTGATGTTCATTGATAACGGGCTTTATAGACTCGTCTAAAAACTTACTATAGAATTCATCGTTCTCAATTTCCACACAAACATCTTTCGCGTCCATTGTTTGGTGTTATTTTTATAAAATGGTATTAAAAATTTAATTCAACAACACAATTACGAATTCGTGTTTACAACTTTGATGACATCAATGACATTGACAGATGGCGTCAGTGTGACCATCTTATAAATGGCGAATCTGCCATAGACGGCAAAAAATCTGCCAAAATCTGCCACACTTGCCGCCAAAAATGCCAAAAATATGCCTTCAAGGAAACGGTTTTTTTTTATCGAATTTAATTAAATTTCTTTAACCAACAAAAATATTTATCAATTTTCTTATGCATTAGGTATTATGCCTAGATTCTATACACTACGTAAAGTACGTATCCGCATTTGCCTCCAAATTTTCGTCATTTTCGGTGTACAGACGCCAGCACATCAAGCTACTACAATCTATCAAATTTCTTCAATAGATTTTTATCTTTATCGCGAAAGAATTAGGTTCAAGATTGATTGGGAAAAGACAGTTTCGGGTAGCTTGACCTGCACTGGCGTTTGTACATAGATTTTGAAGACATCTTTTTGATCATGTTTTTAGTTAGACACAGTCTCCGTGTTCCGTAATATAATACAATAATAACAATAATATTTAATATATAATAATAAAAACAAAAGACGGGCTTTTGTTGTAATTAAAGCTGACACATGTTGATTTAGGAATCTATTCCTTATTTTTGTTTTGTTTACCTGAGAGAAGATTGTTTCGCACGAAGCGTTGGACATCGGCAAACATAATAACGCTTTCGCGAAATTTGTAATGTTGGGATATTTTTTAGCCCCATTCGCGTCCAGGGGGCTTACCATGACGTCTTAAGAAAACGTTCAAATGCCAGCCAGTCAATATCCGTTCAAAAGCAGGCCTGCTTCTGAATCGCTAAAAATCGTACCATGACAGTACAAAAGGTGAACGACTATTCAACCAAGTTGAACGGATAAGCTTGTTTATGGTACGAAAAGTCTATACAAAAAAAACAGGTGAACGGATTTCGTAAACGTCAACGTAGCAGGCCTGCCGCAGGCCTGCTCTAACGATGTCATAGTACAAAAAAGCAGGGCAGTTCAACTTCCAGGCAATAACTGCCCTGCTATAAGAGGTCATGGTAAGCCCCCAGGACTTTTCCAATCGCTTCCCAAAAATTGTTTACACTCAAAATTGTGCTGGTGGCGCTACTTCCATCTGATTGTAACAAGTCTCGTGGGAACCAAATCAATAAAGAAGATAAGAATATGTACACTATTCCTGTTAAATTACAGTTCATAATCATATGACGCACTTGTTTAAAAACAGAATAGGCGGGAAATCCCCGTATAATTTGGCCATGAAACAGAAGTTGCCAGTTCTATAAAATCATTTGCAATCTCATTTTACAACGTTATTTTTACTTTATGCGAAAACCGAGACACCCCAACAAGATTTTCATCAGAACTGCCTGAATATGTGTTTTTTTTTAGTAAATCTCCAAGTTACACCTTAGTTTATGTCGCGTTAAGTTCGCTAAAAAAGTGTGAAATGCCTGAGATGTGCTCTGCAGGAGTTGTCTAATACACGGAAACTGACCGAGCGGACCATTTCAAGCCTCAAGGTGTCTATTCCCGTCAATTGTTATGGGTAGAAACCTACTGAAACAAAATTGAAATTTATGAAAAAAAAAAAAAAAAATGTGATGTAAAAAATATGTCAATCGATTCTCCTAGTGATTCTGAACAAACTAGTTTCAGGTTTCGCATAAACTAAAACTAACCTTGTATATAAAACCTGTTATTTTAACCTAATTGCTTTGAGAAAAGATGAATTCATTGAAAATTCAAATGAGGTAATGTGAATGTTCTTGAAATCTGCCACTTTTATAAATCGTCAGCATGATCTGCCACAGACAAAATTTTGGAGCGAAATTTGCCAAAATGGCAGAAATCTGCCACAAATGGTCACACTGGATGGCGTGGATTGACAGTTTCTTTCTGGGTGACCAAACGAAAAAGTTTTTACTCTGGATACATTGTCATGTATCTTCAATCTACTAAGACTTCATTATGAGGCTAGCAGTACTTAACGAAACATTTTAAAACTGGGTGCTGAACGTTATTTGAGTCAGAATTCAGATTTCTCTGTATACTACGGTTACTACTAGGAGTAACCGTACTACAATATTGTCGCACACTTACATTCCAGCGATAACGATATTCATTTTCATGGGACGAGCCCATAGCCATATTATAGCGAGCAAAACTCAAAACTACTATGAAGTTTTTCAGAAAAACTCAATAGTGTTTCGCCTCTACGTAAGTGGACTGGGAATGGGGGGCTCGCGGCTAATTTTATTAACAACCGTGCCGATTTACAAGGTTAAGCTATGCTTGCCGCGGTCAGTCCGTGGATGGGTGTGACCATTCGTTACACATCGAGACCCCTCCGTGCCTCGCAGAGCACGTGAAGCCGTCGGTCCCGGTTTAATACGAATATCTATGACAGTCGTTACGGGTAGTCAGAAGCCCAAAAGTCTGACAACCGGTCTAATCTTAGAATATCGGCATTGCCCAGCAACGGTTGTGGAGGTCTGATGGCAGTCGCTCCGTGTAAAATACTGGTATTCAGCCGCATCTGGTTAGACTGGAAGCTGACCCCAATATACATTTGGGAGCAAATAAATCGAGCCATTTCTATTTTTTACGTTTAAGGGCGTTCGCTACGTTAAGCGTGCGCACGCGGCGCGGCGGGTACCCGCTTCGCGTGTGTGTATTGAAAGATAGTATGTACAAACCCGTCGCACGCGTCCGCGCCAGTTAGCGCTGCTCATGTACTATCTTTCAAAACACATACGCGAGGCGGGTACCCGCCGCGTGCGCACGCTTAACGTAGCGAACGCCCTAATGGTTATTCTTTTTGTTATCACGGAGCAGATCAATTTTAAACATATATCGCCTAAAAGGTTATTTGATAACCTTTACAATGAGGTATTTTGTTACCTTTTCATTTTAAATTAAAAATTAAAGGGTAGTTAAAATAATCGCATTTAATTTGCTTATGGCATTTTGGTTGCACTCCAATAAGAAAAGGTTAAATTGGGGATTTTTGTTAATTATACTCATATTTTAGTGTGATTGTTACAATGTTTTTGTTTTTAACTGTTTTTTCTGGACTGTTTTAACCTTAACCAATTTTCTATCAAAATTACTGTTTTTCTTTATGAACCAATAAATTATCATTCAAAACGGTTGTCATTCAATAATTTACCCTGATTTTAAAGATTATTAATAAACTTTCAAATGACATAAGTATTTTATGGAATTATTAATTCATGAAACCAAAACTAATAACCAGGACACGTGAAAAAATGGGTGGCTCGATTTATTTGCTCCCAAGTGTAGTTGGGAAAAGAACAAAATGGGCTGAGAATCGTACCCAAAAGCACACTAGGCAGCTGTCCTTGAGACCAATACTTAATATAAAAATATGCCAAAAAGTTATTCTAGATAATAAATAAAACGCTTTGCCTCGTCAATTTTATTTATTTCAATTAGCACACAGTCTTGTGCTATATTGTTACAGAATTAATTAGTTATAAAATATCAACTATTTCCAACGAAATTGTGCACTAGCTTTGAAATTTATATTTAAATATAATAAAAAATATTACATACTATAGCCCTCGCCCGTAAAAGTTATATCAAATATTTAGTTCTTTTTCAGGACATAAAAATTAAAACTACTTAAGAAAAAAGCTGAATACATTTGAACAACATTTACAAGCGAGGTCATTAAGAAACAGCATTACACAGATTTTTATACTGTAAATATTTATTGCAAAGCTTTAAAAATAGTTTCGTTAAATATAAAATTATGGCTACAAAATGGGGGTATACATATTCATGGCAAAAATGATTCTGGCTGATGACGATTTTCATGGCAGCTTGGATTTTTCGTTCGTAATTTAAATTATACAATATTCGTAAAAATACACCAAGTATGCCCTTTAAATTTGGCACCTAATTATTAGGAAAATATAATAAAGAATAATATACAGCTGAATTACATGCGCACACGCAGTGACTTGATTCAGTAAATGACAAAAAATAACACAATTGAGCGACTTAGTTTTTTGTATTCACTAAAGATATATTAGACTAGTCATTATAATAGTTCAGTTTTTTATTACATTTTTTGAATTCTAGGGGTCAATCATACAAAAAGGTACAAAAACAAAATGTAATGCAAGTACCTGGTGTATTTTTAAACTATAATTAAACTAACAACTAATCATTATAATAACTTAAAACACTAAAAAAACGCTGTCAAAATATTAAAATTTATGAATGTTGATATTTGATTTAAAAAAATTCGTTTGAATAATTCATTGTACATGCTGAGTAAAATAATAATGTACCTATAGAAAATTGTTATAATATTTTGCGGACCTAAAACAATAGTCGGTCTTTTAAAAACTGCATTACTTAAGTAGTTCTTAGAGGGTGATTTATGAGCAACTATATGCGTAATTAGGATTTTATGATACATCCTTGGTCTTTTAACGATGCGAAAAATATTTTAGACCGTTTTTCATGACAAGGGTAACACAAAATTAGTTACTTTTATGTGACAATTTAACAAAAATTATAAGCTTATGTTATAAAGTAGTTATCTACAAACTCCAATACAGCTTGCAAATTTGCTTCTAGCTAAAGTAGAAAACATTTAACAATGCTCCTAATATTATGCTACAGTAACGATTGTATATGATATCGGCTGCGCTCTACTCTTGGCAGCCATTTTTATCAAAGATAAGTCTAGTAAAACAGGAATTTTATAGTAAAAAAGATTATTAAAACTGAAAATATTTACCATATTTTTAGATAGGATTCGTAAGTCTTGTTGAGCTATATAGTAAGTAATATTACCCTTTCACTAGGGTATAAAGAGGCATGGGGGGTAAATACTAGATAGTTGTGTTTACCCAATAATTGTGCACTATTTGTACTAAACAGGGTTCTACAACCAATCTAAAATTGTACTTGAATAATGCACAACCATTATTTTAAACGAAAATGATTTTAGTTTACTTACCCTTTATATTGGATTAATTAAATATTTTGAAAAAAATATTCATTTAGTCATATGCAGCATGTTGTTAGAGGTTGGAAAAGCAAAATCAGGATTATATGGGACACAACGCTTTCATCAACAATTCAAAAGCACAACTGCATATGTAGCAGCATGTAATGAAATTTGTTTATCCAATCCACACCCACAAGATGATGATTTCCTTGTGCAAAGGCATGGCTTCTGCTACAAGAGTACTATGCTTCAAATAGAACCTTGAGAACTTGATGCCAGTGCTTTCTGAATTGATTATTTGGTGGGGTAAGATAAGATTACAGATTGGGTAAGATTGATAAAAAAAAAATAACCCAGAATCGTTTAGAGTGAGTTTATGACAAATTGAAATTTATTTTAGGTATTTGACACAATACAAAAACAAAAGTGTCCTTATACTTCCACGAGAAACAGTGTCACCAAACTTACATAAGAATTATATTGAAAGACATCAAAGTTTTATACTTTACACACCTCTGTGAGATACATTATTCGTCTTGATATCATTTTTTCTCGTTAAAATTGCACAATAAGGCATGATTCTAATATTTTACGTATGAGTTGGAGACGTTGTGTTACAGAAAGTAGCTGGTCTTGTAGCAGACACACGCGCGATAGTTGTGTGGCACTTCCATTTGTTTTCTCTATTCCGTGGGCTTAGCCCCTTCATGTAGCATCAAATGCACATAACAGCCAATTGATTCTCATGTATTTCATTCTTATCGATTCTGGGTTTTTTACCTTAACGTGTTAGTCATTAAGGCCCATTATCCACCAAAGCGGAGAGGAGAGATGTCTCCAACAGCAAATAGAGTTGCGTTATTTTCACATCTCTCCGCTTAGCTTCAACTCAATAAGAAATCCCATTGGTCGTTTACGAGACATCTCCTCTCCTCTCCTCTCCGTTTTGATGAATACCGGGCCTAACCTTTGTAGAGCAAGTTAAGATGAAAGCAGAAGTGTCCAAAATATGACATGAGCATATAAATGTAAAGAGTACCCTCATGAACAGAAACTTATTGATATAACACATTCTTTCGTCTCAAAAATTATTCTTAATTATCTAATTTGGGTTTAATACTTAAAAATAAATAATTAGAATCTTTTGTCTATCCGTCGTCAGTCTTAAGACTGAGGTCTAGGTTAACATATTGGGGCAGCAGTGATAAACCCCGCTTACTTAGTAGATATCTACAGATACCTTCAATGAGAGATGAATTCTAAAATTGATACAATAAATTGTAGCTTCATTTCCCCTCATAAAATATACAAACTCAATGTCCATACATTCAAGCTTGAAGTACCTCATAAGCACATAGTAGTTTTGAAATATTTCACTGTACAAAAAGTTACTTTTACTCAGCCATAGAAGAATGCCTTAGATTTCATAACTGCCTCATTATTACATTATACATATAATATTTATGGATATTTCTCACAGAGATTAGCTTATTATAATTAATATTATACAAGGATTACATGCTATGTAGAATGTTTTATATAAATGGTAAGAAATAAGTCAAAAGAGCTTAATAAAATGTAGGAAACCAGTTCTATTTAAATATACATATTTATTGTAAACCAGTGCTAAATGGATTTTATTTTGGATCGATACAAAATATTATTGATATCATTTGTTAATATTGATTTTTATTGGTATGTTATTTATCATTACACATCATGGCTGAATAGTCGGACATTCGAGCAATAAAGCAAGGAATCATATTAAGTGTCAAGAATCGATTTTAATTGCACATTATTTCAAATATTCGTATGATAATTTTATATTAAGGCTAATAAGTATTTATTTTATACCTATAGCGTTTCTCCCTTAACTTAGCTACACTATGAGCATGGAAATAGAACCCCAAGGCGCATGTAATAGAGTTCGAATTCCATAACTGTAAGCAGTGTAGTCAAAAAGCTAGTCTACTGGCACGAAGTCAATATTATTGTTAACAAACTATTCAGTGATTTAGGTATTTAAACTAAAAGATTAAAAAAAACAAATTCAACTAAGCTATAATCGATTGTCATTTATCGATTAACTTTAGAACGTCGGCGTCTGATTGTAAGTGTCATTGTCACTACAAAAAGCACATAAGTAGGATTATCAATTCACTGTAGTAAATTGACAGGTCCTACCGTTGTAGTTTGACAGTAGTGCAATGTTCTTTGACATTAGCACCTGTCAAATAACTCCACTGAATTAACGCTCGTACCTTAGATTAAGAACTTTACAATAAAAAACAAGCATTTGTCGACAATAAAATTGACTTACCAACTCCTCACCGTCAGATAATATCCACAAATATTATCACTAAAGTATACACCGAATTACAGAAATGTGCACTTGAACTTCCGTCCAGGACCTAGGTTTCGCCCTCTCCTATTCCTTTTCACTCGACTCGCCTTATCTTTGCGAATTTCGCGGACTAGCGTGTAGAAGGCGTCGTCGACACCCATACGGGTTTTAGCCGACGTCTCGACGAAAGGAACACCGTAACTCCGCGCCACCTGGAAATACAGATATTGTGTTAATGAAAATTCTGTCGTATAGTATAGAGGAGGGGTAGGCAAACTACGGCCCGGGGGTAATTCTGGCCCGCGAGGGGTTTTAATCCGGCCCGCCATCCCTCCCTTTTAGAGCAAATGTATATGACCCTCGGAAATATATTTTTGTAGCCTCATCGACACCTGTTCTCAGCTCGAACCTGTATACGACGACATCATGGCCACAAAAGCAGTTCCATCGTCCCATACACATAGGCTGGGCCTTCGAACAGCAGTTTAATTTATGTTTACAGTAAAATAATTTAAAATTAAATGCTTTTTTTTATTCTGACCCCCTTTGAAAAATGGTTTTGCCACTCCCTGGTATGGTGGAACAAGTTAGGAAGTAGGAAGTTATGGATTCTACGTGTCTTCAGCGGAGGTTCAAGAAATAAAAAAAAGTTTTCGCCGAATCAATTCTTCAGTGTTGAAGAGGGAAATAAATCAAGCTAGAAGGATTTCATTTAACGAGTTGCTTCTACGGAGTTCTAAGCACCGGCTGTTCCCACTTAATTAATTTAATTTTAACTGCACATTTGCAGTAAGCCTGCAGCTGGCGTTTAGTTCGTCCGACTTATTAATAAGTGCGGGGGAGGCGAGAACGCCATGTTTAGTAGTAGAAGTCCTAGAGATTAAGGTATTATAAATTCAAAACGAAACACAAACTTTGGCATTTTTTTTTTTTATAATGACACCCTGTGATATAAAATGACCAGCTGCGGTAACAGAAGTACGGAAAGGGTAAAGGGTACTTAACGATTTTTCTAACATTGTTTAGACAGAAACAATAAAAAATACTAATGTGTCTGTGTGATGAACTGATGACGCAAATAATTCGACAATGACGTCAATCTAGAAAGGCTTTGAGCACCTCATAATACTCGTCGGGCAAATACTAATCGCATAAATATTTTATGAAGGACGAACTTATTTAGAATACTAGTTGCATTATGGAGGTCAGACAGCAGTCGTGGCATTTTAAAGTTCGTAGGTAACAGATACTAAACCTTGAAGTCAATCCTAACATCCCTGAGCTAAGACGGTATCTAGAAACACGAGTGAACCAGCTCATCTGATTGGCATAACCGTCGTTTTATGTATCCAATGAGCCAATTCTACTAATGAAACTGTTGATAAATCGCCACAAAACACATCCAAATCAAATATTTTGACAGTTTTCAAAATCTGTCAATATTTTGGGCATCTAGGGGCGGAACATAGAGACGGCTGCCAGGGTCGCAGGACCTGGGGGGGGGGGCAAATTAGGATGCTCAATAAGTATTTAAGTATACATGTGGCGGCATCTATCTCGCCACATGCGAGCTATCCTACATCGTGCAATCAAGATTTAACACGCAGATAGTATATATACAACCTCCCAACACCAACCGTTGGGCAGTAGCCCGCCAGGCACAAGACTCCGCCTGGTTGGAGGATCCTCCCTTTGGTTGGAGGAACACCACACCAAGTTTCTCCACATACATACATATGTATAACTAAAAAAACCACAGCAGATCTCTCGTTAAAATATGATGTTGATTTAAATGCAAATGAGTCTGTAATTAATGTCTACAGATGGTGAGCTGCAAATACGAGTATCAGATAAAATGATTCGATACTAACTTAATTTATTAAAAAAATCTTAATTATAACGAAACAGAAAACCTACATGCACTTGAGTATTAACCTACACACCAACACATACAAACTAACACTCATCATAACATACACACCTTGAATTACCTTTTAGTTTTGTTTTATGATTGGAACTAGGGAATCCAATCCCGTACCTTTTTTGCGGGATCTGAAATGCGGGATTACTCATGCGGGATCCCGCACGTTTGCGGATTGTAAAAATATATATATGAGCTCAGACGACGTTCTGATTATTTTTAAGACCCAGCCCAGCCTCACTAATAAGTGATTTAACAACTTTCCCATGGAACTCGTGCGTGACTTTTCTATAGCATTTGTATGGAAAACACTTTAGTTTTCGGTTTTTAAATTATAGCTAAAAAAAAGGAATTTTAATTTTAAAAAAATAAGCTGATTTTTCATGCCTCTAAAACCAAACAACCAATAAATATGTTAAATTGTCAATGCAAATCTAAAAGACGAAAGGTTGAAAATTGTGTTATATTGTTTCTTAAAAGAAGCTGATTGTTTTTACCTCTAGAGCATCATTTAATTCAACTGTTGATTAGTAATAAGTACTAATAACTAATAACTCTACTTAATAATGACAATAAAAAAAAAACTTGTCTTTCCTCCGGTTTCTGAATTAAGAATTCGAGATGAGCAATACTTAAGTAGTATTTGAGTACGGAGTTGTCAAAAAAATGCTTTAAAATCCGTCATTCTTTTGAGAACTCCGTACTCAAATGTTACTTAAGTACTGCTTATCCTAGAATTCTCAATTCAGAAACCGGAGGTATATTTCATTTTTTTTTTTAAATAACTACTTAACACAAAAGAATATTCAAAAAGTCTAAATCCCGCGGGATCTGCGGGATTGATGACCGATGAAAAGTGCGATCCCGCAAGCCTGCGGGATTGACCCGCAGGCTTGCGGGATCGCACTTTTGATGCGGGATTGGATTCCCTAATTGGAACCGATGCATTTGATATCTTTTAACAATCAACTATATTTGTCGAGAGAAACTGTATCCTGCGACACAGGGTATCCTAGGGCAGGGTCCACTGTCACATCTTAATATTGTAACACTTCGTAAGAAACTTTTTTTTTAAATGCTTTTTTCTAACGTGTTTTGTTGGGGGGCGCGTATTTTGATCCTTGTCCTGGGCACTTGTGACCCTAGCTACGACACTGATTGTCCTCCACATGTTCATCTAGGAGTTAGCGGCTTGCTTGAATGAATTGATGGTGGCTTCGCAAGGCCGCAAGGGGCACATTATCAGTTCCACCGATATCTTCATCAAGCCGTAAACTGTTAAAAATGGGCTTTACTCAACACATTCGAGTCCACCAAACTTTTTATAGAGCTCATACGCCATCCCGCCATACACATTGCTAGTGGACCTTCCAGGAGGGTCCACGGCATTACGTTTGCGCTAAGAGTGAACCCTCGAGGAGGGTTCCTGGCATTAGGTTAAAAACCTTGAAAAATACGCTACTACGTCGTAAAATAGGTGTTTGCTTGTTTCATGACGGTTAATTTTCCGAGAAAAACCTGCATTTCAAATGAGCCCTCCACGAGGGCACCCAGCATGGCGAATGCGACTACAGGGTGACCTCCAGGAGGGCACTGAACGTGTTAATATCGTGGCGGCCTGGAGGTTACGGACCCGCTTCTTGAGCTTCAAGGACTTGTCACACAGGATGCGTTCTGCTTCCTACGGTCCGGTAAAATCGAACATATATAAACAAAAAATACGTATAGAAGTGAGATGCTGAGGTATAACTGGGAGTTCTAGGTCGTATGAAGCTTTTAAACGATAGTTAGAGGTCCCTCACTCAAGCTCCGAAAGAGTTCTGGTGTTTAGAACATCCACAATAATTATAAATCATTGTTATAAACAAAAAATCCATATAGAAGTGAGATGCTGAGGTATAACTGGGAGTTCTGGTTGATGCGTTCATTCTCTGCTTAAGAAGAGGCCTTTGCACTGCACTGGGATAGTTACAAGCTATTGTTTATTATAATTATAACTAGACAGCTTCAACAGAGTTCCTATATCACTCATCAATATTAGTTATGCTCGCAGCTAGGCACTATACAAAAGCGATAATACAGAACAAAGTCAAGCCCATAAATAAAACATTTTAAGACTAACATAACAAACAACTATAAATTATTCAATTTAATGTCATTGTTACCCGAGATGTCTATACAAAGAAATATCTAAACGCTAGATGTATTGTAGCATGTATTATTTTTGCACTACGTATATTGACGTAGAAACACGTGGAGCTTGGCTCAGTGCAGCGCTCAAAAATCCCCCGGCTGTTCCATTTCAAAACGTAAGGGCTTAAAATGAAATTTTACAGGAGAGCGCATAAACGTTAAATTGGTCAACCTTTGAAAAGTATTTATGTTAGGTAAAACCATGTGGTTAAAGTGACTTACTAGGTCTTAAAATGATCAGAGGCAGTGAATGGCACTTACTAGGTATTGATGCTTAAATATATCTGCTTATTGTGTGAGTTTTCAAAGCTGGTGTTTTTGTATTTGGTAGAGACTTCCTAGGTTAGCAAGATTATGCAATAAAATGATTTTTGTAAAAAGTGTCCCTTACTAGGTTTTGAAATGGGATAGTCGCCCTGCTCAAAAACGCGTAACTAATTTACGACAATGAATCTTTGTATATTGAAAAGTTAAATTAGGCATTGTGTTAAAGACATTGGATTTAAATTAGTTTGTTAGTATTTCTAAGTTTAGCTTGCCTGGGGTATAACTCATTAGAGGTCAGAAGATCTAGTGACCAACTAATAATGATGTGCAAGATCCTTCGTGGGAAAGTAGATGCCCCGGATCTTAATTGCGAGTTGCGCCGATTATTTATTCCAAATAATTACCGCCGGAGCAGAAAACATAAAATTTTTGCTGTTCCGACAAGTCATACTGTGGCTCGTTCACGATCACCCATACCGCGAAGTCTCACCGCGCTCAATGCGCTCCTGGACGCCAGACCGAATTTTGATATGTTTATGGATGAATGGAGGGTGATTTTGTCGGAATGTCTGGAGTACTGCGAGAGGAATGTATCATGAACGAGTGAAAGAATATACTGTCAGAAGCATTTGTAAGGGATTTATGAAAGAGTTTATTAGAATTATTTATAAATTTTTATTTTCTTGCCCTTGTATTGTACCTATGTATCGTTTTCTATATTAGATTTATTTTAATTATTGTAATTGGTCTAAGATTATCTTTAATTATTGTAATTGGTCTAAGACCGTTTTAATTAAAGTAAATAAATGGCGGTGTGTGTTGGCGCGCGCTCAGGTGGAGTATGTGTACTTAGGACACTTTTTCGTGAATTTTGTACTAGACCCTTGGTTCATGTATTTCTACGCCAATGACCACATTCAACTCAATACACGATCAAAACGTATAAATACACTACTAAGCATGTTGTCAAAGATATGCAACCAATACCACAATAACATGAATCGGCGTCACGGTTACAATTTCGGGAAATTTCCAGCTCAAGTTCAATGCTGTTATTTCAAAACCGACAAGAAATTGCGTGGATGCTCTTTTAAAATAATAATACATAGTACAAATCTATTTAAATAAAAAGAAAGATCCTGACAAACTGACTAAATTATTGACTGACTCATCAACGCCCAGCCCTAACCCTTGGACCTAGAAAGCTGAAATTTTGCACAGAGGTTCCCTTTATAATGTAGACAAGGAATAAGGAAGGATTTTTCGAAATTTAACCCCTAAGGGAGTTAAATAGAGGATGAAAGTTTGTATGGAAAGTCGTCACTTAACGGGTTCAAAACTTTACGCAAGCGAAGCTGCGGGCAAAAGCTAGTCTTTAATAATACAACTGTAATGTGAGTAAACATGTGAGAGTGCCACCAATGTAAGTTTATGGTATAAAATAAATACACAGAAGTAAAAAGTAATGACGAAAGTATCTCTAGTCAGTCTTTGAGAGTTTCAAAGTGCACATCCTCATTCTAACCAAGTATAGGGCCCGGTTTCGGAGCTAACATAGGCGACTGACTTAACAAGTTTTCATCTATTTTAAAATTAATCACGGAAAGGGAACAAAGGTCGCAGGCATCTTATAGGACAGAATCGGCCCATATTGATCATATTTCAACATGCAGTGATGAAATAGTTTAATGGACCGCTTATAATACGTGTGTGAGATACTTAAGCTGATTAAAGGTGAACACACACTTATCCGAGCCGAAAGCGTCGAACGAATCGAAGTCAAGGAGGCCTCGCACACATATCCGCACCGAAAGAATCGACCGCGCCGAAGAAATCGTTTCTATATCCTTTACGCCTGTCGCACTGTTATTACTTTATTCTCAGTGCTTTATTAATGAAAGATGAACGAGCGAGTGCATCGGTCGAGTCGACCGCATAAGTCGCGCCGAATCTGATGACGTCACCCGAATTCGTCTAGGATTTCTGGGGTTCTTCCAGATTCGGACGATTCGACGCGGGCAAGTGAGCAACGTTCCATAAGATTTCATACACAGAATTCTAAAATTCGTTTCGTTCGATGCGTTCGGCTCGGATAAGCGTGCGTTCACTTTAAAAGGCAAGAACGTAATCGCTCTGTTAGTCTACAGTAGGGGTGGGTAAACTATTTTCTTCCGGGGCCAGATAAACGCAAAAAAATTGAAGAGGGCTAGAATTCCCACAAAACTGCATTTTGTTCTGCCAAAACTAACTAACTTTTGGCTCAAATCATTACGGTTATTTGTTATGGCCATACATACAGTCTTACTCTAAAAGGGAGGGTTTGCGGTTGGCCCACCCCTAGTCTACATTTAAATCTGTCAAAAGAGGCTGATACCACAGTCTACCTAAGTATATCTTACTCCTTACAGTCGGTCAACGTAGAAAATTGTCGCAGAGCAATCGTGCGGGGGGTTGCGGGGTGAAGGAGCGGAGGTTATGTCCCGAGTAGCCATACTGCATAATTGGGACATAACCTCCGCCCCTACATCATTTTGACATTTCATAGAACCTGTCAAATGTATGGGCGTTGACCCTCTGTATGTAGTAAGGGTACACTGTGCTGATACTAAGAAAGTGTTTATGAAGTGCTAGAGACAAAATTTGTAGTGTCTCTATGCTTAGTATTTAGGTACGATGAACACGAGGAAATTACTCATACTAGTTTAAATGACAATACCTACAGCTTCTCTTAGTACATAGTAGGTACATTTTAAGCTCATCAAAACATTGTTACAGTGAGTAATGTGGCCTGTATAACAGTTATTCATTATTTCATAAGTATGTATGACCAGGAACCATATTACTCACAACGCTATAATTATAATTAACTCAGTACTTACATAAATAGTTCTGATCGCAAACTTATATTTCCTACGCGAACAGGATAATAATGAATTAGGTGATTATGTGGTAAATAATTTGATTTATAGTAAATAGCCATAGCGGAGGAGAGACGGTTCTTTTTCCCTAAAAAGGTAACTAAATTTGGAAACTGCCCCCTGATTCAGGAGGCCTACTCCCTAAGTCCGTCAACGAAGTTAGTAGCCCGTCCGAAAGTATCCCAAAACGTAGGAGTGAACAAAACAAGTGTCAAGTTCAACTTTTCGGACGGGCAAAAACACATCGGTAGTAGGGACAACTGTCAAATCGTGTTGTCATTCCTTCTTAGTTCGGGCCCCGAAATAATCGTACGTCCGTAGGTGATAAGGAGTAGGAAACGCTCGTAACTAAGGCCGAAACCACGGACTTCGTGTTTAGGGAGTAGACCCCCAGAATCCTTTCGATATGCAATTGTCGACCGATTCGTTTGTTATCTCGTTCCGTCTATGATTCTTATAACGAGAGAAAAAGAGATAGATTACCGAATAGTTCGACAGCTGACTAATCGAATCAGGGGATTTCATTCTAAAGGTACGAGTTCGTAGTCGACCGCATACAGCAGCAGCAGACGACGTGTCGTTACGAGGTTACGACACGTCGCAGCGTTCATGTCGCTGCAGTAATGATTCCGCACCCAACTGCAGGTGGCTGCAGCAGACGACACGTCGTCTTCCAGTTAGTTCTGAATGTTCCGTGAGACAAGATGTCTGACCTGTACCTATACAGGTCACACATCTTGTCTCACGGAACATTCATCTAAGCGGAAGCTAATCCTAATTAGCGGTCGTGGTGTACTTTTGTATCTTTTGTTTTTGTTAGATGCATCGTACAGTGCAGGATATTGGGCCACCTGGTTTATCAGTTTTTCTTCCTCGAAATTGGAAAAACTCGTTTTTTGAGAAAGATTCAACGTGTCGTCGCTCCAGCGTCGGTGGTACTACTGATCTGCGGTCGTACGACGTGTAGTCGGGCGACGTGTCGCTAGCTGCGGAAGGTATTTCATAGAAATACATAGAAACCAGTAGTGTCGGAGGGACACGTCGTCTGCTGCTGCTGTATGCAGTCCCCTACGAACTCGTACCTTAAATCAGGGGGTTGGTCAACAACCGATGGGGGTAAAAAAAGGTTTATTCGCAATTCACATCAAAGTGTGATCAGTGAGTCAATGTTGACCTAAAAGATTTCCAAATGTGTAGGCGGATGAATACTCGAAAACCATTAACAAAAACCGGCCAAGTGCGAGTCGGACTCGCGCACGAAGGGTTCCGTACCATTATCTATGAAAACGGCAAAAAAAATCACGTTTGTTGTATGGAAGCCCCCTTAAATATTTATTTTATTCTGTTTTTTTAGCATTTGTAGCGGCAACAGAAATACATAATCTGTGAAAATTTCAACTGTCTAACTATCACGGTTCATGAGATACAGCCTGGTGACAGACGGACAGACGGCCAGACGGACAGACGGCCAGACGGACAGTGGAGTCTTAGTAATAGGGTCCCGTTTTACCCTTTGGGTACGGAACTCTAAAAATTACGATCGTCTTTACTCTCATTCCAAAGTTAAGAATGCAAGTGTCAATTATGATAATGAAAACTCAAACTATCACTGCCGTCAAGCAATACGACGAGAATAAAAACAACCTGACACTACTATTAGGCTGAGCATCCACCAGAGCTGTGCTAAGCTGCGTAGCGAGGAATGTGTTTTGTAAGCGCCAATAGAATTACTTCATTTACCTAGCTTCGCTCTGCGCAGCTCTGGTGGATATTGGCTTAGCGGAGCGAGGTTTTTGTTCATATAAAACAAGCGAGAAATGCGAGCGAGGAATGTGTTGCTAGGAATGAGTGCGATGATTTGAAAATATGTGCCTACCAGTCAGTCAATAGATGGTGTTTGGAAGAGGTAGATGATCATTTGTACCCATTACGCATTCCTCGCACAGGTCTGGTGGAAAGGGTCACACCGTTTCACATCCTCGCTACATATTTTCGCATCGCACATTTTCCTCGCACAGCTCTCGTCGATGTCCAGCCTTATATTAACAACCAGGACATTAATGATTTGTTATTAAGCCTTAGGGATAAATCTACTCGCTTGAACAAAGGAACTAGGGACGCTGTGGTTTCTGAAACCGAAGTTACTGTCTGGGTTTCTAAGTAAATGAGATTAGAATTAATATCAGCGAGTTAGGAGCTTCACTGGAAACGAGGTAGAGGTATTATCAAGTGAAAACTAACTAACAATAGGATTGACTTAAAACTTTGTAAAAGGACCTGGGGCCCAATTCTCCTAAAATAAATCTTGATAGATCACAACCGAACCAAGGCCGAACCGTTCATTCAGATAGTTCTCAATTTCAAAAGCTGTCGAATTGTTTGACACAAAAAACAAAATCAATCATTTTGAAAGTTTTCGAAAACAAAAACTGACTGGCGGTTGTGGTTCGATTGCGTTTGACAACAATTTATTTTAGGAGAATTGGGTCCTTGGTAAATGTCGCGAAGTTTTATAATAAACCATTGCAGCTAAGGGTCTACTCCCTAAGCACGAAGTCCGCGGTTTCGGCCTTAGTTACGAGCTTTTCCTACTCCCTATCACCTACGGACATACGATTATTTCGGGGCCCGAACTAAGAATGAATGACAACACGATTTGACAGTTGTCCCTACTACCGATGTGTTTTTGCCCGTCCGAACAGTTTTTTTTTTTTTTTTAAAACTTTGCCCCACTCTAAGATTTCTCTTGTATCGTGGGTGTGTTTACAGACATAAATTTCACAAACAAACGCCCAGACCCGGAACAACTATCTGTAGGCCATACAAATTTTTGTTCCGTGTGGGAATCGAACCCACGACCCGTAGCGCAGAAGCCAATCGCTTAGCCACTGCACCAAACGTGTCGTCAAAAGTTGAACTTGACACTTGTTTTGTTTACTCCTACGTTTCGGGCTACTTTCGGACGGGCGACTAACTTCGTTGACGGACTTAGGGAGTAGGCCCTGTGCACCTACGCCCAGCAATAGAAGACTGATAAGGAGATTTTGATCGTATTTTTTGCAAGTTGCGCAAGCGCACACAGGCTGCAGGCAAGCGATCTGAGGTCTGTGTTTCGATTGGCTTGCGACATGTCATGCGTCGAACACAGAAACGTTGCCTGTTTTCTAGAACTTTTTGGCGATTCGCACACTGCACCGCATCACGCAGCGTAGCGCGGGAGTGTGTGTTCTTATGTTGTTTGCAAGTATCTGTATTTGTATAGAAAACACGCATAGTGCAAACACACTGAAAACACTACGCGTGAATGCGTTTTCACTGTGTTGCACTATGCGTGTTTTCTATACAAATACAGATACTTGCAAACAACATAAGAACACACACTCCCGCGCTACGCTGCGTGATGCGGTGCAGTGTGCGAATCGCCTTACTATTCTGCCTTCATAAAACTTTTCTTCATTAAATAGAATAAGCATTTTTAAGATAACAACTACATCCAGTCCCTACTTGTATCATTAGAGGAGTTTCTGGTCGGGGGAGCAACTGCATCAAGAAAACAAATATACGTTTCTAAACGCAGTTGTTTGTAAGTAAGTAAATAATCAAAGTACCGTGTTGTTCTCAATTACGATAAGGACCACCCATTGGGTTTCTTGTTTTGTATAAAGCGTGACGAAGAGATTATACGAGGTTAGGCCGCCAGATCAATGTCCACTTGTGATAAAGCTGGCAGCATCTGTTCAGGTTTCCCCCGTATTTGTCATAGTTTTGAGGAAGCCCGGGGAGCGTCCGAGTGGACTATTATATAGCGTCCCTGTTTTGCGGATACCCGGATCAGTCTAAAAAAGGTCCGTGTCTCTCGGAGAGCCAATTAAAGCAACATTGCACTTTAGAACGAGAAAAAGGCTTTTAATTTGTTTCAGTGTTAAATTGCAACGACTTCTGAAACTGAGTTTTATAATATGGTAATTATTTTACTCTTTTTAGTTTTTTTGAAGTCGGTTTTTACTTTTTTTATTCTCGTTACGAAAATCGTAGATGGCACGAGATAACAAATCGAATCGTTTGACAACGTCCTATAGAAAAGGTTCTGAATAAGGGGGCTGGGTTTTCGTACTTTCGTGTCCTAGGTTAATGATTTTACAGATAGCAGTTTAACAGTAGAGCAATGATTACCAGTGATAGTATTTGTTTGGTTATTTTAAGTAAGAACACCTCATTGCTGTGGCCTCAGGAGCAATGAGGCAGCCGATGCTTTACAGCAGTTATTTCGTTAGAGCGTTGCACCCAGGTTCTATTTTGGACCTGGAGCCAAATTCCCGGTGTTTATTGAATTCTTGATATAAGGGAATCCCCAGGATATAATAATAAATGAGGATTTTTATTCTATTTCATCTAAATTCGTAGCACTGTGAATGGGGAAAGTTTTGATCGTCGGTTGACTTGTCGGGGATTCCCCTAGCACAATGGTTTAATATTATAGGGATATATATGTTACCGGCAATCTGTGTAATCCGGTATTCTATACAATGCCTAGGCAATGTATAGAATGCCTAAAACGTTCAGGTAATGTATGAAATATTATTTATTTTATACTTTGCCTAGGCATTCTATACAATACCGAATGTGCAGCCGGTAATGTGTGAAAAAGACGAGAGCGGCGAAGGGGAACACGTGCGAGCAGGCAGTAAACTCCACGCAAGGCACAATAAAAACAAATGAAACACTTAAGGGGATGTTTGGAAGGTTGTTTGGGTTTCCAAAGGAGAGTCGACGGAGCCCCGTTGGGCGGGGCTCCTATTTCTGTCTGTAGGATTTAAACTAACCTAACACGAAGGGGATGACGGGAGCTTCGTTCGCTCGCTTCGCTCGCTCACTCTAGCCCCCGTCATCCCCTTCGAACCTAACCTATCCGTGTCGGGGTGCCCCAAATGAATGACCAAATCTATTTACTTCACACATTGCCGGTGGACCAGCAGGTATTCTATACAATCCCTAGGAAATGTATATGTTACGGCTAATAGCCGAAGTGCGGCTACACCTAGTTTTAGCCGGGTACAACTAGGTGCAGCCGGCCACATGCGATTAAACTTAAATCTATCCTACTTATCTTCGGTTAGAACTAGGTTTAGCCTTCATCATAGCGGCTAGAACTAGGTGCAGCCGCACACCGATGGTTAAGGGTAACCCCGACACGGATAGGTTAGGTTCGAAGGGGATGACGGGGGCTAGAGTGAGCGAGCGAAGCGAGCGAACGAAGCCCCCGTCATCCCCTTCGTGTTAGGTTACTTTAAACCCTGCAGACAGAAATAGGAGCCCCGCACAGCGGGGCTCCGTCGACTTAAGCTCCACGTAGTTCTAACCAACTGCTACTGGTTGCACCTAGTTGTACCCGGCTAAAACTAGGTGTAGCCGCACTTCGGCTATTAGCCGTAACATATACATTACCTAGGCAAAATATGTAATGGACAATAATATTCATAATATTTCAGACATTGCCTGGAGGCCCCAGGCATTCTATACATTGCCTAGGCATTGTATAGAATGCCTGCATTATACACATTGCCGGTAACATATACACAAGATGTCCCAAAAAGTAATGTCAAGCGATGATCGAGCGAGCGATGATCAAAAATGCCATTTAAGTCATAGTTTGGTTAAAACATGAAAATAAATCATAACTCGAAAACTATACAAAAAATCGCGGAACATGTTATATGGAAGTGATTTGGGTATCTCTAAAGGCCTCTACACACCAAAGCCGGTGGCTTCACCCGGCGGGTTATTCCCAGCAGGTTATTGCGACCAACTAAGCGAGCGAACATGACCCGCTGGCAATAACCCGCCGGGTTCCCGCCGCTACCTCTGGCATTCCGCTTGACATTACATTTTGGGACACCTGTTGTATGGATCTCAGATTCTCAGCAATTATCAGAATGCTAAAATTGCATTTTTTTCCTTAAAATACTTGACATAGTATGACGTGCTTGACATAGTGCCTGCTCTGTTTATATGTATGTATAGGTTAAATTCTAGATAACCATGTTTTTTTGTTGTTTATCCTTATTTACCAAAATAACTTACATTTCTACCTTATTTGGTTTAACTATAATGTAAGCAATGTAACAGTAATTTCAATGTTTATGGAATGCATAAAATGAAGACATTAAGCATTTCATAAACATTGAATTGTTAGTATTTGTGCAATATAATCATGTTGAATACAAATGTGATTGTTTCCATGTTTGATGAATACTACTCTAGCATTTTTTGTAAATGATGAAAATACAATACATAAGTAAGTATTTTGTTTTTTTTCTAATTTATTTTCCGTAATCGGTCTGGCGACCATAGGTAGATGATTTGCTTGATTATGATTTGTTAGGCACACCTTTCCAATGACATGTTGCCTTCATTAGTAATCCATTAGTGATATACTTAGGTATTAACGGTTTTTTCCGATATATTTTTTTTATTAAAAAAAAAAAAGTGCTGTTCCCTACATTTTAACGAGTTATGCGAACATAAATGTAGGGAACAGCTGTTTTTTTTTTTTCGCGATTTCAGTTTTCCTCCTCTAGTAAAAGTTGTTCATAATGATGAGTACAGTGACCCCTCAAGAGGTTGTGCGTTATTTAAGTTACACCTTGTATATGATTTATTTTTGGAGGCATCTCACATGGATTTTTACGTCCAAGCCTTTCCCAACTATTTTGGGGTCTCTGGCATCAGACTCCGCAACCCAGTTACTGGGCAATGCCGATATCCTAAGGTTGTCAGACTTTCAGGCTTCTGACTACCCATAACGACTGTCATAGGTATTCGTTTAACACCCGGGACTGATAGCTTAACGAGCTCTCCAAGACACGGAGGGGTCTCGATGTGTAACGAACGGTCACCCATCCATGGACTGACCGTGGCAAGCGCAGCTTAACCTCATAAATCGCATCGTCGAGCCCCTCCGGATTTTTATGTCCATGTAGTAGATTTATTTCATAACAATTCCAATACTTTCTAACAAGACCATGAAGTAATATCATAAAGTTGAAACCGGCCAAGTGCGAGCCGGACTCGCGTGCGAAGGATTCCATACCATTATCTATAAAAACGGCCAAAAAAATCACGTTTGTTGTATGGGAGCCCCCTTAAATATTTATTTTATTCTGTTTTTTAGTATATGTTGTTATAGCGGCAACAGAAATGCATCATCTGTGAAAATTTCAACTGTCTAACTATTACGGTTCATGAGATACAGCCTGGTGACAGACGGACGGACGGACAGCGGAGTCTTAGTAATTTGGTCCCGTTTTACCCTTTGGGTACGGAACCCTAAAAACAAACTTTTGCAGAAGATGATACACAGTTAAAACAATCTAAGTTTCTCTTAACTAGTACACTGAAAATGATTCAAACAAGTGTCTGAAAGTGCGACATTATAAAGTGCTTTCATTGAACTGAAGTGGCACATTGGACAATGTGTAGACGGCGCATGAGTCACTTTATGAGAAGTTACTTAATTAATTTTAATTGCCATCTTGTGTTATTTTCTCCTGCCTTGTTTGAGAATGTTAAAGAAATGTTACATGTGGACAGACTAAGTTTGAGATGAGTTTTATGAGAACAATATTATTACGTAGATCCTACAGTCAAGTGGTTTATTAAATAGTTTGTTTTTGATTATTAACCATAATGTTTTATAGCTGACGTATTTAAGTATCTTCTTCTAATATCGTGGTCCACTATTTGACTACATAAAGGGTGAAATTTTTCAACTGGGCATTGAAGGCCAAATCCGAAAGTATAATGAACAGCGAGAAATGCTTTGAAGTTTCCTAAAAATGAGACCTTTTCTTTAGTTTGCCATTTAATATTACTTCCCAGATTTTGATCCTCATAAGCAATACTATGGGATGGAGCAATAATGCAGAATGTGTTTTTTCACTATTATCGTCCTATTTTGATTTTGATTCAACTCCAGATGTATTGAAGCCACAGGTGGTTAGTAATTCTAAGACCCATAGCACAAAGTTTGGCTGTTCAATGATTTGGGCTGGTTATAAGCAACATTTATTTTATTTTATTTATTAGGGACAAAAAAACAGTTACATGTTCAAGTTTAAAATTATGTGTTGTTACAAAAATTGGTAAACATATAATCCACACCATTGTCCATGGATTAATAAATGAATATATACAGAACAGAAATGTATTGAAAATTTTGTGTAAGTTTCAGTTAATAAGTTAATATAGATTAAAATTGTGGTGAAAGAGTATTTATAGCCAGTGTTTAAAATTTGTTACTAGAGAGAGAGAATTCTATTATTTTATTATTATTATTAAACTATGTCCATAAAGTGTGTTATAGGTTTCCACAAGTTGACGAAGAGGCAATATACTCTGGTTAAACAACTGTTTACTTGAAAAAAGTTAGTAAATGGTTTGTATGTGGTGGTAATGGTCCATGCATCGGAAAGCATGTTAAACTGTCAGTCTCTCTCTCTGATGACATACGAATACCTATGACAGTTACGGTTAGTCAGAAGCTCGAAAACCTGACAACCGGTCTAACGTTAGGATATTAGCATTTGCTCAGTAACTGGGTTGCAGAGGTCTGATGGCAGTTGCTCCGTGTGAAATACCGGTATTTAGCCATGTCTAGTTAGACTGGAAACTAACCCCAACAGTTTTGAAAAGACTAAGAGGAAGGGTGGAACCAGAAAATTAATGTTGGTCAACACCAACCTTAACAATTGATTATTTAAACCAGAGGTTCCCAAAGTGGTCCAGGTGGACCCCCAGGGGTCCACGGGAGACTCGACGGGGGTCTACGTTGGCGTGACAAAAAGATCTAATCTTCACATTTTATTTGGTATCATGGTAGAAATGTAGCTGCAGGGGGTCCACCTGAACCAGCTAAATTTTGAAAGTGTTTTATGAGAAAAAAAGTCTGGGAACCGCTGATTTAAACAGACAAAACTAATCTGTGTTAGCCAAGACATACCTATGTTCACTGGACTGATTACAAAAAACTAAGTAGCATAGCCCAATGTAAGTTGGTTTATGTCTATCATAACTTGTGATTTGTTCAATCATGTGCATTGGAATGAACTTAAGTATACAGGGTGTTAACGAATTCATGTAATTCCTTCAAACCGCGTGATCTTCTGGTGACACTGATTGACCCTGCATACGATTTTTTCAGAATCAACAAAAAAAAGTTTTCAAAAAATGAACCATGGTATTCTGTATCTGAGTAATTTTAGTGTCCCAAGCTAACTGACAGCGTGAAGCGATATCGCGCTAGTCGTGCTTGTCAGCTGTGTCGCCGTGCCTTCATAAATTAATGCATGGCATCGAAATTTTCTATCACATGAAAAAATATTTGGGAAAAAAAGTTTATTTTTATTTTTAATAAATCTAAATTCCGTGCGATGTTAATCTATATCATTAATAGATCATGTCGTTTGAAGGAATTACACGAATTCGTTAACAGCCTACAATGTGACTGGTTAGTTGCTTTACATCGAAAAACCGTGAACTTTCCTCATCATTCTACACAACTTTTACTATGGAACAGCTGTTTTTTTTTCATGTATTCAGAGCAGAGGTTCTTAAACTTTTACCCCCTTATTACAAAAGATGGTGTAAGAAAAACCCTGGTTTTAGAGTAGCCCTGTCTCTTTTTGTTATATGACATAAGAAAGTGATGGTATATTTTAAACCTGGGTTTACCTTAGTCTTGGTTTAAACCATCTTTTGTAATAAGGGGGATTTTGTCTACCACCCACTTTGAGAATCAATTATTTACTAGCGCCCCCTAAATTTTATAAATTTACCACATCTTATGTATCACAATCGCAATCATTACCTCTACCACCCCCCTGTAAGCCTCTAGCGCCCACAAGGGGACGTTATCGCCCACTTTGAGTAAGACAGACTGATATAGAGTAGAGTAGTAGAGTAGAGTAGTCTCATAGTAAAAGTTGCACAGAATGATAAGTACAGTTTTTGGTTTTCAGATGTAAACTGATAAGGTTTAAAATATTATACTCGTAAAGTATCAACAAGTTGTTTTTGTCTTATACAGTTATAAAGTGGTAGAACAAAAATGTATTTTCTTCATAAACATGGTAAGTGAACAATTTACAATGCCTCATATAAAATTGTTACACATATGAATTTTGAAATTAAATCTGAATATGAGGTTAATGTGATACCGTAGTAAGCTATGTTTGCGCAAGTATTAGATGGAATTACTAAATATGTGTTAAATTGTTTAAACATTACCACACAATGTTTACTGTGGCCTAGCTGAGGATTTTGATACATACTAGCAACAAAATGTTGGAAGGACCTAGGTATATTAACTTTTAAGATGATGATAAGAGAAGAAGTAAAATTTGGCTGTTTAAACCCTTAACTGTGCACCATTCGGTTTAACCAACAATCTGGTGAAGAGTTGGCTTTTTTGGGGGCTGTCTATTGTAATGACATTCAAAAAGAAATAAGTAATTCTAGTCTATGTTGAGTACTTAGATGAGTTTGAGTTTGATTTTACTAACCTTTATATGGATAGGGCGAAATGGACACAATTTTATTCAACTGGGGAGGTTAAAGGCTTAATGACAATGAGTGGACAAAGCTGTAATGCATAGTTTAGGACTGGACCGAAATTAATGCATGAAACTGTGAATCACTGTCCATCGGAATGTGTAAACAAATAAACTCATTCATTTTATAGCACAACTGGTTAGTTGCTGCTGATCATTCTGTAATATTTTTACTATGGGTCAAACTCTAAATTAGTGGGGAAAAAACAGGTGTTCCATACATTTTGTTGAGCAATATTGATTATTTTATATGGAACAGCTGTTTTTTCACTAATTTAGAGTATGTCCCATAGTCAAAGTTGTACACAGTGATGATCAAAGTTCATGATTTACAAATGTAAAACGACTAACCAGTCATTGACTACAGAACTGATATTTATTTATACAACACACATACTTGTCCACTATGTGGATATTTGGCATGTGGTCTATGATGGACATCATCAGGCTTTGCATTACAGCATCGGCTTCCAGTCTGACCAGCTGGTATCAGTATTTTACATGAAAGGATGGCTATCCGATCTCTACAACCCAATTTCTAGGTCAATCAACATTAATAACAACATCATATCACTGTTTCATGATCAATGGATCATTCTATAATGGTATAGGCAGAGTAACAATAAGGGTCAAAGAAATATTTCAATCTGTAACTGAATTAGCACAAGACAGTTATGTCAGGTTATTGTTGCTTGTTTTTCTCAAGAAAATATGGTATGATGACTGAAAGTAGGAATGTACACAAACAAAGATCTTACATAAGATGAGTGTTCACAAACAAAGACATGTGAATGTAGTGCGGTGTACTGGTTTATTATGTAAACAAGGCTCACCTCACGCGCCTGCGCCATGTCCACGGCCCACGCCTGCAGGTCGCACTTGTTCCCCACCAGCACCATGGGCACCTCCTCGGCGTCCTTCACCCGCTTTATTTGCTCCCTATACGAGCCAATGTCTTCGAAACTTTTAGCACTGTTCACTGCGAACACCAGCAAAAACCCTTCCCCCGTCCGCATATACTGGTCCCGCATAGCGGAATACTCCTCCTGCCCCGCCGTGTCGAGGATGTCCAACAAACACGTCTCACCATCGATAACAACTTGTTTCCGATATGAATCCTCGATAGTAGGATCGTACTCGTCCACAAAATGATTTTGTATCAGCTGTATAGTCAATGCGGATTTACCGACGCCTCCGGCGCCCACCACCACCAATTTGTACTCGGTCATCTTGCGACGAGTTAGGAAGAATATTTTTTCACACCACTAATGTCACTAGATGAGAAACTACGCCCCTAGTCGTGCCACACCTTTTAAATTACTCACATCGGCATGGCTGTCGCGACCTATGTTATTGCACTCGCTGTGTCCGTAAAACGGCTAATTAATGTATTATTAGAGGCAAATGCAATAAATAACAATGAGGCGGTTCACTCACCCTTTTACCGGAGTGGGAATGCGTTCAGAAAATTTATATGATGATGAGTCATCGCTGGCTTATTGCAAAATAAATTATTTCTATATTAATATTTTGAGGTGAATAACAGATACTTTTATGAATTTATTCATTATGTATAGTTTTATAAGTTGTAATAGTTACTAAATTAAAATAAATAATGCCAAAACAAAACGAATCTTAAAATAATTAAAGTTCAGAACGCACGCAATCATGATTTGTCAGCTTGTGAAAGTTAGGCTAAAACGCCACAGATGGTGCTGTATTTCTCTTATGTATTTGTTTTAGTTAGGGTTTTAGTTGCATAAAAAACTACTGAATAAAAGCATTTTATTAAAGTTTACCTACTAAATGTATGAATGTAATAATTTTGTTAAGTTAGAAAATAAACTTAATTGTATTATAAAATAATTATGCCTGGCTGGCTGATTTAATTTTCATATCGATTTCGTCTGAATAAAAAGAAAACATGATCAAATCAGTTTTTTCTATTTTACGTAAAAGCAAAGTCGCAGCTAGTTTGTGATAATTAATTGATTAAAATTTTTGACCCTTGAGATGTCTGCTGGTGATAAGGCAGAAGAAAGTGCAGGGGAGACTCTTGAAGAAGCAGGTGCTTTAGAGGCAGATGTCGGAGCTAGATTGTAAATAATATAATTATAATCTTACGATTAAGTAGTTTTTCTTCATTAGTATAACAAAAAATAGTTTTGTTTAATTTATAAGTATTTATTTGTAGCGACATCTACTGTATTTAACATGTAAAATGATCAGCTGTGGTTTTGATTTAAATTGCGCACATTCGAGGGATTCTTAAATTAACAGGATCATTATTATACCCAGGAACGCACCTAGGATTATCAGAAACTTTGATAATTGAATCGATTGCAGTACATGCATTACAAATACTTGCATAGTCGTAACTGCATTCGCCATCTATGTAACCAGCGCGTTAAAAAGTTAGTTTTATTCTATCAAGTTTAGTATAGATGGCGTTAGTGACTATGTTTGTGATTACACCTACTTAGGAATACCACCAAGTAGGCAAGGCAAAGGACAAAGATAACTCTGCCTGTTAACTTGATAGCTTATCAATGATACGAATGTATTAAATAAAGTCTGTTATTTGTACTTTTAGTGATCAACAGTTAGCGGGCATAGATCCCAAGCTGAAGATAAACATGGATCCCCTTGCGCATCGTGACCTGCGTCCGGAAATGATGTTTATTCGCGAAGAACTGCGGCAAGCAAAGTTGCAGACACTGGCAGTTAGTTCATAATTTCCTTGACATAGTAAGCTTTGATGTAGATTTCCCGCTTCCCCAACAGCCTTCAACTTGAATAGAGTTAGGTCTGCGTCATGCAATAAAATTGTTTGGGGTGAATGCGACCAGTCGGCCGTTTACGTCAAACATGGATATCTGTTTATGTAAGACGTAATTTTACTAATTGATTTAACCTAATATTGCACTGTATTTATGTGTGTATCTATTTACCTTTTAAAACGCCATATTTTACTGTTTTTTGTCAAACAAAGGAAAAACTCAAGGGGCCTTATTACAAAAGATGGTTTAAACCAAGACTAAGGTAAATGTTTAAAATATATCCATCACTTTCATATGTCATATAACAAAAAGAGACGGGGCTATATTAAAACCTAGGTTTTTCTTAGACCATCTTTTGTAATAAGGGGGAAGTAGTTTACGTACAAATCATGATGACATTAAAAATACAGTGAAACGCGTTGTTTTAAAAGGTAAATAAATACACACAATAGAATATTAGATACAGACATAATAATTAATAAAATTAAGTCATATGGCACGTGTTCGTAGCCGACCGCATACAGCAGCAGCAAGATGACGTGTCGTTGCGACACGTCGTAGCGACACGTCGTTGCGACACGTCGTAGCGACACGTCGCAGCGACACGTCGTAGCGACACGTCGCAACGTCATGTCGCTGCAGTCATGATTCCGAACTCTACTGCAGATGGCTGCAACAGACGACACAAGATGTGTGACAAGATGTCGGACCTGTTTAGGATTAGCGATCGCGACTTACTTTTGCATCTTTTGTTTTTGTTATATGCATCGTAGGCAGTGCAGGATATTGAGCCACCTGGTTTATCAGTTTTTCTTCCTAGGAATTGGAAAAACTAATTTTTTGAGAAAGATTCAACGTGTAGTCGCTCCAGCGTCGGTGGCACTACTGATTTGCGGTCGGACGACACGTCGTCTACGGTCGTGCGACGTATAGGAGGGCGACGTGTCACTAGCTGCGGTAGGTATTTCATAGAAATACATAGAAACCGTGGTGTCGGAGCAACACGTCGTCTGCTGCTGCTGTATGCAGTCGCCTACGAACTCGTACCTTTAAAGATGTTCTGTTTTAAAGGTGTAGAAGTAACTAAAAAAAAATTAAGAAAAAATATATTTTTCCGGCCGACTTTTCTTGGATCTCAATCTTATGTTGACGTTACTGGGTTTACTTAACTTGGGCTGAAGAGACTTTGTGTTAACAGTTGATAGATCATTTTCTAAATGTGGTCCTTGCTGCGAGTAGGCCACCCTATTTCTCTGCATAGGTGTCATATAAAGGTAGAGTGCGCGCAAGATAACTCTGCGCGCGACTGAGGGCGTGCTAAACGTTGCCATGATCGCAAAAGTTCAAATTACCGCTTTTTAAGCTTAACTTTTTTATCGCTAAACATAATTTTCCCGTTAAATATTCCTACAATCAGGTAGTTCTACTCTCAAAATTGATAAAACGGCACACACTTTGGTGGACCATGATTAGTTCCGATTTCGGCCGCGCGCAGACTTATCTTGCACGCACTCTACAATTCCGTGCATCGCGGCCGATCGCAGCCTCGCGCGATTTGTCGCGTGTGGCAGACACGCGCGGCTGATGCGTCAATAGTCAGAGTATGAAAATGTATAGCACCGCTTCCGAAGTTTGCGACAGACGCGTGCGGCTAACGACAGATTAGTCAGTATAATAAAGACACGACTATTGACGCATGGTGCCCACCAGTTGTAAATTTAAACTTTGAAAATAACTTCTCCGGTACTTAGATCCTTTGAATAATCTCAGGGCCGTCTGTACTCGGAGGCGCAAGGAGCACCGAGGCATATGGGGTGCCTTGACCTGAGTAATTGGGGCGTTCTGAAATGTCTCGGGGCATCTGAGCTGGATTCGCACCCCGGCGCCAGATAATCCAGACATGGCCCTGAATAGTCTTCTTATTTTCAATTAATTTGAGGGTCAGAATCACGAAATAGAAAACACAACTGGAAGTGCTCATATACCAGCGATTGGGGTTACTTTGATATCAAGGGGCGACAATGATAGTTACTAAAAAATGGAATTTATGCATTTTAACTTAACTGTATGAGCAACATTGACAGTTTTCCTATTTTACCATACGGTGTAGAAGTGTCTGCGAAGTTAGATGGCGAAGATAAAAAATTATAAATCACACCCTTGATTATGTACAAAATTCGAGTCCTACAAGGCTACTTTGACACTGAATAATAAAACAGGGATTATCAAAGTAAAAGCCTACGGTCCGACTTTGTTAAGGAAACTTCTCCTTTTTTTTATCGAAAACTATGCTCTGTATTTTTTTTATCTTGTTGTGATTTTGTTATATCTCAGTTAATTCAGTCTATACGAAATATTTTTGATGTAGCAGCTAAAAGCGAAAATAAATAAGATACAAACACATGAAGCTCAGAAAATTTATCAAAGTAACTCCGTTCTCCGGTAGGGAACCAGTGTCGTCAAACTCATATAACAATTATATGTACTTATTGAAAGATATTAAAGTTTTTAACTTTATTCACCTACGTGAGATAATTCTCGTTCTGCTATATAATTTTTACACGTTAAAATTGCACAATAAAGCATGATTCTAACATTTTACGTATGCGTTCGAGACGTGTCACAGGCCACAGCAAGTTGCTATCGCGTGAGCCAGTGATTAATTGTGACACACGCGCAATTAGCGTGGGCACTTCCACTTGATTTTTCTATTCCGTAGTCAGAATACATACACGCTGACGCTGACATTTAATTGGTTGTTTTGATAGAACAACAAGACCTACGCAGTCGGCGCCATGATGGTTCAAGTTATTTGGCGGGAATTTTACCGCGGTTGCTGCGATGAGTACTTAATAGAACACGTTTGAGCAACAAGAGTTTTTAAGAAAGCCTAGTTTTTTTTTTGTTTATTTCAATCTTCGTAGACCATGGTCTGAACAATGTTTTGTTCTAGTAAAACGATTAAATGTCGGTGTGTTTATCGCCTGATAAAAAACTGATACACACAGCACCTAACACAGCACTGACGAAACGATTGTCAGTCTTTGAAGTGTCAAATTAACCCCTACTCACAGCCGTAAAAGGAATGGAAAAGGTTAAATAAATAATTATTAGCTTGTAACTGTCCCACTGCTGGGCAAAGGCCTCTTCTCGAAGGAACGAGTGGCGGAGTTTGGCGATTTCAGACCCAGAGTCCAGGTTTCCTCTCGATGTTTTCCTTCACTTTAATCTTACGCACTGCATCCGATCCGAATCCGTGAAAATACGTTCCGAAGTAGTCATAGAATTATTTGTATGATAGTTTACGCACGAGATCCGACTTCCGTCATCCGATTTCTGTCCGTCATCCGTGAGTCTCCAATTCGGAGGAAATATTGATGGACCGAAGTAGCCGTAGTATTGTTTGTATGAACGCTTTCGCATTATCTCGGATTCAAATTGGACATATGCCAAAGATGGCCCCTGAATTGCTTGGATTCGGATCAGAGATCCGAGATTTTCAGACTCTAGATCCGTATTTTCACGATTTCAGATCGGAAGCAGTGCGAAAAGCAATATCCGAATTCGGTTCGAGTTTTTTATATTCTTATTTTCACGGATCCGGATCGGATGCAGTGCTTAACCGCTGTAAGTCAGTGGCGTCTTAGATTAATTAAGAAAGTACATAATGATTTTGAAAAAGTCACATTAGTACATGCCTGGGTTTGAACCCGCAACTATACTTAACAAGCGGGTCTGTAATCTCCAGGCCAACATTTTTTATGAAATTGCAAAAAAAAGGAAAAGATAGGTAAAACAGAAAAAAAAATTTGCAAACGCAGCTATTAAAAATCTAATATAACTAAAATAACTACGTACATTTTTAAAGGGATTCAGTATAAAAGTAAGCAAACTTTATCATAAAGTTGTTAAGCCCATTTCAGCTTGTAAGCTTGGTAGGAAATTGTACAGCAGTTTTATTAAGTTTCCAAGAGTTTTCATTATTAAATACAAAGCAGTATCCAATTCTGTCAAAGCACAGACAGAGATAGTAGGTACCTATCTATTCTCAAACGTAACGGAAATAGCCGAGCTTTTCAAGGATTGTGGTTGCGATTTCAAAGGTAAAGAAATAAGGATTTAGCGATGCATTTATCTACTTATTTACATTCTATTTATACAGGGTGTTAACAAATTCGTGTAATTCCTTAAAATCACATGATCTACTACTGGTATAGACTGGCCCCGGCACGGGATTTAGCTTGATTAAAAATAAAAAAATAAAATTCTTTTTTTTTTCATGCGGCTTTGTTACCGATCATATCTAAACCACCTAATAAGGATTCAGTAAAAAATAAGAATTTTATTTTTTTGCTAAAAAAAAATATATTTTTGTGAACATTGCGATGCCACGCATAAATTAATAAAAATATGGTGACACGGCTGGCAGGAACGATTAACGCGATATCGCTCCTTGCAGTCAGATAACTCAAGGCTCTAAAAAGAATCAGATATTGAAAATCCAAATTTAAAAAAAAAAAAAAAAAATCGCTCTATTTTCGAAAATTCCCATTTAGTGTTAATCTGTGTCACCAGTAAATCACGCGGTTTGAAGGAATTACACGATTTCGTTAACACCCTGTATACATTATCTATTGTTGTTTTTATCTACTTACATATGGTTGAAACCAATAATCGATTACAATTAGGGTTTCTGTTTTCTCGACATATTTTTTTCTCGGGTCTCGAGAATTCTCGAGCCCGATTTCTCGGGTTTCTCGGGTCTTTCGAGAAATTTTTAAAAACCTTAAAAAATCAGGTTACGCCCGTTTTCTGGGGTAATTTTGAACGTAGTTTATCTGTTCGATAGCGCGATTATTTCGATAAACTGACTCATTGCGTTTCTGGACATCCCAGTCAGAAGATAATCCTAGTTCAAACTTCAGATAACTTATTTTTCCGGTTTCTAAGGTACTCCTAAAGGACTTGTCACACAGGATGCGTTCTACGTCCTCCGGTCCGGTCAAATCGAACGCAGCCCGCATCCTATGGGAACATCATTTCCGTTTTATATATATTTTATGTAATTACGATCTGACTATGCGGGCACAAGCAAAGAACGTAGGGAACGCACCGGTCAGGCGGTCGGGCTGAGCGCGGTAGCGGACGGGCGGCCCGGTTGCGGGCAGGCGGAAAGCGGGCGGCGGGCGACGGGCGGCGGTCCGAGCAGTTGCAAAAATATCAATGATGACATCGATAATGACATCAATAGCTGAACATCGATAGGTACTTGATGTTTACCGAACAGAAAACATCGATACAAATACAACTACACGCAATCAAATATAAAATGGCCGCTGTTTGCCCTGCCCGTCAGATCGCTGACCGTGCCATGATCGCTGACCGGATGCTGTACCCGGATCGCTGACCGGTTGCCCTGACCATGATGTTTATGTAGGATGCGGGCTGCGTTCGATTTGACCGGACCGGAGGACGCAGAACGCATCCAGTGTGACAAGTCCTTAAACGTAGTTTATCTATTCTTCCGCTATTGGTTCGATAAACTGACACGTTTACGTGCGTTTCTGAACACCCCAGTCAGAAGATGATCTTAGTTCAAACTTAAGTTAACTTGACTGACCATTTGGGGCGTTTATCGGTTCCAGAACTTTGTTTGTCGTTTTATATCATATTATAACAAGAGTATTTGAAGTTTTTATTCAAGAGTATACAAGAAAAGCAAAGTTTATGTTTATATTTCGTACTCATACCGTTGCCGTTCCTCATTGTATCTTCTTTGAATGATAGCCCAGCCATAAGGAAACATTTTTCACTATTTTCTGAAGAAACTTCGTTTACGTACGGACTAAAAAGTGCGAACTTAAAAAACAACACTTCCTAACCCTATAAGTTCATTTAGCGCCGACGAACTGTCAAATTGTTAGAAACGGAATAGCAAAAGACATCCATAGACATATTAAGTCCGAATTGGACATAAATTGTGTCGTGGACATAATTAATCAACAAACGCAATAGCACTAATATTAGTACGAATTTTGGAGTAATTTAAGTCTATTTATCGGCATTATTTAAGTGCGCAGAAGAAACGCAATCGGACCCATTTTGTGTCTGTTCGCTTGTCTTGCTTACTCGTGCCTCATAAGGAGAACGATCAGAAGCCAGAATGCAAAGATTACGTAACTTTTAGGACAATTTTACAATAATCAAAGAAAATCTTTGATTTCTCGAGTTCTCGAATTCTCGAGGCATTTTTTCTCGTCTCGAAGTTGGCATGATTTCTCGACATTTCTCGACTCGAGAATTCTCGAGCAGAAACCCTAATTACAATCCATAACTTCTGGATTGATGCATGTTTTTGACAGAAATTCAATACTTAAGCCGGATCCATAGCGCTGTGTTTTCGTGTTTGCAAACACGATAACATTATTTGCTAACCGAATAGGGGCGTGGCCTAACAGTTTTGTTAGCAAAATTGGCGCTGCGGACCCGGCTTAACGTTGGCGCTGCGGACTCGACTTTAGACGTATTGTCAAAAACCATTCTTTTGATCTTGGCAACTCATGAATACCCTCCGTCTTCCCCGGCTTATGCCGGTCTCTTACTGGCTAAAACCCACGGTGTTCCTTCTCCTGTCGCGGGATTCACACCTGCGTGCACCGCAACCCCGGCAGGCCTTGGTACGCCAGCCTCTGGACTCCTTCAGTGGGGGCCTTGCCCCACGTTCCCTGAGAGGCGCACGCGGAACATGGCGCGCCGCTGTGTCGGGCTTGTAACTGGTAGAGCGACGGGTCATCAAAAACCTACATCAACCCAGAGATTTTGGATTGAGATCGCTTATTGGTTTCAGCCCACAGCACTACATCTTTGGCGAATTTCGGCTATTGTTAGCGGTACAAAGGGTAGGTACCTACACCTACATGTTACCAGATCACAACTGTACCTTTACTACAATATATATAGGTAAATAATTATAAGCCAAGGCAGTACTTCAACTACCTACAATCGTCCGAATTGACAAACTCACACAGACACGCACTGCAACAAAACTTCTAAGTTATCATTGGAATGCAGTCAGTCACGGCTGTCATAGAGTACACGACAAAGAGTGACAATATTCAGTTTATACTGCGTGTCTGTGTGAGTGTGTCAATTCAGGCGATTATAGTCAGTACTCAGGGCCGGATTAACCCAATCAGGGCCCCTAGGATAATGCAATTCTCGGGGCCCCTATCCGTACCATTTTCTTACTTTTTAAAATACAATTTTTCTATTACAAAAGTCTAGTCGATCAGATCGACTCCTTTGGTATCCTGTTACTTCAATCTCTAAAAGTCAAAGTCTAATTCATCAGTCGACCGCGCGCCGGCTGCGTTCCGAATTAACTCATTAAAAAGGCATACTATAAGATAAACGACTATGTTGACGATAGGGACGTGTGGCGCTAGTTCTTTTCTGCACATGTGGCTTCCCTGGTAACCAATAGTTTTTAGATGTAGGTTTATGTATGTATCTATAATTTATTAGTTAGATACGATTATGATTTAACCCAATTCATACATAATTGATTTATATACTTACTTTATTTTTAATTTTATTTTACCTGTAATTGCATAATTTTATTATTGTAAAAATTTTGATGATTTTCGTTGTATAGGTATAGTCAATTAATTTATTCACTTGACAGACATATCTGTATTGCTGGGGAGTTTGTTGCGCCGTTTCTTCTTCACAGCAAAACACTAGGAAGCGGTGAAGGGAGGGCTTTTTGTGGGATGTTTATAATATTGTAAAAAATGACGTTCAAAAAGAACTAAGTAATTCTAGTCTATTTTGAATAAATGAGGTTTGAGTTTGAACGCTTACCTTACCTATATCGTCAAATACAGCTATTTTTAGTTCTACTACATATTATTATGAAGTATTTCGTCAACTGACAATATGCGTCGAAAAAAAGGAATAATATTGAGGAAGTATACAAATTAAAAAAAAAATCGTTCGTTGAAACGTTTTTTTGTTGTTGGTGCGTGCACACGGGACTTGTACTATTTATTCTGTACCTTTATCACGTAAGAACCAATTACCTTTTAACCCATCAAAACCATTACCTGTTTACCATCGCACAACCATTAACAGTCGCACACGTGTCTTCGACCCGTACCTAATTAACCGCGTGGATCGTATGATTTGCAAGGTTAAAATGCGCTTGTCGCGGTCGAGTGACCATTCGTTATACATATAACGAGACCTCTCCATGCCTCGAAGAGCACGTTAAACCGTCGGTCCCGGGTCAGCATATCGGGGGGGGGGGGGGGGGGGGGCGCTCCCAACTGTCCTCTCTGAGCTGGGGCGAGTTTGGTATAGTCACTCCCGACTGTCACCCGCGTTGCTCCAAGGACACAAACAACAAGACGCGCGTCATTTTCCTCATTTTCCGCGCCATCTGGCAATGTCGCGCGCTAATGTGCTTTGTAGCTCAATATGTTGAACGTCTTGTGGTGCGCGTCAATTAATTGTTGCCTTGTGGATACACAGACGTCCTACACATCAACTGTATAGGACATCTATTGCGTATTGCGGTCGCTTCTCAATGTCTGTTCCATGTCATTAACAATAAGATCATTATATTATGTGTTAATACATAATTGTGTATTGAATCGTGTGGACTCGTGGTGGCCCGGAGATTACAGACCCGCTTGTTAAGCATTGCGGGTTGCGGGTTCAAACTCAGGCATGTACCAATGTGACTTTCTATGTCCTATGTACTTTCTTGCCGTATTTCAGAGTGGAGACGGGCGCGGGTGCTAGCGCGGGCGCGTGTAGATCAAATGTATGCAGACGCCAGTTGCATTTGCAGTGCGCCCGCGAGTCGCGCGCCTCCATGAGACGGGCGCGGACGCGGGTGTTTCTAATGGCTCAGTCCGCTCGTATCATTCACAGTAATATAGCGTCTGTTAACGACAAAACACACACGCACGCTACGATAGCTCGTTCGGCACTATTATGAACACGCAGACGCCAAGACCCGAGCGTCCGCGCCCGCCCCCGCACCCGCTAATGCAGTCTGATTGACCACTAAATTAATCTAATACGCCACTATGGTGAAGGAAAACATCGTGAGGAAACCTGGACTTAATGGTCTGAAATCGCCAACCCGCAGTGAGCAAGCGTGGCGATCAATGCTCGTTCCTTCTCTGTATGAGAAGAGGCATTTGCTTTGCAGTAGGACAGTTACAGGCTAACATTTATTATTTATTGTGTACCTACTAGCTTTTGCCCGCGGCTTCGCTCACGTTAATTTAGGATTTGTCAATCAACTCTTTAACACACTACTAAAGTTTCCATAATAATATAATTCAATCATGATTCGAAAGACGCGTGGCGCCATCTATTATCATTATTGTTGTTTTACTCGGGAACTGTACTTTTTTTCGGGATGAAAGGTACCTTATGTCCGTTTCTGTATATCTGACAATGTATATGCAAAATTTCAGGATGATCAGTTCAAGGGCCCGGGTGGCGAACGTTTTTTTTTTTTTTTCTCTTGCGAAAATCCTCATGGATACCCTCCGCCCGGGGAAGGCGAAGGGTTATGCCGGACTCTTACCGGCTAAAAACCCACGGTGTTCCTTCTCCTGACCTATGGCCGGGGTCACGGGATTCGCAGCTGCATGCACCGCGACCACGGCAGAATTGGTTACGACCCCTAGCAGGATTATAGCACATGATACTATCTAATAACCCAAAAATACTTCATGCAAAAGTGAACCACATCCAAGATATTATTCTTAAGTGACCATTCTACACGACTGTGCTCAAATGGAGCCGCTGCAAACAGCAAAATTTTAAAAGTTACCGTATCCCACTCTGGGTTGTATCTTCTCTCGTGTCGGCACGAGCTATACGAGAATAGCTCATGCCGTGGTAAAAAGATTAGCCAGTCAGCAAGGTTGGTAGCGAGGTTGACTACCTAAGGCGTGAATTACACAGAAGCGGCGTAAGGTGCAGACACGGCGTAGGCGCGTCGCTTTCATACATTTTTTGCGAAAAAGATTTGAAGCGGCACGACACGACGACGACGCTTTCTGTGTAATTCACGCTTAAGGTGCGCCGAACGTACTTAAGTATCGTCAAGAGTGGATTGTGATGGCACTCGGATTTATTTAACTGCTGGCCCAAGAGATTTGTGGCCCTTTGACCGTATAACCTCCAGTTTCTGAATTGAGAATTCTACCCCCCTCCATCCGAACCCCCTAGTCGCCGCAGCGGCCGACTACAGTCCCTCTCTCATAAGTAAAGTTCGCCGTCCCAGGCACACATTTTTAGAACCCGATGACGAAATAACCCTCCTCCAGGAGGCGAGTAAATCGACCAGCACAATACACAACGTCCGCCGCCGTCCGGCATACCGTCCTCGCCGACGAGGCCCGTCGCGACGTCCTACCGCCGCCGGTCACGATCCACCGAGCTCTCCCGTCGTAGAGCCGGTCGTCTCTTCAGACTCCGCAGTCACACCGATAATTCAGCCCTCATCAAGCTGTCTCCCGCCCCTATGCCCACGCCAGCAACGCCCTAAGCCGAGGTCCGAGTCCCACTAGGGGTCGCCCTTAGTGCTGTTGTTGCAGGTAGTCATGATGTTAGTGTAGTGCAAGTAGTTAGCTTAGGTTAAGTATTTTACTTCCCCCCCATTGGCTGGAGACCCTTCAGGTCTCGCCAATGACTGCCCGGTTACGTAGAAACCGTCCCCTAGGACGACCTACAGCAGTCCAATAGAAAAAAAAAAGAAAAAAAAATGAGAATTCTAGGATAAGTAGTACTTAAGTAACATTTGAGTACGGAGCTGTCAAAAAAATGACGGATTTTAAAGCATATTTTTGATAACTCCGTACTTAAATACTAGTATTGCTTATCCCGAATTCTCAATTCAGAAACCTGAGGTAAGTGTGGGTAAAATCCTTACGTAATTTAACGTAACTTAGCGTAGCCTGAAATCGTTATAAACAGACAAACATATTCCACTTGCATTTATATTTTCCACAGATTGGTCTATTTATAAATATTAAAATATTCCATAAAAAGTACGTACAATTAAAAATGAAAAAGGTACAGAGAAGGTGCTTTTAAAACAAGAGTAGGTACTTAAGTATCAAACAAAAATGGCGTGGTAGACAAAATTTTAAAGTCCCTTCGGAATTATGTATTTTGTGTACTTCAAAGGTCGATAGCAAAAAGCCCAGGGGCGTCTGCGATGAATGATTGCTCTTTACGCATCGCGACTTCTCTGTGAATCGGAGAATTCGACAATTTCGAACTCGGAACGTCCGACAAACGGTCTATCTGCATATTAAGTTTATGGTGATGAAGAATTTCCAGGCCGATTTTGGCTGCAGCGACGGCTTTCGGTAGAACTTAGATTCACTATAGGCGATAAAAATGTGCGTTAAGACAAGGGACTAACTATTAAATTCCAAAGTTTCTGAGGAGGGAGCGACTCGTAAGTAAAGAGTGCGCTTTCGCGCCGAAAAAAATCGCGCAAATGTGAACGCAGCCTAACAGTGTCTATACAACGTTATTTTTAGTATATACAAAAACTGAGACACCCAACAAGATTTTCATCAGAACTACCTGGACATGTGTTTTTTTTTAATAAATCTCCAAGTTACACCCTAGTTTATGTCGCGTTAAGTTCCCAAGTAAAGTGTGAAATGCCTGAGATGTGCTATGCAGGGGTTGTCTAATACACGGAAACTGACCGAGGCCATTTCAAGCCTCAAGGTACCTATTCCTGTCAACTGTTATGGGTAGAAACCTACTGAAACAAAATTGAAATTTATGAAAAAAAAAATGTAGTGTAAAAAATATGTCAATCGATTCTCCAATGATTCTGAACAAACTAGTTTCAGTTTTAGTATATATTATATATAAGCATATATAATCTCGAAACTTCTAGAATCATCATTCATAACGCATTTGTTATTTACTTACATATGTAAAACATTTTAACTAAGATTTATGCAAATTTAATACACAGGTACGCCGCACGGCCCTCAAGAAACTTCTCCTACAGGATTTCATGCAAGAGGACTGTGAGCTTCGCAACATCGGGCTCGCGTACGCACCCCGAGATCCTTGAGCGAAATTAAGTTATAAACTTACTCGTTAAGTATTCACGAAGGAATAAAGTTTACGATTCATAACTGTTTTTATTACTTAAGTGCGTATTAAGTCGAGGATCATTTATTTTCTGATCGTTTCATAGAATAAGTAGAGTTCTGCCTAGCCTTTTTCCAACTATGTTGGTGTTCGCTTCCAGTTGAACCAGCGGTGAGAGCACGGATCTTTTATCGAGTCGATCGAGAAAATTATCTATTCTAAACGTCAAATTTGACATAAGATATAGATAAAATGACAACTGTTGTCGTTTTATCTATATCTTATGTCAAATTTGACGTTTAGAATAGTTAAATATCTCGAATCGTCTCGATAAAAAGATCCATACTCGCACGGCAGATGCGACTGAATACCAGTATTTTACACGTAGCGACTGCCATCAGACCTTCGCAATCTAGTTACTGGACAATGCCAAATGGCACGGGATTCGCTATAGCATGCACCGCAAACCCGGTAGAACCAGGCTGGCCTGCAAGCTTTGGGCGTATACATAAAGGAAGCAGGTAACCAGTGCCGACCTACCAGTGCTTATCGGTACTGGTCCGTGCAGGTAACCGCTACATAAAGGAAGCGGGTAGAAGCAGGGACTGGCATTTTTTAACAAAAATACGCCTTGTTCCAAATACAAATTCGCGCAAATACAGCAACAAATGACGGCTTACCAGCGCTGATCGGAGCAGGTTGGAACTTGGCGAAGTTCGGAGCTTGTCAGCGCTGGTTCGCCACACAGTATAGAGACTAGGTACCTGCGCCGACTAACTGCGCGGACTAGCACCGACAAGCGCTGGTAGATCGGAGCCGGCAACCCGCGCCCTACGTGTATACGCACTTTGGCTGTAAGCTCAATGACTGCCTTCTACTTACTTTTTAATAACTTAAGTCTTTGTCCTTTCGATATTGTGAACCTAAGAGCCACAAAAAAAAAAACGAACAACTTTATTAGTGGGATTTTTAAGAGGCTTTTCTGTTTACCGTTTTTATTACAGTCAATTTCAATATTTACATTGTAGATTTTTAATAACAACTATATCTAGATATTTATAAGAATATAGCCATTCGGTTATTATGAACATCATACTAACGTCAGACGCGCACAATATTTTAGGGTCCCGTACAAAAATGGTAAACAGAAACCCATAAGGCGCGCGCGACATCGTCCGTCCGTCCGTTTCTTGTAAAAAATCTTTACAAACAAACTTAGTTGTGCGGTTCCAAAAGATGAAATACAAGGTTAGTCAGAAAGGGGGCACTAATCCGCAGGCCACTTTAAAATTTGGTACAGAGATAGTCGAGAATCCAGCCGACGAACTGGCCAGTAGGGGATCTGGCACGGTGGCCTTTGGGCCTGAACCTATAGTACCCATCCCCTTCAACCAACTACGTAGGTAGCTCCAGGAGTTTACCCACACACAGGCACATAACTGGTGGACTTCAGCCCCAGGCTGCAGGCAGTCCAAGGAAGCCATGCCACTCATGGATGGCAGACTGACAAGGCGCCTGCTGCGCCTGGATAGGAGCAGCCTGCGACTGGAACGATAACCGGACACTGCTCACTAAACAAACACTTCCACACGATAGTCATAACGGACAGCCCTCTGTGCAGAGCATGTATGGGGGCCGAAGAAACAGTCGCACACGTGCTCCTGGAATGCACAGGGGTCACCCGAATACGAGAAAAAACCCTTGGTGCGCTGAAATCACTCGCAAATGTTCTGAGCGGACTGAGAGCCCTAATCTGCCAGGCCGGGCCGGGCGAGGCCGAAGTATCACTGATGACGGTTTTAAAACAAGTGTTAAAATTTCAAAATTCGATAATTTTTATTTCCATGTAAAATAACTTTATTTCACTTTTTTTCGAAAATTCTTCGTTCCTACTTTACTTACGAATTCAGAAAACGGAGGTTCTAATTCGTGACCCCAAATATGACCTAAAATGTAAACACAGCTGATAGTTGAAGATAGATCGAACTTAGCACATTTTTTTTGAAATTTTTGAACCGCTATTTCTCTTAAACTATTGATTTTTGGGGAAAGTAGTAGAACAAAAGTTACTCATTATTATGGGTACTTTAACACCCTTTCGGATTAGTACCCCCTTTCTGACTAACCTTGTATATGTTTCCTTCCAAGGTACGGAACCCTTGGAGCGTGAATCCGACTTGCACTTGCCCGTTTTTATTTTATTGATCTTTTATGAAGTGCTCTTTATCATTATTGCTTCATATCGCATCAGATTATAACTCCACTACAGTTTTTATTAGTACTATGAAACGTCGATAGCCACGCAATGACGCCAAAAAACAATTTAAATAACGTGTAGCTACCTCAAGAACTTTTTGTTCGTCTGCTTCACACCTATCTAGGGGCAATCTAGGGTGTAAAAGTGGGGATGACCCTTAATTGCCACCTTAATTGTGATGTGTATAGGCAAGCAGGGGCAATTTCAATGTGTGTAGAGACAATTCCGATATAGCTAGATTGCCACTGCGGCAGGTGTGTGAGTAGCCCACTTTAGAAGTCTTGTTGCAGTGCGTGTCTGTGTGAGTGTATCAATTCGGACGATTGTAGGTACTAGTCGCGCGCAGAAGGTTTGCCGATGACTGCCCCTCCCACTTCACCGACCGCTACCCGCGCTCGTCTGGCCTACCTACTAATCGTACCGACCATCGACGCGTGACGTCATGAGGCTATCGGCAAACCTCCGGCGGGCGGAGAAGGTTTGCCGTAAAAGTACTGCTTTAGCTTTTACAAGGTTAGTCAGAAAGGGATTATTAATCTGAAAGGGTGTTAAAGTACCCATAATAATGAGTAACTTTTGTTCTACAACTTTCCCCAAAAGTCAATAGTTAAAGAGAAATAGCTGTATTGGTATAGATGTATTGTGTCTAGTATATATTTTGCAGCAGTACACCACGGACTACCCCCCCTATCTTATTCATTGTCTTCCTGTTCATCCAAAGGTTGTCTGGTAGATATCGCTTTCAGCAATAAGACCACCATTGTACCCTTCAATTTATGTTATTGTATAAGAGCTGTATTACAATTTTGGTGTACAATAAAGTATATTCTATCTATCTATCTAGCTGTTCAAAAATTACATAAATAATGTGCTAAAATCTGTTTTTCCTTTCCGACTAACCCTGTATACAAGGTTAGTCGGAAAGGGGGTACTAATCCGAAGCCCACTTATAGTATCACTCTGATGACTGTTTAAAAGCAACTGTTAAAATTTCAAAATTCGATATATTTTTTTCCATATAAAATGATTTTTATTATAGTTTTTTCAAAAATTCTTCATCCCTGCTTTAGTTACAAATTCAGAAAATGGTGCTTGGAATTCATGACCCCAAAAATGACCTAAAATGTAAACACAGCTGATCATAACTGGGTATAGATAGATTTTAGAGATTTTTTTTGTGAATTTTGAACAACAGTTTCTCTTAAACTATTGAGTTTTGGGAAAAGTTGTACAACAAAAGTTATTCATTATTATGTGGACTTTAACACCCTTTCGGATTAGTATCCCCTTTCCGACTAACCTTGTATATATTCTGTGCCATTACTGTCCCACTGCTGGGCATGGGCCTCTTCTGACAATGAGAAGGGTTTAGGCCTTAGTCCACCACGCTGTCCTGGTGCGGGTTGGTGAACTACACACACCATCAAGAACTTTATGGAGCCCTCCCAGGTGTACAGGGGCCTAATTCTCCTAAAATAAATTGTTGCCAAACGCAATCGAACCACAACCGTCAGTCAGTTTTTGTTTTTGAAAACTTTCAAAATGATAGTTTTTTTTTGTGTCAAACAATTTGATAGCTTTTGAAATTGAGAACTGTCTGAATGAACGGTTCGGCCTTGGTTCGGTTGTGATTTATCAAGATTTATTTTAGGAGAATTGGGCCCCAGGTTTCCTCACGATGTTTTCCTTAATCGTTATCGAAAGTGATAATCAAATTCTGATAATCAATATTAGCTAGGTACCTACTGCTAAACCGGCGTTAAATATAGCGGCGACATTGGTAGTTACTAAGAATATTGCATTTGGTCATATATCTCTGTGAAAATGTATCATATACATTTTAATTCAATTGTGTAGTCAACATTGACAGTTTTCCTATTTTACCATTCGGTATAGAGTTGTCTGCGATGTTACATGTAGAGGTTGCAAAAATTCGATAGTTTTAATTTTCGAATATTCGAATATTTTTTCAGTGCTATTCGAATTTTATTCGAATATTCGAATATTTTTTTAAAAATCAAAAAAACACTTAGAATATCAGCGTTTATTGCTTTAGGAACTATATTTTCATGCAGATAAGTAAACCTAGCACAATAATTATTTACTTATTCAACAAAATTTTAAAATAATTAAACATGAAAATGTTAATCAAAACAATTATAATTTTTTTAAACAATTTTAAAAGTCTCTCTCTCGGTAATATTAAAAACAAAATAAATGTCTTTCTCTCTTGTTAATACTCGTACATAATTAAAACAAAAAGTATCACATACATACGTAAATGTGTCGTAAAAACGTTACAGTATTATTTTCATATGCAATATTACACTGAAAAATCAGATTCATCAATTATAATTCGGAATAAAATCAGATTTACCTATTATAACATTTTTAAACAAATTTACCTCTCTCTCCTGTTAATAATAAGAACAAAATAAACATCTCTCCCTCTCTCGTTAATAATAAAAACAAAATAAAAATCTCTCTCGCTCGATAATAATAAAAAGAAAAAGTATCACATAATATCACAAAAAAATCAGATTCATCAATAAAAATTCGGAATTGAAATCAGACTTACGTATCATAATAATATAAAAAAATTGTCACAGAGCATAATAATAATTATTATTTTCCTATTCTTTGAAAATGAGATCTAAGGAAACTTAAGGCGTCTATGGAATCATCGTTTAATTTACATCTGAGATGATTACAGATATACTTTGTAGAAGAAAATACCCTTTCGCACTCTACACTACTTGGCGGAATACACATTAACACGTCATAAGCCTGAGTTAGATGTATTTGTCTTGGCGCTCCTGCATCATATAATGCCATCTGCATTTTTATTGATGATTCTAGATCATCTTCGCAAGTAGCTGTGGACGTGGAAGGCCTTGCACACATTTCATCATCTATCTTTTTCTGTAGTTGTTCTTTTATTGACATATTTGAGACTCTAGACGCTTCTTCATTTTGACAACGCTGTAGGTCTGCTAGAAACGTGTCATCTTCGTCATCAGAAGCACCAGTACCATTACATACAGTACCATATTCGAATATTCGAATAAATATTTATTTAGGTACTATTCGAATATAAATTTGGAAAGAGAATTCGAATATTCGATTGCAACCTCTAGTTACATGGCGAAGATAAAAATATTAAATTACGCCCCTGATTATGTAAAAATTTGACTCCTAATTGGAGCTACTTTGAACTGAATGATAAAACAGGTATCATCAGAGTGGAAGCCCGACTGAGAAGGAACATTTCTCCTTTTTTTCCTTGAAAACTATACCCTGTATATGTTTTTTATTTAGCCTATGTGATATACACAGCATGTCCCAAAAAGTAGTGACAACCGGAAGTCCAGAGGTAGAGCACCCTTACAGTTACCCGAATCACCCTCATTTACCTTTCGCGATTTATTGTAGTTTTCGAGTTACGATTTCTTTTCATGTTTTAACCAAACTCTGACTTTAATAACGTGTTTGATCATAGTGACGTCACTCGAAAACTACAATAGTAAATAGTAGTAGTAGTACAATAGTAAATAATAGTAGTAGTAGTAGTAGAATAGTATTTTTTTCTAATCTAGATGAATAGATACTCATTTTTTTTTAAAACACGTATCTTACTCAACTATTCATGACACTATGATCAAAAACGTCATGTCGCTAAAAATAAATATTCCTGAAAAACTATAAAAAAATCGCGGAACATACATGGGGACTTGGGGGTGTTTCGGGTACCTCTAATTATGTACCTCTGGATTTCCGCTTGACACTATTTTTTGGCACATCTCGTCAGATTTTTGGAGATTTTTGCAGATTTTTGTTGTAGTATCTGAAATCAAAAATAAATAAGATACAAACACATGAAGCTCAAAAACTAATCAAAGTTTTACGATACGTGCTATTTTCGTCAGATTCATGCCTTATTGCGAAAACCAGTTCCAGGTAAGCCCACACCAGACATAATAGGGCCAAACTCCAACGTAGTATATTATGTGTTTATCAACCTATCCTCAACTCAGTCGAGTAGCGTTCACGCACTCTCGCGCACGTTAGCGTAACGTTAATTTTCAATTCGCGAATTGAATGTCTCTTGAATTAAGTGTAGTGCTAAATTCAATTTACGACTTCAATGATCAGCTTCTCAAATTTTAATTGAAGTAAGTGGTTGTTTTTGTGTGAGAGAAATTATTTTGCACAGTGTAGTGTGTAGTTATGATGTCTGTAGATAACGAGGTTTAGAATTTATTTTGATTTAACGAGCACCTTTAATATTTATGTTTATTTATTGAATCAACGTTGTTATCTTTTCATTAATCGGGCTAAGTATTTGATATTTTATTTTCATTCACCTTTAAATGGAGATGGTCCAGTTGAGGACAAAATCAGTTTATTTGAAACCATACCTGTAAAACAAAAAGATAAATAAAAAAAAAGTAGACTAACTTTTATTCCACGAAGGATTAGGAAGAGGTATTGACTATTGGGTATTTCAGGTCCAATCAAAATAGGTGGACAAAGTTTTACAGATCACAGTATTCATGAATATGAACAACTTTTACTATGAGACCAACAAGGGAATATAAAAAAAAACAGCTGTTCCGTACATTTTGATCGTGTAGGTATTGCACTTTTGTATGGAACAGCTGATATATTTGTTTATATTTCGGAGTTAGTCCCATAGTAAAAGTTGTTCATATTCATGAGTACTGTGATCTGTAAAAGTTCGTCCACCTATTTTGATTGGACCTTACAAAGTACACCCACGTTTCGCCTTTTCGATTAAGTCCCATGTAATAGGGAAAAACCTATTGCCATCAACCACGTACAAATCCATACTCCGGGATGCTACTGAAAAATTCCAAACGGAAAAACGCAATAACACTTTGCCCGATTTGGGTATCGAACCCAGGACCTCACGCTCAGCAGTCGCGCTTGCGACCACTAGACCAGGAGTCCAATTCTACTAACAGAAACTTTTATCAATTGCAACTTAATCGTTTATTCAGACAGTTTTCGTTTACAAAAACTATCAAATTGTTTGACAACAAAAACAAAACCAAACATTTTGACAGTTATCGTAAACGAAAACTGTCTGAATGAACGATTAAGTTGCAATTGATAAAAGTTTCTGTTAGTAGAATTGGCCCCCTGTGAGGCAATCAAAATAACATGTTGTATGTTGAAATAATTTTCATATTTGTTGTGGCTAAAACCACAATAATTAAACAAATATTTTGATTTTCAAAGAGAACTAAATTGGTTAGAGTGTGTATCAATATTTGTCCATTAGTTATGAATTGGTATTTCAGTAAACTAATAATTTATTGATGATGGTGTTTTTTTTAATTATGTTATGATTGGACTGCCTTGTTGATGTAATGGTAGTAAGCGTGAATGCTGAGCGTGAGGTCTTGGGCTAGATCCTCAGGTCGGGCAAAGTGTTATTGGGTTTTTCCGTGTGGAATTTCACAGTCGCAGCCCGGACCCCGCCCGGAGTCCATAGACTTGTGCCCGTTTGATGGCAATAGGCTCGCTCCCTATTACATGCGATTTAAACATAACGGCGTAATGAGGGTGTATCTACTATACTGTTCTGCCCAACCATTTTGGGGAACATAGGTGTGATGTAATGTTATCATTTATTTATTTCAAATAAACATACAAATATCATTACAGGAATGTCCCCAATGCGATTTTGTAGTACTTATTACTAAATTTTGTAACAACTAGGTACATATTACTGTTTTATTGTAACAAATAACAAAACCGGCTCTAATTGTGAATTCACCCAGAACACAACAGAATAGATCCAACTGCTCTACGATAAGATTAAGATTATTAAGTGATGTTATGTATTATGTGGATTCCGCACACAATGCGTTACTATTCTTCGGTGCAGTGGAATTTACTGTATCAAAATAAATATCAGAAAATTTTATCGCTCATTGCTGATTAAAGTGGCTAAAATTCAAGACGGGTCCACCATTTCAATAAATATCCAATAAATATATAAATATGATATTGACTCTCGAGATTTCGAAGCAATTTTCTTGTCAATATCAATTTTTTCATTAAAAAGAAATTATTCCTTGCTCAACGGTTCTTGGATGGGTTTTCAATAGAAATGGTGAGCTCTGCTGAGGGTCACTGACCGCGAATCCACGTAACCCTAGTCGAAGGTCACGTACTGTAAATCTTTAAAGCGTCTTGCTTTGGGATTGTATCGTACGATGGACTTAAAGTCGGGTTATATCTGTACCTATAAGTTTCGTGCGACATATTCATATTTATGACTAGCTAGGAAGATAGGCAATAATTCCAAAAAAAAAACAGTTTCTATATTGATTATACAGGGTGTTAACGAAATCGTGTAATTCCTTCAAACCGCATGTTCTACTGGTGACACAGATTAACCCTAAATGGGAATTTTCGAAAATCAACCAAAAAAAAGAATTCTAAAATTTTTTTTGGTTTTCTATTTCTGAATCTTTTTAGAGCCTTGAGTTATCTGACTGCAAAGAGCGATATCGTGTTAGTCGTTCCTGCTAGCCGTGTACTTTCATTAATTTATGCGTGGCATCAAAATGTTCACACAAATAAAAAGATTTTTTTGCAAAAAAAAAAACTTCTTTTTTTACTGAATCCTTTTTAGGTGGTTTAGATACGATCGGTAACAAAGCCGCATGTAAAAAAAGATTTTTATTTTTTTATTTTTAATCAAGCTAAGTCCCGTGCGGGGCCTGTCTACACCAGTAGTAGATCATGTGGTTTTAAGGAATTATACGAATTCGTTAACAGCCTGTAGTATAGTAGACCGTAGGTACACCCAAACCGAAACTTCGGAAAAATATTTTATGTACAGGTCTAGTGCCCTTTCAGTTTTATTAGTTTACATTAGTTAGATTAGCTCGAAACTAGTTGGGCAATCCTGAAAAATGTATGCGAGTAAACCGTAACTAATCATAAATATCTGTATCTCTTCGTTGATGATTTTCCCTTAGTTAGACCTGTTATTTAGCATACCATACCGAAAATAACGTGATTGCGCCTGCAATGTTTTTTTAAATTTCCCGCGATACAAGCTGAAATGACATGTGCTAATAAAAATACTTTAAAAAAAAAACGACTAAGAAAAAAACTATGTAGCACCACACATACCGAAATTACGCAACCGAATTTCAGCGAACTTTGTTTTTTGACAGACTTCCAAAAAAATTAGGATGTTCTCACTTCGACGTGTAAATTAAAGGCACCCGACTTCTGAAACTGTTAATTTTATAAAATGGTAAATATACCTACTTGGGAGCAAATAAATCGAGCTACTTCTATTTTTCACGTAGGTATAATTGTTATTATTTTTGGTATTATTTAACAGATCAATTCTAAACATATATCGCATAAAAGGTTATTTGATAACCTTTACAATGAGGGTAGTTTTTATTTATTTTGAATTATATAATTCATGAAACCAAAACTAATAACCAGGAAACGTGAAAAAAGAAGTGGCTCGATTTATTTGCTCCCAAGAATCTTTTCAGTTTTTTTTGAAGTCAGATTTCGTTTTTGTTCGTAATAATATTTATGAGTGAAATAAGACAATACAACATGCGATTACAGCAATCGGCCTTCCTCAGATCTTCACCAAATTAAAATGGGACAACATCAAGAGAATAATCTTTCAAACAAAAAAAAAAAGAATCATTAAAATCGGATTACAATTGGCGACCACATCGCAGACGAACATAGGAAAAAAAAAACACGTCTTATTGAGAACATCCTCATTTTTTTGGGAAAACAAAAAACAACCGCCTAAGTTCGGTCGCGTAAAACACATACATTTAAGCACTTTTAATGTCGACCATACAAGTTGAAAACAATAGAAAAAAGAAATTAATAATATAAATCGTATTCGGGGTTCTCCGGGACGGGGGCCTCGGAGATCGGGGTACTCAGGGAATAACCCGTAATTTCGGCATGTGTGTGATTACACTTATAATAATTGAAATAATCACGGTGGTACTACCCTTTTAGATACCCGAAGCCCTTGAATTGCGTGTCATTAGTAAAACATAACAAAGTCGCAAAATTGGATTATAATCTCGCAGTCATTCAGTAATTGCCTAATTAAACCAAATTCCAATTATACACATCGAATATTGTCACGCACTGTTTGAATTTGGTATTTCTAATTGGCAAATCAAAATCGTTTTTATTGCATGTCGTTGAAATAGGAGAAATTTTTGATGTGGTATCTTCACGTTTTTAGGAAAATACCGTAGAACGGGGTTACTTATGGATCAATTTTTTGAGCTTCATTTGTTTGTATCTTATTTATTTTCGCTTTTAGCTACTACATCTAAAATATTTCATAGAGACTGAATTAACTGAGATATATACTTTAAAATCACATAGACTTGATAAAAAAAAAACGATAGAGCATAGTTTTCGATAAAAAAGTTCCATATCAAAGTCGGACCGTAGGCTTTTACTTTAATAATCCCTGTTTTATCATTCAGTGTCAAAGTAACCCCTATTAGGACTCGAATTTTGTACATAATCAGGGGTGTGATTTAGTATTTTTTATTTTCGCCATCGAACTTCGCAGACACCTCTTTTTTAGCATCTTAACACTGAATAGGAATGTTTTTCAAAAACAACATCATATACGTGTTACAAAAATACCCCTAAAGCCGAAAGGGGATTAAAAGGTCCCTTGTAAAGAGTCTATTGGCAATATATTAAAATAAAAGAAAGGCCCAAAAAAAAATTGGACAAATCATAAAATAAAATCATCACTAAAACGCAACCCTGAAAACATAAAAAGTAGACTACCCAGAAAGTTATTTACATTCTTACCTAATTTCCTCTGAGAGGTAAATGACAACAACCTTATAAGACTACTTGATTAACATTTTCTTGGGGAATTATGTAACTCGTTTTATATCTGATTTATCAATTATTTAGGTGTCCGCTACGAAGGCCTTGTGTTACTGATAACGTTTTTCACGGAATGATGACACGATTCTCATGTAACTATGAGATATTGAGATCGATCAGATGTTATCTCATCTGTAGATAATGTTAAACAAATACTTATTATTTAACACTAGAGGTCGTTTGCGGCTTCGCCCGCGTGGATGTATTTTTCGGGATAAAGGTAGCTTATGTCCTTCTCCAGGTTCCAGGTTCCAGGCTATCTCTGTACCAAATTTCATCAAAATCGGTTCAGCGGTTTAGGCGTGAATGCGTCACAGACAGACAGTTAGGGAAGGTTCATATCTGACGGAAGATACGTCGCCGATCTTCCGTCGCGTAATTTACACGAGGAATTTTAGTAACGCATCTTCGGTCAGATGTGTACGGTGTGAGATGTTTGTATGAAATTATGTGCATCGGCGGAAGATCGGCGACGCATTTTCCGTCAGATATGTACCGACCCTTACTTTCGCATATACAAGGTGTAACATCAATAACGCACAACCTCTTAAGGCGAGCTGAACCCTGGCGCGGTAATCGGGTAAGCGACGGCAATCGGGTAGGCGACGACGCGCGGGCCGAAAATCACTTTAAAAAATCGATAAAAAATATATAAATGTAATAAAAAAAACGATCGGGTAGAATCGATTCCAAAATTAATTACCTATAAATTAATATTAATTATAAAAATGTATTATAGTAAGTACTTGTTTAAAATGAAATTTTGCTTGTAAAAAAACTGCAAATCGAAGTAACTTCAGTATTTTTTTCTATCGAGAAAATTATATTGCATCGTGTATTGAACGGGTACATGGTATAGAGAAGGAATGTATCCTAATGGTGCTCCCACACTGCTGTTAAAAATGTGTACAAACATTTTCTAACACTAACAAATGTTAGGAAAAGATAAAAATATCAGATACTAATGAATCTAATTTGTCTAATATAGATTATTAGATAATGTTTCAATAGATTTTTGCAGATATTTTTTTTATGTTTGTTTAGAAAATGTTAACTAATGTTTGTAAACATTTTTAAAACCGGTGTGGGAGCACCTTAAAATATAAATTTATTTTGGGTTCTAAATGTTTTAATTTGCCTATCAAAAATGAGTTCTAAAACAAGCAAAACCTACCGCGCTAGGGTTCAGCTCGCCTTAAGGGGTCACTGTACTCATAGGCGTACCCAGCTTCTGGCCTAGGTCGGATCGTCCGCAGCTGTTTTGTCATACACACTACACAAACACACCTACATGAAACATTAGGTATATTAGTGTAGTGTGTAGGGCAAACAGCCGCAAATGATCCTGCTTTATAGGTAGCTATATAAATAAAAGTAAATTTGACTATGCATGCATTTTTTTTTATTTAAATCGCTTCTACTTTAAAAGTTTTAGAGCATAAGGCCCCGTTTACACTTTGATTAGTAATTAGGCGAGTTCATACATGTTCTGCGAGATTTCCAGCGGGGGAAGCAGCCCCCCCCTGCCCCCCCTGGGTACGCCCATGACTGTACTCATCATTATGAACAACTTTTACTATGGGACCAAAATGAAATCGCTAAAAAAAAATCTGCTGTTCCTTACATTTTGATGAGTTATGCGAACATAAATGTAGGGAACAGCTGATTTTTTTTTCGCGATTTCAGTTTTCGTCCCATAGTAAAAGTTGTTCATAATGATGAGTACAGTGACCATATCATGATCCTTGTTTAATATTACTGGAGGTAGCCGCGGCGTAGCCAGCGTGGATGTATCGCGTATTCCGTATTTTTCGGGATAATATAATTTAATCATGATTCGAAACACACGTGGCGCCATCTATTATCATAAGAACGTTATTGTTGTTTTCCTCGGGAACAGTACTTTTTTTCGGGATGAAAGGTACCCCCTATGTCCGTTTCTGTACACCTGACAATATATGCAAAAAGTTATTATGATCGGTTCAGTGGTTTAGGCGTGAAAAGGTAACAAACAAACTTATTTTCGCATTTATAATATTAGTTAGGATAAGTGGGATTATCTGTTGGTAGGATAAGATTCTCTTCTTTTCGCGCCAGAATCGTCTTGTGTCTGAGGATCGCGAAATGAGTTTTTCCCGGAAAGCAGGCTCTTGATAAGACTTCTAGGAAGACTCGTGACTTTTAATACAGGAAGTTTGAATTGTCCTGTGGTAATAGGAGAGTCGACCTGTGTTTTGTTATTAAATCTACGCCCTTTGACGTAACCTGATCATAAATAACATAAACTCACGCATGTATTCCCCGAAGGGTTGGCAGAGGTGTATAGTACACCCACATTTCGCCGTTTATGTTTACGTCCCATGTAATAGGGGGCGAGCCTATTGCCATCGACCGGGCACAATTCCAGATTCCGGGCTGCTACTGAGAAATTCCACACGAAAAAACCCAATAACATTTTGTCCGACCTGGGGATCGAACCCAGGACCTCATGCTCAGCAGTCGCGCTTGCGACCGCTAGACCATCGAGGCAGTAACCTGATCAATGATAATACATATAAATAAAATAAATTTGTTTTTACAACTTTTGACCTTGGAGTCTACTATCGTCGTAAAATTTATCAGTTTTATTTATTTATTTATTTATTTACTTTAATTAAAACGGTCTTAGACCAATTACAATAATTAAAGATAGTAATAACAATTACAATAATTAAAGATAGTAATAAAAAAAACGATACATACATAAAAGGACAAGAAAAAATAATTCTAATAAACTCTTTCATAAATCCCTTACAGTGCTTCTGACAGTATATTCTTTCACTCGTTCATGATGCATTCCTCTCGCAGTACTCCAGACATTCCGACAATATCACCCTCCATTCATCCGCAAACATATCAAAATTCGGTCTGGCTTCCAGGAGGGCATTGAGCGCAGTGAGACTTCGCGGTATGGGTGATCTTGAACGAGCCACAGTACGACTTGTCGGAACAGCAAACAGTTTATGTTTTCTGCTCCGGCGGTAATTGTTTGGAACAAATAATCGGCACAACTCGCAATTAAGATCCGGGGCATCTACTTTCCCTCGGAGGATCTTGCACATCATTATTAGTTGGTCACTAGATCTTCTGACCTCTAATGAGTTGTACCCCAGGCAACCTAAAAGGAATTTGGTTGGATACATAAAAGGGTAGTAACCATATATGCGCTTGTATAGGTACCTTAAGAAAGCCTTTTGTACTTTTTCTAACAAGAGTGCATACGTGCTCTCGTGTGGATGCCATACACATGCACTTGACTCAAGTTTGCATCGGACCAATGTGCTGAAAATGAGCTTAATCACCCCTATGTTTTTGAAGTCGTTCGAATTCCGAAGAACAAATCCTAATCGTCGGAAGGACTCTTTATCTAAATATACGAAAATTAAAAAGAATTTTCCGTATCTACATGAACATCAAAAAAGCCGAGCTTCATGGTCCTACAAGCTGAATCATATTTAGTTTCACATTCGTAATCATTAGGCTCAATTTACACCGCTGCGGCATTTAATGGAATGGAAGCGTTAATTTTGCCTCATGATGCTAGAAGGCGCGCGAATTCGCAGGAACGCTCGAGAATTCCGCATAAACGCTTGGCACCGCAATACTGTAACCGTCCTGGTCCTGACCGACTCCCCGTTCGCGCCACTTCCCGCAGATTCCACAGATGGCGCCGACAGTAGCTAGGGGAATTCTCGAGAATGCGCGAGAATTCTCCGGGAGACGCGCGACCTTTTTTTGGCCCGAATTTGTACTTTTGTACAATTGACATAAAGCTCATTATGCTATGCATGTATGTTGCAAAAAGTCGCTTCCATTCCATTCCGCGACGGTGTAAATTGAGCCTAACTATGAGTAGACTGCTCATCCAGTCGCAGCTGCAAACTATGCAACTGTCAAATGCAGCTTGTAGGCTGTAGATGCAGTCAGTGCAAATGCATGACAACTGCCTCCTGGATGTGCATTCTACTTGCAGTCTCTTTGCTGTTGGTGAGTGGCGACACTGCGTACCTTATTGCCTCAGAGAGTCGGTCAGGACCTCGTCTCCAGTTTCCTTTATTGGCTGGCTGGAGTGGAACCCCAAGAGTGTCCGCAGGACTCTCAATTCTGGCTTGCCTTTATCGGCCGGTCAGAGGCGGGCCGCCAGAGCTATATGCTCGGGGGTGGAAGTGTCTAATGGCGTAATAGCGGGGAAACCCACTCCGGGTCTTTTAGACCCGCGACGGTGAAACCGGGGCCACAACTCTCTACACCTCTAGCCGCTCACACGTTTTTTGCCCATGTAGCCATGTTGCAGCATGTAGGCATTGTAGGCTATAGAAGTGTACATGCAGTCAGTGCAAATGCATAACAGCTGCCTCCTGGAAGTGCATTCTACTTGCAGTTATCATAATGAATATGAAACAAAATAATTATAATTCTCCAAATGTTACTTTGTTAGCCCCGTTTCCTTTAATACAGTCTTATTAGTCGTTTTTGCGAGTTAGTCAAAAACTTGTTCGGTTTATTTTTGTATTTGTAGAAGGCAAACAAGATTGTTTGTATTGAAACGGCCTCCATTATTGATAATAACGTATACAACCTTATTTTTACTTTATACGAAAACCGAGACACCCCAACAAGATTTCATCAGAACTGCCTGAATATGTGTTTTTTTTTAGTAAATCTCCAAGTTACACCTTAGTTTATGTCGCGTTAAGTTCCCTAAAAAAGTGTGAACTGCCTGAGATGTGCTATGCAGGGGTTGTCTAATACACGGAAACTGACCGAGAGGACCGTCTCAAGCCTCAAAGTGTCTATTCCCGTCAACTGTATATGTATATGGGTAGAAAACTACTGAAACAAAACTGAAACTTAGAAAAAAAAAAACAAGTGGTGTAAAAAATATGTCAATCGATTCTCCCAGTGATTCTGAACAAACTAGTTTCAGGTTTAGTATATACTAAAACTAAGCTTGTATAGTACGTCTGGCGCACCCATGGCAGACAGTCCCGCTATCAACCTTGCTGACTGGCTAATCTCTTCACCACGGCCATATTTGTTATTTTGAAAAAAAAGTTAGAAAAAAATCAGCTGGTCCTTATATTTTGATGAGTTATGCGAACATAAATGTAGGGAACAGCTGATTTTTTTTTCGCGTTTTCTCTTTAGGTGCATACTAAAAGTTGTTCATAGTGATGAGTACAGTGACTCCCTTATAAGTTGTGCGTTATTTAAGTTACACCTTGTAGAGAGTGAGACGTACTTCAAAATGTGACGCAGTTGAGTAACGAGTACTTAGTTGTTATGAGTAGTAGTTGAAGACTTGTTTCAGAATTATAACCTAGATCCTCCAGACCACAGATTTTGAGTAGGCCAGACCGTCGCATTTGTAAATAGTGCATTTTGTTTCATGTTATTCTGAATTTTCATCATTCATTCTTAATGCGTATTCAATGAGTAATCGATTATTTGCAAATAAGTGTCATACTACACTATCTAATAAATAAATAATTGGTAGGTAAACATTCATAGTGTCTTTGCCGTAGGTTAAAATTGTAAAGTGAATGTCAGTAAATTAAATAAATTACTTTAATTTTCGCCGAAGAGCTCGTGGCTAAATAATTACAGCCGCATAGACCGATCTTCCGGGTTAAGCCACGCTTGCCGAGGTTGGTCTGTGGATGGGTGACCATTTACCATAGCGAGTTTCCTCCGTGCCTCGGAAAGCACGTAAAGCCGTTGGTCCCGGCTGTCATTTGTAGATCTTTGACAGTCGTTACTGTTGGTCAGAAGCCAGAAAGTCTGACAACCAGTCTTGTTGTGGTTGTGGAGGTCTGATAGGCAGTCGCTCCATGTAAGATACTGATATTCAGCTGTATCCGGTTCGACTGGAAGCCGACCCCAACATAGTTGGGAAAAGGCTAGGCAGATGATGACTTTAATTTTCGCCGTCAAAACAATACGATTCAAACATTACGAGTATTTTCTTCTTTATTCGTCGCATTACATTTTTTTTTAAAATATAAATCTTGGAAGAATATATATTAAAAATAGTAGCCGACTGGCATCGGGAACAGGGGGGCCTACTACCTAAGTCCGTCAACGAAGTTAGTCGTCCGTCCGAAAGTAGCCCGAAACGTAGGAGTGAACAAAACAAGTGTCAAGTTCAAATTTTCGGACGGGCAAAAACACATCGGTAATAGGGACAACTGTCAAATCGTGTTATCATTCATTCTTAGTTCGGGCCCCGAAGTAATCGTGTGTCCGTAGGTGATAGGGAGTAGGAAACGCTCGTAACTAAGGCCGAAACCACGGACTTCGTGCTTAGGGAGTAGACCCTAAGGGCCTTATTACAAAAGATGGTTTAAACCAAGACTAAGGTAAACCCAGGTTTAAAATATACCCATCACTTTCTTATGTCATATAACAAAAAGAGACGGCGCTACTTTAAAACCTAGGTTTTTCTTAGACCATCTTTTGTAATAAGGGGGCCAGGGTTCAAGCTACCGACGGAGGAACCTCCTAAATATGTGCCGTGTCGAGGAGTACCGCTGTCTTTCTTTAAAACATTTATTCATGTGGTTTTAAAGTTGTGAATATTATGAGTATTGTGTTGTGACTTGTGACCAGTAGTATCAAGGTTAGTATCAGCGGACAAGGTGTTATTAAGTTACAATAATGATGCAGTGAGTATATGTAATCTGTTTACCAATGTCAAGGTTAACAGAGCTGTTAAATATGATACAATACAAAACTAATATCAGATGATATCATAAAAACTCCCACTCAAGGTCCAATTTAAGAATTTTAAGGTAAGGTACCTGGAGCCAACCAGTATGTGAAATATTTTTCTAAAAATACACATTTTTATGTTATTGATCAAATGTACGACTTGCTTTTAGTGTCAGTAGCGGCAACTCATGGGTCTAGGCACTCTAGGCAGATGTAGTCAGAAGCGTTGCTAAAAAGAGGTTTAGCTACCCTTGTAGCAGTTCTAGCAATGATATAGGGCCTCCAAAGCTAGCCCCCAATATGCTTAAGCAAAAATACGTAATAGATAAAATGAACTTGATAAGTGTAGGTATTTGTTCATTTTCCAAACAAAGTCAAGTATTGTTGATCTATATTGTTTCATTTTTTTTTTTTTTATTTATTTATTTGGGACTAACAAAAATTTATTTACCGAGCGTTATTGGATCAAATTAAGACTTTTATATCTTTATCAATTATATAGCTTCTGCTCGCGGCTTCGCTTGCGTTAATTAAGCTCAAAAAAACTCTTAACACACTACTAAAGTTTCTAAAATAATGTAATTCAATCGTGATTCGAAAGACACGTTGCGCCATCTATTAACGTTATTGTTGTTTTCCTCGGGAACAGTGCTTTTTTTCGGGATGAAAGGTACCCTTTGTCCGTTTCTGTACACCTGACAACGTATATGCAAAATTTCAGGATGATCGGTTCAGTGGTTTAGGCGTGAAAAGGTAACAAACAAACAAACTTACCGCATTTAGGACGACGTTAAGATGAAGCAAAGACCCAATTTCTTTGCATAATAGATCATACGCTTGTAGCTATCGCACTTAAAATTATAATAAGAGTCTATTTCTATGCCAAGTTTGGCAATGGAAAACTACTAACCTACTACTATTGGTATGCAAAACTATCCGTTTTTGGCTTTACGAACCGGGCATTAAAATACCGATCGATAATGCGTACCTACTAAGGCATATAATAATATGTATAACTAATGTATCTAATGTAATGCGTATCAATATTACCAGTAATTATGGCTGTCTCTGTTATATGTTAAACGCCAAAGCTTATCCGTTAGCTTTGTCTGATTAGCCAATTAGCGTTGACCTGATTATGAAATGACTATTAGAAACATGTTATACTATACAGGGTTTAAAAAGACCCATCACATAGCCGCAATCTACGCACTCTGTACATCAAACTAAATTACAAAAATAATTGCTGCGAAACGAGTTTTATTTTTTGGCATGAAAAAAAAACGCTTTTTTTTGTAGCGCGCAAATTATGGTTGTGGCGATGCCGCGCGTTTGCAAGCGTGCAGCGGACACACAGCTGAGCCAAGGCGGTCGTGTGCGTTTGATATTCATTGCGTTTTGTAACTTTAAATGCGTAATTTGTTAAGAAAAATTGAAATTTTTGGTAATGTTTGTATGGAAGAAAGTTTAATATTATGACTTGGAAATCGTTTACGGAAAAAACTAAAAAAAAATATGTGTACTTTGACCTTCAATATCTCCAAAACCAATGATTTCCCAGGTATGGTTTGTTCGATAAAAATGATCCCAATGATGGGTAGAATACGTGGTTTTCGTTATCGTTAAGGGTATTTTTACACCCGATATATTGATTTAAATACCTACTGCTTTTTTGTCTAGTGGTCGTAAGCGCGACTATTGACAGGTTCGGTCCCCAAGTTGGGCAGTGTTATTGCGTTTTTCCGAGTGGAATTTCTCAGTAGCGGATTTGTGCCTCGTTGATGGCAATAAGCTCACCCCCTATTACCTGGGACGTAACCATTACGGCGAAATAAAGGTGTACTGTACACTTCTGCCCAACCCTTCAGGAATATATAGGCGTGATGTTGGTGTATTCCCGCTGTCCACAACGCCCGTGTCCCCATTAATGGGGACAGCGGGTTATGTATGTATTTATGTTGACATATCAATTACTTTTGGTCTTTTTAACCGACTTCAAAATAAGGAGGTTCTCAATTCGTCTGAAAGTTGTTTTTTTTTGGTTGTCTGTTACGCGATATCTCCACCAATTATGAATGAATTTTGATGATTCTTTTTTTGTTTGGTAGGCCATACTTTAGAGGTGGTCCCGTATAAATTTTATCGAAATTGATTCCGCGCTTTTTGAAAAAAACAACAAAATGAAAAGAAACATATAGGTACATAGATGACGTTTTGGTTTGTTCCCTTCAGCAAAAGTTTTGATGAGGAGTTTCAATCTCTGTTTTAACTGTCGTCACAGAAACATTAGCCAAGAACAAAGAAGATTGTATGTATTTGTAAGAAGCCGTCATGATATTATACATTAATACTTACCTATTCAGTCTTAAAGAAAACTACCTACCTAGTTGCTGGAAAGAGTACGCAACCGTGTAATTTATGGCACTAAAACGTATTTAATAAAAAACTTTAAATAAAAGTAAAAACCGACTTCAAAAAAACCTTAAAAACAGAGTCAAATAATTAACGTTGCCCTGCCAATGCAGTATAAAACTGCAGTATAAAACTATGCTAGTGTAACAATTTACACTCGCATAACAATGTTTGAACTTTCAAAGAGACCTTGACCTCTGAGTTTGTTTCGGGTTTTCTTCTCAGAGCTAGTCAGAAAGGAAAGGCCAACAGGTCTTAAAAAAATTATACATTCTTTATTTTTTCTTTCTTTTTAAAAAAAAACTTTTCCCCACACTAAGATTTCTCCTGTATCGTGGGTGCGTTTACAGACAAAAATCTCACATACACAAACGCCCAGACCCGAAACAACAATCTGTAGGCCATATAAATTTTTGTTCCGTGTGGGAATCGAACCCACGATCCGTAGCGCAGGAGCCAATCGCTTAGCCACTGCACCAAACATGTCGTCATTGACTTGTGTGTCTGTAACAGATTAAAATAAAGAAAATAAAAACATTTTTTAGACTGTTTGTTTACATTGTCCACAGGTTTTCTAAACTGAAGCAACATGTTGTTCGAAGTCCTGATAGCTGGGGTCGTGGCCCTGGTAGTATGGCTGCTATTCTTGAAAGATGACGAGGATCCATTGGACAAACTCCCCGGACCGCCACGGAAACCAATCATAGGAAACAGTTGGGAGTTATTCATGTCACCTCCTGGTAAGCGTCTTAGTTTTATTTAGTTACAATTTTGATAAATTCACCAGTGATGTGTGTAGATTTTAACAATACAATATTAAGGCGCTTCCCCCACCGAAGTGGCTCTTCAGAAAAAAAAACATTATTTCTGTCAACACACAACATATTGAAATTTTGTACGTACAACATATTAATAGTCAAGTGTTGTAGAAATTTTCGAACACCAAATAACAACACTAATGGATTCGAAGTTTTAGCGATAACAACTAAAACTTCTAACCTTGGATGTCAAGTGTTGTTTTGTGTGTTGACAGAAATAATGTTTTTTTTCTGAAGCGCCACTTTCGGTGGGGGAAGCGCCATAACTATAGACCGGCCATTTTTGTATAAAACTTAAACAAAATTTTGATCGTGAAACATTCATTCTGGATTTAGAAAACACAGTAAATGCACATAAAAAAGGCTTATTGTTAAGCTTTACTAAAACGGGGTATGTCTAATTTAATTTAACAACCGTAATGGCGAGTCCAGACAGTTGTAATGTAATGTATTGCGAATTCTTCGTGCGGACGACACTACGAGCATTACATGTAATATAACGCTTGTACACTCCGCTGATTCAACGGGCGCGGTTTTTACGCGAACAAAGGCGCTCGCAGTACTCGTTTGGACGACGTTTGTAACGGTTGTCGTGTGGTCGTTCAGTCGTCGTGCAGAGCAGAACTATCGCTTGTACCTATAAGTTTAAGATGATCTTCTTTCTAATAAGAACCTCTTTTCTTATACAATTCTGTTGTCCACCACCATATAAGTAATAAGTAAAAAGCAGCACCAGCAATCGCGACCTTTCTATTGCATGATCTTTAAAAGTTACCGGATCAACGCAAACACCTGTACAATTCGTGTTGAACTCGTATGCTGTCCACAAAATTCGAGTAACATTATACGATACATTACATTACACGTGTCTGGACCCCGGCTTTGCGTGATCAGGGGGCTTACAATGACCTCTTATGAAAACGTTCAAATGCCAGCCAGTCAAATTCCGTTCAAAAGCAGTACGAAAAGTCTTGTGGAGAAACTTGGTGTGGTGTTCCTCCAACCAAAGGCAGGATCCTCCAACCAGGCGGAGTCTTCTGCCTGGCGGGCTACTGCCCAACGGTTGATGTTGGGAGGTTGTATATACTATCTGCGTGTTAAATCTTGATTGCGCGATGTAGGATAGTTCGCATGTGGCGAGATAGATGCCGCCACATCACTCCCCCCCTGAGACCGGAGGTCGATCGTCTTGATGAGTCAGCGGTCGTTGAGTCTTGAGAACTTGCCAGGGCCAGTGAAGGGTTCCTTTAAGTCGAAACTGTGAGCGGTGAGTGGTGGCTGTGGACTGCGTCGACCAGGAGAGAAGTGCCTCTGCTAGTTGACCGGCCGAAGTGCAGTGATGCGCCATGATGTTGGAGTGGGCTGAGGGTTGTGACCAGGCTTGCGCGTTCGCTGCAGGCTAGTGGTCACATCACCCGTTGAAGCCGAGGATGCTGGCTGTCTGTGGGACTCGCTGCTTGCTGCTCGATTGAATGCTGAGCTGCTGAGGGAGTGAAGATGTGGCTGCCGAGGCTGCGAAGGTTGTGTGTGACGTCACCAGTGTGGAAACACTGTCTGTGACGATCACGTCAGGGTCACCAATGTGGAGAAACTTGGTGTGGTGGTCCTCCAACCAAAGGGAGGATCCTCCAACCAGGCGGAGTCTTGTGCCTGGCGGGCTACTGCCCAACGGTTGATGTTGGGAGGTTGTATATACAGGGCTACTGGTAATTCGACGTATTCCTTGCACCACGTTATAGGGGGGCTAATATGCAACAAATTTAACGCCACATATGTTCTACGAAATTCAATGGATTTCGAGATATTGCAATTTTTATATTATTTTTGATAATACCCAGAATTCCTCCTTAAACATTATTTATTTATAAAATATCAAATTGATCGGCTTTGATTATGATATTAGCTTGTAGCTGATACTTTTACGAAGCTTTCTGCGTATTTAACTGTTCTTAATGACCATCCAATTGAAAGTAATCATTAAAAGTTAAATAAGTGTATTAGAAAATCATCGAGGTACACGATAAAGAATGATGTTTATCTCAAAAATTTACTATGACACTAAGTGTACAAAATGCAAGACAAACATCCTTATTTAATCAGCTATCCAACGAGGTATAGACGTTGAAAAAATATTTAGAAACTAATGTAAAAATGTCATAAAATACTGACAAAGGCGATTTCTGAAAAATCTCTACAAGCACGCAGGTGGCCCGTTAAGTGCAATTCATTGCATAATCCTCGCGTAGAGATTAAACAGCAATCTGTCGGGCACCAACTGTCCTCTAAATGTCAGGATTAGATTAGGTCAGGTCGTTAGGTTATGTTTGGTCAGGGTTAGGTAGGTTAGGTTAGGACCTAAGTGTGCGAGGGAACACCGGGGTGGTTTTAGTCAGTAAGAGTCTGACAGACCCCTCTGCCCACCCCCAGGACGGAGGACATCCATGAGGATATCAAGAAGGCAAAAAAAAATGGTCAGGTTAGGTCGTTAGGTTAGGTCACGGTTAGGTTTAGGTTTGGTCACAACTTCGATGCCCTGGGATCTGGAGGCGAGGGCCCTCGCGCTGAGATATTGCCAAAGCGAGGTGGCGCTTGAGCGGAGTGGTCTCCGCCAGATCCAAGTGGCTGTGGAGGGAACGACTTGCGCAACCCAACGCAGGGCACGCCGCATTAGTGGCGGTAAGACCCGTAATGGAGGAGTGGCTGGAGAGGCGGCATGGCAACCTCAGCTTCCAGATGACGCAGGTGCAGATATCTCAGCGCGGGGGCCCTTGCCTCTAGATCCCAGGGCATCGAAGTTGTGACCTCCCTATAACGTGACCCCCTATAACGTGGTGCAAGGAATACGTCGAATTACCAGTAGCCCTGTATATACTATCTGCGTGTTAAATCTTGATTGCGCGATGTAGGATAGTTCGCATGTGGCGAGATAGATGCCGCCACAGTCTATACAAAAAAAAAGGTGAACGGATTTCGTAAACGTCAACGTAGCAGGCCTGCCGCAGGCCTGCTCTAACGATGTCATAGTACAAAAAAGCAGGGCAGTTCAACTTCTAGGCAACTTCTGTCCTGCTTTAAGAGGTCATAGTAAGCCCCTAGGGCTGTCAAAACAATAATACAAAAAATCGAGCTTAATTTATCATACATACTAAATCGCTTGCATCCTATTTTAGATAAGCTGTTCGACCTCCTAGTCGGCTACACAAAGACGTACGGAGAACGATACGTGTTCAAAGTAATGCGTCTGCGAGTCCTACACATTTCCGGGCCAGCGGATATCGAGGTTAGTATGTTATTGACTTACAAGCCTATCAAAGCAATTTCAGCATATCAAAGTCTAAGCCGTCTTGCAGCAAATAGCTGAATGATAGAGCCTTGTTGGTACAGCCCTAAAATTTAAATAGATAGTAGTATTGATGTAATTATTAAGCCAGATCAGCTGCGCCGTGTTTTCGTGTTTGCAAACAGGATAACATTGTTTGTTAACCGAATAGGGGCGTGGCCTAACAGTTTTGTTAGCAAAAGCACAATAACATTTTAGAAAATTGGCGCTGCGGACCCGGCTTTAGGAATAGGTACATTTGAGAAGGTTAGGAATAAAAGTGTCTTTTTCACTTTTCATTTTTGTTCACAAATCGAGAAAATCTTTTAACGAGTAGGCCTGTTTGCCTTGTAAATGACACATTTTGATCAGAATGCGACTTAGAGAATCTATTGTCTTAGAAAATGGCAATTTTTGAACCAAATCTATACAGTTTATGAAATCCAAGGCTTTGAGTCCAATGAGAAAAAAAAGACGCGTCGAGCCAAAAGTGTAAATGACACTTTTTGATACTCATTTATCTTGTCATTCTGAGAAAAGGTCCGTGCCCAGCAGTGGATTGATTATGCTCTATCATAAAATACTGAAACGTGACATGAAAAAGCAATTATACAAAAATCTAATTCACTACACTCTATTAACATTAGGAGAAAAATTTATTCGTAACTTCATTCAAAACTTCTCATTCATTAAATTCAATGCTTATTTAGGAAATTATCCTGTAAATGTCGAAAAGTTAATTAGAAATACAAAACAACTCTGATATGAATGGGGAAACTTCGTAAATGCTTGAATTACAAGGAAATACAACGGCATCAATACAACGGCATCAATATTATTAGGTATTGACTTCCTTCTTTGAATTTTCCAAAGAAAGTTGGGGTCGATGGACTACCTAAATGGAGGAAATTCGGTAAAGTAAATATCGGTATTTTAAATCTAGTGAACGCCGAAGGTTAAATATCAGTAAACGACAGCTGATAGAACACAGTTAGGCCGTATGTCCACTGCCGCCGTCACCGAGAACGTGATGACGTTGCCGAAGTAGCGATACATACATTACTATGACTGCGTGTCCACCGCACGTCCGTCATCCGAGCGTCGTCATCTCGGCCACCGAGATTGTGAGTAGTTCGGCGCTACCGCTAGAACTCCACCGACATCGTGACGGACCGAAATGCCGGCAATACAAAATGCGCGGACCGAGTTCGGAACGACGTGACGGCGATCGTGTGTCCACCGCGACCGATCTCGGTGGTTCCCAACATAAGACCAAAATCCGTGCTCTGGCGCCCTCAATCTCGGATGTAGTGGACAAGAGCAGACGCATTTTGTATTGCCGGCATTTCGTTCCGTCACAATCTCGGTGGAGTTCTAGCGGTAGCGCCGAACTACGAGTACTTACAATCTCGGTGGGCGAGATGACGGCGCTCGGATGACGGACGTGCGGTGGACACGCAGCCATAGTAATGTATGTATCGCTACTTCGACAACGTCATCTCATTCTCGGTGACGGTGGCGGTGCCAAACGGCTTTAAGGGGACTCATCATCTGCCTAGCCTTTTCCCAACTATGTTGGGGTCGGCTTCCAGTCGAACCGGATGCAGCTGAATATCAGTATTTTACATGGAGCGACTGCCTATCAGACCTCCACAACCCAGTAACTGGGTAATACGATAGGTTCCCTATCCATTTGCATAAAACGTTAAGACCTAATATAACTTAGCATAATTTTGTTTGGCATAATTATATTTTCGCATAATATAATTACGCATAACAGCTTACGCATAATTTTTTTAAGCATAATTTCTCTAACCATAATAATGATTAAGCATAAAGTTCTAAAGCATAACTTTTTTAAGCATAATATCCTAAAGCATAAATTTATTTACGCATAATGATATTCAAACATATTTTTATAGGTATACGGTAGACGATTATTCGTCACCTACTTTCATTTACACAATAAAAACTTAAGGGGGTGTTTGTAAGGTTGAGGCTCCAAAGCAGAGTCGACGGAGCCCCGCTGTGCGGGGCTCCTATTTCTGTCTGCAGGGTTTAAAGTAACCTAACACGAAGGGGATGACGGGGGCTTCGTTCGCTCGCTTCGCTCGCTCACTCTAGCCCCCATCATCTCCTTCGAACCTAACCTATCCGTGTCGGGGTGCGCCTGCGACTAGATTATTAGACAATGGTAAAAACATTTCTGATTATCATAACTAACGTTGTGCTAATAGTCATTAGGCCTACTAACGTTATGCGAATAAAATTTATGCCAAAACAAATTAGTCTTTAAGATGATTATGCCAACATAAAATGTATGCCTAAAAAAATTATGCCGAAGTATTATTATGCCAAAACAAATTGTGCCAAAATCGTTATGCCGAAGTATATTAGGACAAAGAACATTATGCGAAAAAAAGGGATCCCAATACGATACTCTTGGTAAGACTGGTTGTCAGACTTTCTGGCTTCTGACCAACAGTAACGACTACCAAAGATCTACAAATGACAGCCGGGACCAACGGCTTTACGTGCTTTCCGAGGCACGGAGGAAACTCGCTATGGTAAATGGTCACCCATCCACAGACCAACCTCGGCAAGCGTGGCCTAACCCGAAAGATCGGTCTATGCGGCTGTAATTATTTAGCCACGAGCTCCTCTAAATGGCTTTAAAGGGACTACAGGAACTAAAAGCATGTTTTATAATGCCTTAAAGTATATGACACAAGGTAGTAAAAAAAAAAAACAGAAAAATACATATAGGATATTCTACAGGATATAATTATGCTAGTTCGATAGTGACTTGAAAACATGATGCTGCAAGTTTGATACGATAGAAAAAAATCACAAAGATACCTCTAAACATTTTTTTTAACGATTAAAAACCATGCTAATGTACAGGCAATCATTCAGATTTTTTGTCAAATTATTTTTCAAGGAACATAGTAACGTAATAGTGTTTTAATTTTTTTGTCCAATCAATAGATTTTTTGTAAATCGCGTATTCTTATTTCTTAGCATAATACGTACGCAGGTGTGCGTAAACGCCTGTGTACCGACCGACACGACAGTACCGGCCGAGACCTGATGCTAAACATTATTGTGTAAATGTGTGCGTGCGTCACTCAAGGTCACTTAGCTCTTGTAGTCCTCTTAAGGGGGTATTTCCAACCTATCAATCATAAACTGTTCATTAAGATAATTTGATCTCTAAACTTTTCAATAGCTAGTATTTGCATTTCAACAACATAATATCAATAGTAAAAACGTTTTTTATTTAAAATATAATTTACTAGCTTTTGACCACGGCTTCGCTCGCGTTAATTTTTTACGGATCCTTAATTTTTGATACTTAAATATAGCCTATAGCACTCAGGGATAACGTAGCTTCCTATTGGTGAAAGAATTTTTGAAATCGGATGAGTAGTTTCGGAGATTACCTCCTACATACAAACAAACAAACAAACAAACAAATTCTACCTCTTTATAATATTAGTATAGATATGCATGTTTCCAATGAATAAACGCGGTGATAATGACAAGATTATTGAACACATAAATGTCATAATATTTGTAGGTCACATTTAGCTTATCTGGTAAATAGTAACAGACTAATATTGATAGGTAGGTGAAATCGCTCCTTAGCGTATCTTGTGTCGCGTACAGCGTAAGATAGCGCGATGCATACGCGAGACGCGATGAAACATGAGCCACGGAAGATACGCTCAGTGTGTCTGGAGCCTTAGTATTGTTTTATTTTGACATTGAAAACAAATTTTTTTTGTGCAAAGAATACAAATTCACTGCAAAATCGCACTATAAATTATTCATAAAAAGTAAAACAATTTGAAATAATAAATAATCAAATGAATTTAAAGTTTAGGTCGAAACCGAAACAAACTTTTTTGGTTACGACAAAACTGAATAAGTAAAGTTTGTTTCGAACTAAACGGAGTTGAACGAAGAACTAAACTTTAAAAGTTGATTACATTCAGAATCATTCAATTCAGAAATGTTCACTGTAAAATTAATAACAATGCTAAGAGCTAGCGCGCACGGGTGACTTTTATCACCGTGACTATTTCATCACTCTTATAAAATCGCGCACGGGTAGGGTTACCATTTGGAAATTTGAAAAGTCCTGACAAAAAGCCTGACATTTCAATAAAAGTCCGGACATTTTAGTCACAAAATGCAAACATACGAAGATTTATTGTTTGATGTCGTTAAGTTGATTGTTAAAGAAGATTTATATTTTGTTTTAAGATGAATGAGAAGTTAATAAAGATTAAAGACTTATTTGATATTACTTAGGTAACTTTAATTACTCGTATTCCGTCTATGCCAAAAATCCGGAAAAATTAAAAAGCCGGACAAAGTCCGGACAAAAGTCTAGAAGTCCGGACATGTCCGGACAAATCCGGACGGATGGTAACCCTACGCACGGGTGGCTTTTGTCACAGTGAAAATCTTGTCACTCTTTCAAGTCCATTGATATGTGTGTTAGGACATGATAGGTAACTGGGTGCATCTCCATACATACTCTTAGATTTTATAAGGGTGATGAAATTATCACGGTGACAAAAGTCACATAATTTTATTGTCATCGCACGGTCGATGACAATTTCATCACTTTTATGTATGGAGATGCACACAATTATCATGTCGTAACACACATATCAATGGACTTGAAAGAGCGACAAGATTTTCACGGTGACAAAAGCTACGCGAAGAAGCGCGCTTTTATAAGAGTGATGGAATTGTCACGGTAACAAAAGTCACCCGTGCGCGCTAGCTCTTACTGTATAATACATTTTGTACTAGAGCCAGCAAGCATGCTGCCAGCTCCGGCAAATTCTGACACTGTGCGGTGTCTAGTACAGTCAACATCAATATAGGTATCGGGACAAACAGACTGTTCATAATTACCTCAACAACTAAATAAATTAAACTTTATCTCAATGGGATAAAATCTCGTGTACTATGTTCATCCTTGTATCACACACCTTGTATCATTGAGATATAGTTTAATTTTCTTAGTTGTTCAGATTATTTTGAACGGTTTGTTCATCCCAATATATTTGTTGCTTTCTGAACGACATGTATGAGCAGAAACGTGCGTCAGAAATCTTCTGGCAGTTTCTTATAATTTGCAGCCGGGCTAAAACTGAATTCCAATACTTGGCTATTGCAAGTACAAAGTGGCTCCAAAGCTAGAATTCGTCTATAGTCATATGCATGTTAACAGAACTGTTTTCTTCCAGGTGGTACTGTCCCATACGAAAAATATAAAGAAGAGTGTGCCTTACCAGTTCTTGAGGGACTGGCTTGGATCTGGATTACTGTTGAGCACAGGTTGGTGTCATTAGCTACTTACACAAATACATCTATTTAATCTTCTTCTTCTATAGTATCGGCACGAGCTATACAAGAATAGCTCATGCCGTGGTGAAGAGATTAGCCAGTCAGTAAGGTAGGTCGCGGGGCTGACTGCCCAGGGTGCGCCGGACGTACTTAAGTATCGTCACTCGTGGAGGCTCTTTTCATGCACCCCATCTATTTAATTGTAGCACGTGGTGTTCTGTATTTCCTACTAATGAATGTTCCATTAGTAGGAACTAAAGAACAGCACGTGCTCTTTAACGTTAATGGGAAAAGAGTGATGTACTCTCGGGATCATTTTAATCCGGGTCACTTACGTAAACCTCAATATCTCGGAAACTAAGAATGATAGCTTATTCAAATAAAAAGTTTTTTTATAAACTATTTTATTTATTTGAGTAGCATTTAGGTTTAAATAAATTTATTCTCAATAAAAACAAAGTCACTTGCTTGAGAACAATAAATTAACTTATGCTATGAAGAAAGCTGCTTTGCTGGTAGAAAACTCATTTTTGAGTTAAGCTCGCCTTTGTACATGACTTCACTAAATTGTAATGTTTTTATTGTAATTTTCTTGTGTACAGTAAAGAATATGAACAAGAAAGGACCGCCATTTAAAAAAAAATGGTGTACCCATCCCATGCATTCATTTTTTATACATTTGAGTTATCTGAAATTACAAAAAAAAAAAAAAAAAACTCCGTCCTAACTGTTCTATGTGAATCATTGGCATTTTATTATCCAGATTATTATCCAGATGATTATTTTAATTTTTATGTTAAAAAACGAATTTGACATTTCTATTAGCTTATTTAATATGATACTTTTTGTCGTTATTTGTACCTGCTTTGCTCGGAGTATTCCCGTTATCCCCATTGCCCGTGTCCCCATTAATGGGGACAGCGGGATTTGAATAAAATAATCAAAAATTGTTCCCGTTGTCCCCATTGCTCTATCCCCATTGATGGGGACAGCGGGATTTGAATAAAATAATCAAAAACTGTTCCCGTTATCCCTATGCTTTGTAGTATACCTACATGTACAATACTATAGTTTGTGAGTAAAACGAACCTAAGTAAATGTTTCAAAAATAATAATCAGAACATCAAACTAAATTTACCAGATAACTATTTGTGACTTTCTAAGGAAAGCACCGGTGCTACGATGTCGTTATAAAAGCACTGGTAACATTGTTTATATTTTGCGAAACTCTCATTGGATCGTTCCAAAGTCTATTTAAAATAACGGTTTGATTAGTTTTGAAGTGAGTTGAACGTGGTGAATGGTAACGTTTTGTTTATAAATTAAAACGTAAGTATCAAAATATGGGGTATTCCACTAAACGCACCAACGATGGAACAGAGAGAAGAGCATGAAAGAATACGTATTAAATGATATCGATAGACGTTTTAAAATTAACTTTCCTAAAACTACCAGGAAAGCAGAAATGAACTGGAGCTAGGTGCTTAAGCAACATACTACTTAGCTCAATAATGTTAAAAATACAGGTTTTGAAATTGAATCATTTCTTGTTTTGAAAAGTACCAGGGTGACAGAAATGAACAAGAAACATGCGCCTAAACGATCTCACTAAGTTGTGCACCAACGATTAAACACAAAGATGAAAATAAAGTATTCGTTACTATTCACTATATCGATAGAAGTCTAAATTAAAACTGTCCTATAACTTTTATGTCCTATACCTATTACCTATATCTACCAGGAAAACAGAAATGAACTGGAAGTAGCTGCTTATGCGATACTACTTAGCTCACTAATGGTTGAAGTACACGCATTTACTTAGGTTCGTTTTACTCACAAACTATAGTATTGTACATGTAGGTATACTACAAAGCAATGGGGATAACGGGAACAGTTTTTGATTATTTTATTCAAATCCCGCTGTCCCCATCAATGGGGATAGAGCAATGGGGACAACGGGAACAATTTTTTATTATTTTATTCAAATCCCGCTGTCCCCATTAATGGGGACACGAGCAATGGGGATAACGGGAATACTCCCTTTGCTCGAGCCTTGGAAGGGGCACTGTGCCGTGCCCCCAGATATTTACATTTAATTTCGACTGTTGATTTGTTTCAATTTCAAAAATTGTTCGTTGATAGATTCTTCAATAATAGTGATAGTCATTATAGTGATAGTCAATAAAATCAATGTACCTATTATTATTATTAAATTCACCTATATTTGTACGCCGTAAAGGCAAGACATGACTGATACTTATTCTGTAACTAGCTGGTGCCCGCGGCTTCGCTCACGTAACTTAGTTTTCTTTAATGTTTATGTATGTACTCGTATACTTAACAGATCATCGTAAAGTTTTGGGGTAAGTACAGAAAAGGACATTAGGTAGGTTCCTACGGGAACGCGGTTAGCAAACCGTTATTATAATGTGAACGCCTTAATTTCTCTCTAATCCAGATTCCAAAAGTTGCATTCAGCAATATTGTAATTATGTAAGTTTATCATGGTAATCAGTGCCGGATTAAGACAGCGTGGGGCCCGTAGCAAATATGAAAGGGGGCCCTTGAGTTGCATTATCTACTTATTAATTTTACTGTTATAAAACAGTGGTATTACACTGGTTTTGTATTAGTCCAAAGCGATTAGATCGAGCGATCGTCAAAACAGAAATAATAACACAAAAGCACGTAAAAACTAAGAAACTAACACGAAATAAAAAGGCCGGTAAAAAAAAACAAAAGTTAAAAACATACACGCCTGAAAAGTATGAATTAGCATTATAAGCGTTTTTTTTTAATCATTACCTTTTCATTGTCAGTTAAGTTTTTAGGCTTAATTTCTTAAATAAATAAACGTAATGAAATAGTTTGTTTCAATATACAAAAGAATATAGTCGAGTGGAGTAGTACATACAAAGCGTAGTAGCACCGCGAGCGGCGATTTTTTTTCGCATTTTTGACGATCGCATGATGTCATTCTAAGTGCATTTATGGCTTTTGGCTAAATTCACAAATGCTCAATTTTAAGTTGCCGATAAGTCTAGTGCTGTCACTTTCGTTGGACTCTCGTGATAAGTTTCACTCAAAAAATTACGCTCAGGCAGAGATGAGTGGGTTTAAATATGCGGAGCCCTCTTACGCGCGGGGCCCGTAGCAATTGCTACTCTTGCTACGTGGCTAATCCGGTACTGATGGTAATCACAATTTCAGCTGATGCTAGAGCCTGATAAGTAATCGTCTTTCGTCTTTCTATCAATCTTCGTAGTTTGTTATTTACAAAACTCCTGTGCTTAAAACCCTCTTTCCGTGGTTAAAACAATTTAATCTACTCTGATAATGTATTGTCAGCGTTTGCTCTAAGGTAGGTACACGTAGCGATGTGGAGTTTCATACTAAGACTCGTATATTATGTAGGTACTACCAGAACTGTATTTTTGTGTTATTAAGAAAAAAAAGTGATGTGAATTGGTTTTAAAACATAATTATAAATCCACATAAATGTTTAGGTAACGACCAAAAAGTAATTAATTTTAGTTATATTCTAAAACTTCTCTGTAAACTACGTTCGTAGTTTTGCACTCGGTAGTTAAAATGTACAGAGATTCAGGACTGGTGACGCGAGAGCAAGCGACGTACAGTTGTCCGTCTGAGAAGCAGCTCGTCCTGAGGTCGCCACCTGCAGCCGTCAGTGTCTGCCCCTGCGACTTGTTTATGGTCATAGCGAAGCATACGCACACAGGAAACTGCACGCGCTTAAACTGAAAGGGATAATTGTGGGGAATTAGTGGTATACGTGGTATAAACACTGTCTCGCCAACGCCACCACCCGTTAGAATTTCCGCCTCAATGATGTTCCTCTGCAAAGAAACGACTTTGAGTCGAGTCTCGTTCAAAAGTTTTGGCGGAGTTAAATTGCGAAGGAGCATAATCGGGACACCGATCTTTAGCTTGATGACGTGCGCTGGAAGTCCACTTGCAGTAAGGAAAATTGAGAAATTCTACGGGATAATGTGTGGCGTCATCTTGATCGACAACAGTGTTTATCGAAGTGTAAACCACCTCATTCCCCTCAATTTCCGAGAGAATGCTTTCGTTGATCGCGGTTCTATGTTTGACCTATATGTATGTTTGTTCACAATTTTCTCAGAAACGACTGATTCGATTTGAATGGGGTTTTCGCTATTCGACTGCATATTTTTCTTATCTGATGAAGACATTCAGAGATAGACAATAGACCTCTTTAATAAATGACAGCAAATTTTCCGCGATTATTACAATCATATGTCTAGGTGTTGTTTACACCATTCCATTGCAAAACATCACGGCTGTTTGCTTTGGAGGGATAGGCAAATGTGTAGGTACTGTAAACTCTCTTTTAGAGAGTTAAAACACTTATGATTGCTGTTGCCACTGACGCCAACGCCATCTAGTTAGGTTCAAGGAACTATTTTGTTTGAATATATTTTTATAACCGAATAGCTTGATAATTTATACCCTATAACCTGACCCGACCTGCAACAAATATGTATTCCAAATATCAACAAAATCCATCCAGTAGTTTCGGCGTGAAGCTCAAACATATAAACAGACAAACAGATAAACAGATAAACAGACAGAAAAAAAATTCTAAAAACTCTCTTTTTGATATCTGTAGCGTTTTTCCAACAATTTGCACTTATTTTTTCTGGAAAATATTCAATGTACTGATTTTACTTCGTTACGATTTTATTATATGTATAGATTTTAACATCTTGCATGCTCTGTATGTATACTCATGTTTTTAACCGACTTCAAAAAGGAGGAGGTTCTCAATTCGGTTGTATTTTTTTTTTTTTTATTTTTTTTTTTTATGTGTGTTACCTCATATCCCCGTCATTTATGAACCGATTTGAAAAAATCTTTTTTTGTTCGAAAGGGTATACTTCCCGATTGGTCCCATTAAAATTTTGTTATGATTAGACCATGAACTTCAGAGATATGGAACGGAACTCCTCATCGGACCAAAGCAAAATTCTCAAATTACTAGTATTGCTTTGTTTATATTTGTTGTTGGGAACTGACTACTTGAAAAGAGGAGGGGGTGCGTGTCCCCCCCTCTCCCCCCCTTTGGAATGTTTTCATTATATCGTGTAAGGTATCATTTGAAAGGACTTTTTATGCCCGACTACGTCAATGCCAAAAAGAATTGTTATGAAGGAGGGGGTTAAAATTATGACACTAAAACGTATTAAATAAAAAATAAACTTTAAAAAAAAGTAAAAACCGACTTCAAAGAAATACTAAAAGGAGTAAAATAATTACCATAATATAAAATTAACAGTTTCAGAAGTCGGTGCAACTCTACACTGAAGCAAATAGAAGCCACCGACTTCTGAAACTGTTAATTTTATATTATGGTAATTATTTTACTCCTTTTAGTATTTCTTTGAAGTCGGTTTTTACTTTTTTTTAAAGTTTATTTTTTATGGGCAAATAAATGATCTTGTACATAGGTATCTAGCTAGCTGAGTTTAGAATGCGTCAAATGAGCTTACATTTTTAATACGTGCGAGTATTTTACTACAGAGTTGTGCTCCTTCCTCCTCCTCCTCCTTTTATTTGAATAAAATTAAATAAATACTTTTTATTTGAATAAGCTAGCATTTGAAGTGTACATCTCATTGCAGGCTCCAGAGTGTACATCTATTCAATTGTAGCACGTGGCGTTCTGTAATGTTGTGTGAGTTCATACTAATGGAATAATATCTAAAGCTGGCTTCCCACGGTGCGTGGTAGCGCGCACCGGCTGTGCGTGGTATCATCCGTAAAATCACGCACCGTGGGAAACCACATTATGAGGACGCGTGATGTGGATACGGAGCACCGCTCCGCACGCGTCCGCGTTACCACGGACGAGTCTCTTCCCATGGTGCGTCGGTGCGAGCTCGTGCGGAGCGGTGCGCGATATCACGCACCGTGGGAAACAAGCATAACGCTAATAACGTGATGTATATGTATGTATAAACATGTATATCCATGCATGCAGTTTTCGCATAGAATTATTTACAGAAAAACACTTTAGTTGACCTGAAAATCGAACCTAGATTACGTTCAGCAGTTACACTTGCGACCACTAGACTAATGATACAGGTAGAGCAGGAGAATGGGTACATGATAGGTACCACGAACCACCAAAAATTTAAGTGCTGGGTACTTGTCGGTGTAGCAATCTCCATCTTTCTCTATCCAGAGCCAATTCCTTCACTTCTACCTATGTATGTTATCACTTCCGTCTTTTCTTTCATTTCATTTTCATTCGTCTGGTCTGTATACTTCTTGGTCTACCTCGTTTTCTCTTTGCTTGTAACTTACCTTCTATGATGTTATAAAGCTGTTGCGTCGCAGTAAGTGACCAATCATTTTCTCACTTTTTTAACCCCCGACGCAAAAAGAAGGGTGTTATAAGTTTGACCGCTATGTGTGTCTGTGTGTCTGCTGTGGCACCATAGCTCTTAAACGGGTGAACCGATTTAGGTGCGGTATTATTTTATTTAAAAGCTGGTTTTCTAGCGGTGGTTTTGAGACATGTTTTATTAAAATCGGTTCAGCCGTTTCAGGGTCATCAGCTGTTTTGTTATTTGCGTTGGGGGTTTTTAAATTTTTTATCTTTCTATTTGTTCTAGAATTTGTTTTTTTTTCTTGACTCTACTTAGAATCTCTTCGTTGCATACTAGGTAACTGGTTTTAAAACAATTTATAAAGCCCGAAGTTCCGTAATCTTGAGTGGCAGGTGCTTGGAGCATGTTCATCAAACTTTGTTGTATTAAAGGGACATAAAGTTTGAAAGGCTACAGTACCCCAAGTGTGAGTTCTGTAGTTTTCTACACGTTTTCGTAACTATTCCGTCAATCGAGGTTACTATAAACTATCCTTCGAATCGTAACGTGCGAGTGCGAGTCTCATTACTTTTACAGTTTACTGTGTAGTTTCCTCACTGCCTTTACTGTGCCTTTTCTACAGCCTCGATCGTTAAGGACATCACTAGGCCTGTTTTCGTAAGTTTATACTACGACCTATTTAAACAGACAACTTTGGTAAAGTATATTAAACATAAAAGAATGCTACTTAATTTAGCCACACTATAGTTCATCATTCAAATTGTCTCTTCCCACGAAAGACCATGGAGTTTACAGTTTATCCTTTCGTTAAGTGTGTGACCATGCATAAAGTGAAATTCCGCAGGAGAACAAACGTGATTTTGTGTAGTAGCATTTAATTAGTTCGTCTTTGTATAAGAGAGGCGGAAATGTTGAAACCAAATGGCTACTATTTTTGGATTATTTATTACAGTTGCTAATCTCGAAGAAATCAAGTTATCAACAAATTAAAATTCACATCGATAATTCAGCCCTCAGCAAGGTGTCTCCCTCCTAATACCCCACTAGCAACGCCCTAAGCCGAGGTCCGAGTCGTGAGACTCGGACCTCGGCTTAGCTTATAATTAGCTTATAATAATCTTAACAAAATGTTGTTTATTTGTGGTTGGCTTATGTGATTAATATACTTTACAACTGTCAGTGGGCCCAAAAAAAATTGCCTCCTTTCTGGCGCGCGCCGGTGGGCATATACATTTTGTACACAATAGTGTGCGGGCACTGTCAGATTTTGCCAGATCAAGCAGTCTGTAGGGAATAGTAAAAAATGTGTGCGCAGAGAGATTCCGCGCACGCGTCAGTAATTTTCTGACATAGTTCTTAAGCTAGCTTCCCACGGTGCGTGGTAGCGCGCACCGGCTGTGCGTGGTATCATCCATAAAATCACGCACCGTGGGAAGCCACATTATGAGGGTGCGTGATTTGGATTTTGGATACGGCGCACCGCACCGCAGGCGTCCGCGTTACCACAGACGAGTCTCTTCCCATGGTGCGCCGGTGCGAGCTTCGCGATGAGCGATATCACGCACCGTGGGAAACAAGCATTCGAATGTGCGGTAGTTTCGCTTGAATGTTTTTTCACAATTCAATATTTTCCCATCAGGTTCACACTGGCACAAACGTCGTAAGATCCTCACGCCGACCTTCCACTTTAACATCCTGAAGAACTTCGCCGTCGTCATGGAGGAGAAGACCCAGGACATGGTGAAGATGCTGAAGGAGAAGAAGGGAGAAGAAATCAGTCTGATGCCTATGATCAGTGACTTTACGTTGTTCACTATTTGCGGTGAGTGCTGTTTATGTAACTAAGGGCCTATTTTTCAACCGTCAAATGTTATTTATTTGAGGAATAAATTTGACATTAGCTATACAAAAGCTGTCAAAACTTCAAACTTATTCCTAAAGCCAGCCGCAGCGCCAATTTTCTAACATGTTATTGTGTTTTTGCGAACAAAACTGTTAGGCCTCGCCCTTAAGGTATAATTTATAACGGGCTGGTATCCGCAACTTCACGTCTAAGCGCGTATTTTGCGTGATGGGTGGTAAGTATAGTTACTCGATCCACCCTAACTCCTCGAAGAAGGCCAGCACACCCTTGATGTTACTGGTGATCTCTCGGAGAGTACCTGGGTTTCCGAAGTACTTGGCCCTGTATGTGGCGACCTCAGGGCAGTTTAGTAGCACGTGGGCTGCCGTCTCGTCCTCCTCCATGCATGCTCTGCACAGTGGGCTGTCTGTAACTCCAATGACAAAGAGGTGTTTGTTAAATTGTTTGCTAACCGAATAAGGCCTCGCCCTTATTCGGTTAGCAAACAATGTTAAGCCGGGTCCGCAGCGCCAGTTTTCTAACTAAACTGTTAGGCCACGCCCCTATTCGGTTAGCAAACAATGTTATCCTGTTTGCAAACACGAAAACACGGCGCAGCGGACCCGGCTTTAGACAAAAGTTATCTGACTATTGGAAAATCTGCCCTAAATAACATTGTAATTTCGGATTTACCATTATTTTAGTCATAATGTCTTTTACAGGTTGTCTTGAAATTCAACGTCAATTCGGGAACATATCGATACTTCTGGGCTCAAAGGGAGTATAGCACAAAACATGGGTTTTCAGGAGAAGCTAAAAACAACAAAAAAAAAACGAATTTTCGTTATAATTATGCGAAAATGTCATTATGCCATAAATGTGCTATACGCCCTTTGAGCCCAGAGGTATCGATATGATAGGGGAGTTTATGACTGTTCAGAAAAAAAAGGTTTAATCGTTCTCGAGTGTCAAAGTTACCTCCATCTTCCTTTTAGCCTTTTCCCAACTATTATGCCGAGGTCACCTTCCTGTCTAACTAGACGCGGCTGAATACCCGTATTTTTGTACAGAGCGACTGCCATCAGATTTCCGCAAACCGAGTTGGTCAAATGTCGATATCCTAAGGCTAGATCGGTTGTCAGACCTTCGGGCTTCTGACTACCCATAGCAACTGACATAGGTATTCGTATGGCACTCGGGGCCGATGGTTTATCGAGCTCAAGTAAGGTCAAAGTTACCATGAATGAAATTATACCTCATATATCTAGACACTAGCTTTTGCCCGCAGCTTCGCTTGCGTGAAATTTTGAACCCCTTAAGTGACGATTTTCCATACAAACTTTCATCCCCTATTTCACCCCCTTAGGGGTAGAATTTCCAAAAATCCTTTCTTAGCGGACGTCTACTAACTATAAACTACCTTACTGCCAAATTTCATCTTCATACGTCTAGCGGTTTTCGATATTTCGTGATGAGTGAGTGAGTGACCTTTCGCTTTTATATATTTAGATTAAAAGAGTTTAAAAAAGAAAGAACTTAAAAAAAACAATTGTTCTCTCCATTCTTAAAACTCACCAAATTCCCTATAATTTGTTCCCGGCTTGACGTTTACTTTCAGGACAACCTGTATATTGGCAAAATTTCGAGCTTCTAGCCGTATAAGATTCACAAACAATTTGATTACATTAAACCTCGGAAAAGCTTCATTCAATATACAAATTCCCAGCGGTAAAGTTTGAAAGTTCACGCGTTTGCTCTTACAGCTAATAAAAGTTCCTTATTAACTTTTTACATAACCTATGGAACATTTCCTGATACAATATACTGACCATAAGACTACAGATTAAAAAGAGACACGACGAATGTTGGTAAACTACTACATGTTAAATAAAATCGTCGCTCGCATGACTAAAAGTCCTATCTCATTTTTTAGCTGATTTGAGTTAGAACCGCTACATTTTTCTATTCGTGATTCTTATTCTCATAGCGGTTCTAACTCAAATCAGCTAAAAAATGAGATAGGACTTTTAGTCATGCGAGCGACGAAATATGCTACACCAGATAATCTCTTCCCATCCTCTCTCGTCTTGAATAACCTTGAAAAAGCATTAGTCTAGAGAACTCTTAAATTTACAAAAGTCACTTTAACAGATTGTTAAAGCCTTATAGTGTCAGCCATATATTATTTCATTTTATTTTATTTGAAGGGCATTTTTTATATTCTTATCGTAATTTCTTTAATGAAACGCTTATTACATTTGGCTGAAATAAGACGTCTTAATTCAGAAGGGCAAATTAGAAGCTTCTGATCACACTGTCCTAAATTTAGTCGGTGTGACCATTAGTGGCAGATTTCTCCCATTTTGGCAGATTTCGCTCCAAAATTTTATCTGTGGCAGATCATGCTGACGATTCACAAAAGTGGCAGATTTCGGCAGATTTAAATGATTTCATGACAATTCACATTACATAGTTTGAATTATCTTTTTTAAAAGTATACAGTACATCAGGTTTTATATATGTATAATGAGATTACAAATGATTTTTTCGAACTGGCAACTTCTGTTTCATGGCCAAATTTTACGGGGATTTCCCGCTTATTTAAACAAGTGCGTCAGATGATTATGTACTGTAATCAAACTGGAATACTTCTTTATTGATTTGGTTTCCAAGAGACTTGTTAGAATCAGGTGGAAGTAGCGCCACCAGCACAATTTTGAGTGTAGACAAATTTTGGGGAGCGATTGGAAAAATCCTGGACGCGAATGGGGCTACAAAGTATCCAAATCCAAATATTACAAATTTCGCGAAAGCATTATTATGTTTGCCGATGTCCAACGCTTTGTGCAAAAGAATCTTCTGTCTGGTGAATTTAAACAAAACAAAAATAAAGAATAGGTTCCTAAATCAACATGTGTCAGCTTTAATTACAACAAAAGACACGGCGACTGTGTCTCCTACATAACCAACTAAAAACATGATCAAAAAGATGTCGTCAAAATCTATGTATACCGAAAATTTGAAGGCAAATGCGGATACGTAGAGTAAGTAGTGTTTAAGTATAATAACGCATAAGAAAACTTAAATATTTTTATTGATTAAAGAAATTTCATTGAATTCATTGTGTATTTTTTTCAGTTTCCTTATAGGCATATTTTTGGCATTTTTGGCGCAAAGTGTGGCAGATTTTGGCAGATTTTTTGCCACACTTTAGTTACTGAATCAGTTGCCAGTTAAAGCGCGACGGAGTCGGACGTGTCGTGTGCGAGGATGGCTCCAGTATTATCCAGACCAAAAAATTGGCCTTTGCCCAGCCCTGGCCTTTATTGTAGCCGATTCGTCTATATTTTATATAAACTCAGTAGCACTTGGAAGCCCTCATTTCGTACATTTTTGTTCAGGAAATTTTTGTCATTTTTGTCCCAAAGATAGGGCATATCTTTATACAACTCTAAAATATTGAGCATAACTTCTATTTATTTCGTCATTTCGTAGGTACCCACGCTGCGCACCGCACTCGCACTACACTTTTTTATTTGGGAATACAAAATAAAACTATACGTCCTCACGCATCGACAGAAACTCAAAGGGGGGGGGGGGGGGTGACGTACTTGACGTAGGCGATCATTTTTCGCAAATACAAAAATCACATATTAATACCACAGTGTACCTACTTACTACACACAGTGGGTCAACGCCCATACATTTGACAGGTCCTATGAAATGTCAAAATTGGTAACACTTGTCATAGGGTTGTCACATAAAACAAATTACACAAACTTTGTCAAACAAACGTCCAAATTAATTAACGTTTTATAGAAACAGTGACACGCAAAAAGAAAACCACGCATGCGTAATTTTGACGATTGACAAAATAATGCAAAGGTATGTAGCAGCAATTTCGCCATCTTATCCTGGAATTTTCTAACAATATTTAAAACTACAAATTTTGTCGAGGTTACAGTCGCAGTGACTAACGCTTGCGGGGGTAGGTAAGAGTCATAAAATATTCCCAAATCCAAGAAGGAGCCATAGAAAATTACTTATTATTCATGGTTATTACTTCTATGGTTTTCGTGGATGCTGATGCTGGAAATAAAGTCTAAGTATTCCTCGATCATATACGGCGGTCAAAAAAAATTATCTGTTAAATGTAATTTGCCAGGTAAAACGTGGTCCCTATCTTGGTGTTTGAGAATGGATCTTGTTTTTGTAATCAGCGTCCCCGAAAATCATGGATTTGACACCCATGACGGTTAATTTGAAAATTTTCATGTCCGCCATCTTGAATATAGTTTTTGACCTCATTTTCGTCATCAGCATCCACGAAAACCATGGAAATGACACCCATGGTGGTTAAATTGAAATTTTAAAAGCCGCCATCTTGGAAATGGATTTTGACCTCATTTTCAACATCAGTACCCCCGAAAACCATGGAAATGACACCCATGACGACTAATTTGACATTTTTACTGCCACCATCTTGGATTTCGATTTTGACTTCATTTTCGGCATCCGCACCCCAGGAAACAATGGATTTGACACCCATGACCACTAATTTACTAATCTTCATGGCTGCCATCTTGGATTTGGATTTTGACGTTATTTTGGCATCAGTGACCCCGAAAACCATGAAATTAACACCCATGATGATTAGATGAAAATTGTTATGGCCACCATCTTGGATTTGGATTTTGACGTTATTTTCGGCATCAGTGACCCCGAAAACCGTGGAAATGACTTCCCACGAACAATCATTTGAAAATGTATGTATGCCGCCATCTTGGATTAGTAAACAGACTTTATAATAAAATTATCGTAATAGGTACAACTTATATACAATTAATATAATTTCTATGAACGATGTCAATCAAATTCGAAATCAAAAAGTGGGAGCCCTGGAATTTAAGTCCCGAGTAGGTATGCAGTATGGCTACTCGGGACATAACCTTCGCTCCTTCACCCCGCAAACCCCCCGCACGATTGCTCTGCGACAATGTTCTACGTTGACCGACTGTAAGGAGTTAGATTTAAGTAGACTGTGTTAATACCATGCAAAAATCTACAAAGAATCTCGCGAGAGGGCTCTCTATTCCCATATATTACTATACTCTTTGGTCAAAATAAAACTATACAACCTCACGCAGCGACGGAAGTTAGTAACTAATTAACTAAATGCGATTACACCTTCCTAAATGCGTTTCTAAATAAGCTTCTAAATGATTTAGTCAGTCAGAAACCATCCTTGCTACTGAATTTAGGATCCTAGGTTGCTAATTGCGATTACACTTGACTTAATTCAGTAACGACTGAATTAAGACGTCTTAATTCAGCCAAATGTAATAAGCACTTAAGTGTGAGTTTGTTGTTTTAAATTTTAAGTTTAATAGAATATTTTGAATTAGAACAAAATTATTATTATGTGTTGAAAGAAAAACACACAGCGTCGATATGAAGATGATTTTGTGAACGTACTTATTAATCCCTGCTCTATGGTATTATACCTGTTTGTCACCGGCGAGGGGCCAATATTTTTTCATATTTTTATGAGGTATGTATGGCAACCCTTTTGAACTGTCATAGTCTCTTCACCAGGAAGATATTCCTGCGACGCTGTGTGTTTTTCTTTCAACACATAATAATAATTTTGTTCTAATTCAAAATATTCTATTATGTGTTTACTTAAAAACACACAGCGTCGATATGAAGACTTGTTTGATATCTGCTGGTGACAAACACAAAACGCTATGTGATAGAATAATAAATGTTTAAAGAAGCACAAGAGAATTACTTATATTAAAGTGATCTCACTGTTGATGTTCAATCAGTCTTAGAGAGAATAAATCTCTACAATTTCTTAACAGAAATGTCTTGTAATAATTATAATATCATAAATCAAAAACAATTTAACTTCTTCATAATAAAATCAACACATGACATTACATCAATTAATCCTTCAGAATATGAGAAAGCTGAAGATTCTCAAAGAGCAATAAGGTTCCTTTGTAGTCATTCTTATTTCTTTACAATAGGATTTCCTGAAAATATGTTAACTTCCAGTTTCTCCTACACATAAGACATGTAGACAGCATATCATGCATAGGACGAGTCTCTATCCAGACTCTATCCGGTTGATGCTACTGTAGACCTGAATGATCCTAAGGTAGCTGCTACTCCTATATCACTCAAAACAGGTCTTTACCAATCTCTCACAACAGTTTAAGAAGTAGAGACTAATTCACCAATTATTGTAATATATAAGTCGTACTGTAATCTGTCTTCTTGGCTTTTCATTTCTCCTGATAGGAAAATTAGATGTTTGATACATTTAACTGGGTAAACCTGTTGTATTGGGTGTTAGCAATAGCCATCCTGATTGGCTATGCAAAACCGAGCTAGTCCTAGAAGCTAATACTAGCCTTAGGATTATATTATTTGCTGAAAGAAATATAGAATTCTCATGTTTTTCAAGTAAGGTGAGACCATACACTTGTCTTTTAAATACTAAAACAAGAAAAGCTACATTGAAGACAACTTGAGGATGCCATACTGGTGGCTTCAGGTTCAGTAGTTGTGGTGCTGTGGCTATAGCCTTATTATTATATAGCACTTCTTGCTTCAGAAGTGTATGATCTTCTGCTTGTTCTTGTTTCATTTGACAAAATGTAAAAAAAATTGTCGATTTATGTGATGCCAACTGAATTGTACATGTGTAGCTAACATTGCGCTGTAGGCAAGATCTGTACATGTAAATAGGCAAGAAATCTAGCTATCTGTTGTATCTGTGACTCTTTGAGTATTGACTTCATCATCAACACATCAAATCACCAACTTCTAATGGCTGGATAGTAGGTGTCAATTATCCATGCTTCCATCTGGTATTTAACAGCTGTTTATCTATCTCTGACCAACAGTGGCTTTATTCTCCCCACCTCCAACTAACCTAGCCTGAGGGGTCAGTTGGTGTACATAAGCTATGAGCTGGAGGTAAGCCTGATGCTGGATCTATTGGACTCTCCGAAAGTCTTTCTATGGTCACTGGCGACTCTAGGGCTAGGCTTTCGTGACTTCATATCCGCTACGCTAACCAATAGGTTTTTTCCCACAGTGGTGTTATGGTAGTAATATATTGGTCTCTGGCATTGTTTAGTTGCGCTATAACTCGAGGAGTGAAATTGGGGGGAGGAAATATCCCCCCTAGGCGAAATTTCCAATTATGAATGACGGAATTCGCGAATTCAAAATTCATGTTAAGTGATGTCTGCAATCAAGCAAGACGTATCTGTTGAACACGGTTGTTTCTGCAGACGAGAAGAGATCTGCGTCTGAAGTGCCCCAACGATGTAATAATCGGTTTGTTGCAGTGGGAAACAGACTCCACTTAAATAGCCGTTGTCTTGAGAGGCAATCGGCTGTGCAGTTGTACCCCTCCGAGAGGTAATGAGCTGATAGAAATCTGATTTCCTTGTCAACTTCAGCAACTTGCGATTTATATTGAGAAAACTCAGGGATCGTATTCCACCTTCGATCCACACTGTCCAAATATCAGACTGGACTAAAAGGTTATAATAATCAAACAAAAAATAAACATTACAGACCATGTGATCGATTCCGAATCGACACATACACTGCTAACAGCCCTTTCCAATTAAAAAGGCTATTTACCCTGTTCTCCCATTCAGATGCCTGACATCTGAGTATCGATTAACTGGGCGTCCCAAACCCGCGTCCGCTGCGACGTTTGTCAAGAAGAGAAGGCATGGCCGTTGGTGTAAAACCGTCGTGGTCTTGGCGGCCTAAAATTGTTTAACACCTTTGGTGCCAACACTCGACTCATTCTATGGATGCGGAATAAGCATCTCGCTTGAAGCATTCCAGGAAAATTTTAAGGTACTGATAGTGTACTCAGCCCCTTGAGGACCAAAAACGGCGAAATTCAATTGAATTAGTAAATTTTTATTTACTTTCGCATAAATTCTCTTCAGAGTATCGCCTAATAAGCCCTATATTTCCATATTTTTTCTTCGGGCAATGCTATTTGGGGTATTCCATTTGATGTACTAGTTTCAGTATCAATTTTGGTATATAATTAGTTGCCTTCCCAGTCATTCCAAGAGTCTGAAGACTTCCACAGTCTGACAGATCAACTTGCACTGGTTCATTCTAAGAGTCTGAAGACTTCCACAGTCTGACAGATCAACATGCACTGGTTCATTCCAAGAGTCTGAAGACTTCCACAGTCTGACAGATCAACTTGCACTGGTCCACTCCAAGAGTCTGAAGACTTCCGCAGTCTGACAGATCAATTTGGACTAGTCCTGATGGACCAAGGAGAAATCTTTTAGATAGACTAAAGATTAATGGCAAATTGGCATGAATTTTCTTATGAGCAATACGTACCAATTCATCGCCCAAAAGGGAGAGATGAAATTTGTAGTAACTCACCCTGGTAAAATAATACCATGTGTTAACAAGGGGATTTTGCTCTTGGCATGTAAATAATATGCATTGGAAATATCCAATTCCACTATGCAAACTTATGCCTGCCAAGCCTCTGATATTACGGCATGAAAAATTAGTCAGAAATTCTTGGTATGAATGAACATACATGTTCAGTACACGGAGGTCGAAAACAGGGCGGAGGCCACCGCTGCTCTATGGTACTAAAACATTTTCAACAGGAAGCGTAGGCTTGCCAGTTTTTTATTTTCTGATGCCTGTCTGTGTGGGTGTGCACCTGTTGCTCCTTCAAGTATTTTATTATCTGTGTCATTTCCGGTGTGACTTTGGTACTGTATCACCTTATTATACTTGTGGAAGGATATATTATTATCAGAGGGCTCATTCAAAAATTGAATGTAAGAACCAGGGAAAAATAATAATTATAAAGCAGTCTGTTCCTAGAACTATACATGCTGTTTTTCTTCCCCTTAATATCTAAATACTGACAGTAATTTCTTATTGGAAGGAAAGGACTATTATTCTTATTATTAAGTCTGGTTTCCTTTAGGAATCTCCTATGGAGTCTTGTTTTATCAGTCTATAGGTTATCCTATCTGAGTTGCATTGATGTAGGCTTGTTCTCCGGTAAAGACTTTATATTGTTTACTTTCTTTCAGTAAGTTGTCATATTGAGTTAGGTACTTGTAGCCCCAAGGATTGTATAACTGATGTTAATGTACAAAATGTGCCAAATCACAATGCAATCAAAGAGATGTTCTACAGTTAGAACTCTTCTCATACCTTAGAAGTTACCATGTATTAGGTACATCCACAACTACCTAATTGTAAAAGCAGATCAAAGCCAAACAAACTTATTATTTATTCATTTTTAAAATAAATTTCTTTACATTAATTTGCCAAGTGAGTTGTTGGCTCAATTTACCATTATTAAGATTCCAATTAAATAGTCCTTTCCCCAGTTAAGAAGACAAAACTCTTTGTTTAACTTCAGATCTTTGAAATCTGTCTATTAAGTCCACACTTTTGAACATTTTAGTTCCATCCAATCATAAGTATTTAAAATTTTAAAATTAAGATTTCAACACTAGACCGCTGGTCCACTGACCATTAACTAGAGAACTCAGAACTTTGCTACACTGACTTTCTGTGTAAAAAGTGTCTGAACAATGCTTGGAGTTACACTTTTGATTATCTTTGCAGTATCGGTCACCATCTCGTGGTTTTCTTAGTCCAGTTGCCCAGAGCTAGGATTGACCAAAAACTCCGCCGTGGAGCATGACGGTACCGCCTTATAAGGAACGGTCAGAGTGGATGCCCACTCAGATATTAAGTGAGATTTAGTTTGCATAATTTTATGGGACAGAATATTGCAAATAATTTGAAATCTGACTTACTTGGTGGTTTGACTTACATTCGTGAGTCAAATATGTCTGGTTTTTTCTTGTCCTCTAGCTGGGCGGGAACGGCTTACTTACCACCTGAGGTCCTGACTGTAAAGTTTGCCTCTCCATTGATCTGATCTAATGTATCGGGACTTTACTTCTCTCCGTGAGAATACGATTCGAAGTCACGAATCGTCGCATTTTCACTTATTTTACTAAGATATCCGTAACTTTGCACTTCCGCACTCCAAAATTACGTCGATACGTATGGGAAAACTTAAGAAAATTCACTTTTGCCGAAGCGAAAAAAGTTTTCGACCGGTGAGCGGGAATTTCACAAAACGCTATGACAGTTCAAAAGGGTTGCCATACATACCTCATAAAAATATGAAAAAATATTGGCCCCTCGCCGGTGACAAACAGGTATAATACCATAGAGCAGGGATTAATAAGTACGTTCACAAAATCATCTTCATATCGACGCTGTGTGTTTTTAAGTAAACACATAATGTATGTTTTTGTTTGTAAATTATTTTTTACTTTGTTGAATTTCGTGTGTGCGTATAATTTATAATGTTATTTTAAATGTCAGGGGCCAGCTGAAAATCAGTGCTGTGCACTAGCACAGCGAATACTTAGCTGGACCCCTTGTTACACTTTCTAGTTCGTTAATGTTTTATGAGTATGTGTAACAAAAATAAATGGTTTAAATGGTTCCCGCGATGGCTCAAGATTATCATTAGGGCTGCCATTGATTTAACATCTTCAATACAATTAAGGAGATTTTTAATTCATAAATAAATATCCGAAAGGGTGTTATAGTACTTTTAATAATGAATAACTTTTGTTCTACAACTTTTACTAAAATTCAATAGTTTAAGAGAAATAGCTGTTCAAAGATTTTAGAAAAAATACGCTTAATTCTATCTATCCTTAGCTATGATCAGCTGTGGTTAAATTTTAGGTCATATTTGGGGTCAGGGATCAGAAGCTCCATTTTATCCACTACCGAAGGTCTGAAAATAGAATGGCTAAATCACGTCGGTGTCACCAATTGGTGAGGTTCACAAGAGTAGTTATTCTCTGAGCACCAAGAGTTTCATTATCATCTAACCTTGTGAACCCCAACATCTGAATTCGTAACAAAAGCAGGCAGGAAGATTTTTTGAAAAAAACTAAAATAAAAATGATTTACCATGGAACCAAAAATTATTGAATTTTGAAATTTTAACACTTGCTTTATAACAGGCATCAGTTACACTTTAAGTAGCCCGCGGATTAGTAGGTACCTACTCCCTTTCCGACGATCCTTGTAATGGGTGATTCATTTAGAGGTACTTTTTTCAAAACTTAAAAAAATAATAAAAAAACAAATTTATCGGGTTATCTTTATTATCACATAGAAGAACCATTCTTGACATTTATTTGTTAAAGAATAATTCTTTCAAATGTTGTCCGTAACTGCGGTTAACATGGTCCATTCTGCAGTTCTAATTTTCGATGACGCGTTTGAGCATTTCGAGTGGTATTTGATGAATAACGCGAGTAATGTTGGCTTCCAGTTGCTCAATGGTACGCGGCTTATCAATATAGACTTTGGACTTTACATAGCCCCAAAGGAAAAAGTCTAGGGGTGTGATATCGCAGGATCTAGGCGGCCAACTGACCGATCCGAAGCGCGAAATTAACTGTTCACCGAATTGGTTTCGCAATAAAGCCATGGCTTTACGTGCTGTGGCACCGTGTTATTAGTACCAAATGTTCTGGAGATCACGGGATTCAAATTCAGGAAACAAATAGTCCGTTATCATGGCACGATAATCAAACGAAAATACGTCATCAAAAATTGGAACTGCAGAATAGACCATGTTAGCCGCAGTTACGGACAACATTTGAAAGAAATAATCTTTAAAAAATAAATGTCAAGAATGGTTCTTGTGTATGATATTAAAGATAATCCGATAAATTTGTTTTTTCATTATTTTTTTTAAGTTTTGAAAAAAGTACCTGTAAATAAATCACCCGTTATAATGAATTGCTAACTAGCTTAACTATTTGCTATCTCGTGCAAACAAACATCATATAAATAATTAATTTAGATGTCATGAAAGAGAAAATTATAAGTCAAACATAATATTCATATTTTAAAATGACAATAAATTAATTATCATTACGGTTAAAGTATACTTGGGTGCAAAGAAATCGAGCCACTCCTTTTTTCACGTGTCTTGGTTATTTATTAGTTTTGGTTTCATGAATATACAATTCAAAATACAAAAAACTACCCTCATTGTAAAGGTTATCAAATAACCTTTTAGGCGATATATGTTAGAATTGATCTGTTCCATAATACCAAAAATAATAACAATTATACCTACGTGAAAAATAGAAGTGGCTCGATTTATTTGCTCCCAAGTATATTTTCGAAGTATTAAAATAATACTAAGAAGGTAGGTACTTTGTAGTTGTCATTTTTCATTTAAATAATCTGTCAGAGTGTAAGTGTTGCAGTCGCAAAATATAAATAAAAAAAAATAACATGCATAATTATAACAAATAAACATCGTAGGTCATTCAGTACTATAATACTTTATTAATTACAGAAACATCTATCATACAAAAAATATCTACATTGAAGATCTCGGGTCTTGATTGTTAAATTACATAAGATGTCTGGGCTGCCTGCCTTGGGATAATGAACGAGGTCGAAACAATGTATTCGTTAATCTGCAATGACATGACCCTTTTTCTTGCAAAACAAAATAATTTTATGTTGTTTTTTTCCGGATGTATGACGTCAGTTGTGTTCCGGATTAAAACTTTTTATTTATTTTATTTTTGAAGACCTATGATGACATTGAATTATTGCTGCAAGCATAGTCAATATGAGTTGAAGATATTCACACACACACATACACACTCACTCAGTTCACACTAATTTAGGATATTATCTCTAAGTTTTTTTCTTAACTTGTTTAATTTTATATTTCTTGTTTAAATTCATCATACACCAGTTTTGCCACTTTATAATTTAACATTGAAGAGCGAGGGCTCTTCAATGTTAAATCAATCTTCAATGTTAAAGTTGTTTAATCTCTAGCACTTGCAGAAACTTGTTTGAATTTTTACAGTAAATCTTACATAGGGGCCTCCTTTTAAGTAAAATATATATCTATGTATGTATCTATCTATGTTGGGTTCCGTACCCAAAGGGTAAAACGGGACCCTAATACTAAGACTCGGCTGTCTGTCTGTCACCAGGCTGTATCTCATGAACCGTGATAGTTAGACAGTTGAAATTTTCACAGATGATGTATTTCTGTTGCTGCTATAACAACAAATACTAAAAAAACTGAATAAAATAAATATTTAAGGGGGCTCCCATACAACAGACATGATTTTTTTGCCGTTTCTATAGATAACTAGCGACTCGTCCCGGCTTCGCACGGGTACTATAATATTCATGTATTATACATATAAACCTTCCTCTTGAATCACTCTATCTATTAAAAAAAACCGCATCAAAATACGTTGCGTAGTTTTAAACATCTAAGCATACATAGGGACAGACAGCGGGAAGCGACTTTGTTTTTAACCCCCGACGCAAAAAGAGGGGTGTTATAAATTTGACCGCTATGTGTGTCTGTCTGTGGCACCATAGCTCTTAAACGGGTGAACCGATTTAGGTGCGGTTTTTTTATTTAAAAGCTGGTTTTCTAGCAGTAGTTCTTAGACGTGTTTTATCACAATCGGTTCAGACGTTTCAGGGTCATCAGCTGTTTCGTTATTTGCGTTGGGGGTTTTTTATATACTATGTAGTGATGGTACGAAACCCTTCGTGCTCGAGTCCGACTCGCACTTGGCCGGGTTTTTAAATGGTAGTATTTGTCTCCATTTCGGTTCCATTAATCGTAAAATAAAACCACAATCCAGAGGCACTCGTGTCGAATACAAATGTCCAAGCGCGTACAATTGACGATATTGCCCACGTACGTACAAACGTAGAGCAGACGTACGTTGTACGTACGATTTATTCATCCATACTATGAAGTGATCTGGAAAATAGTCCTGATTTCCCTTAGGAAATCGAATATTTTGCAGTCAAGAGTATTCGATAACGATAAAAAGTGTCAGTATAGTATTTTACTACTTGTCACGTAGGATACGTTCTGGGACAGAGCCGTTAAGAGTCAAACCACACTTAAATTGCACCATAATATAACCACACTTATACTGCGTACTGCGCAAGATACGCAACGCAAAATACGCTTAAGTGTGGCTGTAGCCGCTGAAAATACGCAGAATACGCGCGCGGCATTTCTAGGGGGTGTAGTCAGTATATTAATATTTCGATAACGTGAATATGCGATGCGTTGAATGTTCGATCAAATAAACATTCGATATTTTGAACACTCGATGTATTGAGTGTTCGATTGATTGAATGTTCGATTTATTAACCATCCGATGAAATGAACGTTCGACTATTTGCAAATTCGATTTATAGTGTTTCATCAATTGATATTCGATGATTTGGCATTCGATATGGCATAGTACACCCCTTCTAGGCCCTATTGCGCTCAGTGTAACGACGTGGAGAGACAGCGCAGGAGAATAAGTAGCGCGATGCATACGCGTAACACGACGAAACACGTGCCGCGCAAGATACGCTCACACCGGCGCCACACGTTTCCGCCAACGCTCGTACCAACGTTGGCACAGTGACGCGGTCGTGCATTGACCATGTATGGGTTCGAACTCAACGTGCAATATCTTCGTATGTGTTAACTGTAAAAATATCAGATCATTATGTTGTGGGTGTGCGCCTCGCTAGTAAATCGGTATTGGACGATGTTCCGAATGTATTGAAATCTTATAAGACTTTTATTTGTGATAAAATAGTATTAGAAAAACTTAAAAATGTTTCATGGAATGAGCTGTTAAATTGTGAATGCCCAGGAGTCCTATATAACAGATTATGTTCAATTTTTGATGATGTTTATAAGGAAGCGAGAATCCAAGTATTGGTACGCAATAAAAGAAAAAGTAAACCTTGGATCACACAAAAGATTAAAGAAATGATACGTATTAGGGATAGGTTGTTTAGAAATTGGAAAAATAAACCAGAGGATATGAATTTGCGTAGGCAATATAATAGATTTAGAAATAGGTTAAATAAATGTATAAATAAAGCAAAAAATAAATACCGTCAAGAAGAAATAAAAAAATGTAATAAGAATATAAGAAAGATTTGGACTAAAATTAATTCATGGATAGGAAATGAAAAAAGAAGTGTAGATTCTGTTATTTTAAAGTATCTAGGAAAATTAGAATGTTCGATTGATAGTATATGTAATAAATTTTCAACAACGTTTACCAAAGAAATTTTAGATATAAAACATGTCTGTAGTCATAGGTTTTTGGAAAGATCTAGCTATGTTGATTCCGGAAATGTATCATTGTGGTTTCAGAAAGCTTATCCAATGGATATAGATAAAATAATTAATTTGCTGAGTTGTGATAAGTCTGACGGAGTAGATAAAATTAGGGTTAAAGAAATTAAATTATTAAAATCAAAGTTGAGCCCTGTAATAGCGTTATTTATTAACTTGTGTGTTGAAAAAGGGTTATACCCTGAGAAACTAAAGACTGCATTAATTAGACCTATTTTTAAGCAAGGTGTTCACAGTGATTACGCAAATTATAGGCCAATAGCCATATTGTCAGTTATAAATAAAATAGTGGAAAAGTTTATTGTGAATCAGGTAAGTGATTTCTTGGAAAAACACAATATTCTGACAAATGCACAACATGGTTTCCGACGTGGACGGAGCACGGCGACGGCTTTGGCGCAGTTCGCGGACGACGTCAATGAGTGTTTGGGTCAGCGGAAGCAGGTGGTGGTGGTCTACATTGATTTAAAAAAAGCATTTGACACCTTGGAGCACCACCAGCTGCTTCAAGCCATGGAAGAGTGTGGGGTCGCGGGACCATTGAACAGGTGGTTCCGTGCCTACCTCACAGACCGGACACTGCGAACGGTCATTGACGGCGTCGTCGGACAGCCCAGACACGTCATGTGTGGTGTGCCAACCGGATCCGTGTTTGGTCCCGTCGGATACATCATGCATGTCAACAGCATGTGCAATGTGGTTCGTAAGTGTCGCATATATATGTATGCTGATGATACTTGTCTAGTTTATGCAGATAAAGATTTAAATATAATTCAAAGTACCATCCAGGAGGATTTTACTAATATCATCAAATGGGCTCACGACAATGGCATCATAATCAACATAAATAAAACCAAATGTATGCATATACGATCTCCTTATCTTAAAAAGATCGAACGTCCGCCGCGCATAGTGGGGCATAGCTATGAGTGTCTGCACGGTGATGGACTGACGTTGTGTGAGTGTGCAAACATTGAGGTGGTGGAGGAATACAGGTACTTGGGTTTAGTCATAGACAACAGCTTCTCATGGAAAACACACATAATACAATTATGTGACAAACTCAGGTATGTGCTTGTAAAATTCCACCACCTTAGTTTTGTGCTGGATAGGGCAACGATGTACATGGTCTACTATGCACTAGTTGACTCGCTGCTTTCTTATGGGCTGGCATGCTATGGTAACACATTTAAAACATATTTGGATAAAATAAAAAAGTTACAAATCAGATTCATGAAACTATTAGTAGATAAAAATACAAAAAACCGTTGTAAAAGTAGTGATTACGAAGACTTATTTTTGGAATGTAAAATGCTGCCGGTTCATGAGAGGGTAGTGTTGTTGGTAGCTTTGGAACACTATAGTAACAATGAATTTAAAAACAATATAATACGCACAAGACCTCAAAGGAACAATAATGTGAGAAAATTTGTAGTGCCCACTTGTAATAATTATTATGGTGAAAGGTGTAGAAATTTTTTAGTCCCAACTACACACATCAAAAGTGTCTAGGGATCAAGCATTTTTATGCGGATTTCTTGAGATTGAGATGTGGCTTTGTAATAAATTTATGATTTTATAAATTTATATGGATCCTTTTTGGTGCATTTCATAATTTGAATCAGGAACTGTGAATCAAATTCGAGTAAAAGATGAAAATCAGCTGTCAATATTTTCCCTATAAAAACATACAACGCATTGAAGACATTATTAGTGCTACTGTTTCCCTACTACTGATTAAAACCAACGTTATTATGGAGCGGCGACGTCATTTAAGCAGGGAAGAAATGCTCAGAGCCGTGGGAATGATAGAAGCTGGTTCCCGGCAACGTACTGTGGCTTTAGCTCTGAATACAAGTCAGAGTGTTATCAGTCGACTTTGGACACGTTACCGAAGCACTGGTACCGTGGCTGAGCGCCATGGAGGACGGTATCGCTGCACCACACGGAGACAAGACCGATACATTCAAATCTTAACTCGAAGAGCTCCAACAATAACCGCCATGATGTTAGCCGTGAGGCTTCATCACTCTTCAGGGAACTTAATTAGCGACCAAACAGTCAGAAACCGCTTGCATGAAGTGAACCTTCATTCCCGAAGACCGCTACGGGTACCACCTATAGCAATGCACAATCGTAGGATTCGATATCAATGGGCTCTTGGACACAGAAATTGGGCAGAAGAACAATGGCGTTTCGTGTGCTTTTCTGATGAGTCTCGTTTTGGTATGAGACCGGATACAAGACGTATACGACACTGGAGAACCCCTGGACGCCAACAGCGATTAAAATCCTGCCAGGAAGTCCATCCTTATAGTGGTGGAACCATCATGGTATGGGCGGGTATTTGGATCGGCAGAAGAACTGAGTTGATTTGGATCAGAGGCAACCTCAACGCTCAAATTTATGCTGAGACGATTGTATCAGACGTCATCGTTCCTCTACAAGCGCAAATCGGTCCCTTATTTCAGTTAATGCATGATAATGCACGACCGCACACCGCAAGAGTTGTAAGACAGACTCTCGCCGCAGCTAACATCAATGTCCTGCCCTGGCCTGCTCAGTCGCCAGACTTGAACCCGATTGAGCATGCATGGGATATGCTACAGAGAAGAGCTCTGCCGAATATGGAGGGTATCCAGTCGCAAGAAGACCTTTTTTTGTTGTTTTTTGTTGTTTTTTTGTTGAACATGGGCGGCCATTCCACAGCGTGATTTGGATGAACTCATTTTGAGTATGCCAAACCGATGTTCTTGTGTTGTTAGTGTTCGCGGTAGAAACACGGATTATTAATTGTTTAAGTTACCCAATAAAATTTTAAAGGAAACTGTTATTTCAGTCTTTTTTTCGAACTTTTGTGTTAGTGGTTCAAATGTCAAAAATCCCTTTATTAGGAAAATGGCAAATTTCTTTATTAATGCAAAGGTGACTTGGTTTATCGTTACTGTGACAAACGAAAACACTTTATTTGATGAATCCTTAAAGAAAATTTTAATTAATATCAATCAGGAGAAAAGTTATTGCAAAAATATATGTTGATCCCTAGACACTTTTGATGTGTGTATTTTTAATAACCTTCCAGTCGATATAAACAATTATTGTATCACAAAAACCTCCTTTAAAAATAAAATACATAAGTACCTCTTGGATATGTTTTGTAAGTCTCAATGAAGAGAATATTTAAAAAATAAAAATAAGTATGTCTACTTTTTTATAACATTTAAGGAACGATAGATTAGTTTTAACCTCTAATTGAAAAAGTGTCACTATAAAAAAATATGTTAATTAGTAGAAAAAAAAGGAGCTACGTCTGCCAACAAACTGCTTTGCAGTTTGGCAGAGGTAAATATACCTATCTTGTAAATAATTATTTCTGTGAATAAACACTTTTTCATTTTTTTCATTTCATTTTTTTGGTCGGTTAATTTCGTGAGGCGTCCACACGTTGGCTATTATACCAATCCTGTCCCGTCAGAGCCAACGTGAAGATGTCCGATACAGAAATCGAAATTGCTCTAAGCGCTTTTACATTGCTGATTGCCAATTATAATTTATATTTGTTACTGAAAAAAATTTAAAAGCCACGTCAAAGAAGATGGTGGATGACGACACAATATATTGTAGGCTGTGCCTGGTAAACTTCTCAAAATTCGATAACTTTTTCATTTGTCCATGCGGGTGGCGTTTTTGAGGGTGAGGTTGGCATTCTCGCTCGTCGCGCGCTCTTGATGCGTGTTGCAACAGGACTGAGCAAAGCGCCAACATGTGTACGTATCGCGAACATTGGCGCATATTCCTTTAATAACACCGGCGCCACACGTTGCCGCCAACGCTCGCACCAACGTTGGCCAGTTAATTTCACGAGGCGTCCACACGTTGGCTATTACATCAGTCCTGTCCCGTCAGAGCCAACGTGAAGACGTCCGATACAGAAATCAAAATTGCTCTAAGCGCTTTTACATTGCTGCGTGCCAATTATAATTTATATTTGTTAAAAAAGAAAAAGCCACGTCAAAGAAGATAGTGGATGACGACACAATATTTATGCCTGGTAAACTTCTAAAAATTCGATAACTTTTTCATTTGTCCAAGCGGGTGGCGTTTTTGAGGGTGAGGATGGCATTTCCGCTCGTCGCGCGCTCTCGATGCGTGTTGTAACAGGACTGAGCAAAGAGCCAACATGTGTACGTATCGCGAACGTTGGCGCAGATTCCTTTGATAAAACCGACACACCTCGGCCAACTCCCAACGCTTGTCCCAACGTTGGCGCCAATACTATTTTCTAGATCCACACGTTGGACGAGTGGCGTTGGAACTAACGTTGGGGCCAACGTGTGGAGCCGGCCTAAAACCGACACGCCTCAGCCAACTCCCAACGCTTGTCCCAACGTTGGCGCCAGCACTATTTTCTAGATCCACACGTTGGACGAGTGGCGTTGTGACTAACGTTGGGGCCAACGTGTGGAGTCGGGGCCTCAGTGTGTCTGCAGTTTAACGACAAATATCAAATTCAAGAAAAGCAAAATGTAAACAAAATGCTGTTTCTCGTTTGTCGATAATCGTGTCGTGTTGTGTATCGTGTTAATGTTTGCTAGGAAACGTCGGAGCCAGGTAGCGTAGTGCCTTGTTTACAAGTTGTGATTGTAGTGTAGTGAACAACCTTTTTACAGAACAAATATTTAGATCTTGCAACTTTGAACGTTGATTTCAGTAGGTCCCACTGCGATTTTCAAAAGCACAACTAGTTATAAAGGGTTTCATTCCACGTGAAAAAAACTGTAGGTGACCTTACGATACCTTAGGATGTCTCGAAAGTCAACTCTAAAAACACGGCGAAGTTCAAGGCGTAATCTAATTTGACATCTCTAACTTAATTGTTGTCTATCACCGTCCTTTTCTCGCGCTATCATCATCATCATCTGCCTAGCCTTTTCCCAAATATGTTGGGGTCATCTTCCAGTTGAACCGGATGCAGCTGAATATCAGTATTTTACATGGAGCGACTGCCTATCAGACCTCCACAACCCAGTAACTGGGTAATACGATACTCTTGGTAAGACTGGTTGTCAGACTTTCTGGCTTCTGAACAACAGTATGCATTCCCGAGGTTTTCGCTCCCTGGCGACGATAAGCGGATGTTGACTATTACTTCTAGTTGTTCCAATGACTCATGTAATCATTGTAGGCGTCGGAGTCCTCGCTTATTCTGTTGCGTATATTATGAATTACCTCTCGGTCATCCTTGAGACAACAACTTATACTCCAGCCAAAAGGACTTGTCACACTGGATGCGTTCTGCGTCCTACGGTCCGGTCAAATCGAACGCAGCCCGCATCCTATGTGAACATCATTTGCGTTTTATACATATATCATCATCTACCTAGCCTTTTCCCAACTATGTTGGGGTCGGCTTCCAGTCGAACCGGATGCAGCTGAATATCAGTATTTTACATGGAGCGACTGCCTATAAGACCTCCACAACCCAGTAACTGGGTAATACGATACTCTTGGTAAGACTGGTTGTCAGACTTTCTGGCTTCTGACCAACAGTAACGACTGTCAAAGATCTACAAATGACAGCCGGGACCAACGGCTTTACGTGCTTTCCGAGGCATGGAGGAAACTCGCTATGGTAAATGGTCACCCATCCACAGACCAACCTCGGCAAGCGTGGCTTAACCCGGAAGATCGGTCTATGCGGCTGTAATTATTTAGCGAGCTCCTCTTCTTCTTTTCTTGCGTTTTAGGTATATACATTTTATGTAATTACGATCTGACTAGCACAAGCAAAGAACGTAGAGAACGCACCGGTCAGGCGGTCGGGATGGGAAGGTAACGGACGGGCTGCCCGGCGACACGCAATCAAATATAAAATGGCCGCTGTTTGCCCTGCCCGTCAGATCGCTGACCGTGCCCGGATCGCTGACCGGATGCCGTGCCCGAATCGCTGACCGGTTGCCCTGACCATGAAGTTCACATAGGATGCGGGCTGCGTTCAATTTGACCGGACCGGACGACGCAGAACGCATCCTGTGTGACAAGTCCTTGAATGCGTAATTCATGTAAACAAACCACCCAACATTTTCATGTTATCTTAACGAAAGTACATTTTAGAACAGAATTTTAATTTGTCATCCGTTTTTCTGCCACTGGCTTGTGTTTAAATTAATAAAACCTGCTCAGGTGGAAATTTGCGGGTAACTCAAACCTTGAGTGTAAATGTGGTGCCGTTCCGCAAACTATGGCGCACTTAACATCATGCCCCGCCTGCCCTGCTACCTGTACGCCACAAGAACTAATAGACGCTACGGATAGTGCTAAACTCATTGCTGAGTTCTGGGCCGACACGGTGTAGATTGTCATCGACACGCTAAGAAGAAGAATAATAATAATAATATAAACTTTATTTCGGGTGGCATAGACCCATAGAAACCTTAACCTAGTATACTTTTACAAGTTTCCATAATGATATAATTCAATCATGATTTGAAAGACACGTGGCGCCATCTATAATCGTTATTGTTGTTTTCCTTGGGAACAGTACTTTTTTTTTTCGGGATGATATGTACCCTATGTCCGTTTCTGTACACCTGACAACGTATATGCAAAATTTCAGGATGATCGGTTCAGTGGTTTAGGCGTGAAAAGGTAACAAACAAACAAACTTACTTTCGCATTTATAATATTAAGTTAGGATTAGGATTTGCCATGACTCGCCACACCTACACAAGACTTGACCCACTGATCCTGAAAGGGACAGTCAGGACGTACAGCTATTGCGTTCAGAATGCCGTTGTTGCTCCCCCGAATACGGGCCAGCAGTGAAGCTGCTTTTTTGCGCATGATGGCCTGGAAAAATATATCTACTATTTAATTGATACCTTAATACTTGTGTCATATAATTCAAAATGCATGATAATTAGCACCTGACTGCCCAGGGTGGGCTGGACGTACTTAAGTATCGTCAGTCGTGGAGACTATTATCTTACCCCGTTATTACAAGGCAATATCCGTGGTTATTAACGTCAAGTATAGTTTATGTGACGTTATCCGTCTGTAATTCATGGTACACGCACTAACCAGGGTGTCCCTGGAAGTATGGATCAAATCGAATACGGGCGTGGGCAATGTCATTTCCAAACTTTTTAACCCTGAGAATGTCCGTGCAATTTTTTACGGTTCAAAAGTATTGTTTTTTTTTCAATCACTTCGCATAGAAAAAATCACAAAAAAAACTATCAGAGCTATCATTTTTTTCAGGACTTTGGCAAACAGTAGGCCTTTCTTGTGGTAATATTTTTACGCAGCTAGAAAACATGGTGTTCAATAAGAAAACTACATTTACTGCAAAGGCTTTTTTGGTCTGGCAAAAATTTTACTGAAGTTTTTACTACTGCAAGTTTTGAAATGACCTCAGAATACAGAAAGTACATTGCCCACACCCCTATTCGATTTGATCCATACTTCCAGAGACACCCTGTATACTGAGTATAATTTATACTCTCTCTATGGCAGCCGTGACTGCAGTACGTGTCTATGTGAGTGTCAATTCAGGCGATTATTATGTAGCTGTTGAGGTACTTTAGCTTATACAAGGTTAGTCGGAAAGGGGGTACTAATCCGAAGCCCACTTATAGTATCACTGATGACTGTTTCAAAGCAAGTGTTAAAATTTCAAAATTCGATATTTTTTTTTTCAAAATAATATGATTTTTATTTTAGTTTTTTCAAAAATTCTTCATCCCTGCTTTAGTTACAAATTCAGAAAATGGTGCTTCTAATTCAGGACCCCAAATATGACCTAAAATGTAAACACAGCTGATCATAACTACGGATAGATAGATTTTAGAGTTTTTTTTTTCGAGATTTTTGAACAACTGTTTCTCTTAAACTATCGAGTTTTGGGAAAAGTTGTAGAACAAAAGTTATTCATTATTATGTGTACTTTAACACCTTTTCGGATTAGTACCCCCTTTCTGACTAACCTTGTATATCTACTGTGGTATTAGTAAATGCAGCATTAGCATTTGAAGTCTCGGTAGATTAACAATAGTTAACACCTCATATTCAGATTATCTTATGCTAAAGGCAGTAACTATAAGGTAATTAGTATCTATTAGTTAATACGTCTTAACCAATCCATTTGCTAAGCAAGATGATTGAACCATATAATCCCCCATTAGCCTTCCAATACGGCAGTGCGTCTGGATGTCGGATGTCTGTCATCAGCAGAGATCGGAAATATGTAGAGTGTATTTACCTAAACTTCGAGGAAGGAAGTAACATAGAGTGGATAATACCTCCTCTAAAATCCCGGAATTATTATAATGACGTTTTTATCCCGGGATTTAAAAATTACGAATTGTTTATTGGACTTTATTTATACAAATTATTGATTTGAAAAATCATATGACATTATTAGGGTTCCGTATTACGTAAAATGTAAAACAATGTATATAATATGTAAAACAAAGCTCTTTAATTTAATACTTTTAGTACGGAACCCTAAAAACCACACAACCAATACAGGCGCATAAGAAAAGTCTAATTTAGGTGCACGGTTCCAATTAGTCGTTTCCTATGGAGAAGAGCCGGCAAGAAACTCCATGGTTACTCTTTTAAAAAAGGATATCTTTAACAACCTCAGTAAATACAGTACTATGATTTAGGATAGTTAAGAGAGGACAATGTAGTCTTGACCACAGACCTGTGAGTAATGTAATACCAAGACTTGAGAACAAAAAGTAATCAAAAAAAAAAAAAACAATATGACTTATAGTAATTTACACAATTATATGTATAGTCCACGAAGTTCTCACATTTACAAATGTTAAAATGAAGCTAAACTATACTTCGGAGCAAATAAATCGAGCCAATTCTTTTTTCACGTGTCCTGGTTATTAGTTTTGGTTTCATGGATTGTATACTAAGTTGACAAAAAAACTACCCTCATTGTAATGGTTATCAAATAACGTTATAAGCGATATGTATGTTTCGAATTGATCTGTTCCATAATAGGTACCAAAAATAATACGTGAAAAATAATAGTGGCTCGATTTATTTGCTCCCAAGATAAAAAACAATGGACATAATTTTTTCGAAGTAATACCGATTGATGTAATTAGGCCCTCAGGATTTTGTGATCAATCAAGTCGGCCAGTCCACTGACATTAATATCTATTCCAACACAAATATCTGACCACCATTTAAGCATAAGTAAAGATCGCCATCTTGTAAAAATAAATAGGTTTATTTTTATAAGATGGCGAAAGACTTCGAAAATAAAACCAGCATCCAAACCTACGTAAACTGACGATACAACGTATCTATATCTCAGCAAATCCATCCAAACCAATATCCATCTCAATTTATTTCTAGTAGTACTGAATCTCTCTAGGAAACAATTCGTAGTGGACCGTATAGCGTCCGTAGTTTATTGCGAATGGTCGAATGGTTTCCTTAAAGATACTGATAGAACTCTATTAAGTACAGTTTATTCTTGGAATATCTGCTTTATTTGTAGCGCCAGTCTATTTACAGTATTTACAGAAGTATTGGTAGATACTAAATGTGGAAGAACAAGGCGTGGTGTTCCTCCACTGTGGTGATTTTGATGTAGTTTTTAAACGGATGAGTGTACTTACTTACTCGTTCCACCAAATATACACCGTGTCCCAAAATTCAACGATAAGCGGACACTGGAGGGAGGCCCTGCTCATGATTACTCGTTTTTTTTATATTACCAAATGAAATTTGAAGTCCTTCGAAAATTGACGAAAATAAGTTTGATTGATTTTTGTGTAAAAAACTACAGGCATTCTGGGATTTTTAAGGGTTGTAGTGGATAGCAGTGCTACTTAGGTTGCCAATACAAAAAAAAAAAACAGAAATATTTTAAAAAAAATCGGAGGATTTTAATTTCTTTTACGGAATCAAAAAAAAAGTTTTTTTTTCTTTTTTTCTCGAGTCGTCATGAGCAAGTCCACCTTCTTGTGCCCGCTTATCGTTGAATTTTGGGACACGGTGTATGTAGAAAGCGATTTTGTATATTTAAAGGAGGTGGGCTAAAGTTAAATTATAGGTTTATCACGGATATTTGCCAGTGAGAATTACTAAGATTTATTGTAATGGCTTTGGCTTCTAATTTTAGTACAGAATAACTTCAAATAGAATATCTTTAATTCTTGACTTCCTTCAATAGTAAGTCTTAAGAAAAAACTGTTCAGGAATCCAAACTCTATACTTTTACATACAGGGTGTTAACGAATTCGTGTAATTCCTTCAAATCACGTGATCTACTGGTGACACTTATTGACCCTGCATAGGTTTTTTTCCAGAATCAACAAAAAAGTTTTCAAAAAATTAACCATGATATTCTGTATCTGAGTAATTTTAGTGTCCCATGTTAACTGACTGCGTGGAGCGATATCGCGCTAGTCGTGCCCTTTAGCTGTGTCGCCGTGCCTTCATTAATTTATGCTCGTCATCGAAATTTTCAATTAAAAAAAAAAAAATGGGAAAAAAAGTTTATTTTTATTTTTAATCAATCTAAATCCCGTGCGATGTTAATCTATACCATTAATAGATCAAATGGTTTGAAGGAATTACACGAATTCGTTTACACCTTGTATGTTTCAACAGCAGACGCAAAAATATTGGTAACAATTTGTATGGCAGTCCGCCATTGTTCTTTGGTTTGGGAACCTAATATTTTGTCTCTTTTAATGAAGACAGTATAATACCTTCCTGTAACACGTAAGTCTCGAGTGACAAAAAAAGTAATTAAGATTCTTGCATCCCTTTCAAAGAGCAGAACATCAGATAGTATAACATAAATTAAAAAATTAAAAAACCCCCAACGCAAATAACAAAACAGCTGATGACCCTGAAACGGCTGAACCGATTTTGATAAAACATATCTAAAAACCACCGCTAGAAAACCAGCTTTTAAATAAAAAAAAACTGCACCTAAATCGGTTCACCCGTTTAAGAGCTATAGTGCCACAGACAGACAGACACACAGACACACATAGAGGTCAAACTTATAACACTCATCTTTTTGCGTCGGGGGTTAAAAACTAATGACCCTCTCAATCTATATCTAAGTATACTTCTATATCTATACTTAATTATAAAGAGGTAGAATTTGTTTGTTTGTTTGTTTGTTTGTATGTAGGAGGTAATCTCCGAAACTACTTATCTGATTTAAAAAATTCTTTCACCAATATGAAGCTACGTTATCCTTGAGTGCTATAGGCTATATTTTAGTATCAAAAAGTTAGGGATCCGTAAATAAATTACAATAATGTAACCCAAGGTAACAAAAATTTGCACTATACTAATATTATAAAGAGGTAGAATTTGTTTGTTGGTATGTAGGAGGTAATTTCCGAAAGTACTCATCCGATTCCAAAAATTCTTTCACCAATAGGAAGCTACGGGTACCTTTCATTCCGAAAAAAAGTACTGTTCACGAGGAAAATAACGATAATAGACCACGTGTCTTAAGTCTTAAGAATCATGATTCAATTATAGTGTGTTAAGAGTTTTTTTTATTATAAATTAACGGGAGCGAAGCCACGGGCAAAAGCTAGTAAAGCTAAATAAATATAATGCTATTTACTTCAACAGAGACCGCAATGGGAACGAAACTGGACAAGGATCAAACATCAGCTACAGTGGACTATAAGAACTCCATCCTCAACATTGGACTACAGTTGCTGAGTCGGATGACAAGAGTTTGGCTGCACAACGACTTCATATTCAACAACACGAAGCGAGGCAAGGAGTTTGCCAAAACTCTTGGTATTGCTCGGTCGTTTGCTGACAATGTGATTCTAGAGAGGAAAGCACAGAGGTCCCAGAATAAGGGCGGCGAAGAAGAAGAAGCTACAGATGGAATTGGAACTAAGAGGAGGCTGGCTATGCTGGACTTGTTGTTAGAAGCTGAGGAGAAGGGACAGATTGATATGGAGGGGATCAGAGATGAAGTGAACACGTTCATGTTTGAGGTAACGCATAGTTGTTATTGTTTGTAGTAAATAACTATTCATATAATATTTAAACAATCTACGTGTGTTCGAGGTTGTTACCCGCTAACGTAATAAACAATTACCCCTTAAGCTGGCTTCCCACGTTGCGTGGTAGCGCGCACTGGTTGTGCGTGGTATCATCCGTAAAATAACGCACCGTGTGAAGCCACATTATGAGAGTGTGTGATGTGGATACGGCGCACCGCTCCGCACGCGTCCGCGTTACCACGCACGAGTCTCTTCCCATGATGCGTCGGTGCGAGCTCGTGCGGAGCGGTGCGGGATATCACGCACCGTGGGAAACAAGCACTAATTATAAAAGATCGACATTTTTAAATACTAATTAAATTATACCCGTCCTTGTAATTTGTATGCCAACGAATAGAGATGGCAATAGACTTAAAAGCAATTTTAATTAAACAAACTTTAATCATCGTTTATGAGTAAGGGTGTTAGTGCTGTGTTCACCAACTTATTTCGGTTTGACAACCGTTTACCTAAAATTTTAGTACATTTCTCGAGTACGGGTTTAAACAGAGATTTAATGTTGGTAAACACAAACCTTACTTTTACACAAAATCGTGTTTAAAAGTTGTTAAGTACCTTTTTATGTTTGGAGTTTGACGTTACATACGGTTTTAACAAGTGTCAAACCTTTTGTAGTACGGGGGCTATTACACTATCATATGTACCTACAAGGTTAGTCAGAAAGGGGGTACTAATCTGAAAAGGGGTTAAAGTACCCTACTCATATTATTGAATAACTTTTGTTCTACCACTTTCCCCAAAAGTCAATAGTTTAAGAGAAATAGCTGTTCAAAAATTACATAAAAATACGCTAAAATTTATCTATCCTCAGCTATGATCAGCTGTGTATACATTTCAGGTCATATTTAGGGTCACGAATTAGAAGGTCCATTTTCTGAATTCGGAACTAAAGCAGGGATGAAGAATTTTTGAAAAAATTAAAATTAAAATAATTTAACATGGAAATAAAAATTATAGAATTTAGAAATTTTAATACTTGCTTTCAAATAGTCATCAGTGATACTTTAAGTGGCCTGCGGATTAGTACCCCCTTTCCGACTAACCTTGTAAGTATATGATCATAGATCTTTGGTTCATAGATATATGATAATGTAATAAAGACATAAGAATCATATATATCTCTATACAAAGATATGACTCTAGAAGTCAAATAAGACATGTGATCCTATATAATATATGATGCAATATACTCGTATTTGATAGTGTCATAGCCTCCTACGACACTAAATCCATGTCAAGATAAAAGACAATTTGTCGCAAAATTTTGATAATTGGAAATTGGATATCCGTACAATTGATGTGCAAAAGTAACTCTTCCTTCGGACTTTAGGTTTATTTAATCTATTGAGTGATTCTTTTCTAAATACTAAATGGGGATTTATTTTTAGGGTCACGACACCACCGCAATCGCTATCACATTCGGGCTGATGCTGCTGGCTGATCATGAAGATGTTCAGGTAATTATGGTATAATATGGTAGGCTAGCTATCACCCTCACATTAAAATTCCGGCGCCAAGCAGTTTACTGTGTTCCGTCGTGTGTATGTGAGAGGTAGGTAGGTATTGGGTAATCCCTCTAAATCTCTCTTATTTGGATTCGTGTGCTCCATCTTATGGTATATCTACAGTCTACACCCGTGCGCTTTCATGTTCATCTTGCAATTTCAACTTTCAATTCCTCTTGCGTCAAGCGCATGCAATATTGATTGCCATAAGACAGACTAGCGTCCGCTAGGGGCATGCGCTTTTGTCGAACTAGTATTAAGGCATGCGCTATGGCGCTTCACGCATGCTTCAGACGAAGGCGCAAGATGAAAATGAAAGCGTACTGGTGTAGACATAGCTATAGACCTTGTCCGCGCTTACCATCAGGTGCGACGAGGATCAAATGCGACCAACTCAAACAATAATAAAAAAAAAAAAACTCAAGTTAATAGCAATACGAGAAATCTTTTTTTTTGCATTTCATTTCAGTATTTATTATACACGTAGATAGTGCAGAAACTGAAAAATAGTTTTCGTCTGTCTATTCGTTAAGGGCCAGCGCCCAGTGACGGTACGGCGTGGCATAGGATTTTTTTCGTGGACAAATGATTTTCGACCTTATTTCAATGAGTTTAGCACTGACATTATTTTATTTTAATCGAAACGTCTCGCGTGATGACGTGACGTTCCGCGGCATGCCGCGGAACGTCACGTCATACCCCGAGATACCGTGACGCGTTGCGGGATGCTACGGCACGTCGCCGTCGTGGCATTCCACAAGATGCCACGGCACGCCGCTGCAACACGTCTCGGTCACACAAATATTTGTTCCGTGTGGGAATCGAACTCACGACCCGTAGCGCAGAAGCCAATCGCTCCGCCACTGCACCAAACGTGACGTCATAATTACTCATTCCTTGGTTGCTGAACTGTGCCATTTTCCGATTCTCCGGCAAGGGCTTTATAAAATAACCGTATTTCCGTAAAATATAACAAATTAAATTACTGGGATATTTATATAATAAGTATGGATGAATTATTTGCCTCATGATTACGTGGCCTCAGTTTCATCATTTAATTTTTGATTTTAACTGTTCACTAGTTTTGAAAAAAAAAAACACTTCTTAGTTCTGATGCGAATTGAGTTTATAACTTTTGGAGTCAAAACTGATCACGAATATATGGCAGCTGTACTAGTAGTAAATGTTTGGTATAATTTACAATCACATACTTTTGAATCACTTCAACGCCACACAGTTCTGACGCGAACTCCGTTCATTTGTTTTGAATTTCTGATTTTGATCATCTACTTTTGCTGTTGACTGTACCGTACTAACTTACGACGAGTCGACGAGAGAGAGAGGGACGAGTGCAAGTGTGACATAGACGCAATCTGTAATTTGACGCATTTTTAATTTATTATAATGAAACTAATATATATTTAAAAAAAGTAACAAGTCCAAGTTATTGTCCTTTGTATTGCAAAGAAGAAGATATTTTTTTATAGTCTTTTGACAAAAAATGTAGGAGTAAAATGGTTTCATCTCAACGATTTGAGGTGATTTGGTGGTTTTTTTCTTATTATGTGATGCCGATAGACAAAATCTGGCAAGTCTAAGTTACGTATCATATTCTGTAGATTACTACCTATTTTTTCAGATATATTTTCTCTGTAAATGCCGACGAAAAGTAGCTTCATCTGCACGCTTTTTTTCCGAGAGGACCCTTAATTTCTCAAAAACTGTCTAGCAGAAACGGATGACAATTTTTTATAGCATCTCTACACAAAAACAAGAATTTTCCTCAAAGGCGCAACCGGTGGCTACACGATTATTTTTTTACGATTTAAAAAAAATTCGTTCTCGCTAACCGTCTGTACGTATCGGATGACGATTTTTTTAAACAATAGTGAGTACGGGAACTTTAATGCTACCGCCTTTCCATTCGGTTTCTAAACATTTAGCATTTAGTTTTTACATTTTGACCCCCACCCTTTTTCTCCGATTCCGTCCATTTTGGGGTTATGAGGTACTAGACAAAAAAGTTTCCAAATTGCCTCAGGAACTCAACTACCAAGAGTCATCCGGTTGCTAATTTCAGACTGAAATTACGCACCATTGCTTTAACTATAGTCAAATGTTACTTAAATACTGCTTATCCTAGAATTCTCAATTCAGAAACCGGAGGAAAGTTACTGAAGTTCTTGATGAGTTTGTTAGGCATTTTTTTAGTCTTTGACCAACCCTTTTTTTCTATTTCTTCCTGACTAGGAACGCATCTACGAGGAGTGTCAGAACATTCTCGGCGGCTCTGATAGTGCCCCGACCTTGTCTGACCTGGCTAACATGAAGTACTTGGAGGCCGTCATCAAGGAGATCCTGAGACTATACCCTAGCGTGCCGCTCATCGGACGAGAAGTTGTTGAAGACTTTAAATTGGGTAAGAGTCTTTATTCTTCTAGATTAGTTGTTGTTTATGTACAGGGTGAAATTATAAACACTCGACAAACCGAAATGGGAGATTGTACTCATCACTATGAACAACAACAATGGGACCAAACCGGAAATCGCGAAAAAAAAATCTGCTGTTCCCTACATTTTGTCGAGTTATGCGAACATAAATGTAGGGAACATCTGTTTTTTTTCGCGATTTCCGGTTTAGTCCCATAGTAAAAGTTGTTCATAGTGATGAGTACAATCTCCCATTTCGGTTTGTCGAGTGTTTACAATTTCACCTAGTATTTCGAGGGCTTCATAACAAAGGGGCGTATGTACACGCAAAAACTGCATTTTCGTTTTGGCTCCATAGAATAGTTTATAGCCCTCATAATACAAGGTGTAACTTAAATAACGCACAACCTCTTAGGGCTATATTTCACCGGGACACCATGGCGGCGCAACCAGTCGCCGCTACCAACAAAATGTATACAGCTCTATAGAGAGTTACTCACCTGGTGTCCGTTTGGTTGCGCAACCAATTTGGTGGCGCGACCAACTCGGACGCGTGCACAGAATGTTACTGGTTGCGCCGCCACGCTGGTCGCGCCACCACTAATTACTATAGCGCTGTATGGTGTCTCACTCACTCGGCCGCCAGTCTGGCCGCCAGTGACGCCCCCACCTCATTGCATGCAACACGTGTGCAATGTTATGTTTTGTCAACGGTACTCATCAAAGGACCTCACGGACATCCTCACATAGCTAAAAAACTTATCCGGATATTTTCTTAGATCGTCGTATATGTTGACGAATTGTCCTTTCTTACAGCGATCGGCTAAATAAGGATGAACCTACCACTGTTTCTTTTTTCTCTTGAACTCTCTTTTCCTACGTACATACAGCAGTAGTGCTATCTCTTCGAGGTCCATTTTGATACTGTCTCAGTGTGGTGTGGCGACTCTGGTGTCTGTGGTGTCTAGTTTGGTAGCTTACGGACACCATGGTGGCGCAACTGGTTGCGCCGCCATGGTGTCCCGGTGAAATATAGCCCTTAAGGGGTCACTGTACTGATCATTAGGAACAACTTTTACTATGGGACAAACCGGAAATCGCGAATAAAAAAACAGCCGTTCCCTACATTTGCACTATAATGTCTCCTGCATAGTTGGCTAGTTTCCGTTTAGAAATTGGCCGCCGTGACTATAATTCAGTCTGGAGTACATTATCATAATGATGTAGGTACCTAATTGATGTGTATCACTTGGGATCTAATTTACCACCATTGACAAATTGTGAGCTTGTAGAACATAATATATACTTGTATTTGCCCTCTGGGGACTTCGGCTAAGCAGTAATGACAAGTATCATGTATTTGATATAGTTGGGTAGGCTAGGCGTATACAGGGTGTAAACGAATTCGTGTAATTCCTTCAAACCGGGTGATCTACAGGTGACACAGATTACCGCTAAATGTTTTTTTTGAAAACCAACTGTTTTTTTTAAAATAAACTTGAATTTCAATTTTCGAGTAAACTCAAACTCAAAACTCATTTATTCAAAATAGACTAGAATAACTTAGTTCTTTTTGAACGTCAGGTTTACAATATTATAGACATTCCACAAACAAGCCCTCCCTTCACCGCTTCCTAGTGTTTATGCTGTGAAGAAGAAACGGCGCAACAAACTAGTAATTTTAGAGCTCCGAGTTAACTGACTGCAAAGAGTGATATCGCGCGCGTCGTGCCCACCAGCTGTGTCGCCGTGCTTTCATTCATTTAAGAGTGGAAAAGAAAGGAAAAAAAAAGAAAGTAAAAAAAAAATTTTGTTCTTTTTTTGTCGAACCACTACCGCAAGAAAAAAAAAGATTTTTATCTTTCATTTTAAATCAAGCTAAATCCAATCTACACCAGATCATATGGTTTTAAGGAATGACACTAATTTGTTTACACCCTGTATACGAGGTACTCAGCGTTCGATCAAACGTGTTGAATTCGTATGTGCATGGATTACAGGCGCTTTGACCAAACCATGTGCTTGAATTTGTACACGTGTAATATATGTAATCGAACGCTGGCGATCGGGCGTTTCAAAAACAGTTTGTATGTGCTTGATGCTGGGGCCGCACTTGCGTGTATCGTAACGAAGCTTCGCTTATGCTTCGGCCGCATCTGCATGTATCATCCCGAAGTAATGCGTGCCGAAGCTTCGTACGATTTGACACTAAAAAATTATCGCGATAAAACCTGTGGTCATATTAGCGGCTTCGGTATTTTGCATGAACTATCGTGCAATAATCCAAGATGGCCGAAATCATTTCCAAACGTTTAACTATGGATGACGACTTTCTTTTCTTTTATTTATTTATTTACATTACATGTGTGCTAACAATTATATAATGGATCCCATATGATGGGCTCAGCTTCATAATTATGGAGGAATTCTAGTAACATTTCATCGCTCCACTCCATTTTTACACAGTCACCCGCACACGTCTGAACTGATTGAAAACAACGGCCGAAATGAATAACGCTAGTCTGACCACGCAGCGCGATATGTTAGCGCGCTAAAACCCTTTGATGTACCGCCACCCGCGCGATAACGCACACGCAGCCCGAATGTTCGCGACGATAGCCGATAATGGCCGGTCACATCTGCGTGTATCGTGTCATGGGGCGAAACTTCGTGATGATACACGCAGATGCGGCCGAAGCATTAATGATACAGTTATCGCTTGGTTGGCGATACAACAAAGGGTTTTAGCGCGCTAAATATCGTGCTGCGTGGTCGGACTAGCGTTTTGCATTTCGACTATTGTTCTTGGACTGATTAGACGCTCTGTCTAAATAATGGAGTAGAGCTACGAAACGGTGTTGGAATCTTTACACAGTTTTGAAGCTGAGCCCGTCAATAGCAGCTTTCCATAAATGCATTAAGTAATAATTAGCACACATGTAGAAGTAAAGGAAGTCGTTATCCACAGTCAAAACGTTTGTAAAATGTGTTGCGGCCAACTTGGATTATTGCACGATAATTCGTTTAAAATTACAAAGCCGCTAATATGACCACCGCATTGGCGCTGTAACTTTTAGCGAGCATAATATAAGAAGTTTCGGCACGCAGTGCTTCGTCACGATAGATGCAGATGCAGCCGAAGCATGATGGGAAGACGAATTGTGGTAAATCTATTACTATTAAGTATAAGTACTATTAATAAAACTCAAACTGCACTTTGTTTGTACATTAAATATTTTTCCAAAATTTCGGTTGGGGATTACTATACAATCGATACAGAAAACATAAAAAAAATTTGGATTTTAATTATTGTTTGTTTGTCTGTCCGTCCTTCTGTCCGGGCATCACTTAAAATCCCGTGGATGGATTTTGATGAAACTTTCGCTGATGTGTTGCGTAAAGAGCGACAATTTTGCTGGTATATATACCATTACGCTATTGTTAAAAGGAGCCGTGCAGTAGAACATTGTTTTCACGTATTGCGGAGTATAAGCTTAATATTCGGATCGTAAAATCGCCTGAATGGATTTTGATGGGCCTTCGCTTTTGCTGGTATATAAACTATCACGCTATTGCTCATAGAAGCCGAACAGCGGCATATTATTTCCACTTAATGCGACGTATAAGCTGTAGACAAAAGTAAGTGCTGCAGTGAACTGTCGGTGGCTCAAAGTGTCCTGCGTTCAAACGTCACTTTAAAAAAATCAGTTTTCTTTTTGAAATTTTTTGGAATGTTTTATATATTTTATTTTGTTCATTGTTGTCAGAACTATACAAAGCCTGTCGCCGCCGCTTTATTAAGTTTATTTAATCTATTCTATGCTATTAAATATCAATGTACAATTATAATCCATTTTAGCAAGGAAATGTATTGAAATAAGCAACACGCCTGCTTCTAGTAGGGATTCAACGCAGTATTTTGGTTTTATGAACCTTAACGGTCAATCAAGATGAGCTGATACTCTACTTGAAGAAATATTTCATTAGATATTAGTGCCTTAGTGGACCACTTTTGTCTATTATTATAATAAATTGAGTACATACAGGATGTAAACGAATTCGTGTAATTCCTTCAAACTGCGTGATCTATTAATGATATAGATTAACCCCGCACGGGATTTAGATTGATTAAAAATAAAAATAAACTTTTTTTTTTCACAAATACAATTTTTATGTGATGGAAAATTTCGATGCCATGCATAAAAGAATGAAGACACGGTGACACAGCTGATGGGCACGACTAGCGCTATATCACTCCATGCAGTCAGTTAACATGGGACGCTAAAACTACTCAGATACACAATACCAAAGTTAATTTTTTAAAACTTTTATTTATGGTTCTAAAAAACCTTTGCAGGGTCAATCACTGTCACCAGTAGGTAACGCGCGGTTTGAAGGAATTATACGATAAAGGATTTTTCGGATATCTTGTTAACTTGTCCCTTGTAATCTACTATCAAATGCTTAAGTGCAGCGAGACGAATAAGTTTATTAGACAATTTATGGCTTAACTTAAGCCTGTTCGGTGTTTATAATCAGATAAACGGTTGCCTTATTTAATATTGCTTGCGACCAAATTTTTATCTTGATTAAAATGTTTAGTTTGTAAGGATTCCACTCTGTAACCCTATATTTTAGTGAGGGGTAAGTCTTCAAATTCATCATTCAAAATTTAAGCGCTGGGCACTTGTCGCACTGCCAAACTGAATTTCGACAAATCGTTCTACGACAAGATTTTACTTCGACACTATGGAACTTCGACATTACGCTTCTCCGACAATTACGGAACTTCGACACCTAATTTGGGGCACCCCGACACGGATAGGTTAGGTTCGAAGGGGATGACGGGGGCTAGAGTTCGCTCGCTTCGCGTCATCCCCTTCGTGTTAGGTTACTTTAAACCCCAGTGTCGAAGTTCCCTAATTGTCGGAGTAGCGTAATGTCGGAGTGTTATAGTGTCGAAGTAAAATCTTGTCGTAGAACGATTTCTCGAAATTCCGTTTGGTAGTCCACTTGGCGGCGTACAGATTTCTCTTTCCAGAGCCAATTCCTTCATTTCTCTGTATGTTATCACCTTATCATTTCTGTCTTTTCCTTCAATTGATCTGTGTACTTTCTTCTTGGTCTACCTGGTTTTCTCTTCGCATGTAATTTAACCTCTATGGTATTAGTTATAAAGCTGTCGTGTCACATTAAGTGACCAACCCTTAGAATAAGTACTAAAGCATAGAACTAAGCCGCCTCGGTACTTGAAAAACGTACAGAGGCATCTGTCAAATATGGGCCATTTCGAGATTTTGAGCCAAAGCCACGCTACCAAATTAAATAGCCCGCCACTAGTACCGCCTGTCAAACGGCAACGACATTGTATACAATATGTTTCACTTTTTAACAGCCAGTTCTAGAAAAAATCTTCGGAAGTTTTTTTTTTTTTTTTCGTCTGCTGTCGGTGGTCCTAGGGGACCGTTTCTACGTAACCGGGCAGTTATTGGCGAGACCTGAAGGGTCTCCAGCCAATGGGGGGGGGGGGGGAAGTAAAATACTTAACGTAAGCTAACTACTTGTACTACACGTCACATCATGACTACCTGCAACAACAGCACTAAGGGCGACCCCTAGTGGGACGAGCACTTCGGCTTAGGGCGTTGCTGGCGTGGACTTAGGGGGGGGAGACAGCTTGATGAGGGTTGAATTATCGGTGTGATCTTCGGAAGTCCGTGCCGGTTTAATTGTAGTCCAATTAAGACAATTTTTTTTTTGTTTTTCTGGGCGCAATAAATCAATTAACTTTATTAGTACTTCCTTGTAAACATTAGGTTAAAATGGCAACATTTGTAAATTATCGTGTGAGTGGATAAGAAACTTCTCACTTCACAACCCTCTCCGACAAATAAGAGGGTGATGCCCGATCTCCCCAAGTTCTAAGTTCCCCAAAATGATTTTTCATACATTCATTCCCAACTTCCCCAAAATTTAAAATTAATTTATTTGTAAAGTTCACACTTGACCATTCCCTCGTAATGACGTCTTCAAAAGTGTTAGAATAAAAAAAAAACAGTGCATAGTTAAAATTAACCTTATTTTGGAAGATATACATCGTGGGCCCGAGGTAGGTACCCGAAAGATTTTAACCACGCCTCCGATGCATGGTATTATGAGTCAAATGTACTACCTGTAGTACTTCCTTGTAAACAATACCTTAGGTTGAACCGGCAACATTTATAGATTATCGTGTGAGTGGATAACAAACTTCTCACTTCACAACCCTCCCCGTCAAATAAGACATACGGCGAGAGGGGTATGCTATGAAAAAATTCGCAACGCCGCGTTCCTGGGACTTGTTACCATACAGGGTGTTAACGAATTCGTGTAATTCCTTAAAACCACATGATCTACTACTGGTGTAGACAAGCCCCGCACGGGATTTAGCTTGATTAAAAATAAAAAAATAAAAATCTTTTTTTTTTTTCATGCGGCTTTGTTACCGATCGTATCTAAACCACCTAATAATAATTCAGTAAAAAAAAGAACTTTTTTTTGCAAAAAAAAAAAATTTATTTGTGTGAACATTTCGATGCCACGCATAAATTAATAAAAGTACGGCGATAGGGCTGGCAGGAACGACTAACGCGATATCGCTCTTTGCGTCAGATAACTCAAGGCTCTAAAAAGACCCAGAAATTGAAAACCACAAATTATTTTTTTAGAATTAATTTTTTAGAATTATTTTTTTTTGGTTGTTTTTCGAAAATTCCCATTTAGGGTTAATCTGTGTCACCAGTAGATCACGTGGTTTGAAGGAATTACACGATTTCGTTAACACCCTGTAGATATTTTTCGATTTATGAATTTCATTAAATATTGAATATTTCGAAAATTAAGCTTTTTTCAACAAACTATATATAGCTTTTCTTCTCCAATTAGGCATCGGAATCGAAGGTTAAAATCTTTCGGGTACCTCGGGCCCACGGTGTATATTGTTCCAAGAGTATTGAATCACTTCTACTTTACATTTTTAGACTTTTACATAGTTGTGGATTGGTATAGAATATTATAAAAAAAAAAACTACCTTGTTGATAGAATTAAATGAGTCATTTTCGATAGTTTGGCATCAATATCTTAATTTTGGCAAGTTTGTTGGTTGGATCATTTTTGCACAACACGGTCCAAGCGATCCTGATGAGAAATCTTCGATAGCTGTTCGATGATGCCAGCTATATGACAAAAGGCTTGCCAACTTTTAGGTACCTACATTATCTACTTTACTGTTAGGTAATATAGGAGAGACGATTGTACACAATCGTTTGTTCAGATTCCGAATTCAGATTTTCTAACGACCTGCGAATCGAACTCACTGCTCAAGCTCGGCAATCACACTTGTGACCACCAGACCAATGATTCAATCAATGCAGGAAATTGAGTAAAGAAATACAGATTAATGATTCCGATGGGATTTAATCCCATCGGAATCATTAATCTGTATTTCTTAGGTGACCTCAGGACTCTTAAGTTCAAGTAGGCTAATTCACCTCCAAGAAGGCGGTGTGCAGTGTTCCGTGCGCGCCTCTCAGGAGGACGTGAGGCAAGGCCCCACAGAAGGAGAGGTCCGCCAGCGGCTGGCAGACCGAGGACTGCAGGGGTCGCGACCCCGGCTAAGGGTCAGGGGAAGGAACACCGTGGGTTTTTAGCCGGTAAGAGTCCGGCATACCCCCGGGTGAAGGAAATAATGAGGACATTCCCAAGAAAAAAAAAGAAAAAAAAGGCGGGTTGGCGATCGCAGTATTGTTGTTAAAATACTCCGAGAACGCTGCTGCCCATCTTCTAGTGAATCCCGTAGTCGCATTTGACGACACCCATAGGAAGAGATGGGGTAGTGCAATTCTTTAAGTCCACACGGTAGGTACCTCAGAATCATTTACATGTATTTCTTCTACAGGTGACGTGTTAGTGAAGGCGGGCACGTCAGTGGATGTGCATATCTACGAGCTGCACCACCGCGAGGACCTGTACCCTGACGCGGAGAAGTTCGACCCTGAAAGGTTCCTGGGAGGCGAGATGAAGCATCCATACGCCTACGTGCCGTTCAGTGCTGGACCTAGGAACTGTATTGGTTAGTAGATGATTGTATCTTGATTGATCTAAAGTGGCGACTACATCCCAGATCCCAGAAACCCAGAGGTCAAGTTTGCTAATTAAGGGCCGTTCAAATATTACGTAAGCAGATTTATTACAATTATTTACTCCCCCATCCCCCTTGTCAGCAAAAGTAAGCAAAGCTCTTACCCCCTCCCCCCATGCTTATGTAAACATTTTTCAATTATAAATGTATTTTTTCTACATTATAATTATAATGTTATAATTTTAAAAATAAGAAAATAGATTTAGGATAGAGATTAGATTTTACTGATATAGTATTCAACATAGATTAAGGGACAAAAATATTATAATCTTACGAACATAACAAACTTTTCAAGCATAGACAATGTGAAGGTTGCCATTCTTGAAAAAAAGTAAAAAACTACCGATGACGTAATCATCATCTAGACTCCCCTACTCCCCATGTCATCCAAAATAAGCAAAACAAAGACCCCCCCACCCCCCCATAGTGCTTACGTAAGTACTTGTTCACGTTAACTCGCGGGCGCGGTGGCGGGCGCGGTCGCGAAATATCAAACGTATGGCATAATATGCAAGTGTTCACGTACAAAACGCAGGTGCGGGCTATGTAGCGGGCGAACTCGCGACGGGAGCGCGCGGCGCGCTCGCGATAATATCAAACGTATGAAGTTGTTTGCGAGTGTTCACGTCGAACTAGCGGCGGAGCGCGCGATTAACTCGCGTCGTCAGGTAAGATCAACCCGTTTGAACTTGTCGCTGGAAATGATAGCACGTTTTTCATCATGTCGTTTAATACAGAAGAATTTATCAGCGCTATTCAGGCAAGAACTCCAATTTGGCAAAGCAAACATCATTACCATATGAACAGAAACGTTCTTAATAAGTTATGGAAAGAAATTGTTGAATTATTTCTTGATATGGAAGGTAAATAAAAAGTATTCATATTTATAGGTATTTTAAACTGCTTTATTTTTGTAACTATAGTATAAGGTATGAAATCTCATTTTATGAATGAATTTTCGATTAAAATAAAATATCGTCGTCCATGTTTACAACCTCTGATAACACGTCACAGTCGCGCAAACGCCTGGCGGTCAATGTGAACACGAACTCGCCAAGTCCACCGCGCCCGCCACCGCGCTCGCACCCGCGAGTTGTACGTGAACAAGCACTAATACTTGAACGGCCCCTTAAATAAAATTACGAATTGTATGAATTCTATTGAAGTACTAGTTAAATAGCAGTTGACTGACAGTTCAATGGAATGTCAGTGGAAAGCCACTGGACTAAGTGCGTATACACGTAGAAAGCCGGTTGCCGGCGCCGTTCTGCCAGTGCTTGTCGGTGCTGGTCCGCGCAGTTAGTCAACACAGGTAGTCTATACTGTGTGGCGAACCAGCGCCGACAAGCTGACAAGCTCCGAACGTCGCTGCCAAGTTCCGACCTGCTCCGATCAGCGCTGGTAAGCCGTATTTTCGTTAAAAATGCCAGCCCCTGCTTCTACCCGCTTCCTTTATGTAGCGGTTACCTGCACGGACCAGTACCGATAAGCGCTGGTAGGTCGGCGCTGGTTACCTGCTTCCTTTATGTATACGCCCTAAAATAATTAGCAGAATCGACACTCTATTGAACTGTTCGTAAATTAGCAGCCTTGGGATTCAGGTTAGCACAAAGGATAATGCTCAAAAAAAACCCAGGCCCCGGCGCAAACGGTACATATCTCAAATTCTTAGTATGTAATAGTAGTTACAAACTAAAAAAAATATAGCCAAAAATTCGTTTTTAAACGTAATATTTTGCTAATCCTTTTTTCGTGACAGTAATTTTTAAATAGAATTATTTAAAGAAAATATGTATATACATATATTTCAACATACTACGCTAACCATTATAATATTCTCAGTGGTTGTTGCAAGGCGGAGAGGCACTAAACTAAACCGGTTGTTTGTTCACACAATACCTTTCCGTCGTCGTCGCTCCCTACAAAAACGAACCAAGAGTCAACTGCTATTTCACTCGCACTTATAGGTTCCCTGTATTCTTGTCATTTATAGAATAAGAGTAAAGAAAGAAATAATTTAAAAAAAATCACATTTTTGAAGCTCCTTACATAAAACAACTAGCAATTTATGACATTTAAAAAAAGATTTTGGTAATGCCCCCTACTGAATATTATGTCACATATAAATACTTAAAATCTGAGATACATTTCATTTGCGCCGGGCCTGGGTTTTTTCCCCATACATTGTGAGCATTGTCCTTTTTTTCTTAACCTATCTTTAAATACATGAATTTCTGTTTTGACTGCTATGTAAATTACCATGGTATCAAACTCAGCAGCTTAACACATTCCTGCAGGTATGACCACCAGGGTTTTGTCTACGAAAGAATGGACAAAATAACATTATATTACATTACATTTAATTTAATTATGTAAAAGACAACAACAACATAATCGTTCAGGGGTGATTCTATCATTACAGTTATAGCTAATATCGGTATGTCAGGATTGCGAGCAAGGTAAATATAGTAAATAAAACCAACATAGACGCTCCACCACTGAGAGTACTTGTATTTGGGTTAGTGTTAGTAACATGAACTAGATCACAATATAATACTTTACACAGTTATTACAAGATCATAAAATAAGGACAAGCTAGTCAGATATAAAAGGTCAGACTTCTTCAGCTGATGAACACAGAATGCTCCGCTTCGTCGAATGACCACCGCCTTTATAACATCGGGTAGATTGATCCATATCGACGACTACCTTCCTTTGTCAACATTGCCCAGTGCTATCCGCTACTGATAACAATAATTCTTATTTTAACTTTTTTTTGTTATGTACCTCTTTTCTATGCTGTTCTCTCTTTGACCCACAGGTTGACTGGTAGAGAATGCCTTAAGCTATGTCTACACCAGTGCGCTTTCATGTTCATCTTGTGTCTTCGTCTGAAGCATGAGTACTAGGTAGTACGACATAAAAAAAAGTAAAAACCGACTTCAAAGAAAAACTAAAAGGAGTAAAATAATTACCATAATATAAAATTAACAGTTTCAGAAGTCGGTGGCTTCTATTTGTTTCAGTGTAGAGTTGCACCGACTTCTGAAACTGTTAATATTATATTATGGTAATTATTTTACTTATTAAATACGTTTTAGTGCCATAAATTTAACCCCCTCCTCTTCATAACACTTCTTTTTGGCTTTGACGTAGTCGGGTATACAAAGCCCTTTCGAATGATACCTTACACGATATAATGAAAACATTCCAAGGGGGGGGGCACCCCCTCCTCTTTTCCAGTAGTCAGTTCCCAACAACAAATATAAACAAAGCAATATTAGTAATTTGTTCCGTGACAGTTCCGTTGCATATCTCTGAAGTTCATGGTCTAATCATAACAATATTTATATGGGACCAATCGGGAAGAATACCCTTTCGAACAAAAAAATAATTTTTCAAATCGGTTAATAAATGACGGAGATATGAGGTAACAAACATAAAAAATACAACCGAATTGTAAACCTCCTCCTTTTTGAAGTCGGTTTAAAAGCGCACGCTAATCCGTCTATATGTCGACTGACGACTGACCGAGGCGCACCGGTGTAGACGATAAGCTGCATGCGTCTTATGGCAATCAATATTGTATGCGCTTGACGCAAGAGGAATTGAAAGTTGAAAGCGCAAGATGAACATGAAAGCGCACGGGTGTAGACATACCATTATGGCATCAAGTCCGTCTTATGTACCACAGTAGTGCATAGAAGTATTAAATAAATAAAATAAACACAATGGCAATATTTCATTTTGTCTATTCTTCAGTCGAAAAATCCTTGGCAATGGTAGTCATGCTACGCTTGTTTGTGAAATAAATTATCAAAGTCGACACGCACTGGTGCCAATTCTGTTGTGCACAAACAATATTTACTTTAGGTTATTGCCATATTTCTCACTCTTTTAAAAAAAGAAAGAGACGGACGTAAATAAGAGCAGTCAAAAGTTGAATTAAAATTGACAACACCTCAGAACGTGTCGACTAAAAACACGATGAAGATCAAGGCGTAAACTAGTGTGATATCTCTAACTTAGTTCGTATCTATCATCGTCCTTTTCTCGCGCTGTCTGTTATTTGGGTTACTCGCAATGGGAATTGTCTCTATACACATTAAAATTGCCCCTGCTTGTCTATACACATCACAATTAAGGTGGCAATTAGAGCTATTACCCGTGGTCCCAGTGGGTCGACCCATTAACGGGTCCACTGGTAATTTTATTTACCCGTAGACCCATGACACTAGAGATTACATTCGAAGAAATGTAAATACCGATAATAAAGCTAAGAGCTACGAACAAACTATGCTAATAAATAAATATTTATTTAATGATTTGCAATTATTCTGAATTGTTCGGAGAAAGATACCGGACGAACAATGCGTCAGATTAAATTTGAACATAATAAATCTTAATCAAATTGAATGCGACTCCTGAACGTGTTGGTAAAATTATTAAAATCAAAAATAATAATAAAATTCGAACTCTTCCTTTGATTATTCTCAAAAAATAATAAGTAGTATAAAATAAATATAACAATACATTATTTTTTAATGTAATAAAAAGTACTAGGCTGTCATGAAATCAAGAGGGTAGTATTTAGTCTAGCAGTATTATTTAGGCTTACTTAATTCTGACAATTCTTTTTTAGTTAGACTAAATACTACCCTCTTGATTTCATGACAGCCTAGTACTTTTTATTACTTACATTAAAAAATAATTATAAACATTATTCACAATAATTGCAAATCAAAATCACAAAGACCTCGAACAATAAAAATAGGAAAACAAGATTTATATTCTTTGCTTTTAACTCTTTTGACCTAATAGAATAGTTTGTTTGTTGCTTTTAGCTTTATTATCGATATTTACATTTCTTCGAATGTAATCTCTAGTGTCATGGGTCTACGGGTAAATAAAATTACCCGTGGACCCGTTAATGGGTCGACCCACTGGGACCACGGGTAATAGCTGGGCAATTAATGGTCATCACCACTTTTACACCCTAGATTGCCCCTGCGTGCGGCAGGTGTGTGAGTATCCCACTTAAAAGATAGCAATTCTGTAATTTTAGTTGAATTGATAAACAAGAGAATCGGCACCACTGACAGCATCCTTAAAAGATAGGAAGTCATCTTATAAAAATAGTGAATCGGGTCTTCTCGCGTAACAAACTTTAAGAGGCACATAGGATAAAAGGTAATTTGTGCCTCTTAAAGTTTGTTACGCGAGAAGACCCGATTCACTATTTTTATAATGTGTACAAATCGCGAAAGGAAGTCATCTGCTCCTATTTGGGATCACGTGGAAACTTCTAGAAATAAAATAATTTGATGTGATTTCTTTCTTCTCCGCAGGCCAACGCTTCGCGATGCAAGAGATGAAGTGCACTCTAAGCGAGATTGTCCGCAACTTCAAGCTGGTTCCGAAGGTTAAAGGATTCAGACCCACGCTCATTGTTGATCTAGTGCTGAGGCCCGTTGACCCTATTTACGTCAAATTTGTTCCGCGTTAAAACCAGTATTGTATTCTGGAAGAAGATGAGAAACGTGTTAGCATTGTAACTAGTATTAGTAAATGACATCATGTGTGTGCTTTGCCCTTGCATCTGATTCAAGTCTGATAAGTTTCTTGGACGGTCTCTTGGATGCAGAACACTTAGTTTTATGAAAGGGATTTCGAATTTAGATTAGAACAGAAACATTTTTTTCGGATTCGGATTGGCCCCGTGAATCAGAGAGCCAATTCTACTACTAAAAATGTTGCCAAACCGCAAACGAACTACAGCCGTCAGACAGTTATCGGGAAAGAAAGGAGTCAAAAAAGTTTTTTTATTGTCAAACAATTTCATAGTTTTTGTAAACGAAAACTCTCTGAATGAACGGTTCGGATGCGATTGATTAATGTTTACGTAGTAGAATTGGCCCTAAGATCGATTCGGTAAACCAGTTGTTGAACGATTCAGTTTCCCTTTTTCTTTCGTTACGAGAATCGTTGACGAACAGGTAATAAACTGAATCGGTCGACAACTGCTTATGAAAAAGGTTTTGAATCGAAGGGTGATGAAATGTACCCTATTTTTTTTTAAATGTTTACTCTAAAATTTCTGTACCGTTAAGGACATTTATTTTCATATTAGCAAATTAAAGTACAATAAAAACGTTACGAATTTAATTAAATGATTTTATTTTAGTGGCACGTCAAAAATTTGAATAAGTAAGTTTTATTTTGAAGTATTAGTTAATTCATGCTTACAATATTATGTTATGCTTATTTTATATTGACTAGACAGATTTAACATTGCTCAATTTTGTTACTTTTAAGTATTTTTTCCGAGTATTTAATAATTGAGTATTGACTCACATTTTGTTTTTGTAACTGATGCCTATATTTTTTAATAAAAATATGATAGAAATTCGTCTTTTTATCTTTGTCAATTAACAAAGTAAGGGTAAATGGTCTCCTTATACTTATTGACGCGGAGTCTGGTTAGGCCGTTCGGAAAAAGCTTAAAGGCAGGTTAAAGGTTAGAGCTCATTAGACCTTCACCCGGGAAAGGCGAAGGGGTATGCCGAACTCTTAACGGCTAAAAACCCACGGTGTTCCTTCTCCTGACCCTTCGCCAGGGTCGCGCGAGATTCGCAGCTGCATGCACCGCGACCCCGGCAGGCCTCGGTGCGCCTCTGGCGGACCTCTTCTTCTGTGGGGCCTTGCCCCACGGCCTGAGAGGCGCGCACGGAACACAGCGCGCCGCCTTCTCGGGCCTGTTACTGGTCGGGCGACGGGTCCCCTAACCCGCCGCCCGCAGGCCACACACTACAGTGGCCGGAGATCGTAGTTGTGAAAATACCTAAATTATTAGCAGTTAACTAGGCATACCCATAAAAAAACTCCTTTCCTTCCATTCAGATGCAATCCACCCCAGTTGTGAAAATACCTAAATTATTATCAGTAAACAACGGGCTGTATGGTCGTTGGCAGTAAACAAAATGTTTTCAACACCAGTTGAGAGTTATTATCAACTTGGGATTACTGACCTTATTCTAAAAAAAATATGTTCTCATCCAAACGATGATTCATTGTGTACTGTGATTAGGGGTTAGCAAAAAACACATTATTCTTGAATTACTCGGTTTTGCCTCGATGACTTTATACTTAGCACTTAATGGAGCTCACAAGAGCTGCGGTATCGTAAAAAATGGTCTGTGAATTTACATTGAGTTAGGGAACTTTTTTGCTCGTAGTGTAGATATAATTTTCATTCTGCTTTGTATTCTCTTCTTAGTTTTTTGTGAGCCATTTTGGTTTTAAAGCCATGGCACAGTAGACCGGCACAGCATCTGCACAGCGGCAGCACGGCGTCTCCTCGAATTTAGGCTACGGCTAGCCGCCAGCGCGCTCACGACTCGCAGTGCGCGCGCCGGTCGCGAGGTGCAAGCTTGCTGTCACCGCGAACACAAGATCGTGACGGACCGAAATGCCGGCAATACAAAACGCGTCTGCTCTTGTCCACTAGCGATGGGCGTTTAATCAACGAACTAGTTGAATCAACGTTGATGTCTCCTTAACGGAATTAACGTTGACCGTGTACAAATCAACTCGTTGAATTCGTCAACGAGTTACGAGACAACGACGTTTATGAATTCAACTCGTTTCATCGTTTGACGAATTCAACGAGTTGATTTGTACACGGTCAATGTTTTGTTATTTTCAACGTACGTAAATTGTATTTTTTAAGAATAAAACTCCCGCTACGACGCGATAGTCATGACAAGAATTTGAACTCTAAATAACGAATACAAGATTTTATATTTATTTAGTAATTTGATCAATGTCATTATTTTTTAAAGAAAGTAAACGTAAAGTAAGAATTAGTAATGTCATATTATTAATTCTTAAAATGATTCATCATAAAATGTTATCCAATTTCATTAGGTAAACTGCATCAAATTGTTCGTAAATTAACATTACAACAGCATACGTTAATAAAAGCGTTTAGGCGTTTATCGTTCATGCAAGTTGACGTTCGTAACACGTTAACTCGTTGACGAAATTAACTAGTTGATCAACTAGTTGACAAACGCAATTCAACGTTAACGTTTCGTTGACGGAAAAACCTTCAACGACCCATCGCTATTGTCCACTACATCCGAGATTGACGGCGCCGCGCCGGTGCACGGATTTTTGTCTTATGTTGGGAACCACCGAGATCGGTCGCGGTAGACACACGATCGCCGGTCACGTCGTTCCGAACTCGGTCCGGCATAATCTCGTTTCTCGGTGACGGCGACGGTGGCCAACGCTCTTGCGGACCTGTCAGTATTCATCTTTGGATGAACAGTCAACAGAGTATAGTAAAAGGGTAAAAAATAAATCGAAAAGTTAACAGGGTCAGTTAAATTGAGCTTATTTTTCTATCGATAAAGTCAAGTGATAAGCCAAGATTGATGACCCTTATTGCTGCAAGGAGATTTAGGCTCGTTTTCTAAAACGATGCTCAGTGACAATCTCGATTTAGGATAAGATTTAGTAGATTTGTATGCAATCTCTACTTAAATATAACATAACATCATGCCTGCATTCCCCAAAGGACTTGGCAGAGGTGTATAGTATACCCTCATATCTCCGTTATGTTTAAGTCCCATGTTATTCAGATGTTCAATCTGTTTTAGAAAGTCGTTAAATAAGGTATTTGACTGAAAAAATATAATTAGTCCGTCAGTTAGATTATCAAAAAATATTTGATCCGTATTTTTTCTTTTGTTATGTAAACCAAAATTGACAAAGATACGACACTTATAAAATTGGCAAAACGTCACAAGCAAGTACAATTTTTACTTGCTTCTGACGTCACAAGCCCCCACTCTCGAGTTTTGATGCGTTTTATATTTCCAAATATGCATAGATTTAACAAAAGAAAAAATACGTGTCCATTATTTTTCAAAACTCTAACTGGCGGACTAATTAGATTTGCAATTTATTGATGCTGTCAACATGCCTATTGCTCTTATCAATTGGCAATAGCTGATGGTGGAATGGTAATCACGCTATAAAACGTTCAAAGCTAACATAAGCCAAGCGTAAACACGTATGCACTTTCAAGGTTTTGGTGGCGAGTCTATTGCCATCAACCGGACACACATCCAGATTCCGGGCCGGGCGGAGAAACTTGTCACGGAAAACTTAATAACATTTTGCTCAACCTGGGGAACGAAACTAGGGTTGTAACGGAGCTTCGCCTCCGCCTCCGTTACTGCGGAAGTTCCGCAAGGAATCGTATCTTCGCATCCGCCTCCGCATAATTTTTGCGGAGTTGTAACGGAGGTTTATTTACGTCTTAATCATAGAACAATAACGCGCAAGCAGCGACGCTCGACCAGAATCAACGTGTGCACCGCAACGCGGTTGGGGTGGGGGCGGGCGTATGTGAAATTGACAATTATAGTTTAATTTTTCAAATTAATGTCAAACTGAAAATATTATTTGCCTCCTTAATTTTGATTACCAGAAGATAATGTTTATTTAAGTGTACTATGAATGTACGTATTTGAATTTCTTTTTTTGAGTTTCATTAAACCATAAACTTGTATTTTTTCCACATCTGCTTTCACCTCCGCCTCTGTCTCCGTTAACCTCCGCATCCGCGGAGGTGAAACTCGTCGCCTCCGCATCCGCCTCCGCATCCGCCTCCGCATCCGCCTCCGCATCCGCCTCCGCATCCGCCTCCGCATCCGCCTCCGCATCCGCCTACGCATCCGCCTCCGCATCCGCCTCCGCATCCGCCTCCGCATCCGCCTCCGCTAAGAAGGCCTCCGTTACAACCCTAAACGAAACCAGGACCCCACGCTTAGCAGTTGGGCTTGCGAACACTAGATCAACGAGGCACATAGATTAATTTTTGCCAAGAATCGTGATTAGGGCAGTAGAAGAAGAAAAAGAAGAACAAGTCTATTAGGTTGCCCATTTTCAAAACTGGTCGTTTAATGGGTACATTCGGGATATGTGGAAACATTGCCGATCCTATTGGCGTAATGGTTGAGCGGATCGATTTCCGCTCGGCACAAATGTGTATCGCATGGTTTGCAGATTAAATTGTTTCCGACCTGGGTTTTTGTGCTTGAAAGATTTTTATCAGTCAAGTCAAAGTTTTTTATTTCAAATAGACCAGATTACAGGCACTTTTAAAACGTCAAAACTAGGTGCACGGTTCCATAAGGTAGGTTGCATGGAGAAGAGCCGGCAAAAACTCAGAATACTCTTTTCAAAATAGTAGTTCATGACAATTCCACTACAGTAGTGTGAGAAATAGAATGAGAATAATGCAGGTTAATCTATACATATAATAAAATCGTAACGAAGTAAAATCTGTACATTGAATATTTTCCAGAAAAAATAAGTGCAAATTGTTGGAAAAACGCTACAGATATCAAAAAGAGAGTTTTTAGAATTTTTTTCTGTCTGTTTATCTGTTTGTCTGTTTATATGTTTGAGCTTCACGCCGAAACTACTGGATGGATTTTGTTGATATTTGGAATACATATTTGTTGCAGGTCGGGTCAGGTTATAGGGTATAAATTATCAAGCTATTCGGTTATACATATAATAAAATCGTAACGAAGTAAAATCTGTACATTGAATTTTTTCCAGAAAAAATAAGTGCAAATTGTTGGAAAAACGCTACAGATATCAAAAAGAGAGTTTTTAGAATTTTTTTCTGTCTGTTTATCTGTTTATATGTTTGAGCTTCACGCCGAAACTACTGGATGGATTTTGTTGATATTTGGAATACATATTTGTTGCAGGTCGGGTCAGGTTATAGGGTATAAATTATCAAGCTATTCGGTTATAAAAATATATTCAAACAAAATAGTTCCTTGAACCTAACTAGATGGCGTTGGCGTCAGTGGTAACAGCAATCATAAGTGTTTTAACTCTCTAAAAGAGAGTTTACAGTACCTAAACATTTGCTTATCCCTCCAAAGCAAACAGCCGTGATGTTTTGCAATGGACTGGTGTAAACAACACCTAGACATACGATTGTAATAATCGCGGAAAATTTGCTGTCATTTATTAAAGAGGTCTATTGTCTATCTCTGAATGTCTTCATCAGATAAGAAAAATATGCAGTCGAATAGCGAAAACCCCATTCAAATCGAATCAGTCGTTTCTGAGAAAATTGTGAACAAACATACATATAGGTCGAACATAGAACCGCGATCAACGAAAGCATTCTCTCGGAAATTGAGGGGAATGAGGTGGTTTACACTTCGATAAACACTGTTGTCGATCAAGATGACGCCACACATTATCCCGTAGAATTTCTCAATTTTCCTTACTGCAAGTGGACTTCCAGCGCACGTCATCAAGCTAAAGATCGGTGTCCCGATTATGCTCTTTCACAATTTAACTCCGCCAAAACTTTTGAACGAGACTCGACTCAAAGTCGTTTCTTTGCAGAGGAACATCATTGAGGCAGAAATTCTAACGGGTGGTGGCGTTGGCGAGACAGTGTTTATACCACGTATACCACTAATTCCCCACAATTATCCCTTTCAGTTTAAGCGCGTGCAGTTTCCTGTGTGCGTATGCTTCGCTATGACCATAAACAAGTCGTAGGGGCAGACACTGACGGCTGCAGGTGGCGACCTCAGGACGAGCTGCTTCTCTCACGGACAACTGTACGTCCCTTGCTCTCGCGTCACCAGTCTTGAATCTCCTATACATTTTAACTACCGAGTGCAAAACTACGAACGTAGTTTACAGAGAAGTTTTAGAATATAACTAAAATTAATTACTTTTTGGTCGTTACCTAAACATTTATGTGGATTTATAGTTATGTTTTAAAACCAATTCACATCACTTTTTTTTCTTAATAACACAAAAATACAGTTCTGGTAGTACCTACATAATATACGAGTCTTAGTATGAAACTCCACATCGCTACGTGTACCTACCTTAGAGCAAACGCTGACAATACATTATCAGAGTAGATTAAATTGTTTAAACCACGGAAAGAGGGTTTTAAGCACAGGAGTTTTGTAAATAACAAACTACGATGATTGATAGAAAGACGATTACTTATCAGGCTCTAGCATCAGCTGAAATTGTGATTACCATCAGTACCGAATTAGCCACGTAGCAAGAGTAGCAATTGCTACGGGCCGCGCGCGAAAGGGGGCTCCGCATATTTAAAGCCACTCATCTCTGCCTGAGCGTAATTTTTTGAGTGAAACTTATCACGAGAGTCCAACGATAGTGACAGCACTAGACTTATCGGCAACTTAAAATTGAGCATTTGAGAATTTAGCCAAAAGCCATAAATGCATTTAGAATGACGTCATGCTTTCGCCAAAAATGCGAAAAAAAAATCGCGCTCGCTGCGCTCGCGCTGATGCTACGCTTTATATGAACTGCTTCACTCGACTATTTTCTTTTGTATATTCAAACAAACCATTTCATTACGTTTATTTATTTAAGAAATTAAGCAATTGCTACGGGCCCCGCGCGAAAGGGGGCTCCGCATATTTAAACCCACTCATCTCTGCCTGAGCGTAATTTTTTGAGTGAAACTTATCACGAGAGTCCAACGAAAGTGACAGCACTAGACTTATCGGCAACTTAAAATTGAATATTTGTGAATTTAGCCAAAAGTCATAAATGCACTTTGAATGACATCATGATTTCGCCAAAAATGCGAAAAAAAAGCGCTGCTGCTACGCTTTGTATGTACTACTTACACAACTATTTTCTTTTGTATATTCAAACAAACCAATTCATTACGTTTATTTATTTAAGAAATTAAGCCTAAAAAACTTAAATAACAATGAAAAGGTAACGATTAAAAAAAAACACGCTTATAATGCTAACTTATACTTTTCAGGGGTTTTAAGCACAAGTTTTGTAAATAACAAACTACGATGATTGATAGAAAGACGAAAGAAGATTACTAATCAGGCTCTAGCAGCAGCTGAAGTTGTGATTACCATCTGTGCCAGATTAACCACGTAGCAAGAGTAGCAATTGCTACGGGCCCCGCGCGAAAGGGGGCTCCGCGTATTTAAAGCCACTCATCTCTGCCTGAGCGTAATTTTTTGAGTGAAACTTATCACGAGAGTCCAACGATAGTGACAGCACTAGACTTATCGGCAACTTAAAATTGAACATTTGTGAATTTAGCCAAAAGCCATAAATGCACTTAGAATGACATCATGCGATCGCCAAAAATGCGAAAAAAAATCGCGCTCGCTGCGCTCGCGCTGCTGCTACGCTTTCTATAAACTGCTCCACTCGACTATTTTCTTTTGTATATTGAAACAAACTATTTCATTACGTTTATTTATTTAAGAAATTAAGCCTAAAAACTTAACTGACAATGAAAAGGTAATAATTAAAAAAAAAACGCTTATAATGCTAATTTATACTTTTCAGGCGTGTATTTTTTTAACTTTTGTTTTTTTTTACCGGCCGTTTTATTTCGTGTTAGTTTCTTAGTTTTTACGTGCTTTTGTGTTATTATTTCTGTTTTGACGATCGCTCGATCTAATCGCTTTGGACTAATACAAAACCAGTGCAATACCACTGTTTTATGTTATCGGTAGCGGGTAGCACTGGGCAATGTTGACAAGAGAGGGTAGTCGTCGATATGGATCGGCCCACCCGAGGTTATAAAGGCGGTGGTCATTCGACGAAGCGGGAGCATTCCGTGTTGAACAGCTGAAGAAGTCTGACCTTTTATATCTGATTAGCTTGTCCTTATTTTATGATCTTGTAATAATTGTGTAAAGTAATATACTGTGATCTAGTTAATGTTACTAATATTAACCCAAATACAAGTACTCTCAGTGGTGGAGAGTCTATGTTGGTTTTATTTACTGTGTTTACCTTGCTCGCAATCCTGACATACCGATATTAGCTAAAACTGTAATGATAGAATCACCCCTGAACGATTATATTGTAGTGTCTTTTACATCAGAAGTGGAACAAGAAAAAACCAGTCCACATTATGATTGTATACCCACATGTAAATTATTTGCTTTGTAAAAATCCCCTGTAGACGGACTGACAAAAACTTGATTATTAGATTGATATTACAATGGTGAGAAATGTGAGAATGAGAAAATGTGATAAATCCGGTGAGTCACAACCATTTTATTATGTGTGAAGGAATTTTGAGGAAGGAAATATAATATGAGAGGTTATTTATTCGTGTAAAATAAATATTAAATGATATCTTTGCTTATTCATGTAAAATAAAAGAGATGTTATCTGTATTTATTCGTGTAAAATAAATGAGATGATATCTGTGTTTATTCGTATAAAATAAATATGATGGTATCTGTATTTATTCGTGGAAAATAAATATGGCATCTGTATTTATTCGTGTAGGAAAATACATTGCAAGTTGTATTAGAGTTTGTGGTGAGATGCAACCAGGGTTGATCTTTGGCACCGCCCGGTTTGGCCAGCCGGGGTTGGCCAAAGGCTTCGCCTGGGGAAAACTGAAACTCTAACGTGGCGAAGCAATTGTTATAGGGCTGGAACCAAGGCGGGATATGCCATGATATGGCTAGATCCAAGGCGGGTGATGCCATGTTGATAAAGCAGGATCCCAGGCGGGTGATGCCAAATGAGTTGGCTAAATCCAAGGCGGGTGATGCTATTAATTGATAAATGAAAATGCAGTGAAAATGAGATTCTGTTTTGAATTAATGTTTTGAAAAAGTTTTGAAAATATTGATATTTGTTTTTATTCGTTTTGTTATAATTCTTGTTGTAGAATGGTACAAAATAGTTTATTGAAATTAAAAAGTAGTTTGTTATTATTACTTATGGTTTAAAATGTATTTTTGTAGACGAAAACAGGAAATTGTATTTATTATTGACGATAATTATTATGACGGCTTCCGTTAAAGATTAATTTGTCAAATTCATTTTTAAATAAGAAATAATTTGACTTATTTTCGTTAAAGAAGTGTATAATATGTATTGTATTGTTGTAAAAAGGTTGTATTATTAGCGCATTATAGAAATATTATGTTTACAACATCATGTCAGTTTTGTAATATGAGTTTGTGAATAATTGAGATATTATTTGATCCTGAAAAGTTTTAAAGGTTGATACTTAAGTATTATGATTTTGGGAATAATTGAGATAATATTTTAAGTGTTTATAATTATGTACTATGATACTGTGAATAATGATTAAAGATTTAAAGATATTTAACCATGAAACATTTAGGATGTTTGTTTTATGATTTTGTGAAGAATTGAGATATTTAAGAATGTAGGATGTTGTGAATAATAATGAGATATTGAATCGTGAATTATTTTAAGGGTTGATATGTACTATGAGTTTGTGAATAATGAGATATTTAATCTTGAAATATTTTGAGTGTTTAACGTACTATGAGTTTGAAGTGTTTATATGCTGGTAAAATGAATTGTGAATAATTGAGATTTTTAATCATGGAATATTTTAAGTGTTAAATGTACTATGAGTTTGTAAATTATTAAGATATTATGTTATGATTTTGTGAATAATTATGAGATTTTTACGAATGAAATATTTTAAGTGTTTTATGTATTATGGCTTTGTGAATCGTTAAGATATTTAACCAAGAAATATTTTAAGTGTTTATGTATTATGAATTTGTGAAAAACTTTGAGATATTTAGCCCTGAAGAACATTGTAAATGTATTTAAATGATTTTATGAATTTGTGTATGATGAGATTGTGTGTTTATGTACCTATTATGATTTATTGAATAACTATGATTTGATGTTTAACCAAAGTAGAACTATCTACCTATTAGGCATCTGAGATAGTATTTTATTGTGAGAATGTTGAAATCTAATGTGTGGATGTTTGTAAGTAAGTAAGTTTGATACGAGAAGTTATGAACGAATATAGAACTAGGTTGATACTGAATGAATATCAACTAGTTTAAGTCATGGGTGATGAGCTTGTTGGCCGTCGATGGGATAACAAGCTCTAATCGATTCAAACATTCTTTGGATGCTTTTCATTTTACTTTGGTCAAAGACATGAGTAAGATGACGAGGTCAAAGATCAGGTGTGGCCGAGATGTGTACTGTATTATTTGTTTCTGTTTAAGGTCCAGAGGTGTCACTGAAGTTAGGCCTTGATGTACAATCTTGACGATGGGGTTGATGGTGCGTCGACCACCAACCACCAACACACGAGGACGTGTGTTTTGCAGGAGGGCCGTGTTATCGGTAGCGGGTAGCACTGGGCAATGTTGACAAGAGAGGGTAGTCGTCGATATGGATCGGCCCACCCGAGGTTATAAAGGCGGTGGTCATTCGACGAAGCGGGAGCATTCCGTGTTGAACAGCTGAAGAAGTCTGACCTTTTATATCTGATTAGCTTGTCCTTATTTTATGATCTTGTAATAATTGTGTAAAGTAATATACTGTGATCTAGTTAATGTTACTAATATTAACCCAAATACAAGTACTCTCAGTGGTGGAGAGTCTATGTTGGTTTTATTTACTGTGTTTACCTTGCTCGCAATCCTGACATACCGATATTAGCTAAAACTGTAATGATAGAATCACCCCTGAACGATTATATTGTAGTGTCTTTTACATTTATAACAGTAAAATTAATAAGTAGATAATGCAACTCAAGGGCCCCCTTTCATATTTGCTACGGGCCCCGCGCTGTCTTAATCCGGCACTGATTACCATGATAAACTTACATAATTATAATATTGCTGAATGCAACTTTTGGAATCTGGATTAGAGAGAAATTAAGGCGTTCACATTATAATAACGGTTTGCTAACCGCGTTCCCGTAGGAACCTACCTAATGTCCTTTTCTGTACTTACCCCAAAACTTTACGATGATCTGTTAAGTATACGAGTACATACATAAACATTAAAGAAAACTAAGTTACGTGAGCGAAGCCGCGGGCACCAGCTAGTGTAAGAAATAAACTCACATAAGAGTAACAAATAGAAAAATATGCCTTCTAGGATTGCCATAGCAGTTAAGGGCTGACCAGTCCCGACAGACAGCACCTGTTCACGAGCATGACGTGCACATCCGCATCGCTTAGCTCAACCATATTGCAGGTGTGTGGAGTGGACTCCCAGATATTTAAACAAATACATTCAGTGTGGGTATAAAGTATTTGCATTTATAAATTAGAATGAAAATCGATCTATTCAAACTTTATGTAGAGCCGTCTAACTTGTCTGTGATTAGATCCAAAGATTACAAAGCCACATCTACATCCAATGCATGCCGTAAAATCTGTGTGTATCTTACACCTGTTTATAAAGAGATGTAATCTTATCTATAATCTCCCCTATAAGATAAACTTCCGCGTGGGGCGTAAAAATAAACGTGTCATCGTGAATTTCACCCAGCAGATCTGGCTGATATTTAACTTCGCGAAAATCCATCAAGCGATTACACTAAGATGGATAGACTTTACCTTATTCGAGTCATCATGACCTTTCTTTAAGATAAAAGTACAAGAAAACGGCCCCGGCTACGATTTTAATATCGTCGGCGACCAGACCTCGTAAATAGTAATTTTCAAACACGTTTTTATCATATTTAGCAAAAAAACCTAACCATATACGACTGGCCTGAGTTCAATTTGTCTGCAAATAATAAGTTGATTATGAATAATGCACCTGTTTATCTGCTTATAACCCCGTATATAACAACAAAAATCGCACAAAGTTTGAGTTAAGGCCCTTTTAGAATGCCAAAAATCGTGATTGTAAAAATCAGAATGTCCTTTTGTTCAGTGACTGTATTGGTTTTTTGATTGACGCCAACTTGTAGTTTAAAGTTGTATTCATATTGTAGTGAAAAGTTCGAAAGTCTGAAGTTAGCAGCAATTCAATTTTCAAATTAAAGGAAACTTCCGATGAGCAAGAATGTTTTTTTTGTTTCTTTGGAATATCCTCATGGATTTCCTTCGCCTGGGGAAGGCAAAGGGTTATGCCGGACTCTTACCGGCTAAAAACCCACGGTGTTCCTTCTCTTGACCCTTGGCCGGGATCGCGGGATTCGCAGCTGCATGCACCGCAACCCCGGCAGGCCTCGGTCCGCCAGCCCCTGGCGGACCTCTCCTACTTTGGGGCCTTGCCCCACGTCCTCCTGAGAGGCGCGCACGGAACACAGCGCGCCGCCTTCTCGGGCCTGTTACTGGTCGGGCGACGGGTCCCCTAACCCGCCGCCCGCAGGCCACACACTACGGTGGCCGGAGATCGTCGCGCGCCCTCCGGCGCCCGGTGCGTCTAGCCAGACCCTGTCCTAACCCTAGAGTGTTATTTAAAAGCGTGGAGCCAGAAGCTCGCGAAGGAGGTCCTGAGTGGAACGAGTGCACGAGGCCAAAACGTAGCGAGTGGGGGAAGGTGGCGAGCGAAGCGAGTCGGCGACCTCCTGAGCGCAGCGCTGGTCGAGTGTGCGAGCGAAGCGAAGGGGCGACAAAGCGAGTCTTCTGGCGGAGCAAACTCAGAAACACTTGCATGTTGGCTTGCTTTTGCTTGCATGGTACATGCTTCCTTCATTTGTTTTTTTATTAAACTTTTGATATCATGGAAACCCTACATTAATGATATGGTCAAACGTGGATTGACATATCACTAAACGTTGACGTTTAAATGATATGGTCAGTTTTAGCGGGCCATATCATGAAATACAACCATTTCATGAAATGGCCGGCCAAATCATGAAATGATCAATTCTAAGATATGGCCACGACACATAAACACACTTAAAAACATTTTCGAATATTTAAAACTTCACTGCACTTGTTCAAACTTTCTTCGCAGAATACTTTCAACTTTGAAGTTGTTTTTTCGGCAAAAAACACAAAAAGGAGTTACGTTGGACATTTTATACATTAAAATTCAAGTTTATTTTCGAATGGCTCACAAGTTTCTTTTTTTTTCTTTTGTGCTTCGGTAGATTTTCCTTGCGTATAAATTTTAACGGGATTGATTTCTGTCCAAAGTGCGTCTATTTAAATATTGCTGATTGATTGATTAATGAGAATATTGATTTGATTGGTACATATAAGTGCGCGTGCATGAAGCTATTGCGAATAACTGTAGTTATGTCATTTCCTCTCACTTGAAAATGTTAAATGCTATTTTGAATAAATAAAAACGTCAGCTGGCTCTATGTTGGTGGAAAACCCGTCAGCTGACGTATTTAAATAAGCGATCGGCGCTCACGTCTGGCTCCCATGCTCCACCTTTCACTGCATCAGCTGACGACCTTTCCACCAACATATAGCCAGCTGACGTTTTTATTTATTCAAAATAGCATGTAAACTATCATCTGACAAATTTTCAAGTGAGAGGAAATCACTGAACGAAAAAAATTTTTTTGCATGTTCGTGTGACCAGCTGACGTATAATCCACCACGGTACGGCCAGCTGACTTTTTTTATCTTCGAATAATTGCGTTAACTATCATTTAACAAATTTTCAGTCGGGAGGAAATGACTGAAAACTTTTTTTTTTTTACGTGTTTGAGGGGCTGCCTTTGCCCAACCCACCCACGGAGCGGCAGCTGACGTTCACCATGCTGCATAATATAACTCTCTGAAACATTCCACGAGTTATCGCTTGAGAGGAAATGACTGACAAAATATACCCTCTGGCTCACGGGCTACTAGATTAGTGCCCGATCGATGGCAATAGGCTCGCCCCCTGTTTCATAACTAGAGATCGGATATTCGGATGCATATTCACCTAAACTTGAGATGTTGGCTAATATGGAATGTGCTTTTGTATCGAAAAAATCCCGCGGTTCCGTGACAATTATTTTAATTTATGTTTTTTTTGGTTTATCTATCACACACCACTCCTCTTCTTACACTCTACATACACATATTTGCATCGGGGGTTAAACGTTAATTTAAAATAATTGTGCAATCCAAGAATCCCGGGTTTTTTTTTTGACAAATCATTATAAGAATTCGCTTCCATTCTATACACTCGTCTAGTTATGCATTCTTCGTGTTCCTGGTATCCCGGGTTTTTTTTTAAAAAACAAATATTTTAAGAAGCCGTTTCAACACTTTCATAGCTAAAAATTCACTTTAGGTAAATATGCATACAAATATCCGATCCCTATTAATAACATAATGGCGAAATGAGGGTTTACTAGACGCCTCTGCTTAACCCTTCGCAGAATACAGGCGTGAAGTAATGGTAGTATGATTGACTTATTCAAAATATACTCCCAGCTACACTTATAAAGGCTAATTGGTAATTAGCTTCTAACATCGCACTAGGCTGAGTTCAATGCACCGTGAATGCATTAGTCCGTAATGCTACATTTAGGCTGAGCATCCACCAGATCTGTGCTAAGCTGCGTAGCGAGGAATGTGTTTTGTAAGCACCAATAGAATCACTTCATTTACCTAGCTTCGCTCTGCGCAGCTCTGGTGGATATGGGCTTAGCGGAACGAGGTTTTTGTTCATACAAAACAAGCGAGAAATGCGAGCGAGGGATGTGTTGCTAGGAATGTGTGCGAGGATTTGAAAATATGCGCCTACCAGTCAGTCAACGGTTGGTGTTTGGAAGAGGTAGATCATCATTTGTACACTTTAACACATTACGCATTACACATTCCTCGCACAACTCTAGTGGAAAGGGTCACATCATCGCTACACATTTTCGCACCGCACATTTTCCTCGCACAGCTCTGGTGGATGTCCAGCCTTACCGGGATTCGGCGATGTTGGATGAGTATGGTTGTGATATTTTTTAAATAACATAGACTCTTAATTTAGTTCTAGGTATGTATAGTATTTAATTTTATGGCGTTAAAAGTGTCTTTCTCTAGGTAACAAGTTATTACGTGCAGCGTAGGTATTTCTAGAATATACAAGGCCAGAACGCATCCATATGAAACTAGCCGCGTATATTTTAGAATGTTGTAAATTAAAACTTATTTTCTAAACTATACACGAATTTTGCTTACTGATTACTTATGCTTTAGTATGTTCCGGTTGAAAAAATGGATTCAAAACTAAACAGTGTCAGTTACATTTACGTAGTGACTTAACTTATTCAAACGGGTTTGTTTGGAAACAACACTTAAAATGTGACTTAATTTATGGGATATACATAAATAAACTTTAAAAACAATAGTTCCCACTTTAAAAAACCCTAGTTTTAAAATTAATAGTTTGCACTTTAATTTTAATATTTCTAACTTTATAAGTAATACTTAGTTTGCACTATAATTTTAATGCTTTCAACTTCAAAGTTCCTCAAAATAAGAAATAAAATGACAAACTGATAGTTGAAAGGTTGGTTAGGTTAGATTAGAACTGTGACCACTCAACGCACGAGCCGAGCGAGCGAAGCGAGCGGTGCTGCGGCAGCGCGGCTGTCCCATTTCAAATCCTAGAAGGGACACTTTTTACAAAAATCTATATATTGCATTATCTTGGTAACCTAATAAGTCCCTACTAAATAAAAAAAAACACCAGCTACAAATGAAAACTCACATATGTGAGTGTTCATCTTATATAAGCAGAAATATTTAAATAATAATAATAATAAATTCTTTATTGTCAGGCTACTTAGGCCCATAGATATATGTATACCTTACAAACTAACATATATATTATAATAATACATTTGTATTATATTGCTTTCACGGTAACTTGATTAATTTGGCAGATGTCAGTTCATGACATGAAAATAAATTGTAATGGCGCTTGTGTATGACAATTTAATTCAACAAGTATTAAATCAATTTAAAATATTAATAAAGCGTTACCCAAAAGGTTGTTTTAAAATCAGAAACATAGAAACAATATAGTTATATGTGTTTAACGCCTTATTTATATATTACATGAATGATTTTGAAAAAACCCCGACGCGTTTTCAATCTTGCGTCAGATGGTACCAGTTACCAGAGACGTGCGTATCGATAAAATAATTTCGATAAATTTATATTAACAGAATGAATATTTTGACTATCGTAATAATAATAGACGATAGGCTCAGTTGATTGAATAATTAAAATAAGGCTCATTATAGCCCAGTTGCCTTGCAAAAGGTCGGTCAGTCCTAAATTTTGGATACGTGTTATGGATATGTGTTCTTATAAAAATTACAAATTTTGTACCTTGAGTGACCTCGGCGCGCTCTGCCATCTTAGGTTAAAGAACCCAAAAATGAGTTTTTATTAAATAACTCCTTATGGGTTTTATGCCAAAAATAATTCACATCAATTTTGTAGAAAATTAAATTCTTATTTTTCATTCCCGACTCAAAATCAGAGGTATTTTATAGGTTTGAAGCCCATGTCTGTCTTTCTGTTTGGCTGTCTATTTCTCTCTCTGTCTGTGTGTCTGTTTGTTGGCTTTTCATAAAAACACCTAACATAACACATCCAAAATTCAGGACCGACGAACTTTTCGCAAGATAAACCTCTTTTTCGCGACCCGGCTACTGGGCTTATTATTGGTGATAAATAAACATTTATTTTCACTCATCCCATACCTGCTGGATTCATTATCACATCAGCACGTAATCGTCTATTGTTGAAGATATGCATGCTAATTGACTTAATCCTAATTACTTAAATCACAAGTATTTGAAATGTACATAAAATCACATTACAATAATTTGTCAAATTCTCGCTGAAATTTTACAAATTTTATCGATAGTTGAATCGACTACAGTCACATGTCTAGCAACTCCTATTGACATGTGTCATTTTAATCTTCTTATCGTGAAAACAATATACACACATCAAAAGTGTCTAGGGATCAAGCATTTTTATGCGGATTTCTTGAGATTGAGATGTGGCTTTGTAATAAATTTATGATTTTATAAATTTATATGGATCCTTTTTGGTGCATTTCATAATTTGAATCAGGAACTGTGAATCAAATTCGAGTAAAAGATGAAAATCAGCTGTCAATATTTTCCCTATAAAAACATACAACGCATTGAAGACATTATTAGTGCTACTGTTTCCCTACTACTGATTAAAACCAACGTTATTATGGAGCGGCGACGTCATTTAAGCAGGGAAGAAATGCTCAGAGCCGTGGGAATGATAGAAGCTGGTTCCCGGCAACGTACTGTGGCTTTAGCTTTGAATACAAGTCAGAGTGTTATCAGTCGACTTTGGACACGTTACCGAAGCACTGGTACCGTGGCTGAGCGCCATGGAGGACGGTATCGCTGCACCACACGGAGACAAGACCGATACATTCAAATCTTAACTCGAAGAGCTCCAACAATAACCGCCATGATGTTAGCCGTGAGGCTTCATCACTCTTCAGGGAACTTAATTAGCGACCAAACAGTCAGAAACCGCTTGCATGAAGTGAACCTTCATTCCCGAAGACCGCTACGGGTACCACCTATAGCAATGCACAATCGTAGGATTCGATATCAATGGGCTCTTGGACACAGAAATTGGGCAGAAGAACAATGGCGTTTCGTGTGCTTTTCTGATGAGTCTCGTTTTGGTATGAGACCGGATACAAGACGTATACGACACTGGAGAACCCCTGGACGCCAACAGCGATTAAAATCCTGCCAGGAAGTCCATCCTTATAGTGGTGGAACCATCATGGTATGGGCGGGTATTTGGATCGGCGGAAGAACTGAGTTGATTTGGATCAGAGGCAACCTCAACGCTCAAATTTATGCTGAGACGATTGTATCAGACGTCATCGTTCCTCTACAAGCGCAAATCGGTCCCTTATTTCAGTTAATGCATGATAATGCACGACCGCACACCGCAAGAGTTGTAAGACAGACTCTCGCCGCAGCTAACATCAATGTCCTGCCCTGGCCTGCTCAGTCGCCAGACTTGAACCCGATTGAGCATGCATGGGATATGCTACAGAGAAGAGCTCTGCCGAATATGGAGGGTATCCAGTCGCAAGAAGACCTTTTTTTGTTGTTGCAACGAACATGGGCGGCCATTCCACAGCGTGATTTGGATGAACTCATTTTGAGTATGCCAAACCGATGTTCTTGTGTTGTTAGTGTTCGCGGTAGAAACACGGATTATTAATTGTTTAAGTTACCCAATAAAATTTTAAAGAAAACTGTTATTTCAGTCTTTTTTTCGAACTTTTGTGTTAGTGGTTCAAATGTCAAAAATCCCTTTATTAGGAAAATGGCAAATTTCTTTATTAATGCAAAGGTGACTTGGTTTATCGTTACTGTGACAAACGAAAACACTTTATTTGATGAATCCTTAAAGAAAATTTTAATTAATATCAATCAGGAGAAAAGTTATTGCAAAAATATATGTAGATCCCTTAGTCCGGTCAAATTAGACATTTCAAAGTGCAAAAATTCGCATAGAGCTGAAAATTGGTGCGAATGTTCGGAACACCATTATAAATGAAATGTAAAAAGTCCCCATCGATCCCATACTTGCAAAAAAAAAAATTCAAGGTCAAAGTTCGCAAATATGGGTTTTTTGCGTTTTTTAGCCAAACGGTAAGTTTTATGATAAAAATAGGTCTGACAAAAATTGTAGATTATGCAATTATCTATAAGAATTGTTTACAATTTTTCTCCTAAACGTCACCGTTTCTGAGATATAATGGTTGAAAAAGTTGTATTCTTCGTAATATGCGTTTCCACGCCACCTGGAAGGTAGTGCACTTGGTGCGTTTTTTTAACGTGGTTTCCCCAATAGGCCTATCCCACAATCTATTGTGATCCTGTTTAATTCAATACTATTTCAAAATATGTAAAAACTGGTACTATTGGAAATGATAAAAGCCGTGTGAATTCTAAAAAAATTGGTCAAATTATCCGTCTCATTTATAATCATCTGATAATTCTGCTTCCTCTTCTTCTTGTTCGTCTTCTTGTACTTCTTCCTCTGCTTGTTCTTCTTCTTCCTGCTGGATGTAAATAAATTGTTCTAAAAGCGATGCATCAGTGTCTCCTCACTGATATCGTACGAAACCACTTCTGATGGCAATTACATGTAATTAAAAAAAAAAAAAAATGCGCCACGTACACTACCTTTCAGGTGGCGTGGAAACGCATATTACGAAGAATACAACTTTTTCAACCACTATATCTCAGAAACGGTGACGTTTAGGAGAAAAATTGTAAACAATTCTTGTAGATAATTGCATAATCTAAAATTTTTCTCTGACCTATTTTTATCATAAAACTTACCGTTTGACTAAAAAACGCCAAAAACCCATATTTGCAAACTTTGACCTTGAATAATTTTTTTTGCAAGTGTGGGATCGATGGGGACTTTTTACATTTGGTTTATAATGGTGTTCCAAACATTCGTAGCAATTTCCAGCTCTATGCGAATTTCTGTTAACCTACCCCTATTTTTTGAGCTAACTTGACCGGACTACCTAGACACTTTTGATGTGTGTAGTATAGAAACTTAAGCCTATGTTAGTAAAACTTCACTTGAGCATTATGTCATTATGCGGTCATATGGCACTTGTCCGCGGAAGCGACGGAACACCACTCCCTTCGGCCAAAAGCATCGATACCTAGGTATCGATGCTTAAATATTTTATTCGTTCAATATTTCATTCAAAGTGTACCATTCATTGGCTCGTGATCACTTTAAAACATAGTAAGTCACTTTAACCACCTAGTGTTACCTAAAACAAATACTTTTCAAAGGCTGACCGATTTTACGTTTATGCGCTCTCCTGTAAAATTTCGTTTTAAGCCCTTACTAGGTTTTGAAATGGGACAGCCGAACGGCCGGCGAGTGCCAGCGCATTCTCCTTCTGCCTGTCTTTATTCTAAGTTACTTGGGGTCAGCGCAAAATGTTTTCTTCGCCCATTCTTCCCTATTATCCGTCCCGCTATCATTTACTCCCTTTTCATTCATATCATCTCTCACACAATCCATCCATCTTTTCTTAAGTCTCCCTCTACCCTGCCATCTATCAACATTCATCACTCTCTTAGTCACATGCTTTTCTTCCCTCATCACAAGCCCATACAAAGATACATCTGTGCATAAATCATCAAAAAAAAAACAGATAGATTATCTTTGACAACGTAAAAATTAGCTGCCTCTTGCGTGATTTACAAGAGGATCTTATTAATTAGCATGAGTTTGTAGGTATGTTGTGGGCAAAGTCCACAGGAAGTACAAAGTCTATTTTGTCTCAGTATCCAAGATCAGATGTCGCGATAACACGAAAATAAGAGTGTGGTTTTGTCATAATTATAGTGCAGGTTGCTTGGACTTCTCATTGTCATGATGCCTCGTATTTTTTTCAGTGGTGATTGTCGCTGACAACCTGCAATTTAGCTCTGCTTTGTGCATGTGCCACAGTAATATACTGAGTGATGGCATATTTGCTCGGCTGTGACGCATATTTTACCACATATTTAAAAAATGCAATTTTTTCTTGGTGATGTGCTTTTTTTAGGGTTCCGTTCCCAAAGGGTAAAACGGGACCCTATTACTAAGACTCCGCTGTCCGTCCGTCCGTCTGTCATCAGGCTGTATCTCATGAACCGTGATAGTTAGACAGTTGAAATTTTCACAGATGATATATTTTTGTTGCCGCTATAACAACAAATAATAAAAAACAGAATAAAATAAATATTTAAGAGGGCTCCCATGCAGCAAACGTGATTTATTTTTGCCGTTTTTATAAATAATGGTACGGAACCCTTCGTGCGCGTGTCCAACTCGCACTAGGCCGGTTTTTTTTCTATTGGACTACTGTAAATCCTTGCAGACTATTTCTAAGTAACCGGGCAATTATTGGCGAGTCCTCTCCAGCCAATGTGGGTGGGGAACTAAAATACTTAACCTAAGCTAACTACTTATTGGTACTACACTAACATCATGACTACCTGCAACAACAGCACTAAGGGCGACCCCTAGTGGAACTCGGACTTCAGCTTAGGGCGTTGTTGGTGGGGCTTGGGGGGAGAGAGCTGAGGCGAAATTATCGGTGTGACTGCGGAGTCTGAAGAGACGACCGGCTTTACGACGCGGCGATGGGAGAGCTCGGTGGATCGTCACCAGCGTTGGTTAGTTGGTTGGTTGTGCGCCTCAAGACGAAAATGATTGATTGAGTTTTAAATGTATAGTGTAATATATTATCGTATGTGAAATTATACATTATAGGCACTAACAAATGTAGTATTTAGGTCTCTAAGCCCATAATATGTTTAAATATTATATACTCTTTGCGCTTGAGCCAATAGGGGCGTTCTTTCGCGACGTGTACTCACGAAACGACACATTGTCCTGCCGGGCTAACATGCGTAGCTCGACATAATTTTGTCGTCGCATCTCCTCGTGCCTATACAAGATACGTCATACATTATGACCATGATGATGAATAATGTTTATTTCTTTACTGATTATAATGTTTTTACTACTACTTTATGATGTTACGTGTTTATAAAGAAATAAACATGTCATCTCTCTTTTTAAATAGCATGCAGTTGCAATGCCCTTCAGATAACGCATTTAGTACGACAGGCTGGCGACATATAACTGTGGCCTAGTTTGTAAGTAGTGCAGGTTGCCTTGGTTATCGCCTCGCCACGATGACTTGCAAATATAAAAGTAGGATGCAGTTGCAATGCCCTTTAGATTATGCATTTAGCACAACATAATTATGTGGCGTCTTAAGTGTTGGATATCGTCTTGTCACGATGACTTGCAACTATAAAAGTAGGATGCAGTTGCACTAGGCCTATTACAGTTCAGTGAACTTCAGGTTATTGCAATTTACCTCGTTTTTGCTTCGTCATGATGAGTAAATGTTGCAAAATATTTCAATGATTGCTTGTTTTTCCTGTCATTTGATTGTTTCTGAATAGTCCTTGCTGATTGCAAACAACTGGCCTGCTAATAATTTATTATTTGTAATTACAGTATGATCATCTACTAGTGTACGAGGTGCTAATACTGTTATCGCTAGCGGGTAACACTGGGCAATGTTGACAAAGAAAGGTAGTCGTCGATATGGATCAACGCACCCGATGTTATAAAGGCGGTGGTCATTCGACGAAGAGAGAGCATTCCGTGTAGACCAGCTGAAGAAGTCTGACCTTTTATATCTGACTAGCTTGTCCATATTTTATGATCTTGTAATAATTGTGTAAAGTAATTATAGTGATCTAGTTTATGTTACTAATACTGATAGAAACACCCCTGAACAATTATGTTGTTGTGTCTTTTATACTACCAATTTTCGTTGAATCTTAGTCATTGTTGCTAATACCTATGGAGAGAGACGAGGTGGCCGTTGATGATACAGATTATTATTTTCACTTAGATTCAAGATGTTGATGTTAAATGCATCAAGAGAGATTGAAAAAGAGATGTTAAACAATATCTACTTACAAAAGTTATTTAATTATGTATTCAAAAAAGTTACAAAATGTTATAGTTAACAACTTTTAAATTAAAGTACTTAATAAATTTAATTTTCATTACAATAAGAATTATTTATTTGCAAGAATAAGTTGACAAAGTTGATATGAATTCACAACTTTTTAATGGGAGGTGTTCAAAAGCACTTTAAAACTAGTGAAAATAACAACAAAATTCTTTAAGGCACACTTAGAAAAAATGCTTTTCACTACGAAGTTAATGGTTTGTATTCTGAGTTTGCATTATAAAATCGATGGTTTGCATAATAATAAATTAATCAAAATTACGAAAAATGATAGAAAATATATTGATGAATCTATCCGACATATTGTCTCCGGTTGTTCTTGTCTCGCTACGGTGCGTATTTGCACAGGCACAACCTCGTAGCTAGGATTATCCACCAGCAACTTGCTCTGAAATATAACCTTGTGGACACAGAAGTACCATACTACAAGTATGTGCCCGACCTAGTTCTCGAGAATGGTCATGTCACGTCACACTGTATTGGGATCGATCTATCATCACCGATACGACTATTGTTGCCAATAAGCCTGACATCGTGGTGGTGATAGATCGATTACGCCGGCCGGACAATGATTGTTGATATCACTGTCCCGCATGACGAGAACCTCGTGAAAGCCGAAAATGATAAATTAATCAAAAACCATTTCTATCTGAACGCATCCATTAAACGAATGGTGGAAAATGATCTGCTAAGTGAATCGTTTTCGGCACTCGCCGACCGCTGCTGCGGCACCGCTCGCTTCGCTCGCTCGGCTCGTGCTTTGAGTGGTCACAGTTCTAGCATGACCCGTACCTTTCAGCTTTCGCATTGTGGGGGACTTTGAAGATTCTTTCTTTCTCTTGTGTCAGCATGAGCTATACGAAAATAGCTCATGCTGAGGTGAAAAGATTAGCAAGTCAGCAAGGTTGGTAGTGGGGCTGACTGACCAGGGTGCGCCGGACGTACTTCAGTGTCGTCACTCGTCGAGTCTACTTTGAAGATTTTCATTTTTTCATTTTCATTTCAAGATTTTGCATTCATAGTGCAAACTATTATTTTTAAAGAAGATTTAAGAATATTAAGATTAAGCTGTAAAACTATTTTTATTTGGGAATTGTATATGCCTCATATGAATTCATCACACGTGTAACGGATATTGACCGGGTAATCCGTTGCTAACTTACGTATTTATCAACATCAATAGGTTGATTACAGATTATTGAATAACATGGATTTTCCATGTTATTCAATTGCAAATTCGCGCCCGATGCGTATAATCGCTGTATCTCTAGCTATGTAAAAAAATCTATTACTTTTATAAAGCACAACTCAAATGTAATCAAAACCTGGTTTATTTAAACTGGACTGAAAATCAGTAGTTTTTCACGTCAAAATTACAATATGTAGACGGCATCAAAATTCGCCCACCCTTTACTAGCAAGTTGATTTGCATTATGGATACGAGTTGTTGAATTTCTCAATCCACTTGCGAATCTCGTCAGTGTAGTGCCGGACTTAAAGAATAGCACTACCCCATCTCTTCCCGTGGGTGTCGTTAATCGGGACTAAGGATCCTCTAAAGGATGGGCAGCAGCGTTCTCTGAATACTTCAACAATCATACTGCGATCACCAACCCGCCTTTTTTTTTTTTTTTTTTATCGTGGGAAAATCCTCATGGATACCCTTCGCCTGGGGAAAGCGAAGGGTTATGCCGGACTCTTACCGGCTAAAAACCCACGGTGTTCCTACTCCTGACCCTTGGCCGGGGTCACGGGATTCGCAGCTGCATGCACCGCAACCCCGGCAGGCCTCGGTCCGCCATCCCCTGGCGGACCTCTCCTTCTGTGGGGCCTTGCCCCACGTCCTCCTGAGAGGCGCGCACGGAACACATGCGCGCCGCCTTCTCGGGCCTGTTACTGGTCGGGCGACGGGTCCCCTAACCCGTCGCCCGCAGGCCACACACTAGGGTGGCCGGAGATCGTCGCGCGCCCTCCGGCGGCGCCCGGTGCGTCTGGCGCGGGAAGGGAGAGTGGCCGTCGCCTCTCTCTCCCTCTCCGCTCCCTCCTTGGTCGCCATCACCACCTCGCAAAAGGAGGTGACGGCTTCCCACGCACTCTCGCTCCCGACCATGGACAGAACCACGGCCGGAAGCGAGAGGTCACCACCGATCGCCGCGACTAGTTCACGGCGCTGCGTCGCCCACGCACGGCACTCCTGCAACGTGTGCAGCGCCGTGTCTTCCGGGCAGTCGACGCAGTGGTGACATCCGGGCGTCTGCTCCCGGCCTATGCGACACAGGTACTTCCCGAAACATCCATGTCCCGAAAGCACCTGCGTCAGCCGGAAGCTGAGGGCGCCATGCCGCCTCTCCAGCCACTCCTCCATAACGGGTCTTACCGCCGCTATTGCGGCGTGCCCTGCGCTGGGTTGCGCAAGTCGTTCTCTCCACTCGGCCACTAGGATCTGGCGGAGCTCACTCCGCTGAGGCGCCTCCTCGCGCTGACGATATCTCAGCGCGAGGGCCCTCGCCTCCAGATCCCAGGGCATCGATCCGGCTAGGAGGCTCGCCGCCTCGAAGGAGATCGTACGGTACCCCCTTATCACCCTGACGGCCATCGCGCGCTGCGGTCTGCGCAGGATTGCGACGTTGCGCGCCGTCAAGGTGTCCGCCCATATTGGCGCCCCATATAGGGCCATGGACCGTACGATCCCCGCGTAGAGCCTCCGGCAGGAGGTGTTGGGGCCCCCCAGATTGGGCAGCAGCCGCGACAATGCAGCCGCTGTGCCCATCAACTTTGGCGTCAGTTGCCGAAAGTGAGGCCCAAAGTTCCACCGGCCGTCGAGGACAAGTCCTAGGTACTTCATCGTCGACTCGACGCCGATGCGAACACCTCCCACTGTGATGTGGGATCCCGAGGGTGGTCCCTTCCGGGGCCCGTGGAAACACAGGGCCTCGGACTTCTGCAAGGCCACCTCGAGACCCAACCGCCGGATCCTTGTGACGACCTGCGCAACCCCAGCTGTCGCCAGTATGGCTGCCTCGCGGTGCGTCCTCCCCCGCGCCGTGACTAGCGTGTCATCGGCGTAGCAAGTCAATCACCAACCCGCCTGCCAAGCGTGGTGATTACGGCGAACCCCCCTTTTGGGGGAGACCTATGTCCAGCAGTGGACGTCTTTCGGCTGAATGATGATGATGATGATGAGACTTTAACAAAAGTTGCTTTCAGTTGACGGTTGTTATAGTGGCCGCAAGCGCGACTGCTGAGCGTGAGATCCTGGGTTCGATTCCCAGGTCGGGTAAAAGTATTATTGGGTTTTTCTGTATGGAATTTCTCAGTAGTAGCCCGGAAACTAGATTTGTGCCCGGTTGATAGCAATAGGCTCGCCCACTATTACATGGGACTTAAACATGACGGCGAATTGAGGGTGTACTATTACACCTCTGCCCACCTCATCGGGGAATTCAGGTGTGATGTTAAGTTGCTTTCAGTGTAAACAAGCAGGCAAGCTCTTGTACAATTTAACTTGCTAGTGGATTAAGAGAAATAAAAGTAGGATAGGTACTGTATAATTTCGATACAAGGTCCCTTGAATCAGTGGTAACCGAGTAAAACACGAATCGAACAGAGCAAGACATCTTCTGCGAGGAAGTGATGGCGACAAAAGAAGGAGCGGAGCGGAAGAGAGAAGCAGCTGCCACTCCCCCTTACCGCGCCAGACGCACCGGGCGCCGGAGGGCGCACGACTATCTCCGGCCACCGTAGTGTGTGGCCTGCGGGCGGCGGGTTAGGAGACCCGTCTCCCGATCAGTAACAGGCCCGAGAAGGCGGCGCGCAGTGTTCCGTGCGCGCCTCTCAAGAGGACCTGGGGCTAGGCCCCACAGTAGGAGAGGTCCGTCAGTCCCTGGCGTGCCGTGGTCGCGGTGCATGCAGCTGCGAATCCCGCGACCCCGGCCCAGGGGCAGGAGAAGGAACACTTTGGGTATTTAGCCGGTGAGAGTCCGGCATACCCCTTCGTCTTCTCCGGGCGAAGGGTATCCATGAGGATTACCCATGGAAAAAAAAGGCAAGTAAGCACTTACACAATTGAACTATGTGCGTAAGGATTGAGGGCCATAACCGTGAACCGAAAAACTATTGTTATCAAGATTTTGTAGAAGTTGTAAAACAATTGTAGAACCGATTTAAAAAATTGTAAATTAAAATTTAAAAAAGTTATAGCACTACAAAGGGTGTCCCTCAATCCTTACTCAAGGGTACCTATATCTCGGTAAATGGATGCAAGGAGATGCTAAATCTAAGAACAATATTTAGTAGAAGTATAGCTAAGCATCTCCGCAAAAATTCAGCACGATCAACGAACATACAAAACTTTTATAGAGGTTTTGAACATGTCCCTCAATCCTTATAGTATAACATTGCGTTCTGGCAAAGTGGCTATGTCTAAAAAATTATTTTTTTCGTAAACATTTAGTAGAAATTGTGTAGTAAGCTGTTAAAAAATAATAATTGTAAAATACTTCTCGGTTTAAAAGTTATTACGCTAGAAACCATGTCCCTCAATCCAAAAAACATTTGCACATATTTAACTTGCTATGGGATTAAGAGAAATAAAAGTAGGATAGGTACTGTATAATTTCGATTTAAAGTCCCTTGGACCAGTGGTAGTGGTAACCGAGTAAAACACGTATCCCACAGAGAGAAGACAATTTAATTCAATTCATCAGTTTGCTGCAATTCGATGTAACGAAACCATATTGCGATCTAATTCGATCTCAACACCAGCTGTACAAATTGAACTAATAAATTAAATACTAAACAGGGGGTCTACTCCCTAAGCACGAAGTCTGTGGTTTCGGCCTTAGTTACGAGTGTTTTCTACTCCCTATCACCTACGGACATAAGATTATTTCGGGGCTCGAACTAAGAATGAATGACAACACGATTTGACAGTTGTCCCTACTACCGATGTGTTTTTGCCCGTCCAAAAAGTTGAACTTGGCACTTGTTTTGTTCACTCCTACGTTTCGGGCTACTTTCGGACGGGCAACTAACTTCGTTGACGGACATAGGGAGTAGGCCCCCAGGTACACACGGCTACACATCAAGCTATACATTTCCAGTTTACACTGACCTCTCACTGTAAGGAAATCCTATACAATGCGAGATCAGCTTATACTGGAAATGTACAGCTTGATCTGTAGCTGTGCGTACCATTATTTTTTACGCATGCAAAAACTTAATCTACTTAACGTTTTGTACTTTGTACCGCAAGCTTTAAGTCCAAAGGTTGCTTTAAGTTGTTGACGTATTTACCCAAACGATAACTTAGCAACTTTCTAAATTATTAGCTACTTTTAATACAAGTTTAACGATTTTGTTTATTGGACTTTGAATCGTCTCTGATAAAAGTTGCTTGGTTACAAGTTTTTTATGAATCATCTTGAGCGGTCTAAGTTTAACCGAACTCGTGATCCACTTTATTTATGTTTATCCTTATAGAAGACTGATGTAATTTATTTGGAGTTTTGGTAAGAAGCACTTCGATGCTTTAAATGTAGATAAAAAATAGTATAACAGGAAATACCTACCACAGAAATCTTAATATTTTGATTTTTGTGCGAAATAGTAATTTTGTCCTGCCTACGTTGGGTTCAGTATATATGTCGCAGGTTTTTCATAAAATTAGGTTTTTGATCAAAAACCTAGGTTTTTGATGAAAAACCGGAAGATGACACATTTTAAACTCAATTTCATCATAAACTTGTAACAATCCAGAATTTTGATCAAAAACCTGGACTAGTTTGGGTTTATGATAAAGATCTTGTCAAAATCACGGGTTTGCTTTGTTTTATGACAAATAAATCAATTTAAATAAAATAAATAAAACAATCCATCATCATTGCAACTGTTGTAGAAAGAAAACAATTATTTATTTATCAAAATTTGACATCCATGACCCAATCAATATTCTCCTTCTTCAATCCAATTATGAAATGAAATGTTTCAATTTCACGTACCTATATTAATCTGATTTTGATAAGCCGTCCCTAAGTCCCTGTCAACGGAAATGTATATCAGATTGATCATAAACCCAAACTAGTTCAGGTTTTTGATCAAAATTCTGGATTGTTTCAGGTTTATGATGAAATTGAGTTTAAAATGTGTCATCTTCCGGTTTTTCATCAAAAACCTAATTTTATGAAAAACCTGCGACATATACTATGTTTAAAGGTATTCGTTGTAACTGGTGTAGTATACCTACGGGTTTAAAATATTATCAAATGTTTGTCGCTGACAGGTCACATGGAGTGGAACGGTTTATTTATTCATGTGGTGGAAGCGAGCGTAGCATTTGATTTATAACTAATATCCGTGACGTCAGGAACATGGCGGATATGTTAAACATAAATAATGGAAATATAAAATAATGTAAAAATAAACAAGACTGCCTCGTTGCTCTAGTGGTCGTTAGCGCGACTGCCGAGCGTGAGCTCCTGGGTTCGATCCCCAGGTCGGGAAAAGTGTTAATGAGTTTTTCCGTGTGGAATTTCTCAGTAGCAGCGGTTAATGGCAATATAATAGGCTCGCCTCCTATTACATGGGACTTAAACATAACTGTTTGCGCCGGTTAAATACTACCGTAATAGGAGGCATACATTGTTTGCCGTCCCTGTGAGGCGCACCGTAGCCCGTGCACAGTCGCCCATCCCACGTGTTCTGTCCTCGCTCAACGCTCTCTTGGACGCCAAGCCTGACTGTGATGTGTTCGCGGACGAATGGAAGACGATCTTGTCAGTATCTTTGGAGTATTGTGAGATAAGCGTGTGAATGTCATTAAATATATTTTATATGTATAATGTCTTTAACTAGTGTAATTGGCCAATGGCCGTTTTATGTTAAAGTAAAATAAATAAATAACGGTGAAATGAGGGTGTCATATCTCTGCCCAAACCTTCGGGGAATAGGCGTGATGTTATGTTAAATAATGTCTGTAGGTAACTAGCATAGAATCAGCAAAAATCATTTACAACTTATAAAATACAGATTTGGGTCTAATCGCGTAGAAACTTAAAAGACACTAAATACCTTTTATCCCGTTGTTTCGGCCGAATTACACCGGCCGTGGTCACGGGTAGACTGACTGCATTTAGTACCTTTCCCTCTTATTACAAAAGATGGTCTAAGAAAAACCTAGGTTTTAAAATAGCCCCGTCTCTTTTTGTTATATGACATAAGAAAGTGATGGGTATATTTTAAACCTGGGTTTACCTTAGTCTTGGTTTAAACCATCTTTTGTAATAAGGCTGTTTAAGTTTTTGCGCAATTAGACCTGAATCTGTATTTTTATATTGTGTACAAATCGCGAAAGTTTAAAGACATTTATCATTTACAAGCTTACTTATTGTTTTTAACTTAACGATGAATTTAACTCAAAACTCATTTATTCAAAATAGACTAGAATTACCTACTTACTTAGTTCGTTTTGAACGTCAATGTCTTGTACATTGAGCGATTTCACAAGGGCAACTTACTGGTTTACATGTTATGGTGTAATTTAGTTGTACCTAATTAGTTGTGTACAACGTTATTTTTAGTATATACAAAAACCGAGACACCCCAACAAGATTTTCATCAGAACTGCCTGAATATGTGTTTTTTTTTAATAAATCTCCAAGTTAAACCGTAGTTTATATCGCGTTAAGTTGCCTAGTAAAGTGAGAAATGCCTGAGATGTGCTGTGCAAGGGTTGTCTAATACACGGAAACTGACCGTGCGGACCGTCTCAAGCCTCAAGGTGTCTATTCCCGTCAACTGTTATGGGTAGAAACCCACTTAAAAAAAATAGAAATTAATGAAAAAAAAAATGTGTTGGAAGAAATACGTCAAACGAAAATGTATGTCTAGTGATTCTGAATAAACTAGTTTCAGGTTTAGTATATACTAAAACTAAGCTTGTATATTATATTGTTAAATTCAGCTTATCTATCGCATTAGGTTTACCTACTACCTGCAATAATAGAGTTAAGTTTGGATGTACTTAAATAAATAAATAGACAGCCCACAAAAAAGCCCTCGCTTCACCGCTTCTTAGCGTTTGGGTATGCTGTGAAGAAGAAACGGCGCAACAAACTCCCCAGCAACAAAACTAAATAACTTTTTATACATTTCCATCTAATGTACGGAACCGTCGGTGCGCAATTCCGACTCGCACTTGACCGGTTTTTAATTTGATTCAAACTACTTCAAATTAATTTTCCAGAATGTTCCGTTGAAATTCATTAAAGAACTTGGCGTGGTAAGATTTATAGGCTCTTCAGCTTTGAAACTAGTGTTAATTATCCTAGAATCTATTTTTCTTGTGTAATTAAGTGTGTAATTGAGCAGTCTTAAAATTAATTACTTTAGCTTTTGCTTCTTCTAAAACACCGAGTTTAACACTTTGCAAAGAAGTTACAAAGCCTCGGGCATAAGATTGATTGCACTTTCATTGTCTTTGCTTTAGTATTGTTTCATGGACAGGACTTAATGACTCGTAGTGTAAATAATTTTGGCGCTAACATACTATACAGGGTGTTAACGAATTCGTGTAATTCCTTAAAACCACATGTTCTACTACTGGTGTAGACAGGCCCCGCACGGGATTTAGATTGATTAAAAATAAAAAAATAAAATCCTTTTTTTTTTCATGCGGCTTTGTTACCGTATCTAAACCACCTAATAAAGATTCAGAAAAATTTTTTTTTTTTTTTTGCAAATAATTCATTTTATTTGTGTGAACATTTCGATATTAATTAATGAAAGTACGGCGACACGGCTGGCAGGAACGACTAACGCAATATCGCTCTTTGCAGTCAGATAACTCAAGACTCTAAAAAGACTCAGAAATGGAAAACCAAAAAAACAAGTTTGTTTTTTTTTTTGTTTGATTTTCGACAATTACCATTTAGGGTTAATCTGTGTCATCAGTAGATCACGCGGTTTGAAGGAATTACACGATTTCGTCAACACCCTGTATACATATACACTTTGAAGTGAGGAACAGCACGCTGAAATCCTGTTTCAGAGCGGCAAAGTTTTTTAAGCGTACCAAATAACTTTGCCCCTCTGAAGTGAGGAATAGAACGCTCAAAGTCTGGTTACAGAGAGGCAAACTTATTTTACGCATTTGTAAGTGCTAAGATGAGATATGAGCAGGCCTGAAATTGTCATGGCTTTGAGATTTCGTTCGGGGCACATTCCGTTAAACAATTTTGCACTTCTAATGGGTAAAGTGGAGTCACCTAACTGTTCTTTATGTATTAAAATAGCGGATGTGCACCATATTCTGACGGAGCGCGTCCGGAGTGGAGCCTAAAGAGTCCAGTTATTTTCTAGATTTGATTTTAAGATAGGTAAATGTAACAGCATTCTCGCTTCCCCCTTATCGGGGAAAGCGAGAATGCTGTGTATGTTGGCAAAAGTTGCTATTGTTAAAAGAAGTATGTAATGCTGTCTACATTGGTATAGTCAGTAGCATAGTTAGTACTCTACCGTGATACTATACCGTTCACTCTACCCGTGTATACTAAGCTTATCAGCTCAATCAATGAAATTAGCCGTTTACTATGACTCAACGATAACGTAGGTTTACGAACTTTCATGTATCAAAGTCCACATTTTTTGCCCCCATCGCTTACTGCTTCGTCATGGTAACTAGCAACTATCAAGAACCCACACTAACAGGTTTACTAATTTTGTTGGTCATTGGACTTTGGACTTTGAACTTCTAGTAATTTTGTTCGGAATTTAACATAAAAAATGATGCTTACGTCAATTTATCAAGAACAACATCCTATTTCTAGAATATTATTATTCATCGCAAAATTGATTTGAAAATTAGCATTTTATTACATCACTAGCTGAAGCTCGCGGTTTCGTTTGCGTGGTAAGTCGATAAAAGTATCTTATGTTGTTTTCCGGGTTTGTGGCAATTTCCGTACCAAGTTTCAACAAAATTAGTCCAGTTGTTTAGTCGTGTAGAAGTAACATACAGTACTCGTAATGTTCGTTTCTTAATTACAATAAAAACTGGCCAAGTGCGAGTCGGACTCGCGCACGAAGGGTTCCGTAACAATACCTATAAAAACGGCAAAAAAATCACGTTTGTTGTATGGGAGCCCCCTGAAATATTTATTTTATTCTGTTTTTTTAGTATTTTTTGTTATAGCGGCAACAGAAATACATCATCTGTGAAAATTTCAACTGTCTAACTATCACGGTTCATGAGATACAGCCTGGAGACAGACGGACAGACAGACAGACAGTGGAGTCTTAGTAATAGGGTCCCGTTTTACCTTTTGGGTACGGAACCCTAAAATCGTAATACTGTTGGTCACCTACCTTACATTTACATTATGGAACGCGGATTAAGAACATGAATATGAACATTACTTATACCACGCACATAGATTTATCTTTTATCTTGAAGTGTAGGTATAGGTACCTAGGTACTCAAGCCACCTTCTTCAAACCATCGGTCATGCAAATATCCCTTTTTATCCTTGTGGAAATTCTCATTGATACCTTCCACCCTGAAGAGAGAGGAGGGAGGGTAATGTCAGACTCTTACAATACAATTATATTAATTTCGTTGCATTTGAATAATTATCTTTGTATTCACATAATTAGGATTTAATTCAATTAATATTGTTTTTTTTTTTTTGTTATTATAAATGCGATGTTTTATGCGCTTCACACGTGCTTAAGTACTAATTTTGTACGCCATTAAATGGCAAAACATGTAGCTCCTTCCTGAAAAACATCATGCACTTGTATTATTTACTCATGTTTTTACAAAATAAATATATCTTTATCTCTTTACCGACTAAAACCACCACGGTGATCCTCCGAGGACCTATGGACGGGGTCGCGGGATTCGCTCGTGCATTCAACGAACTTAAAGCTGACGTATAGTAAGACCAAGCATTCAGTTTTTTTTAAGCCGACGTAGAATGATACTACTCATTCAATTCTCAAAGGAAGAAAGAAAGATGATTTATTTTGCAAATATGGGTACAAATGGAGTTACACATAAGTAAAGTTCAGCCATATTTTACCAATCGGCATGCAAAAAATATTAATGAGAAAGCATCACATCAAACACATTAAATTAAAATACAGAGAGAAAAATAATTTAAACTTACATGATTTACCTACTTATTATTCTTAACTATATTAGCAGTCGGAAGAGAAAAGTGCTTTTCATAAAAAAAATCTAAAATATTATAATATAATTTATGAACTAAAAAAATCCGCAGCTTATTTTTAAAAAGTGACAAGGGCAGTTCACTCCAACTTTTAGGCAACAAAAAAATCGAAACTTCTTCATCCCCTAGCGGTTTAGGCTGTGCGTTGATAGATCAGTCAGTCAGCTTCTCCTTTTATATATAAAATTAAATTAAAAGGTTAGAAAGTTGAAATTTTGACAGTAGGTTCCTTTTGCAACGTAGGCATCCACTAAGAAGGGATTTTTCGAAATTCAACCCCTAAGGGAGTTAAATAGGGGATGAAAGTTTGTATGGAAAATCGTCAGTTAACGGGTTCAAAATTTCACGCAAGCGAAGCTGCGGGCGAAAGCTAGTAATGTATAAATGTTTTCTACATACGTAATATCAGCTCAATCAATGAAATTAGCCGTCAACTATGACGTCTAAGACTCATCGGTATATGTAGGTTTACGAACTTTCATGTATCAAAGTCCACATTTTTTGCTCCCATCGCTTACTGCTTCGTCATGGTAACTAACAACTTTCAAAATAATATCAAAGTAACAGGTTTATTCATTTTGTAGTCCACTGGACTTTGTACATTGAACTTCTACTAATTTTGTTCGGAATTTAACATAAAAAATGGCACTTACGTCAATTTATCAAGAACAACATTCTATTTCTAGAATATTATTAATTAACATTGTAAAATTGATTCGGAAATAGCATTTTATTACATAACTAGCCGAAGCTCGCCGTTCCGCTCGCGTGGTGAGTCGATATTGGTAGATTGTTCACAACACATTGCCCGTTATCTCTTTCCGTTCTTTCAGTCCATCCTAAGGTTGTCTGGAAGAGATCGCCTTGTGCGATAAGACCGCCCATTGTACATATTGTGTAAATATTTGTATTCCTTTTTTTTGTTTCCGGTGTATTATGTACAATAAAGAGTATATAAATAAATAAATAAAATAACAATAAGGGGGTGAAGTAGTGTCATACGTCACGGGCGCCATATTGAATCCTGTAGTGTCATTCTGTAAGAAACCCATCTTAATATCGACGGTTAGCTCGATATTTATAATGTCACAGTATGGATAATAGAAGCAAATAATACAAAGATAATCGACAGTATAATCAATAACGTGTAGTTTTGTTATCCATGCTGTGTTATGACAAGTGTCTAATTGACAGTCGCGATCGAGGTGAGATTCTTACAGAATTGCACTGCTGAGCGCAACGAAGGATTCTAGGAATAAGTTCAGAGAATAAGGAGCGAAACGAAGGATTCTAGGAATAACTTCCGAGCAAAGTGAGGTAATTAAGACTAGAATACTGAGTGCAGCGAGGGATTCAAGCTCGCCCAAGACAAAGTCACCTTTATCCCCGAGGAAAATACCCCACTTTTTACACCTTCTGCGAGAAAAGGAAAAGCTAATAGTACTTACTAGAATCAAAGTTTTTTATTAGTTAATTATTTACAGTAGTAGACCTATTTAAAAATAAATAAATTAATGATACGTTAGACCCGCTGTGGAAAGATAAAGTTATGTTTTTGGTGGGTACATTTACCTATTGAGGTTGAGGTTGATTCGCAGTATTCGCGCCGTTTATTTTTTTGTCGCCCGTGACCTAAGACACTGCTTGACGCCCTTGGTGTATAATAGGAATATTCCGATCTGTCCCCCTGATCTGTCCCCTTCGGGGAGCCAATCAGGAGTAAAAAATCGATCAGTTCCCCTGTCACCAAGACGAACGGACAGATCGAACGAATTATTTCTGGTCTGTCCCCTGCTGTTCTTTAGGGGGACAAATAGAAATAAAAGTTTCGTTCTGTTCTCCTGTTACTGACGAGGGGATAGATCAGGGGGATAGATCGGAATATTCCGTATAATCTACTATTACACACGCAAAACTAGCTCAATCAATGAAATTGGCTGTTATCTATGTATGACTCATCGGTATATGTAGGTTTACGAACTTTCATGTTTCAAAGTCCACATTTTTTGCGCGCAGATATACTTAATAACAAACTCTTATTGCTCTGTCATGCTGACTAGCAACTTTCAAATTAATAATAACATGAACCCACAGTAACAGGTTTGTTAATTTTGTTGTTCAGTAGACTTTGTACTTTTACGAATTTTGTTCGGAATTTAAGGGCTCTTACACGCCACGTTTTTTTCAGGCGCTGTCGACGCGCGTCTCACGCAACTATAACGCGCTGCAATCGCGATGTTATCGCAACCAATTTACCTATTCACACGTTCATAAAATTGTAGTATGCAGACGACGACTTTTTCGCGAGCTGTCGACGCGCTCGTAGCGCGGAGTTACATCGATACAGACGTGTTGTGCCAGCGCGTCTCTTTAGCTGCAAACACATACATACCTATACAGCGCGTTTTAATCCTACACGCGTTTTACTTTGCAAGGAGAGTTGCTCACGCGCGTCTGTAGCGCGTTTCTTGTGAGTTTGCAGCGATGCAATCGCAAGTAATCTGCCTATTCCAAGTTTAGCAGCGCCGACAACGCGCGATAGCGAAACGCGCGTCGACGGCGCATGAAAAAAACGTGGTGTGTACGAGCTCTCACATAAAAAATGGCACTTACGTCAATTTATCAAGAACAACATTCTATTTCCAGGATACTATTAATTATTGCAAAATTGATTCGAAAATAAAATTTTATTAGGTACTTAACTAGCTAAACGGACTTCAACTAGTGGTTCCGCTCGCGTGTCGATAAAAATATTTTATGTTGTTTTCCGGGTTTACAAAGTTTCAACAAAATTGCTCCAGAAGTTTAGTCGTGTAGAAGTAACATACAGTTACTCGTAAGGTATGTTACTAAGAGCTAGTGCGCACGGGTGACTCTTGTCACCGTGACTATTTCATCACTCTTATAAAATCGCGCACGGATGGCTTTTGTCACTGTGAAAATCTTGTCACTCTTTCAAGTCCATTGGTATGTGTGTTACGACATGATAACTGGGTGCATCTCCATACGTACTCTTAGATTTTATAAGAGTGATGAAATTGTCACGGTGACAAAAGTCACCCGTGCGCGCTAACTCTAAGACGACACGTTTGGTGCAGTAGCTGGACGATTGGCTTCTGCGCTACAGGTCGCGGGTTCGATTCCCATATGGAACAAATATTGGTATGGCATGGCCTACAGATAGTTGTTCTGGATCTGGGCGTTTGTGCTTGTGAAGATATATGTGTCTGTTTATTAATTACATTAAAAATCGAAATTGTGTCGGTCACCCCCACGAAATATAAAAAAAAACCGGCCAAGTGCGAGTCGGACTCGCGCACGAAGGGTTACGTACCATTATCTATAAAAACGGCAAAAAAATCATGTTTGTTGTACGGCAGCCCCCCTTAAATATTTGTTTTATTTTAATTTAATTATTTATTTATAAGGTGAATATATAACTAGATATTCTGTGAACATTTTAAGCGTGTAACTGTTGCCGTTATCAATATCGAGCAAAAACGAGCAAAAAAAATCACGTTTGTTGTATGGGAGCCCCCTTAAATATTTATTTTATTCTGTTTTTTTTGTATTTGCTGTTATAGCGGCAACAGAAATACATTATCTTTGAAAATTTCAACTGTCTAACTATCACGGTTCACGAGATACAGCCTGGTGACAGACGGACAGACGGACGGACAGCGGAGTCTTAGTAATAGCACAGTAGACATATAAGCTAAACTAGTACTTCAACTACCTACAATCAGATACAATCAGAATCACTAGGAGAATCGATTGATATATTTTTTACAAGACACTTTGATTTTTTTTATAAATTTAAATTTTTGTTTCAGTAGATTTCTATCCATAACAGTTGACGGGAATAGACACCTTGCGGCTTGAGATGGTCCGCTCGGTCAGTTTCGGTGTATTAGACAACCCCTGCATAGCACATCTCAGGCATTTCACACTTTACTAGGGAACTTAACGCGACATAAACTGGAGATTTATTAAAAAAAAAAAACACATATTCAGGCAGTTCTGATGAAAATCTGGTTGGGGTGTCTCGGTTTTCGTATATACTAAAAATAACGTTGTATAGACGGATTTGCAAAATTCTTTTTTTGTTTGAAAGAGTATTCTCCCGAGGTGATCCCATTGAAATTTGGTGAAGATCTGCTGAAGACCCTCGGAGCAATATCTGTCAATTGTCAATACAATGGAACTCTTCAATGGATAACAGCAAATTACCTGGGATTGCTGTAATTGCATGTTTGTGTATTGTTTATGCCAAAATAACTACACAAAAAGTAAAAATCGACTTCAAAGAAAAAAAAAAGTTACAAAGTTGTCAAAGTTACAAGCTTCAGAATCTTCGACCGAAGACCCGAAGTGGGTTTCCTCACTATTACGCCATTAGACACCTCCACCCCCGAGCATATAGCTCTGGCGGCTCCCCTCTGGCCGGCCGATAAAGGCAAGCCAGAGTTGAGAGTCCTGCGGGCACTCTTGGAGTTCCACTCCAGCCAGCCAATAAAGGCAAACTGGAGACGAGGCCCTGACCGACTCTCTGAGGCAATAAGGTACGCAGTGTCGCCACTCAACAACAGCTCGCCATAAGCTGCCCTGCGATTTGTAAGCTTTTCCCTGGTACCTTATTATTATCAACTGGGAAACCTAACATTTCAATTGTTATTGAAACGACTAGGATCCTAGGTACCTCGATATAGCTCTACGTGACTTCAATGCAACGTGTATCCATTGTGTTATACACTAGTATGGGTTTATCTGAGTCGATATATGTTGCGTATATTATCTTTTATTGTTATCGCCTGTATCTGTTTGCTTTTATATTGCACTTATACGGATGTTAGCACCTAATATTGATTTTGCGATAATTTTCCTCTTGACTGCATTTTGCATACATATAAGAAACGCCAAATTTAGAAGACTTTGTCTACGAGTTTTATAAAGAACTAGCTTTTGCCTGCGGCTTTGCTCGCGTTAATTAAGCTCAAAAAAACTCTTAACACACTACTAAAGTTTCCATAATAATATACCTAATTCAATCGTAATTCAAAAGACACGTGGCGCCATCTATGAACGTCATTGTTGTTTATTTTTCGGGATGAAAGGTACCCTATGTCCGTTTCTGTACATCTGACAATGTATATGCAAAATTTTAGGATGATCGGTTCTGTGGTTTAGGTGTGAAAAGGTAACAAACAAATAATCTTACTTTCGCTTTTATAATATTAGCTAGGATTAGGATGAAAGAAATATGATTTATTCTGGACTTGTACAGGGAATTAACTTAATATCCTAGATTTACCTATGGTACTGAGACGTGGACACTTACAGTTACAGTAGTCCATAAATTCAAAGTCCCTCAACGAGCTACAGAGCGAGCTTAGCTCGAAGTTTTTTTAAAGGTTAAGATCCACACCGAGAGTCTCCGGAGAAGAACCGGAGTGAACAATATAATTTGTAGAATCAGTCTTGATGACTCTACAAGCTATACAATTGCTACCGAAGTATTGTCAGATTTGAGAAACAGAGCATGAGACTCCCTCCTCAACTGGATGATCCAACGCTGAGGTTTTTGATGGATGACAGGAGGCAGAGGATCGAGTGTGGATGGCCATAACTTACGTGGGAAATTTGGAAGTCTTTCAGCAGTGTCCGCTTAAGTTAACACCATTCAGAGTTCAATGTTCTAATACAACGAAGTTCATTTATCTTCCGCTGTGAAACACAAACCCACAACAATAAGAAACTGCGCATGCGTGAAGTGTCAAATACAACGCCATCTATGGCCATATTCGTGTACCAATTAAACGTGACATTGATCGAATATAAAATATTTCTAAAGATACTTACAGATATCCTAATTAATTCGTTATACCATAAAACAAGTGCTAAAACGAGCTTTATTGAGAAACAGTCATAATTATACAGGAAAAAAGTGATAACTACCAACAGCTGGGACCCTGTCTAACCTTGACGCTAATAACTAATAAAATATGGACACAATTCAAGTCTGTATACATTGCTACTTAAGTATGGAGTCATGCTTGTTTTAATCTCGTTCTGCCATCAATGTATTCGTGTCAAATCAATATAACCATGCATGTGTTGAGATATTATCTTCTATCATCATTTTTAATCTGTCAGTCGTTGTTCGCGAGTGTTAAAACGCACACAACCTTATTGTTAGTTAATAAATGGATTTGTTATTAGACAAAAACATTGATAAATGAAGTTGTCTTGTTATGTTTATAAGTGTTACCTAAATAAGTTTTGTTTATATAAATAAGTGGCGGTTATTAAGTGTTTGATATATCTGTTATTGTTTTTCTTATCTGTGCGCAGGGTCGATATCCAGCGGTTGTAAAGATGTGAGTACATCGAGCATTTATTAAACGAACAGTGACCTTTTTATTTGAGTTTGAAAACATTACGCTTTTTATCTTTAACTGGTTATGCAGAGTTATAATGTTTAACACGTAAAATAACTTTGCCGCTCTGAAGTTAGGAACAGAACGCTGAGTTCCTGGTTTCAGAGAGGGAAACTTATTTGACGCGTACTGTAAAACTGACAGTTAAACTTGAAGTTGGCGCGTAATATATTTATGTTAAACTAGCTGTTGCGGTTTCACTCGCATCCTAGGGGAACTACTTCATGTACTCGGATAATAAATAACGTAATTTGTGGTTCCCACAAACCAAAAAGTCATCTAAGTATTACATTTTTGGTTTTTGTTGAGTTTTTCAAAAAGCGCTGAATCAATTTCGATAACATTTATGTAAATATGGGACCACCTCTGGAGTATGGTCTACCAAACAAAAAAAATAATAATCAAAATCCATTCATAATTGGTGGATATATGTATTGCGTAACAAACATCAACTCCTTTTTGAAGTCGGTTAAAAAGTAAAAGTATCCCATTTCTTATCCCGGTCATGATTTACCTGTGTGATAAATTTCATCCAAATCCAGCTGTTATTGCGTGATTGCCAAATTCATAAACTCATAAACATTCAAACTTTCACTGCTGTGCGACTTCGTCTGCGTGGAACTTGGAAAATAGCATTATGTCGAAACAACTAAACAATGTATATGTATTTATTTATTTATTTATTGCACAATGTAGTTTACAGAGAACATAGAATAGTTATCTCAAACATACATAGACCCTGTAAGGGTGTTGCAAGGCATACAATAATAGTACCTATTTATTTGTAAGTTATTAAATTATTAGAAAAATAAACATCACATTAAAATAAGGTTACATTGGCGATTAATTACACATATAATGTACCTACTCCATTGTTTATTTCTAATCACATTTATTTCCAATAAGATTACTGCTCATCACCCACCAGGTTACAGCGTGATAATTTCAACGGGTGCAAAGTAAAAAATGGTATCTGCAAACTGGTTGTTCGTAGATGTCATTTTTTACTTTGCACCCGTTGATTTGTACCCTATAACCCGCTCTATCTAATGGACATGTTTGCCACCAAGACGACCCTCTGACCCAAATTTCAACTAAATCTGTTCAGTAGTATTGGCGTGAACCTCAAACATACAAAAATTAAAAAGACGAAATTACCATCACAGTACACGCTAGCGTGTGCTCTTGGCTTTTTAGTGTTCACCTTTGGACCTTGGCAGTTTCTATCATGTTTACAATTATACCTAGGTTATAAAACACTCTAGTCATATATACTAGGTTATTACTAGACAGACAATAGGCTAACCGGAACGCATAACGGATGTGGATGAATATTTCGACGCTTAAGCGCACTTTCTAATGTGGTTTATTTTCAAACGTGAATGTGAGAACTTTGTAGACTTGCTAGATGCTTGGATACTTATTTAATTTGTGACTATATTTTTCATTTTTTTCTTTTGGTGTGCTGTAGATGGTCCTTGGGGACCCCTTCTACTTAACCGGGCAGTTATTGGCGAGACCTGAAGAGTCTCCAGCCATCATCATCTGCCTAGCCTTTTCCCAACTATGTTGGGGTCGGCTTCCAGTCGAACCGGATGCAGCTGAATATCAGTATTTTACATGGAGCGACTGCCTATCAGACCTCCACAACCCAGTAACTGGGTAATACGATACTCTTGGTAAGACTGGTTGTCAGACTTTCTGGCTTCTGACCAACAGTAACGACTGTCAAAGATCTACAAATGACAGCCGGGACCAACGGCTTTACGTGCTTTCCGAGGCACGGAGGAAACTCGCTATGGTAAATGGTCACCCATCCACAGACCAACCTCGGCAAGCGTGGCTTAACTCGGAAGATCGGTCTATGCGGCTGTAATTATTTAGACACGAGCTCCTCACTGTCTCCAGCCAATGGTGGGGAATTAAAATACTTAACATAAGCTAACTACTTCTGCTACACTAACATCATGACTACTTGCAACAACAGCACTAAGGGCGACCCCTAGTGGGCCTCGGACCTTGGCTTAGGGCGTTGTTAGCGAGGGCTCAGGGGAGGGGAGACAGCTTGATGAGGGCTGAATTATCGGTGTGAATTATTATTTTGTGTGATTCCTGCACTTAAGTCTACATTGCTCTCTCATAACTATTCTTAATCATAACTGTACTTGCTCAATTTGTTAAAGATATTGATTTTAAAAGAGGACCCATGAAGTTTCTTGCCTGCACTTCTCCATAGGAAACGACTAATTGGAACCGTGCACCTAAATTCGACTTTTTATAAGCGCCTGTAATGGTTTATGTAAAATTAAAACTTTTGATTTTGAACCGTAGTTTTTTTATACGTATTTTTTCCGTATAGGTAGCTAGTTTTTACTTTAGATTATATATACTAGTTTAGTTTTTGTAAAGGTATTAGGACAATAATAAATGTAGACTTATAATATTTGGTGTGAAAATTCAGTCTAATCTATTTAAATAAATATACCTAATATAATACACATAACTTATGATAAACTACTTTTTGTTTTATTTAGTAGTGTTTTAATATTGTACGTAATCTATACAAGTGATCATGTTTCTGCAGTTTACAGTTTTATTCGACGAAAAAGATTAGTTTTACATTATTTATGTCATTAGTGCCCGTTAAATTATTGTGTAATAGCTACTAAGTAATATTGCTATCGGATAGCATCGCTTTCATCGAATTGTTTGGAAAACAGAGTTACTGAAATGTCGCGTTTGTAACTCAATCACAACATTGACAATATCCAGTGATTAAATGAATGAATGGATCCATTGGAATGATTGAATGAAAAGATATTTATAGTTGGCATGTTATACATATATTATCTGTAACTGGCTGTGTGAGCTTTGCCTGAAATTTTATTCAGGCAAGGACTATGACCTTAGAATAAGTACTAAAGCATAGAAGGCGCCTCGGTACTTGAAAAACGTACAGGAGCATCTGTCAAATAAGAGCAATTTCGAGATTTTGAGCCAAAGCCACGCTAACAAATTAAATAGCCCGCCACTAGTACCGCCTGTCAAACGGCAACGACATTTTAAATTTTGTCGTATAATACTTGTGTCAGTGGCGCGGTGATTTGAAAAAATATTTTAGTCTAGAATTTATATTTAATTAATTGTGTTTTGTATATGTGCACATTGTTCTTATAAATAAGAGTGTGCGCTACGTCCTGAATAGTAAAAAAATGTAAATCTCGCAAGGGATGTACAAAAAATCAAAGTGAAAATATCAGTTTCCACAAGTACGTAGTATTTTTATGTTTATTCATAGATTTTCCGTTAAATATATTTCATTAAACATAAAATTAGTAAAAGTAAGACATTACCTTTTAGAAGAAGTAAAATAAATAAGTATAAACTATCTAAATCATATCTACTTATCAATATGAATATTCGCCAAAGAAATTATTAAAGGGGTGCGAAAATTTTATCGATAAATCTATCGACAACGTGATTTTTGTGTTAGGTTTAATTAATTAGGTATTTATACTTTTTTTTTCATTTAGGTTTCCCTGTGACGAATATTTTCGAAATAAATTGATTGCCGTGGTAGCTCACTGGTTGGGTTCCAAGAAAGCACCACAGACTTTGCTCCAGCCATTTCACTTTATCTTCTTTTACTCGTTCTGGCAAATGGCGGAGACTGAAGGAGGACTCTATACCAACATTATACCTTCAATCTAAATTTAAAAGCCTAAGTTCTTATTGAATTGCATGTCTACAGGAAGTAAAAGAATTCGAGTAATTTCTTTAAAAAAAATTGGGACAGATTAACCCCGCACTGGATTTAGCTTGATTGAAAATAAAAAAATAAAAATCTTTTTTTCTTGCAACATTACGTTCGACATCTTCTTTCGGCCATTCATACAATAGACTATTTCAGATAATATTTCATTGTCTTGTTTATCTTTCAAATAAATGCTGTTAATACAGTCGTAATCTTTAAGCCTGATAGATAAAATAATTAGGAGAAGAGTGAATCTAAACAAAATTAACGTATTAAATAAACGATGATTAACTTACTTCTCAATCAGTTTGCATTTGGTGCCACTAACTTTTGCACCTCTTTACCGTAATTATCTTTAAAATCTTGTATTTTTAGGGATGCAGTTTTTTTATAGATAGAGTGATTCAAGAGGAAGGTTTTAAGCTATAAAACGTACACGTGCGAAGCCGGGGCGGGTCGCTAGTTATACATAAAACAATCATTATTTTGTTTAAAATTTCCAGCGCCTCGAAATTGACAACTTACCTGAGACCACGTGGCGCCGTTCTAGTGACAGAAAAAAATGTGCATGTCCAAGTACATTACAAGGAATACTCAATAATAATGTATTTAACTTTTGTGAAGCTTTTAGTACTTGCAAATTAAATAATAGACATTTATACATTTACGATGACTTTATTTATTGATAGCGATAATAACAGGACCAGTCGAAGTGATGATGCTCGGGAGAGGCCTATGTCCAGCAGTGGGCATCTTTCGGCTGAATAATAATGATATTATAACTTTACTTTTGTCATTATAACTTTCTAAGAAGTAAGTATTTATATGTACTATGGCAATATCCGGCATGGCTGTTATTTGGTTAACAAAATCATAGTCACCTTCTTTCGGCCTTACAATACTACTTCAGATATTTCGTAATATACATTATACGATGACTTTATTTTATCGATAGCTATAGTCTAATAGTGTGAATACCCTCATCCCTAGTCTCTGTACAAAAGGTTACAAAATTATTTTTTACGGCCTGTCAAAAGTTTACCTTTCCCGCTCTGACAACAGCGAGTCCGCCATATGAGTAAATAGCATGGCTATATTTTGATTCGTTTATGCTAAGTAGCGCTCCTTCTATGCTTTAGTACTTATTCTAAGACTATGACAGTATAAATAATAATAAAAAAAATAACATACACAAAATGCTGTTGATGCCGAAAGGGTCATCTACTCAGCATACGCTGGGCGTCAACACCCAGTTGGTACCCTTTTTTTTAAAATAGCTTGAAGAAAGCTATTCTATGTTCTTCGGTTATCAAGTTAATTTTCTGCCAAAAAATCATAAAAATCGATTTGGTAGTTTTAGCCTATTAAACGTCGCCCCTGATGTCTTAAAAGTGTGTAAATTCCCGCCATATTTGTTTAATGCCCACACGTGGTGCCCGGCACTTATGAACACCTGTGTGTGCGTTCAACATTTCAGGGGATTTCAACTTTTCAACATTTCAAGACATTTCTACTTAGCAAACAGACAGATTTGTTTTCTTTTGTTTATTTAATTAGGTATTATACAGTTCAGACAACATAATAGGCCCGATTTGACGTTTGCTTTAAAGCACAAAATAAATGTGTACAGAAGTTGTACGCCATGCTTTTCATTTATCTGCACATAGCGAGCGCACCCATGATAAAATTAAACCAAACGCAACGCATTGGAGTAATTATTATTAGCGTTGACATTACTCCTAGTATTTTGACAGTGTCAAATCGGACTTCTTATGCTTGTTTCCCACGGTGCGTGATATCGCGCACCGCGACGCACGAGCTCGCACCCGTGCACCATGGGCAGAGACTCATCCGTGGTAACGCGGACGCGTGCGGAGCGGTGCGCCGTATCCACATCACGCACCCTCATAATGTGGCTTCCCACGGTGCGTGATTTTACGGATGATGCCACGCACAGACGGTGCGCGCTACCACGCACCGTGGGAAGCCAGCTTTAGATTATCACGAGTGTAGTTAGGATTATTTACTTAAAGACAGAAAAGACACTGTACTTAAATAAATACAATAAAATCTAATTTTAAACAGTTGTTGCCGACATCATTAATATTGCTAATGTGTCTGGTACCTGTTTTTGTATATTTAACCAGTAATAAAAACCGTCTTTAAGGTCATATTGTCATCGTATTTTTAATTATATTTTGTTTTCTTCTTTGTGTGCCTCGCAAGTAGATCCGTCAGATGTTGTCAGATCCGTTTTTCGAAATACTGAGAATTAGGCTTGGCGCAAACGGGAAACCGACCACAGCCACCGGTGGCTGTCGCGCGCTACCGCCACATTTGTAACACGACGAGCGACAGCCACCGGAGTTCGGAAGCCGCCATACTGCTGCGCAGTCTTACGATTGACTCCGACACGGAAAGTTTGCTCGCACTATTGTTAACACGCAGACGACGTAGACAATATGTAGAACGTCTAATGGTTAACTAAGGGTGGAGCAGTGCGACAGTGTCGGCGTCTCGTGTGGCCCGTAGCGACCACAAGTGGTGAGTCGCGGACACTGCTGTAGCGAGTGACCGCCACCGGCTACACGTGTGCGGCGCATCTATAAAGTGTTACTGACGTTATGACATTAAATGATACCACGTGTTCTATGATGTGTTCTAGTACCGTACACAAAAAATCAGTTACTTCCAAGCACATTTTTTTTCGCATGATTTTTCAATTTCACTCATTCATGTAGATGAAGGCACGTTGAAGTGGAAACTTATGTTAACTATATCTGTTCTACACTTGTAAATAAAGATAATTTTGGTTTAAACGGGTCGTAGATTTACATAACTTCGCGTAGAGATCTTGATATTCGTAAAATTATTAAATCGCACGAAAATTCCTGTGACTAAACTGTTGAATGTACATGATTGATTATTTGTGTTCGGTAGTAAAACTCATCATAGAATACGTGGTTTCATTTAATGTCGTAACGTCAGTAACACTTTGTATAAAAATATATGAAAAAGTGTGGTAAGTCGCTGTCGCTGGCCACCAGTGGTTGTGGTCGGTGGCTCGTTTGCGCCGAGACTTAAATTAAATAAAAGCGGGTGGGATAACGTTTTAAGTGCATTTTTAAGGGTTCGACGCCTGCATCAGCTGCTCCGTTCGCCCTATGATATAGCTGGCTCTGGTTTTGTTTTTGATAAAGCTGGGATTTTGCTATTTCAAATATCTATCACAATGTTATTCTCGCCCGGCCCTTCTCGCTACCGATTTCTAAAAGGCCGTTAAGTGAGTAAGCCTAACTTTGAGTTCTGAGCAAATACGTGGAAAATGTTGTCCCAAGAAATTCTGAAGAAACACAGATGTTTTTGTTACACCAAATTATTGGACTTCTTTTAAGCTCATTGTATAACTTTTAATGAGTTACAGGACTAATATTGTTTTTAAAATTAAAGTTTTATTTTTAGTTACGTTTTTTTTGCTCTTAAATGTGACCATCTACAATATTAATGTCTTTGTAAAAGTCTCTGGATCTTGTAACCGACAAACGATAAAAAAGTCACCCAGAAATCGAATTGCAATCGATAGGTACGGTCAAATTGTGTGCACAAGAATTTCCTAGAACTATCTAAATAAACGTACCCAAGCTGCAATATCCTAATCCGTGGATATCGGAGTTATGGGTTGTCAAACTACCTATGCAAAAAATCAACTTTTGACTTGGGATTTTCAACTGCTGTTCTGCAGACAAACTAAGATTGAAATAAATGAACACCCTATAATACCGTCAATGACAATACAATACCATCAATGAGAACTACAAGTATTTTTACTTACTACTATTATTATTTTGTCAACTGTACTATATTATTCTTAGTGTAATAATGTTAATAGTATCTATGACGTCGTTGGTACGTAATACAATCGACAGCGACTATTTTAGCACAACAGCTGTGAAAATCCGAAGTCAAAAAGTTGATTTTTAGCACATTTCGTAAATTGTAGCCGCAAGGAGACTGCGATCGAAAAAACGTAAACGACATCGTCAAAAACCAAAAAGCGCAGTTCAGACTACTCTATAATATGTAGCATATAGCAAATATTGTATAGCACAACGATATCGCTCAGCATACCTACATTTTATTTATATTATAAAGTATTGGCTTGCTGTACGCGATTTTGAGCGATTCTTAGAGCTATATCGCAAGATTCTCCGGTCTCCATCCCGACTCACTTCGTCGCCCGACGGACCGCCGTCAAATAACTTGCTATAAATAGTAGACCGGCTTACGATATAGCGTTTGGCTGGAGACCCTTCAGGTCTCACCAATAACTGCCCGGTTACGTAGAAGGAGTCTCCAAGGAACATGTACAGCAGCCCAATAGAAAAAAAAACTATATAGCGTATAGTGTGAACGCCAGGTTATTTAGTTATAGCTTATTTTCTATGGTTATGACTTATGACTTATGACGCAATATGTTTTATATAGCGAAATAGTATAGCGTAGTCTGAACTGCGCTTAAAATAGTTATTTTATCAATGTTTTGTTTTTTTAAATATTTGAAATTCTTTGTACGTTAACATTTTGTAGAGAAACAACAGGAATCAACTTACAGTGATTAGGGTATAATTTCACATGAATTACGAAACGTACGTAAATGGAATAACATAATTGCTGTTCGCAATTAATCTTGCGAGTAGATCCTGTGTTAAGTACATAACTGTAAATTAATTTCTGTGACACGTTAAGAGGAAACGTTGATAAATGGTAATTAAATGTTCCTTAGCGTAATAAATGATCGGAAAGATATTATGTAGAAAGGTACACTGGTACACACGGCTACACATCAAGCTATACATTTCCAGTTTACACTGACCTCTCATTGTAAGAAAATCGTATACAATGCGAGATCAGGTTATACTGGAAATGTATAGCTTGATCTGTAGCCGTGCGTACGTCAAGTACCTATGAATGAATGACAGAATTTGTATTATTACAACTATACAAGGTTAGTCAGAAAGGGGGTACTAATCCGCAGGCCACTTAGAGAATCACTGATGACTCTTTAAAAGCAACTGTTAAAACTTCAAAATTCGATAATTTTTATTTAGTTATGTATCTCTATTCACGGCTCATCTTGCGTGCGGAAGATGTCCGGTCTTTTGGAAGGCATACACGGGGACACAGGTCCAACGCGCAGAGGCCCCTTTGAGAACTTTAATCTAAAATGGGGTGGGGCACCAACCGGGGACTATTGGAGTACAGTCATGGACCGTCCCAGGTGGGTGCAAGACTATTGTAAAATATGGTGAAAAATATCTGGTCTATGGGAAGGGGCGTTAGGTGGACTAGATAACTTCTATTGCCGGAAGAAAACGGCGTCTGCCTTTCAACATTTAAAATTGAAAAGTGTTGGCAGACGGTGACTCGCTAGCTCACTAGCTGGGCCCCCTAAAAGCCGCCAGTACATAGGCGAAGGGGGCAACAAACGTGTGAGCGGCTACGGGTGTAGAGAGGTGTGGGGGTTTCGCCGTCGCGGGTCTAAAAGACCCGGAGTGGGTTTCCCCGCTATTACGATTATTTAGTTTATTATTATTTTAGTTTTTTCAAAAAATTTTAAGCCCTGCTTTAGTTGCGAATTCAGAAAATGGATTGGTTTTTAAGATAATTATCACTACATAGTATATAACGTAGTATAAAGTCGCTTCCTGCTGTCTGTGTATGCTTAGATCTTTAAAAATACGCAAAGGATTTTGATGCGGTTTTTTTTAATAGATAGAGTGATTCAAGAGGAAGGTTTATAGTATAAATTGCACCCGTGCGAATACGGGGCGGGTCGCTTGTAGCTGATAAATTGGTGTTTTATTTCGAAAATTTTATATTTTTAAGAGTTAACAATAATAAACTTTTGTGGTGTGTCAAACAATAATTTTGTATGCATTCAGATAATAGATGATCATTTCACTTATTAGTCCTGCTGGACCCATATAATATACCTATGCCTATTTTTATTTCTTTTGGAGTGCATATTTTGATGTGCAGTTAATATTTTTGATAGGAATCTAGAATATTTTGTTGAAAAAATTAAATTAAATTCTTGAAACTAAACTTGAAACTAAATTCTTATGTGCCATGCGACGCGCAAATTCAAGTATTCAATAATATTAATTGATGTATTTTTATTATGTTATTATGATGTCTAGGTAACCACAGACTAAATATGCAAACGTGATTTGCATAGATTATAAATTAAGTCAAAGTTTTATCTTTTATTGTTTTGTGTTTGGGTTGCCAGGCAATTATATGTTTAAATTAAGGAATTGTTAATTATAAGAATAATTATGCAATTAATTTTAAGTATGCTTGATGCTTGTGCGTCTGTTTGAGCGTAGGAATAAATACTTTTTCTTTCTTTAAAAAAAAAAAAAACATGAATATTTTGGTGCGCGGTTAAATACTACCCAAAATAAAATAACAAACCGAATCGTTTGATAACTATAACTTATCGAAACGTTCTGACTCAGGGGGTTGATACACCGATAATAGAACTTTGCTGAAGCAGATTGGATGTCTGTTTTTAGATACTGAAATAAAATCTTCACAATCGTTATGCTTCGGTAGCCATCCTCTTAAATGTTCCTTTGTCCCGAGTTAATTGGAAACGACCTTCTGTTTTCTTAACTATTTATTTGTTTATTTATTGTGACTTGAGGGGTACGTGGTTAGTTAACATCAGATAATACGATTTGCAAGGTTCAGCTGCACTTGCCACGGTCAGTCCGTGGATGGGTGACCATTCGTTACATATCCTAGACTCCGTGCCTCGGAGAGCACGTCATAGGGGATTTACACGGTTCGATTTTCGACTGTGTAAATGACAATTCGACTGTCTACAAAAATAAAAATAGCTCGCTTGCTTCTATTAATGATTTTTTTTGGGGAAATTATAAGTCTAGCCACAAAATTATTTATCGGACACGTGATTAAACTTCTAATTTTATAACTAAGCAACGGAAAAATGACATAGCCTCTAATAAACTAATTGGTCTTTTTTACAACGCCCACTAAATATTGTATAGAAAGCGTCAAGTAAAGATCATCAATTATTGTGACTTGTCCTTCTTATTTATGCATTGACACCTAATTTACTAACTCGGCCACGGATTTTACACTTCGTCACCATTTTACGTTTTACAGCTTCCACGCAATGTCCTCAAAAAAATGTAATTCAAGCTTCTACAGAAAGCATCATTTATTATAACTTAGCATGTAAAATAATACATCTCTTTTATCGTGAAAATAGCCACTGCATGATTTGGCGCGAGTACGCGAGACGACAGCGACCGGCCATTTGCACCAATCAGAGAGCGCCATTCGACTCATGTGACGACGAGTTGAGTTGTTCACGTGTAATTGTTTATTGTCGTTCGTGCGTTCGTCCCAGACACGGATAGGTTAGGTTCGAAGGGGATGACGGGGGCTAGAGTGAGCGAGCGAAGCGAGCGAACGAAGCCCCCGTCATTCCCTTCGTGTTAGGTTACTTTAAACCCTGCACACAGTAATAGGAGCCCCGCTCAGCGGGGCTCCGTCGACTTAAATAACCGGGTAAACTTAGGTGTACCCGCCATTCGGGCTTTACCCGTAACACATATATTTTTAACCATTCGTTTTGGAAAGTCTTAAGTTTAACCGGTTAAAGATGAAATCATTTATCGCAAAAGAACATTGTATTGCACATTAGCCAGAAACATAGCATTAACCGGTTAATCTTAAGTTTATATTCACACCTATCATTAACCGTAACATATACATTATACTGAGTTATTTACTGTAAGTAAAATGATGGTTATTCAATAAACAAATTGATTTTACAAAAATAAAGTCTTTTATTTTGTCTCTTCTCAATAGCTTCTGATAATATTAGTGGCCAATATACCGACTATTTGATGACATTTTTAGCAAAATTTTGACGATTAATTAATATGGGATGAGTTACATTTTAAACGTACTGAGTTAAAAATTTAGAAGCTAAATAAATATATTTTTTGATGTCATTTAATAGTATTTTAGAAGTTTACTGTTAGAATGCATGCTACAAATTTAGATGCTAAAAAATAATCACTATGCTGAGTTGTATTTAGAGTGGTTTACATAGAAGATAACTAGTGGCTAAGATAGTATTATTCAGATGCTCGTTAATTGTGGCTGACTTAGTAATTTAGAAGGCAACATACATTTTTAGGGGCGAATAATGATATTAAAAAGAAGCCTGTTTAATTAGCACCCATTTTTTCATACCTTGTAAGATACAATAAAAATCTAGTTTGTTAAACACTCTTGTTTCATATGTAACTTGTTATTCACTTCATACAAATATATACTTAAATAAACATATCTTTTTCTAAAATTGACAACCTGTCTAGTCTACTGACGGTTAACCTCGTCAGTGTAAAATTTTAATTGTTTATATTTAAGGTAATTAAGATGTTAATTTAATTTTCAAAACTTAATTACCTAGTATGAATGTGGATGGCTATAAGAAAAGAGGTATAACAATGAAACGATGGATGGATTGTGCGAAAGATGATAACATTATGGCTAGGAAGGAAGTGAACATTGATAGCTCAATTTACACCGCGCCGCTAGGGACGTGTGGCGCTAGTTCTTTTCTGCACATGTGGCTTCCTTGGAAACCATTCGTTTTTATGTGTAGGTTTATGTTTTTATCTTTATTATTTAGAGATCTTGATTTATCTTAATTCATACAGAATTGATTTACCTATATACTTTTTTTTTTGTAAAAAATATTTTGATTTTGTTTGTAGAGTCAATTAATTTATTCACCTGACAGACAGAACTGTTTTGCTGGGGAGTTTGTTGCGCCTTTTCTTCTTCACAGCATAAACACTAGGAAGCGGTGATGGAAGGGCTTTTTTGGGGGTAGTCTTTTGTTAATCTGACGTTCAAAAAGAACTAAGTAATTCTAGCCTATTTTGAATAAATGATTTGAGTTGAGTTGGACGGGCGAAGTTGCACTATAGGTAGGGTTTTTTACATATTGGTACAGAACCCTAAAAAGTGAACACGTAGTATGTACTAGGAAATTTAATACCACAAATGCATGCTGCATGAATTTTGCAGGATCACGAATGCGGCACTACACGTGAGTGAGCCGTGAGGTTTGCGGTACTGTGAAATAAATCTAATTCCGAAAGAACTGTGTATGTTCGTGTATCCGAATGTGTGTAACACAATATATTTTCTTACGTACGAGCATTGACAAAAGTATTGGTAATAGAGGAACGTACTTAAAGCTGCTTATAACTATGTGAAGTATACTTCGCTAAGCGAGTCCATTTCAGAGCGCTTGTTGTCAGCCGTGTGCGCTGTGTATTAGGTATGCAATTCGAAAATAAGTAATAAATAATAAGATTGGATTTAAAGAACGAAACAACGAAAATATTTCCGAAAGCATTTGAATGCCTCGTCATTTCTTCGGAAATATTTTCAGTAACAATATCGTTTTCAAAATTATCATATACAGGGTTAATTGAAGAACACCAACAATCTCGTGACCGGTTGCGTCCAGCGTGTCGTCCCAGGACGACACCGCCATTGTTTATCTATTGTGTATTGAGAGGTTAGGAGTCATTGTACTTATCATTATGAACGTGTATCGGCTACATTACTCTACAAAGGCCCAGGAGATTGTAGAGTACATCCGAGTGAAGACCGATTCCACCCTGAGGATCAAACGGTTGGAGTCTCGCCACAATGTTAATTTCAATTCCTTTGTGGTGAGAGAGCCGACTGAACACCTGTCGACGTTCATGAAGGACGAATTTTGGCCGAGAGGTGTAGCGTTCCGACGATTTCGGGGCCAGTTACCAGACACCGCGCGACACACGACGCCGACTCCTCGTGTGATTTAGTGTTAATATTTTACTGTTTATTTATAGTATTTTTGTTAGTTTTGTAAGTTTTATATTGTATTGTATTATAGTATTTTGTTAATATACATTTTTTATGTAGTGGGTTCGCCTAGCTTCCACGACACAGGGAATCCTAGTGTGGAAGCTAGTGCCAAATGTAAGTTTATTTTTACAATAAAGATAAAGAAAGATCATTATGATTTTTTTTTCTATAGGACCAAATCTGAAATCGCGAAAAAAAATCAGCTGTTCCTTACATTTATGTTCGCTTAGCTCGTCAAAATGTAGGGAACAGCTGGTTTTTTTTTCGCGATTTCAGATTTGGTCCTATAGTAAAAGTTGTTCATAATGATGAGTACAATGATCCCTTAAGAGGTTGTTGGTGTTTTTCAATTAAATTCAAAGTTAGTTTGACGCGGGTGCTGATGCGCGTAGCATGCGCTTAGCGGGCGCGTGTCTTCTGAACGCGCCCTAAACCGAACTGATCAATCAAATGACAAACAGGGGCCCAATTCTCCTAAAATAAATTGTTGCCAAACGCAATCGAACCACAACCGTCAGTCAGTTTTTGTTTTCGAAAACTTTCAAAATGATTGATTTTGTTTTTTTAACCGACTTCAAAAAGGAGGAGGTTCTCAATTCGGTTGTTTTTTTTTATTTTTTATGTTTGTTACCTCATATCTCCGTCATGTATGAACCGATTTGAAAAATTCTTTTTTTGTTTGAAAGGGTATACTTTCCGATTGGTCCCATATAAACTTTGTTATGATTAAACCATGAACTTCAGAGATATGGAACGGAACTCCTCATCGGATCAAAGCAAAATTCTCAAATTACTAGTATTGCTTTGTTTATATTTGTTGTTGGGAACTGACTACTTGAAAAGAGGAGGGGGTGCGTGTCCCCCCCCTCCCCCCCTTTGGAATGTTTTCATTATATCGTGTAAGGTATCATTTGAAAGGACTTTTATGCCCGACTACGTCAATGCCAAAAAAAAGGGTTATGAAGGAGGGGGTTAAAATTATGACACTAAAACGTATTAAATAAAAAATAAACTTTAAAAAAAAGTAAAAACCGACTTCAAAGAAATACTAAAAGGAGTAAAATAATTACCATAATATAAAATTAACAGTTTCAGAAGTCGGTGCAACTCTACACTGAAGCAAATAGAAGCCACCGACTTCTGAAACTGTTAATTTTATATTATGGTAATTATTTTACTCCTTTTAGTATTTCTTTGACGTCGGTTTTTACTTTTTTTAAAGTTTATTTTTTTGTGTCAAACAATTTGATAGCTTTTGAAATTGAGAACTGTTTGAATGAACGGTTCGGCCTTGGTTCGGTTGTGATTTATCAAGATTTATTTTAGGAGAATTAGGCCCCAGATAACAATTACCTAACTGAATCGAAACAAAATTAACATTGTGGTGAAATTGGGACGCCTCTAGACTAGACACACAAATCAAATCGATTTAAAAGTCAGTCAATATACTATTGCGTTATTTGATATCATCTTTCTTATCTTTTCTTTTTTCTATTTCAGACCATTCTTCGATGTCTACGCGAGATACACAGTCTAATTAACGTGAAGAAGCAGAAGTTAATGAGCTGATAGCCAAAAATGTACTTAACATTATCATTGTTGGGGGTCATCGCGTTCATAATATGGAGACTCCTGGATGACGAGGAGAATCCTCTAGACAAGTTGCCTGGACCGCCGCGTAAGCCGATTATAGGATGTGCTTTGGAATTTCTAAGGATTACTCCACGTAAGTACCTTTAGATAATATCTACACACATCAAAAAAAGTTTGCGATCACTTTGAAAAATCGAAATCTTTTTTGTTACGGTAGATTATATTATGATTTCTTCTTCTTTTTAGATTCTTTATTTAAAAATATAGATTTAGAATATAAAACAGTTCAATTCTTGATAAAGTTAAATTTAAAAAATTATATCAGCTTATGATCGCAAACTTTTTTTGATGTGTGTATGTATCGGATCTACACTAGGGATTTGATATTCGGATGCATATTAACCTAAAGTTAATTTTTAGTTATGAAAGTGTGGAAGCGGCTCCTTAAAATATATTATTTGTAAAAAAAACACCGGGAATGCATAACATAAGTCAGGTGTATAGTATGGCACCGACTTCTTAAAACGATTTATTAAAAAAAAAAACCCCAGGATTCCTGGATTGCATAATTATTTAAAATTAATGTTTAACCTCCGATGCAAATATCTGTGTATGTAGAGTGTAAGAAGAGGAGTGGTGTGTGTTAGATAAATAAAAAAAAACATAATCTAACTACTATTGTAAATGTGAAAGTAAGTTTGTTTGTTTGTTACCTTTTCACGCTTAAACCACTGAACCGATCATCCTGAAATTTTGCATATACGCTGTCAGGTGTACAGAAACGGACCCTACGTTTCATCGAGAAAAAAAGTATTGTTCCGGAGGAAAACAACAATAACGTTAATAGATGGCACCACGTGTCTTTCGAATCATGATTGAATTATGTTATTATTGAAACTTTAGTAGTGTGTTAAGAGTTTTTTTAATGTATAACCCGAATTCATTTTCAAATTCTAAATTAACGCGAGCGAAGCCGCGGGCAAAAGCTAGTAATAACATAACAATTAGTTATCTACTACTAACAGTTGTACGGTTTTCTTCCATGCAAGAGCGTCCGAGTTCGAACTCGGCCAGCACCTCTGTCTTTTCGAGTTCATGTACGGATCACAATTTGATTATTACTTGCATTAACGGTGAATGAAAACATCGGGAGGAAACCTGCAGAACTGAGAGGGCTCCATAAAGTTCTCACTGGTGTGTGTAATCCGCCAACCCGTACCAGGCCAGTGTGGTGGACGGAGGCCTAAACCCTTCTCATTCTGAGAAGAGACCCGTGCCCAGCAGTGGGACAGTACTGATAAAAAAAAAAACTAGTTTAATAAGGATTTTGTTATGGAGACATGAAAGGGGATAGCGCACAATCAGAATTTTTGGTGCAAAAGGGGAATATTCTGATCCGTCCCCCTGATCTGTCCCCTCGTCGGTAACAGGGGAACAGATCGAAACTTTTTATTTCTATTTGTCCCCCTAAAGAAGAGCAGGGGACAGACCAGAAATAATTCGATCTGTCCGTTCGTCTTGGTGACGGGGAACAGATAGATTTTTTTATCCCGACATGCGTTGCAATGCGCTTTTTCCTACTTACTACTTACCTTCAGAAACAAAATCAAGATAGTACTTAAGAAAAAGTTAAAACCATTTTCAGGCATGCGGTAAACAAATGAAGAATATGGATATACTTAGATAGTTTCGTTTTTATTTGAATATCAAAATTTTCTTTCATAAGAACCTTCTCCTGACAACTACGAAGAACAACAATTTTTTTGCGAAAGCGGTCCTTCCGCTTACGCGTGATACCGTGACCAAGGGAAATAGGGATTCATTTTTATATATATAGATTGGCCCCCCTAAGGGGACAGATCAGGGGGACAGGTCGGAATATTCCGAAAAAGGGACGTCAAGATACAGCTCCTAAACCTTATCTGGAAGCTCACTTGCACCTTTCTACTTCCACACCCGCGATAAAGTCTCCAATTTGTCAGCTATGCGCGTTAACGTGCAGCAGCGACGCTGGATCGCTACCTACCAACCAGGGACCGAAAACCCTTATAAATTACGGTACCGTAGAACGGGGTCACTTTGATCAATTTTTTGAGCTTCATGTGTTTGTATCTTATTTATTTTCGCTTTTAGCTGCTACATCAAAAATATTCCATATAGACTGAATTAACTTGAGATATTTAAAATCACATAGACTAGATAAATAAAAAAAACTACATAGCATAGTTTTCGATAACAAAAAGGAGTAATTTCCTTATCAAAGTCGGATCGTAGGCTTTTACTTTGATAATCCCTGTTTCAAAATAGCCCCAATTAGGACTCGACTTTGTACATATTCAGGGGTGTGATTTAGTATTATTTATCTTCGCCACCTAATTTCGCAGACACGGTAAAATTGGAAAACTGTCAACGTTGCCTATTCAATTAGGTTAAAATGCATAAGTTCCATTTTTACAGAGATACATGACCAAAGGCAATATTTTTAGTAACTATCAATGTCGCCCCTTGATATCAAAGTAACCCCAATCGCTGTTACTTGTATAAGAGGCTACCTTAACAGTATGGTTACCTTTACTCTGGTAATCCAAAATATAAGGGTAACCTTTAATTTCGGTGACCAATTAATTTGCTACCGTTTTGTACATCAGTTTTACCTTTGTCTGGGATAGGTAACTTATAAAATTTCATGGTTACCGGTAAAATTTCGGTTACCGCTTTGTAACCCATAAAAACGCGACCGAAATGTAGGCAGGTAGGTAGACAATGGCGCCGTATCGCGAACGCTCGATAGTGCTACGTGAGGCGCGGCACGAGTAACATACAATTTTTATTACGGTTACCGGTTTAAAAAAACTTGATACCGGCAGTATCGATTTTTTTTGATGTTAGCTTTATCTTTACCTTTAAATTCAAAAGGGGTTGTAACCAAAAAATACCGTTATTATTCATGTCGGTTTTGGTCATTGCTACCAATCTTGCTGACTGGCTAATCTTTTCATTACGGCATGAGCTATTCTCATAAAGCTTGTGTAGGATGAGAGAAAAAGTTTTTCTTTTCGAATACAGGATCTGATTTCACGGCGACTTTAGAAGCGAGTTCTAAGGGTGTGTCCAGACCTGGCGAATGCGCCGCAAAAGCGCCGCTCGCGAGCCGCTTGTGAACTGCGCGTGTTGCTCTCGTGCGGTTACAGCCTACGTTCGGTGCGCCGCTCTTGTGCAACTCCAGAAAGGCTCGAGAAGGGCGCACGTGGCGCGCGCTCAGCTCGTGCGCACATAGCTTCTTTCGCGTTTGAACTATGAGCCTGAGTTGTGAATTTGCTTCCGAAGATGTCGGACCATACGACTGCCGTTAGCATAATCTCAAACTCAAACTATTTATTTGCACACTAAGGTTATAATACAGGTCTTATTATATAAAGTAGGTACAGCTTAGCAACCTTTTCCAGGTGTTGCAATATTTCAGGGCTCTAATTAAAGTATACATATTTATAAATTTACTTATGTGTCTACTTAGTACATAGTTCCTAATTTTTGACTATTGTTATATTTAAACACATTTTTAATTATGGATAGGTACTAGAACTAAAATAACATAGTTTATCGAGTAATTCGTTATCGAGTATATAGGTATTGGTATAGTTGCTGCGGCATCGGCTATTTTATTACTGACAGCGAGATTACTGAACCGCGGGCGGTACGCGCGCATTCCTGCGCCGCTCGAGTACGGCGCGTAGCTTGCGCGCGAGCGGCGCGCGTACGGCGCAGGAGCTGCGTACGAACATGAAATGCACGTGCGCAGTTCGCAAGCGGCTCGCGATCGGCGCATTTGAGGCGCGTTCTCCAGGCCTGGACACACCTTAACAGAATAGTACAGCTGAGACCCATGTGACGTCCTGTAGAGATCAAACGCGATGACATGGCACGCCCCTCCGACATCTGTCTTCAATGTGTATATGTGTTACGGGCAACGTGATTAACTGGGCATTATTAATAAGGACCGCCCATTATTAATAATGCCCAAGTGCGATGGGCAAAGTGATTAATTTATCACTTTGACCGGCCATTATTAATAATGCCCGACGGCCCGTGGTCCATGTAATAAGTCAGTGTTTGCGCAATAAAAACAAATGAAAAACTTAAGGGGATGTTTGGAAGGTTGTTTGGGTTTCCAAAGGAGTGTCAACGGAGACCCGCTGCACGGGGCTCCTATTTCTGTCTGCAGAGTTTAAAGTAACCTAACACGAAGGTGATGACGGGATAATAAACAAAAACACTACAGTTCACATATTTTATTACTTTGCCCAAGATAGGGCATTATTCATAATGGCCGGGAAAAGTGATTAATCATGCTGTTTTAATCACATTGCCCAATTGAGTCGGGCATTATGAATACAGACCGGCCATTATTAATAGTGCCCGGACTTATCAAATTGCCCGTAACATATGCATAGGTATGCCAACGAGTCACCACGTTTGTGTTTGATATTTAGTAGATTTATTGCTCGACTAGTGCTTAGATAATTAAAGTGAATAAATGACACATTGTAAATATTCTATCTCACACATTTGAATTTGCATTGTTAATGGAAAAGCCTGCCATGGTAACGTGCTCTCTAATCTTCAAGTATCTAGTACAGCGGTGAAAGTTTGCACTAACTGTTTTAATGAGGCAATTATCATGTTTTAATTATTACGAGAGTTTCTATTTAAGTAATATTGACGTAAGCATAAGTTAAATTCTTAGTCCTAAGTTTTAGTAATTAATGCTAGTAAGTTTTAATAACTATTATAGAATATTAATTAATAATTAACAGGGTTTTGTATGTTTAGAATAGTTGAAGACAGCGGTTCCCAAACTTTTTTTTCTCATAGAGTACTTTCAAAATTTAGCTGGTTCCGGTGGACTCCCTGCAGCTACATTTCTACCATATTACCATACTAGCTTTTGCCCGCAGCTTCGCTTGTGTGAAATTTTGAACCCATAAAGTGTCGATTTTCCATACAAAATTTCATACCCTATTTAACTCCCTTAGGGGTTGAATTTCGAAAAATCCTTCTTTATTCCTTGTCTAAATTATAAAGGAAACCTCTGTGCAAAATTTCAGCTTTTTAGGTCCAAGGGTTTGGGCTGGGCGTTGATGAGTCAGTCAGTCAGTCAGGACTCTCCTTTTTATTTATATAGATAAAATGTGAAGAGTAGATCTTTTTGTCACGCCAACGTAGACCTCGTCGAATCTCCCGTGGACCCCTGGGGGTCCACCTGGATCACTTTGGGAACCTCTGGTCTAAGATGAAACTGAAAGGAAATTTGGTATTTGAAAATGTCGTACTACATGTTATAAACATAACATAACAATACGCCTGTATCCCCCAAAGGGTTGGACAGAGTAATACCTTCATTTCGCCGTTATATTTAAGTCTCATGTAATAGGTGATGTATATTTATTAATATGTGGGTACATGAATAAATAACCAGTCTTGATTTAATTCGTCAGTTAAGTTCTAACAGTGCGGAAGTCAAAAATGGCTACTTAACAAGAGAGTGAAAAAACTATTTAAAACGAGCGTAACCTACTCTGAACGCAATATTGTTTTTAATTATCATTACAAATAAACTCTTTGATGATTTAATAGACCTTTGAAAATCCTAATAATCTTTTTAATTTCAAGTAATACTGTGGCTTTCCTAGTGTTTTCTGTTTTTGCAACAAAATGACTTAGGCACTGTTAGAATTTCACTGACGAATTGTCGTTTCATTCAGATCATGGTGACAGCGGTGCTGTGAATTTCCGCATTTCGTTAGATATTGTGCGAAAATCAGTGATTGTCGTAGCATCAGAGAACGTTTAAATAGATACAACTTGTTTTGAATAATGGAACATCGGACCTACTCCCTAAGTCTGTCAACGAAGTTAGTTGCCCGTCCGAAAGTAGCCCGAAACGTAGGAGTGAACAAAACAAGTGTCAAGTTCAACTTTTCGGACGGGCAAAAACACATCGGTAGTAGGGACAACTGTCAAATCGTGTTGTCATTCATTTTTAGTTCGGGCCCCGAAATAATCGTATGTCCGTCGGTGATAGGGAGTAGGAAACGCTCGTAACTAAGGCCGAAACCACGGACTTCGTTCTTAGGGAGTAGACCCCCATGTTCATGCATAGGCCAGTGAGGCCTTTGGGACGGCGCGACGGGCGCAGCGCAGGCGCAGCTGATGTGTGGGGAACCGGCCCGCAGCTTAGCGTGCCTGCAGCGCCGATTGCGTCTCGTGGTCGGGTGCTGTCTGTCGGGACTGGTCAGCCCATAACTGCTATGGCAATTCTAGAAGGCATATTTTTTTTTTCTATTTTCTTCTCTTATGTGAATTTATTTTTTACATTAACCTGCATTATTCTCATTATATGTCGCACGCTACTGCTGTAATGGAATTGTCATGAATAGTCTGATCTACTATTTTAAAAAGAGTATTCATAGAGGTTCTTGCCGGCTCTTCTTCATAGAACCTACCTTCTGGAACCGTGCACTTAGTTTAGAAGTTTTAAAAGTGCCTGTAATCTGGAATATTTGAAATAAAAAACTTTGACTTTGACTTTGAAACGAGATCATTTCGGACCGAGTTCGGAACGACGTGACGGCGATCGTGTGTCCACCGCGACCGATCTCGTTAGCTCCCAACACAAGACAAAAATCCGTGCACCGGCGCTGTCAATCTCGGATGTAGTGGATAAGAGCAGACGCGTTTTGTATTACCGGCATTTCGGTCCGTCACGATCTCGGCGGAGTTCTAGCGGTACCGCTGAACTACTCACAATCTCGGTGGCCGAGATGACCTCGCTCGGATGACGGACGTGCGGTGGACACGCAGCCATAGTAATGTATGTATCGCTACTTCGGCAACGTCATCTAGTTCTCGGTGACGGCGGCGGTGGACAGACGGCCTTATGGTCGATTCACACATATCAGTGAAGTCACAGTTCCGACACAGTACCGGCACAGTGCGAAATGTTCTTTCATACATTCTCTATGAACGCATCTCCACCTGTCAGTGTCAGTGACGACACAGAGCTCTCAGTGTCAGTGCCGACACCGGTAACCACGTACGTATTCGTTGACAACATGGACGTACATCATCATCGGCATCAAAAACAAAATGGAGGACGAGCGATTGATAGAATTGGTTCGTGAGAATAGCCTTTTGTATGATTTGTCTCATGCAAAGTAGGTACATGGATTCGAAATACAAAAATAATTGCCATGCTTCATGCACCCATTTTCTCTTTTTTCCTTGATGCTGCTCTTGTTCTTCGTCTAAAGCAATAGCTATCATTGCTAGCTCCGTAGTATTGAACAGAGCCATAGCAACAATCACGATACTTGACGACGGACACGTTTTCACTGAAGCTCCGTGAACTGAGTACTGACATGTGTGAATTGATTCACTGTCGCAACACTGTAGCACTGATACTGAACTGAGCGAACACGTTGACGGAACTCTGACTTCACTGATATGTGTGAATCGACCTTTAGTGCGCAAGTCCGACTCGCACTTGGCCACTTTTTTCTTAGTTTGATTGAATGTTATCTTGTTCGTGGGCGTATAGCGTGCGTATACGACTATCTACAGGGTGGCCAACTTAGAGGTTTACAACTTTTATCTACTGCTATATTGTTTTGGAGCCACATTTGATAGCTTTTTGGCAACAATTATTTCGTGTAGACGTAGCAAATTAGTTATGAAGCGTTTTTCGCTTGATCAACGTGTTTTAACAATCAACACTTTCTATGCAAGCCAGTCTTCTGTTGTGGTAACGTTAAGAAAATTGCGACCGATTTTTGACTTTTTCCCATTTTGACCTCAGTGGATTTGTTAATAAACAAAATTCTCGCTATTGTGGTGAGAAATAACCTTCGTTGATTCATGAACGACCTCTGCATCCTCGCCGAGTGACAGTTTGGAGTGGAATTTGCTCAGGAGTAGTAATTGGGCCCTACTTCTTCGAAAATGCTACTGGTGATGCTGTAACAGTGAACGGCGATCGTTACCGTGAGATGGTTAACAATGTTTTGTTTCATCAAATGAATCATTTGGGCTTGGAAAACATGTGGTTCCAACAAGACGGGGCCGCACGAGACACAATCGAAACATTGAAATTGATGTTTCCAGGTCAATTAATTTTAAGAAATGGTGTCATTGATTGGCCCCCAAGATCACTGTATTTAACAGCCCCTGACTTTTTTCTGTGGGGCTATCTGAAGGTACATGTCTATACTAACAGACCGACGAATTTTGAACGATTAAAACAAAATATCAGAGACGCGATCAGTGAGATAACGCCGGAAGTATGCGAAAATGTGATGAGAAATGCAATGAGCTCACATTTGTCATGCTGCAAGAGGTGTGGAATTAGGGTTTGGGAATTCCCGACAATTTCAAAGTCCCGGGACACGAGACAGCCTACAATCAAAGTCCCGGGAATTTCCGGGACTTCGAGATTAGGAAGAAAAAAACATTTTTTTTTATGTGTGTTCCTTTTTTGAAGAATTTTAATTGAGTTAATTTCTGGTGAAAAGTATTGAAAAAGGCATTTTATTGTAAAAATCAACATTTATTAAACAGAAAATTAAATCTTAATAACTTTAACGTTAATTTCAGTCTTAATAATTGCTTTGTTTATTTCTTTTAATCACACACAGATTCACTTTTAAGCAGTTAAATCTTATAGTTATAAAACGAACTTGGTTAAAAATCATACTAATTCTTAATAACTTTACTATTATCTAGTAATTCTAATAACTAATCATTGGTCATAATCACAACATTGTTAATTCTCATTATCACAGATTTGTATCATAATGAAATAATCTAAATAATAAAACAGACTTATAAATCAGTCTTTTAAATAATCTACTAACACATTAATTAGACTTCTTTGGTGATTTAACAAAATAGGCTTTTAAAAAAATCAGAGCGTCAACAGCTTTGTCCGACAATCTGTTTCTGATTTTTGTAATAATGCCACCGGACGGAGAACACTCTCTCGTTTTCAACAGATCGCTGCTTAAATTCAAAAGGGCCACAAATCAAAATAACTAAAAATCCTTTTTATTGCAAAAATCGTTTCAATTCTGTTTATATTTTTATATGCGAAAAAGACACCCAGTATTTTCGCATTAATAATAGTCCAATCACACTACTGCCCTCTTTGCATTTTTACACTTTGGTGGCTAATTTCAGGTCAAAGCGGCCATTTTGTCAGTTGTGACCCGGCATTCTGCCTGACCACACGTATTCTTTATAAAAAAGGGCCACATTTCCAAAAATATCTCAGTTTCATTTAAATTTTTTATTAAATAAAATTTATGTTAGTATTAAAAAGTGCCACATTTTGGAATACGACCGTATTGAATTTAAAATACATGTAAGTGTAACATTATTTTATCAGCAAAAGTGCCGTGTTTTGTAATGCGTTCGTTTTGAATTTAAATGAAATGAGTTTTATTATTATTTTACGAAAAAAAAAGTGCAGTATTTGGAATGCTTCTGTTTTGCACATAAGATTAAGGTGAATATGATAGTTTTTATTGAAACAAATATGCATTATTTGTTTAGGTTGTTTTTATGTTTCAAAATTAAATCAAAAATTATAATAATTAGAGATTCAATCAAATTATTAACATATGCTTCAAGCTTAATACTAAATATTTGACAAGGCACCTGGCCGAATAAACCGAATATTCGACCAAACTTGCTAAAATTAGTTTCTAAGTTTTCGATAATTGTGTTGCCGCGTAATCACGTTGTTATAAGCATGTATTTTGTCCGTCAAATTTTCTGCTAACAACATTGTTTCTTAATTTATAGATGAGCACCTTAAAGAAAAATGTCTGGTAAGATTAGAAAAAGAGAAAGACAAGGAAAGTGTAGGCAAAATTATTATTCTAAGGCAAAAACTACAAGTCGCAGTCTATGATTTAAAAGCGGTAATACCCTGTCCACAAGGTGAAGTATCAAGCTTCTATTACGTCCCAAAGCTGAATCTTTTGAATGTTACTATTACTGAGCTTGGTACTAAAAACACTACATGTTTTGTGTGGCACGAAGGAGAAGGAGGCCGCGGCGCTAACGAAATAGATTCATGCGTACTTATGTACTTAAAGAGTTTGCACGATAAAACAAGTGAAGATTTTGACGTTGTTTTTTATAGCGACAATTGCTGTGGTCAACAGAAAAATAAATTTATGTTGGCAATGTATCAGCACGCCATAAATGAGTTTCAGAAACTTAGGAGCATAACTCATAAATTTTTAATTAAGGGGCACACCCATAATGAGGGGGATGCTGTTCACTCCGTCATTCAGAGGAATATCACAAGAGCATTAAAATCTTCGCCAATTTATGTACCTGACCAGTACATAACTTTGATTAAACCGCAAAGAAGAAAAGAACACCTTTTACTGTAAAGGAACTCACACGTGAGAATTTTATAAATTTGAAATCTCTGGCTGTTGGCAACTACACCACCAATGAAGATGGAGACAAGGTGAAATGGGCAGATCTTAAAGTCATTAAAACTGATCAAGAGCATAAGAACATGTTTTTATATAAGACTTCATACGAAGACGCAGAGTATGCCCAAGTAACTACATTAAAAAGAAGGCAAAATGCACCTGAAACTGGTCCGCGAACTATAAAAAAACTCTATGCCAATAAGTTGCAAGTTGCTGAAGCGAAAAAACAAGGCATTTTAAACCTGATTGAAAAGAATGTGATCCCAAAGTATTACGAAACTTTTTATGCTAATCTTTAATATGATCATAGTTTTAAATGATAATTAAGTAAGTACTTATACTTATTTAAACCAGGGTATTTCTAAGACTGATTGATACAGACTGATTTTAGTAGAGGAATAATTTAAAGTGTTAGTTAACGTTAAAAGTTTTGCTTATGAGAGATTATTGTGATGACTTTTACTCTGTTCAACGAAACATGAGTCCTGACAGCTCGGTTATTTCATAAACGATAGCCGTAAGACCGCTATCGAAAAAATGACAACAACAGCATCAAAAACCGTGAAATAGCTATATTAATTGCTTTGTTTTTTTTTAAATTGTTTAAATGTTGATTTTATAGAATGTTATTGCAAGGTATTGCTATCATTTAGTTATAATTGCGTATTCTTAACACATTGCACTAAACAATGATGAAAAACATCTAATAAAACTTGTTTTTACTATGATTTGTGGCTTTTTATTAATTACATTCATAAACATTCTGGTCATTTTTTATAGGCAAAAGGGACTTATGTGATATTTTACTTAACTGGGTAAAATTTATAGCAAAAATGAAATTATAGAGCAATAGAGGCTTAAAATATACATCCGATGATATATAACACATAGGTATAGAATATATATTTTTTTAATAAAAAAACAAATACCACGCCCAAAACTTTGATGAGCTCTCCTGTAAAAAAATGACTTTTAGACTTATGGCCCCTTTGAATTTAAGCAGCGAGATGTCGGTTTAATTATGTTTAAGGCTTCATACAGTACTTATTATTCATTAAACTAACAGATGGCGCTAGGCTCCTTCAATTATTTGAAAATAAAAATGACAATTTCGACAATCTTGTCTCGTCTCGAGTCTCGACACGAAAGTCCCGGGACTCGAGACAACTAAAATTACGAAAAGTCCCGGGACTTCGAGACACGAGACGAGACGTCCCGGGACCCAAACCCTATGTGGAACATCTGCCAAATAATTATGTTATATTCCACACAAAATTGCCAAGCCTAAAGAAAGTTTTTATGGAAAAATATCTGTTATACAGGATGTTAACGAATTCGTGTAATTCCTTAAAACCACATGATCTACTACTGATGTAGACAGGCCCCGCACGGGATTTAGAGTGATTAAAAATAAAAAAAAATAAAAAATCATTTGGCTTTGTTACTGTTCGTATCTAAACCACATCCTAATAAGGATTCAGTAAAAAAATAAGAAATTTTTGTGAAGATTTCGATGCCACGCATAAATTAATGAAAGCAAGGCGACACGGCTGGCAGGCACGACTCAGGCGATATCGCTCTTTGCAGTCAGATAACTCGAGGCTCTAAAATGAATCAGAAATAGAAAACCAAGGTTTTTTTTGGATTTTTTTTAGTTGGTTTTCGAAATTTCCCATTTAGGGTTAATCTGTGTCACCAGTAGATCACGTGGTTTGAAGGAATTATGCGAATTCGTTAACAGCCTGTATTTATTCGTGATAAAATTATTTTTAGAAAATAAGTTGTAAAGTTCTTATTTGGCCAACCTGTATAATCTCCTCGGAGTTCTATTTTTCTCTAGATTAGGTAATTCATCTCGTCTAAGAAGTATCTCACGAGACTTATTTAGTACTTGATAGTTTTATTACATACTAGCTTTTGTCCGCGTCTTCGCTCGCGTTAATTTATTATAAAAAAAAACTCTTCGCACACTGCTAAAGTTTCTTTAATAATATAATTCAATCATGATTCGAAAGACACGTGGCGCCATCTATTATCATAAGAACGTTATTGTTGTTTTTCTCGGGAACAGAGCCCCTAGCATGAGTTTTTAGCAAAATCGAGTAGTTATCGTAACGTTTTTACCAGACGCAAACGAAGTCGATACTATAGTAAAGTATTTCGGCAGCATGAGTTCATAAAAACGTCTTACGTTAGCTCGTTACTATTACTACTCGATAGTTCTACTATAGTTAATATAGGCCGAGAATCCACTAGCGAATGGAATGGTTTGGAGTGAATGGTGCGTTCCGAACCCAAATAAAAAAAAAGTAAAATGTTAAAATATTAATATTTTGTATTACATGGGACCTAAACATAACGGCGAAACGTGGGTGTATACTATACACCTCTGCCAACCCTTCGGGGAATAAGGCGTGAAGTTATGTTATTAATATTTTGTCGGATTTTGTCAATTTTTGTCGTTTGATTTCGATCTTTCGAACGGTCCCGTCAGTGACGTTTATGTTTGACCTTGGTTGTAGAAAAATGTAAATAAACAATACTAATTCGATCAAATCTTTAGTTGTGTTATTGTGTTCGTTTTATTACAAAAACCTCGACAAGCACGAGTTACACCCAATTCATCCTAATGGTGGAATGTATGGAAAAGTAAGTACATCACGTTATTCACCCATATTTCACATAAACCCGTTATTTATAAATCCCACTTAAAACAGAGAGACGAGCCTATTAATTGAAAAGTAAGTTCCTCAATATACATTCATGCTAGAATTCATTTACCTCAACATAGGTACTGCGTCAAATGAAGTCAAGAATTATTTTCAAGTATCAATTTTATGATTTCAAGAATTATTACCTATTCAATAATAGGTATAGAAATACTTTATTGTACATTGATAGGAAGAAAATAAGGAAACAACAAACACAATTAATCATTACTAGTAATAGGAATATAGAAAATAAATGTTAATTCAAAACCAGGCTTACATAGTCACTATAATAGGTGTTTTTTTTTTTAGAAATGGAGACTTTTCAATACTCTCTTCGGGCCCCGAGGACGCCAATGGTGCAGTGAATGTTGGAAGGAGCTCACTACCATATTAAACAGTGAAGGAGAGGGCAAGACAGCATCGGAAGATAAGTGAAAGAAAGTGAGTACCTACGTGATGACAACAATATTATTCTGATAGCACCCGGGACCGATAGCTTAACATGCTCTCCGATGCACGGAAGGGTCTCAATGTGTAATCAATGGTCACCCAACCACGGACTGACTGTGGCAAGCGCAGCTTAATCTTGCAAATCATATGATCCACACGGTTGTTAATTAGCCACGAGCCCCTCCCTTACACCATTTAAACTACTTAGTCCTTAAATTTGGCAGTTAGGTTCCTTATAGGGTGTAGGCATCCAATAAGAAAGCATTCAATAAAAACCCACCCCTAAGAGGATGAAATGGGGGTTGGTAGGTTGTATGTGAATGAAGTCACAGAAAACAGTAAATAAATAAATGATTAAATCTGCCCTATGCACCACATTATTAGTTTTTATTATTATGTAACAATATAAATTTCTATGTGACAGGTTGCGACAGGAGCTGCAGCATCTGCTTATGGTGACATGGCCGTGGCGGCAATCACAGACGCTCATATAATTGGTATGCACCTATCCAGAATAATATTTAAAAAAAAAACTAGATTCAATATGATCAATGTCTACTCTTCTCTACTGCATTGCTCAAATCAGGCATCATCTTTGTTACATTTAATTTTACAATCTTTTAAATTGGACTTAGGTAATATACAACTTCTTTTGCCAACAGATGATGAAGAGTGGAATATTCCCCGTACTAGTTTTACGGAACAACAGCACCACCTAGACATGGTACACTCAGTCATACGTCGCCTAGGCCAACCACCAGCCAGGTCAATCGTTCACAACGAATGCAGCAGCAAAAAAGAAAGAAGCAAATGAAGAGTGTAGGAGAGATTTTTGTAAGAATGGAGAATAATGCCAGGGAAAACAATAGAGAGTGTGATAGGCCTAAAATGGAGAGAGAGAAGATTCATAATAATTAAGATTAGTCACCTCTGCTTGGCCCTTAGGGGAATACAGGTGTTGTGTGTTAAATAAAAATATTTTTTCAATCGAAACAGTTTTTTTATTTTGTACTATCTTATTTACAACATAATTCAAATAAATGTTTTTTATTTCGAATAGGCAGTACTTGCACTTGGAAAACGTTTCGACAGTTGCATGGTTCCAAAAAGTAGGTCCTATGGAGAAGAGCTGACAAGAAACTCCATGAATAGTCTTTTAAAATAATTTCATGTATAATCGGGTATTGTTACAATGTAGTGCTTAAAACTATGTAAAAACAATGTAGGTTAGTGTAATGTAAAAAATATAGTAACAATAATTTACATTGTCAGTACATTAAATATTTTTCAAAAAACAATATTAAGTACTATCTTATCAAGGAGATTTTGGAGGATTTGTTTTTTTTCTGTTATTTATAGATTTACATCTATATTCAACAGAAAAAAATCAAATCCTAATCCTACTAATAAGTAAGGCCCTTAGCACTCAACATCTAATTAGGTCATCAGATGCTGGTGGCATCTTGCTGTGTAGAAGAAGAGGCTTCGGGTGTTTCCATCACTAAATCATTTGGGTCATATCCATCTGGGTCAGGAACTGCAAATTGAAGATCCAGGTTGTGTAACATACAACAAGAGAAGTATAATTGGCTTCAGGGCTTCCTTCAATTGCATTCAGGATAGGTGTCATCATCCAAGGTCTTTGTGGGTACCCAGAATCACCTGTAATAAATAAGCCTTATTTAATCTAGTTTCCAGTGAAGTTACAATATTTCAGTAAATGTACACAATATTAAATATTACACACCCAATAACCACACTTGCTCATTGTTATTATTATAATATATATTATTGCAATTGCTGCATGTATGTGTTGACCTGGCTATTTTCCCAAATAAAAGTGTTGTGCGTTGCTCCACCATATTTTGGGATTGACATTTAGGATTTTGCAATCACTATCACAAACCTGTTGGAAAACATTAAATCTTAATTATTGTGGATAGTACAGCCAACAACAATATTTGAAACTTTATAAACTTACAACTTGCACATTCAGGGAATGAAAATGCTTTTGACAATAAAAAAAATGTTCCACTTCCTTTTTTGGCCTGAATATGTGGATATGGGATCCATCTATGCAGCCACAGACCCTGGAATTCCAAAGTTTCTAAAAAATCTGAACAATTCAATCAATTTACATATTATGTACTACAAGTGCAGCCTACCTACTATAGTGAAATTAAATAATTTAAATATTGTGGCAATGACAATACCTTTGTCTTCAAATTGCCTATCTACACTTATCCTTAGGTCTACTGTGCTAATTATATGCCACAAAACATATTTACAATAATAAAATATTATTTCCTATTTTTATCATGGTTTGTTTACCTTTTTTAATCCCTGTAACCTTGTAAACTATTATGGTTACATTCATCCCGTCTTCACAGGGGGTTAGTATGGTTCGTACTTTAACTGATGCATACCATGATATCAATCTTAATCCTCCCAGAGCCGAAGTTATCACCTCCAAAGTGCGAGGAGGAAATTTAACATTTAAATTTATATTTACTTTGTTATCTACATATTTTGTTGCTTATCATGGTATGTATCGTGATTTACATTGTGCCTTATATACATGTCAAAGAGTCTAATTAACAAGTAATCTAACTATTAATCAAGTAATTAACACCTAAATAACTACTATTTCCATATAAATTACACATAAAAAATACTTATAAGCAAGGTAACCTAAACGAAAGGACCCATTCTTATCAGCCAATACCTAAACTGGATATTAACATTATTCTATTTACAAATGAGGTTGAATGTAGGCCGCTAAGTTATTAGTGTTACTGCTTGTACCTGATTCATTTATTATGCTGTCGTGCACACTTTGCTTTATTAAGTCTCTATCTGCCCTTGAAGTAGGAAACTTAATAAAGTGTTAGCCACGCTGGGTGGTGGGCTTCAGTAACTTCAGAAACATCTTTACTGACGGTAGTTTGCCCCAAGTTCTTGCCCATACCAACTATGCATTGGTACCTATGAACCCGTGGCATAAAATAAAGCACATAACACCTGAAAGTCGTAAACATATATTGGTATATTGCAATAATTATAACGCAGTTTTAATAAAATATAATTTGGTAGTACCTTATGCTCCAAAGTTATCCTTTGGGACGACTTGAGACCACTTTTGCAACGTAGTTCGTTACAAAGGAATTTAAAAGCTTGTTTGCTTAGCCTGTATCTGTTTTTAAACTCATTTTCATTAATGTCTAATGGATCCGTCATATTACGAACACGAATCCGTTGTTCAATCAAGCTGTAATAAGAAGAAAAGAAAGAGTTACAATATGTTACAAAAATGGTTTATAAAAAGAAATTATTGCTTGTGTTTGTAAACATGAAATAAGTTTTACCAACCTCACTTCACGTCTTCTTTTCTTGTCCTAGCCTAATTAAACGGAAGGCAAAATAGTAATAGCTGTCGTGTCTTCCTCTTTGTGCCATTATTTATCATTTTAGGACAATAACACTGGTAAATGGTGGTAATAATCTTCTAGGTTAGCTTTCTCACTAAGAAAAAGTCAGTGAGACGGTTTCCGTATTCGTGTCGACCGAAACTCGAAACGTAATGTCAAAATAAAAAGTCATGCTACCGATTCTCATACATTTAGCGCATTTACGTCAATTTACGTTACCGCAACTATTCGAAGTCGATACGAAAGCGGTTGTCAAAAACTTGTGCTATGGAGTGTTTAGTTCCAAATACGCACACGTGGCGCTAGTAAAATTGGCATACAAAATTTGTCGCAAACGAAACGATAACGTTAACTACACGATTTCGCAAAAACTCGTGCTAGGGGCTCAGTACCCCAAGAGTGAGTTTTTAACGTTACTACGGTAGTTGGTATGAAAATTTAGGCAGCGCCTCTAGCGGCGAATAGCGTGACTAAAAATTTGTTTGACACGTATCAGTAAACTATTCGTTACAGAAACGTGTAGTAAACTACGCAACTCACACTTGGTACTTTTTTTCGGGATGATAGTTATGTCCGTTTCTGTACAACTGACAACGTTTATGAAAAATTTCAGCATGATCGGTTCAGTGGTTTAGGCGTGAAAAGATAAGAAACAAACAAACTTACTTTCGCATTTAAAATATACAATATTATAAGTTAGGATTATGTAATTTATTACTTGTACAAATAGGTCTGCATTGGGGGATTCTCAGTAACGAAATAATAGGTAACATTTTCTGTTCTCTGACATTTAAAGTTTGGAAATCCATTACAAATGAACACTACCATATTCGACGGTCCCTACGTACAATCTAGTGGTAGATCAGTGATTTACCTTTTTGTTTTTGTGACCTTCAGGCCACCCTATACTCGTATTACCGTTTGGTTTAATAAAAATAGACTTATTTTTACTTAATTTATTTTTACTTCAAAAAGGCTACATAATTTTTCAAAGTGTTCGCAAACTTTTTTTGATGTGTGTATGTGCCAAGCTAACCCTAGATACCTACCAATAGATACTCGACTGATTGAGAGAGCAGATGGGCCACCGGGACGTGTCCGAGAGGTGTGGTAGGAATGGAGAGTGTTGCAAATCGCACGGAGTGTTGCAAAGCGCAGGCGCATCTGTTGTTTACCGTTATTTTAAAGTATGAATTTATTGTTACAATAACAGTTTTACGACTATTTCATTGTATTTTTCTACAAAACCTATTTAGGTGCATACCTATCTTTTTTTTGCAATAGAATTGAATGTAGTGCCAATAGTAACAATTTAAGTACAAACAGAATCCTATACAATGGCATATGCCTTAGCTCTGTTGGACACTGAGCCCAATTTGACGCATGGTCCTTTATCGAGTAAGACCGTTCATGATCGTTTGAAACGCCTAAGTTTAGGCAAGGCTCGACATAAAATTCAATTAAACGAACAATTTAATAAATAAACTTTTAACATTCCTCAACGATTCATTAAATTATCAGCTCATAAACAGTTATTCGTTCAAATTCTGCAGTTTTTAATTCATCTTAGTAGGTACCAATCATATGCAATGACAGCTTCAATTAATTTCTTATAATTATCCAACTGGCTTCTGCACGTGACATAGACACGTGGATCAGTAGAATATTATAGATTAGCTTTTGCCCGCGGCTTCGCTCGCGCTAATTTAGAATTTGTTAGTCAACTCTTAAGAGGGCCATCGCATTTTCTCACCTCTCTCGCTCGCTAAATTAAAAGATGCATTTTTTAATAATGTATTCAATGGGCTCCCTTTAAAATAATATTAATTTAATAGGTATAATTATTAAAAACATTTTTATTGTGACATTTATTAAACTTATCTCAAAAACGGATCATAATAATTATTGAGCTGAGTTTATTAGGGAACACGATAGTAATGTGTTTTTAATAATTACCTATCAAATTAATATTATTTTAAAGGGAGCCCATTGAATACATTATTAAAAAATGCATCTTTTAATTTAACATTCTTAAAAATATGGTCCTGTGCGGGCGAGGCAGGAGACAAAATGCGATAGCCCTCTTAACACACTACTAAAGTTTCTATCATAATATAATTCAATCATGATTCGAAAGACACGTGGCGCCATCTATTATCATTATTGTTGTTTTCCTCGGGAACAGTACTTTTTTCGGAATGAAAAGTACCTCATGTCCGTTTCTATACACCTGACAACGTATATGCCAAATTTCAGGATGATCGGTTCAGTGGTTTAGGCGTGAAAAGGTAACAAACAAACAAACTTACTTTCGCATTTATAATATTAGTTAGGATTAGGATAGTTAGAATGTATACTTGTGGTTTGGACCAAGGCGGTTTCCAAATGTCCACCACATTAATTAAGGATGACCTCACACCGGGTAGTACGTAAAAATCACACATATATATTCCCTGAAGGGTTGGTCAGAGGTGTATAGTACACCCTCATTTCGCGGTTATGTTTAAGTCCCATGTAATAGGGGACGAGCCTATTGCCATCAAAAGGGCACAAATCTCGTGTAGTGCCAGACTAAAAGAATAGCACTACCCCATCTTTTCCCAAGGGTGTCGTAAAAGGCGACTAAGGGATTCTCTAGAGTAGCCATGTCAAACTCAGAGTCACTGGGGGGCCAAAACCATGAAGACCGTAGACTAGGTAGGCCGCAAAACCTAACTTTTTTATTTAAAAATTAAATAAATGTGGGATGTCAAAGTGTTAACCAAAATCACATAAACAACAACGGACAACTTACGTCGAAAACGGTCGTGATACGTGCACGGACTTGTTGCAGCGCGCGCGTTTTCAATAACGGTGTTAACACGCTCGCGGGCTGCATTATCTGACTGTTTTCAAAATTAATTCGGGCCGCAGGAAAATGCTCAGTGGGCCGCATGTTTGACATGGCTGCTCTAGAGGATGGGCAGCAGCGTTCTCTGAGTACTTTAACAACCATACTGCGATCGCCAACCCGCCTGCCAAGCGTGGTGATTACGGCAAATCCGCTTTTAGGCGAGGCCTGTTTCCAGCAGTGGACGTCTTTTGGCTGAATGATGATGAGCACAATCTAGACTCCGGGCTGCTACTGTGAACTTCCACACGAAAAAACCCAATAACACTTTGCCTGACCTGGGGATCAAACCCAGGACCTCGTGGTTAGCAGTCGCGCTTGCGACCTCTAGATGAAATGAGGGTGTACGATAACTATACACCTCTGCCCAATCCTTCGGGGAATACAGACGTGATGTTATCTTTTTGTTGTTTACTCAATTTGGTTATATTAGATAGATAGATAGATATACTTTATTGTACATTAAAATATATATTATACATACATACATACTCAAATAAGATACATACACATATAATTATAGATATATAGATAATTTAAAAATTAATACTACAGAGTCAAATAATGTTCCTTCACCATTCTTTTGAAAGAAACTAACGACTGAGCACGCCTCACAGACACAGGTAGTGCATTCCACAAGCGTATGGCCTGGACAGTAAACGAATGATCAAAGAATCTTGTGGAATGCATAGGCATCTTCAGTTTCAAGTTTTCCGATGATCTCAAGGATCGTAAATGTGAATCACGCATGAACTCAAAACGTTCTTTAAGATAGGGAGGGGTAGTAGGATTAAACAGAATACTGTATAGTAGGGAAAGAATATGAGTATTCCGACGAAGGCGTATTGGAAGCCACTATTAATGACATGTAAATATAGAAGGTGTAGCAGTAGTACATTTTTGTGCGTTTAGAATAACTTTCTGCGGTCATCAACCCATCTTAGTTAAGCATGTTGATTAAACTAATATTTTATTTTATATTGGGCTGCATTCAAAGAGCCTCCATGACACTTAAGTACATCCGGCGCACCCTGTCCCCTGGGGCCCAATTCTCCTAAAATAAATTGTTGCCAAACGCAATCGAACCACAACCGTCAGTCAGTTTTTGTTTTCGAAAACTTTCAAAATGATTGATTTTGTTTTTTGTGTCAAACAATTGTCGGGAACTTCGTGGAATGAGCGCCATCTGTTGTCCGCTGCCTAACTAACCGTGACGTCAACATCGGACCACCACTGCCCGTTGGAGGGAGGAGTCCGGCTCGCTCGGTGCGCCCGGGGATTGCTTCTTGAACCGTACGACGGAACACTCGTCTAGAGTATTCTGTGTAGATCAGCTGAAGAAGTCTGACCTTTTATATCTGACTAGCTTGTCCTTATTTTATGATCTTGTAATAATTATCTAAAGTATTATATTGTGATCTAGTTCATGTTACTAACACTAACCCAAATACAAGTACTCTCAGTGGTGGAGAGTCTATGTTGGTTTTATTTACTACATTTACCTTGCTCACAATCCTGACATACCAATATTAGCGATAACTGTAATGATAGAATCACTCCTTAACGATTAAATTGTAGTGTCGCTAACACAATTTGATAGCTTTTGAAATTGAGAACTGTCTGAATGAACGGTTCGGCCTTGGTTCGGTTGTGATTTATCAAGATTTATTTTAGGAGAATTAGGCCCCTGCTATTGAAATAAAAACGAAATTTATAAAAAAAAATATGCAAGATTTAACGTGGTATAAAAACTATGACAATCGATTCTCCTAGTGATTCTGAACAAACTAGTTTCAGGTTTAGTGTATACTAAAACTAAACTTGTATACAAACTGGAGTACTTACTGTTAACGTTAAAAAACGCGGTGAGTGATAGTGTGAGATCTGCTTAAGCCTACTAGTTTCAGACCTGCAAACTTATTTTACACGTACTGAACACACTTCTATTCATTGAAGATTAGAATTTCTATCGACCATGGAAAATCACTTCCATATTAAATTATTCAGCGGCATTCATTAATCAGGATTCTAGTTCCACTAAAGAACGAATTCTGCGAACCTATGAATATTAATGCAAGGGAAGCTCCCATCATTTATAGGCACACCTACGAATTTCGAGCTAGAATTCTGAATAAGCATGTGTATAACTGCGGGAATTACCTGTTTGCCCAATTGGTTTGCGTATGCCCGATACGAGAATCTAAAGTACTGATATTCAACCACTACAGGGCAATTGCGTAACGTAATTATCATCATTGGTGACAAAAATTCTGGCAAACATAATTCTGGCAAACATAAACGAATTCGTGTAATGGTTGGACCTCATCTGGCAGCACGGAATCGCCTTTTTCCGTCGCCCTTTCTCTTTCTGTCGCTTAGAACTGCCATTGCCGACCGTTGCATTTTGTCCGTGATGCCGATCGCCTCGAGGATTCCGCCGCGTGCTATCGCATTATGCTTTCTGTCTCGGTCTAGCAAATGGCAGTTCTAAGCGACAGAAAGAGAAAGGGCGACGGAAAAAGGCAATTCCGTGCTGCCAGATGAGGTCCAACCCTAATTCCTTCAAACCGCGTGATCTACTGGTGACACAGATTGACCAATACTGATAAGCGCTGGTAGGTCGGCGCTGGTTACCTGCTTCCCTTACACACATGATAAAGGCTATCTAACGGTGTCCCCTTGTTTCGCAGACAGAAGATTTATAGAATTTCGTTTCCCAGAAAATCTATAATCTACATATAATATACAAGGTTAGTCGGAAAGGGGGTACTAATCCGAAGCCCACTTATAGTACCGCTGATGACTGTTTGAAAGCAAGTGTTCAAATTTGTAAATACGATATTTTTTTTTTCCAAATAAAATGATTTTTATTTTAGTTTTTTCAAAAATTCTTCATCCCTGCTTTAGTTACAAATTCAGAAAATGGTGCTTTTAATTCATGACCCCAAATAAGACCTAAAATGTAAACACAGCTGATCGTAACTGGGGACAGATAGATTTTAGAGTTTTTTTTTTGAGATTTTTGAACAACTGTTTCTCTTAAACTATTGAGTTTTGGGAAAAGTTGTAGAACAAAAGTTATTCATTATTATATGTACTTTAACACCCTTTCGGATTAGTACCCCCTTTCTGACTAACCTTGTATATAAAATTCAAAGTCCTGACTGACTGACTTAGTCATCAACGCACAGCCTAAACCGCTGGGGTTAGAAAGTTGAAATTTTGACAGTAGGTTCCTTTTGTAACGTAGGCATCCACTAAGAAGGGATTTTTCGAAATTCAACCCCTAAGGGAGTTAAGTAGGGGATGAAAGTTTGTATGGAAAATCGTCACTTAACGGGTTCAAAATTTCACGCAAGCGAAGCTGCGGGCGAAAGCTAGTGTTTCATATAATATTTGGTCCTTGTATAGGCATGTTGACAGCATCAATAAATTGCAAATCTAATTAGTCCGCCAGTTAGAGTTTTGAAAAATAATGGACAAGTATTTTTTCTTTTGTTAAATCTATGAATATTTGGAAAGATAAAACGTATCAAAACTCGAGAGTGGGGGCTTGTGACGTCACAAGCAAGTAAAAATTGTACATGCTTGTGACGTTTTGCCAATTTTAAAAGTGTCTTATCTTCGTCAATTTTGGTTTACGTAACAAAAGAAAAAATACGGGTCAAATATTTTTTGATAATCTAACTGACGGCCTAATTACATTTTTTCAGTCGAATATTGTTTCAAATTTGTTTCCCTTATTGTTTCAAAGACTATTTACTTGAATGAAACATATTTCACAGAAACACAATTCAATGAATTTTTAATCACATTTTTAGGGTTCCGTACCCAAGGGGTAAAACGGGACCCTATTACTAAGGCTCCGCTGTCTGTCTGTCTGTCTGTCTGGCCGTCTGTCCGTCTGTCTGTCCGTCTGTCACCAGGCTGTGTCTCATGAACCGTGATAGTTAGACAGTTGAAATTTTCACAGATGATGTATTTCTATTGCCGCTATAACAACAAATACTAAAAAACAGAATAAAATAAATATTTAAGGGGGCTCATGGGAGTTGTATGGACAACAAACGTGATTTTTTTGCCGTTTTCATAGATAATGGTACGGAACCCTTCATGCGCGAGTCCGACTCGCACTTGGCCGGTTTATTTTGTTTAACAATCTTATCAAACACTAGATTTTTTTTAACGAATATTGCTTGTTCACGCCCCGACACGGATAGGTTAGGTTCGAAGGGGATGACGGGGGCTTCGTTCGCTCGCTTTGCTCGCTCACTCTAGCCCCCGTCATCCCCTTCGTGTTAGGCTACTTTAAACCCTGCAGACAGAAATAGGAGACCCGCGCAGCGGGGCTCCGTTGACCTTAGTCCCAGAATCTGTTTTTGGTGTAGATATTTCATTGGTAGTGTGTCACTCGATAAAATGTTTTTCTTGTTAATAAGTTTCATATTAACTAAACAATATGAGGATAAAGAATATTTGATTTGTTATTCTATGATATGATTATTCTAACATTAAACTTTATGTGAAACAAAACTCTTAAGATTAAAAATCTTCAAAGTAAGTATTCTGCGTATTGATATTTCTATGAAACGAAAATATGAGAAAAAAAATATGTGAAACGCAATTCTATAAAACTATTAGCTTTAAAACAACGTACAACCTTATCTAACATATTTCACATTTGCTTATATGGAAGGCTAGTGTTCAACCGCTAGACTATCATTGCATTGAAATCGACAAACGAATTGGTGACCGCAGAATTAGTAGACAGAACGACCCTGCCCCATCCTCCTCATATAATCCCTAAAGGACTAATCACATTAATCAGCATCTATTCGCAATAATCCTGGATGGTTTTAGACAAATTGTTCTCATCACCTGTGAAATTGTGTGCTTTTAGCTGCGAAAGCATTCAATAGAAATGCGCGGGAGCACTGAGATACCAAGCTGCGATTTTGCGTAATATTAATATAATTCGGTTGGTAATCCAACGATTTAGTAGTAGAATTAAATCAATTTTAGAACGAATAATGGAATTTGTAAAAAATACTGGCTTTACAATGCGGCCCCTCAGTTCTCACATACTATCTATCTACAACCTTATTTTTACTTTATACGAAAACCGAGACACCCCAACAAGATTTTCATCAGAACTGCCTGAATATGTGTTTTTTTTTAGTAAATCTCCAAGTTACACCTTAGTTTATGTCGCGTTAAGTCCCCTAAAAAAGTGTGAAATGCCTGAGATGTGCTATGCAGGGGTTGTCTAATACACGGAAACTGACTGAGAGGACCGTCTCAAGTCTCAAGGTGTCTATTCCCGTCAAGTGTTATGCGTAGAAACCTATTGAAAGAGAATTAAAATTTATGAAAAAAAAAAGGAAAAATATAATGTGTTGTAAAAACTATGTCAATCGATTCTCCTAGTGATTCTGAACAAACTAGTTTCAGGTTTAGTGTATACTAAAAATAAACTTGTATAGTACTTAGCTAGCTGAGTTAATTACTAGTAACATAAGAAGAATTCACTTTTTTAAGTGACTAGTTAACAAATATGTTACAAGAAACATTTTTTCCCTGTGAAATGCGAATTGAGGCTGATACGTGTGTCTAGTCCTTAATTCGCCTTTTAGATTACCTACGGGAGGATGTGGGGGAGGGCTATTCATTACCGGGGATCACACGGTTCCCGAGCCTGTGATCCCCGGTAATGCCCATCCCCCATTACAGTAGTAAGAGGACTGGCTCTTAACTTACCCCGTTTAGACAAAATAAATACTGTAGGGTGAATGAAGTAAACTTGGCAATTTGATTTGTAAAATTATATAATTTGATCACACACACGTACAAGATAAAATTGAAGCTTGTAATGATATAATATTAAGACACAGTTAAACGGTGATTCGTGGCGCATCAAGCGAACGTTTAGCGGGCGGAGATGCGAACCGGACTGGGGCCCAATTCTCCTAAAATAAATCTTGATAAATCACAACCGAACCAACGCTGAACCGTTCATTCAGACAGTTCTTAATTTCAAAAGCTATCAAATTGTTTGTCACAAAAAACAAATTGTGTGGTGGTGTTGTGGTTCGATTGCGTTTGGCGACAATTTATTTTAGGAGAATTAGGCCCCTGGTCAGCGTCGGCGGGGCGCGCGGGAACGCACATCGTACGCCCGGTCTGCTAGCCAGATATTGCTAGAACATTCCGTTGGCCACTCATAATAAAAATTTACAATATGCGTCCTACAATACCAAAATCCCTAAGAATCTCTACATAGTATTAACACATAAATTAAACAAAAAAACCCCAAAGCAAATAATAAAACAGCTGATGACCCTGAAACGGCTGAACCGATTTTGATAAAACATATCTTAGAACCACCGCTATAAAACCAGCTTTAATTAAAATTAAACCGCACCTAAATCGGTTCACCCGTTTAAGAGCTATGGTGCCACAGACAGACACACAGCAGACAGACACACATAGCGGTCAAACTTATAACACCCGTCTTTTTGCGTCGGGGGTTAAAAACAAAGTCGCTTCCCGCCGTTTGTACGCTAACGCGACGTCTTACGTAGGCGGTTTAAAGCGACACGAATTGCGAAGCGATGCGATGGGGTGCGAAGCGGCGGCTTTGTCCTACGAGCTCGCGGACCGCTCGCCGCGCGCCGCCGTCATTCAGTAGCACTGTACTGCACCGCATCCAGTTCGCGTGAAAATATCAAGCCAACTGACAGCGTTCGCCTCGCTTCGCGCCGCACCGCACCGCACTCCACGTGCGTTTGGTCACGTAGGACACTTCAATAGGTATCGACTGTTTGTTGTTTTCGCGTCGCGCCGCGCCGCTTCGCATTGCTTGTAGATCGCTCACGTAGGATGACGCGTTAGATCATAAACTACGCAACGGATTTTGATGCGGTTTTCAGCAATAAACAGAATGATTCAAGAGGAAGGTTTGTATGTATAATACATGCATACGCGATAACCGACAAACACGCGGACGAAGCCGCGAGCGATCTCTAGTATTATACTATATGCGAAAGTATCTCTGTCTGTCTGTGACGCTTTCACGACTAACTATTGAACCGATTTTGATGAAACTTGGTACAGAGATAGTCTGGAACCTGGAGAAGGACATAGGCTACTTTTATTTCGAAAAATACGCAATACGCGACAAACGAATCTAGTACAGTAGGCCTAGCACGAATATTTTGACGTATAGTAACGTAAACGTAACGTTAATGTGAGTGAATTTTAAATCGAAAATACAACTATTCGATAGCATTTCAGTTTAAATTTATGCGACAACCACAATTTGTATCATACATGGATATGAATAAAGTTTTCAATTCGATTAAATATTATGTGCGAAACGAGTATTTCCAATTCAAAATTCACTCGCGTTAACGTTACGTTTACGTTACCAAACGTCACAACATTCGTGCTAGGCCTACAGAATATTTATTGTAATTCCTTTAAAATATTTCTGTATTAACAATTGATGGAGTGTTGTGATTGATAAATATTTATTTTCCTGTCTGTCCTGCTCAATTCAATTAAGTTTGGGGCCCGTGATTTTATTCGTTGTTCAGCTGAATACATTTCGTTGTTGACGTGGAATTGTGATGTTCAAAGTTATTAACGGTTGAAGGGTAATCATATTTGTTTTAATTTAATATTCATGTGCAAAAAATATGAAGAGTTTATTGATTTTTTTTCTGGTACACACGGCTACACATCAAGCTATACAAATCCAGTTTACACTGACCTCTTATTGTAAGGAAATCCTATACAATGCGAGATCAGCTTATACTGGAAATGTATAGCTTGATTTGTAGCCGTGTGTACCAACGGTTTTGATGGTAAAATTTTAAAGCGTGTACTTCAACCATTGGTGAGCTGTGTGTAGTATCGCATAAGTAGCTACTTCCAGTTCATTTCTGTTTTCCTGATAGTTATAGGTGACATGACAGTTATAGGTAAGATATAGGACAGTTTTAACTAAGACTTCTATCGATATAGTGAATAATCGAATACTTTATATTCTTCTTTGTGTTTAATCGTTGGTGCACATGCATGTTTTTTGTTCATTTCTGTCACCCTGGTACTTTTCAAAACAACAAATGATTCAATTTCAAAACCTGTATTTTTACCATTAGATATTGAGCTAAGTACTAAGTTGCTTAAGCACCTAGCTCCAGTTCATTTCTGCTTTCCTGGTAGTTTTAATAAATAAACAATTAGGACAGTTGAATTTTAAAACGTCTATTGATATCATTCATTACGTATCCTTTCATGCTCTTCTCTATGTTTCATCGTTGGTGCGTTTCGAGGAATACCTCATATTTTGATACTTACGTTTTATTTAGCGCCTTTTTTCGTTTTAGGGCCAATTTTTTAATCGTCAGATAAATTTCATCCAACGAATAAATATGACGGTTTGATAGATTTTCTATACAAAAGCTGTCAAAACTTCAAAATTATTCTCCAGATAAAAGTTATCTGACGATTGAAAAATCAGCCCTTAATGAAATTAAATCCCAATGAGTCGATTTAACTACGATACTTTTTTCCCATGGTATTCTGGCCCACGCATTCGGCCAACTTTTCCACTACTGTTCCTACTCCGTGTAATTTGGGCCGCGGACCAGAGGCCAGTTTCCCCCCAACCCTGCCAGACGAGGTAAATTAAGAGAGGGACTCGGGGCTATCAATCGCGCGGATCATATACAAGGTTAAGCTACGCTTGCCGCGGTCAGTCCGTGGATGGGTGACCGTTCGTTACATATTGAGATCCTTCCGTGCCTCGTAGAGCATGTTAAACCGTCGGTCCCGAGTGTCATATGGATACCTATGGCAGTCGTTACGGGTAGTCAGAAGCCCGAAACTTTAGCAACCGGTCGAACCTTAGGATATCGGCATTGTCCAGTAATTGGGTTGGAGGTCTGATGGCAGTCGCTCCATGTAGAATATTGTTATTCAGCCGCATCTGGTGACTCCAACGTAGTTGGGAAAGGGCTAGACAGAACGAATTGACGAAAATAAAGAACATATAAATAATTGCATCATAGCACCCGATTAACCTCTGGTTTCTGATTTGAGAATTCGGGATAAGCAAATACTTATTGTGCCACAAACTTATCTGGCCCGGTGGCCAAAAGTGGAGCTTGTGATGCGCTACGCTATTTTGAAACGATTTCGTTTTAAATATTCATTTTCTTTTTGAAATGGCGCATTTGATAATTAAATATGGCAGCGTTTACACTTACTTAATGAATTTACCCACTTTATTGCAAAAAATATTTTAATGCAACTATTATAAATGCGACAACAGCGACGCTATCAGCGGGCCAGATAAGTTTGCGGGAGTATAAGTAATATTTGAGTACAAAGTTGTAAAAAAAATGCTTTAATATCCGTAAGTTTTTTTTTTGAAAACTCCATACTCAAATGTTACTTTTTATGTATTTGCTTATCCCGAATTCTCAAATCAGAAACCGGAGGTAAGTAACCCGGGTTTTGTTTAAGTACGTCCAGCGCACCTAGAGCAGTCAGCCCCGCTACCAAACTTGCAGGCTGGCTAATCTTTTCACCACGGCATGAGCTATTTTCGTATAGCTCGTGCTGACACGAGAGAAGAAGACCTGCCTGAGAGAAGATTCAGAACCTTTGCGATAAGTCGTTGTTGGCCGATTCTGTTTGCTATCTCGTTCTGTCTACGATTTTCGTAATAAGAGAAAAATAAAAACTCATTTATTCAAAATAGACTTCATTCTTAGTTCTTTTTGATAGTCAATGTTATAAAAGACAGTCCCCAAAAACGCCCGACCTTCACCGCTTCCTAGTATTTATGTTGTGAAAAAGAAACGGCGCCACAAACTCTCCAGCAACACAGTTCTGTCTGTCAGGTGTTGTTGTTTTTTTATCTTGCCTAATTCCTCATGGATTCCCTTCGCCCGGGGAAGACGAAGGGTTATGCCGGACTCTTACCGGCAAAAAACCCACGGTGTTCCTTCTCCAGACCTTTGACCGGGGTCGCGGGATTCGTAGCAGCATGCACCGCGACCCCGGTAGGCCTCGGTCCGCCAGCCTCTGGCGGACCTCTCCTTCTCTAGGGCGTAGTCCCACGTCTTTCTGAGAGGCGCGCGCGGAACTTGCGCACCGTCTTCTCGGGTCTGTTAATGGTAGGGGACCGGGCCTGTTACTGGTAGGGGACCGGGTCTGTTACCGGTAGGGGACCGGTCCTCCACCTTGTCGCAAGGACCACTAACACCAGAAACTTTAACTCTTGTCGTAAGTAGCCAATGAATAAAATCTATTAATTCCCATTCTGTTAATTGTTGCAGGAGATCTATTCCTGAAAATCCGTCTGTTCTCCAAGCGGTATGGCGACCGCTACGTGGTCAAAGTAATGAAGAGGAGGATCCTGCACATACATAATGTGAAAGACGTTGAGGTAAGAACACTAAGGCTATAGCTAGAATTTAGTTCATAGTAATTCGTGTTCGATGTTTGTGTTCGTCCGTGGGTTTATGTAAACTCATTTCAAGTGAACTGTGTTCTTTATGTGTGTGTGAGTAATAAATTCGTTAAACCCTCAGAGCATTAATTAATCCAATATACGGTATTTTGACAGTTATTATGTGGGCGTATTCAGATTTTTTTACGTTATCAACTTCCTGACATTTAAGTTAATTTTATTTATAACTTCTTGAGGTATACACGTGGACCAAGGGTCTATACTTGAGCCATTACAAACGTGCGAACTGAGTCATAAATCATTACGTTAAAGGAATGTGACAATGCTGCGCAAGTCGTTATCGATAATAAGAAAAACACATCCTAAACAATATTTTGCATTATTTCCTTAACCTCTCGCTTATTACCTTTTATCGACTGTCGACAAAGCTTTTTTTACTATTACACATAACACTAGGGCAGTTCCAGGCCTATAAGTGCGAGCGAGAGGTCCGATAAAAATGATTTATGACTCAGTTCGCACGTTTGTAATGGCTCAAGTATAGTATAGAATAGACGAATATGTGTCCTGAGTTTACTTACACCCGAGGGCTTTGAAAAAAACCCAAGGGCGCTCATGCCTACTTGATGACTCATTTAAAAGAACTGGCGAAGAGCGAGAATAAAAAAAAAACTAATTTAAAGTAAAAACCGACTTAAAAAAAAAACAAAAAAAAAGCGTGAAATAATTAGCATGATATAAAATTAACAGGCTCAGAAGTCGTTGGCTTTCATTTGTTTCAGTGTAGAATTGCTCCGACATCTGAAATTGTTAATTTTATATCATGCTAAGTATTTATTTCAGTCTTTTTTTAGTTTTTTTTAGTCGGTTTGTTATTTAAAGTTTTTTATTAAATACGTTTTAGTGCCATAAATTACACGGTTTAAGACTACAAATTTAAATGACACGGTTGCGTAATCTTTCCAGCAACTAAGTAGTTTGGTTTAGGTAGTTTGACGGCACGTTTGGTGCAGTGGCTGAGCGATTGGCTTCTGCGCTACGGATCGAGGGTTCGATTCCCACACGGAACAAAAATTTGTATGGTCTACAGATAGTTGTTTCGGGTCTGGGCGTTTGTGTATGTAAGATTTGTGTCTGTAAACGCACCCACGATACAGGAGAAATCCTAGTGTGGGGCAATGTTACTAAAAAAAACCCACTCGCTCCTTGTCGTGTTTTGTCGGGGAGGTTCGTAAAGTGAGAAGTTTCTTATCCATTCACATGATAATTTATAAACGTTGTCAGTTCAACCTAAGGTATTGTTTACAAGGAAGTACTTTTAATTGTAATTTATTTATTTTGTTCCGAAAAACAAAGTAGTGACTGAATTGGACTTATGTTGATATAAAATTATTCACGCATAATACCATCAGAAAAGCGTGGTTAAAATGTACCTTAAGCCCACGGTGTATAGTGTATACCTCTCGTGGGTGCTGGAGCCCCCGAGCACCCACAGAGTCGGCGCCCCTGCATATACCACCAGAGAGCGCACCAGAGCACACCGCCGTATAAACATAGAAATACCAACACTAATTTAGGCATAGCATTTCAGAGGGTGTCTTGTATCGCGGTAAATCGATGCAAGTAGTTGCTAAATCTAATATCAAAGTAAAAATATAGTTAAATTTTCATTCGTGTACATGTAGAACCTACTGCCCACCCACCTACTTTTACCCCTGTATTTAAAGCCTAAACACCCAGAACAGGGGGCCTACTCCCTAAGGCCTCATTAACGGAGACGCGGAGCGTCGCGTTGTGCATCGCGGTCCGCACTGAATTCAAACATATGGCGTTGTATGAGAGCGTTTACGGAGAAGCGATTTTACACGCGTTTGCTTGAAATGCAGGTGGAGCCCGCGGATGGCATCGCAGCGTCGCACGCGACCAGCTATTCCTGCAGTTATCCGTCCACTGTAAAACGTAGCGTCAACCGCGGCGAGACCCGCGGCGTCGCACGCGCCGCATCTTCATAAACAACATCGTACATTGCCATATGTTTGTGTTTGCGTGTGTGATGATGCGGGCCGCTGCACGCGCCGCCGCTCCGTAAACAGAAAAATCGTACGGCACGCCGCGAGACGCAACGCCGCACGCGACGCGCGACGCTCCGCGTCTCCGTAAATGAGGCCTAAGTCCGTCAACGAAGTTAGTCGTCCGTCCGAAAGTAGCCCGAAACGTTGGAGTGAACAAAACAAGTGTCAAGTTCAACTTTTCGGACGGGCAAAAACACATCGTTATATTCTTTTCACCATAAGATGAGTCCTGACAGCTCGGTCATTTCGTAAATTGTAGCCGTAAGGAGACTGCTATCGAAAAAACGTAAACGACATCATCAAATACCGTAAAAGTGCTATAATGTCCATGTTTTGTTTTAAAAAAATATTTGATTTTCTTTGTATGGTAACGTTTTGTAGAGAAACGTCAGGAATCAACTTATAGTGAAAAGGGTATAGTAGGGACAACTGTCAAATCGTGTTGTCATTCATTCTTAGTGTGGGCCACGAAATAATCGTATTTCCGTAGGTGATAGGAAGTAGGAAACGCTCGTAACTAAGGCCGAAATCACGGACTTCGTGCTTAGGGAGTAGACCCCCAGATAAATAACTACTACGATTGAATGGTTTTGATGGTGACGTATTTATTCATAGCCCGGGAACAAACAGTATAAACCTTTCACTCTTCGGTAACCAATAAACCGTTTTGTGGTAACATTACACGTACGAATTGCTTTCCCTTTGTTTCTACCATTTGGAATAATCCTTGTGAACTCGTTTTAATAATGTCACGTAGTAATGTTACCCAAATATTGAAATACTTATGCTTTCGGAAATTACAGACATGTCATCATTCATTGAATACGTGAGTCTTTAACATGTTACATGCATGTTTTCGGCCAGAATGGAAACGTTTTGTGAAGCGGCAGGTTGGTGACCTCGAGGAAAGGAGGTCTGAATTAGACAAAAAGCGCGATGACCTCAATGCTAGACTCCCTGCAGCTATAATTTATAACGTTGTTAGTGGTGCTCGCATGTTCGCATAACTCGTCAAAATTTAGGGAACAGTAGTTTTTTTACGCGATTTCATGTTTGGTCCCATAGTAAAAGTTGTTCATAATGATGAGTACAGTGACCCCTTAAGAGGTTGTGTGTTATTTATGTTAGAACTTGTATAAGCTAAAGCAGTACATCAACTTACTATAATCGCCTGAATTGACACACTCACACAGACACGCACTGTATACTGAGTTTAATGCACTCTTTGTCATGTACTCTATGACAGCCGTGACTGACTGTATTCCGATGATAACTTAGAAGTCTTGTGAGTTCTCTCTGGTTTGGTTTTACGCCAAAATAGAATCCTTTTTTTTGCGTCGTGGGTTAAAAATAGGCTTTAAACGTATAACACCTCGGATGGTCATTTTCCAGATTGATTTTTTTTTTGGTTCAATCTTTTCATTACTTTCCCGCCATGACCATGAGATCTGGGACACCCGGTATATGTATGTGTGAAGGCCGTCTACGCTAACCGCTGAAGTAGAAAAAGCCATTAGGGACAACCCAGAAAAAGTTGTAAAGTGATATTAGGGTCTCGATTTGCAGTAAATATAGCGCGATAAGGGTTAACAAGAGTCTGAAGTTCGTAAGTTTGAGTTGTATGGTTTGGAAATATGCGGTCTATGAAAGAGGTCATGTCTACCAGTGGAAGTTACGGGTTAATATTACTGGGTGTAAAGGCTCTCCCACATAGGCACGTTATTATCAGTCGATAATACCGGATGCGTTATTGCGGTAATGCGTCCCGATTCCTTGCACACAACTGCGTTTTTATCGTCCGATAATTCTATTTCGTGTTCGTGTTTTTGGCAGGTTAATGTGTCTGCCAGTTATATGCACGCAATATTTTATCAAAGTAGTCTCTGTACCCCTACCTTAATTTGATTTATATTAAATTATTTACCTTCGTTTTTGACGTCTTCATCGATCATCTTCCATAGCTACTGTTAGTGATAAAAATCTTCTTCTTATGATAAATCAATATCTATATTAAAGATTTTTAGAACACTATTAACTGTCGATAAAATCTAATTTCGTCCTTGACGTACTGACGATCTCGCAGCTGTGTGTGGGATCGCATGCGTCCCAATACAAATGTTCTAAGAACTCATATCGGAATATCGCAGGACGGAGGAACATACATATAACTTCGTAGCCGTCCTAATACATAAATATACTAAAAACAGATATCGCAATAACGTATCCGGTATTATCGACCGATAATAACGCGCCTATGTGGGAGAGCCTTAAGGGACGGTGTACCGAAAACTGAAACAGTGAATTCAGCCCATTATTCTGAATCGAAAATAAGTGGGTTTTTTTCTTGGAATTTGTTGAATTTACTGGATATTGCTAATTTGCCTATGTTTTATTTTATTTCATTAAGTGTGCACGTAAATAAACTGGGTGTTAAGGACAGGTTACCAAAAATTCACACAGTGAATATAGTTCATTGTTTTGAATTGAAAATCCGTGGAAATTATCTGCGAAATCTTTCGAATTTTCCGATTTATAAAAAAATACATTTTATTTTTGGAACGTGCTGTGTGTCCTAATAGGATTGCTTATTTTATAGCTGAAAAGTGTAAAATTTGTGAAAAGAAAAATCGGAAAAGTCGGAAAATTCCGAGCAAAATTTCCACTTATTTTCAATTCAGAATAACATATGATAATAGGCTGAATTCACTGTTTCAGTTTTCGGTACACCGTCCCTTACACTTGGTATATTCCTTTTACAGCAGATTTTTGAATCATCGCTGCATCGGATAACTTTTATTTGAGTGATAATGGCGCATTTAGGGTCAGCTCACACCGAGACGCGACGCGACGCGACGCTGCGCGCATACTTTAAAAGAGCGACTCAAAATACAACTTTATTTTCTACACGAAAAGATACACATTTCATTGTGAGAATTCAGAATACGTTGCACCACGCAGCGCTGCGCCTCGTGACGCCTCGCGGCGTAGCGCGATGCATCGCGACGTAGCGGTATGCGCGGCGTGCAAGAGCGGCGCCGCGCCTCTCAAAGCCGCGCGACGCCGCGAGGCGCAGTCGAGGCCGCCGTGGCAACTTGTTTGTACTATTTCCGTCCAGACTTCGTGTAGAGTTGATGCAGTTCGGTCGAGTGCTCGAGTGAAATTATAATGATTGACTGGGATCTTGTAATAATCGGACTTCTTGCAGAAGAGGCAGAGCAAGAAGAATACAAAAATAAAATTAAAAGGAAGACATCACATAGGAGTATTTGGGTGCATAATTTATGGAGAAATAGAAGAATTCATGGTGAATTTGAGGGTGGACGCGGGCCGGGGCGGAAGCACGTGGCGAATGTAAATACATTCCGCTGCGCCGCGCGGCGTCTCGCTGCGCAGCGAGGCGTCGTGTTGCCGAAGATTTTACGATGCGCCTCGCGACGTTGCGATGCGTATCGCGGCGGCGCGCGGCGCAGCGCGTAATCACGGGCTTCTTTCAGTATCGTCGCGTCGCGTCGCGTCTCGGTGTGAGCTGACCCTTACATTAGGTCGGTGGCCGAATGCGTCGATCGTATGCGGTCAAATGTGGCTTGAATTTCATACAATCACGTTGCGAACATCAGTGGGGTCAGTGTTGTTTCCACAAGTCGGTTATGACCAGTGATCGAATAATCGGGTGCTAATATACCTAAACTTCACTTTTGTTCCCACGAAAGAATGGGAAAAGACATGCCTTTCAGAATCCCAAATCCCGGAATCGTTTGTAATTCTTGAGATTGCTAAAAATGTTACCTGCATAAAAAATATGTAACTATACATATTTTTTATGACTTTTTTAGAACTCGTTGTGAAAATGTTTTTTTTTTTAATTGATATTCCATTTGTTTTGAATAAAATAAAGATAATCAAAATAATCATGCTATAATTTCATAAAGTTTGTTTTTACAAAAAAATTCAATCCCGGGAACCCGGGAATCCCAGGATTACTTATTTTTCAGAAAGGAATGTCCATATTATTCTTTCGTGGGAAGAAGTTTAGGTAAGTATATTAAGCGCCCGATTCTCCGATTACTGGTTATGACCGAATACGGTCAGCCGAAACAATAATACTAGGTCGGTTACCGCAAACGGGTTGCGATCGAATACGGCTCACCGACCTAATGTAAACGCGCCATAAAGTTGACGTTTTGATAGATTTTCTATACAAAAGCTGTTAAAGTATAATAATTATCCCTCAAATAAAAGTGTTCTAAAAAAGCGTTGCCCCTCACTAGGATTTCTCCTATATGTTATGCGTTTATAGCAGGGCTCGGATACCGGTATATTTTTCGAAACGGTTTCGTCTTAAATACCTAGGAAACAGTTTGTTTCGGTTACGTTCGAACGGAACGTTATAAAAAACGTTTTTGAAAAAGAACAAAATCTGATTTGTTCTCGATTAATAAAACGTTTTTAACCGTTTTTTCCATTTTTTTGGGTTCTTCGTTCGAAACAAAGAAACTTCGATACAAAACTACGAATATTACGAATTTAATTCACTTGGTATTTGACTGCCGTTCGTCGTTTCGTTCAACCTTAACACGTTCAGTGCCGGGAGCCCTTCACGAGGGCACCCTGTAGTCGCATTCGCCATGCCGGGTGCCCTCGTGGAGGGCTCATTTTAATACAGGTTTTTTTTGGAAAATTCACCGTCATGAAACAAGCAAGCACCTATTTTAAGACGTAGTAGCGTATTTTTCAAGGTTTTTAACCTAATGCCAAGAATCCTCCTCGAGGGTTCTCTCTTAGCGCAAACGTAAAGCCGAGGACTCCCCTGGAAGGTCCACTAGCAGTATGTATGGCGGCATGGCGTATGAGCTCTATGAAAAGTGTGGTGGACTTGAATGTGTTTAAGTAGACCCTATTATCTGTGACAATTATTCTGTGAGTACGAGTATAGTGTGTATTGTACTTGGACAAAAAACTATCAATGACATGCACATTTTAGGTACTACTTATTAAACAAATATTCTTTAGGTTTTTAAACATTCTTTCCGTCCCACTTGCGACACACCCTACTTGCGACACACCCTACTTGCGACCCACCGATCCCCCTCAGTTAAAGGAGAAAATCTTCAAGTCCGTGATAAGACCTATCGTACTATATGGAACGGAATGTTGGGCCGTAAAGAAGACGGATGAAACAAGATTGCATTTCGTGGAGATGAGAATGTTGAGATGGATGTGTGGAGTGACCAGATTGGATAAGATCAGAAATGAGTATATTAGAGGAAGTTTGAAAGTGGCGCCAGTGACAGAAAACTTGAAAGGGAATCGTTTGTCTTGGTATGGGCATGTGAAGAGGAGGGATGAAACGCTTGTGACTAAAAGAGTTATGAATATAAATGTGGATGGATGGAGCGGGAAAGAAATGTCAAAGGAAAGATGGATAGATTGTGTGAAGAATTATATGGAAGAAAAGGGGAGGCAGTGCCATGTTAGCATGACGGTTGACAGGACGGAATGGAAGAGGAAAACATCTTGCGCCGATCCCAAGTAACATGGGCAAGGGCAGGAAGATGATGCAATATTCTTTCCGTAAATTGGCTGGAGTAGGTATAGTGGTGATTTGGAGTTGTATTTGGGAGGCACTGCACTATCATCAGGTGCCTCCCTACCTCCGCCACGTCGTTGGGGCTTATCTTTCGGAGAGGTGTGTCACCTACATGGGACGCGATGGCAGTTACCAGCACCAAATGTCGTGCGGTGTTCCACAGAGCTCGGTCCTGGGCCTCCTCCTGTGGAACATCGGGTACGACTGGGTGCTGAGGGGCGAGCTCAGATTGGGGGTAGACCTGACGTGTTATGCGGACGCTGGTCATTGCCCGGGGGAGCTCGCATATGAAGGCAGCGTTGAAGGCGACAGCTGCGGTCTCTTAGGTGGTGGGCCTCATACGTCGCCTAGACCTGGAGGTGACTCTCAACAAGTCGGAGGCCATGGTCTCATGGCCTCCGACGGGCGCCGCCGGCCGGCTCACACATCGTGGTCGGGCGGCTCGGATCGCTGTCGAGTCTACCATGAAGTACCTGGGATTGGTGCTCGACAGCCGGTGGGACTTCAGGCCCCACTTACGACGTCTGGCGCCCAAGTTGCTGGGTGAGGCTGGCGCGCTCACAACGCTGCTTCCCAATTTGAGGGGCCCGAGCACCGCCTGCAAGCGGCTGTATGTGGGGATCGTGCGATTGCTGGCCCTGTATGGGGCCCCGATATGGGCGGCTGACCTGACGGCCAGCAGCATCAGCATTCTGCGGAAGCCGCAGTGGGCGATGGCCGTCGGAGTCATAAGGGGTTATCGCACGATCTACGAGACGGCCTGCGTACTGGCTGGATCTCCGCCCTGGGATCTGGAAGCGAAGATATTCGCGTTGCTCTACCGGTGGCGCGATGAAGCGCCAGCGTGAGGCGTGCGGCCGATGCAGCGCCAATTTGAGCTGCGTGGGCCGCAGCTTCGCGAGGTTCCAGGTGGCGGAATGGCGGGACAGGCTCTCACGCCCTACCGCCGACGTCATCACCATCAAGGCGATCCGGCCGGTACTGGCGGATTGGCTCTGGAAAAGGCACGGCTCCCTGACGTTTCGTGCGACGCAGGTACTCTCGGAGCATGGCTGCTTCTTTTTAAATTAGGTTTTTTCATTTTTTCTTTTGCGTCCCATTTTGTGAGCAAAATAGGACCACTAACTAACCACTCGCCAGTCGCAGCACAAACCGCAAAAAGGAGTCGTTTCGACCAAACTCCTAGTTTTCGGCATATGTCTGTTCCTATAACTGATCGGCTCGAGTTCCTCGGCATGGAGTTTATATTCAGTCTCAACTTCGGCAACTTCCCATTGAACACAAAGTATAAACTGCGGCCAAAAAACTGGTCATCCTAAATAGAGTGAAGCGATACTTTTCGCCTGAACAGTTGTTGACTTTTTATAAAGCGCAAGTCCGATCCTGCATGGAGTATTGCAGCCACCTTTGGGATGGCGCAGCAAAATACCAACTTGCCGCACTTGACTCAGTGGAACGCAGAGTTAAGGGACTCATTGGCTCATCGCCGCAAGGTTGTATACTTGTCGGTCTTCTATAGACTGTAGTTCGGTGAGTGTGCTCAAAAACTCCACAACCTCAGGCCACCGGCCCCCTTCTACCATCGGACATCTAGACGCACTACAAGTTACCATCCATACCTAGTTCTCATTCCACCAATTCGGACTAAGCACGGCGCACGGCAAAAGAGTGGAACTCACTGCCTGCGTCTGTGTTCCACGCTTACGACCCGAATTTCTTCAAAGTTACGGTGAACAGGCTTCTTCTGGGTAAGCTCGTTCCATCGTAGACTTTGTCTTTGTCACCTCTGACCTTGACCAGAGTCAAGAGATCAGTCATCTCAAATAAAATAAAAATTATGCTCGACTATGCTCCGAACTATGCTCGGAATGAATGATATATTGAAATGAACATATTCCCCACGGAACTTAAGAAGTTCATGCTTGTTGCCGCATACTATGTGCGGCTGCGTCCTGCGGAATAAACCGGTTTTTGAAAACTAGGATTTCGTTCTCTTTTCGTTTTCGTTCCGAACAAAATGTTGTACAAAGAACTGTTAGAAACGTTTTAAAATCGTTATTTTAAATAACGTTTCCGAGCCCTGGTTTATAGACACAAATCTCATATGCACAAAAGACCCGGAACAACTATCAGTAGGCCATACCAATATTTGTTCCGTGCGGGAATCGAACCAGCGACCCGTAGCGCAGAAGCCAATCGCTCAGCCACTGCACCAAATGTGTCGTCAAAGTTATCGGGCTATTGAAAAATCAGCTCTTACAGTATACTATTGGCGATGTTGTTGTTGGCAACGAATATTGCTATCTTTTATTAATAGGCAAAAAGAAAGAGCCAGAACATTTTTAGAACTGACAAACTAGTTTTTGAACATCACCGTGTTTTCAGGTGGCATAATGCAGAGGTGTCTTCTAAATCTGTTTGGAAAAAATTCAACCTAATGTGACAGTGGCTGTCGCTGAAAACCAGAGTTGTGACTATGCTCTGTGCATATATGCCACAGCTAAATGCTGAGCGATAGCCGATTTGCTCGGTTCTGACGCATATTTTTCCAAGACTGTTCCCGAGGAAAACAACAATAACGTTCTTATGATAATTTGTAAACGGCGCCACGTGTCTTTCGAATCATGATTGAATTAAATTACAATAGAAACTTTAGAAATGTGTTATGAGTTGATTGTCAAATTCTAAATTAAAAGCTAGTTCATATATAATTTGTTTTTGCTTCATTCTAGCTCTAATATTCTCCTGTTTTATTTTGTTTTGCCTGTTACATAATAAAAACGATCTATAATATAAGTTTAGCTGATGCGCTACAGAATCAGCACCATTTTAATGTAGTACCTATTATTATGTTCGCAGGTCGTGCTATCTCACTCGCGGAATATAAAAAAGAGTAAGCCGTACACATTCCTTGAAGCTTGGCTCGGCACCGGACTACTACTGAGTTATGGTGAGAGAATAACATAATAAAACATGTATGAATGTGTCTTTTTCTTATAAAAACATAGTATAACATTATGTCTGTACGCCTACGGGTTGGGCAGAGGTGAAGAGCACCCTCATTTTGCCGTTACGTTTAAATCCCAGTAATGGCTTCTACACACATGCCGCCGGCTTATTGCCGCGCGGGTGTAACTCAATAGGCGTTATACCCGGCGGCCTGGTTAAACACCCGCCGACAAGCCGCGCGGCAATGCCGGCGGCAAAGCCGGCGGCATTGTGTGTAGGAGCCTTAATAGGGGGTCAGCTTGTTGCATTAACTAGGCACAAATCCAGACTCCAGGCTGCTACTGAGAAATTCCACCCGGAGAACCTAATAACACTGCCTGATCTGGGGATCAAACCCCGGACCTCACGCTCAGCAGTAGCGCTTGCGACCACTAGACCAACGAGGCAGGATATTGTAAAATAAAACGTAATAGGTATAGCAAAACAACAAATGGTTGTCCGGAAGAAACTGCTTTAACGCTAAGCCGCGTCCGCTGCGCCGTATTTTCGTGTTTGCAAACGGGATAACATTATTTGCTAACCGAATAGGGGCGTGGCCTAACAGTTTTGTTAGCAAAAACACAATAACATGTTTGCCGAGACGAATGGATAACATCCCCCGCGTTCGCCTGCGGGGAGGGGAAGTGACGCATTTTGTGTTCGCGCTCACTAGAGGAAGACGCCATCAGTGTTGCCAGGTCTCTCGATTTTCCGGGATATCTCCCGATTTTAGTAAATGTCTCCAGATGTTCCAGATTCCCACTCAAAACTCCCGATTTTTTAAGAACACCACGGCTTAATCTTTCTTCATTGTTTTGCTAACTTGTTTTGATAAAGGCGTAGCGGACTGGCTGTTTTGCTAACTTGTTTTGATAACATGTTTTGTTGGAAAATTGGCGCTGCGGACCCGGCATTAAGTTTACCTTGTTTTGCTCAATGTTTTGTTGCTTGTGAATATCCGACAGTGTGTAAGGGTTTCAAACTAATAGCCTAAAACACACCACCGCACTTAAGCGTATTTTGTGCCGCGTACTGTGCAAAATACGCCGCTGAAAATACGCCGAATTTAGTTGACTAAGGCAGCTGACACACTGAGCGTCTCTTGCACGGCTCATTTTTCGTCGCGTTATTTCAACTCGCGTATTTACGTTGTTATCCAGAGCGCAACGCGGCACTTACGTGAGCCATCAAGAAGTGAATGCGAAGCGACGCGGCGCGATCCGAAAACAACTAACAGTTGATACCTAATGAAGTGGCCTACGTGACCAAACGCACGTGGAGTGCGGTGCGGTGCGGCGAGAAATGAAGCGAACGCGATCAGTTGGCTTGATATTTTCGCGTGAACTGGATGCGGTGCCGTCGTTTTTTTTTGGTAATAATGTCGGAAGTAGAAATTTTAATTAATTCTATCCAAGAACCGTCCTATATTATGGGATAATATTCTATATATTAGTGAATTACAAAACAGGTTTTATGGCATTCACAATACAGGATGTTACCGAATTCATGTAATTCTTTAAAACCACATGATCTACTACTGATGTAGACAGGCCCCGCACGGGATTTAGCTTGATTAAAAATAAAAAAATAAAATTATTGTTTTTTCATGCGGCTTTGTTACCGATCGTATATAAAGCACCTAATAAAGATCCAGTAAAAAAATAAGATATTTTTTTTGCAAAAAAAATATTTGTGTGAACATTTCGATACCATGCATAAATTAATGAAAGCACGGAGACACGGCTTGCAGGCACGACTAACGCGATATCGTTCTTTGCAGTCAGATAACTCAAGGCTCTAAAATGACTCAGAAATAGAAAATCAAGATTTTTTTTTGATTTTTTTTTAAAATTGATTTTCAAAAATTCCCATTTGGGGTTAATCTGTGTCACCAGTAGATCACGTGGTTTGAAGGAATTACACGAATTCGTTAACACCCTGTATAGTCAAACGTTGTAGGCAATATTCGACAATATTCCTTGAATAACGAGTGTTGAGTCCGTAATTCTTCATACACATTTTGAAATTCCCCACAAATGTGCCTTTCTAAGTATACAATATTAGTTTCACTTCTCTGCCGTACATACTTCTTGAGTATTTGATATTTAAGAAATTAACTTTTCAATAATATTCGCTTCCGTCCGCCCATGACAAACGTACATTGCTACTGAACGACGGTGGCGCGCGGCGGGCGGTTCGCGAGCTCATAGGACAATGCCGCCGTTTCGCACCGCATCGCATTGAATTCGCGTGTCACCGCATCGGATTGTTTCCCAATCGCGTTCGCTTTAAACCGCCGACGTAAGACGCCGCGTAATAGGGCCTAGAAGTACCGTGCGCGCGCAATAATAAAGCCGTCGACATCAAGCCGCCGTGGCTGTGTCGGCGGGTCGGCAGGTTTGGTGTGTAGACTCGCGACGAAACATGAACCGCGCAAGCTACGCTCAGTGTATCTGCAGCCTAAGCTATTTAAAACGCCAGCGACGCGTTAATCCCATTACGTAACTCAATTTAACGTGACTTTAATTAAGTTAACTACTACCATCATTTAACTATTGACACACTGGCGGCTAACCTACTGGTTTTCTGCGTTAGGGGTCGTGGATTCAATTCGGTATATAAAGTATTTGTTTTTTTTATTTTAAAGATATGTATATGTTACGGCTAATAGCCGAAGTGCAGCTACACCTAGTTTTAGCCGGGTACAACTAGGTACAGCCGGCCACATGCGGTTAAACTTAGATGTATCCTATTTATCCTCGGTTAGAACTAGGTTAAGCCTTCATCATAGCGGATAGAACTACGTGCAGCCGCACACCGGTGATTAAGAGGAACCCCGACACGGATAGGTTAGGTTCGAAGGGGATGACGGGGGCTAGAGTGAGCGAGCGAAGCGAGCGAACGAAGCCCCCGCCATTCCCTTCGTGTTAGGTTACTTTAAACTCTGCAGACAGAAATAGGAGCCCCGCACAGCGGGGCTCCGTCGACTTAAGCTACACCTAGTTCTAACCAACTGCTACTGGTTGCACCTAGTCGTATCCGGTTAAACCTAGGTGTAACCGCCATTCGGCTTTTAGCCGTAACATATATATTTTAAGAAACTAATTTCAATATTTTTAAACAAAATATTGAAATTAGTTTCTTAAAATATATACGTAATAACTAGTTTATATTTAATAACTAGTTACGCGGTAACTAGTTATTTTTTTTATTATTTGTTAAACTTTTGCTAGTGTTAGCGACACTACAATTTAATCGTTAAGGAGTGATTCTATCATTACAGTTATCGCTAATATTGGTATGTCAGGATTGTGAGCAAGGTAAATGTAGTAAATAAAACCAACATAGACTCTCCACCACTGAGAGTACTTGTATTTGGGTTATTGTTAGTAACATGAACTAGATCACAATATAATACTTTAGATAATTATTACAAGATCATAAAATAAGGATAAGCTAGTCAGATATAAAAGGTCAGACTTCTTCAGTTAATCTACACAGAATACTCTAGACGAGTGTTCCGTCGTACGGTTCAAGAAGCAATCCCCCGGGCGCACCGAGCGAGCCGGTCTCCTCCCTCCAACGGGCAGTGGTGGTCCGATGTTGACGTCAAGGTTAGTTAAAGTCAAAGTCAAATCATTTATTTCAATTGGACCATTTACAGGCACTTATGAATTGTCGAGACAAAAAAAAGAAGTTACTGCCGCGTTCCAAAGTGTAGATTCCTATGGAGAAGAACGGGCAATAAACTCCATGGTTACTCTTTTCCATCAAATAGTTACAAAAATTGGTTACATTGTGAATAAGAAAAATAAATGTGAGAACAATGTAAGATATGGTATGCTAACAAGAGTAACTACAATTTATTTGCCATGGCAGATTAGAGATGACCAGTCCCAACTGACGGCGCCCGTTCACGAACATGACGCATGTATCAGCATCGCTCAGCTCAACCATTTTGTAGGGAACCGTACGATCCAACACACACGCCACCATCAGCGGGACATTTGAGTGAGCATGACATGCTCTAACCGCCAGACACCAAGTAAAGTTTTAGTTAGGTAAATGGTTACATGGTACTCACATGTAGGTACAATCGGTACTAAGGCAAAAAAAAATTATACAAAAAAAAAAAAAAATAGCTGTTGGCACACAAAAAAAAAAAAAACACGGATAATAATAATAAATATCGATACATGGTATATGTACTCGTAAATGTCAAAAAAAAAAAAAATTAATAATAATAATTAAATTGTATAATAATATCATGTCAAAAAAAGAGTAGAAATGAAATAAAATAAAAATTCAATAAATATGGTACACATGTCACAATTGATCACATTTAATAAAAACGTTCTTATGGAAATCTCTTTAAGAATCCATTAGTCAAGTGGTTGTGGAGCAGGACCAGCATGTTTCCAAGCATTTTTATCTGTAATATAATCTTCTAACTTGTAATATGCTTGTTTACATAGTGTGCGTTTTATGCAAATTTTAAATTTCTTCTCATTTAGTTGAAGAACATTATCAGGTATTTTATTATAACATTTTATACAGTACCCCATAAAAGATGTGTGTACTTTTGACAATCTGAAGCGAGGTTGCACTATCTTATTTCTGTCTCTAGTTATGTAATGATGTCTTTCACATCTTTTATTAAATAGATGAAGATTTTTTCTGACATACATAATGTTTTCATAAATGTATTGACAAGGCACTGTCATGATGTTTATTTCTTTAAACAGTTCCCTTAGAGATTCGCGTTTGCGGAGATTGTATATAGCTCTGACAGCTCTCTTTTGCAGAATAAAGATGCATTCAATGTCAGCAGCTCGTCCCCATAGTAAAATACCGTAAGACATGATACTATGGAAGTAACTAAAGTAGACTAATCTCGCGGTATCTACATCTGTTAATTGTCGGATTTTCCTCACAGCATATGCAGCCGAGCTTAGCCGCCCTGCAAGAGATGTTATGTGAGGGCCCCACTGTAGTTTAGAGTCAAGCGTGATCCCCAAGAAAACAGTTTCATCGACAAAGTCTAGGTTCTCCTTGTTCAATACTACTTCACATTTATTACTTTTAACGTTAGGTAAAGCAAATCTTATACATTTCGTTTTTTTTCCATTTAGCACTAAATTATTTGCAGTAAACCAATTATGGACCTGAAAAATAGCATTATTTACGTCATCAAGATTGTTAGCACGTCTATCTATTTTAAAAATTAAAGATGTATCATCAGCAAATAGCACCATATTTGGTTGATTTTGCATTAAATGGGGTAAATCGTTAATATACACTAAAAAGAGGAACGGACCCAATATTGAACCCTGCGGTACCCCCATTTTTACTTTTAAACCTAAAGAATTCACGCCGTTTATTTGAACTTGCTGTTGCCTATCATTTAAGTACGAATTTACTAAACTGAGCGCTGTTTTGCAAAGTCCGTAATGCTCAAGTTTCAACAATAGAGTCTCGTGATTTACGCAATCAAATGCTTTCGAGAGGTCACAGAAGATTCCAATAGCATCATGTGCCTCCTCCCACGCGTTAAAAATATGTTTTAATAAAGTGATACCGGCGTCTGTTGTGCAACGTCCTCTGGTGAAACCGTACTGTTGGTCATGTAGGATATTATTAGTGTTAAAATGACGTAGCATTTGATTAAGCATTATTTTTTCAAACACTTTGCTGAGAACCGGTAAGACCGATACAGGCCTATAATTATTGGGATCTTTACTATCCCCGGATTTAAAAAGTGGAATAACTTTACTATATTTCATTAGGTCTGGGAAAACTCCATGATCCACACACGAGTTAAATATTAAGGCTAAATAAGGCGCTATAGTTTCAATGACGGATTTGCAAACCTTAACAGACATTCCCCATAGATCTTCGGTCAATTTGATCTTAATGGAATTAAAAGCTTTTATAATGGACGTTGGGTTTATGTGGTCAAACCTAAATTCCACAGGACAGACTGATACGTTATCTCTTAGTAAAGAAATAGAAAGTACCGGTGAGGAATTTAAAGCTTCTGTGGTTTTAAAGGGTATGTCAGTAAAAAAGTTAACAAATTCCTGAGCTACTTCTCCATTAGAACTTATGGGACCTCGTGGAGTCTCTAGCGTGTAATCATTATTAAATGTTTTTTTCCTGCTAGTTTCACTATTAATTATTTTCCAAGTAGTCTTTATTTTATTATCAGCTGATTTAATTTTGTTACTTACGTATAGGGCTTTAGCTATCTTGCATATAGTCTTAAAAGTTTTGGAATAATTCGCAACATACTGATTGAAAGTGTCAGTGTTAATATAGGGCTTTTGACCATATAGCTCAAATAGTCTATCCCTACTCTTTCTAATACCTGTAGTTGCCCAGTCGCTAAATTTAAATTTTGGGAAAATATTTTTTATTTTCATTTTAAAATGGTTATTAAATTCCATCTGCATTACCGAAAAGAAATCCGTGTACAGTTTATTAACATTATCTATATCATGGCCACGAACATGTAACTTACTAGCTAAGGTATTATCAAATCTTTTTAAATTACTGGATGTTATTTGCCTATATTTAATTTGTATTTTTTGCAAAGGTGAGTATGAGCTAAAAGTGACAGTTTGTCCACTGTGATCGGAAGGCAAGTAATTAACAATGGCTTTATCTAAATAATCACAACTACAGAAAACATTATCGATACAAGTAGCAGAAGTCGAAGTTACTCGAGTTGGTTCTAAAAAAACATTATTCAAATTAAACGATTTAAAAAGGCTTAACAATCTGATACTATTTATATTAGTTTCCAAAATATTAATATTAAAATCGCCACATATTATAATGGATTTGTTACAAGTAAAAACTTTTGTCAAAACTTCTTCCATTACCGACTCAAATAAAGAAAAGTTTTGATAATTTGGGGGTCTGTAAACGCACACTATAACATGCTTATCTAGCTCAACACAGGATAATTCAATGACATGTTCAACCGATAGTCCAACTATGTCTTTACGCTGTTTTGATTTTATACAATTTTTAATTAATATTAGTGAACCCCCATGCAGCATGGACTTGCGGTTAAAACAACTGCCCACACTGTAGTTTTCATAATTAATTAGCATTTGGTAATCCTTTAACCAGTGTTCAGATAAACAAATGACGTCATACATTGTTTTTTCTAAAAACATTTCAATCTCTAACAATTTAGAAGAGAATCCTTGAATATTTTGATGAAATAATTTCAAGGTATTCTGCTTGTCCCTTTTTTTACAATGTGATAGTGGGTCGCCAGAAGATACCTTTTTTTCAGAGTGGTTGAATTTATCAGTGGTTATGGTATCCTCTGTTGTCTTACTGACTAGTTTAAATGATAATCCGGAGTTAGACCCACAACTCCAAGGCCATCATCAGTCAGTGAGTTCCTACATCCTGTAGGCCCCACACTATGCTGAGAATACTCTAGATTACTGGTGGTGACCTTTGAAGTTATCGGTTCCAAATATGGACCCTCCTTTGTACAATTTGTATAATTTGTTATAGCACATGTGCTACTAATCAATAAATTTATGTTATATGCTAACAATGAGGTGTTGAATGTTAGGTGGCGGACAACAGATGGCGCTCACTCCACGAAGTTCCCGACACGGCCATCCTGCAAGGCGCATGCCCCAGGCGCCCCACGAGTCTAGGTAAAACACTGAAACAAAAACATCATCAGAACTAGTTCTGCAAGTATGAACCGCAAGCCATAATACGCTTTTGAAACATCAGCAAATGCTCAGTCTTTTACAGCTAGGTCAATTGTACTTAAAGGGGCTATGTCACACTTATGAGCCCTGGTTTTTCTAGAGCTTACCACTTGGAATCACTTGCATTTAAAGAGCTTTTCGCTGCACTTAAATAGACCAAGTTGTTTTCCAAGCTATATTCACATTTGCTGGTGTTTCTATCCTGGGGAGGATTATGGTACATCAAGGCCTAACTTCAGTGACACCTCCGGACCTTAAACAGAATCAAATAATACAGTACACATCTAGGTTACACTTAATCACTCATCTTTGACTCATCATGTTACTCATGTGCATGTCCATGACCAAAGCAACATGAAAAGCATAAAATAATGTTTGAATCGACTAGAGCCTGATATCTCATCGTCAGCCAACAAGCTCATCAACCCTAGGTTGAACTAGTTGATATTTATTTACGTGTCAACCTGGTTGTATATTCGTTCATAACTTTTCCTATCAAACATCTAACAAAACATTAGATTTCAACATTTTCACTTCCTACGAAGCATTTCACAATAAAATACTATCTCAGATGCCTATAAGAAAGTTCTACTATGTTAAACATCAAATTATAGTTATTCAATAAATTATTATTATGCATAAACAATTAAAATATTTCTTTGTTAAATATCTCAATGATTCACAAAGCCATAATACGTATTTGGGGTGCATGAAAAGAGCCTCCACGAGTGACGATACTTAAGTACGTCCGGCGCACCCAGGGCAGTCAGCCCTGCTACCAACCTTGCTGACTGGCTAATCTTATCATCACAGTATGAGCTGTTTTCGCATAGCTCTTGCTGACACGGGAGAAGAATACGCATTTGAACCATCAGCAAATGCCTCTATTACTGCTAGGTCAACCGCACTCAAAGGGACTATGTCACACTTAAGTCCTGGTTTTCCTAGAGCTTACCACTTGGAATCACTTGCATTTAAAGAGCTTTCGCTGCACTTAAACGTACCAAGTTGTTTTCCAAGCTTTATTCACATTTGCTGGTGTTTCCATCATGGCGCAGATTATGATGGTACAAATGTTTTATCTAGTTTCGCAAGTAAAATATAAGCAATACCGTATGTGAGGCTGTGTGGCCACTTCATTTCATTTACAATATAACATTATGAAGCACTGTATTTATTAATTATTTACTTTAAAGAGTCTTTATGCCAAATTTCAAGTTTATAACCCCATGGAATAATGATTTTCATACAAACTTTCAACTCTTATAATTTCACCCCCTCATGGGTTTAATTTACAAAAACGCTCAAACACGTACTTATATTTCTAACTAGAAACTTTAACATTTATTTCATTTATCAATTTATAGCATTGCATTTATATTGCATTTATAGCATGTAATTTATAGCATCACCCGCCTTGGATCTAGCCAACTCATTTGGCATCACCCGCCTGGGATCCTACTTTCTCAACATGGCATCACCCGCCTTGGATCTAGCCATATCACGGCATCACCCGCCTGGGTTCCAGCCCTATAACAATTGCTTCGTCATGTTCCAACCCCGGTTTGCCATACCGGGTGGTGTCTCAGGTCAACCCTGGTTGCATCTCACGACAAACTCTAATGCGACTGCAACGCATTTATTTACAGAAACAAATATAGATACCATATTTTGTTATTTTACACGAATAAACACAGATATCATTTAATATTTATGTTACGAGAATAAATACAGATATCATCTTTTTTATTTTAGACGAAATAACACACATATCATTTAATATATATTTAACTCGAATAAATACCCTTTGATATTATATTTCCTTCATGAACCTCCCTTCACACATAAGTAGGTATAATAAAATGGTTGCGACTCACCGGATTTATCACCTTTTCTCGGTCTCACCATTGTAATCTCACTCGTAAAATCAAGTTTTCGTCAGTCCGTCTACAAGGGAGTATTAAGATCATAAAATATTTAAATGTGGGTATACAATCATAATGTGGACTAGTTTTTTCTTGTTCCACTTCTGATGTTAGCGACACTACAATTTAATCGTTAAGGAGTGATTCTATCATTACAGTTATCGCTAATATTGGTATGTCAGGATTGTGAGCAAGGTAAATGTAGTAAATAAAACCAACATAGACTCTCCACCACTGAGAGTACTTGTATTTGGGTTATTGTTAGTAACATGAACTAGATCACAATATAATACTTTAGATAATTATTACAAGATCATAAAATAAGGATAAGCTAGTCAGATATAAAAGGTCAGACTTCTTCAGTTAATCTACACAGAATACTCTAGACGAGTGTTCCGTCGTACGGTTCAAGAAGCAATCCCCCGGGCGCACCGAGCGAGCCGGTCTCCTCCCTCCAACGGGCAGTGGTGGTCCGATGTTGACGTCAAGGTTAGTTAGGTGGCGGACAACAGATGGCGCTCACTCCACGAAGTTCCCGACACTAGTGACCCTATTCTGTGACGTCACTGAATAGTTTTAATGTTGATTTCTTTTACAACATTTAGTTAGAGAGTTAGTTTTTAGCTTTGAGGTTAAAAAGTTGATACCTACATTGATATTCAGAAACTTGTTTTATACTTATTGATAACTCTTAACGAACGTATTTAGCCCATTCCGCTGAATCTATGACGAGATTTAGAGGTCAAAAAGATGTCAAGCGTATTCGTGTATTTATGCAAAAATAAACACAATCATTTTTTTTTATTCCTTTACATGGTCGCATTTTTATTTTATTTTTTTATTTATTTATTTTATTCAGGCTACAAGGCCCATAGAAAATATATATTACAATATAATACAATAATTCTAAAAATACTATACATAAACAATATTAATTATTATCTAAAAACTACTTCACACGTAAAGTCGGCGTCGTGTGTCGCGCGGTGTCGGGTATCCGGCCTCGGAATCGCCGCATTTGACCCTCGTTGCACCTGATGGCAAGCGGAGACAGGGTCCAAGACGAAGCACACGAATCCAAGTAACAGAGATATAGAGAGATTCCCCTATACCTCTCAGGCTCTCACATACACACGACGGAACACAGTAAACTGCTTGGCGCCGGACTTTAATGTGAGGGTGCTGGTAGCTAGCCAGGCGGACCGTAAAGATCCTACCACCAAGCGAAAGGTTGTCACCTGATTGGCACCACCCGGGGACCACGTGTGGGGTTTCGAACTAAGGGTGCCTTCCCACGGACGAGGGTGACTCAGCCCCCAAAATCCATCCTTCCATCATCGTATAATTTCAAGAGCTGGAAATAGCAAAATAAGGTTTAGAAATTTAAAGTTTCGAAATGGTTTTGGAATCAGCATAGGTGAACTTTTACTTCACACACCAAATTACCGCAAGTAACAAATATTCCTCACAAAATATTTCGTTCATTTTCGGCTTCGAGGCCCTCTGTTTACAAAAGCTTTTTAATTTGATACTTTGCTTTCATTAGCACAAAGGAGCGGGTTGGAATTTCAGTTAGTCAAATGTTTTTGTCGAGTAAAGAGTTACCTAACCACTTTCGTAACTACTACGCAAATAAACAACTATAACTGTCATAATTCACAAACAGTTAACCGCAATGTATGGAATTAGTTAAACCGAGGTTTAAAACCGCTTTGGGTAATATAAATGTCTGTTAGGGTGCCTTTCCATCAGAGATGTGCTACGCAGCTATGCTGCGAGAATTTAAAAGCTAAGCTACGAAACTATGTAACCGTTTCCACCGATGCTAAGCTATGTAGCGGAGCGAGTAAGATGTGCTATGAAAATACGCAAACGCGCGCCACTGCTCTGCACATAGCTACACCAATCGCGACCATCCATAGCACGCATCCATAGCTCGCATCCATAGCTCGTATCCACAGCACGCATCCTTCCATATAAAAAACGTAGTTTGATGATGGAATTAATGATGCAAAGGCACTCTAAGGCTACCAGAGATGTGCTATGCAACGTTGTTATGGATGCGTTTGATATCCACCAATCATATTCATTGGTCCACATATCATAGCACTGGTGGAAACTGATTCAATTAAGCTACGTTTTTATATGAAAGGATGCGTGCTGTGGGTGCGTGCTATGGATGATCGCGAGTGGTGTATCTATGTGCAGATGCCTTCCCCATTGTCGATACGTCGCATAGCTCGAGCTGCGCATCTTCCTCGCACAGCTACCTTGCGGCGGCGCATTTTCATAGCACATCTTACTCGCTCCGCTACATAGCTTAGCATCAGTGGAAACGGTCACATAGTTTCGTAGCTTAGCTTTTACATTCTCGCAGCATAGCTGCGTAGCTGCACATTTCTGGTGGAAAGGCAACTTTATGCCGAGAATGAGTGGTGGTTTGTGCAAACATTGAAACTTGTAGATCAGAGGCGAAACGTGGGTGTACAGGCTTCAATAATAGGAAAGTTTATTCCTTCGGGGAATATAAAGGTTAGTCAGAAAAGGGGTACTAATCCGAAAGGGTGTTAAAGTACCAATATTAATTTTTAAATTTTGTTCTACCGCTTTCCTCAAAAGTTTAATGCTGGCTTCTCACGGCGCGGCGCGCGATATCACAATCGCGCCGCGCTGGCCGATTTGTACGAGCGAGCACGCGCCAACAGGCGAGCCCGCGCTACTCGTTCTCACGGGCGCGGCGCGGCGCACATTGGTCCCGCCGGCCACTCTGTCGACACCTCAGTCCGAGACACGCAGCGCATCATGTCGCAAGAAGAAGAACGATCTCATCGAACTTGTTCACCCGCGCCACCACGCACCACCCCGCGCGCGCTCGGGTTGCCACGAGTGCGCTCGCGCCGCGCCTTTGATGTACCGACTCCGAGCAGATTGGACGTGCTTGCACGCGCTAGCCCGCGTCTCCTCGAGCCATTACCTTCACACGGCGCGTAGGCGCGAGCTGGCGCGGCGCGACTTGTGATAACGCGCGCCGTGAGAAGCCAGCATAAGAGAAATAGCTGTTCAAAGATTTCATAAAAAAACCAGCCAAGTGCGAGTCGGACTCGCGCACGAAGGGTTCCGTACCATTATCTGTAAAAGCGGCAAAAAAATCACGTTTGTTGTATGGGAGCCCCCTTAAATGTTTATTTTATTCTGTTTTTTAGTATTTGTTGTTATAGCGGCAACAGAAATACATCTTAAATGAAAATTTCAACTGTCTAACTATCACGGTTCATGAGATACAGCCTGGTGACAGACGGACAGACAGACGGACAGCGGAGTCTTAGTAATAGGGTCCCGTTTTACCCTTTGGGTACGGAACCCTAAAAATACTCTAACATCCTCAGTATTACTCAGGTATGATCAGCTGTGTTTACACATTAGGTCATATTTGGGGTCACGGATTAGAAGCTCCATTTTCTGAATTCCTTACTAAAGCTGGGATGAAGGGTTTTTGCAAAATCTAAATGTAGCCCTTTTCCGACTAAACAAAATCCTAATCACACATAATCGATATGGCTTAAGCTGGTTTCCCACGGTTTGTGGTAGCGCGCACCGGCTGTGCGTGGTATCATCCGTAAAATCACACACCGTGGGAAGACACATTATGAGGATGCGTGATGTGGGTAAGGCGCGGCGGCGCACCGCTCCGCACGCGTCCGCGTTACTACGGACGAGTCTCTTCCCATGGTGCGTCGGTGCGAGCTCGTGCGTCGCGGTGCGCGATATCACGCACCGTGGGAAACAAGCATTATATGGCAAAGACGTTGATTTTGTCAGGTCAACAATTTCCATAGCAACGTATGTATAATATTATCAATCCGACGTCTCCACAACTATGTACAACGCAATGATTACTCGTATTGTTGTATTGTCAGGTGAAAGCTATTGAAATTACGAACGTGATACGCAATTCGGATACTGGTATGTGTGTATGTATGTTTTCATTTCAGAATGGAATATAATGTTTAGGTTCAATTTGTATTATTACTTTTGTGAAATAAGAATCCCAGATTTTGTTATGAGAAAAATCAAATCATAACTTTTGCTCTACCTTCAGGGCCGGATTAACCCTATCACGGCCTCTAGGCAATGCAATTTTCGGGGCCCCTTACTTACCCTTTTCTTACTTTAAAAATACATCTTTTCTATTACAATAGTCGAGTCGATTAGATCGACTGTTACTTCAATCTCTAAAAGTCAAAGTCTAACTCATCAGCCGACCGCGCGCCCGGCTGCGTTCCGAATTAACGCTTACCGTACCTATATCGTCAAATACAGCTATTTTTAGTTCTACTATGTATGAAGTATTTCATCAACTGACAACATGGGTCGAAAAAAAGGAATTATATTGAGGAAGTATCCAAACTATCAAAAAAAAGGAGTATTCCCGTTATCCCCATTGCCCCATTGCAAACATGCGCCTAAACGATCTCACTAAGTTGTGCACCAACGATTAAACACAAAGATGAAAATAAAGTATTCGTTACTATTCACTATATCGATACAAGTCTAAATTAAAACTGTACTATAACTTTTATGTCCTATACCTATTACCTATAACTACCAGGAAAACAGAAATGAACTGGAAGTAGCTGCTTATGCGATACTACTTAGCTCACTAATGGTTGAAGTACACGCATTTACTTAGGTTCGTTTTACTCACAAACTATAGTATTGTATATGTAGGTATAATACAAAGCAATGGGGATAACGGGAACAGTTTTTGATTATTTTATTCAAATCCCGCTGTCCCCATCAATGGGGATAGAGCAATGGGGACAACGGGAACAATTTTTGATTATTTTATTCAAATCCCGCTGTCCCCATTAATGGGGACACGGGCAATGGGGATAGCGGGAATACACAAAAAAAAAGTTCTTTGAAATGTTTTTTTTTCTTGGTGCTTGCATGGGGCTCCTAGTCGATGCGGGGCCCTAGGCAGTTGCTTAATCCACCTTATGGATAATCCAGCCCTGTCTACCTGGAATCAAACATTCACCGTTCGTCTGTGCTTAGAGTTTTGTAAGATTAAGGAGCGATTTCACTAACCTATCACTAAGTAGTCCGTAACTATTGACCAGATAAGCTAAATGTGACCTACAAATATGGCATTTAAGTATGTGTTCAATAAATCTTGTCATTATCTCTATTGATATGTGGTGAAAAGCAAATGTTAGCTATTGAAAAGTTTAGAGACCGAATTAGCTTAATAAACAGTTAATGATAAGTTGGTTAAACACCCCCTAAGCCAAGGAGGCGATATAACATAGACACTACATGTTCCTGACGTCACATCGGGCCGTGCCAGTGGGTCGCTTTGGAACGCTTTACGAGCTTCCAGGGCCTTCTACGCCGGCCCCCAACTTGGGTTCAGCCGCCGACCGACTGCAGCTCGACTTCACTCCTTCTGCTGTGTTAACAACCACTGTCAACAAAAAGAAAAGTCACGGTTGTATTATAAAACTTGAAACCGCAAAATCTCTGACTCCTCAGATACAGGTCTGCGTACCTAATTTAGGAGCCCGGAAAGCTGACAATAATTTTAAACTTGATAGTGCAACCCACTGTTTCCAAATGCTATGTACTGTGTTGTTGATTTATGTACTGATAAACTATTATTATTGAAGTCTATTAATAGTATTACTGCCTCTTAAAGTTTGTTACGCTAGAAGACCCGATTCTATATTTTTATAATGTGTACAAATCGCGAAAGTTTAAAAACAAGTATTTATTTGTGTCGTTATTGCCCGTGGCATCACTATGGTCCTATCAGAAAAGCAGCGTTGCGGCATTTTGTTTTTTTTTAAATGTCGCAGCATTATGCTGGTATAGGAGCCTTGTTGGCCTCGTGCAGGTAGTTAAAGGTACATTTTTTTTTAGTTAGTTACTGTATTGTTTTTGTCTTCTGTAACTGCCTGTGAGTCCAAAATAAATCATTTTCCTTTCTTTCTTTCAGTTTTAGTAATCAGTCAAGACCCCCAGCACCTGGAGCTTGGCATTCAAACACTACAAGATTAAAAAAATATTATCCGTTTCAAATCACCACCAATTTTGTCACCAGGTACAAAATGGCACAGACGGCGCAAGATCCTGACTCCCACCTTCCACTTCAACATCCTGAAGAGCTTCGCCGTCGTTATGAAGGAGAGGAGTGGAGTACTCGTGGAGAAGCTGAAACAGTCCGAGGGTACGGAGGTCAATCTACTGCCCCTCATCAGTGATTTTACGCTGTTCACTATTTGTGGTAAGTGATTTTGGTTATAACGGTCGTACACCCTGATTCAAGGGGCCTACTCTCTAAGTCCGAAAGTAGCCCGAAACGTAGAAGTGAACAAAACAAGTGTTTTACTTTTCGGACGGGCAAAAACACATCGGTAGAAGGGACAACTGTCAAATCGTGTTGTCATTCATTCTTAGTTCGGGCCGCGAAATAATTGTATGTCCGTAGGTGATAGGGATTAGGAAACGCTCGTAATTAAGGCCGAAACCACTGACTTCGAGCTTAGGGAGTAGACCTCCAGAACCTTGCATTCATAAGTCAGCGGACAAAACTGCTCTACCTATTGTACATTTTAGGAAACCGTGATACTAATTTTACGGTTAGCGCGCGGAGTAGCGGTGAAGTGACTATTTAGTATCAATTAGAATTCAACTTAATATTCTCACTCTAAATAAAAGGCTGCCCAGTCGCCGTCGTAGGTGGTGGCTCAGTTTAGCTACATGGACTTTATCCATCCGATAGAACCATTTCATTATTAACTATATCCTCTAAAAAGCTAAATAGATTTCCTAGTTCCCCGGATCCCTAAAAATGTTTATATGATTCTTCAAATACATAATTTGTAACTATAAATAAAGTCCAATAAATAATTCGTGATTTTAAAACGTTATTATAATTATTCCGGGATTTTAGAGGAGATATTACCCACTCTATGTTACTTCCTTCCTCGAAGTTTAGGTAGGTAAATATACTCTACCTATTCCGATCTCTGATGTTCATACACATATCTTTGCTCTTACCTGCGAAATGTTACTCTATTAGTTAGTTCTCTTTACAGAAACAGCGATGGGCACTCAACTAGATTCCGACCAGTCTTCATCAACCATGGAATACAAGAGCGCTATCTTGGAGATCGGATCCCTCCTCCTGGGTCGCCTGACTCGTGTGTGGCTTCACAACGAATACCTGTTCCGGAAGTTTCCAATTGGCAGAAGGTTCGAGAAATGTTTGCACAAAGTTCACTCCTTCGCTGATAATGTCATAATGGAGAGGAAGAAGAACTGGAAACCTGGACAGAGTGATTTTTCTGAAGAAGATGTTTCCATTGGTGGGAAGAAGAGATTGGCTATGTTGGACCTGCTGTTGGAAGCGGAGAATAAAGGAGAAATAGATTTGGAAGGGATTAGGGAGGAAGTTAATACGTTTATGTTTGAGGTAATATTTTGGCCCTTAACAAGGTTATTCGGAAAGGGGGTACTAATCTACAGACCACTTAAAGTATCACTGTTTTTAAAGCAAGTATTAAAATTTCAAAATTCGATAATTTTTATTTCCATGTAAAATTATTCTTATTTTAGTTTTTTAAAGATTATTCATCCCTGTTTTAGCTAAAAATTCAGAACATGGAGCTTCTTATCCGTGACTCCAGATATGACCTAAAATGTACACAGCTGATCATAGCTGAGAATAGGTATATTTTAGCGTACTTTTATGAAATCCCTGAACAGCTTGTTCTCCTAAACTATTGACTTTTGGGGAAAGTTGTAGAACAAAAGTTATTCATTATTATGGGTACTTTAACACTCTTTCGGATTAGTACCCCCTTTCCGACTAACTTTGTATTGATTGGTCTTTTTTGTGGTTTTTTTAATTAAGGCGTAGTAGAGGTTTTTTCGTTCGTATCCTACTAACATCTAACTATCATTGTAGAATCCCACTAACCATTTTTTTATTCATTTTTTTTGCGATTTTGTTGCACTTTTCATGAATATGTGAAAGTTTATGGTCGGACGTGTCATATGGTATGTTTGCGATATGCGAATGGCACACCGAAATATTTATTTTTTGTGCCAACATTATTTCCATTAGATACCTATTGGTGTTCGGTCGCGACCTAAATGGTATTGCCTATTAGGTTGGCTACTAAAACGCTGTATTTAACTTGCTAAAACAATTTAATTATAACGAATAAAATTAAATAATGGCGAATGCACCCGGTTGCTGTCCGAATATGCAGTGTCGTCGGCGCGCACTTATACAGTTAAGATAAAATGCATAAGTTCTATTTTTACAGAGATATGACCAAATGCAACATTTTTAGTAACTATCAATGTCGCCCCTTGATATCAAAGTAACCCCAATCGCTGGTATTCAAAAATTATATTTAGGAATGTAAATGTCTTAAACTTCTTTTTAATTTCTAATAATTTCAGGTCCCAGCCCCATTCAGAACGATTCGATTAGTCAGTTGTCTAACGATTCGGCTTACTATCTCTTTTACTCTCGTTACCAGAATCGTAGACAGAACGAGATAACAAACCGAATCAGTCGACAACTGCTTATCGAGAAGGTTCTGAATCGGGGGGCAGGTCGCTTGACTTGCAAAACGGCCTTGGTTACTGAAAAACATGGCCATGACATACAAACATACACCGAAATCTCACCTTCAGGCCTCTTGTTCACACACGTTTCTTCGCCGTAAAAACCTACGGTTACTTAGCCGTGTGTAGGCACGTTCATCAGTGCTGTATGGACTACTAGGGAAGTTTGTTGACGGACTCGGCGGCCCAACGGCACGCCTGCGCCGCCGTATGCACCGTGGCTACTGCTCTTTTGCGCACGGTTAAGAAACCGTGCCGTGAACAGGAGGCCTCAGGGTTGACCGGTTAGGTACGAAACCCTAAAAAAAGGAATGGTCCTATTGTTCGATCTTATTCGAACACCCTTTTGGTGATCTAGCGAATCAATTAGGATTTAGGCCGCGTTAAGCAACATTGACAGTTTTCCTATTTTACCTTAAGGTATAGATGTGTCTGTGAAGTTAGATGGCGAAGATAAAAAATACTAAATCACACCCCTAATTATGTACAATATTCGACTTCTAATTGGGGCTACTTTGACACTGAATGATAAAACAGGGATTGTCAAAGTAAAAGCCTATGGTCCGACTTTGATAAGAATCTTCTCCTTTTTTTTATCGAAAACTATGCTCTGTATTTTTAAAATCTAATCTATGTGATTTTGTATATCTCAGTTAAATTAATCTATATTTTTGATGTAGCAGCTAAAAGCGAAAATACTTAAATAAGATACAAACACATGAAGCTCAAAAAGTTGATCAAAGTAACCCCGTTCTACGGTACTATATTGTACGGTACCTTCGGCGCGCAGGATTTGGCGTTGTGCTTTGAAAAATAATGTAGTAATCAAAATAAAAGCGCAAAAGGAATTCGTTAAAAGATTATTTCCATTTTCCAAAACCACGAGCTTTTCCGGCGATCAAAATTGATGAGAGTTCAGAGTTATTAATGAAACTGCCAACATAATACTGTTGATTAGGCACGTTCATCTTCCGCTCTTCCCACTTATGGAAGCAGTTGCAACTTTTAGAAAGAATAGACCAAATTATAAGAAACACCTTAACGTCCATTTTAAATGTGGCCCTGAACGACCGATCTTGGATCCAAGCCACACTACCTATTCGTTTTGGTGGGCTTGGCGTTCGCAAAATTTCCAGTGTAAGTTTACCGGCGTTCCTGTCCTCGGTCCACAGTACAGAAAAGTTAACCAGGAAAATCTTGGCTTCCTCACTGGTTGACTTTGAAGTGCCGTGCTTGACCGATGCTGTAGACGCTTGGAAAATGGCTTGCCCAAATACAGATTTGCCCGTCATCCCATCTTCACAGAGACAGTGGGATGAGCCGCTCTGCAGGTTGGTACGGAATAATTTAATCAACACGTCCACCAATACTGCTGAGCGTGCTCGTCTGCTGGCTGTGGGTGAATGGGAGTCGGGACTTTGGCTTCAGGCACTTCCCTCACCCAGCATAGGTACTATGCTGGATGACACCAGCTTTCGGCTCGCTACATGCCTACGCGTAGGTGCTCATTGTGTTGCTCCGCATCGGTGCCACTGTGGCGAAGCTGTCGACGGCCTCGGACACCATGGCCTGTCTTGCTGCAGGAGTGCAGGTCGCATAGCACGGCACGCGAACTTAAACGACATAATCCGTCGCGCTCTTGTCACCGCCGGCGTGCCAGCTGTATTGGAGCCTAATGGCTTGGTACGCGACGATGGCAAGAGACCTGACGGCATGACGTTGTTGCCATGGAAGATGGGTAGGCCTCTGGTGTGGGACGCGACTTGTGTCGACACCCTTGCTCCATCCCATCTTCCTAGCTCGGCGGGCTGTGCTGGCGCTGCCGCTGCAGCTGCGGAGACCCTCAAACGGCGCAAATATAGCAACATCGTAGGAAACTATGACTTTGAGCCGTTTGGGGTGGAAACGCTCGGGTCATGGGGTCCGAGTGCGCGTCTCCTTTTTAAGGAAATAGGAAAAAGACTGGTCGACACTTCACGTGACCAGAGGGCTGGCTTGTTTTTCGGCCAGAGAATTAGCGTTGCCATACAACGTGGCAACGCTGCCAGCCTTCTGGGCACGTTTCCAGTTGACAGCGATGCGGAGGAATATTTTGATGCACTCCTTTAGTTTATATTTTTAGTTTAGCGTAGGATATAATTTTTCTTTGTTTTTACTTTAGATTTAGTTTAGTTTGTATTAATTTAGGTTAAAAATGTAAATAATACGCTTGTATAAAAAGTATAAAATAAAATTAAATACTGTTCGATTCGAAATTTACCTTTAATTCAGAAATGTAAAATTGAACAATCCTCGTATTTCGCTTTTCAGAATAATTCGAAAACAGGATTATGTCCCATAATAGCACGACAAAAAGGGTAGTTGGCTAGGTACTTAAATAAAAGAAAGACTGTTGAAAGAGATAAAAATAGAGGAAACACACGCTTTTTAAGATTTTGTTGTGTTTTTTCTGTCCTTATCACGCGAAACGGACATTGTACGGAATGATGTGATTAATATCACAATTGACGTCCGTTGAGTTCACTATGAAGTTGATAGGAAACGGCGCGTATCATCTCTTATTGCTGTATTAGTAGTGTTTTTAAAACGGGACTCTATTACTAAGACACCACTGTCCGTCCGTCTGTCACGAGGCATGAACTCATGAACCGCGATAGTTAGACAGTTGAAATTTTCACAGATGATGTGTTTCTGTTGTCGCTATAACGACAAATACTAAAAAACAGAATAAAATAAATATTTAAGGGGCCATTTTTATACAACCATTTTTAAAAAACAACAGGTACCTATTTATACAATAAACGTAATTTTTTTGCCGATTTTATAGATAATGGTACGGAACCCTTCGTGCGAGTTCGACTAGCACTTGGCTGGTTTTTTCTGTCGTTATCTCACGAAACGGACATTGTACGGAATGATGCGAAATTACTATGAAGTTCCTAGGGAAAGACCTATCGCTTCGTATTGCTGTCTCTGTCTAGGTTTCTTAGTCCTCGCCTTTTCCCGTTACCCGGGGTCGGCTTTCCTAATCAAGGCCTAGCATCTTCACTAAGGCCTAGCATCTTCACTAAGGCCTAGCTTCTTCACTAAGGCCTAGCATCTTCACTAAGGCCTAGCATGTTCACTAAGGCCTAGCGTCTTCACTAAGGCCTAGCGTCTTCACTAAGGCCTAGCTTCTTCACTAAGGCCTAGCATCTTCACTAAGGCCTAGCTTATTCACTAAGGCCTAGCATCTTTACTAAGGCTTAGCATCTTCACTAAGACCTAGCTTCTTCAATAAGGCCTAGCATCTTCACTAAGACCTAGCTTCTTCACTAAGGCCTAGCATCTTCACTAAGGCCTAGCATCTTCACTAAGGCCTAGCATCTTCACTAAGGCCTAGCATGTTCACTAAGACCTAGCTTCTTCACTAAGGCCTAGCATCTTCACTAAGACCTAGCTTCTTCACTAAGGCCTAGCATCTTCACTAAGCCCTAGCATCTTCACTAAGGCCTAGCATCTTCACTAAGGCCTAGCATGTTCACTAAGGCCTAGCATGTTCACTAAGGCCTAGCATCTTAACTAAGGCCTAGCATCTTCACTAAGGCCTAGCATCTTCACTAAGGCGTAGCCTCTTCACTAAGACCTAGCTTCTTCACTAAGGCCTAGCATCTTCACTAAGGCCTAGCATCTTCACTAAGGCCTAGCATGTTCACTAAGGCCTAGCATCTTCACTAAGGCCTAGCATCTTCACTAAGGCGTAGCATCTTCACTAAGGCCAAGCATCTTCACTAAGGCCTAGCTTCTTCACTAAGGCCAAGCATCTTCACTAAGGCCTAGCTTCTTCACTAAGGCCAAGCATCTTCACTAAGGTCTAGCGTCTCCACTAAGGCCTAGCATCTTCACTAAGGCCTAGCATCTTCACTAAGGCCTAGCATCTTCACTAAGGCCTACCTTCTTCACTAAGGCCAAGCATCTTCACTAAGGCCTAGCATCTTCACTAAGGCCTAGCATCTTCACTAAGGCCTAGCATCTTCACTAAGGCCTAGCTTCTTCACTAAGGCCTAGCATCTTCACTAAGGCCTAGCATCTTCACTAAGGCCTAGCATGTTCACTAAGGCCTAGCATCTTTTCTAAGGTCTAGCATGTTCACTAAGGCCTAGCATCTTCACTAAGGCCTAACATCTTCACTAAGGCCTAGCATCTTCACTAAGGCCTAGCATCTTCACTAAGGCCTAGCATCTTCACTAAGGCCTAACATCTTCACTAAGGCCTAGCATCTTCATGTCAGTTTGGATATTCGTCAACCAGGTGGTTTGAGGTCTTCCTCTCCCTGTCTTCTTTGGAGCCATGGAAAGGCAGTTTTTCGCGATGTGATCATCTGGTCTTTGTGTTACAGTGCTGTCTTACTAGTGATTTCATTAAATGCTTGTTACTTGGGCGTCTTATTTAATATTTCATTTTTGTCACTACTGCCTATTTTTGTAAACAGTATCGAGTTTAAAAATTTTTTTTTTTTTAGTTTGCTATCCTTGTTTGATTGATATCTGTTTTCAGGGCCACGATACCACAGCAATGGCAATCGTTCTTGGACTGATGCTGATAGCTGATCACGAGGAAGTCCAGGTAATATTACTCTTAATTATTGTATCACTAGCTAATAAAATCACTAGCTAATCCAGGTTATGGTTTACCTGTGTGCCAAACATTCAAATCCGTTCAGCCGCGGAGTGATTGTTAAACAAACATCCAAATTCACAAACTCACAAGGACCCACCCACTTCAGGAAGTGGGTTACCAATGGTAAGCAAAACAATAATCGTATTCTCGATGTTTTATTTACTTTTATCCCGCACTATGAATAATCGTATCATGGGTGCCTTTACAGAAATCTTCACATGCACAAACAGTCACACACTCACAGCGGAAACAATGATCTGTATTATAATAATAGCGAGTCAGGTGTAATCGCGGAAAATATTTGAAAAGGCACACCATACCTTTTATCCCAACGTTTCGATCGAATTACACAGGCCGTGGTCACGGGTAGACTGAAGTGACGGAGCTGTACCCCAAGTGTGAGTTTTTTTCGTTAACTACTGTAGTTGCGTCACGCCATAAATGTATGAAAATTTAGGCTGCGCCTCTAGGCGCACCGTTCACTAAATAATATTCGCGCGTTAACTGAACGGTGCGCCTAGAGACGCAGCCTAAATTTTCATACATTTATGGCGTGACGCAACTACAGTAGTTAACGAAAAAAACTCACACTTGGGGTACAGTTGTCATCTTCGTGAAGCAAGGGTATTTTCATCTACCCTCACTTGATCTCGATTTTTTTTTATGTTATCGTCGGTGCTTCGATATACCACACTATAATGATCTGTAGGCCATACAAACACTTGTTCCTTGCGGGAATCGAGCGACCCGTTGCGCAGACGCCAATTGCCGTCGCGCATCAGTGGTAAAGGAAGTTATTTAATATCCCTGGTATAATAAATGCCTCGAGGCCCGTTCGTTTCTGTTATTAGTAATTCTTGGAATTGTTTGTTTGAAACCTCGGAAACTTATCTTTATTGGCTTATACGAAATTCATGTTGATTGTGGAATAAGGTAAGTATACAAACAAGGTGGTGAATTTTCAACTCTAAGAATTTTATGGGGTTACTTGGTATCGGAAATTGAACAAATTGTTCTACAACTTTTCGAAATTCGCTAAGGTATTTTTTTATAACTTTCCATACAAATCAAAAAAATATTTTAATTGATTTCTATGGACAGGCACGAAAAGTTGTAGAACGAAATTTGTTCAAACTCAAACTGAAAACTCATTTATTCAAAATAGACTAGAATTACTGACGGATACCGGACGGATACGCGGGACGTCGGCGGCGGCCGCGTCTGCTGGCGGTGCCACGCGCACGCACTAGGTTACTAAGTGAAACGCCTCTGACGCGCGCACTGCGCACACTCAACCTCATAGCTGAAGACGTGGATATATTTTATTGTAGTCTGAATGAATTCACAAAGATCGCACTTTTTAAAATTTCTTACTGTTAGTTTTAAATTGTAGAAATTAAGAAACCTCAATATCGAATTGGATTTAGTCTGTAAGGATATTGTTGGGAATAAATAAATAAATAAATACTTAGTTCTTTTTGAACGTCAAATACAAATAGACAGCCCCCAAAAAAGCCCTCCCTTCACCGCTTCCTAGTGTTTATGCTGTGAAGATAAAACGGCGCAACAAACTCCCCAGCAACACAGTTCTGTCTGTCAGGTGACTAAATTAACTGAGTCTATACAAAGAAAATCATAATATTTTTTACAATAATAAAATTATGTAAATAAAGAAAAAGTAGTACTTAATTACAAATTAAAAAAAATATAGGTATATAAAAAAAAAAATTAAGTATGAATTGAGTTAAATCATAATCATATCTAATTAGTATACTATACGTACTAAGTACATAAACCTACACATACACAATTTCTGTTCTGTTTAATTTCGATAGCGAGTAATCCCACAAAATTCTTAGAGTTGATTTTTTAACACCTTGTATGAGTTTCCAAAGGAAGCTTATATTATGCGTTTTAACTTGTCTGAATTAAGCGGTAGTTAATGCTACGTGATGGATAGTGGGCGTATGTAAGCAAACATGTAGGTTTATACAAGCTTAGTCGGAAAGGGGGTACTAATATGAAAGGGTGTTAAAGTACCCATAATAATGAATAACTTTTGTTCTACCACTTTCCCCAAAAGTCAATAGTTAAAGAGAACTAGCTGTTTAAAGATTTCATAAAAATACTGTAAAGTCTATCTACAACCTTATTTTTACTACGAAAACCGAGACACCCCAACAAGATTTTCATCAGAACTGCCTGAATATGTGTTTTTTTTTAGTAAATCTCCAAGTTACATCATATTTTATGTCGCGTTAAGTTCCCTAAAAAAGTGTGAAATGCCTGAGATGTGCTATGCAGGGGTTGTCTAATACACGGAAACTGACCGAGAGGACCGTCGCAAGTCTCAAGGTGTCTATTCCCGTCAACTGTTATGGGTAGAAACCTACTGAAACAAAATTGAAATTTATGAAAAACTAACATACTACCTGTCACTATTCGTCATCATCCTAATTATCTGCCAGAACACATTCACCACTTGGCAAAGTCTAGGTTGGCCGCTTGCGTACAACGCGGCAACGGTTACTCGGGACCCACTTTATTGTCACCGTACTATTCACTACTTTACCGTATTTTGAGTGGGCAATGAGCCGTTTGGCCCATTTAATGATAAGATCAAAAGCTCCTTAGGCGCTTTTTCACGACACACGACACGAAACCGACACGACAGAATGTGATGACGACTCTGAGCACCATACTGGGTGTAAGGGACGGTATTCCGAAAATTGAAATTTCAGCCAACGGGCTGAATTCACTGTTTCAATATTTTTTTTTGATTTTCAATTCAGAATGACGATTCTGAATTGAAAATCAGTAGGATTTTGCCCGTAATTTTCAGATAAGTCTTTTCACTAATTTTACATTTGTCTTGTGTAAAATAGTTAATCGTATTACGTACACAGCATGTTACAAAAAAATATTTTTATTTATTTTATAAATCGGAAAATTCGGAAGATTTCTTTGATATTTTCTACGGATTTTCAATTCAAAATAATGAGCAGAATTCACCGTGTCAACTTTTGGTATTTAAACTGTTCTTTACACGCAGTTTATTTACCTTTGAAAACAATAACTAAAATACAATAAAATATAAGTAGGTAAATTGGAAATTTCCAGTAAATTCGGAAAATTCCGAGATTTTTTTTCACTTACTTATTTCACACGGTATATTTCTATAAACACTAGTAATGTCGTGTCGTTATGAGTAAACGGTGCTTTGAGTCGTCACCATATTTTGTCGTGTCTTGTCGTGTGCCGTGAAAAAACGGCTTTAATTTGGGTTACATTGCTTCTACTTTGGCTGTCTACGTAGCCCGCTATCTGCCAATGAAAAACTAAGTTGGAATAATATAGGAAATCTTCCTGAAAGTTAAGGAAAGGGACCAAGTTTTTCTCCAAAAAAATCTAGCCATTTTACAAGCACTTTGCTGATCTAATCTTACAAGAGTTACGTTTGGGTTGCGTCTCGGTTTTATCGCCGCCGTACTTTTTCAACGATGCGAAAAAAAGTTTTCTGAATTCGTTATTGGTATCAAAATGTAGGTTTTAAAGGTCAAAACAGTGAAAGTGTCGAACAGGGTAACAGGCTTTTATTTAAATATTATAAAACTTTTTACTGATATTGAAACAACATTTTTAGTGAACTGTACCCCAAGTGTGAGTTTTTTTACGTTACTACTGTAGTTGCGTCACGCCAAAAATGTATGAAAATCTAGGCAGCACCTCTAGCGGCGACTAGCGGTACTAAAAATTTGTTAGACATTTTTGGCGTGACGCAACTACAGTAGTAACGTAAAAAACTCACACTTGAGTACAGAATTAAATAATTCCTTTTTTAAAAAAACTGTTCTTTCGTGCCTTCTTTCCGTGGCTTCGTTCCTTACAATTACAACATGCCTGCCATGCTTGTTAACACTTAAGCCTTGTACGGACTAAGCGTTCCAATGTACGCATATTCGGTTACGCGTACACAGGAACGCTTAGTCCGTACAATATGGCGGACGTATCTTGGCGAGTCTGAAGTTAGCTGATTAGCTGCGCAGTAGACAATTTCGTTTCTAAAAGATTCAATGCGCAGCCAAACAACTAACTTCAGACTCGACAAGATACGTCGGCCGTATTGTACCTGCAGTAACGCGTACACAAAGGGGACGTGACCGCTCAATTAGCCTGTACGCGTGTTCAAAATACCTAGATGACGCGTACATTGGAACGCTTAGTCCGTACATGGCTTTATAAGTTTCTCCACAGGCAGTATGCAAAGATTGTATAAATTTTTTCCGGTTTATTCTCGCACGGAAAACAACAGCTGAAGTCTACCTTGCTTTTATTTAAAAAAAATGGTTTTGTTCCGCCATAATATTGCGAGAGTTCAAGCTTTTAAGACCCATCCGCGCCTTTTGAGTCGATAGCTTTAAGAAGAAATGCAACCAGATGATGAACGGTAATGTTCCCTCGTCAGGTACCGTCCCAGCACACGATAACGCACACGCTCAAAGAGATGCATAAGTAATATTGGCATTTTTGATTAGCAATAATGTTCGTATTAGTGTTGGTAGTGTGTGTTTAGCTTTATTCTCGTTTGTATTGTATGTGCGTCTTTGTTTGCGTGTTAAGGTAAGCATACACGGCGAAACATTACACTCCACACTCAGTGTCGACACCAAGTGTCGTAGTGTGTTCATCGCTGTTACACTGAGTTGTGAATTAGCTCGGGTTTAATTTTAGTGTCGCGATTGCATTGTGTCGAATGTGAGTGTCACCGTGTATATGTAACCTTAATCAGTTGCGTAGGGAGGGGGCCAGGCGACCCGCACCAAGTGCCAATAGGGAGACAACGGAATGCAGCGGTTTAAAAAAAATCCATAAAATGAAATGACCTCTAAAATAGGATATTGATTTCTATAATGTTTTCCTTGTTGTATTAACTGAGCAACTTATTTCCTTATTTCGATTAACATTCCCATTCGGGGGGCAGAGTAGGGTAGCGAATTGACACCATTGACGTTTTACGTCAATGATTGACACAAAGATAATTGACACTCGCCGTTACTTGCGACTTAATGACTTAGGGTACCTACGCACTTTGCGGCTAGCCGGAACGCGGTCAGCCGTCCGGTTGGCCGCAATCAAAAATATGTACGAGAAAATAGTTTTTATACGCAAATGTGGCTGCCGACGTCGTACGAATGCGTATGAAAACTATTTTCTCGAAAATATTTTTGACTGCGGCCAACCGGACGGCTGACCGCGTTCCGGCTAACCGCAAAGTGCGTAGGTACCCTTAATCGCGGTCGGTTGGAAGTCACTCCCTAGAGGGTCACCCGATAGCGATGAAAAAATAAGATCTTTAGAAAAAGGTTTATGGGGTGACACCTTATCGATATCCGTAACGGATAATAAATAAATGTTTTTCTTCTTCTTATATTCAGTGGTCCGATGTGTTAGAAAGAACGATCAATTTATTCGTTAAAATATATGTATACTAGGTGTAACATAAATAACGCACAACCTCTTAAGGGGTCACTGTACTTATCATTATGAACAACTTTTACTAGGTCAACAACCCGGAAATCGCGAAAAAAATCAGCTGTTCTCTACATTTCGACGGTGAAGTATCAATATCTAATAACTACAAAACCGTCATTTTACAGGAGGCGAAAAAACCTTTCATTTCTATGGTTATTGGGTATTTTTAAGCAAATATTTCATGAATAAGAACAATTCAAGACTGATAAAATCATAAATAATAACAATTCAACATTGTAAATACAAGCTCTTTCATATTTTACCTACGAATATGGATTAAAGTGAAAATCGCTAAAATGTTAGTTATTAGATATTGATACTTCACCGTCGATTTATGTTCGCATAACTCATAAAATGTAGGGAACAGCTGATTTTTTTCTCGCGATTTCAAGTTTTGTCCAATAGTAAAAGTTGTTCATAATGATGAGTATAGTGACCCCTTAAGAGATTTTGCGTTATTTATGTTACACCTTGTATAGTGCTATAGGTGCAACAAAATATTGAAGTCTCTATACAATTTCTGGTGTATAAGTCTCTTAAATACAACCATTTCTGATGTACAAGTAATTTCCATGCATTCTGTATCTATACAAGGTTAGTCGGAAAGGGGGTACTAATCCGTGGGCCACTTAGGTAAAGTATCACTGATGACTCTTACAATACAAGTGTTAAAATTTAAAAATTCGATATTTTTGTAGAAATAAAAACATCAAATTTTATAATTTGAAGCTAAAATAAAAATCAGAAATGCAAAATGATTTTTATTTTAGTTTTGTCTAAAATTCTTCATCCCTGCTTAAGTATACAGAAAATGGAGCTTCTAATCCGTGATCTCAAATATGACCTAAAATGTAAACACAGCCGATCATAGCTGAGGATAGAATATATTTTAGCGTATTTTTATGAAATCTTTGAGCAGCTTTTATTTCTCTTAAACTAACTAGGTATTGACGTTTAGGGAAAGTTGTAGAACAAAAGTTATTCATTATTATGGGTACTTCAACACTCTTTCAGATTAGTACCCCTTTCCGACTAAACTTGTATGTATGCTGATTTCTGTTGATAATAATTTTAATTGGATGCGAAGTCCAGACTGAGTCCAGAGAAGATGTTCTTATCAGTCTGCCTTTATATTACCATAATTTTGATGTAAAAACATTTTTTTAACAGGAACGAATTTACGAAGAGTGCCAGAAGATCCTTGGTGACTCTGACCGCACCCCGAGCATGTCTGACCTGGCTGACATGAAGTATTTGGAGGCCGTCATCAAGGAGACCCTGAGGCTGTACCCTAGCGTGCCGTTCATCGCTAGGGAGATCACTGAAGACTTCATGTTAGGTGAGGACTAAGGATTTAATTATTTTGTGAGGTTTTGGTACTAAGATTGTTTGGCGAGGCGGCTAGCCGACACATCCCGTAGCCCGAAGGCTGGCCTCTGCTTTGGTCAAAGGATTAGCATTGCCACACAAAGTGGCCATGCTGCCAGTCTTCTGGGCACGTTACCAGTCGACAGTGATGCAGAGAAATATTTTGATGCCGTATTTTAGTTTACAGTTTCATTAGGATATATTTTTCTTTATTTGTATATACTTTTATTTGTAATTATGTAAATACTGTATGTCTATTTTGGTACTTAAATACCAGTTTGCTTTGTTCTTGATTTTTAGTAACAAATCAATTTTCATTTAGTTTTCCACTCCAAGATTCTCCTGTAAACAACAAAACAGTATTATTCCTTTATTTACAGGATAAATGAAACAAGTTCATTAATAAGTAACACTTTGTTTCATTGTTAAACATAAAATACAAAAACATTTATTATGGAGCTTATAAATCTTTGTTAAATTAAGTGTTACTAAACCCTTCCAAACAGCTTTGCTAGAAACAGGGCTCCATTTAACCCTTAATTTGCAGGGTGAAAAAAACTCACGTATAGTGCAGGGTGGAGACCAAGGGACTCCCACATTTAAGAGTGAAAAAAAAGTTATTAAATTATAAAAGTACAAAAACTTTTTATTACTTGGAGGTAACCTAGGTATCTAATAATCTAAATTTAACATAACGATTAGGATAGCTTAATGAGTATTGTTGGCGCGCACATAAGCGCCCTCTACAATTGCGCGGGACGCGGGCCTCGACCAATAGCGAGCCGAGGCGTGTCGGCGCGCACATTAGCGCCCTCTACGCATCATGTGCGGTGCGCGGGAGGCGCGGAGCAACGGGCCAAGCCGGCCTCTCGGGCTCCGGCGCTCGCGCGCCGCGGGCGCGGCACTTCGACCGGAGCAGCCGCTACGCACACGCGTCTTTATCTTTAAAAAACGCAGTCATTATTGTCGCGTAGCGCTCATTTCTTTGTAACATAATGAAATTAATTTCATTATAAGTTTAAAGTCATAAAAACATCTTTTTTCATTTATCTCCACACACAATAACCCAAGGGACGGAGTTACAGCCCCAACAATGGTCCTTCGAAGCCGCGATTATTGAAGAAAATTGGAACAAACATCGTGGAATCTCCCGGCATCATCGCGTGGTTCGATTCATAGAACACATAAACCCGGGTTCGAGTCGTCGTCGCGTCGTGTCAAGCTCCATCAAGAATTCAAGAAGCGAATCGTTCGTGTTCCGTGTTCGTGATGGCACAACAAAATGGCGTCCGACTAGAAACCGATATTCGATCGAACAACGAGTGCTAACATTATCCTGGAGGGCATTAATTTTGTGAGTTCGTTCCAATTATCATTATAATTATCCCAAGTTTAAGTCATTAAGTGGATGGTGGATATTCCTTATTTCATGGCACTGCTATCAACAAGTCCTTAATTTGTTGGTCGTCGTACGTTAAATGAGCACATGTCATGTCATGCATTACGGACATTAAGTAATGCATCTTATACTTATTTCACTGTAATTATCCCGTCCCTATTTCAGAACTCGTTTTGCATTATCAATTTTCCCATATTAACATTAAGTTTAATTGCATTTCAACAGCATTTGCGCGAAAGCCGAGCAGAGCGACGACGCCACGTGGCGCGTTTCATTGCTGTCTTCGCCTGTTCCGGGGCACGCACACGCCTGCTTGCTATCGAGCGGGGCTGCGCCCTTGCTGTCACGTGGGACAGCGGCTGCTTGCTTGTCCACGCGCATATCACTCTCTTCTTGCCTGTATCTGCACTGCACGCTTGCATTTAAGTATAACCTGCTATCATTACACCTTGAGTTTCACGTTTTCCTGTGCACGTATATACTGCCTATTCTTATATTAATATTATAAAGTTATTCAATTAGTTCGCAATGTCTAACCTAAAAGAATTAAAAAAGAAACGTGCTTCTTATAAAGCTAAACTTACACAGTTTGAAAAATATCTTTCAATCATGTGCACATGTGAGAAGCCTAGTAACATTCAACTCAGTGAGCTTGGGGCTAGGTTGCAAAAGATTGAAGAGTGCTATGGCGAATACGATTCCATACAGATTAAAATAGAAAGCTTGCCGGACATTACAGATGCTGAGTGTCAAGTGGAATATGGAGAGCGCGAGTGCTTCGAGTCGCAATACTTCGCGGCGGTCGGCAAGGCACGAGAGGTGATTGGCAGGCCGGTCTCTGGGGAAGCGGAGCACGACTCGGAGTCTTCGGTAACAGGTTCTGTCCTCACTGCAGGTGGGCCAAGCTTAAATATTAAATTACCGACCATTCATTTACCTACCTTTTCTGGGCAATATGAAAACTGGCTAGAATTTCACGACACTTATGTATCTCTTATTCACACAAATGGGAAAATTCCTAAAATTAACAAGTTTCATTATTTACGATCGGCATTAAAATACAAGGCTGCGAACGTTATTGCCTCTTTAGATTTTTCAGAAAAAAACTATGATACAGCATGGTCATTGTTATGTGAGCGTTATCAAAATAACAACTTGCTTATTAATAATCATATCGATGCATTATTCGATTTTGAAAACATTACAAAGGAGGCTCCCTCTGCACTGAGGGGCCTCATAGATACTATAAATAAAAACCTTAGGTCTTTAAAAATGTTAGAGGTCAATATAGATAATTGGGATCTTATCATCATTCATGTTATGTGTAAAAAATTAGATAGTACAACTAACAGGAAATGGAAGGAACATGCTAACCTTCAAAAATACAAAATACCTACCTTAGAACAATTTATTGATTTTGTTAAAGGGCGTGCTGAACTGTTAGAGACAATCGACATTAACAATCGGACCACACATACTCGTACTACACACACTCGTAGGCACAGTGAACCTTTAAATGCTAAACCCCGAACATTCATTGCTAATAAAAAACAATCAAAAGGCTCATACACATGTCCTCGATGCAAGCAAAACCATCCCATTTATATGTGTCCTCAGTTCATGTCATTGTCTGTGTCAGCACGAATAGCCGAAGCTAAAAGACTCAACCTGTGCAACAATTGCTTAAGACAAGGACATGGACCTCAGGATTGCAGATTTGGACCGTGCAGAGTATGCAATAAACCACATAATACTTCATTACATATAGACGAACCAGCATCTCTGCAGCAGTCAGATACCAGTGTATCACGGGACAAATGCGTAGTGTTAGCCTCACAAGAGGATTGCCACTGTAATGTAGTTCCAACAATGCAATCTGATGTTGTCTTGTCATCTACACATAATAGCTGTGTATTGCTGTCTACAGCACTAATAGACATTATTGATTTTAACGGTAGAAAACATACTGTCCGTGCCTTACTTGATAATGGTAGCACATCTAACTTTATAACAGAGCAAATATCTAATCAACTTAATTTACCGGTTAAATCTACTTCCATTTCAGTTGAAGGTTTAAGTCAGTCAGTACATGTAACTAAACGTTCTAGCTTGACTATATCCTCACGCACTGAGTCATATATAAACAACATTGATTGTTTCATTGTACCAAAAATAACTCAATTATTACCTACCACACGTTTTGATATCTCGCACCTAAATATTCCAAAAAATTTAAAACTAGCTGACCCTAGCTTCAATGTTCCTTTAGAAATAGACATGTTGTTGAGTGCTGAAATATTTTGGAACATATTAGGTACAAAACGCATATCTTTAGGTAGGAATAAACCAGTTCTCATTGATACAAGAGTAGGTTGGTTGGTATCAGGTGTAATGTATAAACAAGAAACGAATAGTAATAAAACCACCGCTTACTCAAACACAGCTCATTGTAATTTTGTAAACGATTGTCACCTTCAACAACAATTAGACAGATTTTTCGAATTGGAATCAGTTTCTTCAACCCGTACCACTACTAAAGAAGAAAACGAGTGTGAACAAAACTTTATAAAAACAACCACTCGCGAGAAAGATGGTCACTTTGTTGTGAAAATTCCTTTAAAGCAGTCACCAGAAACATTAGGTGACTCATACGAACAAGCTTTATCTAGATTTCAGTCTTTAGAAAGAAAGTTCAAGCGTGATCCATTATATAAAGAAAAATATTCCAACTTTATTAAGGAGTATATTGATCTTGGTCACATGTCTTTAGCTAATCATAGTAACGATAAATATTCATATTTCATGCCACATCATGGTGTGATCAGAGACACTAGTCTAACCACAAAATTGAGGGTTGTATTTGATGCGTCAGCAAAGACCACATCACATTTATCATTTAATGACATACAGTATATAGGTCCCACAGTCCAAGATAGTTTAATAGACATATTAGTTCGATTTAGGCAACACAAGTACGTTGTTACATCGGATTGCGAAAAAATGTACCGTTGTGTATTGGTAACACCAGAGCAACGATGCCTTCAAAAAATAATGTGGCGGTTCGATGCCACTCAGAAGGTGGATACTTACAAGCTCAATACGGTGACATATGGCACTGCATCTGCCCCGTATATGGCCACACGGTGTCTAGTGCAACTAGGACAAGAATGCTCATTTCCTCCAGTACGTGAAACAATATTACACGACTTTTACGTGGATGACTTTATATCAGGCCACGACTCAGAAGCAGAGTTATTACAAATATGTCAAGGGGTCATTAAAGAATTAAAAAAGGGTCAGTTTCATTTAAGGAAATGGCGGTCAAATAACATGCATATATTAAATAGTATAAATAAAGGCGACATGGATGATCATGTGCTCAAGTTAGTCAATGATGACCATGCTAAAACATTAGGTCTGCGATGGTCCTGTAAGGCTGACACATTAAGTTTTGAAACAGTTAGCGATCCATTAAAGAGTAAAATAAGTAAAAGATCTGTACTGTCAACAGTAGGACAGGTGTTTGATCCATTGGGTCTTATAAATCCTTGCATTCTACACGCAAAGGTAATTTTACAAGAATTATGGGCTTCAAAGCTTGCGTGGGATGATGCATTACCACCTGAAATCACAGAAAGATGGTTAAATTTCTTGAAATCACTTTCACAATTAAATAACATTATTGTACCTAGGCGTATTCTATGCGATCGTTCTGTACATTATGAGCTTCATACCTTTAGCGACGCTTCCTTGCAGGCATATAGCGCTTGTGTTTATGTTCGGTCAATCTCAAAGGATGGTAATATCACAGTCCATCTCGTCATGGCTAAAAGCAGGGTAGCGCCTCTAAAGGGCATGACTGTACCAAGATTAGAGCTTAGTGGAGCTCTATTAGCGGTTCGTTTAGCAACAAAGGTTAAAAACGCTTTAAGATTAAATATACATACCTGGGCATTTTGGTGCGACTCCACAATTGTTTTGGGTTGGATACGAACACCGAAGTCATCTTTAAAAACATTTGTTTTCAATAGAATCAATGAAATCACTGACATTACCAATGCGAAGGATTGGAATTACATTCCCACTAAAATAAATCCAGCAGATATAGGATCTAGAGGTTGTAATGCTACTCAGCTGAAGAGTTCCAAATTGTGGTGGACAGGACCACCATTTTTAACATTACCACAAACACAGTGGCCTAGTCAAACCAATACTGTACCCATTAACCTACCAGAAACTAAGGTGCTATGCAATCTTGTTCATGATCATGAAGAAAACAATTTTATACATAAATTTTCAAGCTTTAGTAAATTGCAACGTGTCACAGCTTATATATTACGATTTATAAATAACTGTAGGCATCCTCATAATAAAAACACTACATTCTTGACTATTTCTGAATTAAATTCAGCCATTTTACTTTTATGTAAATTCATTCAGTTAAATATGTTTCCAGATGAGTTTTCAACATTAAAAAAGGGCCAATCTTTAAAAAGGTCACAATTACTTAATCTTAACCCATTTATGTCACATGAAAAGGTAATAAGAGTTGGAGGTCGATTATCAAACTCAAATTACACCTATGATGTTAAACATCCTATTTTAATTCATGCTTCTCATTATGTTACCCAAATATTATTTAAACATTATCATACATTATTAATGCATGCAGGACCTCAATTACTGCTTGCTACATTAAGACAAAGATACTGGGTAATAGGTGGTCGCAGCCTTGCTAGAAAAATCACTCATGAGTGTCATAAGTGTTGTAGATTCGCCGGCAGAACTATTCAGCCAATCATGGCAGATCTACCTAAAGAACGCGTTCATAGTGAATATCCATTCATTAATACAGCTGTCGATTATGCTGGGCCTATTCTAATTGCCAACAGAAAGGGTAGAGGCAGCCAACTTATAAAATCCTACATTTGTATATTTGTGTGCTTGGCAGTGAGGGCAGTACATGTTGAACTGGTCACCGATCTAAGCACTGAAGCATTCATGGCTGCATTAAATAGATTTGTTACTCGCAGGGGTCGGCCTGTCAACATACACTCTGATAACGGTACAAACTTTGTAGGAGCCTGTAAAGAACTTTCAACCTTTCTGAACTCGAGGTGTAATGATATTAGTTTAGGTGCAGCAGAGCAGGCAATAAACTTTAAATTTAGTCCTGCCTATAGCCCACATTTCAACGGCTTAGCTGAAGGCGCAGTTAAGTCTGTTAAACTCCTTCTTAAAAGAATCTTATCTCTAGCTCATTTAACATACGAAGAATTAAACACAGCATTAATTCAAATTGAAGGGATCTTGAATTCACGCCCTCTTACTCCATTATCTTCTGATCCCAACGACATGACTCCACTGACTCCCTCACACTTTTTAATTGGGCGAACGATCATGATGTTGCCCTCTCAGGTGGACACAGAACGAGAAACACAGATCAGCACTTTGCCTCGATATAAAAGGGCACAAGCCTTGGCGGCTCATTTTTGGAAACGATATCAAACTGAATATCTTTCAGAATTACAAAGGCGAGCAAAATGGCAGCGCAATGAACAGGAGCTGCTGCAGCTGGGAGACCTGGTTGTGGTCAAGGAAGACCGCCTCCCACCCAACCATTGGCGACTCGGCCGCATCGTGAACCTGCATCCTGGCTCCGACGGCATCGCACGCGTCGCTGACGTCAGGACTGCATCGGGCGTGCTTCGACGAGCCTACAATAGGCTCTGCCTGCTGCCCACTTCAGACTTTGGAACAAGTTCCAACGGGGGGAGCCTGTTGGCGCGCACATAAGCGCCCTCTACAATTGCGCGGGACGCGGGCCTCGACCAATAGCGAGCCGAGGCGTGTCGGCGCGCACATTAGCGCCCTCTACGCATCATGTGCGGTGCGCGGGAGGCGCGGAGCAACGGGCCAAGCCGGCCTCTCGGGCTCCGGCGCTCGCGCGCCGCGGGCGCGGCACTTCGACCGGAGCAGCCGCTACGCACACGCGTCTTTATCTTTAAAAAACGCAGTCATTATTGTCGCGTAGCGCTCATTTCTTTGTAACATAATGAAATTAATTTCATTATAAGTTTAAAGTCATAAAAACATCTTTTTTCATTTATCTCCACACACAATAACCCAAGGGACGGAGTTACAGCCCCAACAAGTATCCTTTTTATGCTTAAAAATTTAGGCTTGTCTCAAAAATCACAAAAAAATCGTCATATTAACTTTGAGCTTCAAAATCTCCACTTTTTAACAAAAATATGTTTGATTTTTAACGTATATTTGATAAACATAATGGTCTTCCTGACAAATAAAGCAACTCTTCAAAAAACGAAAACACAAAAAAACGTGCAAAGCACTTATCTTTGGTACGATTTACACACTGCCTCCTACATACTTTCTTCGAACAAGCTAAACATATTGGTTTCCAACAAGAGTTGCAAACAAAAGCTGTCTTCTTTTTGAGTTTTTTTGGACACAGGAAACAATATTTACGTTGTTCCCTGGGTCACTTCTGTGTTATCCAGCTCAACCGGAAGATCTTCTTGAAGAATCTCGGATATTGTCTTTGTACTTTTTTGTAACGTACAGCGTAGGGTGGAGTCCGAGGGACTCCACGAGTCTCGATTACTTATCTTTGCGGGAAGCGCCCGCGCTAGTAATACCGCCACCACGTAGGCCGCACCACTAACGGAAGCTACTAGAGCGCACAACACTGTATACGCGGTAAAACAAAAGTTACGAACAAAATAAGTTTTACGTGGAGTCCCTGAGACGTACCCTGCAAATTAAGGGTTAAGGCCGACCTAATAAATCAGTCATTTTACTTAAAAGTAACGGTATAATAATAAAACACTTCGGTAATACTTAAACTACATTTAAGAATCTTTTGTTAAAACAAAACAAATAACAACTTTGAAAATATTTTCACGTAAAAATTATTCACTGAACATCACCAAGAACACGATAATGTAACTAAGAAAGTTGCCCTGTACATGTTTAAAAAAATGTTTTGCTGAGTATTGTATCGAACTCAAGTAAGATGTAAACAACTTTTATAATGATACAATAAACTTCAAAAAAATGCGAAATCGACCTTCGTAGCCTCTCCCTTGCAAGGCCAAAATGTTCCTAATGAGGCCATAGAATAATCTGTCCGGACATTCTTCACATTCTCGTGTTTCAAGCCAGCCAATAGGATCACTTTATTTAACTAACCTTGACACGTGTTTGAAAATCAAGCACGTGTAAGTTATTTTTTTCTAACAGGAAGTAATTTACGAAGAGTGTCAGAAGATCCTTGGTTACTCTGACGTCAACCCTCAACTTTGGCTCCTATATTGAGTCCAAAGCTCAATTGGCTGCTAAAAAACTGGGTATCCTCTTGAAGGTGCGGCTGTACTTCACATCGGAACAGTTGCTTCAATTGTACAAAGCATAGGTTTGTTCGTGCATGAAGTACTGGTCGCACCTTTGGGATAGCTCAGTCAAACACCAGCTTGAGGCGTTGGAGTCCAAAGTCTTGAGCATCGGCACAAAGTTGCTAGTCTATCGGTTTTTTATCGGATACATTTCGTGAGTGTGTTTCAGATCTGCATGATCTAATTCCCCCCTGCCCTTTTTTCTATCGGACGGCCAGAAGCATGTAAAAGAGCTATCGGTTCATGGTTGATATAAGGACCAAAAACCCGAACGAAGCGCTTTGGTTCCACCTTCATTGTGAAAACCGCTAAACAGTGGAATGCGCTGCCTGGGGGCTTACCATGACCTCTTATGAAAACGTTCAAATGCCAGCCAGTTAACTTCCGTTCAAAAGCAGGCCTGCTTCTGAATCGATAAAAATCGTACCATGACAGTACTAAAGGTGAACGACGATTGAACCAAGTTGAACGGTAATGCTTGTTCATGGTACGAAAAGTCTATACAAAAAAAAGGGTGAACGGATTTCGTAAACGTAAACGTAGCAGTAACGATGTCATAGTACAAAAAAGCAGGGCAGTTCAACTTCTAGGCAACTTCTGTCCTGCTTTAAGAGGTCATAGTAAGCCCCCTGAGTGGGTGTTCCCGGACAGCTACAATCTGGATGTCTTCAAGTCACGAGTGAATCGGTTTCTTCTGGGCAAGCGTGCTCTATCGTAGACCGCATCATCGCTTAACATCAGGCGAGATGGTGGTCAAACGCAGGCCCATTATAAAATAATAATAAAAAACCGGCCAAGTGCGAGTCGGACTCGCGCACGAAGGGTTCCGTACCATTATCTATAAAACAGCAAAAAAAACATGTCTGTTGTATGGGAGCCCCCCTTAAATGTTTGTTTTATTTTAATTTAATTATTTATTTAAGTGAATGTAGAACTAAATATTCTGTGAATATTTTAAGCGTCTACCTGTTGCCGTTATCAATATCGAGCAATAACGAGCAAAAAAATCACGTTTGTTGTATGGGAGCCCCCTTAAATATTTATTTTATTCTGTTTTTTAGTATTTTTTGTTATAGCGGCAACAGAAATACATTATCTGTGAAAATTTCAACTGTCTATCTATCACGATTCATGAGATACAGCCTGGTGACAGACGGACGGACGGACAGCGGAGTCTTAGTAATATTATGGTCCCGTTTTACCCTTTGGGTACGAAACCCTAAAAAACGTGAGTTTATTGAACAGATTCAGTAATTTCGGGAACCCCCGATCTGAGTCTAGTAATTTCGCGAACCCCCGAACTGAGTCTAGTGTTTTCGTGAAATTACTAAAATATAATGTGTCGAAATCTGTCAAAACAAGGTAGGATGCAGGGCAAGGGTTCGACCTTTACGTCTTAATCCGAATTTTATATGAATTACATTCTGACACAAGGTTTTGTCGAAAATAAAACGTGACCTACATCTAACGTGAGCTAAATCTCAAATGTGTTCAGCAAAACAGTAAATCCTTCGCAATCCCGGTTAAATGAACGTCCTCATGGCTGTTATTTATCTCTGAATCCCTTCTGTTACATCCTCCACTTAACTTTATGATATCTTCGTAATACTGTGTCAGTATACTTAGTACAATCATCACTGTCTAATAAGCCTTAATTTATACTTGTTTAAGCGCAAATTATTTGACTTATTTATAAACAAATGTTATTTATTATTCAACGAACGATTATTTCAATGACAGTTTGTAAAGTGTAAACTTAGACTGAACCTCATTTTGTTTGGGAAACTCTACTATTATCCTTAGATTGTAGCAATTATTAATAGAAATGGAAATATTTGTACACCAGAAATGGTAGAAAAGAGACTTCAATACTTTGTAACACCTACTGCACTATATTTTAACAAATAAACTGGACTTTCTTTCTTTACATTTTTGAAGTGTGAAGATAATGGCTGAAGTGTATAAACATAGTTGATACTTGATAGGAATTCGTGATTTAGTCAAATCTTCTCTTGTGTTGGCACGAGTTATATATGAGTAGCTCATGCTGTGCTGAAAAGATTAGCCAGTCAGAAGGTTGGTCGCGGGGTTGACTGCCAAGGCGCCGGAAGCACCGGAAGTCCTAAGGTATCACTCGTGGAGGCTCTTTTCACCGACATAATAGAAGAAGAACGATAAACATGACGTTACTTTAATGTGAAATGTGGTCAGTCGGCCCGCGTTTTTTTACAGTTTAAAATATTTTACGTAACCATAAAAATGAACATTTACGTAATTTTATAAATTGCGGATACCTATTTCATTTAATTATATTTATTTATGTGTGGAACGACAAATTTTACTGAATTTAAAATTTTAGTAGCAATAACATTTTTTTTTATAACTTTCTTGTTTTACCTAAAATACTAAAACTATAAAAATAGAATTTCGCGGGACGAATGATCGTATTTATCTTAAAAAGTTCGTCCGGCACACCCTGCGGTCAGCCTCGGCAATCTCGGGATTACCCTTGCTACCTGGCTAGTCATTCTATCGCGGCATGACCTATTCTCGTAAAGCTCGTGCTGACACGAGAGAAGAATTAATATCGTCGGCCACCAGTGATAACCTCGTTATTGTCAAAAGCAAAATTTTAAGAGACGGAAAAAACCGTTTCCTGTTTTATTTTTATAATAAACTAGCGACCTGTCTCTCGGGTACATTTTAAAGCTTAAAATATTCCTGAAGAAATTATCTAAATTAAGATGAAAACCGCATCAAAATCCGTTGCGTAGTTTAAAAGATTTAAGCGTACAGACGGCGGGAAGCGACTTTGTTTTATACTATGTTGAGATGAACCATTACCTACTAAATCATGTAATCATATTTGAACATGAATTCTCGAAATGTGTCAAATGCAAGGTGTTCTTGGAAAAAAATGGGATTTTTGTCGTTAAATACCAGCAGGGTTATCAGCAGATAAATAGGTGCATTATACAAGGTGTAACAAAAATAAGTGTACAACCTCTTAAGGGGTCACTGTACTTATTATTATGAATAACTTTTACTATGGGACAAAACGTGAAATCGCGAAAAAAAATCAGCTGTTCCCTGCATTTTGACGAGTTATGCGAACACTAATGTAGGGAACAGCTGATATTTTTTTCGCGATTTCTTGTTTTGTACCATAGTAAAAGTTGTTCATAATGATGAGTACAGTGACCCCATAAGAGGTTGTACACATATTTATGTTACACCTTGTATATAATCAAGTTCTTTATTTGCATTCAAATTGAACTTAGGCCAGTCGTAAATATGGGTTGCGAGGTTTTCTTACTAAATATGACATAAAACGGATTTGACCAAAATTGGGCTCTATAAGAAGGCTCAAGGTCACAAAAGGGCAATGGAGAGGGCTTTGCTCGGAGTTACCCTGCGTGATCATATCAGAAATGATGAGATCCGCAGGAGAACCAAGGCAACCGACATAGCTCGAAGAATTGCCAAACTTAAGTGGCAGTGAGCGGGGCACATTGCTCTCAGAACGGATGGCCGATGGGGCCGAAAGGTTCTGGAGTGACGACCGCGTACCGGAAGACGCAGCGTGGGTAAGCCTCCCACAAGGTGGACCGATGATCTGGTGAAGGTCGCGGGAAACCGCTGGATGCGAGAAGCACAGGACTGGTCGATGTGGCAATGCTTTGGGGAGGCCTATGTATGTCCAGCAGTAGACGTCTTTCGACTGAATGATGACTAAAATTACCATTCGCCGACGATATGCAAAATGCAAATACGTACACATAGAGAAAATAGCTTATGGAAAATTGATAATACGTTTAATTTAACAAAAGAATCCGTAACAAAGCTTCACTATATCAAACTAAATATTTCCGTTATGTAAATCCCTTTTGACGGGCATAAATATGATAAATTACTATTTTAGTTTTTACGTAAATACATTACGTGGTTTGGTCGTAGGGAATTTTATTATTCGCTGAAGCTTTGAAAGCGGTGTATTCACAACAGAGCCGGATTTGAATGTTTGGAGGCTCTGGGGCAACGAAGAAGCAGAGGCCGTTTGAAAATTTTAAAAAAAAATACGTCGTGATTGTGAACTTTTTCTCTTTGTTAGAACGTATGGATTTTTTTTTGGTCCAAAACTTTATTTCTAATGACTATTGACACCTAACTGCCTAAACTAAACTAAATCTTCGGCGGCGGTGTAAGGCTAAAAAGTGGCCGTTCGCGCTGCGGCTTAAACGTAGATCCTACCTAACTGAACGACAGTTAGGTAGGTTCATTTTCGAGGAAGAGGTCAATCGGTGAATCCATCTTTGGACAGCGTTCGGGAAACTTCGCAAGGTCTTTTTGGGAAAAATGACGCATTGTCTTAAGATAAAAGTCTTCAACCAGTGTGTGTATCAGTGATAACATATGGCACGGAGATGTGGTTGCTAACCATGGGCCTCATAAGAAAGCTCCAGGGCACTCAGCAGAGAGCTAGTTAGAAAATTAATTATTATTCGCTAAATAATTCATTCGATGAAACGTTCATCGAAGTAAAGACTGTTCGAAGAAATTGTTATTCGGTTAATAATTCTTTCGACCGATACGTTAACCACAAGTGTCTTTCGAAATAAAGTTTCTTATCCCATTATTTTCTTATCGGAAAGAAACCGGCCAATTGCCAGTCGGACTCGTGATACCGTTATCTATAAAAACGGCAAAAAAATCACGTTTGTTGTATGGGAGCCCCCATAAACATTTATTTTATTCTGTTTTTTAGTATTTTTTGTTATAGAAGCAACAGAAATACATCATCTGTGAAAATTTCAACTGTCTAACTATCACGGTTCATGAGATACAGCCTGGTGACAGACGGGCGGACGGACAGCGGAGTCTTAGTAATAGGGTCCCGTTTTGCCCTTTGGGTATCGAACCCTAAAAACAAGAACTCATATTGTGGAGGCCCTCCTCTTAATCCGGCCCTGATCAGAATAAAAGGAAGTTTTTTTAATGGAGGAATTTTAGTGTAATCCTTCATATGGACCTGACAAGGGGTAGCTATGAATGATATTATATTTATTTATGTTAAAAATGTGGTCGAGGAGGGTTTGTAGATAGAAAACAGTTTTTCATGTAGGTAGGTCATTTAGGTTGTACAAATATGCAAATAAAATACTTAGCTTTATTTCCACCAAACTAGATGCTAGCTAGTTTGGATGCAGTATGCAGCAGCACCATCCTGGCATCCTCCCGCCCACAAATACAGGGTGTAAACGAATTCGTGTAAGTAATTTCTTCATACCACAGGATTTAGATTGATTTAAAATAAAAACAAACTTTTATTTTTCCCAATTTCCCTAGAGACTGACAAACCTTCACTCTTATTCATCACGGAGACGCAGATCGGGGGTCCGTCTGACGTGGCGTACCTATCGTACCCAGGGTATACCCTGGAGCACAATTTTAAGCCTCGAGCTGGAGTGTGCCTATACGCCCGTGATGACGTCTCCTATCGGCGTCTTCGTCAGCTTGAAGACCCCACATTCTCTGTGCTGTGGGTAATGGTGGATATAGGTATCGAGAAAATTCTTTATGCCTGTGTCTACCGATCGCATAGTGGAGATGAGGAGACGGCCAGACTCACAGCATACCTAAGTGAGGCGGCGGAGGCGGCTCAACTGAGGTACCCTACAGCCCAATTAGTGCTTCTGGGGGATTTTAACGGCCACCACCAGGAGTGGCTTTTCCCATACCGGGACACTGACCATGCTGGGAGAAAGGTGCGAGAGCTTGCTCTAATATTAAATCTTACCCAGCTGGTCCAGGGGGCTACGCGGGTACCTGACGTTGACACGCACACGGCTTATTGCTTGGACCTTCTGCTGACAACTGATCCAGACCGCTACTCAGTAACGGTTTCGTCACCTTTGGGTAAATCCGATCACTGTCTGGTGAAATCTGTATCTGTTTACTCCCCGCCCGATCTCAGCCCTAGAGGCACTCGGCGGGTGTGGCGATACAGGTCAGCAGATTGGGATGAGATGCGGTCTTTCTTTGCATCTTATCCTTGGCAGTTGATGTGTTTTTCGTCTGATGATCCTTCGACCTGCGCGGACGCTGTGACGGAGGTGTTGCATCGGGCCATGGAATACTACATTCCTTATTCCGATGTACCATTGTCCGGCAAAGCTCGCCCGTGGTTCGGGCCTCAATGTGGTCGCGCTGAAGCCCGTAAACATGAGGCATACCTGGCCTGGGTTGATGCTCGACACCGTAAAGCGAAGGACATTCGTCGGAGGAAGAAGGCGTTTAACAAGGCTGCCAAGTCCTGCAAAAAGGTTCTTCAGAGGGCTCGCTTTGACCACATTAGTCGAATAGGGAACAAATTGGCTTCGTACCCTGCGGGTAGTAAAGCGTTTTGGTCCCTAGCTAAATCAGTCGAAGCGAACTTCTGCCGCCCCTCCCTACCCCCACTGCTGAAACCTGATGGGACGCTGGCTCACACCGCTGAAGAGAAAGCTAACTTGTTTGCTTCTCTGTTTGCGGAGTCTTCACGCCTGGATGCTGGTAGTGCGATACCTCCAACAGCGAATAACTGCGCGACATTTATGTCGGAAATTCGCATTCGCCAAAAGGAGGTTCGCAAAACGCTACGCAATCTTGACGTGAACAAGGCCAGTGGCCCAGATGGTATTCCAGCCATAGTTCTGAGGACATGTGCGCCTGAGCTGTCTCCTGTGCTGACGCGCCTCTTTCGTCTCTCTCTTGAGACTGGTCAAGTGCCGAAATCGTGGAAGCTTGCCAACGTGCAACCCGTGCCCAAAAAAGGTAGTCGTGCTGACCCTGCCAACTATAGGCCCATCTCAGTTACGTCCATACTCTGCAAGACTATGGAACGTATACTCAATAGTAGGCTCCTAACGTACCTAGAAGCTAATGACCTCCTCAGTGATCGGCAATACGGATTCCGCCGAAACCGGTCTACTGGAGACCTTCTAGCGTACGCTACTTACGTATGGAGTGAGGCCATCGAGAAACATGGGGAAACGCTCGCCGTTTCCCTGGACATCTCGAAGGCTTTCGACAGGGTTTGGCATGACGGCCTTATTGGTAAGCTTTCTTCATTCGGCTTGTCTACCGGTTTCGTTGCGTGGATATCGGACTTCCTGAGGGATCGTTCGATTCGAGTGGTCATTGATGGCTGCTCATCAGATCGAATGGCTATTAATGCCGGTGTCCCCCAGGGGTCAGTGCTCTCTGCGACGCTTTTCCTGCTGCATATCAACGACCTGCTAAAGCCCGGAACCTTTGGGTATGCAGACGACAGCACTGTGGTAGAGAGCTATGTAGCCAATGCACGGACCAGTGGACCACAAATCCAGTCTTTGAGAGAGGCCATGGTCGAGCGCTTGAATTTGTCCCTTAAGGCAGTCTCCGATTGGGGCGATGCCAACCTGGTCAAGTTCAATGCATCAAAGACCCAGGCGTGTCTGTTCTCTGCCAAAAGGAGGCCATTCCAGCTGGCTGCTACTTTTCGAGATGTGTCTATACCGATAACTGACCATCTTGAGCTCTTGGGCGTTACTCTGACGTCAACCCTCAACTTTGGCTCCTATATTGAGTCCAAAGCTCAATTGGCTGCTAAAAAGCTGGGTGTCCTCTCGAAGGTGCGGCGGTACTTTACATCAGAACAGTTGCTTCAACTGTATAAAGCACAGGTTCGTTCGTGCATGGAGTACTGCTCGCACCTTTGGGATGGCTCAGCCAAATACCAGCTTGAGGCGTTGGAGTCCATTGAGAGGCGTGCGAAGAAGCTCATCGGCAACGACTCCCTTGTTCAGACCAAGCTCCAAAGTCTTGAGCATCGGCGCAAAGTTGCCAGTCTGTCGGTTTTTTATCGGACACATTTCGGAGAGTGTGCTTCAGATCTGCATGATCTAATACCCCCCTGCCCTTTTTTCTATCGGACGGCCAGAAGCACGAAAAAGCGTCATCGGTTCATGGTTGATATACCAAAAACCCGAACGAAGCGCTTTGATTCCACTTTCATTGTGAAAACCGCCAAACAGTGGAATGCGCTGCCCGAGTGGGTGTTCCCCGTCTTCAAGTCACGAGTGAATCGGTTTCTTCTGGGCAAGCGTGCTCCATCGTAGACCGCATCATCGCTTAACATCAGGCGAGATGGCGGCCAAACGCAGGCCTAGTAATAAATAAAAAAAAAAAAAAATTTTTTTGTTATGTGAAAGAAAATTTCGATGCCATGCTTAAATGAATGAAGGCACGGCGACACAGCTGACTGGCACGACTAGCGCGATATCGCTCCACGCAGTCAGTTAACTTGGGACTACTAAAATTACTCAGATACAGATAGATTATAATGGTTCATTTTTTGAAAACTTTTTTATTGACTCTGAATAAAACCTATGCAGGGTCAATCAGTGTCACCAGTAGAAAACGCAGTTTGAAGGAATTACACGAATTCGTTTACACCCTGTATGTTTCTTTTCGGAACATCTCAATATTGCGAACGTAGTCCAGAAAAACTCCAATAAATAAAAAGTCGTGACAAAACCAGCATTAAAAAAAAACTTATTGAAATCGCTTTATCCGTTTGGGAGCTACGATGTATGTGTACGAGTATAGACATAAGCTTTAAACTTATAACACCCCTCTTTTTTCGTCGGGGATTAAAAAATTAGGACGGAAAGCGAAAAAGGCGGTCATATCCGGACAAATCCAGCCATATCCGGTCGGTTAACGTCGGCGGCAGTTTTTTTAGGCTGCAGATGCTCTGAGCATATACAAGGTGTAACATAAATAACTCACATCCTCTTAGGGGGTCACTGTACTCATCATTATGAATAACTTTTACTATGGGACCAAACCTGAAATCGCGAAAAAAAAACTGCTGTTCCCTACATTTTGACGAGTTATGCCAACATAAATGTAGGGAATAGCTGATTTTTTTTTGCGATTTCATTTTTGGTTCCATAGTAAAAGTTGTTCATAATGATGAGTTCAGTGACTCCTGAAGAGGTTGTGCGTTATTTAAGTTACACCTTGTATATTGCGCGGCTCATGTTTCGTCGCGTTTCGCGTATGCATCGCGCTACATACAAATTATCCTGCGCAGCCTCACCACACGTATCACGTCGTTACGCCAAGCGTAATAGGGCCTAGAAGTTTCGCGCGCAACTTGCGTTCGATCGATGTTAAGTTAACTACATTCGGCGTATTTTAAGCGGCTACAGTCACACTTAAGCGTATTTTGCGTATTTTACGCAATACGCGGCGCAAGATACGCTAAGTGTGTTTTGACCCTTAGAATGATTTGGAAAAGAAATACTCCCAGGATTAAACCAGTTGTTTGATATTAATCTCAAGGTAGCGTTTCATTTATAAAGTCAGGCTTTTAATTCATTCATTAATAAGGTTCTCAATGCCTATGAATTAGGGTATACTTAAAATTTAATGTTGTATAATACACCGTGGGTCCGAGGTACCCGAAAGATTTGAACCACACCTTTCCAATGGTGTTATGAGTCAATAATGTCACGTCAACATAAGTCCAATTCAGTCAATTCAACTATTTTGTTTTTCGGAACAAAATTAATCAATTAACTTTAGTAGTTCCTTGTAAATACCTTAAGTCGAGCTGGCAACGTTAAAATTATCATGTTAGTGGATAAGAAAACTTCTGATTTCACGAACCACCCCGACGAAACACGACATACGGCGAGTGCGGGTATGGTATGACCAAGGTATAACAAAAGTCGCAACGCCACGTCTATAGCGTATTACCCTAGACATTTTTCGACACGTGAATTTCCATAAATAATGAATATCCCAAAAATCAAGCTGTATTCGACTCCCTAGTTGTTCTTCTCCAATTAGGGATAGGAATCGATGATTAAAATCTTTCGGGTACCTCGTGCCCACGACGATGTAAGGTCCATCTATTCATACACGAAATATTTTAAGGGATACATCTATAAGGTGGTAAAGAAGCCATTTATGTAAAAAATTACAAAAACTAAGTAATTTTTTTTTATTAAATAATTTTAATTAACTTTATACACATAACGAATACTGACTCATTACTATTTTTAACATCCATTGCGCTAGTTTCTACACAATATTTATTGTCTTTGAAGCGGGCATTTTTTTTTCAAATTCATGCATAATGTCTCAAGCATTATTACAATTATAATAATTACGTAAAATAAGAAACTTATAAAAAAAACTCTTTTCTTTGGCTTCTTTACCATCTATAGATGTATCCCTTAAATTATTTCGTATATGAATAGATGGACTTTATACAGGGCTGTTAACGAATTCGTGTAATTCCCTCATACCGCGTGATCTACTAGTGACACTGATTGACCCTGCACAAGTTTTTTTCAGAAACAACAAAAATTTTTTTTTCAAAAAGTGTACCATCCCTTTCTGTATCTGAGTAATTTTAACATGCCAAGTTAACTGACTGCGTGGAGCGATATCGCGTTAGCTATAACGGTCAGCTGTGTCGCCGTGCCTTCATTAATTTATGCATGGCATCGAAATTTTCAATGCACAACATTTGAAAAAAAAAATGTTATTTTTAATCAATCTAAATCCTGTGCGGGGTTAATCTATACCATTAATAGATCATGTGGTTTGAAGGAATTACACGAATTCGTTAACATCCTGTATACGTATTAATATTGTATGGGTACCTTAACTTTTGCCATAATTACTTATTCAATCGTGAATGAGTAGTTTGCTCATTTAAAGTTTTAATTAAGTACATTGAAGGTCGAAGGTAAACACTGTTTTCTGTCATACTAATGTTTATTAGGGGTGCTCGTGTTTTTGCCGAAGTATTTTATATCGAATTTCATTACAGCAACAACGATTCGCCGACGTAATCTTTGCCGAAGCAATTTTTAGCCTAATTTGATTTCGCCGAATGATTATTAGCCACCATAGTAATTTGGCCTAAAAATCATTCAAAAATTTTGTTTTAGTCGAATACTTATTTGGCTATTGTTTAATTTGCCAAATAAGTATTCGCACAACATTATTTTCACACAGCGGAATGTAATGTTAATCCGACTCAGCGTACCCCGACTGGCGTCTGGCGGAGCAAACCCAGAAACACTTACCTACATGCTTGGTTGCTTTCTTGCTAGCGCGGTGGGAAAATGAGTCATCTAACAAGTGTAAAGTGGCCAATAATACAGTTGACTAATGAAACAGTGGCCAGCAGACTAGTCGGCGTAACAAAAGTTACAAAACATAATTAGGGACTTTAACCACTCGGCGTTTTAATTATTCGACGAAATGAAAAGTGGCGAAACGTTGTCGGCCGGATAAGAATCGGCTAATAATATTTCGATATTCCAACAGAGAACCGTTTGTTAGTCACGGTTTACTCACGTACATTTTTCTGGATTGCCCGACTGCTCTGGGGCCTAATTCTCCTAAAATAAAATCTTGATAAATCACAACCGAACCAAGGCCGAACCGTTCATTCAGACAGTTCTCAATTTCAATAGCTATCAAATTGTTTGACACAAAAAACAAAATCAATCATTTTGAAAGTTTTCGAAAACAAAAACTGACTGACGGTTGTGATTCAATTGCGTTTGGCAACAATTTATTTTAGGAGAATTGGGCCCCTGTTCAACGAAAGATGCGTCCTGACATAGCGGCCATTTCGAAAATTGTACCCGCAAGGAGACTGCTATCGAAAAATGTAAACGACATCATCAAAAACCGTAAAATAGCTGTATAATCCAAATTTTTTGTTTTGATATTTGTTATTCTTTGTATGGTAACGTTTTGTAGAAACCCAGAACTCACCTTACGTTTAGAAGGGTATAGTTTCTAACCCAAACCCTTTAAGGTCTCGTTTGGGTCCGAAACTATATCCAAACTACAAGTTGTAATAAACTTTCCTAACGTAACGTAATTCCTTCAAACCACGTGATCTACTGGTGTAAAATCAACTAAAAAAAATGTAAAAACAATCTTGGTTTTCTATTTCCGTCCGTCATTTTCCGCCATTTTAAAGGCCCGAGTTAACTGACTGCAAAGAGCGTTATCGCGTAAGTCGTGCCCGCCAGCCGTGTCGCCGTGCCGATCAAAATGATCAAACACATAAAAAAAATGCTTTATTAATTTTTTCGTATTTTTTTACTTAATCCTTATTAGGTGGTTTGGATAAAAACAACACAATCACATACAAACAACAATGAAAAAAAAAATCTAGCTGAATCCCATGCGGAGCCAATATAAAAGGTGTAACATAAACAACGCACAGCCTATTAATTCAAAAAAAAAAAAATGTTCTCACGAAATGTAGGGAACAGCTGATTTTTTTTCGCGATTTCAGGTTTGGTCCAATAGTAAAAGTTGTTCATAATGAGTACAGTGACCCCTTAAGAGGATGTGCGCTATTTATGTTACACCTTGTACACTAGTAATAAATCATGTGGTTTTAAGGAATTACACGAATTCGTTTATACCCTGTATACATAAACTGAACACACGGCGAGGGAGCTTTTGACAGCAAATGAGTCGTGAGACTTGGTTTTTTTATTTGAATGTTTTTGATGGGATTAATTAAAACAGATCCTTATTAACTTGCGACAGTGATTAATTGGAGATCAGACCGGTCAAAGTTACATTGTAAATCATTTGCTTGACTTGTAAATTTTCGGCCAAATAATTTACTCTGAGAAACCTCCGAAATGTTTACCAACTTTGTTCATAATAAGGGATTTGTTACATTTCCATTATAAAGTTATTTTCCCTTTGTTAGACATTCAAGGTGTTTATGATTGTACAATGATGTTATTAGTTTTAAAATATTATGTACTATAATTATGTACTGTACACTACATTTCTACACAGAAACACCACCACACATGCATACATACAGGGTGTAAAAAGACCCATCACATAGCCGAAATCTACGTACTCTGTACATCAAACTAAACTACATAAACCAAAAATAATTGCTGGGAAACGACTTTTATTTTTTGGCATAAAAAAACGTTTTTTTTTGTAGCGCGCAATGTGTGGTTTTGGCGATGCCGCGCGTTTGCATGCGTGCAGCGGCCACACAGCTGAGCCAAGGCGGTCGTGTGTGTTTGATATTCGTTGCGTTTTTGTAACTTCAAATGCGTAATTTGTGAGGAAAAATTGAAAATTTTGATAAGGTTGTTTGGAAGAAAGTTTAGTATTATCATTTAGAATACGTTTTTGGAAAAAATAAAAAAAAATATGTGTCCTTTGACCTTCAATATCTCCAAAACCAATGGTTTCCCAGGTATGGTCTGGTAGAAAAAAATGATCCCAATGACGCGTAGAATATGTGATTTTCGTTATCGTTAAGGGTCTTTTTACACCCGATATACACACCCACACACTCAACCCTCACACATTCACTCACTCATCTGTTATACACTCATACACACTCACGCATCACGTTGACAATCTGTAATTATGTACATACATTATGATGTAACGGGGGTCCTGGAATTCTCAAATACAGGCCTAGGCTTAGTTTTAGACTCCAGATCTCCCACAAATTCCTAATTCGCCCACACTGCTTGTCAACCTCAATTGTCTACATTCTTTAATGTAATTTGTGGAGATAAACAAAAAAAAAAGAGCAGGTAATAAAACTCCAATTTAAATGAATCAATGAATGTTGGAAACAAAAAACCTTAATAAAGTACACACATCAAAAGTGTCTAGGGATCAAGCATTTTTATGCGGATTTCTTGAGATTGAGATGTGGCTTTGTAGTAAATTTATGATTTTATAAATTTATATGGATCCTTTTTGGTGCATTTCATAATTTGAATCAGGAACTATGAATCAAATTCGAGTAAAAGATGAAAATCAGCTGTCAATATTTTCCCTATAAAAACATACAACGCATTGAAGACATTATTAGTGCTACTGTTTCCCTACTACTGATTAAAACCAACGTTATTATGGAGCGGCGACGTCATTTAAGCAGGGAAGAAATGCTCAGAGCCGTGGGAATGATAGAAGCTGGTTCCCGGCAACGTACTGTGGCTTTAGCTCTGAATACAAGTCAGAGTGTTATCAGTCGACTTTGGACACGTTACCGAAGCACTGGTACCGTGGCTGAGCGCCATGGAGGACGGTATCGCTGCACCACACGGAGACAAGACCGATACATTCAAATCTTAACTCGAAGAGCTCCAACAATAACCGCCATGATGTTAGCCGTGAGGCTTCATCACTCTTCAGGGAACTTAATTAGCGACCAAACAGTCAGAAACCGCTTGCATGAAGTGAACCTTCATTCCCGAAGACCGCTACGGGTACCACCTATAGCAATGCACAATCGTAGGATTCGATATCAATGGGCTCTTGGACACAGAAATTGGGCAGAAGAACAATGGCGTTTCGTGTGCTTTTCTGATGAGTCTCGTTTTGGTATGAGACCGGATACAAGACGTATACGACACTGGAGAACCCCTGGACGCCAACAGCGATTAAAATCCTGCCAGGAAGTCCATCCTTATAGTGGTGGAACCATCATGGTATGGGCGGGTATTTGGATCGGCGGAAGAACTGAGTTGATTTGGATCAGAGGCAACCTCAACGCTCAAATTTATGCTGAGACGATTGTATCAGACGTCATCGTTCCTCTACAAGCGCAAATCGGTCCCTTATTTCAGTTAATGCATGATAATGCACGACCGCACACCGCAAGAGTTGTAAGACAGACTCTCGCCGCAGCTAACATCAATGTCCTGCCCTGGCCTGCTCAGTCGCCAGACTTGAACCCGATTGAGCATGCATGGGATATGCTACAGAGAAGAGCTCTGCCGAATATGGAGGGTATCCAGTCGCAAGAAGACCTTTTTTTGTTGTTGCAACGAACATGGGCGGCCATTCCACAGCGTGATTTGGATGAACTCATTTTGAGTATGCCAAACCGATGTTCTTGTGTTGTTAGTGTTCGCGGTAGAAACACGGATTATTAATTGTTTAAGTTACCCAATAAAATTTTAAAGAAAACTGTTATTTCAGTCTTTTTTTCGAACTTTTGTGTTAGTGGTTCAAATGTCAAAAATCCCTTTATTAGGAAAATGGCAAATTTCTTTATTAATGCAAAGGTGACTTGGTTTATCGTTACTGTGACAAACGAAAACACTTTATTTGATGAATCCTTAAAGAAAATTTTAATTAATATCAATCAGGAGAAAAGTTATTGCAAAAATATATGTTGATCCCTAGACACTTTTGATGTGTGTAGTTGTAACGAATCACGTCATTCGTTGGAAATATAATTGTTTTATTTTATAGTTGCATCCAATCACGTGATCAGATGGGAAACTTTTGCGTGATCTGATGCAACTAGCAACGAATCATGACATCACATTGTGATCCGTTGGGAATAACTCTTGAGGTCAGCCATTGGTCTTCTCTAGCTCCAAAATATAAATCGGCTCAGATTCAGAGCGTTTCGATAAGTCAGTTGTCGACATATTCGGTTTTTTATCTCGTATTTCTACGATCGTCGTAACGAGAGGATGTTTACGAGATGAGGAACCGAATCTTTCGAAAACTGATTTATTGAAACGTTCTGTAGGTACAACATCCAACCAAACGCAGAATTATTAAACTTTTCGACACGATATAAGTTTTCATAGCACAAAATTAATCAAACTTCTATGATATCGTGTGAATTTTTGAATTAGCTATCTTAATTTTTTGAATAGAGTAGAATACATACAGGGTGTAAAAAGACCCATCACATAGCCGAAATCTACGCACTCTGTACATCAAACTAAATTACATTGACCAAAACTAATTGCTCGGAAACGACTTTTATTTTTTGGCATAAAAAAACGCTTTTCTTTTTAGCGCGCAATGTGTGGTTGTGGCGATGCCGCGCGTTTGCATGCGTGCAGCGGCCACACAGCTAAGCCAAGGCGGTCGTGTGCGTTTGATATTCATTGCGCTTTTGTAACTTCAAATGCGTAATTTGTTAAGAAAAATTGAAATTTTTGATAATGTTTGTTTGGAAGAAAGTTTAGTAAGTATTAAGACTTGGAATTCATTTTCGGAAAAAACTAAAAAAATAAGTATACTTTGACCTTCAATATCTCCAAAACCACTGATTTCCCAGGTAAGGTCTATAGAAAAAATGATCCTAATGATGGGTAGAATATGTGGTTTTCGTTATCGTTAAGGGTCTTTTACACCCGATATAATTGTCACAATATTGTTACAATGTTGTAACAAATATTACAAATGTCCATAATATTTTCCCGTTTCCGGCGTACAAACACTGTTAATTAAATTTAAGAAATTACAATATAGAAATACATTAATTAGGAAACGTGATGTCAATGATAAAATACAATACGTCATTATTAGCTTTGAACCGCATACGAATGTCAAGAAAATTAATTAATGTCACGGTTTAATTAAAAGGAGATGTTTCAGAAATGTATATGGAGCCTGGGCTAGCGCCATGTACACTATTTGTAAATATAGCTATACAGTAAAGTAACCATTTTTTAATGTTAATCTACATAAATAAAAAGAAAAGTCCTGACTGACTGACTCATCAACGCCGAGCCCAAACCCTTAGACCTAAAAAGCTGCAATTTTACACAAGAGGTTCCCTTCATAAAGTAAACAAGGATTATGGAAGGATTTTTCGGAATTCAACCCCTAAAGGAGTTAAATAGGGGATGAAAGTTTGTATGGAAAATCGTCACTTAACAGGTTCAAAATTTGACGCATGCGAAGCTGCGGGCAATAGCTAGTTTTATATAATTTTACTTCGTTTATTTTACATTCAAGTTAACTCGGTCAAGGAGAGCAACACAACACATAAAAATGTGTGAAATGTCATTTTGACAAATGTTGACATGTCATAAGATGGAAGGATAGGACTGTCAAAGTTGTCAAGCTCATGTCAATGTCAAACACAACTGTCATGGCTACCAGAAAAAAACAAGGGTTAACATATTAAAAAACGTCTCCAAATAATAATTCCAGTACAAGAGTACTCTTCTTCAAATTAATTTATTTGTATTTATGATAGATTTTATGACTAGTCGGGCAATCCCGAAAAATGCACGTGAGTAAACCGTAATTAATCATAAATATGAATGTGTCTCACGAAAGTTATAATATAATAATTTATTTGTATTTCTATGGAAATCCCCTATTTTTTTCCTATTTTTCTATACAGGGTGGAATCGTTAAGTGTCAACAGGCGATGTTTTCGTCAATTTAAGAGATATTTAAAAAGTTAAGGCTATTGTCAAAACTAGGCTACATGGAGAGTAAAATAATGTAAATAACTTTAGGAAAAAGAAAAGCCAGATACTGAAAATTTAGTTTTTCGCTCCCTCCATACATTTAGTATGACAATATCTTTCAACTGATCATACCAATCATACCTACGTAATCTCTCTTCTTTACTGTAAATATGGCGCTGGAGTTAGCCTTACTCGACTTCGGTTTATCTTAGTCATCTCTGTAATAAAGCTTCATATCACCAGATACCTGAGCACTACCTAAATCTAACCCAGGATTTCGAACAGAAAACAGACAGATTTTGTAGTTCCAAATTGCCTATGTAATGCATAGCCTATTATTTTCATGTCTAATAAATAACGATAATATTGCAATCAGTGTGTTTAACTAATTAAAATACTAATAGTTCAATGACAATGTTCCTTATTACATGGCGCTAAATATCGTCATGACGAACTTGTGGCTGTATAACAGAACTCCTCTGCCTGCGTTTTAAGGGAATAGGCATTAGGTGTTTTTTTTTATTAATTGAATAAAAAATCCCTAAAACAATTTTTATTTGAATTCCAAACTTAAAGCTTACCTACTCCGTAGTTTTTTTTCAGTAATTTGTTATTTTTTGTTTTCAGCCAGTTCAGTTGATTAAAAGTTTAAATAAAAATGTTGCCGACTTTGTCAATAGGATAGGTACATAGTACATACAAGAAAGAAATACTATCAATTTTTTTTATTGAGTTATTATTAATCCTGTCATCCAGTAAACAATTTAGCTCGAAAATAAAATGCGATAAAATTCTAAGCTTCTTGAATATTTCATGAACAAAAATGTCATACTAAATGTACGGAAGTAGGTAAAATCAAAATCATCAAAATTTGGCGGTTATTTTTCCAAAAATATTTATGTTACTTTAATTAATAGGCGACCTAGTTTTGATATTAGCCATAAGTTCTGAAATATTTCCTAAGCTGAAGGAATAATCGCCTGTTGACACTTAACGATTCCACCCTGTATAAGTACAGTACATAGTGGTGGCCCAAAATCAAACATCTCCTTTTGTATCTTTTTCATTCAGATAGCCATAAGTTGAGTAGTAACGTTTACGTAATAGGAAATGAAATAATTTGCTTTTGAATGTTATGAAATTAAGTGTTTTGAATGCATCGGGTGCAACAAATCTGTTTTCCTCTGTTGTTAACATTATAGTAGCTTCAGATTATTTTTATTCTTGTCTTATTGCTTGATGGCGGTTATCTACACCGTTTACATAATTATCTTTAAACTATGGGATGATGAACATGACGTTCGCAATTTTTGTTAGTGAATCGCCACACCATGCCGAAAATACGCAACGCAATTTCGGCTCAATTACGCCTGCAATTGTCTAAACACACTATGCCGAAGATACGCGACCGAGGTTCGGCATGATTACGCCTGCAATGCTTTTTAAACGCGACACACCAGGCTGAAATTACGTCGCGTTTTACCTATATAAAAACATAGACGCTGAAGTTCGGTCGGGTAATTTCGGCATGGTGTGGCGCCACACTAAATTACCAGCAATACACCAGGCTGAAATTATGTCGCGTCTTGTCAATATGTATAAGTGTCTAAACACACTACGCCGAAGATACGCGACCGAAGTTCGGCACGATTACGCCTGCAATGCTTTTTAAATTACCCGCGACACACCAGGCTGAAATTACGTCGCGTATTGTCAATATAAATAAACTTACCCGCCGAAGTTCGGTCGCGTAATTTCGGCATAGTGTGGCGCTACACTTAATGATTTTAGAATATTCATCCGCCTTCAACTTTATTTATTTAAATTGTATCTTTTGTTGCAGATGACCTCCCAGTAAAGAAAGGATCAGAGGTGGCAGTCCATATCTATGACTTGCACCGTCGAGCGGACTTGTACGACGAGCCTGAAGCGTTCAGGCCGGACCGGTTCTTCAATGGGGGACCGATGCATCCCTATGCGTTTATTCCGTTCAGTGCGGGACCTAGGAATTGCATAGGTAATTTTTATTTATTTTTACAAGGTTAGATGGAAAGGGGGTACTAATCTGAAAAGGTGTTAAAGTACCCATAATAATAAATAACTTTTGATATACAACTTTCCCCAAAAGTCAATAGTTTCAAAGATATGGCTGTTCAAAGTTTTCATAAAAAATACGCTTAATCTATCCTTAGCTATGATCAGCTGTGTTTACATTTTAGGTCATATTCAGGGTTACAGGGTTACTGATTAGAAGCTCAAATTTTTGAATGCGTAACTAAAGCAGAGGTGAAGAATTTTAGAAAAAACTAAAATAGTAATAATCATTCTGCATGGAAATAAAAATTATCGAATTTTGAAACTTTAACGGTTGCACTTGCACTTAAAGTACCATTGATGACTGTTTAAAACAGTCATTTATGATACTTTAAGTGGATGAAGCGGATTAGTACCCCTTTTCCAATTAACTTTGTATACAATTCATGGACAATAGGCATGTTGACAGCATCAATAAACTGCAAATCTAATTAGTCCGCCAGTTAGAATTTTGAAAAGTAATGGACATGTATTTTTTCTTTTGTCAATTCTACGAATATTTGGACAGATAAACCGCATCAAAACTCGAGAGTGGGGGCTTGTGACGTCAGAAACAAGTAAAAATTGTACTAGCTTGTAACGTTTTGCCAATTTTAAAAGTGTTGTATCTTTGTCAATTTTGGTTTACGTAACAAAAGAAAAAATACGAGTCAAATATTTTTTGATAATCTAACTGACGGACTACTTAATTAGATTTTTTCAGTCAAATACCCCATTGCTAATGAATGTAAATATAAATAGGGAGGCCAACCCTCCAGATTTGACCCGAAGTAAGGGTTTAAAAGGTGCATGTCCGGGCTACGGGTTAACGTTGTATATCTCCGGATTAGTCTGTGATCCCGAGCGTAACGCGCGATCCGTCGGTAACAAAAGAATTTTGGAAGTTTTAGAAAAAACCAAAAATGTAAAATGTAGTGACAAAAATTTTAAGGAGTAGGTATGCTTCGGTGGTTTGGGCATGTTGAAAGATTGAGTGAACGGCGATTAACAAAAGGAATTTATAAGGCGAATGTTAGTGGAAACGCCAGTAGAGGACGCCCTAGAAGGAAATACATTGATGTCATTGATGATGTTCTTCAAAAAGGACAGGTGCGTAGTACTTTCAACCGGCGTGCGTGTATGACAAGATGTATGACCGTGGACGAAGCGAAAGGAGTATGTAAGGATCGTAGCATGTGGCGTTCTACAGTTTCTGCCAACCCCCATGGGAAAAAGGCGTGAGTTTATGTATGTATGTATGAAAAAACCTGATCAAAAACCTAGCGGAAAAAATCATAACCAAATAAAAAATATGATTCCATAAATCAAACTGGCCCTTGTATACCCTTTTAAGTCGTAATATTTGAATATTAAATTGATTTCAACTAAATCAATTATTCGCAAATATTTTTATAAAAAAATAACGGCGTTTTTTTCTAATTCTCTGGGCATGCCTCTGTTGATAGGCGACATATAGTAGGTACCTACAAAGGCACTGCTTATTTCGTATAGGTATGTGAATTGTATCTTCTGCAGTGGTATTCTTTATGCTCAGGCAATACAATGATTTTGACTTCGTGAGTTATCTACGAATTGGCTCGTTTCTTGTTGATCGGCAAAATCTTTTACAAAATCAAGCAAATCTAATTTACCATTACTTGGGAATTTATTTATAATATTTCTGCGAAAAACGGGGAAATAGATGTTTTTAAATTGTTTGCACTCTGTATACTTGCTATCGCAAACAGAACCTTTCATTTTAGCTCAATAGGCCTCACCTTTGAAATGTACACCCGAGTTCTACTTTACCTATGGTCCTCGTTGACATAGGTACAAAAACTTTTATGACAAACAAAACCCACTAAAGAGCTGCAATTCAAAGTTACTAATTGAACAACTTCAGTTTGTTTCCAAAGCTTTGTTCCATTACGTTCTATTCAGACCAAAGTGTTGAAATTGTGCTGACTTTAGCACTTGTCCCACTGCCAACGATGAGGGAGAAGCGAGTAGAGCTAGAAACTACACTCAGGGGCACATTTAACCGTCCACCCATCTCAAATTCCATATCGTTTGTTTATGCTACCTTACGCTTTGACTACTATGCGTAACTTCATAAGTGGGTATACCTGCAATAAACAAAACAATCATACTCGCGTTCTGTTTACTTCTTTGGTTTTTATTCAACAATATTCAGTTTAGTCGAAATTTGACATTCTCGCCGCTCATTTTGTTTTAAGGATACATTTGTTTTAAAACGTCGTGATACCATTTCTTTGAATAAAACCTAGGTTTTGGGGTGCCGTGATTTAATTTAAACAAAAAAAAAAAAAACCATTGGACGCAGCTGGAGCAGCCAGGGCTGTGGCACTTGCAGACGCTGGGTTTAGCCAGCGTCGGATTGGACAAATGCTTGGATATCCACGAACCACTATACAAGACGCTATCCGGCGTTACAGAGAGACCAGTTCCTACACAAGAAGGTCAGAGCAAGGTCGTAGAAGGTGTACATCAGAGAGAGATGATCGTTACATCGTCTCTAACGTTTTGCAAAATCGGTTCACAAAGGTTTCTGAGGCTCGTAACCGCTTGTTTGAGGTACGAAATGTAAGTGTGAGCCTAAGAACAATAAGAAAGAAGTTAGAAGAGAGTGATCTGAAAGCACTTTGGTCAGTTCGAGTCCCAGAACTGACCGCAACTCACAGAAGAGCGAGACTAGGATTTGACCGAGAACATTTAAATTGGACTTCGGAACAATCGAAGGCAGTTTTCTTCTCTGATGAATCAAAAATTGCTTTACGAGGTCCTGATGGACGTCAACGCGTGTATAGATGCCGCGGTGAAAAGTTTGCTGAACGTGCTGTGGTCAAAACAGTGGGCTACGAGGGAGGCTCGATTATGGTGTGGAGTGGCATTTGTTACAGAGTTTGTACAGAGTCGGTCGTCTTCGATAGAGACAGCGTTAATGCTCACAGGTACGTGACAGAAGTCCTAGAACCACATGTGATTCCGTTTGCACCATTTATTGAAGATAATTTTGTTTTAATACACAACAACGCTCGTGCACACACCGCAAAAGTTGTCACCGATTACTTGGACGCCGTCAATATTCAGCAATTACCATGGCCAGCTCGGAGTCCTGACCTGAACCCGGTAGAGCATGTATGGGACAACCTTAAAAGACGAATCTGAAGTCGTACATTAGCTCCTACGACCATCAGTAAGCTAAAAACTGCTGTTGTTGAGGAGTGGGAGAATATTCCCCAAAACGACATCCAAGACTTAATGGACAAGCTTTCAGATCGGTTGGAAGACCTCAGTAGGGCCGGAGGAGGAAATGCACATTATTAATCCGATAACTCAAATTACACTTTTTTTTTAAAGTAACATTTTGCAAATTTTTATTTTCTGTAAGAAAACTGCATATTCGCATTTTTATTTTTTTGTGAAATTAAATCCATTTCACAACTTACACATGTTTCATTTTTTTTCGTAAAGGTTTCCCAATTTAATATTATAAGAAAATTTATTAAATTACGATAGAATTTTGAAGAAATTGACAAAATGAAGGTCGCTGGTTAAATGTGTCCCTGAGTGTAGAAACGAGTTTGCGAGCAGCGAGAAGCGAGTGTGTAGTTCCGATAGTTTTATCGCTGGGCTATAAGCGAGTGTGCGAGTGCGACGGGCGATTACTCGCACTACTCGCAAATGACCGCTGGTTGGTCTCTCGGCGTGAGTTGTGACCGCCAAACGAGCATCGCTGAGCAAGTATCGCTGAGCGAGTATTATCTTTGATAGCTCTTGTCGTTCAGCGACAAACTAGTGGAGCGAGTCCCCGCCGGCAGTGTAAACAGTTAGCGAACAAGTATTAATATATGAATCTCTTTTGTTTACACAGAATTGTGAAAAATATCTATGGTAACAAGTCCTATGAACGCGGCGTTGCGACTTTTATCATACCATACCCCTCTCGCCATATGTCTTATTTGTCGGGAAGGGTTGTGAAGTGAGAAGTTTCTTATCCACTCACACGATAATTTGTAAATGTTGCCAGTTCAACATAAGGTATTGTTTATAAGGAAGTACTAAAGTTAATTGATTTATTAAGTACCGAAAAAAAGAAAAAAAAACTAAATTAACATATATTAAAAAAATTAAAAACCCCCAACGCAAATAAAAAAACAGCTGATGACCCTGAAACGGCTGAACCGATTTTGATAAAACATGTCTTAGAACCATCACTGGAAAACCAGCTTTTAAATAAAAAAAACCGCACCGCAAAATCGATTCACCTGTTTAAGAGCTATGGTGTCACAGACATACACACAGGCAGACAAACATACAGACACACATAGCGGTCAAACATACAGCATCCTCTTCTTGCGAAGGGGGTTAAAAAAAAACTGATTTGGACTTTCGTTGATATAACATTTGACTCATAATACCATCAGCAGGCTTACTCCCGACAGCATCGAGTTTTGAATCGAGTCGACTTAGTGTCAATTCTTACTCTTGAAATCGACAAAACTGCACGACCGTGCTGAGGTTTGATTTAAAACTAACAAATATCAAAAACAGTCGTTAATTTTTATTCGAGTCGGTGCACAATTGTGCGCTTTTGTCGATTTCAAGAGTAAGGCTAAGTTCATATGATCGCGCGGTACCGCGCGGAACTACTAACCGCGCAGTGCAAGATCTTGCGCACGAGACGGAGCGCGTCGCGCTGTGCCGCGCGTTAATGTAGACGATAAACACTATTTAGCTTGATCTTGTACCGCGCGGTTAGTAGTTCCACGCGGAACTACTAACCGCGCACATTGTAACAATATCCGATTGTACATGAATTTTGTTTTAAAAGAGTATCCATTTTGTTTCTTGCCGGCTAATCCCATTATGACCTACTTTTTTGAACCGTGCGACTAAATTGTCGAGACGTTTCCTAAGTGCATGTCCTGTGCATATACGAAACTAGCTTTTGCCTGCAGCTTCGCTTGCGTGAAATTTTGAACCCGTTAAGTGACGATTTTCCATACAAACTTTCATCCCCTATTTAAAGGAGTCTACACACCAAAGCCGCCGACCCGCCGACACAGCCCGGCGGCTTGATGTCGACGGCTTTATTTCAAAAGAATCATGTCGACGACTTGTATCCGCGCGTGTCGCCCGGCGACTTGTGGCAACATGTCCGCGGCATGTCTGCGACTTGCGTACGCGCTCATTTTCCCGCCGACATTCGAGCTATAGTGACGTGTTAGTGTTTTTTTTACAATTTTGTGCCGCTTTTATTAGATCAGTATCACTGTCCATGTTTAGGTAGGTAAATGTAGCCTGAATTATTCGAGAAACACAACACACGTCACTTTCCTATACGCGGCAGTCACTTACTATCAAAAAGTTACTGATTTCGTGCCGCCGACAAAGTTTTACTACTTGAACGAGGTTTGAAGTCGCCGACTAACCCGCCGACAAAAAAGCCGACGACTGATGTCGGCGGGTCGGCGGCTTTGGTGTGTAGACTCCTTAACTCCCTTAGGGATTCAATTTCGAAAAATTCTTCCTTATCCCTTGTCTACATTATAAAGGGGACCTCTGTGCAAAATATCAGCTTTCTAGGTCCAAGGGTTTGAGCTGGGCGTTGATGATTCAGTCAGTCATTCAGAACTTTTCTTTTTATTTATATAGATAAAAAAAAAATGAAATTAAATTTGAATTTGAATGATTTTGACTTCGTAAATTGTCTATAAATTGGCTCATTTCTTGTTGATCGACAATATTCTTTACGAAATCGAGCGAATCGAATTTACCATTTTTTGGAAATTTTAAATATGAATGGGAAATCACGGGGAATAACTGCTTGCTCCCTATGTTTACTTGTCATAAGCAGAACCATTCATTTTAGGTCAATAGGCCTCGCCTTAGAAATATTCACCCGAGTTTTACAATCTGTAGTGTACATTGACATTTGACATATAAAAACTTTTATGATTTTATTTTATTAGGATCTCCAACAAAGAATACACCTTACATGCTATATTTTAAAGGACAAGACCAGAAATCCATGTGCTCCTGTAATTATATGGTAGGTATGTCTACACCCGTGCGCTTTCATGTTCATCTTGCGCTTTCAACTTTCAATTCCTCTTGCGTCAAGCGCATGCAATATTGATTGCCATAAGACGCATGCAGCGTCTGCGGTGCGTCTCGGTCAGTCGTCATTAGCGTGCGCTAGGTGCATTCGCTTTTGTCGAACTAGTATTAAGGCATGCGCTATTGCATGTGCTATGGCGCTTCACGCATGTCTCAGACGAAGACGCAAAATGAACTTGAAAGCGCACTGGTGTAGACATAGCTATAGGAGACCACATCATGCAATGAAAAAACAAACAAACAGTATGGGATGCCTAAATTAGATAATTTTAATTAAATAATTAAAACAGAAAAAACTATACTTATAGACAAATAATATCCCGACTACGTAAATAAAAAAGGGGTCTAAAAAGAACGAAACAAGAAAATAATTCAAATAGTAATCCAGAAATTCATAGGTATGTCGGAGATGGTTGTCAAATTAAAATTGTGGGTAGTCACCAAATTTTGTTATGAGTTGATTTTTTTGTTATTAATTTGAGTGATTTTTACTAGCAATTATTGTTTAATAAATCAAAACATAATTTATTAAGTACTTGGTGTACGCACCAATTGATATTTGGCAACTTATTTCGATAAGTGTGACCATTAGTTTTTGTTCAAAACAATTGATGACATGTTGTTTTAATTTTAAAATGATTTACTTTGTGAATTCACCAATGTTTATTTACGACAATTATTCTTGTATTATTTGATTACTTTATAATGTAAGTCTTATTAGATTTAGCACATTTTTGTATCAAGTAAACACATGACGCACTTCCGTGCGGCAACGGACAGAGTTGTGGAGGGATTGTAAAGTGGGGGCATCGTATTATAAAAGAGCGTGCACTTGGTAAGCTCATCAGTCATTCGCGCTCCGACGCTCGCTGAGGACGGACGTGCCGCAACTCGCGCTGCGTACTTTCTCAACGTGCTCGCTCACGAATATCGCTACGCCCCGCCGTAGTGTTCTCCACTTCACGACTATAAGTTCAAAAGCTGCCTTTTTCAAGGCGGTGGCTGAACGCCTATTTCTTTGACAAACGCGTGTGTCCCTTCAGGGAAAATCCACAGTTTCGTGGTCCTCGGCTGATACTTTGCAGTGTTAACGAAACCGAGAGGGTGTTGACCCAATACACCAGCTGCGCCCCTTCAGGGCAAGGCGAAAATTGGAAGGAGCTAGTACCACCGGCCTTGGGGGGTCTCCTAGTCGACGCTAGCTCTAACCCCGTTCTCTCCCATCTAGCACTCTCTAGTATTGCACCTCACTAGAGACTTAGGAACCCGTTCGCACAATAAGACTGGCGACGGGATTACTAGCTTAGGGCTCACCAATAGGCACACAACCTCCCTGTCTATACCCGACAGGGAGGGTTTTCACACACCCCCGGGCCCATCCACCCGGGGAATCGCGTTTTTAAAATTAAATTGTTAGGACGTATAGTCCGATACTAAAAATAGTCGCGTACATGTGCGCGCCGCGTTTTTACTAAGCTTATCCTCCATTATTACACACGGCTCAGGCATCTTTTCCGAGATGTCTGACGCTGTGTTATTAGCGTTCTTCCGGGAACTTTTAAAAGACCCCGAATTTCTTGCCCAATACGGCGCTCGAATTCCTAGTAGCGGGCCCATAAGGCACACTACTAATCCCCTGTCACCCACCTGTGATAACGAAACCGATCATTTCGGCGAAGGAGAGCCATTGTTCGACGAGAACAATGGCATTCCGAGCCTTATGTCGCTACCGCCTTTCTCTCCCGGTCCATTGTCTCCGGAAACAATGGAAATTTCGCACCTGCACTCCGCAGCTGCGCCTTCCGCGAATTTTCACACCCCTTCCCCGTCCCTCCGACATGCTCCAGAGATGACGTCATCAATGGACACGTCAGAGCCCCTAGCCCCCGATTCCGACATTGAGTCCGAATCATATTCGTCAGCTTCTTCATCCTCTGAAGGCTACACTACCGTAGTCGGAAAGGGAAAGAAGCGTGCCCGCAAATCCAAAGCGGCCTCCTCCAGCCAAGTCCCGGCCAAAACCCCCAAGACAACCGTTGCGACCCCCGCGTCGGCTGCCTCCCATAGTCCCGTCCCGACTACCTCCCCGCAGGCCAGTCGTCCCTCCTCCCCCCGCCCCGTCACCGGCTCGAAAACCTCGGCTCCGAGGAAAGAGCCCGCTCCTCCGCCTCTGTACATTCAGGACAAGGCGAAGTGGACCGATGTGTCCAAGCTGTGTGTTGATCGCAAGATCAACTACCTTAGCGCCCGCACCACCCAACAGGGCATTAAAGTCATGGTCCCCACGTCAAAAGACTTCCGCGATCTCAAGCGTATGTTAAGGGAAAAAAGCGTGTCATTCCACACCTTTGCCCTTCCCGATGAGCGACTTATCAGAGTCGTTATCCGCGGCATCCCCAAGGAGATTGACTCCGACGCCATCCTCAGCGACCTTAAGTCGCAAAACATTCCTGTCTTGGAAGTCCACCGCATGCACCGCGGCCGCGGTGGCACCCCCTACGACATGGTCCTCGCAGTATGCGAGCCTTCAGACGAGTCTAAGACCGTCTATAATATTAAGACCTTGTGCCACCTGTCTGGCATAAGCGTCGAGCGCCCCAATAAGTCCGGTCCACCTGGTCAATGTCACCGTTGCCAGCTTTATGGCCATTCACAGCGTAATTGTTACGCGAAACCCAGGTGCGTCAAGTGCCTGGGCGACCACGGCACTAGCGACTGTGAACGTCCTAAAGATAGGTCCCTATGTCTCGAGCCTCCCAGCTGCGTTTTATGCGGCGAGTCTGGTCACCCTGCGAATTATCGCGGGTGCGCTAAAGCGCCAAAACAGCGCAACCCTAACCTAGCTAAACGCTCAGCCGCCCGTCATCAAAGAGAGAGTCCTTCCACGGCTCCCCCTCTTTCTTCCCAACTCCCCGCCCGCCTCAGTCCTCAAAGGCCGTCCCCATGGAACGCCCTGAACCATCAGCAGTCGTTCCCTGCCTTAAGGCCCACTACCCAGTTGCCCCAGCAACAGCAACAAACCACAAGACCCCCAATCCCGGCTATCCCCGCCCTGATGAGCTCCACTATCCCCGCTCCCACTATAGTGCCAGCTGCCTCACAGGCTGCACGTAGTCCCCCAACATCACAGGCTGCCCCCGCACACACCCCCGCACCCGCCCCCGCACTCGCTCCCAGGCCAGCGCGAACAGCGGTTGCTCCCTCCACTTCCCTCTCGTCCACTAAAGTGCTCCTTAGGGACACGATCCCCAGCCTTATCCAAACCCTCTCCTCCTGCAATACGCAGTGGGCGATCAACATAGTCTCCGCTTGGAACGCCTCTCAAGGCGATCCAATCGCTCGCATCAATGTCCTCTGCGAACTAGATGACATAGTCATTTTCCTCATCCAATAAATTCCAATGGATACAGAAAGCTGTAGAATTAAGCCCCGATCCCTTAAATTAGGCTTCTTCAACGCTAACAGCGTTAACGGTCAACGAGATGAGATCGCAATCTTTTTGCGTGATCATCAAATTGACATCTTCTTAGTGCAGGAAACGTTTCTCAAGCCCCACAACAGGAACCCTGGAATTGCAAACTATAAATTAGTTCGCAACGACAGGACCCGTAGTAGGGGCGGTGGTACTCTCATCTACTACAAACGTTCCCTGTACTGCACTCCCTTAGACCCTCCCCCTGGTCTCCAATTCCTGGAAACTTCCATATGCAGACTAGGCATGACAGGACACCAGCCGATCACAATCGTCTCGGTGTATAATCCTCCCTCCAGTAATAAGATCCAACTCCGGAGCGATCTTAAAGCCCTCTTTGACCTCGGCGGAGGTTCCGTTATCATAGCGGGCGACCTCAATGCCAAACATCTCTCGTGGAGCTGCAACTCCAACAACCACGCGGGTAGTAACCTCGAAGAGTTGAGCCCGGAGCTCGAATTCGACGTTATCGCCCCGATGTGTCCCACTCACTACCCCCATAACCCTGACCATCAGCCCGATGTCCTTGACATAGCGCTTCTAAAGAACGTAAACCTCGGTCTACGCTCTATAGAGACGCATGAAGAGCTAGACTCCGATCACCGCCCCGTAGTCCTTCACCTAGGTCCCCGGGGTGGTCCCCCGGATCCTGGACAACCCGCCCCGACCAAAACTGTCACGGACTGGGGTAAACTAGAGGAGCGCCTCAAGTCTTCCTCGTCCGTTCACTTAGATTCCATCCCTGACGATATCGTTACGATTGCCGACACGCTGGGCGCGATCGACTCCCTTACCAGTCACGTACAGTCCGTGGTGAACGAGTGTTCACGGCAGGTTCCAGCGGTGGACGAACACCGCTGGAAGCTGCCGGACGATGTGCGTGAACTGCTGACGGAGAAGAACGCATCCATCCGTGCCTATGACACTTTTCCCTGCGAAGCTAACCGCGCCCATATGCGTTCTCTACAGCGTGCTGTAAAGAAACGTGTACGGGAGGTTCGGGAAGCCCGCTGGGACAAGATGTTGAGCGACTTAGAGCCATCCCATCTGGCCTTCTGGCAATTACAACGAAATCTAAAATCCGATTGTGTAGCTTCAACTCCCCCTCTCAATCGTCCGAACCAAAGGCCGGCCTTTGAAGATGACGAAAAGTCCGAATGTCTAGCCGACAGTCTAGAAGCCCAATGTACTCCCAGCACCCAACCCGCAGACCCGGTCCATCTTTCCAAGGTGGATCGCGAGGTCGAACGTAGGGCCTCCCTCCCTCCCGATGAAGACCCCGACGATCCCTTACCCCCCATCACCGTAGACGAGGTCCACACGATAGTGAGGAATCTCAAACCCCGGAAAGCCCCCGGCTCAGACGGTATCACCAATAAGGTGATCAAACACTTTTCCGCCCCGCTCATAGTTCTCATGACCGCCATCTTCAATGGCGCTCTGAGTAATAACATCTTTCCGCAAGCTTGGAAACAAGCCACCGTTATCGGTATCCCCAAACCCGGCAAACCCAAGAGTGAGCCCACTAGTTATCGCCCCATTAGTCTTCTCAATGTATTTGGGAAAATCTATGAGCGTCTCATTTATATCCGTTTAAAGGATTTCGCTGACTCCCGTAAACTCATCCCCGACGAACAGTTCGGTTTTCGAACCCAGCACTGTTGCATTCGACAATTGCACCGCATTGTCGAACACATTAGCTCCCGTTTTATGCGCTCGTACAAAACGGGCATGCTCTTCTTCGACGGAGCGAAAGCCTTCGACAAGGTCTGGCACAACGGTTTATTATACAAACTGTACCAATTCAACGTGCCGGACCGTCTCGTGCTCATCATTCGAGACTTTCTGTCGGATCGCTCCTTCCGCTATCGCCTAGAAGGCACCCTCTCTTCCCCTCACCCCATTCGCGCAGGAGTCCCTCAGGGCTCCGTGCTATCGCCCCTTCTGTTCACGCTGTACACCAGCGACATTCCCAAACGTGGCTTGGCCAAGTTGGCTCTCTTCGCCGACGACACGGCTATCTACTATTCCGGTAGGAGTCTCGATAGCATCTCTCGAACCCTTCAAACCGCAGCCGACGCCCTCGGGGTCTGGTTCCGGAAATGGAGAATAGAGGTGAATCCCGAAAAGAGCGCAGCCGTTCTTTTCGAGAGACACGGTGACTCCCACACCCACATCCGTCCCGTCCTCATGTTCGGCAAACAGATCCCTTGGGAGATGAAAGCCAAATACCTGGGGGTTATCCTCGACCACCATCTGAGTTTCCGAGACCACATCAAAGCGGTGCGCGCTCGCGCCGCTTTCGCTGTCGGTCGCCTCCACCCCATCCTTAGAACGCGCAGTAAATTGTCACTTAGAAATAAGCTGAGAATCTACGTGACGTGCATCCGCCCCATCTTGACTTACGCTAGCGTCGTGTTTGCACACGTTAAGCCTTGTCGCTTTAAATCCTTCCAAACCCTCCAGAATCGAGTGTTGCGCAGAGCCGCGGCTGCCCCGTGGTTCATGCGTAACGTCCAACTCCATCTCGATCTAAAAATGCCAACCATCAGGCAATACCTCAAACGCATTTCCAAGCGTTACTTCGACTCTGCCCCCCGCCATCCGAACCCCCTAGTCGCCGCAGCGGCCGACTACAGTCCCTCTCTCATAAGTAAAGTTCGCCGTCCCAGGCACACACTTTTAGAACCCGATGACGAAATTACCCTCCTCCAGGAGGCGAGTAAATCGACCAGCACAATACACAACGTCCGCCGCCGTCCGGCATATCGTCCTCGCCGACGAGGCCCGTCGCGACGTCCCACCGCCGCCGGTCACGATCCACCGAGCTCTCCCGTCGTAGAGCCGGTCGTCTCTTCAGACTCCGCAGTCACACCGATAATTCAGCCCTCATCAAGCTGTCTCCCCCCCCCCCTATGTCCACGCCAGCAACGCCCTAAGCCGAGGTCCGAGTCCCACTAGGGGTCGCCCTTAGTGCTGTTGTTGCAGGTAGTCATGATGTTAGTGTAGTACAAGTAGTTAGCTTAGGTTAAGTATTTTACTTCCCCCCCATTGGCTGGAGACCCTTCAGGTCTCGCCAATAACTGCCCGGTTACGTAGAAACCGTCCCCTAGGACGACCTACTGCAGTCCAATAGAAAAAAAAAAAAATAAGCTCATCAGTCGGTCTTCGGATTCGACTCAATACAGAGCTCCCCAGCTCCCGACAAAACTGTCGGTTTATTTGGTACATCGCTGCTGTATATTTACAATAGCTGTATTAACTTGCTGATTGCGAGATACACATTGTAATTGGGTGGCTTGGCCACTATACGAACTGTGACCTTAAAGGTCTGTTCGCCTAAGATACACATTGTAATTGGGTGGCTTGGCCACTATACGAACTGTGACCTTAAAGGTCTGTTCGCCTAAGATACACATTGTAATTGGGTGGCTTGGCCACTATACGAACTGTGACCTTAAAGGTCTGTTCGCCTAAGATACACATTGTAATTGGGTGGCTTGGCCACTATACGAACTGTGACCTTAAAGGTCTGTTCGCCTAAGATACACATTGTAATTGGGTGGCTTGGCCACTATACGAACTGTGACCTTAAAGGTCTGTTCGCCTATTATCTATTTACCATTTTTTTTTATTGTGTACCATTTTGTGTAATAAATCACTGTAATTGCCTGACACAGTCTTGTTTATCCCAATAAAATGGGAACTCCAAACCCTGACGATATACCTCTCGGCACTCCTGATCCTACAGGTATAAAAATGGTCAAGGTAGAGCCGTGGTCGCACTTACTGTATACCTACTATGATTATGTGGGTGCCCGGTACACCTCCATTAAACACACAGTAAGTGCGACCACGGCTCTACCTTGACCATTTTTATACCTATGAATTTCTGGATTACTATTTGAATTATTTTCTTGTTTCGTTCTTTTTAGACTCCTTTTTTTATTTACGTAGTCGGGTTATAGTTTTTTAACTTTATTTTTTATTTAATACTTTTCCGTTTCCCGATCGGGCATACCACACTAGCCGTGTACCTAATAACTATATCGTCGCATTCTAAGAAAGGGTATATATGTATAGACCGTGGCACCAATAGGCACAAATATGACTGCCGCGCGAACTTACACGCAAGCGAAGCTGCGGGCAACAGCTAGTATATACCTACATATTTGTAATGTGCTTGCCAAGACCTTTCTTTTGATACCAAACACGTGATGATTATCTCAATTTTTTTTTTCGAGGTTATAATCTTAGGTTAAAATTCCGTCATATAAAATTTTGATAAAATTTATATAGCCTATGTTACCCGGGACATTATTACAAATCTATTGACACCTCATTCATTAAAATCGGTTCTGTAGTTTATGCGCTACAGTGGAACATACATACAAACATACTTACATACATACATACATAGACTGCCAAAATCATTACCCTTCCTTTTGGCTTCGCCGTAGTCGGGTAAAAATAGCAAACAATACATTACTAGGCCGGTAGTACAACACTTACATAGCATTTAATTGTGTACGAATTAGTGATTTATATTTACCCAGAGAATTTGAAAAAATATCTGTGTCTTCCGATGTATGATGAACAAAACCAACAAAAGAGCTGCAATGTAAAGTTATTAATTGAACAACTTCAGTTTGATTCTAAAGCTTTGTTCCATTACGTTCTATTCAAACTAAAGTGTAGAAACTGCGCCACTTCAACTCGTTGTCGATCGAATAATATATTCTCAAAGGCGATATAATGGGAGCTTTCAATTATAGCCCGAATACGTTCGAATTGCAAATGTACATATAATTCGATTTATTGATTAATGTAAACGTTTAATGATTAATCGATTTGGGCTGTAAGCGCGCTTTCAGCGGTTTGGTTTGTTGATTTAAACGCTGCGTTGGGTGTTTAACGCAGCGTGTTGACATAGTATTCTATAGTCCTTAAAATATAGGATGATTAGAGTGACAGATGTCAGCAAAAGTGACGACATAACTTTGTAGTTACGTCGAACGGGTGATTTATATTGCCACACGAAAAATCACTCACTTAACTAGCATGATAACAATTTTTTAAATACAGTGCTTCCCATATAATTCAAAATATTAAAAATCAGCTTGAACCCATCTGAGTTTCCGAGACCACATCAAAGCGGTGCGCGCTCGCGCCGCTTTCGCTGTCGGTCGCCTCCACCCCATCCTTAGAGCACGCAGTAAATTGTCACTTAGAAATAAGCTGAGAATCTACGTGACGTGCATCCGCCCCATCTTGACTTACGCTAGCGTCGTGTTCGCACACGTTAAGCCTTGTCGCTTCAAATCCTTCCAAACCCTCCAGAATCGAGTGTTGCGCAGAGCCGCGGCTGCCCCGTGGTTCATGCGTAACGTCCAACTCCATCTCGATCTAAAAATGCCAACCATCAGGCAATACCTCAAACGCATTTCCAAGCGTTACTTCGACACTGCCCCCCGCCATCCGAACCCCCTAGTCGCCGCAGCGGCCGACTACAGTCCCTCTCTCATAAGTAAAGTTCGCCGTCCCAGGCACACACTTTTAGAACCCGACGACGAAATAACCCTCCTCCAGGAGGCGAGTAAATCGACCAGCACACTACACAACGTCCGCCGCCGTCCGGCATACCGTCCTCGCCGACGAGGCCCGTCGCGACGTCCCACCGCCGCCGGTCACGATCCACCGAGCTCTCCCGTCGTAGAGCCGGTCGTCTCTTCAGACTCCGCAGTCACACCGATAATTCAGCCCTAATCAAGCTGTCTCCCCCCCCTATGTCCACGCCAGCAACGCCCTAAGCCGAGGTCCGAGTCCCACTAGGGGTCGCCCTTAGTGCTGTTGTTGCAGGTAGTCATGATGTTAGTGTAGTACAAGTAGTTAGCTTAGGTTAAGTATTTTACTTCCCCCCATTGGCTGGAGACCCTTCAGGTCTCGCCAATAACTGCCCGGTTACGTAGAAACCGTCCCCTAGGACGACCTACAGCAGTCCAATAGAAAAAAAAAAAAAAAAAACAGCTTGAAAACTAAAATAATTCTTACTGATTCATAGTCATACAATATAAATCTTACGTTCTTCAAAAGTTGTGTCATATTGCAAAATTTTTGAGATGGGACACATCGATAAAATGTAAATCGATTGAATAAAAAAATATTAACTGATGGTTACCGGCAAGGTGGACGGTAAACGACCAAGAGGTCGCAGCCCTTTGCGATGGTCTGACCAGATAAGCTCTTCTCTCGATAGGAAATTTCACGATGCGCTTCACTTGGCCAATGATAGACAGAGATGGCGTAACATCATCAGGGAAAAGATGTTTTCAAGGGAGGATCACGACTCTCAGTAATAAGGAGGGAGGAGGAGGCAAACGGCCACAAAAAATGATTCTGTATTTTATAAGTAAATTAAAAGTTTACACAGATAAGTCTGCAGGCTTTTAACGGAAATAAAGCCTGCCTTATCGTGTTCCAGCAGCGTTGTATAATGAACTCTCATCAACTTGTAGATTTCTTTTAAAAAGCCCGATGTTATGGACGCAAAATAATTCATTAAGCACGGAGAGATTTCAAAAACCTAAAGTTCATTTTAAAGTAAATTGTAATTAATTAATATAGTTTATATTAATTGTTTTAGCCGATCTCCTTCTCTCGTATCAGCACGAGCTATACAAAAATAGCTCATGCTGTGGTGAAAAGATTAGCCAGTCAGCAAGGTTGGTAGCGGGGCTGACTGCTCAGGGTGCGCTGGACATACCTACTTAAATATCGTCACTCGTCGAGGCTCTTTTTAACCGACTTCAAAAAGAAGGAGGTTCTCAATTCGTGTGAATGTTTTTTTTTGTAGTTTCATTTCGCGATATCTCCGCCATTATGAATGGATTTTGATTATTCTTTTTTTATTTCGTAGGCCATACTTTAGAGGTGGTTCCATATACATTTTATCGAAATTAATTCAGCGCTTTTTGAAATAAACAACAAAAACAAAAAAAAAACTTATTGTCGTTTTGGTTTGTGGTTCCCTTCAGCAAAAGTTTTGATGAGGACTTTCAATCTCTGTTTTAACTGACATCACAGAAACATTAGCCAAGAACAAAGAAGATTGTATGTATTTGTAAGGAGCCGTCATGATAATTATACATTAATACCTATTCTTAAAGAAAACTACCTAGTTGTTGGAAAGAATACGCAACCGTGTCATTTAACTTTGTAGCCTTAAACCGTGTCATTTATGGCACTAAAACGTATTTTATAAATAACTTTAAATAAAAGAAAACCGACGCCAAAAAAAAAAAAACTAAAAAGAGTATAATAATTGCCAATATACAATTAACAGTTTCAGAAGTCGGTGCAATTCTACACTGCAACAAATAAAAGCCACTGACTTCTGAAGCTGTTATTTTATGTTATGGTAATTATTGTATGCTTTTTAGTTTTTTTGCATACACCCCAACCGATGTTTAAGCCGATGCTAGTCGTATTTAGACGTAGATTAGCGAGGAAACAATCAATACTTTAAGTCACCTTACCATTGCACGCTAACTACAACAGAATCCCTTGTCCACAGGTCAACGGTTCGCAATGCTGGAGATGAAATGCGTCCTGAGCGGTATTTGTCGCAACTTTAGGTTGTCGCCACACGCTAAGGGTGCTAGGCCAGCATTAATAGCAGACATGTTGATACGTCCTGCAGAACCTGTGTATGTGAAATTTAGTCGCAGGTTATAGATATTTTAGTATAATTTATGATTAAGGCTACAGACACATTGAGCGTATCTTGCGCGGCTCATGTTTCGTCGGGTTACGCGTATGGGACTGTCCACATCTCCACGACGTCATCATCGTGGAATGGTGCGGTAACGCGGCACGGTGCGTTGTATCGTAAAAATTCACGTCAGGATCATTGTTAGATTTATCGTTGACCATGTAGATCCTGAATTTTAATAAGGGAAACAGTAAGGTATGGTTTTAAAGCACCGGAGAACATAGACAGCGACTAACTCGCGGGCGTGGAGAGCGCGGGCGGAGCGTATATACGTGTGCGCTTGCGGCTAGAAGCGGAACGTGTTACGATACGGTAACGTAAATTTGTAAGTTATGTCAACGCACCGTGCCGCGTTATAGCACCGTTCCACGTTGACGACGTGGTGACGTGGAGATGTGGACAGGCCCTATGCCTCGCGTTACATACAAATTTTCATGCGCGGCCTCACCACGCGTATTTTACGCCGAGCGTACAATACGGCCGACGTATCGACGAGTCTGAAGTTAGCTAATTAGCTGCGCAGTAGATAATTTCGTTTCTAAAAGAATCATTGTGCGGCCAAACAACTAACTTCAGACTCGCCAACATACGTCGGCCGAATTGTAATAAGGTCTAGAAGTTTCGTGCGCGCGCATTACTGCTCAAAATACGCGACGCAAGATACGTTAAGTGTGTTTTGGTCCTAAGAGGGACTTATGTACGAGATTTGTCGAAAAAGGATTTCACATTCAACTCTCTAAATAACATAGGCGTTTTAAACTGTATTATGTTTTATAAAAGGTTGTAAAAAAAAATTAATTTGTAATTTAAACAATCCGATTACGTAAATCGGTTTTTTTTGTTTGATGTTGTTTTGTCAGTTTGATGTATTGAATGTTTGAAAGCACTGAAATATATATTTTATGAAAGCTTTTGTTTATTTATTTTCCACTTTGTTACTTAGCGAGTTGTTTTGTTTTATAAATTGACAATCTTGTATTTTTATTTATTTATACTTTCGCACATTTTGTACAGAGGCGGACTTAATGCCATAGGCATTTTCTACCAGTCAACCTTAGGGAGATGCAGAGAAAACATGACAGGACTAAAAGAGCTATGTGATGATTTTTCAACATACCTGCTCAAATTATGATGGCCGTATTTTTTTCTTTTTTCGAAATGTGGTCTTCTTTTCACCCGACTGCGTGACACCAAAGAATTGTGTAATTCACGAACTGACTAACCGAATACAAACGTAGTCTCCGACTGCGTGTTATGATTTGATAGCATGATTTTATGTATGTTATGATTAGAAGTGCGTCTTGTTTACATCTTTTTAGTTCGCTTTTATGCAGTAGGTTTTTTTATTTTATTTTTTATTTGCTTATCTATTGAGTACACACGCGCCAAGTAGAGCGTACGCGACAAGTGGTCACGTCTTTATATTATTGATATAGCAAAACTTTATCATATTTAACTTTGTAAGACTAAACTTTGACTTGATAAAATAGGGATTTGCCCGAATTTTTGATCGTTGACCAACGCGACGCGACCTCTGAGAACGTTGTGGTCACGACCATACTGAGCACATATCGTCGCCATATAGTGAAAACCTCGGGAATGCAATTTGGCCATTTTTTATTTTATCACGACGTCTATGTAGGTACCTCGTGGAGGAGCTCTTGGCTAAATAATTACAGCCGCATAGACCGATCTTCCGGGTTAAGCCACGCTTGCCGAGGTTGGTCTGTGGATGGGTGACCATTTACCATAGCGAGTTTCCTCCGTGCCTCGGAAAGCACGTAAAGCCGTTGGTCCCGGCTGTCATTTGTAGATCTTTGACAGTCGTTACTGTTGGTCAGAAGCCAGAAAGTCTGACAACCAGTCTTACCAAGAGTATCGTATTACCCAGTTACTGGGTTGTGGAGGTCTGATAGGCAGTCGCTCCATGTAAAATACTGATATTCAGCTGCACCCGGTTCGACTGGAAGCCGACCCCAACATAGTTGGGAAAAGGCTAGGCAGATGATGATGTCTATGTAGGTACCTAGGTAGGTACGTAGGAGCCGATCTATGCGAAATTATATTGTAGGCACTGAGATTAAGCCTTCATTGGGTATTTAAATTCGTAAGAAATATAATTGACTAGCTTTTGCCCGTGACTTCGTCCACAGGAACCGTGCAATGACCAAATGTATTCCCGATTGTTCACTCTAAGGGCATTTGTCCATCGACACCGTCACCGAGAACGAGATGACGTTGTCGAAGTAGCGATACATACATTACTACGGCTGAGTGTCCCCTACACCCTACACCCTGTATAAATGAAAATGCTGTTCTTGTGTAAGCGCATCAATTGAGAACAGCTGGACCGATGTACCCTTTTTTAAATGTTAATTAATGATCCGAATTAAGTTTTTATGGAAAGAAATATGGGAAAAGTGGCCCGGAAAATTTGCAAATCGGTCCAGCCGCCAGGACACGCGGACGGAGTCGCGGGCACAGCTAGTTGAGAATAAAATTCATATTGCTCACCCACGTCATAATAAATAAGGTTGTGTTAGTGTTCAAACACACTATGCCGAAGTTACGCGACCGAACGCTGCAGCTGATTTTACGTTCCGACGTATTCGGCTGATATGACACACCATAAGTGTCTAAACACACTATACCGAAGATATGCGACCGAAGTTCTGCGGCTGATTTTACGTTCCGACGTATTCGGCTGATATGACACACCATAAATGTCCAAATACACTATGTTGAAGATACGCGACCGAAGTTCCGCGGCTGATTTTACGTTCTGACGTATTCGGCTGATATGACACACCATAAGTGCCGAACTTACGCAGAATAAATTCAATTGCACAAACTTATGGGCGGCTACGTGGGGCGCGGGCATGCCTGCCTCCCGCTGCTCCCCGCCCCGGATCATTGTCGGCAATGTAACCGAACTTCGACCACGTATAATGTGTGCTCTACAGAATACGTTGCCGCCGAATTAACGCTGAACTTACGCCCGACCGAAGTTCGGCTGAACGCTATAACGCAACGTAGTTTCGGCATAATTTGTCGTCAGTAATTCAAATAAGTAAAAAAAGCATTGCAGGCGTAATCATGCCGAACTTCGGCATAGTGTGTTTAGACACTAAGTGCCGAACTAACGCGGCAGAAATTCAGTTGCGCAATTTTGTGTGTATTCAGTGTTACCGCATTTGTTCGCCCAGGTTTTGGGAATAGGTACAAAACCTCGTGCAGACCCTCACATTAAAATGTGAGGGTCTGCACGAGGTGAGCTCCCATATTTGAAACATTTACGTCTCAGGTCATCTCCCATTATTGGAAATTCAACCACCCACGAAAAACAAAGTGTCTCTCTCACAAAGTGTCTTTATCACAAATAGCCACGAGTACACCACTATTAATTCAACACTGGGGGTCAACTCCCTAAGCACGAAATCCGTATTTTCGGCCTTAGTTACGAGCGTTTTCTACTCCCTATCACCTACGGACACGATACTTTCGGACGGGCGACAAACTTTGTTGACGGACTTAGGGAGTAAGCCCCTAGTTACGGAGCAGAACGTGCACAACTCGACATAAAAGCGGAAATAGTAAATCGCAAAACTACAAACAGCGCGTTTACCGTAAACAACAAACGGCGGCCATTTGTAAATACGAGTATGATGACAGACCTAGAAGTATCTTCGGCATAGTGTGTTTAGATACTAACCCCCTTATTACAAAAGATGGTCTAAGAAAAACCCTGGTTTCAGAGTAACCCCGTTTCTTTTTGTTATATGACATAAGAAAGTGATGGGTATATTTTAAACCTGGATTTACTTTAGTCTTGGTTTAAACCATCTTTTGTAATAAGGCTTAACCAGGCTTAGTGTCTAAACATACTATGCCGAAGATTCGCGACCGAACTTCGGCGTCTATGTTTTTTATATGGGTAAAACGCGACGTAATTTCAGCCTGGTGTGTCGCGGGTAATTTAAAAAGCATTGCAGGCGTAATCATGCCGAACTTCGGTCGCATATCTTCGGCATAGTGTGTTTAGATACTTAATGTCGGAATAATTTATACGAAACCCAGCGATTTATTATACAACAATATTTATGGGTACCGACCAAAAATGGTTTTGTGATTTTTAGATTGGAAATTGTTATGCTGATGTAGAGCGTATTCCAAGAATTAAATGCCGCATACCTCATCTTGTATGTATGACGTGCGTTAGGTCCCTATACACTGTTCACCCAAAGATGAGTCCTAACAAGCTCGGTCATATCGTAAATTGTAGCCGTAAGATTGCTATCGAAAAAACGTAAACGACATCATCAAAAACCGTAAAATAGCTATTATTATGGATGTTTTGTTTTTTAAAAACGTTTGATATTCTTTGTTTGATAACCAGAGATCGGAATAGGTAGAGTATATTTACCTAAACTTCTAGGAAGGAAGTAACATAGAGTGGATATACCTCCTCTAAAATCCCGGAATAATTATAATGACGTTTTAATCCCGAGATTTAATAATCACGAATTATTATTATTTGAAGCCTAAGTTTTGAATAAACCAGCCAATTTAATTTAATTTTACCTACTTAAAAAAAAAAAAACAGTTGAATTTGACACAACTTTACTATGGCACCCTAAAAAATGTTGTATGATTTTTCAAATCAATAATTTGTAACTATAAATTAAGTCCAATAAATAATTCGTGATTTTTAAATCCCGGGATTAAAGCGTCATTATAATTATTCCAGGATTTTAGAGGAGGTATCAAAATACTCTACCTATTCCGATCTTTGATGATAACGTTTTGTAGAGAAATTTCAGGAATCAACTTACGGTGAAAAGGGTATAGTAAACTATTTAACTATATATTTTAACAAGTTTTATGTGTAAAGGTTATAGTAATACACAGCCTGTCTGAAACACAGGCTTAAATAAATCTAGATCGGGTAGGTCGCGACCTACATATATCCTTCTAATTCCAGTTAACTTTTCTTGCACCTTTAATGCCGTAATCGCCACGCCTGGTAGGCGGGTTGGCGATCACAGTATGGTTGTTAAAGTACTCAGAGAACGCTGCTGCCCATCCTAGAGAATCCCTTAGTCGCCTTTTACGACACCCACGGGAAGAGATGGGGGGTAGTGCTATTCTTTAAGTCCGGCACTACACGAGCGAGACACAATTTTTTGTAAAAGTTCACAAATTATTATTTATTATTATAATAGATGAACTGATCTAAATTAGGTTCCACATTATTTGGAATACATATTTTAACAAGTTGTATGCAAAAAAGTGCTCCCCACAACGGTGTTCACAAATCTTTGTCAACATTTACAAACATCCGGTGCGGGAACAGTTGAGAGAAATGTGTGGGCAACTCATCATCATCTGCCTAGCCTTTTCCCAACTATGTTGGGGTCGGCTTCCAGTCGAACCGCAACTCACATTCACAAATCGTATATTAAATTAACTATCTACGTTTACACACAGCACAATACACTAACTTCGTCTATACTAAAATACAATTAACACAAAAAACTAATTAGGTACTTACCTGTCGGCCGATCGTGTGTACCCGGCCGAACCTTTCCGCATGCTTGTACGCGTCCTTATAATTGTTATGATATCTGACACCAGCGGAGCCCGGCGCTCTCTTGGTGGATCGGCGCCTACGACGCCCGCGTCCCGCTAGTCCGCTCGACGATACAACGCGGAGCCCACGCTTGTTTACATTAATCGCTCCGCGCGTGACTAACTCGCCGCTAAGTTTCAGCAACTTGTAACTGTCTACCGCTAACGATCCATAATGTCCTACTGTTTCTGTGCCTTCCAAACTCTAATATTGTAACTGTGTTGTGTTGATAATCAGAATATAATTATAGACTTTATTTAACCAAAGTTCGCAGAACTCTTTATTTATTTACAAAACCTTATTCACTCCACTCATCGACACACCCCATCTCCATAAATGTATTGAAACGTTTCTAAACGTTACGATACATCTAAAATACTTCAGATACAATCCCTAGCATTTTCCTAGCAGTTTCAAACAGTAGTGTAAATAGTTTATAACTGTTAACGAACGATTGTGAACATTTCTCAACAAAACATTGTTACAAAACAAAACTGTTTGAAACTGTGAACACCGGTGTACAGTTGCGGACTCGAAATGTTTACCACCCATAATTGCTTGCACATTACTTTTTCATAAGGTCGCTCGGTCGCTCCTAAAGAATTGATAGTGCAAAGATATTTTTTCTTAAGTGACACCATGAAGTTAATTTAAAGAGGCTATGTACTAGGTAACATAGAAAAAGAAATCGCTCTATTTAGTAAATTCAATCAAGTTCGCTTCATTACAACTTTTGACTAGACACACATACCTAAAAAGGAGTTCATAACATCAAAAAGTGGTTAATAGCTTTTTTTCTAGAATCGACCGACGCTTCACAATTTTAAAAACTAATACTTATGTAAATTTTTATGACATCTTGAACCTTATTGCGCAGTGTGAGAAGGAATCGAATTTGAAATCTGATAAACATTTCGAGTCCGCGGCTATACATAAAGCACCAGAATGTTATGTAAAATTTTATGAATGTGTATGGGGGATAGAATACAATACTTTTTATTGTACACAAAACAAACAAGAAACAATACTACAAAAATAGACATGTACAATGGGCGGTCTTATCGCACTAGGCGATTTCTTCCAGACAACTTTTGGATGGATATGAAGTGCAAGAAAAAAGAGAGGGGTAGTTTTCGGTGTAACATAACAATAAATAAGGAGACATTAAATTAAGTACTTTAAATAAACCTAAAAACACGAATAAATAAATAAATATTATTTATAATAAATAAGTTTTATTTGAAGCATAATATATATAATTATATATTGTGTAATGTGTCTGTAACACGTAATTATTTTTTTTTTTAAAAAAAACGTTGCCCCATTCTAAGATTTCTCTTGTATCGTGGGTGCGTTTACAGACACAAATCTCACAAACAAACGCCCAGACCCGGAACAACCACCTGTAGGCCATACAAATTTTTGTTCCGTGTGGGAATCGAACCCACGACCCGCAGCGCAGAAGCCAATTGCTTAGCCACTGCACCAAACGTGTCGTCATATAAACAGACAATAAATAAATATTTACAAATATGCAAACAGATAACTATATCGATAGGTAGTGATCCTTGACGAGGCTTTTGAAAGTTGCCAAGGATTGCGCACGTCTAACTGTAACTGGCAAAGCATTCCAAAGCCGAACAGCCTGGACTGTGAAGGATTTATCAAAGAAGTTGGTAGAATGCATTGGCATTTTAACCTCAGATTCTCTAATGACCTTAATGATCTCGAATGTGTGTCATGGAGGAACTCGAAACGTTCTTTAATTACTCAAGTACTGTAATTATAGACACAATAGATAAACAATGACACTGACGACCCGGGTCGTCGGTCGGGACGTTAACGTTAAGGTAGGAGATCTTTAAGTATGGGGATATTACACTATCATATATCTAGGACCATAGATCTATGAGTCATAGATATATGACAATGTAATATAGACATATGAACCATTTCTTCATAGTCAGATATGACTCTACAGGTCATATAAGAGATATGATCTAATATATATGATCATAGATATATGATCTGACGATGATGACCTGTGTCACCGATCTTTCATTAGTTTATGCGTGGCATCGAAATGTTCTATCACATAATTTGTTATTTTCAGCAAAAAATTTTTTTGCTTTTTGTTTAATGTGTCTTTAACTCGCCACTGGTGACGGATATGTCTGTGAGACCGGGTGGTTCGAAAAAGTCGAATTACTCTTTCATCCGCCATCGATTTGTGTAGTGATTTCGAGTAGCTGCGTTATTGCACGTCCCCTACCATCAGCCCATCCCGCAACGGCGACGCGGACGCAAGTTCTAGAGTTTTGGCACCAACCCGGTGCGTGAGACCGGGGTCACCGAACCGAATACGATCATAGTTGAATTTTTGATTTTTCACATTTGATAATTCTTATGCACATTTCGATAATTACTATTATACTTTTTTTACTTTTGCTGTTATTTTTACTGTGCCATTTTATTATCCTGTGATCAGTAAGCTTTTTCAGTCATTTTTCAGATCAGTAAGATTTTATCGATATTTCACAAAAATACTGTTATAAATATAATATAAAAATTAAATAAACATTTAAGGGGGCTCCCACACAGCAAACGTGTTTTTTTTTGCCGTTTTTATAGATAAGGGTACGGAACCCTTCGTGCGCGATTCAGACTCGCACTTGGCCGGTTTTTTCTAATACAGAGCCTAGCACAAACGAATCATGTGTCAAATCCACACGTGTGTAAGTAAAGATACTTAATACTCTCCTAAAATATATTGATTTAAAATATCTTTTAAGAGTTATGTATTTTAGGTGCTTCGGCACTTAGCTCGTTAATGGAACAGTCAAGTCTTTAGCTCGTTTACTTATAACTATGTTGTGACAGCAAGCAGAGTACAGTACCCCAAGTGTGAGTTTTTTTCGTTAACTACTGTAGTTGCGTCACGACAAAAATGTATGAAAATTTAGGCGGTGGCTCTGGGCGCCACGTTCAATTTACGCGCGAATATTAGTATTGAACGTGGCGCCCAGAGCCACCGCCTAAATTTTCATACATTTTTGTCGTGACGCAACTACAGTAGTTAACGAAAAAAACTCACACTTGGGGTACAGGTAAACCGAGGTTGCTTTGGGGGATATTACACTATCATATAACGAAAGAATGGTTTACTCGGAATGGTCTGACAATTTCATTAATAGCAACTCTGTAGATGTCTGCTGTCATGAAGCCTCGATACGGGATCAAAGGCATTCTAGCTCCAATCATAATACCACCCCAAAAGGACACCGATTTTCCGCCTTGCTGAACTGTTCCAGTGGCAGTTCTTTGCCTTTCACGGTCTCCTGGTCTTCTCCAGACACGGACAGGTCGGTTATCTGGATGAGTACTGATTCGCGATTCGTCAACGAAGAGACAGTTTTGCCAAATGTGTTCTTCTTCATTTTGCCGAAGCCTAGCCCACTGTAATCTCCGTCGTTGACGTTGCCCGGAATTCAGAGGAGCTCGCCAAGACCTCCGTGCTCGTAATTCAGCCTGGTGCAAGCAATTCCGAATGGTCTGAGTACTAACTTCATGCCCAGATGTGGCCCGAACTTCTGCTTTTATTTTAGTGGCGTTGATTGTTGTGTCACGGGCTGCCAGCAATCTAATATAGCGCTTTTGGGCAGCAGTCAAAACAGTTGGGCGACCATTGCGGGGTCGGTCAGCTAAATTACCCATCCCGTGGTACCTCTGCAACGTGGTCACGACACAGGATTGGGATATAGCAACTCTGCGTGCTATTTCTCTCGTGATGTATCCTTCTTCCCTCAAAGTTACTATTCTTGCTCGTAAAACTTCTGATAATCCTCTTGGCATTTTTCTATCACAAATTTCCGCGAAATCTATTTTAAATCCGTTAAAATTGACTAAATCAGATTTCTGAATGAGCGTAAGCTAGGACTGAAAGCCTTTTTATATGGAAAAACAATTGAACTGTTTTATTGTTTTATATTCTAAATCTATATTTTTAAATAAAGAATCTAAAAAGAAGAAGAAATCATAATATAATCTACCGTAACAAAAAAGATTTCGATTTTTGAAAGTGATCGCAAACTTTTTTTGATGTGTGTACATGTTACGGGTAAAAGCCGAATGGCGGTTACACCTAGGTTTAGTCGGGTACAACTAGGTGCAACCAGTAGCAGTTGCTTAGAACTAGGTGTAGTTTAAGTCGACGGAGCCCCGCAGAGCGGGGCTCCTATTTCTGTCTGCAGGGTTTAAAGTAACCTAACACGAAGGGGATGACGGGGGCTTCGTTCGCTCGCTTCGCTCGCTCACTCTAGCCCCCGTCATCCCCTTCGAACCTAACCTATCCGTGTCGGGGTTCCCCTTAACCACCGGTGTGCGGCTGCACCTAGTTCTACCCGCTATGATGAAGGGTAAACCTAGTCCTTCCCGAGGATAAGTAGGATACATCTAAGTTTAACCGCATGTGGCCGGCTGCACCTAGTTGTACCCGGATAAAACTAGGTGTAGCCACACTTCGGCTATTAGCCGTAACATACATACAAACCAGGGGCCTAATTCTCCTAAAATAAATTGTTGCCAAACGCAATCGAACCACAACCGTCAGTCAGTTTTTGTTTTCGAAAACTTTCAAAATGATTGATTTTGTTTTTTGTGTCAAACAATTTGATAGCTATTGAAATTGAGAACTGTCTGAATGAACGGTTCGGCCTTGGTTCGGTTGTGATTTATCAAGATTTATTTTAGGAGAATTGGGCCCCAGTAGTGCAGCTGCGGCCGACTTCATGCAGTCGCTGCACCTTCTAGTTCGGCACCTTTAAGTGCAATTCTCTGTGATCACAAAAGAAAATTAAAGATGATAGTTGGTATTAGTATAATTTTTTATAACGTGTTGTTCCAGGGCTTTTTAAAATGTATACAATGTGTCCGGTCGTAGACTAGCGTTATTCTAGGTACTTATATAGCAACTATTCTAGTACACAAATACACTACACACTAGGTTCCAATCCACTTCCCCGCTATTTGGCAGCCATTTTGCTTTTTTGTTGAGATATTCTCTATCAAAACGTGAACCCATTTTATCGTAATGTAAACGATAGACAATATTGTTGCCCTCCGTATAAGCCTACTTTTATCTCAGTAGGACCAAAACTTTGAGAGATATGACTTTTTTTGTACACACGTACAGAATATCTCAACAAAAAAGTGGAAGTGGATTGGACCCTAGTGTTACATAGTGTATTTGTGTACTAGAATAGTTGTTATAATTATAAGTGATGATGATGTGATCCGACCGATTTCGGCCATGGCGATTGCTTCAGCTCCGCTGCAGTTGTCGTTCGTGAGCTCGCATGTGGCTTATGTAACCAATCTTCTTTGTGAAGATCCTCGCACATTGCGGGCACATGAGCACAGCATCTATGTAATTATAGTTAACTGCCGTAGGTGGTCGGTCTTTCAAGTGGTCACGCTTAGCATCAAGCTCAAGGCGCCATATTATATAAGTAACTAGAATATAGCTAGTCCATGACCGGACACATTGTATATTGTCTTTATTGTATTAACTGAGCAACGTTATTTCCTTCTTTTAATTAACATTCAGAGCCCCCAGAGAAGGTATAGGTAGTATTGACACAAACATAATTGGCATTCGCAGTTAATTGCGATTTAATCTCAGTCGGACGGCGATGAAAAAGTTAAAACTATGTATAAAAAAATCCAATTAACAGTTTTCATTAATGGGTTGAGACCATCGATACAGTATATAGCTAAATATATAGCTATGTAGATAAAGCAGTACTTCAACTACCTACAATCGTCCGAAGTGACACATTCACACAATCACGCACTGCCTCAAGACTTCTAAGTTATCATCGGAATACAGTCGTCACGGATGTCATAAAGTAAGGAGCCGTCTCCACGAGCGAGAGAATCGCGGCGATATTATCGTCGTGCCACGTATTTCTATACACTCTCTTAGAACGTGTTTCCACACGGCGATTTTATCGCGGCGATAGTTAGTATTGAATTTGATGGCACGGCGAGAATATCGCCGCGATTCACTCGCTCGTGGAGATAGCGCCTAAAAGGGCCGGCGCGGCGCCCAGTGCAGGCACGGCGTGGCATGGCGTGGCAAAGGATTTTTTTCGTGGAAAAATGATTTTCGACCTTATTTCAATGAGTTTAGCACTGACATTGTTTTATTTTAATCGAATCGTTTCGCGTGATTTACCGCGGCATGCCGCGGAACGTCACGTCATTCCCCGAGATACTGTGACGCGTCACGGGATGCTACTGAACGTCGTGGCATTTCACAAGATGCCACGCACGCCACTGCAACACGTGAGACGCATAGGTTACCGTTGTATGTTAAGGAAAGTGAGTGCTAAAGGTGTCTCTGTTCTTCCTCTGTGACAATGAATTTTAAACCTTATTTTCATAATTTTAGCACTTGTATTTGCTTAACATACCGCCGATATACCGCGGGATGCTTCGTCGTGCCGCGGCATGCCGAAGCATCCCGCGGTACGACGTGGTACGCCGCGGGATACTTCAGTATGCTGCGGGATCCCACAGGATGATTCGGTATGCCGAAGCGCGCCGTGCCACTCAATGCTACGCCGTGCCGTCAGTGGGCGCTTGCCCTAACATGACAAAGAGTAAATATATACTCAGTATACAGTGCGTGTCCACGTAGGTACGTGTGTCAATTCAGGCGAATATAGTCAGTTAAAGTACTGCTTCAGCTTATACATGGTTATTCAGAAAGGGGGTACTAATCCAAAAGGGTGTTAAAGTACTTATAATAATGAATAACTTTTGTTCTACAACTTTCCCCAAAAAGTCAATGGTTGAATAGAAATAGCTTTTCAAAAATGTTATAAAAACATACTAAAATCTCTATCCTCAGCTATGATGAGCTGTATTTACATTTTAAGTCATATTTGGGGTCTCGGATTAGAAGCTCCATTTATTGAATGCATAAGCAGGGATAAATAATTTTTGAAATAAGTAAAATAAAAATCATTTTGCATGGAAATAAAAACTATCGAATTTTGAAATTTTAACGCTTGCTTTAAAACAGTCATCAGTGATACTATAAGTGGCCCGCGGATTAGTACCCCCTTTCCGACTAACCTTATACACCGTGGGCCTGAGGTACCCGAAAGATTTTAACCTTCGATTCCGATGCCTAATTGGAGAAGAAAAGCTAGGATATAATTTGTTGAATAAAGCTTAATTTTCGAAATATTCATTATTTACGGAAATTGACAACTCCAAAAATTTCTTTGGTAACAAGTCCTATGAACGCGGCGTTGCGACTTTTGTGATACCATACCCCACTCGCCATATATCTTATTTGTCGGGGAGGATTGTGAAGTGAGAAGTTTCTTATCCACTCACACGATAATTTATAAAGATAAATAATAAATCAAGCCACAAATTTATTTATTGGCCACGTGACCAAACTTCTCATTTTATAACTAAGCAACGGGAAAATGAGATAACCTCTAATAAACTGATTCGACTTTTTTACAACGCCAACTAAATTTTTGGGCACCCCGACACGGATAGGTTAGATTCGAAGGGGATGGCGGGGGGTAGAATGAGCGAGCAAAGCGAGCGAACGAAGCCCCCGTCATCCCCTTCGTGTTAGGTTACTTTAAACCTTGCAGACAGAAATAGGAGCCGCGCGCAGCGGGGCTCCGTCGACTCTTTTTGTTTTTCATTTGTTTTTATTGTGAAAATGAAAGTGGGTGACGAACAGTGGCTTATATAGAAGATAACTAGTGGCTAAGATAGTATCATTCAGACGCTCGTTAATTGTGGCTGACTTAGTAATTTAGAAGCCAATGTAGATTTTTAGAGGCGAATAATGCTATTAAAAAGAAGTCTGTTTAATTAGCACCCATTTATAAATGTTGCTATTTCAACACACAGGTTCAACACACACACAGGTTCACTCCGGACTTGTGCGTTGGCAATGCGCAGCAACGCAAGGCAAGCATGCGAGCAGCGAGTTGTCACCGAGTGGTCAACTCATCGTCCGCGCGTGGATGGCATACGCACGAGGCGATCCGGTGACGCTACGGAGTTGATGTAGTGAGCGCATACCCATACAAGATCATATAAAGCATACTAGCCGCACGAGGCGAGGCGATGCGGGTCGGATGCCGGGTGGCTCTAATGAGGCTGTGACCTTAATTATGCTTTTCCAGGTAAGGGTTGTCTTGTCCCATGAAAAAAGTTTGCCCACTCCTAGTATACGTGTTTGCAACAGTGTTTGCGTATTTATGAGACAATTTTTCCCGACAACGCTGAAACTCCTTTTCATGTTTATAAATAAAACAAAATAATACGTTTATTTAAATTGATGCCTCACCTTTTTGCTATTGTACTTTACTAAATTGAACAGATAAGTGAAATGGGGCCTACTCGGTGCTAAAGGAGAAAGCATTTTTATGTTATAGCTATAAATAGATCATCAAATTATTGTGTACTGTGTAACGCGCATTTTTTGGGGTTGTGGGCGTGGATCAAAAATGATGAGAACTTTCAAATTGTATATGTTGCAGTCAAAACTCTTAACCAGTCAAAAGTACTATTGACTAGCAAAATCAGTCAAAAGTACTTTTGACTGAACAGGTTGGTCAAAAGTGGTTTTGACTGAAAATTATTGGCTATAAGTACTTTGACTGCAAATTTGCGGTTAAAAGTACTTTTGACTAAGTACTCTTCGTTAAAAGTAGTTTTAACTGCAATAAAGCATCAGTCAAAAGCACTATTAACTTGTTAGATGTGAATAAAAGATATTTATTTATGAAATCGTTTATTACGAATTATTTTACATTACAATCAACAAAGAAAAAAATAGTGATTGGGCGACAAAAATACTGAGTGGGCAAAAATATACATTTCCTTACCCCGACACTGATAGGTTAGGTTCGTGTTAGGTTACTTTAAACCCTGCAGACAGAAATAGGAGCCCCGCGGGACTCCGTCGACGCTCCTTTGGAAACCCAATCAACCTTACAAACATACAACAATAATGTGAGTGAAATTTGTTCGCTTAAGAATTATTATACTGATCGATCTGAATAACTAGTACGTCAAATTCGTAATTTTAAGTCGCCGTTTTCAGTATTTGTGTTCGCCCTCAGTCTTTCGCCCACTTAGTAGGTATTTCAGTACGCTATAATCAGTATTTTTGACACCCTTACTTTGAATTTATATTCGATCGTTTAAATACTACCCTTATTTTTATCGATTACCTTAACTTTTTAAGTGTTTTGACTGATACGACCACTCAAAACCACTTTTGACGGAATCACTTAGTCAAAAGTATTTTTAACCAGCTCCATTGGGCAAAAGTACTTTTAACTGTTATTTTAGTCAAAAGTATTATTGACTAAAGCATACGGTCAAAAGTACTTTTGACTGATTTTGCTAGTCAATAGTACTTTTGACTGGTTAAGAGTTTTGACTGCAACATATACACCCTACATTACTATTGTTAAAATAGGTGCTGTAAGTACGTGGGAACACGTGTAAATAACAAAGGTTACAGCTGTCTATATTTTTATAATCTTTTCCTTTCATTCTGGAAGAATTTTCTTTTGAAATAAGCGGTACCTTTGTACTAAATATTGTTTCCCTTCAAGTGATATTGTGTGTACATAATCTATATATATATAAAAAAATAAATCCCTGTTTTTCTTGGTCATCACGCGTGAGCGGCTGGACCGATTTTGCAATTTTTTTTTTGTTGTGTTCCTCATTGTCCGGAGAATCAACTGTCTAAAAGTATCACCGTGACTTCCCACGAAGGATCGACGTTACAAAATCACTTAAATTTCTTCGGAAATAAAATTCAGATGTTAAAAAAAAAGCTAAATTATCTCAGTATGTCCATATTCTTTATTTGTTTATCGCATGCATGAAAATGGTTTTAACTTTTTGTTACTATTTTGATTTTGTTACCGAAGTTAAGTAGTAGGTAGGTATGTAGTAAGTAGGAAAAAGTGCATTGCAACGCATGCCGGGTAGCTGTAGCTTTAGGTACAGTTAGTAATAAATAAATAAGGTTATGTCTTGTCTGCCCGTTAACCTCTAAGATTCTCCGTGGATCCCGTGCGGGGACGGGCTAGAATATAGAAAGAACTTCTTCACCGCGCGCTGGGAATAGACGCGTGTTATATTCAACAAAATTCAGCACGCGACTTGGTAGGATCTGTTATCGGTAGCGGGTAGCACTGGGCAATGTTGACAAGAGAAGGTAGTCGTCGATATGGATCGGCCTACCCGAGGTTATAAAGGCGGCGGTCATTCGACGAAGCGAGAGCATTCCGTGTTGAACAGCTGAAGAAGTCTGACCTTTTGTATCTGATTAGCTTGTCCTTATTTTATGATCTTGTAATAATTGTGTAAAGTAATATACTGTGATCTAGGTAATGTTACTAATACTAACCCAAATACAAGTACTCTCAGTGGTGGAGAGTCTATGTTGGTTTTATTTACTGTGTTTACCTTGCTCGCAATCCTGACATACCGATATTAGCTAAAACTGTAATGATAGAATCATCCCTGAACGATTAAATTGTTGTGTCATTTACAGATCTATACGGTCCTCCTGGATAGCTACCACCGTCATTGTTTACTGTGTTCCGTCGTGTCTAAGTGAGAGCCGAAGGGGCTCCCTCTATATCTTTGTTACTTGGATTTGTGTCTTCCGTCTAAAGTCCTAACCTAACTGTTGTCTGGCAGTTGAGGCTGTCATGCTCACTAAAATTTCCTGCTGGCGGTGGCGTTGTGTATTGGGTTGTTAAGTTCCCTACAATATGGTTGAGTTAAGCGATGCTGATGCGCTCGTCATGCTCGTGAATGGGTGCTGTCTGTCGGGACTGGTCAGCTCTTACATGCTATGACAACATTAAGGCAATTTCTCATTGTTATTCTTGTACTACTGACATTGAGCTACATTATTCTCACATTAACTCTAGTATTGGAATATATAGAGTCTATATATATTGAGTGTAGGTATATAATTGTGTGTTTATATTATGTTGAATTATCTACATTAAGATACTTTTACTTTTGTTTTCAATTCATCCAAAATTGTTCTAGGTAAATATTTTGTTTACCATATTCAACTTGCATAATTTAATCAATGAAATTAATATTTTACTTTTTTTGTGTATAGACTCATTTAATTATTCACTTGATAGACTGAACTGTGTTGCTGGGGAGTTTGTTGCGCCGTTTCTTCTTCACAGCATAAACACTAGGAAGCGGTGAAGGGTGGGAGCTTTTGGAGGCAGTCTATTGTAACTACATAAATTTGACTTTCAAAAATAACTAAGTAATACTAGTCTACTTTGAATAAACGAGTGTTGAGTTTGAGTTTGAAAAGACTAGTGTTTACTAGGCTCGCCGAGCCAAGTCGAATAGTATCGCAATAGTTGGCCTCCTATACATTTACTATGACACTGCGTTGATCAGCGACGAGCCGAGACGCGCCGAGTCGCATCACTCGCGCGCATTGTATTGGTTGTCACGCGAATTTCTGTTTATAACGACTTGCGATTACTGACCGTTTCGCCTCGATTCGTTTTCACACGGATCGAATGCGACTCGACTCGATTCGGCTATCGGTATCGGTAAAATCACGCACCGTGGGAAGCCACCTTAAGAATAACTTTTAAAATAAACGAAGAAGTAATTTTAATAACCGACGTTGAATTTTTTACTAGGTAACAATATTCTGTCGAAATTAAACATTGAAAACTACAGACTGGGTCAAATTGTTTGTTCAAAGTTTCAACTGTTTGGCTTCGTTTTCTTGTAAACTTATTATAATATAATTTGTTTGTATAAGTCGATATTCTGATGAGTTAGTTGTGGATTATTAACGCAGCTATAAAGTTTGTTGGCTAAGTATTTTCAGCCTATTATACAAACATACAAGCTTGTAAACTTCTTCAATCAACATTAGAAGTAACTAGACTTAGTAGTAAAACAAACTAAATAAAATAAAGGAGAATGGGCGTATTAGTCTACCCCTCCTCTGGCAACAAGTGATACATCGTTACAAAGGTTATTTTAAGTAGATTTATGTATTACAGCTACCGTCAATTATTAGTAGGTATTTATGGATTTAAAGCTCATTAAACGTAACCATATAAAAACTATGTTAACGCTAAAATATTGCTATTTATTATCTTTTTTACAAGTTTTGTCATAGGAGCTTTTTCATACTCATTATTTAAGTAACTAACACACATAACATCACGCCTGTCTTTTCCGAAGCGGTAGACAGAAGTATTTAGTGTACCGGCTTCCCACGGTGCGTGATAGCGCGCACCGCGACGCACGAGCTCGCACCAACGCACCATGGGAAGAGACTCGTCCGTGGTAACGCGGATGCGTGTGAAGCGGTGCGCCGTATCCAGATCACACACCCTCATAATGTGGCTTCCCACGGTGCGTGATTTTACGGATGATACCACGCATAGCCGGTGCGCGCTAGGTACCACGCACTGTGGGAAGCCAGCTTTAGAAATAAACGTGTGCATTTGGATTGAGTGATCTTTTTTTATTTCGTGACAAAATCCGATTGTACATTTAGTCAAAAATGGTCAAAACTCATAGCCCAAAGTAAAAAATTTGTCATTCTCAAGGGTCTTCAGTTATTGCCGAAAATGTGGATCACTCAATTCAGACATTTTGCAAAAACGGCTATGAGCTAAATCTCAACAAAAACTTACTCTACTGATTAAATTTATATCTCAAAAATTTGTCAAAAATTTGTCACAACATTTTTTAAACCCATCAAGGCATTTAAAGCTTCTTCCAGGTATCTTTGGACAGTTTCATTGGATCATTCAGTACAGACACCATTTTGTCTGAGAGATCCTTGTAATAAGGTTTCGGATGACTTTTTCTATAGATCTATTGTTTATCCTAAAATGTACCACTACTATAAAGTAGTACAAAAAATAATCGTAGTTTGTGTAAATCAATACTAAACAGGTAGTTTACCTATAAGTATTTTTATGGATCACTCAGTTCAGTAAATTTCAAAACATTGAGTTACTCATAAATTTTTAACAAAAGGTATTTGTGTTATGATATTTATTGTACAAATATATTCGGAACATGTACATTTTAGGATAAACAATAGATCTATAGAAAAAGTCATCCGAAACCTTATTACAAGGATCTCTCAGACAAAATGGTGTCTGTACTGAATGATCCAATGAAACTGTCCAAAGATACCTGGAAGAAGCTTTGATGGGTTTAAAAAATGTTGTGACAAATTTTTGAGATATAAATTTAATCAGTAGAGTAAGTTTTTGTTGAGATTTAGCTCATAGCCGTTTTTGCAAAATGTCTGAATTGAGTGATCCACATTTTCGGCAATAACTGAAGACCCTTGAGAGTGACAAATTTTTTACTTTGGGCTAGGAGTTTTGACTATTTTTGACTAAATGTACAATCGGATTTTGTCACGAAATAAAAAAAGATCACTCAATCCAAATGCACATGAAATAAACTACGATAACATGGCACACGCCTCCAACATATGTCTTCAATGTGTGTGTGTATATGCCAACGAGTCACCATGTTTGTGTTAGACAGTACTTGACATGTTTAACATTTAGTAGATTTATTGCTCGACTAATTCATAATTAAAGTGACCGCTCGACTAGGCGCACGTGTGTAATTCATACAAACCTCCAAACGGTACCATACTGTTAATTAGCGATGTCAAATCTGTTGAGTGACTGATCCATGTTTTTGTTTAAGTTTGGGCTACAGTTGCAGAATGCACACATCTGCGTTGACAAATGACGCGTTGTAAATATCTCGTTCGCCTAGCTCCGTGAGCTACAATAACGCTGGGCGTTGCAACATTAAATCGAGAACAAGACATACTCTCAGCACCGTGAGCTCATTTGGCCTGGTCACAATCCACCGAGCTCTCCCGTCGTAGAGCCGGTCGTCTCTTCAGACTCCGCACTCCCTCCGCACCACCTCATCTTTCAATGCAGTCCTCTCGTCTACTTCCATACGGTGCAATGAACATTGTTGAATTATCGAAATGAAAGCTATTGCGATTGATAGTGTATTACGTAATAACTCTGGAGTTCCCCGAAGGTTCTTTCTTCCTTCTGGTTACGAACGGATTGGCTTTCCAAGTGTGCCTTTATTTTTCTATACAGTTCTCACATAATTATCCTAAATCGTAGTACTGTAATTTACTGTAATTATTAACGATATTGATTTTATGAGAGTAACCATGGAGTTTCTTGCCGGCTTTTCTCCATACGACGAAACGACTAATTGGAACCGTGCAGCTTAATTCGTCTTTTCGACTGTTAAGCGCCTTAATGGATTACGTAAACTGAATAGAATAGTTTGATTTTCATTTTGCGCGTATCTACTATTGCAAACAACTTACGGATTATAATTACGTAACATTACGCCTTATCCCTCGAAAGGTTGGCAGAGGCGTTATGTTTAAGTCCCATGTAATAGGGGGCGAGCCTATTGCCATCAACCAGGCACAAATCCAGTCTCCGGGATGCTTCTGAGAAATTCCACACGAAAAAACCCAATAACACTTTGCATGACCTGGGGATCGAACCCCGGACCTCACGCTCAGCAGTCGCGCTTGTGACTACTAGACCAACGAGGCAGTCTTATAATTATAATTATCATGTGGAGGAACTAGGTGTGGTGTTCCTCCAACCAAAGGGAGGATCCACCAACCAGGCTGAGTCTTGTGCCTGGCGGGCTACTGCCCAACGGTTGATGTTAGGAGGTTGTATAACGGGTGTAAAAAGACCCTTAACGATAACGAAAACCACATATTCTAAAAAAAATGCTCCCAATGACCCATCATTGGGATCATTTTTTTCTACCAGACCATACCTGGGAAACCATTGGTTTTGGAGAGATTGAAGGTCAAAGTATTCATTTTTTTTTAGTTTTTCTAAAATCGTATTCTAAGTGATAATACTAAACTTTCTTCCAAACAACCTTGTCAAAATTTTCAATTTTTCCCACCATTTGAAGTTACAAAAACGCAACGAATATCAAACGCACACGACTGCCTTGGCTCAGCTGTGTGGCCGCTGCACGCATGCAAACGCGCGGCATCGCCACAATCACACATTGCGCGCTCCAAAAAAAGTGTTTTTTTTTTGCCAAAAAATACTCAATACATTTGTTACATTAATATAAGAAACATGTGTGGGCCTTGTCAGGCACGGCAAATGTAGGAGTCGTTAAATAAAAGTCGTTTCCCAGCAATTATTTTTGGTCAATGTAGTTTAGTTTGATGTACACAGTGCGTAGATTTCGGCTATGTGATGGGTCTTTTTACACCCTGTATGTATAGGTATACTATCTGCATGATAAATCTTGATATCGCGATGTAGGTTTGAATAGTTCGCATGTAGCGTGATAGATGCCGCCACAATCAGATTATAATTATTCTTTATTTTATGTTACTATGTATTGTGTTGTTGTATATTATATGCTCGTGCACGGATGTTTTATTGAGCGTTAGGAAGCTGCCCGTAGTTATACAAGGTTAGTCAGAAAGGATGTAATAATCCGAAAGGGTGTTAAAATACCCATAATAATGAGTAACTTTCGTTCTACCACTTTCCCCACAAGCCAATAGTTAAGGTGAAAGATACGGGCTGTTCCCAGCACTTTTCCCGCTAGATGGCGCTGAAATCATTATTTTGAGTTTATTTCGTTTTATGTGAAATCTGAGCATTACAAAGTTGTAGAAGTAGTGTTCGCGACACCTGGTCATTACCTTTTAATGAACTTGATCATAACAATGCCTCAAAATCCACCCAATTTGACACAGAATCCCTTAATAACATCTGTCATTGAATTTACACACTTTTACACACACATAGACGTATTCCCTACGTTTACAAAGTTTACCACTAGATGGCGTGCATTTAAAAAAGGGCTAAAATATTTTGTAGAAATACTCTCAATAGGGGTAGGCAGAACGACACCTACGATAAATTAAAACTAGTACTATTTTAGGAAAATAAAAGTTATATTTTAAGGCGTAAAACATTTAATTGATTAATAAAAAAAGGAAATAAATAATGTCAAATATACACAGTAAAATATAGTTTTATTTTATTACCTAAGTTTTTAGTAAAACAAAAATCTAAATCTTTATTGAGTTCAATAAGGTATTATTTCACCTTTTATAGTAAATACAAATTAAAAGCTTTATACAATGATTATGTAGATTCTAAACAAACTACTACAAAAAATTTTCAATTGAACAAAAATTATTTCTTCTTGTCTTGAAACCACTGCTTCACAGGTGCTACAAAGAAAAATAACTTTACTTAGTATATTTGTAAAAAATAACTTTACTTAGTATATTAGTACCAGCGTCACCATCATTGATTTTTAACCGACTTCAAAAAGGAGGAGGTTCTCAATTCGTCTGAATGTTTTTGTTTTTTTTTTTTTTTTGAAGTTAGATTTCGGTGAGGTTGGCGGTGTTCGATTTAGCGGCATATTGGGCGTTCAAATGCACCAAAAGCAAAATAAAGCAACAATGAATGCGGATTTTTCTTTAATTAAGCAATGTTGCAGGCAGCAATTTGTGCAAGTATTAATTATAATATTTCAGAAATTTCTCCAATTTTTTCGTAAAAAAATCTCAGATTTTTCTGGTATTTTAGCAGCATAATAAAAAACATTCCAAAAAGTAATGTGTTTTGCGGAGGTTTGAACTTGATACTCACACGATCACGTTCACTTACAGTCCGGCCCATGTGTCATCGGACCAAGTCGTCGTTACTAAGAGAGTTGAAAATAGCGTTTTTTCACTTTCAAGGACACTTGGCCCGGCGCACGCTAACACGATTTTTTATAACAACTTGTCTTGATTTGCTGTTGATAATTTTGATAATATTGTTAATTGTGTGTTGTAATTGTTTCAATATTTTATCACTGAGATGGTAATCACTAATTAATTGATCGTTTCACTGATAGTTTACACAATATTTTGCACAATTTTTTTTGAATTTAAAACACGGAACGTTCAAAAATACGTCTGCTCGCGACGGCGTCTCGGCGGGGGGCTATATGCATACAAAGTATTCTTTACCTGGTAAAAACATACCCCAAGATTGCTTTTTCACGAAATTTAATGTTGTGGTTACTTTGGTGACTTACTGAATAATTTAATTCATGGTTGACCATAAAATATACATAATGACAACATCGACACGTAGGTACGTAGGTAATTAGTATTGTAACGAGATTGCAGCGTCTAAAACCCAACTCACGGGCCAACTTGCTGTTTCTAATACTTACCGTCGAAATATACCTAGGTAATTTTATTTTACAATAAAATTGCGTATTTTGAATAATTAATAAAATTATTTACCTACCAATAATAAATTGCAATAATTATATTCAATTGAAATCAATTACATAAGTACCTACTAGACATATTGCAATTTGAATAAATTAAAATAGCATACAAAATATAACACGCAACAAATTCCGCGCGCAAATCCTAGTGCATCAACATTACGTTCAACAAATTGAAAATGTACATGCATTCGAATCATAGTCAAATTAGCTGGCAACGCAGCCGCCGTCAAGGTTACAGAAGACCGGCAACGCTGCATATTTTAATATCTATTTACAATATCGCCTGCACGCCATCTATCGCTTACAATTTTAAACTATAACAAACATGGCGCTTAGTTTGCTTGTCAAAACAAACCCACACATGTAAAGAAGTGTCAAATTTTGTCTGAATTTCATGATTGTTTTTCTCAGTAATTAGTGTAAGTTATTTCCTAAAGAGTGAATTCGCGAGCACATTTGATTGTAGAAAAGTGATAAAATGATTCGTTTTAAACAAAGAGTGTCTATTTTTAGCGTATAATCCCTACAAACATTGTATGGACGGTCCATCGGTACATGCACCTTAAAGAGAAATAGCTGATCAAAAATCACATAAAAAATATGCTAAAATCCTCAGCTATGATCAACCGTGTTTACATTTTAGGTCATATTTGGGGTCACTAATTAGGAGCTACAATTTCTGAATTCGTAACTAAAACAGGAATGAAGATTTTATGAAAAAACTAAAATTAAAATTATTTTACATAGAAATAAAATGTTTGAAATTTCAACACTTGCTTTAAAACCGTCATCAGTGATACTATAAGTTGAATGCGGATTAGTGTACTCTACAACTGATTATCCTGTTAGCGTTAATGTGCATAAATCAGATTACCTAGCTGCATCCGTTAAAGTGCGAAACATTGTTTTGGTTCTCACATTGGTAATCTGCAGACTAACAACCAGGCATACGTATAAGTGAATAGAATAGATTCTTTGCTTGAATAAAACATTCGAGTTCATTGTAATAATTCAATTTGCCAAATCTCTATTAAGTCAGGAAAATATGATAAAAACACTAATTTTTTATACTTATAGCTTCAAAGCATATAAGAAATAAAATGACAAACAGATAGCTGAAAGGTAGGTTAGGTAGGGTTAGAACTGTTTCGTCCGGTTGTCACCACTGCGTCGACTGCCCCGAGGACACGTCGCTGCACACGCTGCAGGCGTGTCTTGCGTGGGCGACGCAACGCCGCGAACTAGTCGCGGCGGTCGGTGGTGACTTCTCGCTTCCGGCCGTGGTTCTGTCCATGGTCAGGAGCGAGAGTGCGTGGGAAGCCGTCGCCTCCTTCTGCGAGGAGGTGATGGCGACCAAGGAGGGAGCGGAGAGGGAGAGAGAGGCAGCTGCCACTCTCCCTTCCCGCGCCAGACGCACCGGGCGCCGGAGGGCGCGCGACGATCTCCGGCCACCGTAGTGTGTGGCCTGCGGTCGGCGGGTTGGGGGACCCGCCGCCCGACCAGTAACAGGCCCGAGAAGGCGGCGCGCAGTGTTCCGTGCGCGCCTCTCAGGAGGACGTGGGGCAAGGCCCCACAGAAGCAGAGGTGCCTGCGGGGGTCGCGGTGCATGCAGTTGCGAATCCCGCGACCCCAGCCAAGGGTCAGGAGAAGGAACACCGTGGGTTTTTAGCCGGTAAGAGTCCGGCATACCCCTTCGCTCTCCCTGGGCGAAGGGCATCCATGAGGATTTTCCCACGAAAAAAAAAAAAAAAAAAAAAGAGTTAGAACTGTTCGCTCCCGGCCGTGGTCGGGGGCGAGAGTGCGTGGGAAGCTGTCGCCTCCTTCTGTGAGGAGGTGATGGCTACCAAAGAGGGAGCGGAGAGGGAGAGAGAGGCAGCTGCCACTCTCCCTTCCCGCGCCAGACGCACCGGGCGCCGGAGGGCGCGCGACGATCTCCGGCCACCGTAGTGTGTGATCTGCGGGCGGCGGGTTAGGGGACCCGTCGCCCGACCAGTAACAGGCCCGAGAAGGCGGCGCGCAGTCTTCCGTGCGAGCCTCTCAGGAGGACGTGGAGCGAGGCCCCACAGAACGAGAGGTCCGCCAGGGACTGGCGGACCGAGGCCTGCCGGGGTTGCGGTGCATGCAGCTGCGAATCCCGCGACCTCGGCCAAGGGTCAGAAGAAGGACACCGTGGGTTTTTAGCTGGTAAGAGCCCGGCATACCCCTTCGCCTTCCCCGGGCGAAGGGCATCCACGAGGAATTTCCCAAGAAAAAAAAAAAAAGGGTTAGAACTGTGACCTGCGGATTAGTAACCCCTTTCCGACTAACCTTGTATAAAATAAAGAAAAGTTACACGACATAATCCGTTTTTTTTGCAATAACATTGCACTGGTAAATGCTTATAACATTCCAATACACGGCTGTGCAACCAACTAAATCAAGTATACTCGAAAACGTTCGAACTGCAACTTTACGATAAATTCCCATTTCGTTCGAGAGTTTTCGAAGCAAACCACTTAGTGAAGCTGGAGTTGGGACGATGTCTGGGAGTCGCACACGTAAACGAATGTTGGGAATAGTTTTTAACGACAACACTTTGAAATTTTGAACTTTAACGCAGACCTGTTAAAAGATTTCCGAGATTACATACCTACATTGGGAAAGTACTTAGATTTTCTCGAATTTTCGATCTCGCGGACGGAATTCCAATATGAAATGTAGTCTACGTGTGAAATTACAGATGGAAGATAAGTTGGAAAAAGATAAATTGGACGCTTCAGCGGAGTTCCTGAAGAGCCAAAAAGTTATGTTAAGTGATGTGAAGACAGCTATAATCTGTTTTCACATCACTTTCAATTCAGAACTTTTAAAAAGTTAACAGAATATGACACGGTTGTTTAATTGCTAGTCTTATTATACAGGGTGTTAACGAAATCGTGTAATTCCTTCAAACCGCGTGACCTACTGGTGACACAGATTAACCCTAAATGGGAATTTTCGAGAAGAATCCAAAAAAAAAAAAATTACAAAATTTTTTGGTTTTCAATTTCTGAGTCTTTTTAGACCCCTGAGTTTTCTGACTGCAAAGAACGATATCGCGTTAGTCGTTACTGCCAGCCGTGTCGCCGTACTTCCATTAATTTATGCGTGGCATCGAAATGTTCACACAACTAAAATATATTTTTTGCAAAAAACATATTTCTTATTTTTTTACTGAATCCTTATTAGGTGGTTTAGTTACGATCGGTAACAAAGCCGAATAAAAAAAAAAAGAATTTAGTTTTTTATTTTTAATCAAGCTAAATCCCGTGCGGGGTCTGTCTACACCAGTAGTAGATCATGTGGTTTTAAGGAATTACACGAATTCGTTAACACCCTGTATTTGAAATCGAATCGTCATAGTCTACGTTTAGGGCCATTTCGCACTGTCGACTGGTCGCCGGAGACTTGGTCGACGGCGACTGTGACTCCTGGTCCTAGTTGCCTATGTTTTGACCAGTCGACAGTTCGTAATGGCTCTTAGGGTATGAAAGGGTATGATTTTTTTTGTGTTTCGTGTTGGTCCCATGGTATGGGTTCGTGTTCATGAGTGCTGTGATCTGGGGCCTAATTCTCCTAAAATAAATTGTTGCCAAACGCAATCGAACCACAACCGTCAGTCAGTTTTTGTTTTCAAAAACTTTCAAAATGATTGATTTTGTTTTTTGTGTTTAACAATTCGACAGCTTTTGAAATTGAGAACTGTGTGAATGAACGGTTCGGTTGTGATTTATCAAGATTTATTTTAGGAGAATTACGCCCCTGTAGGGGTTTGTCCAGGTATTTTGATTGGACCTTATACAGGGTGTTAACGAATTCGTGTAATTCCTTCAAATCGCATATTCTACTGGTGACACTGATTGACCCTGCATAGGTTTTTTTCAGAATCAACAAATAAAATTCTTCAAGAAATGAACCATTTTATTCTGTATCTGAGTAATTTTAGCGTCCCAAGTTAACTGACTGTGTGGATTGCTATCGCGCTAGTCGTGCCCGTCAGCTGTGTCGCCGTGCTTTCATTCATTTATGCCAGGCATCGAAATTTTCTGTCACATAAAAAAAATATTTGAGGAAAAAAAAAGTTTATTTTTATTTTTAATCAATCTAAATCCCGTGCGGGGTTAATCTTTACCAGTAGTAGATCATGTGGTTTTAAGGAATTACACGAATTCGTTAACACCCTGTATAGGTTGATTTACACGAGGATAGTTTCTCGTAGCGAGTTTCATGTTGTCTCTGTTTTCACCGGCGAGAAAGACAAAGTAAGAAAGAGTCTCGCGTCGAGAAAATATTCTCGTGTAAATGAGCCTTAATATTGTAAACCTGACATTCAAAAAGAACTAAATAGGTAATTCTAGTCTATTTTGAATAAATGAGTTTTGAGTTTGAAAGGTTTATAATCTCCTATGGACGTGAATAATACTTACCCTCCTAGACTAAACCAATGTAATGAAAAGTCGTGAAAGAGTATAGCCATTTTTTCATTGCTTTGTTAAAATGTACTTTCATTGTTAATGTCATCCAAAAACGGAGGTCAATTCGACGAGTGTTTTTTTTTTTTTTTGTATGTTTGTTCGTGTTCCGTTCTGGCGCGGCCACGATGCTATACAAGGTCATGGTTATGGCAGTAGACTGTATGGATATGGGGTTCCCTACGTTAGATCGAAACACTATTCTGCGAAAATTGTTACATCGGTGACTTTACATCGATGCTTTGATAATGCGACGCCTTGTTGCTTCGGTGTTTCTTTGATCGATGCTTTATTTGTTCGACGTAACGTTACTTCGAAAATTTTACTTCGAATACTACATCTTCGATTATGTGTTAAACTGATAATATGATATGATATTAATGGCTACACTATAAAATTACGTTATTTAAGTAGACAAGACGAGAAGCATTATATTACAATATTTTGAGGGGCTGACTTTTTGTTTCTTTGTCTCAAAATGTTTTTAAATAATTGTCCCTAAGAGTTTTAGTGAAAATGATTTTACTATAATGCTGATCATTTCGCAGAAAAATGTGTTTGCTAAATATTTTCGAAGTAACGTTACATGGAACAAACAAACTTCGAAGAAACGTTACATCGAACAAACAAACTTCGAAGAATCGAGGTTTCGAAGTAAGGTATTCGATGTATAGAATCATCGAACAAAAAAGGTGTCGCAGAAACAAGGCGTCGCATTATCAAAGCATCGATATAAAGTCACCGATGTAACAATTTTCGCAGAATAGTGGTTCGATCTAACGTAGGGAACCCATGGATATGTACCTTTTGGTACCAGAAAGAAAAATAAGAGTACAACATTATTTCACAACTTAAACACCATTTTCAGTGGCCGGGCTACAGCGTATCCGTCCTAGCACGGCCACGCTAAGATCGACTGAAATCCACAACTTTAATGGATGATTCGTAACTGAGATCAATGTACGTGTGATGTACTATAAAATATACCTACTTATATTAAAAAAAAACCTTTCAAATCTATTTAATAGTCACTTCAATATTCAGGTAGAAGACGCCTGTCAATAATCAGCGATATCGTCGCCAATTATGAACCGACTTAAATGTTTTTTTTTTCTTTAATAGAGTGTTTTCCTAATATGTTCTCATTTAAATTTTATGAAGATCTGATGAAGACTATAGGTAGACAATGTAACTCTTCAATGGATAACAGCAAATCACTCGCGATTGCTATTACTTCGTGATTCTCTGGATAATCAACCGTTTACCCAAAATTGTAGTACAGTTTCCGAGTCGCCAAGCCGCAGTGATTTAGCGTGGTAATCAATCTCTGTATAAGAAGAGGCTTTTGTCCTGTAGTGGCACAGTTACAGGCGGTTTATTTTTGTTTTTGTTGAAATATATCTGACGGCGCGTTGAGAGAATTGGCTTGACGACGCCAAACTTAATTGATTCCTGAACGAATGACATCTACCAGATGACAGCTGTCAATGTCAACTTGACGTAAATGACGGCGCGTTGAGAGAATTGGCTTGACGACGCAAAACTTAATTGATTCCTGGACGAATGACATTTACCAGATGACAGCTGTCAATGTCAACTTGACGTAACACCGGGGACTGGGGAGGCGCCCCGCCAAAAGCGAGACAGATAACGTCAGCGCTATCGATCAAAACCCCGGTATTGATTAGTAATGGTGATCTTTATTAAGATAACTAAAGTGATTGGGATTGAATGCATGTGCGCTCGCGCCTACGTACTCGGTGGTACGTCAGGTTGACATTGACAGCTGTCATCTGGTAGATGTCATTCGTCCAGGAATCAATTAAGTTTGGCCTCGTCAAGCCAATTCTCTCAACGCGCCGTCATTTACGTCAAGTTGACATTGACAGCTGTCATCTGGTAGATGTCATTCGTCCAGGAAACAATTAAGTTTGGCCTCGTCAAGCCAATTCTCTCAACGCACCGTCATATCATTGAAATGATTAATTTTGTTATTACGAGTACTCGTATTATCACACAGTTTGATGTTGTTGTTAAACTTCTTTAAGTCAAGGTTAGTCTGAAAGAGGGTACTAATCCGTGGGCCAATTAAAGTACATAGGTACTTTAATTGGCCTACGGATGACTGTTTTAAAGCAAGTTTAAATTTCAAAATCCGATGATTTTTATTTTCATGCAAGATGATTTATATTTTAGCTTTTGTTACAAATTCAAAAAATGGAGCTTGTAATCCGTAACCCCAAATATGAACTAAAATGTAAAAACAATGTGATCATAATTGAGGACGGATAAAATTTAGAATATTTTTTAGGAAATCTTTGGACAGCTATTTCTCTTAAACGATTGACTTTTGGAGAAAGTGGTAGAACAAATGTTAGGCATTATAATGGGTTTTTTAACATCCTTACCGACTACTTGTTTAGTTCCTTGGCCACTCTTTTCTATACCTACCCACGTGAAGAGCGAGAATAGCCTGTTCTTTTGCAGGAACTACACCCCCAGCAAAATCTGTTATTTTTAAGGGAAAGGGAGTTGAAGCCTCGGTACTGAAACAGTTGTTAAAAATAAAACTAAATGTTCAGATTCGACGCCAATTTATTTTCATTACATTCTTTGAGATTTAACAAGTGTTCGCAAACATGAGTATTTCTGCCTGAATGTGCAAGCCTCGCGTTCAGGCAAGGCAATATCACACACGGCTTGACACGTCATCAGAGCATAAAGCATCGTTCTAATTGGTCGGTCGCGCGATCGTGCGATGCGATAGGGCAAATATAGTGCGAATGCTCCATCAAATATCAAAAATTATGTTTTCACGTTTTTAAACAATACAATTTGGTACTAGATAAACCAGATACATATTTAAACAATTTATTAATTATACTTAAATTAAAATTACAAATTATAAGTCATACATATACAAGGTGTAACATAAATCACATAACCTCTTAAGGGGTCACTGTACTCATCATTATGAACAATTTTTACTATGGGAAGAAAGCTATAATCGCGAAAAAAAAATCAGCTGTTCCCTACATTTATGTTCGCATAACTCGTAAAATGTAGGGAACACCTTGTATACGTGCATATAACAAAATAGTAACGAAGAAAAAATTATAAATGAAAATAAAGCAAAAAAAAAACAAATTGCTACGTGCATTAGAAACAATACTGATGCCGAAACATACGTTTTTAGTATTTTTTTCTGTTTGTATGTTTGAGCTTCACGCCAATACTACTGAACAGATTGAGTTGAAAGTTGGCAAAAATGTCCTATAAAAGGGGGTCAGATTATATGGTACAAATAATCACGCTATTGAATGTGGGTGATGAGCAGTAACCTTATATAAGGTGTTAAAAATTAACTCTAACAATTTTGTGGGGTTACTCGGTGTCGGAAATTGAACAACTGCTGATTTGTTCTACATCTTTTCGAAATCCGCCAATTTTTTTATGCCTGTCCATACAAATCAATTTTTTTTTATGTGTATGGAAAGTTATAATGGCCGTTGTGATTAGGGTTGCCACCCGTGCTCGATTATAGAGTATTGTACTCTTTTTCACGTAGGTGTACTTTATAATCTAAGACAGTTATAAAGTACACTAAAATACTCTTTTTACCTGATACCATTCTCATTAATTGATTCTCATCCTACTAGTTAGACTTTTTTGGCATAGTTTATTTACTGTACGGTCCATGGCTGTAATTGAAACATTCGCACATTTTTGAAAGAATCGCAATATGTTTTCAAGAATCTAGGAGCGATGAAAAATTGGTGTGTAAACATAAATAATAAAAGTACACTTTTTTATACATCGTACTTTATTTTTGCTATCCCAAAACACAAATGTACTTTTATTGGTGGATCTGTACCTAGCGATTGACCATGCTCTGCGTCTTAACGAATACATTAAATAATTAGTTCTATATTTGTTCTATCGAAATATGCATAATACACAATTTGTTCCGTTTTAGTTTTTATAAAAAATGGCTTCTTCTATAACAGTTAGCCAGCGATGTACTTTTAAATTACGCACTTTAAAAAAACAAAATCTAGATAGGCGATTAGTTCTACATTAACTCTAATTACTTATCTACTTTTTACTTATAAAAAATCATTACTTTAAGTTTAAAAAGACAATACAAAGAAGGAAAGCTAGCGATGTATTTCTAAGTAAATGAATTTCTTTCGCTTACAATGTGACAGTTTTGTTCCTATTACAATTCAAATTAGATTTTAATAATATTTTTTATTTAATGTTATATATATATAGAACAAATATAGAACTAATTATTTAATGTATTCGTTAAGACGCAGGGCATGGTTAATCGCTAGGTACAGATACACCTTTTATAGCTCCAAAAAAGGTGGCAACCCAGTTGTGATGGACACTGGTAGCGTGTTTAATATTTTTGGCCCTATGACATGAGTTAGTTTACCCGACTTTGCCAGTCGATGTTTTATTCCTGTCAGCTAAAAAGCCAGTGATAAAGCTTCAGCTAGAAAATATCACGAACATTGAGATATTTGATTCAGCATTCGTACAATCGCATCGCACGATCGCTCGACCGTTTCCGCCTTTTGAACGGTTAAAAGTTTAAAAGCCCCTCCAAACTCTTGGCGAGAAGTGTTCTCGCGAGACAAGAACACACACTCGTATGTGTTCTCACTTGTGTACTCGTTTTCATCCGATGTACCCACAGAAATATAAATAATAGATCTTTGAAGCGGACAAAAATCGCCTGATTTACCTAAGAAGTTCAGCTACCGTGTAGCTGCTGATAAGTTTTGATAAAAAAACGCATTCCATATTCTCTTAATAAGCGATCGCTATCAGAAGCTCAATTCTCGTAATTAATTTGAAGTAAGATTGAAGGTTGACCGAACTGAGATTAAATTATGAATTGAATAAAAAATTGTATTATGGTACACTAAGGCTTAAAACGCACTAGCGGCCAGCCGCAATGCGGTGTGCCGCTTGCGGTTGGCCGCACATCGATTTTTACATGAAACCGCATGATCTCAACGCACTGGCGCACGACGGCTGGCCGGAAATCAGTGCGTTGAGATCATGCGGTTTCATATAAAAATGGATATGCGGCCAGCCGCAAGCGGCACGCCGTATTGCGACTGGCCGCTAGTGCGTTTTTTAAGCCTTAAACTTCGGTCCGGTTTCAGTATCATCTCAGTCTATCTCGATATAATGTCAATTCAGTCAACTTAAAATCGATTACCGATAGCATACCGTTATCAACAGTCATAGACTAAACTTCTAGAAATAAATGAGAATCCCAACTTGTCAAAATGGCTCAGTACATAATGTAACCAGAATACCCTTTTGGCTTCAGTCAACTTTCAATCTCATTTCAATATCTCACGTTTGACGTTGTTTGTTATCGAACAAGAATACCATTTGTCATATTTATGAAATTGAGACTAAACTGAGACTAGATCGAAACTATATTTTGAACATTTTTAATTACGAGAATTGGCATTCTGATCCGCTAGCGTGAACTAAACTGCAGCGTCATTGCAACTTGATCAGCGCTTCATGAAATTACGTGAATTACCATACTGGCGGGAGAGAGAACGTGAAGGGCGAAAAGCTGTCCATACTCACAGTCTCGGGAGGTTCTCGGGAGAACTCTCTGGAGGCTACTTAATAGTAGGTTAACAACAAGTTCCCGTTACCAAAGATAAACCGTCGATGACGTACCGTGTGTAAATAGCCTATAAACATTTTAAATTAACAATACGGATGCTTGATCTAGTGTTTTGGACAAAAAAATGAGTCGTATAAAATCAAAGGTGGCAATCTCACTTTTTGCAACTTCTGAGCAAATGAAAAAAAATAAAAATTAAGCAACTCTGCCCTAATGGAAGATTGTCGTCTTTGGAACTAAATCAAGATTTTGTGTCGATTCAGCAAAGGATTATGGCATGTTTGGTTATGATCACCCCCGGTGCAACACACACTTTTGCAAAAAAGCATTTTTTCAGGAGAAGCATTTAAAGACTTTAGTAGGTATCGTTTAAATTGATGGCACTTCCTGATTTTTCACAACGACACTTACGCCAACCAGTGTACCAATCCAGTGACATGATCGCACCAAGTGCAGAGGTACTTTAGGCCACATAATAAAAACTAAGCTCGTTTTTCGAAATACTGCAAAAGTGACAGTGTTGCACCTGGGATGCGGTACGTCAAACAAGTAATTTATTTTGAATATTTTTGAATTTTCTGCATCCATAACTCAAAAGTGCTAGAAAGTGAAATTGCCACCTGTGATTCTATGCGACTTAAATAATGTTCCCGTAATAATAATTAATAAATATTACGTACGAAAGTTTAGCTTAACTAACAATTAGAAATAGTAATTAATTATAACTAATTTATACAACATTTAGACTTAATTTCTTGTAAAGTGCTGATACTGCTACGATTGGTTTTTTACGAAAAACTAAACCGGGTTACCCAATAGCTAAGGTTAGGAATAATATAACTTAAAGCCATAATTCATACATAATACAGGGTGTCCCTGGAAGTAGATATGGATTAAATCGAATAGGGGCGTGGTCAAGGTCATTTCAAAACGTGTAGTAGTAAAAACTTGAGTAAAATTTTTGCCAGACCAAAAAAGCCTTTGCAGTAAATGTTTTATCTTATTGAACACATATTTTTAACTGCGTAAAAGTATTACCACTAGAAAAGCCAACTGTTCGCCAAAGTCCTGAAAAAAAATTATAGCTCTGATAGTTTTTTTTTATGACTTTTGTCTATGCGAAGTGATTGAAAAAAAACAATAATTGGTCAGAACTCATAACTTTTGAACCGTAAAAAATTGCACCGACATTCTCAGGGTTAAAAAGTTTAGAAATTACATTGCCCACGCCTCTATTCAATTTGATCCATACTTCCAGGGACACCTTGTATATATTTGCCATAATTATAAGGGTTCCGTTTCTGCCATTCGGTTACGGAACTACAAAAATAAAAACATAATAATTGGTACCGGGTGTACGGCGTTTACCAAAAACTGAAACAGCGGATTCAGCGAGTGTGGATGATGGATGTACAAATAGCGGAACGTCAAAGAAAAGATGGATGGATTGTGTGAAGGATGATATGGGTAAGAAAGGAGTGAGTATTGAGATGACGGCTGATAGAGGAGAATGAAAGAGGACGCTCATTTGCGATAAGAACGTCTTAAGTACGACAACCGTTTTTTCAGAAAACGATTTCGAAATGTTAAAATAAAGGCGTTTTTTGAATAATCCGGTTTTCGGACTTAAGACGTTCTTGTCCCAAATGAACCTGTTGTGCTGACCCCACCTAGAGCGAGAGATAAGGGCAGGGAGATGATGATTCTGAATTGAAAACAAGTAAATGAAAAAAAAAACTCGGAATTTTCCGACTTTTCCGATTTTCCTCTTGATTAATTTAATATTTTTATGGTGTACCATAAGCAGAGATCGGAATAGGTAGAGTATATTTACCTAAACTTCGAGGAAGGAAGTAACATAGAGTGGATAATACTTCCTCTAAAATCCCGGAATAATTATAATGACGTTTTATTCCCGGGATTTAAAAATCACGAATTATTTATTGGACTGTATTTCTACTAACAAATTATTTATTTTTGGAGGATCATATAACATTTTTTGGGGTTCATACTATGTAAAACAATGTAACCATGTAATATGTAAAACAAAGCTCTTCAATTTAATTCTTTTAGTACGGAACCCTAAAACATGTTATATGATTCTCGAAATAAATAATTTGTAAGTATAAATAAAGTCCAATAAATAATTCGTGATTTTTAAATCCCGGGATTAAAACGTCATTATAATTATTCCGGGATTTTAGAGGAGGTACCTATTATCCACTCTATGTTACTTCCTTCCTCAAAGTTTATGTAAATATACTCTACCTATTCCGATATCGGACCAAAAGTAATTGTATTACTAATAAATACACACAGCTTGTTGCAAAAAATAAAATGTTTGTTTTTAAACATCCGAAAATTCGAAATATTTCATTGATATTTTCCACGGATTTTCAATTCAAAACAATGAACTGAATTCACTGTGTCAATTTTTGACAACCTGTCCTTTACACGCAGTTTATTTACTTATCAAAATAGTCAATGAAATACAATAAAATATTGGTAAATAGGAATTTCCGCAAAATTCCGAAAATGCCGAAAAAAATACCACTTCTTTTTAAATCAGAATAAAGCTTAGTTCAGATTACGTTACACTATTTCGCTATACAGGGTGTAAACGAATTCGTTTAATTCCTTCAAACCATGTGATCTACCGGTGACACAGATACCCCCTAAACGGGAATAAATGAAAATCAAGAAAAATACAAAAAGAAACTTGGTTTTCTATTTCTGACTTATTTTAGAGCATTGAGTTATTTGACTGCAAAGAGCGAAATAGCGTTAGTCGTGCCCGACAGCCGCCTCGCCGTGCTTTCATTAATTTATGCGTGGCATCGAAATGATCACTAACATAAAATATTTTTTTGCAAAAAAAAAAAATATTCTTATTTCTTTACTGAATCCTTATTAGGTGGTTTAGATACACTTACCAATACCGCATAGATAAAAAGTTTTTATTTTTCTAATTTTTAATCAGGCTAATTCCCGCGCGGGGCCAATCTACACCAGTAGCAGATCATGTGGTTTTAAGGAATTACACGAATTCGTTTACAGCCTGCATATTATAGCTTCGTCTAAACTGGGGCCCAATTGTCCTAAAATAAATTGTTGCCAAACGCAATCGAACCACAACCGTCAGTCAGTTTTTGTTTTTGAAAACTTTCAAAATGATTGATTTTGTTTTTTTTTTGTGTCAAACAATTTGATAGCTTTTGAAATTGAGAACTGTCTGAATGAACGGTTCGGCCTTGGTTCGGTTGTGATTTATCAAGATTTATTTTAGGAGAATTAGGCCCCAGAGGTTCATTAGCTGAACGTGAGCTGAACTCAATGTTTCACCGGGTATAACTTCAATACATGTTTAGTCCGAAATAAAAGAACGAAGCAGTATCGGGACTTTATTACGTATCGACATTGTATCAATCAACTAACTTTATTATATTTACATTTTAATTTTCAACAATACTACTTCTCGGAACCAACGTTATTCAGTCTTTTTCATTACAATACCTTTTAAAAAACAAATTGTTTGTTCAACCTCGTGTACGTGACATATTTATCTTTCATTCATAATAATTTGTCCGGTTCAGATATTCGGAATAATAATCGAAGTATACAACGTGTTACATAATTCCCCTTAAAAAAGAAAATGTTAATCAAGTAGTCTTTTATGGTTGTTGTCATTTACCTCTCAGAGGAAATTAGGTAAAAATGTAAATAACTTTTTGGGTAGTCTACTCTTTAGTTTTATGTTTTCAAGGTTGCGTTTCAGTGATGGTTTTAATTTATGATTTGTCCAAATTGTTTTATTTGGGTCCTACTTTTGTTTTAGAATATTGCCAATAGACTCTTTACAAGGGACCTTATAATCGCCTTTCGGCTTTAGGGGTATTTTTGTAACACGTTGTATACAGCAAAAAAGGAAAGAAAAAAAAGGAAAAATGTTTATTTTTTTTAAAAAGAAGTTTGTTATTTTTCATTGATTTTACGTTCTGTATATGAAACCAAACCACTGGTTTCAAGGATAACGGTGTTTACCCTTACAGCCTGTATACCTTGACGTATAATAATTTCGATTGTTTCCTGAATTTAATACAATAGGGTACAATATATCGAGATGGTGACCCCTCCGTGTCTCGGAGAGCTCGTTAAACCGTCGGTCTCGGATGTCCAACGAATACCTATGACAGTTGTTACGGGTCATCAGAAGCCCGAAAGTCTGACAACCGGTCTATATAGGATATCGTCATTGCCCAGTAACTGGGTTGCGGAGGTCTGAAGCCCAATTTCACGCAGGTTTTCGAATCTAAAGTTATGCTATATGTGGGTTTTCGCGTAAGCGTTCTTAATCGTTCAATAGTAAGGTCAGGGCCATAAGTGCAGCCCCACTTTACGGGCGACATTAGCTTGCTCGCTTGAGATATCTATCAGCATAAGCGTATAAATACGATTATTTCGTTGAACTGAGACTGCACTTATGAACCCGATAGTACCTTAGGTCACAATATTACACAATCTTTAGACTGTCTTATAGTCGTAACACAAGCACTTTATAATTATTTCAGTTTTTACACAGTAGCGATCCTCTCGCTGTAGTACTGGTCCAGGACTCGGCAGCGCTCGTGCTGCGCGCAGCGGAGGCGGGGAGGCGGGTGTCAGGCGGGTCCGCGTGGCACCTTCGGCACCTCCAGCCGCGAGGGTACCGCCGTCAGAGAGGTCTCGGCGAAGCGGACCCCGAGGCGGGTGCGGACTTTGTTGCTCTGGAACAAGAGAGATTATGTAAAATGGTATCAGGGTGAATAATATATATATGGTATGGGTATTGGGGTGCATGAAAAGAGCCTTCACGAGTGACGATGCTTAAGTACGTCCGGCGCACCCTGGGCAGTCAGCCTCGCTACCAACCTTGCTGACTGGCTAATCTTTTCACCACAGCATGAGCTATTTTCGTATAGCTCATGCTGACACGAGAGAAGAAGAAGATGGGTGAATATTCGAATTACCATAATATTTGTTTACTTCAAAACTTATTTATCCAAAATACCATAGAATTATTTGTTTTTTTTAACGTCAATGTTACAAAGACAGTCCCCAAAAATTTCCGCCTTTCACTGATTCCTAGTGTTTGTGCTGTGAAAAAGAAACAGCGCAACAAACTCCTTAGCAAACAGTTCTATCAGTCAGGTGAATAAATTAATTGAGTCTATACAAAGAAAAACATAATATTATTGATAATAATTTGTATAATAATATGCAAATTATCTGTTGCTGGGCAACAAATCTATCTGTTAAGTGAATTGGTAAGTTATTGATTAACCGCCATTTTCAATATCCTATCTATCGGCGGTTTGCCTTACTACAGATAGAAATTTGACATTAATTCTATGGAACTTATGTCAAATTTCTATCTGTAATAAGCGAAACCGCCGATAGATAGGTAGAATATTGAAAACGGCCGTAAATTATGTTGATTGGGGATGATAAACAAAGTATATACCTAGAACAATTCTGGATGAATTGAAGACAAAATTATAATTATAATGCTTATTAGAGATGTTCCGACTATGATTTGGCCGACTAGCCGATTAGTCGGTTGTAAAGAGGCCGACTAGTCGTCATAGCCGATCACGGTTTCAGGGGTATTCGACAATTTCTGTGACGCTTCGTTTAGAGCAACGGTTTCCAGACTTTGTTTCTCATAGACCACTTTCACAATTCCTCCTGTACAAAGTAAGAAGACGGATAGTCGGCGCTCTTTGCCGAATAGTCGCCGACTACGAAAGTGGTCGGATAGTCGGCTTTACCGACTAGTCGGAACATCACTAATGATTATCAAATCATTGTTGTCTTCGGTTGTTAACATTATAGTAGTTTCAGATTGTTTTTATTCTTGTTTTATAATAGTTTTAGCCCATTCGAACATTGGAATAAAAAATCTATCAGAAAATTTACGCGCGCCGGCTCTCTGCTCATATACATTTTTTACTAGACACTGTCAGAATTTGTAGAAACAGGCAGCCTGAGTTTCTAATGAAATTTCTTATACAGGGTGTAAACGAATTCGTTAAAACCACATGATCTACTACCGGTGTAGATTGGCCGCGCACGTGATTTGGCTTGATTCAAAATTAAAAATAAAATGCTTTTTTTTTCATGTGTGAGTGGTAAGTGCGAACACACTGAGAATAGTGTTGGTACTACCGCAAACACGCGTCATCAGAGAGGCACACCTTTTTCTAATAATGGCGGCGAAATCATCAATATTTGTGTCCGCAAACATCCCTGATGCACTGCTACGCCACGGCAGCCTCAACAGTACCTACTCTCAGTGCATTATTATATACATTTTTTTTTTTTAAAAAAAACCTTGCCCCACACTAAGATTTCTCTTGTATCGTGGGTGCGTTTACAGACACAAATCTCACAAACAAACGCCCAGACCCGAAACAACCATCTGTAGGCCATACAAATTTTTGTTCCGTGTGGGAATCGAACCCACGACCCCTGGCGCAGAAGCCAATCGCTTAGCCACTGCACCAAACGTGTCGTCCATCATCACGCGTCATATTGGACGCATAGGTCGCCGTATGCCCGCTGAGTGAAACTGACCCACAGGCTGCACGTGTAGAAGGACTGACATTAAGCTCTGAACAGCGTTACTTTTACTGGTTTCGTACATCGCGCAAACCTGCGGGCCAGCATGTTACAACGAACAGCCAGCGACCTACGTTCCCTATCAATGTCAAAATTGTCTTAAGATATTCGGTGATCCAGTAACCTAGGTATTTAAACTTGTCTATCCTTCGATGTATGCCCGGTTGATGGCAATATGCTCGCCCTCTATTACATGGGACTTAAACATAACGGTAACATGAGGGTGTACCACACACCTCTGCCCAACCCTTCGGGCAATACAGTCGTCATGTTATGTTATTTTCCTTAATCGATCAATTCTGTACTCCTATTAACATATTTAACGAAAAACTGGTAAAGGATTAGTTAATTATGTAGCTACTGACTTGGTAACTAAAGAAAAACAAATGGTATACGAACAAATAATGTCTTATTTAGTTGTTAGACTAACAATCTGTGTTCCTACGAAAGAAATACACAGTGGAATTGATTTAATCAATTAGGAATAGCGGCCTAGCAACTAATGATTCGCGCTAAAGCGGTATCTATCGATACGTAGGTACTTAGTAGTTATGTTGTTGCTATATGTAGGTACCTATAGGATGTTAACAAAGAAACTCATAAGCTTTGTCTAATCTGTCGTGGCCATATCTTAGAATTGATCACTTCATGATGTGGCCGGCCATTTCATGAAATGGTTGTATTTCATGATATGACCAGCTAAAACTGACCCTATCATTTAAACGTCAACGTTTAATGATATGTCAATTCACGTTTGGCCATATCATTAATGTAGAGTTTCCTTGATATCAAAGGTTTAATAAAAAATCCAAATAAAGGAAGCATGTACCATGCAAGCAAAAGCAAGCAAGCATGCAAGTGTTTCTGAGTTTGCTCCGCTAGAAGACGCGCTTTGTCGGCCTTTCGTTTCGCTCGCACACTTGACCAGCGCTGCGCTCGGGAGGTCGCCGACTCGCTTGGCTCGCCACCTCCCCCCACTCGCTACGCTTTGGCCTCGTGCACTCGTTCCACTCAGGACCTCATTCGTGAGCTTCTGGCTCCACGCTTTTAAATAACACTCTAGGGCTAGGACAGGGTCTGACCACGTGCAGTAGGGGTACGCTGAGTCTAATTTACATAAAATGTATCAATTTTATTAATTATAAATCTTTCAAATGAATGCGTCGACCGCGTAAGTTTCAATGATTATTTGTTCTGTAGTTTGACAGGTTAACCAGATAAATATAGTCGAACAAATAAAATTATATGAAAAGTTCACCCACAATTACCATGAAGTCATATTTTGAAATTCAATAATGGTCCATTAATTTTCGTTGCGTGGTCACACTACTTTACTTATTATTGTTAGCTTTTTTGTCAGAATAGTTGTACGCCGCCATGATGCATCACAAAAACAAAACGATATCAGCGCCTCTAACAGTGGATAATGTAACTAATTTTATGATAAGATCACTAATGTTTGACCTTATCGTGAAGTAGCCGTGCGTTTAGCCGTTGATATCGTCAAACGCTGATTATTCATTGATCTGGCCAGGCCATATCATGATGTGGGCAGCGGGTATTAGCCATTTCATGAAGTACAACCATTTCCTGAAATGGTCAGCCACATCATGAAGTGATTAATTCTATGATCTGGCCACGACATATAGGTAAATGAGTTTTGAGTTTACTACATTAAATATACACAAGTTATGTCGTCTGCTTAAAGACATAAATGTCTATGATAATGATGGTAGAACATTAAACAGTGTTCTTCCTAGAAGAGATATCAGACTACTTATTTATCGTCGGAAGTGTTGTCTTTTTCTTTTTTCGTCCATTTCTTTATTTTGCTACAGACAGGAAAAATATGCTTTATGACAAAGTAGATAATGTTTTTTTTGGAAACGACGTATGTATTTGAATAATTTGTGACTTCTCTCTTCGACTCCTGTTTTCCCCAAAAGTCAATAGTTTAGGAGAAATGGCTGTTCAAGGATTTCAATACGCTAAACTCTATCCATCCTCAGCTGTAATCAGCTGTGTTTACAATTTAGGTCATATTTTAGGGTTACCGATTAGAAGCTTCATTTTCTGAATTCATAACTAAAGCAGGGATGAAGAATTTTTTAAAAAGTAAATTAGTAATATTTAAATATGTTGCATGGAAATAAACGTTATCGAATTTTGTAATTTTAAAACTTGCTTTAAAACAGTCATCAGTGATAATTTAAGTGGCCCGTGAATTAGAGGTCACAGCCCATTAGAGCCACCCGGCACCCGACCCTCATCGCCGGTCCATCCATACAAGTTCATGTATTAGTAGTAGTATTCTTTACATGAACTTGTATGGATGTGCGCTCACTACATCAACTCCGTAGCGTCACCGGATCGCCTCGGCCGTATGCTGTCCACGTGCGGACGATGACTTGACCACTCGGTGACCACTCGCTGCTCGCATGCTTGCCTTGCGTTGTTGCGTATTGCCAACGCAGAAGTCCCGAGTGAACCGCGCGCTGCCATCGAGTGGACCGCGCGCATCGGTCCTCTGGTTGACCAAGCGAAGTTTACTGGTGATAACGCGGCGTCCATACGTGAACCACTTGTTGACAACGAGTGGACGCCGAGCGATGAGGCAATGCGGGTCCGGTGCCGAGTAGCTCTAATGAGCTGTGACCTTAGTACCTTACCGACTAACCTTTTAGAGGTAGTTTCATAACTACCTACCTACATAAGTAAGGTTTAGTGACGTAACTAGCATGGTGCTACCACGTGCGGATATCGAAGGTGTCACTCCATGAATGAAAACTGTTAATTAGATTTTTCAAAAGTTTTAATTTAGTCATCGAGTTCAGGTGTCACCCTTTAAAGCGTTTGTCCACGGCGACCGTCACCGATAAACGAGATTATTTCGCACCGAGCTCGGAACGACGTGACGGCGATCGTGTGTCCACCGCGACCGATCTCGGCGGTTCCCAGCATAAGACAAAAATCCGTGCACCGGCGCCGTCAATCTCGGATGTAGTGGACAAGAGCAGACGCGTTTTGTATTGCCGGCATTTCGGTCCGTCACGATCTTGGTGGAGTTCTAGCGGTAGCGCCGATTTACTGACAATCTCGGTGGCCGAGATGACGGCTCTCGGATGACGGACGTGCTGTGGACACGCGGTCATAGTAATGTATGTATCGCTACTTCAGAACGTCATCTCGTTCTCGGTGACGGCAGCGGTGGCCAAACGGCCTTAGGGGGTGACGTCCGACCGACCGCGCAAGTAACCGCGAGTGTCAATTATGTGTCAGTGTCAATACTCTACCTTCTCTGGGGACCCCGAATCGAATGTCAATCAAAATAAGGAAATAACGTTGCTCATATATTACAACGCAAAAAAAAAAAATGTAGAAATCAATATCCAACAGAAGCGGTTATTTTATTTTAAAGATTTTTTTTTGTGTGTGTTTCATTATTAAACCGCGTTCGGGTGTCGCCCCCTGACGGGTGGCAGCCAGTGTAGGCCGCCCCCACCGCCCCCTATCTACGCCACTGATAAGGTTAGTGCGGAATTTATCTGCGTATAAAACAAGTTTGCCATAAACTTTGCCCCATATTTAAGTTTAATCGTGGGTGAGTTTACACACAACTCCCACGTCCATAACCAGCTCAGTCCAGTACCTAGCTAAAATCTGTAGGTAGGTATTTGTTCTGTGCGGGAATCAAACCTGCGACTAGAGGATTCGATCCCGGGATCCCGGCCGTATTTTAGTCCCGAAATTTTTGGGATGAAATTTCACAAATCCCGGGATTTTCGGGATTAATAAAAAAATTTAATATGTCAGTAAAAAAACACATTTGAGGCTAATTCTACTCGAGGCTATAATTTGGACAAGACATATTTCATGACGATTTCTCTAACTTCCATCGAGCCAGAACGCGATTTTTCAGCCTCTGCATATATGTGCAATAAATTGAGAAGCATGCTTGGAGATTAAACTTTGGATGCATTATTCTTTCTTAGATTTTATTTTCGCAGTTTAAATAAGTGCTCGTATTTCATATAGTGTTTGGTCAATTTAATTAAAAAATGCGAGTTTAAACGTTGATCACTCAGGCATATACTTTTTGTTATAGGTTAAATAAGTTAGCTAAATAAGTCTAAGTTGATTTTTTAAAAGTTTAATTGTTAGTTTTATAGATCACTTATTTAAGTGCCTAGTTTGTTTATTTAAGAAGAAGTTAGAAGTATAATGAAGAAGCCCCCGTCGTCCCCTTCGTGTTAGGTTACTTTAAACCCTGCAGACAGAGGCTCCGTCGGCTCCGCTTTGGAAACCCAAACAACCTTACAAACATCTCCCTTAAGTTTTTCATTTGTTTTTATATTGAAAATGAAAGTGGGTGACGAGTAACCGTCTCATGAAGAGTTTGAAGAGGCCTTGAAGGTGTATAAAACAGTGTATGTAGTCGGCGCGGCGCCGGCAGCCAGTTTGGCAACCGGCGCCGGCACTCGTAATGGGAACCGGCGCAGGCAGTGGAGGCACTCCCTTAATTAAATTCAAAATTCCTGAGATAAAAGTTATCTGACAATTGAAAAATCGACCCTTAATATAACATTGGTGGGCATACTTTATTCGTTTTTAAACCGTCCTCAAAGGAATTGCAAATTACGTTAATTACGAAGAACATGGTTGAGTACTAGGAAAAACTGGTTTAGAGCAAAAGTTATTATAAAAAGAAATATTTACCTTCGTTGGCTTCATGAGCGGCGTCTCCAAGTTTATATTTTTATTCTTTATTGAACTCGATCCGGAGTTTCCTGTGTAAAAATAAAGGGCTTTTAAAATACTTAGAAATGATCTTTCATCTCCTTTGTGGAGGTACGAGGAAATGGTATGTCTACACCAGTGCGCTTTCATTTTCATCTTGCGCTTTTAACTTTCATTTCCTCTTGCGTCAAGTGCATGCAATATTGATTGCCATGACCGATGGATTATCGTCTACACCGGTGCGCCTCGGTCAGTCGTCAGTAGATATACAATAAACGGATTAGCGTGCGCTAGGGGCATGCGCTTTTGTCGAACTAGTATTAAGGCATGCGCTATTGCATGCGCTATGGCGCTTCACGCGTGCTTCAGACGAAGGTTACTAAAGCAGGCATGAAGAATTTTTGAAAAAACTGAAACAAAAATCAAATTGCATGGTTTTTTTTCAGAATTTTGTAATTTTAACACTTGCTTTAAAATAGTCATCAGTGATACTTCAAGTGGTCCGCGGATTAGTACCCTCTTTCCAACTAACCTTGTATACATACAAACTTTTATTTTCGGTTTTAGATAAAGAAGTTAAAGGTAGAACAAAACCTAAAATAAAAGTTCGTATAAAATCGTTCGTTTAAACAAATTCGTTCAGTCTGTAGGTATAAGAATAAGTAAGTTGACACTGGAGCCGATTTTCTTTGTTTACTTAAACTAAAATTAAAAAATTACTAGTTTTTTACAAATATACAGCGCGAGAAAAGGACGGTGATAGATAACAACTAAGTTAGAGATGTCAAACTAGTTTAGGCCTTAGGCCTCGTTCAGGGAGACGCGGGGCGTTGCGCGTCGCGCGGTTAACCAAACATATGGTAATGTATGAGAGCGTTCACGTAGAAGCGTCATCACGCGCGTTTTGTTTGGTATTGAGCGCTACACGCAGCGGAGCACGCGGCGGCCGTAGCCGCGTGTGCCGCGGCTGCCACCGTCGCGTCGTCCGCAGCGTACCCCGCGTACGCGTGTGTCAGTTTATTTTTGGAATCGAAGGCGAGCGAGTTTGTTGTATGTTGCAATTATCTTCGAGTAATATGTCGATGAAATCATATTCCATTGTAACGACACGTCTGGGTTGTGAGATGTCCAAAGAAGACTGCCAAAAGCGGAAGCTGCGGTGTCCGCCGCGGCCGCCGCAGCGGACACCGCAGCTTCATTCCCCACGCATCGCACCACGTGCCGCACGCGTCTCCATAAACGGAACTACACCGTATCATATGTTTGTATTTGTGCTTGCAACGCTGCGGCTAGCGCCGCGGGCCCCGCCTGACACTTCTCCGTGAACGGAGAAAACGCGCAACGCCCCGCACGACGCCACGCCAGATGCGCCGCGCAACGCCCCGCGCCGCCCTGAACGAGGCCTTAAACTTCAACGTATAACATTTTTAACCGACACGTTCTGACGTGTCGTCTAAAGGAGAATAGGAAAATTTCATATAATTGGAACCCAGAACCAACAGAAACGGCTCGTATTGGTATTTGTTTCATTTAATGTCCTAAACAGTCCTGCATATCTTTTTTTTTCCTTAAGCGCCGGGAGAACACAGTAAAATGAGGTCAAATTTAAAAAATATATGTTCGTGTAGTACAGAAATAAATAAATATTCGTTGTAATCACTGTATCGCATGTCCCATATATTGTCACCACACCAGCTGCTTGCTTAGAAAATGGATTGAAACATCAAAGTTCTAAACGTCGTCCAATTAAAATTGATACCAATATATGTAGCTACATATTTGTATTTACTCGACATAGTTATAACTTTCATAGTCAGGGAATACAGAATTCTTGCCCAAAGGACCACCAGTTACTGCAGAGTTAATTCTCTACCTTTATGACGCTACAGCCCATTGACGGGTTTGGGTTGACTAGTTCAATGGTTAGGTTACTAATTGGCGTTGCTGATTGTTGGAGTTTGCAGTAGAAGGATGCACATCATACAGGCACTTGTCTCACCGCCGACGATGAGCGAGAAGCATGTAGAGCTAGAAACGAGTTGGCGAGCAGCGAGAAGCGAGTGTTTAGTTCCGATAGTTTTGTCGCTGGGCTATAAGCGAGAGTGCGAGTGCGACGGACGATTACTCGCACCACTCGCAAATGACCGCTGGTTGGTCTCTCGGCGTGAGTTCTGACCGCCAAGCGAGCATCGCTGAGCGAGCATTATCTTTGATAGCTCAAGAGCTAGTTTGACGCTGAGCGACAAGTCGCTCAGCGTCAAACTAGTGGAGCGAGTCCTCGCCGGCAGTGTAAACAGTCAGCGCTCAGCTATTAATATATGCATCTCTTTTGTTTACACGGAATGTATATCTATTGTACGTTTCTTGAGCGAGAAAATAGCCGATAGTTAGTCGCTTCCTCGCCGGCGGTGCGACAACTGCCATAGGTTGCCGTTTTGGGAAGCTGGGATTTATACGTTTCTCGTGTGATATCATTATAATTATATTAATTATATTATGAGACCTTTGCCCATAATACAGATCAATAAAAAAACCGACTTAAAAAAATACTAAAAACAGTAAAATAATTACCATATTAAAAAAATTACTTGTTTATTTGTTTCAGTATAGAATTGCACCGACTTCTGAAACTGTTAATTTTATATTATGGCAATTATTTTACTCGTTTTTGTTTTTTTGAAGTCGGTTTTTACTTTTATTTAAAGTTATTAATTAAATACGTTTTAGTGCCATTAATGATACGGTTTAAGACTTCCTAAATTGAATCGAAATTTCAAAAACGCTTGAACGAATGTTTATTTATTTCTTATCAATTGCCTAAATATAAAGTCAAATAAAGTCGTGGTTTTATCTTCAATAATGATGGACTCCCATACAAAATTTCATCCCCTATTTCAACCCCTTCAAGCGTTTTTTTTTCGCGACGAAAGGTAGCCTACGTCTTTCTCCATCGTCTAATCTATCTGTAGCGATTTAGGGGTGAAAGCGCAACAGACACACAGACAGAGTTACTTTCGTATTTGTAATATTAGTAGGGATGACAAGTCATAAGCAACAATGACTCGGTTCCTGGTAGCCTTTGTATAACCACAGAAGAGGTTGTATTGTTGATGAGACAAGGCTTTTACGTAGCTTTTCATGTCACAGCCAGGTACAATGTCTAAGGCTTGGTACTTGTCCCACCGCCGACGATGAGCGAGTAGCGAGTAGAGCTAGAAACTAGAAACGAGTTGGCGAGCAGCGAGAAGCGAGTGTGTAGTTCCGATAGTTTTGTCGCTGGGCTATAAGCGAGTGTGCGAGTGCGACGGGCGATTACTCGCACCACTCGCAAATGACCGCTGGTTGATCTCTCGGCGTAAGGTCTGTCGGCCAAGCGAGCATCGTTGAGCGAGCATTATCTTTGATAGCCCTTGTCGCTCAGCGACAAAATAGTGGAGCGAGTCCTCGCCGGCAGTGTGAACAGTCAGCGATCGACTATTAATATATGCATCTCTTTTGTTTACCCGGAATGTATATCTATTTGTACGTTTCTTGAGCGAGAAAATAGCCGATAGTTAGTCGCTTCGTCGCCGGCGGTGGGACAACTGCTTAAGCCATGGTATTTATAGCAAACAATGTTTTAGAAACTGTGTTCCGCTGTTTTTGAAACGGAGATGTTTCAAGAATATAGTTTTGGAAAGTGTAATAAAAGCTTTTAAATATTATTTATTTATTTATTTTTACTTTAATGACAACGGTCTTGGACCAATTACAGTAATTAAAGATAGAGAAATTAAACGTAAAAACATAGTAAAATAGACATCTTTCATGAATCTCTCTCGCAATGCTTCAGACATACTAATAAAATCTTCTTCCAATCATCCGCAAACAGATCACAGTTCGTATTATAATCCAAGAGTCCGTTGAGTGCGGTGAGAGTAGGTACGAGGTATTGGCGATTAACTCGCGCTACAGTGCGACATGAAGGCGCAGCAAAAAGCTTGTGCTTCCTATTGCGGTGGTAATTGTCCGGTACAAAGAATCGAGCCAGCTCATTATGCAGATCTGGTGTATCAATGGACCCGCGAAAAGTTTTACAAACTGTTGTAAGTTGATCACATGCTCTCCTTACCTCAAGCGAGTTGTAACCGAGGCACCCGAGAAGAAATTTGGTTGGGTCGCGGAACGTATAATAACCATGTACGCGCTTGTAAAGGTACCTAAGGAACGCTTTTTGCACCTTTTCTAACACAAGCGCGTAGGTTCTTTCGTGAGGGTTCCAAACGCATGCACTGGACTCGAGTTTGGTCCGAACCAATGCATTAAATAAGATCTTAATTATAATCTAGACCTCTTAAGGTAAAGCTTCAATTTACCGCTAGGCTGAGGTCGTGAGTAATAATTAGATTTTTATCGTACAGGGTGCTCAGCGAGGGTATCGGGTATTTAATAGGGTTCACTGTCCAAACAGCAGACATAATAGTTATTAAACAATGCCGTGAATCGTACGTGATTCACGGGGCAGGGAAAGGGTTAAAAATTAAATGTGTGGAATATTCGTTGCGTTATTCTCGAATAAGGGCGGATTTTTTAAAAGTGTACATATATTAAACTAGCTTTCGCCCGCAGCTTCGCTTGCGTGAAATTTTGAACCCGATAAGTGACGATTTTCCATACAAACTTTCATCCCCTATTTAACTCCCTTAGGGGTTGAATTTCGAAAAATCCCTTCTTAGTGAATGCCTACGTTACAAAAGGAACCTACTGTCAAAATTTCAACTTTCTATCCCCAGCGGTTTAGGCTGTGCGTTGATAGATCAGTCAGTCAGTCAATCAGTCAGTCAGCTTCTCCTTTTATATGTATAGATTAAGGTTTTAAACCCTTTCTGGACACCCTCTACGGGGTAGATATGATAATATGACAATAAATCATACCACGTGTTCTATGATGTGTTCTAGTACCGTACACAAAAAAAACAGTTACTTCCAAGCACATTTTTTTTCGCATGATTTTATATTTTGTTCATTCATGTAGATGAGGGGACGTTGAAGTGGAAACTTATGCTAACTATATCTGTCCTACACGTGTAAATAAAGATAATTTTGGTTTAAACGGGTCGTAGATTTACATAACTTCGCGTAGAGATCTTGATATTCGAAAAATTATTAAATCGTACGAAAATTCCTGTTTCTAAACTATTGAATGTACATGTTTGATTATTTGTGTCCGGTCTTAAAACCCATCATAGAATACGTGGTATCATTTATTGTCGTATTATCATATCCACCCCGTATTATTGATGGTAGTGTTGAGTAGGACATACAAGAGGCGGTAAATTTGTCCCGTAGGTACATGACGGCAAAATGTAAGAGCGGCTCGACATTTAAAAGTGTAATAATTCAACTTTTATGTCGCGGTAGTCGCGTTACTCGTTACTCTCGGTAAGTAAACTATAGGGTGAGAAAGAGAGGGAACGAGGCACATGCTACAATAGCACGTCATTATCAGTGTGTCAGTGTCAATGGACATTACGCGACCGCGACTCGACTCGCCGCAGTAACGTCAAATGTCATATTCGTACTCGTTACTTCAATCGTATCACTGAGCTTCAGTACGCCTCGCCTCATTTGAAGTAGTACATTGTACTGGCTCAGAGCAAAAAAGAGGCTACTCTTACAAACTCTTTTTCAAGTCGTGTCCTACCCAACACTAATAATTAGTGTTCCAACCATCAATTATTGATGGTTCCAAATAGCAGGCCAGGGTTTGGGTGTGCCCGGTAAACGACCTTATGTATGCGTCCTATTAGTGCGTATACACGTAAAAAGCGGCTTGCCGGCGCCGATCAGCCAGCGCTTGTCGGTGCTGGTGCTCGCAGTTAGTCGGCGCAGATAGTTTCTATACCTACTGTGTGGCGAACCAACGCCAGCAGGCTCCGAACTTCGCCGACAAGATCCGACCTGGGGCCTAATTCTCCTAAAATAAATCTTGATAAATCACAACCGAACCAAGGCCGAACCGTTCATTCAGACAGTTCTCAATTTCAAAAGCTATCAAATTGTTTGACACAAAAAACAAAATCAATCATTTTGAAAGTTTTCGAAAACAAAAACTGACTGACGGTTGTGATTGTGATTCGATTGCGTTTGGCAACAATTTATTTTAGGAGAATTGGGCCCCTGCTCCGATAGGCGCTGGTAGACCGTCATTTGTTGCTGTATTTGCAAGGGAATAAGGCGTATTTTTGTTAAAAAATGCCAAACCTTGCTCTAACCGCTTCCTTTATGTAGCGGTTACCTGCACGCACCAGTACCACAGAATAAATAGTACAAGAGTATCTGGCCAAGCGCTGGCAGGTCGGCGCCGGTTACCCGTTTCCTTTATTTACACGCCCTTACATAGGATCTAGTATGTCACCAGCAACTGTAATACATAAGTATACTTGTCTATTTTGAGTATGCAGTACAGTACATAACCTCCTGCCGCGCTTTCCGGAACGCGCCTCCGGCAATTTCCGCTTAGTACGACATAACGAGGGATTAAATATTGTTTTCGGTATTTAATTTTTCATTTTCTCAATCCTTTTCGTGTATACATAATTTTATAATTATTTAACACATATTTCATTTCGGTACTCTGTAAATATCGGTACCGTTATTTAACAAATATATTTCGATTAATCATTATAATTTGCTATCAAAATTTTGCGATACTGAAAATTCAGGATACCGAAATTTTCTGTTAACCGTTTTAGATAGGTTTAACCATAGGTATGAAGTCATATCGTTAAATAAAATACCGTAATTTTTCGGTACCTCAGCCGCTGTTAACGGTACCGATGGCTGTGACGTAGCGGTCGACGACTTCAAAGTCAAAACAGACCGGTAGTAATAGTTTAACCTATTCCACCTTTTCGGGAAGTATGCCGCCATGTCGAATTCAAAAGCTTTAAGTTTAGTATCCCACGATTATGTCTCCACACAATGGGTGTCTGAATATGGACGGCGCCGCCGAGGTCGGCCCAGAAAGAGGTGGCGAGATGACCTAGACGAGTACCGCGAGGGCTGGTTTGAGGTTGGGCAGAAAAAGAGTACCAGGAAGAACTTGGGGAAGACCTTTGCTCAGCAGTGGGATAGTATATGTATCTGTTAGCCATTTTATGTGCAGTTTTTTGTGTTGAGTCTGGCCATGGTGCCCTGTACTGTGGGTCGACTAACATTTCTTGGTACCATTGTGATTGTTGCTGTACCTACTTATGAGGTAATTGTGTTTTTTTGTTATTTTTATTTTGTTTCCTTATTTGCGTATTGCATGAAGTGCGCGTATAATTTATAAGTTGATACAAAAATGGCAGGGACCAGCTGAAAATCAATGCTGTGCTGTACGCTCAGCGAATACTGAGCTGGATTCCTTGCCACACACCGATTATATCTTTTAAATGTGGTGCGTTATTGTTTTATATAATATCTTGCGTGTGTGGCAAAATAAATGGTTTAAGTGTTTAATAAAAAATAATAATTTTAAAAAACAATACTAATGATAACTGATATTACCTATCGTATCAGAGGCAGCTGAAGAGTTACAACAGGTCTTCTTCAGCAACCTTCGCAGTGAGCCCTTGATATCCAGCGTGTAGGAGCCGTACACCAGGGGGTTCATGCAGGAGTTGGAGACTGCCATCACGAACAGCAGGTCCTGAACTCTTGGGGATACGCGCGCTGCTGACTGACGGTCTACCATGTACCTGGAAGTAGATCTAAGGTATTTATCTGGTATAGAATAATCTATATTCAGTTCGTACAATTACTTACTGTTTATAAAATGCGTAGTAAGAGCGAGACGACGTCTATAGTGACGGTCATACGCAGCTAACGCAGCGTGCTATGTCACTTGTGCTCTAAAGCTTTGGTCTCTTGATCGGAACGCACAACGCTGCGGTATGCGGTGCCGGACAGATAATCGTATGAGAAACGTTTCGAATGGTCTTTTGTTCCGTCGCAGTATGCTTCAGCTGTGAGGGGCAAACGTGGTAAAGTGGGGAGCGGGTACTCCGCACAGCGCGGGGCGTCGTGCTCGTTCATACGCTGCGGTGTGCGTCACGAGTCGACATGGATTTGTTTATGATGACATGTTCAGTTTGGTAGCTGCGGCAAAATCAACTGACCGCTTCTCCGCACAGATAGCAACGCCGCGTCACGACGCTGCGTTAGAGCCACTTACAGCAGCGTTGTGCTTTCCGATCAAGAGACCAAGTGACGTCATATAACGGGCGCAGTGTTCATACTTACCACATGGTGATGGTAGCATATGGCAGCCAGCAGAGTGCGAACACGGAGACTATAGTGACGGTCATGCGCAGCGTGCGACGTCGCGCGCGCTCTAACACGCGGCGGTCGGAGCGGCGTAGACGAACGTGGCCCACACTGCTGCGGTGCACGCATTTTTCTGTGGAGAAGAATTGGGTAAGAAGAAGAACAAATATATATCGATAAGTTGAGATGTACTTCTGATGTGCTACATACGCCAAAGTATTCGATTGCTTGAATGAGGAGCACCTTAAGCTGGCTTCCCACGGAGCGTGGTAGCGCGCACCGGCTGTGCGTGGTATCATCCGTAAAATCACGCACCGTGGGAAGCCACATTATGAGGGTTTGTAATGTGGATACGGCGCACCGCTCCGCACGCGTCCGCGTTACCACAGACGAGTCTCTTCCCGTGGTGCGTCGATGCGAGCTCGTGCGTCACGGTGCGCGCTATCACGCACCGTGGGAAGCCGGTATTAGAGTAACGCGGTAGTCGTCTGAGTCCAACCGTGTTGCTCTAAAGCTGGCTTCCCACTGGCTGTGCGTGGTATCATTCGTAAAATCACGCACCGTGGGAAGCCACATTATGAGGGTGTGTGATGTGGATACGGGGCACCGCTCCGCATCTGTCCGCGTTACTACGGACGAGTCTCTTCCCATGGTGCGTCGCCGTCGGTGCGAACTCGTGTGTCGCGGTGCGCGCTGTCACGTACCGTCAAGGAACATCCTAGGAAGGCCGATTTCGCGTTTTTTTTAAGTTTATTTTTCAATAGAAAAGTTGTTTAAATCGTACTCAGCAAAACGTTTCTTAAACCTTTATTTACACGACAACTTTCTTAGTTACACAATCCGTTCTTGATAATGTTCAGTGAATAATTTTTACGTGAAGATACTATCAAAGGTGTCTGTTGTTTTGTTTTAAAAAGATTCTTAAATTTAGTTTAAGTATACCACAGTGTTTTATGTTTATAACGTTACTTTTAAGTAAAATGACTGATTTAATTAGGTCGGCCTTAAATGGAGCCCTGTTTCTAGCAAGGTCGTTTGGAAAGGTTTAGTAAAACTTAAATTTAGCAAAGATTTCTCCATAATAAATGTTTTTGTATTTATGTTAAACAATGAAACAAAGTGTTACTAAATGATGAATTTGTTTCATTTATCCTGTAAAATGGAATAATACTATTTTGTTGTTAAGGTGGCCTTCCATGGTCCACCCACCTTATTTTCAATTCAGAATAAAGGACTGAATTCATTGTTTCAGTTTTTGGTATAATGTATATTACACGCAGTATTTTAAACAATGAAATTGCTTCTAAGGCTTGCGGTGGTAGCGCCATTATTTCGCCAGTTTACGTTCCATTGAAGCCGTCAACTGTTATGGATATGACGTCGACCGCCGCCAGCTGAGTGACGGTTGACGCTGATAGCAATCGTATCATCTGTAACCTTAATTAAACTGAACTTGCGAAACACCGATAGCCTAGGGCCAACCAAATAAATTCCTATCATAGCCATACAAACGTCACTAGGCTTACGTTTTAACCCCGGGGGCCTGCTCCGAAAATCGAATGTCGAAGTTTTGGTATGCTATGAGGTGCGCTTTTATGTTCATCTTGTGCTTTCAACTTTTAATTCCTCTTGCGTCAAGCGCATGCAATATTGATTGCCATAAGACGCATGCAGCTTATCGTCTACTCCGGTGCGCCTCGGTCAGTCGTCAGTCGACTACAATAGACGTATTAGCGTTAGGGGCATGCGCTTTTGTCGAACTAGTATTAAGGCATGCGCTATTGCATGCGGTATGGCGCTTCACGCGTGCCTCAGACGAAGACGCAAGATGAACACGAAAGCGCACTGGTGTAGACATATCTTTTCGGATCTAAACGAAACAACGACGAACGAACTTATAAATATACGATTAAAGTCGTGAAATGACGACACGTTTGGTTTAGTGGCTAAGCGATTGGCTTCTGCGCTACGGGTCGTGGGTTCGATTCCCACACGGAACAAAAATTTGTATGGCCTACAGATGGTTGTTTCGGGTCTGGGCGTTTGTTTGTGAGATTTGTGTCTGTAAACGTACCCACGATACAAGAGAAATCTTAGTGTGGGGCAATGTTTTTTTAAACAAAAAAAAAAAAAAGTATTGTCAAACAACTAACTAGGTACTAGATGTCAATTAACATTTAGGAGTAGGGTGAACAAAGGACAAAATAAATCGCGAAAGTAGAATCGATCGTCGGATTCGAAACAATTTTGTGGTTGGAAAACGTGCGCTACGCCAGCTGAAACTTCGTGCGCACCTTACTACTAATATAACTTTGAAAGATCTTTGAAGACTTCATCATTCAACCGAAAGACTTCCACTGCTGGACATAGGCCTCCCCCAAAAGGGGAGGGTTCGCCGTAAACACCACGCTTGGCAGGCGGGTTGGCGATCGCAGTATGGTTGTTAAAATACTCGGAAAACGCTGCTGCCCATCCTCTAGAGATTTCCTAAAGCCGGGTCCGCTGCGCCGGTCCTGTACCCACTGGACCTTCATAATTGGACACTACCTATTCAACAGGACCGATTAGACCTTCTATCAAAAACCTTGTACCCACTGGACCTCCGTGTTTTCGTATTTGCAAACAAGATAACATTGTTTGCTAACCGAATAGGGGCGTGGCCTAACAGTTTTGTTCGCAAAAACACAATAACATGTTAGAAAATTGGCGCTACGGACCCGGCTTTAGACGCCTTTTACGACACCCACGGGAAGAGATGGGGTAGTGATATTCTTTAAGTCTGACACTACACGAGACAACTAGAAAACTTATTGTACACACGGCTACACTTCAAGCTATGCAAACCAGTATAAGCTGACCGTTACTTGTGCGAAAAGATTATACAAAGCGATGCCAAGATTAACTGGTTTTGTATAGCTTGATGTGTAGCCGTGTGTACGTTTATATGAAATAAAAACATAATTATATTATGCATCAAGGATGTGGAGGAGCTCGTGGCTAAATAATTACATCCGCATAGACCGATCTTCCGGGTTAAGCCACGCTTGCCGAGGTTGGTCTGTGGATGGGTGGCCATTTACCATAGCGAGTTTCCTCCGTGCCTCGGAAAGCACGTAAAGCCGTTGGTCCCGGCTGTTATTTGTAGATCTTTGACAGTCGTTACTGTTGGTCAGAAGCCAGAAAGTCTGACAACCAGTCTTACCAAGAGTATCGTATTACCCAGTTACTGGGTTGTGGAGGTCTGATAGGCAGTCGCTCCATGTAAAATACTAATATTCAGCTGCATCCGGTTCGACTGGAAGCCGACCCCAACATAGTTGGGAAAAGGCTAGACAGATGATGAAAAACATATGCATCAAATCGAGAATTTCATACTTCAACCACCTTCTTTCTCGAAGTCGGTTAAAAAGCAATAACACACATAACTCGTCGTTGCTGCCACTGTGAATGATTCAATATGCACACAGCAAATTCGAGTGAGTGAGACAACATGCAATACAATAATTTGCTTTCTGTCTCTCATTTCCTATATCACTAGTAAAATTCAGGTGTGTGTAATAATTTGACGATTTATTATGTATTTCAAATTTCTATAGGTAATACATATAATCTGAATTGTGGTTTGTTAATTTTTAAATTTATTAATACCATAATGTATGTTTGCGACTGTACTTGGGTTTTTTTTAATCCTTATAATAGAATTCGTGGGAATAGCCCACTACTTAATTTATGAAGTGGGCGATTGGCACGAAAATAAAAACGCATCGTGCGAAACGCTAACGCTAGGTTCTAAATAATCAATTTTGAAAAGTGTAGTTTCGCACGATTCGTGCGAACCGAATTCGTGCAAAACGACTACTAAGCCACCGTAACAATGAAGATCAGAAAATCGTTGAAAGATAAGAAGTTTGTGCATCGTGCAGCAATTTATTTTACGTCAAACATTCTAAGTTTATCCCTATTCACATTTTAATTGGAATTTTAATTGAAGTGACTATCTTACTATAGAACACTAAAGATTAATCGCCCCGTTGTGTTTGTTTAGTCACGGTTTATCCCTTTGTGCATCAGAATATTCATTTACGAAGTTTGTCAAAGCGAGTTTGATGTTTTCTCTGTTTTCCCCGCCGAAAAAGACGACGCCATACCGAATCTAGCTTAGCTCTCGAATTGTAAATAAATAAATAATAAATTGAGTTCCATTTAAAGTTGTTACAATACTTACTAATACTGTAAATGCGAAAGTAACTCTGTCTGTCTGTTACCTCATCGCGATTAAACTAATAAACCGATTGTGATGAAACTTGGTACAGAGATAGTCTGAAACCTGGAGAAGGACACAAGGCACTTTTTTTTTCCAAAAAACGACATCCACGTCAACGATCTCTAGTTTAATATAATAGAGGTTTATGGTATCTAATAATGGCTTCATTCATTGATGGGTAATACTAATAATTTATTTTATATGTATTGTTTAATTGGTAATACTAATAATTTATTTTATACTAGCAGTGCCCGCGACTCCGTCCGCGTGGAAGTCGGAAAACAATACTGTGTCGCAGCAACTAAATAATGTTTATGTACCTACGCAATTTATTACAATAATAGACAAAAATGGCCCACCAGGGCACTAATATCTTTTGAACCATTTCTTCAAGTAGAATTTCAGCTCATCTTGATTGACTGTTAAGATTCAAAAAACGTAAACGTACGTAAACCACATCATCAAAGACCATAAAATAGCTAAATTATCCATGCTTTGTTTTCTAAAAATATTTTGATATTCTTTGTTTGGTAACGTTTTGCAAAGAAAAGTCAGGATTCACCCTACAGCGAAGAGGGTATAATGAACTTATTTCTACTTACCATCCAACTCCTTACTGCTTCTATGTATCTCACAGAAGATGCACACGTAGCACACGGTGATGACGACCAGCGGCAACACGTACATTGCGCAAAGACAGAAGACATTGTACACTACTTCTTGCTGTTCCGAGCTGAAGGCACCGAATGACACGCACTGCTCGAACCCTGCCACTAGCGGGTGACGTTTGACGCGGAAGACTATACTCTGTGGACAAAAACTCATGTTAGTTTTGGTATTTTGGCAAGCAAGCTAACGAACCTGATGGTAAGTGGTTACTGCTTGGAGGGAAGTGGCCTCCTTCTGTGAAACCGTCATACTCCAGAAGGAGGCGGCTGAGCGGGATTGCGAGAGCGCCGATCCCGCTCGAAGAAGAAGGCGTCAGGGAGGCAATCGTCTCAACGCCTAAAACGCCGAAACCCCACTTACCACTTTCATGGCAGATCTACCTTTGAGGTCACGGGCGCCCAGAACGGGGACTCTGGCCGCCCACCAAAGTGACCCTAGAGAAGGCGGTAGCGCAGTGGCTACGTGCTACCGTGAACAGCGAGGCTTAGGGGAGACCTCTTTACAGTCTCCCACGGGATGTGCGCTAACGGGCGCTGTACAGGGAGGGTTCTGGTGCGGTCTCTTAAGAGGAAACAGAACCCTCTCCATGTGCTGATGATGTGATGATCACCGGGGTGGTTTTAGTGAAGTAAGAATCCCACACTCCCCGGTCTTACCCCCAAAGACCGGGCGCATTTTGAAGGTACCAACAAGAAAAAAAAAGAAGTGGTTTCTGCTGCCTATACAGCATAGCTGGTTAGTCGTTTTACATCCAAAAACCATTAACTCTGCTCATCATTTTGTACAACGTTTGCTATGGGATAAATTCTAAATTCATGAAAAAAGAGTCTACCGTTCCATACATTTTGTTGAACAACATTGATTATTTTGTTATTAAGTTAATCTAATGTCAGTATTACAGAACGCTACTCAAGTCCAGTTTGATCTTAAATCACTTGATTATAGTTTAAACATAGAATCTGTACTTGAGGATCGGTCTTATTCCAGAACAGTAATCAAACTACACTCAGCTGAACTGCTGAATCGAGATTCAAATCGCGCCTCAAGCAGAGAATATGTCTTATCTATGCATCAGGCTGTTTTCGTTTACGTTTCATTTTTTTCGCCAATTCTGTTTCAATTTACGCAAAATAAGATTTTAGTTTAAAACCAAATTATTAGTGAAAATAGTAATTTTTAACAAAATAGTTTCCATTTAGAAATACATTTTATTTAAAAAGTAATAAATAATTTCTTTAAAAATATCCATTTTGTTTATAAACTCCAATTCAACAGCACATTATTTGACAAACTGACAAGCAGATCTCTGCTCAAGCGCGGTGTCGACCACACTTGCGAGATCACAGATCAAATCTCTGCTTAAACCTTAATTTACATCTGAGTAATGATCTAGAATAAAGCAACACACGGCTGAACTATGATCAATGAATCAATGCTTGAGGAACATTCTAAAATTAAAACTCGACTTAAAACTAGTTTCAAAGAGAGATCAGTGCTTGAGTTTCGTTCTGTAATACGGACCTTAGACACAAATTACTTAAGTATGTATGAGGAAGGAAATAGTGAGGAAACCTGGGTTTGCTGTTCTGAAATCGCCAACACGCAGTAAGCGTGTATGGTGATTGATGCTCGTTCCTTCTGCGAGAAGGAACCTTTGCCCTGCAGTGGGGCAATGGGGGTGGCAAATGTGGACCTAATGGCGCATTGTACCCAATAAGAGCTCATTGGAACAATCGAAAGTACTGCTATTAGTTTCCAGTTGCTGAAAAAATCACGTTTGTTGTATGGGAGCCCCCTTAAATATTTATTCTATTCTGTTTTTTAGTATTTGTTGTTATAGCGGCAACAGAAATACATCATCTGTGAAAATTCCAACTGTCTAACTATCACGGTTCATGAGATACAGCCTGGTGAAGGACGGACGGACGGATGGACAACGAAGTCTTACGGTAAGGATACAACACGACACATTACACTCGACTCTCAGTGTCGACACCGAGTGTCGTAGTGTGTACATCGCCGTTACACTGAGTTGCGCATTAGCTCTTGTTTAATTTCCGATTACATTGTGTCGAATGTAGGGCTTTCATCCCGGGAGTCTCGGTCTCGAAAATTTCGAGAGTCTCGACGATTTTTTCGTATTTTCGAGATTCGAGACTGCTACCTCCAGTCTCGGGAGTAACGAGACTTTTGAAACATAAGTTAAATAATTACCATTATTAAAAAATCTACTAAACCACCAATATTTTTTTATTCCGGTTACGTGAGGTGATGGGTCGAGATTATTCTCTCACGGAATGTTCTCCGACCGAGAATATTCAGCAATATTCTTTTCGACGGAGATTTTTCTCAGAACATGGAGAGTTTAAAAATGGAAGTAAATTACTCAAACAACCATGTGGAAAAAGCTCTCTTTCAAAATGGTGGCGACAGACGGAAATACATACCATAACATTGCTATAAGTTTCTAATATCTATCCAGCAGAGAGGGCTTTTTCTAACGCAGGTTACTTTTGTAATAAAATCAGATCCTCTGAAAGTACATTAAATGCTCCTCGCTTCTTACGTGCCCACTATAAAAATTAAAAAAAAAACTCAGAAATGTTTATTAATTTTACTTGTACTTGAGTCTGTAAAAGTTCTGTATGATTAATGAAGTGCTTTATTGAAATGTTGACTGCCTAAATGCAGCCCCGGATCTTGAATTTTTTTGAGGTGGGGCAAAAACTAAAAAATGCCTCCTCGCCCGCCAATATTTTTGCCTTTATCATGATCATCATTTAAGCCATCAGACGCCCACTGATGGATATAGGCCTCCCTCAAAGAACGCCATAACGACCGGTCTAGCGCTGCTCTTTCTCTGTTAAGCATATTTTTTCCAACTATACATATCTAAATGGAATGGCCGCCCTCTGAATTTGCCGCCCGGGGCATGGGCTCCGGCTTGCCCCCCCCTAGATCCGGGGCTGCCTAAATGCCTAGCCTTAAGATACCTATTTTTGAGATAATCTCGAAAGTCTCGTTTTTCCCGGGAATTTCGAGATCGCACCAAGTCTCGATTTTTTTTCCCGGGACTCGTAAATGTAACGAGACTGAAAGCCCTAGTCGAATGTCAGTGTCACCGTGTATCCTTACCGTTAGTAATAGGGCCCCGTTTTACCCTTTGGGTACGGAATGCTAAAAACCAGTTGCTCAAACTAGTTTAAATTAAAACAATAGAAACAGCTTCCATTTCACATATCCTAACGGAACCTAGCAACTACAAAGCAATTCCGACAGACATGTTGACAATGTAGGCTTTTACGAAAATTATGTTACGAATATCTGTACATTCGACTAAAAGGTATTAAAACACTTTTAGTGTACTGAATTTCTTTTCAGAATCGTTTAGTGGAATTGGATTTCTTTATTCTGTTGTTTGCATAGCTGGTCGGCGTTATTGGTAAATTCATTTATGACTAGACCTTCTTTTTTTATGGTTCCGTACCCAAGGGGTAAAACGGGACCTTATCACCAGGCATATGCACCAGGCAGGTTGTGTATAGACTCATTTATTTATTCACTTGACAGATTGAACTGTGTTGCTGGGGAGTTTGTTGCGCCGTTTCTTCTTCACAGCACAAACACTAGGAAGCGGTGAAGGGTGGGCGCTTTTGGGGTCAGTCTTTTGTACCAAAATCTGACGTTCAAATAGAACTAAGTGATACTAGTCTATTTTGAATAAACGAGTTTTGAGTTTGTATCTCATGAACCGTGATAGTTAGACAGTTGCAACAAACGTAATTTTTTTGCCGTTTTTATAGATAATGGTACGGAACCCTTCGTGCGCGAGTCCGACTCGCACTTAGCCGGTTTTTTTAACTTCCTCTTTTGTATAGTGGTCGCACGCGCGACTTCTGAGCGTGAGGTCCTGGTTTCGATCTCCAGGTCGGACAATGTTATTAGATTTTTCCGTGTGGAATTTCTCAGTAGTGGCTCGGAGTCTGGACTTGTGTTGGTTGGTGGCAATAGGCTCGCCCCCTATTGCATAGGACTTAAACATAACGGCGAAATGAGGGTGTACAATACATCTCTGCTCGACCTTTCGGGGAATACAAGCGTGATGTGATGTAAATAAAAAATAGCGATTCACTTTTTTTGCAGTGTATCACTCTTCTTTCGAATTAAGGCTGAGTCCACCAGAGCTGTGCGAGGAATGTGTAATGTGCAGTGATCGGAAAAAAGTGAGCTAATTTACCTACCTAAACTTCAAAGAACAGAGACAAAAACTGAAGACTTCCTTACGACAACATTTTTTTTTCGTGAAAATTATTCCGGGTTTCGAGATATCACTAAAGTAACATTTAATATGAATGTTAATAGTACAGAAAACAATTAAATTCGTTTCCAATTTTTGTTTCCCAAAGTTGTCACAGAACCAGATGACACGTTTTTCATTGTTTTTAAAAACAATGAAAAACGTGTCATCTCGTTTTTCATTGTTTTTAAAAAAGAGATTGTTTATTGTTTTCAAAAAAGGAGATTGTCTTTTATTTTTCGAAAACAAATGAAAGACAATCTCCGAGAAAATACTCCCGAAAAAAAAATGTTGTCGTAAGGAAGTGTCCAGTTTCTGTCTGTTCTTTGAAGTTTAGGTAAATTAGCTCACCCTTTTCCGATCACTGGTAATGTGTTAATGTGTACAAATGGGCGGTGCGAGGATAGGTAGCGGACTCTTTTAGATCGAATATGAGGGAGAATAATACACATTCCTAGCAACACATTCCTCGCAACACATCCCTGGCAACACATCCCTCGCTCGCATTTCTTGCTTGTTTTGTATGAACAAAAACCTCGCACCGCTAAGCCCATATCCACCAGAGCTGCTCAGAGCGAAGCTAGGTAAATGAAGTGATTCTATTGGTGCTTACAAAACACATTCCTCGCTACGCAGCTTAGCACAGCCCTGGTGGATGCTCAGCCTAAGAATCTGACCAATTTCCAGAAACAAGGTTCCACGTTTGTTTTTCTTAACCGACTTAAAAAAAAGGAGCAGGTTCTCAATTCGTCGGAATCTTTTTAACTGACGTCAAAAAAAGGAGGATGTTCTAATTCGTCGGAATCTTTTTTTTATGTATGTTCCCCGGTTACTCAAAGACGCCTGGACCGATTTAGAAAATTGCAAAGGTGTATAGTACACTCTCATTTCGCCGTTATGTAACTCCCATGTAATAGGGGGCGAGCCTATTGCCATCGACCGGGCACAAATCCAGACTCCGGGCTGCTACTGAGAAAAACCCCGTAACACTACCCGACCTGGGGATCGAACCCAGAATCTCTCGCTCAACAGTCGCTATTGCGACCACAGCGGCGTAGCTATGTAACCAAGGGCCCCGGGGCAAAAATGAAATTGGGGCCCTATTTAAACTAAACTGAATACTTTGAAGGTGCAAAACTACTTCATCATCAGCTCCTTATCGCCCACTGCAGGGCATAATAACGCAAAGCTATTTACTAGTAAGCATTATGTATAACGCAGCAGATCATTATTTAATCGTAATTACTAATAATATTATAAAAGTGAAAGTTTGTTTGTTTGTCACGCTTTCACGTAAAAGTGGTTAGGGGCCAAAAATTAAAGTCAAAAATTCTTTATTCAACTAGGATATTATACAACCTTATTTTTACTTTATACGAAAACCGAGACACCCCAACAAGATTTTCATCAGAACTGCCTGAATATGTGGTTTTTTTTTAGTAAATCTCCAAGTTACACCTTAGTTTATTAAATATTTTCAAAAATTATGGACAATTTCTTAGGAACATTTTCCTCTAGCCACAACGATTAAGGTAGCTGCCCTTATTACTACCCCATCTCAAATAGTTTTTTGCGATTTCTGACTTTTCTACTACTCCAAGCTCAGTTGGTCCGGAACTCCGGAAGAGTCTTTTGATCCTTATGAGAAATGGGATCGATTAGCATCATAAAAAAGATTTGTGAAAACAGCCGTTTTTCTCGCTGACTGTACTTTTTTTTTCAAAATATGTGAATGCCGATTGAAATTATCCCAAAAGTTAGGGGTAGTCTTCTAAGAACGTTTTCCTGTAGTTACAATGGTTAAGGTAGTTGCCCTTCATGCCCCATCTCAAATTACCAAACTTTTTCGAACGTCGTCGTTCATGGAGGCCGAGGGGCCCCTCGAGCTTGGCTTGGGGGCCCAGGTGCACTGCCCCGCCTAGCCATACGGTAGCTACTAGGGTTTTCGCGTTCCCGGGAATTCCCGGGTATCCGGGAATTTACGAAAACGCGTGATTGCTCAAAACACAAGTTTAACTTTGCAATACATGAGAAAAACTATATTTTTACAAAAACATGAAAATTCCCGGGTACCCGGAAATTCCCGGGAACGCGAAAACCCTGGTAGCTACGCCACTGGCGACCACTAGACCAACGATGCAGTGAAAATTTAATTTCCAACTACAATTATTCAAACAAGAATTCGCGAGAGAATAAAATCGTTAAACCAATAAATTCGTGAACAAAATTGAAAATACAACATTTATTTGAATTAACGAGTACCAGAATGTACAGTTTCTTTAATAAAATGTTAATATCATTAATTATGTTAATATTAACACAATTTTGCTCTAATTGCGAACACAACATGCTTCATTAAGTTTTGTTTAATCAAAAATGAGGATTAAATTATTTCACTTTCATTTCACGTTTTCTGTGCTGGTTCATGAATAAACATAAAAAAATATGTTTTCATAAAATAAAAACATATTTTTTATTTACGTACTCGCTGTGCCCGCGACGCCGTCCGCGTGAAAATACGCGCCGTGTTCAGAAGTATCGCTTTCTGAATCAAACCCTTGATCCAGCTGCCTAACGAGAGCCTCATCAGATGTTGGTGAGGTTCTTGGCTATTAAACCATTGGCTGTAGCGACTATCGGCACAATGACTGCTGAGTCAACATCCCACATGTCTTTAACCTTGTGTGCTAAATCGAGCTGTTTTTTTCTTTTTTTCATTTTCGTCTTTCACGAGATTCTCGTCAAGCGGGACAGTGATATAAACAATCATCGTGCGTCGTTCTAATCGATCTATAACTACTATGTCAGGCTAATAAGCATTATTATTTACAAAATTGAATTTTAATCCATTTTACTCATTCTTAAGTGAACTGAAAATTTCATTTACATCAATCATAATATCATATTTATTTGCCTCATCATCAATTTAGTTGTTTATGTTAATAATAAATTCAAAATAGCTCATTAAAAAGTTTAATAGTATGCATGTATAATGAAAGTTTGTTCATGGATTAAATTTATTCAATATTTAAATAAATAAATATGGAGGATAGGGGAATTTATCGTCGTCTACGCACCTGTGCGCTTATTAATTGCTTTTGTTTATAAACTATATTTTTATACGTATTTGTACATGTAGTTAGTTATAAGTTTAGATAGATTCTAGATATCAGAATAAAATTGTATAATATACAAGATTAGTCTGAAACGGCGTACTAATTCGCAGGCCACTTAAAGTATCGCTGATGTTATCGGTAGCGGGTAGCACTGAACAATGTTGACAAAGGAAGGTAGTCGTCGATATGGATCAACGAAACTGATGTTATAAAGGTGGTATGGTCATTCGACGAAGCAGGAGCGCACACGTTAAGCCTTGTCGTTTCAAATCCTTCCAACCCTCCAGAATCGAGTGTTGCGCAGAGCCGCTGCTGCCCCGTGGTTCATGCGTAACGTCCAACTCCATCTCGATCTAAAAATGCCAACTATCAGGCAATACCTCAAACGCATTTCCACGCGTTACTTCGACACTGCCCCCCTCCATCCGAACCCCCTAGTCGCCGCAGCGGCGACTACAGTCCCTCTCTCATAAGTAAAGTTTGCCATCCCAGGCACACACTTTTAGAACCCGATGACGAAATAACCTTCCTCCAGGAGGTGAGTAAATCGACCAGCACAATACACAACGTCCGCCGCCGTCCGACATACCGTCCTCGCCGACGAGGCTCGTCGCGACGTCCCACCGCCGCCGGTCACGATCCACCGAGCTCTCCCGTCGTAGAGCCGGTCGTCTCTTCAGACTCCGCAGTCACACCGGTAATTCAGCCCTCATCAAGCTGTCTCCCTCCCCTATGTCCACGCCAGCAGCGCCCTAAGCCGAGGTCCAAGTCCCACTAGGGGTCGCCCTTAGTGCTGTTGTTGCAGGTAGTCATGATGTTAGTGTAGTACAAGTAGTTAGCTTAGGTTAAGTATTTTACTTCCCCCCCATGGCTGGAGACTCTTCAGGTCTCGCCAATAACTGCCCGGTTACGTAGAAACCGTCCCCTAGGACGACATACAGCAGTCAAATAGAAAAAAAAAAAACGAAGCAGGAGCACTCCGTGTTCATCAGCTGAAGAAGTTTGACCTTTTATGTGTGACTATCTTGTCTTTATTTTATGATCTTGTAATAATTGTGTTAAGTATTAAATTGTAGTCTAGTTTATGTTACTAATACTAACCCAAATACAAGTACTCTCAGTGGTGGAGAGTCTGTGTTGGTTTTATTTACTACATTTACCTTGCGCATAATCCTGACATACCGATATTAGCTATAACTGTAATGATAGAATCACCCCCTGAACGATTATTTTGTTGTGTCGTTTACACAAGTGTTAAAACAGAATTAGAACATTTTATTTCCCTGCAAAACTTTTTTTTTTCAAAAATTCTTCATCCCTCATTTAGTTACAAATTCAGAAATTGAGCTTCTAATCCGTGACTTAAAATGTAAACACAAATGATCATAGCTGAGGATAGATAGATTTTAGCGTGTTTTTTGTAACATGACAGCTATTTCTCTTAAATCATTGAGTTTTGGGGAAAGTGGTAGAACAAAAGTTATTCATTATTATGGGTACTTTAACACCCTTTCGTATTAGTAGCCCTGTTCCAACTAACCTTGTATAATTGATTTAAAAATGAACATACAGATAAAAATATTATTTTTATCTGTAGTATTTAGATAGAAAATTAATAAAAAATTAATATACTAGACCTGCAATGCATATTTTCAATACGAAATAATTTTATATTTGATTAAATTATTCGCTTCAATGATTCTACATTAATGGAATTCTGTGAAGTAATTACACAAGAAAATTGCTTGACGATTGGAAAAAATAAATAAAGTATACTGAAAATGATATTACTTAAGAAAATTTAATCTTTTCTCTTGTTATAGGCAAAAATAAAATACTTTCATAGATTGCGGGTAAACGCACCGAATACATCGATATAATTGCTATAGATAATTATATCGATGATCATTATTCTTAGAACTTAATTTCAACTTTAATTACTAAAAACCGTCCAAGTGCGAGTCGGACTCGCGTATCGAGGGTTTGCCTTAGAAAGTTCAATTTTCTTTTTTTAGAACCGCTCAACTAAGTTTGTCTGTAAAGGAATTTTGCTGATTTCTAAAAAAACTGCTAGACATAGATATCGTTTTATTTTTCCTTTAAATATTTACGTAAGAAACCTCTATCAACCACTATCAACTCGATATAATCCAGATTTTTCGTTAATTTCTTTTTATCGTTTGATAAAATTGCCTTAATGAGTAAGTATTATTTAAAACTATTCCAAAGGAGAATGACCAAAAGTGGTACCAAAAAGTCTCATGCATCAAGATCAAAATATTAAAGTAATTATTTTCATAATTTTTTACGACATTACGCGTCGGGAATTTGAGTTTGAACAGGGAATTTAATTTAAACTAAAAAAAGTGTTGATTTTGTTTTATTCCCTTTCATAGAAGTAATAAGAAGTCTTTGTTCCTTTCACATGACGTTCCGTTTCACATGATATGATTAATATAACCTTAAATTAAATGTCATGATCACGTCTTTCAAAAAACATGGTAAAAAAAATGAACTTTGGCGATTCTACATTAATTGTTATTAAAAACAACTAAAATAGAATAGAATTTTTACAGACAGACGGACGCACGAAGTCGCAAAATAAGGGTTCGTGTTTAGGGTTCCGTCGTCACCAAGGAACCCTTATATAGGTAGTTTCGCCATGTCCGTCCGTCTGTCCGTCCGCAGCTTAGCTCAGAGACTGTTAGTAATAGAAAGCTATAATTTGGCATGGATATACTTAGTCTGGCCATAAATACTGTTACAGTTAAAAATAAGAAAGATATAACATTTGAATTTGGAATCTGTCATTTTTATACGATTGTTCATTGAGTTTTCTAATTTTGGCGGCAATACATTGTACAATATTTTGCGATATTAAAATGGAGTGGGGTGATAAAGAGAACCCAATCGCTGTGATTGCATTACACAAAGTTGGTATGGAGCCAAATGCAATTTTTAAAACTCTCCATACGCTTGGTATTAATCAAATGTTTGTGTACCGGCCTATTAATAGGTACAATGAGAAGTCCTCTGTTTGTGACAGAAAAATATTTGGCCGTCCACGTAGTGTTCGTACGAAAAAGGTGGTCAAAGCAGTAAGGGAAAGTATTCGAAGAAATCCTGTCCGAAAGCAAAAGATATTATCTCGGGAGATGAAGATAGCACCCAGAACCATGTCGCGTATTTTAAAAGATGACTTAGGACTTGCAGCCTATAAGAGACGCACTGGTCATTTTTTAACTGATAATTTAAAAAAGAAAAGGGTGGTAAAATCGAAACTACTGAAGCGGTACGCAAAGGGAGGTCAAAGAAAAATGTTGTTTACGGATGAGAAAATCTTTACAATTGAGCAACATTTCAACAAACAAAATGACCGTATTTATGCTCAAAGCTCTAAGGAAGCTTCCCAATTAGTCGACAGAGTGCAACGTGGGCATTATCCGACTTCAGTGATGGTTTGCTGGGGTGTTAGCTATGAAGGAGTGACTGAGCCATATTTTTGTGAAAAAGGTATCAATACATCGGCACAAGTATATCAAGATACCATTCTTGAGAAGGTAGTTAAGCCCCTTAACAACACCATGTTCAATAACCAAGTATGGTCCTTCCAACAAGACTCGGCGCCGGGTCATAAAGCTCGGTCCACGCAGTCTTGGTTGGAAGTGAACGTTTCGGACTTCATCAGAGCTGAAGACTGGCCGTCGTCTAGTCTCGATCTTAATCCGCTGGATTATGATTTATGGTCAGTTTTAGAGAGTATGGCTTGCTCTAAACGTCATGATAATTTGGAGTCCCTAAAACAATCCATACGATTGGCAGTGAAGAATTTTCCCATGGAAAGAGTGCGTGCTTCTATTGATGACTGGCCTCAACGTTTAAAGGACTGTATTGCAGCCAATGGAGACCACTTCGAATTAGCTTTTACTATTTTAAATTGTTTTATATTTATGTATTAAACTAACACACTGTAAAAGTAATAAATACTATTTGCAATAAAAAAACATTTTTTCGTCTTTCCTCCTTTTCTTGTAAAGTGGGGATGTTTTTTTTTCTCGTCTACCCCGCAGTATCTGGGGTTCGTACAAATTCCATTGAAAAATTACTTATATAACCCCGTCCTCATGTTCAACAGATCCCTTGGGCGATGAAAGCCAAATACCTGGGGGTTATCCTAGACCACCATCTGAGTTTCCGAGACCACATCAAAGCGGTGCGCGCTCGCGCCGCTTTTGCTGTCGGTCGCCTCCACCCCATCCTCAGAGCACGCAGTAAATTGTCACTTAGAAATAAGCTGAGAATCTACGTGACGTGCATCCGCCCCATCTTGACTTACGCTAGCATCGTGTTCGCACCCGTTAAGCCTTGTCGTTTCAAATCCTTCCAAACCCTCCAGAATCGAGTGTTGCGCAGAGCCGCGGCTGCCCCGTGGTTCATGCATAACGTCCAAGTCCATCTCGATCTAAAAATGCCAACCATCAGGCAATACCTCAAACGCATTTTCAAGCGTTACTTCGACGCTGCCCCCCTCCATCCGAACCCCCTAGTCGCCGCAGCGGCCGACTACAGTCCCTCTCTCATAAGTAAAGTTCGCCGTCCCAGGCACACACTTTTATAACCCGATGACGAAATAACCCTCCTCCAGGAGGTGAGTAAATCGACCAGCACAATACACAACGTCCGCCGCCGTCCGGCATACCGTCCTCGCCGACGAGGCCCGTCGCGACGTCCCACCGCCGCCGGTCACGATCCACCGAGCTCTCCCGTCGTAGAGCCGGTCATCTCTTCAGACTCCGCAGTCACACCGATAATTCAGCCCTCATCAAGCTGTCTCCCCTCCTTATGTCCACGCCAGCAACGCCCTAAGCCGAGGTCCGAGTCCCACTAGGGGTCGCGCTTAGTGCTGTTGTTGCAGGTAGTCATGATGTTAGTGTAGTACAAGTAGTTAGCTTAGGTTAAGTATTTTACTCCCCCCCCCCCCCCCCCCCCATTGGCTGGAGACCCTTCAGGTCTCGCCAATAACTGCCCGGTTACGTAGAAACCGTCCCCTAGGACGACCTACAGCAGTCAAATACTTAGAAAAAAAACTTATATAAACGTTGTTAATTGTGTAAAACAGGTTAGTCCGCATTATTGTGCAATTACGGAACCCTGTGCGTGGCCTGACACGCACTTGGCCGGTTTTTACTATTTTGGTACGGAACCCTAAAAACTACGTTAAGTTTTTATTATATTAATTTCTGAAACCTGTTATTCAGACAATTTCGTTTAAAAATAACACTAATGAAACACCCTCGAAACAAGAAAGTACTAATTAAAATTAAAAACTGCTAAAAGTTTAAGAAATATTTTCAAGTTTAATTGACAGTACAAAGTTAGTAAAAAATAAATAATAATAAATTCAGCCTGTAACTCTCCCAGTAGGGCAAAAGCCTCTTCTCATACTCTTTTTTTTTTTTTTTTAATAATGTATCTTGTTAGATATTATCATGTCGCTGCTTAAATTCAAAGGGGCCATAAGTCTAAAAGTCATTTTTTTACAGGAGAGCTCATCAAAGTTTTGGGCGTGGTATTTGTTTTTTTATTAAAAAAATATATATTCTATACCTATGTGTTATATATCATCGGATGTGTATTTTAAGCCTCTATTGCTCTATAATTTCATTTTTGCTATAAATTTTACCCAGTTAAGTAAAATATCACATAAGTCCCTTTTGCTTATAAAAAATGACCATAATGTTTATGAATGTAATTAATAAAAGCCACAAATCATAGTAAAAACAAGTTTTATTAGATGTTTTTCATCATTTTTTAGTGCAATGTGTTAAGAATACGCAATTATAACTAAATGATAGCAATACCTTGCAATAACATTCTATAAAATCAACATTTAAACAATTAAAAAAAAAACAAAGCAATTAATATAGCTATTTCACGGTTTTTGATGCTGTTGTTGTCATTTTTTCGATAGCGGTCTTACGGCTATCGTTTATGAAATAATCGAGCTGTCAGGACTCATGTTTCGTTGAACAGAGTAAAAGTCATCACAATAATCTCTCTTATGCAAAACTTTTAACGTTAACTAACACTTTAAATTATTCCTCTACTAAAATCAGTCTGTATCAATCAGTCTTAAAAATACCCTGGCTTAAATAAGTATACTTACTTAATTATGATTTAAAACTATGATCATAATTAAGATTAGCATAAAAAGTTTCGTAATACTTTGGGATCACATTCTTTTCAATCAGGTTTAAAATGCCTTGTTTTTTCGCTTCAGCAACTTGTAACTTATTGACATAGAGTTTTTTTATAGTTCGCGGACCAGTTTCAGGTGCATTTTGCCTTCTTTTTAATGTAGTTACTTGGGCATACTCTGCGTCTTCGTATGAAGTCTTATATAAAAACATGTTCTTATGCTCTTGATCAGTTTTAATGACTTTAAGATCTGCCCATTTCACCTTGTCTCCATCTTCATTGGTGGTGTAGTTGCCAACAGCCAGAGATTTCAAATTCATAAAATTCTCATGTGTGAGTTCCTTTACAGTAAAAGGTGTTCTTTTCTTCTTTGCGGTTTAATCAAAGTTATGTACTGGTCAGGTACATAAATTGGCGAAGAATTTAATGCTCTTGTGATATTCCTCTGAATGACGGAGTGAACAGCATCCCCCTCATTATGGGTGTGCCCCTTAATTAAAAATTTATGAGTTATGCTCCTAAGTTTCTGAAACTCATTTATGGCGTGCTGATACATTGCCAACATAAATTTATTTTTCTGTTGACCACAGCAATTGTCGCTATAAAAAACAACGTCAAAATCTTCACTTGTTTTATCGTGCAAACTCTTTAAGTACATAAGTACGCATGAATCTATTTCGTTAGCGCCGCGGCCTCCTTCTCCTTCGTGCCACACAAAACATGTAGTGTTTTTAGTACCAAGCTCAGTAATAGTAAAATTCAAAAGATTCAGCTTTGGGACGTAATAGAAGCTTGATACTTCACCTTGTGGACAGGGTATTACCGCTTTTAAATCATAGACTGCGACTTGTAGTTTTTGCCTTAGGGCCGATTTTTCAATCGTCAGATAAATTTTATCCAAGGAATAAATATGACGGTTTGACATATTTTCTATACAAAAGCTGTCAAAACGTCAAACTTATTCCCCAGATAAAAGTTATCTGACGGTTGGAAAATCAGCCCTTAGAATAATAATTTTGCCAACACTTTCCTTGTCTTTCTCTTTTTTTAATCTTACCAGACATTTTTCTTTAAGGTGCTCATCTATAAATTAAGAAACAATGTTGTTAGCAGAATATTTGACGGACAAAATACATGCTTATAACAACGTGATTACGCGGCAACACAATTATCGAAAACTTAGAAACTAATTTTAGCAAGTTTGGTCGAATATTCGGTTTATTCGGCCAGGTGCCTTGTCAAATATTTAGTATTAAGCTTGAAGCATATGTTAATAATTTGATTGAAACTCTAATTATTATAATTTTTGATTTAATTTTGAAACATAAAAACAACCTAAACAAATAATGCATATTTTGTTTCAATAAAAACTATCATATTCACCTTAATCTTATGTGCAAAACAGAAGCATTCCAAATACTGCACTTTTTTTTTCGTAAAATAATAATAAAACTCATTTCATTTAAATTCAAAACGAACGCATTACAAAACACGGCACTTTTGCTGATAAAATAATGTTACACTTACATGTATTTTAAATTCAATACGGTCGTATTCCAAAATGTGGCACTTTTTAATATTAATATAAATTTTATTTAATAAAAAATTTAAATGAAACTGAGATATTTTTGGAAATGTGGCCCTTTTTTACAAAGAATACGTGTGGTCAGGCAGAATGCCGGGTCACAACTGACAAAATAGCCGCTTTGACCTGAAATTAGCCACCAAAGTGTAAAAATGCAAAGAGGGCAGTAGTGTGATTGGACTATTATTAATGCGAAAATACTGGGTGTCTTTTTCGCATATAAAAATATAAACAGAATTGAAACGATTTTTGCAATAAAAAGGATTTTTAGTTATTTTGACTTGTGGCCCTTTTGAATTTAAGCAGCGATGTTAGATATGAACTAAAATTTCCATACAAAAGACGACATTTAAAACGTGTCGACTAAAAACACGGTGAAGTTCAAGGCGTAAACTAATTTGACATCTCTAACTTAGTTGTTGTCTATCACCGTCCTTTTCTCGCGCTATCTTTTAGTAAAAGATAGCAATTCTCTAATTTTAGTTTAGTTGGTGAACAAGAGAATCGGCACCATTGTCCCTGTAATTGTTATTTTATATGTAACTATATAGCTTTTGCCCGCAGCTTCGCTTGCGTGAAATTTTGAACCAACGTTAAGCCTCTTTTTAGTGTAGTTATAAAATTCAAAAACTCTATCTTTTATTATTTACTTTGAAGAGTGTTTGTGCCAAATTTCAAGTCAATAACCCCATGGAATAAGGATTTCCATATGAACGTAAACTATTTTCGATTCTATCCGTGTTTTGATCGACTAATTTGAACAAAAAACGGTTGATATGTCTTAACTATAATAGTTAGACATATACCCTCACGGACTTTTTTGTGGATAATTAAGTGTACTGTACACATGTCGTACATTATTTTTATGTAAGTATCATCAATAGTTTTCGCAGCGCACGCCAAATAATAACTTTTATAACAAACTAACAAATGTTGTTTCTGTTTATTTTAAATTTGTTGCGTGTAACTTTTATGGACCGTAAAGGTCTGAATTAAATGATTTTTATTTTATTTATTTATAAGCAAATTTTTGATACCTTGGGTTACATTATTGTATATTTCTTACGGATCCCTAATTTTTTGATAATTAAATATAGCCTATAGCACTCAGGGATAACGTAACTTTCTATTGGTGAAAGAATTTTTGAAATCGGATGAGTAGTTTCGGAGATTCCTATATAGAAACAAACAAACAAATTTTACCTCTTTATAATATTAGTATAGATATAGATTGTGTAGCCTCTGTTGGAGATCCAAATAAATAAAAAAAATAGGGTTCCACCGGCATCGGGAACAGGGTCCAAGCTATCGGTTGTTAGGGCTCCAGAGATAGGAACTCCCCTCACAATACGCGCCGTCAAGGAGGACTGCCTTCTGTATCAGGCCCTTGATCCAGCCAGCTAACGAGAGCCTCATGAGGTGTTGGTCGAGGCTTTTGGCCATTAAGCCATTGGCCGTTACGACTATCGGCACATTGGTTGCTAAATCCACATCCCACATGTTGACAACCTCGTGTGCTAAGTCAAGATATTTAATTTGTTTATTTTTCTCAGGTTTCACGAGGTTTTCATCGTGCGGGATGGTAACATCAACAATCATTGTGGGGCGCTCTGTTCGATCTATCACCACTATACCAGGTTTACTGGCTACAAATAGTCCTGTCAGTGGTTTTAGATCGATCCCAATATAACGTGACATGACCATTTTCGAGAACTGGGTCGGGGACATACTTGTAATACGGTACCTCCGATTCCACAAGGTTATATTACAAAGCTAGTTGCTGATGAATAATCTGGGCCACTTGGTTATGCCTATGCAAGTACTCGCCGTTAGCAAGACGAGAACAATCGGAAATAATATGCCTGAGGGATTCGCCCGGACAGTGGCATGGCTGACGATACACACTTCTCTTATTACTATCTTTTATGTACATATTAGTGTAGTGTTACTGTAAAAGGTCGAACTAAAACCTAAGATTTACCAAGTCTTAATGGTAAAAGTCCGAACTGTTCTGTGTTATTCGTTAAATTTCGGACTTTACTACCATTCACTCGGCAAATCTTAGGTTTTACCTCAGAGACATGGCAAATGTTGAAAAATAGTTATGCCGAGACAATTAATACCAAATAATAAGAACAATTAATGAATAATTAATTATCTTAGCCAGCGTAGGTGTTATGTTTGCTAGAAGAAAAAAATATTTTTGCTTATTTTACAGTTCCGAAAATGTTTTAAAACTATGTAGGTATTATTACTATTTATAAATGACAATTAATAATACCAAATGATAAGAACAACTAATAAATAATTAGCTTAGCCAACGTAGGTATTATGTTTGTGAGAAGAAAATTTTATTTCAGTCTATTTAACTTTACAAAAAGCATTTTGAAAATGTTTTAAAATTATGTAGGTAACTTAGCTGCAGCTATTGGCTCGTAATTATAATGTTTAATAAATACTTTCTAATTATATTATATTGCTTTATTCCCAACTAGCTGGTGCCCGCGGCTTCGCTCACGTAACTTAGTTTTCTTTAATATTTATGTATGTACTCGTATACTTAACAGATCATCGTAAAGTTTTGGGGTAAGTACAGAAAAGGACATTTGGTAGGTTCCTACGGGAACGCGGTTAGCAAACCGTTATTAAAATGTGAACGCCTTAATTTCTCTCTAATCCAGATTCCGAAAGTTGCATTCTGCAATATTGGAATTATGTAAGTTTATCATGGTAATCAGTGCCGGATTAAGACAGCGCGGGGCCCGTAGCAAATATGAAAGGGGGCCCTTGAGTTGCATTATCTACTTATTAATTTTACTGTTATAAAACAGTGGTATTACACTGATTTTGTATTAGTCCAAAGCGATTAGATCGAGCGATCGTCAAAACAGAAATAATAACACAAAAGCACGTAAAAACTAAGAAACTAACACGAAATAAAAGGCCGGTAAAAAAAAAACAAAAGTTAAAAAAATACACGCCTGAAAAGTATAAATTAGCATTATAAGCGTTTTTTTTAATCATTACCTTTTCATTGTCAGTTAAGTTTTCAGGCTTAATTTCTTTAATAAATAAACGTAATGAAATAGTTTGTTTCAATATACAAAAGAATATAGTCGAGTGGAGTAGTACCTACATACAAAGCGTAGTAGCACCGCGAGCGGCGACTTCTTTTCGCATTTTTGACGATTGCATGATATCATTCTAAGTGCATTTATGGCTTTTGGCTAAATTCACAAATGTTCAATTTTAAGTTGCCGATAAGTCTAGTGCTGTCACTATCGTTGGACTCTCGTGATAAGTTTCACTCAAAAAATTACGCTCAGGCAGAGATTAGCAGGCTTTAAATACGCGGAGCCCCCTTTCGCGCGGGGCCCGTAGCAATTGCTACTCTTGCTAGGTGGTTAATCCGGCACAGATGGTAATCACAACTTCAGCTGCTGCTAGAGCCTGATTAGTAATCTTCTTTCGTCTTTCTATCAATCATCGTAGTTTGTTATTTACAAAACTTGTGCTTAACACCCCTGAAAAGTATAAGTTAGCATTATAAGCGTGTTTTTTTTTAATCGTTACCTTTTCATTGTTATTTAAGTTTTTTAGGCTTAATTTCTTAAATAAATAAACGTAATGAATTGGTTTGTTTGAATATACAAAAGAAAACAGCTGTGTAAGTAGTACATACAAAGCGTAGCAGCAGCGCGAGCAAAGCGAGCGCGATTTTTTTTTCGCATTTTTTGGCGAAATCATGATGTCATTCAAAGTGCATTCTCAGGCAGAGATGAGTGGCTTTAAATATGCGGAGCCCCCTTTCGCGCGGGGCCCGTAGCAATTGCTTAATTTCTTAAATAAATAAATGTAATGAAATGGTTTGTTTGAATATACAAAAGAAAATAGTCGAGTGAAGCAGTTCATATGAAGTGTAGCATTAGCGCGAGCGCAGCGAGCGCGATTTTTTTTTCGCATTTTTGGCGAAAGCATGACGTCATTCTAAATGCATTTATGGCTTTTGGCTAAATTCTCAAATGCTCAATTTTAAGTTGCCGATAAGTCTAGTGCTGTCACTTTCGTTGGACTCTCGTGATAAGTTTCACTCAAAAAATTACGCTCAGGCAGAGATGAGTGGCTTTAAATATGCGGAGCCCCCTTTCGCGCGGGGCCCGTAGCAATTGCTACTCTTGCTACGTGGCTAATCCGGTACTGATGGTAATCACAACTGATGCTAGAGCCTGATAAGTAATCGTCTTTCTATCAATCATCGTAGTTTGTTATTTACAAAACTCCTGTGCTTAAAACCCTCTTTCCGTGGTTTAAACAATTTATTCTACTCTGATAATGTATTGTCAGCGTTTGCTCTAAGGTATATTATGTAGTACTACCAAAACTGTAATTTTGTGTTATTAAGCCATTATAAGAAAAAAAAGTGATGTGAATTGGTTTTAAAATGTAACTATAAATCCACATAAATGTTTAGGTAACGACCAAAAAGTAATTAATTTTAGTTATATTCTAAAACTTCTCTGTAAACTACGTTCGTAGTTTTGCACTCGGTAGTTAAAATGTATAGAGATTCAGGACTGGTGACGCGAGAGCAAGGGACGTACAGTTGTCCGTGAGAGAAGCAGCTCGTCCTGAGGTCGCCACTTGCAGCCGTCAGTGTCTGCCCCTGCGACTTGTTTATGGTCATAGCGAAGCATACGCACACAGGAAACTGCACGCGCTTAAACTGAAAGGGATAATTATGGGGAATTAGTGGTATACGTGGTATAAACACTGTCTCGCCAACGCCACAACCCGTTAGAATTTCCGCCTCAATGATGTTCCTCTGCAAAGAAACGACTTTGAGTCGAGTCTCGTTCAAAAGTTTTGGCGGAGTTAAATTGCGAAGGAGCATAATCGGGACACCGATCTTTAGCTTGATGACGTGCGCTGGAAGTCCACTTGCAGTAAAGAAAATTGAGAAATTCTACGGGATAATGTGTGGCGTCATCTTGATCGACAACAGTGTTTATCGAAGTGTAAACCACCTCATTCCCCTCAATTTCCGAGAGAATGCTTTCGTTGATCGCGGTTCTATGTTCGACCTATATGTATGTTTGTTCACAATTTTCTCAGAAACGACTGATTCGATTTGAATGGGGTTTTCGCTATTCGACTGCATATTTTTCTTACCTGATGAAGACATTCAGAGATAGACAATAGACCTCTTTAATAAATGACAGCAAATTTTCCGCGATTAATACAATCGTATGTCTACCTAAAACAAAGAGTTAGGCGCGTCTTCGTGGATTGGACGCACCGTAGTATTGTTTTTAATTTTAAAATTAACATAAAGGATTTTTGTGCAAAAAGTACAAATTCGCAGAAATATTATTCATACAAAGTAAATTAGTTGGAAATGATTACGATGCCTACGAAACATCGCCATAACTTTTTCACACAGTGATTTGAAATGAGGCGCCGTCCGAGTTTTAAAAGGCCGTTAAGTAAATAAACCTTATTTTGAGTTACGATCAAAAACTTGGAAAATGTTATCCCTAGAAATTCTGAAGATATACAGATGTTTTTGTTATTCCAATTTATTGGGTTACTTTTAAGCTCATTGTATTTTATCTTTTAAAGAGTTACAGTACTAATTTTGTTTTTAAAATTAAAGTTTTTGTTTTTTAGTCATGCTTTTCTTTACTGAAATGTGACTATCTACAATATGGTATGATATGGTGTAAAAGTCTCTGGATCTCGTAACTGACAAATAATAGAAAAGTACGGACCAGACTGGTCGATGGAGAAAAAGTTGCGCTTTTACGTAGTATGTAAAACTCAAATTATACAAGGTTAGTCAGAAAGGGGGTACTAATCCGAAAGGGTGTTAAAGTCCACATAATAATGAATAACTTTTGTTCTACAACTTTTCCCAAAAGTCAATAGTTTAAGAGAAACAGAAGTTCAAAAATCTCAAAAAAAAATCTCTAAAATCTATCTTTCCCCAGTTATGATCAGCTGTGTTTACATTTTAGGTCATATTTGGGGTCATGAATTAGAAATACCATTTTCTGAATTTGTAACTAAAGCAGGAATGAAGAATTTAAAAAAAAACTAAAATAAAAATCATTTAATTTGGAAAAAAAATTTATCGAATTTTGAAATTTTAACACTTGCTTTTAAACAGTCATCAGTGATACTATAAGTGGGCTTCGGATTAGTACCCCCTTTCCGACTAACCTTGTATATATCATACTCTCCCGACAAGGAAAAACAACTGTCTGGATCATGTCGTTCTCGTGCTGGATACCCACGTTAATGATCACCTTCCTGTTGCTGTATTCCTAGAGATAAATAAATCAACTGGATCTCCACCAAAAAAAACTTCTCTCCGTTAGGACTATGACGAAATAAAAAGGAAATTAATAACCAGGATTTTACTCCTATTCTCAGCACCACAGACCTAGACTAAGCAACAGATATTTTAATATTCAAGCTGTCATAACAAAACATACTAATGTTGTTCACACACCTAATACAAAAACAGTTAAAAAACTCTGGATGACTGCTGGTTTAGTACGATGCCTACGTAATCGCGACAAAATGCACCGACGAGTCAGTAAGTCTCCCAACAATCTACTTAATATTAAAAACTTCATGCACGCGGTACCGCAAGTTTTGTAATTACCTACTTAAAAAACTAAAACGAGCCTATGAAAAAACAGAACTTAAAAAAGCGAATAACAACCCGAGAGCTACGTGGAAAAAAACACGGTGAAGTTCATTACAAAAATTTTCAGGAAACGGTTTTTGCCTTTTCCTGTGTAATTTTGCTTTTGGCAATAACGAGGTTTGCACTGGGGCTTAATTCTCCTAAAATAAATCTTGATAAATCACAACCGAACCAAGGCCGAACCGTTCATTCAGACAGTTCTCAATTTCAAAAGCTGTCGAATTGTTTGACACAAAAAACAAAATCAATCATTTTGAAAGTTTTCGAAAACAAAAACTGACTGACGGCTGTGGTTCGATTGCGTTTGGCAACAATTTATTTTAGGAGAATTGGGCCCCTGGTCGCCGACGATGTGTGTGGTTGTTATTGGTTCCTAGACCAGCTTCCATACATTTTTGCAGATTCTCCTTAAGCCGGGTATCCACTTAGGTTCGCCGTGGTTTGCGAACGCGCCCGCTCCGCAAACCAAACATAATGGATACGTCGTGATCGCAGAGCGCGACTGGAGCACGATCGGAGCACGGCGGAGCGCTCGGGAAGCGGTTTTTTGCGCGATCTCAAAGGGGAGCGCAGTTTGTTCGTGGACGCGAGCGTGTCACGACGTGTTTGTTAAGTTCGCGAACATGGAGTGGTCCGATGAAAAATTTCGACTGGAGACCGGAGCGCGGAATGTTAGTGCTCCTAAGTGTGTACACTGTACACGTTCACGTTCGCGGAGCACACAGTGTTCGCAAACCACGGCGAACCTAAGTGGATACCCGGCTTTAAGTGTGCATCCTGAGTGACGGCGCACGGGCGTATTGCGGATTGCGGAGCGGCTTTACCGTCGATACCTGTCCTTAGAGCACGCGGGAAAGTTGACGCGTACACGCGTGTTTAGTTTTTCGTTTATTTTACTTTCGTTTTAATAATGTCGATATCAAAATTCAAACTTTTCGAACATTTATTTAACGCGCCGTTCATTCCGCCTGCGCGGTGCGCTGTCACTCAGGACGCACACTTATAGACGTCCTGATGTACAGCGTAGAGTTTAGGTCGTCAGTTAAGTAAGTATTCAGTTCTTTCGTAACTGCATAATAAATGCCGTTTTTCCTTGTTTAAAGCTCATAAGTAAAGTTCGATGTTTGTACTCAGGAAGCCAGGCGCGCAGTGGCCGGATATTGGATCTGCTTTATTAGTTTGAGAGAATACATTAGGTGTCGACTTAAAATAAAACCCATTTCAATTGAATGCTTCGTTTTTTTATGTCATTGTTTGGCAAACAAGCCAACGGCTCACCTGATAGTAACTGCTTACCGCCGCCTATACACCGTGAGCCTGAGGTACCTGAAAGATTTTAACCTTCGATTCCGATGCCTAATTGGAGAAGAAAAGCTAGGATATAGTTCGTTGAATAAGGCTTAATTTTCGAAATATTCATTTGTGTTTATGCATTTTCGGATCAAAGGTATTATGTCCGTTTTTATACACCTGACACCGTATATGCAAAATTTTATAATGATCGGTTCAGTTGTTTAGGCGTTAAAATGTAGCAAACAAACAAACTTACTTTCGCATTTATAATATTAAGTTATGATTGAAAAACAACATGGATTAAAGCAGCGTTGATTGAAGTAAAATCGAATTAAAATACATACTGATGCAATCCCAAATCACGAGGTATTCGCAGAACGTTCGCGTCGGACTATTGAATGCTCCAGACTGATTGCGCTGGTTTATTATGTAACATATTGGGAAGCTGCTGTCGGTATTGAGCTACTGTCAGAGCGGTTAGAGCGATTACGCACTGCATCCGATCCGAATCCGTGAAAATACGGATATAAAAAACTCGGACCGAATTCGGATATTGCTTTACGCACTGCATCCGATCCGAATCCGTGAAAATACCGATCTAGATTAAAAATCTCGGACCGAATTCGGATGTTGCTTACGCACTATTCCGATCTCTGATTCAAATTCAAACAATTCAGTACTACGGCTACTTCGATCCGTCAATTGTTTTTCCGAATTAGAAACTCACGGATGACGGATAGAAATCGGATGACGGATGCCGGATGTAGTGCGTAAGCTACCATACAAATAGTTCTATGGCTACTTCGGTCCGTCAATTGTTCTTCTGAATTAGAAACTCACGGATGACGGATAGAAATCGGATGACGGATGCCGGATGTGGTGCGTAAACTACCATACAAATAGATCTATGACTACTTCGGCACGTATTATATACGGATTAGTATTATATACGTATTATACGGATTCGGATCGGATGCAGTGCGTAACAGCGGTTACGCACTGCATCCGATCCGAATCCGTGAAAATACGTTCCGAAGTAGCCATAGAACTATTTGTATGGTAGTTTACGCACTAGATCCGACTTCCATCATCCGATTTCTCTCCGTCATCCGTGAGTCTGAAACTCGCTAGAAATATTGACGGACCGAAGTAGCCGTAGTACTGTATGTACGAACGCTTTCGCATTACCTTGGATTCAAATCGGACATATGCCAAAGATGGCCCCTGAATTGCTTAGATTTAGGTCAGATATCGGATTAGTGCGTAAGTAATATCCGAATTCGGTCCGAGATTTTTAGACGCCAGATCCGTATTTTCACGAATTCGGATCGGATGGAATGCGTAAAGCAATGTCCGAATTCGGTCCGAGTTTTTCATATCCGTATTTTCTCGGATCCAGATCGGATGCAGTGCGTAACCGCTCTGAGGTTAAAATGTAGTTATGTTTTATCAAAAAGGCGGCAGATTTTTGTATTTTCATAATGGCTGCTACACACAAGCCGCCGGCTTATTGCGGCGCGGGTGTAAGTCAATAGGCGTTATACCCGGCGGCCTAGTTAAACACCCGCCGGCAAGCCGCGGTTGCCGCCGGCATTGTGCCCTTAGGCCGTGTCCTGTTCCAAACGCCCTTAAGCGTGAATTACACAGAAACGGCATAAGGCGCAGGCACGGCGCAGGCGCTACGATTTCATACATATTGTGCGAAAAAAAATTGAAGCGGCACGAAAAATGTATGAAAGTGACGCGCCTGCGCCGTGCCTGCGCCTAATGCCGTTTCTGTGTAATTCAGGCCTTAGGCTGCGTCCGGCGCGGCGTGACGCTGTACGCGGCTGACGACTGCTTACGGTCAAAATACACGTCCGATAGCTGCGTCCGGGAGCCGGATCCGACTATCAGCTGATCGGATTCATGAAATACACGTACGATTCTCGTGTCCGATTTTTTCTGGACGACGACGACGCCCGGACGATGCTTACGATTCTGATATCCGATCCGATAGTCTAATCGTACGTGTAATTCATGTTCAAACAAATGTATGACGCGGAGGCCTTCAGATAGTCTGATCAGACTATCGGAACCGACTATCGGAGGCAAGTATCGGACGTGTATTGTGGCCCTTATTATGAAAATTAGTGTTGCTCAGCTATCGACGGTATCAATCGACAGACATAATCAATGCTATTGATGAGTACCAATCGTATCGATAGTATTGAGTTGTGATACTATTGATACTATCGATACTATCACTATAAAACTGTGTTTTACAACAATTACTGGCGATACTATCGATATTATTAGAACTATCGATATTTTTACCCCATCGATATCTGACGAAAATTCAATAGTATTGCATCAGGATATAAGTCATCTTTACCTTAGAATAGAATATTTTTTTATTAACAAGTAGGTAAACTCACGAAAAGTATTAATACTCGTACACTTAATTGTTATGGTTGAGTTCACCATTTGTGTACATCGCATATAAGCACTTTTGCATCAACACAATACTATTGAATTTTCGTTAAATATCGATAGAGTAAAAATATCGATAGTTCTAATACTATCGATGGTATCGACAATAATTGTTGTAAAATCGATAGTATAGTAGATAGTAAATCGATAGTAAGTATTACTTATGTCTATCGATTGATACTATCGATAGTATTGTTAAATTCCAATACTATCGATAGCCCTATCGATAGTATTGGAACGCGAACTCGCAACGACGCACCATGGTAAGAGACTCGCCCGTGACGTAGACGCTTGCGTCGAGTCGGTAACTTCAAAGGTGCGTGTGAGTTCTCTTTAGGGTTTGGGTCCCGGGACGTCTCGTGTCTCGAAGTCCCGGGACTTTTCGTAATTTTTGTTGTCTCGAGTCCCGAGACTTTCGGGTGGAGACTCGAGACGAGACAATATTGTCTAAATTGTTTTGTTATCATTTTTATTTTCAAATAATTGAAGGAGCCTAGTGCCATCTGTTAGTTTAATGAATAATAACTACTGTATAAAGCCTTCAACACAATTAAACCGACATCTGTTGAAAACGAGTGTTCTCCTCGTCCGGTGTCATTATTACAAAAATCTGATTGTCGGATAAAGCTGTTGACGCTCTGATTTTTTCACAAGCCTCTTTTATTAAATCAGCAATGAAGTCTAATTAATGAGTTAGTAGATTATTTAAAAGACTGATTTATGAGTCTGTTTTATTATTTATATTTAGATTATTTACCTAATTATAAAAAAAAAACTTAAAAGTCTCGAAGTCCCGGGAATTCCCGGGACTTTGACTGTAGGCTATCTCGTGTCCCGGGACTTTGAAATTGTCGGGAATTCCCAAACCCTAGTTCTCTTTTACTTGGCATTTTGGAATGACAAAATAGCTTCGAACCACGCACCCACAAAGATGGACACGCACCGTTGGAAGAGCCTCAGTGCAGTGCGTGGCTGTGGGTGTTTATGGGCTGTGTGTGGATCATCCGTAAAATCACGCACCGTGGGAAGCCACCTTTAGAAATTTCCAGAGTGACCATCGATATGACGTCAACCCTGCGCTGAAAGCAGCGTCCAGCGTCAGGTAAGTGCGTATACAGTAGAAAGCGGGTTGCCGGCGCCGATCTGTCAGCGCTTGTCGGTGCTGGTCCGCTCAATTAGTCAGCATAGATAGTTTCTATACTGTGTGGCGAACCAGCGCCACCAAGCTCCGAACATCGCTGACAAGTTCCGACCTGCTCCGATTAGCGCTGGTAGGCCGTCATTTGTTGCTGTATTTGCAAGGGAATAAGGCGTATTTTTGTTAAAAAATGCCAGCATGCTTCTACCCGCTTCCTTTACGTAGCGGTTACCTGCACGGACCAGTACCGATAAGCGCTGGTAGGTCGGCGCTGGTTACCTGCTTCCTTTATGTATACGACCTAACGTTAGACGCCACTCCTAGCATCTGCGACAGACCACGGAGGTTCTGTCATAAACAAACAACCAACATAAATTGGGCCCTCACTCCGTACATTTTGCATGATACCATGTGTCAATATATAACATACAAAATATTCCCCTAATTGAAGAAAATGACGTCATTAAGGCATTGAACAAGCTGAAACTAGACAAAAGCCCGGGCTCGGACAACCTAGCAAACGAGACTCTAAAGATAGCTGCCCCGATACTAGCTACACCCTTTACAAATTTATTCAACTCTATCCTCGAATCTGGAGAGACACCCACTCAATGGTCTGAATCGAACATAATTCTACTATATAAAAAAGGCGACCCGAATGATATTGGGAACTATAGACCTATAAGTCTGCTGCCGAGCGCTTATAAGCTATTTTCTACAATCCTGACCAATAAAATCAGCTCCACATTAGAAACAAGACAACCCGTCGAACAGGCAGGATTCAGAAAAGGCTTCTCTACCATCGACCATATACGCACACTCGAACTTCTCATCGAGAAATATCAAGAGAGAAATAGGCCACTGTACTTGGCATATATTGATTACAAAAAAGCATTTGATTCGGTGTCACACAACTATATCTGGGAAACTCTAGCAACACAGAATGTGGAAAACGAATATATAAGAATAATCAAAAGCATATATAGGAAGAGCAAAAGTAGAGTTAAACTAGAAACAGCCGGTTCTTGGTTCCCTGTAAAGAGAGGCGTAAGACAGGGAGACCCAATGTCACCTATACTATTTATAGCCACATTAGAGTCGATAATAAGCAAGCTTGATTGGAATGAATGCGGTATAAAAATAAAAACTAAATATTTAAGTCACCTACGTTTTGCCGACGACTTGGTGCTGATATCAGAGAAAGGGAAAGAACTACAGCACATGGTAGAGTCACTAAACAAAGCTAGCAAGCTCGCCGGGCTAGAAATGAACCTCTCAAAAACTATGGTAATGACCAACAGCACCAAGGTACAAATATACGTCGACGATGAGCCTCTCCAATATACCGAAAAGTACATTTACCTAGGCAAACAAATAAGCTTCGACAAACTTAATAACTACCAGGAGACTGAGCGCAGGGCCCAGTTAACATGGAATAAGTACTGGAGTTTGAAAGAAATATTTAAGAGCAACATGCCAATCAAACTGAAGACTAAGGTTATGAATTCTTGCCTTATACCATGCCTGACCTATGCTTGTCAGACATGGAAATTTAACAAAAACATCAAAAATAAAATTATAACATGCCAACGAGGAATGGAACGGAGTATGCTAAACATAAAAAGAATAAATAAAATAAGACATACAAAAATACGCAACATTACAAAAGCAACAGATGGTTTAGCACAAGCTCTCGCATTAAAATGGAAGTGAGCCGGTCACATAGCACGCCTGCAAGATCAAAGGTGGACAAAAAGAGTGACAGAATGGAGGGGGCCAGTGGGCAAAAGAAAGAAAGGGAGACCTTGCAATAGATGGGAAGATGAAATTAAACGCTCAGCGGGTCCAAACTGGATGCAAACAGCGCAATCCAGAGAAAACTGGCTCAATTTGGAGGAGGCCTTTACCTGCAGAGGGGTTCCTACAGAATAACTTTTACTATACTTAATAAAAAAAAAAAAAATATTAACGTGTCTAAAATTCTTTTATAAAACTGTAAGTACTAACATAAAAACAACAAACTACCAATATTTTTTAATACTAACAAATCTAGATAGGTAACTTTGTAAATCAACATTTTCTGTAAGAAATAAAAGGCTTTTTTATTTTTATTTTATTTATTTATGTGTCAATAGTATAAACAGCTCTATTTTATTATCTATCAAGAATTTCAATCCAGTTTGAGGTACAGTAATACGATGGTAAGTGGAATAAACAATTTACCTAGCAACGCGACCACTAAGTAGCCGATCGCGTTGCTCTAAAAAAACAATTTTATTTTCTTCAAAGATCACAAAAAACCCTTTGAAGTCTAAAAGGTATTATTTGTTCTTATTTTAAAACACTTGGAAAATGGCGACATCAAACGCTCGACGCGATCAAAAGGTTTTACATTAGTAAATGGACCTTCACAGAAATACTTTAGTTATTATATAAATAAAAATTAAAAGAAATCTGTGTTGTAGCTTATATACCAACTAGCGCCGGCCCGCACGTCGCTAGAATACGTTTTAGGGCTGAAATTGCGTAAAGCGGGCGCCCGCGACGGGCACCCGTTGCGTATCGACGCGCGTAATCACGCGGGTGGACTCCGTTGGGAACGCGGCGGTCCCGGTTGCGGGTACCCGTTGCGGAGACCGGATTATTTTATTTCCGCAGTGTCGCTAGTTCAATTTTAACGGTGTGCATGTACAGTCGTGTCGATGGAGAACTTAATATATTATTACAAACTTAATTTTACGTGCCGCGAAGCCGAACACTCCGGTGTACATCTCCCGCCTATACTACACCACTAAGGCGGAGGACATCGAGGAGTACGTGCGCCAAAGGACCAAGTACACGGCGAGAGTGCAGCTGCTGGAATCGCGCCGCAATGTCAACTTCAGGGCATTCGTGGTGCGAGTACCAACTTGTCTTCTGCACCTCGTCATGGAAGAGGAATTTTGGCCGCAGGGAGTGGTGTTCCGTCGCTTCCGCGGACAAGTGCCACACGATCGCACAGCGGATGAAATAGTGCGCAAGTGAAGTGTTTTTACTAACATAGGCTTATGTTTTATTACTAACATAAACTGTATTATTTAACCTATATATGTTAGTTTTTAAGGTATATATTTATGAGCCAAAGTTGCCTGAAAATAAATGAGTTTATTATTATTATTATAACATAGCAAAACGAAGACAACCAAAAAAAAAACGTTAGCCAGTAAGCCGGTTTATTGAACGCACGCGCGTGCCCCCGCGACGGATTCCGTCACACGGAGGCTTGAGCCGTTGCGCGGGCGCGGGGTCCGCCTCTCAGTGACGGACGCCCGCGCAAGTCCCCGCGACGGAGCACTTTATAGAACCGCGCGGGCGTCCGCTTAACGCAGTTTCAAGCCTTAAACCTTAAAACCTTCCAGAAGAAATTACCTAAATTAAGATGAAAACCGCATCAAAATCCATTGATTACCCGGTTGCGTACCGCCCGTCGTCCCAGGACAACACTTAATTGTCTTATTATATTGTGTCTATAATTACCGTGCTTGAGGTTTTAATTTAAAAGCAGTAAGGCTTGTTGCACACGTACCTACCACTACACCACAACCACACCACAACAACAACACGTGGGCGGCACGTGGGCGGGCACTAATTAGTTTGAAAATGAATGAATACTTTAATTCACACGGATCACATATTGCCGCCAAATTCAACTGTGTGGGTGATACCGATCACATCGCAACCAGGGCCAGATTATCCATAAGGCGGATTAGGCAACTGCCTAGGGGCCCCGCATCGACTAGGGGCCCCGTGCACGCACCAAGAAAAAAAAAACGTTTCATCGAACGTTTTTTTTTTTTAAAATTTGTATACCTACTTCCTCAATATTATTCCTTTTTTTCGACGCATGTTGTCAGTTGATAAAATACTTCATACATACTAGAACTAAAAATAGCTGTATTTGTCGGTATAGGTAAGATAAGCGTTAATTCGAAACGCAGCCGGCGCGCATTCGGCTGATGAGTTAGACTTTGACTTTTAGAGATTGAAGTAAACGGATACCAAAGGAGTCGATCTGATCGACTCGACTTTTGTAATAGAAAAATGTATTTTAAAAAGTAAGAAAAGGGTCCCCGAGAATTGCATTGCCAAGGGGCCCCGATAAGGTTAATCCGGCCCTGCTCGCAACCACCAGCGACAACGCGCACACTAGTGCCACTAGGCCGGCCTCCTCGCAAACACAACGTTGCGTCGACGCAACGACACCGCGCGCACGCCTGCGCCCTCCCACTATCCATAACGTAACTTCATCTCAACTACTAGCGACAACGCAACCACGTCGACATTTTGTAGTTACCACAACGCAACTGTAAGAAACTGCAGCGACACTATTCACACGTAAGCGCTGCTTGACCACTTTTTCTCGCTGCGATGTGGTGTGGTCGTGATACGTATGTATTCTCCCTAAGCAGACAAACAGACAGACGCCAAACGCAACTTCAATTTGTACTATTTAGAGGTAGAGATGGCATTCAAAAACAATGTGTTCAGGATGTTAGAGTGAGAAAACACTATACGAAAGCTACGCGGTAGAATGAAAGCAAACGTTACATGATGGTCCTTGCCAAGAAGCGTAGTTTCCGTATTCAATACGTCCCCCAAGGAGAGATGAGTTGGGTACGCTTTTGTAAGGACATAAACAACTGAAACATGTACGACAGTGCAAAGCATATCCCCACGAGGCAACGAATAAGGAATTATGCACACGAGGACTTCACAACGCGCAGACGATGCGTGGTTCAGAACCGCGCGTCAACTGCGCCAGCAAGTGCTATAAAAGCAGAGGTAAAGTATACAAGCTGCGACTGCAAGGCGTTTCCAACTCGTCTTGAGGCCGGGGGCCCAATTCTCCTAAAATAAATCTTGATAAATCGCAACTGAACCAAGACCGAACCGTTCATCATCATCATCATTCGGCCGAAAGACGTCCACTGCTGGACATGGGCCTTCCCCAAAAGGGAGGGTTTGCCGTAATCGCCACGCTTGGCAGGCGGATCGGCAATCGCAGTATGGTTGTTAAAATACTCAGAGAACGCTGCTGCCCATCCTCTAGCTAGAGAATCCCTTAGTCGCCTTTTACGACACCCATGAGAAGAGACGGGGTAGTGCTATTTTTTAAGTCCGGCACTACATGAGGCCGAACCGTTCATTCAGACAGTTTTCGTTTTCAAAAGCTGTCAAATGGTTTGACACAAAAAACTAAACCAATCATTTTGACAGTTTTTGTAAACCAACACTGACTGACGGTTGTGATTGGCAACAATTTTGTTACTAGAATTGGCTGTCTGATTCCAGGAACTCTGGGAATTCATAACTAGTAGAGTGTATAGTATGGAAGCGACTTCTTAAAGTGATTTATTAAAAAAAAAAAACCGGGATTTTTGGATTGCATAATTATTTAAAATTAATTTTTAAGCCCCGATGCAAATATGTGTGTATATAGAGTAAGAAGAGGAGTGGTGTGTGTTAGATAAACCAAAAAAATACAATTAAAATAATTGTCCCGGAACCGCAGGATTTTTTCGATACAAAAGCTCATTCTATATTAGCCAACATCGCAAGTTTAGGTGAATATGCATCCGAATATCCAATTCTAATTATGAGGCAGCCCCATAACATATTGGTGCTCGTGACTGTACTCGCGCAGCTCAAAGTTGTTTGTAGAAGAAACAGTAATAGAAAGTAAGCTTAGCTACGCACAGCACAGCGCAGCATAGTTCAATATTGATTAGTCACCCTCAAAAAAAGTTCCTAGAATCAACTATGACCTTTCTAAAAAAACTATGAACTAAATAAAACTAGGGCATGCCCATTTTAGTTTATAGTTTTATTATGATATATTTTTCTTTATTTGTGTTATAGCCCAGTCGCCAGGTAGTTTTCACTTGCAAAAGATCCGTTAGTCCTGAATTTTGGATACGTATTATGTTTAGGTGTTTTTGTGAAAATATCAAGTTTTCGACCTGGAATGACCTCGGCGCGCTAGAAAAAAATACTTGAGGCAGGAATTGTAGGGTTTTTAATTGTGTACAAAACTGGTTGGATTTATTTGTGGTGTAAAACCCATAGATAAGGAGTTATTTAATAAAAACTAATTTTCGGGATCTTTAATCCAAGATGGCGGAGCGCACCGAGGTTGCTCAAGGTCGAAAACTTGATATTTTCATAACACCTAAACATAGCACATATTCCAAAATTCAGTACTGACGGACCTTTTGCAAGTGAAACCCCTTTTTTGCGACCTGGCGACTGGGCTATTATGTAAATTATTGTTTGTGTAACTAAAAGTTTGACCTTTCCAGAACTAAAATTGCTACTTGGGATAGATAATCTACTAGATAGATAGATACTTAGATTCATACAGGGTGTAAACGAATTCGTGTAATTTCTTCAAACCACGCGGTCTACTGGTGGGGTTACTTACGCTTGTTTCATCGAAAAAAAAATGCCAAATTTTCACTTCCCAAACAAGTTTCTGCATAATTTCATTTGCCAAATTACTACTTAGCAAATAAATTGCAACGCAAACCTAATGTTTGGCAAGTGAACGTTTAAACAATAAGTTGTTTACCAACTAGTACATTAATCAATTTTAATGTAGTCAAATATTTCAGTTGGTATAACATATTTTACGCAAAAAAAAAAAAACGTTTCTAGCACTCGCCGGCCGATGCCGCGGCACGCTCGCTTCGCTCGTGCGTTGTGTGGTCACAGTTATAACTTTTTTTTTTTCTTTGTAAAATCCTCATGGATGCCCATCGCCCGGGGTAGGCAAAGGGGTATACCGGGCTCTTACCGGCTAAAAACCCACGGTGTTCCTTCTCCTGACCCTTGGCCGGGGTCGCGGGATTCGCAGCTGCATGCACCGCGACCCCGGCAGGTCTCGGTCCACTAGCCCCTGCCAGACCTCTTCGTCTGTGGGGCCTTGCCCCACGTCCTCCTGAGAGGAGCGCGCGGAACACTGCGCGCCGCCTTCTCGGGCCTGTTACTGGTCGGGTGACGGGACCTCTAACCTGCCGCCCGCAGGCCACACACTAGGGTGGCCGGAAGTCGTCTCGCGCCCTACGGCGGCGCCCGGTGCGTCTGGCGCAGGAAGGGAGAGTGGCAGCTGCCTCTCTCTCTCTCTCCGCTCCCTCCTTGGTCTCCATCACCTCCTCGCAGAAGGAGGTGACGGCTTCCCACGCACTCTCGCTCCCGACCATGGACAGAACCACGGCCGGAAGCGAGAGGTAACCACCGACTGCCGCGACTAGTTCACGGCGCCGCGTTGCCCACGCAGGACACGCCTGCAGCGTGTGCAGCGCCGTATCCTCAGGGCAGTCGACGCAGTGGTGACATCCGGGCGTCTGCTCCCGGCCTATGCGACACAGGTGCTTTCCGAAACAACCATATCCCGAGAGCACTTGCGTCAGCCGGAAGCTGAGGGCGCCATGCCGCCTCACCACCCTAACTTTACTGTCGCGCAGTCGGCTAAAATTAAACCCGTATATATTATAACTTAACAATATAATAACATAACATATCAAAACATTATTTTAACGTTCATAGTTCACGTACAATAACTAACTTCGGCCCGGTTAAACTTTAACAAGGTAAACACATGATTTCCAAGCTAAGATAGGTAAGTAAAACAAAACATCAATCAAGGTATAATATTTCAGTCGCTTCTACTGGAACAAACATGAACTTAACGTTTAAGTGTTCCTATTAACTTGATACACTTGGAGCCAATGTTGACAGTCGTCTCAATTTACTGCTGCATCGGGTTTATTAAAGACTGGTGGTGTTGTTATTGATAGAATGTGTAATTTGAAAATAACAGTTTCAGAAGTCGGTGGCTTTTATTTTTTTCAGTGTAGAATTGCACCGACTTCTGAAACTGTTAATTTTATATTCACTCTTTTTTATTTCACTCTTTTTTAGGGTTCCGTAGTCAACAAGGAACCCTTACAGTTTCGCCATGTCCGTCCGTCCGTCCGTCCGCAGCTTAGCTCAGAGACTCTTAGTACTAGAAAGCTATAATTTGGCACGGATATACATATAAATCACGCCGACAAAGTGGTAAAATAAAATCATGAAAAATATATTTTTTTAGGGTGCCTCCTGTACGTCTAAGTGGAGATATTTTTTTTTCTCGTCTACCCCATCGTGTGGGGTGTTATTGGATAGGTCTTTCAAAAATATTGTGGGTTTGTGACACTAATTTTTCTATTAAGGAATCCGTTTCTGAAATATTAAGCTTTAAAGTGCAAATTTTTGTTAGGGTCAAGTGCCCCCCCCCCCCCCCCTGCCAGCTAAACGGTTAGTTTTGGATATGTGAAAAAAATTACGGCAGTAGTATATACAACGAAGTTAAAAGGAAAACCATCACAGCTAAGTAAGTTTTACAAGTGTACGAGCAATAGTCGACCAACCGGAAAAGTAAAAATTTCGTACAAATTCCATTGAAAAATTACTAAGCCCTCTTCTTAGTCCGCATTATTGTGCAACTACGGAACCCTACTACTGCGCGTGGTCCGACACGCACTTGGCCGGTTTGTTTTAGAAAGATTTTCATCAGAACTGCCTGAATATGTGTTTTTTTTAATAAATCTTCAAGTTACACCGTAGTTTATGTCGCGTTAAGTTCCCTAGTAAAGTGTGAAATGCCTGAGATGTGCTATGCAGTGGTTGTCTAATACACGGAAACTGACCGAGCGGACCATCTCAAGCCTCAAGGTGTCTATTCCCGTCAAATGTTATGGGTAGAAACCTCATGAAATAAAATTGAAATATATGAAAAAAACAAAAAAATTGTGGTGTAAAAAATATGTCAATCGATTCTCCTAGTGATTCTGAACAAACTAGTTTCAGGTTTAGTATATACTAAAACTAAGCTTGCATAATGATTGTGCGGCTTAAGTGTGAAGTTGGCTGTGAATAAACCTTAAAAAAAGTAAAAACCGACTTCAAAGAAATACTAAAAGGAGTAAAATAATTACCATAATATAAAATTAACAGTTTCAGAAGTCAGTGGCTTCTATTTGCTTCAGTGTAGAGTTGCACCGACTTCTGAATTAACCCCCTCCTTCATAACCCTTCATAAGCTTTGACGTAGTCGGGCATAAAAAGTCCTTTCAAATTATACCTTACACGATCTATTGAAAACATTCCAAAGGGGGGGAGGGGTGCATGTCTCCACGCACCCCCTCCTCTTTTCCAGTAGTCAGTTCCCAACAACAAATATAAACAAAGCAATATTAGTAATTTGAGAATTTTGCTTTGATCCGATGAGGAGTTCCGTTCCATATCTCTGAAGTTCATGGTCTAATCATAACAAAATTTATATGGGACCAATCGGGAATCCCTTTCGAACAAAAAAAGATTTTTTCAAATCGGTTCATAAATGACGGAGATATGAGGTAACAAACATAAAAAATAAAAATAAACCGAATTGAGAACCTCCTCCTTTTTGAAGTCGGTTAAAAAATAGAATTAAGTCATCTATTTGGAAAAAACGAAAGGACTTTCCGAACAACCTATTATTTAGCTAGTACAACAGAATAGTAACTTCACTGTGAAGGGCGGGCGTTTTCGGAGAATGACTATTGTTGGCTGTTAGATAGTGCTAATTGGCTAAAATCAAAATAGCATTTACCTTTTAGAAATGGGCCAACCATAGTATAAAACAAAGTCGCTTCCCACCGTCGCACAGAGCGGCCGCCCCATACTTGGAAGCGGTCAAAATTATTTTTAACAAATTAATGATGCCGAATGAATAAAAACGTGTTAATTAATTTAATTATCATTTTGTATCTCTTTGGACATCACGGCTCATCTTCCGTGCGAAAGATGTCCGGTCCTTTGGAAGGCATACACGGGGACACAGGTCCAGCGCGCAGAGGCCCCTTTGAGAGCTTTAATCTAAAATGGGGTGGGGCACCAACCCGGGACTATCCACGGCTGCACTATTGGAGTCCATATCCAGGTGGGTGCAAGACTATTGTAAAATGTGGTGAAAAATATCTGGATTATGGGAAGGGGTGTTAGGTGGACTGGATAACTTCTATTGCCGGAAGAAAACGGCGTCTGCCTTTCAAGCTTAAATTTGAAATATATTGGCAGACGGTGACTCACCAGCTCACTAGCTGGGCCCCCTGAAAAGCCGCCAGTACATAGGCGAAGGGGGCAACAGACGTGTAATTATCATTATTATTTTAGTTTACGAGTAGTCAATATCATCCACTGTTGAGTAATTTTATAGGTTCTAAGGGAAGTGTTCGCTATAAATAGCGTTGAATCTCTATATTAGCGTTGAATTATTATTACCTACACAGATTATAAAAAACTGTTAAAAGGTTATTATTAGTTAGATTTACTTCTTTATTGACAGTACTGAAATAGACATAGGGACCTAACGAGTACTGAAATGAAAAAATCAAGTAGGTATTTTAGACATGTAGGTATGTATTTTATTAATTTAGAAAGATAGTTTCAATCGGATTCTACAGCTTGGCAAGCTTATGTCGCACTGTGCGTCTGTACGCTTAGATCTTTTAAATTACGCATTAGATTTTGATGCGGTATTTATCTTAATTTAGGTAATTTCTCCCGAAAGGTTTTAATGCTTCGACTGCCATCACTTATAAAACAATAGATTTTTAATTGTTTTGTGCGGAGTTGGGAGCGGAGCGGTTAAGCTATAAAACATACCGAGCGAAGCCGGGGCGGGTCGCTAGTTTAACCGGTTGCGTACCGCCCGTCGTCCCAGGACGACACTTAATTGTCTTATCTATTGTGTCTATAATTACGGTGATTGAGAGTTTAAATAAAATAAAAATGAAAATTCTGAATTTATTTAAAATGCGAAACCATTTTAAATTCATTTACCAAATAGTAAATTCACCAGTAACGCCATGCCAGTTCCCTTTCTATGTTATAAATAAATTTTATATTTAACTACAGATCGCCCGCGGCTTCGTCCGAGCGGATTTCGATTATTAAATCGCGTACCTACTCCGCGTATTTCGGGATAAAAGTAGGCTATGTCCTTCCACGGGTTTCAGACTATATACTCTTTCAGAGAGGAGGCGGGCGCGGGTGCTAGGCCGAGCACGTGTAAATCAAAATATATGTAGACACCAGTTGCACTCACAGTGCTCCCGCGAGTCGAGCGTCTGCGTGAGGCGGGCGCGGTCGCGGGTGGCGCGGGTGTTTCTAATGGGTCAGTCCACCCGTATCGTTCACAGTGATGTATCGTCTGTAAGTACTTGTTCACGTTAACTCGCGGACGCGGTGGCGGGCGCGGTCGCGAAATATCAAACGTATGGCATAATATGCAAGTGTTCACGTACAAAACGCAGGTGCGGGCTATGTAGCGGGCGAACTCGCGACGGGAGCGTGCGGCGCGCTCGCGATTATATCAAACGTATGAAGTTGTTTGCGAGTGTTCACGTCGAACTAGCGGCGGAGCGCGCGATTAACTCGCGTCGTCAGGTAAGATCAACCCGTTTGAACTTGTCGCTGGAAATGATAGCACGTTTTTCATCATGTCGTTTAATACAGAAGCTTTATCAGTGCTATTCAGGCAAGAACTCCAATTTGGCAAAGCAAACATCATTACCATATGAACAGAAACGTTCTTAATAAGTTATGGAAAGAAATTATTGAATTATTTCTTGATATGGAAGGTAAATAAAAAGTATTCATATTTATAGGTATTTTAAACTGCTTTATTTTTGTAACTACAGTATAAGGTATGAAATCCCAGTTTAGGAATGAATTTTCGATCAAAATAAAAGGTCGTCGTCCATGTTTACAACCTCTGATAACACGTCACAGTCGCGCAAACGCCTGGCGGGCAATGTGAACACGAACTCGCCAAGTCCACCGCGCCCGCCACCGCGCTCGTACCCGCGAGTTGTACGTGAACAAGCACTTAGGTGACTGCGCGTGTGGTTCTAAACCATTTTGATTCACCCGTGTGCGTCGTACGATAGCTCGTTCGGCACTACTGTGAACATGCAGACGCCAAGACCCAAGCGCCCGCGCCCGCCCCCGCTCCCGCTAGCGCAGTCTGATTGACCTCTATCTCTGTACCAAGTTGCATTAAAATCAGTTCAGTAGTTTAGTCGTGAAGAAGTAACAAACAGACAGAGTTACTTTCCCATTCATAATATTGTTCGGCCTAGTCCTTTCCCAACCATGTTGGGATCAGCTTCCAGTCTAACCAGATGCGGCTGAATACCAGTATTTTATACAGTGTGACTGCCATCAGACGTCCACTACTCAGTTAATGGTGTGTCGGTATCCTAAGGTTAGACCGGTTAGGGTATGCCGCACTAGCTGCGGTAAGACCTGTGATGGAGTAGTGGCTGGAGAGGCGGCATGGCGCCTTCAGCTTCCAGATGCTCGGGACATGGATGTTTCGGGAAGTACCTGTGTCGCATAGCCCGGGTGCAGACGTCCGGATGGCACCACTGCGTCGAATTCTTTTCTCGTGTCGGCGCGAGCTATACGACAATAGCTCATGCTGTGGTGAAAAGATTAGCCAGTCAGCAAGGTTGTAGCGGGGCTGACTGCCCAGGGTGCGCCGGACGTACTTAAGTAGTCACTCATGGAGGCTCTTTTTATGCACCCCAAATCTACCAAACTGCGTCGACTGCCCCGAGGACACGGCGCTGCACATGCTGCAAGCGTGCCCTGCGGTGGGCGACGCAAAGCCATGATCTAATTGCGGCAGTCGGTGGTGACCTCTCGCTTCCGACCGTGGTTCTGTGCATTATCGGGAGCGAGAGTGCGTGGGAAGCCTTCGCCTCCTTTTGCGAGGAGGTGATGGCGACCAAGGAGGGAGCGGAGAAGGAGAGAGAGGCGACTGCCACTCTGCACGGAGGGGTCTCGATGTGTTATGAACGGTCGGTCGCTCATCCTCGGACTGAAGGCGGCAAGTGCAGCTTAACCTTACAAATCGTATGAACCACGCGGTTATTAATTAGCCATGAGCCCTTTAATCGCGTTATAATATTAAGTCAGCATATGTACCTAAGACAAGCTCAGTCACTGGATTCTTTTAAAAAAATAGTTAAAGATCATTTCTTCTCTCAACACGCTTCTAATTAATTCCTCATGATATCATCATCAATCTAACTTGTTTTCCCTATCACATAATATTATATTACATCTGTATATAACAATATTTAATTTTATATGTATTATGTCTATGTATTGTGTATAGTATACATTTTGCAGCAGTACACCACGGACTACCCCCCTATCTTATTCATTGTCTTCCTGTTCATCCAAAGGTTGTCTGGTAGATATCGCTATCAGCGATGAGACCGTCATTGTACCCTTCAATGTATGTCATTGTATATGAGCTCTGTTACAATTTTGGTGTACAATAAAGTATATTCTATCTATCTAAAACATACATACTGAACCTAGGGGATTGCTCACTTAATGAATCTGTCAGACTAATGGAATTGTGGGCTTGGACGCGAACAACATTACACAATCGCTAAACCGAGCAAACTATAATATTTACATTGCAACTTTACATTTAATGCTGTACGCTGCACATAAGCACTAGTCTAACTAAAGCCACTTTATAAACTGCGGGTTTTTAGTAAATATAGCTCAGTGAAGTAATATATACTTCACTGAGTTGAGTATGCTAATATGCTCTGTGCTGCTATTTATTCACATCTGAAGTAACCACTTTTGTTCTATACAGTATGACTAGTTCGTCGCTTTAAATCGGAAAACTATGAACTTCTATTTATTCTGTACAACTTTCATTAAAGAAAAAAACAGAAATTCGTGAAAAAAAAAACAGTCTCACTGTATATCGTTGGCAACCAGTGAAAATCTCATTATTGCCAAAAGGAGGAGGCGGAAAAAACAGTTTACTGAAAAATTTTGTATGGAACTTCACTGTTTTTTTTTTGTTGTTTTATCATAAATGGACCGTTACCTACTAAATCATGTAATTAATATTTAAACATGAATTAGGTATTGAAATATTAAAAAAAAAAACTCAGTCTGTCAAATGCGAATTAAGAAGTAAGCTTGAAAAAAAAAATTGGATTTTTGTCGTTAAATACGGTAATATTGGGGTAAACAGGTGCATTATTCAAAATCAACTTCTTCATTTGTATTCAAATTGAACTCAGGCCAGTCGTAAATATGAGTCGTGATTTTCTTGCTAAATATGACATAAAACTTGTTAAACAATAATTTACCATTTACGAGGTTTTCACCGGTCGCCCACGATATCGTAAAAAAACATCTTCCCAGACAATCTCGACTAGTTTATCGTTAACTAGCGATCCGCCCCGGCTTCGCCCGGGTGCAATGTAATATACATATAAACCTTCCTCTTGAATCACTCTATCTATTAAAAAAAACCGCATCAAAATCCGTTGGTTAGTTTTAAAGATCTAAGTATACATAGGGACAGACAGCGGGAAGCGACTTTGTTTTATACTATGTAATGAAGAGCGGACCAATGTAATTTCATTATCTCTGTACATCTATATATACAACATCAGTAATATTCTCTAGATAGATTACACGCCCTCGATGGTACCTGCAAGGAATACTAACGACAATGAGGAATGTTTCCACCCACACAGACTAACAGAGGAATTGCGAAACCTAGCTCCGTGTGACGTCACGATTGAAATATCACACACTGTCGTTTATCTTCCTACTGGCTGTTAAATTAATAGTCTGTGTCTCCAAGCGGAGGCAACCGAATGGTAGGGGAGCCCATGAAGGGATTTTGGGAGTTACTCGAGCGCGTCAGATTAATTCTTGCACCATGTTGAGTACCTCCACATTTTTTTTTTTTCTATTGGACTGCTGTAGGTCGTCCTAGGGGACGGTTTCTACGTAACCGGGCAGTTATTGGCGAGACCTGAAGGGTCTCCAGCCAATGGGGGGGAAGTAAAATACTTAACCTAAGCTAACTACTTGTACTGCACTAACATCATGACTACCTGCAACAACAGCACTAAGGGCGACCCCTAGTGGGACTCGGACCTCGGCTTAGGTCGTTGCTGGCGTGGACATAGGGGGAGGAGACAGCTTGATGAGGGCTGAATTATCGGTGTGACTGCGGAGTCTGAAGAGACGACCGGCTCTACGACGGGAGGGCTCGGTGGTTCATGACCGGCGGCGGTGGGACGTCGCGACGGGCCTCGTCGGCGAGGACGGTATGCCGGACGGCGGCGGACGTTGTGTATTGTGCTGGTCGATTTACTCGCCTCCTGGAGGAGGGTTATTTCGTCATCGGGTTCTAAAAGTGAGTAACTCCACCATGTATATGCCCTTTTTATAGGGCCGCGCGTCTAGGGCAGCTCATCAGAATAGTAAAAAAAATCGATCGTTAGAAATACTCGAGCGCGTCAGATTAAGATAAGGTGGGTTAATTACATGCTGAAAAGTGTGCATTTCAATAATCTGACGATTGGAACGTGACGTAAGGGAGTGGGAGGACCACAAACATGCAAAAAAAAACGTCACCTCGACATTCTCGAGCGCGGTGGTTTTTTTTTTTTTTTGTAGGGAATAGTTCTAGGATAACAGGAAAAATATAATCTGCCGATTTTCACAAGCCGAAGTAACAGAAATCGTCAATATATGAATATAGTTAAGTGCGTACAGCTGCAGTGAAGCATGTATTTCCCACTCCGCGCCTCTTTCCCTTTCACTCTCTCGCATCGCCCCACACTAGGGATGAAGATGAAGATTAAAAAATAAAACATTTTATGTACCTAACTAACTATTTTTATCTGAATATGCAGGGTGGTCATTTGAGATGGGGCATGAAGGGCAGCTACCTTAACCATTGTAGCTACAGGAAAATGTCCTTAGAAGACCACCCCTAACTTTTGGAATAATTTCTATAACATTCACAGATTTTGAAAATAATGTACAGACAGCGAGAAAAAGGGTACTTCTCACTAAACATTTTTATGATGCCAATCGATCCTATTTCCCATAAAGATCAAAGTCAAATAGTTTTTATTTCAAGTAGACCAGATCCCTGGTGCTTTCAAATGGTCAACACTAGGGGCTCGGTTCCAAGTAGTAGGTCCTTTGGAGAAGAATCGGCAAGAAACTCCATAGACACTCTTTTAAAAAAAAGTAAATGGTTTGACAATTTTCATTGTAGTAATGTGAGAACAATGCAGAATAATGAACATGCAGTTAACAAAATGAAAAGCAAAAGACTCTTCCGGATCAACTGAGGTTGGACTACTAGAAACGTCAGAAATCACAAAAAAAACTCACTTGTGATGGGTTAGTTATGTTTAGCCACCTTAACCGTTGTGGCTACTGAAAAATGTTGTGACGAGAAAGATCAAACTTAAAAAAAAAAAAACTGATTTCAAAGATATTGAAAAAAAAAATTAGTACAGTCAGCAACAAAAACTTGCAGTTCTCACAATAACATTTTTATGGTACGGTCAGCATCAAAAGTAGCTGAACATTTGAGTTTTTAAACTTTGCATTAATTAGATAACTAATTGATAGGAAGCAAACATTTTAAGGCATACTTAGAGCTATATCTAGCAGCTCTAGGTATCTATTAAACTTTTTGTCTTAAAACAATTCGTTTTCTATTTAATGCCAAGTTTAAAACTCAAATGTTCAGCTACTTTTGATGCTGACAAAATACTCATCTGGACCTAGGAGGTTAGAGTACTAATAAACATCAGAAATCGCGAAAAAAATAATTATATAGAAAGAAAGGTGGATACTGAAAAAAAAACTCGTTTTCAATATCTGTGAATACAGTTCGAAATATTTTCAAAAAAAATGTGGACTGTCTCTTAAGAACATTTTCCTGTAGCCTCAACGATTAAGGCAGCTGTATAACTAATCCATCACAGGTGAGTTTTTTTGCGATTTTTGACGTTTCTAGTAAGTACTGCAACCTGAGTTGGTCCGGAAAAGTCTTTTGATCCTTATGGAAAATAGGCTCGATTGGCATCATAAAAATGTTTTGTGATAACTACCCTTTTTCTCGCTGACTGTATTCTTTTTTCAAAATCTGTTAATGTAAATGTAAATTATTCCAAAAGTTAGGGGTGGTCTTCTTAGAACGTTTTCTTGTAGCTACAAGGGTTAAGGTAGGTGCCCTTCATGCCCCATATCAAATTACCACTCTGTATCATTCAAATCGTCAGATTTACATATTCCCTCCAGATAATCGTCAGATTATGGGTCAGCACATCTAGGGCATCAAGTTGTATTTCAAAATGGCGATTTTTTTTGCATTTTCAAAAAGCCGCCGCAATTGTGCGTGACGTCCGAATCGTCAGTTTTTTGGATTTGAGCATCTTTCGGGTTCACTTAACATCCCCTCTAAATATGTGACGCGCTGGAATTTTTTTTTTTCTCCATTTTCTACCCTTCCCTACGGCCACCCCCACCATGCAAACCGGCAGATTAACATACCTCCGTTATCAGAGAGACGTAGGGCATATACACTATCAATATCTGACGCGCTCGAATAGTTCCATGTGACTGTTTTTTTTACATTTTCGAAAACCTGTAGGCGCTCCCCCCACCGGTGAAAGGGAACATCATAAAACTTTTTTTCTCTCTCTATCATCTAGCCTTCAAAATCCAATAGGTCTCCACGACGCTCGAGTAAATCCCCATTTAGCATCGTGGGCTCCCCTACTAGAAGGCAAACAGTTGTACGTATAGAGATGTGCCGAATGTGGCTTCAACCGAAGCCGAACTGCGCTCGAATGTTTGGTTTGAAATCATACCGAAACTGCCGTATGTATTTATATGAAATGACTTCCAAGTAGTGCTGGGAAAAGTGTATCACCGAAGTGAATGTATCATTTGTATCTGCATCAGTCAAAGATTCGTATCAGTGGAACGTATCTTTATCATTTGAATCACTAAACAAAACTCAAGCCAAGGAGAGCAGAAATTAAATCACTTGCGCGAATCAATTAAGTAGATACTTGCCTTTTAATTGCCCTTTGTGATTTTAATGCATACATATTACATATTTATCAAAAAAATACATAATAGTAAAACATATAAATAATACTAAAAATACATAATAGTAAAAAATACATAATAATAAAGTAATGTTTAGAATTACTTTTATACTGAATTAAGGTTAAATAAAATCGATTCCCGAATATCCCGATTCGAGAATATACGTATTCAATTCCGTAAACTTTACGTGCACTTAACTAATTAATTTAGAAAAACTAAGTTTTTACTTGCGCAAACAAAGGTCAACTAAAAAAACCTTTATAAACAAACGATGCGACAAGTGGGCGCAATATTCGTCATCAAATTTATTTTGTATCTCTTTTACTCGTACGGAAAGCAAGAAAAGATAGTCGACTCGACGCAAGCTCATAGCACCCGAAGCGCCCCGACAGAACACGACGAGCGGCGATCTCACTCTTTCGTTCGCGTCAGTTTGCGACGTTTCGGATTCGGATCAGCCGATGCATGAGTGAGAGAGTTCGTGTATAGCCGCGTTCCAAATGAGGCAAATTGACAGAGATCCGAAAGAGCAGAATGAATGATACAGATACACTATTTGTATAGTTTCGAGATACGTTTCAATGCATCAGATTGAAGAAACGACTCACTGAGTCGACTCAGTAAAGAGTTACACACGACTACTTCCAAGCGCCGTTGCAGCAGCCGACGGCGACTGCACGTGCTCGAAATAGTACCTTAAGAGTCTTTAACGGAACTATTTAACGGAATCATTGACTGTCGATCTACAAAGCAATCTTCAAATTAGCATACCAACTCGTATACCCAGAAAAAATACTTATTCCCTTTTTCATATTCCTTACTCTAAAACGAACCTCGGATATTTCGCTGCTGTGCCAAGGCTTTGTAGGCAGTACCTACAATAATCTCTCTAAAGCTGATGTGACAGATAACAGCGATACTTTGAATAAATATAAGAAAAACGTGAAAGAAGCTCTCTCATGTTAATTAATAAGTCTGTATAATTTTAACTATAGATATTAACACGTTGACGGACACTAACGCACACCACTTTGACACTAGTTTTTTGTATAAAAGTTTTTTGAGTATAAAAACTGCTCAAATGGACACTGAGAGGATTAGGTTGACAAGTGACACTAAGGAACGTTTTTTATTATTTTGTATGAATCAAACGTCTGTCTTAGCAGCTCTGCCGTGAGGGCGACGGCCAACTTGGACTGCTATAGCCGCTCTGTCAGTAGTTATAGTCCTAAAGCGAATATCATGTCAGTCCTGTCCGTCAACGTGTTAACTCATTTTTGTCTATTATAATACCTTAACGCTCAATATATTCTAACTCTTCTTTGTAACTTTATCTTCAATAGTGATCCATTTAGATTTTTATTGTTAAAAATTTAGTTCTCGTGTTTAGTTATTTCTTTAAAGCATGTTGTGGTCTCCTTTAAGTGAAGGAGTACACTGACTTGACTGCTTCCTTACACAATATTTTAACAAATTGTGTATGTTCTTTGTTGGTGATCCTTCCTTAAATAAATAAAAGATACAACGGATTAATCAGCTTTTTACATAGCCCGAGACACGGAGACCAACATAGGATACCTTTTATCGACAAACCATGCGAACTAAGCTGCGGGCATCAGACAGTATCTACCTATAATAATAGTGCTTACTCTTCGTGATCTTTAGAACTAGTTTAGACATGGCGGAATCCGTGCGGATTAAAACCGCGCGGTTGAGCCGCGCGGAGCTTATTATAATGACATCCTTGCTAGAAGTTCATACTACACCACGCGGATCATGTATACGTGCGGTAGCCGCCTCTCGATTGTTATAAAATGAATTCGCGCGGACGCCGCGCGGATCTATTTACTTGACGTGCCTACTGCCTAGTGTGCGTTCAGTTGCTCCGTGAAATCCGCGCGTATCGGATGTGTGACAATGAATCGCTTCGACACCGAATTATTCATCCACTAAGTGGAAAAAGGACCAGCTTTGTGGGACATCCAGTGTGCAGAGTAAACTAATAAAATTGCAATTGCTTCTTCGACTTCCATTGTTGGAATGAAACGGCTGTCACCCTACCTCACTCCGCACACACATCGCGCCTGTCTGAACACTTTCAATCCTCGCGGATTGGAACCACGCGGTTTGGATACGCGCGGATTCCGCCATGTCTGAACCAGTGGCGAAGGGTGAATTTTCTTAAAAGGGAAGCCGGACCAAAAAATACTTACCTTGCTCAAGTGTGATGCGTGAATTCCAGTAACTACTCGTTTCGAAAGGGAAGCCGATAGGAATCGAGTTGTATGGAGCCTTCGCCACTGGTCTGAACTTACTCATAATCGCACTTAATTCTGCTGCTGGTAATCGAATCTCCTCGGTTTGATTTCTTGCCCAGCCTACATACTACACCTCGCACATAATATGTGCGCCCTCCACTCAGACATGAACAATAATAATGGGCGACAGCTTCTCGCCCGTTCATTTGTCGGTCAATATACAAATAATACATCCTAGACCTTACATATCTAGACTGGATTCGGACACTTGATGCGATTGCTTTGTTCTCGCTCGAAGCTGATTGGTCTTCCGCGTGAGCAGGCAATCGAGTCGAACCGGTGAGTTTTGTTGCGTTGATGGTAATAAGTAAAAATAACATGATAAGATTCGTTTTGAAGTTAGGATTAAGCATTACACACAATAATTATGCAACATTGCTCTATACAATTACATTTTATTGATATTCAAATATCTTTTTTAGGGTTCCGTAGTCAACCAACAGACGGACGGACACGGCGAAACCATAAGGGTTCCTCCTTATAGTTTCGACATGTCCGTCCGTCTGTCCGTCCACAGCTTAGCTCAGAGGCTCTTAGTACTAGATAGATATAATTTGGCGTGAATATACCCTTTATTTAAGTCCCATAGTCCCAAGTAATAGGGAACGATCCTATTGCCATCAATCGGGCACAAATCTAGACTCCGGGCTGCTACTAAGAAATTCACTTTACCCGACTTGGAGATCTAATCCAGGACACCAGGCTCAGTAGTTGCGCTTGCGACCACTAGAGCAACAAGGCAGTCATTTTATTTAAAACTAGCTGACCCGGCGAACTTCGTACCGCCATTTTTTTTTAGTGAACGTTTTCGAAAATCCTGAAAGATCAATGTTTTGTCAGTATATTGAAGACCTCTTACAGTCTTCTGTCTCATTCACTCACTCACTTTTAATAATACGAGATTTAAAAAAAATGTTCGGTTTATTAAAATTTTCTTCTTTAAAAACCTTGTCCTGACAATAACATACACACAAAAAAATAATTTGCCAATTTGGTGCAGTCGTTCGGAAGTTATGCGAGTACATACATTTCGGCGATTCATTTTTATTGAAACAGGTTGAAATTGTAAACACTCGACAAACCCAAATGGGAGATTATACTCATCACTATGAACAACTTTTACTATGGGACAAAACGGGGAATCGCGAAAAAAAAAACAGATGTTCCCTACATTTATGTTCGCATAACTCGTCAAAATGTAGGGAACATCTGTTTTTTATTTTTCGCGATTTCCGATTTGGTCCCATAGTAAAAGTTGTTTACAATTTCTCCCTGTATCTACAGGGTGTTAACGAATTCGTGTAATTCCGTCAAACCACATGATCTATTAATGGTATAGATTAACCCTGCACGGGATTTAAATTGATTAAAAATCAAAATAAACTTTTTTTTTCCAAATATTTTTTTATTTGATTGAAAATTTTGATGCCATGCATAAATTAATGAAGGCACGGCGACACAGCTGATAGGCACGACTAGCGCGATATTGCTCCACGCAGTCAGTTAACTTGGGACGTTAAAACATCTCAGATACGGAATACCATGGCACATTTTCTGAAAACTTTTTTTTGTTGATTCTGTCAAAAACCTATGCAGGGTCAATCAGTGTCACCAGTAGATCACGCGGTTTGAAGAAATTACACGAATTCGTTAACACCCTGTATACATATAAAAGGAGAAGCTGACTGACTGACTGATCTATCAACACACAGCCTAAACCGCTGGGGTTAGAAAGTTGAAATTTTGACAGTAGGTTTCTTTTGTAACGTAGGCATCCACTAAGCAGGAATTTTTCGAAATTCAACCCCTAAGGGAGTTAAATAGGGGATGAAAGTTTGTATGGAAAATCGTCACTTAACGGCTTCAAAATTTCATGCAAGCGAAGCTGCGGGCGAAAGCTAGTAGATTATAATAATAGATAGTAAAATAAAATACAGAAGAAAAGAAAATCAAATACACAGTTCGGTAAAATATGCGTCACATTCGAGCGAACCGGCTATCTCTCAGCATATTTCTCAGAACAGAGCTACACCGCTGGTTTTCATCGACAGCTAACGTCGCCACAATGACATCGACGATCTATTGTCTATAGAAAGGTCCTTTATCCACGAAATTGTTGTGGCAAGTGTGGCTTTATTGACTTTTGAAAATGTGTTTATTTACGACATCACATTAGAAACCTCTAAAACTATCAGTGTTTCTCTACTATTTTATGCATGTATTACACATATATAAACTTTCGTCTTGAATCACTCTATCTATGTATTAAAAAAACCGCATCAAAATCCGTTGCGTACTTTTAAAGATCTCAGCATACATAGGGACAGACAGCGGGAAGCGACTTTGTTTTATACTATGTAGTGATGTGCTTAAAGTACTGTGGGTCTCAGTGATCAAAGTTGCGTTAATCATGAGTTGTGTATTCATTTGCTAAGTTTGAATTTGCCGCTCGTATAGCTCAACCCTATCTTAGTGTGGGATCAGGGTGCGAAATAAAATGGACACTTCGTGAACAAATAGTATATTTCTGTATTATAAAGGAAAAAAAACTTAAAAGCAAAATCTAACACATCTCGTCGTACATCGCTCATCTTCTGACACTCCACGTTCCCCTCTTAAATCATTCGTCATCTTAATCATTTATTCCCTCTATCTTTCATACTCATACACCTCTCACTCACACCTGTACATGCGTTCCATTGTCTTCATAATTCGTATATTCCACATTAGGGAACTCAAATCAAATGTCGCTCCCTATCGACATTCTCCTAAGCAACAGCCGCTCAAACCTTATACCAACCTAATTTACCATTACAGCCACTAAAAACACAGTCGGGCAATAAAATATCCATCTAAATATACATTCCCTTCATTTATATCGATGCCGACGCCTACGCAATCGTTGTCTTTGTTATTGTAACCTTTATTGGAACATCAATTTGTTCTTGTTATTTGTAGCGTGCGAACTATTTCTTAATGATCCTGTTAGCGACATAGTGAGGGTTAACGAAAGTAATGAACTTTTAGTATAAGTTTATGGATTAAACTTAGAAGCTTAGAAACTTAGAAGGGCCAGCAGTGGGTGGGAAAAGGCTGACATGTTGGTAATGATGATGATGATGAATGAAGAACTTTAACTAATAATAGAGATGTGATTTTTTGTTTTGTTCACTCTAATTTCTCGTCTGTTAAGTGTCATCTATACGTAATTATAGTAAATCTGTAGACTTTTGGCGTGTCTGTAAATTCAAATTCAAAATAATGTATTTGCTAGAACATGGTACGTACAATGGTCTCACAAAGTTATCGTTTCCAACATATTCTGCCACAAGCGCCGTGCAAATATATATGAAGTCAGGACCAAACAATTAAATTGATTAGACCACCATCTGAGTTTCCGAGACCACATCAAAGCGGTGCGCGCTCGCGCCGCTTTCGCTGTCGGTCGCCTCCACCCCATCCTTAGAGCACGCAGTAAATTGTCACTTAGAAATAAGCTGAGAATCTACGTGACGTGCATCCGCCCCATCTTGACTTACGCTAGCGTCGTGTTCGCACACGTTAAGCCTTGTCGTTTCAAATCCTTTCAAACCCTCCAGAATCGAGTGTTGCGCAGAGCCGCGGCTGCCCCGTGGTTCATGCGTAACGTCCAACTCCATCTCGATTTAAAAATGCCAACCATCAGGCAATACCTCAAACGCATTTCCAAGCGTTACTTCGACACTGCCCCCCTCCATCCGAACCCCCTAGTCGCCGCAGCGGCCGACTACAGTCCCTCTCTCATAAGTAAAGTTTGCCGTCCCAGGCACACACTTTTAGAACCCGATGACGAAATAACCCTCCTCCAGGAGGCGAGTAAATCTACCAGCACAATACACAACGTCCGCCGCCGTCCGGCATACCGTCCTCGCCGACGAGGCCCGTCGCGACGTCCCACCGCCGCCGGTCACGATCCACCGAGCTCTCCCGTCGTAGAGCCGGTCGTCTCTTCAGACTCCGCAGTCACACCGATAATCCAGCCCTCATCAAGCTGTCTCCCCCCCCCTATGTCCACGCTAGCAACGCCCTAAGCCGAGGTCCGAGTCCCACTAGGGGTCGCCCTTAGTGCTGTTGTTGTAGGTAGTCATGATGTTAGTGTAGTACAAGTAGTTAGCTTAGGTTAAGTATTTTACTTCCCCCCCATTGGCTGGAGACCCTTCAGGTCTCGCCAATAACTGCCCGGTTACGTAGAAACCGTCCCCTAGGACGACCTACAGCAGTCCAATAGAAAAAAAAGTTAAATTGATATTACATAACTAGATAAATACTTTACACACAGTTTTATATACCTAATTGCATAAGTTTTATTTTATATAAGGTCCATCTATTCGTACACGAAATATTTTAAGGGATACATCTACAGGTGGTAAAGATGCAAAATAAAAAAATGAAAAAGTAACTAATTTTTTTAAATTAAATTATTTAAATTTACTTGACACATAACAAATACTGGCTCGTTACTATTTTCAACATCCATTACACTAGTTTCTATGTAGTATTTATTGTCATTGAAGCGGGCAATTTTTTTTTTAAATTTATGTAAAATTTCTCAAAATTTTGCATTGTTTGTACTTTGTTTGTAATTTTTTTTTCGGGTTTATGCTGTTTATAAATGTAGGACAATAACTTGTGCTTCACAAAATCTTCAAGATATTCAGAACGTCATATTCTAACAAGATAAATCATTTGTTTTAGTTATTCATTTAATCGAAAGTGTATAAAAAACAGACTTTTGAACTCAATTAAAATCAAGTACAGCGGTGCTACAACTTCGGTGCCCTAATAAGAAATGCTCAGGCGGACAAATTCTATCAGAATAAAGCACTTTTGTTTTTTGGCCGGCACTTTCACATTTGGGCCAAAATGGATGATGTCCTTTATTACAATTATAATAATTACGTAAAATAAGAAGAAAACAAAAAAAAAATCGTTTTTTTTTGGCTTCTTTACCACCTATAGATGTATCCCTTAAAATATTTCGTGTATGAATACATGGACCTTATATAATTATTGTCGTCTATAAATTGTTTTACACTAAATAATGAGTTTGGTTTAATAATATATTATGTAACTGTTTTTTAAACATGTAAGGCGTTGTTGAGCAAGGCTTAGAGGAAGATGATTAAATATTTATTTATTGAATATTCATATTAGGAGTGAATAGGAAATGCTAAAAAAATAACAGTGGGGCTGTTAAAGGATAACCAAAAGAATCCATTCCGATCATTTTTGGATTTTTTGTCTTTATCTGTTTGTTGGTTTGTTTGTGCACTTATCATGTGAAAAGTATTGACTCAATGCGGCTGATTTTTATAGACTGTTATGCGTATCGTGTTGTAGCCATTTTTGAATCTCGATATTGTTTTGTTATACCTACATATATATGTATATGTCTCAGTAACATGGTTAAAGCCGATAAATGATCATACACCTAGTGATATGATCATTTATCGGAAGATGCTTATAGAAAGCATTTCATCAAACTTAAAGGGGATATTTAGAGAAATGCAAAACTTTTGTGAGGTTGTTTGAGTTTCCAAAGCAGAGTTGACGGAGATGATGAGTTGACGGATGACGGGGGCTTTGTTCGCTCGCTACGTTCGCTCACTCTAGCCTTCGTCATCCCCTTTGAACCTAACCTATCCGTGTCGGGGTGCCTCAAATTACGGAGCCCGCTTCGCTCGCTCTTGCAATTAGTCAGTTGGAAGACAAGTTACAGTGTTTGGCTCAAAATCTAACTTTATATTCCTAGGAAGATGCTTATGAAACGCTTTTTTATAAGCATCTTCCGGTATGTGATCATATCGCTAGGAATATGATCATATAACGACTATAACTATGTAACTGCGACATACACCTACATTGTTTTGTTATTGCGCGACACAACATGGTTTCCGACCTCCACGCGGACGGAGTCGCGGGCACAGCTAGTCGTGATATGAACTTAAGGATCCGAGTTAAACCTGAGATACTTGAAAGGCGCACAGAAGGTTTGCCGATGACTGCCCCTCCCACTTCACCGACCGCTACCCGCGCTCGTCTGGCCTACCTACTAATCGTACCGACCATCGACGCGTGACGTCATGAGGCTATCGGCAAACCTTCTCCGCGCGACTTACAATAATGAATTTTATTTTCAATCAATGGTCCTTTCAATTAACAGGCACAATTAATGATTCAGAGGCAAATGCACCTTACCTGAGGTAGACTACAGGCTAACGCGATTGCCCACGCGCAGAACAGCATCTGTTTACTGCGCCGCCGCGCCACCGGCAGCCGCAGCGGGTATATTACAGCGAAGAACCTGCAAATAAAAACTATATTAGTACAAGTCTCATGTAGTGTCTCGTGTGGTGCCGGACTTAAAGAATAGTACTACCCCATATTTTCCAGTGGGGGTCGTAAAAGGTGTCAAAGGGATTCTCTAGAGGATGGTCAGCAGCGTTCTCTGGGTACTTTAACAACCATACTGCGATCGCCAACCCGCCTGACAAGCGTGGCGATTACGGCAAACACGTTCAGTGCTAGGTGCCCTCCTGGAGGTCTCATTTTAAATGCAGGTTTTTCATGAAAAATTCACCGTCATTAAACAAGCAATCACCTATTTTACGACGTAGTAGCGTATTTTTCAAGGTTTTTAACCTAATGCCAGGAACCCTTCTCGAGGGTTCACTCTTAGCGCAAACGTAATGCCGAGGACCATCCTGGAAGGTCCACTAGCAATATGTATGGCGGGATGGCATATGAGCTCTATGAAAAGTGTGGTGGACTCGAATGTGTTAATCCTTCTCATCATGAGTAGAGGCATGTGCCGCAGCAGACAGGCAACCTAATCATTGATTTAGTAAAGTGCCCATCTGATCATCTGGCTAGCCTTTTCTCGACTATGTTGGTATTTGCTTCCCGTCCAACCACACCAAACCAAAGGGGCGGACCTTTTGGGGAGGCCTATTTCCAGCAGTGGACGTCTATCGGCTGATGATGATGATGATTAGTCCAAGTAAGTAGGTGAGGGTCTCGTGGCTAACTAACAACCGCGCGGATTATACGATTTGCAAGGTTAAGCTGTACTTGCCGCGGTGAATCTGTGGATGGGTGACCATTCTTTACACATCGAGACCCTTTCGTGCCTCGGAGGGTACGTTAAGCCGTCGGTCACGAGTACCTGTGGCAGTTGTTACGGGTACTCATAAGCCTGAAAGTCTGGTGTGTCCACCTGGCGAATGCGCCACGAATGCGCCGCTCGTGAGCCGCTTGGGAACTGCGAGCGTGTTGCTCGCGTGCGTTTACAGCCTACGTTTGGTGCGCCGCTCTAGTGCAACTCCGGCAAGGCTTAAGTGGGGCGCGCGCGCTGCTCGTGCGCACATAGCTTCTTTCGCGTTTCTAGCAAGGTGAATACAGTGACTGTATTACTGAACTTCGAAGTTTAAAATACCGATGTACTGTATTCATAAAGTTTAAAAGTACGAATTACGTGAGTTAGAATGTACGCTATTACGAATTACTTTATTCAGAATGTTCATCATTCCGATGTACGTTACTCCGAAAGTTTACTATTACGAATTACGTCATTGAGAATGTTCACCATTCCGATGTACGTTACTCCGAAAGTTTACTATTACGAATTACGTCATTGAGAATGTTCATCATCGCGATATACGGAACTCCGAAAGCTTACTATTACGAATTACTAAATTTCGAATGTTCATCATGGACATTCTGAGAAAGTATTTAGGTACTTTGGCATATTTAAAATTTATTAAACTACTATTACCTATTTAGATTAAGATTTTTAATTTCTGTAGCCATACACTGTTATAGTTCATTTGTAATTATAAAATTGTATACTTAAATAGCTTTACTTTTTTTTTAACGTTGTTAAATCATGAATTGACTTCTTACGGAAAGAGTAGAAGGGAGTGTCAGACTCTGACTGACTAAAACCCATCCGCGTTCCTCCTAATGCCCTTTGCGTTCCAAGGCCGCGGTAACCTTCGAATAAAGTCCGCAACCCTGGCAAGTTAGTACCTAGCTAGTTACACAAAATGAACATGAACTGAACTTAACATTTAATAAATTTTAATTAAGTTATCCTTACATCTACATATATACATAAAAGCGAAATACTCTCTCAGAATCTCAATGTTGAACATTCGAAATTTAGTAATTCGCAATAGTAAGCTTTCGGAGTTCCGTACATCGCGATGATGAACATTCTTAATGACGTAATTCGTAATAGTAAACTTTCGGAGTCCCGTACATCGGAATGTTGAACATTCTCAATGACGTAATTCGTAATAGTAAACTTTCGGAGTAACGTACATCGGAATGATGAACATTCTGAATAAAGTAATTCGAAATAGCGTACATTCTAACTCACGTAATTCGTACTTTTAAACTTTATGAATACAGTACATCGGTATTTTAAACTTCGAAGTTCAGTAATACAGTCGTCTACAGTTGGTGTAGATTTTAAATAAAACTTCTTTGCAGCTACAGTACTTTTAATTTTGAGTTTTACAAACTTTTACATGTATAGGTGGTACGTTCGAAAGATCAGATTTACAGAGCAAATGGTAACGTCTGGGTGAGCGCTGCGTGTGGCCACACGCAGGGGTGCGCAAGGGACTAGTTCTCTCGGCTGCAGCGAGTCGCGCACTGGCTTGTGCTTGGCTTGCGGCGATGGCGGGCGACGACGACGTGCGCATAGAGTTGGCTTGAACACAAGTTTGTAGGCAGATTTTGATAAAGTACTTTTGATAAAGTAGATTAATTCTGTCTCTCATGGTTTGGCTGTTTAATCAATCTTGAAATATATATTTTGAGTACATAAATATACTTACGTACATTCTTTTCTTCCTAATAAATCCAATTGTTCCTGTATTTGTAAATAGAAACAAATTTCTGTACAGATAAAAATAAAATAAAAATACGATATATAGGTACGATTTTATGTTTGAACGAAATAGATTGAACTTTGGGTACTGAATAAAAATAGTATAACGTACTATGGGGACAATTTCGACGCGGAAAAGGTAAATAAAACTATATCGGCACGTAGCGGTCGTAGCGAAGTGCTACGAGCTACGACCGCGTAGCTGCCGTAGACAGATCTCGCTAATATCACGTGGCCACAGCGTACGGCAAAATTATTATTAAGTACAGTACGACACAACTAAGAAGTTACATGTATGTACCTGGGGGGTCAATAATTCGACTAACAAAATTTTTGAAAAACGCAAACGAACCACAACCGTTAGTCAGTTTTTGTGTACGATTACTGTCAAAATTAATGGATTTGTTTTCACACGGAAAAACCCAATAACACTTTACCCGATCTGGGGATCGAACCCAGGACCTTATTGCTCAGCAGTTGCGCTTGCGACCACTAAGGTCCATGAGGCAGTCAAACATTTTTTACTGCAGTACTAATAAACATTTGTGGTCTTGAATTCGCACTCGGTTCGGAAGTGATCGGTTTTATGAGCCGATGTGACTTCTTAGTTGTGTCGTACTGTTCTTGGATGGTGGGAACTCGGCTGCGAATGTATAAATCTTTGCGTAGTAATTAATACTTGTCGATATCAGTTATCAGTTTCCTGAGTAATACGATCAACACATAATTATAAAATAGGAAAATAATGTATTGGTTTGAAATTACGAGATTGAGTTAAACAATCAATTTTATATTGTAAATTTTATAATATAAAATTGATTGTTTAACTGAACTGTTCTTCTGTATGTTCTGCGTTTTAATTGTATATTTATTTCTATGGAAGACTTTCAGCTTAACAGGATACAGTAGTAACAGCATAAAATGGTCATCTATATCTACATATACAGGATGTGGCGTAAATAGTGGTCCAACGTTAAGGGGTCAGCTATCACATACGACAATTTGATCAATTTTTACCATAGGTACCAGTTTTTTTTTTAAATTTTATCCTCATTTTACTAATTTAGTTGTAATTTCAAACCAATACATTATATTCCTATTTTGTTTTTTGTTTATAACTGCTGAATACATGTGCAAGTAATTTTTAATGTTTAGTTAATTTTTCGAAAAATATAAAAAAATATATTACTTATATTCTGAGACTTGTAGTATCACCTTCTTCATCATCCTCATTCATCTGCTTTCTATAATGTATTGAACCTTTTTATGACTAGCCATAAAATGTTTGGATTGGAATTGGGCATTTTGGGGGGACTGGGCTTTTGGAGATTGTTTGACGATGGTGTGATTTTGATAAAAGTACTTTTTAATTTTATTATTCTGTATAATGTAAATAACATACAATATTCAAAACTACAAGTGGCCGTTTAATTATGTGGAGTACCACATTAACCATCCCCTGAACACTGCTTTTACATGGAACTCGGAGGTCTTGCGGGAGCTGGAACCTGAGCCTCCACATTCTGTAAAGAACCTGCGCCCCCTTGGTATCAAAGTGAGACGCCTCCTGCCCTACCTACACTTACGAGATCGGCGATCGGACTGGCTATACTTTATCGTCATGACTAAATGCGCTCTAGCCGGTCTGTTTGCTGCCGCCGGTTTCGATCAAATGGCTGGGTGGGCCATTGGCGAACGCCATAACTACAAGAATAAATTCGCTGACTACCCAAGGGACGTAAAGCTGACTTGCCTCTTATACCATAAGCACTTTATTATTGTTATGTATACGTATTAGGTATTGAATGCTCTACACATTCTTTACAACTGGTGTAGCAGACGTGCTCAGGAGATCCTGGGGCCGTCTGTTACATTACAGACTTATGGCACATGAGTAGATAATTATCTACTCATGTGCTTATGGTAAAAAAAATATACTAGGTAATTGTGGTATGTGATAGCTGAATATATTTCGTATGGAGCCCTTAACGTTGGACCACTATTTACGACACAGCCTGTATACAGGGTGAAATTGTAAACAATCGACAAACCGAAATGGGAGATTGTACTCATCACTATGAACAACTTTTACTATGAGAACAAAAATGAAATCGCGAAAAAAAATCTGCTGTTCCCTACATTTTGACGAGTTATGCAAACATAAATGTAGGGAACAGCTGTTTTTTTTCGCGATTTCAGGTTTGGTCCCATAGTAAAAGTTGTTCAAAATGATGTGTACAGAACCCCTTAAGAGGTTGTACACTTATTGATGTTACACCTTGTATAATACAACGTTATTTTTACTTTATACGAAAACCGAGACACCCCAACAAGATTTTCATCAGAACTGCCTGAATATGTGTTTTTTTTAGTAAATCTCCTATATCCGATATTAAATCCTCCGAAAAATCCTCCAAGTTACACCTTAGTTTATGTCGCGTTAAGTTCGCTAAAAAAGTGTGAAATGCCTGAGATGTGCTATGCAGGGGTTGTCTAATAGACGGGAACTGACCGAGCGGACCATTTCAAGCCTCAAGGTGTCTATTCCCGTCAACTGTTATGGGTAGAAACCTACTGAAACAAAATTGAAATTTATGAAAAAAGAAAAAAACTAAAAAAAATGTGGTGTAAAAAATATGTCAATCGATTCTCCTAGTGATTCTGAACAAACTAGTTTCAGGTTTAGTATATACTAAAACTAACCTTGTATAATAAATCTGTAGACTTGACGACTATCGGAAATATTTCAAAAAAATATAACGAAGGGATTAAAGATTAACACGGGAATCTATTTCGATCATTTTTGAATACGGAAATAAAAATGATTGAACTTTGAAAGGACGATGACCAAAATTGTATGAGACCTGTCCCCCTCTTTCAACAGATTCTTTTATCAGTCAGTCGTTTCATACGGATCTATAAAAAGACTAGCAATCAGTTTTAACTTCAAAAGCGACGGGGGATTATACAGGGTGGTAATTTGAAGTCGGGTAAGGGCAGCTGCCTTAACCGTTGTAGCTACAGGAAAACGCTCTTAGGAGACTGTCCATATTAAAAAAAAAAACTGTTCATTGACCTGTCAAATCTAGTAAATTTCACGTTAGTTCTCTATTTAAAAAAAGAAAAGAAGAACATAAAACATATTTATTCGTGGCAACATGACGAACAAAAATAAAATAAAACTATACACAAAACCAAAAAATAAACTATTGGGAAAAATATGCGTCACATCCGCTTAAAATGGCCATCGCTCAGCATTATTCTGTGTCTCACGTGCGATACAGAGCCGCAGCGCTGGTTTTCAGCGACAGCCGGCGTTGACATGATGACGTCCACCGGTGCGGCAAGTAAAAAGATATAAATAAATCCAGTTTAAAAAATTAACACGCAAGAAATAAGGAACAATCAAAAACTGTATGAAATATAATATTTAAATCTGGTAACATTTTGTTGTGTCGACGTCGTCGCTCACACTGGCATACGTTATCTGTGCGCACCACTTATTTTAGTTACTAATTAATAGTTACTTATTAGGGTGCCTGAAAAGAGCCTCCACGAGTGACGATACTTAAGTACGTCCGGCGCACCCTGGGCAGTCAGCCCCGCTACCAACCTTGCTGACTGGCTAATCTTTTCACCACAGCATGAGCTATTTTCGTATAGAGGAGCTCGTGGCTAAATAATTACAGCCGCATAGACCGATCTTCCGGGTTAAGCCACGCTTGCCTAGGTTGGTCTGTGGATGGGTGACCATTTACCATAGCGAGTTTCCTCCGTGCCTCGGAAAGCATGTAAAGCCGTTGGTTCCGGCTGTCATTTGTAGATCTTTGACAGTCGTTACTGTTGGTCAGAAGCCAGAAAATCTGACAACCAGTCTTACCAAGAGTATCGTATTACCCAGTTACTAGGTTGTGGAGGTCTGATAGGCAGTCGCTCCATGTAAAATACTGATATCCAGCTGCATCCGGTTCGACTAGAAGCCGACCCCAACATAGTTGGGAAAAGGCTAGGCAGATGATGATGATGAGCTATTTTCGTATAGCTCGTGCTGACACGAGAGAAGAAGAAGTTACTTATTTCGCCGCCTTCATTTAAATTCGTCCCAGACTGTATAGCCTGTATATTATTAGTTTATAACAAGAACTAGAAGCCACATCAACTTGTTCGTCTTATCAAATGTTTGACGATTCTACCAAATTATTTAAGAATATATTATATTATCTAATCCAGGTAAATCTATGATAATTGTAAATCAATCTGAAACTATCTCAGGCATCCACAATTATTAATAAGGCAAGTGTTACAGTTTCAGCGAAGTCTTAACAGTTATTGATTTAACGTAATAGCATAATTACACTGTTGGGCACGGGACTCGTCTCAAAATAAGAAGGGTCTTTCTATCGCCTTAGTCCACAACGTTGACCTGAGGCCTAATTCTCCTAAAATAAATCTTGATAAATCACAACCGAACCAAGGCCGAACCGTTCATTCAGACAGTTCTCAATTTCAAAAGCTGTCGAATTGTTTGACACAAAAAACAAAATCAATCATTTTGAAAGTTTTCGAAAACAAAAACTGACTGACGGTTGTGGTTCGATTGCGTTTGGCAACAATTTATTTTAGGAGAATTGGGCCCCTGTTCCCCAAGTCTGAGTTGGGTAGTTTACTACACGTTTCCGTAACGAACAGTAGAAGTAGTTCCGTAAACGGAAATGGAGAAAAAAAACAGCTGTTCCCTAGATTTATATTCGCACAACTCGTCAAAATGTACAGAACAGCTGATTTTTTTTTCGCGATTTCACATTTCGTCCCATGATAAAAGTTGATCATAAATAACGCACAACCTCATAAGTGGTCACTGTACTCATCAACAGTGACCACTTATGAGGTTGTGCGTTATTTATGTTAAGTACACCTTGTATATGTAGAAAATAAAAACTATCTCTGCGATTAGTTGTTGATTAGTTATCGTCTTAGTACAGTCAGCTGCACCAACTGGTTACCCCTCTCACGAATCTTGTTTGTGTTTGTTTTTGAGGGGGGTAACCGGTTAGTGCTACTGACTGTACCTGTTAGCTAGTTTACTGGTAACTAGCTGCTGCTAGCTAACTTGTTTAGCTAGCTCCAAGGCATGCAATATTAGTAAGGAAGCGAAACTAGTTTGTTTCCCACGTGTAAGTTTATTATCTTCAAAATCTACCATCTGTTAAGATCTGTTTATGAAATGCAGATAAACAGAAAACTATTTATTGTAGCATTTTTTTTAAACTTTTGTACGCCGTTGATGAATATTTCCACATATAGAATAAAAGTAGATATACTGGGTCCAAAGGTGTGTCTAAACATAGAGCGGCAAGTCATCATCATCATTCAGCCGAAAGACGTCCACTGCTGGACATAGGCCTCCCACAAAAGGGAGGGGGGGGGGGGGGGGGTTGCCGTAATCACCACGCTTGGCAGGCGGGTTGGCGATCGCTGTATGGTTGTTAAAGTACCCAGAGAATACTGCTGCCCATCCTCTAGTGAATCCCTTAGTCGCCTTTTACGACACCCACGGGAAGAGACGGGGTAGTGCTATTCTTTAAGTCCAGCACTACACGAGACGAGCGGCAAGTGTGCGGCAGCAACTCCCAGCGTTCTCAGGACATAATTTAATGAACACGTTACACTACAGTTCACGCGCGGCAGACGTCTGATCACAGCACGGCATGCCGCGCGCGGCAGCCGCGCACCATTTTCTCTTCATGTTTAGACACACCTTAAGGAACCCGACAGATTTTAACCTTTAGAGAAGAACTTAAAGAAGGCTATAGTTTGCCGAATGAAGCTTAATTTTCTAGATAATTATTATTTATGGAAATTCACAAGCCGAAAAATATCTTGGGTGACAAGCCCTATGGTACAGTCAGCTGCACCAACTGTTTACTCCTCTCACGAACAAGTTTGTTTTTGTTTTATATACTTAGTTTAGCATCCTTTTACCTTTTGTAAATGTGAGAGCTTTGTAGACTTGCTAGATGCCTGGATACCTATTTAATTTGTGACCATATTTTTCATTTTGTTTTTTTGTGTGGTTCCTGCTCTTAAGTCTACTTTGGTCTCTCATAACTATTCTAAGTCATAACTGTACCCACTCAAATTGTTAAAGATATGGATTTTAAAAGAGGAACCATGGAGTTTCTTGCCGGCTCTTCTCCATAGGAAACGACTAATTGGAACCGTGCACCTAAATTCAACTTTTCATAGGCGCCTGTTGGTTTATGTGAAATGAAAACTTTTGATTTTGATTATGAGGGTGTTAACCAATTAGTGCAGCTGACTGTACCATGCCTCACTCGCCGAATGTCGTGTTTTGTCGAGGAGGTTCGCGAAGTGAGAACTTTTCTTGCCCACTCACACGGTAATTTAAACGTTGCCCTTTCAGCTTCTAAGGTATTGTTTACAAGGAAGTACTAAAGTTAATTGATTTACTTTGTTCTGAAAAACAAAATAGTTAAATTATTGACTGAATTGGACTTATATTAATATCCTAACTAATATTATAAATGCGAAAGAAAGTTTGTTTGTTTGTTACCTACCTACCTAAACCACTGAACCAATCATCCTGAAATTTTGCATATACGTTGTCAGGTGTACAGAAACGGACATAGGGTCCATTTCATCCCGAAAAAAGTACTGTTTCCGAGGAAAACAACAATAACGATACTAATATCGTTATTGTTGTTTTCCACGGCGCCACGTGTCTTTCGAATCATGATTGAATTATATTATTATAGAAACTTAAAGGTACAATTCCGTGCGTCGCGGCCGATCGCAGCTGCGCGCGATCTTTCGCGTGTGGCAGACGCGTGCGGCTGATACGTCAATAGTCAGAGTATGAAAATGTATGGCACCGCTTCCGAAGTTTGCGACAGACGCGTGCGGCTAACGACAGATTAGTCAGTATATTATAGACACGACTATTGATGCAATAGCCGCGCGCGTCAGCCGCATGCGATCGATCGCGTGCGGCTGCGATTGGCCGCGATGCACGGAATTGTACCTTTAGTAGTGTGTTAAGAGTTTTTTAATGCGAGCAAAGCCGTGGGCAAAATCTAGTAACATTATATTGACTCATAATAGCATCAGAAAGGAGTGGTTAAAATCTTTCAGGTACTTCGGGCCCACGGTGTAAAGTGGTGTAATTAACAGGGAGCGGAATTTAATGGCAAAACAATTTGAAAGATGATAGGGACGGGTCATTATTTATCGAGTATTCAAGGTATCGATACTTTTCTTTAAACGACTTCAACAAGAAGGAGGTTCTTAATTCGTCTGAGTTTTGTTGTATGTTTGATACGCGATGTCTCCGCCAATTATGAATGGATTTTGATTATTCTTTTTTTGTTTGGTAGTCTATACTTCAAAGGTGCTCCCATATAAATTTCATCGAAATTGATTCAGCGCTTTTTGAAAAAAATCAACAAAAACAAAAAAGATGAAGTTTTGATTTGTGGTACCCTTCAAAACAAGTTTTGATGAGGACTTTCAATCTCTGTTTTAATATTCATCACAGAAACATTGGCTAAGAACAAAGAAGATTGTATGTATTTGTAGGGAGCCGTCATGATAATTATACATTAATACCTACCTATTCTTAAAGAAAACTACCTAGTTGCTGGAAAGATTACGCAACCGTGTCGTTTAAATTTATAGTCTTAGACCGTGTAATTAATGGCACTAAAATGTATTTAACCCTTAATTTGGCAAGCCAAAAAATTATAAAAAATGATATTTTTTTTATATTTTTGTTTTTGTTAGATGTCACTAGACCCAGGAAAAATAATAAAAAAAATCTCGTGTATATAGATTTTGATAAAAGGCATGTTCAATATACTGGACTTTGCCAGGTTTGCTATAAAGTAACTGAAAATATTGATGTACAGTATAATGGACATTGCCGAATCCAGGTCTCGTGTGATTATTTTTAAGAAAAATGAATTATATCAAAATATTGAGTGTAAAGTAAAAAAAAGCATGTGTAAATTAAAAATATTTATTGTTGTACAATTTTTTCAATATAAAAATATTTATTTTTAATATCCTGGCTTGCAAATGTATCATTATAATTATATCGTAACATTTCAATGATCAATAATCAGTCAAAAATAAAAATAAACTTTATTTTAATAATAAAATATTGTAACAAAATACAATTCTAAACTTTTGAGTTTGAGTTTGAACCCGGGCCTTCACTTCCTTACCATATCGCTCTATCTTTCCCACATGGTAAGAATCGGAATAGGTACTGAGTAAAGTGACTACCTTATTGTTGTTCCATTTGACCACTGCCAACTTGTTGTTATATAATCCACTAGCTGACAATAAGATCCTCTACCTATTTTCTTCAAGGATTTGTCACTCACTACCAATTTTTCACAACCCTTTAGCCTGTTTCGGCGTATGGTACCAATACTGAAAATACAGCAGTTGTCTATAAGAGCATCTGCATCTGCATAGAGTATGAAGTCGTATTCAATGCCCGACATGCCTGCTCGGACAAAATTTTGAAACCCTACTTATATTTCATAGGGTTATATTGCCTCCTATTACCCGTCACCCGCCTTTTTGCCTTTATATGGTATTGTTTTTTCATCAATGCTGTATCTCATCTCCTCTTCAGTAGCAAAGCAGGTCATCCTCACCTTCTCTACAAAAGGCCTCACTTTGTATTATCGATCTGAATTAGGACAGGAGTTGTAATACAAAATAGATATAACTGAGTATGGCTTCAAACCTTTTCAGAGAGATAAGCTCAGCAATTGGTGGATAGGTATTGCGTTAGATAGCAAACTCACAACGCCCATGAGTAGGAAGGAATATAGAAATTAAACCTTGTCTCCTGTAACATACATTGACTGTCCAGTAGTTTACACTGAATATAAATTTGTGTTATGAAATATATCTTGAAATACATCAGTAGAAAAGTATTTATAAAAATAATCTATGGGTGCATCCTCAGTAGGCGTGTCAGAAATAAATTAACAGGCGGCACTATTGCTAATAATTTTGAGGCCCGTGATGTTTCTTTGAAGACCTGTAAATATTATTATTATTAGGTAACAAAAAATAAAATGTAACATACATAATACGGATATTAGTTCATAATTCCATATCAAAAGTTCGTGTCTATCTCTTTGGCAATGTCCAGTATACTCCACATCATTCAATTATACTACATTAGTACGAACTCGGCAATGGGAAATATACTGGACACGCAAGTTTTATAAAGTATAACGCAAAATCTATAAATGATATTACAAATTGTAGTTTATGTCTAGATATTTGTATGTTTTGTGGTATATATTATGAAGAAATTAGTAGTTATAATAGAACAAAAAAACGAATAAATCAAGACTTACCGAGAGCGGTCGCGGCACTTTCATCCACCATGACATCGCGGTTACGACTGACCAGCTGAGCGCACGCGCACAATACAAATATTTTTTTATATAATGGTGTAGAATATAAGCAAACTGTCTGACATAAAATAAATAAAATATAGTTAAAAATGTTTGCTCCACATTTTGTCAAAGTCGATGTCCAGTATATTGCCCGTTATCGAATTAAGGGTTAATAAAAACTTTAAATAAAAGTAAAAACCAACTTCAAAAAAAACTAAAAGTGACTGAAATAATTACGCACGATATACAATGAACAGTTTCAGAAGTCTGTGCAATTCTACACTGAAACAAATAAAAGCCACTGACTTCTGAAACTTTTAATTTTATATTATGGTAATTAAATTACTCTTTTTAGTTTTTTTGAAGTCGGTTTTTACTTTTATTTAAAGTTATTTATCGAGTATTCAAGCTATCGATACTTCTTAGTTTTGAACTTTATTGCTTAATTAACTTATCAAATTGTTTTAATTTTTGTTCTTTACTCATCATTTTTTTTCGTACGTATCTATAAGTCGATAAGTTCTCGGCTCAGCACTAACTTTTCATTTAATAAAATTTTATTCGCGAAAAACTACTTGGTGTGGGGCGTGTGTTATGTACGATTTCCACCAAACGGGCTGCGCCGGAGCACATTTCACACTATGCTAAAGGAAATTCAGTCTTCTATACAATAGTTAAGTTTCATGTTTGCATGAAATTTACACTGCTTGGAACTCGGTTAGATTCGCGCGTATGCCGCGGCAGCCAGTCGGCTCCTCGAGTATGCCGCGGTCGGCTCCGCTCGGCCACACCGGAGGTAGAAATTGACTGCGATAGCGGATACGCGAACATGCGCCCGGGTTCCAGCAGATTGTAGCCGTCGGGCGGACGCGGTCGGCTACGCGCGCATGCTCTCGAGCATCCGCTGCGATGCTCTGCGCTGCGCTCCTGCGTGACCCGGTTGGTGGAAATCGTACCCAAAGAGTACAGTATATCTATAAGAATCGTACCTACATTATGCTTTTGAAAGCTTGGCATTCATAAGGTTAAATATCTTTGGTGTCTATAGATACCGGTAATACCATAAAATATACCTACAAAGATCGACATTTTCTGATCATTTGATCTGCGGAAATACGTTACTTGTCAAATTATAATGCCTTCTTGTCAAGTTCGTACGTAAAATACTTTTTTCCTCCAGCGATATGCCTCTTGTGAACAGGAAAATGTGTGTTATTGTATTTTATTATGAGCAGTTCAGTGTTCAATATCAATTGATATACAAATATTATGTAATACCAATTGTTGACGCATGAAACGTAGCAAGCATGATCTTATCGTAGTTCATGTACGCAAGTCATAGATGGCGTTGTTTAACAATCGGTAGTTGTTATCGGTCCGAGTGTATTAGTTCACTCCCTCACACCAGAGATGGAGTTGTGCCGTGACGTCACCCCGCTGAATGGCGGTGTTAAGATTTTCCGTGTTGTATACATATAAGCAGGACATCTTAGATTAAATTAATTACTCTTCACGGAACAAGTTGTTTTATGTAGTTCCTCAACGGTCACAGTAGTGCAGTGAAGTTCAACACATAGTGGTGTCTGAACACCAATAATTTTGTACCTTTTGATATATGTAAGATATGGGTTTTGCAACAGTCGCTTCACGCTGAATTTTATTGTGATGTTTAATGAATGAACATTAAACATAATTGTTAAATACTTTAAGAAATAATTACCGTGGTCGCAAATAATACATTATGTAATCTGTTATGATTATTTGCGACCACGGTAATTATTTGTATGTTAAATGTTTTAAGCTTTGTGTTTTGTAAATGTTATTTGCGTACGAAATTAAACTCCATTTAATATATTAATGATTTGTTAGATTTGTTATAAAGGAAAACATTATCCACTAAGTTTGTATGTCAAAGTTCTTGTAATACTATATAGCTATATTTAAGTTCCAAAATGTTCTCAAGTTAGTGAAATCCTTGTAATTTCTTAATGATAAATAAATTTATTTAACCATAAAAAGGCTTACCTTTAATTAAAGTTAATAGTTTGCACTTTTAATTGTTTTAACTTTAAAAAATTCTTTACTAAAACATCCTATTTTAATTAAGTTAAAAATATACTTTAAAATCACGATTTTAACGGTTTAGGCGTCAAAGCGTAACAGACAGACAGACAGAGTTACTTTCGCATTTATAATATTAGTAGGGATTGGTTCGGGATTGTGTCTAATAATTGGTAATAGCCCCTTGGGACCAACAAGCGTCACGTAAATTAGTTTCTAATAAACGACGTGACGATTAAATAATTCGATGTTTAATAACAGTTTACAACATTAATTAATACCTTACCCCCCCCCCCCCTCCCTCCCTAATCCAATACAGTTGACTGAGTTTTGCAACGATTGCGTGATAGTAATGGTCGCAATGCTCAAAGGAGATGGTCAGAATTTCGTACTTTTAGGCATGCTACACACGTGGGCAGGCACTAATTTGTGTGATAATAAATAGTTTAATTCAAACGGACCACATTTTGCTGCCAAATTTAACCGTGTGGGCGATACCGACCATATCGCAACCACAACGTAACCACCAGCGACACCGCGCACTAGCGGCCGGCTACCTCGCAAACACAACGTTGCGTCGACGCAACGACACCGCGCGCACGCCTGAGGCTAAGCGTACCTATACTAGGATGCAGGTGACTCAGCACAGCACAGTACAGATTTTGCAGGGCAGGGCAGGCGAGACAGACATAGGCCAGGGGCCTATTTCTCCTAAAATAAATTGTTGCCAAACGCAATCGAACAACAACCGTCAGTCAGTTTTTGTTTTCAAAAACTTTCAAAATGATTGATTTTGTTTTTTGTGTCAAACAATTCGACAGCTTTTGAAATTGAGAACTGTCTGAATGAACGGTTCGGCCTTGGTTCGGTTGTGATTTATCAAGATTTATTTTAGGAGAATTAGGCCCCAGGACCGCATGCTGCGACGCAGCTCGAACACACATTCGAGTTTTAATTCCTTGGCAATTTTTATCCATAACAACTCTTTTAATTAATCGTCGGCGTAGTGCGAGAACTAAATAACTGACAAATTCAAAGTTCCGAGAAAACCGCGTTTTACTTTTTTTTTTTTAATTTATTGTCATAACTTTACTTGTAATAATAATTTATCCGTCGCTATTTTTATACGTTGTATATCTTTATCATTTTCATCTTTTAGGATAATTTTCCAATTGCTAACTGCAACATAACTAAGAAAAAAAAACAAGTTATCCAATTTTCCCTCTAAATAACTTTCCGAATATTATGTAATTATGTAATATGGTATGGTATGTAATATTGTAATTATATTAGGTACTCTAAATCTTTTTATCTTCTTTTTTTCAGTTATTTTAGGACCTTTACCACGGTAATGATAACATTACCGTACCTTCTTAGAATTGTAATTTAGCTATTATTCAGTTGAAATTCAGTATGTTAAAATAATATCAAATTTCACAGACAAGTTACCATTTAGAAAAAATACTCGTATTTTAATCGAATTTCTGTGAAACATATATATTGTATTTTAAAAACATTTTAAATCTGCTTTTCTCTCGATCTCTATTATTCGTTACCGTTAAAACCCATTTTCGATTAAAAAGTGTTTTACCTAGTGAATACCGTGGCCGATATGGTCGGAGGTGAAGCATATTTTCCAAAAATAGGTAATTATTTTTTCATTACTCATACTCGGAAAGTAGCTCTGAAGTTGCCTGAGGAGCAGGTTAAAAGTAATACTTTTCAGCCCTAGGAAGAATCGTTTTCAACTGACAGCTGTCAAATTATTAAAAAAAAATAGTTTTATTTTTACATTTCTATTGAACCATGTTCCAACTTTCTATAAGCCACTCAATTACAGCGCGATATAAAATTGTAATAACATAAAGGTATGTATTAATTAAAGTATTATTTTTAAATATCTTTTTATAATTTAGTTTCAACTATTTCTTTAAAATAACATATATTTTCATATTATTTACCAATTTTTTCAATGATGAAAATGAAAAGTAATGGCTGAATAGCTCAATGGCCACAGAAAAAAAAAATCGCGGGAAAGCGGCAATTCGATCTTCGTTTCTTTCTTTAGAAAATTCATGTTTTTATTTTTACTTTCCTTGTATTCGTAATGAAAAGCACAGTGTTTACCTCGGGTTAATTACTTATTTAGTCCCTCGAACTATTGGCATCTCGGGACTAAATAAGTTACTTTCACCCCTAGGGTATCAATGTACTATTGTTTGCGTTCGTTTTGATTTTTACTTTTTGTAATTTTTTGGTAGTAATGTCGACAATTCAAGGCGCAAATAATAGTAGATTGTTGCACCGAGCGCAAAGTGAGTCATTAATGCACGAGTGTTATGTTGGTGCCTGAGCGGAAGCGAGGGCACTAAATTAGCACGAGTGCATTAATCACTCACTTCAGCAAGGTGCGTAATCTACTTTTCTTTCAACTGCCAATTTACCTACCGTGATAAAATATACCTACTCAAAATAAAAAAAACTCAAGTTAATGAAAACAAGGTTATCCTGCGACTTTTGCGGCAAAAGGTTATTAACAATTTCATTTGCAGCTGTTTTTATACTTTCTGGACTTGAATTCATATCGCTATCTATTTCCATTTTTTTAAACTTTTCTTGCTAAATAAGAAGTAACAAAGTTTTACAATGGTACAAAATGCGCACCATTTGTTTTTTTTTTCACCATATCGATTTTATTCAGCCGATTTTTATTTTCAGCCAGTATCTTTTTGATCTAATGCATACTTAGAGCATAAATGCATAAGAATGCATACATTTAATCTCCATTTAATATTAAACTTAACGGGAGACATTAAACCTCTGTGGTAAATTTATATCTAAATAAAAAATAAAAAACTGCACTAATGAAAAACAGTGCAGTAATGAAATTTCATACAACATTTCTGCACTGTTTGCAGTGCAGTAATGAGATTTCATACAACATTTCTGCACTGTTTTGCTACTAAGCAGAAAATACGTATTTTGTGATCGGTTTTGTAGTGAGTAATGATAACATTACTACGTAGTTGAAAGAAAATATGTTTTCTTTCTTTCCTTTTTAGTAACTATTCTAACTGAACGCCTTTGTTAGAACATTTCCTTTTCATCGCAAGGTGTGCTTGACGTTTGTCTACAAAACGTTGCCATACAAAGAATATCAATATTTAAAATTATATCCGTCTATTGTATGTCGACTGACGACTGGCCGAGGCGCACCGATGTAGACGATATGCTGCATGTGTCATGGCAATCAATATTGCATGCGCTTGACGCAAGAGGAATTGAAAGTAGAAAGCGCAAGATGAACATGAAAGCGCACTGGTGTAGACATAGCTTTTTACGGTTTTTGATGATATCGTTTCCGTTTTTTCGATAGCAGACATCAGGTTATAATTCACGAAATAACCGCTATATCTTTTTTTTTTCGAACTCAAAACTCATTTATTCAAAATAGACTAGAATTACTTAGTTCTTTTTGAACGTCAGTTTTACAACATAGACATCCCACAAAAAGCCCTCCCTTCACCGCTTCCTAGTGTTTATGCTGTGAAGAAGAAATGGCGCAACGAACTCCCCAGCAAAATATCAAGACTCATCTTTGGCTAAACAGAATATAAGTTTTGACTAGTAAAAACCAGTTGTGAGAATTAATTTGATTGTTAGCATTAATGCGTCTATCATGGTCCAAATGGCATCACCTTGGAAACATCACTGCCAAATAGGCTTAGGTGCAACTGGTGAGACAGACAGATATGTGTTGCTGGGGAGTTTGTTGCGCCGTTTCTTCTTCACAGCAAAAACACTAGGAAGCGGTGAAGGGAGGGCGCTTTTGGGGGCTGTCTTATATGTACCTAATGACGTTCAAAAATAACTAAGTAATTCTAGTGTATTTTGAATAAATGAGTTTTGAAGTTTGAAGTTTGAGGCGTAAGCTGAGCTTTGCATTTGTGTGAATGCACACAGAATCGATTGCCAAAAAGCAGTATAAACCGGTTTAAACCTAGCAAAGGACGCGTTTGCATTCATTCTCATACAAATGCAACGCTCAGCTTAGGCCTCGTGGACGGTATACCCTTACACCCATAACTACTGTTAAATGTAACCATAATATTATTAAAATCACTAATAGGCAAGTTGAAAAGGTAAAAAGCTTTCCGGAAACCCAAAACTCCTACTGATTAGCGGTTAATCGGAGACTGACATTCGAAATAACAAGCCTTTGACAGTCTGCTTTTAATTAGAGATTAACAGCCTCTTGCACGATTTTTTGATAATCTTCGTCTCGTAGTACTATTAACTTAAGTACTTCCTTGTTAACAATACCTTAGGTTGAACTGGCAACATTTATAAATTATCGTGTGAGCGGATAAGAAAGTTCTCACTTCACAACCCTCCCCGACAAATAGAACATACGGCGAGTGGGGTATGGTATGACAAAAGTCGCAACGCCGCGTTCATAGGACTTGTTACCATAGAGAATTTTCGATTTGTGAATTTCCTTAACTTGATCAATTATGTAACATAAAATGTAAGACTGCCTTGATGTACAAAAGCTTTTTTGGAATTGCTCCTAGAATATATAATAAAATTCCTAATTCCATAAAAATAATGCCATTGTCAAAATTCAAAATAGCACTGGAGAAAATTCTTCATGACAAATGCGTAATAATGTGTAATACACAAAAGACGAGTTTTTAAACGATAAAGAATTATAATTATTAATGTTGCACTTAAAATTTTTGATATCTGTAATCTTTAATCATTTTTTTTTATGATCTCTATATTGTTTCCTCTTATTAATGTAATTTTTCTTTAGCATATTTATTCTGCATGTAATGATATTTGTATATCTTAAGACAAAACATAGCGTCCTATTTTTATATTATGTATGACCTGTTGTATACCTATGTTTCACAAATAAACCATTTGATTTGAATATTTCGAAAATTAAGCTTTATTCAACAAACTATATCCTAGCTTTTCTTCTCCAATTAGGCATCAGAATTGAAGGTTAAAATCTTTCGGGTACCTCGGGCCCACGGTGTATAACTTGGCAGACGCTTTTGACGTCATATTTTCTCAATAATAAATATCCCGCACAAAAGGCACATTACGCTCATCTAAGTGAAATGTATTGCAATACTCGCGTGTGATTGGCTGGAAGCCTTTCAACGCGTTTCTTTAGATCCAATACTCTATAGTCGTACGTGGGCTGAGATGTGTGATTGCATCTATTGTTAGTGGCTTTAGAACCGGTATTCAATGGTTGAGAACATTGTTACTTGCGTTGCTAGGTGTCCCGATTTACGACTCGATTTCTAGGGCTCTGTGGACACTAGGGTGGGTCAAATTAACTGTTTTAAATTATCTATTCTAAAGCCTGGCGTCAACTACAGCCGAAACGCGTCGAATCGAGTCGAGTCGCATTTGTTCCGTGTGAAGCGAAACGGTCAGTAATCGCAAGTCTTTAAAACAGAAATTCGCGTGACAAGCGATGCGCGCGAGTTATGCGACTCGGCGCGTCTCGGCTCGTCGCTAATCGACGCAGTTTTATAGTAAATGTATAGGAGGCGAATTATTGCCCTCGTCATATCGAACTGTACATGTACGTCGTACAGTAGGACAATCCGACCCTCCTGCCCCTGTAGACAAATGGCAATCGATGATCGCCAGAGAATAGAAACGCCAATTACAATACGGCCGACGTATCTGGGCGAGTCTGAAGTTAGCTGATTAGCTGCGTAGTAGACGATTTCGTTTCTAAAAAATTCATTGCGCAGCCAAACAACCAACTTCAGAGTTGCCAAGATACGTCGGCCGTATTGTAAATGTATGGAAATTACATAACAGATCGCTTGACCTGTCGAAAGCTTATGTCAATCCAATACATCTTTTAGAATAGAATAGAATATACTTTATTGTACACCAAAATTGTAACATAGCTCATCTATCTATCTATATACAGCGTGTCCCAGAAAGTAGTGTCAAGCGGAAGTCCAGAGATAGAACACCCTTTGAGGTACCCAAATCACCCCCATGTATGTTCCGCGATTTTTTGTAGTTTCCGAGTTATGAATTTTTTTCGTGTTTTTTAATCAAACTCTGACTATAACGACATTTTTGACCATAGTGACGTGAATAGTTGAGATACATGAGTAATTTTTTTTTTCTAAATTTGCTGATTAGTAACCGTACCGAATGCATAAACACTTGTAACCATAGACGTAACGGATGCGTTACAAAAAAATATTGAATTGTCATAAAGTTAAAATCCTGCATGTTTCCTAAATCTTTGTGGGTGATTTAAAAATAAATCTTCCTAAACTTTTTTTGTCAGATGTATTTTAAAAACTTATCCATTTTATCAGCTATTTACCCTGTCAATTTCATCGAGCTATCTCTACGACATCACAATAAAAATTTCATTCAAAGCATACAATATCGAAAATTCAACTTGTAAAAGGGTGAATGAAAAACTGATTAAAACTAACTAATAACGTCTTTTTTAGTAACCCTCGACGCAAAAAGAGGGGTGTTATAGGTTTAACATGTGTTTCTGTGTGTCTGTCTGTGGCATCGTAGCGTATAAACGGATATTGATTTAGTTTTTTCTGTTGTTTGAAAGGTGACTTTATCGAGAGTGTTCTTAGCTACGATTCAAGAAAATCGGTTCAGCCGTTTGAAGATCATCAGCTCTTTTCTGGTTGTTGAAGGGATATGAGCAACTTCTACTGGTCTGATCGATTCGAAATTTACTACCCTGTGACTTCAATGATATTACAATAACATGGTAACCTTGACCTGATACTCAAGCATCATCTGAAACAGCCTGATACCCAACTTACAGTAGATGTATTGTGTGCCTATTGATTCTTTAAGTTTATGATAAGTTGTAATGACCTCCTTCTTGTCACATGTCATCAATATCATTGAAGTCACAGGATAGTAAATTTCGAAACGATCAGACCAGTAGAAGTTGCTCATATCCCTTCGACAACCCGAAAAGAGCTGATGATCTTCAAACGGTTGAACAGATTTTCTTGAATTATAGCTAAGAATACTCTCGATAAAGTCACCTTTCAAACAACAGAAAAAACTAAATCAATATCCGTTTATACGCTACGATGCCACAGACAGACACACAGAAACACATGTTAAACCTATAACACCCCTCTTTTTGCGTCGAGGGTTACTAAAAAAGACGTTATTAGTTAGTTTTAATCAATTTTTCATTCACCCTTTTACAAGTGGAATTTTCGATATTGTATGCTTTGAATGAAATTTTTATTGTGATGTCGTAGAGATAGCTCGATGAAATTTACAGGGTAAATAGCTGATAAAATGGATAAGTTTTTAAAATACATCTGACAAAAAAAGTATAGGGAGATTTATTTTTAAATCACCCACAAAGATTTAGGAAACATGCAGGATTTTAAATTTATGACAATTCAATATTTTTTTGTAACGCATCCGTTACGTCTATGGTTACAAGTGTTTATGCATTCGATACGGTTACTAATCAGCTAATTTAGAAAAAAAAAAATACTCATGTATCTCAACTATTCACGTCACTATGGTCAAAAATATCGTTATAGTCAGAGTTTGACTAAAAAACACGAAAAAAATTCATAACTCGGAAACTACAAAAAATCGCGGAACATACATGGGGGTGATTTGGGTACCTCAAAGGATGTTCTACCTCTAGACTTCCGCTTGACACTACTTTCTGGGACACGCTGTATATAAAAATGAATCGCTATTTCCCTTGGTCATCGCATCACGCGTGAACGGGTGGACCGATAGCGCTATTTTTTTTTGTTTTGTTCGTAATTGTCAGGAGAAGGTTCTTATGAAAAAAAAATTTGATATTTTAAAAAAAAAACTAATTATATCAGTATGTAGTAGGTAGGTAGGTAGTAGGTAGGTAGTAGGTAGGTAGTAGGTAGGTAGTAGGTAGGTAGTAGGTAGGTAGTAGGTAGGTAGTAGGTAGGTAGTAGGTAGGTAGTAGGTAGGTAGTAGGTAGGTAGTAGGTAGGTAGTAGGTAGGTAGTAGGTAGGTAGTAGGTAGGTAGTAGGTAGGTAGTAGGTAGGTAGTAGGTAGGTAGTAGGTAGGTAGTAGGTAGGTAGTAGGTAGGTAGTAGGTAGGTAGTAGGTAGGTAGTAGGTAGGTAGTAGGTAGGTAGTAAGTAGGAAAAAGTGCATTGCAACGCATGCCGGGTACAGCTAGTATACAATATAATTTAGTGAAGGGTACAATGGCGGTCTATCTTTCTATTTTCTAGCAATCATCCATTGCCATTTATCTACAGACGCTGCTTTTAAGGCAAGCGTTCAACAGCTAGGCTATCTCTGCTAGATTTTTTAGTTATAAATTAAAAATTAAATTGATCAAAGTAACTGTGCAATAAAGTGTTAATATAACTAAAGTTTTTATTATCCAGATGTTCCTAACTTCGAAATTAGTTTTTACCTTTAAGAACATTTTATAATTTTCTTTTTATACACTTTTTTATGAGATTATTTAATGTTTAATTATTGGCTTGTTGAGTTTTTTTTTTAAATAAAACGTTGCCCCACACTAAGATTTCTCTTGTATCGTGGGTGCATTTACAGACACAAATCTCACAAACAAACGCCCAGACCCGAAACAACTATCTGTAGGCCGTAAATTTTTTTGTTCCGTGTGGGAATCGAACCCACGACCCGTAGCGCAGAAGCCAATCGCTTAGCCATTGCACCAAACGTGTCGTCAAAAAGTGTCGTGAAGTGTCGTGTTGGTGCTGTAATATCGCTTGAGGCGTCACAATAGATATTTGCAGGTCGCAGTGACGCAAGGTCATCTAAGTACTTTGTTCTTTCCGTAAATACGAATACGAGTCCTACACAGTGATTGATATAACGTGCATAGGAGGAAGATGCTGCCTATTCAGTGAATAACTGGCTCTTGCGACACCCACTATGCCCTACTCGTTGGAGTTTCCATAGTGTCCGTACACCTGCACATTTGAGGACATTAAGGGTCCTCTCGGAAAAAAAGCGTGCAGCTGAAGCAACTTTTCGTCGGCATTTACAGAGCAAATATATCTGAAAAAATAGGTAGTAATCTACAGGATATGATACGTAACTTGGACTTGCCAGATTTTGTCTATCGGCATCACATAATAAGAAAAAAACCACCAAATCACCTCCAAATTGTTGAGATGAAACCATTTTACTCCTACATTTTTTATCAAAAGACCATAAAAAAATATCTTCTGCTTTGCAATACAAAGGGCAATAACTTGGACTTGTTACTTTTTTTAAATGTGTATTAGTTTCATTATATTAAATTAAAAATGCGTCAAATTACAGATTGCGTCTATGTCACACTCGCACTCGTCCCTCTCTCTCTCGTCGACTCGTCGTAAGTTAGTACGGTACCAAATGTTCAAGGTCGTTGGCGTGAATACAAGCCTTAAGAATGTCACTGATGTCGCGATTGGCGTGTTCACCTACTGAACTGAACCCAAGTAATATAAGTAAGAAGGATCATCGATTCGAGAATAAGAAGACGACACTCACAGAATTCGAGGTGGCCATTATGTCACGAACCATAGGACCACTATAGGTTCCTCATAAACTGACCTGTCAACAGATATGCAGACGAGCACGTTGGAGGACAGGTAGAGGCCGAAGGCTCGCAACACTAGTAGCAGCTTGCAGAGCAGGTTGCCGACCAACCACGCGTTGGTATACTTCCAGCCGATCTGCAGACAAAACAACAATAAGTCAACTTTAAAAAACACCATCAGGTCAAATATCTTATTTGTTTAAAATATATATATTTCCAGAACTTAATCGTATCTATTTTCGTACAAGGATATTATTTACATTTTTAACTCAAATTAATACAAACTAAACTAAATTATTTGTTTTAAATACGGCACGTAAAATCATAATAAGTACTATATAATGAGAATTTTAAAATAGGTGACACATAAAATATCACTTTTCTTCTATGAGTATCTGTATATATATAGATAAAAAAACTAAAAAAAGTAAAAACCGATCTCAAAAAAAAAAAAAAACAATACGGAGTAAAATAATTATCATTTATTACAATTATCAGATTTCATAAGTCGGTGCATTCAATTTGTTTTAGCGTAGAATTACACCGACTTCTGAAACTAATAATTTTACTATATAATAATTAATTTACTCAGTTTAGTTATTTCAAGTCGGTTTTTACTGTTTTTAAAGTTTTTTTTGTTTAATACTTTTTAGTGCCACAAATTAAAATTACAATAGTGTACAAATTCTCGGACCACTACTACAACTATAACGTCGTCTATATACGATCTGTGTATATATTTTTGGTTTTTGTTGATTTTTTCATAAAGCGCTGAATCAAATTCAATAAAATTTATATGGGACCAAACGGGAAGTAGGGTTTACTTCCCGTTTGGTCCCCTATAAATTTTTCTTACATATTCAGTTTTATTAACATATTATAATATGTTATCAAACATGAACATTCTTCATCGGCACAAAAATCTAATCAAAATCAATTTATACTCGTAAATCAACCGACCCTGAAAAATCAAGGCCTGGCCGGATTTTTTGACAGAGCTTGAAGCACATTTAAGGTTCAGATTCCTTTTCATTTGGGTCTTCAAAGTTGAAATTGGAGCACTATTACCTTTGATCGCGTAGAGACGATATTTGAACTGACACGTGCGAAATGCTTAAAAGATATAAATTGAAGTAAGGTCTCATTTACGGAGACGCGAGGCGTCGCGCGTCGTGTTGTGCGGCGCGGCCCGCACTGGATTCAAACATAATTATGGCATTGTATGATAGCGTTTACGAAGAAGCGATTTTACACGCGTTTGCTTGAAATGCAGGCGGAGCCCGCGGATGGCATCGCCGCGTCGCACGCGACGTTTATTGCGGCGGCGCACGCAGCTTTGTGACCAGCTATTCCTGCAATTCTTCGTCCACTGTAAAACGTAGCGTCAACCGCGGCGAGGCCCGCGGCGTCGCACGCGCCGCATCTTCATAAACAACATTGTACATTGCCATATGTTTGTTATTATTATACAGAACGTATACACGAACGTTCTGTATTTCGTATATTTCCAATTCGAACACGTGTTGTAAAATCATCATTCTGTGACTAATTTAGACTTCTTAACTGCTATGGCAATCTTAAAAGGCATATTTTTCTATTTGTTACTCTTATGTGAGTTTATTTCTTACATTAACCTGCATTATTCTCATTCTATTTCTCACACTACTGTAATGGAATTGTCATAAAGTGCTATTTTAATTTAAAAAGAGTATTCATGGAGTTTCTTGCCTGCTCTTCTTCATAAAATCTTATCATAAACCTTATCTTATTATCTTTTGGAAGCGTGCATCTAGTTTTGACGTTTTAAAAGTGCGTGAAATCTGGTCTATATGAAATAAAAAACTTTGACTTTGACTTTAAAAATTCAAGAATTTCTATTATATTTTAAAGAAGTTACTTATAAAAACGACACGACGATTGAAAAATAATAAAAAGGAGATCACCCATTTTGTTCGATGATTTGGGATTAAAAAAAGTCGGCGGCCAGGAATGAATTCTTTTTATTTAAATGGTTTCAGGAGTACAAACATTTCTTTGTATGGCGACAATGCTGTAATAATAATAAAATAATTCTTAAATCCATACAAGTTCTCGTTTTAATTTTTACCTGGTTTAGACTCCGAACCCAAATAGTTTTCGACTTTGACGTCATAGTAAAAAATAATACGTTACACGTGTGTTTTAAAATTGTGTAACTGTTATTGATGGCCGCCAAAAACCTTAATTTTATCCCAGAATATGATCTCCTGTGACGAAAAAATAAAGGTTGCTTTCCTGTTTTTGGAAGGGAAGTTTTTTGCCCTCGTCACGCTAAACGGACATTAAACGGAAAGTTGTGAAGTTACTATGAAGTGTGAGGCATACCTTATAACTTAGTAATGCTGTTTAAACAGTGGTCAATATTCAAACGCTCGTAACTTGAGCTTTTTGTTAAATATAAAGTCATTGTTTGTTTCACTGTTGCCTATACTTTTTTTAAGTTTTGATACAATCAATATCTGTGATGCTAATTCAAAATGTTTTCCAAAATTATAGAAAGTCTCTTAACACATTCGAGTCCACCACACTTTTCATAGAGCTCATACGCCATGCCACCATACATATTGCTAGTGGACCTTCCAGGAGGGTCCTCGGCATTACATTTGCGCTAAGAGTGAACCCTCGAGAAGGGTTCCTGGCATTACGTTAAAAACCTTGAAAAATACGCTACTACTACGTCGTAAAATAGGTGTTTGCTTGTTTCATGACGGTGAATTTTACAAGAAAAACCTACATTAAAATGAGCCCTCCACGAGGGCACCCGGCATGGCGAATGCGACTACAGGGTGCCCTCCTGGAGGGCTCCCGGCACTGAACGTGTTAAGAAAATTTTCCAGAAGAATCAATGATTGAGGGAGCTGCCCTTACTACTACACATCGCAACCAAGTTGTAGTACTTGATTCTTATGGGAAATAGGATCGATTGGCATCATAAAAACGTTTTGCGAAAACTGTCCTTTTTCTCGCTGACAGTAATCTATCTTCTTCTATAAACGAGTTTATAAGTAAAAAGAAAGGTCCTGACTGACTGACTCATCAACGCCCAGCCCAAACCCTTGGGCCTAGAAAGCTGAAATTTCGCACAGAGGTTCCCTTTATAATGTAGACAAGGAATAAGGAAGGATATTTCGAAGTTCAACCCCTAAGGGAGTTAAATAGGGGGTGAAAGTTTGTATGGAAAATCGTCAATGCGGGCAAAAGCTAGTTCTTTACAAAAGAAGAGCAAAATAAAAAATTGGACTGTCTCCTGAGAAAGTTTTCTTGTAGCTACAACAGTTAAGGTAGCATCACCTCAAATTACCAACAAAAAAATTGTCACCTACCCTTTTATTTTACAAGATTAGTCGGAAAGGGGATACTAATCCGCAGGCCACTTAAAGTATCACTGATGACTGTTTTAAAGCAAGTGTTAAAATTTCAAAATTCGATCATTTTTATTTCGATGAACAATGATTTTCATTTTAGTTTTTTCAAAATTTCTTCATCCCTGCTTTAGTTACGAATTCAGAAAATAAAATTTCTAATCCGTGACCCCAAATATGATCTAAAATGTAAACACAGCTGGTCGTAGCTAACGATAGATAGATTTTAGCGTATTGTTTATGAAATCTTTGAACAGCTATTTCTCTAAAGTATTGACTTTTGGGGAAAGTTGTAGAACAAAAGTTATTCATTATTATACGGCTGTCCCATTTCAAAACCTAGTAAGGGTTACACTTTTTACAAAAGTCGTTTCATTGCATAATCTTGCTAACCTAGAAAGTCTCTACTAAATACAAAAACAACAGCGTTGAAAACTCACATATTAAGCAGATATATTCAAGCATCGATACCTAGTAAGTGTCATTCACTGCCTCTGATCATTTTAAAACCCTAGTAAGTCACTTTAACCGGGTTACCCTTGTTTCATCGAAAAAAAATTGCCAAATTTTCACTTCCCAAACAAGTTTCCACATAATTTCATTTGCCAAATTACTACATAGCAAATAAACTCTTCACATATAAATTGTAACGCAAACTTAATGTTTGGCAAGTGATCGTTTAAACAATAACTTGCTTACCAACTAGTACTTTTACCAATTTTAATGTAGTCAAATATTTTAGTTGGTATAACATATTTTACGCAAAATAAAAAATATGTTTCTAGCACTCGCCGGCCGCTGCCGCGGCACGCTTGCTTCGCTCGCTCGGCTCGTGCGTTGTGTAGTCACAGTTCTAACTTAACCTAACCTAGCTGTTTCGATTTAAAAAAAGATATAAGCGTGTTACAATAATTTGACTAAATGTTATTGTCTAAAGATTGTTTGCTGTAATAAATCATTTGATTAAAGACCATTTGGTTTTTAATATATTATCCTTGATAATATTCTGCCGAGTAAAAAGTTGACCAAATGAAAATGTGCGTACTAAAATCATTCCAAAATGTTGCATTGGTATAAAAAAAGGTTGGTAATGAAATTTGGTCAAAATAATTTTGGCAAAACGGCAGGCTCCCCACTTTAACCATATGGTTTTACCTAACATAAATACTTTTCAAAAGCTGACCGATTTAACGTTGCGCTCTCCTGTAAAATTTCGTTTTAAGCCCTTACTAGGTTTTGAAATGGGACAGCCGTATAGGTACTTTAACACTCTTTGGGTTTAGTATCCTCTTTTCGACTAACCTTATAAGCTCGTAAAAGCGCTCAACATAATAAATATGGCCCTTAATAACCGCTGCAACGAACAGCTACACAGGATATTACCGTAGTCTCTGGTAATGACACTATGTTGTTATAAGGAGACAGTAGAGCGATGTTATTGATCCCATTGACAGGTTAGTCAAGTTTAAAACGTATACGTTCTTAGCTTTAGGGTGCCTTTCCACCAGAGATGTGCTATGCAGCTATGCTGCGATAATTTAAAAGCTAAGCTACGAAACTGTGCGATCGTTTCCACTAATGCTATGTAGTGGAGCGAGTAAGATGTGCTATGAAATGGCATGTTTAATTTCCGTTCATTGTTAATGACACCACCAAATGATACCCCCAGGGGTGTGGTTGCCAAAAAGCATTTGTTAAAGACACCACTAATGAATAGTGTTGTTGTCCTTCTGGGCAACGAGTAAGCTAACTCGCATATTATATTATTACTAATTGTGGCATCCCAACATTACGGTGGTGTCATTAACAAATCCTTTTTGGCAACCACACCCCTGGGGGTATCATTTGGTGGTGTCATTAACAATGAACGTTAATTTCGGTGACAAACGCGCGTTTGCTGAAGGTAAACTGTTCTGCACATAGCTACACCACTCGCTACCATCCATAGCACGTATCCTTCCATATAAAAAACGAAGCTTAGTTTAATCGGTTTACACCAGTGCTATGCTATGTGGACTAATGAATATGATTGGTGGATATCAAACGCATTCATAGCAAAGTTGCATAGCACATCTTCGGTGTAAAAGCAGCCTTAGGGTGCCTTTCAGCGGCCGGTTGTCAGAGTTTCGGGCTTCTGACTACCTGTAATAACTGTCATAGGTATTCGTATGACACCTGGGGCCCAATTCTCCTAAAATAAATTGTTGCCAAACGCAATCGAACCACAACCGTCAGTCAGTTTTTGTTTTCGAAAACTTTAAAAATGAATGATTTTGTTTTTTGTGTCAAACAATTTTATAGCTTTTGAAATTGAAAACTGTCTGAATAAACGGTTCGGCCTTGGTTCGGTTGTGATTTATCAAGATTTATTTTAGGAGAATTAGGCCCCTGGGATCGACGGTTTAACGTGCTCTCCGAGGCACGGAGGGGTCTCGATGTGTAACGAATGGTCACCCAACAATGGACTTAGAAAGAAAGATCAGTTTATTTGTTAAAATATAGTGCAGTAGGTGTTACAAACAATTGAAGTCTCTATATTCTACCATTTCTGGTGGAAACATATTTCCATTTCTAATAATAATTTTACGTTAATAGTGCAACAACAGTAAATCTTTCTACCCCAAAAAACCACAACGACGGTGGACATGGGTTTCCCCAGACGGAAACACTCGGAACGAAATCGATTTCGTATTATCCTCACACCATCAAATTGTTAAAAACATTCAAGTTCTTAATCAATTTAAATACAACTCTGATCACAGACCCATACGTGCAACTCTATTTTTCAATTTAAAACTGTACAGAAAACAAATATTTACTACTAAAATAAAACGATTAACCAAAGAATCACTCCTAGGCGATACACCACAATTTAATTTAGAATTAAAAAACAGTTTTAGCATTCTAGATTTAAAAACCGAAGACGTACAGGAACAATTTAATAATATTGTCAATAGTGTTAAAACAGCTACTAGGAAAATCAAAGCATTACCAAATAAAATCAAAAAACTATCATCAGACACCATACTTCTCATATGAAAGACAGGCCCTAAGCACAAATAAGAGAAACCCCGACTATAGAAATAAAAACATAGAAGTTAAACGCAGCATTAGGAAAGATATTAGGTCTTACAACACCAAACTAATCCAAATAGCTTTGGAAAAGAATCGTTCTTTAAAAATAGCCAAACAAGGGACCACAAAGGGCAAACAGTGGATAAATTGTCTCAAGGATAATAACGGTCAGAAACATCGAAGTAGAGACAAAATTTTACGAATCTGCACTAGCTATTATAAATCCTTATATTCAAACTGCCAGAACACAGAATCCCGCATAGACTATTCTTGCCCAGACACCATACCCTCCATTACTGGTTATGAAGTACACACTGCCCTTAGCAAAATGAAATACAACAGGGTACCCGGTGAGGACGGAATAAGTACCGAAATTTTGAAAATAGGCGAGCCTACTCTTCTCCCTTTAATAACTAATCTGTTTAATAGTATTTTAAAAACAGGCATATTCCCGGATGGTTTCTGCCACTCCAATATAATACTGTTGCATAAAAAGGGAGATAAGTCGGACCTCAACAACTATCGACCAATCAGTCTTGTATCCCATCTGTATAAGGCTTTTATCAAAGTCATAGCCGTATCTCGTAGCAACCGTATCTCACCCTAGTTGGAAAAACACCAACCTCCTCAACAAGCTGGCTTTCGGTCAGGCCTCTCCACTACCGATCACCTGCATGCAATAAACCAAATAATTGAAAAATATCACGAGTTCAATATACCAATATATCTTGCCTTCATTGACTATTCGAAAGCCTTCGATAGTCTGACACATAACGCTATTTTTGACGCTCTAACTAACCAAGAAATTGATCCCACCTACATACATTTACTTCGTAAAGTCTATCTTAGCAGCACAGCTTCAATCAAATTACAAACAGCCGGACTATCATTTTTCATAGAAAAAGGCGTAAAGCAAGGAGACCCGCTTTCACCCAAGCTTTTTAACAGCGCTCTTGAGGAAGTGTTTAAAAAGCTAACGGCTAGTTGGGAGAGAAGCGGCATTGAAATCGGTGGGGTGCGGTTAACAAACCTTCGCTTCGCTGACGACATTATCGTATTTTCTTCCACTGCGGCAGAACTAGAGCTAATGTTAAATCAACTCAGTAATGCAAGCCTTGAGGTTGGACTGGCGATGAACATGTCGAAGACCAAACTGATGACAAACACCACTAAGCATAGGATCAAAGTGAATGGTGAAGAATTGCAATATGTCCATGAATACATCTACCTGGGTCAGTTAGTCTCTTTCCAGTCCAGACAAGACAAGGAAGTCACAAGACGAACCGAAAACGCCTGGAAGAGCTACTGGTCCATGAAGGAGCTCATGAAAGGAAATCTTCCTTTGTCGCTTAAGCGCAAAATCATGGACATGTGCATTCTCCCCATTTTGACCTATGGATCCCAGACTTGGTCTTTGACAAACATTCAAAAGTCCAAACTCAAGGTCTGCCAACGTACTATGGAGCGCAGCATTCTAGGCGTCAAGCTAACGGACCATATACGCAACACCACACTGCGCTCCAAAACACAAATTGCTGACGTTGCTCAAAAAGCCGCTAAGCTGAAGTGGGCCTGGGCCGGCCACGTGTGCCGCATGCCCAATGAGCTGTGGGCCAAAATAACTACTTTATGGAGCCCTGACACAGCCAGAAGGCGTCGCGGCAGACCTCGAAGAAGATGGCGGGACGAGCTAGACAAAACCAATGACCAGTGGTCCACTTTGGCTCTGGATCGAAAAACTTCGAAGTCATGGGGAGAGGCCTTTGCCCAGCAGTGGGATGACGCAGGCTAGAAATGAAATGAATGAAATGAGTGCAACAATCTAAAGATAACTATAGAATTTCCCAAACAAAATTAGGTGCAGTCTAAGTTTACACTTTGCAAACTATCATTGAGATAATCATTCGTTGAATAATAACATTTGCTTAACAATCTACGCTTAAACAAGTTTAAATTAAGGCTTTTTAGACAGTTCGGTAATTTATTATAGATTCGAATAGCCATGCAGAAACAATTCTTGCTATACATTGTAGTACGTTGGTTCGGGACATGTAGTTTATTAGAAAATCTACTATTTCTATTAGTAATAACAATATTTTTATTAAAAAGGATTGAGTGTTTGTAGACAAATATACAAATTTCAAAAATATATAGACACGGTAGTGGTAGTATACGGTGTTTCTTAAATAACGGTACACAACTATCTAAGAATTCTGCGCCACTTACTGACCGCACACACTTTTTCTTTACCGCGGCAAGTGCAGCTTAACCTTGCGAATCGTATGATCTACGCGGTTGCTAATTAGCCACGATCCCCTCGTCTGGAAATTTGTTTCTCGCTCAAGTGATTTATGTAAATCTTTGAGAAACAAATAATATTAAATCGGAAACCGTATTTTCCTACAATGAGAATTGCAGAAATGTAACGCAATTCCCTACTAGTGAAACCATAAGTTCGAAACAATGTTTACGTTTCGTGAAACTAGAAATTGTTTCGTGAATCTGGAAATAGAATTCGTCGCACGCTTACTAGCAAATGTTACTTCTTACTTAAATTAAAATCGAAATCTGGAAAAACTAGTAAGTACTAAAACTTCTAATTTTTTTAATTACTCCGTCCGTGAATAATGTAGCTGCCCTCAACCCCACAGACTTCGAACTTTTTTTTTACTAAACACAACTTCTCGTTGCAGGTACGGCAATATAAAATGTGGGCGTGAACAAACCGAACAACAAAATATGATTGACAAACAACAAAACATGTGTTTAAATAGAATAGTATGTGTTTAATATAGGTATAAACGCACGCAACGAGGCAGGTGTAAACGAATTCGTGTAATTCCTTCAAACCGCATGACACAGACTCACCAAGACTGTTTTTTTCAGATTCAACAAAAACATTTTTTTAAATAAAAAACCTGGTGTTCTGTTTTTGATTCATTTTAGCGCCCTGATTTAACTAACTGCACAGAGTGATATCGCACTAGTCGTGCCCGCCAGCTTTCTCGTCGTGCTTTCATTAATTTAATCGTGGCATCGAAATGTTATATCACAAAAAATACCTTTCTAGCAAAAAACTTTTTTGCTTATTTTTTTATTGAAACCATATTAGCTGGTTTACATAAGACAAGAAGAAAAAGGCAAAAAAAAAAACCCTCTATTTTCCGTGATGTGTTAACCTGTACCACCAATATCTAGATCATTTGGTTTTAAGGAATTACAATTATGTATATGCGGCAATTAAACGTGTGAGCGTGAACATAGCATAATTTACGAACAACAAAACATGATTTTATGCCCCGGCCTGCAGCGAGAAAATGTGTTTAGTATAGTACTTACATTCTATGTCTATGCTCGACGCTGTGACCGACTTTTCTTAACTCTTATTTGCTAAAAGATCAAACACATTAAAATAAAACACCGAACCGACTTCTCAGAATGAAAAAAAAAAAACAGAAGTCGTAAAACAACTTATTACTTCCGCATCCTTTATACTTTCTTTCCACTCCATCTACACGTTATGATGTAAACAGTTACCGTTTTGTTTTCCTTCCATTCTGGGTAAATATGAAAATAATTGAAAACGTGATCGCGTCATCATATTTCCTTGTTGGCCTATGTTTGATTTCCCGTATGAAAATATAAATATTATGTGTGTACGTACACTCCATAAATATTATGTGTGTACACCCCTAAAACACGTACCTGGTAATGTTTTCTTTAAATCGTGAAAGTGAAATAACCTTTTTGTGTTACGGTAGCTTCCCACGGCGCGTGATATAGCGCACCGACTGTGCGTGGTATCACCCGTAAAAATAATAATGTTTATTTGTACTTAAAACACAATACAGAGCATGTGAAACAGCAGCAGGTTGTACAATAGAGTCTTAAAAAATTACAGAATTCCGGCCCCTAAATTAGGTACGCAGACCTGTATCTTAGGAGTCGGAAGTTTCGACAGCTTCAGTTTTATAATACAGCCGTGACATTACAGTTATTTAAAGCGATTGGGAGAGAGAATGGAGGAGCTCGTGGCTAAATAATTACAGCCGCATAGACCGATCTTCCGCGTTAAGCCACGCTTGCCGAGGTTGGTCTGTGGATGGGTGACCATTTACCATAGCGAGTTTCCTCCGTGCCTCGGAAAGCACGTAAAGCCGTTGGTCCCGGCTGTCATTTGTAGATCTTTGACAGTCGTTACTGTTGGTCAGAAGCCAGAAAGTCTGACAACCAGTCTTACCAAAAGTATCGTATTACCCAGTTACTGGGTTGTGGAGGTCTGATAGGCAGTCGCTCCATATAAAATACTGATATTCAGCTGCATCCGGTTCGACTGGAAGCCGACCCCAACATAGTTGGGAAAAGGCTAGGCAGATGATGGGAGAGAGAATGGGTGGGGTGAGTTTGAGTGAGGGGTGATGTGTGAAACCACCGTATGAAGGTGGCTTTCCCATATTGCGGGTGCGTGAGGGTTTGTAATTCGAAGCTATTTTGTCATACAAAAATACCAAGTGAAAGAGAACTCGCACCGCACCTCTGAATTTACGCACTCGCAGCGGATACGGTGCACCGCTACGCACGCGTTTTCGTTACCACGGACGAGTCTCTTCCCATGGTGCGCCGGTGCGAGCTAGTGCGTCGCGGTGCGCTATATCACGCACCATGGGAAGCCAATATTACATTCTACATTACTAAAAAAGACTGCCTCGTTGGTCCTGTGTTCTGTTAGACGGCCGAACACGATTGTCTTTTTAAAAAACCTACTTCATCACAACACTATTTATTAAAGAATCACAAAACTACATAATACACATAGACCGGTATTATTTTAGAGATGACTTCCCAAATGGTACTGCACGCGGTGCTATCCAGAATCTAACTAAACTTTAATTAATTATTAAAATCATAAGTTAACAGAGTGTTGAATTGCATTTATCAGTCAAACACTTCATGTAATAAACAAAAGGAGTGCTGATGTCAGCTTTACTGGCTTGTAATAAGGGTCATAACAGTTCGATTGCCAGGTCGGGTAGTGTTATTGGGTTTTTCCGTGTGGAATTTCTTAGTAGCAGCCCGGAGTCTGGAATTGTGCCCGGTTGATGGCAATAGTCTCACCGCCTATTATATGGGACTTAAATATAACGACGAAATGAGGGTGGACTATAACTATACACCTCTGCCCAACCCTTCGGGGAAGACAGGAGTGATGTTATATGTTAAAAAAAACTTGCTTCACCCTAGGATTTTTCCTGTATCGTGTGTGCTTTTACAGATACTAATATCACACGCAAAAATACTCAGACCCGGAACAACTATCAATTAAATACTAGTCTTTTTAGGGTTCCGTACCCAAAGGGTAAAGCGGGACCCTACTACTAAGACTCCGCTGTCCGTCCGTCCGTCCGTCTGCCACCAGGCTGTATCTCATAAACCGTGATAGTTAGACAGTTGAAATTTTCACAGATGATGTTTTCTGATGCCGCTATAACAAAAAATACTAACAAACGTGATTTTTTTGCTCGTTTTTGCTCGATATTGATAACGGCAACCGGCTGACGCTTGAAATATTCACAGAATATTTAGTTATATTCAATACAGTCACTTCAAAAATAAATAATTAAATTAAAGTAATAATAAAGTAATAATAAATCAAGTATTAAGTGGGGCTCCCATACAACAGACATGATTTTTTTGCCGTTTTTATAGATAATGGTACGGAACCCTTCGTGCGCGAGTCCGACTCGCACTTGGCCGGTTTTTTCTGTTATAGAGTATGTTAATAGTTAACTGCAACGGTTTTATACGCGTAGCTACTTGAAAAAAATATTTAAGACACAAAAACTAGTTTTCAGTTTTTAGAAATTTAGAGGAATGAATGCTTTTGAGGGATGTACAGCGGTAAATACTTATCGAAAAAAATATCGAAAAAACCTGTTCGGTGCAACAGGAAAATACAGCAAAAATAGCTTTCGCCTGAGGCTTCCACGGCGGCGTCAAGTAAAATATTTCAGTTTCAAAAGGAACTCTTTTAATCTACCCGAATGTTTTTTGTTTATTTTTCTAGCACAAGTATTAAACTTACGAATACGGCAGCGCAAAAAATCGTATAAATCGGCGACACAGTCGAACTCTGAGAGTGAAACAAACAAAACAAAAACTTTATAGTTACTGATAAAATAAATGATCACAGAAATCTAATAAGGTTCTTTGCAAACACCCAACTAAACACGACGATGGTTAATTGGTGTGGGTTGATGGCGCAATACAGGAGTGCGCAAACTACACTTGGGAGCAAAGAAATCGAGCCACTCTTTTTTCACGTGTCCTGGTTATTAGTTTTGGTTTCATGGATTATATAATTCAAAATACAAAAAAATACTCTCATTGTAAAGATTATCAAATAAACTTTTAGGCGATACATTGTTTAGAATTGATCTGTTCCATAATACCAAAAATAATAACAATTATACGTGAAAAATAGAAGTGGCTCGATTTATTTGCTCCCAATATAGGTCGAACTAATTCCCATACGAAAACGCAATCGTCCGACTATCGGACAGCTGTTTAGTTCACGTATGGGCAACGTACGGCCCGCGGGCGGAATCCGGCCCGCCTCGGTTTTTTAATCGGCCCGCGACATTTTGAAATTTCGCGCGAAAAAAGGGTATGCGCTGTAACTATAGAGCTAAAGTTCACATTAACTGACAAATATCATATTAACTGTTACAAAAAAGTAACTTCATTAGCTTTTTATTTCCTGCTATGGCCCGCGACTGCATTAATATAGTAAAGTATGCATTACAGACCCACCATACCCCTAACCATACCCCTGGTGGTACGGTGGGTACTATCAATTAAAACTATACCACCGACTAATAGTGTTGTCAATATCTACCATCTACGAACTGTTAAAAATACTTCCATGCAACTTGCCAAAGGTTGATTATGCCTGGTTTAGTTAAATGTATGCACGCACTCTTAATGTCTAAACACACTATGCCGAAGATACGCGACCGAAGTTCGGCATGATTACGCCTGCAATGCTTTTTAAATTACCCGCGACACACCAGGCTGAAATTACGTCGCGTTTTATATGAAAAACATAGACGCCGAAGTTCGGTCGCGTAATTTCGGCATGGTGTGGCGCCACACTTAGGGATGTTTATGATATTTCAAATTCGATTCCTTCTCACACTGTGCGCAATAAGGTTGAAAATGTCATATCAACTTACATAAGTATTAGTTTTTTAAATTGTGAAACGTCGATTATTGCAAAAAAGCTACTTTTGCCTAAAGCCACTTTATGAACTCCTTTTTAGGTATGTTTCAAAAGTGATACAGAGCGAATTTGATTGAATTTACTAAATAGATTGATTTCATTTACTATGCTACCTAGTATATAATATATATCCTCTTCAAATTAACCTTTTTATGTTAAATAAGGAAACAATATCTTAGCCCTGTCAATTATTTGCGAGTGACCGAACGAACTTATGAAAAAGTACTGTGCAAGCAATTATAGACCTTAGGATGGTAAACATTTCAAGTCCGCGACTATATGTCAGGTATATTGTGGGCATGGTAAATATAGAAACTAAAACCCACATAGACTCTCCACAACTGACAGCACTTATATTTGGATTAATGGTTAGTAACATGAGCTAAGAAGTGCACTTAAGTGTCTAAATATTCACCCACATCACTGTCATCTGAAAGCGGGCCCAGAAGACTGGCAGCGTTGCCACGCTGGATGGCAACGCTAATTTTTTGGCCAAAAAATAAGCCAGCCCTCTGGTTACGCGAAGAATGAGCTAGGTCACAAAATATTAATTTAAACAAGAACAGATAAATAAGAACAAGTCAATTCCTACTAATATTATAAACTAGAGATCGCCAGCGGCTTCGCCCGCGTGTTCCGCGTTTTTATCTACGTATGTACGCATGTATTATACATAATTATAAACCTTTATCTTGAATCATTCTATCTATTAAAAAAAACTGCATCAAAATCCGTTGCGTATTAGTTTTAGAGATCTAAGCATACATAGGGACAGACAGCGGGAAGCGACTTTGTTTTATACTATGTAGTGATGCGAAAGTAACTCTGTCTGTCCGTTGCCCTTTCACGCCTAAACCGCTGAACTGATTTTGATGAAACTTGGTACAGAGATAGTCTGGAACCTGAAGAAGGACATAGGCTACTTTTATCTCGGAAGTCACGAAATATCTACGCCATAAACGACATCCATGTGGACGAAGCTGCTGGCGGCCTTTTGTCAAGTTCAGATTTCTTCGGCTGATCGACACAGAAAGCGAGCTCCGTCGAATTCAAATGACAACAGCTTTTATAACATCGGGTGCATTGATCCTTAACGACGACTACCCTTTTTTTATCTTCTAAACGTTGCCCAGTGTTGCCAGCTACCGACAGTAAGGATGCCTTTCCACCAGAGATGTGCTATGCAGCTGTCCTGCAAGAATGTAAAAGGGAAGCTACAAAACTATGTGATCGTTTCCACTGATGCTAAGCTATGCAGCGGAGCGAGTAACGCTAAGTTCACACGGAGTCACGTTTTGCCGAATCTTATTTTCATCGGATCTGGAAAAACCGAATGTTGTGTTCACACGGCACATCTTGCGTTGCCGTATACGACAGCCCCGAATTGGGATCCCATGTGGACACACGTCCCATGCCCCACCCACTCCCCCGCTTGTGCGACCCGAAATGTATTCGGTTTCGAGATCCGGCAAATAACCGAATCTACACCTGCTTGTATCGTATGAACGCATGTTGTATTGAATGCCACTGCACCGGATCCTATATTTTGCAGTACGGCCGGATCGGTTTGTTGTCGCCAAATCGGATGTCAACTTCAGCAAGATTCGGTTTTATTGCCGTGTCTTGAAACTGAATGCATGTGTGAACTCATGTATTAAAATACTGTTGCCACTATACCGAATCCTGCAAAAAATCGATTCGGTAGAGAAACACACGACGCCGTTTGAACGTACCGTGAAATGTCTACTTTCGGTGGCAAACCCGCGTCTACTGAAGGTAAACTGTTCTGCACATAGCTACACCACTCGCGACCATCCATAGCACGCATCCATAGCTCGCATCCACAGCACGCATCCTTCCATATAAAAACGTAGTTTAGTTGAATCAGTTTCCACCAGTGCTATGCTATGTGGACCAATGAATATGAGTGGTGTTTATCAAACGCATCCATAGCAACTTTGCATAGCACATCTCCGGTGGAAAAGCAGCCTAATTTAAAACCGCTATTCACGATATTAAAACCGATTCAAAAAGTGATTCTAGCGAGACTAAGCAATTCCGTGAAGTGACTCCACTCATTTAAAAACTTATAAAACCTGCAGAATCGGTTCATTCAAAAGTTAAATCGAGTAAATATAGCTTTGACCGTCGATTTTAATAGCTTTGCTAAAATATAGCTAACAGAAGAGAGGAACAGAGTAGTGAAAATAATGGAATAGCAGAGGATGAAGATGGGAGTGCACTTCGATTTGCAAATTGATCGAAGGCTTCAAAAACGGATAATAAAAGCCATAAAACACATTAATTTTAATTTAATTTAATATTAGCCTGTAACTGTCCCACTGCTGGGCAAAGGCCTCTTCTCATATAGAGAAGGAACGAGCATTGATCACCACGCTTGCTCACTGCGGGTTGGCGATTTCAGACCATTAAGTCCAGGTTTCCTCACGATGTTTTCCTTCACCGTATGTCAGTGGGGTCTTAGATTAACTAAGAAAGTACATATGACATTGAAAAAGTCACATTGGTACATGCCTGGGTTTGAACCCGCAACCCGGTGCTTAACAAGGGGATCTGTAACCTCCGGGCCACCACGACGATTTATAAAACACATACATGCTCGACGTGCTCAGTCGCTAATTTCTTTCAAAAGAATGGTGAAGGAACATTATTTGGCTCTATAGTAGTTTTTAAGTTGTCTATATTTATAATTAAATATGTATGTATCTTATTTGAGTATGTAAGTATTTATAATTAAATATGTATGTATCTTATTTGAGTATGTAAGTATGTATGTAAGTATATGTATATATTTATATTTGAGATATGTATTTAATTGTGTTATACTATTTATTTATACCTAGTCATTTTGTTGATTCCCGATTTTCATTAGATTATAAATTTGTACGCTGCAAATTGCCCTTTATATTTTTCTTAACAATTCTTTCCATCCAATGGTTGTCTGGAAGAAATTGCTTTAAGCGATAAGACCGCCATTTGTACTGTTCTTGATTACCTGTATTCCTTCTGTTTTATTTCTTTTAGTGTACAATAAAGTATATCTATCTATCTATCTACATAAAGCAAATAAGGATATCGTTTTTGGATGTTTGTTTTTTTATCTACTATGAAGGTTGTTCTTAAGACGCTTCCCCCACCGAAAGAAAAACCCTACTTCAGAAAAAAAGCATTATTTCTGTCAACACACAACATATTGAAATTTCGTACTGTACGTACGAAATTTCATTATTCACATTTTCGAACATCAAAAAACAACACTTGACATCCTAGGTTAGAAGTTTTAGTAATTAATGCTAAAAACGGCCGTTTATGGTACTTATCGCTAAAACTTCGAATCCAGAAGCTCTAGTGTTTATATTTGATGTTCGAAAATTTCTACAACACTTGACTAAAATGTTGTACGTACGAAATTTCAATGTGTTGTGTGTTGACAGAAATAATGCTTTTTTTCTGAAGTGGCGTCAGTTTCGGTGGGTGAAGCGCCTTAACGCCCATGTACTTCCTGAAAGGTCAAAAGGATACCTCTCAAAGTTTTTTAACTTTCAGTAAAGCGGTGACCGTATGAAATCGTGTGAAACTGAGAGCGAAGCTATTAATATTTATCAGGCAATTCGAACCCCGGACTTGTGCTGAGAATCTAATTTTCGTTGAACAAAACTTCGACCGACCGGTGAATCAAATCCAGGATGTAATAAGATTGGCTTATATTAGTAAAGGTCAATTTCTTTTTTCTCTTATTTCCATATTCATAATATCATGTATGTGCATTTCAAACTGGACTAACTCAACTTGGACAACACGTTTGGTGTAGTGGCTAAGCGATTGGCTTCTGCACTACGGGTCGTGGGTTCGATTACCACACGGAACAAAAATTTGTGTGGCCTACAGATGGTTGTTTCGGGTCTGGGCGTTTGTTTGTGAGATTTGTGTCTGTAAACGCACCCACGATACAAGAGAAATCTTAGTGTTGGGCAACGTTTTAATAAAAGAAAAAAAAACTGTATATTAGAATGTAAACATGTATTGTTTAATAGCTAGGAACAATTAATGGACCATGTAAAAAATGATGCATGAGTATGTCGATGCCTCCCACGTAAGTTGTTGTAAGCAACAAATTACATTTTTGTGTTTTTCACGTAAAAGTGTCTAATTTTATGTATATTACACATACATATATACAGTACATTTTTGCTATTTTCATATTTGGAACAGATAAATAATACAAAAAATTAGACACTTTTTTGTTAGATAGCCCCCCCCTCTCTTACCGTTTTCAAGAGTAGAATTAGGAAGCATTTCCTCTCTAAATGATTGATTATTATTATATTATTTATGTAGGTTTATTATATAGTTTATATTTATGTATATATTTTCATGTTGTATATTTATTTAGGTATATTTTATTTTATAGCATAAATAAGACAGTTGTACACTGGAGTTTGCCCTCAACCATATATTATCAATCTCTCTCTTTCATTCAAAGGTTTGCTGGTAGAAAACTCATTTTTGAGTTAAGCTCGCCTTTGTACGTGACTTCACTAAATTGCAATGTTTTTATTGTACTCTTGAGCATTTTATTATCATACCGCGTAACCACTTCATTGTAATTTTCTTGTGTACAATAAAGAATAAGAATAAGACAACATACTCATGCATCATTTTGCATACACATCAAATTCATCAACATCATGTTCCTGCCCTGTTCCCAAATTACTTGTGGTCGGCGCAATATGTTTTTCTGTTCCATTCTCTCCTGTCAACCGTCAAATTAGGTACATTTTACATTAGGTAAATTAGGTACATTTTTGACGACACGTTTGGTGCAGTGGCTAAGCGATTGGCTTCTGCGCTATGGGGCGTTAGTTCGATTCCCACACGGAACAAAAATTCATATGGCCTACAGATGGTTGTTTCGGGTCTGGGCGTTTGTTTGTGAGATCTGTGTCTGTAAACGCACCCACGATACAAGAGAAATCTTAGTGTGGGGCAACGTTTTAATAAAAGAAAAAAAACCTGTATATTAAAATGTAAACATGTATTGTTTAATAGCTAGGAACAAATAATGGACCATGTAAAAAATGATGCATGAGTATGTGGAAGCCTGCCACGTAAGTTGTTGTAAGCCACAAATTACATCATTGTGTTTTTCACGTAAAAGTGTCTAATTTTATGTATAATATCTGTTCCAAATATAAAAATACCGAAAAACGATATACATTTTTGTTATTTTCATATTTGGAACAGATAATTGACGACACGTTTGGTGCAGTGGCTAAGCGATTGGCTTCTGCGTTACGGGTCGTGGGTTCGATTCCCACACGGAACAAACATTTGTATGGCCTACAGATGGTTGTTTCGGGTCTGGGCGTTTGTTTGTGAGATTTGTGTCTGTAAACGCACCCACGATACATGAGAAATCAGGCATCAGACAGAAATCAGGCAACGTTTTTAAAAAATAATAATAAAAGAAATAAACGTAAGTTAACATAAGTTATTTGTGGTCGGCGCAATATGTTTTTCTGTTCCATTCTCTCTTGTAAACCGTCAAATTAGTCACCGTCTGCCAACAGTTTTCAATTTTAAATGTTGAAAGGCAGACGCCGTTTTCTTCCGGCAATAGAAGTTATCCAGTCCACCTAACACCCCTTCCCATAGACCAAATATTTTTCACCATATTTTACAATAGTCCTGCATCCACCTGGGACGGTTCATGACTGTACTCCAATAGTACTGCCGTGGATAGTCCCCGGTTGGTGCCCCACCCCATTTTAGATTAAAGTTCTCAAAGGGGCCTCTGCGCGTTGGACCTGTGTCCCCGTGTATGCCTTCCAAAGGACCGGACATCTTCCGCAAGGAAGATGAGCCGTGATTCCCAGAAAGAAATAAATAATAATACAAAAAATAGACACTTTTACGTGAAAAACACAAAAATGCAATTTGTGGATTACAACTACTTACGTGAGAGGCATCAATTAAGCAACATAATCGATAAATCGATATCATATAATCGATAAAATAAAAATCTAATAACATCGATGTATGCAACATACTCATGCATCATTTTGCATACACATCAAATACAGCAACATCAGGTTCGTGCCCTATTCCCAAGTTATTTGTGGTCGGCGCAATATGTTTTTCTGTTCCATTCTCTCCAGTCAACCGTCAAATTAGGTACATCTTAATATATATAAATCTCGTGTCACAATGTTTGTCCTCAATGGACTCCTAAACCACTTAACCGATTATAATAAAATTCGCACACCATGTGCAGTTCGATCCAACTTGAGAGATAGGATAGTTTAAATCTCAAATTATAGTCGCAATTTTAATTTATTGATAATTATTTGTCTGTTATTATTTGACAGTCACAATTATCTGTTAACTCCAAATGATTCTAACAGATGTCGATACCTTTCGACTGGGTTGAGTAAGTAATCAATAGATGGCGCTGCTATGGTAAATTTATGAGCTCATTGTAAAATGAAGCTAAGCTAATTTAATCTATACTAATATTATAAAGAGGTAAAGTTTGTGAGGTTGTAGGGGGTAATCAATGGGGGGGGGGGGGGGTTCAGTAGATCCAGAGATCTACTGAACCGATTTAGAAAATTCTTTTACCAATAGAAAGCCATGTTATTTGTAAGTGTCATAGGCTATATTCAAAAAATAAATGTCACCCGTGCGAAGTCGGGATGGGCCGCTAGTTTACTTTACTTCTTCATATCCTCCCTCACACAATCCATCCATCTTTTCTTTGGTCTCCCTCTCTTCCTCCATCCATCAACATTGTTTTAACAATTAATTAATTTTTGCTAGTACTTTTGCTTCCAGTAAAACAATAAAAGCAAGAATAAAAGGTCTACGCGGTTGCTACGATCGATGTATATAGCAAACAACCGCTACGCGATGGTTTTCTTTCCTGTAGGCGTTGTATAAATGTAATTTTGCCTATTCTTCTGTAGACAAGGGTTTTCAATTCAATTCAAATTAATTTATTTCAATCAAGTTGGATCATACAATATCATTGGGTACATTAACAAAATTATTATAAAAATAAACAAACAATAAAACAAAACACAACACACAATTTCATTATTAATTACAAATTAAATTGGCAAAGTCAGTAAATTAAAATTAGAATGAAATGTTTTGTCGGCAGAAGAATACTTAGGCTAAATGACAGATACACAATAATGGCAATACGTCACTTTTTCTATTTTTCAGTCGAAACAACCCTCGTCTACGGTGGTCATGCTACGCCTGATAGATTTTGTTGTGAATCGGACGTATTTCTGTCTCTGGTAGAATAGATACGTTAGACCTAGCACGAATGTTGTGACGTATAGTAACGTAAACGTAAAGTCAATGTGAGTGAATTTTAAATTGGAAATACTCATTTCACACATATTTAATACTTTATTCATATCTTTACATGATATAAATTATGCTTGCCGCATAAATTTAAAGCAAAATTCTATAGGATAGTTGCACTTTCGATTAAAAAAAATCACTCAAACGTTACGTGTTACGTTTACGATATAATACGTCAAAACATTAGTGCTAGACCGTACGCATAAAATAACTTTGTTGTACTGAAACCAAGCTTTCAACGTTCCTTTCCTTACTTCAGAGGAGCAAAATTGTTTTATTCGTAGTATACAGAGTTCAATATAGTGATTGTTTTGTTCGTAACAAACAATTCGGTTCTTTACTAAAATAATCGATTTCACATAACTTCATAATAAACAATGCATTATACAAAGTGGGGGTGACCATACGACATTAAATGATACCACGTATTCTATGATGAGTTTTACGACCGAACACAAATAATCAATCATGTACATTCAATAGTTTAGTCACAGGAATTTTCGCACGATTTCATAATTTTACTTGGTGTTTTTTTGCTTGGTGGTAGTATCTTTACGGTCCGCCTGGCTAGCTACCTCATTAAAGTCCGGCGTCATGCAGTTTACTGTGTTCCGTCGTGTGTATGTGAGAGCCAGAGAGGTATAGGGGAATCCCTCTATATCTCCGTTACTTGGATTCGTGTGCTCCATCTTAGACCCTGTCTGCGCTTACCATCAGGTGCGACGAGGGTCAAACGCGACAAAGTATTTTTTTTTTTTACTAATACCAATATCTCTACGCGAAGTTATGTAAATCTATAACCCGTTTAAACCAAAAGTATATTTATTTACACGTGTAGAACAGACATAGTTGACGTGAGTTTCTACTACAACGTCCCTTCATCTACATGGATGAGTGAAATTGAAAGATCATGTGACAAAAAATTTGCTTGGAAGTAGCTGATTTTTTGTGTTCTGTACTAGAACACATCATATAACACGTGGTATCATTTACTAATATTTTTGTGTACTGTACTAGAACACATCATAGAACACGTGGTATCATTTATTTATTTTTGTGTACTGTACTAGAACACATCATCATAGAACACGTGGTATCATTTATTTATTTTTGTGTACTGTACTAGAACACATCATCATAGAACACGTGGTATCATTTATTTATTCTTGTGTACTGTACTAGAACACATCATAGAACACGTGGTATCATTTATTTATTCTTGTGTACTGTACTAGAACACATCATAGAACACGTGGTATCATTTATTTATTTTTGTGTACTGTACTAGAACACATCATAGAACACGTGGTATCATTTATTTATTTTTGTGTACTGTACTAGAACACATCATCATAGAACACGTGGTATCATTTATTTATTTTTGTGTACTGTACTATAACACATCATAGAACACGTGGTACATTTATTGTCATAATGTCAACCCCACTTTGTATAAAACTGATAGAACCCTATTTGGTACACAGTAAACAGACATAGGTACAGATCTTAAATTCATTGCTCTGAATTAAGGAATCCTATTTAGGATTTAGGGTAAGCGAGTTAGGAAGGCAGAAACCAAACTGACTGGCTAATTGGGATCCTAGCCGTTCTAAATGCTATCACAGTTACCTTATTTCTTGATTTAATTTTCCTTACCTAAACCCTAATTAGGGTTCCTAAACTCAGAATGGTGTAATAAGCCTATTGTACATATGTCGCGTGTGTTATAGGGCCATCGCAAACTGGGCGACTTGTCGCCGCGTATAGTCGCGGCGACAAGATGCGGCGTTGTCGTTTGCATCTGACGTCTTGTCGCCGCGACTAAACGCGGAGCTGTCGCTTGCGTCGGCGACTAGTCGTTACGACAGACGTCGTGCAGGAAGCGATCATTAGTAGTAGAGTATTCGAGAGAGACGGCCGTGTTGTTTCACAGCGAGACTGACGCTGCGCTGCCGCGCGTTTGTCGTCGTGTGTGCGCGTGCATAGCGCGACTAGACGCGGCGACAAGTAGCGAGCGCGCGCGACTGGTAGCTTGTCGTCGCGACTCCGCGACTCTGACGCCAAGTGTGCGGAGCTTGGAACAAAATATATGAAAATTGTCGGCCGCAGCCTGTCGTCGCGTCTAGTCGCAGAGCTGTCGCTGTCGCGTGTCGCCTAGTGTGCGCCTAGGCATAACTGTGAAATCTCAAGCGTCATTGTTTTTTTTCGTTAATCCTTATTTTTAAATGATTGCTAAACACACTACTTAAGTGTTTGGTTGTGGAGCGATGACAGATATCGGTGTGACCCGTTAACAGATGTGGGTGGTCGATTTAGGACGAACAGGCTGATGAGGCATTCTATGTCGAACCCCCGTAGAAGTCTAACCTGTATTATTTGGCTAGTTTGTCCTTCATAATTTATGATCTTGTTTGAACTATATTGTGTAGCTCATGTAACTAACAACTAATCTGATTACAAGTACTCTCAGTGGTCGAGAGTCTATGTTGGTTTTATTTACCATGCCCACATTGCCCCTGATAAGCAGACATTGGTTTGAACTGTAATGCTATAATCACTACTACCTATAGGTCTAGCACTTAACTGAGGCACTGACTGAGGTATGGGAGCGGCACGGGAAGGGTGACATATGACGTAAAATGACGTGTCCAAACTATCTCGCTATACACGTGATAAATATAATGAATACATCTCTTACGATATTTTTGCTACTACTAGATAATGAAAGTGATTATCTTCGAGCCATTCATACAGTGACGGTATAGACAGCGATAAGGAATCTGATTAATTCAATTTGGGATTTCGGGATTTATTTGTTGTTTTTTGTTGTTTCAGTTGAAAATATTAATAATTATTAAATAAAATAATATAATTATTTTTGGGTACATTGTCACGTGCAATTATACTAATTAATTTAACTTAAGTATACACACCTAAATATCGTGAGCGATATCTTCATTATATTTATCACGTGTATAGCGAGATAGTTCGGACACGTCGTCATATGTCACCCCTCCCGTGCCGCTCCCATACCCCAGGCACTGCCTCAGTTAAGCACTAGACCTATAATTCTATAAACGATTTATCTGCGACACATATAATTGAAAGAATTAAGTTGGGTAGACAGCGCGGTGACATTAATAAAATAAAATTTTCTTTCATTCTGTTTGGTTACGTAACAGAATCACCTATAGAATAATAATTCTCTCATTTCGGACCAAATTAATTTTGTGTGGTTTGTAGCGAAGCGTATTAATAGTCGAATGACAGTGTGATGGGTAAATGAAAGAGAAAATATTCTATTTATACCGAATTGATACTGAATTCTTTAATAATAAGTCTATTGAAGTTTATTTCCAAAAAGGTTACAAAAGGATAAGGCGGATCTCACACTACCACGCACCACGCCCCGGTGCGCGGGGCTTTTTAACGTTGACCTTTTTCTTCAGCTGATGAACACGGAGTGCTCCTGCTTCGTTTTTTTTTTTTTCTATTGGACTGCTGTAGGTCGTCCTAGGGGACGATTTCTACGTAACCGGGCAGTTATTGGCGAGACCTGAAGGGTCTCCAGCCAATGGGGGGGAAGTAAAATACTTAACCTAAGCTAACTACTTGTACTACACTAACATCATGACTACCTGCAACAACAGCACTAAGGGCGACCCCTAGTGGGACTCGGACCTCGGCTTAGGGCGTTGCTGGCGTGGACATAGGGGGGGGGAGACAGCTTGATGAGGGCTGAATTATCGGTGTGACTGCGGAGTCTGAAGAGACGACCGGCTCTACGACGGGAGAGCTCGGTGGATCGTGACCGGCGGCGGTGGGACGTCGCGACGGGCCTCGTCGGCGAGGACGGTATGCCGGACGGCGGCGGACGTTGTGTAGTGTGCTGGTCGATTTACTCGCCTCCTGGAGGAGGGTTATTTCGTCGTCGGGTTCTAAAAGTGTGTGCCTGGGACGGCGAACTTTACTTATGAGAGAGGGACTGTAGTCGGCCGCTGCGGCGACTAGGGGGTTCGGATGGCGGGCTAACGTTGACCGTAAATACTTCAGTTTATATATAAAACACGCATAGTGCAACACACTGACTACGCATAGAGGCGCGTGTGTATGCGCAGTGTTCCTCCAACATTAAGGCTCAATTTACACCGCCGTAGAATGGAATGGAAGCGTCAATTTCGCCTCATGACGCTAGAATGCTCGAGAATTCACGCGCATTCCAGCGAATCATCATAAACGCTTGGCACCCCACTACTGTGACCGTCCCGACCGACTCCCCGTTCGCGCCACTTCCCGCGGATTCCATAGACGGCGCCGACAGCAGCTAGGAGAATCCTCGAGAATGCGCAAGGATTCCCCGGAAGACGCGCGACTTTTTTTTTGCTCGTATTTAGTTTGTACTTTATACAATTGACATAAAGTTCATTATGCTATGTACAATTTTGTTGTAAAAAGTCGTTTCCATTCCTTTCCGCGGCGGTGTAAATTTAGGCTCACTAAATACAATATGTATGCTCAGTCATCGGAAGTTCTGTGTTCAGCTGTGGACGTATACGAGCTGATATATAGCGATATAGGCGACTATAGGTCAGTTAACCCGCGATTAAATGAAATAATTATACAGCGTGGCGCTACAATGGCGACATTAATTTATCACACGGGTAGGGTTGGTCAGTAATAATAAAAATAATAATAAAATACTGTTGCTTCGGTGGTCTAGTGGTCGCAAGCGCAACTATTGAGCGTGTGGGTTCGATCCCCAGGTCGGGCAGTGTTATTCCCTTTCCGTGTTTGATGGCAAGTTCTGTGTGGTGCAGGACGTAAAGAATAACACTACCCCATCTCTTCCCATGGGTGTCGTAAAAGGCGACTAAGCGATTCACTAGAGGATGGGCAGCAGCGTTCTCTGAGTTCTTTAACAACCATACTGCGATCGCCAACCCGCCTGCCAAGCGTGGCGATTATGGCAACCCAAACATGGCTTGGGGGAGGCTTATGTCCAGCAGTGGACGACTTTTGGCTGAATGATGATGATGATGGCAATAGGCTCGCCCCCTATTCATGTAATAGGGGGCGAGCTGTACTGTCAAATCGTGTTGTCATTCATTCTTAGTTCGGGCCCCGAAATAATCGTATGACCGTAGATGATAGGGAGTAGGAAACGCTCGTAACTAAGGCCGAAACCACGGACTTCGTGCTTAGTCAGTAGACCCCCAGGCCCTTGATTCAGCCGCCCAACGAGCCCTCTTTAGCTGTTGGTCGAGGCTCTTGGCTTTTAATCATTGTCGGTAACGACTATCGGCACAATGACTGCTGAATCAACATCCCACATGTCAACAACCTCGTGTGCCAAAGTCTTGATATTTAATTTCTTTATCTTTCTCGGCTTTCACAAGGACAAACATTTTTTTTTTTTTTATGATTACTGACTGTTACTGTTTACTGTTAAATTAATGTCGCCATTGTAGCTCCACGCTGTATAGCTATACCCGCGGGAACTCGTTAATTTAATTTTGCAACCGCGGTAAAAGAAACAACTCGCTTTCATTAAAAATAATTACTGTTCTTATTACTAAAAAATTTAGTAAAAGTTTACTCTGAAACAGGTTTTTCTTTTTAGAAAATAGTTAGGTAGTAGTGGGTAGTTAGTAGCAGTTACCTCAGTAATGAAGCGCCGTTCAGACTGCACTTTATAGGGTGTAAAATTCCTTAAAACCACATGATCTACTACTGATATAGATTGCACTACATTTAGCTGGATGAAAGACAAAAAACTAAAAAAAAAATTAAAAACTTTTTTTCTTGCGGTACGTATAAGTAGTCGTATCTAAGCCACCTATTAAGGATTCAACAAAAAAATTTGCAAATTTTTTTTTTAGTAAAAATATCTTTTTTTGTGATCTAAAACTCGATCCCACTCATAAATTAATGAAAGCACGGCGACGAAGCTGGCGGTCACGACTAGTTAGTTAACTCGGGGCGCTAAAATTACTCAGAAACAGAAAAGCATGTTTTTTTCTATAAAAACTGTTTTTGCTGAATCTGAAAAAACCAGTGCTTGGACAATCTGTATCACCAGTATATCACTCAGTTTGAAGGAATTACACAAATTCGTTTACACCCTATGTAATATATAGCAAATATTGTATAGCACAACGATATCGCTCAGCATACATTTTATATGGACACGTTCACAAAACGCTGTACTATAAGGTATTGGCTTGCTGTGCGCAATAAACTTGAGCGATTCTCAGAGCTACATCGTACGATTCTGGGATCCCCGCCTCACCTCACTTCTACCCCGTACGTCACCGATGGATCGCCTTCAAATAACTTGCTACACATAGAAGGCCGGATTGCGGTATAGCATATAGTGTGCTATATAGTTATAGTTTATGACGCAATATGCTTTACTATATAGCGAAATAGTATAGCGTAGTCTGAACTACGCTTTACGCGGGTAAATATATAATTTCCTATGAACTAGACGTTTAAATTTGCATGAATATTCGTAGTATTTTACCGGAATTTTTTAAATGTAAAATTTCATTAGAGTTTTTCAACTCTTGATTAAGTTTCGACGTCACTTTGACATAATTCCGATTGCATACTAACATGGTGGACCAATGACGTAGTGAAGGTCGCATTAATCCGCTGGATGCGTGAAGCACAGAATCGGTCGATGTGGTGATGCTTGGGAGGAGTCTTTGTCCAGCAGTGGACGTCTTTTGGCTGGATCATGTTGAATCTCCAAAACTCCATATTGGAATTCCGATCAAAATTTGTCCCAAAAAAATGTTGCTAGGCTTCTTTATCAGAACCTAACCCTCAAATAAAATGTTGGAATATTATTTAATGTACCTACAGTAAAAGTTCCCTTTCAGTTTCGTTTCGACCGAATCGATATGCCCAACTATGATCTGGAAAATCGTCAAACGTTTGGAATTGAAGGTTATGACGGGTATTATGCTCATCGTGAAATGGTGCTGTTTCATGAAATGCACGTCATGATGCACCCAATTCCACGATTGGATGACGACATATCGTCGCCTTAGGCCGTTTGTCCACCGCAACCGTCACCGAAAGAGATGACGTTGCCGAAGTAGCGATACAAACATTTCTATGGCTGCGTGTCCACCACGTCCGTCATCCGAGCGACGACGTCATCTCGGCCACCGAGACTGAGTAGTTCGGCGCTACCGCTAGAACTCCGCCGAGATCGTGACGGACCGAAATGCCAGCAATACAAAATGCGTCTGCTCTTGTCCACTACATCCGAGATGATGATTTTTGTCTTATATTGGGAAACACCGAGATCGGTTGCATGGACACACGATCGCCGTCACATCGTTCCGAATTCGGTCCGAAATAATCTCGTTTCTCAGATATGGCGGCGCGGCGGTAGACTAACGCTCTTAGGCCGGCCATACACGGGCAGCTTGAAGCAGTCAGGATCGACTGCTTGAAGCTGCAACTGCATAGTAAACTACAGCCTTCAACGTACGTACTTACATACACGGACAGCTCGAGCAATTGCAACTGCTTCGGGCGGTTGGCGGCACGGCGTGCGGTCAAGCAGTCCACTGACTGCTCGAGCTGTCCGTGTATGTTTATCACTGGCTAACTACTCGAGTTGCCCGTGTATGGCCGGCCTTAGAGTGAAAACCTTGGGAAAGCGGTTTGTTTATTTTTATTTTATCACGACGTATAGGTATTATAATTATAAGAGAGCCGTTCTATGCGAAATTATTTTGGAAGCTCAGAAATTAAGGCTTTATTGGGTATATAAAATTCGCAATAAATATAATTAACTAGCATTTTCCCGCGATTTCATCCACATGAAAGCCCGCAGCCGTGCAATGACCGATTGCATTCCCGAGGATTTCACTCTAAGGCATATAATAGGGGGACTGGTAATTAGTGACCGATACTTTAATGATAACAAACAACTTTCCCAATGAAACATTATTTAAATTTTATTTTTTTCATTTAAAAGAAGAAGGGTCACGGCCCATAGGAAATTTTACCCAGGCCCGACACAAAAGGAACTTATCTCAGTTATTTTGTTATATTAAATATAACAGAAATAAATTAACACTATTCTGAATATCAGTGGCTAACACCTATATATTGATATTTGATCTTGTTCAGACAAAATATTTTAAAATTCTTTTTATTAACGAATAGCAATAACGGTTTATTTTGGTTTCACAGTTAATATTGATAAGCTCAAACTCGATGTGTTTAGTACCTAGCTACCAAAATATTTCACTATCTAGCCAGCTTCTTAATGATACCGTTGTGGCGATCATATAAACGCACAACCTCCTTTTCCTGAAGGTGGTTCAAATCCCGTTAGTCGGTCGGCGTCGGCCGCCGCCGCGTAGCTGCGCCGGAGACGCCCGAACGGAAGGATCGTGCGCGCTCGGTTTTCCCCGCCTCGCGAGTCGATATCCGTATACGACGCCGGGAGGCCGCGCGCACGCTCCCCGAACGACCGTTAAATTATTACGATAATATTGCTGTACCTATTTGTGCTTTCATACGTGTTCTCTTCTATAAGCTGTTTTCTTCTATGTACTTTTCTCCTTCTGTGTTTGTGACAATATAGTGACTGTTGTATTATAGTATTGCGTTTATTTTCTCTCTCTCTATAACTTTCCTGCTACACAACGAACAATACTATAGTGGTGACCCCGACGTGATAAGCAGTGCAGTGTTTTATTGTGGACGTTGTGTTTAACTCTAGCAAAATGGCTAATAGCGGACTAAGAGACTTGTCGGACGAGGTGTTTCGCGTCGGTGTTAAAATGCCACCATTTTGGCCAAACGAACCGGCGTTATGGTTCGCTCAATTAGAGGGTCAGTTCGCACTGGCAAACGTAACATCCGATGCCACCAAATTTTATCACGTGATTGCAAACTTGGACTTCAAATATGTTTGTGAAGTGAAAGACATTATAAATAAACCGCCCGCGGATAATAAATACGATAAAATAAAAACTGAATTAATTTCTCGCTTGTCGGCTTCGCAAGAGCAGCGTGTGCGACAGCTGTTGACTCACGAAGAGTTAGGAGATAGGAAGCCGTCGCAGTTCCTGCGGCACCTGCGGAACTTGGCGGGAACAGAGGTACCCGACGACTTTATCCGATCGCTATGGATAAATCGCTTACCAAGCCATGTTCAGGCAATCATAGCGGCTCAAGCGGATCTGCCCCTGGACACAGTAGCCCAAATCGTGGACAAGATTTATGAGATTGCTCTTCAGCCTACTGCGCAAGTGGCTGCAGCATCCACGTCTACATCCACACCGACGGCGACGACCCCATGTCCCATGGCTGCAATCGACCTACTGTCGCGGCGCATCGAGGACCTGTCACGGCAGGTTGCAGCGCTGTCAACTGCTTCGCGCTCACGCTCGAGGTCTCGAGCGCAGTCTCCACATTGGCGTCGACGGTCCCGGAGCCGCTCGGATGCTGGCTCGGGGCCCTGCTGGTATCATCGGCGATTTGGCAACAAGTCGACGAAGTGTCGCGAGCCCTGTACATTCCGTCAGGGAAACGGACCAAGCAGTCAGTGAAGACGGCAACGCGTGACTGCGATAGTGTAGCTGGTGGCCGTATTTTTGTAACGGACCGTAAAACAAAAGTGCAATATTTAATTGATACTGGTTCGGACTTATGCGTCTACCCACACAAATACGTTCGTAATAGACAATGCGTTAAAACGGACTATGACCTGTTTGCAGCTAACGGTTCTACGATTAATACGTACGGTTGGGTAACTTTAACGTTGGACTTTGGACTCAGGCGTGCATTTGTGTGGCGTTTTATTATAGCTGAAGTTACGAAACCTATAATAGGCATAGACTTTTTATCACACTATAACTTACTAGTAGATGCAAGGAACCACCGCTTAGTAGATAATATAACGTCGCTAAGTGCTTTCGCTAAACCTGCACCATCCGCCTTGTGCCAAATTAAATCTGTTACAGGTACTTCGCGCTATCATGACTTACTCTCACAGTTTCCGGATATCACTCGTCCTGCTGGTGACCTGTCTACGCGCAAAATTAAGCACAATACGCTCCATTACATCCGCACTACTCCAGGGCAGCCGGTATTTAGCAGACCGCGCCGATTGGCACCGGATCGACTCCGCATCGCTACCCGGGAGTTCGAGGATATGGTAAGAGTAGGTATTGCTAGAAGGTCCGATAGCCCATGGTCGTCAGCGTTACATCTCGTACCGAAGAAGAACAATGAATGGCGACCATGCGGCGACTATCGCGCATTAAATGCGCGCACCATACCTGACCGATATCCGGTCCGCCACATAGGAGATTTCTCCCATAACCTTTTTGGATGTACCGTTTTCAGTAAAATTGATTTGATTCGTGCATACCATCAGATACCCGTAAATCCAGCCGATATACCGAAAACTGCTATAACTACCCCATTTGGAATGTTTGAGTTCCCGTTTATGAGTTTTGGTCTTCGCAATGCAGCTCAAACATTCCAACGCTTCATGGATGAAATCTTAAGGGACCTGGAATTCTGTTATCCATATATTGATGACATTCTTGTGGCTTCGCAGACCGAAGCTGAGCACCTGGAGCACCTGAAGCAAGTCTTCGTACGACTACAGGACCATGGAGTTCTGGTAAATTCGTCAAAGAGCGTGTTCGGTGAGTCTCAGGTGGAATTTCTGGGCTACGTCGTGTCATCTGCAGGCACTACGCCGCTATCGCAGAAGGTTGAGGCTATTCAGAGCTTTACGCGGCCTAAAACCATCAAGGAACTTCGCAGATTTCTGGGTATGCTGAACTTTTACAGGCGTTTCATGCAAAGTGCAGCAAAATGTCAAGCGCCCCTACACAAGCTCCTGTCTGGTCCACCTGTCAAACCTAGTACCCCTATAACGTGGTCGACAGAACTAGAAGAAGCATTTTTGGCTTGTAAGACAAGTTTGGCTGAGGCCACTCTTTTAGCGCATCCAAATCCATCAGCAGATCTAGCTATTTTCACAGACGCGTCGGATAACGCTATCGGCGCTGTACTACAGCAAAAGATAAACTCTGGATGGCAACCTCTTGGTTTTTACTCAAAGAAACTCAGTACGGCCCAAAGAAAGTACAGTCCATTCGATAGGGAGTTACTAGCCATTTATGAAGCTGTGAAATATTTTAGACACATGGTTGAAGGTAAGACTTTTACCATATTTACAGACCATAAGCCAATTGTATCGGCATTTAAAAAGGCCTCAGAAAACTGTTCGCCTCGACAGTTTCGTTATTTTGATTTCGTGTCACAATTCACAACGAATATACAGCACATTGCGGGAGACGACAACGTAGTGGCCGACGCTCTCTCTCGAATAGAAGCTATCTCAACACCGATAGATTTTGATGCCTTAGAACGCTCGCAACAAGAGGATGATGAACTCCAGCAGCTACTACGAAACAACAACTCTTCACTGGACTTGCAGAAAATACAAGTTTCTGGCTCCAGTAAGATGATTTACTGTGACGTTTCATGCCCATCACCTCGACTTTACCTGACGCCACCGTTCCGTCGCCAAGCTTTCGACAGCATTCACGGATTGAGTCATCCAGGAGTAAAGGCTACTGTCAGACTAATGACTCAAAGATTTGTGTGGCCCAGGATCAAAAATGACTGTAGCAATTGGACGCGAAGCTGTCTTCCTTGTCAGCGCTCAAAAGTTTCCCGGCACACTCGATCGCCAGTACATGCTTTTGTTCCTCCATCGAACAGATTTAGCCATGTACACATAGACCTCATAGGCCCCATGCCAATATCATCAGACTACAAATACTGTCTTACAGCAGTAGACAGATTTACACGTTGGCCTGAAGTGATTCCGTTACACGACATCAAAGCTGACACAGTGGCAAGCGCTTTCGTCACTGGTTGGATATCACGCTTTGGTTGTCCAGAGAAAATAACTACGGATAGAGGTAAACAGTTTGAGGCGAATCTACACTTCTCATCAAAAAAATCGAAACACTTCCGAAATAATCTTTGTGGCGACAATTAAACAAAAAACAAGCATTAATTCGTTATAGAAAAAACATAATTTAGTAGCTGGAAGTTTGGCCTTTACAATGGTGTACGAAACATCCAATTTTTTATTTTTTTTTATTTTTATCCTAAAAATGAATGGAACATTGTTTTGAGATAAACGTGTGTTTAGAGTTGGAGTACATTTGTCGTGCAAAAAACGCAAAATAACGCATTACTTTAAAATTTTCTGTTTGTAATTTGTTGATTAGGCTCTGTGACGTCTGTTAAAAAGTTTTTTTTCTAACACACATGCATACTTCACCCGCAGCAGCCGCCCAAGAAGTGGCATTGCTGGATTCTGGGACTAGTCAGCGTGTTGTGGCTGCAATGTTGCATCTAAGCCTCTTGTCTGTTCATAGAGTGTACCAACGCTATCGGGAGACTGGTTTATTTACGCGCCATCCAGGATCTGGTAGGAATCGGGTCACTTCTGCGTGAGACGGCCGGTTTATTGCAACCGTTTGTTTGCGAAATCGACGCCTTCGCGCTTTTCAACTGCATCAGCAGTTCCGAGTAGTTCGAAGGGTGACTGTAAGTGGCTCTACGATTTGAAAAAGATTGAAGGAACGTAGACTGGTACCACACAAGCCAGCTAATGGGTCAAAATTAACAACAGACCATCGAAGAGCTCACCAAAAAAAATCGAAACACCTCGCAAGTTTTTGTTTTGAATGGATTATTAGAAAAACATGTTTTTTTTTAAATAAATGCTAAATGCCATTTAATAGTAGGTAGCATAAGGTTTAGAATTCCTTATGTTGATGTTCCATAATTTTACTCTCGTCAGAAAAGAGATCCTTGCTCATTTGTAGGTTTGAACAATTTAAGTGCACAAGTGCAAAGATAAGGCGCGCTCTTCGATGGTCTGTTGTTAATTTCGGCCCATTAGCTGGCTTGTGTGGTACCAGTCTACGTTCCTTCAATCTTCTTCAAATCGTAGAGCCACTTACAGTCACCCTTCGAACTACTCGGAACTGCTGATGCAGTTGAAAAGCGCGAAGGCGTCGATTTCGCAAACAAACGGTTGCAATAAACCGGCCGTCTCACACAGAAGTGACCTGATTCCTACCAGATCCTGGATGGCGCGTAAATAAACCAGTCTCCCGATAGCGTTGGTACACTCTATGAACAGACAAGAGACTTAGATGCAACATTGCAGCCACAACACGCTGACTAGTCCCAGAATCCAGCAATGCCACTTCTTGGGCGGCTGCTGCGGGTGAAGTATGCATGTGTGTTAGAAAAAAAACTTTTTAACAGACGTCACAGAGCCTAATCAACAAAGTACAAACAGAAAATTTTAAAGTAATGCGTTATTTTGCGTTTTTTGCACGACAAATGTACTCCAACTCTAAACACACGTTTATCTCAAAACAATGTTCCATTCATTTATAGGATAAAAATTAAAAAAAAAAACAAATTTTTGGAAGTTTCGTACACCATTGTAAAGGCCAAACTTCCAGCTACTAAATTATGTTTTTTCTATAATGAATTAATGCTTGTTTTTTGTTTAATTGTCGCCACAAAGATTATTTCGGAAGTGTTTCGATTTTTTTGATGAGAAGTGTATTTAGGGAACTTTCCAGATTGATTGGTTTCAATCACTTGCAGACGACAGCATACCATCCAGCTGCGAATGGAATGGTCGAGAGATTTCATAGACAACTAAAGGCAGCGATAATGTGCCACGCCAACGATAACTGGTATGAAGTTCTACCACTAGTTTTGCTTGGAGTACGTTCTGCATGGAAAGAAGATATTGGCTCATCATCAGCTGAGTTGGTGTACGGAGAAACCTTACGCTTGCCAGGAGCATTTTTCACTAACTCTCCCACAGAAGTTGTAGACCATTCAGACTTTCTTTCGCGTCTACGAGCCAACTTACGGAACGTGAAGCCTACACCTGTTATTCATCATGGTTCTTCTCCAGTCTTTGTCAGCAAAGATTTGTCATCATCGTCGCAAGTTTTTCTTCGTCAAGATGCTGTACGAAAATCCTTACAGGCACCGTACACTGGGCCATTTAACGTCATAGAACGTGGAGATAAGTTCTACAAAATAAATGTAAGAGGCAAGCTTACCAACGTGTCTATAGATAGATTAAAACCAGCGTACCACCTGAGCGACTCAGTACCACAAACGATGATCAGGACAACGTCACCCGATACTTCGACTATGCATCATCGAACACGATCTGGACGTCAAGTTCGCTTTCCCGACTTTTATCGACCTTAACGGTCTCCGGGGGGGCTGATGTGGCGATCATATAAACGCACAACCTCCTTTTCCTGAAGGTGGTTCAAATCCCGTTAGTCGGTCGGCGTCGGCCGCCGCCGCGTAGCTGCGCCGGAGACGCCCGAACGGAAGGATCGTGCGCGCTCGGTTTTCCCCGCCTCGCGAGTCGATATCCGTATACGACGCCGGGAGGCCGCGCGCACGCTCCCCGAACGACCGTTAAATTATTACGATAATATTGCTGTACCTATTTGTGCTTTCATACGTGTTCTCTTCTATAAGCTGTTTTCTTCTATGTACTTTTCTCCTTCTGTGTTTGTGACAATATAGTGACTGTTGTATTATAGTATTGCGTTTATTTTCTCTCTCTCTATAACTTTCCTGCTACACAACGAACAATACTATACCGTAATCTCTAATCTGCAACAAATCACCGAATAAGACGATTTTAATGAACTCTAACTAGATTGTTATACTAGAAGTTTAAAAATTACATAATCCAGCTCCATCACCAAGTCACCTGGATAATTCCATAATTATTGTGTCGTCATTAAGTTTTTGTAGGTAAATAGGTATAAAAAAAAAGGATGTCGCCTGAACAAAAACTAAAGGCAATATTTTGGTGTTAGCCATTGATTTCGAATATGAAAAATATATATTTTAGCAATGCATAAAATAAAATAAAAATTGAGTTATGTATCTTTCGTGTCGGGGCTGGGTCACAAATGACCGTTCTTCTTTATTAATAAACCGTTACGGAATGGACGCGGCTCGTAATATGTTTTTTTTTGTTTTATAAATAATGTTTCTTTGGGAAAGTTGTTTGTTATCATGAGTACAATCATGTGTTAAAGTATCGGTCACTAATTACCAGTCACCCTATATATGTTACGGGTAACAGCCGAAGTGTGGCTACACCTAGTTTTAGCCGGGCACAACTAGGTGCAGCCGGCCACATGCGGTTAAACTTAGATGTATCCTACTTATCTTCGATTAGAACTAGGTTTACCCTTCATCATAGCGGGTAGAACTAGTTGCAGCCGCACACTGGTGGTTAAGAGGAACCCCGACACGGATAGGTTAGGTTCGAAGGGGATGACGGGGGCTAGAGTGAGCGAGCGAACGAAGCCCCCGTCATTCCCTTCGTGTTAGGTTACTTTAAACCCTGCAGACAGAAATAGGAGGCCCCCCCACCCAGAGGGGCTCCGTCGACTTAAGCTACACCTAGTTCTAACCAACTTAGCAGTTTAAAGTAACCAGTAGCCTGGTTGCACATAGTTGTACACGGGTAAACCTAGGTGTAACCGCTATTCGGCTTTTACCCGTAACATATACACAATGTTGATAGTTCTACCCTTTCAGTAGTACCAATAAGTTATGTTATAAGACTGTTGGTAAACTGTATCAACTTATTAAGTTTCAAACTTTGTGTCAGAGTCTAAACTCAGTTGAAACCACAGATATAGAGTTAGACAGGGTGTTAACGAATTCGTGTAATTCCTTCAAACCGCGTTATCTACTGGTGACACAGATTAACCCTAAAAGGGAATTTGTGAAAATATACTGAAAAAAAAAAATTGAAAATAAAATCTTAATTTTCTATTTCTGAGTCATTTTAGAGCCCCGAGTTAACTTCCCGAGTGAACATTTATGCGTGGCATCGAAATGTTCAAGAGCATGAAATATTTTTTTTGCAAAAAAAAGACTTGTTTTTTTACTGAATCCTTATTAGGTGGGTTAGATACCATCACTTACCGCTACCGCATAAAAAAAAAAAGATTTTTTGATTTTTAATTAGGCTAATTCCCGTGCGGGGCCAATCTACACCAGTATGTGGTTTTAAGGAATGGGCATTGTGCATTTTTTTTAAATCTGTTAAGATATGAAAACCATTTCGAGGAATAAGGTTACTGATCACATCTCACTATTTAGAATTGGAAAATAATCATGGATTATTAGTATTTCGGGTTATATGTGAATGACCTTAATTTATCCTCCAAATGACGTCATTGCTGGCAGTATGGCAGTAATGCCTTTGCCTACCCTACGATTGTAAATAAAAAAATGATAGACGTGGTCACGTGACGTGAATGTCATAAATAATAAACAATAAACATAACCTCAATCCTCAACAGAAATTCAACTTTTACTTTTATAGTGTTTTATTGAGACGGTCAAGCAATAACGATGGAATATAGGAAGTGCTTTGTTCCTACCTGCAAGAACGACACTAAAAATAGCCCAAACAAAATTTTTGTTCGTGTTCGGTTTCGCGAGTCAGCTTTGATAAAAGTATCACTCATGGTGATTGGTTGGTAGGTAAATAATATGAAGGGCGTACGATCGAGATTAATTGCAATAGTGGCGTAACGTGGTATTTTGTTTGTTATGAATTAAAGGCAAGGAACATAATAATCTGAGGTTATTATTTCATTGATTTGACAGTTGACACTATTGACATTTGACATCACTGTTACAGTTTTTAGAATATGGATTGAGGCAAAGGCCCAAAGATTTTATGCCACTGATGACGTCATAGATCAGAAATGATATTGAATTTTAAATAATTAATAAAAAAATAATTACAACGAAAATAACAAAAATATTTAAAATGGTTTCTTAGATTACTCTATATTTTCAAAATCTAAAATAAAAAATTGTGGTCAAGAATTTTGCTTCATCCCCATTACACGAATTCGTTAACACTCTGTATAGATAACGCAAGTCCACCTATTTTGGGTGCCATTTGGTTGGAGCAATCCTCCAACTTGTGTCCTTCTGCGACACGGTCATGTCGCAAAAGGAGGATGCGGAAAAGGTGAGGGAGATCACCTCCACTCACCCGGCCCGGACATCCATGAGGATTTCCAACCTGAAAAAAAAAAAACCTCCAACTTGTTACGCTGCTATGTCAGTTCCCTCTCAAGTTTCTGCAAGCGCGGATGGATGCGTGTGCGAAGACGCGCGCGAGTCGTTCACAATATTTACTTCCCAGCACTAAATTACCCACAATAAGTAGGTAGTAACATTTCATTTATTATTTGAATGTTATCTGCTAAATTAAATTAACTGTTTCCTCAAAAAATATTCACTTACAAATTAAATTATATACAAATAAAGAAAAATATATCCCAATAATTCGTAACTAATTAAGTTGTTTGGTCGGACCATTTTCCAATGTTAATTGACTGTAACTTAAACTTAGTGCGCTTGAAATCTACTTCTGAGAAATTTATTATTAATAAAGTTGTGTGGGGTGAGCGGACAAAACCACAAATAGATTTGTACTATAAATATTGTAATGATCAACTTAAACACATAGATTTTCCATCTCAGTTATCTTCGTGTGGAGATAAATTTTGTAGGGACTTTTCTCATAGGGATATTATAAATGACATGTATGATAAAATTGTAAATATTTTAAAAGAATCTGCAAGTTTATGTTATGAAAATAAAAAGTTTAAACATAAGCACAATTCACGTAACATCACGGGTTGGAATAAACATGTGAGCGCTGCGCACAGGGAGGCCAGGTACAAATTACAGATATGGATTTGGTACGGTAGGCCAATTAGTGGTATTTTTTATGACGAAATGTGCGAAAGTAGAAGAAAATTTAAGGCTAAATTAAAGTGGTGTATGAAAAACCAAGACCAAATTAAAATGGACATAATTGCCAGCTATAGATCTGCCAAGAATTTTTCTCAATTTTGGAAAAGCACAAATAAGCTTAATTTGAAACCTGGTCTCCCGGTGAGCATTGCAGGACAGACGGAAGCTAAAGACATTGCAAACCTATTTAAAGAGAATTTTCAAGTTAAATCTCCGCTAAGTACCTGTGCCGGGCAGGTGTTCAGTGCTGAGACGGTACAAAATGACAAGTCATGTAGTGTTAGGTTCAGGGCGAGGGAGGTGAAGAACATACTACAGAACATGTGTAGGGGTAAATCGCCAGGCCACGATAGTCTCAGCATTGAGCATTTGCAGTATGCAGGATCACATTTACCGCGGGTTCTCGCTATGTTCTTCTCCCTGTGTATTTCCCATTCTTATTTGCCAACAGACCTGATGAAGACTATTGTCGTGCCAATAGTTAAAAACAGAACAGGAGATATTGCTGATAAAAGTAATTACAGGCCCATATCACTGGCTACTATTATTGCGAAGGTTCTGGATCGCTTGATGGACAATTACCTTGAAAAGCACATACATCTGCATGACGGACAATTTGGTTTCCGTAAAGGTCTGTCCACAGAAAGTGCCATTTTAACCCTAAAGCACACCGTGAGGTACTATGTCGATAGAAAAACACCAGTCTACGCATGTTTTCTAGACCTATCTAGGGCTTTCGACATGGTGGCTTACGATGTGCTGTGGAGGAAACTTCGTAATACTAGCCTGCCTATACAGGGTGTTAACGAATTCGTGTAATTCCTTCAAACCACGTGATCTACTGATGACACACATTAATCCTAAATGGCAATTTTTGAAAATCAACTAAAAAAAATTTTCAAAAAAAAAACTTGTTTTCTATTTCTGAGTCATTTTAGAGTCTTGGGTTATCTGACTGCAAAGAGCGATATCGCGTTAGTCGTGCCTAGCCAGCCGTGTCGCCGTGCTTTCATTAATTTATGCGTGGTATCGAAATGTTCACAAAAATAAAACATTTTTTTTGCAAAAAAAAAAATCTTATTTTTTTACTGAATCCTTATTAGGTGGTTTAGATACGATCGGTAACAAAGCCGCATGAAAAAATAATAATTTTTTTTTTTTTTTTTTAATCAAGCTAAATCCCGTGCGGGGCCTGTTTACATCAGTAGTAGATCATGTGGTTTTAAGGAATTACACGAATTCGTTAACACCCTGTAGAGCTGTGTTCTGTTTTGGAGTATTGGTATGACAATCAGATCAATTATGTTAAATGGGCAGGAGAATTATCGGATGCATATGGCTTAAGGTGTGGTGTGAGGCAGGGGGGAGTAACCTCTCCCAAGCTTTTCAACTTATATGTCGACGAGCTGATAGGTGGCCTCAGCAGCATGCAGGTCGGCTGTTCCATCGACGGTATTTTTGTCAATAACGTAAGTTATGCAGATGACATGGTGCTGCTGGCGCCATCTGTCAGCGCACTTAGAAAGTTGCTAAAGTTTTGTGAGACTTATGCTTTGACTCATGGTTTGAGTTATAACGTCAAAAAAAGTGAGTTCATGTTGTTCTCTAAAAATGGTTTAGGGCCTGAAACTGTACCACCCGTGATGTTGAATGATGTTACCCTTAACAGAGTTCATAGATTTAAATACCTGGGTCAGGTGGTGAGCGCTGATCTTAAGGATGACGCTGACATAGATAGGGAACGCAGGGCGTTGACGGTGAGGGCGAATATGTTAGTCAGAAGATTTGCGACTTGCTCGAAGCAAGTGAAGGTTACTCTGTTTAAGGCATACTGCCAAAACTTCTATGGCAGCAGCTTATGGACAACATATTCGCGAAAAACCCTCAACACCTTGCGTGTCCAATACAATAACGCTTTCAGAATGCTATTGCGGCTCCCACGTTTTTGCAGCGCATCTGGGATGTTTATGGAGGCACGGACAGATGGGTTCGCAGCTATTTTGCGCAAAAACGTCGCCTCCCTATTGAGCAGGGTCCGTGCTAGCGGCAATGGCATTCTGACGGTTATTGCTGACAAATTTGATTGCCCTATTCTGAGACATCAAATTGCAATACTGACGAAATAGGGCTTGGAAATTTAATGATAAATGACATTATTGTGTATTTGTAATTTTAATTAATGTCATTTTTATATTATTATTGTAATTTTAATTAATGTCATTTTTATATTATTATTGTATTTTAATTAATGACATTATTGTATTATTGTGGAATTTTAATTTTATTTTGAGTTTACTAACACTTAGATGATAAGTTTTTACTAACCATTGGGCCAATGTTGTCTGTAATTAAATAAATTATTATTATTATTATCTTGTATCTCTTTGGACATCACGGCTCATCTTCCGTGCGAAAGATGTCCGGTCCTTTGGAAGGCATACACGGGGACACAGGTCCAACGCGCAGAGGCCCCTTTGAGAGCTTTAATCTAAAATGGGGTGGGGCACCAACCCGGGACTATCCACGGCTGCACTATTGGAGTACAGTCATGGACCGTCCCGGGTGGGTGCAAGACTATTGTAAAATATGGTGAAAAATATCTGGTCTATGGGATGGGGTGTTAGGTGGACTAGATAACTTCTATTGCCGGAAGAAAACGGCGTCTGCCTTTCAACATTTAAAATTGAAGTGTTGGCAGACGGTGACTCGCCAGCTCACTAGCTGGGCCCCCTGAAAAGCCGCCAGTACATAGGCGAAAGGGGCAACAAACGTGTGAGCGGCTAAGGGTGTAGAGAGGTGTGGCCCCGGTTTCGCCGTCGCGGGTCTGAAAGACCCGGAGTGGGTTTCCCCGTTATTACGCCTTTAGACACTTCCACCCCCGAGCATATAGCTCTGGCGGCCCCCCTCTGGACGGCCGATAAAGGCAAGCCAGAGTTGAGAGTCCTGCGGGCACTCTTGGGATTCCACCCCAGCCAGCCAATAAAGGCAAACTGGAGACGAGGCCCTGACCGACTCTCTGAGGCAATAAGGTACGCAGTGTCGCCACTCACCAACAGCTCGCCACAAGCTGCCCTGCGGTTTGTAAGCTCTTCAGTAGACCTCATGATACATTTTTTATTATATGATGGGGTTGTAGAAAGCTAGTCTAATGTTCCCTCCGGTTTTACGTTAATCTCATGATGAGGTAACGCCTTTCCCAGAGGGGGGTTATTATTATGTATCTCTATTCACGGCTCATCTTCCGTGCGGAAGATGTCCGGTCTTTTGGAAGGCATACACGGGGACACAGGTCCAACGCGCAGAGGCCCCTTTGAGAACTTTAATCTAAAATGGGGTGGGGCACCAACCGGGGACTATCCACGGCTGCACTATTGGAGTACAGTCATGGACCGTCCCAAGTGGGTGCAAGACTATTGTAAAATATGGTGAAAAATATCTGGTCTATGGGATGGGGTGTTAGGTGGACTAGATAACTTCTATTGCCGGAAGAAAACGGCGTCTGCCTTTCAAGTTTTATTTGAAATGTGTTGGCAGACGGTGACTCGCCAGCTCACTAGCTGGGCCCCCTGAAAAGCCGCCAGTACATAGGCGAAGAGGGCAACAAACGTGTGAGCGGCTAGGGGTGTAGAGAGGTGTGGCCCCGGTTTCGCCGTCGCGGGTCTAAAAGACCCGGAGTGGGTTTCCCCGCTATTACGCCTTTAGACACTTCCACCCCCGAGCATATAGCTCTGGCGGCCCCCCTCTGGCCGGCCGATAAAGGCAAGCCAGAGTTGAGAGTCCTGCGGGCACTCTTGGGGTTCCACTCCAGCCAGCCAATAAAGGCAAACTGGAGACGAGTCCCTGACCGACTCTCTGAGGCAATAAGGTACGCAGTGTCGCCACTCACCAACAGCTCGCCACAAGCTGCCCTGCGGTTTGTAAGCTTTTCAGTAGACCTCATCTTACATTTTTTATTATACGATGGGGTTGTAGAAAGCTAATCTAATGTACCCTCCGGTTTTACGTTAATCTCATGATGAGGTAACGCCTTTCCCAGAGGGGTTTATTATTATTATTATTATAAAACCATAAACTAAAATAGGGTATCAAAATATTCTTTCACATCGCTGTCGATTGGTGACGTGCCCAGAAGACAGGCAGCATTGCCACGTTGTATTGCAATGGAAATCCTTTGACCAAAGCAGAGACTAGCCTTCGGGTCACGGGAAGTGTCGACTAGCCGCCTTGCAACATCTCTGTATAGGAGTTGGGTACTTGGACCCCACGGTCCGATCGTTTCGACCCTAAACGGCTAATAATAGGTAGTTGGAACAAATAATGAGACATGCCAGTTTTCATACGATTTGACAAACTTGCGATTTCAATTAACTCAATAACTGTCGTTGAAACTAACTTGGAGTAGGTTGACGACGATTACAAAGAATTTTCATTATGTCCAGCCTTCCACGATTTGATTCATACTTGGAACCCGATTGATCATTGACAAAGATTTCAGTGATATTATATTTTCAACATTTTTCTCGTAAACGTATCATAAAATCATGCCTTTATTCCCCGAAGGGTAAGGGCCTGTCCACATCTCCACGTCATGACGTCGTCAACGTGGAACGGTGCGGTAACGCGGCACGGTACGTTGACATAACGTGCAAATTTACGTTACCGTATCGTAAAAATGCACGTCAGGATCATTGTTAGATTTATCGTAGATCGTGTAGATCCTGAATTTTAATAAGAGAAATAGTAAGGTATGGTTTTAAAGCATCGGAGCACAAAGACGGCGACTAACTCGCGGGCGTGGAGAGCGCGGGCGGAGCGCATATACATGTGCGCTTGCGGCTAGAGGCGGAACGTGTTAGGCGCACTGTCCACGTAAACCGCACGTCATGTGCACGCCATCGTCAATTGACTATTGCTTGCATCTTGCGTAGAAACAAACAAAACTGTGTCCACGGAGCGGCAACGTCGCGTCTGCCTCTCGTCTTGCATTCGTCATGCGGTGTGCGCGGCAGCATGTCACTACTCGACCGACTTGCAAGACGCAAACACCTACTGTTTTGTTGTTTTGTGTTACAAAATGGCGAGCTCGGCGGCGAATTTTGTTCACATTATTGAGCAATATGCCTGTTTATATAATAATAAATTACCGGAATACTCCAGAAAAGATATATAACCGATAGAGCTTGGAGTGAAGTTGCACATTCTAAGCCTGTTTCGTCGTCTTCTAATAAAGTTGTATGCTATAATCACATCATCATCATCACTTGACATTTTCCCAATGAAAAGACGTGCTTTCGCGATGCTACTTGAAAGAAAACTGAGACGTTTTGTAGTATAATTGACGATTGTATGAAGATAGCGTGGACATAACAAATATGCAAAATACGTCTATCGTCATCTGTAGGTTACATGCATTCGTCAAATGACGCGACAGTGGACAGTGTGCCTTACGATACGGTACCGTAAAGCACATTATTTCAACGCACCGTGCCGCGTTACCGCACCGTTTCACGTTGACGATGTCGTGACGTGGAGATGTGGACAGGCTCTAAGGCAAATGTGTATAGTACAACCTCATTTCGTCGTTGCGTTTAAAGCCCATGTAATAGGGGCGAACCTATTGCCATCAACCGGATACACATCCAGACTTCGGGTTGCTACTGAGTAATAGGTAATATGCATGTAATTCAAAACTCCTTCATTATTTAAATATACATTGTACAGGAAACAAGAAACAAATTGCATTGTTTTTTTCATTTTTAACGCATTACTTATTTTACAATTCATTATTTGATGTTACGTTTTTTTTTAAACGGAACGCAATTTCGAAACGCGTCGTCTTCGAAAATGCCGGAATAGAATAGAATAGAATTTTATTTGCGTAAAATGTAGGTACATTACAGATGGAGTAAAATATAAAATATAGACCCAAATACATTTTGCCGCAACGCGACATGCAAATTCTTGACAATATTAATAGACTCATTCAACATTATTAGAATTAATATCAATTATTGCAATATTTAAAAGTAATTAATTATTTAGAGTAAAATGTCAAATCAATACATTAGGTATAATAAATTTAACACAAACAATATTAATGTTAAAATAATAGAAATCAATAGTTACATTATATAGGTATTAGTTATCAATTTATCATTTAGGTATTACCTGTAAATTCCGATATAGAATAAAACGACTTTTCTATAAGCCAAAGTTTGAGTCTGGTACGAAACTTACCATTACGCATTTTTTTTATTTCGTCGGGAATATTATTGTACACCCGACCACACATAGCATAACAATTTTTTAAGTACATTGTTGTGTTAGGTATTTTTGCTAATACAATTCTGTCCGAGTTTCTCGTATTCCTTGGAAACGTATCTTTTGCTGTTTTAAATAAGTGAGCATTTACTTTAACAAACTTTGCTGCTTCGAAAATGTACATACAGGCTATGGTGAGTATACGGTATTTTTTAAATAATGGCTTGCATGATTCCCATGGTGGGATGCCAGCGATCGCCCTGACGGATTTCTTTTGGGCAAGGAAAGCTTTTTGCACATCCGTGGAGTTTCCCCATAGTATTAATCCGTAGTTTAAAACAGATGACACGTGACCATGGTATGCTGCCAGCACCGTATTGTGTGTTGAAGTTTTGCGTAATTTGTACAATACATAAACAAACCTATTAATTTTGTTACAGACTTTATCAATGTGTGCTTTCCAGTTAAGATACCTATCTAGAGTAATTCCTAAAAATGTCGTTTCATTTACTTCTTTTAGATGGTCATCATTATAACTTAGTTTTAGTTCCTTGTGGATTCTATTGTAAGTGCTAAATTGAATAAAGTTGGTTTTTGTTAAATTAACTTGTAAATTATTTGTGTTAAGCCATTCTATAATAGATTTCACTGTATTATTTATCTCAAGAGTATATTTTTCAATGTCATAGTTCTTTTTACATGTCATAATTAAGGATATGTCGTCAGCGAATAAAATAAGAGGGTTTTTTGTTACGTCGGGAAGGTCATTAATGTACATTAGGAACAAGAGTGGACCCAGTACACTGCCCTGTGGGACACCAAAGTTATTAGTTAGGAATGTTGATCTATAAGCTTGTAACTCTTTGTGTTGGTTGATATTTATAACCTCCACGCATTGTTCTCTATGTTCTAAGTATTTTTCTATCCATTTCAATACTTGTCCTCGGATACCGTTTATTTCAAGCTTTTGTAACAGTAGTTCATGAGATACGCAGTCGAATGCTTTCGACATATCGAAGAAGACTACTGTTACTAGTTCACCAGCATCTAAGTTTTCAACTACATTACTAACAAGATTAAAACATGCTGCCGTCGTGGATTTACCTTTTTGAAACCCGTATTGTTCATTTCTTAGTATATGATGTTTATTAATGAAACTTGTTAGGCGGTCATGCATCGCTGATTCAAGTATTTTGGAGAGGATTGGTATAAGTGTTATAGGTCTGTAGTTGGTTAGATTTGACCTATCCCCTTTTTTGTAAAGAGGCTTGACAATGGATAATTTTAGTGAGTCCGGAAATTCACCTTCTAAGAATGATTGATTGATCAGGTGTGTTAGTACGGGGGTTATTTCTGTCGAGCAAGCTTTTAAAATTTTTGTGGCAATTTCATCATAACCTTCCGCGTTCGTGTTATTCAGAGACATAATAATATTTTTAGTTTCATTAACGGTAAATGGATGAAGAAAAATACTGTTGCATAGACTTGTCTTGCAAGTATTGCGTACCTCATTGCAGGAATTTGTTGAGGTAATAAGATATTCATTAAAAGCTTCCGCAATAGCTTGTGCGCTGTCTATGGTAGTACATCCCTTTATAATGCTATTTATAAATTCTAGCTGCTTACCAATCTCTGATTCATTTTTTATTAACTGCCATGATGTCTTACATACATTTTTCGAGTTGGAAATAATTTCAAAGTTACGGTTTTTTATGGATTGATAAATACAATTGCGAAAGAGTGTTGAGTAGCTTTTATATTTAGACCTAGTAAAGCTACATTTGTTCCTATAGTAATTGTATCTCAAGGAACGCTTCGTTTTGCTACTGACTTTTAAACCTTTGGTTATCCATTTAGGAATACGAGCTTTGTTGGAAATTTTTAATCGTAATTTTGGGAAGCACAGTTTATAAAATAGCGATATGGTGTCGTGAAAATTACGAAACGCAGATTGAAAATCATTTTCACTGTAGACGTCGCTAAATGAGAGGCTAGACAAACATTTCTTATACTTTTTTAAATATTCTATTTTATAGTCTCTTTTCAAAATGAAATATTCCACCAAAGGTACTTCTTTAGTGACTGTAGGAATATTAAGGAGTTGAGCAGTGTTATGATCAGAAATGTGTAAGTGTAGCAATTCGCCCGTAGCGTCATGAATATTGCTTATAATGTGATCAATACAAGATTTTTGGCGCGTCGGTTCGTTTATGTGCAGATGTAAGTTAAAGTTTTTTGCAAGATCCACTAATCTGGTAGTTTCTTTGTTTTTTATATCTAGCGTGTTTATGTTTAAGTCGCCCGCTAAAACAATTTTTTTATTCCTGTACCTGTGGGTAAATTTGTGTAGTAAGGCTTCTAGTTTGTCGAGGAAAAGGAAGCAATTTGAATCCGGTGTACGATATAAACAGATAATGAACATGGGAAAGAAGTGCCACAGGCATTGCTCAGTAACTGGGTTGCGGAGTTCTGATGGCAGTCGCTCTGTGTAAAATACTGGTATTCAGCCGCATCTAGTTAGACTGGAGGCTGACCCCAACGTATTTTGGAAAAGGCTAGGCACATAGTGCCTATTATTTTTATTTAATGTTATTTTGGTTTTAATTTTTTTTTTTATATCTGACTGATAGACTGCCTTGTTGGTCTAGTGGTCGCAAATGCGACTGCTGAGCGTGAGGTCTTGGGTTCGATCCCCAGGTCGGGCAAAGTGTTGTCGGGTTTTTCCGTATGGAATTTCTCAGTAGCAGCTCGGAGTCTGGATTTGTGCCCGGTTGATGGCAATAGACTCGCCCCCTATTACATGGAACTTAAATATAACGGCGAAACGTGGGTGTACTATACACCTCTGCCAACCCTTCGGGGAATAAGGCGTGAAGTTATGTTATTTTTTATATTTATGATTAATTACGGTTCACTCACGTGCATTTTTCGGGATTGCCCGACTAGTTTCGGACCCAAACGGAGCCCAGAACTGAGTCAGTTCGACTCGCGACCTCGCCGCGTGTTCAGCTCATGATTAAGGGCTCTGTTTGGGTCTGAAACTAGTCGGGCAATCCCGAAAAATGCATGTGAGTAAACCGTAATTAATATTTTTTGTTAAAATAAATGTTTCATTCCTTATTAGCAGAGAAAAAAGGTAGACCGAGTTTTGTAGCCTATTTTTTTATCCTAGTACCGCAAGAAACAACGTCAAAAAAAAAACATACCTACATGTTCTTTTTTTCCAAGAATTCGCTCACCATTGTACGATCCGTCTTATCTTATTACACTCCAGGGAAAACACGGCTATGAAATTTTATTAAAATGTTTAGTACTTTTATTCCTGATTGTACCGCCTAATTACGGGGGCTTCTAAGCCTATAAGGAGATCATGTCTTTATGCTTAAACAATGGTCTTATGATCAAAATTAAAGAGAATTTGTTAATGTATAAATTACTAGCTGACGCGGCAAACTTCGTACCGTCGTACCGCCATTTTTTTTCAGTTCGATTCTTTTTGAACTTTCTTGTATACAAACCTTGTCTTAACAAGAACGAACACACAAAAAAAAAACAATTTCGTACAGTCGTTCGGAAGTTATGCGCGTACATACATTTCGGCGATTCATTTTTATTTATATCACTCTCACCGCCATACGGTCCGCCGGCGGGGCGTATCTTTTCGAGTGAGGTACGCCACCTACATGTTGCACTGAGCGATATCAGTTTCTGTAGCAGCAGGCCACGCACTACAAATTGAATATGAAATTGCGAGGTCGTGGCGGACCGCATGGCTATTATCTATCAAAAACAAACAGTGAGCCCGCCCCAGCGGCCCGTACGGCCTGCTTCACTCGTTTATAGATTTTCACCGCGGCCTGCACGGGTAGGCAAAGTTGCGGCCGCCGGCGGACAGCACGGCCTGCTGCACTGAAAAATTCTATATATGGGTGGCGGTGAGAGTGATATACATGGAAGGATATATAATATTTACAAATCTGCTATAGGTAGGCTGTTTTTCGTGAAACTTAGCTAGATGTTATGGTAAGCTACGAATAAACCACTCCTTTGTCTAAAAAATGTGGAGAAAACATTTTTAATCCGAAGATGTATGAAGCCTGCTATTAAAATAATGAAAATTTCGAACTACGATCTGGGCTATACAAAGTAAAAGAGCGTAAATATTTTGAGCATTTAAAAAGATTTACCAGCCACGCGTTTTTTAAAAATTGAAACTAAAAATAATGTAGTAGCAAAAAATGGCTAAGCTTGCAACACTGCAGTAAGTAAAACACTATAGTAAAGGTTGGTAACCATTTAAAAAATGACGCAACAGTGACAGGGGGCTTACTATGACCTCTTAAAGCAAGACAGAAGTTGCCTGGAAGTTGAACTGCCCTGCTTTTTTGTACTATATCATCGTTAGAGCAGGCCTGCGGTAGGCCTGCTACGTTGACGTTTACGAAATCCGTTCTCCTTTTTTTTGTATAGACTTTTCGTACCATGAACAAGCATTACCGTTCAACTTGGTTCAATTGTCGTTCACCTTTAGTACTGTCATGGTATGATTTTTAGCGATTCAGAAGCGGACCTGCTTTTGAACGGAAGTTGACTGGCTGGGATTTGAACGTTTTTATAAAAGGTAAGCCCCCAGATTGTTGTTATATACAGGGTGGAAATGTTAAGTGTCAACAGGCGATTATATAAAATATTTCAAATCTTCTTATAGCTAATATCAAAACTGGCCTAGTTTAGCTTTAACCAGGCAAAGATTGTTAGATCGTACAGCCAAGTCATATTTATTTTTCATTCTTAATTACAAAGAAATGCTAGAGTGTGACACATTTTATTGTTTCGTAGAGTTTCTGACGACAAATCTAGCTAATTAGTAAACAGTTAGCCCACATAGGGAGGTGACAGTGATAGAACTGTCAGACAGATAATAAATAACTTTTTTCCGACACGTTTTGTTCATGCATTATCACGATAATCATTATTTTTTGTTTTAATTACTTAGAGCTACAGCTAAAATGATGATAAAATCTCAAAATATTTAATAGAAACAGCAATTTTAGCTAATTTTTTTTTATTTCTATTGTATTTAAAATTAGTAGGTTTAATTATTTACATGATAAATTTAACGAGCGTTTCGTTTTTACTGGAACATTATTCATTTTTCTAAAACGTGCGGCCTAAAATTTTTTAATTATTTGTAATCGAGTAGCGCAATAAATAAGCTTTCTAATGAGGTTCATTGGTGCTCAAATTTCTTCGTAACAATATACCATTTTGACCTCTACGTTCACAATGAATAATTGAAAAATATTAATTTTCCGGAGCCTCATTTCCGCCCACGGAAATACTGAAAATGGGATGAGTTTCGATACATATTCCTAAATAATTTAAGGGTTTTAATACATAAATGTAATACAATTAGTTAACAACATTTACGTTAAAAAGGTAAAGAAAAAAAAAATTGGAAAATATTTTAGAATCTGCACAGAAAAAGTTTATTTTTTATATTTTGTTAGACCGTCCTTAACGGTCTGAAAATAATGTTGGTTTTCGATCTGTATTTTTTTTCTATCGGCCGTTACCGTGAACGGACCCAAGACGCTTGACAGCAGTTATAAGCGGTCAAATAAATCCCTCCACGGTCACAAAGATTTGAATTAAACTAATTTGAAGATAAAAATACCTACGCTATACACGTGTAGGTGCGGGCCGTCCGCATATTTTAAATTTACTTTTTACCTATGCTTTCTACAATGCGTAAAAAGGTAAAACCTTTCCGTGAATACATAATCCCTAAGGGATTACCAATATCAAGAAGACAATTAGTAGAATGGATTAATTTGCCATTCAATGTGGTCACGCTGCCGGCTTTCTGGGCACGCTTCCGTCGACAGCGATGCGGAGGAATATTTTGATGCCCTCTTTTAGTTTAAAGTTATATTCTAGGATATAATTTTTGATTATTTGTTTGTACAGGGGGTCCCAAAATCTCAATGTCAAGCCGGGAACAAATAAAAGGGGAGTTCATGACAGTTAAGAAAATAATACTAAAAATTCAAAGTTTTTTATTTCGAATGGACACAGTACAGTCGCGGACTTGAAATGTTTACCACTCTAAGGTCTATAATTGCTTGCACATTACCAGTAGCGTTCACTCCATACATGCAAATAAGCTCTGCATACCCTGCAGTCCCATACATAATACATGCCCCTCTAAATGATAAATTACTATAATTAAAAGAAATCATGGTAATTTAGCTTACGCGCCATCTATTACTTTTTGTGGAACTAACTGGAAGTGGCGAATTCCCGTCGCGTGCCGCCGCGCACCGCGCAGGCAGCGCTCGCGCTCCCGTCCCGTGAGCATAAGCTGTACTACGTCTTGCTTATTCTTCATACAACGCATCTCATGTAGTACACAGCAAAAGTGTGACTGCAATCACCGATTAGTTTAACAAGCGTGGTGATCAATATTACAACAACATCTAGTTTATTAGGACCCATATGTTCAGCAATAGACCTTTATAATATGTAGGTATACACCGTGGCCCCGAGGTACCCGAAAGATTTTAACCTTCGATTCCGATGCCTAATTGGAGAAGAAAAGCTAGGATTTACCTCCGGTTTCCGAATTGAGAATTCTAGGATAAGCAGTACTTAAGTAACATTTGAGTACGGAGTTGTGAAAAACATTACGGAATTCGAAGCATTTTTTTGACAACTCCGTACTCAAAAGTATTGCTTATCCCGAATTCTCAAATCAGAAACCAGAGCATAGTTTGTTGAATAAAGCTTAATTTTCGAAATATTCATTATTTAAGGAAATTCACAACTCGAAAAATCTCTATGATAACAAGTCCTAGGAACGCTGCGTTGCGACTTTGGTCATACCATACCCCACTCGTCCTATGTCTTACTTGTCGGGAAGGGTTGTGAAGTGAGAAGTTTCTTATCCACTCACATGATAATTTATAAATGTTGCCAGTTCAACCTAAGGTATTGTTTACAAGGAAGCACTAAAGTTAATTGAAAGAAGGGCAGAAAAACAAAAAAAAAGAAACAAAAAAAAATACTGAATTGGACTTTTGTTGTTATAAACATTTGACTCGTAATTCCATTAGAAAGGCATGGTTAAAATCTTTCCGGCCCACGGTGTATAGCATAGATATAATTTCTATGGTGTATAGCCTTCGACCCACCTATAAGCCGTAAGGAGAGAAAATCTCTAATTAACTAAAATTACGTGATGATAAAGTTGAGTAGGTATAATGAGGTAGGTAGGTACTTACTTCTTAATCATACAAAAGCATTTTTCTCATAAATTTATGTACAAGAATTATGGCCCAATTTAAAAGACTCATTTTAATTAGTAAAATGGACTCTGTTTTGTGTTTTGCTTTGATAATTGTTTTTGTTTTCCGCTGGAGCGAATTCTTACATTACGTTTAGATAAATAACATGTTAGGTAGTCCGGCCATTTTTAGGGTTCCGTACCCAAAGGGTAAAACGGGACCCTATTACTAAGGCTCCGCTGTCCGTCTGCCCGTCTGTCCGTCTGTCTGTCCGTCTATCACCAGGCTGTATCTCACGAACCGTGATAGTTAGACAGTTGAAATTTTCACAACTGATGTATTTTTGTTGCCGCTATAACAACAAATACCAAAAAAACAGAATAAAATAAATATTTAAGGGGGCTCCCATACAACAAACGTGATTTTTTTGCTCGTTTTTGCTCGATATTGATAATGGCAACAGGTAGACGCTTGAAATATTCACAGAGTATTTAGTTATATGTATATTCACTTTAAAAATAAATAATTAAATTAATATAAAACAAATATTTAAGAGGGCTCCCATACAACAGACATGATTTTTTTGCCGTTTTTATAGATAATGGTGCGGAACTCTTCGTACGCGAGTCCGACTCGCACTTGGCCGGTTTTTATTTTGTATATAAGGTAAACGAACCTTTGATCGTGCCAAATTCATTTTGCTTCAAAAAATCTGTTATAGAGTGTTAACATAATCGTGTAGGAGTGAATTTATCATTACACTTCTAGCTAATAACTGTATGTCTGGTAATGCGGGCATGATAAATACAGAAAATAAAACCGACATAGACTCTCTATCACTGAGAGTACATATATTCGGGTTAATGGTTAGTAACATGAGCTAGGTCACTTATACAGGGTGTAAACGAATTCGTGTAATTCCTTCAAACCGCGTGATCTACTGGTGACACAGATTGACCATGCATAGGTTTTTATCAGAATCAACAAAAAAAAGTTTTCAAAAAACGAACCATGGTATGTGTATGAGTAGTTTTAGCGTTGGAGTGATATCGCGCTAGTCGTGCCCGTCAGCTGTGTCGCCGAGCCTTCATTCATTTATGCATGGCATCAAATTTTTCTATCACATAAAAATTTTATTTGGGAAAAAAAATGTTTATTTTTATTTTTAATCAATCTAAATCCCGTGCGGGGTTAATCTATACCATTAATAGATCATGCAGTTTAAAGGAATTACTCGAATTCGTTTGCAATCTGTATATAATTAAAGGATATTTTTTACATAATAACATAACATAAACTCACGCCAAATTCCCCGACGGGTTGGCAGAGGTGTATAGTATACCCACATTTCGCCGGTTATGTTTACGTCCCACGTAATAGAGGGCGAGCCTATTGCCATCGACCGGGCACAAATCCAGACTCCGGGCTGCTACTGAGAAATTCCACAAGGAAAAACCCAGTGACACTTTGCCTGACCTGGGGATCGAACCCAGGACCTCACGCTCAGCAGTCGCGCTTGCGACTGCTAGACCAACGAGGTAGGCATTTTTTTACATATAGCCTATAAACCCATTGACATTGCCCGAGTAAGGGTCAAAATACACGTCCGATAGTTGCTTCCGGGAGCCGGATCCGACCATCTGATCGGATTCGTGAAATACACGTACGATTCTCGTGTCCGATTTTTCTGGACGACGACGACGCTCGGACGATGCTTACAATTCTAACATCCGATCCGATACAATGATCGTACGTGTAATTCATGTTCAAATAAATGTATGACGCGGAGGCCTTCATCGTCTGATCAGACTATCGGAACCGACTATCGGAGGCAAGTATCGGACGTGTATTTGGGCTCTAATTTCAACCCAAGACCTGACGTTGTCGACCAACTGACTAATGAAACAACGTATGTTTAAATTGTTTCAAGAAAGCATTCTTTCTGTGAGTGAACACTTAAATTGTTTTCTTGTTTTCTTATCAGGTCGAGGACGCTGTCAAGAGTCATGCATCTCATCCTCGACATACTTTTAATAATAGATGCTGGCTACATATTGCATTCTCTACATAAACAAACATGGCAACTGAATTCATTTTTATTGTTGTGCGATATTACTTTCACAAGATAAAAGTCAGATGTATTTGACGTAATTGCAATTTCAATTTTGTTGCTACCTTTTAGCTCAAAGGATATTCGAGTTTGATGCAATTGCATGCGCGTATCTCTAGCGTGTGCGACGCGTTGACCGAGCGTGTACGGTCGTGGACTCGAAATGTTTACCAGATTTTAATTTTAATTTAATTTGTTTTATTAGGATCTCCAACAAAGAATACACCTTACATGTTATATTATAAAGGACAAGAACAAAAATCCATGTGCTCCTTCAATAATAGGAGACCACATCATGCAATAAAAAACAAACACGACACGTTTGGTGCAGTGGCTAAGCGATTGGCTTCTGCGCTACGGTTCGTGGGTTCGATTCCCACACGGAACAAAAATTTGTATGACCTACAGATGGTTGTTTCGGGTCTGGGCGTTTGTTTGTGAGATTTGTGTCTGTAAACGCACCCACGATGCAAGAGAAATATTAGTGTGGGGCAAAGTAAAAAAAAAACAGTATGAGATGCCTAATTTACATAATTTAAAATGGAAATAGCACTCAGAGTTAAAATTTATATTTATAATATTTGTAACAAGTCGCCAAAAGATGTCGCTGCTACTGTGACAGCCAGCCAGCCAAATAGCCGTGACGTCACACCCGGCCACCACTCATCACGCCACTTTGTCGAGTGGGGGTGTGACAGTCGCCGCCTAACCAGCCAGCCATTATAAAACTGTGTCGCACCAATGTATCGGGTTGATTACAATTTTGTAAATTGAGAAATAAAGGTCATTGTGTTTATCGAATCTTACTTTATTATTTTACGTTCGCCTTAGTGTTATAATTCAGAAGTGGTATCCACGCAAAATGAAAAGACGAGTCGATTGTTTGGACCAAGAAGATGAAAGTGCTGATACTGATCGTGAAATACCCTCATGCGAAGCAGAAGACAACGCACCGCCTGCAAGAAAAATTTTGAAGAATCTTCTTACTCGAGAAGTAGAAAAGGCATTTCGGGACCTGCAAAACGACGTCCCTACCCTGGTTCCATTAAAACAGCAGCGTGCGGCAGCCTTGATACCGGAGTTTGATCCGGATAACGAGGAGTGCACTATAACAGCCTGGTTAAAGAAGATAGAACAACTAGGAGAGATCTACGGATGGGATGAAAAAACTAAATCTTTCCATTTACAGGACAAACTGCGGGGCCTGGCCAGAAAATGGTACAACCGTCTTGAAGAGTATGATTTTTCTTGGGAGCAGTGGAAACAAATGTTACTACGTGCCTTTCCAAGACACCGAGATTACGCAAGTATCCTAGAAGAGATGCTAAATCGAAAAAAAATGCACTCTGAAAGTATGACAAAGTATTATCAGGAAAAAATTGCGATGTGTTTCAGATGCAAACTTTCGGACAGTGCAACCATTTCCTGTATAATACGTGGGTTACCTGGCGCATTACAGTCAAACGCAAGAGCTTATCAGTGTGAACGACCAGATGAACTCTACGAAGGATTTCTTTGCGCTCTTGACGACTACCGACCGCACACAAATGATCAACGTGGAGCATACAAGGAGATTGCACGGCAAACTGAAAAGAAGCCTGGGCTTGTCAACCCAGACATCGTACCGTGTCCTCGCTGTAAGAAAACCGGACATTTGGTACGCGACTGTCTTCAACCAGACCAACGCAGTTGCTTCAAATGCGGAGTTCAAGGTCACATCGCCACGAGATGCCCTTCAAATTTAAAAAACCATAAAAACAACGAAGCCAGCGTTATCAAAGATATAAAACTCCTGTTAAACTGTAATGACATTTATAAGAAAACTGCAAGAGTTAACGGTGCCTTCGTGAAATCTTACATTGACACCGGCAGCCAAGTGAATGTTCTCACTACCCAAGTTGCGAAATTACTGGAATTAGAGGTTATACCGGCAACCATCGTGCTCAAGGGGTTTTCAGGTTCCCCGGTTACTAGTCTAGGTGAAGTGAACTTTCGCCTTGAAGTCGACGGTTTGGACACATACTGCAAAGCTCACTTGACTGATATTGACATGAACGGAATAAACCTTCTCATTGGACAGCCGGTGATAAATAGCGACGGAGTTTCACTGTTGGTACAAGATGGAACAGCTGTATTACAAAAAGCCCCTGGTTTCCCGTATGAAGTGGACGTATCTGAGGAAGCTAGTCGTTTTACAGTTAAGACCATTTCTAATGAATGTTTGCCCCCAGGAATATCAATCATCAAAGTTAGCATTACCGGAAATGCTGAGGAAAATAACGTGGTGACACCAGTGCGATACTACGAGCTGCAAGACGTCTCTTACTCGATTCCTTCAACCGTGCTCAGCGGTAGCACCGGTTATCTGAAAATCGTCAACACTGGAGAAAAGGATATCGACTGGAAGGAAGGAACCATTGTGCTGCGTGCTGAAAGCTGCACGGAGACTGTTCAGGTCAGTGCCACTAATTGCCTATTGCCTGCTAAAAATTGCCTATTGCCTGCCAAAAATTGCCTATTGCCTGCCAAAAATTGCCTTTTATCTGCCAAATGTATACTCACTGCCAGTGTAGCCCCTTGTAGTAATCATGCCATAGGAGGGGTAGCTGTAGGTAACATTAACATAGGGCCCATAGGTACAGTAGATAATAAAAAATTAATTGAACTTTTATCGCAATTTAGTACCTGTTTTGCAGCCAACACTTTAGAGTTAGGATGTACTAATCTCGTTAAAATGCCAATTAAACTCACAAGTGATCAATCTGTATTTCGTCGTCCTTATAGACTATCCCATACGGAACAAGAAATCGTCAGATCTAAAGTTTCTGATTTGTTAAGTGCAGGTATTATTAAAGAGTCCGAGTCTAGCTACGCATCCCCAATAGTTTTAGTTAAAAAGAAAAACGGAGATAGTAGACTATGCGTTGATTATCGTGCGCTCAATGCAATTACGGTTCGTGATAGGTATCCGCTTCCTAATATTGACGACCAAGTGTCGAGGTTAGCCGGGATGAATTATTTTACCAGTCTTGATTTAGCCCAAGGTTATCATCAATTATTAATTTTACCAGAGGATACTCATAAGACTGCGTTTGTTACACCACAAGGCCATTACGAATACACTCGGGTACCGTTTGGCCTCGCGAATGCCCCATCTGTTTTTATGCGCCTCATAAATAAAATCATTAACTCAATAAATAATCCTAGTGATATTAATCAATCATCAAATCAACAAAGTTCTGAAATATTAGCTTTTCTTGATGATTTACTATTGCCATCTATCGACGTTCAGACGGGTATTGAATTATTGAGAAAGGTTCTCGTTAAATTGCAATCCGAAAACTTAAAGCTAAACATAAAAAAATGTTCATTTTAAAAAAATAAGTACTATAACTTACCTTGGTCACGAAATATCCCCGGGTAGCATTCAACCGGGTGAATTAAAGTTGGCAGCAGTTTCTCAGTTTCCGACACCGCGTAATGTTCATGAGATTAGGCAATTTATTGGTTTATGTAGTTACTTCCGTAAATTTATAGCAAAGTTTGCACTAATTGCACGCCCACTCACGGAACTGACAAAGAAAAACGCAATTTGGACTTGGAATGAAATTCAGTCCGAAAGTTTTCAGGAATTAAAACAAAAACTATGTAGTAAACCATTATTAGCTATTTATGATCCCAAACTGCCAACCGAAATTCACACGGATGCTTGCAAATTAGGAATAGCAGGGATGTTACTACAAAAACAAAACGATAACAGCTTGCGCCCCGTTATGTATTTTAGCCGTGTTACCAGTCGGGAAGAAAGTGTATACCACAGTTACGAACTCGAAACTTTGGCAGTAGTAGAATCATTACGTAGGTTTCGTGTTTATGTACTAGGTAAACAAGTGCGAATAGTGACAGATTGTACCGCCGTTCGCGACACATTAACAAAACGCGATCTTATTTCGCGTATAGCTCGGTGGTGGTTGCTAATTCAGGACTATGACATATTTATCGATTATAGGCCCGGTGAACGTATGCAGCACATAGATGCATTGAGTAGAAACCCAGTAAAGATGTTTAATGTGAACCGTTTAGATGTAATGGATTGGTTTGCTACGGTACAAAACGAAGATGAAAAATTAAAACACATTATAGATTTGTTAAAAAGCGGTTGTAAGGATAGGGATATAATTAATAATTACGCGTGGATTAATGATAGACTTTATTGTAAAACTTTAAATGGCAACCGCTTAGTTGTTCCGGGATTTGCTAGGTGGAAAATATTACAAAAGCACCACGACGACATAGGTCATGTAGGTCTAAAGCGATGTACTGAGGCTATTAAAAATATTTTCTGGTTTCCCAAAATGTCACGCTTTATAAGAAAATACGTAAAATCATGTTTGCATTGTGCTTATGGCAAAGGTGAATATGGCAAGAGGGAAGGCAAACTCCACCCTATACCAAAGCCTAATGAGCCGATGCGAATGGTGCTTATTGACCATCTGGGACCGTTCACCCGTACCAAAAAGGGTTATCAATACATTTTCGTGATGACTGACGCCTTTTCTAAATTCGTGATAGCGGAACCAGCTCGGACCGTAAATTCTGTGGAAACTATTCGTCTCCTGAAGAAAATATTTTGTTTATTTGGGTATCCTGAACGTGTAGTTTCTGATCATGGCAAGGCCTTCACGAGCAGGTATTTCAAAAGCTTTGCCACAGAAAAACAATTTAGGCATACCTTAAATGCTATAGCATGTCCCAGGGCGAATGGTCAGGTCGAACGCACCAACCGAACCATATTGGATGCCTTACGGCCTACTGAACCCAGTGATGCATCCCACAATTGGGACAACAGCTTACCTGATGTAATTTGGGGTATAAATAATACGGTTAATGAAACCACAGGGTACAAGCCGTACGATCTAATGTTTGCTCAAACTGGTAGGTCTACGTGCGACGTTTCCATTCCTCATCAAGTACCAGAACCTATTCAGTCCAGGCGCAGCAAAGCTTGTGCATTCAGATAGCTAGTACAAGAATGAAACGTAACTTCGATAAGAAACGTAAAAACAGCACGATATATAAAAGAGGGGATTATGTTTTATGGCGACAGGCACCAACCAATAGTGTTGGCAAAGTGAACTCTAAGTTAGATGACGTCTATTCTGGCCCTTATGTAGTGATTAAAGTACTAGGTAACGACCGCTACAGAATAAGAAGTATTAAAGGTCTTAGGGGATATAAACAGTTTACCGGCCTAGTATCAGCAGACTCTATTCGCCCATATAAGAGTGTAGCACCTATGTCCGATAGTGCAAGTAGTACAGACTACCAATTAGAGACTGAGGATCTTATCGATTTGCTCGAGAGCTGATCTGGGTTTAAGGGTTTCTTCGTCCCATAGTATGTGTACATAACTAATTGTGTTTTGTGTTTCCATTGCGGGAGCAATGCTTACAGGATGGCCGAATGTAACAAGTCGCCAAAAGATGTCGCTGCTACTGTGACAGCCAGCCAGCCAAATAGCCGTGACGTCACACCCGGCCACCACTCATCACGCCACTTTGTCGAGTGGGGGTGTGACAGTCGCCGCCTAACCAGCCAGCCATTATAAAACTGTGTCGCACCAATGTATCGGGTTGATTATAATTTTGTAAATTGAGAAATAAAGGTCATTGTGTTTATCGAATCTTACTTTATTATTTTACGTTCGCCTTAGTGTTATATATTATTAAAGTTGATAAACTAGTATATTATTAAAAATGACAATTTGAATTCAAATTAAATTTAAAAAAAGATTAAAAAGCAAAGAAACATATTTAGTAGAAAAAACTATACAAACCCTTAGTAATTGGGAAAATGAATAGTTTATATAGTATTAAAATAGCAAACAATACAATACATCACTAGGCAGGTAGTTCAACACTTACATGTCATTTAATTGTGTTTCAAAATGTGTGTGCAAAATTTCAAATTCGATTCCTTAACACACTGTGCGCAATGAGATTTAAGCAAGTACTTATTACTTCTATGGATTTAAGATGTCATCCTATCAACTTATGTCATATCGACCTTATGAAAAAGTAATGTGCAAGCAATTATAGACCTTAGGGTGGTAAACATTTCAAGTCCCCGATTGTACAACGAAATGGATCATTGAATAGGTATACAAGGTGTAACGTAAATAACGCACAACCTCTTAAGGGGTCACTGTACTCATCATTATGAACAACTTTTACTATGGGACCAAACATGAAATCGCGAAAAAAAATCAGCTGTTCCCTACATTTTGACGAGTTATGCGAACATAAATGTAGGGAAAAGCTGATTTTTTAGGGTTTCGTACCCAAAGGGTAAAACGGGACCCTATTACTAAGGCTCTGCTGTCCGTCTGGCCGTCTGTCCGTCTGGCCGTCTGTCCGTCTGTCTGTCCGTCTGTCACCAGGCTGTATCTCATTAACCGTGATAGTTAGACAGTTGAAATTTTCACAGATGATGTATTTCTGTTGCCGCTATAACAACAAATACTAAAAAACAGAATAAAATTAATATTTAAGGGGGCTCCCATACAACAAACGTGTTTTTTTTTTGCCGTTTTCATAGATAGTGGTATGGCACGAAGGCGTGCGCGAGTCGGACTCGCACTTGGCCGGTTTTATTTTTTCGCGATTTCGGATTTGTTCCCATTGTAAAAGTTGTTCATAATGATGAGTATAGTGACCCCTTAAGAGATTGTGCGTTATTTATAATTATGTTACACCTCGTATATTATTTAATCAATTGAGATGTTCTGTCTAGAACTTTCCCAACTATGTTGGCGTCAGATTCCAGTCTAACCAGATGCGATTGAATACCGGTATTTTACATGGAGCGACTGCCATCAGACCTCCGCAACCCAGTTACTGGGCAATGTCGATATGCTAAGGTTAGACCGGTTGTCAGACTTTTGGGCTTCTGACTACCAGTAACGACTGTCATAGGTATTCATATGACACCCGGGACCGAAGATTTAACGTGCTTTCCGAGACACGGAGTGGTCTCGATTAGAGATGTGCCGACTATGACTTTGGCCGACTAGCTGATTAGTCGTTTGTAATGAGGCTGACTAATCGGCTGACTATTCGGCCAAACCGATCACGGTTTCGGTGGTATTCGCCCATTTCCGTGACGTTTCGTTTAGGTACAGCTAATTCGCGCGCAAGTCGCAACCGCCGCGCCGCCTGCGAACGTGTCGGAACATGTTTTGTTCACTTCGCATTGTTTCTTTTTTTATTTAATGTAATTCCACCTTTAAACATTTTATTGAGAAATACATACAAAGTAAGAAACCGGATAGTCGGCGTTCTTTGCCGAATAATCGCCGATTAGCCGCCGACTACGAAAGTGGCCGGATAGTCGGCTTTGCCGACTAGTCGGAACATCACTAGTCTCGATGTGTAACGAATGGTCACACAATGGATCCACGGACTGACCGTGGCAAGCGCAGCTAAACCTTGCAAATTTAATATAATATCTGCGCGGTTAATTAGCCCTGAGCCGCTCCAACCATCTCCTCCATCTAATGTACTGAGACAAAAATACGATTAGATTAATAAAGTGCCTAAAAAGTTATTTTTCGTAGTAATATTTTAGCCCTCAATATTTTAATATTTGCAATGCTTGAAAAGGGGAAAGCCAAGATTTCCTTTACGACTCGGCCAGAAAGAACAAGAATGAAACATATCTTATTAAAAAGGGCAAATATTGTAGAATGTATTACAATAACAACATTTCCGCTGGAAGTACACCAAGAAAAGTCATAGGTCGATAAAGTTGACCTTAATAGTAGATTTTTAACTTAGGGAAGAAAAGTAATTCGAAAATCGAACTAACACTTTCTTTATACTCCGTCTACATTTTCATGACTAATTTTTTTAATCCTTGTCATATTGATAGACCTTCAATATTTTTGTAAAAATCTTAATATTATTGTTTGATTAAAGCATTTAATTATGTAAATAACAAAATTAAACCATTTTTGGTCAGAATAATACCTAAATAACCAAACCAAAACCAAGTCAAAATAAATATTATATTATTTTGAATTTGGCGTTTATTGACGTTGCCATGGCAACGATGATAAACCATGCATGTCTTAATACCAAATTAATAAAAATCATACTTTTACTAAACAAAGTATTTTATTTAACAAAAATCTTGCCCAACCGGAATTCATAATACCTATTGTATTCACGATAAGGAATAATTACATTTAATATGGTTTCTTACTTCGATACAGATACTTACTTTGTCTCATAATTAATCGTAAGAAACAAGTGGAAGTTATTTTAATTGTGACAAAGGTGTTTTCGCCATTAAAATAAAATCATAACAATATTCGATTTTAAACGTAATCGATTATCAAGTACCTATGCATATCATCGAATGGAATATAAAATAAAAAAAGAAATATAGGCACTTATTTCGCTACATAAATAGTTGATAGTAATAATAGCATGTTTGTAAATTATTTCATAATATTACAAAATATTAATTTTAAATTAATATACCTATATCAAAGAGATTAATTAAATATGTTAACTAACACTTGAACGTGTTTGGTGTTATTTATTTTGTTTCGTATAAGAAAAGTAGCCCGTTTAAGATAAATCACAACAATAGTGACAAACGTGTTGTGTTATAGTGGTTACTAGGATTATTCGTAACAGCTTATTACTAATAAAGCTTAGTACTATAATTTATAGCTAATAATGGAAGAGCACAATTCACTTAACACATTATTCAAAAAAGAAAACGTGAATAAAATATAAATACTTGTGTAAATAAAATAAATAAAGAACATGATATTATTGTGATATAATTATTTACAATTACATTATTGTTTCATAATTGTAATCGATTTATAAATGTAATTTTAGTATCGATATAATTTTATTTTTAATCTGTGCAACATTTCTATTTGTAGTTGTAGCTTTATAGCGTTGAAACCATTGGTTGAAACTTACTAACCAAAACATTGAAATACTATTTAAAATGACTATCCGACGGTGTACTTCTCCAGACTTTATTTATATTACATAAATCTTACAAAAAATAAACGCGAATTATCAAAATTACGGCATGTCAGTTCATACTACTTTGTAATGGCCGGATCTTGGCATTCCCCTTTGTTAAGTTATCATCCGGTTTTTGAATTGAGAATTCGGAATAAGCAATACTTAAGTAGTATTTGAGTACGAAATTGTCAAAAAAACGCTTTAAAATCCGTAATTTTTTTGACAACTCCGTACTCAAATGTTATTTAAGTACTGTTTATCCTAGAATTCTCAATTCAGAAACCGGAGGTTAAAGTACTAAAACATATTGTGTAAGACCATTTACGTACACTCACCTCCGATTTCTGAATTGAGAATTCGAGATAAGCAATACTTAAGAAGTATTTGAGTACGGAGTTGTCAAAAAAATGCTTTAAAATCCGTCATTTCTTTGACAACTCCGTACTCAAATGTTACTTGTACTGCTTATCCTAGAATTCTCAATTCGAAACTAAAGGTCAGTGTGCAAAGACTCTTTGAATCTTTGAAACATAATTATGAAACTGAAAAACCTCATTAAAGCAGCGAGACGTCACCGTTCCCCAGGGAACATCTATAGCGAACTGGGCTACCATACGCAGCGCGAGATAATATTGTCGAGTTAAACAGGGTGTTCACGAATTCGTGTAATTCCTTAAAACCACAAATGATCTACTACTAGTGTAGACAGGCCCTCACGGGATTTAGCATGATTAAAAAAAAAACTATTATTTTTTCATGCGGCTTTGTTACCGATCGTATCTAAACCACCTAATAAAGATTCAGTAAAAAATCAGAATTTTTTTTTGCAAAAAATATGTTTTATTTGTGTGAACACTTCGATGCCACGCACAAATTAATGAAAGCACGGCGACACGGCTGGCAGGCACGACTAACGCGATATCGCTCTTTGCAGTCAGATAACTCAAGGCTCTAAAATGACTCAGAAATTGAAACCCAGTTTTTTTTTTGAATTATTTTGTTGATTTTCAAAATTTCGCATTTAGGGTTAATCTGTGTCACCAGTATCAGTATCACGCGATTTGAAGGAATTACACGATTTCGTTAACACCCTGTATATGTCTATCTCCCGTGGTGAGATGAGATTCGTTTTTTTATTTTATTAGTTTAACACTACTTTAACGAAGAGGCTACAGCTTTTTTGGCTGTAGGTTTGCCCTCCTTAAAGCCTCCTTACAATTTTTGGTGACGCATGCGGCCAGTTCCTGTAGTCTTCCTGCACCTTAATGTACGATTTCCACCAACCGGGCCACGCAGGAGCGCAGCGCAGCGCGTCGCAGCGGATGCTTGAGCACGCGCCAGTAGCCGACCGCATCCACCCGACGGCTACAATCTGTTGGAAACCGGGCGCATGCGCGCGCGTGCTCGTGTATCCGCTATCGCAGTCAGTTTCTACCTGCGGTGTGGCCGAGCGGAGCCGACCGGACGCGACGACAGCCGAGAGCCGACCGGCTGCCGCGGCATACGCGCGGATCTAACCGAGTTCCAAGCAGTGTAAATTCCACGCAAACATGAAACTTAACAATAGGGTATTTGGCTGAAAAAATCTAATTAGTCCGTCAGTTAGATTATCAAAAAATATTTGACCCGTATTTTTTCTTTTGCTACGTAAACCAAAATTGACGAAAATATGAAACTTTTAAAATTGGCAAAACGTCACAAGCAAGTGCAATTTTTAGGTACTTGCTTCTGACGTCACAAGCCCCCACTCTTGAGTTTTGATGCGTTTTATCATTCCAAGTATTCATAGATTTAACAAAAGAAAAAATACGTGTCCATTATTTTTCAGAACTCTAACTGGCGGACTAATTACATTTGCAATTTATTGATGCCGTCAACATTAGCCTATATTATAACCTATTGTCTATTGTATAGAAGCCTGAATTTCCTATAGCACAGTGTGAAATGCGCTCTGGCGCGCTCCGGCGCGGCCCGTTTGGTGGAAATCGTACATAACGGACCAGTGGTAGCAACGAAGCTCAGCTACGGGCACTAGGTCCCAATTCTCCTAAAATAAATCTTGATAAATCGCAACCGAACCAAGGCCGAACCGTTCATGTAGACAGTTTTTAATTTCAAAACCGGTCAATTAGTTTGACAAAAAAAAATCAATCATGTTGACAGTTTTCGTAAACAATAACTGACTGACAATTGAGGTCCGTTTGCGTTTGGCAAGCGTTTAGGAGAATGTGCAGATTTAAAAATTTGGAACGCTTCACGATTATGCGTGTCATTCTCAAAAATAAGAGATAAACCATACATTACTTCGTTATTTTTATTTATTATCATATTATAAAGTTGTCGTGTTTAAGTGTTTCCCTTATTTGCCCGACTAGGGATAGATAGGTAGGATTCACTGATAACGTCACATTCTCTACAACTGGTGTAGCAGACGTGCTCTCAGGAGATCCTTGGGGCCGTCTGTTACATTACAACGGCAAAAGCAATTGACGACAAAATTATTTCGCGCAATGCATGTTAGGTAAGGCTGATATTGTTTTATATGTATAATTTTGATAATATCATTTTCTAAACTGTAAAGTTTGAGCATCATGCAGCAATTAATGATACACCTTTAATCATATCATATTACTGCCCATTGTCTGGTAGTATGAGTCTGTCATGCTCACTTAAATGTCCTGCTGATGGTGGCGTTGTATATCCGGTCGTTGGGTTCCCTATAATATGGTTGAGCTAAGCGATGCGGATGTGCACGTCATGCTCGTGAACGGGTGCTGTCTGTCGGGACTGGTCAGCCCATAACTACTATGGCAATTCTAGAAGGCATATTTTCTTTTTCTATTTTCTACTCTTATGTGAATTTATTTGTTACATTAACCTGCATTATTCTCATTCTATGTCGCACGCTACTGTAATGGAATTGTGATGAATAGTCATGATCTACTATTTTAAAAAGAATATTCATGGAGTTTCTTGCCGGCACTTCTCCATAGAACCTACCTTTTGGAACCGTGCACCTAATTTTGACGTTTTAAAAGTGCCTGTAATCTGGTTTATTTGAAATAAAAAACTTTGACTTTGACTTTGCTGCAACTGAAAGTTTCAGAAAATTAATTAAATAAACAATTAATTGCCTAACTTGGAAAATTAACTTAAGACCACACAATTTTAAAAGCAATTAGCTGTTATGTGCTTTTATTTTAATATTCTTACTGGATTGTTTGGGTTTGTGGCTATTTTAGTAAACGTCGTATATGTTTCAATATATTCCAAACCACAATGACTATACCCTTTATAAATACACCGTGGGCCCCGAGGTGCCCAAAAGATTTTAACCACGCCTTTCTGAGTCAAATGTTATATCAACGAAAGTCCAAATCAGTATTTTTTTTTCTTTTTCGGTACTTAATAAATCAATTAACTTTAGTACTTCCTTGTAAACAGTACCTTAGGCTGAACTGGCAACATTTATAAATTATCGTGTAAGTGGATAAGAAACTTCTCACTTCACAACCCTCCCCAACACATCGTTCATTGTTAATGACACCACCAGGCACCAGGCAGGGGTGTGGTTGCCAAAAAGAATTTATTAATGACACCACCGTAATGTTGGGATGCAACGATTAGTAATAATATAATATGAGAGTTAGTTTAAACATACTCGTTGTTGCCCTGAAGGGTAACAACACTATTTAGTAGTGGAGTTTTTAACAAATCCTTTTTGGCATTACCATTTACCATTGGTCATTAACAATGAACGCAACACATAAGACATACGGCGAGAGGGGTATAGTATGACAAAAATCGCAACGCCGCGTTCATAGGACTTGTTACCGTAGATATCTTTCGATTTGTGAATTTCCGCAAATAAAGAATATTTCGAAAATTAAGCTTTATTCAACAAACTATTCCAAGATTTTCTTCTCCAATTAGGCATCGGAATCGATAGTTAAAATCTTTCGGGTACCTCGGGCCCACGGTATATACAGGGTGTTAACGAAATCGTGTAATTCCTTCAAACCGCGTGATCTACTGGTGACACAGATTAAGCCTAAATGGGAATTTTCGAAAACCAACCAAAAAAAAAAATTTTGTTTTCAATTTCTGTGTCTTTTTAGAGCCTTGAGTTATCTGACTGCAAAGAGCGATATCGCGTTAGTCGTTTCTGCCAGCCGTGTCGCCATACTTTCATTAATTTATGCGTGGCATCGAAATGTTCACACAAATAAAATTAATATTTTGCAAAAAAAAACATATTTTTTACTGAATCCTTGTTAGGTGGTTTAGATACGATCGGTAACAAAGCCGCATGAAAAAAAAAGAATTTTATTTTTTTATTTTAAATCTAGCTAAATGCCGTGCGGGGCCTGTCTACACCAGTAGTAGAACATGTGGTTTTAAGGAATTACACGAATTCGTTAACACCCTGTATTTTTCTTAACAATTCTTTCCATTCAATGGTTGTCTGAAAGAAATTGCTTTAAGCGATAAGACCGCCATGTGTAGTACTGTTCTTAATTATGTTTATTCCTTCAATAAAGAAAAAAGCATTTATTTCTACGCCCAAGCGGACATCCACGCATACTTAACAATAATAATCAAATACCTATTTCTTAAAACAAAAATTGAACTTAAAAAACAGTTCAGACTACGCTATACTATTTCGCTATATAGTAAAGCATATTGCGTCATAAGCTATAACTAGGTATACAAGGTTAGTCGGAAAGGGGGTACTTATCCGAAGACAACTTAAAGTATCATTGATAACGGTTATAAGGCAAGCGTTGAAAGGAGATGGCCAAATTGTGCCCCAAGTAGTACAGAAATAAAAGTATTGCAGTTAATTTAAACAAAATAAAAAAAGATTTTTGAATAGCTATTTACATTTCATAGCAGATTTTAAAAAAAGTACAAAATTAAAAGTATTTTAATGATTTCTCCATGATAAATTCATTCCAAACAGTTCTAAACTACCATAAATATTGCCATATAATATTAACAAAAATCAGAGTAGGGAAAAAATAGTAACTAAAAGCTTGGCAGAAACTAACAAGGAAAGTATTGATAACCTAAAATATATTAAGAATACTTTTTATTATAAGTTGTCTGTAAAAACGACCTTCTATTGATTAATTTATTTATGAAAATGTTAAAGTGCGCTTACGGACAGGACTATTTGACTTTAGTACAGTCAGCATCAGAAGTAGATGAACAACTCAGGTGTCCAAATAATTAAACACATTCGAGACACCAAAAACATCTATGCAACAACTGTTCAAATTGTTTTGAGCATCATAAACTCCAAATATATCTGAGCAGTCACAATGTCAAATATTTATTTACAAACTAAAGGTCTATGGTAAGTAAACAAGCTAAACATTCAAAGGTAACTAAGCAACACGTTATTCAGAAAGTCAGGATAGCAACGTAAAATGAATTGTATTTGATTGTACTTAGAGTCATAAATTAAAAGTTCAAAAATAGATACAATGTGTACTATTGTGTCAATACAGCATTTTTTCTTTTTCTTCATATAGCTATATCCCTTTCATTTCGTGCGTGACGTCATTGACGTGTCTTTTGTTTATAATATAATCTGATAGTCAAGTTATAGGAAAACATCGTAAGGAAATTGAAACGAGTATTTATTCCACGCGAAAGCCATTAAATTCGAAACAATTAATTTGAATGAAACTGACATTTTTATTTGCTGCATTTTCTAGTATATCATCAGGAATTGAATTCGTAATAAATACCTACCAAATACCTCGGTTCATTTTAACCATGTTTCGGATTGATAACAATGCTCAAAAAAGTACAAAATCTGTTAAACGTCAATTTAATTACTCGGTTAAAAGATATCTAACGATGTAAAATCAGCCCGACTAAGTACGCACTGAGTTTCTATATGATTTTACACATGCGGTTTCAAATGCTTCTTTTTCTATCGTGTCGGCACGAGCTATACAAGAATAGCTCATACCGTGGTGAAAAGATTAGCCAGTCAGCAAGGATGGTAGCGAGGCTGACTGCCCAGGGTGCGCCGGACGTACTGAAGTATCGTCACTCGTGGAGACTCTTTTCATGCACCCCTTTTTTTTCAAATGCTAAAAGCACCATACAGCTTATCTATGAACATGCACTGTAGCCTGATTTTAGTAGTCAGTTATCATCGAATCGCATCGAATATACCTTTACCCAAAATCTAGCACGATACGTTTTATAAGTCATTTTAAAAAGAACCGCTAGTGCGTGCGCTGGTATAGAAAGCCATACGCGTTACATTTTTTAGTGGCTCACCGCCTGCCTTTAATTGCAATGCCTGCATTTTAATCTTAATAATGTCGCAGGACACTGTACACCTTACTGCGATAACACACTGGTATGGCGCGGCGGTCGAATCCATATTGCAACAGAGAGACCCACTGGCAGTGCGAACAGTAGCATATACGTGCGTTCGGTTTTTTTGAAGCGCGAAATGTAACGCGCTTGAATGCGCGCATGCAAAAACTTAAAAAAAAAGTAAAAACCGACAACAAAAAACATAAAATCAACAGTTTCAGAAGTCGGTGGCTACAATTTTTTTCAGTGTAGAATTGCACCGTCTTCTGAAACTGTTAATTTTATCTTATGGTAATTATTTTACTCCATATAGTTATTTTTGAAGTCGGTTTTTACTTTTTTATAAGTTAATTTTTTATTAAATACGTTTTAGTGCCATAAATTAAACTCTCTCTCCTCCATACTCTCTCCCTCTCTCTTCATAATCCTTATTTTTGACTTTGCCGTAGTCGGGTATAATAAGCCCTTTCATGCCTACCTTACACGACATAATTCAAAGATTCCGGAAAGTGGGGGGCGGGGGAAGAGTTCCGTTCCATATCTCTGAAGTTCATGGTCTAATCATAACAACATTTATAAGGGACTAAACGGAAAGTACCTATACCCTCTCAAACAAAAAAGAATTTTTCAAATCGGTTCATAAATGACGGAGTTCTGAGGTAAGAAATATATATAAAAAAAAATTACAGCCGAGTTGAGAACCTCCTCCTTTTTGAAGTCGGTTAAAAACGAGCATAAAACACCAAGGTCTGTAACCGCCCTAAAACGGCTAGGTTTGTAACAGGCCTTAGTATCACTGAGCAATGTATTGAGAAATGGTTATTGTTTACATATTTTTGAACACTTTGGTTGCTTAGTTACATTTGACTACCTCAGTTGACAAGATGATTTGTTTGCATAGAAATATTTGAATTGCGAGTGTTCAGATGATTTTGATACATTGGATGCTAACAATAATTTGAACGCTATTGTTGTGCAGATGTTATTGTGTTTTTGAGAGTGTAGAATTATTTGAGTATCTGAACTGCTTCTATATATCTGATGGTGACTGTACCAGCAACACTCAATAATTCTATAAGTAGATTCTATACGTAGTACTTATTACTTCTATGATTCTATATCACTTTACTCTATGCCGCAAGTGTCAAAGTAAAAAAGTAAACCAAATGTCAAAACTGTCAAACTAATAAAGCGCGAAACACAGACGCGACTGGTTGTCGTATCGTGACTAACAGTCTGTACGATCGATTTCGGACGCCCCGCAATATGAACCCTACGTTTATAGCAATAGTACACTCTAAAACGTTTGCTTCGGATGTTTGATTCAGTTGAGTGTAACCGATTTAGACCCTATTACTATTAGGTTTATATAGCAGGGTGCCCGAAAACAACTGTGCACACTTTTCACAACCGCCAGTCGCGTCCGTTAGTCGCGATCGCGACTCATGTGTTTCGTGCTTTATACTCGATTCTGCGCCGTTTCTCGGTTCTTTGGCTTCGTGTTTGTCAATGATATTATGAACTACTTATAAAATGTCATTGGTGTTTGTTTGTGTTATTATTTTATTTCACCTTTATATTATAGAGTCGTAGTTCCACACGAGTACTCCACTTACTATAAACAATGTTGTAAGTGAAATGGAATAAGGAAAATGGACCTGTGGTACTTGAGATGGGCGAGATATACCAAGAAAGTATTGATGATCATGATCATAATTATAATATACGGTCGGTACTAACTAATCATATTAAATGTAAAATGCATAAAACAGTGCACTTAGTTTTATTTTCAGTCTGTAATATACTACAAAAGAATAGTAGTAGAAAAATCATAGTAAAATCAAAGTGACAAAACAAACATTTTTAAACCTTCATAACTTTTGTCCAAATCTGCAGAGCTACATGCACCTTTCACATTCTTTATATAGACGAAATATACTTTTAAATTACATATATTTCATCTCTGTACCGCCTGGGGTACAGGCCTATACAATTTTTGTCCATCTCCTTTCTAAATTCAGGTATATTTATTTAATTTCTGGAAGATATTATCGATACCTATATTGTTCACTTTACCTGTAAAAGAGAACATTTTATCTAATTCCTAGAAGATGTTATTGATACCTATATTGTTCACTTTACCTGTAAACTTAGAGAAGTTCCTATATTTATATCTATTTATACTGAGCAGAGCTACGAACAAAATTTTTATGGCTTCCCAGGATATTTACAGCGTCATATTTGTAGGAATTTATGGTATTGGGTAACATACCTTGGTTTTTATTGCATTTTCGACATAATGGAGAATTATTTTTGTGTGGATTCACTGTAGTGTAAAAGACACAACAACATAATCGTTCAGCGGTGATTCTATCATTACAGTTATAGCTAATATCAGTATGCCAGGATTGCGAGCAAGGTAAATGTAGTCAATAAAACCAACATAGACTCTAATAAATAAAACCAACATAGACTCTAGTAAACAAAACCAACATAGACTCTAGTAAATAAAACCAACATAGACTCTAGTAAATAAAACCAACATAGACTCTAGTAAATAAAACCAACATAGACTCTCCACCACTGAGAGTACTTGTATTTGGGTTAGTATTACTAACATGAACTAGATCACAATATAATACTTTACACAATTATTACAAGATCATAAAATAAGGACAAGCTAGACAGATATAAAATGTCAGACTTCTTCAGCTGATCTACACAAAATGCTCCGCTTCGTCGAACGACCACCTCCTTTATAACATCGGGTGCGTTGATCCATATCGACGACTACCTTCCATTGTCAACATTGCCCAGTGCTACCCGCTACTGATAACAGTAGTAGAAACTATCGATCGACGTCGATTAATCCATTCTACCGATCGATCGATTAGTGTGGTAACACCCTAATAGTATAATAATATGCCTCACCAGGTATTATCTTCCTACGATGTCCTAAGACTACGTGACGAACGTGAGCTGCCATTGACGAACGTCTTCAACACAATAAAGGAGATTTTCAATATAATACAAAAACAATAAAGGAGAATTTTAATTCATAATGAATGACTTAGACATGATGTACTGACCAAAATTAGTAGTATGCTTAGGTGGTTTGATCATGTTGGCCGTGCCGCGTGCGCGTACATGCCTGCTGCAGCGCGCACCGCTCACGCGTGCTCTGCGTGCGCTCAACGCGATGGCTCATAGAATGGATCTCTTTTTGTGTACATTGAACGAATTCACACGGGTCGCTTATTGTGTAATTTGTTTAGGTTAGCTTATTATATAATAGGTTGGGGAAAAAGTTTCTTCGCATTTTTTAAGAAAATTCAAAACATTTTTTAATATAGTTTATTTACATTTAACTAAAGTATGTAGGTACCATTTTGTTCGATAACTTTTTGCCATCTTGTAGGTAGGGACATGATCCCATTGCTATAGAAATTTTGGGACTTCTGATCAAAATACCGCGACAAGTGCTTTTGGCAGTCCTCTCGTGATGTTAACCTGACACTGCCTAAAGAATTCTGAAGAGACCGAAACGGGTAGAAATCTGAAGGTGCAAGGTCAGGACTATACGGCGGATGCATCAACACCTCCCAGCCAAACTCTCTTAATTTTTGCTGAGTGGCTAAAGATGTGTGAGGTCTAGCGTTATCATGATGAAAAACCACACCCCTTCTGTTGATTAATTCCGACCGCATTCTCTCAACTTCTTGCTTTAATCTCATCAGTTGTTCGCAGTAGAGTTCAGAATCGATGGTCCTGCCTGGTGGTAACAGCTCATAATGAATAATGCCCTTCCAATCTCACCACACACACAGCATCACCTTGTTACGAGTTAACCCGGGTTTCGCCACAGTCTGTGAAGCCTGACCGGCCTTTGACCACGACCTTTTTCGCACGTTCTTGTCGTACGTGATCCACTTTTCATCATCAGTTATCAGCTTCTTCAAAAATGGTTCGGTTTCATTACGTCGTAATAAAGAATCACAAATGAGTACACGGTTCATTAGGTTTCTTTCAGTGAGCTCGTGAGGTATCCAAATATCGAGCTTTTTTGTGTACCCAGTTTTTTTCAAATGCGCCAAAATTGTTTTGTGGTCAATTCCGAGTTCTTCAGCTACGTCGTAACTACTGATATGCCGATCTTGCTCCACTTTTTCAAAAACGGCATCCATTTTATCCGTAATAGGGCGACCAGAGCAATGTGCATCTTTGACATCAAAATTTCCGGATTGAAAACGCTTCAACCAAATTTGTGCTACTCTCACAGACACTGCACTAGGTCCATAAACATCTCAATTTTTTTTCGCGGCTTTCGTTGCATTTTTACCTTTTTTGTAGTAAAATTTTAAAATGTATTGAATTTCTTCATTAGATACACTCATCTTGACGGTACGAAAAACAAATGAAGTAAGTACCTGTAATGATAGTTTTATGTTTATGTGAAATAAATAAATGTTGGGAGAATGAGTCAACGGCGATTAATAAAAGTTATTTATAAGGCAGATGTGTGAATGCCAGTAGAAGACGCCCTAGAAAGACATACATCGATGTTATTGGTGACGAGTAGAATTACTCAGATACAGTAAACAGTTTTTTTTTAACTTTTTTATTGATTATTAAAAAAACCATTCAGTGTGAATCTGTGTCACTAGTAGATCACGCGGTTTGAAGGAATTACACGAATTCGTTTACACCCTGTAGAGGTCTTCATCCGTCGTTTGTGATTCGATATTGTGATTCACAATTGCTTTCTCAAACTCCTTGCTAGCAATTAACTTGCTATTGGGACTCAACGTTGGCACCAGACTGAACGAGCAGCACAAGAAACTTCGAAGGACCTCTTGCATAATATCTGAGGTTTGTCTCTATATCTGAGGTTCAAAAATAATTAACTTCGATTGTAAAAGGTAATCTTTGCGATTTAGTTTAATTCATAATTTTTTGCGGCTAGATTAAAAAACAACAGCTTTGAAAAGCAGCTTCCCCCTTAATTATATTTGTTTTAATTTTGCGTGGTCTTTAAAATACGCTTGAGGTTATCTCAGGAGGATTTAGAGGAGGGCAGTAGGGTCTAAGGCCTGGGGCCTCCACAAAAAATTTGCTTTTTTCTAGATAAGAATAAAAATAAAATCCGTTCTGACAGAAATAATGCACAACAAGATGTTTGTGTGACGTAATTTGTGCTTTATTATTCGCCAACTAGGCATACAAAATTTACAATAATACACTTCTCATCAAAACATTGAAACACCTCGCAAGACTAGTGTGATACTATTAAAAACCTCGCCAACGGCTCAGTTTTTAAACTCGCACTCATGTTTTCATAACCCCTACTATGCAACAGTTTCATAAACTACTATAAAAGGAGATTGGCGGTTTTCTTTTATGAAAATTTACCTACACGGAAAAACGTGTAACTCCAATAAAGTTTACATTATTTCAAACTATATGAGTTGGAAATAATGTACCCGCTTGACATCAAGTTTCCGGACACCCAGTACCTATATGTTTATTTATTTTTCATTTAAGTACTATTTATTCCTGTAGGAGTTCTAGCTTTTTTTTTTATTTATTACTAGGCCTGCGTTTGGCCGCCGTCTCGCCTGATGTTAAGCGATGATGCGGTCTAAGATGGAGCACGCTTGCCCACAAGAAACCGATTCACTCGTGACTTGAAGACACCCAGATTGTAGCTGTCGGGGAACACCCACTCGGGCAGCGCATTCTACTGTTTGGCGGTTTGTGAAGAAAGTGGAAACTCGCAAATCTCCATTACTCTAAAAATATACAGCATTACCTATTTTTTATGTTTTTAGCGTATTTTTATCAAAGGCAATCTCAAATCACAGATTTACGCTGAAATGATTGTTTCCGATGTTGTCATTCCTTCGTGGAGCCAATTGGGTGCTTCATTTCAGCTTATGCATGACAACGCACGTCCAAACACCGCCAGAGTTGTTAAAATACACTTGCCGAACATCAACGTCCTACCATGGCATGCACAATCGCCAAACTTAAATCCTATTGAGCACGCATGCGATATGCTTCAAAGAAGAGCTTTGATAAGGGCTTATTATTTTCCAGGTGACTAATAACTTAAAAGGCGACTAAGTGTTTGCAACTAATAAAATGAGGCGAGGAGCTATAAATAATGACTTGGCGACTAATATAATGACTTGGCGACTAATAATGTTAGCAGGGTGGTTAAGGGGAATCCCGACATGGATAGGTTAGGTTCGAAGGGGATGACGGGGGCTAGAGTGAGCGAGCGAAGCGAGCGAACGAAGCCCCCGTCATCCCCTTCGTGTTAGGTTACTTTAAACCCTGCAGACAGAAATAGGAGCCCCGCGCAGCGGGGCTCCGTCGACTTAAGCTCCTTCACTGTAGCTGCCAACCTATTATTTTTGCTACCCATTTTAATTATTTTTAAAGCCCCCTGCCTGCTTAAAATGCTACTTCACTGTAGCTGCCAACCTATTATTTTTGCTACCCATTTTAATTATTTTTAAAACCCTAAATCAGATTAGTTTGTCGCCGCGTTAAATACATGCCTTTGATAAGTATGGATACCGTACATACACCAGGAAATATTTTTCACCTGTAAGACGCGGGCGGCCATTCCGCAAAGTGATTTGGATGAACTCATATTGAGCATAAAATATCAAATTGGTGTAATTGTGTGATACAGAAATATAGACTACTAAATTGTTCATTTTATGCAATGAAAACCTTTATTTTGTTTTTTTGTTTATGACTTTTTAATGGCAGCATTACGTAAATAAAATCTTTCCCACAATTTGCAGAAATGCAAAAACTCTTTATTAATGCAAAAACAGGGGTATTTCCTAAATCTAGATATAGGAAAACATGTAAGACAATCAATTTAGATGGTAATTTATATTAAATTTTAATCCTAACTATCCTAACTTAATATTATAAATGCGAAAGTAAGTTTGTTTGTTTGTTACCTTTTCACGGCTAAACCACTGAACCGATCATTCTGAAATTTTGCATATAGGTTGTCAGTTGTACAGAAACGTACCTTTCATCCCGAAAAAAGTACTGTTCCCGAGGAAAACAACAATAACGATAATAGATGGGGCCACGTGTCTTTCGAATCATGATTGAATTATATTATTAAAGAAACTTTAGTAGTGCGTTAAGAGTTTTTTTTTTTATATAAATTAAAGCGAGCGAAGTCGCGGGAAAAATCTAGTAGGCTATAAAAATAAATAAAAACACTTATCCCTAGATACTTTTGATGTGTGTAGATTTATTTCTTTGTCCATGCTAGGTATACGTCCTCTTTCAACTTTTTGAATGTTAAAAATAAGTTTGTCTTATCAATTATTCTTTGCGAGCGACCGACTGACCTTATGAAAAAGTAATGTGCAAGCAATTATAGACCTTAGGATGGTAAACATTTAAAGTCCAGTTACAAAGAGAAAAAAGTTCACAATAACGAGGTACTTACTTTTTTTTTAAACATTATACTTAATGGGTCTTCACTTCTCCGTAGCCTCAGGGCCTGCAAATCCTTTTAAATCTGGCCCTGAGTAATATCCAAGGGCTGTCAGACAATTTGAGAGCCTAAATAAGTAATAAGGCTTCTTAAAAACAGATTGTTAAATTAAAAAATTATGACGACAAAGAGTTTTGCATTTTTTACAATTTTCGTCGGGGTTATTTCAACAGACAATTTATCTGCCCACGCCTACGTGAAATTAACCTTATCAAAATAAAGGTATGTTTATTAAGTCCTCTTTTTTAGGGTAAATTTAAAAAAATGGGTTGAATACAAAACATAAATTGGTTGGAGGGGCTCGTTGGTAAATAGAAAAGGTGCGGTTGGAAAAAAAATCAGCTGTTCCCTACATTTTAACTAGTTATGCAAACATAATTAATGTAGGGAACAGCTGGTTTTTTTTCGCGATTTCATATTTGGTCCCATAATAAAAGTTGTTCATAGTGATGAGTACAGTGACCCCTCAAGAGGTTGTGCGTTATTTATGTTACACCTTATATATCTTTACTGGTACCAGTGTCCAAATACATGATTAATTAAAAAGTCCATACTGTAACGGCCTAACTGCATGACTGCGGGGAGACGACTGCTGCGCCGCGCTAATACAATGGTGCGCTTGAGTATACAAAACGTATGCGTCAGCAGTGTCGCTACACACAGCTTAACTAGCTAACTAAGCTTGGTGAATCATACCTTAAGAGGTTGTGCGTTATTTATGTTACGCCTTGTATATATGTTATCGGTAATGTGTATAATGCAGGTATTCTATACAATGCCTAGGCAATGTATAGAATGCCTGGGGCCTCCAGGCAATGTATGAAATATTATGAATATTATTGTCCATTACATACTTTGCCTAGGTAATGTATACATTTCCTAGGGATTGTATAGAATACCTGCTGGTCCACCGGCAATGTGTGAAGTAAATAGATTTGATCATTCATTTGGGGCACCCCGACATGGATAGGTTAGGTTCGAAGAGGATGGGGGCTAGAGTGAACGAGCGAAGCGAGCGAACGAAGCCCCCGTCATCCCCTTCGTGTTAGGTTACTTTAAACCATGCAGACATAAATAGGAGCCCCGCTCAGCGGGGCTCCGTCGACTCTTCTTTCGAAACCCAAACAACCTTCCAAACATCCCCTTAAGTTTTTCATTTGTTTTTATTGTGCCTCGCGTAGAGTTTACTGTCTGTTTGCACGTCTTCCCCTTTGCCGCTCTCGTCTTTTTGACACATTACCGGCTGCGCATTCGGTATTGTATAGAATGCCTAGGCAAAGTATAAAATAAATAATATTTCATACATTACCTGAACGTTTTAGGCATTCTGTACATTGCCTAGGCATTGTACAGAATACCGGATTACATAGATTGCCGGTAACATATACAACGTGTTACAAAAATACCCCTAAAGCTGAAAGGGGATTAAAAGGTCCCTTGTAAAGAGTCTATTGGCAATATTGTAAAATAAAAGTAGGACACAAAAAAAAATTTGGACAAATCATAAAATAAAATCATCACTGAAAAGCAATCCTGAAAACATAAAACTAAAGAGTAGACTACCCAGAAAGTTATTTACATTCTTACCTAATTTCCTCAGAGAGGTAAATGACAACAACCATAAAAGACTACTTGATTAATGTTATCTTTTTTAAGGGGAATTATGTAACACGTTGTATATAAATTGAGAATAAGATATGTATAAGAATTGAGAACCACCTTCTTTTTGAAGTCGGTTAAAAAATGAAAAATCCTTTCTATTCTGTCTCGTTGCGGTGCGTTAATTATTTCAGCTGTTAATTAAAACACTATATTGATCAGACAACAATGTCGATAAATGGTTCGATGGTAAGTGAATATGCAGCAGCGGTCTTTCCTGTTTATTACATTGTAATAAGCTAGCGTAATTAGCCAGAGGTATTCAATAATCGACGTTCACCGAATTCCTCGTGATTCCGAATTATTAAGCATTTGAATTTAGCTTCTGTTACATTTGTGTGATAATTAGGACATCATTTCTCGCACCTGTTTTATATACAGGGTGTAAACGAATTCGTGTAATTCCTTCAAACCGCGTGATCTACTGGTGACACGGATTAACCATAAATGGGCATTTTTGAAAATCAAGTAAAAAAAATCAAAATAAAATCATGGATTCCTGAGTAGAACCCCGAGTTAGCTAACTGTAAAGAGCGATATCGAGTTAGTCGTGCCCGCCAGCCGCGTCGCCGTGCTTTCATTAATTTATGCGTGGCATCGAAATGTTGACTCACATAAAATATTTTTTTTTGCAATATTTTTTTATTTTAATTTTACTGAATCTTTAAAAGGTGGTTTAGATACGATTACTTATCGCAATCGCATGAAATTTAATTTTTTTTTATTCTTGCTTATTCCCGTGCGGGGGCAATCTACACCAGTAGTAGATCACGGTGGTTTTAAGGAATTAAACGAATTCAATAACATCCTGTATGCAAGCTTAGGTTTAGTATACACTAAACCTGAAACTAGTTTGTTTAGAATCACTAGGAGAATCGATTGACCTATTTTTTACACCACATTTTTTTTTTATAAATTTCAATTTTTTTTCAGTAGGTTTCTACCCATAACAGTTGACGGGAATAGACACCTTGAGGCTTGAGATGGTCCGCTCGGTTAGTTTCCGTGTATTAGACAAGCCCTGCATAGCACATTTCACACTTTACTAGGGAACTTAACGCGACATAAACTACGGTGTAACTTGAAGATTTATTAAAAAGAACACGTATTCAGGCAGTTCTGATGAAAATCTTGTTGGGGTGTCTCGGTTTTTGTATATACTAAAAATAACGTTGTATAACTAGCTGTGCCCGCGACTCCGTCCGCGTGAAAGTCGGTAAAACTTTTTTCTTGATACTTTTAATTTCCAATAACTTTTGATTGAGCGAACCGATTACGATGAAACAAAAAATGAAATGTTACTATCCGAGATACGCACTATATTTTGTCTATAAAAGTCAACCGTATTGAGTGAGTACTTTTTACCCGACTGCGCGACAGCAAAGACAGGGTTATGTTTTTCACGCGTATCTATGTAACTATGTATGTGGCATTATTGATACCCTCGAAGCATCCCAACGGCTGGATGGATTTTAATGTATGAGGTGTCTATCGATTCGTCTAAGCCGTGCGATGGTTATAAGCTATGTTTAGTTTTTTATAAAAGCAAAATGGCGGGCGAGGTAAAAGAAAAGGTAGTAAAAAAAAATAAAAAAAATCGTACTATACTTTGTCATGGGGTATCACTGAATAGGTATTTTAAAATCAATATGATGTTTCCTTGTTACGTGATGCGTCAGAACTGACTAACAGATAAGCAGACAAAACTTCCAAAAAATATAGAAATGTATTCTATCGGTCATCCACCAGCAAGTATTATTTTTCTATTATAACTTTCGTGAGACACATTCATATTTATGATTAATTACGGTTTACTCACGTGCGAGTCGAGTTCGACTGGCGACCTCGCCGCGTGAACAGCTCATGATTAAGGGCTCCGTTTGGATCCGAAACTAGTCGGGCAATCCCGAAAAATGCACGTGAGTAAACCGTAATTAATCATAAATAAGTTTTTTTTTTTGAAATATTTCAAATCTACGGACACGCTAAGTCTACAGATTTATTATATGTATAGATTTATAGCGTCCCTTACAAAATGTTGTAGTGCTTGTAAATTGAAGCTTGTGTTATGTTTTGCGCCAAATGTTGCCGGCGTCTGGCCAGACTACGGCCCGTACAACGAAACCCTCTGTCTGCAGTAGTGTTGCGATTTATGTAGGTAATATACAGGGTTACTGATAATTCGACGTATTCCTTACACTACGTTCTTGGGGGGCTAAAATGCAACAAATTTAACCTCCCATATGTTCTACCGAAAGTCAAACAATTTCGAAATATTGCAATTTTTTTATTACTTTGAATAATAACCAGAATTTAAAAAAAAAAACAAAAATGTTTTATTTCATTATACAGTTGGTGGCGTCTCCTTTTAAGCATATAGATGCCTGTGCCAGGAGGCGCCGCTCTTTTATATCTTACAATTAGTGTAACATGCTACTAAAGTTAAAAAAAAAAACTCTTTAGACACTGTTTATCCCTAAAATATCAAATTGACCGGCTTTCAGATAAACATCATTCTTTATCGTGTACTTTCAAGAACATTTTCTTGAAAGTACACGATAAAGAATGATGTTATGTATAATTATATGTATTAAATTCATTATATGTAATAATAATATAAATTTCTCGACGCCTATACTCAGACTTAGACGATTCAGACCAAAAATTTTCTCTTATAATAAAGCGATAAGCTTTGAAAGAACTTAAAACTTTTCCGCGCCCAAAGCGCAGTTCAGAGTTCGCTATACTATTCTGCTATATAGTAAAGCATTTGCGTCTTATGCTATGACTATATAGCATGACGTTCACACTAAACGCTACATCGCCAGCAGATCTACTATGTATAGCAAGTTATTTGACGGCGATCCGTCGTGCAACGGACGGGGTAGAAGTGAGGTGGGGCGGGGACCGTAGAATCGTACGATACATCTCTGAGAATCGCTTAAGTTTATCGCGTACAGCAAGCCAATACTTTATAGTGTAGCGTTGTGTGAACGTGTCCATATAAATATATGCAGAACAATATCGTTGTGCTATACAATATTTGCTATAAACTATACAGGGTGTAAACAAATTCGTGTAGTTCCTTTTAACCACATGATCTACTATTAGATTGACCATGCACGGGATTTAGATGATTAAAAATAATGAAAAACTTTTTTTTTGCGGTACCTACGTGATTTTATTTAAACCATGTAATAAGGAATAGAAAAAAAAAGAGTGCAAAAAAAATTTTGTTAGTGATCATTTCCGTGCCACGCTTAAATAAATAAAAGCATGGTACACAGCTGACAGGCAGGACTAGCGTTATATCGCTCTTTACAGTCAACTCGGGGCTCTATATTGACACAGAAACAGAAAATCATTTATTTTTTTTATAGTTGATTTTTAGAAAAAAAAACATTTAGTGTTAATCTTTGTCACCAGTAGATCACACGGTTTGAAGGAATTACACGAATTCGTTTACAACCTGTATATTATAGCATAGTCTGAACTGCGGTTAAAACATAAAAGTCAGTGCGAATTCGAGTATAAAATTATAAGTAACTTTGTAATAATAATTCGAGAAGATGTTCATTCATACGTATCAAATTCGCGTTAAATTCATGAAGGTATACCTAAGAAATCTTATCAACCATTTCTAACTTTTACTTTATACCGTCAAAGAGATGAAAGTTAGAAAAGGTATATTCTATGTTCATACTACGTATACCAGCTAATTTTTAAACCCACGCAAGTCGCTTAAAATGAACAGCAAAACTTTTTCGGAACTCATATAATAACAAGTAACAAGATAAGTAATAAATTCTACATTAACTGACAGAAAAGAAATCCCTTCTATCATACATGTAAAGATGAAATCGTATCATAGATGTAAAGTTATCTGTTTGTAGCATCTCCACAACTAAACTGATGAACGAATCTTGATGAAGTTTTGAAAAAATATGCTTATATTTAGGAATAGCTGTACCCGCTTTGCATACGAAAACATAAGGTTATAGGGGCTGAGTCACCCTCGTCCGTGGGAAGGCACCCTTAGTTCGAAACCCCACACGTGGTCCCCGGGTGGTGCCAATCAGGTGACAACCTTTCGCTTGGTGGTAGGATCTTTACGGTCCGCCTGGCTAGCTACCACCCTCACATTAAAGTCTGGCGCCAAGCAGTTTACTGTGTTCCGTCGTGTGTATGTGAGAGCCAGAGGGGTATAGGGTGATCCCTCTATATCTCTGTTACTTGGATTCGTATGCTTCATCTTAGATCCTGTCTGCGCTTACCATCAGGTGCCACGAGGGTCAAATGCGACCAAGACAAGGACTAAAAAAAAAAGGTTACTGCTCACCTCTCATACGTAATTAACGTGATAACCCTAAAAGGGAATTTTTGAAAATCAACTGAAAAGTAGTCACCGTCAGTCAGATTAAAATTTTCATCGTCGACCCATACCGACCGTCGACCATTTTAAATATTTAGGGTCAATCATCAGCAGTGATGGCAAAATTGAGCGAGACGTAACCCATAGAACAACCACGAGATGGATGAAGTGGAGACAACTTACAGTCGTAATGTGTGACAAGAAGATGCCAATTAAGCTTAAAGGCAAACTGTATGTGTAGCAATTAGACCCGCCATCCTTTATGGTACAGAGTGCTGGGCAACCACTAAACAACACCTGTCAAAACTACACACAACGGAAATGCGCATGTTACGATGGTCAGCAGGCGTCACACTTCTGGATAAAGTACGCAACGTACACATCCGAGGTAGCTACAAGATTGCCCCCATTGCTGAGAAGGTTAAAGAGCAACGCCTTCGATGGTATGGACATGTGTTGCGCCGTCCAGAAGACCACATGGTGCGAGTAGCCCTTAACCTGCCGACAGTGTCGCGAAATCGCGGAAGACCCCCGCCACCTGGCTGACAACAGTCCAGAAAGATCTGAAGGAGAGCGAAATAGATACCGCAACGGCTCTGGATCGACATAAATGGAAAAGGCAGACAAGGAGAGCCGACCCCAGATAATGGGACAAGGCAAAGGAAGAAGAAGAACTGAAAAAAAATATCATAATAAAATCTTAGTTTTCTATTTCTGAGTAATTTTAGAGCCCCGAGTTAACTTACTGCAAAGAGCGTAATCGCGTTAGTCCTGCCCACCAGCCGTGTCACTGTGCTTTCATTCATTTATGCGTGGCACCGAAACACTCAATAAAAAAAATGCAAAAGAAAAAAAGCTTTTTTTTACTGAATCCTTAGTGGTGTAGAATACGATCACTTACCCATACCGCATGAACAAAAAATTTTTTTTTATTTTTAATCAGCCTAATTCCCGTGCGGGGCCAATCTACACCAGTAGTAAATCATGTGGTTTTAAGGAATTACACGAATTCGTTTACACCCTGTATAAATTTTTCCTATTTTTATATTTGGAACAGATTTTAATAGGTACATAAAATTAGACACATATACGTGAAAAACAAAAAATACAATTTGTGGATTACAACAACATACGTGGGAGGCATCGATTTACTTTTTTTCCAAAATTATTTAATGTACCCAGTTTTAGCACTGTTACGATTTTATTACCTCTATGTTTAGATAATTAAAAATCAAGTAGGCGAAAAGCGGACGCAGATAGTAAAAAATATATTTTGAGTGTATTTGTACATGAAATACAGTTCAAAGTTTGCCGAAACATGCCTCGTCAGTCACGGGTGTAGTCACCCAGATGAACAGAATTTTTAGTGTTCTCATATCCTGTCAGATTCATTTCACCTAGGTAATATCACCCAGGTGAAACAATTCGACATATTTGGTGTCTTTTGTTTACCTTGGAATTAAATCAAACAGGTGTTTTTTTTTTGATTAATTTATCTTCAACTTCAAAACTCATTTATTCAAAGTAGACTGGAGTTACATAGTTCTTTTTGAACGTCAAAATTACACGTTAGACATCCTACAAAAGCGGCCACCCTTCACCGCTTCCTAGTGTTTTTGCTGTGAAGAAGAAACGGCGCAACAAACTCCCCAGCAATACGTATGTCTGTCAAGTGAACAAATTGAGTCTATACACAGCAAAAGTTAATAGTAATTACAATAATGAAATTATGCAAAATTCCGATGATAAACAAAGTATAAGTAGGTTTATGACAATAATTTTGTACTTTACACATACAACATGCTACAAACTTTCAAATCAAAGCCAAATTAATAACAAAGTTGATTACACCAGTTCAAAATAGATTAAACTCACTTAGGGTGACTCTCGCAGAGCAATCAACGACGTTTACGTAGTGCCGAGACTAGCCTAGCTAAGACATCACTACAGTCTATTTAGTCTTAAATAGACACGGTTGGAGAGCGACCTAGACGCAATCTCTAGAGAATTATTAGAGTAGTCTGCAAGATCCATAAGTCTATTACTCTATCGTAGACTAAGTATACTCATAGATTATTTAATTGAAGTAGGGGGCTGTGCTGCAACAACTAATCTACATGCACTACAGACTGTTCAAAATAAAATAATTAAAAACTTTATCACTACGATTTTTTAACACCTACCTGTAAGTTGTATCAAGACACAAAAATACTAAGTATACATCAACTACACACACTAAATACATGCATATTAGTAAGAAAAATCATCACACAAGAAATATACACACGATTAGAACTTAACAAAAAAACACATACATTATTGTATAACACAAGACAACAAAACAAAATCCAACTTACCAAGCCCAGAACCAACTATAGAAAAAGAAAATACTATACGAAGGTGCACAAATGTATAACAGATTACCAGAGAATGTCGTAAATAGTAAAAGTCTTCCCATTTTCAAAAATCGATTAGAAGAATACGTAAGGATGAACACTGCCGAAAATAAAAGTCAAAAAATAAATATACAGGGTGGTAATTTGAGATGGGGCATGAAGGGCAGCTACCTTAACCATTGTAGCTACAGGAAAACATTCTTAGAAAACCACCCCTAACTTTTGGGATAATTTCAATCAGCATTCACAGATTTTGAAAAAAAGTACAGTCAGCGAGAAAAAGGGCTGTTTTCACAAAACTTTTTTATGATGCCAATCGATCGCATTTCTCATAAGGATCAAAAGACTCTTGTGGACCAACTGAGGTTTGAGTACTAGAAACGTCAGAAATAACAAAAAACTGGTGACACTGATTGACCCTGCATAGTTTTTTTTCAGAAACAACAAAAAAAGTTTTCAAAAAATGAACCATGGTATTGTGCATCTGAGTAATTTTAGCGTCCCGAGTTAACAGACTACGTGGAGCGATATCGCGCTAGTTGTGCCCGTCAGCTGTGTCGCCGTGACTTCATTAATTTATGCAAGGCATCGAAATTTTCTATCACATAAAAATTTAATTTGGGAAAAAAAAAAGTTTATTTTTGTTTTTAATCAATCTAAATCCCGTGCGGTGTTAATCTATACCATTAATAGATCATGTGGTTTGAAGGTATTACACGAATTTATTTACACCCTGTATAGTATACATGTAATTACTAAGTAAAATTTTTCCTCTATATATCCTGTTATATGTTCGCTCAGATTTGTAAATGAAAAGAAATTGTTAAAATAACTATGGTCAATATAAGTGAACTGTATTTGTTCTTTTTGAGCAAATAAAATCTCTTTGAACCGAATTCACTTAACGTACAGATCTGTGTTGTTGGGGAGTAGGTTGCGCAGTTTCTTTTTCACAGTTCACAGCATACACATTAGAAAGCTATAAAGTGCGGCCGTTTTTGGAGGCTGTATTTTGCAATATTGACGTTCAAAAAAATCTAAATAAGTACTCATTCACAAGAAGACGATTCGTTTTTTTTTTTTGACAAATCGTCTTTTTTCACGATAGGTTTTTTTTTTACGGCGTCTATTCTTTTTAAATGCCCGTGTTCACACGCATCACGAATCGTGAAAAATGTTGGACACGTCTTAAATCACTCGTCTTTTAAAAAACACGTCCGTCAAAAAACACGAATCGTGATTTTTTTGTGACGGATCCATCGTGTTCGATAGTTCATGCAAGACTAAGAATCACGAAATGAATGTGAACATCAATTCGGATGTATTTTGCCGAATCGTGATAAAACACGATTCCGTATGCAATGTGAACGTCCATCCGTCATGACGTATCGTGTTTTATGACGAATCCGGGTAAGACGAAACCCGTGTGAATGAGCCCTAATTCTAATATATTTTGAATGAGTTTTGAAGTTGATACCATTACCACAGTCTACCTATATCTTACTCCTTACAGTCGGTCAACGTAGAACATTGTCGCAGAGCAATCGTGCGGGGGGTTGCGGGGTGAAGGGGCGGAGGTTATGTCCCGAGTAGCCATACTGCTACTCGGGACATAAATTCCAGGGCTCGCACTTTTTGATTTCAAATTTGATTGATATCGTTCATAGAAATTATATTAATTTATTATTAATATGTATGTGTACCTATTACGAGAATTTTATTATAAAGTCTGTTTACTAATCCAAGATGGCGGCATACATACATTTTCAAATGATTGTTCGTGGGAAGTCATTTCCAGGTCACTGATGCCGAAAATGACGTCAAAATCCAAATCCAAGATGGCGACCATGAAAATTTTCATGTATTCATCCTGGGTGTCAACTTCATGGTTTTCGAGGTCACTGATGCCGAAAATAACGTCAAAATCCAAATCCAAGATGGCGGCCATCAACATTTTCATCTAATCATTATGGGTGTTAATTTCATGGTTTTCGGGGTCACTGATGCCGAAAATAACGTCAAAATCCAAATCCAAGATGGCGGCCATGAAAATTAGTAAATTAGTCGTCATGGATGTCAAATCCAAGGTTTTCTGGGGTGCGGATGCCGAAAATGAGGTCAAAAGCGAAATCCAAGATGGCGGCTACAAAAATGTCAAATTCGTCGTCACGGGTGTCATTTCCATGGTTTTCGGGGGTACTGATGCCGAATTTGAGGTCAAAATCCATTTCCAAGATGGCGGCTATTAAAATTTCAATTTAACCATCACGGGTGTCATTTCCATGGTTTTCGGGGATGCTAATGCCGAAAATGAGCTCAAAATCCATTTCCAAGATGGCGGCTATTAAAATTTCAATTTAACCATCACGGGTGTCATTTCCATGGTTTTCGGGGATGCTAATGCCGAAAATGAGCTCAAAATCCATTTCCAAGATGGCGGCTATTAAAATTTCAAATTAACCATCATGGGTGTCATTTCCATGGTTTTCGGGGATGCTGATGCCGAAAATGAGGTCAAAATTCATTTCCAAGATGGCGGCTATTAAAATTTCAATTCAACCATCATGGGTGTCATTTCCATGGTTTTCGGGGATGTTGATGCCGAAAATGAGGTCAAAATCTATATGCAAGATGGCGGCCATAAAAAAAATCAAATTAGCCGTCATGGGTGTCAAAGCCTTGATTTTCAGGGACGCTGATTACAAAAACAAGATCAATTCTCAAACACCAAGATAGGGACCACGTTTTACCTGGCAAATCTCATTTAACTGGTAAATTTTTTTGACCGCCTTTTATTGTCGAGGAATACTTAGGCTATATTTCCGGCATCAGCACCCACGAAAACCATAGAAGTAATAACCATGAATAATAAGTAATTTTCTATGACTCTATCGTAGACTTGCGAATAATTTATGACTCTTACCTACCCCCGCAAGCGTTAGCCACTGCGACAAAATTTGTAGTTTTAAATATTGTTAGAATATTCTAGGATAAGATGGCGAAACTGCTGCTAGATACCTTTGCATTATTTTGTCAATCGTCAAAATTACGCATGCGTGGTTTTCTTTTTGCGTGTCACTGTTTCTATAAAACGTTCATTAATTTGGACGTTTGTTTGACAAAGTTTGTGCAATTTGTTTTATGTGACAACCCTATGACAAGTGTTACCAATTTTGACATTTCGTAGGACCTGTCAAATGTATGGGCGTTGACCCACTGTATGTAGTAAGTAGGTACACTGTGCCATTACCATCTTTTATAAAGACCTTAGGCGAGCATAACATACGAAATTAATGTAAAACAAAAAGGCAAAGAACAAAAAGTAATACATCGGAATTATATTAATGGAACGACCGACGTAATTAAATGTGGTTGGCAGCTACCCTGCCCTTTACTGTCGCTGAAACACTACCTAATATATATCCAGTATATCGTGGCATACGGCACAAAATGGAACTAGACTAAAATGTACTGAAATTTTTCATTTTATTGACATTTCCCTTGTCAGCAGCGCCACCATAAAGTCCTAAGTTATACTGGTACGCTGTACGCCGCGGGGGACAAAAACAAGGAAATTCTGGGCGTGTGTTAATTGATACCAATTATGTTTATAATTGTTGTTCGTTGTTCAGACTTGTTAACGCGTAGGTTTATTCATTATAATCTGCAGCTTAGCCAACATGAGACATCCATTTCTTTTTGTTTTGAATTAGCTTTGAAAATACCGTTCTAGAATAAATTTAATTTCGAAAGAGAGTTATTTAGAAACACCCCAAGCAAATTAAAAGTTTTGACGACGACCGTTGGACGATCATGTTAAGGTGGCTTGCCACGGTGCGTGATTTGACGCACGAGCTCGCACCATGAGGAGAGACTACTTGGTGGTTGAGTCGATGATGATGTTGGTACATGGGAAGAGACTCGTCCATGGTAACGCAGACGCGTGCGTAGTGGTGCGCCGTATTCGCCACGAGTCGGTAACTTCAAAAGTGCGATGCGAGCTCATGCTGAGAGCTGCAGCTGCAGCGATACATTTTCTTTCACTTGGCATTTTGGAATGACAAAATAGCTACGAATCACGCACTCACACAGACGTACACGCACCGTTGGAAGAGCCTCGACGCGGTGCCGCCCGTGGCTATGCGTGGTCGTAAAATCACCCACCGTAGGAAGCCACCTTAAGACAACAACCGTTGGACGATCATGTATATTAGGTACAACAGGCGTATAAGCACCAATTTTCATATATTTTATTTAGATTTTAGTAGGTAACTCATCTTTATCTTTAGTCATAATAATATTTCGACTGTTCTTTTTCATCAAGTACATTTTCCAACAAAAAAGATTTGTACAATATATTGCCACCAAAGCAAACTTAGAAGCCGCCTTGAATGAAAATAACACTTCTAATAAAATCGTATCTTTATCATAATGTCGGCGACATAATTATTACTATCGCATTAACCCTAAATAGATATGAGGCGTCACGATCTCATTATTTAAAACCGAGCGTGTGTACCACGCACAGTGTAGGGTTCCGTAGCATGTACGTACCTTTTTCACCGTAAGTTGATTCCAGACATTTCTTTACAAAACGTCATCATGACCGGGCTGTCTGAAGTCATCTTTGGGTGAACAGAATAAAGGGAACTGTAAAATTCTTCACAAGTGTTGTGTTTGATGTTGTATTGTGTCAATAATATTGCTTGTATACAAGGTGTAACATAAATAAGTGTACAACCTCTTAAGGGGTCACTGTACTCATCATTGTGAACAACTTTTACTATGGGACAAAAACTGAAATCGCGAAAAAAAGAACAGCTGTTCCCTAAATTTTGACGAGTTATGCGAATATTTCTGATTAATTACGGTTTACTCACGTGCATTTTTCGGGATTGCCCGACTAGTTTCGGACCCAAACGGAGCCCTTAATCATCACGCGGCGAGGTCGCGAGAGTTCGACTCGCGACCTCGCCGCGTGATCAGCTCATGATTGAGGGCTCCGCTTAGGTCCGAAACTAGTCGGACAATCCCGAAAAATGCACGTGAGTAAACCGTAATTAATCAGAAATATGAATGTGTCTCACGAAAGTTATAATACAAAAAAAAAAGAGTTATGCGAACATTAATGTAAGGAACAGCTGTTTTTTTCGCGATTTCAAGTTTGTTCCCATAGTAAAAGCTGTTCACAATGATGAGCCCTTAAGTACATTGACCCCTTAAGAGGTTGTACACTTATTTGTGTTACACCTTGTAGACTGAACTAACAACCTACCTATTTCTTTTCTTTATCCACTTATGACCGATTCCTATGCTTTACCAAACGTGATTGGTTAAATATTTAGACTCTTGTATCTTTACCAGTAATGGCAAAGACCTCATAGCTTTGCATAGTATACCCTCCCATAAGTTAGTAGGTATCGCAGGTAAAATAAGTTTACGAGTCTATTTTTACAAGCTTTTGTTTAACTTGCAATGTATGTATGTTTGTCCGGGTGGAATCTTGCAACTGAATTTTAAATCAGTTATCTTTAACCCATTGAGCTGAAATTTTGTATACGCGCTTATTTTGGATGACAAAGCATGCTTAGCTATGTGACGTCATTCTAATTCCAATATGGCGGATCATCCAAGATGGCGGACTTGTTATTATATTCCCAATTTGGCAATAAAGAATGCTACCTTTGGTTAGCAAATGGATTCGTTTTTGTTCATAAGAACCGGGCATTAAAATGTCATAATAGAAGAAATCCTTTTATATTGGGTTGTGCGACATAATACAAAAAAATACGGACAAATCTAATGCTATCATTGCACGCATTGAATAAAATAGCCCATTGCTTTTCAGCTCTTTTCTTCTTATTTATCGTAAAAGTCATTTATATAAAAATCCGGTCTGTTAAGAATACGGGCGGCGCGGCGTCCGGTCTCGGCTCTTAAGATCCGGTCAAGACCGGATATATCCGGCCAGATGGTAACCCTATATATGGAGTACAAACATTAAATATATTTTTTCGTTATTTCTAAATACACGCCTGTATCTCGGTTCACAAAAGACAAGACAAGGCGGTTGTTTACGAACCTCGAACTGCGTTTGTGTTCTCTTTGCTAATTTGCATCTACAATGTGTAATATATAATAACGCAAACCCTGAAAGTACTTACAGTTTGTTAAGAATCGGCTTCTTAATCAATTTCAGCAATTTTTAACGTGCTTTTTACATATCCGTCTTTTAATTAAGATAAAGAATTGAGCCATACGACTGAATTAGGCAGGTAGCAATGAAAAGTAATGCTATTTCTTAAATCACTACATAGTATAAAACAAAGTCCCTTTCCGCTGTCTGTCCCTATGTATGCTTAGATCTTTAAAACTACGAAACGGATTTTGATGCGGTTTTTTTTTAATAGATTGTGATTCAAGACGAAGGTTTTAAGCTATAAAACGTACACGTGCAAAGCCGGGGCGGATCGCTAGTAAACAATATTTAAGCACTTAACTATAATTATAACTACAAGGTGTAACATAAACAACGCACAACCTCTTATGGGGTCACTGTACTCATCATTATGAACAACTTTTACTCATCATCATCTGCCTAGCCTTTTCCCAACTATGTTGGGGTCGGCTTCCAGTCGAACCGGATGCAGCTGAATATCAGTATTTTACATGGAGCGACTGCCTATCAGACCTCCACAACCCAGTAACTGGGTAATACGATACTCTTGGTAAGACTGGTTGTCAGACTTTCTGGCTTCTGACCAACAGTAACGACTGTCAAAGATCTACAAATGACAGTCGGGACCAACGGCTTTACGTGCTTTCCGAGGCACGGAGGAAACTCGCTATGGTAAATGGTCACCCATCCACAGACCAACCTCGGCAAGCGTGGCTTAACCCAGAAGAGCGGTCTATGCGGCTGTAATTATTTAGCCACGAGCTCCTCCTAACTAAGAGATCAAATAGAAATCGCGAAAAAAAAATCTGCTGTTTCCTACATTTTGACGAGTTATGCGAACATAAATGTAGGGAACAGCTGTTTTTTATTTTTGCGATTTCAGGTTTGGTTCCATTGTAAAAGTTGTTCATAATGATGAGTACAGGAGGTTGTGCGTTATTTATGTTACACCTTGTATAAGTGTCCGTTCACACAGACCGGCTCGGAGAGCATCGGATGGCGCTCTTCTTTCCACACAGACCGGCGCAGGTTATAAGCTTGAAACTGGCCGGAGCCGACCAAACCGTTTCACATAGACCGGCTGGAAGAGCACTGTTAAAGCGGATGCGTTCGGAGCCGGATGGATGCGCTCGCAGCCGAGCGGGTGCTCTACAAGGGCGGTTTACCTCTACTTTCACGCAGTCTAAGTTTTGTTACTGATGTGTTAATTCGTGTGCTTTTAAATTGAGACATGGATTTAGATAGCTCTGATGAAGAAATATATTTTGCAAGATTATTTGAAGCAGAACTAAAGAAACGAAAGCGCAAGCGGAGATATTTTTAACCCATAAAGCGGAGCGAGGACGCAATCGGAGCCGGTCGGATACGCGAGCGCGAAAGAGCACGCAAACGGAGCCGTTCGGCTGCGCGAGCGCGGCATGGCACGTCAATGGAGGCAGCCGATCGACTCCTCTTATTGTTTTACACTGAGCTCGTTGGGTTGGCTCTTAAGTATTTTCATTTAAGTAAGAAAATAAATGGAAAAATCAACCTTATTTCAACGACCCAAAACTTCTTCTTTCTTCTTTTTAGGGTTCCATACCCAAAGGGTAAAACGGGACCCTATTACTAAGGCTCCGCTGTCCGTCTGTCCGTCTGTCTGTCCGTCTGTCACCAGGCTGCAATCTCATGAACCGTGATAGTGAGACACTTTACATTTTCACAGATGATGTATTTCTGTTGCCGCTATAAAAAAATACTAAAAAACAGAAATAAAATAAATATTTAAGGGGGCTCCCATACAACAAACGTGATTTATTTGCTCATTTTTGCACGATATTGATAACGGCAACAGGTAGACGCTTAAAATATTCACAGCATATTTAGTTATAAGTATTCACTTTAAAAATAAATAATTAAATTAAAATAAAACAAATATTTAAGGTGGGGCTCCCATACAACAGACATGATTTTTTTGCCGTTTTTATATACTCTCCTCTCCGAGCCGGTTTGTGTGAACGGACACTAACTATATAATTCTAATTGGGGTGTTTGATTGTTCGCATTTTTCCTGTAACATGTTGTAAAAAGACAATCCAAACATTCGTGATCGATGTTTGTATTCGGAAATGCGTACACAGCTTTATATTATAAGGCTGTAGAAATTCGCCACTAAAAATGAGGTTCGTCGTAAATCGCTGCAATAAACGGTTAAATTCATGTAGCGATAAATTAGACGAACGAGAGACCTATTCCAATGAACGCTGACGGAATTTCGTAGAACGGCAATGGAGTTAGTGGAAATATACAGGGTGTAAACTTCGTGTAATTCCTTCAAACCGCGTGATCTTTAAACTTAAGTCTAGCTGCATCCACTGAATAAAATGTAAAAGCGAACTATAATAAGGAAAAATAATCAATTTTTGTAATAGTCTTTGTTTACTATAACAATCACTCTTGGTATTCTTATTACTTATACGAGTAGCGTATTTATTAACAACAAACATATAGCTGAAACGTAGGTTAAGTTAGGTTAGAACTGTGACCACTCAACACACGAGCCAAGCGAGCGAAACGAGCGGAGCCGTGGCATCGGCAGGCGAGTGCCAGAAACAATTAACTTCGCCTATCATTTTTTACTATTTGTTTAATGGGTTCGTTCAGAAACAAATGGTTTTTGATTGATTAGATTGCAAATTGTTAATGTTGAAGTTGACGGTATTATTTTTGAAGTGTGCTTAAACATTTTCATTTGAAATGCTTCAAAATACCCGCCGCGCCGGTCACCCCTCCGTACATCGCACGAATTCTATGATTTATCTAATACTTATATTTTTAACCATTAGGAATCTGATAATCTTAAGTTTAACCGGTTAAACTTAAGATTATCAGAAAACCTCAAGCACGGTAATTATAGACACAATAGTTAAGACAATTAAGTGTCATCCTGGGACGACGGGCGGAATCGAAATCATTTATCGCAAAAGAACATTGTATAGAACGTTATCCAACGATCAAATCTTATCATTAACCGGTTCATTTTAATTCTAAATTCACACCTATCTTTAACCGTTACATGTATACCGATTTAATATATTTAGTACTTTTAGTAATGTATACACTATAACACTGTATACAGGGTGTTAACGAAATCGTGTAATTCCTTCAAACCGCTTGATCTACTGGTGACACGCATTAACCCTAAATGGGAATTTTCGAAAAAAGAACAAAAAAAAATTTTTTTTTTAATTTTTGATTTTCATATTCTGAATTTTTTTAGAGCCTTGAGTTATCTGACTGCAAAGAGCGATATCGCGTTAGTCGTTCCTGCCAGCCGTGACGCCGTACTTTTATTAATTTATGCGTGGCATCGAAATGTTCACAGAAATAAAATAATTTTATTGCAAAAAAATAAATTCTTATTTTTTTACCAAATCCTTATTAGGTGGTTTAGATATGATCAATAACAAAGCCGCATGAAAAAAAAAAGAATTAATTTTTTTTATTTTTAATCAAGCTAAATCTCGGTTGGGGCCAGTCTACACCAGTAGTAGATCATGTGGTTTTAAGGAATTACACGAATTCGTTAACACCCTGTATTAAAGTTAACTTCAAATTATTTAGCGTTCCTATTGACAGAAGAATTCTATTCAAAAGACATGCTCGAATGAGTACTGGAAACGACGTCTGGTTCAATTCAAAATGGAACTTGTGTGAACAACAAATTTCATGTAGGTATAGATGGAGTGCCTACTACCTACTCGCATCTATAAATATAAAAATGAATTGCTGTTCGTTTGTCTCGCTAAAACTCGAGAACGGCTGGACCGATTTGACTAATTTTGGTTTTTAAATATTTGTGGAAGTCCAGAGAAAGTTTAAGTGGTGAGAAAATATGGAAAAATTGCGAGGAAAATAGTAAAAACAACAATTTTATTTTCACATACAAACTGTTCCTACCTGTCAAAAATTCGATGTTCGTTCTGTCGGTACGGTAAATTGTACATGAGGGGACAGTACATGAGGACCACCTTCGACCCGCGAAGTTTTAATCTGGCTCGCCAACTTTCTGTATAACCATTACAATTAACCGTATTTATTTAAGCCATAAATGTTAGTTTTGGCAAAACAAAATGCATTTTTTAATTCCCTGCCAACTTTCTAGCGTTTTTTGGCCTTTAATGAAAAAAGTTTGCCCACTCTGAGTGAGACAGTTTGCAAGTTACATCCGCAGCTAGAGATAGATACTGACTTACAGGAGTTGGCAATGATTGAGAAAAAGACAAAAATAACTCTAACCTCCGGTGTCTGAACTGAGAACTCGGGATACTTAAGTAGTGGGTTACCGTAGTTTCATCTAAAAAAAGATAGCCTAATTTTCACTTCCTAAACAAGTTTCCGCATAATTTCGTTTGCCAAATTACTACTTAGCAAATAAACTCTTCACAAATAAATTGTAACGCAACCCTCATATTTGGCAAATGATCGTTTAAACAATAACTTGCTTACCAACTAGTACTTTTACCAATTTTAATGTCGTCAAATATTTCAGTTGGTATAACATATTTTACCCAAAATAAATAATATGTTTCTAGTTGTGTTCGTTGTGTGGTCACATTTCTATCCTAACCTAACCTAGCTGTTTCGATTTAAAAAAGATAAAAGCGTGTTACCTACAAAAATTTGACTAAATGTTTATTGTCTAAAGATTGTTTGCTGTAATAAATCATTTGATTAAAGACCAAATGCCTTAATGATAATATTATCCTTGATAATATTCTGCCGAGTAAAAATTTTACCAAATGAAAATGTGCGTACTCAAATCATTCCAAAATGTTGCATTGGTATAGAAAAAGGTTGCTAAAATGCGTTTGGGTAATGAAATTTGGTCAAAATAATTTTGGCAAAACGGCAGGCTCCCTTATTTGAGTACGGAGTTGTCAAATAAATGTTTTAAGGTACCTACAAATCCGAGAGGGGCTGCAAACTGCAGACTGCAACCGTAGACCGCAAGTCACATTGGTTTGTATGGACCAGTAGTATCGCTTGTCTGCTGCTGTCATCTGCGGTTGCAGTTTGCGGTCGCCGTTGGAATACTACCTTTAAGGTGTGCACTTTAAAGGTGTTATTCGGACGACGAGTTGCGGTCTGCGAATGCAGTCTGCGGTTTGTAGCCCGTCTCGGACATGTATCTTTAAAATCCGTCATTTTTTTGACAACTCCGTACTCAAACGTTACTTATAATAAATACCTACTGCTCATCCTAGAATTCTGAACTCAGAAACTGGAGATTAGAAAAAAAAATGGAAGAAAATTATCGTTCCTCTCATTCTTAAACTAACTACAGAACGAAAAAGACCCTCGAAGTCGCTTAGACTTTGCTGACACAATAAAAATCCACAAAAGCTAATATTTATTCAAATTCTGTCTTTGGTAACCGCAATTTCACTGAATGGATACAAAATTTGACCAATTTGGTGAGTTTAAAGCTTACTGTCGACTATTTGAACTAGAAGAATCGCTGAGGTCACAGAATATAAAGACTTGTGTAATTGAATTTGTAAAGGTAAAGCTGAAAAAATAAGTGTTTGAGGTATTTCTGAGTCTATTTCGTTGAATAAGGAGTAAATTCAGGTGGTTAGTAGAATGACAATAGAGTTTTTATTATGTTCGCTCAACGAAATAAAGTACTATAGTTACTCTGTTTAACGAAAGATGAGTTGAACGAAGGAGAATGCTAGGTACCGAAAAAAACATTTTTTTTAGAATTGTCCTCCTGGTGTTCAGACGTGTTACAAAAATACCCCTAAAGCCATAAAGGGGATTAAAGGGTCCCTTGTAAATAGTCTATTGGCAATAGTTTAAAATAAAAGTAGGACAAAAAAAATTGGACATATCGTAAAATAAAATCATCACTGAAACGCAACCCTGAAAACATAAAAGTAAAGAGTAGACTACCCAGAAACTTATTTACATTCTTACCTAATTTCCTCTGAGAGGTAAATGACAACAACCATACAAGACTACTTGATTAACATTTTCTTTTTTAAGGGGAATTATGTAACACGTCGTTGTATAGTATATTCTACTATGCTACTACTATACTGTACTATAGTTTAGTACAGTAAAAAGCACGCAAAGCACCATCTTCCTCCGGACAGAATCTTGCTACTATCGGCATAACGGACGGGCAGCGGGCGTAAAAATACCCTTAACGAAGCCGAGAGCCAAGATTTACCTATTCTTCCCATCATTAAGATTTTTTTTGTCAAGGACTTGGGATCCGACTAGTTATGGATATATTGAAGATCATAGTCACAATTTTTTGCCCGCAGCTTCGCTTGCGTGAAATTTTGAACCCTTTAAGTGGCGATTTTCCATACAAACTTTCATCCCCTATTTAACTCCCTTAGGGGTTGAATTTCGAAAAGTCCTGCCTTATTCCTTGTCTACATTATAAAGGAAACCTCTGTGCAAAATTTCAGCGTTCTAGGTTCAAGGGTTTGGGCTGGGCGTTGATGAGTCAGTCAGTTAGTCGGGACTTTTATTTAAAAAAAATTATATTCTAAGTTTAAAAGTTTTTAGTAAACATTCTTCTAAATAAACCTATTTTTTTCATAAATACTGGGTGTTAACGAAATCGTGTAATTCCTTCAAACCGCGTGATCTTCTGGTGACACAAATTAACCCTAAATGGAAATTTTCGAAAATCAAGGTAAAGTTTTTTTTTTAAATCTTGATTTTCAATTTCTGACTCTTTTTAGAGCGTTGAGTTATCTGACTGCAAAGAGCGATACCGGGTTAGTCGTTCCTGCCAGCCGTGTCGCCGTACCTTCATTAATTTATCAAATAAAATATTTTTTTTGCAAAAAAAAAACTTGTTTTTTTACTGAATCCTCATTAGACGGTTTAGATACGATCGGTAACAAAGCCGCATGAAAAAAAAAGAATTTTATTTTTTTATTTTTAATCAAGCTAAATCCCATGCGGGGCCTGTCTACACCAGTAGTAGATCATGTGGTTTTAAGGAATTACACGAATTCGTTAACACCCTGTATAGGCACGGTCTGTTGCCTTCGCGCTTAATGCGCTACAGTTAAGAGCTGTTTTTAATACCTAAAAATAAAAGTCTTTTTAACCTCAGATTATAAAACAGAAGGCAGATAGACTGTACTGAACCCTCAGATTATAAAACAGAAGGCAGATAGAGTGACAGAAACAACGTGAGTGCGGCCAAAAAAGCAAATACAAATTCAAAAGCGAATACAATCTCGAGTCAGTATGACACGAAGCGCCGCATTGTTAGGACGTCATCGATAATTTTAATATTTATGATAGTAATGCCATCTTGCGTTTATAAACATTGCAAAAACTGTTCCTAAAAACAAAATAAAGAAGATGGAGTATCTTTTCATAGGTTTTATTGATTATTTATCTATTTGGATATTATTTTACGTGATTATTATTAGTGACATCTTGGAACACAAAACCTTAACAAAAATCATTCGGTGTTGCTTGTTTATATTGAAACCATTTACCCCCTAAGTTAGGAAATAAGTAAAGAATACAGGAATAACGATTTACAAAAATATTTATTTCGATTATAGTGTTTTATTTATCGCGTTTTTTGGTTGGTATGTTTGTAGGTATGTGTGTCCGTTTGTATGTGTCTTCGTAACTAAAACTACTTAATGTATTGTCTGTCTCTAATAATAATCATGTACGTCAGTCGATTTGCCAACATAAAGTAAATATAGCTATCAAAAACATAATTACAACCATTCACGACTATACTAAATGACTGCCATAAATCCACAAAATATTTATATTTATCATCTTCTATTCTGTAATCTGAGATTAGTAAATTTCTAAAGTAGGTACTTGCATTAAAATACAATCTGACTCAACGGCAGAGATTCACTTTATATACATATGTATAACTCTGTATGTATCTGCATTTTTCGGAGACAGTAAATTGTTTATTTAATATAATGAAATATTATGGGAATTTTGTCATTATCATGGCAACCGTAGACGCACAAAGAGGCAACGTGTTCTTATAGTGCTGTAACGCACACATGTCTACAGACGTGCCTCACATTATGGTTCAGTACAGTCTATCTGCCTTTTGTTTTATAATCTAATGCGTCAACGGAAACCGTCGACGCGTCGACGATTGCCGCCGACGAGCGTCGACGGCTGCAGTTACCTCTGCCGTTGGGAACGTGCCGCTCGTGTGTAAGCGCTCTTAGGGAGCCTGCCGTTTTGCCAAAATTATTTTGACATCACTATCCAAACAATAGCAACTTTTTTTTATACCAATGCTATGTATATTTGGAATGATTTTAGTACGCACATTATCATTTGGTAAAATTTTTACTCGGCAGTATACAAGGTTAGTCGGAAAGGGGGTACTAATCCGAAGCCCACTTATAGTATCGCTGATGACTGTTTGAAAGGAAGTGTTAAAATTTCAAAATTACTTATTATTTTTTTCCAAATAAAATGATTTTTATTTTAGTTTTTTCAAAAATTCTTCATCCCTGCTTTAGTTACAAGTTCAGAAAATGGTGTTTCTAATTCATGACCCCAAATATGACCTAAAATGTAAACACAGCTGATCATAACTGGGGATAGATAGATTTTAGAGGTTTTTTTTGGAGATTTTTGAACAGCTGTTTCTCTTAAACTATTGATTTTTGGGAAAAGTTGTAGAACAAAAGTTATTCATAATTATGTGTACTTTAACACCCTTTCGGATTAGTACCCCCTTTATGACTAACCTTGTATTACCAAGAATAATGTCATTATATTTGCGTTACAATTATTTGTGAAGAGTTTATTTGCTGAGTAATAATTTGGCAATTGAAATTATGCGGAAAATAGTTTGGGAAGTGATAATCATTTTTTGATGAAACAATTTTAACCCGCTTAATTTAATTAATTCAATTTAATTTTAGCCCGATTTAGTTAAAGCACAATAATTATTGTTATGAATACTAGCTGTGTATGCGGCTCCGCCCGCACGTAATTTTTATTATCTATCCCTAGTTATTTCCAATTTCTTGATTGTAATAGACTCGCCCCCTATTACATGGGTCGTAAACATAAACGGCGAAATGTGGGTGTACTATACACCTCTGCCAACCCTTCGCGGAATACAAGCGTGGGTTTATGTTGTTTATGAAATAGCACATCAAAGTAAATTTTCAGTGGATGTATTACAACTGAATATTCAAATTAGGGAATCTGAGTGTTAACGTTATTCCTGTTTCATGTTGTGATGGCCCGAGCTTCCTTAAGGAGTCTACACACCAAACCCGCCGACCCGCCGACACAGCGGGCTTGATGTCGACGGCTTTATTTCAAAAGAATCATGTCGGCGACTTGTACTCGCGCGTGTCGCCAGGCGACTTGTGGTAACATGTCGGCGGCATGTCTGTAGCGTTGGGTAGGACACGACTTGAAAAAGAGTTTGTGTAAGAGTAGCCTCTTTTTTGCTCTGAGCCAGTACAATGTCCTACTTCAAATGAGGTGAGGCGTGCTGAAGCTCGGTGATGTACTGAAGTACTGGAGTGCAATTCACTAAGGCAAAACATCTTTACAACCAAGAAATCGTCGTTGAAACATCTGATGAAAACACTTCGATATTCTTTAGTTAAAACTGGTAGCGCCTCAACGATGTCGATGGCGCGACATAGAACTAAAATATGGTTCCGTTCATGTTCGGCAGATCGTCGACGAGCATAGGTAGCTTAGCGAATACGGTTTTTATTAACGTTTTTTTTAAAAGCGATATTTACGATGAAACATCAGTGAACTCGTCGTTGTTTACTTCTATGATGAGTCTGTTAGTGAATTGCATTGCTGATTACGTCTCTCTCGAATCGCGGTCACGTAATATCCATTTTAGAATGAATGACGTGCTATTGTAGCATTTGCCTCGCTCCCTCTCTTTCTCACCTTATAGTTTACTTAACGAGAGTAACGAGTAACGCGACTACCGCGATATAAAAGTTGAAATAGTACACTTTAAAACGTCGAACCGCTCTTACATTTTGACGTCATGTACGGGACGAATGTACCGCCTCTTGTATGTCCTACTCAACACTACATGTCTGTGACTTGCGTACGCGCTCACTTGCCCGCCGACATTCGAGCTATAGTGACGTGTTAGTGTTTTTTTTTTGCAATTTTGTGCTGCTATAATTAGATCAGTATCACTATCCATGTTTAAGTAAAAATAGGCTGAATTATTGAAGAAACACAACACACGTCACTTTCCTACACGCAGCAGTCACTAACTACCAAAAAAAGTTACAATTTCGTGCCGCCGACAAAGTTTTACTACTGGGGGTCTACTCCCTAAGCACGAAGTCCTTGGTTTCGGCCTTAGTTACGAACATACGATTACTTCGCGGCCCGAACTAAGAATGAATGACAACATGATTTGACAGTTGTCTCTACTACCGATGTGTTTTTGCCTGTCCGAAAAGTTGAACTTGACACTTGTTTTGTTCACTCCTTCGTTTCGGGCTACTTTCGGACGGGCGACTAACTTCGTTGACGGACTTAGGGAGTAGGAACCCAGGAACGAGATGTGAAGTCGCCGACTAAGGGTCTCCCCACATTTATCGACGCGGAATCGGCTTAAGCCGAGTGCGTATCACCACACTACTCGACTTATCTATACAAACGGCTCGTTTCTCGTCGCGTCGCGACGCGTCGTCCGAGCCGAGCCGATGCGAATGGTATTAGTAACACCCTTATTACGTAGATATAAAGGCTTTTTTGACCGGTGTTAGCTGATTCCGCGTCAATAAATGTGGGGAGACCCTAACCCGCCGACAAAAAGCCGACGACTCATGTCGGCGGGTCGGCGGGTTTGGTGTGTAGACTGCATTAGAAAACTGTAAATGTCACATGTCTTTGATGTTCTCGGTAAAATGTCTCGTTATGTGTAATTTTACAATGTGGGCGCGTGCCTTCGCTCGTGACAAAACTTTTAAGTTTCCTGGAAAAAAAGAAGTCGATGTTAATTGAGAATACATTCTATCTCCGCACCTACATATTTCCGACCGTTCTTCTGTTATAAATAATTGGGTAGCAACAATGTACAGATTGTAAATGAATTCGTGTAATTTCTTAAAGCCACATGATCTATTACTGGTATACAATGTGTCCGGTCATGGACTAGCGATATTCTAGGTACTTATACAGCATGTAAGGGTAAACACCGTTATCACTCAAACCATGGGTAGTTGACTTAAACATAAAAATATAGGATCGAGAAAAAAAAATATATATACGCGCGAGAAATGAGCGGCGCGGCGGCGCTATGACGCGGCGTACACACACTCGCTTATAAGACAGCTGACTGACTGGGGTAGCAAACTGTGCGGGGCCGTGCGTCGGGCCATGTGGCGAGTTCCCCGCGCTCCCTCCCGTAGCTTGTTGCCCCCGCGCATAGGGTGAAACGCTTTTGAGGAAAAATGAAAATTTTGTAAAAAAAAAAAATTGTTATTTTTCATTGATTTTACGTTCTATACATGAAACCAAACCAATGGTTTCAAGGATAACGGTGTTTACCCTTACAGCCTGTTTGGCAACTATTCTAGTACACAAATACACTATACACTAGGGTCCAATTCGCTTCCATTTTTTTGTAGAGATATTTTGTTCGTGTGTATAAAAAAAGTTCTCAAAGTTTTGGTCCTACAGAGATAAAAGTAGTCTTATTCGGAGGGCAACAATATTGTCTATCGTTTACATTACGATACAATGGGTTCACATTTTCATAACTTTAAGATAGAGAATATCTCAACAAAAAAGCAAAATGGCTGCCAAATAACGGGGAAGTGGATTGGATCCTAGTGTGTAGTGTATGTGCATACAAGATAGATAGATGATAAATGGCCCCAATATATAGTTGGGAAAAAGCTAGACAGAAGAGTTTCAGCTCATCTTAGTTAACCATTACGATTCATAAAAGCATAAAACTGTGTTAAATCCCTACTGAAAGCAATCATGTTGCTTATTTCAATACATTTCCTTACCAAAATGAGTCTTATTAGTCTAATTTTATACATAAACATTCAAACCTACTTATTTGTATTTTAAATCCTGAGCATTCAAGCAAATAACACTTCAAAATGATTTCACTACTACTTGTGTTGGCTTAAAAGGGCTCAACACAAAATAATGTTAACAACATTACTTCGTGAAATTAGAGCCGAAATCAAACTGGAATAAAATAAGGCTTTCGAGAATTTTAGGAAGAATTCACACGTAATACAACCATAACTCATCGCAGCGACCAAAAGTGGTGAAGCAGTGGTTACGTGTGAGTAGTGACGCTGCAGCTTATTGCAGTTGCGTTGTGGTAACTACAAAATGTCGATGTGGTTGCGTTGTTGCTAGTAGTAGGACCAAATATCAACACTAGAGCTCTGGATTCGAAGTTTTAGCGATAAGTACCAAAAATTGCCGTTTTTAGCATTAATTACTAAAACTTCTAACCTAGGATGGCAAGTGTTGTTTTTTAGTATTCGAAAATTTCTACAACACTTGACTAAAATTTCAATATGTTGTGTGTTGACAGAAATAATGCTTTATTTCTGAAGTGGCGCCACTTCGGTGGGGGAAGCGCCTTAAGTATGTTGCGTCATGCAGTGATGTCACCCAAAATACCTATTTTATATTACATCTCTAGCTTAGTAAAAACGATTTATTATACCGCCCTTCTTTCCTCTTTGTAAGTAGACACTTTTAATGCTTCGATATCATTATTCCATTCATTCATCATCCTAATATAAAACATTATTAAATATTTCTATAAAAAACTTTTGTCAAGGTTTAACCTTTGATGCTTTGATATTTATTAGTAACCGCCCATGGCTTCGCCCACAAGGATGTTGGACCAATTTAATGTAAGCCTACTTGTTCTATCTATTTTACTTGTTCTACCTAGCCTACTTCTTCTACCTAGCCTACTTGTTCTACCTTGCCTACTTCTTCTACCTAGCCTACTTCTTCTACCTAGCCTACTTGTTCTACCTAGCCTACTGCTTCTACCTAGCCTACTTCTTCTACCTAGCCTACTTCTTCTACCTAGCCTACTTCTTCTACCTTGCCTACTTGTTCTACCTAGCCTACTTGTTCTACCTAGCCTACTTCTTCTACCTAGCCTACTTGTTCTACCTTGCCTACTTCTTCTACCTAGCCTACTTGTTCTATCTAGCTTACTTGTTCTACCTAGCCTACTTCTTCTACCTAGCCTACTTCTTCTACCTAGCCTACTTCTTCTACCTAGCCTACTTCTTCTACCTAGCCTACTTCTTCTACCTAGCCTACTTCTTCTACCTAGCCTACTTCTTCTACCTAGCCTACTTGTTCTACCTTGCCTACTTCTTCTACCTAGCCTACTTCTTCTACCTAGCCTACTTGTTCTACCTAGCCTACTTCTTCTACCTAGCCTACTTCTTCTACCTAGCCTACTTCTTCTACCTAGCCTACTTCTTCTACCTAGCCTACTTCTTCTACCTTGCCTACTTGTTCTACCTAGCCTACTTGTTCTACCTAGCCTACTTCTTCTACCTAGCCTACTTGTTCTACCTTGCCTACTTCTTCTACCTAGCCTACTTCTTCTACCTAGCCTACTTCTTCTACCTAGCCTACTTGTTCTACCTAGCCTACTTCTTCTACCTAGCCTACTTCTTCTACCTAGCCTACTTCTTCTACCTAGCCTACTTGTTCTACCTAGCCTACTTCTTCTACCTTGCCTACTTGTTCTACCTAGCCTACTTCTTCTACCTAGCCTACTTGTTCTACCTTGCCTACTTCTTCTACCTAGCCTACTTTTTCTACCTAGCCTACTTCTTCTACCTAGCCTACTTGTTCTACCTAGCCTACTTCTTCTACCTAGCCTACTTGTTCTACCTAGCCTACTTCTTCTACCTAGCCTACTTCTTCTACCTAGCCTACTTCTTCTACCTAGCCTACTTGTTCTACCTAGCCTACTTCTTCTACCTAGCCTACTTCTTCTACCTTGCCTACTTGTTCTACCTAGCCTACTTCTTCTACCTTGCCTACTTGTTCTACCTAGCCTACTTGTTCTACCTAGCCTACTTCTTCTACCTAGCCTACTTCTTCTACCTAGCCTACTTGTTCTACCTAGCCTACTTCTTCTACCTTGCCTACTTGTTCTACCTAGCCTACTTGTTCTACCTAGCCTACTTCTTCTACCTTGCCTACTTGTTCTACCTAGCCTACTTGTTCTACCTTGCCTACTTCTTCTACCTTGCCTACTTGTTCTACCTAGCCTACTTGTTCTACCTAGCCTACTTCTTCTACCTAGCCTACTTTTTCTACCTAGGCTACTTCTTCTACCTAGCCTACTTCTTCTTCCTAGCCTACTTGTTCTACCTAGCCTACTTCTTCTACCTAGCCTACTTCTTCCACCTAGCCTACTTCTTCTACCTAGCCTACTTCTTCTACCTAGCCTACTTCTTCTACCTAGCCTACTTCTTCTACCTAGCCTACTTCTTCTACCTAGCCTACTTCTTCTACCTAGCCTACTTCTTCTACCTAGCCTACTTCTTCTACCCAGCCTACTTCTTCTACCCAGCCTACTTCTTCTACCTAGCCTACTTCTTCTTCCTAGCCTACTTGTTCTACCTAGCCTACTTCTTCTACCTTGCCTACTTCTTCTACCTAGCCTACTTGTTCTATCTAGCTTACTTGTTCTACCTAGCCTACTTCTTCTACCTAGCCTACTTGTTCTACCTAGCCTACTTCTTCTACCTTGCCTACTTCTTCTACCTAGCCTACTTCTTCTTCCTAGCCTACTTCTTCTACCTAGCCTACTTCTTCTTCCTAGCCTACTTCTTCTACCTAGCCTACTTCTTCTACCTAGCCTAATTGCCAGTCTAACTAGATGCGGCTAAATACCAGTATTTTACACGAAGCGACTGCCATCAGACCTCCGCAACCTAGTTACTGGGCAATGCCATTATCCTAAGATTAGACCAGTTGTCAGGCTTTTCGGGCTTCTGAATACCTGCAGTGCGAGCACGGTTCTTTGATCGATAAACTTCTCGACTCGATAAAAATTTAAACATACCGAATTTTATCGAGAGTCGGTAGCATGGAACTTGCCTCGGTATCTTTATCGAGGCTTGTCGACGGCTGTCTTCTCGATAGCTTATCGACTTTTCAAAATGGCAACACCAGATTTAAAAATATCATTTACTCATGTAGACTTTATTTTATTTACGAAATAATCTTTTCCTGGTTATTTCTCGCGACTGAAAACTATTTCGTTATATTATTTTGTTAGAATATTGTGATCATTTTTTTATAATCTTTGTAAGATTGTAAAAAATATTATTTTAGTGGCATACAGTCTGTCAAAAAAGAGTAGAAAAATTGGGGGCACCACTAGTCATACATTATTAAATTAAACTTAAATTCGCGTCTCTAAACTCCGCTTGTGGATCCTTTTCATGTCACGATGCGTTCTGCTTTCAACATCTAACAAAATGAATTCTCCAAAATCCATTTGTTTTGCAAAAATAGCTTCAAAGAATCTTTATCTACCTACCAACTTTTAACTGACGACAGCAATTCGTGATAATTCGAGAAATTTACCAATAAGAACTGTCAAAACTCGACATAATCGATAAGATTTGTCGATTATATCGAGGCCTCGATAAAATACGATCCGAGCTACCGTTGTCGTTTTCTCAATATCTTATGTCAAATTTGACGTTTAGAATAGATAAATTTCTCGAATCGACTCGATAAAAAGAACCGTGCTCGCACTGCTGTAACGACTGTCATAGATATTTGTATGACACCCGGAACCGAACAGAGGGTATTTTTTTAAACTTGGCCCCACACTGGTATTTCTCCTGTCTCGTGGCTGCGTTTACAAACACAAATCTCTCATACACAAACACTCAGACCCGAAACAACTATCTGTAGGCCATACAAATTTTTGTTCCGTGCGGAAATGGAACCCGCGACGACAAACGTATCGTCGCGGTTTCGGAATGTAACGTTATAACGGAAACGGGTAAGCTACGTTTGCCGCGGTCAAGCTGTAGATAGGTGATCATTGGCAAACGTAGCCTAACCTTGTAAATCATATGATCCGTGAAGTTGGTACTTAGCTACGAGACCCTCTAAGCAGCCAGCAGCGATACTTATAACAAAACATAAATATTTTTTACTTTATCTAAAAATGGTGACTCTTTAGAATCTTTGGACTAACGCAAACATAGATGCTTTAATTCCAAAGGTTGATACAACTACAAAAAGGTGGCATTCTCTGTTTAATGAATGACCGTCAAAGCCAGGGTCGGATTTAAATGTTTGGAGGCCCTGGAGCTACAAAGAAATGGAGGCCCTTTGAAATATTTTATAAAAGTACCTCGTGGCTGAGAACTTTTTTCTCTATAACAGAACAGGTGTCGTTTTCTTATCTAAACAAATTCAGTAACTCATATGGGTGTCGCTGAAAACCAGCGCTGTGGCTCTGTCTCGTATGTGAGTCACAGCGTTATGGTGAGCGATGGCCGTTTTGCGCGGATGTGACGCATATTTTCCCAATAGATTTTTTTTTGTTTTATTTGTGTATTTTTATTGTATTTTTCCGCATCATTTCGGCGCGAATAAGTATATTTTCTTAGTTTTCCTTTTTTCTGTATTGTGGAGGCTCCTCTTTTGTAGAGGCCCTAAGATTAAAACCCATGTTGCCTCTAAATCCAGCTCTGGTAAAAACAAATTACGAAGTAGGCAAAACCAATCATATCAATGTCTTTTAGAAGCTGAGACAATCTTTAGAAAACGCAATAAAGAAAAAAAAACAAAAATAAGTTTCGAATACGTAAAATACTTATTACGCATTAATGCACACCAGACAGAAGCTCATCATTTAAAATAGAACGTTTAAAGACACTTTAAAAAACTGCCCAAATTCAGATCGTAGGAAATCCAAGCTAAATTGAAAAAGTTTCTCGATTATTCGCCGAAGCACTTTGAAATGTCGAATAGTTGCGGTTAGCTCTGCCGATTGATGAAGCTAGAAATGGAGACGAGTTACAGCATTGAGTATTTTCTTTACTGGATGTATCGAATTCGTGTAATTCCTTCAAACCGCGTGATCTACTGGTGATACAGATTAATCGTAAATGATTATAAAATAACTTGGTGTTTCGTTTCTGAGTTACAAGTATTTTAGCGCCCCGAGTTAATTGACTGCGCGGAGCGATATTGCGCTAGTTTATTTTCTGAATCCCTTCCGTGGCCAATCTATACTAGTAGTAGAGATAATGTGGTTTTAAGGAATTACACGAATTCGTTTACACCCTGTTTAGCGAAATAGTATTGCATAGACTGAACTGCGCTTCAGATTTGTTTTGTAGCAAAAGGTTGCTAAGTTACTTTGTTGAGAAATGTTCACAATCAGTTACAAACTACAGCACCAACAACAGATAAAAACTATTTACGTTACTGTTTGAAACTGTTTGAAATGTTCCCGTGTTCGAACATTCCAAATCGCGATGTCTACAGACACAGACGCTAGACTAATTGCAGCTGCATGCTTTTTGATAGTAAAAAAGAAGAAAAAACGTTCATGAACATTTTTAAATGCTAGGGATTGTATCAGAAATATTTTTAGATTTATCGAAACATTTAGAAATCTTTTAATATGCAAATTATCCCAAAAAAATGTCTCAAGCGGAAGTCTAGAGGTAGAGCATCCTTATACTAGCTTCCCAAGGTGCGTGATAGCGCGCACCGCGACGCACGAGCTCGCATCGTCGCACCATGGGAAGAGACTCGTCCGTGGTAACGCGGACGCGTGCGGAGCGGTGCGCCGTATCCACATCACACACCCTCATAATGTGGCTTCTCACAGTGCGTGATTTTACGGATGATACCCACGCATAGCCGGTGCACGCTACCACGCACCGTGGGAAGCCAGCTTTATACCGGCTTCCTACGGTGCGTGATACCGCGCACCGCGACGCACGAGCTCGCACCAGCGCACCGTGGGAAGAAACTCTTCCGTGGTAACGCAGACGCGTGCGTAACGGTGCGTCGTATCCGCCGCGAGTCGGTAACTTTAAAGGTGCGGTGCGAGTTCTCTTTCACTTGGCGCGCATGGATGCGTCGCTCCGCGCACTGGAGCGTGGCGCATGGTAGTATGAGATCCGCTTATAGCTGGTTTCCCACAGTGCGTGATACCGCGCACCGCGACGCACGAGCTCGCACCGACGACGCACCATTGGAAGAGACTCGTGCGTGGTAACGCGGACGCGTCCGGAGCGGTCCGCCGTATCCACATCACACACTCTCATAATGTGGCATCCCACGGTGCGTGATTTTACGGATGATACCACGCATAGCCGGTGCGCGCTACCATGCACCGTGGGAAGCCTACTCTATATGGAAAACCGTTCCAATCTGTTTACAGTACCTTATGCCTACAAGTGGTGCCTATAAGTGTTCAACGCCTACTCTTAAAAACTAAGCTTCTTTCCATCATATTCAAATTTCCTTAGCTTCTACGTGTTTATCATTTGTAACTCAATTTCCTATCCTAGATAGTAAATTCACAGGAAATTTGCTTCAGGCTGTCAAAGGTTAAATAAATGTGAAAGGTTGCTCATCTCAAAAATTATATTTTCTACCAATTTTGGGTCGGTTGCTTTCTAACCTAGATTTACCGATACCACTTACAATATCAGTATTTTATCTAGAACAATTGTCTGTGTGGTGCCGGACGTAAAGAATATACCAGGGTTCATTTTTGAAAACTTTTTTTTGTTAATTCTGAAAAAAACCTATGCAGGGTCAATCAGTGTCACCAGTAGATAACGCGGTTTGAAGGAATTACACGAATTCGTTTACACCCTGTATACCTATGTATAGCAAGGCCTATGTCTAAATGTCCAACAGTGGATATCTTTCGGCTGAATGAATGAATTCCTCCCTAACCAGATTTACCGATAAGTAGGTACACTAAAATGTCAGTATTTTACCTGGAACAAAATCAGAGTCAAACTTTGATGTAGAAACACTTGAACCTTGGGTCATCGCTCAAATATGTCAGAACCGTATGTAGACTACAATGCGAAAAAGTAGACTTACTTACGGCAATGGGAGCAGTCGAATTATTTTCGTATGGTTGTAAGCTAAATTAGGCGTTGTGTTGCCGACATAGGATTTAATTTGTTGTTATTTAGAGTTTATATGGCAGTGTAGCTTGGCTCGCTCTGGCGGTGTATGTAATCTCAGGACACTTTTTCGTAAATTCGTACCTTAGTCCATGTGTTTCTATTTCTACATCAATGAAGCCAAATGTTTGTCATCTATACGAATCTATACGAAGTGTAGATGACGTAATTATTTGACATTAAATTATTTCACGTATTCTGTAATGCGTTCTACGACCAAACACAAAAAATCAAATATAGTCACAGTTTTTTTTTACAATTTAATCATTTCACACATAATCAGGATCTCTACGCGAAGTAATGCGTAAATCTGTAACCACACTACTCTCCGGGAGATCGTCAGCAACATCAAAATGTTGCTGGTCTATCTCGAGGAGTGAATTTGAATCGAATAATCTATTATTCCCAACCGTTCCATCCCTGCCCGTTTAACTAAAAATAAAAAAAAAACCTCTACCTAATGCTATACACAAGTGTAGAACAAATACAGCTGACATACGTTTCCAATTCGACGTCGTTTCGCCTAGAGGAAAGAGCCAAATTGTTTTTTTTTTAAATTCCCTTACATTGCCTGGTAAAAAATGCCCAAGGCATTATTAAGTCCGCCTCTCTACTAGTTTTGTGCATAGATAAATAAGTAAATAAAAATCATGTGAAAATAATGTGCTTTGAATAAAAGTTTTTTTTTGTATCTGTTCGCTGGGGATTTTAGGGTTGTGTGACAAGATAATAATAAAAAAAACAGTTCTTGCTCTGAAATATAACCTTGTGGACACAGAAGTAACATACTACAAGTAGAAGACCCAGTTCTCGAGAATGGTCATGTCACATTGTACTGAGACCGATCTATCATCACTGACAGGACTATTGTAGCCAATAAGCCTGATATATGTAGTGGTGATAGATCGATCAGAGCGCCGCGCAATGATTGTTGATATCACTGTCCCGCATGATGAGAATCTCGTGAAAGCCGAAAATGATAAAAAATCAAATATCTTGATTTAGCACACGAGGTTGTCGACATGTGAGATGTTGATTCAGCAATCATTGTGCCGATAGTCGTTACGGCCAGTGGTTTAGTAGCCAAGAGCCTCGACCAACACCTAAAGAGGTTCTCGTTGGGCGGCTGGATCAAGGGCCTGACACAGAAAGCGGTACTTCTCGACACGGCGCGTATTGTTAGGAACTTCCTCTCTCTGAGGCCCTGACCACCGGTAGCTTGGACCCTGTTCCCGATGCCCGGTGGGCTACTATATTTTTATGTTTTTTTTTTGTATTGAAATATTTAAAAATGTAATTGTATATGTATTGTAAATGAATAAACGGGAAAAACAGTTCATGAACATAAAACTAGTGGCATAGTGGCCTGAAAACTATCGATTATCCGTTTTTCAGCCACACTTTCACATTATATTATGTCAATATTGGTGGGTCGAATCGAGCCAATGTACGCAATTTTTATGTAAACACATTTTATTCCCACAAGTCTTTATTTCAGTCCCATTTTTACCATAGAGTGAGTAACCAGGAAAGTTAAAATAATGTTTAGGCTGAGCATCCACCAGAGCTGTGCTAAGCTGCGTAGCGAGGAATATGTTTTGTAAGCACCAATAGAATCACTTCATTTACCTAGCTTCGCTCTACGCAGCTCTAGTGGATATGGGCTTAGCGGACCAAGGTTTTTGTTCATACAAAACACGCGAGAAATGCGAGCAAGGGATGTGTTGCGAGAAATGTGTTACGAGGAATGTGTTGCTTGGAATGTGTGTGAGGATTTGAAAATATGCGCCTACCAGTCAGTCAATAGATCGTGTTTGGAAGAGGTAGATGATCATTTGTACACATTAACACATTACGCATTACACATTCCTCGCGCAGCTCTGGTGGAAAGGGTCACACCGTTTCACATTCTCGCTACACATTTTCGCACCGCACATTTTCCTCGCACAGCTCTTTTGGATGTCCAGCCTAAGGCCTCTGCCTCGAATTTTGCGGGCAGCGGGGCGGCGGCGGCGGCGGCGCGGCAGCGGGGCGGGTAACGCATACCTGTTCTCCAAACCAGTGGTGTAGGTGTAGTGTTGTGTTCGTGGTTGTGTTTGTCGAGATATTTGTTTTTATTCGCGAACGAAATGTCTGAAAAACGGCGACAACATCTTTTTGATTCAAATTTATTCCTAACGCTCGATTTATTGGAGGCAAAAGAAGAAGGGATCCCTACTATAGGGAAATTAATTTGTAAAACATAATAAATATTATAATTGACATAATAAATCATTTTTTATATTTACCTTCAATATTCAGTTCGTTTTTTATTTCTTCCAATTTTTAATTAATTTTAAATAATATATAAAGGTTAATTATTCTTCTATTTTTATGGTTCGCATCTTTGCTGTTCCATATGGGTGTCCTCTCAAAGATTGCCGAAATAATTTGCTCTTGCACGTACGAGGACATTTTGATACGTTACAAAAAAAATGTACAACACTATACTACAATGCAGACGCGCAACGCGGGGCGGTCACCGCTTGACTGGAGTGCACCGCTCGTTTCCCGCCCCCACTCCGCTGCCACTCCGCTGTTTTCGAGAACCGGTCCATTTGATTTTACGCATAAGATCCTGCCGCTCCCGCGCCGCCGCCGCCCCGCTGCCCGCAAAATTCGAGGCTGAGGCCTAACAGTAGTCTGTACATCACGTTTCACCTCGGGTATTAAGTTCGGTGTAAAAGGTGACGAGCCGATTGTCATTTTTCGGGTACAATTATGGGCCTTTCATCGCTTGTTACGACTCACTTACGTGGCGACGGAGGGGAATTTTATTATTTATCTGTGCCCAATGGACTGTGGTCTAACGAGGCATCCCACGTGAGCGATCTAGAAGAGACGCGATGCGGCGCGGCGCAAATCGAAAACAACAAACAGTCGACACCTATTGAAGTGGCCTACGTGACCAAATGCACGTGGAATGCGGTGCGCGGCGCGAAGCGAAGCGAACGCGATCAGTTGGCTTGATACTTTCGCGCGAACTGGATGCGGTGCCGTACAGTGCTACTGAATGACGGCGGCACGCAGCGGGCGGTTCGCCAGCTCGTAGGACAAAGCCGCCGCATCGCATAGAATTCGCGTGTCACCGCATCGGATCACTTCGCAATTCGCGTCGCTTTGAACTGCCTACGTAAGATGGCGCGTAAGGCCCCTCGCCCACGGCGAATTTTTGTAGCGATGCTGTCGCGCATTTTGTGAACGCGCTTCTGCAACGTTACTATCGCGTACAGAATCTGAGCGAAGGTACACAGCCAGCGACTGCATCGCGGCTGTATCGATACACATGCGCGACAGCATCGCTGCAAAAAGTCGTCGTGAGCGAGGCCTCTAAGTGTAGCGCCACATCATGCCGTAAATACGCGACGTAATTTCGGCGTGATTACGCCTGCAATGCTTTTTAAATTACCCGCGACGCATCAGGCTGAAATTAACGTCGCGTCTTACCTATATAAAAACGTAAACGCCGAAGTTCGGTCGCGTAATTTCGGCATGGTGTGGTGACTGCGGTCCGATTTCTAAAATACCGTTAAGTGACTTTTTGTCAAGAGTATTATGTTCTACGTAAAAGCGCAACTTTTTCTCCATCGATCAGTCTGGTCCGTATTTTTCTATCATTTGTCAGTTACGAGATCCAGTGACTTTTACAGAGACATTACCATATCATACCATACCATATAGAAATGCATGACTAAAAAACATTTAATTTTTATTTTAATAGCAGCATTAGAGCTGATATAGAGAAAGTACGAGTAAAAAATTTAAAAAAAAAATACTTTCGGCCAACTGAGTCCATAGTAACTCATTAAAAGTTATGCATAATAATAAAGATAAAGATCAATTTATTTGCATTACCATGAGTAGATTACAAACATGCAATGGTGTTAAAAATAATTAGGTGCTACATGTTATGCCATAGAAGGCGTACAAATATAGAGGTTATGAATTTAATTGAAATAAGTCATTACCTATTATGAAATGACTATATTAAATTATAATTTTAATGAAATGCTTAATAACTTAAACTAAGAGTTTATCATTTAAGAAGTCTGTTATGCTATAGTAACATTTCACAGTTAACATCTTTTTCAACCTTGTTTTAAATAAAGGTGTATTTAATTGTTTGATGTCCTTAGGAATTTTATTGTATATTTTTGGACCCATACATATTATACTTTTGTGCAACATTGCTGTCTTAGATGGATGTATGCAGAGATCATTGTTGCGACGACTTCGAACGCATTTATCTGATAGCCGCGGGAACAAATGCAGATTATTTCTTACAAATAATGCTACTTCAAAAATATATAAAGACGGAAGTGTTAAAATTTTATGCTTAGCAAATATTGGCTTACAGCTGTCAGTAGTTTGCATTCCGAACATAGCCCGTACACATCGCTTTTGTGTTTTAAAAGCAATGTCATTAAGAGTCGAATTGCCCCAGAAAATTAATCCAAATCTTAACAATGATTCAGCAAGACCATAATATGCTGTAAGTAAAGTATCTGTGTTGACAGTTGGGGCCAGCTTATAAAGAGCATATGACGTACTGCTGATTTTTTTACAAAGTTCGTTTATGTGGTTTTTCCAATTTAATTGTTTATCTATGTTTAGTCCTAGAAATCTAGCTGAATCTACTTCTTGTATGATATTATCTTTGTAAATTAATTTAATTTCCTGCGTATTATGTAACTTGTCTCGTTGTCGAAAATGCATTATTTTTGTTTTATTAAGATTATTTTTTAAGTTATTGTTACTAAGCCATGTAATTATAGAATTTAATGAATTATTTACATCAGAATTATATAAGTTAATATCTTTTGAAGCTATGGTTACAGTACTGTCATCAGCGAATAACGACATAGGTTCAATAGTTGCATTTGGTAGGTCATTTATATATAATAGAAACAATGGTGGGCCCAATACACTACCTTGGGGCACACCATATGTTATGTAACGCTTATTGGAGACGAAAATCTGTTCGTTTTTTGTTTTTAAATTAAATTTTGTGATTTCAGTTATTTGTTGACGGTCTGTTAAGTATGATCTAATCAATTCCAAGGCATTACCCCTTATACCATAAGCCTCAAGTTTATTTAACAGAATATTATGATCCACATAATCGAAAGCTTGTGACATGTCACAATAGATAGAACAAACGGGTAACGATTTATTAACGTGTAAAGAAACATTAGATAGAAAGTCATAAACCGCCATATTGATGTTCTTATTTTTTCGGAAGCCCTTTTGTTCATCACATAGAATCTTATATTTTACTAGGTAAGTATCGATTTCATTATAAATATATTTCTCAAATATTTTTGAGAATATAGAAATTAACGCTATGGGTTAATTTCTTCTTCTGGTTAATAGTTTTCCATCAAGAATTTATTTTCTTTTTTAAATAAAGGTTTTATAATTGTAAGTTTCAGATCTTTCGGAAACGATCCAGTCAGTATACAGAGGTTTATGATATGACTTAATAAAAATAAAATATAATAATATAAATAAATAAAAATAATGAGCTTAAGCTCTTTTAAAAGTAGCCCAATAATTTGTTATAATAAAAACATCATCGACCCTGTAATTCTCCTGAAAAATATCTTGATAAATCACTACCGAACCAAGGCCGAACCGTTTATTCTATTCAGACAATTTTCGTTTTCACAAGCTGTCAAATTATTTGACACAAAAAAGAAAACCATTCATTTTGACAGTTATCGTAAACAAAAACTGACTGACGGTTGTGGTTCGTTTGCGTTAGTATTGGGCTCAAAATTAGATTTACTCACTTAACAACCTTTTAGAAATTAGAATCTTATAAAAATCAAAACTCATGAGCGATTGGTTATTGGATTTAAATAAGTCCGGACGTAAGGTTGGACTTAAATAAGGTAGACGTTGTCAATGGGTATAATGTCTTTATTATCTCTACGAATAATATTTCTTTGTTCTTGTAAACATGACATTTCCAAGTCTTACCGTACTTACTTACCGTTAGCAAAAAATTCCAATAAACACAGAATCCAATGCTCCGTAAAATGAAATATAAATAATACCTAGATTGTAATTTCTTTTGTCTCTACGTTAGATTTATTCGAGTATATTCTCCCAAGAAAAATATCGAAACGAAATCAAAGGAGTATATCCATCCATCATTTCATGTACAACTTATATCCACATTTGATTTATTGCAAGGATTTTTTTACCCAAGGAAGGATAAATAAACGTGTAAGGCACTTGTCCCACCGCGAACGATGAGCGAGCAGCGAGTAGAGCTAGAAGCTAGAAACGAGTTGGCGAGCAGCGAGAAGCGAGTATGTAGTTCCGATAGTTTTGTCGCTGGGCTATAAGCGAGTGTACGAGTGCGACGGGCGATTACTCGCACCACTCGCAAATGACCGCTGCTTGGTCTCTCGACGTGAGTTCTGACCGCCAAGCGAGCATCGCTGAGCAAGTATCGCTGAGTATCTTTGATAGCTCTTGTCGCTCAGCAACAAACTAGTGGAGCGAGTCCTCGCCGGCAGTGTGAACCGTTAGCGATCAACTATTAATATATGCATCTCTTTTGTTTACACGGAATGTATATCAATTGTACGTTTCTTGAGCGAGAAAATAGCCGATAGATAGTCGCTTCCTCGCCGGCGGTGGCACAACTGCCTAAGTAAAGTCTGCCCCGAACAGATTTGAAAAAAATGTAATCTATCTTTTTGAGTCTTTGTCTTATTTGAATTAGACCAGTTTTTTTGTACTTTTCCCTTACCTACCCCACTATGTTTTCTTTTGTATCGTGGGTGCGTTTACAGACATAAATCTCACATGCACAAAAGCCCAGACCAGGAACAACTTGGTATCTGTAGGCCGTAGCGCACAAGCCAATCGCTCAGCTACTGCACCAGACGTGTCGTCAAAAAGTAGTCATTTAAAAATAATTTTCAAATAAAAAACGGTATTGTTTAAATCAAATCTATTCTACGTTTGTATAGGTATCGATTGTTAAATAACGTGACTATTTTAAGAGAATTGTTTTTTAAATTGAAGTGGTTACGCGGTAATGATAATGAAAGTCGCTCAAAGATAACTAAAACTGTATTTGCAATTACCACGTAATCTTCTTATTGTAAGTATAAATGTGAAAACTAAATTAAACTATTGTATACAAATTATATTATGAATTCAAATTATTATTGGAAACAGAATTCAATTAATAAAGGATCTAGGCTGCCGACCCATGTCTAAAAGGCCGTTATGTGACTAAACTTAATTTTGAATTATGAGCAAAAACGTCGAAAGTGTTGTCTCTAGAAATTCTGAAGACATACAGATGTTTTTGATTATACCAAATTATTGGGCTACTTTAAGCTCATTGTATAACTTTTAATGAGTTACAGGACTAATACAGTTTTTAAAATTATAGTTTTTGTTTTTATGTCATGCTTTTTTTGTACTGAAATTTGACCATCTACAATATGGTATGGTATGGTATTATATGGTAATGTCTCAGTAAAAGTCTCTGGATCTCGTAATTGACAAAAATGATAGAAAAATACGGAACAGACTGGTCGATAGAGAAAATGTTGCGCTTTTACGTAATTTATAAAACGCAAAGAACAACGGCAAACTCCCAAACAAACTATTGTTAAAATAATCTTTTGCGTCTGCTATTGAAATATATGTAAAAGTATATAGTTTGAATTCCTGAACAGATTTGTCTTAAGGCTTACTGTTAAAAAGGGTCTCGAATTCAAGATATTCTAGTTTGAAGTTTTGCCTTACTAGAAATAGAAAGTACAATGGCGAACTTTCATACATCACTTAACTGTACAAATAAATTGTAACGTCTTCGTGTGATCGCAGGCTTTGTTTATTTGCAATTAATTTATTAATTCTTAATGAACTGAGCCGTTTCTGAACTAGAATATCTATGATATTCTAGCAAATTATATTTTTGTTATGTTGGTAATTCAATTCATTCTATCTTTCATCAGAGCAGCAGATCTCGCTTAGTTTACAACTATTTAAAAATCCCGTGAATATCGCTTTGAGAAATGTCAGTAATTACCTTACGGTGAAAAGGGTGTATTATAGTATCAAAGAAAAATAGAAAAACAGTTTGAAAAAACAAAGTAGAATACAATTCATCGTCTAGCTATCAACAACAACACAATCCCAATTTCGATTAAGCGTTTCACTCACGCGTAAATTTCGTGAATGCCCGGTTAATTTCAGACTCAAACGACGTCCTTAATCATGAGCTATTCATGTGAGGATGCAAGCTGAATTATTAAGGTATTTCTAGAATATACACGTGAGGAAACCTCATAACACGAATTCTACTGGCCAATGTTATCAGATCCTGTATACAACACTATTTTTAGTATACACAAAAACCGAGACACCCCAACAAGATTTTAATCAGAATTACCGGAGTATGTATTTTTTTTTATAGATCTCCAACTTACACCTTAGTTTATGTTGCGTTAAATTCCCCAGTAGTGTGAAATGTGTAAGATGTGCTATGCAGGGGTTGTCTAATACACGGAAACTGGCCGAGCGGACCGTCTCAAGCCTCAAGGTGTCTATTCCCGTCCACTGTTATGCATAGAAACCTATTGAAACGAAACTGAAATTTATGAAAAAAATGTATACATATGGCTATGATTTAGGATAGATATGAGAGAACAATGCAGTCTTGAGCACAGACCAGTAAGGGGCCGTCCATTAATCACGTGATGTTTTTTTAGCATTTTTTAACCCCTCCCCCTCCCCCTTGGTGATACGTGGTGAGGTTTAAGACTACCCCCCCTCCCCCACCCAAAATCACGTGTATTTATTTGTACCAAAAAATAATCTTAAAATTTTTAGAATATTATCTTTTAGGCGTATAAAGTATAATCTAATTTTATTCTGAATTTAAGGACCATGATAAAAATATCTAGACAGAAAGGTTGCAGGTTGTTTTTGATTGGCTTAAAAAAATTCACTTTTCGGTTTAGAAATCGCGCGTTTGACGACAAAATAAATACACGTGATATCTTACTACACTCCCCCATCCCCCTTTGTAAGTAATGAAGTACCAAGTCTTGAGTACGAGAACAGCTGTTCCATACATTTGTTAAGGCAGTTGTCCCACCGCCGGCGAGGAAGCGACTAACTATCGGCTATTTTCTCGATCAAGAAACGTACAATAGATATACATTCCGTGTAAACAAAAGAGATGCATATATTAATAGTTGATCGCTGACTGTTTACACTGCCGGCGAAGACTCGCTCCATTAGTTTGTCGTTGAGCTACAAGAGCTATCAAAGATAATACTCGCTCAGCGATACTTGCTCAGCGATGCTCGCTTATCGCCAAGAGACCAACCAGCAGTCATTTGCGAGTGGTGCGAGTAATCGTCCGTTGCACTCGCACACTCGCTAATAGCCCAGCGACAAAACTATCGGAACTACACACTCGCTTCTCGCTGCTCGCTAACTCGTTTCTAGTTTCTAGCTCTACTCGCTTCTCGCTCATCGTTCGCGGTGGGACAAGTGCCTAAGCCACATTGATTATTTTGAATGGAAGAGCTGATGTTTTTTTTCACGAATTCAGTCTTTGTCCCATAGTAAAAGTTGTACAGAGTTATGAGCACAGTTAATAGTTTTCAGATGTAAAGTGACTAACTAGTCATGATGTATTAGTATGCATGTTTTCTCCTATAAGAAATAATCCATATCCACTCATTCATATGATTATCACAGACACACATATGAGGTACAGACCGAAATCCAGGCAAAGCCTAAAGGTTACAGCTCATTAGAACCACCCGGCACCCGACCCGCACCGCCTCATCGCTCGGCGTCCACTCGTTGTCAGCAGGTGGTCCACAGGTGGACGCCGCGTTATCACTAGTAAACGTCGCCTGGTCAACCAGAGGACCTCGCGCGGTCACCGAGTGGACATCGCGTGGTCAACCAGTGGACCTCACGTAGTCAACGAGTGGAAATCGCGGAGCCTACGAATTTCCGAGCAGTCTGTCAGCAATTGGCACCAGGTCTACACGTGTTTTTGGTTATGTCAAATTTTACCAAAATTTGACATACCTATATTTTTGAACTTCTCGATAAGTCTTTCTTTATTCATTTTGAAAGCAAAAACCATACGTCCGACATGTTAGAAAGAAGGGCTGAAAATGACGGGTGGGTGAGGAGCGGCGCATCGCTGACGCATTGTCCTCGCATGAACCACTCGCGGGCCGCGCGCGGTCTTCTCGATGTCAGCGCGCGGTCCACTCAAGGCAAGCATGCGAGCAGCGAGTTGTCACCGAGTGGTCAACTCGCCGTCCGCGCGTGGACGGCATACGCCCGAGGCGATCCGGTGACGTTAGGGAGTTGATGTAGTGAGCGCACATCCATACAAATTCATATCTATACATATAATAAATCTGTAGACATGGCGTGTCTGTACATAGCAAATATTTTGAAAAAACCTGGTTAGGGTGTTAAACGATAACCAATAGAACCCATTTTTAACATTTTTGGAATTTTTGTCTGTTTGTCTGTTTATCTGTTTGTCTGTTTGTCTGTTTGTCTGTTTATCTGTTTATCTGTTTGTTTGTTCAAGCATCACGTAAAAACAACTGATCCAATGTTGTTGACTTTTATAAATAAATATTGTGCTTATCTCCAAGTAACATATGTTTTTTGTTTCATCGCAATCGGTTCACGCAATCAAAAGTTATGCGAATTTTAATTTTTCTAGAAGAACTTAGCATGAATACATTGTATTTGTGTATACCATTTCTATTCAATAGATGGCGTTACGTGTATCAAATCAAGTTGTGAGGAAATATATTACAACGAATATAATTATGCATTACTATTCTCAGTCTACGGAAGGTCTATTGAAATGCTATCCGAAGAAGGTACTAACTAAGCTTCTAAAAAAAAAACGAAGATATTGTTATTTAAAATTTATTAGGTACCTACCTATCTGTCTGAATGGCAGTGGAAGAGAAATACATTCAATTTCATAAGCGAGTGTAGGTATTCTAAATTGTTAATTGTGCAAGGCAATCCGATAGATTAATTTGAAATACTCATATATTTTATTATGAACTTAAATCAATACTTAAATACGTATTTATAAATCTATATACTATTAATAAAATTCAAAGTGCACTTTGTCTGTAATTAAATATTTTTCCAAAATTTCGATTCGGTGGTACTATACTATCGATACAGAAACTATAACATTTTTTTTAGAATGATTGTGTCTGTTTGTCTTTCCGTCCGGACATCACGTAAAATCCCGTGGATGGATTTTGATGGGACTTTCGCTGATGTGTTTCGTAAAAAGCGACAATTTTGCTGGTACATAACTATATCATCACGCTATTGTTCATAGGAGCCGAGCAGCGGAATCTTATTTCCACGTACTGCGAAGTATAAGCTTAATATTCGGATCGTGAAATCGCGTGAATCGATTTTGATGGGCCTGCGCTTGTGCTGGTATATAAACTATCACGCTATTGCTCACAGATGCCGAGCAACGAAACATTATTTCCATATACTGCGTAGTATAAGCTGTAGACAGAAGTAAGTGCTGCAGTGAACGGTCGCTGGCTCAGTGTCCTGCGTTAAAACCTCACTTTAAAAAAAATACACTTTTTGTAATTTTTTTGGAATGTTTTTATTTATTTTATTTTGTTAATTGTTGTCAGAACTATTCAAAACCTGTCGTCGCCGTTTTATTAAGTTTACTTAAGCCTTAGGTAATGTCCCAAAACACATGGCCATGAAGGGAAAGTACTATAAATATAAAAAATTGCAAATTTCACTCAAAGGAGGCTTCATTTTATTTTTAAAAGTAAGAAATATTGCCTTTACTGATTTTTTTGCCTGAACCGAGAATCGAAAAGGTTTCGTTACATTATCACAATAAATATCAATTTTCAATTATAATCCATTTTAGCAAGGAAATGTATGGAAATAAGCAACGCGTTTTTAGTATTATTATATGGTTATATGAACCTTTACGGTCAATCAAGAAGAGCTGAAACTCTACCTAAAGAAATGGTTTATAAGATATAAGTGCCTTGGTGGGACACCTTTGTCTATTATTATAATAAATGGAATACATATACACTATTTAGTTACTGCGACACAATGTTGTTTTCCGAGTTCCACGCGGACGGAGTCGCGGGCACAGCTAGTAAAGAATATGAACAGCACGAGGCGAGGCGATGCGGGTCGGGTGCCGGGTGGGTCTAATGAGCTGTAACCTTAAAGCCTAATCAAACGAATCAGTCATCCTCTGCGAACTAATCAGTCAAAGAAATTCGAAATAATTCATGGCTCCTCTGTTCTTTCAGAACTCTAGTCTGCCGCTAGAGTCTAATGAGGCACTTTGGGGCATTAGCAACGCAATTCTTATCGTAGGTTTCTAGACTTCTAGTATACCGGGTGTCCTAAAACGGTCATGGTGAGAAAGTACTTTAACAATTCATAAACATAACATTACGCCTGTATTCCCCCCTGTACACCCTCATTTCGCCGTTATATTTGAGTCCCATGTAATAGGGGGCGAGCCTATTGCCATCAAACGGGCACAAATCAAGACTCCGGGCTGCTACTGAGAAAAACCCACTTACACTTTGCCCGAACTTCGGATCGAACCCAGGATCTAACGAAGGGAAACTTAATTTTTTTGCCTGAACCGGAAATCGAACTGGCTGAAAAGGCTGCGAAATAGTACCACCCATATTATAAGGCACCTATATTTTCGTATTTGTGTTGGTTTGATTCCCAGCTCAGACAAGAATTTTAAAATCTGTGACTGGAGCATGTATTTCTAACTTAAAAACCGGTCAAGTGCGAGTCGGACTAGCGCACGAAGGGTTCCGTACCATTATCTCTAAAAACGGCAAAAAAATCACGTTTGTTGTATGGGAGCCCCCTTAAATATTTATTTTATTTGTTGTTATAGCGGCAACAGAAATACATCATCTGTGTAAATTTCAACTATCTAACTATCACGGTCCATGAGATACAGCCTGGTGACAGACGGACAGACGGACGGACAGCGGAGTCTTAGTAATAGGGTCCTGTTTTACCCTTTGGGTACGGAACTCTAAAAAAATGAAATTGAAGTCAGCTTGAAGAAAAAGCTATTTTTATGTTTAAAGTACTTTTCACTACCGTGGGTTTTAGGACATCCTGTGTATGACACAGATGGACGTCACTTAACAGCCCAACTAGTGCTATTAGCTAGCTTTGACACAGACTCTATTTCCAACGACATTTCCTTCGCACTTGGTAGCACAAAAATGTTACGTAAAAAGGCGTTTAAAGGTGAGTATACACTAGAGCATTTTCTCGAGCATTTCCATGTAATGTAATGTTCTTACGAATGCTCGACACGGTGTTCGAAGTAGTACTCACGGCGAGCGTGCATTTACCTGCCCGCGTTCGTGTCTTTGCTCGATGAAATGTCACACAAATTCACTCGTTTGTTTGCATTAACAAGTTGTAACAAAGCTGCGAGCGTTGTGCTCATTGTTCGGAACGTGAAAAGGCGACACATAAAGGTGGGTACTGACCGGTGTTACGGGTCGTAACGGACCATTCGCAGCGAGCATGTTACGTTACGCCGTGTCCTAAACTCCGTGTAACATGCTCGTTTCAAACTCTGTGCTCGCCCGTGCTCCTGATTCGTTGCCACTCGTAGTCAAGATGTCGGAAGACGAAGTTGTGTTGGGATCTTTGATTTTACTCAATTATTGTATAATCCAAGTTATGAAGAAAAAAAGAAACGTTATTGGATATCAAACTTGTTTAAAAACAGAAACGTATCTGGTGGTTTGTTGTTATTAACAATGCGCTCGTGACGACTCACTGCGACGTACTGACTGAAGCGCGTAGCACTCAAAGGATTCGCCAAAAAATCGACACCGGGGTGGAGCACTCACAGCGAGCAACGAGCCGCTCGTTGCTCATTACAAGCGCCTTGTTTCCCCGTACTGACTGCACGAACGCTCGCTGTGTAACACGTTATATTACGCCCTGTAACGCCGGTCAGTACCCAGCTTTAGAGGTGCTTGATGTTTTGTTACAAGTAAAAATGCTCTAGTCTATACTCACCTTAACGTAAGCTTCTAAGCCTTCGATTTATGGCTACATGGCATTAATTTACGAAATGGAGGAGTGAGTTAAGGTTCACACTAAGTCCTTGACTTATGACGCTATTACGCCCACATGTGGACTAACTGAAATGTTTAAATAGGCTTTGAAAAGTAAAAATCTTTGCGTTAATGGCAAATTAAAGTAAATACATACAGGGTGTTAACGAATTCGTGGAATTCCTTTAAACCACGTGATATGACAAGGATTAACCCTAAATGACAATTTTTGAAAATAAACAAAAAAAAAATTTCAAAAAAAAAACTTGGTTTTCTATTTCTGAGTCATTTTAGAGCCTTGAGTTATCTAACTGTAAAGAGCGATATCGCGTTAGTCATGCCTGCCAGCCATGTCGCCGTACTTTCATTAATTTATGCGTGGCATCGAAATGTTCACACAAATAAAACATTTTTTTTGCAAAAAAATAAAGTCTTATTTTTTTACCGAATCCTTAATAGGTGGTTTAGATACGATCGGTAACAAAGCCGAATGAAAAAGTTTTTTTTTTTTTTTATTCAAGCTATATCCCGTGCAGGGCCTTTCTACATCAGTAGGAGATCATGTGGTTTTAAGGAATTACACGAATTCGTTAACACCCTGTATACAAGGTTAATAGGAAAGGGGTTACTAGTCCAAAAAGGTATTAAAGTACGCTTTTCCCAAAAGTCAATAGTTTAAGAGAAATAGCTGTTCAAAAACTTCATTGAAAATACGCTAAAATCTATCTTCAGCTATGAGCAGCTGTGTATACATTTTAGGTCATATTTGAGGTCACGGAATAGACGCTCCATTTTCTGATGTCGTAACTAAATCCAGGGACGAAGATTTTTGAAAAAACTAAAATTAATATAATTTTACATGGAAAAAAAGATCGATCAATTTTGACATTTCAACACTTGCCTTATAACTTATAACAGTCATCAGTGATACTTTAAGTGGCCCGTCGATTAGTACCCCCTTTCCGACTAACCTTATATAATATAGGGTAAAACCGGGATAGATGCCGCACTTTTTGAAATGGCCTCCTAATTTTAAAAATATTAATTAACCATGATTTTTTTCTATGAATATAGCTAGTTTAATCTTTAATATTACGTTATGACTTGTTTTTGTTGACCTAGCAATAACAGATTTTGCAGAAATTAACTTTTTACACAACAATTTATTTGAGGATAGATGCCTACCTGTAAGGATAGATGCCCCACCATGAAAATGCTAATGAGGATAGATGCCTGCAGTGTAGGATAGATGCCCTATCGAATAAAATAAGTAAAATACATAATTTTAACATGTTTTATTAGTAATCTTTAGAAGATAATTCGAATATGACACGCATAACTATAATAAAGTTAAGCATTTACCTAAAAAAATAATAATATTTAAGTTTTAACGTGCACAATCATACCTATTTTAACATTAAGAAATAATTATTTAATATCTTCAGAAAAATAACACAAAAAGATATACATTTTTTTTATCCTAATTAATTTAGGTCGAACTGGAAAGTGCTTTCAGTTTTCCACATCTTGAGCAATACTTAGTTTCTGAAAATTGTTTAGCAGGTTATAAGTAGCCACTTCTGGCACATTATACACAAAATCCAGTCGGATTTTGACTTTGTATTTTTACAGTTTTCAAAGCTTTCTATGCATGTGCATCTTTGCCTGTGTCTTTAAGGATTTCTGGTTCATGTCTCTTTAGTTTTCGTTACAGGCAAACCTTTAGTTTTCTTTCCTTTATTTTTATAGTCAATAATGGGTGGATTTTCTTCATCTTCGCTGTTTGAACTGTAAATATTTTTGTCGTTTTCGTGAGATTCGACCCTCATTTACTTTTAAATAATTATCATTTTCTTTATAACAAAAATCAGTCCAGTCGTCGTGGTCTTCACTAAAACATTTTTTTATTTTTTATTGTCTTGTGCTTTGGTTCCTTTATTTGTTTTCTTAAGTTCTCCTTTTTCTTTAGTAGTTTAGTCTTGTTTCTCTTGACTTGGTTTTTATTTGTTTTTTTTCTGCCTTTCAGCAATTTCTTTCTTTTTTTTTCGAAAATCTAATCAAAATCGAAAGCTAATTGTTCTGTAGCCCAAGAAAATACTCAAGCTCGCACTCTCTCCATTATTTTATATTTCCGTGGCATGATTCACCTACAATCAGTAGACATTAATAAAAATACACTAATACAACATAATATTTCCGATAACTAATAATAAAACACGCTAGCACTATCAGCGTATACTTAGATGCCCCGAAGAATATCAAAACCTACCATCAGGAATAGATTGAAAAAGAAAAACAAACTAACAGAACATAAGAAGCATTTAAAAATACTCTGACATATGTATAAGTGTATGAGGGGATAGATGCCTCTAAGGGCACCTATACCTCGAAAAATAGGGGCAACTATCCTTTTTGATGTGGATAGATGCCCTTTTATTTCTTAAATAAACTAAAAACAAAACAGCGTTTATTTACACCTAGGTGTACACTTAATGAACCAGTATATTGACATAATAAAAAATATAATTGAATTTATTACTACTTAAAAAGTTATATACCGGCAAATACTAACCTCTGAAAATTTGAAGCATTTGTCGCGTTCGCTGCGGAAACAATCACACGCACAAGCGAGATTTGTTCATAATGCATAACAACCTGCGGGGGATAATGTGTGGGGCGCCTGCGCTTCTTATTTAAACTATCAATTTTTAGTTGCGAGTTTGGGAAATTAGGTTTTTTGAAAACGAAGCATCTATCCCACTGCGGCATGTATCCCGGTTTTACCCTACATAAACTCACGCCTGTTTCCTATGGGGTAGGCAGAAAATGCAGAACGCCACATGCTAAGATTCTTACATACTCCTTCCGCTTCGTCCACGTTCATACATCTTGTCATACACGCACGCCGATTGAGAGTAATATGCACCTGTTCGTTTCAAACTCAAAATTCATTTATTCAAAATAGACTAGAATTACTTAGTTCTTTTTGAACGACAAATACAATAGATAGCCCCCAAAAAAGCCCACCCTTCACCGCTTCCTAGTGTTTATGCAGTGAAGAAGAAACGGCGCAACAAACTCCCCAGCAACACAGTTCTGTCTCTCAGGTGAATAAATTAACTGTGTCTATGCAAACAAAATCATAATATTTTTTACAATAATAAAATTATGCAAATAAAGGAAAAGAAGAATTTACAAATTAAAGAAAAAAATATAAATCAATGGGCATTGTGCATTTTTTTAAAATCTGGTAGTATATGAAAACCATTTCGAGGAATAAGGTTACTGATCACATCTCACTATTTAGAATTGGAAAATAATCATGGATTATTAATATTTCTGGTTATATGTGAATGACTTTAATTTATCCTCCAAATGACGTCATTGCTGGCAGTATCGCAGTAATGCCTTTGCCTACCCTACGATTTTAAATAAAAAAAATGATAGACGTGGTCACGTGACGTGAATGTCATAAATAATAAACAATAAACATAACCTCAATCCTCAACAGAAATTCAACTTTTACTATTAAAGTGTTTTATTGAGACGGTCAAGCAATGACGATGGAATATAGGAAGTGCTTTGTTCCTACCTGCAAGAACGACACTAAAAATAGCCCAAACAAAATTTTTGTTCGTGTTCGGTTTCGCGAGTCAGCTTTGATAAAAGTATCACTCATGGCGATTGGTTGGTAGGTAAATAATATGAAGGGCGTACGATCGAGATTAATTGCAATAGCGGCGTAACGTGGTATTTTGTTTGTTATGAATTAAAGGCAAGGAACATAATAATCTGAGGTTATTATTTCATTGATTTGGCAGTTGACACTATTGACATTTGACATCACTGTTACAGTTTTTAGAATATGGATTGAGGCAAAGGCCCAAAGATTTTATGCCACTGATGACGTCATAGATCAGAAATGATATTGAATTTTAAATAATTAATAAAAAAATAATTACAATGAAAATAACAAAAACATTTAAAATGGTTTCTTAGATTACTCTATATTTTCAAAATTTAAAATAAAAAATTGTGGTCAAGAATTTTGCTTCATCCCCATTCTATAAGAATTGAGATAAATCATAATCGTATCTAACTAATATAGATACATACATAAACCTACACATAAAAACTAATGGTTTCCAGGGAAGCCACATGTACAGAAAAGAATATTATGAGATCCGTAATTGATTTGGAAGTTTGTTATAAAATCGAACACAGTTTCCTAGGAATGACTTATTCGTTTTGGATAATCTAAAAGGGACTATTAATTTATGTTTGTTCCTAGTATTTATATTATGAACGTCGCTGGTTACATTATACATTCGCAGATTTTTACGTACAAATATGTTTTCAAAAATGTAAAGGTAAGGCATCGTCAGAATATTAATCTCTTTAAAGAAATCTCTAAGGGATTCCCGAGGACCCATATTATATATCGTTTTGAAGAAAATCACCAATAACATCGAGTGGATCTACATAAATATATATAAGTATATTATTCAATGCTGGGTCAAGATGAGTTTTGGAGTTAAGTGATAGAGGCTAGATAACATATAAATACCAAACTATAGTAAGCATGCGTAAACGTCGGTATACACGCACGAAGACGTTTTATAGAAGTGTTAATGTTTGGCGACATAATTTTTTTAAACCAGAATTCTGTCTTTGTTCTCTTTTTTATTGAACTAACAACGTTTATTGTTTAATTTGTGGCTGCGATTAATAGAGTATGGTTGTTATGGATTAAGTTATAAAAAAACATTGCAAAGTTGGATAATTTGTGATCACAGTACCTAAAGATATGGGTTTAGGGTGCCGATTTTCAACGCTTTCAAAAATATACTTAAATAAGTGACAAGTTTTTTTTTCTGATTTTGGCCAGAACTGGTATAACCTGGCCTCTCGTCTATACAACGTGTTACATAATTCCCCTTAAAAAAGAAAATGTTAATCAAGTACCTAGTTTTGTTTGTTGTCATTTACCTCTCAGAGGAAATTAGGTAAGAATGTAAATAACTTTCTGGGTAGTCTACTCTTTACTTTTATGTTTTCAGGGTTGCGTTTTAGTGATGATTTTATTTTAAGATTAGTCCATTTTTGTTTTTGTGTCCTACTTTTGTTTTAAAATATTGCCAATAGACTCTTTACAAGGGGCCTTTTAATCCCCTTTCGGCTTTAGGGGTATTTTTGTAACACGTTGTATACTTACTCGCTTTAATTTTCCATTTACTCAAACATTTTTAGTTTTCAAAGCCTACCTGTGAACTTAAACATTGGCAAAGATACACTTTTTTATTTTACAGTAGGTTGTCAGTCAAAATATCTGCAACACTGATTGAAATCCATCATAGACTGCGGCCGCTTCAAACGGCTTTGAAAACGTGTGGTTACTCTCAAAAGATTCCATCTCGAATTCAAATATTTCGATATTTCAGTGTGAGAGGGTTATTCGATGAGGTTAGGTAGTTGATTAATGATCAAACAGTGTGCAGATGAGCTGACCCTTCCATTCTACTTGCTAGTCAATCAGTCTTTTGAGGAAGGAAGATTTCCAAACTACCTAAAAAAAGCCATAATAAAGCCAATTCACAAAAAAGACTCAAAAACTGACCCCTCTAATTACCGCCCTATTGCTCTTTTACCTGCAGCCTCGAAAGTATTCGAGAAAGCAATGTGTAATCGCGTCTATTCGTTTTGCGAAAAATATAAAATTTTTAATGAATCCCAAAATGGTTTCCGAAAAAACCACTCTACAGTTCTAGCAGTATATAATTTTATCCAGGACGCCATTAATATAATTGATAAGAAAAAATATGCCGTAGGTATACTGTTAGACATGACAAAAGCTTACGATAAAGTGCAATTCGACATCCTACTTAATAAGTTACAAGGAATAGGGATTCGCGGAAAATCTTACGAATGGTTCAAATCATATTTGGAAAATAGAGAACACCAAGTCGAAGTAGAATACTACAACGAACACGCAAAACAAATTCAATACATTCGGTCGGATAGCAAGCAAATTAACGCCTCAATCCCCCAAGGGAGTGTTATTGGATGCCTCTTATTTATCATCTATATAAATGACCTCCCTACAATCATAAATGAGTCATGTGTTCTATTTGCCGACGATATCTCAGTACTAACTTCTTGCCACGACAATACCAACTTAACCGAAATACTTACAGGTATACTCAACAAAATAATAACTTGGATGACAGAACATAACCTTGAACTAAATTTTGATAAAACTAAAATCATGTCTTTCTATCCACATCAGAAAACTCCTATAGACATAACGTTTATTTACAATGACGCAAAAATAGAAACAGTAAAAGAGTTCAACCTTCTCGGCTTATCCATAGATACACATTTAAATTGGAAATCACATATTAAAAAAATCAGGTCAAAATTGTCAAAATTTGCCTATGCCCTCCGTGAAATAAAAAAATCAACAAATTTCTCCACTGCTCTGGTTACGTATTATGCCTATGCATACGCGTGGTTAAACTACGGCATAATATTATGGGGAAATAGTACAGACGCACCAACACTTTTCATACTACAAAAACGACTGATTAGAATACTAGCCAATATAGATAGCACAGACAGCTGCAAACCCCATTTCCAAGAACATAAACTTCTAACCCTACCTTGTATATATATTTTGGAAATGTGTAAATTTGTTAAAAATAACCAAAAACTCTTCACTACACGTGAAAACATACAGACTCACTACACACTACGACACAAAAATAGATTAAATCAGCCAAGTTCTAAGCTAAAAATACACTCCACAAGCACTTTAGTAATGTCAGTTAAAATATATAATAAATTACCCGATGAAATTAAAAATGAACAAAAATTTAATATCTTTATAAATAAATTAAAACAACTTCTAATCCGTAAATGTTATTATAATGTACATGAATATTTAAATGATAAATTTAATAAATAAATAATAATACCAAAAAAAAACCGCAATAATAATCTATAATACCAATAATAATAATACATGTATAATTTAAATAAATATTAATGTATAAATCCATAATATAAGTAGTAAAAATTATATGACACAATTTATGTACCTAGTTGTAAGCCCACCTACCTTCACAAAACGAACGAGTAGATAAATATTGAAGTTGTAAACTAATATTAATTTATAATAGCCCTCCTCCTAATTTGTATTTTGTTATGCCCGACAGGGCCCACAATGCTCTAAAACTACTGTATGTATATTCCATATGTACCTACCACCTAAGTTCACATTGTGGAATGCAATAAAAGTATTGAGTATTGAGTATTAGTTCAAGTTAATTCTAAAGCTGGGTAGTGACCGGTGTAACGGGCTGTAATGTACCATTCGCAGCGAGCATGTTACGTTACGCCGTGTTCTAAACTCTGTGTAACATCCTCGTTTCGAACTCTTTGCTCGCCCGTGCTCCAGATTCGTTGCCACTTGTATTTAAGATGTCGGACGACAAAGTTGTGTTGGGATCTTTTTGATTTTGCTCAATTATTGTATAATCTAAATTAAGAAGAAAAAAAAAGAAACGTTATTGAATATCAAACATGTTTAAAAACAGAAACGTATCTGGTGGTTTATCGTTAATAACAATGCGCTCGAAATTAATGGCATGTAGCCATAAATCGAAGGCTCAGACGCTTACGTTAAGGTGAGTATAGACTTTTACATTTACTTGTAACAAAACATCAAGCAGCTCTAAAACTGGGTACTGACCGGCGTTACAGGGCGTAATGTAACGTGTTACACAGCGAGCGTTTGTGCAGTCAGTACGGGGAAACAAGGCGCTCGTAACGAGCAACGAGCGGCTCGTTGCTATGCTTTACAGGGGTTACTAATCCGAAAGCGTGTTAAAGTACCCATAATAATGAGTAACTTTTGTTCTACCACTTTCCCCAAAAGTCAATAGTTTAACAGAGATATACAGTGGTGGACATATAATTAGAAACACCAAGTGTGACTTTCATTTTTAGTACAAATTAACTTGATAATTAATGTTTTACGTATCATAGAGGGCTTATACCTTTTTATCTATAATGTATGTACATCATGAAGTATTACTATGTCAGTTTTGGAAATATCATACAACCGTTTATGTAAAATCTGGTATACTTTACAAAATAAAATGAAGCAGCACAACGTACTAAGGTGGACAACTAATTAGAAACAGAAAAAAAACATTATCATAAATATGAACAAAGGTAACGAAACAATAAATAATGAAGTTAAATGGTTCAAACGTTTTATAATAAACAATTAATGCTTGGTTGGGAAGCCTCTGCTGTCGATTACAGCTCTAGAACGACGTGGCATTGATTCTATGAATGTTTCATACATTTCTAGGGAATATTTCTCCAATCTTCTACAAATGCGTCTTAAAGTTGTTGTAGTATGATACTAGTAGTAGTACGATATTAGTGATATGTTTATTGGACAATGTTTTCTTTATAATGTACCACAAATTTAGATTTGATTCAAATCCGGACTATTTGCAGACCACTCTAACACCGACACTAATTAGTCTCTTAGAAATGCTTTAACGCTGTTTCTTTGGTTTGGATTATTGTAGTGTCGGTGTTAGATTGGTCTGCAAATAGTCTGGATTTGAATCAAATTTAAATTTGTGGTACATTGTAAAGAAAACATTGTCCAATAAACATATCACTAATATCGTACTACTACTAGTATCAGACTAAAACAACTTTAAGACGCATTTGTAGAAGCTTGGAGGAATATTCCCTAGAAATGTATGAAACATTCATAGAATCAATACCACGTCGTTGTAGAGCTGTAATCGACAGCAGAGGCTTCCCAACCAAGCATTAATTGTTTATTATAAAACGTTTGAACCATTTAACTTCATTATTTATTGTTTCGTCACCTTTGTTCATATTTATGATAATGTTTTTTTTCTGTTTCTAATTAGTTGTCCACCTTAGTACGTTGTGCTGCTTCATTTTATTTTGTAAAGTATACCAGATTTTACATAAACGGTTGTATGATATTTCCAAAACTGACATAGTAATACTTCATGATGTACATACATTATAGATAAATAGGTATAAGCCCTCTATGATACGTAAAACATTAATTATCAAGTTAAATTGTAATAAAAATAAAAGTCACACTTGGTGTTTCTAATTATATGTCCACCACTGTATGTCCAAAAATTGCGTAAAAAATATGCTAAAATCTATCTATCCTCAGTTAAAGCGAAATTATAGTATAGCGTAGTCTGAACTGCCCTTCAGACGGTTAGAAAAACTCGAGTTTAAAAATTTAATATTTATTTACGCTGTTAAAAAATAAGAAATTAATTAATATTAGTCTGAAAAATAATTTTGTTTGATTAGTATAAATAATTAAAAAAAAACGTGAGTATCAAAAAGATTTTCTACGAAAGTTGTTCAATTACCGATACTGGGAAACCCCACAACTTTCTTATGCTTGTTTCCCATGGTGCGTGATATCGCGCGCCGCGACGCACGAACTCGCACCGGCGCACCACGTGAAGACACTCGTCCGTGGTAACGCGGACGCGTGCGGAGCGGTATCCGCTGCAAGTCGATAAACTCAAAGGTGCGGTGCGAGTTCTCTTTCATTTGGTACTAGCTTTCGCCCGCAGCTTCGCTTACGTGAAATTTTGAACCCGTTAAGTGACGATTTCTTTCATCCCCTATTTGAGACCCTTAGGGGTTGAATTTCGAAAAATCCCTTCTTAGTGGATGCCTACGTTACAAAAGGAACCTACTGTCAAAATTTCAACTTTCTAACCCCAGCGGTTTAGGCTGTGCGTTGATAGATCAGTCAGTCAGCTTCTCCTTTTATATGTATAGATTTTGAAATGAAAAAATAGCTTCGAATCACGCACCCTCATAATGTGGCTTCCCACGGTGCGTGATTTTACGGATGATACCACGCACAGCCGGTGCGCGCTACCACGCACCGTGGGAAGCCACCTTTAGAGTTATTTTTTAACGCCATGTATGTCCTCCCAATTGATTGGTTTGTATAAAAAAATTGGTTGAGACAAAAAGTCTTGTGTATTTATTTACACATATTCTTTGTTGTGTGTACTTACAATATTTATATTCCAGTATTTGTCCACCATATTTTTTCAATTTATAACTTTTAATGATTCTCAGGGGACTGAACTCGTTATTTAAGTCACTCAACCGCAAAATTTATGTGAAAAATAAATATTTTAATAGTATGTAGTTGTAGAAAAATCTTATTTGAATGGCTTTATTTTATCATTACTTGGACATAGTTTCTGAAAAAAGTTCCAACCCACATACATATATCTAAGTTATAAGAAAATCATTTTTAACATTAATATTAATATATTCGTAAATTCCATACATTTTTTTTACATGTGGGTTGGTAGTAAACACGCAATTAGTTTATTTGAATAATTGTCATTGTTCTTATATTGCGATCTTCACCTCCTTCCAAATATCACAGCAACGTGACACTTTAGGGCACCGTGTTGCTCACATTTTTTGTTTGTTTAATGGAGCATTTACACGGGTCGATTTTAGCCGTGCGGCAAGTCACCAGTCGCGTGTCTTGTCACTTGCGGCCTAGTCGAATTGTCATTCACACGGTCGATTTTCGCCGAGCGGGCTAGCCGTGCGGCGAAAATCGACGTGATTATCGACCCGTGTAAATGCCCCATAAGTGTTCTCTGTCCAATTGTAAGGTTAGTCGGAAAGGGGTACTAATCCGCAGGCCACTTAAAATATCACTGATGACTGTTTTAAAACAGGTGTTAAAATTTCATAATTCGATACTTTTTATTTTCATACAAAATGTTTTTTTTGTTTTTTTTCCAAAGTCCTTCTTCACCCCTGCTTGAGTTACGATATATCAGAAAATGGAGCTTTTAATTCGTGACCCCAAATATGACCTAAAACGTAAACACGGAGGATAGATAGATTTTAGCGTATTTTTCATGTCATTTTTGAACAGCTATTTCTCTTAAACTATTGACTTTTGGGAAAAGTGGTAGAACAAAAAGTTATTCATGATTATGGGTACTTTAACACCCTTTCAGATTAGTACCCCCTTTCTGACTAACCTTGTATACTATACTCTTTTCACCCAAAGATGATTCCTGACAGCTCGGTCATTCCGTAAATTGTAGCTGTAAGGAGACTGCTATCGAAAAAACGTAAACGACATCATCAAAAGCCGTAGAATAGCTATATTATACATGTTTTGTTTTTTTTAAAAATATTTAATATTCTTTGTATAGTAACGATTTGTAGAGAAACGTCAGGAATCAACTTATAGTGAAAAGGGTATAGTGTCATCGTGTGCAGCAACTTGGAAAATAAAACAAAATGGCAGCGGCTATGCCACAAAGGTTCTATCCCTTTTGGTGCTGGGCCGTAAACATCGCTAACAACTCGTGCGCGTCTACACAGTGTGTCGCACAAAGCACAACAGTCGTGCTTGCGTAAACGGAAACGATCGAGAGGGAACTGACATAGCACCGTGACATGTTGGAGGATTGCTCCAACCAAATGGCTTGTAAAGTAGGTCAACTTGCGTTATCTATTTAACTCTACATCTTTATTCTACAACTATTTATGTTTTAGCTGTTGCCCGGGGTTCACTCGCATTCTAATATACCATTTCCACCAACCGGACCACGCAGGAGCGCAGCGCATCGCAGTGGATGCTCGAGCACGCGCCAATAGCCGACCGCGTCCGCCCGACGGCTACAATCTGCTGGAACCCGGGCGCATGCACGTGCGTGCTCGTGTATCCGCTATCGCAGTCAGTGGCTACATGCGGTGTGGCCGAGCGGAGCCGACCGGACGCGACGACAGCCGAGCGCCGCCGTCCACGTACGCGAGAAGCCGACCGGCTGCCGCGGCATACGCGCGGATTTAACCGAATTCCAAGCAGTGTAAATTCCACGCAAACATGAAACTTAACTATTGTATAGAAGCCTGAATTTCGTTTAGCACAGTGTGAAATGCGCTCCGGCACGCTCCGGCGCGGCCCGTTTGGTGGAAATCGTAAGGAATTAATTTATGTACCCGGATAAAAAGTATCCTATGTCCTAATCTAGGTTATGGTTTGCCTGAGTTCAGCCGTTAAGGCTCCAAATACACGTCCGACACTGGCCTCCAATAGTCGGTTCCGATAGTCTGATCAGACTATATGAAGGCTTCTGCGCCATACATTTGTTTGAACATGAATTACACGTACGATCAGACTATCGGATCGGATGTCAGAATCGTAAGAATAGCCTGCGCGTCGTCGTCGACCAGAAAAAATCGGACACGAGAATCGTACGTGTATTTCATGAATCCGATCAGATAGTCGGATCTGGCTCCCGGAAGCAACTATCGGACATGTATTTTGACCCAAAGACGTGAATATGTCCATAAAAATTAAAAATTATAATTTGACTATATTTTGTATGTAGCAACGCTGATACGACTATTGTATTATCTGTGGACCGCAGCGATTGTGCGGTTTGCTCATTTCCCCTTTTCATAAATTAATATTTTCAATTATAGTACATTATGGTAATTGCCAAAATACAGTCCAGTTCTCTATAAACATATTATATTTAGTGAAATTTATTATGCCCGGAGTACATCCGGACCAGCATGACCCAACCGTTAAAGGCGCTCACCCTATTTCCGCCTGACAAAAGACTGTTGAGTACTTTTTTCAGGCGGCCAAAGAAGCGCTCCCTCAACTATTGTTCATGTCAGTCTCATTGATGCATAGCGCCTCCGACATGCCCAAGTATTTGTAGGGTTCGGTTGAGGAGACATATCTAAGTTGTATGAAATCCGAGAATTGGGTTCCCTCGAATTCCATAATCCTCCCTCGCTTTACATGCATGAATGCACATTTGTCCACACCAAATTCTATCCTAATGGAATTACTGAAAGTTTTAGTTACCTTCAGTAACTCCAGCAGTCGCATTATTATTAGTATAATATTGTTATTTTTTTATCTTATCTGTCTAGCCAAATATTTGGTTTGTATTTGCATATTTTATCATCGATATTTCCCAAAGGAGTAAGGAGAGCTTATTATTATGTAAATGGGGCTTGTGTAAGCCACCGCCAAACTTTTTGAATAACACATAATAAGGTAAAGACACCTAATTCCGCGGTGTTTTCACCATAACTAGAAAGAACAATAAAAATTAAGTATTTAATATACCTTTCTGTAGAATTGGCTATTTTTATCAGAAGTATTATATATCTTATTTTTGAAATGTACTCACAGTTTGACAATAAAAGTTTATTAATAATGTCAAATTATTTAAAAATATGAAGAAGTCCGAAGCACCTAATTCCGATGTAAAAATCCTAATTCCGATGCATTTGGTTCCTAATTCCGAGTGTACAAAATGCAAAGGAAAGGAGGTGGGGAGAATGATACATGATGTTCAAAAAATCAAGTCAATTTATCTTTGTTTGTCTTTGGATCAGTCTCAGACTCTGTCTTACATGATTATTAATATGGTACCACAATATGTAATTTACTTAGATAGGAATTCGGGAATATTGTACTGTCGAGAAAGTTTATAAACACTACTGCCATTATGAATTGCTGTAATAGCATTTTGGAGATCCTCTTCCGTGTATTTTTTTCTTGGCTTCATTCTCCTACAATAAAACAATTATAATAATCAAACAATTTTATTAAAAGTATATAATATATAAGTATAACTATATCTGAGTATATCGGAATATGAAAGTTATTTTAAAGGGAACATTTATATTCTTGCAGTTACTAAAACAATACTAAAGTTTTGAACAAGCTGCGTAAGATAATGAACACTCTGTATTTAACGTGTGCCAATACCACGGAATTAGGTACTAATATAACCTTATTCCGACTTAAATACATCGGAATAGCGTTTTATAATACTAAATCAAGATTTCTAATTCCGAGTAACAAAAAGTAAAGAATTTTTTAATATTAAACAAATAAATTAATGTTCAATTGCGACATCTTTGTAAAAATATACAAAGCTCACTCAGGATTATATCAGAACACATTAATAACTTAATTTACTGTTCTTAGCTTTTCCATACAACGAATTAATAAAGTACCTAAACAGGCAATCTTTGACCTGCTATAATTAGTAAATGCGAAGCCATAGTGTACCTTGGAAATAGATTTTTATATCTATTGGTTATTTAAGTACTCAGAACTAAAATATTAAGTTCGTAATCATAAATCTGCCTTCAAAAGGGGAATGCCAAGATTTCCTTTACGACTCGGCCAGAAAGAACAAGAATGAAACATATCTTATTAAAAAGGGCAAATATTGTAGAATGTATTACAATAACAACATTTCCGCTGGAAGTACACCAAGAAAAGTCATAGGTCGATAAAGTTGACCTTAATAGTAGATTTTTAACTTAGGGAAGAAAAGTAATTCGAAAATCGAACTAACACTTTCTTTATACTCCGTCTACATTTTCATGACTAATTTTTTTAATCCTTGTCATATTGATAGACCTTCAATATTTTTGTAAAAATCTTAATATTATTGTTTGATTAATTCATTTAATTATGTAAATAACAAAATTAAACCATTTTTGGTCAGAATAATACCTAAATAACCAAACCAAAACCAAGTCAAAATAAATATTATATTATTTTGAATTTGGCGTTTATTGACGTTGCCATGGCAACGATGATAAACCATGCATGTCTTAATACCAAATTATATAAAAATATACTTTTACTAAACAAAGTATTTTATTTAACAAAAATCTTGCCCAACCGGAATTCATAATATTGTATTCACGATAAGGAACATTTAATATGGTTTCTTACTTCGATACAGATACTTACTTTGTCTCATAATTAATCGTAAGAAACAAGTGGAAGTTATTTTAATTGTGACAAAGGTGTTGTCGCCATTAAAATAAAATCATAACAATATTCGATTTTAAACGTAATCGATTATCAAGTACCTATGCATATCATCGAATGGAATATAAAATAAAAAAATAAATATAGGCACTTATTTCGCTACATAAATAGTTGATAGTAATAATAGCATGTTTGTAAATTATTTCATAATATTACAAAATATTAATTTTAAATTAATATACCTAAATCAAAGAGATTAATTAAATATGTTAACTAACATTTGAACGTGTTTGGTGTTATTTATTTTGTTTCGTATAAGAAAAGTAGCCCGTTTAAGATAAATCACAACAATAGTGACAAACGTGTTGTGTTATAGTGGTTACTAGGATTATTCGTAACAGCTTATTACTAATAAAGCTTAGTACTATAATTTATAGCTAATAATGGAAGAGCACAATTCACTTAACACATTATTCAAAAAAGAAAACGTGAATAAAAAATAAATACTTGTGTAAATAAAATAAATAAATAACATGATATTATTGTGATATAATTATTTACAATTACATTATTGTTTCATAGTTGTAATCGATTTATAAATGTAATTTTAGTATCGATATAATTTTATTTTTAATCTGTGCAACATTTCTATTTGTAGTTGTAGCTATAAAGCGTTGAAACCATTGGTTGAAACTTACTAACCAAAACATTGAAATACTATTTAAAATGACTATCCGACGGTGTACTTCTCCAGACTTTATTTATATTACATAAATCTTACAAAAAATAAACGCGAATTATCAAAATTACGGCATGTCAGTTCATACTACTTTGTAATGGCCGGATCTTGGCATTCCCCTTTGAAAAAAAGTCAACGTCTATTAAATTGCATTTCCGTGGTATACATCGGTATTTAGGAACCAACTAAAATATTTGGCACCTAATGCCGCGGTATTTTAAATACGTTTTATCTCCTCAATTTGTAAAGAAAATATTAAAATGTTAACTGTTTTCAATAAAAAATATAACCCTTCCAATATTTCAACCTAAACAAAAACTCACACGGTATAAAATTATCATACAAAACACTATTTAGCAAATCGTATTAATCACGTGCATAAGGTCCGAAATGTATGAAGCGCGCGTTCGAGTCAGCTGCTAGCGTCAAACTTACTGTTTATTTTAAAACGTTAAAGCACCAAAGCACTCTTTTGCTCATATAAACTTAAACAGATAAATTATTAATTGATTAATGTATCTTGCAAACAAAAAGAACTTGTAAATTGCTTGAAAACGCCGTTATTCTAAATACATCGGAATAAGGTGCCATTTTTAGAACCCCTCGGAATTGGGTGCCTTTACCTTAATATGTATCGATAATCACGTATTTTGTTTTAATGCTGCATGAAGCAAGCACTCTGACATGCCTTATTTAATCATTGCCTACATTACTCGACACCGCTAATGTATTCTGTAAGAATAACTCGATTTTCTGGCTCAAACATCAAGTTACTCGTTAACGCCCGGACATTGTGATAGAGGGCGCGGGTGCGGGCGCGACGCTAGGATATCAAACTTATCGGATCAAAGTCAAAGCATTTATTTCAATTAAGCCGGGTCCGCAGCGCCAATTTTCTAACAAAACATGTTATCAAAACAAGTTAGCAAAACAATAAAGAAAGTTTAAGCCGTGGTGTTCTTAAAAAATCGGGAATTTTAAGTGGGAATCCGGGACATCTGGAGACATTTACTAAAGTCGGGAGATATCCCAGAAAATCGGGAGACCTGGCAACACTGATGGCGTCTTCCTCTAGTGAGCGCGAACACGAAATGCGTCACTTCCCCTCCCCGCAGGCGAACGCAGAGGATGTTATCCATTCGTCTCGGCAAACATGTTATTGTGTTTTTGCTAACAAAACTGTTAGGCCACGCCCCTATTCGGTTAGCAAACAATTTTATCCTGTTTGCAAACAAACACGAAAACACGGCGCAGCGGACCCGGCTTTAAATCATTTACAAGCATAACGTAATTGTCGAAAAACAAAGTTACTGCCGCGGGCTTAGCCGCGGGCTAAACGGGCAATAAACTCCATGGTTACTCTTCTTCATCAAATATTTACAAAAAGTTGGTTACATAGTGAATAAGAAAAATAAAGAGAACTCAAACTCAATACTCATTTATTCTAAATAGACTAGAATTACTTAGTTCTTTTTGAGCGTCAATGTTACAATAGACAGTTCACAAAAAAGCTCTCCCTTCACCGCTTCCTAGTGTTTATGCTGTGAAGAAGAAACAGCGCAACAAACTCCCCAGCAACACAGTTGTGTCTGTCAGGTGAATAACTTAACGAGTCCATACAAAGAAAATATTTTTTACAATAATAAAATTTGGCAAATAAAGGAAAAGTTATGATTAAAATTTAAAAAAAAGTATATACAATGCAAAATAATGCTATGTTTCTCACAATTTCTGTTTGACCACATCATGAAGTAGCCGTGCGTTTAGCTGATCATATCGTCAAACGCTGATTATTCATTGATCTGGCCAGGCCATATCATGATGTGGGCAGCGAGTATTGGCCATTTCATGAAATACAACCATTTCATGAAATGGTCGGCCATATCATGAAGTGATCAATTCTACGATCTGGCCACGACATGTATATTAGGTAGCATAGAAAAAGAAATCAATTTATTTAATAAATTTAATCAAATGAGCCGATTCCGCATCCGCTAACGCGCCGCTCTTCCACTGTGTGCAGATGGTTAGTCCACAAGCACACTTCGGAGCACACAAGCACATGGGTTCGTTAAAGGCCGACGTATCTATCAAGATTCTTTCCATTCAAAGCCAGTCAATTTAAATGAAAATTGGTCTTAAAGTCGTGCGACTCTTCCTTAAGTTGAATTTCAGTCTCTTTCAGTTCATCTTGATTGATTGTTGCGGTTCATGAAATTCCTGCTGGAAGCAAACGTGTTGCTTATTTTAATACATTTCCTTGCAAAAAGGTCTTATTAGTCTAATGCTATACAACGTTATTTTTAGTATATACGAAAACTGCCTGAATATGTGTTTTTTTTTCAATAAATCTCCAAGTTACACCGTAGTTTATGTCGCGTTAAGTTCCCTAGTAAAGTGTGAAATGCCTGAGATGTGCTATGCAGGGGTTGTCTATTACACGGAAACTGACCGAGCGGACCATCTCAAGCCTCAATGTGTCTATTCCCGTCAACTGTTATGGGTAGAAAAACTACTGAAACAAAATTGAAATATTATTATATGAAAAAAAAAATGTGGTGTAAAAAATACGTCAATCGATTCTCCTAGTGATTCTGAACAAACTAGTTTCAGGTTTAGTATATACTAAAACTAAACTTGTATAAACAGACTAAACTAGCTGTTCTCGTTCTCTTGCGGAGCCTGTGTCAACGTAAATAACGTGACTACAGCGCCATCTATCGGATCTTAAAATAAATAAACCATCGTCCCGACAAAACAATAGGGTATTTTTACTCTTTATGAGAAAAAATCTAAAAATATATTATTGAGATAGCTTAGGCAAATATCAGTCGGAAAACATTAGTTTTAGTTCTTATGCAAACTAAATTTTAAAATTCAATTCAAAGGTTTCTGTTTTTTTAATCTGTGTCATAACACCATTAAATAGTAGTCGCCATGTTATTACGTCATACGGCTATGTAAACTTAGAAGTGTCAACTGCCAACTAAACAATTAACATAACATACAAAATATCAAAAGCCACAGCGATTACGAGTGTGTTGGACAATTAGAATGCGGATTTGAAGGAATGTAATCCCGTTCACTACTAAGAGCGGTTATCCGTGAAAATACGGATATAAAAATCTCGGACCGAATTCGGATACTGCTTACGCACCAATCCGATCTTTGATCCAAATCCAAGCAATTCAGGGGCCATCTTTGGCATTTGTCCGATTTGAATCCGAGGTAATGCGAAAGCGTTCATACAAACAGTACTACGGCTACTTCAGTCCGTCAATATTTCTTCAGAATTGGAGATTCACGGATGACGGAGAGAAATCGGATGACGGAAGTCGGATCTAGTACGTAAACTACCATACAAATAGTTCTATAACTACTTCGGAACGTATTTTCACGGATGCTCTTATGCAACGAAATCTAGAAATACTCGTACAATCTACAAGTTGGCGATCGACATCGATTGTGTGCATGGCTCAGTGCACTTCAAACTTCGAAGTGCGGGCCAACTGCGGGACAAGTACATTAGAAGTTTACAACAACAAGAACTTACCACTCAGTCAACTGTGACCCCTATGTTAAATACCCCATTCCACGGTATAATAATACAATGCACAGTCTTGAAATGTTTACCACCCTAAGGTCTATAAGTGCTTGCAGATTACTTTTTCCTAAGGTCGCTCGGTCTCTCGCAAAGAATTGACAGGGCAAAGATATTTTTTTCTTAATTGACACAAAAAGGTTAATTTAAAGAGGCTATGTATTAGGTAGCATAGAAAAAGAAATCAACCTATTAAGTAAATTCAATCAAATTCGCTCTGTACAACTTTTGACTAGACACACACACCTAAAAAGGAGTTCATAACATCAAAAAGTGTTAACAAAAGTGGTTTGTGTGTATAACAAAAGTGTTAACAAAAGTGTGTGTTTGCAAAGGCAGCAAAGTAAAGGGTTTTTTTATCTCGTAGAACAGGAACTGTTTTTTCAATAAGTTCAAAATCCTGAGCGTTAGCGAGGGAATCAAAAGAGCACGAGGTGAAAAATCTTTGCATTCGAGTGCAACACGTAACTTTTCATCCCACCTCAGCGAGGAAATGGCTTAATGTAAAAAAAAAACTTCCTCGTCGCTAGAATCACTCATTTTAGGTTTTTCACTTGTGTTCAAGGTTCTTGTTTTTAACCTAAGGTTTTAACAATATGACGTGAAAAGAAATAGGCGCGTGTAAAACAACAAAAAAAAAGTAATAAGTACATCAAGTAGGTTCCGAGTCTGAGTTTTAACAAATTAAAAAAGGTTGTATGATAAATTCGGCATCATGGAGGTAGAAGTAAATAGGTTTAATGAAGTTTTGAATTCACAAACTTGGTGCACACGATGTTCTAAATTCAATTTACTTTATTTATCCTCTAGCGGATAAAAACGGCTTTTGCACTCAGATATCGAAGAGCACAAATACTTTTTCCGAGATGAGAATAGAATAGAATAGAATCATTTATTTGTTAAACATAGGTATTGACATTTAAGATCTTAAATAATTAGGATGGTAGAGCACTATTTTTTTTATTTTTTTTTTTACTTTATTTACAGGGCTTTGTCACTTAGCGACCACATCGCCCAGTGCGGGAAAAGTAGTGCACTATGTTTTGCCATTAATGACATACAAATGTTGAGTAGGTACAGAAACAATATAAAAATAGCAAAAAAAACTTAAAACTAAAAAGGAAAAAAAATAGGAAAAATAATGTAGGTACGTATAAATTATAGTGATTTGTCATTTATAAACTCATCTATTGTATAGTAGCATTTCTCAAGCAATAAACCATTAAGAGCCTTTTTGAATTTTTGTAGAGGCATACATTTTATTATTTTGGGTATTTTATTATAAATGAGGGGATGAAAATTACTAAGCGCTCTTCTTAGTCCACATTATTGTGCAATTATGGAACCATACTGTGCGTGGCCCGACACGTACTTGGCCAGTTTGTATGAGTTTCTAAGCCCTCGTTGTTTACACGTAAAAACAAGTTGTCACAACTTGCAACAAGTTGCAAACAAATTGTTTAAAGGTATTTTTAAAGTAGTAGTACTTGTTTTTAACACGTAATAAATATGTATAAAATCGTCGGTGCACTTGCCAAAATCCATACGTGCCCGGCCAAAAAATCTGACAGGTGCACGAAAACTACAAAAAAATGTTTTTGAGCCTTATAAAGTAAAACTAAAACAATATGTTTATCACAGTATAAAACAAGATGTTTTGCTAGCGTTTTTAATTTTCAGATTTTTCTTAAACTTATTAGTTATCAGATAAAACAGCCCGCTTCCTGAAAATTTGATAAAATCCACATATATGGGTTATGGCAAGGGCACCGACGAAATATTTAAAACAAGTGTTTTAAAGATCTGCATACACGAATATCACTTAAAGTATGCCAGAGAAATATTTTTTTCGAAAAAAACTCAGTTACATGTAGAACATCATGTTTTATACCTAGGTGTAAACGAGGTGTAATAAGGAATAAAGAGCAACACACACAATACGCACGTTTAAAGACAAACTGTTACGAAACTAGTAACATATTTTTGGAAAATCGTGTAAGACGTCGTCTTATGTTAATCATAATTAAATTCCGCTATCTACCGAGATATAGTTGAAGTAGTACTGTGAGCAGAATGTTGTAACAGATGGTGTTAATTAATAAACTCGTAAAATTATACAGCGATTTGAAATGCCGCAACAGAAGTTATTGCAGTATATTAAAATATCTATCTAATGACATATGGTATGTCTACACCGTGCGCTTTCATGTTCATCTTGTGCTTTCAACTTTCAATTCCTCTTGCGTCAAGCGCATGCAATATTGATTGCCATAAGACACATGCAGCTTATCGTCTACACCGGTACGCCTCGGTCAGTCGTCAAAATGGACGCGTGTGAACTTATAACCATCTGTTCATCTCGCTCATCTTTCTTATACTTATAATAAAAAAAATAAACAAATAGATTTACATACTAAACCGTTTAAAGAATGCAAAATGCTGCTGATTAAATGGATAAATAAGTTATGCTACGACCAAGTATAGAATCTTCTATTCCAAACCGCTTCCGTATAAAACAACCAGATACACACACACACATAGTTACACACACACGCACGTACACTAACAGACTAATGATAATAAATAATAATTATAAATTCAAAAACTTTTGTAACTTAGATACTTTTTACACTTTTGATAATTTTTTAAACTTTAATTTTAACTTGAGTAGCATGTTACACTAAATTGTAAGATATAAAAGAGCGGCGCCTCCTGGCACAGGCATCTATAAGCTTAAAAAGAGACGCCACCACTGCATAATATAAGTACAACGTGTAATAATGAAATAAAACATTTTTTATTTGATTTTTGCTCTGTGCGGCATATTTAGACGGATTAGCGTGCGCTAGGGGCATGCGCTTTTGTCAAACTAGATGAACATGAAAGCGCACTGGTGTAGACATAGCTAATACGTATGGTTATTATTGGTTCCTAGAACAGCTTCCATACATTTTCGCCGATTCTCTTTTTATCATTAAAACTTTGTAACAAGTTTTGTTTTTTTATTTACAGAAATAAGAAAAAAAGTGCCCGCATAAACACAACAAGCTAATCGAAAATAAGGAATGACATAACATACCATCAAGCCTGTATTCTCCGAAGGGTTGGGCAGAGATGTATAGTACACTCTCATTTCGGCGAATAAGGAAGGAGAATTTTATTAATGTTATTTCCAAAACTGGTACAACAAAAGCTTATACATATTACAAAAATATACAGCATAAAACTTGCAGTATATTTTTCAATTATCGCTCTGTACCAACGATTTAAAGCCTTGTAGCCTTTATAACAATTTACGGCGCACTTGTTAATAAAGTTTAATAGGCCAGAGCCAACTAAATGTATTTCCTTTTTCTTTTTTTTTGGATAATCCTCCTGGATACCCTCCGCCTGGGGAAGGCGAAGGGTATCCTGATAAACATTTCGAGTCCAGGGCTGTACCTTAAGGATTTATTGTAATGTATAGATAGATTAGAATTACTTAGATCTTGTTGAACATCAATGTTACAAACGACGGACTGTCTCTTGTAACATTGACTAACGCGGCATCCTACGTGAGCGATCTAGAAGCGACGCGAAGCGGCGTGGCGCGACGCGAAAACAACAAACAGTCGATACCTATTGAAGTGACCTACGTGAACAAACGCACGCGGAGTGCGGTGCGGCGCGGCGCGAAGCGAAGCGAACGCGATCAATTGGCTTGATATTTTCGCGCGAACTGGATGCAGTGCCGTACAGTGCTACCGAATGGAGGCGGCGCGCGGCGGGCGGTTCGCAAGCTCGTAGGATAAAGCCGCCGCTTCGCACCGCATCGCATTGAATTCGCGTGTCACCGCATCGGATCGCTTCACAATTCGCGTCGCTTTGAACCGCCTACGTAAGACGCCGCGTAACAACGCCCGCCCTTCACCGCTTCCTAGTATTTATGCCGTGAAGAAGAAACGGCGCAACAAACTCCCCAGTAACACAGCTGTCTGTCAAGTGAAGTATCTTGAAGTATCCTTAGGATGGAAACGAGTGAACTGAACAAAAAAATATTAATTTCTCTGTTTACCCGACTTCAACAAGATGGAAGTTATCAATTCGATGTGTTTTTTTTCTTGTAATGCTCCTTCTTCTTTGGTATTTATGGAACGATTTAAGTATGTAATTGTTTTTTATATGGTGCGGAATATTCTAGAGTTGGTCCCGAATGAATTTCATTAAGTTTGGTTGAGTAGTTTTTTTTATACAATGATATTAGTCGTTTGAAAATGACCTTTATAAACGACGTTCTAGTTGTAGTAGTGGTCCACGAATTTGAACACTATTGAAATTATAATTTGTGGCACAGTTGTATTAAATAAAAACCATAAAAAAATCCGACTTGAACAAACTGAAAGTAGTAAAATATTTTAAAATTAACAGTTTCACAAGTCGGTGTCTTCAATTTGTTTCAGCGAAGAATTGTAACAACTTCTGAAACTGTTATTTTTATAATATGGTAATTATTTTACTCTTTTCAGTGTTTTTGAAGTCGGTTTTACCTTTTTATTATAAACACTTTCCTGCAACAGTGTAGATACAACAAACCAGGAGCCCAATTCTACTAACAGAAACGTTTATCAATTGCAACTTAACCGTTTATTCAGTTTTCGTTTACAAAAACTATCAAATTGCCACAACTGCGAGTCATACTAACCTTGGCAGTTCTGCACCCATGACCCATCTGATGGGGAATTATAATAGAATAGCCTCACGAACCAATAGCATCGACATATTCTCTAACTCTTTTCGACAATTCCGTATGAGACTAATAGCCAATCTGGGGGCTCAAGGTGATTCACCTTGTTCCACGCGCTCAACAATCCACTGATAATTGCACCCACTACTATTGCTCCAGTTACCATTGCATAATTTTACCATGTTTTTATTTGGAATCGTGTTTTTTTTTCTTTCTTTTCCCCCCTTGTTAACTTTAGATTCTTAATTCTGTTTGCTGTTAATGTTAATCCTAAGACTATGTTATTTGTGGTATATTTTAAGTTTAATTTGTGTATTCTTTAATTTGAGCTTTTTAATGTTATAGTCCGTAACAAATACTGTACTAACAAATATCACTTTATCTTTAAGTTTTTTACAAGTGCTGTGCACTTCTGTAAGTGACAAATTCACCATGTCGAAAAATGTATACAATGTATTCTTGTGTGTTTTAGTGAATAAGTCATTGAAGTGCCATAACAATAAATAAATAAATCAAATTGTTTCACAACAAAAACAAAACCAAACATTTTGAAAGAACGATTCCGTTGACATTGATAAAAGTTTCTGTTAAGAATTAGCCCCCAGCATGTAGTTTATTTTATAATTCTTCTAGAAACTACTTAAGTATTTGTTCACCTTAGTAGTAAAAACTTACCTCCAGCGGTATAACTCCACAAGTCACGCAGACATCAGCCAACGCGAGGTGCGTCATCATCAGGTCCACTCTAGACTTCCGTCTCCTAGACCTGGCCAGACTGACCAGCACGGCCACGTTGCCCACGCCACCGACTGCCAGAAGTATGCCATACGTCACAAGCACAGGTCCCTGGTCTCGGAGCACAGACTCCGTGATATTCGTGCTGGATGTAGTAGCCCCGTCGAAGTAGTCCCAAAACTTTTTGTCGATCTCCGAGGTTGTGATTTGAGGAGGTTCATCCTCGTAATCGTAGTTGTTTAATATCATTTTTAGGGATGGTATTACATGTTACAGTAAAAAAAGTTAAGGGTAAAACTTTTAAGCTTTGTATAAGGTTAAACTTTTGAAGATTAATTAAAAACTTTTTGAGTTGTTCTAAGTTTCACTTTATCACAAACACGCACCGTATAAAAGTAAAAAGTTGTAAAAAATTACGAAAATATTTTTGAAAAGTTTTTATTTTAAAAATATTTTTACTTTTTATTTTATTTAGTTAGATTCCAATTCAAGTACGAAAACTTTTATAAAATAACCATCCAATTCAATTTACGTATTTAACTGAACGAACCACCAAACACACGCGAAAACACGAAACTCTTCGTAATAATTCGTACACTTTCGGCCCGTGCGTGAACGCGACCAGCCTTCGCGGCTACGCAACTACGACTGCCGCTACGAAGCTACGGCGTAGAGATGAAAAAGTTGTGATAACAAATATTGAATTGCATTTTATTAGTTATCCTCTTTTACTTAGCATAATATTTCAATTAGCTTTTATATTTTTGTAATATGTCTTGTTTTTCTGTGTCCTTTGAGTTAACTCGGGATATGAATAATAAATACAGCGTGGTGACTTCAAAGCATGCCGCATATTTTTTTTCCCATTTTTTTTGTAAACATCGCAGATATTCGGTCGCATAACTTTGGCATGTAGTGTCGCTATACAAAGGACAACCTTTTTTCGATCAAATGTCAAGCAAAGTCAATACAAATATTTGTATGAAAGGATATTCGAGTAAGGCAAACCTCAATGGAATATTAGATTTATCGATCTCCATGGTAAATATTACGTGGGAGAATATTTTGAAACTAGGTTCTATGTTGCTACTCATCATCTGCCTAGCCTTTTCCCAACTATGTTGGGGTCGGCTTCCAGTCGAACCGGATGCAGCTGAATATCAGTATTTTACATGGAGCGACTGCCTATCAGACCTCCACAACCCAGTAACTGGGTGATACGATACTCTTGGTAAGACTGGTTGTCAGACTTTCTGGCTTCTGACCAACAGTAACGACGGTCAAAGATCTACAAATGACAGCCGGGACCAACGGCTTTACGTGCTTTCCGAGGCACGGAGGAAACTCGCTATGGTAAATGGTCATCCATCCACAGACCAACCTCGGCAAGCGTGGCTTAACCCGGAAGATCGGTCTATGCGGCTGTAATTATTTAACCACGAGCTCCTCTTCTATGTTGCTACTATGGGACGAAAATTAATCAGTGCGATGCGGATGACGCAACGCAACGCATCAGATACATGCGTTGTCGCACCGCGCCACCCGCAACGCTGCAGTCACGGCGAGGCAGTAACAACATCATATCACCATGTTTTTGCGTTGCGTATGTGGTGCCGCAAATAATAATGTATTTTTATAGGAGAATGTTTCAAAGTTTCAAACACGTGTTCTACTTAACCTAAAGTCATGAAATTTGCTGCAAAGGTTTAATAAGCAATATGTCATAAAAGGCACTATCAGTGTGTTATTCGTCACTTACTTACTTATACTTCGGAATCATCCATAATGCAACTAGCTTAAGTGGGACTTATTGACTTTTACAAGTCAGTTTTAGTGTATTTATTCGTCACTTAATTATTTATACATCGGAATCATCCCTATTGCAAATATTTTAAGTGGTACTTATTGACTTTAACGTGGTAGTCTTTAAATTAATCAAAGTCGTAATTGCCATTTATGACCTACTTTTCTTGTGGAATATTGCACAGTATCCAACTTAAAATTATCGGATTAACACCACTGTTGTCGTACCTCGTAAATTTTGTAGATATGTGTTTTTACAGATGCTTTAAAAACATCAAAACTAGGTGCGCGGATGCAAAAGGTAGGTCTTATGGAGAAGAAATGGCAAGAAACTTCATGGATACTCATTTTAAAATACTAGATCATGACAATTCCATTAGTGTGAGAGATCGTATGAGAATAATGCAGGTTAATATAAGAAATAAACTTATATAATAGTAACCAATAGAAAAATACGCCTTTTAGGATTGCCTTAGCAATTAGCAAAGTAGAATACGGGCTGTTCCCAGCACTTTTCCCGCTAGATGGCGCTGAAATCATTATTTTGAGTTTATTTCGTTTTATGTGAAATCTGAGCATTACTAAGTTGTAGAAGTAGTGTTCGCGACACCTGGTCATTACCTTTTAATGAACTTGATCATAACAATGCCTCAAAATCCACCCAATTTGACACAGAATCCCATAATAACATCTGTCATTGAATTTTTACACACACACATAGACGTATTCCCTACGTTTACAAAGTTTACCACTAGATGGTGTGTATTTAAAAAAGGGCTAAAATATTTTGTAGAAATACTCTAAATAGGGGTAGGCAGAACGACACCTACGATAAATTAAAACTAGTACTATTTTAGGAAAATAAAAGTTATATTTTAAGGCGTAAAACATTTAATTGATTAATAAAAAAAGGAAATAAATAATGTCAAATATACACAGTAAAATATAGTTTTATTTTATTACCTAAGTTTTTAGTAAAACAAAAATCTAAATCTTTATTGAGTTCAATAAGGTATTATTTCACCTTTTATAGTAAATACAAATTAAAAGCTTTATACAATGATTATGTAGATTCTAAACAAACTACTACAAAAAAAATTCAATTGAACAAACATTATTTCTTCTTGTCTTGAAACCACTGCTTCACAGGTGCTACAAAGAAAAATAACTTTACTTAGTATATTTGTAAAAAATAACTTTACGTATATTAGTACCAGCGTCACCATCATTGATTTTGAAGTTAGATTTCGGTGAGGTTGGCGGTGTTCGATTTAGCGGCATATTGGGCGTTCAAATGCACCAAAAGCAAAATAAAGCAACAATGAATGCGGATTTTTCTTTAATTAAGCAATGTTGCAAGCAGCAATTTGTGCAAGTATTAATTATAATATTTCAGAAATTTCTCCAATTTTTTCGTAAAAAATCTCAGATTTTTCTGGTATTTTAGCAGCATAATAAAAAACATTCCAAAAAGTAATGTGTTTTGCGGAGGTTTGAACTTGATAGTCACACGATCACGTTCACTTACAGTCCGGCCCATGTGCCATCGGACCAAGTCGTCGTTACTAAGAGAGTTGAAAATAGCGTTCTATTTAATAAAAATAGGTACTGTAGCTGCAGGTGCAAACCTTGTCCTTGCATTCACTTTCAAGGACACTTGGCCCGGCGCACGCTAACACGATTTTTTATAACAACTTGTCTTGATTTGCTGTTGATAATTTTGATAATATTGTTAATTGTGTGTTGTAATTGTTTCAATATTTTATCACTGAGATGGTAATCACTAATTAATTGATCGTTTCACTGATAGTTTACACAATATTTTGCAGTTTAAACAATTTTTTTTGAATTTAAAACACGGAACGTTCAAAAATACGTCTGCTCGCGACGGCATCTCGGCGGGGGGCTATATGCTTACAAAGTATTCTTTACCTGGTAAAAACATACCCCAAGATTGCTTTTTCACGAAATTTAATGTTGTGGTTACTTTGGTGACTTACTGAATAATTTAATTCATGGTTGACCATAAAATATACATAATGACAACATCGACACGTAGGTAGGTACGTAATTAGTATTGTAACGAGATTGCAGCGTCTAAAACCCAACTCACGGGCCAACTTGCTGTTTCTAATACTTACCGTCGAAATATACCTAGGTAATTTTATTTTACAATAAAATTGCGTATTTTGAATAATTAATAAAATTATTTACCTACCAATAATAAATTGCAATAATTATATTCAATTGAAATCAATTACATAAGTACCTACTAGACATATTGCAATTTGAATAAATTAAAATTGCATACAAAATATAACACGCAACAAATTCCGCGCGCAAATCCTAGTGCATCAACATTACGTTCAACAAATTGAAAATGTACATGCATTCGAATCATAGTCAAATTAGCTGGCAACGCAGCCGCCGTCAAGGTTACAGAAGACCGGCAACGCTGCATATTTTAATATCTATTTACAATATCGCCTGCACGCCATCTATCGCTTACAATTTTAAACTATAACAAACATGGCGCTTAGTTTGCTTGTCAAAACAAACCCACACATGTAAAGAAGTGTCAAATTTTGTCTGAATTTCATGATTGTTTTTCTCAGTAATTAGTGTAAGTTATTTCCTAAAGAGTGAATTCGCGAGCACATTTGATTGTAGAAAAGTGATAAAATGATTCGTTTTAAACAAAGAGTGTCTATTTTTAGCGTATAATCCCTACGAACATTGTATGGACGGTCCATCGGTACATGCACCTTAATCTTTAACTAAATCACTTTTACTATCTTAGTTACCAATCTTCTCATCCCTTAGGGCTATATTTCACCGGGACACCATGGCGGCGCAACCAGTCGCCGCTACCAACAAAATGTATACAGCTCTATAGAGAGTTACTCACCTGGTGTCCGTTTGGTTGCGCAACCAATTTGGTGGCGCGACCAACTCGGACGCGTGCACAGAATGTTACTGGTTGCGCCGCCACGCTGGTCGCGCCACCACTAATTACTATAGTGCTGTATGGTGTCTCACTCACTCGGCCGCCAGTCTGGCCGCCAGTGACGCCCCCACCTCATTGCATGCAACACGTGTGCACTGTTATGTTTTGTCAACGGTACTCATCAAAAGACCTCACGGATATCCTCACATAGCTAAAAAACTTATCCGGATATTTTCTTAGATTGTCGTATATGTTGACGAATTGTCCTTTCTTGCAGCGATCGGCTAAATAAGGATGAACCACCACTGTTTCTTTTTTCTCTTGAACTCTCTTTTCCTACGTAGGTACATACAGCAGTAGTGCTATCTCTTCGAGGTCCATTTTGATACTATCTCCCGTGTCCCGGTGTCCCGGTGAAATATAGCCCTTAGGGCTATATTTCACCGGGACACCATGGCGGCGCAACCAGTTGCGCCACCGTGGTGTCCGTAAGCTACCAAACTAGACACCACAGACACCAGAGTCGCCACACCACACTGAGATAGTATCAAAATGGACCTCGAAGAAATAGCACTACTGCTGTATGTACGTAGGAAAAGAGAGTTCGTCAAGCAGTTTACTGTGTTCCGTCGTGTGAATGTGAGAGCCAGAGGGGTATAGGGGATTCCCTCTATATCTTTGCTGCTTGGATTCGTGTGCTCCATCTTAGACCCTGTCTGCGCTTACCACCAGGTACGACGAGGGTCACATGCGACAAAGGAAAGAAATTAAAAAAAAAAGGTGCACACCCAACGCCCGACTAGTAACAGGCCAGAGAAGGCGGCGCGTCGTGTTCTGCGCGCGCCTCTCTGAAGGTTGTGGGGCAAGGCCCCACAGAAGGAGAGGTCTGCCAGGGGATGGCGGACCGGGGCCTGCCGGGGTTGCGGTGCATGCAGCTGCGAATCCTGCGACCCCGGCCAAAGGTCAGGAGAAGGAACACCGTCGGTTTTTAATCGGTAAGAGTCCAGCATAACCCTTTGTCTTCTCCGGGCGAAGGGTATCCATGAGGATTTTCAGAGGGTAAAAAAAGGGTTGATCTACACGATGGCTGATGCATTCATACCATCTATTGGGACAGGTCCACTCAAACTGCTCTGAAACTTTCCTCAAAAGGCCAGTCCAGGCGTTGCTCTGCATGGACCTTACACAAATTTTTATGTCTGGACTCTGGACTTTAAAAAAGTCCTTGACCCCTGAGTTTGTTTCGGCCTTTCTTCTCAGAGCTAGTCAGATAGAAAACGCCAAAGCTTTAAAAAAAAACAAACCGACTTGTAAAAGTTATTTTAAAATATGCAATTTGCAATCTCATTTCTTCGTTCGGATGCCGCGCCGGGTGCAAGCGGTTTGAGCCTAGTCAACCGGAAAAATAATCTTCTATACATATAATAAATCTGTAGACATGGCGTGTCTGTACATAGCAAATATTTTGAAAAAACCTGGTTGGGATGTTAAACTATAACCAATAGAACCCATTTTTAACATTTTTGGAATTTTTGTCTGTTTGTCTGTTTATCTGTTTGTCTGTTTATCTGTTTGTCTGTTTATCTGTTTATCTGTTTGTTTGTTCAAGCATCACGTAAAAACAACTGATCCAATGTTGTTGACTTTTATAAATAAATATTGTGCTTATCTCCAAGTAACATATGTTTTTTGTTTTATCGCAATCGGTTCACGCAATCAAAAGTTACGCGAATTTTAAGTTTTCTAGAAGAACTTAGTATGTATTTGTGTATAAGTACCATTTCTTTTCAATAGATGGCGTTACGTGTATCAAATCACGTTGTGAGGAAATATAATCAACGAATATATTACTATTCTCAGTCTACGGAAGGTCTATTGAAATGCTATCCGAAGAAGGTACTAACTAAGCTTTTATAAAAAAAACGAAGATAATGTTATTTAAAATTTATTAGGTAGGTACCTATCTATACATTCAATTTCATATCTTATTCTAAAATTAATTTGAAATACTCATTTATTTTATTATGAATACTTAAATACGTATTTATAAATCTATTTACTATTAATAAAATTCAAAGTGCACGTTGTCTGTAACTAAATATTTTTCCAAAATTTCGATTCGGTGGTACTTTATTATCGATACAGAAACCTTATCATTTCTTTTTTTAGAATTATTGTGTCTGTTTGTCTTTCCGTCTGGACATCACGTAAAATCCCGTGGATGGATTTTGATGGGACTTTCGCTGATGTGTTGCGTAAAGAGCGACAATTTTGCTGGTACATATATCATCACGCTATTGTTCATAGGAGCCGAGCAGCGGAACATTATTTCCACATACTGCGAAGTATAAGCTTAATGTTCGGATCGTAAAATCGCGTGAATTGATTTTGATGGGCTTGCGCTTATGCTGGTATCTAAACTATCACGCTATTGCTCATAGATGCCGAGCAACGGAACATTATTTCCATATACTGCGTAGTATAAGCTGTAGACTGAAGTAAGTGCTGCAGTGAACGGTCGCTGGCTCAGTGTCCTGCGTTAAAACCTCACTTTAAAAAATACACTTTTTGTAATTTTTTTGGAATGTTTTTATGTATTTTATTTTGTTCATTGTTGTCAGAACTATTCAAAGCCTGTCGTCGCCGTTTTATTAAGTTTATTTAAGCCTTAGGTAATGTCCCAAAACACATAGCCGTGAAGGGAACTTTCCCTTCACGGCTATGTGTTAAAATACTTACTTTAAATATTAAAAATTGCAAATTTCACTCAAAGGTGACTTCATTTTATTTTTAAAAGTAAGAAATATTGCCTTTACTGATTTTTTTGCCGGAACCGGGAATCAAACTGACAAAGCTATACCATCTGGTGGCACCTGTTGATAATATCTTTATGGTCAATAATCAGGATCAAAACTCTCCAACAAACACACTGTTTTAAATTGAACGAAGTGGAAAAAATAAGAACTATATCAACAATTACTAAGTGCTTGAATTTAAATGTTCAAGTTAGTTAGTCAATTTTCGTTTTATGGTCTTCCATCAATTTCAGACACAATGTTTATTGGAGCGATTTAATCCGTATTATTGATCCTATCGATTGGTGAAATAAAAATACAGATGATATTTTTTCGCATTTGGGTTGGTTAGATTTCCAGATCAAACTTTTTGGAATCTTTGAAAGCAGTACCTATTTCTAACTTATAAAAATAAAATGAAGTCTTCTATAGGTGAAATTTTTATACATTTAAAGTACTTTCCTATTCCACACCTCGAATGAAATCATTTTATAGACTGCACTGTGTAAAATATTTTGATTTAGTTCGCCGATTGTGACTAGATGGCGTTGAAGCCATTTTTGTATCGCCATAAGGTTTCGTTACATTATCACAATAAATATCAATATTCAATTATAATCCATTTTAGCAAGGAAATGTATGGAAATAAGCAACGCGTTTTTAGTATTATGGTTATATGAACCTTTACGGTCAATCATGAAGAGCTGAAACTCTACCTAAAGAAATGGTTTAAAAGATATAAGTGCCTTGGTGGGACACCTTTGTCTATTATTATAATAAATGGAATACATATACATTATTTAGTTATTGCGACACAATGTTGTTTTCCGAGTTCCACGCGGACGGAGTCGCGGGCACAGCTAGTATAGAATATAACAACGGCCTTTTAGAAATCCGACAGCAGTATTAAATGATTTAATTACGGTTTTTGGTTTTCCGCTCGAGAAACATTTTACCTTTTTATACCTTTACGTAAAGCTGTTTGTCGGGATAATGATTGAACTTTATTTTCTCACAAGAATTTACAAAAATTCACTCATTGAAAAATGTTTAAACATTAAATTACAGTGAACATACAGAACTTAAATTAAAATTATTAAACATAATCCACAAATATTATAAACCTGCTCAAAAAAACTCTTTAACACTATTATGATATATTTTTCTATAGTTGTATAATATCATTTTAATTGTAATTATGTAAATATTGTTTGTGTAAATGTATATTATGTTACAGCGAAAGTAATAAATCCGGATATTATTTATACTATCCAGCCATTATGTATAATATCTACTCAATTTGGTCGAAGTGATAAATGACACAGAATTAATCACATTAACCAGCTATTATGTATAATATCTTGAGAGACTTGGATAAAGTAGGTAATAAAACCAGCATAGTTGAAGATTATACTTTACTTGACGACGTCTGTGGTCTAGTGGTTCGAGTGTCGGACTGCTGATCACGAGGTCGTGGGTTCGATTCCCACACAACACAAATATTTATGTGATGAACATAAGTGTTTGTGTTGGTCTGGGTGTTTCTTATGTATTATAAGTATGTATTTACAAAAAAAAAAAGTATATAAGTATTATATCCATTGTCTAGTACCCATAGTACAAGCTCTGCTTAGTTTGGGACTAGATGGTGCTGTGTAAAAAATGTCCCAAAAATATTTATTATTATTATTATTTGTAGGTATCTCTCGATGATCACGGCTCATCTTCCATGCGGAAGATGTCCGGTCCTTTGGAAGGCATACACGGGGACACAGGTCCAACGCGCAGAGGCCCCTTGGACCTGTGTCCCCGTGTATGCCTTATTATTATAAAGTTTAAAAAAATTAATATATCCACTGCCGGCACCCAAAATGGACATCGGTGGCGGTAATAAGTTGTTTGGTAGGTTAGGTTTTAGGCTAAACACTGTAACTTGTCTTCCAACTGACTAATTTCAAGAGCGAGCGAAGCGAGCTCCTTATTTTGGAGCACCTGGGTTACTTTAAACCCTGCAGACAGAAATAGGAGCCTCGCGCAGCGGGGCTCCGTCGACTCTGCTTTGGAAACCCAAACAACCTTACAAATCCCCTTAACTTTTTCGTTTGTTTTTTTTTTGTGAAAATGAAAGTGGGTGAAGAGTAGTCGTCTCATGAAGAGTTTAAAGAGGCCTTGAAGACGTAAAAATACAGAGTATGTAGTCGGCGCAGCGCCGGTAGCCAGTTTGGTAACCGGCGCCGGCAGCGGAGGCACTACATAGATTATAATTTCACGTTAATTGGGAAAACGTTAACGGGAGGAGAAGCAAGTCGGACCGTATTTATTACTTTGACTAACGATGACCAGCTATTATGCATAATATCCGGATAAAGTGATTAATTTATCACATTGTCTAGACAATTTAGTCACGAACACCTGTGACTGTATCGGTAAAATCTGTATTGTCTGTAATCTTATGAATCTGTGACAAGTGAAAGTGACAAGTGACAACTGTAAACGTAAACGTCAGTAAAAACGTCAGTGGTTGAATGTTGATTTGACTGATGACTATGTTAATAAAAAAGTTTGAAAACATTTAAATTAAATAAATATAAGTATCCAGTGAAGTGTTAACAGTGTTATTAGATCCAATATGTCGGGCACCACGTCTTATAATAACGATAAAGTAGTCTTGGGCGAAGTGGAATACCCGGCGAACGACCCAGCTTCTGGGGCGTTTTTCCAACCAGATTATAAGAAGTAAATAAGTATTTTTTGTATTTTCTGCTGTATATTAACATCTTTAATTCAATAAGATGCTGTATCAATACACTTACTAGTTGGATTTTAGATTAAAATGTATTTTTTGTTTGACTTTTGTCAGTCAATTGTATTGCTTTCACCAAGTATTTTATTTGCATAAATTCTAAAAAGTATTTCAATAACTGTTAACTGAAGGGAATCTCTTCTTTACCACATAATGGGAAGCATGCTATTTAGAAAAAAACACCATGGTTTATTGAATTGTTGTTCTTTAGGAATGAAGACTTAAAATTGATGTTAGATGGATCCAAAGACTCATTGAAACTGGAGGCTATGAAGAGGATCATTGGCATGATTGCTAAAGGAAGGGATGCATCAGATTTGTAAGTATTATTTGCTGGCTTATCTTATATGAGACATCAGGCATTAATAGTACCTAATTCTAGTCCAAAACAATAAAGTAAACAAAATTATTTCCACTGTAAAAAAATGTGTTAGGAATATTGTTTTGCAGAATGTGCCCTCCAAAAAGAGCATCTCCTCATGTATTATTACTACTCTGCTGTACTAAGCTCAAAAGTGGTACTTATCTCAAAAAAAACATAATGTGGATTCTTGGCATTGCATAGCTTATAGAAATATGCATCCAATGAAATAAGCCAAATAGCTGTATCTTATTTAAAACATTCTCACACAACACAAAAGTTTTCCCTACCTCAGTTTTACTACTAAAAACGAAAACTATATTTACAAAACTTCAACTTTCTCAATAATAGCGTTCCCTGTGATACCGCTTTTGCGTTCAGCAGGTCGCGTTTGTCTCTTGTCACACCTGATAGTAAGCGCAAACAGGGTCTAAGATGGAGCACATGAATCCAAGTAACAGAGATATAGAGAGATTCCCCTATACTCCTCTGGCTCTCACATACACACAACGGAACACAGTAAACTGCTTGGCACCAGACTTTAATGTGACGGTGGTAGCTAACTAGGCGGACCGTAAAGATCCTACCACCAAGCAATATAAGATATCTTTCCTCTTGAGACATTTAGAGTAGATGACCTGTGTTGCTAGAACACAGGTGCAGATCTAGCTTTCAAATTAAGTCAATGTCATGGATAGTCGGAATCACAGTCAAGAGATCTTTCAAAATTTTACCAATACTACCTGTATTGGTGAAAAATATTTATTTATTTACGGGGCAAATTAATTATATGCAATAACAAAAAAAATGTAATTTCAATGACGAATTCAAGTTTTGTTTTTTTACAAATTTATTGAATACACATACACCAAGTATCTAGAGCATACGCGATGAATGTTGCTGGTGTCTTTAGGGTGTTCAGTGAGTCGGGAATAGTGAGCTGGACTAGTGGATTTGTATGATGTTGGAGATGCTTTTTGTAAGTTTTAACATAGGATCTAATTTCGTCCTTCACTGTGCTCAATTTCAGGTGATGATGATCCTCTGGCCGCTGAGTTCTTTATGAACCAGTGAGCATCGACTATTTGCTTTAGGATGGAGTCATCTGCTCTATTTTTATTTTATTTATTAGGGACAAAAAAACAGTTACATGTTCAGCTCTATACAGGGTGTAAACTAATTCGTGTAATTCCTTCAAACCACATGATTGGTTAATGGTATGGATTAAGTAACCCCGCACGGGATTTAGATTGATTAAAAATTAACTTTTTAATGTCCCAAAAAAATTTTATGTTATAGAAAATTTCGATGCCCTGCATAAATGACTGAAAGCATGGCGACACAGCTGACGGACATGATCAGCGCGATATCGCTCCACGCATTCAGTTACCTCTGGACGCTAAAATTACTCAGATACAGAATACCATGTTTCATTTTATGAAAACTTGTTTTTGTTGATTCTGAAAAAAACTAGGGTCAATCAGTGTCACCAGTAGATCACACAGTTTGAAGGAATTACACGAATTCGTTTACACTCTGTATACAGAACGATTCGATTAGTCAGTTGTCAATCAATTCGGTTAGCTATCTCTTTTACTCTCATTACGAGAATTGTAAACCGAACGAGATAAGAAACCGAATCGGTCGACAACTAGGTACTTATCGAAAAGATTCTGAATCGAAGGGCTGTAACACTATAATTTTGTTCTGAAAACTCATTTCCACAGGTTTCCAGCAGTAGTGAAGAATGTGGTATCAAAGAATATAGAAGTGAAGAAATTAGTATATGTGTACTTAGTGCGGTATGCGGAGGAGCAGCAGGACCTCGCGTTGTTGTCCATCAGCACCTTCCAGAGGGCTCTGAAGGTAATCATTAATAACCTAAATCTAGAGGTTTACGTATCTACTACTCGTATGTGACCAATGGGTTTGTCTAGCATAGACACTAATTGCTTCAATCCTTACTACCATTATAAATGCGAGTCTGTCTGTATGTGACGCTTTCACGCCTAAACCACTGAACCCATTTTGATGAAAGTTGATACTAGTGATGTTCAAATCCGCTATAAACTGTAGACGTGTTATAAACTATAAAATATATTCGTATAGTCTGTTATTTTATACGCTATCATTATAACGCGGTGTTACAAAACTCAGGCGCAGTCTGAACGCGGAGACGCTATAATTTTATTTAACAACACGCTAAACGGACTTGATGATACGCGGTAAATGTTATCTCGCAACGCGCTGTACACTACAGAATATAATAATACCTACTTCATTCCCTTACGCGCTGTTGCTAGTCGCTACGCTATCTTGCTATCTCGTTCTGGCCCCGCTGTGCGCGTTTAGACTTTTATTCGTTGAGTAGATTGAGGCGTTATAATATAGCGCGAAGTCAGAGCCGCTATAGCAAACGCTATACGCTATGTACACATAGTCTGTTATATTTTGGCGCTATACGTTTTATTAACCACCACTAGTTGATACAGAGATAGGCTGGAACCTGGAGAAGGACATAGGCTACTTATATCCCATGGCTAATTTACAACCGCGCCGATCATATGACTTGCGTGGTTAAGCTGCGCTTGCCGCGGTCATTCCGTGGATGGGTAATCATTCCTCCGTGACTCGGGGAACACGTTAAACCGTCGGTCCCAGGTCTCATACGAATACCTATGGCAGTTGTTACGGATAGTCAGAAGTCCGAAAGTCTGACAACCAATCTAACCATAGGATATCGGCATTGCCCAATAAGTGGGTTGCGAAGGTCTGATGGCAGTCGCTCCGTAAAATACTGGTATTCAGCTACATCTGGTTAGACCAAAAGCTGATCCCAACATAGTTAGGAAAAGGGTAGATAGAACAGAACATAGTTCTTGCACTCAAAAACACAATCAGATCCTAACAATTGTTTTATGTCCCCAGGACCCCAACCAGTTGATCCGTGCGAGCGCTCTCCGTGTCCTCTCATCCATCCGAGTGCCGATGATAGTTCCCATCGTGATGCTGGCCATCAGAGACTCGTCCAGTGACATGAGTCCTTACGTCAGGAAGACTGCAGCGCATGCTATACCGAAGTTGTATAGGTAAGTGGTTCCGAGAAGACAGTACATTAGACACAGTGTCGGAGGTAGGGTCATGAGCGACCAGGGTAAGGATAAAATCTTGCGCAACCTAAAACAGAGATAAAAAACAAAATTGTAGCAGTTACAATTTTATCTAATATAGGTAGCTCTCAATCTGCAGATATAATTCATTAACACGAGATCGGCTGAGGATTCTTTCAGTTAAATATGTACTAGAGGTCGCTCGCGTTTTCGCCCGCGTGTATGTCGTTTATCGCGTATTATATCGGGACAAAAGTAGCCTATTGCTTTCTCCAGGTTCCAGACTATCTCTGTTTAAAGTTTCATCAAAATCGGTTCAGTGGTTTAGGCGTGAAAGTGTCGCAGACAAACAGAGTTACTTTCGCATTTATAATATTAGTACGGATTGAGCGGCCTAATGTGCTCGCCCCTAGGTCTTGAGCCTTTGGCTAGCCCCTAGATACGACACTGATTAGACAAACCCTGCTCTTTAAGTCCTATCGAAATCAACTTTGACTGCAAAGTCTTGATTTGGCGTTATACAAGATGTAACATAAATACGTGTACAACCTCTTAATGGGTCACTGTACTCATCATTCATCATCATCTGCCTAGCCTTTTCCCAACTATGTTGGGGTCGGCTTCCAGTCGAACCGGATGCAGCTGAATATCAGTATTTTACATGGAGCGACTGCCTATCAGACCTCCACAACCCAGTAACTGGGTAATACGATACTCTTGGTAAGACTGGTTGTCAGACTTTCTGGCTTCTGACCAACAGTAACGACTGTCAAAGATCTACAAATGACAGCCGGGACCAACGGCTTTACGTGCTTTCCGAGGCACGGAGGAAACTCGCTATGGTAAATGGTCACCCATCCACAGACCAACCTCCGCAAGCGTGGCTTAACCCGGAAGATCGGTCTATGCGGCTGTAATTATTTAGCCACGAGCTCCTCTGTATTCATCATTATGAACAACTTTTACCATGGGACCAAACCTGAAATCGCGAAAAAAAAATCAGCTTTTCCCTACTACTGATGTGTTATGCGAACATTAATGTAGGGAACAGCTGTTTTTTTTCGCGATTTCTGGTTTGGTCCCTTAGTAAAAGTTGTTCATAGTGATGAATACAATCTCCCATTTCAGTTTGTCGAGTGTTTACAATTTCACCCTGTAGAGGAACTGAGCAGTCAAGATGCTGCCATATCTTCCTGAGCGATCTCAGACAAGTCTAGAAGTATATTTAATAGTCAGCTGTTTTAATTTTTATTATCTTCCGACAGTTTGGATCCGGAACAGAAAGAGGAACTAGTATCGATCATAGACAAGCTGCTGTCGGACAAGGCGCCGCTCGTCGTTGGCTCGGCGGCCATGGCTTTCTCTGAAGTTTGCGGCGAGCGCATGAGTCTTATACATAGGAGTTATCGGTAAATAATATTTCCACCTTCTACCCAGTTTAAAGGCTCCTACGCACAATGCCGCCGGTTTTGCCGCCAGCACTGCCGCGCGGCTTGCCGGCGGGTGTTTAACCAGGCCGCCGGGTATAACGCCTATTGACTTACACCCGCGCGGCAATAACGGCCTGTCCACATCTCCACGTCACGACGTCGTCAACGTGGAACGTTGCGGTGACGTGGCACGGTGCGTTGACGTACCGTGAAAATTTACGTTACCGTACGAGTACCGTAAAAATGCACTTCAGGATCATTGTTAGATTTATCGTTGACCATGTAGATCCTGAATTTTAATAAGAAACAGTAAGGTATGGTTTTAAAGCATCGGAGCACATAGACGGCGACTAACATGCGGGCGTGGAGATCGCGGGCGGAGCGCATATACGTGTGCGCTTGCGGCTAGAGGCGGAACGTGTTACGATACGGTTCCACGTTGACGACGTCGTGACGTGGAGATGTGGACAGGTCCTACGGCGGCGGCATGTGTGTAGAAGCCTTAAGAGTATGAAAGACTTTACAGTACAGGGTCGGATTTCAAGATTTGGAGGCCCTAGGGTAACGAAGAAGTGGAGGCCCGTTGAAAAGGTATTTAAAAAAGTACCTCGTGAATGTAAACATTGTTTTCTTTGTCAGAACGGGTGTCATTTTTTTTCTTATCTAAAGAAATTCTTTTTTCCATAACGTAAGTAGCAGATATTTGAGAAAAAACAGCCAGGCTAAAGTTGGAGTGGGCTGGTCATGTCGCTCGAATGTACCCGGACAGACGGGCAAAGATCGCCCCACTCACAGGACGCCTGAAGAAGGGACATCGTCGTCGACGTCAACCGTGGTGTAGGTGGCGTGACAATCTAGTCGTGTTTGCGAGGTTAACAAGGTCAGAAACGGCACAAAATAGAGATTTGCAAGACAAAAGGGGAGGCCTTTGCTCAGCAGTGGGACAGTAGAAAGGCTAGAAAAAAAAGGAGACCCCGAGGGATAAAAGCCCCTTTTGCCCTCCCCGAAATCCGGCTCTGCTCACGTACGTGTACACAACACGAATATCGCTCATCTTGCATCGATTTTTTTCATGCATTTTGAGGTTGACATTAAGACTTCCCATGTGTAAAATATTTGGTACATGGGGGTGATTTCCAGCGAACAGCGTCTTTGGTGTAGTTGTCAAAGGCAGGCTGGTGGACGTGTTACCAGCATTTTGTCCTAGTTCAGGACTTTTTTATTGAGTTTTCTAGATATGAAATTATCAGCCAGGTTTGGAATTGTAGCCCAATTAAATAGCCTAGAACAGTACACCCCGGTTTACCCCTTTTGCAGTTTGAACTTCACAGCCCAATCAATGCCACTGTTGTTCCACCCTCAAAGTGAACAGACTATAACATTCCCTACATAATTATTTCCTCAGGAAACTATGTTCACTGCTGGCTGATGTGGACGAGTGGGGACAACTGACATTGCTCAATGTACTTACTGTATACGCAAAGACATGCTTCGCTGATCCCAACAGTGAGGTTAGTAAAACCATAGTGGACTTGGCCGTTTTTAATAACCCATCTATTGGCGGTTTGTTTTACTAGACATAGTTGACATAACTTCTATGGAGCTTATGTCAAATTTCTATCTCTAGTAGGGCAAACCGGTTTGTTGAAAATTGTCGTATAACAATTGTAAATCGGAATCTTACACCCTGCCTTAGTTACAGGGGACTGTATAAAAAATGCTTTAAAAAACTAATAAAAATGTTCTAAGGCAGTGGTCTGTTACAAACGCAGTAGGTCGCGTTCGGGGTGACGTTGTTCGCGGTCGACGAATGCTTATGAAAATCCACTATAGTGGTTTCTCTCAAACGCTTGACGCCTGACGCCGCGTCAGGCGTGTGAGAGAGACCACTATAGTTCTCTTTCATAATAAGCATCCTTTGGCAGCATACAGCATCACGCCGGACGCGGCCTATTGCGTTCATAATAGACCACGGCCTAAGGCGAGCTCGATCGGTAACTTTGTATTGAAGGATTTGAATCTTTATGCACACACCTGCGTTTCTGCTTTTCAATTTATTTCACCCACTGTGCTCCGTGGCCCCATGGCTCCGAATAAACGGATAAATGCGATGATCTACTGTTCCGGAGCACCAGCAGCGTAGCAGGACCATTGTAGACATGGGTTTTGTCGACAAAAGATTAAACATAATATACACAAAGACAATATGTCAATTTGACTATTTTTCCTTCGACAAAACCCTTGTTTACAGTAGTCTTGCTACGCCTGCAGGGTCTTGCTACGACCCTGGTCTACTATCCAGATAATCCTAACTACAGAAATGCTTGCAGACATACTCCAGTGACAGCGACACAGACAAGCCGTTCTACGACTCGGAGAGTGACGGAACACCTCGGAAGCACTCTTCCACCTCGCCAAGTTTAGATGCAGATCACCGCCTGTTGCTGCGCGCTGCCAAGCCGCTGCTACAGAGTCGCAACTCTGGCGTTGTTATGGCAGTTGCGCAGCTGTTTTACCACTGTGGCCCAGGTGAGATTATATGGAGTTTTCTTACTAATACTGTTAGCTGGTTTCATCCCACTGTTGGGCAAAGGCCTTGAAGGCATGATTTATTTTGGGATGTATTTAAAAGAATGTTAGAATAAATGAAAGTAACAAGAAAAAAACTTTAAGACACATTTCAAAAATAATGCTTTCCACTACAAAATTAATGGTTTGCACTTTACAATTGAAGGGTCCACTGCAATAATGATAAATGTCCTTTTTACTTTGTTTTAAGATATATGCTCTCTAATTTTATAAATGGTAAAAGAAAACTCAGCGTTAAAGATGAGACCACTTATGACGCTGAGCGTTCTAGCCGCGTATCCGATTATTAAAAACGTATTTATCTCAGGATTGTAAACGATATTGCTGAGTTTATAAACAAGATTACAAACTGCATAAATCAAGTGTCAGAATGACATACTTAGAATTTAAAGAAACTTTGGACATTCATCGTTATTGTGGGCCCGTCAATTAATAGTTTGCACTAATAATTCATTTACCATTGCCTGGAGACCCTTCAGGTCTCGCCAGTAACTGCTCGGTTACATAGAAACGGTCCACAAAGACCATCTACAGCAGACCAATAGAAAAAAAAGAAAAAACTAACAAAAACCATTTGTATTATAACTTTCGTGAGACACATTCATATTTATGATTATTTTCGGTTTACTCACGTGCATTTTTCGGGATTGCCCGACTAGTCAGTTCGTCTCGCGACCTCGCCGCGTGTTCAGCTCATGATTAAGGGCTCCGGTTGGGTCCGAAACTAGTCGGGCAATCCCGAAAAATGCACGTGAGTAAACCGAAAATAATCATAAATATAAAAACCATTTGATTCTGAACGCACTGATTAAACGAATGGTGAAAAGTGATCGGAGAAACGAATCGTTTCTGGCACTCGCCGGCCGCTGCTGCGGCATGGATCGCTTCGCTCGCTTAGCTCGTGCGTTGAGTGGTCACAGTTCTAACATAATCTAACCTACCTTTCAGCTATCTTGTCATTTTATTTCATACTAGCTTTCGCCCGCAGCTTCGCTTGCGTGAAATGTTGAACCCGTTAAGTGTCAATTTTCCATACAAACTTTCATCCCCTATTTAACTCCCTTAGGGGTTGAATTTCGAAAAATCACTTCTTAGTGGATGCCTACAGATGCGTTACAAAAGGAACCTACTGACAAAATTTCAACTGTCTAACCCCAGCGGTTTAGGCTGTGCGTTGATAGATCAGTCAGTCAGTCAGTCAGCTTCTCCTTTTATATATATAGATAGCAAAGGCCTTTGAAGTTAGAAGCATGAAAATTAAAGCGCAAACTATTAATTTTGAAGGTCAGCCATTTTAAAATGGGAGCTATTATTTTCCACTGACAGCAACGCGGTCGAACGGCGACGTCTACTTCGAGAGTGGCCATAGCGTTCTCTTTCAATAAAAGTCTGTAATTTTTTTGCGGGGAGAGGTTCTCACACATATGCATTCTACCCTATAGCTACGACATTCACACATTAAAAATAAATCAGACTTAGGCCCCATTTGACACGGACTGTCAAATGGGGCCTAAGCGAATTGACAGAGGGGAATTTTTCCGCATGGCCACTTCCGACTATGTCGACCGTTGCTCCAAGATTTTCCATTTATTTTTATCAATCCAATAAACATAAAAACTTTTGTTTAAGTAGCGCTTATTATTTGTACCACATTATTGATTAATAATTATGATTTTATTTTTTATCGTAGCTCAGGAACTACCGCCAGTTGCAAAAGCAATGGTTCGTTTGTTGCGTGCGCCGCTTGAAGTACAAAGCGTGGTACTCAACTCTATTGCATCGCTGACAGTCACTAGACGAGTAAGTAACATTTATTTACCACTTATTTATTATTAACCGGTTGCGTACCGCCCGTCGTCCCAGGACGACACTTAATTGTCTTATCTATTGTGTCTATAATTACGGTGATTGAGAGTTTAAGCAAATGAATAGTTTTGTCGTTCTTAAAAGTGATCCGTAAAACTACATGTAAAAAAAAAAAACAAGTTTGGAATTCGGACTCGCACACCGAGGGTCCGTATCTTTGTTTGTTTGATGATGATTTAAAAAAAAACTGTTCTAGTTTCAAACATCGTTTTGTTTCTCCTGTAATATTGACATAAATCTCTTTCAGCTCAATTTAATTCAGATTTGCAATTTTAAAATTTCAACCTTCTACTTCGGTCCTTATTGCAATTATAATAAAAATATTTTTTTAAATTCTATCACTTGCAATGTGTATGCAAACGCAATATTTTAAACTGTTCCAAATTTCAAGTCGATAGTTCTTGAAATAAGCAGCTGTGACATATAGACGGACGGACGAAGTCGCACCATAAACCCTTCCTTTTTATCATTTTGGTACGGAACTCTAAAAACAGAACGCGAGCGCAACGATTCCTTTTTGGCCATAGGAACGCGGCATTATGCTGTCATCTATTGGAATATGTTCCTTATTCTTAAAAAAAAACTTCAATTCCAGGGCTTCATAACAAAGAGGTATATAGACAAAAGTGCAACTTTACAAGAGAGACGAAAAACTGAATAAATCCAAAATAAGTTGACGGTTAAGGATGATATTTGGCACAGAACAGATAAAAGACGTTAGAAGGGCCTTGTGGGCGGGGCAGGCGCGCCGCACATATGAGCGGACGCTCATATGTCCACCGAAATTTGTTTTACCGGTCAACAGTCGCGCTCTTATTGTGACAGCATACGGAGATCCGCGAAAAAAAAGAATTATGCCGTCTTGCATTATTATAACGTGACGGAAAAGAAGCTAGTTGAGTAGTACGTAGCCAGAGAAGGGATTTCTTTTCACCGACATGTCCAAAAACCTTATAATATCAGTGATATTTGTAATTATTGCAATAGTATTATGTAATTTGTAGAAAAAACGATACAATCGCACACAGATGCAAAATTATACATTGCTTGCAATACATGGGTACCATCTTGTACTACGTGAGCGACAGCGCAATGTATTGCGTTCAATGGGAAAGTCGAGTGCAGCGAGCAATTGTTTTAATTCAGCGAAATCCATACGTATCGATAGTGTTGTACCAAGTTGTAAAGAATATCGGTATTAAATATGTGTGTGTATCTACAAATGATTATTATCAGTAATATTATAATTAAAATAACTTTGTTTATTGCCACGAATTATATTTCAAACTAGCTGTGCCCGCGACTCCGTCCGCGTGGAACTCGGAAAACAACTAGACAAAGGTGTCCCACCAAGGCACTTATATCTTTTAAACCATTTCTTTAAGTAGAGTTTCAGCTCTTCTTGATTGACCGTAAAGGTTCATATAACCATAATACTAAAAACGCGTTGCTTATTTCCATACATTTCCTTGCTAAAATGGATTATAATTGAATATTGATATTTATTGTGATAATGTAACGAAACCTTATGGCGATACAAAAATGACTACAACGCCGTCTAGTCACAATCGGCGAACTAAATCAAAATATTTTACGCAGTGCAGTCTATAAAATGATTTCATTCGAGGTGTGGAATAGGAAAGTACTTTAAATATATAAAAATTTCACCTATAGAAGACTTCATTTTATTTTTATAACTTAGAAATAGGTACTGCTTTCAAAGATCAAAAAATATTCAAAAATCGTAAGTATACCTACTTTTCTAGGTTTACGATGCTCGAAAATAGAATTGTTTCCGAAAAAAACATGTTTTAGAGCATTACGATGATGATTCATAATAATTGACATGATTTTATTGATTATTTTTAGCAAACTTAGTATCGTTACGGGTGCAAACAACATAATTATGACGTAAAACAGACCTGCAATTAGCAAAAAACTAAAGAAAATTTGAATTTCACGGCTATATCGGATGTTCCCCTTTAATTTAACGTTATTATTTATATGTGTTGAGGAAGTTCACACTATTCGTACCCCGTTCGAGGGTCTCAAAATTAGAGCGAAAAATTGCAAAACTTAAAGTAACAAAACTACAGTAATTTTATCGATATAAGTAATCGACCTTTTGGTCGCCGTAACATGTATGAGAAATAAATTTGAATTTGCGCGTGTGTAAGTGTACGTCGAACGCAGTATTTGCGTTAGTGTGACAACTAATAGCAAACTCGAAATCTATGTGCGTGTGGTTTATTTGTGTGCGTAATGCGCGTACGTATTGGGCTCTTGCTTGTAGTAGAGTTAAAGAGTGGGAGAAAAGCGGCGACACGCGTTCTAATACAAATCAGGAACTATTTCCTTTCTAACCTCTTTATCTGTTCTGTGATATTTGGCATGTATCAGTTTCTAGATAGTATATTTTTTTTTTAAAAACGTTGCCCCACCCCAACTAACATTTTAGCGTTAAGACAAGCTGTAGAGGACCTGTATATCGGTTCTGCTTAGATATTAAAGTGTTAGTGTAGATCTTACAAGAGAGTTATAGAGTGTAATAACACTTTTATATCTTCGATTTTGGCGCAAAATTTTGCAGGTAAAGTCTGTATAAACCCTTTAGAGTGGTTCTATATAACCTTTAGTAGGTGTGTTTGAGAGGTGTTACAAGATCGTCGGTTTCCGCTTGAAACTTTATTGCACCTTTATATTGAAGTTAATTGATACCTTGAGTTACATAAAATATCTGTATCGGTGTCAGATAGAATTTGGATCGGTATTTTGATACCTAATAACTCATTTGTAACGTTTTCGGTGTGAAACGCAAATAGTAAAAGCTTTAAAGTCTTCAAATTATTTAATTTGTCGAGTTATTATTATCAACATGAGTTATCATTTTATCTGGCGGCCATTACAACATTTTCATCACGAAAAGTATTTTTGATTAACAGTATTCTTGAAGTGTAAAGTTAATTAGATATTAGTGCGCTTGCAAGTTTAATGTGATTGTATATTATGTTTTGCATCTCAATTTTGATGCGCCTTAAAAAAAGCAGATTTTGTGAAAAAAAAAGGAAAAAAATTAAAAATGTTAATAACCTAAAATAGTTTTTAGACACTCATTTTCAAGTATTGGTTAGTTTTAGTGATTGTATACAAAAACTATGTAAAATAATTCAGAAAATTTTGCTATTTCGTTACTTAAAAGTGATTTTGTATTAATATGTTTTTAGGTTATGTTGACAAGAAGTGACAAAAAATGGCGATTTTTTCTTAAAGCTACAGTCCTCTCTTAAGTCTATTATGACACCCGATGAACTACTACGCCGGTAGTTAAAATTATTGTGCGGCCTATGGTTGACATAAGAATTACAACTTATTTATCTAACACCAAAACCTTTATATCAGGATCTTACGAAACTGCTATAACTATTTAACCTATCATTGCCTTTAGTCCAACAGGTGTAAGCTGTATATTAGAGTTATACAACGCATGCAGAGTTTGGTGTTATTACACTCTTAATTAACTCCGTTGTAGAACCGATGACGTTACTGAAGTTGAAATACAGCCTTACGATATATAAGCAACTCCACTAGAGCAGATTTATAACATTAAGAATTATAGGGAGTTAATGAAGATCTATATACAGCTTTTAGCGCTGCAGGCCGGTACAAGCTTTAACGTCTTAAGTATAAAAGCAGCCACTGCTACTACACTAACTGTAAAGAAAATACTGCTTCGTTGTTTACAGTTCTAATACATTCTGAAGAGCTAAACGTATTTCATAAGTAAACTGTATCACCTTTAGTGACAACCGAATCCACTATAAATTAATAGTAGCACTCTAAGCTTTAAAATGACCTGCAACCAACGCTTAATTGTTTGTTGGGACTCTATCATTTATCTTGTATCGTGGGTGCGTTTACAGACACAAATCTCACAAACAAACGCCCAGACCCGGAACAACCATCTGTAGACCATACAAATTTTTGTTCCGTGTGGGAATCGAACCCACGACCCATAGCGCAGAATCCAATCGCTGAGCCACTGCACCAAACGTGTCGTCAAAATATTAAATATTTGAGGGTTATAAACTATCCTATGCACCAAAAACGAAAATACGGTTTTGTGTGTACGTGTCTTTGTTATGAAGCCCTCAAATTGTAATCTTTCGATCACTAACAATTTTTCTTTTCCACAGACTCTCTTCGAACCATTCCTAAAATCATTCTTCGTACGCAACTCAGACCCAACACACATCAAGTTGCTAAAACTGGAGATCTTAACTAACTTGGCAACCGAAGCGAGTGCAGGCGTAATTTTAAGGGAGTTCCAGACATACGTGACGTGTTCCGACAAGGCATTCGCTGGCGCTACCATACAGGCGATAGGCAGGCTGGCTGTAGCCATACACTCCGAGACTGAGACCTGCTTGAATGGGTTGCTGCATCTGCTGTCCAGCAAGGATGGTGAGATATACACACAAACAAACACACACATAAAAGGGCAGTTCACGATCCACTAAGCTCCCCCGTCGTAGAGCCATTCGTCTCTTCCGACTCCGCAGTCACACTGATAAGGCGGTTGTCTCACCGCCGAGGAGGAAGCGACTAACTATCGGCTATTTTCTCGCTCAAGAAACGTAGATATACATTCCGTGTAAACAAAAGAGATGCATATATTAATAGCTGATCGCTGACTGTTCACACTCCCGGCGAGGACTTGCTCCACTAGTTTGTCGCTGAGCGACAAGGGCTATCAAAGATAATATTCGCTGAGCGATACTTGCTCAGCGATGCTCGCTTAGCGGTCAGAACTCATGCCGAGAACCCACCAACGGTTATTTGCGAGTGGTGCGAGTAATCGCCCGTCGCACTCGCACACTCGCTTATAGCCCAGCGATAAAACTATCGGAACTACACACTCGTTTCTCGCTGCTCGCCAACTCGTTTCTAGCTTCTAGCTCTACTCGCTGCTCGCTCATCGTTCGCGGTGGGATAAGTGCCTTATTCAGCCCTCATCAAGCTGTCTTCCTCCTAATCCCCCACCAGCAACGCCCTAAGCGGAAGTCCGAGTCCCACTAAGGGTCTCCCTTAGTGCTGTTGTTGCTAGTACCCATAATGTTAGTGTAGTATAAATAGTTAGCTCAGGTTAAGTATTTTACTTCCGCCCCATTTGCTGGAGACCCTTCAGGCTTTCAATAAATACCCGGTTACGTAGAAAAGGTCGGCTATGACCATCAAAAAGAAGCCTAATAGAAAAAAAAAGTAAAAACACCATAAAACAAGTCAATCACGTAGACATTTCTCTTCAGATTCTTCTGAGTGACACGACAAAGCTCTGCGATTTGTGACACCACGTTTATCTAAGTTCATCATTAGGGACTTAATTTCTGAAATTAAAGTAGCTTTATAGTGGTGCAGATTAATTATATTTGATTATTATCACTGTTGTTACTCGGGGTTCGTTTGATAATAATTGTTTGGAAGACATCTGGTGGCCCATTCTATTAACAGAAACTTTGATCAATCGCTACCGAAGCCAAACCTTTCCTCCAGACAGTTTTGATATACAAAAACTGTCAAAATGTTTGATTTTGATGTCACACAGTCTTCTCGAAACGGTTGTGGCACGTTTGCGGTAATCACAACAATTTTGTGAGTAGAATTGATCATTAAAAACATGACCTAGTATAAAATAGCATAATCCGGCCAGCCCCTAATTCATAACCTTTTCGATAAGCAGTTGTCGACCAATTCGATTTGTCATCTCGTTCCGTCTACGATTCTCGTAATGAGACAAAAAGAGATAGGTTACCGAACCGTTTGACAACTGACTAATCGAATTATTCTGAATCGGGGAGCAGGCCAACGTACAGTTCGAACATTAATGTTCTCATCGTGGAACAGTGGCTGTGTTTAAAGTTAGTGATGTAATATTGACAGAGTGGGTGGTGTGCGAGGCCGTGGTGGTGGTGAAGCGAGTCGTGGGAGGTGGCGCTACGTCCGCACGCGCCGCTGTGTCCAGAGCCGCCAAGCTGCTGCGATCAGACAGGTATGTATCCACCACTAGGAGTACATTACAGCCGACGTATCTTGGCGAGTTTGAAGTTAGCTGATTAGCTGCGCAGTAGACAATTTCGTTTCTAAAAGATTCATTGCGCAGCCAAACAATTAACTTCAGACTCGCCAAGATACGCCGGCCGTAATATACTCTTCTAAATAAATACGATTTCGATCTCATTCAAACAAAGTAAGACAAGTATTGTGATTATTGTTTAAAAACAGCAAAAGATTTTTATTTGGAGACTATTTTACATATCACTTAGCACTACCACAAATTACAATACGTGCACATTTTGAGACGTACCCGTTATGAGAAGTGCGCCTATTGCGAAATGCACATTTTGCGTGAGATCCGTTAATTCCAACCTGTTAGTATGTGTGTGTGTCAGACTGTTCGGTGCGGCGCGCGCTGCTGCAGTGTGGCTGGTGGCGGAGCACGGGGCGAGGCACCCGCGCGCCGCCGCTATACTGGCGCATATGGCCGCTAACTTTGCTGACCAGGTGAGTAAAAAAGAGCCTGCCATTTAATACGTGTATTGCTCAAACCAGAAATAATAATACAGATACAGACAATTACTAAAAAGAAACAACGTTACAAAAAAAATGTTTAAAATGCCAGCATTGAGTACACAACTTCACACCTGTATAAAGGTAGGGTAGAAGTGTATAGTACACACCCTCATTTCGCCGTTATGTTTAAGTCCCATGTAAAAGGGGGCGAGCCTATTCCCATCAACCGGCCACAAATCCAGAATTCGGGCTCCTACTACGAAATTCCACACGAGAAAAGCCAAAAACACTTCGCCCGACCTGGGGATCGAATCCGGGACCGCACGCTCTGCAATCGTGCTTGCGACCACTAAACCAACGAGGCAGTCAATATTGTATAATATTTCCAAAGAGACTTCTGAATACTTCAACTCCGTTTTTTAACCCCGTAAACTTAACTGTCTGGCATAAATGTTAAACTTGAAAATAATGTTTCGTGGTTGGAAAACGCGCGATCCCTCAGCCGAAACTTCGTAGTTCGATTTTTAGAGTAGACCCCCAAAACTAATGTTAGGCGTAACTGGTATATTTTCCTAATGCATTATACATTATATTATAATTTTGTAACTGTTGTTTTTAACTGTTATAATATACAGGGTGGTAATTTGAGATGGGGCATGAAGGGCAACTACCTTAACCATTGTAACTACAGGAAAACGTTCTTAGAAGACTACCCCTAACTTTTGGGATAATTTCAATCGGCATTCACAGATTTTGAAAAAAAAGTACAGTCAGCGAGAAAAAGGGCTGTTTTCACAAAACTTTTTTATGATGCCAATCGATCCCATTTCCCATAAGGATCAAAAGATTCTTCCGGACCAACTGAGGTTCGAGTCCTAGAAAAGTCAGAAATAGCAAAAAACTTATTTGAGATGGGGTAGTAATAAGGGCAGCTACCTTAATCATTGTGGCTACAGGAAAATGTTCTTAAGAAACTGTCGATAATTTTTGAAAATATTTCGAACTGCATTCACAGATTTAGAAAATAAAAAAAAAAATTTTTTTCTTCGTGAACCTAACTTTTAACGAAATGTTGTTTTTCGTGATTTCTGATGTTTCTAGTACTCTAACCTCAGTAAGTCCAGGAGAGTATTTTGATCCTTATGGGAAATAGGATCGATTGGCATCATAAAAAAGTTTTGTGAGAATTGACCATTTTTATGCTGACTGTACCAATTTTTTTTTCTTTTTTTTTCTTATTTTCGAAATAATTTCTAAAATTATGGACAGTCTACTATCAACATTTTCCTGTAGCGACAACGATTAAGGTAGCTGCCCTTATAACTAACCCATCTCAAATAGTTTTTTGTTATTTCTGACGTTTCTAGTACTCAAACCTCAGTTGGTCCGGAAGAATCTTTTGATCCTTATGGGAAATGGGATCGATTGGCATCATAAAAAAGTTTTGTGAAAACAGCCCTTTTTCTCGCTGACTGTACTTTTTTTTCAAAATCTGTGAATGCCGATTGAAATTATTCCAAGAGTTAGGGGTAGTCTTCTAAGAACGTTTTCCTGTAGCTACAATGATTAAGGTAGCTGCCCTTCATGCCCCATTTCAAATTACCATTCTGTATATACAAGGTTAGTTTTAGTATATGCGAAACCTGAAACTAGTTTGTTCAGAATCACTAGGAGAATCGATTGACATATTTTTTACACCACATTTTTTTTTTTTTTTTCATAAATTTCAATTTTGTTTCAGTGGGTTTCTACCCATAACAATTGACGGGAATAGACACCTTGAGGCTTGAAATGGTCCGCTCGGTCAGTTTCCGTGTATTAGACAACTCCTGCATAGCACATCTCAGGCATTTCACGCTTTTTTAGCGAACTTAACGCGACATAAACTAAGGTGTAACTTGGAGATTTACTAGAAAAAAACACATATTCAGGCAGTTCTGATGAAAATCTTGTTGGGGTGTCTCGGTTTTCGCATAAAGTAAAAATAACGTTGTATATTATATCGTATTGAAGGAACACTAATTATCAATAGAGCAGAAGACTTGCAGTAATATGAAACTAAGTTTACACTTATATAAAATAAATATGAAATCTTCTTCTTCTTCTGTCGTGTCAGCACGAGCTATACGAGAATACCTCATGCCGTGGTGAAAATATTAGCCAGTCAGCAAGGTTGGTAGCGGGGCTGACTGCCCAGGGTGCGCCGGACGTACTTAAGTATCGTCAGGAGTGGAGGCTCTTTTCATGCACCCCATATATGAAATTATATTAACGGTGGTAAAAATTTGCTCGTGTTATTTGTGTGTTAAAGTTCATAATTGTGTGATGCTTCAATACGATGTAAAGTACGACAATGTTATTTTGCCAGTAATATGAAACAAGTTCACACTAATATTAAAAAAATATTATGTTATTTTAACGGTGGTAAAAATTTGCTCTTGTTATTTGTGGGTTAAAGTTCATAATTGTGTGACTCTTTAATACGATGTGAAGTTCGACATCACCTTCGGCCGACTTAACAACTCGACGCGAATAGCGGGCGACTACTACCTATAGACTATAATATATATTATATATTGTTTTCACGATAAGAAGATTAAAATGACACATGTCAATAGGAGTTGCTAGACATGTGACTGTAGTCGATTCAACTATCGATAAAATTTGTAAAATTTCAGCGAGAATTTGACAAATTATTGTAATGTGATTTTATGTACATTTCAAATACTTGTGATTTAAGTAATTAGGATTAAGTCAATTAGCATGCATATCTTCAACAATAGACGAGTACGTGCTGATGTGATAATGAATCCAGCAGCTATGGGATGAGTGAAAATAAATGTTTATTTATCACCAATAATAAGCCCAGTAGCCGGGTCGCGAAAAAGGTTTATCTTGCGAAAGGTTCGTCGGTCCTGAATTTTGGATGTGTTATGTTAGGTGTTTTTATGAAAAGCCCACAAACAGACACACAGACAGAGAGAGAAATAGACAGCCAAACAGAAAGACAGACATGGGCTTCAAACCTATAAAACACCTATGATTTTGAGTCGGGAATGAAAAATAAGAATTTAATTTTCTACAAAATTGATGTGAATAATTTTTGGCATAAAACCCTTATGGAGTTATTTAATAAAAACACATTTTTGGGTTCTTTAACCCCAGATGGCAGAGCGCGCCGAGGTCACTCAAGGTACAAAATTTGTAATTTTTATAAGAACACATATCCATACCACGCATCCAAAATTTAGGACTGACCGACCTTTTGCAAGGCAACTGGGCTATAATGAGCCTTATTTTAATTATTCAATCAACTGAGCCTATCGTCTATAATTATTACGATAGTCAAAATATTCATTCTGTTAATATAAATTTATCGAAATTATTTTATCGATACGCACGCGCACGTCTCTGGCAACTGGTACCATCTGACGCAAGTTTGAAAACGCGTCGGGGTTTTTTCAAAATCATTTATCTATATCTATACTAATATTATAAAGAGGTAGAATTTGTTTGTTTGTTTGTTTGTATGTAGGAGGTAATCTCCGAAATTACACATCCGATTTCAAAAATTCTTTCACCAATAGGAAGCTACGTTATCCCTGAGTGCTATAGGCTATATTTTGGGATCAAAAAATTAGGAATCCGTAAATTAACGGGAGCGAAGCCGCGAGCAAAAGCTAGTGTAATATATAATTATGGCGTTAAACACATATAACTATATTGTTTCTATGTTTCTGATTTTAAAACAACCTTTTGGGTAACGCTTTATTAATATTTTAAATTGATTTAATACTTGTTGAATTAAATTGTCATACACAAGCGCCATTACAATTTATTTTCATGTCATGAACTGACATCTGCCAAATTAATCAAGTTACCGTGAAAGCAATATAACAGTCTTTGTTGCAAATAAATAATGGTTAGAATATTAGAAATGTATAATGAATTATATTAGCTGTTATATGTTATAACGCCCAACTTTACCCAAAACCTTTTCAATAAGTAGTTGTTGACCGATTCGGATTGCGATTTCATTTCATCTACGATTCATTTACCGAGAGAAAAAGAGATAACAAAGTGAATCGTTTGAAAACTGATTAATCGAAGGGAGCTGTAGGCCAATTCTTTTTACAAAACGGCCGTGGTTCAGTTGCATTTCGATTGCAATTTAAAACAATTTTTAGTACATTTGGCCTCTTGAGTATAACAAATCTATTTACCACAAACCTTCTCCCACAGGACGAACTAGTAAAACTCCAACTGCTATCCCTAGCAGTAAAACTATCAGTGACTCAACCGGACACCCTCCCCGTCTGCCGCTACGTTGTCTCGCTCGCACGCTATGACGTCAGCTATGACGTGCGGGACCGCGCGCGCATGCTCCGTCGCTTCATCGAGCCGCAAGCCGGCAAGATACTGCACAACTACGTCGCCGAGATATTCTTGCCTGAGAAACCCAAGCCTGATATTCAGAGCAGCTTTAAAGGTAAGGATGGTCATCATATTAACTGAAATACTACACAAGGTTAATGTGAACGAGTGTACTAATCCCCGGGCCACTCAAAGTATCACTGATGACTGTTTTAAATCAAATATTAAAAGGAGATGGACAAAAATTGTATAGGCCTGTACCCCAGGCAGTACAGAGATGTAATCTATGTAATTTAAAAGTACATTTCGTCTGTATAAAGAATATCGAAGGTGCATGTAGCTCTGCAGATTTGGACAAAAGTTATGAAGGTTTAAAAATGTTGGTTTTGTCACTTTGATTTTACTATGATTTCCTACTACTATTCTTCTTTTGTATATTACAGACTGAAAATAAAACAAAGTGCACTATTTTATGCATTTTACATTTAATATGATTAGTTAATACCGTTTATTATAATTATGATCACCAATACTTTCTTGACTTTCTTGGTATATCTCTCGCCCATCTCAAGTACCACAGGTCCATTTTCTTTATTCCATTTCACTTGTATACAACATTCTTTATAATAAGTGGAGCACTCGTATGGAACTACGACTCTACAATATAAAGGTGAAATAAAATAATAACACAAACACGAAGCCAAAGAACCGAGAAACGGTGCAGAATCGAGTATAAAGCAGGAAACACATGAGTCGCGATCGCGACTAACGAACGCGACTGGCGGTCGTGAAAAGGGTGCACGGTCGTTTTCGGGCACCCTGCTATATAAACGTAATAGTAATAGGGTCTAAATCGGTTACACTCAACTAAAGCAAACATCCGAAGCAAATCTGGCTGAGGCGCAGTGTAACCGTTATATGTAAAGAGACCAGAAGAGAGAGAAGACTATTGCTATAAACGTAGGGTTCATATTGCGGGGCATCCGAAACCGATCGTACAAAACAGCTGTTAGTCACGATACGACAGCTAGTCGCGTCCGTGAGTCGCGTTATATTATATTGTATTGTGTTTCGCGCTTTATTAGTTTGATAGTTTTGACACTTGGTTTACTTTTTTACTTTGACACTTGCGGCATAGAGTAAAGTGATATAGAATCTACTTGTAGAATTATTGAGTGTTGCTGGTACTAAAGTCAAATAGTCCTGTCCGTAAGCGCACTTTAATATTTTGATAAATTAATTAATTAATAGAAGGTCGCTTTTACAGACAACTTATCATAAAAAGTATTCTTGATATATTTTAGGTTACCAATATTTCCCTTGTTAGTTTCTGCTAAGCGTTTAGTTACTATTTTTTCCCTACTCTGATTTTTGTTAATATTATATGGCAATATTTAAGGTAGTTTAGAACTGTTTGGAAGGTTGGAATACGGTTGGAATGAATTTAATAAAGAGGAAATCATTAAAAATACTTTTAGACTTGTACTTTTTTTTTAAATCTGCTACGAAATATAAATAGCTATTCAAAAATCTTTTTTTATTTTGTTTAAATTAACTGCAATACTTTTATTTCTGTACTACTTGGGGCACAATTTGGCCATCTCCTTTCCAAATTTGATAATTTTTATTTTCACGCAAAATGATTTTGATTTTAGTTTTTTTCAAAAATTGTTCTTGCTTTAGTTACGAATTCAGAAAATGGAGTTTCTAATCCGTGACCCCAAAATATGCCGTAAAATGCAAACACGGCTGATCATCAGCTGTGTAAGAATAGATAGATTTTAGCGTATTTTTTATAAAATCTTTGGACAGCTATTTCTCTTTATTGACTTTTGGGGAGAGTTGTAGAACAAAAGTTATTGATTACTGTGGGTACTTTAACATCCTTCCGGATTAGTACCCCCTTTCGGACTAATCTTGTATAATATTAAGCAACCAGCATCGATCAAGACTCAAGATGGGTGACCTCTAGAGAATGAATCTGTCTAGCCATTTCTACTATGTTGGGGCAGCTTCCAGTCTAACCAGATGAGACTGAATACTAGTATTTTAGACGGAGCAACTGCCATCAGACCTTCGCAACCCAGTTGGGTACTGGACGATGCCGTTATCTTAAGGTTAGACAGGTTTTTAGATGAGTGACCTCTAGAGTATGCAATCTTAATTTGAATGTCGGTAGGAATGGAGTTGAAGGTGTTAAATGGCTAGATTATAAATACCAGGAACTTAAGAAAAAAAAATTATAGGAATATGAGTTAGATTATTATGATTTCTACCACTATATTTGTATTTAACAACTGTTTAAATTGTACCCAATAAAATGCTTGCTTGTACCATCTGGGCAAACACTTCCCCCCTTGATTCTAGATTTCAAACTGCATGATTTTGGGACAATGTTGTCACATCTGTATTAAACTTGACTCTTTGCTGGTTCGCTGTGTCAGGACTCCACTATGTATGTGCTCATTTTAGCCCAAAAAATTACAAGCCGAATAAGTTTTTTTAAAAAAACACGGGTTTCTCGTGAGGTCTTACGGCCTGTCCACATCTCCACGTCACGACGTCGTCAACGTGGAACGGTGCGGTGACGTGGCACGGTGCGTTGACATAACGTGCAAATTTACGTTACCGTATCGTAAAAATGCACGTCAGGACCATTGCTAGATTTATCGTTGACCATGTAGATCCTAAATTTTAATAAAAGAAACAGTAAGGTATGGTTTTAAAGAATCGGAGCACATAGACGGCGACTAACTCGCTTGCGTGGAGAGCGCGGGCGGAGCGCATACACATGTGCGCTTGCGGCTAGAGGCAGAACGTGTCACGATACGGTAACGTAAATTTGCACGTTATGTCAACGCACCGTGCCGCGTTACCGCACCGTGCCACGTTGACGACGTCGTGACGTGGAGATGTGGACAGGCCCTTAGGATGATTAGTATTGAAAAAATGGTATTGTACTCATGGCTTGTTTGTATTCCTAGAGTACAGGGAATGTCTTTCCGCCCGCTAAAAATACAGTATCGCTTGTTACCGGATTAGTAGAGTCCGACGTGGCTCTAAATGAACGTGAATGGCGACGCTGCTTGTCAAGGAAGATGACAAAAACCTGTCACAAAACATTTTATGTTACTTTTCTATTTCGCCACGTTCATGTAAATCCATGTCTGACTGACTGTTTCATAATCTCCCCCAGACCGCGGCACGTTCACGGTGGGCACGCTGTCGCAGTACATAGGTACCGCGGCGGGCGGCTACCGGCCGCTGCCCGGCAACCCGCGCGGCACGCTGGCCGCACACCTGCGCGAAACGCTGCCCGCCAACACCGATACGCCCGCTGACAATAATGAGGAGCCCCAGGTGATCATAACATGCTACAAAAAAACTAACAATACGCAATTTTGAAACTTTTGTCTACGTCATAATGTCGCTTCGAACACAACATCGCTGCTGCACAGAAACCAATCAGTAGCGAATGTGAGGTGTACGTGGAGTATAGGAGTGCGAGGCTCAGGGTAGCTCTCACTTCAGAGCGGCATTGACGTTCGATGTGAACTACGTTTTTAAATTATTTGTGTTTGTCAATCATCAGATAACTTTTATCTGACAAATAAAGTTCACGTTTTGACAGCTTTTACATAGAAAATATGTCAAACCGTCATACGTCCTTAGATAAAAGTTGTCTGATGATTGAAAAATCAGCCCTGGATATTTTTTTATTTTGACATGTTCCGTCATTCGAATGATATAATTCCGGTCTTGCATTTGAACAAACATTCGACCCTCTATACAACTGAAATATAATGAAAATATTAATCAAATAATTCGGTTCGACTTATTTCGCGGGTAGTCGGGTAGTCTGACTGAATTCGTTCGGTACCATACCCTTTTTACCGTAAGGTAAGTTCTGGGGTTCTTCTTCAAAACTTTACCACACAAAGACTATCAAATATTTCAATTTACGAAATGACCGCTATGTCAGGACTCATCTTTCGTTTAACAGAGTATAATCAACCATCTATCCGATCGATTAGACAAAGTCTTTAACCTCGATAAAAGTTACGACGCCTAAACTTGTATACTTAGATATTTTTATCATTGCAACCTCAATTGTTATAAAATGTATTGTCAACAGAAAAACAAAAGCTTCTACTCGGAGCCGGAGAGCAGTGGCACCGGCTCAGCCTCGTCATCATCAGAAGCTAGCAGCTCCGAAGAATCTTCTGATGCGTAAGTGTTACTGTCATTCTAGATTTCGCCCAGCTTCGCTCTCGCGTGCGCAATTGCATAATTTGCGCATGTTGACTTGTGCAACCGACTTTCACTGTGGACATCCGCAGCAAGCCGACTTCTGGAACGTTTTACCGACTAAGCAAGTATTTGCTTCAATAACTTGCATAATTCTTTTCTACTCACGGAATGGAAAAACAAGTAAAGTGCCACGCAGCTATCGTGCTTATGTCACGCGATTCGCTACTTGCTGTGATACGACGTCTCGATGTCAAGGCCCCTACACACAATGCCGGCAGTGCACGGCATTGCCGCCCGTGCTTGCCGGCGGGTGTTTAACCTGGCCGCCGGGTGTGACGCCTATTGACTTACACCCGCGCGGCATTAAGTTGGCGGCATTGTGTGTAGGAGCCAGTGGCGTAGGGTGAATTTTCTTAAAAGGGAAGCCGGACCAAAAAATGCTTACCTTGCTCAAGTGTGATGCGAGAATTCCAGTAACTACTCGTTTCGAAAGGGAAGCCGATAGGAATCGAGTTGTATGGAGCCTTCGCCACTGGTAGGAGCCTTCATACGTAAAATATTAGAATCAGGCCTTATTGTGCAATTTTAACGTGTAAAAATGATAGCAGAATGAAAAATGTATCTCACAGAGGTGTATAAAGTATAAAACTTTGATATCTTTCAATATAATTGGTATGTTAGTTTGTCGACACTGGTTCCCGTAATATGGAAGTATTAGGACTTCCACTTGTTTTTTTCTATTTCGTGCTTCTACTTTTAGAGAGCAATCATGTGAGATTGTCGGAGGAAATACCCTATGGCTTATACCACATAGGACATGACACTCGGGCTCCAAGTCCAATATATAATTATGACTCCATCCTTATACAATGATTCTGCCAAAGTCAAGGATGAAAGAGACAATGTGATAAGCACATGAGATTCACAATGAGCAAAAACTATTGACTAATGTTTGTAGCGTTGAAATCAGATGGGTATGCTGAAAAAGGAATGTCGTACGACATATTTGGAAAGCAAATAGTCGAACTATTTGACACTTCAAATGATTTATTTAGTTTTTTGCGTAATCTGATGAACAGATAATGATTAACTGCTGAACGGAGTATACTCCATTTAATATAACAATAGATAAATAAGACTAATTTTGTCCAGGAAATGTGAAGAAATAAGTAACATGTTTGCTTCCAGCAATAGGATTCAATACAGTACGTATTTTGCTTTTATGATGAGCTGATACTCTACTTGAAGAAATAAATGGTTAAAAAGACGTTAGTGCCTTGGTTGGTCACTTTTATCTAATGATACATGGAGTAATAGTTAGTCTGTGGCTTTATATTATTACATCTATTTCCCTAGGGAAGAGAGCGCCACCGAAGACAAGAAGCAAGAGAAACCCGCGAAAGAAACTAATAACTACAGGTTAGTAAGCGTAATATACTAAGGATTTGTTTCAAAATCGAGTAAAAAAACTGGGAAATAAATATAGCGGTTTGACATAATGTCTCTTGAGAAACGGTCAAACCGCCATATTTGTTATACTCTTTATTGTACACCAAAGAGAATAATAAATAGAGAGTGCCTCCGCTGCCGGCGCCGGCACCCAAAAATAATGCCATTGGGAACCGGCACTACCTTACTGCCGGCAGATTAAAAATATCGGCTGCCGGCACCCAAAATAGACATCGGCGGCGGTAATAAGTTGTTTGGTAGGTATTTTAGTTAAGAGGTAGGTTTGGTTTTGGGCCAAACACCGTAACTTGTTTTCCAACTGACTAATTTCAAGAGCGAGCGAAGCGAGCTCGTTATTTTGTGGCTCCCTGATAGGGATAGGTTAGGTTACTTTAAACCCTGCAGACAGAAATAGGAGCCCAGCATAGCAGGCTTGTGAGTTTCAACTGTAAAAATGTGAAAAGGAGCGTGGAGTGTATCAGATCACTATGCAGGGAAGCCGACGTGATAGCACTTCAGGAAACGTGGTTGATCCCACAGGACCTACCTTTCCTCGGTTGAATCGATGACGATTTCAGCTTTACCGGTAAATCGGCAATGGACTTATCGACGGGTGTGAGGCGAGGCAGGCCGTTTGGTGGGGTAGCAATATTATGGCGTAAAAGTTTGTTTACTAACGTGTCAATTGTGAAGTGTGAAAGTGATCGAATCACGGCAATTAAAGCATATACGGGCAAACAACGGGAAATATTGATTATATGTGTATACATGCCAACGGACCAGCCAGACAATCTACCAATGTTCACGCATTGTATGGGTGAGGTTAGTGCCATTGTACAAAATTATAATATAGAATCAGTATACATCCTGGCTGATTTTAATGCGCATCCTACTGCTAGTTTTTGTGACGAGTTACTTAATTTTTGTACGGATAACAAATGGATATGTGCTGACTTAGCTAAGTTAGGCATATCGTCCGATACCTATACATTCTATAGTGAGGCTCACAGATGTAAACGTTGGCTGGACCATTGTTTGGTTACAGAATCTGCTTGGAAAACGATAGCTAGTGTAAAAGTCGGCTATGGAGTGTATTGGTCTGACCACTTGCCTGTAATTATCGAATGTAATCTTGACATAGTTAGATATAAATGTATTCTTGACAATTGGTCTTGTAACAATATTATATGGGGAGAAAGATGTGCGGTTGAAATTGAAAAATATTCTGACATTTGTAATAGTAAATTAAAAGACATTCACTTCCTCAGTGAACTTAGTGAGTGTGCAGATAAGATGTGTCGAAATGTACAACATAGAATTGTTATCGACAAACTTTATAATGACATTATTAAAATATTGTGTGATGCGTCTGTACGAAGCAGACAAGTCAGAAAGCATAAAAAAGGTAAGAGTGTAATTGGGTGGAACAAGCATGTGCGGGAAGCACACAACGAGGCTAGGCAGGCTTACCGGAGTTTTATGGCGTATGGCAAACCAAACACTGGGCCTTTATATGATGACATGTGTACAACACGTAAAATTTTCAAGTCTAGGCTAAAGTTCTGTCAAAATCATAAAAACCAGCTCGAAATGGACATTTTAGCAGACCATGTCGCCGGTAAAAACTTTCGGGAATTTTGGAAGGGAACTAAGAAAATGAAGGGCAAGGTTGGCGTGCCAGTGAGTGTGGATGGGTGTAGCGAGGCTAAGGGTATAGCCAACTTACTCAAGGATCATTTTAAAGTCGTTTCACCGCTATCCTCTTGCGCTGTGGTGCCTATTACTGGTGTTACTGATCCCGAAAATTTGATGGGTTTTTCCGGTAAAATCGTGGGAAAAATTATCAAAAACATGGTAAGAGGAAAATCCCCAGGTAGTGACGGGCTCAGTATTGAGCACTTACAGTGTGCAGGTAAGCATATTTATAGGGTCCTGGCCATGCTGTTTACCTTTTGTATGCGACACTCTTACCTACCAACAAAAATGTTAGAAACTGTCGTTGTACCGATAGCAAAAAATGCTACTGGGGACGTCACAGATAAAAACAACTATAGGCCCATCTCTCTAGCGACTGTTATTGCAAAGGTCTTCGATGGTCTACTGGATGCACAACTCAGCAAGCACATAGAGCTTTATGACGCGCAGTTTGGCTTTCGCGAAACACTATCAACTGAAAGTGCTATCTTAACATTGAAACATACTGTCAACTATTATGTTAATAGAAAAACACCTGTTTATGCTTGCTTCCTGGACTTGTCGAAGGCTTTTGACTTAGTAGACTACAATAGGCTCTGGGCCAAGCTTGGAGAGGTAGGAGCCCCCACTGAACTCATTAAAATTTTGTCCTTCTGGTATAAAAATCAAAAAAACTACGTAAAGTGGGGAAATGTTTTTTCGGATGAGTATGTACTGGAGTGTGGCGTGAGACAGGGAGGCCTGTCCTCTCCAAGACTATTTAACTTATATGTTGATCAGCTGATCGGTGAGCTCAGCAATAGCCATGTCGGTTGTCATATAGATAACGTCTGCGTTAATAACATCAGCTACGCTGACGACATGGTGTTGCTGAGCCCATCGCTCAGTGGTTTAAGAAAACTGCTCGGTATCTGTGAGTCATATGCTGAGGTTCACGGTCTGAGGTATAACGAGAAGAAGAGTGAGTATATGGTCATTAGAGGTAAGAATAAACAGCTGGAGCATATACCACCGGTCTATCTGAACGGAGTGCCTTTGGAACGTGTCTCTCAGTTTAAGTACCTAGGGCACATAATAACCGAGACCCTTAATGACGATGCGGATATTGAGCGGGAGCGGAGGGCGTTGTCGGTACGTGCTAACATGTTGGTGCATAGATTCGCGAGGTGTACAGTAGATGTAAAAGTAACACTGTTCAGAGCCTACTGCCAAAGCTTTTACACCAGCGCTCTATGGACCAACTATACCCAGCGGGCCTACAACGCTCTTCGCGTTCAATACAACAACGCCTTTAGGTTTCTGGTGAGGCTCCCTCGATTCTGCAGCGCATCGGGCATGTTTGCTGACGCAAGGGTGGACGACTTTTATGCCATAATGCGTAAAAAAACAGCGTCTTTGATGCGCCGGATTCGGGGGAGCGCCAACGGAATCCTGAAGATGATTGCTGAAAGGCCGGAGTCCGCAGTGCTAGGGAGATTCATCCGGCTACATGTGACGAGATGATGTTGTAATTTTTGTGTATAATAATTTATTGGAAATTAATTTTGTGTATTGAATAATTTTATTAATAATGATGCATACTAACATAGTTGTAAGACCTTTGTTACTAACAATATATGGACAATTAAGTACTTAGTCTGAAATAAATGTATTTTATTTTATTTTTATTTATAGCGAGGCTCCGTCGACTCTGCTTTGGAAATCCAGAAAACTTTACAAACATCCCCTTACGTTTTTTATTTGTTGTGAAAATGAAAGTGGATGACGAATAATCGTCTCATAAAGAGTTTGAAGAGGCCTTGAAGGTGTAAAAAAAACAGTGTATATCAGTGGCAAAGGGTGAATTTTCTAGAAAAGGGAAGCCGGACCAAAAAATGCTTACCTTGCTCAAGTGTGATGCGTGAATTCCAGTAACTACTCGTTTCGAAAGGGAAGCCGATAGGAATCGAGTTGTATGGAGCCTTCGCCATTGGTGTATATAGTCGGCGTGGCGCCCCGGCAGCCAGTTGGTAACCGGCGCTGGCATTCGTAATGGCAACCGGCGCCGGTAGCGGAGGTACTCCCTAATAAATAAGAATGTCTATGACTTTATTTAGGATAAAAACTCTTAGGGCGAGATTCATAAACCGCACTTAGACTTTGCTAAGTAAGTTTACGTTTCATACGAGTATGAACATCGTTCGTATAAGAATAAGGTTCATATTCGTATGAAACGCCACTATACATAGCAAAGTGCGGTCTGTAAATCTCGCCCTGAATCTTTTTATTACAAAATCTACACTTGGGAGCAAAGAAATCGAGCCAGTCCTTTTTTCATGTGTCTTGGTTTTGGCTTTATGGATTATATGGTAAGTTGACAAAAAACTAACCTCATTGTAAAGGTTATCAAATAACCTTTTAGGCGATATATGTTTCGAATTGATCGAATAGGTACCAAAAATAATAACAATTATACGTGAAAAATAGCTGTAGCTCGATTTATTTGCTCCCAAGTATATTATTTCACATTGGAATGTAGGCATTGGTAGTCTTACAAAATCTTTTATTCTTAGGTCATCCAACTCAGGCTCGTCGGATAGTGAGTCGGACAGCGAATCGGACAGCGCATCCGACAGTGGATCGGACGAGTCGGCCGACAGCAGCGACGACGAATCTAGTAAGAAGAACGATGTTAGTCGTGATAAGAAGGTATGTGAAGATTTATTACTATAGACATGTTGGAAATCGGATAAATAGTTTTTTTTTTGCTACGTGACTTTTAAGTAGGCAACAGATTGTAAAGTAGTATTGGTATTGTAGCTAGTCATATTACGTATATTGTATTATGCTTATGTTCTATTTATTGGGTTGTATTTATTTTAGAAATAAATATGTTAGAATTTATTTTGCACTTTTTATTTGTTTATCTTCATTGCATGCTCATAACGCCCTGTTACGCGGCGTCTTACGTAGGCAGTTCAAAGCGACGCGAATTGCGAAGCGATCCGATGCGGTGACACGCGAATTCAATGCGATGCGGTGCGAAGCGACGGCGTGCTACGAGCTCGCGAAACGCACGCCGCCGTCATTCAGTAGCACTGTACGGCACCGCATCCAGTTCGCGCAAAAATATCAAGCCAACTGATCGCGTTCGCTTCGCGTCTCATCGTACTCCACGTGCGTTTGGTCACGTAGGCCACTTCAATAGGTATCGACTGTTTGTTGTCTTCGCGCCGCGCCGCTTCGTGTCGCTTCTAGATCGCTCACATAGGATGCCGCGTTAATAGGATATTTGACCACTATTAAAAATGTACAACAGTTTAGTATTATTTTGTAAAAAGTGTAGAAAGAACACGGTAGGTATATGAAAAAAACGATGAAAAAATAGAGGAGATACTCGCTTTAAAAGTTTGTTGAGGAGGCGTTTTCTGTCTTTGTCACGCGAAACGGATATTGTACAGAGTGATGTCAAGTCACTATGAAGTTTTTAAGGTATGAGGTCATATTGTAGTAGTGTTGTCTCTGTCTGTAACTTGGGCATTTTCATGGGTTTTTTCACTGTTGCTTGTTATTTTTATAATAGTTTCGAGATATCTAATAAAAAAATAATAGTCAAATGCCTTAATCTGTCCTGATTTCTATTTTATTCTAATTCGTAGTGAAATATAAGCACATCGCATAAGTATTATACGGATAGACATGACGAAACTATGTAGGATTGTTGTTATTCCTATGGAACCGCAAAAAAAATATTAGATGCTGGATAAGTCAAAGTATTCACCAGTGTGCTACTCATTCCTTCTGCGTTCTATGTACCTAAATAAAAATCACTCATGTGTTTATTAGATGCATCGAATGATGTTCTAGAAAAGATTTAAATAATTGACATATTTTCAGCAAACAAATTCCCAACAACCTTCAAAAGAAGAACAGAAAAAGAACGAGAAATCAAACTTGGAGCTACTTCTAGAACTAGACGAAGTAGCGAGCTCGTTGCCCACCATGACTCCCACCTGTGGGGGATTCTTGTCACCGCCCACTATGCCACCGCACGGGATTGGAGATAGTGAGTACTTTTTTATTTTATTTGTTTGGGACAAAAAACAGTTACACGTTACATAATTAACAAAGGTATAACCCACACTATTGTCCACGATACCCCGCACGATAGGACGTGCCCGTATTGTACATCATATTTGTTTTTTTGTTTTTATATTTTCTCAATGTTTCACCCCTAAGATGATTGTACCGATACTCGACCTCGTTGTGAGGAACTGTGGCACAATAATTTCAAGGGTTTTCAGAGAGGAAAGACAAAACCATTTTTTTTTTCATTTGTCTATTTCTATAAAGAGTGAGTTAATGTAGCCACAAGGCGGCGGCGACTATGTAGGCAAGTACTTCTATTCTACGTCTTATGTTGAGTAGTTATTTATTTTTCTTTCAACTACGTAGTAATGTTATCATTAATCACTACAAAACCGGTCACAAACGACGTATTTTTTGCTTAGAACCAAAACAGTGCAGAAATGTGCTTATTATTGCACTGTTTTACATTAATGCAGTGTTTTTATTTTTTATTTAGATAAACTTACCACAGATGTTTAATGTATCCCATTAAGTCTAACATAAAATGTATGCATTAGATCAAAAAGATACTGGCTGAAAATAAAAATCTGCTAAATAATACAGACTTGGTGAAAAAAAAACAAATGGCGCGCATTTTGAATCATTGTAAAACTTAGATACTTCATATTTAGCAAGAAAAGTTAAAAAAAATGTTTTACGGATATTTTATCACGGTAGGTAGATACTTGAGCTACGTATGGTATTCCGAAATACCGCTCACCGAAAGGACGGTTTTCCGATAACACTCTACTCCGACGGTTAGTTGAACGAAAAAATAATTGGCCGATGAAACGTTTCGCCGATAATATTATTCATCGACGGTTGGTAGTCCGAATGAATCCTTCGCCGATGTAACGGTTCACCGAAAACACTCTTCTAGCGAGCGAGCGCAGCGAGCTCGGGAATTGGGACACCCCGACTCGGATAGGTTAGGTTTGAAGGGGATGACGGGGGCTAGAATGAGCGAGCGAAGCGAGCGAATGCTGCCCCCGTCATGCCCTTCATGTTAGGTTTTTTCAAACCATTTACCCAGAAATAGGTGCCCCGCGAAGCGGGGCTCCGTCGACTGCACCTTAATACTGGATTTAATACTGGAGTGTTTTCGGTGAACCGTTACATCGGCGAAGGATTCATTCGGACTACCAACCGTCGATGAATAATATTATCGGCGAAACGTGTCATCGGCCAATTATTTTTTCGTTCAACTAACCGTCGGAGTAGAGTGTTATCGGAAAACCGTCCTTTCGGTGAGCGGTATTTCGGAATACCATACGTAGCTCAGATACTTAGAATACAGAAAGAACTAGAATCCGCGTTGAACAGTAATTGCAAGCCGTACGCTGTGTCCAAAATCAAAGCATGCGTCCCGCGCCCGTCTCACTTCCCACCCGCGTAATGTTGCTAGCTCAGACATTGTTTACCCGTTTTTGGGGAAAACGTTGAGTATTGGAGGTAAGATAATAATAAAATCAAAATTGTGCTTTTCTATATAGGCAATATTTTATATCTGAGTAGGTACAGTCAGCGTCAAATATATAGTGACGAACAGACTGTTCAAAATGATCCGAACAAAACTACAGGGTATTAACGAATTCATGTAATTCCTTCAAACCGCGTGATCTGACACTGATTGACCCTGCATGGGATTTTTTCAGAATAAAAAAAAAAGTTTTCAAAAAATGAACCATGGTATTCTGTATCTGAGTGATTTTAGCGTTCCAAGTTAACTGACTGAGTGGAGCGATATCAGGCTAGTCGTCCCTGTCAGCTGTGTTGCCGTTCTTTCATTAATTTATGCATGGCATCAAAATTTTCAATGAAATAAAAAAAGGGTTTTTTTTAAAAATTTTATTCATTCTTTAAGGTTACAGCTCATTAGAACCACCCGGCACCCGACCCGCACTGCTTCGCCTCGTGCGATTCGTATTCTTTATATGAATTTGTATGGATGTGCGCTCACTACATCAACTCCGTAACGTGGCGGCTGTGAAATTCTACAAAATATGCGTCATGGGTGTCGGCTCCATAGTTTCCGGCGGTGCTGATGACGAAAATGAGGTCAAAATCAAAATACGAGATAGCGGCTGCGAAATTTTACAAAATAAGTATGCGTCATGGGCAAAATCTTACAGCCGTCATCTTGGATATTGACTTCGACCTCATTTTCGTCACCAGCGCCCCCGGAAACTATGGAGCCGACACCCATGACGCTTATTTTGTAAAATTTCACAGCCACCATCTTGGATTTTTACTTCGACCTCATTTTCGTCATCAGCGCCCCCGAAAACCACGGACACGACATACATGGCGCATATTTTGTAAAATTTCACAACCGCCATCTTGGATTTTGACGTTGACCTCATTTTCATCATCAGCACCCCCGAAAACCACGGAAACGACACCCATGACGCATATTTTGTAAAATTAAAAAAAAAAAAATGTTTATTTCAGGCATTATTGCCCATATTTTGTTAGTAAAATTAAAAAACTTATATCTATGTTAATATACATTAATTGAGATATTTGCCGGGACTGCTCGATGCACCGTTTACATGCACATGAGTATGCACCCAGTGCTGCATTATTGGACAGTCCGGCTTATCACCAATAACCTTGAGAATGGTGTTGGTGCTCCCACGGACTCTGCGCATCAGTGACGCGACACGTTTGCGTATCACCGTGAGGAACCCGTCAGTGTGCGCTAGAGCAAACATGGCTGACGCAGTACAGTATCGCGGGAGCCCCAACATCACTCTAAAGGCATTATTGTATTATACTCGGAGAGCGTTGAAAGTTCTCTGCGTATACCTCACCCACAGACTGCAAGTGTACAATGTTTGGCAGAAGGCCTTAAAGAGGGTTACCTTAACCTCTGCGCTACACTTTGCAAACCTGCGGGCCAGCATATTGCAGCGAACTGCCATCGCTCTCCTTTCCCTCTCAATGTCGTTATCATCCCTCAAGTCCTCGCCAACCAGGTGACCGAGGTACTTGAAAGACGATACTCTGACAAGAGCTACACCGTTTAACATCACAGGCGGCGCGAAGGCCAGCCTTCGTCCCTTGGCTCGAAAAACTACAAGCTCACTTTTCTTGACATTATACAAGAGGCCGTGTGACTCAGCGTACTCTTCGCAAATGGCAATCAGTTTCCTGAGCGCAGCGACAGATGGGCTCAGCAACACCATGTCATCAGCATAGCTGATGCTGTTTACACACAGGCCATCTATTGAGCATCCGACCTGTGCGTTGCTAAGCCCACCAATCAGCTGATTAACATACAAGTTAAAGAGTGAGGGGGATGTCAGTCCACCCTGTCTCACCCCACACTCCAACCTGTACTCATCAGAAAGTCGACTAAGCCATCTGACGCGGTTAGTCTGGTGGCCATACCAGTACTTAAAAATATTGACTAGCTCAATGGGCACACCGGAATCTATTAATTTGGGCCAAAGAATATCATACCTAACCAGGTCAAATGCCTTACTGAGGTCTAGAAAGGCGGCATATACAGATGTGTGCCTATCTGTGTAGTACCCGACAGTATGTTTGAGAGACAAAATGGCACATTCTGTGGATAACCCGGGCCTAAACCCAAACTGAGCATCGTGCAGATTTAAATGTCGACTAAGCTGTCTCTCAAGCAGACCATCGAGTACCTTTGATGTGACTGTGGCTAGCGAGATGGGCCGATAATTAGACTTGTCGGTGACATTGTCGTGAAATTTTGCAGCCGCCATCTTGGATTTCTACTTTGACTTGATTTTCATCTTCAGCACCCCCGAAACCCACGCAAACGACACCCATAACGCATATTTTGTAACATTTCACAGTCGCCATCTTGGATTTTGACCTCCCCCACCATCTGGAGGGGAAACGTGTGAGATAATATAACTTTAACCAACTTAAACTAGCCTTTATGAACGTAGTGATTAATGAGTTTATAATATACATACTTAGTATACACCTCTGTCCTACCCTTCGAAGAATACAGGCGTGATGGTATGGAATCTCGTTTCTCGGATTTTGCCCAATGTCCTTTGCGAAATAAATATCGCGCAAATGTCCTTTTGCGGAAGAGTATACGCGCAATGTCTTTCGCGGCAAATTCAGTCGCGCAAGTATCGGTCGCGCAACTGGATTTGCGTAACAGTCTATTCGCGCATAATGTGTAGTCGCGCAAATGGAATCGCGCAAGTGTCTTTCGCGTAAATGTACCAGATCCCTGGCAGACTACTCAGAAATCCGTGGACCCCGCGATTTCCACTCGTTGACTACGTGAGGTCCACTGGTTGACCACGCGATGTCCACTCGATGACCACGCGAGGTCCTCTGGTTGACCACGCGACGTTTACTAGTGATAACGCGGCGTCCACCCGTGGACCACCTGCTGACAACGAGTGGACGCCGAGCGATGAGGCGGTGCGGGTCGGGTGCCGCGTGGTTCTAATGAGCTGTATCCTTAAATCCCGTGCGGGGTTAATCTATACCATTAATAGATTATGTGGTTTGAAGGAATTACGCGAATTCGTTTACATCCTGTATAATTATGTCAATGAAACAGGGGGCGTTTCAGAATGAACGTAGGACAGGTCAACTGGCATTCTGACAAGAATCCCATTTACTTAGATAAAGTTTAATTTCTTTAGCTGTTTAGGTAATGATGAAAGTCTGTTCGTCGCGATATACCTATTTGACGCTGACTGTACCTGATAATCTCAAGAAATAGAGAAGGTCTAATAGGAATAAAACACGTTTTAGATAAAAAAACGTTTAATTTAAGCCCTCAGTAGGTAATAAAAAGAAGGGAAAATCAAAACTCTCATACTGACAACACTAACAATATGGACGCATCATTCCCTATGACAATTACAAACTGAACAATATATTGAATAATTAAATAAGACGATATCTGAATGTGCTACTTAAACGTGAAATGTGATCCCATCCTGTTTTGTTTTTAGCCCCGCTGCATTTTTATAGGTTCGAACGACACAAAACTGCATAAGTAATTTAATTTAATTTGACACCGGTAAATACATGTAGTCGTTATGACGTCCCCATAGTAACTGATCGACTGCGCGTCAAACTACTCTGTTTTAGAGTAGTTTTTGATGCTTCAGTATTAGGCGCGATCACGGCTTCTGTACTTTCTGTATTCTGAGGGTAGATAGTTAGTTGAAAGAAAAGTAGATTACGCACCTTGCTGAAGTGAGTTATTAATGCACTCGTGTTAATTTAGTGTCCTTGTATGCGCTCGGGCACCAACATAACATTCGTGCATTAATAACTCACTTTGCGCTCGATGCAACAATCTACTATAGTTTGTCGATATATCTAACCCGTCAGTTAAGTAATGTTGTATATGTTCCCCTGCAGCGGACAGTATAACGCCAGTAGGCGCAGTACACACGTGCGCAGTGCCCACGGAGCTGGTGTCGCGCGTGGTGTGGAGCGGCGTGTCGGCGGCGCTGCGCTGGGCGCGAGCACCACATCTATACTCACAGAACATGTGCGCCGTAGACCTCGTGTTCACCAACCACAGTGCCAACGATGTGCATCATATTAGGTTACACAAGAAGGTCAGTACACTATGTGGAACCAATAAACACCTGTTTAATAATAATAGACTGTCTCGTTGGGCTACTGGTAGCGGGCGCGACTGCTGAGCATGGGCTCCTGGGTTTGATCCCCAGGTCGGGCAATGTTATTGAGGTTTTTCGTGTGTAATTTCTCAGTAGCAGCCCGAAATCTGGATTTGTGCCCTGTTAATGGCAAATAGCTCGCCCGCTATTATACAAGGTTAGTCAGAAAGGGGGTACTAATCCGAAAGAGTGTTAAAGTGCACATAATAATGAATAACTTTTTTTCTACAACTTTTACCAGAACTCAATAGTTTAAGAGAAACAGTTGTACAAAAATCTCAAAAAAAAAACTCTAAAATCTATCTATCCCCAGTTATGATCAGCTGTGTTTGCATTTTAGGTCATATTTGGGCTCATGAATTAGAAGCACCATTTTCTGAATTTGTAACTAAAGCAGGGATGAAGAATTTTTGAAAAAACTAAAATAAAAATCATTTTATTTGGAAAAAAATATATCGAATTTTGAAATTTTAACACTTGCTTTCAAACAGTCATCAGCGATACTATAAGTGGGCTTCGGATTAGTACCCCCTTTCCGACTAACATTGTATAGGACTTAAACAAAACAGCGAAATGAGAGTGTACTATAAGGCTGAGCATCCACCAGAGCTGTGCTAAGCTGCGTAGCGAGGAATGTGTTTTGTAAGCACCAATAGAATCACTTCATTTACCTAGCTTCGCTCTGTGCAGCTCTGGTGGATATGGGCTTAGCGGAGCGAGGTTTTCGTTTACGAGCGAGAGATATGTTGCTAGGAATGTGTGCGAGGATTTGAAAATATGCGCGTACCAGTCGGTCAATAGATGGTGTTTGGAAGAGGTAGATGATCATTTGTACACATTAACACGTTACACATTCCTCGCATAGCTCTGGTGAAAAGGGTCACACCGTTTCAGATCCTCGCTACACATTTTCCTCGCACAGCTCTGGTGGATGTCCAGCCTTACAGGATGTCCAGCCTTACACCTCTGCCCAACTTTTCGGGCGTGATGTTATCTATACTTACATATAAAAGGAGAAGCTGACTGACTGACTGACTGATCTATCAACGCACAGCCTAAACCGCTGGGGTTAGAAAGTTGAAATTTTGACAGTAGGTTCCTTTTGTAACGTAGGCATCCACTAAGAAGGGATTTTTCGAAATTCAACCCCTAAGGGAGTTAAATAGGGGATGAAAGTTTGTATGGAAAATCGTCACTTAACGGGTTCAAAATTTCACGCAAGCGAAGCTGCGGGCGAAAGCTAGTGTTATGATAAACACCCGTCCACTACATGAGTAGAGTAAGCTCCATTTATCCGAAATGAAGTTTCTTGTTGGAAATATTATGTGTTCCTCCATCCAGTTACCATAGCGTCAACCATCCTAAGCAAGACACGGAAAACATTTATAAAAAACAGAGTTTTACCTATAGTAAAACTTGTACAGAATGATGAGCAGAATTCGTGATTTTCTAACCAGTCATGCTGTATTATGTTCTCGATGAATTCACTTCATCAAAATTTAACAACGTAACCTTGTAACGGCGGGCATAAAATATTATTTATTTTTCCGAAGTTAGAACTGCACAATTGCTTAACTTTTTTCAATTACGATTTTTATTTATTCTAATAATGACAAAAGAAGGTAATTTTACGATTTACTTTCACTATTAAATCATTCAACACTTAATAAACAATTACTGTTCTAAAGAGAACTGAACGTCGTTACAATGTTGCGTCAGTGAACCCTTTTTCTTTTTAAACACTAGGGATGTTACCCAAAAAAAATCGAATGTCGATAAGTAGATTCGAATGCAATGATTATGTACTGAATTCGATTTACATATGTTTGGAGTCCATATCGATTCATTCACTGTAATCGATGTTTTTAAGCAGGTCACCTCACCATGAAGGTAAAACTGACAGATGTCAAATGTGTTCTATTAAATTGGCCCTACATTAATTAGTAAGTTTCATTTGAATTGAAAAAAATAAGTCGATGTTGTACCGGCAAAGAGCACTTTTTACTGACTTTAATATTTTGAATAGTGTTCTAACTAATCTTGTTTTTATTTTAGACACTCACCGGGTCCCGCAACATCCACGAGTTTGCTCCGGTCCCACTACTGTCTCCATCGTCTACCGCCACCGTCACGCTGGGCGTGGACTTCGCAGACACCATACAACCCATAGAGTTCACCATCAGCAGTTCCATAGGTAAATTTTGTTTATTGTTAATTCAATTTATCATACACATAATCGCAGTTTTATTCGATCAATATACTCATCCGATCATTAAATAATTTATACAATAATAAAACGGTTTTGGATATGTCAGTTGATTGCATTCAAAATTAAAATGTCCCGAGTTACAGTACGATAGCTCGGGACGTTGAAAATAAGCTCAAGCAATTTTCCCAGCAGGAAAAATATGCTCGCTACTAACAATTAGAGTTAAATACGTGTAACATAATAAACGCAATCCCTGAAAGTAGTTTGTTAAGGATCGGCTACTGAACCGATTTCAGCCATTGCTAACGTGTATTTTTTTTATAAATTCTTTTACCTGTAATCTTTTGATTGGGATAAAGAAAATTGAGCCTTACGTCAAGGTCATAGGACTGGATTTTAAATACAGTTAACAATAAAAGTAATATAGATTCAGCAGTCATTGTGCCGATAGTCGTTACGGCAAATGGTTTAATAGCCAAGAGCCTCGACCAACATTTAAAGAGGCTCTCGTTGGGCGGCTGGATCAGGGGCCTGGTGCAGAAAGCGGTACTTCTGGACACGGCGCGTATTGTTAGGAAGTTCCTCTCTCTGAGGCCCTGACCACCGGTAGCTTGGACCCTGTTCCTGATGCCGGTGGGTTACTATATTTTTAAATGTTTTTGTTTTTTTATTTATATGTGAAAATATTTAAAAATGTAATTTTATATGTTTATGTAAACAAATTTTATATGTAAACAATATTTAAGCACATAAACGTAAAATTTCAGTGTATGTATTATGATAATTCATCATATTTGGCGTTATTCCTGTTACATGTTTATAGGCGGCAGTAATCACTTACCATCAAGTGGGCTGTCGGACTCATCGTCAACCTATTACCACAGTCTACATATATTTTACTCCCTACAGTCGGTCAACGTAGAACATTGTCGCAGAGCAATCGTGCGGGGGGTTGCGGGGTGAAGGAGCGGAGGTTATGTCCCGAGTAGCCATACTGCATACTTGGGACATAACCTCCACCCCTACATAATTTTGACATTTCATAGGACCTGTCAAATATGGGCGTTGACCCACTGTTGTAGTAAGTAGGTACACTGTGCTATTACATAAAAATAATAGTTGAAATTAATTTACATTACATAGGTGAAGTGCCTGTGTCGATAACGCCGCCCGTGGGTGAACTGATGCGCGCCGTTACTATGTCCCAGACGAGGTGGGACTCCGAACACAAGAAACTGCGCGGAATGACTGAGGTAACATAGTTTGAAGTAGTTCTCTACAGGTTGAGTAGATTTGCGAATATTGTGGGTGCGTTTACACTCAGATTCGAAACATAACTGGGCGGATTTTTTAAAAAGTGTACATATTTTATAATGAACGTTTTAAACGTTTCCTCTGACGAACTTTTTGATGAATTCGTTGCATGTTTTTCTATATAACTTTTTATTTGTTATTATTCCTTAACATTATATGACCAAGTAGTAATCAGTGACAATTAAAAAAGTTATAAAGAAAAACATGCAACAAATTCATCAAAAAGTTAGTCTAGAGGAAACGTTTAAAACCTTCATTACAAAATATGTACACGTTTTAAAAAATCCGCCCAACTATTTAATAGGCCATGCAAATATTTGTTCCACGTGAGAATCGAACCCGCGATCCGTACCGAAAGCCAATTCCTCAGCTATTACGCGAAAAGTGTCGTCATATGGCCAGCTCATAGACATCGAAAACATCAGTTGCATGACCTCTGAAAAATGATGTAAACACCGCGGGCCTGAAAAATTTTAAAATTTTAACCTTCGATTCCAATGCCTAATAGGAGAAGAAAAGCTACGATATAGTTTGTCGAATAAAGCTCAATTTTCAAAATATTCATTATTTAAGGAAATTCACAACTCGATAAATCTCTACGGTAACAAGTCCTAGGAACGCTGCGTTGCTACTTTTGTCATACCATACCCCTCTCGCCGTATGTCTTATTTGTCGGGGAGGGTTGTGAAGTGAGAAGTTTCTTATCCACTCACACGATAATTTATAAATGTTGCCAGTTCAACCTAAAGTATTTTTTACAAGGAAGTACTAAAGCAAATTGATTTATGATGGGTCGAAAAACAAAAAAAAACTGAATTGGACTTTTTACCGTACATTTTACTCATATTACCTACCATCAAAAAAGCGTGGTTAAAATCTTTCGAGTACCTCGGACCCTCGGTGTAATATAGTTTTTGTGCTTTGTTTTTGGTATATATTTAAATACAGCATGTAAGGGTAAACACCGTTATCACTCAAACCATGGGTAGTTGACTTAAACATAAAAATATAGGACTGAATAAAAAAAAACAAAAAAAATGTACGCGCGAGAAATGAGCGGCGCGGCGGCGCTACGACGCGGCTTAAACGCACTCGCTAGCGAGACAGCTGACTGACTGGGGTAGCGAACTGTGCGGGGCCGTGCGTCGGGCCACGCGGCGAGTTCCCCGCGCCCCCTCCTGTAGCTTGTTGCACCCGCGTTTAGGGTGAAATGCATTTGGGGAAAAATTAAAATTTGAAAAAAAAAAAAGTTATTTATTTTTCATTGATTTTGCGTTCTATAAATGAAACCAAACCACTGGTTTCAAGGATAACGGTGTTTACCCTTACAGCCTGTACATATAACGGTGAAATGAAGGTGTGCCCCTTTGCCCAATTTTCGGGGAATTCATAGTAGTATCCCCCCAAAGCAGGGTAAACATTATTTTAAACCTAAGCCTGCTTTCTTTTAAACCCTCTTCCTCTATGAAGTACTTTTTCAAACATTTAAAGTATCTGTTATATTCCAGTGTGACAAGAAAGCCGTAAAAGTAGAAGACGAACAAACTATATGCAAGCGCGTGTTCGAAACAGCAAACCTAGCAGCTATTACATCCACCGGAGATTTACTAAGGTAACACTAATAATTTAATTATATCTATTACGTCGAAGTCTCGGTTCGAAACGAAACGACGAACAATGAACTTATAAATTACGATCAAAGTATCGTCAAATAACGAAAGACAAAATGTCAAATCGCGAAAATCAAATCGATCGTCGGATCCGAACCATATTCGTGGTTTAAAACGTGCGATTCGTCAGCCGAAACTTCGTAGTTCGATTTTTGAAGTAGGCCCCCTGATTCGTTTGTGTTGTGTGATTAGCAATAATTTTTAACCGACTTCAAAAAGGAGGAGGTTCTCAATTCGGTTGTATTTTTATTTTTTTATTTTTTATGTGTGTTACCTCATATCTCCGTCATTTATAAACCGATTTGAAAAATTCTTTCTTTGTTCGAAAGGGTATACTTCCCGATTGGTCCCATATAAATTTTGTTACGATTAGATCATGAACTTCAGAGATATGGAACGGAACTCTTCATCGGATCAAAGCAAAATTCTCAAATTACTAATATTGCTTTGTTTATATTTGTTGTTGGGAACTGACTACTGGAAAAGAGGAGGGGGTGCGTGTCCCCCCCCCCCCCCCCTTTGGAATGTTTTCATTATATCGTGTAAGGTATCATTTGAAAGGGCTTTTTATGCCCGACTACGTCAAAGCTAAAAAGAAGGGTTATGAAGAGGAGGGGGTTAAATTTATGACACTAAAAAGTATTTAATAAAAAATAAACTTTAAAAAAAGTAAAAACCGACTTCAAAGAAAAACTAAAAGGAGTAAAATAAATACCATAATATAAAATTAACAGTTTCAGAAGTCGGTGCAACTCTACACTGAAACAAATAGAAGTCACCGACTTCTGAAACTGTTAATTTTATATTATGGTAATTATTTTACTCCTTTTAGTTTTTCTTTGAAGTCGGTTTTTACTTTTTTTAAAGTTTATTTTTTATGTTACTAAAATTGGGCCTCAACTTCTTAAGAACGACACCGCAATGCAGCACATATACAACGTTATTTTTAGTATATACAAAAACCGAGACACCCCAACAACATTTTCGTCAGAACTGACTGAATATGTGTTTTTTTTAATAAATCTCCAAGTTACACCGTAGTTTATATCGCGTTAAGTTCCCTAGTAAAGTGTGAAATGCCTGAGATGTGCTATGCAGGGGTTGTCTAATACACGAAAACTGATCGAGCGGACCGTCTCAAGCCTCAAGGTGTCTATTCCCGTCAACTGTTATGGGTAGAAACCTACTGAAATAAAATTGAAATTTATGAAAATAAAAAATAAAGTGGTGTAAAAAATATGTCAATCGATTCTCCTAGTGATTCTGAACAAACTAGTTTCAGGTTTAGTATATACTAAAACTAAGCTTGTATAATACCAATATCTTTTGAACAGGTTCGCCGGCCGTATGATGTCATCCCAAGACCTGGTGCTCCTGTCGGTGCGCAGCGACGAGGACAGTTCCCTGGTGACAGCCAACTGCCCCAACATGGCCATCGCGTCGCTCCTCGCCAACGAAGTCGCACAGGCCCTCGCGAGAACTTAATATAACAATTTAAACACTATTTTTATAGCTTTGCTCATATTATGTTATCTCATGTCTGATAGAATATAAATCTATGTTTATTATGTATATAAGATTCTTTTATTTGATTGAAAGGAACATTTCTTCGCTTAGCTAACAATACCGCTCAAGTTAAAATATTCATTGGATAACTCGTTTTATCACGCATCAAATCATCTTAGTGAGAATCACCAGAGTCATAATTAATATTACAGTTTGTACATAATTATGGCACATATTACAGAGACAGCTTAATTAATTTTAAATTCAATAATTTAGCACTTTTAAGACCTTTCTGAAAATGTATTAAAAGTTTGTTACGCGGTATTGTTAGCTAAGCGACGATTTATCGGAAAAGAAGATTTATCGGAAAACAAAGTATCTAAAACGCGTTTAGTAAAGTACTTTTGAAAGGTGGAGGGAGGCGTATCATAAATTATATTAAAGTCTCAAGTACTGTAATTATAGACACAATAGATAAACAATGGCACTGACGAACCGGTTCGTCGGTCGGGCCGCTAGCGGTTAAAGAGAAATGCGGTTTGTCTGTTGGTCTGTTACTTTAGACAAATGTATCTTTTGTTTAACTTTGGCAACGGCATTATACAGTACGTAACACAACGAAGAGCAAACCTTGAATCTGGTTGATTGAGGTGAAGTTTGATACTATCATATTCCTGCTATGTCATATTGTCACTATTCCCGCTATCCACTTATCACACTGTGCGATAACGCGGACATATTTCAAGCTTGGAAAATCAGGATTCGTAGAGAGTGTTTATTTATAACGAGTTTATATTGTGCAGCTAATCTAATAGGATTGTGGAGAAACCAGGTGTGGTGTTCCTCCAACCAAAGGGAGGATCCTCCAACCAGGCGGAGTCTTGTGCCTGGCGGGCTACTGCCCAACGGTTGATGTTGGGAGGTTGTATATGTACTATCTGCGTGTTAAATCTTGATTGCGCGATGTAGGATAGTTCGCATGTGGCGAGATAGATACCGCCACAGGATGATGAAATTATGTTAACCAACTAGAAAACAGAACGACGATATGAAATTTGAAAAACTTCAAAATAGGTGTATAGCGAGGATAGTGACAAAAAGTGTACGATTGTATCATAATTCACCTACCCATTAACCAGTTCCAAGGTTTGCTCTTCGTTGTGTTACGTGCTGTGTGGCAGTTTCAGTTGCACCAACTATAACCGTAAGCTTACCTAATAGAGGATTTACACGGGTCGATTTTAGCCGTGCGGCAAGTCACCAGTCGCATCGCTTGTAAAAATCGAATCGCCACCACATTTACACCGGTCGACAAAAATCGCATGCGACTTGTTCATTTCTAGCGGAACAACACGGCGCAAAACACACCTCATGCGGCTGGCGATCGCCTGCAACAGTCGCTCATTTGCGACAAGAACGTGTTAAGTCCGAAGACCGGATTTTTCAAAAAACGCCATTGATATTTTGGAATAAAGGCCTTTTCTGAAAAATCCGGTCTTCGGACTTAATACGTTCTTATTGCAATTACTGACTGCGCCGCACGCCAAAAGTCGGATGGCACCCAACTTTGGGGCTTGCGATTTTAGTCACTTGTGGCCTAGTCGAATTGGTAAATCGGTATTCGGTACTTTTGATTTAAATGTGGCAAGTTTACGATTATGGTTAGTTGGTGCAACTAACTTAGTTATCGGTAAAATGATATGCATGACGCATTTTTATTTTATTATCTATCAAAATAAAATAATAAGTTTCCCTTTCTATAGTCAAATGCAACTGTGTAGTAGTTTCAGGCCTCTCGAGTACAATATTGAAGAAAATGCCAGACAAAATTTGTCAACATTTATAAAATATACTAATAATAAATTATTATACAAGGTTAGTCGGAAAGGGGGTGCTAATCCGCGGGCCACTTGCCCACTTGCACTTGCACCAGTGATCGGAAAAGGGTAAGCTAATTTACCTAAACTTTAAAGAACACAGACAAAAACTGGAGACTTCCTTACGACAACATTTTTTTTTCGGGAGAATTTTCTCGGAGCTTGTCTTTCATTTGTTTTCAAAAAATAAAAGACAATCTCCTTTTTTGAAAACAATAAACAATCTCTTTTTTAAAAACAATGAAAACGTGTCATCTGGTTCTGTGACAATTTTGGGAAACAAAAATAGGAAACGAATTTAATTGTTTTCTGTACTATTAACATTAATATTAAATGTACTTTAGTGATGTCCCGAATCCCGAAATAATGTTCACGAAAAAAAATGTTGTCGTAAGGAAGTCTCCAGTTTTTGTGTCTGTTCTTTGAAGTTTAGGTAAATTAGCTCACCTTTTTCCGATCACTGCTGATGACTGTTTTAAAGCAAGTGTTAAAATTTCAAGTTTATTTCAGTAATTCTTCAGAAAATGGAGCTTCTAATCCGTGACTCCAAATATGACCTAAAACGTAAACACAGCTGATCATAGCTGAAGATAGACAGATTTTAGCTTATTTTTATGAAATTTTTGAATAGCTTTTTCTCTTAGTTTAAGATCGCACTTTGGGGAAAATGGTACAATAAAAGTTATTCATTATTATGGGTACTTTAATACCCTTTCCGACTAACCTTGTATTTAGCTTATGATGTCCCAAAGTTAGGCAAAAAGCCCTTCCTATTAATTATCCATCAGTCTCGACTATCAGAGGGAAATCGGAGCATTTATTGTACTTGCTATTTATGAACGAAAAATGTCATAGGTAGGATTTATATTATCAAAATAATGTATTTATTCTGCAATTAAAGAGTCTATTCGTAGATTATAAGGTAAATATTTTTAAAAGCCTTGAATCTATGAACTATAAGTCTGTCCTCGATTATACTGAGCCTGTCGAATGACCATATTTGTACTTAAGACTGAAAGTAACTATAATTCAATAGCGCATTATAATATCTTTTTTTTTTGAGAGATGCTCTTTGAAATCCTGCTCTTCTTCTCTTCTGCACTTCTAAGAGCGGTTACGCACTGCATCCGATCTGAATCCGAGAAAATACGTTCCGAAGTAGTTATAGAACAATTTGTATGGTAGTTTACGCACTAGATCCGACTTCCGTCATCCGATTTCTCTCCGTCATCCGTGAGTTTCTAATTCGGAAGAAATATTGACGGACCGAAGTAGCCGTAGTACTGTTTGTATGAACGCTTTCGCATTACCTCGGATTCAAATCGTATGCCAAATGGATATGCCAAAGATGGCCCCCGAATTGTTTGAATTTGGATCAGAGATCGGATAAGTGCGTAAGCGATATCCGAATTCGGTCCGAGTTTTTTAGACTCTAGACTCGGATTTTCACGTATTCGGATCGGAACAGTGCGCAAAGCAATATCCGAATTCGATCCGAGTTTTTTACATTCTTATTTTCACGGATCCGGATCGGATGCAGTGCGTAATCGCTGTTAGGGTCTGTACAGATCTGGCGAACGCGCCGCGAATGTGCTGCACGCGTGTAGTTACTGCAATTGTTTGTTGTGCCTCATTTATACAACTCACGCAAGGCTCCACAATGCGCGCATTCTGCACGCTTGCAGATCCCACTCTTGCAGTTCAATTCGCTTCCTTTACCCTTCAGTTGTAGTTACGGGAGGAAGCAAGCACGCGTATTGCATTCAGGCAACGCTAGTGCAGTTATCCACGCAACTCGCGAACCTTTCGCAAACGGCGCATTCGTCTGATGAGTACGCACCCTAACACTTGATGAATGGTTTCAAGCACTCAAAAATGTCACTTATACAAAGTTAGGTAGTTAGTTATCTGACTTTCAGAGCCATCGACACGTTGGATTTACTAGAACATGCGGATCTGGTAGTTACTCTTTTCGCCTTATTTATCCTTATTTATTACATAAGATGGTTTAAAATATACCCATCCCTTTCTGACTTCATATAACAAAAAGAGACGGGACTACTTTAAACTGTTGAGTTATTCTTAGACCATCTTTTGTAATAAGGGGGTTGAGGGCCTAATACTTAAGGCCTATGACGATTACGTCATGAATAATAAGTATGAACTTAAATATTTTCCAAGTAATTATTTTTGCAACTTTTATGTCAAAAGAGTCTATGTATAGAAATTATGAAATAAGAAAAAGGCAAAATATAAGAAAACCTTTAAATAATGTATTGACAGAGATTCTAATCTTCAGTGAAATGATTGAAATAATAAATCATTATTATGTACACAGCGTGTATTTCTCTTAATATAGGTACTAATGATATACATAGTCTTTTGAGATTCTTTCCAATTCACCACTAAATTACTTAAGTTTTACAATTCATACCTCCAGTTTCTGAATTGAGAATTCGGGATAAGCAATACTTAAGTAGTATTTGAGTACGGAGTTGTCAAAAAAATGCTTTAAAATTCGTTATTTTTTTAACAACTCCGTACTCAAATGTTACTTAAGTACTGCTTATCCTAGAATTCTCAATTCAGAAACCGGAGGTTAGATGTCTTTTTTTCACAACAAACTAAAGAGTATAAATATATCATAATTTATCTCAACACAATGGAAAAAAAATACATTAAGGATATTAAAACAAATATTGTCGAATCCTAAAAATACAATCATCTCCCTACACTTCACTTATCTTAAAAATATTTTGAATTTAGTCAAAAAATACTAAAATTATTTTCAGTTTTTGGCCACACATGAAGATTTTGAACACTGCACCATAAGGCTTTAGACCAAGTGTGACCATGATAAAAATATATAAAAATTAGCAACATCATAATCTCGCTTATATTTATTCTTTCAACGTATTTACTGTGGAAAACTCGTATTTACTGTGGAAAACACGTATTGATGGATTTATTGAAACTGTTTCACTAATCCGACGCTGAATTATACAAGCTTAGTCGGAAAGGGGGTACTAATCCGCAGGCAACTTATAGTATCACCGATGACTGTTTTAAAGCAAGTGTTAAAATTTCAAAATTCGATCATTTTTATTTTCATGTTAAATTATTTTAGTGATGTTCCGACTAATCGGCAAAGCCGACTATCCGGCCACTTTCTTAGTCGGTGACTATTCGGCAAACAGCGCCGACTATCCGGCTTCTTACTTTGTATGTATTTCTCAATATAATGTATTGATAAGGAGGAATTACATTAAATAAAAAGAGAAACAATGCAAAGTAAACAAAACATATTCCCGACACGCTCACAGGCGGCGGTTTTGACATGCGCGCGAACAAACTGTGAATGAAGCGTCACGGAAATTGTCGAATACCCCCGAAACTCGGCTTGGCCGACTAGTCGGATTTTTTATGAATTCTCTGAACAGCTATTTCTCTTAAATTATTGACTTGGGGAAAGTTGTAGAACAAAAGCTACCCATTATTATGGTTACCTTAACACCCTTTCAGATTAGTACCCCTTTCCGACTAACCTTGTATATTTTTAAGGATTACTTCCATCCCGATGCGGGAATCGAACTAGTAACCCTGAGCACAGAGGCACGCTCCCCTGCGCCATTACGCCTTCCTTATAATTAAATACGCTTTTCGTATTTCCAGAATCTTCTTCATCAAAGACGTATCTTCCGCATCAAATACGCCATGTTCGGGGTCACCTTCAGTGTTGCGGATAATGTCCCCACCCTGGAGGAACTCCTATACTGTAAGTGGGGGTAGTCATGGATATGATGCGCGGCCTCTTGCTCATATCCTCGTGATGAGTCTGATGTATCTGTTGCGGATGGTGGTGATTAGGCTGCTGAGGTGGCTGAGCCTGATGCGTCTCCAATATTCTATCCTTCTTCGCCATACGTTTCTTAGGAGCCCCACATTCCGGGACGATGCGACGCTCATTCCAGAGCCTCTCCACTAGTCTTGCCCGTGCCTGAATACCGTTTACGTCCTCAACTTGCTTTCTTGGTATCGGGCCGTTAGCCACCTTCTGTTTCATAGCCTCTAAACGTTCCTCCGTTTGCGTCATAGGAACTATTGGTAATCCGCGACGATTACACATGTTATGTAGCACACAACATGCGACAATCATCATGCCTACTGTAGACGGATCAAATTGCTTGTTACAATTAGCTTGGAGACATTTCCACCTGCTTTTCAACTGTTTTATAGTGTCGACAACAGCGCTGTGCGTTTGTGCGTGTATATTTGTGTAATACTTTTCTGGTGATACTGGTGATTTCTTGGTTATTTTCGGGATTGGCGTCATGATGTAAGGTTTTTGGGTGTAATGTGGACCACCTGGAAGTTTCCATTAAAATTATTAGTAAAACTTCTGACAAAACTTTGATCAATCTAAGGAAATTGGCAACGGTGATGATTGATAATAGCAAGTTCAATGTTTTTACATCACTTTGACAACAGTTTATTATTCCTACAATATAAAAATTGGAACTGATCAATCACGGGCAACAGACACCATAGATAAACAATGGAAGCGGAATTAGTCATTAAAGGCGGGATCCCATTAAACAAGTCTTGCATGCAAGTATGACGTCACATTTGCGTACAAGTTGCTTACATTAGAAAAATGTTTTCGAGAGTGTGCAAATTGCATGCAGGTTTTACTTGCATACAAGTGGAAATGTTCAACAATTGAGTTAGACATCATGGGTGTCAATCACTCGTTCGCAATTCGAAAAATGCAACTAACGTTTGCGCGTTCAATTTGCACATCACTTGAATAAAAAAAATGTACAAGTTTAAACTACCTCATACAAGTTGTAGCTTGTATGCAGGTTTGTTCAAGTTGTATGCAATTTGCAACTTGCATACAAGTAACTTGCCTAATGAAATCGCGCCTTAAGTGTGCGTCCTGAGTGACGGCGCACGAGCGTATTGCGGATTGCGGAAAGGCTTTACCGTGTCTTTACCGTCGATACTTGTCCTTAGTGCACGCGGGAAAGTTGTAGCGTACGCGCGTGTTTAATGTTTCGTTAATTTTACTTTGGTTTTAATAATGTCGATATCTAAATTCAAACGTTTCGAACATTTATTTAATGCGCCGTTCATTCCGCCTGCGCGGTGCGCCGTCACTCAGGACGCACACTAAGAGCTTAACAGTTGATGGAATCAAGTGTTCATTTACTGCTTTAGACTCTGTGATTCCATACTGGTCAGCCTAGCGCAGTCCACAGCTGAACACACGTTGCCAAAACGAAGTGTTTATATGGTTAGTCTAGGAACAGAACCTAATGTAGCTGGGCAAACATCAAAACAATACGGCTGTCCCATTTCAAAATCTAGTAAGGGCTTAAAACGAAATTTTACAGGAGAGCGCATAAACGTTAAATCGGTCAGCCTTTGAAAAGTATTTATGTTAGGTAAAACCATGTGGTTAAAGTGACTAACTAGGTTTTATAATGATCAGAGGCAGTAAATGGCACTTACTAGGTATCGATGCTTAAATATATCTGCTTATTATGTGAGTTTTCAACGCTGGTGTTTTTGTATTTGGTAGAGACTTTCTAGATTAGCAAGATTATGCAATAAAACGATTTTTGTAAAAAGTGTCCCATATTAGGTTTTGAAATGGGACAGCCAAATAGGCAGATTATAACTCACCAATAAGCCAGCACGGTTCTCCTGACTGGTTGAGGCTCGCCAGGTCCACTCTGACGGCGTGTCTGTTGAGAGCGTTGTCGTGAGAGTACGACCCGCCTGGGGTTGCGTCCACGCTTATTATTGTCAAGTCACTGTCGCAGATCTGTAGACAACAACAAGTACTCTGAATTGTCTGAATCTTGCGAGTTTTAGTTATGATTATGACTACTTGCACTTTGGATAGATAGTTATCAACTAATTAAACACTTCCACACGATAGACATAACAGACAGCCCTCTGTGCAGAGCATGTATGGGGGCCGAAGAGTTGGTCTCACACGTGCTCCTGGAATGAACAGGGGTCACCCAAATACGAGAAACAACCCTTGGCGCACCGAAATCACTCGCAAATGTTCTGAGCGGACTGAGAGCCCTAATCTGCTTCTGAAAGGAGGTGGGCTGGTTTGAATGATGGCCGCCATGGCCACGTACAATGGTCCACTTAAAGGACTAAGTGCGGAAACCACATCTCCTAACATAGAATATAGACAGTTATCAATGATGTGTGTGTGGACTACACAACCAACCCAACCCTCTAGCCCGGTTTCAGAACGATTCGATTTATCAGGTGTTGAACGATTTGGTCTGTTATCTTTTTCTCTCCTTATGAGAACAGTAGACAAGATAACAAAGGCATCGGTTGGCAACTGCTTATCGACGCTGTTCTGATTGGGGGGGCAGGGCAGCGTAGTGGACTAAGGTCTAAAGTACTAAGTGCACACTGTCTATTCATCATCATCATTGAGCCGAAAGATGTCCACTACTGGACGGGTTCCCTACGCCACTGCGAAAACCGTTACTTCGATTTTCATTAGATCAAACACTTTATGAAGCATCAACGATACTCTTAAACTACATTACTTCTAAGCCTTATTAGTGCGATGTAACGTGAGAGCGAAACACATTGCATCGAAGAATTTTACATCAATAGCTTATTAGGCCGAATGCTTCTTTCCTCGATAGCACAATATATCGCGCATTTTTTTTTACTTTTACTTTATTATTGTTTTAAAAAAATGACAAATTGTATAAAAACATACAATTACAATTCAATTGGCTCTTAGAAAAGCTAAAATTTCTATTTTGTCGCGATTTTCGACAACACTTGCGATGGCATTGGCGACTCTGATCCTTTTTTTTTTGGTGGAGTTTTATTAACTTCTGATATAAGATAATAAGATAAGAGATAATAAGATATCGTCATAAAGTGTTCGATCTAATAAAAATCAAAGTAACGGTTTTCGCAGAGGCGTGGGGAATCCCTGCTGTACATAGGTCTCCCCCAAGCATCGCCACAGCAACCAGTCCTGTACTGCTCACATCCAGCGGATTCCCGCAACCTTCACCAGATCATCGGTCCACCTTGTGGGAGGCCTACCCACACTGCATCTTCCATGTCTATTACCTACATTAAATCTTGTTTACATTATAATTTATTCTTAAGACATCATTATCGTTTAGCCAAAAGACGTCTACTGCTGGATGTCTTTCGGCTTTCTTCATACTTTCTTAAGACATACAAAATTATAAAAGCTACATAGATATTTCTCTTAAAGTTTTGTTTAGTATGGGAAAGCACACATGGTGGATAGATACTTACAATCTGTACCTTCTTGGAATGGTAGGATTTGTTAAAGTGGCTCTTCTGGTCATCATCCGGTCGCGCCATGGGCACATGAGTACACTCAATGCAGCCAAGCACATTGGGAATACCATATTTCATGTAGAATCTGGAAGAGGTACAGTTATGATAATTTTAGATGCTATTTTAGAGTTTTTTGATGTTAATGTGTTGCTTACTTAGCCTGGGCTAGTGAAGCCTGGGTTATTACTTCAACCCTGGACTTAATCTTGGCCTTACCTCAGTAATTACAATTTGACAGTAAGGCCACAGTTTAAGAATCATACAGTTGGGAAACGCCTTTGATGTCGGACGACACCGCCGCACGTGTAGGTACCTACGCTATCAATCGCAAATGTGCAAGGGTTGTCAAAAAAGAAAAATAAAATAAATGTCATTATTATGTAATAATTTACTTAATTAATAAACAAAAATTAATAATTAAATTTTATAAATTATATTATATTAATATTCAATATAATTATATTAATACGTGCTTCGTTATAATTAATTTATACAACGATTCTTGTAAAACTCGCTTGCTATTTACACGGGTTTCCCCTCCAGAGGGAGGCGGAGGTCAAAATCAAAATCCAAGATGGCGACGGTAAAATATCACAAAATATGCGTCATGGGTAACGTTTCCGCGGTTTTCGGGGGCGATGATGAGGAAAATGGGGCCAAAGTCAAAATCCAAGATGGAGGCTGCGAAATTTTTCAAAATATGCGTCATGAGTGTCGTTTCCATGCATCAGCACGCCCGAAATCATCGACACGACGCCCATGACACCCATGACGCATATTTTGTAAAATTTTGCAGTCGCCATCTTAGATTTTGACTTCGACCTCATTTTCGGGATCAGCACCTCCGAAAACCATGGACACGACACCCATGACGCATATTTCATAAAATTTCACAGCCGCCATCTTGGATTTTGACTTTGACCTCATTTTCGGCATCAGCACCCCCGAAAACCATAGACAGGACACCCGCGACACATGTTTTGAAAAATTTCGCAGCCGCCATCTTGGATTTTGAATTTGACCTCACTTTCGTCATCAGCGCCCCCGAAAACAGCGGAAACGATACCCGTGACGCATATTTTGTAACATTTCACAGTCGCTATCTTGGATTTTGATTTTGACCTCCCCCACCCTCTGGCTAGAGGGGAAACGTGTGAGATAAATATAACTTTCATTACTCATACTCGGAAAGTAGGTCTGAAGTTGCTTGAGGAGCGGGTTGAAAGTAATACTTTCCAGCCCTAGGGAGAATCCTTTTCAACTGACAGCTGTCAAATTATTAAAAAAAACTAGTTCTATTTTCCAACCATGTTCCAACTTTCTATACAGTCACTCAATTACAGCGCGGTGTAAAATTGTAATAACATAAAGTTAAGTAAGTATTAATTAAAAAACATTATTTTTTTAAATGACTTTATTATAATTTAGTTTCAACTATTTCTTTAAAATAACATAGATTTGGCAAAATATTTAGCATTTTTTCAATGATGAAAATGAAAAATAATGGCTGAATAGCTGGCTGGCCACAGAAAAAAAAACAAAATAGGCGGGAAAGCGGTAATCCGATCACTCATTTTTTCTTTACCTAATTCATGTTTTTATTTTTACTTTTCTTGTATTCGTAATGAAAAGCACAGTGTTTACCTCGGGTTAAAGAATTATTTAGTCCCTCGAAGTATTGTCTCGGGCCTAAATAAGTTACTTTCACCCCTAGGGTAACAATGTACTATTAAAGAACTTAAACTAGCCTTTATGAATGTAGCAATTAATGGGTTTATATTCTTTCGCGCAAATATCCGGACGCGCCTGCCCTCAGCGTTCGAGTGCGCAAACTAAGCGCGATTGGGGGCCGCGATCCGCGCCGCCCACCTCCCCGCGAGTTCCCCGCTCTTGCTCTGCGCAAGTACATTCGTTTCCCAACTGTATGATTGTTAAACTGTGGTAAGGCCATGGCCCCATGTCTACGGTGCGGCGCCGGCCGCCGTGTGACGGAGCGGCGATAATACCTATCGTTGAGCCATCAAATTCGATTGAGTAACCAACACCTTTATATATTTTAAAACAACTAAAATACATACGTTAAACTAATTTACCAGAAGAGGTCAAAACTTTAAAATGGCCGCCCTGAAATATTGCAATTTTAGACATGTCATATTCACGCCAGCCACCGATGTGCGGTGCACCGTACACGAAGCCATACACGGCAGCCGGCGCCGCACAGTAGACATGGGGCCACGGCCTAAGTAGTTACAAGTTTTTTTCTATGTTGTCAGACATAGACAATCATTAGTTTTAAAATTAATAGACCCTATTATCATTACACAGGATGGTAATTTGAGATGGGGTACTAAGGGCAGCTACCTAAACCAATGTAGATACAGTTAAACATTCTTAGGAGACTTGATGTTTTCTGAAAATCTTTGGTTGCTGAATGTCCTTTTTTTTCAAAATCTGTAAATGTTGAGTAAAATATTGCCCGTCTCATAAGATATTTACTGAGACCTAAAATCGCTTTGTATGGTAGGTGACAACCATCTGAGAAGATGCACAGGCCCGGTGCTTTCACCCCCATTGAATCTACCCTTGCACAATATGTATGAGCCTTTTTGATCCACTCACCTGGCTTTAATAATATCCCTCTCCTGTCTCAAATGTGGGAAGTGTATGTACTTCTTGACTATGGCAGGGTGGTTCATAGCCTCTGTAACCTGCAACACTGCTGTGGCCACAAAGTACTGTGTGATGCTGGGGTCACTTTTACCCCCAATAGACTTTTGATACTTCCCTGATGCGTAGAATGCGAGAGCTGCCATAACCTGGGAAATATAGAAAAGATGATGAGTATAAATTGTTGAAGCAAATGTACAATTTTCAAAGGCGGTGAAGATTGTGGAAGAGGTTCATGCTGGCATCACCAGTTTGGAAAACCTGTCTGTGACAATCACATTCAGGTCACCATGTTGGAGGAACACTGGTGGAAGGAGGTAAGGTATTTCTCCATACGAAAATGGAGGATTTTTTTCTACTAAATAAGTGTCTCTATGCTGTCAAAGAACTGTAAATATTAATCCACGTATGATGTTAGGTATTTTTGTGGTTTATTGTTGTTTTTAATAATTATTGACTAATTTGTTTATTTTATTATACCATAGAATCTGTTGATGAAATCTTAATTTTATTGATGCCAAAATGTTATTTATGACTGTATTTAATTTTAATTATTGTTAACTTCATACTTACTGTTTTATTATACGTTGATTCTAATATTGTGTGAATTCAGATGCAAATTATTGTTAATGAATAAATGACTATGACTATTCTCCAACCACGCAGGTGTTATGCCTGGCAACCGCCCAATATTTGGGCCTGTGGTTCATAGCAAAGAATAGGCCTCCCCTTTCCTACCTGTGTGTGTCTCTAAAACTTTAGAGACACAATAGATGCCACTGCTGATCCACAGCGCTGGGACATTAGCAGTTAACACGTTGACAGTGGGAAAACACACAGAGCACATTTCAATGATATACACATACAGCGGCTCATACTTTTTGTATGAATACATGCACGCACAAAACCACATGTGTAATGTTGCAGTGCTGCTATGGTAACGAATGTTACTCAGTAGTCAAAGTGTTATGGGACACCAAAGGGTGGGCAGCAATGTATCCGCCAGGCATGGTGATTGTGGCAATTTTCCCTTTGAACATATATTGCGATCATAGAGAGACCTGTGTTCACCAGTGGAGGTATGAAGCAACTATTTATTTTTTACGACAATATTATCAATGCAGAAAATTGGAGATGCTATTTATTTACCTGCTAAGTAAGTTGTCATTTAAATTACAAAATTCTTGACAAAAAGTTTGTTACCAGGCAAAATATTGTTATTGTTAACTCTACACAATGCAACAGCAATAAGTAAACAAACTACAAAGATGTAAGTATGTATAACTAATCATCATTTTTGGCATACTCAAAGTGGCATGAACTCTCATTTAAATAACAGTTCTACTCGTCTGATTCCATCTTATTTGTACAGCTACTTTCTAAAGATAACAAATGCATTGTTTAAACTTACTTTACTTTCAACAGAGAATTCAATAGATTTTGTAGAATCGGGCATCACAGGTTTCAGTTCTTCGCACAAGTTTCGCGCCAAATCCTTGGACAGCCTATAAGTTTCTATAAACGAAGGTTCATTTAAATCAAAAGGATCGCATTCCGAAGGCTTGAGAACTCTTTTTTCCGGACTCTTCGGTTTTTCAATAAGCCTTGGTGGTTGCTCTGGTTTTTGCGTATGTGACGAATCCCATTTTAGTAATTCAAAAATCTCAGGTTCTTCGTCCACTACAGATATGTAACCTTCCTCCGGCGGTTTTTCAGCCATTTTTACTGTGTTTAAAGTTTATTTTGAAATAAAATAAACGCAGCTTGGATTTTTGTTTGTCAAGGGCAGTTTTGACGTTTGTAGTGAATGTTGCCACCAGATAAAATATTTGGTTAATGTTTTTTATTGAAAAGTGTTACAAGTGTTAATAAATGATACTTTAGAAATCTACCATCTTCTACTGAGCCTATTAGGTCCACCTCTAATCTCAACAAAGGTCCCACTATACGTGGAAGATAATAAAATTAAATAACCTCTATCTTCACTGTAGACAGTTGGACTTATGGTGGCACCATTGACGCTGCCGCCAGTAATGGCGATAGATGCTGGATAAACAAGTGCCTAAAAACTTTTTAAATCCCTCCCTGGATCAAATCTACGCTACGCGTATGAGCATTATAACATCTGGGTACCTACACTACATTAACCAATTTTCACTATTAGCCGTATAAGGTCAACATTATGCCATCATTTATTAAGGTAAATAATGGTCATATAGGCGCTATCACATAACGTACATACTACAATTGAATACAACAACATATCTACTTAATGAAATTATAACGTATAGCACTAGTTGCTACTAAATCGATTAAATTGAGACGTTGCCGCGTTATACACCACAATAGCAGTGACGTCACTCGTCTGGCGCCAGGTCGTCGAGACTGCAGACGTCGTTTCCCGTGTTTTTTTTGCCTAAATAGAGAACGTGAATGACCTTTACCTAAAGCGGAGGGCATTATTGAAATTCCATGCGCAGTTTACGCAGATTAGGTATATTCCACATTATTATAAGTGTATTACCTATGGCTAGCATGCCTACATAGTCTTTTCGCATCTATGTTGGTTTCGGCTTCCAGGCTATTGGGACCGATCCTCTCAAACTGCTTTGGAATTTTCCTTAAAAGGCCAGTCCAGTCATTGCTCTGCATTGTCATTACACAAATTTTTGTTACAGAAAAAGAGACTTGGCACCTGATTTTGTTTCGGCCTTTCTTCTCAGAGGTAGTCAGATAGGAAAGGCCACAGACAGCTAGCTTTAAACAGAAAACCGACTTGTAAAAGTGATTTTTAAATATCCAAAATGCTGAATAAATAATTTCATTCCGTTTCAGTTGCGACACCGAAGATTACCTACTTGTATAACGCAGTTATGAAATGGATAAAAAGAGCCTCCACGAGTGACAATAATTCTCTCGATCTAAAAATGCCAACCATCAGGCGATACCTCAAACGCATTTCCAAGCGTTACTTCGACAATGCCCCCCGCCACCCGAACCCCCTAGTCGCCGCAGCGGCCGACTACAGTCCCTCTCTCATAAGTAAAGTTCGCCGTCCCAGGCACACACTTTTAGAACCCGACGACGAAATAACCCTCCTCCAGGAGGCGAGTAAATCGACCAGCACACTACACAACGTCCGCCGCCGTCCGGCATACCGTCCTCGCCGACGAGGCCCGTCGCGACGTCCCACCGCCGCCGGTCACGATCCACCGAGCTCTCCCGTCGTAGAGCCGGTCGTCTCTTCAGACTCCGCAGTCACACCGATAATTCAGCCCTCATCAAGCTGTCTCCCCCCCCTATGTCCACGCCAGCAACGCCCTAAGCCGAGGTCCGAGTCCCACTAGGGGTCGCCCTTAGTGCTGTTGTTGCAGGTAGTCATGATGTTAGTGTAGTACAAGTAGTTAGCTTAGGTTAAGTATTTTACTTCCCCCCCATTGGCTGGAGACCCTTCAGGTCTCGCCAATAACTGCCCGGTTACGTAGAAACCGTCCCCTAGGACGACCTACAGCAGTCCAATAGAAAAAAAAAAAAAAAAAATGACAATAATTCAGTACGTCCGGCGCACCCTGGGCAGTCAGCCTCGCTAACAACCTTGCAGGCTGGCTAATCTTTTCACCACAGCATGAGCTATTTTTGTATAGGTCGTGCTGACACGAGAGAAGAAGAAGACTAAAAATAGCTCTTCATAATTATTTATTTATAGGTACTTTCGCACAAAATCTGTACAGAGGCGGACATAATGCCGTAGGCATTTTCTACCAGTCGACCTTAGGGTGGAGCAGAGAAAACATGGTAGGTGCACTTAATAGTGTTAGAATGTGATGCGATGATAATGAATAATATTTACACTTATAAATATAAAATACAAATCAAATAAACCGATAAATACTAGATTTCATATTCACATGCATACATAAATATATACCTATTAATAATCATAAACTACTTATTTGTCATTTATTAAATTATTAATTAATTATGTAAGTGTCATGGCGACGGGCTCGTGACTAATTAACAACCGCATGAATCATGTAGTATTCAGCCGCATCTGGTTAGACTAGAAGCTGAACCCAACTTATTTGGGAAAAAAGGCTGTGCAGAACATGTAAGTGTCATGGCGTCGCCTACCAGTTCCTATGAATGTGTGCGAGAGCACACAAGTAGGCTTGCCAACCGTCCCGCGAGAGCCGGGACGTCCCGTTTCTAGAGCTTTAGAGCGATTGTCCACCGCAGCCGTCACCGAGAAACGACATTATTTCGGACCGAGTTCGGAACGACGTGACGTCATGTGTCCACCGCGACCGATCTCGGTGGTTCCCAACATAAGACAAAAATCCGTGCACCGGCGCCGTCAATCTCGGATGTAGTGGACAAGAGCAGACGTGTTTTGTATTGCCGGCATTTTGGTCCGTCACGATCTCGGCGGAGTTCTAGCAGTAGCGCCGATTTACTGACAATCTCGGTGGCCGAGATGACGGCGCTCGGATGACGGACGTGCGGTGGACACGCGGTCATAGTAATGTGTGTATCGCTACTTCGGCAACGTCATCTCGTTCTCGGTGACGGCGGGGGTGGACAAACGGCCTTTGAGGATGCGTCCCCTGAAAGACTTTTTACCGTACCTACGGCTAAACCTTCGGCCAGAAATCAGAATTTAATGAACGCACGTTTTGTTTAACTAGCTGTATGAAAACAAAAGTAAAAAAATTAAAAGCCAAAAGGAAAACATTCAATAAAACTATTTAAAATAATTTCTAATTGTATTTTTCGCCTCTCTATACTTTAACAGTTGGATCCCGTTTTTTTTGCTACGTTTATTGTCAATTTTGCCATTTTTATTGCCAAAGTCCCGGTAAATTCATACAGTTGGCAAGCCTTCACACAAGACTAATTAATCGTAACGTTATTATATCCCATTTTATGTGATGGCCTATTATTATGAGGTCGCTGGTCATGTCCTCGTGACAAATGACGAGCGAATAATTTCATAACGGATTATGGTGGATACAATGGCTATCAATCCATTCGTAGACAAGAAGTGCGTAATTAGTCTCTATTAATTATGTAGGTACTTACTTTGACGTTAATTTAAGTATGATCTTAATTGAAGTTGGTGTCAGGTTTTTAGATGGTCAAAATGTCCGACAAGCTCCCTGATGGCAGGGAGCTTGTGAATTGATGCTGATTTTTTGGAGGAACTAATCAATTTATCAGCGAAATTAATAATTGGACGGCGAAATCAATATTTGTTCACCGACAAAAATCAGGAGCCGACTCGATTAATAAAGGGCCTAATTCTCCTAAAATACCTAAATCTTGATAAATCATACCCGAACCAAGGCCGAACCGTTCATTCAGACAGTTCTCAATTTCAAAAGCTGTCGAATTGTTTGACACAAAAAACAAAATCAATCATTTTGAAAGTTTTCGAAAACAAAAACTGACTGGCGGTTGTGGTTCGATTGCGTTTGACAACAATTTATTTTAGGAGAATTGGGCCCGTTAGAAGTGCAAAGTGATCACTTTGCATTATTTTGTGGTTTCTTTTTTACACACGCAGAAAAAGTTACTGTCGAAAATCTCTCCGCTGATCATGCATCTCTGATCAAGTTATTTTTGAAACAAATCATTATTCAATTTAATCTCTGACCATTTACAAAGTAGTTATCTACCCATCATTTAGTCTCATAATTTAACTTTCTGATTCCTCATCACACTTCCTTCATCATTCCTCACACTTTTTCGCCACTTTAGGATTCCCACTTAGGTCAATTGAAGTTTATAACCCTGCTGGGCCAATTATTTCCCGGAAAGTAATTCATGATCATGAATGCATGTCATTCATATTTAATTTAATGTGGGTAGACTGTTTAAGGCCTCCTACGTGTCAGGATATACAATAGGCATCATAACGTCTAACGTAGGTACCTACTCTAATTATCTATTCAACAGACAATGTGGAATGACATAAATGAATATACATGCTCTATGTTACGTAGTAAATGGGTAATCTGTGTGTGAACTATGGTCCATGTACCTACCTAATGAATATACTTAGTACCATTTTTTTTTCATCGCATAATCCTCATGGATGCCCTTCGCCCTGGGAAGGCCGCAAGGGGTATGCCGGACTCTTACTGTGTTCTTTCTCCTGACCCTTGGCCGGGGTCGCGGGATTCACAGCTGCATGCACCGCGACCCCGGACTCCCGGCAGGCCACGGTCGGTCCGCCAGCCCTCTTCTTCTGTGGGGCCTTGCCCCACGTCCTCCTGAGAGGCGGGCACGGAACACAGCGCGCCGTCTTCTCGCGGGCCTGTTACTCGTCGGGCGACGGGCCCCCTAACCCGCCGCCCGCAGGCCACACACTACGGTGCGATGCCACCCGGTGCGTCCGGCGCGGGAAGGGAGAGTGGCAGCTGCCTCTTTCTTCCTCTCCTCTCCCTCTTTGGATATATGTACTTAGTACCTGCCGCGATCAAAATGACCAAAGTTGAGCGTCGTGGTTGTGCCAATGTTCCCTTATACAGTGGTTGGTAAGTAATTTTTAATGGAGTCCGGATACTGTTGAAATTTTTTGTAAAGGTCCAGAAACAAAAAAAAAAACATAATGCTTACTTACTGGTTTTTGTTTTGTCTCATTTAAGTAAATAATTATATGAAAACAATAGGTAAAATTAATGTGAGAAGTTACACCGACGGTCTTGAGCCAGTTTTTATAGTTTGGTTCACGCGGGGAACAGCAAATGCGAAGAGTATCTTCAAGGTCTGTTAATCTCAAACGATGTTTGTTCTTCGAAAAAATCATTTTTGACAAAGATGATTCGCATACATACATATTAAGTCAAGCCAAACATAGTAACCAGCTGGATAGCTATTTTTTTTTGCAATTACAAACTCGCTTTGAATTTGAGTCTTATGACACATCAATAGACCTCAAATCGCATTTGCCATCCTAGCCGGAAGGGTGGAGGCGGCGCGGGCTCTGCGCGATTTCTACGCGTGTATTAGGATGCCTTTCCACCAGAGATGTGCTATGCAACGTTGCTATGGATGCGTTTGATATCCACCAATCATATTCATTGGTCCACATAGCATAGCACTGGTGGAAACTGATTCAACTAAGCTACGTTTTTTATATGGAAGGATGCGTGCTGTGGATGCGTGCTATGGATGCGAACTATGGATGCGGGCTATGGATGGTCGCGAGTGGTGTAGCTATGTGCAGAGCACCGCGTCGCCGCTTCCCGTGCCTTCCCTATTGTCGATACGTCGCATAGCTCGAGCTGCGCATCTTCCTCGCACAGCTACTTTGCAGCGGCGCATTTTTATAACACATCTTACTCGCTCCGCTACATAGCTTAGCATCAGTGGAAACGGTCACATAGTTTCGTAGCTTAGCTTTTACATTCTCGCAGCATAGCTGCATAGCACATCTCTGGTGGAAAGGCACCCTTACGCAATAGCTATTCGGGCGCTGAGCGTGCGCGTGTACTTTACATTGACAAAAAATTTACGTTGGTTAAGACAAGGGACTGACTATTAAATTTGGAATTTAATAGTTAGCTTCTGAGGAGGCGACTCGTAAGAGAAGCGCGCGCGATTTCGCGCCAAAAAAATCGCGCAAATGTGAACGCAGCCTCAGGCTTGCTGATAAGTGTGTCTAGTCCCTAAACGTTCACTGACAAACAGGGTTCATAGAACTTGAATACATTACGCGTTGTATTCACTTTACTATGATAGGCCCATAAAACTATTTCCGTACGTTTTTACTGCTTCTTAGTCTTAACTAATCTGAGACGTCACTGACATACGGTAAAGGAAAACATCGTGAGGAAACCTGGACTTAATGTTCTGAAATCGCCAACAATTAATGCTCGTTCCTTCTCTGTATGAGAAGAAGCCTTTGCCTTGCAGTGAGGCAGTTAGGTACAGGCTAATACAAGGTGTAACAAAAATAACGCACAACCTCTTAAGGGATCACTGAGGCTTGCCAACCTTTATGTATGAATTTACCGGGACTTTGGCAATCAAAATGCGGGACGTGGCTAAAAAAAGCGGGACCCAACTGTCAAAATAAAGGGAGGCGAAAAATACAATTAGAAAATATTTTTTCGATCGTTCGACGCGAGACTCAAAACGTGCTTTCACTAAATTCCGACTTCTGCCCGAAGGTTTAGCCGTAGGTACGATAAAACGGGACAATTGGCGTCCCGCACACGTCTTTCGCGGGACGCATCCTCTAAAGCTCTAGAAACGGGTCATCCCGGCTCTCGCGGGACGGTTGGCAAGCCTAGCACTGTACTCATCATTATGAACAACTTTTACTCATCATCTGCCTAGCCTTTTCCCAACTATGTTGGGGTCGGCTTCCAGTCGAACCGGATGCAGCTGAATATTAGTATTTTACATGGAGCGACTGCCTATCAGACCTCCACAACCCAGTAACTGGGTAATACGATACTCTTGGTAAGACTGGTTGTCAGACTTTCTGGCTTCTGACCAACAGTAACGACTGTCAAAGATCTACAAATGACAGCCGGGACCAACGGCTTTACGTGCTTTCCGAGGCACGGAACAACTTTTACTATGGGACCAAAATTGAAATCGAGAAAAAAAAATCTGCTGTTCCCTATATTTTGACGAGTTATGCGAACATAAGTGTAGGAAACAGCTAATTTTTTCGCGATTACATGTCCTATAGTAAAAGTTGTTCATAATGATGAGTACAGTGACCCCTAAAGAGGTTGTGCGTTATTTATATTACACCTTGTATATTTTGTTGTACTGCTTGTGCTTCTGATGGTCACCGCTCTCTCTTTTGGACTTATGGCGCTTTGGTTGTGCGTTCACTGCTGGCTAATGGTCAGGTCACCCGTTGAAACCGATGCTGGCTGGCTGTGTGCCTCTCTGCTCGATTGAATGCTGAGCTGAGGAAGAAATGAAGGAATGGTGATGTTGTCTTTATAGGCTGCGAAAGTTGCTGATGATGTTCATGCTGGCGTCACCAGTGTGGAAGCACTGTCTGTGATGATCACGTCGGGATCACCAATGTTGCGCTTTCTTATACTTACTTCTATTTATCTTGCGGCTGTAGAACGTGGCGACCATGAGATAGAAGGTAGAGCGCTGATAATATTTTGCAATTTCTGTTGGTACGGAGATTTGCGCTTAAAATGTAGAGTACTGCAGTTAGAGCTCTGAATCCGTTAGAAAACAGGATGTAAACAAATTCGTAAAACCACATGATCTACTACTGGTGTAAATGACACCGCATGAGATTGAGCTTGATTAAAAATAAATAAATACAATTCTATTTTTTTGTTGCGGTAGGGGTAAGTGAAAAAAAAAAGTTGTTCTTTTGCCCTGCCTAAATTAATGAAAGCACAGCGACACAGTGTTGGCGGCCACGACTAGCGCGATATCGCTCTGCGCAGTCAGTTAACTCAGGGCGCTAAAATGACTCAAAAAGCAAACATCATGTTTTCTTTTTGTTGAATCTTATAGCGTACTATGCAAGGTTAAAGTGTGTCGCCAGTAGATGAAGCGGTTTAAAGGAAAGCTGGCGGACCGAGGCCTGCCGTGGTCGCGGTGCATGCAGCTGTGAATCCCGCGATCCCGGCCAAGGGTCAGGAGAAGGAATGTTTCGGGAAGTACCTGTGTCGCATAGGCCAGGACCAGACGCCCGGTTGTCACCACTGCGTCGACGGCCCCGAGGACACGGCGCTACACACGCTACAGGCGTGTCCTGTTGGGCGACGCAGTGCCGCGAACTAGTCGCGGCAGTCGGTGGTGACCTCTCGCTCCCGGCCGTGGTTCTGTCCATGATCGGGAGCGAGAGTGCGTGGGAAGCAGTCGCCTCCTTCTGCGAGGAAGTTATGGCGACCAAAGAGGAAGCGGAGAGGGAGAGAGAGGCAGCTGCCACTCTCCCTTCCCGCGCCAGACGCACCGGGCGCCGGAGGGCGCGCGACGATCTCCGGCCACCGTAGCGTGTGGCCTGCGACCAGTAACAGGCCCGAGAAGGCGGCGCGCAGTGTTCCGTGCGCGCCTCTCAGGAGGACATGGGGTAAGGCCCCACAGAAGGAGAGTTCCGCCAGGGGCTGGCGGACCGAGCCCTGCCGGGATTGCGGTGCATGCAGCTGCGAATCCCGCGACCCCGGCCAAGGGTCAGGAGAAGGAACACCGTGGGTTTTTAGCCGGTAAGAGTCCGGCATACCCCTTCGCCTTCCCCGGGCGAAGGCCATCCAAGAGGATTATGATTATGAAAAAAAAAAGGTTTAAAATGAATTACACGAATACGTTTACACTCTTTATAAGTTATGGTTAATGTTAGGTGGATGGATAAAGCTACCTTTATCTAGATAAACCAAGGCCTTTGGATTCCAAAATTGAAACAAACTTTGGCCATAATCCAGCTATTATTCAATAATGTTAACTCTATCCAGACGTCGTTAGACGTCATCATTCAGCCGAATGACGCCCACTGCTGGACATAGGCCTCACCCAAACCATGTTGGGGGGGTTTGCTATAGGTAATCGCCACGCTTGGCAGGCGGGTTGGCGATCGCAGTATGGTTGTTAAAGTACTCAGAGAACGCTGCTGCCCATCCCCTAGTGAATCCCTTAGTCGCCTTTTACGACACCCATGAAAAGAGATGGGGTAGTGCTATTCCATACGTCCGGCACCACACGGACGGCTCGTTAGACGTATTAGCATAACATTAAATGAATGGCTAATGTTATACCTATAAGTAATAAAGAAAAAATGTGGAACTATATTAAGAACAATGTTTTGACAAAAAACTTACAAAGTTAGCGTACAATTGAAAACTTGATTTGATTTAAACAATAGATGCTTAATTTTTTATTATCAGATTCACATACAACGTTAGTCGGAAAGGGAGTAACTACTAATCCGAAAGTGTGATAGTACCCATAATAATGAATAACCTTTGTTCTCACCATATTTTACAATAGTCTTGCACCCACCTGGGACGGTTCATGACTGTACTCCAATAGTGCAGCCGTGAATAGTCCCCGGTTGGTGCCCCATCCCATTTTAGATTAAAGTTCTCAAAGGGGCCTCTGCACGTTGGACCTGTGCCCCCGTGTATGCCTTCCAAAGGACCGGAGATCTTCCGCACGGAAGATGAGCCGTGATTCAAAGGAGATACAAATAACCTTTGTTCTACAACTTTCCTTAAAAAGCTGTTCAAAGATTTTACAAATATACTCATGCTAAAATCTACCAGTCCTCAGCTATGATCAGCTGTATTTATATTTTAGGTCATATTTGGGGTCACGGATTAGTAGCTCCATTTTCTGAATTTGTAACTAAAGCAAAGGATGATTCTTTTTTGAATAAAATAAAATTAAAATCATTTTGCATGGGATTAAATTATATATCGAATTTTTAAATTTTAACACTTGATTTAAAACAGTAATCAATGATACTTTAAGTGGTACGGTACGCGGATAAATAACCCCTTTCCGAATAATCTTTTATAAAAAATTGTTAAACTTTTATTCAAATTTGTTCAGGTCAGACTTTTAGGCAAAAAATTAAGATAATCCCTGAATAGAGATGATGATGATATTTTAAAGTTTATAGATAACAGCCGGCACGCGAATGATCCATGCGTGAAGGTTATGATATGAAATACGCCATATTTACATTCGCTTTGAAAGACCATGTGGACTTTATCACGTGGCAAATAATTCACTCATAACATGCTTCACGTCCTTCTTTTTAGAAAACCCTGTTTTTTTAACGTAATATCTTTCATCAAGAGTCTATTAACAGTGTTTGTAACGTTATTTTGCTATATTATCAGAATTTATCGTAAGTTAAACATTGCTATCTGATTTCTAGATTCTGAAGTGCGTTGCCCCATTCATGGTTGAATTTTGAACATCAAACTTTACTTACACCATTAACTAACCATCAGTCTCGCGTGCGACGTGGTCCCAGCATGACGTGTCGTTTGTGAACGTGTTTTATTTACAATATTTACAAACTATACGATTTTGTAACAGAAAATATAACTAGAAAAACGTGTGATACAGTGATATGTGAAGTTATTGGATTTTTACTCGTTTAATAAAGTCTGTAAGTAAATATTTTACTTTTTTTCGTTGTCTTAATTTTTGATTACCGGTTTCCGTCAGAATGATGAATGTAATGAACGGTAATTAATTTTAGGGTTATGTACCCCAAAGGTGCTACATAAAATATTATGGTACTCTAATTTTATAATAATGTAAGAAGTTAACATCATTTTAATAATTGACATCTCTAGTTGTAGGTTGTAGAGACCTCAAAAGAGCATTAAAAAAGCCTCCGCAATATTTAAATAGGTACTTAACAGGTCCGGCGCATCCTGGGCAGTCAGCCACGCTACCAACCTTGCTGACTGGCTAATCTTTTCATCACGGCACGGAGTCATTCTTGTATAGCTCGTGCCGATACAATAGAAGAATCTCCCTAGTCTAATTATTTGATAATTAAAGTGTCAGGTGTCAGAAAATCAGACTCGGAATCAAACTCCAGACTTATGCCCCCTTCTTCTTCTTGGCGTTTCGATGACAAACTAATTATTACAAAAGATGGTCTAAGAAAAACCCTGGTTTAAAATATATCCATCACTTTCTTATGTCATATGACAAAAAGAGACGGGCTTTTTGTTATATGACATAAGAAAGTGATGTATTTTAAACCTGGGTTTGCCTTAGTCTTGGTTTAAACCGTCTTTTGTAATAAGGCCCATACGGTTTTCACCGTAGGGTTTCCTACCGTTTCTCTAGTAAAACGTTACCATAATAAAGATTATCAAGTATTTAAAAAAAATAGATGGATAATACATATAGCTATTTTACGGTTTTTGATGATGTTGTTTACGGTTTTTCGGTAACAGTTTCCTTACGGCTAAAATTTACGAAATTACCGCTATCTCAGGAATCAGGACTCATCTTACGTTGAACAGTGTTCTCTACACACTTTTTTTATGGCTAAACATAGATAGATATACTTAAAACTATATTAGATAAGTATTTAATATTTATATCCTACTCGCACTTCGCTGGGTTTTATCTCTTTTGTCATACGCTATCTACGGATGACACATTTAACTTACATTAATGTTAATCATGTTATGTCATATCATAACTCTTTATAATGTTACCTATAGTATTTTTTGTTTAAATGTAAGCAAAATTAAAACAACGTGGTCGATTAACACTCATTACATTGTAACTTAGAATTCGTTAAACCTACTGGTATTTATTATTCTTAGAAATGTTGCAAAGTAACTACTATACACATAATCATTTAACGTAAGGTGTAAGATAAATAAAGCACAACCTCTTAAGTGTACTCATCATTATGAACAATATTTACTATGGGACCAAACCTGAAATCGCGAAAAAAAAAACAGCTGTGGCCTAATTCTCCTAAAATAAATCTTGATAAATCACAACCGAACCATGGCCGAACCGTTCATTCAGACAGTTCTCAATTTCAAAAGCTGTCGAATTGTTTGACACAAAAAATAAAATCAATCATTTTGAAAGTTTTCGAAAACAAAAACTGAGTGACGGTTGTGGTTCGATAGCGTTTGGCAACAATTTATTTTAGGAGAATTGGGCCCCAGTTCTCTACATTTATGTTCGCATAACTCGTCAAAATGTAGGGAACAGCAGATTTTTTTTTCGCGATTTCTTCTTTTGTCCCATAGTAAAAGTTGTTCATAATGATGAGTACAGTGACCCCTTAAGAGGTTAGTGCGTTATTTATGTTACACCTTGTATAATAAAATGTATTATTAATTTATTTTACTTTAATTAAAACGGTGTAGGATCAATTACAAGATAAAGACATACAATACAATGAAGAAAATAAGATTAAAAAAATATATATGACGAAGGGACACCGATTTCATAAATCACTCACATCTGACATCATCATCTGCCTAGCCTTTTCCCAACTATGTTGGGGTCGGCTTCCAGTCGAACCGGATGCAGCTGAATATCAGTATTTTACATGGAGCGGCTGCCTATCAGACCTCCACAACCCAGTAATTGGGTAATACGATACTCTTGGTAAGACTGGTTGTCAGACTTTCTGGCTTCTGACCAACAGTAACGACTGTCAAAGATCTACAAATGACAGCCGGGACCAACGGCTTTACGTGCTTTCCGAGGCACGGAGGAAACTCGCTATGGTAAATGGTCACCCATCCACAGACCAACCTCGGCAAGCGTGGCTTAACCCGGAAGATCGGTCTATGCGGCTGTAATTATTTAGCCACGAGCTCCTCCATCTGACATACATCCGACATCTGACATATTGACATTATATTCTTCCACTCATCCACAAACATCACAAATTCACAATTCGCCAAAATGTTCAAACTAGATAGGGAGACAGTGGAATCCAAAATATCCCTTATTATTTTGTAAATAAAACTCATGTTCATATCGGCAAAAATTACGAAGTGGCATCACAAAATGTCATTGCTATTGCTTGATTTTTAGAGCCATTTTCCTTCAACATAACCTTAAAATGCTAAAATTACTTAGTTTTTTTGAATTGTGTCATTTTCAACTGTGTCAACTAAACTAAAATTAGAGAATTGCTATCTTTTACTAACAGATAGCGCGAGAAAAGGACGGTGATAGACAACAACTAAGTTAGAGATGTCAAATTAGTTTACGCCTTGAACTTCACCGTGTTTTTAGTCGACACGTTTTAAATGTCGTCGAAATTTGTATGGAACTTTTAGTTGAACTAAATTTGACAGCTCTTATTTACGTATGTCTCTTTCTTATTTTATTAGAGTGAAAAAGATGGCAATAGTCTAAATGAAGTTTAGTTTGTCCATAACAGAATCGGCACCATTATTTATTTAAAGCAGCGAATTATTGTTGTCAAAAAGTCAGCTAATCTGCTCGAACAAAGAAACTATGGGCACTTAACTTTTATAGGGGACTGGGGGCATGCGGGAGGTCTGTGTCTAGCGGTGAAATTCGGTGAAAGTCTTTCGCACGATGAATTGATGTCGATATTAGTAGTAGTAGAGCTCCTTGTGTTTTAATTCGTCCATGGAGGCACCTACTATCACCGTCGCATTGCTCTGTTCCGGTTTGAAGGATGTGTGGGTGCCTGTGAAATTAGACACTTAAGTTACGACTTTCCAACTTTGTCTCTTTGGCACTTGTCCCACCGCGAACGATGAGCGAGCAGCGTGTAGAGCTAGAAACTAGAAACGAGTTGGCGAGCAGCGAGAATCGAGTGTGTAGTTCGGATAGTTTTGTCGCTGGGCTAAAGCGTGCGAGTGCGACGGGCACCAGTCGCAAATGACCGCGCGCTGGTTGGTCTCTGGATTGGTTGGTCTCTGGATTGGCTGGTCGCTGGTTGGAGCATCGCTGAGCAAGTATCGCTGAGCGAGTATTATCTTTGATAGTTCTTGTCGCTCAGCGACAAACTAGTGGAGCGAGTCCTCGCCGGCAGTGTAAACAGTCAGCGATCGATTATTAATAATGCATCTCTTTTGTTTATACGGAATGTATATCTATTGTACGTTACTTGAGCGAGAAAATAGCCGATAGTTAGTCGCTTCCTCGCCGGGCGGTGAGACAACTGCCTTTGTGAACAACTCATCAACATATTTTCCTCGGTGTTATAGATGAATATAGGCAATGGTAACCACTTTTTAGTAGGTAAGCCGTCCTACATATAAATTAGGTAAGCCGTCTGCCAGTATGCCAACCTATCACATAAAAAAGAGGTTGTCATAACTGGTGATGATGATACCTAAGCACTGACATCCTTCATTGAGTAAAGTATAGCAAAAGCACAGAGTACCTTGTGACTCTACGAGAGCGCAGGAAAGCGGTTTCAACTTTCAAGGAGTTCTATGGCATGAGAACAACACGTATAAGTTAATGTATAGCCTAAAGAGAAAGGGATATAGTAGTCTAAGCACCCCTCCCGTTCCACAGCCATTACCCCTCACCGTTGAGTTCCTATATCCCAACGTTGGGCCGCATTAGGCTAACATTTGCAGTAATAATATACATACACACACACACACACACATACTCACACAAATTTTGTTTGTTTTATCTTAATATATTATAGTAATAGAAGTTAATAAAAGCGGTATGGAAAAGCGGAGTCTCCCAACACAGGCATTACTTACTTAAAGGGAGGCTCCAATCACTAAGACGTTCTTGTAAATAGTGTTGGAGAAATAAATGATTTTTGATTTTGTTTTTTTTTTTTGATTAAATGGCGAGATGTGTTGGAATAATAAAGCCGCGCTTAGTGAAACATATTTCGTTTCATATTCGTAATCATAGCTGCAAGTGAGCTGCACATCCAGTCGGCAGTTGTCATGCAGTTGCACAGACTACATTCTAATTGCCTTCAAGCTGCATTTGGCAGTTGTATAGTTTACAGTTGCGACTGAATGTGCAGTCTACTTGCAGTTATGATTACGTATGTGAAACTAAATATGTTTCACTAAATGCCGCGTTACTAGCCCCCAGAGCTGCCTTATAAATGGCCTGTCCTGAGTTGCTTTAGATGCTGTTAATCTAAACGGCGATAAACCATAGTATTGAGTATCTAATAAATAAATACCAGCCTGTAACTGTGCCATTGTACGAGTAGGGCAAAGGCCTCTTCTAGAGACATTAGGTGATTACACATAGATTGTCGACAGTCAGACTCTTGTTTGTATTTTTCTATGGAGCAGGCCACAGTGCGTCCCTTGTGCCCGAACATCTGCACGAGGGACGATGTCTCCCTAAAGCTATTTAGAAAGCCACACACTATTCAAGAATTATTTGATGAACCATTGACATGATAAGAAAGAAAAGCCTCTTCTCATACAGAGAAGGAACGAGTATTAGTCACTACGCTTACTCACTGCGGGTTGGCGAATTCAAACCATTCAGCCCAGGTTTCCTCACGATATTTTCGTTCACCATAATTATGTCAGTGTTGTGTTATTAACTAGGAAAGTACATGTTACCCAGAAGTAGGGTATTGCTGCCCTACCCAACGTCCTGATCTAAAGCTCCTTAAGGACTAAACACACTTATCAGCAGGAATTCGTGTTTCACTAATATAAAATGGAGATTTTGTATGAACGTGCAAACGCATGCTTTCACCTTTTCGCATCAACTCTTTCGCATGCTTGAACACGCTTATGCGCATGCCATAGAGTGTTTCGCAAACTGTGTTTAAAAACCGTCTAGGTTCATCTGAGTTCTCTAGTCCGTCTAGGTTCATCTGAGCTCTGATTTTTCTTAGAAGGTATTTGATAGTCACTCGCGTTGACGGTGAAGGAAAATATCGTGAGGAAACCTACACAAATGAGGGCTCAAAAAGTTTTCGATGGTGTGTTTAGTCCGCCAACCCGCACTCGACCAGCGTGATGGACTAAGGTCTAAACCCTTCGCATGCTGAGAAGAAGGCCGTGCCCAGCAGTGGGCAGGGGCGGATTTCCCTATAGGCTAGGTAGGCCCGGACCTAGGGCGGCAAAGGGGCGGCAAATTTGGTGGGTTTTTTATGTTTCAAATACTGATGCTTACCGTAAGCATCAGTATTTAAAACACTGATTGCGATAATTTTATCATTTACCGACTTTCGTTGTTTTTTATTTTAATTTAATTCCTGTAATTCATTTAATTTTGACGACACGTTTGGTGCAGTGGCTAAGCGATTGGCTTCGGCGCTACGGGTTGTGGGTACGACTCCCACACGGAACAAAAATTTGTATGGCATATACATAGATAGTTGTTTCGGGTCTGGGTGTTTGTGTATGCGAGATTTGTGTTTGTAAACGCACCCACGATATAGGAGAAATCCTAGAGTGGAGCAAGACAAAATAAAAAAAATAAAAAAAACTGCGAGTAGGGGGCGGCAATAGGTATTTCATAGGCCTAGGGCAGCCAACATATCAATTCCGCTCCTGGCAGTGGGACTGTAATGTGCTGGATAATGCTATGGTAATTTGTAATGTGATCAATCCTTTATAAATGAGACATCATTGAACGGGAAAAGAGGGGGTCTATTTTTAGCTGGGACCCACTCGTTACGACGGATGACTGTTGTGTAATGTAAACAAATTCATTAAAACTTTAAATAAAACCAACCTTGGACGAGTTAAATAACATTTTTAATATAAAATGATTGCACTACAGTCAGTTATAATTAAGAAGTTGATAAATTCAAATCCAAAAGTTTTTATTTCGAATAGGCACAATAGGTACATGCACTAAAGCCTAGTTTTCACAGGCCCAGTAGCTGGCGGACAGTGAAGGACAGTGTTACTGTCTGGCAGCTACTGGGTCCGTGAAAACAAAGTTGAGCCAGTACTGACCGGACAGTTGTTGTCGGTCAGCTACTTCAAAAATTTTTGTTTCTACTGTCCACTGACTTTCCCCCACTCCCATAATGACAGCTACTGGGTCGTCACTCGCTCCATACGAACGCAACTGGATGGGTCAGAAACACCAGGCCAGAACTAGTACTTAACACAGTAGCTGTGTACTGCTATCTCCTATGCAGACCCAGTAGTAAGAACCTGAGAACACGTCGGGAAAGTGACAGTACTGTATAGACAGCAGAATGTACAGTTGCAGACTACTGGGTGGTCAGAAAATGGGCCTGTGAAAACCAGGCCTTAGGAAACGTCTCGAGAATTTAGTTGCACGGTTCCAAAAAGTAGGTTATATGGAGAAGAGCCGGCAAGAAACTCCATGAATACTCTTTTAAAATAATTTCATGTAAGTATAATCGGGTGTTGTTACAATATGCTGCTAAAAATTAAAATTGTGTGAGAACAATGCAGGTTAGTGTAAAAAATAAATAATATACCAACACCTCATGAGGCTCTCGTTGGGCGGCTGGATCAAGAGCTTGATACAAAAAGCAGTACTCCTCGACACGGCACGCATAGTGAGGAGGTTCCTTTCTCTAGAGCCCTGACTGTCGGCAGCTTGAACCCTGTTCTCGATGCCGGTGGGTTACTATTTTTAGGGTTCCGTACCCAAAGGGTAAAACGGGATCCTATTACTAAGTCTCCGCTGTCCGTCCGTCCGTCTGTCTGTCACCAGGCTGTATCTCATGAACCGTGATATTTAGACAGTTGAAATTTTCACAGATGATATATTTCTGTTGCCGCTATAACAACAAATACTAAAAAACAGAATTAAGGGGGCTCCCATACTACAAATGTGATTTATTTTGCCGTTTTTATAGATTTTTAAACGTATATTGTTTTTTTAAGATATGTATTTAAAAATATAATTTAATAATTTATATATAGGTATGTTTAAAATGAATAAACGAAATAGACTTACTAATAATAATTTACATTTTGAAAGAGATGATAAGTATGTATCAGCAAAATGAGGCTCGACCATAATAATATAGGAACCCAACACTGTCATCACGTCATCAGCAAATAAGTATATCTAATTAAACTAAAAGTAAAAATGTTACAATCTACTCTCTCTACTCTACTCTCATTTCAAAAATGTTACAATAATGGCTGCATTATGCTCTCATTTACAAATATAGAAAATTATCACACGGACGTCAATTGAAATTTTAATGTTGTACACGAGTTAATTGCAGAAGTTAATTGATACGTCTCCGTCGGGTTCATTATCCTAGTTTATCATACATAACGCATCACGATGTAGACGCATGAGATCGATAGATGTCTAGCGTGGCTATATTTAACATTGGCTGAGTTGAGATTGCAACTGATTTGCTAAATATTTTGAAATTATGAATTAAATTTTTAGACCGTGTCATCTATCTTCGTCCTAGAATGAAAATCTCGGGAATGCATTTTGGTCATTGTTCGTTTCCTGTGGGTGTGTGTCAGTTATATTTATTACGAATGATATACACGGTTAGTTGGAAAGGGGATACTAATCCGAAAGGGTGTTAAAGTACCCATAATAATGAATAACTTTTGTTCTACAACTTTCCTCAAAAGTCAATAGTTTAAGAGAAATAGTCGTTCAAAGATCTCAAAAAGTATACGCTAAAATCTATTTATCCTCAGCTATGATCAGCTGTGCTTACGTTTTAGGTCATATTTGGGGTCACGGATTAGAAGCTCTATTTTCTGAATTCGTATCTAAAGCAGGGATGAAGATTTTTTGAAAAAACTAAAATAAAAATCATTTTGCAAGGAAATAAATATTATAGAATTTTTAACACTTGCTTTAAAACAGTCACCAGTGATACTTTAAGTGTATATCCTTAGGATAGACCAGTTGTCAGACTTTCGGGCTTCTGACTACCCGTAATGACTGTAATAGGTCATAATTACTGAACAACGTGTCAAGTTTATTCAGGTCAGAAAAGGAATTACTTATTTCCAAAACAGGTAAAATATGGTTTGTTATTCTCCTCGGACTAACTGAAACTTCTAACTACGACTTTGTCTGAGAATTTATCCTGAAAGTTGTCCTGTTACTGAAATTCATGGGGTATCAGTATAGAGCGATTCTTTCACTTGATTGTAACTAATGGTTCGGAATAGGTAAACAAATATACGATCCTGTTTTTCCTTTGGGATATTACGTTAGAAGGTAAATGATAAATGATTTTTATTTCTGTAAATAAATATGTATGTTACAGATAGTTTTTTTTAAGACTAGACGGCGCCAGAGTTTTCCTCGCTAGCTCTGAGAAGAAAAGCCGAAACAAACGCAGAGGTCAAGATCTCTTTTAAAGTCCAGACATTGTGGTATAAAACTATGCGAGTGTAACAATTAACAATGTAGGGCAACGTCTGGAATGGCCTTTTGAGGAAAGAGCCATAGCAGCTTTGAGTCGATCTGTCGCAACTGACGGGACGCATGCATCAGCCGTCGTTTTACTCAACCTTATTTTAGGGTACCTCCTGATTGTGATTATGGAAAGCAAACGTCATTATTTTATAATGATACAATCGAATCCGGTTGTATACCAATCCCAATATATTTATTTATATGTGTCCATACTTTGTTGTACCTACACCAAATAACATTTTATGCATATAGAAATAGTTGTAATTGGTAAACATACAATTGGTGGATTGCTTCCAGGCAATCTCTAAATAATTCGATACAATTAGTCAGTATACTTACCTATATATTATTATTTTCGTTCAAACGGCTATTTATCCCGTCACGACAATTTTCTGAAGAAAATTATAAAACCTATAATTAAAGCACTGAAAGAGGTACTTAGTAATCCAGTTATAATTAAAATTATAGCTACATGTTAATTATTATTATGGTATTTCCATGTTTTTTTAGGTTATTGTTTTTCCCGTTAAACATTATAAACGTGCATTATCTGCTAATAGCAGTATTCATTATTCTGTAAAATAAGCTGTACGTGTAATAAGTATAAACACGCCATTTATCTTAAACCCGATTATACACACATAAGTTATGTAGCGTGTTGACATCCTGATTAGGCCAATTAATTAGAAAGCCTTATTTTGACATCAATAATAGTGAGTTAAGTTCAATATTTGGTCAATTAAGTTCACGGAACCTACAATCAGAGCCGGATTTTCACACAGATTAAGTTGCCGATTTAGCGAACTTAATTGAGCAAGTACTGAATTTAATTCGCCAATATACGTCAAAATGAGGTTTTCTAGTTAACTCGCGTTATCTGCAAGTTAACTGGCTACTTAACTTATGAAGGTATGTGTAAATCAGGTTGAAATGTTTTGAATTGATTGTGCATCTGATTTATGATAATTTAATAATTGGGTCTAATTATAAATATCGGCGTTTTTTAAAGGTGGATACAGACTTTGCGAGGCATGCGCCACGAACGGCGCACAACGAATGCCTCTGCTTGAGGCGTGCGTGTCGAAAAAATATACCAACATATGCTCGGGTCGAGCCATCGCATGCGAACCAAATGCCTCGTTTGTCTGCCTTCATGTTTGTGGCGAGGCATGTGCTACGCACAGGCGCAGTCTCATTTTCTCAGTCGAGGCGTGGGTGGATATCGTACGCGGCGCACACCTCGAACATGCGCGACTACGTCCACAACTAATGTAATGCTCGCACTGAGGCGCTTTGATCTGTAAGCGTTTGCCGACATACGTTGGCTCGCCCTCGCACGTGCGTAGCACATGCCTCGCCACGAATATGAAGGGACACACCTTGCGAAGCCATTTGTTGTGCGCCAGTCGCGGCGCATGCCTCGTAAAGTCTGTATCCGCCTTAAGACCTCTTACCTATCTGCTTTAGTCAGCATGGCTCCTGAAAAATTAATGAACTGTTGCCATGCAGTTTATTGCAGTGCAAACATGTATAAATAAATAGTAATAATAAATTAGGCAAACACATAAAATCATCCATCATCATGAATTTTGCATTCATTTCACTCTGGCACGTCATAAAGATAGAGACGACTTATGTAAGTAAGTACATGTAGCAATTATCTAAAGATTCTATAATAATATATAATCTAAAGACTCTATTTAACATAAAATTAGACAAATGATACCTATTTTAGCAAGGGAATGTATAAAAATAAGCAACGTATTTGCTTGGAGGAATTCAATTCAACGATAATGATATACAGGGTGTAAACGAATTCGTGTAATTCCTTAAAACCACATTATCTACTACTGGTGTAGATGGCCCTGCACGGGTTTGAGCTCGATTAAAAATAAAAAAAAACATGCGGTATTGTTAAGTGGTCGTATACTCGTATCTAAACCACGTAATAAGGATTCTTTTTTTTTATTGTTCCTTTCGGTGCCACGTGTAAATGAATGAAAGACGGCGACACAGACGGGCACGACTAGCGCGATATCGCTCCACGCAGTCAGTTAACTCGGGACGCTAAAATCACTCAGATACAGAATACCATGTTACATTTTATTAAAACTTTTTTTTGTTGATTCTGGAAAGAAACCTATGCAGGGTCAATCAGTGTCACCAGTAGATCACGCGGTTTGTAGGAATTACACGAATTCGTTTACACTCTGTATATCCATTTCTAATATTAACGAAATATGATCCACCAAATGTGACGCTTAGGTATAGTTCCCCCCTCCCCGCCCCGATCCATCTTTCAAACAATTGTGGATTATGATAATATTTAGTTATTTATGAGTATACGGATTACTGGGCAACATGTTCATTATCATTGATCATGCATAACTGAACGTAAATAAACTGTACAATTGACCTTCAAATCAAACATCTTACGTGTTCCTTTGTAAATTTAGAAGCTAGTGAACCGTATCTCATAGTATGTATTATTTATGCACAATACATAAGCTTTGTATCGTTCATTTGATTTGTTATGTTTTGTAAAATGTATAAAATGATTGATTTATTGTTGATTTTCTGAAAAATAATAATTAGATAGATGTATACTTACAAGGTTAGTCGGAAAGGGGGTACCTACTAATCCGTAGGCCACTAAGGCGATTCACACACTGCAAAGCATCACGCAGCGTAGCGCGGGAGTGCGTGTTCTTGTGTTGTTTGCAAGTATCTGTATTTGTATAGAAAACACGCATAGTGCAACACACTGAAAACGCATTCACGCGCAGTGTTTTCAGTGTGTTGCACTATGCGTGTTTTCTATACAAATACAGATTCTTGCAAACAACATAAGAACACGCACTCCCACGCTACGCTGCGTGATGCGGTGCAGTGTGCGAATCGCCTTAAAGTATCACTGATGTGGTGACGGTTTTAGAGCAAGTGTTAAAAATTCAAAATTCTGTAATTTTTATTTCGAAGTATAAAAATATTTTAATTTTTTTTAATTCTTCATCCCTGCTTTAGTTACGAATTCGGAAAATGGAGCCTCTAATTCGTTACCTGCCTCAAATATGACGTAAAATTTAAACATAGCTGATCGTAGCTGAGGATAGATAGATTTTAGCATATTTTTTATTAAATCTTCCAACAGCTATTTCTCTTAAACTGTTGACTTTTGGGGAAAGTTGTAGAACAAAAGTTACTCATTATTATGGGTACTTTAACACCCTTTCGAATTAGTACTCCCTTTCTGACTAACCTTGTATAAATAATTTTGGAAGTGCTGTTTTAACTCAATAATTTGTTAGTTTAAAGTACCTGTGATAAGGACGGGAGACTCCAGACGGGTTAGGGCTCCAGTTCATTTCTGCTTTCCTGGTAGTTTTAATAAATAAATAATTAGGACAGTTGAATATTAAAACGTCTATCGATATAATTTATTACGTATCCTTGCTCCATGCTCTTCTCTGTTTCTTCGTTGATGCGTTTCGAGGAATACCCCATATTCTGATTACTTACGTTTATTTCGCACCTTTTTTTTTCATTTTAATGAAATTAAATCCCAATGTATCGATTTAACTACGATACTTTTTTCCCACGGTACTCTATTCCACGCATTCGGACAACTTTTCCACTACTGTTCCTACTCCATGTAATTTGGGCCGCGGACTAGAGGCCAGTTTCCCCCTAACCCCTCCAAAAATCATGAAATTCGTGTGACGTAATTTATAGATGGCCCCTAAGCTTCAAGTATATGACTGTATCCTTAGTATAGAATCGAATTTGGAAGTTTGAAACAAGATGATAACGTTTTTATCGAGTTTGTTAGAAGTTTTCGGAAGTTGTGTCGAATCAGTGGCGATGGACGCAGAATAACTTATGAAGTGAATAACAAAAAGGAAACTTGAAAATGCTAATATTTGACATAAGTAAAAAAAAACTGTCGTCACAAAAGCGGGAAAAACAAGAACCCTCACTCAAATTTTTGACTTTATATTATATTCATGTTCAAATAGCATGTGAGGAGCTCGTGGCTAAATAATTACAGCCGCATAGACCGATCTTCCGGGTTAAGCCACGCTTGCCGAGGTTGGTCTGTGGATGGGTGACCATTTACCATAGCGAGTTTCCTCCGTGCCTCGGAAAGCACGTAAAGCCGTTGGTCCCGGCTGCCATTTGTAGATCTTTGACAGTCGTTACTGTTGGTCAGAAGCCAGAAAGTCTGACAACCAGTCTTACCAAGAGTATCGTATTACCCAGTTACTGGGTTGTGGAGGTCTGATAGGCAGTCGCTCCATGTAAAATACTGATATTCAGCTGCATCCGGTTCGACTGGAAGCCGACCCCAACATAGTTGGGAAAAGGCTAGGCAGATGATGATTCATGTTCAAATACTACTAATAAAATAAAAAACATATTAATTATGAGCAAAAAAATAATACGAACGTTTTACTTAATTCTTTTTTTAGTAGAAATACTTCTATTTCTTGGTTGCATTTACAGACACAAATCTTCACATGCACAAGCACATAGACCCCGAAATAATTATGTATAGTTGGTACCTACTAAAACACTTGCCCGTGTGTGTCACCCGTGTGGTCCCGGGTTAAGAATGTTCTTCTTCTTCTATCGTGTCGGCACGAGCTATACGAAAATAGCTAATGCCGTGGTAAAAAGATTAGCCAGTCAGCAAGGTTGGTAGCGAGGCTGACTGCCCAGGGTGCACCGGACGTACCTACTTATGTATCGTCACTCGTGGAGGCTCTTCTCATGCACCCTACTAAGAATGTGATACCCTACTAAGGGAACTTGAGATCTGGTGCATATCATAAAGCACCCTAGGTCACCTGTCTCGTGGCGGGTAAACTACCAACACTAGCATTCCCAAGGAGGCTTGGTGTCAGGCAGGAAGCCGACTGTAAAACATCTTTGCCAAAACATCAGCAACACGAAAAAAAAATACAAAAGAAGAAAACATATTGCGCCAACCCCAAGTTACTTGGGATAAGGGCAGGTAGAAGACTTGACTTGTTCCTCAAAAAGTATTGTCGTCAAAAATTACCTTTTTTTTCGCTTCATGACGATGCGCCCCAATCTTATTACAATCTAGCCTTATAATTAGGCTAATGAGTAATTTATTTATAACTTAGGGCTGATTTTTCAATCGTCAGATAACTTTTATCAGGTGAATAAGTTTGACGTTCTGACAGCTTTTGTATAGAAAATATGTCAAACCGTAATAAGTATTTATTCCTCGGATAAATTTTATCGGAGGATTGAAAAATCAGCCCTTAAGGGCTAATTTTTCAATCGTCAGATAAATTTTATCTGGGGAATAAGTTTGACGTTTTGACAGCTTTTGTATAGAAAATATGTCAAACCTTCATATTTATTCCTTGGATAAAATTTATCTGACGATTGAAAAATCGGCCCTAAACTGATAAATTGTATTTTACTAAGAATGTGTCCAGTAGCACTTGTACTACATTATACTTACCTATTCACTATCACTAAACACTAGCTCGAACGGTTTTGTTCTTTTGAGTCTTCTCACTATGTTCGTGTGGTCGAGAAGCTGGATTGCCTCGACGTTCACATGACGTTGAAGCCTACGTTCGTGATCTTCTGCATACTTTCTAATTACTTTATCGACGAACTCTACTTTAAGGTCCCGATGGAGATCGTCATTCCTTACGTACCAAGGTGCATTTATCATTTCCCTCAGTACCTTGTTCTGAAATCGTTGTATACTAAATATATTGGTCTGAAAAGCAGATTTAGGCTATTTTTACGCTCAATATTTTTATATGACCCAAACTCACAGTATCAATTAACCTATAGTCGTTATTTTACTACTTACTATAAAATCACCACGTCATACTATTGCTGAAATTGCAAAAAGATAACCAGTACGTACACAGTTGTATGTTATAATAAAGCCAAGGTCAGATGTGTTTACAATGGGTTATGTAATACAGTAATATGTAATACAATGTGGGAACTACCTCATCACTATAACTGAAATTGGCGTCACTTTGCATACCTAATATTTTTATAAAAACAACATAACATCACGCTTTTATTTCCTAGAAGGTTGGGCAGAGGTGTAGAATACCCTCATTTCACCATTTCAGGTCCCACGGTCCATCCATCCAAAATTTAAGTGCTGGACACTTGTCAGTCAATGGGCCTCATAAGAAGGCTCAAAGTCACCCAAAGGGCAATGGAGAGGGCTATGCTCGGGGTTACCCTGCGTGATCATATCAGAAATGATGAGATCCGCAGAAGAACCAAGGTAACCGACATAGCTCGAAGAATTGCCAAACTTAAGTGGCAGTGGGCGGGGCACATTGCTCACAGAACGGATGGCCGATGGGGCCGAAAGGTTCTGGGGTGGCGACCGCGTACCGGAAGACGCAAAGTGGGTAGGCGTCCCACAAGGTGGACCGATGATCTGGCGAAGGTCGCGGGAAACCGCTGGATGCGAGAAGCACAGGACCGGTTGATGTGGCGATGCTTAAGGGAGGCCTATGTCCAGCAGTGGACATCTTTCGGCTGAATGATGATGATGATGATGACACTTGTCAGTGTAGCAATCTCCATCTTTCTCTATCCAGACTAATCCATAGCCAATTCTTTCATTCCTCTGAATGTTATCACTTCGGTCTTTTCCTTCAATTGGTCTGTGTACTTTCTTCTTGGTCTACCTGGTTTTCTCTTTGCTTGTAATTTGCCTTCTATTATGTTAGTTATAAAGCTGTCGTGTCGTATTAAGTGACCAATTATTTTCCCCTTCTTCTTTCTATATGTTCTAGAATTTCTTTTTCTTTTTCTCTATACGTCCCATGGTGGCGAGCCTATTGCCATCAACAGGGCACAAGTCCTGACTCCGGGCTGCTACTGACAAATTCCATACGGAAAAATCTCATAAAACTTAGCCTGACCTAGGGACGAACCCTCACGGCGATTACGCACTGCATCCAATCCGGATCCGTGAAAATAAGAATGTAAAAAACTCGGACCGAAGTCGGATATTTGCGCACTGTATCCGATCCGAATACGTGAAAATACGAATCTAGAGTCTAAAAAACTCGAACCGAATTCGGATATCGCTTAGGTACGCACTTATCCGATCTCTGATCCAAATTCAAACAATTCAGGGGTCATCTTTGCCATATCCATTTGGCGCCCGATTTGAATCCGAGGTAATGCGAAAGCGTTCATACAAACAGTACTACGGCTACTTTGGTCCGTCAATTTATTTTTCTTCCGAATTAGAAACTCACGGATGACGGAAGTCGGATCTAGTGCGTAAACTACTTTACAAATAGTTCTATGACTACTTCGGAACGTATTTTCTCGGATTCGGATCGGATGCAGTGTGTAACCGCTCTCACGCTCAAACGAGTGACCACTAGAGCGAGGCAGTGAATTTCATTTTATTGCAGATTTATCTGATATCCCAGACACGTAGTAAGAAATAGTATCCATATGGACCGCTTGTACCGAAAACCAGCGCTGTGGCTCTGTCTCGTACGTGTCACACAGCATTAGAGCGTTTGTCCACCGCCACTGTCACCGAGAAACGAGATCATTTCGGACTGAGTTCGGAACGACGTGATGGCGATCGCGATCGTGTGTCCACCGCGACCGATCTCGGTGGTTCCCAACATTAGACAAAATCCGAGCACCAGCGCCGTCAATCTCGGATGTAGTGGACAAGAGTAGACGCGTTTTGTATTGCCGGCATTTCGGTCCGTCACGATGTCGGTGGAGTTCTAGCGGTAGCGCCGAACGACTCACAATCTCGGTGGCCGAGATGACGGTGCTCGGATGACGGACGTGCGGTGGACACGCAGTCATAGTAATGTATGTATCGCTACTTCGGCAACGTCATCTCGTTCTCGGTGACGGTGGCGGTGGACAAACGGCCGTATGCTGAGCGATGGCCGTTTTGCGCGGATGTGACGCATATTTTTCCCAATAGTTTCTTTTTGTGTATAGTTTTATTTTATTTTTGTCCGTCATGTTGGCGCGAATAGGTAAATATTTTTCTTTCTTTTTTGAGAAGTGTTTATTTGATCAGTTCTCTCAACAACGATTGATGAGTCTTTGATCACAAAATTCTTACGGGAACCAGCACCCTAATTGCGTAAACCATTCGCCATCGCAATATCTTTCATTTTGACAGTACAACAATATTCATTCGTATTTATAATTAGATACGGTTTACTCACGTGCATTTTTCGGGATTGCCCGACTAGTTTTGGACGGACGGAGCCCTTAATCATGAGCTGAACATGCGGGGAGTTCGACTCGCCTAATAATTACCTCATAAACAGGGCCGTTTTAGGCCATACAGGGGCCCTTGGGCAGAGAGAGTCTGGGGCCCTTTTAGAAAGCCAAAAAAACGTGAGTGAAAACATCAGAACGTATTTTTGTAAGAACTTGTACTGGCATTTTGGGGCCCCCATTTTTCCGGGAGCCCAGGACTCGTGCCCCAAGTGGCCTTATGGTAAAGAAGGAACTCCTCATAAATTGAATGTGTCTCACGAATGTTATAATACAAAAAACCGGCCAAGTGCGAGTCGGACTCGCACGAAGGGTTCCGTACCACATAACATAACTTCACGCCTTATTCCCCGAAGGGTTGGCAGAGGTGTATAGTACACACCCACGTTTCGCCGTTATGTTTAAGTCCCATGTAATAGGGGGCGAGCCTATTGCCATCAACCGGGCACAAATAAAGACTCCGAGCTGCTACTGAGAAATTCCACACGGAAAAACCGAGCTGCTACTGAGAAATTCCACAACCGATTAGAAAATTATTTAAACGCAATTAATTTTATTACCGACCGCCAATATGGATTTAGACCAAAAAGTAATACTACTACAGCTACAATTGATCTCGTCACTAAAATTAAACATAATATAGATCGTAAAAATATAGTCTTAGGTGTCTTTATAGACTTAAAAAAGGCATTTGATACGGTTTGCCACAGTTTGCTTTTGAAGAAATTGGAATCCATTAACATCACTGGTAGTGCTCTAAAAATGTTCGAATCATACCTAACCAACCGCTCACAAGTGGTAAAACTTGGTAATCATCAAAGTGAAGCAACACCTATAACATGTGGCGTCCCACAGGGATCAATTCTAGGACCTTTGCTCTTCCTGATTTACATAAATAATATCCACGAAATAAGGTTACATGGTCACCTTACCTTGTATGCTGATGATACGTGTTTATTCTACTTTGGATCTTCCATCCATCATATTAATTCACAAGCCCAAGAAGACTTAAATGCTTTATTCACATGGTTTCAGTTCAATCTACTAACAATAAATACCTCAAAAACATGTTATCTAATATTTAAGGCAAAAAATAAAATAATTCCCCCATTTGATCCACTTACAATTAACGGCGTGCCTCTAGAGTTAAAAACATGCGAAAAATATCTCGGACTAAAAATAGACAGCTCCCTTACATGGAATGCTCACATCGAATACATAAAAAGCAAACTCTCGACACTAGTCGGGACACTGCGCAACATAGTTCGATGTCTTCCAAGAAGATTGCGGTACACCATTTATAACTCTCTAGTGAAGCCACATCTACTGTATTTAATTGAAATCTGGGGCAATGCTACAAAAACAAAATTGTCAGAACTTCAAATATCCCAAAATAAATTGATAAAAATGCTTTTTAACTATCCATACTTAACATCAACCAGTAAAATATATAATGACACAAAAATAATGAATATAAAACAACTATATATTTATAACACATGTATTTTCATCAGAAAAGTTCTCAACAAAAGCATTCACACAAATATTATACTTACCCAATACAAACAAATTACTCAACGGAGCACACGACGAGCAAGCTTACTGGTTTTACCAAAAGCTAGAACTAACTATGGCAAAAAAATTGTAACATTTGAAGGAGCACAACTGTACAATAAAATACCCTCACGAATAAGAAATGTACACTCATTCAATGCATTTAAAACTCAGCTCAGCCAGTATGTTACATCTGGAAAAATAAATGCGTTGGGTGGGTCGGGTTTCCGATCTGTTAATTAGTCTGTAACTGGTGATGTCGAACTTTTGTAATTTTAATTATGAATAGTATTGTTCTCAAGTAAGTGACATGTTATGTTTTCATTGAGAATAAAGTTTCTTTAAACCTTAAACCCAATAACACTTTGCCCGACCTGGGGATCGAACCCAAGACCTCACGCTCAGCAGTCGCTCTTGCGACCACTAGACCAACGAGGCAGTCAGCAGGTTCCGTACCATTATCTATAAAAACGGCAAAAAAATCACGTTTGATGTATGGGAGTCCCCTTAAATATTTATTTTATTGTATTTTAGTATTTGTTGTTAATCGGCAACAGAAATACATCATCTGTGAAAATTTCAACAGTCTAACTATCACGGTTCATGAGATATAGCCTGGTGACAGACGGACGGACGGACAGTGGAGTCTTAGTAATAGCACAGTCTACCTATATCTCACTCTTTACAGTCGGTCAACGTAGAGCGTTGTCGCAGAGCAATCGTGCGGGGGGTTGCGGGGTGAAGGAGCGAAGGTTATGTCCCGAGTAGCCATACTGCATACTTGGGACATAACCTCCGCCCCTACATCATTTTGACATTTCATAGGACCTGTCAAATGTATGGGCGTTGACCCACTGTATGTAGTAAGTAGGTACACTGTGACAATAGGGTCCCGTTTTACCCTTTGAGTACGGAACCTTAAAATATGAATTCCTTGTTGCATTGTCTATAACCGATAAGGTATTTTGAAACTATACTTCTACATCTTTACAATACATAAAGTTAATACAAAAATAAAAAACAATGCATTATTCTGAGAGCTTATTGTTAGTCAATCGGATGACAATGGAATTCCTTACTAACAAGAAATAATGTAAGTTTATACATACTTTTAATAACTGCCACGTTTGTAAACAACAAAGGGATAGGCGAGGAGTACTGTGTGTGTTTTGTTTTTAAAAACATTTTTTTAAAATTGCGTTATTAATTTTATAATTGATAACGCAATTATGCGTTGTTTCGGCTGGTGGTTTGCCGTGTCGTGTACAAGCTCACACGATTTTTCTACGGCGCGGCTAATACGCCGTACAGTTAAGAAACCGTCACCGTACAATCTACAAGTTAAATGCTCCAAAGTAAAACCAATTTCATAAATATGAATAATGTAATATGAATTATTTCCTATTCTTTACAACTGTATCCATTGTTTTACTATTCACGATTATTATTACGAGGAAATAGAAATTAGTTGTATGTTACGATAGTAAAACCTACTAACTTAAAGATAGTTTTATCAATTGATTAAATATCCATAGATTAACTGACCTAAATAAATATTAACACGATACCTATTTGTTTTTATTTATTTTATACCGAGTAATTACAAGAAATGTAGAAACGCCATTAAAGGACGCCCTCGAACTTCTAGGGCGGCTTCCTTGTCGGCGACAAGGACATGCATCGATGTTATTGGTGATCTTCTTCAAAAAGTACAGGTGCGTAGTACTCTCAACCGGCGTGCGTGTATGACAAGATGTATGACCGTGGACGAAGCGAAAGGAGTACGTAAGGATCGTAGCATGTGGCGTTCTACAGTTTCTGCCTACCCCCATGGGAAAAAGGCGTGAGTTTATGTATGTAATTACGAGAAATAACAAAAGTAGGTAGATTTGGTGTTGAAAAAATCGTAAAATTGGTTCTTATATGCAAGAACCTCGCTTGGTGGTAGGATCTATTACGGTCCGCCTGGCTAGCTACCACCCTCACATTAAAGTCCGGCGCCGAGCAGTTTACTGTGTTCCGTCGTGTGTATGTGAGAGCCAGAGGGGTTTATGGGAATCCCTCTATATCTCTGTTACTTGGATTCGTGAGCTCCATCTGAGACCCTGTCTGCGCTTCCCATCAGGTGCTAGGGTGAAACGCGACCAACTCAAATAAAAAAAAGCTATAATCGTTTTGCATACCATCATCATCATCATCTGCCTAGCCTTTTCCCAACTATGTTGGGGTCGGCTTCGAGTCGAACCGGATGCAGCTGAATATCAGTATTTTACATGGAGCGACTGCCTATCAGACCTCCACAACCCAGTAACTGGGTAATACGATACTCTTGGTAAGACTGGTTGTCAGACTTTCTGGCTTCTGACCAACAGTAACGACTGTCAAAGATCTACAAATGACAGCCGGGACCAACGGCTTTACGTGCTTTCCGAGGCACGGAGGAAACTCGCTATGGTAAATGGTCACCCATCCACATACCAACCTCGGCAAGCGTGGCTTAACCCGGAAGATCGGTCTATGCGGCTGTAATTATTTAGCCACGAGCTCCTCTCGAATCGAAATCGACTTGTACGATGAATCGTTTTGCATACCATTGACAGTATTTGGTAAAGTCAAAACTTTCCTAAGGGCCTCGTTCACCATCTCTAAGTAAAGCGTTGATTAGTTACTTCCTAGTTAGCGTTAATTGGCAAGTAAAAGTTACGAGTATCTTTTGTCAATTTCACAAACAAAACTAAAGGTTCGAGTAACAACTTACTGGTTAAGTGAATGAGGTAACAAAAAATACGTTACATTCATGCAATAATACGTCAATGGTACTCGTCAACCGTCCTATCCAGATGCAAGCCAGATGTCAATTGTCATTTGTGGTGTTTTTGTGTCTGGTTTGGAAAGTGTGTGATTTTAATTTGTAACTTTATTTACCTATATTTTTTAATTAACATGGATAAAGTTAAAAGAGATGAAGTGCAAACTTTTCTATTCAAAGTTAGTCGGAAAGGGGGTATTAATCCGCGGGCCACATAAAGTATCACTGATGACGGTTTTAAAGCAAGTGTTATAATTTCAAAATTCAATCATTCTTATTTCCTTGTAAAATATTTTAGTTTTAGTAGTTTTAGTTTTTTCAAAAATTCTTAGTCCCTACTTTAGTTACGAATTCAGAAAATGGAGCATCTAATTAGTGACTCCAAATATGACCTAAAATGTAAACACAGCTGATCATAGCTGAGGATAGATAGATTTTAGCATATTTTTTATGTATTTTTTGAACAGCTATTTCTCTTAAGCTATTGAGTTTTGGGGAAAGTGGTAGAACAAAAGTGACTCATTATTATGGGTACTTTAACACCCTTTCGGATTAGTACCCCCTTTCTGACTAACCTTGTATATGAGAGGGACATTTTGGTATCCCTTGTGCAGAAATAGCCTAATAAATAAACTCGCAAAAAATCAGTTTCGTCTAGGTCCGTAAAATAATCAACACGGAATTTAAACACACGAATCCTAAGGTACTCGTTGCTTCGTAGACTGTTCTAATTCATCCAATTGATGATCAATCAAGTCAAATAAGTCCATTTTTATTAATACATTTTAAAATAATCGGTGTTCTCTGATGAGTTCCTACACAAAATGACAACGGACAGCCCCTGACTCATAAGATTTGTTTGTACAACAAACGTATTGCGAGTCGTAGAGTATATTTACCTAAACTTTGAGGAAGGAAGTAATATAGAGTGGATCGCCTCTAAAATCCCGGAATAATTATAATGACGTTTTAATCCCGGGATTTCAAAACCACGAATTATTTATTGGACTTTATTTATAAAATTATTTATTTGAAGGACCACATAAAATTTTTAGGGTTCCGTACTAAAAGTATTAAATTAAAGAGCTCTGTTTTACATATTACATACATTGTTTTACATTTTACATAGTACGGAACCCTAAAAAAAGTTGTATGATTTTTCAAATCAATAATTTGTAACTATAAATAAAGCCCAATAAATAATTCGTGATTTTTAAATCCCGGGATTAAAACGTCATAATAATTATTCCAGGATTTTAGCGGAGGTATTATCCGGGTGAATATTCCAATTAGCTTAACTTTTTTTATAATTTTTTTGTTCTCTTGCGTTATTAACATCATAAGTAGTTACAAATTGTTTTTATTCTTGTCTTATTGCTTGACGGCAGTGGTATAGTTTGAGTTTTCATTATCGTAATTGGAGTTTTAAACGTCTATATTCTTAACTTTGGGATGAGGATAATGACTATTGTAATTTTTGTTAACGTTTTTCGAATATTCACCCATCCGCTCTATGTTACTTACTTCTTCGAAGTTTAGGTAAATATACTCTACCTACTCCGATGATACTCTTGATGGCGAGATATCATTATCTATAATACAATGTTTATTTATCGTTCTATACCGATAAATAATATAGGTTACGTAATTACTATAAAACTATTTTAAATATCAACACAAAGATTAGTCGGATAGGGGGTACTAATCGGCATGCCACTTAAAGTATCACTGATGACTGTTTTAAAGCAAGTGTTAAAATATCAAAATTCGATCATTTTAATTTCCATTCAAAATTTACTACCATTTTAGTTTTTTCAAAAATTCTTCGTCCATTCTTTAATTTAGAAATTCAGAAATTGGAGCTTCTAATCAGTGACCCCGAATAGTTAGACTTTAGGTATTTTTTTATAAAATCTTTGAACAACTATTTCTCAAAACTATTGACTTTTGGGGAAAGTGGTAGAACAAAAGTTGAACTGAATCGAAAATTGTACTGTTGCGCATTTGATTGTCGATTTGAAAAGGAAATTTGAAAAGGAATGCATGCAGTCTGTTGCTACCCAAAGCTTATTCTGTGAGTTAGTTGGTCCCAGCTCCGACCTTATGTCAAATCAGCCTTTAGTGACCATAGATCTTACAGAACATGATTCTTTGGTGAATCATAAATTTATGAATAAGACTAGTCACAATAAAATTAAAAAATATATTAAAATTAATAAAATTATAAAGAAATGCTGTAACTTAAAAAAGAAACAAAAGCACTTCTGTAAAAATGTTGAGTTAAGAAAAGAACGTATTACATTAATAAATAAACTAAAAAACTATCAAGTTAAAATAGAGGACTGTAAAAATATATACAAAATAGACACTCAGCGTTTACAATCTGACATTAACACCTTAGAAGAGTCGCTTAGCTCTGTCTACAATAAGTATGTGTCCTCACAAAAGCAAATTGGGGAACATATCCTTGCTGCAAACAAATTAGTTGACATGTGTACAGATAATGCAGACAGAACAGATTCATTGAATAAAAGTAACCTATGTAAGTGTATGAGCAAGCCACAATGTGATAGATCCCCACCTATGATGTTGGAGGACCCACCTCAGGCTGGGAATGTCTGTGGCAATGAAACTTTGAACTTATCCCAGACAGTTGACATCAATTATAGCATAAGTAGGACTAATATCTGTCAGAATCACAATTCTATTATGTACTCAGATAGCATAGGCAAAGGCTTTGGGGAATTGCTAAGCAACAGCCTGGAGCATTCCTCTCAAAATAATTGTATGCCTGGGTCATCTTACAGGCAAATAATAACATCACTCTCTTCAAATACATTCAACTCGGATACAAATGTAGCTTTACTTATAGGAAGTAGTTTAAATGTAAAAAAGAAAGACATCACCGATAGTGTTGCCTTAATGTTAAATTTACAATGTAACAAAATAATACTTTGTGCATTTCCATATCTTGAGCATTTGTCAGACAGACAAAATAATTACATTCACACGCTAAATATGCATATGCACTTTTTAGTAAGTCACCATAGTGACAAGTTTATGTTTTTTGACACCAATGCTTTTGTTGGTAAACTTAAACTGAACGGGGATTCTGTTTATCTCCCTAGGAAACTTAGGCAACATATTGCTATGTTGTTGGTATTTAATTTTAACACAGTCATAAATAGTATGACGAAGTTTGCCTCTATGACCAGTATAGTTAGTATTAGTACTAACGATGATGTGGTCACTCAGCATAATAATTTAAACTAAGTTGTCCGACAACAGAGAGCGATAGTCATTATTTAATATTGACACATCAGAACATAAACCGCTTCTCCGGCAAAATTTTAGATGTTGAGTTATTTGCTGAAAATTATAATGTAGATATTTTATGCTTTACAGAGACATGGCTGAAAGCTAATACAATGTCGTTTAGTGTAGCAAATTTTAAGGTGGCCAGTTCGTTCAATAGAGTATCAGCTGTGGGTGGGGGGACTTTAATTTTAATGAGAAATCACTTAAAGTATAAACAGCGTTTAGATATCTGTAATCTCTCTGTTGAACGAGTATGTGAGCTTGCGTGTGCAGAAACGGAAGAATATGTTATTTTATGTGTTTATAGGCCTCCATCGTCAAGTACCTCCCAATTTTTACTAACAATGGAAGATGCTCTTCGTAAAATAAAAATAAACAAGAAATTATTAGTATGTGGAGATTTTAATGTCGACACTCTGCTAGACACGACTGATAAACATAACTTCTTATCCTTATTTAAATCATTTAACTTGAAGTGTATGTTCGCTGAGCCGACTAGAGTGACACCTACTTCAGCCACCTGTATTGATAATGTTGTAACAAACTTTAAAATACTAGACAAGTGCCTCATTAGTGGAATCCGTTCTGACCATAAATGTCAGTTAGTGAAATTGAATGGCCATGCAATCAAAAATAAAAAAATAATTAAATGTAGGCCTCTAACAATTAAATGTCTAGAAGAGTTTAGTAAAAATTTAGAATATGAATTAAATACAATCAAATCATATCCGGACAACCCCAATGAAATGTATGTCACATTATTTAACGCCATAAGTAATGAATTTCAAAAGGCGTGTAAAATAAAAAATGTTACTATAACAAATAAAATTAGATTTAGTACCTGGGCAACAAAGGGTATAAGACGAAGTAGGAATGTCTTATACGAATTATATGATAAAAAATCGTATACACCCAATGTAGACTTTCATGATTATGTTAGGAATTACTCTAAACTTTTCAAAAAAGTTTGTATACAGGCAAAAGCTACTTACATTAGTGATCAAATAAAGAAATCGGATAATAAAATAAAAGCCACGTGGAAAATAATAAATACTGAAACTGGCAATCGTGGGTTTAGTGACAACACTATTAGTTTAAAAATTAATGACGAACTGGTTTCAGACAGGACTGTAGTCGCTAATTTCTTAGATAATTTCTTTATTAATATTCCTTTAGAGACTACAAAATATCTTCCATCGTCACCAGTAGCAGCAGAACATTTTTTGAAAGAAAATGTAGATTTACGAGTACCTAACTTCAAGTTCGAATTTGTAACCCACACTGACATATTAAAAACTTTTAAAACTATTACAATAAAAAAAACAGAAGACCTTTGGGGTTTGTCAACGAAAGCCGTGGCGGCAATAATTACTAAGATCGCCCCAATGCTGGCAGAGATCTTTAACTCTTGTATTATTGACGGCATATTTCCCGATCTCATGAAAACCAGTAAAATCATACCCATTTTCAAAGCAGGTTGCTCAAATAACGCGTCTAACTATAGACCGATATCCATACTACCAGCCTTAAGCAAAATTTTTGAAAAGCTAATTTTAAATCAAATGCTTACACATTTTAACACACATAGAATATTACACGACAAACAGTTTGGCTTCACAAGAGGACGATCTACAGAGGATGCTGGATCCACTCTAATTAAAACCATATTAGGGGCCTGGGAGGGGGAACAGGATGCTCTGGGTGTGTTCTGTGACCTTTCTAAGGCATTTGACTGTGTGGATCACCGCACACTTACCCTGAAACTGAAGTACTACGGAATCCGAGGTAGATCCATCGATCTTGTGACTTCCTATTTGTCAAATCGGGAACAAAGGGTGTCTGTTGATAATGTCATCTCTACAGGCTCGCGAGTCAGAATGGGAGTACCCCAAGGATCAATTCTTGGCCCATTCTTGTTTCTAGTATATGTCGCAGAATCAACACAAAAACACAACTATTAGAATGACTATTGATTATTGTTAATGTAGTAGGACGCCATCTATTGTCGGAAACGTCAAGCAGTGTGCTTGGGTGAGGTCGGTGCGGGGCGTGGCATGTCTTGTTTGACGGTTGTCCGTAAGCTGTCAGCTGTCGGCTGTCAGCTGTCATTCTTTTTGACATTGGATGCATTTGATTTGAGGGAAGTCACTTTGGAGTGAGACACGAGGGCGAGAGGTCGTTTTGCCAGCCTGCACCGAACTTACCGCGTTTCCGTACTTTAATCTATTTCCATCGGTTTGATCATTAGAGATTTTATTATTTTGTTATCGAGAGTGAATAAATAGAGGACTATAATCAGTGTTGTGACTATTATTTCCTGCCTACACCAAGTCGAACTTGGACTCTGATGACGAGGTACCCCCAATGAGTGAACTACCCACGTTATCAGAAGTGGGATGCAACTCGAACGCCTCACGTGGTGTAAGTGATAGTGCTAGCCAAGAAAAGCGTAAAGACAATGCGTGCGTGTTTGAAAGTGACACTGAAACGGAAAAATGGTGTTTTCTGCTGGAGCAGCAAAACAAAAATTTTATGGCCATCGTGCAAGCAATGAAAACACTTCCTACGATTGTGGACGTTCGCCTTCCGGATTTTGACCCTGAAAAATGGAATGTGGACCCGCGTGCATGGCAGGCAACAGGGAGAGCCGACTGGATCACTTGCTTCAATTGTCGTGTACAAGCTACAAGGGCACTACGCATACAACTGTCCTAAGAGGAACGCCAAGGAGACGTGCAGCAGCACGGCGGTTGATCCCGCCAGGGAAAAGCGAGTTGATGTGCGCCTGGTAGACGCGCCTGCTGGATCCTTACGGCACTCTGGTGAGCAATTCGATTTTTATTATGACTTTGGTGCGTAATGTTCGCTTGTTAAAGAATCTGTATCCTGTTTTAGTCGTAAACGACTTTACGAAAATGTAACATTGACTGGTATTGGACAGACTTCTGTAAGGTCGACTGTACAAATTATGACTACTGTTGAGATCGATGGAATCATTTTTGAAATTCTTTTCCACGTTTTACCTAACCGTTTTCCATTACCGCTTATCTCTGACTCTGACTTTAACAAGACTGTTAATTGTTGGACCTTAAGTGTGAGAATAAAAGATGTAAATGTAGTATGCAAGTCGCTCAGATCGCATGCATGTCCATGCCATTCGTAGGCGTAGGTGTAAAATCGGGCCTCATTTCCCGTCTCAGTGCGGCCACGATGGTGTGTGGCGTGCGTTTGGCTTGGATATGTAGGTGCTCGCTGATGATACCGCCGGATGGAGGCGATGTGTTGATGTTGGGTACTGGATGGAGGTCCCAAGGTTGCCGGATGGAGGCAATGTGATGTGTTGATGTTGGGTACCGGATGGAGGTCCCAAGGTTGCCGGATGGAGGCAATGTGATGTGTTGAGGTTGGGTACCGGATGGAGGTCCCAAAGTTGCCGGATAGAGGCAATGTGATGTGTTGAGGTTGGGTACCGGATGGAGGTCCCAAGGTTGCCGGATGGAGGCAATGTGATGTGTTGAGGTTGGGTACCGGATGGAGGTCCCAATAGAGTTTTGCATACTAGATTTGGTCTGAAAGTTTCACGAACTGATTTGAAAATTAATGGTTATTGAAGAGATTTAAATGCTGAGATAAGATTTGATGGGAATAAGTGGTTCAAAATAAAATTGTTGTTTGAACTGTGTAACCTTATCTTCCGACATGTTGGTCAGGAAGGCCGAGCAAAGAACGTTTTACTTTCCATGGATTCTTGTTTCAGATGCTTCACACGAGGACGTGTGAATTGTCAAGATGGCCGTGTCGCAGAATCAACACAAAAACACAACTATTAGAATGACTATTGATTATTGTTAATGTAGTAGGACGCCATCTATTGTCGGAAACGTCAAGCAGTGTGCTTGGGTGAGGTCGGTGCGGGGCGTGGCATGTCTTGTTTGACGGTTGTCCGTAAGCTGTCAGCTGTCGGCTGTCAGCTGTCATTCTTTTTGACATTGGATGCATTTGATTTGAGGGAAGTCACTTTGGAGTGAGACACGAGGGCGAGAGGTCGTTTTGCCAGCCTGCACCGAACTTACCGCGTTTCCGTACTTTAATCTATTTCCATCGGTTTGATCATTAGAGATTTTATTATTTTGTTATCGAGAGTGAATAAATAGAGGACTATAATCAGTGTTGTGACTATTATTTCCTGCCTACACCAAGTCGAACTTGGACTCTGATGACGAGGTACCCCCAATGAGTGAACTACCCTCGTTATATATATTAATGACCTTCCATTTATGATGAAAGACAATAATATGTCAAATATAGTTCTTTTCGCTGATGATACATCATTAATATTTAAAGTAAATAGAAAGGACAGGGATCTTATAGAACCTAATAACACACTAAATTCAATCACGAATTGGTTTTCTGCCAACAATCTTCTTTTAAATGCTAAGAAAACCAAATGCATTAAATTTTCATTACCAAATGTAGCTCCTATTAACGCAAATGTAAGTCTGGGCGGGAAAAGGTTAGATCTTGTTCCCTCAACAGTCTTTTTAGGGATTACAATAGACCCTAAACTACAATGGGGGCCTCATATAGAGGCCACTGCGGGTAAACTCAGTTCTGCCGCTTTTGCTGTTAGGAGAATAAGACAGCTTACTGATGTGACGACGGCTAGGATGGTGTATTTTGCGTACTTTCACAGTATTATGTCTTACGGCATTTTACTGTGGGGGTCAGCTGCTGATGTCGAGACACTTTTCATATTGCAAAAAAGAGCAGTCCGAGCTATTTATAACTTAAGCTCTCGAGAGTCTCTTCGTGAACGATTTAAGGAGATCAATATACTTACTTTACCATCTTTGTACATTTACCAAAATATCTTGTACGTCCGTAAAAACATAGCGAGTTACAGTAAGAAAAGTGATACACACAGCTTGAATACTCGAAATAAGCATAAACTTGTGGTTCCTGGTTTTAGACTTTGCAAGACTAGTAAGTCTTTTTTGGGGAATAGTATTAGGTTCTATAATAAAATTCCATCTTGTATTACTGAATTGCCTTACATGAAATTCAAGTCTTTAGTAAAGCGTGTCTTAATGTCAAGAGCATATTACAATATAAACCAGTACATTGAAGATAAAAATGTCTGGAATACGATTCCCAACTGCACACTGCGACCCACTGGCACTCCTGAAATTTTTAATTTTTAACATTTAACTGTAGGTATCTTTTTTTTTTTACCTACTCATTATATATTGTATTATAATTTTATATATCTTTTATTCTTTGATTCTGATATAGGTAGTATCAGTTTTTTTTTAGTAATGCCCATGGCATCAAGCTATTTACAATTCTAATTACAAAATGTAAAATGTGAGTATCATGTAGCCATTATTGTCATGCTTAGTATGTTTTTTTTTTTGGTGTATTCCTACATAAACCTGACTATTGTCTGGCAGTTGAGGCTGTCATGCTCACTAAAATGTCCTGCTGACGGTGGCGTTGTGTATTGGGTTGTTAAGTTCCCTACAATATGGTTGAGTTAAGCGATGCTGATGCGCTCGTCATGCTCGTGAACGGGTGCTGTCTGTCGGGACTGGTCAGCTCTTACATGCTATGACAACATTAAGGCAATTTCTCATTGTTATTCTTGTACTACTGACATTGACCTACATTATTCTCACATTAACTGTAGTAATAATAATGTATTGGAATATATAGAGTCTATATATATTGAGTGTAGGTATATAATTGTATGTTTATATTATGTTGAATTATCTATTTAGATACTTTTACTTTTGTTTTCAATTCATCCAGAATTGTTCTAGGTAAATATTTTGTTTACCATCATCAACTTGCATAATTTAATCAATGTAATTAATATTTTACTTTTTTGTGTATAGACTCATTTAATTATTCACTTGACAGACTGAACTGTGTTGCTGGGGAGTTTGTTGCGCCGTTTCTTCTTCACAGCATAAACACTAGGAAGCGGTGAAGGGTGGGCGTTTTGAGGGCAGTCTTATGTATGTATATATGACGTTCAAAAAGAACTAAGTAATACTAGTCTACTTTGAATAAACGAGTTTTGAGTTTGAGTTTGATTTAGTAGTTTCTCAACTTTCTCACCATAATTATTCGAATAACAATCGACGAACTACTTGTTAACTAGCTACACTAGTCGATCTGCTGACATATTGAGAAACACTAGAAGGGTTGAGGATATTGAAATAAAACCACATCTGTGCTCTGACCTAGCTGGTGTCAAAACTTATTAAAATTACTTCAATGACCCATATTCAATGTTGTGAACGAAACCATAGCGCGATGTAAATCGACCCTAACGCCATCTATCGAGCGATGGGCCAACTTTCGCACTATGGTTTTTTACAATCAATATTCTTTGACATGGTTTGAGTATTGGTCTTAAACACTACTATTAGCGCCAATCGCATAATAACTGCAGTTGTACCTACTTGTAAGTAGTGGCGCACGGACTTTTAACTATTTAATTGTGGCGCAGCGGCAGCGCACGCACCACTTTTTAGTAATTACTTAATTAGTAATACGTGCTAACGTGCGCTGCGCCACAGTTCGATACAAATTAGTAGTTAAAGTTGATACGTTAACCGTATCAGTGATTGTCACCTGATGAGCGCGGTTAGTCGATAACAATCGACTAACATCAATTGTTATCGACTGAACTGAACAATCGACCCAATCGATTAGTTTTAGTAATAATCGCCCATCTCTACTTTAAAAACCTTTCAGATTAGTACCCCCTTTTCGACTAACCTTGTACCGTGGCCGTCACGGTTCAAACAAGGGGTCACGTGTAACGTGCAGCTTACTCTTACATGCATGAGGTGCATCCTGTTACTAAGCACGGTGACGTCAGACTGCTAACAGATGGTGTGATAAGGTGTGATTAGTTGTCTAAATATTCATCGTGTTTATGACCGACAGATGTTGTGATAGTAATTAAAGTCGATGACGGGTAACAGCGTACCAATGCGGGACCACTTGTCTGCGGCTACAATTAAAAAAAGAAAGAAAAGAATACATAAAAAAGAATCAAACGTACACATTTTATGCCTTTCGTCCACTTTGGTAACTAAACTTACCTATTTATTTATTGCACAATGTAGTTTACAGAGAACTTATAGAATAGTTATCCCAAACATACATAGACCCTGTAAGGGTGTTGCAAGGCATACAATAATAGTACTTATTTGTAAGTTATTAGTAAGTTATTTATTTAGTTATTAACCTAACCAGTTACAAGAGAAGATTTTTCTTTCGCTGTTTGGTAACTAGTTGTGAGAGAAGAATAATTTTTCCATATTCGTAGATCAAATTATTTCCATTTCTGTAACCAACCATTGGCGACTAATAATGTTAGCAGGGTGGTTAAGGGGAACCCCAACACGGATAGGTTAGGTTCGAAGGAGATGACGGGGGTTAGAGTGAGCGAACGAAGCCCCTGTCAAAAAATATATTATGATTGCGATGTAACTGCGAATAGATCTAAGAAGTAGGTGGAGTGCGATCTTACAGTATTTACATTTAATATTTTTGTCACAGTGCGTTTGTGATACATAGAGACCCCTCCGCGCCTCGAAGTACGTTAAAACCATCAATCCAGAGTGTCATACGAATACCTATGACAGTCGTTACGGGTAGTCATAAGCCCGAAAGTCTGACAACCGATTTGACATTGCTCAGTAACTGGGTTGTTGAGGTCTCATGGCAGACGCTCCGTGTAAAATACTAGTATGTAGCCATATCTGGTTAGACTGGAAGCTGATCCTAACATAGTAGGGAAAGGGCTAGGCAGATATACGTACCACAATGGATTCACCCCTTCAGTCATAGATTTATTTTGAAAATGCAGCATGTCCAGACAATAGGGTGTAATTTTTTTTTTCTCTTAATCAATAAAGCACACTAATATAAACCCAAGAAAAGTATTAAAAGTCAAATGTTACTATTGTTTGTTGCTCAAAACAATTATTAAACTTCTACAATTTTCTTCTACAGTTCAAACATCCTTTATTGTCGCGGCCATAATGTGACGTCATAATCCACGATACTGCTTTGTTTACATCTCTTTTTTAGCCACAAATCATGTAAATTAAATTATTTCTTGTGCTATAATTAAGCAGAAATCGCACTTAATAACTTACCTCAGTGAGAAAATCAAACAGTTTGTAAGAAATGATTATTTAAAGATTTATTCACGTGGATTTTGATATCACTTCCGGCTTTTTCGAAGACGACGCGTTTCGAGATTGCGTTCCGTTCCACAAAAAAAAAAACGTAACACATAATAATGAATTGTAAATTAAGTAAGTAATGCATGAAAAAATGTAAAAAATGCAATTAATTAATGTCTTGACTCCTGTACAATGTATACGAGTATTTAAATAATGAAAGAGTTTTGAACTACATGCATATTACTGCAGCTAAATATAAGAATCTCCTAGGCTACTACAATGAGCCAACCTTGATGGCATAATCACAACGCTTACCGTGAAGATTAGTAATTGCAGTATGATGTCATCAGTGCACAGATGGAAGCCGTTGCATGTGCATCTAATAAAATATATTAATCGCGTCACATTACCCAACGGAAGAGGTTGGCACGGCTGGTGACTTTAGCACCAAATTGGGGTCTAAGCACACTTAATAGCTTTATCAGGATATATTTTTCTTTATCTTTATATATTTGTACTTGTAATTAAGTATTTTACTCGGAGCGACTACTATTAGGCCTCATTTACGGAGACGCGTGGCGTCTCGCGGCGCGTCTTACGATTTTTCTGTTTACGGAGCGGCGGCGCGTGCAGCGGCCCGCATCATCACACGCGCAAACACAAACATATGACAATGTACGATGTTGTTAAACCGCGATAAACGTCGCGTGCGACGCGGCGATGCCATCCGCGGGCTCCGCCTGCATTTCAAGTAAACGCGTGTAAAATCGCTTCTCCGTAAACGCTCTCATACAACGCCATATGTTTGAATTCAGTGCGGGCCGCGCCGCACAACGCGACGCGCGACGCCCCGCGTCTCCGTAAATGAGGCCTTAGACCTCCTCAACCCTGTTAGGTACTAAGTAATGCCGATATTCTAAGATTAGATCGGTGTCAGACTTTCGGGCTTCTGAATACCCATACCGATTGTCGTAGGTATTCATATAACACCCGGGACGGCTTAACGTGATCTCCGAGGCACGTAGGGGTCTCGATGTGTAACGAACGGTCACCCATCCCCGAACTGACCGTGGCAAGCGCAGCTTAACTTTGCAAATCGTATGATCCGCGCGATTGTTGATTAGCCACATTTACCGAATATAATATAATATTGAAGTTATTAACCAGTTTCATTTTTTTTGTTTCAGATTTCCAAAAATCATTATGCAATAATACAGATACAATGGTTGAGATAAACGAAGCTGAGAAACCTAAAGTAGAATCTAACAATGGGCATACAAACGCACACAACCATACAGATATCAACACAATCAATTCCATTAAATCAGAAGATAAAGATGATATTGTCGCCCATTATACTAGAGATGGATCAGAATCACCCGTTGAGAGGGTCAAGTTCGAAGGGCTAGATGATAAAGACAGTATATGTTCTGATGACAGTGATAATGCACCACTACCACCTATACCAGACGGAGGGTGGGGTTGGGTAGTAGTAGCCTCAGCATTTCTTGTATCAGCATGTGCCGATGGCCTCGCATTCTCTTTTGGTCTTCTACATGCGGAATTCACCTCATACTTCGAAACTACGCAATCGAAGACGTCATTAATTGGCAGTCTTTTTATAGCCACCCCACTTTTAGCGGGGCCAATAATGAGCGCCTTAGTAGATAGATATGGATGCCGAATTATGACAATGACCGCTGGAGTGCTGTCTACGCTTGGATTTCTACTGGCTGCTCTTAGTAATTCAGTAGAAATGTTGTGTTTGACTTTTGGATTCATAAGTGGATTAGCAATGGGAATTTTATACGTAACTGCTGTAGTGTCAGTAGCATTCTGGTTTGATAAGAGAAGAAATTTAGCTGTATCGTTAGCTTCGTGCGGCATAGGTTTTGGTACACTTATTTATTCACCAATGACTCATTATTTCTTAGAAATATACGATTGGAGAAATACTATTGTTTTATTAGCTGGTACTCTACTTAATATGTGCGTATGTGGGGCATTAATGAAGAACCCAGAGTGGTTAGAAATGAAACAAAGACGAGAGCGTAGACTCTCTAAAGGTCTAAGGTCTAGAAAAACATCAAGCGCTGGTTCTACTGGCTCAAGATCTATTGGAGGAGAATCAGCATACTTAGACTCGGAAGAATTAAAAACTTTATTGGAAAGTGGGAAGAGCCCCGAATATATTTTAGCGACATTAGCAACAAGCATAGCGGAAGCTGAACAGTTGGAAGCGACAACACAAGCAAACGCGGAACAAACGTGTAAGAGAATGCATTCAGCCATTCATTTGCCAACGTTTGTCCAACAGAATGAAAAGGTAGGTCATAGAATTAAAGATAGAGGAAGTAAGTTATACTCAACATAATTTTAATTGAATTACTTCTTGCAGGTTCCAGCCGAAGTCATAGAGAAATTAATGACAAACAAACGGCTTTACAACATTATATTACAAAATTACCCAGACGTGATAACGCGGAGGCATTCAGAAGCTAATGTAAATGTTGAGAATCCTCAAAATGTGCCTGTAAAGTTACCAGTAGAGATTAAAGCAAAGAAACCTAAAGATGGAACAGAGACAGAAGCCAAAAAGAGTGAGAAGGAGGCTTCTAAAACTGAGCAAGCTAAGTCTAATACTAACATCAATTCCATAAAACAGAAAGTTGTTGCAAAAGATTCAAAAATGTCGCAGCAACAACAACAGCAGCAGCAACAGCCAAGCTGGTTCAGACAGATATCGACTGACCACCATTACTTGAAAGATGTGCCTTTGTACAGGAACACCATGATGCACAGAGGTGCTATGTTGTCTATAACTAGGTACAGACTGAGAGCTTCATCATTGCCCGACATGTATAGAAACTCATCTTGGTCCCTTTATTCTGAATCTGACGTTGAAATGGTAAGTTCTAAACTTCATAAAAGATAGCTTTTTTCTTTTAAATTAGTATTTGTTTACTGATTTTAATATGATATTTTAAATTTTCGCAGAAATGGTACAGTCGCGGATGGGTGGCTCTGAAATCCATGTTCGACTTTAAAATGTTTACGGAGTTCCACTTCTTGATGTTCAACCTTTCGTCCCTGATTCTCTCCGTGTGGTTTATCGTGCCGTATTTTTTCCTCACTTCCTACATGATTGAAATGAATGTGGAAGGCGGGCCTATGATGATCTCTATCATTGGAGTCGCTAGCAGTATTGGAATTGTAAGTACTACATATTTTTTTATTTATTTTTATGTTCATAGTTTATTTTTGTACAACCTGATTCAGTAGATTGAAAATATTGCCGCTTCTATTGTTGTCGTTATTTTCATCTGCTCATGCACATTCTTTGTGAGCGAAAGGCACATAGTAAATCCACCATTTTCAATCTCATTTGTTGAGTAATCGTCTTGTACAACAGCAAAAGCCAATAAATATTTTGGATTACAAAAATTAGTTATCTCTGGAGTTTATTGCTTGTCAATGATCATACTATTCTTTAAAGAGTTCACTCCTCTATCGTTATTTGCTAACAAAAATAATAATAAGTATAATTATTCCTTTCATAAAACACTTGAAACTTTGAACAACCATTACTTGCTTTAGACGTTGTTGAGGTTTCTTTGACCATTTATCACATGGGGATCAAAGGGAACAAAATAACTATAGGTAGCTTCCAGTGGCGTAGGGTGAAGTTTCTTAAAAGGGAAGCCGGACCAAAAAATGCTTACCTTGCTCAAGTGTGATGCGTGATTTCCAGTAACTACTCGTTTCGAAAGGGAAGCCGATAGGAATCGAGTTGTATGGAGCCTTCGCCACTGGTAGCTTCTCTTCTTTGAAAATACCACATCATTCAACATCTAATGAACATACGAAGATCACAAAAATCCCCCAGATCATCAAGACTACAACGATAATTACCAGAGACATGCAGCACTTTAAATGATCAGACTGCATCAGATAATTTGACCATCCTTTCCTAGGTATCTCTCGGCTGGGCAGGCGACCAGCCCTGGGTGAACGTGACCAAGACGTACGCCGTCTGCCTGATCATCTGCGGTGCCTCCGTCGCCACGTATCCGTTCTTCATCACCAACTACTGGATGTTGGCTGTCATATCCGCAATATTCGGCCTCTCCTTCGCAAGTTCCTACTCGTATACGCCGACCATTTTGATGGAGTTGATGCCTATAGATAACTTCACGGTGGCGTATGGCCTGATCTTGTTGAGTCAGGGTATTGGGCATCTGGTTGGGCCGCCTATTGCTGGTAAGAATTTCTGCATATCTTTGGTAGAAAATTGATTGAGCTTTTAAACGGTTATTAGATCACAAATGAAGACAGACGTCAACATTCCTTTGTATAGGGTGAAGGTACCGTACGTCGATAACAAGGTATGCAAGACTTAATTACAATAAACTCGCAATCAGATATTTCGACACCGTCCATTGCACCGTATGTTTTAACAATCCGTCTTCTAGTCACCTATGCACCACGGAATGAAAATTGTTGTAGGTATTTTCAATATGAAAAAATTGCGATGGCGAATGGTTTACGCAATCAGGGTGCTGTTTCCCCTAAGAATTTTGTGATCAGATACCACGAGCCCATCAATCGTTGTTGAGAAAACTAGTGGAATGAACACTTCTTATTAGAAAAGTGGCCCGTATGGATCCCATTTCTACTACGTGTCTGGAGTATCAGATAAATCTGGAATAAAATCATTGCCTCGCTGGTCTAGTAGAGCCATTACACACTGTCGACTGGTCGCCGGAGACTTGGTCTCTCGGCGACCAAAACATAAGTATAATCGCCCGGGTGACCGGCGACCAAGAGCTTAAACACCTATTTAAACTATAGAAAGTCACAGTCGCCGTCAACCAGTCGACAGTGCGTAGGTGGCTCGTAGTTGGACGACTGCTGAGCGTGTGGGTTCGATCTCCACGTCGGGCAAAGGGTTATAGGGTTTTTCCGTGTGGAATTTCTGAGTAGCAGCCCGGAGTCGAGATTAGTGCCCGTTGATGGCAATAGGCTCGCCGTCTATTACATAGGACTTAAACATAACGGCGAAATGAGGGTGTACTTCCGAACCCTTCGAGGTATACAGGGTGTTAACGAATTCGTGTAATTCCTTCAAACCATGGTATAGATTAACCCCGCACGGGATTTAGATTGATTAAAAATAAAAATAATCATTTTTTTCCCAATTTGTTTTATGTGATTGAAAATTTCGATGACATGCATAAATTAATGAAGGCACGGCGACACAGCTGACGGGCACGACTAGCGCGATATTGCTCCACACAGTCAGTTAACTTGGGACGCTAAAATTACTTAGATACAGAATACCAAGGTTCATTTTTGGAAAACTTTTTTTTATTGATTTTGAAAAAACCTATGCAGGGTCAATCAGTGTCACCAGTAGATCACGCGGTTTGAAGGAATTACGCGAATTCGTGTACACCCTGTATAGGAGTGTTGATATGTTATGTAAAATCAAATATTTCGTTATTTTCAGGATTGCTGTACGATCTCACCGGGTCTTGGGACCTGACGTTCTACACGGGAGGCGTGTGGCTAGTCATCTCCGGTCTTTGTGTGGGTGTGATCGCGTACACGAAGGACGCGCGCTTGTGTGGGTCGTCCCCTCTCATGAAGGAGGCCGAAGAAGCCAGGATTGAGAACGGACCCACCGATGTATAAATAGTAACTTATCGCGTTTGGAATAAAGTTCATTTTTAAATGTTGAGTTATTTGTTTCAGTTTTGCTCTGAGTGGTTTTTAGTAAAGAATAGGTCTGTCCCTCGCCGTAGGTGTCGCTAAAGGTGGTTTACTGCCGAACAGATTTATAACCTTAAAAATGCGTATTCAAATAAAAAGTATTGTTTAAACTATTTAAAAAAATTATTAAATTTTATTTGAATTGTATTCTCATATAATAGCCTATGCACGCGGAACGGATGGCCGATGGGGCCGAAAGGATCTGGAGTGGCGACCGCGTACCGGAAGACGCAGCGTGGGTAGACCGCCCAAAAGGTAGACCGATGATCTGGTGAAGGTCGCGGGAAACCGCTGGATGCGAGAAGCACAGGACCGGTCGATGTGGCGATGCTTGGGGGAGGCCTATGTCCAGCAGTAGACGTCTTTCGGCTGAATAATGGTGATGATGATGAATAGTCTATAAAATACGTGTTATTTAAATAAGCTATCATTCTTAGTTTCCGAGTTATTAAGGTTTGTGTTTGTAACCCGGATTCATTGGTTCCTAAAAGTCCTTGAGTTCATTCCCGCTGAATAGACTGTATATCATCTAGTTAACCTTTAATTAAAACAATACCAACACTTTAACTACGCTTTAATGAGCGTGGTAATCCTACAGCAAGATCTTAACGTGCAACCCGGAAATAGTTAAAAGTTAATTAAGCGAATGATGATTAATGTACTAAATTACTGGTAGTTATAATTATAACAATATAGCATCACGGCTGTATTCCCCGAAGGGTTCGGTAGAGGTGTATTGTAGTATACAGGGTTAATTGAAAAACACCGACAACCTTTTAAAGGGTCACTGTACTCATCATTATGAACAACTTTTATTATGGGACGAAATCTGAAATCGCGAAAAAAAAGCTGTTCCCTACATTTATGTTCGCTGAGCTCGTCAAAATGTAGGGAATAGCTGATTTTTTTTTTCGCGTTTGGTCCCATAGTAAAAGTTGTTCATAATGATGAGTACAATGACGTCTTAAGAGGTTGTCGGTGTTTTTCAATTAACCCTGTATACACCCTCATTTCGCTGTTATGTTTAAAGGCTGATTTACACGAGGATAGTTTCTCGAAGCGAGTTTCATGTTGTCTCTGTTTTCACCGCCGAGAAAGACAAAGTAAGAACGAGTCTCGCTTCGAGAAAATATCCTCGTGTAAATGAGCCTTTAGTCTCATGTAATAGGGGGCGAGCCTATTGCCATCAATCGGGCACAAATCCGGTTTAGTCCCATCTCCTCCCCATCCCATCTCTTACCTTGTTCGTTTATAACTACAAAAAATTCCCATCTCTAAGAAAAGTAACAGGGGAAGAGATGGGACTAGACCACAAATCCAGACTCCAGGCTGCTACTGAGAAATTCTACACGGAAACACTCAATAACATTTGCCCGACTTGGGGATCTAACCCAGGACCTCATGCTCTCGCCACCTTTTGCGAGGTGGTGATGGCGACCAAGGAGGGAGCGGAGAGGGAGCGAGAGGCGACGGCCCCTCTCCCTTCCCGCGCCAGACGCACCGGGCGCCGCCGGCCACCTTAGTGTGTGGCCTGCGGGCGACGGGTTAGGGTACCCGTCGCCCGACCAGTAACAAGCCCGAAAGGCGGCGCGCATGTGTTCCGTGCACGCCTCTCAGGAGAACGTGGGGCAAGGCCTCACAAAAGGGAGAGGTCTGCCAGGGGCTGGCGGACCGAGGCCTGCCGGGGTTGCGGTGCATGCAGCTGCGAATCCCGTGACCCCGGCCAAGGGTCAGGAGTAGGAACACCGTGGGTCTCAGCTGTCACGCTTGAGACCACTAGACCAAAGAGGTAGTCAAGTATAACAACACATGCTTAATAATAACTTACATCAGGAGGATGTAGCAGCCTCCGCCTGTCTGCTTAAGAAGAGCTCCTTGTGAATGAGTTTGTCCAGGGAAGTGCTAGCACCATTACCTATTTCTACCGCCAAGCAGCATTAATGTGTTCTGGTTTGAAGGGTCGGTAAAATTATAAGCACACGAGACTTTTCAACTTTTTGTCTAGGGTTGGCAACGCATCAGCAACCCTCTTGGGGTTGTAGGTGTAAACAAGGTTAGTCAGAAAGGGGGTACTAATCCGCGGGCCACTTAAAGTTCATTATCACTGATAATCATAACTCTACGACATACTTACTTTTTGTCGCTTAGGCAGTATGTAAATTTCTTAGCCTAATTTCTTCGTCGTAATAGTACATTGTTACTCTAGGGGTGAAAGCACAGAACAGATAAAGAGGTTAGAAAGGAAATAGTTCCTGATTTGTATTAGAACGCGTGTCGCCGCTTTTCTCCCACTCTTTAACTCTACTACAAGCAAGAGCCCAATACGTACGCGCATTACGCACACAAATAAACCACACGCACATAGATTTCGAGTTTGCTATTAGTTGTCACACTAACGCAAATACTGCGTTCGACGTACACTCACACACGCGCAAATTCAAATTTATTTCTCATATATGTTACGGCGACCAAAAGGTCGATTACTTATATCGATAAAATTACGGTAATTTTGTTACATTAAGGGCCGATTTTTCAATCCTCAGATAAAATGCCTGATAACTACCTGACGAATAAAGTTATTTGGCTGTTTAACTGCCTGATAATTGTTTGTCAATTTTTCAATTGCCATATAACTCACGAATTACTATCTGACCGATTTCATTGACTTTAGCAACGCTAACTTCAGGGAGGTGAGATAAATATATGGCATAAACGAACGTTAGAGCAGGCCAGACTATTTCAATTACCTGCACAGAGTCTAGAGTACATTAATTACCTGTATGGCAAAAATGACACTGTCAGACTATCTTCCTGTCATGTCGTGTTATATATTTTGATTGTAAATCAATATTATAATATATGTTTATTACAATGGAATCAAAAAAATAGAGAGCGTTCGGCGAATTTTAATAGTGCTGTAATTCAATTCCTCATAAGTTTAATCGAAAAATACAAACACGTTATAGAAATAAGAAGACCGATGCGGTGAAGAATAAAGACAAAGAAAAGGATCTGCATGGAGAAAAACTGAGAGCTCATTAAATTCAGGTGGAATCGCAACCAGTGTCCTTTCATGGAATACATTAATTAAGACTTAAGTATGAGGGAATTAAAAAAAGTACCAAAAAAAGTCCTCTATGTAGACAGGAAATGTACAGAACCGAAGCCCGAAAGTCTGACTACCAGTTCCACCAAGAGCTATCGTGTTATCTACTAACTGGGTGATGGAGGTCAGATAGGCAGTCGCTTCATATAAAATACTGGTATTCGACTGCATCCGGTCAGACTGGCAGACGATCCCAAATTCCCAACATAGTTCGCTAGGAAGATTTACACTATCAATTACTACAGCTCTGTTATGTAGCCATGAACCCATTTCACAGTAATTTTTTGTATAATAAACCATTGAAAACTTAACCTTTGTTTAATGCTTGATTTTATCCTCTACCATTATTTACAAGTAAATATTGCACAGACTCTAAAAGTCTGAATTGGCGATGGAATTCTTTTGAATCCCACACTGTAAAATGATTGGGCATGTTTTTTTATCATGCCTTTATCCCTCATTGATTCCCTCCGCCCGGGAAAGGCGAAGGGTTATGTATGCCGGACTCTCACTAGCTAAAAACCCACGGTGTGCCTTCTCCTCACCTATGGCCGGGGTCGTGGGATTTGCAGCTGCATGCACTGCATCCCCGGCAGGCCTCGGTCTGCCAGCCCCTGTCGGACCTCTCCTTCTGTGGGGCTTCGTTCCACGTCCTTCTGAGAGGCGCGCACGGAATACTGCGCGCCGCCTTCTCGGGCCTGTTACTGGTCGGGCGTCAGGTCCAATAACCCGCCACCCGCAGGCCACACACTAGGGTGACCGGAGAACGTCGCGCGCCCTCCGGCGGAAAATGATTGAGCGTGGATGTGACAATTCTTACTTTCCTTCCTGGATTTAAGAATTTATTTATCAGAGCTTCTTGCTCAATTATTGCCAGATCATCAGTGCTATCAAATAATATACATCCATTTTACTTTGATGAAAACGCAAACCCAAGAATTGTCTAGTAAAATTATATTTTTTGTTTACATCATCAGTCATCGAATAAAACTATCTACTGAATAAGCGGTTATCTGGCCGTCAAAGGAAAAGATAAAGTTATTCCTCAGGTAGTCAAATTATTCGTCGAATAAAGCCTATCTGACGATTGAAAAAATCATTTTTTTGCTATCTGTTAAATAAATGCTATTTGTCTGTTTATCTGAGGATTGAAAAATCGGCCCTAAGTTTTGCAATTTTTCGCTCTAATTTTGAGACCCTCGAACGGGGTACGAATAGTGTGAACTTCCTCAACACATATAAATAATAATGTCAAATTAAGGGGAACATCCGATATAGCCGTGAAATTCAAATTTTCTTTAGTTTTTTGCTAATTGCAGGTCTGTTTTACGTCATAATTATGTTGTTTGCACCCGTAACGATACTAAGTTTGCTAAAAATAATCAATAAAATCATGTCAATTATTATGAATCATCATCATAATGCACTACATAACATGTTTTTTTCGGAAACAATTCTATTTTCGAGCATCGTAAACCTAGAAAAGTAGGTATACTTACGACTTTCATATTGAATATATTATTGAGTAACCGTTACCGGCGCAAATCGCATTTTGAATAGTATAAACGTAAATAAAAGCTACCTACAATTTGCAAAAACCTAAAGAAATTTCGATTTTTGTTTTCCCGTAGGCGTATTAACATAATATGTATAATTTAATTAATTTAATTTGAATAACCCTGTGTCTTGTAATTGCATAATTTTCTGCAAAATGTTAAGAACAAATTGTGCCACATTTAATAGGTATCCATTCAATTCTACCAGTTGTCTCAGTCCAGTTTTCTTTTGTCTGGACCTGTTGGAAACCTAAAAATAAAATGTAACATATAATTCGTGGCAATAAACAAAGTTATTTTAATTATAATATTACTGATAATAATCATTTGTAGATATACACACATATTTAATACCGATATTGTTTACAACTTGGTACAACACTATCGATACGTATGGATTTCGCTGAATTAAAACAATTGCTCGCTGCACTCGAGTTTCGCATTGAACGCAATACATTGCGCTGTCGCTCACGTAGTACAAGATGGTACCCATGTATTGCAAGCAATGTATAATTTTGCATCTGTGTGCGATTGTATCGTTTTTTCTACAAATTACATAATACCATTGCAATAATTACAAATATCACTGATATTATAAGGTTTTTGGACATGCCGGTGAAAAGAAATCCCTTCTCTGGCTACACTACTCAAGTAGCTTCTTTTCCGTCACGTTATAATAATGCAAGACGGCATAATTCTTTTTTTTCGCGGATCTCCGCACGCTGTCACAATAAGAGCGCGACTGTTGACCGGTAAAACAAATTTCGGTTGACATATGAGCGTCTGCTCATATATGCGGCGCGCCTGCCCCGCCCACAAGGCCCTTCTAACGTCTTTTATCTGTTCTGTGGGTGAAAGTATCTTATTTAGTCCCGAGACGGGGTTTGGTTCGAGGGACTAAATAAGTCTTTAACCCGAGGTAAACACTGTGCTTTTCATTACGAATACAAGGAAAGTAAAAATAAAAACATGAATTAGCTAAAGGAAAAATGAGTGATCGGATTGCCGCTTTCCCGACTATTTTTTTTTCTTTGGCCGACCATCTATTCAGCCATTATTTTCTAAAAAAATTTAAATATTTTGCCCAAATCTATGTTATTTTAAAAAAATAGTTGAAACTAAATTAAGTATAATAAAGTCATTTAAAAAATACATTCTTTTTTTTATAATCTGACAGCTGTCAGTTGAAAACGATTCTCCCTAGGGCTGAAAAGTATTACTTTCAACCCGCTCTTCAGGCAACTTCAGACCTACTTTCCGAGTATGAGTAATGAAAAAGAACTTTAAACCACTCTCCTGTAAAGTTTATAAATTGGCGGTTATCCCTTTTTGGCTGTTAGGCATTGATGTGTAACGGTCGCTCATCCACTGACTGACCGCGGCTAGCGCAGCTTAACCTTACAATTCATATGATTCGCCCGGTTGAAAATTAACCACGAGCTCGTTCACGTAATTAAAATGTGCTCACATAATTGAACGACTCGTAAAGCGCTTATCTGTCGTTGATAATGTCAGTCTACATTATATTTTACTTTATTTATTTAGCTACCGACGTTGATAAAGTTTTAGCACACTAGGTACATATGATAACGCAAAGTCTGATAATTGCCTGCGAACAATGCTTTCATCATGAAGAAGGCCATGCCAATGAATAAATATAATATGTTTAAGGACAAGCCGATCCCAGCAGTGGTAGTGAGTTTTCCCAGTTGATTATTCAGTTGGTATGATCGCATATTGTTTTAAAGAACTGTCTTTGTGCTTACTAAATCTAAAACAGCTATCAGATTAATATATTTATCAGCTATCGACGGCTTGTTTCTTCATTTTCATCATTATTTGTAATTCCAAATGAAGCAATTGCTATCCGTTCATAGCTCCTTATAAGATGCTGCTACTTGCCAACACTGCACTAATTGCATACAGTATCTTGATCGCCTATCAGTGGCGAAGGCTCCATTTTGGTAAGAGTGAAGCTGGAGCAAAAATGCTTACCTTGGTCAAGTGTTACGAGTAATATGTTCAAAACTTAACTTTGAAAAGGAAGTTTCCTCCTTAATTAAATAATCTGTTAGGCAGCAATCTATACCTACTAAAGCTGCCATCCTTTAGTAAGGCGGCTTTCCCACCAGAGATGTGCTATGCAACGTTGCTATGGATGCGTTTGATATCCACCAATCATGTTCATTGGTCCACATAGCATAGCACTGGTGGAAACTGATTCAACTAAGCTACGTTTTTTATAGGGAAAGATGCGTGCTGTGGATGCGTGCTATGGATGCGAGCTATAGACGGTCGCGATTGGTGTAACTATGTGCAGAGCAGTGTACCTATAGTAGGCGCACGTTTGTCACCGAAAGTAGACACGCACTTTCATAGCACATCTTACTCGCTCCGCTACACAGCTTAACATCAGTGGAAACAGTGGGATGCATGAAAAGAGCCTCCACGAGTGACGATACTTAAGTACGTTCGACGCACCCTGGGCAGTCAGCCTCGCTGCCAATCTTGCTGACTGGCAGTGGCGAAGGCTCCATACAACTCGATTCCTATCGGCTTCCCTTTCGAAACGAGTAGTTACTGGAATTCACGCATCACACTTGAGCAACGTAAGCATTTTTTGGTCCGGCTTCCCTTTTAAGAAAATTCACCCTACGCCACTGCTGACTGGTTAATCTTTTCACCACAGCGTGAGTTATTTTCGTATAGCTCGTGAAGAGACGAGAGAAGAAGTGGAAACGGTCACATAGTTTCACAGCTTAGCTTTTACATTCTCGCAGCATAGCTGCATAGCATATCTCTGGTGGAAAGGTACTCTTAGTGTCTACTTCACTCTCTATCACTAAGCAAAACGATCACTGTTTTACACAAATTATGAAATTCCAACGTCATCATCATCATTCAGCCGAAAGACGTCCACTACTGGACATAGGCCACCCCCAAGCATCGCCACATCGACCGGCCCTGTGCTTCTCGCATCTTCAATTCCAACTATAATACCACGCATGCGGGTGAGACACGAATCCGCGTGACAGGAAAAAGGCCCTAACCATAATTTCATTAAATCCCTACTTATGTTATAAATGCGAAAGTAACTCTGTCTGTTACGCTTTCACGACTAAACCGCTGAACTGATTTTGATGTAACTTGGTACAGAGATAGTCTGGAACCTGGAGAAGGAGATAGGCTAGTTTTATTACGAAAAATATGGAATACGCAATAAACCGGCAATAGGCCGCGAGCGACCTCTTGTAGGTACCTACATCATAATTGTATCAACCACATCAAGTGGCTATTTAAGCCGTTACCGACTTCCTGTATTTATTCTCATGTATTTATGAAGATACCAAGCGTTTAAAAAGACGATATAGTATGCTTTATTCCATGTACCCCATAACAATAGCAAAACACAGAAACAATTTTAAACAAGGCTACAATGGCGGTCTTATCGCTAATAGCAATATCTTCCAGACCAAGTACCTACCTATTTATATTAGCAGGATAAATAAAACACAAATAGAAACTTTACAATAACAACTTTATTGTGAAGGGAACAACAATTGAGGAAGTCAGATTTGTTAACAACAACAGTGTTAGTTTACAACAAGTCAGTCACATTGAAACATTTTTTGAAAATAAACAATTTCTATTTTAAATCTCTTCATAGAGTTCATAGTATAGAACAAAGTTGCTTCCCGCCGTCTGTACGCTCGTATCTTTTAAACTACGCAACGGATTTTGATGCGGTTTTCATCAATAGACAGAATGATTCATGAGGAAGGTTTATATGTATAATACATGCTTATTATAGTAGAGAAAAACGCGGAATATGCGATGAACTACATCCACGCGGGCGAATTCGCTGGCGACCTCTAGTTCACCAATATTTTGGGCGTTATCTTTATGCATTTCGACGATACCTGCAACAAGAGGCATGAGAAGGAAAACTATTGTGCTCTCGCTCTCTCCTCAACCAAAAAGTTTTTGTTTAATTTCTTATAACATTCCTTTATCCCTCTCCTGCGCAGTTGCGCGCTAGCTATAGATCTTTTGTTTGATGAACTCAAATTAGGAGTGCGTTTTTGACCTAACGAACATAGCGCGAGAATATTAACAATTAGTATAACAAGAACCTCAGATCGTTTTTGATTTAACGAACACAGAGAATATAACAATTATTATAGCAAGAACCTCAGATTTTCTGTTTTATAATCTGAGGCAAGAACATGAATTTTCCAAACATTGCAACAAAGAATATCTAGCGATTGTTTAGATACAGAATTATAAAGCCTGTTCTTGAACTCTGATGTGTAAGATTAAATTAATGAGGCCCAGGCTCATTGTACTGGTATGAATGATTATTTGATTGCGCATTTTGCACTTATCGGATCGTATAATCATGAACGCGCTTCACCCGCTTTTTAGGATGATACCTTAGGTGTAGGCCACACAGAAGAGACGTGTCGGGTGAAGACGAGGCGAGAACTCATTCCCCCTTATATTACAAAAGATGGTCTAAGAAAAACCCAGGGTCCCAATTCTCCTAAAGTAAATTGTTGCCAAACGCAATCGAACCACAACCGTCAGTCAGTTTTTGTTTTTGAAAACTTTCAAAATGATTGATTTTGTTTTTTGTGTCAAACAATTTGATAGCTTTTGAAATTGAGAACTGACTGAATGAACGGTTCGGCCTTGGTTCGGTTGTGATTTATCAAGATTTATTTTAGGAGAATTAGGCCCCAGGTTTTAAAGTAGCCCCGTCTCTTTTTGTTATATTCTGTTAGAAAGTGATGGGTATATTTTAAATCTGGGTTTATCTTAGTCTCGGTTTAAACCACCTTTTGTAATAAGGGGGATCGTGTCCGCGCCCTGTTGCCTCTGTATGTTTTGCATCGCGACGGTTCTATACATTTAGTATGAAAGTACATTATAGGGGCGCCGCGTCCTCGACTTGTCTTCGCACGACCTCTCTTCTGTGTGGTCTGCACCTAAGAACCCCGCCGTGACTTTGTATTTCTCTTTACACACGTAGGTATAGGAAAATAATTAAAACTCCACATGCGTTTGTTGTTCAAAATTTAGGTGCCCGGTGCCATTAATAACTCTGTAATACTATAAATAAAATAAAAATAACCTTCCACGATAATTTCTACGCGGAATTGACCGTGATTGACTTTTTGACTCAGATTACATTGACCTATGATTATTAATTTTATGTCTGTGATAAAAGTGCGAAATGCCTAAAATATCTGTACAAATCATGCGTGGAAGGAATTTTTACCAACATAAAACAACTATAATGAAATAAATTGGCAAAGAAAAAATAGAAAACATTACGAAATTTATGGCTATACTCGGATCACACCGATAATTCAGCCCTCATCATGCTATCTCCCTCCTAATCTCCCGCCAGCAATGCCCTAAGCTGAGGTGCTCGTCCCACTAAGGGTCGCCCTTAGTGCTGTTGTTGCTAGTAGTCATGATGTTAGTGTAGTATAAGTAGTTAGCTTAGGTTAAGTATTTTACTTCCCCACCATTGGTTGAAGACCTGGTCTCGCCAATAACTGCTCGGTTACGTAGAAATAGACCGCAAGAACCATCTATGAGCAGTTAAATAGAAGAAAAAAAGTCTATTCTCGGAAGTCAACGATAATTTAAAATGAGAACAAAATATTGTTTTTAAATCATTGCCAGCAGTATCACTATCAAGGTCGTCTATCGAATATTTTATGCAAAATATATAAGTTCATTAACATTAGAAGTCGATACGAACGAACAGACTAACAATTGATGACGTCATATGAAATGTATGAAAGAATAAATACTTACTTCGATAAACTAGTCAGTCATACATTTGAATGGCACCTTGCGAAATCTATTTGTGTCTTTAATAATCCAATCTATTTTATTATGAATTTAGCTTTCAATATCAATGGATGTCATTCTTGTGACGTCAAAATAAACTGGTCCTTATGTCCCGTTATTCTTGTTATTTGTTTAAAGCTTCAGGAACTCTTTTCTGATATGAGTAGCGTGTTGATCAAAATACAGTTAGACGAGTTTAGATTTATAATTTACAATGCTCATTGTTACATTTTGCATGTTGAAATAAGTCGGCAAAATAATCGAAGCAATGTTATTTAACGAACATCCAATATTTCGAGCAAATAAAGATTTCCTACTTCAGGAACTTCTTCGAAGATACGAACAACAACATTAAAACTAATTCAAAATTAATGCAGCACTATTAGAAAGAAAGAAATCAAATGTTGCTGAAAACCTTGAAGGTAACATTGAAAAAAAATGCTTAATTCATATAAATCTCAATGTACTGACTTGGCATAGACTGGGAGACACACAGACTACAGAACACGGACATAAACTATTACATTGTATGAGTTGTATATCTAAACATATGTATACATACAATTTACATGTTCATTTAGTCACAGATACAGTTATTATGATGATGTCGATCAGTGATAGCGTTATCAGGACTAGACAGCCTAGCTCGCAACCTTGACGAGACACATCACGAATTTGTACGAGAGGCTCGACAAAATCCGTGACATGTGTCACTAGTGCGTGCTGGACCTGCAAGGTACTTCAAATCATCAAATAAAGCAGTATAATCATGTATCAATAATAATAAATCATCAGCTGTACAAATGTGATGGTCAGATGTAGACCTGATTATTGAAATTGTCTTACATTTTTTGTTGTTACCCTTTCTTTCACTTATAGAGTAGGCATTTCAGAATTTAGGGTTAGTCAAGAGGACGATTCTACTAGTGCCTTGTACGGACCAACTGAACGAAGGCGAACGAACGCGAACGAGTGAGTGTTGACGGTTCAGCGAAGGCGAGTGAACGCGTACGTTCGTACCGCCTTCGGAACATCAAAAGTTCGCTCTGTGTTGTCACAGCAGCAAAAGCGAGCGTTCGGCGTCCATTGGCGAAAGGCATTCGTACGCCTTCGTTCGGATGGTCTGAGTTGTTTTGTACAAGGAATAACACAATTGTTTAAAATCGTAATTGAATTGCAGATAAACCACGGCTTTTTGATTTTTTTTTCTTATAAGATAACGGTCAAAAAGAAGAGACAAGGGTCGATGGCTATAAAAAAAAATGTTGGTAGAATGTGCCTCCAGATTTTACTGCAATTTGTGGTGAAATCACTCTAAAATTAAATTTACCGTATGTTGTATGTGAAGGATAAGATACACTTGTTAAACACATTGATTGGCACAAAACTGAACTCAGAATATCGCATTTCTATCAAACAAACATCACCTTAAGACTACCACCTCGTGTACATAGTTATAAGATATGCAATAAGGCTTTGTGTTAATAGTTGCTAAGCTACGTTACATAATAAAGTTGTATAAGAGATTACATTTAAGTTAATATTTGTACCTGTACAGGCAGTCGACATATTTTATTTCATTTCGGCACTTTAATAAGGAAAGTGGTAGTAGTCTTCAAAGAAAGTATGGATAGAAAAGCAGCATCCTAAGTTCAAAACTATACATGTTATAACAGTAGATCGATGTTACCATTTAGAAACTACTAACTAGTCGCTAATTTATACCATAAGAATAAGTTACAATGCCGTTTTCTTCTGACAATAGAAGTTAACCAGTCCACTAAACACCCCTTTCCATAGACCAGATATTATTTACCTTGTCTTGCACCTACTCAGGACGATCCATGACTGTACTCCAACAGCCGTGAATAGTCCCCGGTTGGTGTCCCATCCCGTTTTAGATTAACGCTCTCAAACGGGCCTCTGCGCGTTGGACCTGTGTCCCCCATATGCCTTCCAAAGGACCGGTTTTCTTCCGCACTGAAGATGAGCCGTGAATTCCAAATTACAATGCAATTTGTTTGCATGATAATGTAGATAACAATTTCTGTACTATCCAATTTCTATTGCTAACATAAAATGTTATATTTGTACGTCCATGCTTATAATCAATTCTAACACACAAAAGATCAATAAACATGGTTATGACATCATCGGAGACTATAACGAGACTGATATTGATGCTAATAGAAAATACAACAGCATTATCTAAGCAAGTGATGATGTTTGAATGATTGTGACTTTGCATCGTCTACAGAATTCCATTTAAGACATCAGTCAGGACTAAACTTCGGAATTAATTACAGGCGTATTAAAGATCCTGGACCCGAATGCGTACGACAATACAACAATATTCATTACGTGCTACATAGTTGTGGAGAAGTCTGATTGTTAATACATACGTTGCTAAGGAAATTGTTGAACTGTCAAAATCAAAGATTACGAGTGTTTTGCGCAATTAGGATCTTGATTTCATAATAATAGAAACATCGCAATAAATATTTTTTTTATATAAATCACTTAAAAAACATTTTTAAACTGATTTTCCCTTCGGGTTTCTTCTATCACTGAACGACATTACAGTTTTGTCTACACAAACTAAATTGTAAGGGGCCATCGGGAGACTATTTTAGTCATAGAATTTAAATACGATCTATTATCTATATTTTTTAAAACGAATAGTTTTGTAGTTAGTCACAGCCAAATCATGATTAATGAGAATTTCAAAACCAGTGAAATCTGGAGCTTCAATTCAACTCTCAAAATTAATATTTCTTGGACTTCAACTACATGTTTATAGTGATCAATTGCTTCAATATTCTATTTTCACTATAAGTTTTCAATCAATGCAAATGAGCGTAGAAAATCAACCAAAAATTCTTCACTTCAATTCTTCAAACTTTCAAATCTGTCTGTCAAACAATTATATCAATTAAAGGCCGATTTTTCAGTAGTCAGATAACTTTTATCTAAGGAATAAGTTTGACGTTTTCACAGATTTGTATGAAAAATATGTCAAACTGTCATATTTGTTCCTCAGGTAAAGGTTATCCATATTCAGGTTAGATATTGAATTGAAGATCTGTGGTGTAACTTGCGAGGCTGTACGATTGATTGGTTGAATTGAAGCAACATGGCAGGTTATCTCAAGATTCAAAGCAAAGTTTTCTCACAATGTCTTGTTTAGATAAATATATAATTAGAACCTAACACATATTTTTTAACATATGTACAGACGCTAGCAGGCCAAGCTACCCGAAACTGTCAAATTTTCCCAATCAATCTTGAACCCAATGCTTTCGCGATATAGATGAAAATCTATTAAAGTGCAATTTGAATTTATTTATACTGTAGCAGGTAATACTTTAAGTGTTAATACTAGTGATATAACCCGATGACCCCATGAGCACTGGGCAGAAGGCTATGACAATTAATTAAACATCAATTATTTTTATTTACTAACAACCCACATAATTATATTCTGATACTATTTTTGTACTAACTAATTTTATATTGTCTAAATTCATAAATAATTTATGAAGTTAAAACTAAAATAAATCAAGATAAGATTTTTTTTTTTTGTAATTAGAGCTCTGTTGTAAAATACGCATTAAAATACCGCAGTAGAAACAAGCAACTGGTAGCAGCCTTGTTTCAGTTTTGTACAATGCTAGAAATGTCAAAGAACATAAAACTATAGATTAAATTCATTCTTCGTCATCCACTGGTCGTTTTTAAATAATACATTACCAACCAGTGGAAAACCGACAGCTGGATAATAAGGGCGACTAATCAACACTGAGCTATGCTGCGCTGTGCTGTGCTATGCTCTATTTAGTCAATTCGCTCTTCTCAGATTATAATGAGGAAACAAACAAAACGTGCGGCGCTTTGTTTGCTTTAAACATAGCAGGGATCGTGCCATGCTGACTAGCTAGCTTCTCACTGTACTGCCCACCCGCTCGGTCTTCCGTCTATTAGGTCGCGCAGCTCAAATTTATTTGTAAAAAATTATAGCACTAGAAAATTAGCTGAGCTTAGCACAGCACTGCGCAGCATAGCTCAATGTTGAAGTCGCCCTAAGACCCATAGACATCAATAGCCTCAAATCCCATGCTTGATAAATCAAATATACCTACTACATTTCTCAAAATTGTACCAAAAAAAGCGTACACAAGTAGCACAGTTGTCTGTCTCTACGGTTACACACAGCTTTCTAGACGCGTTGCGAGACTAATCCGGTATTCCGTAGTCATTCTAAATCGGTCTGTTTATCGTCAGTCATCATCAATAGCATTTACAATTACTATGCAGTTACAAATGGTCGTTGCAGCACTAAAATTAGCCGTTGGAATGAAGCCAAATTGAGAATTGGTTCCTGTGCATTGTTCTACGTATTGTTACTACTAAATATTGCGTTTGATTTTAAATATTCGATACCTTTCTGGTAATTTGTGATATTTTGACTACAATATTTAAATAAATTATTTATAGACAGCTGCGTGAATTGGATGGTGTACCCAAAACCCTGGTAACTTGTGGAAGCTCTTTCAATGCAACCTAGTTTTTTAAGTAGATACAATTTGTAAGTAGGTATTCATTATAGAGCCTTCATTAATCCCTAATACACTCATAAAACTACAAATGCCAGGGTACATTAGGAAAGCCTCTAACGTTACCAGGAGTGGTAACTAATTAATGTAGGTGTCTGTATCTTTAATTCTCCTTTGCATTAGCGTCTCATCGGATTGCTCCATCACAAATCATAGGCGGTCACTGCTGATCCGTAGCCTTATTTGAAGATGGGTTATATTGCAAAGATTGTTTTAATATAAAACCGTCACACGGGACTGGTAGATTAGTATAATATTGTAAAGGTCCATCACACTAGATGCAAGAAAAACATGAATTTGAAATGTTTCTCGCGACGCGTCTATCACAAATGAGCTGGGAAAAGAAAATAATAAAAGAGAATATCTTAACGTTACTTTGAAAAAATACAGGTCTCTAAATCATACAACTCTGTAAGCACCTACAATTCAATAATATGAATCTAACATTGCATAATTACATTAAATCGAATCACTGGCTGGAGATTTTTGCTGTGAAACATGTAATTTTTTATGTAGTAAAGGTAGATTTTCGAACGGACTTTCACTAATTTCCAAAAAATCTTACTACTCGCCGTAATATTCTAACTGGAAACTTATTATAATTATGTTACCTAACAAAAACCACAAGCTAGAATATTTTACACAAAATATTATACACTAATCTCAAAATAAATAAGGATCAGAATCTGAGCCGTAAAATGACAACGCTTAACTATAAATATAATCTTGATATTAAATTAGATATCTGTAATTTTTAGAACATTTATTGAAGAGGTAGATCCGAAGATTACGTTTAAAATATTTTTTTACGTATTCATTAAAATCCTTATTGGATATTTCATAAGAGATATTAAAATCGAAGCGTAATCATGTTGAAATTTCATAAGTACATATTATACAACAGTTGACATTAAATTACAATAATTAATCATATTTGCTGGTATTTCCAGAATTATTTATTGCAATCCAATTCAATCGTTGATTAAATATTTCAATCTTAAGGCTACTAATCTACTTAAATTAGGAAAAAGATAACAAAAATCATTTATAAAAGGGAAGACGATTATTAACTAAATAAATGAAAAGGTTTCTATATCTACACGAGTCATGATTTAAATCTTACTTTAAATAAGATATGTGACAGCCTTTAGTGATAATACTTTTAAAAATTGTGCATATAAAGGTAAGTGGAAAATCACCAAAATATTTTTTAATAATTTTAAATATTTAAAACAGCCAATATTTTTCATACTTTATAATAATAACTGTACTTTTAATCCTAAACATACCAATTACTCTAAAGTTTGCCACAAATTAAGCGAATAATATTAAACCTTAAGATATATTTTGCAATAAATATCTTAAAGAAGCATCCTTACAATTGTGAGAAGATAGAGTTGTCCAATAAGTAAACGATGCCTGTAGAAGACAATGTCCTTATACTTTAGACAATACCAAATACATTAAAATCTATTTTAACACTAACATTAAATGACATAGAAAAGGACGTAGAAAAAGACTTATAGACAGTACTCTCACTTGAAATCACGTTTAGTTACGTCAGACATCTTGAAGAATTTCATCATTCTTAAAATTCGAGGAAAGAACAATTATGTTTACATCAAATTAGTACCTAAAACTATAGTTAATACTGTCAAAAATTATATCCATCCATGTACTTAACCAGTTGTTTTACAACATGTATTACATTTCTAACGATAAGTTCAAAATAATATTATGTTAACTACCGTAAAACGTATTTTGATTAAAAATATCCCTTCGTCTTTTAATTCACAAAATTCTTTAAATTTTCCATATTAATCGAATTGACCACTCTAATAATACTTATAAAACAAAAACTATCCTATGTATAGAATAGAATTTTAATAAAATGGGACCTATTTGAGATCCTTGTGGTACACCTAAGGTCTTAAAATACATTATAACTAACAAGCACGGTTGAACAACAGGGGAAATATTAAAGACGATCGTGTAAAAGCAGTCGAAATGACAATAACAACCATAGTAACATGTAACAACCACTTTCATACTGTTTCATATATTTTACATTATAAGACGCTTCGATTAAATCTCACCTTATAATCACAATCCTTGATAAATTTTTAAATTTTTCGAAGTAATTAATTCCATTCGCCCAGGAACGTTACGTTAGGATATGTTTGTATACGTAATAAAGAGAGTACAATTAATTGTACATCCATTCGCAATCATTAATGTTTCTTTTATTAATATCAGGCCAAAGATGGCTCAAACGAGATCGTATTCTTTTCATGAAGATTACTTTTTAAACAGTTTTTATATGTTAATTATTCTGTAAGGACGATTTAGGCCAAACAGCATACGTTATATAAGTTAAAACAAGACAATCCCCGTTCTTGAAACTTCTCTGGCAACGATCATCATAATTATGTTGATCTAAATAAGATATTTTACATTTCAATCAATAACAGTTCATATGAATTACAGTTTATTTCATAAGTGCTAAGTAGTACTTTGAGAAATCCTTGTTTACTTTAGACATTTTCATTGCACGTAATATTTGACTTGAGATCACTCTTGTTTGGGGAAATCCACAGGGTTTACTACACACACAAATCTTATTTTATATTAGTTTACTATGAGAATTTTTATTCTTTATTTTTTTATATTTAAAGAAACTATTTACAAAAGCTCTGATTTCTATATTATTGTTTTTAACAATAAATCTAGTATTAACTCTCTTTATTACAAGAATTTGGCGTAATATCGCAAATTATATTATATTTCGTAACATCCTAGAAGATCTTCCATATCATTTTCATATCTCACTTCAGCTTCCCAATCAATCTTTTGTATTAATAATTCCTGCTATAACAAAAGTTCTTCAAACCCATATTTATCCAAACTCCGCATGTTTTTTTTTTATTTGACACAATAATCGAAGTAGTTACTTCTTTCCAAATTGTATAGTTCTCTTAATTTTTATACTACTAATTTGTTTCTACTATAATTTTAAGTATGCAAATCATGCAATATTGGGTGCATTAAGTCGGATGTTCTCAGTGATATGTTTTTGCTTATAATCAATACCTACCTAATTGACGAACAATGAAGGTCATACAAAAATAGAGAACCCTTGTAGGCATCTTTTACTTGTCTTCTTTTCCTTGTTTCATTTACTTCCTTTTCAACCTTTAAGCTGCTTCTCATACAGTTTAATAAGAACCTACACATTCATATAATACTAAGTAGCTTATATTAGTTACTCATTAAAATATATTTTCATTTATTTCATTTACATTAAATCTATCATTAAGATTGAGATTGCAAATAGTAAATCCGTATTCAGAATATTTTTCAATTTAGTTTTAAAGCGCATAGCAAAAGCGTGAATTGTGTTTGTTTGTAAATATCGGTGGATTGAAATTATTTCAATAGGCAAATAGAAATGTTTTTGGAAAGCTCTTTTAAATTACGGATTCTGAAAAGGTACTCGGTACTATTTAAAAAGGTAATAAGCTTTTTGTGTACGACTACTAAAAAGTATACTGAATTAAGATTTAACTAAAATCTATAAATACATAATATAATAATAATAATAATAATAATAATAATAATAATATTTTTATTGGAACTAAAAAAACAGGTTTACAATAAAATTGCGTACGATAATAGCTACATTAGTTATAAAACTGTGTCGCAGCCATTAACGCCCACCTCCAAGAGGTCAAAGGCGGCAGCGTTCCAATGAAATAAAGAGGTAAGTAAGGACTAAAAATATGACTAAAGTTAGGGTAAGGAACATTTTTTCAAAGTTAGTATAAATGGTGTATGTCTGCATTGTGAATGTTTGCTTGTATGTGTAGTGAATGTTTGTTTGTATGTGTAGTGAATGTTTGTGTGTATGTGTAGTGAATGTAAGTTTGTGATTGAGTGCACATTTATGCGTAGGGATTTATGTCACGGGTATGTGAATTTCAACAGGTAGGATATATTTGGGATAAGAATTTTAGATTTTAATAAATGATTCTAACTCTTCGTAGGGGAGGGTATGAAGCCAATTTCTCGTGAGCGTTTTGCATTCCCTTAACGTCCGGGGATAAATGTTAAGTTCTTTATTAACTTTGTTATATAGAATGGGGCTTAAAAAGTGAAACTGACGTCTAACTACTTCAGTTTTGACCATCTCAGTCAGACAAACTCTGTCAATCCTCCGTTTCTGTTTACTAAAGTCAGGGTCAAATGAGATTTGAGAGTGTTTGCGAAGTATTGTGTTCAAGAGAAATGAATGCCTAACTGTAGGTATTTTACATAATGTATACAGTTCCGTGGTAGGAAAGCGAATGGGCTTATGTGCCATGACTTTCAATACAGCCCTCTGTGCTCTCTCTAAACGCAACATCAAGCACTTTCCAGAACTGCCCCAAGCCGTTATACAATAGGTTAGAATGGAGTGCACCAGCGCATAATATACTGTCCTAAGTGTTGAGAAATCTGCAGACGTTCTCAGATTTTTAAAGACAAAAATGAGCTTTCTAACCCTGGAGACCAGTGATTCGACTTGTTCTTTCCATGTCATCGTACTATCAATAAGAACTCCTAGGTATTTAATATTATGTGTTCGCACAATTTTTGGACAGTTGCATTCTGAAGATGGTGTTACACAGCAATTGTGCGCCGTTATTGTGTAGGAAGAGGCTGGCTGTGATGTTACCTTTGGTGCAAACGTAATGAACTTGGTTTTTACTAAATTGAGAGTAAGTAGATTCTTAGTCAACCAGTCCATAACAGCTTGCAAAGCAGATTCGGCATGCAAACGGGTTTCATACCAGTCATTCCCATGGACGAGTATCGCTGTATCATCAGCATATGTAATAATTTTAGAATACGATAAGGACAGCTTACAGAGGTCATTTATGTAAATGAGGAACAGGGTAGGTCCAAGGACACTACCCTGTGGGACACCGTAAGTAAGCAATTCCTCTTTACTCGTGTAACCACCTATTTTGACGATTTGGGAACGGTCACTTAGGTAGCTCTTAAATATTTGGAGAGACACTCCTCTTATACCGATTTCCTCCAATTTTTTGAGCAAGATGGGGACAGAGACAGTGTCAAAAGCTTTAGAGAGGTCAAGAAAAATAGCTATAGTTTTTACTTTATTATTGATGTTTTTTGCCACAGTACTAGTTAGTTCCAAAACCGCATCTTCTGTGCTTTTGCCTGATCTAAAGCCATACTGATTCTCAGCAATGATATTGTGTGAGTTCAAATAATTAAGGAGTCGTTTATTCAAGAGTTTTTCAAGGATTTTGGACAGAATTGTTAGGACAGAAATGGGTCTGTAGTTGTTAACACTGCCTCTGTCACCATTCTTGTATATGGGGTGTACAAGTGCCTTTTTAAAGACGGCAGGGAAGACCCCTGTCGCTAGTACGAGGTTAAAGACATGGCAAATAATCGGGACAAGAATGTGTCTAGCAGCCCTAATCAGCACAGCAGAAATTCCATCCCAACCAACTGCACTATTCAGTCTGAGGCCAAGAATGATACCTTCGATCTCTTCATTGTCCGTTTCAAAGGTTGCCATGGAGTTAGGATAGGACACCACTGCGCCAGAGTCAAAACCACTAGAAGCATCACTAGATACAATTTTAGATGCAAGGCTACTACCCACATTTGCAAAGAAGTTATTTACAGCGTCAACTGAACAAGTTGGGTCCTCGTTTAGGGAAAGTAGCTCACTAGCGGGAGACTTGTTACTTTGGAGATTAGAGATAGTTTTTATAAGATTCCAGGTTGCCTTCGGGTTATTGCGATGTTTTTCAAATTCAGTGCGTTCATATTGACTTTTAATTTTTTTTAATAAATTATTGCAGAAATTCCTGTATCGTGTGAAGGTCACTCTTAAAATTTGATTATTAGGATCCTTTTTTAAATATTAATCAATGAAATTTAAGCTACTCTGTGTTTCACTAGGATTTAACCAATTTGTAGGACCGTTGCAAAACTTATGAGGATTTTATGTAATTCCTTATTGGATGGATTGTTAATAGTAATTTTAAGTCCCCACAAATTGGTCGCAAATTGAAATATCGGCGGGCTTTGATAGTAGCGCTCTGATATACATCGTGGGATAGCCTGAGATTTCATTTTGCACACAGTTTGGTAACATAACACTTTCTGTGCCATTCACTGTATCTGAATCGGTAACTCTCGCAAAACAGCTTACATTAACAGAACTTAAACTACGAAAGTCAATAAGCATCTTTCTCGCAAATCACTTTAAACTAGACACATAGAACTGAAACTACGTAACGTATATAATGAGGTGGTCGGTTGTGCATGCGTGTGCGACTCCCCTGGTCCGCTTAGCGGTCGTTGCGCAGCGGCGCCAGCGCGGCCAGGGAGGCGCGGCGCCGCCGCTAGGAGCCCGGCGACGCGCCCGCCGGCAGCCCCGCGCCCGACCCGCGGGACACGCGCGGCTCCAGCTCCAGCGACAACGTGTACTGGCGCTCCTCCGGGATCACCAGGGAGTTGTCCAGCAGGAAGTCACATACCTGTGGACGGCAAAACGATTCATTTATACGTCTCGCCTAAAACTAAAGTCCTCCACATTACAGCTCTAAAAAAATGTGTCTTATGTCTTTGTATGGAGTACAAGCGTTGAATACAATAAAATATGGTGTACCGCAAGGTTGTGTTTTAGGTCCACTTACTCTAAACTACTGTTTACATAAACCTAGTCATGGTAACAGTATTAAACCGAAAGACGGTTTTCTTCTTTGTCTACATTTCTTCTTCCTTCTATTAGTTCAGTAGTTATTCTATAATAAAAAAATAAACTTTCAAAAAGATCAATAGAAACCAAAAAACAAGTACTTACTTTTGGTATATGATCTATTTTATATGGGGTTTGTTGGAAATTCCGTATTTCACGTATCACGTGCGCTATCTGCAACGAAATGAACAATCAATAGATACAACAAGTCCTATCATGACTTTCATTATGTATATAATATAGATTATCTACAGCCTAAAGCCAACATTCTGAATATAGAATATATATCTCCAAAATAGAAGGATTTTCCCTTGGTCGCCATACTCTACAAACAAATTTGCGGAGTTAGTCGTCCGCCACCGGCGAAGCTCCTAAAGGTATTGAGACCTGCTTTCTATCGGTAAGGAATATATGCAATTAAGTAGATGGATTACATTCAGGTATTTTTTTCACCCCTGATAGAATAAGAATCTCAATGAATTACCGACTTACCATTCTCATCTTTGAGAAATTGAGAAGTCCATCAGGCGTGTAGTTTGTGGTTCCTTCGTCGATAAACGAAAGATCAGAAAGATACATTCCCAAATAAGGAATGCACGGAGGATCACATCTGTTAAATACAAAATAATAAATTAATAGAAGCCGCGTAGATTATACATAACTATGTCATTATTGACAATATGATGTGATGAAGATGATTAAATAATTTAAAAGGAAAAGTATTTATATTTCCTTCGGGCTACGTAGGTACTTTTAACGATAGTGTTATTTGTATACTAAGATATTTTTGAGACATTCGACAAATTGTCAACTAGAATATCACTTGATGATGTTTTGAAGTAATATTCACTTACCTGTGCAAAGCATCCCGTAGAATTCTGAATCGGCATTCCGACGATATTATAGTCTGCATACGTTCTATTGTCTGCTTACTCTGTTCAAATCATAAAATAAGTATTAGCTTTCCTCATAATAATATCAACCATACTAACTATTTTTGAAATAGAGACTCACAGTTTTTGACACTTTCTCCCAAGTCTTCTTGAGTCTGTAAACTGATGTGTTAGACAGAGCAGCACAAACTTGCAGAACTCCGTTAAAGTTGTGCAGACAACGGGCTATGTCTGCCACTGCTGCCCATTTCTCTATTGCTGCTACGCGGCCTGGTAATTAAGCATTTTAGTTTTATTTTCATAATCTTTAGCTATAAAGTGAAAGATTCAGATAATGTGCTTTTATCATAATGCCCAAAAGTAAATTTCAGTAATGTTCATGGTCTGACTTAAGTAAAACTTAAACCCCCTTACAAAAGATGATTTAAACCAAGACTAAGGTAAACCCAGGTTTAAGATATACTCATCACTTTCTTATGTCATATAACAAAAAGAGACGGGGTTATTTTAAAACCTAGGTTTTTCTTAGACCATCTTTTGTAATAAGGGGGAAAGTGTATTCAATAGTGGAGGTAAACAGTTGTGTAAAGTAGAGGGATTAAAGAAATATCATTCGAAGACCAGTAACTGTTACTGGAATAGTGCTTAAGATCAATAAGAAGGCACTGGTAAATAATTTAATGACCAGACATACCAGCTAAAGTGTACTTCTTTAGAATCTCCGATATGACTAGGTTAGAGATGTGATTGAAATGAGCTGTCATCATGAGGATATGAGGCGCTCTGTCAGCTTTATCTGCCTTTGTCCACGCTTGGCCTAGAAACTCTCTAAATAGGAAAAACATTCATTTTAATTATTATTCATCATACTTTTACGCTTAATAAAAGAAATATACTATTTAAGTAAAACTTACTCGCTGTTAATGGAACTAAAGATTTGGTAATCCAAATAGGTCATTTGCTCTGCGATTTCTAAAGCTGAGAGTGTTTCAACGCTTTCTTTAGTTGGCACCTGAAAATATACACCTTTTATTTTATCCGTACAATTATCTAAAAGCTGCCCGTAGTGAATACAGCCAAAATTAACAAGCTTTTCTCGTTATACTAGCATGAAAACATTATCTTAACACCTTAACCCAATAAAAGGTTGGTAAATCAGTAACGGAATTAACTAAATAAAAATTCAAAAGAATATATCCCAAACCCGATTCAATACAACCCGCCCTCTCTGCACCACGTATTAGTTTGATCAATTCTTTTTATCAGGTTCTCTCATTAGGATATAGTCTGGAATCTGAATGTGGAGTGGACGTTGTAAAGAAAGTACTTACATGGGGTGGAATGAACAAGGTCTTCAAATCAACAGCTCTGTCTGGTGCTCTTTCCAGCAGGCGCAATAGTTGAGCTGCGGCTTTGTGTTCAGCTGGCAATAACCCTGGACTGCCTTCTATTTCTTTGAGGAAGTCCATTGTGAGGCCTCTAAGACGTTCTTCAGACCAGAAGTCGTGAGAGTGCTTGGAGATCCAGTGCCTGTGGAAAACATTAATAGTAAGATTAAAAAAACTGATTTTGAAAATACTGATGTTTATAAATTAGGCTTATACTTAACTTTGCTTTTATGATATGATATGATGCAAGTGATTAACAATAATTGACGCAATTGTGGTCACTTACCTCAAAACATTGAGCACTCTCATAGTAGCAGCAGTTGATATAACCGAATCTCTTCGGGTCGCCGGTGGTGAATTTGCCGGAGGGGATCTTGGATTTGAAGAAGCCGAAGTGGCCACCGCAAACGCCGCTGCTGCAGTAGATGTACTACTCCTAGACCATCGTTATATGAATTAGAATTAGAAAAGTTTGATGTCAATGTAATTGGTAATCTGAATTTACTTCTCGATGATGTTCAGACGATGGTTCGTAGTGATGTTCGGAAGTAAAACTGTTATGAGGTGGCAAGAGTAGAGTTCAATGTTGAAGAATAAAGATAGAGATATAAAATTAGTATGAAATAGTTTAAACATGCAACGACACAGAGAGGAAGACAGGCAATGTAAAGATGAAGGCGTGAGAAAGTGATAAAATTAGGAAGATAAGTTATTCCTCGTGGAATAAATGATTTCTTTTCATATTTACCTCCTGATTTTAATTGAATTCCGCAATAAAACATGCAATAAATTTAGACAATCTATTTAATTTAAAATTTGGATACTATAAAATCTAATCAAAATACCAAATTCCAATTAAACCAATATTTTAAAAATAACATCAAAAATGGTTGAAAGTGCAATAATTATCCTAATTGTATAACCGAGGTGATCCAAAATATTAAATTTAGGACTAATTTTGAAAATATAAAATCTAATACTAATATTTCATAAGCAAAAGATGTAAAATTACAAAATATTGTAATTCTGTGTGTTGATTTCTCTTTTGAAGAAGAAATGACAGTTGTAGATGTTGATGTGATAAGTGATAGTGAAGAGAACGTAGGTGAAGATGGTAAAATAGTAGGATACTGTATGGAATAAAAATTTCCATATCCGTTTAAATTAATCTGAAAAAGACCCAGACATTATTCATCGTAATGTCTTTATCGATTCCAAACCTCTCCAATGGGCTTTCGGCATAATTATGTAAAGATACATATCCGATATTCATCACAACCATCTTGGTGTGCATAATGCCTAAAAATAGCCATACTGCCATCCACAGAACACAAGACAAGTTTTTGTGTCTGAACTATCCAATACGTTTGGCATTGTCTTTCGATGTTACTTACGATGGATACCACAAGTACCATGTTCTTATATCCTTCATAGTGCTACTCAGGTATTTTACTTCCTTGGCGTCAGAGTATTTACTCCTTAAAATCCACATTATTTTACTCCTTGTTTAGTTATGACAATATTAGTGTTGTTTTGCTGTAGTGTCGTGTCTACGTTTCAAAATAGGGATTACAAAATTTATAAAAGAGGGTAGGGAAACGTCAGAATGCTAGGTAAAGCGGAATTATTCAAAATACTCTTCTACAGCATCTCTACTAGGTTCGGTCTCTACATCTTTTACCTGTACTAATCACTCACCACAACAGGTCTTTTCCAAAGCTGTTAAATCAACATTAATAGTTACATTATCATTTTTTATAATATCAAGTACGAAGAAACTATCACGAAGCTAGAAGGACTCTCTCTTGATAGAATTTCGTGCAAAAGCATCAAAACTTTAGTAAAATTGACAAAGTATTTAAGATTTTTAAGAAAAAGGTGAATAGCATGCCACAACATTGAGAATTGTGAGCTCCCATGTGTGCTAGACGATCAATAATTAATCGAGTTGATTCGCAATCCTTTAAATTACAAGTATGTTAATGGATAAAAATGAATTACATGTAAATTAGTGTTGTATTCATCTTACCTCCGGTGGGATTGCCTAAACGATGTGATGACGACACCCGCTTTAGGTTGGCTGGTTTCTCGGCGGTAGTTCTGTATTGTAAAATGTAAGGTTAGTTAAATATGGAGTAGCTTTAGATAAGTATGTTTCGGATTCCACCTCTTCCGCATCTTGGCTTTGATTGGTATGCTTAATATTCAATCAGCAAACAGTCATACTGAAAAAAATATACACATACATATTTTTCAAAATATTTTGTAGTTGTTCCATCAAAATATTCTTTAATTGTTATTGGCCTTCTGCACCAGAACTTTCCACTGGACGTATAGTCTCGATAACCTTGAATGACACACAAAAGATTTTTTCACTAGACATTTTAGAATGGCAGGTACTAAGTGGGGCAAAGAGAGAGCGGAGAGGGAAAGAGAAGCCACGGCCATTCTCCTTTTCCGCGCCAGACGCACCGGGCGCCGCCGGAGGGCGCGCGACGTTCTCCGGCCACCCTAGTGTGTGGCCTGCGGGCGACGTGTTAGGGGACCCGTCACCCGACCAGTAACAGGCCCGAGAAGGCGGCGCGCAGTGTTCCGTGCGCGCCTCTCAGGAGGATGTGGGGCAAGGCCCCACAGAAGGAGAAGTCCGCCAGGGGCTGGCGGACCGAGGCCTGCCGGGGTTACGGTGCATGCAGCTGCAAATCCCGCGACCTCGGCCAAGGGTCAGGAGAAGGAACACCGTGGGTTTTTAGCCGGTAAGAGTCATAGGGTATCCATGAGGATTTCCCACGATAAAAAAAAACGTACTTAGTGGGGCGCAAAATCACGTTTTACGCAAGACGCCATTACCTGTTTATAGGTGACCAGGCTATCAGCTATTATTACTTTTAATGACAATCTTACCTGTGCATGTGACACCTGTGAAGTAACTGAAGACCTTGGTTCTGAGCCTCCCCAATACCGACGCCGCTCGCTGTTGATCGACGAGTTTGTGTAGCGACGCTCACTAAGGAAATTATGAACTATGAATCAGTGAATTGATATCAATTTAAGTGACATTTCAGTAAACATAACATCACGCCTGTATTCCCCGAAGAGTTGGCAGAGGTGTATAGTACACCCTCATTTCGTTATGTTTAAGTTCCATGTAATAGGGGGCGACCCTATTGCCATCAACTGGGCACAAATCCAGGCTCCGGGCTGCTACTGAGAAATTCCACACGGAAAATCCCAAAAAAAATGGCCCGACCTAAGGATCGAACCCAGGATCTCACGCTCAGCAGTCGCGCTTGCGACTGCTAGACTAACGAGGCAGTCATCACATTTCAGTATAAGTTTAAAAATAGACCACTTGAATCGTTTAGTGATCGGCAAATTATTACCGTGGCTATTAGGGATATAGTAATTACATTTATTACAGGAACTGGAGCCATCCATGTATGTACTAATAAGAATCTGCTGTCACACATGCATACATACGGAGCCCTACCTACTTTGCGTTCTGGCTTCTTTTTATAAGAAATCAAATTTCAGTCTACTTATCTATTCAGCCCTCATTTAGCCGCTGTTGCGTATACGCCACCTGGTTCTTACGCTAATTTTTTGCATCCTGAGCTAATTTCATCCATTCTTTCCCTGTGATCTTCACGGTGTGGTCAGACTTACTTGGCGACGTCCGTCCTTCTTTTGGATATCGGAAAATGTTTTTATGTACCGTACATTAGTTTGAAACTCTGTGGTTTCAGAATAATGTTTAGTACATCAGTAATGTTCATCATCATGTAGTATCTTCCAGAATTCTCTTACCTTACAGATCTTCTTGCAGCGAACCTGGTCCCAGAATCTGACGCCCGTCTCGGTTCCTCAGCGGTGTTCTCGGCAGTTTCTCGTGCACTATCGGACCTGCGTCTAGCTTCGGAAGCAGCTGATGAAGGCTGCAGGCGACGAGGGGACTCCGACATAGTGCGCACACGCTGATGGATAAACTGTTTAACTGGTTGTGTTTTCGTCACTAATTACTACTAGAAGAAATGGCAACAGCGTAATAATAGGGATGCTAGTCTGTTTAAGCACAGTGAGGTGCCCTGTTAGATCGTTCTTTGCCAATATGACAGTTTAAGCAGAGAGACTATACAAACTAAGTAGAGATTTTAGAGTTCAAGGCAGTTTTGCAGTAAGATTTTATAGAGCGGAATTCAAAGTTTTGAGAGTTTTATTCCAATTCGTTTAGGATTGACATTGGACAACCATTGAAATATTAATTGGTAGTCTGTCTGTAATAAGTACAATTACAATTTAAACAATAAAGATATTTAACAATTTCGTGATTTCTAGTGAATGTCGTTGAGTTTTCAAGATATGTGGAATATTCGGAGCTGACAGCCATTCTTTAGTAGTATAGAGACACCGCAAGAAAAATGAAAATCAAGGGTATGTTACACCTTTACAAAATTATTCTAAGTTTACCTCTGAAAACCTTTGCGATATTTTAAACTTATCGTCAGGTTTTTTCTTATTCTTTTCCTGTTCCTCTTCCTTGTACTTGACGTCTTCATCGCTCTGGTCCACCATTTCGATGCTTTCGTCCTTTAAAAGCGCAGCAGCCGCATCATTGTCCTTTGCAGGAGATTTCTTCTTGGCATTCGGGTCGTGAACTGGACTGACCTTCTTTGGACTTCCAACCAAAGTCACTGAACTAATCGCTCCGGGGGATGACGGCGATGTACCTAAGTAGAAAAAAATACTTGCGGTGTCTAGATCTAAGTAAAGGGTTTTATCAAATATAGTTGGACATCATTATTCACAGAAATCAATTTTTGTAGTTATTAGGAAACTAAAAAGTGCGTTTTTATCACATAATATGATGATAAAACCAACCTTACATCAAAATAATAACTATTATTAATAGTAAAAAGTCATATATGTACCTTTACCTTTCAACGTCTCATTACTAGATGATGTGGCCATTATTTTCGGTATTGTCAAATGACTGTTATCCTCCTCGGGCTTTTGGTAAGCATGTTTACAGAATTTTGAAACGTTATCACTTGTTTTATTCTATCGTTGACCATAATTCTCTCCATAAAAGGACTGTCTCGTGTAGTGTCGGACTTAAAGAATAACATTACCCCATGTCTTCTCGTAGGTGTCGTAAAAGGCGATTAAGGGATTCTCTAGAGGATGGGCAGCAACGTTCTCTGAGTACTTTAACAACCAGCCAACCCATATAGGGCAGATCTAAGTCTGTGTATTAACATTGTTAACTTCACTTGGTTTTTCGGATGACTTATTGTTTTTGTAACTTTTGCAGAATTAATTAATTTGACTAATATTTTTGTAAATGTGATGAGGAGCTCGTGGCTAAATAATTACAGCCGCATAGACCGATCTTCCGGGTTAAGCCACGCTTGCCGAGGTTGGTCTGTGGATGGGTGACCATTTACCATAGCGAGTTTCCTCCGTGCCTCGGAAAGCACGTAAAGCCGTTGGTCCCGGCTGTCATTTGTAGATCTTTGACAGTCGTTACTGTTGGTCAGAAGCCAGAAAGTCTGACAACCAGTCTTACCAAGAGTATCGTATTAACCAGTTACTGGGTTGTGGAGGCCTGATAGGCAGTCGCTCCATGTAAAATACTGATATTCAGCTGCATCCGGTTCGACTGGAAGCCGACCCCAACATAGTTGGGAAAAGGCTAGGCAGATGATGATTTTTGTAAATGTCAAAATTTTATTAAAGCAATAATTAAATTCAGAATTCCTACCTTACTGACTGATGAAGTTCTTCGGGACGGTGCCATCAAGTACGGAGACAGTTTGTCTTCATCTTCGCCTAAAATTCGACAAACTTTATTACATAGAATCACGCTTATTACTCCTAATTTTTAAAGCAAGAGTTTCTACAGTATGTATGTATAGCGTTAAAAACTTACTTTTCCTTGAAGCTCGCCAGAATCGCGATTGCCAGTCGCGATCGCTATATTCCGATCCATAACCTGAAATAGATTGTGCTTTTTTCCCATCAGATTAAGTAACAGCCTGCCTGGTTAATTATTAAATTTGACATAAGTTAATTTTTTTAATGGTTTTAAGATTTCTTTCATTGATATCCTGCTTTGATTCTGTGATAATATTTTTTTCGCCATAATTACATATTATTGGTTTTACGATCTGTAGCTAATTGTTCTGTGTCAGTAAATTCTGTTTTGCAAAATAAACAAAAGAATATATTCGATGATTGACAAGCAAAATACACCTTCGCTCAGACCAGGGTCTGTACTATGAAGTGTTTACCGTCAAGTAAAAATAATTTTTAAATCCAATTTGCAGAATTAATCATTTCATTTCATTTGTAAACTATCATAGTTCAATCATTGTGCCTTTGCGCGAGAGAAATGTCGCTATACACGATGAATAGCGCCATTCCTCTCGCGCAATGCATTAATGATAGAATTATGAGAGTTTACATTTGGCCCAGAGCTAGACAAAGTGTTCTTTACGTAATATCAAATAATCTCTTTTATTGTCGATACAAAAGACTTTACTATTCATCAGTCTTTGACAAATACATTGGTCGCATAGGACCAATAATGTATTCTTACCAGATACAGAGCTGGCTCCACTAGCCTTTCTGGTGGCATCAGGTGGCGGCGCCAGCTCCATCTCCTGCTGTGACTGCTCGTAGAACACCTGCTTCAGAGCTTCCAACACCGTAACTCCATCAGTGAACACGCGGTATGTTAGTAAGAATGTGTTCAGGAAGTCCACGGATAAGAATCGGAGGTCTAGAAGAAAGGGTTGGTTTATAACATAATATAACATCAGGCATGTATTCCCCGAAGGGTTCAGTAGAGGTGTATAGTACACCCTCATTTCGCCGTTTTGTTTAAGTCCCAAGTGATAGGGGAAGAGACTATTGCCATCAACCGGGTACAAATCCAGACTCCGGACTGCTACTGAGAAATTCCACATGGAAAAACCCTATAACAGTTTGCCCAACCTGGGGATCGAACCCAGAACCTCACGCTCAGCAGTCGCTGATCACTAGACCAATGAGGTATTCGAGTAATCTTAAATAAGAAACATTATACATTGTTATTACTATTATTTTCAACTTGGTAATTTCAAATTTTGAATTCCAAAATCTGGGTCTACTTTAAGCACCTTCAAATGGTCAATAATTGTTTATATAATTATCATTTGTTTTACTCTATATAAGAATGTTAAACTCGAAAAATCGTAGTAACGTATTGAAGAAGCCTAATCATGAAAAACTTACCTGTAAGTCTCTGCAACAACCTTTGCGGCGTAGCAGACCTGATCTGCGGCACCTTACAGGAATTCAACGTCCGACTGAACCGTATATCCACATCATCCGTGAACAGTGCCCTGTCTGACCGGCAGGCTGGCAGACTTGCTGATGCAGCCCCACAAGCTCCGCAAGCTCGGAGTAGTTCAGTGAGAGCTGCGCTTTCCATGCATTGGGCAAGCTCGCTTGTCCAGCCTGCTTTTTCTTCGACACTGCCAGCGACTGTGAGAAGTTGTGTTGTTAAGTTAAAGAAAAGAAAATAATTTCCCCCTTACTCATGAACATTTTTGAGCACTAATTAAATTATACGTACTTGTTATTTGTATGCCAATAAATAAAGATGGCAATAGACTTAAAAGCCATTTTAATTAAACAACCTTTAACCATGAAACCATTTAATTAAACACCCCTAGTGTTGATGTCGTAAACGAATTAAATAAATATAAAAATATTAAGACACTTGTCCATGGTAGTTTTTGCCCCATGCAGTAAATCTAGTTAAGAAAGAAGAAGATGTGTAGCATGGGACCTCACCTAAGTGTGCACAAATCTGCTCTCCTTTGACTTCTACGAGAATCTTGAAGTCTTTGCCCTGATAGATGTCACCACCGGGCGATGAACATACAGAAGTAGTATCTGAAACGAGGAGACGCGTCAGAAATATTGTCGTAAGTCTAAACTTCACACTTATATACGAAAATCTTTCAGATTATAACTCAGAAGTAATTTTTTTTTTTGCTTCTTTTTCTTCTTCATCTGTCGGTCATGGGTATCATACGAATATCTATGACAGTCGTTACTACCGGTCTAAGCCTAAGATATCAACATTGCTCAGTAGCTGGGTTGCGGAGGTCTAATGGCAGTCAGTCACTCCGTGTAAAATACTGATATTCAGCTACATCTGGTTTAACTGGAAGCTGACCCAGAGGGAGAACAGAACGGGCTTCTTATTCTCCATCCTTGCATGTGTTTACTTCTTGGGAGAACTTGTAGTATTCCAGCAGTCCACTGCTGTACTTCCACGGCTGTAACTCCACATCTAGAATACTTGAGTTGAGGCTCTTTAATTTATCGACCTTACTGGGGAAGACTCACATGGTTTTAGCCGACTCGCTATATTCACTGAAAAACTTGTCTAGTAATCCCGAACCCTGTTTTAATTCTGGCCCAGTAGTATATCTAATGTGAACTGCTTACCATCATCATCATGGTTGGCTGGGTCCTCAATCAACAGCGCGTCATGCAGTGGCAGGCGTCCAGCCGGCGGCAGGTGCAGCCTACCTCCTGCAGCGCGCGTTGTCAGCAGGAGGTGGTTGCTGAAGAGAAACGCCTGCCGAGCCTGCAGGGTTGCGCGACGACCCTTGCCTACCACTTGGGATAAGGTGCCTGAGGATAGCAAGAGTAGGTTAGTAAGTACGTATTTCCAAAATCATGGCACTGACACTAAGCCTTGATTAGTTTCGTAACTGATTGGCATTTTCATTTTCATTAAAAATGTCTTGTAATCTATGCAAGTTCAACTATGAGTGCTTGCTGCATACCTTGGCGAATGAAGACTTGATTGACATCGAGCAGAATGTCGCAACCCTCGATGATCATGCGCTCCACGGCTAAGTTCTTCCGCAGGTTTTCGGTTTCACTGACCTATAAAAACTCATCAATGAGTATTTATCCAAATTCCTGGCGGTCAAATCCAAAAAAAGGGATTGCAGATGCAATAGACAAAATGGCCAACGCCTAGTGCATCAAGAAAATAAAATCTTCTTAATTGGGCGTACCTCATCATGCATCTGTCGTGACAGCTCTTCTAGCTGCGCCCGCGCGTGTTGCAGACTGCGGCGCTCCACGTGGTCGTGCGGCGTGTGAGCCAGCAACTCGTGTAACGTGATTATGTAGCGAGGGATCTGGAGTAATGCAAGTCAGATCAAGTCAATTGCTGACGTCAGAAATTACTGAAGTGTGTGCGCGAATGCCCTTTGCGCATACATTTTGCATTGCCCGCAGGCTGACGGATACGGGGAATTCCAATGGTGTGCGGGTTCTAGTACAAGAGCAGAGTCAAGCGTCAGAAATTTTCTGCCAGAAACTTTTGATAATCTGTGTGATCCGTGGCCGGGCTAATCTGTGTGAAATTAAACACGTGACGATATCTGCATGGCCAGTTCCTTTGTTAAAAGAAACAAAGGTTTGGCAATATGTCAAGTAATTTTCAGAATAGATGACAAAGCTGCTGCGCTAGTTTCCAATTTGATATTTTCATTAAGTTTAGTGTCCTTAGTTGGAGACAGCTGGTATGTTATACAGCATGACTAGTCAGTCGCTTTACATCAGAAAACCATAAACTCCGCTCATCTTTCTGTGCAAGTTTTACTATAAGACCAATAGTGAATTCGTGAAAAAAAAAACAACTAACATACTTAATTATCGATGTTGTTTAAGGCCGTGGCCGCACTTCTAAGAGCGGGAGCACACGATGCGTTGCGGCGGCGGTACGGCGCCGGAGCTATGTCGCTGCGTCGTCTTACATAGAAATATCTGTGGCATGTCACACGATGCGCTCCGGCGCCGCACCGGACTTGCAACCACCGAGACGCGGCGGGGAGGGGTGAATGCGTTGCGACGTCGGAGCGGCACCGCTCAGTTGTTTATGCGTCACAAGCATCGATTTTTTTCCTCTACGATTTTTTTGCTACGGCGCCGCTGCGACATAACAACGTTGCGGCGCCGCACCGCTCATATACCCGCTGATACGGTGAAATCTTTGCGGTGCGGCGCCGCAACGCATCGTGTGCCCCCGCTCTAAGGCGACTGCGACGCGATGTCGATTTCGTGAAAACAAACTCTAATAAACATATGTCTGTGGCCGCTCTACCGAAGCGACAAGCGAAAAGTTCACGAAATCGCCGTCACGTCGCAGTCGCTTTAGTAGTGCGGCCGCGGCCTAATAAACTGAACAACTGTTTTTTTACGAATTTAAAGTTATTCCCATAATAAAAGTTGTACAGAGTTCATGGTTTTCAGATGTAGAATGACTAACTAGTCATGCTATAAAGGAGCAAATAACCAGCTAATCGTCTATTCTACAATACTTAGCCAGTCTCCAAAAATTAAACAAGAAACTGTAACAGGCCAGTCATTAATTTTCTTCAGTGGTAAAATGGAGTACACTTTCTGAATGTTAATTAATAGAGCTCATTTAATTACTCCGTGACAAGAAAAGTAAAAAAAACCTGCTAGGGGCTTTTCTGATCTTATTCTGAATTCAACATGAAAGGTCTAATTTTACTTTAATAATTATACAAGGTCAATCAGAATGAGGGCACTAATGCATGGGTTACTTAAAGTATATCAGTTGATGACTGTTTTAAAGCAAGTGCTAAAACTTCAAAATTCTATCATCTTTATTTCCATCCAAAATGAAAGTGATAGAATTTTGAAATGAATGATTTTCATTTTAGTTTTTTCAACAATCTTCATCCATGCTTTAGTTACGAATTCAGAAAAAGGAGCTTTAATATAACCCAAAATGTTAACACAGCTGAAGATAGGTAGATTTTAGCAATTTTTTTATGAAATCTTTGAACAGCAATTTTTCTTAAACTTTTGGGGTAAGTTGTAGAACAAAAGTTATTCATTATTATGGGTATTTTAACACACTTTTGGACTTCCCCCTTTCCGACTAACCTTGTATAATTGAAGATTCTTCTTACCTGATGCATTGGATATGTCAAGAACGTCTCCAAAGACCGGCTCTGACAAGCAGGCTTCGTCTCCAGCCGCGCCAGGAGTTGAGCAAATGGCGCGCTCTGCTTGCACTCTGTGAGGACTTGGAGCGAGTAGTGGTGGTTCCTCACGTACTCCTGGTAGATGGTCAGCATCGGCAGAAGCATGTCGAATAGGTCTCCTGTATGTAGGTGCACTACTAAGTGTAATCCTTTGTTTACTTTTTTTTAATAGAAATGATTATGTAGTAGTATTTTTATCATAACTTGTTATCAATATAGGTTTGATAAAATGTTATGTAATGGAACCTATTGAAAGTTCAGGAGTATTAACACTGAAACTGACTCAAGAGTAACCGGCCTATAGCCAAAGGTCACTAGTGAACTTAGGACAAGACCGAACTAAAAAACATATCATTACGGAAAATGAAACATCCCAACAGGTACAGTGCTACCAGCCATTTTAGTTTTTGATGCCAATAGTTTTATTTGTTATTGTTATACAATGTAATCATTCATATTCATATTTACATAAATCAATTCACTAGAGCATAATAAAATCTTTTGAAAAAAGAATCGCTGAAATCGCATTAAATTAGCTTGAAAGAATTTAGGTAAATAGGTTAAAATGGTGCCTGTAATATATTTTTTTACACCAGCATTTATTGTCTATATATATAAAAATGAATCCCTATTTTTCTTGGTCACGGCATCACGCGTGAGCGGCTGGACCGATTTCGCTAATTTTTTTTTTGTTGTGTTCGTAATTGTCCGGAGAAGGTTCTTATGAAAGAAAATTTTGATATTTAAAAAAAAGAAACGAAATTATTTCAGTATGCCCATGTAGATAGTAGGTAGGTAGTAAGTAGGAAAAAGTGCATTGCAACGCATGCCGGGTACAGCTATTATTAAATAAAAACTAAACGTTTTGACTAGACAAAGAATGAAGTAACACCATTTTTTATTCACTCTCGTAAATTTTATATGGAGAGAACATTTCAAACAGACTTTTTGCGTCGGTCTTCTCCTTATTTTGATTTCCCGCTCCCATTCATTGATGTATGTCGAATAAGGATAGAAATATGAAATAAAACAAAGTAAAGAAAAAAAATCATAAAGCATAGGGAGATTATAATTCATTTTCGTCTCAAGGATGTTAATGCAACAACGGTAGAACCTGGACTCTTTGACCTAAGCTAAACTCAAGGTTTTTGTTCTTGAATGAATCTACAACATAGAGAATCTAGATTAAGCGAACTTTCTTTATTAAACTTGGAAATTCATATAAAACTCACCTAAGACCAGAGTGGGCCAGGACTCCATCCTTGACGTGAGACCCTTAAAGAAGATCTGATGGAGGAACAGCACCGTCTCGCTGTTTAGGAAGATGGAATTCACGTCCTCGTGCGTGCACGGCGGCTTCTTGGAGCTAGCTGCCATTTTGAATGGTCGGAGGAAGCAGGTAACCTAAAAACAAAACACTTGCTGGATAAACTTTCACTATAAATCATAATCATCTTCCTGCCCTTATCTCATGTTACTTGGGGTCGGCGCAACACGTTTTCATCTTCCATTCCGTCCTGTCAACCGTCATGATATCACTGACTTCCTTTCATATCATACTTCACACAATCCATCCATCTTTTCTTTGGCCTCCCTCTTCCTCTCCATCCATTTACTTACAAACTTTCACTATAAATATACTTCAGGAAAGAAGAGAAAATACAGTAATGTCTTTGTGGCGACATCTATCACGCCACTAGCGAACTACGTATCACTGCAGTGGTGTTACCACACCACTGTAATCTACCGACTACAGCGACATTGACGACGACTCGCAAAGATGACGTCACAACAAAATCCTACATCGCGATATCAAGATGTGACACGCGGATAGCATATGTATACAACCGCCCAACATCAACCGTTGTGCAGTAGCCCGCCAGGCTCAAAGACCCGCCCGGTTGGAAGATCCTGCCTTTTAGTTGGAGGAACACCATACCATATTCTTCCAAACCTTCACCCTAAACTAGGTAACTCCATCGGTTTCCGGAGGTCGAAAGAGGCAAATAATTAATGTTGGGAAGCAGCATATTCTTGGGTGGCAGCTTCCACTTGCACTCTTCCACTCATTACATTGGACTGCTTTGTTTCCTGAACATTAGAGAGGTCGAGACGGCGTTAATACAGTGTAGAACTTACTCTGAAGCTGATACGACTTGACTGTCTCGTTGGTATAGTGGTCGCAAGCGCGACTGCTAAACATGAAGTCCTGGATTCGATACCCAGGTCGGGCAATGTGTTATTGTGTGTTTCCGTGTGGAGTTTCTCAGTAGCAGCTCGGAGTCTGGATTAGTGCCCGGTTGATGACAATTGGCTCGCTTCCTATTACATGGGACTTAAACTTAATGGTGAAATGTGGGTCTACTATTCACTTCTGCCCAGCCCTTCGGGGAATACAGGCGTGATAGTTTATAAAACCGCTTGCATGATGGAAACTCACCATAATTTCCATCTGCTCCAGATATTCTTCTTCGGCCTCCACCATTTTGAAGACGAGGCTGTTCCTTTTGCGCATGCTTTCGGCGTGTGGGCTCTTGATGTATTCATCCACGATCTGCTTCCAGCGGCGACGGCACAGCCAGCCGCGGAAGAAGCTCTGTACAAAAGAGTTGAAAGTTGAACCGTTAATAAATACTTACAACGCACATGATTAATGGAAGTCTACCAAAGTCTAGTTAGGCAGGAACTACAAAGCTAGGCGATATAGATCTTTAAAATTGATAACCTTCCAAAGGACTAATCTTTCTGCCTAGCCTTTTCATAGATTTTACATAGAGCGACTGAAATTTTCATCAGAACACCTAAACATACCACTTATCCAAAATTCAGAACTGACGGAACTTTTGCAAGGTAAAACTACCTGGCGACTAGTTATCCCCTTTTGGCTGTTAAGCGTCGACACAAAGTTAACCTACCTCCATACAACAGTCTAATTTATCAAACATCACTATAGGAACAACATATAAATCGTGGTTCTCAAAACAGTTAACTTACTTGAACTTTCTTGATCTTCTTGAGCTCTGCGGGATCTATTTCGGGTGAGTGGCTCGGCGAGGAGCTGGAGGTGGAAGCAGCTCGCGTGGCTGGCTCGTGCTCCTTCTTGTAGGTGCACAACTGTGGTAGAAGTTAAGAGATTATTACCTGGCTATTAGGAATACATCATTATTTTTCAAATTGAATATTCTAAAAGAATGAGGAACGTTAGACTAACGATTTTTTAAACAACGATATACATTATTTTCTTTTTTTATTGTAGTCTTGCATAGTGAGTAGTAGGTATTAGGTACCTTACCTATTGCATTCAACATCGGTGATTTTTTCAACTGGGCAGGTATGACTAGGGCTTTCAATACCGGTATTACGGGATCCCGTAATACCGTAATCACAGATATTTAATGGTCTTTTTTAATCACGGTATTGACGAGCCAATACCGTGATTACGGTATTACAAACATCAATATATATTATTGCGGTTTGTTGTAATAAGCAGTAGGAAATTGTATTATGTGATATAATTTACGATGTGATGTTACTCTCACATTTGTTTTCGCCATTTTTTTCAATTAGGCTGCTCTGGATGGTCCTTGCGGACCCCTCCTACGTAACCGGGCAGTTATTGGCGAGACCTGAAGGGTCTCCAGTCAATGGTGGGGAAGTAAAATACTTAACCTAAGCTAACTACTTATAGTACACTAACATCATGACTACCTGCAACAACAGCACTAAGGGCGACCCCTAGTGGGACTCGGACCTCGGCTTAGGGCGTTGCTGGCGGGCGCTTGGGGGGAGGAGACAGCTTGATGGGGGCTGAATTATCGGTGTGACTGCGGAGTCTGAAGAGACGACCGGCTTTACGACGGGAGAGCTCGGTGGATCGTGACCGGCGACGGTCACGATCCACGTCGTGACGAGCCTCGTCGGCGAGAACGCTAAGCCAGACGGCGGCGGACGTTGTATAATGTGCTGGTCGATTTACTCGCCTCCTGGAAGAGGGTAATTTCGTCATCGGGCTCTAAAAGTGTGCCTGAGACGGCGTACTTAAATGATGAGACAGGGACTGTAGTCAGCCGTTGCGGCGACTAGGGGGTTCAGATGGCGCGGGATAATGTCGAAGTAACGCTTGGAAATGCGTTTGAGGTGTTGCCTGACGGTCGGCATTGTTAGATCGAGATGGAGTTGATCGTTACGCATGAACCACGGGGCAGCCGCGGCTTTGCGCAACACTCTACTTAGGAGGATTTGGAAGGATTTGAAGTGAGGCGGACGCACGTCACGTAGATTCTCAGCTTATTTCTAAGAGACAATTTACTGCGCGCTCTAAGGATGGGGTGGAGGCGACCGACATCAAAAGCGGCTCAAGCGCGCACTGTTTTGATGTGGTCTATTAATATCAGATGGTGGTCGAGGATAACTCTTAGGTATTTGACTTTCATCTCCCAAGGGGTCTGTTTGCCGAACATGAAGACGGGAACGGCTGTGCTCTTTTCGGGATTCACCTTTATTCTCCATTTCCGGAAATAGACCCCGAGGGCGTCGGCTGTGGTTTGAAGGGTTTGAGTGATGATATCGAGACTCCTACCGGAATAGAAGATGGCTTTGTCGTCGGCGAAGAGAGCTAACTTGGCCAAGCCACTTTTGGGAATGTCGCTTGTGTACAGCGTGAACAGAAGGGTCGATAGCACGGAGCCCTGAGGGACTCCGGCGCGGACGGGGTGAGGGCACGAGAGGTTGCCTTCTAGGCGATAGCGGAAGGTGCGATCCGACAGAAAGTCTCGAATGATGAACTCGAGACAGTCTGACACGTTGAATTGGTACAGTTTGTATAATAAACCGTTGTGCCAGACCTTGTCGAAAGCTTTCGCTACGTCGAAAAATAGGCAAACAGAAAATGTAAACTGATAGTATGTTTTTTTTAATTTGTTAAGTAATCTGATTTTTTTTCCGAAAAAAGACTAAATAAATAAATAAAATACTAATAAGTGACATTTGTATTGTTATTTTTAGAAGGTAACCATAATAAACACGTATTTTAATGATTTTATTAATGTCCTAATTGAACTTGTGTTCAATACCGTGATCACGTGATCACGGTATTGATCACACTAATACCGGTATTGATACCGGTATTGAAAAAATCCGGTATTTGAAAGCCCTAGGTATGACTAAATCCCAAAGTATAGGTAAAAGAGAAAAATGTTCAAAGGAGTCTCGGGGCCGATTTTGATAAAAACTAAAACTGGTTTACAAAAACACCCTATTCTTTCGAATTTGGCCATTCATGCCCAGTTGAAAAATTCATCCTGTATACTTTCCCCCGATTTAATAAATTTAGAATACTTGATTAGTATGATGTAGCCTCTGTCACTGGATTGTTGGAAAAAATATATTCTTTTTTTCATGCATCGGTCTAGATTACCATTGTTTTACCAACAAATGGAAATTACACCATCGAGGTATCCGAAACAGTTTACATTATACGACTCTTGCCTGTGGTAGAAGCCCTCAATCAATCACTAAGGAATAATGTACTTACTTCTGTCCTCAGTTTCTTGACTTCATTGGCGAGCTCATCGCATTGCTGCGCATATTGCCACCGCGAGGTCCTCTCGCTCTCCACCACTTGAAGGAGATGCAGCTGCTTTTGCTCCAACTCCTCCTTTTGCAGGAGGACCTTGTTGAAACTGTTGAAAAGAAACATGTTGAGCTCTTGCATGGTTAAGGTATTGAATATAGCTATAGCGTCCGTGTAGTGCCGGACTTAAAGAATAGCACTACCCCATCTCTTCCCGTGGGTGTCGTAAAAGGCGACTAAGAGATTAACTAGAGGATGGACAGCAGCGTTCTCTGAGAACTTTAACAACCATACTGCAATCGCCAACCCGCCTGCCAAGCGTGGCGATTATGGCAACCCCCCCAACATTGTTTGGGGGAGGCCTATGTCCAGCAGTGGACGTCATTCGGCTGAATGATGATGATTATTATTATAGCTATAATCACTGCGTAAAATATGTTTTTATTTGTTTGTAGGTAGGTAGTGGGTAGGTAGTGGATATCTCGTTTGCTATCTCGTTAGGTTTACGATTCTCGTAACGAGAGAAAAAGAGATAACAATACGAATCGATCGACAACAGTCTGATTTATCGAAAATTTCTGAAGTATGAGGCTGCCGATAGTAGTGGCTCCTGTCTTAGTTCTAGAACGACCGGTGGAGAATGATAGTATTACACTATACACTGTGGGCCCGAGGTACCTGAAAGATTTTAACCATCGATTCCGATGTCTAATTGGAGACGAAAAGCTACGATATAGTTTGTTGCTTAAAGCTTAGTTTACGAGATACTCATATTAATTATTTACGGAAATACATAACTCCAAAAATCTCTAGGGTAACAAGCCCTATGAACGCGGCGTTGCGACTTTTGTCCTACTTTGGACATACCATACCCCACTAGCAGTATATCGTGTTTTGTCGGGAAGGTTAGTAAAGTGAGAAGTTTCTTATCCACTCACACGATAGTTAATAAACGTTGCCAGTTCAACCTAAGGTATTGTTTACAAGGAAGTACTGTACTAAAGTTAATTGATTTATTTTGTACCGTAAAATAAAATAGTTAAATTGGGGTTCCCTACGTGACATCGAAACTCAATACATCGAATGTCGCAGCATCGAAAACGCTGCATCGAAGGATCACATAATCGATGGTACTCTACATCGATGGTACGCTACATCGAATGTCGTTAAATCGAATGGTTACAGTATCGATTTCTCATCACAGCGAATTGCATTATCAGTTAAAAATGTTTTTTTTTTGTAATTAATATTGTTTTCTTGTGTGTTTTATTTATTTTTACTCGGTGCAGTAACTAATGGATACAACAATCTTTAGATGCAATAAACCATCGATTTTGCAACCAGTCAATGTTGCAACCAGTCCATGTTGTAACCATTCGATACTGTAACCATTCGATTTCACGACATTCGATGTAGCGAACCATCGATTATGTGACCATTCGATACTGTAACCATTAAATTTCACGACATTCGATGTAGCGTACCATCGATTATGTGACCATTCGATACTGTCACCATTCAATTTCACGACATTCGATGTGGCGTACCATCGATTATGTGACCCTTCGATGCACCGTTTTCGATGCTGCGACATTCGATGTATTGAGTTTCGATGTCACGTAGGGAACCCCTTTCGAGTACTTCGGACCCACGGTGTATAACCTTGTGTAACAGTCGTCATATCAGCCTATTGCCGTCCACTGCTGAACGTAGGCCTCCCCCAAAGATCGCCAACCATCCCGGTCATGGGCAGCCCGCATCCATCCGCTGCCAGCCACCTTTTTCAAATCGTCGGTCCAGCGTACCGCAGGGCGTCCCACACTACGTTTGCCCAAACGCGGTCTCCACTCTAACACGTGTCTGCTCCATCTACCATCTGTTCGTCTGCAGACATGGCCGGCCCACTTCCACTTCAGGGTGCTAATTCTACGCGCAATGTCGGTGACTTTAGTTCTCTGGCGAATGACTTCATTGCGAATTCTATCCACCAGAGAAACCCCGAGCATCGCTCTCTCCATAGCACGCTGAGCAACCTTAAATTTGTGGACCAGACCCACGGTGAGTGTCCACGTTTCGGCTCCGTAAGTTATTACGGGTAGGACGCACTGGTTAAAGACCCTGGTCTTAAGGGATTGTGGGATTGACGATTTAAAGATATTACGTAGCTTCCCGAATGCCGCCCAGCCCAAGCGTATTCAGTATAACAGTCGGTGGGCTAGAAATATTGGTGAACAGAATCATTTTAGAATATTTGTTCTGCCTAGGCTTTTCCCAATTATGTTGTAGTCAGCTTCCCATCTAACCAGATGCGGCTGAATACCAGTATATTACACGAAGCTTCTGCTATCAGACCTCCGCAACCCGTGACTGGGCAATGCCGATATCCTAAGGTTACACCGGTTGTCAGATTTTCGGGCTTCTGAGTACCGGTAACGATTGTCATAGGTGTTCATATGACACACGGGGTCGACGGTTTATCGTACTCTCCGAGGTACGGAGGGGTCTTGATGTTAAACGAATGGTCACCCATCCACGGACCGACCGCGGCATCCTTGCCAATCATATGGTCCGCCCGCTTGATAATTAGCCACGAGCTCATCTAAACGAATCATTGGACTACATAATTAATGTAGTCAATGGACAAAATTAAATTCTGCGAAGCCAATTGTGCGATCCATAAACCACATAGAGATCGACATACATGCGGAATGGAAAATTGTTTATCTCTCAATTTCAAATTATCTATTCATGTAGTAAAATCGAAACTAAGCAAAAACTGTACATAAAATATTATACAGAGTGTTAACGAATTCGTGTAATTCCTTAAAACCACATGATCTACTACTGGTGTAGACAGACACGGGATTTAGCTTGATTAAAAATAAAAAAAAAAATTTTTTCATGCGGCTTTGTTACCGATCGTATCTAAATTGAATATTAAGGATTCAGTAAAAAAATAAGTATTTTTTTTTCAAAAAAAAAAATATTTTTGTGAATTATTTCGATGCCACACATAAATTAATGAAAGTGCGACGAAAACGACTAACGCGATATCGCTCTTTGCAGTCAGATAACTCAAGGCTCTAAAATGACTCAGAAATTGAAAACCAAAAAAAAATGTAAGTAGATTTTTTTTTTGTTGATTTTCGAAAATTCCCATTTACGCTTCTTTCAGTCAGTCGTGCGAGTCCAGTTTTGCAAGACCATTTTTTTACTTTATCCTGCAAAACTGGACGCTGTGTTCACATTGCAGTTCAGTTTTGCAGCTGGTCCCGCAAAAAGCTGGTCCGAAGGTCCCGAAGCCGTGTGAATACTGCTATTGAAATATATGTGTGATTAAACGGGATCCCGCTTTTTACTTGACGACGGATCCAGTTTCTAGTGACAAAACCGAATGGCACAATTCGACCGGATCGGTTTTTTGCAGGATCCCGCATGCGGGATGCTCGTGTGAACGCTAGCATATAAACACATTCGCCATCAAACGGGATCCTGCAGAAAACGGGATCCTGCAAAAAACTGGACTGCCGTGTGAACGGGGCGTTAGGGTTAATCTTGGTCATCAGTAGATCACGTGGTTTAAAGGAATTACACGAATTCGTTAACACCCTGTAGAATCACCGTATCTTTGCTGTCGCGCAGTCGGGTAAAAATAATAATTGCTACGTGTAGGTACTAGAAACGATACTGATGCCGACACAGAAGTTTTTAGAATTTCTGTCTGTTTCTATGTTTATCTGTTTGAGCTTCACGCCAATACAAAGCACAAACATTTAGCAAAAATGTCCGTTAGCTTTTTAACCGCCCAAGTCGGATATTTCCGACAATTTTATTTACCTTTATATGTACAGAAATGGATATAGGGGAAGGTTGCTATGAACCACTTAACTTTACGACCTCAAATCTCAAAAAGTATAAGTGTTAAAATGAAAGCAGTTTATTATTTTTATTTCGTAGTGAAAATATTATATTTTGACCGCCGCAAACACAACCACACGTCTCTCTCCTGGCCATGTGCCGCAGCGTCACTGAGGTAAGAGGGGGTGCAACTGAGTCGCCACGGACTCGTTTCGACTAGTTTAGGTGTTGCTAGCTTGCACAGTTTTGGAAATACCTTGGTGATCCAATGAAAGAACTAGTCCAATGATCGCAACCTTCCCCTACATACAGGGTGTAAAAAGACCCATCACATAGCCGCAATCTACGCACTCTATACATAAAACTAAACTACATTGACCAAAAATAATTGCTGGGAAACGACTTTTATTTTTTGGCGTTAAAAAAAACGCTTTTATTTGTAGCGCGCAATGTGTGATTGTGGCGATGCCGCGCGTTTGCATGCGTGCAGCGGCCACGCAGCTGAGCCAAGGCGGTCGTGTGCGTTTGATATTCGTTGCGTTTTTATAACTTCAAATGCGTAATTTGTTAGGAAAAATTGAAAATTTTGATAATGTTTGTATGGAAGAAAGTTTAGTATTATCACTTAGAATACGTTTTCGGAAAAAAACAAAAAAAAAATGTGTACTTTGACCTTCAATATCTCCAAAACCAATGATTTCCCAGGGTATGGTCTGGTAGCAAAAAATTATCCCAATGATGGATAACATAATGTGGTTTTCGTTATCGTTAAGGGTCTTTTTACACCCGTTATATCCGACGTGGGCGAAATAGACACGAACATTTTTGTCGGATTTGTCCGACTGGGGTGGTTAAAGGTTTAAAGAGCTGATCGGGTTATAGAGTACAAATTATCACGCCATTGAATGTGGATGACAGCCAGTAACCTTGTTTCCATAGACAGAGTCGAGGGTACAGCTAGTACAGAATCATCATCATCATCATTCAGCCGAAAGACGTCCACTGCTGGACATAGGCCTCTCCCAAAAGGGTTAGCGGTAATCACCACGCTTGGCAGGCGGGTTGACGAGTTGTTAAAGTACTCACAGAACAATTAATGCTACATTTTCAATTACATGGCGTGTTAGGCATGTTTATATCTAGATTGCTCTGAGTTACAGTCGCGTAGGACGACAATTTCACATTCCATTTTCCGGCTTCCTAGCAACGATATTGGAATAATGTCCTATTACGATAAATTGTCAAGATTAAAATATTTGAAACACTTGTAGTGTAGGTGTCTGCGATCGTGTGACTATGGGTACACGTACACGTGGTCCGTATTAACAAATACGTATTTAGCTCTCACTTGAGATATCTGGCTCAGCTGTCGTTTTGATTGTCATGAGAAGATTTTTTTTTTAAAGTTGGCATTTCCTAACTCTTTTCCTTACTTAAAACCTCAAGCACGGTAATTATAGACACAATAAATAACGCGTCATCTTACGTGAGCGATCTAGAAGCGACGCGAAGCGGCGCGGCGCGACTCGATAACAACAAACAGTCGATACCTATTGAAGTGGCCTACGTGACCAAACGCACGTGGAGTGCGGTGCGGCGCGGCGCGGCGCGAAACGAACGCTGTCAGTTGGCTTGATATTTTCACGTGAACTGGATGCGTGTACAGCGCTACTGAATGACGGCGGCGCGCGGCGAGCGGTTCGCGAGCTCGTAGGACAAAGCTGCCGCTTCGCACCGCATCGCATGTCACCGCATCGCATCGCTTCGCAATTCACGTCGCTTTAAACCGCCTACGTAAGACGTCGCGTTAGAGAATTAAGTGTCGTCCTGGGACGACGCGACGGGCGGTTCGCAATCGGTATTATAAATGCGAAAGTAAATTAGTTTGTTTGTTACATTTCCACGCCTTAACCACTGAACCGATCATCCTGAAATTTTGCGTATACGTTGTCAGGTGTACAGAAACGGACATAGGGTACCTTTCATCCCGAAAAAAGTACTGTTCCCGAGAAAAATAACAATAACGTTCTCGTCTTGCTAACGGTGAGTATTTGCACAGACACAACCTCGTAGCTAGGATTACCCATCAGCAACTTGCTCTTAAATACAACCTTGTGGATGCAGAAGTACCATACTACAAGTATGTGCCCAACCCAGTTCTCGAGAATGGTCATGTCACATTGTACTGGGATTAATCTATCATTACCGACAGGACTATTGTAGCCAATAAGCCTGATATAGTGCTGATAGATCGATCAGAGCGCCTCACAATAATTGTTGATATTGCTGTCCCGCATGACGAGAACCTCGTGAAAGCTGAGAAAGATAAAGAAATTAAATATCAAGACTTAGCACACGAGGTTGTCGCCGTGTGGGATGTTGATTCAGCAGTAATTGTGCCGATAGTAGTTACGGTGAATGGCTTAATAGCTAAGAGCCTCGACCAACACCTAAAGAGGCTCTCGTTGGGCGGCTGGATCAAGGGCCTGATACAGAAGGCGGTACTTCTGGACACGGCGCATATTGTTAGGAAGTTCCTCTCTCTGAGGCCCTGACCGCCGGTAGCTTGGACCCAGTTCCCGATGCAGGTGGGCTACTATATTTTATATTTTTAAATGTTTTTGTTTTTTTTTTATACGGAAATATTTAAAAATGTAATGAATAAAGGACGTTAATAGATGGCACCACGTGTTTTTCGAATCATGATTTAATTATATTATTATAGAAACTTTAGTAGTGTGTTAAAAATTTACTGTCAAATTCTAAATTAACGCGAGCGGTAACCGCGGGCAAAAACTAGTTGGTTTATATTTAATCCCGATGTTAGAGCACCATTAGGAACCTCTCATAAAGAAAATACTCGGTACAGAAGATATCATAAAAATAAAAAATCAAAGCAAATAGAATCTTAAATTATCCTCAGTTTCTCAGTATTTGCAGCACCCGGGTATAAATATAAAAAAACTCGTCCATGGAATCAGAATAAACTGCAGGATTAAAATTCATTTATCAGTTATTGCCTTGAGCTCTACCAATGGAACCGTTTCCCGGTAAACGGATCAAAGATGCAAAATTGATGGAAGAGCAATTTAATCAGGTTTCTGGGACATCGGCGCTCCGTGTGGGTCATGAACATAAAACCAATACACGTTTGAGGAAGTTAAATATTACGTAAGTGTACAGGCTGTCACGAAAAATAACAAAGTAATCTCCTGTTTACTCTCAACGCTTCCGCTTATGTCTACACCAGTGCACTTTCATTTTCATCTTGCGCTTTCAACTTTCAATTCCTCTTGCGTCAAGCGCATGCAATTGAAACTTTTGAATGGCTTCTTTTACAAACTAGAGGATAAATTTACAATCATTCAAGTACTTTTACTAACGCTAGACCCATACGAAGATTCCAAATTCCATTGTGGTCTCCACTCAAGGTGAACTTATGGTGATCGGTTGAGGGACCACCTTCTGCATGCTAGTTCTTTTTATTCAGTGCACAGGAAGGGTTGGTATTTGGTAAATTAGTTTTACAAATCTTTTACTAAGAGTAGTCATTTATAGCAGTTGTAAATTTTAACTATGTTGTGAGATATGGATGCCTGTCAGTCACGACTGAGGGACCACCTTTAACCGATTGTAACTTTTGAGTGGTTACTTTTACAAATTAGAGGCTGAATTTACAATTGTTTGAGCACTTTTACTAAAGGCTGACGCATTCAAAAGCTCAAAATGCAAATGTGGTCCCTCAATGGGAACGCGCATAATATTTATTGTCATAAGACGCATGCAGCTTATCGTCTACACCGGTGCGCCTCGGTCAGTCGTCAGTCGACTACAATAGACGGATTAGCGTGCGCTAGGGGCATGCGCGTTTGTCGAACTAGTATTAAGGCATGCACTATTGCATGCGCTATGGCGCTTCACGCATGCCTCAGACGAAGACGCAAGATGAACATGAAAGCGCACTGGTGCAGACGGTATCAGGACACTTGCGCGAAAGACATTTCCGCGAAAGACACTTGCGCGACTCCCTTTGCGCGACTAGACAAATGCGCGAATGGACTTTTGCGCGACTGGACATTTGCGCGACTAGACACTTGCGCGACTGGACGTTTCCGCGACTAGACTGTTGCGCGAACCCACTTGCGCGACCGACACTTGCGCGACTGACTTTTCCGCGAAAGACATTTGCGCGTATATACTTCCGCGATAGGACACTTGCGCGACATTTATTACGCAAAGGATTTAGGGCAAAATCCGAGAAATGAGATTCCATACCATCACGCCTGTATTCTCCGAAGGGTAGGACAGAGGTGTAAACTAAGTATGTGACTAGATGAACCCATTTATTACTTTATCTAGATAAAATTCATAAAGGCTAGTTTAAGTTGTTTAAAGTTTTAATATCTCACAAGTTTTCCCTCCAGAGGGAGGGGTTGGTCAAAATAAAAATCAAGATGGCGGCTGTGAAATTTTACAAGATATGCGTCATGGGTGTCGTGTCCTTGTTTTCGGGGGCGCTGATGACGAAAATGAGGTCGAAGTCAAAATCCAAGATGGCGGCTGTGAAATTTTACAAAATATGCGTCTTGGGTGTCGCGTCCATAGTTTTCGGGGGTGCTGATGACGAAAATGAGGTCAAAGTCAAAATCCAAGATGGCGGCTTTGAAATTTTACAAAATATGCGTCATGGGTGTCGCGTCCATAGTTTTCGGGGGTGCTGATGACGAAAATGAGGTCAAAGTAAAAATCCAAGATGGCGGCTTTGAAATTTAAAAAAAATATGCGTCATGGGTGTCGCGTCCATAGTTTTCGGGGGTGCTGATGACGAAAATGAGGTCGAAGCTAAAATCCAAGATGGCGGCTGTGAAATTTTACAAGATATGCGTCACGGATGTCGAGTCCATGGTTTTCGGGGGTGCTGATGACGAAAATGAGGTCGAAGTCAAAATCCAAGATGGCGGCTGTGAAATTTTACAAAATATGCGGCATGGGTGTCGCGTCCATAGTTTTCGGGGGTGCTGATGACGAAAATGAGGTCAAAGTAAAAATCGAAGATGGCGGCTTTGAAATTTTACAAAATATGCGTCATGGGTGTCGCGTCCATGGTTTTCGGGGGTGCTGATGACGAAAATGAGGTCGAAGTCAAAATCCAAGATGGCGGCTGTGAAATTTTACAAGATTTGCGTCACGGATGTCGAGTCCATGGTTTTCGGGGGTGCTGATGACGAAAATGAGGTCGAAGTCAAAATCAAAGATGGCGGCTGTGAAATTTTACAAGATATGCGTCATGGGTGTCGTGTCCATGGTTTTTGGCGGTGCTGATGACGAAAATGAGGTCGAAGTCAAAATCCAAGATGGCGGCTGTGAAAATTTACAAAATATGTGTCATGGGTGTCGTGTCTATGGTTTTCGGGGGTGCTGATGAGCCGCCATCTTGGATTTTGACTTTGACCTCATTTTCGTCATCAGCACCGCCAAAAACTATGGACACGACACCCATGACGCATATTTTGTAAATTTTCATAGCCGCCATCTTGGATTTTGACTTCGACCGCAATTTCGTCATTAGCACTCTCGAAAACCATGAACACGCAACCCATGACACATATTTTGTAAATTTTCACAGCCGCCATCTTGGATTTTGACTTCGACCTCATTTTCGTCATCAGCACCCACGAAAACCATGGACGCGACACCCATGACACATATTTTGTAAATTTTCACAGCCGCCATCTTGGATTTTGACTTCGACCTCATTTTCGTCATCAGCACCGCCAAAAACCATGGACACGACACCCATGACGCATATCTTGTAAAATTTCACAGCCGCCATCTTGGATTTTGACTTCGACCTCATTTTCGTCATCAGCACCCTCGAAAACCATGGACTCGACATCCGTGACGCATATCTTGTAAAATTTCACAGCCGCCATCTTGGATTTTAGCTTCGACCTCATTTTCGTCATCAGCACCCCCGAAAACCATGGACTCGACATCCGTGACGCATATCTTGTAAAATTTCACAGCCGCCATCTTGGATTTTAGCTTCGACCTCATTTTCGTCATCAGCACCCCCGAAAACTATGGACGCGACACCCATGACGCATATTTTTTTTAAATTTCAAAGCCGCCATCTTGGATTTTTACTTTGACCTCATTTTCGTCATCAGCACCCCCGAAAACTATGGACGTGTTAGATTATTCCAATAATTTAACTTTATTTATTACACTAATTCACGTCTTATTCTTTAATTAATCGTAAAGAGATAACATCACTATAATAGTTTAGTCATATTCTTACTTATTTAACTGTTTTACAGAAATAACGAGACTTGTTTACTAATTAAGCCATTGTAAGACCAAGTATGTAATGTAACTAATTAATTACAACATATTTACTGTATTTTTATATAACTTAATCGTAATTTTATGAATCTGTATTAAAATCGTACGATGTGACGTCACTTGTTTACTACCGGTCATATTAGCGGTTGCTCCGCCGTACTCGGCACATTCGCTCCGCAGTAGTCACACCGAACGGACCTAAGTTAAGTACCCTTGTCTTGTTGATGGGTTTTTATGTGTATTTATGTGTATTTCTTAGTAAATATTCTACTGAATATTTACTAATATATTTTAATGTATAATATGTGTATTTCGCTTGATATTGCTATGATCTGGTTTATTAGTATCTGACTAGCTTATCCTTCTTATTTTCTATTCTTATGAATTATTATATTGCGAATATCATGTAACTAACAACTAACCCAAATATAAGTACTCTCAGTGGTGGAGAGTCTATGTTGGTTTCATTTACCCTATCCGCTTTGCTTCTGCTATGTAGATGTTGGTCTTAGCTGTAATGCTATGCTCACTATAACCATGTCTGGCGAGATTATTGCTATTCCTAATGTCTACGTTGATAGTGCTAAATTATTGTTAAAGTTGTTAGTATACACTAGTAAAAGATATTTGTGGTTTACATAATAAACTATTCATGGTACATAATTCTGGTTTTTATATTATTCTACATTTTCTCTCATTATATTTATATATACCTACAGCTTTTATTGATTTATATAGTAAATCTAACAGACGCGACACCCATGACGCATATTTTGTAAAATTTCAAAGCCGCCATCTTGGATTTTGACTTTGACCTCATTTTCGTCATCAGCACCCCCGAAAACTATGGACGCGACACCCAAGACGCATATTTTGTAAAATTTCACAGCCGCCATCTTGGATTTTGACTTCGACCTCATTTTCGTCATCAGCGCCCCCGAAAACAAGGACACGACACCCATGACGCATATCTTGTAAAATTTCACAGCCGCCATCTTGATTTTTATTTTGACCAACCCCTCCCTCTGGAGGGAAAACTTGTGAGATATTAAAACTTTAAACAACTTAAACTAGCCTTTATGAATTTTATCTAGATAAAGTAATAAATGGGTTCATCTAGTCACATACTTAGTTTACACCTCTGTCCTACCCTTCGGAGAATACAGGCGTGATGGTATGGAATCTCATTTCTCGGATTTTGCCCTAAATCCTTTGCGTAATAAATGTCGCGCAAGTGTCCTATCGCGGAAGTATATACGCGCAAATGTCTTTCGCGGAAAAGTCAGTCGCGCAAGTGTCGGTCGCGCAAGTGGGTTCGCGCAACAGTCTAGTCGCGGAAACGTCCAGTCGCGCAAGTGTCTAGTCGCGCAAATGTCCAGTCGCGCAAAAGTCCATTCGCGCATTTGTCTAGTCGCGCAAAGGGAGTCGCGCAAGTGTCTTTCGCGGAAATGTCTTTCGCGCAAATGTACCAGATCCGTGCAGACATAGCTTATGGGGTTCTGATTCTGATAACGCTGCACCAATGTCTTTCATATAGCTTTTTTTAGCCAATCACGTGAAAATGCGTAATGGGTAAATTTTATAGGCAAAGTGAACATTCCAGAAGTATATATCTTAGCATCTTATACAGAATGTGCCAAATAATAGTTTCAAGCGGAAGTCCAGAGGTAGAGCATACTCGGCAACTTTTCGTTAACAAAACGTGCAACGTAGCAAACGTGGAATTATGAACACTAAGTCCTCTAGTTCACACACGTTTTTTCGCCGTAAAAACCTACGGTTAATTAGCCGTGTGTAGGCACTGTCAACAGTGTTGTATGGACTACTATAGAAGTTTGTTGACGGGCACGGCGGCCCAACGGCACGCCAGCGCCGCCGTATGCACCGTGACTACTCCTCTATTGCGCGCGGTTTGATATACATTAGTGTTGTGTGACAGTCTATGAGAGTTTGTTTACGGCACCGGACGTTTTCGCGATGGGCAATTATTGCATGACAGCTTTCTAACGCTGATTTTGTGTTACAAAATGGATATAAATCAGTTTCGGCTGGTGGTTTGCCGTGTTGTGTACAAGCTCACACGAATTTTCTACGGCGCGGCTAATACGCCGTACGGTTAAGAAACCGTGCCGTGAACAAGAGGCCTAAGGCCTCTTGTCCACACACGTTTTTTTCGCCGGGAAAATCTACGGTTAATTCGCCGTGTATAGGTACGGTTGTCAGTGTTGTATGGATCACTAGGGGAGCTTGTTGACACACACGGCGAATACGGCGGCGACGCCGTGCCGTCGCACCGCCGTGTGTGTTGACAAGCTGCCCTAGTGATCCATACAACACTGACAACCGTACCTATACACGGCGAGTTAACCGTAGATTTTCACTGCGGAAAAACGTGCGTGGACAAGAGGCCTAAGGGTATAATGTAGCAGACATTTCTGGACCTGACGTCTCAGTGCTGCCGCCTAGTGGACGTCATTTCAGAAAACCCTCATTGCCCTGCCTTTACGAATAAATATAGAATAAGGAACTGCGCCCACTGGCAGGACGGCACGGCAAGGGATTTATCTTACTCAAATAATTTTAAACCTTATTAATACCCCTTGTAGGATAACTTTTTCATCATCATCCTCATACGTCATTTCACCTTCTTTTTAGTGATGTTAAACCTTTATTTTATCGAAACTGTAATGTAGCAGACGACTCCAGGTTCTCCTGAACTAGGGACACGTCTGCTACACCAGTTTGGCGCCAAACGTGGGGCCGTCTGCTACATAACAGTTTTGATAACAAAAAGGTTTAATATAACTAAAAAGAAAGTGAAATGACGTATGAGAATGATAGTGAAAAAGTTATCCTACATTATGAGCCTCCACGATGCAGCGACTCTCTCAAGTAAAGCGCTTATTACACTTGGCTGTATTTAGTCGTCTTAATTCAGTCGATACTGAATTTAGTCAAGTTTAATCGCAATTAACAAGCTAGCATCCTAAATTCAGAAACAAAATTAGCCTGCATGCTTGACTAAATTCAGTATCGACTGAATTAAGACGACTAAATTCAGCCAAGTGTAATAAGCGCTTTTATTCCAGTCCGCACCCTTTCCTGAACTTAGAGCACGAATGACCGCAAAAGAACTTTCCTTGTTTTCGTTTTCGAGTGCTATTCTAATTTTGAATATAAGAATCAAAAACGATATGGCCTGTGATAAAAAAAGGTTTAATATAACTAAAAAGAAGGTTACATGATGTATGAGGATGATGATGAAAAAGTTATCCTACAAGGGTTATTAATAAGGTTTAAAATTATTTGAGCTAGATAAATCCCTTGCCGTGCCGTCCTGCCAGTGGGCGCAGGCCCTTATTCTATAATTATTCGTAAAGGCAGGGCAATTGAGTAACGTAACCAACATCAATCATGACAGTTGATGTGTCAAAACAATATTTATTACGTGGTACATACATAAAGAGAAGTCGAATTGTTAATACAAACGTTGCAAGGGAGATAATTGTTGACCTGTCAAAATCATAGCCATAGCACTTACGAGTGTGTTGCGCAATTAGAATGCTGATATTGCAACTTGGCTTCCAAATTAATAAAACGTCACTAATACTTTAAAATGAAAAGCCAAAAACGAAATAAATTAATAAAATTTCACGCTAAAATTACGGGATTAGGGAAGTATGAACATTTTTAATTTGGCAAATTACTTCGGCGTGCCGCATAAAGCTTCCCGTGGTATGCTCAAGCAAATACGAGTCCTAAGGGTATAAGGTTTCAAATTATTTAAGCTTAAAAAATCCTCTTCCGCGCCGGTTTTTACAGTTACCTGGTAAAGACATTAGGTGCCAATGAGACGACAGTAGACATCTAAGCTAAAACAGTATCTCTCTTTTTTTCTCGGAAACTATGCTCTGTAGTTTTTTTTATTTAGTCTATGTGATTTTGTATAATAGGTATCTCAGTTGTTCAGTTTGACGACACGTTTGGTGCAGTAGCTAAGCGATTGGCTTCTGCGCTACGGGTCGTGGGTTCGATTCCCACACGGAACAAAAATTTGTATGGCCTACAGATGGTTGTTTCGGGTCTTGGCGTTTGTTTGTGAGATTTGTGTCTGTAAACGCACCCACGATATAAGAGAAATCTTAGTGTGAGGCAACGTATTTAAAAATTTAAAAAAAAAGTCGTAAAAGTCGTCAGTCGTTATAAAATATTTTTGATGTAGCAGCTAAAAGCGAAAATAAATAAGATACAAACACATGAAGCTCAAAAAGTTGATCAGAGTAACCCCGTCCTACGGTACCTACTTTTTATTTACAAATTAGTTTTTATTATTCCTAAATGGCGTATCACGTTTGTATCATTAACACACAAAACACGGCATTAGGGGACGTCGCCGCCACAGTTATTAATATACTGGACTTGGGCAATCGTCGCAACAATCTCTATGACAAATAGCTAGCGTACTACATGCTTTAATTAAAACGAAACGCTTGTTTGCTTTCATTTAACGCCTTTTAATTAATATAGGGTAGGCAGAAAATTCGTTCAAACGTAGTAGTTTAAAATTAATTTAAACGTAGAAGATTGCCTCGTTGGTTTAGTGGTTTTAAGCACGACTGCTGAGTGTGAGGTCTTGGGTGCGATCCTCAGATTAGACAAAAAGTTCCGGCCGTGGTTCTGTCCATGGTCGGGAGCGAGAGTGCGTGGGAAGCCGTCGCTTCCTTTAGCGAGGAGGTGATGGCAACCAAACAGGGAGCGGAGAAGGAGAGAGACAGCTGCCATTCTTCCTTCCCGCGCCAGACGGGAAGGGAGGAGGGCGGCGGGTTAGGGGACCCGTCACCCGAACAGCAACAGGGGATCTACTCCCTAAGCACGAAGTCCGTTGTTTCGGCCTTAGTTACGAGCGTTTCCTACTCCCTATCACCTACGGACATACGATTATTTGTCCCTACTAACGATGTGTTTTTGCCCGTCCGAAAAGTTGAACTTGACACTTGTTTTGTTCACTCCTACGTTTCGGGCTACTTTCGGACGGGTGACTAACTTCGTTGACCGATTTAGGGAGTAGGCCCCCGGATCCGAGAAGGCGGCGCGCAATGTTCCGTGCGCGCCTCTCAGGAGGATGTGGGGCTAAGACCCACAGTAGGAGAGGTCTTCCAGGGACTGGCGGACAGAGGCCTGCCGGGGTCGCGGTGCATGCAGCTGCGAATCCCGCGAGGGCCAAGGGTCAGGAAAAGGAACACCGTGGATTTTTAGCCGGTAAGAGGCATAACCCTTCACCCCAGGCGAAAGGTATCCATAAGGATTTTCACACGATAAAAAAGGTCATGCTAAGCGTTATTGGGTTTTTCTCCGTGTGAAATTTCTCAGTAGCAGCTCGGGGCCTGGATTTGTGTCCGGTTGATTGCAATAGGCACACCTAGGCTTGCCAACCGTCCCGCGAGAGCCGGGACGTCCCGGTTCTAGAGCTTTAGAGGATACAAGCCAATTGGCCCATTTTATCGTACCTACGGCTAAACCTTCGGGCAGAAGTCGGAATTTAGTGAACGCACGTTTTGTTTAGCTAGAAGAGAGGTGATCGCGACCGCGAGTCTCGCGTCGAATGAACGAAAAAAATATTTCTAATTGTATTTTTCGCCTGCCTATACTTTGACAGTTGGGTCTCGTCATTTTGATTGCCAAAGTCCCGGTAAATTCGTACATAAAGGTTGGCAAGCCTAGGCACACCCCTATTACATGGGATTTAAACTTAACGGCAAAACAAGGGTGTACTATACACCTCTGCCCAACCCTTTGAGAAATTCAGGCGTGAAGTTATGTTATGTAATTTAAACGTAGATGCTAGTCAGAATTGAGGTTAAAGATGTTAGAGACTTCCACCGCAATCGATCAATCTGCAAGGTTAAACTGTGCCTCCTGCGGTCAGTTTGTGGACCCCCTTTGTTCTCCGGAGAGCAAGTTAAACCATCGATCCCTGTTTTCATACGAATACCAATGTACTTTACGAGATTTATAAAATAGGAACAGTCTTTAATACTCTACCTAGCGATGTTAAGGACCTACCCTTCCAGAGATTTGTTAAGAAATTGAAAGCTTGGTTGAGTGAAAAAAACTTTTACTCGGTAAATGACTTGTTGTGTCATCATCTGCCTAGCCTTTTCCCAACTATGTTGGAGTCGGCTTCCAGTCGAACCGGATGCAGCTGAATATCAGTATTTTACATGGAGCGACTGCCTATCAGACCTCCACAACCCAGTAACTGGGTAATACGATACTCTTGGTAAGACTGGTTGTCAGACTTTCTGGCTTCTGACCAACAGTAACGACTGTCAAAGATCTACAAATGACAGCCGGGGCCAACGGCTTTACGTGCTTTCCGAGGCACGGAGGAAACTCGCTATGGTAAATGGTCACCCATCCACAGACCAACCTCGGCAAGCGTGGCTTAACCCGGAAGATGGGTCTATGCGGCTGTAATTATTTAGCCACGAGCTCCTCCCCTAAATGACTTGTTGTGTATTAAATATAATTGATTTTGTTGAATACTCTATAATATTAAATTTGTTAACGTCTAATTATAATATAGTAATGCATGTAGTCTTATTTTATAAAATATATCATGATCTGTTAATAATTATGTACTACTTAATATTTGCATGTCACCACTATGACTAAGTGTTTTGGATCTAAGTATTTAATTAAGACCGAATTGTACCAATACTTATCGCAAATAAAGATTCATTCATTCATTCAATAAAAAAATGGATTTGAAATAATACATTGAATTGTACCAATACTTATCGCAAATAAAGATTCATTCATTCAATAAAAATTTGGATTTGAAATAATACAGAAGTACACAGTCTGTCCGGCCATGGACTAGCGATATTCTAGGTACTTTTAAAGCAACTATTCTAGTACACAAATACACTACACACTAGGTAGACCCTAGTGTGTAGTGTATTTGTATATTTTCAGAAAACGCCTTTAATCCAAACTATAAAAGACGTTTTTTTGATAAATCCGGTCTTCGTACTTAACACGTTTTTGTCGCAAATGAGCGTGATCCGAGCGGTTGTTAATTAGCCAAGAGCCTGAAGATCAAGTCAAGATATACAACGTGTTACAAAAATACCCTTAAAGCCGAAATGGAATTAAAAGGTCCCTTGTAGAGTATATTGACCATATTTTAAAATAAAAGTAGGACCCAAAAAAAAACTTTGGACAAATCATAAAATAAAACCTTCACTGAAACGCAACCCTGAAAACATAAACGTAAAGAGTAGACTACCCAGAAAGTTATTTATATTCTTACCTAATTTCCTCTGAGAGGTAAATGACAACAACCATAAAAGACTACTTGATTAACATTTTCTTGTTTAAGGGTAATTATGTACCACGTAGATCAAGTGTCTGAAGTCTCCTTTAATGCACTTTTAAAATACAACGTTATTTTTAGTAATATACTAAAACCGAGACACTCCAACAAGATTCTCATCAGAACTGCCTTTTTTTTTTTTTTTTTTTTATCGTGGGAAAATCCTCATGGATACCCTTCGCCTGGGGAAGGCGAAGGGTTATGCCGGACTCTTACCGGCTAAAAACCCACGGTGTTCCTACTCCTGACCCTTGGCCGGGGTCACGGGATTCGCAGCTGCATGCACCGCAACCCCGGCAGGCCTCGGTCCGCCATCCCCTGGCGGACCTCTCCTTCTGTGGGGCCTTGCCCCACGTCCTCCTGAGAGGCGCGCACGGAACACATGCGCGCCGCCTTCTCGGGCCTGTTACTGGTCGGGCGACGGGTCCCCTAACCCGTCGCCCGCAGGCCACACACTAGGGTGGCCGGAGATCGTCGCGCGCCCTCCGGCGGCGCCCGGTGCGTCTGGCGCGGGAAGGGAGAGTGGCCGTCGCCTCTCTCTCCCTCTCCGCTCTCTCCTTGGTCGCCATCACCACCTCGCAAAAGGAGGTGACGGCTTCCCACGCACTCTCGCTCCCGACCATGGACAGAACCACGGCCGGAAGCGAGAGGTCACCACCGATCGCCGCGACTAGTTCACGGCGCTGCGTCGCCCACGCACGGCACTCCTGCAACGTGTGCAGCGCCGTGTCTTCCGGGCAGTCGACGCAGTGGTGACATCCGGGCGTCTGCTCCCGGCCTATGCGACACAGGTACTTCCCGAAACATCCATGTCCCGAAAGCACCTGCGTCAGCCGGAAGCTGAGGGCGCCATGCCGCCTCTCCAGCCACTCCTCCATAACGGGTCTTACCGCCGCTATTGCGGCGTGCCCTGCGCTGGGTTGCGCAAGTCGTTCTCTCCACTCGGCCACTAGGATCTGGCGGAGCTCACTCCGCTCAGGCGCCTCCTCGCGCTGACGATATCTCAGCACGAGGGCCCTCGCCTCCAGATCCCAGGGCATCGATCCGGCTAGGAGGCTCGCCGCCTCGAAGGAGATCGTACGGTACCCCCTTATCACCCTGACGGCCATCGCACGCTGCGGTCTGCGCAGGATTGCGACGTTGCGCGCCGTCAAGGTGTCCGCCCATATTGGCGCCCCATATAGGGCCATGGACCGTACGATCCCCGCATAGAGCCTCCGGCAGGAGGTGTTGGGGCCCCCCAGATTGGGCAGCAGCCGCGACAATGCAGCCGCTGTGCCCATCAACTTTGGCGTCAGTTGCCGAAAGTGAGGCCCAAAGTTCCACCGGCCGTCGAGGACAAGTCCTAGGTACTTCATCGTCGACTCGACGCCGATGCGAACACCTCCCACTGTGATGTGGGATCCCGAGGGTGGTCCCTTCCGGGGCCCGTGGAAACACAGGGCCTCGGACTTCTGCAAGGCCACCTCGAGACCCAACCGCCGGATCCTTGTGACGACCTGCGCAACCCCAGCTGTCGCCAGTATGGCTGCCTCGCGGTGCGTCCTCCCCCGCGCCGTTACTAGCGTGTCATCGGCGTAGCAAGTCACGCCGACGCCGCGGAGGAACGCACCGCGAAGCACCCAGTCGTATCCGATGTTCCACAGGAGCGGGCCCAGAACCGATCCCTGCGGAACACCGCACGACATCTCTCGTCGACTCCATCCTCCCCGACCCGGGTAGATGACGGCTCTCTGCGTCAGGTAGGCCCCGACAATGCGGCGGAGGTAAGTCGGCACCCGATGGTGTTCGAGTGCCGCTCTAATGCAACTCCAGGGCAAGGTGTTGAAGGCGTTGGCGATGTCTAGAGACACCGCCAAGACGACCTCGCCCCGGGTAACTGCCTCCTCCGCCTGAGCCCTCACGCGCATGATTGCGTCCACGGTGGAGCGCCCCCGGCGGAAACCGAACTGGCTGTCCGCCAGATCCGGCCCCACCCCAGTCATGTGCGTGACGAGGCGGTCTGCAATTACTCTTTCGAAGAGCTTGCCCACCTCGTCCAGCAACACGATGGGGCGGTACGCAGATGGTGAGTCTGCGGGGCGCCCCTCCTTCTTGAGCAGGACCAGCTTGCCAGTTTTCCACCGGAGTGGAAACTGGCCCTGCTCGCAACATGCGCTCAAGAGCCCCCTCAGTCGGGGCCCGAGAGCCTTGAGAGCCAGGACCCATGCACGGCCAGGTATGCCGTCGGGCCCCGGGGCGGTGTTCTTGGCCTGAAGCCTTTTCACCGCCGCTCTCAGCTCTACCCGGGTCACTTCAGGCACGTCGTCGTCGTCGTCCGCGTCAGGCGCCAATGAAGGCGGAACCATTGGCGGTGGCGTATGCTCCGCCCTCGAAGGGAACAGAGCGCTCACCACTCCCTCCAGAAGCTGAGGTCGGAGACTCTGGGTCAGTGGGGGGGCCCACGGACGAAGTTTGCCCCGTACCATAAGGTGTGGGCGCCCCCACGGGTTTCGGTCCAGAGTCTCTAGCAATGCCTCGTGAGCCGCAATTTTGGCCCGCGAGATAGCATTCTGGAGGGCGATCTTCGCCTCTCTGTACCCCTCGTACAGCTCCGCCTCCTGGGTTGCCGTATCCGGGCCGCGAAGCCGCCTCCTGCGGAGCCTGGCGTACTGGCGTCGCGCTTCCACGCAGGCGTGGCGCAGGAAATCTATGTCCTGCGACCACCAGTACACCTGGCTCTTTGCAGGCGCGGTCCGGACTCGAGGCATCGCCGTATCGCAGATATGCGACACGGCCTCCCGGAACCACTCCGCCTCCTCGTTAATATCGGCAGGCCTATCTGGTGCCGACACCCAGGCCTGCACAATCGAGGCCTCCAGGAGTGCCTCTCTGTCCAACCGCTTTAGAGCCCAACGCGGACCGATCCCAACCGGGATCGTTCGGGAAGGAGCGCCTGAGGTCTGGGCGGAGACGTCGAATCGGATATACCGATGATCCGACAGCGTCTCCGCCTCCTCCATGACGCGCCAGCCCTGGACACGGCGCGCTAGAGCGGGGGTAGCGAACGTGATGTCCACTATGGATCCGCCCCGCTGTCGCACGCACGTGTTGGTAGAACCCCGGTTGAGGACCTGTAGGCCCGTTTCGAGGGCCCACTCTTCTAGCACCCTACCCCGTGCATTCGTGGCCGGGGAACCCCAAGCCGTGGATTTAGCGTTGAAATCCCCGAAGGCCAGCACAGGGCGAGGATGGCTGCGACTGACGACGACGGCCAACTCCCCCAAGAAGTCCTCAAAGTCGGCGAGAGATTTATTAGGAGAGAAGTACACTCCCACTGCGAGAAAGTCTTCCAGCAGGGCCGCTACGTATCCCCGCCCACGAGTGATATTCTCAATGGACGGAGAACCAACGGCGGCCCGCGAGACTATCAGGGCCACCGAGCCGTCCATGTCCCCGATCCAATCATCCCTGGGTGGAACGAAGTACGGCTCGGCGACAACAGCCACGTTGATCAACCACTCCGCCATGCTCTGGAGCAGAAGGTCCTGAGCTCTGGCGCAGTGGTTGATGTTGGATTGGAGGAGGCGCAGGTGTGGGGCCATCACTGGCAGTCCATGAACGCCTCCCCCTCTCCGCTTTGCGGCGACTTCTCGGCAGCCAGTTGGTTAATCGGCTGTGAAGTCGCCTTGGCCACGGCATTCTTGCCACGGCCTCGCCCTCTTCTGCCCCTTTTATTAGTGGGCTCGGCACAGGCCTTACTCCCTGCCCGGTGCTCCGCCGGCTTGCCTGCAGCAGCACAGATTGTGCAGTGCGGCGTGGCCTCACACGTGCCGGCAGTGTGCCCGGGTTGACCGCAGCGGAAGCAGACTCCACTGCGGTCGGCCTCGGAGGTGCACAGCGCTCCTGTGTGCCCGTTTGCCAGGCACCGGTAGCACCTCAGTGTCCTGGCTGGCAGCAGCTTCACCTGCGCCGAAACCCACCCGACCAGCAGCCGACGGCCCTCCATGATTTTGTGGGCCGCCGCAACGGGACAGCTCACCAGAGCTGTCCCTAGGCCGGTGAAGCCAGAGCGAATAGCGCCCGACTTCACCTGCTCCGGAGGGCAGCCGCCGACCTTTGCGAAGGCTGCCACGACCTCCTCGGCCGTGACCGAGTCGTCCAGGCCTGAAATGCGCAAGTCTGCACATTTGGTTGGCCTGGACACCCGGACCTCCTCTGCCTCCAGAGACGCCCTCAACTTCTCAGCGAGGGCGTCCGCTTTCGGGCCGCTGGTGGCCCCGGGAACCTCGAGCAGGCGGGCACCGGTGACCGTGTGCTTCATCCGGATGCCCGGGATCCCGAGGCTACCGAGATCAATGTCGGCCTTGGCTTTCGCCAAGACCCCGGCGTATGTCACTCCTTTCTCCTTTGCCCCCGGCTGCAGTGTGAGCACCACAGCCGTGGACTTAGGAGCGCGAAGCCGCGCAGCCTCCTTTTTAGCGGACTGCGCCGCTTTCTTGTCGGCAGCCGCCTTCTTTTTGGCCGCCTTCTTGGCAGCCTTCTTCTGCCTCTTCTTGGCTCCTACGGTCTCCCATTCACCCTTGTTGGGCTTGGGAGCCGCAGGATGCTGCTGAGCGCCAGAAGGGGCGGACGCAGACTCATCAGAACTGCCTGAATATGTGTTTTTTTTAATAAATCCCCAAGTTACACCGTAGTTTGTTGAGTTAAGTTCCCTAGTAAAGTGTGAAATGCCTGAGATGTGCTTGCTATGCAGGGGTTGTCTAATACACGGAAACTGACCGAGAGGACTGTCTCAAGCCTCAAGGTGTCTATTCCCGTCAATTGTTATGGGTAGAAACCTACTGAAACAAAAGTGAAATTAACGAAAAACAAAAAAATGTGGTGTAAAAATATGTCAATCGATTCTCCTAGTGAAAAAAAAAAACTGAAAAAAACTACACTTGGGAGCAAAGAAATCGAGCCACTCCTTTTTTCACGTGTTCTGGTTATTAGTTTTTTTCATGAATTATATAATTCAAAATACAAAAAACTACCCCCATTGCAAAGGTTATCAATAACCTTTTAGGCGATTCCATAATACCAAAAATAATAACAATTATACCTACGTGAAAAATAGAAGTGGCTCGATTTATTTGCTCCCAAGTATAGTTTCAGGTTTAGTATATACGAGGGCGGTTCAAAAAGTACCTGTGTTAGGAATGAGGATCTAATTTTTTTCAAAATCTTTTTTTTTATTTCTTTTCGTAGTCTCCTTTTAGAGATATAAACTTCTCCCAATGGCCCTACCATATTTTTAACCCATAAAAAAAAATGGATTTGTTAAACGCTCAAAAATATGCCTCTGTCTCGACGATGACCTCCTCATTTCAGCTATTTCTTTTCCCCTTGAGCCATTTCTTTAGGTTTGTGAACAAGTAGAAATAGCAGGGAGCCAGGTCGAGCGAATACAGGGGATGCGGTAGCAATTCATAACACATTTTATTCAATTTGGCGGCGACAACTTCAGATGAATGTGCTTGTTGCGTTGTCGTGGTGAAACAACTCTTTCTTCTTCGCCAAAGGGTTGTGTTTCGTTTAATTTCATGTCAAAGCGGTCTAATAACTTACTGAAGTATTGTCTAGTGATCGTTTTTCCTGTTTCTTCGAAGTCCATGGAGTATAACGCCCTTCGCTTCCCAAAGAATCGTCGCCATAACTTTTTCGGCCGATGGAACCGTCTTCGCTTTCTTTGGAGCAAATTCTTGGGGAGTAACCCATTGTTTTGATTATTGCTTGGTGGCCGGCATATAATGGTGAATCCAGGTCTCATCAGGTGACAACACTCCGCAAAAAAGTACTTCGGATCTCGCTTAAATTGGTCCATACACAGTTTCGAAGTTGAGAGCCGCGCCCGCTTGTTGTCCACCGTGAGCAATCGCGGCACGCATCGGGGTGATAACTTTTTCTTCGCCAACTTATTAGGTAAAATATTAGTTAACGTTCCCGTCGAAACACCTACAATCTTCGCTACTGCGCTGCCTTTCGTTCGTCTATCAGTGAGAATCATGTCGTGGACTTTTTCAATGATTTCCTCAGTAACCACATCTGTCGGGCATCCTAGGCGCTCCTCATCAAAAACGAATGTAAGACCACGTTTAAATTCATTAAACCAATATTTGACTGTTGTCATAGATGGCGAAGGGTCCCCATAAACAGCATTCAACTTCGGTTTTATCTCCGCACATGTTTTTCTATTCAAAACTAGAAAGCGAATCACTAAACGATACAGCATTTTTTCCATCTTGCCGAAAACTATGTTACACGTCTTACTGAAATTGCTGTAAAATCAAAACTCATCTATGAATCAGCATCAAAATTATTTTGGGGGCTTTTTATAAATGACAGCACACGATGGTAGCACCAAATTGCCTTATCAACGTAAACTGTCTTCAAACACGGGTACTTATTGAACCGCCCAGGTACTAAAACTAAACTTGTATAACTACCTCCAGCAGCTCACACGGCACTTTTTAATAAAGAATGTAAGTTTTAATTATTAATAATGTAAACGTACAATCGGTACGATCGCATCCAAGAGTTGCACGTTGAAACATTTTAATTAAATGTTGTTGCATGCCGCCATGTTGTTTGGCATGCATGACATTTGTTTTCCCGCGTCCATTTTCGGAATTGTGGTAGAATTAATTATTTAATTTTAATTGCAACTGTACAAAGTACGTTTTGTTCGTAGTGTTATTATTCGCGAATATGTTTCGTATGTATTTACCAGTCTGCTTCGTGTTTTATTTTGTTGTTATGTATCTAATGATTACAATAAACTAGGTACATAATACACGGTAAGTCGGAAAGGGGTACGAATCCCGAAGCAACTTAAAGTTGAAGTTAGTTGTTTGGCTGCGCAATGAATCTTTTAGAAAAAAAATTGTCTACTGCGCAGCTAATCAGCTAACTTCAGACTCGCCAAGATACGTCGGCCGTATTGTATCACTGATGACTGTTTTGAAACAAGTGTGAAAATTTAAAAATTCGATATTTTTATTTTAATGCAAATTAAATATTATTTTAAGTTTTTAAAAAAAATCTTCTTTTCTTTGGTTACGAATCCAGAAAATTAGCTTTTAATTCGTGAGCCTAAATACGTCCTAAAATATAAACACAGCTGGAACATAATATAGATTTTAAAGCGTTTTTATGAAATCTTTGAACAGCTATTTCACTTAAACTATTGACTTATAGGAAAAGGAAAGTTGTAGAACAAAAATTATTAATTATTAAGGGTACTGTAACACCCTTTCCCTTTGTATTTACTTAATTATAAATAATATTTTGTACTTACTTAATTATAAATATTGAAAAATACTAAAACTTTTGTAACTTCATCAAGGCAAAACAAATTGATTAAAAATTATAAACATCAGCCCGTAAAACATTAATAATTATGTATTTCTTTTCTTGATTAATTAATATCAGACCATATCATTGCTCAAACAAAGTAGGTATACAAGAAGGGATGTTATCGTTCTGAAACACATCACACCGATAATTCAGCCCTCATCAAGCTGTCTCCCCTCCTAAGCCCCCGCCAGCAACGCCCTAAGCCGAGGTCCGAGTCCCACTAGGGGTCGCCCTTAGTGCTGTTGTTGCAGGTAGTCATGATGTTAGTGTAGTACGAGTACAAGTAGTTAGCATAGGTTAAGTATTTTGCTTCCCCCCCCCCCCCCCCCCCCATTGGCTGGAGACCCTTCAGGTCTCGCCAATAACTGCCCGGTTACATAGAAGGGGTCCATTTACAGTAAAATAGAAAAAAAAAAGATTTGAAACAGCTAAACCAATCACTTAACGATAAAAATATCCACGCCTAATAATGTGAACACCCCATATATCAGCCATCCAACTATAAATTTTAAAAATAAAATCTCGATCCTCGTTATCAGAAATGTCGAGGCGGCCTCGACCCGGTTGTCATGGCAACCGATATCTCTGGTTACACGGCTTGCCCGCTTATTAGATGAAGCGATGTATCGTAGCCAATATTAACTTATAAGCCTAACAAGGTTCAGGTTACCTAGATTCCTAGATACGTAAAATCTAGAATAATCTACAAGTTAATTCTGTCGTGAATGGTTGAGCTAAGCGATGCTAGGGGCCTACTCCGAAATACGACGAATGTCAAAGTTTTGAATCAAAACGAAACAATGAACGGTCAAAGTATTGTCAAATAACGAACAACTAGATGTCAATTAAATGACAAATGACTTTTATTTCTGTAAATAAATATGTTATACCGGCTTCCCACGGTGCGTGATAGCACGCACCGCGACACACGAGCTCGCACCGACGCACCATGGGAAGAGACTCGTCCGTGGTAACGCGGACGCGTGCGGAGCGGTGCGCCGTATCCACATCACACACCCTCATAATGTGGCTTCCCACGGTGCGTGATTTTACGGATGATATCACGCACAGGCGGTGCGCGCTACCACGCACTGTGGGAAGCCAGCTTTAGAGACACTTTTACACGTCAATTTAATGTTCCATGTTAGGTTAAAAAAGGTTAGATAGAATTTTGCAAAAAAATAAATACAAAAAGGTAATTTGAAAACTGAAAAAAAAAAAGTTTGTTTAAGAATAAATGGCGCCGGCATTTCCTATCCGACTAGCTCTGAGAAGAAAAGCCGAAACAAACTCAGAGGTCAAAGTCTCTTTCAAAGTCCACACATTATAGTAAAAAACTATGCGAGTGTAACAATGTAGGGCAACGTCTGGAATGGCCTTTTGAGGAAAGAGCCATAGCAGCTTTGAGCTGACGGCACGCTTGCATCAGCCATCGTGTAGTTCAACCTTATTTTAGGGAGCCGATGCACGACGCCACCAACCAGCAAGACATTTGCGTAGGTCACAAGAAATACTCAAAACCGCAAAACACTTATGAAATTCAAGTATGATACTAGCCTACATGGTACCTACTCACATTCACTATAAAAAATAACGTCAATATAATATTAACATTTGGGAGTAGGGTAAACGAAAGACAAAATGACAAATCGCGAAAATCGAATCTTTTTCGTGGTTAGGAAACGTGCGATTCGTCAGCAGAAAGCTCGTAGTTCTATTTTCGTCGAAGGCCCCCTGATACATGCATCATGTTCGTGAACGGGCGCCGTCAGTTGGGACTGGTCATCTCTAATCTGTCATGGCAAATGAATTGTAGGTACTCTCGCATGTCATGATCTTAAATTGTTCTCACATTTTGCTTATTCACAATGTAACCAATTTTTTGAGAATATTTGATCCAATATTACTCTTATAACCTCTATAATACAACTCTGAATATCTGATAGACAGGAAGACACTACTAAAATTCCTCCTCGCTTCCAAAGAAACATGACACATAAATCATTCACCAAAACATCGACAAAGGCAATAGATTCACAGCAGGCTTTTCACACAGCTACTTCCAAGATGGCGACGAACCCTGAACGCCGAACTTACGGCCGCCCCCTGAATTATTCAGGAGTCTTTATTATTTATCTTACGCTGTATTATTTGGCCGCCAGCTTTGAGAGTCGATGATAAAATTAAAATTTTATGAAACTGCCACACGGGTAAGTAAGGTTGAAACTTGTTGAGAGGTTAAAATGTATTATTAAGGTAAAATGGAGGGTAAGGTGGAGATTTAAGCTTCCTGATGCGGAAATTGTGACTTCCTGTGACGTGAGATAAGATCCTTTTTCTTTTTGCAGAAGTTAATGCACATACCGTAAGTACCTCCGGTGCAACACTGTCACTTTTGTAATATTTCAAAAAATGAGCTTAGATTTATTATGTGGCCCGGTCCCGTTTTACCCTTTGGGTACGGAACCCTAAAAACGGAACTCTTTACTTACTTATTGGATCAATAAAAAAAAGTCCGTCTGTTTGTCGGTCTGCCAAGACCCTTTTTACTCGACTACGGCGAAGCCAAAAGCAAGGGTAATGATTTTGACAGTCTATGATGTACCTATGTATGTTCCACCGTAGCGCCTAAACTACTGAACCGATTTTAATGAATGAGGTGTCAATAGATTCGTAATAATGGCCCGGGTAACATAGGGTATATAAATATTATAAAAAATGTATATGACGGAATTTACACCTAAGATTCTAACCTCGAAAAAATTAAACTGAGATAGTCATCACGTGTTTGGTATCAAAAGAAAGGCACGGCTAGTGTATATGCCCGATCGGGAAAATGAAAAGTATTAAATAAAAAATAAAGTTGAAAAATCTATAACCTGACTACGTAAAAAAAGGGGTCTAAAAAGGACGAAACGAGAAAATAATTCAAATAGAAATCCAGAAATGCATAGGTACAAAAATGGTCAAGGTAGAGCCGTGATCGGTAGTGACCACGATACTAGAATGATAGATTATCAAGTACTTAGTACTTACATAACACAACCACGTAAAACAAGCGTAGACCCTTGTCACACAGACGATTTCCGTCTACGGAGTTACTACACTCGGGAGCAAAGATTACGGTTCACCAACATATTATAATCTTAATATCTCAGAAATTAAGAATGATAACGTATTCAAATAAAAATGTTTCATAGACTATTTAAGAAATTTTAATAATTTTATTTGAGTAGTATTAAATAGTTTATAAAATACTTTTTGTTTGAATATACAATACGGCCGACGTACATTCAGCTGCACTAATGGGTTACCCCCCTCAAGAACAAACTTGTTCGTGAGAGGAGTAACCAGTTGGTGCAGCTGACTGTACCTTGGTGAGTCTGAAGTTGGTTGTTTGGCTGCGTAATGAATCTTTTACAAACGAATTTGTCTACTGCGCAGCTAATCAGCTAACTTCAGACTCGCCAAGATACGTCAGCCGTATTGTACGGGACTAGTCATAAAAGAGCACAGGGCGCGCGCCCAGTTTGCTGCGTTTTGGGCGCCCGTCGAGCGCGCGTTTGACGCTGAACGATCCTCCGCTCAGCGTCAAACGCAACAAAATGTCCATATTTTTGCTGTTGTTTTTAAACCATCACCATGCTTTGTGCTGTTTTTTTTAACTTTTTGATTGATGTAGAGTAAACGACAAGGAAAAATAGTAAAAAGGAAAGTGCGCGCGTTTGAAACGCTCGACGGACGTCGGGCGCTTGTTGTAATCTGTTGCATAGAAATTCATACAATTTTAATAAGCGCCCGAAACGCAGCGTTCTTTGCGCGCATCTCAGGCGTTTGTTAATAACTTGTCCCTGAGCTGGCATTCTTAGTTTCCGAGATATTAAAGTTTGTGTTGGTGACCCACATTCATTGCTCCCGAGTGTATTTACGGTTTAATCGGATGCGAAACTTTTCACACTTCATCGGTTTGTGTCTAACCTTATAAACCCCCCGGAATCGTTTGTACGGAAACTGTTTGTGTGTAACATCGCCTCGCCTCTTGACCAGCGCATTTCAAATGATAAATGATATTTATTTCTGTAAATACATCTGTTATATACACTTTTATTAGTCAATGTAATGTTTTTTTTAAGACTAGATGGCGCCGGCTTTTTTTTTTGACTATTTCTGAGAAGAGAAGCCGAAATAAACAAACTTAGAGGTCTAGGTTTCTTTTAAAGTCCAGACATTGTGGTATAAAACCACATGAATAAATAAACCGAGATAAAACTATGGGAGTGTACAACGTAGGACAATGTAGGGTAACACGTCTGGAATCGGTGGTGACCTCTCGCTTCCGGCCGTGGTTCTGTCCATGGTCGGGAGCGAGAGTGCGTGGGAAGCCGTCGCCTCCTTCTGCGAGGAGGTGATGGCGACCAAGGAGGGAGCGGAGAGGGAGAGAGAGGCAGCTGCCACTCTCCCTTCCCGCGCAAGACGCACCGGGCGCCGGAGGGCGCGCGACGATCTCCGGCCACCGCAGTGTGTGGCCTGCGGGCGGCGGGTTAGGGGACCCGTCGCCCGACCAGTAACAGGCCCGAGAAGGAGGCGCGCTGTGTTCCGTGCGCGCCTCTCAGGACGACGTGGGGCAAGGCCCCACAGACGAGGAGATCCGCCAGGGGCTGGCGGACCGCGGCCTGTCGGGGTCGCGATGCATGCAGCTGCGAATCCCGCGACCTCGTCCAAGGGTCAGGAGAAGGAACACCGTGGGTTTTTAGCCGGTAAGAGTCCGGCAAACCCCTTCGCCTTCCCCGGGCGAAGGGCATCCATGAGGATTGTCTGGAATGGCCTTTTGTGGAAAGAGCCATAGCAGGTTTGAATTGACCTCTCCCATCAGAAGATGATGGCACAAACGCATTTTTTTTGTATCGTCCTGTAACCTTCGGATACTCTTCGCCCCGGGAATGCAAATCGTTATGCCGATTTAGGCCGTAATATTTAGGCCTCTAAAAACCCACGGTGTTCCTTCTCCTGACCTTTGGGCGGGGTCACGGGATTCGAGGCTGCATGCACCGCGATCCTGGCAGGCCTCGGTTCGCCAACCCCTGGCGGACATCTTCTTCTGTGGGGCCTTGCCCCAGTCCTTCTGAAAGGCGCGCGGAATACTGCGCGCCGCCTTCTTTAGCTTGCTAATTACTGGTCGGGTGACGAATCACCTAACCCGCCGGCCGCAGGCCAGGCACTACATTGGTTGGAGATCGTCGCGTGCCCTCCGGCGCCCGGTGCGTCTGACGCGGAAAGGGAGAGTAGCAGCCGCCCTTTACACTCCCTCTTTGGTGCATTAACTCCTCGCAAAAGGAGGCGACGGCTTCCCACGCACTCTGACTCTCAACCATGGAGAGAACCACAGCCGGAAGCTAGAGGTAGCCATCGTATAGCTCAACCTTATTTTACCTTACAAGTAGGTACTTAGCCTACTTGCAACATTAAGTATTTACTCTGTAAACTATGACTGCTCTGTGCAGCGCTCAACAAAAACAACTAGCAGCTTCTGTTTTGTTTATTACTCTGCAACAACTGTAATATTGAACGCGAATTGTGTTTTTTAACTCTATTTTGCTTTCAACGTGTACAGCAATTTATTTAAAAGCATTTTACAAATATTTATTAGGTTATGGATCGTATGGTATATTTTTTATTAATAGAGATGTCTGTAACTATTAGATTTTCTACTAAACTGTTATGGGTATCGATAAAGTGTCACTGTTTTATAAAAAGAAGTGTGTTGCAAGGATTTCCCGTACCGAAGGACCAATAAAAATAATGATATGTGACGGATTATGCCGTGACTACTTAATTCCGTAAATCGCTTCCCAACTAACATTTTAGCGTTAAGACAAGCTGTAGTGGACCTGTATATCGGTTCTGCTTAGATATTAAAGTGTTAGTGTAGATCTTACAAGAGAGTTATAGAGTGTAATAACACCTTTATATCTTCGATTTTGGCGCAAAATTTTGCAGGTGAAGTCTGTATAGACCCTTTAGAGTGGTTCTATATGTATAACCTTTAGTAGGTGTGTTTGAGAGGTGTTATAAGATCGTCGGTTTCCGCTTGAAACTTTATTGCACCTTTATATTGAAGTTAATTGATACCTTGAGTTACATAAAACATCTATATCGGTGTCAGATAGAACTTGGATCGGTATTTTGATACCTAATAACTCATTTGTAGTGTTTTCGGTGTCAAAAGCAAATAGTAAAAGCTTTAAAGTCTTAAAATTATTTAATTTGTCGAGTTATTATTAGTGAGTGAAAATTTCAACTGTCTAACTATCACGGTTCGTGAGATACAGTCTGGTGACAGACGGATAGACAGACGGAAAGACGTGCGGCGCGGTGCGAAGCGAAGCGAACGCGATCAGTTGGCTTGATATTTTCGCGCAAACTGGATGCGGTGCCGTACAGTGCTACTGAATGACGGCGCCGCGCGGAGGGCGGTTCGCGAGCTCGTAGGACAAAGCCGCCGCTTCGCACCGCATCGCATTGAATTCGCGTGTCACCGCATCGGATCGCTTCGCAATTCGTCCCGAGTAGCCATACTGCATACTTGGGACATAATCTCCGCCCCTACATAATTTTGACATTTCATAGGACCTGTCAAATGTATGGGCGTTGACCCACTGTATGTAGTAAGTAGGTACATTGTGGTAAAAGTTAGATCATAAATCACTAAAAAGCCGACTACAAAAATATTAAACGACTATAATATTAAGACAGTTAGTAAGGGCATGTTCTACATTCGTGCCCTTGACCCGATGGACCCGGTTACCCGGGCACGGTGGGCATGGCGGGCATCTGTTTGTCTCTGAGAATTTGTTCCGCCAATTATTAATTAGTTATTGATTTTATGCGCGTAGATAGGCTTTTGTTTAATACGGAGTGAAGTGAATGTTGTGTTTTCTTATACTTATTAAGGCTGGCGTCTACTAGGCTCGCCGAGTCGAGTCGAATAGAATCGCATTAAGGGTCCTCTCGGAAAAAAAGCGTGCAGTAGAAGCAACTTTTCGTCGGCATTTACAGAGAAAATATATCTGAAAAAATAGGTAGTAATCTACAGGATATGATACGTAACTTGGACTTGCCAGATTTTTTATATCGGCATCACATAATAAGAAAAAACCACCAAATCACCTCCAAATCGTTGAGATGAAACCATTTTACTCCTAAATTATTATCAAAAGACTATAAAAAAATATCTTCTGCTTTGCAGTACAAAGGGCAATAACTTGGACTTGTTACTTTTTTTAAATATGTATTAGTTTCATTATATTAAATTAAAAATGCATTAAATTACAGATTGCGTCTATGTCACACTCGCACTCGTCCCGTGTCGTCTCGTTTGGGTACGGTCCCTAAAAGAAAAAGTTATATCGTTTTCGAGTTTCAAAGTTTCATACACTGATCCTATCATTAATTTGTTCCCGGTTTGACTTTGAATTTCGGGACATCTATACTAATATTATAAAGAGGTAGAATTTGTTTGTTTGTTTGTATGTAGGAGGTAATCTCCGAAACTACTCATCCGATTTCGAAAATTCTTTCACCAATAAGAAGCTACGTTATCCCTGAGTGCTATAGGCTATATTTTAGTATCAAAAAATTAGGTATCCGCAAATAAATTGCAATAATTTAACCCAAGGTATCAAAAATTGGCTTATCTATACTAATATTATAAAGAGGTAGAATTTGTTTGTTTGTTTGTATGTGGGATGTAATCTTTAATATAAATTAACGCGAGAGAAGCCGCGGGCAAAAGCTAGTTTTGTATATTTAAGAGGTTTTGTAGATTTATTATCTCGGGAACCACAAAGCACATATCATCATTCTGCAATAATCCTGCACTTTAATTACAGCTATAAAGTGCACAATTTACCTTACATCTACATAATATGTAGGTACACCGCAAACATTAGGTACGCCGTCTCCCTAACAACGTGTTTACCCTGCGGCTAACCGATGTAATATTCACCGCGGTGCATATGCACAGGGTGTAGCGAGATAGTTGCTATAGCTCCACTGCATAAGGCTGAAAATCCACCAGAGCTGTGCGCGGAAAATGTGTGGTGCGAAAATGTGTAGTGAGGATGTGAAACGGTGTGACCCTATCCACCAGAGCTGTGCGAGGAATGTGTAATGTGTTAATGTGTAATGTGTTAATGTGTAATGTGTTAATGTGTACAAATTAGCGATGTGAGGATAGGTAGTGGACTCTTTTTTTTTTACCCCGCTGCCCCGTGACCCTAACCGCGGCCGCACCGCGCAGCGCCGCCCCCGCCCCTCGCCCCGTACCGCTGCCAGTGTCTGCAGCCCCGGCAAAACCGAAACGTGGGGATTTCGCTAGCGTCACCACGAGCGCCCCTACCAGTACGAAGCCTATGCCAGAAAAGGCGCCGAAAAAGGCTGAAAATGAGGATGGTTTCGTGACGGTGCAAAAGAAGTGCCGTCAGAGAAACAAAAAGAACTGCTGCGGCACGGCTCCTGCGGAGCCGAATATGACGTTTCGTGCCGCAGTGCCGAACACTCCGGTGTACATCTCCCGCATACACTACACCACTAATGCGGAGGACATCGTGGAGTATGTACGCCAAAAGGCCAAGTCCTTGGTGAGAGTGTAGCTGCTGGAATTGCGCCGTAACGCCAACTTCAAGGCGTTTGTGGTGCGAGTACCAAAGTGTCTTCTGCACCTCGTCATGGAGGAGAACTTTTGGCCCGAGGGAGTGGTGTTCCGTCGCTTCCGCGGACAAGTGCCACACAATCGCACAACGACAGTGCTTAAGTGAAGTTTTATAATATTGTATTAGTTTATAATTATGTTTTGTTTTTATTATTTATGTATTAGTTCTCTATGGGCCAAGTTGCCTGAAATAAAGGATATTATTATTATTATATTTTCGAATATGAGGGAGAATAATACACATTCCTAGCAACACATTTTTCTCAACACATTCCTCACAAAACATTCCTCGCAACATATCCCTCGCTCGCATTTCTTGCTTGTTTTGTATGAACAAAAACCTCGCACCACTAAGCCCATATCCACCAGAGCTGCGTAGAGTGAAGCTAGGTAAATGAAGTGATTCTATTGGTGCTTACAAAACACATTCCTCGCTACGCAGCTTAGCACAGCTCAGGTGGATGCTCGGCCTAACTGTTAGCGAGGCGAGCGCGGGTCACGGCCGAAGTTAATCCTTGTTTGTGTAGTAAGTTATTTAGTAGGTACCTACAATATACTATACTACGTACTATGACATCGATCTGCACGTGGCAAGACTTGCGGTTTGATCGATTTGTGAGGTTAAGCTGTACTTGCCGCGGTCTATTCGTGGATGGGTGGACATTCTTTATACATCGCTGCGTCGGATTTGGTTCCGGTTGTCGAATGAATTGCTAATTAGAGTCGTCATGAGTAGTCCGACGCATGGACCGGTATTGCCCGGTAATGCCTTACCGAAGAAATCACGCACTGCATCCGATCCGGATCCGTGAAAATACGTTTGTAAAAACTCGGCCGAATTCGGATATTGCTTTTCGCACTGCATCTGACCCGAATTCGTGAAAATACGGATCTAGAGTCTAAAAATCTCGGACAGAATTCGGATATTGCTTACGCACTAATCCGATCTCTGATCCAAATCCAAGCAATTCAGGGGCCATCTTTGGCATATGTCCGATTTGAATCCGAGGTAATGCAAAAGCGTTCATACAAACAGTACTACGGCTACTTCGGTCCGTCAATATTTCTCCCGAATTGGAGACTCACGGATGACGGAGAGAAATCGGATGAGGGAAGTCGGATCTAGTGCGTAAACTACCATACATATAGTTCTATGATTACTTCGGAACGTATTTTCACGGATTCGAATCGAATGCAGTGAGTAACCGCTCTGACGTATAATCTTTAAAAAATACAATAAACCAACAAAAAGTTGCATTTACTTATGTTTTTTGTGTACCTTCCCTATCTTTTCATCCATAGATAGGTACTACGAGTATAAGTAGAGCTGATATGTGATAATACTAAATAACATGATGCGCGTTGCATTGCGTTGCGTTGCGAGTAACGGTAAACGGACTTATGGTAACGGAAGTGGAATTTAACGAAAGTCAATAAGACCGTAAAGCTGTTAAAAGGTTTTCTATCCAGCTTTGCATAAATCCATAGCTAGTTAGAAGCCGATCTCTACATAGTTGGGAAAGCCAAGGTAGACAGAGAAGATAGACACAAAAATTTATTTGTATACCGTAGAACGGAGTTACTTTGATCAATTTTTTGAGCTTCATGTGTTTGTATCTTATTTATTTTCACTTTTAGCTGCTACATCAAAAATGTTTCATATACCTAGACTGAATTAACTGAGATATACAAAAACACACAGACTAGATAAAAAAAATACAGAGCATAGTTTTCGATAAAAAAAGGAGAAGTTTCCTTATCAAAGTCGGACCGTAGGCTTTTACTTTGATAATAATCCCTGTTTTATCATTCAGTGTCAACGTAGCCCAAATTAGGACTCGAATTTTGTACATAATCAGGGGTATGATTTAGTATTTTTTTATCTTTGCCATCTAACTTCGCAGACACCTCTATACCGTATGGTAAAATAGGAAAACTATCAATGTTGCCTGTACAGTTAAGATAAAATGCATAAGTTCCATTTTTACAGAGATATAGACCAAATGCTTTATTTTTAGTAACTATCAATGTCGCCCATTGATATCAAAGTAACCCCAATCGCTGAATACCTACCATCGAAGTCATTGGTAGGACATTACTAGCGGCTAGCATAACAATGATTGCATTCCTACATCACAAACACATTCCGTTTCACTTTGTTATTTGATCACAAAGCGAGTCAAAACAATAGACGGCGTGAATCATAAAGGTCAATTTCGCAGTCGCTTTGAAGACCATACATCGAATTTCCAAAACAAAACTGCATTCACAGTTGAAAATACTCATTCACGTATCGTGCGAAAATGCCGTTTGTAGTCAAAGTGAGTACAGTACTGAGAATTTGAGTATTCTTCTGAAAGTTTAAACTATCGATTTACAAGGTTAGTCGTAAAGGGGGTACCTATCCGAGTACCACATAAAGTATCATGAGGACTCTTTTAAAGCAAGTCTTAAATAGGAATAGCTGTTCAAAGATATCACAAAAAATACGCTAAGATCTACCTATCCTCAGATATGATCGGAAGTGTTTACATTTTAGGTTATATTTGAGGTGTGACGGTGGTAGTGGTGGCGACTAGCGGGGTGCGCCTATAAAAGGGTCGGCACGCTGCACTTCGACCTCTCCCTCCATCCGAACCCCCTAGTCGCCGCAGCGGCCGACTACATTCCCTCTCTCATAAGTAAAGTTCGCCGTCCCAGGCACACACTTCTAGAACCCGATGACGAAATAACCCTCCTCCAGGAGGCGAGTAAATCGACCAGCACAATACACAACGTCCGCCGCCGTCCAGCATACCGTCCTCGCCGACGAGGCCCGTCGCGACGTCCCACCGCCGCCGGTCACGATCCACCGAGCTCTCCGGTCGTAGAGCCGGTCGTCTCTTTAAACTCCGCAGTCACACCGATAATTCAGCCCTCATCAAGCTGTCCCCCCCCCCCCCCCTATGTCCACGCCAGCAACGCCCTAAGCCGAGGTCCGAGTCCCACTAGGGGTCGCCCTTAGTGCTGTTGTTGCAGGTAGTCATGATGTTAGTGTAGTTACAAGTAGTTAGCTTAGGTTAAGTATTTTACTTCCCCCCATTGGCTGGAAACCCTTCAGGTCTCGCCAATAACTGCCCGGTTACGTAGAAACCGTCCCCTGGGACGACCTACAGCAATCAAATAGAAAAAAAAAAAAACTTCGACCTCTCACGCGCCTCAGCAGCCGCTTAGTTAAGTACTATCTACTACACCTGAAGACCCTGGACTCCTCGTGTCGTATTGTCTAAGAACCACGCCCTGTAAACTAATCTGATTTTGTAACTGTTATAAAATATATTATTGTATGGTTAAAAGTGTTTTCCTTAACATTCTTATGTAAGTACACTCATGCTAAACTGCTTCTGCTTCTTGCTAGATTCTGATTTTATGTGCACATGCTTGTTAAGAGTTGACTCCTCAAGCCACCCTTAACCCGTTAAGCGTGACAGAGAACTCGAATTAGAAGCTCAATTTTCTGAATTCGTAACTCAAGCAGGAGTGAAGAATTTTTGACAAAATTAAAATAATTTTCCAAGGAAAAGTATTTTTTAGAATTTTGAAATTTTAACACTTTCTTTAAAACAGTCATCAGTGATAATTTAAGTGGCCCGCGAATTAGTATACCCCCTGTCCGACTTGTATGTATTTTTTTTATTTGATTGGTATAGAACATAATAAAAAAATACGCAAAATTCGAAGTTCTACGAAATCTGTTCAATATACGCAATAAACGATACTGAGTAACCTCACATAATTCGTAGAGTTAATTTTTTAACATTCTGTATACGTAAAGCGTAAGCATTACCATTAGGTACTTGCATAGGTATTCAGCTGCAAAGGTATATACTAAGTACATAGACAAGTACAGGTATGTAGAGTAACTCGGAGCGCTATGTAGGTACAGTAGTAGTTCATAGAACAAGGTACAATTCACGGGCTTTATTTAGGGTTGCCATCCGTCCGGGTTTCCCCGGATTTGTCCTAGTTTAGAGGGCATCCGGGGAGCGACCGGGCAGGACTTCATATTATGTAGTCCGGGTTTAAAAATATTAAGTTTTGGGCCGCCCGCGACACACGCACTGACCAACGAACCGACTCGCTAAACAAATGTTTTTATTACACTAACTACGTTTAAAAAAAACCTGTTGACATGTCCGGGTTCTGGGCTCTAAAATCCGGGGTTTTCACGCGTCTTGTCCTGGTTGCCAAATTTTAAAGATGGCAACCCTAGCTTTATTAAACTGAGCAGCTACCGGTCTACTACTATACTACCGGTATGGTATATGGTAGGTGCAAGGGAGGCCTTTGTTGACTGTTGATACTGACCATATAAAAGACCAAGGAAATTAGGTCCCTGAATATCTAGCCTCTTCAGCAGACATAAGAAGATAACATTAGAACTTTTACACATATGCAAATTCACAGGTTGTCCCGAAACTCAACGTCAAGTCGGAAACGACTAATAGGGCACTTTATGGCAGTTCAGATTATTACGGTATTTTATTTCTGAGTAATTTTAGCTCTCTGTGTTAACTGATTGCGCGGACCGATATTGCGCTAGTCGTGCCCGCCAGCTATGTTGCAATGATTTCATTAATTTATGCGCGGCATCGAAAAGCAACACAAAAAAAACATGTTTTTTTTTGCTTATTTTTTTATTGAAACCTTTCAGGAGGTTTAGATACGATCACTTAACACAAAGTTTTTTTTTATTTTTAGGTCTTTATCCCTTGCAGGGTTAATTTATTTATACCAATAATAGATCATGGTGGTTTTAAGGAATTACATGAATTCATTTAAATCCTGTAATCATCATCTGCCTAGCTTTTTCCCAACTATGTTGGGGTCGGCTTCCAGTCGAACCGGATGCAGCTGAATATCAGTATTTTACATGGAGCGACTGCCTATCAGACCTCCACAACCCAGTAACTGGGTAATACGATACTCTTGGTAAGACTGGTTGTCAGACTTTCTGGCTTCTGACCAACAGTAACGACTGTCAAAGATCTACAAATGACAGCCGGGACCAACGGCTTTACGTGCTTTCCGAGGCAAGGAGGAAACTCGCTGTGGTAAATGGTCACCCATCCACAGACCAAACTCAGCAAGCGTGACTTAACCCGGAAGATCGATCTATGCGGCTGTAATTATTTAGCCACGAGCTCCTCCTCCTTTTAATTTAAATCCTGTAATATAGGTCAGGTAATAACAGCTATAACTGTTAAACTGATCGATTGCAATTAACTCTACTCTCATAGGAATCAGGATTACGCCATATTCGTTTTATAGGTCATAGGATATTGCTACTGCGCATTCATCTAGTGTAATTCCTTATAGCCTCTCACGACACATGTTAGAGGAGATAGCATGACTTACTTTCAAACAATCAAATATTTAATTTAATTTTATAGCATAAATATTTAGATATAAATAAGACAGTTGTACACTGGAGTTTGCCCTCAACTACACTATCAATCTCTCTATCACTCAAAGGTTTGCTGGTAGAAAACTCATTTTTGAGTTAAGCTCGCCTTTGTACATGACTTCACTAAATTGTAATTTTGTTATTGTAATTTTCTTGTGTACAATAAAGAATAACGCGGCATTCTACGTGAGCAATCTAAAAGCGACGCGAAGCGGCGCGGCGCGACGCGAAAACAACAAACAGTCGATACCTATTGAAGTGGCCTACGTGACCAAACGCACGTGGAGTGCGGTGCGACGCGGCGCGAATCGAAGCGAACGCGATCAGTTGGCTTGATATCTTCGCGCGAACTGGATGCGGTGCCGTACAGTGCTACTGAAAGACGGCGGTGCGCGGCGGACGGTTCGCGAGCCCGTAGGACAAAGCCGCCGCATCGCATTGGATTCGCGTGTCACCGCATCGGATCGCTTCGCAATTCGCGTCGCTTTGAACCGCCTACGTAAGACGCCGCGTAAGAACCAAATATTTTATATCCCTGTTTAATGCATTGGCAATGCATATAGCGAGTAGCCGGTTTTGCTGAAGAAGAAGAATAAAAAGCCAGAAAAGGCGCATTTGCAGAAAGCGTAGGTAAAAAGTTAAATTATGATAAGCGGATGGCCCACACACTTAGCGTATTTATTTTCAAGTTAGGTCAATTCAAATATTTTGACCGTAGGGGGATCTATTTGACCGCTAATGTCTGCTGTCAAGCGATTTGGGTCGACTCACCATAATGACCGACAGTAAATTGACAGATGGAAAACAAACCTTCTTTTCACACCGTTACATAGGTCCAGAAAAAAAAAAAACAAAAAAAAAACATTTTTTTTCTTTTCCCGTGCATACTCCAGACATTTTTTTTAATTTCACATCTGATGATGATCATGTAGAAGAGAGATATTTTGCATTACCCATTATTACGCCTATTTTTTATCCAACGTCCGTTAAGTACAATAGTACTAGTAGTACTTCCCACAACACAAGTGCGCAGGCACTATAAACTAGGCGCCAAGCGGTCTATCGGGTCAGGGCTGCGCTTCATCCTCGTTTGTTTACATCAACTTACTACCGTGACCCAAAGACAAACAACGCTGCTGAATGCTGAAGCAACAGTTACGTTTAGAACATTTTTTAGGAGTGAGAGAGCATTGCCATAATCTTCATGTTATAATAAGTAACAGTAACTATGTAGGTACTAGCAGATTCACATAACACACACACAAATTATGTATAGGAATTCACTGACTGATATTCGTGGAGGATAAAGGTCCCACATGAAAACCAGCCCCAAGTACTTGCCAATAAGCTGATCTGGATACCTGTTTGTACCAGCCGTGAGACACAACAAAATTATGATTATGTTGATATAAGTATACTATACACCGTGGACCTGAGGTACCCGAAAGATTTTAATCACGTCTTTCTGATGGTATTATGAGTCAAAATGTTATATCAACGAAAGTGCAATTAAGTCATTTTTTTTTTGTTTTTCCTTACTTAATAAATCAATTAACTTTAGTACATCCTTGTAAACAACACCTTAGGTTGAACTGGCAACATCTATAAATTATCGTGTGAGTGGATAAGAAACTTCTCAATTCACAACCCTCCCCGACAAATAAAACATACGGCGAGAGGGGTATGGTATAACAAAAGTCGCAACGCCGCGTTCATAGGACTTGTTACCGTAGATCAAAGATATTTTTCGATTTGTGAATTTCCGTAAATAATTAATATTTCGAAAATTAAGCTTTATTCAACAAACTATGGGCTCCCACACAAAACTGCGATGCGATGCGATGCGACGCCGCATAGCAGTAAAATGTGGTGGTATGGTTCCATGTAGCTCGCAGATTTTTGCGATGCGATGCGATTTCGCAGTTTTGTGTGGGAGCCCTATATCGTAGCTTTTCGTGTCCAATAATAATTAGGCATCGGAATCGAAGGTTAAAATCTTTCGGATACCTCGAGCCCACGGTGTATATTATGATATGCTTATACACTTATACAGGGGTGCATGAAAAGAGCTTCCACGAGTGACGATACTTAAGTACTTCCGGCGCACCCTGGGCAGTCAGCTCCGCTACCAACCTTGCTGACTGACTAATCTTTTCACCACAGCATGAGCTGTTTTCGTACAGCTCAAGCTGACACGAGAGAAGAAGTATTTATATGATGTTTTTCTTCCTGTTGTTCTACGTATGCATGTTGTGGTTGCGGAATTTGTTCGAAAGAGTTACCGCGGCCCTGGAACGCAAAGAGCATTAGGAGGAACACGGATGGGCTTTAGTAAGTAAGAGTCTGACACTCTCTTCCGCTTTGCTCAGAGCGCAAGAAGTTATATGATGATTTCCGATACGAAAAAAGAAAAAAAATGCATGTTGTGTCACTTTGTACTGTATCCAAATAAAATTTTCATTCATTCAAGTGTGGAGCTAGGTAGTTGATAATCGCAGTTTATTGTTAGAGCCCAAATACACGTCCGATACTTGCCTCCGATAGTCGGTTCCGATAGTCTGATCAGGCTATCTGAAGGCCTCCGCGTCATACATTTGTTTGAACATGAATTACACGTACGATCAGACTATCGGATCGGATATCAGAATCGTAAGCATCGTCCGGGCGTCGTCGTCATACACGTACGTGTATTTCATGAATCCGATCAGATAGTCGGATCCGGCTCCCGGAAGCAACTATCGGACGTGTATTATGACCCTTATGTAGCACCCTTCAGACATTTGTTATTTATTTTAATAGTATTACAATAAAAGCCTGCATTTGTCCCACTACAGGGCAAAGGCCTCTTCTTATTCAGAAAAGAAACAAGCATTAATCACTTCGCTTACTTACAGCGGTTACGTACTGCATCCGATCCGGATCCGTGAAAATACGGATATAAAAACTCGGACCGAATTCGGATATTGCTTTTCGCACTGCATCCGATCCGAATACGTGAAAATAAGGATCTATAGTTTAAAAATCTCGGACCGAATTCGGATATTGCTTATGCACTAATCCGGTCTCTGATCCAAATCCAAGCAATTCAGGGGCCATCTTTGGCATTTGTCCGATTTGAATCCGAGGTAATGCGAAAGCGTTCACACAAACAGTACTACGGCTACTTCGGTCCGTGAATATTTCTTCCGGATTGGAGACTCACGGATAACGGAGAGGAATCGGATGACGGGAGTCGGATCTAGTGCGTAAACTACCATAAAAATAGTTCTATGACCACTTCGGAACGTATTTTCACGGATTCGGATCGGATTCAGTGCGTAACCGCTCTTACTGCGGGTTGGCGATTTCAAATAGTCCAGGGGCCCATTTGATGAAACAACTCTGCAAGTCTAGAACATACTTTGATACATAAATTCAGCTGAATAGTTCCAAAACATGGAGTGCAGACAGAGAAGTTACAGAGAAGTTTCATCAAATGGATCCCCGGTGCCCTTACGAGGTTTTCCTTCACTGGATGCAAGTGTCTTAGATTACAATACAAATTATATGTAATTTGAAAAAGTCCCATTGACAACATGTTTTGAAGTCGGAAGAGGCGGGTCTGAATCCAGCACGACGGTGATTTTGATGATTTATTAAATATTTAATGTTATGTTTCATGCTATCTCTGTTTTCCTCACCGAGAAAGTGTCAGAATAATTCGCTTCGAGAAACTATTCAGTATTTTACGACACCCACGGGTCGGAGGTTGCCTGGTCTATAAATATTTCCCGGGAAGTAGTGGTATAGCACTACATACCCGGTCTCTCGGCTTTACTTCAATAATTGTAAGCAGGGTTGCCCGGTACCCCAGTTTTCACCAAAAAAGCCGATTTTTTGGTCAGTCAAAAACATACAACATCGAAAATCCGGTGAATACCCCGTGTTCGGCTGTCTAAGTGTCCGTTCACACAGACCGGCTCGGAGAGCATCGGACGGCGCTCTTCTTTTCACACAGACCGGCGCAGGTGATACGCTCATAACTGGCCAGAGCCGGCCAAGCCGTTTCACATAGACCGGCTGCAAGAGTACTGTTAAAGCGGATGCGCTCGGAGCCGGACGGATGCGTTCGGAGCCGAGCGGTTGCTCTACAAGGGCGGTTTACCTCCAGTTTCGCGCAGTTTAAGTTTTGTTACTGATGTGTTAATTCGTGTGCTTTTAAATTGAGAGATGAATTTAGGTAGCTCTGATGCAGAAATATATTTGTAACAAGATTATTTGAAGCAGAAATAAACAAACGAAAGCGCAAATGGAGAGAAATACATATTTTTAACCCTTAAAGCGGAGGGAGAGGACGCAATCGGAGCCGCTCGGCTACGCGAGCGCAAAAGAGCACGCAAACGGAGGCGTTGGGCTACGCGAGCGCGAAAGAGCACGCAAACGGAGGCGTTGGGCTACGCGAGCGCTGAAGAGCACGCAAACGGAGGCGTTGGGCTACGCGAGCGCTGAAGAGCACGCAAACGGAGGCGTTGGGCTACGCGAGCGCTGAAGAGCACGCAAACGGAGGCGTTGGGCTACGCGAGCGCGAAAGAGCACGCAAACGGAGGCGTTGGGCTACGCGAGCGCGAAAGAGCACGCAAACGGAGGCGTTGGGCTACGCGAGCGCTGAAGAGCACGCAAACGGAGGCGTTGGGCTACGCGAGCGCTGAAGAGCACGCAAACGGAGGCGTTGGGCTACGCGAGCGCTGAAGAGCACGCAAACGGAGGCGTTGGGCTACGCGAGCGCTGAAGAGCACGCAAACGGAGGAGTTGGGCTACGCGAGCGCTGAAGAGCACGCAAACGGAGGCGTTGGGCTACGCGAGCGCGAAAGAGCACGCAAACGGAGGTACACTGAGCGCGTTAGGTCGGCTCTTAAGCATTCTCATTTAAATAAGAAGTGAATAGAAAAAAATCAACCGTATTTCAATGACCCACAACTCTTTTTTAAACGCGTTATAAATGTACTCTCTTCTCCGAGCCGGTCTGTGTGAACGGACACTAACCAATCTGACAACCCTGATTGTAAAGTACGATTCACACCTAGCAAAGCACATCGAAATCGGATGCACGCGCAATTTACAATACGTACAATAAACAGAATGATAAATGATATTTATTTCTGTAAATAAATCTGTTACAGACACTTTTACAAGTCAATGTAAGTTTTTTTTAAGACTAGATGGCGCCGGCATTTCCTATCTGACTCGCTCTGAGAAGAAAAGCCGAAACAAACTCAGAGGTCAACGTCTCTTTTAAAGTCCAGACATTGTGGTATAAAACTATGCGAGTGTAACAATGTAGGGCAACGTTTGGAATGGCCTTTTGAGGAAAGAGCCATAGCAGGTTTGAGTTGACCTGTCCCAACTGACGGCACGCATGCATCAGCCATCGTGTAGCTCAACCTTATTTTAGGAAGCTTAACGACCCGACGCACGACGACACCAATCAGCCGGACATTTGCGTAGGTCACAAAAATGATTCTGACAACCCTGATTGTAAGATACGATTCACACCTAGCAAAGCACATCGAAGCGGATGCACGCGCAATTTACAATAGGTACAATAAACAGAATTGACATTAAAAAGTTATAATGATTAAAGTTCTTGCATTTGCTGTTACGGTGGCGACGGCCGAGCACAGCTGACCCGGTCAGGGCTGTGGCCGCGTCATGTCGTTTGCCGGTAAAGCACATGCAAAAATGAACTTCAACATTATGAGTTAAATATAAATAGTAAAAAACGTTAAGTAAAAGTAAAAACCGAGGTAAAAAAAAAACTAAAAGAGTGAAATAATTATTAGCATAATATAAAATTAACAGTTTCAGAAGTCGGTGACTTCTGAAACTTAATTTTATATCATGCTAATTATTTCACTCTCTTTTTTGTTTTTTTTTTTTGAAGTCGATTTTTCTTTTATTTAAAGTTTTTTATTAAATACGTTTTAGTGCCATAAATTAAATGACACTGTTGCGTAATTTTTTCAACAACTAGGTAGTTTTCTTTAAGAATAGGTATTAATGTTATCATGACGGCTCCTTACAAATACTACAATCTTCTTTGTTCTTGGCTAATGTTTCTGTGATGACAGTTAAAACAGAGATTGAAAGTCCTCATCAAAACTTTTGCTGAAGGAAACAAGCCAAAACGTCATCAAAGTATAATATGTTTTTGTGTTTTTTTTTATTTTTTCAAAAAGCGCTGTATTAATTTCAATAAAATTTATATGGGACCATCTCTGAACTATGGCCTACCAAAAAAAAAAGAATCATCAAAATCCATTCATAATTGGCGGAGATATCGCGTAACAAACAAAAAGACAGACGAATTGAGAACCTCCTTCTTTTTGAAGTCGGTTAAAAATCTTTATATTGCATTGTTAATTGGGGTGCATGAAAAGAACATCCATGAGTGACGATACATAAGTATGTCCGGCGCACCCCGCGCAGTCAGTTGGGAAGAGATGGGTAGAGCTATTCTTTAAGTCCGGCACTACACGAGACTAACGCGACGTCTTACGTAGGCGGTTTAAAGCGACGCGAATTGCGAAGCGATGCGATGCGGTGACACGCGATGCGGTGCGAAGCGGCGGCTTGGTCCTACGAGCTCGCGGACCGCTCGCCGCGCGCTGCCGTCATTCAGTAGCACTGTACGGCACCGCATCCAGTTCGCGTGAAAATATCAAGCCAACTGACAGCGTTCGAATTCGCTTCGTGCCGCGCCGCGCCGCATCGCACTCCACGTGCGTTTGGTCACGTAGGCCACTTCAATAGGTATCGACTGTTTGTTGTTTTCGCGTCGCGCCGCGCCGCTTCGCGTCGCTTGTAGATCGCTCACGTAGGATGACGCGTTAATAAGCCATGCTCTACAATAATGAGAAGGTTCGTTTACAGTTATTTTGCTTCAACCTGTTATAGTGTAGATAACATCCACAACAAAGCTCTTGTGGATCTGCAGACTAAGCAGTCCGGAGGTTTCTATAGCACTACCCACAGAATGCATTACCTAATAGAGCGCTGGACTTTGTGGTGCTGAAATAAGGCCAATGTTTACAGCGGCCATTGTGTGCGCTAAATAAAGACTCAATTTGCTAATGCAACTTCTATGCGTTGATCTACAGCATAGGCTGGTATAGTAGGATCTATTGATAGACTTTCCATTGATGGATCTTTTAAAGTTGCCTTTTTGTGGAGCCTCTAGAAAAAACGGTTCTCTGTTGGAATATCGAAATATTAGCCGATTCTTATCTGGCCGATAACCTTTCGCCACTTTTCATTTCGCCGAATAATTAAAACGCCGAATGATTTAAGTCCCTAATTATGTTTTGTAACTTTTTGTTACGCCGCGCCGACTAGTCTGCTGGCCACTGTTTCATTAGTCAACAGTATTATTGGCCACTTTACACTTGTTAAATGGCTCATCTTCCCATCATGCAAGCAAGAAAGCAAGCATCCAAATGTTTCTGGGTTTGCTCCGCCAGAAGACTTGCTTTGTCGCCCCTTCGCTTCGCTCGCACACTCGACCAGCGCTACGCTCGGGAGGTCGCCGACTCGCTTCGCTCACCACCTCCCCCCACTCGCTGCGCTTCGGCCTCGTGCACTCATTCCACTCAGGACCTCCTTTGCGAGCTTCTACTCCATTTGCCTATTATAACCATTTTATTCCAGACGATACAAAAAATCATTAGGTATACAGGCTGTCCTGAAATTCAACATCAAACCGGGAATAAATGAAATGGGGTAGGTTATGACAGTCCAGTTTTTTTTTAATTATTTTATTCATTCTTTTTAAACTCAGTAGTTAGAATGATGTAGTAAAATTTAATTCATGGTAGGTAACATTGAAACTCGAAAACCATTCTGCCGCGCTAATATAGAATAAAATAACCTGATTTTTTGGACGATCTTGAATTATATGTAAATGTTACGGGTAAAAGCCGAATGGCGGTTACACCTAGGTTTAGCCGGGTACAACTAGGTGCAACCAGTAGCAGTTGGTTAGAACTAGGTGTAGCTTAAGTCGACGGCTCCTATTTCTGTCTGCAGGGTTTAAAGTAACCTAACACGAAGGGGATGACGGGGGCTTCGTTCGCTCGCTTCGCTCGCTCACTCTAGCCCCCGTCATCCCCTTCGAACCTAACCTATCCGTGTCGGGGTTCCCCTTAACCACCGGTGTGCGGCTGCACCTAGTTCTACCCGCTATGATGAAGGGTAAACCTAGTTCTACCCGAGGATAAGTAGGATACATCTAAGTTTAACCGCATGTGGCCGGCTGCACCTAGTTGTACCCGGATAAAACTAGGTGTAGCCACACTTCGGCTATTAGCCGTAACATATACATATATACAAGGTGTAACTTAAATAACGTACAACCTCATAAGGGGTCACTGTACTCATCATTATGAACAACTTTTACTATGGGACCAAACGTTAAATCGCGAAAAAATTATCAGCTGTTCCCAGAATCTATGTTCGCAAAACTCGTCAAAATGTAGGGAACAGCGGATTTTTTTTCGCGATATCATGTTAAACTTGTGTTTTTTCTGCCCACTCATAAACTACCCTATCATTTGTTCCCGATTTGAAATTGAATTTCGAGACAACCTATACATAATATGTATATATTATATAATATTTTTAGAAACATACATAACATTTCAATTTCAGACCTAATACCTCAAATTCCACCCTGCTACAGAGCTCTAATGCTTTAATAACCCAACAATGAGTTTACAGGGTAAAAGGTGCCTCAATAAAAGTGTAACAGGTAATTTAAAAATAAATTGTAACCCTCCGGGCGCCGTAGCCCACGGGAGCGGGTCAGGGTCACCGTGACCCAAATCCCATGGTTGCTGTGGTTACGAGGAATATTGTTTGAAGACTCGTGTTTTGAACATTCAATGGAATTTTACCAATAATGGGAATGAAGGACGTCGTTGTTTATTCCTGTTACATTTAATACCAAGAGAACGTTAACGAACAGAACGCCTAACTACTAATAATATGAAAAATATTTTTTTTTAAATAAATACGAAGCTTCTTAAAAATATGTAATAAATAAAAAATTATAAAGTAAATAAAAATATTAATAATTATTTCAGAAAATTAAATGGTATTTACAATGTTACTAAAAACAAATGTTTAGATAATTAATAAAACATTAATTATAATTCTTTAATTTTATATTCTGCATTAATCAAACATTCTTACCAACCACTTAACTAATAATAAACAGTGCCCGTCCTCCTTTCTCCTACTTAATCTGTGCTGTGCCCGACAGGGTGCATAATTGTGACTAATTTAATTATTTCCCTATTAACTATATGTTAGGGTGACTGGTAATTAGTGACAATTTCCGCCCTGTATAAATTAGTAAATATTTACTAAACATTATTCAATGATAACTAATCCCCAAAGCGTGGCGATTACCTCAATGGACGGATATTATGGTAACCACCTTCCAAATCCTTCGTTAAAGCGAGAGAGATAATTTACGTCCGACAGTAAATAACAATAACAACATACTTCGATCACCAATCCGCCTACCAATCATGGTAATAAGTGGAAACCTCTTCTAACCCTTGACAAGGTTAGTCGGAAAGGGGGTACTAATTTTCATGCGGTAGCGGTAATTGATCATATCTAAACAATCTAATAAAGAATCAGTAAAAAATAAGAAAAACAATTTTTGCATTTTTTTTTTCGACTGAACATTTCGATGCCACGCATAAATTAATGAAAGCACGGCGACACGGCTGGCGGGTACGACTAATGCAATATCGCTCTTTACAGTCAGTTAACACGGGGCTCTAAAATAACTCAGAATTAGAAAACCAAATATATTTTTTTGATTTTTTTTTCAGTTTATTTTCAGAAATACTTATTTAGGGTTAATCTGTGTCACCAATAGATCACGCGGTTTGAAGGAATTACACGAATTCGTTTACACCCTGTACTTGGGTATATTAGTTTTTTCAAAAATTCTTCGTCCCTGTTTTAGTTACGAAATCAGAACCTGGAGCATCTATTCCGTGAACTCAAACATGACCTCAACGTAATACACAGCTGCTCATAGCTGAAAATAGATAGATGTTAGCGTATTTTTTATGTAATTTTTGAATAGCTATTTCTCTTAAACTATTGACTTTTGGGGAAAGTTGTAGAACAAAAGTTATTCATTATTATATGTACTTTAACACCCTCAAATCAAATCAAATTAAAAAAAAAAAATTCACATAAACCAATACAGGCGCTTAGGAAAAGTCGAATTTAGGTGCACGGTTCCAATTAGTCGTTTCCTATGGAGAAGAGCCGGCAAGAAACTCCATGGTTACTCTTTTAAAAAAAGGATATCTTTAACAACTTCAGTAAATACAGTACTATGATTTAGGATAGGTATGAGAGAACAATGTAGTCTTGACCACAGACCTGTGAGTACATACAAAAATTAACCAAAAAGAAAAAAATAACACAATATAGTAATAGTAATTTACACAATTATATGTATAGGCAAGTCCACGAAGTTCTCAAATTTACGAAAAGATAAAATGAAGCTAAACTATATAAAACAATTGACATGATTAAATGTCATCAAAACTGCGAGAAAAAATCATCGTAAAATACAATAAAAGATATCTTGAGAGTAATAATAGCAATAAAAAATAAATAAATAATAATAATCCCTTTCGGATTAGTACCCCCTTTTCGACTAACCTTTTATAAGAGAAGGGGGCGACCCAGTGAAACAATTCTAATGTAGCATACCTACATGTCATGACATAACGCATTAAAATCAATTCTTTTTACGCCAAGGCCGCGTATGACGGGTTGATTGTCATCGTGGATGTCAAATGATGGTATTGCGTGCCACAGTCACATATAAAATGTTCAATATTTACTTAATTTTACTTACCCATCTTCATACTACATGCCTAAAAATATATTTTCGTTTCCTAAATAAACGATTTTCTTTTGTCTTGTTCTGTTGTAGGTCTAAGAGCTTGGACAGATAAGAGCTTGCCCAGATGTAACGTTCTAATCGCGTGCAAGTCGCCAGATTAAGGGAAGGAGAGAACGCGACCGCGCGAACGAACGAACATTTCTCATTAAATATTTGATTCCCTATCACTTAATACACTCATTCATCAGTCAGACACACACTCGTGCTTATAAAAATAATGAATTGAGGAATAATTATATGAAATGAAATTAATTAATCAAAGTGGAAATACGAGTAACTCCCTTATTTTTCATTTTGAGGAACTCAAACGAGGTAACTCTCGAGTGAGGGACGCATCACTATGTCCAGTACACGTGCGATAGTTGAAGCGAGAGAACGAGTGTTTTTACAACATAACCCCTAATTCTCGCGCTCCTTGGAACAGGATAGCCCCAAATGGTCGCGCTCCTTGGAATAGGATAGTCCCAAATGCTCGCGCTCCTTGGAACAGGATAACCCCAAATGCTCGCGCTCCTTGGAACAGGATAGCCCCAAATGGTTGCGCTCCTTGGAACAGGATAGCCCCAAATGCTCGCGCTCCTTGGAACAGGATAACCCCAAATGCTCGCGCTCCTTGGAACAGGATAGCCCCAAATGCTCGCGCGTTTAACACACCATTTGGACGCAACGAGTGCGCGTAAAACGCCTCATTTGACCAAGTTAATAGTACTCTTTGCCTTTGTCCCTACTGTAAATTATCCAACTCAGATTCGTATTCTTTCTAAAGTAGGTACCTAAGCATATGACTATTTTCACAGTACCTGGCCTCTCGTATGGCGTCGACCCAGTGCACGCAGTCCACTTCGGAGGCGGCTCGCAGCTCGTACTGACGTTGGCTCTCCCGGCGATAGGATATTATGAAGCAGAACTGTTGAAATACATCACAATGTTAATGAATAAATATGGAAAATTTATTGTAGTACAAAAAAAAACATTTCTGTAATATAGCATTACGCCCGTATTTCCCCGAAGGATTGGGCAGGGGTGTACACAGTACCTACACCCTCCTTTCACCGTTATGTTTAAGTCTTATGTAAAAGAGACAAGCCTATTTCCATTAGCCGTTTGTGAGCGTCTAAATATTTATAAAAAAGCAGTGATAGCCTAGCGGTTAGACGCTAGCCTTCCATGCAGATGGCCCTGAGTTGGGTTTCGGGCTGCACCTCTGACTTTTTTAATTCATGTGCCGATCTGAATTTAATTATGACTTGTGTTAACGGTGAAGGAAAACATTGTGTCGTCCTCCAACCCACACCTGGCCAGCGTGGTGGACTAACCCTTCCCATTCTGAGAAGAGGCCTGTACCCAGTAGTGGGACAGTAATGGACTGATTAAGCTAAATATTTATCAAAAAACCACCCTTCATCGTTTCCTAGTAGTAGTTTTGTAGCTAACAGATAACTAGCTGTATAACAAAGGTTACAGCATCAGGGAATTGAACTCCAACATCTTGATACTTCAAATATTCGTCGTTTCAATACACACAATTAGAAATTCTCGTCACTTTATAGACAAAAGCTACTTTATCTGCTAGAAATGCATTAGTAACGAGGTCCTAGAACACATTACACTAACCGAAGCGTTCCTTTCCATGGGCGCCTTGCTGAGTCGCTCGCAGTATGACCCCTCCAGCATCAGCACGCCGGTCGGACGCGTGTTGTTCTCTGACTCGTAGTAGAACAGCATGTTCTGTGCACAAAATAGAATCACTGATGACTGTGTAGAGGATTGAGATATTCTTATAATCAAAAAGTAGAATCCTAAAACCAGAGTGGTAAAGAAGCATTACGGAAGCGCGACAGTACCAAGCGCGAATATCGCTAGTGCGACAAAACTGTAGCGCGACAAACAGAAGATCGAATGCAATTCGAAGCACTGTAGCTCGACTTCATTTATGTGCGAATCACGCTAGTGCGATACAAGATCAACACCACTGTAGTTCGACACCACGCTAATGCGACAACGTATTGTCTGTCTGTCTGTCAGACCGTCTGTTTTTGCAGCTATTTATTTAAAACACACATTTTTTCTGATGTTATGGTTTTACGTTGGTACGATGGAACAAGGATAGTTCAGGCACAGTCACGAGCAATAATAACTTATGTCAACATGTTACGAATTTCAAAAAAATATTTTGAAAAAAAATTATCGAGTCGAGCTAGGGTCAGTTCACATCGAGACGCGACGCGACGCGAAAATACTGGAAGATGCCAGTGATTTCGCACTACGCCGCGCGCCGTTTCGAGACGCATCGTAAAATCGTTGGCAGCACGACGCCTCGCTGCGCAGCGAGACGCCGCGCGGCCCAGCGGAACGTGTCGACATTCGCTGCTAGCCCCCGCCCCGCCGTGTCCACCCGCAGTCTACCATTTGCAAGCGCATGAACGGCGGCCCAGGGCTTCGGCATCGCGAGGCGCAGCGCCGCTCTTGCACGTCGCGCGTACCGGCGAATGCACCGCTGCGTCGCGATACATCGCTCTACGCCGCGAAGCATCTCGAGGCGCAGCGCTGCATGATGCAACGTATTCTGAATTCTCACAATGAATTGTGTATCTTTTCGTGTAGTAAATAAACTTATAGGTATTTTGAGTCACTCTATTAAAATGTGCGCGCTGCGTCGCGTCTCGGTGTGAATTGACCCCTACAGTGCTTCGAACCAGCGTGGATTCGATCTTCCGTGATTCGCGCTACAGTTTTGTCACACCAGCGATATCCGCACTTGGTATTGTCGCGCTTTTGTAATGCACTCGTTAACCTTTAGGGGAAAAGTGATTTTAATCAGAGCCCTGTTGCATAATGTTTGACGACATAGATTGGTGGTTGCTTGGATTTTGCGGATTTATTTTTTGAACGGAAAATGTAAGGTCGACATATCTGTAGGTTTTTCAAGCTTGGTCCCCTATTAATAAACCACTCTCAATATGTAATATGCAATATGCTTGGGAGAAGCATCTCAAGTGCAGCTGTCATAATGTAAACGTCATCGGAATTTCATACATTTGTTTTTTTTATTTATTTATCGCATTCTAGGCTCTGCAATTTATTGTAAAAATAAAGTTTATTTTTTTGTATCCCTAATAGTCTATATAGTATCCACTAATTTGGATTGATTCTCTTTCTATTAGAATACAAAGCACATAAAATATTTAATTTGTAATAATATAGTACAAAAGTTCTTAATTGGATGGGTTCTCAACGTGTGCTTTTCATTATGGGCAATATTAAACGACAAAAGGATTCCAATCAGTTAAGTGATTGCCTGTTTAATATGTTAACAAGCTTTTAACATATTGCCTAAATTGATATAATAATAGGAGCCTATTACGATCGTTGTCCTAAATGCCGTGGGACAATAAATAGGCTACCACATTTTACTTGCGTGGTCCGTGCGCGTGCAAAGGGTGACCACACACGGACCACTAAGTTACTCGAGACACAGTTGACCATAGATAATGGTACGGAACCTTTCGTGCGCAAGTTCGACTGGCATTTGGCCGGTTTTTATTACTAAATGCACATGTTCCATAGAAGTGCATACCATTTCATACGACTTCACTTTTCAGTGACGTCATGGTACAAAACGAGAATCAGTTTTTTTTCAAATTGTTCTGTGATTGGACTGCCTCGTTGGTCTAGTGGTCGCAAGCGCGACTGCTGAGCGTGAGGTCTTGGGTTCGATCCCCAGGTCGGGCAAAGTGTTATTGGGTTTTTCCGTGTGGAATTTCTCAGTAGCAGCTCGGAGTCTGGATTTGTGCCCGGTTGATGGCAATAGGCTCGCTCCCTATTACACGGGACTTAAAACATAACGGCGAAACGTGGGTGTTTACTATACACCTCTGCCAACCCTTCGGAGAATAAGGCGTGAAGTTATGTGTTCTGTGATGTTTAACACAAGGATCTGACAATTTTCGAGTGATATCTCCGACGCAATTTTTTTTTTAATTTCCTCTAGGTAGGTATATTCCATTAGAACAAATGGGAATTAAAATATTATTTGTTCTATGGAATAAAACTAGAAAATATTGTCCCATTTCTTCCGATGACGTCATGTTCCATAGAACAACAACAACAGAATTGCATGCTGTGATCTCTCATAAAGGTACAAGGCCGAGACGGGCTGCAAACTGCAGACTGCAACCGCAGACCGCAAGTCGCCATCGGAATAGCGCCTTTAAGGTGTGCACTTTAAAGGTGCTATTCCGACAGCGACTGCCAAACTGCAACCGCAGACCGCAGCCACAGATCGCATCGCAAGCGATACTACTTTTGCAGTTTGCGGTCTGTAGCCCGTCTCGAACTTGTACCTTAATTGAAGGAGTACACTGGCTATACAAGGTTAGTCGGAAAAGGGGTACTAATCCGAAAGGGTATTAAAGTACCCATAATAATGAATAACTTTTGTTCTACAACTTTTTCCAAAAGTCAATAGTATAAGAGAAATAGGTGATCAAAGATCTCAAAAAAACCGCTAAAATCTATCTATCCCTAGTTATGATTAGCTGTTTACATTTTAGGTCATACTTGGGGTCATGAGTTAGAAGCACCATTTTCTGAATTTGTACCTAACTAAAATAGGGATGGAGAATTTTAGAAAAAACTAAAATTAAAATATTTTTTCAAAGAATTATTGAATTTTGAAATTTTAACACTTGCTTTAAGACAGTCACATCAGTGATAGAAGTGGCCTGCGGATACCCTTTCCGACTAACCTTGTATAATGTATTGTATGCGACTTATTACCATTATCTTTTTTGTGTAGGTATATCCTTTGTCAGAGATCCTTAAGTACATAAATAAAATAACAAATGGGAACCACCCCCATCAACCGTATACAAATCCAGACTCCGGACTGCTACTGAGAAATTCCACACGGAAAAACCCAGTAACACTTTGCCCGACCTGAGGATCGAACCCACGACCTCACACTCAGCAGTCGCGCTTGCGACCGCTAGACCAACGAGGCAGGCCGGAGAATTTAAAATATCTAAACTCGCATTTTCTTTTACATTTAGCTCTTAGTTCAAAAGAAAGCAGTAAATGAATAACTAATTTAGCTCTTTGACGTTTGTGCTAGTTTCAGCTTCGTGTTGTAAAGAGGTAAAACAAAAGTCTTTACGTAAGCTGTAGTCAGGAAGGGGGCAGAGCTTTTATATCTAGATCTGTGAATGAAGTAGTTGAGATGACATTATTTTTCTTTGATTTCACAAGTTCCACGACTTAATTTGTGGCTTAGAAAACTACTAATTTTCTGAATCAGAAATTGTCATTGTTGTAGGTATAGGTATGTAGAGTAGTAGCAACTAGAAAAACGCCGGAGAAATCGGTGAACATACTTATATAAATAAAAATAATAATAGTCGTAACGGTTAATCGCCAAGTGCCTTGGCCAACACCTCATGAGGTTAAGTGACTGAAACAAGGGCCTGATACAGAAAGCAGTCCTCCACGACACGTCCCGTATTGTGAGGAGGTTCCTGTCCCTGGAGCCCTAACCACGAGCAGCTTGAACCCTACCCCCGATGCCGGTTGGCCCCTATTTTTTGTGTTATTAAATGTTTTTTTATAGATATGTATTTATAAATGTAAATAATAAGAGTTCAAATGAATAAAGGAGAAAATAATAAAAACATAAGTACATTCGAATTGAGAACCTCCTCCATTTTTTTTTAAGTCGGGTAATGAGAATAAATTGTAGGCATTCCAAAATGTCACTTTTTTTTGGGCTAAACGATTTTGACGTAGCTGAATCGAACTTTCGAAACGTTTGACAATTTACCATTTCATTGTATTTCACGGTCTCAATGTTGGTCAAATAATAAAAGTTGTACAGAATTATAAAGAGAGTTCATGGTTTTCAGCTGTAAGACAACTAAAAAGTCATGGAGTACATTATTCAGTTTCTCGTACTACGTAGTACGACTTCCGTCATGCAACTCGTGTACTCGTGTACAAATATACTCCGTGACATTTTTGTCGTCTTACGCGGCATCCTACGTGAGCGATCTAGAAGAGACGCGAAGCGGCGCGGCGCGACGCGAAAACAACAAACAGTCGATACCTATTGAAGTGGTCTACGTGACCAAACGCACGTGGAGAGCGATGCGGCGCGACGCGAATCGAAGCGAACGCGATCGGTTGGCTTGATATTTTCGCGCGAACTGGATGCGGTGCCGTACAGTGCTGCTGAATGATGGCCGCGCGCGGCGGGCGGTTCGCGAGCTCGTAGGACAAAGCCGTCGCTACGCTCCGCATCCCAATTCGCGTCGCTTTGAACCGCCTACGTAAGACGCTTCGTTACAGTCGAAAACAATGAACTCTCAACAAGTTTGGAAATAAAAATAGTAAAACAACTGTTTATTTATTTACCAAGTCTCTGCTACGACAAAAGACACGATACTGCGCGGTACCAATGTCGTACACGTCGCCGGACCTACCACGGTTACGTTAGCGTGTCGTTTCCGGCATTATGCACGTTCCATTTCCCGAGGTATGTGTTCCGCGAGCATTTCCTTTGCTTTTAAAGTTGGAGATAAATGTATGTACACGTTGTTTATTTTGCTTTTCAAGCTGTTATAGGAATAAGTGCCTTATTGCTTTTTGGTATGGGGTCAAGTTCGACTGTGTAGGTAGACACATAAAAGACCTGTAGATCAAATACACAACATTATTTTTTCTGTAAGAAAATTCATAGGTGTAGCCTAAAACTCAAAATGAAACCGATAGGTATTGCTTTAATATTTTAAAAAAGTCAGATAATTTCGACGAGTACACGCCTGCTTATTAAGATATCACAGATAGGCGTGAAAGTAATGTAAATTAATCCAAATATTGTAAAATGTTAGCAGTTCCGCCACCTAAAATCGACGAAAGGGAAGGGACTAATCAAAACCCATTTATTGAAACTAGACTGAAACCTGAAGCGATACGAAGCAAAAGGCTTGGCAAATTCTCGTACATAGAGCTGTTGTACCTACGTGGGCCATACTGAAAGTTTCTGGAACAGGCCATTTGCATTAAAGATATTAAAGAAGTAATACCTATTTAGAAAAATATAAGAGCTCTGACACACCAGGTTTTTTCAGGCGAAATAGGCAGATTACTTGCGATTGCATCGCTGCAAACTCACGAGAAACGCGCTACAGACGCGCGTGAGCAACTCTCCCTGCAAAGTAAAACGCGTGTAGCACGCGCGCGAAGGAGCGTGTATCGCGCTACCGACGCGCGTGAGCAACTCTCCTTGGATTAAAACGCGCTGTACGTATGTGTTTGTAGCTAAAGAGACGCGCTATGCCAGCGCGTCTCGACGAGCACGTCGACAGCTCGCGAAAAAGTCGTCGTCTGCATACTATAATTTTATGAACGTGTGAATAGGTAAATTGGTTGCGATAACATCGCGTTTGCAGCGCGTTATAGTTGTGAGCGACGCGCGTCGACAGCGCCTGCAAAAAACGTGGTGTGTAAGAGCCCTAACGCTTTGGCTGTAGAATACATTTTATTTATTACGTCTGCCATTTGTTTTTTCTTTGTGGCGCCAGTTTCTTGTGTGATGACATTGATGACCCAACGATGGTTGGGTACAAAATTACCTATCTATAATTTTCTATGACGATGAGAAATAAAGATGCCAAAGAGTGGACGTATTCATCTCCAAGATGATTTTCGCGAAGAGCGGCCGGCGATAGCAGTAACCGAAACTAACATTGATGCTGCACGACAACTAACTAGGTCCTGAAATTACAACTCACCAAAGATAAATATGCGATATTAAACTCTTAATTTTCTTTTCCTCCTGTACTTACCGAACAGGGGCCCAATTCTCCTAAAATGAATTGTTGCCAAACGCAATCGAACCACAACCGTCAGTCAGTTTTTGTTTTCGAAAACTTTCAAAATGATTGATTTCGTTTTTTGTGTCAAACAATTAGCTTTTGAAATTGAGAACTGTCTGAATGAACGAACGGTTCGGCCTTGATTCTGTTGTGATTTATCAAGATTTATTTTGGGAGAATTAGGCCCCAGAAGGTTTGACAAAAGCGAATGAATTACAGGCATTATCAAAATAGTTACGAAACGACATTTTTGTTTAAGTTTTTATTATGGTTAAATACGGGAAAGTTACCAAACGGGAACCACAGGCCCCAGTTCCTACGCAGACCGTGTCTTCCAACTCGTCAGCTAATTAAACAATACGTTAACTTTGAGCCTTATCCCATCAATAAATAAGCTTTTTTTTAACCTGTGTTGTCCTTCATCTTCCTTAATTTTTCTTATTTACATCTGACGGTATCGCCCGATTGATCGAGAGCCGTTCGATAGGCTTAACAATCGTTCCCAATGCGTACCCGAGGCCCTCGCTTGAATGCACTCCGAGCGTCCTAGCCGTATAATCCCTAATCCCTCTCGGGACAAGTATTCCCAGACGCTATTGGAACGCGTTTCTAATCCCCTTACGGCTAAATATCGGATCTTATCCTCAATGGTACTAATGCCCGTATTAAGACATGGTTCTCAACAGCATTGGTGTATTGAGTGATTACAGTTATGCTGCAAACCGAAAGCCTAAGCCGCTGTGTTGAAGGTAACTATTAGTTAATCTGTGCTGCTGTGAATAAACATACGTCATCTTAACACTCGTGATAACTTAATATCTTCTTCTGTCTAACATTTTCCCGACTACAATATGGCCGACGGAGGAGCTCGTGGCTAAATAATTACAGCCGCATAGACCAATCTTCCGGGTTAAGCGACACTTGCCGAGATTGGTCTGTGGATGGGTGACCATTTACCATAGCGAGTTTCCTCCGTGCCTCGGAAAGCACGTAAAGCCGTTGGTCCCGGCTGTCATTTGTAGATCTTTGACAGTCGTTACTGTTGGTCAGAAGCCAGAAAGTCTGACAACCAGTCTTACCAAGAGTATCGTATTACCCAGTTACTGGATTGTGAAGGTCTGATAGGCAGTCGCTCCATGTAAAATACTGATATTCAGCTGCATCCGGTTCGACTGGAAGCCGACCCCAACATAGTTGGGAAAAGGCTAGGCAGATGATGAATATGGCCGACGTGTCTTGGCGAGTCTGAAGTTAGCTGATTAGCTGCGCAGTAGACAATTTCGTTTCTAAAAGATTCATTGCGCAGCCAAACAACTAACTTCAGACTCGCCAAGATACGTCGGCCATATTGTATGTTGGGGTCACCTTCCAATCTAAACAGATGCGGCTGAATACCAGTATTTTACATGGAGCTACTGCCATCAGACAACCGCAATCCAGTTACAGGGCAATGCGGATATCCTTACTTTAGACCGGTTGTCAGATTTTTGGGCTTCTGACTACCCGTAACGACTGTCGTAGGTATTCGTATAACACCCTGGAAGGGTGCCCGTGTTTCTGCCGAAGTATTTTATATCGAACTAGCTTTTGCCCGCAAATTTTGAACCCGTTAAGTGACGATTTTCCATACAAACTTTCATCCCCTATTTCACCCCCTTAGGGGTAGAATTTCCAAAAATCCTTTCTTAGCGCACGTCTACTAACTATAAACTACCTCCCTGCCAAATTTCATCTTCATACGTCTAGCGGTTTTCGATATTTCGTGCTGAGTGAGTGAGTGAGTGACCTTTCGCTTTTATACAAGGTTAGTCAGAAAGGGGGTACTAATCCGAAAGGGTGTTAAAGTACACATAATAATGAATAACTTTTGTTCTACAACTTTTCCCAAAACTCAATAGTTAAAGAGAAACAGTTGTTCAAAAATCTCAAAAAAAAAATCTCTAAAATCTATCTATCCCCAGTTATGATCAGCTGTGTTTACATTTTAGGTCATATTTGGGGTCATGAATTAGAAGCACCATTTTCTGAATTTGTAACTAAAGCAGGGATGAAGAATTTTTGAAAAAACTAAAATAAAAATCATTTTATTTGGAAAAAAAAGTATCAAATTTTGAAATTTTAACACTTGCTTTCAAACAGTCATCAGCGATACTATAAGTGGGCTTCGGATTAGTACCCCCTTTCCGACTAACCTTGTATACTTATTTAGATTTCATTACGCCGACAACGATTCGCTGACGTAATCTTTGCCGAAGCAATTTTTACCCTAATTTGATTTCGCCGAAAGATTATTAGCCACCATAATTATTTGGGCAAAAAATCATTCCGAAAGTTTTAGTCGAATACTTATTTGGCTATTGTTTAATTTACCAAATAAGTATCCGCACAACATTATTTTCACAGAGCGGAACGTAATGTTAATCCGACAGCGCACCCCGACTACACGTGGTCAGACTGTGTCCTACCCCTAGAGTGTTATTTAAAAGCGTGGAGCCAGAAGCTCGCGAAGGAGATCCTGAGTGGAACGAGTGCACGAAGTCGAAGCGCTGCGAGTGGAGGGAGGTGGCGAGCGAAGCGAGTCGGCGACCTCCCGAGCGTAGCGCTGGTCGAGTGTGCGAGCGAAGCGAAGGGGCGACCTCCCGAGCGTAGCGCTGGTCGAGTGTGCGAGCGAAGCGAAGGGCGACAAAGCGAGTCTTCTGACGGAACAAACCCAGAAACACTTTTATGCTTGCTTGCTTTATTGCTTGCATGATGGAAAAATGAACCATCTAACAAGTGTAAAGTGGCCAATAATACAGTTGACTAATGAAACAGTCGCCAGTAGACTAGTTGGCGAAACAAAAAGTTACAAAACATAATTAGGGACTTTAATCTTTTGGCGTTTTAATTATTCGGCGAAATGAAAAGTTTGAAATGAAAAGATTTATCCTTTTATATATTTTTGTATGTATTGTATAGTATATTAATTAATATATATTTATGTATGCTTAGGTATATAATATCGTATGTATAAATATTTATTATTGTATTTAAACATGTACGTAAAATTCTTTTCAATGTGTTGGTAATATTGTTGCCAAAAATGTTTCCAATAACTTTGTTAATTTTTAATAGCGTATCCTTAACCTCTTTTCAGTGCACCTACCATGTTTTTCTCTGCACCACCCTAAGGTCGACTGGTAGAAAATGCCTAAGGCATTAAGTCCGCCTCTGTACAAAGTTTGTGCGAAAGTATAAATAAATAAATAAATAAAAGTGGCGGAAGGTTGTCGGCCAGATAAGAATCGGCTAATAATATTTCGATATTCCAACAGAGAACCAATTGCTTTGGTACCTATATTAGGCCCCCTCAACAACGATTCATCATCATCATCATTCAGCCAAAAGACGTCCACTGCTGGACATAGGCCTCTCCCAAAACCGGGTTTACCGTAATCGCTACGCTTGGCAGGCGGGTTGACGATCGCAGTATGGTTGTTAAAGTACTCAGAGAACGCTGCTGCCCAGCCTCTAGAGAATCTCTTAGTCGCCTTTTACAACACCCACGGAAAGAGAGAAAAGAAAAGTAGTGCTATTCTTTAAGTCCGGCACTACACGAGACGGTCCTTAACGATTACGAGAGGGGAATATTAAGAGGGATCAAAGAAGTTACATTAAAGTACGTATTATAATGTGTTATTACGAAAATTTACGATTCTTGCGGCATTTTGTAATTCGAGACTACCGTTGAACAGTTTTTAGGGTTCCATATTCCATACCCAAAGGGTAAAACAGGACCTTATTACTAAGGCTCCGCTGTCAGACTGTCCGTCTGTCCGTCTGTCACCAGGCTGTATCTCATGAACCGTGATAGTAGACAGTTGAAATTTTCACAGATGATGTAGTTCTGTTGCCGCTATAACAATAAATACTAAAAAACAGAATAAAATAAATATTTGAGGGGGCTCCGATACAACAAACGTGATTTTTTTGCTCGTTTTTGCTCGATTTTGATAACGGCAACAGGTAGACGCTTGAAATATTCACAAAATATTTAGTTATGTATTCACTTTGAAATAAATAATTAAATTAAAATAAAACAAATATTTAATTAAATGGGCTCCCATACAACAGACATGTTTTTTTTGCCGTTTTCATAGATAATGGTACGGAACCGTCCCTTCGTGCGCGAGTCCGACTCGCACTTGGCCGGTTTTTTATTTATGGTTAATCGAATATTCAGTTGTTCGATGAACTTTATTAAGTCCATTTTGTTTTGTGCTGCATTGTTATTGCGACTTCAAAGGTCAATACCCTCTTAAAAGCGCTTGTCGAAAGAGCTTCGAGTGCAGCGAGTTGTTCCATTAAGGTACTGTCATACTTAGGTATAAAATCCTTAATATTATAAATGTGAAAGTAACTCTGTCTGTCTGTTACCTAATCACGACTAAACAACTGAAGCGGTACAGAGATAGTCTGGGACTCTGAGAAGGACATAGACTATTTTATCCCAAAAAACGAGGAATACACGATAAACGGCATACACGCGGACAAACCCGCTGGCGCTGGCTCTAGTGTAATAATATCCTAACTTCCTAACTTAATATTATAAATGCAAAACTAAGTTTGTTTGTTACCTTTTCACGCCTAAACCACTGAACCGATCATCCTGAAATTTTGGGTATACGTTGTCAGGTGTACAGAAACGGACATAGGGTACTTTTCATCCCGAAAAAAAAATACTGTTCCCGAGGAAAACAAGAATCACGTTCTTATGATAATAGATGGCGCCACGTGTCTTTCGAATCATGATTGAATTATAATTATTATTATAGAAACTTTACTAGTGTGTTAAGAGTTGGTTGACAAATTCAAAATTAACGCGAGCGAAGCCACGGGCAAAAGCTAGTAAGGTTATAAAACACTAACATTCTAGAACTTTTACGTTTTGTTAAGGTTTAACAGCTAGTTTGTTATATGTATGAGTAACAAATGCTGTTTAACATTATTTGCATTTAATAAGCTTAATGTGGGAGTACCTGACCTTTAGGTTTTATTTTTTACTGTACGTATAGATTTTTGACAGACTTCTATCGTATCCGCTTTGCATAAGCGTCTCGCTCAGGGTGCCTGAGAGGGCTGAAGAACGTACCGTCGAAACCGGGACGTGTAGCAACTTTGGCAACACCAAAGATGACATTGGGGGTGTAATACAAGATTCTGAGAGTATTTACGTCCGGCGCACAGCATCAATTCGCATTCACACCGATAATTCAGCCCTCATCAAGCTGTCTCCCCCCCCCTAACCCCCGCCAGCAACGCCCTAAGCCGAGGTCCGAATCCCACTAGTGCTCGCCCGTTGTTGCTAGTAGTCATGATGTTAATGTAGTATAAGTAGTTAGCTTAGGTTAAGTATTTTACTTCCCCCCCATTGGCTGGAGACCCTTCAGGTCTCGCCAATAACTGCCCGGTTACGTAGAAATGGTCCCCTAGGACAACCTACAGCAGTACAACAGAAAAAAAAAAAAAAACAATTCGCATTTTAGGTACCTACTATAGAAAATTGTCATTACGTATTTACAGGGTGGTAACGAATTCGCGTAATTCTTTCACACCCTGTATGTTGTATGAATATGCTTACGCGTGCTTCCACCTTTTCGTATCGATTCGGCTTTCGCAAGCTCCAGCACGCTTTAGAATCTTACACAGTTAACGCGAATAAGTTAATGGATACCTACATTATGTGTGTCAAAAATCTAAAAGCTTTTTAAAAATTTTTGCTGAAAAATAATGTGACTATAATATTTTATAGTCCTTACAGTTGAATAAGTAAGAAGATGTAGGTATCTGCTTCTCTTACCTGATAGAGTATGAACCACCGAAGCTGCCATTTGGTGTTGTCAGAACTTCGTTTGTGCAGGTAGCCAGCCTGAAACATCGGAAATATTAGTGGTAGCCTTCAATTTAGGATCTTAACTAAGTGGTATGTTAGTATCTTTTACATGACATTGTGGGGTTGATAGTGGCAAAAAGAAAAAACGATTCTGTCATTTGAAGGTTCTACATGACAGAATGGCCACTCCTTAGAGCTGAATAGAAAAAAGAACGTCGGAATTTAAAGATGTTGTTCAGCTGTCTGCAGGGGTACCCACCCCCTGGACTGGACCTGGATCAAGTGATCCAGGCATCACTTGATGCCTGGATGTCACCACTGCGTCGACTGCCCTGAAGACACGGCGCTGCACAGGCTGTAGGCGTGCCCTGCGTGGGCGACGCAGCGCCGTGAACTGGTCACGGCAATCGGTGGTGACCTCTCGCTTCCGGCTGTGGTTCTGTCCATGGTCGGGAGCGAGAGTGCGTGGGGAGCCGTCGCCTCCTTTTGCGAGCTGGTGATGGCGACCAAGGAGGGAGCGGAGAGGGAGAGAAAGGCGACGACCACTCTCTCTTCCCGCGTCAAACGCATCGGGCGCCGCTGGAGGGTGCGCGACGATGTCCGGTCACCCTAGTGTGTGTGGCCTGCGGGCGACGGGTTAAGGGACCCAAGGGGGTCCGTCCCCCGACCAGTAACAGGCCCGAGAAGGCGGCGCGCATGTGTTCAGTGCGCGCCTCTCAGGAGGATGTGGGGCAAGGCCCCACAGAAGGAGAGGTCTGCCGGGTTTGCAGTGCATGCAGCTGCGAATCCCGCGACCCCGGCCAAGGGTCAGGATAAGGAACACCGTGGGTTTTAGCCGGTAACAGTCCGGCATAACCCTTCGCCTTCCCCGGGCGAAGGGTATCCATGAGGATTTTCCCACGATAAAAAAGGGGTTGGGTTCACTTCAGTTTTTTTATCAATTCCATTGTATGATGAAAATTTACACCTAACCACAATCCCTGCAAGGAATACCAAGTTCCTGCAGTAGGATTTAATATCGCATAGTAATCAGTTAGTTCAAGCTAGCGTCATTAAAATCACTGCTCGTAAACCTTCCCGCTGCAATAGCCGTGAGTGTGATCGTGACAGACACTTTTTGGGTCACCCACGTTTAAGGAGTGGCTTATAAACTTATGACTTTTCCTTTGGCGGGAACCACACGCGGAGTAATAGGAGATAATAAATCCTCTTTCCAAAGATTTGGAGAGTAAGGGACCTCACTAGGACACCATGGTGGCGGCCACCGGTCGCGCCTCCAACAAAATGTATGCAGTTGTATGAAGGGTTCCTCACCTAGTGTCAGCTCGGTTGCGCAACAATTTTTTTGCCGGCAACCGAATCACCCGCTGGTGGCGCAACCATTAATTTGTATAGAGCTATTTGGCGTCTCGCTCACTCCGCCACCAGTTGCGCTACCAGGGACGCCCCTCCCACCCTATTCAACACTGTGCGTCCACGTGTAATTCGCACGTTTACACTGACGTCCATTTTGAAACTGACAACCCTGGTGTTTGTTCTGGTGTTTCTCGCTTGGTAACTCAAGACACCACGGTAGCGCGACTGGTTGCGCCGCCATGGTGTCTCGGTGAAATAGGGCTCTAACTGTGAAAGTTCAGTGGCTAACTGAGCTTATCTTCAGTTTTTTTATACGTCAATAAGTATTCAGTCCTCCACTATAATGGTCTATTGGCAGACGGAGAGAAGATGGTGTGCATGAAAAGAGCCTCCACGAGTGACGATACTTAAGTACGTCCGGCGCACCCTGGGCAATCAGCCCCGCTACCAACCTTGCTGACTGGCTAATCTTTTCACCACAGCACGAGCTATTTTCGTATAGCTCGTGCTGATACGAGACAAGAAGAAGAAGCAAGACAAGAGGACGCTGCTAGCCATCCTCTAGAAGTAATCCTCATGTCGCCTTTTACAACACCTACGTAAGAAAGTAAGCGAGGTGAACAGTACCCCAAGTGTGAGTTTTTTGACGTTACTACTGTAGTTGCAAATTTAGGCAGAGCCTCTAGCGGCGAATAGCGTTACTAAAAATTTGTTTCACATTTTTGGCGTAACGCAACTACAGTAGTAACGTAAAAAACTCACACTTGAGGTATAGTTCTCTGCCAACATCACGACGTGATACTGCTCATTCCCTTGATGTCATCCTTTGCACATCTCTCACAACATATCAACGGAACCATTTCGATAATAAGCAGTTGTCGACCGTTTAGCTTTGCTATCTCGTTCCGTCTAATATTCTCGCAATGAGAGAAAAAGAGATAACAAACCCAATCGTTCTGAATCAGGGGGAAGGTGTGCTTAGTGTCTAAAGTTGTGTCTAAATGCCTACAAACCTGTGAGTGGTCATATTGCGCCCTGTCGGAGAGCGCGAGGAGCTGGCCGTCGTTCACGCGGACCGACCGCTGATACTTTGGGCTCAGCATCGTTTAGCCTTTCTGAAACAATATTGTGTACATTTAGAAGCGTTTCGGATTTTTATACTAGGTCTAAGTAGTACTGTTTGTTGTAAGTTCATAAATCCGAGGTAGCGCAAAAGTAATGTCAGAATTTGAATTGGTGGCCACTTTGTTAGAAATGATAAAAATTGGATTCTGAAAAGTTTATTTGAAAGTGTAAAATTGATAACATGAATTGGAAAAAAATATATCGCTCAAACGGCCACCTCATAAGTTGATGCACAATTGTGCTCGTTTTACGGCATTTTGAATTGTTGCTCGCAAAACATCTGACTCCAAATTGGAGATTCCTTCTTCAATGTTAGCTTTCAAGACTTGCAAGGTGATTTGTTGTGGTAAACGCGAGTTTTCAAAAAGCCCCAAAGGAAGAAGTCTGGCTTAATTGTTCGAGCACATGGAACACGACAACGAAATTCACGCTGAGTTAAAACAACAGGGGCCCAATTCTCCTAAATTAAATCTTGATAAATCACAACCGAACCAAGGCCGAACCGTTCATTCAGACAGTTCTCAATTTCAAAAGCTGTCGAATTGTTTGACACAAAAAACAAAATCAATCATTTTGAAAGTTTTCGAAAACAAAAACTGACTGACGGTTGTGGTTCGATTGCGTTTGGCAACAATTTATTTTAGGAGAATTGGGCCCCAGATTCACACAATCCAACGTTCTTAAGGTGTGTATCGCTCCATGGCTTGTTGACAATTAATTCTTTACTACATATAACATAAATGTTAAAGCACAGATATATTTGGCGCCATCTGCAAAAATTAAAGCACATTCACATTATGACATTGCTTTTGAGCCACCCGTTAGATAATTACGTGGGATATTGTCGTGGTGAATTTTTATTTTTCTTTATCTTAGTTGCTTTTCAGCCTAGTGCCACCTAATGGTAAGCGCAGACAAAGTCTAAGATGGGTCATAAGATTCCAAGTAGCAAAGATGTACAGCATGACTGGTTATAGTCACGTATAATATTTACTAAATGTTATAATTCTATTTAAGTAAGTACTTAAGTTAGCTTCATTATGCAACTTTATGAATTATGTATTCTGTGCTGTGTGTGCCCTAACAGGGTTTCATGTTGATCCAAACTATTTTTGTAACACCGATAATGCACACATGGAAGCAATAAATTACTTTGACTTTGACTTTAGTCGCTTTAAATCCATAAACCAACTGAACTCTGCTCTTGAATCTGTACAAGTTCTGCTGTGAAATAAACTCAGCTGTTCTATACAAAATAATCAATGCAAGTAACTTGTTGTATGATGGAGCTGTTTTTCTTTTTCACGAATTCAACGTGTTTCCCATAATAAAAGTCATAGGTACAGAATTAAAGCAAAGTCCATGGTTTTCGGAATTAAAGCGATTAACCAGTCATTCTGTAGAGGGACTCCCCTATACCCTCTGGCACTCACATACACACGACGGAATACAGTACTATAAACAGCTTGCCACCGGACTTGAATGTGAGGGTAGTTTCTAGCCAGTCGGACCGTAAAGACCCTATCACCAAGGAAACCTTGTTCTTCGATTAAACATAGGTAGGTACACGATGCAACATGTTTGTTCGAAGATTCGCTTGTTGCATGAAGTGAAACTGACGCGTTTTCAAGCATATTGTCAGAAATATTCTACGTGTAACCACTGGATAAGCTGTACGCCATCAATGCTCTCATTGATTACATTAAGGATGCTGTTTGGGCTACCTCATTTTGGCAGCGCGTCCGGAGTGTTTGTTCACTCACAATGATGGCTTCACCGTGATTAAGCGTGTCGCTTTTCTGCTGCAGAGCGCGTGGCAGCTTAAATACCATCTGTTAAATGTTATTGCGAGTTAATTAACTATTTTTGTAATCTACCTGTAGATACTAACATGGTATGTAAATAGGTACCTATATTATATAGGTACTACCAAAATCTTCCGAAATAAAATGGTTATTAAGGTTTACCTACCCCAACACAAGTATTTTTATTACCTAATGGGATTGCCTCAATTTTATGTTTTGTAAAAATTAACAAATTAAAAAAAAATGGTACGATAATTTCGATAAATGATTGTCTATTTTTATTTAAAATCGTCAAAATTAAGGATTTGATAAGATATGAAGTAGTGATTGAGTTTATAATATATTTTTTCTTAGGTGACCTTTAAACTTTACCTTCGTATACCACACACAGGTAGGTACTTAAGTATTTCTAACAATATCTACAGTTAATGAGTGATCAAAAACATAATTAAAGTAAAGGTCTGTTATAATTAGATATACCTACTGTTATCTACACAAATATTATCTTTACATCGCTGGCTACTGTTCGCTACACCATCCCGCTAATTTATTAATACGATACCTAGCCAACAGAACCTACCTACCACGTATAAATAGGTATCATGTGGGCCGTATGTTTACGTTTATAATCTTACTACATACCGTAAAAATATCGATTCCCAACTTACCTTTACTTAATCGCATTCATTATAATATAATAATGTCACACTCGCTACACGGTCATACGCAGGTGACGTCCATTTCAAGATCAACAACAACGGAAACAACATTATTTATAGAACGTGAACCCTAAGATCACACACAAGTCAATAGGCGAACAGACAACACTTTATAATAACAATAGAGAAAACGAGACAACGGTTAATATTCAACTTTAAAGATTATTTACACTATTCATAAGCACGAAATGTTATGAGCGCCTGTTGAATTTGTAAACGCAATCAGTTTTGTTGACACAACTTTTGGTTACACTATTTATACAGGCTAGATAGTTGTTAATAAGCGTTTTGTTAAGTTTAGAATGATGTTTAGTTTATCAGTCTGTCATAGTTGGCATCGCCTTGTTTGTCTCCGGGCAGCCGAGGGCTGTGAGGTGTTGCGCGGCAGACGGCGACGGTTCGACTGCCGGGCCAGCACCTGTAGCTGAATCGACCGTTGCGCGCGTGCGTGCCCTTGATGACGTACGAGAAACTCCATAGAATGGCGAATAAGATAGTTTTGGCTAATTAAATAAACATGCAAATTGTTTGCCTAAAACAAAGTAGGTATTTATTGATCAATTGCCTACGAGATCACGTGCAGCCAATATTTTAGGTCTAATCCAAAAACCACACTTAAGCCAGATAATCATAATATCCTGCTTAATGATCTCAGGTACCTACATTACAGGCCGTTCAAGTGATGCGCTTACCAAGGAACAGCATTTAATTTTTATTTATACAAGCTTAGTTTTAGTACTATACTAAACCTGAAACTAGTTTGTTCAGAATCACTAGGAGAATCGATTGACATATTTTTTACAACACATTTTTTTTTTTTTTTTCATAAATTTCAATTTTGTTTCAGTAGGTTTCTACCCATAACAGTTGACGGGAATAGACACATTGAGGCTTGAGATGGTCCGCTCGGTCAGTTTCCGTGTATTACACAACCCCTGCATAGCACATCTCAGTCATTTCACACTTTACTAGGGAACTTAACGCGACATAACCTACGGTGTAACTTGGAGATTTATTGAAAAAAACACATATTCAGGCAGTTCTGATGAAAATCTTGTTGGGGTGGCTCGGTTTTTATATATACTAAAAATAACGTTGTATACAGGGTGTAAATGAATTCGTGTAATTCCTTAAAACCACATGATGTACTACTGGTGTAGATTGACCCCGAAAATAATTTAGCTTGGTCAATAATAAAAAAATAAAAAAAAACTTGCGATCGGATTATGTGGTCCTATCAAACCACATATTAAAAATAAAACTTTTTTTTTTTTAAATCATTTAATTTTATCTGAATTCTCATTTCGATGCCACTCATAAATTATTGAAAGGACGGCGATACAGCTGGCGGGAACGACTAGTGTGATATGGCTCTTTGCAGTTAACTCGGGGCTCTAAAATAACTTAGAAATAGAAAACCAAGATTTTCTTTTTTGGATTTTTATTCTGTATCTATTGATACACTACACATCCACTAAAAACGTTAAACAGGGAACATTTTTATTTTTAAAGTAAGTATATCGTTTTAATTTAATGTTGTCAAAACTCCCACATTCGTAGCCCTGTGCGTGCTTAGCGAGTCGCAGTTTCCGCGGTAATAAAACTCCTATGCCCACCATATCTTTGTGTCACACGCGCCCTGAACTTGCTCGAGTGCTCCATACGCTAAACGACCCTACCTATGTACAGTCAGCTGCAAAAAGATGTAAACAGTTAACAAAATTAAACAGTGAAAACGAAGAATTTCGTGAAAAGATCCTTTCCAACAAGTATTCGTCTTTGTTGGCAGATATATGTACAATAATAAAAGATTTAAATAATTACGCCTTCTACAAATCGCTTTTTAATTTCGTTAGGTGTATTCCTACATCTTTTTGTAACTGATTGTACTTAGGAATATTTAAGTAAGTTAACAGCAATACCTAGATATTCAATGAGCAGGAAAGATGTTCTTCAAAGGTAATTATTTTTTGTCAGCCTTTTCTACCCCACTCCTGGGTTCCGTACCCAAAGGGTAAAACGGGACCGTATCTGTCCGTCTGTCAACAGGATGTATCTCATGAACTGTGATAGTTCGACAGTTGAAAAACAGAATAGATAATGGTGCGGATCCCTTCGTGCGCGAGCCTGACTCGCACTTGACCGGTTTTTCTATTTTTGGAACTCCTCACTACTTCCTTCCAATTTTCAGGAAATACCTCCCATCTCCTTTAAGACCTGCCGCGACACTGGGCAGGGGCACCTGTTCTGTGCTATATGGGTTCATACCCAACCAGCAAAAACTAGGCTTAAAACAATCTCTAGACTACTGTTTTGTTGCTCTTAAATCACTCCTATATAATGATATAAGCCCGGATTTGGGCACCATTCTAAGCCTATTTAGTTTAATATCGTTCTAATATCAGTCTAATTGAATGCTGTTTGCACTTACTGAAATCTAGCCAAAGTTAATTTAAGCCGACTTAGGCTAATATTGCTTTTACGTAAGTATCATATAAGCCTGCATAGGCTTATATTGGTCTAAGGTTAGAATATTTTGAGAATTTTTCGTCAGATCCAACTTAAAAGTTTGTGTGAGTGTTGGCTTGAAATTAAATGAAACAAATTAAAGTTAATATTTTGTGAAGTTAATGTTTATACTGTGTGGTACGGCACTTTAGTACCTATAAAAGTAGTTATACGGTAAGTAATCGTATTGGAATTTATTATTTACTGTTAAATAGACCTCGTCTTACGCTTCAAAATTCATGCGCCTGTTAAATAAGGTATTTCCTGTTCTCGTTTAATTATTTTTTTTGTTAATTTGTATTGATAGTGTCGCCATTAGTATAGCTGCATTTTACAAGCGCACTATTTAACTATATTGTTTTCACGGTAAGTTGATTAATTTGGCAGATGTCAGTTCATGACATGAAAATAAATTGTAATGGCGATTGTTTCTGACAATTTAATTCAACAAGTATTAAATCAATTTAAAAGATTAGTAAAGCGTTACCCAGAAGGTTGTTTTAAAATCAGAAACATAGAAACAATATAGTTTTATGTGTTTAACGCCATAATTATATATTATATAAATGATTTTGAAAAAAACCCCGACGCGTTTTCAAACTTGCGTCAGACGGTACCAGTTGCCAGAGATGTGCGTATCGATAAAATAATTTCGATAAATTTATATTAACAGAATGAATATTTTGACTATCCTAATAATTATACATAGACGATAGGCTCAGTTGATTGAATAATTAAAATAAGGCTCATTATAGCCCAGTTGCCTTGCAAAAGGTCGGTCAGTCCTAAATTTTGGATACGTGTTATGGATATGTGTTCTTATAAAAATTACAAATTTTGTACCTTGAGTGACCTCGGCGCGCTCTGCCAGTTTGGGTTAAAGAACCCAAAAATTTGTTTTTATTAAATAACTCCTTATGGGTTTTATGCCAAAAATTATTCACATCAATTTTGTAGAAAATTAAATTCTTATTTTTCATTCCCGACTCAAAATAAGAGGTATTTTATAGGTTTGAAGCCCATGTCTGTCTTTCTGTTTGGCTGTCTATTTCTCTCTCTGTCTGTGTGTCTGTTTTTTGTTTTGGGCTTTTCATAAAAACAGCTAACATAACACATCCAAAATTCAGGACCGACGAACCTACCGAACCTAACGAAAGATAAACCTCTTTTTCGCGACCCAGCTACTGGGCTTATTATTGGTGATAAATAAACATTTACGTTGAGGAGCTCGTGGCTAAATAATTACAGCCGCATAGACCGATCTTCCGGGTTAAGCCACGCTTGCCGAGGTTGGTCTGTGGATGGGTGACCATTTACCATAGCGAGTTTCCTCCGTGCCTCGGAAAGCACGTAAAGCCGTTGGTCCCGGCTGTCATTTGTAGATCTTTGACAGTCGTTACTGTTGGTCAGAAGCCAGAAAGTCTGACAACCAGTCTTACCAAGAGTATCGTATTACCCAGTTACTGGGTTGTGGAGGTCTGATAGGCAGTCGCTCCATGTAAAATACTGATATTCAGCTGCATCCGGTTCGACTTGAAGCCGACCCCAACACAGTTGGGAAAAGGCTAGGCAGATGATGAAATAAACATTTATGTTCACTCATCCCATACCTGCTGGATTCATTATCACATCAGCAAGTAATCGTCTATTGTTGAAGATATGCATGCTATTGACTTAATCCTAATTAAGTACTTAAATCACAACTATTTGAAATGTACATAAAATCACATTACAATAATTTGTCAAATTCTCGCTGAAATTTTACAAATTTTATCGATAGTTGAATCGACTACATTCACATGTCTAGCAACTCCTATTGACATGTGTCATTTTAATCTTCTTATCGTGAAAACAATATAATGTAAGATTGTTTACTCTAATATTAGCATTCGGTATACTAAAGATAACTCCATATTGGAATAAATTAGGGTTCCTCGCAATTTTACTTTTCCAGTTTTTGTAATCCATTTTATCAATTAAATTTAAAAACTTAAAATAAAATATGGCCAGCAAAATTACTCTTAAAACTATTTAAATTAGTTATTCCCAAAATCGATCTAAGATCAAACGCTCTTATATGGGTCTTGTCTTTTGTATTGTAAATATGTTGAACCAAAATCACTCTAATATCATACTTATCCAGTGGTATTGATCTTATATTAATTTCAAATAAGATCAGAAATGCACGTACTCACAGTACTCTTATGCTATGCTGATATTAGTCTGACATCTTACAATAGCATTTAGCAAGTCTAATATAAAATCAAACGAGCTTAGAAAATACCCATATAAGAGCAAGTTTCTCTCAAGTGCAACTAGTCTTAGTAAATGCTCTTATATACATATATGAGACTTGGTTATGAGACTGAGCACTCTTGAGGCCATACCGGCTTGTCTAAAAGTAATATAGGATCGATGGTATTTCTAAAACAAATATAAGAGCGCTTTAAGCCTACTACTCTTAAAAAGTGCGAGTTCTGAGACTGTTTTGCTGGTTGGGTAGTTCTTTCGGCATGCGCCAGACGTGCCCACTCCCATTTAAACTGGGCAGACTTTTCAACCACGTCAGCTACAATACGGCCGACGTAGGTATCTTGGCGAGTCTGAAGTTAGCTGATTAGCTGCGCAGTAGACAATTTCGTTTCTAAAAGATTCATTGCGCAGCCAAACGTACGTTAATACAATACGTCGGCCGTATTGTGTCTGTATTTATTAACCACAATCTGGGACCCAATTCTCCTAAAATCAAGGACTTTACGTAGTACTTATTACTTCTATGCCTAAAATAAATTGTTGCCAAACGCAATTGAACCACAACCGTCAGTCGGTTTTTGTTTTCGAAAACTTTCAAAATGATTGATTTTGTTTTTTGTGTCAAACAATTCGACAGATTTTGAAATTCAGAACTGTCTGAATGAACGGTTCGGCCTTGGTTCGGTTGTGATTTATCAAGATTTATTTTAGGAGAATTAAGCCCCAGACTACTTCCTACGTTATTGGTGACGGCAACATCGTGAGAAAACCTACACACCTGAGACCCGCACCAGGCCAGCGTGGTGATGCTATCTAATGTTAAATCAAAATTGTGTAACGGTTTTCCACCAGACTATACTAGATGGCGCGTAGAATTAGCACGCTAAAGTGGAAGTGGGCCGGCCATGTTTGCAGACGCACAGATGGTAGATGGAGCAGACGCGTGTTAGAGTGGAGACCGCGTTTGGGCAAACGTAGTGTGGGACGCCCTGCGGCACGATGGACCGACGATTTGAAAAAGGTGGCTGGCAGCGGATGAATGCGGTCTGCCAAAGACCGGGATGGTTGGCGATCTCTGGGGGAGGCCTACGTTCAGCAGTGGACGGCAATAGGCTGATATGATGATGATACTAGATAGTAATGACGTATAGTAAACGGTATCCTTATCAACAACATACAAATCGCAGCTGCCCAGATTGTGACGAGCTTTTGATGAGTAGGGGCCTTGCATACCTAGGTACTTGAGTACCTAAGACTCGGTCTGGGTCTCGTCTTTGGCTTGCATTTACCAGTTCGCTGGCGTGAAACCCCGTGAGTGTCGGAATTGATTATTCTGAGATCTAGGCTCTTTGACACAGAGGACATTGGCAGTTTTGGGCCTAAACCGTTAAGCCGTGTACGCACGAGCGAACACGGACATCATCATCATCTGCCTAGCCTTTTCCCAACTATGTTGGGGTCGGCTTCCAGTCGAACCGGATGCAGCTGAATATCAGTATTTTACATGGAGCGACTGCCTATCAGACCTCCACAACCCAGTAACTGGGTAATACGATACTCTTGGTAAGACTGGTTGTCAGACTTTCTGGCTTCTGACCAACAGTAACGACTGTCAAAGATCTACAAATGACAGCCGGGACCAACGGCTTTACGTGCTTTCCGAGGCACGGAGGAAACTCGCTATGGTAAATGGTCACCCATCCACAGACCAACCTCGGCAAGCGTGGCTTAACCCGGAAGATCGGTCTATGCGGCTGTAATTATTTAGCCACGAGCTCCTCGAGCGAACACGGACATCGCGAACACGAATATCGAACACACTGTTTGCACGTGCGTAGGTACTACCGAACAGTGTGTTCGGCGAACACCTTCATAGTAATTCGTGTTCGATGTTCGTGGTCGCGATGTTCGTGTTCGTTCGTGCGTACCCGGCTTTAGGTATAGAAGCGAGAACATATGAAATACAATAAAAAAATAAGGCTGTAACTGTCCCACTGCTGGGCAAAGGCCTCTTCTCATACAGAGAAGAAACGAGCATTGATCGCCACGTTTGCTCACTGCGGGTTAGCGATTTCAGATCAGTGAGTCCATGTTTCCTTACGATGTTTTCCTTCACCGTATAGGTAGGTATCAGTGGAGTCTTAGATTAACTAAGAAAGTACATAATTATGAAATTGAAAAAGTCATACTGGTGACGCCTGGGTTTGAACCCGCAGGCTTAACAAGCCGGTCTGTAACTTCCAGGCCACCACAACGTGGCAATACAATATTATAAAATGGCAGAAAAATGGCAGAAAATATTATAAAATAAAACATATAATTTATGTAAAAATAAAAATAGGTACGTAATAGTCATTTGGTTTCAACATTTTCGCCTCATTTCCGACGACGAGGACATCTACATTACCCGATTGGCGAATAAAATAAAAATAATTCTGATTTTAAGCCCATGAATGGCACAGCACAGCTATCATAGTACCTACCTACTTTCATATCACTAACGAGTTTTAGGCCTAGCCTGGCCCAGCATTGTTAGGGGCCTGTCATCCTCCTTTCTCATACACAAAAATATCATAGGTACCTACCTACTAACTTAAAGACGTTACTAACCTAAATCCTGAACCTAGCAGTTAAAGTAAGCAAAATAAATGCAATTTCCATTAAAATTCAGGAACCCATTACGTCAGAAGAATCGCAGAATGTATTAGAGTGGGATTAAGTAAAAGTCTACTGAGAGATTAAAAAGTCTATCTGTGTATTCTGTACTCGAATTACAAGATTGCTAAACCGCCTCATTGTTCAGGTTATAAGCTCTCACGTACGTAAGGCCCTGTGGTTCGACTCCTTATAATAAGATAGTTCTTATTCTAAGTTCGACTTCTTGAACAGGTGAAAGGATACCTATATTGAAGTTTTTCTGATAGAAATACCTCAATAGAATTTTAAGGTTTGATATCGTGTCAGGTTTTTTTTTTCTTCGCTTCTCTTTACAGGTTCTTCTGTATCGTGGTTACGTTTACAGACACAAATCTCATATATACTACTCAAAACAAAATAAGAGCCACTAGGTATTTAAGGTATACCGTGAAAAATATAAAATTAACACATTGTTCAATTTACGTAAATTTAAAACAATGTTATTGTTAACCGTTTAGGCTAGTAATTGTTGAAATTAGTGATTAATAAACATTTTTATTTAACTTTTGATAAAAAAAAATGACAATTTAGGATAAAAAACACAAATAACAAAAAGTCACTAAAAACTAAAAAAAACTTCACTTTTTATTTGTTTTTCTCTTTTTTAATAACGAGTATGCCCTCTTCTTTTGGCTATGCACTCCTGTAGCCTGAAATGCATGCTCTCTATCAAATGCCTGATGTTTTCAGCTGGGATCTCTTCCCAGGCACTTTTTAAAGCATCAATCAGTTGGTACTGGTTGTAGACCTCTTGCGCACTCTCTCTAACCCTTCGTTTTAATTGGTCCCACATGTGCTCGATCGGATTTAAGTCCGGACTGTTTACTGGCCACGGTAACACTTGAATGTGAGAGCCTTCCAGTACAGACTGGGTCGCTTGAGCTGTGTGTGCACGGGCATTGCCTTGCATCAGGATGAACCCAGGACCCATTCGCTGTGCAAATGGAATCACATGAGGCCTGATGTCTTCCTCAATGTAACGCTGAGCAGTTACGGAACCTTCATTTAAAATAGCGAGTTCAGTTTTGCCATGTAAGCTTATTCCACCCCAAATCATTACATTGGGTCCACCGAAATGGTCAACTTCGTGAATGCAGGCTTCAAAAAATCGCTCGCCACGTCGCCTCCATACTCTAATGCGCCGATCGTCATTAAAGAATTTTACTTTACACTCGTCGGTGAAAAGCACCATGCCCCACTTGTTTATGCCCCAGTCTAAATATTGACGGGAGAAACTTAAACGATTTGCACGTTGAGCCCTGGACAAAGGAATTCAAACAACTCGGCGTTTTGAAGTTTGCTGGTCTTCGTGCAACCGTTAACCGTGCAAGTACCCGTTGTCAACCGTAGGCGATTTTGTAACTTACGAGCCGTCACTGTGCGTTCTCGGCGGGCACTTAATCGGATGTACCGATCCTCGTGAACAGTTGTAATGCGAACTCTACCCGAACCAGGTCTTCTTGCAACACTACCAGTCTCTTGGAAGCGATTCCAAGCATTTTGGATAGCTTTCCGAGAAAAACCCAGATGCAAAGCCAGAGACCGCTGCGAAATTCCTTCTTGGATCATTGTAACGGCTCTGGTTGCAGTAATTGCGTCCATATGTCTTCGTATTTGTGGCATATTAACATAAGATGTTACATAAACAAATTAACTAAACAAAGTTAAACGATTATTTCAGATTACCTTAAAGATAATCGAAACAAAACTTAAACAAAAATCAAAACAAAATAACAAGAAAATTTCAATTTCTTTTTTTTTTTAAATGATGGCCAGTATTTTGGTCTCAAGTACGAAATCAAAGAGGTTAAATATCGAAGAGTTTGTAACATCAATATTTTGTTACTTATTAATTACATAACGTTCATTAAATTACACTGAAATGTCATAATAACGAGTGGCTCTTATTTTGTTTTGAGTAGTATATATATACACAAACACTCAGACCCAGAACAACTATTTGTAGGCCCTTTGATTATTTATAGGCCATACAAATATTTATTTTGTGCGGGAATCGCACTTGCGACCCGTAACGTAGAAAGACAGTCCGACCGAATTTAGACCCAAGTCAGTACTTATATTTTTTATAAAAGTTTACTAACGGTTAGGTACAGGATAACGCAAAAGTTGGAGGTGATGACTCGGTAGCTGTGTCGGTGATCAGCGGCTTCGGTAACCTACGAGCACGGCACAACTATGAAGTCGCGTCGGCCAAGTTCGTAAAACCGATCACTTCCGAACTGTGTTCGACTTCAAGCTTAGAATAAGAACTAAAGACTTCAAGACTACGAGCACAGAATAAATAGTACAAGTACCACGAGCGTTTAATAGTAGGTACTGGTAGGTACTGCAGTAAAAATCATCTTTACGCTGACGCAGTAAGTGTGAGTGGCGCGAAAATTAGCGACTGCCATTGGTTGTTTGATAGATAAGGTAATTCTGGTACGGATAGGTCTCGACCGCCATTCATCATTTTACGATAACTAATACTAGACGCAGGTGTTGCGGTGCGTCTCCTTATAATAAACCATTTTTACGTTAATATTCTGTGAGGTACTTATTGTGGTAGTTACTAGGTTACTACAATTTCTCAATGACGAGCTTGATTTCATGTTGAATTGAATACTGAAACAAAAATCGCGTTGTCTAAAAAAATCTACTGTGTGAGCTCGTAAAAGTCGTAACTTTTGGTAGAAATTTAATCTCTGATATTGGCAATACCACAATTTTCCTGTCACGCGTCAAAAAATCTTCGAAACAATTCCGTGCCGTGATAAACAACAATTGAGGCTAATTACAACTACAAATCACTATAAATTGTATCTCACACCCACGTTCTTGATACAGGCAGCCGTTTTCAAACATAAACAACGTGTTTTGAGCACGACCGGCGTCTCGTGTAATGTGCGATAGTTGAGAATCCACGCGTTATGGCATCTGGGTCTAAGAATGATATAGTTAATAGATTGCTTAACGTGAGGCTGGACGATGGAGGCGGCGGAGACGAGCTGCCGCCGCAGAACATGCTGCCTTCAAACCAGCACGCGCGGCAGCTAGGACAAATACAGGAGGAAGATAACGGGCAAGCAAGCGAGCCACTAGCTTCATCGTCCGCTATAGAAAACCTACAACCAATTAATAACACAGGCGGCCGCTTACACAACTGGCAAGCAACGAAAACGACCGTAAAAGAAAGATTATCCTTCCTTTTCAACAACGAGATTTTATGTGACGTGCATTTTATCGTCGGCAAGGATGCAAACCAGCAGGTCATACCCGCTCATAAGTTTGTTTTGTCGGTCGGCAGTGCAGTGTTCGATGCCATGTTCAATGGAGTGCTAGCAACTAAGTCTGATGAAGTCGAGTTACCTGATGTGGAACCTGCGGCTTTCCTACATTTATTGAAGTTCCTATACTCGGATGAGGTACGCATTGGGCCGGAGAGCGTGATGACTACGCTTTATACAGCTAAGAAATACGCTGTAGCCGCTTTAGAGGAGCATTGCGTGGATTTCTTAAAAAGTAATTTGGGTACAGACAATGCGTTTCTGCTGTTGACGCAGGCCCGTTTGTTTGATGAGCCGCAGCTGGCTGCGTTGTGCTTGGAGATGATAGATAAAAATACTGCTGATGCGTTAAACGCTGAAGGGTTCACAGACATTGACCAGGACACACTAAATGCAGTGTTGGAGAGGTATGTTGATTTTACTTTTATAAATAGTAAGTATTGGTCATTCCTATTGTCGATACTGCTGGGGAAAAGAAGGGTTTAGATTTTTAAAAACAATACCCATTTGCCACATTTGTCACTAGTGGTGGCGTCAACGGTGGGTGCAACTGGGAATGACCGATAAGTATAAGTAAGTACTACAACTAAGTAGTTGGTATTTGTTGAACTTCTTTGTTAATTCAAAGTGGAGTTCTGGTAGTTGTCCATTTGTTGTAAACATCCTATACAGGTAGGTACCCTCACATTTACTCATTAATTAAATGTGACTATTTTACTCACTACCTTACAGTACACAAGCATATCTATAGGTGAAAAAGAAAGAAAGAAAATAAATTTTATTCAGACAAGAACACAATGACAGCAAAACAATAAAAATAATAAAAAATATACATTTTATGCTGTCAAACATGCCAAAAGAGTCACCAAGTCAGCATACTCCAGCAGATCTTAAAATAATTGAGATTTAGGTAATTTAATAATAAAACCTCTATTAAGATCACAATAAAACTGTGTAGTGACCAGCCAGCTAGTTTATTATGAAATCTTACATTAACCTAGTTAGAGCAGTCTTGAAACTTTTTAATTTTGTCATACATTTACTATCACAGCATAAACTAAATTATTTCTGTAAGAGTACTTACCATAATTATTATTTGTGACAAGCAGTTACACTAAAGTACAAAGTTAGGGCATTTTAAAATCATTCCTGCACATTATTGATTTTTTATTACCTTTTCTAGCAACATAAACAAAGCTATTTGTGCTGCTGTCAGAGAATCTGGAGAGCATTTGATGAAACTACTTTGCATCTCTGTATTCCATACTTTCGTTCATAAATACAGCGAATAGTTTTAAAGTATGTAGTGCAGACTTGTAGAGTAGTTACATCAAATGAGCTCCTGGTCTTTAAATTACTACTAATTTGTAGAAAGAATAAATAAATGTAAATGTTCAGGTCAAGTAGAGTTGCCATCCGTCTGGATTTCCCTGGATTTGTCCTAGTTTAGAGGGCATCCGTAGAGCGTCCAGGCGGGGCTTCATTTGTAGTCCGGGTTTAAAAATTTAAAGTTTTGGGCCGCCCGCGACACACGCACTGTGCCCGCACGCCGCGATCAACCGACGAACCGACACGCTAAACAACTGTTTTTTTATTACACTGGCTATGTTTAAAAAAAACCTGTTGACATGTCCGGGTTCTGGGCTCTAAAATCCGGGGTTTTCACGCGTCATGTCCTGGTTGCCAAATTTTAGAGATGGCAACCCTAAGTTCAAGAAAAAAAAACTAGTAACAAATCAACTGCATAAAAAAAACAATATTCAAGTTAACATTTGATTCTCTGTTGAGAGCTAGCCATTTCACCATCCCAAGAACTGCTACAATAAATATAATTAAGTTGAAGGGGAAGTTGCCACAATCACGACGCTTTTCAGACGGATTGGTGATTCATTATGTAGTGCTAAATCCACTCACAAGCTATATTGTGTTGTTTTTTTTTTACTCTCTTTGAGCAGCTATATTGTTGATGTCTATTTCACAAATTTTTTGACGAAAGTTTATTTGTTCGTAGCTAGTTGTCGAGTTTGTTTTTAAATGAATTTATAGAGGTGGCAGTTACAACATCTTTAGGAAGCTTGTTCCAGTTGTGGACCACCCTATTGCTGAGGGTGTGGTGTGCAGTGTTTGTTTTCGCTAGTATACGACACAGTTGTTTGTCGTGGTTTCTCCTTGCTCTTGGGGCGATCACCATTCCAAAGATGCAGTGAATATCAAGAAGATTGTGCTTCGCCGAAATGATTTTGTATGTTTCGATGAGGTCGCCACGGAGACGTCGCGTCGTTCCGCGAGGGTTGTGAGGCGCAATGCGTGACGTCTATCTGGGTAAGGTCTACGTCGTAGGACTTGAGGAATAACTTGTTTACATTCAAAGTACTTCTAAAAGGCAACTTGTTGCGGGTGTATCCACAATTAAAGTCGGTTTAGTGAAATTACTGCTTTAGCAGATGGGAGGACGTTGCTGCCCCCATTCTCGACGTAATCTTTAAGGTCTCCCCACACTTATTGATGCGGAATCGGCTTAGGTCTGTGGAGAAACTTGGTGTGGTGTTCCTCCAACCAAAGGGAGGATCCTCCAACCAGGCGGAGTCTTGTGCCTGGCGGGCTACTGCCCAACGGTTGATGTTGGGAGGTTGTATACCTATATACTATCTGCGTGTTAAATCTTGATTGCGCGATGTAGGATAGTTCGCATGTGGCGAGATAGATGCCGCCACAGGTCGGTCGGAAAAAGCTTTATGTCTACGGGCATAAGGGTGTTACCGACGTCGTTCGGTTCGTATGGGTGGGGAGACCCTTAGTGGTCAATCAGACTGCACTAACGGGTGGTGGGCGGGCGCGGGCGCTTGTGTCTTGGCATCTGCGTGTTCACAGTAGTGCCGAACGAGCTATCGTATGACGCTTCGGCGGGTAAATCAAAATGGTTTAGAACCACACGCGCAGTCACCTAACAGACGCTATATCACTGTGAACAATACGGGCGGACAGAGCCATTAGAAACACCCGCGCCCGCCTCACCCATACGCGCGGCTCGCGGGACCACTGTGAATGTAACTGGCGTCTACATACATTTTGATTTACACGCGCCCGCGCTAGAACCCGCGCCCGCCTCCTCTCTGAAAGAGTACTTAGATGCCGTATACGTCACCTACAGGTGGTGAATGACTGGTCTATTCTGTGCTTACCACACACTTACCAAAATATTCTGAATTGAGACTTAGGTATTTAAAATATTTTCCGTAATCAGTACTCCAAATTAGTTGTAGAACATCGAAGGCCATTGTCAACATGCCAAGTGTTGGTCTCAGTGCCAATGCCAGAATATATGTTTGTTTACACCATGTAGTGTGTTACTCAAGCTGAAAACAAACTATCAGACGCGTCCGTCAGCCGCAGCTGACAGACGCTCATAATCATAAAATATTTTTAAGATAAGTAATACTGTGCCTGAAAGAACATTTAGAGCAATTTTTAATGTGCTAACCAGTAAGGGTGACCACCAGAAGTATTACATTTTTTTATACTCGTTTTTAGCGATTTTTTGCAATCGGAAGTGGGGCATTTTTGCAACTTCTTCTTTCTCAGTAGGAACCCGGAGTCTGTTATTTGTGCTCGGTTCATGGCAATAAGTTCGCCCCCTATTAAGCCGGGTCCGCTGCGCCGTGTTTTCGTGTTTGCAAACACAATAACATGTTTGCCGAGACGAATGGATAACATCCCCCGCGTTCGTCTGCGGGGAAGGATAGTGACGCATTTTGTGTGCGCGCTCACTAGAGGAAGACGCCATCAGTGTTTTGATAAAGGCACACCGGACTGGCTGCTTTGTTAGCACGTTTTGATAAAGGCGCAGCGGACTGGCTGTTTTGCTAACTTGTTTTGATAACATGTTTTGTTAGAAAATTGGCGCTGCGGACCCAGCTTTACATGGGACTTGACATAACGGCGAAAAGAGGGTGTACTAGACACTTCTGCTCAACCCTTCGGGGAATGCAGGCGTGGTGTGTTTGTTATGTAATATCAACTAAATTCAAACACAAACAGTTTATTATCTTATAATATATGTAGAAATTCTTCAGATATTAGAATCATTTGGGACTCTTTCAACACGTTCAGTCGTTCCTGGTCTGCTGTAGTAAGGTAGACGCTAAGTAACACTTTCTATTTCTGTGTCATAAATTAGAGACCACTTATCACCATGATTTACACGTACAATTAGAGCCAGGTCACACGATGCGTTGCGGCAGCGGCGTGGCGACTGACCGGTGCCGTTGCGGCATCCTACATAGAAATATCCATGCATTGCGTTACGCCGCCGCGCCGCGTCGCACTTGCAACGGTTGAACGGGAAGTATTTTACTGTCCAAATCTTGATTCCTTGATGCTCTAGCAAAGGGAGAAGCCACACGGTGCGGTGCGGTGTGCCACTTTGCCGCATCAGCGTGCACACGTAGTACACGCGGCGGCGCAAGAGCCACGCGGCGCCGTATTGCACCGTGTGGAACGGCTCTCCGTCGTTAAATACCACGATTAGAGGTGATCAAGCAGATAAAGACTTAATACATAAAATTATTAATTACTTACTTACTCGTTTTTCATCATCTGCCTAGCCTTTTCCCAACTATGTTGGGGTCGGCTTCCAGTCGAACCGGATGCAGCTGAATATCAGTATTTTACATGGAGCGACTGCCTATCAGACCTCCACAACCCAGTAACTGGGTAATACGATACTCTTGGTAAGACTGGTTGTCAGACTTTCTGGCTTCTGACCAACAGTAACGACTGATAAATGATGGAATCAGGCGTTACTTTGCGGAAATCCATGACATACAGAAATGCAAATACAATATCTAGCTTTAATTCCGCTGAACAAGATCGCTAGTTTGGATGCAGTATGCAGCACCACCCTCCCGCCCACAAGTTTATGCACATGCAGAAAGAGTGAAAAAATAATGCAACATGCAACCAAACCAATACACGACACGTGTTTCGCCCCTGCACGGGGCATCCTCAAGGATTTGAGGATGACTTTGAGGATGCCCCGTGCAGGGGCGAAACACGTGTCGTGTATTGGTTTGGTTGCATGTTGCATTATTTTTTCACTCTTTCTGCATGTGCATAAACTTGTGGGCGGGAGGGTGGTGCTGCATACTGCATCCAAACTAGCGATCTTGTTCAGCGGAATTAAAGCTAGATATTGTATTTGCATTTCTGTACAACAGTAACGACTGTCAAAGATCTACAAATGACAGCCGGGACCAACGGCTTTACGTGCTTTCCGAGGCACGGAGGAAACTCGCTATGGTAAATGGTCACCCATCCACAGACCAACCTCGGCAAGCGTGGCTTAACCCGGAAGATCGGTCTATGCGGCTGTAATTATTTAGCCACGAGCTCTTACTGACTCGTTTTTACGTTGTGTTGATGATTATTTACTCGACCTCGAGTATTTATCCGAGTAAGAACCCATCTCTAACCACGATTCCTTGAAGGTTTAGCCACCAGGACCAGGGCCGGATTTAAAAGTTTGGAGGCCCTGGGGCAACAATGAAGTATAGGCCCTGAATATTTAAAGAAACGTGAGCAAAAAAAATAATCCATAGTTTTTCAATAATTTATTATGCTTTCAAATGTTTTATATAAAAAGTACCTCGTAAAAGTGAACTTTTTTCTCTCTGAGCACGAAGTTTTGAATGGTCCCCTATGAAATCACCGTTGCGTAGAGCCACACGTGCGCGCCTAGCGTCCTTGATAGCCCCTATGCCCATTATCAGATCGTCATACAAACACGGTTACCTACGTTTTGTTCTTCAGAATTTAGCTTTAAAATTAGAAGTTGTTGAGTCGGGAATCAATGTATTGTTCAAACTGCCCCGCTTTCGTATATAATATCTTAGTTGTTTACACTACAGTGCATTCACGATAGTTTAATTCCACTTTCGTATTGTGTCTATATTCTGTTCAACGAGAGATGAGTCCTGATGTAACGGTCATTTCGCAAATTGTAGCCGTAGACTGCTGTCGAAAAAACGTAAACGACATCATCGTAAAACGGAAAATAGCTATACAGGGTGTTAACGAATTCGTGTAATTCCTTCAAACCGCGTGATCTACTGATAACAATGATTGACCCTGCATAAGTTTTTTCAGAATCAACAAAAAAAAGTTTTCAAAATATGAACCATGGTATTCTGTATCTGAGTAATTTTAGCGTCCCAAGTTAATTGACTGCGTGGAGCGATATCGCGCTAGTCGTGCCCGACGGCTGTGTCGCAGTGCCTTCATTCATTTATGCACGGCATCGAAATTTTCTATAACATAAAAAATTTTGGTGGAAAAAAAAAGTTTAAAAAATTTTTAATCCACCTGGATCCCATTCGGGTATAATCTATATCATTAATAGATCATGTGGTTTGAAAGAATTACACGAATTCGTTAACACCCTGTATTACCCAACCTTTGTTTTTTTTTTTAATATTTGTATGGTAACTTTTTTTACAAAAACGTCAAAACTCACGTTGAATAAGGGTCAAAATACACGTCCGATAGTTGCTTCCGGGAGCCGGATCCGACTATCTGATCGGATTCATGAAATACACGTACGATTCTCGTGTCCGATTTTTTCTGTACGACGACGATGCCCGGACGATGCTTACGATTCTGACATCCGATCCGATAGTCTGATCGAATTCATGTTCAAACAAATGTATGACGCGGAGGCCTTCAGATAGTCTGATCAGACTATCGGAACCGACTATCGGAGGCAAGTATCGGACGTGTATTTGGGCTCTAAGAAAGCATTTATCTCTATTCGGTCCATCCAAAATTTAGGTTTCACTTGTCGGTGTAGTAATCTCCATCTTTCTCTATCCAGAGCCAATTCCTTCATTTCTCTGTACGTTATCTATCACTTCTGTCTTTTCCTTTAATTGGTCTGTGTACTTTCTATTCGGTAGTGTAGGAAAATGTAAAACAGATAGTTGTTTTGTGTGATTAAAGTAAAGTAACACAGAGTTTACAGAATCGATTGAGAACTGTCTGGAAATCTCTAAATAGATGTTTGACGTTAAATACATACATTATCCTTGTTATTTTTCACATAGCTACATAGTGTACGGTTCTGTGCTCAATTGGAGTTAGATAAAACCTAGAATGTATCACCTTATCGCGCTGTGGAACTCGTAAAAGTTGACAGAGGGAAACAGCTACTGTTGTTATTGTAAATAAATTACGAGTAGCGGCCTACATTGTTACCAAGGGGGACAATTATTTCAATTCTATTTCATTCTACTGATTTTTGTGAGTTATTGACTGACTCGTTGGTCTCGTGGTCGCAATTGAGCGAGCTCAACCTGAGCGTGGAACCTGGGCTCGATCCCCAGGTCGGGCTAAGTGTTATTGGGTTTTTCCGAGTGGAGTTTCTCAGTAGCAGCCCGGAGTCTAGATCTGTGCCCGGTTCAGCAATAGACTCGCTTGCTGATACATGGGTCTTAAACATAACGGCGAAAAGAGGGTGCACTATACACCTCTCCTTAACCCTTCAGAGAATACTTATTTCTCTGGCACCTCATGTGCTTGATACGCCAGAGATCGTAAGTGGGAAAATTACATTTTCTAATCTGATTCACTGTTAACCGATACTTGTCGATCTAGAACCCCTTTTTTTTTTTTTTTTTTTTTTTTTTTTGTGGGAAAATCCTCATGGATACCCTTCGCCCGGGGATGGCGGAGGGTTATGCCGGACTCTTACCGGCTAAAAACCCACGGTGTTCCTTCTCCTGACCCTTGGCCGGGGTCACGGGATTCGCAGCTGCATGCGCCGCAACCCCGGCAGGCCTCGGTCCGCCAGCCCCTGGCGGACCTCTCCTTCTGTGGGGCCTTGCCCCACGTCCTCCTGAGAGGCGCGCACGGAACAATGCGCGCCGCCTTCTCGGGCCTGTTACTGGTCGGGCGACGGGTCCCCTAACCCGTCGCCCGCAGGCCACACACTAGGGTGGCCGGAGATCGTCGCGCGCCCTCCGGCGGCGCCCGGTGCGTCTGGCGCGGGAAGGGAGAGTGGCCGTCGCCTCTCTCTCCCTCTCCGCTCCCTCCTTGGTTGCCATCACCACCTCGCAAAAGGAGGTGACGGCTTCCCACGCACTCTCGCTCCCGACCATGGACAGAACCACGGCCGGAAGCGAGAGGTCACCACCGACTGCCGCCACTAGATCACGGCGCTGCGTCGCCCACGCAGGGCACGCCTGCAGCGTGTGCAGCTCCGTGTCCTCAGGGCAGTCGACGACGATCTAGAACCCCTAGATCTAGCACTTATGTAAAGTGCCAAATTGCAACAAAGTGACGTGATGCTACAATATAAAACAATGATTACTGGGTACATGAAGTATTTGATGAACCATTAACCAAGTTTTCCTTATCCTTCACAATCACTGCAGAAACAAAACATGTGAAATATAATCTTTAACTCCCCAGAGACACTCTCCGCATCAGAGAAGCAAAAATATTCTCAGCAGTCCTGCGCTGGTCGGAAGCGGAATGCATACGACGACAGCTGCCCGTCACGCCCTCCAACCAAAGAATGGTGCTTGGCCGAGCCTTCAACGCCATCCGATTTCCCCTGATGTCCGTAGAAGAATTCGCCATGGGCCCCGCCCAAAGCGGCCTCTTAGATGACAGAGAAATTGTCCAACTGTTCCTATATTTCACCGTAAATCCGAAGCCAAATGTGGGGTTTCTCGACACCCCGAGATGCTGTATGACTGGTAAAGAGTTGACGGTGAATAGGTTTCCGCAGACGGAGTCCCGGTGGGGCTACAGCGGGACCACAGATCGGATCAGGTTTACAGTTGATCAGAGAATTTTTGTGGTCGGCTTTGGACTGTATGGATCGTATTTTGGGCCGACGGAGTATGAGGTACACTTACAGGTAAGCCACAATAAAAGAGCATTTTTTTTTTATCTATTCCTAGAGTTCTGGCCAGGGGGACTCTAAGCACGAAGGCCGTGGTTTCGGCCTTAGTTACGAGCGTTTCCTAGTCCCTATCGCTTACGGATATACGATTATTTCGGGGCCCGAACTAAGAATGAATGACAACACGATTTGACAGTTGTCCCTACTACCGATGTGTTTTTGCCCGTCCGAAAAGTTGAACTTGACATCTGTTTTGTTCACTTCTACGTTTCGGGCTACTTTCGGACGGGCGAATAACTTCGTTGACGGACTTAGGGAGTAGGCCCCCAGCATCTCGATTCAGAACCTTTTCGATAAGCAATTGTCGTCCGGTTCGGTTTGTTATCTCGTTTTGTCTAAGATTTTCGTAACGAGAGCAAAAGAGATAAATAGACTGATTAATGGAATCTTTCTGAATCCGGGGGTAGTTACTAGTTATCAGTTCGGCTATGAAACAAAAAAAAAAGTGAAAAGGTTAAGTGCGTAGTATATTTTTAGTGTGCATTCAACCAGATGCAACCTTTAAGCAAAGTGGAACCTAGAAATAGGTTGAGAAAATGCTGGGGCGAAGAATAACATTCTTAATAGTGTATTTTGTTTCTGTGTATTTCTGCTACAAACGGTTACAGTAGACAAATTCTTCTGCTACATGGAGGTACAGTCCGCGAGGCCTAAGCTGAGCTTGCATTTGTGTGAGTGCACAAAGATAGTGTAGGTGTGACGTCGGTCTAGAGCGCGACGCGTCCTTTGCTTGGTTTAAACCGGTTAAAGGTACAATTCCGTGCATTGTGGCCGATCGCAGCCGCGCGCGGCTGATGCGTCAATAGTCAGAGTATGAAAATGTATGGCACCGCTTCCGAAGTATGCGACAGACGCGTGCGGCTAACGTCAGATTAGTCAGTATATTATAGACACGACTATTGACGCATCAGCCGCGCGCGTCAGCCGCATGCGATAGATCGCGCGCGGCTGCGATCGGCCGCGATGCGCGGAATTGTACCTTTATACTGCTTTTTGGCACATTTTTGGTGATCACTCACACAAATGCAAAGCTCATCTTAGGCCTCGCGGACTGTAGTTAGACTTAGACGGGAAGGCGAAGGATTGGTGTTTTCCCGCAACTTGGAAGACGCCCATTGTTCCAGAACTCATAAATAAAATTTTGGTGCTCATTCGATTCTTCTGCTACTGTTCTACCTAGCCTTTTCCCAGCTATGTTGGGGTCAACTTCCAGCCTAACCAGATGCGGTTGAATATTTTATTTTATTTTATTACTTTTAAGAAGGCTTACAGACTAATAACAATAATAGGTAACAAAAATATATAGTTAAGTTGCTAATAACAAGCCTCCACAGATATTATATAAAAAAAAAAAACGATTAACTAATGCCTAAAACTTAAAGTTACGGTTTTTTATGTTATTCTAAAATCTAAATCTTACTTTGCTACATGTGTGTTTGAGCACCACCAGCCGGTGCCTCATTCGCAAAAAATGATTTGGCCAACAGTTTTCTTGCTACGCTCGTCTTAGTGCAAAATAAGTCAATGTCATGCTCATGAGATAATTCATTAAAGCAACGAGCGCTTCTCATAAGATAAGTATTACGCCTATAATTAGTGGAGGCAGAAGGCACACTCAGCAGAGGCCTCCGACGCAACCCAATAAGGTTAGTTCGGAGTGATAATTTTGAAACGAGCTCAGAGCAGGCAATCGAGCCATTCGCTATGTTAATCAAAAAACAAATATCATTGATGAGCCGCCTGTAATCAAGTGGTAGAAAATGGTACTTCTTGCAACGGTGCTCGTAATCTATAGATACTTGGTGCGCCTTGTAATCAAGATATCTTAGAAACTTTTTCTGGATACCCTCAATACGCAACTTATAGGTCTCATGTTGAGGGTTCCAGACTTGAGATGCATACTCCAAGTGACTGCGTACGAACGAGCAATATAAAACCTTGATTGGCTTTAGAGAACGGAAACAGGCTGAGGCTCTAATTATAAATCCTAATGCTTTTGCAGCCTTTTTTACAATACCCTCGATGTGTTGATCAAATAGTAATTTGCTATCTTGTATAATGCCTAAATCCCTGATACTGTTAACTTTACATAAGGTGTGTTGGTTGAGAGTATAGGTTGAATTCACCGTAGACTTCTGACGCGTGAAGGTCATATGAAAGCATTTAGATACGTTTAGCTGAAGCAGATTACGTGCACAATATTCCTCAAATCTATTAAGATCAGCTTGCAACTGGTGAGTATCGGAGATGCCACGTATAACTTTATGAACCTTCATGTCGTCAGCGTATAGTAACACGTAAGAATGCTTAAAGCAGTTTATTACGTCAGCAATAAACAGATTGAAAAGAAGAGTCCCCAATACTGAACCCTGCGGCACACCTGAGGGAACCGAAGTCCAACCCGAAGTGTACCCCTGGAGAACCACAGCCTGACTACGATTCTCAATATAAGACGAAAACCATCTATACAGGTCCCCGTGTATTCCAGCCCTAAGCAACTTTTCCAGAAGCAGCCGATGGTCAATACGGTCGAAGCACTTGCTGTAGTCGGTGTAGATGACGTCCACCTGCGCACGCTGTTCCATACCCCCCGATATAAACTCATGCGATAACACCAAGTTAGACGGAGTGGATCGTTTTTTGATAAATCCGTGTTGTTCATCCCCGAAGTTACCTTTCATTGCAGCGTATACATTATCATACACAATACGCTCAAGGACCTTTGAAAATAGACATAACTTAGATATTGGGCGATAGTTCGTAATGTCAGACTTGTTACCTTTTTTGTGAACCGGGGTAATAAATGCTGATTTCCATATTTTAGGAACTATACCTTCAGATATGGAACGACTGAATAATATACACACTGGGGTAACCAAACTATCAGCGCATTGCACTATAAATTCTGGAGGTATGAGGTCCGGACCACCAGATTTAGAAAGGTCCAAGGACTTAAGTAACTTCAATACTCGGGAATGTGTTATTTCCACCGTGCTGATAAATGCAACAGTATCAACACTACTGGTGGTGACACTACTACTAGAATCCTGCACAGATGATGTACTGGGGACTGGATCAGGTTCTTGAAAAGTGGAGTGGAAATACGTCGCAAATAGGTTACTAATATCTTCACCAGTGCACGCGGTGACGTCATTATATTGCATGAACTTAGGCACTGCATTGGAAATTCTTTTGCTTTTTATATAAGACCAGAAATTTTTTGGATTTTTGATTATCGACGACTCTATTTTATCCATGTAAATATTAAAACATGTCTTTTCTAAATTAATCGCCCTACTTCGCAACAGTGAGAAAGAATGAAAATCAGAGAGATTACCATATGTTTTGTACTTGCGATGATACCTATATTTCTCTCTCAGTACTTTTATTAGAGAGGAACTGTACCAAAGTGGATATGAAGATTTTGTAACGCATTTAAGAGGTATGTACTTGTCCCGAAGTTCATACATTTTACTGTAAAAGGCTTCAACAGCACTGTCCAACGACTCAGAATTCAAAAACTCAGTCCAGTTTATTTTGTCTAATTCAGATCTAATGGCCTCATAATCTCCCCTGGAATACATGAAGCGACGTGTTATATTATCTGTCAATTTATGAATTTCAACAAAATCAGCCCGAATCGATAACGGTTTATGATGTAAATCAACCGGCAAAGCTAATGGATCATGACATTCACTAACCTTCACAGAGTCATTAGAAAAAACTAAGTCCAATATCCTTCCGTTGATATTCCTCTCACCATTGTACTGAGACAAGTTAGAAGTAAGAATAGCGTCAAAAAATTCACTTAAATGTTGGCACGTAACGTTCTGCGAAATCAATTCATTGCTACCTGCACTGACTATCCAGTCTACACTACTGCCAAAGTTAAAATCTCCTAATATTATAAATTTGTCCAAAGGGTGTGTTAAAATTAAGTGTGTCATATTATCAGTAAAGTTATGTAATTGACCGTTATAAGAATTGCCAAGATTTTGGTTACAAAGATAAAGGGCGCAGATGTGCAATTTATAAGTGGTAGCCGGCCGACACCTTTTTAGAACAAGCGATACCCAAATGTCCTCAGCAGAACTACACCAATCACGTCTCTCAACTACAGCAAGTTCACTTCTTACCGCTATTAAAACACCCCCACCGCGCTGTTGTGCGGTACGGGAGTAATCACGACCACGTCTTAGTACCATGTATCGACCATCAAACATCTCACTGCTAAATATGTCATCCACCAGCCACGTCTCGGTAAAAACAATCACATCATATGATCCAAGTAGTATTTTACGGTAGACATCGTTCGTTTTCGTACGCAAGCCACGTACGTTCTGGTAGTATATATTAAGAGTAGCCATCTCTAAATCCAACTATAATATGATAATGTAAACTACTATGCTCTAATAAAATTACGATGCATAGCAAATAGCGCGATACGTTTATTTCTATGAGAAATAAGCACACTTTGTAGGTAGAAGTTAATAACTCGCAATAACTAAATAGGCATAGCAGTGCACAGTGTCCGGCAAATATTCTCGTTAAAAAATGTACGCATAAAGACTTGTGAATAGAAACAAAAGGCGACGGACGAAAACATGATAAGAAACGCTCGGGGCAGATGGTTTTAACAGACACAATGATGCATTCTAATTTATGCCGTAAAACTGTAATACCAATATTTTACACGGAGCGACTGCCATCAGACCTCCGTAACCTAGTTACTGAGCAATGAAAAAGTAGACAGAAACCTTGGTAGGTTAGTCAATATAATCGTGCGTTAAATATTGCAGATAATCCACCTAGCTACAAAAAAGGTGTGTGGTTCTAACACGACAACGTTTTGCTGCGACGGCACCGACGACACTTTTCGCGCCATGTTCAAGGAGCCGGTTGAGATCCTGCCCAACACCTCCTACATCGCCAGTGCTAAACTTAAGGTGAGGACCTCAAACTTCATCTCTTTTGTCCACCTATACTGTCCCACTGCTGGGTACTAGCGATGGGCGAATGTTGCAAAAAAAAAAAACTATCGACTGAATCGAAAATTGTACTGTTGCGCATTCGATTGTCGATTTAGTAGTTCCTCACCATAATTATTCGAATAACAATCGACGAACTGCTAACGGAACACTGCGACAGTAGAGGACAATTAAATGATCTATTAGCGCCAATCGCATAATAACTGCAGTTGTACTTGTAAGTATTGGCGCACGGACTGTTAACTATTGAGTTATGGCACAGCGGCAGTGCACGCACCACCTTTTAGTAATTACTTATTTAGTAGTACGAGTATAGTAATACGTGCGCTGCGCCACAATTCAATACAAATTAGTAATTGAAGTTGATACGGAAACCGTATCAGTGATTGTCGCCTGCTGCGCGCCGTTAGTCGGTAACAATCGACTAACGTCAATTGTTATCGACTTTTATCGACTGGACTGAAAATCAGCTAAGTCGATTAGTTAGTAATAATCGCCCATCGCTACTGGGTACAAACCTCCCCCCAAATACATCCATGTACTCTTCACCTGCATCACCTCAAACTTCATTGTCTCCTCAAAAGAAGTACTTCTAGAAATTAATAACATTTACCGACTTTCTCAAGTCCTTTGTCCAAATGGCACAATAACCTATGTCTTAAGCATTAAAATCTCCGCGCACTGACCAAGAACGACCACATTCAATGTTGGTCGCTTATGCGCAACTAAGAAAAGACCAGCATTTTGACATTTACCTCCGTCTTTAGCATTAAGCTCTTCGCGCACTGACCAAATGCGACCAAAACTAATGTTGGTCGCTTTTGCGCAACTAAGAAAAAACTAGCGTTGTAGCTTTTGTAAAGTTGTAAACATGAGATTGGAGTCCCGAATATAAATCAGTCGCGGAAAAACAAGACAAAATTTCTAATTCCGGATTTTTCACATGATTCCATAGTCGCCAATGCCGTCGGGTGAGCGGGTATCGATTCACAAGTCGTAAGGTGGCGACTGACATAAATATTCTCTTGATGTGAGCACGTTACAAGTCGAATATTCGGCATGTCAGTACAGCGAGCCGAGCAGCGATCGCATGTCAGTCGCCAGCTTTACAGTGCAACAAATCTAAGAAATACCTTTTCACCTTTTGACCCCCATGGACGTCTATAGACGTCAAACTTTTGAACGGTAAAAAACAGTGTTTTCGACGTGCCATGCCGTCAGAGGCGTCGTGAGCACGTTTTAATTTGACGTCCATAGACGTCCGTGGCGGTCAAAAGGTTAACGTTCACATTCGACCACTAGAGCCTGAACAGAAGATCGCCGAGTAATCCGATAGACTAGTGGTCAAATTGGGCGGCCAATCACGGCACCGAAGACATACCTAGTCCAATGAATCTGAAAATCTGGCAGAAAGTATTTCTTAGATTTGTTACACTGTAGTGTGATTTCCGAGACCAATTGTGATAAAGGAATATACCTACTAAAAAACTTTATTTCTGCGCACTGCGACGTCTGCGACCATGGTGGTCGCGGCCGAATTTGCAGGCGGCTTTGGGCCTCAAACGTAATAACATGTCTTGCATTATTTTTTATGTTGTCTGTCTGCTTGTATCGCTACTAATGTATAATTGCTTTATAATAATAACATTAAGCTGCTCATAATTTGAAATGCTAATTCAGTCCTGTCTTTATTGGCCACTAACAAAATTTATAGGAAAATTAATGTTGCCATCTACGAAAACACTTATTAGTTTGGGAATAAAAGAAAAACAGTGTACAGTTTATCAAGAGTGAAATTACCGCGATAAGTACAAGTTAGTAAAGAGATAGGCTTACGTAAAATAAAATAAAAAAGTGAGAAACGTATGCTAATAGCCAGTACCTAAGCCCGTTTTTTCACGACAAAATGTAGTGATGACTCCAAGCGCCATGTTTTTTATTTGTCACCACATTTTGTCGTGTAGTGTAGTGTGCCTTGAAAAACGTCCTAAATCGTGAATGTAATGATAATGGTTCCATTTAGGAATCTTTTTCAAATAGTGTATTTAATAAGCTTTAAGCAAAACAGGCCGAAAAATAATTATAAAAAAAAAATAGTAAGAAATAAGAAACAACTGATACACATTGTTTTTCTTTAATTCCCAGATGGGTGTGAAGAAAACACATCAGCCTGGAAAGAGCAAAACTCTCACAGTTACTATTTATAATAACAATAAAAAAAGTTCTGCGCAAAAAAGTTGCGCATTAGTTAAAGTTGCTTCGGGGAAGCATCGCGAAGCGTCGATTATAAAAAAAGGCCAGTCGATCATGGTTGGGTCGAGAGCGATACTTTTTAAGTAAATTGTGAAGATAGAGAACGAGGTGAGGGTTTCCTTGTAGAAATCTTCAATGTTTTTTGTTGCTGATTTATTTTTCTATATTTTTTTGCATGATCCTTTTCTTTTATGTTGTTTTTTAGAAACTGTAAAGTGCCTTTGGATGTCTGAACTGTAGTAAAAACTGGGCAAATACGGATAGGCCAGTCGCCAGGTCGCAAAAAATGGGGTTTACCTTGCAATAGGTCGGTCAGTCCTGAATTTTGGATATGTGTTATGTATAATTTTCTACCTTGAGTGACCTCGGCGCGCTATACCATCTTGGATTAAGACCCCGAAAATTAGTTTTTATTAAATAACTCCTTATGGGTTTTACGCCAAAAATAGTTCAGACTAATATTGTAGAGATTCTCTACAATTCTTATAAAATCATTTTTGAGGTCTTTAATCGCCGAAGTCACTCAAGGTCGAAAATTAGAATTTTTCATAAGAACACCTGAACATAACACATCCAAAGTTCAGAACTGACCGACCTTATGCAAGGTAAAACTACCTGGCGACTGGGCTAGGAGTTCTTAACAGTCCTTCTTTCAGGATAAATCCGATGCAAAAAGTATATGTTTGAAATCTTTTCTCTTGATAAAAGAGAAAATTTAAAAAAAAATGTTATTTCATTCTTTGTCTAGTGAAAACGTTGACTAGTTTTTATTTAAATCAAAAAAAACGCAGCTGTAAAAAAGAAATTACAAGCAACGCTTTTTACCTATTTGCTTAAATTCTCTCAAGGTAATTTAATGCGATTACAACGATTCTTTTTTCAAAGGATTGTTTTTTATGTTCAAGCGGTCATCATCTGCCTAGCCTTTTCCCAACTATGTTGGGGTCGGCTTCCAGTCGAACCGGATGCAGCTGAATATCAGTATTTTATATGGAGCGACTGCCTATCAGACCTCTACAACCCAGTAACTGGGTAATACGATACTCTTGGTAAGACTGGTTGTCAGACTTTCTGGCTTCTGACCAACAGTAACGACTGTCAAAGATCTACAAATGACAGCCGGGACCAACGGCTTTACTTGCTTTCCGAGGCACGGAGGAAACTCGCTATGGTAAATGGTCACCCATCCACAGACCAACCTCGGCAAGCGTGGCTTAACCCGGAAGATCGGTCTATGCGGCTGTAATTATTTAGCCACGAGCTCCTCCTTTATGCTCGAGGGGTTTGTTTAATAATAATTGTATTAAAATAATAGATTAAAAAATTGCCAGCAAAAAGTAAGATCACTCGCAGCACTCGGGCCGTTCGGATGTGTCATTTTCGATATTGATATTATTTTTGGTTCGGTCTTGTCTTTATATGCTCTTATGGCAGCAACACAAACCAGTACAATGATTGCGTAAAACACTCACAATAGCTTTTATTTTGACAATACAACAATATTCATTACGTGGTAAATAGCTCATTGTAGATAACTCGGATTGTTAATACATACATTGCTATGAGAATGGGTCACAAATCAAGTTAATTATTCCCACAATTGTTTAGTATAGCTGTATATGAGGAAAGTTCATAACTGCAATGAGCATCATGACCCCATTATGCTGCTGCAACATCATGTCACTTTAAAGCAAACATCATTGACAGTAGGGTTGTAACGGAGGCCTTCTTAGCGGAGGCGGATGCGGAGGTGACGAGTTTCGCCTCCGCGGATGCGGAGGTTAACGGAGGCGGAGGTGAAAGTGAATGTGGAAAAAATACAAATTTATGGTTAATTGAAACTCAAAAAAATATTTCAAATACGCACATTCATAGTACACATAAATAAACATATAAACATTACCTTCAAGTAATCAAAATTAAGGAGGTGAAATATTATACAGTTTGACATTAATTTGACAAAGTAAACTATAATTGTCAATTTGACATACGCCCGCCCCCACGCAAACCGCGTTGCCACCACACACTTTGATTCTTGTCGAGCGTCGCTGTTTGCGCATTATTTTTCTATGATTATGACGTAAATAAACCTCCGTTACAACTCCGCAAAAATTTTACGGAGGCGGAGGCGAAGGTACAATTTCATGCGGAACTTCCGCAGTAACGGAGGCGGAGGCGAAGTTCCGTTACAACCCTAATTGACAGGATCAAACAGGAACACGCAATTTCGATTACTTTTGTCACGTTTCACACTGTAGCAATAAAGTACGTTGTAGCATGCTGCAACGAGCAGGCAAGTCAACAAAATGAATGTGCCATCGGAAACTTGTTGCCGAACGTTGCCGTAAAACGGTGGCGAATGTAATGTGCAAATTCTGCTAAAACTTCCGATGGCACCATTGAGTTGAGAGTTGAGCTACTCTAAATCCTCCCTGCCTTGAAGCACAGTATGCCTGAGGGCATTATTGTCTGTCCGTTTTTCAAGTCGACGCGGCGACGTCTCATAAAAGTCTTCTCATAGCCTGTAAACCCAAGATGTGCCTGCACGACGCTCAGAGCGATTACGCACTGCATCCGATCCGAATCCGTGAAAATACGAATATAAAAACTCGGACCGAATTCGGATATTGCTTTACGCACTGCATCCGATCCGAATCCGTGAAAATACCGATCTAGAGTAAAAATCTCGGATCGAATTCGGATGTTGCTTACGCACTATTCCGATCTTCGATTCAAATTCAAACAATTCAGGGGCCATCTTTGGCATATCCGTTTGGCGTCTGATTTGAATCCGAGGTAATGCGAAAGCGTTCATACAAATAGTACTACGGCTACTACGCTCCGTCAATTGTTCTTCCGAATTAGAAACTCACGGATGACGGATAGAAATCGGACGAGGGATGCCGGATGTAGTGCGTAAACTACCATACAAATAGTTCTATGGCTACTTCGGAACGTATTTTCATGGATTCGGATCGGATGCAGTGCGTAACCGCTGTCAGGCTGCCACTAAAGGACTCTCGTCGTGTACCTATCTAGCTTCTTTAAATCAATGGATACTTATTACTACTAGTATAATAAAGTAGTAAGATTTTGCTTCGGGGTAACTTAACCTCTATAGTGACAAATGCCTTAATTATGACGTCATCACATGTTTCCATTTTTTTTCCAGGGCACCGATTCCTACTACGGCACGAAGGGTCTCCGTCGGGTGACCGTTGACTGCAACAACGGCGAGAAAGTCGTATTCCAGTTCTCATACGCCGCCGGCAACAATAACGGTACATCCGTAGAGGACGGCCAAATACCGGCCATCATCTTCTACATATAATCCCACCTAAACGCTGGCAACATTTATGTAAGCTGGTGTTTAAAATAAAATTTTGGGCTGGCAACATTTATTTGAGGCTGGTACTTGTGGCGGTTTTTTCGAGAGCCTGTTGCACTACAAATTGATGGAGTAGACAGTAAATGTTAAGAAATTGTGATTGTTGACAGATGTGCTGTTTAAAGTTAGTAACAAAATCAGCAGTGTCACTGTCTTCTGTTTTTAAGGCGGTGTTTACATTGATCCAGTAGCAGGATTCAGTGTCGCTGGATTCCAGTGCCGAATTAGTATTACACCAATAGTTTTCAAATAAAGAGTTGAATACTGGACGTTGGACTGCAGGCAAATTCTACTATAGACTTTCTATCTCACGAAGGTGGATGTTGTAACTTTTAAGTCTTTATAATAATAATAATAAATCATTTAATTCCGTAAAACATGGTATAAAAAGGTGTTAAATACAAATTAGAATGGTACATATATGTTTTGCTAGGATAATACATAGCATGCAAAAATTTCAGGGTTTAGCAAATGTTACAAATCAACATTGTTTATCCATTTTTTTTTAAACTGTAGAAATTACACTCGTTAAACCATTTGTGTAATTTTGTCTTAAATAATCTTATATTTAATATTTTTAAATAGCTTGATATCTTATTATAAATACGCACACACATTGCTAGGCACCTGTTATTGTATTTGGTTAGTCTTGGCAAATCATTTAGTACTAATCTATAAGGGTCTCGTCTGTTCCGGGATTTACATCGTCTGCTGTCTTAAATAGTTTCTTATTCTTACTAACAAACATACACACCTCATAAATGTAGAGTGATGGTAATGGGAACAAACCAAGCGTTTTGAATATGCGCTTTGATATAAATGGTAACTCATACGCCTTCGTCAGGTAGAATCGTTCATTAATCTCAACCGAACGGAAGCCAGACAGTTTTCGTTTACAAAACAAAATTGTTTAAAAAAAAAATTGTTAAACAAAAAATGTTTGCCAAATGTCAAAATATTTGACATTTGGCAAACATTTTGACAGTTTTCGTGTACAGTACCCGGTAGTAATCATCGCGGTTTAAGAAGAAATATCGCGTAGCTTCGCCTTCGTAGAGCGACATCTCTGTCACTCATACTTATGTGATAGATACCGGACTGTTAGTGCTTCGTGCGACAGAGATGACGCAATATAAAGCCGAAGCTAGTCCGATATCTCTTTCTAAAGCTCGAAGTGTAATGTTTACTGTACGAAAATTGACCTACGGTTGTTCGTTTGCGATTTGAAAACTATTTTGTTGGGAGAATAATGGACGAAGTTTCTGAAAAACGTTCCAATCTACAAGTACGATAATATGGGGTTAATATCACGAAAATGGTCAAGTGAAGTATGTAGGCTAGAATTGGTGAGTGTACGGGCAGTGTCAGCCAGAAAATCGTGGCTGTATGTGGGTAGATACAGCCACGACATCCTGGCTGACAGTATACCTACATACATACGAAGTACATCGTCGGTGCGCTTGCCAAAACCCATATGTGCACGGCGTAAAAAATCTGCCGTGTGCACTAAAAATACAAAAAAAGTATATTTTAATGAAATAACACTAAAAAAATTTTTATCACAGAATAAAACAAGATATTTTGCTAGCATTTCGAAATTTTAAATTTGTCTTATAAACTTACTAATTATCAGATAAAATGCACATATGGGTTTTGGCAAGCGCAACGACGACATACTGTATGAAATTGTGTGAAATTCACGATAATTTTAATTCAATTCAAATCTTTATTTCGGATAAAACATTACATAAAAGTCATCCATATAAAATTGGTATTGCATTAGTAAAAAAGAAAACTTATAACTAAGTTAGTAGGTAATTATGTTATATAAATCCTCTTCTAAAAACCGAGCACCGGGTAGACAAATGAGTGTTTACCCAGTGCTTCAGTATAGGACTGTCTGTTAATGTTCAAACTCGATTTTCTCTAACTAACCGCTCATTCACGAAGACGATTCGTTTATTTTTGACGAATCATCTTTTTTCACGATTCGTAATTTTTTTTGACGGCGGCAATTCTTTTTAAATGCCCGTGTTCACACGCATCACGAATCGTGAAAAATGTCGGACACGTCATCGTTTTTTTTGTGACGGATCCATCGTGTTCGATGGTTCATCTAAGACTAAGAATCTCGAAACCAATGTGAATATCAATTCGGATATTTTGCCGAATCGTGATAAAACACGATTCCGTATGCAATGTGAACGTCCATCCGTCATGACGTATCGTGTTTTATGACGAATCGTGAAAGACGGAACCCGTGTGAATGTAACTTTATATTTGTGGGTTGGAATGTTTTTTCAGAATACGTCCCATTGCCCTCCTGGTCTAATGCTAATCCAGCGTTACAATCCTGCGATGCTAGATCCAGATACTGAATCAATGTAACGCCACCTGGCTACTTTGTCAGCGTACAATTTAACAGGCTCTTGTAAAAACCCGATTTCAATATTACTATTTAACATCGAGATTCGTAGTCTGAAGCTGAATTCGTGCGTGCTTAGTAACCAACTTTATCGGCTTTCATCTTTCTTCAGTAAAACTTTTAAGACTCTTACGATTTAAAATTTACCCCTTCGTACATTAAATTGATGCAAAAATCACGAATTATAACGTTACTATTTTTTTAAGAATGTTTTTTTTTATGCTGAGTGTAAACGAATTAGTGTAATTCCTTAAAACTACATGATCTACGACTAGTGTAGATTAACCAAGCAAGGGATTTACATTAAACAAAAAAAAAACTTTTTTCTTTTCTTGTTCTGGAGGTAAGTTGGTTGTAACTAAACCACAAAAAAATAAGTAAAAAAAATAGTTAAAGGTTCCTTTCGATGCCACGCATAAATGAATGAAAGCACGTCGACACGGCTAGCGAGTACAACTAGTGCGATATCGCTCTTTACAGTCAGTTAACTTGGGCCTCTAAAATGACTCGGAAATAGAAAAAGTTTTTTTTTTACTTTTTTTTTTCAAGTACGTAAACCCATTTAGCATAAATCTGTGTCACCAGAGATCACGCGGCTTGAAGGAATTACACGAATTTGTTTACACCCTGTATAGAAATCAGTAAATGATTGGAGAGTTCATTTCTTCCAAAAAAAAATTACCTTTGGTTCATTAGCGAATACTTAACAGTGATTTTATTAAAACATATCATAATTTACAACAGTTAATTTGATGCTACAGAATGTGACTTTAAAAGTTCATGTGATAAATTTTTACACCGAAAAGATTTCCTTAATTAAACAAAAAAATAATAACAAAATTTTGTACACATTTTTACCAAACTTAAATTATCAGTGGTACAAGCTAATAAAAACAAAAAAAAAGTTAAATAGGAATTCAAATTTAGAATTTCTGTAGGTTTTAGTTACAGTATTGCCACTATAAAAAATATTTCTTCCATAGTAGAAAAAAAAACAGATGAGCTACTGTATAAAGTATTAAATAGTTATAATCTTTGTTATTGGACAGGAATTAAAAAGTTAAACCCCGCAATTAAGTAGAAAACATTCATTACGACGCTGTTGAAAAAGTAAACCGTATTAATGTTTTATAGCTTTTACTGTATTTTCATATAAAAGTTACTTAAGCGCCTCATTGTCTGTTTGAGAATTTGATGATGGAGTTCCTCTGGACTAAGTATGGATATTAATGGTTACAACGTATTAAAAAATATTTGTTTTTGTGGCAAACACCATAGTTTTAGAAAAAATCTGCCGCATAGCGGTTTATTTAAAAAAATGAGTGTAAAGTCCTCCTTATAGCTTCTACATACCAACCGTACGAAGACGTATGAATGGCTTTCGTCGATGGACACTGAACGCTCGCACGCATCGCAGTTGTGTCCACACAGAGCGAACCTTTGATGTTCCGAGACGCGCAGCACAGCCGAACGCAGCTGAAGGCCTTCGTACACGTTCGCTCGCCTTCGCTGAACCGTCCATACCTACTCGTTCCCGTTCGTTCGTTAGTGTTCGTTAGCCTTCGTTCGGTTGGTTTGTACATTAGTCGAAAGAAGAGCGATCTATAAGAGTTTTATCCGTTTGACCGTCACGGACGTCTATGGACGACAAACTTGTACTTGTAACTGTTTTTTTGTCCCTAATAAATAAAATAAAATAAAAAAACTTTTGAACTGTAAAAAAAGTGCTGTTTTCGACGTGCTATGCAGTCGGAGGCGTCGTGAACACATTTTAATTTGACGTCCATAGACGTCCGTGGCGCTCAAAGGGTAGAAATCATCTCAAGGAATTCTAAAAATTCGATTAAAAACGGGGTAGGTACAAAATATTTGATTTTGTAACTCAACTTTGTAAGTAGACTTTATTATTCTTCGTAACGAGACATAAGCGTTTTGTTTGTGTAAGTGCGTGTTTTAACCAATCTGATTTTAGAGATATGCAACTGTCCTCGTCCTACTAACTCACACATAATGGGGTATTTAACTAACCATTATTTTATTATTAGAATATCTCGAAACTTACAAAAAACAGGCAACAGTAAACACTCAAATGTTTTTTTTATAAAATGTCCAAGTTATAAGCAATTTAAAATTGTTCACTAGACAGAGACAGCAGTCAACACTAATGAAAAATGACGTCATAATTTAAAAACTTCATAGTAATTTGATTACGTCGTACAATGTCCGTTTTGTGCGACACGGACAGAAAATGTACCCTCCAAAAACTTGAGAAGCGTGTATCTTTAATTTTTTTCATCTATTATGTTCTTGCTTCGTTAAAATAATATTAAATTCTTTGCTTTAAGTAGTTAAGTACCCTATTATGCAAAGCTCATCTCTCGTTGCGAAGAGTAAATACATACTATGCATTGTGAGATGTTGAATTTCCATAAGAAATGCATAGAAGAAAGATAATAATTGCCATAATTACGAGGGTTCGACCGAATTCAACAGTATTTTTTTCAACACGTATACTTTGTTTTTCGACATTGAATATAATTGTTTTTGAATATTCAAGTTTTGTTTGAGACCTATTCAAAACGCGACGAAAATTATCCCATGGGCCATAGATTAATAGTTCGATCTCTAGACTTACTCGTGCAGGCACCTTATTCTTTACGGCATATCAAAACGTACAACTGGCGAGGCGTAAGCTGAGCTTTGCATTTGTGTGAGTGCACATAGAGTCGATTGACAAAAAGCAGTATAGACCGGTTTAAAACAAGCAAAGGACACGTCTGCATTCATTCTCACACAAATGTAAAGCTCAGTTTAGGCCTTGCGAACGGTAAGAGCGTGTCCACATCTCCACGTCACGACGTCGTCAACGTGGAACGGTGCGGTGACGTGGCACGGTGCGTTGACGTAACGTGCAAGTTTACGTTACCGTATCGTAAAAATGCACGTCAGGATCATTGTTAGATTTATCGTTGACCATGTAAATCCTGAATTTTAATAAGAGAAACAGTCAGGTATGTTTTTAAAGCATCGAAGCACATAGACGGCTACTAACTCGCGGGCGTGGAGAGCGCGGGCGGAGCGCATATACGTGTGCGCTTGCGGCTAGAGGCGGAACGTGTTACGATACGGTAACGTAAATTTGCACGTTACGTCAACGCGCCGTGCCACGTCACCGCACCGTTCCACGTTGACGACGTCGTGACGTGGAGATGTGGTCAGGCCCTAACACGCGAATAACACCGCATATCTGAATATGCAATAGGCTAATTAATTTGTTTAGCTCCAAAAGATAGGGTTGAGCTACACAATGGCTGATGCATGCGTGCCATCTGTTGGAACAAGTCCTCTCAAACTGCTCCGAAACTTTCCTCTTTGGCCAGTCCAGGCGTTGCTCTTCATTGTCCTCACACAATTTTTTGCTACAGAAAATTTGTCTGGACTTTAAAAGAGACCCCTAAGTTTGTTTCGGCCTTTCTTCTCAGCGATAGTCAGATAAAAAACGCCGACAACATTTAGTTTCAAAAACCAAACCGACACGTAAAAGTGATTATTAAATATCCAATTTGCAGAATAAATAATTTCATGAAATGAGCTGAGTGTGACATATTATTGCGCCGATCTGTTCTCAACGGAACACGTGGTCCAGGATACTTTGTATAATAACTACAAGCACATAGCAAGTAGGTACAGTAAAATACGAGGAGAACTCATGATCTCTGCAATAACGGTATCCGCCGTGTGTTCAAACTTGCTCTCCCATAGAAAAAACGTAGAACAAGTCAGAGAGGATTACAGATTACATTAATTCTAAAGGCTAACAATCAGTGTTGCCATCGCTAAAATTATTAGGCAACCACAGATAATACATATGCTTATAAAGGTGGTTCGCTACAGGACTTTCCAAGCAGCCTCACCATCAATTGGAAAAAATATCTATCTATCTAAAACTCGGTTGCGTTAATTGCGGGTTTTTCTCAAATACCATAGAGAATAAGGGCCTGTGTGATAACACGAGTATAATATGCTTATGGTTCCAATAATAAAATCAACTATCATTCAACAGCTTTAATTTTTTTTCAATGCGTTTGAATAGGTCTTTCTTTTCTATAGATAATCTGTGATAGGTTTGTGTAACGGATGGAAAGTGGAAAGTATATTGGAATTATTTGTATTATGTAATGTATAGCTAAAATGTTCTCGGGGACCACTTTCATTTGGTCTTTTTCTCTAAATCACGGTGATGATGATGAAATGAGAACAGTTTCCTTTAAAATGAATCTTATTAGCTTTAGTTTGTAAGTTGCCTTATTTATTGTTTAAATTTTCATTAAAAATAAATACATTATATTTTAATTTATAAAACTTTGTTTCGGCAGAGTGCCAAAAAATATCGATATTATTTTTCACTTGGATGAGTGCTGGGACCTAACCTAAATAAACGTGAAATAGCTAACATTTCAGTTTCTTTATGTTTCAGTGTTTCAGAAACATGTTCAATGCTTCGGAACAATGTTGAATCTTGTTTCTGTCAGTATTTATAAACAAATGTTTATAAATAGATACATGGATATATTTGGAAACATCCCAGCATTCAATAGTGAAAAATAATAATAAATCTTAAAAAATAATATAAAAAAAATTATTATGCTTTATTATTTTTCTATTTGCACGGGGTTTAAATAGAAAGAGTATGTTAGCTGTGAATTGTCGAGTAATCATTAAGTTTTTTAATATTTACGCGAACGCGAGGTAAAACCTATTTTACGGGTTTCGCTTTTGTAATTTTTTACGCTACACATCCCTGACGCAATTTTAATAAAAATTGCGTAAATATCAGGGAATAAACAGTGATTTAATAAATTACCCGTAAAGTTGGTTGTATTTCAAAATCATTTTTATTATCCAAAGATGACAACTAGTTATCTAAAATTCTTAATGTTAAATAATTCTCATTAGATTTTTTGTGAAAAAACGTAGAAAAAAATTACTTCTTATATTTTTTTGTTGATTTTCATTGAAGGTGTAGTAGTTTGAATTGGTACTTTTCTAGTCAAATTATAAAACGTATTAACATGAATAAAGGCGGGTTTACAATGATCCAGTTACTGGATTAACAATAGACGCACTTTCTATTCAAATTCAGCGATATTAGCCTGAATTGAAGTGAAGTGTGTTTACATTAATCCAATGCCAATCTGGAGTTGGGGCTACTGTATCAGTGCAATTCCACCTCAAGAGTAAACGTGCACTACGGCGACCATCGCTGACGTCAATGGATGGTTTTTACTAAATCAATAAAATCAATCAAATCAAGTTCAAAGTTCGGGCACCGATACTAAAAGTTTACACACCTATTAGTTTTCACATATGTAACACTCCCGGACATCTGAATCGAGTCACCGTCTGTAAAGTTCCCACCTAAGGGTCTCCCCACACTTATCGACGAGGAATCGGCTTAGGCCGGTCGAAAAAGTTTTTATGTATATGGCCATAAGGGTGTAACCGACGGCGTTCGCCTCGGCTCGGACAGCAGCGCTGAACCGTGGCGAACGACGTCTGTCGGTTTTTGGTCACTGAATATCAATATTGTCTTTAAGTATAAAATCCGACGCAGATATCAAAGCGTTCATGAGCAAGGTAACAGGCTTTTATAGTTAAAAATGTACGGTGGCTCAATTTAGGAGTCCGGGAGTGTATTAGTTTCTGTCCATAAATAATGGTGGAGACAAAATTAAGAGAGATATCACAGAGAGAGATATATAGCCACTAGGATGCCAAGCCACCTTTTCCTTCTTCTGCTCGAGTTTGGCAGTCAGATTTGCGAGTCCATCTTTATTCCTTGCCAGACGGAAGAGACGTCCAGCGTCAGTGATACCCGTCCACTCCCTTATATTTCTCACCCAAGATTTCTTACTCCTTCCTACGCGTCTTTTGCCTTCAATCTTTGCCAAGTAAAGGGTAAATTACATTAAACATTCAAAACAGGTGCATACGAGTTCGTGGCCGTAAGCGCAGTAGTGCTCGTTTACCCTAAAGGATTCCGTTTGATAGGACTGCTGTATAAAACATTCATCTAGAGTATTGTTATCTATTCATAAATCCTTAGAACTATGTAGTTATATTATAATTAAGCGCCTCTGCAATCTTCAGGTTTTCGAATTTGTGCGATTTACGCGACCCATCCGCTCTTGTCAGCCACTCACAAGATTTGCAGGTGACAGAACACACGGCTCCGGTATTTGGAAATGCATACAGTTGTTAACACCCCCGCTCAACCCTTGTAAGGTACGGGTTAGTTTTTATCAGTTCAAATAATATAAAAAAAAACGAAATCGAGTTAGTGTTCATAACTTTTATTTGAATTCCTGAATTGTATGTAAAGCTGTAAATAAAGAGCCTAAATGTTGTAACAGCTCTATACTATAAGTAGATACCATCTTCGCGTGTTCGTATTTCCGAAGATTGCCGAAGCGCATAATTTGTCGTAGTGCAGCATGTACGTTTTCGCTCGCCCCCGTGATGTCGAGAGTGCCTATAGACATGTGATCGACTTTGTGAGGTCTTTTTTCAGGGTATTAGATGTTGTGGTGCATCATCACTTTATTGTAATACAATTTATGATCTAAAACACTATTTCTGCATCTGCACGCTCAGACAAAATCTCAATTCCATACGAAAATGGAATTTTGTCTCTCAAGGCCCTGATTTTTGTGTTTTAGTCATTAATGTACACAGTGATTTCCACTTTGCAGACAACCTGCCCAACCATTTAAGTAAGACTTCTCAATTAAAGACTTGGGTTCGGCAAGTTTGTATGTCTTAAGCTGCGTCTACGCTATGCGAGCCGAGCATGAGCGAAGTCGATCTATCCGCGGTGTCAAGTATGGACGTACAACGAGCTTACAACAAATTCCTTTGCTCGACGCAAATTCCTTTGTGTTCGTCAAAAAACCGACAATTGGCGGAGCAGAGTCGAGCGCGAGCCAAACGCTCGAGGCGTGTTCGTCCGAGGCTCCGAATCCCGTCTATGTTACGCGAATTCGTGCTCCGCTTGTGCTCCGCTCGTGCTCGGCTCGCCTAACGTAGACGCAGCTTCAGTAAACTTTAATTATTATCGGGTGTGGTAGTTTGCCTGCCTCGTGCGTGTGTCACCTGTTTTTATCATTTTGATTTTTCATCTGCAAAGCGTTTAAAATAATTATGTATTTAATAATATATTTATGACGTCAAACGGAATCCTTAATCTTTTAGTTCAAAATTTCTTTAACAAAACGGGTGACGATTGGTTATCAAGTATTATTTTATTATAAATAAAAAGAAATGACAAAGTTTAACTAACTTTAGTCCTTATTGTGTTTGTATAAAGATTTCTCAGATTAGATTGTGTGGAAGCGAATGCAGGAATTGAGCTGTGTATGTAGCTAAGCATAAGAATTGTATCTAAATGAAACAATATTTTGTATAGAGGAACTGATGTTGATCTAGATGTCGTCAATAAATAATAACAGTGTAATATTGGTGTTTTATTTCTGGTAGTATATACGTTTTCATTTTAGTTTTTTTCAAACAACTTATAATAATATCAAAAAATCACGCGTACAATATTAAATATTTTAATATCAAACGCGATTAATTTATTTAGCACATACTTTGACTAAGCTCCGGCAGCTAATAATATCAAAAGGTACTGGGTAGAGATCAACTACGATAACATGGCACGCCCCTCTATTGACGCTGCAAGTAAAAATGTCGTCACCCTCCCCGCTAACTGTCGTATCTAGCAATTGATAATGTTTCATAGAAATTCTCCGAGAGTGACGTATCTGCTTCAAATGAATAGAAATAAATAAATAGATGCCTTAGGGCTTTAGGGCAACTACTAACTTAACAGAGGAAGCGAAGAGCAATATCAAAAAGTTATTAATTCATTAAAATAAAGCCACAGCTAACGCAACTACTGAAAAATTATCAATTGCTAGTTACGACAGTTAGCGCGGCGGGTGACGATTTACAATGCGCCATTCGTTCAACGCACATGTGTGTGCATTCCATAAATTTAGGCCAAATTTAAACAAAAACATGGATCAGTCGCTCGACAGATTTGACGTCGCTAATTAACAGTATGTAGTCCGGTCAAATTAGATATTTCAAAGTGCAAAAATTCGCATAGAGCTGAAAATTGGTACGAATGTTCGGAACACCATTATAAATCAAATGTAAAAAGTCCCCATCGATCCCACACTTGCAAAAAAAAATATTCAAGGTCAAAGTTCGCAAATATGGGTTATTTGCATTTTTTGGTCAAACGGTAAGTTTTATGATAAAAATAGGTCAGACAAAAATTGTAGATTCTGCAATTATCTATAAGAATTGTCTACAATTTTTCTCCTAAACGTCACAGTTTCTGAGATATAGTGGTTGAAAAAGTTGTATTCTTCATACATATATGAGTTTCCACGCCACCTGGAAAGTAGTGTACTTGGCGCGTTTTTTTAACGTGGTTTCCCCAATAGGCCTATCCCACAATCTATTGTGATCCTGTTTAATTCAATACTATTTCAAAATATGTAAAAACTGATACTATTGCAAATGATGAAAGCCGTGTGAATACTAAAAAAATAGGTAAAATTATCCGTCTCATTCATAATCATCTGATAATTCTGCTTCCTCTTCTTCTTGTTCGTCTTCTTGTACTTCTTCGTCTGCTTGTTCTTCTTCTTCCTGCTGGGTGTAAGTAAATTGTTCTAAAAGCGATGCATCAGATGTCTCCTCACTGATATCGTACGAATCGTCTTCGATGATGGCGATTAACATGTACCAGTTGTCAAGGTCAGTCGTGCTCTAATGTTGAATCACCATCAGAAGAGGATTCGTACAATATCAGTGAGGAGAAATCTGATGCATCGCTTTTAGAACAATTTACTTACACCCAGCAGAAAGAAGAAGAACAAGCAGAAGAAGGAGTACAAGAAGACGAACAAGAAGAAGAGGAAGCAGAATTATCAGATGATTATGAATGAGACGGATAATTTGACCTAAGTTTGAGGAATTCACACGGCTTTCATCATTTCCAATAGTACCAGTTTTTATATATTTTGAAATAGTATTGAATTAAACAGGATCACAATAGATTGTGGGATAGGCCTATTGGGGAAACCACGTTAAAAAAACGCGCCAAGTACACTACCTTCCAGGTGGCGTGGAAACGCATATATGAAGAATACAACTTTTTCAACCACTATATCTCAGAAACTGTGACGTTTAGGAGAAAAATTATAGACAATTCTTGTAGATAATTGCAGAATCTACAATTTTTGTCTGACCTATTTTTATCATAAAACTTACCGTTTGACTAAAAAACGCAAAAAACCCATATTTGCGAACTTTGACCTTGAATATTTTTTTTTGCAAGTATGGGATCGATGGGGACTTTTTACGTTTGATTTATAATGGTGTTCCGAACATTCGTACCAATTTTCAGCTCTATGCGAATTTCTGTTAACCTACCCCTATTTTTTAAGCTAACTTGACCGGACTAATGGTACCGTTTGGAGTTTTGTATGAGTGACACACTTACGCTTTGTCGAGCGGTCACTTTAATTATGCACTAGTCGAGCAATAAATCTATTATTATCAAACACGTCAAGTACTGTCAAACACAAACATGGTGACTCGTTGGCATATACACACACGCAGTGGCTTAGCTATGTAACCAAGGGCCCCGGGGCAAAAATGAAATTGGGGCCCTATTTAAACTAAACTAAATGCTCTGAAGATGCAAAACTACTTCATCATCAGCTCCTTACCGCCCACTGTAGGGCATAATAAAGCAAAGCTATTTACTAGTAAACATTATGTAAAACGCAGCAGATAATTATTTAATCGTAATTCCTAATAATATTATAAATGTATCGCCTATGTACTGGCGGCTTTTCAGGGGGCCCAGCTAGTGAGCTGGCGATAGTCACCGTCTGCCAACACTTTTCAATTTTAAATGTTGAAAGGCAGACGCCGTTTTCTTCCGGCAATAGAAGTTATCCAGTCCACCTAACACCCCTTCCCATAGACCAAATATTTTTCACCATTTTTACAATAGTCTTGCACCCACCTGGGACGGTTCATGACTGTAGGTACTCCAATAGTGCTGCTGTGGATAGTCCTCGGTTGGTGTCCCACCCCATTTTAGATTAAAGTTCTCAAAGGGGCCTCTGCGCGTTGGACCTGTGTCCCCGTGTATGCCTTCCAAAGGACTGGACATCTTCCGCACGGAAGATGAGCCGTGATTGATACAAATTATAAATGTGAAAGTTTGTTTGTTTGTTACGATTTCACGTAAAAGTCGTTGATTAGGGGCCAAAAAGTTAGTCAAAAATTCTTTATTCAACTAGGATATTATCTAACTTTTTGGAACATCGTTCATGGAGGCCGAGGGGCCCCTCGAGCTTGGGGGCCCCAGTGCACTGCCCCGCCTAGCCATACGGTAGCTACGCCACTGCACACACACATTGAAGACAGATATTGGAGAGGCGTGTCATGTTATCGTAGTCTCTACATAGTATAAAACAAAGTCGCTTCCCACCGTTTGTACACACGGCTACAGATCAAGCTATACATTTCCAGTATAAGCTGATCTCGCATTGTATAGGATTTCCTTACAATGAGAGGTCAGTGTAAACTGGAAATGTATAGCTTGACGTGTAGCCGTGTGTACGCTTAGATCTTTTAAACTACGCAACGGATTTTGATGCGGTTTTCATCTTAATTTAGGTAATTTCTACCGGAAGGTTTTAAGCTATAAACGCACCCGAGTGACGCCGGGGCGGGTCGCTAGTTGATCTATAATTGAGTTATTTCACTAATATAATTGACGAGATAACCTAGATTTGTTATAAGCACCTAAAGCTGGCTTCCCACGGTGCGTGGTAGCGCGCACCGGCTGTGCGTGGTATCATCCGTGAAATCACGCACCGTGGGAAGCCACATTATGAGGGTGTGTGATGTGGATACGGCGCACCGCTCCGCACGCGTCCGCGTTACCCGGACGAGTCTCTTCCCATGGTGCGTCGGTGCGAGATTGTGCGTCGCGATGCGCGCTGTCACGCACCGTGGGAAGCCGGTATAAGACTAAGAACAGCCCATCTCGTTCTGCCAGTCTGAGTGTCTTTTGGCCAGGTTCTTGGAGACAGGCTTGGTCTTCTCGATGGCTGTTAGTATGTCTGCCAAGTCCAGCCTATCCTTACGATTGGCTACGTTACCTGAAAGGAATGCTGAGTCTTGGTTATTCTTATACTTAAGTTTACCCATCTTCATGTTATAAAAGTTATTTTAGCGCGAGCTTAGCCCGTAGGTACTAGAAAAGGCTACCGACATAGATACAGGTATTTTAAGTAGGTACGTCCGGCATACCCTGAGCAGTCATCCCTGCTACCAATTTAGCTGACTGGCAAATCTTTTCACCATCGCATAACCTATTCTCGCATAGCTATATCATAGTGCCGACACAGAAAACTTGTACTTTTATTTGGCTGCGTTCGATTTGACCGGACCGGAGGACGCAGAACGCATCCAGTGTGACAAGTCCTTGATAGTTAATTAAACAGATAAGTGGTGGAAATGGGTCAACATAGTCAAAAAATACTCAGCACCAGAATGCTAGTGGTTACCTACAGAACATGGAGTGAGGCCTAAATGTAGGTAGGTATTCGCTTCGTGTAAACACAAAAACAGAAACAATCAAAACCATACCTAATAATTTAAAAGGCTTTTGTTTGAAATATCAAAATTCCAAAATATTTAACCTGTGTGTTGCGATCTTTTAAAACCACACCCCCTTGCCAATCTGCCGCTTCCAAATAAGAAATTACTGGTATTCCAGTTACCTACATTAAAATCATACTGACCTTTCTCACACATAGTGGGCAACATCTTCCTAACAGTGGACATAAGAGCCTCCTTGCACGCCAGCTTGATATCACTCCCGGAGTACCCCTCAGTCTTCGACGCCAGTTCCTTGAAATCCACCTTAGGGATCAGCTCCACATTATTCGTGTTAAGGTACTTTTGGAACAACTCCTCGCGTGTCTTAAAGTCGGGAAGTGGGATGAAGATCCTCTTCTCTAGTCTTCGCAACATAGCTGGGTCTATTTCCCTGTGAAAACACGTATACTCGTAAAGATAAATTAACACGTTCAGTGCCGGGTGCCCTCCAGGAGGGCACCCTGTAGTCGCATTCGCGCTCATTTTAATGTAGGTTTTTCTTGGAAAATGCACCGTCGTGAAAGAAGCGAACACCTATTTTACGACTTAGTAGCATATTTTTACGGTTTCTAATGCCAGGAACCCTCCTAGAGGGTTCACTCTTAACGCAAACGTAATGCCGTGGACCCTCCTGGAAGGTCCACTAGCAATATGTATAGCGGTATGGCATATGAACTCTATGAAAAGTGTGGTGGACTCGAATGTGTTAAATAAATTCTTCATTTTCATCAGCCGTCGATTGCTGAAAAACGGGAGGTCTGTCTCGTCTGGTAACACTACCTACATTATATCTCGTAAGACTAGCTTTATTAGCTTCAACTACATCATCGTTTAACATCAGTTGAGATTGAGATAGTGGTCAATCGCGACCATAACCAGAAAAATACACTTAGATATTATAAGTGTTGTGTATGAAAAACAATAAGTAGAAAAAATGCTTACCAAGGCATATTAGAGTTAGCCAACATGAATATGATGCCCTCTCGTCCTCCGATTCCGTCAAGCTCAGTGAGGAGCTGTGCCTTCAGGCGGCGTGACGCCTCGTGCTCGCCGGGAGCCGACCGGTCCGAAGCCAAGGTCTCCACCTCATCCATGAAGATTATGGAGGGGGAGTAGTACGACGCCATTTCGAAGAGGACCTAGAAAAACGTTATGGTTTTGTAGTATTTCTCCCGGAATCATCGATGACGGTACCTCTATCGAGGTACAGGTAAACCGCGCCATAAGCTCCCGATAGTTGGCGAGATGCGGGAGGGGAATGATTCGACCAAATAACCAGTCCACTGTATCTATCGCTAGTGGCGGCCATCTATCGTTCCTCTCCCGCGTCCCGCAGACCATCGGGAGGGCCAAGCGTCCGGCGGTTTACTTGTAAAGGTAAATACAACCAGTAAATAGGTTTGGATGGGTAATAGGGTATTTGACTGAAAAAATCTAATTAGTCCGTCAGTTAGATTATCAAAAAATATTTGACCCGCATTTTTTCTTTTGTTACGTAAACCAAAATTGACGAAGATACAACACTCTTAAAATTGGATAAACGTCACAAGCAAGTACAATTTTTACTTGCTTCTGATGTCACAAGCGACTCTCGAGTTTTGATGCGTTTTATCTTTCCAAATATTCATAGATTTAACAAAAGAAAAAATACGTGTCCATTATTTTTCAAAACTCTAACTGGCGGACTAATGAGATTTGCAATTTATTGATGCTGTCAACATGCCTATTATACATATTTCCGGACAGGATTCGCAACACATGCCTTGCTACGGTTCCAGAAATCTGAAACAGGTATCAGAGTATCTATCACCTTTGTCTGCTATTGTATCCGAATCTCCTGCTAAGAATATCCTGCTGTTACCGTCTTCATCATCAGTCCATTACTGTTCCACTGCTGGGCACGGATCTCTTCTCAAATTGAGAAGGATTTAGGTCCTCATCGCTGGCCTGGTGCCAACCCGCAGGCAGACTACACACACACCATCAGGATCTGTTTGGAACCTGTGTGCAGGTCTCCTCACAATGTTTGCCGTCTTAAGCACTACCAATAGAAAAATGAATGAAGAACCTTACCTTGATAATCTTCTCTGTCTCCCCTCGCCACTTGTTGACGATGGTGCTGCAGGAGACATTGAAGAAGGTGCAGCAACTCTCGCCGGCGACGGCTCTAGCTAGCATCGTCTTGCCCGTGCCTGGTGGACCGTGCAAAAGTATTCCTCGCCAGGGTTCCAGGAGACCCGTGAACACTTCCGGATAGCTAGGATTACGAAAAGAATTTTATTAAAGTTTTCTTGAAAGAAATAAACTAAATATGGAGACAACTATCCCGTAACTACTTCTATATATTTATCTAATATTTATCCCCGTATGGGAATGAGTTAGAATATAAAACTTCCTCACCGCATGCTGGGAATAGACACGTTCAGATTCAACAAAACCAAGCACGCTTGGTGGTAGGATATATACGGTCCGCCTGTCTAGCTACCACCTGAACATTAAAGTCTGGCGCCAAGCAGTTTACAGTGTTCCGTCGTGTGCATGTGAGTAGAGGGCGCTGTACCGCCACGATAACATTGTGCTCCGCGATAATTTAACTTTTAAAATAAATAAATGCAGTGAAAACATCCGGATTTGTGACAAAAACAAAGTGTGTACTGCGTTATACCAGTACAAGTGTTATTCAAGCATAAAAACATTATCCGAAGAAGATATCAAGTTAATTATAATCTAGACTCACAACAACCAACTTTAAATCCAATTTGTGTTACAATATATATATATAAGTGTTAAATAACAAACAACATACCTGTGAAATCAAAATATTACCACATTGTTTATGTAATTAAAGTGAAATAAACACAAAACGAGAAAATCGTTAACAGAACATTAACAGTTTAAAATTTGAAATTTACCCGCAATAACAATAACGAACTTTCCGCAAATACAAAACATACACTTCCCAATTTCAAAGAGGATGTCAAGTGCACAAATAGCGTGTACGTAAAAAGGTCGACTAAGAAAGATACGCCACCCGTCTCGAGTTCGCATCCTACTGCGATACATCACTTTTTGTGATTTCTTAATGTACATTATTCAATATAAAACTTAAACAACAGAAAATTAAGCCATTATTTGTGTAAGATAAGAGTTGTCTAATAATTTCGTAATATGAATTTCCTAGAGAATATTACATTCCGACGCACTTGTCGCACAAAATCAAACTCACAAAGTAATGTTAGTGAATTAGATAACGAATTACTAACTCAAACAATGGATGACACTGCTACCAGTCTCCCTGATATGAGTAATGATGACAACTATGACAAAGCGCTAATAACCAAACTAAAAGAACAAGTCGAGAATTTGACTCTTCAGTTAAGTAGTGCGGAGGAAGAAATTGAAATACTTACATTAGAAAACAGCAATCTTAAACTGTCAAACAAGGAACTACTAAAGAAAAATTCACCTTACATTAAAAAAAATATCGACAGCCCTACAAAGACGGAACAAAGATTATCTAAGTCTAAAAAAGTAATTTTACAAAACAAACAAACACAAACGGAGCAAGTAAGTACAACTGATAAAAAAATAAATAATGACACAGAAACAACTGCAGTGGCTACTAACACAAAAGCGAAGAAAAATAAATTGATGAAACCAGCAACACTTTACTCAAAAAGTGAAAATGAACATCTGAGCAGAAAACTTAGCAAAATTTGTATTATAAGTGAGAATAAGTATAATAAAATACGCACAATTGCAGAACACAAGCTTCAGAACTCTGAATTATGTCACTATCTAACGCCACACTCTGGAATAAATAATATGATACGTAACTTGGAACCCAAACTAAAACATTTTACTTTGGATGACTACTGTATTGTGTTAATTGGTGAAACAGACTTCCGAACAACTAAAGAGTATTTGAGCTTGATTTTAAACATAAGAGAAGTGCTTCAAGAAATTCAACATACAAATATTATCCTTTGCATGCCCACGTATAAAAAATGTATAAGTAGTACAACGATGTACAACTCGAGAGTAGAAAACTTTAATAATCTACTTTACCAGGATATATTAGCCCACGAACATGCCTATTTTGTTGACTCTAATAAGAACCTTACATGGGACTACAAAATGTACGGATCAAACACGGGATCAGTAAATAATTATGGCATGAAAATAATTTTCGAAGATATCGCCGAACTCATAAACTATATAAATGAAAATAACTTCGGCAATATAGATAGCAAGCAAACAGGAAATATAACAAACCAACAAACAAAAGAGCAGTTTTTTCTATTATAAGCACCTCTATTTAATGCATCAAAACATTGCAGGCTTACTGAATAAGAGTAATGAGCTTACTGTATGTCTTGAAGAGATGTCAGAGAAAGATACAGAAATCGATATAATTTGTATATCAGAACACTTTTTGATGGCTGGTCATGAACAGTTATTATTTTTTCCAAATTATACATTGGCAGCATGCTACGCCAGAAAAGACAGTAAAAGAGGTGGCTCTTGTATTCTTGCGAAGAAAGGTCACCAGTATAAGGAACTTCAAGATATAGCAAAACTCTCCATAAATGGGGTATTCGAATGCTGTGCGATTGATTTAATTAATTATAAAACGATTATTGTCTGTGTATATAGAGTACCAAAGGCTAATAAATTAACTGTATTTTTTGAACAATTGGAAAAAGTTTTAGGTACACATTATAAATAAAAAACATCTAACGAGAAATGTCGTAATTGCAGGTGACTATAATATTGACTCTCTTAAGCGTAATAATACTTTGATGGAATTAGAATGTTTGCTCTTAAACTTCAATCTAAAATTGGAACTAAATCAGCCAACACGGTTTTCAAGCGGGACGTGCATTGATAACTTTGCACATAATCTGGGAAAGAAATGTAAATCTGAGGTGATTGACTTTGGCTTATCAGATCACACAGCCCAAATACTACAATTACCCGTTAGTAAAACTTGCATAATAAACCATTGGCAAATAAATAGACGTGATTACAGTACAGATAATATGCAAAAATTTAAAGATTATATACAAAGTGTTTCTTTCTCTGAAATCTATAATACGGATAATCCGAACACAGCCTACAATGCGTTCATAGAGACCTTCATGCTGCTTTATAATTTATGTTTTCCTTTTAAGAATATTATCATTAGAACTAAAGTAAAACCACAATGGCTATCGCGTGGAATAAAAATTTGTAGCAAAAAAAAGAGAGAGCTTATGTGGAACTATAGGCTAAGTCGTAATATGCAAAATAAAATAAAATTTAAAAAATATGCCAAACTATATAAAAATATAATTAAATTAACACAACGAGCTCAAAACAATCATAAGATAAAAACAGCAACTAACAAATCTAAAGCTACTTGGACAATAATTAATAGATCAAAATTAAATATACCAAAGGATATGATCACTTCTATAAAAGTAGGCAACAATACTATTACTAGTCTACAGCAGATCACAAATGCCTTCAATGATTTTTTTATAGAAAAAATAAAACCAATAACGGGTTCTGGTAAGCAAGTAACCTTAAATATTGCCAAATCACGTCAGTCTATGTTTATGGCACCGAGTACACCATGCGATATACTTAGAATCATAAGGTCTCTAAAAAATACTGCAAGCGTTGGACATGATGATATCTCGACTAAAATTGTAAAGTATGTTGCATATCATATTTGTGATCATCTAAGCCATATTGTGAACATTTGTGTAAGCACAGGATCATACCCAGAAAATCTAAAGACTTCAGTCGTAAAACCATTATTTAAAAAAGACAACAAACAAAGCATGAGCTGTTATAGACCCATTGCGCTTATCCCTATATTCTCTAAAGTTTTTGAAAAATATATATATTTACAAATCTACAGTTATTTACAAAAATTTAACATTCTTACAGAAGACCAAAAAGGTTTCCGCAAAAACAAAACCATAAATATGGCAATTTATGATTTTATAAATAAAGTCATGATTAATGTTGACAAAAAGACGCCGGTTTGTTCTATTTACTGCGACATGACTCAGGCTTTCGATTATGTTAACCATGACATTCTGCTCAGTAAATTAGAAGCTTATGGTATCAGAGGTAACATACTTAAACTCATAGAATCCTATCTAAGAAATCGTAAACAATATACAGAAATTTCTAAAATAAACCTTAACACTAAAAAAGAAGAAATACGCGTTTCAGATAAACGAATAGTCAAATACGGAGTCCCACAAGGGAGTGTATTGGGTCCTTTGTTGTTCATCATTTATATTAATGATTTACCAAGAGTAACTAATTACCCAATTTCTCTATTTGCTGATGACAGCACGGTGACTATAAACTCAGTCAATAAAGATACTTATGAAAATGATATTAACAATACAATACAATCAATAATCAACTGGTTAAATAATAATAATTTAAAAATAAATCTTGAAAAGACGAAAATTATGTTTTTTAGTCAACGTTTAGCAACACCAAACATTAACGTCAATTACCAAGGGTCAGTAATCAGCAAAGTAGATACAACAAAATTTCTAGGTGTAACAATTGATAAAAATCTGAATTGGAAAGCACACACAGAAGAACTGAACAAAAGAATTAGTTCTTCAGCTTACGCGCTCTATAAACTTGCACCCGTTGTAAGTATAGAAACACTTCTTACGGCTTACCACGGTATTGTTGGCTCCAACTTAAGGTTTGGCGTCATATTCTGGGGAAATTCTACCAATAAAGAAATAGTTTTTAAGGCTCAAAAACGGTGCATTAGAGCTATGTTCGGACTGAGAATTACTGAGAGCTGCAAACCGTACTTCATTGAGCACAAAGTTTTAAGTCTTCCCTCCTTATTTATATATGAAGTAGCTAATTTCGTTCACACTAATCCTAAATTATTCAACAAACTATCAGACGTTACAATTCGCAATCGTCGTGATAATAATAGGTTATGTATAATAAGATCGAACACGGCATTGATGCATAAAAGTATTTTCTGTTTGGCACCAATAATTTACAATAAAATCCCCAAACCCATTAAACAATTTCCCACTACTCTATTTAAGCTTCATCTTAAAAAATATCTTATAGCCAAATGTTATTACAGCTTAACAGAATTTTTAAATGATCGTGACTAAACTTTACGCTAAATATTAAATAAATACGAGTTATTATGACATTTCTCTATTTCAATACAATTATATTAATTTCGTTGCATTTGAATAATCTTTGTATTCACATAATTAGGATTTAATTCAATTACTATTGTTTTTTTTTTTTTGTTATTATAAATGCGATGTTTTTATGCGCGTAACACGTGCTAAATTACTAATTTTGTACGCCATTACATGGCAAAACATGTAGCTCCTTCCAGAAATTTAACACCATGCACTTGTATTATTTACTCATGTTTTTACAAAATAAATATATCTTTATCTTTATCTTTAGAGGGGTATAGGGAAATCCCTCTATGTCTCTGTAACTTGAATTCGCATGTTCCATCTTTGACCCTGTGTGCGGTTACCATCAGGGGACTATGGCTAAACGCGACCAAGTCAAATAATAATAAAATTTATAAAAAACTAGTGATGTAAAAAGAGTCTAACAAATAATGTCGACGGCCGCTTTTCCGCCCAAGAGTTGAGAAGTGCACGCAAAGGTCACCCGTTACAGAGTTTTCAACGTAGGTCACGGTGAGCATTGACCGCATCTAAAAGTCCAACGCCCCCCTCATCCGTCCAACAGATCCATCAAAGCAGTCGTGGCGTTGAAGGGTCTAATAACATCAGCCATTGTGCACACATAACATTACACCACAGGATAACTTTCCATTCAGCTGGGCAATTCAGTATGTAAAGTTTTTTTTCGGTATTTAATAAAAAAACTTAGGGATTAGGCTATTTTAAAAAACTAATTTGAATATTTTTGTTTTCTACGCGGTAGTTATTTTTTAATTATTTTTTAAACCTTTGATAGTGTTCCTATTCTATGACGTCACTGAATAGTTTTAATGTTGATTTCATTCCCAACATTTAGTTAGGAGAGTTAGTTTTTAGCTTTGAGGCTAAAAAGTTGATACATTGATTAAAACTGATATTCAGAAACTTGAAGACTCTAAACCGAACGTATTCAGCCCATTCCGACGAATCTGTGGCGAGAGGTCAAATAGATGTCAAGGGAATTCGTGTCATCATCTGCCTAGCCTTTTCCCAACTATGTTGGGGTCGGCTTCCAGTCGAACCGGATGCAGCTGAATATCAGTATTTTACATGGAGCGACTGCCTATCAGACCTCCACAACCCAGTAACTGGGTAATACGATACTCTTGGTAAGACTGGTTGTCAGACTTTCTGGCTTCTGACCAAAAGTAACGACTGTCAAAGATCTACAAATGACAGCCGGGACCAACGGCTTTACGTGCTTTCCGAGGCACGGAGGAAACTCGCTATGGTAAATGGTCACCCATCCACGGACCAACCTCGGTAAGCGTGGCTTAACCCGGAAGATCGGTCTATGCGGCTGTAATTATTTAGCCACGAGCTCCTCTCAAGTCAAGGGAATTCGTGTATTTAAGTAAAACTAAGCACCCTAATGTTATAACATTCCACCTGAAATATTGAAGACCTTTAAACACCACTTTTGTCTACCTTTATACCATATTTTTAACTTGTGCTTGAAAACAGGGAAATATCCGCCGCAATGGAAGACTTCAAGGGTTACTCCTATTCCTAAGAGTCAGAATAAAACATCCGTTGAAGAGTACCGTCCCATTGCCATTATGTCATCACCGGCTAAAGTTTTTGAAAATATACTTCATAAATATATTTATGCACAGGTTGATAAGTATTTGTGTAATGAACAGCACGGCTTCCGAGCAAAAAGATCAGTAAATACCAATCTTCTTACTCTAGTAGATTTTATCTCTAAATGTTTGGACCATGGTGGCCAGGTTGATGTCCTGTATTTTGACTTCCGGAAAGCCTTTGATAGGGTTAATAATGATATTTTGCTGGCGAAACTATGCGCCATCGGTTTCTCCCCAAGTCTTCTGCAGCTTCTCGCTGACTACCTACGCGACCGTCAGCAATTTGTCAGACTGGGTCACTTTGAATCCCAACCCTATCACACGCGTTCCGGAGTCAGTCAGGGATCGATACTTGGACCGCTTCTGTTTATAATCATGGTTAACGACCTCCCAACGTTTATCCATCATACAAAATGTCTGCTGTATGCGGATGACTTAAAGCTTTTTTCAGAAATCCACTCTGAAGCCGATTGTCTAACGCTGCAACGTGACATTAACATCATATTGGAGTGGAGTGTTAAAAACAAAATGGAATTTAATACTTCTAAATGTTTTGTCATGACTTTCAGTCGAGCACGACGTCCTGTCACGTTCAGGTATAAACTTGATGATAGCACCATTACCAGAACCACTGGAATGAAAGATCTAGGTGTCATGTTTGACCATAGTCTGACGTTCCATGATCACATCGTATCGGTTGCAAAGGATTCATTTAAGCGATTAGGTTTTGTATTGCAAAACGCAAAGGATTTTAGCAACATCGGTGCTATCAAGTCTATTTTTAATGCACTTGTTCATAGTAAGCTTGAGTCGAGTGCATGTGTCTGGAACCCGTACGAAAAGAAGTACATTCTGACCTTAGAGAAGGTACAAAAAGTTTATCTAAGGTATATGTACAAGCGTATATTTGGCTACTATCCGTTTATGTACCCTACGAACTTTATTCTAGGCTGTTTAGGTTATAATTCGCTTGAGGTGCGAAGGAATAGTGACCAATTAGTTAGTTTGTGCAAAATCCTGCGTGGAAAAATCGATTGTCCCGAACTGCATGGTGAACTTCTCCAACTGTTTGCGCCGGTTAAATACTACCGTAATAGGAGGCATACATTGTTTGCCGTCCCTGTGAGGCGCACCGTAGCCCGTGCACAGTCGCCCATCCCACGTGTTCTGTCCTCACTTAACGCTCTCTTGGACGCCAAGCCTGACTGTGATGTGTTCGCGGATGAATGGAAGACGATCTTGTCAGTATGTTTGGAGTATTGTGAGATGAGCGTGTGAATGTCGTTAAATATATTTTATATGTATAATGTCTTTAACTAATGTAATTGGCCAATGGCCGTTTTATGTTAAAGTAAAATAAATAAATAATTTTAAGAACTGAAAATAGAAAGGTTTAGAATACTAAAATTTCGAAATGCGTAAGGTTATATATACACGGTGACACTGACATTCGACACAATGCAATCGCGACACTGAAATTAAACCCGAGCTAATGCGCAACCCAGTGTAACAGCGATGTACACACTACGACACTCGGTGTCGACACTGAGAGTCGAGTGTAATGTGTCGCCGTGTATCCTTACCATAACGTAACCATCAATCATGACAGTTGATGTGTCAAAAACAATATTTATTGCGTGATACTTACTTGTGGAGAAGTCGGATTGTTAATACATACCTAACGTATGTAAATAGAAATATTGATCTATGAAAATTGTGGACCTGTTAATCAAAGCCATAGCGTTTACAGGTGTGTTGCGCAATTAGAATGCAGGTCTCTTACCGTACAGGATACACAACAGACTCCATGAGCAGACTCTTAGCCGAAGCTAATCCCTTCACATCGTCCCACGACACTCCTGTGGGTCTGATGATGTCCTGGTACAGCAGTTCCACCAGCTGCTTCTTGTCGGGAGTCGCGTGGCTCAGGAAACTTGATAGGGACTTCCTTTCTATGGCTGGTATACTGTGGATTGTTTGTTCGTCCTACGAAAATATATTAGTTACTTTTTTTGAAAAACTCGCACTCGTATTGTATTATCTTGCTCTGAGACTGAAATTCAAATTATTCTTATAGAAAAAGAATTTATCAATAATTATATCCTCAAATTATTCACATCGATAGATAGATAGAATATCTATACCTACCATAAAAATATCGAAAAAAACAAGGATACAGTGGCGGTCTTATCGCTAATAGCCAAAATAGCCACAAGTTTCTCTATATTTATTTCTCACTCCATAACAGAATAATAAAAATAAAGATTGAATACAAAATAAATAAACTATAAATAATCTAAAGTCGTATTTATTTGCCAACTATATTACCCATATTAAGCCATCAACATTCCGATGACCGTGAGATATGTCACCCTGTGACAAATTGCTGGCTCCTCGCCAAAATACTGTATTATAACTATTTCCTTCACCTGAATTTCATTTTAAATGGATATCAGTGTTATTAACCGCACAATAACCCAGTTTAACCTAGTTAAATCTAGTTTCTGTATAATGCATTATGATTTGTGATCTCCGACGAAAAGGAAGTTGTGCTCTCTTTCTCGAGGGCTCGTAACAACACATTCGGTGAATGATATTTCGTTTCTTGAATTATATTTTACTAGCTATTGCCGGCGTTTTCACTCACATCCCAGAGGAACCGCTTCATGTACCCGGATAAAAGGTATTCTATGTCCTAAACCATGTCATGGTCTACCTAGGTGTCAAAGGCCATGGTCCAAAATGTATGGACCAAAAACCCAAAATCGAAACGTAATCGATACGGTCAAACTGTGTGCACAAGAATTCATTAGAACAATCTAAATAAACGTACCCAAGTTGCAATATCCTAATCCGTGGGATATCGGAGCTATGGTCCATCAAAGTATGCAAAAAATCAACTTTTTGACTTGGAATTTTCACCGCTGTGGTGCTAAAATAGTCATGCTGTCGATTGTATTGTGTACCAACGACATCATACACGTAGATGCTATTAACTTTATTACACTAAGAATAATATCGATGTACTGTTGACAAAATAATAGTAGGTATGACTATTTAAGGCTACAACTATTTTTACTTACTAAAAATAGTTGTAGTTCTCATTGATGGTATTGTATTGTCATTGACGGTATTATAAGGTATTCATTTATTTCAATCTTAGCTTGTCTGCAGAACAGTAGTTGAAAATCCCAAGTCAAAAAGTTGAATTTTTGCATGGGTACTTTGACAACCCATAGCTCCGATATATCACGGATTAGGATATTGCAACTTGGGTATGTTTATTTAGATAGTTCTAGGGAATACTAGTGCACACAGTTTGACCGTATCGATTGCAATCCGATTTCTGGGTGAATTATGACACCATCTCCTTTCATCCAAGTCCTTTCAGCCGTTACCAACAAACATCCATATTATGTACAAACTCATAAACATCCAAACTTTATTATTTATACTGTAAGTAGGAATAAGGATTAAACGAAATATGATTCACAAAATGTGAAGTTATTAGTCCCACTGGTCGTGGAAAAGAGGTTTCAAGCTCGAGCTCGATCGTTTTTAAGTGAAATCTTACTTGTAGCCCGCACCTTTTTAATGCTGTAGGCCAGGGATCGGCAACGTTTTGAGTCAGAAGAGTCAAAAATTACAATTTACAAAATTTCAAAGTTTTTAAAGAGCCACACATTTTTTTCTTGCCAAGAATAATTAGTACTTGCATAAATAAAGTTTTTTGATAAAAAAAACTAATCTATTTATACTCCTCCTCCTTCTGTCATACTGCATATACGGCGTGAACTCCGAGGGTACAGTAACAGGCAAGATCGTTCTCGCCCCGTGTGTATCGCAAAAAGCGCCTAAGAGCAGATTTTAGCAACGACATATAACTTTATCTGAGGAATAATTTGGACTTTTTCCTGTACAAAAGAAAAAAAAAATCATCAGATCAAGTTATATACCGTTGGGAAAATCAGGTAAGCCACCACCAACATTTATTTTCTGGTTAAACAACCGATGCCAAAAACATATTTTTTCTAGCAAACGATTGTTTAACTAGAGAATTAATAACACTAGTCTAAGGGATAATCAATGCTGAGAGGGGTGGAAATTATTGACAATTTTAAGAACATTTGCCTGTAGCCACGATTAAGGTAAGCCCTTACCTACTGCCCCTTCTCAAATTACCACCACTAAAAGTATTGTTTTTCTCAAAACTGCCGAGTCTGATTTTGAAACCTCTTTGCACAAGGGTGTAGTCGAGGTGTCTCTACATAAATACCAAAACCGTATCACTATTGGTTCATAGGCCATTCCCATACTTTGCTCAGTCTCCAGAGGTGCATGAAAAGAGCCTCCACGAGAGACGATACGTAAGTACGTCCGGCGCGCCCTGGCCAGTCATCTCCGCGAACAAGCTTGCTGACTGGCTAATATTTTCACCACGGTAAGAGCTATTCTTGTATAGCTCGTGTTGACACGAGAAAAGACAAAGCCCAGTCTCCTTTTACCCCGAAACCATGGACTTACCTTCAACAACTTAGTAACAGTGAACGTAGAAGGTAGATCGACAGCTTGCTTCTCACAGACGCACTCTGTATCGACCACTGGTGCGGTTCGTTCCCTGGCCTTCCTGGTCTGCGGCCTGCGGGGAGGACGCTGCTCCTCAACCTTGCGGCAGAACTGTGGCTGCTTGTTAAAGCGAATCAGGAAGTAGCTGCAATAGTCCTGGGGAAGAAAAAGAAGGGTTGAAAAGATACTATCTGGCTCACCTATGAGTAAATCTTTTTTTCTAGTATCTTTGTCCCAAACTAGTATTTCTCGTATATTGTGGGTGCGTTCACAGACACAAATTTCACATGCAATACGTCCAGACCCGAAACGATTATCAGTAGGTCATACAAACATTAGTTCCGTGCGGGAATCGAACCAGAGCAGCGTCCCGTAGTGCAGAAAGCAAACGCTCAATTACTGCACCAAATCAGTCGACTATTAATGTATCTAAACGTTCTAAATCAGGGGGCCAGGACCGTGCACCCTCTTTTCCATCTATTCCTGCTGCTAAGTTGCATAAAGCACTTAGGTAGTGGCTTAAAATTGCAAATAAATATGCAGTATAGTCGGGGTGAGCGATAGAAGCTTGTTTGTCGATGTCAAACTTTATTAAACTATCGAGCACATAAAATTCATACACTAAAGATGCTTCCAAAAAATACAGAACACGCATTTCTAAACTCTTGACATAAGCCAACGTGTGACAGTGCAAAGTGCAGGGAGCATACGATCTGATACATCCCCGCTACAGCAGCTAAAAAATCAACGCCATATTTCCTTAAAAAAATCCATCACAAAAACATGGACACCTCATACTTATTTACATCGACGGGAAATGCAACTGAACTTTCTGTTACGTAACATGGCCGCCGTGACGTCAGCGGCGTCTGCGCGTCTCGCGTCGAAGGCTACTCCAAACGACTCGGAGAACGAGAGCATAAACACGTAGGTAGTTTGTTTGGGATATTACAGATGTGTGTAATCACTACATAGTATAAAACAAAGTCACTTCCCGCTGTCTGTCTGTCCCTAGGTGCATACCTTACATCTTTAAAACTACGCAACGGATTTTGATGCGGTTTTTTTTAATAGATAGAGTGATTCAAGAGGAAGATTTACATGTATAATACTTGCATATTATAGTACCCGTGCGAAGCTGGGACGGGTCGCTAGTGGTTTTATAAGGTTGAAAGTATTATTAATGCACAGACATTTCTAGATATTTTTACTTTGTTAAATTAATGATAACGATAAATGATACTGAGATGATTTTTATTTCTATAAATACATATGATAAAGATACTTTCACAAGTCAATTTTATGTTTTTTTTAAGACTAGATGGCGCCGGCATTTCCTATCTGACTAGCTCTGAGAAGAAAAGCCGAAACAAACTCAGAGGTCAAGGTCTCTTTTAAAGTCCAGACATTGTGGTATAAAAACTATGCGAGTGTAACAATGTATGCCCCCCCCCCATTGGCTGGAGACCCTTCAGGTCTCGCCAATAACTGCCCGGTTACGTAGAAACCGTCCCCTAGGACGACCTACAGCAGTCAAATAGAAAAAAAAAAAAACATGTATGGCTTTACTTAATTGACGACACGTTTGGTGCAGTGGCTAAGCGATTGGCTTCTGCGCTACGGGTCGTGGGTTCGATTTCCACACGGAACAAAAATTTGTATGGCCTACAGATGGTTGTTTCGGGTCTGGGCGTTTGTTTATGAGATTTGTGTCTGTAAATGCACCCACGATACAAGTGAAATCTTAGTGAGGGGCAACGTTTTTAAAAAAAAAAACTTCATTCTTCCGTGTAGCTACTGTGCTGGTTTCGCTCCGTTTCCAAAGTTCCAGTTCAAGTTTCCAGTTCCGATACACTTTGTTTGTCCTAAATTGAATATTCAGAGTACCTAATAGTAGTAGAGCTGCTTGTGAAAGAGTTAGGCCCGGACTCCACCAAAGCGGAGATGTGCGGAGTTTTTTTTTTTTTTTAAATCGTTGCCCCACACTAAGATTTCTCTTGTATCGTGGGTGCGTTTACAGACACAAATCTCACAAACAAACGCCCAGACCCGGAACAACCATTTGTAGGCCATACAAATTTTTGTTCCGTGTGGGAATCGAACCCACGACCCGTAGCGCAGAAGCCAATCGCTTAGCCACCGCACCAAACGTGTCGTCTTAGTGATGTCTCGATCAACCAATAGGATTGCGTTATTTTCAAATCTCTCCGCTTAGCTTCAACTCAAAACGAATTCCTATTGGTTGTTTACGAGACATCTCCGCACATCTCCGCTTTGGTGGAGTCCGGGCCTTAGTCTGGGGAAGAACTACCTCCATACCTATTTCTGCCGTCAAGCAGTATTGTTATGTCTACACCCGTGCGCTTTCAACTTTCAATTCCTCTTGCGTCAAGCGCATGCAATATTGATTGCCATAAGACGCATGCAGCTTATCGTCTACACCGGTGCGCCTCGGTCAGTCGTCAGTCAACATACAATAGACGGATTAGCGTGCGCTAGGGATATGCGCTTTTGTCGAACTAGTATTAAGGCATGCGCTATGGCGCTTCACCCATACTTCAGACGAAGACGCAAGATGAACATGAAAACGCACTGGTGTAGACATAGCTTATTGCTGTGTTCCGGTTTGAACGGTATAGGTGCCGGTAATATTAAAGGCACATGAGACTTTCTAACTTTGTCTGTAACGCGGCATTCTACGTGAGCGATCTAGAAGCGACGCGAAGCGGTGCGGCGCGACGCGAAAACAACAAACAGTCGATACCTATTGAAGTGGCCTACGTGACCAAACGCACGTGGTGTGCGGTGCGACGCGGTGCGAAGCGAAGCGAACGCGATCAGTACCCCAAGTGTGAGTTTTTTTCGCTAACTACTGTAGTTGCGTCACGACAAAAATGAATGAAAATTTAGGCTGCGTCTCTAAGCGCACCGTTCACTAACTAATATTCGCGCTTTAATTGAATGGTGCGCCTAGAGACGCAGCCTAAATTTTCATACATTTTTGGCGTGACGCAACTACAGTACTTAACGAAAAAACTCACACTTGGGGTACAGTTGGCTTGATATTTACGCGCGAACTGGATGCGGTGCCGTACAGTGCTACTGAATGACGGCGGCGCGCGGCGGGCGGTTCGCGAGCTCGTAGGACAAAGCCGCCGCTTCGCACCGCATCGCATTGAATTCGCGTGTCACCGCATCGGATCGATTCGCAATTCGCGCCGCTTTGAACCGCCTACGTAAGACGCCGCGTAAGGTTGGCAACGCATCAGCATTCCTTTCGATGTTGTAGGTGTTTATGTATATGTCGTGGCCAGATCATAGAATTGATCACTTCATGATGTGGCCAGCCATTTCATGAAATGGTTGCATTTCATGAAATGGCCAATACCCGCTGCCCACATCATGAAATGGCCTGGCCAGATCAATGAATAATCAGCGTTTAACGATATGATCAGCTAAACGCACGGCCACTTCATGATATGGTCAAACATTAGTGATCATATCGTAAAATAGTTACATTATTCACCGTTAGAGGCGCTGATATCGTTTTGTTTTTGTGATGCATCATGGCGGCGGACAATTATTCTGACAAAAAAGCTAATAATAATAAGTAAAGTAGGGTGACCACGCAACGAAAATTAATGGACTATTATTGGATTTCAAAATATGACTTCATGGTAACTGCGGGTGAACTTTTCATAGAATTTTATTTGTTCGATTATTTATCTGGTTAACCTGTGAAACTTCAGCACAAAATATCGATGCACGTTACTGCAAACATTTACTATTTAGTATATTGAATCATTTGGGTTAGGTTAGGTTAGAACAGTGACTAATAACGCGCGAAGGCGAGCGAGCGAAGCGAGCGTGCCGCAGCAGCGGCCGCCGAGCGCCAGATCCCCTTAATTGTTGGTGAATCAAGCTATTATACTTTCGCGGTAACGTGCATCGATATTTTGTGGGTTGAAATTCCGTAGTCTACTCCTTTGTTTGCATGGTACGTGCTTCCTTTATTTGGATTTTTTATTAAACCTTTGATATCATGGAAACCCTACATTAATGATATGGCCAAACGTGGATGGTCATATCATTAAACGTTGACGTTTCAACGATATGGCCAATTTTAGTTGGCCATTTCATGAAATGCAACCATTTCATGAAATAGCCGGCCACATCATGAAGTGATCAATTCTACGATATGGCCACGACATATATATGGCGGTAATCATTTACCATCAGGTAGGCCGCCGGCTTGTTTGCCAACCTATTATACATCAAATAAAACCGGCCAAGTGCGAGTCGGACTCGCGCACGAAGGGTTCCGTATCATTATCTATAAAAACGGCAAAAAAATCATGTCTATTGTATGGGAGCTCCCCTTAAATATTTGTTTTATTTTAATTTAAATATTTATTTTTAAAGTGAATAATATATAACTAAATATTCTGTGAATATTTCAAGCGTCTACCTGTTGCCGTTATCAATATCGAGCAAAAACGAGCAAAAAAGTCACGTTTGTTATATGGGAGCCCCCTTAAATATTTATTTTATTCTGTTTTTTAGTATTTGTTGTTATAGCGGCAACAGAAATACATCATACTTTGATGATCCATTACTACCTAGTGTTAAATAGCAGGGTCAACAACCCTACAACCCTGGCTCGTTGTTCCCTCTCAGCACCTGATCAATACACTCGGCTGCGCAAGCGTCGTCTATTGGCGGCACCGCCGGTACGTACCATGTACTGCTCAATACGCTCCCACAAATCGTGCTGTATCAATGCTCAACGCCCTGATTGCTCAGCAGCCAGATGTTGATATTTTCAACAACAACCTTAAACAGTTTGTTAGCTTACTGTACGTGTTGGGTAACTGTAAGTACAGTAAGCAATTGCTTTTAAATAAATAAATCATCTGTGAAAATTTCAACTGTCTAACTATCACGGTTCATGAGATACAGCCTGGTGACAGACGGACGGACAGACGGACAGTGGAGCCTTAGTAATAGGGTCCCGTTTTACCCTTTGGGTACGGAACCCTAAAAAAGTAATGGTGCTATAGTAACTACCACATACATTTTACCTGTAATGGGAGACTTTTGTTATGTTATGGAACGTATACCTATACACCAAGCTAACGATATTTTGTCGTTATTTGTACCTGCTTTGCTCGAGCCTTGGCAGGGGCACTGTCGTGCCCCCAGATATTCACATTTAATCTCGACTGTTGATTTGTTTCAATTTCAAAAATTGTTCGTTGATAGATTCTTCAATAATAGTGATAGTCATTATAGTGCTAGTCAATAAAATCAATGTACCTATTATTATTATTAAATTCACCTATATTTGTACGCCGTAAAGGCAAGACATGACTGATACTTATTCTGTAATTTTAACATCTTGCATGCTCTGTATGTATACTCATGTTTTGGGCAAATAAATGATCTTGTATCTTATCTTGTATCTTGATAGTTCGTCATTTGTTTATTTGTTTACAACCAAAGACAAACGTTCGTTACCTAGGTGTGTTCATTTCATAACATACATATCAGTAGCACGATAACGATCTTTGGCAGAAGACTCCAATGATTTCTTCAAATTAAAATGATTTACGACTAGCGCGCGAAAACGTTTTATTAATACTCTAGAAACTGTCGAAATCACACACATTCAACTAAATGTCTATTAGCCGTGTCTCCGTAAGTGCACGTAGGAAATTGGGTGAAACTAGACAGAATTTAATGAACGGAAAAAATATAGAAGGAAACCAAAAAAAAATGTTTCTTTATTTAAAATTATCGAAAAAAACTACGACTAGGTTCGACTCGTGGCCGTGACCTCGCCGCGTGATCAGCTCTTGATTAAGGGCTCCGTTTGGGTCCGAAACTAGTCGGGCAATCCCGAAAAATGCACGTGAGTAAACCGTATCTATTTTAAACCGAAAAAAACACTAAAAACAACAGATTTTCCGTAAATTCTTCCTTATTTAAAACTGACGGTTTTTTGGGGTAAATTGTATTTTATCTTCATTACAATTTTGTTTGACTGCTTCGTTGGTCTAGTGTTCGCAAGTGCGACTGATGAGCGTGATGTCCTGGGTTCCATCCCCAGGTCGGGCAAAGTGTTATTGGGTTTTTCGTGTGGGGAATCTAGATTTGTGCCCGGTTGATGGCAATAGGGTCGCCCCCTAGGGTGCGGTTCATAAGGACTTAATTTCATTATGCCTCCTTATCATGCATATCATTAAAAAAAACATGCATCTTGAGACTATTGGTTTGTCTTGAGACGAGACTACTCGAAGGAAAATGTGGATAAGTTCAAATCGTGTCTTAAAAATATTAGTTTTAGTAATGTTTTTGACGAAATAAACGGTATTAAAGCCTTTAATATGTTTTACGAATTGTTTAAACTATTTTATGAACTATGTTTCCCAAATGTTAAAATAAGAATTAATAATAAAATCAAGCCCAAATGGATAAGTGCCGGCATTAGAACATGTAGTAAAAGAAAAAGAGCTCTATTATGGGCATACAGATCGAATCCCAACAAAACTAATAAAGACGCCTTTAAAAGTTTCTCTAGGCGATTTAAAAGAGTTATCATCTCACTCAAAAATCACAAAATAATCATTTTATACAAATCTCAAAAAATAAATGTAAAGCAACGTGGAAAGTGATAAATAGTCGAAAATTTAACTTCCCTAACGAAAACATTACACAGATTAATCTAGATAGCAAAAAAGTGATAAATGCATTTAGTATCGCCCAGGCATTTAATAATTATTACGTCGAACAAGTACCGCAATCAAATAACCTCAGGTATTCAGACGCACGATTAAATAGTAGGTCTTCTTCTATGTTTATGATGCCCACAATACCATATGATATATACCATATTATACAAAATTTAAAGAATACATCTAGCACTGGATATGACAACATATGCACGAAAGTGGTAAAACAAGTATCAATGATCATTGCACCTATATTAAGTCACATAATCAATCTTTGTATCACGCAAGGTACCTTTCCGGACAAGCTCAAAGTATCAATAATAAAACCACTATTTAAGAAGAACAATAAAGAAGACATCTCTTGCTATAGGCCTATTGCTCTGGTACCAATCTTCTCTAAGATTTTTGAGAAAGTAATATATAATAATATAAACACATACTTTGAAAAAAATAATATATTCACTCACGAGCAAAAAGGATTCCGTAAAAATAAATCTATTGACATGGCAATTTATGAATTCTTAAAAATTATCATAAACAGGGTAGACAAAAAATTGCCCGTTTTCGCGCTTTACATGGACTTAACAAAAGCCTTTGATTATGTAGACCATAAAATTCTCATATCAAAGTTAAAATCTTATGGTGTCAGAGGTAACATAGCAAATCTACTTGAGTCATATCTTAGTAATAGACAACAAGCAACTAGAGTTGATAGAATATGTCTTAAGTCTTAAACAGAAATTTCCTACACCTCAAGTTTGAGGACTATATCCTATGGGGTGCCCCAAGGGAGCGTACTTGGACCATTACTGTTTCTAACATACATTAATGACTTCCCTACAGCAACAACATATCCGATGATAATGTTTGCTGATGATAGCACAGTAATTTTCGATACGGTACAAACAGACTCATTCGAATCAGATATAAATAATAATCTAAAATCGGTTATAAAATGGTTGGAAATTAATAATTTAAAAATAAACATAGATAAAACAGTAATTATGACATTTGGACAAAGAATTAACAGGGAAATGACATTTAAAATTAATTATAATAACAAGCAACTCGCAGAGACTTCAGTTACAAAATTTCTTGGACTTCATATAGAGAATGCACTGACATGGCACACACAGATTGACATATTATGCAAAAAATTAAACCAATACGCTTATGCGCTGTATTTACTTAATAAAACCGTAAATAAAACCGCAGTACTCACAACATACCACGGATTAGTTGCCTCAACATTGAGATATGGCATAATGTTTTGGGGTAATGCTACCGGGAAGGAGATGGTATTCAAGGCTCAAAAACGGTGCATCCGAGCAATTTGTAATATAGATCGAACAGATAGTTGCAAACCACATTTCAAAAATATGAATTTATTGACAATGCCATCAATGTATATATATGAAACTGCCTTGTTTGTTAGGTTCAATTTATCAAAATTTTCACTAGTAACGAGTGCACGAAGACATGACAAAATGTGCTTAGTTACAGGCAAAACCACTTTGTTTCAGAAAAGCATATGCGCAATGTGTCCAAAGATTTATAATAAACTACCGAAACATATTAGAATATCAGAAGGTATCGATGTATTTAAAAAAAAGTTACGATCATTTCTAATTGAAAAAACATATTATTCTGTTGAAAACTTTCTAAGTGATACAATTGTCAATTAAAATTTATAAAATGATTATTTAATTCTAATTTTGTTATATTCATTCCCTGACATGTTTACTTAATTTACTTTACTTTACTTACTTCCTAAATGTATCATAAAAGTTTGTACACCATATAAATGGTAGGACATAGCTGGTTGCGCGCAATGTTTAGTTTTAATTTTATAATTATGTCATCTGCCGGCGACGGCGCACACTGTTCCACAACCCCATTATTGGGGAATTTAGGCGTTGCAGTAAAATGCCAATAGATGGCGCTAAATCACAGTCTCACAATTTCACCTTCCACGCGCCCTGTGATTGGCTGCACGCGTCGGTAATATGCATCGTCAAAACTGTCGGTGCAACAGTTCATTACAGTTCAAGAGGAGAAAATTTTGAATCCATTTCTAAAGTTGTTGACATATCAAACATCCAAAAAGATATTGAAAGTGCCGATTTCTCCCCAATCCTTTTTTCTAGTAACGCTAATGAAGCAGCGGACTTCCTAACAACTTTATTAACTCAAATTATTGACAAACACACTCGCTTCTCCAAAGTCTCACGAAAGAACCGTAACATCAAGCCCTGGATCACTCCCGGCTTACTTCGCTGTATTAGAAATAGGGATAAAATGCATCTAACTTTAAAAGCACAAGCAGACAACCCTATCCTCAAAGTAACGTATTCTCGATATCGCAACTTCTGTAATTCTTTACTACGGAAATTGAAAATAAATTACGAAAAGACAGAATTTATGAAAAGAAAAAACAATTCCAAAGCAACATGGGATCTCATTAAATCCATAACACACTCAAAATCTGCAGCCTCACCACTGAAAGAATTGCTGCACCTCGAACCTGATATACTTGCATCTGCAAACAGGGTCAACAATTACTTTGTTAATCAAGGCAAAAACCTAGCTACAAATCTACGGCAGTGTCAGAATGTGCCAGCTCACTCTTCAAGTTTCGAATCAACTTGTAACTCAATGTGTCTCCTAGAAACCGACGATTCGGAAGTGGAGCGACTTATAACTAACTTGAAATCAAGTTCTGTAGCTGGAATTGACGGTATTTCTGGACACATATTGAAGTTAACGCGCAAAATTTTAGTCCCCTATATCACCCACATCTGCAATCTTGCGATACTCACCGGTGTTTTCCCAGATACTTTCAAAACAGCTCTAGTCCACCCTATATATAAGGGAGGGGACAGAGGCAGTGTCAGAAATTATAGACCTATATCTATTCTACCAACTCTCTCAAAGATTCTGGAGAAGATATTGAATCACCGTTTGCTCAAATACCTTAATACTTACGAACTTCTCTCCGACAACCAATATGGTTTCAGAGCCGGAGTTGCAACAGAGGATGCGGTTATTGCGTTCGCTGAAAAAGTAACTCAGCTCATGGATAAGAAGCAGCGGTGTCTTGGAATATTTCTAGATATCTCGAAAGCTTTTGACACTGTCTCTGCGCCCATACTTCTGTCAAAACTGGAACGCATGGGGGTTCGTGGTCCTGCACTTGACATTTTTTGTAGTTATCTGGAGAATCGTTTCCAACATGTTCAATTGGATGAGGTAATGAGCGATAAAGCCAGAATAGAATACGGCGTCCCACAAGGAAGCATTCTAGGCCCTACCTTATTCCTCATCTACATTAACGATCTGTGTTCACTTTCTTTATCAAACTGCTCCATATTTACCTACGCTGATGATACAGCCCTACTATTTCATGGCAATGACTGGAGTGAAACAGAAAAATATGCTCAGATGGCGCTTGATATTGTCATGGATTGGTTTGGTAAGAATCTGTTGACCTTGAATGCAGAAAAAACGAAGTTTATTTCATTTTCATTTTCTTTAAGTAATAAGACTCAGCCAAATATAACGCCTACTATTAAAGCTCATATCTGTTCTGGAAAATCCTGCTGTACCTGTCCCTCTCTGACACACACATCTTGTATAAAATACTTGGGCGTGCAAATTGACAAGCATCTTAACTGGTATAGTCACCTGGATAGTCTAGTCACCCGAACGCGCAAACTCATTTCCATCTTTAAGAAACTCCGTGGTTCGGCTGACTCAGAAACACTTATGATGGTCTATTTCTCGCTCTGTCAGTCTCTTCTCCTTTATTGTTTGCCGGCTTGGGGTGGCGCTTGCAAAACATACTTTCTAAAATTAGAGAGAGCTCAGAGAGCAGTTCTCAAAGTTATGTTCTGCAAGCCCTATAGATACTCTACATTGGAACTTTTTAGGGAATGCGGGGTTCTGTCGGTGAGAGGGTTGTATGTGTTACAATGTGTACTAAGGAAACATCGACTGCCTTTCACAGTAATTACTAAACGTCGCGCAGATATTGTCCTTCCACCAGTCAGACACAAAACCACCTTCGCAAAACACCAATTCACCTACCTCAGCTATATTTTATATAATAAAATCAATAAATTTCTCCACATCCACGGTTTAAATTATCACCAATGCAAAAGCACAGTTAAGAAATGGCTGATTGAGAAATCGTATGACGAAACGGAAAAACTGCTCTTCCCACATGCCTAAGACAGATCTCCTCTCTTTCAAGTATATCACACACATACACTCACACACACTCCCCAATTTCACATTTACTGACTCATACACCTCATACTACACCTACCACTACACTCACTCTCACTCAAACACTTACAGTAGTTGTTATTAATATTAACTAGCTGTACCCGCATGCGTTGCAATGCACTTTTTCCTACTTACTACCTACCTACTACCTACCTACTACCTACCTACTACCTACCTACTACCTACCTACTACCTACCTACTACCTACCTACTACCTACCTACTACCTACCTACTACCTACCTACTACCTACCTACTACCTACCTACTACCTACCTACTACCTACCTACTACCTACCTACTACCTACCTACTACCTACCTACTACCTACCTACTACCTACCTACTACCTACCTACTACCTACCTACTACCTACCTACTACCTACCTACTACCTACCTACTACCTACCTACTACCTACCTACTACCTACCTACTACCTACCTACTACCTACCTACTACCTACCTACTACCTACCTACTACCTACCTACTACCTACCTACTACCTACCTACTACCTACCTACTACCTACCTACTACCTACCTACTACCTACCTACTACCTACCTACTACCTACCTACTACCTACCTACTACCTACCTACTACCTACCTACTACCTACCTACTACCTACCTACTACCTACCTACTACCTACCTACTACCTACCTACTACCTACCTACTACCTACCTACTACCTACCTACTACCTACCTACTACCTACCTACTACCTACCTACTACCTACCTACTACCTACCTACTACCTACCTACTACCTACCTACTACCTACCTACTACCTACCTACTACCTACCTACTACCTACCTACTACCTACCTACTACCTACCTACTACCTACCTACTACCTACCTACTACCTACCTACTACCTACCTACTACCTACCTACTACCTACCTACTACCTACCTACTACCTACCTACTACCTACCTACTACCTACCTACTACCTACCTACTACCTACCTACATGATGTCGAACGGGATAAAAAGTATCCTATGTCCTTCTCCTGGCTCTAAACTACCTCCCTGCCAATTTTCAGCTAAATCGGTTCAGCCGTTCTTGAGTTATAAGTGAAGTAACTAACACGACTTTCTTTTATATATATAGATTTCTCTTCTTTTTATAAGTACATATAAATAAATAATGATTGTATTGTTACGAGTATGCTAGTTACGTTACTGGTGAAAACAGATTTTTGATCTACCCTGGAATCACTGGTCCCCAAGTCACAGGCTATAAACCTAGTTTGGGAGCCAGGAGATAATACTATTTGGCACATTATGTTGTATCATATTATTTGTATTTGTAACCAATGTTAACTAATTATTGGAAATAAACATTATTATTATTATTATTATACAACGCCTACTACTGCCCTCTTGAACGCACCTATTTTTTCTTTTGTTTTTGTGAAAGTGCTTCACAGACACCCAGGAGTGCAGTTTTCCGGAGACTGGTGAGTTCAGTGTTATGTTGACATATTTTTAATATTTAAATTATACATTGCCGCACCGCACCGCACCGCCATCAACTAGGACTGTTCTTTCTCAGTCTCCAAACCCCTCCATCGGCTGGAGCTATTTACACGCTCCACCATATATAATTTTGGTCCATTCGAGTCGGATTGATCAGCATAATAGTTATTTCTGCGTAATTATTTATACGTATACCCGCACCCGCCATATTTAAATTTCGAATTAATTACATACTTAGCTTACGTTCCCTAATCAAATATGGACGCTTATAAAGTAAAATTATTAAAATCTAAGTCGGAAGTCATCTACCAAAGGCTTACCAAACTATACGATCAATCCAAAAAAGTCGTTAGTACCGCAGATACGCGGTCTACAGAAAACTTCATGGCCGACTCTGAAATTATTGACGAAATGCGCCATGAATTCAACTCAATCGTCGATAATATTAACGAGATCAATATGGCAACTAATCCAGAATATGAACCTGACTTCAAAAATTTAGTTTCCTTTGACGATGTCTATAGTCGTATAAAACGTGTCCGTAATAATATTAACTCTGCTAAACAGCAGTCTTTACCCACCACATCGTCACAACCAGTGAAAAATATTGTAAAATTGCCACCTATAGTGATTCCTTCTTTCGATGGAAAACCCGAAAGTTGGCCCATGTTTTACGAATCCTTTAAAGCCAACATACATAAAAACCCACAGCTGTCTGACTCGCAGCGGGTTCAATACCTAATAGGTAAATTGACGCATAATGCATTACAATTGGTCGCGGGTATTGTACCAACTGGCGAAACTTATTCCATTATATGGAATAGTCTAGTAAAAAAGTACCAGGACAAACGTTCCTTAGGTACCTTCTATTTAAATAATATTTTCGACTTAAAAAATTGCTCATATTCCGCGAACTCATTAAACTCATTTATAGAAAAGTATTCTGCGTCAATCGCCGCTATCAAGCAATTAGATATACCCGATCTTACGGATTTCATATTATTGCATTTCGCATTAAAACGTTTAGACACTCAAACTGTACAATCGTTCGAGTTATCCGTTCGTAATATCGAAGTACCTACTAGTGAATTACTTATTTCATTCGTGCAAGATCAAGTAAAAATATTGGAACGTTCTGGTAGCAATAATAACACTTCTCAAACTCGTAGTTCTTAATAAGAATAAGTTCGATTCAAATACTCGAAATTCACGTACATTAATTAGTCAAAATAATCAAATAATAAAAACCGCTCCTTGCGTAATGTGTAACAGTACTGAACATTTACTTTTCAATTGCATGAAATTTAAGAATTTATCCTCTCCTCAAGAGCGATATAATTTTATTAAATCAAATAATGGTTGTGTTAATTGTTTAAGCCCTTCTCATTCAGTTACGAATTGTAATTCACGTCATGTTTGTAATCATTGCCAAAAGAAGCATCATACCCTTTTACACTTTAATAAAAGTAATTTAACAAATAATTCGACGGTACAACTTCATACGTTTACCCGTCAAAATACTAATAAACATAATAATATGCAGGTACTTGATACACCTGTGATTGTCACGAAACCTAATGACGGGATGGCGAACTTAGCTTCGCGTGCTCAACCTTGTGCGTATGAGCCTAAGGTCGATATTCCAGTGAACGCATCTTCTGTGCAGTCCGTCGCCCGCGTCGTTGCCGCGGCCGGTACTCCGAACGTTACCTATGGTGTATCACCCGCTACCATGATATCGCTCAATAACGAGTTCACCAAACAACCTCGTACCACGATACTTTTATCAACCGCGCAAGTTTATGCTTACAATAAGTGTAATGATAAAAAGATTATTCGTTTATTATTGGACAATGGTTCACAAAATAATTTAATTACTCGGGAATGTTGTAAATTACTTAACTTACCTGTAATACCGCTTTATAATTCCTCTCTTAGAGGCGTAGGTTTATCTTCTCGACCTATTCATGGTTACGTTTATTTAACGATTGAGTCTCGCGTTTCATCGCATAAATATTATATTCACGCTTTAGTCGTTGACTGTATAACTGAAAAATTGCCCGCGTTCGAGATTAACGCTCGTGAATTTGACTGTCTCAACAAGGTACCTCTAGCTGACCTTACTTGGAATATTCCGGGAAATATTGATATGGTGATTGGTGCCCAATTATTCCCTTACATTTACTTAGGTGATCGATTTAATTCAAACACTTCCGCTCCGCCCGCTTTTTTGACCACTTTCGGTTATATTTTAATGGGAGACTTTCCCTCTTCGTTTGTTGACACTGATCATCCCGCATCTTTCGCCGCAGTCACATTAAGTGCTATGGAGTCAAGTCTCCATAAATTTTGGGAATTAGAGGAAATTCCGAATAAGCGTTTTCTTTCACCCGATGAAACGGAATGTGAAAACTTGTTCACAGATTCGGTGGTTCGCGATAAGGACGGCCGGTATACCGTGTCTCTTCCGTTCTGTAGGAATCCCGCGGATTTAGGAAATTCCCGCGCTGTTGCTCACCGTCGTTTTCTAGCCTTAGAACGCAAATTAAAACATACGCCCGCTCTTCGCGAAGATTATAATAAAGTTATTGCCGACTACTTAAATAATGGTTATTTATCAGAAGTATTTTCTACAGATAATGAAAATGATGGTTATTATATTCCGCACCACGCTGTTATTAGGCAAGATAAATCCACAACTAAATTAAGAATTGTTCTTGACGCAAGTGCCAAAACTCATACAGGGTTGTCACTTAATGATATTTTGCACGCAGGGCCTAACCTACAGGCTGATCTTTTTCTTCTTTTACTGGATTTCCGTTTATATCCTGTAGCATTAACCGCAGATATTAAACAGATGTACTTACAAGTATGCGTACCAGAATCTCAACGGAAATACGTAAAAATATTGTTTCGTTTTAATGAAAGTGAGAAATTACGCACCTTTCAATTCAACCGCGTTCCGTTTGGTCTTAAGTCTAGTCCTTTTCTTGCCATGCGCACTGTTCACCAGCTAGCATCGGATGAAGGAAACCGCTTTCCTGATGCAGTTTCTATTGCTCAATCCAAACTGTATATGGATGATCTAGTAACTTCTGTTTCTGATGAGGATAGTGCTATACACCTCTCTAAAGAACTTATAGCTTTATTTAAAAGTGGCTGTTTTGATCTTGTTAAATGGGCGAGCAACTCTCCCGCACTTCTTGAGAGTCTGCCGCATTCTCATCTCGCACCAGTCAATTTCTCTGATGATGCCAGCAACAACTTAAAGGTTTTAGGTCTCTCTTGGATTCACGACGAAGACGTTTTTCTGTTAACAACTTCTTGTGTGGATACTAAATGCACAAAACGCACCATACTGTCTTTCGTCGCGCGTCTATTTGATGTCCTGGGTCTTGTATCACCAGTCGTAGTATACGCGACGTTGCTTATTAAAGATCTTTGGCTTAGTAAAGTGGATTGGGACGACACGCCCCCAGAAAATATAATTAAATGTTTTTCAATGCTTGTTAGGGAGCTGCCTTTATTATCTAATATAAAGATACCTCGCCACATCGGTGTTCATAACAATTGCACCGTAAATTTAGTAGCTTTTTGTGACGCAAGCCTTAAAGCTTATGGTTGTGTCATTTACTTACACATAACTGATGAGTTAGGAAATATCGTTGTGCGACTTTTGTGTTCTAAATCTAAAGTTTCTCCTGTTAAGATTTCTACGCTCGCTCGTTTAGAGCTATGTGCTGCAGTTTTGATGTCCCGTTTAGTTAGAACTGTTCATGAGACATACAGGGCTCGCATTGCTATTTCAGGTGTGTATACCTTTTCTGATTCGACTATCGCCCTTTCGTGGGTTCACTCTTCACCACATAAGTGGTCCATCTTTGTCAGCAATCGCGTAGCTCAGTTTCAAGAAAACTTGAATCCTCAGAATATTTATCACGTCGCAGGAGCCGAGAATCCTAGCGACTGTCTTTCTAGGGGATTGCTACCTTCCCAGTTGATCGATCATGATCTCTGGTGGAATGGTCCAACTTGGATGTGTTCTCCGCTTGATAAGTGGCCACTTCAATCTTTTTTATCCACAAAATGCGAACAGCTTCCTGAATTTAAAACTAGTACACTGATAACTACCGCTCAAAATACACCACCACTTCTTTATGAACGTGCTAAAAGCGTTTCTTCTTGGAATAAATTACTCCGCGTTATAGTATACGTCTTACGTTTTATTAAAAAATTACCGCTTTCCAGAGCTATTACAGCTTCTGACTTAAATATTGCCGAAAAAACTATCCTTCGCTCAGTTCAGATGGTGCATTTTCAAACTGAAATTGATCAATTAAAGAAAAATAATTTACCATCTAAACAGTTTAGACATCTCTGTCCTTTCATTGATGAGGAAGGAATTCTTAGAATCGAAGGTCGACTGTCAAAGTCCGATTTGCCTTTCGAATGTAAACATCCGGTGTTGCTTCCAAAACATGATCATGTCGTTAATCTCTTAATTGACCACCAACATAAATCCAACTTGCATACAGGTGCAAGCTTACTGATGTCCATTATACGACAACGCTACTGGATACTGTCAGCCAGAAATATTATCCGCAAACGTGTTCGCATGTGTAATACTTGTTTCCGCTTGTCACCTTCTCATCCAACACCTAAGATGGCCGATCTTCCATCATACCGCGTATGTGAAACCAAAGCGTTCGTACATACTGGAGTGGACTACGCTGGTCCAATTAAAATTACTTTAGCTCGTAGGCGCGGCCAACATGCACAAAAGGCATATATATGTTTGTTCATTTGTCTAAACACTAAAGCCATTAACATTCAGTTGGTAAGTGATTTAACAACTGAATCTTTCCTTGCAGCCTTCAAAAGGTTTATTTCTTGCCGCGGTCCTGTGTCTTGTATCTATTCAGATAATGGCACCAATTTTGTCGGCGCTAAGGCAAAATTAGACGAAATGTATAATCTTTTTATTTCTCAAAATTTTCAAACGGCCTTAAGCCAAGAATTTGCCACTCGACGTATAGAATGGAAAATGATTCCACCCCGTGCACCACACTTTGGTGGCATGTGGGAGTCTAATATTAAGAGTATTAAAACTCACTTGTTTCGAGTCATAGGAAATCAACTCCTCACGTACGAGGAACTTTTAACTGTATTGATGCAGATTGAGTGTTTGCTAAACTCGCGACCACTTTGCTTGTTATCCTCCGATCCTCAACCGGAAGTGTTAACACCCGCACATTTTTTAATGTCTTCACCTATTCAATATCTCCCGTCTTCTGATATTTCAAATGAACGTGTCAACATGACCGACCGCAAAAAATTGCTTGATCATTTAGTTCAATCTTATTGGAAGAAATGGAGAAGCGAATACTTGCACACGCTGCAAGTTAGACAGAAGTGGTGCACGCATGACAACCCGGTTCGTGCTGGAACTGTGGTTCTTATCGATCAAGACGATATTCCACCTTTACGCTGGCCTATCGGTATAATTCAGGAAGTTTATCCTGGTAGTGATAATGTGGTTAGGGTCGCATTAGTAAAGTCCAAAAATGGCACGTTTAAACGACCTGTAGTCAAACTTTACCCTATACCTACACAATAAAATAATAATTAATATATAGGTACACAAATAATTCTGTGTTAGTTTAATATAAATTCTTTTACTTTATCATAAAATTAGATAAATTTGATATAATTAATCCGTAACTTAAATTCGCTATTAATGCAATTTCTTTAAATTTAATTACCTACTTTTTCTTTGAAAGTTCTCCGAACTTCCAAGGCGGGGAGCATGGTTGCGCGCAATGTTTAGTTTTAATTTTATAATTATGTCATCTGCCGGCGACGGCGCACACTGTTCCACAACCCCATTATTGGGGAATTTAGGCGTTGCAGTAAAATGCCAATAGATGGCGCTAAATCACAGTCTCACAATTTCACCTTCCACGCGCCCTGTGATTGGCTGCACGCGTCGGTAATATGCATCGTCAAAACTGTCGGTGCAACAGTTCATTACAGTTCAAGAGGAGAAAATTTTGAATCCATACAACGCCTACTACTGCCCTCTTGAACGCACCTATTTTTTCTTTTGTTTTTGTGAAAGTGCTTCACAGACACCCAGGAGTGCAGTTTTCCGGAGACTGGTGAGTTCAGTGTTATGTTGACATATTTTTAATATTTAAATTATACATTGCCGCACCGCACCGCACCGCCATCAACTAGGACTGTTCTTTCTCAGTCTCCAAACCCCTCCATCGGCTGGAGCTATTTACACGCTCCACCAATAGCCGATCCTAAAATGTATTTTTGTACCATCCTGTAATGACCTATGTTCACAAATAAGGGATTTGATTTGATTTGATTTGATCATTTTGCCTAAATCTCAATTTTCCTTAGTCCCAGAATGCCTCAAATTCGAAATGACTGAATTTCTCAGTGTCTGAAAAAACAAATGCCTCAGAAATGAGTACAGTTGAGTTGAGAGTTACTTATGACTACTTTCGGTTTACATAGAAACATGAAGTTTGGCATAGTAATATCACAGTCTACCTATATCTTACTCCTTACAGTCGGTCAACGTAGAACATTGTCGCAGAGCAATCGTGCGGGGGGTTGCGGGGTGAAGGAGCGGAGGTTATGTCCCGAGTAGCCATACTGCATAACTGGGACATAACCTCCGCCCCTACATAATTTTGACATTTCATAGAACCTGTCAAATGTATGGGCGTTGACCCACTGTATGGAGGAAGTAGGTACACTGTGGTAATATTATAATATTGTTAGTCCACTTGGTCTTGACTCTGATGTAATCCACGATCTCCTTAAGCTTCGTGTAGTGATGCAGACGGGATATTTACCCTTCGTCCTAGCTGAGCAGCCCGCTACGTTGCTTAGCGTTGAGCATCGTGTCGCGAAAATAACAAGCCGTATACTATCTATAGTTGGGGTAAGCTACAACGTAACTAGTGCATCTAACAGGGAAGTGAATAAGGAAGTGCGATTTTTTTATTTCTTTTCTTTTTACTCTAGACTAGACCATATACGTTTCACGTTCAACTAACGGCTGTGCGCCCTGATGCCCGTTTTCAGTTCCCAAAACAAGTATAGTAATATAATTATTCAATAGATATTTAACTGTACATCAATCGCCTTTTGTTTTTTCAGACATTGGGAAATACAGTCATTTCAAATTTCAGGCATTCTGGGACTAAGGCAAATTGAGATTTAGGCAAAATGATAAGAAGGCATACTGAAATTAAGTCCGTATAAAGCGCACCCGCCCCCTATTACTGTATGGTGGTATGGTGTACTGTACACCTTTGCCCAACCCGTTGGTGAATACAGGCGTGATGTTATGTACATTTAGATGTGACATCGACAAATGTTTGGAGTAGTTTAACGTCCTCCGTCTACCCTTTCGGACACGTAAGCCTCACCCCTTTCTCACCGATTTAGTCTTCATGCTCTGTCGCTCCGGATGGGCATAACCATTAGTACAGGGAATGGATACAACTCGATCATTCGAGCTCGGATCCGATCTGAGTTGTTCCGGACGGAAGTGCGGATCCGTTGCGTTTGGCTGTTGAAGCTTCAGTTTTATGTTAGTAGGTATAACACGACACTAATAAGTTACATTGATGTACCTGGGGCCTAATTCTCCTAAAATAAATCTTGATAAATCACAACCGAACCAAGGCCGAACCGTTCATTCAGACAGTTCTCAATTTCAAAAGCTATCAAATTGTTTGACACAAAAAACAATCATTTCGAAAGTTTTCGAAAACAAAAACTGACTGACGGTTGTGGTTCGATTGCGTTTGGCAACAATTAGGAGAATTGGGCCCCTGATCGAACAACCAAAGGCAGTCGCTCGGTACGAACTTTCAAATTCATGTGTGGATCAGAATTAGATCATCACTTTCGTTAACGATGAAGGAACATTGTGAGGAAACTTGCACAGCTGACAGGACTTCATAAAGTTATCAATGAAATGGTGTGTGTTATACCAACCCGCCCCAGGCCAGCGTGGTGGACTGAAGCGTAAACCGTTCCCATTCCGAGAAACGCCCCGTGCCCAGCAGTGGGACAGTAAAGAACTGACTATGCTTAAGGTATAATGGGCTGGTATCCGCAACTCCACGTCAGCGTAGCGCCAAAATATAACAGACTATGTGTACATAGCGTATATCGTTTGCTATAGCGGCTCTGACTTCGCGCTATATTATAACGCTTCAACTTACTCAACGAATAAAAGTCCAAACGCGCACAGCGGGGCCAGAACGAGATAGCAAGATAGCGTAGCGACTAGCAACAGCGCGTAAGGGAATGAAATATTATTATATTCTTTTAGTACAGCGCGTTGCGAGATAACATTTACCGCGCATCATCAAGCCCATTTAGCGCGTTGTTAAATAAAATTATAGCGTCTCCGCGTTCAGACTGCGCCCGAGTTTTGTAACACCGCGTTATAATGATAGCATATAAAATAACAGACTATATGAATATATTTTATAGTTTATAACACGTCTACAGTTTATAGCGGATTTGAACATCACTAGTGGTAAGTATAGTTACTCAATCCACCCTAACTCCTCGAAGAAGGCCAGCACACCCTTGATGTTACTGGTGATCTCTCGGAGAGTACCTGGGTTTCCGAAGTACTTGGCCTTGTATGTGGCGATCTCAGGGCAGTTTAGTAGCACATGGGCTGCCGTCTCGTCCTCTTCTATGCATGCTCTGCACAGTGGGCTGACTAACTATGCTTATACTATAACTCTACTCTTCGATGCAATTACTAAGACAATATCTATCTGCCTAGCCTTGTCCTAACTATGTTATGGTCAGTTCCAGTATAACCAGATGCGGCTAAATACCAGTATTTTACACGGAGCGACTGACATCAGACCTTTGCAACCCAGTTAATGAGCAACGCCTATATCCTGAGATTAGACCGGTTGTCAGACTTCCAGGCTTCTGACTACCCGTAACGACTGTCATAGGTATTCGTATAACACCGGGACCAACGGCTTAACGTGCTCTACGAGGCACGGAGGGATGTGTAACGAACGGTCACCCATCCCGTGTCATCAACAATTACTATAATAATAATACAGTATTTAAAAGTCTTGACTTGGACACGCGAGGCCGATAGTCGTTACGGCGAATGATCTAATAGCCAAGAGTCTCGATGAACACCTCATGAGGCTCTTGTTAGGCATCTGGTTCAAAGGCTGGATACAAAAAGCAGTACTCCTTGACACGGCACGCATAGTGAGGAACTTCCTTTCTTTGGAGCCCTGACTGCTTGAACCCTGTTCTTGATGCCGGTGGGCTATTATTTTTTTATTTTTAAATGTATATTGTTATGTATGATATTTATTTAAAAATATCCAAACTAATATTTTAAATGCGAAAGTATGTTTGTTCGTTACCTTTTCACGCGTAAACCACTGAACCGATCATACTGAAATTTGGCATGTACGTTGACAGGTGTACAGAAACGGACATAAGGTGCCTTTCATCCCGAATAAAGTACTACGTGTCTTTCGAATCATGCTTGAATTACATTTACTTTAGTAATGTGTGAAGAGCTGATTGTCAAATTCTAAATTAACGCGAGCAAAGCCGCGGGCAAAAGCTAGTAATTTATAAGTTTAAACGAAATACAGTATTATTATAAGTAGAACAAGTCCCCAAAATATAACTCTCTGCTTTATAATTTACTCCTCAGTGGAGAGGTCACCTCGTCATTAAGGTGTCGCCTCCCATTCTGCACAAAGCCGGTGCCACTGACACTGCACACAAATTCTCATTCAAGGCAGCAAGCTAACGACCTGCTCTAGTTATTTTGTGAGCGGCGAGCTTTACAGAACATGTTCTGAAGTATTTTTACGTGGTAATAGGTACTGCATTTAGTAAAAGCGGTTGCGAAGCGAGGTGATTACACTCCCTATAGATCGTGCATTGAAGTGCATGGTCTATGGAAAGTTAAAGGTGGATAGATAGGTAGATGATGAAGTGGTAAGGCTGCGTTTAAACGCGGAACGTGTAGCGAGGCGTAAAGCGGATAATTCAAATATTTATTTATTTATTAAAATCTCCCTTACAGCTATCCTTACAGGTGTACACCTAATGTGATAGAGTGGTCTTAACATTAACTTACCTAGTAATTAAAACTATGATAAACTTAAACAACTTAAAATAATATCTAAAAATAATAACTACTTTACTAAGTTCCCTAAAATAAAAAAATAAAAAACACAGTATTTAAAATAAAGGAAATAAAAATTGTATTCCATTGTCCTCCGGTAATAGTAAGTACCACTTTCGCACAACACATGCAAGAATATATGCTTAGCTTTTTGTGTAACAAAGTAGTAAAAATCTGTGATATAAAAAATTGTACAATAAAAAAAGTTAAAAATATTGTTAAAATATGGCTGTTAGCCCAATCCTATTATGATACAGAAATGTTTATAAGGGTAACTTCGTAACGCAAACATTCTCACACTCTCACTCACACACACTTACACTTACTCTATCAACACACCCTCACTCACTCACACTTACTCTTTCAACACACCCTCACTCACTCACACTTACTCTTTCAACACTTACATACTCTTTCACACGCTCTCAAAAATTTACACTTGGCACATTGTACCTAATTATTTTAATATACGTTTTGCACTTACTCAATATTGTTAACTTGTTTTTCTCTTAATTCGTTTAATTTACTAAAATTAACTTCAAATTTTCTAATGATAATCATACAGTATCGACCCCAGAATTCATTATGTTAAATTATTGTGAATGAATAAAACTTTAGGATTCCACGAGACAGGCTTGACCTAGTGTGGAGTTCACCAGTTAAACGTCTCCTTTTGTGTCTACAAATGATATTCATTATTGTAATGTAGCTTTTAAGGAAACGTAAACAGATAATGTATTTTTTGGTAAATAAATGATTATTATTATCTCTTTGGACATCACGGCTCATCTTCCGTGCGGAAGATGTCCGGTCCTTTGGAAGGCATACACGGGGACACAGGTCCAACGCGCAGAGGCCCCTTTGAGAGCTTTAATCTAAAATGGGGTGGGGCACCAACCGGGGACTATCCACGGCTGCACTATTGGAGTACAGTCATGGACCATCCCAGGTGGATGCAAGACTATTGTAAAATGTGGTGAAAAATATCTGGTCTATGGGAAGGGGTGTTAGGTGGACTGATAACTTCTATTGCCGGAAGAAAACGGCGTCTGCCTTTCAACATTTAAAATTGAAACTGTTGGCAGACGGTGACTCGCCAGCTCACTAGCTGGGCCCCCTGAAAAGCCGCCAGTACATAGGCGAAGGGGGCAACAGACGTGTGAGCGGCTAGAGGTGTAGAGAGGTGTGGCCCCGGTTTCGCCGTCGCGGGTCTAAGAGACCCGGAGTGGGTTTCCCCGCTATTACGCCTTTAGACACTTCCACCCCCGAGCATATAGCTCTGGCGGCCCCCCTCTGGCCGGCCGATAAAGGCAAGACAGAGTTGAGAATCCTGCGGGCACTCTTGGGGTTCCACTCCAGCCAGCCAATAAAGGCAAACTGGAGACGAGGCCCTGACCGACTCTCTGAGGCAATAAGGTACGCAGTGTCGCCACTCACCAACAGCTCGCCACAAGCTGCCCTGCGGTTTGTAAGCTTTTCAGTAGACCTCATGATACATTTTTTATTATATGATGGGGTTGTAGAAAGCTAGTCTAATATTCCCTCCGGTTTTACGTTAATCTCATGATGAGGTAACGCCTTTCCCAGAGGGGTTGATGATTATTATTATTATTAAAAAACAACACATAGCCTACTCTAATCTACACTATAACATAAAATAAACAACAGTATTTTTGCGAGTTCACTCAAATGGCATGATAATATAATGACTATGTATTAGACTCAAAATTCCCTAAGTGTATCTTACGCCGCGTACTAAGTATCACTGAGTCACAATGCAGATGCTGACCAGCTGTTAAACATTCGAGAAAGAAGAAAAATAACCAAGTTAATAATGGGTAAGTATCTGATTTACAATTTTAGTCCCAACTAAGATTATAAAATCGTCGACCCGACTGCCCGATGGGTGGACACTTAGAGACACCGCCGCCGTCACCGAGAACGAGTTGACGTTGCCGAAGTAGCAATACATACTATGGCTGGGTGTCCACCGCACGTCCGTCATCCGAGCGCCGTCATCGCGTCATCTCGGCCGCTAAGATTGTGAGTAGTTCGGCGCTACCGCTAGAACTCGACCCGAGATAATGACGGACCACAATGCCGGCAATACAAAACACGTTTGCAATTGTCCACTAAACCCGAGATTGCCGGCGCCGCTGCACGGATTTCTGTCTTGCGTTCTTCTCTCGTGTCAGCACGAGCTATACGAAAATAGCTCATGCTGTGGTGAAAAGATTAGCCAGTCAGCAAGGTTGGTAGCGGGGCTGACTGTCCAGGGTTGCGCTGGACGTACTTAAGTATCGTCAGGAGTGGAGGCTCTTTTCATGCACCCCAAGTCTTGTCCCAAAAGTCTTGTATAGTGTTGGGAACTACCGATATCTGTCGAAGTAGACACATGATCGTCGTCACGTCATTCCGAACTCGGTCCGAAATAATCTCGTATCTCGGTGACGGTGGCGGTGAACAAACGCTTTTATACGAAAAAGATACCCCTCCCAAACCGACAATATGTTAAAAATCAGAAAACCAATCTTACAATATGAAAGAACCTTGAATTTATGTAGTGGAACACACTATTATACTCGTATGAACGACCACTCCAAGCTAGGGTTGTCGAGTCAAGTATTCAATCGTGTCCGGTTACGATGTGATTTGTCCGAGTGCCAGATGCGAGTGGAAATGAAACGTCCGGTCAATATGCAATTTGATTGGATGTGTGGATGCATCTGTCGACGCTTTCATTTGTAAATATCTAGGGTTTCAGTTACTGTGTTTATTATAATTATAGACGACTGTTCTCCAATCATTTGAAGAAAAAAAACTGATCGACAACAGAAGCCTGGTGCAATAAAATAATTATCTTTATTGTTCAAATAAATAAACGGACGTAAAGTTGTCGTGTGGTGCCGAACGTAAAGAATAACACTGCCTCCATCTCTTCCCGTGGGTGTCGTAAAAGGCGACTAAGTGATTCACTAGAGGATGGGCAGCAGCGTCCTCTGAGTATTTTAACAACCATACTGCGATCGCCAACCCGCCTGCCAAGCGTGGCGATTATGGCAAACTCCTCCTATTGGGGGAGGCCTATGTCCAGCAGTGGGCGTCTTTCGACTGAATCATCATCATCATCATCAAATGAACTTTAATTTGGCACTAATAGCTTCCACACTAGGATTTCCTGTGCCGTGGAAGCTAGGCGCAAGGACTACACCCATAGAAAAATACCTTAACCTAAACAATAATATAATAAAAACAATAAACACTAAATTTGACAATGGCTAGCGTCCGGCTTCCTAAGCCGCAGGCCGCGCTGACCCTCGCACGGAACAAATGACTTATGGCCTAGGTATAATTATTTGTTTTGAATCTGGTGGTGCACTTTTAAGATAAGCGCAGTGTAAAAGTCCCACAAAACAAGACAAATTATAATGAGGTTATAAATAATTATCATGAAAAGGTTAAAGATTTTTTTGTACATTCTTTTAATAATTTTTATCTTCGTAGCTATTATATGATATATGCCTACACCAGTGCGCTTTCATGTTCATCTCGCGTTTTCAACTTTCAATTCCTCTTGCATCAAGTGCATGCAATATTGATTGCCATAAGACGCATGCAGCTTATCGTCAACACCATTGCACCTCGGTCAGTCGACATACAATAGACGGATTAGCGTGCGCTAGGGGCATGCGCTTTTGTCGAACTAGTATTAAGGCTTGCGCTATCGCATGCACTATGGCACTTCACGCATGCTTCAGACGAAGACGCAAGATGAACATGAAACCGCATTGGTGTAGACGTAGCTTTATGTAAGAACCCGGTAACAAAATCGTCTTGATCGACCTGTCCGGTCATTAAAAATTTCAATATTGACAACCCTGACTGTCAGCCTTTCAATTTCCGCGCTCACATAAATAAGGTCATGAACTTGCATACCTCCTCAGTCTTCTTACACACTGTGACCACGCGTTATGTAAATTTTAGGGCAAAAAGCTACTAGCAGACGAGATTGTTTGTTTTTCGTGAATCGATAATGTACGTCGTACGAAATAACGTTTGAATAAATCAACAAAAGACTGCCTCGTTGGTATAGTGTTCGCAAGCGCAACTGCTGAGCGTGAGGTCCTGGGTTCGATCCCCAGGTCGAGCAAAGTGTTTTGGGTTTTTCCGTGTGGAATCTGTCAGTAGCAGCCTGGAGTCAGAATTTTTGTGTTCGGTTGATGGCAATAGGCTAGCCCCTCATTACTTGGGACATAAATAACTGCGAAATGAGGGTGTATTATACACTACACCGTGAGCTCAAGGTACCCGAAAGATTTTAACCACGACTTTTTGATGGTATTACGAGTCAAATTTTATATCAACAAAAGTCCAATCGAGACATTATTTTTTTTTTTTTGTTTTTCTTCTCTTATTAAATCAATTAACTTTAGTACTTCCTTCTAAACAGTGATCAGAAAAGGATGAGCTAATTTACCTTAACTTCAAAGAACAGAGACAAAAACTGGAGACTTCCTTACGACAACATATTTTTTCGGGAGAATTTTGTCTGAGATAGTCTTTCATTTGTTTTCAAAAAATAAAAGACCATCTCCTTTTTTGAAAACAATAAACAATATCTATTTTAAAAACAATGAAAAACATGTCATCTGGTTTTGTGACAATTTTGGGAAACAAAAATAGGAAACGAATTTAATTGTTTTCTGTAGGTACTATTAACATTTATATTAAATGTACTTTAGTGATGTCCCGAAACTCGAAATAATTTTTAAATTTAATTTAATTTTTAAAATAAATGTTGTCAGAAGGAAGTCTCCAGTTTTTGTCTCTGTTCTTTGAAGTTTAGGTAAATTAGCTAACCTTTTTCCGATCACTGCTTATAAACAATACTTTAGGTTGAAATGGCAACATTTATAAATTTTCGTGTGAGTGGTTATGAAATTTCTCAGTTCACAACCCTCCCCGACAAATAAGATGCACATGCAGAAAGAGTGAAAAAATAATGCAACATGCAACCAAACCAATACACGACACGTGTTTCGCCCCTGTACACATCCTCAGGATATGTTGACTCCTCGACCGCTAGGACGCGAAATTAATTCTTAATTCACGTCCTAGCGATTCACTCTTTCTGCATGTGCATATACTTGTGGGCGGGAGGGTGGTGCTGCATACTGCATCCAAACTAGCGATCTTGTTCAGCGGAATTAAATCTAGATATTCAATTTGCATTTTTGTAAGAAAGTTGTAGATGACATTGAAAAAGTAACATTGGAACATGCCTGGATTTGAACCAGCAACCAGGTACATACCTAACAAGCTGGTCTCGTAACCTCCGAGCCAACACGACGTTTCAGACATTTTTAATAATTGTGCCAGTAAAATTATTCTTTTCATTTATTTATTCAATACGTCGAGTACATCCTGTCTTCCTATTAGTTTACCCTAATGAATTCATTACCAGGACATGGCCTGTCATTAAAAGTCATTAATTTCAGTCTAGTTTCAGTTACAAATTACTGAAGCCTTTTTTAAATGTGTTACGTCACAAGTTGGTCCTCCAAACGAGGTGGAAATTCATTTGGTATTCAACAAACAGAACTATGTAGGTGTTCAAACGTTCCGTCCAAATTAAAAGTTATCCGCCGCCATTTTCTGACGGCGGGAGTTGTTGGAATTTTGAGTGCATGTGCGAGTATGTCTATTGCTGGCTCAACGAGGTACGCAGGTATTTTAATTGAAAGGAAGTGAGAAAAAAATGTATAATGGAATTACTCGTTCGCGTGCTAGAGAAGCTGTGATCAGCTGTGTTTACATTTTAGGTCATATTTGGGTTCACGAATTAGAAACTCCATATTCTGAATTCGTAATTAAAGTACTGAAGAAGACTTTTTTAAAAGACTAAAATAAAATTAATTTATCATGGAAATAAAAATTATCGAATTTTGAAATTGAAACACTTGCTTTAAAATGTCTTTAGTGATACTTTAAGTGGGGGATTGGTACAGTCAGCATTATGTAGTAAGTGGCAGTCAGGGTGACCAAATATTAGGAAACATCCGAAGTAACCACTGATATCTTGTCAACCATAGTCGTCTAATTGTTCAGATCACCCATCTTGCTCAAATATATCGGAACAACAGAAATGTCAAATACATGAGGTCAGTCAAACCGCCATTAATACAATAACAAGCAAAACGCCAGAGGTTTCCAAGCAGCCAAAGTATTCAAAAATATGAAACACTCTAGTAAAATTAACTTTATCGAAAACCGTATAGGGTTCAATTTGGCATGATTTCAAACTAAATCTTTAGTAGACGTAAGGTAAAGCCTTTACACACTACACACCAAACCAGGCGCACAATAGTTACAATGTTTTGTGTAGGATATGCATGGTTTTCTCCCTGCGTGTACATACTATGTATCGAATTTACATTGTGTAGGATACGTCAGAAATAATATAGTGTACTATCTTGTCTTAGTCCGCTGCGGACTAATTTTATTATAAATACTACCGATTATATCAATCTAGCTCGGTGGCCTGGCCACACTCGGTCAGGTGTTGTGTGAAAAATTAAAGTAAAAAACAAAAAGTTTTTAATTGAAACTCATACAAAAATGGAAATAAAAAACAAAAACTAAATTCTGCTTATAGCTCAAAAATAATGGAAATTCTTTGTTTTAATTATTTGTTTTATAGTTTAACCACAGGTGTGCATCCACAGATAGAACGACATCAATTATAAAAAAAAACTTTAATAAAAGTAAAAACCGACTTCAAAGAAAAACTAAAAGGAGTAAAATAATTACCATAATATAAAATTAACAGTTTCAGAAGTCGGTGTAACTCGACACTGAAACAAATAGAAGCCACTGACTTCTGAAACTGTAAATTTATGTTATGGTAATTATTTTACTCCTTTTAGTTTTTCTTCGAAGTCGGTTTTTACTTTTTTTAAAGTTTATTTTATATATTAAATACGTTTTAGTGCCATAAATTTAACCCCCTCCTCTTCGTAACCCTTCTTTTTGGCTTTGACGTAGTCGGGCATAAAAAGCCCTTTCAAATGTTACCTTACACGATTTATTGAAAACTTTCCAAAGGGGGGGGGGGGGGGCCACGCACCCCCTCCTCTTTTCCAGTAGTCAGTTCCCAACAACAAATATAAACAAAGCAATGTTAGTAATTTGAGAATTTTGCTTTTATCCGATGAGGAGTTCCGTTCCATATCTCTGAAGTTCATGCTCTAATCACAACAAAATTTATATGGGACCAATCGGGAACCTTTCGAACAAAAAAAGATTTTTTCAAATCAGTTTATAAATGACGGAGATTTGAGGTAACAAACATAAAAAAATAAAACATGCAGCCCAATTGAGAACCTCCTCCTTTTTGAAGTCGGTTAATTAATTATTATTCAATCTCCATAATGACAGTCTACCACGAGTAGACGAACAAAACACTTTTTCGTCTAAGAAAATCACACTTTCAAAGTTATGGTTTAAATAGTTTCGCGCAAATTGCAAACGTTGTGCCTTGGTGTCAGTGCAGGCTTAAGGCAGGTATTCTGTTGTGTAAATCCATGCTCATGAAGCCGTCGCCTGATTGTGGTTTGTGATATTCCGAATTCAGTGGACAGATTATGCGAATTGACAAAGCGATCGCAGAGCTTGCTGCACTATTCTTCTGTCTTGGTCAACGTTTGTTGGACGAGGACGTCCAATGGTCACGTGATTCTGAACATTGCCTTCTACGTTCCATCTCTCCGTGAATCGGTACCTATACTAAATTCCTCTAAAAAATATATCCCATCAGTACTTAATATGAATATTGATATTCATTCGCGATATTTGTTACAGAGACACCTTGTCTCAAATGAATAATTTTATGTTTCGATTCATGATTAATACGAAATGCTTCATGTTGATGCTTGCCAGTGTGTAGACATATGTATAAAATTATCAACGTTAGCCAATTTCGTAGTATTTTTTATATTTGATGGAAATATCTTAAAATGGCATGATATGCACTTGACGTGTGAATTTAATTATCAACTAATATAATGTTGATGAAAAGAGGTTCACTTAGCATTTAAAAATATAACGTAGGTTTAAACTCGCTGCTTTGAGTTCTTCCACTTTTGTGAAAGAATTTTTATTGTTCATTAAAAAACAGTCGATACAGATCTACAGAAGATTCAGTCTTGCACCTGTGTATTTACCAATATTATTATAAAACAAAACACACGCCAATGACGTCACGCATGAAATAAAAGAGATAGGGAGAAGAAGAGTATGAGAAGATATATTTTAAATTCTTCTATTAATGTCATACTTATTTAACTGCGTAAGAAAATTGAACCCTATACGGTTTTTGATAAAGTTAATTTTACTAGAGTGTTTCATATTTTTGAATACTTTGGCTGCTTGGAAACCTCTGGCGTTTTGCTTGTTACTGTATTAATGGCGGTTTGACTGACCTCATGTATTTGACATTTCTGTTGTTCCGATATATTTGAGCAAGATGGGTGATCTGAACAATTAGACGACTATGGTTGACAAGATATCAGTGGTTACTTCGGATGTTTCTTAATATTTGGTCACCCTGACTGCCACTTACTATATGATGCTGACTGTACTCCCTTTCTGACTAATCTTGTATATTAAAGCGTAGTTCAGAACGCTTAATTACGTAGCGTAATTAATGCTATACACACATGGAGATGTATAACCTTCCATTATATTTTCGTAGCTTTGTTCTGTGTAATTGACGTAGGCTGCACGTCGGCGCCACGTACGCGCTTGTTAGTGGTGACACGTACCTAATAGTGCCACGTTAACAAGTCGACGTGTCACGGACGGTGTGCACTATGCTTTGAACGTACAGTCAACCAAAGAGATAAGTATACAGGCAACTAATTACATTCGTAGTTTAATAGAGTTACGCTTGTGATGCCAAGTTTTTGCCATTGCTTGTCTGAGCGAGTCTTGCGTATAAAAAGTTATTATGCACACAATTACAATGATTGATGATGAATTGCCTGCGTAGTGCATTGATATCTGATGTTTGCTTGTATACCTAACCGTTTTGTTGACTGTACCTACGTTATAAGTATATGTGTATGTTGTAGGTATACAGGGTGGTAATTTGAGATGGAACATGAAGGGCAGCTACCTTAACCATTGTGGCTACAGGAAAACGTTCTTAGCAGACCACCCTTAAGTTTTAGAATACATTTTATCTGCATTCATAGATTTTGTTTTTTTTCGGTATCTTTGAAAGCAGCTCGAAATATTTTCAAAAATGATGGGCAGTCTCTTAAGAACATTTTCCTGAAGCCACAATGATTTAGGGAGCTGCCCTTATTACTATCCCATCTCAAATACGTTTTTTGCGATTTCTGACGTTTTAACCTCTGCTGAATTGTACAGGGAAGTTCCTATCACTGCAGGTGTGACAACAGACGGCCGTGAACCCACGACCTACTATGTGCCTCCGCATAGTCGCTATTTAATATATTTATTAAACATAATTATTGGACACACTCGTTGTTTTCAGACACCGTCCTATTAGGTGACAATAAAACGGGTGGAAGTTACAGTACTCCAACCTGAACTGGTCCAGAAGAGTCTTTTGATACCTACTTATGGGAAATAGAATCGATTGGCACCATAACAACATTTTGTGAAAACTGCCCATTTTCTCGCTGACTGTACATTTTTTTCAGTATCTGTGAATGCACATAGAAATTATTCCAAAAGTTTAGGATGGTCGGCTAAGACCGTTTTCCTCTAGCTACAAATGGTAAAGGTCATTGCCCTTCATGCTCCATCTCAAATTACCACCCTTTATACTATGCGGTTACGAGAACTAACGTTAATTAGTTTTATTAGCGAGTACTAGGAATCCAGCTGTCAAAATCTACGAGTATAATTAATTGGCGGTTACTGTTAGGAGATTCTCGGGTGTAATTATTATTCGGAATTAGGTTTACGACTGGTAAATATGGGTCCACTTCTATCTATACATATAAAAGGAGAAGCTGACTGACTGACTGACTGATCTATCAACGCACAGCCTAAACCGCTGGGGTTAGAAAGTTGAAATTTTGACAGTAGGTTCCTTTTGTAACGTAGGCATCCACTAAGAAGGGATTTTTCGAAATTCAACCCCTAAGGGAGTTAAATAGGGGATGAAAGTTTGCATGGAAAATCGTCACTTAACAGGTTCAAAATTTTACGCAAGCGAAGCTGCGGACGAAAGCTAGTTAATTATAATATTTTAAATTAGGGATGTGCCGACTAGTCTGTAAAGACGACTATCCGGCCACTTTCGTAGTCGGCGACTATTCGGCAAAGAGCATCGACTATCCGGCTTCTTACTTTGTACCTATGTATTTCTCAATAAAATGTATACAAGGTTAGTCGGAAAGGGGGTACTAAACCGCAAGCCACTTGAAAGTATCCCTGATTTAAAGCAACAGTTAAAATTTCAAAATTCGATAATTTTTTATTTCATGTAAAATCATTTTTATTTTAGTTTTCGATAGTGATACTGAAAAAGAAGATCATGTGAGTCAACGTAGTCAAAGTAGGGACACAGAACATAATGTAATTGACTTTTATGTTCAGCTATCTGCGGTGGAGTCTGATTTCACAGATGACAAAGTTCCTCGAATCCGTAGCTAACCATCATATCTGGCTAAGTTTCACGAATAGATCGGAAAATGTTTCCGAAAAACAGTTTATTTATAGTAGATTTGTAAATACGTCATTAACTTCAAATAATGAACCTAATTGTGAATAGCAACGTTACAGCAACTGTAATCATACTAGCACATATAGATTTTCCACTGAGTGCCATTGACCTTATCTCTCTGCTTACCCCCAAGAGCCACATAACCGTGAAAAATACTTCCTTCGCCGCTAACGACTCTGGCACGAGTCCACGCTACGCCGACATAACTCAATGAAACCAAAGTGCATCCCCTGAGAACAGGCCTCCCGCTTAGTAGCTTAGCTATTGAACATTTCTTATTTGGACACCTAATTTAAAAAGAAATACTACACTTGATCGTATACAACTTTATTTTTAGTAAATACAAAAACTGAGACACCTCAACAAGATTTTCATCAGAACTGCCTGAATGTGTGTGTTTTTTTTAATAAATCTCCAAGTAACACCTTAGTTTATGTCGCGTTTAGTTCCCTAGTAAAGTGTGAAATGCCTGAGATGTTCTATGCAGAGGTTGTCTAATACACGGAAACTGACCGAGAGAACCGTCTCCAGCCTCAAGGTGTCTATTCCCGTCCACTGTTATGCGTAGAATTGAAATTTATGAAAAAAAAGGAAAAATATAATGTGGTGTAAAAACTAGGTATGTCAATCAATTCTTCTGGTAATTCTGAACAAACTAGTTTCAGGTTTAGTAAATACTAAAACTAAACTTGTATACAAGGTGTAACATAAATAATGCACAACCTCTAAGGGGTCACTGTACTTATCATTATGAACAACTTTTACTATGGGACCAAACTTGAAATCGCGAAAAAAAAGGCATGTATTTAACGCGGCGACAAACTAATCTGATTTAGGGTTTTAAAAATAATTAAAATGGGTAGCAAAAATAATAGGTTGGCAGCTACAGTGAAGTAGCATTTTAAGCAGGCAGGGGGTTTTAAAAATAATTAAAATGGGTAGCAAAAATAATAGGTTGGCAGCTACAGTGAAGGAGCTTAAGTCGACGGAACCCCGCTGTGCGGGGCTCCTAGTTCTGTCTGCAGGGTTTAAAGTAACCTAACACGAAGGGGATGACGGGGGCTTCGTTCGCTCGCTTCGCTCGCTCACTCTAGCCTCCGTCATCCCCTTCGAACCTAACCTATCCATGTTGGGATTCCCCTTAACCACCCTGCTAACATTATTAGTCGCCAAGTCATTATATTAGTCGCCAAGTCATTATTTATAGCTCCTCGCCTCATTTTATTAGTTGCAAACACTTAGTCGCCTTTTAAGTTATTAGTCACCTGGAAAATAATAAGCCAAAAAAAAACAGCTGTTCCCTACATTTCGACGAGATATGCGAACATAAATGTAGGGAGTAGCTGTTTGTTTTTTCGCGATTTTATATTTGGTCCCATAGTAAAAGTTGTTCATAATGATGAGTACAGTGACCCCATAAGAGGTTGTGCGTTATTTATGTTACACCTTGTATATGTTTCACCGACACAAATCTTAAATGCACAATCACCCGTTTCGAAAAACAATACGTGGAGATCTAACCAGCTACCCGAAGTGCAGAAAACCAAGCAATCAGCCACTGCGAAAATTTAAGCTTCGAATTTAAATAAAGAACTAAAAAAAACCCTTTTCAGTCCAAATAACCTACCAAAGAATGATGTCTAATAGTAATGATCGTTTGACGACATGTTTGGTGCAGTGGCTAAGCGATTGGCTGCTGTGCTGCGGGTCGTGGGTTCGATTCCCACACGGAACAAAAATTTGTATGGCCTATAGATGGTTGTTCCGGGTCTGGGCGTTTGTTTGTGAGATTTGTGTCTGTAAACGCACCCACGATACAAGAGAAATCATAGTGTAGGGCAACGTTTTTAAAAATAAAAAAAAAAAAAAACAAAAAAAAATGATCCTAAATAAAAAGATAAAATCGCGCACGGGTGACTTTTGTCACCGTGACAATTTCATCACTCATATAAAATCTAAGAGTATTTAGGAGATTCACCCAGTTATCATGTCGTAACACACATACCAATGGACTTGAAAGAATGACAAGATTTTCACAATGACAAAAGCCATCCGTGCGCGATTTTATAAGAGTGATGAAGTAGTCACGGTGACAAAAGTCATCCGTGCGCACTAGCTCTGAGAGGTCAAAAAAAAGCTCAAACGTGGAATCATACAATAAATAGAGTTTTATAATAGCCAATTTATTATCTTAGTTTAAGTTTGAGATTAACGTTTGTCGGAAGAAAAATCCTTAAAACGTATCAAGACGAACATCTAACACAGTTTTTAAACATGAGAGCAGAAACAAAATATTCCTTGGTATAAAATTAAGATATACAACGTCGTGGCACCCCTGAGACTGGCTTACGTCACGTTAGGCGAGGTACACACTACAGCTTCGAGCGACATTATCACTGCACCAGACGTTAGCATTCCCTTGTGACATCGCAATCAAATAGGAGTGTAGGATCTAACTATATAAGCAACCGTTGCAATGTGGTGTCATGTGTACTTGTGCTACTAATTAAATGCAGTAGTTTCTGGGTAAATGTTATTTGAGTGAGATAGAATCGTGGTACTAGTCAAACAGTTAAACTTACGCCTAAGAGCGATTACGCACTGCATCCGATCCGAATCCGTGAAAATACGGATATAAAAACTCGGACCGAATTCGGATATTGCTTTACGCACTGCATTCGATCCGAATCCGTGAAAATCTCGGACCGAATTCGGATGTTGCTTACGCACTATTCCGATCTCTGATCCAAATTTAAACAATTCAGGCTACTTCGGTCCGTCAATTGTTCTTCCGAATTAGAAACTCACGGATGACGGATAGAAATCGGATGACGGATGCCGGATGTAGTGCGTAAACTACCATACAAATAGTACTACGGCCTTCGGTCTGTCAATTGTTCTTCCGAATTAGAAACTCACGGATGACGGATAGAAATCGGATGACGGATGCCGGATGTAGTGTATCTACCATACAAATAGTTCTATAGCTACTTCGGAACGTATTTTCACGGATTCGGATCGGTTGCAGTACGTAACCGCTGTCAGGCTGAGCTTCCACCAGAGCTGTGCTAAGCTGCGTAGCGAGGAATGTGTTTTATAAGCACCAATAGAATCACTTCATTTACCTAGCTTCGCTCTGCGCAGCTCTGGCGGGTATGGGCTTAGGAGCGAGGTTTTTGTTCATACAAAACAAGCGAGAAATGCGAGCGAGGAATGTGTTGCGAGGAATGTGTTGCGAGGAATGTGTTGCTAGGAATGTGTGCGAGGATTTGAAAATATACGCCTACCAGTTAGTCACTAAATGGTGTTTGGAAGAGGTAGATGATCATTTGTACACATTAACGCATTACACATTCCTCCCACAGCTCTGGTGAAAAGGGTCACACCCTTTCACATCCTCGCTACGCATTTTCGCACCGCACATTTTCCTCGCACAGCTCTGGTGGATATCCAGTCTTACAATGGAATAAATGCACAACGGTTATTGTACGAAATAGAAGATAAAGAAGGTGGTATACATTATGCCTTATGTAACGATACAGAGTATATTTTATGTGTTGTTTTATTAACGAAACTCGCTTTACAAAGGCCAATGCAAACTATTGGCATGTTTTACTTTTTTCCTTTCGCCAGAAATGAAACCTAGGTTATATGTTAGAGGACAATACGAGAAATCAATAGCATAAAGAACCAGGTCTATCAACCGTAACCGAACGAAGATAACCAGAGAAGTATTGCTAGTATCTTTTTGTCAGGCGTTACCCGGGTTACCTATTTTTCTTATATTATAATTAAATGAAAATACAATCATACGTGATATTTTGAGGTTTCCTCTGATAAAATGGATTAAGTTGATTGTTGCTGTTACATTTTTTTCGCACTGGCAGTTTTTCTATCACTACAACTAGTAAAAAAACTGATAAACGTATCGAATCGATACGCGTTAGTGGGTATACGTAACAGTGAAGCCACACTGCTCCGTTGCGTTGCGTTGCGACGTCGCAGCGCTAGATTTGGACCAATGAGACGTCGCAGGGCAACATTTGGAATCTCTATGTTGGTCCAAATCTAGTGCTGCGACGTCGCAACGCAACGCAACGGAGCAGTGTGGCTTCACGGTTAGGGCGAGGCCCCACTAGCGCGTTGCGCTGCGTTGCGACGTCGCAGCGCTAGATTTGGACCAATCTATTTTTACCAATCTATAGATTCCAAATGTAGCGCTGCGACGTCTCATTGATTCAAATCTAGCGCTGCGACGTCGCAACGCAACGCAACGCACTAGTGGGGCCTCGCCCTTAGTGTTGCGATAGCAATTTTTAACGTTGCACGCAATAAGTAAGTATCGCTAACCCAATCACGGGCGTACAGTGGTTGACAGGAGTCGATGAGCGCTATTGCAACACTATTTAACGCGTATCCACTATAGGATAGGTCTACTGGGTTACTTTTCTAAAATGTACTATGGAATATTCTTACAAAAAAGAAATTATACAACCATAAAAACCGAAACCCAAAACTATTTATTAAATAATTAGTAGGTACTTCTGGTTTTACAAAAATCTTTGCCTTACCTTATCATAGAACAATTACATGCTACTAAATTCTTATAGATAAAGTTAATTAATCGTAATCAGTACTCGTCTCTCTTTCCACATCATGTCTTATTATGAAATCTAGAAATTGAGCTGGAGGACTTAAGTTTTGTTGATGTCTACCCCACGCCATATACCACAATACAGACATGACGTGGCTACAACCATGTGTGCTCTTCCCAGAAATACAGGAACAGTAATGTCCTTTTATTGCTGCTACGCCATCATTAAGCCCTTCTATCAAGAAGATCTAGAAAGAATATTTAAGATAATAATGTGGAAGCGTGGGACGCGGAATGACTCATTAGAGTTGCCGAGTAGGTAGTATTTAACAATGGGAAACTTAAAATATCACACACGGAGTATTTTTATTTAAGAAAAATAACGCCTGATAAAAAACAATAGCAATCTACTAAACACTCCCTAACTTGGTTTTGTTACGGTTAGTAGACCTAGCTCTTTTTGCTATTGATTTGTTATACAGTCCTCTAACATATGGCCTAGGTTTCAATTCTGGCGAAAAGAAAAAAAAAAACATGCCAGCTATGTATGGCAAAAGTTGCATAGCCCTTTTAGAGGCGATTGTATTGGGGATGGACTCCAAAATCAGAATGTTTTGTTGACCTCTCTGGTGAATTTGAAATATTGAAATTAATTGTGTTCCGTATTTTTATTAGGGTTCCATACCCAAAGGGTAAAACGGGACCCTATTACTAAGACTCCGCTGTCCGTCCGTCTGTCACCAGGCTGTATCTCATGAACCGTGATAGTTAAGACAGTTGAAATTTTCACAGATGATGTATTTCTGTTGCCGCTATAACAACAAATACTAAAAAACAGAATGAAATAAATATTTAAGGGGGCTCCCATACAACAGACATGATTTTTTTGCCGGTTTTATAGATAATGGTACGGAACCCTTCGTGCGCGAGTCCGACTCGCACTTGGCTGGTTTTTCAAAAAGAAGGTGTCTAAATAAGCCTATACTTATATTGGCCTCGATTTTACAAACAGTTTTGGAAATACTTATTTCCAATTTATAAGAGCGATCATTTTTTGTTTTGGAGATTGAGCCATTATCCCTTAGTACATGTTTTATTTAGTAGTTGAATTATGACCAACATCACAAAAACAGTCTACAGTTGTAATGTTATTTTCATAAATCGAATAACAACTTAACAAACTGTTTATTTCTTAGTATCTAAAGGATGACTAACTCGTTGGCCTAATGGTCGCAGACACGACTGCTGAGCGTGAGGTCTTGTGTGCGATCCCCAGGTCAGTCAAAGTGTTATTGGGTTTTTCCGTGTGGAATTTCTCAGTAGCAGCCCAGAGTCTGGATGTGTGCCCGGTTGATGACAATGGGCTCGCCCCCTATTACATGGGACTTAAACATAACGGCGAAATGAGGGTGTACTATTCACCTCTGCCCAACCCTTCAGGGATAATGTGATTAAATTGTGATCAGCAAGTGAATTCGAAAAGCTTTGTGATTATTAAAAAAAAGCACGACTACCGCTACTAATTGCAGAGTTCTATAAAGAGGTCTATATTATGGAAGTATTCCCTTGCGACCGCTAATTGCAACGTTCTTTAAAGTCTATATGATTTTCCCTTGCGACCGGTCTTTCAGGTGTGTATTGTGAAAATATTCCCTTACGACCCCCAATTTGCAGAAGCCTTTAATGACATCATGGAAATATTTTATTGAAACTGCTTATTGCAGAAGTCTTCAAGAAGGTTTATAACATGGAAGTATTCCCTTGCGACCGCTAATTGTAAAGGTCTTTAAAAAGGTCTATATTATGGAAATATTCCTTTGCGACCGCTAATTGTATAGGTCTTGAAGAAGGTCTATATTATGGAAATGTTCCTTTGTGACCGCTAATTGTATAGGTCTTCAAGAAGGTCTATATTATGGAAATATTCCCTTGCGACCGCTAATTGTATAGGTCTTGAAGAAGGTCTATATTATGTAAATGTTCCTTTGTGACCGCTAATTGTATAGGTCTTGAAGAAGGTCTATATTATGTAAATGTTCCTTTGTGACCGCTAATTGTATAGGTCTTGAAGAAGGTCTATATTATGGAAATGTTCCCTTGCGACCGCTAATTGCAGAGGTTTTCAAGAAGATCTATATTATGGAAATATTCCCTTGCGACCGCCTATTGCAGAGGTCTTTAAGGTCTATCTTATGGGAATATTCCCTTCCGATCGCTAACTGCAGTGGCCTTCAAGGAGGTTTATATGATGGAAATATTCCCTTGCGACCGCTAACTGCAGATATTATTAAGAAAGTCTATATTATGGAAATATTTACTTGCGACCGCTGAATGCAGAAGTCTTTAAAGAGGTCTATATTATGGAAATATTTATTTGCGACCGCTAATTGCAGAGGTCTATGTTCAGGAGGACATTTACAGGCTGATGTGAAAAGATACCATCACTCCAAAATCTCTTTAATCAATCATTTTACCTGTGTGTGGGAACAAGCTAGAATATAAAACTTCCTCACCGCACGCTGGGAATAGACACATATTGTAAGATTATACAAAACTCAGCACGTGACATGGTAGGATCTTTACGGTTCGCCTGGCTAGCTATCATCACCTGAGCATTAAATTCCGGCACCAAGCAGTTTACCGTGTTCCGTGGTGTGTATGTGAGAGCCAGAGTCGTATAGGGGAATCCCTCTATATTTCTGTTACTTGGATTCGTGTGCTCCATATTAGACCCTGCATACATTTACCATCAGGTGCTACAAGGGTGAAATGAGACCAAGTACACTGCTAAAGAAACATCTTACTTGTAGTATCATATCCAGGTCGATGTTGTCACATACTTCGTACTCCCCCGTCAGAGCTGCCTCGGAGGTGAACGTCTCGGCCGTGTGGAAAAAACCCTCCTGCTTCAGGTAGCCCAGCACTAAGTACTTCAGGATACGCTTCCTTGCACGGAAGAGAGCTTCTTTCTGGAAATTTCAGAAGAATTTAGCTCTGATTGGATTGTCCGTGTAGTGCCAGATGTAAAAAATAGCATAACCTCATCTCTTCCTATGGATGTCGTACAAGGCGACTAAAAGATTCACTAGAGGATGAGCAGCAGCGTTCTTCGAGTACTTTGTGATTGCCAACCCGCCTGCCAAGCGTGGCGATTATGGCAAACCCTCCCAACATGTTTGAGGGAGGCCTATGTCCAGCAGTGAACGTCTTTCGGCTGAATGATGATGATGATGATCTTCTCTCGTGTCAGCACGAGCTATACGAAAATAGCTCAAGCTGTTGTGAAAAGATTAGCCAGCCAGCAAGGTTGGTAGCGGGGCTGACTGCCCAAGGTCCGCCAGACGTACTTAAGTATCATCACTCGTGAAGGCTCTTTTCATGCACCCCAATGATGATGATAAAAATACATAACATAACATAATCAGCCCATTATTGTCCCACTGCTGGGCATGGGCCCCTTCTCGGAATGAGAAGGGTTTTAGGCCTTAGTCCACCACGCTAGCCTGGTGCGGTTTGCTGGACTACCAGTGCCGGATTAACCACGTAGCAAGAGTAGCAATTGCTGCGGGCCCTGCGCAAAAGGGGGCCCCGCATATTTAAACCCACTCATCTCTGCCTGAGCGTAATTTTTTGAGTGAAACTTATCACGAGAGTCCAACGAAAGTGACAGCACTAGACTTTTCGGCAACTTAAAATTGAGCATTTGTGAATTTAGTCAAAAGCCATAAATGCACTTAGAATGATTTATGCTTTCGCCAAAAACGCGAAAAAAATTCGCGCTCGCTCCGCTCGCACTGCTGTTACGCTTTGTGCTACTCCACTCGATTATTTTCTTTTGTATATTCAAACAAACCATTTCATTACATTTATTTATTTAAGAAATTAAGCCTCAAAACTTGAAAAGGTAATGATTACAAAAACACGCTTATAATGCTAATTTACACTTTTCGGGCGTGTATTACGCCTGCCTTTTTATTTCGTGTTAGTTTCTTAGTTTTTACGTGCTTTTGTGTAATTATTTATGATTTGACGATCGCTCGATCGCTTTGAACTAATACAAAATCGGTGTAATGCTACTGTTTTGCATACTTCAGACGAAAATGCAAGATTAACATGAAAATGACCTGGTGTAGACATAGCTATAGGTTGATGAAACACCCCACAAAACTGCCTTTCGGTATGGATAAAAATATGCTAACACAATAAAATACATAATCCAAATAAACATATTGGCCAAGAAAATACTATGCAAACTTGACCATAATCGGGTAAACCCAATTGACTTAATGCAATCTTCCACCTCATTTGTTATTCCGTCTATAAAGCTTAGAAGGAAAACTTAGAATCTGTTTCCTTACAAGACCATCATGTCTGTGATCTGAAAGGGGTTGGTCAGGGATGGTGACTCTAATTTATAGATCATGTAATAATATGGATCTTCCATAGATAGGGAAGGTACAAGATTCAATTAACATATTCGAGTCCAGCACACTTTTCATAGAGCTCATGCGCCATACCGCCATACATATTGCTAGTGGACCTTCCAGAACCTTCCTTGGCATTACGTTTACGCTAAAAGTGAACCCTAGAGGAGGGTTCCTGGCATTAGGAACTACTACGAAGCCCTAGCTTTATAAAGCAACGAAGCGGGCTGATGATGATGGTTTTGTGACGGTACAAGGGAGGGAGCCAAACTAATTATACGTGCCGCGAAGCCGAACACTCCGGTGTACATCTCCCGCCTACACTACACCACTAAGGCTGAGGACATCGAAGAGTACGTGCGCCAAAGGACCAAGTACACGGCGAGAGTGCAGCTGCTAGAACCGCGCCGCAATGTCAACTTCAGGGCATTCGTGGTGCGAGTACCAACTTGTCTTCTGCACCTCGATAAGGAAGAGGACTTTTAGCCACAGGGAGTGGTGTTCCGTCGCTTCCGCGGACAGGTGCCACATGATCGCACAGCGGATGACATAGTGCGCAAGTGAAGTGTTTTTATTAACATAGGCTTAAGTTTTGTTACTAACATAAACTGTAACTATTATTTAACGAATATATGTTAGTTTGTAAGGTATGTAGGTATCTATGGGCCAAAGTTGTCTGAAAATAAATGAGTTTATTATTATTAGGTTAAAAACCGTGAAAAATACGCTACTACGTCGTAAAATAGGTATTTGCTTCTTTCATGACGGTGAATTTTCCAAGAAAAACCTACATTTCTAATGAGCCCTCCACGAGGGCACCCGGCATGGCGAATGCGACTACAAGGTGCCCTCCAGGAGGGCACCCGGCACTGAACGTGTTAATATTAATTTATTCACTTGACAGACAGAACTGTGTTGCTGGGGAGTTGGTTGCGCCGTTTCTTCTTCACAGCATAAACACTAGGAAGCGGTGAAAGGTTGGCGTTTTTGAGGGCTGTATTTGAAATATTGACGTTCAAAAAAAACTAAGTAATTCTAGTCTATTTTGTATGAGTTTTGAAATACCATCTAATTTATAACACTTAAGGTGGATACAGACTTTGCGAGGCATGCGTCGCGAACGGCGCACAACGAATGGCTCTGCTTGAGGCGTGCGTGTCGAAAAAATATACCAACATAATATGCTCGGGTCGAGCCATCGCGTGCGAACAAATGCCTCGTTTGTCTGTCTTCATGTTTGTGGTGAGGCATGTGCTACGCACAGGCGCAGTTTCATTTTCTCAGTCGAGGCGTGGGTGAATATCGTAAGCGGCGCACACCTCAAACGTGCATGCGCGACTACGTCCACAACGAATGTAATGCTCGCACTGAGGCGCTTTGATCTTGAAGCGTTTGCCGACATACGTTGGTTCGCCCTCGCACGTCCATAGCACATGCCTCGCCACGAATATGAAGGTACACACCTTGCGAGGCATTCGTTTTGCGCCGTTCGCAGCACATGCCTCGCAATGTCTGTATCCACCTTTAGATGTACATAATGCACAACATGATTACTTAAAGATTGTTCTACCTAGCTTTCTCCTAACTATGTTGGGGTCAGCTTTCAGTCTAACCAGATGCGGTTGAATACCAGTATTTAACACGGAGCGACTGCCATTAGACCTCCGCAACCCAGTTATTGGGCAATGCCGATATCCTATTAGACCGGTTGTCAGAGTTTCGGGCGTCTGACTACCCTTAACGACTGTCATAGGTATTCGCTTGACACCCGGGACCGACGGACTAACGTGCTCTCCGAGGCACGGAGGTGTCTGGATGTGTAACGAACGGGCACCCATCCACGGACAGACCGCGGCAAGCGCAGCTTAAAGGTAACAAACTATACCGGCACCGCAACGCCACCGCTCCAACCCAGCAATTAACTTGTCATTCAAATTAGAGCATTAAATCGTGTGTCGTATAACATACAGGTTAGTCGGAAAGGGGGTACTAATCGGAAAGGGTGTTAAAGTACACATAATAATAAATAACTTTTGTTCTACAACTTTTCCCAAAAGTCAATAGTTTAAGAGAAACAGTTGTTCAAAAATCTAAAAAAAAATTTCCAAAATCTATCTATCCCCAGTAATGATCAGCTGTGTTTACATTTTAGGTCATATTTGGGATCATGAATTACAAGTAGAAGCACCATTTTCTGAATTTGTAACTAAAGCAGGGATGAAGAATTTTTGAAAAAACTAAAATAAAAATCATTTTATTTGGAAAAAAATATATCGAATTTTGCTTGCTTTCAAACAGTAATCAGCGATACTATAAGTGGGCTTCGGATTAGTACCCCCTTTCCGACTAACCTTGTATTTCATAATGTCAATATGAAAAAGCCAACGGCGGGCAGTCAGCGCGCTTGCCGCTACCATACAACTCGACTCGCAGACAGCGCGTGCTTACAGCGCGCCGACTGCGTGCTTACTGCGCGCCGACTCCTAGTCGCCAGCGAAACAACGTCGTTGCCAGCGTTTGCGGTGACAGCAAGCTTGCACCTCGCGGCCGGCGCGCGGACTGCGAGCTTGCACCTCGCGGACGACGCGTAGTTAGCGCGCTGGCGGCTAGCCGTAGCCTAAATTCGAGTCGACGCTGTGCTGCAGCTGAGCAGTTGCTGTGCAGGTATAATGTGCCATGAGCTTTACCTTGCAAATCATATGATTCCCGCGGTTGATAATGGCATATTTATTATCTGCTCACAGGGTATGTGTGTGAGTGAGATGGAAATAACAACAACAATAGAAGCGCCCCCATTTACAATCCCATACTTTATGTATGAGAAACATACAAAGTTATTCTGGGCCACTATAAAGTTGGACATAATCGGGTAACCCCGAAGTTACCATAACACAATCTTCAACCTCATCTGTTATTCCTTTTATCGGCTTATTGCGAAACTTAGAAATATGTTTATATAGTACATAATAGATTATATTTCAACTGTGAAAGAGAATACAATATGCTTGCTGACTTACGTTGCTAACTTGAATGTTATTCATATTAATTTAGTGAAGTAAGGTTGCAGATACATTGAAAGTATATTGCGCGGCATGTTTCGTCTAGTGATGGGTAAATCACCTATTTTAAACGAGTATGAGGGAGGACCTGATTTTACCTCGTGAAATACTCATTAGGCATCCCTCATTTGTGGAGAGGTTAAGTGATAAAGACTGGTGAGCGTCGGGTTTGCTTATGCGCTACCGCGTGACACCTCGCTGGGTGAAGGAGGGCGAGAGAAAGGACACTAAGTGCGCCAAAGGCTGCTGAGTGCGCGAACGAACGAACACTCCTCATCAAATATTTGCATTACTATCACTTACACACTCACTCGCTCAGCAGTCAAATAAACACTTGCGCTTATACAAATAACAAATTGAGGAATTAGATGAGGTGGTTTAAAGTTGAAATACGAGTAAGTACCTCCCTCATTTTTCATTTTGAGGAACTCAAACGAGGTTACTCACGAGTGGGTGGCACATGACTAGTTTCGTCGCGTTAAGGCGGACACAGACTTTGCGAGGCATGCGTCGCGAATGGCGCACAACGAATGCCTCGCAAGGTGTGTACCTTCATATTCGTGGCGAGGCATGTGCTACGCACGTGCAAGAGCGAGCCAACGAATGTCGGCAAACGCTTCAAGATCAAAGCGCCTCATTGCGAGCATTACATTAGTTGTGGACGTAGTCGCGCATGCGCGTTCGAGGTGTCTGCCGCTTACGATGTCTACCCACGCCTCGACTGAGAAAATGAAACTGTGCCTGTGCGTAGCACATGCCTTGCCACAAACATGAAGACAGACAAACGAGGCATTTGCTTCGCTCGCGATGGCTCGACCCGAGCATTTGTTGGTATGTTTTTTCGATACGCACGTCTCAATCAGAGGCATTCGTTTTGCGCCGTTCGTGACGCATGCCTCGCAAAGTCTGGATCCACCTTTACATTAGTTGTGGACGTAGTCGCGTATGCACGTTCGATGTGTGCGCCGCGCACGATATCCACCCACCCACGCCTCGACTGAGAAAAGGAAACTGCGGCTGTGCGTAGTACATGCCTCGCCACAAACATGAAGACAGACAAACGAGGCATTGGCTTCGCTCGCGATGGCTCGACCCGAGCATATGTTGGTATGTTTTTTCGACACGCACGCCTCAATCAGAGGCATTCGTTGTGCGCCGTTCGCGGCGCATGCCTCACAAAGTCTGTATCCACCTCTACGCGTATGAACCGCACCACATACAAATTCTCCTGCAGGGCCTCATTACGCGTATTTTACGTCGTAACGCCGAGCGTAGTAGGGCCTAGAAGTTTTGTACGTGCGCATTACTGCACAAGATACGCTAAGTGTGTTTTGGTCCTAAGTTAGGCCGTAAATTCGAAACGGGGCGCACAGCCGAGCATTGTTTTAGACCGTACACGCTGCGCTAACTTAAACTTAACGAACAGACTAGACTAGTATTGAATTGCCTTCTTAATAGCCTTACAGCGCGCAGCCAAGCGTCTAAACAATTGCTAGAGCGAGCTTTGTAGTTAGCGTGTACGCTACTTCACTTAACGTGTTGAAATACTTGCAGATGTTTTCGATAGCGTTTGAGCGTTTCCGCGATTTGACGGAATGGGAAGTATTGATTATTACACTAATCTGAATTAAAGAATCCTAATTAGGATTTAGGAAAGGAAATATGAAAGATGTGTTAAAAGTTAGGACGGTTAGGATTCTAATAAGCCATCAGGGTGGTGGCCTGCCTTCTTGATTCATCCTAATCAGGATTCCTAAATTCAGAGCAATGTAATATGCCTTTTAGATTAACACATTAAGAGAGGCTCCACAACTGACGATACTTAAGTACGTCCAATACACCCTGGACAGTCACCCTCGCTACAAACCTTGCTGACTGGCAAATATTTTTCGTCACAGGTCACAGCAAGTGTTATTCTCGTACATCTCGTGCTGACACGAGAGAATAATAAAAAACAATTGCATGTCAGCACGCTTGGCAGCTGTTACTAGAAAGCTGGAAGGTCATTCCACTAGATTTAACCCCCTTTTCGCCTCTCACGACACCCATAGAAATGGAGGGAGATGACCTAAATCCAGTTGGCGACCAAATAGCACTAAGAATGACCTGATATTAAAATTCCGTCGACCTACTTGGCGCAAGGATTGGACATTTGTCTTGCATGCTGTGGGTTATGCTTTCGATTCCAGAATCAGGACAAACATTCGTATGGTCTACATTTTTGGTCCTACATGTTTATGCATGTGATGTGCGACTTAGACTGCAGATACACTGAGCGTATCGTGAGCGACTCATGTTTTATCGCGTTACGCGTACGCATCATCACCATCATCATTATTCAGCCGAAAGATGTCCACTGTTGGATATAGGCCTCCTCCAAGCATCGCCACATCGAAAGGTCTTGTGCTTCTCGTATCCAGCGGATTTCCGCGACCTGCAACAGATCATCGGTCCATCTTGTGGGAGACCTACCCACGCTGCGCATTCATCGCGTATGCATCGCGTATGCATCGCGTATGCATCGCGTATGCATCGCGTATGCATCGCGTATGCATCGCTACATAGAAATTCTCCAGCGTGGCCTCAACACGCGTATTATACGTCGTTACGCCGAGTGTAATAAGGCCTCGAAGATTCGCGTGCGACTTGCGTTCGATCGATGTTAACTATATTCGGCATATTTTCAGCTACAGCTACATATCTTGTGCCGTGTACTGCGCAAAATACGCTAAATGTGTTTTGGCCTTAAGAGCCGTTTCCCACTCTGTCGTAACGGACAGTTAGGCGTCCTATTCAAAGTTTTGTGGTTGGTATATTTAATAGAGCTGTTCTTAAAGGTAAATAAAGCACGGCACGATTAATTGTGTGTAACGACAAAATCTGTCGTCACGACTGCCTTACAACGATAAACCTGTGTTTACGACGACCCAGTGGGAGCAGGTAAAGACGACAGTTGTCCAATGAAAAAAAAACCACACGACACAGCACTGCTACCGGCTCCTAGAGTTGGATTTGAGTTTGAGTCATTAAGCTTTTTAGAACAGGAGCTCCGCTGGAGACAGAGCGTCGACGAGAGATGCGGATATTAACGTCTGTCAAACAACTAAGTACGGGCTCAGTTGGCTAATTCACGCAAATTCATGACGCGCTGATCACGTTGCAGTGACGCTGCAGTTAAGTTCATTCGAGCGTATCTGATAGCGATCGCATATTAAGAGAATATGAAAAGCGTTGTTTTGATCGAAACTTAACTGCACCTACACAGCAAGTGAACTTGTTTAGTTATATGAATCAGGACCCAGGTTGGTGGGCGACTGGGTGTAATGAGGCCTTCCTATCCGCATATCACTATGGGTACCGCGTTTGTCTGTTCGTCTAACTTGTTGTAGACTGGTGAAACATTTACCAGTGATGTCACCTTGGCTAGGTCGGTTAGTACTGCGTATTAGAGCCATTGCTCACTGTCGACTTGGTCGTCAGCGACCGTAAAGTTCTTTGACTTTCTTCATGAAAACGCATTTGGTCGCCGTGTCGCCGTGCGTAAGCGTTAAAACGCACTAGCGGCCAGCCGCAATGCGGCGTGCCGCTTGCGGTTGGCCGCACATCGATTTTTACATGAAACCGCATGATCTCAACGCACTGATTTCCGGCCAGCCGTCGTGCGCCAGTGCGTTGAGATCATGCGGTTTCATGTAAAAATCGATGTGCGGCCAGCCGCAAGCGGCACGCCGTATTGCGGCTGGCCGCTAGTGCGTTCTAAGTCTTACACTTCCAAACGATTTGATTCATATCAAATCCTTATAAAATCCAATCAAAGAACTTAACGGTGGTCGCTGCGGTAACCTGGGGGGCTAATAAGACCGCATTATAAAGAACTGCAAGTAGACTACACATCCAGTCTTCAGTTGTCACACAGTTGCACTGACTGCATCCTAATTGCCTTCAAGCTGCATTTGTCAGTTGCACAGTTTACAGTTGCGGATGTGCAGTCTACTTATTTGCAGTTATGAATACGAATTGAATGTCTTAGAGTGAAAACCTCGGGAATGCAATTTGTTAAATTTTATAGAGAGCCGCTCAACGCGAAATTATTTTGTAGGCACTGAAAGGACCATGGGCGATTTTGTATGGACCCCGTCCCCACCCTCCAACAGTCCTGGGATACATATTAATATGTTCTATAGGAGCCACAAAAATGGAAACTACCTGTTTTAGGTGAAAAATTGATGGATAAAAAAAAAACGATTTTTCTTTATATTGTTGTGTCAAAAGTATTTTTTTTAAGATAAAAGTAATGTTTATGTTGATGCTGAAGCCCTTAAGTTTTTACTGCCTGTTGACATTGCTTTCACAATAGAATATTAAACCAAATCAAACCAATATTGACGATTTTGACGAGTTATGCGAACATAAATGTAGGGAACAGCTGATTTTTTTTTCGCGATTTCGAGTTTTGGTCCCATAGTAAAAGTTGTTCATAATGATGAGTACAGTGACCCCTTAAGAGGTTGTGCGTTATTTAAGTTACACCTTGTAGAGGTATGGGATATTCGAGAAAAATGTTTAGATCTTTTTTTCAAAATTCCTTAGTAGTCCAATATTATAACAAGTTCATCATAACAGTAAAGCAGTGTTCACTTTGCTATTTTTATATTCCTTTTCATTGCACACTATGAAAAACATGTAAAAAAGTTACAATAAATACTGACATATAAAAATATGATTTGTACGTAAACCCCATTCATTTGAAGATTGTCGCCACCATAGTAAAGTTTTGTCAACGTATTATTACCAACGTCATTGATTATTACGCTTCGAATGAGTATGTTTCAAATCTGTTAGAGGGTGGGGACATTTTTTCCCGATGTCCTTAAGCCTTTATTGGGTATGTAAAATTCGTAATAAATACAACTGACTAGCTTTTGTTGCGACTTCGTCCACGTGAAAGCCCACATGAGTCGTGCAATAATAAAATGCATTCCCAAGGATTTCACTCTAAGGCGACGATATGTTTCACCAAACGCGGCGTTGTTAGCCCCCGTGGCGTGGCGTTAGCCCTCTTATTGCACCCACGGTACATGGAATCATATATACGAAGCCATAGGATAGGTTATACTATAAATATTTCTAAAAATAAATAAATAAACTCACAGTTTCAAGCTTCCTCATTTGACTCATAGGTCTTGCAACTCCAGCCATTTTGCTTTCCCCTCCACTAATAAAATATCTTTGGAAGCCTGTAAAATAAATAATTGTTATAAAACTCAATAACTTGTCATTCAAGTTTATCCTTTCAAACGGTTGCTAGGGGCTGTGCGTTGCTAGGCAACGGGGTGGCGATAAACAACCCAAGAAGGTCAAACGCTTATAATTAGTCGATTAATGTAATTATTTTTGGGGTTCAGGGTATTTTGTATTATTATAGCGGCCCAATGGTACAAGGGTGGAACGCCCGCTTTCTGTGACAAGGGTCGCGGTTCAACTCCGGGTCTTAAAAGGAATTTGATGTTAATGTTGATAATGAATTATATTTTAAGCTTACCCGGTTTACTCTTACATAAAATGGCCCATGCTGGTATTTATATGACAGTTTTTTTTTTGTTTTTTTAAAACGTTGCCCCACACTAAGATTTCTCTTATATCGTGGGTGAGTTTACAAGACACAAATCTCACATACACAAACATCCAGACCCGAAACAACCATCTGTAGGCCATACAAATTTTTGTTCCGTGCGGGAATCGAACCCGCGACACGCAGCGCAGCAGTCAATCGCTTAGCCACTGCACCAAACGTGTCGTCAAAATTATTTCGATTGTCGATTATCAGTGATGCAATTTTGATTTTGTTTATTCATGTATTTATACTTCTAAAGCCGGCTTCCCACAGCCAGCTTTAGAAGTATAAATACATGAATAAACAAAATCAAAATTGCATCACTGATAATCGACAATCGAAATAATTTTGACGACACGTTTGGTGCAGTGCGCACCGGCTGTGCGTGGTATCATCCGTAAAATCATGCACCGTGGGAAGCTACATTGTGTAGGTGCGTGATTCGAAGCTATTTTTTCATCCCAAAATTATTTATTTATTTATTAACTCATCATTACTATCATTACAGGAATTTCTTAATTCAATAGTGTGGCAATCATCATCATCATCATCATCATCAGCCATTTCTGTCCCACTGCAGGGCAAAGGCCTCCCTTCCCTCCTTCCATTTTTCCACCATGCCTATAACAAACAAGGTTGGATACATCAATGGATAAAATAAATGGATATACACCATAACACCTTAGGTACAGAAACCTAGTAAATTTATTTTGAAATACCAAGTGAAACAGAACTCGCACCGCACCTTTGAATTTACTGACTCGTGGCGGATACGGCGCACCGCTCCGCACGCGTCCGCGTTACCACGGACGAGTCTCTTCCCATGGTGCGTCGATGCGAGCTCGTGCGTCGCGGTGCGCGATATCACGCACCATGGGAAACAAGCATTAGGGAAGGCCTTTGACCAGCAGTGGAACAAAACAGGGTAAAGAAAAAAAAATGTACTTCTTTATTAACTAACAATATTGGCCTAATTACAAATACTAAGTATATTGCCTTAGGGTCAAAATACGCGTCCGATACTTGCTTCTGGGAGCCGGATCCGACTATCTGATCGGATTCCTGAAATACACGTTCGTACGTGTCACAAGAATCGTTTCTTGTGTCCGATTTTTTCCGGACGACGACGACGCCCGGACGATGTTTTTGATTCTGACATCCGATCCGATAGTCTGGTCATACGTGTAATTCATGTTCAAACAAATGTATGACGCGGAGGCCTTCAGATAGTCTGATCAGACTATCGGAACCGACTATCAGAGGCAAGTATCGGACGTGTATTTGGGCTCTTAAAGTGAATAAAGTAAATAAAACTTAAATAATCCCAACTTTGAAATAGCTGAATTTACTATCAATAAACATAGCTAGAACCATCTTAATTAATCCAGCTTTCGAATAAAATAGACCGCATCCAAATCGGTTTATCCGTTTGAGAGCTACAGTGCCACAAACAGACAAACAGTTCAAACTTATAACACCCCTATTTGTGTCTGAGGTTAATAAATAAATAGTCGTTAGCTCCAACCGCACGCCACACGCGACGCTTTGTCAGCTCAGTAATCACGGCCCAGACTAGCGATTAAGAGATTGTGTTGTGAATTCGAACTCCAGTCGTTGCACTTTTGATGTGAACCACTCAACACAAACGTATAGCTAAAGAGGTAAACTCACATAGCTAATTAGAAATCGGAATAGTTTAGAATGATGAGCAGAGTTTACGGTTTTCGGTTGTAAAGCAACTTACCAGTCTTGCTGTATATTATAGTAATATACGTGAAATATATGTGAACGTTCGCCAGTGAGTGGGAGCATAGCGTGTCCTCCCACTCACTGGCGAACGTTCACAGGCAAGAGTCCAGTTGTGGCGAGATAAGGCTTCTTTACCCATTCCGTTTGTTGCGCCTTCTGAGGATCTCCCACCTGGGCATGAGTTGCCTTGGCTGACCTGGAAGTCTCTAAATAGACTACGGACTCAGGTTGGTCGAAGCAAGGAAAACCTGCTCAGGTGGAAATTTGCGGGTAACTCAAACCTTGAGTGTAAATGTGGTGCCGTTCCGCAAACTATCGCGCACTTAACATCATGCCCCGCCTGCCCTGCTACCTGTACGCCACAAGAACTAATGGACGCTACGGATAGTGCTAAACTCATTGCTGAGTTCTGGGCCGACACGGTGTAGATTGTCATCGACACGCTAAGAAGAAGATAGTAATATACATTACGTGTTTGCTATGTTCAGAATCGGCTGCTTTGCTTCAAAATTGCAAGAAAAAACTGCAACGTGCTTTATTCCATTCGTTATCACTACATAGTATAAAACAAAGTCGCTTTCCGCTATCTGTCTGTCCCTATGTATGCTTAGATATTTAAAACTACGCAACGGATTTTGATGCGGTTTTAAGCTATAAAACGTACACGTGCGAAACCGGGTCGGGTCGCTAGTTATTTGTATTGTAATAATTTTTATCTAAAACATACTTTTAAAAATTCACATGCCTTTAAAAAGGTAAGATATGGTGAACTAATTATGAACAAAATTTTGTAATTAATGCTTGTCCTTGTATACCGGGTGACTTTTTTTACCGTCTGGAAAAAAATGGGTAGGTATAATAGGCAAGCGGAGTAGAACCCCATGGCACAGTTTTTATTTTTTATTTTAATTGCCTTTTTTTAAATGTATCTATCAATAAATACTACTAATTTGAAGTAAAGACTAAATCAATAAAAACAGAAATTGTGAAGTAAATAAATGGATTAAATAATATCTAAATTCAAATCATACACACCTGCGTATGATTTGAGTTTCTATATTAGGTATCTATAGATACATCATTTAAAAAAAAAGTAAACGATAAGACCGCCATTGTACCCTTCACTAAATTATATTGTATAAGAGCTATGTTACAATTTTGGTGTACAATAAAGTATATTCTATTCTATTCTATTCTAAACGAAAAAAAAAACTTTGCCAAAGCCTTCTATCCCGTTCACTTATTCTACTCATTTTTTTTCAGACGTTAAAGTAAGTCACCCGGTATATGATATCTTGTGATGAATAAATCCATCTTTCCATCATCGGACTACCAGACGTACGGCAATGCGCCATCGGTACATGGTGAATATCCCACTCATACGTACAAAGCGTTTTGCGAACACATTCATTGTTCGCACAGCTAAGGAGTGGAATTCCTTGCCGGAGTCTGTGTTTCCTGATTGTTGCAACCTTGGGGTCTTTAAGTCAAGAGTGAATAGGTTACTTTAGGCAAGCGTGCTTCACCGTCGACCACATCATCGCTTACCATCAGGCGAGATAGTGATCAAATGCGAGCCAAACGCGAAATAAAAAAAAAAAAAAATTTACATTGTGTTGTATTGAACGTTGAACGTGTTTTGTAACCAAACCTTTATTATTCGAATTTCAATAAAGTTTAATTAATAATGGGGGAACGCCTTAATACAAAAGATGGTTTAAACCAAGACTAAGGTAAACTCAAATTTAACGTATACCCACCACTTTCTTATGTCACATAACAAAAAGAGACAAAGCAATTTTAAAACCTAGATTTTTCTTAGTTTTTCGTAATTAGAGGGATTATATCTTACAAAGAATAGTAAAATCGTGGAATAGCTTGATAACAGGGAATATCTAACTTCTCGCTATTTCTTCAAGCAGCACTATTTATTCCAACCACGGGTAATAACTGTAACACGAGCTAAGTTAACAAGAGGAGCAAGTGTAAAAAGGTCATGCCTTAGTTAAACCTCGTCTATTCGCTGTAAAAGCTTCAGAACTCGCGTGAAAAAGCTGCTGAAAGCAGACTCATCCCTTTGAACGTCTTTCATTAAGTTCAGCCGTCCCGCCTTCAAGTCCCACCTCCACGGACAGCGCTGTAGTTAAAGGTTTCATTTAAATCATAGGCACAGTAGATATAATTTGACACACACAGTAGATATGACTGACGACACGTTTGGTGCAGTGGCTAAGCGATTGGCTTCTGCGCTACGGATCGTGGGTTCGATTCCCACACGGAACAAAAATTTGTATGGCCTACAGATGGTTGTTTCGGGTTTGAGCGTTTGTGTATGTGAGATTTGTGTTTTTGAACGCACCCACGATACAAGAGAAGTCTTAGGGTGGGGTAAAGTTCTTACAAAAAAAAAAGGACTAAAGCAGTACTGTGGCGGCATCTATCTCGCCACATGCGAACTATCGAACTATCCTACATCGCGCAATCAAGATTTAACACGCAGATAGTATATATACAACCTCCCAACATCAACCGTTGGGCAGAAGCCCGCCAGGCACAAGACTCCGCCTGGTTGGAGGATCCTCCCTTTGGTTGGAGGAACACCACACCAACTTCTCCACAGTACCTCAACTTACTATAATCGCCTAAATAGACCCACTCACACAGACACGCACTATATACTGTGTATAATGCACTCTTTGTCATGTACCGTGGAATGGGGTTTCATTGATCAATTTCGAAATTCAAATGGCCATATTTTCTAAAATATAAACGAAAAAAAAACGAAAAAAAAATTGGAATATCGGTTTTTACTGTACAATCGATACAATGAATTAGATTTATTTTTTAATGACTAATATGTCGAAGAAAAATATAAATGTGAGTGATCAATGTTAAACCGTAAGTGGGGTTACTTTGATACCCCCTATTTTTTTCACGGAAACTAAAAGTAACCCTTTTAAGCGACACTTTTTCTAAAGAACGAAAAAAATCGGTCAAGTGCAAAAAAAGTTATTAAATTTTTAAGAGTTTGGGGGTGACATTGATCAAGGCAATAAAAATAACTTTTCAAAAAAAAAACAATTTTATTATAAATTCTTTATTATACTCCATGTTACTTATTGAAAACCATAAGACCTTCTGCAACAGCTGTTACAGCTCGCTCCAACATCTCATCATTAAAATTTCGATAGGCGCGAGCGTCTGGACGCTTTGTATGGGTACTTGGCAGAGCGCTGAAAGTAAAAAAAAGTATATAAAGCAGTCATCATTGAAAACATATTGATAGTTTATGTTAAAAATGGCAGAAACAGCAAAATTGCTAGGTTTGGGTGAGATTGAACAATGATCAAAGAAACCCCATGCCTATGATCAATGACACCCCGCAAAAAAGAAAAACCGTCAGTGAACGAAATTTTTGAGGTTAGAATACAAAGCATGACGTCTTTCTCAAGCTAAGTAAACACTTATCAACATAAACTAAAAAAAAATCTAGCACCTTTCATATCCAATCCGGTACCCGTAAAGTTATTTAAGCCTTTGAAATAGTTGAAATGCAATACTCACAGTTTTTTATGAAAAGCTCCAATATCGTTCAGTTTGTACGTGCAGCGCTTGGGCATTGACAAACAGTGACATTCAGTGATGCACACCCAAGAATTAAAATCGTACGCTTGCGTTTAGAAAAGGAGAAATTTCGGTTTTAAAAAATTATTAAGTTTTTATCAAAGTCACCCCGTGAATCAAAGTAACCCCATTCCACGGTACTCTATGACAGCCGTGACTGACTGTATTCCGATGATAACTTAGAAGTCTTGTTGCAGTGCGTGTCTGTGTGAGTGTGTCAATTCGGACGATTGTAGGTAGTACGGTCAGCATCAAAAGTAGCTGAACATTTGAGTTTTTAAACTTGGCATTAATTAGAAAACGAATTGTTTTCTAACAAAAAGTTTAATAGATACCTAGAGCTGCTAGATATAGCTCTAAGTATGCCTTAAATTTTTTGCTTCCTATCAATTAGTTATCTAATTAATGCAAAGTTTAAAAACTCAAATGTTCAGCTACTTTTGATGCTGACCGTACTACTTTAGCACAAGTATATGTTACGGTAATAACCGAATATGGGTAATAGCCGAAGTATGGCTACACCTAGTTTTAGCTGGGTACAACTAGGTGCAGCCGGCCACATGCAGTTAAACTAAGATGTATCCTACTTATCTTCGGTTAGAACTAGGTTTACCCTTCATCATAGCGGGTAGAACTAGGTGCAGCCGCACACCGGTGGTTAAGGGGAACTCCGACACGGATAGGTTAGGTTGGAAGGAGATGACCCTCTTCCTACCCCTTCGTGTTAGGTTACTTTAAACCCTGCAGACAGAAATAGGAGGCCCGTCGACTTAAGCTACACCTAGTTCTAACTAACTGCTACTGGTTGCACCTAGTTGTACCCGGGTAAACCTAGGTGTATCCGCCATTCGGCTTTTACCCGCAACATATATACTGTGCCATAGGGCTATCAAGACAGTAATCATCTGTATCTACACACTCATAATAAATCTGTAGACTTGGCGTGTCTGTACATTGGAAATATTTTAAAAGAAATAGCGGGCGGTTAAAGGATCGAGGAATCGAGTCAATATCGATGATTTTTAGAATATTTGTCTGTTTATCTGTTTGTCGGATTATTTCTGAATGCAACATGTAAAAAAAAAAAAAAAACCATAACTTTTATTTCCCTGTTAAATGATTGTTATTTTAGTTTTTTTCTAAAAATCTCCATCCCTGCTTTAGTTACGAATTCGTGACCCAAAATAAAGCTGATCATAGCTGAAAGAGATTTCAGCGTATTTTTTAAGAAATCTTTAACTAACGACTTTTAGGGAAAGTTGTAACACAACAGTTACTCAATATTAAGGGAACTTAAACACCCTTTGGGTAGGTACTTTGACATGCTTTCCGATTAATTTCCCCTTTCTGACTAACCTTGTATAGTAAGAAGGATAGAATTAAACATGTCATTTTTGCTACTGATAGGCTGCTAACTGAAATATTTACACTGCTGGAGAAATACCTCCGCAAAAACACATAGCTACAAGGATGAAATAACAATCGTTTAGTAGCCTTCTACGAAAATCACGATAAACGCGGGATTGGCCTTGTTTTACAAACACGAATTGTGAAAAGAAAAAAAGAAAATTAGTTTTTAATTTTTAACACACTACACTGCGTTCATAATGTGATTTAACAGCGCCGTAGCGAGTCTTCGGCTTCCAATACTGTTTCGTAGCGGGCTACGAGAAACTTAAAGACTCAAGTTCATCGCGTCTACGTACCGCTACGGGCTACGGGCTACGGACTTCGGCGTCGCTACACTGGAGCCCTGATTCATCTAACTAAAGAAGTTCAGTTGCAGTTGTAGTCGCAGTTATGTTTCTATTAAAACAACTCAACTCAAAGCTCATTTATTCAAATTAGACTAGAATTACTAAGTTCTTTTTGAACGTCTATGTTACAAAAGACAGTCCACAAAAGCGCCCTCCCTTCACCGCTTCCTAGTGTTTATGCTGTAAAGAAGAAATGGCGCAACAAACTACCCAGCAACACAGATCTGTTTGTCAAGTGAATAAATTAATTGAGTCTATAGATAAAGTAATATTAATTACAATAATGAAATTATGCAAATTGCGGATGATAAACAAGGTATAAGTTTAGAAACTAAATTACCTATAAATATCTAAATAATTTAGATAATTCAACATAATATAGATAATTCAATGTAATATACACTCAATATAATAATATTAAGGTAATGTGAGAAAAATAGGTCACTGTCGGAAGTACAGGAGTAATGATGGAAAATAGCGGACTACGAGAAACTTAAAGGCTCAAGTGCATTGCGTCTACGGATGTCTACGAACTGCTACGGCCTTAGCGGCTACGGGCTACGGCGTCAGCACACTAGACTGTACTAGCCGCACTTACTATTTGTAGGAAATAGGAATGCTTTATTGTGCATTGTCTGCACAAAGATATCACTATCACACATTTCCCATCGACTTTTCCCAAAGCCTATACCGGTTGTAAACAAATTCGTAAAAATCATTTGATCTATTACTGGTATAGATTACCCTGCCACTTTGTTTAATAAAAAGAACAAGAAACATTTTACTATCAAAAATAAATGTGATAGAACATTTTAGTGGCACGCACCGGCGAGAATTTGGTGGGCATGACTAGCGCGGGTATCGCTCCGCGCAATCAGTTAATTCGGGGCGCTTAATTCCTGACGTTAAGAACACCGTGTTTTCATTTTGATTTTATTTTTGTTTAGTTCCAATATCAGTACATAGTATAAAACAAAGTCGCTTCCCGCTGTCTGTCCCTATATATGCTTAGATGTTTAAAACTACGCAACGGATTTTGATGCGTTTTTTTTTTAATAGATAGAGTGATTCAAGAGGAAGATTTATATGTATAATATATTGCACACGGGCGAAGCCGGGGCGGGTCGCTAGTACCCTATAAACTTCTCAGAAATAGGTATTTCTGAAAAGTTTACTGTTTTAAATTCTGATCAAACCTGTATGTCTTTAAAGTTTGTTATTTCAGATTATTTTCCGCGAATCGTGACTGCCTCGTTGGTCTAGTGGTCGCAAGCGCGACTGCTAAGCGTGAGGTCTTGGGTTCGATCCCCAGGTCGGGCAAAAGTGTAATTGGGTTTTTCCGTGTGGAATTTCTCAGTAGCAGCTCGAAGTCTGGATTTGTGCCCGATTGATGGCAATAGGCTCGCCCCCTATTACATGGGACTTAAACATAACGGCGAAACGTGGGTGTACTATACACCTCTGCCAACCCTTCGGGGAATAAGGCGTGAAGTTATGTTATGTTTCCGCGAATCTTCATTAAACTCTCAATCACCGTAATTATAGACAAAATAGATAAGACTATTAAGTGTCGTCCTGGGACGACGGGCGGTACGCAACCGGTTAAACTTCTGCATAAGCCCTTAGGTATAATATCGGGAGATCATGAGTCCTAATTTAATCAATTCAATGATCTGATGACCTCGATTACAAACCGCATGAAGCGTAATTGGAGGGATTAACGTGAATATTAGATATCTAATATACATGCCTCATTAATAATAGAGTACAATTATGTAATAATAACAGACCTCACGTTCTATAAATCCAGAATTGTACTATTTAATACCACTATTACTCGTACATTAGCGAGCAATTATGGAAGTACTTAGCACATTTTGTTTATTTTTTTATTGATAGCATCCAGAATAGGGTATTTGACTGAAAAAATCTAATTAGTCCGTCAGTTAGATTATCGAAAAATATTTGACACGTATTTTTTCTTTTGTTACATAAACCAATATTGACTAAGATACGACACTTTTAAAATTGGCAAAACGTCACAAGCAAGTACAATTTTTACTTGCTTCTGACGTCACAAGCCCCCACTCTCGAGTTTTGATGCTTTTTATCTTTCCAAATATTCATAGATTTAACAAAAGAAAAAACACGTGTCCATTATTTTTCAAAAATCTAACTGGCGGACTAATTAGATTTGCAATTTATTGATGCTGTCAACATGCCTATTGTGGGTCGAGAAAGTAGTCATTGAAAATGTTCCACAAATCGACTAATTGCTATAATTTTAGGGTTTAGTACCAAAATGGCAAAAAAGGAGCCCTAAGAGCACTGCATTCCATCCGGATCCGTGAAAATACCGATATAAAAATCTCGGGCTGTATTCGGATATTGCTTTTCGCACTACATCCGATCCTCATACACACGACGGAACATAGTAAACTGCTTGGCGCCGGACTTTAATGTTTGCTAGCCAGGCGGACCGTGTAGATCCTACCACCAAGCGTGCTGGGTTTTGTTGAATCTCAAACACGCGTCTATTACCAGCGTGCGGTGAGGTTGTTTTATATTCCAGCTCGTCCTCATACGGGGATAACGGGATTCTATCTTACGAAAATGAATTTAGAATCATTTTGGTTATGAAAAAATTGTTCTGCAGTGATAAAGTAAAAACATAACCCTGTCTTTGCTGTCCCGCAGTCGGGTAACGACATAATTATCATCTTCCACGGACCAAATTTAGTACCTAGTCAATCTATGTATACTGTATTGTATATACAACGTTATTTTTAGTAGGTATATACAAAAACCGAGACACCCCAACAAGATTTTCATCAGAACTGCCTGAATATGTGTTTTTTTTTATTAAATCTCTAAGTACACCGTAGTTTATGTCGCGCTAAGTTCCCTAGTAAAGTGTGAAATGCCTGAGATGTGCTGTGCAGGGGTTGTCTAAGGCCCGGACTCCACCAAAGCGGAGATGTGCGGAGATGTCTCGATCAACCAATAGGATTGCGTTATTTTCAAATCTCTCCGCTAAGCTTCTACTCAAAACGAATTCCTATTGGTTGTTTACGAGACATCTCCGCACATCTCCGCTTTGGTGGAGTCCGGGCCTTATACAACGAAACTGACCGAGCGGCTCATCTCAAGTCTCAAGGTGTCTATTCCCGTCAACTGTTATGGGTAGAAACCTACTGAAACAAAATTGAAATTTATGAAAAAAACAGTAAAAAAAAACTGGTGTAAAAATATGTCAATCGATTCTCCTAGTGATTCTGAACAAACTAGTTACAGGTTTCGTATATACTAAAACTAAGCTATAATACACTTCCCATGACCCGAAGACTGGTCTCTACTTTGTTCAAAGGATTAGCATTGCCATACAACGTGGCAATGCCGCCAGTCTTCTGGGCACGTTACCAGTAGACAGCGATGCGGAGGAATATTTTGATGCCCTATTTTAGTTTATAGTTTTATTAGGATACTAGCTGTACCCGCATGCGTTGCAATGCACTTTTTCCTACTTACTACCTACCTACTACCTACCTACTACCTACCTACTACCTACCTACTACCTACCTACTACCTACCTACTACCTACCTACTACCTACCTACTACCTACCTACTACCTACCTACTACCTACCTACTACCTACCTACTACCTACCTACTACCTACCTACTACCTACCTACTACCTACCTACTACCTACCTACTACCTACCTACTACCTACCTACTACCTACCTACTACCTACCTACTACCTACCTACTACCTACCTACTACCTACCTACTACCTACCTACTACCTACCTACTACCTACCTACTACCTACCTACTACCTACCTACTACCTACCTACTACCTACCTACTACCTACCTACTACCTACCTACTACCTACCTACTACCTACCTACTACCTACCTACTACCTACCTACTACCTACCTACTACCTACCTACTACCTACCTACTACCTACCTACTACCTACCTACTACCTACCTACTACCTACCTACTACCTACCTACTACCTACCTACTACCTACCTACTACCTACCTACTACCTACCTACTACCTACCTACTACCTACCTACTACCTACCTACTACCTACCTACTACCTACCTACTACCTACCTACTACCTACCTACTACCTACCTACTACCTACCTACTACCTACCTACTACCTACCTACTACCTACCTACTACCTACCTACTACCTACCTACTACCTACCTACTACCTACCTACTACCTACCTACTACCTACCTACTACCTACCTACTACCTACCTACTACCTACCTACTACCTACCTACTACCTACCTACTACCTACCTACTACCTACCTACTACCTACCTACATGATGTCGAACGGGATAAAAAGTATCCTATGTCCTTCTCCTGGCTCTAAACTACCTCCCTGCCAATTTTCAGCTAAATCGGTTCAGCCGTTCTTGAGTTATAAGTGAAGTAACTAACACGACTTTCTTTTATATATATAGATATTTTTCATTATTTGTAACTAGTTTTTGCCCGCGGCTTCGCTCGCATTAATTTAGAATTTTAGGTACAATAATATAATTCAATTATGATTCGAAAGATTAAGTACTTAGAGATTATAGAGATTCTCTAGAGGATGGGCAGCAGCGTTCTCTGAGTACTTTAACAACCATACTGCGATCGCCAACCCGCCTGCCAAGCGTGGCGATTATGGCAAACCCTCCCAACATTGTTTGGGGGAGGCCTATGTCCAGCAGTGGACGTCATTCGGCAGAATGATGATGATGATGATGATTCGAAAGACATGTGGCGCCATCTATTATCGTTATTGTTGTTTTCCTCGGGAACAGTACTTTTTTCGGGATGAAAGGTATTCTACGTCCGTTTCTGTACACCTGACAACGTATATGTAAAATTTCAGGTTGATCGGTTCAGTGGTTTAGGCATGAAAAGGTACAAACAAACTTACTTTCGCATTTATAATATTAGTTAGGATTGTGTAAATGTTGTAAGATCAATAGTTCTGATTATTAAATAAAACAATAGTAGTATATGTATACTGTAATAATCTTTATGACGTCACGTATCACTACATCGCTGTCGTGAGGTGATGAGCAGTGTCTGTGGTAACTAGGTGCTAGTGTGCAGATGAGTGTGACTGTATCACACGTCGGGGAGCGAGTGCCCATTATATCTTACTGCGACAAAATTTGCTGTATTTTGATTGCGGAAATATTACGGAGAACGGTTACACTGAATTTGGTTGGTATATAAGAAATTAGAGTACCCTTTCTAGTGTTAATTATTGCTATTAACTGGGTTTTACTGTTGCTTACCAAAAAAAGGTAGACTCTCGTATCTATTAACATTTCTACAAGTCTATGTGAACGCTACACCACAGTAGATTATAAGCTAAAGCAGTACTTCAACTACCTACAATCGCCCGAAATGACAGACTCACACAGACACGCACTGCGACAAGATCTCTAAGTGAGCTTTGCAATGCAATCAGATACGGCTGTCATAGAGTACATGACTAAGAGTATATTATACTCAGTATACAGTGCGTGTATGTAAGTGCGTCAATTCAGGCGTTTATAGGTAGTTGAGGTACAGTCCGCGAGGCCTAAGCTGAGCTTTGCATTTGTGTGAGTGATCACACAAAAATATGCCAAAAAGCAGTATAAACCGGTTTAAACCAAGCAAAGGACGCGTCGCGCTGTAGGCTGACGTCACACTTATACTATCTATGTGCACTCACACAAATGCAAAGCTCAGCTTAGGCCTCGCGGACTGTACTGCTTTAGCTTATATGTATAATATCTTCTGTGGCTACACCTTGTTAAACCCCCCTTTTTTATCTTGGGAAAATCCTCATGGATACCCTTCGCCCGGGGAAGGCGAAGGGTATCTTACCGGCTAAAAACCCACGGTGTTCCTACTCCTGACCCCTGGCCGGGGTCACGGAATTCGCAGCTGCATGCACCGCAACCCCGGCAGGCCTCGGTCCGCCAGCCCCTGGCAGACCTCTCCTTCTGTGGGGCCTTACCCCACGTCCTCCTGAGAGGCGCGCACGGAACACATGCGCGTCGCCTTCTCGGGCCTGTTACTGGTCGGGTGACGGGTATGCTGTTTAACCCCCTAGCATATACCGTGTCCCTCCCTTTCCCCTAAGCCTCCAAAAGCAGCTGCAGAGACCAGCAGCTACCGGCGATCACGAATGCGCAGTCAAATCGTAATAAATACTGCATTACATCCAAAATCGATCGTAACAGCAGTCTACTGAAACATGCCATTGTTTTGTTTAAAGAACTTCTTGAGTTTGTCAGTTTGTCACGCATGTCGTATGTCAATGGAAGTGTTGCAAGCGTGGAGTCGTCACAGAGCGCAGTGCCGCATTCGGGGGCGCGGGGCGGGCGTGCTGCGGCCGCGTGCGGCGAGCGTGCGGCGCTGTCAGGGTTGCCAGCTCACGGAAATCTTACAACGTGTACGTATTTACGAGATGTTTTACTTCAGATGAAGATAATTTTTGGAAGGTAAATATACAGTTATGGAGAAGAAATAATTCTAAAATTAATATATTAGTAATTGTCACATAGTAATACATTTACTATCATGCTATAGTAAACTTTAATAATTTTGCATGTCAATATGTTACGACAAAATATGCTAAACTCCTGAATGTTAACACAAATTTTAACCACATTTTAAAATCAATTTTTTTTTTTTTTTTTTTTTTTTTTTTTTTTTTTTTTTTTTTTTTTTTTTTTTTTTTTTTTTTTTTTAAAAACGTTGCCCCACACTAAGATTTCTCTTGTATCGAACTTGTACCAGACCCGAAACAACCATCTGTAGGCCATACAAATTTTTGTTCCGTGTGGGAATCGAACCCACGACCCGTAGCGCAGAAGCCAATCACTTAGCCACTGCACCAAACGTGTCGTCAAATTTTTGAATTTGAATTTCATGAGATTTGAAATTATATTTCGTTGATTTAAGAACAAGCTTTAAATCCTTGTGGGTTGGCATATAAGCAGCATAGCTAAGCGTAGCGTAGCTTAATGCATTGTAGCTGCGTCGAGTGCATAGGTTATCATAAGATAAATAGTTTATCGTTTCCATAAGGTGAAAAGTTTATCATAATTCAACCTAGAAACACCTATGATAACACTTATTTTGTTCGATGTTTACATTTTACGCTTTAAATATATATTTTGTATTTCACAGGATATCTCATCTCTATAACGTTTGTAATCGTACAATTTCGGAAATATCCGGAAAATTCGTGTGATTACGCGTCAATAGCTGGCAACTTCCCGGCATGTCTCCGGCAGTCATGCCCCGCGCCGCGCCTGCTACGGCCGCGCTCGCCACCGCCACGCTCGCGGTTCTCGCCGCGCTCATCGGTGAGTTCAAATTTCGAATTAAGAATCATTCGAACATGTATTCCGAATATTCATTTAGGTGATACTGGTGGTTTTGATTTTGAATGTGGTAATTTTATTGTGATTGGCTGTATCGAGCGATTATAGTTTTTTAGATTTTGATACGGATTGTTTTATATTTTCAGTGAAATATGACTTAAAGATATTTTATATTTATGGATTTACTTACGTAACAGGAAGTACCCATCATTAATTACTATTTTAAACATTTATTGAGCTCAATAATATGTCTATTTTAGTACATATTTCAAATGTGTACGATTTTGTAACACGATAAAATAAAACTAACCTTACAGAAACCGGCTTTAGGTTTTCAGTTTAAAATTAACTTTAATATTTCGTATCCAAATGTAGAAATGCCGACAATACTCGTGTAGACAATAAACGTTGAACCTTTCGCTCTACTTACTTATAACAACGACCTCTATAAAGGATTCCAAACATTGGAATTTATGAAATTGGAACTAAGTAGATTAAACGCAAAGTTACTAGTAATAATAAATTGTTTTGACGTCATTCTTCTTCAAAAAGGTAAGATAGTTTAATATTATGTTTAATTAATAATGTTTTTTTATTCAGGCTTTTATTAAAACTATCCGCATAATACAAAAATAGAACAAATTATTCTAAGTTGTCTGTTTTATAACCGCAGTAAAAACAAAGCTCGCTAAAAGAATAACTAGAGGCAAGTGAACCCATCTGCATAATAAATGCTGCATACAACTTGTCTAAATTGAAACCGGGAACAAACTTGAAGCGCAGCCCTAGATGATTACATTAAAAACGAAAGTTCGTTTGAAAATGGAACAACTACCTATATTGAATGAAGAAGGTTTTTTTGTTTTGTTTTTTTTACATTAAAAACTAAAGTTCGTTTGAATATGGAACAACTATATTGAATGAAGAAGGTTTTACTGTTTTGTTTTTTTATTTTTTATTTATGTAGGTCAGATGTCAGATCGGAGATTGTTTTGGCTACGAATACCGCAGTGCTTGGCACAATTGTTTTCATAACGCTATAAGAATGAATAGTAGTTCTCGGTATCGAATAGACCATTCCCTTTCTTCTCGTGGGTATCGTAAGGCGACTCTAAGATATAAACTGACCTATTATCCTTCCTATTACTTGGATTCGTGTGCTCCATCTTAGACCCTGTCTGCGCTTACCATCAGATGTGTTGTTATTATTAAATGTTGTTATTAGCGCAGAGAATGATGCTGCTTTTGGGCTATGATACCCACAGAATTGAGGAAGTGATCTTTGCCAAGAAACAAAGGGACAACTGCAGTTGTCGCAATCTATTAGGTCGGTTTTGACACCTGTCAAAATACTAGGAGTTGTGTCAACATTGGTAATATTATTAGTAATGTTGACACAATTACAACATTTTCTCGGAGATTGTCTTTCATTTGTTTTCAAAAAATAAAAGACAATCTCCTTTTTTGAAAACAATAAACAATCTCTTTTTTAAAAACAATGAAAAACGTGTCTTCTGGTTTTGTGTCAATTTTGGGAAACAAAAATAGGAAACGAATTTAATTGTTTTCTGTACTATTAACATTAAGGTCAGAGGGTCGTCTTAGGGGCATTAATATTAAATGTACTTTAGTGATGTCCCGAAACCCGGAATAATTTTCACGAAAAAAAATGTTGTCGTAAGGAAGTCTCCAGTTTTTGTCTCAGTTCTTTGAAGTTTAGGTAAATTAGCTCACCTTTTTCCGATCACTAATGTTGCATTCTTAATCATATCGCGGAGGAGTTGGGTTGAGTTTTGTTGTATTCTGAGTGAATTCACAATTAAAGCCCTTTTTATTATTTGTTACAAAAAATATTAGTTTAGTTGTTCTAAAGTTTTTAGTAATACTACAATACGAGTACCGCATTGGATACATATCTACCAGCCGTACGAGCACGGATCTTTTTATCGAGTCGACTCGAGAAATGTATCTATCCTAAACATTGACTTAGAATAAGTATGGACCTCGGGTCATCGCTCAAAAATGTCCGAACCGAAAGAGAGTTAAAACACGATAGATTTGAAAAGAGCTACAATTGCGCGCGTCTTTCTTCATTTGGGCGAACAAGCAGCTACACCTCAATGTCACATGTCAACAATGCCGTTCTGTGTAGTGAGATCGTGTAAAAACTACTCAAAAAAGTGAAAAAAGTTGATGGTGTATCATATTTTCAGTAGTTATATTATTGTTTTACAATTTTAAAGTATTATTTTGGTATGGAACATTGTATTTTACTTAAAATTGAATTAATTGCAAGAGCAAAACACACAATAATCCAACTAAACAAAGAGTATCTTATTTTCCTTCCTTTGTTTGACCAATTATGTCAACTTCATTTGGTTGGATTACCATAAGAAACTTGACATATTTGACAGAATTTAGAACAAAGATTCCAAAGAGTCGTTATTTTTACGCGATGTTTTTTTTGTATTGCGATTTTGAACCAATTGCAATTTGTTTTGTTCTATTCATTTAAACAAGTTATTTTTAAACTTGCATTGTATGCAAACATATTATGTACGAAAATATGTATGTTGTCCTTCCGTTTCAAAATTGTATTGGTTTTTCAGTCACTAGTCTTTGTAATGTGTTTTGATGACAATTAACCATGTCAGTTGTTTTATATAGCTTAGCGTCCTTTTACCTTTTGTAAATGTGAGAGCTTTGTGGACTTGCTAGATGCCTGGATACCTAGTTAATTTTTGACCATATTTTTCATTTTGTTTTTTTGTGTGGTTCCTGCTCTTAAGTCTACTTTGCTCTCTCATATCTAAGTCATAACTGTACCCACTCAAATTGTTAAAGATATGGATTTTAAAAGAGTAACCATGGAGTTTCTTGCCGGCTCTTCTCCATAGGAAACGACTAATTGGAACCGTGCACCTAAATTCGACTTTTCATAAGCGCCTGTAATGGTTTATGTGAAATAAAAACTTTTGATATTGATATTGATACTACCAAGTTTCCGATCGAGCTGAAATTTTGCAGGTAGGTATGTGCATATTAGATCATTAAAATGTCATTGCACTAATTTGATGATGGAGCCGAAGATTAGGGAGGCACAGGAACAAATGGTAGGCTCTTCGAGTTTCAGCTCATGTATTTTGTCATTATAAGCACTTTTCTTTACATAAATAATGACGTAGGTCCGATGGTAGGGCCGAAAAACGGGCTCTGGAACTTCCCAATGGCAAATACACATGACATTTGGGCTCGTTTGTTTAGTTATCATGAACTCTTTTAAATACACAAACCAAAAGATTGTTTCTTTCAAAAAAAAAAAATTGCCTCTGATTTAATTTCAGTTTTCCTCGAGATCAATTAGATGATGATGATGCTGACGCTGATGGTGATACTTCAGCAAAGGAAGCGAAATAGCGTTTTTGAAAATGATGATATTGTAATTTTGCAAGAAATATTCTGTGCTCTTTCAGTTGTATTAAATATTTAGCGATCGCAATAAATCTAACAAATAATAATAATGTTTTAAAAATTAAGGTTGCTCTATTACTCCTATGTTCTCCAAATTTTCGTTTAACATTAGATGAAGTTTCGAAATTTGAAAAATTGAGCAGTGCTGTCATGTTTTCGTATGGTAAAAATTGTTGCAAGCCAAATTAGGCATTATGATAACGACATAAGATTTCGTCCATCGTAAATGAGCTTGTTGGTATTTCTAAGTTTATAATATGTCAATTCAGGACACTTTTATCGTGAATTTTGTACTACACTCGTTGTCCATACTTATTCTAAGTCAATGATCCTAAACGTCAAATTTGACATAAGATATACAAGGTTAGTCGGAAAGGGGGTACTAATCCGAAGCCCACTTATAGTATCGCTGATGACTGTTTGAAAGCAAGTGTTAAAATTTCAAAAGTCAAAAAAAAAAAAAAAAGTTTTTTCCAAAATTCTTCATCCCTGCTTTAGTTACAAATTCAGAAAATGGTGCTTCTAATTCATGACCCCAAATATGACCCAAACTGTAAACACAGCTGGTCATTACTCGGGACAGATAGATTTTAGAGTTTTTTTTTGAGATTTTTGAACAACTTTTTCTCTTAAACTATTGACTTTTAGGAAAAGTTGTAGAACAAAAGTTATTCATTATTATGTGTACTTTAACACCCTTTCGGATTAGTACCCCCTTTCCGACTAACCTTGTAGATAAAACGACAACTACTGTCGTTTTATCAATAACTTATGTAAAATTCGACGTTTACAATAGATACATTTCTCGAATCGACTCGATAAAAAGATCCATGCTCGCGGGGCTGTTATGATATTTGTTGCGTAAATGCGCGATTTTAATGTGCCTAATTAAAATTGGGGCTTTCTTTAAGATAGATGGCGTGCATCTTCTGTCTCTACTTCTTTATTTGATGGTTTCACATAATACCACGCCTTATACCCCGAAGGGTTGGTTGTTTAAGTCCCATACAATAGGGGGCGACCCTATTGCCATCAACCGGGCACAAATCCAGACTCCGGGCTGCTACTGAGAAATTCCACACGGAAAAACTCTATAACACTTTGCCCGACCTGGGGATCGAACCCTGGACCTCACGCTCAGCAGTCGCGCTTGCGACCGCTAGACCAACGAGGCAGTTTTATGCAAACGCCAAATCCTTTATGTCGAGCGAACTGTAGATTTAACACATGATGAGAACATGACGATATTCTACAAGTTTCTTATCTTGTAAGGTGCTTCGAGACCCTTACAAAAATAACGAACAACGTCGTTACTTCTATTCGCAGAACAAATAAAATATAACAAATAAAGTATTCACGTTTTTCTACGTTCGAAATAGTTTGACACTTTGTCCTTAAAAGTTTATTTTGTGCTAGAGTTAGGAGTGACGTCAAGGTCGTGTTCGATTTTTGACTTTGTTGTGTAAAACAGTAGTTACCTAGTGTAAAATCCTAACAGCACATGTGACAGGTCGTTACAATACCACAACCATAGATAATACACTAAACAGGTGTAAACGAATTCGTATAATTCCTTCAAACCGCGTGATCTTCTGATGACAAATTGACCCTACAAGGGAAAACAAGGTTAAAAAAAAAACAATGTTGAAACATGGTGTTCTGTTTTTGAGTCAATTTAGCGCACCGAGTTAACTGACTGCGCGAAGCGATATCGCGTTAGGCGTGCCTTGTGCTTTATACGTAGTTTATTTACCTACGTTTCAAAACATTATTTGAAATACAAAAAAAATATGCGCAAAAAAAAACACTTCTTTTTAATTCAGAATACCGTCCTGGTTCTATACCGTCCTTATACCCGGTATAGAATCGTGGTGTTATTTCTTAGACCCCCAATAAAATTTAACCCCAATTAACGAAAGTATAACTACCCCTTTCATTCTGCTTCATCACCAAACCAAAAGAAGCGTGAAGTAAATAAATAAGCAGTTGTGATTAACGTTCAGTAGATGTAGGTCAGATTACCGATTCTCTTCGTAAACAAACTCGGCAGCGCCGGGATTATCTGCAAACCTGCAAACCTGTTCAGGCTTTAATCTCACCGCCGGAATTAAGCAGTTCTTTGATCAAAAAATAATGCTTTAGTAATTATTGAATAGACAACTCGTCTTGGTTTTGTTTTTAAATGTGCTCATCGAGGTGTTTTAGAGAGTATCAACGTCATATAATCTTATCCTGCGGAATAAATTCGTCATTTTGACAGATTTCCTATAGAAAAAATGTAAAATTTTTAAATTTTATCCTCGGATTTTACCTGACGTTGGTAAAATCACCCCTTAGATAAGTTTAGCGTATAATTGCGGTGGAAAAATCTATTTCATATTTTAAAATGATTTTTTATTTTTCATATGGGAATATTTAAAAACTTTCATATAAGCACTACACCAACATTCCTGCCAAACGTTTTTCATATATTATTGTGTAATATTGTCTGCAATATTGGAGTGTGTATCAGTGTATATCTGAATTATTTTAAGATAAAGTTATTAAAGAAATGGAACGCGATATAATCAATAAAATTCTTTGTGTCAATAAAGATTAAAGGTAAAAATATTTCCCAACACTGTGAACTAGATTTGGCCTTAAACTATGCAAGCCATTTTAGAACAATTTTATTTCAAAGATTTGATATTGCCAGTAAAGTCAGAGCCATTTATCTCGTCTCCCTCTTATCCCCCACTAATGTTATTTCACTCAATCTGTCTCACACGACAATGAAAGATAAATTAAGTGTATCCGCAGTTTTTCCCCCACTCATAAGATAGATACTTGGAAGTAGGTCACTGGGATTTGGGGGTAAAAGTCCGCAGCCCACCACTATTTATTTATTCAATGTACTTAGTAAATCTTATAGTTGTATTGTTTGTTTTCGTTTCATAATAAGGCCATTAGTTTTATTATTGCACACGTTTTTTTACGAACTATAGTTACACTGAAAAAAATGGACAAGAAAACGGTTATTTCAATTTATTTACACAAACAACATTTACATAATTACAAATATAGGTAAAATAAAGAAAAATATATCCTACATAACATAACATCACGCCTGTGTTCCCCGAAGGGTTGGGCAGAGGTGTATAGTACACCCACATTTCACCGTTTCGTTTAAGTCCCATGTAATAGGGGGCGAGCCTATTGCCATCAACCGGTCATAAATCCAGACTCCGGACTGCTACTGAGAAATTCTGCACGGAAAAGTTCAATAACACTTTGCCCGACCTGGGGATCGAACCCAAGACCTCACGCTCAGCAGTCGCGTTTGCGACCACTAGACCAACTAGGCAGTCTAAATATATCCTAATAAAACTATTGACGACACGTTTGGTGCAGTGGCTAAGCGATTGGCTTCTGCGCTACGGGTCGTGGGTTCGATTCCCACACGGAACAAAAATTTGTATGGCCTACAGATGGTTGTTTCGGGTCTGGGCGTTTGTTTGTGAGATTTGTGTCTGTAAACGCACCCACGATACAAGAGAAATCTTAGTGTGGGGCAACGCTTAAAAAAAAAAAAAAAAAAATAGGGCATCAAAATATTCCTCCGCATCGCTGCCGACTGGTAACGTGCCCAGAAGACTGGCAGCATTGTCACGTTAAGCAAAGCTAATCCTTTGACCAAAGTAGAGGCCAGCCTTTGGGTCACCGGAAGTTTCGACCAGCCGCCTAAATTCATATGTCGCCAAATTGTGTTTACTAGCAAACAAAGTTAGGTTATAATTAACAAATCGCTTAATTGCTGGTAGCTTATTGATTTGGTTACTAGTAGCACAAGTTATACAGGGTGTTAACGAATTCGTGTAATTCCTTCAAACCGAGTGATCTACTGGTGACACTGATTGACCCTGCATAGGTTTTTTTCAGAATGAACAAAAAAAAGTTTTCAAAAAATGAACCATGGTATTCTGTATCTGAGTAATTTTAGCGTCCCAAGTTAACTGACTGCGTGGAGTAATATCGCGCTAGTCGTGCCCGTCAGCTATGTCGCCGTGCCTTCATTCATTTATGCACGGCATCGAAATATTCTGTCACACAAAAAAAAATTTGGAAAAAAAAAAGTTTATTTTTATTTTCACTCAATCTAAATCCCGTGCGGGGTTAATCTATACCATTAATAGATCATGTGGTTTGAAGGAATTACACGAATTCGTTAACACCCTGTATAGTCACTTTTTGTATGTAGAGATCAACTTACGATAACATGGCATGTCCCTCCATAAATAAATAAATAAATTCGTTCAACGCAGATGTGTGCATTCCGCAACTGTAGACCAAACTTAAACAAAAACATGGATCTGTCGCTCGACAGATTTGACGTCGCTAATTAACAGTAAGTTGTTGGTGGTTGTTATGAGTTTAAAACCTTCGAATGTTGACTGTTACCCCAGGTTTTACTATGAATTAAGTAAATGCACAATACGGAAAACGGACAGGTTAAGGAAGGGTACTCACACGGTTCCTGCCGTCGTTGTCAGCCGTAGTAGGTGCACCTACAGTCTTGGGACGTCCCTTTCTGTGATAATTACACTCAAAAACAGACACTTCACTATTTTTATGGAGTTTTAGTTCGGAGCCGGTAATAGGCCGCCCTTTTGGGTTGTTGGAACGAATGAGAGAGAGTGATTGATGGATTGAATGTAAGAAGGATATTGGGTGAATGGAAAAGGAAGCGGAAGTGTATTGTGCAGTCGTTTCCATACTTTTTACATACTTTAACAGTAAGTACAGTAACTATGGTACCGTTTGGAGGTTTGTATGAATGACGCACGTGCGCCTTGTCGAGCGGTCACTGTAATTATGCACTAGTCGAGCATCTACTAAATATCAAACATGTCAAGTACTGTTAAACACAAACATGGTGACTTGTTGGCATATACACACACATTGAAAACAGATGTTGGTGGGGCGCGCCATGTTATCGTAGTTGATCTATAACAAATATCGTAAAAGTAAGGATACACGGCGACACATTACACTCGACAGTCAGTGTCGACACCGAGTGTTGTAGTGTGTACATCGCTGTCGCACTGAGTTGCGCATTAGCTCGGGTTTAATTTCAGTGTCGCGATTGCATTGTGTCGAATGTCAGTGTCACCGTGTATATGTAACCGTGTATATGTAACCGTGTATACAGGGTGTTAACGAATTCGTGTAATTCCTTCAAACCACGTGATCATCTGGTGACACTGATTAACCCTGCATAGGTTTTTTTCAGAATCAACGAAAAAAAGATTTCAAAAAATGAACCATGGTATTCTGTATCTGAGTAATTTTAGTGTCCCAAGTTAACTGACAGCGTGAAGCGATATCGCGCTAGTCGTGCCCATCAGCTGTATCGCCGTGCCTTCGTTAATTTATGCATGGCATCGAAATTTTCTATCACAAAAAAAAAACATTTGGAAAATAAAAAGTTTATTTTTAATCAATCTAAATCCCGTGCGGTGTTATTCTATGTCATTAATAGATCATGTGGTTTGAAGGAATTACACGAATTCGTTAACACCCTGTATGTAACCGTGTATATGTAACCGTGTATATGTAACCGTGTATATGTAACCGTGTATATGTAACCGTGTATATTGTGTTACTTTTCTAAAACAGTTTCTTCAGTGTATCATATAAAATAATCTGCCCATTACTGTACCACTGCTGGGCACGGGTCTCTTCTCAGAATGAGAAGGATTTAGGCCTCAGTCCACCACGTTGGCCTGGTGCGGGTTGTCGTACTACACACACCATCGAGAACTTTATGGAGCTTTCTCAGGTGTACAGGTTTCCTCACGATGCTTCCCTTCACCGTTAACGCAAATGATAATCAAATTCTGATCTGCACATGAATTCGAAAAGTCTGAGGGATCGAACTCGGACTCTCCTACATGGAAGGCAACCGTTCAACCATTAGTGCTCAATCAGACTGCACAAGCGGGTGCAGGGGCGGGCGGGCGCTTGGGTCTTGGTGTCTGTGTGTTCACAGTAGTGCCGAACGAGCTATCGTACGGCGGGTGAATCAAAATGGTTTAGAACGACACGCGCAGTCACCTAACAGACGCTATATCACTGTGAACGATACGAGCGGTCTGAGCCATTAGAAACACCCGCGCCACCCGCGCCCTCCTCATGCAGACGCGCGGCTCGCGGGAGCACTGTGAATGCAACTGGCGTCTACATGGTTACGTATCATAATACCTACGTTTATTCTAACTATTTTCAACTTAACTACGGTTGATTCACATATGATCATAACGCATAATGGTCGACTCAACTACAGTTTAACTTACCTAATCTTGATTAAACTAAAATTAATTGCACTAACGAACGATTCAACTATGTATGAAATACCTAATGGACGACTCGCCTACAGTTTATTAATAATGATAATTAGACAATGGTGAAAACATTTCTGCGAGCAACTTGGAAATAGCGCTCGCCGGCCGCTGCCGCGGCACCGCTCGCTTCGCTCGCTCGGCTCGCGCGCGGTTGGTCACAGTTCTAACCTAACCTAACCTATTTCACTCAGTTCAAAATTATGAATCATACAATCTGCCTGCGACTAGATAATTAGACAATGGTAAAAACATTTCTGCGGCAGATTGTATGATTCGTCATTTTGAACTGGGTGAAATAGGTTAGGTTAGGTTAGAACTGTGACAAACCGCGCGCGAGCCGAGCGAGCGAAGCGAGCGGTGCCGCGGCAGCGGCCGGCGAGCGCTACTTCCAAGTTGCTCGCAGAAATGTTGTCACATACACAAAATCACCAGTAAGACAAACACAAGACCACAGATAAATCAACAGTAGGTGAATCGTCCGTTAGTTTAATCAACGTTAGGTGAATTAATTGTAGTCGAATAAACCGTAGATGAATTCTCCATTATGGATTTCGTCCATTAGTTATTACAAAAATAGGTGAAACGATCTTTAGGTGTTTTAAACGGTAGGTCTTTTGATCGTAGTTAAGTTGAAAATAGTTAGAATAAACGTAGGTATTATGATACGTAACCGTCTACATACATTTTGATTTACACGCACCCGCGCCCGCCTCCACTCTGAAAGAGTACGGTACTTAGGCTATCACTGCTTAGTTATATTATATGCAGCTAAAATATAATTGCATTCGGACGTTGTAAGACAGTTTTGTTGGTGCGCTAAAGCTAAAGCTCCCCCATCAAATGTTGATAAAATAAACCTGGTAAAACCTGGTGATGACAAGTCGATAGAGTATTTAAAAAACAGGAACGTTAAACGGTGATTGTCCAGCAGTTCCACAGCAGCAAAGCGAGGAGGCATGTAGGTACGATCAACAGCAAAATTTGATAATTATTTCTGAACTTTACAATAAAGAGTATGTTAAATTAAATAAAATAAATTAAAACACCTGAATACAAAGGATTTTATACAGGTAACTAGCATTATCCAGTTGTAATATAAACTTGTATTAACTCAAGTAGTTCTTTTTTTCTAACTAGATGGCGTTGGCGTCGAATTAGAAGTCGCTATGGTTTCGTTACCGCGGTTTGGATAGGTAGCCGCCTGAACCGATTTACCCATTCAAAAAACCTAGGCTCTGCCTACAAGCTTCGAGAGCCTAGGTTTTTTTTAATGAAATATATGAAAGTGCATATTGCACTAATAGTGACGATAGCTTTTATGTAGTGGTGGGTCGCTGTCAAATTTTTGACGGACGAAACCCAACTGTTTTCCCGACGACGAAAACGGTTGGAGAAAACGGTCGTCGTTGCAACTGGTTTTGACGACGCCTTAAAAGACGAAACTTATCCAACATGGAATAGAATTGCGTTTTCGAGGTTTTCGTTGAGTGAAATAGTTGCAGTTTCTTAGTTCGTTTGCGTTTTCGAGGTTTTTGTTGAGTGAAATAGTTGCAGTTTCTTAGTTCGTTTGCGTTTTCGAGGTTTTCATTGAGTGAAATAGTTGCAGTTTCTTAGTTCTTACACTATCCAGTTATCAACGATTTGAAATGTATGAAATGCTTAACTAACTTAATTTTTCGTGGCATAAATGGCATTTAGCTTTTTTATTTTCATTGTCTTTATCGAAATGCGACCATAAAACACTACAATTCTTTCGTGCCGCCGACATTATGATCGGGTTTTATTAAAATTATTATAAGAACTTAGTTACTAATTTTTAACACAATATGTACGCACGACTACAGATCAAGCTACACATTTCCAGTATAAGCTGATCTCGCATTGTATAGGATTTTCTTACAGTGAGAGGTCAGTGTAAACTGGAAATATATAGCTTGATGTGTAGCTGTGTGTACACTACACGCTCTTCAACACTCCACATAAATATTTCCAGAATCATTAACAATTTAATACTATTTGCAAACAAAACAACAATAAAAAAATAATTACTAAAGCTCTCTTTGCCCGTGCTCAATGTTATCAATAACAACAACAACTGACTGGCCTAAAAAAATGTAAACAAATAGGTATGCAATATAATATCCACGCGACGCGCTCACCGGCTCGAATTCCAGGAAATTTAGCAATCATCCCTTTATTGTTAATGAAAGTCGACTTTGAACTTTAAGTCAACGACTATAAGGTTGCACGGGTTTGACCGTCGCATCAGTTACGACAGCATTGACAACTGGTAATATATTATCGACTGTATTTCATTGACAAAAAGTTCACTTTTTATTGTAAGGACTGCTTTGTAAACGAACGCGGAACGAGAGACGACGACGCCGACGACGCGACGGACGAGTCATGACGAGTGTGATAGATAGTTGAACCATTGCGTTTTAGACTGTATTTACTTAGCTATAAAGTAAAAATTCGCATCACACAATTCGAAGACTGATTCGCGCAACGAAGACTGCTTTTTTTTTTAAAAAAAAACTTTGCCCCACACTAAGATTTCTCTTGTATCGTGGGTGCGTTTACAGACATAAATCTCACAAACAAACGCCCAGACCCGAAACAACTATCTGTAGGCCATACAAATTTTTGTTCCGTGTGGGAATCGAACCCACGACCCGTGGCGCAGAAGCCAATCGCTTAGCCACTGCACCAAACGTGTCGTCAACTCTCGTCGCTTTGACAAGGAACTAAAAACGGTTCTATCGTCGCAGAACAGAAAAAGGTCCTTAACCCTGAACTAACATCGTTGTTTTTTGTTACACAACTGACATCGCGGGGTATAAATGCACCCCAAAAAGAAAATTTAAAAAAAATACATAGTAGATAAAAATGCCTTATACTTATTATTCTCGTGTATTAAGGGTCTATCTAGTAACATTTACAATTAAAAGAAACAACATTTTCATAAGTAAAAATACTTTAATTACAGAAAACAAAAAAACACTACTTTTATCTATTTTGACTCTTAGCCTTACAAACAGTCTTCTATGAAAATCTTAAAAGTAATAGTAAGAATGACAAAACTTATACTAATCAATCACAGATAAGTTGGTTTATACTAATAAATCACTAAAAATTCAAAATTAAAATTTCTACTTATACAATCAAAAAACGAAAATGAACCTCTTTTTTCCAACAAAAATATTAACTCTCTGAGCTTCTATTTAAAAGAAACACTTCTTGTCTCTATTTTTTTTTTTCTAAACATGAATGACATTCAATTTCACCCACAAAATGCTTCTTGCATACAAATTTTTATTTATTTTAATTTTTAAATTATTTTTTCATTAAAATTTTTACGCTTTCGAAATTACGCATCGGTTCCACTAAATCCGGCTCTTCTTAATTTTCAATGTCGTCCAGGATGTTGGCAACTTGTTCATCTGAAAGAAACTTGTCCATATTGCACCAGTGCTGAAAAAATAAAATAAATTACTAATGTTGTAAAAAAAAAATAACAGACGTAATTAACACCGTGGGGTGTAAACTTACCCCATGTACCTGTACAGCGCAAACGGATGATTTCTACGCGCCACGCTTCCTTGAGGTTCAAGAGCACACACTGCACTGAGAATACTTAAAAGGAGAAGTTGCTAGATTCGCTGGAAAAGGAAATATTTTTCTTTTTTTGCGGCTGGGGTGAAAATCTACCCCACAATGTCAGTTAAGGGTTAAAAACGGTTCGTCTTTGCAACGCTCACCCCTACTTTTATGAAACTTATAAACCTAAATAACGTGAAACTGACGAAGATGATATCGTGATGCAACTCTCTGCCAGACATAATATACTGGATTTCAATTTTAATAATGTACTTTAAAAATAATAGTTCAGAACTTCCCACTTTTAAGTCTTCGCTTTAAAAATAATAGTAGCAATTTAATTTTAATACTTTTTGAATTCGGGTTGTATGAGCAACAATATAATTCAATCATGATTTGCACGACACGGTGGCGCCATCAGTCTATGAACGTTATTGTTATTTTCCTCAGAAACAGTACTTTTTTTCTAGATGAAAGATACCCTATGTCCGTTTCTGTACACCTGACAACTTAGGTATACCTATGTAAAATTTCAGAATGATCGGTTCTGTGGTTTAGGCGTGAAAAGGTAACAAACAAACAAACTTACTTTCGCATTTATAATATTAGTTAGGATATTTATAGTATCGATATAAAGAAAAAAAATAACCCTTGAAATGTGGGACGCACACACGGGTGTTCATACGTGTTGGGGTCCACGTGTGGGTATGACACATATAAACAAATATGGCGGGAATTTGCGCACTTTTAGGGCTACAAGGGCGACGTTGAAATATTAAAAAAGTTAAGGAATTGACTTTTTATAAACACATTTAATGGCTAGATTTATGAGGTAAAATTTTGTTCATGGTAACTTTGAAACTGGAAAACGATAAAACTTTTTTTTTCTGAACAATCATAAACTTTTTTGTTTTGTTTGTTCTTCTTTTATCATGATACTATTATTTAAACAGTTATCTATACTATCATTATTTGTTAACAAACATAATTATAATTGGCACATTTTAATTCATGAAACAACTTTGAATCTTTGAGCAATCATTACTTACTTTTGTTGCTGAGTAGATGAAAAAAGTGTGTCAATGTTTTTGCTAATGATTAATTTAAAATCCGCGGGTTAATTAAAAGTCCTACTCATCCCATAGCCGTATAAAGAGGAAGCTCAAAGACAGAACTCCAAGCCACTTAAAAGTTGATTCCTCTACGTACCAGTAGTAAATTTCTCAAGTGGGGTCGTTGTTGAAACTCCATTATGGCGGTATAAAATGCGAATATACAGCTTCTGGGTTCTTGACAATTAAAATAATACCGTTAAAACAACTTCTAGAGATGTCCAATTAAATTTTAATTAAATAAACCTTTTCCTTGTACTTATACGTCTTTGCAGGCTCTATTCAAAATCTGTAAGTAGGTACGACATTATGATTCACTATCCCATCGAAAATGGCTTTGATGCCAGGAAAAAGAAAAATAGAATGTAAATTAAATACACTTTTTCATATTTGAAGTACTTAGTACAAAATGAAATGACTTACAAAAATTAAGCACGCACTGCATAGCTAACATCTGAACATTTTTTTTTTGTTATTTTTGATAAGTTACGGTTTGTTTACTTACGTGCACTTTTCGGGAGTTGCCGACAAGTTTCGGACCCAAACGGAGCCCTTAATCATGAGCTGAACACTCTCAGTTCGGGTAGGTTCAGTTAGGGAAGCCGGAGGGCGCGCGACGATCTCCAGCCACCGTAGTTTGTGGCCTGCGGGCGGCGAGTAAAGGGACCAGTCGCCCGACCAGTAACAGGCCGAGAAGGCGGCGCGCAGTGTTCCGCGCGCGTCTCTCAGGAGGACGTGGGGCTATGCCCCACAGTAGAAGAGGTCTGCCAGGGGCTGGCAGACCGAGGCCTGCTGGGGTTGCGGTGCATGCAGCTGCGAATGCCGCGACCCCGGCCAAGGGTCAGGAGAAGGAACACCGTGGGTTTTTAGCCGGTAAGAGTCCGGCATACCCCTTCGCCCTCCCCGGGCGAAGGGAATCCAGGAGGAGATTCCAATGAATAAAAAATTTAAAAAAGGTTTAGTTAGGGAAGTTCAGCTCGCGACACCGCCGCGTGTTCAGCTCATGATTAAGGGCGACGTTTGGGTCTGACACCAGTCGGACAATCCCGAAAAATGCACGTGAGTAAACCGTAACTAATCATAAATATGAATATGGCTCACGAAAGTTATAGCACAATTGAGGAGGTAAGGAACAAAAGGTGTTAATTTCACTTTTCATTTTTGTTCAGATATCAGAAAAGACTTTTTACGAGTTGGCCTGTTTGACTTGTAAATGTCACTTTTTGATCAGAATGCGACTTGGAGATGCTATTTTGTCTAAGAAAACTGCACTTTTTGAACCAAATCTATTCAGAAATTGATAAAATGTAAGGCTTTGAGTCCAATGACAAAAAAAAGGGGTTGAGCCGAACGTGAAATTAACACCTTTTGTTCCTTACCACCTCAATTATTGTTTTTGTTGTATTTTCGAAATAAGTACTTTTTAAAATAGAATGTATTCATAGCGCTCTAAAACGTCAAACGTGAAACAAAAATAATAAATATGGAAGGTCAATTGTGTGGAGAAAGAATGTTATGGTAGGTAAGTTACAACACTATTTTGGCAAGGTATTAAGTGTGCCATGACCTAGAAACACTGTTCGTAGTAACCCATTGTCCTCTTTTGTCTAGGATGACAAACAACTTATTATTTCTCCTACACATTACGCAACGGTAGAAGTTGTAGACATTATGACTCCTTGTATTATCGTTGACGTGTGACCCACGTTGTACCTCACTGTTCAAGTTCAATCTAAAGAGGTTAATTTGTTTATTTATACAAAAGGCACATTAAATACTTATTTATAAATGAACTAGCTTTTGCCCGCAGCTTCGCTTGCGTGAAATTTTGAACCCGTTAAGTGACGATTTTCCATACAAACTTTCATCCCCTATTTAACTCCCTTAGGGGTTGAATTTCGAAAAGTCCTTCCTTATTCCTTGTCTACATTATAAAAGGAACGTCTGTGCAAAATTTCAGCTTTCTAGGTCCAAGGGTTTGGGCTTTGGGCTGGGCGTTGTTGAGTCAGTCAATCAGTCAGTCAGGACTTTTCTTTTTATTTATACATATAGATGAATATACTGATATACATATTCACAGGTATGGACCTGTGTAAATGAGACATTTACTGTGTTAATGCACATTTCACAGTGGAACAAATAGACTAAAAATATTGCCATTTAGTTATTAATAGTATTTTGGTAATTGTAATTGAAATTGCACAAAAAAAACATGCCAAAATTGTAAAACTATGTAGTGAGTGATTATAATAAAGCATATTTAGCCGGACTCTTACCAGCTAAAAACCGACGGTGTTTCTTCTGACCTCTGGCCGGGGTCGCGGGATTCGCAGCTGCATGCACCGCAACCTCGTCGCGCGCCAACCGGTTCCCGGTGCATCTGGCGCGGGAAGGGAAAGTGGCAGCCGCCTCTCTCTCCACTCCCTCTGATCGCCATCAACTCCTCGCAAAAGGAGGCGTCGGCTTCCCATAGATTCTCGCCTCCGACCACGGACAGAACTACGACCGGAAGCGAGAGGTGTATAGTCAGCCCATAGACGACACTGCATCAGACAAACGAGAACCATAGATCCATGAGTCTCATGACATTCAGACTGTTTACGTAATCAAATTAAAAAGTCCAGCGTTTATTTACAAGCAGTATTGCATTAGTTAGTAATTGAATTTACGTAAGATTCTTTGTTCAATTGGATTATAGTATACAGATAGATTTGCTGCGACATCTTGGGACATGCAAAGGACTTTTCATGGACACTGTTATTTATAACTTTATAAAGTGTTAGTGAGAAAGTGGGTACGAATCCGAAAGGAACCATATTAACCTGTGTAGTACTGTAACTATAGACACAATAGATAAACAATGGCGGCCGTACCGTTTTCGGTACACTTGGCGAGTGACATTAATGATTTATCTTTCGTTCTAAAACTTTTCGGCAGTTTTCTCGTGGTCCTACTATTTTGTCCTACTAGTAGGACCACGAGGGAGACCAATTTCTGTTCGTCCTACTATGACATATTAGAGCTGTTATAATTTATTTATATAATATAATTAATACCTTTGACACTACTAATAAAAGGAAGAAAAAAAAATTGTCATTTGTTACAAACTAAAAATATGCTCCTATTATAAATATAGAAAAGACTTTGTTGCACACCACACATAAAACAATTACAAATATACCAATAGGCCATTTCTTAGAGAAAATGAGAGAATAGGAGCATATTTTTAGTTTGTTACAAATGACTGTTTTTTTCTTCATTTTATTACTAGTGTCAAAGGTATTAATTATATGCATACAGGTGGTATAAATAAATTATAACAGCTCTAATATGTCATAGTAGGACGAACAGAAACTGGTCTCCCTCGTGGTCGTACCCCAAAAGTAGGGTTGCCAGATGGAAAAATGAAAAAAGAGCAGGTTAGTGCTACTTACTTCGCAAAAAAGAAGGATTTAGAAAAAAAGGAGGACATACCTAAATGAAAAGATACATATTTTTATGTTTTATTTGTTACGTTACCGTATAAAGAATATCAAATATTAAAAAAAAAACAAAACGGTTAGCTATTTTACGATTTTTTATGATGTCGTTTACGTTTTTTCGATAGCAGTCTCCTTACAGCTGTAATTTACGAAATGACCGAGCTGTTAGGACTCAGCTTTGGGTAAACACTCTACCTATTTACAAAACAGATCGTCAAGAGATATTTTTTCTTCAGTTCTTCTCCATAGGACCAAGCACTTATTGTTAACCTTTCTAAAGCACCGTAATCTAATATCTCGTATACTTTGATACTCGCAGTTCATACTTTGATCTGTTTATACGACCTATTAATCTATCACTAGATAGTAATAGTGTAAATATATTTTAACACAATTATAACTATAACTTCACGCCTATCTTCCCCGAAGGATTGTGCAGAGGTGTATAGTACTCTCTCATTTCACCGTTATGTTGAAGTCCCATATAATAGGGCGAGTCTATTGCCACCAACCGGCCACAAATCTAGACTCCGGACTACTACTGTAGTATTGGGTAGGACATGACTTGAAAAAGAGTTTGTAAGAGTAGCCTCATTTTTGCTCTGAGCCAGTACAATGTACTACTTCAAATGAGGCGAGGCGTACTGAAGCTCGGTGATACGATTGAAGTAGCGAGTACGAATATGACATTTGACGTTACTGCGGCGAGTCGAGTCGCGGTCGCGTAATGTCCACTGACATTGACACACTGACAATGACGTGCTATTGTAGCATGTGCCTCGTTCCCTCTCTGTCTCACCCTACAGTTTACTTACCGAGAGTAACGAGTAATGCGACTACCGCGACATAAAAGTTGAAGTAGTACACTTTTAAATGTTGAGCCGCTCTTACATTTTGACGTCATGTACGGGACAAATGTACTGCCTCTTGTATGTCCTACTCAACACTATACTACTGAGAAATTACACTTGGAAAAACCCAATAACACTTTGCTCGACTTGGCGATCGAACGTCACGCTCAGCAGTCGCGCTTGCGACCACTAGATCGACGAGCTCGTCATAATATCAATTATACAATAATACAGGGTGTCCCAAAAAGTAGTGTCAAGTCCAGAGATACTTAGAGCACCCTTACAGGTAGGTACCCAAATCACCCCCGTGTATGTTCCGCGATTTGGTGTAGTCTTCGAGTTATGATTTCTTTTCATGTTTTAAACAAACTCTGATTTTAATGATATTTTTGATCATAGCGACGTGATAAGCTACTAATTAAACACTAATAGCCATTTTATTAAGGCGTTTCCCCCAACGAAAGTGGCGCCACTTCAAAAAAAAGCATTATTTCTGTCAACACACAACATATTGAAATTTTGTACGTACAACATTTTGGTCAAGTGTTGTAGAAATTTTCGAACACCAAATATCAACACAGTTTTAGCAAAATTACCAAAAACGGTCATTTTTAGCATTCATTTACTAAAACTTCTAACCTAGGATGTCAAGTGTTGTTTTTTGGTGTTCGAAAATTTCTACAATACTTGACTAAAATGTTGTAAGTACTAGTCGCGCGCAGAAGGTTTGCCGATGACTGCCCCTCCCACTACACCGACCGCTACCCGCGCTCGTCTGGCATACCTACTAATGCCAGACGAGCGCGGGTAGCGGTCGGTGTAGTGGGAGGGGCAGTCATCGGCAAACCTTCTGCGCGCGACTTATACGTACGAAATTTCAATATGTCGAGTGTTGACAGAAATAATGCTTTTTATATGATGGACGGATATATTTTGTGATATTGTCTTACTATATCATATGCTTTAAACACTTCTACCAATATGTTGTGTAAGATAAAAGATTTAGTATGACATCCACATCCAATAAAATTTCAAATACATTTACGAGTTGCTAACAGATAAACGACCACTGTAATAAAATTATTAATATGAAGAAGTGTGCTCTTCGTTTTATTACATGAAAGCTATTAATATTACTCGTTTGTTGATAGAAGCTATGAAAATATGATTTATCAAATCATCATTTTGTCGATAAATTGTTTTATCGGTTTCTATGATACGATATCAAACGCTTTCACCCTGCGCACATGACTTAAATAATAAAAATAAATGCTACACAGAATCGTTTTTCTTCTATCGTGTCGGCACGAGCTATACAAGAATAGTTCATGCCGTGGCGTGGTGAAAAGATTAGTCAGTCAGCAAGGTTGGTAGCGGGGCTGACTGCCCAGGGTGCGCCGGACGTACTTAAGTATCGTCACTCGAGGAGGCTCTTTTCATGCACCCCACAGAATCGATGATCGATCGCAAGCAAACCGAAGCTGAACCGTCCATTCAAATTCCGTTTTCAAAAGTTGATAAATTGTTTGACAAAAGTTTTTTCTTATTATTTGACGTGGTCGCGTTTGACCTTAATCGCACCTGGGTCCTAATTCTCCTAAAATAAATCTTGATAAATCACAACCGAACCAAGGCCGAACCGTTCATTCAGACAGTTCTCAATTTCAAAAGCTGTCTTATTGTTTGACACAAAAAACAAAATCAATCATTTTGAAAGTTTTCGAAAACAAAAACTTACTGACGGTTGTGGTTCGATTGCGTTTGGCAACAATTTATTTTAGGAGAATTAGGCCCCTGGTGGTAAGCGCAGACAGGGTCTAAGATGGAGCACACGAATCCTAGTAACAGATATAGAAGAGTTCCTCTATACCCCTCTGGCTCTCACATACACACAATGGAACACAGTAAACTACTTGGCGCCGGACTTTAATGTTAGGTTCGTAGCTAGCCATCGGACCGTATAGATCCTACCACTATGCGTGCTGTGTTTTGTATAATCTTAGTTTTAGGAAGTTTTATATTCTATCCCGTCCTCACACTCGAGTTTTCGTACTGGAGTTGTGTTAATGAAAATTGACTGACGGATGTGGTTCGTTTGCAGTTTTGCAGCAGTTTTGTTAGTAGAATATGCCCCCAGGATTGCCAATATTCTGTATGACTATTACATACTTCCAGGCTCGGATCAAATATACAAGGTTAATCAGAAAGGGGGTACTAATCCGAAAGAGTTTTAAAGTACCCATAATAATGCATACTTCTGTTCTACCACTTTACCCCAAAAGTCAATAGTTTAAGAAAATTAGCTGTTAAACTATGTTGTAAAAGTACGCTACTATCCTCAGCTATGATCAGCTGTGTTTACATTTTAGGTCATATTTGGGGTCACGGATTAGAAGCTCCATTTTCTGGTTCGTAACTAAAGCATGGATGAAGAATATAAATCATTTTGCATGGCAAAAATTATTGAATTTTGAAAGAACACTTGCTTTAAAACATTCATCAGTGATACTTTATGTGTGAGTACCGGGGTTTCCGACTAACCTTGTACATTTGGGTCGTCATCCAAATCTCATACAATTCGTTTTGTTTGCTCGAACTCCTGGACGCGGCAGGCGGATGCTACGTCACTACGCTATTTCCGGCGTCATTATTACTTGCTGTCACTATACTGCTCTAAACTTAAGCATCGCTACTAACATGTTTGAAATTAGCCAACATAACTTAGAACTGCTTAAAGGTCTGTCGAACGAAGACAAGTGCACAACGAATATTGCGCATTCATGAAAAGATTGATTGAGCACCAGCGGTTTCACCCACGTGTAAAGTTTATAATTTTCTGAGAAAGAAAGTACCCTATGTTCGTCTCCAGCTACCATCTAACTCTCTACTAAAAAAATCTTTGAAATCGATTTGGTAGATTAGTCATAAAAGCGAAGTAGACAGACAGACAGAATAATTTTACATTTATATCAGGAGGCTAACTCTACTAATACCGGTAGCGGCCCGACCAACGGTCCGGGTCGTCAGTGCCATTGTTTATCTATTGTGTCTATAATTACAGTACTACACAGGACAGATTGAGTACTGTAATTATAGACGCAACAGATAAACAATGGCACTGACGATCCGGATCGTCGGTCGGGACGTTAGCGGTTAACATAGTGGCTGTGCAGAAATGGGTAGGCGTTATGTTTAAGTCCCATGTAATAGAGGGCGAGCCTATTGCCATCAATCGGGCACAAATCTAGACTCCGGGCTGCTACTGAGAAATTCCTCACGGAAAAACCCAATAACACTTTGCCCGACTTTGGAGATCAAACCACGGACCTCATGCTCAGCAGTCGACCACTAGACCGACAAGTTATTAATTTTATATAAGTTATTAATTTGTCGACAAGGCAGTCGACAAATTAATAACAAAGTTGATCAAAATTGCAATCGAACCGCAGCTGAAGTACATCCGATAGACCGTAATCTACAAAAAAAAAACTCTGAAAAAAATTATCAACAAAACTTGTTTTGTTTCATAATTGGCCAAATTTTGTTTACAAGCAAACAAAGTTTGATTATAATTAGCAATCCGCTTGTTTACTGGTAGCTTATTGATTTGGTTACTAATAGCAAGCTATGTAGTCACTTTTTTATGTAACTAATATTGTAATATTGTGTTACTCTTAACAAAACAGTTCAGTGTATTCAAACGCCGTGGTTCAACTGCGGTTCGATAGCCTTTAAACAATTTTAGTAAAATTAGGCTCCACCGAAGATGCATAAAAGTGAAAGAACCAAAGAAGTATGTAAACATCATAGAACACGACATTCCCCCTACGGAAAGACGTGATGTTGTTATGTAAATATTTCGAATGTCCTTGCAAAATGAAAAAGGATTCATCTTGCTAAAAGAAACAGCGTGAAATGTAGCCATTGTTTTAGTAGGCAGGATGCCAACGTTCTGTTTCTACGTATGCGACAATTTCACTACACTCTCAATGAATTTGCGCTGCTCTGAAACAGAATAGCCGCATAGACTTTTAAGCCATCCGCTACCAGGCACACAGCACCTGTAAAGAACTATGCTGTATAGTAATGCTAAGGGAGAATTCACACTTACCAGAAAAACAGGTGCCCGTGTTTTTGCCGATGTATTTTGTATCGAATTTCATTACGCCAACAACGATTCGCCGACGTAATCTTTGCCGAAGCAATTTTCACCCTAATTTGTTTTCGCCGAATGATTATTAGTCACCATAATTATTTGGCCAAAAAAACATTCAGAAATTTTGTTTTAGCCGAATACTTATTTGGCTATTGTTTAATTTGCCAAATAAGTATTCGCACAACATTATTTTTACACAGCGGAATGCAATGTTATTCCGACTCAGCATACCCCGACCACACGTGGTCAGACTCTGTCCTACCCCTAGAGTGTTATTAAAAAAGCGTGAAGCCAGAAGCTCGTGAAGGAGGTCCTGAGTGGAACGAGTGCACGAGGCCGAAGCGCAGCGAGTGGGGGACGTGGTGAGCGAAACGAATCGGCGTAGCGCTTGCTTGCTTGCATTCTTGCTTGCATGATGGGAAAATGAGCCATCTAACAAATGTAAAGTAGCCAATAATACAGTTGACTGATGAAACAGTGGCCAGCAGACTAGTCGGGCGGCGTAACAAAAAGTTACAAATCATAATTAGGGACTTTAATCATTCGGCGTTTTAATTATTCGGCGAAATGAAAAGTGGCGAAAGTTTGTCGGCCAGATAAGAATTGGCTAATATTATTTCGATATTCCAACAGAGAACCCAGAAAAACACCACATCGCAGCGAAAAAAGTGGGAAGCAGTGGTTACGTCTCGTGTAGTGCCAGAATAGCACTACCCCATCTCTTTCCGTGGGTGTCGTAAAAGGTTACTGATGGGCAGCAGCGTTTTCTAAAGGTGCTCTTAAACGGGCCAGTTTTTTGCCAATTTCTTACTGTAATTGTATAGCCGCCAAGTTGCCGATTATATCGCTCAACACAGTGCAACAATTGCTGCAATCTTGCAGTGTAGCCCGGCGATATTGCCAAGATATTTCATAGTAGTCGCAAGTATTCAATGTCTAGCCGGCTAGATTGCAAATGATTTATGCCGCTTTGACTTCACTGCAATATCATCTTTGCTCTGATGTATAGGTGCATCTCTTTTCCCTCGCTCGCCTTCCCCTGCCTTGTCTTGTCGCTGCCGCCGCTGTCTCCTCGCAACTGCTGAGATCTAGCCTCAATATAGCTCCGCATGTACAAACAAAATTCCTCAGCAATGCAGTTGCAGAATCTTGCTGTACTACACTTGGCAATGTATTGCACACTGAAATTGCAGCAAGGGTATACGTTGCAAATATATTGAGCTATATTGGTTAATTAAATTGCCAATAAGATACAATTTTTGTAGCCCGTTTACAGGCCTCTTAAGTACTTTAACAACCATACTGCGATCGCCAACCCACCTGCCAAGCGTGGTGATTACGGCAAACCCTCCCTTTCGGAGGAGGCCTATGTCCAGCAGTGGACGTCTTTCGGCTGAATGATGATGAGTGGTTACGTGTGGATAGTGTCACTGCAGCTTCTTGCAGTTGTGTTGTAGTTGCGAGGTGGCTGGCCAGTAGTGCGCGGTGTCGCTGGTGGTTGAATTCGGCGACAAAATGTGATCCGTGTGAATAGGGCTTGTTGTGGGGGTGCATGAAAAGAGCCTCCACGAGTGACGATACTTAAGTACGTCCGGCGCACCCTGGGCAGTCAGCCCCGCTACCAACCTTGCTGACTGGCTAATCTTTTCACCACAGCATGAGCTATTGTCGTATAGCTCATGCTGACACGAGAGAAGAAGGGCTTGTCCACATCTCCACGTCACGACGTCGTCAACGTGGAACGGTGCGGTAACGTGCCACGGTGCGTTGACATAACGTGCAAATTTAAGTTACCGTATCGTAAAAATGCACACCAGAATCATTGTTAGATTTATCGTTGACCATGTAGATCCTGAATTTTAATAAGAGAAACAGTAAGGTATGGTTTTAAAGCATCGGAGCACATAGACGGCGACTAACTCGCGGGCGTGGAGAGCGCAGGCGGGCCGCATATATACGTATGCGCTTGCGGCTAGAGGCGGAACGTGTTACGATACGTTAACGCTTGCACGTTATGTCAACGCACCGTGCCGCGTTACCGCACCGTTCTACGTTGACGACGTCGTGATGTGGAGATATGGACAGGCTCAATTTACATCGCCACGGAATGGAATGGAAGCGGCAAATTCGCCTCATGTCGCTAGAATGCGCGGGAATGCTCGAGAATTCCCGCGCATTCCAGCGAATCATCATCATAAACGCTTGACACCGCACTACTACTGTGACCGTCCCGACCGACTCCCCGTTCGCGCCACTTCCCGCGGACTCCACAGATGGCGCCGACTAGCTAGGGAAATTCTCGAGAATGCGCGAGGATTCCCCGGAAGACGCGCGACCTTTTTTTGGCTCGTATTTAGTGTGTACTTTATACAATTGACACAAAGTTCATTACGCTATGTACAATTTCGTTGCAAAAAATCGCTTCTATTCCATTCCACGGCAGAGTAAATTGAGCCTAATACATCACACAAATCTCGATATCTCTACATAGGAACCCATTTATTATCCTCAAGCAAATCGCATCAATAATTCTTCAGTTCCGTTCGCTTCATTCGATCCCGCACACATAGATACACAGTTGGTATCTTCTGGAACAATCCACGACAAACCATTGCTGAGATAGATTTATGGGACCGAGGTCATGCGAGCCGAACCATTCTGTATCGCATGAACGATATATGTCTGTTCGGTAGCGTACATGACGTATTGGAATTTAGTAATGTACGATTTCCACTAACCGGGCCACGCAGGAGCGCAGCGAGCGTCGCAGCGGATGCTTGAGCATGCGCCCGTAGCCGACCGTGTCCGTCCGACGGCCACAATCTGCTGGAACCCGGGCGCATGCGCGCGCGTGTTCGCGTATCCGCTATCACAGTCAATTTCTATCTGCGCTGTGGCCGAGCGGAGCCGACCGGATGCGACGACAGCCGAGTTCCGCCGTCCACGTACGCGAGGAGCCGACCGGCTGCCGCGACGTCCGAGCGCAGCCGACTGGCTGCCGCGGCAGGCGCGCGGATCTTACAGCCCATTTGTTATGCAAAGAAATAACGTAACCACAAACGCGCACTACTACGACCACGGCCACGACCCCAGCGACCAGCTGGCCACATACCGTTTTTTATTGCTTGCTTAAAAAAGTTCTCTCTATAAGGAAAATGATCTCTACAGGATGTTAACGAATTCGTGTAATTCCTTCAAACCACATGATCTATTGATGCCATGATGGTATAGATTATCCCCGGACGGGATTTAGATTGGTTAAAAATAAAAATTAACTTTTTTTATTTTTTTATATGATATCAAATTTCGATGCCATGCATAAATGAATGAAGGCACGGCGACACAGCTGACGGGAACGACTAGCACGATATCGTTCCACGCAGTCAGTTAACTTGGGACCCTAAAATTACTCAGATACAGAATACCATGGTTCATTTTTTGAAAACTTTTTTTTGTTGATTTCGAAAAAAAACTATGCAGGGTCAATCAGTGTCACCAGTAAGTAGGTCACGCGGTTTGAAGGAATTACACGAATTCGTTAACACCCTGTATATTGCAGCCCATTTATTATGCAAAGAAATCTATATAAATAAAAAGAAAAGTCCTGAATGACTGACTGACTCATCAACGCCCAGCCCAAACCCTTGGACCTAGAACGCTGAAATTTTGCACAGAGGTTCCCTTTATAATGTAGACAAGGAATAAGGAAGGATTTTTCGAAATTCAACCCCTAAGGGAGTTAAATAGGGGATGAAACTTTGTATGGAAAATCGTCACTTAACGGGTTCAAAATTTCACGCAAGCGAAGCTCCGCAGCTAGTAACGTCAATAAGAGCGAACACGCACTGGTGCGACCGCAGCCACGACCGCAACGACCAGCTGGTCGCAGCGTCACCGTGCGTATTTCTGGCTGCGTTTCTATAGTAAATACAAGTTTTTATGAGCGTCATGTGGCCAGCTCAGACGTGACCGTGGCCGTGGTCGGACCAGAGCACGTTCGCTCTAATTGTTTAGGGCAGGGGCCCAATTATCCTAAAATAAATCTTGATAAATCACAACCGAACCAAGGCCGAACCGTTCATTCAGACAGTTCTCAATTTCAAAAGCTGTCGAATTGTTTGACACAAAAAACAAAATCAATCATATTATATTTATGATTAGTTACGGTTTACTCACGTGCATTTTTCGGGATTGCCCGACTAGTTTCGGACCCAATGGAATCTGAAGTCTACGTCATATAAAAGTGAGTCAAGTCTGGAGTGCGACACAGTAAGCGCGGTATGTACCGGCACTCAGTATAACAACAACACGGACACGACAAGTGACGAAGATGCACGAGCAATACCGACACAGAGCGCGCCCCTCTCGTCGCGGGCGCAACGCTACGCGGCGCGGTGCAGCGCTAGTTCGACTCGCGACCTCGCCGCGTGATCAGCTCAAATTAAGGACTCCGATTGGGTCCGAAACTAGTCGGGCAATCCCGAAAAATGCACGTGAGTAAACCGTAACTAATCATAAATATGAATGTGTCTCATGAAAGTTATAATAATAAAAAATCAATCAAAAAAAAAAAATATTGAAAGTTTTCGAAAACAAAAACTGACTGACGGTTGTGGTTCGATTGCGTTTGGCAACAATTTATTTTAGGAGAATTAGGCCCCAGGCGGCCAATTCTACTAACATAATTGTTGCTAAACCCCAAACAAATCACAACTGTCAGTCGGTTTTCGTTTAAATCTGTCAATACTGGGTGTAAACCAATTCTTGTAAATCTTTCAAACCACATGATCTATTAATGGTATAGATTAGCTCCGCACGGGATTTAAATTGATTAAAAATAAAAATAATCCTTATTTTCCCAAATATTTTTTATGTGATAGATAATTTCGATGCCATGTATAAATGAATGAAGGCACGGCGACACAGCTGGCTGGCACGACTAACGCGATATCGCTCTACGCAGTCAGTTAACTCGGGACGCTAAAATTACTCAGATATACAGAGTTTTTTTTGTTGATTCTGAAAAAAACCTATGCAGGGTCAATCAGTGTCACGCGGTTTGAAGGAATTACACGAATTCGTTTACAGCCTGTACATATATTCGATTAGTTTTTTGTTTTCAAACAATTTGACAGCTTTTGCAAATGAAAACTGTCTGAATGAACGCTTCGGCTTCGGTTCGGTTGCGTTTGATCAACGTCTTTGTTAGTAAAATTAAGTCAGTAAACTTCGTTTGATTCCACACATAAAAATACACACGATACAATCGCATACATTTTGTATCTTTTACTACTATCTACAACAAACCATCGAAGAAATAGATTTATGCGGTAAAGGTCATACGAGCTGAACAATTCTCTATCGTATAAACTACAGATAGAATACATTTCGTTGCAACAGTACCGTATCCTTGATTTTTATTCTTTCTGTTCTAAAAAGCGATGTTGATTTATATGGCTATGAATTTAAGATAGTGTTCTCGTTTGAGCGTCTCTGCTGATTTATGTTTGAGGAGCTTCTTTTATCGAACAACAGTTTAAAATGTTTGTTTAGTGACCTTTATAAAGGACCATTACAGCTCGTATAGCTGCAATAGCCGTCTATCAATGAGGCTACGAAGAAATGAACGAAGGTAAATAAGTTTTATGGCATAATATAATATGGTATATCTACACCAGTGCGCTTTCATGTTCATCTTGCACTTTCAACTTTCAATTCCTCTTCCGTCAAGCGCATGCAATATTGATTGCCATAAGACGCATGCAGCTTATCATCTACACCGGTGCGCCTCGGTCAGTCGTCAGTCGACATACAATAGGGCGTTGCTAGCGGGGGATTGGGAGGGAGACAGCTTGATGAGGGCTGAAGAGACAACCGGCTCTAAGACGGAAGAGCTGGTTGGGTCCTGACCGGCTGTATACACTATGCTGTCCACATGTGAAAGGGTTTTCTATTTTGTTGCTACACTAGCAGTGTTGCATTCAGTTGGGTGGATTTGCCACCCACTCTTGTCCCTGCTGATTTTAGTGGAGTTAATATTATTTGTCACCGTGAGGGTGCTTTTCCACCAGATATGTGCTATGCAACGTTGCTATGGATGCGTTTGATATCCACCAATCATATTAATTGGTCCACATAACATAGCACTGGTGGAAACTGATTCAACTAAGTTACGTTTTTTATATGGAAGGATGTGTGATGTGGGTGCGTGCTGCGGATGCGTGCTATGGATGGTCGCGAGTTGTGTAGCTATGCCCGCCGCTCCCCGTGCCTTCCCTATTGTCGATACGTCGCATAGCTCGAGATGCGCATCTTCCTCGCACAGCTACGTAGCTTAGCACCAGTGGAAACGGTCACATAGTTTCGTAGCTTAACTTTTACACTCTCGCAGCATAGCTGCATAGCACATCTCTGGTGGAAAGGCACTCTAAAAGTTGTTCATAGTGATGAGTACAATCTCCCATTTCGGTTTGTCGAGCCTACTGTTTCAGACTGTTTGGATAACTCAGTTTTCGACCGATTCGAAGTATTTCCTTAAAATCACATGACCTACTAAGGGATAGGAATAGATGGAAACGGCACGAGAATTATATTGAAAAAACAAATGATTTTGTCTTGCGGTAGGTGATTGTATCTAAACCACCTAATAAAGATTCAATAAAAAAATAATGAAAGCACGGCGGCGCCTAGCCGGCACGACTAGCGCGATATCGCTCTTTGCAGTTAGCTAACTCGGGGCTCTAAAATGACTCAAAAACAGAACACGAAATTCTTTTTTTTTTTATTTCCATTTATGGTTAATCTTTGTCACCAGTAGATCTCGCGGTTTGAAGGAATTACACGAATTCGTTAAAACCCTTTTTTTATCGTGGGAAAATCGTCATGGATACCCTTCGCCTGGGGAAAGCGAAGGGTTATGCCGGACTCTTACCGGCTAAAAAACCCACGGTGTTCTTTCTCCTGACCCTTGGCCGAGGTCACGGGATTCGCAGCTGCATGCACCGCAACCCCGGCAGGCCACACACTAGGGTAGCCGGAGATCGTCGCGCGCCCTCCGGCGCGCCCCGTGCGTCTGGCACCACCGGTTATGCACCACCCTTCATAGTCCTTCATAGTCGGGTCTGCATAGGACATCTCTGTTAGAAAGGATCCCTTAGGGTCTCGCCAATAACTCCCTGGTCCACAAGGACCATCTACAAGCCACGAAAGAGATAAAAAACAAGTCTGTACAGATCCTTAACTCAGTTTTACCACAGATAATCCACTTCATACAGTTGTCCAACGCGGGGAGTGACGTCACAAGCTGCTTTCAAAACTGTCAACGTCAAACTCTCGTGGAACCACTGCATGGAATAGATAGACACAGTGGTTTACGATCATGACGTCACATACGCAGCTTGATTTCTGTGCGCTGTTAACATTTTATAGGGCCCGGATTGAGGACACGTTTTATTGTTTTCTTAAGGTTTCCGTGTTCTAACTTATGCGTTTACTTTGAATATAAGGAAATACATGTTGCGTAATGTTGGTTTCACAGAAATCTAAATATTGAGACATGTTGGTAACTACGTTATTTTTGTTTTATTTCATGCTATATTTCTTGACCGTACCATCAATACTCTTGCTAGAACTTCTTTCAGAATTTATTTGTACCTGACTTCTTGTCTTGTGTTACTTTGGTACTTGTGTTTAAAGATTTTTAGTTTTCAATAAAAATTAAAAAGAAAAAAGTAAAAAAACGAAGTTGATCCCGAAGTCACTAAAATCATAGTTTCGACCCACTGTGCGCCGGCGACGGCGAAACGAGCCGTTTGTATAGATAAGTCGAGTAGTGTGGTGAAACGCACTCGGCTTAAGCCGATTCCGCGTCGATAAATGTGGGGAGACCCTTACTCGACCACGTTTTGACATTAAACATCTTTAGACATTAAAACAATAGGCATCAATAAGTTTTTTGCAAAAACTGATCCTTGTAATTCACAATTTTATTTCGTACGATAGCAAGATTCGCAATACAAAAGTAAAACTATACGCTCAGAGATACCTCGCTCGAAATACCGCGAGAAGTCTTCCCAAAGGTGTCGTTAAGAATGGACAGGTAGGTGGGCATCAATATCCACGGATAAAATCTCATGATTATTGAAGCACTTAGTTGAAGCACTACAATAAAAACAATATATCAGGAACTAACTTTTGCCCGCAACTTCGTCCGCGTGAATATCGGTTAAATCTTAATATCATATAGCTTAGTTTTAGTTTATACTAAACCTGAAACTAGTTTGTTCAGAATCACTAGGAGAATCGATTGATATATTTTTACAACACATTTTTTTTTCTAAATTACTATTCTATTTCAGTCGTTTTCTACCCATAACAGTTGACGGGAATAGACACCTTGAGGCTTGAGACGGTCCGCTCGGTCAATTTCCGTGTATTAGACAACCCCTGCATAGCACATCTCAGGCATTTCACACTTTACTAGGGAACTTAACGCGACATAAACTACGGTGTAACTTGAAGATTTATTAAAAAAAAAACACATATTCAGGCAGTTCTGATGAAAATCTTGTCGGGGTGTCTCGGTTTTTGTATACAGGGTGGTAATTTGAGATGGGGCATGAAGGGCACCTTAACCATTATAGCTACAGGAAAACGTTCTTAGAAGACCACCCCTAACTTTTGGAATAATTTCAATCGGCATTCACAAATTTTGAAAAAAAAGTACAGTCAGCGAGAAAAAGAGCAGTTTTCACAAAACTTTTTATGATGCCAATCGATCCCATTTCCTACAAGGATCAAAAGACTCTTCCGGGCCAACTGAGGTTCGAGTAACTACTAGAAACGTCAGAAATAACAAAAAACTATTTGAGATGGGTTAGTTATAAGGGCAGCTACCTTAATCGTTGCAGCTACAGGAAAATGTTGATAGGAAACTGGCCTTAATTTTTGACAGTAGGTATTTCGAATTGCATAACAAGATATTGAAAAAAAAACTGGTACATACATACATACATACATACACTCACGCCTTTTTCCCATGGGGGTAGGCAGAAACTGTAGAACGCCACATGCTACGATCCTTACATACTCCTTTCGCTTCGTCCACGGTCATACATCTTGTCATACACGCACGCCGGTTGAAAGTACTACGCACCTGTCCTTTTTGAAGAACATCACCAATAACATCAATGTATGTCCTTCTAGGGCGTCCTCTACTGGCGTTTCCACTGACATTCGCCTTATAAATTCCTTTTGTTAATCGCCGTTCACTCAATCTTTCAACATGCCCAAACCACCGAAGCATACCCCTTTCAATTTTTGTCACTACATCATCTTTTAAACCGCAACTTTGTCTTATCACATCATTCCTCACTCTATCATTCAAAGTTACACCGCACATACTTCGCAAGGAACGCATTTCCACGGCATTTATTCTACTTTCATGACTCTTCTTCCAAGACCAACATTCACTTCCATACATAAGCGTTGGTACCAGTACACCATTATGGACAGCCAGCCGTGCCTTTTTGGACATCGACTGGTTAGCCACAACCGCATGCATAGCACCATTCACTTTATTTCCCGCATTTGCTCTCCTTTCCACATCTTCATCAATCTTACCATCTCTTGTAAACATACTTCCCAAATAAACAAACTCATTCACCTGTTCAATACTTTCATCTCCAATCTTTACCTTACACCCAGATACATCTGCGTCTCTTTCAAAAACCATTACTTTCGTCTTACTTATATTAATTTTCATCCCTTTCCTCTTATATGCTTCGTTCATCACAGTTACCATGTCTTGCAACCCTTCCACTGATGATGCAAGCAGAACTTGATCATCTGCGTAGAGAAGACATTTGACAGGCAACTCATTCATTTTCAATCCACAATCACTCCCTTTTAAATCTGTCAAACAACTATCCATGTATAGGTTGAACAGCCATGGTGACGCTACACAACCCTGTCTAACACCCCTTGAGATGCCAAACCAGTCTGTGAACGCCCCATTTATCCTAATACAAGCACTGGAATCCCTGTACAGCGATTTCAGTGCCCGCACCAAGCGCCAGTCCACCCCATACGTAGATAGTGTTGACCACAATTCTTCCCTCCACACACTATCATAAGCCTTCTCCAAATCAACGAAAGCGCAATACACTTTCTTGTGCTTTGCCAGATGTTTCTCGGCTATGCATCTTAAGGAGAAGATCTGATCCATACACCCCATTCCCTCTCTAAATCCTGCCTGAACATCCCATACTTTCTCGTCTGTTATTCTTATCACTCTATTAATTAAAACTTTCGCATATAGTTTGCCGACTACACTCAAAAGGCTAATGCCGCGGTAGTTTTTACACTCTTGCTGTGAACCTGGAAAACTGGTACAGTCAGCAAAAAAATGGTCAGTTCTCACAAAACTTTTTTATGATGCCAATCGATCCTATGTCTCATAAGGATCAAAATACTCTTCTGGACCTCCTGAGGTTAGAGTACTAGAAACGTCAGAAATCACGAAAAACAACATTTTGTTAAAAGTTATGTTTATGCCGAAAAAATATTTTATTTTATTTTCAAAATCTGTGAATGTAGTTCGAAATATTTTCAAAAATTATGGTCATTCTCTTAAGAACATTTTCCTCTAGCCACAACGATTAAGGTAGCTGCCCTTATTACTACCCCATCTCAAATAAGTTTTTTGCGATTTCTGACTTTTCTAGTACTCCAACCTCAGTTGGTCCGGAAGAGTCTTTTTATCCTTACGGGAAATGGGATTGATTGGCATCATAAAAAAGTTTTGTGAAAACAGCCCTTTTTCTCGCTGACTGTACTTTTTTTCAAAATCTGTGAATGCCGATTGAAATCATAACAAAAGTTAGGGGTGGTCTTTTAAGAACGTTTTCCTATAGCTACAATGGTTAAGGTAGTTGCCCTTCATGCCCCATCTCAAATTATCACCCTGTATACTAAAAATAACGTTGTAGAAATGTCTTCATCTTTCGATTCCACCCATGTTTTGATCGACTAATTTGAACAAAAAACGGTTGACTGAACTATAATCGTTAGACATATACCCTCACGAACTTTTTTGTGGATAATAAAGAGCACTATAAACATGTATAGGTACATTATTTTTATGTATTATCAATAGTTTTCGCAGCGCACGCCAAGTAACAACTTTTAAGGTTACATTATTGTAATTTTCTTATGGATCCCTAATTTTTTGATAATAAAATATAACTTATAGCACTCAGGGATAACGTAGCTTCCTATTGGTGAAAGATTTCTTAAATCGGAAAAGTAGTTTCGGAGATTACCTCCTACATACAAACATACTTTTATCTCTTTTTAATATTAGTACAGATTTTACCGATTTTCGTAAGGTTACATACACACGGTAACTCTGACATTCGACACAATGCAATCGCGACACTGAAATTAAACCCGAGCTAATACGCAACTCAGTGTAACAGCGATGTACACACCACGACACTCTGTGTCGACACTGAGTGTCGAGTGTAATGTGTCGCCGTGTATCCTTAGAGCGGTTACGCACTGCATCCGATCCGAATCCGTGAAAATACGTTCCGAAGTAGCCATAGAACTATTTGTATGGTAGTTTACGCACTACATCACACGGCATCCGTCATCCGATTTCTATCCGTCATCCGTGAGTCTCCAATTCGGAAGAAATATTGACGGACCGAAGTAGCCGTAGTAATGTTTGTATGAACGCTTTCGCACTACCTCAGATTCAAATCGGACGCCAAATGGATATGCCAAAGATGGCCCCTGAATTGTTTTAATTTGGATCAGAGATCGGATAAGTGCGTAAGCGATATCCGAATTCGGTCCGAGATTTTTACTCTAGATCGGTATTTTCACGGATTCGGATCGGATGTAGTGCGTAAAGCAATATCCGAATTCGGTCCGAGTTTTTTATATCCGTATTTTCACGGATTCGGATCGGATGCAGTGCGTAATCGCTCTGAGATTTGACAAAATTCGTGACAAGACGTCTTGTCGCTGTGATGCTTGTTGCCTTGAGGAGATTGGCACATACCTGAAAAGTTTTGTGTGTCACCAGGGCCGGACTTAGGGGAGAACAACAAGGGCTTTAGCCTCAGGGCATCCACAAGAGAGGGCGTTGGTGGTTGATATGAGTTGAAATTTAAGATTGAAACCTTCGATTATTGACTGTAACCAAGTTAAATTACTATGAAATTAAATGCACAATACGGAAAAACGGTCAGGTAAAACATAATAATGATAGATATACACTGTTGAATGACTAACTAATGTCGTGCCATCTCCATTATTACGCATTTTTGACGGTACTTCGACGTAAACGTCAAAAACGTCAAATCGTGACGATATATAGCGCACGCTTTACAGCCCCATTCGCGTCCTAGCGATCGAGGAGTCAACATATCCTGAGGATGCCCCGTGCAGGGGCGAAACACGTGTCGTGTATTGGTTGCAAGTTGCACTGTTTTTTCACTCTTTCTGCATGTGCATATACTTGTGGGCGGGAGGGTGGTGCTGCATACTGCATCCAAACTAGCGATCTTGTTCAGCGGAATTAAAGCTAGATGTTGTATTTGCATATTTGTACGGTCAGGTAAGTTATCGAAAGGTACTCACAGTTCCTGCTGTCGTTCTCGTTTAAATTAGGTGCACCTGTTGTTTTAGGACGTCCCGTAACGTGTGAATTACACTCAAAACAGACCACTTCACAATGTTATAAGAGTTTTTGTTCGGAGCCGGTAAAAAGCCGCCCTTTTGGATTTTTGGAACGAATGAGCAAGAGTAAATAAATGATGATTATTAAATGTAAGAAGGATATAGGGGAATGGAAAACGAAGCGGAAGTGTATTATTATGCATTTGTTTTAATACTTTAACAGAGCTGCAAAATAGGCGCAACTATTAAAAAATAATCACATAAGAAAAAAAATAGCACGCGTTCTGACAAAGAGAAATAAAAAAACCGGCCAAGTGCGAGTCGAACTTGCGCACGAAGGGTTCCGTACCTTTGTATGGGAGTCCCACTTAAATTTTTGTTTTATTTTAATTAAATTATTTATTTTTAAAGTGAATATATAACTAAATATTCACAGAATATTTAGTTATTTAAGTTTAGTTTTAAGCGGCTACCTGTTGTCGTTATCAATTTCGAGCAAAAACGAGCAAAAATATCACATTTGTTGTATGGGAGCCCCCTTAAGTATTAACTTTATTCTATTTTTTAGTATTTGTTATTATAGCGGGAACAGAAATACATCATCTGTGAACATTTCTACTGTCTAACTATCACGGTTCATGAGATACAGCCTGGTGACAGACGGACAGACGGACGGACAGCGGAGTCTTAGTAATAGCGTCCCGTTTTACCCTTTGGGTACGGACCCTTAAAAATGGCACGCGTCCTCACAAAGAGAAAAAAGATCACAGACAAGAGGTACTTTAAAAAAACACAAATGGTTTCCACTTGTTCGTTGCCTCAGGGCCCGCAAACCTTTGAATCCGGCCCTGAGTGTCAGATGGGAACCCTCTACCCAGCAATAGAATTATGTAGGCCAGGGATGATAAACCTTTATATATTTACGTGTTTTTTTTTTAAAGAATAGTTAACCATGACATACCACATGTTGTTTTTATTGGCAGATCAGTTAACAGCCCGCCGCGGGCAATATTTTACATTTTATTGTTCACATTTCAATACTAAACTGAATCAGATATATTCGGATACGTCAGCTGAAACAATCGTGTTTTTTGACGTTTATATAAACATTATTCGTTGGAATAACACAGTTGTTTTTTGTTGAATCGATTCTGGAAATACAATGTTAATTTACAGTTGCGCGCGAGCCGCTGAGTCGAGCGTACGCGTAGTAAATTGCTTTATCCTTTTGTGATTGTTTTTTTTTAAATATACCCACATTTAAAAATCTAAATGTCAATCAACAATGGGTGATGTAGAAAAGACTTTTGATTTATTCAACTCGAGTGGCGATGAGCAATCAGTAAACGCAGTTGACGGAGATTTGTGTGAGAGAACTACCGAATTGACGGACTTACTAAGAATTCCGGAGAAGAGAATGAGGTCCAATAGTGATGAAATAGTTGAAGATGATGACGGCTTTGTAACAGTTAGAAAAGACAATAAAAGGCTTGCAAGGAGACTATCGGAAAAAAGTACAGGAAATGAACAGGAACATGATAAAGAATTGGAAGGTGCCGAAAAAATTATTGTGAGTGTCACGTCCAAGGAGATTTTACCCAAACAATTTGGCTTAGCAAAAAAGTTAAGAGCTGAAAAAATTGACAACATCCTAAAAATTTCCTATAAGAACCCCTACAAAGTACTAATTGAATTTGAAGATAAAACCAATGCACAGAAGTTGGTAGTTTGCGAAAGCTTTCATGCTTTGGGTTACAGATGTCAATTCATGAATGAAATAAGTTTATGTTACGGGGTTGTAAAGAATATAGATTTGGACATAGAAGACAAAGAGTTTCAGGAAAGTTTAGAATGTGAGTACCAAGTGGTATCTGTCAGACGTTTAAAAAGGTTAAGTGACACAGGAGGATGGATGAACAGTGAATCTGTACGTCTATGTTTTAAAAGTTCCACTTTGCCCCCATATGTCTATATATATGGGTACAGGTTTAAAGTGGAACCATACACCTTTCCGGTGACGCAATGCTCGGCATGCTGGCGATACGGTCACTCAGTAAAAATGTGTCCGACAAAAAAGAATTTATGTCCCAAGTGTGGTGAAGAACACGCTAACTGCGAAACAAAAGAGTTTAAATGTTTAAACTGTAAAGGAGCACACATGGCGTTAGATAAATCCTGCCCAATTTTCTTAAAAGAAAAGGCGATTCGAAGCATTATGTGTCAAGAAAATTGTACGTACAAGAAAGCATTGTCACTTTATATAAACAAAGCCAGAACAACTATGGAACTAAATAATGTGTCGCAAAACTCAAATGAACCCACAAATAAGATTTCTTATACTACTAATGATTCTAATAAAAAGAGTTTTAGAGACGTGCTTATGACAAACGCACCGAGCAACAATAAACAACAAATGAATGCAAATTCTGAACAGAACATGGATAGTGACGAAGACGAGAACAGAAATCATATGCATACATCTTCCCCGATTTTAGGCAAAAACAAGCCCAAGAAGAAGTCGATTAGAGATAGGAACTTACTGGAGCAAATGGATCTAAGCGAGGAATGTTTTCACATTAACGTGGAATCTACTTCACAGCTTTCGGAAAATAACGAACATAAGAAAAAAAACTCTCAGAAAACCTTTGGATTTAAAAAAATTATAGAAAAAGTACAGAATATTTGTTTATCTGAAAACAGTTTTGAGCTTAAAATTAAATTGATATGTAGTTTTGTTTTTGAAGAGATCATACAATTTGCTATAAAGTTAGTTAAAAGTACAGATATTATGAGTAAAGTATATAGTCTCTTCACAAATGGCTAATTGTAATAAAGACTTTCTGTTGAACTTATTGCAGTGGAATGCACAGAGTTTAAAACCCAAATTAGAAGAATTTAAACTTCTACTATTGCAAGAACATGTGCATATTGCATTAATTAGCGAAACCTGGCTAGCCCCGGAAATTATGCTCAATATCAGTCAGTATAATGTGTATAGACGGGATAGGGATGATTCTTATGGAGGCATCGCCATATTAACACACAAGTCAATTAAAGCTCAAGAACTTTCGGTAAGTGCTAATAATACAGGTATCGAAATTTTATGTCTTAGGTTAATTAATTGTGGAATTATAGAATTCATTACATTAATTTATTGTCCAAGTTCTGTACGTACGACCCAGGCTGAATGGGATCAAATATTTTCTATGTTTCATAATAAATGCATAATCTTAGGAGACTTCAATGCACACCATACAGACTGGTCTTACAAAAACGATTGTAGAGGCAAACAAATTCACGAGTCGGCTTCAGAATTTGGTTTTGTTTCTGTCAATGATGGACAGCCCACTAGACTGAAGCTTGTTAACGGCCGACTTCAACAATCATCCCCGGATATAACCTTTGCATCAGCCGATATTGCAATTAATTTTGATTGGTCTGTTTTAAGTGAGAATTTAGGGAGTGACCACATATTTATAAAAGTTAAAATTAGATATCAGGATCAATTACATATTTCCAAAACAAGGAATTACAAATTAGCTGACTGGAGAGCATATAAAAACGTTATCTCCGAAAATTTATTGAATCCTCAAGAACAAAAAGATGTTCAAGGCCTGTATGATTATTTTATTCAGCAAATTAACAAAGCTGTAGACAATAGTATCCCTCTGAAAAAGTTATGTCATAATCCATGTAACAATTTCAGACCAAAGGGATATTGGAGCCAATCAATCTCTAAATTAGTTGGTGAACGTAGACTAGCTCTAGCCAAATTCCGAAAGAATCCTACTCCTAATAACTTAAATAATCTTGAAGAGAAAGCACTAAATGCTAGGCGTGCTATTGAAAAAGCTAAATCAAATGATTGGCAAAAATTTTGTGATAGTATTGACCACACATTATCGGTTTCGCAAATGTGGAATAAAATGCGTTGGATTAAAGGGTATAAAAGGTTCAAAGTTTATAGTTCCCAAGAGTCACAATCCGATTTATTATGTTCTCTTACCCCTGATTATGTAATGCCTCTACCTCCACGTTTTTCATCAGTGAATCAGTCACTTGAGTCGGAATTTAGTATAGAAGAGATGCGTGGATGCTTTAAGAAAAAAGACACAGCCCCAGGGGAAGATATGATAACATATTCGATGATCTCTCACTTACCTGAAACTGGTCAGTTGTATTTATTAAATTTATACAACCTGATATTAAAGTCTGGTGATGTTCCAACTCAATGGCGTAATGTCAAAGTGATAGCTATACCTAAACCAGGTAGTTCTTCTAATGCTGATAATAAACTTAGGCCTATATCTTTAATTTCCTGCATTTGTAAGATCTTTCACGTAATGATTGCAAGACGTCTTGAGTGGTTTATAGAAAAGAACGAGATCTTATCCCCGTGTACCACAGGCTTTAGGAGAGGTCAATCGTGTCTTGATTGCCTAGCACGTCTGGTGACTGATATTCAAATTGGCTTAACTAAAAATTCTCCTACCTTAGCATGCTTTTTAGATATTAAAAGCGCATATAATAATGTGTTAATCGGGAAAATGTTACAGACCCTTGATACCATGAAAATAGGAAAGAGTATTTGCCAATACCTATGGAATTTCCTAAGTGAACGCCGACTTAAGATTACTGATGACTTTGAAAAGAGTAAAGAAGTTGTTAGGATAGCAAGAAATGGCTTAGCACAGGGTGACCCTATCTCACCACTCCTTTTTAATATCGCAACATTTAGGATTTGTCAAGAGATTGCTGCTAATATAAATGTATGTCAATACGCAGATGATTTTGTTTTATATTCAACCGGTAACAATATATTTGAATCTGCAGGGAGAATGCAAGCCTCTTTAAATGTGTTTATGGAAATATTAATAGATTTAGGATTGGAAGTATCTACAAGTAAATCACAATATTGTATTTTTAGTAGAGGTCGAAGAACTCAACAGCTAAATCTTGTAATCAATGATAGTTCACTTGGAAAAGTAGATAACTATAAATATTTAGGAATGTGGCTTGATAGTACGTTAAAATGGAGCAAACACATTAATGAGATAGTTGAAAAAGTTTTAAAGTTCAATAATTTGCTAAAAATACTTGCTAGTTCTTCTTGGGGAGTACACCACAGTCACTTGCGAAGGATATATATTGCTATTATAAGAAGTAGATTGGATTATGGAAGTTTTTTGTATAATAATTGCTCTAAAGCACTTCAATACAAATTAGAGAAAGTACAAAACCATGCTTTAAGAATAGTGGGCGGTTTCATTAGGAGTACTCCAATACATGCTATGGAAAGTGAGCTCTGTGTTCCTCCACTGCACTTAAGAAGAAAATGGTTAGCTTTTAAGTTTTGTTTAAAATCTCGATCCATAACAAAAAATGTAACGAATAACTTGCTAGACGAACTGTGTACTCTTGGTCACATTAGATATTGGTCAAATAAAGAAATGCCACTATTAGCTACTACATTCGAATTAGTAAAAGATGATAATATAGAGTCAAAACCTACCCTAGACATGTTTAGTTTACGTACATGGGTAACCAATTTTAACATTAAAGAGTTGATTGTAATTAATTTAGATATAGTCAACATGCCTAAGAGAACATATAATCCCACCTATCTTCACTTTTCTATAATCAAGGAATTACGTGAAAAATATTCAGAGTATTATATAATTTTTACAGATGGGTCCAAAAGTATTGTAGGTGGAGGTGCAGCATATTATGATCCTTTAAAACCGAATCATAGCAATTCCTATAAGTTAAATAAATGTTTTAATTTTATGTCATTGGAACTCATTGCAATTTCGGAAGCGTTATCTTATGCTAAAACTATTGCAAGTAATAAAATTTTAATATGCGTAGATAGCAAAAGTGCTCTGCAACATATAGCTCGATGCGCCTCTGGTATCAGAGGTGTATCGATAGCTTATACTATTATTTCTAAAATTGACGAAATGACTAGTGATGGAAAAAAAGTAAAGTTGCAATGGGTTCCATCACATATAGGCTTAAGTGGTAATGAGAAGGTTGACAGTCTAGCAAAGAAAGGAATTTTGGAAGGCAAAGAATTAAACATCAAACCAGATTTTTCCGAACTTTTACCAAAATATAAGGAAAAATGTCGTCAAATTTGGATAGAGTATTTTAATTTACGATCAAAAACTAAGGCTATCTGGTATAAAACAATAGTCTGTGAACCTCCTCGTATTCCATGGTTTTCAAATTGTAAAATGAGTAGAAAAATGTTGATAACAGCTCTCAGACTGAGATCCGGACACATGCCGCTTAATAACTTTGCTTTTTTAATGAAAAAATGTGCCTCCCCTAACTGTGAGGAATGTGATAAGGTGGAAGATGTTATACATCTCTTAACGGAATGTGTCCGGTTCCAGGCTGAGAGAGACATGTTAAGTAATGAATTAGGTTTAATTCAAAACAATATAGGTTGGGTTAATGAAATTCTGTCTGCTCCTGTATCTGATGCGGCCAAAAAGTTGTATAGCTTTATAGGTCTTCGTTTTGTTAAATAGATATTTAGGTTATATTTGTTACATTTAGTGTATAACTTTAAGATATAAGGTACAATGGGACTGCCATGTATTTTTGTACAAAAGTTCCTAATTAAATAAAGAGATAAAAAAAAAAAAAAAAATGTTAATTTATTTGTAACAGATTTCATCCTATCCTTCCTAACTATACATATATGTAATATTATAAATGCGAAAGTAAGTTTGTTTGTTTGTTACCTTTTCACTCCCAAACCACTGAACCGATCATCCTGAAATTTTGCATATACGATATTAGGTGTACAGAAACGGACATAGGGTACCTTTCATCCCGAAAGAATAGTACTGTTCCCGAGGAAAACAACAATAACGTTCATAGTTGGCGCCACGTGTCTTTCGAATCATAACATAATAAACTCACGCCTGTATTCCCCGAAGGGTTGGCAGAGGTGTTTAGTACACCCACATTTCGCTGTTTATGTTTACGACCCATGTAATAGGAGGCGAGCCTATTGCCATCGACCGGGCACAAATCCAGACTCCGGGCTGCTACTGAGAAATTCCACAAGGAAAAACCCAGTGACACTTTGCCCGACCTGGGGATCGAACCCAGGCCCTCACGCTCAGCAGTCGCGCTTGCGACCGCTACACCAACGAGGCAGTCAAATCATGAATTTCTTTCGAATTATATTATTCAAGAAACTTTAGTAGTGTGTTAAGAGTTGATTGTCAAATTCTAAATGAACGCGAGCGAAGTCGTCGACAAAAGCTAGTAAAAAGATATGTATTTTTGCGAGGTTAAGACCCAATTTCACCATACTCTGTTAGTTATTAATGTCCTGTTAAACATTTTAACACACTGTCTAACAATACATTGAAATTGACATTGACTGCTTAACAGAACATTAACAACTAACATTGTATGGTGAAATTGGGTGTAAGCTGCGTTTGCCGCGGTTAGTCTGTGTACGGGTGACCGATCGTCGAGACCATTACGTGTCTTGGAGGGCACGTGAAACCGCCAGTCCCAGGTGTCACACGAATACCTATGACAGTAGTTACGGGTAGTCAGAAGCCTGAAAGTGTGACCACCGGTCTAGCCTTAGGATATCGGCATTGCCCAGTTCGGCTGTCCCATTTCAAAACCTAATAAGGGCTTAAAACGAAATTTTACAGGAGAGCGCATAAACGTTAAATCGGTCAGCCTTTGAAAAGTATTTATGTTAGGTAAAACCATGTGGTTAAAGTGTCTTACTAGGTTTTTAAAATGATCAGAGGCAGTGAATGGCACTTACTAGGTATCGATGCTTAAATATATCTGCTTATTATGTGATTTTTCAAAGCCGATGTCTTTGTATTTGGTAGAGACTTTCTAGGTTAGCAAGATTATGCAATAAAACAACTTTTTGTAAAAAGTCTCCCTTACTAGGTTTTGAAATGAGATAGCCGAGTTAGGGTTGCGGAGGTCTGATGTCAGTCGCTCCGTATAAAATACTGGTATTCAGCTGCATCTGGTTAGACTGGAAGATGACCCTAACAGAGTTGGGGTAAGGCTAGGCAGAACACTACATACTAACAGAACTTACCTATAAATAAAGTTAGTATGATATTGATCTGGAAATGGTTCCTTTGAATAGAAGTTCCTTCTTTTTGATGGAGCGACTTCTATAACACTATTTCGTAGCTTCTTCTTTGTCCTGCGGTGTCCTCTGTGCAAAGGGCAGATGCCCTCGAAACTGAAAAACAGTCTTGCACTTTGCTCTTCATCTCGGTCAAATATTTTCTCACCTCTTGATTTCTTTGCTTCTGAGAGATCATCATAGCTCATAATCTATACAAATAATAAAATCGTAACGAAGCAAAAACGGTACACTGAAATTCGGCAAAAATTACTGTAATGGAGCGGGTTAGGTTATAATAAAATATGTGGACATAATAGTGATTACATTTAAAAAATGGAGCACATAAATAAATTGTTTAGTTGTTTCGACACAATTTAGTTTTTCGACTTCCACGCGGACGAAGTCGCGGCACAGCTAGTATCCAATCTTACTAGAGTATTTTGTGCATGCAACTGCTCTTCAATCAAGTCATTATATTATTTTAGATTACTTTTACGTAGACCGAGCAATACAAAGTTATGGGTCGACCTAATATCTCAAGCCGAGACTACATGTTAAGCCGGTCATGATCCACCGAGGTATCTTCGTCGTCTCTTCAGACTCCGCAGTCACACTAATAATTCAACCCTCATCAAGCTGTCTCCCTCCCAATCCTGGGCCAGCAAAGCCTTAAGCCGAGGTCCGAGTCCCACTAGAAGTCCCCCTTAGTGCTGTTGTTAATATTAGTCATGATGTTAGTGTAGTGTAATAGGGAATATGCATGTAATTTTTTTCGGGTGCTAATTAAACAGACTTCTTTTTAATAGCATTATTGATGATTAATTTAATAGATTATTTTAATAGATGATTGATGACGGGGGATTCGTTCGCTCGCTTTGCTTGCTCACTCTACCCCCCGTCATCCCCTTCGAACCTAACCTATCCGTGTCGGGGTGCCCAAAAATTTTGTTGGCGTTGTAAAAAAGTCGAATTAGTTTATTAGAGGTTATCTCATTTTCCCGTTGCTTAGTTATAAAATGAGAAGTTTGGTCACGTGGCCAATAAATAAATTTGTGGCTTGATTTATTATTTCTCATTTTTTTCTCTTAATCAATAAAGCACATTAATATAAACCCAAGAAAAGTATTAAAAGTCAAATGTTGCTATTGTTTGTTGCTCAAAACAATTATTAAACTTCTAAAATTTTCTTCTACAGTTCAAACATCCTTTATTGTCGCGGCCATAATGTGACGTCATAATCCACGATACTGCTTTGTTTACATATCTTTTTAAGCCACAAATCATATATATTAAATTACTTCTTGTGCTTTATTCAGGCAGAAATCGCACTTACTCACTTACTTCAGTGAGAAATCAAACAGTTTGCTAATAAAAGATTATTTAAAGATTTATTCACGTGGATTTTGATGTCACTTCCGGCATTTTCGAAGACGACGCGTTTCGAGATTGTGTTCCGTTCCACAAAAAAAACGCATCATAAAATAATAAATTGTAAAATAAGTAATGCGTTAAAAAATATAAATAAAGTCTTGACTCCTGTACAATGTATATTTAAATAACGAAAGAGTTTTGAATTACATGCAGATTCCCTATTAGTTACCTTAAGTATTTGACTTCCCCACCATTGGCTGGAGACCATTCCGGTCTCGCCAATAACTGCCCAGTTACGTACAAATGGTCCGAAACGACCACAGAAAAGAAGACAAATAAAAAAAAATACAGTCTGTCGTTCCCCAATGGTACTTAACACAAACTTTTTTTTGCAAATTATTTGTCTTTGATCCCAGTCGCACCTGATGGTAAGCGCAAACAGGTTCTAAGATGAAGCACACGAATCCAAATAACAGATATACAAGGTTAGTCGGAAAGGGGGTACTAATCCGAAGCCCACTTATAGTATCGCTGATGACTGTTTGAAAGCAAGTGTTAAAATTTTAAAATTCAATATTTTTTTTTTCCAAATAAAATGATTTTTATTTTAGTTTTTTCAAAAATTCTTCATCCCTGCTTTAGGTACAAAATCAGAAAATGGTGCTTCTAATTCATGACCCCAAATATGACCTAAAATGTAAACACAGCTGATCATAACTGGGGATGGAAAGATTTTAGAGATTTTTTTTTGAGATTTTTGAGCAATTGTTTCTCTTAAACTATTGACTTTTGGGAAAAGTTGTAGAACAAAAGTTACTCATTATTATGTGTACTTGAACACCCTTTCGGATTAGTACCCCCTTTCTGACTAACCTTGTATACAGGGATTCCCTTATACTACACAAGACGGAACACAGTAAACTGCTTGGCTTGACTTTAATGTAAGGGCGGTAGCTAGCCAGGCGGACCGTATAGATACCACCAAGCGAAACTTACACTCTCCAACTATATCTAGTTACTTTTACAGTCAGTTTTCTTCATAAAATCTCCCTGAACTTTAAAGATGAAGTTACGCTAGCGTGGTTATAGAAAAAGATATAAAAATAATATACAATCTGGTGAAGGAAAGGTTATTTTAAAAGTCGAGCGAATGAGGTTATAGTCCAACGTGTATAACGTAGACTGCACGTCTTTAAATTTTTATTAAAATGTTCGTTATGCTCAATAAAGTTTGAATCAAATATACAGGGTGTCCAGTAAATTGTACGACATACTGCGGTGGGTGATAGCTTGGTTCAATACCTACCAAAATAGCAAATTATATGTACCGCAAAATGTTACGGTTTTCAAGTTATACAAAATTTTCCAAAATATCGAATATCTCATTTTTTGCTCAGCTGTAAAGAAAATTTCCTTTTCTGATATTTTTTTACTTCAATTTATTCGTGAATTGTTACTGTACGTACTCATTGATTTCGTTTATATCAAAAAGGGGAATGTGTTCAAGGAAAAAAAACTTACATTATTCAACATTTTGGTAAATTTTGTTTGTAATTTGAAAACCGTACAATATTCCGGAAAATTTTATGTGCTATTTTGGTAGGTATTGATCTAAGCTATCACTCCCTACAGTATGTCGTACTATTTACTGGACTACAGTATGTCGTACTATTTACTGGACTACAGTATGTCGTACTATTTACTGGACTACAGTATGTCGTACTATTTACTCGACTCACGTGTCGACACGAGCTATGTGTTATAGAATAGAAATAGAAAAATATTTATTCAAGTGACCAGGACTCGAATCAAAATCAAAAGTTTTTATTTCACATAAACCATTACAGGCGCTTATGAAAAGTCGAATTTAGGTGCACGGTTCCTATTAGTCGTTTCCTATGGAGAATAGCCGGCAAGAAACTCCATGATTACTCTTTTAAAATCCATATCTTTCACAATTTGAGTAGGTAGGTACAGTTATGATTTAGAATATTATATAGAACTAGCTGACCCGGCAAACGTTGTTTTGCCATATAAATAATTAGAAATTAAAAATTTTGTCTAAAAAAAAAAAAAATTTTAGGGGTAGACTACCCCTAACATTTAGGGGGATGAAAAATAGATGTTGGCCGATTCTCATAGATACCGGATAAGCACAAAAAATTTCATCAAAATCGGTCAAGCCGTTTCGGAGGAGTATGGCAACGAAAACTGTGACACGAGAATTTTATATATTAGATAAGTTAATAATACTAAAAACTATGTTAGTAAGGGATAACATTTTATACATGACCATGCTCACCGCTGCATCATCCCATGAGAGACGGAGGACGCCGCGTTAGGGCCTGTCCACATATCCACGTCCTCAACGTGGAACGGTGCGGTAACGCGGCACGGTGCGTTAACATAACGTGCAAATTTGCGTTACCGTATCGTAACACGTTCCGCCTCTAGCCGCCAGTGCACACGTATATGAGCTCCGCCCGCGCTCTCCACGCCCGCGAGTTAGTCGCCGTCTATGTGCTCCGATGCTTTAAAACTGTGGCGGCACGCATTGTCTATTATCCCAGGGGGGGAGTGATGTGGCGGCATCTATCTCGCCACATGCGATTTATCCTACATCGCGCAATCAAGATTTAACACGCGGATAGTATATATATACAACTTCCCAACATCAACTGTAGGGCAGTAGCCCGCCAGGCACAAGACTCCGCCTGGTTGGAGGATCCTCCCTTTGGTTGGAGGAACACCACACCAAGTTTCTCCACAAAACCATACCTTACTGTTTCTCTTATTAAAATTCAGGATCTACATGGTCAACGATAAAACTAACAATGATCCTGACGTGCATTTTTACGATACGGTAACGTTTTGCACGTTATGTCAACGCACCGTGTCGCGTTACCGCACCGTTCCACGTTTACGATGTCGTGATGGGGAGATGTGGACAGGCCCTTTAAGCTGACCCGCACCCTGATCACCAAGGAAACACACCTCTTACGCATCGTTGTGTAGAAGCAATCGACATGTGCGTCTGCGAACATTCCCGATGCACTACGGAAGCTATGACGTTAGCACACAGTAGTGCTGTCTCTGTTTAACAATTTTAGAACGCTTAGAACATTTTATTAAAATTATTTTATTGATTTTCACTTCTGTTTATCATTTTTGTAACAGATTTGCTGTTAGTCTATTTTTAACCGACAAAAAAACGGAGGAGGTTCTCAATTCGTCGGAATCTTTTTTAATGTATGTTCCCCGATTACTCAAAGACTCCTGGACCGATTGGGAAAATTGTTCTTTTGTTTGAAAGGGTATACTTCCCAGATGGTCCCATTGTCATCAGGTCAGGATCTGATGATGGGATCATAGACAACACACTCGAAGCGATTTTTTTGTTTGAAAGATTACTCGCCTTAGGTTGTCCCATTTAACTTTGGTGAAGATCTGATGAAGACCCTCGGAAATTGACAACGGAACTCTTCAATGGATAACAGCAAATTACCCGAGATTGCTGTAATAAATTGCATGTTTATGTATTGTTTATGCCACTTAAAATAGAAAAATAAAATAGCTTTAAAAATAAAAGGAAAACCGACTTCAAAAAGAGTAAAATAATTACCATCTTATATATAAAAATGAATCGCAAAATGTGTTGGTAAGCGCATAACGCAACAACGCCTGGACCGATTTCGCTATTTTTTTTTTTGTTTTGTTCGTAATTGACAGGAGAAGGTTCTTATGAAAGAACATTTTGATATTTAAAAAAAAAAAAATTATATCAGTATATCCATATTCTTAATCTGTTATGGTAGTAGGTAGGTAGTAGGTAGTAGGTAGGTAGTAGGTAGGTAGTAGGTAGGTAGTAGGTAGGTAGTAGGTAGGTAGTAGGTAGGTAGTAGGTAGGTAGTAGGTAGGTAGTAGGTAGGTAGTAGGTAGGTAGTAGGTAGGTAGTAGGTAGGTAGTAGGTAGGTAGTAGGTAGGTAGTAGGTAGGTAGTAGGTAGGTAGTAGGTAGGTAGTAGGTAGGTAGTAGGTAGGTAGTAGGTAGGTAGTAGGTAGGTAGTAGGTAGGTAGTAGGTAGGTAGTAGGTAGGTAGTAGGTAGGTAGTAGGTAGGTAGTAGGTAGGTAGTAGGTAGGTAGTAGGTAGGTAGTAGGTAGGTAGTAGGTAGGTAGTAGGTAGGTAGTAGGTAGGTAGTAGGTAGGTAGTAGGTAGGTAGTAGGTAGGTAGTAGGTAGGTAGTAGGTAGGTAGTAGGTAGGTAGTAGGTAGGTAGTAGGTAGGTAGTAGGTAGGTAGTAGGTAGGTAGTAGGTAGGTAGTAGGTAGGTAGTAGGTAGGTAGTAGGTAGGCAGTAGGTAGGAAAAAGAGCATTGCAACGCATGCTGGGTACAGCTAGTATTATATAAAATTAACAGTTTCAGAAGTCGGTGCCTTCAGTTTGGTTCAGCGTGGATTAGCACTGACTTCTAAAACTGCATTTTTTTTAAATGGTAAATATTTTACTCTTTTTGAAATCGGTTTTTCTTTTATTATAAACTAATTTTATGTAACTTCAAATAAGCGAAATATCGTGTTGTAGCAAAACACAAGAATTAACAAAAATAACACAACATTCCTAAACGATTGTGATTAAACAAACGACAATCTTAGGTACCTAAGCGACTGATGTATGTTTGATACTTGTACCGCAGTTGAACTCTCATTAATCACGAGTTTGTGCAGGAACTTCTTAACAACTTTCGCTAGATGTCGCCTGCCCGAAATTATGACAAAGAATGCGTGTTGTTCAAGTTTTTCCTTTGTGAAAGCGTACGACCAATTTTCTTTATCGTGATGTGGAATTTCTGATTTTCCGTGAGGCGACTCGCTCGGTGGGTATCCGTATCATAAATATTATTGTGAAGATTACGTAAAAAATAGGTTTTAAAACGGCAGATCCTCTACTAACCTTTCGCACACAGAGAACGTGTGTGAGCGAGAGGTAAATAACGAAGACAATAGTAACGCTACTATTTTCAATGCCATTCTTTAAGTAAAAACAGTGATTGCTGTCTGTCGGGACTGGTCAGCCCTTAACTGCTATGGCAATCCTAGAAGGCATATTCTTCTATTTGTTACTCTTACGTGAGTTTATTTATTACATACCTTTTTCCCATGGGGCTAGGCAGAAACTGTAGAACGCCTAATGCTACGATCCTTCCATACTCCTTTCGTTTCGTCCACGGTCATACATCTTGTCAACTAAAGGTACCTACTTTCAACCGGCGTGCGTGTATGACAAGATGTATTTGTTACATTAACCTGTATTATTCTCATTCTGTGTATCACACTACTGTAATGGAATTGTCATGATCTACTATTTTAAAAAGAGTATTCATGGAGTTTATTGCCGGCTCTTCTCCATAGAACCTACCTTTTGGAATCCTGCATCTAGTTTTGACGTTTTAAAAGTGTCTGAAATCTGGTCTATTTGAAATAAAAAACTTTGACTTTGATAGCCTAGCGGTTGAACGTTTGCCTTCTATGCAGGGTCTTAATTCGATCCCGACTCGCACATTGGAATATTCGAGTTACGTGCAGATCATAGCTTGATTATCACTTGCGTTAAAAGTGAAGGAAAACATCGTGAGGAAACCTGCACACCTGAGAGAGCTGTTATGTTAACACTACATTTGATTTAGGTAATACCATCCTCATACTTTTTTAGGAAGTTTCCATTCCTTGGAAATGGTAGATTTTCGTCTTGTAGGTATACGGCTTGGTAATCACACCAAGGACCTCACACCTACCGAGTGAGACCAGCCCCATGAACGTAAACTATGGGCCAATACTATACTACTAACAAAATTGTTGCTAAACCGCAAACGAACTACGACAATCAAAGGTCAGTTTTAGTTTACGAAAACTGTCAAAATATTTGGTTTTGCTTTTGTTGTTAAATAGTTTGACAGCTTTTGAAATTGAAAACTGTCTGAATGAACGGTTCGGCTGTGATTCGGTTGTGATTGGTCAACGATTCTATTAGTAGAATTGGCCCCCAGGTGTTTACTTACATAGAAACAAGCATAAGTAAGTACTACAAAAACGCAATAAGGGTCTGTCTTAAAACACCTTATATCGTATCCCATCATCATTCATGCATGTACAAGCGACCTACTTGCATGTTAATGAAACGTTTTCATTAACAACTATTAAAGTAGATATGAAATTCTGTACTCATTATGAAATTATACTAATTAAGTATTCTTCCGGTTTGAACAAACTCTTGGCTGTCTGTCTGTTCTGTCTCCAATGTTCTTATCTTCATCAACAATTAACTTAGCATACTCCACCGTTGGACATACCTATGCATGTATAAAAATAAATCGCGAAAAAAAAAGAGCTGTTCCCTACATTGATGTTCGCAAAACTCGTCAAAATGTAGGGAACAGCAGATTTTTTTTTTCGCGATTTCGATTTTGTTCCCATTGTAAAAGTTGCTCATAATGATGAGTACAGTGACCCCTTAAGAGGTTGTGCGTTATTTAGGTTATACCTTGTTTAAAAATGGTTGCCCGCTGGCATCGGAAGCAGGGTCCAAGCTGCCGGTGGTCAAGGCTCCAGAGAAAGGAACCTCCTCACTATGTATGCCATGTCAAGAAGTACCGCTTTCTGTATCATGTCCTTGATCCAGCCGCCTAATGAAAGCCTGATAAAGTGTTGAATGAGGTTATTAGTCCATTCGCCATAACAACCTCAATCTCTCGTCGTCGACTATCGGGACAACATGATCATGTGGTTTTAAGGAATAGGCATAGGTTAGAGTTTTGAAAAATAATGGACACATATTTTTTCTTTTGTTAAATCTATGAATATTTGGAAAGATAAAAGGCATCAAAAATCGAGAATTTTGATGCGATGCGTGCTTGTGACGTCAGAAGCAAGTAAAAATTGTACTTGCTTGTGACGTTTTGCCAATTTTAAAAGAGTCGTATCTTCGTCAATTTTGGTTTACGCAATAAAAGAAAAAATACTGGTCAAATATTTTTTGATAATCTAACTGACGGACTAATTAGATTTTTTCAGTCAAATACCCTATTACACAAATTCGTTTACACCCTGTATAGACAGATTGTCTAAATAATTATTGCTCGCTGAGTAATCTGTTGCTGTTCCTAGTTACTGTTTTGCATTTAAAACAAAATCAATGAAAGAATAATTGATTATTCAATCTAAATACATTTATTTATGTAGTAAGAAAACGTTAGCGAACGCAATCCTTTCCCGTAATCCTAGTATCCGAGTAACAAATAGCTGTCCGATCACTACATCTCACCCAATGATCAATCTTAAAGCTAAAACTCGGAGCTCTCCAATGTGGTTTGAACTGGCCTTATTGTACGTAGTGCTTCTGTAATCGCGTGACCTATATTGAAGATTTGATTAATACAAATTGCTTGTATAGATACTATTATCCTCCGTGTGGGGACGGGATGCTGGGACGAGTGTTGTAAGATTTAACACATTCGAGTCCACCACACTTCTCATAGAGCTCATACGCCATGCCGCCATACATATTGCTAGTGGACCTTCCAGGAGCCCTCGGCATTACGTTTGCGCTAAGAGTGAACCATCGAGGAGGGTTCCTGGCATTAGGTTAAAAACCGTGAAAAATACGCTACTATGTCGTAAAACGTCGCACGTGGTGCAAGTTTACTAGAATGGCCACCAACAGGGACAGATGGCAAGACATCGTGAGATGAGCCACATCTGCTGCAGTCATTTATAGTGCTACATGACAACCACGACCGCTCTGACAAGCGAAACGAATAAGAACAAGACGTCGTACAATAGGTGTCTGCTTGTTTCATGACAGTGAATTTTCCAAGACAAACCTGCATTTAAAATGAGCTCTCCACGACCACCCGGCATGGCGAATGCGACTACAGGGTGACCTCCTGGAGGGCCTCCAGCACTGAACGTGTTTACAGACCCGCACGCTTGGTAGTAGGATTTATACGGTCCACCCGGCTAGCTACCACAGTCAAGCAGTTTACTGTGTTCCGTCGTGTGTACGTGGGAGCCAGAGGGGTATAGGGAAATCCCTCTACATCTCTTACTTCGATACTTGTGCTTCATTTTAGACCCTGTCTGCATTTACCATCAGGCGTGACTTAGGTCAAACGCTACCAAGTGTAATAAAAAAAGGTATACTAAAGCCAATATGGAAAGAGAATTAAACGTTATTACTAATTACGCAATTATCAACTTTGATTACATGTGTTTAAGTTCATTTTTGAATGACAAAAATTACCGAAAAGGGCTTAAAAGTAATTTGAATGTGATGGACACTGAACTATTAATCATTGAATTAAGGTTCATAATCCCAAAGCACGTTAATTATCACTTTAAAGTAGCTGATGTAAAGGTATTTTATTTTAGCAGTAGAAGGAGCTCCTCGTGAAAGAGTTCGTCTAGGAAAGTACTAACTACCATCATATATTATTTGCCCTCACGAAGCTTTGCCGTGGTTCGGTTTGAAGGGACATAACAGATGCTGATGAAATAACAGGCACACGTGAGACTATTCAACATTTTCTGTAAGGTTGGCAACTTATCAGCAATAGCTCTAGTGTTGCAGGTGTAGGTAAATAGAAGTCCAAAAAAATCAACTTAAGAACTTTTTTTTTTCATTTTATCTTTTTTCAGACACTTGCATGTGCATTTATGGTTAGTTACGGTTTACTCACGTGCATTTTTCGGGATTGCCCGACTAGTTTTGGACCCAAACGGAGCCCTTAATCATGAGCTAAACACGCGGCGAGGTCGCGAGTCGAACCTCACTTGCAGTAATTCGCTAAAACGTGCTCGGCGAACTTAGAAACTTTTGATGTGTGTAGACGCGACGGCGCGGTAACCACTTTCCATCAGGTGGATTGTCAGCAAGTTTGCCAAAATAATAAGTACACAAAAAAACCCACCTCATTTGGTAAGCCTCTCGGTTCGGGTGTGAGGTTCAGAGTTCGGTCCGAAGGAAGAAAAAAATGAATAACTAGTCCGCCATCTTTGGGAGTCCGCCATATTGGATTTAGAATGACGTCACTTATCTAACCATGTATTGTTATCCAAACTAAACGTGTATGCAATAACTTCAGCTCAATCAGTTGAGGATGAGGTTTTAAAATTCAGTTACAAGATTTGACTGACCTAAACAAACTAACAGACATACATAAAAAATTGCAAGTTAAATAAAAGCTTGTAAAAAAAACTGAAGAAAATTCTCTGTTGACGTCCCCCATATCACATTAAACCAAATAAGGTTAATGGAAGACAGGAACTCTTGAAAATAACATGTGAGTTGAGAGTGGTCTGCATTGGATAATCAACCTTTGTTGAAAGCATCTCATCTGGCATTACATAGACTGGTAGAGAGCTGCTCAGCGGAAATTGAGTGACACACTAAACGAAAACATTGCCGCCCTTGAAGATCAAGTTGCGAGAGTAAAGTGGCCTTCAGCTAAAGTGTTTTGGGTTCAGAATGACATACACAAACTTCTTATGTTAAGTAAGTTAGTTGGAGTTTTAAAATAAACCCTGCATTATTGGTGAAAACAGATCTTCGGAGACCTTCAAAAAGATATGATATAGAAGGTGAGTCAGAAAGGGGGAGCTAAACTGCGGGCCCGTTAATGTGTCATTTATGACTGTTTTAAATCAAGAGTTAAAATTTCAAAATTCGATTATATTTATTTCCATGCAGAATGATTTTTATTTTTTGAAGAATTCTTCATCCTTGCTTCAGTTACGAATTCAGAAAATAGAGCTTCTAATCCGTGACCCTAAATATGACCTAAAATGTGAACACAGCTGATTTTAGCTGAGGTTAGATAGATTTTAGCATATTTTTATGAAATCTTTGAACAGCTATTTCTCTTAAACTATTGACTTCTGGAGAAAGTTGTAGAAGATGCAATAAATAACGTCAACAATACAATTTTTAATCTTGGTTATAAGCACGTACATAAAGAGGTAAACGAATTCGTGTAATTCCTTAGAACCACATGATCTACTACTGGTGTAGATTGGCCACGCACGAGATTTAGATTGATAAAAATAAAAACTTTTTTTCATGCGGTTGCGGTAATTGATCATATCTAAACAACCTAACAATGAACCAGTAAAAAATAAGAAAAAAAATGCTTTTTTTAACATTTCTATGCCACGCATAAATTAATGAAAGCACGGCGACACGGCTAGTGGGTACGACTAACGCGACATCCCTCTTTGCAGTCAGTTAACTCGGGGCTCTAAACTGACTCGGAAATTGAAAACCAAGTTTTTTTTAAATTATGTTTTTGATGGGCTATAATCCTGGTTCGTCATAAGCACGTAATGTCTATAGTTTCTCAGGAAAGAACCCCTGTGGTCTGTGGCTGCTCTCAACAAAAACGTTTTTTACGACACGACAAAATGATGTCGTACTAACAGGATCCACTTACATTATCCTCCCCATCAACGCCATCCATCTTAGGGGCTGTACCCTCTTTTAGATGAAGCGGTAAGGGTTGGCGATAATTAATTACGATCGTGATGGATGGACAAGGCATTACGTGTCAGCTCCGTAATAATCGCTGATAAATTAATTCTCTACGTGTTAATAGCTTTATGGCGTGTTCTGTTATCTCGTTATTCTTCGATTCTGTAGGGGTGCTAATTTGACATTCTTTTGTTAATTGCTGGAGTAATTTGTTCTAGTTTTTAGATTGGTTGCGGTGTACAGCTGTTTAAAGTGTGCAAAGGATCAAAAGAACTCGCTAGTTCCTATAATTTGAGCAAATATCAACAATTCTAATTCCAGACATAGATACCTTTTTCGCTTTACGGTTTTACGGTTAAATGTTGCCTCCTATGCCGGTAGTTTCGATTCCGGCGCGCACCTCTGACTTTTCGAATTCATGTGCCGATCAGAATGATGAATTATATCAATAACACCGTGAGGACTCCAAAAAGTTATCGATGGTGATGTGTAGTTCTTCAACCCGCCTAAACCCTTCTCAATCTGAGAAAATGCCTGTGCCCAGCAGTGGGACAGAGTTGGGCTGATTATACAGGGTGTAAACGAATTCGTGTAATTCCTTAAAACCACATGATCTACTACTGATGTAGACAGGCCCCGCACGGGATTTAGCTTGATTAAAAATAAAAAAATAAAATTATTATTTTTTCATGCGGCTTTCTTACCAATCGTATCTAAACCACCTAAGTAATAAGGATTCAGTAAAAAAATAAGAATTTATTTTTATGCAAAAAAAATATTTTATTTGTGTGAACATTTCGATGCCACGCATAAATTAATGAAAGCACGGCGACACGGCTGGCAGGCACGACTAACGCGATATCGCTCTTTGCAGTCAGATAACTCAAGGCTCTAAAATGACTCAGAAATAGAAAATCAAGATTATTTTTTGATTTTTTTTTAGTTAATTTTCAAAAATTCCCATTTAGGGTTAATCTGTGTCACCAGTAGATCACGTGGTTTGAAGGAATTACACGAATTCGTTAACACCCTGTAGATTAATCCCGCACGGGATTTAGATTGTTTTTTTTTCCCTAATATTTTGTTTATGTGATAGAAAATTTCGATGCCATGCATAAATGAATGAAAGCACGGCAACACAGCTGACGGACACGACTAGCGCGATATTGCTCCACACAGTTTGTTAACTTGAGACGCCAAAATTACTCAGATACAGAAAACAGTGGTTCATTTTTTGAAAACGTTTTTTTGTTGATTCTGAAAAAATCATATAGGGTCAATCAGTGTCACCAGTAGATCACGCGGTTTGAAGGAATTTGCTTTAAAATAATTATCAGCTTTAGTTTATACAATGAATGTGTATATGTGATAATGTTGGCATTACTTGTTGATGTTACTTGGTTAGCAAAATGTTTTCCAATGCAATTAATAAATACGCGCCCGTTTTATATTGAATTCATTTCTACCGATTGCCTTTTTTCAAAGCGGGACATTTACTTGTTTTTGGGGACAGCGGGGCTCATAGGTCAAAAGCGGAACTGTCCCGCTCAAAACAGGACGTATGGTCACGTTACTTATACCGACACTAGATGTCGCCCGCGGCTTCGCCCGCGTAGATTTCCTTTATCGCGTATTCTGCGCTTTTCGGAATAAAAGTAACCAATGGTGCCGATTCTCTTGTGCACAAACTAAACTTAATTTAGGCTATTGCCATCTTTTTCACTCTGATAAAATAAGAAAGAGACATACGTAAATAAGAGCTGTCAAATTTAGTTGAACTAAAAGTTTCATACTTTAGACGACATTTAAAACGTGTCGACTAAAAACACGGTGAAGTTCAAGGCGTAAACTAATTTGACATCTCTAACTTAGTTGTTATCTATCACCGTCCTTTTCTCGCGCTATCTGTTAGTAAAAGATAGCAATTCTCTAATTTTAGTTTAGTAGGTGAACAAGAGAATCGGCACCAATGTCTTCTTCGGATTCCAGACTATCTTTTTACCAAGTTTCATCAAAATCGGTTCAGTAGTTTAGTCGTGATTAGGTAACAGACAGATAGAGTTACTTTCGCATTTATAATATTGGTAAGGATTACAGAAAATTGACAAGCAAGACATGGCAAGCAACTCCAAGATGCTCCATCTCTTATTCAAATTAAATGCACAACGATCTCGAACCCAAGAACTCAACCCATTTGACTATAACAATGGTCATGGAAACAGTGGAAGCATTTCAATAAATTATTCATTTGATAGATTATTATTCAGATTGGACGAGCCAGACTGAATCTATTAATTCTTCGGACAAGATGTTAAATTATGTAATACGTTTTTGTTTTCAATCACTGTAAGATATAAAAAATCTTTTAATAGTACTTACTAATCTCATATACAGGCTGCCTCAAAAAGTAGTGCCAAGCGGAAGTCCAGAGGTAGAGCACCCTTATGGTATGTCCACACCCGTGCGCTTTCATGTTCATCTTGCGCTTTCAATTTTCAATTCCTCTTGCGTCAAGCGCATGCAATATTGATTGCCATAAGATGCATGCAGCTTATCGTCTACACCGGTGCACCTCGGTCAGTCGACATACAATAGACGGATTAGTGCGCGCTATAGGGGCATGCGCTTTTGTCGAACTAGTATTAAGGCATGCGCTATTGCATGCGCTATGGCGCTTCACGCATGCTTCAGACGAAGACGCATGATGAACATGAAACCGCACTGGTATAGACATAGCTTTAGAAATACCAGAATTACCCCCATGTATGTTCCGCGATTTTATGTAGTTTTCAAGTTATGATTCTTTTCATATTTTAATCAAACTCTGACTTTAATGCCATTTTTCATCGCGTTCACTCATTAGTCTCAACTGTTCATAACATTATGATTAAAAATGTCATGTCATGAAAAAAAAAATAACTCGAAAACTATGAAAAATCGCGGAACATACCTACATGATTCGGGTACCTCTAAGGATGCTCTACTTCTGGACTTCAGCGTGACACAATTCTTTGGGATACCTTGTATATACTCATGCCTGTAATCACCGAAGGGATATGCAGAGGTGTTCTCCATTGACTGGAGTCTATACATCCACGTTTCGCCTCTGGTATTCAGTCCCATGTGCCATTGTGTCCCATGTGGCGAGCTTATTGCCATTTTCCAGGCACAATTATGATGCCAGGTTCATCGCCTCTTATGACTCGCTTGCCCGGCAGCGAAGAGGAATTGTATTCTTAATTCGTAACACGGAGAACAATTTTTTTATTTTAATTATAGTGTTACCTATTAAAATACAGATGCGGGTCGCGTAGGTAATAACTTTAAAAGGCACAAACTACCTTTTTTATCTGTATTTTTATGTGTACAAATCGCGAAAGTTTAAAAACATTCATTATAGTGTTTTCTGGGCATTCCGATTCTCACAAAGAACAGGGGCCTAATTCTCCTAAAATAAATCTTGATAAATCACTACCGAACCAAGACCGAACCTTTCATTCAGACAGTTCTCAATTTCAAAAGCTATCAAATTGTTTGACACAAAAAACAAAATCAATCATTTTGAAAGTTTTCGAAAACAAAAACTGACTGACGGTTGTGGTTCGATTGCGTTTGGCAACAATTTATTTTAGGAGAATTAGGCCCCAGTCTTTTAGTCTGTTCCATAAAAGAACCATTAGGTGAGGGATTTTATGATTTATCGCATAATTATTTCGTAAAATGAATGAGTAACATTTAATACTTACACTAGAAAGCATCAGCTTTTTAACCAAAGTGAATGCTGCCAATTTTATCAGCACAGAAACGGCGAAAAGATTCTAAAGGCCTATTTAGAAGCCCAAAATATATCCATAAACAAACTTGTACGCACTAAAAACAAATTACACGTAAAATTGAGGTAGAAACGCAATAAAAAAACTAGCAAAGAAATTGCGGGGAACCGTATAATATTTTCAGAACACTTGCTCAACGAAGCGGTATGACATAGGTATTTACCTCACCGCTCCCGCACCGCGTCCGTAAATCATCCCTTAGTAATACTACGGCTTGAACTATCTGTCAGAGGGTAGGCCACTTAAACAGTTTATGGCTTGTCTGAGAAATTACTAATAGTGATATTAATGATTTAGTCTTTATTTATTTATACTTTCGCACAAAATTTGTATGGAGGTGGACTTAATGCCTTAGGCATTTTATACCAGTCGACCTTAGGGTGATGCAGAGAAAATATGGTAGGTGCACTAGAAAGAGGATATGGTATGATACGCTATTAAAAATTAACAAAGATAATTGACGACACGTTTGGTGCAGTGGCTAAGCGATTGGCTTCTGCGCTACGGGTCGTGGGTTCGATTCCCACACGGAACAAAAATTTGTATGGCCTACAGATGGTTGTTCCGGGTCTGGGCGTTTGTTTGTGAGATTTGTGTCTGTAAACGCACCCACGATACAAGAGAAATCTTAGTGTGGGGCAACGTTTTAAAAAAAATATAATAATAATGGAAACATATTTGGCAACACTTTTACCTACATAATAACTTACACCTACTATTCGTTTTGCACCCACCTAAGACGGTCCATAACTGTACTCCAATAGTACGCGTTGCACCTGTGTCCTCCGTATGCCTTCCAAAGGACCGGACATCTTCCGCACGGAAGATGAGCCGTGATTCCCAAAGAGATACATATATACTATTCAAATAAAAAGATATTTACGTACATGTTAAATAAACTAATAAATATTTATACATACGATATTATATACATAAATATTTATTAATTAATATACTATACAATACATACAAAAATATATAAAGGGATGAATCAGCGCTGAGATAATTCTGCCAATGCCTTGTGAAAAGTTCACGTACTTTAATTTTAAAGGAATAGCGACTAGTGGCCATCCTGATTTCCAAGGGGAGTGCATTCCACAGAAGAATGGACATTTAATGGTATAATACGCCTAGAAATTCTTGACGGGCTCGCGGCTTACTATCAACGCGGATCATATGATTTGAAGGTTTAGCTGTGCATGCCGCGTTCATTCCGTGTGTGGGTGACAATTCATTACACACCGAAACCGCTCTGTGTCTCGGAGAGCAGGTTAAACTGTTGGTTCCGGGTGTCATACGCATATCTATGACAGTAGTTACGGGTAGTCAGAACCCCGAAAGTCTGACAACGGGTCTAACCTTACGATATCGGCATGGCCTAGTAACTGGGTTGCGGAGGTCTGAGGGCAGTCGCGTAGAGCATAGTAGTAGTTTTATTTTATATATTGTTGCATTTATTCATTGTATTGTTTAATAATTTTACATGTTGTATGCTTGGAAGTTTTCTTTTATCTACATACTAGCATGAAGTTTCTTTGTACATTTCCGTTACGTGAAGGTGATACAACTCACCGTATGTCACAGTCTAAGAAACGAACCTTCCCCGCAGGTATTCTGTTTACATTTACATCGCAAATGTGCCAAACTACACAGATAAGTCTCTTTGAATTTTATTACACTTTTGTACCTATCGTTTCACAACGATCACGGACAAGGAATTCTAATATGGCTTTCCTTTTGACTGTGTGGTTTTCAATTAAGAAGTACGTTATTTAGTTCCCGTGTTTCCTTAGTTCTGGTAGATCCTTGGATCTAAGACAATGTTAGATCTGTGGATCTATGTGACCAGAGGCCCTACAGAACAAAGCAAACTACGGAATGTCAGCGTCTATCATTTCGATGCAAAAACATTCAAAATCCACCTTCTGGGTTGGCTGAGTGTAGGGTTTTTGGCCCGAGGGTGGACTTCAGTACAATAGATAGGGCTCCGGTGATTAAGTTATTCTTCCGGAACCCCTGCTGTGCTACGATTTTAGGGCAAGTCCAAAGAGTGTTTTGTCTCCCTCTGTAAATCTATTCCTTCGCGGCGCGAGGTACACGGCGGCACTACTCCGCTTCGCAGTCATCCATAAGAAGCCGAAAGCAGTTTTTTTTTATTAAAATCCTAGATCATAGATACCCTTCGCCCTGAGAAGGCGATGGGTTATGCCGGACTCTTACCGGCTAAAAACCCACGGTGTTTCTTCTCCTGACCCGTGGCCGGGGTCGCGGGATTCGCAGCTGCATGCACCGCGACCCCGGCAGGTCTCAGTCCGCCAGGGCCTGGTGGACCTCTCCTACTGTAGGGCCTAGCCCCACGTCCTCCTGACAGACGCGCGCGGAACACTGCGCGGCGAAGCCTAAAGCCCCTCCTGTGACCGCCCTCAACCCTAAAGGTGCCAAGAAAGTCCTAATTACGACCTACTCCGATCACCAAACCGATTGCGAAGCATGGTGATTATGGAAACTACTCACGACCGATCTACGGTGTATTCGAAGCCCATATTTAAAGTAGTGGATGGCTCCATGCTAATATTAAAAGCTGTACTGCCTTAATGTACTAAAGCATCGCTGTAGTTTATAGCGTAATAGTTAGTTGCTTGTTCCCGTAGTCTTGGCGAGGGAGGAATAGACGTCAAACTTACTTCGCTTCTTATTTTCAACTAGACAATACAATTATAAAAGTTACTATACCTTTTAAACGTGAGTCCTGACGTTTCTTTAATAAATCATTTTATTTATTTTTTTAAATTATGTTTGGATATTGGAGCTATTTTACGGTTTTTGATGATGTCTTTTACGTTTTTTCGATAGCAGTCTCCTTACGGCTACAATTTATGAAATGACTGCTATGTCAGAACTCATATTTCGGATTCTCATATTTATTTAATGGAATTGTTAGCCCCTAGGAAATAAAAACGATATTGTCAAGAAATAAAATAAAGCAAGGTTACATTTTGTATTTGGCAAGTTTGTAGCAGTAAGTTTAGATCAGGCGGATAGATAGGCAGTCAAGACAGAGTCTGATCCTAATGGTGCGTACGCATCTAGCCAACTATAATGGGGCTGGATCCCGCCCCATTAGTGGGGCTCTTGAAACCCGAATGAAACCGGATTCATTATAATTTTACAAAGTTTGGTCAAATTCAACAAATTGGCTACGCTGTATTTCAACAATGTGATAAAAAACCAAGATGCAAATGTTCCTAAACATATTTTTTTTCATCAGCTTCACTTCGTTCCAGTTTACCAACATTGTATTCAAATTTTCCTTGAAACCAATACCGAGTCTCACAAGTGCATCGGTTAAACGAAGCAGGGGGCCTACCCCGAAAAAACGAACGTAGATGTTTGAGATCGAAACGAAACAGCTACAAACATCGAACTTGTAAATATACAATCAGAGTATTGTCAAACAACGAAATATTAGATGTTAATTAACAATTAGGAGTAGGGTGAACGAAAGACAAAATGTGAAATCGTGAAAATTTTAGTAATTGTCAGATCCGAAACACTTTTGTGGTTGGATAATGTGCGATCCGTCAGCCGAACTTCGAAGTTAGTTTTTTATTTTTTTATTTCATATAATTTCCTCCGTTTGACCGCCATCTCGTCTGATAGTCAGCTATGGTGTGGTCTACGATGGAACACGCTTGCCCAGAAGAAACCGATTCACTCGTGACTTGAAGACACCCAGATTGTAGCTGTCGGGGAACACCCACTCGTGCAGCGCATTCCACTTTTTGGCGGTTTTCACATTGAAAGTGGAATCAAAACGCTTCGTTCGGTTTTTTGCCATATCAACCATGAACCGATGGCGCTTTATCGTGTTTCTGGCCGTCCGATAGAAAAAAGGGCAGGGGGGAATCATGCAGATTTGAAGCACACTCTCCGAAATGTATCCGATAAAAAACCGATAGACTAGCAACTTTATTTTGATCGGAGTAGGCCCCCAGCTCCGTACCATGCAAGTTTATCTACATTGTATAAATTAAATCAACTTAATTGCTGTATCCACTGCGACTGCTTAATGAAGAGATATAGCAGGTTCCAAGTGTTTTACGTTGGGTTTAACTTTAAGCCGATAATATATTCTGTGTACAACAGTTAAAACAGACCTTTTATTTCTGTGGGAAGAGCTCAATGTCGTTTTTTTACGGAAAACTCGCGTGTTAAGGGGCATTGACATTAAGAAAATTCTTTTGAAGGTTTAATTCATGTTAAGATCTGATCTATATAGTTTCAAGCCTTTAACTGGCTATAGATACCTATTTGACCCATTAGATATGCTTTATTTCAGTATAGGCCTACTTCCAAGCACCTATCGTCACCTCAGAGTGAAAACCTCGGAAATGCAAATTGGTCATTTTTATTTTATCACGACGTATAGGTACCTACTATAATTATAACAGAGTCGTTCTTTTTTTACGCTATTTAGAATTGGCGGGTGCACTTTTTGACAATCGCTCGCAGAATATGTGTGAAAGAGAGGTAAATAACTACAACAATATTAGCGCAATTTAATCCCATTCTTTTCATTCGGGTTATACAGCATGACTGGTCCCTTTACAACCGAAAACCATGGACTCTGATCATCATTGTACAACTGTCATACAACTTTTACTATGGGACAAACTCTGAAGTTTTGAAAAAAATAACAGGTGTTCCATACATTTTGCTAAGCAACACTGATTATTTTGTATGGAACATCAGTTTTTTTTTTCAAGAATTTTCCTTTTGTCCCGTATGGTTAATAGTTGTTGTCCGTCGCAAAATTCGGCACGGACTCAATGCATACGACGGTCATTTTATCCGTAGTTGTCGTTAGAACTCTAGTGTCTTCTCTGGCAAGTGTTCCGGACAGGTACGTGTGGCGACGACGACAGCCACGACTGCTAGTGGAACCGCGTTCTCGGACTAACCTTCTAAAGGAGGTCCCGCTGACGCGTACGCTCCGCACGCTCAACCTCATAGCGAGTGAGACGGACTTATTCTACTGTTCTCTGAGTGAATTTACAAGGAATGCTTTATTTGTGATTTGTTATAAGTAATAAATAAGTTAGGATTAAATAGTTCGCATTTATCGCATTGGGTCATTCTGTAATGGTAGGTAAATGTATGTAAATAAACAAATAAATAAAAAAAAATTAAAAAATAAGTACCAACCACGTTCATTTTTGTCCGCGGCAGTCTACCGGACAAAAAGTCCGTCGTCTTCTTAAGGCCTAAAGTTGTACAGAATGATGGGCATAGTTCATGGTTTTCGGACGTAAAGTGACTAATAAACAGTCAAGCTATAAATGCTGCTAACTTTATTTACGATATATCGGGTGTAAAAAGACCCTTAACGATAACGAAAACCACATATTCTACCCATCATTGGGATCATTTTTTTTTACCAGACCGTACCTGGGAAACCATTGGTTTTGGAGATATTGAAGGTCAAAGTTAACATTTTTTTTAAAAATTTTTCCAAAAACGTATTCTAAGTGATAATACTAAACTTTCTTCCAAACAACCTTATCAAAATTTTCAATTTTTCCGCACAAATTACGCATTTGAAGTTACAAAAACGCAACGAATATCAAACGCGCACGACCGCCTTGGCTCAGCTGTGTGGCCGCTGCACGCATGCAAACGCGCGGCATCGCCACAACCACACATTGCGCGCTACAAAAAAAAGCGTTTTTTTATGCCAAAAATAAAAGTCGTTTCCCAGCAATTATTTTTGGTCAATGTAGTTTAGTTTGATGTACAGAGTGCGTAGATTTCGGCTATGTGATGGGTCTTTTTACACCCTGTATACAGGATGTATCGTAAATAGTGGTCCAACATCAAGGGGTCGACACACCGTATATTCAGCTATCACATACCACCATTTGAACCATTTTTTACCATAGGTCTCAGAATTATTCTTTTTTTGTTTTTATTAAAATTAACTCTTCGTTTTACTAATTTAGCTGTAATTTCAACCCAATACGTTATTTTCCTTTTTTGTTTTTTGTTTATAACTGCTGAATACATGTGCTATCATATGCAAGTAATTTTTAGTTATTTTTTCGAAAAAAAATCTAATTACAAAAAAAACTGATTGTTGTATATGATAGCTGAATATATCGCGTATCGACCCCTTAACGTTGAACCACTATTTACGACACACCCTTTATATACTAGAGGTCGCTCGCGGCACCGCCCGCGTGGATGTTTTTTTTTTCGGAAATACGGGATAAAAGTAGCCTGTATCTTTCTCCAGGTTCCAGACTATCTCTGTACCAAGTTTCATCAAAATCGGTTCTGTTTTAGGCGTGAAAGCGTCACAGACAGACAGAGTTACTTTCGCATTTATAATATTAGTAAGGATTACATAAGACATTCCCGAAAAGAGGGTCACTCGATTAATTACAGGAAGAAAAAAAAACCTTAATGACATTAATATTTCTGGGTCACGGCCATTAGGCACCTCCGTATATCCAGCAGCTCAGTCACCTCACTGCTGGATATACTAGACACCTAATGACACAGTACTGAAAGATGATCAATTTGCATGAAAAATTAAACAGCCTACACGTAAAGAAATAGGATTAGATTATGGCTTATAGACCTATAATCCTTGTGTGGGCGTAATAATGTGAATATATACCATGTGGATATTCAAAAGAGAATATTATGGAGCACGTGCTAGTTCTCATCGAATTATGATACGGCTGATTAGTGGCATCGTATTTAATTGAAATTACTAGGTATTGTTATAAAAACAAACAAGAAAACAATGCACATTCACCAGAAGCTGTATAAATTAAATTATATATACAATGTGTAACATAAATAAGTGTACAACCACTTATGGGGTCATTCTACTCATCATTATGAACAACTTTTACTATGGGACCAAACCTGAAATCGCGAAAGAAAAATTAGCTGTTCCCTACATTTATGTTCGCTTAACTCGTCAAAACGTAGGAAACAGCTGATTTTTTTTCGGGATTCGGGTTTGGTCCCATAGTAAAAGTTGTTCATAATGATGAGTGCAATGACCCCTTAAGAGGTTGTTAATGTTTTTCCAAAAAACCTGTAAAATTTTAATGTTGAAATTGAAATATAGATTTTTTGCAAATTAATTCATATAACTCAACCTGGTGAGTAGGACCACCACCAATTAGCCAGCGGACTGCAATCAGATCTATGCGGTCCTGGGGTAAAATAAACATTAAAAGATATTTATTTATTTATTTATGCCTTTATTAATCCATAACTTAAACTAATTAATATAAGAAAGAAAATTAAATGGTTATGTATAGCATAGTTATTGTTTGATTTCAAGTTATGGCCCCGTCTCGGGTATAGGCCTCCTCCAACTGTCTCCATTTTTCCCTATTTTTCGCCATCTCCATCCAGTCTCTGCCCGCTATTTTTTGTATTTCGTCAGTCCAACGATCTTTGGGTCTGCCTCTTGGTCTTTTGCGTCCTGGGCCTTTCCACATTGTGGCCAGCTTTGTACATTTCTCAACCGACATGCGGGCTATATGGCCTGCCCATTTCCACTTCAGGCGCTGTGCATGCTTACCCGCGTCTATTACTTTGGTTTTATTCCTTATATCTTTGCTCTTCGGTTTATCTATAAGCTTGATACCTAAGATGCTCCTCTCCATAGCGCGTTGGCAGGATCGTATTTTTGTTTTTGTTAAAGATCCAGGTTTGTGCACCGTAACCATAACCATTAAAAGATATATGAAAAGTAATTATTCTCTGTCTACGAACCAACCTAAACAAAACTTTCCTTCAACAACATACATATAGAAAGAAAGAAAAAGTATTTATTTTTCCGCCCCAATATGACATACCTAACTACACGCGACATACCTTTTTTTTTTTTTTTTTATCGTGGGAAAATCCTCATGGATACCCTTCGCCTGGGGAAGGCGAAGGGTTATGCCGGACTCTTACCGGCTAAAAACCCACGGTGTTCCTACTCCTGACCCTTGGCCGGGGTCACGGGATTCGCAGCTGCATGCACCGCAACCCCGGCAGGCCTCGGTCCGCCATCCCCTGGCGGACCTCTCCTTCTGTGGGGCCTTGCCCCACGTCCTCCTGAGAGGCGCGCACGGAACACATGCGCGCCGCCTTCTCGGGCCTGTTACTGGTCGGGCGACGGGTCCCCTAACCCGTCGCCCGCAGGCCACACACTAGGGTGGCCGGAGATCGTCGCGCGCCCTCCGGCGGCGCCCGGTGCGTCTGGCGCGGGAAGGGAGAGTGGCTGTCGCCTCTCTCTCCCTCTCCGCTCCCTCTTTGGTCGCCATCACCACCTCGCAAAAGGAGGTGACGGCTTCCCACGCACTCTCGCTCCCGACCATGGACAGAACCACGGCCGGAAGCGAGAGGTCACCACCGATCGCCGCGACTAGTTCACGGCGCTGCGTCGCCCACGCACGGCACTCCTGCAACGTGTGCAGCGCCGTGTCTTCCGGGCAGTACACGCGACATACCTACATTACCTACTCCTCAAATAGTACAAGCATACGTGCAAGTATTCCACGTACTTACGGATTGTTAAAATATGCAAAACGTGTGGAAAAATGGTAGGGTACCGAGACCTTCAGACATTCGGAGGTCGAGGTCACGATACTTACGTTAAAAATACACGCGGAACGGTCCCAATACTTTCTTGAGTTCATAGTTTATTCAATTTCGATGGTTATTGAACAGTGAATAGGTATTATGAAGTTCGATGAAATGTAACGTTGATAACCTAAAAATAAACGATCAAACAATTTGAATTTGATTACTTATGGAAAAACTTTGTATATCCTGACGGTTGAAATAATTGGAAAGAGCGGTTACGCACTGCATCCGATCCGGATCCGTGAAAATACGAATATAGAAAACTCGGACCGAATTTGGATATTGCTTTTCGCACTGCATCCGATCTGAATTCGTGAAAATACGGATCAGTCTAAAAATCTTGGACCGAATTCGGATATTGCTTAGGTACACACTAATCCGATCTCTGATCCAAAAAGAAAGCAACTCAGGGGCCATCTGTGGCATATGTCCGATTTGAATCCGAGGTAGTGCGAAAGCGTTCATACAAACAGTACTACGGCTACTTAGGTACGTCAATATTTCTTCCGAATTGGAGACTCACGGATGACGGAGAGAAATCGGATGACGGAAGTCGGATCTAGTGCGAAAACTACCATACATGTTATCGGTAGCGGGTAGCACTGGGCAATGTTGACAAGAGAGGGTAGTCGTCGATATGGATCGGCCCACCCGAGGTTATAAAGGCGGTGGTCATTCGACGCAGCGGGAGCATTCCGTGTTGATCAGCTGAAGAAGTCTGACCTTTTATATCTGATTAGCTTGTCCTTATTTTATGATCTTGTAATAATTGTGTAAAGTAATATATTGTGATCTAGTTAATGTTACTAATACTAACCCAAATACAAGTACTCTCAGTGGTGGAGAGTCTATGTTGGTTTTATTTACTGTGTTTACCTTGCTCGCAATCCTGACATACCGATATTAGCTATAACTGTAATGATAGAATCACCCCCGAACGATATTGTTGTTGTGTTGTTTATGTAACATAGTATAACGTGATGGTTGAAATAATTGGAAGAAAACTGTAAGTAATGGTTATTAATATTTTGTGATTTTTCTATGGAACGTATTCAAGGTCAGTCGGAAATAGTATAATCCGAAAGGGGGTTAAAAACACCCATGATAATGAATAACTTTTGTTCTACAACTTTTCCCAAAAGGCAATAGTTTAAGATAAATAGCTGATCAAAGATTGTCAGTTATGATCTGCTGTGTCTACATTTTAGGTCATATTTGGGGTCATGAATTAGAAGTTCCATTTTCGAATGAATTTGTTACTAAAGCAGGGATTACGAAATTTTGAAATGACTTAAAATGATTTTGCATGGAAACAAAAATTACTGAATTTTGGAATTTTAATACTTCTTCCCTTTCCAACTAACCTTGATAACCATGCAATGAATCTCAAATCATTCAAAGAAGCGCAAAGTGCAGAGAGTTACTTCGCCATTACGAATTTACTTTTATCGATAAATTGTTTCGATTGTAGCCATCTTACGACTTACGATATAATAACTTAGTATAATATACTCGTAGGATGACTTCGACGAAATAAGTATCGACTAATCGAACTGCTAATACTAGCAGCTGTTATATAATACACGTGTATTCCGATGGTACACACATGCGTATAATTATGTTGTCACCTGCATAGTTTGCCACGCTGAAAGATGATTGACAGGTGCGTAGAATGTGTCTCGAGCAAGTGGCCCATGTGCAGTCAGCCTTAACATTATTGGCGACTACAGTTCGGACAAAGTAATTGGTCCAATTTGACGTTTGCAAAAAATCACAAAATAAATGTGTAGAGACGTTGTACGCCTAAGATCTTAAAGAAAGTCGCGTTTTATTTATCTTAAAGTAGCGCGTATTGTAGTAATTATTACTAGTGTTGACATTAGTCTTAGTATTTTGACAGGTGTCAAATCGGACCTATTAGATTGTTACAAGTATACTGCAATAGAACGCAGGAGAACCAAGGTAACCGATATAGCTCGAAGAATTGCCAAACTTAAGTGGCAGTGGGCGGGGCACATTGCTCGCAGAACGGATGGCCGATGGGGCCGAAAGGTTCTGGAGTGGCGACCGCGTACTGGAAGACGCAGCGTGGGTAGGCCTCCCACAAGGTGGACCGATGATCTGGTGAAGGTCGCGAGAAACCGCTGGATGCGAGAAGCACAAGACCGGTCGATGTGGCGATGTTTGGGGGAGGCCTATGTCCAGCAGTGGACGTCTTTCGGCTGAATGATGATGATGATACTGCAATACATGTGCTTTTGTTTATGGTGCAAGCGTCGATGACTTGGGTCAAATGTGTGACGAATGAAATGAAGGTACTGCGGTAGTTGCAAAGTATTGATATGAGAAAAAAACTACGTTCTCATATCGATTTTGCCAAGAAACAGTCGTCGTGTATCGGCAACTTCCTTCGCTTGAAAAGCGGATTTACTTAAAATGATCTCTTTTTAACCGTTCCTGAGTTCCTATACATATACTACCTTGTATGATTTCCATACATCACTGCACCATAATGGCATCGGTCGCGTTGTCGGTTGAATGAGTCTATTATACCCGACACCTAATCCGACCTATGCGACGGATTATGGAATAAGTACACACGGCAAAATAATTAAGTGTGCAGGCAAACAACGATCGTATCATTATGCATACAACTGCCATCAATATTGTGTATGTATGTTCATGTGTCATTGCTAATGTCAAAGTAAATCATGTGAAATAGCGTTTATATTTTATTTGATTATGTATGGTATTTTTATTCGTTTTAATATTTATATTGTACTAGCGACCCGCCCCGGCTTCGCACGTGTACGTTTTATAGCTACCTTCTCCTTCCTCTTGAATCACTCTATCTATTAAAAAAAACCGCATCAAACTCCGTTGCGTAGTTTTAAAGATCTAAGTATACATAGAGACAGACAGCGGAAAGCGACTTTGTTTTATACTATGTAGTGATTTATTACATGGCCTCGATGCCTAATTAAAATAAAAAAAATAAACAAAAACACTTTCATTCGTTTTTTTATTCTTTCTAATACATTTATGCACAAGACACACTCCGCAAGCAATGGCAAAAATCTAAAGGCCTAATAACAAACGGACAACTTTATAAATATTAAAATAAAGTTAGTTGTCTGCATACTTATCTTATTTGCGTACAGTACCTGTGTTATGCCACTAGGGATGGCTAACATTTCCGCATGAATAGTTCGATTATAGTAAACGCCGCTCAACCGCTCAACACTTCCCAGACCACGAGTTTTGCACTAGATTCTCGACTACCTAATGCATATTTACTATGAAAATATTTACATATTCAGGTACAACGCTAGTGCTTTAAACTGAAAACTATTTTGCATCTTTACATATATTTGTAAAGCACCTAAATAGGCAGTGTTGGGATCCTGTTGTATTTACTAAATAGGAGAAATCTTGAAGTTACACCAGTTTCGTCTATTGCCGCTTACACCACGAATAAATAACTAAGCATACAGTTAATCTTCTTCTGGTGCCTCTTCAATTACTAAAGGTTGGCCATCATCTCCGGATATCTCTCCTTGTACTTTGCAAGATGGAACAGCTCAGCAGCACTCGTGACTCTGGTCCACTCGCAAATATTCCTCAACTAAGATTTCTTTCTGCGACCAGCCCCGCGTTTTCCTGCTTCTTTGCCCATCATTATAAGTTGCAGTAAGTCATATCTCTCGTGCCGAGAAACGTGAACAGTTAATAGATGGCCTAATTACGATCCGATTCGTTTTCGAATTCTTTTTTATTTCCATGCTGAATAATTTTACGTTAATTTTTTTTCATTCTTCATCCCTGCTTTAGTTTCGAATACTTACAGAAAATGAAGTTTCTGATTCATGACCGAAAATGTTTTATCCATAGCTGAAGACAGATAGATTTTAGCGTATTTTTTATGAAATCTTTGAACAGCTATTTCCTCGAAACTTTTAACGTTCGAAGAAAAGTTAATCATTATTATAGGTACTTTAACACTCTTTCGAATTAATACTTTTTTCCGACTAACCTTGTATATTTTGACAGCAGAATTAGAACTAAATATTATACTAAACAATATTCTGAATATTTACACAACAATATTTACATAATTACAAATAAAAGTATAGACAAATAACGAAAAATATATCCTAATAAAACTATAAACTAAAATAGGGCATCAAAATATTCCTCCGCATCGCTGTCTACTGGTAACCTGCCCAGAAGGCTGGCAGCATTGCCACGTTGTATGGCAAAGTAGAGACCAGCCTTCGGGTCACGGGAAGTGTCGACCAGCCGCCTTGCAACCTCTCTATATAGAAGTTGGGCACTCCGACCCCACGACCCGAGTGTTTTGACCCCAAACGGCTCGAAAATATAAATAATTACTAATGAAGTTATTATATTTTCGCCGTTTGAGGGCCTCCGCAACTGCAGCAGCAGCGTCAGCACAGCCTGCCGAGCTAGGAAGATGGGATGGCGCAAGGGTATCGACACACGTTGTATCCCATACCAGAGGCCTACCCATCTTCCATGGTACTTGCATCTGGCCTCTTACCATCGTCATAAACATGAGTTTATTCAGCATTTATTACTCAGATACTTCGTTAACAACTTATTTATTCGTACATAGGTACTCCTACTTTTAGATTAATTACCAAAACCCATACATTCTTCCTTGTCGTCATCAATAACTTAGTAGAATACCTACGTACGCGTTACCCATTACCGAGTGTAAAGTAACATTCACAGTTCGAGTACGAGTGGTATTATAGTCGTATTCCTTTGTTTTATTCAGGCACTGCCGAATGTGGGGCCTTCCTTTATGTAAAAGCCCGTTCACATCGTACGATGCGCATTTTTTGGACGTTGTAGGCGCTATCAATATTTTTTTCAGGTCATGTTTCAGCTTAGGTCCATAATAACTGCCGATAATATTCCGGATTTCGTAAATATCAAATCAAAATTGACTTACTTGAGTTACTATTACTTAGGTAGGTATATAGCGGTCATTTTGTAAATTGTAGTCGTAAGGAGACTGTTATCGAAAAATATCTTTTCAAAAAAGTAAAAACCGACTTCAAAAAAAACTAAAAAGAGTAAAATAATTACTATATTATAATAACACTAACAGTTTTAGAAGTCGGTGCCATTTTACACTGAACATAATTGAAGGCACCGCTTCTGAAACTGTTAGTTTTATAATATGGTAATTATTTTACTCTTTTTAGTTTTAGTTTTTTTGAAGTCGGTTTTTACTTTTTTTTAAAGTTATTTTATTTTTCTATTTTTAGTGCCATAAACAATACACAAACATGCAATTACAGCAATCTCGGGTAATTAGCTGTTATCCATTGAAGAGTTCCATTGTCAATCTCAGAGGGTCTTCATCAGATCTTCGCCAAATTTTAATGGGACCATTTCGGAAGGATACTCTTTCAAACAAAAAAAAAATTTTGCAAATCCGTTTATAAACGAAGGAGTTATGTCCGAACATACATACAAAAATATATATTATATATAAACATCCGAATTGAGAACCTCCTCCTTTTTGAAGTCGGTTAAAAAAACTTAAACGACATCATCAAAAACCGTAAAATACACTCACCGGCATAATTAGCGGAACGTTTTCAGTTTTTACATTTTTTTATTAGATGGTACTGCTATTGCTATGACGATTTTTTTTTTCAAAAGAACCTTCAATTAGGACTTGCATGTTGAAGAAAAATTTGGTTTTCCTAAGCGATTAGAGGTAAATTAGGCCCAGTTTTGATTTTACAGAGATTTCGCCCCTTTGTGTTTTTGATCGGAACTTTGTTTTATTTAAGTACTGGTGGTTTGGTCTTAGTCTATTCATTGCATTTGGAGAATAAACATTGCGTAGAGACTGAAAGAAGTAATTTACCTGTGAAAAAAGCTACGAGGGATGTTACAGTGATCGATGAAAGTCAAACCTATCGTGCAATAAGTTAAGCACTGGGTGTATCGACTTTAGTCATTCCTTGCAATGTCCATTGGTACAGGCAGACAGGATGTGTCGTTAGAAGATGAGAATAATGCAGAAATCAAGGAAAAAGCGCCGCTGATGATTGGTTTATGACAGTTCAAACCGGTTAAGGCTCTGAAAAATTGGTGCAATGCTGCTATTCGGACCTGTAGCATCCTGCAGGTGGTCTGTATTTTGCTTGTGTGTATGCGGGAAGAAAGACGACGTCTCATTGAAGGTAATCTGATGTCTAACGCAACTGCTGAATGTCCAAAACGTGATGTAGGTCATCGCGTAGTGAAATTAAGTTTTGCTCAATATCACCGAAATCGGACTAAGGAGTTAGAAAGAGTTTTTTTCTCAGGGGCAAGCTGTTTTTTTATATACATTTTTTACATGGGAGGCATAGAATAAGGATACGTCAAGGGAATCGCTTTGAACAGTCCAATTTTACAGGAATGTGCCTTATACTGGAGGCTCCAGTAGTGGTTTGGGGTGTCATTTGTTTTGAAGCGCACACGGAGTTAGGCATTATTGAAGAAGGCTTACTGGCTGCTTATTTTTGCAGGATAGACATCCCAGAACCTCATGCGATGCCACTTGAAGCAACATCAGACAAGAAAAAAAAAACATTCACGATTATGTGTGGCCGGACTGTATATTTGTGGTCTGCAATTTCATATAAGATGTTGTAATAACCCACCAGGGTGGGTCAACGTAGACCCTGGACATGAGTCCAATAGAATATGACTTAGCCTTGACGGAAAATAGGGTTAGAGAAAAAAATCCAGCCCCCCAGAAACATTAGAGGATTAAAAAGTGTTTCATGGGAGTATGGGGACGATTTGCCTTAAGAAAAGATAATGGATTAAAAAATTGGATGGAAAAACATTTCATAATACTGATACGGACCCTAGCAGTAGAGAAATGGTGATAAAACAAACAAAAAAGTAAAATAAATAGCAAATTAATTATTCCAAAAAATATGCGGCGAAAGTTACAAAATGGATATTTTAGCAAAAACAAGATTTAAATTGCCAAATTCAATTAAATGATTATTGATTGTTTGTCCTTTTAATGCATTTAACCCTAATTATAAAATATTTAAACAAAAACATTAATGTTCAATACAAAATTATGGAAAAAACACGGTTTTTTGTTGCGTTCCGCTAATTATGCCGGTGAGTGTAGTTACCTACATCCACGTTTTGTTTTTTAAAATATTTGATATTCTTCGTTTGTAGAAAAATTCCAGAACTCACCTTACGTTGAACAGGGTAAAGTGTCTATGGAATGATACGCTCCTGACACCCTCATCCTACTGACGCTTTGATTACTTTTTCGTGTACCAATCGACCTTTTATAATTAATTTCTATACACCTGGGGGCTTACTATGACCTCTTAAAGCAGGACAGAAGTTGCCTGGAAGTTGAACTGCCCTGCTTTTGAGCGTTTTCATAAGAGATCATAGTAAGCCCCATGGGCAGTCAGCCTCGCTACCAGCTTTGCTGACTGGCTAATCTTTTTACCACGGGCGGCGCGGCATGAGCTATTCGAGAATGGCTCGTGTCAATACGAGAGAAAATGAAGATACCAATTGAAGCGATTATAGCAGTGCCCGTATTCTCTCAAAATCATTGAAGATCATCATAATCATGTTCAGAAAACGACGTCTAAAAACCCATTTGATAGACATGAACAAGTTCATATATCGATTCGAAAAAAATGCCCAAAAATCGGATCAGTGAACACAGTGTGAAGGAGTTTTAGTTATTGAACTAGCACAAAGCACTTGTAAAATTAATATGGGGTACGTATTGATTCAAGTTTAACGAAGGTTATATCTACGAATATCTTATGAACAAAACTGTAATCTATGTTCGTTCTATTTGGGGTTTTATGTATTGGTTAAAATATTCGCTTCAAGTTTTAAAAAAAGAATTGTTTCAACGTCAATTGCATTTTTGAATTCTACTTTTAATCAGATTTAAATCAATGTTTTTAATAAAATTAATGGAGTTACTACATAGTTTTAGGTTATCGTAAATTGAAATTGTGAACCATTTTTGTTTAAAGGAATTATTATTTCTTTTACTCCTTTTGATAATGTTTTTTACCGTGGTTGTGTATAATTGTTGCAACAATAGAATTGTTTCTGTTATTATGTTTTAAAAATTTTGAAGTTGTAATGTTGATGATCCTCAATCTAATAAATTGTGGAGGAACGAGGGTGTGGTGTTCCTCCAACCAAAGGGAGGATCCTCCAACCAGGCGGAGTCTTGTGTCTGGCGGGCTACTGCCCAACGGTTGATGTTGGGAGCTTGTATATATACTATCTGCGTGTTAAATCTTGATTGCGCGATGTAGGATAGTTCGCTAGTTCGCATGTGGCGAGATAGATGCCGCCACATCACTCCCCCCTGAGACCGGAGGTCGATCGTCTTGATGAGTCAGCGGTCGTTGAGTCTTGAGAACTTGCCAGTAAGGGGTTCCTTTTTGAGTTGAAACTGGATACCGCGTCATTCCAGTGAGTCGGAACTGTGAGAGCGATGAGTGGTGGCTGTGGACTGCGTCGACCAGGAGAGAAGTGCCTCTGCTAGTTGACCGGTCGAAGTGCAGTATATATGCGCCGAGGATGCTGGCTGGCTGTGTGACTCGCTGCTTGCTGCTCGATTGAATGCTGAGCTGCTGAGGGAGTGATGATGTGGCTGCCGAGGCTGCGAAGGTTGTGTGTGACGTCACCAGTGTGGAAACACTGTCTGTGACGATCACGTCGGGGTCACCAATGTGGAGGAACGAGGGTGTGGTGTTCCTCCAACCAAAGGGAGGATCCTCCAACCAGGCGGAGTCTTGTGCCTGGCGGGCTACTGCCCAACGGTTGATGTTGGGAGCTTGTATATATACTATCTGCGTGTTAAATCTTGATTGCGCGATGTAGGATAGTTCGCTAGTTCGCATGTGGCGAGATAGATGCCGCCACAAAATAAATAAATAAACTTCAACTTTAGGTGTTGAGTTTTGGATAAAAATTATAACAATGATATTTTAGAGGCACAAGCGAGTGCCTCGAAAATACATAGAATGAATTCGTTGTTGTTTTCCGTATACGAGGACAAGACACGGAAGAGACACAAGGGACAGAAATGCAATACACTAGCGTGGCTAGAAAAATCCTGAATGATCTCTTCCATGTCACTTACCAATCTAGCAGGTGAAGTCAAAATGTTTTTTTTTTTATTTCATATAATTTTCGATTAGAAGCGCTTATGAAATGTCGAATTCAGGTGCACGGTTCCAATTTGTCGTTTTCTATGGAGAAAAGCCGGCAAGAAACTCCATGGTTACTCTTTTAAAATCAATATCTTTAACAATTTAAGTAAATACAGTTATGATTTAGCATAGTTATGAGAGCAATGTAGTATTGAGTACAGAAATTCACAAAAAAATATGAAAAATCCTCTACAAGTATTTAGGCATGTAGTCGACGAAGTTCTCATATTTACAAAAGGTTAAAGGAAGTTAAACTATACAAGGTTAATCGGAAATGGGATACTAATCCGCAAGCCACTTAAAGTATCACTGATAACGGTTTTATAGCAAGTTTAAAATTTCAATATCCGAAAATTTTTATTTCCTCTTAACTTAAGTTTTTTTTAAAAATTCTTCATTTTTTTTATTCAGTTACGAATCCAGAAAATGGAGCTTCTAATTCGTGGCCCCAAATATGACCTAAAATGTAAACACAGTTGATCATAGCTGAGGATAGATAGATTTTAGCGTATTTTTTATGTAATTTTTTAACAGCTTTATCTATTGACTTTTGGGGAAAGTGGTAGAACAAAAGTTACTCATTATCATGGGTACTTTAACACCCTTTCGGATTAGTACCCACTTTTTGAATAACTTTGTATAAAACCATTGACATAATCAATTAACATCAAAACACATTTCAAAAAACCTTTGGATAAATAAGTTACGAAATCTTGAGAGTAATATGGTAAAAAAATATTGAAAATCGTATTTTTTTATTATTTTTTCCTTTTCTTACAACGCTCCCTGACGATGCGCCCTAATCTTATTACAATCTAACCTTGTAATTAGGCTAATGAGTAATTTAATTATAACTTAAACTGTTAAACTGTGTAGTTAATCGTAATGAGAATGAAACTGGGAACCAATTCTACTAACAACGCAAACGAACCACAACCGTCAGTTAGTTTTTGTTTACGAAAACTATCAAAACAAAACCAATCAGTTTTGTTATTTGTGTCAAACTATGGTATAATAATATGTTTCACTGGTATCCTCTTCCCGTGACAGCTAGGTCACGTGATTGGCCTAAGACTACGTCATCAGCTGGGGGTGCTTCCACTATGTAAAATAAATTACCCGAGCAAGATGCATTTTTTCACATATTTGCTTCTATAAAGAAGCAGTTTTGATTTTATACAGTTTACTTTTTAACTAAATAGATGAATAACACGAAATAGAAAATAGTTAGGCTAGTTAGCAATTTATTTAATATTTATTATGAATTAAAAATCTCCTTTATTGTATTGAAGATGTTAATCAATGGCAGCACTGATCGTGATATTCATGACGTAGTCTTTGACCATCGTGGGAAGAGAATACCTGACGTAGCATATTATTATACCATGTGTCAAACAATTTGACAGCCTTTTAAATTGATAAAAGTGTGAATGAACGGTTCGGCCTTGATTCGGTTGCGATTTATCAAGATTTATTTATAAATAAATTGTTGCCAAACGCAATCGAACCACAACCGTCAGTCAGTTTTTGTTTTCGAAAACTTTCAAAATGATTGATTTTGTTTTTTGTGTCAAACAATTTGATAGCTTTTGAAATTGAGAACTGTCTGAATGAATGAATGGTTCGGCCTTGGTTCGGTTGTGATTTATCAAGATTTATTTTAGGGGAATTGGACCTGCTCCTAATTATTCTTGAATTTTATGCGAATAACACATAAAAGAAAACTACAAAATATTAAAGCTTCTCTGAAATATTACATGTCAAACACAAAATGGTACCCGCGTCAAACGAGTTTTATTATTAAAATATTAACAAGGCGCTAGGTAACAAAACGTTATTGTATATCTACGTCCCGGTAGGTCTAGCAGTATATCATTTTTAACGGCTCTTGGCACGTATCGAAGCACTCTTTATAATTCGTATTAAAAATAAAAAAACGGCCAAGTGCGTGTCGGGCCAAGCGCAGTAATAGGGTTCCGTAGTTGCACAATAATACGGACTAAGAAGAGGGCTTAGTAATTTTTCAATGGAATTTGTACGAAATTTTTACTTTTCCGGTTGATCGACTATTACTCGTAAACTTGTAAAGCCTTCTTAGCTGTGATAGTTTTCCTTTTAATTTCGTTGTATATACTAATAATGTGATTTTTTTCACATATCCAAAACTAACCGTTTAGCTGCCAGGGGGGGGGGGGACACTTGACTCTAACAAAAATTAGCACTTTAAAGCTTAATATTTCAGAAACGGATCCCTTAATCGAAAAATAGTTTTACAAACCCGCAATATTTTTGAAAGACCTATCCAAAAACACCTCACAACTAGGGTATTAACTGTAAAAACATTTTTTTTAAACAAGCTTTTATTAAAAAGTTTTTTTTTACCATTAATTTATTTTTTTATTTATGATTGGGAATGTTTCTAAGTCTGTTTTCGTGTTCTCCTCAGCAAGCTCTTTCATTGGATACCCATACTGTGGTAGTAGAGAAAAAATAACTAGTCCGCCATCTTGTTTGATCCACCATATTGGAATTAGAATGACGTCACATAGCTAAGTATGCATTTTCATCCAAAATAAGCGTGTATACTAACAGCTCAATTGGTTTAAGATAACTGATTTAAAATTCAGTTGCAAGATTCCACCCGAACAAACATACATACATTGCAAGTTAAATAAAAACTTGTAAAAACTCACTTTACGAGAATAAGAGGCGCACATTTTTTTTTTTGTCTTTGCTTTTCGTAAGATTTCCTTGTTGACTTGACTACGAAACCCTAAAAACCACTTATTAAATAGATTCCTCTGACGCAGTACGGAAATTACAACTAATGTCCGATATGACTTGCTATTTATAGGTCTTGATATTTTTGTTGTGTATCTTTTTATTATGTTCTGCGCATATTACGTATTTTTTGTATTTAGATTTTATGTATCGATTTATTTATTAAAACTTTCTGTTTTTATTATTTTAGTATGAAAGTTTACTTCAAATTAGTAGATAGTATTTTATAAATTTGATTTAACCTGTGTAGTACTGTAATTATAGACACAATAGATAAACAATGGCGGCCGTACCGTTTTCGGTACACTTGGGCGAGTGATATTAAGGACTATGAAAAAAATAAAAATAAACTTTGCCTTTGGCTTCTACTCCTTTCACCCATACGGCCCATACCGTATCTCCTTAAACCCAATTTTTTTCCATACGGTAAAAAATGCCATTCGGTTTAACTATACAGAGCGTTAAAAATTTATTCTGAGAGTTTTGTGGGGTTACACGGCATCGGAAATTGAACCAATTTCGTAGAAAAACTTTTCGAAATTCGCGTATTTTTTATTAATTTCCATACAAACCAAATTGATTAGTTAATTTTTAACACCCTATATAAAACACACCATCTCCTCGTTCCCCAAAATAATTCATGAATGAACATTAAAATGAGATCACACAAGATTTTCACTGTCTTTGATGTTCGAGAATGAGTATTTCAATATTATCGTGAGCCCAACAACCAGTATTTTTTCGCAACAATTTACTGATTTGCCGTTTTGGTAAATGTCCGAACATTTCGCTTAATAGGGTCATATTTACTCGGAGGCTTGATTGTAATTATTATCTTGAATGGACTGTATTATGTGTAATTCCCTATAAATCAATAAGTCAGTTCTTTGCTATAGCTACCTCATGCCTGCCTCCCGCTGCTCCCCGCCCCGGATCTTTGTCGGTAATCGAACCGCACTTCGGTCGCGTATAATGTGTGCTCTACAGAATACGTTGCCGCCGAATTGCCGCTGAACTTACGCCCGACCGAAGTTCGGCTGTACGCTATAACGCAACGTAATTTCGGTATAATGTGCCGTCAGTAATTCTACTGCTACTTATTGCAGGCGTAATCATGCCGAACTTCGGTCGCGTATCTTCGGCATAGTGTGTTTAGACACTTGCGTGTCTTTAGAATTTAAGATATAAATGAGTACCAATAAAACAGTCTTTAGCAAAAATCTTAAAAAGAATTTAACGCTTCATTTCTGCAATACCTATACCATAATCGAAAAAAGCGCAAAAAAAACCTCGTTCTTTCGTAGATAACCGAAATAACTTTTTTAATGATAAAGCAACACGGGCGGCCGTCGAACGATCCATTCCGCCTTTATGTGTCGTAACGAACGAAAACTAGCCGTACAATAAAACGTTTGTCGTAAAATATGCCGTATCAGGCAACACTGAAAGACACGACTGAACTGACGGACTGATCGTCTCAACATGTTCGTTTTAGTGGCTGTTTGTTCACGCAGCGGAAAACGAGAATATTGCAGCTTTTGATCGTCGAAATAGATAAAGCTTGTTGTGCCTAGCCTTTTCCCAACTATTTTGGGGCAATAAATGTTTTAAACTTCCGCGATTTGTACACATTATACAGGGTGTAAAAAGACCCATCACATAGCCGAAATCTACGCACTCTGTACATCAAACTAAATTACTTTGACCAAAAATAATTGCTGGGAAACAAGTTTTATTTTTAGGCACAAAAAACGCAGTTTTTTGTAGCGCGCAATGTAATGCACGTAACCGATTGTGCCTATGTGTTTTGCGGCTGAGCCAAGGCGGTCGTGTGCGTTTGATATTCATTGCGTTTTTGTAACTTCAAATGTAAAATTTGTTACGACAAATTGAAAATTTTGATAATGTTTGTTTGAAAGAAAGTTATTATCACTTAGATTTCGTTTTTGGAAAAAACCAAAAAAAAAATGTATACTTTGACCTTCAATATCTCCAGAACCAATGATTTCCCAGGTATGGTCTGGTAGAAAAAAATGATCCCAATGATGGGTAGAATACGTGGTTTTCGTTATCGTTAAGGGTCTTTTTACACCCGATATAAAAATAATGCTTCACGAAGATGACAACTGCGCCACTTCAGTCTACCCGTGACACGGCCGGTGTAATTCGTCCGAAACGTCGCGCGTCGGGATAAAAAGGTATTTTGTGCCTTTTAAAGTTTTTACGCGATCAGACCCAAATCTGTATTTTTATAATATGTTGGGGCAGCTTCCAGTCTAACAGACTTAATACCAGTAATAATATAAATACACGGAACGACAACCATCAGATCTGCGCAACCCAGTTACTGGGCAATGCGGATATCCTAAGGTTAGACCGGTTGTCACTATCGGACTCGCCCCGGCGTCGCTTAAAACCTTCCGGAAATAACCTACATTAAGATGAAAACCGCATCAAAATCTACTGAGTTGTTTAAAAGACATAAGCGGACAAACATACGGACGCGGAAAGCGACTTCAATTTATACCATTTACTAGAGGTTGTTCGCGGCTTCGCCCTCGTGTATGTCGTTTATTGCGTATTTTGCGGGATAAAAGTAGCCTATCGTCCTTCTCCAAGTTCCAGACTATCTCTGTACCAAGTTTCATTAAAATTGGTTCAGCGGTTTAGGCGTGAAAGCGTAACAGACAGAGTTACTTTCGCATTTTATAATATTAGTCGGGATTAGTGATAGGTTTATTTTTTGGCTTATTTAACCCCGAATTACATGTAGGTGGCTAATGAAATTGTCGAACACGGTTCATGTTCAATTCTTTGGAATATGAGTTTGTGGGGTGTGCTTTATTGAGTTGGTCGGCCCTTCTAGGAAACGCATTTTCTACGGATTTGTAACCGGCTGATGCATTTTTTGGAGGAGGTTGGCTGGGACCAATATTGATTCCTCTGTTGTGTGATTCGTGCCGGTGGAAATGTATAGCGGTTCTCTGATATTGACATTTAGGAGGCCTATGAGGCTTGCATAGTCACAAACATGTACTAATGCCTCGGAAAAAAAAGACAAAGAAAAAAAAATCTTTGGAAAATCCCCACAGAATTCTTCAGCACTTAAATTCCCAGTTCAATAAACAAGAAAAGGACACAGATAATTCTCTTTAATTTTAAATGTTACCCTCTGGATACTATTTCCTGCAGGCTATTGGAAGATATGTTCAACTCCTCATGAGTATTTATCGCTGCAATTAACGGAAAGTTCCGAAGTGTCACGTTGACTAATCTATGACCCTATATTAAAATATCTGGCGCCCAACAATGTTGGCTTTGCCATCAATAACTAGTCTTGGCAAAGCCATCAATTAGCTTTGCAATAAACGGTACGGCGTCCACACATTTTTTACGCTTCCGGCAACGGTTTAGGCTTTTAAAAATAAACCTTTGTACGAGTATAAAGGCTGTAAGGGTAAACACCGTTATCCTTGAAACCAGTGGTTTGGTTTCATTTATAGAATGTAAAATCAATGAAAAATAACAAACTTTTTTTTTAAATTTTCATTTTTCCGCAAAAGCATTTCACCCAACGTGCGGGGGCAACAAGCTACGGGAGGGGGCGCGGGGAACTTGCCATGTGGCCCGACCCACGGCCCCGCACAGTTCGCTAGTTCGCTACACCAGTCAGTCAGCTGTCTCGCTAGCGAGTGTGTTACGCCGCGTCGTAGCGCTGCCGCGCCGCTCATTACTCGCGCGCATTTTTTTTTTTTTACTCTTTCCTTTATTTTTATGTTTAAGTCAACTACCCATGGTTTGAGTGACAACGATGTTTACCCTTACATGTTGTATAAATTGCCTAAGGATCCTGTATAGAATCTTTAATAAAATACAGTATGAGTCTCCGAAATTGGATGAAACTAGACATAATTTTACGGACGGGAAAAAAAAACTACAGAAATACGTCAGAGTTTCTTTATTTTTAGTAGCGGTAATTGTTTTTGTGGTAAATTGTATTATTTACTTACAATCATTACTGTTTTTGTTTTATCATGATAGACCACTTGGTTCAAAAATTACAATAAAAAGTCAACGTAGAATTATTATTTTTGGATATTTTTTTATTATTTTTCCATCGATAAAATTATGTCTACTCACCCAATTTTATATGTGCACTGGAGTTTCACATTGTATGATTAGGATTATGCCCTACCGTGCATGATTGATGTTGCGGAGGCATCGGCACTGGATGGCAGCGTCCACGTGGCACGTCGTGCAAACATCCAGTAATTGATGTGGAGGTTCCATCCAGCGACGTGCGTCCGTGACTTCGATCGTACAAGATGGAATGTGACGACACGTTTGGTACAGTTGCTAAGCAATTGGCTTCTGCGCTACGGGTCGTGGGTTCGATTCCCACACGGAACAAAAATTTGTATGGCTATGGCCTACAGATGTTTGTTTCGGGTCTGGGCGTTTGTGTATGTGAGATTTGCACCCACGATACAAGAGAAATCTTAGAGAGGGGCAACGTTTTAAAAAAAAAAAAGAATGAAGCCCTTTAACTCCTGTAACCCGTACGTTTGCCCTTGAATAACACAATGTGACATTGCTTGAGCACATAGTCACGAAAGGAGTCAAACTATAATTAGATTATTATATTTAATTAATCTATATAAATAAAAATGAACCGCCGAAATGTATGTACGCGCATAACTTCCGAACGACTGCACCAAATTGGATAGTTCTATTTTTTGTGTGTTCGTTATTGTCAGGACAAGGTTTGTATAAAGAAAATTAAAAAAATCGAAGTTTTTTTTTAAATCTCATAATAGGAAAAGTGAATGAGACGGGAGGCAATATAACGAAGAGATCTTTTTTTTTGTTTTATGGCACTTTAGCCGGTGACGACTGCCAGCTTCATGTTGTGAGAAGAGATCTATAATAAATTGAAAAAACATTGACAGATTGACGTTCAGTTGTTCAGCCAGCAGTTGATAACAAAAATATGTCGGTACGAAGTTCGCCGGGTCAGCTGGTAAATAATAAAATTACGATTTTTTTCGCCGCCAGAAGACGCCGTTGCGTCACCCAAAATCATCACTGAAAATCAGCGCTGTTGATGTTGCGTGTTGGGAAAATTAGTCCCAATGCTGCCACAATGCAGTATTATGCTAAATGATGACCTTTTCACATGCGAATGCGACGCATTTCTGTATTTTAGTCTACGAGTAGTGGTGTAGGTAATAAATACGTAAATAAAAAAAAATTAACAAGCACCGTGGCTCGTTAAGTTTTATTGTGTCGATTTGAATAAATTGATTTTCTTTATTTCAACTACATATCGCCATAACTTTTCTCAAAACAATGCATGTTTGCTCTGTGCACAAGTTTTGTGTAAACCGCAAAACTTATGATCATCACTTGTTTGCGAGTTTTGTGCAACATAACGTTGAACATACTTTTGCACACGTGTTGAAAACCACATTTTCATGTATTCTCAAAGTCGAGGCACACAGCATTGCGACAATATTTTGTAGCAGGGGCCTAATTCTCCTAAAATTGTTGCCAAACGTAATCGAACCACAACCGTCAGTCAGTTTTTGTTTTCGAAAACTTTCAAAATGATTGATTTTATTTTTTGTGTCAAACAATAAGACAGCTTTTGAAATTGAGATCTGGGGCCCAATTCTCCTAAAATAAATTGTTGCCAAACGCACTCGAACCACAACCGTCAGTCAGTTTTTGTTTTCGAAAACTTTCAAAATGATTGATTCTGTTTTTTGTGTCAAACAATAAGACAGCTTTTGAAATTGAGAACTGTCTGAATGAACGGTTCGACCTTGGTTCGGTTGTGATTTTTCAAGATTTATTTTAGGAGAATTGGGCCCCTGTTCGCTTCCTTTTGAAATAAATCTTACGTGAATGTGTACACTTAGCGACGGAGACAAATGCTCGAAAAAATGCGACGCGAGACTTTCCGTTGCAGTCTTGACTTGACCCTAATTGCCATACAGTGTAACCGCCAAAAAGTCCTCTAAAATCTAAAACTGTACACCAAGCATCTCCCTCACCCTCTAAATACTGACCCCTCTTACTCTCTAAATCCTTATATACCGAAATGAAGTCTAAACATATTTCTGGGGCTTAGCGGAGGATCCCGCAGTGCAGTGGGCACTGCGGGATCCCCGAATACACAGCGACGTACTTAGAGATTATGTTAACGTTATAGTTGAGGATACAAACTGTTATCCTTATTAGTTACGTTTATTGTTCGTTTTATCATGTCCAATTTGTAAAATAAAGTATATAGGGTGTTAACGAGTTTGTGTAATTCTTTAAAACCATAATGATCTACTACTGATGTTTAGACCCAGCACGGGATTAAAAAAGATTTAAAATGTTAAAAATCGTGTGGTACTTCCAGGCCGCGCCACAGTCTCCAATTTGAATGAAAGTGGGCTTAAAAAAATGTACGTAAATTGTACGTTTTTGTACTAGAAGAAAAAAAAATTGTACTGTAAAGGATCGCGAGAAATTTAACAAAATTGGTGGCGCGGCTAGGAAGTGTGCTTCCTAGCCGCGCCACCGCGTACACTGCAATAAACAGTCTAATAATGTACAAACTCATTGGTAAACAATTGTACGTCTATTGTTCGTTCTATTAATAACGAGAAATACTGAAAAATGTCATGAAGATTATGAAAAAAGAAAAAAAAGGAAAAGCCGCGCCACAGTCTCCCATTTTGAATGAAAGTGGGCTTAAAAAAATGTACGTAAATTGTATGTTTTAGTACTAGAAGAAAAAAAATAGTACTATAAAGGTTCGCGAGAAATTTAACAAAATCGGTGGCGCGGCCAGGAAGTATGCTTCCTAGCCGCGCCACCGCGTACACTGCAATAAACAGTCTAATAATGTACAAACTCATTGGTAAACAATTGTACGTCTATTGTTCGTTCTATTAATGACGAAAAATACTGCAAAAAAACATTTTCTCTGTGATAAATTTAATATCGAAAATAAAATCGAAATTAATTTGGAAGTACACGAATAACCGTTGCATATGGTGTTTCATACACAATTATGTCCGCGATAATTATAATGTTAAATGTACGGGCAATTGCAAAGAATGAATGGAGAGGTAACTGTAGTAAAAACAAAAATCAGAACTTCAATTAAAATAGATTGTGTTTTTGAAAAAGAATAGAAAACTTGAAATACTCAGAAAAAAATAATTAGAAAACCAATCGTGTTACGAAATAAAATGCTTCCTGAAAGTATGTGAAAAAGTGAAGGAAAAACTTAAACAATATAAAGATTGCTACGATAACATCATAATACAGAATTTTGAAGAAGATTTTAACTGTACTAAGTTTTTTATTGAGCAATATAAACAGAGCAATATACTTAAATAGTAACAGAGTAAATTAATATAACCTCTGAATAAAATCCATGACACGAACGCCTGACAGTTCTACCATTACAAAGTCGAAGTAGTATTATTATTTTCGATATTAAATTTATAACTCAGAAAGTGACTGTTTGCTGTATTTTTCATCATTAATAGAACGAACAATAGACGTACAATTGTTTACCAATGAGTTTGCACATTATTTCCTGCAGTGTACGCAGTTTTATTTTCGATATTAAATTTATCACAGAGAAAATGACTTTTTGCAGTATTTTTCATCATTAATAGAACGAACAATAGACGTACAATTGTTTACCAATGAGTTTGTACATTATTAGACTGTTTATTGCAGTGTACGCGGTGGCGCGGCTAGGAAGCATACTTCCTGACCGCGCCACCGATTTTGTTAAATTTCTCGCGAACCTTTATAGTACTATTTTTTTTCTTCTAGTACAAAAATGTACAATTTACGTACATTTTTTTAAGCCCACTTTCATTCAAAATGGGAGACTGTGGCGCGGCTTTTCGTTTTTTTTTTTTTTTCATAATCTTCATGACATTTTTCAGTATTTCTCGTTATTAATAGAACGAACAATAGACGTACAATTGTTTACCAATGAGTTTTTACATTATTAGATTGTTTATTGCAGTGTACGCGGTGGCGCGGCTAGGATGCACTCTTCCTGGCCGCGCCACCTATTTTGTTAAATTTCTCGCGATCCTTTATAGTACAATTTTTTTTTCTTCTAGTACAAAAACGTACAATTTACGTACATTTTTTTAAGCCCACTTTCATTCAAATTGGAGACTGTGGCGCGGCCAGGAAGTACCACACTAAAAATCTTGTTTTAGGATGTAAGTTTTTAAACTGACATGGTCACTAACACAATCATTAGAACTTAAAACGGGATATTTACCATGTTTATTATTTGTTGTGAGTTTCCGATATTCATATATCAGGGGCCCAATTCTCCTAAAATAAATTGTTGCCAAACGCAATCTAACCACAACCGTCAGTCAGTTTTTGTTTTCGAAAACTTTCAAAATGATTGATTTTGTTTTTTGTGTCAAACAATTTGATAGCTTTTGAAATTGAGAACTGTCTGAATGAACGGTTCGGCCTTGGTTCGGTTGTGATTTATCAAGATTTATTTTAGGAGAATTAGGCCCCTGTTCATCCGTGATCATGGCGATTGTAACAGTGCCGAAATATCGGAAACTCACAACAAATAATAAACATGGTAAATATCCCGTTTTAAGTTCTAATGATTACCTTGATTTAGGGTTTTGGTGTGTCGAAAACTACTTTTTTTTTATTTTGTTATACATACCTATATCTTTATTTTTATATCATAGAAAATTTCGATGCCACGCATAAATGAATGGAAGCAAGGCGACATAGCTGGCGGGCTCGACTAGCGCGATATCGTTATTTGCAGTCAGTTAACTCGAGGCGCTAAAATGTCTTAGAATCAGGACACCAAGTTCTTGTATTGTTTTTTTTTGTCTTAAATTAATTAATCCCGTTTCTGATTAATCTGAGTCACACGGTTTGACGAAATTACACGAATTCGGTTACACCCTGCAGAATCCCATAATGATATCGTAGGTAGTTACTATAACAGTATTATTTTAACGAACGAAGTTAGAGAGTTTTAGTATCCGACAGTAGCTAGTTAGTTCACAATTCTAGGTATTTAAGAAAGCTGGTTTGCGCCTGATGAAGCCCTAATTAGGGTAAAAGAGCTTGCCCATTCAGTTGCTATAAACCCTAATGACTTACTAGCTTACGACACTCTCATGTAAATGTAGTGGGTTATTCATAGGCGAGTATATCACGACAACATAACTTCGACAGCAGTCAACTTTACTAGTACTTACTAGTAAATATTATTAGCAGAAAATGTGTGTGTATTAGCTATGCATATTATGACATATACTGCTTGTTTTATAATTCATGCATGCCAACTTTCTGACGTACAAAAACAGGTGTTCAAATTGACGCATGTTATTTGCAGAATAACGCACAATAATTTATGTAGACAAAATATTGTCTAAAGACTAGAACGTAGCCGCAGTGGCTGTCGTAATAAGTAATATGAATTAAATATCGTGTGCGACACACAATAAAATACTCCCACCGCACGCTTATAAAGTTTAAATTTATTTCTGTTTTATTTTTTACTGAACCGCCATGATGGAAAAAGCGCGGTTGATTAGCGCGCGAAAAACACGCGCCACAGACACGAAAAAGGAAAAACATACACTTATTGTGAGTTTGATCTTACTTGACCATAGCCTAGTTACAACTCAAACAGGATCTAATGTAACATTTCTTTGCTACAACAATGCTCCAACTGACTATTTTCCATTTCCCAGGCTTCCTTTTTAGTCATATTTCTTTTCTAGCATACACGCTCTCGGAAACTTCCAACTACATCCCGCGAGATATTTAAAATACAATTTTATTCAACCGCGAATACATTTATAATTCAAATTTTGGTATGAATAGAAACAGCTTATTCCGTTTTTCAGCAAACTATAATAGTGTGGAGGGTACAGATTTAGGCAAAGTAATGCATTTTTCAAGCTAGTTATAGTGAATGTCGGCTATAACTTTTTTGCAGGTCGATGTTTATCTGCAAAACGTCGTTTTATTTAAATGGCCAGTTGGGACGAATGGCTGTATGTCTGTAATGCCTTTGCCTCGGCGTCGCTGACTTTATTTCGCGCCATAATTCCCACTATAAAAGTAAGACTGTATGCTGATATTCTACGATATCACTATAAATGTAAAACGTGTTCCATCCTTGAAATTTTCTTTTGCGCTGATATTATGAACAACAGACGATAAAAAGTTTTTATATCTGTGGCACTGGATCATTTTAATTTTAATTCAGTTCTTTTTTAAAAGGTCAAGTGCAACAAAGCAGCAACTCAAATAACAATTCGTTCGTCACCGGAATATTTGAAATAGAAAACAAATGTCTGGCAGTGGCAACTTCCAGACGTTCCAGTAATAGTTCTGTGACTAGCGTTAGTTAGGTGTCCGGAAATAGCTGACCCGATAGACTGAGGTCGTCGTATTTACTATTGTATCATTTTAAGATGGTCGGTCTCGACTGAAGAGCTTTATTTATATAGACTGACTTTTATACGAGGGACATATTGAAATAGTACCAGTAATTAGTCCCCAGTAATTGATTCTCATTTCAAATAATAATTAACTCGATTTATTTGACGCAGTATTCAAGAAAAATGGTCGTTCTGTGGGCATGTTATTTCAGCGCGTAAAAGGCAATAACAAACATGAAATGCATCATTTTTAGATCATTATAGATTAAAGTACAGTTTTGCTTTATATTTGCCTGAATAAGTCCCACTGCTGGACAACTCTGGTACTCTTTTCCTGCGCCACCTCACACCAGTCCCTCATTCAGTCAGAATCTTTTAATAATTTAGTTTGTTTTTAGTTCAAATCGAATATTATTGCCACAATACAAGTACAGCTACTTAACAAGTTAAATTCAAAGGTCACAAACGTAAATTACTTATTATCTAATAGTGTCAGGTCAGGTAGTGAACCTTTGGCTCTTTAAGGATTAGCCTGATTTAACCTGTTTCCATTGGTTTACTTATACGAGCTTTGTATGATGGAGAACCGAACCTAAATACTAATAAAATATAAATAACTTAATATCTTTTTGACGCATTGCTCTGACGACACGCTTGGCGCAGTAGCAGAGTAGGCTTTCTTCGCCACTGGTCATGCAATGGGTTGGATTTCCTCACAGAAGAAAGTTTGGCCAACAGATAGTTGTTCCGGGTCTGTGGTGTTTGTGCATGTGAAGAATTGTATCTGTAAACGCACCTACAATACGAGCCGTGAGGCACTTGGTAAAAAAAACAAATTATTACAAAAATTTTGTTAGGTTGTGGAGTAGTGGTCCGGTTTAGTGACTTGCCATACCTTAAATAGACAAGCTTTTGTTCTTTATCTATCAGCTTCTGTCAGGGAAAACGTACCCTAACAAACGGATAGGCCCTAGCTTGTGCGCTAGCCCAAGAACAAAGAAAAAAGTTGATAGCCTTTTTCAACTTGCGCGGGAAAATTGACAGCTGACTTTTTTCTTTCGTTCCATCACTTCGAAAACAAATAGGTAGGTATACAGAGTAAAAAGTTTTTATTTATTCTATCGAAGTGTTGCCCGAAATTGCGACTCGTACGTAAATAAAAACGAATTTTGCGTAGAAATTATTTGAAATTCTGGTTTTATTTGTTAAGGTCTGACGCGCGGGTCTAGACCGTAATGAAATTAGGGTCTGCTGTTTTTTAGACCAACGTGGATACTTATTCTGTTTATCTTGGGAGCTTTCTCACTTATTATAACGGGGTTTAGAAAGACCTTCGAGTATAATAACGCATTTAATTTTAATACTGTTTAGATTTTTCCTTATTCCCAGAGAAAATTAAAGTGCTGAGGTTTTTAATCCCAGTATTCCCAAAAGAGGCAGGCAGGAGTGTACTTTTGCATAGTAATATTTCCCCGGTGACGGTATATGACGGCATGTTCTCCGGTGTCCCATGAAATAGGGGGCGAGAAGTATTTTCTTTTCTTTTGTCCAAGCACTGCGCTAGACCTTCTTCTCTCGTGTCAGCACGAGCTATACGAAAATAGCTCGTGCTGTGGCGAAAAGATTAGCCAGTTAGCAAGGTTGGTAGCGGGGCTGACTGCCCAGGGTGCGCCGGACGTACTTAAGTATCGTCACTCGTGGAGGCTCTTTTCATGCATCCCCTAGACCTAATAGCATTATAATCTATAGCATACACGTAATGGTACACCGTAGAGGTCTACCTGAACTGGTGGACCTGCGCAGGCTATTCCATTTGCGCTCGAGTGTAAGGATTATCATTTATATTAATAAAATATTTGTAATAATTATATTATCAAATAGTATTATTGACATAAGGCATCTTTAACACGTTCAGTGCCGGGTGCCCTCATGGAGGGCTCATTTTAAATGCAGGTTTGTCTTGGAAAATTCACCGTCATGAAACAAGCAGACACCTACTTTACTGCGTAGTAGCGTATTTTTCACGGTTTTTAACCTAATGCCAGGAATCCTCCTCGAGGGTTCACTCTTAGCGCAAACGTAATGTCGAGGACCCTCCTGGAAGGTCCACTAGCAATATATATGGCGGGATGGCGTATGAGCTCTATGAAAAGTGTGGTGGACTCGAATATGTTAAAATGACAGTCGGCGACTGAGGGCATTTTAATCTGGACAGCGGTATTGTACGGAAAAGTTGGTGATTGGAAGTAATATAAATCATATACTTAGTATTGTAAGCCACAGCTCAGGAATAAAGGGTATCGCAATAGAAAACCAAACACATTACATTTACACAAATATATTTAATTCCTTTTCCACAACTTTTAATAAACCACTTAAAAATCACCAATAGGTACTGTACTTACTTGCTAAAATTTAATCAAGGTCCACCAGTATCTTAACAATATTTAATTATGTGTTCACACCTCGACGTCCCGAACAAGAGTGCCGCCTGTCAGTTGTTTCGAATGTACAATGACAATGAACGAATGACTGATGAATGAATGTTTTAAGTACAAGTCGATTAGATTTAGGATTACCAGATACAAGCTAACAATATTGTGACTGAAGTATTACTACACTATGGTGAATCACACAACGCTACGAGTGACGTCCAGTCTACCTGTAGGTACAGACGCACGCATAGATAGATTTCTCCGGCAGACCGTAACGTGTCTGGCCTACTTCTAGTTACACGAAACAACTGCCGTCTGACCTTCATATCTACACGGGATTGTATTTAGTTTTAGGATAGTAAATAAAACAGTTAACGCACCACGTAGCTTGCGAGATATTATTTGTCGCATCAAACATTTGGCACAGATATGATCAACGTGACAGATGACGTAACGAGATGTATTTCAAATGAATTTCCACTATAAAGGCAAGTTTATATGAAGACAATTTTGCGGTGCCAGAATTTCGCTGTCAGCGCTAGCAAGAAATATGGCACCGTATAATCACTTTTCGCGCCAGTTTTTTGCGGCACGCGGGCGTTAGCACGGAATAGAGAACGCGTCTATTTCTTCGCGCCAGTGACAGTCCCTCGCATCCCTTGCGCCAGGTCATCAAAAGAAAAAAACTTACAACTGCGCGGAAGACTGGCGCTGAAATGAACACCATGTTAACCACCGTCCTGGGGCGTGCTGCGACGCCATTCACTGGCAGCGAAAATCTGGCGGGACAAAATTGTCTTAGTACAAACTTACCTTAATTTTGTCGCCTTTGGCAAAATCTGGCGCTCATTCATTATACAGTTTAGTGTATCGTTTCATCTCACTACTTGGCCCACTAAGTCGTATCTCGAATTAAATATAGCACTTCCATTTATTTGCGCCACTCATTAATTATTTTATGAAAACAAAACTGTAATATGCGATGCGACTGCTATCTTATGCCAACTTCATTAAGAGTATTCTCTTTACATGAAGTATATAGATATAAGGGAAGTACGTACAAAATGACATAGGTACCTATACGAATAAAATGATACAACGGTCTTTTTTCGAAATTAGTGGACTATACACCGTGGGCCCGATTTTAACCTTTGATTGCGATGCCTAATTGGAGAAGAAAAGCTTTGATATAGTTTGTTGAATATAGCTTAATTTTCGAAATATTCATTATTTACAGAAATTCACAAATCGAAAAATATCTATGGTAACAAGTCCTATGAACGCGGCGTTGGGACTTTTATCAGACCAACCTCTCTCGCCGTATGTCTTATTTGTCGGGGAGGGTTGTAAAGTGAGACGTTTCTTATCCACTCACACGATAATTTACAAATGTTGCCAGTTTAACCTAAGGTATTGTTTACAAGGAAGTACTAAAGTTAATTGATTTATTAAGTATCGAAAAAAAAAACTGAATTGGACTTTTGTTGATATAACATTTGACTCATAATACCATCAGAAAGGCGTGGTTAAAATCTTTCGGGTACCTCGATCCCACGGTGTATACAGGGTGTTTGGCAGAACGTTGAACATACGAAAATGGTGGATAGGTGGGGTCATCTGCTACTTACTCAGCCCTAATTTATGTGGCCCTGGACACCTTGATATTTAAAAAAATTTTTTTTTGCTTTCTTCTAGTTTCACCACTTTCTTAACTTTTTAATCTTTAATGTTGGCAGGATCTTATAAAATTATTGCTTTATTCAGATGTTAGCTAGAAAAAAAGTTATGAGTCCTCAAACTTACAGAAAGATGTAAAAAATACTTAAATCTTAATTTCAACTTGCATTAAAAAAAAGACCAGGGGGCCAGGGCCAAATAAATTAGGGCTGAGTAAGTAGCAGATGACCCCACCTATCCACCATTTTCGTATGTTCAACGTTCTGCCAAACACCCTGTATTATTAAAAAACAATCAGCATGTCATTTTGTACGTAGGTACTTCTCCTATCTGTCTGTCCGGTGGCAAATGATCTTCCTTAATCTGGTAAACAAAAGGAACAATAAGTACAATGGTAATTACTGATGTCCCTTCTACGTGCATGACTTGTCCTAAACATGTCTTGCCAACAAGGTATGCCTATGTGTAACATCATATTGTATTAGGTAGGTAGTTAGGTACTTCATTGTTTAGAGATGTGCCAGACATGCGGTACGCTTGTTACTCGCTCAGGGGCCCAATTCTCCTAAAATAAATTGTTGCCAAACGCAATCGAACCACAACCGTCAGTCAGTTTTTGTTTACGAATACTGTCAAAATGATTGGTTTTGTTTTTTGTGTCAAACAATTTGACAGCTTTTGAAATTGAAAACTGTCTGAATAAACGGTTCGGCCTTGGTTCGGTTGCGATTTATTAAGATTTATTTTAGGGCACCAGCCATTGGATAAATTGCTATATTTTAAGAAATCACGAGGCCAATTAATTTATTCTACAAAAAAATATGGTGTTTGACTAATATTAAAATTGTATTATTTTTTAAAAAGTATAGAACTCGTACCAACATTGGTCGGTTAATTTCGTGAGGCGTCCACACATTGGCTATTATACCAGTCCTGTCCCGTCAGAGCCAACGTGAAGTTGTCCAATACAGAAATCGAAATTGCTCTAAGCGCTTTTACATTACTGAGTGCCAATTATAATTCATATTTGTTACTGAAAAAAAAAGAAAAAGCCACGTCAAAGAAGATGGTGGATGACAACATATTATTGGCTGTGCCTGGTAAACTTCTAAAAATTCGACAACTTTTTCATTCGTCCACGCGGGTGGCGTTTTTGAGGGTGAGGATGGCATTCTCACTTGTTGCGCACTCTCAATGCGTGTTGCAACAGTATAACAGGACTGAGCAACGCGCCAACATGTGTATGCGAACGTTGGCGTAGATTCCTTTCATAAAACCGACACGCCTCGGCCAGCTTCCAACGCTTGTCCCAACGTTGGCGCCAATACTATTTTCTAGTTCCACACGTTGGACGAGTGGCGTTGGGACTAACATTGGAGCCAACGTGTGGCGCCAGTGTCACACACAAAAGTCATAAAATCAGTTCCAAACAACGCCGCACGCTACGAGCCCTGCTGTGACGTAAATTATGAAATGTTTCTCGGTCAGTTAATATCTGACCTTACATTGTTTTGAAATCAAATCACATTAGCAATAACTTTACATGTCAAGGTTAATTTACCCTCTGTGTACGACACATCAATGTCAATGCAAATGCATTAAAATCGTGACTTGTACTTGTTTACTCTGCTGATGTTCATTGTTCGGTTATTATTTGATCGATAGCAATAAAATATGTATCGTTTGATATGTGTTATGCACGCGAATATGAAGTACCTACATATGGGAATGCAAAACATTAGAACCTTTATCAACCTTTATTCATTAAAACTAGTCTAAGCTAACCCGAAGGATAGCTAATAAAATAACAGAATTTACTAATAGGATTAATAGCTTTTTAGCTTTCTGGGGCGTTATTTATTAAAAACAGGACGGTACATAAGAACTGAATACTTTAATACGATCAGTTATTATTACAATGCAGGAATATCAGACACAGTCATAATTACAATCTTTAAACAAAACAAAGCAACTATTTTATCAATTGTAAACGTTCGTACAAACCAAAGATCGCAACAAAAGAAGGGCAAGTACCGCACCGCGTACTGTTTTATAGACCGTTTTGACAGGTCGTGAAGTAAAATGTCAGACTACCGCCACGACGTCATTAAATCCCTAACACTAGTATACATTATTAAAAGTTGTTGATTATGCGATTCTCTATAAAACAGGTCTCAATAATAATTTATTATTCAAAATATTTATAATATAGAAAAAATATACCGCTACCCAGCAAGATTCCAAAAAAATAATGATCAGGGTGTTTTTGTCGGCGCAAGCGCATCAGTTTGGGTATCAGCTACGCGGCGTAGCTGCCGTATCCGTAGCACCTACGCATCAGCTACGTACGTCGTAGCAACACAAAATAGTTGAATTTAGGCTATGTATTGTTATTTTGATAAGATATGACCAAGATATGATCGCTTGATTTTCAAACTTGTGTCAAGGTTAGTCAAATGAAGCGATCCTATTGGCTGATTTGAAACAGCAGATGAAAAAGCAGCCTTAAACTGCGTGTCATTTCAACTCTTTACCAGTGCTGTAGTTAGTGTAGTTAGAGTCATGAGCGCTGAGGGCAAGGATCAAAATGGTGTGCCCCCCAAAAACACACGTAAAATTAAAAAAAGCCGGCCAAGTGCGAGTCGGACTCGCGCTCGAAGGGTTCCGTACCATTATCTATAAAAGGCAAAAAAATCACGTTTGTAGTATGGAAGCCCCCTTAAATATTTATTTTATTCTGTTTTTTAGTATTTGTTGTTATAGCGGCAACGGAAATACCTACATCATCTGTGAAAATTTCAACTGTCTAGCTATCACGGTTCATGAGATATGGCCTGGTGACAGACGGACAGACGGACGGACAGCGGAGTCTTAGTAATAGGGTCCCGTTTTACCCTTTGGGTATGCAACCCTAAAAAAGGAATTAAGAATTCTGATGTTCTGCTTCTGAATCATTTTAGCGCCCCAAGTTAACTAACTGCTATTCTCCAGCTATTTTTCTTGCGGAGTTAATCTATACCAGTAACTAGAGGTCGCCAGCGGCTTCGCCCGCGTGAATGTCGTTTCGCGCGTGTTCTGCATTTTCCTCTACTATAATATACATGTAATACATATAAACCTCACTCTTGAATCACTCTATCTATTAAAAAAAACCGTATTCAAATCCGTTGCGTAGTTTTAAAGATCTAAGCATACATAGGGACAGACAGACAGCGGGAAGGGACTTTTTCTTTTATAATAATGTAGTGATTAGGTCATGTGGTTTTAATATTTATGATTAATTACGGTTTACTCACGTGCATTTTTCGGGATTGCCCGACTAGTTTCGGACCCAAACGGAGCCCTTAATCATGAGCTGATCACGCGGCGAGGTCGCGAGTCGAAACAAGTCCGTTTGGGTCCGAAACTAGTCGGGCAATTCCGAAAAATGCACGTGAGTAAACCGTAATTAATCATAAATATGTGGTTTTAAGGTTTGAATTTTTTATTTTTATAAACCATTGCCCCTCACTAAGATTTCTCTTGTATCGTGGGTGCGTTTACAGACACAAATCTCACATACACAAACGCCCAGACCCGAAACAACCATCTGTAGGCCATACAAATTTTTGTTCCGTGCGGGAATGGAACCCGCGACACGCAGCGCAGCAGTCAATCGCTTAACCACTGCACCAAACGTGTCGTCAAAATGATACCCTGTATATGTATAGAGCGGCCTAATTTATGCCCCCTAGGTACTGCACCTCCTGGCAGCCGCCCCTACGACCACCCTCTAAATCCGACACTGCTCTTTACTAATTCTGTCGAAGAATACTACGTAAAATTAGGTTTACTGCTAATAGAGGAAATAAAATCAAATACGATGCCATTTGCACTAAAGACTCACTACGTTCTACCACCTCTTCCCGATTGAAGCAATTCGCTCTAATGGTCTGATCAATCCGATTTGCAACTGGATTCCTTTAAGAGCATTGGGTAGTTAGGAACTTGTATATTTTTATCCAATGCGAACTTAAGGTAGAAGCGATCGGTCGGCCCGGAAAATTGCATTTTTTTCAAATTAGTTTTTATTTATTTGTTTAATAATTTATGTACCTACACACAACGCTTGGTAAAAGATAAGTTATTTGATATTTGATTTTTATTTCTGTAAATAAATCTGTTGCAGACACTTTTACAAGTCAATGTAATGTTTTTTTAAGACTAGATGGCGCCGGCATTTCATATCTGACTAGCTCTGAGAAGAAAAGCCAAAACAAACTCAGAGGTCTCTTTTAAAGTCCAGACATTTTGGTATAAAACTATGTGCGTGTAACAATGTAGGGCAACGTCTAAAATGGCATTTTGAGGAAAGAGCCATAACAGGTTTGAGTTGACCTGTCCCAACTGACGGTAGGCATGCATCAGCCATCGTGTAGCTCAACCTTATTTTATGAAGATCAACGACTCGACGCACGACGCAACCAATCATACATTTACGTAGGTTACAAATATAATCAAACCGCCAAACAGTTTTATGAAATTCGTGTATAAAGCTAGCCTACATGGTCTCACATCTATACAGCGTGTCCCAGAAAGTAGTGTCAAGCGGAAGTCCAGAGGTAGAACATCCTTTGAGGTACCCAAATCACCCCCATGTATGTTCCGCGATTTTTTGTAGTTTTCGAGTTATGAATGTTTTTCATGTTTTTTAATCAAACTCTGACTATAACGACATTTTTGATCACAGTGACGTGAATAGTTGAGATACATGAGTAATTTTTTTTTCTGAATTAGCTGATTAGTGACCCTTTCGAATGCATAAACATTTGTAACCATAGATGTAACGAATGCGTTACAAAAAAACATTGAATTCTCATAAAGTTAAAATCCTGCATGTTTCTTACATCTTTGTGGGTGATTTAAAAATAAATCTCCCTAAACTTTTTTCGTCACATGTATTTTAAAAACTTACACATTTTATCAGCTATTTACCCTGTAAATTTCATCGAGCTATCTCTACGACATCACAATAAAAATTTCATTCAAAGCATACAATATCAAAAATTCTAGTTGTAAAAGGGTGAATGAAAAATTGATTAAAACTAACTTATAACGTCTTTTTTAGTAACCCTCGACGTAAAAAGAGGGGTGTTGCAAGTTTAACGCATGTGTCTGTCTGTGGCACCGTAGCTCCTAAACGGATTTTGATTAAGTTTTTTCTTTTGTTTGAAAGGTGACTTAATCAAGAGTGTTCTTAGCTATGGATTCAAGAAAATTTGTTCAGCCGTTTGAAGATCATCAGCTCTTTTCTGGTTGTCGAAGGGATATGAGCAACTTCTACTGGTCTGATCGATTCGAAATTTACTATCCTGTGACTTCAATGATATTACAATAACATGGTAACCTTGACCTGATACTCAAGCATCATCTGAAACAGCATGATACCCAACTTACAGTAGAGGTATTGTGTGCCTATTGATTCTTTAAGTTTATGATAAGTTATAATGACCTCCTTCTTATCACATGTCATCAATATCATTGAAGTCACAGGATAGTAAATTTCGAATCGATCAGACCAGTAGAAGTTGCTCATATCCTTTCGACAACCAGAAAAGAGCTGATGATCTTCAAACGGCTGAACAAATTTTCTTGAATCCATAGCTAAGAACACTCTTGATTAAGTCACCTTTCAAACAAAAGAAAAAAATTAATCAAAATCCGCTTAGGAGCTACGGTGCCACAGACAGACACACAGACACACACGTTAAACTTGCAACACCCCTCTTTTTACGTCGAGGGTTACTAAAAAAGACGTTATAAGTTAGTTTTAATCAATTTTTCATTCACCCTTTTACAACTAGAATTTTTGATATTGTATGCTTTGAATGAAATTTTTATTGTGATGTCGTAGAGATAGCTCGATGAAATTTACAGGGTAAATAGCTGATAAAATGTGTAAGTTTTTAAAATACATGTGACGAAAAAAGTTTAGGGAGATTTATTTTTAAATCACCCACAAAGATGTAAGAAACATGCAGGATTTTAACTTTATGAGAATTCAATGTTTTTTTGTAACGCATTCGTTACATCTATGGTTACAAATGTTTATGCATTCGAAAGGGTCACTAATCAGCTAATTCAGAAAAAAAAATTACTCATGTATCTCAACTATTCACGTCACTGTGATCAAAAATGTCGTTATAGTCAGAGTTTGATTAAAAAACATGAAAAACATTCATAACTCGAAAACTACAAAAAATCGCGGAACATACATGGGGGTGATTTGGGTACCTCAAAGGATGTTCTACCTCTGGACTTCCGCTTGACACTACTTTCTGGGACACGCTGTATATGTATATAAGTATTATAAAAATGAATCCCTATTTCCCTTGGTCACGGCATCACGCGTGAGCGGCTGGACCGATTTCGCTTATTTTTTTTTTGTTGTGTTCGTGTTTGTCAGGACAAGGTTCAAAGAAAATTTTGATATTTAAGAAAAAAACAAATTATCTCAGTATTTCCATATTCTTCATTTGTTTACCGCACGCATGAAAACGGTTCTAACTTTTTGTTACTATTTTGATTTTGTTTCTGAAAGTAGGTAGTAGGTAGGTAGTAAGTAGGAAAAAGTGCATTGCAACGCATGCCGGCGGTACAGCTAGTTCACAATAAAAAAAAAGAAAAAAAAAATTAAACGACATATTAATAACTAGCTTTCGCCCGCAGCTTCGCTTGCGTGAAATTTTGAACCCGTTAAGTGACGATTTTCCATACAAACTTTCATAGGTCTTTTTAACTCCCTTAGGGGTTGAATTTCGAAAAATCCCTTCTTAGTGGATGCCTACATTACAAAAGGAATCTACTGTCAAAATTTCAACTTTATAACCCCAGCGGTTTAGGCTGTGCGTTGATAGATCAGTCAGTCAGTCAGTCAGCTTCTCCTTTTATATGTATAGATAATTATCGACAAAATGATTTTCTATTACAACTACAGTGAGGGTAGTACTCCCTTGCAACCGTTCAGTGCAGTGGACTAGGAGGTGGACGTTAATGGGCTGACATGATGATGTCATGTCATCAGTCATCGTGTAGTGTCGTATACTTAAATCATATTTTTGTCCACAGCATGCGTAGAAGAAGAATGCATCGACTGGGAAGGGAAGTCGGTGCCTCACGGTCTGCTGTACGTGCCGGGGCCGGGCGTGTGTTCCCTCTGCGTCTGCTACCATTCAGAACCGATGTGGTGCAAGGCTATTTACTGTGATCCGCCTTATGTAAGTACTATACACTTTCAACCTAGACTTTGCCAGTTAAGTATGTCAGTCAGAATATAAAACTACCTCACCGCACGCTGGGAATAGACGCATGTTGTAAGATTATACAAAACACAGCACGCTTGGCAGTAGAATCTACACAATCCACCTGGCAATCTGGCAAGGGGTGTATGAAAAGAGCCTCCACGAGTGACGATACTTCAGTACGTCCGGCGCACCCTGGGTAGTCAGCCTCGCTACCATCCTTGCTGACTGGCTAATCTTTTTACCACGATATGAGCTATTCTTGTACAGCTCGTGCCGACACGATAGAAGAGACCTGGCAAGCTATCACCTGAACATTAAAGTCCGGCGCCAAGCAGTTTACTGTGTTCCGTCATGTGTACGTGTGAGCCAGAGGGGTATAGAAGAATCCCTTTATATCTCTGTTACTTGGATTCATGTGCTCCATCTTAGACTCTGTCTGATGTAAAAGAATGTTTTTATTGGTAGAGCAAGACGATACCATCACGCAGGGACGTCTTTAACCTAATGGAGGCCCTGGACTCATTAGGATACTGGGGCCCCTGGTGACCTTGACAGAGCACTATTTTTTTACAATAGACATAGAAATAACCATAAATAATGAAGTATGCGTTAGAGATTGCAATTGAAAGACACAATTTTTTTATGAAAAACTAGTTCACTGGTGATTTTTCTTTAAAACAGTGTACTTACTTAGTAACTTCTTCTTCACGCCTTATTCCCCGAAGGGTTGGCAGAGGTGTATAGTAACACCCACGTTTCGCCGTTATGTTTAAGTCACATGTAATAGGGGGCGAGCCTATTGCCATCAACCGGGCACAAATCCAGACTCCGAGCTGCTACTGAGAAATTCCACACGGAAAAACCCAATAACACTTTGCCCGACCTGGGGATCGAACCCAAGACCTCACGCTCAGCAGTCGCGCTTGCGACCACTAGACCAACGAGGCAGTCTTACTTAGTATACCATTAAAATGTATTTTATATACCTATTTAAATTTATCTAATCATACTGTAATCGGAAAGCCTGATTAGCTTCGCACATGCAAAAGCTAATAATAAGTAGATATTGTAGTCAGTCATTTTTCGAACTAAATATGATTATCGGTAATAAATATCGGTTATTGTTTGGTGATCTGGCAGGAAATAAGGGGCCCCTATCTATCGCGGGGCCCTGGGCACGTGCCCAGACTGCCCAATGGGAAAGAGGGCCCTGCCATCACGCTTCACTAAAAGCGAGCTCATCCGTTTCCTTAATTGCAAGTAGAACAAGGTTATTTGCTACAATCTGCCCTTGCAAGTTCGAATAACTCATACCCACATGAGTCATTACGTGGAACAAAGTTCCAACGTGTACGATGCATAATTGACAACTGTCACGGAATTGTTGCAAAACCTATGAATTAAGTTCTATGGCAAATAAATTATGTAGACCGTAATAACGTAATAGTTTCTTAAATTACTAGTTATTATGTCGAAGTAACTACCTACCGTAAGGGTGCTTTTCCACCAGAAATGTGCTATGCAATGTTGCTATGGATGCGTTTGATATCCACCAATCATATTCATTGGTTCACATAGCATAGCACTGGTGGAAACTGATTCAACTAAGCTACTTTTTTTATATGGAAGGATGCGTGCTGTGGATGCGTGCTATGGATGCGAGCTATGGATGCGTGCTATGGATGGTTGCGAGTGGTGTAGCTGTGTGCAAATGCCTTCCCTTTTGTCGATACGTCGCATAGCTCGAGCTGCGCATCTTCCTCGCACGGCTCGTGCGTAATTTCAGCCTGGTGTGTCGCGGCTAATTTAAAAAGCATTGCAGGCGTAATCACGCCGAACTTCGGTCGCGTATTTTCGGCATAGTGTGTTTAGACACTAAAAAACACAGACGCCGAAGTTCGGTCGCGTAATTTCGGCATGGTGTGGCGCCACACTTAGATAAATAAACTTATATACATTTTAGTAACATAATTCTTTTACCCTTCCACAGTTCTGCCAGAACTTCCGCGTCGGCGCACGATGCTGCGAGTTCGAGTGCCTCGACCCTCCTGGCGAGGACACCAGATACCGGGAGAGGCAACGTCTCCGGGCCCTCATCCTCGCTGGCAACTCCTCAGCACCACACCAGGGCCCCTCCGTGGAACTGAAGGCCGGAATATCCCTCTTAGCCGTAGCCGTCGCACGATTCGTATGAAACACGGACCGCGTAGAAACTAACCAATTGAGAATAATTTGAAATTGAGGGAATTATTTGCCTGGCAACACTGTGAGAGGATTTAAGTTTCTGTAATACATGTTGAATGCCAAAACTCACATTTGATGATACTTCGATCTGCCTTTACCTAAAAGTAATTTAGAAAACCTCCTGTTTTAAAATACTTGAGCGGGACCTTATTTCTCTAGAACTATGATTTTTCATATTCAGAGTACACTGTTCGTATTATTATATTGTTTTCGTTTACAACAAAATAAATAAATTCGGACCAATTTTATGTAACCGAGTAGCGTCGTGTTATTTTTTGTTTTTCTTAATTTAAATGTTGAATGTGAAATGTAAAAAAGTAGTTGTTCTTATCATCCAAAAATGTAATGCCATTAAGTGTTTTGGTAGAAAAAAAAACCATCCCAAAGAAAAGAAAAACATTATTAAAACCTCATTTGATGAATACTCATCGTCAAAATATTTACGAAACAATACTGGTGCCACTGTAGTCGATGTAATTATAATAGTACTACAAATACTATTAAAGAAAATAATTTACCCGTGTCAGATTACAGATAAAATATTAATTTACCTTGGTCGATCCGATATGTAAATTGTAAATCCATTAATCAGTAAAAATAGGCAGTACTTATATCGAAATATATACCACAGTATATATGTATATAAGCTAACGCAGTACTTCAACTATCTACAATCGTCCGAATTGACACACTGACACAGACACGCACTGCAACAATACTTCTAAGTTATCATCGGAATACAGTCAGTCATGGCTGTCATAGAGTACATGACAAAGAGTGCATTATACTCAATACACAGTGTGTGGCTGTGTGAGTGTCAATTCAGGCGATTAGAGCGGTTATGCACTGCACCCGATCCGAATCCGTGAAAATACGTTCCGAAGTAGGTAGTCATAGAACTATTTGTATGGTAGTTTACACACTAGATCCGACTGCCGTCATCCGGGAATTCGGAAGAAATATTGACGGACCGAAGTAGCCGTAGTACTGTTTGTATGAACGTTTTCGTATTACCTCGGATTCAAATCGGACATATGCCATAGATAGCCCCTGAATTGCTTGGATTTGGATCAGAAATCGGATTACTTAGTGCGTAAGCAATATCCGAATTCGGTCGAGTTTTTTAGACTCTATTTACGTATTTTCACGAATTTGGATCGGATGCAGTGCAAAAAGCAATATCCGATACCGGTTCGAGTTTTTTATATCCGTATTTTCACGGATCCGGATCAGATGCAGTGCGTAACCGCTCTTTTAATGAGTTGAGGTACTGCTTTAGCTTATATAATTATCTACTGGGTCTATAAGTTCTAGTCGACTCACGCATTCTATACGCATGCGTACCTATTTCTTCACTTCTTAAAATATTTCACTTAGCTAGACACATTTCGAAATTGTAGCTTTAAATCTCATATCATCGGGCGTCCGATTCTGTAAATTATTTGGCTACTGCAACGATTAACTAGTTCCTGGGAGGTTACAATGACCTGTTACAGCAGGATTGTTTTAATATTATTACGAGAGTGGGTAAGAGATGGCGGTAGAGAGCTGTCTAGCGCTGTCACTTTCTCACTCTCGTAATAATATTAAAACAATCCTGCTGTAACAGATCATGGTAACCCCCTGGTTTACTCTACGCAGAAAACTGGCTCGAAGAAATACCGCCAAGTTCTTTGCAGAAATTAGTTTTAGTAATTTTAATATGAAATGCTTTCAAGAGCAAACTTCAGGTAAAAAGCAAAGTGCCTTGAGAGACTCGAGGCAAATTTTATTACACGCTTAGAGTTTATTATGAATTAAATATTACACTAAGATTTTTAAAATTTTCCCATTTCTTGCTTAATTCGGAATCAAAGGCTATTAAAATTGATTTCTTATTAATATTATCGGGGATAAATGCACGAGTTTCGCTGCTAAGTAAAATATCTACAGAATCGCACCCAAGCTATTTAGTATTAATAAGATAGTGCAATAATATAGTAAAATGGTGATGTTACAATACTTTGTATTCGTGAATAGTTGAGGAGTTCACCGATTTAGGAATTGAACTAGTGAACTAGGGGCAAGTTATACGAGGCCAAGGCATGCCCTATTTAGGGCAGACTGGCATGCTAACTAGTGCTTTAAAATTTATTCAGTCTACAATTAGGCTTTGCCTCACGCTATACAATCACAAAGTTAAGGCGGAAACTTTGATATTTCTGAGACATGTCACTGTTTAAATAAGTCGAGCTGGAGCCTCATTGACTGTCGACTGAAGGCTATTTTTTAAAGGCAACTGTCTCCTGGCAATTGGAGCTCATAACAATGAGACTCATTATATGACTGTATGACTGTTTTCTGGATAATGGAGCGACAAAAGTCATTGTCGGGTCGTTGAGCTCCCTAAAATAGGGTTGCGCTACACGATGACTGAAGCATGTTTGCTGCCTGTCAAGACAGGACAGCTCAAACTGCTATACTCTGGCACTTTCTTTAAAAGTCCAGTTCAGACGATGACCTGCACTTCTTTTACATATTAATTGTTTTAAAAGAGACCTTGACCCCTTAGTTTGTGTTGGCATTTGTTCTCAGCAATAGTCAGATAGAAAATGCCGACGCTAGGTAGTACAATAATAAAAAACAGACTTGGAAAAGTAGTTAAAAAATCTTATTTACAGAATAAATCATTTCATTTTCCACTACTGCAGAGCTTAGCTAAAGTTGACGCATGTTTCAATATTACAATTTTCACTGAAATAACTTGCTTTAATTAATATTATAATCATTCAAAAAAAGATGGCCTATATCTAGTCATGGACGAAGGCATAAAGCCCTTGAGAAAAGAAAAGACGCTAAATCTCTCAAAGACAATTATTTTTTTCCTACATTACGACTTGTGCTACATCCGTTTAAAAAGTAGAGCGACACGTTCTGAATGAGGAAGACCTCATCTCGTTCAAACAGATCTTTTATCGAACGTTTTACATAAAATGACAAGGGAATAAAATGGCGCGTCAGTTTTTATCTGGCTGACAGATAAAAAGGCCTGTCAGGGGATGAAAAATAGTTATCATGATTAATGTATGGAGTGGACGATTTATATCGAATAACTTTGTCAACATTGAAAAAATGTTACGTTGTAAGTAGAGCATCGCTATGAGATTGATGATCACACTATAACACTTATCGTTACATGTTTTTGATATGAGTACGTAATAAATTGATGCATGAGTCGCCACCTTATAACTGACACATGATATTAATGTTTATTTTTGAATAATTTAACCAAGCAGCGGTGCGAGTACGGATCTTCTATCGAGTCGATTCGAAAAATGTATCTATTCTAAACGTCAAATTTGACATAAGTTGTGGATAAAATGACAACAGCTGTCGTTTTATCTATATCTTATGTCAAATTTGACGTTTTCTCGAATCGACTCGATAAAAAGATCCGCGCTCGCACCGCAGGTTCAGGTGGTTCCCATTTGTTCAATGGAACATGACGTCAACGGACAAAACGAGTCTATTTTGTACCAATTTGTTCCATAGAATTGCATACTAGCATTTTATCTGACTTCACTTTTCAGTTTCAGTGACGTCAAAATTAGATTCCCATTTTGACAAAAATGGGAATCTAATTTTTCACAAATTCTTTTAAGTACGTGATGTTTGACACAAAGATCTGATAATTTGTAAGTGACATCTACCTACGTTACTAAAATAAATATTTAAATAAAATAAAAAATAAATAGTCATGTGCCATAGAACAAATGGTACCTACAGGTACGATTTTATTCGAGTGCCTTGGCGCAAGCACGGATTTATTATTATTTTACTGTCTAAGCGCCTATGAAAAACAATGTAGCAAAATGTTGCGTATTGACTACTGTTGGCTACATTGTCAGTTTCTCATCTAAACTAAAACAATGCTCTCTCGAGATTACTTACCTACTGTGTACCTTATGTACCTACAAACATTTTATTTTATCTATTCAGCCTTTGAAATAAATTGAAACTTGTATAGGTTTATATATCATACATTTACATAACCTTCCGTGCTTAAATTCTATTACGATTTTAATATTAACCGCCACAAAGTTGAAATAAACTACTGTTTGTACAACAACACGTGAAATGCACTCTACATTATTAAAAAAAACGATAATTATATTGTCTATTCCACCTACGGTACAATTAGCGGCAAATTAGTTTGCGTCATTATTATGCATACGAATTACGTTACACTACACGACAATTAGTTAGTTATTTTTATAAAATAAAAATTATATTCTAAGCTCTGAACATTATTCCTGGCACACAAAGAGGTTATTCCACTTTGTTCACCTGGGTAATATCACCTGAGTGAACAAAGTGGAATTTTTGGTATCCTCCTAACACCTCGGATTAATTTCACCTAGGATCACCCAGGTGAAGCAAATCAAAGCCAAGACACACTGTGTAATTTACATTAAATTGTTTTAAATGTTAAGTTGGCTTTGATTTGAAAGTTTGTAGTGTATTGTATGTGGGCGAATAAAAATCACAAAATTAATGAAAAAAGTCGCCACTGTTCACCTGAGTGATTTAATTCCAAAGTGAACAAAGGACACCAAATATGTCGAATTGTTTCACCTGGGTGATATTACCTAGGTGATAATCCGAGGTGATCATTATGAGGACACCAAAAATTCCACTTTGTTCACCCAGGTGATATTATCACCCAGATAAACAAAGTGGAATAAACCACACAAAGGCCATATTGCCATAGAATATTTAAAAAAACTTGCATGGCTATGTGCTGTTTGTCCTTTGCGTGTCCGACTATAACCCAGTTGCTTATAGCAAGCTTTAATAACCTTGACAATAAAGCATTACTAGCCGCAACTAATTACGAATACAATTTACATAAAGTGGGTTTCGTTTAAGGATTATAGCCGTCATGAATGATAATGTTGAGCTTAACTTTATCTTGTGTTACCATGACCCGTATACATCAAAGGAAATTTATTGACGAGAATTAAAAACTTTTGCGGAGTTTTTTATTTATGGCCGAATGCACGGCAGTGCTGCTCCAAGTTCAATTAACAAAATAGCGCGTGATGTTATAGTATGGATTTATTTTTAATTACAATCAACATTTTTGCATAGGTATAGATTATTTCGTGTTAATGTTATAAGGACTTGTCACACTGTATGCGTTCTGCGTCCTATGGTCCGGTCAAATCGAACGCAGCCCGCATCCTATGTGAACATCATTTGCATTTATATATATTTTATGTAATTACGATCTGACTATGCGAGCACAAGCAAAGAACGTAGGGAACGCACCGGTCAGGCGGTCGGGGTGGGAAGGAAACGGAAGGGCTGCCCGGTTGCGGACAGGCGGGCAGCGGACTACGGGCGGCGGTCTAGGCAGTTCAACTAGGGGTGATCGATGTTGCAAAAACATCGATTATGACATCGATAACAACATCGATACTCGATGTTTATCGAACACAAAACATCGATACAAACACCATTACACGCAATCAAATATAAAATGGCCGCTGTTTGCCCTACCCGTCAGATTGCTGACGGGTTGCCTTGCCCGGATCGCTGACCGGTTGCCTTGCCCGGATAGCTGACCGGTTGCCCTGACCATGAAGTTCACATAGGGTGCGGGCAGCGTTCGAATTGACCGAACCGCAGGACGCAGGACAAGTCCTTTAAAAATTACCTAAAAATCATCATCGTTTGAGCTCTTTGTCACTATTGGCCACGATCAAGAGTGTAATATAAACATAGAAATCTAATAGGTAAGCAGCAGTGTTGTAGCTAGGTTCATGAGCGCCTAGGACAAGGATCAAATTTTACAAAAATCGTTTTATTGCATAATTTTGCTAATCTAGTATGTCCCTACCAAATACAAAAATAGCAGCGTTGAAAACTCATATAAGCAGATATATTAAATTTAAGCATCGTGCCTAGTGACCACTTTGAAACCTAGTAAGTCACTTTAACCACACCTTTTTTTTTTTAAAACGTTGCCCCACACTAAGATTTATCTTGTATCGTGGCCATCGTGGGTACGTTTACAGACACAAATCTCACAAACAAACGCCCAGACCCGAAACAACCATCTGTAGGCCATACAAATGTTTGTTCCGTGTGGGAATCGAACCCACGACCCGTAGCGCAGAAGCCAATCGCTTAGCCACTGCACCAAACGTATTGTCAATGACAATGACATATTTTTGCATAACATAAAATACTTTTCAAATGCTGACCTATTTTACATTTATGCGCTCTCCTGTAAAATTTAGTTAAGTCCTTACTATGTTTTGAAATGGGACAGCAGTAATGTTCCCTGGTCGATTTAATTTCACGTAGCTAATCGACTGTGTTTAGTTAGGTATGCTCAATTCGTTACCTAATGCTATTCCTCTTCGGCGATAAAATGTTGAGATCAGCCTCTTTAAAAACAGTTCGTCCTATTATAAAAATATAGAATCGGGTCTACTCGCGTAAAAAACGTTATGCGGCACAAAATACCTTTTATCCCGACGTTTCGGCCGAATTGCACCGGCCGTGGTCACGGGTAGACTGAAGTGGCGGAGCAGTTGTCATCTTCGTGAAGCAAGGGCATTTTCATCTACCCTCACTCGATCTTGATTTTTTATAAAGTTATCGTCGGTACTTCGACACACCACACTAACGACGTCTTTACACTCTCCTAAACCGTCCCGTCGACGATAGCACTTACTGATGACCGTATTCCATGATGTTGATAGTTTGTATCCATCTTCCCGATTTAAATTCTTGTACTTCTTAATTTCAATCGCTTCACATACGATTCTGGGATAATAGGGACGATCGGTAGAGAGGATTTTTGGACAATGTAATTCTATCCAATGATTGGAACCGGACTCCAGAAGATGCTCGGCTACGCGATTTTTACGCGAGTGGACCCGATTCTATATTTTTAACCCCTGACGCAAAAAGAGGGATGTTATAAGTTTGACAGCTATGTGTGTCTGTGTATCAGTCTATCTGTGGCACCATAGTTCTTAAACGGGTAAACCGATTTAGGTGCAGTTTTTTTTTTTATTTAAAAGCTAGTTTTCTAGCGGTGGTTCTTAAACATGTTTTATCAAAATCGGTTCAGCCGTTCCAGGGTCATCAGCTGTTTTGTTATTTGCGTTGGGGGTTTTTTAAATTTTTAATTTATATATTATTTTTATAATGTGTACAAATCGTGAAGGTTAAAAACATTTAGTTCGTCTTAAGTTGAATATCTTCTGTTTTTCCCAACTATGTTGGAGTCAGCTTCCAGTCTAACCAGATGCAGCTGAATACCAGTATTTTACACGGAGCAACTGCCTTCAAACCTCCATTACCCTAGTTAATGGGCAATGCCTATACCCTAACCTAAGGTTAGACCGGTAGGTAGTCAGACTTTCGGGCTTGTGACTACCCGACTTTCATAGGTGGCTGTTCGTATGTTGATATCTGATCTTCTATTTGTTTTAAATTCAGATTTGCTGAGTTTTGTCATTTGTAATACTAATTTAGGTACTTTTCTTGAGAGTTGGATGATACAACTGGCGAGGCATAAGCTGACCTTTTGCATTTGTGTGAGTGCACATAGAATTGATTGCCAAAAAGCAATGTAAGCCGGTTTAAACCAAGCAAAGGTCGCGTCTGCATTTATTTTCACACAAATGCAAAGCTCTGCTTAGGCCTCGCGGACGGTACCACACTATGCGCAGTACTTGCCGGCTCAAATAGCTACTGAATTAAAAAATGATGATTTTATTGCAGTCTAAATTTTTTTACTCAAGAAAAGAAAGTAGTACGGTTCAATTTACTATTGTTGATAAACGAAATCCATTATAAATAAATATAAAAGGAATTGAGATAATTTCATGATCACACATTCAGTAGGTAGGTAATTATTATAGTTAGTAATTATTATGAGTATGGGGTAGCTCACGTAAGTGCGGGATCAGAATTAGGGAAATATTGTAGAATATATTTATTAAGCTCATTAAAATGGGAAACGTATAGTACGTATTGCGAATCATCCATCATACATGATTAATTTAATCTCACCTTGATCAGGGCCGTGTTGTCCAAGTCTAGATGACCGGTGTTTTTTTTTTTCTCTTTTCGACTGTTGTAGATTGTCTTAAGGGACCGTTACGTACGTTACGTAACCGGGCAGTTATTGGCGAGACCTGAACCCCCTTATTACAAAAGATGGTTTAAACCAAGACTAAGGTAAACCCAGGTTTAAAATATACCCATCACTTTCTTATGTCATATAACAAAAAGAGACGGGGCTATTTTAAAACCTAGGTTAATCTTAAACCATCTTTTGTAATAAGGGGGATAGGGTCTCCAGCCAATGGGGGGAAGTTAATTACTTAACCTAAGCTAACTACTTGTACTACACTAACATCATGACTACCTGCAACAACAGCACTAAGGGCGACCCCTAGTGGGACTCGGACCTCGGCTTAGGGCGTTGCTGGCGGGGGGCTTAGGGGGGGGAGAGCTTGATGAAGGCTGAATTATCGGTGTGAAGACCGGGAGCCCCACGTTTCACCCTTTTATAGGTAATTCGCCGTACCCTAGGCCCTCCCCGATGGTCTACGGGACGCGGGAGGAGAACGAGTAGCCAATCGCCTGTTTGCGCCAGCAGCGATAGAAACAGCGGACTGGCTAATTGTTCGAATCATTCCCCTTCTTCGTCCAGCAGGTCAACGGGAGGGCCAAGCATACGGCGGTTTACCTATGCATACATATATGAAGAGATAGAGGAAGCAACGCTTCATAGGTTTCGCTCACTGGCAACACCGTCCTGATCTTAACCTACTGATATTTTTGTCCAAAAAATCATAAAACTTATGAACATAATTATCATGCATTATGTATGTACCACGCTTATATTATGATTTGTAATTTTGCTCATAATATGTTAGATAAGTATACTCATGTAGGTAGATTATCATTAAAAATGAAACATTTACTTATGATTAATAAAATGGCAATGGCAATGAAGTTGGGAACATCTTTTTAGAATATGAATTAGAAAAACGTACGAGGATTCCCACAAATCTTCACAATTTAATAATACCTCCAATATTACTTATATAAAAGCTTCGGCCAAAATACAAGACTTTATTTCTGTAATTTTTAAAGTAAATATTCCTATATTATGTCCCTTTCTCAGAAATTTGTTTATTAACTGGTACACACGGCTACACATCAAGCTATACATTTCCAGTATAAGCTGATCTCGCATTGTTTAGAATTTCCTTACAATGAGATGTCAGTGTAAACTGGAAATGTATAGCTTGATGTGTAGCCGTGTGTACCATAGATATTATTAGAATATTGAGCTGCGTCCATACAATTAAATATATTTGAGTCAAATCTTGCGTATAATTAAAAATAGAAGTGTGCCATATTAATAACTTATTAATTACTTAATGCATGAATATTTCTGCACCATTTAAATTTTTACACAATAAAATATAAGTGCTGTGATTTTGGCTGTCTTTTTACTAAGAAATTCAAATATTAAGCCAAATTGTTATTTCAAAGATAATAATTATGATTTCTTAAAAGGAGCAAGATTTTCTCTTCTTTGCACCATCTACAATAAACTAAAAGTTAAATTATGAAAATAATAATGGTATGTGATATTTTGCTGGTTGTATATTTTGCATACATAATTATTAAGAATGACAGCTTTAAAATATAGATAATAAGACCCAATTGTTTATTGTTTTTTTTATTGTTACCTCAGCCATTTAAAAAATGTTGAGTGTCAATGTTTAATTAAAATTAAAAACAAGAATGCAGATTGTTTCTTTTGAATGTTGAACTAATATAAAATTATGTTGTACTTTTTGTTAAAATTTTCAGTCAGTAATACCTACTGTAGAATTAAATATCAATTGTAAATATTGTATGCAAATAATTTTAATTAATTAGCTTAATAAAGATACCCAATAAAATATTGAATTGTGTTTTTATTACATCCAAACCTTATGTAAAAGCACAAGTCGTCTTTGTTTTTGTGCAAATACAAGGTGTAACTTTAAATAACGCACAACCTCTTTAGGGGTCACTGTACTCATCATTATGATCAACTTTTACTATGGGACCAAACATGAAATCGCAAAAAAAAACTGCTTTTCCCTACATTTTGACGAGTTATGCGAACATAAATGTAGGGAACAGCTGATTTTTTTTCGCGATTTCTTGTTTGTTCACATAATAAAAGTTGTTCATAATGATGAGTACAGTAAGGACCAGGCCACACGGTGCGGTGCGGCACCGGCGCGGCGCCTGAGTGACGAATCGGCGGGCCGTACGAGCGGGGTGACGTCATTCGTGTGCCCGCTGATTGGTCGCTCACGCGCCGCGCTGGAGCCGCACCGCACCTTGTGGCCTGGCCCTTACCCCTTAAGCGGTCAATCAGACTGCACTAGCGGGTACAGGGGCGGGCGCGGACGCTCGGGTCTTGGCGTCTGCGTCTTAACAGTAGTGCCGAACGAGCTATCGTAAGACGCTTCGGCGAGTGAATCAAAATGGTTTAGAACCACACGCGCAGTCACCTAATAGACGCTATATCACTGTGAATGATACGAGCGGACTGAGCCATTAGAAACACCCGCGCCCGCCTCATACAGGCACGCGACTCGCGGACAAACTGTGAATGCAACTGGCGTCTACACACATTTGATTTACACGCGGCCGCGCCCGCCTCCACTCTGAGATACGGCTAAGAGGTTGTGCGTTATTTAAGTTACACCTTGTATATGTTCACATTCTCCATTAGATTAATAGAGGGGCTAAGGTTAAGGCTAAGTTGCGCTTGCCGTGGCCAGTCTGTAGATAGGTGGCCATTTGTGGCCACTGAGACCCCTCTGTGCATCAGAGAGCAGCATTAAGCCACCAGTCCCAGGTATCATACAAATACCTATGACAGTCACAACAAATAGTTAGAAGCAAGAAAGTCTGGCAACTAGTCTAACCTTAGGATATTGGCATTGCCCAGTAACTGGGTTGCAGAGGTCTGGTGGCAGTCATAATTCAGCCGAAAGACGTCCACTGCTGGACATAGGCCTCCCCCAAAAGAGGGTTTGCCGTAATCACCACGCTTGGCAGGCGGCGCGATCGCAGTATGGTTGTTAAAGTACTCAGAGAACGCTGCTGCCCGTCCTCTAGAGAATCCCTTAGTCGCATTTTACGACACCCACAGGAAGATATGGGGTAGTGCTATTCTTTAAGTCCAGCACTACATGAGACCAGATCCGAGATGATGGTAGTCGCTACGTGTAAAATACTGGTATTCAGCCGCATCTGGTTAGACTGGAAACCCTTTTGTTATAGTTACTATACTCTTTGCTAGAAGTTGATCCCAACATAATTCAGAAAAGGCTAGGCAGTTCTCCATTAGATTGATTAGTAATCAGGTTACCTGCTCACACACAAAACAAATTTAAAACTTGTTTGTGAGTTTATCTGTCCACCTTTCATTACAATAGTTTGCAGTAAAGACCACAAGGTAGGTAATACAAATGAAGAGACATATTAAAATAAACAAAATATAATTAGTATAAAAACCTTACACTTAGATATTACTAAACTGGAATGAATTGCGTCACCATCTGAATCCTTTGTCTGTTAAGTCTTGTCTAGCCTCTTTTATTTCTTCCTGTAACTCTTTGGCGGCTTCCTCGCAGTTATTGAACGTAAATACCCGGTACAGTACCACAGTTAATGCGTACAGTCCAAAAAGAATTACAAAGATTATAGGAGATAGGAGTATCAAAGTCATGTTTTTCTCAATCAATGGATGCTTTACATAACCTCCGATCAAGGAATACCATACTGCGAAAAACGCAGAAAGTACTGAAACCCACTCCAGTAACTTCGTCATCGCTCTGAAATAAATATAATCAAAAATTAATGCAAAGTAAACAATAGGGAACATGGCTGTTCTTTTTTCGTTTTATCGATTTCATGACTTACCTCAACAAATTATATCGTTAGGTTCGAGAGAATAATATAGTTTTCCGACTAATTCAGGAATTGTCGTGTATCACAAGGTATTTAATTGATAGAAAAACGCAATCGGCAAATGTAAAACACATCACCATCTGTACTTGACAACTTGACTTGACAGTGACAGTTGAATTTGACATTAACAGTGGTGACATGTTTCTTTGGTTTCTGTGATAGTGTCACAGTGTTGCTAGCATTATTTATTGCAACATGTAAAGGTGGATCCAGACATTGCGAGGCATGCGCCGCGAACAACGCATGCGTATCCCTACCGACACACGCTGGCTAACCTCGCACATGCTCAGCCTGTGCGCAACACATGCATGCCTCGCCACAAACATGGAGACAGACAAACGAAGCATTTGCTTCGCACGCGATGGCTCGACCCAAGCTTACGTTGGTAATTTTTTTCGAACGCACGCCTTACTCCGAAGTATTCGTTGTGCGCGGTTCGTGGCACACGCCTCGCAAAGTCTGGATCCATCTTAAAAGAATCTTATTAGTAAAGCTATTTAGTACACGAGAGAAGAAGAAGTAAAGCTAACCACACATCTGACACGTCACATTATTTTCTTATATCAAAGGCACTGGGGGCTTACTATGACCTCTTAAAGCAGGACAGAAGTTGCCTGGAAGTTGAACTGCCCTGCTTTTTTGTATTATGATATGGTTAGTTAGAGCAGGGGGCTTGCCATGACGTCTTAAGAAAACGTTCAAATCCGTTCAAAAGCAGGCCTGCTTCAGAATCGCTAAAAATCGTACCATGACAGTACAAAAGGTGAACGACTATTCAACCAAGTTGAACGGATAAGCTTGTTCATGTTACGAAAAGTCTATACAAAAAAAACAGGTGAACGGATTTTGTAAACGTCAACGTAGTAGGCCTGCTCTAACGATGTCATAGTACAAAAAAGCAGGGCAGTTCAACTTCCAGGCAGCTTCTGCCCTGCTTTAAGAGGTCATGGTAAGCCCCCCGGCCTGCGGCAGGCCTGCCTACGTTGACGTTTACGAAATCCGTTCATCTTTTTTTTTGTATAGACTTTTCGTACCATGAACAAGCATTACCGCTCAACTTGGTTCAATAGTCGTTCACCTTTAGTACTGTCATGGTACGATTTTTAGCGATTTAGAAGCAGGCCTGTTTTTGAACGGAAGTTGACTGGCTGGCATTTGAACCTTTTCATAAGAGGTCATGGTAAACCCCCTGGGCTGTGGTGCCAGCCTTAGAGTAACGCGGTTGAAGCAGTCGACTGAGACGTGGACCGCGCTATAACTCTTAGGAGCCAGCGGAACATGAGTCAAATCCTCTTTAACCTTGGCTAAAGAGTAAAATAATATTACTGGCCCGTGGTTATCGTAGAAACAGTCTTCTTGCCTTCTTAACACACTGCAACCACCAACCTGTCTGCCAACTGCCAAGCGTGGTGACTATAATGATCCACTATTCTCTGTTGACGAACATTACAACGGTTAGGCGCCTCATATTCTACAGTGGACGCTTACGGGCTAAAATTTAATGGCCATGATGATATGAGATTATTACGAGTACGAGCATTAGATTATACACATCTATACTAATATTATAAAGAGGTAGAATTTGTTTGTATGTAGGAGGTAATCTCCTACACTACTCATCCGATTTCAAAAATTCTTTCACCAATAGGAAGCTACATTATCCCTGAATGCTATAGGCTATATTTTATAATCAATAAATTAGGGATCAATAACCGACATTCGCGCGGACGAAGTCGCGGGCAAAGGCTAGTGTAAAATAAAATGATTCAATTGTCAGGATAGTGGGTTTATTACTCATGCAATCATATTCAAACAATAAATTAGATAAAGAATGCAATTATTTACATTTTAAATCATATTACAATCAACTAATATATGTCGTTCAATTACACAGTAAATAAAAATATATCATAATTAATACTCACTCTTTCAATACAGCGTAATAAACACTTGGAACTGTTGACCGTACCAAAGTCAGTTCGATAATATCCATACACTTTTTCTTTTTTTTTTTCTATTTGACTGCTGTAGGTCGTCCTAGGGGACGGTTTCTACGTAACCGGGCAGTTATTGGCGAGACCTGAAGGGTCTCCAGCCAATGGGGGGGAAGTAAAGTCCATACACTCGGGCGACAACGCCTTTTATACGTATGGCGGCCGAGTGTCATAGATTAACAACTATATACCTACATTTTTTATTTAGTAAATTAATGCTACGCCTTAAAATATACTATGAGATTAATGTAAATACAATTACAATAATAAAATAAGCAGATATGATATTTAACAAATAATCACACTGGTAAATCATTAATCAAACGTCACTTAATAACAACAACACGTGACTCATAGTACTTGTATTGCACATTATCGAGTAGTAAAATGATGATGTAAACGTAAACGCTTGGCATTTCATCGTGTTTAAAATACTCCACCAATGTAGACGCACCCTACAGTCTTAAACACCTAGGTTTCCAATTCATAATTAACATCAAAAAAATATTTTGATGTTTGACATTGACAAACAGATTTGACTGACAGTGACCAGTGACAGTCTGACACTAACAATTGTCAATTATTCCAAAAAAATAAATGTAATACAAACAGCTGATAGCGTTGTTGTAATAATATTTTATTAAAATCAATATGAACGAGATTGATGATAAATTTTACTATGTGTATAGTTCCTCATTGGACCACAAAGTGGAGATAAAGATGTAAGTACGATTCCATTGTGTACAATTTTGTTTTGCAATATCTATTTACGAACTACGTATTTTGCGAGTACTTTCATTGTTCGTCTTACGAAACTGGCAGTTTCATAACTTATTTCATTAGCTCAACGGTTCGATGCATAATACTTTTACATGTAAGACCGAATTTGAAACTAAAACCAATAACGTTGGTCGTCCTAAACTTCGTCCTTACTGTTCAGATTACAGTTATTTCTGACCTACTGTTAAAAGTAAACATAAAGATAACATTATCTTATAACGGTATTTGAGGCAGTGATGATTAAATCCGTTTGAAACTGATCGCATCAATTATTTTAATGGTACATTGAAATGTTTGACCATTTGCTGGAAATGCAAAAAAAAGGAGAATAGACGACCCACTGACCGAAAATATCTACTCATCACTCCTACTTTAGGCATAAATTCAATAATAACATAATAGGGTACCTTCTGGTGGAATGAATGAAAATGATTTTTTTTTTTAAATTTCAATTTTTGGGCTTCAACTACAAACAACAGCATCCATATTTATGAATCATTACGATTTACACACATGCACCCAACCAGTTTCGGATCCAAACGGAGCCCTTAATCATGAGCTGAACATGCAGCAAGGTTTTGAGTCAAACTCACTGAAACTAGTCATAAATAATATAATGTGTCTAATGAAAGTTATAATACAAAAGCAGCATCCATATTCACCCACCCTGCACCGCCATGTAAAAGACACAACAACATAATCGTTCAGGGGTGATTCTATCATTACAGTTACAGCTAATATCGGTATGTCAGGATTGCGAGCAAGGTAAACACAGTAAATAAAACCAACATAGACTCTCCACCACTGAGAGTACTTGTATTTGGGTTAGTATTAGTAACATAAACTAGATCACAATATTATATTACTTTACACAATTATTACAAGATCATAAAATAAGGACAAGCTAATCAGATATAAAAGGTCAGACTTCTTCAGCTGATCAACACGGAATGCTGCCGCTTCGTCGAATGACCACCGCCTTTATAACCTCGGGTGCGTTTATCCATATCAACGACTACCTTCTTTTGTCAACTTTGCCCAGTGCTACCCACTACCGATAACAGCTATTATTGTTGATGTTGCTCTGCTCAATTAGGAAATCAAGTCGAACTCAATCAAAAAGTCATTCGTCATGCATCATCATCATCATTCAGCCAAAAGACATCCACTGCTGGACATAGGCCTCCCCAAGCCATGTTGGGCGGGTTTGGCACAATCGCCACGCTTGGCAGGCGGGTTGGCGATCACAGTATGGTTGTTAAAGTACGCAGAAAACGCTGCTGCCCATTCTCTAGTGAATCGCTTAGTCGCCTTTGACGACACCCATTGGAAGAGATAGGATAGTACTATTCTTTACGTCCGGCATCACATGGACGATCATGGTCATGCATACATGCTCACATTCAGCAAACAGAGTAAGGGTCTTCCCACATTTATTGGCATAAAGTGTCATCAAGCCAAGCATTGAGCCAAAGCACAAAGCTTTTTTGACCGGCCAAAACTGATTCCGCATTGATAACTGTGGGCAGACCCTAAGCAACTGAATGGGAACAGTTGTCTCATGTTGTTAATTCTTTTAACTGCTGCTTTATGATAATGATCATGTTATTTTCAGAGGCACCTTGGAAGGCAAGCGGGCCAAGCCAGAATATGACAAGCTCCTATCAGATCCGATGCTCAAGTTCTCTGGTCTCTACCAGGAGGGATGCTCAGACTTGTATGTGACCTGTCAGATACTGAGCGACGGACAACCACTCGCACTGCCTGTTACTACCTCCTACAAATCCTTTACTAACAGATGGAAGTAAGTTGTCACAGCCTGAAGATGGTTTTCTCCATGAGAGCCATGGACTTTAACATGAATTAATGTACCATGACTTTTGTCGAGATTCCTAAGGCTAACGCTAGAAGGCGCGCAAATTCGCGGGAATGCTCGAGAATTCCCGCGCATTCCAGCGAATCATCAACATAAACGCTTGGCACCGCACTACTTGACTGTCCCAACCGACTCCCCGTTCGCGCCAATTCCCGCGGATTCCACAGACGACGCCGACAATAGCTACGGGAATTCTCGAGAATGCGTGAGGATTGCCCGGAAGACGTGCGACCTTTTTTTGACTCGTATTTAGTTTGTACTTTATACAATTGACATAAAGTTCATTATGCTATGTACAATTTCGTTGCAATAAGTCGCTTCCATTCCACTCCGCGGTGGTGTAAATTGAGCTTTAAGTATTTGTTTGGAATTTTGACGCATGCTTCTCCTTCTGATTGCTAGTCTTCGAGATATGTGTTAAATCGGCACATTGATAACATCTTATTTCATTTAATATCAGCCTGTAACTATCCCACTATAGGACCAAAAGCCTCTTCTCATATGAGAAGAGCAGAGCAGGCAATGATCATCACGCTTGCTTACTGCAGGTTGACAACTTCAGACCATTTAGTCTCGGTTTCCTCTCAATGTTTTTCTTCACCGTATGTCAGTGGTGTCTTAGATTACCTAAGAAAGTACTTATGACATTGAAAAAGTCGCAATGGTACATGCCTGTGTTTAGACCCGCAACCCGGTGCTTAACAATGGGGTTTTTAACCTTCGGCCACCACAACATTACACTTATACAACCTACTTTCCGAAGAAAGTTCTTTACAATGTATCCTTCACTGTTAACGCAAGTGATACTTAAACTCCGATCTACACATAATTTTAAAAAGTCGGAGGTGCGAACTAGGATTGAACTTAAATAGTTCTGCATAAAAGCCAAGCATTCAACCGCTAGGTTATCACTGCACCCACAACAAACAATCTTAGTTTTATTTATATTACTGAATAGCCACCCGCCCCGGCTTCGCCCGGGTGCAATGTATTATAAATATAAACTTTCCTCTTGAATCACTCTATCTATTAAAAAAAACCGCATCAAAATCCGTTGCGTAGTTTTAAAGATCTAAGCATACATAGGGACAGATAGCAGGAAGCGACTTTGTTTTATACTAAGTATGTAGTGATGTTGCTGATGGGTTGCCGACTCTTTAGAAAATCACACTCTCCTGAAGACTTCCATTTGATGGAAGCTGGTTCCACAACCTCGTCTTACTTCCTATTTTATTTATTTCCCTCAGTTGGAACGAATGGGTGACTCTACCGGTATACTTCAGCGATCTACCTCGCAACGCGACGCTGGCCATGACGATATACGACTGCGCTGGGCCAGGCAAAGTGATGGTGGTCGGAGGAACCACTATATCGCTGTTCGGGAAACATGGCATGTTGAGACAGGTCAGTAGAATATTTTAGAAATAGTTTTAAACGGAATTCTTTGAAAAGTGAAGACGAGGTCGGCGCAGTGCCTGAGCGATAAGCTTTCTGCTATATGTACAGTCGGCCTACTCCAAAAATCGAACTACAAAGTTTCGGCTGACGGATCGCATGTTTTCGGAATATTCCGATTTGTAGACCCGATCTGTCCCCTTCGGGGGGCCAATCAGGAATAAAAAAATCGATCTGTTCCCCTGTCACCAAGACGAACTGTTATTAGAGGGCTACATACTCAAGTCCCACTAGCTTGCAGATTGAAGCACTGGTAAAATAAAACGATTTAAATAAAAGTTGATCAACTTATATTTTTTTCGTTTTTTCTTGTTGACAGAATTCAAACGTATAAAAAGAACATAAACATGAAAATGTAGAAATTATTTCTGGTCTGTCCCCTGCTGTTCTTTAGGGGGACAAATAGAAATAAAATGTTTCGATCTGTTCCCCTGTTACCGACGAGGGGACAGATCAGGGGGACAGATCGGAATATTCCATGTTTTCCGACTACGAAAGTATTTCGGTTCCGATGACCGATTTGATTTTCGCGATTTGACATTTTGTTTTTCGTTTACCCCACTACCAAATGTTAATTAACATCTATTAGTTCGTTGTTTAACAATACTTTGATGGTGTATTTATAAGTTCGTTGTTTTGGTCCGAAAGTTCAACGGTCGTTTTTCGGAGTAGGCTCCCTAGGGCCTGATTCACCTAACTAAAGAATTCAGTTGCAGTGTAAGAGCGACTACGCACTGCATCCGATCCGAATCCATGAAAATACGGATATAAAAAACTCGGACCGAATTCGGATATTGCTTTACGCACTTGCATCCGATCCGAATCCGTGAAAATACCGATCTAGAGTAAAAATCTCGGACCGAATTCGGATGTTGCTTACGCACTATTCCGATCTCAGATTCAAATTCAAACAATTCAGGGGCCATCTTTGGCATATCCGTTTGGCGTCTGATTTGAATCCGAGGTAATGCAAAAGCGTTCATACAAACAGTACTACGGCTACTTCGGTCCGTCAATTGTTCTTCCGAATTAGAAACTCACGGATGACGGATGCCGATGCGGATGTAGTGCGTAAACTACCATACAAATAGTTCTATGGCTACTTCGGAACGTATTTCCACGGATTCGGATCGGATGCAGTGCGTAACCGCTGTTACGCTTTTTGTATTCTCTTAATAAGCGATCGCTGTCAGATACGCTCGCGTGATTGCATCTTGATCGGCGCGTCATGAAGTTATGTGAATTAGCCTACTGGTCGCTGCTACGATTTCTGCAAATAATAAATATTTAGATAGCCTAATGACAGATAGTTGTTTTCGCCCACATAGTGGTTGTTACCCACGTCACGCCACCCACGATACAGGAAAAAGCCAAGGGTGGGACAGTGTTACCAATAGATCTATACATATAAAAGGAGAAGCTGACTGACTGACTGACTGATCTATCAACGCACAGCCTAAACCGCTGGGGTTAGAAAGTTGAAATTTTGACAGTAGGTTCCTTTTGTAATGCAGGCATCCCATCCACTAAGAAGGGATTTTTCGAAATTCAGCCCCTAAGGAAGTTAAATAGGGGATGAAAGTTTGTATGGAAAATCGTCACTTTAACGGGTTCAAAATTTCACGCAAGCGAAGCTGCGGGCGAAAGCTAGTCATTGAATAAATTAATAGACTCATTACAATATTTTTATATTTTTTATGTAGCAAGACCCTTTTCAAGAGTAAAGAATATTTTAACCTTTAAATTTGGAGCTTTATTTGCATAAAAAACGTTTTTTTCAGTGTCATAGCTACATATACTCAACACTTTATCTGGCTGTACTGTCAATGATTTAAATTGCAAATTAAATAGGTTATCATTGACTTAGAATAAGTATGGACTTCGGGTCATCGCTCAAAAATGTCCGAACCGAAAGACTGTTAAAACACAAGAAATTTGAAAAGAGCTACAATTGCGCGCGTCATTCTTCATTTGGCCGAACAAGCAGCTACACCTCAATGTCACATGTCAACAATGCAGTATAATGTAGTGAGATCGTGTAAAAACTACTCAAAAAAGTGAAAAAAGTTGATGGTGTATCATATTTTCAGTAGGTATATTATTGTTTTACAATTTTTAAGTATTATTTTGTTAAGGAACATTGTATTTTACTTAAAATTGAATTAATTGCAAGAGCAAAACACACAATAATCCAACTAAATAAAAAGTATCTTATTTTCCTTCCTTTGTTTGACCAATTATGTCAACTTCATTTGGTTGGATTACCATAAGAAACTTGACATATTAGACAGAATTTAGAACAAAGATTCCAAAGAGTCGTTATTTTTACGCGATGTTTTTTTGTATTGCGATTTTGAACCAATTGCAATTTGTTTTGTTCTATTCATTTAAACAAGTTATTTTTAAACTTGCATTTTATGCAAACATATTATGTACGAAAATATGTATGTTGTCCTTCCGTTTCAAAGTTGTATTGGTTTTTCGGTCACTACCAAGTTTCCGATCGAGCTGAAATTTTGCAGGTAGGTATGTGCATATTAGATCATTAAAATGTCATTGATCTAATTTGATGATGGAGCCAAAGATTAGGCAAGCACAGGAACAAATGGTAGGCTCGTCGAGTTTCAGCTCATGTACTTTGTCATTATAAGCACTTTTCATTACATAAATAATGACGTAGGTCCGATGGTAGAGCCGGAAAACGGGCTCTGGAACTTCCTAATGGCAAATAGTGGACACGTGACGTTTGGGCTCGTTTGTTTAGTTATCATGAACTCTTTTAAATACACATGACAAAAGATTGTTTTCTGAAAAATAATAATATGCCTCTGATTTAATTTCAGTTTTCCTCGAGATTAATTAGATGATGCTGATGCTGATCGTGATACTTCAGCAAAGGAAGCGAAGTCGCGTTTTTGAAAATGACGATGTTGTAATTTTGCAAGAAATGTTCTATGCTCTTTCAGTTGGATTAAATATTTAGCAATCACAATAAATATAACTAATAATAAAATCTTTTAAAAATTAAGGTTGCTCTATTACTCCTATGTTCTCCAAATTTTCGTTTAATGTTAGATGAAGTTTCGAAATTTGAAAAATTGAGCAGTGCTGTCATGTTTTCGTATGGTAAAAATTGTTGCAAGCTAAATTAGGCATTATGATAACGACATAGGATTTCGTCCGTCGTAAATGAGCTTGTTGGTATTTCTATGTTTACATTATGTCAATTCAGGACACTTTTATCGTGAATTTTGTACTACACTCGTTGTCCATACTTATTCTAAGTCAATGTAGGTTATCAATGTTTCTCATTAATTGTAATTAATTAGTTTCGTCATAAATTAAATGACTAAGCGACAACTGTGCTATTAAGGTACGTTTATGCCATCAATATACACAAGACTGATAACTACGCTAAGCCCACGGGTTGGTAAGCAGCTAATATCGTCTATGTTCTTCTTATTTTACATTACTGTCAAATATTTTTTACCTAAAGAACAATTTTGACGTTTTGACAGCTTTTGAATAGAAAATATGTCAAACTACCGTATTTATTCCCCTGATAAAAGTTATCTGACGATTGAAAAATCAGCCCTTAGAGTAACAATAAAAGTCACAGCTCATTAGAGCCACCCGGCACCTGACCCGCCTCGCCTCGTCGCTCGGCGTCCACTCGTTGTCAGCAGGTGGTTCACGGGTGGACGCCGTTATCATCAGTAAACGTCGCGTGGTCAACCAGAGGAGTCGTCGGAGGAATCCACTCGATGGTAGCGCGCGGTTCACTGGGGACTTGTGCGTTGGCAATGCGCAGCAACGCAAGGCAAGCATGCGAGCAGCGAGTTGTCACCGAGTGGTCAACTCGTCGTCCGCGCGTGGACGGCATACGCCCGAGGCGATCCGGTGACGCAACGGAGTTGATGTAGTGAGCGCACATCCATACAAGTTCATAAGAATACTAACCGCACAAGGCGAGGCGATGCGGGTCGGATGCCGGATGGCTCTAATGAGCTGTGACCTTAACACTAGTGGCATCCGTAACCAGTAACTACATTGGATGTCGTGGGCCTTAATGTGTGGCAGACAGGCACTGAACCTAAATGATGGAATCAGGCGTTTGCGGAAATCCATGACATGCAACATGCAACCAAACCAATACACGACACGTGTTTCGCCCCTGTTCGTGTATTGGTTTGGTTGCATGTTGCATTATTTTTTCACTCTTTCTGCATGTGCATATATTTGTGGGCGGGAGGGTGGTGCTGCATACTGCATCCAAACTAGCGATCTTATTCAGCGGAATTAAAGCTAGATATTCTATTTGCATATTTGTAGGCACTGAACCGGTTTTCATTTATTAATTAGTCATTTTCTCTTGTGTTCCCACACACTACCAAAATTACGTCATCTTTTGACCTTAAAATATACTTTAGTATGTATTCTCAACACATCCAAAATAGTTCAGTAGGCGCCTTAAACTAGTTTTACTGGTTTTACCTTAATAATATTAATGATAGGTACATATTTATATAATAACTTTCGCCTGACATACATTTTAATGGGAGAATACCGTATACGGCCCAGCCCTCTTTTGACAAGACGTCCAAAGAATAGGAACGTCAATTAAATGTACGAGATCAGTAGTAGCAGAGCTCCTTGTGAAAGATTAATATAATTAACAACCGTTCGGATCATATGATTTGCGAGGATAAGCTGCACTTACCGCGGTCAGTCCTTGGATGGGTGACCGTTCGTTAAACGTCTAGAATCGTCCGGGACTCAGATAGTTTGCAAATAAATTACATAAAAAAAACCGGCCAAGTGCGACTCGGGCTCGCGCACGAAGGGTTCCGTACCATTATCAAAACGGCAAAAAAAATCACGTTTATTGGATGGGAGCCCCCTTAAATATTTATTTTATTCTGTTTTTTTTTTATTATATGTTGTTATAGCGGCAACAGAAATACATCGTCTGTGAAAATTTCAACTGTCTAACTATCACGGTTCATGAGATACTGCCTGGTGACAGACGGACAGACGGACAGCGGAGCCTTAGTAATAGGGTCCCGTTTTACCCTTTGGGTACGGAACCCTAAAAAAGGAGAACGGTCCCATACAGATAATAATTGAATTTTAGATTCCCTAGACTGTCATCTAGTCTGTAACTAGAAGATTTTTCAGCCTTGCGACCTGGCCTGGTTTTCTCTAGACCCTAAAATTGGAAGGTATCCTCGAAATATGCGTGTCAGATTGGGTACAAACCGGTCCTCATACATTAACTTGAATATTAATGATGATAAATTACGCAATAAATGTTTTAATTTCGCATAATTTATCTTTGAATAAAATTAACCGACTAACACAGCTAACATTATTATTATGTGCTACTTAGCGGATTTAACTTCATACTTCGGATATCCGGTGTGCTAAATAATAATTGATGGTAAACCACAGGGGCCCAATTCTCCTAAAATAAATTGTTGCCAAACGCAATCGAATCACAACCGTCAGTCAGTTTTTGTTTTCGAAAACTTTCAAAATGATTGATTTTGTTTTTTGTGTCAAACAATTCGACAGCTTTTGAAATTGAGAACTGTCTGAATGAACGGTTCGGCCTTGGTTCGGTTGTGATTTATCAAGATTTATTTTAGGAGAATTAGGCCCCAGGAGGAGACGCACTAAGCGCTTCCAAACATCCTTCATAATGCGCACGGCAAAAGAGTGGAACTCACTACCTGCGTCTGTGTTCCCGAATACTCATAACCAGAATCTCTTCAAAGTTAGAGTGAACACGATTCTTCTGGGTAAGCTCGCTCCATCGTAGACTTTGTCTTTGTCACGTCTGACCTTGACGTGACCAGATACAAGAGCAAATTCAATTCAAATAAAAAAAAAAGTCCAATAAGTATTTTTCTATCTATTTAAGTGTCAGGATAACTGAACGGAGTAGGTAGTTCTTTTTCTAAAAGAGTTTTACTACATTATTTTGTAAAAAATTGTTGGTAGGTCCATGTTTAGCATTAGAGGAAGAAATAATATTTCTGTTTAACGTTAATTTATTACTTTGCCTTTTGAGCAGCGCGGTGTACGACTCCAAGGAGTCATCGGTGACCCCGTTGCTCTAGGGCCTATAACCATACCCATAGACGAAGTGCTAGAAACCAATGTAGGTACAAAAACAAACTAAGTCTCTTCCAACGTTATTATTATACCGGATGTCCCAAAATACTTTTAATATAAAAAATTGCTAAATTACTTACAGTACGTGTAATATAACCTTGCCTCTCTGAAGTGAGGAACAGAACGCTGAAAGCCTGTTTCAGAGTGGCAAAGTTATTTTACGCATACTGCAATGGAGACATCGCTTTATTTTTTAAAGTAAGAAATCATACAATATAATAGTCTTTATTGCACACAGAACAAGCAAAAAACATTACTATAAAAATGAGATGTAAAATGGGCGGTCTTATCGCACTAGCCGATTTCTGCCAGACAACCTTTGGATGGACATGATTTGCAAGAAAAGTAAAGGTAACAGTAACTTAGGAGACACTAAATTAAGTACTCGAAATAAACCTAAAACACAAATAAATATTATATACAATAAATATATTATATACCTGATTTATATCGTTTTCTGTATTTTAATGGAGTACAATAAATAATTATTGTATCGTATTGAAATATGTACTGCATTCAGATATTTTCAAAAGTCTAAAAAGCGGTGTAGGTATCCAGAATTTCTTACTTTAAGAAAATAAAATGAAGACTCCTTTAAAAGTATTTGCTATTTTAATATTTAATAAAGTACTATCTTTCCATAACCATATGCTCTAGGCCATCCTGTATATATGTTACGGCTAATAGCCGAAGTGCGGCTACACCTAGTTTTAGCCGGGTACAACTAGGTGCAACCAGTAGCAGTTGGTTAGAACTAGGTGGAGCTTAAGTCGACGGAGCCCCGCTGTGCGGGGCTCCTATTTCTGTCTGCAGGGTTTAAAGTAACCTAACACGAAGGGGGTGACGGGGGCTTCGTTCGCTCGCTTCGCTCGCTCACTCTAGCCCCCGTCATCCCCTTCGAACCTAACCTATCCGTATCGGGGTTACCCTTAACCATCGGTGTGCGGCTGCACCTAGTTCTAGCCGCTATGATGAAGGCTAAACCTAGTTCTAACCGAAGATAAGTAGGATAGATTTAAGTTTAACCGCATGTGGCCGGCTGCACCTAGTTGTACCCGGCTAAAACTAGGTGTAGCCGCACTTCGGCTATTAGCCGTAACATATATATTATTTTATTGTTAAAAGTTGATATACTAGAACATGCTGTGCAACGTCTTCTTCCTTTAATTTATGTGTTTCTTTATTGTTGTCTACACAAATTATCATTTTAAGTACCAATAATCAGAATGCAAAAGTTCAATCGACAACTTATTCTCATATAGACTTGTTTTTTTAAATGCTTATCACAACTTGCTATGTAATAGAATATTTATATTTATGACCTGATATAAAGAAGCATTGGTATGGTAAACAAGCTCTGGAAAATGCCACCAGACGGTTCAGTATACTTGCGACATAAGACGGAGAGTCGCGTCTGTATAAAAAAATGACTTTCTAAATAAATAAAAAGATATCAAAGTGACTCCAAAATGTTTTGTTGTGATAAAAAGTGCAATCAAGTTTTAAATCTTAAAATGAAGTGCATAAGAAGGACATTTCTTTAATTCGGTCATTCATCACGATTATAATTTAATAAAATCATAAATTATACTATAATGTTGCTTTAAAAAAAAATCTCTAATTCGGTTAATCTATAATTTGTGAACAAACAAATAGAAATTACTAAATTAACGGTATTTCATCCTAAAATTCAAAAATGGGCAAATCTCACAGCACACTGCAACTCTGCAAGAAATGCTACATTACCATAATATGTCGTCTAAAAAAGTTGTGTTTTGAATTCAAAAAGGGAATGTTCGACCTACGCGTGTGGCCCGGCGTGGAAGGCAGTGAGAAGACTCCCGGAAAGGCTCCCGATCGAGGCAAGGAGCAGATGCAGAGGCTAGCTAAACTGGCCAAGAAACATCGCAATGGACATATACCTAAGGTATCGTAAATAGCTTTATTCTTAGGTTCTCCCCACACTTATGGACGCGGAAACAGCTTAGGCCACTTAGGCCAGTCGAAAAAGTGTAAAAACGACATGATGAAAACCACGTCATTCGCCTCCTTTTGGCGCAGCCGTCCAAGCATCGATAACTATGAGAAGACCCTTAAGCGCCAAGCAATTTCACCGATAATTCAGCCCTCATCAAGCTGTCTTCCCCCCAATCCCCCGCCAGCAACGTCCTAAGCCGAGGTCCGAGTCCCACAAGGGGTCGCCCCTAGTGCTGTTGTTGCTAGTAGTCATGATGTTAGTGTAGTATAAGTAGTTAGCTTAGGTTAAGTATTTTACTTCCCCCCCATTGGCTAGAGACCCTTCAGGTTTCACCAATAACTACCCGGTTACGTAGAAACGATACTAACTAACAAGAGAAAAAAAATATTGCTCCAAACAAATCTACTAGCAACTTTATTGCTCAAGTTATTCCACTCCATTGCTCGCTAACTTCGAAAAACTTGCAGAAATCGACTTGCTGCCGGTGTGTCCACAGTTCGAAAGTCGGTTGCTGGTTGGCACTTTTTGCTTTTTAAACACATAGATAGATAGTTATACTTTATTGTACACTAAAAGAAATAAAACAGTAGGAATACACATGTTTAGGAATAGTACAAATGGCGGTCTTATCGCTTAAAGCGATTTCTTCCAGACAACCATTGGATGGAAAGAATTGCTAAGAAAAATATAAAGGTAGTTTGCAGCGTACAAATATATAACCTAATAAAAATCGGAAATTAACTAAATAACTAAATATAAATACATAATATAACACAAAAATAACCCATAATCAGCTGCTTCTGGTTGCTAGGACTAGTATGACGTCGAATGATGATTGATTTAGTAAAAGGGGTGTGATATTTTGTAAATAGCCGATGGACTTGATATGGGTACATACGTAGTGCAATTATAATTATGAACTTTTGATCCGAGATATCTACGTAAGAGCTCATTTAAATCTGCTTAGCCTGTTAGATATTTGAAAGCGTTATATTGTACCTACAGCGTGACTGCTTAGTCATTTTACATCCGCAAATCATGAACACTGCCAAATTTACTAAGGGACAAATTCTAAATTCGTGAAATAAACTGCTGTTCCATACAAAATAATGTTGCTTAACAAAATCTATGAACAAACAGCTGTTTTTAGGGTCCCGTACCCAATGGGTAAAACGGGACCCTATTACTAAGGCTCCGCTGTCCGTCTGTCACCAGGCTGTATCTCATGAACCGTGATAGTTAGACAGTTGAAATTTTCACAGATAATATATTTCTGTTGCCGCTATAACAACAAATACTAAAAAACAATAAAATAAATATTTAACGGGGCTCCCATACAACGGACGTGATTTTTTTTACCGTTTTTATAGATAATGGTACGGAATCCTTCGTACGCGAGTCCGACTCGCACTTGGCCGGTTTTTTTTTTTCCAATAATAAGTTGTACAGAATGATAAATAATCAGAGTTCATGGTTTTTGAATGTGAAGCAACTAACCAGTAATTCTTTATAAAAAGGTTATGCGTCAAGCTATGTATAACTGTGACGTAGAGGTTATTTAAAAGGGAGCAAAGCAATGATAAGTATCGTTATCTCTTCCTCGTGACCCCCTGCGACTTAGTTGGCATGCCAGTTGCATACCTATGTATGTATGTATATGTAGTATAGGTATACCTAGGCACATTATAATATCTATCTGTGTACAAGACCAGTGGAATTCCTGCTGTGAAATTCTGTTGAACGAGTTTTATAAAAGTTTAGGGATATATCCCAATGCTCTGGTATTCCTCTATCGCTCCTCTATGGAAACAAACTTTAGTGTGATATAAAATAAATAATCATCAAATTATTTTATTAAGGGGATAGAACCTTTGTGGCATAGCCCCCCCGCTGACATTTTGATTTTTTTTCCAAGTTGCGGCGCACGACTACACTAACAATGGGTAGAGGACACTTAGACAAACAAAAACTATTGGGGATATGGTGCCCTAAAGTGTCACGTTGCCGAGATATTTGGACTTAAAGATTTTTTTTCAAGATTGCAGCACACTTTGTAACTGGTAAAAAAAAATTAATATGGCGGCAGGGGCCTATGCCAGCTTCCATAGAAAAATGTTCGAACCCCTTTTCTTGTTTCTCGTAATGTCCAACCTCTTGATCATCCAAAATTTAATAGCTGGGCACTTCAGTCTCCATCTTTCTCTATCCAGAGCCAACTACTTCACTTCTCTGTATGTTATCACTTGCGTCTTTTCCTTAATTGGTCTGTGTACTTTCTTCTTGGTCTACCTCGTTTTATCTTTGCCTCTAATTTACCTTCTATGATGTTAGTTATAAAGCTTTCGTGTCGCAGTAAGTGACCAATCATTTTCATCCTTATTCTTCCTATATGTTTTAAACTTAACCTTTTCTCTTTGACTCTACTCAGAATGTCTTTGGTTAACGTCTTGAATATCCGTCTTAAATACTACATTTTCTGGCAAACAGTTCATAGAGGTGTATCTTTCGCAGGATAAGCAAAAACGCCCCTATATCTGACTCATCGCCATAACAAGTTGTTTTTGTTGACGATTTCAAAAACAACTGTATTGACAAGTCAGAGTATGTACCTAAAACTTTATCGATTCGCTCGAGTGACGCTAAATTGAGAGGAACGACTTAATTATTGGATATACAATCACGTTATCCATTCACGGCTCATCTTCCGTGCGGAAAATGTCCGGTCCTTTGGAAGGCATACGGGGGACACAGGTCCAACGCGCAGAGGCCCCTTTGAGAACTTTTATCCTGCCCCTTTGAGAACTTTAATCTGCCCCTTTGAGAACTTTAATCTCAATACATCACATATTATTAAGGACTTTACACCCGATCATGTCTATTTGATTGCGTAAACAGTCTGATGCTTGAATGTAAACAAACAGATGACGTTTAAGTTTACGTCATACATATATATACTCACGCCTGTAATCCTTGAAGGGGTAAGCAGAGGTCTTCTCCTGTTACAGGCGTCTGTACACCCACGTTTCGTCTCTGATTTAAATCCCTTATTGGTGGCTAGCCTATTGCTATTTTCCGGGTACAATTAAAGTGCCAGGTTGTTGCCTCTTACGGCTCGCTTGCCTGGCGAGGGGGGGATTTTATTCTTAACCCTCCTGGACTCATACGTTATACAAAAACCGGCCAATTGCGTGTCGGGCCACGCACAGTAATAGGGTTCCGTATTTGCACAATAATGCGGACTAACCTGTTTTACACAATTAACAACGTTATAGTAAGTAAAAGTCATTTTTCAATGGAATTTCTACGATTTTTTTACTTCTATAAGATGGTCGACTATTACTCGTAAACTTGTATAGCCTACTTAGCTGTGATAGTGTTCCTTTTAATTTCGTTGTATACATATACTACTTCCGTGAATTTTTTCACGTATCCAAAACTAGCCGTTTAGCTTGCAGGGGAGAGGGGACACTTGAGTTTAACAAAAATTAACACTTTAAAGCTTAATATCTCAGAAACGGATCCCGCAATATTTTTGAAAGACATATCCAACAATACCCCACATTAAGGGGTAGACGAGAAAAAAAAACATTCCCAAATTACAAGTAGGTACAGGAGGAATCATATTTTTTTTTTCATGATTTTATTTTGCATCTTTGTCGTCATGATTAAATGTATATCCACGCCAAATTATAGCTTTCTAGTACTAAGAGTCTCTGAGCTAAGCTGCGAACGGACGGATAGACGGACGGACGGACATGGCGAAACTATAAGGGTTCCTTGTTGACTACGGAACCCTAAAAAGATAGTTCTTCAATTTAAATGGAAATGTTAGTATAAAAACTATTTTGGATCGATAACTTATGAACGCAACGCTAAAGGTACAATTCCGTGCATCGCGGCCGATCGCAGCCGCGCGCGATCTTTCGCGTGTGGCAGACGCGCGCGGCTTATGCGTCAATAGTCAGAGTATGAAAATGTATGGCACCGCTTCCGAAGTCTGCGACAGACGCGTGCGGCTAACGACAGATTAGTCAGTATATTATAGACACGACTATTGACGCATTCGCCGCGCGCGTCAGCCGCACGCGATCGGCCGCGATGCACGGAATTGTACCTTAAGAGCCTTCTCGCCGCGAATAATGAACGGTACCTACAGTCTACAGTAAAAAATCTAACATCCAGCATTTTAATTATTGCTATAACATAACATCACGCCTGCATTCGCCGAAGTGTTGGGCAGACGTGTATAAAATCATACCCACCCACATTTCACCATTATGTTTAAGTCCCAAGTCCAAGAAGGCGAGCCTATTGCCATAGAATTGCTATTGCTATATCTACCTACTATAATGGTTTTAACCAGATTGTTTTCCGTTTTTTCTAAACATACCAATAAAACGAGTCCCTTGTTAATGTCAATGAACTCTACACGTTCATATCTTATCTTGTCTTATGATTATGACCCATAAGACTTTTTTGTTTTTAGGGATCGACCCAGGATGTAATAAAGTGTTTTTGGAATTGGTACGCAAGAAACATGTTTAACAACAGGGAGGGTTAGGTTCAAAGTACTTTTGGAAAATTACAACAATTTTTAAGGGTTCCTATATACCTACTCTTAATAAATTATTGACATATAATTGTTACTGCCTCGTTGGTCTAGTGGTTGCAAGCGCGACTACTAAGCGTGTGGTTTTGGGTTCGATCCCCATGTCGGACAAAGTGTTATTGGGTTTTTCCGTGTGGAATTTCTAAGTAGCAGTCCGGAGTCTGGATTTATGCACGGTTGATGGCAATAGGCTCGCCCCCTGTTACATGGGACAAATATAACTGCGTAATGTGGGTGTACAATGGACCTCTGCCTAACCCTTCAGGGAATAAAGGCGAGATGTTATGTTACATTATTACTACTTGGAAATAAAATGAATACACCTTCTCCCCCTTATTACAAAAGATGGTTTAAACCAAGACTAAGGTAAACCCAGATTTAAAATATACCCATCACTTTCTAATGTCATATAACAAAATGAGACGGGGCTATTTTAAAAGCTAGGTTTTTCTTAGAACATCTTTTGTAATAAGGGGGTCTGTGTCAAGTTAATTACAAAAATGATAATGAAGTTGAAGACTGCAAGAACAATTCCCATGCCCAACCAAAGCGGGTGCAGATAAAAGTACCAAAAAACGTAAGGTAGCTTAGAAAAGGCAATAAATCATAATTTTGGATATTATGAACTTAGTTTTTGAAGCGGAAACCAATACAAACATACGTTACGTAACGTACGCTAACGATACCTGTGTGAACCAACGAAATAATTTGTATTACGTCATGAATTTAAAGAAAACTCATTAGCTAAAAATAGTTGGCACACGTAGAAAACGTAAAACAGTATAATATTACTTATCTGTACAAAGATCGACTTTATGCCATAAGCTATTAAACAAAAATTCGTTACTCCTAAAACCCTATAATCATTCATCCTATTTGACTGTTTCAAAATAGACTTTATCACATAAATAATAAAGTGTAAATTTGCTTGCCAGGTGGACTGGCTAGACAGGCTGACGTTCAGGGAGATTGAAATGATCAACGAAAAAGAGAAGCGGAGTTCGGACTACATGTACTTGATGGTCGAGTTCCCTACAGTGCAGATCGATGGTATTAATGTAAGTAAATACTTATCATACGTACCCTATAGTTCGCGACTAACAACACTGCCTGTCTTCTTGACTGTTAGATTTGGTGGCTTTTGACCTTCGTACCTGATGGTAAACGTAGACGGTCTAAGATGGAACACATGAATCCAAATAACAGAGATATAAAGGGGCTATACTCCTCTGGCTCTCACATACACACGAAGGAACACAGTAAACTGCTTGGCGCCGGACTTCAATGTTCAGGTGGTAGCTAGACAGGCGGACCGTATAGATCCTAAGGCGTCGCGTGCTGGGTTCTGTTGAATCTTACAACACGCGTTTATTCCTAGCGTGCGGTGAGGAAGTTTTATATTCTAGCCCGTCTGCCAGGTTTGCGGAATTTGTTCGAAAGAGTTACCGCGGCCCTGGAACGCAAAGGGCATTAGGAGGAACACGGATGGGTTTTAGTCAGTAAGGGCCTTATTACAAAAGATGGTCTAAGAAAAACCTAGCTTTTAAAATAGCCCCGTCTCTTTTTGTTATATGACAGAAGAAAGTGATGGGTATATTTTAAACCTGGGTTTACCTTAGTCTTGGTTTAAACCATGTTTTGTAATAAGGGGGCAAGAGTCTGACATTCCCTTCCACTTCGCCCAGAGCGGAAGGAGTCATATGAAGACTTCCCACCCATAAAAAAAAGAAGCCCTTCCCCACACGGGGGATCAGTCCATTAATGTTCCACTGCTGGGCATTGGCTTCTGGATCGACCTCAGACCCTTCTGCATGGATGGCAACCGGTGTACTTCCAGGCTATCATTGCTTGTATGCTATTACTGGTTGCGTACAGTTAAATCGTTCTGCCTAGCCTTTTCCCAACTGGGGTCAGCTCTGAATACCAGTATTTTACACGGAGCGACTGCCAACAGACTTCCGCAACCCAATTACTGGGCAATGCCGATATCCTAAAGTTAGACCGGTTGTCAAACTTTCGGGTTTTGTGACTACCTGTCTACTGTCATAGGTCTTCGTACGACACTCGGGACCGACGGTTTAACGTACTCTCCGAGGCACGGAGGAGTCTCGGTGTGTTACGAACGGTCACCCATCCAATGCCTGACCACAGCAAGCGCAGCTTAACCTTGCAAGTGATCCGCGCGGTTGAGAAATAGACATGACCCCCTCGAGCCACAACGTACAGTTGAATGCAATTTCATTATTCTGCCCATCCTCTAGGCATAACATAATCTCTTCGCTCCTCCCACCCACAGTTGAAGTCTGGAAACTACTATGTATTATGTTCTAAAATGAATTTCTTTGCAGCATGCAGTGGTGTACTACGAACAAGATGGCGACGAGATGTATCAGTTCAGAGCTCAAGCCGAGATAGTCACCGTGCCTGATTATGAGATCCTACAGGTATGTAAACACATTTTTAAATAATAATTGCATGAAAAGAGCCTCCACAAGTGAAGATAGTTAAGTACGTCCGGCGCACCCTGGGCAGTCAGCTCTGCTACCTTGCTGGCTGGCAAATCTTTACAATGAGTTATTCTCATATAGCTCATGCTAACACGAGAGAGAAATTATTATTTCTCTGTCTCGAGTCATAAGAGGCGACAATTGGCTGGAAAATACTTAATACCAACGGTTACAATACGGCCGACGTATCTTGGCGAGTCTGAAGTTAGTTGTTTGGTTGCGCAGTAGACAATTTCGTTTCTAAAAGATTCATTCTTTTAGAAACGAAATTGTCTACTGCGCAGCTAATCAGCTAACTTCAGACTCGCCAAGATACGTCGGCCGTATTGTAAACGTGTACAGGCTGCACAGACTCCTGTTATAGGAGAACACCTCTGCTTACCCCTTCGGGGATTACAGGCTTGTGTTTATGTATATATGTATGAATGAGTGACAGTTTTTCACAAGAAGAAACCCCGCCATGGCTCGGCAAGAACGTTAAGTCGTCGACTATAACACAAAACATCTATCCAGCTACCCATGATTTATCTCGAAGTTTTAGTAATTAGCAGTCTCATTTTTCCTATAACTTATTTTTTTATTAGTTTACCAATAGCGTATAAGTTATCGATGTACCTATTCGAAATAGGCTTCATAAATTGTTCCGTGAAACCGGAGAAAGCTCGACCCTTACATACAGGATCCTAGTTCAGGGGTTGAGACAACACTGTTGTAATGTTTCTGAAGTTTTTGAAATAAAGGCATTATTATATCCTTTATTCATTGTAAACACATATAAATTATCTTTTTAAATACATATCATAAATAAAAAAAAAAACAATATACATTTAAAAATATAAAAAATAGTATCTCACCGGCATCGGGAACAGGGTCCAAGCTGCCGGCAGTCAGGGCTCCAGAGAAAGGAACCTCCTCACTATGCGTGCCGTGTCAAGGAGTACTGCCTTCTGTATCAAGCCCTTGATCCAGCCGCCCAACGAGAGCCTCTTGAGATGTTGATCGAGGCTCTTGGCTATTAGGCCATTCGCCGTAACGACTATCGGAACAACGACTGCTGAGTCCACATCCCACATGCCGACAACCTCGTGTGCTAGATCAAGATATTTTATTTGTTTATCTAAGGCATTATTATTATTATTATGTGCAAGCAAGCTGTTGCAGGCAGGCCGAAACCTTTAAAATGTTGAGAAACCGCTTTCATCTATTTGCTGGGTTCCGCAAACCAGTTGGCTTGTAAAAAAGTTGATGACCTGTCCTTCGGGGCAAAGGGTCGGCTCCCACATCTGTATGATTTTTGTGAGTCTGTTGTTACGTAGCAACTATTAGTTGATCTGTGGCTGTGGTCTGTGAAGGTACCCACTACGCAACAAAAATTAAAAGAGGGACAAAGTTACGATAAAAAAAATACAGTCGCTTCTCTATCAGTGTCAAAGCCGGCCGGCAAGATCCTTATCTGAGTGCGCGTACACTAAGTTTTATGGGTCAACTGACCTTCACCTCTAAAACCATTCAGTTGACTACAAGTTTTATTATTTTTTAAAGTAAAAATAGCCAATATTCAAATGTTAAGTGGTATTGCATTTGATTTAATTTATGCTTTGGTCACATTGACATTCTTTGCACTTTGCATTAGAAGTCCATGGAGTTTCTTGCCGGCTCTTCTTCCATAGGACCTACTTTTCGAACCGTGCAACTGAATTGTCGAGACGTTTTCTAAGTGCATGCACTGTGCCTATTCGAAATAGTTAATAGCTGCTTAGAGACTTTTTCATTCCAAAAGTAGTTAATAACGACCAAAACGGTATACCCTCTATTATAGTTATCATCAAATATATCAGGACGAACAGACTGTTCAAAATGATCTGAACAACTAGGAAAATTAAACTATATTTCTCCATATTTAATTATACTATATTTGTTATTCTGAAAAGAATTTTATCCCATTGAGATATAGTTTAATTTCTTTAGTTGCTTAGGTTAAATAAACAGTTTGTTCGTCCTGATATATCTGATATAGACTGTATACAATGTGTAAATACACAATGAATAATTTTAAGCCATTTGCATTCAGCCAATCCCGTTCTCATAAGAAACCTTTTTTTTCTTTTACCAGGAAAATCTAGTAGAAAGCAAGCAACACCGTCTTGCTCGCTCTCTCCGTTCGGGTGTTTCCGGGCGCGACGCGAAGCCGACAGCTGCCGAACGAGATCAACTGTCTGCGCTCGTGGCCGCCCCTCCTGCTAGACCACTCACTGCCACTGACCAAGACTTGCTGTGGAAGTTCAGGTACAGTAAACGTTCATAAGTGCATTGGCACGCTAAGGTTTGTATTGCTGTGAACACACGCGGTGCAGTCCGTATGTTTGTATGTGTAAGTGGTGTCTCGATACAGTACGCATACCACAGCCACAGAGTTCACACACTGTCATCGCGTCGCACTACACGAAACAAAAATATATTTCCGTCGCTTTTGTTATACACGCAGCATACGCATGATCTTGCTTGGTCGGTTCATAGTATTGCTAAAATTCAAATGAAATTACTAGGCACCGATAGCGGTAAGCGTAAAGCGTCGGAATTAGGTGCGTGTCGGTTTAGGTTCTGATCTCGTGATGCATTTTTATCAATGTTTTATTTTTGTTTGCAACAATAAGCTCATTGGCAACAATAATATTTACCTAGGTGATAGTAGGTATTGCTATCTTTTTATTATTGTTATTGCATTAAAGGGTTTAGAATAAAAAATGCGTGTTAAGTGATAAGTGATAACAAAACAAAAATGTTTATTGTTTATTCATTTTAATTAATTAATTACATAAAGTTAAAAAACTGCCACAATTATTATATAATATATATTTATATAAATAAATAAACTTCTAGTTCAAACATTTTATTTTCTCATAAAGAACGATTCATTGAAGTAAAGTAGCTAATCAGTGAACTATGACAATCAGGCTTAAAATATTGTATCTTAGTATTAAAACAATATTGTGTTTTAAATAGTGGGTACTCTAATAAACCACAACTAGCAAATCTACGCAAATCTACCCACGTAAATATATCCAGTGCGGACTCGTTGTCACAATACAATTAAATTACACAGTAATACTACTTTTATTTTACTGCGTGTGATCTCAAACCTCAAAGTTAACAAATCTTATTCATTAGGACTTATTGAGGTTATAGCTTAAGTATTCTTTTTCTTTACGAAAAGAAGATTGAAACTAAACCTCACATTTTAATCCATAAATAATCACTGAAAATATGGCGTAACATAATATTCATATTTAATAATTTTATAATAAAACATTTAATATTTTGTGTATCCCCCATTATTCTCGATACAGTCAAGAAGACGTTGACGCATGGAGCCTATGAGATTAAAACATATTTCTGTTCCTCTTATATTTTCCCATATCTCCATGCAATGTGATTTTAACTGCTCAAGACACCTCTCGTCCCGTGCTTCCCATCTTTGCACCATCAAACCCCATAGATTTTCTATAGGGTTGAGGTCAGGAGATCGGGCTGGCCATAGAATGACAGTTATCTCCGGGTGTCTGATAAACCACTCACGTACAGTGCCCGCCCGGTGAATTGGACAATTATCCTGGACAAAAGATATCTCCACAATCTCTTCAGCTGGATAAACGTTACGCACAGTAGGTAGCATGACGTCATTTAATACTTCCATATAAGTGACGCTATTGGCGCGTGGAGGAATAAATACAAGTTCCCCTGGCCCTGCTGCACTCATCCATCCCCACATATTGACCGTGATTCGCCCTGATTCCGTGTTAGGAACTATGTTTTTTTCACACCAGCGTGTATTATCTTTACGCCATAAATGAAGTCTTCCCTTTTGGCTCGATTTAAACGTTTTTTCATCTGTGAATATAGTAGTGGCCCAGTCGAAGTCTAAATATTCTTGTGCGAAACGTAAACGTTTTTGTTTATGTTTTTCCGTTAAAAAGGGTTTTTTAGCTGGTCTTCGGTGATGCAAACCTTCAGCGTGGAGTGCACGGCGAACAGTCAGTAATGATGTGTCGAATACTTCAGCAAAATGTCTCGTTGGTATGAAACCACTTCTTTCATATTCATTCACCATGTGACGTCGCTGCGCCTCTTTAATAAGCACCGGCCTTCCACTTCGCTCCCGACTAGCAACGCTTCCCTCCTCCTCATATCTCCTAACCCACCGACTCACAGTATTTCTCTAAAACAAAAAAAGGAGTACTGTTAGGCATCCATAAGCAAAATACTAAAACTGATTAGTTTGCTATTAATAATTTAGAAACACAACACTATTAAAAATAAAATTATTACACATTTTATTGTTATTCATCATTCATTATTCCAAATAAATAAACTTTAAAGTTATTTATTATCTTTTTCTTTTGTAACATCATGATTTTAAAACTTTATTTAAAAAATATTAAAATAAATGATCGAATATAGTTATCTTTGATAATCTTTGATGGCCCTTAGTTTTTTATCCAATAAAATAATTAAATCATAACACTCACACTCATTCCGGTTTCATTAGATATTTGTGTTATATTGCATCCACTTTTACGCAGTGCAATAATATTTGCCCTCGCTTCGATATTTATATTTGCCTGCATATTGAAAATATTTAAACTTTAATAGATTCACACGTCACAAACCAATAATAACACCCAACCAACAACGTTCTATTCGATTTAGTTGGATGAGTCGTAACTGCGTCTGTCTACCTTACAGAAATCGAAATAATTTATTTAGTTTTCTGTGGTCTACCTACTAACTTTACTACACAAGACGAAAGAGACAACAACTAATCATTATCGAACTACTACGAGTAATTATTAAAACTACAAAAAGTCACCCCGCACGTGAGGTCTGAACCAACGGATCGCCATGATACGCAGCTGAATGCGTTAACCGCTAAGCCAGGATGCTATCTGTTACAATAATTGAAATTATGAACTACAATCAGTTGTAGACAATATTGTGGGTGTGTGTGTGCATATAGTATAGAAATTACTAATTAAAGAAGGTCGTAAGTCAAACAAAAGTGTCAGTCTATTGCTTTGTGAGATTGCTAATGGACTTATGAACGCTACTGTACATACCATCATATCAAAATAAACATGGTCTTCTCAAATACAAGAAAAATAATATAGGTTGTGGTGTGAAGCTAAGTATGGCCGAATTAAGCCGACAGCAGCCGAAAGGCAGTTTTTTTTAAGGGTGGGGAATCATTAAATGTTTTCTTCCGCTCTGGGCGGAGCGTAAAGGAGTGTCAGACTCTTACTGACTAAAATCCATCCGTGTTGCTCCTAGTGCCCTTTGCGTTCCAGGGCTGCGGTAACTCTTTCGAACAAATTGCGCAACCCTGGCAGAATAAAAGTCTGGGTTGTGATTTGAAGCCAAGAGCAGCCGAAGGTAGGCGACACAGGTAGACTCAACTCTATTGCGTTCGTAACCATTCCTCCTGGTAGGTCATTCGCTGTTACTGGCCAAGACTCAGGTTGGAAGTTCAGTTGTGAAGCGAAGCCACACTTATCCGTAGGTCACACCCAAAAGATTTAGAATAGAATATAACATAACACGACGCCTGTAATACTCGAGGGTTGGGCAGAAATGTATAGTACACCCTCGTTTCTCCGTTATGTTAGTCCCATGTAATAGAGGGCGAGCCTATTGTCATCAACCGGGCACAAATCCAGACTCTCGTCTGCTACTGACAAATTCCACACGGAAAAACCTAATATACTATAATATAAAAGTATATTATATATTGTATTATATATAATATACTTTGTCCGACCTGAGGATCGAACCCAGAACCTCACGCTAAGCAGTTGTGCTTTCGACCACTAGGGCAACGAGGCAGTCAATAAGAATAGAATAGACTATTTTTTATAGTTTGTCACAGGTAATTGAAAAATATAGAAAAATAGTTTCACTGTAACATAACCATAAGGTGTACAATATTCAGTGGAAGAAAATAAAAAATAAAATGACCTCTATAAAACACAGCGACTCAAATTACAAAAACTAGAAGAAAAGTTAATTTAAAAAAAGAATACAATGCTTTGAAATCTATTAACAAAAACATATATTTTTAAATAAAAAAGGTACATAAAAATGCTACACAACAAAAATAAATGAGATTGAGTGCATAGCGACAATGTTACATATTATTATCACTCATAAAGTCCGAAATTCTGTAACAACATTTGTCTGCCAAATAACTTTCAAACCTTTTTTTAAAAATCTTTTATGGATTTACGAATTTTGTTGTATATTTTTAGTGCCATACTAAAAACACTTTTAATGAAGTAAGGCCGTATTGGAGCTTCTCCAAATAGCTTCTCTTCTTAATTTGGTTTTGTCACGTCTGTTTCGACTAAGAACATCGTCTAGACTAAATCGTTTTGTTGTACTTCAAAAGAAACAAGGTAAGGTCAACATTTTATATTTATCTATTAAGTACTAGAGTATACGCGCGGCTTCGCTCGCGTGTATGTCGTTTATCGCGTATTCCGTATTTTTCGGGATAAAAGTAGCCTATGTCCTTCTCCAGGTTCCAGACTATCTGTTTTTTTTTTCTGTTGTTCTGCTGTATGTGGTCCTAGGGGACCATTTCTACGTAGCCGGGCAGTTTATTGGCCAAACCTGAAGGGTCTCCAGCCAATGGGGGGGGGGGGGGGGGAGTAAAATACTTAACCTAAGCTAACTACTTGTACTACACGTCACATCATGACTACCTGCAACAACAGCACTAAGGGCGACCCCTAGTGGGGGGAGCGTGAGGTGCAGGCGTTGCTGGCGGAGAGTTGGGGGAGGGAGACAGCTTGATGAGGGCTGAATTATCGGTGTGAATCCAGACTCTCTGTACCAAGTTTCATCAATATCGGTTCAGCGGTTTAGGCGTGAAAGCGTAACAGACAGAGTTACTTTCGTATTTATAATATTGATAGGGATGTCTGCCTCGTTGGTAACGGTCACAAGCGCGACTGCTGCACGTGACGTACTGGGTTCGATCTCCAGCCCTCTGATTCAGAACGATTTGATTAGTCAGTTGTCGAAAGATTTGGTAAGCTATCTCTTTCTCTCTCGCTACGAGAATCGTAGGCGGAATGAGATAGCAAATTGAATCGGTCGATAACTGCTTATTGAAAAGGTTCTGAATTGGAGGGCTGGTGGAAAAATGTTATTGGGCTTTTTCCGTGTAGAATTTCTCAGTAGCAGCCCGGAGTCTGGATTTGTGCCCGGTCGATGGCAATAGACTCGCCCCCTATTACATGGGACTTAACATAACAGCGAAATGAGGATGTCTTACCGTCCGCTCGGCCTCGCGCTGAGCTTTGCATTTGTGTGAGAATGAATGCAGACGCGTCATTTGCTTGCTTTAAACCGGTTTATGCTGGTTTTTGGCAATCGGTTCTATGTGCACTCACACAAATGCAAAGCTCAGCTTATGCCTCGCATGTTTTATACACCTCTGCCCAACCCTTCGGGGAATACAGGTGTGATGTTATATTACGAACTAGCTTATGCCCGCGGTTTCGCTTGCGTTAATTTATAATTTAAAAAAATCCCTTAGAACACTACTAAAGTTTCTAGAATAACATAATTCAATCATGATTCGAAAGACACGTGGCGTCATCTATGAACGTTGTTGTTGTTTTTCTCGGGAACAGTACTTTTTTTCGGGATGAAGGGTACCCTACGTCCGTTTCTGTACAGCTGACAACGTATATGCAAAATTTCAGGATGATCGGTTCATTGGTTTAGGCGTTAAAAGGTAACAAACAAAGTTAGGATGGCTGATATGAGTTTGTACATTGTAATGTAAACATTGATCAAATGCATCGTTTTTGCATCTTGAAGATAACTTCGTCGAGTATGGTATGGTCAACACGTTCTTGTCGCGATATCACAAATATTTGCCAAAGCCTTGACTCGAGTCCAAAATGATGGAAAAATATAAAATTCGTTTTCTTTTTACCAGATTCTACTTATCATCGCATCGCAGAGCGCTTACGAAATTTTTGGAATGCGTCAATTGGAACAGGCCAGGTATGTTTTAATCCATAATACACTTGGGAGCAAAGAAATCGAGCCACACCTTTTTTCACGTGTCCTGGTTATTAGGTTTGTCATGAATTATATCATTCAAAATACAAAAAACTACCCTCATTGTAAAGTTTATCAAATAACCTTTTAGGCGATATATGTTTAGAATTGGTCTGTTTCATAATACCAAAAATAATAACAATTATACCTACGTAAAAAATAGAAGTGGCTCGATTTATTTGCTCCCAAGTAGATATAAAGATTGACAGATCGATTAAAAGAATCGGGGTAGTGTAATCTTCTCTCAACCCGAAATAATCCGAATATCTGACAATATTACGTCAGGAAAATTCCTATTAAAAAGAAAACAACCCGGTTTATCCCGTGTGGGAACGGGCTAGAATGTAAAACTTTCTCACCGCACATTTGGAATAGACGCTTGGTGTAAGATTATACAAAACACAGCACGCGACGTGGTAGGTTTTATACGGTTCGCAGGGCTAGCTATCACCTGAACAAGAAGTGTTCCCGTGTGTATGTGAGAGAGAGAGTTAAAGAGGAATCCCTCTATATCTCTGTTACTTAGATTTGTGTGCTCCATCTTGACTCTGTCTGCGTTTATCATCAGGTGTGACTAAGGTCAACCGTGACTAAGTTAAATAATAAAAAAAAACATTCAATGTATTTTTGACTTAGCTAAAATTTTTTTTCTAATATTGCTTTCGAAATACAGGTTTTTACTTATTTATCAGATAAATAGTAGGTAAAGATGTCTTGTCATGCAAGTTTTTTCATTCCAATCAAAATACGCTGCTCTCGTGACCCATTCACATAATGTGTACTGTTCGTCATTGAGGAGTGCCATTGTCTATCTCTGAAGGTCTTCATCTGATCTTCACCAAATTTAAATGGGACCATGTCGAGAGAAAACTCATTCAAACGAAAAAATAATCTTCAAGCATATACAGGATGTAAACGAATTCGTGTAATTCCTTCAAACCATATGATCTATTAATGGTATAGATTTACCCCGCACGGGATTTAGATTGATTAAAAATAAACTTTTTTTTCTCGAATAAAATGTTTGTGGTACAAAATTTCGATGCCATGCATAAATGAATGAAGGCACGACGACACAGCTGATGGGCACGACTAGCGCAATATCGCTCCACGCAATCAGTTAACTAGGGTCGCTAAAATTACTCAGATACAGAATACCATGGTTCATTTTTTGAAAACTTTTTTTTTGTAGGTTCTGAAAAAAACCTGTGCAGGGTCAATCAGTTTCACCAGTAGAACACGCGGTTTGAAGGAATTACACGAATTCGTAAACACCCTGTATGTCGGAGTTACACCCGAACATACATAAAAAACAGTACATATACAGGGGGTATACGTTCTTAGGAACGTTTTCCTGTAGCTACAATGGTTAAGGTAGCTGCCCTTGCGCCCCATTTCAAATTACCACCCTGTATACAAGTTTAGTTGGAAAGAAGGTACTAATCCGTGGGCCACTTGAAGTATCACTTGACGGCTGTTTTAAAGCAAGTGCTAAAAATTTCAAAATTCGATAATATTTATTTCCGTGCAAAATATTTCTAATTTTAGTTTTTTCAAAAAAAAATCATCCTTGCTTTAGTTACAAATTCAGAAAATGGAGCTTCTAATTTGTGACCCCAAATATAACCTTAAATGTAAACACAGCTGATCATAGCTGAGGATCGATAGATTTTAGCTCATTTTTTATGAAATCTTTTAACAGCATTTCTCTTAAACTGTTGACTTTTGAGGAAAGTTTTAGAACAAAAGTTATTAATTATTATAGGTTCTTTAACACTCTTTCGGACTAGTACCCTCTTTACGACTAATCTTGTATACAGACGAATTGAGAACCTCGTAATTTTTTTCCCTTCTGTTCACGCTGTACACCAGCGACATTCCCAAACGTGGCTTGGCCAAGTTGGCTCTCTTCGCTGACGACACGGCCATCTACTATTCCGGTAGGAGTCTCGATAGTATCACTCGAACCCTCCAAACCGCAGCCGACGCCCTCGGGGTCTGGTTCCGGAAATGGAGAATAGAGGTGAATCCCGAAAAGAGCACAGCCGTTCTTTTCGAGAGACACGGTGATTCCCACACCCACATCCGTCCCGTCCTCATGTTCGGCAAACAGATCCCTTGGGAGATGAAAGCCAAATACCTGGGGGTTATCCTCGACCACCATCTGAGTTTCCGAGACCACATCAAAGCGGTGCGCGCTCGCGCCGCTTTCGCTGTCGGTCGCCTCCACCCCATCCTTAGGCTGAGGCTACACTTAGCAGCGATGCGATTTATAAGCGAAGAAGCTTAGATGCGACACATAAGCGATTGAATCAAGGAAATTGATGTTCTCGTATGCGGCTAGACTATACAAGACAGCGATTTTTGTAGCCACACACGTGAATATTAATACATTTGTTTCAATCGCTTATGTGTCGCAGTTCGCATCGCTGCTAAGTGTAGCCTCAGCCTTAGAGCGCGCAGTAAATTGTCACTTAGAAATAAGCTGAGAATCTACGTGACGTGCATCCGCCCCATCTTGACTTACGCTAGCGTCGTGTTCGCACACGTTAAGCCTTGTCGTTTCAAATCCTTCCAAACCCTCCAGAATCGAGTGTTGCGCAGAGCCGCGGCTGCCCCGTGGTTCATGCGTAACGTCCAACTACATCTCGATCTAAAAATGCCAACCATCAGGCAATACCTCAAACGCATTTCCAAGCGTTACTTCAACACTGCCCCCCTCCATCCGAACCCCCTAGTCACCGCAGCGGCCGACTACAGTCCCTCTCTCATAAGTAAAGTTCGCCGTCCCAGGCACACACTTTTAGAACCCAATGATGAAATAACCCTCCTCCAGGAGGCGAGTAAATCGACCAGCCCAATACACAACGTCCGTCGCCGTCCGGCATACCGTCCTCGCCGACGAGGCCCGTCGCGACGTCCCACTGCCGCCGGTCACGATCCACCGAGCTCTCCCGTAGTAGAGCCGGTCATCTCTTCAGATTCCGCAGTCACACCGATAATTCAGCCCTCATCAAGCTGTCTCCCCCCCCCGAAGTCCCCGCCAGCAACGCCCTAAGCCGAGGTCTGAGTCCCACTAGGGGTCGCCCTTAGTGCTGTTGTTGCAGATAGTCATGATGTTAGTATAGTACAAGTAGTTAGCTTAGGTTAAGTATTTTACTTCCCCCCCCCCCCCCCCCCCCCATTGGCTGGAGACTCTTCAGGTCTCGCCAATAACTGCCCGGTTACGTAGAAACCGTCTCCTAGGACGACCTACAGCAGTCAAATAGAAAAAAAAAAACGTATTTTTTTTAGAAATGGATTGAAAAATAAAAGAGGTTAAATACAAGCAAGAGATACAGGTATCTCAAACAAGCATTTAGTTACTACCGAGCGCAGCTAATTATGCAATATAAGAATTCAACCTGTTTTTCCTTATCGAGGGATTTCCCTCGTAGAAAAAATATTCCACCACTGCCTTCTGTCTGGCGTTATTCGATCGTGTAAGCGGTTCGGCACTTCTTGGTACGTATAAATATATTTCCACTCACTTTGTAACCCTTACAGGCATTGTTTAGAAATACATACATAAATTCACGCCATTTTCCCACGGGGGTCGGCAGAAACTGCAGAGCGCCACATGCTACGGTCCTTAAGCGTGAATTACACAGAAACGGCAGCTAGTTCATCCAAATTTGTCAGTTTCTCAAAAACTTTTAAAAATGATTTATCGATAGTTCATCAACTATACAGCCTGTAACAGAAAGGGTATATCTATCCGAAAGGGGTGAAGAGTGTATCAGGTATAGAATCTCTGTGCAAAGTTTCAGCTCAAAATAAATTACTCAAAGAATTGATACCAAATTTTTGGTTTCGCAGGTTTATTGAAATCAAATCATAACAAACGTGTCACTGCACTACGAGGGTCAATAACTTCTCACGTCATTTGCTAATATTAAGTTAATATCTTTCGCGATCTGTGCGCCTAGTACACGCTTAGGTAGTGTGTAGTGTGCCGCCGCGGCCGCCCTATGTCGGCGCGAACTGACGGGATCAAACGAGCCGACAATGCGAGCGCGAGCGCGTGTGCGCAATAGGCATTTAGGAAGGTACTCCGTGGTGTAAAAAGTAATAATGCAATGCGTAATTTCCCTATTTACAGTTTTATACACGATAATATCCAGCCAAAATTACAAATTAAAATGTTTAGTTAATAAAAAAACACGTAAAAAAGTTACGTTAAAATTCAGAACAAAGTTTAGCTAGTATTTAAGTAGCTACTAGCTACTTAGCTTGTTTTTATCCCTCATTCATTACATACCTAAACAGTAAAATCTAAGAGCCATGTTTAATTTAGTAAATTGACTTACATTTTTAAAGATGGGGTTCGATGTGATGACCTTGGTATTGTATGCACAAGGCCGCTGGCTTGTTCATGGACACCTGAACATTGCGCAGCATGTCCGGTGTTACTGTCCTGAAGGCATCCTCGATCCGTACTTTCATTTCGTGCACTGTATCACACTGCACTGCGTAGACTACGTTTTTAATGTACCCCCACAAAAAAAAATCTAACGGAGTTAGGTCTGGGGACCGCGGAGGCCAAGCCACGCTTCTGCTACCACGTCCGATCCACCGAGAGAAGCGCGCGTCCAAATAATTACGCACATCACGTGCAAAGTGTGCCGGTGCACCGTCGTGTTGGAAAACCATGGTATTCTCCATCACGAGATCCACGTAACTTGATACTGGAAGCACAGTGAGCACATCGTCTAATTCATTCATCAGGAAGTTTAAATAATTTTGGCAAACACGCCAACGAAGGCAGCTGCCGACGCTCAGCATCTGGTCTACCCTGGATAAATCGGTGTCGATACAAGTCTCGGGCAGCTCGCAGGTTACCATCTTCTGCTCCGACACACATCATCACCTCGTAATATTCGCTATTAGTTAACGACATTTTTAACAATCACGAAATCACAAGTCGGTACACTGAATCGGATGGAGAGAGCGACTGAAGGACACGAGTAATAGTCTACGACTGAAGTCACTGACGAAGACAAAAGAACGGTGGGGAAAAACCGAAAAATAAATCTTCTACTATCCTAGTAGTAGGGTAGCTAGCCCAATTATTGTACAATACTATTTTAAAATTTTTGTTGAATTGTTGTTTAAATTAATTTACTAATCAACTTAGCCTATCGCTGTCCACTGCTGGACACAGGCCTCTCCCAAGTTGCGCCACCCACAACACACGATCCCCCGCCTTTCGCATCCAGTCCTCCCCAATTATTAATAATTTCAAGAAAACTGATCAATTTAATACATGGAAGCACACCGATCAATGAAGAGTTAGGCCAGGGTGTTCATTAATTGACTCAAGAGCTGAGTTGACGCACGAAACCGATAAGATCATTTTTATTGTGGACTGTGGTGGCGGGGCGGTACCTACATAAGTCCATAGTATTATTTGTAAGTATTGATTAATCAAAATTGCGATAGTTAAGTTGAGTATGATTCCATTTATTTATTACTGAAGGCTACCGGAGATCAACATTAAACCAGGCGTAAAATTACCTCCACGTTCGTACCAGCAACCTGCAACGGGCTCATTTACCCTAAATATCATTGTGTGTGTGTAGGTATCCAACCTAACCACCGACGAAATTAGGGTTCGTTCAGTTATTGTGCGCAAACGCTGTCCGGACAACTCTCGTTACTCTTGCGGTCCTAGTACTTTTAACAATTTATTTCCATAGTAAGTAAATACATTTTGCGGCCTATTTTTATTTGTGATTTATTTATTGAACTTAGATAAAGACTATCATCACAAACCATCAAACTACAACCTCTCAATCAACTCAGATTGTAATGCTATCATCACAAACCATCAAACTACAACCTCTCAATCAACTCAGATTGTAATGCTGTTACCAGAACAGATAAAAGACGTTAGAAGGGCCTTGTGGGCGGGGCAGGCGCGCCGCACATATGAGCAAACGCTCATATGTCAACCGAAATTTGTTTTACCGGTCAACAGTCGCGCTCTTATTGTGATAGCGTACGGAGATCCGCGAAAAAAAAGAATTACGCCGTCGTGCATTATTATAACGTGACGGAAAAGAAGCTAGTTGAGTAGTGTAGCCAGAGAAGGGATTTCTTTTCACCGGCATGTCCAAAAACCTTATAATAACAATGATATTTGTAATTATTGCAATAGTATTACGTAATTTGTAGAAAAAAACGATACAATCGCATACAGATGCAAAATTATACATTGCTTGCAATACATACTTACTTAGCGGTGTCATCATCATCATCGTCAGCTCATTACTGACCCACTGCTGGGCACGGACCTCTTCTCAGAATGAGAAGGTCAAGGCCTTAGACCACCACGGTGGCCTAGTGCGGGTTGTTTTGTAAATAATTATGGCAAAAACTACCAAATATTATTACAATCCTATTTAAATTAAAAGCGGAACCCACTGGCATTTTATTTGTACCAGGAGATACAAAAGTTGCATAGGAAAGTTATTTAGGGTTCATTTTTAAATAAATTATTTTACAAAATCTTTTTTCTGTAATATTCTAATTTCGTAGTCTTTATTCTGTCTTTACCTACGCAATTCATTTGAGATAGGTACTATGGTAATTAAAAATTAAAAATTTAAAACGATAACGTTAACGGAAATTCACAGGAATATTTTTGTTACTTTTAAAAAATTGTGGTCGAATATCATATTTATTAGGCACCTACATTTGTACGTTCATCGAAAGTCGTGAGCTAGATACTCCGTTATGCATGTTATTTTTTATTATTTTTTTTACGTAAAAGTACCTATTTTTAGAAAACTGCCGCTTTTATCACGAGTCTACTTACTACCTAAGTTCTAAAATCATTTTCCAAGCTGCGAACAAACATTTGCATTTTAACTTGTTCAAAAACAATCTTTTTTTAAATTTAATTTTAACTAAACACGGAACCCTTTAGCATTACTTATGTACCAGGAGTCCAGGACACACATAAGTTGCGCAGGAAAGTTAATAATAGGGTTCATTTGAACATAAATTATGTTACAAAATCCTTTTTCTGTTCTAAGTTCCATTAAAATGTACTTTCGCAGTATTTACCTAACCAATTAATTAATTTCTGGTGCAGTAATGGGAACCAACATAAAATAAGGATTATGTATGGAATTTATCAATTTACAGGAGATATCTCTCTGTATTCACGGCTCATCTTCCGTGCGGAAGACGTCCGGTCCTTTGGAAGGCATACACGGGGACACAGGTCCAACGCGCAGAGGCCCCTTTGAGAACCGCGCAGAGGCCCCTTTGAGAACTACTTAACTACTTATTTAAGTTATTTTTAAACAATTCAAAGTTGTCTGTACCAGGAGTAATTTAAAATACACGGACATCAATTTCACTTTACCCTAAACCCCAACTAACAATGAAATCAGGGTTCTCTATGCAAACAATTTTCAATACGGCGATAACAATTCCTATTTTTTATGCAGTGCTAGTACTTTAATTATTTTCTTTTAACAGTTTTGCGACGTTTTTGCAAGCATTTTATTTATTACTACTAGCTGTTGCCAGCCGGGGTCGCGGGACTTATCTCATTACCGTGACCACGGAACGTAAAGGGCTATTGAAGGAACACCGTGGATTTTAGTCAGTACAAGTCTGACAGTCCCTCCGGCCCTGCCCGGGGTGGGAGGACTCATTTGATGATTTTACCACGAAAAAAAAAAACTGTTGCCAGCGGTTTCACCCGCTACAATTTGAAAATCATCCCGCGGGAACATAAAATCAGGATACAAATATCCTATTTATTGAGCCAGGTTATGAACTATCTGTGAACCGAACTTCAACCAAATCCGTTCAGAGATTTTTGCGTGAAAGAGGAACAAACATCCATCCATCTATCCAACCATCAAAACAAACTTTCACATAATTACAACATTAGTAGGAAGTAGGATTGACATAAATTGGACTAAAATAAAGACGTAATGAAATCAATTTTGTTGTATGGTTATCTCATTAAACGAGTCCTCGCGCCCTAGGTAGAGCGAAAGGAACTGTCAGTCAGTACTGACAGTCCCAAGGAATAGGATGAAATTTTTAGTCAGTACTAAAAAGTTCATCCTGTTCCTTCCAGGACCACGATGTCCCGACACTACATCATGTAAAACAAACATGTAAAGCAAACATCACCGGCAGACCATGCAAACAGTAACAATTAATTAATTATGCGTGCGTGTATCATTTTGTAATCAAAAATAAACTATTTAATTGTTGTTAATATTTTTCGTCATAATTATTAGAACAAAAAATGTTTTCAACTTTATTAAAAAAAAACATGAACGGAACCCATTGTCATTTTAATTGTGGACAGGACTCCAAGACACGACAAGGACGGCAACTGACCACGCCCCCTAAACCTAAGTACGACGAAATCAGGGTTCTTTAAGCGAAGTATTTTCATTTTTGCAATATCAATTCTCATTACTCATGCAGTCTTAGTACTTTATTTAATTTCTTTTCACAATATGAACCGTTTTGCGACATTTTTACAATATTTTAATTTATTTTTGACATAATTTGGAATTTCGGATTAAAATAAACATAAAGAAAGACACGTGGTCGAACCAATATCCTTTGTGTGGTATCTCATATTATCGCTAGTGGGTAACACTGGGCAATGTTGACAAAGGAAGGTAGTCGTCGATATGGATGAACGCACCCGATGTTATAAAGGCGGCGGTCATTCGACGAAGCAAGAGCATTCCGTGTTGAACAGCTGAAGAAGTCTGACCTTTTATATCTGATTAGCTTGTCCTTATTTTATGATCTTGTAATAATTGTGTAAAGTAATATACTGTGATCTAGTTAATGTTACTAATATTAACCCAAATACAAGTACTCTCAGTGGTGGAGAGTCTATGTTGGTTTTATTTACTGTGTTTACCTTGCTCGCAATCCTGACTTATCGATATTAGCTAAAACTGTAATGATAGAATCACCCCTGAACGATTATATTGTTGTGTCATTTACATCAGAAGTGGAACAAGAAAAAACCAGTCCACATTATGATTGTATACCCACATGTAAATATTTTTGAAAAGTTAAATCCCCTATAGACGGACTGACAAAAACTTGATATTACAATGGTGAGAAGTGTGAGAATGAGAAAATGTGATAAATCCGGTGAGTCACAACCATTTTATTATGTGTGAAGGAATTTTGATGAAGGAAATATAATATGAGAGGTTATTTATTCGTGTAAAATAAATATTAAATGATATCTTTGCTTATTCATGTAAAATAAAAGATGTTATCTGTATTTATCCGTGTAAAATAAATGAGATGATATCTGTGTTTATTAGTATAAAATAAATATGATGGTATCTGTATTTATTCGTGGAAAATAAATACGGCATCTGTATTTATTCGTGTAGGAAAATACATTGCAAGTCGTATTAGAGTTTGTGGTGAGATGCAACCAGGGTTGATCTTTGGCACCGCCCGGTTTGGCCAGCCGGGGTTGGCCAAAGGCTTCGCCTGGGGAAAACTGAAACTCTAACGTGGCGAAGCAATTGTTATAGGGCTGGAACCAAGGCGGGATATGCCATGATATGGCTAGATCCAAGGCGGGTGATGCCATGTTGATAAAGCAGGATCCCAGGCGGGTGATGCCAAATGAGTTGGCTAAATCCAAGGCGGGTGATGCTATTAATTGATAAATGAAAATGCAGTGAAAATGAGATTCTGTTTTGAATTAATGTTTTGAAAAAGTTTTGAAAATATTGATATTTGTTTTGATTGGTTTTGTTATAATCTTGTTGTAGAATGGTACAAAATAGTTTATTGAAATTAAAAAGTAGTTTGTTATTATTACTTATGGTTTAAAATGTATTTTTTGTAGACGAAAACAGGAAATTGTATTTATTATTGATGATAATTGCTATGATGACTTCCGTTAAAGATTAATTTGTCAAATTTATTTTAAATAAAAAAATAATTTGACTTATTTTCGTTAAAGATGTGTTTAATATGTATTGTATTGTTGTAAAAAGGTTGGATTATTAGCGCAATATAGAAATGTTATGTTTAAAACATCATGTCAGTTTTGTAATATGAGTTTGTGAATAATTGAGATATTATTTTGATCATGAAAAGTTTTAAAGGTTATTAATTTAAGTATTATGATTTTGGGAATTATTGAGATAATATTTTAAGTGTTTATAATTATGTACTATGATAGTTACTGTGAATAATGATTATAAGATATTTAACCATGGAACATTTAGGATGTTTGTTTTATGATTTTGTGAAGAATTGAGATATTTAAGAATGTACGATTTTGTGAATAATAATGAGATATTGAATCGTGAATTATTTTAAGGGTGTACTATGAGTTTATGAATAATGAGATATTTAATCTTGAAATATTTTAAGTGTTTAACGTACTATGAGTTTGAAGTGTTTATATGCTGGTACAATGAATTGTGAATAATTGAGATATATAATCATGGAATATTTTAAGTGTTAATGTACTATGAGTTTGTAAATTATTGAGATATTATGTTCTGATTTTGTGAATAATTATGAGATTTTTACGAATGAAATATTTTAAGTGTTTATGTATTATGGCTTTGTGAATCGTTGAGATATTTAACCAAGAAATATTTTAAGTGTTTATGTATTATGAATTTGTGAAAAACTATAATGAGATATTTAGCCCTGAAAAATATTGTAAATGTATTTAAATGATTTTATGAATTTGTGTATAATGAGATTGTGTGTTTATGTACCTATTATGATTTATTGAATAACTAAAATTTGATGTTTAACCAAAGTAGAACTGTCTAATAGGCATCTGAGATAGTATTTTATTGTGAAAATGTTGAAATCTAATGTGTGGATGTTTGTAAGTAAGTAAGTTTGATACGAGAAGTTATGAACGAATATAGAACTAGGTTGATACTGAATGAATATCAACTAGTTTAAGTCATGGGTGATGAGCATGTTGGCCGTCGATGGGATAACAAGCTCTAATCGATTCAAACATTCTTTGGATGCTTTTCATTTTACTTTGGTCAAAGACATGAGTAAAATGACGAGGTCAAAGATAAGTGATCAGGTGTGGCCGAGATGTGTACTGTATTATTTGTTTCTGTTTAAGGTCCAGAGGAGTCACTGAAGTTAGGCCTTGATGTACAATCTTGACGATGGGGTTGATGGTGCGTCGACCACCAACCACCAACACACGAGGACGTGTGTTTTGCAGGAGGGCCGTATTATCGCTAGTGGGTAACACTGGGCAATGTTGACAAAGGAAGGTAGTCGTCGATATGGATGAACGCACCCGATGTTATAAAGGCGGCGGTCATTCGACGAAGCAAGAGCATTCCGTGTTGAACAGCTGAAGAAGTCTGACCTTTTATATCTGATTAGCTTGTCCTTATTTTATGATCTTGTAATAATTGTGTAAAGTAATATACTGTGATCTAGTTAATGTTACTAATATTAACCCAAATACAAGTACTCTCAGTGGTGGAGAGTCTATGTTGGTTTTATTTACTGTGTTTACCTTGCTCGCAATCCTGACTTATCGATATTAGCTAAAACTGTAATGATAGAATCACCCCTGAACGATTATATTGTTGTGTCATTTACACTCATTTAAATGAATCTTCTCGCCCTAGGTGGAGCGAAAGGGACTGTCAGTCTCTTACTGACTAAAAGTTCATTCTGTTCTTTCGTGCCCTTTGAGTTCCATAGAGTTCCAGGTCTACGATGTCGAAAAACTACTTGGTTAATCCATTTACCAAACAGCACCGCATCGACAGAGCATAAAATTCCGATATTGTTCTCCAGTTAAGACTAACCACAGACAGAAAGTAATAATTATGCTTGCTATGCCTTTGTAATTAAAAACAAACTTTTAAGTTGTTGTTCATAGTTTCCATGATAATTATTATAAGAAAAAAAGATATCAACTTTATTTTAAAAATCATGAACGGAACCCACTATAATTTTATTTGTACCAGGAGTCCAAGACATACGAAAAAGATGATGTTTTGGGGTTCAGTTGGACTTAATTATTTTACTAAATCGATTTTTCATTCTAAGAAGTTTAAATGGCAAACAATAATATTACTAAGTAATTTTAAAAAAAACAAGACCTGGAAATGTATTATCTCAATCAATTCAATGAAAAACGATTTGATGATTATACGAATCGCTTCGTTTTTATGCAATCTTCAAGCAAATAGTAAGGTGAATCGAATTTCAAAACTCGGAAAAAATTATGATATGGTCACAATTTTGATTGAGTTTACAAACAAAGAAACTCACATACACAAACACCCATACTTGGATCAACTATGTGTAAGTCATAAAAGTATTTGTTCCGTGCGAGGTTAGAACCCGCGACACGCTGCGCAGCAGTTCATGGCTTAGCCACTTTGTAAGGCAACCGTGGAGTCAAAGTATTATGTTGCTAATAAAAACAAACACATTAAAAACCAAACAGCGAATAGGTAGATTTATCCACATAATTGCAAAATACGAGTACAGACAATAGGTACTGTCGGCATTGTTTATGTTTACACTAAGCGGATATTCATTTGTCGGATTGATAAAATTGCTTATTCCAAATGATAGCTAAAAGAAAAGTCAGTAATAAAATTTTTCAAACAAAAAAATAAACATGCGGAACCATTTCTCCAGAAATACCAGGAGTAAGAGGTTTATTTTTACTTACAAATAGTTCGCTGACACCGATCAGCTGACTTAGTGCTAGTGATGTGTTTATTCGAATTTTAAAAGTTCGGTTTCTGGTATCGATGTTTTTAAAAATCTCATAACTTCAATACACGTAAAGATAGGATTAAAAAAAACCTTGCCATATCGTTTGGTATCATCCAAAGAAGCCCTGCCTTCTCGATGTATATACCCATTCCGTTACACCCTGTATATGGCGCGTTTTCGACCGGAGGCACCGGTTGACCTGAAGTGAAGCTGTGACCGCGCGCTCTCCGCCCTCTATCTCGAAAACGGTTCACCGTATAAAAAAAATTCTTACCAAAATTTGTAGAGAATTTTGTATTCTACAATATTGCTCTTAATACGAATAGCAAAAAACCCATAGGAAATGAGATATTTACAAAAAAGCGCAAAAAACCGATTTTTGTGACCTTTTGACCTTGAAATTTAATAGTTGCGTACACCCTACCATATGTAGGTTTTGAGACAACTTTTAGGGTGTCAATATACAAGTATTTACAGATTTACAGCTGGGTATCTCGAATTCCGAGGTGAACTTACTATAATGACTGGACTATTATGCCGTTTCTGTGTAATTCAGGCCTTAGATACTTCTTTCGCTTCGTTCACGTTCATACATCTTGTGATTTTGTCATACATGCACGTCAGTTGAGAGGTTGGGTTGTTTAGTAATTAAGAGTAATATATCGGTCTGTTTCGTTGGTCCAGTGGTCGCAAGCACGATTGTTAAGCGTGAGGTCCTTGATTCGATCCCCAGGTTGGGCAACGTGTTATTAGATTTTTCATGTAAAATTTCTCAGTGACAGCCCGAAGTCTAGATTTGTGGCCGATTGGTGGTAATAGGCTCGCCAAAACGGCGAAATGAAAGCCGCCGCTCGCCGAAAGCCAATAGGCTGGTAACGGCGAAATGAGTGTATACTAATATATTCACCTCTGCCCAACTCTCTGGGAAATACAGGCGTGATGTTATATTATAAGAAGTAATGGGTACTTATATCGGTTCTAAATTTTCCTTAGATAACCTTAGGATAGCTGATTCACTCGATCAAATGTTTGATGAGACTGTGTTCCTTTTTGTAAAAAAACTGATATCAACTCGAACAATCAACTTCTATATTATTTTATCAAATAACTTTTTGAGTACGTGATTAGCTTATACAAAGTTCTTTTATAAGAAATATTATCGTTACCCAAATTCCGCTTCTTAATAGTTTTATAGAAGATTCCGAATTAGATATGATATCAAATACCCCTGCATATTAGAAAAAGGCATACATAATAGCGTTATAATTATAATGTTAAATTGACAACCTGATTGACGCAGTGGCTCAGCGCTCGGCTTACTGCGCTATGCGTCGCGGGTTCGATGCCCGCACAGATTGTTGTGTGGGTGAGCGCACCCGATATGAGATACACGGCGCTGCGTCAGCACTGCGTTTGTTGACAGGAGAGCGCTGCAGCGCTGCCTCAGCGACGTGTTTCGTGTGTACTAGAGAATCATAGTGTGAAATCTTAGTGTGGGCTTTAAAATGCTTCAGATAAAGAAAAAACTATTACATTCGTTCGAATATTCTTTTTGTTTAGACATAGTTAGTCTTCAAAATCCTCTTTGTGTAGGCACATACTTTTTACAGCTCCTAAAAACAGTCGTTGCAAGTCCTCCAGATTTCATTTCAACATAAAATAGTACTTAACATCCTATAAATAAAGTCTAAAACACGTTGCATCGACAAGCTTTGAGCTTTGTAATGGAATTAATTAACATATTTTTATACAAGTTTTTATAACTTGTTTACCTTCGAAATACCTTAACTACACGTGGTCTTTGCGCAACGCGATCGAGCGGTTAACAAGTCAGTTAGTTGTGGTGAAATGAAACCAAAGATACACGTTTATGTTTAAGTTTTTAAATTAAATTAAGTAACAATACATTTCCCTCAAAATGAGGGTTCCAGTTGAAATCGATCTTTGTTGGACTTCCCCGAAATATGCGTGTGAGTATGCGTGTTAACTATTATTCAAATATTTATATTTTTCTTTCGGCCGTTCGTCTTGTAACTGTGTTAGTAGGATTTTCTCTGAGCACTGGGCGTGTTTTTATTATGATTGGTTACCTGCGCGGCCGGTTCATCGGCCATCCAGTTTATTCAACGTGACTGTTGTCTGATCTCTGCAATCTCTGAGCCCCGCTGCACATTATCAGAAATTTCTGACGCGCGAATCGGCTCATACCTACATTTTGTACTACACATCGCTCACTGTCAGAATTTGCCGGATCCGGCAACCTGTTGGCTCTACTACAAAATGTATGAACAGAGTCGCGCGTTTGACATTTCTGTAAACGTGATCAGTGATCAGTCGGCCCGCTAAATTAATTTTTTTTAGAGTTTTTTTTTTATATTTTACGTAAAAACTGAACATCTTTAACACGTATACATTATATTTTCAAATACATATTATCATAAAAAAAACAATACACATTTAAAAATATAAAAAATAGTAGCCCACCGGCATCGGAAACAGGATCCAAGCTGCCGGCAGTCAGGATTCCAGAGAAAGGAACCTCCTCACTATGCGTGCCGTGTCAAGGAGTACTGCTTTTTGTATGAAGCCCTTGATCCAGCCGCCCAACGAGAGCCTTATGAGGTGTTGATCGAGGCTTTTGGCTATTAGGCCATTCGCCGTAACGACTATCGGTACAATGACTGCTGACTTCACATCCCACACCGGCATGACCAAGCTAGTGTACCAGATCAAGATATTTGTTTTTTTTTATAGTTTTCGGCTTTCACAAGATTCTAGACGTAATTTTATTATTAGTGCAGACAAAATATTGTATTAATGTGTGTGTATTTGTTTACCTTTTAAACGACCGAGTGACAGTTATGTGGCTTGAAACTGTGTTTTGAGTTACTTAAATGTATATCGATGCACAAAGCTGTGTCATGAGACACACAACTTTTCTTTTTTTATTATTGACATGGTCACATTTGACCCTAGTCACACCAGATGGTAAGCGCAGTATACGATGGAGTACACGGATCCAATTAACAGAAATATAGAGAGATTCCTCTATACCCCTCTAACTCTCTCATACACATGACGGAACACAGTAAACTGCTTGGCGCCGGACTTTAATTTCCAAGTGGTAGCTAGCCAGGTGGACCGTATAAATCCTACCACCAAGCGTGCTGCGTTTTGTTGAATCTTACAACACGCGTCTATTCCCAGCGTGTGGTGAAGAAGTTTACTTAGTAGCTCGTGTGCGGACAGACTTAGTTGCTTTTAAAAACGTCCACAGAAAAAAAGAAATACTTTCTTTCCTATTCATAGTCATTAATTATGTTACACACTAATTTCTTTATTTTAGTCACAGTAACGGTCAGTTTAGATAAGTATGGGCTTAGAGCTCAAGGCCATATCGATATTAAACTATATTATATCACTTAAGACGCGGTTTACAAAACAGTGGCCGCTTGTTAGTAAAATTAATTATAATTTATTATTAGCCTGTACTGTCCCACTGTTGGGGAAAGGCCTGTATTTTGTGTTATCTGTGGCTGTTCTGTGGTAATCAAATAATAACAAAAATGTGTACGATTGCTATAAATAAGCATATTAAAATGCGATGTCGTGGGTGTAAAGGTATGTCCCTGTGTCAGTTATACAACATTATTTTTAGTAAATACAAAAGCCGAGACACCCCAACAAAATTTTCATCAGAACTGCCTGAATATGTGTTTTTTTTTAATAAGTCTCCAAGGTACACCGTAGTTTATGTCGCGTTAAGTTCCCTAGTAAAGTGTGAAATGCCTGAGATGTGCTATGTAGGGGTTGTCTAATACACGGAAACTGACCGAGCGGGCCAGCTCAAGCCTCAAGGTGTCTCGTCAACTGTTATGGGTAGAATCCTACTGAAACAAAATAGAAATTTATGAAAAACAAATAATGTGATGTAAAAAATATGTCAATCGATTCTCCTAGTGATTCTGAACAAACTAGTTTCAGGTTTAGTATATACTAAAACTAAGCTTGTATGTATTCCTCTTTTCGTTTCAATACAGGGTGTAAACGTATTTGTATTATTCTTTCAAACCGCGTGATCTACTGGTGACACAGATTAATACAAAACGGTACAACTGGCGAGGCGTAAGCTGAGCTTTGCATTTGTGTGAGTGCACATAGAATCGATTGCCAAACAGCAGGATAAACCGGTTTAAACCAAACAAAGGACGCGTCTGCATTCATTCTCACACGAATGCAAAGCTCAGCTTAGGTCTCGCGGACGGTACTACTTATTTTAAATAAAAAAAAAAAACAAAATAAATCTTGCTGTTCTTTTAAGTCATTCTAGCGTCCCGAATTAACTGACTGCAAAGAACGATATCCCGCTAGTTGTGCCCGCCAGCTGTGTCGCCGTGCTTTCATTCATTTATGCGTGGCATCGAAATATTCTATCAGTTCTTTCTTTGTATTAATTTTTCTGTTGAATACTTATTATGTGGATTAGATACGACCACTTAGGCCGTCCATACACGGGCAGCTCGAGCAGTTAGCCAATGATAAACATACACGGACAGCTCGAGCAGTCAGTGTATGCCTGGCGACTGCTTGACCGCACGCCGTGCCGCCAACCGCCCGAAGCAGTTGCAGCTACTCGACCTGTTTCGTGTATGTACGTACGTAGAAGGCTGTAGTTTACTATGCAGTTGCAGCTTAAAGCAGTCGATCCTGACTGCTTCAAGCTGCCCGTGTATGGCCGGCCTTAGGTACACTTAGGCCTCGTGTAGTGCCGGACTTAAAGAATAGCACTAACCCATCTCTTACCGTGGGTGTCGTAAAAGGCGACTAAAGGATTCTCTAGAGGATCGGCAGCAGCGTTCTCTGAGTACGCGTGGCGGTTACGGCAACCCCCCCTCCCCCTTTGGCTGAATATGATGATGACTTAGGAAGAAATAAGGCAACAAAAAAAATTTTTTTGAACCTACACCTACATCAGGTGGTTTTAAGGAATTACACGAATTCGTTTACACTCTGTATAACAACTCATATTTTCTCCGACCAATAAATATGATGACAACCTGGACGTAATATTTATTTAAATTCACTTTCTTTACTCAGTTGGTAAAATACGTTGATACATTTGGAACCAAAATTAAAAATCATTCTCAAAGAGTTATTATATTCAGTCTGTGTTGTTTCATCGAATCATACGGTTTATGTGTACATTTTGAAGTATACTAAGTGTTATACCTAATGCAAGTTCAAACATGACATAACAGAAGAAGAGTTCAGTCTCTAAAGTTTGTAACTTTTACTTAATTTGATATAATTTTACTACAAAATCGTATCCGTAAGCCGAAAAATATAAATGATATTTTATTTTAACTTACACAAATATAAACTTTAATAACAAGTGTAGTAAGGTGATTTTAGAATGACAAAAGCTGGAAATTGTTATAAAACTTAAGTTGCAATAGAAATTGAACTATGTGTAATGGAATTAAGGTTTCTAATCTCGAAGCATACTAATTCTAGATTTAAAATGGTCTTCTTCTATCGTGTCGGCACGAGCTGTACGAGAATAGCTCATGCTGTGGTGAAAAGATTAGCCAGTCAGCAAGGTTGGTAGCGGGGCTGACTGCCCAGGGTGCGCCGGACATACTTATGTATCGTCACTCGTGGAGGCTCTTTTCATGCACCCCATTTAAAATGGCTAGAATGTAGGATTTCACTTAATTTAAAACGTTTTTTTGAGACTTTAAAGAGTCTCCACGCTATATACTCAAGTACGTCTAGAGCACCCGGGGCAGTCAGCCCCGCTACCAATCTTACTGATTGACTAATCTTTTCACCACAGTATGTGCTATTCTAGTTTATCTCGTACTGTAACGCGAGAAACAGAAGTATACGAAAGTCTCGCCGATTTATAGTAAACTAGAGATCGCTCGCAGCTTCCCCCGCGTGGATGTCGTTTATCACGTACTAGCTTTCGCCCGCAGCTTCGCTTGCGTGAAATTTTGAACCCGTTAAGTGACGATTTTCCGTACAAACTTTCATCCCCTATTTAAATCCCTTAGGGGTTGAATTTCGAAAAATCCCTTCTTAGTGGATGCCTACGTTACAAAAGGAACCTACTGTCAAAATTTCAACTTTCTAACCCCAGCGGTTTAGGCTGTGCGTTGATAGATCAGTCAGTCAGCTTCTCCTTTTATATGTATAGATTCCGCATTTTACGGGATAAAAATAGCCTATATCCTTTTCCGGGTTCCAGGCTATCTCTGTACCAAGATTCATCAAAATCAGTTCAGCGGTTTGGGCGTGAAAGCATTACAAACAGACAGAGTTACTTTCGCATTTATAATATTAGTAGGAATAATGTTTTCTTTCCATTGCAGGTGAGGTGCGTCAAGCCCTGTCCATGATGAAGCAATGGGCGCCGATGGACGTAGAAGATGCGCTCGAGTTGTTGACGCCCAAGTTTACACATCCCGCTGTCAGAAAGTATGAGGTTTCTTTAATTTGATTAAAAATATTAAACGCAGCATAAAAAATTAACTAAATTGTTTTGGTATCTAATAGATAGGAAATACTAACCCCTCATTTACGCCTAGATATAAATAATGTATTCTGCATGTTTCAATCTATGTTTTCCTTCATTATTTTTACTCAAAACAAGTTGTTAACCATACAAAGATTTGTCCCGATACATTTGTTCTTATGTTTTTGCAAAGTATTTTACAAGTTTTGTATAAAATAAGTATCACAACTCGTTTTTCGATGTAAACGAGGTGTAACAATAACTTACAATGTATTATGTTATCTATGACTGTTGTTAATGTTCAGGCGATAAAGAATTTCTATTGCTTTTTTCGCGCCAGATGACAGTCAGATCGGATTTTTTGGAAACTCCCTGAAATAGACCTCATTGACGACCAGAAGTTGCTCAAAGGCAAAGCGTTCGTCGATCATATTTTTGTACAGCTTTTTTATATTTCTTCCGTCTTCGTGTGATTTGTGTGCGAAATATTCACATTACAATATATTTCAGGTACGCAATCTCCCGTCTGAAACAAGCTCCTGATGATGACTTGTTATTGTACCTCCTGCAACTAGTTCAAGCACTCAAGTATGAAGACTTCATGGAGATACACGATGGTAACATTGACGCATTCTTGTATCATGTTTTTTTTAGCCTATCGCAGACCGCTGCTAGAATAGGCCAGATACCGAGCTTGTTGTAGATCAGAGGTTCTCAAAGTAATTTCGTCTACGAGAATCGATTATTTTCTAGTGCCCCCTAAAATTTTTAACGTTTCTACATCATACAAATCCCAATAGCAATCATTACTTTTATCGCCTTTTACCCCCCCCCCCCCCCCTCCCTGTAGGACTGTAGCGCCCACAAGGGGGCGTTATCGCCTACTTTGAGAAACACTGTTCTAGATAGAGGTAATTTGATTGGCGACCACAAAGCAAACCGTGGTAAGATTGATATTTAGGATGACAAGCCACGGATGTCGTGCGGTTCACCTTTATACCGTTATATTGCGATAATAAAACATTTATCATCAAACCGGGTCATGGACGACTGTCTGGGACATCATCAGGAAAAGAAAATTCATAATTTTGGCTTACAACACTATTAGAACAGTCGTGAAGGAATATTGCAATCATCACCACACTTTAATCATAGTGAGTTGTTATAAGAGCCAACAACGATGCTGCAGAAAGCAATATTACTTATTACCTTTGTATTGTGTATGTAAACAGAGTACGCTCGTGTGTGCGGCAAAGACTCGAGCACTGCTGAGCTGGAGTCCCGCGAAAGTCGTCTCATGCAGAGTGGACATAGAGGCAGTCAGGCCAGTCTGCTGTCAGCGTCAGGTAAGGATCAAAACAGGTTGTAAACGAATTCGTGTAATTCCTTTAAACCACATGATCTATTAATGCTATAGATTAACCCCGCGCGGGATTTAGATTGATTAAAAATAAATTACTTTAATTTTTCTTAATTTTTTTTTCCCTTTTTTTTATGTCGTTGAATTTCGATTCCATGCATAAATTAATGAAAGCACGGCGACACAACTGACGGGTACGACTAGTGCGATATCGCTCCACGCAGTCAGTTAACTTGGGATGCTAAAATTACTCGGATACAGAAAACCATGGTTAATTTTTTGAAAACAGTTTTTTGTTGATTTTGAAAAAACCCTATGCAGGGTCAATCAGTGTCACCAGTAGATCACGCGGTTTGAAAGAATTACATGAATTCGTTTACATCCTGTATTTGTTAGTGTTCATTTTTAGACGATTTCTTCATACAGGATGGGAAAAAATGATCGCCACATGAAGGGGAAATATAAATTTTAAAAAAAAAGTCTTTAGTAAATTCGTATCTTCAATGTTAAAGGTACTTTCCGTTCAGGAGGCGTTCATTTTTTCAACTCTGTAAATTAACATGATATATCCTGTCAGGAGTAGAATCTACCTTGTAAATGGTTGCTTGGCCGGAGAAGCTTTTGCAACAAAAACGCGGAAAGTCACAAATACATGTTGCTGCGTTTCCCGCGACAAATCGATTTGAAAATAGTAATACTTAAGTACGTATTTATTGCAACTCAAATAAATAACAACTTTAGGACATGTAAATTAAGTTCATTAGAGAATGACAAAAAAAAATAAGGTTGTAATATCTCAAACTATTTGCTTCAATGGAATTTGAACTATGTCCAATTGAATGAAGGTTTCTAATCCTAGAGCACGCTAATTTTAAATTTAAAGTGGCATATTTTTAACGCCAATGTACAAATCACAGTTACTGTTCTATTGTCTAGTTCTAACAGCAAGTGAGATGACGTCATCAATCACAAGCCGTCGCTCCACCGACGCGTCTATTGAAGAGGCGCCCGCCGCCGTAGAGAACAGCGTCAGCGTCAATAACAACGGCAACGCTGACAACAACAACCCGTTCAGGTACATTACGAGTTCACACTGTGTGTAATCCGCGCTACTTGTTCGCTCTGATCACAAGGCGTACACACGGCTACACATCAAGCTATACATTTCCAATTTACACTGACCTCTCATTGTAAGGAAATCCTATACAATGCGAGATCAGCTTATACTGGAAGTGTACAGCTTGATCTGTAGCCGTGTGTACGTCTGCGCAGTAATGAAATTCGGTATGTAAAGTAAAAGTTAATACTACACTGATTCCAAAACCATTTCGAAACTTTAGTTTTCTAAGCCTTATTTTGCTATTTCCAGCTCTTGAAATTATATGATGGTGAAGATTTTTACGAAAATACACGAATACGCTTGACCTCTAAATTTCGTCACAGATTTAGCGGAATGAGCTAAATACGTTCGATTCAGAGTCTTCAATATAAAAACAAGATACTGAATATCAATTTTAATCAATGTATCAACTTTTTAACCTCAAACCTAATAAAAACTAACTCTGTGAGTAAATGTTGTAAAAGAAATCAAACTTAAAACTATTCAGTAACGTCATAGAATAGGATCACTAGCAAACATGCGTAGTAAACAAAAATATTCAAAATAGTTTATTAAAATAGATTAATAAAAAATATTAAAAAAAACTTTACATATCGAATTGCAGTGTTTTCTACCAACAGTTTTTTTTACGTTAGGAAATCCTCATGTATTCTCTCATCCCTGGAGAAGCCCTCTGCCTTCTCCTGGGATTGGGGACATCCCTGGAGAAGGCAGAGGGTTACATCAGACTTTTACCGGCTAAAACCACCACGGTGGACCTCTGAGGACCTATGACTAGAGTCGCGGTATTCACTAGTGCATTGACTGCAACCCTAGCAGGTCGCCCTCCTCTGGCAGACCCCTCCTTTGGTAGGATTTTGTCTCACATCCTTCTAAGACTATGTGATCAACCTATGCAATCTCACTTGACGTTAAATTCTTGATGCCAAAAACTTGTACCGTCTATTACTGTACCATACTCATCCCAAGACGTGTACAGTGCACAGCCTTGACAAACCAAGGGGCAATCGAGAAAAAGTGCTGCTAAAACATTCCTCAGTGCTAATATTACGTCAGTTTGAACACTAGTTCTAGCTTTACAACGCACTACTTTATTTAGATTTTCATCATAATCATATTCCTGCTCTTATCCCAACTTATTTGGAGTCGAAGCAGCATGTGTTTTTCTTCCAAACATCTCGTAGTCACCCTCTTTCTAGTCATATCATCTTTTACATTATCCATCCATCGTTTCTTTGGTCTTCCTCTACTCTTATAACCATCCACATTCATACTAAAAACTTTCCTCACGACATGTTCCTCATTCTTCCGCATCACATGCCGATGCTATGACAACCGGTTTCCACACAATGTCTCAGTCACCAGCGCCACGTTCAGGCTTCCTATTACATCCTGCCTAGGTTGCGGAATTTGTTCGAAAGAGTTACCGCGGCCCTGGAACGCAAAGGCCATTAGGAGGAACACTGATGGGTTTTATTCAGTAAGAGTCTGACACTCCCTTCCGCTCCGCCCAGAGCGGAAGAAGTCATATGATGATTTCAAATCCTTAAAAAAAAGGCTTCCTGATACATACTCATTTCTAAGAGCGGTTACGCACTGCATTCGATCCGAATCCGTGAAAATACGTTCCGAAGTAGTCATAGAACTGTTTGTATGATAGTTTACGCACTAGATCTGACTTCCGTCATCCGATTTCTCTCCGTCATCCGTGAGTCTCCAATTTGAAAGAAATATTGACGGACAGAAGTAGCCGTACCTAGTACTGTTTCTATGAACGCTTTTGCATTACCTCGGATTCAAATCGAACATAATTGGCTCCTGAATTGCTTGGATTTGGATCAGAGATCGGATTAGTGAGTAAGCAATATCCGAATTCGGTCCGAGATTTTTAGACTCTAGATCCGTATTTTCACGAATTCGGATCGGATGCAGTGCGAAAAGCAATATCCGAATTCGGTCCGAGTTTTTTATATTCTTATTTTCATGTATCCGGATCGGATGTAGTGCGTAACCGCTGTAATTCTATCCAGTTGCGTAACTCCACACATCTCTCTTAGCATTCTCATCTCAGTTGCGTGCAATTGCCTTTCATTCGTCCCTTTTGTGGTCCAACATTCTGTTGGCTTTCGATTTTCGTACTAATTACAAAGTAATTCTTCACAGTGAAGCCGTGGACCCGACTGATGAACGTCTCTCCCTCGCATCATTCCTGATCTCCCGCGCGTGTAACAACAGTGTAGTAGCTAACTACCTGTACTGGTACCTGCTCATAGAGTGCGAGGACCAGGAGGGAGGGCGGGACCACGCTGCGCGGGCTATGTACCTGGCTGTTATGAGGACCTTCAGCCATCGACTGGCTAAGGGTAAGTTCAGAAGCATCATAAGTTGCAAAATGAGAAGGAAATATGTAGGAAGAACACAAATAAAACCACAAAAATGCAAATAGAATATCTAGCTTTAATTCCGCTGAACAAGATCGCTAGTTTGGATGCAGTATGCAGCACCACCCTCCCGCCCACAAGTATATGCACATGCAGAAAGAGTGAAAAAACAATGCAACCAAACCAATACACGACACGTGTTTCGCCCCTGCACGGGGCATCCTCAGGATATGTTGACTCCTCGACCGCTAGGACGCGAATGGGGCTGTGAAGCGCGCGCCCCTCTATATATCGTCACGAATTGACGTTTGTGACATTTGTGACGTTTGTGACGTCTACGTCGAAGTACCCGCAAAAATGCGTAATAATGGAGATGGCACGACAAGTGTATTGGTTTGGTTGCATGTTGCATTATTTTTTCACTCTTTCTGCATGTGCATATACTTGTGGGCGGGAGGGTGGTGCTGCATACTGCATCCAAACTAGCGATCTTGTTCAGCGGAATTAAAGCTAGATATTCTATTTGCATTTTTGTATGTCATGGATTTCCGCAAAGTAACGCCTGATTCCATCATTTAAAAAAAAAAAAATGATGTATACCAGCATGTACAAGTGTTAGTCGTCTTTTACGACATTCAGGGTCTAGTCCCAAGATTCGATATGTCAGTTGTCGAACGATTTGGTTTGTTATCTCTTTTTCTCTCATTACGTGAATCGTAGATCTTCTCTCGTGTCAGCACGAGCTATACGAAAATAGCTTATGCCGTGGTGAAAAGATTAGCCAGTCAGCAAGGTTGTAGCGGGGCTGACTGCCCAGGGTGCGCCGAACGTACTTAAGTATCGTCAGGAGTGGAGGCTCTTCTCCTGCGCCAAATGAATCGTAGATGAAACGAGATAACAAAACGGGGGGGGGGGGGGGAGGGGCTGGCTGATTCTCTAAGACTTGAGAAAATACGCAAATATTGCGACTGCATAACAACTATAACTTAGTAGTTCATGGTGGCGGTGCTTGCCAAGACCTTTGGCCTTTTGGCAAAAAACAAATTCAATACATTAAAATTAATACCCTATCTCCCGAATCCACATTCGAATGGTGACAGACACGATATTTGCTTGTTACTTTTTGATATTTCATAGTCTTCTTCTTCTCTCGTGTCAGCACGAGTTATACGAAAATAGATCATGTCGTTGTGAAAATATTAGTCAGTCAGCAAGGTTCGTAGCGGGGCTGACTGCCCAGGGTGCGTCGGACGTACTGAAGTATCGTTACTCGTGGAGCCTCTTTTCATGCACCCCATATTTCATAGTAAATTAGGGCCTTGGGGCCCTAGGAAAATTATTTAGTATTCTAAACAACATACTGCTTATATGAGAATAACTAAATACCAAATAATCAATTTCCACTTCCAGGTAACACAGACCACCAACGCACCCGTTCGTTCCTCGCTCGTCAACAAGTGTTCATAGACAAGCTAGTCAAACTAGTCAAGACAGTCACCAGAGAGAGCGGCAACCGCAACAAGAAAGCCGAAAGACTTCAACAACTACTAGCTGACCCCGACGCCTTCAAATTCAACTTCACAAACTTCGAACCCATGCCTTTCCCTTTAGACCCAAACGTCACCATCAAAGGCATTGTCGCGAAAAAGGCGAGCTTATTTAAATCAGCATTAATGCCTTCAAAACTGACGTTTTTAACCACTGAAGGTATGGAGTACGAAGCTATATTCAAGCATGGAGATGATTTACGGCAAGATCAACTTATTCTCCAAATGATTACTTTAATGGACAAGTTATTACGGAGAGAAAATCTGGATTTAAAATTGACTCCCTACAAAGTGTTGGCGACCAGTTCTAAGCACGGTTTCCTACAGTTTATTGAGTCGGTGACGGTGGCAGAAGCGTTGGCGACGGAGGGCAGTATACAGAACTTCTTCAGGAAGTACAATCCTTGTGAAGGAGCCCCGTATGGTATAAAGCCTGAAACTATGGACACGTATATTAGAAGCTGTGCTGGGTACTGCGTTATTACTTATTTGCTTGGTGAGTATATTTTTTGTTCTGTTTTTCTCGCGTTGGCTTTGTTGCACTTCGTTAGAAGAAAATGACCCTGCCCTTTCTGCATCCTGATAATATTCACGTTACCAACTTATTAGGGACGAAGGAATTGTTCTTTCCATGACACGTTTCTGGCAACATCAGCTTACTGTCCCACTGCTGGGCATGGGCCTCTTCTCAGAATGAGAAGGATTTGGCCTTAATCCTCCACACTGGACTGGTGCAGGTTGGCAGATAGCACACACCATCGAGAACTGTTTGGACCTCTCTCAGGTGTAGGTACAGGTTTCTTCACGATGTTTTCCATCACCGTGATAATCAAATTATGATCCGCACATAAACTCAAAAAGTCAGAGGTGCGAGCCGAGATTGAACTCAAACCCTCCTGCTTAGAAGGCAAGCGTTTAAACGCGAGACTATTACTGCTTCTGATTTTACATCACTGTTATTGTGTTAGTCAGAAATAAAGACGCTAAAAACAAGTTGCTGGAATAAATATATAATATATATGTTACGGCTAATAGCCGAAGTGTGGCTACACCTAGTTTTAGCCGGGTACAACTAGGTGCAGCCGGCCACATGCGGTTAAACTTAGATGTATCCTACTTATCCTCGGGTAGAACTAGGTTTACCCTTCATCATAGCGGGTAGAACTAGGTGCAGCCGCACACCGGTGGTTAAGGGGAACCCCGACACGGATAGGTTAGGTTCGAAGGGGATGACGGGGGCTAGAGTGAGCGAGCGAAGCGAGCGAACGAAGCCCCCGTCATCCCCTTCGTGTTAGGTTACTTTAAACCCTGCAGACAGAAATAGGAGCCCCGCTCTGCGGGGCTCCGTCGACTTAAGCTACACCTAGTTCTAACTAACTGCTACTGGTTGCACCTAGTTGTACCCGGCTAAACCTAGGTGTAACCGCCATTCGGCTTTTACCCGTAACATATATAATAATAAAATAAATTGTGAATGTAGTAATATTGTAATTCTAGTGCCTAATGCTATGATAAAATATATTTTATATACTCTGATTAATTTTAAATTGTATGATAATATTATAATACTTACGTTGACAATTTGCGTAGACATTTTATGTAAATTAAAGTAAATTCACATGCCATCACTGGCTAAATGGAAAGAACTACTGTTAAAAACAACTGGAAAGTTTGTTGCGTCGCTACTTTTCAGCTGAAACACTGAAGTGGTGAAGAGTGCCTTAATTGGGTTGCTGTCTTATTGATCGACGGTCAGAAAGTGCTAATTGATTTGAGCAATTTTTTTTGGTCGTAGCAAATTGTTTTGCAATTTCAATTTCCCAAATTTTCCTAAAGCTATTATTAAATATATAGACCTGACTACCACAAGATTAAAATAAATTATTTTGAAAACTCATCTCTTATCTAACGTCGCAGCACCACCTCGTCTCAACATAATTATAGTTTTGAAAAATGTACTCTATATTGAGGCGAGGCGGAACTGCAGCGTTAGATGAGCGATGCCTCTCGCTCATCGCTCATCCAACGCTGCTGCTCCGCTTTGAACTCCGATTATTTCAATGTAGTTGATTATCACCATATGAGCCCGTCACTTCCTCTGGCTGAGCCTCCTAATGAATAGTAATCATTGGTTTTCCCATACATTCCAGGCGTGGGTGACCGTCACCTGGACAACCTGCTGCTGACGAAGGGCGGCGCGCTGTTCCACATAGACTTCGGGTACATCCTGGGCAGAGACCCCAAGCCGCTGCCGCCGCCCATGAAGCTCAGCAAGGAGATGGTGGAGGCCATGGGCGGGATACACTCAGAACTCTACCACGAGTTCAGGAAACAGTGCTACACTGCTTTCTTGCATTTGCGCAGGTAATCTAAATGTGTTTTGTTTTCTATTGTTATAGATGATGGTCAGTCACAAGTCTGATCCACCCTTTAACGAATGAGAGTGCATTATCTGTGGAAAGGATTTTGGTCGGCCATTATCTCGGGAGTCGCGCTAGGAGTAATAGTTAATGATTATAATATAAAATGTCAATAAATACAATTACAAGTCCAACAGTAAGTAGTCTTTATCATTTAACATCGATAACAATGTTAAGAATTCTTGTGGTTTCATAAGCTATTGAATCGATTTTAAAATAATGTTTTATTTTTATGCTGCATAAGTACGAAGAAATTAGGCTGTATTTTTTTATAAACTGACATTCAAATGCTATAAAGTTGAATATATTTGGCAAAGTCGGAATAATGGAAAATTGATATCTGAACTGATTGCAGCATAATTACGACATTTACCCATTATCATTATGGTATTTATGAAAGTAGCTAAGAAGAAAGAACCAATTCTACAGCTTTTTATAAAATTAAAGTTTATTATACTGTTTTTTTATAAAATTAAGGTTCATTACATATTGTTTGGTGCATAATAAAGTGCTAAACATTATTTTAAATATATTTTTATTTATTTTACAGACACGCGAACTTGATGCTGAATTTATTTTCGCTGATGGTAGACGCTTCAGTGCCCGACATCGCACTAGAACCCGACAAGGCTGTCAAGAAGGTGCAGGATAAGTTGAGGTATATTTTACAAAAAAATTTACTGTAATTTTCCAGAATCTAGTAGTTAAAGAGAGGGATTCTAAAAAGGGTATGATTTAAGCTACCGCCAATTTAATTGGTTTGGAATTTCTTAAATAATAGGGTTTGTCCGCAAAATAGTAGATCTGTCGCTAAAATCAATCCTGTATCGTGGCTGCGTTTACACAGACACAAATCTCACATACACTCACGCCCAGACCCGAAACAACCATCTGTAGGTCATACAAATTTTTGTTCCGTGATGGGAATTTAACCGTCGACCAGTAGCGCAGAAACCAATCGCTCAGCCACTGCACCAAACGTGTCGTTATATTAATTTTGGTGAACACCGTCCTAGATACTATATCACTTTGCTTCCCTTCCAATGTTAAAGCTGATTATATACTTTTTCTTTTCACTTTGCAGACTGGACCTAGGTGACGAGGAAGCCGTCCACTACTTACAGAATCTCCTCGACATGTCCGTCACAGCCGTGATGGCGGTGCTCGTGGAACAGTTCCATAAGTTCGCGCAGTACTGGAGGAAATAGGACTCATGTATTGGACACCGCTGTGGTGTATGGGACTAAACTCTGTACTCGACGGCGATGAGACTCCAAATATTATAAAAGAGATTTTAGTTGTGCGGAGTTTTTAGTATCCCAACTATGCGCAAAGCAATGAAAAGATCGTCTTTGGAGTTTGTAAGGAACTCAATACTTCGTTTTAAAACACAAACTCACTTATTACAAAAGATGGTCAAGAAAAACTTAGGTTTTAAAATAGCCCCGACTCTTTTTGTTATATGACATAAGAAAGTGATGGGTATATTTTAAACCTGGGTTTACTTTAGTCTTGGTTGTTTCAACCATCTTTGTAATAAGGGGACTTTAGTTTTTTTTTTTGGCTTTATCGCGTTGGCCCTAGTAGCACCTGACTGTACGCGCAGACAAGGTCTAAGATGAAGCATACGAATCCAAGTAACAGAGATATAGAGGGATTCTCCTATACCCCTCTGGCTCTCACATACACACGACGGAACACTTCTTGTTCAGGTGTTGGCTAGCCAAGTGGACTGTATAGATCCTACCACTATGCGTGCTGTTTTGTATAATCTTAGAACACGTGTCTATTCCCAGCGTCCAGTGAGGAAGTTTTATATTCTAGCTGGCTACACGGGGTAATGCTGAAGCTGCTAAATAATAATGAAACCGCCCCCTGATTCAGAAGTTTTCGATATGCCAGCTGTTGAACGGCTGTTTTTGTCTCGCTTATTCTCATTACGAAAATCGTAGATGAAACGAGATAACAAAACCGAGAAAACCGAAAAAAACCGAGTTCGATAGTAACTTACTTATTGGAACGTTCTGAGTCAGGGGGCCGAGCTGGACACAACTGGCGAGGCGTAAGCTGAGCTTTGCATTTGTGTGAGCGCACATAGAATCGATTGCCAAAAAGCAGTATAAACCGGTTTAAACCAAGCAGAGGACGCGCCTGCATTCATTCTCACAGAAATGCAAAGCACAACGCGAGGCCGAGCCGGATACGTCTGTCGCATTCCGGCAGACAGTTGGCAGGCAACGAAAACGCGTCGGATATTACCGCCGCCGACATTCCATTCATATAGTAAATGAGTTAAGTCCCTATAGTCAAAGCTCGCCTCTCCTAATAGTCTAATTAAATTTTGTACGGATTTTATATTATATGTAATCATTCTTTGTATTGAAAAAAGTCGCTTTTTGTATAAAAGTTTTAACGAACATTTTTCTTGCCAAGATAAAAAATACTTAAATTAAAAGCTCTCGTGTAATTTATTATCGTCATTGGTGAAATATTATGTTTGGAGTAATAATAAGTCCATTTTCACATTTTTTTTTACATAAAATTGGTTTGCACAGTGGAAATGGTCGAACAATATTCTGTGATAATATAGGTATTATAAGTGTTCATGTATAATAAAAAACATATTTTAATAAAATTGAGATTTTCATTTCTATACAACTAAACATGAGTTACAAAATCCTCAAAAAACATATTATGACACATTATTAACTTGGAAATTAAAGCTTATTGATTACATAAATAATTCGGTTTAACAAACAAAAACCTGCCTTATATCTTATGCCTATTATATGAAACATTAATAAAATAGGAGCATGAAGATTTATAATAAAAAACAGGCGCTCTATGGTGAGTACAGATATTCGCAATGCCATTAATCATACTCCATGTAACATGCAATGACGTGGTAATATTTGGACGCATTACGCGTATCGGAACGAACTTCTACTGCGAGCATGCGTTGCCCGTGGTCACAGTAGACATATAAGCTAAAGCAGTACTTCAACTACCTACAATCGTCCGATTTGACACACTCACACTGACACACACTGCAACAAGACAAATAAGGTATTTTCGGGATACAGTTCCATACAAAAACAAAAAACGACTCAGTATACAGAGCGTGTCTGTGTGAGTGTTTCAATTCTTGAGATTGTAGTAAGTTGAGGTACTGCTTTAGCTTATATGTCTACTGTGCCGTGGTCCTTCTGCATGCCTACTAAATTGCAAATTATTTTTCCGTGATGCTACCAGTAGAATCAAGCAGTAGCAACACGGGCAACGCATGACTGCGACCCACACTCCGTGTCCTAGACATACATATCAGTAATCTGTGACTCCGCCCGCAACTGTGCACTGCGAACCTCGAGCGACAAAAAAGACAAAACGCTGAAGCCACGACAGCGACGAGTAACCTCATAGCGTGCTCGTGAAGTGCGCACTGCACGCAGTTCGTGCATTTTAACCTGTCACATTGCATCTTGCGTTTTGAGTATCTGAACTTCATTTTTCAAAAATGAATTTAATTATAGGATTTTTATTACACAAATCCTTTTCTGATACATTATACAGAAACTGGTTTCGAAATAGTCTAGTTCAGTGTGATTTTGCAGAAACATTAATTCCGGGCGCTGTATTCTATTTCTCAAGTATTAGCAGCCATCAAATCAGCCCCACTAGCTATACTATCACTTGCCACATATATTTTACTACCTGTACTTGTCTGCACAACATCACAAGCCGCTACTTCAGCATAATTCACACCTCCGACAACATACACTAACACTGTTTTAGGTTTTAGAGGAAAACACCCTCCTATATTTGGATCATTCTTCAAAACCTTTGCTAAGCTTTTGACATCTTTACATCCAAATTCCAAGTCGTTTTGCAGTTTTAAATTAGAAAGTTTCTCATTCAATGTCTCCATACCATCTTTGAATTTGTCTAGAATGGCACCTCCTACCCTCAAATCAGATATAGCTGATAGTTTTAACAAAACTTCTGCTAATGTGTCAGAGGTTAGAATTGCATTGCAAAGTACGGCAACTAAGGGTACGTAGCCTCCATGAAAAACATAGCTCGGTGACGTCTTACCAACCTTATCAGGTTGGGACGGGAGCTGTTTTAACTTATTGGCTGTACTCTGAAATTCATTCTGCCATTTCGGTAATCTGTCACTTAGATTCCCCAGATTCGAGATGTTTAGAGAGAGCTTTGGACTCGAAGGTTGGACTAGCAACCCAGCGTTGATGAGGTTGTTAAAAACGTACAAATATTTGTACCCAAAAGCAACCAAGTATTTGCTTACTAAAGCATTGTATTCATCGTAAGTTAAGGACTGAGTTAAACTGAGTAAGCACATGAGACGTAAACTATTGTAAATATGTATGTCTGTGCCGAAATTTTCATCTACAAATGTGAAGTTTGACTTCTTATTTCTGTTATTCAACATCTCCGTCTCAGCCAGTTTTAGATTTTCAAACTTGTTGCTCATTTCAGAGATGATTGTCTCACAAGCAAGTACATGGTTGACTAGATTCTGTTTGAATAACGATACTTGTTGTAGTTTAGTTGCAACAAAATGCTTTATTTCTTGGATCCCTAATGCTTTAATATCCTCATTCTTCAATAGTTTTGCTTTAGAACTTAAAACACTTAGGACTTCAGAGAAATGTCTGTGTTTTATTTCTCCGTACAACGTGTCTATTGAACTATCTAATGTCATGATGGTATTCTTGGATCCTCCACTCTCTTCTTCGAAACCAAAATTCAGTTTTCCTTTCTTCATTTTGCTCTCTTTCACATTCAAATCTAGATGCCCGCAGTTTATGTTAAACAATTCACTTAGTAGACCACTATAAGTTGCCGGGGTCAGCAGACTTGAAGCATAATCTTGATTCCTATCAATAACAATCAATGCACCAATTTCTTTAGAACTATTTGTGTCAAGAAAATCTCTAGCGTAGGTTTCATTGTAAATCTCTAACATGTCCAATACACTAGCAGATAGTTTTCCAACAGACAAAATGGTTTTTGGTTTACCAGTTACGTGGAACAGACTCCATAATGACATGGATATGCTTGAGAGTAATGAATGATTTTGTTCAACAAATAGTTGCTTGAAGAGAAATGGTAGTTCTAAACTTAGGAGCTGTTCATCTAAAGCCATGAGTTCCCATGAAAATGTATGGAGCTTTACTATTCCATACAATCCCTTACTTTCCAGGACCGAGTCATATGTTGTGAGGACTTTAGGCACTATTATGATGTGGAAGCATTTCAGGTCTGCAAGGGCAGGGTTCTGGCTGAGTAGTGATGAGATCTGGTCCAGGACACATTTGTATTTCAAAATGCAGGCAGGTATGAAGTACACTCGATTTGTGTTGGCCGTGCTCCCAAGCTGAGGATCCATTTTGTATATTTTATCAATGCCATGTTGCCTGAAAATACAAAAGTAATGAAAAATTTAACAGGTTTATTACTGAAAGACTTTAATTTATTCGACATCACGTTAAGGGACAATGTAAATAGTTTTGGTCTGCCAACACAAAATGTAATAAAAACTTTGTAAATTACGGAACTTACCGAAGCCAATTTACTCCGCAAATACGTTCCAGTGGTTTAATAAGTGTAGGGTCAATAATAAGATCCTTTTTATCACCGCATAGTGATAAAATATCTTTTAATTTGCGTTGAGAAATTAGGCCCAACGAAGCCAGTTTCAAAGAAAGAGGTTGATCCATTTTTATCTGCGATTTGCTTTTACGAGGATGATCACCTAACTAAATGACACATGTTTAATTCGACGTATTATAGAGAAAACTACAAAATTTACATAGAAATTAATTTATCTGAATCAACATTCACTTCAACACACTGACAACAAAAACTGGCAATTTGATAACAAAAGTCAAAATTTGACAACTTTGACAAGTTAAACAGTGACGGATAAAATAACAAAGTAAAACTTTTTTTGATGGATACAGGTCTTTTGGCCCTCACCTCTTACTGACATTTGATTAATAGTGTTGCTAGTTTACCATAAACTTCCGGTGAAGTGAGATTATTTATTTTTCTCAAAAGTGTATAATTAAGAAGAGACATATCTTAATATAGTTAGTAAAGATACCGATTATATGAATATATGAATATTATAGTACATTAATTCATGGTATTTCTGCCTTTTTTACATTTGACATTCAAACTTTGGTTGACTTTGACATTTATTCATGAATATTGCCATAAGAATTACAGATATTTCGTATGCTATAATATTATTCTTCATAATACATTTTCATGATTAGATAATTTCAATAACAATAAAGATTTTGAACTCGTTATTTGATACCTTTCAAAATGAAAATAATTCATTATAATAAAAGAATTGCGTTTCAATGTTCGTTCGGAATGTCCTTGATAGCTGTTTCCGGTCATGCGTAGTTACCGCGCCGCGCTGCAATTTCCTCCCCCTCCGCTCTTCACCGCGGAGTTATCACTCGTCAAATCGAGAATTAGCAAAAAATTAGAGAAATGGCTGCAAGAATTATAAGGAAAATTGTAAGTTTGTAGCAGTGTTGCATAATAACTAACGTAGCACCTTGTTGCATGGAACCTTCCTAACTTATAGCTTAAGTGGTTTCCTGCGAAACAGTTCTCGTCATCCAAAAATAGACGTAGTAGTATAGTTATGTCGAGGAATTACATAAAAGTTCTATTGGATCCTTTTCGTGAGAGTAAAGTGTTGGGTTCTCTATTGAAATGGTTGGAGCCGGGTGCGAGCAATGGTTCTGGGGTGTAAAGGGGAGGGAAAGACGAGGTTACATATTATTTTTTTGTGATTAATTGGTGATGTATTTGAGGTTATGTGACTGGTATTTGCTGGTGTTGTGTAGGTCCCGGTGACCCGGAGTGGCGCCGCGCAGTACAGCTCGGGTGTGAGCAAGGTGACGCTGATCCCCGGTCACGGCATTGGCCCTGAGATCACGGTCGCTGTGCAGAAGATCTTCGAGGCTGCTAAAGTCCCTATCGAATGGGATGAGGTCGACGTCACAGCTGTTAGGGTAAGTCCCGTGTTTTATATTTAAATCTGAATAGATTTATATGAATTAGCATCTTATTAATTGTGTTAAATACAAATAATACATTGTTGAAGATGGAATTGTCAGGAAACTTAATTAATCTGTTATGGCTTTATAAAAAATAAAAAATGTTTTACAACATTGTAAATATTACAGTAAACATGTGGCATTACTGTTAGGTTTATACAGTACTTTATTAAAGCTACATTCCAATATTGGTGTCTGAAATACTAACTTTTATTTTTATGCTTCCAACTGCATTCTAATAAGAAATTGTTTCTTGTTTAATATTTTTTATAATTCTCAATACTCAACCTCTCAATCCTATTTTACAACAATACAAAATATTATAATATGTCAATACTTTATTTCATGTTAATTATTAAATAATTGCACTACCATGGTAACAACATACAGATATAACCAATCCATATGCTAAGTGCGGTGATAGGGTACTTTAAAGGAACCTCCACAAGTAATACTATTTAAGTATGTCTGGGACCCCTGTGCACTCAGCCTCACTACCAACCTTGCTGACTGGCTAATCTCTTCAACACAGCATGAGCCATTCTCATATACCTTGTGCTGACACAAGAGAAGTGTGGTGATTATGGCATTGTTCTCTTGCGACTGTTCATTGCAGTTGTTTGTAAGTTGGCTAGGATGGCCTTTTTCAAGGAGTTAGGGTGGATCGAGTAACTATACCTACCACCCATCACGCAAATACACGCTTAGACGTGGAGTTGCGACACCAGCCCGTTATACCTTATACCTTAAGGTGGCTAGAGTCATCAACCCTCCCAGAATATGTTGCCACATTTGGCAAGTCTATGTTCGTATGTTCAATAAAAATATCCTGGAGTTTGAAACATGCGTCAATTTATAATAATCGCCATGAAACACAGCAGTAGTTCGCTGTTTGATGGCTCTGGTGAACCGTTTTGTTTGACAGGTGGCACTTATTTGCCTCCACCACAGCTTTTTTTGCCTCTTTCCCAGCATTTCCTTCTATGGAGTTTGGCAACCTTAGAAGTAGCCTGTTTAGCACTGAATGTATACATATAATAAAGGCATGCTGACTGCTGATCCTTCTAGCATAAATATCCAAAGATGTTTTAAACTCTTATGGACTTAGAAGAAAATTTGATTATTTACTTGACTGTGCAAAGGCAAGGCTATTCACAAATGAATAGTGTAGGTTTTGGGTTACATAAGCATATTAAAATGTCCTTGTTGAACTATACTGTTCAGTTTTCAGTGGTATGTTACTACTATCTAATCAAATAGATTCAATGGTATTAGAACACTTGAATTCTTAAACTCAGTAACAATTGAAGGGTACAGGGAAAGAAGGATCATAGTCAATTTATTTTCAATATTTAATTAACAATGCCAAGAAGGTAATCACACACAAGCTATCGAACTGCAAAACCAGATAATGCTAAAATATAATAATTTACACACAAGACTCAAATACAAATTACTACGGCTGTAAGAAATAAAGGAATGAAGAAAAACATTTATTCAAATATCTCCAAACTAATAATGTTTGACAGTGATCCTTTTTCCCCTGTACCCTTCAATTTACAGTAACAAAGTTTTTTTTTTAAATTAAGTACTCTCAAAATTAACTCCAAATCTTTATTCTAGGGTCCAGATGGAAAGATGGGCATTCCTCAGAAGGCTATTGACTCCGTGAACGCCAACAAGATCGGTCTTAAGGGTCCTCTGATGACCCCGATCGGTAAGGGCTACCGTTCCCTTAACTTGGCTCTGCGTAAGGAGTTCGACTTGTACGCTAATGTCAGGCCTTGCAAGAGTATGGAAGGGTAAGCATTTATTTTTTGTTTAATAGCATTTAACTGAGCATATTTGTGATGTATAGATGCCAGCACCCAAAGCTACCACTATCTTTATTTTATTTTATTTATTAGGAAAAACAAACAATTACACACTATAAATGGTTAACAAATAATTGGTATGAGACTGCGTCAGTCAGCAACTAACTACGTTATCCACATCTTATTTAATTAATATTGGAAGATACATGCACGAGTACAATAAGCCTTAGCTTTAGTACTAATACTATACAGGGTGGAATCGTTAAGTGTCAACAGGCGATTATTCGGTCAGTTTGGGAAATATTTCAGAACTTATGGCTAATATCAAAACTAGGCCGCCTAGTAACTAAAATAACAAATATTTTTTGGAAAAATAATCACCATATATCGAGAATTTTGATTTTACCTAATTCCGTACATTTAGTATGATATTTCTGTTCATCAGATATTCAAGAAGCTTATATTTTTTTGCATTTTATTTTCGAGCTAAATTGTTTACTGAATTACAGGATTAATAATAACTCAAAAAAAATGGATAATGTTTCTTTCTTGTACCTATTGACAAAGTTGGCAACATTTTTTTTTAGTCAATTTATTGATCTGGCTTAAAACGAAAAATAACGAGTTACTAAAAAAAAACAAAGGAATAAGCATTGAGACCCAATTAAAAAAAAAATTGTTCTTGTGGATTTTTTATTTAATTTATAAAAAAATACACGTAATGCCTTAAAGCGTAGGCAGAGGAATTCTGTTATACAGCCACAAGTTCGTCATGACGGTTTTTGGCGTCATGTAAGAAGGAGCATTGTCATTGAACTATTAGTATTTTTATTAGTTTAACAAACTGGTTGCAATATTACTATTATTTATTAGACATGAAAATAATAGGCTATCGCATTACGTAGACAATCTGGAACTACAAAAGCTGTCTGTTTTCTGTTCGAAATCCTGGGTGAGATTTAGGTAGTGCTCGGGAATCTGGTGATATGAAGCTTTATTACACAGATGACTAAGATAGACCGAAGTCGAATAAGGCTAACTCCGCCGCCATATTAACAGTAAGGAAGAGAGAAATTACGTAGGTATGATCAGTTGAAAGAAATTCTCATACTAAATGTATGGAGGGAACGAAAGACAACATTTTCAATATCTGGCTATCTTTTTCCCGAAGTTATTTATATTATTTTACTCTCCATGTAGCCCAGTTTTGCTAATAGCCTTAACTTTTTAAATATCGCTTAAGTTGACGGAAAAATCGTCTGTTGACACTTAACGATTCCACCCTGTACAAGGTTAGTCAGAAAGGGGGTACTAATCCGAAAGGGTGTTAAAGTACCCACAATAATGGACAACTTTTGTTCTACAACTTTCCCCAAAAATCAATTAATTTAGAGAAATAGCTGTTCAAAGATTTCACTAAAAATACGCTACAACAACCCTATCATCAGCTGTGTTTACATCTTAGGTCATATTTCGGGTCACGAAACAGTATAGGTACAAATAAAAATGGCCGACTTTTCCCCTCGCAATTGCAACTTTGTAAGATTACCTTACAAAGTTGCAATTTAAACGAACAAAAAAATTGCGCAGACACGACAGTTCGCAATAGTATTGTACCTAATAATGCTCTGCATCTCAGAGTGTTTTGTGTTAGCGCTGTTAGACTAATATTTTATCGGCTTATTAAACGGCCTTTCGAATGGTGGCCGTCACGAATCGGGATGCGCAATAAATCTGCGCGTGTGACACCCGTCCCGAAACGGGACGATGAGTCATCGTCGCGTTCCAAATAAAAACAAAAAATATATATATATTTGTAACATTCAATGTCTATATTCAATATGCGCGGGAAAGAATAGGCTATTATACAAGCCAAACTTATGGAATTACCCCGAAGGAATTTTTGGAACGGTCGCCAGTTGAAGTTCGGCCAAGTGACGCGAACTATTGTTCCAAGTGGGTGCGTAAACAATAATTGTTTTCGGTGTGTTCCGCAATATAATACAAGTGTTTGTGAATTTTTAACAATGCCTGGGTAAGTAATCTACCGGTAAATACTTTCTGTTTGTGTTTCTGAGTGAGTTTAAATTTAAAATTTAATCGGAATTATAATCGCTGTGCTCACGGCCGCCATAACAAAAACTTTCCTGCATGATTTTACCACAAAAATGTATGGAAACTATCTATTTCCTATATTCAATCCGTGTTAAATATCATAATTATTTTTCTACTACACTCCAATTGATAGTATCGGTGCATAAATCAAATAATTTCATTAAATACGTAATAAATACAATAGCGTCCAAAATCGGGATCCGTGTCAGTGGTGCATTTATGACGCGCTAGCGAATAGCGAAGCTAATAATAGCGAAGTGGGCGGGGCCTCGCCATGCGTATTGCGCGTTCGATTGGTTTTATTTATGTTTTGAATATTATATTTTGTGCGTATTTTAAGATATTTGTAAGCTTATTTCTAATTGTTTTTGTACGGCAAGTACTTATTGTATTTTATGTATTTTAAAGCAAATATTATGTACCTACTATTTGTAAAAAAAAAGAGTTAATGTAAAATCGGCATACTTTTCGTTTTAAAAGTATAGTATTGAAGTTAGTAATTTGAGGGCCGATCTCAAGTGGGTTTCTTTATTTGCTTCGTACTCTAAAATGAACAAAGAACAAACATCTGTTGTTTATAATAAAAAGAGTCCATGACCCGAGCTAAACAAAAACACATAAATCAAGTCATTTGAGCCCGCCATGCATCAACAAAGCCACTTGAAAATCTTAAGTTTTTTTAGGGTCGCGCGCACGTGTGTGAAATTGCTCGCTGATTTATAATAGCCTTGGTGTTAAAAATATGTTTGGAAACATGTGGATTAAAAATTATATATTATAAATATAACATTTAAATATAAAATAAAACAAAAACTGTGCATAAAATTGTTACAATTTTATTAATAAACCATATTTTATTCAATTTTATCGCAATTTTTACTTTTCTCTTCATTTCCAGCATGTTTATCAAGAGGTATTTAAGAAACTTTTAAATATTTACATATTAATCTATAGAAAATTTTATGGAGAATCCAAATATATACACATCTTAATAGGTATTCATACAAAATCATCGAGAAATCTGCGAAAGAATGCATCTGTTCCTACCGCGCGGGGAAGGCGGGTTGGGGGGTTGACGGCAACGATAGGAGGCCCCGCGCAGGTAGTAACAGCAGAGAGGTTATTAACAACTGACTAACCTGAAATTAAGGTTCCCTGTACCTACTTACTTAGAATATCTGTAATAACAGATGAAGAACCGTCAACTTGTCTATCAAAGGCTTGGATCACAAAAGCACGTAATTATTATTATGCTCTATTCTACATTAACAACTATTCCGATGCATCAGCAGCCAGTACAATAAGTAAGTTAATATCACAAACAATCCGAACAAAACAAACCTTCAAAATTGACCAATAATCTTACCGCACGATGTCGCTTCTGCAATACGTGGTCTGTAACGCCGACAAAGAGACGCCGCGGCGCCAGCGGCAAATTCAACTAGACTCTTTGTTCCGGCCGCTTGCCGCTTTAGTGTTGTGCAAAACTCAATTTCATAATTTTTTTTGGGAATGCGTACATGTTACGTACGTAGACCTGTCTGTCAGTCATTTAGTAAGACTAACAAATTAATGATTATTATCGTACGTAATAAACGTGTGTGTAGGTACTAAGAAATGTACCTATGCACTATCTTTTGAAAGCGCATGAACTCGACGAGATAGATTTATCGATTTCCGTAATTGACCGTATTTCATAAGTTATTTTCCTTTTTGATAAAAACTTTGCGAGCATTTAAAGTTCCATCCTCTTAAACTTAAAATAAATCAGTTTTTTCAGCATGCTATTGCTAACCTAAGATCTTAGGCTTTAAATGTGTGTTCGAATCCCATAATAATGTGATGTAGTGATAGATCCCCGTGACAGAAAGACACAAAATTTATGGAATTTAAAAAAAGTTATTGAATTTGAATCCATTGTCAAATTCTCCGGAATATCGCGGGATTAAGTTTTTGGGATAACGTTGCACATCTCTAAAAGTGTTATAGCCTAAACATTTTATCCGATATTACTCGTATTATTGTAGGTAAGATTTCTTAGTCGCTTGCAACACTTCCCGGAATACAGTCGATAATTTTGATTGTTTACGCGAGTCGTGTTTTAATTTTTGTTGTTTTTACACGGAGGTTGACGGAGTACCAAATGAGGAGTGTTATAACATGGTGATGTGTAACGATAGTTGTGATGCCGTGCTCTCAACAGGCCATGAATTGTCCGGCAAAGGTTTTCGGTCTAGTATTCGAGGATTGTGTTGTGATCCAGCTAGTACAGCGGCGCGGCGCCGGCGCTTCGCTTCTTTTCGCTCGCAGCCCTAGAGCGTACTGGGATCAGCAGTTCCCCATGCAGATCGGACGTGGCGTTCCTGTAGCCTGGCCTCCTCGCTCACCAGACCTGATTCCGCTGGACTTATTGTGGGGTCACATGAAGTGTATGGGTTACGCTGCGGACTACAGCAATGAAAACAAGATGGGGTAAAGAGTAACATCTGCGTTTGAGAGCATGAACGACAATCCGCAGATGGATGTTACGTAATGCGATCGCATCCGTCCGTAGGTACCTACATCGCCACGCGTCTTTGTGCATCACGCGATAAGGGCGGCAGATTGATCCTATTTTGTTTGTGATAACCAATAGTGCTTCTTGTGTTCCAATTGGAAATGAACCCTTTTCGTAGTGTCCGTGGTGATAGATTCATTTGTAGGTAACGTAAGTTCATAAAACTAACAACCGAAAGTGCTTGTTCCATTCGGAATTGAACCCTTCTTGTAGTGTCCGTGGTGATACGGGGGATACATCCATGCGTAGGTAGGTTAGGTACCTACGTACTTACATAAAACATTAATGACCAAAAGTGTTTCTTGTGTTTCAATTTAAAATTAAGACGACACGTGTGTAACATTCTCGTTGGCAGAGAAAGCGTCGACATCAGAAATGGTAAGTTTCTAGGTAATAATCATAATTATGTTCAAAAACTTCCGCTACACGCACACATACACAGTATCATAGTAACCTACGATTTCGGCGGCAGTCGTAGGTACGTAGGTACAGCTGGCGCTTTGTATTTTACCGCCCGCGCCGCACCGAACCGATAGGCTTATAACAAAATTAGGGTTGCGGAGTTTTTGAAATAAATAATATTTATTTACTTTTGTATGGAAATAAAAACATACGAATTAATTTTTTTTAACACATGCTATAAAACAGTCTTCAGTGATACTATAAGTGGCTTTCGGATTAGTACCCCCTTTCTGACTAACCTTGTATATAAATTAAAAGGGAGAAAATAAAAACAAAAGATCTACAGTTACAGAAATAAGTAGGTTAATCCTCAGTCTTTGATAGCTTTAAGTATATCACTTCGAAATCTATTAGCTGACAAAGAAAACAAATCCAAACCTGAGAATAGGGTGTTATAATTTTTCGCTAACCGACGCAAAACTATCTGTCAAATATCTTTAATAGATTTTCATCTTTGTCGGAAAATCATTAGGTTCAAGGTTGATTGGGAAAATTTGTCAGTTTCTGGTAGATGTGCTGGCGTCTGTATTTAAGTGATAATTTCACTATCACTTGCGGTAATGGTGAAGAAAAACTTTGTGAGTAAACTTCACACCTGAGAGTGCTCCAAACAGTTCTAGATGGTGTGTGTAGTTCGCCAAACCACACTAGGCCAGCGTGAAGGACTAAGGTCTAAATCCTTCTCATTCTGAGAAGAGCAGTAGTGGGACAGTAATGGGCTGATGATGATGATGATTTGTAATGTCCTTTGAAAAGGTAAAGGCTCATTTACACGAAGATATTTTCTCGAAGCGAGTCAAATCAAACCAAGTCAAATCAAAAAAAAATATTTCACATAAACCAATACAGGCGCTTATGAAAAGTCGAATTTAGGTGCACGGTTCCAATTAGTCGTTTCCTATGGAGAAGAGCCGGCAAGAAACTCCATGGTTACTCTTTTAAAAAAAGGATATCTTTAACAACTTCAGTAGATACAGTACTATGATTTAGGATAGGTATGAGAGAACAATGTAGTCTTGACCACAGACCTGTGAGTAATGTAATATAAAGTCTTGAGTCTGATGAGAGAGAGATGAGACTCCTCATGCTGTCTCTGTTTTCATTGTAGAAAAAGACAACGACAGAACGAGTCTCGCTTCGAGAAACTATCCTCGTGTAGATCGGTCTTAAGGCTCAGTTTACACTGCCGCGGAACGGAATGGAACGGAAGCGTCAATTTCTCATCGCGCGAGAACTCGCGAGAATGCTCGAGAATTCTTAATGTTTCGTAGACGCTTGACGTTGCACTGTGAACCTCCTTCGCGCCACTTCCCACGGATTCCATAGACGGCGCCGACAGTAGGTACGGGAATCGTCGAGAATGCGCGAGAATTCCCTGGAAGACGCGCGACCTCTTTTACGGCTCGTATCTACACTTGGGAGCAAAGAAATCGAGCCACTCCTTTTTTCACGTGTCCTGGTTATTAGTTTTGGTTTCATGGATTATACAAGGTTAGTCGGAAAGGGGGTACTAATCCGAAGCCCACTTATAGTATCGCTGATGACTGTTTGAAAGCAAGTGTTAAAATTTCAAAATTCGATATTTTTTTTTTCCAAATAAAATAATTTTTATTTTAGTTTTTTCAAAAATTCTTCATCCCTGCTTTAGTTACAAATTCAGAAAATGGTGCTTCTAATTCATGACCCCAAATATGACCTAAAATGTAAACACAGCTGATCCATAACTGGGGATAGATAGATTTTAGAGATTTTTGAACAACTGTTTCTCTTAAACTATTGACTTTTGGGAAAAGTTGTAGAACAAAAGTTACTCATTATTATGTGTACGTTAACATCCTTTCGGATTAGTACCCCCTTTCTGACTAACCTTGTATACCAAGTTGACAAAAAACTACCCTCATTGTAAAGGTTATCAAATAACCTTTTAGGCGATATATGTTTCGAATTGATCTGTTCCATAATAGGTACCAAAAATAATAGCTATTATACGCGAAAAATAGAAATAGCTCGATTTATTTGCTCCCAAGTATAGTTTGTACGTTACATTACAAAATTGACATATCGGGTTTAAGAAACTTTATTCTCATAAAGAATTACATTCACTTACATGAGAATACAACTAATATTACAATATTTGCCGAGCGGCGTATAGGAAAACAACAATACATTCAATGAACAAAATAAAAGTTAAACAAAAAATGAAAGAGGGTAAATGTGAATACTTTTATAATAATCAAGTTACCACGATCTTCTATCGCAAAAATGTACACAGATCGAGCGTAGCTAGATGTGGTACGAGTAGGTATGTGTTTGTTTTGGTGAGCGTAGTTTATAGTTGTGTTGACATATAACTCATTATACTATGTACAATTTCGTTACAAAAATTCACTTCCATTCCGTTCCGCGCCAATGTAAATTGAGCCTAAAGCTAAAGAGGTTTGTAGAGATTACAACAGTTTGTTCTTTAGCTTTTTATATTCGGAGTGACTAAAACAGGATAATTTGTAACAAAAATAACAGGTCCAAATGAAATAGGTATAAAGGTTGTTGTGTGCAATGCCTAAGTTCTGAGAATTGTAGCATTACTTGAGATACGTAGCTAATGCTAAGCCACGTGTCACGTGCGCCCCCCGCCCACCTTTAATCCACGTTTGGATATAAATAAACTGAGATAAGACCGTTTGTGAGACTTTCTATATACAAAGATAGGTCTTGGTGCATTAAGCAAAGCGAATTGAAACGGAGCTCAACTTAGATTGTAAATCGATAGATCGGCGCGGTGGCTATTCTGCCAATACAAATGAGATAAATACCTACAGTGTGTAAACGAATACCTACGTGTAATTCCTTCAACTACGTGATCTGCTGGTGACACAGATATACCATAAATTTAGAATAAACTAAAATAAAATAAAAATGGTTTTCTATTTCTGAGGCATTTTAGAGCCCCAAGTTAACTTACTGCAAAGAGCGATATCGCGCTAGTCGTGCCCGCCAGTTGTGTCGCCGTGCTTTCAATCATTTATGAGTGGTATCGAAATGTTAACAAAAATAAAAACATTAACAAAAAAAAAAAAAAATAGTTTTTTTTTATTTAGTCCTTATTAGGTGGTTTAGATACAATCCCCTACGGGGTTAATCTACACCAGTAGTTGTTCATGTGGTTTTAAGGAATTACACGAATTCGTTTACACTCTGTATAGTTCCTTAGTTGATAACATACACATTCTTCTTCTATCGTGTCAGCACGAGCTATAAGAAAATAGCTCATGCTGTGGCGAAAAGATTAGCCAGTCAGCAAGGTTGGTAGCGGGGCTGACTGCCCAGGGTGCGCCGGACGTACTGAAGTATCGTCACTCGTGGAGGCTCTTTTCATGCACCCCACATACACAGTTGAAGTAAATAAACACATTTTTAATAACAAAGCATTTATCTTTTTGTTCTTGTTTTGCATATATTTTAATCAACGTTTCCGGGAGCACGGTATCGTGTAAAAAGTGCATTCAACCAAAATATTGATAAACTTTGGAGTGGTGGAATCGTGTTAGACCTGGCACTATGTGGGTCAATGTTAATCACCTCTGATAACTTGTCTAGACGATATCTCAAGGTCCAAGCAATGATTGTGGGAATCGGTTTACATTTATAATTACTCACGTGTTGAGTTTCGTCCCCGTGACTAGGAATATTTTATATTCAATTTCATTTTATTACAAACTAGGTACACGACAGATGTTGTCCTGTCTTACAAAAAATCCTTAGGAAAGGGAACTTCCTGATTTTCCTGAATTTGCCGATTTTGCGGCAAATTTTAAATTTTTTTCTGTCTATAAAAACGGAATTCGTACTACTACGAACATTTAAAAACAAATAGCCAGGTCTGTCCAGCTGTTCTCAAGTGATGCGCCTACTAAGAAACAGCATTCAATTTTTTATTTATACTCTAAACATAGGCTTTTAACATGCTGCTTTCAAAGGTCAAGAATTTTTCAGATCCTTTTAAGTTGTTCAACTTGAGAAATAGGTTGATATGCACAGAGCTACTATCTGGAGGCACGGTAGTGCCCCAGCCAAATCGAACTCGCAAGACCAGAAAGGCGCTAACGTACCCTTACTCGAGGCGATTCAACTTATTTTTGAACTTCGGTCTAGATAACCTTGTCGGATTGAGCTATTTTTGATTTTAATAGGTACATTGTTTATAACTCTTTGGACAGTGCTCAAAAAGATTTACACCACACCTAGAGTACTTAAATAAAAATAGCCGCATTTTTTTCCGTATACGACAGTCCCCTCCCCCCCCTCTCCCCACCCCCCTTTTTTGTCGTGGTAAATTCCTCCTGGATAATGCCGGACTCTTACCGGCTAAAGACCTACTGTGTTCCTTCTCCTGATCCTTGGCCGGGGTCGCGGGATTCGCAGCTGCATGCACTGCAGACCTCGGACCGCCAGCCCCTGGCGGACCACTCCTTCTGTGGCCTTGTCCCACGTCCTCCTGAGAGGCGCGCACGGAACGCATGTGCGCTGCCTTCTTGGGCCTATTACTGGTCATGCGACGGGTTGTCCGGGCGTGGCGTTTGCCGGCCCTTGTCACCCCATAGTCACGCAATTGCTCTACAATGACAAATGGCAATTGCTTACAAAGTTCAGAACAAGAATGTTCTTTTTCTAAGCAGTTATCTATTGTTATACGCCTATAGTCTTTTGTCTCCCGCTTAATACGCAGGGAAGTGGAAACTAAGTTTCTTCCTACTCCTCCCTTTGTCTTTTCAGGGGGGTTACCGTGAACTGTTACGTTATGTATACCAGGAATGTTTTAATATTATTACGAGAGTGGGTAAGAGATGGCGCTAGAGAGCTGTCTAGCGCTGTCACTTTCCCACTCTCGTAATATTGAAACATTCCTGCTATAAAAGATCATGGTAACCCCCCAGATTAATTTCGTTACGGGTTCCAAGAAAGTTCAATCATTTCCTCGGGACGAGCCGATCTTCATTGCTTCGGCGTTTTAACTGGTTGGTCACCATTGTAGATTGTGGGTTACAAGAATGGCAGTGTTGATTCCAAAAGAGATCCCTTACTGGGATTTATAGCTCGTATGCAATCTTGTATTGTTAAAATTGGCCTGCTGCCAGGATGTGCCTCGGACGTTCACCTCCCGATCGATCGGCGCCATGTCACTCTGCTTATGCGTTTCCTAGTAATGTATATCAATACATATAATAGGTCCACTCCCATTTTAATCTTTGTTTCCATACCGGCACTTTTCCCTTGTACTTTAAGAAAGCCATCATACACCCAATTCACAAAACTGGGAGTAAAAAACTCGTAAATAATTATCGACCTATTGCAGTATTACCTTCCATTTCTAAAGTTCTTGAAAGGTTAATCAACAAAAGACTTGTGTCTTATATGGAAGATAAAAAGCTTTTTTCTCCCAACCAATTCGGCTTTAGGCGTAGTAAATCTACTAGTGGTGCTGTACTTGATTTAATTGACTATGTTACAAAAAATATGGACAAGAAAAAGAAAGTATTGTCAATTTTTTTGGACCTAAAAAAGGCATTTGATACGGTTTCGATTCCTGACTTATTAATAAAGCTGGAGGAACTCGGGATTCGTGACCAATCACTTAACATCTTTAGAGACTACCTTCAAAACCGAACTCAGTGTGTAAAAATACAAAATTACCTCAGTAGAGAGGAACCAGTGACATTCGGCGTGCCACAAGGCAGTGTGATTGGCCCCACCCTTTTTCTGATTTACGTTAACCAGCTTTGTAATTTGAGTCTGGAAAGTGGAAAAATCGTGGCGTTTGCTGATGACACCGTCCTTACTTTCTCTGGTGACACCTGGGATGATACCTTCGATTCCGCACAAAAAGGATTAAATGGTGTTTTGCAGTGGCTCAAAAGACATATTCTCACAATTAATACTGACAAAACTAAAATTCTTACATACAGCTTACGAAAGTCCTCTCAACCTCTAAATTCGTACACTTTAATAGCACACTCATGTTTACTGTCTGGCACTGCGACTTGTACATGTCCAGAATTAGAACGCTGTCAAACCATCAAGTATCTCGGTGTAACTCTTGATGATGGCTTGAGCTTTGCATCTCATATAGAGTTACTGACAAAAAGAATCAGAAAGCTGATTTTTGTATTTAGTAGACTTCGCCATATCGCAGAACCCCAAATTATTAGGTGTACATATTTTGCTCTTTGTCAGTCTCTCTTATCGTACTGTATATGTGCTTGGGGTGGTGCACCCAAAACGGTACTCTTGAAGCTAGAACGAGCTCAGAGAGCCGTACTGAAGGTTAGTACCTTTCGGTCCATCCTGTTCCCAACTGAAGAACTTTATAGGAACTGTAAGGTTCTCACAGTCAGACAATTATTTGTATTGCATATACTACTATTTCAGCATCAAAGAACCCCCTATGAAATAATCACCACCAGACGTAAAGACAAGGTGTGTCAACCCTTCCGCTGTAAATACTCCTTTACAAGAAAATTTCCTTGTTTTCAAGGTCCTCATCTCTACAATACTGTTAATAAAATACTGGACTTTTACTCACTCCCTATAATTTCTTTGAAAAAGAAACTAAATACTTGGCTACAAACACTTAATTACAACAACACTGAAAGCTTACTGTCAACTCAGTACAGCTCCCGTTAAACCCCATCTATCATTTGCCCAACGCTCTCTACCATCACTCACAAGTATAGAGAAAACACACACAAATACACACACACACACACACACACACACACACACACACACACACACACACACACTATACACTACACTATCACAGACACATCCATCCACACGCACTACTTCACTCTTAAGTATCTCGTTTTGTTTATTATTTTTTTTTTTCTAAATAGTTTATTTGTAAGTTTACATATTCCATATAAAGAACCATTTGTAAAATTAGAAAATGGCAGGTATGTACCTAAATGCATTTAAGATGGATCCAATAAGGGTTGGGCCCAGCATCCTTAACACAAGTTGTCTTGGCAACTTAGCAAGGGTGCTGGTGTCGTCACGTTATTGTATATTTACCGTAAACTGTATGTATCACTATGTATTTAATGTAAAATGTATAACTTGTTGCAAATAAATTATTATTATTAAAAAAAAAAAAAAAAAAAAAAATCAGATAGGGCTAATAACATCGTTGTTCGACATTGAAGGTAGGTGTGACTTGCACCTGTCTTCGCCAAAGAGTTAGCCGGAAATGTGGGTACCATTGTACACTACATCCAGGGTAAGCGCGGTGAATTTATTGAAATTTACCGGGCACTTTAGTTGACACTGTCAACTTTTAAAAATATTTGAAACTTTAGTAATTTGAAATTTTGTAATTTGTATTTGAAACTTTTGTAAACTCCATAGTTTAGTGCCAGTTCTTCTGCATAGGAATCTACACTTTCGAACTCGGCAATAACTTCTTTTTTTTTATCGACAGTTCAAACTGCCTGTAGGTCTAATTGAAATAAATACTTTGACTTTAGAATAAGCCTTTATAAGTTGCTAGCTCAGTCCACTATCAAAATTGTGCAATAGTGATACTTTCCGATTGTGTCATTACAAAACTCCAAGATAAGTGGATAAGTATAATGTAATCGATCAAACGTATTAAATACAATGCCCAAGGAATTTAGTAGTAATTCAAGATTAACATCACTATCGAATGCAATCTGCACTTTCAACTTATCTAGACGTTACGAATTGATTTAAATCACATGAGAGGTGTTACGATAAAAATATCTACGATTTATTGCTGTGTTTCATATCATATGAAATTGCCTATTTGATTTAAAGAGTGTCCAATATTTACCGCTTGCAACAACGTCGAATTCACAGTCACTTAGTCATCTCTTCCGCTGTCAATTCCATGTATTGATCCAGTCACCGAAAAATAAATAAACAACATAATCATAAACATGCCTAATAAACGCAGCTGCGGCATTGACGAGTTACCACGGAGTACATTACATACCTTAGTAAAATCCTGTGCAAATGAACTACTTCTTTAACATACAAAATATTTATTTTTATTTTTCTAAACTTTGCCCCACACCAGGATTTCTCCTGTATCGTGGGTGCGTTTACAGACACAAATCTCACATACACAAACACCCAGACCCGAAACAACTATCTGTAGGCCATACAAATTTTTGTTCCGTGTGGGAATCGAACCCACTACCCGTGGCGCAGAAGCCAGTCGCTCAGCCACTGCACCAAACGTGTCGTCAATTAATCATTCATCTCTGAAAAAACTTGCAAGGTTGTAAAAAATTGCAATTTTAATCCTCAATGGATTTAACTTCGCGTTGCAGTAGCTTGGATTGGTTTTTGATGCAGCTGAAACTGTCGTCTTGTATTAATAGCACCGATCGAAGCTAAATATAAGCAGCCCAGACCGCGGCTGTGTCCCTTTAAAAAGTTTTTAATTTTCCGGTATTAAAAACCCCATGATCTTGTTCGGGTGTCGATCACCCATCCATTTGAAAAGCAGTGACATCCTATCGGTTCAACTTCAACTCTCATTTATTCAAAGTAATCTAGAATTACTTAGTTCTTTTTGAACGTCAATGTTAGATCGACAGCCCCAAAAACGCGCGCATTTCATCGCTTCCTAGTATTTATCCTGTGAAGAAGAAATGGCGGAACGAACTCCCCAGCAACACAGTTCTGTCTGTTAGGTGAATAATTTATCCGAGTCTAGTTTGCTCAAAGCTACTACAGTTTCCTATTCAAGTATTAGCTATTCGTAGGTAATGTGTTACGTAAATATTAAATACTAAAGAGGCGCCAACATGAGTTTTGTTTAACACCAATAAACTCTATGACAACACAGTTAGGCGCTAATTGATAGTAATGTTTAACTCACACATGAAAACAACTTGATCAAACGATTTTAGTTTTATGGTCATCTTGTTGTAATAAAGATTTGTGGGTTTGGATTTGAGTTTGTACACGTGATGTTTTATTAAAATAAACAGTGCGCATTGTCAATAGTATGGATCATCAATGTGTTTCTTTATTAATGTAATCTGTTGGCACTCAGGCCGACGCGACGGCCCGCCTATAAACACCTAGGTACAACCTAAAGAGAATTGCTGATGCGTTGCCAACCTTAGAGATAAAGTTAAAAAGTCTTATGTGCCTGTAATTTGTATATACAAGAGAGTTTTTTTTTTCCTGGTAATAATATTCCAAAGGAGATCATTAATTTTGGACTATATCTGAAAGTGGCCGGCCAAACAAAATTTTTTTTATGTCCCGTTAGCATGTGTTATTCTGTTCATTTGTTACTATGGGACCAAATCTGTAGGGTCATTCTCCGCCAAGTTACATAGGTTCGAAAAAATCAATTTTTCATACTGTTTAGATAAAGGCTTAACAGTGATGTAATAAACATTATTGACTTTTATACAGGGAAACATCATCATGAACATGTTGTATTAAGTCTCTGAAGTTTAAGCCCGTTGTACTACAGATACACGCGAAAAATATAACCTTGCCTTTGCTGTAGTGCAGTTGGATAAAAATAATGTAAAAACTATTCTTCGAACTCGTGTAACATAGCAGAGAACGATCCTTTCTACAGCTGATTGTCTTTTTAAACATTTTTATTTACCCAATGTTGTAACAAGTTTTAGGACACGGTATCCACCGCCAAAACCATTTAAATGAACTCAAAGCCACATTTTTAACGAATATAACTTAGTAGAATTGTCCAGGGGTGTTGTTATGTTACTTATATTAAAATAAAATTCTCTGCCGAACTTGTCCGTCTCATTGCTGTGCATCTTGATATTTTAGCAAAAGTGTAGTCGTGACCCCGTATATTTTACTAGAACAGGTTCAATGATATTTAAATTAAAAGGTTAATAGCTTATTGATAAAAAAAAAACTGGTTAAGTGAGGCACGTGCTGATAAAAAACCGGAATGTTCTGGCTTTATTTTTTTTCGTGTAGTAATTGTTATGATATAGATTTACAATGCAATCGGCTATTATTGCAATCATTGCATGTTGATGACACGTCTAGATTGGATATTATTGCACGATTGCATTTGAGGATAAAAAAAACTTTAATTGACACACTTTATTAGCATATATCTATAAAATCAAAAGCAGTCGGATGTGACGGAGTAAGCAGAACGATGATATCGCTGATTACTGATAATATTATTTCTATTTTCACCCACATCATTAATTTTTCTCTTTTCACTGGGGTTTACCCTACATTGTGGCGTAAGGCCTTTATTATCCCACTTCCCAAAATTTCTAACCCCAGTTTAGCTAATCACTTCAGGCCGATTTCCATTCTTCCGTTCCAGTCCAAGGTCCTTGAAGCAGTAGTGCACAAACAAATTTCCTCCTACATTTTCAAAAATTGCCTTCTTTCCCAATTTCAATCGGGTTTTCGGCCTGGACACAGTACATCGACTGCACTGCTTAAAGTCACTGAAGACATAAGATCCGGCATGGAGGATTCGAAGTTAACGGTGCTAGTCTTGATTGATTTTTCTAATGCTTTTAACACCGTTGACCACGACATTCTCCTAGCCATCTTATCACAAATAGGGGTCTCGTCGTCTTCACGGGATTGGTTTTCATCATATCTTCGTGGTCGCCAACAGGCTGTACGAGTTGACCAGAAACTTTCTGACTGGTGTAACTTGGTAACTGGCGTACCACAAGGCGGTATACTCTCTCCTCTCTTATTTTCTTTATTTATAAATTCTATTACTAAAATTCTCAAATGCTCTTACCATCTGTATGCTGATGACCTGCAACTATACGCTCAAGCTGACATTACCGATTTAGATGCTTGCATTTCAAACCTCAATGCTGACCTATTTGCGATAGCAGAATGGTCTTGCAAGTTCGGTGTTGCCGTTAATGTCAGCAAATGTCAAGCTATCCTGTTGGGTAGTCCGTTTTACCTGAAAACCGTCAACACCTGCCACCTTATGCCGATTGTATTTAATAACGTAACTATCCCATTGGCGCCACACGTAAAGGATTTGGGCTTGCATATTGATAACAGCCTAAGTTGGAACAAACATGTAAACCAGATAAGTCAAAGCGTTACATCCATGCTGCGATCTCTCTATAGATTTAAACATTTCCTTCCTTCTAGCACTAAAACACTCCTGGTCCAGTCCCTTGTGCTTCCTGTGATTGATTATGCGGATGTTTGTTGCTCTGATCTTTCCCAAGACCTTCTAAACAAACTGGATCGACTTCTCAACAACTGTATTCGTTTCATTTTCGGGCTGCGAAAATATGACCACATTTCTTTTTACCGTTCTAAGCTTAAATGGCTTCCTATCCGTCAGAGAAGATCCCTCAGGTCTCTCTGCTCACTCTTCACTATTATGAACGATCCTTGTGCTCCAGATTATCTTAAAACTAATTTTCAACTTTTGGGTGGCTCTCACAGTCGTAGCCTTCGTGCCTCTGAAAATTTAATTCTGCTCATTCCATCTCACCGCACAGGTTTCATGTCCAATTCGTTCGCTGTCTCAGCAATCAAACTCTGGAACGCGCTTCCCCTCGACATGAAAAAAGCTCCGAGTAAATTCATATTCAAACGTAAAGTTCGGGAATATTATTTAAAATTGCTGCAAGCCTAGTCTGAAGTAACTGTCCATCATGGTTATAAATATGTATGTGTATTTATGTATGTATAAGTATAATATGTATGTTTATTATAAGCATATATATGTATGTAATGTATATACTGTGTTAGTATTATATTAGTCAATAATTTTTATTTAACTTTCCCATGTTTGTTTTAAACTCTTTTTTTGTACCACTTTCGAAGTGCTTTATTTTTGACCCAAAGGTTGACTGGTAGAGAATGCCTTATGGCATTAAGTCCGCCTTGTGTACCACCAATGTACATAAAGTTTAAATAAATAAATAAATTATCAATTAATACGTGAACAACCGTTGTCTGGTGTGGTGCCGGACGTAAAGAATAGCACTACCCCATCTCTTCCAGTGGGTGTCGTAAAAGGCGACTAAGGGATTCACTAGAGGATGGGCAGCAGCGTTCTCTGAGTACTTTAACAACCATACTGCGATCGCCAACCCGCCTGCCAAGCGTGGCGATTATGGCAACCCCTTCCCTTTTGGGGGAGGCCTATGTCAGCAGTGGACGTCTTTCAGTTGAATGATGATGACGTGAACAATGAAAATTGACATACTTTTTTTTGTATCACTACATAGTATAAAACAAAGTCGCTTCCCGCTGTCTGTCCCTATGTATGCTTAGATCTTTAAAACTACGCAACGGATTTTGATTCGTTTTTTTATTAATAGATAGAGTGATTCAAGAGAAAGGTTTATATGTATAATACATTGCACCAGGGCGAAGCCGGGCGGGTCGCTAGTTTATTATAAATGCAATTAAACTTTTATCATTCGAAAGGTACTGTGTCAAAGGGGTGCACAGCACAGCCAAAATACGTCCACTGCTGGACATTGGCCTCCACCAAAAGCGGGGGGCGGGGTGCCATAATAGCCACGCTTGGCAAGCGAGTTGGCGATCGCAGTATGTTTGTTAAAGTACTCGAGAACGCTGCTGCCCATCCTCTAGTGAATCGCTTAGTCGTCTTTTACGACACCCACGGAAAGAGATGGGGTAGTGCTATTCTTTACATCCGGCACCACACGGAATTTTTCTTTTAGCTTCTCAGAGCTAGTCAAACAGAAAAATGCCGACGCCATGTAGTCTTAAAAAAACATTACCTACATTGACTTGTAAAAGTGTCTGTAACAGATTTATTTACAGAAATTAAAATCATTTAATATTGTCCTTAAGGTTCAATTTACACCGCCGCGGAATGGAATGGAAGCGACGAAATTGTAAATAGCATAATGAACTTTATGTCAATTGTATAAAGTACAGACTAAATACGAGCCAAAAAAGGTTGCGAGGATTCCCCGGAAGACGCGCCTATGTTGAGCCTAAGTCGCCTCTCAACGTCCACAGGAAGAGATGGATTTAGGGTTGCCTTTTAGAAATTTGAAAAGTCCTGACAAAAAGCCTGACATTTCAATAAAAGTCCGGACATTTTTGTCACAAAATGCAAACATTGGGTATGTTAGCTTAGTTACAGTGGTATGGTAGGCATGAAAGCAGACGCTCGCGAGAGGAGGGAGGTTGCGCGGTGCGGATATCAGTTTTATTACTCGTATTCCATCTAAGCCAAAAAATCCGGACAAAGTAAAGAGCCGGACAAATTCCGGACAAAAGTCTAGAAGTCCGGACATGTCCGGACGGATGGTACCCTAGATGGATTTGACCCTAAAAAGACGTCACAGGGCCACAAAAAATTATTGCTAACTCAATTCCTTTTAAAATACAGTGCTAACAGGTAACTCTGCTAAAAGTGCCGGTCGTTAACCTTTGAACTAATGTTGAACCCACACGAATTAATTATAAGCTTAGCTTTGTAACAAAAATATATTAGTTACTTGATATACTTGTAGCTTATACCTACGTATTTAGGGATAAAAAAATATCCTAATGTGCTTATTAAGGAAACGTGCTACCTGTCAACAACGATATCATACCCTAAGGGGTATTTAACAACCTATCATTAATTTTTCATTAAGCTAATGTAATATAAACTTTTCAATGACAATATTATTGAACACTTAAATGCCATATTTGTAGGTCACATTTAGCCTGTCTGGCCAATAGTTACGGACTACATCAATGATGAAATGGACCAGAATCTTTTATACGCTGTGCCGGGAACTCTATAAATTTCTCCTATATCGTGCATGCGTTTACAATTACACATCTCACAGGCACAAACACCCAAATCAGGAACAACTATCTCTAGGCCAGTTCAGGCATTTTTTGGAAACATTTTGACAGATTACGTAAACGAAAATGCACTATTAAAGAACATTGCAAGTATCATGCACGTTTCTCGCTTCAAAAAAATGCCTGAATAATACTGTAGGCTAGACAAATATCTGATCCGTGCAAGGAATAGAACCCATGAGATCCTAGATCCGTAGCGCAGAAACCAATCTCTCAGCCACTTGGACAATCGTACCGTCTAAAGGTACTATTCCGAACCGAGTTGCCAACTGCAACTACCGACAGCACGTGCAGCAGCTAGAGGTGACGCCGGTGTGGCGAGTGTCGTGCGTGGTGCGAATTCATGCAGTCGCTGCACGTGCAGTCGGCAGTTGCTGTTGGCAGCTCAATTCGGAATAGTACCTTAAGTCTTGATGACGAATGACAGAGTAAAGAAGGCTCGTTCAGACGGAGATAGTTTCTCGTAGCGATTCTCGTGCTATCTCTGTTTTCATCGTAGAGAAAGACAAAGACAGTACGAATCTCGCTTCGAGAAACTATCCTCGTGTAAATCAGCGTTTAGAATCACGACATAGTATTAAAACCTCGAGCCCGGTAATTTTAAACACAATAGTTAAGACAATTAAGTGTCGTCTTGGGACGACGGGCGGTAAACAACCGGTTAAAAAAAAAAACTTTTTGGACTATTTTAGACTTCCTCGTTGGTCTAGTGGTCGCAAGCGTGACTGCTGAGCGTGAGGTCTTGGGTTCGATCCCCCAGGTCGGACAAAATGTAAGTAGCAGCTCGGAGTCTGGATTTGTGTCCGATCGATGGCAATTGGCTCGCCCCCTATTACGTGGGACTTTGGGTATACCTCTGCCCAATCCTTCGGGGAATACAAGCGTGATGTTATGTTATCTAAACTTTCTAACAAAGAACTATCTCTTCAATCTATTAACTCAGACCATTCCCTACGAAATAGGCCTATCATTGAAACCTTTATTTTATTACAATCTCAGTAAAAACGTTTATCGTGACGCGAGTTCCGGTTAACATCGCCAAGATAAAGACAACTTCGTTAGCACGTACCGATAAGGTTATCTTAACACTATCAGTCAATGTCAATGGCTGTGAATCTTGACGCCTGTACGCTGAGACAGATTGTACGTAATCATATCAGTTTTTGAGTACAAAAAATTGTCGGTCTTCGGTCAATGGCGTATTGTAATGTGGGAACAAAAATCTCTGTGAATAAGCTTTTTTTCTACAAGTATTTTAGATGTTGTTAAAATGCCAAAAAGCAGTGCAAGTTGGACCGAAACTTGAAACTAAAAGCATCCCCCAAAGAACTGTTATTTCTTCCAAACATATTTTTCTAGTAGTCTTCCACAAAGATATCGAAATGGCACCTTTTTAGGGTTCCGTACACAAAGGGTAAAACGGGATCCTATTACTAAGACTCCGCTGTTGGTCCGTCCCTCCATCCGTCCGTCTGTCTGTCTGTCACCAGGGTGCCTACTCCCTAAGTCCGTCAACGAAGTTAGTCGCCCGTCCGATAGTAGCCCGAAACGTAGGAGTGAACAAAACAAGTGTCAAGTTCACTTTTCGGACGGGCAAAAACACATCGGTAGTAGGGACAACTGTCAAATCGTGTTGTCATTCATTCTTAGTTCGGGCCCCGAAATAATCGTATGTCCGTAGCTGATAGGGAGTAGGACACGCTCGTAACTAAGGCCGAAACCACGGACTTCGTGCTTAGGGAGTAGACCCCCAGGCTGTATCTCATGAACCATGGTAGTTAGACAGTTGAAATTTCCACAGAAGATGTATTTCTGTTGCCGTTATTTATTATTTGGCTCGGTCGCGTCGGTCGCGTTTGACCCTCGTCGCAACTGATGGTAAGCGCAGACAGGGTATGGAGCACACGAATCCAATTAACAGGGCTATAGAGGGATTCCCCTATCCTGACTCTCACATGCACACGACAGAACGCAGTAAACTGCTTGACGCCGGACTTTAACGTGAAGGTGGTAGCTAGCTAGGCGGACCGTATAGATCCTACCACCAAGCGTGCTAGGTTTTGTATAATCTTACAACACGCGTCTATTCCCAGCGTGCGATTGTCCTAGGAGCGTTTTAAGGTGGATCCATACATTGCGAGGCATGCGCCGCGAGCGGCGCATAACGCATGCCTCGCAATGTTTGTACCTTCATATTCGTGGCGAGGCATATGCTACGCACGTGCGTGTGCGTAGCACATGCCTCGCCACAAACATGGAGACAGACAAACGAAGCATTTACTTCGCACGCGATGGCTTGACCCGAGCATACGTTGGTATATTTTTTCGACACGCACGCCTCAAGCAGAGGCATTCGTTGTGCGCCGTTCGTGGCGCATGCCTCGCAAAGTCTGGATTCACCTTTAGAATTACACGTAGCTGTCAGCACCGACGATTTTCCCTTATTACATACATATTGATCGATCAGCGCCGACACGTGGTCGGACCTTAATAGTACCTTAATTGTTCCTTATTCAATACGGAACTTTACAAATAATGTTGTCAATGATTCAGCAACAGTAATCTCAAGTTACGAGGTTATGAGACAAAACCGCGATCTCGTAATGTCGTTAGTTCAAGTACGCCGTTAGTACCTACAGCTTCAAACTGTGAAGGAAAACGGGACAGAACAATTTATTGAATAATTGTTATCTCTGCTGCGAGATTTCTTTTCAATTAGGCAGAACAAAAATAATATATGTTTTGTCTTAGATTAGATAATAGACTTTGCTCTGCAGCGGTATCAATTTCTAAGTATTTTCCTTATAGCTTCATTTGGAGAAAAAATCTGTAATCAGACACAGACAGAAATATGTCTGGTAATTAGCATTTACTAAAACTAAAGCCATTTTCCCTTCGATATATTTTATAACGAATATACCTGGTTACTGTTAAAAGCGAAAAAGCATGAACCTTCTTCTGAATAGTAATGAAGTCGTCTTTGTAAACGGCGGACAATCAGGAACTAATATGTTTGAGCGAAGGTCGCATGGGCGGAAAATGGCTTTAGTTTTAGTAAATGCTAATTACCAGACATGCAGACATATTCTGTCTGTGTCTGATTACAGACATTTTCTCCAAATGAAGCTACGTGGAAAATACTTGGAAACTGATACCGCTGCAGAGCAAAGTCTATTATCTAATCTAAGACAAAAAATAGATTTTAATATTTATAACCTATACCTACAATAAATATAATTATGATTTGCTTTGTTTTTTTTTTATAAATCTTTTTCAATTACACACACATACAATTAATACTGCTGACACTTTTACAAGTCAGTTTTATGTTTTTTTAAGACTAGATGGCACCGGCATTTCCTATCTGACTAGCTCTGAGAAGAAAAGCCGAAACAAACTCAGAAGTCAAGGTCTCTTTTAAAGTCCAGACATTGTACTATAAAAACTATGCCAGAGTAACATTGTAGGGCAACGTATGTATTGTATATTCGACAGAACTGCATCAAATATTTACTACTTCGTTATTGCACACAATATCCTCGTTAACTTAGGAATGAAAACGTAAGAAAATACAATTTAGCGTATTAATATCACTATTATAGGGCGTGGTCGAGGAAACACTTAAGTTTTCAGTGCATTCAATTAATCATCAATTGAATCCATTTAACTACAACTTTCTACACTGCAATGCAGCAATGGAACAAATCCTCAGTGAAGTTCCAACAGTGCGTAAGTCTTTTTGTGACAAAAACAGACAACACTGCGAAAGCCACAATATTACTTGAAATGAAAAAGATTATTAGGATTTTGAAAGGTTTATTAAATCATTAAAGAGTTTATTTGTAATGATAATTAAAAACAATATTGCGTTCAGAGTAGGTTACGCTCGTTTTAAATAGTTTTTTCACTCTCTTGTAAAGTAGCCTGACTTCCGCACTGTTAGAACTTCACTGTCGAAATAGTACAATGCAAATAAGTTTAATTAATTTGTCATCTTCGTCTCAGCGTTTAAGACTGGCCTGTTGCCAAGATACGCATGGCTAGGGGCAAATCGTGCGCTCTTTGGGGTGAACTATTATTGTTGCTAGCGACCGTTCAGGCTTTAAAGGGTATTTTTGTTAAATTCGATTTCACCCAACATCAATCGTTGGGCAGTAGCCCCCCCCCCATAAGACCCTCTCGGTTGGAGGATTCTCCCTTTTCGTTGGAAGAACAATATACCTCGTTCCTCCACAATACCAATTTAAGTCGTTTTGTTTGGTTATGATGACTTCTTACGGAGGAGCTGCCATCTGCTTTCGTTTTCTACAGAACCTTCCATTGTTGCTCTCCATTTATCCGTTCCTCTGTTACCAGTAGACGTGGAATGACCACTGTAGACAACGGTTTTGTTTACGGAAGAGTAGACAAAATGACAAATACACAATGTCATTTTGTCTATTTTTCAGTAGACAAAATCCTTGTCTAGGGTTGTCATGTTACGCCAGCTGGAACGAAAAATATATTACCAAAAAAAAACTAACCAAAAATATTTTTTGTTGCAGCATCAAAACCCTATACGATAATGTAGACGTAGTAACAATCAGAGAGAACACTGAAGGTGAGTACTCTGGCATTGAGCACGAGATCGTGGACGGAGTCGTGCAGTCCATCAAGCTGATCACTGAAGAGGCCTCCATGAGGGTCGCCGACTTCGCCTTCGTGTACGCAAAGGAGAACAAGAGGAAGAAGGTCACTGCTGTGCATAAAGCTAACATTATGTGAGTATTGAAGACCATATTATGTGGTCTGGTTTTGTGAATAATTTCAAATAGGTTAAGATACCAGCTTTGTTTCTTATGTGATAGTTTGCCAAACAGGTCGACGGCTCACCTGATAGAAAGTGGTTACCGCCTCCTAGAACCTACTAATTGATGGTGGATTGTTGATGCGTTGCTAACCTTAGATACAAGCTTGGGAAGTCATATGTGCCTGTAATATCACCATCACACCCTTCAAAACAACATAGACATAATGCTTGGCGGCAGAAATAAGTATAACTACCAATTTCGCCATTTTTACTACAAAGGGGCCGTTCAAGTATTACGTAAGCACTAGGGGGGGTGGGGGGTCTTTGTTTTGCTTATTTTTGATGACATGGGGGGTAGGGGAGTCTAGATGATGATTACGTCATCGGTAGTTATTTACTTTTTTACACGAATGGCAACCCTCACATTGTCTATGCTTGAAAAGTTTGTTATGTTCGTAAGATTATAATATTTTACTCCCTTCCTCTATGTTGAATACTGTATCAGTAAAATCTAATCTCTATCCTAAATCTATTTTCTTATTTTTAAAATGATAATTATAACATTATAATACAAAAAAATACATTTAAAATTGAAAAATGTTTACGTAAGCATGGGGGGAGGGGGTAAGAGCTTTGCTTACTTTTGCTGACAGGGGGGATGGGGGGGTAAATAATTGTAATAAATCTGCTTACGTAATATTTGAACGGCCCCAAATGTATGGGACCTTAGTAGCACACATTCAAAACCACCCTCCCTGGCAGTTGCCAGGTACCCAAGCCTTCTTTCACGGCCTCCACATTTTGCAGATGCAAGTTTATCATCCAAAAATCCCTAATTCATTTCCGATTATTTGCTTCAGCGTCATAAAGATGTTTTTAATGTCTTTCAAATCGCATAGATTCGGTGCCAATAAAGTCTTGCGATTGTGCGTCATTGAGTGCGGCGACTCCCTTATACGCAGTACAGTCTTAGGGTTGGACCTCATCTGGCAGCACGGAATCGCCTTTTTCCGTCGCCCTTTCTCTTTCTGTCGCTTAGAACTGCCATTGCCGGCCATTGCATTTTGTCCGTGATGCCGATCGCCTCGAGGATTCCGCCGCGTGCTATCGCATTATGCTTTCTGTCTCGGTCTAGCAAATGGCAGTTCTAAGCGACAGAAAGAGAAAAGGCGACGGAAAAAGGCGATTCCGTGCTGCCAGATGAGGTCCAACCCTTAGATTACACGTGCGTCTGTGGTATGACAGTAAATAAAAACGAGGTATCAGGGCATTGAATGCTTCTTTGCAATTGATGATTGCCTTCTTAGTTTTTGTAATCTGCATTGAAGACATAATTTGATACTTTGGAAGTCAAGTCAAAATGATCCAAGTAATATTTTTGGTAAAATTTAATGAACAGTTCGCTGCTTTGGCCGAATAATGACACAATTCAAAAAAGCTTATTTTTAGAGGAGAGCCTTTTAAAATTACTTTGCTGAAGAAAATGGCGCCAAAAATTAAAGAAATGACATTTTGTGGTGTCACTTCGTAATTCTTGATGATTTAAATGTGAGTTTTATTTGCAAAAAAGAGCTCTTTTGGATTTCGCTGTCTCCTTATCAAGTTTGAACATTTCTGATTGTATGGTTGTTCACGCAAAGCAGCGAGTTATTTTTGCCCTTTGGAAGTATGTTTAAATTCAATAACTTGATTTTAAAAATGTTACTTGGTTCACTTGGCTTCTAACTAAGGTATCCAGTTGTATATTAGCCACTTACATCTAATAAAATAAACATATTTTACGATTAAGAACCTTAACTCTAGTTACACATAGTCAAGTTTCCCTTGCAACTAATATTGTTTTCAGACATTATCAATCGTTTTTGTCATTCTGAAATAACATTAGTTTACATATTCTTCCCATTTCAGTATATCTACATAACTAAGCAAAATTAAAGTATTTTACCCGACTGCGTGATAGCAAAGACAGGGTTATGTTTTTACCTTGTAATTTCCACTCCATACAAAGAATGTTTCAAGTGCTACATACAATATACTTAATAGAAGGTCACGTTTCAGTCTATTGGCTAACGAAACGGTGTCGACTTACTCTTCACACATTGTGTTTAATTGTTTTAAATGTAACTCCCGTTAATGGTATTGCGTTTTATGATATTTATGATGGAAGACATCGCTTTGATGCAATACAAAAATGCAGACGGTGTATTATTAAATTATTATACAAGCTGTAAACGAATTCCTGCAATTCCTGAAAACCACATGATCTATTACTGGTATAGATTAAACCCGCACGGGATTTAGCTTGAAAAGAAATAAATTAAAAAAGTTTTCCTGCGCTTTGCTTCAGTTATCTTATCTAAACCACCTAATGTGGTTTCAATAAAAAAAAAGACTATTGCAAAACATATATATTATATGATAGAATATTTCGATGCCAGGCATAAATTAATGAAAGGGCGGCAACACAGCTGCCGGGCACCACTAGCGAGATATAGCTCCGTGTAGTCAGTTAACTTGGGGTGCTAAAATGACTCAGAAACAGAATATCTGGATATTTTATTTCTGAATCTGAAAAAATCCAATGCTTGGTCAATCAGTGTCAACAGTAAGTCACGCGGTTTGAAGGAATTACGAGTACCTACACGAATTCGTTTACATCCTGTGTTTACTTTTCTACAATAACTTACAGGTACTAAACAAGCATACAATAAAATCCTTGTTAAGCAGGCAGAACCCTTTATTCCTAACCTATTCTGCGGTGCACAAATTAAACTTAAAGCCTCGTCCCCACTAGGAACATTTGTAGAGCAACATGTGTCCCCGGAGACATCGGGCGATGTCGACCTACATCGCCCCACGTCGCCCGATGTCACCGGGGACACATGTCGCTCGACAAATGTTCCTAGTGGGGACGAGGCTTCTATCACTACTCTTCATCGACTGTGCGACAAGGAACAGTTTCAACAATGTCGCGGCGATGTCGTCCGACGTCGCCCGACATCGCCCGATGTCACCGGGGACACATGTCGCTCGACAAATGTTCCTAGTGGGGACGAGGCTTAATTTTACTTATTTAATGCCATCTTTTTCAATCTGATCAAATGAGAAAGAAACGGCTGTAATTAGGAGCTGTCAACCAATGTCAACTTTAGTTGAACTAAAAATTCTACACAAACTTAGACGTAAACAAAAAATAATGTTAACTCATTTGAAGGACATGCATATTTGTTTTGCTTGAGCATGTCCAGATTGATTGAAGATTTGACTTGGTGCACTTCCGCATCTAACGTGTAAAGCCGTTTGTACACGCTAAGAAAAGTCGCCGAGCCTATGCAAGAATTCGTGTCGTTTCTACACACGAACTGTGTACACTACTTCGGCACTGATCAAGAAAAAAATCTTGCCTGCACTAGACACGACGCGTGAACGTTGCTTCCGTGCGGTGGGGGGCGGGGTAGGGTAAGGTGGTTCAGGTAGTTTTTGTACGTTTGTTTGCGTGGACGTAGACGCACGACTGCCCGAAAACAATCTTAACGTTTACACGTTCCTATTTGTCTTGTCTGCAGTAGATACGAGAAGTTTTCGTGCCTAGATCCGACAAAACTCTTGTCGTGTACATGATAAATTGGTCCTATCTGCAGCAGACACGGTGAAATTTCTTAGCGTGTACAAGCGGCCTAAAGCTACATCATATTCGGACCCACCTTTAACTCTCGTGTGTTCATTCCAGGCGTATGTCGGACGGTCTGTTCCTGAGGTGTTGTCGTGACGTGGCCAACAAGCATCCCGACATTAAGTTCGAGGAGCGCTACCTCGACACCGTGTGTCTCAACATGGTGCAGGACCCCGCCAAGTTCGACGTGCTGGTCAGTTTAACTTATAACTTGGAAGCCAACTGATCTAAGTAACATTTTTGGTGAAATTGAGTGTTATTTGTAGACTTTATGGACCTAAGTTAAGGGCAAATAAAAAAAAAAACTTGGCTTCCAGAGTATCCAAATATTATAGTCCCTCATACTTCTTGAACGCTCTGAACTCGTCGCGTGTCTGCGCTGGATCAATGATTTAGGTGTGCTCGGGATTCTGGAGCCAGTGTGCTGAATTACCCGAATACCTTCCTAGTTGACCAAAGCACATGTGTGTTAATGTGGTAAATCTGTACTACCTCTCGCCTGCCTTGATTAGTTCGGACCGACCAAGAAGTTTGGCGCAGTTTGTACAATATTATCGGACTAGTGTTCTCCTCGACATTATTCAAAGATTACCCCTGAGCTCACCCATATTGTAGGCAACGGAACGGCCCAACACAACGCCACCAACAGTAGGACATTGTGAGTGAGCAGCTAGAACTGCCAGACACCATTTAGTCAGTTTACATAACGTTCAAAGCTAATACAGTCTTGGGCCACGGCACAGTAGACATATAAGCTAAGGCAGTACCTCAACTTACTATAATCTCAAGAATTGAAACACTCACACAGACACACACTGTATACAGAGTAGTTTTTTGTTTTTGTACGGAACTGCGTCCCGAAAATACCTTATTTGTCTTGTTGCAGTGCGTGTCTGTGTGAGTGTGTCAAATAAAACGATTGTAGGTAGTTGAAGTACTGCTTTAGCTTATATGTCTACTGTGGCCACGGCTTAGTCTTTATTACTTATCCAGCAACGTTTGAGTAATTTGTCCTAGAACCCTGGAGTGGAATTGCACTAAAAAAATCGTTGCCAAGTCGCAAACGAACCACAACGATTCGATTTCGTTCCGGTTGCGATTGACCAACTTTACTGGTAGTAGTATTGGCTCTGCTTTCGAGTTTTCTGCTTCTTCTCATACATTTTTCGCAACTTCCAGGTGATGCCCAACTTGTACGGTGACATCATGTCTGACTTGTGTTCGGGTTTGGTCGGAGGACTGGGTCTCACGCCTTCGGGTAACATCGGCAAGAATGGCGCGCTATTTGAGTCCGTAAGTATTACGAAAAAGTTTTACCCGTGTAAAATATATATACCGCGATGTTCACTGGAGAAGATTGAAAAGATATGTGTATTCTGTCGAGGACTGAAGGCTGAAGATATAAGCTGCAGTTCATCGCTTATTTTGTGTGATAGCTGAAGCTACAGAAAGATAGATCTTTGATAGATTGGCTGGTGAACCTTCAGCAGGCTTACTCCCGACAGGATCGAGTTTTGAATCGAGTCGACTTAGTGTCAATTCTTACTCTTGAAATCGACAAAACTGCACGACCGTGCTGAGGTTTGATTTAAAACTAACAAATATCAAAAATAGTCGTTAATTTTTATTGGAGCCGGTGCACAGTTGTGCGCTTTGATCGATTTCAAGAGTAAGAATTGACACTAAGTCGACTCGATTCAAAGCTCGATCCTGTCGGGAGTAAGGGCCCAGGTCTCGCCAATAACTGCCCAGTTACGTAGAAAGGGTCCGGAAGGACTAACAAGAGTACAATAATAGATATAATAGAGAGAAAAAAAATATAGTAAAAGAACGTTTTGTTGCTCAAAGTCTATCATATCACGTACAGCCGCCGACTCGAAATGTTTATCACATTTCAAATTCGATTCCTTGACACACTGTGCGCAATAAGGTTCAAGATGTCATCATCTTTGCGAGCGACCGAGTGACCTTATGAAAAAGTAATGTGCAAGCAATTATAGACCTTAGGATAGTAAACATTTTATTCCGCGACCGTACAAGTCAAATATCGTAGAAGACATTGGTTCTATCTTCTGGATAGATGATCTATGAACGTATAAAAGAAGTTCTCTCGAATACGTTTCGCCAAAACAGCCATTTTTAAAAATTTGATTGTTGTGCTTGTAACGCGCGACTTAATTGTTTTTGTATTTCCTTATATTATGGTAAATAGGTTAGCTCAAAAACTCTTGCAAAAAGAAAAGGAACGAACATTGCACACATTTGCTTGAAGTACCAACTTGAAATGTAATCATAAATACGATTATGATACGGTTTTCTTTGTTGACCCAAATAGTTGCAACTATGTGCAAGTTTCAAGTCCCTATTATCTAATTTAATTCAATAACTACAAGACTTGGACGACCTTGCCAGCGCAATAAGGATTCGTTCGGCCCTTTGCGTAAAAATACTTAAAAAACAATCTGTAAGATCAGCCTATCGCTGCATTGATTATTGTAACTCATATAATAATTGTCAATCAATCGTTTGAATAGTATTGCGTACCTACGGTTATTTACCTACTTGATAAAATAAATATATCATGTTTTGCATATGAACATGACAATTTAACAATTACAGCTGTTTAAACAATCAGTCAAATTGTTTAAAATATTGCCAAATATTCTAGTGAAGTGATAAAATTAAATAAATTCTGTACTAAAAACCCTGTCCAACCTATAAATATTTTAATAAACACAAAAAAATATGCAAAAATCTAAAATGATTAAAGAAGAAGGATTAAAATTCACCCACGTCCTACAGCAAAGAGATAATCTCAAAAAAAAAAAAGATGGGTTTAAAAAGATGGCATAGTTCCAAACTCCATCCTGTCTTTGTAACAAGGAGACAATACTTTTTTTTCGATTATTTTAATTTCATAAAAAATAATCATGACCACATATCGAAACTGCATCCGACCTTCACGGATCGCACAAGGTTTTTATTTACAAATTTTATCAGTTATTAAAAAAAAAAACGATTTTTAGTGATTTTGCCAATGAATAAAAACGTCTTTGGAAAGATAAGTTGTTTCAAATTATTGAGTTTGAACTACTAACAGGTGTGGGTTCCATGTTACAAAAAATATTTTTTGATCTGGCAATAACCGCATGACGATTGAAAAATTGAACCGTTAAATATATGTTTTGTGTAACCTGTTATGATATGTTGACTAATATAATGTGAATGTCTTATGATTGTCAATAAAATATATACAATACTTCTTCACTATACGTGCATTGTTTATGTGTAAGGCATTAAATGCATGCATGCCTGGATATTATTAATAATTTGGAAGCTCTTTTTCGAACTCTATTACTATTTTTTTTTAAGGATAAATGATATTTATTTCTGTAACTAAATCTGTTACAGACACGATTACAAGTCAATGTTACAGACATTTAAAACTCATTGTTACAGACACTTACAAGTCAATGTTACAGACAGTTTTACAAGTAAATTATTCAGACACTTTACAGGTCAATCTTACAGACACTTTTAAAAGTCAAAAGACACTTTTACAAGTCAATGTTACAGACACTTTACAAGTCAATCTTACAGACACTTTTACAAGTCAATCTTACAGACACTTTTAAAAGTCAAAAGACACTTTTACAAGTCAATGTTACAGACACTTTTACAAGTCAATGTTATAGGCACTTTTACAAGTCAATCTTACAGACACTTTTAAAAGTCAAAAGACACTTTTACAAGTCACTTTTACAGAGAATTATAGATAGTTCAATCCGCGAAGACGCGCCCCAATCTTTGTCTAAATCGCTACAGTGCAAAATAGTGCATTATAAATTGCTATTGTGTTAGTTGTATCGCCACACTATAGTTAGATGAGTGCGTACACACACTAATACAAGATATTAATAAGAGATGTGTGCATACGCAGCACGCAGCTACCGACCTCGAACAGGAGTGGGGCGCGTCTTCGTAGATTGAACGCACTGTACTTGAAGACTAAACTAAAAAAGCTTTCAAATATTTCCTAAAATGTCTTATATTAACGTAAAGAATGCGACCAGTCTATCCTATCTAATCATTTTATTGACTAACTGCCAATCATTCGTAATAACTTATAATTTTACGTGAGTTAATTTAGAGCCGATTTTTCAATATTCAGATAACTTTTATTTATGGAATAAGTTTGTCGTTTTGACAACTTCTGTGTGGGGCAACGTTTTTATTCTGTGTGTATGAACAATATGTCAAAATGACAAATTTTATGCTGAGGTAAAGTTGTTTGACGATTGAAAAATCGGTCCTTAATGAAACGTAAAATATGATTGAATTCAAACATCATTGTTCTTATTTATTAGTTATATTCTTATAACAATAATGATGAGAATTAATGGTGTGCGAATGGTGCAAGTTCGAAAGAACTTATCAATATGTTATGTATTTAACAACTCAAATAAGAACTTAAATGTTGGAGAAAGTTTGGGAAACTTTATTTACATCCATAACTAATGTTTGCTTACGCGATTATTTACGCACAATATATAAAAGTCGTGGAATGTACTTATTTGTTTGCAACAATCCCAGTTCCTGAAACGCTGATCAATTTAATTCGTGTTTCGTGACCATTCCAGGGGTTTACCCCTGAAATGTCGGACGCACACACGGGTGTTCATAAGAAACTCGGACGCAATACAATATCCATTTCACGTAACCAGGACCTCAGACATTCCAGGGGTATGTCGCAGGCATTTTCTGTCCTTGTCACGCGAAACGGATATTGTATTGTGCCCGAGTTTCTTATGAACACCCGTGTGTGCGTCCGACATTTCAGGCCTTAAATGTCATGTCAACGAATGTGATTGGTTGATCAAAATACTAGCAGCCAATAACAGCACTTGACATGAGATTTGGTAGCTTATAAGGCTGGCGTTCATCAGCGTTAATTCTTTGGTTGAACAGCCGTTTACTCGAAAAATTTACTAGAATTTTAGGTAAACGATTGTTTAACCAAAAAAATTGTTTTGGTGAACACCAGCCTTCGTTAATTATTGCCTTGACCATTCTTTCAGTAACCGCGGTTTATTCAATTGTTTTAAAAAAACATGACAATTTATATAATATTTTGGGAATTGACAGAGTTATTGGATGTAGTTTCCTTGAGCGTGGCTTCTGGCTGCCTAGTTCATTAGCTGACTGCGCTAGCATCTAGAATGCCTACTATCCAGTGGCGTAGCATAGGGGGGGCGTCAGGGGCGGCAAAATTTCACAATAATTAATAATATCTTGTAAAAAATGTAACCATTTCATTTCACATTTTAGTCGTACTTAAGATTCTTTTTGTTTCCTTTTCAAAGCACAATAATGATGATTGTTCTAGTTGAAAATTTCTTTAGAATTACTGTATATTTCGATGCTTCCCACGTAAGTTGTTGTAAGCCACAAATTGCATTTTTGTGTTTTTCACGTAAAAGTGTGTAATTTTATGTAGGTATATTATCTGTTCCAAGTATAAAAATACCAAAAAACTATATAAGTATCTATATTTTTGATATTTGGAACAGATAAGTATAAAATTACATACGTGGGAGGCGTCGATTTTAGTCTTTTAAATTGAAATACCTAAATAAGGGGCTGGTGAAGTTTTCCTCTGCCCTTGGCGGCTGAAACCCACGCTACGCCACTGCTACTATCTCTCATAGAAATACATCCCATATTAACGTAAATAACTATGCAAATGAACATGAATGTTTCTTACAACTAACGAGTTGGTAACAAAACTCTTAATTCTATTCATGAAGCATCGTGAATAACTGTTTTATCTATTGTAGGTGCACGGTACAGCTCCGGCCATCGCGGGCAAGGACCTCGCCAACCCCACGGCGCTGCTGCTGTCGGGCGTCATGATGCTGCGCTACCTGCGCCTCCCCGAGCACGCCAACAACATAGAGAGAGCGTGCCATCGCGTGCTGCAGGAGGGGAACGTGCTCACACAGGACCTGGGCGGACAGGCCACTTGCTCCGCATTTACAGCTGAAATTATCAAGTATTTAGACGCACCCCAGTAATTATCAGCGAGGCCTGAAGTAGGTGCTTTATAATCATTGTTATTTTGATAGGGACTAGGTACAAACAAACTTAATTATTTCACTTGTCCCCTAATCCAGAAAGTTTTCGGGGTCGTCCATTAATCGTTTTAGCAACTTTGTAACTCTCTCCTCCCCCCTGGTGATACGTGTTGAGGTTTTAGACTAACCCCCCCTTCGTCCCCTACCCAAAATCACGTATATTTTTTGGTAAAAAACATCTTTAAAAAAATTCTGAATATTATCTTGAAATACAGGTATAATCTAATTTAATTCTGGAAAATTAAGCACTTTGATAAAAATGTCCAGACAGACAATAAGGTTGTAGATCAACGAAAAAAGAAATACACGTGAAATCTCTTGCTTTTGCAAAACCCTTCGATCCTCAATGGACGATCCATACCCCCAGTTTCTGAAAGGCTGATTAACACAATAATTAACTAATCAGCTGTCAAATCCCATGTCAAGTGCTATGATTGGTTGTTAGTATTTTGGTAGACCAATCAGATGGATTGACGTGAGATTTGACAGCAGATTAAATTGATTAGGCTTTAAAAAAGTGGGGGTTAAACAGTTATCGACCGATTTCGTTTGTTGTTATCCCATTTTCGTCTACGCTTCTCGTAACGAGAGTAAAAGAGAGAACAAAACGAATCGATCGACAACTGACGTATCGAATCGTTTTGAATCTGGTGGCTATGAGATTAATAAATGTAAAAATGTATTTTTATTTGTATACCAACGTTTTATTATGAACTTTCTGTGATTTTTTGTCCCAGTATTGTTGATTTATTAACCTTTTTTTTTTTCTATTTATTGTATTTTATGAAGTTTTCATAATTATTATACCTTTGCCTCAGGCATGTTGGGGTTTGTACGCTTTTAATTATGTTTTATAATATTACATGTAATTGTATTTTAGTCCTTACAAAATTATGACATCACAGTGATTGAAGCCCTAATGTTGTGAGAAAGGAGTTAGTTCAATTATAATAGATCAAATTGTTGACCTACTTAGTAGTAAAGTAGTTGGTTGACTGAAATACTGTGGGGCTGGCCGAGTAAACTTAAAATAGTATTTAATGAAGTATCGACAATTATGATCGCGTTGCTAGACCGCGATTTTACGGTATTCCAATACAACTTTCATGTAAACACATTTATCCGACTTTTATGCAGTCAGGGTGACAGGGACAGGGAGTCAGTCTTCTAATTTAAATAAAATGCCATGCAATTGTCATCCCACCGACACCCTATTGAGATTTCATTACGATTGTGACAGATTAGATATTCTGCTAAAATATTTTTTCTTCTATAAAAGAAATAATTCAATGGAAAGTCAGTGGAAAGCCACTGGTCTAAAAAAACCAACAGTATCGACAATAATCTCGATAGTTCGTTTCGATAGTGAAGCGTCCGTAAATTAAAAGACTTTGGCCCCAGGCGTAAGAAGCGAGATATGGCAAAAGCTATACTTATGATAAAAACTTAAACTGGTCTGTACTTTTCTTTCACCTTACACGTGGCAAAGGTTTTCACAGTGCAATAAATTAGTCAAATGACAACCCGAATAACATACTTAAGTACTATTAATTTATTAATTAGTGTAGTCTCTCGTGTCTCAGTCAGTCAACTAAACCGATGTGACTGCCAAAGAAGTAGTAAAACATTGTAGTTTATTTCACTATTTATGTACATTCCATTATGTAGAACATAGATCTGCATGTCTGCGTTACTTTTATATTTATTGATACATTATGTGGATAATATTTATTTTTGTATTATAAATTTCGTGACACAGATTCATATTTATAATTAATTACGGTTTACGTGACCTCGTCGTGTGTTCAGCTCATGATTAAGGGCTCCGTTTGGGTCCGAAACTAGTCGGGTAATCCCGAAAAAATAATGTGAATAAACCGTAACTAATTATAAATATGATTATTCCCTCAAGATGAGATCTTGCAGGGGAAATTACGTTTCTTTATCAGTGATTATATTATCATTCTTGCCAGTCAGGTGTGTGAAACTTCAAAAGTCTAAATATGCAAACTATTTTTTTTAATATTGGTCTCAATTAATTCGACTTATCTTTGCAAAGCAGGCATAAGCGATTGCCAATTTATCCAAACATTTATATTAAGGCTGTCTCGATTATGCGCGGCATTTGCTGAATACAAATGAAGCCCGCGCCGCAGTGACTGAAGTGCGCGGCATGTGTTCAGACGTACAGTACGTATAAAATAACTTTGACCCTCTGAAGTGAGGAACAGAATGCTGAAAGCCTGTTCCACAGCTTCAAAGTTATCTTACGCGTACCCGCGTAACCATACATCTCTGCGCGTTTACAAATTGTTGATACACAAGCGTTTTGTCACGATTGCTCTTCAAATAGATATGAGCTTATAACCACTTGAACGAAAAGAGGAAGCCGCTAAAAAAATATTGTCTTCATGATGACTCACGTTACACCTTGCCGTGTCAAGGCCGGTACCGGGCTGGAGCTCAGCGTCGCATATATTTTTTACCGAAGCTAGACCCCCGTCGTTCAGTCCTGGTCATTTAACATCAGTGACCAGCCCGGAAGTGATAGGGATCCTGCTTTGGTACAAAATATATGCGACGTTGAGCTCCGGCACGTAGTATGTATGTATGAGTATGTCTTAGTTGTGTACCTAATTCAACATAAAATCAAATTGTATAGACCCATCGAATAAAAGTAATCGAGAAATAGTCGAGGCATCAGTATTCGTGTTATATCCACATTAGTTATCTAATAAATATACATAAAGCCATAGCTTTTACGCGTAGTGTTAGTTAATTTTATGAACTCCAAGTTACCATTGCAGTTTATTTTGCAAACAGCATTTTAATAGTATTACTTACTTAGTTTTAATAAAATTTTCAAGCAGTTTGACGTATCCTTTTAATTTCGTTTAAAGCTGTCACGTTGACTGTACTTTTAAAGAAACTCGTCTCTTCGCTTTTTCAATGAGACTCGAGTTTTGCGTATTTGTAACTGTACGTGCAGTTTTAAACGGTTCGTTCAGGTTTTAAAAAAACACTTCTAATTTTGATTATAAATCACAGATACTTTAGTTCAAAATGGGATTTAAAGGGCACAGGGGTTAAAGCACTCAAGTATGGCAGTTTGCATTACACCCTTGTCTGCGTTAAAATCAAATTTAATTAAACTGGGCTGAAAATCAGTACTTTTTAAACGTCAAAATTTCAATACACAGCGCTCAAACTCGCCCACCCTTCACCGCTTCCTAGTGTGACCTACACTCGTAAAGTACAGCCGAAATATCTTGGCTGCCCTGACTTTCGTCCAGATAGTTTCGCAATAGATTTCTAGGAACAAAATGGCGTATATCCCCTTTAATATCGTTACAATTAACCATCAAATCATCTTAGGATCGGCAGTTTCTTAAGCAAAGTTAATTTTATAGCTTTTACAGTAACTGTTTCTATCCTGAGTACCTATACATAAGAGAAATTTCGGAAAACCTATGTTTAGGGCGGTCAAGATAAATCGCCCGTACTGTAGATGTCGCAAAACATAAAAATAGTATTTACGCAGATTCGATACAACATGAAGTTGCTTGGTTTAAAAAGAAAAGTCATAATCCAACAGTATTTAACTAGTGAAGTGATAATATTTTTAGTTATCTACGTTCCTTAGTTACTGTTTTAAAACAGTATGTTATGGCAATAATTTTAAGATTTACTTAATCTTTTAGCTAATGAAACTTTAAAAAAGCATTCACTATTTCCGTCATCACAATTAAATACAATACGCTTTTTAAATATTAATAAAATTGACCCACCGGCTTCGGAAACAGGGTCGAATCTACTGGTGGTCTGAGCTTTAGAGAGGAACCTCCTAACAGTGCGCACCAAATCTAGGAGTACTACTTTCTATATCCAGCTCGAGCCATTAGGCTAATTATCGGCACAACAACTGCTGAGAAACTATACAGCATGGCTGGGTAGTCACTTTACATCCGAAAACCATAAACTATGCTCAAAATTCTGTACAACTTTTACCACGGGCCAAAATACGAATTCGTCAAAATAATCAAGGTTGCTTAACAAAATACAAGGTTAGTCGGAAAGGGTGTACTAATCGGCGGGCCACTTAAAGTATCACTGAAGACTGTTTTAATATATTTAATATTTTTTTATTTCCATACAAAATGATTTATAATTATTTTAGTTTTTTCAAAAGTTCTTCATCCCTGCTTTAGATACGAATTCAGAAAATAGACCTTCTAATTCGTGAGCCCAAATATGACCTAAAATGTAAACACAGCTGATCATTTTAGCATATTTTTTTTGAGATCTTTGACTTTTATGGAAATTTGTAGAACAAAAGTTATTCATTATTATGGGGACTTACCCTTTCGGATTAGTACCCCCTTTCCGACTAACCTTGTATATGGAACACCTGATTTTTTTTCACGAATTCAGTTTTTCTCGTAGTATAAATCTACAGAATAATGAGCAGTTCATGGTTTTCCGATGTAGAATGACTATCTAGTCATGCTGTATTATCCCACATGTCGACAATCTCGGATCAACTTATTTAATTTGCTGTCTGGCGACTCACGAGATTCTCGTCATGTAGGATGGTAACACAAGAATCATGGCGTGGCGCTCTACTCGATCGTGTTGCCACTTATGATGATAGGCGGGATGGATCGGCCACGTAGGTACTTGTAGTACGGTACCTCGAGTCCACAAGGATGTATTTCAGAGCAAGTTGCTGGTAAATAACCCCGACCATAAACGTCTAAAAAAAGCGGCTTTGAAACTCTTTGCTTTGTCATACTTCTTTGAGGTCAGTTGTATTTTAGCCATTATTTATTTTGTGTGTGCGTGTGTCTAAATTTACAATTAAAAAGAAATTATTTATTTTATTCCTAGGTCGGATGAAATCTGACAATAAAACGTACAACTCCGCTAAAGTGGTTAAATAGTAGATGAAATGAAACAATAAAAACAATTATATTATACATTGAATGAACGTAATAATTAAATATTTTTTAGTGCTGTGAAAATATAATTTTTAAATTACCACGGGTGCTACTACAATGCTTAGATATGGATTATTCGAGTAATTCACACTATGCTACGCTTTTCAAAAGCTTTTACCAATTTGCTCACACTTATGGCTCATTTACACGAAGACAGGTAATTTGTGTGTAAACAATTCGGTCAGTGGTAAGTGTCAAGTTACCGAGCAAGTATGAATAAGGCAGACTGACTAAAATTCGTTATAAAATAAGTTATTATACGTTATTTTGCACTTATCAACTTGCTCCCATGTAAACGGTAGCTAATCAAAAGCTGTGTCTTAAAATTTACATTGCCTGGCTTCGTGTAAACTAGCTCTTTAGCTAAGTTACAATTTTCACTGCCTGTACTAATAAAAAAATATGAATATTATGTAATAATTTTCAAACGTAACCCGTGGTAACTGCACTTTCTTTACTGTTTGAGTAGAATTTATACCGTACTTAACAAATAACTATTGTATATTACGACAAAGTACATGAAATGCTGTGAAACCCGATGATTTTATTATTGTATTATTTTTAAGCGTAGAGTTTAGTTAATTTATGTAAATAAGTAGCCGAATAAATGCATTAACAGAAATGAAAAAGGTGGTTCATTTCCTTCTCTTGCAATAAATAGAGAGTACTTCAAATCGTTTAGGTTAAGAATGTCCAATTCGCTAAGAGACCAACAATTCCCAGAATTGCCATTTTACGAAAGGAAGTTAGAATGTCTTGCAGTGATAACGAAGACCCTAAACTTGTTCAGGCTCGATGCGCGGCCCATTTTTAGGCTCGTCAATAACATATTAGCATATATTATAGTGCGCGGGAAATAAGATGAGCCAAAAATTGATTTTAAACTATGTTTAGAGTCAATCAAACTGCGCGCACTATACCTTGATTTGTTAGCATGCAAGACGACGTGGCGACGCACACAATAATGTTACTTATAAAAAGCAGGGCTCAGCAGATCGCTGACTGTGGGAAATCATCTTTATGGGAATTACCTCCGGTTTCTGAATTGAGAATTCTAGGATAAGCATGGTACTTAAGTAACATTTGAGTACGGAGTTGTCAAAAAAATAACGGATTTCAAAGCATTTTTTGACAACTCCGTACTCAAATACTACTTAACTTATCGAGTACCTACTGTAATTATAGACACAATAGATAAAGAATGGCACTGACGATCCGGATCGTCGGTCGGGCCGCTAGCGGTTAAGTATTGCTTCTCCCGAATTCTCAATTCAGAAACCGGAGGTTAGACGTTATGGGAACCGAATCCTCAGTGGAATTGACATTCTGGGAATTAGCGTTCGGTAACCTTTGGACATTTTGAACCTAAACATTGTTGTCTAAAGAAAATTAAAGAACACAAGTAACTTATATTGTAATACTAATTTCAGTTATCGTTATATTAAAACAATTAAATGACTAACTCCAGGTGCACGGAACAGCCCCCGACATCGCCGGCAAGGACTTGGCGAACCCCACCGCCCTGCTTCTATCCGCCATCATGATGTTGCGACACCTGAAGCACCACGAGCACGCCGACCGCATCCAGAACGCCTGCTACGAGGTGCTCCGCGAGGGCAAGGCGCTCACCGGCGACCTGGGCGGCACCGGCAAGTGCAGCGACTTCACCAACGCCATCATTTCTAAACTTAATTAGGCTGTATGAACTCAGTTCCTTGCCCTCAGATAGGAATCTTTTAAAAAACATTGCTATGAGCATTGGCGTTAACATAAGGTCTAGAATACAATTCGATTGTATTTTGGAAAAAAAAAAACAGGAGCACCACCAAAGCTTACTGTATCCTTAGATAAGTAGTCGATTTCAACAAATAGTTTTACATACAGTATTGCTATGCAATCATAGTATTTATTTCGTTATTATTGAAAGCAATGTTACCAAACGTATAGGTATTGTAAATATATTTTTTATTATTATGTATGAAATATCCGGTAAATTAACTGTCAGGATATTTTAGAGTAGATGCTAAAAACGACATTAACATATTTATTTTGACGAATTAAATCTAATTAAATTTCGTCAACCGTCTTCATCAAAAGGTAAAAATAACACCGAAAAACCACTTCTAAAAATTAAAACTTGAAAATTTTTATTTTGGTTTTATTTATGAGAAAAAAACAGCAATTATTTTAAATAAACCCTTATGTATGAAAACGAAAAGGTGAACCTAAGTATTACAACTAAACTGATGCTGCTTCTCGCGCTGTTATTCTTCCCGAAATGGCTATAACACGACTATGGTCGACTTTTTACCGACTACCGACTAATTAGCACTAAGGTCGCGACTTCGCTTTCTGCCCAGCCTTTTCCCAACTGTGCTGGGGTCGGCTTTCAATCTAACCAGATTGCGGCTGAAAACCAGTATTTTACGCGAAGCAATTGCCATCAGACCTCCGCAACCCAGATTCTAGGCTATGCTGGGAGACAACACTAATCTCTCGGCAATGCCAATCTCCGAATGTTAGACCGGTTGTTGACCTTCGGGCTTCTGACTTCCTGTACCGACGGTCATAGGTATTTGTATGACACCCAAGACCAACGGTTTAACGTGCGAGGCACCCCACCACATCTCAATGTGTATCTACTGTCATCCACGGACTGCGGCATTATCGAAACGTTCACATTGCCGCTCGATAATCTTTCAGTGGGGGACACAGAAAATATTGCAGCATCAGCGCTCCGTCTTCACATTAGGTACACGAGAGTTTGGAATAAAAAAAAAACTAACAGGCGTGGTGAAAAATGCATGCATACCTACCTAATAGGTACTACATTTTATGTAGGCAATGGTATACCAATGGTAAATTAAAATGAGCGAGAGGCAGTATCTACGAGTCTATCGCGCTCACTGCCTCCTAAATACCTATGTGCAAAAAAAAATGACGGAAGCGCCACGAACTAGTACCTACGAGTTTGCAAATTCAGCGTAGCTTAGCAGAAAGCGAGCATCGACCAAAAATGCGTTTTGAGTTAGGGCCGTATGGTACTTACTAGCTGTATTTTTATACAATAATGTATACTGTACTTTTCATGTAAAAATATGTGTTTTCAATCATTGTTATACCTATATCTATACTAATATTATAAAGAGGTAGAATTTGTTTGTATTTAAGAGGTAATCTCCGAAACTACACATCCGATTTCAAAAATTATTTCACCAATAGGAAGCTACGTTATCCCTGAGTGCTATAATATTTCAGTATCAAAAAATTAGTTTTTTTTTTTATTATCAATTAACGCGAGCGAAGCCGCGGGCAAAAGCTAGTTGAATATAAAACAGTCAAAATACCTTAAAACGGCCATGTCTCAAAACGCGTTTTTCGTCGATGGTTGCTTTCTGCTAAACTAAGTAGGTACGCTCAATTACAAAAAGGACAATAATTTTCGTGAGCTCGCTGAACTGATTAACATATTCGTCTCTTCTTTTGTTCAGGGTGTGTAAGAGAGATAGTTTAGCTATCTAATGAAAACTAGTGCTGTTTTCGTAATTTGCAAACTCGAACTAGGGGTACAGAGCGACGGAACGTATTGATAAGTTTCCGGGTCTGACTTCCCTGCTGACTATCGTAGAAGCCAGCTGAACGTAACCGGGGTTAGAAGTATGAGCTGTAGGTAAGAAATAACCAAAGCGTGCTGACCTCTTAGGCTGTTCGCCCACTGTGTCGCATGTCGGAGCGACACGCGTCAGAAGATTTTATATTGTTTTCACGATAAGAAGATTAAAATGACACATGTCAATAGGAGTTGCTAGACATGTGACTGTAGTCGATTCAACTATCGATAAAATTTGTAAAATTTCAGCGAGAATTTGACAAATTATTGTAATGTGATTTTATGTACATTTCAAATACTTGTGATTTAAGTAATTAGGATTAAGTCAATTAGCATGCATATCTTCAACAATAGACGATTACGTGCTGATGTGATAATGAATCCAGCAGGTATGGGATGAGTGAAAATAAATGTTTATTTATTACCAAACCAATAATATAAGCCCAGTAGCCGGGTCGCGAAAAAGAGGTTTATCTTGCGAAAGGTTCGTCGGTCCTGAATTTTGGATGTGTTATGTTAGGCGTTTTTATGAAAAGCCCACAAACAGACACACAGACAGAGAGAGAAATAGACAGCCAAACAGAAAGACAGACATGGGCTTCAAACCTATAAAATACCTCTGATTTTGAGTCGGGAATGAAAAATGAGAATTTAATTTTCTACAAAATTGATGTGAAAAATTTTTGGCATAAAACCCCTACGGAGTTATTTAATAAAAACTCATTTTTGGGTTCTTTAATCCAAGATGGCAGAGCGCGCCGAGGTCACTCAAGGTACAAAATTTGTAATTTTTATAAGAACACATATCCATAACACGTACCCAAAATTTGGGACTGACCGACCTTTTGCAAGGCAACTGGGCTATAATGAGCCTTTTTTTAATTATTCAATCAACTGAGCCTATCGTCTATAATTATTACGATAGTCAAAATATTCATTCTGTTAATATAAGAAGAAGGGTCACGGCCCATAGGAAATTTACCCAGGCCCGACACAAAAGGAACTTATCTCAGTTATTTTGTTATCTTAAATGTAACAAAAATAAATTAACACTATTCTGAATATCAGTGGCTAACACCTATATATTGCCATTTGATTTTGATCAGACAAAATATTTTAAAATTATTTTTATTAACGAATAGCAATAACGGTTTTATTTTTGTTTCACAAACGGCACTGAAATAGAGTTAATATTGATAAGATCAAACTCGGTGTGTTTAGTACCTAGCTACCAAACAAAATATTCCAATATTTAGCCAGCTTCTTAATGATACCGTAATCTCTAATCTGCAATGAATCACCGATTAAGACGATTTTAATGAACCCTAACTCGATTGTTACATTAGAATTTTAAAAATTACATAATCCAGCTCCATCATCAAGTCACGTGGATAATTCCATAATTATTGATCGTCATTAAGTTTTTGTAGGTAAATAGGTAGTAAAAAAATGTATATTGCCTGAACAAAAACTAAAGGCAATATTTTGGTGTTAGCCATTGATTTCGAATTTAAAAATTTATATTTTAGCTATGCATAAAATAATAATTGAGATATGTATCTTTCGTGTCGGGGTTGGGTCACAAATGACCGTTCTTCTTTATCGAAATTATTTTATCGATACGCACGTCTCTGGCAACTGGTACCATCTGACGCAAGTTTGAAAACGCGTCGGGGTTTTTTCAAAATCATTTATGTAATATATAATTATGGCGTTAAACACATATAAATATATTGTTTCTATGTTTCTGATTTTAAAACAACCTTTTGGGTAACGCTTTATTAATATTTTAAATTGATTTAATACTTGTTGAATTAATATGTCATACACAAGCGCCATTACAATTTATTTTCATGTCATGAACTGACATCTGCCAAATTAATCAAGTTACCGTGAAAGCAATATAGCATCGTACCTACTAAAATGTATGGAGTCACACCGCGCCACGCCCACGGCTGACGCATTGACGCACGTCACTGCAGTAGGTAGGTACACTCACACGGATTTTGTTGCTTCGTCATGTGTCACCGTGGGTGAACCACCATAAGCCGGCAGTACGTCATGTCATGTTGATCAAGCCTCAGCCAACGCGAGCGTAGGCAAATTGATACAAGGCGAGTGCTACTCTACCTACATAAACTAGAACAAAGTCGACAGACACGACTTTCCGAGAGCAGGCGAGCCGCCTTTTATTTGTGCAGAAAAACCGACATTGTTCCGAAGTGAGACGAGTCGGGGTCAGCGATCCCGAGTGGTAGCAAGGTACACCAAACGAACCGTACCGTAAACCGTAGGTATACACGTTGGCGCTCGCCTGCACTCTGCTAGCTAGGCGAGAGACGATGAGCAATGGGTTGGGGGTTCCCTACGTGACATCGAAACTCAATACATCGAATGTCGCAACATCGAAAACGGTACATCGAAGGGTCATATAATCGATGGTAGAGTGCGCGCAAGATAAGTCTGCGCGCGGTCGAAATCGGAACTAATCGTGGTCCACCAAAGTGTGTGCCGTTTTATTAATTTTGAATAGAACTACCTGATTGTAGGAACGTTTAACGGGAAAAATGTGTTTGACGATAAAAAAATATAAGCTTAAAAAGCGGTAATTAGAACTTTTGCGATTATTGCAACGTTGAGGACGCCCTCAGTCGCGCGCAGAGTTATCTTGCGCGCACTCTACTCTACATCGATGGTACACCACATCGAAAGTCTCGACATCGAAAGTTTACGATATCGATGGTACGCTACATCGAATGTCGTTAAATCGAATGGTTACAGTATCGATTTCTCATCACAGCGAATTGCATAACAGTTAAACATGTTTTTTTTTATTAATATTGTTTTCTTGTGTGTTTAATTTATTTTTATTCGGTGCAGTAACATAATAATATTACACAACACGCACATAATAATATGAACAACATGGACAAGTTGCAAAATCTTGATGGGTTATTGCATCTTAAGATGATTGTATCCGATTTTATTATAATATAATAATTTTATTATAGTATATTATGTGTGTATTATTATATAATAAAATCGGATACAATAATCTTAAGATGCAATAACCCATCGATTTTGCAACCTGTCCATGTTGTTCATTCAATATTGTAAAAATTCGATTTCACGACATTCGATGTAGCGTACCATCGATTATGTGAACGTTCGATACTGTAACCATTCGATTTCACGACATTCGATGTAGCGTACCATCGATTATGTGACCCTTCGATGTACCGTTTTCGATGTTGCGACATTCGATGTATTGAGTTTCGATGTCACGTAGGGAACCCATGGGTTGGCCATGCGTTGGTATTCGCCTTCGCTCGGCGAGATATGGCCAACATTAGTTTAGTATTGTGGTTTAAAGCACCTGTATCACCTGTATGCCATAGTTTGGAGGGTGAAGTTTTAGGTTCAATTCCCTGATCAGATGAAGTATTTCTCAATAGCAGCCCAGATCTCGGAATGAAACAAACTTTGGCATTGTTAAGGTCTTTAATAAGAACCGTTACATGAAAAAAGACTATCTGTTGGCGCCTTAACAAAATTGCGGGTAAAAATATCACTGTTTCTTATGCGTTTTCTGAGCTTAGAAGTCTGTGTAATACCTCTAGTCTCGATGAGGAGAACATAGTGGATTGACGTGAGCTCTTATAAATTTGATGTGCTAGCCGCGTTGCTATGTACAAAAAGAGGAATATAGTATGGAATATCATTGGCTAGCCGGCAGTTCTTGCCTGTTACAATCAAAGCGGCATTTTCCTTATTCCTTAAATCCAGCAGCCAGGCATTAATTCTTCCAATAAGCGAACGTTTTTTTATATACCGTAAAAACCTATGCCATTTGTCAATTTTCTTTGATGTAGATGTGTGACGTATATGCTCTAAGCATAACTAGGCAGAGGCAGATCAACACCATGTAGTCCACATGACACCTCACTAAAGAAGAGATTCGAATTCATCCGAAGAGAGTAGGAAGACAGCAGTCAGCTTACCATCAGCCCATACCTAAATAGATTAATATTTTTGTTTCTGGCGAAAATACTGTGGAAAAGAAGATTATTAAATGTTTGGTATAACAAGATTGCTATATAGAATGTTGCGAACGTAATAAAAAACGAAACGTAGCTGTCAATGCCATCTGTTACTGTCAAGTCAACAGTAGCTGTCAAGGAAGTGTCATGTTAACAGTGGGCCGCGCACGTTATTTATACTTCTATAACCTATTTCTACATAATAATTTCGATTGTTTCTATGAATTGGAAGTGAATTTGTAAAATAATGAAACGGGTAAGATATACAAACATAATTTCTAATTAACAACGGTACAATTCTTCGTATTATGGTTTCTAATTGACGAAAGTACTGCAGTATGTTACGTTGATAAATTAAGTCTATTTTGGTAAAGAATTCGTGATAATTAATATAAATTTACGTTGTAGGACGCAAAACCACCTATTTCTGAAGGCGACGATGAGGTCCAAGTTGTCAATGAAAATGGAAAACGGTCTGCCGAAGATGAAATTAAAGATGGGTCAAAACGCGTAAGAACTAAAAGTTTGTACCGTCAACCAACAGTGAATGAATTAAACAGACTCCAGGAGACAGAAAACTTGTTCAATTCTAACCTCTTCCGCTTACAAGTCGATGAAATAATCCAAGAAGTGCAAATAAAAGAGAAGACAGAGAAGAAGTTCCTTCAGTTTTTCACAGAATTAAAAACGTATTTATTGTCTATAACTGAAGATGGTACAGATTACGATTTGTCTGAACAAACTCTTTCAAAGAAACTCAAAGTAAAATTACCAGTTAGTGAGCAGTTGAGTAAAACAAAATTCATTTTTAATTTTCACAAATTTTCTAATGTTGAAATTGTTGGTTCATATACATTAGGGTGTTCAATCAACTCTAAGCTCAAAGTGGACTTACAAATAGCTGTCCCAAGTGAAACGTATACAAAGAATGACTCCGTTAACTACAGATACCATAAGAAACGAGCAGCATATTTAGCGTTTATCGCCGCACATTTATCTAAATATGCAGCAGTTGAAGAATTACAATATTCATACATCAACGGTTGTGAAATAAAGCCAGTAATTGATTTCAAACCTGCAGGAAAACTCGGCAACCACTTATTGATCCGTATTAACTTAGTATGTGAAAGTGATGCTTATAAGCTACACCGTTTTAGTCCTGATCGCAACAACTTGAGAGAAGCATGGTTGTTCAACGAAAACTCTGAAAATAATAACGAAGTTGGTCCACCAACACCGTATTATAACAGCAGTGTACTATCAGACTTAACTGCGTCCGTAAACCAAGAATTCCTGAATGAGACACTGCAAAAGAGTGAGAATTTAAAGCAAGCGGTTATTTTACTAAAGATCTGGTTACGACAAAGGAATTTGAAAGTGTCCGGACATGTTGTGGCTCTGTTAGTTGCGTATTTTGTGCATACAAAGAGGATAAATAATATTATGAGCAGCTATCAAATTGTGAGGAATATCTGGATAGGACTCAGTAAGTTTTTTTGTAATTAAATATTATATTTTCTGTATGAAACTATTCACACATCCATCTGGGCCTGTGAATAAATGGTGACAGTGGAAAATGAACTTTATTCATACACAGTCAAAGCTGGTATCCGATTATTGTGTTGTTGTAATTTTCACAGAACTGCACTTAAGATCATTGACCCTGATAAAATTGAAAACAGCAATTTGAGAACATATAAATAAAGTTCATATTTCACTGACACTGTGTGACACAATATTATAAGCTTCATCATGATTTCGCATAACAACGAGCTTATGGTATGGATAACAAGGTAATGCGACGAAAGAATGTCTGCAGCATCTTTAACCTTATGGTGATGCAAGTCAGAGCAACATGCATTAGAACGATTTTAGCATTACATTGAATTGAACGGAGTCATACATCTGTAGCATAAACGCACATCACTGTAATACTCATGCAGCTGTTGTTGCTCAGACTTGCCTCGCCATGGTGGAACTGCCTTACAAGTGCTAACAAAACAACCTATATAAGTGGATAACCAAATCAACTATTTACAGAAACATCAGAGCTAGACACAAAAGGCATAACCCTCCAAAAAGGCCAAGACTCATCACCATCTCTGGAAGACTTCCACAAGCACTTCCCTGTGGTATTTATTGATAAGACTGGCTACTACAACATTTGCTGGCAGATGTGCAAAGGCACATATGATGCGTTGAAGAGAGAATGTGCATTAGCTGTGGACATGTTGGACAATTCGAAGATTAATAGTTTTATACCACTGTTTATGACTCCCGTAAAGCCTTTGATGCAGTTTGATCATGTATTGAGGTAAGACAGCTTGGTATTAAAAAAGCTATTTGATTTAGTACATTAGATAAAGATCGCGTTACGAATAAAGAGCGCTGATAGTTTCAGTACGCGGTAAATAAGTTTTCCTCTCTGAAACCAGGCTTTGAGCATTCTCTTCCTCACTTCAGAGCGGCAAAGTTATTTGGTACTCATAAAATAACTTTGCCACTCTGAAAACAGGCTTTGAGCGTTCTGTTCTGTGAGGAACAGAACGCTCAAAGCCTTCTGGAAGGAGGAGATACCTCCTCATATATATATGGAGATATTTCCTCACTTCAGAGAGTCAGAGTTATTTTGCTTGTACAGTAATTTGCGCAATGGGCGATTTACCAGTTTGTTTTTGTTCCAGATTAATCAAAGTACCTTTTTAAATATATTTTTCGTGCAATAATTATTTATAATATACATATAAAACAATAGACCCCTTCACTGTCGTCTAGCGCTCTTTTAACATGACGCGCGCTGTAGTGACTATTTAAATTGATCGGTCAGGACAACACTACATCAAAACAACTAGGATGCTACATTATTGCAACAAAATTATGTATTGATTCAGAATTCTTATTTTCGTAGACGCCAATGTCTTGCCTTCTCTAGACCACAGCCAGCGAAAGCCAATAGTTCGTTTCAAAATCCCTGAGACAAAATTGACACGCGCAAATGTGAAACTTGTAAATAGGAACATTTTTTTCAAATTTGATGTTTAGCGCATGTCAATTCAGTCTCAGGGATTTTGAAACGAACTTTATATGTATAGAGTAATGTACTTAACTATATCTCATTTCAGATTCAAAAACTTCAAACAAATCAAAGAGTCAGTTCTCGCAAAAACCCCAAAGGAGGCTAAAGTCAACTATGGGATAGAGCAGCTGGTCCTCGTGACTGACGTCATTTACTCCCTCTTGGCTAAAGGGTTGGGGAACCGAGTGGATCTGATACAGCAGTTAGTTGAAGGCGATCTCTCTTGGCCTGTTAAGAAGAGTTTGGAGAAGGCTCGGAGTGGGTAAGTGCAGAGCTTCTGAAATATTAATTGTTTCAGCCCCCGTTTTAGGCTAGGTTTTAAGTCGGAACAGGGCACAAAAAACCTTTAAAATTAAAAAAGAAGATAGGTTGGATGTGGAAGGCGAAGGCGCAACTTGGGAGGCCTGTGATCAATAGGCTGTTATAGCCTTTGAATTAGAAAGTTGCTCTCCAAACGAATTTCGCAGGATAATTTTAACTCTCCCCCATCTATTTATGTTTGCACCTACCATGTTTTCTCTGCATCACCCTAAGGTCGACTGGTAGAAAATGCCTAAGGCATTAAGTCCGCCTCTGTACTATTTTTGTGCATAAAGAATAAAATAAATAAATAAAATTTCGCAGGATAATTTTAACTCCCCCCTCCGTAAGCAGATCCGCATCACAAGTTAGCCTAGGGGTCTACAAATCCGAAATGAGGCACTGTCGAGAGTACATCAAAAAGTGAATGACTGCTGCTGAACTGCTACACATATTGGTATCTTTGTCTGACCTGGTCAGCAAGGTAGGGGGCAGCACGGCTTATAAAGCGAGCACGTAAATAACAAATATCCGACGTAAACACAATCAGGTGCCTTACGTCGGCGTAGAGCAGCGATGCGGCCTTGGAGAAGACGTAATGCGTCTCTTTTCAACGCTTCACGCCGCCCAGCTAGGACAAAGTGCAAGGGCTGTTGTATTTTTTCAAGTTTTTGGATTTCCCTGAGGGGTGTCAGATATTCATATGTCGTACCGTCCGCTCGGCCTCGCGCTGAGCTTTGCATTCGTGTGAGAATTAATGCAGACGCGTCCTTTGCTTGCTTTAAACCGGTTTATACGGGTTTTTGGGAACCGATTCTATGCGCACTCACAAAAATGCAAAGCTCAGCTTACGCCTCGCCAGTTGTATTATCTTGTAAGTGTTTTCCAGAAGAGACAGTTTAATTCTGAATTCTTATGATGTTCCAGGTTTGAAGAAAAACTGTCTTTTGGGTTTGTATTGAACCCTGAGAATTCCATTAACGTAGTGGAAAAAGGACCTCCAGCTAATTTACCGGAAGCAGAACAATTTAGGTAAGAAATGAGGTGTTACTCGTCGTGTGAAGAGCTACTCAACTCCCATACGACGGAAAACAGGCCGAGTTCCGAAAATATACATGGAATTGTCTTTGAATCAAAGCATAATAAATTGAATTTACGTTAGATAGGGGTCGTCCATTAATCACGTGATGATTTTAAGCAAATTTTTAACCCCCCCCCCCCCCTCTGGTGATACGTGGTGAGGTTTTAGACTACAACAACGTTGACGTTTTTCTGATTAGAAATCGCGCGCTCAAGGAAAGATAAATACTCGTGTTATCTCACTACACGGGGCCTCCGCCCTTGCGATATATCGTGAATTTTTCGGAACCTCCGTGAGGTGATTAATGGATGATCCCATAGAAGACAGGGCCAGTCCGTCATGCTTCCAATATAAGTTCGCTTATACTAACTCTACATAACTGCCGCTGGTGCGTATAGGTTTACTTCTAGGATAACTATAAAACTTGTATCTTCCACTGCAGAGCCTTCTGGGGCGACAAGTCGGAGTTGCGCCGCTTCCAAGACGGGTCAATAACAGAGACGTGCGTGTGGGAGGGAGAGAGTATGACAGAGAGACGGTCTGTCACCAAGCAGATTGTAGACTATCTCATGAAGCTCAAGTTCGGTATGTATAACTAGGAATAGCGCTTATAACCTAATACATTTGGAGTCATGTTACAAAACTTAAAATTATATAAAACACTCATTTACTCAATATAGACTTTAAATATTACATTTTGAAAGTCAAGAATAGTCAAGATCACGAATGCCAGTACCTACTCATACCTATATCTATCTTTCCCATAATACTTTTAGGGTACCTACACTTAACCTGAAACTACTTTGTTCTGAATTACCAGGTGAATCGATCGCTATAGTTTTAAAATAACTTAAATACACATATCAGGGGACTTCGAATAGGTACCTAGAGGCCTGAGACAGTCGGTTTAGTAAGTTTCTGTATATTGGACAAGCCCTACACGGCATCCCAAACCTTACTGTGGAACTTTACGCAACATAACTGATATGTAAACTAGGAGCCTATAACAAATCCCATATAGTTCTGATGAAAATCTTTTTGACGTGTTTCAACTTTGTTTTGCAATAAAAATAACGTTGTATGATGTAAGGGCGAGATTCACAGACCGCACTTAGACTTTGTTAAGTAAAGTAAGCGTTGCATACAAATATGAACCTTATTGTCATGTTAATAGTGTTCATATTCGTATAAGCGAATGTGAATACGCGTTTCATATGATTATGATCAACAATTTCATACGAATAATGTTCATATTCGTATGAAACGTTATTTACTTTAGTACTTAGTAAACTCTAAGTGTGATCTGTGAATTTCGCCTTTTTTATAGCAAATCCATAAACACAAGATTCATTAAATATTAACTCGATATAAACTTCCACAGACATAAACCCATCAGATCTATTCCACGTGACCGACCAGTTGGACAGCGTGTTAGCTCGCAAGCAGTGGGCAACTGAACGAGTGCTGTACGTGGACGACTCCTCACTGACGGCGTTACAAGCGTTTGACGAACTGCGGCGAGACTTGAGGCAGCTATCACAACTGCCGCTCGACATCAGCGCAGTTTATGGTAAGTAAATAAATATCTATGGGATTCTCTAGTTACAGATGTCGTTTTTAGGGTTCCTTATGATGTAACTTCGTCCGTCCGTCCGTATTGCAAGTACAAGAATTGAAAAAAAAAAATGATTTTTATTTTTTTATTCTTTTATTAAGGACCTCCAACAAAGGACATACCTACACAGAAAATCACAAAAATTGGTAAATAGAATGAGCCTTATATCCGAGTACTCCTTCAATTATAGGAGGCCACAACATGCCATTTTTTTTAATTTTTCGACTCAGCAAAGTTACAAAAAAAAAAAAAAAAGTGAATTTTCAGTGCAGTACAATACGGCCGACGTATATGGTTAGCTGCGCAGTAGACAATTTCGTTTCTAAAAGATTCATTGCGCAGTCAAACAACTTCAGACTCGCCAAGATAATAATAATAATATTAACCAATAAGCCTGACATCGTGGTGATAGATCGATTAGAACGCCGCACAATTATTGTTGACATCACTGTTCCGCATTACGAGAACCTCGTGAAAGCCGAAAATGATAAAAAAAACAAATATCTTGATTTGGCACACGAGGTTGTCGACATGTGCGATGTTGACTCAGCAGTCATTGTGCCGATAGTCGTTACAGCCAATGGCTTAATAGCCAATGGCTTAATAGCCAAGAGCCTCGACCAACATCTGATGAGGCTCTCGTTAGGCGGCTGGATCAAGGGTTTGATTCAGAAAGCGATACTTCTGGACACGGCGCGCATCGTTAGGAAGTTCCTCTCTCTGGAGCCCTGACCGCCGGCAGCTTGGACTCTGTTCTCGATGCCGGTGGGCTACTATTTTTTATGTTTTTAAATGTTTTTATTTTTATAATGAAACATTTAAAAATGTAATTTATATGTATTTAGATGAATAAACGGAATAATCCGTTTATTCATCTTACTAGCTGTTGCCCGCAGCTTCGCTTGCGTGAAATTTTAAACCCTCTATAAGCCCTTTTTAAATGAAGCTATAAAATCCATCTTTTATTACTTTCTTTGAACAGTGTTTGTGCCAAATTTTAAGTTAATCACCCCATGGAATAAGGATTTTCATCCAAAGGTTAACAACCCATTTCACCACTTAAGGGGTGGAATTTCCAAAAACCCTGAAACACGTGTATGTTTATTTCTGACCAGTATCCTAACTATTGAATTCCATGCTTCTTACTTCAAAAGTACCAGATTTCTCATACAAACTTACAACACTTATTTCACCCCCTTAGCGGTTGAATTTCCAAAAATCCTGAAACATGTGTACGTTTATTTCTGACCAGTAACCTAAATATCGAATTTCATGCTTCTTACTTCAAAAGTACCAGATTTCTCATACAAACTTACAACACTTATTTCACCCTCTTAGGGGTTGAATTTCCAAAAACGCTCAAACACGTGTACATTTACTCCTAACCAAAAAACTTAATACGTAATTTCATTCTTCTCACTTCAAAAATGACGGACTTGCATACAAACGTTAATCACCCTTTTCACCCCCTTAGGGGTTGAATTTCGAGAAATCCCTTCTTAGTGGATGTTTTTGTCACGTAAGGAACCTACTGTCCAAATTTCATATTTCCAGCTTTAGTGGTTTAGGCTCTGCGTTGATGAATCAAATGTCAGTCAGTACCAGTCTTTTTATATATAAGAAAGAAGATTGACCAAAAAGATTACAGATTAGAAACATCAAAGATTACATAGGGAAGAGGTTTATTACTACAATGGGTAGAGGTTGTATTAATATTGTTGTAGATATCTGTATACTCAAAACTCAAAAACTCATTTATTCAAAATAGACTAGAATTACTTAGTTCTTTTTGAACGTTAGTTTTACAATATTATAGACATCCCACAAAAAGCCCTCCCTTCACCGCTTCCTAGTGTTTTTGCTGTGAAGAAGAAACGGCGCAACAAACTTCCCAGCAACACAGATATGTCTGTCAAGTGAATAAATTAATTGACTCTATACAACGAAAATCATCAAATTTTTTACAATAATAAAATTATGCAATTACAGGTAAAATAAAAATTAAAAGTAAGATAAGTATATAAATCAATTCTGTATGAATTGGGTTAAATCATAATCGTATCTAACTAATATAGATACATACATAAACCTACATCTAAAAACTATTGGTTACCAGGGAAGCCACATGTGCAGAAAAGAACTAGCGCCACACGTCCCTATCGTCAACATAGTCGTTTATCTTATAGTATGCCTTTTTAATAAGAACTGATTTAACGTGAGATTTAAATTTGCCATCAGTGAGATCCGTAATTGACTTGGGAAGCTTGTTATAAAATCGAACACAGTTTCCTAGGAATGACTTATTCGCTTTGGATAATCTAAATTTAGGGACTACTAATTTATGTTTGTTCCTAGTATTTATATTATGAACGTCGCTTTTTACACTATACATTGGCAGATTTTTACGTACAAACATAATGTTTTCAAAAATGTAAAGGGAAGGCATCGTCAGAATATTAATCTCTTTAAAGAAATCTCTAAGGGACTCCCGAGGAACCATATTATAGATCGCGCGGACTGCCCTCTTCTGTAATATAAATATCGAGTCGCGATCGGCCGCTGCCCCCCACAGCAGAATACCATATGACATAATGCTGTGGAAGTACGCAAAATAAACAAGTCGGGCAGTAGGTATGTCAGTTAGCTGTCTAATTTTTCTGACTGCAAAAGCAGCAGAACTTAACCTACTAGAAAGGGCAGTTATATGAGCTCCCCACTGTAATTTGGAATCTATTGTTATGCCTAGAAATACAGTTTGATCTACTATATCCAGTTTACTGCCGTCAAGCGTTATGTTTACTCCTACATGGGGAACGTTTGGCAATGAGAACTTCAGACATTTCGTTTTAGTCGCATTTAATAAAAGATTATTTGCAGCAAACCATTTCGATAGAGCGGATAAACTACTATTTACATTTAAAAGATCTATGTCTTTCCTATTGATTTTTAACCGACTTCAAAAAGGAGGAGGTTCTCAATTCGGTTGTATTTTTTTTTTTTTTTTTTTTTTTATGTTTGTTACCTCATATCTCCGTCATTTATGAACCGATTTGAAAAATTCTTTCTTTGTTCGAAAGGGTATACTTTCCGATTGGTCCCATATAAATTTTGTTACGATTAGACGATGAACTTCAGAGATATGGAACGGAACTCCTCATCGGATCAAAGCAAAATTCTCAAATTACTAATATTGCTTTGTTTATATTTGTTGTTGGGAACTGACTACTGGAAAAGAGGAGGGGGTGCATGTCCCCCCCCCCTCCCCCTTTGGAAAGTTTTCATTATATCGTGTAAGGTATCATTTGAAAGGGCTTTTTATGCCCGACTACGTCAAAGCCAAAAAGAAGGGTTATGAAGAGGAGGGGGTTAAATTTATGGCACTAAAACGTATTTAATAAAAAATAAACTTTAAAAAAAAGTAAAAACCGACTTCAAAGAAAAACTAAAAGGAGTAAAATAATTACCATAATATAAAATTAACAGTTTCAGAAGTCGGTGCAACTCTACACTGAAACAAATAGAAGCCACCGACTTCTGAAACTGTTAATTTTATATTATGGTAATTATTTTACTCCTTTTAGTTTTTCTTTGAAGTCGGTTTTTACTTTTTTTTAAAGTTTATTTTTTTAAAAATAAGGGAAGTGTCGTCCGCGAACAAAATTATGTCAGATAGTGCCGACATCATGTAAGGAAGATCATTAATATAAGCAAGGAATAGAAAGGGGCCCAGAATCGAGCCCTGTGGCACGCCCATTTTTACTAGAGACCCTGAAGATGTTATGCCAGATATGCCTACTTTTTGTTGTCTTTTGGAAAGATAGGATAACACCAGTTCCAGAGGACGTCCACGAATCCCGTAGTGACTTAACTTACAAATGAGCGTTTTATGATCCACGCAGTCAAAAGCCTTGGAAAGATCACAGAAGATGCCAACAGCATCCTGCGACCCTTCCCAAGCCTCCAAGATATGAGTGACTAATTTCGCACCCGCATCTGTCGTCGATCTACCTTTCGTGAAGCCAAACTGTCGATCGTGTAAAATCCTATTTTTATTAAAATGAGACAACATCTGTTCAAGCATAATTTTTTCAAAAATCTTACTTAATGATGGAAGCACTGAAACAGGTCTATAATTAGAGGGATTATGCTTGCAGCCTGATTTAAAAATTGGGATAACTTTGCTGTGTTTCATCAGATCAGGGAAATTACCGCTATCTATACTAAGATTAAATATTTTTGCAAGAGTCGGGGCTATACAACCAATAATGGATTCAAGTACTTTAATAGAAATACCCCACAGGTCTTCAGTGTTTTTAACATTTAAGCTTTTAAAAGTTTTTACAACTGCAAATGGTGTAACATGTTTAAACTCGAAATTTGGAATATCTTTAGAAAAGAATTGTTTCAACAACGATTCTGCTGCTGATGGTGACGAGTCAAGTGACTTCGTGACTTCGATTGGGATATTTGAAAAAAAAAATTCAAATGCATTAGCAACTTCTACCTTTTCCGATAAAGTTTTATTTTCAATTTTCAAAGATATTTCAGGATCCCTAGGACTCATTTGACCAGTTTCAGTGTTTATAACTTTCCATACCGCTTTTATTTTATTTTTAGATTTACTTATTTTACTACTGATTAATTTTGATTTTGCAAAAGTACATACCTTCTTAAATAATTTTGAATAGTTTCTGACATAATCATGAAAAGATTTATCAGAATTAAAAGACTTTTCATAATATAAGTCATAAAGCACATCTCTACTTTTTCTTATACCTTTTGTGGCCCATTCATTAAAGCTACATTTATTGTTAAATTTAATATTCTTTAAAGGGCACGATTTATTAAATTCTTGGCATATTATATGAAATAACTTATTATAATTTTGGTCAGGATCATCTGATGTAAAACGAGTAAGACACAATTGAGTTTCAATATTATCCTGCAATGATTGCAATTTATTTTTAGTCATTAATCTAATTTTAATATTTTTGGTTGACAATAACTGTTTATTTATTTTAAAGTTTACAATTTGACCCATGTGGTCAGATCTAACGCCACTAATCACGGATGTGTTGTTTACTACACTATTTGTAAAAATGTTATCTATACATGTACTGGTAGCGGCAGTAATTCTAGTGGGTTGATTTATGATATGTTTTAAATTAAAAGAATTAAATAATGCTAAGAGTTTACTCTTGTCGGGTGAGTCCACTAAAATATCAACATTAAAATCACCACAAACAAAAATTAATTTATTGTTTCTAAAAGCTTTTCCTAAAATCTCTTCCATAGCAATTAAAAAAGAGGAAAAGTTTGAGCCCGGCGGTCTGTACACACATATTACAACACGATTTTCTATTTCCGCACATGCTACCTCACATAAGCGATCAACAGATAATGAAGTAATGTCTTTTCGCTCTTTAAATTTTAAACTATTGTTACATAAAATTAAAGTACCACCTCCCACAGCGGATAGTCTATTGAACGCACTGGCAACCAAAAAGTTATTTACATTAAAATGCATTTGATCTGGTTTCAGCCATGTTTCACAAAAACATAAAATATCAATGCAATATCTGTCTACTAATAATTCTATATCTAATATCTTGCTAGAGAAACGATTAATATTCTGGTGGTATAGCAGAACATCATCGTTATGCTTCTCTATTGTCGGCTCTAAAAGTTTAAACAATCTATCGCAGTATTGTTAGAAAAACTGGACAATACTGAGTCGCTACTTAACCTAGTCTGTGTTATATTTGCTATAACAGAGTTAATATTATACGCTATCAATGTAGCAATCAGATGCCTGCATTTACTAGGAAGAAACATTGCTTCCTGGGACAATTTAAAACCACTAACAAACTTGTTAGTGTCAAAATACAATAATTTGTCACTATGACGGCATGTCAACATATACATTATGTTGTTCAAGTGATGAATATAATTATTATCTTGAACTGATAACAAGTCTGAATAAGGCAGAGCACACAACATAATTTTCCCTATATTCTTTAAATTTAATAAGGTGTCAACACCATTAACAATGTCCCTTTTCCTTACTCCAATACTATTTCCTATTAACAATACAACAGTAGTTTGACTATCATAATGAGAATTTACGATTTTTTCTACTATAGAGTTAAAGTGTAAATTAGGGTAACAATGGTTGGTGACAGAATGGGATAAACAATTTTGAAGAGAAGTCCCTAATCCTACACCCAATTTGTCAGTGAACACTACAGTATGATTGCACATCTTGCTATCATTGTTCCTCAAAGGTTGAGTTGACTCGGGCAATGGTGTAACATGCTGGAGTACAGAAGACGGAGAAGGGTGGACACAGTTGCATGAAAGATTATTTGTCAGCGACTCATATCTCTCAGGATTGTACTTAACTAAGTCTATTAGCTCACTGGCCTCCAGCATGCGCTTACTTAAATTACTTTGTGATGTTTCATATTTCTTAAAAATATCAGCTAGTAAACTTTCTTTATATATCAGCTGGTCCTGTAAGCATTGTACATCTAAGTCGTACGTGATCCTACTTTTCTCTAATTCAGTAGAACAATTGTCTAATTGTTTAACTAAGTTAATACGGTGTCTGCGAAGGTTAACATTAATTTTAAATTGGTTTTGATTTTTTAATGCTTTGCGAGACTTCCTAATTAATTTCTTTATTTTTATATACTTTTTAAACTTCTTATTACTCATTACTAAAGGACACTTTGTTAAGGTATCATCACCAGTTAAATCAATAGTTACAGCTGACTCGCAAATAGGGTTCGACGTACTACCTACTAACTTATTGAACAGGCTCTGGGTCTCGGTGGCCTGCTCATTAGCCTTAATTGACTCGTATAGAGATATATTCCTATGTGCTTCGCTTAAATCTAATTCAAGCTTGGCTATACGTTGCAAAGCCAGTTCGTGTGTGTCACTGCACTGTTTGAACGAAGACACAATTTGTTGTAGGTGGTTATGTTGGTCGAGTAAGTCCATATGTTGAGTATGAAGCTCAGCCAGTTCATTTTTGAGTGAGGTGTTTTTATCAACAATCAGTTTCACTTCCACTTCACTGTCATCTCTTTCCTGTAGAAGCTGGCAGCAAAGGGTTTTTGAAGACTCCAGTTCCTTCAGGGTAGCCCTCAGTTTGACCTCCATATCTTTGACAGTTGATCTGCGGGTCATCATTTTTCCACTTGATATGTTACAGTCCCCTGGAATGTGAAAAGTATATACAAAAGGTAAACCCTGTCTCTTAAACTAGGGTAACCTGTATCTTAAGATACGTCGGCCGTATTGTAGGGTCCGAATGGGTGAGTTGAAATTTTAAAATGGGGTTACGTACTAGGTCAAACGTGGTTTCATATAAAAGGGCTACCAACCTCACTGACTCACCATGAACTACTCTCGTATAGCTTGTACCGACACGAGAAAACAAGAATATTTACTTTTCTGCCCATTTTAACTCTCTGCCTCTCCGAAACGACTATGAACTAACGTAAGCTACGTATTTGTTGCAGGCGTGTCTCCAATATTCAGTTACAGCAGTCCGCTCCCCGCAGTTCCCCGCGCGGCTCCACACAACCCGTGGCAGCGCGCCACTACGTGTCTAGTTAAGGATATGCAGAGAGATGGACTCGCCTCGCTACCGGAGTATACACCCGTCTGTAAAGCTATCGTGGAACTAGGTAAGACATTAAATACAAGGTTATAGTCCTTAAAATTTAGCTTGATTAGAATGACAGATGTCAGCGAAAGTGACGACATAACTTTGTAGTTGCGTCGAACGGGTGATTTATATTGGCACACGAAAAATCACTCACTTAACTAGCACAATAACATTTTTTTTTTAAATACAGTGCTTCCCATATAATTCAAAATATTAAAAATCAGCTTGAAAACTAAAATAATTTTAACTGACTCATGGTCATAAAATATAAATGTTACGTTCTTCAAAAGTTATGTCATATTGCAAAAAGGGGGTAATATTGCGAAAGGGGATACTAATCCGAAAGTTTGTTAAAGTTACAATAATGAGTAACTTTTGTTCTATAATTGTGACATTGTATTTCTTTCAATAAACATTTTATTTACAACTTTGCTACTTTTTATAGGTTACAGCGGCAAGTGGCCAGGCGACATCCACGCCTTCAGATGCCTTAAAGCAGCCTTCCACCTCCAAATAGCAGAGCGCCTAACAAAACAATACTCAATCCCAACACAAGCCTATGTGACCCACATTGACGTGCTCAAAAACGGTCTAGTATTCCGTCTAGAGATCGCGCATCCGAAAGAGATAACGTTACTAAGGAGGGAGAAAGAGAATGGGGTTGTTAAGCATAAGGAGACTGAAGAGAGTGTTCGTTTGCAGTGTGATACTGTGTTGATGCCACGGTTGAGGGGGGCTCTGCACGGGTGAGTGGACGAGATGAGATTCTTTTAAATTTATTCAATGCCGATTTTTCAATCGTCGACTTTTATCATAGGAATTTTCTGATTTGAGGAGGTTAGGAGCAAAAGGTGTCAATATCACTATTCATTTTTGTTCAGAAATCGTGAAAAACTACAATTGGGAGCAAAGAAATCGAGCCATTCCTTTTTTCACGTGTCCTGGTTATTAGTTTTGGTTTAATGAATTATATAATTCAAAATACAAAAACTACCCTCATTGTAAAGGTTATCAAATAACCTTTTAGGCGATATATGTTTACAATTGATCTGTTCCATAATACCAAAAACAATAACAATTATAACGACGTGAAAAATGGAAGTGGCTCGATTTCTTTGCTCTCAAGTATATTAACGAGTAGACATGTTTGACTTATAAATGTCATTTTTTGATCAGAATGCGACTTGGAGATGCTATTTTGTCTTAGAAAATGGCTTTTTTTGAACCAAATCTGTTCAGAAATTGATGAAATCTAAGGCTTTGAGTCCAATGAAACGAAAGGCGCGCCGAGCCAAAAGAGTAAAGAACACTTTTGATCCCGAGCTCCTCATTTGCTATAGAAATGTCAAAATGTCGAATATTGCAGGCTCTTGATATTTTTCATTACACGTGTGTTTGTGTGTAAATTTTACTTAATGTGGACACAAAGTTTGAGTGAATTGAATAAATAATGAAGAAATAAAAAATATTGATACAATTTCGCTCTAAAATTTTAGCACTTCATTTGGGTCTTGCGAGGGTGAGAAACGAAATGTTCGTCAATTAGCAATCGCATCAAATAGTGTAGTTAGTGCTGCTTATGTCAGATAAGTGTTAGAAAGACACATACTCCTGTTTGAATGCGAGTTTTTGTTTCCTGACTTCATTTTAGTAGCGCAAAAACGGCTTAGGGGGAAACTCGCCTCTCGTCCGCGGCCCAAATTACACGCAGTAGGAACAGTAGGAAAAGTTGGCCGAATGCGTGGGCCAGAATACCATGGGAAAACAGTATCGTAGTCAAATCGACCTATTGGGATTTACAAAAAGGTGCGAAATAAAACGTAAGTATTAAAATATGCGGTATTCCTTGAAGCGCACCAACGATGAAATATGGAGAAGAGCATGAAAGGATATCGTAATAAATGATATTGATAGACGTTTTCAAATTCAACTGTCCTAATTGTTTATTTATTAAAACTACCAGGAAAGCAGAAATGAACTGGAGCTAGGTGCTTAATTAACTTCGCAAGCTTCGAGGAATACCCCATATTTTGATACTTACGTTTTATTTCGCACCTTTTTTTCATTTTAATGAAATTAAATCCGAACGGGTCGATTTAACTACGATACTTTTTTCCCATGGTATTCTGGGCCACGAATTCGGACAACTTTTCCACTACTGTTCCTACTGCGTGTATTTGGGCCGCGGACGAGAGGCGAGTTTTCCCCTAACCCGCAAAAACTGCTATTAGCTTAGCAGTTCAGCCACAGTTTTATTACTGTAACTCCTACAATCGTCCGAGATCAAAGGCGTTGCCCAAATATATGGATACTACCCTCCTTTTACGCTTAGGCTTATCGTTAGACGGTATTAGCATGCGAGAACGCTATACTCGTACACACTACATCGTCCAAATAGCGTTCCAAAAGTCTTCGTCTGAACCTTTCGTCAAGTGTATCAAATCATCTTCTCATTTTCCCAACAGGTTACACCAAAAGCACCCATCCTTTGGGGCCACAGTATGCTTATTCAAACGCTGGTTATCCTCCCACCTTCTCTCCCCCCCACACTTCCCGGACACCGTGGCAGAACTGATGGTAGCGTCAGTATATCTCCACGCTGAGCCCACGCAGCCGCCTGCATCGCCCACTGTTGGGCTTGTGAGGGTACTCAACTTGTTAGTTGACTTCGACTGGGCAAGGGAGATGATCGTTCTGGATTTCAATGAGGATATGTCGCGTAAGTGCTTTGTTAAAACACTGTGTCATTTAATAACCCAAGTAAATTAAAATAAGTGTTGAATAAATGACGTTGGGGACCACTGTGTGGAGATAAATGATTTCCAAACTACAGTGGAAATAATAAATAAAAATGAAATATATAATAATATCGGGTGTAAAAAGACCCTTAACGATAACGAAAACCACGTATTCTACCCATCATTGGGACCATTTTTTCTCCTAGACCATACCTGGGAAATCATTGGTTTTGGAGATATTGAAGGTCAAAGTACTTACACATTTTTTTTTTTGTTTTTTCCAAAAACGGTTTCCAAGTCATAATACTAAATTTTCTTCCATACAAACATTATCAAAAATTTCAATTTTTCCTAATAAATTACGCATTTTAAGTTACAAAATCGCAATGAATATCAAACGCACATGACCGAATTGGCTCGGCTGTGTGGCCGCTGCACGCATGCAAACGCGCGGCATCACCACAACCATAATTTGCGCGCTACAAAAAAAAAGCGTTTTTTTTCATGCCAAAAAATAAAAGTCGTTTCCCAGCAATTATTTTTGGTCAATGTAATTTAGTTTGATGTACAGAGTGCGTAGATTTCGGCTATGTGATGGGTCTTTTTACAGCCTGTATATTTCATTTCGACTGGAGTTTGGTTTCAATCAGTTTTATCTAAGATACAGTATATTAGTCAAGTGCCAACAGAGATGCTTTTGTTGCTACGACGATCTCAGACCGTGGTAGATGGCGAGTGGCGATAGCAGCGCGCTGGTTCCCTCGCCTTCGGTGTCCCTTCATAGCTAGCTAGGGTGAACACATGACATATTTACAAAAATATTGTTGTATTATTATTATTAGACGACACGTTTGGTGCAGTGGCTAAGCGACTGGCTTCTGCGCTACGGGTCGTGGGTTCGATTCCCACAGGGAACAAAAAATTGTATGGCCTACAGATGGTTGTTTCAGGTCTGGGCGTTTGTGTATGTGAAATTTGTGTCTGTAAACGCACCCACGATACAAGAGAAATCTTAGAGTGTGGCAAAGATTAAAAAAAAAATGAAAAAAAAATATGATAATATCAAATAAGATACATTTGCTTTGATTTACCACATAACATTCCTTGGCAGAATTGGATCCTTAATACTTTATCAATCGAGCCAAAAATCTGGCTAAATCGATTCCGCAACCGTTCTCCTAAGACCGATTCGTCATTGGACTGTTCGTCGACAGGACGATTCATTTTTTTCCGTTTCCCCAACAGATTCTTTCACCTACGGATATTTCGCCGACAAAACCTTTCATCATCGTCAGTCTCAACGACAGAACCTTTCATCTTCGTCACTTTCGACGACAAGCCTTTCCAGCTACAGAATGTTTCACCGACGCGACGATAAACCTATAACTCTTTTAACTACAGACCTTTCCATTTACGGATAATTCGCCGTCAATCTTAAGACAAGCGACGTTACAAAAAATACACATATCTACAGCTTACTTTGTCTTTACTAAGAGATCAGCGCCGGCTACTTGCCCTAGAGAATTTAAACTTTGCTTACACCACAAAGAATATATATACAACAAAGTATATATCGGCACATTCAATCAGTTGATCTCGCATCCCGCTATAACAATGATCCAGTGTTTGCTCATAGCATGCGGCACATCGGAGCACTGGCGTTTTTAGAGCCAACAGAAATCAGTGATGCATTCAATATAGTAAAAACCGACATAATGCCTGTGGAAGCAAACATAGTAATTAAATGGTTCGAAAAATATTATGTTAATGGATCAACAAAAATCACAAAACTTGCTAGCTCCAAACGTCAACCTCGTTTCCCACCTCGCATGTGGTCAGTAAATGACAGTCTTATAAAACACTAGCTTTTGCTCGCGGCTTCGCTCGCGTTAATTTACCTCCTACAAACAAACAAACAAACAAACAAATTGTACCTATTTATAGTATTAGTATAGATAAGCCAATTTTTCATAGGTACCTTGGGTTACATTATTGTAAATTATTTACGGATCCCTAATTTTTTGGTACTAAAATATAGCCTATAGCACTCAGGGATAACGTAGCTTCCTATTGGTGAAAGAATTTATGAAATCGGATGAGTAGTTTCGGAGATTACCTCCTACATACAAACAAACAAACAAATTCTACCTCTTTATAATATTAGTGTAGATGTGCCGTTAACGCAAAATGCCCTTGAATCTTGGCACAACCGCTGGAACTCATTACTAAGTCGCCGAAAATGGAATATATTTTTAACTATTAATGAATTCATAAAGGAACAAAATCACACGGAAGGCATTAGGGCATGCAAACCGATAATCGATTATCGATAATTTACCGATAATCGCTTCATTTTAGCCAACGATAATTATCGAAAATTTTCGATAAAAATACCGATAAATGATAAAAGTAAAAAATATTAAAAAGGATTCAATCAATTCCGTTACGACGCTGCGTGTCATTCGTTTCGTTCAGATTGTACGCATGCAACGATTTGCTGCGGCTATATCGCTATGCTTCTACCTCATCCTGTGCTTGCCTATCCATAGCATTCCACACTCGCCCGCCGCTAGGCATGAGTTCGATGTATCAAATCACATCTAAAATCGGTTACCATCCAAACATCGGATGACATCTATGTGATGTTTACAGATAACGGTTTTCACCACATCTAATCAAATACGAACAAATCTCGAGTTCACATTCACCAACCAACCGAATAACGAAATCGTAATAAACAGACATTCGATTCATCTAAAATATAAAATCTATAATCCAAACATCAAAAGCAACTAGCAACCGAGTTACATATTTGCCTCTCTCTTTTCAACTTTACGTAGTCCCGGCCGTGAGAAAGAGATAAAGCGAATATTGCGTTCGTTAATCCGTTGCGCTACGAATGTATCGTTGGCGCTATTCTTTAAAATACCTTTGCTCATAAAATATTTTAAATATAGTTATTGTTGCAGTGAAAAAAGGTCACATTTTCTTTTTCAAGATATAAAAGTTATTGTTAAAAATTATTTGTAGTTATGGATAAAAAAGGTATTTAGTGCCTTTTTAAGTTTTTACGCGATTAGACCCGAATCTGTATTTTTATAATGTGTACAAATCGCGAAAGTTTAAAAACATTATTTGTAGTTATTAACCAGTATTTGCAATAAATTTAAGTTAAGTACCTATCTGAAGTCAGGATCCATTTACAAAAGAATATTAATATAACTGGCACCAACGAATCAAACGTATAATTTGTACTTTGTCGTTGTATATCAATGTCTGTAGACATCGACATCTGAAAACCGATGTCGACATCGATGAAAAATCTAAATATCGGATGAACAACCGTTGCCGAAATATTCCGATATTACAAATCTCTACCCGCCGCTCATTCATTTCATCGTCATACAATTTATTTAACTTTAAATTATCGTTTTACGTTTTTAGATTATACTGTAAGAAATAAGAAAATGACTAATTAAGTAATAATCTTATTAGATTCATAATGTTAACGAATAATCTATACATATAATAAATCTGTAGACATGGCGTGTCTGTACATAGCAAATATTTTGAAAAAACCTGGTTGGGGTGTTAAACGATAACCAATAGAACCCATTTTTAACATTTTTGGAATTTTTGTCTGTTTGTCTGTTTATCTGTTTATCTGTTTGTCTGTTTGTCTGTTTATCTGTTTATCTGTTTGTTTGTTCAAGCATCACGTAAAAACAACTGATCCAATGTTGTTGACTTTTATAAATAAATATTGTGCTTATCTCCAAGTAACATATGTTTTTTGTTTCATCGCAATCGGTTCACGCAATCAAAAGTTATGCGAATTTTAAGTTTTCTAGAAGAACTTAGCGTGAATACATTGTATTTGTGTATACCATTTCTTTTCAATAGATGGCGTTACGTGTATCAAATCAAGTTGTGAGGAAATATATTACAACGAATATAATTATGTATTACTATTCTCAGTCTACGGAAGGTCTATTGAAATGCTACCCGAAGAAGGTACTAACTAAGCTTTTAAAAAAAAACGAAGATATTGTTATTTAAAATTTATTAGGTACCTACCTATCTGTCTGATTCAATTTCATAAGCGAGTGTAGGTATTCTAAATTGTTAATTGTGCAAGGCAATCCGATAGATTAATTTGAAATACTCATATATTTTATTATGAATACTTAAATCAATACTTAAATACGTATTTATAAATCCATATACTATTAATAAAATTCAAAGTGCACTTTGTCTGTTATTAAATATTTTTCCAAAATTTCGATTCGGTGGTACTATACTATCGATACAGAAACTATAACATTTTTTTTTTAGAATTATTGTTTCTGTTTGTCTTTCCGTCCGGACATCACGTAAAATCCCGTGGATGGATTTTGATGGGACTTTCGCTGATGTGTTTCGTAAAAAGCGACAATTTTGCTGGTACATAATTATATTATCACGCTATTGTTCATAGGAGCCGAGCAGCGGAACATTATTTCCACGTACTGCGAAGTATAAGCTTAATATTCGGATCGTGAAATCGCGTGAATCGATTTTGATGGGCCTGCGCTTATGCTGGTATATAAACTATCACGCTATTGCTCATAGATGCCGAGCAACGAAACGTTATTTCCATATACTGCGTAGTATAAGCTGTAGACAGAAGTAAGTGCTGCAGTGAACGGTCGCTGGCTCAGTGTCCTGCGTTAAAACCTCACTTTAAAAAATTACACTTTTTGTAATTTTTTTGGAATGTTTTTATTTATTTTATTTTGTTCATTGTTGTCAGAACTATTCAAAACCTGTCGTCGCCGTTTTATTAAGTTTATTTAAGCCTTAGGTAATGTCCCAAAACACATGGCCATGAAGGGAAAGTACTATAAATATAAAAAATTGCAAATTTCACTCAAAGGAGGCTTCATTTTATTTTTAAAAGTAAGAAATATTGCCTTTACTGATTTTTTTGCCTGAACCGAGAATCGAAAAGGTTTCGTTACATTATCACAATAAATATCAATATTCAATTATAATCCATTTTAGCAAGGAAATGTATGGAAATAAGCAAAGCGTTTTTAGTAGGTATTATTATATGGTTATATGAACCTTTACGGTCAATCAAGAAGAGCTGAAACTCTACCTAAAGAAATGGTTTAAAAGATATAAGTGCCTTGGTGCCTGTCTATTATTGCCTATGGCCTTTGTCTATTATTACCTATAATAAATGGAATACATATATACACTATTTAGTTACTGCGACACAATGTTTTTTTCAGAGTTCCACGCGGACGGAGTCGCGGGCACAGCTAGTGTAGAATAAGGCTTTAAAATGTAAACAACTTCGGTTGGTTATAAACATTAATACTCTCAAAATAAAGTTCAATTACGTTTGCGATACATTTATCTTTAAGACCCATTGTCATCGGAGAATAGTATAAGCAAAGTCGCTTGAAAATAAAAAGACATTTTTAAATAAGTACATAAATATTTTATTCTAAAATTAAACTTATGGGCTAAAAAATAAAGTTGAAAATACGATGTAGGTAATTGATGCTTACTCTATTTTTAAACTAGACGTAGTCTTGGAGTCGGATAATTATTATAAACAACCAATGTTTTGCCCAACAATTGGCGCTATCGCAACATTGGTCAAACAATAATTTTGCTCTTAATATTTCATTTTTTGTTGTTTAATTCTATTTATACTTCAAAAGAAAACACTTGTTGGCATAAACTTACTGAAAGAAGAATATTCCATCAAAAATCTTGATATTACGGTGGTTATTTTTACAATTTTTAACCACGCACTGCGGTATTTTGACGTCTTAATGTTGGCTATGGTTGGACCGTACTAATTTGAAATAAGACCACACAATTTTTCGTGGTCTAATTTTTGTAGCCATTTCTGAAGCGCCTATCGGGAATCTAGAGGATTATTGATCGAAGATTTTGTCAGTTTTCGTCAACAAAAACTGAGTGACGGTTGTAGTTTGTTTGCGTTTGGCAACTATTTTGGTAGTTATATTGGTACCCAGACCCATGTGTTCCTACGTCCAATGAGTCCGTCTTAATTAATACTGAAAACACATCCCCATTATTTCCAAGATCAGAATCCTAAGGTATTTACGTAATCCATGGTTTAAAATCTGTTTTAATGCCTGCCTTTGTACAAGTCTTGCTGGAAGCCTGAACGAACAAGTCATGAAATCTTAAGATTAAGTGAGAGCTACGTTTTATCTTATAGGGGCAGCGGACACCGGATTTAACCGGTTTTTACTAGATTCCACCAGTTCACACCAGTTTGTAGGAGCTTAGGTTTTAAAATAGTGGAGTTGGTGTCAGTTTGCGAGTTTATAAGACTTTTGGTTTTTACTTTTCTTTGAAATAAAGGATGTGTTTATCAAGGGTTGTTATTGTAAAATGCGGTAATATCTACCTCATCTATATAGATTTTCCATTTCGTGTCCTAAGCATACTGTTTTAGTACGGTCACAGAATAAGTGATAGTACTTAGGGTGTAGTGTTTTGGGTGTCATCTGAGAGGGTTAAATGGCTTCTTTTTCTACGATGTATTTTGGATATAAAGCCTTGCCCGATGGTTGTACATACGTATTATAAACAGATCGGCTTTATGTTCAAGATGTTTATTTCCACATTTTCTAGATGCTAAGAGACGATGAACTTGGCACCATAATTCTGTGCCGGAAAAATGACAATAGGCTTTTAGCTCTTAGGACTTAACACAAGAAATTTTTGACTTGAAATGTTTACCACCCTAAAGTCTATAATTGCTTGCACATTACTTTGTCATAAGGTCGATATGACATAAGTTGATATGACATCTTAAACCTTTTTGCGCACAGTGTGATAAGGAATCGACTTTGAAATCTGATAAACATTTCGAGTCCGCGACCATACGTACAGACTCCTGTAATAGGAGAACATCTCTGTTTACCCTTTAGGGGATTTCGAGCGCGAGTATTATGTATCTCTAGTTAAAATTGATAAAAACTCATGTGTATGTAGCATTTACATACAATACATACATAAACTCACGCCTTTTTTCCCATGGGGGTAAGCAGAAACTGTAGAACGCCACATGCTACGATCCTTACATACTCCTTTCGCTTCGTCCACGTTCATACATCTTGTCATACACGCACGCCGGTTGAGAGTACTACGCACCTGTCCTTTTTGAAGAAAATCTTCAATAATAACGATGTATGTCTTTATAGGGCGTCCTCTACTGGCGTTTCCACTGAAATCCGCCTGATAAATCCTTTCCTTGTGTAGCATTTATACCAGCAGTTTCCAATATTGAGTTTCATGTCGCCAATGCTACACAGAATCCGACTTCCTCTTAACCGAAAAGCCATGCTTCTTAAATACAATTCGACAACCCCCCACCCCCAAGAGGTAAACCCTTTGAGACAAATTGAATCGACTTATCTCACAGATATTTTGTACTCAACGTTCAGCTCCCTAATACATTACGTTGGGAAAATTCTAAAAAAAGAATACATCTCTTCCTTAAACGAACTTTAAAAATAGTGAAAATAACAACAAAAAATGTTTACGGACACTTCAAAAATAATGCTTTCCATTACAGAATTAATGATTTGCATTACTTATAATCAATCAAAAACCATTTGTTTCTGAACGTACCTATTATGCTTGTTTCCCATGGTGCATGATATCGCGCACCGCGACGCACGAGCTCGCACCGACGCACCATGGACCAGAGACTTGTCCGTGGTAACGCGGATGCGTGCGGAGCGGTGCGCCGTATCCACACCATGCACCCTTATAATGTATAGCCTCCAACGGTGCGTGATTTTACGGATGATACCACGCACAGCCGGTGCGCACTACCACGCACCGTGGGAAGCCAACTTTAAACGAATGGTGTAAAGTGATCGGCGAAGTGAATTGTTTCTTGCGTTGAGTGGTCGCAGTTCTAACATAACCTACCTTTCAGCTGTTTCATGTGTGTGTCATTTTATTTATTACTAGCTGTGCCCGCGACTCCGTCCGCGTGGAAGTCGGAAAACAACATTGTGTCGCAGCAACTAAATAATCCATTTATTATAATAATAGACAAAGGTGTCCCACTAAGACACTTATATCTTTTGAACCATTTCTTTATGTAGAGTTCCAGCTCCTCTTGATTGACCGTAAAGATTCATAAAACCGTAATACTAAAAACGTGTTGCTTATTTCTATACATTTCCTTGCTAAAATGGATTATAATTGAATATTGATACTATTATTGAAGATGTAACAAAACCATATCGCGATACAAAAATAGCTACAACGCCGTCTTGTTACAATCTGCGAACTAAATTATGATTTCATTCGAGGTGTGGTAGGTATAGAAAAGAACTTTAAATATTTAAAAAAAAACTTATAGAAGACTTCATTTAATTTTAATAAGTTATAAATAGGTAGGTACTGCTTTCAAAAAGTCTGATCTGGAAATCGAACCAACACAAACGCGAAAAAACATCTTCTAAGTATATTTTTATTTCACCAATCGATATGATCGCTCCAATAAACATAGTGCCTGAAATTGATGGAAGACCATAAAAACTAACATTAAGTACCTACCTAACTTAGGTACATTTCAATTCAAACACTTATTTGTTGTTACTTCTTATTTCTTGCACTTCCTTCAATTTAAGACAGTGTGTTTGTTGGAGAGATTTGATCCTTATTATTGACCTTATAAATATCTATCAACAGGTGCCATAATATAATACCGGATGGTACATAAAGCTTTGTCAGTTCGATTCCCGGTTCAGGCAAAAAAATCAGTAAAACGCAATATTTCTTACTTTAAAAAAAAGTGAAATGAAGTTTCCTTTGAGTGAAATTTGCTATTTTTAATATTTAAAGTACTTTCCCTCCATGGCCATGTCTTTGGAACATTACCTAAAGCTTAAAAAAACTCAATTAAATAAACTTATTAAAACGACGGCGACAGGCTTTGAATAAATCTGACAATAATGAACAAAATAAAATTAAATATAGAAAAAAATTCCAAAAAGTGCATTGAGTAGATAGAATGATTACGAAATACTAAATTTCAACGAAAGCACTGGGTGAGCCCTTTCCTTGCAAATAATCATGGCCACCGATTTCAATTTGAATTTGGACCTTATTTTCGGCATCAGCATTCCCAAAAAGTATGAACATTCAATGAACAAAAATCTTACTATTAGTCCACATGAAGTCATGAATTCATTTTATTGTGAACAACAATAAGAAATTGACCTAATAAATTCTAAATAACAATATCTTCGTTTTTTTTTGTAAAAGCTTAGTTCCTTTTTCATAAGGATAGAGATCATTCGACCTTTCGTAGACTGAGAATAGCTACCAATTCAACAATGAATATTAGGTAATTTGTGGATTTATTCGTAGTAATATATTTCCTCACAACATGATTTGATACACGTAACGCCATCTATTGAAAATAAACTAATACATGCTAAGTTCTTCTAGAAAACTTAAAATTCGCATAACTTTTGATTGCGTGAACCGATTGCGATGAAACAAAAAACATATGTTACTTGGAGATAAGCACAATATTTATTTATAAAAGTCAACAACATTGGATCAGTTGTTTTTATGTGATGCTTGAACAAACAAACAGATAAACAGACAAACAGATAAACAGACAAACAGAAAAAAATACAAAAATGTTAAAAATGGGTTCTTTTGGTTATAGTTTAACACCCCAACCAGGTTTTTTCAAAATATTTGCTATGTACAGATACGCAAAAGTCTACAGATTTGTAAATGTATAGAAGATATTAATTATTTGCATATCTTTTGAATGCGTGAACCGATTGCGATGAAACAAAAAAAATATGTTACTTGGAGATAAGCACAATATATGTTTATACAAGTCAACAGCATTGGGTCAGCTCTTTTTACGTGATGCTTGCATAAACATGCAAACATATGTTTAATCTTTACTTCCCTAGATGGCGTTGGCGTCGAATTAGATCGCGCTATGGTTTCGTTACCGCGCGATTTATAAGTTCTAGACAAAAAATTCAGAGTTACTTCTAAACCACGATTTTATTATATAATAATACAAAATAAAATGACAAATTGAAGATTTCTTTATTTTTAAAGTCCTCTTAAAATTAAGTAACTTGGTTTAAACATTCACATTTTATTGATCAAAACCTTTTTTTTTAATGTTTCGTACTACCATAATTTTAATCAGAGAAATACAAGTTTTCACATATTATTATAAAAACCGGTAATTATCGGTATTTATCGGAAAAAAGTCCGATAAAATCGGATTATCGATTATCGAAAACTTTCGATAATTACATGCCCTAGAAGGCATTATTGAGAAAATCAAATCCTCGGAGCCAATGCTTAAGCGTAAGCGCAGTGAAACAGGGTATGAAGAAAGAATCGAGCGGCATTTATCAGATAAAAATGGGATGGACTTGAAATCCTATTTAAGTGGCTGGGCACATATTTGTCATTTAATCAAATAAGAGAAAAAGATCAAGAGAAGAAGAATGAGTAGTAAAAAAATACTTTTTTGCGGTTTGTTTTATTTTATGTTTTGTTTTTTAATATTAAGGGGTCAAAACAGACTCCAAATGGTTCGTGTATAACACACGGCTGCTGCGTCCTTTTCTTGGTTCAACTTTGGCGTGACACGCGTCCGCGTGTCTAGATTCTCTAGGGCAAGTAGCCGGCGCTGATCTCTTAGTAAAGACAAAGTAAGCTGTAGATATGTGTATTTTTTGTAACGTCGCTTGTCTTAAGATTGACGGCGAATTATCCGTAAATGGAAAGGTCTGTAGTTAAAAGAGTTATAGGTTTATCGTCGCGTCGGTGAAACATTCTGTAGCTGGAAAGGCTTGTCGTCGAAAGTGACGAAGATGAAAGGTTCTGTCGTTGAGACTGACGATGATGAAAGGTTTTGTCGGCGAAATATCCGTAGGTGAAAGAATCTGTTGGGGAAACGGAAAAAAATGAATCGTCCTGTCGACGAACAGTCCAATGACGAATCGGTCTTAGGAGAACGGTTGCGGAATCGGCTAAATCAGCTGTTTTTCCAAAAATCTAAAAGTTCAGTTTTTGTTTTCTCCAAAATCGAGATTAAGATTCTTGTGACGCCTATTTTCGATTCTCAATAATTTCTGATTTGGCCCTGCAGCTCTGTCTCAAAACTCAATGAATGACGGGCGACGTTAATTTTTTTTTCGGCCAATGTTGACCATCAACACTTGATAAGACTCCATGAAGAATTCATAAAATAAAAATCATTTAGTTGCCTGAAATATGGTGGGTACACGAGATGTTAAATTAAGTTATAGCACAGGACATATTTCAGCCTCATTGCGGGCATGCAAAATTCATGGAGTTATACAGAGTGTAAAAAGACCCATCACATAGCCGGAATCTACGCACTCTGTACATCAAACTAAATTACATTGACCAAAAAAAAGTTAGTTAGTTTTTAGGTATAAAAAAACGCTGTTTTTTGTAGCGCGCAATGTAATGCACGTAACCGACTGTGCCTGTGTGTTGAGCAGCGGCTACACAGCTGAGCCAAGGCGGTCGTGTGCGTTTGATATTCATTGCGTTTTTGTAACTTCAAATGCGTAATTTGATAGGAAAAATTGAAAATTTTGATAATGTTCACGTGGAAGAAAGTTTAGTATTATCACTTAGAATGCGTTTTTGGAAAAAAACTGAACAAAAAATGTACACTTTGACCTTCAATATCTCTAGAACCAATGATTTCCCAGGTATGGTCTGGTAAAAAAAAAAAAACCCAATGATGGGTAGAATGAGTGGTTTCCGTTATCGTTAAGGGTCTTTTTACACCCGATATAGACTGTAGAAGAGCGCGTCGTAGCGTTGCGTTAGGTAGGCATGGCGTCAGCCGGGGGTTGCGGAAGTGTCGTAAGTTCCCGCGACCCTCGGCGCAGGTGTGAGATGGAACACCGGGGTGGTTTTAGTCAGTAAGAGTCTGACAGACCCCTCCGCCCACCCCAGGGCGGAGGACATCCACGAGGAAAAAAAGGTAGGCATGGCGTTAAAACCGTAGCAGATCATTGTTGCCATGCGATAAATTTGTGATTATTGAACAATATTCTACAGCGTTTTTAACCGACTTCAAAAAGGAGGAGGTTCTCAATTTGGATGTTTATATATATATTTTTTTTTATGTATGTTCGGGCATAACTCCGTCGTTTATAGACGGATTTGCAAAATTCTTTTTTTGTTTGAAAGCGTATTCTTCCGAAATGGTCCCATTTAAATTTGGTGAAGATCTGATGAAGACCCTCGGAAATTGACAGAACTGATGGATAACAGCAAATTACCCGAGATTGCTGTAATTGCATGTTTGTGTATTGTTAATGCCACTAAAAATCGTAAAATAAAATAACTTAATAAAAAAAAGTTAAAACCGACTTCAAAAAAAAAAAAAAAAAGAGTAAGAAGAGTAAGTAAGTAAAGTAACTTTTTTTTTAAAGTTATTTTTCCTTACACAGGCGAAGAAATAACCAAAATCGAGCAGAAGTTTGCTTCGGAGTCAGATGCACAGCCATGCGTGCGCATCGTTACTGCATATGATGGCCCCACGCCTTCTGTGTGGAGCAACACGGCACCCTCCACACACGTACTAGCTAGGGCGAGGGTACTGGCCGGAAGTGCACTTAAATACGTGGAAGACGCTGTCATGGACAACTACAAGGAAAATATAATGGTAAGGCGAGAATAGTTTAGAATATAATGAAGTATACAGCATGTAAGGGGGGTAAACACCGTTATCACTCAAACCATGGGTAGTTGACTTAAACATAACAATATAGGAACGAGTAATAAAAAACTATACGCGCGAGAAATGAGCGGCGCGGCGGCGCTACGATGCGGGGTACACACACTCGCTAACGAGACAGCTGACTGACTGGGGTAGCAAACTGTGCGGGGCCGTGCGTCGGGCCACGCGGCGAGTTCCCCGCGCCCCCTCCCGTAGCTTGTTGCCCCCGCGCATAGGGTGAAATGCTTTTGAGGAAAAATGAAAATTTTGTAAAAAAAAGTTTGTTATTTTTCATTGATTTTACGTTTTATAAATGAAACCAAACCACTGGTTTCAAGGATAACGGTGTTTACCCTTACAGCCTGTATTTAACCCAACGAAGTCCACGCCGTACGCCGCGTCGTGTAGGCCGTGTCGTAGCGCCGCCTCGCCGCTCATTTCTCGCGCGTATATTTTTACATTTTTTTTTACTCGGTCTTTTATTGTTATGTTAAAGTCAACTACCCATGGTTTGAGTGATAACGGTGTTTACCCTTACATGCTGTATATGTATAGATAAATAGTATGACGGTCCCATGCTTTCTATATGCAGCAACGAGGTGCCAAGGCTGGGGTAGCGGTAACTAAGCGGTAATTAAACTGACTTAAAATAATAAGGTCTCTCCTTATCATTTTAATGAGAACTACATCACTCAAAAGCGGTTTCCTGTGTTTTGTTTCCAGGGCATGTTCATCCCTTCACAGTCAGGCTTCGACGTGATCATCCACCTGCACGCTGCGCTAGTGCCGCACTCGTGTGAGCGCGTGGACAGCAAGGCGCGGCTACAAAAGCTTCCCGAAAAGCTGGCCAGTGAAGTTATACCTGTCGTAGAGTTCCACCCCGTCACCAAGTACTTGGATGAGTTGAGGGTAAGGAAACACTTTATTAGGAATAGAATATAGGTCTTAGTGAGAAAAAATATTACATCCCTGTAGCCCCATCAAAAACTACCTGATACAAGGGGAGTGTCCTTAAACGGAGAATTGAGAGAAATGAAAATAGGGTTATCCAATTAGCCTGCAGATTCATTAAAATAATAAAAATAAGATGTGTGCATACGCACCATGTGGCTATCGACCACAAAAAGTGTGGGGCGCGTCGGTCGGAGTAGGGCGCGTCGGAGTGGGGCGCGTCGGTCAGAGTGGGGCGCGTCGGAGTGGGGCGCGTCGGTCAGAGTGGGGCGCGTCGGTCAGAGTGGGGCGCATCGGAGTGGGGCGCGTTGGTCAGAGTGGGGCGCGTCGGAGTGGGGCGCGTCGGTCAGAGTGGGGCGCGTCGGAGTGGGGCGCGTCTGTCAGAGTGGGGCGCGTCTTAGTGGGGCGCTTCGGTCAGAGTGGGGCGCGTCGGAGTGGGGCGCGTCGGTCAGAGTGGGGCGCGTCTTAGTGGGGCGCTTCGGTCAGACTGGGGCGCGTCGGAGTGGGGCGCGTCTGTCAGAGTGGGGCGCGTCTTAGTGGGGCGCTTCGGTCAGAGTGGGGCGCGTCGGAGTGGGGCGCGTCGGTCGGAGTGGGGCGCGTCGGTCAGAGTGGGGCGCGTCTTAGTGGGGCGCTTCGGTCAGAGTGGGGCGTGTCTGTCAGAGTGGGGCGCGTCTTAGTGGGGCGCTTCGGTCAGAGTGGGGCGCGTCGGAGTGGGGCGCGTCGGTCGGAGTGGGGCGCGTCGGTCAGAGTGGGGCGCGTCTTAGTGGGGCGCTTCGGTCAGAGTGGGGCGCGTCGGAGTGGGGCGCGTCGGTTCATTGGTTTTTATATTTTATTTATTTATTGTTTCAGAGTGCGTACAGTGACTTCGCTCTATTCTTCCATGACCTGTATGGCGGTGAAGTGATAGCTGTGTTGTGGAAGCCAGACATTAAAGACGACAGAGAATTTCAGGTATGTTTTACTGAAGATTCAGTATATTTATTTGAGTGAATATGTTAGTACAATTACAGGTATTAATATAGATTGGTGATAAAACCATTATTCTCCCCGTGTACGACGGGCTAGAATATAAAACGTTCCTTACCGCACGCTGGGAATAGACGCGTGTTGTAACATTATACAAAACCCAGCACGCATAGTGGTAGGAGCTATACAGCCCGCCTGGCTAGCTACCACCTGAACAAGTGTTCCCGAGTCTGTATCTGAGAGCCAGAGAGGTATAGGAGAATCACTCGATATCTTTGTTACTTGGATCTGTATGCTCCATCTTAGACCCTGACTGCGCTTACTATCAGGTGGGACTAGGGTGAAACGGGATCAAGTCAAATATAATTTTAAAAAACTTTCTAAACCGTGCAAAAAGTAATTTCAATATAAAGCCCAGAATCAGATCCTCACGCCCACTGCCCAGATCTGGCACATTTTTCCGACGTTTTCAAAACTAGTAAGTCTATTATTTATGTTCCAGTTAATTAACGCAAACGCGCTGAAGCCAGTCCCTTCTAAGGGTGAAACGAAGTACAAAGTGAACGTGGAAGCGCTGATAGAAGACTTCAGAATACTGGGCGAAGGACTAGTTAGAGATATTACTGTTAATTGAAATATGATTATGACAAATAAAGATTTATTTTAAGTATAAAGTTGGGTCTCATTTCAACTATAGTCCTGTTAGGGATCTAACTAAGGGCTTTAGAACCAAAGCAGCGCACTGTACACAATAATAATATAATAATCTGAACTTGTATTACCTCGAGACGAGTAGCTTCCTTGCTTCTTCGATGTACAACTTCCACTTCGCGTATTACCAGTATAATTTTCACCTCCTTAGGGGTAGAATTTCCAAAAACCCTTTCTTAGTGGATGCCAACGTCACAAAAGGAACCTACGGTCCAAAGGTCATGGCCCATAATCCGACCCGATTCAAAAATGTTTTTGTACAAAAACGAAAATGGTGGTAAATAATGCAGGCATAACCCACTTTTCATTATATGTAAAAAGAAAAAATTAATTCAATGGAGAGATCTTGCAGTAGACCAATAAAAATTGGATAATAATTAGCTGCACCACAGGGGTTTCGCCCGTCTGTAAATTATTTTATCCCATGGAAACATGTCACTGGGATAAAAAGTATACTATGTCCGTCTCCAAATCCAATAGATATATCTCTACATGGCAATTTAATCAAAATCGGTTCAGTGGTTTAGACTTGAAAATGAAACAAACAGACTTACTTTGCCATTGTTTTTTTAAATAAAAATATCATCATCACAATCATAAAGCAAACTCGTTCGGTCAGGTAATGACACGTATATTGCTGTCTCTGTCTCACCCGAGTTGATAACCAGCTTTGTTGCGATCGCGCAATAATACAATGCCTTGCCTGGCCCACAGCGGGTAGAAAAACATCGGCAGCGCCTTCCTAACCTCGCCCTTCGCAGTCCTTCGTCATTCGTCGTTGTGATCTGTGCTTTTTCCGAATTTCACAAGTTATAAGTTAAGTTTTCATACTTTTAATCTACCTAAGATTACATTTTTTTTATTATTATTATTTCATGATCCCCATCAGCCACAGTAATGCGCCACTTACCATTGAAAAGTATAATCATTTGTCTTTGATTCTCGCCATGTTTCATTTCTGTACGCCGTAGGTATATTTTTCACACTAAATGGGCCATTACCTTTCACGTTTCCAGCTTAGTTGGTTTTATCTCTGCGTTGATGAGTGAGTGACCTTTCGCTTTTATACAGGGTGTAAAAAGACCCATCACATAACCGAAATCTACGCACTCTGTACACCGAACTAAATTACATTGACCAAAAATAATTGCTGGGAAACGACTTTTATTTTTTGGCATGAAAAAAAACGCTTTTTTTTGTAGCGCGCAAATTATGGTTGTGGCGATGTCGCGCGTTTGCATGCGTGCAGCGGCCACACAGCCGAGCCAAGGCGGTCTTGTGCGTTTGATATTCATTCGCATACTGTCCAAATTGCATATTTCCAGCTTTAGTGGTTTAGGCTCTGCGTTGACTATACAACGCCGGCTATCGCTGAAAACCAGCGCTGTGGCTCTGTCTCGTACGTGAGTCATCATAGCATTATGCTGAGCGATGGCCATTTTGCGTGGATGTGACGCATATTTTTTCCCAATAGTTTCTTTTTGGTTTTGTGTATATATTTTTTTATTTTTGTGCGTCATGTTGGAGCGAATACATATTTTTTCTTTCTTTCTTCTTTCTTATTCGTTTAAAAATGTACAAAAACAAGGTTGAACAATGAAACAAAACATACAACACAATAAATAACACTATATTTGTGTTCTAACTAAAACTAAGTACAAAAGTAGTATTATTGTTAGTTTTCTATTTATAACATCCCAATTTGTAACTTATCGCAGCGTGTATTTTACAACTTACAACTAAAGCAAGACGATTTTTAGTTTTTTCACCGTGCTGTTATACGCTGCCCAGCTGGGACAAAGGCTGGTTGGTTCACAGGGATTGTAATGTGTGCAATTAATATTGTATTTGAGACGTCAACTAGATCCATTGCGCAACAAGTGCGCCTGCGCAGTGAGTTCCATTCGGTGTGGGCTAGTGTCACAGTAGATATACAGGGTTATTGGGGTCACTGTACTCATCATTATGAACAACTTTTACAATGGGAACAAACGTGAAATCGCGAAAAAAAATCAGCTGTTCCCTACATTTATGTTCGTAGGTATAACTCGTCAAAATGTAGGGAACAGCTGTTTTTTTTTTCGCGATTTCACATTAGTTCCCATCGTAAAAGTTGTTCATAATGATGAGTACAGTGACCCCTTAAGAGGTTGTGTGTTATTTATGTTAGAACTTGTATAAGCTGAAGCAGTACCTCAACTTACTATAATCGCCTGAATTGACACACTCACACAGACACGCACTGTATACTGAGTATAATGCACTCTTTGTCATGTACCTACTCTATGACAGCCGTGACTGACTGCATTCCGATGATAACTTAGAAGTCTTGTTGCAGTGCGTGTCTGTGTGAGTGTGTCAATTCGGACGATTGTAGGTAGTTGAAGTACTGCTTTAGCTTAATTTATAATACTGTGCTAGTGTTGTGGGTTGATTACACTCTAATGAAGTAAGGCAAGGTGTCGAGCGGTGCGGGGTAGTCTCTTATCCAGTCGCCGCCGCGCAGGCGCCGCGCGGGGTCGCCCGCCGCCAGCCAGCTGCCCGCCGGCAGGTACACGTCACGCGACCGCGCTCCGCGCTCTATCACCGGCGCTACTAGAACGTTCTCACCGAGCAGGTATTCTGGACAAGAAACAAATAATTGAATTACCTACACATATCAAGTTTGTTACTCGCACGTGGAAAAGGTTCTCGGCAAAGAATAGCCCCCCACCTCGGCCGGTATCGCGGGATTCGCAGCTGCATGCACCGCACCCGAGGACCCGGTAGGTCCTCTCCGTCTCTGCATGGGGCCTTGCCCCACGACCGACGACGACAGCCTTCTCGGGCCTATTACTGGTTGGGCGACGGGTGATCAGAGGAAGCCTTTTTTTTTGGGGCGTGGAATTCCTCATGGATGTCCTCCGCCCTGGGGTGGGCGGAGGGGTCTGTCAGACTCTTACTGACTAAAACCATCCCGGTGTTCCATCTCACATCTGCGCCGGGGGTCGCGGGAACTTACGATACTTCCGCAACCCCCGACTGGTGCCAGCCCGCCACCGCGGGCCTCCTCGGATTAGTGGGGGAAGTGAGGTGTCAGACTCACTTCGCGCCGCCGCCTCGGGTCCTGATGTGTGGGGGGCGACAGACTTCCCAAAGTCCGTCGCCCCTGGACCCATTTAGGGGGGCTGGAAGAGGGCGTTGTCCGCCCTCCGCCGACGCCCAGTGCGTCTGCTGCGGGCCGGGTGAGTGGAGGTGATCTCCTCCTTTTCCGCATCCTCCTTCTGCGACATGACCGTGTCGCAGAAATCAGAGGAAGCCTACCCTAACATACTTAGAAAAAGGCTAGAATAATACTAATTATGACTTACCATCAGAAATATCATGTGCTTCAGTGTCGTTAGGAGCTATCCACCAGACGGGCGGGTTGACGGGCGCGCCATCGCTCACCGCTCGCCTGCACGCCGCGACGATGACCGGCGCGTACTGAGCATGGAGCTCCACGTACTTCCTACTTATGTCTATTGTCTGTCAATGATAAAATTCGTTGGATATGATTTGAAATAATATTAACATGATGGTTTAATTATGAGGATCCTCATATGTTAATTCATTTTCGTTTTAATTTAATTCAAATTCCAAAGGGACACATTTTTAATTTCTAGGAGCTCTGCCCTATAGGACCGTTCAGACTACGCTATAATATACACTACTAATTTAAATTCACCAGAAAAAATTTAAGGGTACATACGGAAGCGGTATACTTATTGAAATGTAAAATCATTAATTTAATTTATTTAAATCTAACACAGTTATTTACTTGTTTTACTTTACTTGTTTGATCCTGAAAATATGAATAATTTTATGCACATAATACTCTAATACTAGAAATACTACGTCAACGACACGGACTATCAATGAAATTCATCCCACCGCGCGTAAGCTACACACATCATGCACCATTATATGCTTGTGTGAGTCATACGTCAGTCAGCTATACCGGTATGTAATGCGTGCGAGCGAGTCGATAGCGCGAAATCCGTGCAACACACACACAGAAATGCCTTCTCCCTCACTCCACTCCACATAATTAAAAAGTTAGAATTTGTTCTGAGACAATGGGGATTTGAATTTGAAGGGATTAGCTAACAGTGATTAGGATCAGCTGATAAGGATTGAAATCAGCTGATAAGGGTGGTAATATACAGTATTATTAAAAACTTACAGTTAGCAATTTTTCAAAATGGCCACCGCCCTTTGTTATCAACACACAAGCGAGCACTTTTTAAAAAATAGTTATTTAATGATATTAGAACATCACTTTGCCCTTTTACTTCGAGTTGTTTTAAAAGTTTGCGTCTATCGGGCTCACTCACGTACACTCTCCGTTTGATTTCACTTCACATGTAAAAATCCATGGGTCAGGCGGCACGCGGGCCGGGCAATTAGGCCGCCGCAGCCTGTCCACCGACTCCCGAACTCCTCGGTTAGGTACTTTCGCTCCGACCTGTCTAGATAAGATTCACCTGCGTGCCGGCCTTTTATGAAGTATTAACACAAAGGGTACTCTCGAGACGTGAACTGATGATCGTATGAAGCCATCGTAGTTATCCATTTAATAACAGATGTTAACAGGTAATACGTATTGCGCGCTCGCGTAAACTTAATAACCTCTCTGTTGCGTTCTGAGGAGACGGGTTCGGTGGAGAGGGCGCGATGCAGTCTGCTTTGACCTTAGTTTACCGAATATTAAGCCTATTTAGTATTCATCAACACAACATGTAATTACGTATACAACAAAAAGCGGGTACGCGGTAACGAGAGGTTGCGCTTGCACCGCGCGTCACGCAACTTGACCTAATTACTGCGGGCGGCCGACTGCGGCGGGCGACACACGCACGCGCCGGAGTGGGTGGGGCGAGGGTGGTGCGGGAGCCAGAATAGTTGGCGCCGTCCGTCTCGTGCGCAGCCTATGTATTGCGCGGGCTTTTTTTTGAATGAATAGATAAAAGGGTTGCGTGTGTGCGTGCGCGTACGAATATCATTGTCAATGTTATTGAACTTTCTTACCAATTATTGATGTTTTTGAAGTACAGTTTTCAAACAAAATAATTTTCTTTTTTTTTTCTCTTTATATGTTCTATTACAGTAACTGACCATGCCCTTAAATTTTTTCTGGTGAATTAAATTTAGTAGTGTATAGCATATAGCAAATGTTGTATAGCACAGCGATATCGCTCAGCATACATTTTATATGGACATGTTCACTCGACGCTATACTATAAAGTATTGGCTTGCTGTGCGCGATAAACTTGAGAGATTTTCAGAGTTATATCGCATGATTCTCTGATCCCTGCCCCGCCTCACTTCTACCCTGTCTGTCGCCCGATGGATCGCCGTCAAATAACTTGCTATACATAGCAGACCGGCTTGCGATATAGCGTACAGCGTGAACGTCATGCTATATAGTTATAGCGTAAGACGAAATATGCTTTACTATATAGCGAAATAGTATAGCGTAGTTTGAACTGCGCTTAACATCAACCAATGTGAGACAACATGACAGCTTAAGATTTTGAACGCCAAATGGTATGTCTACACCAGTGCGATTTCACGTTCATCTTGAGTCTTCGTCTGACGCATGCCTGAAGCGCCATAGCGCATGCCTTAATACTAGTTCGACAAAAGCGCATGCCCCTAGCACACGCTAATCCGTCTAAATATGCCGCACAGATACCTAGCTACAAGTTTACACGCGTCCATCTTGACGACTGACTGTGGCGCACCGGTGTAGACGATAAGCTGCATGCGTTTTATGGCAATCAATATTGCATGCGCTTGACGCAAGAGGAATTGAAAGTTGAAAGCGCAAGATGAACGTGAAAGCGCACTGGTGTAGATATACCAAAAGTTACACAAAAATCAGGTGAAATTAGACTATCAGAATGCGGGCACCGGTGACCGCGATAGGAAGGCAAAGAATGAGTAGATTCTTACTGAACTCACCTCTTGATCAAAATCCCAGGGTACGTATGAGAACTGCATGCTCGGCATGAAGGTATTAGCCTGCAGCCACCTGATGAACAGCTCCTTGCTGGGCGGTTCATTGTAACCGTTGCCTCCGATCATGTCAGGAAGCACCAGCGGATACCCGTTCATGTTCATTTGTAGTAACGTAGTTATGAGGGTCGGAAGACCGTTCTCGAAGGTCCAGTATGTGTCCTTATCTATCATACGGATGAAAACGGGGAGGTCTTGGGTTCTGGAGGAAAAAAATAGGAACAGGATTACGAATATTTTCAAATGTTATCAACGCAAAATCCAGTACTCTTCAAAGTGTGGTCTATAGTTTATTGTGACTATTGTGAGAGAGTTGTACCTAGTACAGTTTAAATATAAGCTAAAGCAGTACTTCAACTACCTACAATGGTCCCAATTGACACACTCACACAGACACGCACTGCAACAAGACTTCTAAGTTATCATCGGAATGCAGTCAGTCACGGCTGTCATAGAGTACATAACAAAGAGTGCATTATACTCAGTATACAGTGCGTGTCTGTGTGAGTTCAGGCGATTATGGCAAGTTGAGGTACTGCTTTAGCGTATATATTTACTGTGGTTGTAGGTAGGGGCCTATAGATAGAGTTAAGAGGTACCTGTATCCAACTCTAACTTCTACGAGGGGTCCAAACTGAGCGACAGTCCTCACGTAGTCCGCTGATATAACGCCCGGCTGGTCTCTGATGTCACCTTGTAAAACTGGTATCTACAAATAATTTGTTTTAGAAATAAAGAGGTTCAGCTGCCCAAAACTTAAACCACAAAGGCACGCGGTTCTTACGATCTCTGGGGCCCAATTCTCCTAAAATAAATTGTTGCCAAACGCAATCGAACCACAACCGTCAGTCAGTTTTTGTTTTCGAAAACTTTCAAAATGATTGATTTTGTTTTTTGTGTCAAACAATTTGATAGCTTTTGAAATTGAGAACTGTTGTGATTTAAGGTAGGACCGCACTAGGCGGAACTGCACCGCAGTGGAACTGAGCGACACGACGCGTCAATATATTCTCTATATGAAATTATATGCGACAACACGCACTAAGCGGCAACGGAACTGCACTGCAACTGAACTGCGCGGCAAAGTTGAGCAACTGACCAAAAGTGTCGCAACCTGACGCGACGTGTAGTTCCGCTGCCGCGGAGTGCGGTTCGACAAACTTCATTCCACTCCTATCGCTTTTCGGAATAGTGTGTCCATCCTTTGTTTATGCGGCTGCATAATTTGTAATAACTCATTGAATTTGTATTGAGACATTCTAAAATAAGTATGGAATCTTATTGGATCCTTCTTAAGTCGTGGCAAAAGCGTAAAATACTCGCCTTCGTCCTCCTTCGTCATATCGCGAGTTTGATATGTCATGTAGCCATATTCTTTGCTTTTTTCTTGCCTGTTCTTGCTTTATTCTTTCCTCTTCCTCGCACAACAAGGAAATAATAATCATACTATTATCCAAGCCCGTGTGGTCCCGGGTTTAGAATAGGGCCACCCCGCTCCTCCCACGGGTGTCGTATGAGGCGACTAAGGGTAATGTGCAGGCTACTGGTATAAACCTTACGCCTGCACATCTGGGTTCCATACCTTAACCCAATAATTTAAGCTATCTGAGGGCTCGGGAAAGATAGATTTCCTAGAGGCCCGGATAGAACAGTCGACATCAGGGCAGGATGTTGACTTAGGGCGGTGGCGGAGGAACTTCTAGCACGTCAACGGCGGCGCCCACAGACCAAGTCAGGAGGTCTACTGCTCACCCATCAACCCGCATTAGACAAGCGTGGTGGGTTAAATAGTCTAAACCCCTTCCCATTATGAATTACGACAGTCAAGCCAATCCCCAAGTGCTCGGCGACTCCAGTCAGTGCACGGCTATTGGCAGTATGCAGGTGCACCCTGGGGTCGGGGTGAATAATCTCCGAGCGAGGGTCTACTGCCAAACAGCTATGGAACGCAAAAAGGATACCGAAAAACTTAGAATTTTATCATTTAATGTGCGCACATTACGGACTGAAGAAAGAATATTAGAGCTAGAAAATGCCCTTGAAAACATAAATTGGGATATAGTCGGCTTAGCAGAAGTAAGAAGAGAAGGAGAAAACACAATAGAGAGGGAAAATAACATCTTTTATCATAATGGTGAAACCAACACAAGATATGGTGTTGGCTTCCTGATCTCGAAACGCTGGAAAGATAATGTAATGGAATTTGTCGCATACTCCAATAGAATCGCTTTGCTCAAGTTTCGTGTAGCTGAAAAGAAAATCCTTACAGTAATCCAGGTATATGCTCCAACTTCTTCACATAGTAACGATGAGGTGGAAGAGTTCTACGATTTGCTCAATAAGGCGTGCGATGAACACAGAGGGACTTGGACACTGGTCATGGGCGATTATAATGCTAAGATTGGGCCAAGATTATTATCCGATAACACGAACATCTTAGGCCTGTACGGTTTAGGAGACAGGAATGTACGTGGTCAACGCCTTATAGAATTCGCTTTTGGGCAGAACTTAAGCATAAGTAACAGCTTTTTCCACAAAAAGTCGCAACGTCGATGGACCTGGCTCTCTCCAGACGGTCACACAAAAAATGAGATTGATTTCTGTCTCTCCTCGGATAAGCAAATAATACAGAATGTCGAAGTATTAAACAGTTTAAAATTTAGTTCAGATCATCGTCCACTTAGAGTTGTAGTTAATTTTGACATGAAAATTTATCGTAATAAAATTATTAGAAAAACAATTAAACGTATTGACAAATCCACATTAATTGCAAACAAAGAAAAATTCATATTACAAATCAAAAATAGTTTCAGCATACTTGAGTCAAAAAATTCAGAAGATGTACAAACACAATACAACAACATTAAAAATGTCATCACAACAGCGAGTCAAAACATCAAGTGCCGCAAGAACAAGCGCAAAAAGCTTACTGATCACACAGTTCGTCTTATAGAGGAGAGACAGAATCTACCATATCAGTCTTTTGAGTACAGGGAGCTGGACCGAAAAGTAAAGCGGAGCATCCGAAAGGATATCAGACTGTACAACACTGAACTTGCTCACTCAGCATTAACGAATAACCGTTCCTTGAGGTCAGCCATGCGCGGGATGGAAGCAGGGAGATCTTCTATAACACACTTAAAGGACAGTAATGGCGTGAGACAGGGCGATAAGACAAGACTAATCCAAATTTGCACACAGTTTTACAAATCTTTATACTCAGACGACGATACAACTTTCCAACTTGCAGAGGAAATTTACTCATGTTGAAGTTCATAGGGCTCTCAGTGGCATGAAGTACAATAAGAGCCCAGGAGAAGATGGCATTACAAATGATTCACTGCGAGTGGGGGAGCAAATCTTATTACCACATATTTGTAACCTATTTAACACAATTCTAAAAACAGGCATATTTCCTAGTAACTTCTGTCATTCCAATATTATTTTGCTGTATAAGAAAGGAGATAAATCAGATATAGGCAATTACCGTCCTATTAGCCTTGTCTCACACTTGTACAAAGCTTTCATCAAAGTCCTCGAAAACCGTATATCCGGCCAACTAGATCTCCATCAACCCCCTGAACAAGCTGGTTTTCGCCGCGGCCTATCTACTACCGACCACCTTCACTCTTTGAACCAGCTGATAGAAAAACACGCCGAATTTAACTTACCACTGTACCTTGCGTTCGTAGATTACTCCAAGGCTTTTGATAGTATATCACACCAAGCAATATTTACAACACTTAACAAACAAGGAATAGAACCCGTTTATATTAAATTATTAGAACGAATCTACCTAAATAGTACAGCTGCCATACGTTTAGACACCACTGGCCAATCCTTTCCAATCCGAAAAGGAGTCAAACAAGGTGATCCACTGTCTCCAAAACTCTTCACAGCAACGCTTGAAGAAGTGTTCCAAAATTTAAATGCGCATTGGCGGGACAAGGGCATTGACGTTGGGGGAAGAAGATTGACTAATCTACGCTTCGCCGACGACATTGTCCTTTTCTCTTCTTCGGCGGCTGAGTTAAGCCTTATGCTCGAACAACTGAGCCACGCCAGCCTCAAGGTCGGACTCAAAATGAATATGACGAAAACAAAGTTAATGACAAACAGCGCGAAACGCAAAATAGACATTGAGGGTGTGGAGGTTGAATATGTCCATGAGTACATATACCTCGGCCAAATAGTCTCTTTCCAGGCGAGGCAAGATAAAGAAGTCACGCGACGCACCGAAAACGCCTGGAAGAGCTATTGGTCGATGAAACACCTCATGAAAGGATCACTTCCGCTTTCTCTCAAAAGGAAACTCATGGACATGTGCATTCTCCCCACCCTCACCTATGGAGCGCAGACTTGGTCATTAACGAAACGTCAAAAGTCCGCACTTGGGGTCTGCCAGCGAGCAATGGAACGGAGTATTCTTGGAGTCAAACTTACAGACCGTATAAAGAACAGTATACTTCGTTCCAAAACTCAAATCGCAGACGTAGGTAACACAGCCGCCAAACTAAAGTGGAACTGGGCAGGCCACATCTGCCGCATGTCGCAACAAAACTGGGCAAAAGCAGCCACTGACTGGGTTCCGAACAACAGGAACCGGCGACGCGGTAGACCCAGAAGGAGATGGCGTGACGAACTGGACTTCTTCATAAAGGATTGGCCAGATATTGCAAAAGACCGGGAAAAATGGAAAAAGGGAAGGGAGGCCTTTGCCCTGCAGTGGGACACAACAGGCTGATAATAAAAAATAAAATAATAATTATCCATTTCGTCGTTCATCTTGCTCAGAGGTTGCCTAGCTACTGAATATATTTTTGTAGCGCCGCTGCAGTTCAAGTGCGGCTTACCAAAAAATTACGCGTCGTGACGCTCAGTTCCGCTGCGGTGCAGTTCCGCCTAGTGCGGTCTTACCTTTATCAAGATTTATTTTAGGAGAATTGGGCCCCCAGATAGCGAAGTGGAAGTGAAGCAATTGAAGGACAGTAAGTAATTCAATTTGCTTAGCGGTAGGACCACATGAACATTAAATTCCGGCGCCAAGCAGTTTACTGTGTTTCGTCGTGTGTATGTGAGAGCTAGAAAGGTACCTACCTATAGGGGAAACCCTCTATTCCCTCTACATCTCCGTTACTAGTATTCATGTGCTCCATCTTAGACCCTGTCTGCGCTTACCATAAGTGTAGCGCCACACCATGCCGAAATTACGCGACCGAACTTCGGCGTCTGTTTTTTATATAGGTAAAATGCGACGTAATTTCAGCCTGGCGTGTCGCGGGTAATTTAAAAAGCATTGCAGGTGTAATCATGCTGAACTTCGGTCGCGTATCTTCAGCATAGTGTGTTTAGACAGTAAGGTGCGACAAAGGTCGAAAGCGACCAAGTCAAAAAATAAAAATAACACTAATCGATTGGGTAGCAGTTTGTGCGTCACATCCAGATAACGTTGGCTATTTTATCATGTTTTTAAGGTTCCCGTCGAAGAGGCAAGAAAGCCACGTGGTGCCGGAGAGTTTGTTGTGTTGGTTTTTCTCAAGTTAAACACTGGGAAGCGATGAGAGGCAATCATTTTTGTTGTCTGTCTTTAATTTTCGACGTTCAGAAACTGCTAAATGGTTTTAGGATTAAACTTATTTTGAATGAGTGATATTTTCATTTCGAAAGAAGTTATCGTTTTTGACGTTTTGGAATAAGAACTGCGTTTTCCTCGTTAGAGCGGTTACGCACTGCATCCGATCCGAATCCGAGAAAATACGTTCCGAAGTAGTCATAGAACTATTTGTATGGTAGTTTACGCACTAGATCCGACTTCTGACATCCGATTTCTCTCCGTCATCCGTGAGTTTCTAATACGGAAGAAAAATTGATGGACCGAAGTAGCCGTAGTACCTACTGTTTGTATGAACACTTTCGCATTACCTCGGATTCAAATCGGACGCCAAATGGATATGCCAAAGATGGCCCCTGAATTGTTTGAATTTGGATCAGAGATCGGATAAGTGCGTAGGCGATATCCGAATTCGGTCCGAGTTTTTTAGACTCTAGATTCGTATTTTCACGTATTCGGATCGGATGCAGTGCGCAAAGCAATATCCGAATACGGTCCGAGTTTTTTACATTCTTATTTTCACGGATCCGGATCGGATGCAGTGCGTAATCGCTGTTAAAGCTTTCAGATTAGATAATCTACATCATGTAACACAAATGTATTATTGTAAGACTCACTTGTGGCGACCAGCTAGACTCTCCCCCATCGAACTTGAAACTGTCAATCCCAGAGTATTCCTTCAGGCTGTTTATCCTATCCAGATACCACTGTCTCGCGGCAGGATTCGTAAAGTCAATGTATGCTGTGGTCGTATCGTTGTCGTTCCACCAGCTCGTCTCCACTGAACCGTATTCAGAGGATACCAGGTAGCTGGAAATAATATGGGTTGTTTATTGGGTCACTAAATTGCAGTGAACATTTATGTAGTTGGATGTGGTGGAAAAGCTAATGGGACATAGTGAATAATGCAGTTTTTGGAAGTTTTTTTATTAAATAAGATTTAAGGTACTATTCTGAACCGAGCTGGCAACTGCAACTGCCGACAGCACGTGCAGCGGCTAGAAGTGACGCTGGTGTGGCGAGTGTCGTGCGTGGTGCGAATTCATGCAGTCACTGCACGTGCAGTCGGCAGTTGCAGTTGACAGCTCAGTTCGGAATAGTACCTTTAATGTCAATGATTAAACTTATTTTGTAGTTCTAACGCGACGTCTTACATAGGCGGTTTAAAGCGACGCGAATTGGGAAGCGATGCGATGCGGTGTGAAGCGGCGGCTTTGTCCTACGAGCTCGCGGACCATTCGCCGCGCGCCGCCGTCATTCAGTAGCACTGTACGGCACCGCATCCAGTTCGCGTGAAAATATCAAGCCAACTGACAGCGTTCGCTTCGCGCCGCGCCGCGCCGCATCGCACTCCACGTGCGTTTGGTCACGTAGGCCACTTCAATAGGTATCGACTGTTTGTTGTTTTCGCGTCGCTTGTAGATCGCTCACGTAGGATGCCGCGTCACGTAGGATGACGCGTCCAGAATGTAGGGGCTAATTATCAACCGCGCGGATCTTCTGATTTGCAAGGTAAAGCTGCCACGGTCAGTTCTTGGATGGGTGACTGTTCTTTAAACATCAAGACTCCTCTGTGCCTCGGAGAGCACGTTAAACCGTCGGTCCCGGGTGACATACGAATACATATGACAGTCGTTACGTATAGCCAGAAGCACGAAAGTGTAATAACCTTAGAATATCGGCATTACCCAGTAACTGGGTTGCGGAGGTCTGATTGCAGTCGTTCCGTGTAAAATACTAGTGTATAGTCGCATCTGCTGACCCCAAAATTATTGGGAAAAGGCTAGGCAGGGCGTAGTTTGAACCAGAATTACCAGAATATACAAGGTTAGTCGAAACGGGGGTACTAATCCGAAAGGGTGTTAAAGTATACATACATATTTCATAACTTAGTTAATGTACCAGAGTTACAAGCTGAAATAAACATCTCAATTCCACGCCGTACTGTTTACAGATCTAACTGCAATATAAACATCTTTCAAACAGCTACGTCCAGAACCAACCTGGGCTCAATGGCACCTATGAACCGGCTGATGAGAGGTTACAATGAAATCAGTACACGCACAAATAACATCGACATATTTTGTAATACATTGCCACAATTTCGCAGAAATGTACTAGCTTCTCAGCAGAAACAAGATTTATAAAGGGATGGGTACTCTCACTATATCGTAATTAAGCATTTACGCGCTGTTTCTGTACGACAATTATTGCATTCGCTGGCAAATCCTATCCTATCTCAAAACTTCCAGGAAGCCACAATCGCTCGCTCTTTTTTTTGTTAATTTTGTTAATCATATTGTATTGCTATAAGCTATAATTTTGAAAGTGCTGTGCACTCCTGTAAGTGACGAGTTCACTATAATCCAAAATCCCCAAAGTTGATTATTGTATGTCTATTAGTGAATAAGTCGTTGGAGAGCCATAATAAATAAATAAATAAACTTTCCCGAAAAGTCCATAGTTTAAGAGAAATAGCTGTTCAAAAATTTCATTATTAGGTAATACACTAAAATCTATCTATCCCAGCTATGAGATTTAGGTCAAGGATTAGACGCTCCATATTCTGATTTCGTAAATAAAGCAGGGACGAAGGATTTTTAATTTTGCATGGAAACAAAAATTATCGAATTTTGACATTTTAACACTTGCTTTTAAACCGGTTGCGTACCGCCCGTCGTCCCAGGACGACACTTAATTGTCTTATCTATTGTGTCTATAATTAATTACCGTGCTTGAGGTTTTAAAACAGTCATCAGTGATACTTTAAGTGGCCCGCGGAGTTTTACCCCCTTTCTTACTAACCTTGTATTTTAACCTTTATCTACAATCCAACTTTAAAAAAAAAAAACTCTTGGTACTTACCCTTTGCTCTTAGCTTCCGTATACCAAGGCTCGCATCCTTTATTAATAAACGGATGCGTCCACATCGTCACTCTATAACCTTTCGCCCTCAAAATATCCACCGTATTCTTCATGTTTGGGAACCTTCGGACATCCACCGTCTGAGAACCGTAGCATGTCTCCCACTGATCATCAATCTCTAACTGACTGTTAGGGAAACCATTCTTGGTGATTTCATCAGCGAATTCCAACACTGTATTGTGGTTCACGTCCCTCTTATATCTGGCCCAAGTTGACCAAACTGGATATGTGATCATTCTCTCATCAGGTATCCCTGTAGGCTTCTCCAAATACTTCACGACAGCGTACTCGTGAGCTTTCCTTACATCTTCAAAGATTCCAATAGCATAAATCAGGTCATTTCTGTCTCGTTTGCTCGAGTAAGGTGCTTTTATTTGGGCTATAAAGCATGCAGCGTTCTTCTCCAGGTCATTCTGGTCTACGAATAAGGGGACCTTTTTGTCGAAGTAGTAGAAGATGCCTTCAGAGTTCAGCCAGTAAGGCTCGGCTACGCCGCAGTTGTCTGCTTCCTTCGTCACGTAAGAGTAGCTTGGCAAGATTAGACGTTCGATCGGCCAGTACTGGCGTTTCTGCTGTGGGCCGCCGTACCAGTGATTTGAACCTTATGAAAATATTTAAAAAGTTAAAAAATGTCACAAGGTATTACAGGTCTAGCGCATAACTGAGTCAGTGCCTGGGGTATGGGAGCGGCACGGGAGGGGTAACATATGACGACGTGTCCGAACTATGTCGCTATACACGTGTACAATATAATGAAGATATCTCTTATGATACTTCTTACGAATTGCGCGTGACATTGTCATGTAAACAAAAAAATAAGTTACAATAATGTTAATATTTTATTTAATAAGAATGAATAATTTCAACTGAAACAACAAACAAATCCCGAAATCCCAAATTGAATTAATCAGATTCCTTATCGCTGTCTGTACCCGAATCACTGTACGAATGATTAACACTTTTATTATCTAGTAGTAATAAAAATGCGGGCGCTGCGCGTCGCAATCGCGCAGCACCCGCGTTGCCTCCACTCTCCCGGCTAGGATGGCAAATGATCTATTGATGTGTCATAAGACTCAAATTATATCGGGTGTAAAAAGACCCTTAACGATAACGAAAACCACGTATTCTACCCATCATTGGGATCATTTTTTTCCAACAAACCATACCTGGGAAATCATTGGTTTTGGAGATATTGAAGGTCAAAGTACACATTTTTTTTTTAGTTTTTTCCAGAAACGATTTCCAAGTCATAATACTAAACTTTCTTCCATACAAACGTTATCAAAAATTTCAATTTTTCCCAACAAATTCGCATTTGAAGTTACAAAAACGCAATGAATATCAAACGCACACGACCGCCTTGGCTCGGCTATGTGGCCGCTGCACGCATGCAAACGCGCGGCATCGCCACAATCATAATTTGAGCGCTACAAAAAAAAGCTTTTTTTTCATGCCAAAAAATAAAAGTCGTTTCCCAGCAATTATTGTTGGTCAATGTAATTTAGTTTGATGTACAGAGTGCGTAGACTTCGGCTATGTGATGGGTCTTTTTACACCCTGTATACAACAAACAAAGCGAGTTAGACGCGGGTGCTGACGCGCATGGCGTGCCCTTAGCGGGCGCCTGTCATCCGAACGCGCTCTTACGTTTATCTGCAACAAGTCTACGCTGTGCTATCTTGTAAGATTGTCTAAATTGTTTTTAAAACTTAACTTACCTAGATTAACACAGTCCTCCAACCCGACACCTTTCGGCGCCTCCCACGTGAGAGTGATGATGTATCCATTCCTCTCTCCCACGATCTCTTCACTGGTAATCCTGACGGTGGTGTCGTTCTCGAACTGGATGACCACGTCACCGTCCTGCACCACGTCCTTGATGGCGCCAGTGCGGCGGCCGACCACTGCTATCACCTCTGATAGACCTTCTGTTGGGAAAAAGGGTTTTTAAATAGATAGATATTAATACAGAGTGGTTCCGTGTGGTGCCGCACGTAAAAAATAGCACTACACCATCTCTTCAAACGGGTCGTAAAAGGCGACTAAGCGATTCACTAGAGGATGGGCAGCAGCGTTCTCTGAGTACTTTAAAAAACCATACTGCAATCGCTAACCCGCCTGCCAAGCGTGGCGATTATGGCACACCGGGGTGTGTGGCTCAATCTCCAAAATAAAAATTGATCGCTCTCTCTAAACTTTCAAACCTAAATATTTCCAAAACTGATTGGTTAAAATCGAGGCTAATATAAAAATAGGCTTATTGGGACACATTATTTTCGAAAAAAAAAAATACGCAACACAATTAATATCAATACAGGCTGTAAGGGTAAACACCGTTATCCTTGAAACCAGTGGTTTGGTTTCATTATAGAACGTAAAATCAATGAAAAATACAAATTTTTTTTTTATAAAATTTTAGTCTTTCCTCAAAAGCGTTTCACCCTATGCGCGGGGAACTCGCCGCGTGGCCCGACGCACGGCCCCGCACAGTTTGCTACCCCAGTCAGTCAGCTGTCTCGTTAGCGAGTGTGTGTACGCCGCATCATAGCGCCGCCGCGCCGCTCATTTCTCGCGCGTACATTTTTAAATTTTTTTTTACTCAGTCCTATATTTTTATGTTTAAGTCAACTACCCATGGTTTGAGTGATAACGGTGTTTACCCTTACATGCTGTATGTAAAATGCGCCAGAGAGATCAACCAAATACGCTAATTTTGAAGATCATCCCGTGTACCCAGACCAGGCAACCAAGTGTTTTTTTTCTATATTTCTCATTGGTACCCTTCGCTCCGGGTTGGCGAAGGGTTATGCCGGGCTCTTACCAGCTAAAAACCCACGATGTTCCTTCTCCTAACCCATGGCAGGGGTTGTGGGTTTCGCAGCTGCATGCACCACAACCCCGGTAGGCCTCGGTCCGCCAGCCCCTGGCGGACCTCTCCTTCTATGGGGCCTTGCCCCACGTCCTCCTGAGAGGGGCGCACGGAACACATGCGCGTCCTCATCGGGACTGTTACTTCGGGCGACGGGTAAAGATCAGGCCCTTTGCACCCCCGGGTAGAAGTGGTCCTGGTATCAACACCGTACATAAGGGAAGAAGCGCGCAGCACATTGCGCAGGCGTTCGCTGTAGACGTGCTCGCATCGCATACGCACTGTATCAGAATTATTGATAACAAGCCCGCTGCATCGCTTGAAAGGCACAAACACTCTTCAAAGTAAATATTAAAAGATGGACTTTTTGAATTTTGTAACTACACTAAAAAGGGGCTTAACGTGGATTGAAAATTTCATAAAAAAATAGAAAAACTCCATAAAAAAGTAAATACCATTCTATTTAATTTATTCCACTTACTCCTTTCCAATAATATGTTAAGTCCTCCTACGGAATTGTCCTGCAGCTTCACATTAACGTTGGGTGCGTCCAGGATGGTGATGTCGATGCCATGCGCAAACGCAACCAGCGCGGCGACTATAACTGTGGGTAGTAATGTTTTTTTTTTATAAATACATTAATTCACTGACCGATAACACGTAATTATGTATGTGTGCTGCAAGATATTTGTTTCATTACAAAAATAAAATTCTTATAAAATTTTATTAATATAGAAAGAAAGAAAATACGTTTGTTTGCGGTAAACATGACGTGTAAAAATAAGAAGGTTGAGGGAAACATGCGTCACATCCACGCAAAATGGCTATCGCTCAGCATTATGCTGCGAACCTATGCAAGACAGAGCCCCAGCGCTGGTTTTCAGCGACAGCCGGCGCCGACGTAATGACGTCGTTCGGTGCAGCAAACAATTATTATTAAAAATAAATAAATAATATGATTTAATTTACAAGTGAACAGGAATATAAAAAAACAAGAAAAGGAAATAGACAGGCCACGAGAATGTCTTCCTCAATCCTCAACAAACATTTTACGGTTTATATCCGTACTTAATGTTGAAGACATTATAATTATACAGGCTGTCTCAAAAAGTAGCGCCAAGACGAAATCCAAAGATAGAGCAACCTAAGAGGTACCCGAAACACTCCCATGTATTTTCCGCGATTTTTTGTTGTTTTCGAGTTATAATTTTGTTCATGTGTTTTAACCAAACTCTGACTTTAATGAAATATTTAATCATGGTACCATGAACTCGTGCTGACACGAGAGAAGAAGAGAGCCGTAAAATAGCAGATAAAAACGCTATAAAAAATCGCATACAAAAAAGAAATTTCAGTTTTCCCCGAATTTGGAAATTTTCCGGGCAACTTTTCCGATTTATGATTATTTACGGTTTACTCACGTGCATTTTTTCGGGATTGCCCCGACTTTGACTTGCGACCTCGCCGCGTGATCAGTACCCCAAGTGTGAGTTTTTTTCGTTACTGACGTAACTACAGTAGTTAACGAAAAAAACTCACACTTGGGGTACAGCTCATGAATAAGGGCTCCTTTTGGGTTCGAAACTAGTCGGGCAATCCCGAAAAAAATGCACGTGAGTAAACCGTACATAAATAATCATAAATATAAATGTGTCTCACGAAAGTTATAATACAAAAAACTTTTCCGATTTTTATTTCCATAAAAACCTAATTGTTTTTTTTTATGTCTTTTCCTCACCCTCGGTTTTCTCTTGTATCGTGGGAGCGTTAACAGACACAAATCGTCACATACACAAACGCCCAGACACGGAACAACTATCTGTAGGCCATACAATTTTTTGTTCCGTGCGGGAATTGAACCTACGACCCGCAGCGCAGAAGCCAATCGCTTAGCCACTGCACCAAACGTGTCGTCAAAATTCGGACTACGACGATCATATGAAAAAAAAACAAATCGTTGCAGCCATTCTCAAGTTACAGCAGAATACAAATAAATCCAAAGCATTATTTATTACACACTAGCGACCCGCCCCGGCTTCGCACGTGTAGGTAAGTTTTATAGCTTAAAACCTTCCTCTTGAATCACTCTATCTATTAAAAAAAACCACATCAAAATCCGTTGCGTAGTTTTAAAGATCTCAGCATAGGTACGTAGGGACAGACAGACAGCGGAAAGGGACTTTGTTTTATATTATGTAGTGATATAAATTGCTTTCGTTTACAATTTTCAAGGAAAAAAGTTGCAAAACATTTACGTATAATACCATGTTTTCCTAAGGTTTTTCTATAATTTATAGGGTTAAATTATATGTTTGCAGTATTACTTGTAAGTACAGTAAACTTGCGTGAGACAATTTTGTAATGGGATAATTTTTTTTTGCCCCATTGTCAACTTGTGACGTTGTGACAACATAATTATACGTCGGTTGGTTATAATAGAGATACGGTTTAAGCTTTATGTCATTAAAATTAATTCACTTGGCTCGTGGAACAGTTATAGTAATTTTGTTTACAGAAACATCCTGCCCGCGAAAGTCTGTTTTTTTTGAGTTTTTAATATTTTATGTAGAATATCTTTTTTAAGCAAGCTCTTACTACGATGACTTGTGCCATTTAACTTACTAGAGTTTTTGGCGCTATAAAAAACTACCAAAAAACCGGACCACTCTTAGTTTAAATTCATAGCTTTGTCATACGATTAAAAAACATTATAAACGAAATGAACATGGATTCACTTATCTCCGATTGTAATTTTTAGCTTGAGCAAAAAAATTCTCTAAAGCTAAGCTCACTTATCTATAGAAAGAAATCTATATAAATAAAAAGAAAAGTCTTGACTAATTGACTGACTCATCAACGCCCAGCCCAAACCCTTAGACCTAGAACGCTGAAATTTTGTACAGAGGTTCCCTTTATAATGTAGACAAGGAATAAGGAAGGATTTTTCTAAATTCAACCCCTAAGGCAGTTAAATAGGGGATGAAAGTTTGTATGGAAAATCGTCACTTAACGGGTTCAAAATTTCACGCAAGCGAAGCTGCGGTCAAAAGCTAGTAAAATAATATTTATTCAGTACTAACGGACCCGACAGACGTTGTCCTGTCCAAATTTCAATGAGTTATGGTCTTGAGTTCATTGAATACAAAAATCTCTTAAAAAAGGAATTTAAGTTTTCTCCGCATTTGACAATTCTCCGGACAACTTTTCCATTTTTTCTTTAAGTAAATAAAAATCTATTTCGGACTATAACGAACATTAAAAAAAAAACAAATCAGTCCAGCCGTTCTCAAGTGATGCGCTTACCAATGAACAGCATTACATTTTTATTCATAATCCATAGATAAAACGCAGACAGTACAAAATAATAAGCAGAAAAAAACAAGAGAAATAAGACACGAACAATTAAAATGTGCTGTCGGCACACCCATACCGAATGAGTTGCTAACTCAGCATTAATTTGCTGGCCATTAAAACACCTAGCACTGATTTTCAGTTGATACCATTGACACACGAACGGAGGAAATGTAAATATTATATAGAATGAGCTCGCACTCGATGCGTTCCCTGCAAGGACCCAAATTTTTTTTTTTTATTCCTTGGATTGGTCGCATTTGACCCTCGTCGTAGCTGATGGTAAGCGCAGATAGGGTCTAAGATGAAGCACACGAATCCAAGTTACAGAGATATAGGTAGAGAGATTCCCTTATACCCCTCTGGCTCTCACATACACACGACGGAACACAGTAAACTGCTTGGCGCCGGACTTTAATGTGAGGGTGGTAGCTAGCCAGGCGGACCGTAAAGATCCTACCACCAAGCGAAAGGTTATCACCTGATTAGCACCACCCGGGGACCACGTGTGGGGTTTCGAACTAAGGGTGCCTTCCCCGTGGGGTTGAGTCACCCTCGTCCGTCACATCTGCACCCCAAATACCCCAGCCGAAAGCCAGCAGATTTCGAGATATCTACCACTGCAACCGGTTTGTGACGTCTGTTCAACGCTTCACCACCATCATCATCATGATTCAGCCGAAAGACATCAACTGCTCGACATAGGCCTCCCCCAAGCTCTCCTTTGTGCTATCCATGTTGGGTTTGCCATAATCTCCACGCTTGGCAGGCGGGTTGGCGATTGCAGTATGGTACTGCTGCCCATCCTCTAGTCCCTTCATCCCTTAGTCGCCTTTTACAACACCCATTTGAAGAGATAGGGTAGTGCTATTCTTTACGTGCGGCACCACACGGACACAACGCTTGATGGATTGGATTTGTGGATTCTTGACCCCAATTAGATGCTGTCAGAATAGAGATGAAAGCTTCTATGTATCTATCGCATAGAATCTACGACGTGGGTGAACTATTTTTGGCCAGTGACAGCACGGTACCTACGATTAGAGGACGAAAATCCTAATCCTAACTTCCTAATCCTAACTATCCTAACTACAATATTATAAATGCGAAAGTAAGTTTGTTTGTTACCTTTTCACGCATAAACCACAGAACCGATCATCCGGAAATTTTGCATATACGTTGCCAGGGGCCTAATTCTCCTAAAATAAATCTTGATAAATCACAACCGAACCAAGGCCGAACCGTTCATTCAGACAGTTCTCAATTTCAAAAGCTACCAAATTGTTTGACACAAAAAACAAAATCAATCATTTTGAAACTTTTCGAAAACAAAAACTGACTGACGGTTGTGGTTCGATTGCGTTTGGCAACAATTTATTTTAGGAGAATTGGTCCCCAGGTATAGGTACAGAAACAGACATAGGGTACCTTTCATCCCGAAAAAAAGTACTATTTCCGAGGAAAACAACAATAACGTTCATAGATGGCGCCAGGTGTCTTTTGAATTAAGATTGAATTATATTATTATAGAAACTTTAGAAGTGTGTTAAGAGTTTTTTTGAGCTTAATTAACGCGAGCGAAGCCACGGGTAAAAGCTAGTGAAGAATAAATTAGATGACCACAGACACAAATAAAATAATTTAGACGGGCCCGTGGGTAATTTTCAACGCGCGGATCATAATGATTTCCAAAGTTTTTTGGCATTCGATATGGCGTTGTACACCCGTGTTAAATACTCGTACTGCCAGTATACAGGGTGTAAACGAATTTGTGTAATTCCTTCAAACCACGTGATCCACTGGTGACACAGATTGACCCTGCATAGGTTTTTTTCAGAATCAACAAAAGAAGTTAAAAAAAAAATAACCATGGTATTCTGTATCTGAGTAATTTTAGCATCCCACGTTAACTGACTGCGTGGAGCGATACTGCGCTAGTCGTGGCCGTTAGCTGTGTCGCCGTGCCTTCATTAATTTATGCATGGCATCGAAATTTTCTATCACATAAAAATTCAATAAGGGAAAAGAAAAGTTTATTTTTTATTATTAATCAATCTAAATAATCCCATGCGGGGTTAATCTATACCATTAATAGATCAAGTAGTTTCAAGGAATTACACGAATTCGTTTACACCCTGTATAACACGAAGAAAGATATTAAAAAAACCTCTTCGTTTAAATCATCTTTTGTAATACGGGGATTAAGTAAGTCGGCTTCCAGACTGGTTTAGTCCCATCTCTTCCCCTTCCCATCTCTTCCCCTATGCGTTTACACCTACAAAAATTTCCCATCTCTTAAGGGTCAAAATACACGTCCGACACTTACTTCCGGGAGCCGGATCCTATCTGATCGGATTCATGAAATACACGTACGATTCTCGTGTCCGATTTTTTCTGGACGACGACGACGCCCGGACGATGCTTACGATTCTGACATCCGATCCGATAGTCTGATCGTACGTGTAATTCATGTTCAAACAAATGTATGACGCGGAGGCCTTCAGATAGTCTGATCAGACTATCGGAGGCAAGTATCGGACGTGTATTTGGGATCAAATAAACGCATAGGGAAGAGATGGGAAGGGGAAGAGATGCGAAGGGGAAGAGATGGGAATAAACCTCCAGACTAACTTAACCAGGCATGACTGTCTGTCTGTGTCTGCATTTTACACAGAACAGCAATCGTCATTCAGATTAAAAACTATAAAGGTCATTCGTGATAATGACAATAATAATTGTTCAATATATGACTCACAGTACACGCAGACGCCCATCTCGGCAGCAGGATGCAGGTCGACTGGTCCACTCAGTCAATCCAGTCCGCTATTAAGGTCGGAACACATCATTATCACAGTGTCACAAACAGGCTTCATTGTCCCCACGTTATTAACTTTAAACAATAACAATCTTTAATCTACGGTGGATTTCCATTAAATTTGCATGTTTCTAAGTTTTCTTAAGATCTGATAGGAACAAGATCCGTTTCGAGATCATGCAAAGTAAAGATAAAGGATAGGTAGAGCGCCGTAGGAGGCTCTGAGGCCCCGGGGTAGGAAGTTTTTGAGGAGCCCTTTATTTACTTGTTTTGGGGTCACCTATGATTAGGGTTGCCATCTCTAAAATTTGGCAACCAGGACAAGACGCCTGAAAACTCCGGATTTTAGAGCCCAGAACCCGGACATGTCAACAGGTTTTAAACGTAGTTAGTGTAATAAAAAACAGTTGTTTAGCGAGTCGGTTCGTTGGTCAGTGCGTGTGTCGCGGGCGGCCCAAAACTTAAAATTTTTAAACCCGGGCTACATATGAAATCCTGCCCGGACGCTCCCCGGATGCCCTCTAAACTAGGACAAATCCGGGGAAACCCGGACGGATGGCAACCCGACCTATGATTAAAGGCCCCGGGGGTAGGAAGTTTTCCAGGGGCCCTTTATTTACTTGTTTTGAGGCCACTTATGTTTTGGGGCCCTGGACACTGTCTCGATTCTCCGGTGGTAGCTACCCTGCCAGGGTACTAAGTATGTGCTGGACATAAAAGAATTTATTTTTTTGAAAGTGTTTACCTGATTCATAATTAAAAAAAATATTGTCTTTGATTGATCACGAAATGTAGTAATTAAATGATAATTAATTGATGATTATGATAAATTATTTTTATTTTCTGTAAATAAATGTGCTACAGACACTTTTACAAATCAATTATATATGTTTTTTAAGACTATATGGCGCCGGCATTTCCTATCTGACTAGCTCAGAGAAGAAAAGCCGAAACAAACTCAGAGGTCAGTCGGACTCTTTTAAAGTCCAGCATTGTGGTATAAAAATATGCCAGTGTAACAATGTAGGGCAACGTTTGAATGGGATTTTGAGGAAAGTGTCATAGCAGGTTTGAGTTGACCTGTCGCAAGTGACGGCACGCATGCATCAGCCATCGTGTAGCTCAACCTTATTTTATAGGATGTTAAACTCTACAATGTAAAGTAAATAACACTGAAATAATTCAAACAATGGATAGCAAAAAAACTGTCGTTGTAATAACCACTGCAATTGAGACCACATACGTCAAACCAATCTGAATGGCGCCGAAGTGATTATGTGTTTAATCATATTTTCCTAACAAAGAAAATTACTTAAAGCTAGAGCCTTAAGGGGCCATCCATTAATTACGTCACACGAATTTCATGATTTTTTACCCCACGGCCCCTCGTTCTTGTCACAGCTGGTCACACTTGTGAGACTCCCCCATCACTAGTATGACGTCACATATTTTGCAATTTTACATCTAGAAATTAAATTGAAACAGCAAATCCGAAATTAGTTTTATTTCCATTTAATTCTTATATATTTTAGATTTTGAAATGTGACGTCACGAAATTTGGGACCTCTCCCACCCCTTGTCACACAATGTCACACTTAACGTGTGACGTAATTTATGGATGGCCCCTAAATAGCACATAATTTGACACAACATGACGATCCGCAGTCGGCAAAGAATAGGAAGTGCAATCCAATCGACGGCAGCAAAGAACAAAAAGACAACTGCATTTTTGCGAAATTCACTTTTTTACATAATTGAATTCAGAATTCTTTATTCTATCTAGTGATATTTTTTTTTCATACAAAATCTCATTTTTTCTTCGTGTTTTGTCGCGTATATAAAGACAACTACACCTTTTTTTACAAAGTAACGAAGTACACACGGACATCTACAGTTGTCCGTGTGTACGTCGTGCGATTCGGCGCGTCGCATGCCATAAACAAAGACATCAGTTACATGACCGTTTTGTCATGGGCGCCGGGGCAGTCGACTTTTTTTAAACTTGCATTCTTAATTATTTCTACAATCTCAATTTTGTTAATTTACTAATTTGTTAATTTAGTTATGGGATAAAGCACATTTTAGCAAATTACTGCAAGTTCTTAAATTGTTTTTTTTTGATTCCTCATAGTTTCTTAGCTACCTCTTCATAATATAAAAAAATAAAAGTTTTTGAATTTCGATTAAAACTTGAAAATCGTCTTTCAAATCGTTTTCCTATAAAATCCTGCAACGGTTTTGAGACAAAATCGGTACCATTTCTACCACACTTCTGAGTCAGATCAATATACATGAATGCTAATATGGATAGAAGACGTCACTTGAGTTGAGAAAAAACGATCAGAGCCGTAGAAATGTGGAAGCTGGCTCTCGGCAACGTACTGTGGCCATCGCTCTGGGCACTACGCAGAGTATAATAAGTCACTTCTGGACACACTACCGTATCACTGGCAGCGTAGCTGAGCGCCATGGAGGACGAACTCGCATTACCACAGGTAGACAAGATCTTTACATGCAAATCACTGCTCGATAGAATCCTAAAATTAATGCGATGATGTTAATTACGAGGGTTTATCGCTCTTCGTTCCACCTAGCCTTTTCCCAACTATGTTGGGGTCAGCTTTTAGTATAACCAGTGCGGCTGAATACCAGTATTTCACACGAAGCGACTGTCATCAGACCTCCATAACCCAGTTTCTGGGCAATGCTGATATCCTAAGGTTAGACCGGTTGTCAGATTTTCGGACTCCTGACTACCCGTAACGACTATCACAAGTATTTGTATACACCCGGGACCGACGGCTTAACGTGCTCTCCGGGGCACGGAAACTAAAATAAGATAATAATAAGAAATGTATACGTAAGCACCACGCGGCTACCTACAACAAAAAGGAGTGGGGCGCGTCTTTGTGGACTACTGAACGCACAGTACAATAAAAAATAAAGACATGTAAATACATTATTCAATGAAATATAATTTTATTTTTCTCATGCTGTGCAAGATCAGTATTTAAAGGCTTCATCGCTCTTCAGGGTTGTTAATAAGCGATCAAACTATAAGAAATCGTTTCCGAAGGCCGCTACGAGTGCCACCAATTGAGCCCTGCAATCGTAGGGCCCATTCGCAATGGGCTCGTGAACACAGAAATTAGGCTGAAGAAAAGTGGCGTTATGTGTGCTTTTCTGATGAATTTCGCTTTGACATGAGCCCAGATACTAGATGTATACGGTATACGGTATTGGTGGACCTCAGGTTGCTAAAAACGTGGAACAATAATGACATGGCCGAGTATTTGAATCGGTGGAAGAACCGAACTGATTTGAATCAGAGGCAATCTCAATGCACAGATTTACGCTGAAATGATTGTTTCGGATATTGTCATTTCTTTGCGGACACAGTTGGGTGCTTTATTTCAAATTATGCGTGATAAAGCACATCCAAATACCGCCATAATGTTAAATAACACTTGCCGAAGCTGTCATCAACGTCTTACGGTAGAAAAACAGACTGCCGATTGTTCATTTTATACAAAAAAAACCTTCAATAACGTAGTTTGAAATTTGATGATATCTTGAAGAAAAGATTATGAAGAAATTATTCTTTGTTTAGTAAGTTTGATTATTGTGATTAAAATAAGCTTTACGTACGTGTACTAACACGGGTTCAATTCCTTTGATCCTTTGCTTTGCTTTTCTATGATTATAGCTTGTATAAGATTTGATTGTTTAATTGTTTTTGAAGATCTCTTTAGAAATGGTATTTTATCTGTAAATATTGCATCTTTGTTACTTTGTAATATGATTACGATGATTAAAAAAGAAATCACTTACTAAGAATAACTTAATTCTTTTCTTGAACTCCAAAAGCTCATCATATTAATAGTAAATTATCTGCAATATCAATATCTGAACCCTTAGAATTACGAAGTAATTTGAGACAACTACAATATTTTGGTGTCAATCATAGTTACCCTTTACTTATTGTCGTAGTTAGATATATATTATAAAATAGAATCTCCTCATTTAGGTAAAATTATTTGGGAATCAGGAATTACAAAGTCCTACGTAGAAGCGAACATATGGCAGTTGACTCAGTTAGTTATTTATTTTGTGCGAAGTAGAAAAAGACATATGCCGTATTTCGAAAACGAAAAAAAAAAACAGTTGATTGACCTTCATTATTTTGTTCGAAATGCCGAATTAATTAACTGTTGCAAATTTGAAGAAGCTAGCTTTGTTCTTGTAAAAGTTATTACATTTTCGCGTTAAAAACGCTCTCCTGAAAACTAGTGATTTTGTAGATAGCCGTTTGTTCTTTGCTGCCGTCGCAATGACAATTACACTTAAGGCGCGATTCCATTAGGCAAGTGTTGCATGCAAGTATGACGTCACATTTGCGTACAAGTTGCTTACATTGGAAACATGTTTTCGAGAGTGTGCAAATTGCATGCAGGTTTTACTTGCATACAAGTGGAGATATTCAACAATTGAGTTGGAAAACATGGGTGTCAATCACTCGTTCGCAATTCGAAAAGTGCTGCTAACGTTTGCGCGTTCAATTTGCACGTCACTTGAATAAAAAATGTACAAGTTCAAACTACCTCATAAAAGTTGTAGCTTGTATGCAGGTTTGTTCCAATTGTATGCAATTTGCAACTTGCGTACAAGTAACTTGCCTAATGGAATCGCGCCTTTAGCTCACAGCAATATCTAATTAAGCAGGGAAGTAGGACCACATTAATAACGTTTATATCTCATCGAACCCGCGCAGAACGTTAAACTCTTTGCTACAGACAACAGGGGCCTAATTCTCCTAAAATAAATTGTTGCCAAACGCAATCGAACCACAACCGTCAGTCAGTTTTTGTTTTCGAAAACTTTCAAAATGATTGATTTTGTTTTTTGTGTCAAACAATTTGATAGCTTTTGAAATTGAGAACTGTCTGAATGAACGGTTCGGCCTTGGTTCGGTTGTGATTTATCAAGATTTATTTTAGGAGAATTGGGCCCCAGTGCTTACAACCCGTCTAATTCCAGAGCCGGAGCCGGGTCAGTGGCCCAGGGCCCCAAACCATAAGGACTACCGAACCTGTGAACAAAGGTGTAAACGAATTCGTGTAATTCCTTCAAACCGCGTGATCTACTGGTGACATTGATTGACCCTGCATAAACTTTTTCAAGAATCAACAAAAAAAAAAAAAACATGAAACAAAACATGGTATTCTGTATCTGAGTAATTTTAGTGCCCCGAGTTAACGGACTGCGTGGAGCGATATCGCGCTAGTCGTGCCCGTCAGCTGTGTCGCCGTGCTTTCATTCATTTATGCATGGCATCGAAATTTCCTAGCACAAAAAAAAATGGAAAAAAAAGTTTATTTTCATTTTTAATCAATCTAAATCCCGTGCGGTGTTAATCTATATATCATTAATAGATCATGTGGTTTGAAGGAATTATACAATATTCTTTTTTTTATTTTTATTTTTGTACCTCTTTTCGATGCTTTCTCTTTGACCCAAAGGTTGACTGGTAGAGAATGCCTTGTCAAATCAAATCAAAATTTTTTATTTCACATAAACCAATACAGGCGCTTATGAAAAGTCGAATTTAGGTGCACGGTTCCAATTAGTCGTTTCCTATGGAGAAGAGCCGGCAAGAAACTCCATGGTTACTCTTTTAAAAAAAAGGATATCTTTTACAATTTCAGTGAATACAGTAGGTACTATGAGAGAGAACAATGTAGTATTGACCACAGACCTTGGAGTATAGTACCAAGTCTTGAGTACAAAATGAAACCAAAAAGGGAAAAAAATAGAAGAAGATAAAAAATACAATATGAATAATAGTAATTTACACAATTATATGTATAGGCAAGTCCACAAAGTTCTCACATTTACAAAAAATAAAATGAAGCTAAATTATTTATAATAATTGACATACTTAAATGTCATCATAACTTAGACAAAAAATCTTTATAGAGTAAGATAAAAGATATCTTGAGAGTAATGATAGCAATAAAAATAAATAATCATAATTGAGGATAGTTAATAGACATACACATACCACAGTTTAACAATACATACAGTTGGGAAACGAATGTACTTGCGCAGAGCAAGAGCGGGGACCTCGCGGGGAAGTGGGCGGCGCGGATCGCGGCCCCCGATCACGCTGAGTTTGCGCACTCGAACGCTGAGCTGAGGGCAGACACGTCCGGATCTGATACATTTGCGCGTAAGAATTTAAACCCATGAATTACTACATTCGTAAAGGCTAGTTTTTAAATAACTTTAAACAATTTAAACTGGTTAAATGGTTTTCGGGAGTGCTGATTCATGGAAACGACACCAATGAATAAAGAAGAAATTAATATAATGACGGTCGCATCTCAATATATTTCTGAAAATTTGATGTATGTTAAGAAAAATATTAGTTTGTTCTTTAAGAACAGCGACATTCATAGCGTCTATGGAGATTCGGGGTCACCAGTATGGAGATGGGTGTGTTGATGAGTGGAGTGAATAAGGAATTGTAAATAAATAAAGAGTTTTGCGAACTTTGGTTAAATAGAGTCTATAATTATATTCTTATTATCAACACAACACAGTTACAATATTACAGTTTGGAAGGCACAGAAACAGTAGGACCTTATGGATCGTTAGCGGTAGACAGTTACGAGTTGCTGAAACTTAGCGGCGAGTTAGTCACGCGCGGAGCGATTAAGGTAAACAAGCGTGCGCTCCGCGTTGTATCGTCGAGCGGACTAGCGGGACGCGGGCGTCGTAGGCGCCGATCCACCAAGAGAGCGCCGGGCTCCGCTGGTGTCAGATATCATTCATAACAATTATAAGGACGCGTACAAGCATGCGGAATGGTTTGGCCGGGTACACACGATCGGCCGACAGGTAAGTATAATTAGTTTTTTGTGTTATTTGTATTTTAGTATAGATGTAGTTAGTGTATACTGTGCGTGTATGTAGATAGTTAATTTAATATAATTATGATTTGTGAATGTGAGTTGCCCACACGTCAATATTAGAAATAAAAATAAACATATAGGTACTACCAATGACTAGGCTCCAAAAAGTTAGTACTTAATTCATTTAGGTGCCAAAGTATACGTTTCTATAGCAAGATTCCAAGCAATATTCAACACTTAAGTCTCAATAAATAAGTCCTTCGTAAAGAAACTTTGCAATAAAGGTTTTTATAAAGTTAAAGATTATATGGACGACAAAAATGCTTGAAATTGAGCCGCTCGCTCTTATCACAGATACATCATTGAATTTACTTCATTTATAATTGTTTTTTGTTTATTGACATTCTGCATGTTGATTTATTGATAATTATTATTATTGAATTATTATTTTTTTACCTTGACATTTTATCGACTATTATTATTAATCTGGCGTTTGTTTTTATAATATTTTTTATTTTATTAAATTGTGAATGCGAGTACTATGTAGGCTAGCTTTAAACACAATTTTCGTAAAACTGTTTGGCGGTTTGAGTATTTTTTTGTAACCTACGCAAATGTCCGGTTGATTGGTGGCGTCGTGCGTCCGGTCGTTGAGCTCCCTAAAATAAGTTTGAGCTACACGATGGCTGATGCATGCGTGTCGTCAGTTGGGACAGGTCAACTCAAACCTGCTATGGCTCTTTTACACTCGCATAGTTTTATACCACAATGTCTGGACTTTAAAAGAGACGTTGACCTCTTGAGTTTTTTTCGGCTTTTCTTCTCAGAGCTAGTCAGACAGGAAAAGCCGGCGCCATCTAGTCTTAAAAAAAACATCACATTGACTTGTAAAAGTGTCTGCAACAGATTTATTTACAGAAATAAATATCATTTATCAATGACGCATATTTTGTAAAATTTCGCAGCCGCCTTCTTGGACTTTGACCTCATTTTCGGCATCAGCACCCCCGAAAACCACGGACACGTTGCCTGAGGACTGCCTCGTTGGTCTACCGGTCGCAAGCGCGAATGCTGAGCGTGAGGTCTTGGGTTCGATTCCCAGGTCGGGCAAAGTGTTATTGGGTTTTTCCGTGTAGAATTTCTCAGTAGTAGCCCGGAGTCTGGATTTGTGACCGGTCAATGGCAATAGGCTCGCCCCCTGTTACATGGGACGTAAAACATAACGGCGAAATGCGGGTGTACTGTACACCTCTGCCATCCCTTCGGGGAATACAGACGTGAGATTTTATGTATTATATAGTATTTATAATTACATTATAATTTAATTATTGTTTATTAATTAAATGATTATAATATGTAATCCCATTTATTTTGTTTTTCTTTTTTGACAACTCTTGCACATTTGCGACTAATAGCGTAGGTACCTACACGGGCGGCGGTGTCGTCCGACATCAAAGGCGTTTCCCAACTGTATGATTCTTAAACTGTGCACATACGCTACGCATACGCTTGTAGCATTAAGTCCGCCTTATGTACCACCATTGTGCATTGAAGTATTAAATAAATAAATATACGATATAGATTAACCCCGCACGGGATTCAGCATGATTAAATATAAAAAAAACCGGCTAAGTGCGAGTCGGACTCGTGCACGAAGGGTTCCGTACCATTATCTATAAAAACGGTAAAAAAAATCACGTTTGTTGTATGGGAGCCCCGTTAAATATTTATTTTAATCTGTTTTTTAGTATTTGTTGTTATAGCGGCTACAGAAATACGTCATCTGTAACATAAATAAGGGCCTGTACTCATCATTATGAACAACTTTTACTAGGGGACGAAACAAGAAATCGCGAAAAAAAAAAAACAGCTGTTCCCTACATTTATGTTCGCATAACTCGTCAAAATGTAGGGAACAGCTGATTCTTTTTGCGCGATTTCAGGTTTGGTCCCTTAGTAAAAGTTGTTCATAATGATGAGTACAGTGACCCCTTAAGAGGTTGTGCGTTATTTGTGTTACACCTTGTAGTATTGTAAAAGCTTTTTACAAATTCCCAGCTCTCTAGATCGCTACATTACAAAACTATGGCGGTTTAACTGGATCCAAGATAATATACTTTACACAAGTAGTTACTACAATTACCTCCCTCTATAAATCCGTGATGAATGATAAATTAACAGCTAAACGCTGTAAAATTATCATAAAATACATTAAGATGCATCTCGACGGAAACTGTTATTCTTTGACACATTATGAACGTTTAACGAGCAAAAAGTTCACATCAGATATGAGATCGACATCTCTGTTTACCTACACCCTATAGTTATAACACCAGGTGGTCACACATCATGAGGAAGTTTCTCACTTTGGATCCCTAACCGCCGATAGCTTGGGTCAAACCACAAGGGGTATGCCGGACTCTTACCGGCTGAAAAACCACGCTGTTCCTTCTCCTGACCCTTAGCCGCGGTCACGGGATTCGCAGTTGCATGCACCGCGACCCCGGCAGGCCTCGGTCCGCCAGCCCCTGGCGGACCTCTCCTTCTGTGGGGCATTGCCCCACGTCCTCCTGAGAGGCGCGCACGGAACACTGCGCGCCGCCTTCTCAGGCCTGTTACTGGCCGGCGACGGGTTCCCTAAACCACTGCCCGCCGGCCACACACTACGGTGGCCGGAGATCGTCGCGCGCGCTCCGGCGCCTGGTGCGTCTGGCGCGGGAAGGGAGAGTGGCAGCTGCCTCTCTCTCCCTCTCCGCTCTCTCCTTGGTCGTCATCACCTCCTCGCAGAAGGAGGTAACGGCATCCCACGCACTCTAGCTCCCGACCATGGACAGAACCACGGCCGGAAGCGAGAGGTCGCCACCGACCGCCGCGACTAGTTCGCGGCGCTGCGTCGCCCACGCAGGACACGCCTGCAGCGTGAGCAGCGCCGTGTCCTCGGGGCAGTCGACGCAGTGGTGACAACCGGTTGACAAAACTGCTCATAACTCCAAAAGTATTGAGTCACTAATTATTTTGTTTTGGTCACTATTTGTCACTATACAAGGATAGTCGGATAGGGGGTACTAATCCGCGAGCCACTTAAAATATCACTGATGACTGTTTTAAAGCAAGTGTTAATTACAAAACTTGATAATTTTTATTTCCACGCAAAATGAGGCCCCCCTTTGCCATCGAAGCGCCCCTTAGAGCCCAAATACACGTCCGATACTTGCATCCGATAGTCAGTTCCGATAGTCTGATCAGACTATCTGAAGGCCTCCGCGTCATACATTTGTTTGAATGGATCGGATCGGATGTCAGAATCGTAAGCAACATCCGGGCATCGTCGTCGTCCAGAAAAAATCGGACACGAGAATCGTATGTGTATTTCATGAATCCGATCAGATAGTCGGATCCGGCTCCCGGAAGCAACTATCGGCCGTGTATTTTGACCTTTACGCTTCGGCGCCCGGGTGTCCCGCACCACTTGCATACCCGGGTAGGGACGGCCCTGCTGCTTGTTGGCAAGTCCAAGTTTCTTCAACGTAAAATAGTCGAACGGCGTATGCGTCAGACTGTTGATTATAAGGTTAAAAGTTTAAACCCCACCAGACCAGTTGCACTATTGAAATGAACACATTTCCATTAATGAACAAAAAAAAAAACTCATCTGTGTGTAGTGACCAAATCGTTTTAATACAGGGATAATGGAACAAAATATTGGAACAATAGGACAATTTATTATTTCTTACATTCACAAAAAAACATTTATTTGCTTACAAATAAAGAAGATTAGCAAAGATTCCCAAAGCTATCAAGATAACTGAATATACTAGAGTTGCTCCATGATTTCCCTGAAGAACGAAGAATGGGAGCACATCAAGTGGTGCAGGGTAGTCTGCCAACCAGACAGGACCGTTGATAACCTTGGTTGTATCACCCTGTTCCAGCCAGGTGCCTTCTGGAAGGTAGATGTAGCGGGATCTGGTGTTTGGAGTCACCACTGGCGCCACCAGAATGGTCTCTCCGAGAAGGTATTCTGGAAAATTGAAATTTTTCATAAAGCAAATGTGTCAAAGAGGAAATATTAGTTTGTTAGGTAGGTACTTATAAGTAAATAATAATAATAATAATCATTTAATTCAAGTCACAGGACTCGTATGTGTTGACTAATATAATAACTATCTATCTAACGTTTCACGTTTTTACAATTAAATGTGATTAAGTTACACGTCATTATTTTCGACTGTACTCTTATCCTATATATTTACAAAACGCCTAAATGAAATATTATTCGGCCACAAGCTGTCGTCGAGAAATATATCCAAGTGCGCCTCACTTACAAACAATTTAAAGGCACTAATAGCTACGTTCTCTCGCCATCTTAATCCTGATAGGCGTTACTTTCTCTTTAGTTTTGGTATAAATATCGTCAGTGGAAAGGTAAAAAGACTAAAGCGCCAATATACCTACTTTACAGGAGAGCGTTTTAAAGTTTTTTTTTGAAGAAAAAAATTCATTATAACTTTTCTATAAGAGGTATCTTAATGAAACTTACATACCAATGTTATGTGATTTTTTGCTATTTTTTGGTCTTGAAATGAAGCTTCTATCTCTACTGGTTCGTGAGATAGATGTCGCTTTAGTCAATATTCACTCATCATTTCGAATAACTTGGTAAGGGCAAAATACTAATCCACTCTAGATGCTTTTGTACCCACAATCGAAAATTACTAACAAGCCATCAAGTACTAAAAGATTACCAAGGAAATATACTTATGGTTCTATGTGTTGCATAAAATGGAAAGCATAAATCACTAACAAGAATATTTACATTTAATCTTGTCCAAGTAAAATTACTTACTACTAATTAAATGCCATTCCGATTTCGAAAAGTTTCATGTTAGTCGTACTATTCCTACCTACTGAAAGTGGTGGTTTCTTTTAAATTTAAATGTTATTTACCTACTAGCATGTAATTTTACTTGGGTATTAAATCTTTTTTGCGACTTTACGAGATGTGAAAAATCTTTAAATACCAATGCAGAAATATTGACCTAAACAACGGATTTAATGATTTTATTCAACACAACCACGTTGGCTGCCCCATGCAGAAATCCAACCATTTAAACTTTCTTATTCAGGATGTCGGCAGATCTTGAGGAGTGGAGAACCGATCAGGATCGAGTATGATATATTCCAGGGCTAATGTTCCTTGTGGTTTTGATTGGACTTAAGTCCCCTAAGTACATTGCTGAAGAAATCACTGCTGGGCTACCAGGTGGGGAGGAAAGGTCAAGTAATACCCCAACTCCTTTACATGGTTGACCCAAAACTGTTTGCCCTCACCGATTTGCGACTGATGGAGTTTCTGAAGGTAACTGAAAACTTCAGTAATTCTGTCAGTATGGAATTTGATGTGGACAAATACGCAGTTATGCATGAAACGTGAAGGAACATTTTGGGATCCGAGGGAGTCCAAATAGCTTAGATCCCTCTCTCCAACTGAAACCTACACACACTTGGGTATGTCTAGGTGATAGGCATCAGGGAGACCGACATGAAGCAATCGTTGTGGGAGAGCTTTTGGCCGCCTGAATATGTTCTAAAAAATATTTTATCGGGCGGAAACAAGATCTTTAACGGTTGGGTCAGTCTTGATGAATCCTTTGGCATACTCAAGTGGACTCAAACGATTCTTGATGCCTTGGATAAATGGTCCGTGCACTGATGATGTATATCAGAATGCATCACTTCTGTTTGTCGGTGATGTGGTTGTATATTCCGCGGAAGTGACATAGGGGTCGAGCCTTTTTAAACGCAAATACCCCTCACAACCGCGAAATGTATGTGAAGGATGGAACGGTTGACATTGTGGAGCATGCCACCGTCCGAGAAAATCTATTCGACACATTATTTCCGATTGTTCTTGTCTTACTAACGGCGAGTATTTGCACAGACATAACCTGGAGGCCAAAATTATTCAGCAGCAACTTGGCCTGAAATACAATGTTGTACATCGTGTACCACACTACAAGTATGTCCGACACAGTTCTTGAGAATGTCAAATTGTACCGGGATCGAGCTATCATCACCCACAGGACTGGTGTTCTCAATAAGCCTGATTAGTGATCGGTCAGAGCGTCACACAATGATTGTATTGATGTATTTTTGATGTTATTGTCTCTCATGATGAGAATTTCGTGAAACTTGAAAAAGATGAATCAAGTATCTTGATTTAGCAAACGATGTTGTCAACATGTGGGACGTGGATTCAGCAGTCTTTGTGCCGATAGTTGTTACGGCTAATGGCCTAATAGTCAAGAGCTTCGATCAACACCGCAAAAGACTTTCGTTAGGCGGCTAGATCGAGCTTGATACAGTGCGCGTCAAGCCTATGTCTGTCTGTCTTTGTGTGGGCATCGTAGCTCCCTCACGAATGACCCGATTACAATACGGTTTTTTTTGTTTGAAGGCTGGTTATAACCAACCTTCAAACAAAAAAAACCGTATGGATATAGGCTGTTTTATAGAAATCAGTTCAGCCGTTTCAAAATGATCAGCTCTTTTCACAGTTGGAGTAGAGATTTCAACCAAACCATAGATATTCATTTGACTTTCGCTCGTCCGATTGACTTACATTTATGCAAACCTAGTGACAATATTAGGGTACCATTGAGCTGATTTTGTTTAGGATTTGGAAGGTTGATAACACTTCTAACTTCGAAATAGCAGGCAGACTCAGTGATTTTGCCACATTTACATTTGTGTTTTTGACAAGAATGACTTTGAAGGCGGCTCAGGGAGGTTATCCGCCCTCCGCAATGACTAGTTGTAGACCCATCGTGTTTGAGCTCGTATGACTCGTTATGGAAAGCAGCTTCTCACCGCAATAATAATTAATAATCGGTTACAAGGATCGACAGCCACATTACAAAGAAGGGGGTATTTTTAAATTTTAAATATTGACTTAGTGGTGATAGATCGATCAGAGCGTCTCACAATAATTGTTGATATCACTGTTTCGCATGATGAGCACCTCGTGAAAGCAGAGAAAGATAAAGAAATTAAATATCAAGGCTTGGCACATGAGGTTGTCGACATGTGGGATGTTGATTCAGCAGTAATTGTGCCGATAGTAGTTACGGGGAATGGCTTAATAGCCAAGAGCCTCGACCAACACCTAAAGAGGCTCTCGTTGGGTGGCTGGATCAACGGCCTGATATGGAAAGCGGTACTTCTCGAAACTGCGCGTATTGTTAGGAGGTTCCTCTCTCTAAGGCCATGACCACCGGTAGCTTGACCCTGTTCCCGATGCTGGTGGGATACATTTTTTTATATTTATAAATGTTTTTTTTAGAGAAATATTTAAAAATGAAAATTGTAAGTTTTTCAGTATCATTATTATGATAAATGAGACGTATAGCCTTTCGCACTATTAAATAAAATCTCATACCGACTACTAAATAGACTTCCTTATTGAATTTAGGGATATTTTTTTTTACTTAACCGCCATTCATTACAAATATTTGTAAAACGATTATTACTAAAACGCCAACAATACTACGACACAATATTGCAGATTTACTAACAAACCACTGAAATGGATTTAGTCTGAAGGATTAATTACTAATAAACATTATTTAGCTTAAATGAGAAATCGAATAATACTGATAAGCCATCGTTTCTCTTAAGTACTTAGATAAAAAGTATTTAAGCGACGTCAACCTATAAAACATCGAAAAAACGTCGCTTTAGTCACTCATCAATGTACTTACAGGCAAAATTTTGGAATGCTAAAGCGCCAAAAAAGTGCTCAGATCACCACGAGACCCAGACCAATCGACGCAGAAAAAAAATTGCAGTCGAACTGTATATATAACTCATTTTGACCAAAAGTGGCGCTTTAGTCTTTTTACCTTTCCACTGACGATATACTCTGCAATGTCCGCTTCCAAAACATCTTTGTGCACATTAGTTATTGTAAAAGAGGTATTTTAAAATCAGCAGCCTTAAACTTGCTGTTCTGTTCCAAACAAGCTTTCCCTCTGGTAGTTGTAAAAACGGTTCCTTCAATTTATTATGGTTACTGACTAAAACGATCAACAGTCTGATTGATATTCGAAAATAACGGTCAATAAGGCGGATCACACACTATCACGCGCCACGCTCCGGAGCGCGGGACAACGCATCCACGCGCGCGACGACGTAGCCGCAAATCTGCACCATCATACGGTTTTATCTACGTCTCCATGCGGGGCCACAGATGAACCTGTCGACATCGAGTTCCACCGTGGAAACGTCTATTATTCGGAAAAATCTGCGCGTTACTGCAGATCCCAGTGTGCCATGCCTTGCGGGAAGCCACGCGCACCACACTGGTCCCAAATTAAAAAAAAGTGGACATTGATAGTAGACCGCTGATTTTTTTATTATTGTTGATACAATGATAACAGATAAGGCAAAAAAATATTATTGTCCTACTTCAAATACTTTTCTGTAAAAAAAATATCTCTTTTTTTTTTGTATGGGAATGATTACATTTTATTCAATTTCTCAAAAACCTTAAGCGATGTCGAGATGGCAATCACATATGTTAGAAAACTAATAATTCTGAGTATTTGGCTCGAAGAAACTTATGGCTTATCTCTGCGTACTTTCGAGATAATAGTGACAGTTTTTTTTTTTTTTTTTAATGTTGTTTTCTTTTTTTTTATAGCACATATCGTCAGTGGAAAGGTAAAAAGACTAAAGCGCCACTTTTGGTCAAAATGAGTTATATATACAGTTCGACTGCAATTTTTTTTCTGCGTCGATTGGTCTAGGTCTCGTGTTGATCTGAGCACTTTTTTGGCGCTTTAGCATTCCAAAATTTTGCCTGTAAGTACAATGATGAGTGACTAAAGCGACGTTTTTTCGATGTTTTATAGGTTGACGTCGCTTAAATACTTTTTATCTAAGTACTTACGAGAAACGATGGCGTATCAGTATTATTCGATTTCTCATTTAAGCTAAATAATGTTTATTAGTAATTAATCCTTCAGACTAAATCCATTTCAGTGGTTTGTTAGTAAATCTGCATTATTGTGTCGTAGTATTGTTGGCGTTTTAGTAAAAATCGTTTTACAAATATTTGTAATGAATGGCGGTTAAGTAACAAAAATATCCCAAAATTCAACAAGGAAGTCTATTTAGTAGTCGGTATGAGACTTTATTTAATAGTGCGAAAGGCTATACGTCTCATTTAACATAATAATGATACTAAAATGTAACTGAAAAAATTACATTTTTAAATATTTCTCTAAAAAAAAAACACTCGTAAATATAAAAAAATGTATCCCACCGGCATTGGGAACAGGGTCCAAGCTACCGGTGGTCAGGACCTCAGAGAAAGGAACCTTCTAACAATACGCGCCGTTTCGAGAAGTACCGCTTTCTATATCAGGCCGTTGATCCAGAAACCCAACGAGAGCCTCTTTAGGTGTTGGTCGAGGCTCTTGGCTATTAAGCCATTCCTCGTAACTACTAGATATCGGCACAATTACTGCTGAATCAACATCCCACATGTCGACAACCTCGTGTGCCAAGTCTTGGTATTTAATTTCTTTATCTTTTTTAGCTTTCACGACGTTCTCGTCGTGCGAAACAGTGATATCAACAATCGTTGTGAGACGCTCTGATCGATCTATCACCACTATGTCAATAATTAAATTTTAAAAACCCCCTTCTTTGTAATGAGGCTGTTGATCCTTCTGATTATTATTATTGCGGCAAGAAACTGCTTTCCATAACGAGTCATACGAGCTCAAACACGATGGGTCTACAACTAGTAATTGCGGAGGGCGGATAACCTCCCTGAGCCACGTTCAAAGTCCTTCTTATCAAAAAAACAAATGTAAACGTGGCAAAATCGCTGAGTCTGCCTAATTATTAGCTATTTCGAAGTAAGTAATGAAATGAAATGATATTTATTTCTGTAAATAAATCTGTTACAGACACTTTTACAAGTCAATGTAATGTTTTTTTAAGACTAGATGGCACCGCCTTTTCCTATCTGACTAGCTCTGAGAAGAAAAGCCGAGTGTCATGATGACATGATGAAAGTAGTGTTAACAACCTTCCAAATCCTAACCAAAATCAGCTCAATTGTACCCTAAAATTGTCACTAGGTTTGCATAAATGTAAGTCAATCGGACAAGCGAAAGTCAAAGATAAATATCTATTGTTTGGTTGAAATCTCTAAGAGAAGAGAGCCTTTTGCGGTGTTGATCGAGGCTCTTGACTATTAGGCCATTAGCCGTAACAACTATCGGCACAAAGACTGTTGAATCCACGTCCTACATGTTGACAACCTCGTGTGCTAAATCAAGATACTTGATTTGTTTATCTTTCTCAAGTTTCACGAAATTCTCGTCATGAGGGACAATAATATCATCAATACATCAATACAATCATTGTGCGACGCCCTGGCCGCTCACTAATCAGGCTTATTGAGAACAACAATCCTGTGGGTGATGATAGATCGATCCTAGTACAATTTGACATTCTCAAGAACTGAGTCGGACATACTTGAAGTGTGGTACACGATGTACCAGATTGTATTTCAGAGCAAGTTGCTGGTGAATAATTTTGGTCTCCACGTTATGTCTGTGCAAATAATCGCCGTTAGTAAGACAAGAACAACCAGAGATAATGTGTCGAATGGATTTTCCCGGACGGTACTTGTTCGTCATTATAACTCCAGTTATAATGACGAACAAGTCAACTCCAGTTCACAATTGCACATACAAGACCTTAGAGGTCGTCTGAAAAAAATAGCTAGGACAGGAACGCTTGCTTTGCCATTCTTCTTTGCGGTCATTGGTGCTATGTATTGTAGGTTTGCGAGGGGTATTTGCGTTTAAAAAGTCTCGATCCCTATTTCACTTCTGCGGAATTTTCAGCCACATCACCGCCAAACGGAAGTGATGCATTCCGATATACAATAAGCAGTGCATGGACCATTTATGCAAGGCATCAATAATCGTTTGAGTCCACTTGAGTATGCCAAAGGATCCATCAAGACCGGCATGACCCAACTGTTAAAGACCTTGTTTCCGCCCGATTATTTATTTTTCAGAACATATTCAGGCGGCCAGGTGCTCTCCCGCAATGATTGCTTCATATCGGTCTCCCTAATGCCTATCACCTAGATATACTCAATTCTGTGTAGGTTTCAGTTGGAGCGGGGGATCTAAGTTATTTGAAGTCCCTCGGATCCCACAATTTTCCCTCAAGTTTCATGCATATACGAGTATTTGTCTACAACAAATTCAATACTGACAGAATTCCTGAAGATTTCAGTTACCTTCAGAAACTCCATCAGTCACAAATCGGTGGGGGCATACAGTTTTGAGTCAACCATGTAAAGGAGTTGGGATATTACTTGACCTTTTCTCCTGACCTGGTAGCCCAGCAGTGATTTCTTCGGCAATGTACTTAGAGGACTTAAGGCCAATCAAAACCACAAGGAACATTAGCCCTGGAATATATCATACTCGATCCTGATCGGTTATCCACTCCTCAAAATCTGCCGACATCCTGAATAAGAAAGTTTGAATGATTGGATTTATGCATGGAGCAACCGACGTGGTTGTGTTGCACAAAATCTTTAAATCCGTTGTTTAGGTTTTAACAATATTTCTGCATTGATATTTAAAAGTTTCTCACATCTCGTAAAGTCGTAAAAAGACTTACCCCCTTATTACAAAAGATGGTTTAAAGCAAGACTAAGGTAAACCCAGGTTTAAAATATACCCATCACATTCTTATGTCATATAACAAAAAGAGACGGGGCTATTTTAAAACCTAGGTTTTTCTTAGACCATCTTTTGTAATAAGGGTGTTAATGTCTAAGTAAAATTACATGCTAGTAGGTAATTAAATAACATTCAAATTTAAAAAAAAACTATTTTCTGTTTTAGGAATGGTACCACTAACATGAAACTTTTTGCGCTTTAGTTATTTTACTTTCCTGTGTCTGTTAATCGAAATGGTATTTAATTAGTAGTAAGTAATTTTACTTGGTCCAGATTAAATGTAAATATTCTTGTTAGTGATTTATGCTTTCCATTTTATGCAACACATAGAACCATAAGTATATTTCCTTGGTAATCTTTTAGTACTTGATGGCTTGTTAGTAATTTTCGATTGTGAGTACAAAAGCATCCAGGGTAGATTAGTATGTTGACCTTACCGAGTTATTCGAAAAGATGAGTGAATATTGACTAAAGCGACATCTATCTCACGAACCAGTAGAGATAGAAGCTTCATTTAAAGACCAAAAAATAGCAAAAAATCGCATAACATCGGTATGTAAGTTTCATTAAGATACCTCTTATAGAAAAGTTATGATGAATTTTTTTCTTCAAAAAAAAACTTTAAAATGCTCTCCTGTAAAGTAGGTATATTGGCGCTTTAGTCTTTTTACCTTTCCACTGACGATATGTATGCTAAATGTCAAATAAATATTTATCTTTCACCATAATTTTTATTTTTAATTTGAGACCAGTGTGTACACTAAAATTGAATTGAAATTGAATAAGATGTAATCATTCCCATACAAAAAAAAGAAATATTTTTTTACAGAAAAGTATTTGAAGTAGGACAATAATATTTCTGTTATCATTGTATCAACAATAAAAAAAAAAAATCAGCGGTCTACTATCAATGTCCACTTTTTTTTTATTTGGGACCAGTGTGCGCCCCCGCGCTTGATCGCGTGATCTGCGCGCGGTCTGCAACCAATCGCGTCGATGCGTTGTCAGTGTGTTGCACTATGCGTGTTTTACAAACTGAAGTACTTACGGTCAACGTTAAAAGACACAGCCCGCGCATTGGAGCATGGCGCGTGATAGTGTGTGATCCGCTTTCAACACCCAATAATAACCTAAAAAAGGTTGTCGCCATGATGTTGATTCAGCAGTCATTGTGCCGATAGTGGTCATGGCCAATGGTTTATTTAATAGCCTAGAGCCTCGACCTACATCTAAAGAGGCTCTCGTTCTGCGAATGGATCAACGGCCTGATACAGAAACCGGTACTTCTCGACACTGCTCGTATTGTTAGGAAGTTCCTTTTTCTGAGGCCCTGACCACCGGTAGCCTGGACCCTGTTCCCGATGCCGGTGGCCTACTTTTTTATATTTGGAATTATTACAAAATTGATTTTAAGATTTTAGATGAATAAAGGATCTAAACAATGCTGTCTTTAAATAATTAAAGCAAATTGTTTATTAAGGTTCCTTCCTGATGGTTGGTTTGGTACCCGTTAATTGGAGTTCATTCATTACAATCACGGATTTGAACTGACCTCGCCTTTATTGAAAGTGATTTCTTTAAATAAGCCTTAACAATAAAAGATGGCATACCATCCCAAATCAGGTGTGCTTGGGTGTCGTTGGGTGCTATCCACCAGATGGGCATGTTGACTGGCGATCCATCGCTGACAGCCTTCTTCATCGCCGCGATGATTGTGTCGGCATACTGCGCGTGCAGGTTCACGAACTTCTTGCTTATGTCAATCGTCTGCGGAAAGTTACAAATTTTAAACGAGTCGTCATTGATGAAACCATCTATATGAGATACACAACAGAAACCGATGGCCGAGAGGAAGGTACTCATGAAAATAATGGATCGACTGCCTCCCGTGGTCTACATAGATACAGCTTGTAGGATCACCTTTTTCATCATCATCCACTTCACGTATTTCACCTTCTTTTTATTTTCTATAAACCTTTTTTTATCACAGGCCACATAGTTTCGGAACACACTCCACAATCAAAACATTCAAAATTCGAAGAGACTCTAAAAAGAAAAAGCAAAGTGGCTTTGGCAGAGGAATTGGACTAGAACCACGAAAGAGAGCGGACTGCTGCACTGCTGAACTACCAGCGCTCCGCCGAGTGGACTACTACTGAGCCTCCGGCGCTGCTGCGCTGCTGCACTGCTGAACTACCAGCACCCCGCCGCGCCGCCTTGAATACTACTGAGCCTCCGGCGCTGCTGCACTACTGCACTACCAGCACCCCGTCGCCTTGACTACAACTGAGCCTCCGGCGCTGCTGCGCTGCTGAACTACTAGCCCTTCGCCTGGTGACATACTGAGCTTTCGGGAGTATTGTGTTTCCATCAGTTTTACTTACGTGTGCCATATTATTCTATCTATACTAGGGACTTATGCAAGTGTTTTTTACCATATCATAAAGTTGTCTTTTTTTAAGTGGTTTCCTTGTTTGTCCGGCTAGGAGTAGGTAGGTATCTAGCAAATAACACTTCTCTTTAACTGGTGTAGCAGACGTGCTCAGGAGATCCTAGGGCCGTCTGCTACATTACAAGCTGAATGCCACCACACTTGGTTGTCAGTGGTCGGCCAGAAACAGATACTCAAGTTGGATGCTGCCAGGAGTCACCCTTATAGGTCAGGTCTGCGGCAAGGCACGCGGCAGTTAAAGATGAGGATAAGAATAAAAGTTCGCCAATGTTGTTGCTCGCTTATACAAGGTAAGTCGGAAAGGGGGTTACAATCCGCGAGCCACTTAAGATATCACTGATGACTATTTTAAAACCAGGGGGCCTACTCCCTAAGCCCGTCAACGAAGTTAGTCGCCCGTCCGAAAATAGCCCGAAACGTAGGAGTGAACAAAACAAGTGTCAAGTTCAACTTTTCGGACGGCCAAAACACATCGGTAGTAAGGACAACTGTCAAATCGTGTTGTCATTCATTCTTAGTTCGGGCCCCGAAATAATTGTATGTCCGTAGGTGATAGGGAGTAGGAAACGCTCGTAACTAAGGCCGAAACCACGGACTTCGTGCTTAGGGAGTAGACCCCCAGTGTCAGCTTTAGTTACGAATTCAAAAAATTCAGCTTATAATGCATGACCACACGACCCCGTATATGACGACATGTGACGTGATATGACCTAGAATGTAAACACAGCTGGGGCCCAATTCTCCTAAAATAAATCTTGATAAATCACAATCGAACCAAGGCCGAACCGTTCATTCAGACAGTTCTCAATTTCAAAAGCTGTCGAATTGTTTGACACAAAAAACAAAATCAATCATTTTGAAAGTTTTCGAAAACAAAAACTGACTGACGGTTGTGGTTCGATTGCGTTTGGTGTACGGGAGCAACCAGGACTTGGGTAAAATAAAAGAGGAAAATATGCAATTACTCGATGACTGTGTAGAATTGATATAATGACACAAGTGCTAATTAATACTAATTACATTCAATACTTAAAACTAAAACAGGACGGATTGTCGCTCGCTGCTACGATGAATCCAACAGGCGCTCCAACATGCCCCCGGACGTTGAAAGATTCTCTTTCAACAAGAATCAGCAGAGACGGGTAATGGGCAAATCCTATTGAAGGCTCGCCTTATTACTCCAGCAGTAGTCCGGATGTCAGCCACACGAACAATAGCGTCTGATCCTGGATGGACGGCGACAATTCTACCTAACTTCCACTTAAGGGGGGGTAGGTTATCCTCCTTTATCACTACCAAGGAATCTAGCTGCAATGCATCTTTACAGGAACGCCACTTGGTCCTCTGCTGCAACTCGGAAACAAACTCCTTACTCCACCGAACCCAGAAATGTTGACGGAGTTGCTCGATCCTTTGGAAACGAGTTAAATGATGAATGGAGTGTTCCTGAAAATCTCGCTGTGGCAGTGAAGTAAGCGGTCGACCGACAAGGAAGTGTCCTGGAGTCAGAGGTGTCAGGTCAGCAGGATCAGCGGACAGCGGCGTCAGTGGACGAGAGTTTAAAATCGCCTCAATTTGGATAAGCGTGGTGTTAAGTTCTTCGAACGTGAGATTACAATTTCCCAAAACTCGCTTTAAATGGTATTTGGTCGACTTAACACCCGCTTCCCAGAGTCCGCCAAAATGAGGAGTATAAGCGGGAATAAAGTGCATCTTAACTCCATCATTAGCCAAACTTGCACCTAAGGAATCGCAATTTGACTTTAAAATTTCGATAAATCGTTGTACGCGCCAACGAACGAGGTACCGTTGTCGGAATAAATGTTAACAGGTTTTCCCCTTCGCGAAATAAACCTATATAAAGCCAGTAAATATTTATTACTAGTTAGGTCACCTACTAGCTCCAAGTGAATAGCCTTGGTGGTGAAGCAAATGAATATCGCCACGTACACCTTTACTAGTCTACAACCTCGGCCTTGCCGACTGGCACACATGATAGGGCCGGCATAATCTACGCCAACACTTTCGAAGGGGTAGCCTCCCTGACGGAGACGCTGCTGCGGCAAATTCCCCATTATAGGGGTAACTACGTTACCCTTCATACGACAACAGCGCACACAGTTATGATAGCAAGCTTTAGCTAAATTACGGCCACCTATAGGCCAATACGATTCCCTGATTGACGCTAATAATAACTGTGGGCCTGCGTGCATCAATCTCTTGTGCTCAAAATTAAATAATAGTTTTGTAAATATATGAGTGGACTGTAAAATAATAGGATGTTTCTTATTGTATGCAAAATCAGAATTCTCTAAACGTCCTCCGACACGCATTATATTATTGCTGTCTAAATAGACATTAAATTTAAGAAGGGCGCTTTTGGAAGGTAAACTATGTTTGTTTGCAAGTAATTTGTACTCTGGAAACGATTCACTTTGACATTTTAAAATAATAAGATTTAATGCTTCCTGTAGTTCTTCTTCTGATAGAAACTTACTAATTACAGGAAGTTTTCTGCAAATTTTAACAAATCTCAACATGTATGCTACGGAACGAACAAGTCTTAAATAATTAGAGAAACGTTTAAAATCTATAAATAAAGTGCAAGAACTATTTTCTACAATAGCGCTCAATGAAACTTGAGGTCGCGTTTCGGGCAATGTCTCGAATTCTAAACATTTAAGTTGAGATGGCCAGTTGGACTGATCTTCCTTTAAGAAGTCGGGGCCACACCACCACATATATAACCCTTGCAGATCATCAATATCTACGCCACGAGATATTAGATCTGCTGGGTTCTTGTCGGTTGGGACATGACGCCAACTACACTTTGCTGTCTTATCTAAAACTTCAGCAACGCGATTGCGTACAAATGGCTGAAGTTTAGAAGGCAACATTTGTAACCATCCCAATACAATGGTCGAGTCTGTCCAACAATAAACCCGATCGAACTTTGCTCGAAGTGATTTGACCACCTTCTCACACACGCGTGCTCCCACTACGGCACCACACAGTTCCAACCTCGGAATCGTGGTTGGTTTAATCGGTGCCACACGACTTTTACCTATCAATAAGCGGACCATGCATTCACCATTACTGCTAACACTACGAACATAGGCACACGCACCGTACGCGCGCTCAGATGCATCCGTGAATACATGGAGCTCTAATGTCTGATACAAATCGGACATAACAAAACGTGGGATACGCAAATTATTTAGAAGAGGGAGATTTTTAACAATAGCATTCCAAGTTGTGTTGAGTTCCAGAGTCAACGGTTCGTCCCATGAAAGATTGTCTAACCACATTTTTTGCAACAACATTTTCATGGTCACCACAAAAGGAGATATAAGACCTAAGGGGTCAAAAATGCGTGCAATTGCTGAAAGCAAATCACGCTTAGTGCTGCCATTAGAAGGCATCTTAGAACTAATTAAAAAACCTAGTTCGTCAGAGTCAGCAAACCAGTCAAGCCCTAATAGTTTATTGGGCTCACTAGATCCCATACTTAAATCTAACGATGACTGAGAAGTCCCTGAGACTAAAGTAGGTTCATTCGACTTCCACTTTCGAAGTGGCATGCAAGCTGATGCCAGTGCATTGGTGACTTCATTACGAATGAACATCACTTCATTCAAATCGTTACCACCCGTGAGCAGATCATCAACGTAGAAGTCATGCTTGATTATGGTGGCAATCTTATCATTAGTACACTCAATGCCTAATTGATTAAGGCAGCGCGTCGCAAGAAATGGCGCACTAGCCGTACCGTATGTAACGGTGTTCAATTTAAATACCTTGACAGGACTGCATGTGTCTTCACGCCAAACTACCTGTTGCAAGTGCCTATCAGATGGATGGACTACTACCTGTCTATACATCTTTTCAACATCGGCTGACAAGACATACTTATACTGTCGAAACCGAAGAAGTATAGACAGGAGGTCGTCCTGAACCGTGGGACCCACCATCTGTAAATCATTAAAGGATACTCCTGATGAAGTAGGGCAACTAGCATTGAACACTACACGCAGTTTGGTAGTGGTACTATATTCGCGTAGTACCCCGTGATGAGGTATGTAATACGCATTTAAATCTAGTTCCTTGTTTATTGACATATGACCTAGTGATTCATATTCTGACATAAACTCGTGATACAATTTACTAAAATCAGGTTTAGCCTTAAGTCTGCGTTCCAGGGAATATAAACATTTTGAAGCCCTGTGAAATGAGTCACCTAGAACAGAAGGGTTCTGCTTCATTGGTATACGGACACAAAAACGACCGTCCTCTAAACGAGTCGTGGTTTTAATGAAGTGCTCCTCGCACAATTTTTCCTCTGGCAAATAATTAGAAAGCTGCGAGGTAACCTCTTCGAGATTCCAAAATCGCATCAAATCATCGCGAAGTAATCCTAAGTCATCATTATTACAGGAACTAGTTTGAGTAAAATTACAACGGACACTGTTACATAAATTTCTATCATTATATAATATAATGGGACCAGAAACGATCCAGCCTAACCTGGTTTCACACAACACTGGCTTCCCGACCCCTAGCTTTATTCTTTGTGAACCTAACAGGTCCCAAAATAGATCAGCACCAATTAAAAGATCTACATCGGAGGGCTTGTAAAAAGTAGGATCTGCCAGACAAATATCAGTCGGAATATTCAGGTTAGACAAATCAATTTCACGACATGGCATTTGGCTAGTTATTAATGGCAAAACAAAACAAAACAACTTAGCACTATAACTGTTGTTGAGTGACGTCATTTTTACCTGACAAGTATTGCCTACGCGAGAGATCGCATTATTTATGCCATAGATGGAGCCATCTATCGGACTAGTATTTAATTTAAGTTGTTTACATAGTCGCTCCGTCATGAAACATGATGTACTACCGCTGTCGAGTGTCGCTCGCACAATATGCTCACGATCATTATGATCAAATAATTTAATTAGAGCTGTTGACAATAACACGCCGCACTCCTTCCTACTGTCGCAATAAGAAGGTGAAATGTTCGCAGATAACGATACATTATTAGCGTCAGTGTTAGCTGAGTGCGCGGGCGACTCAGACGTTGACGGAGACGAAGCTGACTTATCAGATGTGTTATCACTACGATTACCGTTAGTGTCTGAAATATGAATTAAAATGTTATGCCTGCGCTTGCATAACTTACAACCCGGTTTATTACAGTTGTTGGAAAAGTGACCCGAACGAAAACAATTGTAACACAATTTAAAACTAGGCACTAATTTACGACGAGCCTCATTACTCAACGCAAGGAACTGTGAACAACTAGTTAAGCTATGGTCACCTTTACAATTGGGACATAGCTTCGTGACAGATTCAGTGCTTGTATTATTAGAATTTTGTGTCGTCACCATAGATTTAATTTTACTCGTGGAACCTGATTTAGCGATACCTGACAAGTTGTGCCTTGATAGTTCTAATGTTTCAACTAAATCAGCGCGAGTGCGAATAAATTGTAGGAATGCATCAAATGTAATCTTGCTATCCTTTTCGGTATGACCTTTAAACTCCTCCCATTCGCGATAAGATTTAAGATCTAACTTACGAGTAACTAAATATATCAACAAAGTATCCCATTGCTTGACTGGTTCACCTAACGATTCTAACGCTCGCAAGTTTTTATTTAATAGGTCTATTAAACCTTTCAAAGCGATTGAGGACTCCTTTGTGATAGGTTCTATATTAAATAATGCTGACACGTGATTCTGCACCAATAATCTTTTATTGTCAAAACGATCGCATATTAAATTCCAAGCCACATCATAGTTACTAGCGGAAAACTCAACTGACTGAATAACCACAGCAGCAGATCCTTCCAGAGAAGCACGCAAATAATGAAATTTGTTGACTTCATCGATCTCGTCATTATGATGAATGAGGCTAGTAAAGGTGTCACGAAACTCCAACCAATTGCTATATAATCCGTTAAATTTTGGAAGTTGTATGGTAGGCAGCTTAATAGGTTTATAAACACTGCCACGACTGCTTTTACCACAGATCGAATCATTATCTTTGCTACATTTATTCACTAACTGTTGAGCCCTTGCCAATGCTTTATAGTACAATGTCTCGAACTCGGAACGTTCTGACATCTGGGCCTTCGTATCATCAACCATGCATTCTAACCTCAACTGTACCTCATCGTATTGCTCATATAACGACTCAATTTTGCCCATGCGCAGCTGTAATTCCGTGACATCACAGCTGCTTAATTTCTTGTCATTCATTGCGTCCAGGTAATTGACGAATGTAGTTAAGCGGCCCTTAAAACTGCCTCGCTTCTTTACTAATTCCTTCTCCTCGGACATACTGGGACTCGAGTGTTGTCGACCTGAAATGTATACAGTAGCAAATACGTTTATATACTTAAACAAAAGTTATGTAGGTACTAAGTTATATGGTTGATTTTAATGTGATGTAACAATGTAATTAGGTAATCTTTAATGTAAATATTTGTATATAATAATAAATCTGACTACTAATGTGAAGGTGTAAACTTTTATTTCTAAATTCCTCAATAACTAATCTCTGTTATTAATTAGGATACATGTAAGCAACAAATCTGAAGTACACTACGGTTTAATTAACTGACATTATAGTCAATAGGTAATTCGAAATAATATCTAACACCTAACTATAAACTTATGTGATGAATACCTACGCATCAAACTTACGCTTAACTGAATAGTTATCGCTCTAATGCAACAATACAAATTATATAAATGTAGTGCTAATTCCTACTATACTCAAAGTACTATATAATAACAATTGTCGCTAATTGTACACGTAACATACAAAATAACGAAACTACTCACAATGCGAAACGGTACTCAATGTAGGCACATAATTTATATTAATTACAGATACAAATGCACTAACCTTTGGTAACTTATAAGTAATTAAAGTTAGATACAACCTGTACGAGTTTGGGTGATATTATCCAATATAAACTTAACACCGTGACAGTAATGTGTACTCAATCCATATTCCACGCAGCCGGCGTATAACCTCTCAAGTCCAGGTTAATTATTTCCGTCGTTATTATCGCTGATTTAATTAATCTTCGAACTGACTTGATAAATACCACAATCCGGCTCTTAAGGACCATGTACGGGAGCAACCAGGACTTGGGTAAAATAAAAGAGGAAAATATGCAATTACTCGATGACTGTGTAGAATTGATATAATGACACAAGTGCTAATTAATACTAATTACATTCAATACTTAAAACTAAAACAGGACGGATTGTCGCTCGCTGCTACGATGAATCCAACAGGCGCTCCAACAACAATAACAACAATTTATTTTAGGAGAATTAGGCCCCAGATCACAACTGAGGATAGATCGATTTTAGCGTATTTTTATGAAATCTTTGATCAGCTATTTCTCCTAAACTATTGACTTTTGGAGAAAGTGGTAGAACAAAAGTTATTCATTACTGTGAGTACTTTAACACCGTTTCGAACTAGTACCCCCTTTCCAAATAACCGTGTATACAGGGTGTAAACGAATTCGTGTAATTCCTTCAAACTGCGTGATCTACTGGTGACACTGATTGACCCTGCATAGGTTTTTTCCAGAATCAACAAAAAAAAGTTTTCATAAAATGAACCATGATATTCTGTGTCTGAGTAATTTTAGCGTCCCAAATTAACTGACTGCGTGGAGCGATATCGCGCTAGTTGTACTTGTCAGCTGTGTCGCCGTACCTTAATTCATTTATGCATGGCATCAAAATTTCCTATCACACAAAAAAAAATGGAAAAGAAAAGTTTATTTTATTTTATTTAAAGGAATTACACGAATTCGTTAACACCCTGTATACAAGCGAATTGATAAGTAGCTAAAGCCTCGTCCCCACTAGGAACATTTGTCCGGTGCCCCGGTGACATCGGGCGACGTGGGGCGATGTCGGGCGACGTGGGGCGATGTCGGGCGACGTCGGACGACATCGCCGCGACATTGTTGAAACTGTTCCTTGTCGCACAGTCGATGAAGAGTAGTGATAGAAGCCTCGTCCCCACTAGGAACATTTGTCGAGCGACATGTGTCCCCGGAGACATCGGGCGATGTCGCCCTACATCGCCCCACGTCGCCCGATTTCACCGGGGACACATGTCGCTCGACAAATGTTCCTAGTGGGGACGAGGCTTAAAAATATAAACGTTCAACAATGGGGTGCATTAAAGAGTCTACACCAGTGGCTCTACCCAAGTTCGTCCGAAAAACCTTGGGCAGTCAGCCCCGCTATCAACCTTGCTAACTCGCTAATCTTTTGACCAGGGCATGAGCTGTTCTTGTATGAATCAAGCTGACACGAGAGAAGAAACTTATCAAAACTGACCTGGATATCATAATCCCAGGGCACGAATGAGAACTGCATGCTCGGCATGAAGGTATTAGCTTGCAGCCACCTGATGAACAGCTCACTGCTGGGCGGCTCATTGTAACCGTTGCCTCCGATCATGTCAGGAAGCACCAGCGGATACCCGTTCACGTTCATTTGGAACATTGTCGTGATGAGAGTTGGGAGGCCGTTCTCGAAGGTCCAGTATGTGTCCTTGTCGATCATACGGACGAAGATCGGAAGCTCTTGAGTCCTGGAGAGTGAGATAGTAATGAATTAATAATGGTTTAGAACGTTGTTAAGTCTAGAAACTGAATGGCTTTTGTAACTTTTTTTTTTGATGATTTTATTGATATGGTATTCTGTAGTGAGCTGTTTTTCAGAACTCTACAACAAATCGCCTATTTTGTGTACTGGTAAATATATTTGCTCCCCTCATCCACCAGAACCAATAGAGAAAGGCTAACCATTGAAGGATGCTGACGATCTCTCGGAGAGTAATCAGATTAGACACTGTTATAAAAGACTAGCTTTCGCCCGCAGCTTCGCTTGCGTGAAATTTTGAACCCGTTAAGTGACGGTTTTCCATACAAACTTACATCCCCTATTTAACTTACTTAGGGGTTAAATTTAGAAAAATCCCTTCTTAGTGGATGCCTACGTTACAAAAGGAACCTACTGTCAAAATTTCAACTTTCTAACCCCAGCGGTTTAGGCTGTGCGTTGGTAGATCAGTCAGTCAGTCAGTCAGCTTCTCCTTTTATATGTATAGACTAGCTTGCGTGAAATTTTGAACCCGTTAAGTGACGATTTTCCATACAAACTTTCATCCCCTATTTAACTCCCTTAGGGGTTGAATTTCGAAAAATCCTTTCTTAGTGGATGCTTACGTTACAAAAGGAACCTACTGTCAAAATTTCATCTTTCTAACTCAATACTCAATTTTTTATTGCATTCCATATGTTACAGAGATGGTAATAAAATATAGATACAATATGGACCCTGTCGGGCACGCAAAAATTTAGGAGAGAGGAAGAGGGCTGCATAGCAATTTAATCAAATTAATATTATTATAAATATCGTAAATTATTAGTGTGTTACATTCTGTATATAATGTTATATGTGTAAATTAATATTTATTTTTATTGTTTAGGTTGCCATTTCATAACGATATGTCATTATCATGTCATAATAAAAGTATTTTTAGAAGTATTTGTTATAATATGTATGTCATTGTATGTATTAACGAAATTATGTATTTAAATAGATTAATAATAATTGTAAGTTTATTATATTAGATTAATTGTGTATTTAAATTATATATTTTTTATTTATTTTAATTAAGTAGATACATTATTTATTTATTTATTCATATTTGTACAAGAATTACTGTGTTCCATATTATATTATTTTTATAATAATTTGTTTTTGATAAAGTAATTTCATTTTGCAATCGTTTTATCATCTAGAAATTCCTTTACTGTGTAATATGTCTTGGATTCTAGAAATCGCTTCAATTTATTTATAAATATGTGTGTTTTGCTTATTTCTCTAATTTCATTTGGCAGTTTATTATAGATTGTAATGGACATAATTAAGGGGCTGGTTGAGTGCATTTTGATTCGGGATTGAGGTTTGTTTATTTTGTTTTTGTTATGTCTAAAAGTGTATCTTTTTTGTGTCTCTTCGCAACTGGTGTAGTAATCTTGATGTGTTTTGACAAATTTACATAATTCTAAAATATATAAACAAGCAAGTGTGAGTATTTTATGTTTTTGGAAGTGTGGTTTACAGCTGTCTGTTTGTTCTATGTTTGTTATTATTCTGATTAACTTTTTTTGTAGGATAAATATGGTTTGTGAGTCTGTACTGTTACCCCACAGCATGACCCCATAGCTGAGCCATGCTTGTGCATATATATAACCCCAGCGGTTTAGGCTGTGCGTTGATAGATCAGTCAGTCAGTCAGTCAGCTTCTCCTTTTATATGTATAGATAATACAAAAACACATTAAACACAAACTGTTGTAAGTACGGGCTAAGTACATCGGCTTAGCCAGTACTTAACAACAGTTTAAAATGAGCAGATCAGTTTGAATATTTTGAACACTTAGAATAATTTATTCTAAGTTTGAACATAATCTATACCTATACAAGGTGTAACATAAATAATGCACAACCTCTTAAGGGGCCACTGTACTCATCTTTATGAACAACTTTTACTATGGGACCAAAACTGAAATCGGGAAAAAAAAATCAGCTGCTCCCTACATTTTTACGAGTTATGCGAATATAAATGTAGGGAACAGCTGATTTTTTATTCGCGATTTCATTTTGGGCCCATAGTAAAAGTTGTTCATAATGATGAGTACAGTGGCCCCTTAAGAGGTTGTGCATTATTTATGTTACACCTTGTATATAATATATGTGTTTAATTACAGATTAAACAGATTTATTATATACAATGTAGTAGGTAATAGTATCGTTCTGTAGAGAAACCTTACGGTGAAAAGGGTCATCATCATCATCATTCAGCCGAAAGACGTCCACTGCTGGACATAGGCCTCCCCCAAAAGGGGGGGTTTGCCGTAATCACCACGCTTGGCAGGCGGGTTGGCGATCGCAGTATGATTATTAGAGTACTCAGAGAACGCTGCTGCCCATCCTCTGGAGAATCCCTTAGTCGCTTTTTACGATACCCACGAGAAGAGATGGGGTAGTGCTATTCTTTAAGTCCGGCACTACACGAGAGTGTAAAAACGAGACTGTGAAAAGGGTGTAGGTAACAACTTACCCGAATCCTGCCCTGACTTCGACGAGGGATCCAAATGCTGCGACAGATTTGACGTATTCCGTTGTTATGGAGTTCGGTTGTTCATAAATGTCGCCTTCAAGGATTGGGATCTGGAAGGTTTTTTATTAAATCACAATTCTATCTGAGAACTGTTTTACAGACAAGGGTGGCCCCCTTGTCTGAAAGAAGTTCTCAGATTAAAATATTTTTTTGATTTGTATGGAAAGTTATAAAAAATACGCGAATTTCGAAAAGTTGTAGAACAAAAGTTGTTCAATTTTCGATACCGAGTAACCTCACAAAATTCTTAGTGTCTACTAAACACACTATGCCGAAGATACGCGGCCGAAGTTCGGCATGATTACGCCTGCAATGCTTTTTAAATTACCCGCGACACACCAGGCTGAAATTACGTCGCGTTTTACCCATACAAAAAAACATAGACGCCGAAGTTCGGTTGATTAATTTCAGCATGGTGTGGCGCTACACTTAGAGTTGTTTTTTAACACCTTATACAAGGTGTAACATAAATAAGGGCACATCCTCATAAGGGGTCATTGTACTCATCATTATGAACAACTTTTACTATGGGACCAAAATTGAAATCGCGAAAAAAAAAACTACTGTTCCCTACATTTTGACGAGTTATGCGAACATAAATGTAGGGAACATTTGATTTTTTTTTCGCATTTTCAGTTTTGGTCCCGTAGTAAAAGTTATTCATATTGATGAGTACAGTGAGCCTTTAAGAAGTCGTGCGTTATTTATGTTACACCTTGTATAAGCTAAAGCAGTACTTCAACTACCTACAATCGTCCGAATTGACACACTCACACAGACACGCACTGCAACAGTACTTCTAAGGTATCATCGGAATACAGTCAGTCACGGCTATTATAGAGTAGTTACATGTCATAGAGTGCATTACACTCAGTATACAGTGCACGCTCACGCTCAGCGCCCGAATAGCTATCGCATAGTACACGCGTCGAAATTGCGCAGCGCCCGCGCCGCCTCCACCCTCCCGGCTAGGATGGCAAATGCAATTTGAGATCTATTGATGTGTCATAAGACTCAAATTATACAAGGTTAGTCGGAAAGGGGGTACTAATCCGAAGCCCACTTATAGTATCGCTGATGACTGTTTGAAAGCAAGTGTTAAACTTGCAAAATTCGATATTTATTTTTTCCAAATAAATTGATTTTTATTTTAGTTTTTTCAAAAATTCTTCATCCCTGCTTTAATAACAAATTCAGAAAATGGTGCTTCTAATTCATGAACCCAAATATGACCTAAAATGTAAACACAGATAATCATAACTGGGGATAGATAGATTTTTCTTAGAGAATTTTGAACAGCTGTTTCTCTTAAATTATTGAGTTTTGGGAAAAGTTGTAGAACAAAAGTTATTCATTATTATGTGTACTTTAACACCCTTTCGGATTAGTACCCCCTTTCTGACTAACCTTGTATACAACAAATTTCAAAGCGAGAAAGACGCGGGTGACGACGCGCGTGACGACGCGCGTGTTGTGCGCTTAGCGTGCGCGTGTTGTCTGAACGCGCCCTTAATGTACTTAGATCTGTCACAAATCCTTACTTGAGGCGACCAGCTAGACTCTCCCCCATCAAATTTATACGCGTCAACCCCAACTTCATTCTGCAAGGTAACCAGCCGGTTCATGTACCACTTTCGAACTTCATCCTTGGTGAAGTCGATGTATGAGGCGGTAGTACCGTTGTTATTCCACCAGCTCGTCTCCACAGTGCCATTCTCTGAAGACACTATGTAGCTAGTGGCAGAAAGAAATAAGTGGTTACATCATCCAGTGTTACCAGATACACGGTAATTACCGTAGAAGCACGGTATTTTTGGCTAAAACACGGTCTACGGTAATGATTCACTACCGTGTTATTTTCTACGGTATTTTTAATTTTAAATTACCGTGTAATATTCTTTCCTTGCCCCATTCAAATGCAGCATGTGAAAGAATATTTAGTCAAGTAAATGACATAAAAACCAAGAAAAGAAATAAAATAATCACAAAAACCATTTAGGGGAAACAATCTATTCACCGGAATGGAAATAGTTGTGTAGATTTTATACCATCTAAAGACATCCTTAATCATGAAAATGACTTAAAGTATGTATGAGCAAGAAGTGATAAGTTTAGATTGAGTAAATCTGTTATAGAATCCTTAAGTTCAAATAAAAATAAAAAAATCATAATTGTTTTTCTTGCATTTTACATGGTAATAGCACAGTATTTTTTAAATTAATGCACGGTAGTTTTAGCCTAAAACACGGTATTTTTAATCTGTCAGCACAGTAGTTGATAATTTGAATCTGGTAACACTGACATCATCCAACGTAGTCGATCGATTAATTAAAGTACAGAGCTACATCTTGTCTTCAACTGCAGTTTTCATTTAACTTTTAACAATCATACGATAATTATTACAACGTGATAAATGATAAATGATGGATTTCTTTTTAAAGGTACATTCCGAGACGGGCTGCAGACCGCAAACTGCAAAAGTAGTATCGCTTGCGGTGCGATCTGCGGCTGCGGTCTGCGGTTGCAGTTTTGCAGTCGCTGTCGGAATAGCACCTTTAAAGTGCACACCTTAAAGGCGCTATTCCGATGGCGATGCGGTTGCAGTCTGCAGTTTGCAGCCCGTCTCGGACTTGTACCTTTAAAATAAACCTTAATACTGCTTTATGTTGATACATTTTAAATCAAAACTGCTTGGTTATGTATAAATAATAAATTCCATTAACGAACTTCGTAATTCTTTTTGGTTGCCATTTCAATAACATTTTGAAACTTACCCGTTATTCTTAGCGTCTGTGTACCAAGGCTCACATCCTTTGTTAAGGAACGGATGCGCCCACATTGTTGTTCTATAGCCCTTAGATCTCAAAGAGTCAATCGTTGACTTCAAATTTGGAAAACTGTTCTGATTTACCGTCAAAGAACCGTAACAAACTTCCCATAAATCATCTAGCTCAAATTGACTGTTAGGGAAACCGTTGTTAGTGATTTCATCAGCAAACGCTAACACTATGTCATGGTCAATAGCTGCTTTATATTTGGCCCAAGTGGACCAAATTGGGTATTTAATCATCAGTTCATCGGGGTACCCTGTTGGTTTCTTCAAGTACTTCTCTATGGCATACTCGTGAGCTTGTCTAACGTCGTCAAAAATTGCTATAACGTATGAGAGACTGTTTTTTTCCCTTTTGCTTGAATACGGTGGTTTAACTTCTGCGATGAAGCAAGCAGCGCCGCTTATAATGTAGTTTGAATCAACAAAGAGAGGGACTGTCTTGTCCAAATAGTAGAAAAGTCCGGAAGAACTCAGCCAGTATCGTTCGGCCACGCCGCAGTTGTCTGCTTCCTTCGTGACGTAGGAGTAGCTGTTTAAGTTCAGCTTCTCTATCGGCCAGTACTGTCGTTTCTGCTGAGGGCCACCGTACCAGTGGTGTGTGCCTGCGAAAGGGTAGTCTCATGCAGATTATTCTTGGAGAGAGACCAGGCGCGCTCAGGGTGACTTTCCACCAGAGATGTGCTATGCAGCTATGCTGCGAGAATGTAAAAGCTAAGCTACGAAACTATGTGTACGTTTCCACTGATGCTAAGCTATGTTGCGGAGCGAGTAAGGGCTTGTCCACATCTCCATGTCACGACGTCGGTGCGGTAACGCGACACGGTTCGTTGACGTAACGTGCTACGTTACCGTATCGTAACACGTTCCGCCTCTAGCCGCAAGCGCACACGTATATGCGCTCCGCCCGCGCTCTCCACGCCCGTGAGTTAGTCGCCGTCTATGTGCTCCGATGCTGTAAAACCATACCTTACTGTTTCTCTTATTAAAATTCAGGATCTACATGGTCAACGATAAATCTAACAATGAACCTGGCGTGCATTTTTACGATACGGTAACGTAAATTTGCACGTTACGTCAACGCACCGTGCCGCGTTACCGCACCGTTCCACGTTGACGACGTCGTGACGTGGAGATGTGGACAGGATCTATGATGTGCTATGAAAATGCGCCACCGCAAGGTAAATGCGTAGCTCGAGCCTACTTTCGGTGACAAACGCGCGCCTACTGTAGGTACACTGCTCTGCACATAGCTAAACCACTAGCGACTATCCATAGCACGCATCCATAGCACGCATCCATAGCACGCATCCATAGCACGCATCCATAGCACGCATCCATAGCACGCATCCATAGCACGCATCCACAGCACGCATCCATAGCACGCATCCATAGCACGCATCCATAGCACGCATCCATAGCACGCATCCATAGCACGCATCCATAGCACGCATCCATAGCACGCATCCATAGCACGCATCCATAGCACGCATCCATAGCACGCATCCATAGCACGCATCCATAGCACGCATCCATAGCACGCATCCAATGCACGCATCCATAGCACGCATCCAATGCACGCATCCATAGCACGCATCCATAGCACGCATCCATAGCACGCATCCATAGCACGCATCCATAGCACGCATCCATAGCACGCATCCATAGCACGCATCCATAGCACGCATCCATAGCACGCATCCATATCACGCATCCATAGCACGCATCCATAGCACGCATCCATATCACGCATCCATAGCACGCATCCATAGCACGCATCCATAGCACGCATCCATAGCACGCATCCATAGCACGCATCCATAGCACGCATCCATAGCACGCATCCATAGCACGCATCCATAGCACGCATCCATAGCACGCATCCATAGCACGCATCCATAGCACGCATCCATAGCACGCATCCACAGCACGTATTCTTCCATATAAAAAACGTAGCTTAGTTGAATCAGTTTCCACCAGTGCTATGCTATGTGGACCAATGAATATGATTGGTGGATATCAAACGCATCCATAGCAACGTTGCACATCTCTGGTGGAATAGTAGCCTGTCTGTTTTTAGGTATAAAGAACTTTATTTCCTCAAGAACATTACAGTTCACTTGTGAGCATAGTAGTATACTTATTTAAAAGAGATAGAACAATAATTCGACCGTAGGTATACAGAGTGTAAAAAGACCCATCACATTGCCGAAATCTACGCACTCTGTACATCAAACTAAATTACATTGACCAAAAATAATTGCTGGGAAACGACTTTTATTTTTTAGCATGAAAAAAAAAACGCTTTTTTTTGTAGCGCGCAAATTATGGTTGTGGCGATGCCGCGCGTTTGCATGCGTGCAGCGGCCACACAGCCGAGTCAAGGCGCTCGTGTGCGTTTGATATTCATTGCGTTTTTGTAACTTCAAATTCATAATTTGTTAGGAAAAATTGAAATTTTTGATTATGTTTGTATGGAAGAAAGTTTAGTATTATGACTTGGAAATCGTTTTTGGAAAAAACTAAAAAAAAAAAATGTGCACTTTGACCTTCAATATCTCCAAAACCAATGGTTTCCCAGGTATGGTTTGTTCGAAAAAAATGATCCCAATGATGGGTAGAATACGTGGTTTTCGTTATCGTTAAGGGTCTTTTTACACCCGATATACAATAAGTAGCCATTAACAGTAAAGTTTGTTTGATATTATCAACTATTAGTGAAAACAATATTCTAAAATGGTTTGTCGTTATGTTCAGTGTATAAAGTAGATGTAAGTTTATAGGCAGCTGTTGTGTTCGTATACTATTATGGTTTTGGTTGTAATTACTTTTGGTTTTGATTTTAATTGATTAGGTAAATGCTGAGTCGGCTGTCCCATTTCAAAACCTAGTAAGGGCTTAAAACTAAATTTTACAGGAGAGCGCATAAACGTTAAATCGGTCAGCCTTTGAAAAGTATTTATGTTAGGTAAAACCATGTGGTTAAAGTAACTTACTAGGTTTTAAAATGATCGGAGGCAGTGAATGGCACTTACAGGTATCGCTGCTTAAATATATCTGCTTATTACGTGAGTTTTCAACGATGGTGTTTTTGTATTTGATAGAGACTTTCTAGGTTAGCAAGATTATGCAAAAAACGATTTTTGTAAAAAGTGTCCCTTACTAGGTTTTGAAATGGGACAGCCGAGGTCAACAGACGTAGGTACCATCATCTACCATCATTGATACCTGACTGTTTTAAAAGCTTTCTTACCATAATAAGCGCAGTCCTCAAGCCTGGCCGTCTTAGGTGCAGCCCAGGCTATGTTAAGAACTCGGCCACTTCTGACCCCCGTAACCACAGTGGTGGTGACCGTGAGATTAATGCTGTTCGCAAACTGGATGACCACGGTACTGCCAGAAATGACGGATGTCGCAACACCTGCGTTGCGACCCAACACTGCGATCACCTCTGTTACACCATCTGTTGAATTGTCAAGATGTTATTCAGTTGTTCGATCATGTCCATTAAATTTCGTTGTTTAATAAGTGCTAATTCACACGAAGACGATTCGTTTTATTTTGACGTACCTATCGTCTTTTTTCGCGATTCGTTTTTTTTTTTGACGGCGGCTATTCTTTTTAAATGCCCTTGTTCGCACTCATTACGAATCGTGAAAAATGTCGGACACGTCTTAAATCACGTATCGCCTTTTAAAAAACACGTTCGTCAAAAAACATGAATCGTGATTTTTTTGCGACGCCGACGGGTCCGTCGTGTTCGATTGTTCATCCAAGACTAAGTAAGAATCACGAAACGAATGTGAATATCAATTCGAATATTTTACCGAATCGTGATAAAACACGATTCCGTATGCAATGTGAACGTCCATCCGTCATGACGTATCGTGTTTTATGACGAATCGTCAATGACGGAATCCGTGTTAATGAGCCCTAAAGGTTTCGGGCTCTAAGCTGGAGTCTAAAGGTCGTAGCTCGCTTACACGACCCCGCTCCCGCACAACACCGCCTTAAACGGAGATGACTGCTCGCTGTTCACACGCCGACAGCTAGCAGGCAAGCAGCTATCCAAGCGCTTACAGCTGTCAGTCAACTAGCTGTCCCCGCGCTTACAGCTAGCAGTCAACTACACTGTCCATGCGCCGACCGCTTTCGCTTCCCGCGCACCGACAAGTAAGCAACGTACGGGCTTCAAGCGAGAAGTCTGCGTGCGTAAACCGCGCGGGTCGCCCGCTTGAAGTGCGTGGTAAGCATGCGGTAAGCGAGACGTCAACTATCGAATGGTACGATGGCGGTAAGCTCGCTTACAACGTGCTAACTGCTAATTTATTTATTTATTAAGTCATCATCACTATTATTACAGGAATTTCCTAATTCAATAGTTTGGCAAATATTACAGTTTTATTATTTACCTTATCATATTATGTACATCGTGATTTTTGTGAACTCACTCAGAAAACAAAAAAGATCTATGCTGTCTGCTACGTCATTAAGTACACGCAAGGTACGCGTTATAGGGGCTTTACTCAGCAGATTGGTCCTACTACTGGGCACCGCCAATAGACGTGGCTGTCGTCTTCGCAATACATAATTGTCGGTCGCAATTATAAAACGTATGAACTTCTTCTTCGTGTCGTTGGAACGACAATCATTATGTTTTGTTAGCCCAGAACTTCGCCACTTCCACAGCGCCATCGGTGGCTGCGCAGAGATCACTCTGGCTGCAGGTTGTTGGGCTTCTGAGCCCAACAACCTGCAGCCTGCCCTCTGGGGCAGGATAAGAGATGGGGCGTAGTTTGCAGCGCAGCTCCACATCCACACCCCGCTGCTGTTTGGTCAAGTAACCCCACTTGACGAGGTTGGAGTTACATCTTCCTACTTGAGTTCTAAAATAGTACTTACTCTTTTGCAATACAACACTCATTCCTCCATTGGGATTGTCCTGCAACCGCGCCTTTGTACTCGGCGTGTCAATGAGGGAGACATCCACGGCCACGGCTTGCGCGGACGCAATCATCGCAGCAAACACCACTGTTAATAAAAATCACGTTAAAATGCACCCAGATTGTAAAGGTCATGGCACACTATACCGGCACCGCAACAGCACCGCTCCAACCCAGCAATTAACTTGTCATTCAAATTAGAGCATTAAATCGTGTGTCGTATAATATATTTCATAATGTCAATGTGAAAAAGCCAACGGCGGGCAGTCAGCGCGCTTGCCGCTACCATACAACTCGACTCGCAGACAGCGCGCTGCAAGCGAGCAGACCGCGTGCTAACGGCGCGCCGACTCCGAGTCGCCAGCGAATGCAAGTCCTAGGCGTGTTCAATCACAAATGCCTTATAACAATTGTGTTCGCGGTGACAGCAAGCTTGCACCTCGCGGCCAGCGCGCGGACTGCGAGCTTGTACCTCGCGGACGACGCGTAGTTAGCGCGGTGGCGGTTAGCCGTAGCCTAAATAAGAGGCGACGCCATGCTGCAGCTGTGCAGTTGCTATGCCGGTCTACTGTGCCATGACCGTAAGAGGCTTCAGTAAAAGGTATACGAAACTCAGCTCATTACTGTCCAACTGTTGATCATGGCCAATTCTCCTAAAATAAGTCTTGATAAATCACAACCGAACCAAGGCCGAACCGTTCATTCAGACAGTTTTCAATTTCAAAAGCTGTCAAATTATTTGACACAAAAAATAAAACCAATCATTTTGTCAATTTTCGTTAACAAAAACTGACTGATGGTTGTGTTTCGTTTGCGTTTGGCAACGATTTTGTTAGTCAAATTGGCTCTCTGTTTTCAGAATGAGAAGGGTTTAGGCACGGTAATGATATACTAGGTTTAGGCCTTAGTCCACCACTCTAGATTTGCGCGGGTCGGCGGACTACACATGTCGCAGTTACCTAGTTATAGCCGTTAACCCTTAATTTGGCAAGACTAAAAAAGTTGTAGTAGGAAGATGACCTTAATATATTGTGTTCATATGAATTCAAAACACACGGGAAAAATAAAATAAAAAATCATGCCTGAAGGATTTCCTGAAAACACAACGTTAAGTATACTCAACAAAATGCGATGATTAAAGAATTAAGGTATAATATAACTGTTGTGTATACTTAACAAATCCAGCTTACCAACACTTTTAAACTAAACAAAATGTAGGTATATTAAAAAGAAATCATTATTGAAAAACACGTTTACATGCAGTAAGTGTGGTTAATTATGATGATAATTGAAGCGACAATTTCTTTCTTTAACAAAACATAGCCTGGCGTGACATTTTAGACAAAAAAATGAGGTAAACCCTTTTTACAGCAGGCACATCGACCATATTCCTTATCATGACCAGGGAAATGGTCGTTAATGTCATATTTGTAAAACGACACAACAACATAATCGTTTAGGAGTGATTCTATCATTACAGTTTTAGCTAATATCGGTATGTCAGGGTTGCGAGCAAGGTAAATGTAGTAAATAAAACCAACATAGACTCTCCACTACTGTGAGCACTTGTATTTGGGTTAGTATTAGTAACATGAACTAGATCACAATTATAATAATTTACACAACTATATGTATAAGATCAGAAAATAAGGACAAGCTAGTCAGATATAAAAGGTCAGACTTCTTCAGCAGATCAACATAGAATGCTCCGATTTGTCGAATGACCACCACCTTTATAACATCAGGTGCGTTGATCCATATCGACGACTACCTTCCTTTGTCAAAATTGCCCAGTGTTACCCGCTAACGATAACGTTATTTTATGTTATCTACAGGCCTGAGACGTTCAGGTTTTTTTCAGGGTTCAAATCTTGGATTGTAGTTTAATTTACATTCCTTCCTTTGTGAATGCAATGGTCTATAAATTTTCTGATATAAGTACCTTGATCTTGAATTCTGAAAATAATATAGATATTTGCAGGCACCCAAGCACGGAACAAACAAAAATAACACGACACATACATAAAATAACGTGCAAAAAGGGTTAGTAGAGTAGGTACTACTAGCGTGAAAGGTGTAAAAATTATGCATTTGTTGTATTGATAACACACAAAAAAAAACATCAACTTTAGATACATTATAAATTAAGTTCAGTTCGAAATGACACAAACCGATTGGAAAGGTTATAAAAATATTTTAATTTTAATGGAAATTAAACTTAATCGTAAGGTAATAAAGTCGATTTTTCAAAACCATGCATAATATCGACGTGATATAATTTGATTTCAAAATAAGATACATGTCATGCCTTTAAGCCAAAGCGAAACTTGATTTTCATTCCGAAAAACCATTCCCACAAAAACGCTGATTAAGCCGATACGAAGCCCTTGAACCATTGTTTCAATAAATCTCACCATGCAGATTTGTTGAGTATACTCTACATACTCTGTTCACACAAGATTACTCACCACCGGATTTTGTTGAGTATACTTAACAATCATGGTTACTGCCTTGTCGTGTTCTTATCCAGGTGAGAAACAGATTGCAAATAATTTTATCGTATTGATTACATATTATATAAATAGAAATAAGTAACGTATGCATCAAAATTCGCCCGAAAACCAACAAAAATAAATGTTTACCTGTAAAGCTCGCAGAGCGTGTTGTCTCGTCGCCTTTTTTGCTAGCTAATGTCAAGTAAAATGTTGCGTGGCGGGCAAAATACTTTTTCCTATTAAATTAAACTAATATTGAAGTGTTCTTAGCCTACAATATTCAGAACTGCAGAAGAAAATTTGACGTCTAGATTTTTTTATTTGTAACGTTGAGTATACTTAACGAAATCAAATTAAGGGTTAAATCAGTCTTTCTCAAAGTGGGCGACAACGCTTCCTTGTGGGCGCTAGGGCCTACAGGGGGCGGTAAAAGTAATGATTGCGATTGTGATTTGTAAGATGTGGTAAAGTTAAAAAAAATGGGGGCGCTAGAAAATAATTGATCCTCAAAGTGGGCGCTAGACGAATTCAGTTTGAGAACCTCTGCGTTAAATGATCATATTCTTAGCGATATTTATTTATTTATTTTTATTTATTTATGATATTTATTTATTTATTTTTATTTTATATGATCACATACCGGAAGATGAGAACCAGAAATGTATTATACTTTGTTTATAATCCGCATTTTGCATAATTTCGTTATTGTAATTAATATTACCTTTTGCTGTGTACTCAATTAATTTATTCACTTGATAAACAGATCCATGTGCTGCTGGGGAGTTTGTTGCGCCGTTTCTTCTTCACAACAAAAACACTAGGAAGCGGTGAAGGGAGGGCGCTTTTGGGGGCTGTCTTTTATGTAGGTACCTAATATTGACGTTCAAAAAGAACTAAGTAATTCTAGTCTATTTGAATAAATGAGTTTTGAAGTTTGAAGAAGTTTGATGCTTATTAAGAAAGCCTTTCATAAGTGTCTTCCTAGGAATATAAAGTTAGATTTTGAGCCAAACACTGTAACTTGTCTTCCAACTGACAAATTTCAAGAGCGAGCGAAGCGGGCTCCATTATTTGGGGCACCCCGACACGGATAGGTTAGGTTCGAAGGGGATGACGGCGGATAGAGTGAGCGAGGGTAGCAAGCAAACGAAGCTCCCGTCATCCCCTTCATGTTAAGTTACTTTAAACCCTGTAATGTTAATAACTAAACTAATTAATTAATGGTAGGTACTCACGATAGATGTGGATGTCCATCTTGGCGCTAGTATGGAGGTCGACTGTTCCATGCAGCGTTACTCGGCACTAAGGTAACACGCGACATCACTTCAGGCACTCAAGCAGGCCCTTCATAGACCACTCTCTGTTATCTATTCCACAATAACAGCATTAAACATCACCGGTTTATTTCCATTAGTTTAAGTTTAGATGTTCTGAAATTATTGTTTTTCAGTAGTTGGAATTCGATTAAAGGGGCTTGTCGCTAAATATCAATAGCGCGGATCATAGGACCATTCGTTAAGATCGAGACCTCCGTGCCTCGGAGAGCAAATTAAGCTGTCGGTCCCGGGTTTTATACGAATATCTATGACAGTCGTTACAAGGATGATAAGATATTAAAATTAATTGAAGAAGAAAGTACTTATTGCGAGCTATAACGAGAAGAGATCCGAAATTAGAGTTAAAGCAAAAGAATCTATACAAAAAATACAAACTGAAAATAGAAGTTACAATAAAAACAGAAAAGAAGCTAACCAATGCGATATTGGTGATATAGTTGCTATAAAGAGGACTCAGTTCACACAAGGTAGCAAGTTATATCCAAAATTTTTGAGGCCTTATGAAATTGTCCTGAAAAAACGGAAAGCCCGAAAGTCTGACGATCGGGCTAACCTTAGGATTGGGTGTGGTGTGTAACTTAAGGTCGACAGAACGTTTGTGCGATGAACGTAGTGCGAAAGAACGTTCGTGCTAAAAACTGTAGGTCGACAGAACGCTTATGCGATGAACGTTTGTGCGAAAGAAGGTTCGTGCTAAAAACTGTAGGTCGACAGAACGCTTATGCGATGAACGTTTGTGCGAAAGAAGGTTCGTGCTAAAAACTGCAGGTCGACAGAACGCTTGTGCGATGAACGTTTGTGCGAAAGAAGGTTCGTGCTAAAAAAAAACTGTAGGCCGACAGAACGCTTGTGCGATGAACGTTCGTGCGAAAGAAGGTTCGTGCTAAAAACGGTAGGTCGACCTACTTGCTGGCTTGTGCGAGAACCTTAGAAACCTAGAGTACCTTAGATATAATTTGTGTTACATTTAAAATGTTCCGTGTGTTGCCGGACGTAAAGAATAGCACTACCCCATCTCTTCTTATGGGTGTCGTTAAAAGGCGACCAAGCGATTCACTAGAGGATGGACAGCAGCGTTCTCTGAGTACTTTAATAACCATCTTGCGATCGCCAACCCGCCTGCCAAGCGTGGTGATTATGGCAAAACCCTCAACATGGCTTGGGGGAGGCCTATGTCCAACAGTGGACGTCTTTCGGCTGAATGATGACATTTAAAACACAAAACTACAAAATTGTACGGAAGAAGTTGGATCCTTTGATCTTTGATCGATACGAGGGACACAGGTCCAACGCGCAGAGGTCCCTTTGATAACTTTTACCTAAAATGGGATGGGGCAACAACCGAGGACTATTTACAGCTGAACTATTGGAGTATAGTCATAGACCGTCCCAGGTGACTTAATAGAATATCAAGTAACGTAAAAGAAGAAAATAATTAAGTATTTATCTAAATATGTTATTTCACTCATCATAACAGCCCATGTTTTAAATTATAATTATCTGATTAATTTAAATTGTGATAATTTTAATTTTGTGTTTAAGTACATACATACCATAATTTTATTTTATCTAGGTACTATTTTTTTGTTTAAATACATAAATTAATATCTCAATAGGGACTTAAGTACGTCAATAGGCATGTTGACAGCATCAATAAATTGCAAATCTAATTAGTCCGCCAGTTAGTTTTGAAAAATAATGGACACATATTTTTTCTTTTGTTAAATCTATGAATATTTGGAAAGATAAAACGCATCAAAACTCGAGAATGGGGACTTGTGAAGTCAGAAGCAAGTAAGTACTTGCTTGTGATATTATGCCAATTTTAAAAGTGTCGTATCTTCGTCAATTTTGGTTTACGTAACAAAAGAAAAAATACGGGTCAAATATTTTTTGATAATCTAACTGACGGACTGATTAGATTTTTACGGTTTCATATAATTTATTTCTCAAAGATTTACATAAATCACTTAAGCGAGAAACAAATATTACAAAATAAGTTTTAACTAATATTATTACATTCCAGAGAAACACAAAGTACTAAATTTTATTAAGGGCTAATTTTTCAATCGTCAGATAATTATTATCTGAGGAATAATTTTGACGGTTTGACAGATTTTCAATACAGAAGATGTCAAAGCGTGATATTTATCCCTCAGATAAAAGTTATCTGACGATTGAAAAATCGGTCCTAAATTAAATAGCGGGTAGATTTACAATGTTTATCGGCGCGGGCGCCGTTGTATGCATGCACCGAGCGCCTCGCACTTATCCATCATACAGTAATATTATATATAAAGCACCGTATACACTATAACTTTTTACTACATTTGTTTTGTATGTATTTTATTTATTTATGTTGAAGCTGTTGAAGATGTTTCTTTAGTAAATTTTTAAATTTAATAATGTTATTACTTTCTTTTACGTTTTTTGGTAAGGAATTGTAAAGTTGGGCTCCTTCATATTTAATGTTTTTCTTCCCGTGGTTAGTTCTAGGTTTGTGTAATTGTAAGTTATGTGCACGTCGCGATGACCGTGTTTGTACTTCGTTGTTTTTTGTAAATGTTATTTGTGTGTGTATGTCTTTGGTAAGAATTTTTCGGATTAATACGCATGTGTTAAAGTAATAAGTTTGGGTTATGTTGAATAGTTTAGTGTCGATATAAATTTTATTTGTAGATGTTAAGTAGTGATAACGAAACAGAACTTTAACAACTTTATTTTGAGCTCTTTGTAGCTTGTCCAGACTGGTTTTAGTAGCCGATCCCCATACTTCAATTAAATATTCAATATGAGGTTTTATCAAAGAATTGTACACAGTATACCTGACCTTTGATGGTAAACATCTAGCTATACCACGTAACGCACCCGTGAGGCTTGACAACTTAGAACAGACCTTTTCTATGTGTGGTTGCCATGTGAGGTGATTGTCGAGCGTAAGGCCTAAATATTTTTCAGAATTTACTTTATTTAGCACATCTCCATTAATCGATAAAGGCCTGTGGTTGGGTATCTTTTTATTTTTAGCCGAGAAAATTATGTAGTTTGTTTTAGATGTATTAATTGTCAGTAGGTTATCCAAGAACCACCTTTCCAGAATAATTAGGTCATTCTGCGCTTCTTGTACAATTGTTTCTATGGAATGGCCAAAGTAAAAAAGGCAAGTGTCATCGGCATAGAGTGTAATGTGCCCCTTTAATCCTAATTCGTGTACATTATTGATATAAATAAGGAACAACAGGGGACCTACTATTGATCCTTGGGGAACCCCACATTTGATTAATTTAGAGCTACTGACACATTTCCCCATTTTAACAACTTGGAATCGATTTTCTAGGTAGGACTCAAGGATTTTGAACGCGTTTTCTGTTATTCCAATCGATGCCAACTTTTGCAAGAGCAGATTATGACTAACTGTATCAAAAGCCTTCTTCAAATCAATAAAAACTCCAAGTGCAATTTGTTTTTGGTCTATTTTAGTCTTAATTTTGGTAACTAAGTCTGTTGCAGCAGTTAGTGTGTTTGACTTGGGCCTAAATCCATATTGCCTTTCGAAGAAAAAACCGAAGGAATCTAAATAGTCACTGAGCCTGATATGTATTAATTTTTCTAGTATTTTAGAAAGCACTGGCAACACCGATATGGGCCTATAATTTCCGGGATCTAATTTTGTCCCAGACTTAAAAATAGGAGTAACTTTCGCGATTTTGAGTGTGTCTGGAAAATAACCGTCGAGTAAACATTTATTCATGCATTGAACTAAATTAGGAAGTATGAGTATTTTTATATGTATAATGGCTTTAACACTAATGCCGTCTATGCCAGTACTGGCGTTTGTTTTTAGGCTATCGATAATTTTTCCAATTTCTTCTATGCTAGTTGGTGGCATTTGTGAAAGTCCCGGAGCGTTGTGGTGTTTTAAGGTTGTGTTTATATTGTTAGTATGGTGTTTAGTAGCGATTTTATTTGCCAGAAGTGTGCCTATATTTGCAAAGTATGTATTAAAGTGTTCGCAAATTTCTTTCTCTTCTGTGATGAGGCCAGAGGCAGTTTGTAGCTTAGAAGGAGTACAGCTTTCTTTGGTTTTGTTTTTAGACAAATCATTTATAAGTTTCCACATCTTTAACGGCTTACCTACACACTCTTCGAAAGATTTCCTATAGTACTTATTTTTAACGGATTGTATGTGTTGGAAAACGATATTTCTCTCCTTTTTGAACTTTTCTTCAAATTCTGTGTTGTTCGGATTGTTTTTGTGCTGTCTCCATAACATATTCCTAATGTTTATCCTTTCAATTGTGCCTTTATTTATCCATTCCGTTCTTGGTGGGTTCAATGCCTTGATTTTAGTATTTTGATTCTCGACGATTGCTGATTTTATTGCCTCTTCTAGTTTTATAAAATTTTGTCCTATATTTGCAAAATCCATTTGTTCTATAGTCTTGTGCAGTTTTGAAAATGAAAGGCTTTTAGTTTCTATCTTTTGAATAGGTTCACGCTTATACTGTTTTACCTCGAGAAAAATCTGTTTGTGATCTGACATGCTAGATTCAATAATCACTAAATGACAGTCATGGCCTTTAAGGTTTGTAGAAACATGGTCCAAAATAGTATGGGTTGTGGACGTCTCTCGGGTGCAGTATTTTACATCAATTTTATTTAGTATTTTATACCCATTTTCTGAGAGTGCGTCTTTATACTCCATGGTATTTCTATCTGATCCAAGCAGGTTATAATTAAAATCGCCAAATAATACGGTTCTTTTTTTGTTTTGGAGTTCATTTGTAAGAGTTTCAAGGTAATTTTTGGTGTTAGTTCTTTCTGGTTTATATATTCCACAAATATCTAGCGAGAATTTTTGTAAATGAACCCATAAGAAGTGATTGTCATCCTCACATTGTTGACTTATAAACTCGTGCTTAATGTTGTTTTGGATAAAAATGGAGACTCCGCCACCTCTGCTATTGGTTCTAAAATTGTAGTGGTGTGTGTAATTTGGTAGATGCAATCTTTTGGCTTCGTCGTCTGATTTAATCCATGTTTCGACTAGCACCACCACATGAACATTCTGTATTGATGTCAGTATGCATCTCAGTTCGTCAATCTTTCCGGGTTTCACTAAACTTCGTACGTTTGAATATAGACACTTTAACGAGTTTGAACTTGTGCTTAGACTGTCATACTTGGTGTGGATTTCATAGGTTATATTAGGAGATTTGGTACTTGGCTGTTCTATTACTAACTGGTTTAGTTTTTTGTCGTTTTCTTGATTATTTTTGGGGTTCCATTTATGTATTTTATAGTTAAATCTTTTTCACCATTTTGTGTGCGTTGCTGTAATTCTTCTTTTAGGTTCTTCAGAAATTTTTGTTCGTATGGCGTTTGGTCTGAGAATATTTTGTAGGATTCAAGGCTCATCGTTATTTTATTCCGAAGGATAGTTTTTGCTACATCTGGAGATGGAAGGAATACTTTGATGTGGCGATTTGTGTCAGGTTTGTAGTTACCAAGACGGCGTATTGCGTTTGGTCCTGGACATTCGGGATATAACAATTTTAGGATTTTAGTCACTTCGTGAGTGTCGGAAGTGATTCTGTCCTCTCTATTTTCTCCTTTGGCTTCTGGAATCCCCACTACGATAATGTTTCTGCTTCTCGACTGTCTTTCTTGAAGTTCAGCTACCGCATCCTCACAAGTGAAAAGAGTTAATGAATTCCGTAATGGTGGAGGCGGTGGAGCTGCCTTTATATTTTCAAGCTCTGTTTCAATAGCAGATACTTTAGTGTTTGTAGCAGTGTGGGAATGTTTCAAATCAGCTATTTCAGACTTCATCTTAGTTTGCTCCGTAGCGAGGTTTTTTGTGGTAATATGCAAATTTTTAATCTCTTCCTTAATAGATGATACATCATCAGATATTTGGTACATTATCTTTTTTTGAGTTTCAATAAATGCGTTCAAGTTGGACATTATTTCTTTGCGAAAGTCATCAAAATCCTGTTTAAGGTCATCATGCTCAGGTTGCTTCCTTTTTCGGAAAGTAATCTGCGACGGAGTCGACCCCTCCTCCATGTTTAGTCGGGATAAATCTGGTTGTGATCTACCGCGGGGATTCGTTCCGGTTGGAGATCGTAAAATGCTCATTGTTAATAATTTATCAATGTACAAGCTCCTTTACAATTTTACGTTGTCAATGACGTCGTCGGCTTACCGTGTCGTCGTCGCTGCACACGCTGGTCGGCAGAGTAGGATGAATAATAGGAGCCTGTCTCGCTTACACCGCGGGTTTGCGGGGAGTAGGGTTGCCTTTAACTTGCGTTTGCGATGTCTTGACACAGTGTAAAAATGTCTTAGCACGCACGGGTTCAATACACAATTGTAGATATTTATGATATTAGCACTGATGGACTTTAGGTTTATAGTTGATTAACGATTTTTTATTTTTTCGAACAAATTTTACGACACGTCTGCACTCCGCGCTCTCTGTACGTAATTTTTTCAGTCAAATACCCTATTGTGTCAAAACAAGTTAAACTGTACACCATTTATTTACTATCTACATATGCACCACCATGTATTATGTTACACATGTTTAAACAAATAAATAAATCTTTATCTATATTTGAGTATTAATACATTAAATGTTTTTTTACTTTAATGGAAGCTGCATGCAAATGGTTTGCACGGAAGACTTCAAAAGAGATCCTCCCATGTTCCTGCCGGATAGATGCGCTCATATACGCCATCTACACAAAACTCTGTTGAAGCGTGACATAACCGGTGGAATGGCTTCTGGACGGTATCGCTATTAGCAAAAGGAATATCTTATTTTGACTGTGGACAGGAGCAGGAGCTTGCGATCAGATTGCTGCCTTACACAACCAAAATAGGCTTTGCATCGTCTTTATCTTTAAGTAATATAGGTTAGTATGACATAGCAGTATCGATCCTTCACGTAATTAATCCTCGCACCAGCATGGCAGCAGTAGGTCAACCTACTGCTGCCATGCTGCAGTTCAGTTCCAGTTCAATATGCGCCCGTCACATCCGTCCTGTCCTCATGTTCGGCAAACAGATCCCTTAGGAGATGAAAGCCAAATACCTGGAGGTTATCCTCGACCACCATTTGAGTTTTCGAGACCACATCAAAGCAGTGCGCGCTCGCGCCGCTTTTGTTGTCGGTCGTCTCCACCCCATCCTAGAGCACGCAGTAAATTGTCACTTAGAATTAAGCTGAGAATCTACGTAACGTGCATCCGCCCCATCTTGACTTACGCTAGCGTCGTGTTCGCACACGTTAAGCCTTCCCGCTTCAAATCCTTCCAAACCCTCCAGAATTGAGGGTTGCGCAGAGTCGCAGCTGCCCCGTGGTTCATGCGTAACGTTCAACTCCATCTCGATCTTAAAATGCTAACCATCAGGCAATACCTCAAACGCATTTCCAAGCGTTACTTCGAAACTGCCCCCCGCCATCCGAACCCCCTAATCGCTGCAGCGCCCGACTATAGTTCTTCTCTCATAAATAATTCATTCATTCATAAATAATTGTTTTGTTTAAAGATTTGAATTATGAATGTGATTACTTTTCTTTCATTGGAATTATATCTGATCGTAATAAAGTATTCAGTTCATTATGTACCATCCTGTTTTTAATAAATAACACCCCAGAAAGCTACAAAGTTATTAATCCTATTTTTAAATTCTGTTATTTTATTGGCTATCCTTCGGGTTAGCTCACACTATCATATATCTACTTAGATATACTTAGATCTACGAGTCATAGATATATGACAATGTAATATAGACATATGAATCATTTCTTCATACACAGATGTGACTCTAGAGGTCATATAAGAGATATGATCCTATATGATCCTAGATATATGGCATAATATCCCCCATAGCCTCCAAAATAGCTTACCGTGTAGCTCGGTAGTCCTCAGATTGAGTAACCCTGCACTATTAACAAAACCCGTGATAATTGAATCACTTCGAAATAATACTACCTACATGATAAGATACGATTTATCGTAACAAACAAAGTCAATTAGTTTTTAAGTAGGTACCTACTTAGCTACTTGCATTCATTTTAGATTTTAATGTGCTCCTCAAGGTCATGAATACATTGGAAACTTCAGTAGGTACTCTTGGTTACGTGACTCACGCGTGTACGTTTCAATCGAGGAAGAATTCGTAAAAAAGGTGTATACCTTTAGAAATGTTGGGATTTCAGTTTGAATTTGGATTACTATCCAAATTCAAATGTATAGGCTCCTTTATTAGGTTTTATTTATCGAAGGGCCGATTTTGCAATTGTCATATAACTTTTAACGGAGGAATAAATATAGCGGTTTGGTATATTTTCTACACTTAAGCTGTCGAAATTATTCCTTAGATAAAAGTTATCTGATGATTCAAAAATCGGCTCTAAACAGAAGACAGGTAGAACAGGTAGAACAACCCAAGTGCTTTTTAAGATCTACGGTGTTCTTTGGAATAGCTAGCCCTTATTTATTTCGAGTTTTCATGAACCACGGCAAAGATCGCGAGGACGGTGCAGTGGAAATTCAGATTGCGATCCTGCTCATCAAATATCTTCTTTCTGGCATGCGCTTTTCATCTGTATCGATAGTTTTCCTAGCTATGGTTGCTGTGGCACCATAAAAAGTGGCACCGAAGAGAAAACATGCTATAGAAAAGTTAGAACAGGATCTGAATTGTGATACGTAAGTATTACTTTGGTTGTGGATGAAAGACAAAGTACTATACCATATGTAAAATAATAACAAAAGTGACTAAAATTAAAACAATTAAACTTCCTAGCAGTATTATTTATTTAAATTTAAACACAAACCTACAAATCATTAACAATATTGGCCATCAACCCAAAAAGTACTAGGATGGCAGAAATATAAAGGGATACACCCGAACTAGTAGTGGGCGGTGCGTTGCGAACAAAGTATGGCAGTACACTTATGGGTGCCGGGTAGTTTGTGAGCCACCTTGGACCTTCGATGACCCTGTTTCTGTCTCCTTCTTCGTACCAGGTACCAGCTGGAAGGTAGATGTCGCGGGAAGTTGCACCTTCTGTTAGCACTGGGGCTACTAGGATGGTTTCAGCGAGAACATATTCTGAAAAATATTTATTTATTAGCGGATCAAGCAAGAAAACAGTCTTGGATTATGTCATAGGAAATTTTAGGTACAATACACTACTCCTACGGTTAACGGTAATACGATATAAATATGAATAGCAAAAAAAAAAACATGTGCTACAAGAGCGGACCTAAGACCATCCCCTGTGGTACCCTATTTTTATTTATTTTTTCCTGTTATCCTAGCCACTATGCCAATAAAATAACATAATCAGCTCATTACTGCTCCACTCCTGGGCACTAGCCTCTTCTCAGAATAAGAAGGGGTTTGGCCTTAGTCCACCACGCTGGCTTGGTGCGGGTTGGTGGACTATGCTAAAAGCCTTCGTCAAAACCATCTCCATGTAAAATATTCACTAAGACTAACTCTGACTCCAACATAAACTTGGGACAACGACTAGGATGATGGCACGTCTTACCGTCCCAAATGCTGAGGGCCTCTTCATCAGTGGGGTCAATCCACCAGATTGGAGTATTGACTGGAGTACCATCGGCCACTGCTTTCTCCATCGCTCGGAAGATCACGTCCGCGTACTCCGCGTGGAGGTCCGTGTACTTCTTGCTTATTATTACCGTCTGAGGAACAATTAACAACTTTTTAATATTTATTTTATTTGCGTCCCCCTAGGTCCTGCACCGCTGGCAACCACCTATGACCAGCCCCTAGATACGACATTCCTCTGTATAATACTTTTAATTGTTTCATAGAACTAGAAAAATGTAATTTATTGTTCAACAAAATTTAAATTAGTTGAAATCGTGTTTTCTTCAATCTAAATATTGTTAGATATTGTTAGTCACAGTCACACACAATGCCCATAAATTGTGAAACTTGATCTAGCTGCTATCTTCGTGCTTATAATTTATAATGATTAACTGTGACACAAACGATGATCGTTATATCACAATTATTGTAATTAGTATCGACGCAGATTCAATTCTATTGTAATTATGTAAATGTTTCAATTTACAGATAGCTGGGTACTTTGCTGCATTCTTGGAAAGTCATAGTTGTTCGTTGACTAGCGTATGTTTATTTATAACCTACTTTAAGATTTGCAGCTAATGTACTGTAAGTTTTAGTATCATTATTGGGTACAATAATACATCTTTTCAACATCTTATCACATTAGGGGATAAAAGGTTTCCAACAAAAAGTTTTTTTTAATCTTTCCGTTCTTCTAACCTCGATAAACAGTCTGCTAAGCTAAAATAACGCTCGTTCTAACTAGCCGAACTAGCACCAGGACCTTTAAAATAGGTAATGGATACCTTGATGTTGTAGATAGATACATTGTATATTAATAAAACTCACATAAAAAACAACACAAAAATAATTCACACTGTGTTCATACCTCTTCATCGAAATTCCAAGGAGCAAAAGAATACTGCATCACTGGTAAGAAAGTATTGGCTTGCACCCATCTAATGAACAGCTCTTTGGTGGGCAGGTCGGCTTGCGCATGATCTAGGTTGTAGCCGTTGCCTCCAATCATGTCAGGGAGAACGAACGGATAGCCGTTAAGGTTCATCTGGAAGGTGGTCGTGATGATAGTGGAGAGACCGTTGTTGAGACCCCAGATGGAGTCACGGTCAACCATACGCACGTAGATCGGAAGGTCTTGGGTCCTGAAAATAAGGATAGAGCTGGTGATATTGTTATGTGTATGTACCCGACTGCACGATAATAAATCCAGGGTTATGTTTTTCGTGCGTATTATGTATGTATAAATATGGGATTCTTTGTTTGTACAATCTCAACGGCTGGTTGGATAAGTCATTAGGCATACTAGTTGAACAGAAATATCTGATAATGCCTCCGACTGCACGATCTTTTTAGTTAGCTTTTAACGCAGTCAGGTTTTGAGTTTTTAAAATATAAAAAAAGAAGTTCTCTGGAAGGATTAGTTTTTGAGTGTCGATGTATATGTATAGTACGCAAGATCTAGCTTCCCTAGTATCAAAATTTATCGCACATAGGCAATCTGCTTCTATACAGTGGAGCCCTGACAACCACCAGATGCCAGAATTATCATTAACCGTCTAACTGGAAATACATCAGAATGGTGAAGGTAGCAGTATCACCTGTGATGAGAGGTAGGAAATTCACATATGCAGCTTAATGACTGATTTGTAGGAACAGGCTTGTGTTCAGCGCTTGTTTTAGTAAGTGAAATATTACCTGAACCCGGCCCGTACTTCGACCATATCTCCGAATCTTGCGCATATTTTGGCGTACGCTTGAACGAGAAGGTGAGGTTGAAGCTCAATGTCACCTGTTTGAATGGCAACCTGAAAAATAATATATCGTCATTATATTCAAGCATAGACGAAGAAAGAGTTTTAGTCAAGTCAAAGTACTAAACTATTGCTATAAGCTATAACCAAGGCACCCGTCCACTCGTCCGCATCGAATGCATCGGACGGATCGCATTAAACGGATTTTAGCCTAGGTGCACACTAGGCGACACGCGACAGCGACAGCTCGGCAACTAGATGCGACGACAGGTAACGGCCGACAATTTTCATATATTTTGTTCAAAGCTTCGCACACTAGGCGTCAGAGTCGCGGAGTTGCGACCACAAGCTAGGGGAGTCGCGCGCGCTCGCTACTTGTCGCCGCGTCTAGTCGCGCTATGCACGCGCACACACGACGACAGTCGCGCGACAACACAGCGTCAGTCTCGCTGTGAAACAACACGGCCGTCTCTCTCGAATACTCTGCTACTAATGATCGCTTCTTACACGACGTCTGTCGTAACGACAAGACGCCAGATGCAAACGACAACGCCGCATCTTGTCGCCGCGACAAAACGCCCAGTTTGCGATGGCCCTTAGTATTCTTTTTATAGGTAGTTATGTCCGTGTGGTGCCGGACGTAAAGAATAGCACTACCCCATCTCTTCCCAATGGTGTCGTAAAAGACGACTAAGGGATTCACTAGAGAACGGGCAGCACCATTCTCTGAGTAATTTAACAACCATACTGCGATCACCAACCCGCCGCAAGGCGCAGCCTGCCAAGCTTGGCGATTATGGAAAACCCCTCCATTATAGATAGCACAGAATCCGCTGGATGCGAGAAGCACAGGACCGGTCGATGTCGCGATGCTTGGATCTATGTCCAGCAGTGGACTCCTTTCGGCTGAATGATGAGGTAGTCATACAAGGGCGTACACTAATCGGTAACCGACGGAACGCACGCATCCGATCGTCGGCAATACCGCGCGTGCTGATGACGTGATTCGGATTATCGATTGAGAATGTGAAAAATCCGATTGCTGTGAACGTCGTAGATGCACTACACTTTAACAGCGGTTATGCACTGCATCCGATCCGAATCCGTGAAAATACGTTCCGAAGTAGCCATAGAACTATTTGTATGGTAGTTTACGCACCACATCCGTCATCCGATTTCTATCCCTCAACCGTGAGTCTCCAATTCGGAAGAAATATTGACGGACCGAAGTAGCCGTAGTAATGTTTGTATGAACGCTTTCGCACTACCTCGGATTCAAATCGGACGCCAAATGGATATGCCAAAGATGGACCCTGAATTGTTTGAATTTGGATCAGAGATCGGATAAGTGCGTAAGCGATATCCGAATTCGGTCCGAGATTTTTACTCTAGATTGGTATTTTGACGGATTCGGATCGGATGCAGTGCGTAAAGCAATATCCGAATTCGGTTCGAGTTTTTTATATCCGTATTTTCACGGATTCGGATCGGATGCAGTGCGTAATCGCTCTAAGGCTGGCGTCCACTAGGCTCGCCGAGTTGAGTCGAATCGAATCGAAGAAATTCGCCCTTAGGTATATATTTCGCAGCGCGCCGAATCGCATCACTCGCGCGCTTTGGTTGTCACGCGAATTTCTGTTTTATCGACTGGCGATTACTGACCGTTTCGCCTCGCACGGAACAAATGCGACTCGATTCGACGCGTTTTGGCTGTAATCGTCGCCAGGCTTAACAGTTACATCGCAGTTTGTTGTTATCAGTGGTCTCGAACCTACCGATTTTTCGGTATTTCTACCGATATGGAACCGCTTCTACCGAAATACCGAAATGTAAACAATTTCTCACGATTTTTGAGAATAGGAGGTTTTTCCGATTATTTACCGATTTTACAGCTTTAAGTTGGTTTTTAATGAATCAATCACTGGTCTATTACACGCAAAACGACTCTTTAATACAGCTAATTGTTATGATTTTGAAATTAATTCGAAGATGACCGCGGCTATGGCCAAAGAATATTGGTAAAAAAAAAAATTATACTAAAGTGTGATTGTTATAAATTAGTCTACGTATTTTTTTTTTTCAATAATTAAACGATTTTGATTGAATATTGTATTTTTTTGTCAAATACCGATTTTGGGTACAAATATCCCGAATTTAGCTGGCAACTCTACCGATCTCGCTCTATGACGTTCGAGACCACTGGTTGTTATTAACAGACATGAAGACCCTGCCTATCCTTTTGACGTAACTTACTGTATTTACTTGATCTATGGAAGAATGTTACAAACTATCACAAAAACTATAAACTACTAGTTGTTGCCCGCGAATTTACTCGCATCCTAGGGGAACTACTTTATGTATCTGTAATAATCCTTTGTCCTTATCTAGGTCATGGACTACCTGTGTGCCGAAGCTGAACTTAATCGAAATCCGTTCAGCCGCTAAGCCGTGATTGATTAACAAACATCCAAACTTTTACATTTACAAAATTATTAGAAAGTTATATAAGATAGGATTAACACCTCACCTCTGGTGCAAAGCTAGCCTCTCCCGCATCAAACTTCACGCTATCAATATCGTAGGTGTCGAGCACATTCTTCAGCCTATCATAGTACCAACTGGCTGCCCTCGGGTTGGTGAAGTCGATGTACCCTGGGATGGACCCGTTGTTATTCCACCACGACGTCTCGGTACTACCCGCTTCATTCATCACGAAGTAGCTGGTGATCAGAAATTTACGGATCAACAACTTATTTATGACAATAATGTACGATTTCCAAAAATTGGGCCGCGCCGGAGCGCAGTTCACACCGTGCTAAAGGAAATTTAGGCTTCTATACGATAGTTAAGTTTCATGTTTACATGGAAATTACACTGCTTGGAACTCGGTAAGATCCGTATGCCGCAGCAGCCGGTCGGCTCCTCGAGTATGCCGCAGCAGCCGGTCGGCTGCTTGAGAACGTGGACGGCGGCGCTCGGCTGTCGTCGCGTCCGGTCGGTTCCGCTCGGCCACAACGCAGGTAGAAACTGGCTGCGATAGCAGATACATGAGCACGCGCGCGCATGTGCCCGGGTTCCAGCATATTGTAGCCGTCGAGCGGACGCGGTCGGCTACTGGCGCGTGCTCGAGCATCCGCTGCAACGCGCTGCACTGCGCTCCTGCGTGGCCCGATCGGTGGAAATCGTACTTATCTTGACGGTTGAATCAGTTTTCTCGGGTAACAAAAACTTCAGTCTGAGAGGTAAAAACGTGCTAAGCTATTCGTGATTATGGCACTGTTTTAGGTGACTTTAAAATGATACTTTCACTGCTCTTATTTACAGTAAATGGTGTTGTTATTAGCTTCGCATCCATTTTATAGTTCTGCCTAATCTTTTCCCAACTACGTCAGCTTCCAGTCTAACCAGACGCGGCTGAATACCAGTTTTTTTACATGGAGGGACTTCCATCAGACCTCTGCAACCCAGTTATGGGGCAATGCCGATATCCTAAGTTTATACCAGTTGTCAGACTTTCGGGCTTCTGACTACCCGTAACGATTGTCATGGTATTCTTATGATAGAATCATGTTATAAATAGAATGATACAAGATCTTTGGTTACACTTCTTGTTAACGAATGTAGAGATGTTGACATAATTTCAGAAGTCAACCAGTGTAGCCCAAACCATTTTTGGGTAAATTCTGAACATATTTTTAAGTACAATTACATCATACTAACCCATTCTCCAATGCCTCCGTATACCAAGGATCGCAGCCTCTATTGATGAAGGGGTGCGCCCAAATCGTCACTCGATACCCCAGAGCTTTAATGGCTTGAATAGTCTCGTTAAAATTGGGAAACTTATCCTCATTCACTGTCAAAGAACCGTAGCACGTCTCCCACTCATCATCTATCTCGAACTGAGAATCACTGAAGCCATGATCCCTGATTTGCAGAGCGAAATCAATAAGCTTCGTTTCGTTGATTTCTCTAGAATACTGTGCCCAGGTAGACCAAATTGGGTGTTGAACCATTCGGTAGTCAGGTGTCGCTGATGGCTTCCCTAAATAATTGGCTACAGCATGCTTATGAGCTTCTTTCACGTTTGGTAAGAACCAGATATCGTAGGCCAAGACTACACGAGGTCTGTTTGACGAGTACGGTTCTGCAAGCTGCGCTCCAAAGCAGATGTGATTGTTCAGAATGTTTTTGTAGTCCACGAAGAGTGGGACTTCATCGTGGACGAAGATGTATTCTCCGGCAGAGTTGAGCCAGTATCTTTCCATTATAGCACCATTGTCTGCTTCTCGGATGTAGCTGGGTGTATAGACTTGAGTGCCAGTTTCTATTGGGTAAACTTGGTCTACTTGCATTGGTCCCGCGTACCAGTGTTTGGACCCTTGAATTAAAATGTCAATTTAAATTGTAATGGAAATATTAAATCAATGTTGTGAAGACTTTAGAAGGTTAGTTAAATGTTTTGACATAAGCTTCGTAACCATCACTGAATATTATAGAAATGATAACGCTACACAGATAATATTTCGATGTGTTAATTAAGAGAAGAGTTGTGCTGTGTTAAGATTTTTTATGTGTCTAGCCTATAGAAATCCGACGGCATTTCTCATCGGCAACATCTCAGGAACCATCCGAATTTCCAAATTTCTAATTTAAAAATGACGAACTTCCATACAAACTGTCATTCCCTATTTAACCAAATTCGGAGATGAATTTTGAAAAGTTTTATTAAGTTGACATTAAATAAGATTGGCTTTCATATTTCCTTATCCAGAACTTACCAAAATCAAAGCAGTCTTCCAGCCTGGTAAACTGATCGGCCTGCCAGTTGAACTTGATGCCCCTAGCCCTGGAGGTCGCATCGTATAGCGTGTTGATGGTCAGGTTCGCGTTACCGATGTGTATTAGTAGACCACCCTCGATTTCCTCAGCGCTGTGGTGAGAGGCTAGTGTTCGGCCTATGTGGCCGAAGACCTCTCGTTCGTTATCTGGAAGACGAATTATGAAGATATTGGTTCCGATAATGTCGAGGATCTAAAAACGGAGAGAGATAGCCAACTAATTAATGTCAATGGTAGAGTTCTTCTCTAGTGTCGGCACAAGCTATATGAGAACAGCTCATGCCGCTGCCGTGGTGAAAAGATTAGCCAGTTACCAAGGTTGGTAGCGGGGCTAGCTGCCCAGGGTGCACCGGAAGCAGGTACTTAAGTATCATCACTCGTGGAGGCTGTTTTCATGCACCCCAATATTAGATAGGTAGCACTTTCAAAAATGCGAGGCTATGGACTCTGTGAGCCTGCAGTTGACAACTCGCTAGCGGTCCAAAATCTTTGAATTGAAGTAGGTTTCTGACAGAATTTAATAGAAATAATGTCCACATCGAAGTAGAAGAAAGTACACATACAATTGAAGAAAAAGACAGAAGTGATAACATACAGAGAAATGAAAGAATTGGCTCTGGATAGAGAATGATGGAGATTGCTACACCGACAAATACCCAGCACTTAAATTTTGGATAGATGGAATGTCCAAAACCTATCAATCCAGAGATTTTGGATTGAGATCGATTATTGGTTGATTGACTGACTATAATATTATTAATTGACTTCACTTTAATTTTTGTTTTGTTGACATTGTTTTGATTTTATTAATATTTTAATCTATGTAATAATTTGCACGCCGTAAGGTAGACTGTAGACGATCTCATTAATTTATATGTACTTACAACATCATATACCTGTACCTACATTCAAAGCAAATAAAGATCTGATTCTGATTCTGATTTCGGTCGTAGATAAGCAGTCAGTGTAGCTATTACTTTCTCTTATAATAGTCTCTATTGCAGCAGTCTAATCAATATATCAAGGCCTAAACCATTCTCATTCTGGGAACAGGTTGGGCCCCAGCCCACACGGCCAGCAGTGGGAGTAATGGTCTGATTGTGTCCTACAAATAAATTAAAATCGTTCATCACAATAATATCAAATGCATCTGATTACTGCGAAGATGAGGACAATAAATAACCATTCAGCATCAAATCTTATCCACCTAATAGTCGCGTAATTTGCGTTAATTTGAATAATGTCGCTATTAGTAGGATTAGAGTTCAGGTTGATACAAACTGATCCCACGTATGGAACGAGTGTGATGCATTATGATACCTGGAAAACTGACAGTATACAGTATGTTAACTAACGAAAGGCGTTCCCGTTAACCAGCAATACTATATAGTCCGTACATTCCAAAAAAAAACAATAATAAATAAAAATAAGCCCAGAGCCTCGATCAACACCTTAAGAGGCTCTCGTTGGATGGCTGGATCAAGGGCTTGATACAAAAAGCAGTACTCCTAGATACGGCACGCATAGTGAGGAGGTTCCTTTCTCTGGAGCCCTGACTGCCAGCAGCTTGGACCTTGTTCCCGAAGCCGGTGGGATACTATTATTTTATATTTTTAAATGTTTTTATTTTTATATTGGAATATTTAAAAATGTAATAAAATATGTTTAAAAATTAATAAAGAAAAATAAAGATCGAAAAAAAAAACGTGCGTGTGTAGTCGTGTCTGTACAGTAAACGCAACGCTTACTGTACAGATGCCAGCACATCAAGCTACCCGAAACTTTCAAAGGGTGATGGGCGTTTTGGTACTCATGTCCAATCAAAATGAATTTACCATCGTTGGATAGCTCTTTTCAAGAGTACAAAAAACTAGTATGGTAACAAACCCGTATAAATCTCATACTACTCGCGCCATAATCAATGATACTTTAAGTGGCCTGTGGATTAGTACCCTCTTTCCAACTAACCTTGTATATGTGGTGTCAGTTTGTCTCTACCGTTTTAACATTAAATTACATTTTAAATAGTGTTTACTTCGTCACCGATAAGTTATTTTGAATATAAAACACTTTTTAATTCTATACAATTCCTATATACATTATTCTTATAATATTTACACAAACAATATTTACATAATTACAAATAAAAGTATATACAAATAAAAATAAAATATATCCTAATAAAACTATAAACTAAAATAGGGCATCAAAATATTCCTCCGCATCGCTGTCGACTGGTAACGTGCCCAGAAGGCTGGCAGCATTGCCACGTTGTATGGCAATGCTTATCCTTTGACCAAAGTAGAGGCCGGCCTTCGGGTCACGGGTCGTGTTGACCAGCCGCCTGGCAAGATCTTTGTATAAAATTTGGGCACTCGGACCCCACGGCCCGAGTGGTTCGACCCCAGACGGCTCGAAAATATAATAACTTGATTAGTAATTATATTTTCGCCACTTGAGGGCCTCCGCAGCTGCAGCAGCAGCGCCAGCACAGCCTACCGAGCTAGGAAGATGAGATGGCGCAAGGGTATCGACGTACGTTTCGTCCCATACCAGAGGCCTACCCATCTTCCATGGCATCAATGACATACCATCTGGTCTCTTGCCATCGTCACGTGCCAAGCCATTTGGTTCTAATACGGCTGGAACGCCGGCGGTGACAATAGAACTTGGTTTATTCTTTGCTTACCTTCAGTTAGAACAAGGTGGAACCCGCCTGTGATTATGGGCTCTAAGGTGAGCGTGACGTCATCATCAGCACGCACGCTTGGTGTCTCGACTGCAGCGGGGTGCGCGTGCGCAGCAAGGGTTAAAAACGCTGTGAAAATTAGAAACATTTCCATTTTCAGATTTGTTCGAAGATTAATTATTCCATGATTATGGAAAATAAATCTAACGTTTAACTACCGGAACCGGATGAAGTAGCATGTTACATGCGTAAACAAGTAAGTAAGTAGGTACTTATGATATCAGTATAATCTTTGAACGTCTCTTATAATTTCATTATCTACTTAGACTTAGGTATCTCTTAGTTCTGTTGTGTCTATTGCACAAGTATTGCGAAATCATAAAGGTGGCGACTGACCTGAGCATCCGATCGTAACGTAACATTCGGAGCGAATCTGTTCCGTTACGTCGTCTGCTAAAATCCGTGTAATGTGCTCGTTCTAAACTCAGTGCTCGCTGTACTGAGTGTCGTAGTTTCCGCTTGTTACATTACACCAGTCTTTCTCAAAGTGGGCGTTAACGCCCCCTTGTGGGCGCTGGAGACCTACAGGGGGGCGGTGAAGATAATGATTGCGATTGTGACTCATATGACGTAGTAAAGATAAGAAAATTAGGGGGCGCCAAACAATAATTTATTCTCAAAGTGGGCGGTAGACGAAATAAGTTTGAGAACCTCTGCATTACACGATTATCATAAAGGTACAGAAACAGTAAAAAAAAGAATGACAGCAAAAGGTAAAGGTCAGTCGCCGCCATTAGGTTAATCGATTCTAAAAAAAATACGGAAAATCCAGTATCCAAAAAAGATAGTAAGTTGTTTCCATGGAAGCAAGGCTACAATTTAGGCGTAGGTAGGGACATTTACCTAGTTTCTTCGTATATGTATGTACGTAGTTTCTATGTACGTATCTGAAACGCTGTGCAATATATTGCACAAAACTGTGTGCAATACGTTGCACACAGCTTTGCACAAAACTGTGTAGGTATTTGGGCCAAAGTCCTGCATACAATTTTGCTCAGAGCTTTGGAAACTTTCTAGGGACTTGCAACACGCAATATTCCTTTATTTCCTTAACAATAATCTATTATAACTCACCTAAAAACGTTGTTAGAGCCGCCATCGCGTTTCACCAATAAGTATAGACTGTCAGTTCTCCTGACGCGATATCTTTACCGATATCATGATAAGTCTATCATCTTTCAGCATTATCGCTTGATCTTGAGTTTAAATGATCTTTCAGATAATTCTAGATGTTATGATTCATGTTTTCAGTTTCAGTCGATGTTTTCTGCTACAGAGATAATTATTCGACTCTACACACCGAATAATTATTTCCGTAGCAGAAAACATCGACTGCTAGACGTGCCTTCGTGTTTGACTGCAGCCCGTGCTGCTTCTCCCGTACCGCGCGTGTTGACCGCACTAAATAAACTCGTGGAAGCCAACCCGGACTGCGGTCTATTCGCTAACAGATTCGCCAATTTAATGGCTATGTGCTTACATTTTTGTGAGAATAATAGTATTTAATTGTTGTTATAAGTTTATGTTTGTACTTATTATAAACTTTGATTTATGTAATTGGTTTCTGAAGCCGTGTAAATCAATAAATAAATAAATGTTGTTTAGACCCGGTTGTTATAAGAATGTAATATTATATATGACAGTTGTTACGGGTAGTCAGTAGCCCGCAAGCCTGATAACCGGACTAATGTTAGAATGTCGGTATTGCCTAGTAACTGAGTTGCAGATGGCAGTCGCTCCGTGTAAAATTCTAGTTTTAACCGCATCTGGTTAGCCGATCCCGATATAGTTTAAAAAAAGACTAGGACGAAGAAAGGTGTTGTTTGGACAAAATATAGATGATATAGAATACAAAAGGTAAAATCGACACCAGCAATGAACACTACGCTAACTTGAAAAAGTCTATTTTATGCCAGAGGCAGTTCAAAGAAAAATTGTGGTAACATTATTATTTTTAAAGATAAATTGATTGAATATTTCCATATTATTTATTTTGTATTAATTTATAGTCCATGAAGATAAACAATTCGGCATTAAAAACGGAAATTGTCCAAAATTCGAGTTAGCGTAGTGTGTAAATTGCTGGTGTCGAAATGTAAATTAGGTAGGTTTTTCCGACAGACCCTAGCAAGAAAACCAGGCTCATCACATCAGCCCGTCAAAATCGTCAACATAGGCCCAATGACATACTATAAACGATCAAAAGGGAAATTACCTACCATCATCAGCACGGTTGGCAGACGGATTGGTGTTTGCAGTTGTTATGAGCACAGAAAATTATTTTTTATAACTGCTTGTAGATGGTCCTTGCGGACCGTTTCTAGAAAGAAAGAAAGAAAACATATTTATTCAGCTAAGGACACAATAACAGCATAAACAATAAAGAATAAAAACAAAAATATAAAAGAAACACACATATTTTATGCTGTCGAGCATGCCCATGCCGAAAGGGTCACCAACCCAGCATATGCTGGGCGTCAAACACCCAGCGCTGATTTTCAGTTGGTACACCTGCAGTGACACACGGACGAAGGTAATTTTAAATATATATTTTACTATTTGTTTATGTGGATGGTGTTTTACGTTCTACGTAACCAGGTTTTGTTGGCGAGACCGCAAGGGTCACTCAAGGGGTGTCAAGGTTCCGTGTAGTGCCGGACGTAAAGAATAACACTATCCCATCTCTTCCTATGGGTGTCGTAAAAGGCGACTAAGGGATTCACTAAAGGATGGGCAGCAGCGTTCTCTAAGTATTTTAACAATCATACTGCGATCACCAACCTGCCTGCCAAGCGTGGCGATTATGGCAAACACCCCCAACATATAGCGTTGCTTGGGAAAGGTTTATATCCAGCAGTGGACGCCTTTCGGCTGAATGATGAAATGATGGGTCTCTAGCCAATGGGGGGTGGAGGGGGGCAATACTTAACCTTACCTGATACTATACTAATTTCATGACTACTAGCAACAACTGCACTAAAAGCGACCTCTAGTGGGACTCGGATCTCTGCTTAGAGCGTTGCTGGCGGGAGATTGAGAGGATGACAGCTTGATGAAGGCTGAATTATCGGTGTGACTGCGGAGTCTGAAGAGACGAGCGGCTAAACAACGGGAGAGCTCGGTGGCTCGTGCATGGCGGTGAGAGAGTAAGATGCTTCTGCCTATCCTCTTACGATACCCATGGATAGAGAGAAGGTGGCTTAATACCATGTACATGATAAGATCAAGTGAAACGATTTATTGTAACAAACAAATTCAATTAGTTTTAAAGTACCTACTTGCATACTTTTAGATTTTAATGTGCTCCTCAAGGACATAAATAGGTACGTTAGAAACTTCAGTAGGTACTCTTGGTCGCGTGACTCGCGCGTGTAGGTATCTTTGAATCGCGGAAGAATTCGTAGATAATGTTACGTATAAAGGCTGGAGTCCACTAGGCTCGCCGAGTCGAGTCGAATCGAATCGAAGATATATTTAGTATGAAACTGCGTCCATTTCGCGTTTCGGCTCTAATCGACGCCAGGCTTTATAATTTAATAATGTTTAAGTTTTTAGGTTTTTAGTTTGAATTTCGATTGCTATCCAAATTCAAATGTATCGCTCGTTTAATAGATTTTATTTTTACCTTGATAGAAGAGGAAGTAGGTGCCAACCCAAGTGCTTATTAAGGTCTATAACTTTTCTTTAAAATAGCTAGCACAGTCTGGCCTTCATTCCTTGTTAATATTTGACTTTTCATAAACCACATCAAAAATGGAGAGGACGGCGCGTTGAAAATTCTGATTGCGATCCTGGTCATCAACTATACTTTCTATCTTTGTCTGTTCCCTTGGTTTTCCTAGCTATGGTTGCTATGGCACCATAAACTGGTACCAAAGAGAAAACTTACAACAGGATACGCATTGATACCTAAATATTACATTGGGTGTGAATGAAAGACTATAAAATACCAATATTTATGTAAAATAATAACAAAAATATTCAAATTGAAACAAGTTAACAATTAAACTACTTACAATTATTTATTTAAACTTAAATAAACACAAACTTACAAATCATTAACAATATTGGCTGTCAACCCAAAAAGTACTAGGATGGCAGAAATATAAAGGGATACACCCGAACTAGTAGTGGGCGGTGCGTCGCGAACAAAGTATGGCAGTACACTTAGGGGTGCTGGGTAGTTCGTGAGCCACGTTGGACCTTCGATGACCCTGTTTCTATCTCCTTCTTCGTACCAAGTACCAGCTGGAAGGTAGATGTCGCGGGAAGTTGCGCCTTCTGTTAGCACTGGGGCTACTAGGATGGTTTCAGCGAGAACATATTCTGAAAAATATTTATTTATTAGCGGATCAAGCAAGAAAACAGTCTTGGATTATGTCAAAGGAAATTGTAGGTACAATACACTACTCTTGCCACGCGTGACGGCAATAAAACGGGTATAGGAAAAGGAAAAAAAAATGTGTAGAGACAAGAGCGGACCTAACACTATCCCCTGTGGTACCCCATTTTTAACTTTTCTTATTCTTTTCTTTTCCTACACTTTACGCTAATAATATTATAATCAGCCCGTTACTGTTCCACTCGTGGTCAAGGATCTTCTCAGAATGAGTAGGGTCTAGGCCTTAGTCCACCACGCTGGCCCAGTGTAGGTTAATGGACTATGCTAAAAGCCTTCGCTAAAACCATATCCATTTAAAATACTGATTAAAACTAACTCTTACTCCAACATAAGCTTGGGACAACAACTAGGATGATGACATGTCTTACCGTCCCAAATAGTGAGGGCCTCTTCATCAGTGGGGTCAATCCACCAGATTGGAGTATTGACTGGAGTACCATCGGCCACTGCTTTCTCCATCGCTCGGAAGATCACGTCCGCGTAATCCGCGTGGAGGTCCGTGTACATCTTGCTTATTACCACCGTCTGAGGAACAATTAACAACTTCTTAATATTTATTCTTATGATTTTCTAAGAGTGGTCTTGCACTATGTCCAATATGTTATGATGGTTGGAAAAACTGGCTGTTCTGCAACACGTTTTTTGCGTTATTTACACAACACGTTATTTAAAAATTCTATGTTTACAACTTACTATAAGATTTGGGGCTAATATACCTACACTGTCAGTTTTAGTATTATTATTGGGTACAATTATACATCTTTTCAACATCTTATCGCATTAGGGTATAAAACTTTCTAAAAAATGTCTTTAGAATCCTTTAATTTTTCTAACTTCGACAGTCTGCTAAGCTAAGATCACGCTCTAACTAGATGAACTAGCAGGATCTTTAAAATAGATAATTATACCTTGATGTTGTAAATAGATACATAGTATATTAATAAATCTCATTTAAAAACAACCCATCGGTCACTGCAATTCACACTGTGTTCATACCTCGTCATCGAAATTCCAAGGAGCAAAAGAATACTGCATCACTGGTAGGAAAGTATTGGCTTGCACCCATCTAATGAACAACTCTTTGGTGGGATTTTCGGCTTGCTCATGTTCTAGGTTGAAGCCGTTACCTCCAATCATGTCAGGGAGGACATACGGGTAGCCGTTGAGGTTCATCTGGAAGGCGGTCGTGATGATAGTGGAGAGACCGTTGTTGAGACCCCAGATGGAGTCACGGTCAACCATACGCATGTAGATCGGAAGGTCTTGGGTCCTGAAAATAAGGATAGAGCTGGTGATAATGTGATATAGGTACCTAAATAATTACCAGATTGCGCGTCAGCGAAGGCAGGGTTATCTTTTTCGCGTGTATCTATTGTGATGAATAGACATATTTTCATTCTTTGTACCCTCGCAGCATCCCAACTGCTGGTTGGATTACTAATGAGGCGGTACGTATCGAACATAAATATTAGACAATGCTTCCAACTGCATCATCTTTTTAGTCAGCTTTTAACGCATTCGAGTTTTGAGTTTTTTTTTAAGTTTTCTGTAATGGTAAGTTTTGAAGCGTAGATATACTATACATGCATAGTATGCAAGATGTAGCTTCCCTAGAGTCAACATTTATCGCACATAAGCAATCTGCCTCTATACTGCGGAGCCCTGACAACCACCAGATGCTAGGATTATCATTAACCGTCTAACTAACCGGAAATACCTCAGGATGGTGAATGTAGCAGTGTCACCAGTGATGAGAGGTAGGAAATTCACTTATACAGCACAATCACTGTGTTTTAGGAACAGGCTTGTGTTCAGCACTTGGTTAAGTAAGTGAAATATTACCTGAACCCGGCCCGAACTTCGACCATGTCTCCGAATCTTGCGCATGTTTTGGCGAATGCTTGAACGATATGGTGAGGTTGAAGCTCAATGTCACCTGTTTGAATAGCAATCTGAAAAATAATATACCGTCATTATGTTCAAGGACGAAGAAAGTGTTCTGTTCAAACTATTGCTATAGGCAACCGTCCACTTGTCCGCATTGGACGGGTCACAGGAAACAGATTTTAGTGTGCTTTGTATGGCCAGTCATACAAGGATACAAGTGTGTTCACTTATCGGCAACGGATGGAACGCACGCATTGGATCGTCAGCATGACCGCACGTGCTGGTGATGTTATTCGGATTATCGATTGACAACGTAAAGAATACGATTGCTTATCTCGCGCAACTCGCGTCGGTATTCCGAATGCTGTAAACGCAGTGGACACATCCATTTGTTGCGATCCGTCCGATGCATATACTGGGGCCAGTTAGACGCTTACCCTTATAAGTACTATCCTTTAAGTAATTCCGTACCAGCTAGCCCAACACGGGCAGTGCGCGATAATTTTAACGTCGATTATCTCGCGCTGCGCATGTTGGCCCGGTAGGAGACACACCGTCGATCAGATATCGACCTGTGTTTACCACAGATTGTTTTTAGATTTCTTTCTCATCACATCAGCCCGTAATCGTCCACTGTTGAATATGGGCCTCCCAATGAACGGTCAAAGAGGAAATTGCCATAATCACCACGCTTGGTAGATGGATGTGTGACCGCAGTTTGTTGTTATTAACAGACATGAAGACCCTGCCCATCCTCTTGACGTCACTCACTGTATTTACATAATCTTTGGACGAATGTTACAAACTATTACAAAAACTATAAACTACTAGCAATAGCCCGAAGATTCACTCGCATCCTAGGGAAACTAATTTATGTACGCGGATTAAAAGTATCCTTTGTCCTAATCCAGGTCACGGTATACCTGTGTGTCGAACTTAATCCAAATCCGTTTAGCCGTTAAGGTGTGATTGATTAACAAACATCCAAACTTTTACATTTATAATATTAGTAGTAAGTAGTGTAGGATAGGATCAACGCCTCACCTCTGGTGCAATGCTAGACGTTCCCGCATCAAACTTCACGCTATCAATATTGAAGGTGTCGAGGAAGTTCTTCAGCCGGTCGTAATACCAGTTTGCTGCCCTCGGGTTGGTGAAGTCGATGAACCCTGGGATGGAGCCGTTGTTATTCCACCACGACGTCTCAGTACTACCCTCTTCATTCACAACGAAGTAGCTGGTGATCAGAAATGTATGGTTCAACAACTTATAACAATAACTTGACAGTTGAATCAATTTTATCGGGTAACAAAAACTTCAGTCTGAGAGGTAAAAACGTGCTAAGCTATTCGTGATTATGGCATTGTATGAAAGTATAGTTCTTTGACTTTTGAAAATAACCATTTTACTTGTACTTCTTCTATTTACAATAAATGGTGTTGTTATAAGTACAAAGCTTTGCATCCATTTCATAGATAGAATAGAAACAATTTGGTTACTCTTATAAACTAATGCAAAGATGACACTATAGGGTGACTGGTTAGCCAATTTACATCCGGAAACCAAGAACTCTGCTCATCAATCTATAATACAACTTTTACTATGGGACAAACACTGAATTCGTGAAAAAAAATCTGCTGTTACTTACAATTTGCTAAGCAACATTAATTATTTTGAATGAAACATCAGATTTTTTTCACGAATTCAGAGTTTGTTCCATAGTAGAAAATGTGTAGAATATGAATGTTCATGGATTTCAGATGTAAAGTGATTAACCAGTTTCAGTATAATTTCGGAAGTCAGCCAGTGTAGACCAGATCATATTTTTAAGTAAAATAACATCATACTAACTTTTCCTCTAATGCCTCCGTATACCAAGGTTCACAGCCGCTATTGATGAATGGATGCGCCCAAATTGTGACGCGATACCCTTGCGCTTTAATGGCTTGAATAGCCTCATTAAAATTGGGAAACTTATCCTCATTCACTGTCAAAGAACCGTAGCACGTCTCCCACTGATCATCGATTTCGATCTGAGAATCATTGAAGCCATGATCTCTGATTTGCTGAGCGAAATCAATAAGCTTCGTTTCGTTGATGTCTCTAGAATACTGTGCCCAGGTAGACCAGACTGGATGTTCAACCATTCGGTAGTCAGGTGTCGCTGATGGCTTCCCCAAATAATTGGCTACAGCATGCTTATGAGCTTCTTTCACGTTTGGTAAGAACCAGATATCGTAGTCCAAGAGTACGCGAGGTCTGTTTGACGAGTACGGTTCTGCAAGCTGCGCTCCAAAGCAGATGTGGTTGCTCATAATATTTTTGTAGTCCACGAAGAGAGGGACTTTATCGTGGACGAAGATGTATTCTCCGGCAGAGTTGAGCCAGTATCTCTCCACTATAGCACCATTGTCTGGTTCTCGGATGTAGCTGGGTGTGTAGACTAGGGTGGCCGTTTCTATTGGGTAAACTTGGTCTATTTGCATCGGACCCGCGTACCAGTGTTTGGACCCTTGAATGAAAATGTCAATTTAAATTGAAATGGTGTGTCAATTAAGAGAAGAGTGGTGCTGTGTTAAGATTTTATATAGGACTAGCCCCGGTGGGAGATAGGAAAAATTTGAATTTTCATATATCTAACTTCGAAAATGATGAATTTCCATACAAACTGTTTTTAACCTTTAAGTGATGAATTTTCAAAAATCCGTTCTTAGTCTCATCTACGTCATATAAGGAACTCCCGAGTAAAATTCCATGTTTCTAGACCCACCGGCTTAAGCTGTGCGTTATCTGTCACTCAGTCAGTGTTAGTTTTATTTAGTGGATGATTACATTAAATAAGATAGGCTTTCATATTTCCATCTCCAGAACTTACCAAAATCAATGCAGTCTTCCAGCCTGGTAAATTGATCGGCTTGCCAGTTGAACTTGATGCCCCTAGCCCTGGAGGTCGCATCGTATAGCGTGTTGATAGTCAGGTTCACGTTACCGATTTGTATCAGTAGACCACCCTCGATTTCCTCAGCTGTGTAGGCAGAGGCGAGTGTTCGGCCAACCTGGCCGAAGACCTCTCGTTCATTATCTGAAAGACGAATTATGATGATATTGGTTTCGATAATGTCGAGGCTCGAGAACGGAGAAATAGCCAACTAATTAATCACAAAGGTAGATACTTCTTCTCTTGAGAATAGCTCATGCCGCACATTGTCACGAGCCATTATCATAAATCAGTTTTTCTAAAAATAGTATCCAATTTAGTGATATATTATGGTATATTTAGCAAACGTTGTATCAGTCTACCGTTATTTAAAATATATTTTAAATTGTGTTTACCTCATCATCAAATAGTATTAAAACGCTCACGAACGCGTACTGAGTGGACGTGTGTTGTATTCGCTAACGAAAATTATTGTAGCTTTAAAAAGTGAAATGTCTCGAAACTGTAGTGGTTGTTGTGAAGATATAATATCGGACATGCTGTTTATTAAGTGCACTAAAATTAACTGCAGCAAAGTGTATGATTTGAAGTGTCTTGGAATACCAACAGAGGAATTTGAAACTTATACCCACGACTATAAAGAAAAATGGGTATGTCCGGAGTGTGTTTGTTCGCAACGAAAGCCGATTCGCTGTGCGGATACTCCTGCAAGTAGTGGGTCTGGAATGGAGAACACCTTTGCTAGCTGCAGTAATGTCAATACTAAACGCGGCAGTCGCTTGAAGACCGCCGAACAACCGATGGCAGCAGAAACAGACAGTAACTTAATGGAATTTATTAAGGAGTTTCGATCTGAGGTACTGTTACACTTTGAAAAACAAACTACTGCAATGAAGAACATGCAAGGAGTATGCAATTGCACCAAAAATGAGTTACAAGAATTGCGTGCGTACGTACAAGTACTTGAAGAAAAAGTTGATCGGGTAGTTTCATTACAAAAACAACTTAATGAACAAATTATACACAATCAACATCTAGAACAACAGATTAACAATTCTAAAATGCCAAAAGCCTTAACTCAATCAGTAGAAACTCCCAAAAAGCCAAAAAATTTCGCCGAAGTTTGTAAACAAACGACTAAAAATGTAGGTAGCAAAGCAACGGACACCTGCGCTACGCCGGCCAAACATAGTGTGGCCCCGAAAACTGTGGCATTAGTGGAGAAACAGATAGCAACACAGCCAATGGAACAGACTGAACTTACGAAAGACATTGAGTTAGAAAAGAAGAAAGATGATACAGAAAAGTGGAATATAGTACGTAAAAAGAGTCCTAAGACTAAAGATTTTATTAGAGGTCAAAATTCGAGCCTCATTGAATTAAAGGGAATGGAGCGTAAGAAGCATCTACACATATGGCGCTTACATCCAGAAACTACGGTTGAAATTTTAATAGCGCATGTAAAAAAGGTATGTGGATCGGATGTTAATGTTAAAATTGAAAAAATTAGACATAAAACAGAGAGAGATTATGCTTCTTTCATAATTGGAATTTCAGAGGCTATTTACGATAAATTATGTCAACCCGATGTGTGGCCCATAAATGCAGAATTTGCAGAGTGGATTTGGTTTCGGAGGCCAACCAATAAACCAATCGACGGAAGGTGAAATGGTGGAGATATTTTATCAAAATGCTAGAGGTCTACGCACAAAATTAAACCTCTTCCATGATAGTATAGAATCCTCAAGTGCTGATTTGATAGCAATTACGGAAACTGGTTGTAACGAATCAATAGAGAATGCCGAAATAATACCATGTGGATTTCAAATAATGCGATGCGATCGAGCGGATGGGCGAAAACACGGAGGAGCGTTTCTTGTGGCCACACACCGATACGAGCTACGTAAGGTTACGATTCCTGGAAACATAAACGTCGACAATTGCGTATTTGAGATTATTTGTGCCAGCGTACATTCGCGTAATAAATATCTGTTTTTATGTTGTGTTGTCTATATTCCTCCGAATAGTACGGAGAACGATTATTTACTTTTATTTTCAATAATAGAACAATTGTGTGTTAAATATAACGATATTGTAGTTTTAGGAGATTTTAATCTACATTCTTGTAATGTTAATGTGATTAATTATTATGAATACTTTCTTGCGTTTTGTGAATTCATTCAGATGAATAAAGTATCTAACTGTAACAATCGACAACTAGATTTAGTAATGTGTTCGGTGAGTGTAGGAGAGGTACGAGTATGCGAGGCGGACGAGGCACTGGTGCCGGTCGACCCGCACCATCCGCCGCTCGCGATATGTGTACCAGTACCGATGAGTAGTGCTCGCACGCGCACTAACGGAGTCTTGTTGGACACTTGTGCCACTAACACTGGTGCGGGTATTGAGGGCCCGCAGTGGAATTTTGTTAAAGCAGATTATAATTTAATGTACTCGTTGCTAATAGCTTACGATTGGGCACCATTATATGACATACATGATCCCGAAGAAGTGATGGACTACTTTTATAATACCGTAAATAAAATTATTGATTGTTGCGTTCCTAGAAAAAAGAATAATACTCATGTAAACACTAGGTATAGGTACCCGGAGTGGTATTCTTGTGATATTATTCGTACAATTAAAAATAAAGCAAAACTTCATAAACAGTTTAAGAAAAGTGGAAACACCAGTGATTACGAAATGTTTGCACAGTGCAGGGCCACGACTAAAAAAATGATAGTGTGTGCGCATGAACAGCACCAAGAGAGGGTCGCGAAGCAATTTAAAAAGGATCCTAAATCTTTTTGGGACTACGTCAGAACCAAAAAAGGAACAACTTGTAATAAGAATATTGTCAAAAATGGGAATATTTTGTCGGAGTCGGAATGTGCTGACGAATTCGCTAGATATTTCTATTCAGTGTACAACAGTCAGGAGGCGCGATTAAATGTAGATGCTGCAGTGGCAGCGAGTGGTGGAGGCAGCGCACGGGTTCACATTGACCAAATAACGTTGAAAGAAGTATGTGACGCACTAGCTCGACTAAAACCGAAACGCTCAGCGGGACCGGATGGGATTCCAGCTTTTGTAGTTAGGGACTGCCGTGCGGTTTTAGCCAGGCCACTTTGGCATCTTTTCAATCAGTGTTTAGGAGCGTCATATTTTCCTGAACGTTGGAAAATCACACGTGTTGTACCTGTACCGAAGGGTAGCGGGGGATCGGACGTCAGTGACTATAGACCGGTGGCAGTCCTGTCAACACCAGCCAAGGTTTTCGAGTCAACAATACATAAGTGCGTATTCGATCAAGTGTCCAACTTATTGTCTGAAGCTCAGCACGGATTTCGGCCCGAGCGCAGCACGACCAGCAATTTATTAAATTTTATGTCTTATGTGACCCCACATGTGGATGCGGGAGTACAAGTCGATGCTGCCTACTTTGATTTTAGGAAAGCGTTCGATTTGGTGGATAACGACATCCTATTAACGAAGCTGGCAGCAGTCGGATGTACTCCTAAACTACTTCGGTTCTTTGCGGACTACTTGAGAAATAGACGGCAGTTTGTGGATTATGCGGGATTTAAATCTAAACCTTATTTTACTAGATCGGGAGTTAGTCAAGGAAGTAATTTGGGTCCATTTCAGTTTATTGTTATGATAAATGACCTGCCTAGTGTTGTCAGGGATGCCACCTGTTTGTTGTTCGCAGACGATCTGAAATTACTAATGGCGGTCCAAACAGAGGAAGACTGTCTTAGATTACAAAAAGACATAGACAGAGTAGTGGAATGGAGTGAGAAAAATAAACTACTGTTTAATGCACAAAAATGTTCAGTCATAAGTTTTGGTAGGATGAGAGATCCGTTACGTCATGGTTATGAACTGAATAACACAGTAATGGATCGGAAGGATCATGTACGCGATTTAGGAGTGCATCTAGATACTGAACTGACATTTCGTGAACACATTATATCTGTTTGCAAAAAATCCTATAGAAGCTTAGGTTTCATACTTCGTAGGGCAGTAGGCTTTAAGAACATAAAAGCTATAGCCGCTCTGTATAACGCACTCGTAAGAACACAATTAGAATTCAATGTGGCTGTATGGGCTCCACATGAAACCAAATATGGCCTAATGCTGGAGCGCATACAGAATAAATTCACACGGTACCTATACATGAAACTTTATGGAGTCTATCCTTTCTATCCTTTGATGTACCCAACCCTATTTGTGTTGGGTATGGTTGGGTACAACAAACTGGAAACAAGAAGGGATTTGGCACTTGTTACATATTGTTTCAAATTATTGCGTGGTAAAATCACTAACCCGGGTGTGCTAAAGGATGTGTGTCTGAACGTGCCCGATAACTACGTGTGGCGACGACGGAGACCGCGGTTACTGGCAGTGCCGCGCGGCCGGACCAACCTACTGGGTAAAGCACCAATGACGCGCGCCTTGCATACTCTGAACGAAATCGCGGAAAGGCTAGATATATTTTGCTGTTCTCTGAATGAGTTTACAAAAATAACTTTATTTGTGCTGTGTTGTGAATGTAAATAATATATTTGTAAATTATTGTTAAAGACCACGCTACCGATTTGGGGTAACCCGTAATGTTAGTTGTGTTGTGAATAAATAAATAAATAAAATAAATAAAAAATTTTTTTTTCTAAAATCCGACCTTTACTTTAGTGGTCTTTGCTTACCTTCAGTTAGAACAAGGTGGAACCCGCCAGTGATTATGGGCTCTAAGGTGAGCGTGACGTCATCAACACGCACGCTTGGTACCTCGACTGCATCAGATTGTGCGCGCGCAGCGAGGATTAGAAACGCTGTGAAAACTAGAAACATTTTCATTTTTAGATTTGTTATTTTGCAATTCGAAGATTAAGTAATTGTTGGATCTTCTCCATAATGATGGAGAACAAAGCTAACGCTTAACTAGCGGAACTGGATGGAGTTGCATGTCATATGCGTAAACAAGTAAGTAAGTAGATAGGTACCTACAGTCGCGGACGTGAAATGTTTACCACCCTAAAGGCTCATTTACACGGAGATAGTTTCTCGAAGCGAGTCTCATGCTATCTCTGTTTACATCGTAGAGAAAAACAAAGACAGAACGAGTTTCGCTTCGAGAAACTATCTTCGTCTAAATGAGCCTTAAGGTCTATAATTGCTTGCACATTACTTTTTTATAAGGTCGCTCGGTCGCTCCTAGTAAAGAATTGACACGGCCAAGATATTTTTTCTTAATTTACATAAAAAGGTCAATTTAAAGAGGATATACAAGGTTAGTCAGAAAGGGGGTACTAATCCGAAAGGGTGTTAAAGTACACATGATAATGAATAGTTTTTGTTCTACAACTTTTTCCAAAACTCAATAGTTTAAGAGAAACAGTTGTTCAAAAATCTCAAAAAATAAACTCTAAAATCTATCTATCCCCAGTTATGATCGGCTGTGTTTACATTTTAGGTCATATTTGGGGTCATGAATTAGAAATACCATTTTCTGAATTTGTAACTAAATCAGGGATGAAGAATTTTTCAAAAAACTAAAATAAAAATCATTTTATTTGGAAAAAAAATGGATCGAATTTGGAAATTTTAACACTTGCTTTCAAACAGTCATCAGCGATGCTATAAGTGGGCTTCGGATTAGTACCCCCTTTCCGACTAACCTTGTATACCAGGTAGCACAGAAACGAAATCAATCTTTTTAGTAAATTCAATTAAGTTCGTTCTATACAACTTTTGACTAGACGCACATATCCAAAAAGGAGTTCATACCATCAAAAAGTGGTTAATAGCCTTTTTGCTATAACCGACGCTCCACAATTTTAAAAAGTAGATAATAATTCCTATGTAACTTGATATGACATCTTAAACCTTATTGCGCACAGAAGGAATCGAATTTCAAATCTGATAAAAATATCAAGACCGCCACTGTACTTATGATATCAGTATAATCTTTGAACGTCTCTTATAATTTCATTATCTACTCAGACTTAGGTATCTCTTAGTTCTGTCACTTCTGTTGTGTCAATCGCACAAGTATTGCAAAATAATAAATATGGCGACTGACCTGGGGCCTAATTCTCCTAAAATAAATCTTGATAAATCACAACCGAACCAAGGCCGAACCGTTCATTCAGACAGTTCTCAATTTCAAAAGCTATCAAATTGTTTGACACAAAAAACAAATAGGTTAGGCTAGGTTAGGTCACAACTTCGATGCCCTGGGATCTGGAGGCGAGGGCCCTCGCGCTGAGATATCGCCAAAGCGAGGAGGCGCTTGAGCGGAGTGGTCTCCGCCAGATCCTAGTGGCTGTGGAGGGAACGACTTGCACAACCCAGCGCAGGGCACGCCGCAATAGTGGCGGTAAGACCCGTAATGGAGGAGTGGCTGGAGAGGCGGCATGGCAACCTCAGCTTTTAGATGACACAGGTGCAGATATTTCAGCGCGGGGGCCCTTGCCTCTAGATCCCAGGGCATTGAAGTTGTGACCTAACCTAACCGTGACCTAACCTAACGACCTAACCTGGCCATTGTTTTTTGCCTACTGGATATCCTCATGGATGTCCTGCGTCCTGGGGGTGGGCAGAGGGGTCTGTCAGACTCTTACTGACTAAAACCACCCCGGTGTTCCGTCGCACACTTAGGTCCTAACCTATCTAACCCTGACCAAACATAACCTAACGACCTGACCTAATCTAATCCTGACATTTAGAGGACAGTTGGTGCCCGACAGACTGCTGTTTAATCTCTACGCAAGGATTATGCAATGAATTGCACTTAACGGGCCACTTGCGTGCTTGTAGAGATTTTTCAGAAATCGCCTTTGTCAGTATTACAAGACATTTTTACATTAGTTTCTAAATATTTTTTGAACGTCTATACCTCGTTGGATAGCTGATTAAATAAGGATGTTTGTCTTGCATTTTGTACACTTAGTGTCATAGTAAATTTTTGAGATAAACATCATTCTTTATCGTGTACCTCAATGATTTTCTAATACACTTATTTACCTTTTAATGATTACTTTCAATTGGATGGTCATTAAGAACAGTTAAATAAGCAGAAAGCTTCGTAAAAGTATCAGCTACAAGCTAATATCATAATCAAAGCCGATCAATTTGATATTTTAGAGATAAATAGTGTTTAAGAAGGAATTCTGGGTATTATTAAAAATAATATAAAAATTGCAATATCTCGAAATCCATTGAATTTCGTAGAACATATGTGGGGTTAAATTTGTTGCATATTAGCCCCCCTATAACGTGGTGCAAGGAATACGTCGAATTACCAGTAGCCCTGTATAATCGAATTGAAAACTTTATTCATATCTATGTATGATACAAATTGTGGTTGTCGCATAAATTTAAACTAAAATGCTATAAGTAGAATAGTTGTATTTTCGATTCAAAATTCACTCACATTAACGTTACGTTTAAGTTACTATACTCGTACGTCAAAATATTCGTGCTAGGCCTACGGAACTCAGTGATTGCTGTACTGACTGTCGTACGTAATGCTCGCTTTGTAACAGATACATTACACGAATATGATACAGATCAGATAATAAAAAGAATACGGAATTTCCCATATCCGAAAATGAGAGTAAATTCAGCATTTAATTATTAGCAAAGATAGTTTGTTGTTTCCATAGAAGCAAGTCTATAATTTAAGCGTAGGTATTTACGTAGTTTCTTTTTATATGTACGTAGTTTCTATGAACGTATCTGGGACGCTGTGCAATACATTGCACAAAATTGTGTGCAATACATTGCACACAACTTTGCACAAAACTGTGTCTTTGGGCCAAAGTACTACATAAAATTTTGCACAGGCTTAAGGACACAATATTCCTCTATTTCTATAACTATAGTTTATTATAACTCACCTAAAAACGTTGTTAGAGTCGCCATCGCGGTCCACCGATAGGTATCGACTGTCAGTTCTCTTAACGCGATATCTTTACCGATATCATGATAAGTCTATCATCTTTCAGCATTATCGCTTGATCTTGAGTTTAAATGATCTTTCAGATAATTTTATCTGTCTTTTTATTGTTAACTAGCAGTGCCCGCGACTCCGTCCGCGATGAAATCGGGAAACAATATTGGATCGCAACAACGAAACAATTTATTATGTTCTCCATTTATAGCTATAGAAAAAGCGGCCCACCAAGGCACTCATTCTTTTAAACAATGTATTATGTTCTCCATTTATAGCTATAGACAAAAGTTGCCCACCAAGCCACTCATATCTTTTAAACAATGTATTATGTTCTCCATTTATATCTATAGACAAAAGTTGCCCACCAAGCCACTCATATCTTTTAAACAATGTATTATGTTCTCCATTTATAGCTATAGACAAAAGTGGCCCAACAAGGCACTCATATCTTTTAAACAATGTATTATGTTCTCCATTTATAGCTATAGACAAAAGTGGCCCACTAAGGCACTCATATCTTTTAAACAATGTATTATGTTCTCCATTTATAGCTATAGACAAAAGTGGCCCACCAAGGCACTCATATCTTTTAAACAATGTAATATGTTCTCCATTTATAGCTATAGACAAAAGTGGCCCACTAAGGCACTCATATCTTTTAAACAATGTATTATGTTCTCCATTTATAGCTATAGACAAAAGTGGCCCACCAAGGCACTCATATCTTATACTACAAGAGGTCGCTCGCGGGTTCGCCCGCGTGGATGTCGTTTATCGCGTATTCCGTATTTTTCGGGATAGTATAATTTAATCATGATTGGAAAGACACATGGCGCCATCTATGATCATAAGAACGTTATTGTTGTTTTCCTCGGGAACAGTGTTTTTTGGGATGAAAGGTACCCTATGTCCGTTTCTGTACACCTGACAACGTATATGCAAAATTTCAGGATGATCGGTTGAGTGGTTTGGGCGTGAAATGATAACAAACCTACTTTCGCATTTATAATATTAATTAGGATTAGGATTTTATCAAGTGGAGTTTCAGCTCATCTTGATTGACCGTTAATATTCATAAAACCATAATAATACTGTATTAAATCCCTGCTGAAAGCAAACATGTTGCTTAATCCTATACATTTCCTTGCTAAAATGGAACATAATTGTATGTTGATAAAATATTGAATAGATGCAAAAAACCTTTATTGCGATTCAAAAATGTCTACAACGCCATCTAGTTACAATCAGCGAACGAAGTTGATATGTTCCACGCAGTTAGGGCATACAGTTCGAGTATTCAAGTATTGGTATTATTCGAGTATTCGCCTCAGTTTACTATTCGAATAGTTAGAGCTATAATGTAATCGACGTTTTCGAGTTTTTTGAATAAAGGTTTGCCATGTAATATTCGAAAGCACGAACGGTTTAAGGCACAGGTGGGCCCGAGGTACCACAAAGATTTTAACCACGCCTTCCTTTCTGATGGTATTATGAGTCAATAATGTTATGTCAAAATAGGTCCAGTTTAGTCAATGTAACTATTTTGTTTTTCGGGACAAAATAAATGAATTAACTTGCAACTGCACTTTACTCATAAGCATTGTATTTATTCGCTAAGTAAACAAAATATGTTATTTTTGAATAAATAAAGAATCTTTAAACTTAATTAACTGTAGTACTTCCTTGTAAACGAGTCGGTAATGTATAAACGGTCGAGTTGGTAATGTATAAACTGTTGTGTGAGTGGATAAGAAAACTTCTCACTTCACGAACCTCTCCGACAATACACGACGAGTGGGGTATGACCAAGGAATGCCAAAAGTCGCAACTTTGCGTTCACAGGGCTTATTACCCTAGAGATTTTTCGACTTCGTAAATTAAGCTTATTCGACAAACTATATCCTAGCTTTTTTCTTCAATTAGGCATCGGAATCGATGGTTAAAATCCTTCGGGTACTTCGGACCCACGGTGTTGCGTATCATTATGTATATATTGAGCGGCTTAATTTGTGCCCCCTTAGATCCTGCGCCCCTCTTATGGCCAGATACGACAGTGCCCAACACCATCATCCTAATCCTAACTTCCTAATCCTAACTAATATTGTAAATGCGAAAGTAAGTATGTTTGTTACCTTTTCACGCATAAACCACTGAACCGATCATCCTGAAATTTTGTATACACGTTGTCAGGTGTATAGAAACGGACATAGGGTACCTTTCATCCCAAAAAAAGTACTGTTCGCGAGGAAAACAACAATAACGATAATAGCTGGCGTCACGTGTCTTTCAAATCATGATTTAATTATATTATTATAGGAACTTTAGTAGTGTGTTAAGAATTGATTGTCAAATTCTAAATTAACGCGAGCGAAGTCGCGGGCAAAAGCTAGTCATCAATATATACTTGGGAGCAAATAAATCGAGCCACTTCTATTTTTCACGCATAAGTAATTGTTATTATTTTTAACCGACTTCAAAAAGGAGGAGGTTCTCAATTCGGTTGTATTTCTTTTTTTTTTTTTTTTTATGTGTGTTACCTCATATCTCCGTCATTTATGAACCGATTTGAAAAATTCTTTTTTTGTTCGAAAGGGTATATATACTTTCCGATTGGTCCCATTTAAATTTTGTTATGATTAGACCATGAACTTCAGAGATATGGAACGGAACTCCTCATCGGATCAAAGCAAAATTCTCAAATTACTAATATTGCTTTGTTTATATTTGTTGTTGGGAACTGATTACTGGAAAAGAGGAGGGGGTGCGTGTCCCCCCCTCCCCCCCTTTTGAATGTTTTCATTATATCGTGTAAGGTATCATTTGAAAGGACTTTTTATGCCCGACTACGTCAAAGCCAAAAAGAAGGGTTATGAAGGAGGGGGTTAAAATTATGACACTAAAACGTATTTAATAAAAAATAAACTTTAAAAAAAGTAAAAACCGACTTCTAAGAAATACTAAAAGGAGTAAAATAATTACCTAATATAAAATTAACAGTTTCAGAAGTCGGTGCAACTCTACACTGAAGCAAATAGAAGCCACCGACTTCTGAAACTGTTAATTTTATATTAGGTAATTATTTTACTCCTTTTAGTATTTCTTAGAAGTCGGTTTTTACTTTTTTTAAAGTTTATTTTTTTGGCATTATGGCACAGATCAATTCTAAACATATGTCGTCGCTTAGCTAACAATACCGCTCAACTTAAAATATGACGGTTTTTATATTCATTGGATAACTCGTTTTATCACGCATCAAGTCATCTTAGTGAGAATCACCAGTCATATTAATTATTACAGTTTGTACATAATTATAGCACATATTACAGATACTTAATTAATTTTAAATTCAATAATTTAGCACTTTTAAGACTTTTCTGAAAATGTATTAAAAGTTTGTTGCGCGGTATTGTTAGCTAAGCGACGATATGGCTTTATTACAAAAGATGGTTTAAACCAAGACTAAGGTAAACCCAGGTTTAAAATATACCCATCACTTTCTTATGTCATATAACAAAAAGAGACGGGGCTATTTTAAAACCTAGTTTTTCTTAGACCATCTTTTGTAATAAGGGGGATATTGTCTAAAAGGTTATTTGATAACCTTTACAATGAGGGTAGTTTTTTGTCAACTTAGAATTATATAATTCATGAAAACTAATAACTAGGACACGTATAAATAGGAGTGGCTCGATTTCTTTGCTCCCAAGTGTATTTAACTAGCTTTTGCCCGCAGCTTCGTTCGCGTTAATTTATAATTAAGTAAAAAAATTTAACACACTACTAAAGTTTATTTAATAATACAGGGTGTTAATGAATTCGTTTAATTCCTTTAAACCACGTGATCTACTGGTGGCACAGATTAACCCTACACGGGAATTTTTGAAAATTAACCAAAAAAAATATTCAAAAAAGTGTTTTGGTTTTCTATTTTTGAGTCATTTTAGAGCCTTGAGTTATCTGACTGCAAAGAGCGATATCGCGTTAGTCGTGTCTGCCAGCCGTGTCGCCGTACTTTCATTAGTTTATGCGTGGCATCGAAATGTTCAAACAAATAAAATTATTTTTTGCAAAAAAAAATTTTCTTATTTTTTACTGAATCCTTATTAGGTGGTTTAGATACGATCGGTAACAAAGCCGCATGAAAAAAAAAAAGATTTTTGTTATTTTTAATCAAGCTAAATCCCGTGCGGGGCCTGTCTACACCAGTAGCCGATCATGTAGTTTTAAGGAATTACACGAATTCGTTAACACCCTGTATAATTCAACAACGCTTCCAAAGACACGTGGCGCCATCAGTGGTTTAGGCGTGAAAAGGTAACAAACAAAAAAACTTACTTTCGCATTTAAAATATTAGTTAGGATTCAAGTCAAAATTGTTACAATGAGCAACGGATGCATTGTGTTCCCTACAATATGTTACTGCTGAACATACTACCTGAGATCATGTTTCAGAGATATGATATCGTATGTTATTTTGTTTGTGCTGTTGGTGTCATAATCTATCAGATTTGTGCCAATCTTTAGTTACTGAGATATTTGTTTGTTTGCGATAACGTCAATGTCGCTATATTTGTTGTTACGCGAGTTTTTTCCATATCTCATTTCGAGTAGTTTGGTCGAAATCTATCTATCTATCTTGCTCTATCTGAAGTTTGGATTAGGGCGTGACTCAGACTAAATTTCGAAGGGTGCAAAGTACAAAAGTCATCTACAAAATAGTGATTTTTATCTTATCTGTAATATCTTACTGAATGCAGTGAAGTTAATTATATAAGTAAATATAAGTGAATACAATATATAATTACATTTATTCATTATACAAAGTGTAACATAAATAACGCACAACCTCTTAAGGGGTCATTGTACTCATCATTATGAACAACTTTTACTATGGGACAAAACCAAAAATCGCGAAAAAAAATCAGCTGTTCCCTACACAATTATGTTCGCATAACTCATCAAAATGGAGATTACGTCAATTACATTTTTCAATATTCCGCTGGAGTGCATAAAAAGAGCCTCCACGAGTGACGATACTTCGGTACGTCCGGCGCACCCTGGGCAGTCAGCCTCGTTACCATCCTTGCTGACTGGCTAATCTTTTCACCACGGCATGAGCTATTCTTGTATAGCTCGTGCCGATACGATAGAGAAAAAGAAGAGAATATTCCGCTAAAAGAAACATTTAAAAATATAAAACATAGTAGAAGCATCGGAAACAGGGTCCAAGCTACCGGTGGTCAGGGCCTCACAGAGAGGAATTTCCTAACAATACGCGCCGTGTCGAAAAAGACCACTTTCTATATCAGGCCCTTGATCCACCCGCCCAACGAGAGCCTCTTTAGATGTTGGTCGAGGCTCTTAGCTATTAAAGTATTGGCCGTAACGACTATCGGCACAATGACTGCTGAATCAACATGCCACATGGCGACAACCTTGTGTGCCAAGTCTTGATATTAAATTTCTTTTTCTTTCTCGGCTTTCACAAGGTTCTTCGTCATGCGGAACAGTGATATAATCATTATGGGACACTCCAATCGCCCTATCACCACTATGTCAGGCTTATTGGCAATCATAGCCCTTCTTCTTCTTCGTGTCGTTGGCACGACAATCATCATACTTTGTTAGCCCAAAACTTCGCCACTTCCACGGCGCCATCGGTGGCTGCGCAGAGATCGCTCTGGCTGCAGGTTGTTGGGCTCAGAGGGCAGGATAGGAGATGGGGCATAGTTTGCAGCGCAGCTCCACATCCACACCCCGCTGCTGTTTGGTTCAGGTAGCCCCACTTGACGAGGTTGGAATTACATCTTCCCACTTGAGATCGGAGGCGATTCAGGGATTTCCAGATGGGCCACGGAAACTTAGACCCAGCAGGAAGATGCTCACTTGGCGGTAAGTAGTGAGTGGGAGGGGGACAGGCATCTTTCCACAGTTTACATCGGGCTTCGGCCGGGTTTCCTGACAGGGACGCCGCGGATTTTAAAAAACTATGCCTGCTTTTAAGGCGTTGTGTTGGCAGTTGGGCGCCGTATAGAGGATGTCTGGTGTCCGATTCCTGTTTAAGTTTCTCCACTGCGCTTGCAATCTCTCTTCTGACATGTGGTGGTGCTATGCCCGCTAAAGGGTATAGTGCACGAACCGGGGTCGGTTTAAGGCAACCTGTAATCGTTTGGCAGACCTCATTCAGAACTACATCTACCTCCCGAGCATGGGCTGAACGATGCCACACCGAGGACGCATATTCGCCCGCAGAGAAGCAAAGTGCTAAGCCAGAAGTTCGAAGTACTTGAGGGGAGGCACCCCAGGAAGTTGAAGTTAGACGCCTGAGCAGGTTGTTACGGGTGCCCACCTTTTTTTTAGTTTTCAGGCAATGATCCTTGTATGTTAGTGCTCTGTCAAGAGTGACTCCCAGGTATGTAGGGCGACTGCAATGGTCGATGGTAACTCCTTGCTAGTTGATGTTCAGAGTCCGTCTGGCTGCTTTATTGCGGAGATGGAAAGCGCATGCCTGTGTTTTTGATGGATTCGGTCTGAGGGCATTGTCTTTGTAGTACCTTTCGAGAACCTTTAAGCCAGCTTCCAGGATTTCCTCGGCATCTTCAAAATTGTTAGAATGAGTTGCCAGTGCGAGGTCATCAGCATATATGAACCTCTCGCAGTCTCGGATATTGGGCTGGTCGTTGGTGTAAATGTTGAAGAGAATTGGCGCTAGGACACTCCCTTGGGGCAGGCCATTCTTCTGCAATCTCCATCTGCTTTTCTCCGAGCTTAAGAGAACTTGGTATCGTCTATTTCGCAGCATCTCACCTAATATTCGTATGAAACCCTGATCACCGACCATGCCAGACAGTTTTGCCAGAAGCCTTTTGACATTTACAGTATCATAAGCCGCTGACAGATCAATAAATACCACGCCAGTAATCTTTCGTGCCTCGTATCCATCCTCAATAAATTGTGACAATCGAAGGACTTGCCCAGTGCATGATTTACCTGGTCTGAAACCAGCCTGTTCGGGTATAAGTTCCGAGTCGATGATATTTTGGAGGCGATTGAGTAAAAGTCGTTCGAATAATTTGAACGTGTGGCATAAAAGGGAGATAGGGCGATAGTTTTTTGGGTTGTCAGGCAATTTCCCAGGTTTAAGCAGTGCCGTAATTTTAGCTTTCCTCCAGATTTTGGGGATTTTAGAGCTCGCAAGGCAGGCATTAAAAAAGGCAAGAAGCCATGACACACCAACTGGGCCTAGGTTCTTAAGTTGCTCCACAGTGATATCATCCAGTCCAGCAGCTTTACCAGTCTTTAGCGCCTTTATAGCTGGAATTATATCTGACAGTGTAAACGGCTTACTAATTTCTGTTGAGGGTGTTAGGTTGATGGCAGGTTTTGGTAGCTTTGGCAATTTATTTAAAGCCTTACCATTTAGTAGAAGTTGGTGTGCTATCTGGTTAGCCGATACTTTACCAGGGTTTGTTGGTTCCGGGGGAGTGCCAGTGAGTTTTTTAATGGTTGCCCAGGCTTTTTTGCTATTTTTCGTCATGTCTATACTCTCCACTGTTTTCAACCACTGTTGTTTATGGTTTTCATTGACCTTCGATAGGAGTTCTTCTCCGGCACTGACCGTTTCCTCAGAAAAGGCATCATTAGCATACAATGTTTCGTAAGCCTGAAGTAATTTCGACGAGTCCGAGTCCAAACCAGGTATGTAGAGAGAACGGCAGCCTCTTGGGATATGTCGTCGTGAAACCAACCAGACCTTTTCCACAAACTGATCGTAGTTTCCTGGTATCGGCTTAATCTCACGCAGCTCGTTGTCCAAGTCCAGCGAAAAGCAGCTCCAATTGGCTTTAGAAAAATTAAACCGGCGTCTGAAGGGAACCATGGTGGGTTTTAGTGCACCAAAGACCTGGCATGCTATTGGCCTGTGTTGTGTCCTTGGGATTGGAAGGCCTACTGTTTTTACGCAAAGTTGGCTGATACTGTTACTGGTGAAGATGAGATCAGGATTATAGCCTCGTTTCCACCGACCACTATTAAAAGATTTTGGAAGTTTAGCGTCGTGCAACAAAGTCAGGTTTTCTACTTCTGCCCAGTGTTCCACGGCGTAACCATCAGGGTTTGTATTCTGGTAACCCCAAGCAATGTTGTGGCTGTTAAAATCACCAACAACGATTTTTGTATCCCGATCATGAAAGTTGTTATTTGGGGTCAATTTGAAAGGTTGGTTTGGTGGTTTGTAGACAGAAGTAACGGTACAGTGTCCAGTGTCGATAGTCACGGCTTCTATTGAGTCAATAAAGCTGGTGGAGACGGACACAATTGCAGTGCTAGGTTTCGTGAACACTGCACTCCCATATTTCGGGTGTGCTACTTCGGCTACAAGTATTAGGCCAGGTATTTCTGGCCGTGGTTGTTCTTGGCTTCGGTGTGTTTCCTGTAAACATAGTATATCGCAGTTGGTAGTGCGGCAGAGCTCTGAAAGGATGTGTGCCTTTTCTTTCGAGAATCCTTCAATGTTGATTGAGATAACACATAGAGCTGGTGAAGTTAAGTTCCGGGGTGTGGCCCTTAGAAGAGCCGTTTGGGATGGGTCTTGGGAAAGACCATTTCGTGCCATCGTGGTGAAAGGATTAGTCACCTAGACTCTGCGTTACCGAGTGCTAGGTGTCCAGGGTGCGCCGGACGTTTGATGGATTGGGTACCGATTTTTAACGTCACTCGGGGAGGCTCCTTTCATGCACCCCAAGCATAGCCCTGTTGGTGATGATAGATCGATCCCAGTACAATTTGACATGACCAGTCTCGAGAACTGGGTCGGTCACATATTTGTAGTTTGGTACTCCTGCGTCCACAAGGTTCTATTTCAAAGCAAGTTGCTGATGAATAATCCTAGCCACTTGGTTATGCCTATGCAAGTAGGTACTCGCCGTGAGCAAGGCGAGAACAACCGAAAATAATATGCCTGAGGAACTCGCACGGACAGTGGCATGCCCGACGTATGTCAATCGTCCCATTCTTCACAAAAATAATCCCGGTGGTTATTCGTTATGATGAATTCATCCATAATTGCACAGACAAAACTTTCGGTTTCCTCAAATAGGTTACCGAACCATAGGCAGGACACGGACGCTATGAAGTCTACATCGGGCCCGTGGAGGGCCCGGTAAAAGCGTCCGTGTAGCTCCATGCTCTGCCATACCTCCCTGCGGTTATTAATACTGAGTACCACAGGCTTGCGCCAGTTCTCTTTAGCCAAGGAGAGCGGGGTGAGTCCGTTATCTACTTCGACCACATCTTGGTGCATTTCCACGTCAGCGTGTAGGAAATATTCTCTCAGGCTGCACACCTCACGATTGTGAAGGGTCTTAGCATTTAGTAATCCTCGACCCTCACACTTTGGCGGGATGCACAACTCATTACTGACGGTCGCGGGTGATACATCCGATTTGCGGCCAGCAGAGTTTGGACTGCCTATCCAGGGCATCTAGTTCAGTCTGAGTCCACTTCAGTATACCGAAGGAGTACATCAAGACCGGCATGACCCAACCGTTGAAGGCGCTCACCTTGTTTCCGCCTGACAAAACACTTTTTAGAACTTTTTTCAGGCGGCTAAAGAAGCTTTCATGTCGGTCTCACTGATGCCGAGCCCCTCCAACAGTAGATATCGTTTACGGAGAGCGGCCTGAAGTGTATGGAATCCGAAAGTTGTAGTCCCTCGTCTTACATGCATGACTGCACATTTGTCCACACCAAATTCCATCCTGATACAATTACTGAACGTTTCAGTTACCTTCAATAACTTCTCTAGTTGCAATTTGGTGGGGGCAAGAGCTTTAGGTCATCCATGTAGAGAAGGTGGAATACTACCTGACCTCCTCTCCGTAGTGGATAGCCTAGCCCCGACCCCTCCAGCAATGTGCTAACAAAACCACAGTGGGCTCACGCTGTCGCCCTGGAATATTCTCCGCTCAATCCTGATCGGTTCACCGCTCCCCTGAATCGGTCGACATCCTTGATAGCTAAGGACCGTCCTCCTTTGCCTCATACATGACGTCAGGAAGGTTGTGTTTATTTTTTGCCTTGATGGGCCAATTTTGTCTATAGCTATAAATGGAGAACATAATACATTGTTTAGTTGTTGCCACACAATGTTGTTTTCCGAATTCCACGCGGACGGAGTCGCGGGCACAGCTAGTTAACAATAAAAGACAACTAGAGTTATCTGAAAGATCATTTAAACTCAAGATTGAGCGATAATGTTGTATAAGATGATACACTCTATATATACGAGTAGATCTCATGATATCGGTGAAGACATCGCGTTACAAAAACTGACAGTCGATACTAGTTAATTGGTGAACCGCGATGGCGGCTCTAACAACATTTTTAGGTGAGTTATAATAAACGATTGTTAAAGAAATAGAGGAATATTGCGTATATCGGGTCCCTAGAAAGTGCCCTAAAAAGCCTGTGCAAAAGTTTAGGACTTTGGCGCAAATACTTACACAGTTTTGTGCAAAGCTGTGTGCAATGTATTGCACACAATTTTGTGCAAAACTGTGTGCAATAGGTATATTGCACAGCGTCCCAGATGCTTATACACCTTGGGTCCGAGGTACCCGAAAGATTTTAACCACGCCTTTCTGATGTTATTATGAGTAGGGTTACTACCATCCGTCCGGATTTGTCCGGACATGTCCGGACTTCTAGACTTTTGTCCGGACTTTGTCCAGCTCTTTAATTTGTCCGGTTTTTTTGGCTTAGATGGAATACGAGTAATGAAACTTACTTAGGTATGTAATATCAAATAACTTTTTAATCTTTATTAACTTCTCATTCATCTTTAAACAAAATAAAAAAATTTAACAATCAACTTTACGAGATCAATCAATAAATCTTCGTATGTTTGCATTTTGTGACTAAAATGTCCGGACTTTTATTGAAATGTCAGGCTTTTTATCAGGACTTTTCAAATTTCTAAATGGTAACCCTAATTATGAGTCAAAAATGTTATTTCAACAAAAGTCCAATTCCGTCAATTTAACTATTTGTTTTTCGGGACAAAATAAATCATCAGTACTTCCTTGTAAACAATACCTTAGGTTGAACTGGTAATGTTTACAAATTATCGTGTACGTGGATAAGAAACTTCTCACTTCACGAACCTCCCCGACAAAACACGACATAGGTACAGCGAGTGGGGGTATTGTGTGACAAAAGTCGCAACGCCGCGTTCATAGGGCTTGTTACCCTGGAGATTTTTCGAGATGTGAATTTGTGTAAATAACGAATATCTCGAAAATTAAGCTTTTTTCAACAAACTATATCTTAGCTTTTCTTCTCCAATTAGGCATCGGAATCGATGGTTAAAATCTTTTGGGTACCTCGGGCCCACGGTGTATAGAAACAACGTAGGTACATACGGATACAAAGAAACTACGTAAATGTCAATTACCTACGCCTAAATCTAGACTTTCTTCCATGGAAACAATTTACTACCTTTGCCAATAATTAAATGCTGAATTTATTCTCATTGTCAGATACGGGAATTTCCGTATTCTTTTTAGAATCGTTTAACCTAACGGTGGCGACTGAACTGTATCATATTCGTGTAATGTATCTGTTACAAAGCGAACATTACGACAGTCAGTACAACGAGCACTGAGTTCGGAACGCGCGGATTTTAGCAGACGACTTAACGTAACATGTTCGCTCCGAATGTTACATTACGATCGGATGCTCAGGTCAGTCGCCACCTTTAATATTTTGCAATACTTGTGCAATTGACACAACAGAACTAAGAGATACCTAAGTATAAATATTATTAAATATACAAGCTTAGTTTTAGCATATACTAAACCTGAAACTAGTTTGTTCAGAATCACTAGGAGAATCGATTGACATATTTTTTACACCACTTTCTTTTATTTCGTAAATTTAAATTTTGTTTCAGTAGGTTTCTACCCATATCAGTTGACAGAAATAGACACCTTGAGGCTGGAAATGGTCCGCTCGGTCAGTTTCCGTGTATTAGACAACCCCTGCATAGCACATCTCAGGCGTTTCACACTTTACTAAGGAACTTAACGCGACATAAACTACGGTGTAACTTGGAGATTTATTAGAAAAAAACACATATTCAGGAGGTTCTGATGGAAATCTTGTTGGGGTGTCACGGTTTTTGTATATACTAAAATATAACGTTGTATAATGAAATTTTATGAGACGTTCAAAGATTATACTGATATCATAAGTACCTCTTACTTACTTGTTTACGCATATGACATGCTACTGCATCCAGTTCCGCTAGTTATGCGTTAACTGTGTTCTCCATCATTATGGAGAAAGTCCAACAATTAATATTCGAACTGCAAAATAACAATTCAAAAAAATGGAAATGTCTCTAGTTTTCACAGCGTTCCTAACCCTCACTGCGCGCGCGCACCCTGCTGCAGTCGAGGCACCAAGCGTGCGTGCTGATGACGTCACGCTCAGCTTAGAACCCATAATCACTGGAGGATTCCACCTTGTTCTAACTAAAGGTAAGCACAGACTAAACCAATAACGTAAACCAAGTGATTTAAAAAAAAAGGTGTTCGCTAACGAGGTAAACGCTATTTACTTAATATATTTAATGTTTTAAATAAAGAGAGAGGTATGCAAAGTACGCGATGCATTAATGACATCTGGCAAAAAACGTAAAAAGAGACTGGGCGAAACTGGTGTTTTTTTTTTTTTTTTTAAAAAAACGTTGCCCCACATTAAGATTTCTCTTTTATCGTGGGTGCGTTTACAGACACAAATCTCACAAACAAACGCCCAGACCCGAAACAACCATCTGTAGGCCATACAAATTTTTGTTCCGTGTGGGAATCGAACCCACGACCCGTAGCGCAGAAGCCAATTGCTTAGCCACTGCACCAAACGGGTCTATGCACCAATAGCGATACGTTTCTGGTATTTATGTAAGGACATCTCAACGATTTTTGTGATTTTCAACGTTTCTAGCACTCTAACCTGAGTGGGTCCGGAAGAGTATTTTGATCCTTATAAAAAAAAAACGATTGAAACCATTTTTTTTTTCGTGAAAACTACCCATTTTCCTGCTGGCTGTCCATTTTTCGCTAAATCTGTAAATGCAGTACAAAATATTTTCAAAAAATATGGACAGTGTCTTAAGAGCGTTTTCCTGTAGCAACAACGGTTAAGGTCCTTACTGCTCCATCTCAAATTACCACCTCTGGAGGTATTATTTTTCTCAAAACTGCCAGAACGGTCAGATTTCTGTACCCCTTTGCACCAGGGTATAGTTGAGGTATCCCTACACAAATACCAAAACCTCGCTATTGGTTCAAAGACCACTTCCCATACAAAGCCCAGTCTCCTTTGTCATATACAATGCAGCGTGTAACATGTTTAGTGTGTTTCTAAATCATGTATTGGTGCCGATTTTGTTATGTACAAACTAAACTCAATTTAGGCTATTGCTATCTTTTTTACTCTGATAAAAGAAGAAAGAGACATACGTAAATAAGAGCTGTCAAATTTAGTTGAACTAAAATTTCTATTAGACGACATCTCAAAACGTGTCGACTAAAAACACGATGAAGTTCAAGGCGTAAACTACACTTGGGAGCAAATAAATCGAGCCACTCCTTTTTTTTACGTGTCCTGTGCCCCAAGTGTGAGTTTTTTTCGTTAACTACTGTAGTTGCGTCACGCCAAAAATGTATGAAAATTTAGGCTGTGTCTCTAAGCGCACCGTTCAATTAACGCGCGAATATTAGTTAGTGAACGGTGCGCCTAGAGACGCAGCCTAAATTTTCATACATTTTTGTCGTGACGCAACTACAGTAGTTAACGAAAAAAACTCACACTTGGGGTACTGGTTATTAGTTTTGGTTTCATGAATTACATATACATAATTCTATAAAATATGTAATTTGAAACTTTATTAAATAATTTTTATAATCAAGGTAAATTATTGAATAAAACCACTTTGAATGATAATTTATTGGTTCATAAAGAAAAACGGTAAGATAGAAAATTGGGTAAGGTTAAAACAGTCCAGAAAAAAACAGTTAAAAACAAAGATATTGGAACAATCAAACTACAATATGGGTATAATTAACAAAAATCCCCAATTTAACCTTTTCTTATTGGAGTGCAATCAAAATGTCATAAGCAAATTAAATGCGATAATTTTATTTTACCCATTAATTTATAATTTAAAATGAAAAGTTTACAAAAATCTACCCTCATTGTAAAGGTTATCTAATAAACTTTTAGACGATATATGTTTAGAATTGATCTGTTCCATGATAACAAAAATAATATGATAATATTATATATATATATATTATAATCAGACCATTACTGTCCCACTGCCGGCCGTGCCAAGCTCAGCCTGTTCCCAGAATGAGAATGGTTTAAGCCTTGATTTATTAGACTACTGCAGAAAAGACTCTATTATAACGAAAAGTAGTAGTCACACTGACTGCTGATCTAATAACCCATCTTAGTCCAAAATCTCTGGATTGATAGGTTTTTGTCATTCATCATCATCATCATAATTATCATCATCCAGCCGAAAGACGTCCACTGCTGGACATAGGCCTCCCATTACATTTTTGACATTACTTCTATTAAATTCTGTAATCAACCTACTTCAATCTAGAGATTTTGGATTGAGATTTATTGGTTTCGACCGCTAGCGAGCTCTCAACTGCAGACTTGCAAAGTCGACGTCCTCGCATTTTTGAAGGTGCTATCTATTGGTAGAATAGTGTTGCATAAAAAGAGCCTCCACGGGTGACAATGCTAAAGTACTTTCGTCCAGCGCACCCTGGGCAGTCAGCCCCGCTACCAAGATGCGCATGCGCGGCATGAGCTGTTCTCATATAGCTCGTACCGCCGATACGAGAGAAGAAGTGTCAACCATTGAGATTAATTAGTTGGTTATCTATCCGTTCTTAGAGACTCGTCATGCAGGATACATCCTTAACAACCTTATCGAAATCAATATCATCATAATTCGTCTTCCAGATAATGAACGAGAGGTCTTCGGCCAGGTTGGCCGAACACTCGCCTCTCCCTACACAGCTGAGGAAATCGAGGGTGGTCTACTGATACACATCGGTAACGTGAACTTGACCATCAACACACTATACGATGCGACCTCCAGGGCTAGGGGCATCAAGTTCAACTGGCAGGCTGATCAGTTTACCAGGCTAGAAGACTGCTTTGATTTTGGTAAGTTCTGGAGAAGGAAATATGATAGCCAGTCTTATTTAATAATAATCATCCACTTAATAAAACTCTAATGCTAACTGACTGACAGAGAACGCTCAGCTTAAGCCGGTGGGTCTAGAAACATGGAATTTTGCTCGGGTTCCTTATATAACGTGGATGAGCCTAAGAAAGGATTTTTGAAAATCCATCACCTAATGGCATTAAATAGGGTATGACAGTTCATTTGGAAGTTCATCATTTTTGAAGTTAGAAATATGGAAATTCGTGTGGTTCCTATTTCCCATCGGGCACAAGGCTAGTCTTATATGTATAAAATCTTAGCACAGCACAACTCTTCTTAATCGACACACCATTTCAATTTAAATTGTCTTTTTATTCAAGGGTCCAAACACTGGTACGCGGGACCGATGCAAATAGACCAAGTTTACCCAATAGAAACTGCCACCCTAGTCTACACACCCAGCTACATCCGAGAACCAGATAATGGTGCTATAGTGGAGAGATATTGGCTCAACTCTGCCGGAGAATACATCTTCGTCCACGATAAGGTCCCACTCTTCGTGGACTACAAAAATATTCTGAGCAACCACATCTGCTTTGGAGCGCAGCTTGCAGAACCGTACTCGTCAAACAGACCTCGCGTACTCTTGGACTACGATATCTGGTTCTTACCAAACGTGAAAGAAGCTCATAAGCATGCTGTAGCCAACTATTTGGGGAAGCCATCAGCGACACCTGACTACCGAATGGTTCAACACCCGGTCTGGTCTACCTGGGCACAGTATTCTAGAGATATCAACGAGACGAAGCTTATTGATTTCGCTCAGCAAATCAGGGATCACGGCTTTAGTGATTCTCAGATCGAAATTGATGATCAGTGGGAGACGTGCTACGGTTCTTTGACAGTGAATGAGGATAAGTTTCCCAATTTTAAAGAGGCTATTCAAGCCATTAAAGCGCAAGGGTATCGCGTCACGATTTGGTCGCATCCGTTCATCAATAGTGGCTGTGAACCTTGGTATACGGAGGCATTGGAGGAAAAGTTAGTATGATGTTATTTTACTAAAAATATGGTACACTGGCTGACTTCCGAAATGATAGTCACTTTACATCCGAAATCCATGAACTATGCTCAACATTTTATACAACTTCTACTATGGAAATAACTCTGAATTCGTGAAAAAAATAACTGCTGTTCCATTCAAAATAATCTATGTTGCTTGACAAATTGTAAGTACTCGTAACAGCTGATTTTTTTTCACGAATTCAGTGTTTATTCCATAGTAAAAGTTGTATAGATTGATGGGCAGAGTGCATGGTTTTCGGATGTAAAGTGGCTAAGCAGTCACCCTATAGTGTCATCTTTGCATTAGTTTACAAGAGTATCCAAATTGTTTCTATTCTATCTATAAAATGGATGCAAAGCCTTGTTAACAAGACCATTTATTGTCAGTAGAAATGAAATAGTTATTTTCAAAAGTCAACTATACTTTCAAACAACGCCATAATTACGAATAGCTTAGCTCGTTTTTACCTCTCAGACTGAAGTTTTTGTTACCCGACAAAACTGATTCAACCGTCAAGTGATTGTTATAAGTTGTTGAACCGTACATTTCTGATCACCAGCTACTTCGTGGTGAATGAAGAGGGTAGTACCGAGACGTCGTGGTGGAATAACAACGGCTCCATCCCAGGGTTCATCGACTTCACCAACCCGAGGGCAGCCAACTGGTATTACGACCGGCTGAAGAATTTCCTCGACACCTTCAATATTGATAGCGTGAAGTTTGATGCGGGAACGTCTAGCATTACACCAGAGGTGAGGTGTTGATACTATCCTACACTACTTACTACTAATATTATAAATGTAACAGTTTGGATGTTTGTTAATCAATCACACCTTAACGGCTAAACGGATTTGGATTACATTCGGCACACGGGTATACCATGACCTGCATTAGGACAAAGGATACTTTTAATCCGGGTACATAAATTAGTTTCCCTAGGATGCAAGTGAATTCGCGGGCAACTGCTAGTAGTTTATAGTTTATGTAATAGTATCTAACATTCTTCCAAAGATTAAGTAAATACAGTGAGTTACGTGAAGAGGACGGTCAGGGTCTTCATGTCTGTGATCACCCATCCGTCTACCAAGCGTGGTGATTATGGCAATTTCCCCTTCGACCGTTCATTGGGAGGCCCATATTCAACAGTGGACGATTACGGGCTGATGTGATGAGAAAGAAATCAAAAAACAATCTGTGGTAAACACAGGTTGTTCTCTTTTCAACGGTGTGTCTCCTACCGGGTCAACATGCGCAGCGCGAGATATTCGAATACAAAATTATCGTGCACTGCACGTGTTATCTGGTACGGAATTACATAAAGGATTTACCTAGTCATAAGGTAAGCGTCTACCTGTCTGCAGCGTACACTTCCGACGGATCGCATCAAACGGATGTGTCCACTGCGTTCACAGCATTCGGAATACCAACGCGAGTTGCGCGAGATGAGCAGTCGTATTTTTTACATTGTCAATCGGTAATCCAAATCAAGTCAACAGCACGTGCGGTCATGCCGGTGATCCGATGCGTGCGTTCCGTCCGTTGCCGATAAGTGAACACACTTGTATCCTTGTATAGTCATAGGCCAGTCGGCCATACAAAGAATACTAAAATCTGTTTCCTGCGACCCCTCCAATGAGGACAAGAACCTATAGCAATCGTTAACACTTTCTTCGTCTATGCTTGAACATAATGACGGTATATTATTTTTCAGATTGCCATTCAAACTGGTGACATTGAGCTTCAACCTCACCATATCGTTCAAGCGTTCGCCAAAACATGCGCAAGATTCGGAGACATGGTCGAAGTTCGGGCCGGGTTCAGGTAATATTCCACTTACTTAACCAAGTACTGAACACAAGCCTGTTCCTAAAACACAGTGATTATGCTGTATAAGTGAATTTCCTACCTTTCATCACCGGTGACACTACTGCATTCAACATCCTGAGGTGTTTCCGGTTAGTTAGACGGTCGATGATAATCCTAGCATCTGGTGGTTGTCAGGGCCCGCAGTGTAGAGGCTTATGTGCGATAAATGTTGACTTTATGTAGTGCAGCTAGATTTTGCGTATGCATATACAGAGTGGTAAGTTGATATGGGGCAATGAAGAGCAGCTTAACCATTGTAGCTACAGGAAAATGTTCTTAGAAGAACTCCCCTAACTTTTGGAATAATTTCTATCTGCATAAAAAGGTTTTGAAAAAAAATTACAATCAGCGAGAAAAAGGGCAGTTTTCACAAAACATTTTTATGATGCCAATCGATCCTATTTCCCATAAGGATCAAAAAACTCTTGCTGACTAACTGAGGTTGGAGTACTAGAAACGTCAGAAATCGCAAAAAGCTCACTTGTGATGGGTTAGTTATGAGGGCAGCTACTTTAATCGATAATTTCATAATTTTTGAACTCATCGAACTGCTTTCAAAGATATGAAAATATGTCTATTCATCACAATAGATACACGCGAGAAACATAACCCTGCCTTCGCCGTCGCCATCGCGTAATCGGGTAATCATTAGGTACCTACATCACACTATCACCAGCTCTTTCCTTATTTTCAGGACCCAAGATCTACCGATCTACATGCGTATGGTTGACCGTGACTCCATCTGGGGTCTCAACAACGGTCTCTCCACTATTATCACGACCGCCGTCCAGATGAACCTCAACGGTTACCCGTATGTTCTCCCTGACATGATTGGAGGCAACGGCTTCAACTTAGAACATGAGCAAGCCGAAAATCCCACCAAAGAGCTGTTCATTAGATGGGTGCAAGCCAATACTTTCCTACCAGTGATGCAGTATTCTTTTGCTCCTTGGAATTTCGATGAAGAGGTATGAACACAGTGTGAAAAAATTCTGCTAGTTCTTACTTACTTAGTAGTAGTAGTTACTAAGAGTGTGTTCTTAGTGTAGCAGACTGTCGAGGTTAGTGAAACGAAAAGATTCTAAAGAACTTTTTGTGAAAAAGTTTTATATGGGTATAAAAAGGGTTAATGCAATGAGATGTTGAAATGATGTATTATTATTGTACCCAATAATAATACCAGCAAATAATATTATATTAGCTGCAAATCTTAAAGTAGTTTATAAACATACGCTAGTCAACGAACAACTATGACTTTCCAAGAATGCAGCAAAATACTCAGCTACTTGTAAATTGAACCATTTACATAATTACAATAGAATTGAATCTGCGTCGATACTAATTACAATAATTGTGATATAACGATCATCGTTTGTGTCACAGTTAATCATTATAGATTATAGGCACGAAGATAGCAGCTAGATCAAGTTTCACAATTTATGGGCATTGTGTGTGACTGTGACCAACAATATTTAGATTGAATCAGAAGACGGTTTCAATTAATTTAAATTTTATTGAACAAACAATTACTGGCTATAAAAAATAGACTTATTTGAATTTATGATGCTTAAAACTATGTAGTATAAGAAGGATGCAAAAGGGATCATCTGCAGCTGAACTAGATGAGACCCTGTATTTCAGCATCCAGCGCCACACGCCAGACCCCACAGAAAAATTGGTGCGATTAACTTAGAACATTACAATATTAATATGAAATTTCAAAAATTTCAAAAGATAATAATATAAACCAAGTAAAGTGTAAAGTGTAAAGTGTAAAGGGTGTGTTAGGGAGTGTGGTTATGTATTTTGTGTGATGGTTCTATGAAACAATAAAACATATTATATTAACAAATCAATAGAATCCACGCGTGTTACATTACTAGTTAATATAAGTTTGTCTGGTGTGGCAAAGTTTTATTTATGTAAAACACGCACTTAAATAATTAGAAAACTTGTAGCAAAAAAAGTGTTGCAAAACAGTCAGTTTTTCCAATCATAATAACATAAGGACATAGTGCAAGACCACTCTTAGAAAATCATAATAATAAATGTTAAGAAGTTGTAAATTGTTCCTCAGACGGTGATAATAAGCAAGAAGTACACGGACCTCCACGCTGAGTACGCGGACGTGATCTTCGGAGCGATGGAGAAAGCAGTGGCCGATGGTACTCCAGTCAATACTCCAATCTGGTGGATTGACCCCACTGATGAAGAGACCCTCACCATTTGGGACGGTTAGACATGCCATCATCCTAGCCTTTGTCCCAAGCTTATGTTGGAGTCAGAGTTAGTTTTAATCAGTATTTTACATGGAGATGGTTTGAGCGAAGGCTATTAGTATAGTCCACCAACCCGCACCAGGCCATCGTGGTGGACTAAGGCCTAGTCCCTTCTCATTTTGAGAAGATCCATGCCCAGGAGTGGGAAAGTAATGAGCTGATTATAATGTTATTAGCGTAAAGGTTCGGAAAAGAAATAAATAAGAAAAGTTAAAAATGGGGTACCACAGGGGATGGTGTTAGGTCCGCTCTTGTCTCTACACGTTTATTTTTGCTATTCATATACCCGTAGTATTGCCGTCACGCGTGGCAGGAGTAGTATAATTATTGTACCTACAATATCCTTTGATATAATCCAAGACTGTTTTCTTACTTAATCTTCTAATAAATCAATATTCTCATTTTCAGAATATGTTCTCGCTGAAACCATCCTAGTAGCCCCAGTGCTAACAGAAGGCGCAACTTCCCGCGACATCTACCTTCCAGCTGGTACGTGGTACGAAGAAGGAGACAGAAACAGGGTGATCGAAGGTCCAACGTGGCTCACGAACTACCCAGCACCCTTAAGTATACTGCCATACTTTGTTCGCGATGTAACGTCCACTACTAACTAGTTCGGGTGTATCCCTTTATATTTCTGCCATCCTAGTACCATTTGGCTTGATGGCCAAAATTATTTTGTAAGTTTGTGTTAAAGTTGAAATAAATAATGCCTACGAAGTTTATTTTGTTTACTTACTTTACTTCTACTTTATTGCCTTTCATCCACAACCAAATTAATATTTGCGTATCAATATGTTTCCTGTTACAAGTTTTCTCTTTGGTGCCAGTTTATGGTGCTACAGCTGGGAAAACCAACGGAACAGACAAAGAGCGCCTGCCAGAGAGAAAATATTATACGATATCTTTATCTACGAATTCTTCCTCAATTCAAACGTACCTACACGCATGAGTCACGTGACCAAGAGTACCTACTGAAGTTTACAATGTATTCATGTCCTTGAGGAGCTCATTAAAATCTAAAATATTTGTAAGTAGCTAAGTAGTACTTTAGAACTAATTGACTTTGTTATAATAAATCGTTTCACTTGATCTTATCATGGAGGTAGTATTAGGCCACCGGCTCGCCATCCATGGGTATCGTAAGAGGATAGGCAGCAGCGTCTTCCTCTCTCACCGCCGTGGACGATCCACCGAGCTCTCCCGTCGTATAGCCGGTCGTCTCTTCAGACTGCGCAGTCACACCGATAATTCAGTCCTCATGAAGCTGTCATCCTTCCAATCTCCCTCCAGCAACGCTCCAATCAGAGATCCGAGTCCCACGAGAGGTCGCCCTTAGTGCTGTTGTTGCTAGTAGTCATGAAATTAGTGTAGTATAAGTAGTTAGCTTAGGTTAAGTATAATCCTATCATTTATCCTATTATATGATGTTATACGTTTCCTCAAAATAAATAATTATATGTATACTTAGTACAACACAACTAAGAATTTACATCAACATATACCTGATCTAGCAATCAATGGAAGTCTCTCATTTTCGCGCCACTCACACTTATTGCGTCAGCGGAAATATTGTTCTGCAGTACTGATAAACATTCGTGGTCTTGAAGTCGCACTCAGTTCGGAAATGATCGGTTTTGCGAAGTTTACGTTTAAGTAATACGTTACCTACGTAGTTAGGCGTAACGTTACGGACAATCAGATAAACAAACTATTGATATTGCTTTTAGATATCGCCAAATCGGGTAGCGGAGGCATGGCAGTCGTTTTTTTAAAAAAATACTTAATTTAATATTAGGCCTCATCTGGATAAACTCTACCAAAGAGTCGACCCGGCGGACCGACAAAATTGACACAACGGGTAGTCTAATGTTTAGAGAGCGTACCTAGGACCAATTTGATGAAACTACTGTACACTAGTGTACACTCTGTTAGGGACCTATCTAAGGACTTTAAAAAGCAGTGGACTGTATAAAGGCTGGCGTCCACTAGGCTCGCCGAGTCGAGTCGAATTGAATCGCAATAATTCACCTCCTAAACATTTACTATAAAACTGCGTCGATCAGCGACGAGCCGAGACGCGCCGAGTCGCATCACTCGCGCGCATTGATTGTCACGTGAATTTCTGTTTTAACGACTTGTTATTACTGACCGTTTCGCCTCGCACGGAACAAATGCGACTCGACTCTATTCGACGCATTTTGACTGTAATCGACGCCAGGCTTAATAATGACTTGTAAGAATATAAAATAGGTACAATGTTGAGTGAATATGTGAATGCACGAGGGTGTCGTCGTTGGAGATCGGTAGCGAAGTGGTGGGCTCCTTGGCCGCAGGTCCCACGCGCTCGCGCCTCTTGCCGCCTCCCGCCGATGCCTCGCCGCCGGCCGAAGATCCTCGAAGGCGCCCGAACACACTCCATAGTTTGGAACTATTCAGCTGAATTTATGTACGTATGGAGTGCATACTTAAAGAGTAGTCATATGAAATGGGCCCCTGGTCTGTCATCTTCTAAAGAGGTTATTTTATTGGACGATCTTTCCATTGGAATTGTTACTGACGCTTCGGGGATGATCCCCAAAGTCAGCATATTTGGTTGACCTCTCTGGTGAATTTTAAATATTGATATTAATTGTGTTCCGTGTTTTTATTTCGAAAATAAGATGTCTAAATAAGCCTATTTTTATATTGGCCTCTATTTTAACAGAGCAGTTTTGAAAATTAAGGTTTGAAATTTTAGAGACCAGAGCAATCAATTTTTTTTTGGAGATTGAGACTTCAATAGCTCGAGAACTATAGTAGATATCCTGCCTGAATACGCACAAAAGCTTGATTTTTCATTGGCAAAAAAATTATTCTGTAGCACTGCGATTTGGCCGTGCTCTCAGAATTGTCTTTTAGAACACACATTAACGGAAATTGTAATTAATAAAATCTTTGCGATCGTCATAGTATTAGGGCGGTTTCAAATTAGACGGTTTCTCAATACTCAATAAGTTTATTGCATTCCACAATGTAGACTTAGGTGGTAACTTAAAAAAATATGAGATCATTATGGACCCTGTCGGGCACAGCAAAAATATTAGGAGAGAGGAAGCTTAATATGTTTACAAATTATTAATATCAATATACCTATCTATCTAATTTAATTTCCTTACAAGGAAGTTTAGCATTTTAAAAAGTTTATATTATAATTTATCCTTTAAATATAAATTAAATTATACATTAATATTATTTAGTTTTTTATTAATTCGGAATAACAATGAAACTTGCACTATGTATGAAGGTAGATATTTACTTACTTAATTTATTTATACTATATACAATTTTGTACCTACTGTATTTACCCTGTTTATGTTTTAGAGTAATTATTTGTTTATCTATTTAAATATTAAGATTGCACGTTTATTGCGCTTAGTTATTTAGATTAAATAGGTACTAATTTATGTACATTTAATTTATTTAATACTATAATTATGATAATATTACCAACATATTATTATTTATTTAATTATTTATTTAATTAGGTATTCATATTGCACACTGTTTTTAAAGATTCCTGGTTCTATTATTGTTTATTACATTCTACAATTAACTTTTGTACTATTTATTATAATATAATTACTAGGAGTAGTTTACTAGGAATTTAGTAGGAACACAATTATTATACGATTAGAATTTATCATTTAAATATTCATTTATATTGTAGTAGCATTTGCTTAATAGTAGCTGTTTTACGTTTTTTACAAATATGTGTAATTTATTTTCGTTTTTTAATTTTTCGGGTAATTTATTGTAAACTTTTATGGACATTACGAATGTGCTTGAAGAGTGGATTTGAAGTCGCGAGTTTGGTAGGTTTAGCCTATTCTTAAGACGTACCTAGTGAATACTGTAATTGTTTATCTTCGCGCTTTGTAAAGAAATTTTGATGTTTTTTAACGAATTTGCAGATTTCCAGAATATAAATACAAGGTAAGGTTAGAATGTTGAGCTTTTGGAAGTGGGGTTTGCAACTGTCGGTATCTTCTATGTTTACTAATATTCTGATAAGTTTTTTTTGCATGGTGAAAAGAGTTGGTGAATCTGTGCTATTGCCCCATAATATTACGCCGTCACAAAGCCATCAGTAGGCGTATGCGTAGTAAGTAGTTAGGGCAGTTTGGAGATTGGTGGATTTTTTTACTTCCCAGAGGGCATAGGCAAATTTTGATATTTTGGATCTTAGTTTTTTAATATGAGACTTCCAGTTGATATTCGTATTGTAAAATGACATAACAATATAATCGTTCAGGGGTGATTCTATCATTACAGTTTTAGCTAATATCGGTATGTCAGGATTGCGAGCAAGGTAAACACAGTAAATAAAACCAACATAGACTCTCCACCACTGAGAGTACTTGTATTTGGGTTAATATTAGTAACATTAACTAGATCACAGTATATTACTTTACACAATTATTACAAGATCATAAAATAAGGACAAGCTAATCAGATATAAAAGGTCAGACTTCTTCAGCTGTTCAACACGGAATGCTCTCGCTTCGTCGAATGACCACCGCCTTTATAACCTCGGGTGGGCCGATCCATATCGACGACTACCCTCTCTTGTCAACATTGCCCAGTGCTACCCGCTACCGATAACACGGCCCTCCTGCAAAACACGTCCTCGTGTGTTGGTGGTTGGTGGTTGACGCACCATCAACCCCATCGTCAAGATTGTGCATCAAGGCCTAACTTCAGTGACACCTTCGGACCTTAAACAGAAACAAATAATACAGTACACATCTCGGCCACACCTGATCACTCATCTTTGACCTCGTCATGTTACTCATGTCTTTGACCAAAGTAAAATGAAAAGCATCCAAAGAATGTTTGAATCGATTAGAGCTTGTTATCCCATCGACGGCCAACAAGCTCATCACCCATGACTTAAACTAGTTGATATTCATTCAGTATCAACCTAGTTCTATATTCGTTCATAACTTCTCGTATCAAACTTACTTACTTACAAACATCCACACATTAGATTTCAACATTTTCACAATAAAATACTATCTCAGATGCCTATTAGACAGTTCTACTTTGGTTAAACATCAAATTTTAGTTATTCAATAAATCATAATAGGTACATAAACACACAAACTCATTATACACAAATTCATAAAATCATTTAAATACATTTACAATATTTTTCAGGGCTAAATATCTCGTTATAGTTTTTCACAAATTCATAATACATAAACACTTAAAATATTTCTTGGTTAAATATTTCAACGATTCACAAAGCCATAATACATAAACACTTAAAATATTTCATTCGTAAAAATCTCATACCTAATTATTCACAAAATCACAACATAATATCTCAATAATTTACAAACTCATAGTACATTTAACACTTAAAATATTCCATGATTAAATATCTCAATTATTCACAATTCATTGTACCAGCATATAAACACTTCAAACTCATAGTACCTACGTTAAACACTTAAAATATTTCAAGATTAAATATCTCATTATTCACAAACTCATATTACAAAACTGACATGATTTTGTAAACATAACATTTCTACAGGGTGTTAACGAATTCGTGTAATTCCTTCAAACCACGTGATCTACTGGTGATACAGACTAACCCTAAATGGGATTTTTTGAAAATCAACGATAAAAAAATTCAAAAAAAAAAATTTGGTTTTCTATTTCTGAGTCATTTAAGAGCCTTGAGTTATCTGATTGCAAAGAGCAATATCGCGTTAGTCGTGCCTGCCAGCCGTGTCGCCGTGCTTTCATTAATTTATGCGTGGCATCGAAATTGTTGAGGACAGCGGACTAGATCCAGTAATAAAACACCAAGTGTATAACTACTAGATCGACTTTAATTGTCATTAACACAATTACTTACATAATATTACATAGGATGTTAGCAAGCATGGCTTCAGTAGAGTTACCGTGTCCTAACACAATCGCAGCTAAAACAAGACTACTTGTAAGAACGTGAAAGTGGGCGGAAACATCTACGCCAAAAAGGGAACTTCCGGCTTCTAGAATGATCGTACAACTTTCTAGAACATGATAGTGCGCACCCCAGCGTCGAATAGTGGTCAACTAAGGGTTTTCTATACATTCTAGCGCTAGCTCCACCTAGCGTCCACTAGCTAAACACGATCAATACAATCCCTTAAAGTGCCTCCACTATCAGGCGCTAGAGTGCGCTACTCTCTTCAGGCTTTGTATATCAGTCACATTTCTCCCGCCGTGTACATTAAATGTACATAATAGTATCACTCTAGTGACTGGTATACACAGCAAGATCATCACAATGACCTAAGTTATTCTTTACAAAGATCAATAATTATAACATTTATAACAATTCAAGTTTATCATAACAATTTACAATACACCTATACAACTTTAAGGGTAGTCGCCACAGGATCCCTGCTCTGCTTTATATAAGTCAAATTGAATTAAAATTTCCTCCAAACAGCATGATCCTGCAGTAACGCCGAGAAAGAAAACTTACATAGAACCCTAAACCACATAAACGACATTAATACAATTTTATGTGTTATTCAGACTTGTGCTACTTAGCATTTAGTTAACATAAATAATTTCTGTTATACCTATATAAACATTAAAGGTAGTCGCTCCAGGACTCTTGCTCTGCAATACATAATTCACTGATTTATTGAATTAAAATTCCTCCGAACAGCATAACCCTGGAGTGACGCCAGAGAAGAAGACAATAAATTAAACTTGGGCTACATCAACGGCTACAAATACAACATAATTTTTAGGACAACTAAGATTATTCTACAGGTATGACGACAAGACGTTTAGAAGGACGACGCATTATACCGCTCTTAGTTTTGATGTCGACGACTCTCACGATACCATCCGCGCCTGGGTACACGCGTTCGACTCTTCCCTTCGGCCACACGTTTCTTGGTAAGTTCGAGTCCACTACCACGACCAAATCGCCCACTCTGACTGCTACGCCGCGTCCACGCGGCTCCCGCCGGTCTTGCAGTGTAGGTAGTACTTCACGCAACCATCGCTGCCAAAACAAGTCCGCCAGCCGTTGGGACGCTCTCCAGTGTGAACGTCGTAGTTCATCCACCCTTGCAAAGGCCCCTGGTAACGGGACTTTAGAGGGCGACCCGAGCAAAAAATGGTTTGGTGTCAATGCCTCCTCGTCATCCGGGCTAACTGATACATGGGTCAATGGCCGTGAGTTAATCGTATGTTCTATCTCTGTCAGAAGTGTATGAAGTACGTCTTCACATGGGTGCCGCTCGACGAGTGTAGCATTCAGCGCAGTCTTTACGGAGCGCACCAACCTTTCCCATGCTCCACCCATGAACGGCGCTCCCGGTGGAATGAAACGCCAGTCGACGTGACGTACCTCTGCTTCGTGTTGTAGTGATGTCAAGGCGGCCTTGCGGAGCTCGGCGTCCGCCCCGTGGAAATTGGTACCGTTGTCACTCCAGATAACTGCAGGACATCCACGGCGCGCCATCATGCGCCTCAATGCTAGAATAGCGGCATCCGTCGATAGCGAGGCAGCGACTTCCAAATGAACGGCGCGTGTAGTAAGGCAGGTAAACAATGCCACGTAACGCTTCTCATGGTGTCTCGCTACTGTGACTGAAAGTGGTCCAAAGTAGTCCAGCCCCGTGTGCGTGAAAGGACGTTGGTGGTGTGCGAGTCGACAGGATGGTAAATCACCTGTCAGCGGCTCCGGAGGTGCGGCTCGACGCAGACGACAGGGCTGGCAGCGATTGATTACCGTGCGGACGGAGGGCCTCAATCGTAGTATCCAGTAACGCTGGCGGACTTCATTCACGATGCATTCCACTCCGCTGTGATGTAACTTTCGATGAATCCAGTCTATATACAAGTGACAATAGTGGTGGTTTCCGTCCAATACCGCTGGCGACTGCGTTTCTCGCAGTATGCCAGCTGCTGCTGCGATGCGCGAGCGTATTCTCAGTAGGCCGTGTTCGTCGACAGTCAAGGATAGTCGATTCAACCGGCTGTTAGCCGGTACTGCTCTCCCGCCGGTGACTTGACGTAATTCATTTGTAAAACATTCTTCTTGTAAAGCGCGCGTCCATAGGATTTCGGCTCGGCTTGTGTATTGTGAACTGAGAGGTAAGTGGACTGTCGGCGTTGCGCTAAGGTTGCGTCTTTGTGTTCGGAGTCGTGTGCTCGCGGTTTCGCGGTGCTTCTCCGTCCAGTTCGGGTCGTCTGTGTCGACGCGTCTGTTGCGTTTACGGGCAGCGGCTGTGGTGTGGACCCGACATCGGTCGATGAACTGGAGAACACGAGCCGTCGTTCGGATGAGTCGTATCCACGAAGAGAAACGTGTAACATCAGGTAGGGCCTCCTTCGTGAGTGACTGTACGCGAGTCACGGCGGTGGTGACGCGCTCCTCTCCAGTGTCGACGGGGGGGGGTGAGTTGGTCTCACGCGGCCAGGCGCACTCGTCGTCGTATAGAAATGAAGGGCCGTTGAACCAGCGGTGGGTCGCAGTAAAGTGAGTCGGCGTGTCGCGAGTGGAGTCATCAGCGACGTTGTGAGCAGTGGGGACCCAGCGCCATTCGCTTCTCTCGGTGGTTTCTTCTAGTTCCGCTACTCGGTGCGCTACAAACGGTTTAAAAGCGCGCGCGCCGGCGCGCAGCCATGCGAGCACGGTGCGCGAATCGGACCAGAACACTCGACGGTCGGCGCGACGATCGTGCTCCTCCTCCACGCAGCGTGCCAGTCGCCCGCCGAGGACGGCAGCCTGTAATTCAAGTCTAGGTATAGATGTGACCTTAAGGGGCGCGACGCGCCCTTTCGCAGCCGCGAGCGATACATTAACTTTAGCTTCGCCGTTAACTGACCGCCAATAGGCTGCTGCGGCATAGGCCCGTTCGCTCGCGTCTACGAAAACATGCAATTCTACTTTAGTCGCGTTATTATATCCTGGGTAACAACGCGGAATTCGAACGCCTTTCAAGTTTCTCAGAGCAATTAACCAGTCGTGCCATTTACGTTCTAAACTTTCAGGCAGGCGCTCGTCCCAACCAATATTCAAACGCCACGTGTCTTGTAATATACACTTCGCCTGTGTCGTAAACGGCGCGGCTAGTCCCAGTGGGTCATACAAAGACATTGCCGTTTTCAATAATTGTCGTTTTGTCACCTGCTTGTCTAAATAAGAAGGGTCTACTTTCCTGAAGTTGAAACCCAAAGTGTCGTCGTGATGCCGCCACATGAGCCCGAGGATTTTCTCCTCCTTACTGAACAAGGTGTCCTTTGCTGGTTCGACCGCAAGACCCGCGACGGCGGCCGCCTCGTTGGACGCCCACTTATTCAGCACAAAGCGGCCTCGCCGATGTACAGCATCGACGGCGTGTGACACTCTGTTAGCTTCCTCTGTGTCGTCAAAACTCTGTAAAAAATCATCCATATAGTGATTTCGAACTATAGACTTTACAGCCTCAGGGTAATCAGATTCGTGGACATGCGCATTATAATCTTTCACATAAATTGCGGTACTTGGGGAAGAGGTCGCACCAAACAACAACGCTTTCATTCTATATTCGATGGGCGTTGAAGTCGGATTGTCGCGCCATAGAAAACGAAGTGCGTCTCTGTCAGCTGTTCTCACAGTTATGCGTAAAAACATATCTTTTATGTCTGCCGATACAGCGACAGGTTTTTGTCTGAATCTCATCAACACACCGAGCAATGATTGTAAGAGGTCCGGGCCCGTCAAAAGATAATCATTCAGGCAGACCCCGTGCGTACGGGCCGCCGCGTCATGCACGATTCTGACCTTTCCTGGCTTAGATGGATTAATTACTGGGAAATGTGGTAAGTACCACTTGCGTCCGGTAGATGGCGTTAGAGGCGCTAGCTCCGCATACCCATTTTCTATCAGCGACTTCATCTGCTTTGAATATTCTTGTTTCAGAGTTTGGTCTTTGAATAAGCGGTTTTCAGTACCTTGTAGTCGACTGAGCGCTGACGCGTAATTATCTGGAAAATATCTAACTTCGTTTTTCCATAGTAAGCCCGTCTCATAACCGCCTTCAGAGAGCGCGCGCGTAGTTTCCTTTAATATCTTGAGCGCTCTCGTCTCCGGGTCTGCTTGCGGGCGCCGTGGCTGCACTCCCAACGACTCTAGGCTAAAATATTCTTGTACGAGCTTTTCAATAGACTCGTCTATACTTACATGATTGCAGCGTTCTTTGATCTGTGAAACGGCATGCAATTTGGCCGGACTGCAAGTTTGACCATGCAAGACCCAGCCAAGTGGCGTGCGCGACGCCACCGGTTGACCTTTCATACCTACTCGCACCTCCGAGGCGAGTAAGAGAGCCCAGTTGTCCTGGCCTATCAGGACGGTCGGGACGCCTTTTTCATATGAAAGCTGTTCGACTATAGAGGTAAGATGATCAAAGCCAACTAGACTATCTGAAGGTATCGACTGGCTCGATAATTCAAGCCTATCGATAGTTCTGGCTTCGATGTCTACGCCTTCGGTCGCATACTTGCCCTGTATTTTCACCTTCACTCGGCGTGAGTTTGCAGCGTCAATGCGCGCGCCCGCTACGGCCTCGATGTAAAATGGTTCATTTGGCCCTTCTGCGCCTATCCGCTGCGCAACGTCGGTCGTGAGTAATGTTATCGTGGATCCATCATCTAACAAAGCAAATGAGTCTATCTTACCGTTAGGTCCCGATAACGTTACTGGCAATACTTTAAGCAAAGCGCGGTTGTGTGCACGTGGCGTGTCGGCGTTGGTGACAATGGCGCGCGGCGCAGTGTCAGCGCACGGCGCGGCGTCGGCGCGCGACGCTACGTGCTCGGTGCACGCGACGCGAGGGCGTTCATCGGCATCGTGTGCGGCGCGCGACGCTCGCCCACTGTCGCTGTGAAGTAGCCCATGATGATAATGCTCACAACCTTGCACTTCACACTGCTTACTTTTGCATCTGTGATTCCAAGTCCGTCGTTTTAAGCACCTGAAACATAATTTATTATTACGCGCCTTTTCCCATCTTTCAGTTACCGACATTCTTTTAAAATTGGTACATATGACTGGGCTGCTACAGTTGCCATGACATATTACGCATGGCGTTTTGACAGGCTCCGCATTCATTTTAAATGTCCTGTGTGCCGGTCGTTGTGGACGTTCTCGTGTGTTTTCCACTACCTCTGCAGTGGCGTGGCGTGCATTGAGGTCGGCCTCTCTATCGAGAAATCGTCCTAGCACTACTAAACCCGGCTCTGAATTACCCGCAGCCATCTCATAGTCATACCACCGACTCCTAAGCGTAACTGACAACTTATCTGAAATTGCAGATATCATTTCCGGGCTATGTAAAAATTCAGTTCTTTTCAGTGCTTGCACGGTAGTAATGACATTCGTGACCTTAGAGGCAAACATACATATATCTCTAGGATTATCTGATAGTTTAGGTAATTGACGTAATTTATTTAGCTCATAAGTTATTATTGCGTTCGGTCGCCCAAACCGGGATTCTAACTTTCGCATGATTTCAACGGAAGAGGATCCTAGAAACAGGCATTTCACCGCTTCCATCGCGGCCCCTTTTAGGCATTTTCTAAGGCGAGCTAAATTACCTGCCTCTGTGTGGGCTGACGCGGACTCATCAAATGCCGCTTTGAAATGCAGCCATTCGCCCGAATGGCCACTAAAAATAGGTAAATCAAGACCATACCTGTTAAAGACGGGTTTACCCCGCGCTACCTCTAACAATGCTTCAGTTAGTTCTTTCAACACGTGCCCGGCGTCGTCGCGCCGCGGTGAGGTCGGTGGCGCGCCGTGAGGCGTCGCCGTCCGTGTGTCAGCGCGCGAAGCGGTAAGTGGCGCGGGTTGCGGCTGTGGCGGTGAGTAGATATCGCCGCGGTGCTCGCAGAGCGGGTCCGCTTTTTCGTCTGCAGACAGCGGGCCCGCGTCGTCCGGCTGAAAATCCGTTGTCGCGGTCGATCTATTGTCTAAGTCTTCATCAGCCGATTCCGCTTCCAACAACGCTAGCCTAGCGGCGGCGAGTTCCAATCTCGCTCGGGCCAACGCCTTTCTGTTGGTTTTCGTCTTGTGTGGTGGTTGTTGGTGTGGAGGCGTCGTCGCACCAGGGCTGCAATGCGGCCGGGTTTGGTCCGACTCTGTGGCGGAATCGATGGGCCCCACTGTTGGTCCCACCGCTGTCGTCGACTCCGCTGAGACGGGCTCGTTCCCCTCCGCAGCCGCTGAGTGTACCTCTACCATACCGCGTGTCTTCACCATGTCGGTACTGCACTAACCACACTATCACTCGCGTAAGGACAGCTACTGAAGCAATGCTTGCAATCCGGCTCGAAGGACCAGTGTTGAGGACAGCGGACTAGATCCAGTAATAAAACACCAAGTGTATAACTACTAGATCGACTTTAATTGTCATTAACACAATTACTTACATAATATTACATAGGATGTTAGCAAGCATGGCTTCAGTAGAGTTACCGTGTCCTAACACAATCGCAGCTAAAACAAGACTACTTGTAAGAACGTGAAAGTGGGCGGAAACATCTACGCCAAAAAGGGAACTTCCGGCTTCTAGAATGATCGTACAACTTTCTAGAACATGATAGTGCGCACCCCAGCGTCGAATAGTGGTCAACTAAGGGTTTTCTATACATTCTAGCGCTAGCTCCACCTAGCGTCCACTAGCTAAACACGATCAATACAATCCCTTAAAGTGCCTCCACTATCAGGCGCTAGAGTGCGCTACTCTCTTCAGGCTTTGTATATCAGTCACAGAAATGTTCACAAAAATAAAACTTTTTTTTTGCAAAAAAAATATTATTATTATAACTTTCGTGAGACACATTCATATTTATGATTATTTACGGTTTACTCACGTCACAAGATACCGTGCGACTGTGGCCTGAGTTATATAGGGGAAACTCGCCGCAATATCGCAACCAGACTTAATGAACACATACGGAGTATGAAGAGTATGGACAGCACTAGGTCGGCGGTGGCTGAACACGTCTGTAACTCGGGTACGGCTCACTTCATGCGTTTTGATAAGGCTTCCGTACTAGCGAAGGAGAAATATTTCGTGCCGCGAAAAGTACGTGAAGCTATCGAAATAAGCCGTCATCCGAATTTCAATAGAGACGGCGGTTGGACACTGCCACCTGCCTGGAGACCAGCTCTGAAGTCTACGTCATATAAAAGTGAGTTAAGTCTGGAGGGCGACACAGTAAGCGCGGTATGTACCGGCACTCAGTATAACAACAACACGTACACGACAAGTGACGAAGATGCACGAGCAATACCGACACAGAGCGCGCCCCTCTCGTCGCGGGCGCAACGCTACGCGGCGCGGTGCAGCGCTAGTTCGACTCGCGACCTCGCCGCGTGATCAGCTCATGACTAAGGACTCCGATTGGGTCCGAAACTAGTCGGGCAATCCCGAAAAATACACGTGAGTAAACCGTAAATAATCATAAATAAAAAAAATATTTCTTATTTTTTTACCGAATCCTTATTAGGTGGTTTAGATACGATCGGTAACAAAGCCGCATGAAAAAATAATAATTTTATTTTTTTATTTTTAATCTAGCTAAATCCCGTGCAGGGCCTGTCTACATCAGTAAATGAAATGTATTTATTTGCCAGAATATAGGTACTTACATAATAACAGGGTAGAACAATTTTGGTCTCACTATATTCGACTTATCAGTCGTGCAAATATTTGTAGTACATGCATCATTCATGCACGAAATTAAATCATATCATTGGTCATACACATCATAATCATAATAAAATTTACAGTCTTGCTTCGTTAATATTAATTAGGCACATTACATTATTAAATATATTAAACTAGTTTATTGGATTTTATCCCACAGTTGAGACAGTCCATCAATTTATTGACTGATATACGATATTGATTACATTAGATAGATGATACTGATTACCATTTATAAATAATGTCAATAATTATAATTTTAAATACTTAAGTGTTGGTAAAATTATATAGTTATACATCATGTCTGTTTAAAATTTAAATAATCATCTATTGAATAAAAACATCTGTCACAAAGCCAATTGTTTAAAGTTCTATTAAATTCTAGGTTATTCATTTTTCTTGTTTTTTCCGGTAGTTTATTATAAATGTTCACCGCCATGGTATAGCAGTTTCTGTTACATAACTTTAATCTGCTTCGAGGTACTACCAGAGGTTTTTGAACTATTTTCCTTTTAAATTGGGCCTTATCATCCTGTTCAAAAAGTGATAGGTGGTTTCTCACAAATTTACACATTTCAAAAACGTATAGGGATGGAAGTGTAAGTAAACGTTTATCGGTGAATATTTGTCGGCACGAATCAGTCCACTTGAGACCATAAATTGATCTAATGCATTTTTTTTGGGCTATAAAGGCTCTCTGGGCGTCTGTAGAGTTTCCCCATATGATTATCCCATATCTCAATACTGAACATACATGACTGTGGTATACCATTAATGCTGTTTCTTTATTAGTTATCCTTTTTATTTTACGAAGTGCGTAAACGAATTTGTGAATTTTTTTACACACCAGATCTACATGAGATTTCCAGTTACAATAAGTGTCAATATTTATTCCTAGAAATTTTATTTCATTTACTTCTTCAATGATGTTATTATTATATTTTATTGGCAAGTTTATTGTGTCTTTTTTATTTCTTTTGTTATTATATGTCAAGAATCTCATAAATTTAGTTTTATCGGTATTTATTTCTAAATTATTTACAATTAACCAGTCATGTATACCCTTTAGAGCTTCATTGGTGACGTTTATCGCCTGATCAATAGTAGCTTCTTTAGTTAAAACAGTGGTATCATCTGCGAATAATACAATGTACTGCTCAGTTGATTCTGGCAAATCGTTTATATATGCTAAAAACAAAATCGGCGCTAGCACAGTCCCTTGTGGTACGCCATAGTGATTCGTTAAGTATGGGGACCTATATGTTACCTGAGTGTTAGTCTCTGGATGCATTTTCACAATCTCTGTACACTGTTTTCGACCCTTTAAATAACTTTCAAACCATTTGTAGGCAGGGCCTCTTATACCGTACTGTTCTAATTTATTTAATAATTTATCATGGCATACCATATCGAAAGCTTTGGTCATATCTAGAAATATAGCTATAGGAATTTCTTTTTTGTCTACTGAACTGAGAATTTCTGTTATTAATTTAAAACATGCCAATGTAGTAGATTTATTTTTAGTAGTAGATCATGTGGTTTTAAGGAATTACACGAATTCGTTAACAGCCTGTATGTTGCGCTAATAATACAACCTTTTTACAACAATACAATAAGTACATATTATACACATCTTTATCGAAAATAAGTCAAATTATTACTTATTTAAAAATAAATTTGACAAATTAATCTTTAACGGAAGCCATCATAATAATTATCGTCAATAATAAATACAATTTCCTGTTTTCGTCTACAAAAAATACATTTTAAACCATAAGTAATAATAACAAACTACTTTTTAATTTCAATAAACTATTTTGTACCATTCTACAACAAGATTATAACAAAACCAATCAAAACAAATATCAATATTTTCAAAACTTTTTCAAAACATTAATTCAAAACAGAATCTCATTTTCACTGCATTTTCATTTATCAATTAATAGCATCACCCGCCTTGGATTTAGCCAACTCATTTGGCATCACCCGCCTGGGATCCTGCTTTATCAACATGGCATCACCCGCCTTGGATTTAGCCATATCATGGCATCACCCGCCTTGGTTCCAGCCCTATAACAATTGCTTCGTCATGTTAAAGTTTCAGCTTTCCCCAGGCGAAGCCTTTGGCCAACCCCGGTTGGCCAAACCGGGCGGTGCCAAAGATCAACCCTGGTTGCATCTCACCACAAACTCTAATACGACTTGCAATGTATTTTCCTACACGAATAAATACAGATGCCGTATTTATTTTCCACGAATAAATACAGATACCATCATATTTATTTTATACGAATAAACACAGATATCATCTCATTTATTTTACACGAATAAATACAGATAACATCTCTTTTATTTTACATGAATAAGCAAAGATATCATTTATTATTTATTTTACACGAATAAATAACCTCTCTTATTATATTTCCTTCATCAAACTTCTTTCACACATAATAAAATGGTTGTGACTCACCGGATTTATCACATTTTTTTCGTTCTCACACTTCTCACCATTGTAATATCAATCTAATAATCAAGTTTTTGTCAGTCCGTCTACAGGGGATTTTTACAAAGCAAATAATTTACATGTGGGTATACAATCATAATGTGGACTGGTTTTTTCTTGTTCCACTTCTGATGTAAAAGACACAACAATATAATCGTTCAGGGGTGATTCTATCATTACAGTTTTAGCTAATATCGGTATGTCAGGATTGCGAGCAAGGTAAACACAGTAAATAAAACCAACATAGACTCTCCACCACTGAGAGTACTTCTATTTGGGTTAATATTAGTAACATTAACTAGATCACAGTATATTACTTTACACAATTATTACAAGATCATAAAATAAGGACAAGCTAATCAGATATAAACGGTCAGACTTCTTCAGCTGTTCAACACGGAATGCTCTCGCTTCGTCGAATGACCACCGCCTTTATAACCTCGGGTGGGCCGATCCATATCGACGACTACCCTCTTTTGTCAACATTGCCCAGTGCTACCCGCTACCGATAACAGTATCGATGGATAAGCCTAGTAACGTAAATTCAGATGCTACTTCTATTACTTGGTTTTTGTAGGTTAGATTAATGTTTAATGGGGTTTTTTGGTGGGGGTGGAAGGACATTATTTTAGTTTTTGAGAAATTTATTTCAAGGTTGTGGTTGTTCAGCCAAGCAACTGTGTTGTCTAGTGCAGCAGTGAGTTTACTATTGAGATTTGTGTTATTCTCGCATGAAGTTAAGAGTGATATGTCATCGGCAAACAAGACGCAGTGTTCATCTATGATTTTGGGGAGATCATTAATGTAAATTAAAAACAGAAGACAGCCGATCACACTGCCTTGGGGGATGGATGCATTGATTATTTTTCTATTTGATCTAATTATTTCTATTTCTTTCGTGGAGTTGTTGAAGAATTCTATTTCTACTTGATGTTCTCTGTTATTCAGATAGGATGTGAACCATTTCTGTCGGACTGTAGCCGTGCCGCAGCGTTGCGGCTGTCGAACTGCTAACGGGTGATTGTGTTTTTTCATGAAGTTTACGCGGCCTGAGAGCAGTGCGTCGTCCGTACCGCGCATGCACGGCAGCAGGTCGGGCTTCACACTGCTTTCTCGTCGCGACAACTTTATGTAAAAACACAACCACGTGTTTGCAGCTCGACAGCCACACCGCTGCGGCACGACTGCAGCTCGACGGCAACCATCCAATTTGAAAGCGGCCTTAGACCTACGCAGACAAAGGAATAAAAAAAACATACAATTTTAACGATTAAAACTTAACAATAATTTATTAAACACAAAATTCGATTTAATTTACATGAACAACATTCAATCTTCGAGCGTGAAGTACGGCAGTACGTTGAGAGGCGCGGGGTAGTCGCGCAGCCACACGGGGCCCTGCACGAGGTCGCCGGTGTTGCCGTCGCGCCAGTTGCCGCGAGGAAGGTAGATGTCACGCTGGACTGCGCCTTCTTGCACCACTGGAGCAGCTAAGATTTTCTCACCGAGAAGGAATTCTGGAAGAAATAACATCACGTCTGTACTCCTCGAAGAGTTGAGCAGAGGTGTATAGTACACTCTCATTTCACTTGTAACAGGGGGAGAGCCTATTGCCATCAGCAGGGTACAAATCCAGACTCCGGGCTGCTAATGTGAAAAACCCAATTGGTATGTCTATACCAGTGCGCTTTCATGTTCATCTTGCGCTTTCAACTTTCAATTCCTCTTGCGTCAAGCGCATGCAATATTGATTGCCATACGACGCATGCAGCTTATCGTGTACAGCGGTGCGCCTCGTTCAGTCGTCAGTCGACATACAATAGACGGATTAGCGAGCTGTGTGCGCTAGGGGCATGCGCTGACCTAGAACTTGTATTAAGGCATGGCAAGTCGTTGCTCTAAGATTAGTAGTGACAGCCGTGGTAATTTAAGTTAAGTAATAGGTAATTAGTAAACGAATGTCTTACCATCATCAATAGCGAGGGCATCTTCATCATGAGGGTCGAGCCACCAGATGGGCGGGTTGACGGGCGTGCCGTGAGCAACGGACGCCTCCATGGCTGCCACGATCGCGTCGGCGTACTGGGCGTGCAAGTCTGTGAAGTGACGGCTAATCTCTACCGCCTGGAAACAAAAACTCGTAATTAATATAGTAGAAAATATCGCATTACCTAATTTGAAGACGTCCAAAATATTAGGTTAGGTGCTAATGAAAAAATATATTTCATTACACTTTTTGGAATAGGCATATAGTTAGTGTGGGGTAGGCAGAGTAATGAATAAATAAAATTCGTTCTTGCTGTACTCACGATTATAATGTTTGATTGAGTAAGTCCACACACAACACAATTTATAGAAGGAGAAAATGTCACAGAGATATAGGCACATAAACAGTCACAATAGTTACGGCACAATACACAAAACAGTTGTTGATATTGCCGTAATAAATTAGCGAACAAGGTGTCACAATAACAATTAGCACAGCGGCGCGTCGCGATAGCTAATTACCACTGAAGGTCGCAACAAGGTGAACGACCGAGCGCTTCATGCGCTCCCACCTGCGACGATCGGGCTACGTCACTGTTACGTAGCTATCACGCGCGGGTCCAGTGCACTTCACCGGTGACGCGACATCATCCGACATAATATCGTATTAAACAATATTTAATGCCGTATGTATGTGAATGTGTTTTAATAATGTAAATCATATAATACATCAATATAATTATTATAATATAAGTTAATGTATATAAATATGGTAAATAATGTATTTGTGTTTATGTATAAGTGTGTTGTAAATAGTGTACATAATAATTGTATAAATAGTATAAATTAATAATGTATATAAATAAACTATATGGTAGGTATGTACCCTACACTACCCCCCTCCAGAGACCGTCAAGGGCGATAAAAATCTGGGAATCTAACGCGACGACCAGAACGAGTGGTATACTCAGTGATGTCGCCTGATGGAGTATCTACATTCGGGTCAGCTTTGTCAGCCAATATGTAGGCTGGTTTTAGGCGGTCTATTGAGACCGTGACCTCTTTACCCTTAAATAAAATTTTGAATATTTTGTCCCCCCTGTCTACAACTTTGTGTGGGCCTGTGTAGGCTGGTTGCAGTGATCCACGTAACGCGTCTTCGCGAAGGAACACGTGATCCGTGGTCATCAGATCCTTGAAAACAAAAATGCTGTTTTTGTTGTGACGGGAGGCTGGAGTTGGCTGAAGTTTATGTGCGAACGAGCGGATACGCGCAGAAAAATCGCAGATGTCAGTCGTTCCGCTATCGCCGGGATTAAAAAATTCACCCGGGAGTCTAAGTGGTTCGCCATAAACCAGTTCGGCAGAAGATGCTTGAAGATCCTGTTTAAAGGTGCTTCTTATGCCAAGCAGTACCCATGGCAAAGACTCTGTCCATTTGTCATTGGCATGACACATGATGGACGCCTTGAGTTGCCTGTGGAACCGCTCAACCATACCGTTGCACGCCGGATGGTACGCCGTTGTCCGTTTGTGCTGAAAATTAGCTATATTGGACAATTGTTCAAACAGAGCCGACTCGAACTGACGGCCTCTGTCCGTAACAATGTCAGTAGGACAGCCAAACCGGGCGATCCATCCGGACAGCAGGGCTTTAGCTACTGTCTCGGCAGTAATGTCGACAATAGGTACGACCTCTGGCCACCTGGTAAATCGGTCGACTGCCGTCAGACAATACCTAAAGCCTTGAGATACCGGTAGCGGGCCCACAAGGTCAATATGGATGGTAGTGAACCTGGCGCGCGGAAGGTTATAAGAACCTAAAGGCGCGGAAACATGACGGCTCACTTTTGCCCGCTGGCATTGTAAACAAGCTCTTGCCCACTCCCTGCAGTCCTTCCTGACGCCTGGCCAAACAAAACGCTCTGCGATTAATTTAGCAGTGGCTGAGACGCCAGGATGACTGAGAGAATGTATGCAGTCGAAAACTTGTTTACGCAGCATTTTGGGCACAAATGGCCTGGGAGACTCTGTACTGACGTCGCAGTACACAGGAGTACGCTCCCCAGCGACTTGTACTTTCTCCAGGACGAGTGAAGATCCTTCCTGGAGCAATTTTCTCAACTCTGGATCGGAGGCTTGTGAATCCGCCAGAGTGTCGAGACTGACCGGCACTTGCAATTCCTCCACACGAGATAAGGGGTCGGCTACGACATTGTCTTTGCCGGAAATGTGCCTTATGTCGGTGGTGAATTGAGCAATAAAATCCAAGTGCCGGAACTGTCTTGGCGAACAGTTCTTTTTTCGCTCGTGGAACGCGAAAACGATAGGCTTATGGTCCGTGTAGACAACAAAATGTCTAGCCTCCAGCATGTGGCGAAAATATTTGATGGCCTCGTAAATGGCAAGCAATTCCCTGTCATAGGGAGAATACTTTACTTGCGACGGGCTGAGCTTTCGTGAAAAGAAAGCCAATGGCTGCCAACCATCATCGCTATGCTGCTGTAACACCGCGCCGATTGCAGTATCCGACGCATCACTAACAAGTGCGAGTTTGGCATTGCAATCGGGGTGAGCTAATAAGGCAGCGTTAGCTAGGCTCTCCTTGCAGTCCTCGAAAGCTTGTAAAGTATCCTCCGCAAGACATATAGGATGCGAGCCCTTTACGTTGCCAATCAAAAGGTTGTGAAGTGGCGCCTGGATTTGAGCTGCGTGGGGCATAAATCGCCTATAAAAATTGATCATGCCCAAAAATCGGCGCAACTGACGGACGTCTTTTGGCTGGGGAAACTTCTTGATGGCGTCGACTTTAGTGTCAAGTGGTTTGGTGCCCTTTTCGGAGATAAGGTAACCTAAGAAAGTTACTTCCGGGACACCGAAAACACACTTGGACGTGTTGATTAAAACGCCGAACTCCTTCATCCTGCCAAAAAGAATACGAAGGTGGTCTTCGTGCTCTGCTTCTGTCCTGGAGAAGAGTAAAAAATCGTCCAAATAGCAGTAGCAGAAATCCAACCCTCGCGTCATCTCGTCCACAAAACGTTGGAACGTCTGACCTGCATTCCTAAGTCCGAAGGTCATGTACGGGAATTCGTACAGGCCAAACGGTGTGGTGATTGCCGTCTTCGGGATGTCATCTGGGCTAACCGGAATCTGGTTATAGGCCTTGACGAGGTCGATTGTGCTGAACACTCTGCATCCAGTAATGCTGTGAGCAAAATCATGGATGTGCCTAATCGGGTACCTATCAGGAACGGTTCGCGCGTTGAGCGTACGGTAATCACCGCAAGGACGCCAGCCGTTGTCCTTCTTGGGAGCAAGATGGAGAGCAGATGACCAAGGACTTTCCGAAGGTCTGGCAGTACCGTTGGACAACATCAGCTGGAACTCCTGCTGAGCAATTTTTAATTTATCTGGCGCTAGACGCCGAAATGGAGAAGAAACTGGAGGGCCTGGGGTCGTGCGGATGTGGTGTACGGTGTTGTGTGGTGTAGTGCGTAGTGTACCGGCAGGTCGAGTGATGTCGGGAAAACTATCTAAGATTTTGTGGTACCTTGAATCACCAGTACTTATCTTTACAGAATATATAGATGAATCTGAGTGATTCAAGGCCATGGAAAAAACATTAGTACTGCTGTCGATCAATCGTTGATTACGACAATCGACGATGAGAGAGTAAAAACATAAAAAATCTACACCGATAATAGGTTTCGTCACATCAGCGACCACAAAACGCCACTTAAAGTCCCTACGAAGACCGAGGTCTAGATTGAGATCTAGGAACCCGTACGTCTGAATAGGCGTACCATTCGCGGCCATCAGTTCGTAGTTTGTTAACGCACGACGATCACTTAGCAGACGACGAGGGTAGACGCAGAGGTCGCTTCCAGTATCGACCCGGAACTGCGTCTTCGTGCTTCGGTCTGCAACGAATAGGCGACCAGTTGAGGTGGGGCAATCGTCAGTCGCCATTACCGACCGCCCGCGGCGTTTCCCTTCTTATAATCACAGGGCTTCACGCAACGGTTGGCCTTGTCCCCGAAGTTCATATGGTACCAACACTGCGGTTGCCGTCTGTAGTTCGAGTTTGAGCGAGATGAAGATCGGTGGCCTGAGTTGCGACGCTGGTCTTGGCGAGAGCTCCGTGATCGATTTTGCGATCGGCTATCTCGCAGCTGCGTAGTCAGGTCCTTCATGGCACTCTTGAGCTCCGCGATTTCGGCCGCCATCTCACTCATGGAGGGCCCTGATGCCGATGTTGAAGCGGCGGCGACGTGCATAGCCGGAGTCACGATGTCCTGTACGCGATCAGCCAGCTCAGCCAATGCCTCCAAGGAACTATGTGGCTGTGATGCCAGGAGAGGCTGTATGCTGCTGGGGAGTCGGCTACTCCAAATCGTGCGCACGAAGTCTTCGGGCACGCTTGGTCCTGCTAACCCCTGCAGATGGCGAAGAAACTGCGATGGTTTCCGGTCTCCAAGCTCCTCATGCATCAGGAGCTGCTTCACCTTCTTCTCCTGGGACGCTGAGAGGCGTTTCACCAATTCCGTTTTCAGCTTGAGGTACCGGTTGGTGCTTGGAGGGGACATGATGACGTCCTTCACCTCTTTTGAAAATTGGGGTTCCAGGTGCCCAACCACATAATTGAATTTTGTGACGTCATTCGTCACGCCTGCGTTAGCAAATTGTGCCTCTATTTGAGCGAACCAGACATCCGGCTCTTCTGGCCAAAATGGTGGTAATTTTATTGACACGCGAAAAATCTCGTGTGCCGGATCAATGGAAACGCGCTTCGCGCGCTGCACTCTGCGTGTCACGTGTTCCGCCGGCTGCGATGAGGCGGTGTGCTCGGAATCACTGTTACTCATTTTAAAGTGTTCTTCTCGGGGTCACCAATATAGTTAGTGTGGGGTAGGCAGAGTAATGAATAAATAAAATTCGTTCTTGCTGTACTCACGATTATAATGTTTGATTGAGTAAGTCCACACACAACACAATTTATAGAAGGAGAAAATGTCACAGAGATATAGGCACATAAACAGTCACAATAGTTACGGCACAATACACAAAACAGTTGTTGATATTGCCGTAATAAATTAGCGAACAAGGTGTCACAATAACAATTAGCACAGCGGCGCGTCGCGATAGCTAATTACCACTGAAGGTCGCAACAAGGTGAACGACCGAGCGCTTCATGCGCTCCCACCTGCGACGATCGGGCTACGTCACTGTTACGTAGCTATCACGCGCGGGTCCAGTGCACTTCACCGGTGACGCGACATCATCCGACATAATATCGTATTAAACAATATTTAATGCCGTATGTATGTGAATGTGTTTTAATAATGTAAATCATATAATACATCAATATAATTATTATAATATAAGTTAATGTATATAAATATGGTAAATAATGTATTTGTGTTTATGTATAAGTGTGTTGTAAATAGTGTACATAATAATTGTATAAATAGTATAAATTAATAATGTATATAAATAAACTATATGGTAGGTATGTACCCTACAGGCATGTTGACAGCATCAATAAATTGCAAATCTAATTAGTTTGCCAGTTAGAGTTTTGAAAAATAATGGACACGTATTTTTTCTTTTGTTAAATCTATGAATATTTGGAAAGATAAAACGCATCAAAACTCGAGAGTGGGGGCTTGTGACGTCAGAAGCAAGTAAAAATTGTACTTGCTTGTGACGTTTTTCCTAATTTTAAAAGTATCTTCGTCAATTTTGGTTTACGTAACAAAAGAAAAAATACGGGTCAAATATTTTTTGATAATCTAACTGACGGACTAATTAGATTTTTTCAGTCAAATACCCTATTATTGATATCCAGGGGCTCATTTGATGTAACAACTCTGCAAGTCTGCACTCCATACTTTCGTAAATAAAATCAAATGAATAGTTCCAAAATCTGAAGTGCAGACTTGCAGAGCAAGACATAACATCACGCCTGTATTCCCCGAAGGGTTGAGCAGAGGTGTATAGAACATCCACATTTCGTCGTTATGTTTAAGTCCCATGTAATAGAGGGCGAGCCTATTGCCATTAATTGGCACAAATCCAGCCTCCGGGCTGCTACTGAGAAATTCGAACGAAAAAACCCAATAACACTTTGCCCCACCTGGGGAACGAATCCAGGACCTTACGCTCAGCTGTCGCACTTACAACCACTGGAACAACGAGACAGTCAGCAACTTGCAGAGTATTTTCATCAAATGGGTCCCAGGACCAACTGTTTGGTTGCTACTATCAATGGAACCAATAGATCATTTTGAAATCCCTATAGAGAATACCTTAGTACAGACAATTTAAAGCGAAATTATCAAAGAACGTACCTCATCATCATGATCCCAAGGCACGAAGGAATACTGAAGTGTTGGCATGAACACGTTAGCCTGAAGCCACCTGATAAACAGCTCCTTGCTCGGTTTCTCGTTGTATCCATTGCCTCCAATCATGTCAGGCAAGACCAGGGTGTAACCGTTGAGGTTCATGGCGAGAAGAGTAGTGATCAAAGTCGCCAAGCCGTTGTTGTAGTCCCAGAGGGTGTCCTTGTCAACCATACGGATGAATACGGGCAGGTCTTGTGTCCTGGAGATTGAAGTTGACTTGAATAGGGCGGAACGAATAGAATGTAGGAGAGGCTAGACAAAGATACAAATCGTAAAAGATAGAGCTGGTTTTTTCCATCATTTAAGAACCTTTTCGTCAGGATTACAGAACGGTGAAGCTGCATTAACAATATGAATCTTCTATGATGTTATAAAAATATAGATTCGGGTCTACTCGCGTAAAAAACTTGAGGCATCTTACCTTACTACCGAAAATACCTTTTTTATCCCGAGGTTTCGGGCGAATTACACCGGCCGTGGTCACGGGTAGACTGAAGTGGCGGAGCAGTTGTTATCTTCGTGAAGCAAGGATGTTTTCATCTACCCTCACTCGATCTTGATTTTTTATAAAAATATCGTCGGTACTTCGACACACCATACTAAAGACGTCTTTAAACTCGCCTAAACCGTCCCGTCGACGATAACTCTTGCTGATGACCGGACTCCATGATGTTGATAGTTTATATCCATCTTCCCGATTGAAATTCTTGTACTTCTTAATTTCAATCGCTTCACGTACGATTCTGGGATAATAGTGACGATCGGTGGAGAGGATTTTTGGACAGTGTAATACTATCCAGTGGTTAGAACCGGACTCCAGAAGATGCTCGGCTATTGCGGACTGGCAGTTCTTGATAATAATGATTTCGGCTGGTGTAATTCGGCAGAAATCTCGGAATAAAAAAGGTATTTTGTGCCTCAAGTTTTTTACGCGAGTAGACCCGAATCTATATTTTTATAATGTGCTCAAATCGCGAAAGTTTAAAAAAATTCTTCGATATTGTTCTGTTCTTACCTCATTCCAGATCTGACTTCGATCATGGGTCCGAACTCAGCGACGGTACGCACGTAAGCCTGCACGATGTGGCCGGGGTGGAGGTCGATGTCTAGACCGTTCTGAACTGGGATCTGGTTGAAAAAAATTCAGTTGGAGAAGGTAAAAGATTCGTATTTCTACAGACTGGTATTACCTGTGTATGGCAAACATTTCTCGTATTATTATGAAAATTAATAAGGAAGAGTCTGTTATTATTTTTAACTTGCTTCTCGCCTCCTAGGCCTACAAATGAATACCGTTTCTAGTCGATTGTGACTTCAATTACCATTATCTACCTACCACCTCACAAAATTTATTTTATTTTAATATTATTAGTTGTAGATAAATATTTAACGTATTTAAAGTATGAAAATGGAGTTATCGCAAGTCAAAATACTATCATCTACTTTATGTAAACAAAAACATCATAATGACCGTAAACAATAACTTGAGCAAAAAGACTCACCTGAGGAGACCAGCTAGACTCTCCAGCATCAAACTTGACAGTGTCAATATCATAAGTCTCGATGACGTTGCGGACTCTGTCGGAGAACCAAGAAGCTGCAGCGGGGTTGGTGAAGTCGATGTAGCCGGGGACGGAGCCATTGTTGTTCCACCAGGTCGAGTCGGGGCTGCCTTCCTCGTTGAGAACCAGGTAGCTGTGTGGACGATATGATGTTAGTCAATTGTTAGAAGAGGAAAAGTGGCATCAAAAATTTCAAACTCAAACAATAGCTATTAGAATATTTTGCTGGATGTAACTCGTATGCTCACGGCAACTGTCAGAATTTGGTAACAATTAAGCAAGCAATTACGTAAGTATTTGTATTAACTCACCCATTTCCGAGAGCCTCAGAGTACCAAGGTTCACAGTCCTTATTAATGAACGGATGCACCCAAATGGCGACCCTGAAGCCAAGACCCTTAATATCCTGGACCAACTGCTTCAAGTCAGGCAGCTTCCTTTCATCAACTAACAGGGAACCGTAGCAGACTTCCCAAAGATCATCAATTTCGAACTGAGCGTTAGGGAAACCACTGTCCTTGATCTCATTGGCGAAAGCCCAGAGGAGATCTTGATCAATTTCTCTTGAATACCTCGCCCAGGTAGACCAAATAGGGTACTGGATCATTCTGTAGTCAGGGATGCCAGAAGGCTTGCCAAGGTAGGTGTCGACGGCATGCTGGTGAGCGATTTTGGGGTTCTCGAAAAACCAGATGTCGTATTTAAGAATGTTGTGTGTACGTCTTGTGGAGTAGGGGTCAGCAACCTCGGCAATGAGGCAGAGGTGGTTGTCTCTGACATTGTGGTAGTCAACGAAGAGTGGAACTTCGGCAGCCACGTAGATGTAGTCCCCGGCGGAGTTGAGCCAGTAGCGCTCGCTAACGGCGGCGTTGTCTGCTTCCTTGGATACGATGGAGTATTTTTCGAGTTTGGTCTTCTGGATAGGCCAATGCTGTTCCTTCTGTTCGGGTCCAGCAAACCATTGGTAACCACCTGACAGAAGAGAACTATTATTAGTTACTTGAACATATAGGCACAGTTTGACACTCTATGTTGTTACTGTAAAAGCCTATTTGCAAAACTTTATCATAATATGTACCTAGTATTTCATTTTGTTTTTATTTAGTTGCTAGAGCATACAATTTTATCTACTTAGATAAATACGTTATAGATGCTCGATTCTCTATCTTATTCTCAGATAAATAGGAACAAGTGCAAGATAAAATTTACGTGTTACGAAATATTCAATCCGTTGTGGATTGTGGAGATGTGCGAAAATTATGCCGGCCCGATAATACATAGGTAGGTACGACACAATTAAAAAGTTGTTTGGCTGGAGACCCTTCAGGTCTCGCCAATAACTGCCCGGTTACGTATAAACCGTCCCCTAGGACGACCTACTGCAGTCCAATAAAAAAAAAAAAAAAAAAAAAAAAAAAAAAGTTGCATTGGCAAACTTCGTAAAACCGATCACTTCTGAACCGAGTACGACTTCAAGACCAAGAATAGGCAGTAAAAAAAATTTTATACTCTGACTCTATTCCCCTTATTACAAAAGATGGTTTAAACTAAGACTAAGGTAAACCCAGGTTTAAAATATACCCATCACTTTCTAACATAATATAACAAAAAGAGACGGGGCTATTTTAAAACCTAGGTTTTTCTTAGACCATCTTTTGTAATAAGGGGGTATAAGTCTAAGTGGCGCAAAAACGAGCGTTCGTTCCAGTAGCTGTTCGATCATCGATTCGTACGTCGATATAACTTCTTAGTTGTGTCGTACTGTACCTCAGTTTAATATAATTTTGAAACGAAATGTTTACGAAAAATCTTACAATTGCAGTTACGTAAATTCTCCTTCAACCTGCGTCTACTAAAGTTAAGCTCCTTACCAAAATCAATGCAGTCCTCGAACACTCTGTCGCTGGGCCCGTCCCAGGTGACGGTGATCCTCAAGCCACCCCTTTCGATGTCCCTGGAAAATTCCAGGTTGAAGTTCACGCTACTGTCCCGAGCTGCACCGTTGCGTCCGATGTTAGCCAGGTACTTGATGCCGTCAGCTGTTCGTCATATAAGTAGGAAAATTAGGACAGAAAAAGGTAAAAATGATGACAAATATAATTATTATCGACAGCGCAACGATGTCGATGTTAATGCTCAATAAAAAAATTGTTCTTGTAATGAAAAAAAAAATATAATAGAGACAGAACAGTACAGCGCCTCCAGGCGCGGCGTTTAATTCTAGCGCGAATTTTTGTCACGTGATTCGCCGCTAGAGGCGCTGCCTAAATTTTCATAATCTTTTGGCGTGACACAACTACAGTAGTAATCGAAAACAAATTATTAAAATAAGAAAAAAAAACGAAAAAAAAACATTGTGTTTAATTTTTCGGGGACCGTGCCCTTACTGAAGTGGCCACTGTTTCAGGACTGTTGGCAACAAGCACAATGGTTTTTTTTTTTACCTTTTACATATACAAGGTTAGTCGGAAAGGGGGTACTAATCCGAAGCCCACTTATAGTATCGCTGATGACTGTTTGAAAGAAGTGTTAAAATTTCAAAATTCGATATTCTTTTTTCCAAATAAAATGATTTTTATTTTAGTTTTTTCAAAAATTCTTCATGCCTGCTTTAGTTACAAATTCAGAAAATGGTGCTTATTATTCATGACCCTAAATACTCGTATGACGTAAAATGTAAACACAGCTGATCATAACTGGAGATAGATGGATTTTAGAGATTTTTTTTGAGATTTTTGAACAACTGTTTCTCTTAAACTATTGAGTTTTGGGAAAAGTTGTAGAACAAAAGTTATTCATTATTATGTGTACTTTATCACCCTTTCGGATTAGTACCTCCTTTCTGACTAACCTTGTATATTTGATGCTTTCTAGTTTCACTTACCCCCGTTGCTCATCAGGTTCAAGCTGCCGTCGAAATTCTCGTCGACATGGAAGTCGCGAGCTTCTGGTGCCTTAGGCACGGCGCATAGCGCCACTGTCACTCCTGTAGGCAAACAAACATGATTAATAAGTATAAAATACATTATGGATTGGATCCAGGACCCCAATTCTCCTAAAATAAATCTTGATAAATCACAACCGAACCAATGCCGAACCGTTCATTCAGACAGTTCTCAATTTCAAAAGCTGTCGAATGGTTTGACACAAAAAACAAAATCAATCATTTTGAAAGTTTTCGAAAACAAAAACTGACTGACGGTTGTGGTTCGATTGCGTTTGGCAACAATTTATTTTAGGAGAATTGGGCCCCTGTACCCCAAGTGTGAGTTGGGTAGTTTAATACACGTTTCAATAACGATTAGTTTACCATGATAAGCAGAGATCGGAATAGGTAGAGTATATTTACCTAAACTTCGAGGAAGGAAGTAACATAGAGTGGATAATACCTCCTCTAAAATACCGGAATAATTATAATGACGTTTTAATCCCGGGATTTAAAAGTCAAGAATTATTTATTGGACTTTATTTATAATTAGAAATCATTGATTTGAAAAATCATATAACATTTTTTAGAGTTCCTTATTACGTAAAATGTAAAACAATGTTGTAACAATGTGTAAAACAAAGCTCTTTAATTTAATACTTTTAGTACGGAACCCTAAGAAATGTGTTTACATTTAAGGTCATATTTGGTGTCACGGATCAGAAGCTCCATTTTCTGAATTCGTAACTAAAGTAGGGACGAAGAGTTTTTAAAAATACTAAAATAAAAATAATTTTGAAGAAAAATTAAAATTATCTAATTTTGTAATTTTAACACCCGCTTTGAAACAGTGATCAGTGATACTTTAAGTGGACTTTAGTGGACCGCGGATTAGTACCTACCCCCTTTCCGACTAACCTTGTAGGTATATAACAAACCAATTATTTATGAAATTGTATTGAAAATGGCGGTTGTTCTCGTTCTCTGTGAACCTGTAGCGTTGTAAATGCAAATCAACAGTCTCTCACAGTCGGAAATAGATATCTCGCACGGTTGCTAAAGGTACTACAAGACTTGCCGGGGTTGCGGTGTCAGTAGCTGCGAATCCCGCGACCCTGGCCACAGGTGAGGAGAAGGAACACCGTGGGTTTTTAGCCGGTAGAATCCGGCACGACCCTTCGCCTTCACCAGGCGGAAGGTATCCATAAGGATTTACCACGATTACAAAAAAAAAGGTATCTACAAAACTAGGTCTATTCATGGTTCATCAGTTCATCACAGCTGGGGGCCTACTCCCTAAGTCTGTCAACGAAGTTAGTCCCCCGGCCGAAAGTATCCGGAAACGTAGGAGTGAACAAAACAAGTGTCAATTTCAACTTTTCGGACGGGCAAATACACATCAGTAGTTGGGACAACTGTCAAATCGTGTTGTTATTCATTCTTAGTTCGGGCCCGAAATAATCGTATGTCCGTAGATGATAGGGAGTAGGAAACGCTCGTAACTAAGGCCGAAACCACGAACTTCGTGCTTTGGGAGTAGACCTCCTAACTCTGAGCTTCGTTGGGGTCGGCTTTTTCTGTCGCATAGAACATAAGAAGAGATTCTGTCGCGATAAAAAATTGGTTTGTAATCTGGTATGTTTTTAGAGCGGAGGCATCTAATCTGCTCTATAAGGTCTTATCATAGTCATCTGTCAATCAAAATAGAGAGAATACTTCTTTTCAATGTCAATCTTATCTCAATACCACTTACATCTTTTTTACTTTTGCTTGAAGATGGTGGACATAAGGTTTGTTTTACAATAACTGGATGAATATTTTTGAAATATCTTTAAAAAAAAACACTAATCTCCTGGTTAACATTACCTACAGTATTTTTGCCAATGGTATTGTTTGAGTTTTCATTGTCATAATTGTAGTTATAAACATCTGCATTATGGAATCCAGTCCCGCATCAAAATTGCGATCCCGCAAATCCCGCAAAACCTGCGGGATTTGCGGGATTGAGATTTTTTAAATGTTCTTTGTTTTGAGTAGGTACCTAGTTATTTTAAATTAAAATGAAATAAAGACAAGTAAATTTTAATTTTTATAATCATTATTAAGTAGAGTTATTACTTATTACTAATCAACAATTGAACTAAATGATGCTTTAGAGGTAAAAATAATCAGCTTCTTTTAAGAAATGATATAACACAATTTTTCAACCTTTCATCTTTTAGATTTGTATTGACAATTGAACATATTTATTGGTTTTTTGGTTTTAGAGGCATAAAAAATCAGCTTATTTTAATAAATACATTTTTTAGCTGTAATATAAACACTGAAAACTAAAGTATTTTCCATACAAATGCTATAAAAAAGTCAAGCACGAGTTCCATGGGAAAGTTGTTAAATCACTTATTAATGAGGCTGTGCTGGGTCTTAAAAATAATCAGAACGTCGTCTGAACTCATATATATTTTTTTTCAATCCCGCAAACGTGCGGGATCCCGCATGAGTAATCCCGCATTTCAGATCCCGTAAAAAAGGTGCGGGTTTGGATTCCCTAATCTGCATTCTTAACTATGGGATGATGCACTTGTGTGTGTCTGTCTGTAAATGTGTGCTGTACGTGTTTTCCGCGTCCCCCGCCAAAATTGGCAGAATAAAATGTTTGGGAATTTGTGCGTTGCTCCCTCCTTAAGTATATGCTTTATGGTTACATCAGTCCACCTTAAAATCCGTTAAATTTGAAATCGGGAATGATTTAATAAGAAAGGAACAAACAAACTGTACCCATACAAAACAAAACTGTACAACTGTTTTGTTGTTTGTACTGTTTTAGTTTCAACTTATAGGTACAGGTGGAACGGTACAGTCTGATAGTAACGATTTCTTCTAACGTGTGTAACAGGCATAAAGTTTAAGCCCGTGTACCGTTTTTCCTGTCACGCCCACGAAAGAAATCGCAACAGGAGCGGTCCGAAAGCAAATTACTGGAAAACCGCTCATTTCCGCCTTTATAACACGGTTTTTCGAAAACAACATATAAAATATCCTACCTGCCAAGAGCAGAAGTACCTTCATCGTGATAAATAGGACTGACGAATATCTTACAAAGTACAATATATTTATTTGTCCTATCGAGATTTATCTGCACGGATCGAGATAGTTTCATGTCAGATAAACGGTGAGATCAAATCCCCTACGGTGTACCGTGAGGCTTAGAAATATGTGGCGTCAAGTGTTATACCTACAGGATGGTAACGAATTCGTGTAAACCACATGATCTATTAATGGTATAGATTAAGCCCGCACGGGATTTAGATTTATTAAAAGTAAAAAAACTTTTTTTTCCAGTAATAAATTTTTTATGTGATAGAAAATTTCGATAACATGCATAAATAAATGAAGGCACGGCGACACAGCTGACGGGCACGACTAGCGCGATATCGCTCTACGCAGTCAGTTAACTCGGGACGCTAAAATTACTCAGATAAAGAATAACAGGGCACAATTTTTGAAAAAAAAAGTTGTTGATTTTGAAAAAAACCTGTGCGTTGTCAATCAGTGTCACCAGTAGATCACGCGGTTTCAAGGAATTACACAAATTCGTTTACACCCTGTATATAATAGGATGCTATTAAAATATTTATTTTTACCCAACTACAGCGATGCAAAAAGGAGGGTTATGATTTTGCCCGGTACCTATGTATGTGGGTATGTACGTATGTTTCTGTTCCCTCTTAACTTCCAAACTACTTATTAAATCATGATTTGACAAAAAAATATGAAAGATGTTCAGAGGATAGTCATGGTCCGTGGTCGTAACATGCCACTTTGCCCTAAAGCTTATGATCGCTTACTACTGTTACAATGTATTGTTTTTTTAGGGTAGGTGGCATCCCGAGAAGGCGGCGCGTAATGTTCCGTGCGCGCCTCTCAGGAGGACGTGGGGCAAGGCCCCACAGAAGAAGAGGTCCGCCAGGGACTGGCGGATCGAGGCCTGCCGGGGTTGCGGTGCATGCAGCTGCGAATCCTGCGACCCCAGCCAAGGGTCAGGAGAAGGAACACCGTGGGTTTTTAGCTGGTAAGAGTCCGGCATAACTCTTCGCCATCCCCGGACGAAGGGTATCCATGAGGATTTTCCCACGATAAAAAAAAAAGAGTAGGTGGCATACGACCACGGACCACGGCTATCTTCTGAACATCACTATAAATATGTAACGTTACATTTAACGAGTAAGTCGTTTATTTAATAGACGATAAATATGTATAGAATAGTTTGCACATAGCAATTTCAGATGATAATAATTTCTTTTTTCATACTTTTCAGAGCGTGATTTTTCAGTAGTTGGGTTTGACACAGTGACCGATAACTTTGGGTTCAGAAACAATACTTATAAAGCCTACCGATAAATTGTACCGAGCTTAATTTTTGTTTACGTGTCTGTAAATGCAAACAAAATACAGATAAATAGGTAGTTCATTAAAAATACTATCTCATCATCATTCAGCCGAAAGACGTCCACTGGGAGGGGGGGGGGGGGGTGCCATAATCGCCACGCCTGGCAGGCGGGTTTGTGATCGCAGTACCTACCTACCTACGGTTGTTAAAGTACTCAGAGAACGCTGCGGCCTACTCTCTAGTGAACGCTTAGTCGCCTTTTACGACACCCATGGGAAGCGATGGAGTACCTAGTGCTATTATTTACGTCCGTAATAAGAGGGAACATAAAAAAAAATGGTGACTGAACGGAAGCTCGCCGAGATTGTAGGTATCCCTACACAGTCTGAATACTCGTAGCCGCTAGTGGTGAAATTCGGCGGCCAATCACGGTCCCAAGGACATGCCTACACCAAGCCTACACTCTTTCATCCTAAGATGAGTCCTGACAGCTCAATCATTTCGTATATTGTAGCCGTAAGGAGACTGACATCGAAAAAACGTAAACGACATCTTCAAAAACTGTAAAATAGCTACATTATCCATGGTTTGTTTTTTAAAAATACTTGTTATTCTTTGTATGGTAACGTTTTGTACAGAAACGTCAGGACAGTGCAAAAGGGTTTATAGTCCAAGAAATCTGAAAATCTGGCAGCTGTCAAAACGTTGGTATTTCTTAGATTTGGTGAATGTAGTAAAAAAAATAACGTTGTTGAACGTACCGTAATAAAACAACCTGTATAATATTTTGTTTTATTTATTTGATATTATTTATTATAAAGATTACTAGGTATTGTTGTTGAGCACTTTTGAAGACAAGAAGCGCGATTGTCATCCACAAACTCTTATCGTGGATATGATAAGATACAAAATGAAAGATCACTCAAGTAGGTATGTACGTGAGTATTTTGTTTGTAATATTTATGTAATTCATCTTATTTTTATCACTAGATTTTTTTAGCTCAGGAAAAAGGGCTCCAACTTTTTATTCTGTCTGCCCTTATCCCAATCTTCTATCACATTTCATGAATCTTCCACTTCCAAGTAAGTATATCGGCTGTCCCATTTCAAAAGCTAGTAAGGGACACTTTTTACAAAAACCGTTATCTATACATATAAAAGGAGAAGCTGACTGACTGACTGACTGATCTATCAACGCACAGCCTAAACCGCTGGCGTTAGAAACTTGAAATTTTTACAGTAGGTTCCTTTTGTAACGTAGGCATCCACTAACAAGGTATTTTTCGAAATTCAACCCTTAAGGGGGTGAAATAGGGTATTTAAGTTTGTATGTAAGTCCGTCATTTCTGAAGTAAGAAGCATGAAATTAAATACTAAGCTTTCTGGTTAGAAATAAATGTACAGGTGTCTCAGCGTTTTTCGAAATTCAACCCTTAAGGGGGTGAAATAAGTGTTGAAAGTTTGTAAATTTCACGCAAGCGAAGCTGCGGGCAAAAGCTAGTAGGTAATGCATAATCTTGCTAACCTAGAAAGTCACTACCAAATACAAAAACACCAGCGTTGAAAACTAACACAATATGCAGATATATTTAAGTGTCGATACCTAGTAAGTGCCATCCACGGCCTCTGATCATTTTAAAACCTAGTAAGTCACTTTAACCCCATAGTTTTACCGTTTTACCTACATAAATACTTTTCACAGGCTGACCGATTTAACGTTTATGCGCTCTCCTGTAAAATGTCGTTTTAAACTCTCAATCACCGTAATTATAGACACAATAGATAAGACAATTAAGTGTCGTCCTGGGACGACGGGCGGTACGCAACCGGTTAAACCCTTACTAGGTTTTGAAATGGGACAGCCGATATCGGTACGGGCGTTATGCCTCATTTACACAGGGTAATTAACTGACTCCAAACTCAAGACAAGTCAGTGCTGACCCGACAGGTACTTACCTAGTGTAAATTGATTGCGACAGCACTGTACTGACTCCAAATCAATTTACACATCAATTTACAATAGGTAAGTATAAGTATCGAGTCAGCACTGGCTTGTCTCGAGTTTGGAGTCAGTTACTTATCCTGTGTAAATGAGGCCACGGGCACTGGACTGGAGAGACCACCGAAATAGCTAAACATACAAGGTTAGTCGGAAAAGGGGTACTAATCCGCAGGCCACCACTGATGACGGTATTAAAGCAAATATAAAATTTCAAAATTCGATAATTTTTATTTCCATGTAAAATAATATTTATTTTGGTTTTTTCAAAAATTCTTCGTCCCTACTTTAGTTATGAATTCAGAAAATGAAGCTTCTAATTCGTGACCCCAAATATGACCTAAAATATTAATACAGATGATGATGGGTCGTGGGGTCCGAGTGCCCGACTTCTAATAGAGAGGTTGCAAGGCGGCTGGTCGACGCTTCCCGTGACCCGAAGGCTGGTCTCTACTTTGGCCAAAGGATTAGCATTGCCATACAACGTGGCAATGCTGCCAGCCTTCTGGGCACGTTACCAGTGGACAGCGATGCGGAGGAATATTTCGATGCCGTATTTTAGTTTATAGTTTTATTAGGATATATTTTTCGTTATTTGTATATTTTTGTTTGTAATTATGTAAATGTGTGTAAATAACTTTGTAATCTCTTGAAATAAATACAGATGATCGTAGCTGAGGATAGACATACCTATTTTAGCTATTTTTTTTGTAATTTTTGAACAGCTATTTCTCTTAAACTATTAAGTTTTGGGGAAAGTGGTAGAACAAAAGTTACTCATTATTATTGGTACTTTAACACCCTTTCGGTTTAGTACCCCCTTTCTGACTAACCTTGTATAGGTAAGTACTCTGTTTTGCTTCGGCTCAATTTCAGGCCAACCAAAAGGGTTCTAACTACAAAACAACTTCTGACAACTGATTCAACATTATCATTCATCATTGATAGTTTTTTTCCACCCCCAGAGCAAGTTAGCGATTGCTCAGACGCCAGGCCAAGCTACCCGAAACTAAAATTTTCCCATTAGGTAACCTTGAACCTAATGCTTTTGCGATAAAGATGAAAATCTATTAAAGAAATTTGACAGATTGTAAGTAAGTAGCTTTATGTGGTGGCGTCTATACCACGCAAGGCTGAGTATCGGCTTCCCGGCTTCTGTGCCCTAGTCTGTACCAATCGCAGTGATTTGCATCCTAAAGCGCCAAATCCACTGGCAAGTTCTATTGCGCAAGATTTTGCACTCCATTGCTCGCTTAGTACGTAAAACTTGCAGAAGTTGACATACTGCGGGTGTGGTCCACAGCTTGTAAGTCGGTTAGGTACAACAAAACTTGCCTTTAAGTCCGTCACATACGTAGCTATAGCATAATTAATAGAATAAAAAGACATAATTGCGATATATCGTTGGTGCGCTTGCCAAAACCCTTAACCCTACAAATTTATTGCCCTAATGTGGAGGTTATCGCCATGCGGACGATGTTGTGTCTTAACGAAAACACGTTGAATCGTGTTGCTTCAAAAGGAAGCACTATTTAGAATTACGCCAAGGGACAAAGTGACAAAGAGCGGGAGGAGATTGCAATGGTCAAGCTACACAATTGTAAATAGAGTTAATTAAGTATTTCGAGAGAGAAGGGACCGGACGCGTCCCCCAAATGCCATGAAGCAAAAACAAAGAACATCATGGAAACCGGTCCAGAAAAAAATTCGCTATGCCACATATTTATTTTTCGAATAGACAGGCCATACCTATAAAAATCTCGAAATGTATTGATTTAACATGGTAACTACATACCCTAAGCTATTATTCGATATGGAAAAACAATTATTTAATATAGCCTGGAAGATGTTATAATACAAACTGACGATTTACTCCTAATGCATTTTTTTGTCTGTTTTTTCGATAATAAACAAGTTTAGTTTTAGTTTATACTAAACCTAAAACTAGTTTGTTCAGAATCACTATGAGAATCGATTGACATAGTTTTTACACCACGTTATATTTTTCCTTTTCGTGTAAACGAATTCGTGTAATTCCTTCAAACCACAGGATCCAATAATGGATCAAATTCAAAATCATGTGACCAGTTGACGTATAATCCACCACGGTACGGCCAGCTGACTTTTTTTTATCTTCGAATAATTGCGTTAACTATCATTTAACAAAATTTCAGTCCGGAGGAAATGACTGAAAACATTTTTTTTTTTTACGTGATTGACGGGCTGCCGCTGCCCAACCCACTCACGGAGCGGCAGCTGACGTTCACCATGCTGCATAATACAACTCTCTGAAGCATTCCACGAGTTATCGCTTGAGAGGAAATGACTGACAAAATAAACTATCTGGCTCATGTACTAACAACAAAATTAAACATAGCCATAATTTGCGTGCACATGTCTGAATTTTAACTGTTTTTAGGGTTCCGTACCCAAAGGGTAAAACGGGACCCTATTACTAAGGCTCCGCTGTCCGTCTGGCCGTCTGTCCGTCTGTCACCAGGCTGTATCTCATGAACCGTGATAGTTAGACAGTTGAAATTTTCACAGAAGATGTATTTCTGTTGCCGCTATAACAAAAAAATACTAAAATACAGAATAAAATAAATATTTAAGGGGGCTCCCATACAAAAAACGTGATTTTTTTCCCTTTTTTATAGATAATGGTACGGAACCCTTTGTGCGCGAGACCGACTCGCACTTGGCCGGTTTTTTACTTCTTGTTAGCGTTGTACGGCCATAAAATGTGACACGTGGATGAAAAATACAAAAAAGTATGGGTAATTATTTTGAGATTAATGAAATACCTAACATTAAAAAATCTCAAAATAAAAACAAAATATTATGCTAGCGTTTGAAATGCTGATTAGGCTGAGCGACAGAAATGGTGCCTAATCCTCGTTAATCGATCCAGAACGATTTTTAAATGTTTTTTTATAAATTACCTAATTAATATTTGCTTAAGGAACTAAAGAGCCGCAGCTTCACATACAAAGAGCCGCATGTACCTCGCGAGCCGCAGATTGCCGACCCCTGCACTAGGGTTTCCGATGTTTGACTGTGATCAATTTTATGAATCAATTCGAATAGTGGACTCTGAGGTTGATCCAGTAATAAAATCGTTGACATAAGATCGATTTGCTGAAAACCGACTTTTTTCTGAAAATTTTATGACGTGATAAAAGTTATCTGTTTACATCAATAAGCTGGTAAACAAGAAAACTGAGTCGGTACTAAAATGTATTTAAAAAAAGATTGTTTAATACTAATAAGAAAAAGAAAAGTCATAAGACTTTTGCGAAAAACCAATCGATTAAGTCGCTCTCGGCGCAAAGATTGCGAACAAAACTTTTTTTAAGTACCTACATTTCATTGATTTCATATTAAAAAGTTTTTTTTTTTTTTTATTGTTTCCAAAATATTTTCTCATTTTAAAATATAATTAAACAAATGTCTATATTACTCTTGATTATGATCTAGTGAGGAACATCTGTGTCTGAACTAGATAAATTAAATCTGATAAAGATCGAAAAAAAAATGGATCTATAAAGATCGATCTTCGATTTGTTCGTCGATGAAAGTCGTTGAATCACCGTCATCGAAATCGAAGTGATCTTAAGATAGATGAGGCTGCCAAAAAATCGATTAATCAAATTGAAGATCGAGTTTCCAAGAATCGAAATTTGATGAAATCGAATCGAAATTGGAAGCCCTACGTTATGTTACATTGCATCTGTCATTTTGACAATTCGACAAAAAACAATAGCGAACTTGACCTTTTACAACAATGGCAGATCCAAGAATTCGTCAAATAAAAATTAAAACCGGCGTTGTGAAACGCATAGCTAAAGAGAAAATTGTGTATGAAAAGGAAGTAGAACAGCAGAAGACTAGAATACAGAAGATCAAAGACGAGGGCCAGGACGAACATAACATTCGCAAACAGGAAGAAGTACTGCAGGAGTCGCTTATGATGGTCCCTGACTGCCAAAGACGGTGAGTTAGACATTTAAAATACTATTTACATCTACAAATCATCATAAATTGGTGTATAAACGACTTTCCCAGCGTAGTTTCGTAGGATTTTCAGTGTAAAGTAACAGATGTTCAAGAGGTTAGGTTCGGTAAGGCGCGGACCGCGGCATCTGTTCTTTGTTTCCTGTTGTAGTCATTGAGGCATGATGAGTCATGTTCAGGGTCTATTGAACGTTTAAGTATTTCATCAAAAAGGTTTTACATGAAGGTAGGAGTAATTTAGAAACTACTTGTGGATAGGTGTACCTGGTATTGAGAGAATGGTTGGCTCTAATAAATACTTTCGTTGTCAATCTGTATGCCAAACATTTTGATTATTGATGGAAGTATATTAGGTATTATTAGACACTGTGTGAAATAGATAAATCAGCAATATTGCTGCTTGTCTACAATGAAATGGGCGTTTGTGTATGTGAGATTTGTCTGCAAACACACTCACGATACAAGAGAAATCTTAGTGTGGGGCAATGTTTTTAAAAAAACAAATAAAATATATAATAATACAAAAATACAACCTTATTTTTACTTTATACGAAAACCGAGACACCCCTACAAGATTTTCATCAGAACTGCCTGAATATGTGTTTTTTTTTAGTAAATCTGCAAGTTACACCGTAGTTTATGTCGCGTTAAGTTCCCTAAAAAAGTGTGAAATGCCTGAGATGTGCTATATAGGGGTTGTCTAATACATGGAAACTGACCGAGAGGACCGTCTCAAGCCTGTGTGGCCTGGTGTCTATTCCCGTCAACTGTTATGGGTAGAAAACTACTGAAACAAAATTGAAATATATGAAAAAAAAAGTGGTGTAAAAAATATGTCAATTGATTCTCCTAGTGATTCTGAACAAACTAGTTTCAGGTTTAGTATATTTATACTAAAACTAAGCTTGTATATTGCAAACATTGGTACTTACAGGCTTTTTCATTTGTTTCTCTCACCATCTTTGGCAACGATAAGGTTAAGCGCATATGGAGGTGCTGACCGCACAGGTTAATACAGTTTAGTCACAGTGCCCAAATGTATGGATTGTAAAACTGACTGAGCTGTGTTGCCTGCACGGCCTGCTCCCCTGTAATACAGTTAGGCTTAGTAGTTAGCAATTTTAAATTGCTCATAACTGGGGCACAGAATAGAAAATATTCCCTAAACTAAACATAAAACTAACTAGGGCATTTCATTAACTATTTCTTTAGATTTTCCACAATTGCCTATGTTATTTGTGCAATGTAATAAAAAACATTAAATCTACATGAAATATTATCAGCTACCCTATCATTTGCAACAAAATATAAAAGTATTTTATCCTTTCTTATGGTCTTTTGTTTCAGACTAGTAAAAGCATTCAGTGATCTCAAGAATACCTTAGAAACTGAACAGGACCTCAAAGAGAACCAGGACTACATAGCAGCAGAACAAGTACTCCGGGACGCAGAGAGCCAGCTCCCTGAAGCCGCAGCTGTATAATAAAAACACATTTTTTTCGAATAATTTTATAATTACAACAATCATGTCGTATAACCCTAATTTTTATAATAATTTTCGCGGAAGTAACGCTACATTCCACAGTTTGCCATCAAATTATGTACCACCCCCACCACAGCCTCCGGCATTCTACATTCCACCTATAACCCCTGCATCTAAGAGAGAAGAAGCAGATCAAGAGTTTCTGAAAACCTTTGAGTACAAAATACCTGTCCGAGAACTCAAACAGGTTAACGTTAAGCCTCTCTCAATATCAGAAGTTCGTGAAGAAATTCGTAAAATGGTTCTTGTTCTCAACAACTTAAAAGCTAAAGAAAAAATCCTAACAGAAAACATAAGTACATTATCAGAAGAAGAATGGAGTTCTAACATGAAGCAAGTTGAAGAAAATAAAGTATTAATAAATAAAACGCTGTCTCTTGTCAGCGGCCCGTACTTAGACATGCTACGGAAGCTTCTAGCAAAAAGATCAGCAAAGAGGTTGCGTTTGAAAAGAGTCCACATGGAAAGGAAAAGGGAAAATGAAGATAGAATTAAAGAGTTGAAAGAGAGATCTAGAAAGATAGATGAGAATTTGCAGAAAATACAAGATGATATTAATAAAGCGAAACAGGTAAATATGATCCAATTTAATTTTCTGTTTCTTTTTTTTGTTCTACTTGTAGTTGTTCCTTGGAACCGTTTCTAGTAACCAGGCACTTATTGGCGAAACCTGAAGGGTGTCCAGCCAACGGGGGTGAAATAAAACACTTAATCTAAGTTTACTACTTATACTACACTAACATCATGACTCCTAGCAACAGCAGCACTAAGGGAGAAGCCACACGATGCGGTGCGGCTCCGGCGCGGCGCTTGAGCGGTGCCGCTGCGGCATTTTCCAAGGTTATAGCACACGGTGCGGTGCGGCGCCGCACCGCACACTCGCCGGACCAATATGTGGGGGAGGGTATATGCGCCGGAGCGGCATCGCTCCGGCGTCGCAAACCGCAGATGTGTTAACGGAGACTTGCGACGCCGCGTACTACGTGTGCACGCTGATGCTTCAAAATGGTCGCCGTGCGGCGGCGCACCGCACCGCATCGTGTGGCTTCTCCCAGTTCTCCCTGTGTGTGACTCCAAGTAGGACTCGGACCTCGGCTTATGGTGTCGGTGGCGGGAGATTGGGAGGGAGACAGCTTGATGAGGGCTGAATTAGATACTAATATTGTTATTTCTTAACTGACAACATTTGATTCTCACTCTTAGAACTTCAATAACAATTAAATAAGAATATAATAGCCCTCTGTCGCCGGGCAAGCTAGTCGTAAGAGGCGATGAACCTGGTAACCACTGACTTAATACCAGAGGTGAAACATAGGTGTACAGACTCCTTGCAATAGGAGAACACCTCTGCGTACCCCTTCCGGAATTACAGACGTGCATGTATGTAAATAATTTGTCCAAGTAAGAACTTTGACAGATTGATGAGTGATTTAAGAATTTTGAAACCTTTGGTTTGAGTAATACTTTAATACAGCAGTTATTATGAGTTACTTATTATTAACTAAATCTTGAATATTCAACTCCAAAGCTTTTATTTTTATTACCAACAAGAGGACGTACTAGGGATAACTATTTTTGTTTTTTTAATTATTTTTTCTAATGAATTATTATTTTGGCACATCAGGTACCATTGTGGCTTTATTCGTTGGTGTCCTATGACACGTAGGTCTCCTCCAGCTCTCTTTCTCACTGACAAGACGCACACAACACTTTGAATATTATCTTTTAATAAATGTGACTAAATATCAATATTTAAACTCATCATATCACAGGAAGCTGAAGAAAAACTCCAAGCTGACATGGTGCTGAAAGAAGTTCTTCGCAAGAAGAGTGATGCAAAGAAATATCTAACTAAACTAGATGCTCTAATGAAGTTACGTAAAGCTAGACAGAACACAGCTATGGGCCGGGGCGAGACTGTCTCGGACAGCAAAGCAGCCGCTTTTAACTCTAATATTGGTAAGCATTCTAATTATGATTATGGCACTTGTCCCACCGCGAACGATGAGCGAGCAGCGAGTAGAGCTAGAAACGAGTTGGCGAGAAGCGAGTGTGTAGTTCCGATAGTTTTGTCGCTGGGCTATAAGCGAGTGTACGAGTGCGAAGGGCGATTACTCGCACCACTCGCAAATGACTGCTGGTTGGTCTCTCGGCGTGAGTTCTGAACGCCAAGCGAGCATCGCTGAGTAAGTATCGCTGAGCGAGTATTATCTTTGATAGCTCTTGTCGCTTAGCGACAAACTAGTGGAGCGAGTCCTCGCCGGCGTGTAAGCAGTCAGCGATCAACTATTAATATATGCATCTCTTTTGTTTACACGGAATGTATATCTATTGTACGTTTCTTGAGCGAGAAAATAGCCGATAGTTAGTCGCTTCCTCGCCGGCGGTGGGACAACTGCCTATAGGATACTGCATTATCGTGCCCAACCGTTGGTCCCGTTTGTCATATGAATGTCTATGAGGGTCATTACATGTAGTCAGAAGCCCGGAAGTCTGACAGCTGGCCATAAGATATTGGTAATTCGGTCTGATGACGCTCCGTTTAAAATTTGTTTTATATTCAGCCGTCCCCAGTTATAGTTTGGAAAAGGCTATAAAGAAGGAAGGTACTGCATAATACCAGCCTGAATATCCTCTCAAAAAACAAAAACCCAAGGATGTGAAGGTTGTCTCATTCCAGATTTTAAAATTATAAACTTAAAAAATAAAAAAGTATTGGTTGTGCGTGTACTACTTTTAATACTGTTAAGTCAAATTTAATGGGTATTTTTTTGTGAAAAATACATTAATAAGATGTGTTCCTTCTCGTCGTACACATTCTTTGAAGTGGACACTTATATTCGCTAACACGCGCTGCAATAAATAATTTACAATGGAGTTGTTTGTGGATAGTTGGATTTGAAGATAATCAGTTTAGCCATTTCAAGATCATCAGCTAACACAGTTAGTCTAGAAATCTAAACCAAAATAATGATGGAGTTGCCACAGGCCTTTTTTTTGTTTCAACTTTTCTTTATTTACAGAAAAACTAAAATCTCTGTGGGCACAAAAACTTACACTTTACGAGAAGGAGGAAGCTGAACTTCGTGCTCAACTCAAAGAAGACTCCGAACAACAGAACACGTTGAAGACCGAGATAGAGAAACAAGTCGCAGCCAACATAGACAAGTGGCGCGAAACTCTGTTCGGTGGACAACTGCCTCAGGTGGACTTTGGAGGCGATGTCGCGAGATTTGTTGTAGTCAGGTACTAATTTAAACGTTATTATTTGTTCATTAATGTCGGGTGTCAAAAGACACTTAACGATAACGAAAACCACATTATTAAAAAAAAAACTGCGGAATTCTTGGACTGTCTAATTATTTAAAATTAATGTTTAACCCCCGATGCAAATATGTGTGTATGTAGAGTGTAAGAAGAAGAATGGTGTGTGTTAGATAAGCCAAAAAATAATTTTCCCGGAACCGCGGAATTTTTCGATACAAAAGCGCGTTCCATATTAGCCAACATCTCAAGTTTAGGTGAATATGCATCCAAATATCCGATCTCTTGTTATAATACAATGTTTTTTCACTCTTTCTAGATCTCAATGGGACCGCTACATAAGCAGTGAAGGAACTCGTCTACCCATTGGTTGGGTCCCTCCATCGCCAAAAACTGATGACAAAATTGCTTGAATGCACTTTTTTTAAAACCAGTATTTGGTATACGAACATAATCTGATATTTATTTGCATTTTGTGTGTGTGGCCTTAACTGCAATGCTTTTTGTATGAATAAAAAATGCATTTACTATAAACTTTGTTTCAATTAATTTAACCGAATGGGCAAATGACGATTAGACATGGGTAGCTCGTCGTGAGCGAGTGATAGAAAAGAGCTAGCTCTATTCGGTTGACGTCGCTCTCGCTCACTCACTCGCTAAATAGCTCAGTCAGATTCACTCGCTCAGTAGAACATAAGCAATTTTAAAAAAATCTAAAAAAAGTAATTCAAAAGTCTATTCAAATTAGGCTGATAATCAGCACTTTTTGAAGGTCAAAATTTACAAAAGACAATCCCCCAAAACGCCCCGCCCTTCGAAGATAATTACTTCGAAGCGCGTGTGTCGTGAGTGAAATGAGCTAACAGTCGGTGTCTATGTCTGAGTCACTGAGATATAGGAAGAGCTAGTGAGTAACAAAGATTCAAAATTTCCAAAGAGCTATTGACTATTGAGCGAGCCGAGCCGTCTCCTTCGACGCGCGAGCGACGTGAGTCAAATGAGCTAGCAGTCGGCGTCTGAATCACTGAGCTATAAAAGAGCTAGTGAGCTAGAAGAGCGACATAGCTCTTTAGTACGAAAGAGCTCACTTATAAGAAAAAGAGCGATTAGCCCTTTTTCTTTTAAGTGAGCTATTTTGCCCATGTCTAATGACGATTCAGGTCAGACATATTACACAAATACCCCTACCTATCCTAAGTGGATGCTTTTCCACTGGAGTTGTGTTTCAAACCAGCCAATAGGATTGCTTTATTTTCAAACATGTATTGTGTCAACGTTAAGCCGGGTCCGTAGCGCCAATTTTTTAACAAAACATGTTATCAAAACAGCCAGTCCGCTGCGCCTTTAAGCCAGGTCCGCTGCGCCATGTAATTGTGTTTTTGTTAACAAAACCGTTAGGGCACGCTACTATTCGGTTAGCAAACAATGTTATTCTGTTTGTAAACACGAAAACACGGCGCAGTGGACCCGGCTTTAGTCCACATCCGTAGCGCACATCTCTGGTGGAAACGCAGCCTTAACCTAGTCTAAGGGCCGAGTCACACCGGAATGGCAGCGGCCGGCAGCGACGCGGCGAGCACTTTCAGTGTGAAATAATTTTAAACTTTATCTACATACTTATAGGCTCATTTACACGAGGATATTTTCTCGAAGCGAGACTCGTTCTTACTTTGTCTTTCTCAGCGTTGAAAACAGAGACAACATGAAACTCGATTCGAGAAACTATCCTTGTAAATCAGCCTTAAAAGATCAGTATCGCTTGAAAAGTTAGCGTGGCCGCCCGCGGTGACGCTCGCGGCCGCGCGTCTTATCGGTGGTTCTGCCAGCGACGACGCGAGGCCGCGCGCTCCTCACCCCCGCCGCAACACTGAGCGCACCATTTCTCTGTAGTCTAGCGTCGGGATACGTTGTTCTTCTTCCGCAATAAGTGCTATAATAACCAATTCCATTATGTTCACTCCAAACACACGAGTTTCCTTGCCGAATGTAGAAACTAAACTAGTCAAGAGGAGACTAGGTGCGTGGGTTCTGGAGGTCGCGCGAGGCCGCCGGCCGCTGCCATTCCGGTGTGATTCTGCCCTAAATCAAACAGGTCAACAAAATCTGCAGCTACGGCTTGTACTATTTATTCTGTGGCTACGCTTCCAGTTACTGGAACTTTAAGGGTCAAAATACATGTCAGATACTTGCCTCCGATAGTCTGATCAGACTATCTGAAGGCCTCCGCGTCATACATTTGTTTGGACACGAGAATCGTACGTGTATTTCATGAATCCGATCAGATCGTCGGATCCAGCTCCCGGAAGCAACTATCGGACGTGTATTTTGACCCTAAGAGTTAAAATTATACCTAGTTATAAATATTACGGACTGCCTCGTTAGTCTAGTGGTCGCAATCGCGACTGCTGAACGTGTGGTCCTGGGTTCGACCCTCTAGGTCGGGCAGTGTTATTGGGTTTTTTCCCGTGCAGATTTTCTCAGTAGCAGCCCGGATTCTGGATTTGTGGCTGGTTGATGGCAATAGTCTCTGCCCCTATTACATGGGACACAGCCCGACCCTTCGGGGAATACAGGCGTGATGTTATCTTATAAATAAGCCGTGGGTATCCTACTAATATTATAAACGTGAAAGTTTGTGTATTTGGAGGTTTGTTAATCAATCACGCCTACGAAGCGAGCTCGGGGATTTGGGGCACCCCGACACGGATAGGTTAGGTTCGAAGGATGCCGTAAGGTAGAATGTACAAGGAACTATTTCCCATATTTTTTATAACACCTTATCAATGTAAATAATTTCTGATTCTGATTCTGAAGGGGATGACGGGGGCTAAAGTGAGCGAGCGAACGAAGCCCCCGTCATCCCCTTCGTGTTAGGTTTCAGCTAAACGGATTTCGATGAAATTCGGAACATAGTGTTGAGTCATCTCACTCAACAGCACAGCCGACGCGCGCTACTAGAGGAACGGGGCGCGCACGACGGCTCAAAGGTCAACCCGTCAGCGACCGACTTCTAACTAGTCAGCTGCTACATGCGTTAACGTACAGCGTAACGCATGTAGCAGCTGACTCGTTAGAAGTCGGTCGCTGACGGGTTGAGCTTTGAGCCTTTGAGTGGGATGACTCAACATATTGGTAGACTAAGACCTGGATTAGGTCATAGGATACTTTTTATCCGGGTACATGAAGGAGTTCACCTGGGATGCGAGTGAAATCGCGGGCAAAAGCTAGTTGCTACAATAAAACACAATAATCAGCATACTCAAGTCTTTTACTCGTCACAATTTCCACTTTAATGGATTATTTAGTAAGAAATTATATGTAAAAACACACGGACATCCAGCCCTTTATTAATTACAGACTAATATTATGGATATCGCGTTAACTATCAAATTAGTATCGACTAATTATTCCATAGGACTTATGTCTTATGAGCCCACACTCACTGCATAGTAACAGTTGTCGCAGCATATTTTTGTCTCTTTTATCGTTAGCTTTGCGTCCCTTTCTAGCGTTTTGGCGTCACATCTCGCTCACGATATTTTTTCAATTTTCAAATTACATCTTGTGTATATGTGGGGCAGTGTGGGCCTCATAATAAGATATATTTACTATGGATAGTTTGTAACTATGCAACCGTGAAAACGGGACAGCTTAAACATTTATGAATACCTAACATCTTTTATTCAAAGTTTCAGCACTCTGAAATATTTTGTACAAAGTAAAGACTTTGACGACACATTTTATGAACATAGTTGTTCAGACTTAAAAACTAATTTACAATCACATAATGATAAATGAAAATAATATAAAAATGTTTTTAAATGAATAAAGTAGGTAATAGTACACACGGGTACACATCAAGCTATACAAAACCAGTTGATCTTGGCGTCGCTTTGTATAATCTTTTCGCACAAGTAACGGTCAGCTTATACTGGTTTTTTATAGCTTGAAGTCTAGCCGTGTGTAAAATTATAAAAACAAATCTAATTATGTACATTTTTGTCCTAAGCGGTCCCGTTTCGTCTACAACATTACTGAGGTAAATGCGGCATTGAATCGCGAACTTGACAATTTTATAATGTCGTAGTATTTGGAATATAGTTAAAAGGCATTACCAAGACCAAGTCGACCCTAAACCAAACCGCATCCGATTTTTTTTAAATAGCCAAGAACTTGAATATCTCTTAAGGTGCTCCCACACCAGTGTTAAAAATGTTTACAAACATTAGTTAACATTTTCTAAACAAACAAATAAAAAAATATCTGCAAAAATCTATTGCAACATTATCTAATAATCTTTATTAGACAAATTTGATTCATTATTATCTGATATTTTTATCTTTTCCTAACATTTGTTAGTGTTAGAAAATGTTTGTAAACATTTTTAACAGCAGTGTGGGAGCACCATTAAGCGCTATTCATTGAACACTCCCAAACTGAATTTCGACAAATCGTTCTACGACAAGATTTTACTTCGACTGTATGGAACTCCGACAATACGCTACTCTGACAATTGTGGGACTTCGACACCTAATTTGGGGCACCCCGACACGGATAGGTTAGGTTCGAAGGGGATGACGGGGGCTAGAGTGAGCGAGCAAAGCGAGCGAAAGAAGCCCCTGTCATCCCCTTCGTGTTATGCTGGCTTCTCACGGCGCGCGATATCACAAGTCGCGCCGCGCCGGGGATTTATACGAGCGAGCACGCGCCAACAGGCGAGCCCGCGCTACCCGTTCTCACGGGCGCGGCGCGGCACGCGTTGTCCCGCTGGCTACTCTGTCGACACCACAGTCCGAGACACGCAGCGCATCATGTCGCAAGAAGAAGAACGATCTCACCGAACTTGTTCACCCGCGCCACCACGCGCCACCCCGCGCGCGCTCGCGCCGCGCCTTTGAAGTACCGACTCCGAGCGGATCGGACGGGTTTGCACGCGCTAGCCCGCGCCTCCTCGAGCCATTACCTTCACACGGCGCGTAGGCGCGAGCTGGCCCGGCGCGACTTGTGATAACGCGCGCCGTGAGAAGCCAGCATTAGGTTACGTTAAACCCCAGTGTCGAAGTTCCATAATTTTATTGAAGTAAAACTTGTCATAGAACGATTTGTCGAAATTCAGTTTGGTAGTCTGTGATAAAATAAGAAACAGACGGACATACATAAGAGCTGTCAAACTTAACGATACAAATTTAGTCGACACGTCAGAACGTGTCGAATCGAACCGCACCTTTATCGGTTTACGGCCGAAACAATTAATCGACATCAATCTAAATTTTCTTGATTGATCTTAGAGGATTATTAGTAGAGTTGTAACGGATAGTGATTTGGCCGGATAACGGATAACCGGCGACTGCCAAAGCCGGATAGCCGGATATCCGGCTATAATATAGGTACAGATAATTATACATATAATTTGCCTTTAGTAGATTTCTAATATTGATTATAATTAGCTACCATTATGTGCTTACAGACCAAAAATGTACCTATATATTTTTTAAATAAACACGTTGGTTTTCGAAATTAATAGTAGGTATTATTTACATTTTATTACGAAAATAAGACCAAGTAAACGGCTAGCCGGATATCGGGCACAAGATAACAACCCGCCCGTGCGCCGGATAGTAAAAAAATGGCTGGATATCGGATAGTGGCCGGATATCCGTTGCAACTCTAATTTTATTATTCGTTTTTTGACAGAAATTCAATTGCAGTAAGGCCAGAAACTTCTAGAGACTTTAGATTGAGATCGGATATTGGTATTAACCGTTAATAACGTTAGACAAAGTATATTAAATCAACATTTGTTTATTTCTTGGCTATATAAAAAGTAATCGATTATTTTACATTAATATCTACCTTGAGAAGTGTAGATAAATAATGCCTAGCCATGATTACCGCGGCAAATTCGATAAATAATGAAACCGCGTAAATTTTGTGACGTTTATAATACCAATTGTAGATTTTGTGAAGCCATTTGCCGCGGTAAATCATTATCATTTAGGTGTAGCAGTGTCTTTCAATGCTCGTTCATTTTAATTATTATCAATTATATCTTCTGCGTACAGCTAAATGCATCGACGTAGAAACACATGGACTCTGGGTCAGCGCTCAAAAATGTCCAAATGTAGACTAAAACGAAAAAGACTAATTTACGCCAATGGTTGCAGTCGAATTTTCGTATGGTTGTAAGCTAAATTAGGCATGGTGATGACGACAGGCATAGGGTTATATAGGTCACAGCTCATTAGGGCCACCCGCCATCCGACCCGCATCGCCTCGCCTCGTGCAGTTAGTATTCTTCATATGAACTTGTGCGGATGTGTCTACATCAACTCCGTAGCGTCACCGGGTCGCCTCGTATACCGTCCACTCGCGGACGACGAGTTGACCACTCGGTGACAACTCGCTGCTCGCATGCTTGCCTTACGTTGCTGCGCATTGCCAACGCACAAGTCTCGAGTGAACCGCGCGCTACCATCTAGTGGACTCCTCCGACGACTCCTCTGGTTGACCACGCGACGTTTACTGGTGATAACGCGGCGTCCACCCGTGAACCACCTGCTGACAAGTGGACGCCGAGCGACGAGGCGATGCGGCGAGGGTGCCGGGTGGCTCTAATGAGCTGTGACCTTAATTAGTTTTGTTGGTATTTTTAAGATTATATAGCGGTGTGCCTTGGAGCTCTCTGGTGGTGTATGTAAACTCAGGACACTTTATTTGTGATTGTTGTAAAACCTTGCTCCATGTGTATCTACATCAATGGCTAAATGTAATCTTTTCTATTGCACTCTTGAACACGACAATTTTTACATGTCTAATAGTTTTGCACTTTCGTTATTATCATTATTGCTACGTATCTGCACAATTCCGAACACTTCTATGCGATAAACCATTTTATTATAAATACTATACTCGCCTAAGATTTTCCTCCCTAAAATTTTAATCAAGCATTTTACATATCGTTTATCTTATCGGCCGTTTACGTCCACTAGTGGACATAGCCCTCATATACTTCAATGGCCGGCCCTGAAGGAATTTTTATATACTTATTCAACATTGCCAATGTTTTCACCACAGGAAAATATACTTAAAAAAATAAATCTTGGTAGAATACCACCATCGAATAGTCCAGATGAAAATCGAGTGATTTTTTATTTCTAAATGAGTTGTATGATCACGCGGCATACATTGTAATTGGTAGATTCTTTCGGCGTCGTTTTTTACACAATATAATAAGCCTGTATTGTAGTAGAAAGAATATGGTGCCGCGGCTTTATACCCCCTCTTAGGGTCCAAATTCACGTTCGATAGTTGCTTCCGGGAGCCGGATCCGACTATCTGATCGGATTCATGAAATACACGTACGATTCTCGTGTCAGATTTTTTCTGTACGACGACGACGCCCGGACGATGCTTACGATTCTGACATCCGATCCGATAGTCTGATCGTACGTGTAATACATGTTCAAACAAATGTATAACTCGGAGGCCTTCAGATAGTCTGATCAGACTATCGGAACCGACTATCGGAAGCAAGTATCGGACGTGTATTTGGGCTCTTAACTTCGTGCCCCAGTATTGACAAATTATGACTTACTGCTGGAGCTATTAAGTCTGAATTAGTTTTCTGATATTCGGCCGGTAGCAGTCCCCTTGTGTGGCTAATGCCAACGTTTTACTAAGTCACATTTTAAATCGTGTGGGACGGGCCAGAATATAAATCTTCCTCACCGCATGCTGGGAATAGACGCTTATTGTAAGATTATACAAATCCTAGCACGCATAGTGGTAGGAGCTATACGGTCCGCCTGGGTAGCTACCACCTGAACAAGTGTTCTGTCGTAGGAGTGAGGCGTATTTATCGTAACAGATACATAAAACAGGTATGTTATGATAACAGACTGTAACTGTGACAAACAAACTGAAAAAGCAGTTCCTGTTCCACGTGCTAACAAAATCCCTTAAGTGACAGTCACAAGCTTTTCTCTATTCATGCTTATGACAGTTACCTTAGTTAGAATAAGATAAAACATGTTACTGTTACTCTGTGACACCCTGTTACAACCGTCACAAGCTCTTTCCTTTTCTCGCATAGGTTTAACACCTTAGTTAGAAAGAGAAGTCCTACTGTTACAGAAAACAGGTTAAACGTTGTTATCTGTGGTAACAGATAACACACAATAGTGTGTTCCCACATAGTATGAAATAACAGACTGTTATTTCGTAACAGGTTTTTGGAACTGCTATTTACGTGTCACAGGAACAGGCGTAACAGATACGTGATTTTACCTGTTACAACCCACTCCTATTCCGTCGTGTGTATGTGAGAACCAGAGGGGTATTCGGGAATCCGCCGTCTATGTCTCTGTTACTTGGATTCGTGTACTCCATCTTAGATCCTGTCTGCACCTACCGTCAAGTGCGACAAGGGTCAAACGCGACCAAAACAAATAATAATTTTAAACTTTTGACCGCCACGGACGTCAAAAAGTGGTGTTTTCGACGTGCCATGCCGTCGGAGGCATCGTGAGCACGTTTTTATCTGACGTCCTTAGGCGTCCGTAGCGGTCAAAGGGCTAAAAATATTGCCATTTTAACAATATTTTGTTCCAGGTTTTGCTACGGTGTTACTGCAACAATCTTTCATAATTGCCTTCTTGGCTAAAAGTGATGGGTGATGAGTTTTCGATGATGACGTAAGTTTTGCTAAGGTACTTATATTTATCGCCACAATCCTGCGTTATCTATTGCGTAAGTTATAATGCTGTGTTTAAAGTAATGAGTCTTTATTGTTTTGGTAAGGTTTTGTTTATTGCCATCGTTTTGCGGCATAATAGAACAAATTGCGTTCGCAGCAATCAGTGATGAGTTTTTCATGATCACGTAGTTGACAATATGTAGCAGTAATTCACATGACTGCCATATTTTGCTAAGGTACTACTGCCACAGTTCTGTGCAGTTGTTGATGACATCGCCAGTGATACTGCCCTTTTAGCAATATGTGATGACGTTTCCATGATCACCTGTTAGTTGACAATATGTAGCAGTAACTCATATGACTGCCACATTTTGCTAAGATAGTAATGTCAAAGTTCTGTGCAGTTGCCGACCATATCGCCAATTATAATATCCTTTTAGCATTAAGTGATATCTTTTATGATCACCTGCTAGTTGACAATATTTTGCAGTAATTCACATGACTGCCATATTTTGCTAAGGTACTGCCACAGTCCTGCGTAGTTGTAAATGATATCGTCAACTATAGTGCCCTTTAAGCAATAAGTGATGTCGTTTCCATGATTACCTGCTAGTTGACCATATATAGCAGTAATTCACATGACTGCCACATTTTGCTAAGGTACTGCCACAGTTCCGCGTAATTGCCGACGATATCGACAATGATACTGCCCTTTAATCAATCAACGATGAGGCTTCCATGATCACCTGCCAGTTGACAATATGTAGCAGTAACTCACATACCTGCCATATTTTGCTAAGGTACTACTGCAACAATCCTGCGTAGTTGTCGACGATATCGCCAACGATACTGCCCTTTAATCAATCAACGATGAGGCTTCCATGATCACCTGCTAGTTGACAATATGTTGCAGTAATTCACATGACTGCCATATTTTACTAAGGTACTAATGTCAAAGTTCTGTGCAGTTGCCGACCACATCGCCAATTATAATATCCTTTTAGCATTAAGTGATGAGTCTGTTATGTTCACCTGCTAGTTGACAATATGTTGCAGTAATTCACATGACTGCCATATTTTACTAAGGTACTAATGTCAGATTCCTGCGTAGTTGTCGATGATATCGACAATGATACTCCCTTTTAGCAATAGGTGATGAGTCTTTTATGATCACCTGCTAGTTGACAATATGTAGCAGTAATTCACATGACCGCCGTATTTTGCTAAGGTATTACTGCCACAGTTCTGCGTAGTTGTCGACGATAACGTCAATTATAATGCCCTTTGGGCAATAAGTGATGATGTTTCCATGATCACTTGCTAGTTGACAATATGTAGCAGTAATTCACATGACTGCCATATTTTGCTAAGGTACTACTGCCACAGTTCTGTGCAGTTGTTGATGACATCGCCAGTGATACTGCACTTTTAGCAATAAACGATGTCGTTTCCATGATCACCTGCTAGTTGACAATATGTTGCAGTAATTCACTTGACTGCCATATTTTGCTAAGGTACTACTCCCACATTTCTACGCAGTTGTTGATGACATCGCCAATGATACTGCCCTTTTAGCAATAAGTGATGACGTTTCCATCATCACCTGCTAGTTGACAATATGTAGCAGTAATTCACATGACTGCCATATTTTGCTAAGGTACTAATGTCAAAGTCCTGCGTAATTGTCGATGACATCACCAATGATACTGCCCTTTTAGCAATAGGTGATGAGTCTTCGATACCCACGCAAATTACTAGGTTTTGTATGTGTGGCTATTGCCATCTTTCCACGTACTAGCCGATAATTATAATGATTACCTAACTGAAATATTTGCTAGTTGACAATATTTAGCAGTAACTCACGACTGCTTTGCTGTTGTTACTGCAATTAGCCTTAGTTACTGCTTTGGCAATAGGTGATGAGTGTTTGATGCCATGACTGCCATATTTAGCTAATTATTTACTGCCACAGTCCGGCGTAGTTCCCTATAAGTGGTGCAGGTAGTGGTCCTCCTGCTGTGAAGATTCGTGTCCCGCTGTCGTCGTAGCAATGTGTGTAGATGGCCGGCACGTGCTTCACTTGGTTGAAGCCGTCCGCTTCTTCATCGGGGAACTGGGGGGAAAGATTACGGTTTTCAAGATTATAACAGAAATGAACATTTTAAATACATTGTAACCAAGGCATAGTAAAAGTACGTAATTTTTTTTTTAAACTTTGCTTTTCCCTAGGAATACAACTGTGTCGCGGATGCGTATATAGACACATAATTATCTGCAGGTCATGCAAATACTTGTTCCGCGCAAGATCGTAATCGCCAAACGCTCAGCCATAGCACTAATAGTGTTGTGTAGCTATTTGAAAAGCTATCGTATACTTGGTTGCCTAAAAAATAAAGGCTAAACTGTTATCAAAACTTAATTTCGTATTTTTTTCGGTAATATTTTAAAAAGGGCAGGTTCAGGTTATGTGAGGTCAGGAATAAAAAGTGTTAGTTACACTTTTCATTTAGGTTCAGAAATCGAGAAAAACTATTTACGAGTAGGCCTGTTTACTTTGTAAATGTGACCTTTTGATCAGAATGCGAGTTGCAGATGCAATTTTCTCTTGAAAATAGCACTATTTGAAAAAAAAAACTATTCAGACATCGATAATATTTAATGCTTTGAGTATAATAAGAAAAAAAAACGCGTCGAGTCAAAAATGTCACTGAGGTGCTGTAAACCGGCAGAGACACAATAAAGTTGGCGCTTCTCGCCGTAATGTTTGCTAAAGTATTGAGTGCTGTGTATATAACGGCATGATATGTATCTATTGTATGTTTTAGCGAGTATAATTTCCATCATTTTACGCTATCAATCATTTATACCGCAATATGTTCATAAATAACAAAGTTATAATGAAGTTCACTCACCACATAGCCTCTCGACGCCTTGAGTGTGACAGTTTTAGTTGAATGTATATTACTCTCTAAGTATTTACCGGCGCGCAGGTCGTAGAACATTAGTAGACCTGCCAAAAAAGAGAATAATCATCATCTTCGTGCCCTTATCCCAACTTATTTGGGGTCGGCGTAGCATGTGTTTTTCTTCCATATATCTCTCTACTAGCCGTCATCTCAGAAGATAAAAAAGAATAGTATGATTTATAAAAAATATACCATAATTATTAGTGATGTTCCGACTAGTCGATAAAGCCTAACTATCCGGCCACTTTCGTAGTCGGCGACTATTCGGCAAAGAGCGCCGACTATCCGGCTTCTTACTTTGAATGTATTTCTCAATAAAATGTATACGTTATTTTTAGTATATACAAAAACCGAGACACCCCAACAAGATTTTCATAAGAACTGCCTAAACATGTGTTTTTTTTTTAAAATAAATCTCCAAGTTACACCGCCGTTTATGTCGCGTTAAGTGCCCTAGTAAAGTGTGAAATGCCTGAGATGTGCTATGCAGGGGTTGTCTAATACACGGAAACTGACCTAGCAAACCATCTCAAGCCTCAAGGTGTCTATTCCCGTCAACTGTTATGGGTAGAAACCTACTGAAATAAAATTGAAATTTATGAAAAAAAAAAATGTGGTCAATCGATTCTCCTAGTGATTCTGAACAAACTAGTTTCAGGTATAGTATATACTAAAACTAAGCTTGGATAGGAGAAATTACATTGAATAAAAAAATGTGAAGTACACAAAACATCTTCCGACACGCTCGCAGGCGGCGGTTGCGACTTGCGCGCGAATAAGCTATAAACGAAGCGTCACAGAAATTGTCGAATACCTCCGAAACTGTGATCGGCTTGGCCAACTAGTCGGCCTCTTTACAACCGACTAATCGGTTAGTCGGGCAAAGTCATAGTTGGCACATCTCTAATAAAATAATTATGTATGGTTTAAAAAAAAACTGCGTGGTGTTTCTATAGTACCAGCCAGCGTAATACCATAACCAAACTATTACTGATGCCTTTTGGGACCCCCCTTAGGTATGTAGGTTTCCTCACGATGTTTCCTTCACCTTTAAAGCTGCATTCAATAAAATTCATTCAAAATATCCACACATGTATTCGACAAGTCAGAGGTTCGGTCCAGGGTCAAACTCAGACCCTCCTCCATGGAAGGCAAGTGTTCAATCGCTAGGCTATCCAATAGACTGCTATTATTATACATGTCGCATCATGGATAGCCGAGGTGCGAAGCATTGGGTCCTCTTCACGATACGACATAGTTTTAAATAAACGTGGGCACTGTGTGGGTACTCGAACGACAGACGATATAATATAAGCTAACTTTATTTAAAGTAACGTAAGTAAGTATAAACATTACAAGAAACAAACACGCGCGTTGGCACTGAGTGTTTGCCAAGACTGTCCGAACTAGACTGAGCTAACGCTCGGTCTCTTTGTCCGTCTTCGCTGCATCCCCTCTACCGACGATCGTGTCCAAGCGGTGGGGCGCGCTTGCATTTCCGATGATGTTTAGTTTGCGATTGAATTGATAGATGGCGCTGTATGTTGTACGGTAGCGACATCTATCCACGACATACATAATATTATACAACACTGTACATGTTGTATAAATAACTAATGTAAACTTACCCAGTCCAGTGCCAATGGTAAGCATATTGCCTCTGAAGCTAGCCGACCGTATACCACATCCGTTGTACCGGGATGTGATCTTCTTGACCGACTGCAACGTGCGACAGTCCAGCAGCAGAGTGTACGACTTGCATCCTATTGCGTACACGCCGCTCTCCTGTAGCAAGAGAATTAACATATGCAGGGTGTAAACGAATTCATATCTTAACAACCTTCGTATTCAATAAAAAAGAAGCAAAAAAATAAATCTGCAAAACTAATAATTTATGTTATAGAACATTTCTTCAGAATGAAAGCACGGCGACACAGATGGCGGGCACGACTAGCGCGATATCGCTCTTCGCATCAGTTCACTCGAGGCTCAAAAATGATTCAAAAAGAGATTTTTTATTTTTTCGTTGTATTTCAATAAAATCCATTTCAGATTAATCTGTGTCACTAATAGATCACGCGGCGCAGTTTGAAGGAATTACACGAATTCCTTTACACCCTGTATGTAACCTACATTGATTATGTATCAGTCCATTACTGTCCCCCTGCTGGGCACGGGCCTCGTCTCAGAATGAGAAGAGTTAGGTTTTGATCCACCACGCGCTGGCCTGGTGCGGGTTGGCATAATACACACACCACCGATGACTTTTTGGAGTTTTCTCAGCTCGACAGCTTTCCTCACAATGAATGAGGATTCCTTGAATTCTGATCCGCACATGAATTCAAAAAGTCAGTGTGGGATGGAATTTTTCTAAGGCCCTCCAATGTGGAAGGCTAGGTTTAACTGCTAGGCTATCACAGCTTTTTTAATTTTGCTTTATTAATAATGTGTGTTTATACGTAAATCTAAGAAAAAAATCTTTTTATGGTTATTCTGTACAACAGTGAGCTAACACTACATACCTGCGTGGCTAGACACACGAGGTCCTGACACGAGGGCAGCTTCCGCGAGAGTGTCTGTCGGAACGTCTCCGCGTTGAACACGTGGATGTACCCGTTCAGAGTTAGCGCGGCGATCTCGCGCCAACGCTGGTTGAACGTTAGGGCACGTACTTTTTGTCCTGCGATAAAGTTATTTTATTAATCTGTGTAGTACTGTAATTATAGACACAATAGTACAATAGATAAACAATGGCGGCCATACCGTTTTCGGTACACTTGGTCGTAAAGTATTAAAGACGGATTTGCAGAAAGGTTGCAGTAAAATGTCAAATTTTGATATGCGGTCCAGCCCAAACACAAGTGTATCTTCGTAAGGACAATCCAAATCTTTGGGAACGTGGAGGGATCTATTTGACCACTTATTTCCACTGTTAAACGACTTGAGTTCACTCACGATGATGGCCAACAGTAAAATGACAGATGGAAAACCAATCTTATTTTCACACCATTAAGATTCATCTTTCGAGGGAATAGGCTACGGAAAATTAATATTATTGAAAAAAATAATGTTTTCTCCACTTTTTTAGACAAAGGAGTAGTCTATCTTACCACGTTTAGTTAAGTTTAACGGACTGAGAGGAAAATGTGCCGAAAAACAGCTTATTTGTAGATTATGCGTCCATAAGGGCTATTTTTCCAACAGTTAGTATAATTTTTAACAGAATCATTCGAAAGGTACTATTCCGAACTGAGCTGCCAATGGCAATTGCCGACTGTACGTGCAGCGACTGGATGAAGTGGCACCACACACAACACTCGCCACACCAGCGTCACCTCTAGCCGCTGCACGCGCTGTCGGCAGTTGCAGTTGGCAGCTCGATTCGGAATTGTACCTTAACTAATCATGTCAAGTCAGGTCTAGATCAGACTATTTACACTGTAATAAAGTCTCGATTTAAAAATAAAGTTTAGATTTATAAAAATCAACTAAATTGATTTGTGCCCAGAGTTAGGGTATACTATAGAGTACTCTGGGTAGTAGTAGTATAATATACAGGTTTTGGGGGCTTTAAAAGCCCTCAACCGTTGTAGCTATACGAAAATGTTCTTAAGAGACTGTCCATAATTTTTGCAAATATTTCGCACGATCATAGATTTAGAAAAAATGATACTTTTAGCGAATAAAAAATGCGCAGTACTTAGGAACAATTTTAATGATGCTAACCGATCCTATTTCTTACAACGATGAAAATTCTTCCGGACCCACTGAGGTTAGAGTACTAGAACTGCCAGAAATTGCAAAAATCTTAAAGTTTATACTAAAAAACTTCCTATTTGAGAAGGACACTGGCTGCAAAAAATGTCATCAATGCATAGGAAAAGTTAAGCTTCAGTTGTACATACCTGACCGACACTCTTTGACACAAACGGGAGAGACGTAGTGATGCATAGTCTGTGTGGGCGGCGCGGCCGGAGCTCTCCACAACGCTAGCTTGGAGTCGCGCGACCCTGTCACTACGAACTCGTCGTCCAGCCAACACATGTCCAAGATCTGGACAGTGACAGAATATGAGAAGAAAGAAAACAGATTTCTAAGCATCTTGACCCATAAGCATATGTACACAACGATCATAAAAATAAAAACGTGTACAGACAAAAATAATAAAATATGAAATTCGGGAAAATATGCGTCACATAACATCACGCCTGTATTCCCCGAAGGGTTGGGCAGAAGATCACCCACATTTCGCCGTTATGTTTAAGTCCCATGTAATATGGGGCGAGCCTATTGCCATCAACCAGGCACAAATCCAGACTCCGGGCTGCTAATGAGAAATTCCAAACGGAAAAACCCAATAACACTTTGTCAGACCTGGGGATCGGACCCAAGACCTTACGCTCAGCTGTCACTAGACCAACGAGGCATTACATCCGAGCAAATCGGCCATCGCTCTACATATTGCTGTGACACACGCACAGAAAAGAGCCACAGCGCTGGTTTTCAGCCATAACCATTTATACTCAATACTTTATTGCATTCCATAATGTGTACAGAAATAGTTGGTATGTTAAAACATCGAATCAATTATGAACCCTGTCGGGCACAGCAAAGTTAATTTTTTAATAGGAAAGAGGATGATTAACATAAAATAAAAATCGAATCTTGATTGGCGTTAAATATAATTTGATCAGCGATGCTTGATGAGCAATACATGATCAGCGGAGAGATTTAAGACACTCAGGGACGGACGGAGGGACGATTTCACCAACCTATCAATAAGTAGTCCGTAACTATTGACCAGATAACCTAAATGTGACCTACAAATATGACATTAATGTGTTCAATAATCTTGTCACCCTCCACAACCGCGAGGTGTGCAGTCTCAGGGAGTACTTCTCCCAAGCCGACGTAGAGATGCATCGAGATGTAGTCGCAGTGGACAAAGGATTCATCCCGCTCTCCTTGGCTAATGAGAACTGGCGCAAGCCTGTAGTACTTGATACTAATGGCCGCAGGGAGAGGGCGGACCAAGGAGCTTCACGGACACTTTTATCATTATCACTATTGATATGTTTTTATAATGTAAATGTTAGCTATTGAAAAGTTTAGGGACCGAATTAGCTATTATTAGTTAATGATAGGTTGGTGAAATACCCCTTTAGGGGATGTTTTAGCAACATTAGTTCCCTGATTAAACAACCGTTTACCCGAAAAATGTACCAGAATTATAGGTCAACGGTTATTTAAACAATAAAATGTCAAAGACACATTATTGCACTTCCAATCTATGTGAAATCCACATTATTGATATTCAAGATACTTCCTTTTTTTCAATAGTAATTGAGGGTTCGGGAAATATCTCGTTTCATGGCAGCATTATTTATTGTTGTCTGCTCTAAAAAGTACTAAAAATAAGTAACGTATATTATTGTAAGAATGTTTATATCTTACCCAGTCTTTATGCGCCTCGCCCACACAGACAGGGTCCAAGGTAGGTAGACTGTATATCGCGAGCTCACATGAGTTGCGCGCGCCTGTCGCTAGTAACGTTCTGTAACAAATAAATTATGTAAACTTGGGTAGGAAAATCGGAGACAAGGTATTACAAAATCAAGAAAATAAAATCCTTACTAATATAATATTATAAATGCGGAAGTAACTCTGTCTGTAGGTCTGTAGCAGGAAAGAGGAAGAGCGCTTACATTTTTTTATTGCAATTCCATTTTTAAAATATTGTTGATAGATTTTGTTATTAGTAATTGTAATTTTAGTATCCTAAATTGTCTTCATAGTAATTATAATTTACTAGCTTTCGCCCGCAGCTTCGCTTGCGTGAAATTTTGAACCCGATAAGTGACGATTTTTCATACAAACTTTCATCCCCTATTTAACTCCCATATGGGTTGAATTTTGAAAAATCCTTTCTTAATGGATGCCTACGTTACAAAAGGAACCTACTGTCAAAATTTCAACTTTCTAACCCCAGCGGTTTAAGCTGTGCGTTGATAGATCAGTCAGTCAGTCAGTCAGCTTCTCCTTTTATATGTATAGATAATAAGGCTAAGTTCATATGATCGCGCGGTACCGCGCGGAACCTATGAACTTACTAACCGCGCAGTGCAAAATCTTGCGCACGAGACGGAGCGCGCCGCGCTGTGCCGCGCGTTAGTGTAGACGATAAACACTATTTAGCTTGATCTTGTACCGCGCGGTTTGTAGTTCCGCGCGGTACCGCACGGTCATATGAACTTAGCCTTAAAGTATTGTTTTGTGCTGCAGTAGCTTCTGTATAGTAGATAGACTTTTAACCTATTAATAAAATTCCTATTAATGAAAACCGTTAAATTTATTTTCATTTTCGATGCATGCTTGTTACTCAATCACACATAAACGGCTGAACGGATTTGGATGAAAAACGGTGTGGATATATCATGTCTTAGACGGTAGTCTATGGTCGGTAGTACCTATGTGTAACATAGGATACTTTTATCCCGGTAATGCGTCCCCGAGGTAAAATTAGGTGGCAGGCGACAGCTAGCATTAAATAATAACATGGTCTAAACATATTAAAGGCAATGGACGGGAAGAATAATAACTGTACCTTGATGGGTTAATCTGTAACGCGTGTATTCCAGTCTGATGGTCGGCGCCGGCCCACGGGGCGCGCGGCCGCAGTGTGGGGATCGCGTCCAGAGTGCGGCGACGGACGTCGTACACCATTAGCTGTACCACAAACATTATATTGTAACAACACTATGCGCCATCATACTCATGAAAGCCCGTAAATGTCCACTGATGAACACAGGCCTTAAAATGATTGCTACAAGTGCCCTGATACTGTTGAGCATCATCTGAACTAAAATAAAAATATAGTAAACAGAGGGCGTTCTCTTAAACATTACTACATTATTATAGTTCTACATCATTAATACATTAAATAAAAATGTGAAAAAACTAAAATAAGCAAAAAAATACCCCAAAAAAAAATGTTTAACATTTCGGAACAGCCCATAGAAGATCAAAATAGTAGCGTAGATAGGTTAATTGCGATGTTGCAGTGTTTACCAAAGAGATTCTATAGATAAGTGCGCAAGTTCAGTAAGCGTTGCTTTTACGTTTTTTTTTGTTTTTGTTGGAAATATTTTTGCTTTCTATGTACATACACTATAGTATTTCTGGTTAACTGAAACGCCTTTCGTTAGTTAACATACTGCATATGTATCCTTTACTTACAGATAAAACAAGAAAGAGATGGAAGAATATTAGAGTTGTCAAATTAGGTTGAACTAAGAATGAAAGTGACATATAACTTGGGTTGCCAGACGTCCTTTTGTTTAAAGGACGTCCCCATTTTTAGCTCTAAAACTAGACGTTGTCCTCTATTTTAAAATCAAGAATAGTGGACATTATTTTATTAAAAACATAAATAACTACGGCTTTAATTAACGACTACGATTCGTTGCGTCTTAAAATAGTTCTTTGTATTAGTAAATGTCGCTACAGATACTATATGACAGAGTATTTTATCGAAAACAACATGATGTCCCTTATTTTCATTCGTAGTCCTTTATTTTTTTTAACAAATCCTCTAACATACAGAACGGGTACTGGCAACCCTACATATAAGCGACTTGTAGCCTTTGTTCAGCAATGGACATCCTGCAGCTGATTAGATGATGATGATCCACAAATTGCAAGGTTGTACAACTTGTTAAATGTTGCTGGGCTTGACTGTCAATTTAATAAAGAAAGAAAGAAAGAAAATTATTTATTTTGGACTCACACAGGCAGTTACAGAAACACAAACAAAATAAAAGACAGGATAAAAATTTAGACTACCTGCACGAGGCCAAAAAGGGCTCCTATCTCAGCATAATGCTGCGACATTTAAAAAACAAAACTTAATAGTGTTACAACTGTACCTTGTTACATTTAGTGCCAAACACAACTTGTCTGTCGGAGAGCCACTGGGAACAGAACACCTTGTTCATGTTCCCAAGGTTGATGGGCGTCTCCCGGAACATGTCGTGTGTGAGCATGTGTCTCGTCGCGTACGATGGTTCCACTGAGCGAGGCTGAAATAAAAACTGGGATATAGTTGTTGTACCAGTTTGTATTGAACTGTAAAGGCGGGATATGCCAGTAAAATAAAGCTCCGAGTAAATTCTCGTTCAAACGCAAAGTTAAGGAATATTTATTTATTTATTTATTTATTGATTCGCCTACAATTGTTACACATTTTCATGGTAAGGTTACATGCACAATAGTTAAACATCCGTTGTGTACAAAATCAATCGGCAAACACAGCATGCATAAAAAAAAAGAATATACAATCGGAACGCATATTAATCTAATACAATTTTGTGTCCTATTGCATTTTTGTATTACAACTTTCGTGAGACACATTCATATTTATGATTATTTACGGTTTACTCACCGCCTTTTACAAGTATACAAAAATATATACAGGGCGTCCCACGACTTTGCCACATGGAGGGGAAGTACCTTAAATACTGTAGATAGAAAAATTTACTGAATGAAGACTTCATTTTTATTTTAAAAACAATACGAACTGCATTCAAAGAATTTTAAATAATCACCTGTCTGAACCGGGAATCGAACCCGCTAAATGTGAAAATTAAAAAAACTGTAATTTTATTGTACTAATCGAAAGGCTCGATCAGATACATTTATTTCTTCGAAGTAACATAGCATCTAAAATAAAAGGAACACCATGAAATTTAACATTCAATTTAAAATTTTGTTTAGATTAATGAATAGCATTTTCTCTGACAATGTGTGCGTAGCAACTGACTTTATGTATTACTTTCTGCTTTATTACTATTTCGAAGCATTATTTCAAATATTCACCATGAAAATTAAATAAATCAATGGGAAGCGAGATTATTAAAAGAGTTACAATTTGTATACAATAGGAGGAGACACATTTTGAGCATTCAATAAATTAAATTGATTGTAAGTTGCACAGTTAAACGTGTCTTATTATTTAAAATAAATGTTAAATTTCATGGTGTTCCTTTTATTTTGGATGCTATGTTATTTAGAAGAAATAAATGTATCTGATCGAGCCTTTCGATTAGTACAATAAAATTACAGTTTTTTTAATTTTCACATTTAGCGGGTTCGATTCCCGGTTCAGACAGGTGATTATTTAAAATTCTTTGAATGCAGTTCGTATTGTTTTTAAAATAAAAATGAAGTCTCCATTCAGTAAATTTTTCTATCTACAGTATTTAAGGTACTTCCCCTCCATGTGGCAAAGTCGTGGGACGCCCTGTATATATATACTTATAGGTAAAAAAAAAATTTTACAAAAATTTTAGTACATTAAACCTACATTATTCCATGCTGATCCTATGAACTTGGTTCCTATAGTTATTAAGAGTGGAACCAAAAATATTTAGCTTACTGTCAACTTTATTGAAGAGCTTACACATTCTGGGGACTGGGGAGTTAATACCTAAAACTGTTTTCCGATGGGGTGGGTAAAATAACTTAATAGGCTTCCGCGGGTATTTGTGGGGAATGTTAAAATTAATTCTAGAAACGAGTTGTGTACAGTCGATTAGATTATTTAAAAGCTTATACAAGAACAGGAGGTCGAGATAGTCCCTACGCGTTTCAAGCGTTTTGATATTGAAGAAATCTAAACGTTTAGCATAACTGCGTACCCTTTTCGCAATGCCTTTCGAGTAAGCCAGATGATTTAGAAATCGCTTTTGTATTCTTTCCAGTCTAAGAGTGTGTGTCGCGTAATGAGGACGCCAAACAACCGAACAGTACTCCAATACACTGCGAACGAAGCAATTGAACAACAATATTTTAGTTTTGGGTTGGGAAAATGGCTTAGCGTTCCGGATGATGAAACCAGTAGCTTTTGCAGCTTTTTTTATTGTAGCGTCTACGTGGGGAATAAATGTTAGTTTTTTATCAAGAAGTACCCCTAGATCTCTAACGACTTCAACTTTGTTTAAATACTGACCGTTCATGTTGTAATTAGACTCAATGAATTTAAGTTTTCGAGTAAATGTAATTTGGGAGCATTTCTTAATATTAAATTGCATGCTATTTTGATCACACCACTCTAAAAGCCTGTTTATATCATCCTGAACTAATTTAACGTCCGAAAGCGACTTAATAACCCTAATTATTTTTAAATCATCGGCAAATAGGAACGGTACAGTGTTATTCAAATAGTCTGGCAAGTCATTTACAAAAATAGTGAACAGTAATGGGCCTAGGTGTGATCCCTGGGGTACGCCCGATGTTATTTTAAAGATGTCAGATTGATATCCGTTGGCTACTACGTAAAAAGATCTTCCAGTCAAATACGAAGAGAGCCATTCGACAAAAGAACCAGTAAAGCCGTACGCAGTAAGCTTATCAATTAGTACAACATGAGAAACTTTGTCAAATGCCTTGCAAAAGTCCGTATAGACTGCATCTACTTGTTCATTGGAGTCGACATTTTCAACAACATGTTCAATGAAAGTCGCTAGATTGCTACATGTGGATCTACCGGCTATAAATCCATGTTGATGGTTCGATACAAACTTTTTAAAGTAACTTTGAATTATTGGGCATATTAATGCTTCGAAGACCTTGGCAAGAGTACACAGAATCGAAATTGGCCTATAATTGCTCACTAAGTTGTCGCCATCAGCTTTGTAAATGGGTACTACCTTTGCGAGTTTCCATCGTTCCGGGAAAACACCAATACTGAGCGATTTGTTAAAAATGATGTGTAGGGGAATCGTAAGTTCTTCAGCACACCTTATTATAAATCTAGCAGGAATTTGGTCGCAACCTGGGCCTTTGGTAATGTCAAGTGATTTTAGTTTTTTAAGGATGTCTTCCTGTTTAATATTAGCCATAGTAAAAGATTCCGAATTTTTTATTACTTTTCTAGAGTTACTGGATGGACGACTTACATGTGAATGATTAGTTAAGGAATAGACACTTGAGAAATATGACCCAAACATATTACATATATCACTTCCTTTTCTGGCTGTAGTCAGTCCGTCAGACATAGTAGCAGGGTAAGATTTCGAAGCGCCACGTCTGTTTTTTATAAATGCCCAGAACGACTTTGGATTGGTTGAAATATTTTGTTCTATCCTGTTTATATAAGCATTATAACACTCTTTTGACAAAATGTCGCACTGTTTACTACATGTTTTAAAAACAACTTTATCCATCGGATTTTTATAGACATTATACCTCTTTCTATATTTATTTGTTTCACGTATTAATCTAATGAGACCATTACTAAACCAAGGTGGATGTGAATTATTTTGGACCGAATTTGATGGAACATTCTGCAAAATAGTTTGATTGACGATATTGTAAAAGATGTCAACTAGGGTATTGGGATCATCTATGCCAGAAAATAGGTCTTTCCAGTTAATATTACCAAGTTCTTCTTTGATAGCTGAATAGTCTGCCTTTTTAAAATTTGATCTCGAAGTTTTGTCTTGTTTTAGGTAGTTTTGTGAACTGTAACGCAATAGAATTTCCAGGGGAGGGTGATATGGATCCATTTTACTTAAACATTTGAGAGCTTCTGTAACAGTACATTTCGAACAGTCAACAAGAACCAAGTCCAGGATCTTTTTCTTAATGTTAGCAACATTGTTACATTGTACAAGGTTATTAATATGTGTAAAATCTATAAATGTTTGGTTGATTTTGGTGTTCATACCTGGTGGTGCAGGAGTGCCAGAGCCTGCGGTACCGTTTACAAATTCCCAGTCTATGCTACTTAAATTAAAGTCCCCTATTAATATAGTGTGTGAAACTTTCTTATCCGACACCATGTTATATTTGTCTAGAAAGTGTTCCAACATATGATATTGTACTGGAGGCGGTAAGTACACTGCACAGATTGCAATTTTAAAACTGGGAGTCACGTTTACGGTCACCCACAGATCCTCGCACTCGCTTTCCCAAGCACATTGTCTATCAGCAGTGAAGTTCTTGGCAACAGCTATTAAGACACCACCTCCATCTTTAGTTTTGTGAAATCCAGAAGTTTCCCTGTCGCGTCTAAAAACTTTGTACCTGTTGTCAAAAAGTTCACTACTGAAGACAGAATCTTTAAGCCAGGTTTCAGTTAACACTAAAACATCATAGTTAGTACGCGCCAAATCTCGATAGAACTCATTACTCTTTGACCGCAGTCCTCGTGTATTTTGGTAATATATATTTAGACAACTGAATGTTACAAACAAATAATACAAGATCAAACTTGCAAAAAAAAAAACTAAAAAAATGTTTATGTTATTACGTTTAAGGAACCTAAATCTCTAATAATCTTATTTTCAGAACCTTCATTTTTTTTAACGTAAATACGTCCCCCTCGGATCCACACATATTTATAACCTTTTTCTTTGGCTTTGAGGCGAGTGGCTGCATGTAATGCTTTACTAGTTGGACTCAGGTGCTCAGCGATGTAGATGGCAGATTTCCCACCATCAAATCCGAGATGTGAAGTATTTAATTTATCCGTTACAGGTTTTGATCTGTTGAAGGTTATTGATGCGGCCAGAAATGTGTCCCGGAATCTCGGTGTAGTAAATTGAACAATGATTGACTTCGGTCGATTGTTTGAGTTATTTTGCTTCATTATGCGCGTGCAGTTAGCAATATTTTCTTCCGTGATATCACAATTTATAACCTTACCCAACTGTTTAACAATGTTTACCAAGTTTTCGTTGTTTTTTTGTGGGACACATTGTATCTCAATGTTATTGGCCCGAGCATGTTGTTCTAGACCATTAATACGAGCAGTCATAACTTGCACAGTTGTTGTCAACTTAGCATTTTCGTCTTGTAGTGCTTTTATTGTTTGTGTAGTTACCTCTTTATCCTTTATCATGTAATCATAATCATTGCTTATGAAAGCGACGGAATTCTTCAAGCCCTCAATATCTTCTCGCATGACGCTTAGTTCTTGATTTAATAGCGCACGCATACTCATCGTAAACTTTTCCACCATGGACTCCATTTGTGATTTTATCACGTCCTCGATGATGGTGCGAATACTCTCCTCAATTACCGGTGGATTTGATGTACTTGGTGGGGATTGTAGTGCCGGTCTCTTGTTGGAACGTACAGTGACATTTGTTTTAAATCGAGTAGGTATTTGCCCCTTATTCTTGTTTTTGTCCACACAAGATTGGCAAGACCACGGTGACAATTCGCTTGAGGGCTCAAGTTCCAAACATTCATGGTGAAAAACTTTTTCACAAACTGTACATTGAAGAGTACTTCCACCCTGGTTTACCTGGGTACAACATCCCCATACAACCTTTGGTTCATTCATATTTGAGCCAAGTTGATAAAAGTTATAAATATTATACTCTCGTCAAAAGTTCACACAAATAAAGGCCCACACGTAACGTCGTGATTCTATTTAGTAGCCGTGGCACACTAATAAAGGCTCACTAATGCACGGTCGTCACTGTCTCGAGTCCCAACGCAATAACTCGCGGCCAAAAGGTCTTATGTTCGCGGCAAACGGCGTCGCTTACGCGTTCGCACAAATTATCTGGTTATAAATGTTGCGCGGGTATACCAACATTAAACTCACAGATTTTAAGTTTTGTTTAGCTGAATTTTAGCCGAAATCAGTTCATTTATGTAGATATTTTGTAACTAATAGATAGTACACTGTTTTAACTATAGTAGTCAGATTAACACTGCACCGTATTTTGTTTTTAACCACGATAAAACTTTTATTTCAACGGAGCGTTAGAAACACAACTAACAACAACAAACTTTAATTGCACTACTTGAAGTCGCTGCACTCTTAATCATCTAATTTAGTCTTCATAATTACATTTAGATTTTCATGTTTTGTAATTGATATATGTATATTGTAATATCTATATATTTTATTATTTGTATATATCTATTTTATGTAATTTATATCTTATAATTTCGTAGTATATTCCACTCCCAAACGAAATTTCGACAAATCGTTCCACGACACGATTTTACTTCGACATCTAATTTGGGGCACTCCGACACGGATAGGTTAGGTTCGATGGGGATGCGAAGCCCCCGTCATCACCTTCGTGTTAGGTTACTTTAAACCCCAGTGTCGAAGGTCCATAATTGTCGAAGTAGCGTAATGTTGGAGTTCCATACAGTCGAAGTAAAATCTTGTTGTCTGTAGAACGATTTGTCGAAATTCAGTTTGGTAGTCAGTATATTCAGTTGAAAATTGTAAACTCATTTTTATTTTATTTTTTCCTGTATCTATTTCGACGCTTTTCTTTTTAACCCACAAGTTGACTGGTAGAGAATGACTTATGGCATTAAGTTCGACTTGCGTACCACCATAGTGCATAGAAGTATAAATAAATAAATGTCACACAGGATACAATCATGTCCAAGTGAAATAGCAACCTTTTAATAGCAGTCTTTAATAGCCTAATGAAATGTCATGCCTGTAACTGTGTGACGCGTTCAGACATGCCACTTGTTAAGCTACATGCCGCAAATTGCATGCGAAAAAATCAAATGCTGTGCAATTTACTTGCATGCCATCTACTGGCATGCATTTTTATGTATACACGTGCCAGTAGCTGGCATCTGGAAGCTCCTTGCATACCATTGTGTGAGCTACAGGCATGTGTATTTCCAGTGTAATAGCTTAGGGGAAAGAAAAGAGAAAGCATAACCAGGACCTAGGAAGGACCAGGGTCTGTCCTGCCATAGGGTGAATGGAGTGGCCGCTCCAGGCGCAGACAGACGGAGGGTCCACGAAAATGCGACGAAAAGAAGAAAAAATACTATTTCTTAATTTTGTTAAATAAACCTTACAAAAACAGTGATTTACTTAAAACAATTTTCCAGATAATTTGAATAAATTTAAACAGATTTTTTTTAAGAACCAACATTTCTTGCACTAACTTGTAATTTAGGTAAATACCAAGGTTCTTATCATGATGGTCATGAATAGTCATGATGAATCTCATATTATATTTTTTTTTTTAAATATGCGTTTTTGAATAAATCCTTGATAATTGAGGAGGTAAGAAACTAAAGGTGTTAATTTCACTTTTCATTTTTGTTCAGAAATCAGAAAAAACTACTTTTTACGAGTACCTACTCAGTAAGAAGCCTGTTTGTCTTGTAAATGTCAGTTTTTGATCAGAATGCGACTTGGAGCTGCTATTTTGTCTTAGAAAATTGCACTTTTTGAAGCAAATGTATTTAGAAATTGATAAAATCTAAGGCTTTGAGACCGATGGAAAAAAAAAGGCGCCGAGCCCAAAGTGAAATTAACACCTTTTCCACCTCCTCAATCGCTTTATCTTCCATACAATTGTAAAAGTTTTAGTGCAGGTTTGAAAAACCTCTGCCGCCTACCCTATTAGGTAAAATGTAGCTAATTTAATGAAATACTAAAAATAAAGAAATACTTAAAGTGAAGCCAAGGGCATCGCCAGCCAAATGCAACCAGATAAGATTATGTGTTATAATCATATCATGCAAATATTTTGAGACCGTCATTGATTATAATGCTATGTAAACACGCAACAAAGTAACGGTTGAGGAAGGCCTTCCTCATTATTATTTGGTTTAAGATAATTTGTTTTTTTATTACACTTTCTACTTACGATAATACACACAATGACGCCTGCAAACTCCAAAGGAGTAGGTAGAAACATACTCAAATTGACTAAACCAGGGGGTTTACCCTACGAAGTCCGTGGTTTCAACCTTGGTTACAAGCGTTTCCTACTACCTATCACCTATGGACATACGATTATTTCGGGGCCCGAACTAAGAATGAATGACAACACGATTTGACAGATGTCCGTAGGTGTTTTTGCCCGTCTGAAAAGTTGAACTTGACACTTGTTTTGTTCACTCCTACGTTTCGGGCTACTTTCGGACGGACGACTAATTTCGTTGACGGACTTAGGGAGTAGGCTCCCAGGTGCGGGCAAACTACAGCCTGCGGGCTAGCACCGGTCTGTGAAAGGTTCTAATCCAGCCTCCCAATCTTCCTTTTTAGAGCAAGAGTGTATAGCCATAACAAAAAGCCATAATTATTTAGACAAAAATTTCACCTCTGCCAAAAGCATATCAACGCTTGAAAGGAAAAAATTACCTAGCGACATGTTGGCAATTTTACACTAGAGCATGTCAAAGTTTTTTTTTTGGTAAAAAAAATAAAAAAATCGCCAATATGACAAATTGCCGATTTTTTTAACTACTTGATTCCAACGAATTTTAAGTGCAGTTTAAAGGCTTATAATAAACTGGCATTTAAAGATTATGAACTTAAATAAAACTTTAAAATGCTCTAGTGTAAAGTTGCCAACATGTTACTTGGTAATTTTTGCCTTTCAGGCGTTGATATGCATCAAAGGTATATGCATTTTTTGCCTTTCAGGCGTTGATATGCATCAAAGGTATATGCATTTTTTTTCATTCAGACTTCTGATGAAAAAGTTTGCTTGCCCCCTTACTGACAACACCTATGAGCATCAATAGTGGTGTAAAGAGTCCCCACAAGTGACAATATCTAAGTACATCTGGTGCACTCTAGACAGGCAACCCCCACTACCAACCTCGCTGACTGGCTTATCTTTTCATCCAAGGTCTCCAATTTTATTAAAATTTATTTCATTTAAAAAGGTATTATTATACAAGGTGTAATATAAATAAGGGCACAACCTCTTAAGGGGTCACTGTAGGTACTCATCATTATGGGACGAAATCTGAAATCGCGAAAAAAAAAACAGCTGCTCCCTACATTAATATTCGCATAACTCGTCAAAATGTAGGGAAAAGCTGATTTTTTTTTCGCGATTTCTGTTTTTGTCCCATAGTAAAAGTTGTTTATAATCATTAGTTTTGTGACCCCTTATGAGGTTTTGCCCTTATTTAAGTTACACCTTGTTAGGGTGAATATTTGAAAAACATTAATAAAACTTACAGTCATCATTATCCTCATCCCAAAGTTAAGAATATACAAGGTTAGTTTTAGTATATACTAAACCTGAAACTAGTTTGTTCAGAATCACTAGGAGAATCGATTGACATATTTTTTACACCACATTTTTTTTTTGTTTTTTTTTTTCATAAATTTCAGTTTTGTTTCAGTAGGTTTCTACCTATAACAGTTGACGGGAATAGACACCTTGAGGCTTGAAATGGTCCGCTCGGTCAGTTTCCGTGTATTAGACAACCCTTGCATAGCACAACTCAGGCATTTCACACTTTTTTAGCGAACTTAACGCGACATAAACTAAGGTGTAACTTGGAGATTTACAAAAAAAAACACATATTCAGGCAGTTCTGATGAAAATCTTGTTGGGGTGTCTCGGTTTTCGCATAAAGTAAAAATAACGTTGTAGATGTTTAAAACTCCAATTACGATAATGAAAACTCAAAATATACCACTGCCGTCAAGCAATGACAAGAATAAAAACAATTTGTAACTACTTGATGTTAATAATGCAGGAGAACAAAAAATTTATAAAAAGTTAAGGTAATTTGTATATTCACCCAGCACTGCTCATCATTATTTATGGCATAAATTCAACAGATAATTAGATACTGATTAATAGGGTATTTGACTGAAAAAATATAATGCCTGCTTTGCTCGAGACTTGGCAGGGGCACTCCCGTGCCCCCAGATTAGTCAGTTGGATTACCAAAAAATATTTGACCCATATTTTTTGTTTTGTTACGTTAACCAAAATTGACGGAGATACAACACTTAAAATTGGCAAAGCGTCACAAGCAAGTACATATTTTACTTGCTTCTGACGTCACAAGCCCCCACTCGAGTTTTCATGTGTTTTATCTTTCCAAATATTCATAGATTTTACAAAAGAAAAAATACGTGTCCATTATTTTTCAGAACTTTTAACTGGCGGACTAATTAGATTTACAATTTATTGATGCTGTCAACATGTCTATTTGAATATTCACCCAGCACTGCCAATCATTATTTATACCATAAATTCAACAGATAATTAGATACTGATTAATTACAGTTATCTGCAAACTAATCAACTTAAAATTACTCCTCTGTCAGACCCTTTTAGCATCACAAGTGTAATGTTTTTTTTTTTTTTTATTTAGCCATGGTCATCCCACTGCAGGGCAAAGGCCTCCTTACCCTCCTTCCACTCCTCTCGATTTAATGATTTCTGCGGCCAATCCTTCGAATAAGTGTCTAACTCGTCCCGCCATCTCTTTCTGGGCCTACCGCGACGTTGTCTAACGTTATGTGGGCTCCACTCAGTGGTGAGTTTTGTGTCAAGTTTTGTCACAAGTGTAATATTTTATAAAAACAATGATAGACTTTTAAACTTAATACCTCAGCGGTCTGCATTTCCCTTGACCGCACATAGTCAACAAAGTTATATGACGTCGATAATATCCTATGCTGTTGTGTCGGTGTTTCTTCTTCACTGTCGCTGTCCGAGTAGCATACAAAATCCTCCGGCTTGTCCGGTTTCCGCTGTTGTTCTAACCTGGAAAGCAAATGTCAAAGTAGGTCAAGGATTTTAAGTTTTTAATACATACTTTTGCTAATAATATCGTTTTTCAAGAAATAAATTAGGTTGTATGTGCTAAAAACTTGTGCAATTACTTTGCATTCATTTGTTGATGTCAATGAAATTTCATAACATGTACTTATGAGGTAATATTCAAAGGCAATGCTAAATTCACACACTTGAGTACATCCTGCCATTATATGAAGAACAATTAAAAAATAATTATAAATAACACACAAAACACTGTTTTCTTAGTGCTGTGTCAAGATAATCAATATATTTTCAACTGTGATCCCTAATGAATGTTTACATTGCTGCCTTCGCAAAAACAATGGAAAAATAAAACGAAGAAAAAAAAAACGAAGCACCTGGCGTTGCTGCATAGTGCCAATGCCCTGATCAAAGTCAATATTTACCTCAATGCCCTAGCTTTAGCTCTCCTCTCTTTAATCCTACTGGGTATGTAACAGGACGGGTATCTGCCTTCAATCGCTCGCCTCACCGTCTGCGCCATTTTAATGCCAGTCGAGTGTTTCAATAACCACCGTGTAACACACGGTCAACTAGTCACTTTCGTTTTGTTCGGCTGTACACACACCAATAATACGACATCTTTCATTGTAGAATGGAGTCCGAACATTCACATCCACTTTTATTCACACGTAAACGTTTTTTACTTTAACTAAACATATTAAATATAGTTTTAATATAAAAATACACTATGTATAAACTCTAGAAATACAATAATAGCTCTCTATTTTCGATATTTTTTAGAAAATACTACGCTGACGGAAAGCTGGCTGTCACTGGTGTTGCTGGTAATAAAAATTAAATAAGGAATGTTGTTGTATCGGTTTTTGTAAAACCGATACAACAACATTTGTTATACGTTTATTATTTAACTATATTTTATTTAACTTGGCCGTATTGTGTAATTTTTTTTCTTTATTAATATGTATTAAAATTATAGGTATTCATTAATTAAAATTATACTATTTCAGTATTATGTAATGGAATTATTTTGCAAATTCAAATAAGTCTGATTAATGCTCATTGCTGTTGTAGGTATGTGTTTTAGTCACGATAAATTCAATATAATCATTCTACTTTATTGCAGCAATGGTAAAATATAGCGCAATAAATACAACATAAATTGAAAATCTATAACGCTTTTGAATGCTTTTTCAATAGGTCAAGGTTGATGCACATTGGCTTATTCCCAAATTACCTCTTTTCACAACTCATTTCTTTCCTCTGTGACTGGACTGGAACGGCTAACCTTTTTTTTATTTAGTTAGAGACAACTTTTTATATTTGTGAATCGAACTGGTTAATTTCCCAATATGAGCTATCTGGTATCTGTGACCGTGACGATAATCACGCTTGAGACACAATGGTGATCGATCACTTATTTATCATCTATATACATATAATAAAATCGTGGTTTAGAACTAAGAAAGAATTTTTTGTCTAGAACTTATAAATCGCGCGGTAACGAAACCATAGCGCGATCTAATTCGACGCCAACGCCATCTAGGGAAGTAAAGATTAAACATATGTTTGCATGTTTATGCAAGCATCACGTAAAAAGAGCTGACCCAATGCTGTTGACTTGTATAAACATAATTGTGCTTATCTCCAAGTAACATATTTTTTTTGGTTTCATCGCAATCGGTTCACGCATTCAAAAGATATGCAAATAATCAATATCGTCTATACATTTACAAATCTGTAAACTTTGCGTATCTGTACATAGCAAATATTTTGAAAAAACATGGCTGGGGTGTTAAAAATAACCAAAAGAACCCATTTTTAACATTTTTGTATTTTGTTTCTTCTGTTTGTTGGTTTGTCTGTTTGTCTGTTTATCTGTTTGTTTGTTCAAGCATCACGTAAAAACAACTGACCCAATGCTGTTGACTTTTATAAACATATATTGTGCTTATCTCCAAGTAACATATGTTTTTTGTTTCATCGCAATCGGTTCACGCAATCAAAAGTTATGCGAATTTTAAGTTTTCTAGAAGAACTTGGCATGTATTAGTTTATTTTCAATAGATGGCGTTACGTGTATCAAATCATGTTGTGAGGAAATATATTACTACGAATAAATCCACAAATTACCTAATATTCATTGTTGAATTGGTACCTATTCTCAGTCTACGAAAGGTCTAATGATCTCAGTCTATCCTTATGAAAAAGGAATTAAGCTTTTACAAAAAAAAAAAAACGAAGATATTGTTATTTAGAATTTATTAGGTCAATTTCTTATTGTTGTTCACAATAAAATGAATTCATGATGTGGACTAATAGTAGGATTTTTGTTCATTGAATGTTCATACTTTTTGGGAATGCTGATGCCGAAAATAAGGTCCAAATTCAAATTGAAATCGGTGGCCATAATTATTTGCAAGGAAAGCGCTCACCCAGTGCTTTCGTTGAAATTTAGTATTTCTTAATCATTTTATCTACTCAATGCACTTTTTAGAATATTTTTCTATATTTTATTTTGTTCATTATTGTCAGATTTATTCAAAGCCTGTCGCCGTCGTTTTATTAAGTTTATTTAATTGAGTTTTTTTAAGCTTTAGGTAATGTTTCAAAGACATGGCCATGGAGGGAAAGTACTTTAAATATTAAAAATAGCAAATTTCACTCAAAGGAAACTTCATTTCACTTTTTTTTAAAGTAAGAAATATCTATTGCCTTTTACTGATTTTTTTGCCTGCACCGGGAATCGAACTGACAAAGCTTTATGTACCATCCGGTATTATATTATGGCACCTGTTGATAGATATCTATAAGGTCAATAATAAGGATCAAATCTCTCGAACAAACACACTGTCTTAAATTGAAGGAAGTGCAAGAAATAAGAAGTAACAACAAATAAGTGTTTGAATTGAAATGTAGGTACCTAAGTTAGGTAGGTACTTAATGTTAGTTTTTATGGTCTTCCATCAATTTCAGGCACTATGTTTATTGGAGCTATCATATCGATTGGTGAAATAAAAATATAGATGATGTTTTTTCGCGTTTGTGTTGGTTCGATTTCCAGATCAGACTTTTTGAAAGCAGTACCTACCTATTTATAACTTATTAAAATTAAATGAAGTCTTCTATAAGTTTTTTTTTTTAATATTTAAAGTTCTTTTCTATACCTACCACACCTCGAATGAAATCATAATTTAGTTCGCAGATTGCAACAAGACGGCGTTGTAGCTATTTTTGTATCGCGATATGGTTTTGTTACATCTTCAATAAAAGTATCAATATTCAATTATAATCCATTTTAGCAAGGAAATGTATAGAAATAAGCAACACGTTTTTAGTATTACGGTGGAGCTGAAACTCTACATAAAGAAATGGTTCAAAAGATATAAGTGTCTTAGTGGGACACCTTTGTCTTAGTTGCTGCGACACAATGTTGTTTTCCGACTTCCACGCGGACGGAGTCGCGGGCACAGCTAGTCCACCATAAATATCATCATTAGTCGTTTTCAAATTTAAAATGTTGGGGACGGCTTACAGACTAACAAGATGTACCTGAACACGTATATATCGCTGCCCTAGTTCAACAGTAAGATATCTTAAAAAAAAACAAAATTGAGTTAAGTTTTGTTTCATGTGAAAAATTTGCTGTACACAGTATAAGTATTATACTGTTATCGTAAGCTTAAACCATCAATCCGTTGTGATACGGGCTTCGGACTGACCGTGACGTCCTTATGCAGGCTCAGTACCTACTGTCGCACAGGTTTCCGTATTGCAAACTTTTCGAGACACGGAGGGGTGTCAATGTAAAGTAGATACCTATCTTGAGAAAGGCAGAAGCTTAGGTGCTTCAAGTTTTGACTTTGATCGACCAGCCTACCAATTAAGTCTGAATTTTGTACAATAGCTGTTAAAATTGAGTCATCTCCTAGTTTAACACGCGCAGCGCGACATAATTTTGTCGTCGCACTATCCAGCACTGAGTCGAGATAATGTATGACTTATTTCGTGTCGGTACGAGGTAATGGGACGACAAAATTATGTCCCGCTGCGCATAATAGACTAGCGATTGACTCAATTTTGAACAGATTGTTCAAAATTCAGACTTAATAGTTACGTAAATTATTCTAACTCTTATTCATCCAAGATTGAAATTCTTGTAAATCGTTCGATCGTGGTAACTATGTAGCCGGTAACAATTAGGAAAACTTTCAGAGTTTCATCATTATTGCTAAAGTAGTTCTGTTCGTGACTAGACCACAAGGCACCACTTATAAAAATGAAATATCCCTTTTTAAATCAGTTCAGTTGAATGCTACCATTACTGAAATACTGAAGTAGATAAATATTCAGCAGTATAGTGGAAGTGCTCACAAAATCAGAATATAATGTTATCATGAGAATGCATTTCGCTGTGTCCATTTACATAATCTGACATTCGAGAAGTGAACGCGCAATGTTGACGTTCCAAGGAAACCTTCTTAGCATAAATGTAGGTTTTGTATTGTGCCTTCCGCTATCAATAGGTATTTCAGGATGCATTTTTACTAAAATCGTTTGATAATTATGTTTTCTTTTGGATATTGGTACTATTTTGTGAAAACGTATTAATTATTTGGCTTTCGTAAGTGGCTCAGTCAGAGGGGCCACGACGATCGGTTTACGTGGTTAAGCAGCGCTTGCCGCGGTCAGTCCGTGGATGGGTGACCGTTCGTTACACATCGAGACCTTCCATGCCTCGGCGAGCACCTTAAACCTTCGGTCCGGGGTGGCATGAGAATACCTATGTCAGTCGTTACGGGTAGTTAGCAGCCCGAAAGTCTGACACCGGGTCTAATTATAACACTACAAGATGACGCAGTGTGCTGGATGTGAACAAAAAATCCCTAATAGGCAATATCTTACTTGCTCAATTTGTAAGAAATACTATGACCTCGAATGTTCAAATATCACAAAGGAGCAATACACTCGCATGAACAGCAAGTGTAAGTTGACCTGGGAATGCCAGGAATGCAGGTGTAAAAAACCCAAAAATAATAATGTTAACACCCCAGCGAGATCGCAACAAATAGATGACAATTTATCAACACCAGAGCCTAACGTTACTCAACGCCGGAAACAAACTCAGGACAACTTTAATGAGACTTTTTGTTCGGAAGACATTAGTATTCTCGGCGACACATTACACAATAAACCAGGTTTAGATAATGACAACCAACCCGAACTAAATCTACATAATTTGAGTGAAATTTTATCCTTAAAATTCAAAGAAAATAGTACATCAATAATACTAGAAATAAAAGCCACCATCCAAACAGAAATTAATAAAGCCATGATAAAATTAAAGGAAGACATGAAACGAGACACAGGCGCATTGTTCTTACAAAACGAACAACGTAAGACTGACATAGAGAAAATAAATATCCAAATAGAAAAACTTAATAAACAAACAGAAGAACTAAAAAACGAAATATTGAAACTAAAGTCTGAGAACTCCCCTACAATTATTAAACATAACTCTGAGAATAATGTTAAAAAAATTGTGTTGTATGGACTTACCGAAATCTACAGAGAGCCTGAAGAAAGTATACACGAAAGAATCAGAGCCATTTTCTGGGATATTCTTGGAATAGATCTTTTAGGGTACATAGAGGAAACTCATAGGATTGGGAAATATTATAGGCATCGAAACCGACCCATGATTATTGAACTTATGAGCAAAAGACTATTAAAAAAATATATAATAGAGAATGGCCAATGTTTCCAGGGAACCGGACTGCACATTTCTGAACTTTTAAGCGCAGAAGCAAGAAATGAGAGGAAAATCTTGCGGGATAAAATGCTCGTTGCACGAAATAAAGGTCAGCGAGCTGTAATCAGGAATAATCAACTTTATATCGAAGGGGAACTCTCTAGTTATGAAGGCGGAATTAAATCGTGCCCTCCACTCAGCGAAGACATGCTAACCAATGTAGATAGTCGAAGTGGATCCTATAATGACCATACATTTCGAGAATACGAGGAAGACAAAACTTTTCGAAAACCAAGAACAACATTTTAGTATTTTATTTCAAAACGTCCAAAGTCTATATAACAAGCAACATATAATGGAAGCATTTCTCAACGACAAACAGACTTATCAAGCTATATGTATTAGTGAAACTTGGCTCTCAAGAGATAAATTAAGCATGATAGACTTCACCGGCTATAAAGTCGCAGCATCTTTTTGTCGAGAGAATCGTGGTGGCGGAGGAGTTTGCATACTACTAGAAGAACAGAAAAACTACATAGAAAGATCCGATATAAACGACATGTCACTAGAGTATATTTTAGAAGTTTGTGCTATTGAAATACCTAACGATAATTTGTTATTGGTAACAATGTACTGGATCAGAAGGGAAGAAAATGTCTTTTATAACCAACTCAACCAAATATTAGCTTTTATAAACAAAAAATACACAAAACTAAACACAGTAATTGGCGGTGACTTCAATATAGATATTCTTAAAAATAATTCTAAAGTCAACACTTTCTTAGACCTTATGTCCGAATACAGATACAGACAACATGTAAAACATCCCACACACATAACTCACACAGCGTCCACGTGCCTAGACTTAATATTTACAAACTTTAAAACCGGAGATTTATACGTATCTGTAAAAGAATTAGGTTTTTCAGATCACTGTGGTACAATTATAAAATATAGAGTGCCGCAGCGTCCGAAACAAACCACTTGGTATATTGAAAAACGACTTTACACTGAAAAGAACATTGAAAATTTCAAATCTGAATTAAAATTAGTAAATTGGAAAGATATCATTGTAGAAAGTAATGATGCAAATCAAAACTATAATGTTTTTATCGACTTATTAACCAAAATATTAAACAAAACCCTACCAAAAATAAAAACCAAATTAAAATCGCATTATAAAAAATATTGGCTAACTAAAGGAATAAAGATATCATGCGTAAACAAAAGATTATTAAAAATATTGAGTATAAAGTCTGACAATCCGATCATTAAAAAATACTATAGGAAATACGAAAAAATACTAAAGCAGTCGGTCATAACATCTAAAAAGCAGCACTTCATCAAGAAAATAAAATTGTCTCAAAACAAAATTAAAGCTATGTGGAATATAGTTAACGAACGCACTAACAAAAAAATAGCTACAGGTAAACATAATATCCAATTACAAATAAACAATCATTTAATTTCAGATACAAAACAAATCGTTAACAAATTCAATGACTTTTTTGCATCAATTGGCGAAGAGACCAACCGCCCCGCAGGAATTGAGGCCAAAGGGCAGCCTGTTGTCAACCCGTCTGTAAATACCCTTTTTCTTAGACCTTTAGACTTTCGAGAAACGCACCGAATAATTCAAAACTTAAAAAACAAAAAAAGTCACGGAATAGATGAACTGCCGCCATTTCTGATCAGACAATGTGCAGATGAACTTGCTGGACCTTTTTGCGTTTTAATAAATCAGTCGTTTGACGAAGGTATTTTTCCTGACCAACTTAAAAAAGCTATTATAAAACCATTATTTAAGAAAAACTCGAAAACTGACCCCAATAACTACCGACCAATAGCTCTTCTACCTACGGCTTCAAAAATCTTCGAAAAGGCTATGTGCGACCGAGTATATAAATTTTGTGAAAGATTTGAAATCTTTGATGAAGGTCAAAATGGATTTCGGAAACATCGGTCAACAACTCTAGCTGTATATAAATATATGCAAGAAGTTATTAATGTTATAAACGATAAAAAATATGCGGTTGGTATTCTTCTGGATATGACCAAGGCTTATGATAAGGTTCAATTTAAAATCTTACTAGATAAACTTTACGGCATAGGAATTCGTGGAAATACTTATAAGTGGTTCGTATCGTACTTAAAGAATAGGGAACAATATGTGCAAATAGAGCATTTCAATCACGACCAAAAACAAATAATACAAGTAAGGTCTGATAGGAAATTAATAAATGCATCAATTCCCCAGGGCAGCGTCATTGGATGTCTTCTATTTCTCATCTACATCAACGATCTTCCCAAAATTATGGATGAACCTTGTGTGCTATTTGCAGATGATATATCCCTGCTTACCACATGTCAAGCAAATAGTCAAATTAACGATCAACTAAACTCTATATTAAATAAAACAACAAAATGGTTGGATGATCACAATCTTGAGATTAATTATAAAAAAACCAAACTAATGACTTTCTACCCCCGCCAAAAACCCCCTTTACCAATCAACTTCACAACGAACGGCATAAAATTAGAAGTAGTTAACGAATTTACATTGCTAGGACTTACAATAGACTCACACATTTCATGGAAACCTCATTTAAAAAGAATACGAGCAAAGCTTTCTAAATTTACTTACGCACTACGAGAAGTCAAAAAAACTACCGATGTACAAACTGCTCTAACTACCTACTACGCCTATGCTCATTCATGGCTCAGCTATGGCATTATAATGTGGGGAAATAGCACAGACTCACAAACGCTTCTCATTCTGCAAAAGAAACTAATCCGCATCATCGTTAACATTGACCAAACAGATAGTTGTAAACCCTTTTTTATAAAGCACAAAATACTCACCTTACCATCTTTATATATACTCGAAATATGTAAATTTGTTAGAAAATATAAAAACTTCTTTATTACCCGCGGTGAAAAACATAGCGACCGACCTATTAGATTTAAAAATATGATAATGTTACCGTCATCGCGCATGAAATTGCACTCAAATAGTCCCTATGTAATGTCTATAAAAATATTTAATAAACTACCAGACACATTAAAGGGTGAAACTTGCAACACAAAATTCACAAATAAACTTAAGGAAATACTAATTAAAAAAGCATACTACACCATAAATGAATACATGGATGACAAAAAAATTATTTAACTCAGACTGACATCACCACACCTACCTTTAAAGTTGGTTATAATATATATATATGTATATTAATAGGTATTTTAAGTTTATAATGATTTTAAGATATTGACACGTTTAATTTAAAGATTATCAATTCAAAGCAATGTTAACATGTTTTTTAATTGGAATTGTGATTGCATGTTTAATTTTAAGTTTTAATTTTTGCTGTGCCCCACAGGGTCCATAATTGTACCTAGCTATAAGCATTATTATTTTAAGACCTGTATTATTAACATTATGGAATGCAAATAAAGATATGAATATGAATAATTTTAGGATATCGGCTTTGCCCGATAATTGGGTTGCGGAGGTCTGATGGCAGTCGCTCCGTGTACAATACTGGTATTCAACCGCATCTGTTTAGACTGGAAGCTGACTGGGGAAAGGCTAGGAGAAAGTTTTATAAGTGGCTCAGCATAGTTGTTATTTTGGAGGCCCTCGAAGTGTACAATTTGTAGATTTAAGGTAGGACCGCACTAGGCGGAACTGCACCGCAGCGGAACTGAGCGACACGACGCGTCAAAATATTCTTTACATGAAATTATATGAGACAACACGCACTAAGCGACAACGGAACTGCACTGCAACTGAACTGCGCGGCAAAGTTGAGCAACTGACCAAAAGTGTCGCAACCTGTCGCGACGTGTAGTTCCGCTGCCGCGGAGTGCGGTTCGACAAACTTCATTCCACTCCTATCGCTTTTCGGAGTAGTGTGTCCATCCTTTGTATCTGCGGCTGCATAATTTGTAATAACTCATTGAATTTGTATTGAGACATTCTAAAATAAGTATGAAATCTTATTGGATCCTTTTAAGTCGTGGCAAAAGCTTAGAATACTCGTCTTCTTCATATTGCGAGTTTGTTAAGTCATGTGGCCATATTCTTTGCTTTTTTCTTGCCTGTTCTTGCTCGATCCTTTCCTCTTCCTCCCACAACAATTCGTCGTTCATCTTGCTCAGAGGTTGCCTAGCTACTGAATATATTTTTGTAGCGCCGCTGCAGTTTAAGTGCGGCTTACCAAAAAATTACGCGTTGTGACGCTCAGTTCCGCTGCGGTGCAGTTCCGCCTAGTGCGGTCCTACCTTTAACGCCAGTATCATACCACGGTATTTGCAGTTTCTATTTTAAAATATTAATATTTATGTGAACGCAGTAGCGTCTACTACCTACACGAAGTACTCTTGGAGCTTAGTGTACTTAAATAAAATAAGTTTTGATCTTAAAACATTCAGAAAGTATCAACAGGTTAGCAATTTGGGGGTAGGGCTTTTTACACGACTGCCCAAAAATCCTTTGAACGCTACGACCAGCTTCGCAAATTATCAACGCACTTAACATAATTCTGTTGTCATGCTCTAAAAGAACACGAGTACCGAGAGAAATCTTTAAACCAATTGTTCAATAAGAACTAGCCTTGAAGCTGCAAGTATAAAAGCCGGTGCAGTTACATCGGCTCAGGTGCGAGAATCTGTTATACGTGATGCGGCAAACAGTTTTCATAAATAACGTTTGCAGATCGAAAAGGAAAAATTGTAATGCTCGGTTCCTATGGCTAAAAACGAATCGCTTTGCTTACCAATAGTAGCGTTTCTTATTGCCAAACTTGGCTTATAAATTGACCTAATTGTACCTGTGATAACTACTAATGTGTGGAACGGTCTACAGTTACTATGCAAAGCGCTTCAAGGGCGTCTTTGCTTCATTATTGGTAAAGATATAAGAGTCTTATGGTTAACCAATAACGCTTGGTACATGGTAGGAATCGGCCATTAGATGTCATCTTCTTAACACAATCCCAGCCATCTACGTGTATTACGAATCATCATCATCTGCCTAGCCTTTTCCCAACTATGTTGGGGTCGGCTTCCAGTCGAACCGGATGCAGCTGAATATCAGTATTTTACATGGAGCGACTGCCTATCAGACCTCCACAACCCAGTAACTGGGTAATACGATACTCTTGGTAAGACTGGTTGTCAGACTTTCTGGCTTCTGACCAACAGTAACGACTGTCAAAGATCTACAAATGACAGCCGGGACCAACGGCTTTTACGTGCTTTCCGAGGCACGGAGGAAACTCGCTATGGTAAATGGTCACCCATCCACAGACCAACCTCGGCAAGCGTGGCTTAACCCGGAAGATCAGTCTATGCGGCTGTAATTATTTAGCCACGAGCTCCTCGTGTATTACGAATAACGATTCCAAAATGTGAAGATGTTGCTGGCGAAAATCGTGTAGTACCTACCCACTAAAGAATAAAGCCGTGTTTTTATTAGGGGACAAAAGTTGTGGGACATTTGTCGCCTTCGACATCATAAGACGTCATCAGACATCACTCAACGTTGCCAGACATCTGTTTGCATCATTTTTGTGCTAGAACCAGACTTACCATGCGACGTCCGACAACATCGTGCTATGTGACCGGACGTAGCAGGCAACACGAGTCGCGGGACATTTGTCCCCTAATGAATACGCGGTTTTAGCCACCTGTATCATTTCGTAGGTGCCGTAAAAGGGGACTAAGGTGATTTAATCGCAAGGAAAACAGTTCGGTAGCTTGGAAACTCAAGTCCACGGCCCAATAATTCTAACTCATTGAGTTTGTGCACTGAAAACAAGTACCCATTGCTTAAATAACTAGGTACTAACCTTAAGTTATTGTTAAATTGTTAAAATAAACAATATAGAACCAATTTTGTATTTAATAAATTGCAATTGGGTTCAAAGTTCTTAGATTGCAGTTTTCATACTCATAACAATGTCATTTCTGTTGCGCAATGAGTTTTGTAACAAAACTTTATTTATATCGAATTTTAAAATGACACTGTGAACTCTGTTATGTGAGAATTGTTTATTAGCTTTCAGCGCATACTATGCAGTTCGCTACAAATATTTTACGTCATATTTCCATGCGTGTTTTAAAAGGCCACTGACTTTATTGGATATAATAATATTATTTTTATGCTGTAGATACTTAGGTCCAATCTGCGTTGTAGGTACTTCTGAGTACCTATTTAAGTTTGTAATTCAATGTGAGGCCAATCTTTAACAATTGATTCTATAATTTAAGGACTGAATATAGTCTACTCATATAAGGAACTACACTAATTAAATTGTAGCCAGTTTTTTTTAAATAGGTATTTAGTTCGAAATTTAAAACTCATCCACGGATAGAATGCATTATTTATAGTGATGTTCGATAATTTGCCGGTAATGCAGTTGAACAATAAATTTTATTACAACTGCATACCAGCGCCTACCATGTTGTAGGTATTTTCATGAGGTCATTGACATACTGCTATGCGGTTGTGGAAACCGCTGTATTCAACAATACCGACGAGTTCCGCGAATAAAAAATATTTTAGCGCTAAATATGTATTCTATGCTGCATACATTTGGCGCGGAGAGACGAAAAAAAATTTGAATTTAGAGCAGCGAAGAAAAGATTTGCTGTTAGTTACTAGTAACTCAAGTACTAATATTATTGTCTTTGCTAACTTTCTTGTGCTTAATTCGTTTTTCGAAAATACCGTAAGCGCCATATTATGGTATTCTACACCAGTGTGCTTTCATGTTCATCTTGCGCTTTCAACGTTCAATTCCTCTTGCGTCAAGCGCATGCAATATTGATTGCCATAAGACGCATGCATCTTATCGTCTACACCGGTGCGCTTCGGTCAGTCGTCAGTCGACATACAATAGACGGATTAGCGTGTGTTAGGGGCATGCGCTTTTGTCGAACTAGTACTAAGGCATGCGCAATTGCATGTGCTATGGCGCTTCACGCATGCTTCAGACGAAGACGCAAGATGAACATGAAAGCGCACTGGTGTAGACATAGTTTTATCTTTACTTGAAACTATGTTTGGCATGGACTGAATACGTAGACTGCAGTACGTCAGGATAGCTTGCCAGAAGTTTTAACTGCAATCCTTTTCATCAATCAACTTTTATGAGTTACTTACCTTACGTTAGCTGAGAAGAAGCTAATATTTTATGGATTATCACTACATAGTATAAAACAAAGTCGCTTCCCGCTGTCTGTCCCTATGTATGCTTAGATCTTTAAAACTACGCAACGGATTTTGATGCGGTTTTTTTTAATAGATAGAGTGATTTAATAGAAAGGTTTACATGTATAATACATGTATACCGGTAAACCGGGGTTACTTTCAAATACAGGGGCGACATTGATAGTTACTAAACATTTTGCATTTGGTTAAATATCTGTGTGAAAATGGAACTTGTGCATTTTAATTTAATATTGTAGGGAACGTTGACAGTTTTCCTATTTTACCATTCAGTATAGAGGTGTCTGCGATGTTAGATGGCGATGATAAAAAATATTAAATGACACCCCTGAATATGTAAAAAAAACGAGTTTTAGATTTTTCGATTGGGGCTACTTTGAAATTCAATGATAGAACAGAGATCATCAAAGTAGAAGCTCTACGGTCCAAGTTTGATAAGGAACATTTCTCCTTTTTGCTATCGAAAACTGTGCTCTATAGTTTTTTTTATCTAGTCTATGTGATTTTATATATCTCAGTTAATTGAGTCTACATAAAATATTTTTGATGTAGCAGCTAAAAGCGAAAATAAATAAGATACAAACACATGAAGCTCAAAAAATTGATCAAAGTAACCCCGTTCTACGGTACGTGATAAACAACAAACACGCGGGCGAAGCCGCGAGCGACCTCTAGTTTTATACAGGGTGAAATTGTAAACAGTCGACAAACCGAAATGGGAGATTGTACTCATCACTATGAACAACTTTAACTATGCGCCCAAACCAGAAACCACGAAAAAAAAACAGCTGTTCCCTACATTTATGTTCGCATAACTCGTCAAAATGTAGGGAACAGCAGAATTTTTTTTCGCGATTTTCTTTTTTTCTCACAGTAAAAGTTGTTCATAGTGATGAGTACAATCACCCATTTTGGTTTGTCGACTGTTTCCAATTTCAGCCTGTATAAATCGTAGGGCTAGAATATAAAACTTCCTCACCGAACGCTGGAAATAGACGCGTGTTGTAAGATTTAACAAAACCTAGCACGCTTGGTGGTAGGATCTATGCGATCCACCTGGCCAGCTACCACCCTCACAAGTCACACAAGACACCCTCACAGCCAAGCAGTTTATTGCGATCCGTTGTGTGTGTTTGTATGTGAGAGCCAGAGGGGTAAAGGGGAATCTCTCTACAAGGTTAGTCGGAAAGGGCGTACTAATCTGCTCGCCACTTAAATTATCACTAATGACTGTGTTAAAGCAAGTGTTAAAATTTCAAAATTTGATCAATTAGATTTCCATGCAACATTATTTACGTGAAAATAACCTTCTTTAGTTACGAAATCGGAAAATGAAGCGTCTATTCCGTGACCTCAAAGACCTAAAATTAATACACAGCTGCTTAGAGCTGAAGATAGATAGATTTTAGCGTATTTTTATGAAAGTTTTGAACCGCTATCTCTCTTAAACTATTGACTTTTGGGAAAAGTTGTAGAACAAAAGTTATTTGTTATTAAGTGTAGGTAGGTGCCTTTTTTATCCTGTGAAAATCCTCATGGATACCCACGGTGTTCCTTCTCCTGACCTTTGGTCGGGGTCGCGGGATTCGCAGCTGCCTGCACCGCAACCCCGGCAGGCCTCGGTCCGCCAGCCCCTGGCAGACTTCTCTTTCTGTGGGGCCTTGCCCCACGTCTTCCTGAGAGACGCGCACGGAAATTCTCGGGCCTGTTACTAATCGGGCGACGGGTCCCCTAACCCGTCGCCCGCAGGCCACACACTGGGGCGGCCGGAGATCGTCGCGCCCTTCAGCGGCGCCCGGTGTGGATCTAATTTAGTACCCCTTTTCCGACTAACCTTGTATATCTCTTTTCTGTTACTTGGATTCGTGTGCTCCATCTTAGACCTTGTCTGCGGTTACTATACTGTGCGAATGGGGAGAAACGCAATCAAACAAGAAGAAAGTAACTGCAATATTATTTCAAGGCTCTACTGTGATCAGTAAGTATTACAACAAAGAAAGTTACATTAAAAGTAAACGACTAAATTAAAGACTGTAATTAAGTCCGCCGCAAATGCCGCAATGGAGCCGTATTAAGTAGTTTATCTCCGAAACTTTCCACTTAATTAGAGATCTAAAAATAGTAGCCAGTGATTAAAACTACGGATAGCTAGCCACCTGGTCGAACATCAAATGTGACTTCAAGACCTGCGCACTGCGAACATTCAATAAGACCGTTTTTCTACTGAATTTGTTACTACAACTAACAAACAGAGATTTTTATTTGCACTATACTAGTTGTTCCGACTGGAAAGTAACACTTAAATCCATTATACAGAGGTGTAAAGTTTTTATTATGATAGAATTGTAGAGTTCCTATTAAATTAAAATTTTCATGTGTCTTTAGCAAATTCACAGCACATTTGGGAGTATTTAAAATGCTACCTGCAGATATTCCTTTTGTAAACAACGACAGTACAAAAAATTAAAAAACCGAAATAATAATTGCAGAGTTTCTTGGAAAACTAGAACTGCTGTTTCGTTCAAACAGAAAATTTCATTTCATTTTCACTATGTGTTGCTTGTATAGCGTTTATATTACGGTATAGTTTGCGAATTAACTAAGTTATGTCGTAGACATTATGTAAAGGCAATTAGAGCAATTAATCATGTAAATCCAAGCTCATTCGAAATTGCATCCAAACTGTACAGTCTAAAATGGCGCCCAAAATTACATTGTGCATTGTGTAGCACTAGACTAATAAAATCACCGTAATAAAAGAGTTTCTCAAAAACAATAATAACATTTTAAATTAGAACTCTTTTTGGTTCGAACAGTACATTCCGTTCTAATTTTCCCTTTGTATACTTTGCTGTAGTTTCAACGTTGATTCATAGATGGCGTTACTGATATGTATTTGTGTCAGCATTCCAAGTTCTTGGAAATTGACTGATTCGATTTTAATTGCAGCGAAAGTTGGAATCTTCGTTAATACTGATTGGTTGGCGCTAATGGGATGTCTGTTTTAATTTAGCAGATAGCTGAAATATCATTAGATATTTTTGGATTCTTACGAACTGATGTAGGTAATAATAAGTCAGCTTACTCACTATTATAATAAAAATTGCAGCCTATCGTAGTCAAAATGTTGAAGATAGCCTTTTCGCAAAAAGGGGGCTCGTTAGTTAAATGGTTGTTTCTCTCTCCATCTGTTAGTAGTCGGTTTGCAATAGTTTCTCGTTTGAGGAATCCATCCTTGTGCCCTGAAATAATTGTTTAACAAAATAATTATATCGGTTACTTACCAGCTTTACCAGTATTAAAGTGACAATTTAATAGCTTACTAACAAATGGATTTGGTAATTTGACCTTATAGTAGTCACGCAATTTATGTAGTACTACTTAAATATAAACTTAATGGAATTAAATTCGTCCTAGTTAAAGTCGGCTTCAATTACAAGTTTGAGAAAATTGGGGTGAGTCGACTGTGGTTCAATCCTTGAACCACAAACCTAACCTAACCTTAACCTAATGTATGTAATGTACCTAATGTAGTAATTATAGCCAGAAATTCTATTCGTTGGCAAAAATGTAGTTCAACTTTATGTTGACCTCTTCTACTTTAATTTTAAAGCATATCTCGTAGGCGCTCAAAATATTGGCTACATCCCTCTAGCCGCCAGCTCTTGTCATTGGAAGCTAGCCAGACGATCGCAAAAAGTATATAATTTGCTGACTCATCCTAAGGTTTTCAACTTGCCTACATTTTTGTCGGACAAGTATTACTTTATCGGTAAATATCGGTTTTTTATCTGTTGCTTTTATTATTACATCTTAAGTTTTGTAACGTTGGCAACATTAAGGACTTTTTTTTATATATTTTTTTGCAAACTGAATTACTGAATCTGCCTTCTTGCTGATTTCCGTGATTAAAATATTCTAATGTGATTATTTTAATTCTTAAACAAGAAGAAAAGGTCATGAAATAAAAAATAAAATATAAATCAACCAAAGCGTTATTAGTTTTAATAACCGACACTAATCTATGTCTACACACATAATGATTTTATTAATCACCATCCAAATTTTTTCCAGGCATTCAAAGACTCCATTTAAAAATAAAAAAAACTAGGTACTTAGATCCTCTGATCCTCTCACTTTGATGCAGGGCCGGTTCTATCATACATAGGGCGAACGGGAGCGAATCGGGGTGCTCTGTTTAAGCACAGTCCAAGGCGGTTTAAATGGTAAGAGTTTCTCTCGTTCAGTGCATGCGCGACAAGCGTAATATTTAACGTTTAATTATGTAACCACGTGGAATTGATTTCTTTCGGGAAAATTATTTATTGTGAAAATATGACATAAATAGCATTTTTTTTTTAAATTGGAGTCTTTTTTACCCATAGTAGAAGTAAGTAAGTAGGTACTACGTACAACTTAAAGTCCTTGATAATACCTAATGTCTAGAAAAAAAATGGATGGTGATTAAAAAATCACTTATAGGTATAGGTAGGTATGTGATGCAAGTTTATTTTAATAACAATTCATTATCATAGCAATCCAGGGCAATCATTTAGCCTACTTGCTAGGTACCTATACTTAGAAGTTTTTTTTTTGTTTCTTTAAATGCTTTTTGGGTTTTTTAATATAGAAATATAAAAAAAATAAAATTTAGGTAGTTAATCATAGTAATAAATAAAGGAAACCATGATAATACCTACACATTCTTTAATAAAACACATATTTGTACAAAATATCGAACCCACTTAAATCTAGGTTTACAAAAACTGTAGCGTTCAAAATCCTGATACAACTTTATTCCTCAAACATTTGTTTAGCATGGCGATTATAACTTAATTCAGTTTCTGTGTGTTTTATATTATAATCGGGTTCGGGACACAGCGGCGTCGGTACCTTGGCCATGCGCCAAAAAGGACATTCGTTTTGGATGCTAAATGAAAACGTATGAAACTTATAACAGGGATATAGTTGGGCAGTAAAGTTTGGCCTTTTGTGTAATTGGACAAAGGAAATATCATTAATTATATTTAAGTTAGATATTGATGAAGGTTTTATGGTAATTGCGCCTACCTAAAGTACTTACGTAACATTATGTTATGTAGGAATTATTTTTCTAATTCCCCCGACATTGTACGTAACTATCTATGATTCGATCATATTCTAAAGGCCTGTCCACATCTCCACGTCAGGATGTCGTCAACGTGGAACGGTGCGGTAATGCGGCACGGTGCGTTGACATAACGTGCAAATTTACGTTACCGTGCGTATCGTAATATCACGTTTCGCCTCTAGTCGCAAGCGCACACGTATATGCGGTCCGCCTGCGCTCTCCACGCCCGCGAGTGAGTCACCGTCTATGTGCTCCAATGCTTTAAAACCATACCTTACTGTTTCTCTCATTAAAATTCAGGATCTACATGGTCAACGATAAATCTAACAATGATCCTGACGTGCATTTTTACGATACGGTAACGTAAATTTGCACGTTACGTCAACGCACCGTGCCGCGTTACAGCATCGTTCCACGTTGACGACGTTGTGACGTGGAGACGTGGACAGGCCCTAAATGTGACACAAATATGTGACATAGGACTCCTTATGTCACACCTTTGACACAAAGAGTGACAAGGAGATTGTACCTATACTGAACATGCACCAGTAATTACATCTATCCATCCAAAATTTAAGTGCTGGGCACTTGTCGGTGTAGATCTCTATCTTTCTCTATCCAGAGCGAATTCCTTCACTTTTCTGTGTGTTATCACTTCTGTCTTCTCCTTCAGTTGCTCTGTGCACTTTCTTCTTGGTCTACCTGGTTTACTCTTTGTCTGTAATTTAACTTTATTAAAAACTAGCTGTACCCAGCATGCGTTGCAATGCTCTTTTTCCTACCTACTGCCTACCTACTACCTACCTACTACCTACCTACTACCTACCTACTACCTACCTACTACCTACTACCTACCTACTACCTACCTACTACCTACCTACTACCTACCTACTACCTACCTACTACCTACCTACTACCTACCTACTACCTACCTACTACCTACCTACTACCTACCTACTACCTACCTACTACCTACCTACTACCTACCTACTACCTACCTACTACCTACCTACTACCTACCTACTACCTACCTACTACCTACCTACTACCTACCTACTACCTACCTACTACCTACCTACTACCTACCTACTACCTACCTACTACCTACCTACTACCTACCTACTACCTACCTACTACCTACCTACTACCTACCTACTACCTACCTACTACCTACCACCTACCTACTACCTGATATTTTTTTTTTTTTTAATATCAAAATTTTCTTTCATAAGAACCTTCTCCTGACAATTACGAACAAAACAAAAAAAAATTTTGCGAAATTGGTCCAGGCGTTGTTGAGTTATGCGCTTACCAACACATTTTGCGATTCATTTTTATATTATAGACTAGCTTAAACCCGCGGCTTCTTTCGCGTTAAAAAAACTCTTAACACACTAATAAAGTTTCTATAATAATATATTCAATCGTGATTCGAAAGACACGTGGCGCCATCTATGAACGTTATTGTTGTTTTCCTCGGGAACAGTACTTTTTTTCAGGATGAAGGGTACCCTATGTCCGTTTTTGTACACCTGACAACGTATTTGCAAAATTTCAGGATGATTGGTTCAGTGGTTTAGGCGCGAAAAGGTAACAAACAAACTTACTTTCGCATTTATAATATTATAAAGTTAGGATTAGGATTCCTGCCTGCACCCAGTTCCGAGTAATTGTCGCAAACCTCATTCATCAAGCTTTTTACCTTAAGCAATAGGTAATCGTAATTGAAACGAGTTTGAGATTTTAAACACTTGAAAGAGTGTTAGCTGCCTTCTTTAGGGTCGTTGGTTTAATTTCTCGGTAGGTAGTTACTGATATTTGTAAAGTAAGTATACTTACAAAGTTCAGCTTTGCCTCTTAATGGTTGAGAAATAATTATGGTTTCAAAAAAACGTAACATTAAAAACATGTTCATTACAATAAAGGAAACAAATGGATTTGTAAACGCATTCAAGATACCTATAGTCGAAATTCAAATGCTGAATGCATCAGATTAAAAAAACAACTGGTCAGACCAAAGAGGTTCTCTTCCGTACTTTATAGGTTCCAATTTGACCTGCTCTCACACCTGACACACCTTCTTCAGTCAGTTGGCAACGTTTCAAGTGTTCCCAAACGATACTCGTCCATCTTAGCTTAGGTCTGCCTCTTCAGGTTTACTAGGTATGTCGTGAATACTTGAAAGAATGTAGGTACAGGAACAATGCGGCTGTCCCATTTCAAAACCTAGTGAGGGCTTAAAACTAAATTTTACAGGAGATCGCATAAACGTTAAATCGGTCAGCCTTTGAAAAGTATTTATGTTAGGTAAAACCAAGTGCTTAACGTGACTTACTAGAATGACTAGGTTTTAAAATGATCAGAGGCAGTGAATGGCACTTACTAGGTATCGATGCTTAAATATATCTGCTTATTAAGTGAGTTTTCAACGCTGGTGTTTTTGTATTTGATAGAGACTTTCTGGTTAGCAAGATTATGCAATGAAACGGTTTTTGTAAAAAGTGTCCCTACTAGGTTTTGAAATGGGAAAGCCGAATGTGCATTGTGTTTTTATAAACTGTACCTATAATGTAAAATAGTCTCTTTTGGCAGACGAATAATTAGTTGTCTTTCAATATAAATGAGGGTAATGTGTTTTGTAAGCACCAATACAATCACTTCATTTACCTAGCTTCGCTCTGTGCAGCTCTGGTGGATATGGGCTTGGCGGACCGAGGTTTTTGTTCATACAAAACAAGCGAGAAATGCGAGCGTAGGATGTGTTTCGAGGAATGTATTACGAGGAATGTGTTGCTAGGAATGTGTGCGAGGATTTGAAAATATTCGCCTACCAGTCAGTTAATAGATGGTGTTTGGAAGAGGTAGATGATCATTTGTACACATTAACACATTACGCATTACACATTCCTCGCACAGCTCTGGTGGAAAGGGTTTCCGTTTCACATCCTCCCTACACATTTTCGCACCGCAAATTTTCCTCGCACAGCTCTGGTGGATTTCCAGCCTTAGGGAACCTATATCAGTTTTTCAAATACGCAGTAAGATATAAAAATCGCGCTCAGTCCGTGAATGGTTGACCATTCGCTACACATCGAGACTATGGATCTCTCCGTGCCTCGGAGAAGTCGGAGAGCACGTTAAAACGTCGGTCCCGGGTAGGGTTACCATCCGTCCGGATTTGTCCGGACATGTCCGGACTTCTAAACTTTTGTCCGGACTTTGTCCGGCTCTTTAATTTGTTCGGATTTTTTGGCTTACATGGAATACGAGTAATAATACTTGCATTTAATAAGTAGATAATAATTATCAAAAAAATCTTTAATCTTTATTAACTTCTCATTCATCTAAAAACAAGATATAAATCTTCTTTAACAATCAACTTAACGAGATTAAACAATAAATCTTCGTATGTTTGCATTTTGTGACTAAAATGTCCGGACTTTTATTGAAATGTCAGGACTTTTCAAATTTCTAATTGGTAACCCTAGTCCCGGGTGTCATACAAATATCTATGACAATAGTAGCGGGTAGTCAGAAGCCCGGAAGTCTGACAACCGGTCTAACTTTAGGATATCGTCATTGCCCAGTAACTGGATTGTGGATGTCTGATGGCAGTCGCTCCGTGTGATACAGCCACATCTGGTTAGACTGGAAGCTGACCTTAAAATAGTTGGGAAAAGGCTAGGCAGGACACCGTGGTCATTACCACCCTGATCTCTGCAACCTTTTTTCTCTTGTATCGTGGGTACGTTTACAGACACAAATCTCACATACACAAACGCCCAGACCCGAAGCAACCATCTGTAGGCCATACAAATTTTTGTTCCGTGTGGGAATCGAACCCGCGACCCGTAGCGCAGAAGCCAATCGCTTAGCCATTGCACCAAACGTGTAGTCAATGTCTTTAACTTAAGGTACCTATATCAGTTTTTAAAATACACAGTATGATATAACAATAATTTAATTTTGTTTGTTAAGACTTAACCATAAACCATTTAATGATTAATTTAATGAGTAGCTTAGCAAATAAATAATACGGGTGCGAGTGAAAATAGAAATTAAAAGAAAACGTTTAATGTAATATCGCTTTAATAGCATTTTTAATAATAAAATAAGTTTTTTATTGATTGTATGTATTTCGTTTAATTATAAACGGTAATAATGGCTAAGAATTGATGTTAATAAATAAATAAAAATCATTTATTTCGGGTTATTTACACCCATAGAATTAATACATTTTAAAAGATCACAGAATATAAATGAAATGATAAAAAATATTAAATTAGATTAAGAATAATGAATATAATAATGTAAAAATTTAATTAATTTATGTAGAAAAATGAATAAAGGCAATTATAATGTCAGCAATTAAAATTTAAACAGCATTTAAAAATCATATTAAATAAAATAACAATAAGCCCTTTATACTCTGGCGATGTGTCTGCCACAACAGTGCCTAATGTAGGGGCAATCAAATCGCTCCGCAATCATCGCTGTTGCATTCATCGGATGTTGCATTGCAAATAAAAAGCAACTCTTAAATAACAGTCATCGAGTCCAAAAACTTTTCTTAAAAAAATTGTTTTTTTGTGGTTTTTTTAATAATTTTTTTTTGTTGATTTTATGTGGTCTAGTTTTACCCATTTTCATCTGTGCACATTATCCAGAGATACACAGTATTTGCCAAGTAACATTTTTATTCACCTTATTAGCATTTTACTAGATTAATTCAGAATCGAGTGGTAAAAACTTAATGAGGAACCCCTACAAGAGCCCTACAAGAACCCCTGAGGAAACCCTAACAAATAAGGCGTGTATTTTTTGGGCTCCACATTATTTTGGAGGGCATCATTATGTATATAATTAAAAAAAAAAACTCTATCTATCTATATCTATGTCAATCGACTCTCCTAGTGATTCTGAACAAACTAGTTTCAGGTTTAGTATACAGGGTGTTAACGAATTCGTGTAATTCCTTAAAACCACATGATCTAGGTACTACTGATGTAGACAGGCCCCGCACGGGATTTAACTTGATTAAAAATATAAATAAAAAAAACTTTTTTTTTCATGCGGCTTTGTTACCGATCGTATCTAAACCACCTCATAAGGATTCAGTAAAAAAAAAGTTTTTTTTTTTTTATAATTTTATTTGTGTGAAATGAATGAAAGTACGCCGACACGGTTGACAGGAACGACTAACGCGATATCGCTCTTTGCAGTCAGATAACTCAAGGCTATAAAAAGACTCAAAAATTGAAAACCAAAATTTTTTTTTGAATATTTTTTTTGGTTGGATTTCGAAAATTCCCATTTAGGGGTTAATCTGTGTCACCAGTAGATCACGCGGTTTGAAGGAATTACACGATTTCGTTAACACCTTGTATACTAAAACTAAGCTTGTATATCGGGTGTAAAAAGACCCTTAACGATAACGAAAACCACATATTCTACCTATCATTGGGATCATTTTTTTCTACCAGACCATACCTGGGAAATCATTGGTTTTGGAGATATTGAAGGTCAAAGTATACTTTTTTTTCTTTTTTTCCAGAAACGAATTCAAAGTGATAATACTAAACTTTCTTCCAAATAAACATTATCAAAATTTTCAATTTTTCCTCACAAATTTACGCATTTGAAGTTACAAAGACGCAATGAATATCAAACGCACACAACCGCCTTGGCTCAGCTGTGTAGCCGCTGCACGACCCATACAGGCGCATTCGGTTACGTGCATTACGTTGCACGTTACAAAAAAACGGAGTTTTTTTTATGCCTAAAAATAAAAGTCGTTTCCCAGCAATTATTATTGGTTAATGTAATTTAGTTTGATGTACAGAGTGCGTAGATTTCGGCTATGTGATGGGTCTTTTTACACCCTGTATACTATCACTCACTCTAGTCCGCAATGTAGATCTTACACAACTTTCAGGTTGTGTATTTCATAAACGGGACTTATGGCTGTAAAATGGTCAAGGAAACATCATACTGATTTAAAAGACATATTCAGATATAATCCACATAATACGACACGCGACTTTTTTTTTGTTTCTCCCATCATTTCGTATTCCACGGCCGCCGTTTTGATTTTATAAAAACAAAACGTAATCTATAACCATTGCACGGCTGAGACGAAGCGATAGACACCTAATGCATTAAAATCCATCCAGCCGTTGGGCTGCTTCGAGGGTATAAAGAATCCCACATCTTAGATACGCGTGAAAAGCATAACCCTGTCTTTGCTGTCGCGCAGTCGGGTAAAAATAAACAAGACCTTGTAAAATTATATATATCTCTACAAAATACAATGAAATATTCACGGTTGACTTCAAATAATCTTGCCATGTGAAAGATGGAATAAATCCATGTTTCGTTTATCAAGAAAACAGGTCAGTAAAAATAAAAATGTATCTTTGAGCTTCCTAAGCAAACATACCAATAGATACTAATAGTGGCTACACGGGGTCACCCAAATACGAGAAACAACCCTTGGCGCACCGAAATCACTCGCAAATGTTCTGAGCGGACTGAGAGCCCTAATCTGCTTCTGGAAGGAGATGGGCTGGCTGGAATGATGGCCGCCATGGCCCACGTACAATGGTCCACTTAAAGGACTAAGTGCGGAAACCACATCTTCTAACATAGAACATAGTGGCTACATGTTGATTTACGTAGTACCTATCTAAATATTTTCAGTATTTTTCCATTGGGACTTGTGACGGATCGTAAGTGTGGCGGCACACCATGCCGAAATTACGCGACCGAACCGAACCGAACCGCATTGCAGGCGTAATCAAATCATGCCGAATTTCGGTCGCGTATCTTCGGCATAGTGTGTTTAGACACTTAGATCTCTAGTACAGTGAGCAAAAGAGTTTAATAAACAGCAAGCTAATTACATTAGCAGCTCTTTAAAACTGTTGTGCGTAAGTTAGTGTTACTGGGTAAGATTATGTCGTCATTCGTGTCGAGTGCATAATAGTAATGCATAGATGTTCATTGTTTGCCTGTATACTGGTCTCTTTTGCCCATTGTACGTGGTGATGGGGTTGGTCTCAATTCCCAAAACACGTAAGACTCTATCGAAAAGGATTAAGTGCCAACAATAGGTGTACAAGTTGTCTCCGCCGGAGGGCGCGCGACGATCTCCGGCCACCCTAGTGTGTGGCCTGCGGGCGACGGGTTAGGGGACCCGTCGTCCGACCAGCAACAGGCCCGAGAAGGCGGCGCGCAATGTTCCGTGCGCGCCTCTCAGAAGGACGTGGGGCTAGGCCCCACAGAAGTAGAGGTCCGCCAGGGGCTGGCGGATCGAGGCCTGTCGGGGTAGCGGTGCATGCAGCTGCCAATCCCGCGACCCCAGCCAAGGGTCAGGAGAAGGAACACCGTGGGTTTTTAGCCGGTAAGAGTCCGGCATAACCCTTCGCCATCCCCGGGCGAAGGGTATCCATGAGGATTTTCCAAAGATAAAAAAAGGTGTACAAGTTTTCTATCACAATGTTCACAATGTACATTGTTGCCATTCACTAGCCTATGTATTCAAAATGGCAAGTCGATTTAGTGTGCAAAGAGAGAGAGAGAAAACATTGATTTATACGCCCAAGCTGACACACACGTAAAAATAGACAAAAAAATCTTAAAACTAAAGCGCAATAACTACTATCGTATTAAATTACTTGGTAACCCAATCATAAAACTACAATAAAGCAAACTAAAACTATGGTCCATAGTCTAAATTATATAATTATGTTAACAAAGTCGTGAACAAAGACAGATTTAAAATTAATTTAATTACCTATTTCAAAGTACCTAAATATTTCTGGATTATGTCTTTTGTACACGCTGTCTAAAAAGGCGACTTAACTAATTACATTAGGAGAATGGATAGACGTCTAATTTTAGATATATTGTATGTAATAGCATCCAACTACCGTCACTAATCTACAAAGTGATTATAGTGTTACGGCCACATGTCCATTATTTTGGACAGTTTATAAAACAGGCTAAATAATAATGAATATAAAAGTTTTATATTGAACACCGAATATTGACATAATCAAGAATTCAGCAGGTTATTGACCCGTGCCCTTTTCCTATACAAGGTTAGTCGGAAAGGGAGTACTAATCTGAAAGGGTGTTAAAGTACCCACAATAATGAGTGAGTGACTCTTGTTTTACCACTTTCCCCAAAAGTCAAGAGATTAAGAGAAATAGCTGTTCAAATATTACATAAAAATATGCTAAAATCTATCTATCCTCAGCTATGATCAGCTGTGTTTACGTTTTAGGTCATATTTACTCATGGGAACCTGTAATTGGCTTTGTATTGATATATACCACTGTTATCCATTTGTTGTAGCTGTTGGTTCTCCTTTAATAAATAAATAAATATTTGGGGTCACAAATTAGAAGCTCTATTTTCTGAATTCGTAACTAAAGCAGGGATCTTTAAGGAAATTAAAATGATCGAATTTTGAAATATTAACACTTGGCTTTAAAACAGTCATCAGTTATACTTTAAGTGGCCTGCGGATTAGTACCCCCTTTCCGACTAACCTTGTATAGTCAAAAACGAATCGTTTGTCTTACCAATGGTAGCATTTTTTATTCCCAAATTGGGAATATAAATAGACCAGTATAAGTTAATTTTACTTATGATAGCTAGTTAGTGCATGTACGGGTCTTTTATGCAAAGCTAGTTAGTTTTTGTTTTATTATTGATACAAAAGTTATCAAGATACAAGGAGTAGACTACGGAATTTCGACGCACAAAATATCGATGCACGTTACTGCGAAAGTTTAATAGCTTGATTCACCAACAATTAAGGGGAATTAATAGTAAACTTTCGCAGTAACGTGCATCGATATTTTGTGCGTCGAAATTCCGTATTTTACCCACACACAAGAGCCTTAATTTTAATCAATAACGCTCGGTAAATCATTGGAATCGGACGTTACTGATCGCTGTTTTGATCACCTTTATGTATTTTTAGCGCAAAGGAAGTTCCTATGGCCCACCCTTTTGGTATGTCTACTCCAGTGCGCTTTCATGTTCCTCTTGCGCTTTAAACTTTCAATTCGTCTTGCGTCAAGCGCATGCAATATTGATTGCCTTATGACGCATGCAGCTTATCGTCTACACCAGTGCGCCTCGGTCAGTCGTCAGTCGATATACAATAGACGGATTAGCGTGCGCTAGGGGCATGCGCTTTTGTCGAACTAGTATTAAGGCATGCGCTATGGAGCTTCACGCATGCCTCAGACGAAGACCCAAGATGAACGTGAAAGCGCACTGGTGTAGACATAGCTTATTAACGAACTTCTTTGTCACCTGTACTAAACTCTATAAAGGGAAGAGAGATGAGATGGTGTTGCCTTTTCTAAGGAAACCAATGATCAAAAACAGGTTTAATTCTGATAAATAATTAAATAAATATTTCGTAAATAGTAGGTACAGGGTAAAAATTGTAAGTACCCGAACTTTACCGCGATATTTGTATTCCGCGTACAACAATATAAAAGAATATGTGGAGCTCCCAAGCTTTCCGTTTAGAATCAGATATAAAATAAACCCGTTGAAGCTTGCCACAGTTCAAATATCCACCTTGTACATTGTAGTTCGCACCACTAGGGAATGTGACGTTTATATATTTACTAGCTGTGCCCGCAACTCCGTCCGCGTGGAAATCGGAAACCAAAATTGTGTCGCAATATCTTGGTAACTTTAAATTCAAATAGGTATCTTTTTTTTGAGAGAACCGATTACGACGAAACAAAAATTAAATGTTATTCCGAGATACGCACTATATTTGTTTATAATGCTCAATTTACACCGCCGCGGAATGGAATGGAAGCGACTTTTTGCAACGAAATTGTATATAGCTTATTGGACTTTATGTCAATTGTATAAAGTACAAATTAAATACGAGCCAAAAAAAAGTCGCGCGTCTTCCGGGGAATCACGCGCATTCTCGTGAATCCCCCTAGCTACTGTCGGCGCCGTATGTGGAATCCGCGGGAAGTGGCGCGAACGGGGAGTCGGTCGAGACCACGAAGTAAATACAAATTGCTTCGTGGTCGGGACGGTCACATTAGTGCGGTGTCAAGCGTTTTTGATGATGATTCGCTGGAATGCGCGAGAATTGTCGAGCATTCCCGCGAATTCGCGCGCCTTCTAGCGTCATGAGGCGAAATTGACGCTTCCAATGTATTTTATTAGTTATCCTTTAACGCCCTCACAATTTTTTAAAAATATTTCCTATTTCCAGTCGCGCAAGTCTACAGATTTATATGTATGGATATAGATTATATACTTGCAGTCTTAGCCCCTATTGCTGCTGTGTTCCTCCAAATCTTGACCATAATTTTTTCACCTAACTTTTATCCTGTTTTATAAGTTTTATTATCATTCAGCACGAAAGAAAGAATTATGATAACTAAATATACAAACAATCTATGTACCTGTGCCTACATAATCACAGTATGAGTACCTCTCCATTATACCCGAAGTCCCGAACATAATCATAACATTTTATGTGCATTTTCTGGAATATTAAACAGACTCCCACCTGAGATGCTTCAAGAAAACACATAAACCTTAGTATTGAGGGGCGGGAACAGTTTTGTCAGCTTATTTAATAATAAAATATGAGTGTAACAAAGTTTTCTTTTGTTTCTAGCTTCATTCTTGCGGTTATCGGGGTCCATATTCCAATTATGGCTTCGTTTATACAGCCGCGTGATCCGCCGTGTACAATACGGCTGACGTATCTTGGCGAATCTGAAGTTAGTTGTTTGGCTGCGCAATGAATCTTTTAGAAACGAAATTGTCTACTGCGCAGCTAATCAGCTAACTTCAGACTCGCCAAGATACGTCGGCTGTATTGTCCTTGCTTCATTTTCCGCCGCAAACGCCGATTAAGATAATACGAAAAGTGTTGTTTTGATCGAAACTTAACTGTAACTGAACTTCTTTAGTTAGGTGAATCAGGCCACAGTACGTGCGGAAGAACGGTCTAATACATCATACCGGAGGTTAGGATTCGTTCTTCGAAACTCAAATGAATTTCGCAATGCACATGTCATTAAGATCTTATTTAATGCATTGGTTCGGACCAAACTCGAGTCCAGTGCATGCGTTTAGAACCCTCACGAAAGTACTTACGCGCTTATGTTAGAAAAAGTGCAAAAGGCGTTCCTTAGGTACCTTTATACGCTCGTACATGGTTATCCTCTACCCAACCAAATTTCTTCTCGGGTGCCTCGGTTACAACTCACTTGAGGTAAGGAGAGCATATAGGTAATCACTTTACAACAGTTTGTAAAACTTTTTGAGGGTCCATTGATACACCAGATCTGCATAATGAGCTGGCTCGATTCTTTGCACCGGACCATTACCACCGCAACAGGAAGCACAAGCTATTTGCTGTGCCTTCATGTCGCACTGTAGCGCGAGCTAAATTGCCAATACCTCGTACTCTTACCGCACTCAACAAACTCTTGGATTACAATCCGAACTGTGATCTGTTTGCGGATGATTGGAAGAAGATTTTATTAGTAGTTATGTCTGAAGCATTGCGAGAGAGATTCATGAAAGATGTCTTTTTTACTATGTCTTTATGTTTCATTTCTCTATCTTTAATTACTTACTGTAATTGGTCCAAGACCGTTGTTATTAAAGTAAAAATCAGCATAATAATTAATATGTTAGAATTGTCCGTATCATAAATATGAGGAGCACAACGCTCAAAGCCTGTCTTCAGAGCTGCAAAGTTATTTAACGAGTACCAAATAACTTTGCCAATCTGAAGTGAGTAACAGAACGCTCAAAACTGTCTTCAGAGCTGCAAAGTTATTTTACCAATGCCAAATAACTTTGCCCCTCTGAAGTGAGGAACAGAACGCTCAAAGCCTGTCTTCAGAGCGGCAACGTTATTTTACTAGTTCCAAATAACTCTGCCCCTCTGAAGTGAGGTACAGAACGCTCAAAGCCTGGTTTCAGAGCAGCAAAGTTATTGTACGACTACCAAATAACTCTGCCCCTCTGAAGTAAGGAACAGAACGCTCAAAGCCCGGTTTCAGAGCAGCAAAGTTATTGTACGACTACCAAATAACTCTGCCCCTCTGAAGTAAGGAACAGAACGCTCAAAGGCTGGTTTCAGAGCGGCAAAGTTATTGTATGACTACCAAATAACTTTGCCCTCTGAAGTGAGGAACAGAACGCTCAAAGCCTATCTTCAGAGCTGCAAAGTTATTTTACGCATACTGGACTTCTAATTCCACCGATCAGCAGGCTTCAAGCATAAAGATAAAACCTCTATCTACTTTTAAAGAGGTTACTTGTCCTTCCTTTATTATCTTACAAGCGACGTGACAGCGAGATGGATAATGATAAGCAATTACTGAAACCATTGAAACAGTCTTCCTTACGCTCAACTGCCCAATGAGTTTTAAAAGTTATATTATCTACATTATCTTTTCTTTTATATTTTAAAGTTTTTATTATTTCTAGCGTTTTGTTTTTGGTAAAGTTTAGACAGGCCCTCGGGGAGTTATTTTATCATAAAGTAGATAAGTCTGGCCAAAAATTTCTATCAGATAAACGGTATTTCCGTTTCGTAAAATTCTGATAGCTACATGTGTTTGATGTACAGACGCGAGACGCCAGCACATCAAGCTACCCGAAACTGTCAAATTTTCCCAATCAACCTTGAACTTAATTATTTTGCGATAAAGATGAAAATCTATTAAATAAAGGAGATGTTTCAGAAATGTATGGAGCCTGGGCCAGCACCATGTACACTATATGTAAATATAGCTACACATTATAGTAACCGTTTTTTAATATTAATTTTCTATAATTTTACTTCGTTTAATTGTATATTCAAGATATCTTGGTCAAGGAGAGCAACACAACACATAAAAATATGGTGGATCGAAATTATGTGAAATGTCATTTTGACAACTGTTGACATGTCAATGACCCCGTATTGTTTATTTCTTGTGAACTTACATAACCTATTTATGTTGTTTATATACGAAAATATCAAAGTTGTCAAACTCATGTCAATGTCAAACACAACTGTCATGGCTACCAGAAAAACAGGGTTAACATATTAAAAAACGTCCCCTAATAATAATTCCAGTACAAGAGTACTCTTCTTCAAATTAATTTATTTGTATTTTTATGGAAATCCCCAATTTTTTTCCCATTTTTCTATACAGGGTGTTAACGAATTCGTGTAATTCCTTAAAACCACATGATCTACTACTGGTGTAGACTGGCCCCGCACGGGATTTAGCTTGATTAAAAATAAAAAAATAAAATTCTTTTTTTTTCATGCGGCTTTGTTACCGATCACATCTAAACCACCTAATAAGAATTCAGTAAAAAAAAAGTTTTTTTTTTTTGCAAAAAACTAATTTTATTTTTGTGAACATTTCGATGCCACGCATAAATTAATAAACGTATGGTGACACGGCTGGCAGGAACGACTAACGCGATATCGCTCTTTGCAGTCAGATAACTCAAGGCTCTAAAAATACTCAGAAATTGAAAACCAAAAATCTTTTTTAATCTTTTTTTTGGTTTGTTTTCGAAAATTCTCATTTAGGGTTAATCTGTGTCACCAGTAGATCACGCGGTTTGAAGGAATTACACGATTTCGTTAACACCCTGTATACTTAGTGGTGGCCCAAAATCAAACATCTCCTTCGACAGATTGTAGTGGCTTTATGTGCTCAGCTGGCGTCCGTACTTGGTTGTACGTTGTTTTATAGCTTATACCTAGTTTTATAGAATTTCGTTTCACATAAATTTTTTCTCATATTTTCGTTTCATAGAATAATAATCAGTACGCAGAATACTTACTTCAAAGATTTTTAAATAATTGATTTTTGTTTCACATAAAGTTTAATGTTAGAATAATCGTATTATAGGATAACAAATCAAATATTCTTTATCCTCATATTGTTTAGTTAATATGAAACTTATTACCAAGAAAAACATTTTATCGAGTGACACACTACCAACCAAATATCTACACCAAAAACAGATCGGACAAACAGACGGATCAAGGTCGACGGAGCCCCGCTGAGCGGGGCTTCTATTTCTGTCTGCAGGGTTTAAAGTAACCGAACACGAAGGGGATGAACGGGGGCTTTGTTTGCTCGCTTTACTCGCTCACTTTAGCCCCCGTCATCCTCTTCGAACCTAACCTATCCGTGTCGGGGTGTGAACAAACAATGTTCTTTAAAAAATAATTCTACTGTTTGATAAGTTTGTTAAACAAAAAAACGTGATTAAAAATTCATTGAATTGTGTTTCTGTGAAATATGTTTCATTCAAGTAAATAGTCTTTGAAACAATAATATTCGCAATAAAAATACAAGGACCAAATATTATATGAAACATTTTCTGGGAAACGAAATTCTATGAAATTTCTGTCTGCGAAAAAAGGGGACACCGTCTGTATTTACATCGGAATATTCTTTATACCGATCCATTGAGTTAATATGTACTACTTACGTACACATTTAACTCAATGTACCGATCTGTATTTTATTTATTTTACTATTGATATCCAAATCTCTATAATCAGGCGAAATTAATAGCTTTGCTTAAAGTAGAGATTGGGTTCAAAATTATTGAGCATGAACTAGCGTTGAAATACAAATTGATCGGGTATTGGCATGAGTACACGATTCGTTCACTGAACGAAGTAGATTAACTTTTTTATACAGTTCGACAGACAATCTTATTTTGGTAGATACCCAAAAGCAATACCCTTACTAACTTACTCAGGAACACTATTATTTCGAATGTGTAGGCTTAGTTATCCATTAGATATTTAACACACACAATGATCACGGAAGCGAGTCATTATTATGTAATCAATCGCGCCAATTCGAGCATTAGATAAACGTAATTCGCTAATACTCTCAACACTAGAATACAAACGATTTTGTTGCCATACTAAAAGAGTATAAAACGGTTTTTATCGGTATTTTACGGTTATCGCAGCGTTACTGCTTGTTTTGTTTGCCATTGGGCCGGGTATGGCGGGATTGAATGAATTGTCACGATTTGCGGATAAAGTTTAAATTAGGAAGGATTTTCGGCCATGTTTGTTTTAGTAGATTGTTGTTTTCGTTTTTATTAAAACCTTAAAAGTTTAATCCTAACTTTGCCCAAGAGCTACAAATCACATTATGTATTGCTTTATATACGGTAGATAAGTACCTACTTATGTACTTACAACCTATAACATACAGCTATTTATTCTGGACTAGTATCCTCATCGTTAAAACTATAACGTTCAACGAAGTAGGTACCTATTATAATGCAAAACATTAATCAGGTTTTCAATTTCATAATCAATTTTTCGGAATGCACAGCGTGGGTGGGCCTCCCACAAGGGGACTGATGACCTGGTGAAGGTCGCGGGAATCCGCTGGATACGAGAAGCACAGGACCGGTCGTTGTGGCGATGCTTGGGGGAGGCCTATGTCCAGCAGTGGACGTCTTTTGGCTGAATGAATGAATAAAATCAATGTTTCAATTTCATAAACTAGTAAACCTCATCTGCCTAGCCTTTTCCCAACTATGTTGGGGTCGGCTTCCAGTCGAACCGGATGCAGCTGAATATCAGTATTTTACATGGAGCGACTGCCTATCAGACCTCCACAACCCAGTAACTGGGTAATACGATACTCTTGGTAAGACTGGTTGTCAGACTTTTTGGCTTCTGACCAACAGTAACGACTGTCAAAGATCTACAAATGACAGCCGGGACCAACGGCTTTACGTGCTTTCCGAGGCACGGAGGAAACTCGCTATGGTAAATGGTCACCCATCCACAGACCAACCTCGGCAAGCGTGGCTTAATCCGGAAGATCGGTCTATGCGGCTGTAATTATTTAGCCACGAGCTCCTCTAAACTAAACTAGTAAACCTATACTTACCTAACTAGGTAAAGGCTAAAACATTCGTATCTATTAATTAGAATACTTACCTATGTCTATTATCGTAAATAAGTCAACATGAATCGATAGGCACCGACGCTGTAATTATAACAGTTTAAAATAACAGGTAGGACACAAACAGCTAGGCTACCATTTGCATAATTATAGTATGTATTATGTGTCCAAGACTTTCCATAATTTCATAGACTCTAGACCCATTTAGCAAGGAAATAAGCAACATATTTGCTTACAGGAGTCATTCAATACAGTATTACGCTTTTATGAATCTTAAGGCCTGGACTTCACCAAAGCGGAGACGAGACGAGCGGAGCGGAGATGTGTTTTAAAAAACCAATAGAATTTCGTTATTCACACATCTCGTCTCCACTCAGCTTAAGTGACATACCACTGAGCGGAGATGTATCATATTTTTAGGGCGCGATGGAAGCGGAGATGTGAGCTGTTCCTCGCTGAGATTGAGCTGAGCCGCGGTACTAGACGGAGATGAGTTTTTCTTCGCAAGCTGACGACATGACTGAGACGTCTACCTTTCGTGTCAGATCGCACTAAACTGTGCGTTCACATTCAGCGCTCGCCGCACGCAGCTCAGTTCCGTTCTAGTCAGCGCACATCTCCACCCTAGCCAGCACACATCTCCGCTACAGTCTAGCCAGTACGCATCTCTGCACAGTTTCGGTGGATACCCCTAGCTGAAAAACATCTCTTCTCGTCTCCGCTTCGGACATCTCCGCACATCTCCGCTTTGGTGGAGTCCGGGCCTTACAGTCCATCAAGATGAGCTGGGCCAATTCGACTAACAAAATTGTTGCCAAACGCAAACGAACCACAACCGTCAATCAGTTTTTGTTTACGAAAACTGTCAAAATGATTGGTTTTGTTTTTTGTGTCAAACAATTTGACATTTTTTGAAATTGATAATTGTCTGAATGAACGGTTCGGCCTTGGCTCGGATGCTTTTTTTTAGGAGAATTGAAACTCTACTTGAAGAAATGGTTCAAAAGATATTCTTGCCTTGGTGGGTCACTTTTGTCTAAAACGGAGTGTAGAACATTTTGAGCCTAAACCATGTAGGAACAACACCATTAAATATAATCCACTTTTATTTATACAACTTTATTTTTAGTAACTATACAAAAACCGAGACACCACAACAAGATTTTCATCAGAACTGCATGAATATGTGTTTTTTTAAATAAATCTCCAAGTTACACCTTAGTTTATGTCGCGTTAAGCTCCCTAGTAAAGTGTGAAATGCCTGAGATGTGCTATGCAGGGGTTGTTTAATACACGGAAACTGACCGAGCGAACCGTCTCAAGCCTCAAGGTGTCTATTCCCGTCCACTGTTATGCGTAGAAACCTATTGAAAGAGAATTTATGAAAAAAAAAAGGAAAAATTTAATGTGGTGTAAAAACTATGCCAATCGATTCTCCTGGTGATTCTGAACATACTAGTTTCAGGTTTAGTGTATACTAAAACTAAACTTGTATAACCTCCATAGTATTTTCTAGCATTTTCAACCATATTTTTAAATCTAACAACGCGTGTATAAATAGGTAACCAAACCATGCATTCTGAAGGGTGCCGTGATCGATCAGCTGTCGACCTTGCCGGGTCAACGGCCCCTGAAATGGGTCGTAGGGCGTAAAGCGGTAAAGGGCACGGACCCAGGGACATACACACCCATTTCTTGGTGAAGGAAGTGCAAAGATTAGTTGTTTTATCAAGAAAATTGAGTTTTAGAATATAAGTAATTTGTTTTCAAGAATATGGTTACACACAGTGCTTCATTCATTACAGCATATTCTGTCAATTGTGGCGTGGAAATATTTGAACATAACAAACACACATGAATCAGTTACGAGTAATACAATAACACAATGTCAAACCATGCAATCAATAGTTATTAGTTCATTGTAAGATAATACGTCAGAAAATTATAATTATGGTCAAAGTGATTTAAAATATTATACTTGTATTATAAATGTTAATTTATCATTAAAATACTCATTAACATTATAATAAACTTTTTCTTGCAGTAACTTACATAATTTCCTACGAAACTGTCTTAATGGTAGTAGGTTTTATCCTGTACTATTATATATTCTGTGGTTTTATTGATATTGTGTTGAATATGATTGGAATATTATATACAAAGTTAGTCAGAAAGGGGGTACTAATCCGCGGGCTCTGATGACTGTTTTGAAACAAGGGTTAGCATTTTTTTTAAATAATTCTTCATCCCTGCTTGTGTTACGAATTCAGAAAATGGAGCTTCTAATCCGTGACCCCAAAGAACACAGCTGATCATAGCTGAGGATAGATAGATTTTAGCGTATTTTCATGAAATCTTTGAACAGCTATTTTTCATAAACTATTGTTTTTTGGAGAAAGTGGTAGAACAAATTGAAAGTTATTCATTATCACTACATAGTATAAAACAAAGTCGCTTCCCGCTGTCTGTCTGTCCCTATGTATGCTTAGATCTTTAAAACTACGCAACGGATTTTGATGCGGTTTTTTTTAATAGATAGAGTGATTCAAGAGGAAGGTTTATATGTATAATACATGCATAATATAGTAGAGAAAAATGCGGAATACGCAATAAACGACATCCACGTGGGCAAAGCCGCTGGCGACTTCTAGTTATAGTTATTTTAACACCCTTTCAGTTTAGTACCCCCATTCCGACTTACCTTGTTTAAGTATATTGATTTAAAGTATTGTTTTTTACTGTTAATCCAACCTAAGGTTGAGTTTAATTTTGAATGGAAAAGAACTATTTGAAATATATTAGCTGTGTTCGCAGCGTCGTCCGAATGAGCAGTTTTTAGATTTATAGAATAATTGGGGTACTATGTGTTAGTACATAAGGTATATTCTCCCTCAGCACACTTCATCCAATTCAGGAGGTAGTTACAGCGTGATTGAATATAAACATCCAATCCGGAGTTTCTTGCCGGTTCTTCTCCATCGGACCAACTTTTTGGAAACGTGCAATTTAATTTAATTAATTACGTTTTCTTAGAAATGTCTTGTAAATACGTGTAAAAGTCGAATCTATCTTATATATGTATGTATAATAAAATCGTAACGATGCTAAAAATGTATATTAAATATTTTTGAAAAGTAAGTGCAACGCACCCTCGGACCGATACTGATGCCTAAAAAATGTAGTTTTTAGAATTTGTGTCTCTTTGTATGTTTGAGCGTCACGCCCGGGACAGATCCAGTTACCAGCCACATTCGTTGACAGCGGGTCAGGTTATAAAGTATAAATTATCACGCTATTGACTGTAGGTGATGAGCAGTAGTAACCTTATGATACCGTAGGCAAAGCCGCGTGTAGGGACCTTTAGCTAGTTTGAAATAAAAAACTGTGAACTTGTATTTGAAACGTCAATACACAATAGACGAGTTTTTAAACGATAAAGAATTAAAATTATTAATGTTGCACTTAAAATTTTTGATATCTGTAATCTTTAATCATTTTTTTATACACTCTATATTATTTCCTTTTATTAATGTAATTTTTCTTTAGAATATTTATTCTGCATGTAATGATATTTGTATGTCTTAAGACAAAACATAGCGTCCTATTTTTATATTATGTATGACCTGTTGTATACCTATGTTTCACAAATAAACCATTTGATTTGATTTGTCAAATATTATTTTGATTTAATTACCTGATGTTCCTACATCATTGCCATTTTTTTGCCTATTGCAATTTTTTTGGTGAATCTCCTTCCAGATTCCGTCACTCCAAGTTAAAAATACATTTTTTATTTTACGTCATCAACATAAAACTAACATAACTTATTTGTCTTGCGAATGTTATTCAACCCCATGTCTGAAGGTTGAATCTAAACCACCATGGCCGCACCCTCGCGACGGTGGCGCGCGATAAATCGATGTCTTTTGTCTCTCCAACCCTCACGGCTCACCATAGCGGCTGACCTTTAAGGGATAATAGATAACACGTGTATCTGTGAAATTTTACCTTTAACCTTCTTTGTTTTGGTGTCCTTTTACGGGTTTACTTCATTAAAAAGAAACAGAAGAAGTTTCTTTAGGTGTTTGTCGACATAACTACTGGGTGTGAACGAATTCGTGTAATTACTTCAAACCACATAATCTTTTAATGGTATAGATTAAACCCGCACGGGATTTAGATTGGTTGAAAATAAAAATAAACTTTTTTTCCTAAATAAAATTTTGATGTGATAGAAAATTTCGATGCCATGCATAAATGAATGAAGGCACGACGACAGAGCTGACGGGCACGACTAGCGCGATATCGCGCCACACAGTCAGTTAACTTGGAACGCTAAAATTACTCAGATACAGTATAACACAATGCAATACAAATCAAGAACTGAAATCTGTATACAATAAGGAAAGCCCTGCCTCTCAAACTAGGTAACCTGTATCTTGAGAGACAGTGTATCAGCTTAAAATGTGATGCTATAAGTATAATAGTAGACTGTTTAGGCTGGTATTCCACCTATCAAATATCTTTGTCCATTATCGATGTCTAATATTTGATCAAATGTCTTTTCTTTGAAATTCTTAATTAAAATCATCCAATTTTTTCGATCAAATGCACAATTTCTTAGATCAAACGACCATTGGACATAGATATTTGATAAGTAGAATACCAGCCTTAGAAAGCTAATTTATGTATATATTTATAGGTGAGGTGTGTGTGTATGTTTGCGTGTGTGTGTGTGTGTCTGTGTGTGAGCGTGTGTGTGTGATTGGAGATATGTAGGTAGTTAGGCGACGTACTTAAGTAAGGATTCTGTTTGTAGATAGTCCTGTTCCATTCCGTTAATTTTGATTTTATTTCATACTAGCTGTGCCCGCGACTCCGTCCGCGTGGAAGTCGGAAAACAACATTGTGTCGCAGCAACTAAATAATCCATATAGTATAATAATAGACAAAGGTGTCCCACTAAGACACTTATATCTTTTGAACCATTTCTTTATGTAGAGTTTCAGCTCCTCTTGATTGACCGTAAAGATTCATAAAACCGTAATACTAAAAACGTGTTGCTTATTTCTATACATTTCCTTGCTAAAATGGATTATAAGTAATTGAATATTGATACTTTTATTGAAGATGTAACAAAACCATATCGCGATACAAAAATAGCTACAACGCCGTCTTGTTACAATCTGCGAACTAAATTATGATTTCATTCGAGGTGTGGTAGGTATAGAAAAGAACTTTAAATATTTAAAAAAAATACTTATAGAAGACTTCATTTAATTTTAATAAGTTATAAATAGGTAGGTACCTACTGCTTTCAAAAAGTCTGATCTGAAAATCGAACCAACACAAACGCGAAAAAACATCATCTATATTTTTATTTCACCAATCGATATGATCAATAATACGGATCAAATCGCTCCAATAAACATAGTGCCTGAAATTGATGGAAGACCATAAAAACTAACATTAAGTACCTACCTAACTTAGGTACATTTCAATTCAAACACTTATTTGTTGTTACTTCTTATTTCTTGCACTTCCTTCAATTTAAGGCAGTGTGTTTGTTGGAGAGATTTGATCCTTATTATTGACCTTATAGATATCTATCAACAGGTGCCATAATATAATACCGGATGGTACATAAAGCTTTGTCAGTTCGATTCCCGGTTCAGGCAAAAAAATCAGTAAAAGGTAATATTTCTTACTTTAAAAAAAAGTAAAATGAAGTTTCCTTTGAGTGAAATTTGCTATTTTTAATATTTAAAGTACTTTCCCTCCATGGCCATATCTTTGGATATTACCTAAAGCTTAAAAAAACTCAATTTAATAAACTTAATAAAACGACGGCGACAGGCTTTGAATAAATCTGACAATAATGAACAAAATAAAATAAAATATACAAAAACATTCCAAAAAGTGCATTGAGTAGATAGAATGATTACGAAATACTAAATTTCAACGAAAGCACTGGGTGAGCGCTTTCCTTGCAAATAATCATGGCCACCGATTTCAATTTGAATTTGGACCTTATTTTCGGCATCAGCATTCCCAAAAAGTATGAACATTCAATGAACAAAAATCCTACTATTAGTCCACATCATGAATTAATTTTATTGTGAACAACAATAAGAAATTGACCTAATAAATTCTAAATAACAATATCTTCGTTTTTTTTTTTGTAAAAGCTTAGTTCCTTCTTCATAAGGATAGCATTTCATTAGACCTTTCGTAGACTGAGAATAGGTACCAATTCAACAATGAGTATTAGGTAATTTGTGGATTTATTCGTAGTAAAATATTTCCTCACAACATTATTTGATACACGTAACGCCATCTATTGAAAATAATGGTATAAACTAATACATGCCAAGTTCTTCTAGAAAACTTAAAATTCGCATAACTTTTGATTGCGTGAACCGATTGCGATGAAACAAAAAGCATATGTTACTTGGAGATAAGCACAATATATGTTTATAAAAGTCAACAGCATTGGGTCAGTTGTTTTTACGTGATGCTTGAACAAACAAACAGATAAACAGACAAACAGACAAACCAACAAACAGAAGAAACAAAATACAAAAATGTTAAAAATGGGTTCTTTTGGTTATTTTAACACCCCAACCATGTTTTTTCAAAATATTTGTTATGTACAGATACGCAAAGTCTACAGATTTGATAAATGTATAGAAGATATTGATTATTTGCATATCTTTTGAATGCGTGAACCGATTGCGATGAAACAAAAAAATATGTTACTTGGAGATAAGCACAATATATGTTTATAAAAGTCAACAGCATTGGGTCAGCTCTTTTTACGTGATGCTTGCATAAACATGCAAACATATGTTTAATCTTTACTTCCCTAGATGGCGTTGGCGTCGAATTAGATCGCGCTATGGTTTCGTTACCGCGCGATTTATAAGTTCTAGACAAAAATTTCTTAGTTACTTCTAAACCACGATTTTATTATATGTATAGATTTATTTGGATCGACAATGTTTAAATTTTTGTGAATTTGTTTGTAGATGTATGTAATTAATGTGTTGAGCGAAGGTGGTTTTGTGAGGGGTAGTTATGGGTAGTTTCTTCCTTTTTTTAGGGTCAGTTGGGGACGCGAGCGTGTTTTCTAACAGTAGACTGCAGTTCAAAAAGCTAGCGCACTGAAAGTACTTTGGAATCAGCGTATAATGGCGTAGTGGTATAGCGATAAGGTTTTCGCTACATCACCTTCAGTACGGCTCTCTGCGCTCTTCCAATCCTCAGAAGACTGGTTTTATTTGCACCACCCCATACCGTGGTGCAATATCCAAAGACGGATCGACATAATGCATAGTACACCATCTTCAGGGTTTCAGGCGTAGCCGAGTCTCTAAGGGATTTGAAAATATAATTCAATTTCAATTTCAATTCTTTATTGCAATCCACAATGTACACAGTCATACAGATGGTAAGTATTAAATATGGAAACAATTATGGACCCTGTCGGGCACAGCAAAAGTTTTAATAAGTAGGAGAGAGGAAGAGCGCTTCAATAATTTTTCTTATTACTAAATATTTAAATTATTTCTGATATGTACATTTAGTTATTATAAATATTTTTTCACAAGTTTATCTATTTATTTGTTTGCTATATTAAATTATATAATATCATCGTTTAATTATTGTTCGCTTAAACATTTAGTATTGCAATTAGTAGGTATATAAATTAATAAAATTATGTATTACAATTAATAGTTTTTATATTTATTTTAATCTCGTTTATTCATTTTCTATACATATTATTTACATTTTTAAATATTTCAATAAAAAATAAAAAAACATTTAAAAATATAAAAAATAGTAGCCCACCGGCATCGGGAACAGGGTCCAAGCTGCCGGCGGTCAGGGCTCCAGAGAGAGGAACTTCCTAACGATACGCGCCGTGTCCAGAAGTACCGCTTTCTGAATCAAACCCTTGATCCAGCTGCCTAACGAGAGCCTCATCAGATGTTGGTCGAGGCTCTTGGCTATTAAACCATTGGCTGTTACGACTATCGGCACAATGACTGCTGAGTCAATCTCCCACATGTCGACAACCTCGTGAGCCAAATCAAGATATTTGATTTTTTTATCATTTTCAGCTTTCACGAGATTCTCGTCATGCGGGACAGTGATATCAACAATCATTGCGCGGCGCTCTGATCGATCTATCACCACTATATCAGGCTTATTGGCTACAATAGTCCTGTCAGTGATGATAGATCGATCCCAGTACAATGTGATATGACCATTCTCGAGAACTGGGTCGGGCACATACCTGTAGTATGGTACTTCTGCGTCCACAAGGTTGTATTTTAGAGCAAGTTGCTGGTGGATAATCCTAGCTACGAGGTTGTGCCTGTGCAAATACTCACCGTTAGCAAGACGAGAACAACCAGAGACAATATGTCGGATAGATTCACCGGGACAGTGGCATGCCCGACAGATGTCAACCGTGCCGTCCTTCACAACATATTTTCTATAGTTGTTCGTCATCATTACTTCGTCCATAATTGCACAAACAAAACCTTCGGTTTCCCCAAAGAGGTCACCGAAACGTAGCCAGGCCACGGACGCTAGGAAATCTACATCGGGCCCATGAAGGGCCCGGTAAAAGCGTCCGTGAAGCTCCTTGCTCCGCCATACATCCTTGCGGCCATTGGTATCCAGTACTGCAGGTTTGCGCCAGTTCTCTTTAGCCAAGGAGAGCGGGGTGAGTCCTTTGTCCACCGCCACTACATCTCGATGCATCCCCACATCGGCTTGGGAGAAGTACTCCCTGAGACTGCACACCTCGCGGTTGCAGAGGGTCTTAGCATTTAAAAAGCCTCGACCCCCACACTTCCGCGGGATGTACAGTCTCATTACCGATGAGCGTGGGTGATGCATTCGATATGCAGTTAGCAGCGTACGGACCCTCCTATCCAGGGCGTCAAGTTCGGTCTGAGTCCACTTGAGTATGCCGAAGGAGTACATCAAGACCGGCATGACCCAACCGTTAAAGGCGCGCACCTTATTTCCGCCCGACAAAAGACTTTTAAGTACTTTTTTCAGGCGGCCATAGAAGCGCTCCCTCAACGATTGCTTCATGTCAGCCTCATTGATGCCTAACGCCTCCGACATGCCCAAGTATTTGTAGGTTTCGGTTGAGGAGAGGGATCTAAGTTGTATGGAATCCGAGAGTTGGGTTTCCACGGATTCCATAATCCCCCCTCGCTTTACATGCATGACTGCACATTTGTCCACACCAAATTCCATCCTGATGGAATTACTGAAAGTTTCAGTTACCTTCAGTAAGTCCAGCAGTTGCAAATTGTTGGGGGCAAAGAGTTTCAGATCATCCATGTAAAGGAGGTGGGATATTACCTGACCACCTCTTCTCAACCGATAGCCTAACCCCGACCCCTCCAGCAATGTGCTTAGAGGGTTCAAGGCCAGGCAAAACCACAGCGGGCTCAGACTATCGCCCTGGAATATACCCCGCTCAATCCTGATTGGTTCACCTATCCCTTGAATTTGTCGACATCCTGGATAGTGAAGGACCGTCCTCCATTGCCCCATACATGATGTCAGGAAGGTGCATAGAGTTGTATTTACTTTATACAACTCCAGCACCCTCATGAGCCATGTATGTGGCACCGAGTCGTAGGCCTTCTTGTAATCTATCCAACATGTCGACAGATCCTTTCGGGATCGGCGAACCTGTTGGCTAATGGCCATATCAATGAGGAGTAGCTCCTTAGTACCGCGGGACCCATTCCTACATCCATTTTGAGAGGCAGACATAATGGAATTATTTTCGATATGGCTACTAATTTTGCATCTCAAAATGGACGTAAGAAGCTTATAGACCGTCGGCAAACACGTGATCGGTCTATAATTCTTGGGTTCCGCGGTACTACCTGATTTATGGAGCAGGTGGGTAACTCCTGTAGTTAAGAACTGTGGGAGCGTTCCAGTTTCCAAAGATGACTGGAACTGAAACGCCAAGCGAGCGTGTGAACTGCGCAGCCATTTTAGCCAGAAATTGTGCAGCCCGTCCGGCCCAGGAGATTTCCAGTTTGGCAACGGACGGACTGCACTGGCCACGTCTTGGGGGCTGATTGAAATAGCCCCCATGTCTAATATCGGTTCACATACTCGCTCGACGTCTCGCATCCAGTCACCCTCGGTGTGAGAGACAGGCACCGACCAGATGCTGCGCCAAAACGAATTCATGGCGTCATCATCCGGCAGATGCTCGTCCCTCACACCTTGGTCTGGCCGCTCCCAAGCTCTGTATACCCACCTTTGATCGCGTTGGAACATGCGATTCTGGGTGTACCGTTCCACCCGCCGCCTATACCTCCGGATACGGTTTGCCCATGCATAAACTTTCTGCTTCAGGAAGTCGATGCGCTCTGCAACACGGGACATGTAATCTCGAGGACAGGTATCAGTCCCCGAAAACGCCCGCCTTACAAAGCGCATCACTCTTGGGCGAGTATTGCCCTCCCTGAAGCAGATTAGTTTACCAATGAGTGCTCTAGCCTCGCCAATACGACGCTCAATCCTGCACTGCCACGCCGGTACGGCAGGTTTTGGTCGTGTAGCTCTGTCATTATTATCAACTTTGACATGAGCTACACGACATGCCGCAACAGCCGCGCAGTACAGGATGGAATGGGTATCAGCGAGGTCTTCGCTGCCATCAAAATAACTTGATAGCAGCGAATCTAGAGCACACATTAGCGCCTTGTTTTTGTTATTCATGGGCAAACGAGGTAGCCGTGGCCTAAGGTCTGGCAGAGTGGACCGATACTCCCGAATCGCGAGCTCCAAAGCACTCCTCAATTGTTCATTGGACTGAGTACTTACATTTGTAGCCCTGTCATCGCTCCCCTCTTCTGCGGGAATGGACCGCGGTGCAACCACGGGTGTAACTTGCGATTGCACCGCAGTCTGCGACTGGAGAGGAACGACATGGCCACTCTGCATTTCAGAGCGAAGCCTATCAAGCGCGGCGTCATCCAACCTATGATCACGTTGGATGACTCGCACCTGATCCGACAATCGTTGCGCCGACACGTTGACAGCTGGTTCAAGCGCCCGAAACAGAGAGAGCATCCGGCCACGGTACGCGGTCAGGTTAGTTCCCCCCTCTGTAGCCCCAAAGTATGCGCGCATGCAGTTCTCGTTCATGCTCTGCGTCCAACGCATGCGCTGCACACTTCCACCGGCAGCGGGGACCCTGTCAGAGGCTGGTGGGCCTCGAGGTCCCAAGCTGGCCGGCGGTCGGCCTCTTCCTCGTCGTCGTGGTGGTGGTGATGTTGGCGGCGAGAAGTATTCGTCGCTCGAGCTCGACGCAACTGCAGCGGCCGGTGTCACATCACTCACGATGGAGGCGGGTTCCGGCGGCTGCGAGGCGGAGCTGAGCGACGAAGCCGAAGGTGGTGGTTGTGTGATCAGAGCTTTCGCCCGGCTTCTTGTCAGCATGGCAACTATAATATCTCAATAATCCAGGGTTTCATTTTTATAATTTCCAGTTCGGTGGTACGTTATTAGTTTTAAGCTGTTTTTTTCTTTTGGTTATCATAATTATTGTATGATACTGTTGGTTTATTTATTTAAAATGTTGAATACGTATGTAAACGAACTTATTAATAATTTTTAAATATTTTCTTCGGAAAATTTGTCTTGTCACCTTGACAGCCGGGCCACAGATTATTTTAATTATTATTTAGATTATAAATTATTATGTTCATATGTTTAGCTCATTTACTTTTATTATTTATTTATTATTGAATTTATCCAATAGATATTCATCTATTGTGTAATAGCTTTTGTCAATTAAGAATTGTTTTAATTTATTTAAAAATGTATTTGTTTTGTTTTCTTGTTTTATGTTTTCCGGTAATTTATTATATATTTTTACAGACATAGCATAAGGACTAGAAGAGTGCATTTTTAGACGGGAGGGGGGCAAATTTAGTCTGGTTTTATGACGCAACGAATATTTTGTTTGTATGTCTTCCCGTGTGGTGTAAGAGTCTGGGTATTTGCGGACTAGTTTACATAATTCCAAGATATAGATACTAATTAATGTGAGAATAATGTGTAATATGCAGAAGTTTCATAGATCTAGTGGTAATGGCGTCAACCTGTTTGTCCCATCGTAAGTCCCGGTAAGCACTTATTTACTTTGTCGCATAAAGAAAATTCCCCGTAAAAATGGAATAAGCAATTCCATTATACCAAATATTAATCACAACTGAAAATTTACGTTCGTTCCTAGATTACCTGGCTCCTGCATTTTTATGTGCAACAGAATGTAGTGAACGAATCCTGGCTTGTATATCTCTGTCATAAATGCTACTACAAAAACCTGGCTGCTTTCAAGGAGTTCATACGACTTTTTTCATTATTCTTTTGTTTTACGTAACTGCGACAAAGTATACGAAGTGTGAGGAAAAAAATGTCTCCTGTGGCCACAGACACAAATTAACACTTACATCTTGAAGTTTATTTTTATTTGTAACTAACTTTTGCCCGCGGCTTTGCTTGCGTTAATTAAGCTCAAAAACTCTTAACACACTACTAAAGTTTCAATAATAATGCATTTCAATAGTGATTCGAAAGACACGTGGCGCCAACTATGAACGTTATTGTTGTTTTCATCGGGAACAGTACTTTTTTTCGGGATGAAAGGTACCCTATGTCCTTTTCTGTACAACTGACAACGTATATGCAAAATTTCAGGATGATCGGTTCAGTGGTTTAGCCGTGAAAAGGTAACAAACAAACAAACTTACTTTCGCATTTATAATATTAGTAAGGAAATTAGCTTCTGTCCGCGGTTTCGCTCGCGTTAAAAAACTCTTAACAGACTACTAAAGTTTCTATTATAATATAATTCAATCATGATTCGAAAGACACGTGGCGCCATCTATTATCGTTACTGTTGCTTTCTTCGGGAACAGTACTTTTTTTTGGAATGAAAAGTACTCTATGTCCGTTTTCGTACACCTAACAATGTATATGCAAACAGGATGATCGGTTCAGTGGTTTAGGCGTGAATGGGTAACAAACAAACAAACTTACTTTCGCATTTATAATACTAGTTAGGAAGTTAGGATAGTCAGATATATAAGGTCAGACTTCTTTAGCTGATGAACACAGAATGCTCCGCTTAGTTGAATGACCACCGCCTTTATAACATCGGGTAAGTTGATCCATACCGACGACTACCTTCCTTTGTCAACATTGCCCAGCGCTACCCGCTACCGATAACAGTCTTGAAATATCTTTGACATCTCAGCTTAAAAATTACATACCAACCAACCAAGCGCAACGTCTTCAAGATTGCATCCTTGCTTTATAAGCAGAAGTTCCAGCTCGCACTCATCGTATCGTTGTTTGGCACAGTAGACGTTCCATGTCGGCGCTTCATTTAGCTCTGAGTTAACTAGTCGGTGCCAAAAAGTAGAACTAAAACTATGCCGCAGTGTTCAGTATTGTGTAGTGGAACACAACTTTGTATAGTAATTTACATTTTTTATAGTAGTGTCGATCACCTCAATGCGGTAATATAAGGCGTCGTCCTAACTGGCGGGCGGTCGTACGATCGTGCGATGCGATGGTGCGAATACTCAATCTGTACAGTCTTCAACTGTACCTACATATTTTGCTGACTCTGCGGTCGGCACGAACGCGCGTCATTTTCTTTAGGTATACAACCTTATTTTTACTTTATACGAAAACCGAGACACCTCAACAAGATTTTCATCAGAACTGCCTGAATATGTGTTTTTTTTAGTAAATTTCCAAATTACACCTTAGTTTATGTCGTGTTAAGTTCCCTAAAAAAGTGTGAAATGCCTGAGATGTGCTATGCAGGGGTTGTCTAATACACGGAAACTGACCGAAAGGACCGTATCAAGCCTCAAGGTGTCTATTCCCGTCAACTGTTATGGGTAGAAAACTACTGAAACAAAATTGAAATTAATGAAAAAAAAGTGGTGTAAAAAATATGTCAATCGATTCTCCTAGTGATTCTGAACAAACTAGTTTCAAGTTTAGTATATATTAAAACTAAGCTTGAATATTCATATTTCACTTAATTAATTGTCAGTGTGAATCAACTAATTACTACGTAAACAACATAAGAGAAGGGAATCGCCAACCGTGTCTATATTGTACTAAACCTGGGTATTAAACTTAACTACAGCGACAACAACTTTCTGATCTTTTCTCTCCACACTCCACCAACAACATCAACAACTCTGCAAGTGTACGAAACCGTACACAATCAAATATCTTAATGTTTGTAATATTTCTACTGAAACTTTTATCATGACTTATTAGGAACAAATAGTTGTTTTAGTCAAAATCATAAAAACACCATTTTACCGTTTACATTATTTATTTATTTATACTTTCGCACATAAAATTTGTACAGAGGCGGACTTAATGCCATTGGCATTTTCTACCAGTCGACCTTAGGGTGATGCAGAGAAAACATGGTAGGTGCACTAAAAGAGCTATGTGATGTGTACGCTATTAAAAATAAACACAAAGATAACTGAACCATTTTTGGCAATAATAATACCTACACACATAATATACATATATTATAAAACATTTACGTACATATTAAATAAAATTATAAATAATAGATATTATATACTTATGTATATACAAGGTTAGTCGGAAAGGGGGTACTAATCCGAAGCCCACTTATATTATCGCTGATGACTGTTTGAAAGCAAGTCTTAAAATTTCAAAATTCGATATATTTTTTTCCAAATAAAATTATTTTTATTTTAGTTTTTTCAAAAATTCTTCATCCCTGCTTTAGTTACAAATTCAGAAAATGGTGCTTCTAATTCATGACCCTAAATATGACCTAAAATGTAAACACAGCTGATCATAACTGGGCATAGATAGTTTTTAGAGATTTTTTTTTGAGATTTGTGAACAGCTGTTCCTCTTAAACTATTGAGTTTTGGGAAAAGTTGTAGAACAAAAGTTACTCACTATTATGTGTACTTTAACACCCTTTCGGATTAGTACCCCCTTTCTGACTAACCTTGTATATTTGATTGAACATTCCCAGCGTCGCGTCGCGGCGTCGCACGATCGCGCGAACGCGTACCATTTAGGACGACGCCTTATACTTTCCTGCAGTTTAAATTATTTGTTTTTAATCATTTACGTTTTAAGCATCGATTACTTGGATTTTGTTTTATTTGTAACTGTTTTTTTCAACCGACTTTAAAAAATGGGAAGATGTTCACAATTCGACGTGTTTTTCTGTTTGTTCAGCGATACAATTGCAATTTGTCTGATTCTTTTTTTGTTTGAAAGAATAATCTTTCGAGATGATTCCACTTAAATTTCGTGAAAATCTGACGAAGATCTTTAGTGATAGACAATGAAACTCTTCAATGGATAACAGCAAAATTATTCGCGATTGCTGTAATCGCATGTATACGAGTATGTATTGTTTATGCCACTCATTATAGAAAAAATAAATTACTTTAAAAAAAAGGAATAAAAACAGACTTCAAAAGAAACTGAAAAGAGTAAAACAATTACCATATTATTATGAAATTAACAGTTTCAGAAATCGGTGCCTTCAATTTGGTTCAGCGTGGATTAGCACCGACTTCTGAAACTATACATTTATATTAATATGGTAATTATTTTACTGTTTTTCTAAGGCGGTTTTTCTTATTTTCTATTAAAAAATTTTTGCGGCTTTCGTATTAAAAACCCTCTTACTATTTCTTTTCATTCACAAATACTGTTCCAATGCATAGATGTCACATTGCCTTAATCGCAGTATGAAAAACTGATTGGCGAACGCGTCTTATAGCTATGTGTAGACATAAAAAAAACGCACTGGTGTAGATCAGTGCGCTTTCATGTTTATCTTGCGTCTTCGTCTTAAGCATGCGTAAAGCGCCATAGCGCATGCCTTAATACTAGTTTGACAGAAGCGCATGCCCCTAGCGCAAGCTAATCCGTCTATTGCATGTCGACTGATGACTGACTGAGGCGCACCGGTGTAGACGATAAGCTGCATGCGTCTTATGGCAATCAGTATTGCATGCGCTTGACGCAAGAGGAATTGAAAGTTGAAAGCGCAAGATGAACATGAAAGCGCACTGGTGTGGATATACCATATGAGTAAGCAACCCAACCTCTAAGGATTACAATAGTGAAAGTTCTACTTGTACTATTTATTCTGTGGTTCTACTTCCAATAATTTGAAAACATGTCTCAGTAAGACAGGTGACAATTTAGCAAATGTACCACCAGTCAAACAGGAGGCGTGACTGGCACCTAATAACCTAAATACTGTGTCCCAGGCGAGCGGCGCTCAGCTTTATACGGCGCTCGCGTGTTACAATGCCATATCAAATCAAATATTAGTGTCGGGCTAGGAAAACAGCGAGGCTAGAGCCTAGTGGCCGAGTGAAAGGAGCGACTTGCGCAACCCAGCACGGGGCTCGCCACACGCCACACCGTGATGGAGGAGTGGCTTCTTCTTCTTCTCTTCTCTCGTGTTAGAACGAGCTATACCAAAATAGCTCATGCTGTGGTGAAAAGATTAGCCAGTCAGCAAGGTTGGTAGCGGGGCTGACTGCCCAGGGTGCGCCGGACGTACTGAAGTATCGACACTCGTGAAGGCTGTTTTCAAGCACCCCTGGAGGAGTGGCTGCAGAGGCGGCACGGCGCCCGCCCTCAGTTTCCGGCTGACGCAGGTACTTTCGGGACATGGCTGTTTCGAGAAGTACCTGTATCGCATGGGCCGAGAACAGACGCCCGGATGTCACCACTGCGTCGACTGCCCCGAGGACCAAGGAATACCATAGGTTTTTAGGCGGTAAAAGTCTAGAGAGATAACCCTTTGCGTTCTCCGGGTGAAGGGAGATAATCCATGAGGATAATAGCAAGAAAAACAAAACGCCTACGTGCCTACGCCTTGTTCCCTTGCAAATACAGCAACAAATGACGGCTTACCAGTGCTGATCGGAGCAGGTCGGAACTTGTTGGCGAAGTTCGAAGCTTGTCGGCGCTGGTTCGCCACACAGTATAGAGACTACCTGCGCCGACTAACTGCGCGTGCCAGCACCGACAAGCGCTGGCAGGTCTGCGCCGGCAACCCGGTTTCTACGTGTAAATGCACTTACGTGTATACGTATTTTTCCTTCAATATTAACGCAATTCATAATCAAATTCTGATCTGCACATGAATTTGAAAACTTAGAGATGCGAGCTGGGGTTGATATTAAACACTCCTGCATGGAAATCAAGCGTTTAACCGCCAGGATATGTGGTCAATCAGACTGCACAAGTGGGTGCGGGAGCGAGTGCGGGCGCTTGTGTCTTGGCGTCTGCGTGTTCTCAGTAGTGCCGAACGAGCTATCGTACCACGCTTCAAACGCACAGTCACCTAACAGACGCTTTATCACTGTGAACGATACGGGCGGACTGAGCCATTAGAAACACCCACGCCACCCGCGACCGCGCCCGCCTCATGCAGACGCGCGGTTCGCGGGAGCACTGTGAATGCAACTGGCGTCTACCCACATTTTGATTTAAACGCGCTCGCGCTAGCACCCGCGCTCGTCTCCACTCTGAAAGAGTACTATCAATACTTCTATCGCTATTAAAATCTCTTGTTTCGTGGCCCTTCCAGACTAGCGTCCACTAGCAATATGGCCAGAAGTGTACATTACCATGAACTCTGACCTTATGGCCCTAGACCTAGCAATTTTCGCCACATCCACTCTAGTTACAATGATTACGTAATAACATCGATTTGTTACAATGAAGGTGGAATTTACTTAACTTTTTTGGGTCATTTTTATTTAGGCCTCATGGTGCCACACTGAGGTGCTAAAACACTAAAACATGCTATAAGTTTTACATTTTGTTTAGGTTTAACAATTATTTTGTTATATTATAGAAGGTTAGTCGGAAAGGGGTACTGGGGGGCAATCGACTAACAAAATTGTTGCCAAACGCAACGTAAGTCTCGTAAGAGGGGTCTACCTTTTATAGCAGAACTTTTTACGTCATAATATTGTTTTGCATAACAACGGATAGCATAAACTTCATTTCGCAGAAAATCATTTCGCATACACTCAGTTGTCATACATTCAAAACTCATAATTTTGTTAGTCAGAATCATCTTTAGGCATAATGTTTATATCCATAATAATTAAAAAGCAGAAACATCATATCGCAGAAAATTCACAGTCAGAATCGTCTTTTGGCATACATTTTATATCGATAGTCATTAAAAGGCAGAACTGATTTTTTTCGCCACACACATGCGACGATAACGTTAATTGCTACCTCTTTCTGATCAGGCGTTAATGAAATCATTTATTTTTAGTTTTACAGTGGGAGGTAGTTTTTATTAGTTCCTTGTCAAATCGTTTTATTGTGTTGATCAAAACCAAGTTAAAGTATATTAATATTAAATATGGAAAAGTCAGAAGAAAGTCATTTAAAAGTGTTTAAATCAATTCTGTCACGGCTCCGGCGCTGCGGGGTTTGGGCGGCGCCACGCGAGCTTATCGTCACAGATGGTTTTAACGCTCACCACCGCAGCTTCGGCTTGCTGGCCGGCTTCGCCGGCCAGCCTCAGCCGCGGTAGCGGGCCTTCAAACCACCTGCTCCTCAGCTCGCGGGCCGCCCTACCCCTCCGCGCCTACGCGGGTTTAAATTACACTCTAGGGGTAGGGCAGACAAGACTGCGTAAAGTCGGTTTCGCAGCGATTCGTTTCTGTCACAAAATTTTGCAGCACAACGTATTGACTTTTTATGACACAAATTTAATTTAATATTGAAAATGCTACCAATACATGCTATATTTAGAACATTCTATGTCACTTTTGCAGACCATTCGATTTTAAATACATTGCACGTAGGTTATCTAACCATTCGACAGCATAAATTTACTTTATTTAAATTATCAGTTTTATTCCAATATTATAAGTTTTTGATGTTTTGAACACTAATTTTTACAAGAAGATACATCTATTTTAATTTTTGATGTTCAAATATGCACCCATACCAAATAATCGTATCTCTAAATAAATGTTATGCTAAACAAAATTATGCATAATATTAATTATGGCAAAGGTAATTATGCGAAACAAAATTCTGCCAAGATAAAAGTATGCCATTGTAAATTCGGACACGTAAATATTCTGCCAAACAAAAGTTATGCTAAATAATTTTTATGCCTTAAAAATATTCGATTAAATAAGATTATGCCATGTGAGTTATGCCAAATAAAAATCGGAGTATCAAGATTCTGCCAAATAGAAGGAACCCTCGTAAGAGATATCTTCATTATATTTATCACGTGTATAAGAGATACTTCGGACACGTCATGTCACGTCATATGTCACCCCTCCCGTGCCGCACCCATACCCCAGGCACTGACTCAGTCATGCGCTAGACCTGTAACTCAGCCAGTTTTTAACCGTTTTAACCGTCAACTCAGTCAGTTTTTGTTTACGAAAACTGTCAAAATGATTGGTTTTGTTTTTTTGTGTGAAACAATTTGACAACTTCTGAAATTGAAAACTGTCCGAATAAACGATTCGGCCTTGGTCCGTTGCGATTTAACAAGATTTCTTTTAGGAGAATTTGACCCCTGATCCGTAAGTGTTTAAGAATGCATATTAATGAATAACTTTTGTTCTACGACTTTCCCCAAAATTCTATAGTTTAAGAGAAATATAGCTGTTCAACGATACCATACATCGTGAATATGAACTTTTTCTCTGTGTAATTTTTAGGGTTTCATACCCAAAGGGTAAAATGGGACCCTATTACTAAGACTCCGCTGTCCGTCCGTCTGTCCGTCTGTCACCAGGCTGTATCTCATGAACCGTGATAGTTAGACAGTTGAAATTTTCACAGCTGATGTATTTCTGTTGCCGTTAAAACAACAAATACTAAAAAACAGAATAGATAATGGTACGGAACCCTTCGTGCGCAAGTCCGACTCGCACTTGGCCCGTTTTTTTCTAAATACCTAAAAAAAAACTCATATTGTGGAGGTCCCTCTCTTGTGGGGCCTCGCCCAGGACTGAAGCCCATGTGACCCTCCCCTAAATAAGCCCTAGGTTTAGCGTTTCAAATCTTACTTCGTCACAGTCATTCCACTGACATTGTTCCGTTCAAAGACTACAAAGCAATACAATTGAAGATGAAACAAACAACCCTACTTTATTACACTCCAACACTTTAAAATTAAATCCTACATTTACTTTAAAAACTAATTTAAAACTAGCAAAGAAAACTTAATCCATTGACGACGTTATTTCAATGAAAAGCCTATGAAAGTGTTTAAAACATAACCCTGCCTTTGCTGACGCAGTCGGGTAAAAAGGCTATTTATAAAAGTTTTATAACCCACAATAAGACTGAAAGGCTTTTAAAGTAGGCTAGAAGATTTATATTGTGGACGGAAATGAGATTTTCCTTACCTTGTGTAACTTGTGCGCAGTATTATGTTCTAAGAGCCATTACGCACTGTCGACTGGTCGCCGGAGACTTGGTCGACGGCGACTGTGACTTTCGCCGGTGGCCCGGGCGACTCGGCGACTTGCCGCTCAGTGGCGAATGGAAGGTACCCCATGGTACCTATCATTCCGAAAAAAAGTACTGTTCCCGAGGAAAACTACAATAACGATAATAGATGGCGCCACGTGTCTTTCGAATCATGTTTGAATTATATTATTATAGAAACTTTAGTATTATGTTAAGAGTTTTTTTTAACGCGAGCGAAGCCGCGGTCGTAAGCTAGTGAATAATAAATATAACTTTTAAGTGTTATAAAAACTTAAAAAAAAAACTGTTCGTACTTAACACCTCTCAATCACCATAATTATAGACACAATAGATAAACAATGGTGGTGTCGTCCTGGGATGATACGCGGGACGCAACCGGTCACACTGCCCTAACATTAGTTTGTTCTCGGCTTAATGTTGAATTTCGGAATACCTTGTATATGATATGGGTTCAAAGTTCTTTCGCTGCCTACTGATCTCTACAACTTTTGGATAAAAAATACTATGTAATTTTCTAGGAGGTTAGACTTAGACGAGACTCAGATGAGAAGACAAGACTCGAGTAATGAGAACTACTGACATTGAACAGCAAAGTTCAACCATTTTGTTGACTTACCTCCGGTTTGTGAATTGAGAATTCGCGATAGGCAATACTTAAGTAGTATTCGAGTACGGAGTTGTCAAAAAAATGCATTGAAATCCGTCATTTTATTGACAACTCCGCGCTCAAATGTTACTTTAGTACTGCTTATCCTAGAATTCTTAATTCAGAAACCGGAGGTAAAACTCATAGGGGGTTATTTATTACACTAAGTATCATATACAGTGTGTAAACGAATTCGTGTAATTCCTTCTTGTGTGATCGAATTACGATGGTGACACAGATTAACCCTAAATGGGAATTTCAGAAAATCAATGAAAAAAAAAAAGATTTTCTATTTCTGAGTAATTTTAGAGCCCCGAGCCCCGAGTTAACTGACTGCGTGGAGCGATATCGCGCTAGTCGTGCCCGTCAGCTGTGTCGCCGTGCCTTCATTCATTTATGCATGGCATCGAAATTTTGTCACATAAAAATTTATTTGGGAAAAAAATATATTTTATTTTTAATCAATCTAAATTCCGTGCGGGGTTAATCTATACCATTAATAGGTCATGTGGTTTGAAGGAATTACACGAATTCGTTTACACCCTGTATATAGGATCATTTATAGGATCATACGTCTTATTTGACTTCTAGAGTCATATCTTTGTATGGAGATATGATTCATATGTCTATATTACATTATCATATTATCTATGATCATATATGTATATGATAGTGTAATACGAGTAGCCCCCTTAAGCCCAATTTCTCTTTTCTCAGTAAAAAATAAACGATTTATCTAATACATACAACAACAACAAATTCAAAAACCTCAACACTCAAAAATCTCGTAGCAATCTTTAAATTCAAATAACGTAGCACCAAATATCGGAAAGCCATTCTTGTCCCCGGAATCGATTCAGCGCCATTAGCAAGCCACAGGCGTCATACAATGAATTATGGACGTTTGTGCTAACCGCCATTTTTTTTCACTATAAATATTCTTAATCGCGTTTTTAGGGTTTCGAATACAAGGTTTTTGGGCTATTAATTAATTTTGAAGTGGTTTGGAAGGTCGATAAGGAAAGTTTAGTAAAAAGGGGAATATATTAACGGTGATTGAGAAAGGCTCCGTTGTCCCTTCCACCAGTAGGCGACTAAGGCCTTTTTTTCACGGCACGGTTACTTAACCGTACGGCGTATTAGCCGCGCCGTAGAAAAATCGTCTGAGCTTGTACACGACACGGCAAACTACCAGCCGAAACTGATTTATATCCATTATGTAACACAAAATCAGCGTTGGAAAGCTGTCATGCAATAATTGCCCGTCGCGAAAACGTCCGGTGCCGTTAACAAACTCTCATAGATTGTCATACAACACTAATGTAAATCAAACCGTGCGCAAACGAGGAGCAGCCACGGTGTATACGGCGGCGCAGGCGTGCCGTTGGGCCGCTGTGCCGCGTCCGTCAACAAACTTCTACAGTAGTCCATACAACACTGATGACCGTGCCTACACACGGCTAATTAACCGTAGGTTTTTACGGCGAAAAAACGTGTGTGAACAAGAGGTCTAAGGGATTATTTACTTTATTTAAGTATGCATACACACGTTGTAGGATAAAACTGACTTAATGCGTCACCTCACACTTCAGGTCCAGTTGAATACCAGCGTCAGGCACTAGTTGTCTGGCATTTTTTGCTAAACTGGCATATGCCATATATATTCTTTCTAGGACTACTGTTAAGAAGAAAGAAAGAAAACGAATACTTCTGTTCAGTTATGCCCGGTTTCTATGGCCAAAAACGAATCGTTTTGCTTACCAATAGTAGCATTTGTTATTGCTAAACTTGGCATAGAAATATACTCGTTTGCTAAAACTTGTAGTAGCTACTAACAGATAGGAGGGTCTTCTATGCAAAATTATGGTTTTTTCTTCATTATTAGTAAAGATACAATAATTTTAATTTCAACCAATAACGCTCATCATCGTCATTCAGCCGAAAAACGTCTACTGCTGGACATAGGCCTCTCCCAAAAGAGGGGGTTTGCCGTAATCACCACGCTTGGCAGTCGGGTTGGCGATCGCAGTATGGTTGTTAAAGTACTCAAAGAACGCTGCTGCCCATCCTCTAGTGAATCGCTTAGTCGCCTTTTACGACACCCACGGGAAGAGATGGGGTAGCGTTATTCTTTAAGTCCGGCACTACACGAGACGTTCGGTAAATCATAAGAATCGGCCATTACTAGATACTTGGAGCCCAATTATCCTAAAAGAAATCTTGATAAATCACAACCGAACCAAGGCCGAACCGTTCATTCAGACAGGGGCCTAATTCTCCTAAAATAAATTGTTGCCAAACGCAATCGAACCACAACCGTCAGTCACTTTTTGTTTTCGAAAACTTTCAAAATGATTGATTTTGTTTTTTGTGTCAAACAATTTGATAGCTTTTGAAATTGAGAACTGTCTGAATGAACGGTTCGGCCTTGGTTCGGTTGTGATTTATCAAGATTTATTTTAGGAGAATTGGGCCCCAGTTTTCAATTTCAAAAGCTGTCAAATTGTTTGACACAAAAACGAAACCAATCATTTTCTCAGTTTTCGGAAACAAAAACTGTCTGACGGTTGAGTTATCAGTTTCAGAAGTCGGTGTAATTCCACGCTAAAACTTGTTAACTAATTTTATTTGTATGATAATAATTTTACTCCGTTTAGTTTTTTTTTGAAGTCGGTTTTTACTTTTTTAAAGCTATTTTATGTTAGTTGAATTGGCCTGCTTGCATGAGAAAATAGGTCAACCACAAATCTAATTGGGTTTACCTTTCATAATATAACATGAGAAACAATATAGCAACAGACAACAAAACTATACAGGCTGTAAGCGAATTCTTGTAAAACCTTCAAACCACGTGATCTACAACTAGTGTAGATTGGCTGCGCAAGGGATTTAGCTTGATTAAAAATAAAAAAATAACTTTTTTTTATGCGGAACCGTTCATTGTACGTTACTAAACCACCTAATAAAGATTCAGTAAAAAAAGGGGTGCATAAAAAGAGCCTCTACGAGTGACGATACATAAGTATGTCCGGCGCAACCTGGGCAGTCAGCCCCGCTGCCAACCTTGCTGACTGGCTAATATTTTCATATAGAAGAAGAAGTAAAAAAAAGTTTTTTTTTATGTGAGTGAACAGTTCGATGCCACGCATAAATGAATGAAAGTATGGCGACACGGCTAGTGGGCAAGACTAACGCGATATCGCTCTTTGCAGTCAGTTAACACGGGGCTCTAAAATGACTCGGAGATAGAAAACCATTTTTTTTTGTTTTTTTTTTATCTTAATTTTCAGTAATACCCATTTAGTGTTAATCTGTGTCATCAGTAGATCACGCGGTTTGAAGGAATTACACGAATTCGTTTACACCCTGTATAGGTACCTAAGCAAATGTTCCACAACCTAAATAAATATATGAAGAACATCCTATCTCCTGTTTAAAAAGCCTACACGTAGAATAAACACTACCAGGCCCTACTAACGGGTGGCAGGATTAAGCAATTGCTATAATCTATTTGTGGTGGCGCGGATGTTCGGTCCAGTTACGAAACCTCGCATGTCAGTAACAAAACAGCAGTAGCAGTAACAAAAACCCTGTCCGATCCAATAAAGGCGTATTCCTGGTTCAACATACGTACTAGAAAAAATGTTAAAAAAATGTAACTCATAAAAACAAAAAGTTATTGATTTTTTATTTTTATAATCCACGCAAAAGGAGGATGGGCACAAATGTATGGAGTCTGGTACTGGCATCAATTGGAATGAATGATACACCATTGGAAAGGTATTTTTATGTAGATTAAGAATAACCATGGCGCTAGTCCCGATTCACTGTCCGAAGTGTCCGATCGAAGTAATCCTGCTTGAATGTTATTTATTTTTGGTACTTCCTATTAAGTACACATACTTTTATTGTCATTTTTCTCTATTTTGGCATGGTATTATTATAATTTTCATTAATCTTTTTCATTATCTAGGTACATAAAACAAGTTTGAAGTAACTTTTATCATTTATTGTATGTAAGTATACCGGTTGTAAAAAGACCCGTTACATAGCCAAAATCTACGCACTCTGTACATGAAACTAAATTACATTGACCAAAAGTAATTGCTGGGAAATGATTTTTATTTTTAGGAATAAAAAACGCGTCCATTTCTTTAATAGATAAAGAGAGACCCATAACTGAATAAATACTAAACCGTTTTTTTGTGATTTTCATCCGTTAACTGAATTTTATTTAACTCAAAATCGGTGCTAATATCATCAAAATCGGTCAAGCTAAACCGGCGATATGATTTTTAAAACTTCTATTTCGAACTAATTATCCAGTATCTTCTGAAGACTATATTTTAAAACGGACAATTTTTAGGGGTTTGTTGCCATAGTAGATTTTTGTACTCTTGAAAAGAGCTATCCAATGATGGTAAATTCATTTTGATTGGACATGAGTACCAAAACGCCCACTATCCTTTAACACTGAATATGGCAAATATTCATAAGTTGACAATACTCCCTGGGGAAAAATAATAATCTCAAATCCATTAAATGGTCACGTACTTTTAAGTGTATGCAGTACGATGAAGTGTAATACTCTTAAGGATCGGACAGGGTTTTTGTTACATGCTGTATAAAGTGTCCCGAAATACAGTCAACCCGGGAACAAATGATAGAGAAGATAATGTTAAGAAAAAAACCTTTTCGTGTTCTAAAGTTACCAGAAATAAAATTGTATCTCATAAATCTAACTATCAAGTGAAATTTTTGAAAAAAGAATTTAAGTAAATTATATCAAAAAAAAAAAAAAAAAAACAGTTATAAGCTGGACAGTTTTATAATTCTCATATGTTCCCTGCTGCACGTTAAATTTTGGGTCACCTATAATATATACATGTATGAACGCTAATCAGTTTTCCAATAATTGTATTTTACATTAAATATTGGGTGCAAATTAAAATACAAACTGTAACTGATAGTTAAACTGCCAACGTCCCGACCGACGACCCGGGTCGTCAGTGCCATTGTTTATCTATTGTGTATATAATTACAGTACTTGAGTAATTAACCCTAAACCACGTCGTCGAACCATGGACCTAAAGTTGGACTTCTCAAGATATCTTTATCTTATTATACAGTGATTTTCTTTGTAATGTGTTTTGATAAGAATTAACCATGTCTGGGGCCTAATTCTCCTAAAATAAATCTTGATAAATCACAACCGAACCAAGGCCGAACCGTTCATTCAGCCAGTTCTCAATTTCAAAAGCTGTCGAATTGTTTGACACAAAAAACAAAATCAATCATTTTGAAAGTTTTCGAAAACAAAAACTGACTGACGGTTGTGGTTCGATTGCGTTTGGCAACAATTTATTTTAGGAGAATTGGGCCCCAGTTGTTTTATATAGTTTAGGGTCCTTTTACCTTTTGTAAATGTGAGAGCTTTGTAGACTTGCTAGATGCCTGGATACCTATTTAATTTGTGACCATATTTTTCATTTTGTTTTTTGTGTGGTTCCTGCTCTTAAGTCTACTTTGCTCTCTTATAACTATTCTAAGTCATAACTGTAGTACTGTACCCACTCAAATTGTTAAAGATATGGATTTTAAAAGAGTAACCATGGAGTTTCTTGCCGGCTCTTCTCCATAGGAAACGACAAATTGGAACCGTGCACCTAAATTCGACTTTTCATAAGCGCCTGTTATGGTTTATGTGAAATAAAAACTTTTGATTTGATTCGGACAACCGCTCCAGCAACCACCAGTCCATCTAACCCCTCTCAATCAACTAAAAACCATTGTAGATCAAACACACTTAAACTCTTAACCGTATCAATTCTTCCTGATTGTTAAGTCCACAGTTAATTTGAGAAGCTCTAACGAACCTGACCCAGTTTCCACTTGTTAAAATATTTAACGGCTTCAAATATATTTATTGTTAACTTCTATTTATTAAGCTTGCTTTCTCTTAAAACGAGCTGAGTTCCAAACATTGTTTACAAACAATAGGTGCTATTTGATTATGGAGCTTATAAATAACTAGCTTTTGCCCATAGCTTCGCTTGCGTGAAATTTTAAAGCCTCGTTAAGCCCCTTTTTAGGTGTAGTTTTAACATCCAAAATATCCGTCTTTTATTATTTACTTAGAAGAGTGTATTAGCTATGTCTATATACACCAGTGCGCTTTCATGTTCATTTTGCGTCTTCGTCTGAAGCATGCGTGAAGCGTATCATAGCGTATGCAATAGCGCATGTCTTAATACTAGTTCGACAAAAACGCATGTCCCTAGCGCACGCTAATCCGTCTATTATAATAATAATGTTTATTTAAAGAAAACTTATACAATGTATGTCAACTATTGTATGTCAACTGACGACTGACCGAGTACCGCACCGGTGTAGACGATAAGCTGCATGCGTCTTATGGCAATCAATATTGCATGTGCTTGACGCAAGAGGAATTGAAAGTTGAAAGCGCAAGATGAACATGAAAGCGCACGGGTGTTCCATGGGGTTATTGACTTGAAATTTGGCATCATTATGCCAAATTTCAAGTCAATAACCCCATGGAATGAAGATTTCTGATAAAAAGTTTCAACCCTTATTTCACCTCCTTAAAGGTATGCGGACTTCCATACAATCTTTAATCCCCTATTTCACCCTCTTAGGAGTACAATTTCCAAAAATCCTTTCTTAGTAGATGTCACACATCGTCACAAAAGGAACCTACTGCTAAAATTTCAGGTTTTTAATCCCAGCGGCTTAGGCTGGGCGTTGATAGATCAGTCAGTCAGTCAGTTTCTCCTTTAATAGATTAACCAGCCTGTACTTTATAATTTAAATTTTTCCGTGTGATGGTTTCCGTTCAGCTCATGATTAAGGGCTCTGTTTGGGTCCGAAACTGGTCGGTCTATCCCGAAAAATGCACGTGAGTAAACTGTAACTAATCATAAATATCGTATGTCGGTTGTTGTAAATTATTAAATACTAGCGACCCGCCCCGGCTTCGCACGTGTACGTTTTATAGCTGAAAACCTTCCTCTTAAATCACTCTATCTATTAAAAAAAAACCGCATCAAAATCCGTTGCGTAGTTTTAAAGATATAAGCATACATAGGGACAGACGGCGGGAAGCGACTTTGTTTTATACTATGTAGTGATGTCTGTATGCCAAGATATCTTAATTACCCTATCAGTTGAACCTAACTTTTAGATATTTATTACAGACACCCATTTGGAATATTAATTATTTAAACAATTTAGCTCCAAACCCTCTAAATCTAAACAACTTGCAGCAACCGCTTCTAATGTAACAATAAACAACAAAATTACAAAAAAGTTGTAACTACCTATTCTATGATTTACGAGTGCGACCCCAGATAGTACCTATTTCATTTCGTGCGGGACCTTTCTCGACGAAGTTGTAAATGCCATCTGTGGCAACAATTGTTGTTTCAAAAAAAATAAACTTTAAAAAAAAGTAAAAACCGACTTCAAAGAAATACTAAAAGGAGTAAAATAATTACCATAACATAAAATTAACAGTTTCAGAAGTCGGTGGCTTCTATTTTCTTCAGTGTAGAGTTGCACCGACTTCTGAAACTGTTAATTTTATGTTATGGTAATTATTTTACTCCTTTTAGTATTTCTTTGAAGTCGGTTTTTACTTTTTTTTAAAGTTTATTTTTATTAAATACGTTTTAGTGTCATAATTTTAGCCCCCTCCTTCATAACCCTTCTTTTTGGCTTTGACGTAGTCGGGCATAAAAAGTCCTTTCAAATGATACCTTACACGATATAATGAAAACATTCCAAAGGGGGGGAAGGGGGGACACGCACCCCCTCCTCTTTTCAAGTAGTCAGTTCCCAACAACAAATATAAACAAAGCAATATTAGTAATTTAAGAATTTTGCTTTGATCCGATGAGGAGTTCCGTTCCATATCTCTGAAGTTCAAGGTCTAATCATAACAAAATTTAAATGGGACTAATCGGGAAGTATACCCTTTCGAACAAAGAAAGAATTTTTCAAATCGGTTCATAAATGACGGAGATATGAGGTAACACACATAAAAAATAAAAAAAAAAAAAAAAAAAAATACAACCGAATTGAGAACCTCCTCCTTTTTGAAGTCGGTTAAAAATAAAACCTAAATATTGTTCTATCTAACTTTAGAATGATTTCTTCGTAGAGAGGGGATGAATAGGTCGAGAAAAATACACGTAATAAACATAAAATTGTGATTCCCAAAGGGCTATGCAACTTTTGCCATACATAGCTGGCATGTTTTTTTTTTTCTTTTCGCCAGAATTGAAACCTAGGCCATATGTTAGAGGACTGTATGACAAATCAATTGCAAAAAGAGCTAGGTCTACTAACCGTAACAAAACCAAGTTAGAGAGTGTTTAGTAGATTGCTTTTGTTTTTTATCAGGCGTTATTTTTCTTAAATAAAAATACTCCGTGTGATGTTTTAAGTTTCCCATTGTTAAATAGTACCTACTCGGCAACTCTAATGAGTCATTCCGCGTCCCCCGCTTCCACATTATAATCTTAAATATTCTTTCTAGATCTTCTTGATAGAAGGGCTTAATGATGGCGTAGCAGCAATAAAAGGACATTACTGTTCCTGTATTTCTGGGAAGAGAACACATGGTTGTTGTAGCCACGTCATGTCTGTATTGTGGTATATGGCGTGGGGTAGATATCAACAAAACTTAGGTCCTCCAGCTCAATTTCTGGATTTCATAATAAGACATGATGTGGAAAGAGAGACGAGTACTGATTACGATTAATTAACTTTATCTATAAGAATTTAGTAGCATGTAATTGTTCTATGATAAGGTAAGGCAAAGATTTTGATTAAAATCAGAAGTACCTACTTATTATTTAATAAATAGTTTTGGTTTCGGTTTTTATGGTTGTATAATTTCTTTTTTGTAAGAATATTCCATAGTACAATTTAGAAAAGTAACCCAGAAGACCTATCCTGTAGTGGATACGCGTTAAATAGTGTTGCAATAGCGATCATCGACTCCTGTCAACCACTGTACGCCCGTGATTGGGATAGCGATACTTACTTACTGCGTGCAACGTTAAAAATTGCTATCGTAACACTAAGGGCGAGGCCCCACTAGTGCGTTGCGTTGCGTTGCGGCGTCGCAGCGCTAGATTTGGACCAATGAGACGTCGCAGCGCTACATTTGGAATCTATAGATTGGTCCAAATAGATTGGTCCAAATCTAGCGCTGCGACGTCGCAACGCAGCGCAACGCGCTAGTGGGGCCTCGCCCTAACCGTGAAGCCACACTGCTCCGTTGCGTTGCGTTGCGACGTCGCAGCACTAGATTTGAACCAACCTAGAGATTCCAAATGTTGCCCTGCGACGTCTCATTGGTCCAAATCTAGCGCTGCGACGTCGCAACGCAACGCAAAGGAGCAGTGTGGCTTCACTGTTACGTATACCCACTAACGCGTATCGATTCGATACGTTTATCAGTTTTTTTACTAGTTTTAGTGATAAAAAACTGCCAGTGCGAAAAAAATGTAACAGCAACAATCAACTTAATCTATTTTATCAGAGGAAACCTCAAAATATCACGTATGATTGTATTTTAATTTAATTATAATATAAGAAAAATAGGTAACGCGGGTAACGCCTGACAAAAAGATACTAGCAATACTTCTCTGGTTATCTTCGTTCGGTTACGGTTGATAGACCTGGTTCTTTTTGCTATTGATTTCTCGTATTGTCCTCTAACATATAAACTAGGTTTCATTTCTGGCGAAAGAAAAAAAGTAAAACATGCCAATAGTTTGCATTGGCCTTTAGATTGAGTAAAACTAATAAGTCATTTCTAGGAAATGGCGTGCGTTTTTATAATAAGCTACCGAAATCTGTAACTGATCTTACCGAGGGAAAGTTTAAAGCCCATATTAAACGTGTCCTTATTCAAAAAGCATATTACAAGACTAAGGACTACGTTGAAGATAAAGGTGTTTGGCAATAACTCCTTCTGCACATGCGGCTTCCCTGGTACCTCATTAACGTCGTATGTGTACCTATGTCTATTAACTAACCTCATTCGATTAGCTTTTTTTTTTTTATTACTAACGTTACTCTCAAGATATCTTTATCTTAAACAGTGATTTTCTTTGTAATGTGTTTTGATGACAATTAACCATGTCAGTTGTTTTATATAGTTTAGCGTCCTTTTACTTTTTGTAAATGTGAGAGCTTTGTAGACTTGCTAGATGCCTGGATACCTAGTTAATTTCTGACCATATTTTTCATTTTGCTTTTATGTGTGGTTCCTGCTCTTAAGTCTACTTTGCTCTCTCATAACTATTCTAAGTCATAACTGTACCCACTCAAATTGTTAAAGATATGGACTTTAAAAGAGTAACCATGGAGTTTCTTGCCGGCTCTTCTCCATAGGAAACGACTAATTGGAACCGTGCACCTAAATTCGACTTTTCATAAGCGCCTGTAATGGTTTATGTGAAATAAAAACTTTTGATTTTGATTTTGATTTTGAAATTCTAAGTTTCCACTGCAAAGCAATCCTCCATTTTTTGTATTTTTTTATTCATTAAAGTTACTTCACACACTTTGTTCACAGGGAGATAGCACAGGAACAAGCTGGATTTGTGAAGGGAAAGGGCACACGGAAGCAAATTTTCATTGTTAGACAGATCATTGAGAAGGCTCGAGAATACTACTTATATTTGCTTTGTTGACTTCTCGAAAGCGTTTGACTCCGTGAAATGGCCGGTATTGTGGAACACATTGTTGGAAATGGGTACGACAAAACACCTTGTGCACCTTCTGAGACGTCTTTATGAAGATGGAACGGCTTCATTTCGAACCGATGACGTGCTCTCGAGCATTTGTCATCCCAGTGCAGGCGTCCGCCAAGGATGTATAATATCGCCGCTTTTGTTCAAGTCCGAAATGTCTGTCCGAAACTCAAACTCAAACTCAAACTCAAAAACTCATTTATTCAAAATAGACTAGAATTACTTAGTTCTTTTTGAACGTTAGTTTTACAATATTATAGACATCCCACAAAAAGCCCTCCCTTCACCGCTTCCTAGTGTTTTTGCTGTGAAGAAGAAACGGCGCAACAAACTCCCCAGCAACCAACATCAATCCATAGATTGTGGATTTGGATCGATTTATTAATCAGCCATTATACTTTTCATATGCAGGGTGTAAACTTTGTGGAATTCCTTCAAACTACATGATCTACGAGTATTAATGGTATAGATTAACCCCGCATGGAATTTAGATTGATTAAAAATAAACTTAATTTTTCCCTTTTTTTTATGTGATAGGAAATTTCAATGCCATGCATAAATGAATGAAGGCACGGCGACACAGCTGATGGGCACGACTAGCGCGATATCATTCCACGCAGTTAGTTAACTTGGGACGCTAAAATTACTTAGAAACAGAACGCTATGGTTCATTTTTTGAAATCTTTTTTTTGTTGTTTCTGAAAAAAACCTATGTAGGGTCAATCAGTGTCACGAGTGGATCACGCCGGCTGTCCCATTTCAAAACCTAGTAAGGAACACTTTTTACAAAAAAGTTTTATTGCATAATCTTGCTAACCTAGAAAGTCTCTACCAAATACAAAAACACCAGCGTTGAAAACTCAATTAATAAGCAGATTATATTTATGCATCGATACCTAGTAAGTGTCATTCACTGCCTCTGATCATTTTAAAACCTAGTAAGTCACTTTAACCACATGGTTTTACCTAACATAAATACTTTTCAAAGGCTGACCGATTTAACGTTTATGCGCTCTCCTCTAAAATTTCGTTTTAAGCCCTTACTAGGTTTTAATATGGAAATCGACGCGGTTTGAAGGAATTACATGAATTCATTTACACACTATAGATTTGCAATGTTATGGAATGACGTTTCCATCACCACTCATTTTCGTTAATTGACCTAAAAACTGGCCATGTAGCCATACTTACCATACTATGCGACTTTACCAAGCATTTTCAGCTTCTTGAAAAATATAACTTTTTCTGTTTTAGAAAGATTTATCCCGTTTTGGGCTGGAATATAAAACTACCTCACCACTGGGAATAGACGCGTGTCGTAAGATTATACAAAACACAGCACGCGACGTGGTAGGATCTATACGGTCCGCCTGGCTAGCTACACTTTAACATAAAGTCAAGTAGTTTACTGTGTTCCGTCGTGTGTATGCGAGAGCCAGAGGGGTATAGGGGAATTCTTCTTTATTTTTGATACCCTGTCTGCTTACCATCATATGTGACTAGGGTTAATCGCGACAAAGCAAAATAATTAAAAAAACCGGCCATGGGCGAGTTCCGTACCATTATCTATAAAAACGGCAAACAAATTACGTTTGTTGTATGGGAGCCCCCTTAAATATTTATTTTATTCTGTTTTTTAGTATTTGTTGTTATAGCGGCAACAGAAATACATCATCTGTGAAAATTTCAACTGTCTAACTATCACGGTTCATAAGATACAGCCTGGTGACAGACGGACAAACGGACAGACGGACAACGGAGCCTTAGTAATAGGGCCCCTTTTTACCCTTTGGGTACGGAACTCTAAAATGAGTCCAGGTCATCCCGCCATCTTCTTCTGGGTCTGCCGCGTGGTCGTTTTCTGCCAGTTGGGATCCACTTAGTGGTTATTTTAGCCTATTGCTCCTCCGACATGCGGCAGACACGACCAGCCCTGTTCCACTTTAGTCTAGCAGCTGTGAGGCCAACATCGGCTCTTTGTATTTTGGAGCGAAGTAGGGAAATTATAACATAACATAATATCACGCCATTATTCCTCGAAGGGTTGGGCAGAGATGTATAGTACACCCATATTTCGCTGTTATGTTTAAGTCCCATGTAATAGGGGGTGAGCCTATTACCACCAACCGGGCACATATCCCGACTTCGGGCTGCTACTGAGAAATTCCACACGGAAAAACCGAATAACACTTTGTCCGACCTGGGGATCGAATCCAAGACCTCACGCTCAGAAGCCGACCAACAAGGCAGTCTACAAAATTATAACAAACTCATAATCAAACTTCCATTACTCCTAACAAGCCATCGCCGTCTCTAATGTACCCAAAGTGGCTGAATATGAATTATTAGCATACCAGCATCGAACTCCCGACGTCGCGTTATTAAGCAAATATCTGGAAGTACACTTAAGTATGGCCGACAAGTTTATTATGAGGGCAACTTTGACATGACGTCATGTGAGAGTTACAAGTAGGTAGAACATTAAAATTAATCAAATAAAATGTATTGTTATTCACCTTGCAGAAGGCCGGTAAAGAATAAAGGTACGACGTTTGTAGCCGACTGTAGACAGTAGCAGCAGACGACGTGTCGTTGCGAGACGTCGTCATAATTGGCGAAGATATCGAGTAACAAATATAGAAAAAAAAAACATTAAGAACCTTCTTCTTTTTGAAGTCGGTTAAAAATGGCTAATATTTAGATGCCTCCTCAAAGACTTCAAAGAACGTTGACCGTGCATTGCAGACGAAGGAGCTAGTTCCTTCGCCTTCAGCACTGCTGCAGAATGAGAACGAGTGACCTACAAAACAGAAACTCGAGAGACCTACAATATTTCATAAACTCCTGGTAGGTACTACCAGATCTATAAAAGTAAAACTATGAAAGTGCATAAAGCGGGGAGTACATGTACAGATAGTAGCTTCTGAATAGTTGATGTGACGTCACTGGAGACTCGAGATCACCGGCTTACATTCCGAGAAATATTACACAGTAAATACAGGAAAAACATTACAAAATGCATTGTTGTTTCCGTTGGAGTGTTGAAAATGTGATTTTAATCGCTACATGGGTGAAGAAATGACTAATAAAAGTTATGACAAGGAACTCTAGTCTTAGGCCTCATTTACGGAGACGCGGGGCATCGCGCGTCGCGTACGGCGTGGCGTCTCGCGGCGCGTCGTACGATTTTTCTGTTTACGGAGCGGCGGCGCGTGCAGCGGCCCAAACAAATGGCAATGTCCGATGTTGTTTATGAAGATGCGGCGCGTGCGACGCCACGGGCCCCGCCGCGGTTGACGCTACGTTTTACAGTGGACGGAGAATTGCAGGAATAGCTGGTCGCAACGCTGCGTGCGCCGCCGCGATAAACGTCGCGTACGACGCGGCGATGCCATTTGCGGGCTCCGCCTGCATTTCAAGCAAACGCGTGTAAAATCGCTTCTCCGTAAACGCTCTCATACAACGCCATATGTTTGAATTCAGTGCGGGCCGCGCCGCACAACGCGACGCGCGACGCCCCGCGTCTCCGTAAATGAGGCCTTAGGTCAAAGAAATCAACTCGGCAATCAGAAACCGCTGAACCACGGCCGTTCGAGTGTCGGGTTATCGAGGAATTCCTCTATAACTCTGTAATGTACGATTTCCATCAACCGGGACACGCAGGAGCGCAGCGCAGCGCGTCGCAGCGGATGCACGAGCACGCGCCGATAGCTGACCGCGTCCGCCCGACGGCTACAATCTGCTGGAACCCGGGCTTATGCGCGCGCGTGCTCGCGTATCCGCTAGCATGCTCTAAGCGACTTGAATGATTCAACTTACCGGCCGGCGACAACACACGAGCGCGCCCGGCGGTGGCCGAGTGGAGCCGACCGGACGCGACGACAGCCGAGCGCCACCGTCCGCGAAGAGCCGACAAGTTCTGACCTGCTCCGATCGGCGCTGGTAGGCCATCATGTGTTGCTGTATTTGCAAGGGAATAAGGCGTATTTTTGTTAAAAATGCTAGCCCCTGCTTCTACCCGCCTCCTTTGTGTAGCGAGAAGCGCTGGCAGGTCAGCGCCGGTTACCCACTTCCTTTATGTATACGCCCTTAGGATGTCGGCGTTGCCCAGTATCTGTCCAGTCACTCCATGTTAAATACTGTATTCAGCCACATCTGGTTATACTGGAAGCTTGGGATAAGACTAGGCAGCACGAACGTTCCATGTTGTTATGCTAAATGATATAGTCATCATCGCCACGTTGGGACGCCACGGGGGAGCATGAAAAGAGCTTCCACGAGTGACGATACTTCGGTACGTCCGGCGCACCCTGGGCAGTCAGCCTCGCTACCATCCTTGCTGACTGGCTAATCTTTTCACCACGGCATGAGCTATTCTTGTATAGCTCGTGCCGACACGATCGAAAGAGAATCGCCACGTTAACTGGTCACTAATCTATAGGCTATAGATTAGTGACCCCAGTATGTAGTTATTACCACTCAGGGAGAAGCTGTTAAGATGGCAACAAACAAAGTATCGTTAATATTATGAGAAGAACTGACTTTTAAACAGTACCTCAGGTAGTTAGGCTGCAGACACTGTACGATGAAATCATACACCTTAATGCACTAATGTTGATTCGTGCATTTTTACCTCATTTTCACTAATTAATATTAGCTAAGCATTCAGTACCTGACTAGCGGTCATCGCGTGTGCTCCCTCGCTCCTTTATATTAACTAAACCTTTGGTCCGGACAATATATTTAATTTGACATAAGCAGCAGTATTATTTAACAATCTTCTTCCAAGCTTTTACATGGTCCTTCGAGCCATCGGGCGGGCCTCGCGAGTTTTAGTATTCGTTTTCTTTGGAAAATAACGTGTATTAAGTAACTTGTGAGTGAACTCGTTCAGAAATCAGCATATTGGATTACAGTGACACGTGTGAACTGTGAACATACTTTCGTAATCGCAGAACTTTAGCAAAGCTTTTGTAGCAAAACCCTAGCAGCAAAGGGTGGCGTTGCAAAATTAGTCAGCAGCAGCACATCGGTATTTAAGCAGCAGTTACACTCCGTATCTACAGCAGCAGGGCGTCGGTGCCCAGCTACATCAGAGCAGCAGCATTTGGAGTGCAACAGCAAATCAGCGGCAGTCGAAAGCCAATTTTGTACAAGTAAGATCTTTCCTTTTTTACAAACCAGCAGCATAATGGAGGATCTTTACTACCAGCAACTTGAACTTAGCGAGTCAATCAAGAAAATACCGATAAATATCAAAAAGGATAGCGCCGATAGGAAATCGGACGACTATTTTAAAAGACGATTAGAGTTGTTAGAGAGGTATTGGTCAGATTTTCAGGACAATCATTTAGCTATCTGTGAATATGGGGTCAAAGATCATGCATATTTTACAAATTCCGAGCCTGAAAAGGTTAGCAAACTTTATACAGCAGCCAAGTCTCTCATCAATGAACAACTCCAGCAGTTGTCAAGCAAGCTAACGCCTATGAAATCCGTTATGGGTACTCAACCAATACAGGAACAGCAAGAGGAAGCCGAACTAGCAAAAGCAGGGCCATCAGGTTATGAGCAGCCAGCAAAAGCCAGCATGTTACGTAAAATGGAGTCAAAAGGCTCTACCAGCAAATTAGATGACATGCTGCGTAAGCAAACAGCAAATTTTAAAGCATTCAAGAGATCAGCAGGGTTTATCGACCTAGACTCCATATCAGAAAAATGGGAGATGGAGGACGCCTTGAAAACACTTCAAGCGCGCTGGACGCAAATTGACTCCCTCCATTGGGAAATAGATAGCGAGATAGGTGGAGAGGAAGAGTTTTACGAAGAAGTGTATACTCAGCATGAGCGATCATATATTCAGTTAAAGAAAATGATCAATAAAAAGCTATGGAGTGTATCGCATAGAGAGCATTCCACACCAAAAATAGATATACCTGTGTTTTCAGGAAGCTACCAACATTGGACGTCATTCAAGGACCTCTTTAGCGAAGCTATCCATAACAACCCCGCCTTGTCGCAAGCGCATAAAATGCAATTTCTAAAAGGGAAGGTCAGGGGCGAAGCAGAAAAACTTATTCAGCATCTTCCTATAAGTTCCGATAACTATCATACCTGTTGGGAAATCTTAAACCATCGGTATAACAATAAAAAGCTAATATTTACGTGGGTTATCAATACTTTACTAGGCTTACCGAGTTCGCAGCAACAAACGCTAGGTCATATTAAAAAACTGCATGACGTAGCACTAGAAAGCTTGCATGCCATACGGAACTTGGGAATCGATATCAGCACCTGGGATCCGCTTCTTGTGCATTTATTAGCGCAGAAGCTGGATAGCGAAACGTACGGAGATTACATAGATTCCCTTAAAAATTCTAGGGAGCTACCGGTACTGCAGGAATTCCTAGATTACTTAGAAAGTAAGTTTACGAGTCTGGAAACTTCTCGCAGGAAGCTAGATCAAGCAACACCGAAATCAACTAACCATACAAATAGCGATGTTCCTGAAAACCAAAAGGCAAGGCGATATAACCCTAACTTTGCCAATAATTACAATAAGCCGCAACCATATTCAAAAGCCTTACACGTGTCTACTACAAAATGTCAATTTTGCGGTCAACAACATGCCATGTTTAATTGCGTAAAGTTTTTACAATTGCCTAATGAAGCGAAATTGAAATCAGTGGCAAAATTGAAATTATGTCAAAATTGTTTATTTGATCATAATGGCCAGCAATGCATTTCCGTTAGGCGATGTCGCAAATGTGAAGGAAATCACCACTCCGTTTTACATGACGCTTGCTCAAAAAATATAGCGCATTCAAGCAACGTAGCAACAACAACAACTGATCCAAATCCAAAAGACAATGTCGCAATGACTGCGCATGTGTCTCAGAATGATCCAGGGACGAAAGAAGTATTGTTAGCAACAGCCTTGATAAAAGTCACAGCGATGGATGGATCGTGTCAAATTTTAAGGGCTCTCATTGATCCTGGATCACAAGTGTCTTTAATAAAGGAAAGTACAGCAAAGAAATTAGGATTACGTAGATCTAAATTCAATGGATTGGTATGCGGAGTAGGTGAAGTCGAACATAATTGTAATGGTGTGGTCACACTAAGCTGTTTTTCAACGTACAACGACTTTTCGTTTACCACTGACGTACTTGTCATGAACAACATACTTAAGGATATTCCATATAAATCCTTTGACACATCGAAGTGGTCATACATAGAAAATCTTAAATTAGCTGATCCATATTTTAACATTAGTCGTCCAGTGGACTTATTACTAAGCGCTCAAGTCAACGGCTTGATATTAAAGGGAGGATTGATCCGAGGAGTGTATATCAACCAGTGTTGCAAGAAACACAGCTTGGGTGGATCATATACGGTGGTGGCCAAATAGCATCACTACAGTGTAACGTGATCATGAATAATATCCACGATATTCAGCAGTTTTGGGACATCGAGGATATAAGCGAAAATTCAAACATATCATTAGAAGATCAAGAATGTGTCGATTTTTATTCATCAACTACAAAACGTCGCGAAGACGGCCGATATATAGTAAAATTGCCAATAAAAGCAGACATCAATGAAAAACTAGGTTCATCTAAACAGATGGCAATAGCACAGTTCCAAAATCTGGAACGAAAATTTAGCAAAAAACCTGTTCTAGCAGAACAATATAAAACATTCATTAGTGAGTACATAGCCTTAGGACATATGATGCCTAGTTACAGCAATAAAAACAAACAAGCGCTATCGTGTTACTTGCCGCACCATTCCGTGCAACGAGCAGAATCAGCTACTACAAAGCTACGGGTGGTGTTTAACGCGTCAGCAAGAACGACAAGCGGATACAGTGTGAATGACCTGATGTATAAAGGTCCTAATTTACAACAGGATCTACAAGAACTGATACTGAAGTGGCGACAATATCGTTATGCTTACACATCAGATATCGAAAAAATGTACAGGCAGATAATGGTGGATGAAGCAGATCAGCAATATCAGCAAGTCATCTGGAGGGATGCGCCAGATCAACCACTACAATCGTACCACCTTACTACCGTCACATACGGTACAAAGTCAGCACCATTTCTAGCGATGATGACTTTAAAACGTCTAGCCTCGGATGAACGAAGTGCATTTCCGGAAGCAGCAAAGGTGCTAGAAGAATCATTTTATATGGATGATCTGGTCCATGGTTCTCACTCTATCAACAGAGGAAAACAGCTCATAGAAGATCTCAACAGATTATTAAAATCAGGAGGTTTTACTCTAAGAAAATGGTCCGCAAATCATCCGGAACTTCTAGAAAATATAGAGCAGAGCAGCAGCAATGGCGAAATCATTTTTAATTTCAAATCAGAAAGTACGTCAAAAACATTAGGCCTTCGTTGGAACTCTTGTGATGACATGTTTACTTTCAAATACAGCATAGCTAATCCAAACGCCAAAATTACTAAACGACTACTTTTGTCGGAGATATCAAAAGTATTCGACCCTTTGGGGTGGTTGTCCCCACTCACAACAAAATTAAAGCTGATATTCCAAAAGCTGTGGTTAAATAAAATGCATTGGGATGAAGAAGTTCCTGCAAACATCAAAGATGAATGGGTAGCGCTAAAAATAGACATGGAATATTTGAATCAATGCAAAATACCGCGCTGGATCGAGTATCAACCTAATAACGTCATAGAACTGCATGGTTATTGTGACGCATCGACTAAAGCCTACGCAGCAGTTATTTACGCGCGATTACAGAAAAATGATGAGCCATCTGTGGTACTAGTAGCTGCTAAGACTAGACTAGTACCTATTTCTAAAAGCGTATCTTTACCAAGATTAGAATTAAGCGGAGCGTATTTACTAGCCAAGTTAATGACCAAGGTTATTAGTTGTTATAGCGAAATGGATATCCGGATATATGGATGGACGGATTCCATGGTGGTCCTAGGGTGGCTACAAGGCGATCACAGCCGATGGAAACCCTTTGTTGCGAATAGGACTAAAGTTATCACAGCAACAATGAAACCAAGCTGCTGGCGATATGTTAAGTCGGAAGACAATCCGGCAGATGCAGCCAGTAGAGGCATTTCAGCCTCACAATTGAAAAATCAAACTCTGTGGTGGCAAGGACCGCAGTCATTGAAAACGTTTGATGAAAAATTAGAAGCTAAGCAAAGCATTTATTCCACAGATCAAGAAATAAAAGCAAAATCAACACCAAGCAAAGTGAATGCTGCCCAAACAGATAACAAGGAAAGCATCATATTACAATTGTTACTTAAATTCAGCTCACTTAATAAAATAACTAAAATAGTAGCATGGCTTTTACGAGCCATCAAAAAGATACAATTTAAGCAAATTCCAGTCACATTAGGTAAACATAGTGGTATGCCTGAATTTCTTACCTTGCATGAATTGCGGAGAGCAAAGTTACTCATTATAAAATATGTACAAAGAACTGAGTTTGCAGAGCAAATCATGTCATTACGAAAACATAATAAATTGAGTAACAGAAATAATAGCAATTTACTAAAATTAAATCCTTTCCTTGACCACGAGGGGATTTTACGAGTTGGAGGCCGTTTAAACAAAGCAAACATGAGCATGGAAATGAAGCATCCTGCCATATTGCCTTATAGCAGTCGGCTGACTACTCTAATAATTCAGCAAGCTCATCATCTCACCTTTCACGGTGGACCGCGATTAACTTTATATAATCTTAGACAGAAATATTGGATAATCGCTGGAAATAAAGCTGTGAGGAAAGAAGTGCAAAACTGCGTCACCTGTAGAAAACATGAGCCCAAACTACGGCATCAATTGATGGGAGAATTACCCGTAGCCAGAAGCAACCCCGCCCCGCCATTCTATCACACCGGAGTGGATTATACAGGTTTCGTAGATGTTAAAAGCAACAAGGGGCGCGGAATTAAGACCACAAAAGGATATATTGCGTTGTTTATTTGTCTAGCGACTAAAGCTGTACATTTAGAGCTTGTATCTGACCTAAGCAGTACTGGGTTCTTAGCAGCATTACGGCGGATGGCTGCCAGAAGAGGAGCGCCACGCCATCTTTATAGCGATAATGGGACGAATTTCGTAGGTGCAAATAGAATGCTACAGGAAAGCTATCACGATTTCGAAAACATATATGATCGTAACTTTTTCGCAGAGCTAACAGATTTAAATATAGAATGGCACTTTAACGCGCCATCTTGGCCAAGTGCAGGAGGTCTATGGGAGCGAGCCATTAGAAGCTTAAAGCATCACCTCAAGCGAGTAATTGGAGAGCAGAAGTTGACTTTCGAAGAGTTCAGCACTATCTTAGCACAGGTAGAGGCTTGTCTGAACTCCAGACCTTTGTGTGCCTTGTCTGAAGATATCGAAGATTTGAACGTACTTACTCCAGCGCATTTCTTGACCGGGAGGTCTGGAGCTGCCATAATTGAAACGGAAACAGATGCTCGAACTAGATGGTATTTATCAGCTAAGATAGTAAATGACATATGGAAGAAATGGAGATCGGAATACCTAACGCAGTTATCTGTAAGAAGTAAATGGCGAAGCATTGAGCAAAATATCAACATCGATGATTTAGTGACCATCCAGGACGACAATCTGCCACCTGGAAAATGGATGATGGGTAGAGTAGTAAAAACTCACCCAGGTCAAGATGGATTAGTTCGGGTAGTAACATTAAAAACAAAAAGCGGAATAATTAAAAGGCCGGTTGTGAAACTCTCAATTTTGCCGATATCGCCTGCTTCAAGCAATATGACGGAAGATAGGAAGGTTAATCAAGAAATCGACATCAACTTAAACAAACCTAACGAGCGGAAAACAATCAGTAAATTCAAATCTAAGTTTGTATCAATAGTAATGTCGTTAACCTTTTTTATGTCATTGATAACATCATCTTACGCAGCTTTTAACATATCAACATTGCCAAACAACAATTCACTATATTTCGAAACAGTGGGCAACATGCAAGTTATTCGAGACAAATGGAACCTTATTGTTTACTATGACATGAGCCCTTATTGGGAAGGGAACACAGCTGCCACAAAGTCTTTGGATTATTTACAAAGACTCTGCGCATCCTTAAACGATAATAGTCAATGTAATATGATAAAGCTTCAATTAAATCACGACTACAAAGAAATACAGCATTATAATCAACTTATGATTAATCAGCACTTTGACGCGCGCACCAGACAGCGTCGCGGCCTCATTAATGGTATCGGTTACGTAGCCAATAGCCTGTTCGGAGTATTAGACGAACGATTCGCAGAACAGTACAAGAAAGATATACAGCTTATAAAACAAAACGAACGTCATCGTGATAACTTATTAAGAAATCAGACTTCCATCATCGAAGCTGAATATAACGTATTGAAAAGAACCGAACAAACTATCCAATTACAGCATAAAACTATCAACAAACACTTGAATCAATTAGATAATGCAGCCTTTGTTATTAAGCAAGAAGTTGAAGGCTTAGCTAAAACACAAGAATTTACCCTGTCGGCACTCACGACCATCAACTTGCTTCAAAATCTAAAAAGGATTCAGGATACTCTGTTAGATATCATCACGGATATCTATCACGGGAAATTCAACACTCACTTGTTAACACCGGATCAGTTACAGCATGAGTTACAGTTTATTTCAGGACAATTAACAAAGGATACTACATTGCCCGTGGACAACCTACAGTCTGATCTAAAACATGTTTATAGTATGCTGAAAGTAAAAGCGAGAATGATGCAAGAATACTTCATATTTGAGATTACCTTTCCATTGACCAGCAGAGATAGCTACAAAATCTATAAAATCATACCAGTTCCACAGCAAGTTCAGAACGATATGATTAGCTTACTACCAGCTGCAGACTTCGTAGCGATTAGTTTGAAAAAGGATGCTTTCTTCACAATGTCGTTTATAGAGCTCCAGTTATGTCTGCACAATGATATTTCATATTTGTGCCAAGCTAACAAACCGATTAATCATTTAAGCATTGATGAAAAATTCTGCAAAATGGATAGCAATTTAAAACAATGCATTGTAATTAAATCGCCTTGTAAAGACAGGTGGCTTGAATTAAATGAGCCAGCGAGGTTCATGTACTTTTGCTGCAATACCTACGGGGTGAGGATTATATGTCAAGATCAAGTTGCCTTTAAACAGGTGACAGGAGTTGGTATCATTGACCTAGATTCGAAATGCATAATAAAAAGTAACGAGTTTACTTTATATTCTCATGCCATATCAGCTAATACAATTAAATCTAACTCTGAAATTGTGACCCCTCAGATAGCAGAATTAAATCATATCATAAATATATCGTTATCTCATTACACCGCATACGAAGACCCAATAAACAGCACATTAGTCGATCTGGGAGAACGAATAAAACAACTGAAATCTGACAATACTAACTCACCAGATTACACTCTGTCTACGCATGACATACATCAGTATACTATTTGTTACTGCCTGCTGGGTGTAGCCGTTTCGGTGGCATCGTACTTCATATGGAGGAGGTGTCGAGCAGTTTCTTCAGTGGAATTACCCCAAAGTGTGGCAAATAGTGTGGTGTTTTCGCGAAAGCAGAGTACGGCTGACCGTCAGCCAAGTGAAGTGAACTTAACTAGTGCGAGCACTGATTGTAAACGGGACATAGCTACGTCGCCTATATCTAAAACATGTCGCTTTAGATTAGAAGACGTGTAACATTTTTGTATCTTTTTGGCCCGGGAGCATGTACGATGAAATCATACACCTTAATGCACTAATGTTGATTCGTGCATTTTTACCTCATTTTCACTAATTAATATTAGCTAAGCATTCAGTACCTGACTAGCGGTCATCGCGTGTGCTCCCTCGCTCCTTTATATTAACTAAACCTTTGGTCCGGACAATATATTTAATTTGACATAAGCAGCAGTATTATTTAACAATCTTCTTCCAAGCTTTTACAGACACACTGATCGTATCATGCGCGGCTCAAGTTTCATCGCGTTACGCTTGTTTCCCACGGTGCGTGATATCGCGCACCGCGACGCACGAGTTCGCACCGACGCACCATGGGAAGAGACTCGTCCGTGGTAACGCGGACGCGTGCGGAGCGGTGCGCTGTATCCGCCGCGAGTCAGTAAATGCAAAGGTGCGGTGCGAGTTCTCTTTCACTTGGTATTTCGGGATGAAAAAGTAGCTTCGAATCACGCATCCTCATAATGTGGCTTCTTACGGTGCGTGATTTTACGGATGATACCACGCACGGTGGGTGTGCGCTACCACGCACCGTGGGAAGCCAGTTTTACGCGTATACATCGCGTTACGTACAAATTCTCCTGCGCTGCCTCACCTCATTATGACGTCGTTACGCCAAGTGTAATAGGGCCTAGAAGTTTTGCGTTCATCTTGCGTTTGATCGATGTTAAGTTAGCTATATTCGGTGTATTTTCAGCGGGTACAGTCACACTAAGTGTAGCGCCACACCACGCCGAAAATACGCGACGCAATTTCGGCGTGAATACGCCTGCAATGCTTTTAAATTACCCGCGACACACCACGCTGAAATTACGTCGCGTTTTGCCGATATGAAAAACATAGCCGCCAGAGTTCGGTCGCGTAATTTCGTCATAGTGTGGCGCTACACTTAGGCTGAGGCCAGACGAGCGTAATTTATGCCGCGCAATGTGAGTCGCGCAATTTCGGTTACGTTCGGTTTCATACAATACCTCTATTCTTGCCACACGACGAAGCAAAATGAGTTCGTTAAATCCTTACAACAAATTACGCCGACTCATTTTGCGCGATGTAAATTACGCTCGTCTGACCTCAGCCTTAAGCGTATTTTGCGTCATGTATCTTGCGACTGTGCAAGATACGCCATGTGTGTTTAGCCCCTAAGCACTTAAAACTTAGAAGAGTAACATTTCTAATCCCATACAGGTTGTAAAACTCAACTGAGGATGATAACACTAAGTGCGATTCTACTCCATTACATCCGAAGTAATGGAGTAGGAACTTGAAAGCACACACTGTTGTAATATTAGATTCAAATCACCTTAACACATAGTATTGTACGTGTATTGGTGAAGACTCGACGATTTTAATCCGTTCTTGTTCCCATAAAAATAAATTTAAAAAAAGTAAAAACCGATTTAAAAAAAAACTAAAAAAAGAGTAAAATAACTATCACATTATAAAACTAACCGTTTCAGAAGTCGGTGCAATTTCACATTGAACCAAATTGAAGGCACCGACTTCGAAAACTGTTAGTTTTATAAGGTATAATAGGGTATTTGACTGAAAAAATCTAATTAGTCCGTCAGTTAGATTATCAAAAAATATTGGACCTGTATTTTTTCTTATGTTACGTAAACCAAAATTGACGAAGATACGACACTTTTAAAATTGGCAAAACGTCGCAAGCAAGTACAATTTTTACTTGCTTTTGACGTCATAAGTCCCACTTTCGAGTTTTGATGCGTTTTATCTTTCAGAATGTTCATAGATTTAACAAAAGAAAAAATACGTGTCCATTATTTTTCAAAACTCTAACCGGCGGATTAATTAGATTTGCAATTTATTGATGCTGTCAACATGCTTATCTTTTTAGTTTTTTTTAAAGTCGGTTTTTACTTTTTTTAATGTTATTTATTTTTCTATTTTAAGTGGCATAAACAATACATAAAAAAAACTTCCGAATTGAGAACCTCCTCCTTTTTGAAGTCGGTTAAAAACATTGGTAAAGATGGAAGCACACACTACGAATTACGTAAATACGTCCGAAGCTCCCTGGACAGCCTCAATGACTACAATGAATAATCAAAGGAGAAATCACATCACTACGTACAGTCAACAAAAGAGTTGGATAAACTACAGGCAAAGAATATCAATGCGCTATGCAAGCAATTGAAGGGTCCACTGCAATGATGAATGTCCAAAGTTTCTTTAATTCTAAGTAAGTAGCTACGTCACTCGGACACTTGTTATATGCAGTTCGTAATCTCGTTTACAAACTCAGCAATATCGCTTACAATCCCGAGATAAATACGTTTTTAAAAATCGGATACACGGTTGGAACGCTCAGCGTCACAGGTGTTCTCATCTTTAACGCTGAGTTTTCTTTCACCATTTATAAAATTAAAAATCAAATGAAGGGTCCACTGCAACAATGATAAATATCATGTAATTTCGTAAATCATCATCATCTGCCTAGCCTTTTTCCCAACTATGTTGGGGTCGGCTTCCAGTCGAACCGGATGCAGCTGAATATCAGTATTTTACATGGAGCGACTGCCTATCAGACCTCCACAACCCAGTACCTGGGTAATACGATACTCTTGGTAAGACTGGTTGTCAGACTTTCTGGCTTCTGACCAACAGTAACGACTGTCAAATATCTACAAATGACAGCCGGGACCAACGGCTTTACGTGCTTTCCGAGACACGGAGGAAACTCGCTATGGTAAATGGTCACCCATCCACAGACCAACCTCGGCAAGCGTGGCTTAACCCGGAAGATCGGTCTATGCGGCTGTAATTATTTAGCCACGAGCTCCTCGAAGTAATTTCGTAAATGTCATATCATTATTGCAGTTGACCCTTCAATTGTAATTGTGTTCGTAATAAGTTTTACAAGCGATGGCAAAAACTTGAGCACACACCACACGCATAACTCTATTAAAATACGCCTGAATACTTGTCTCTTTGGCTGACTGTACCTACGTGAATGTACGAACATGCCTTTTCGTAGCTTCAAAACCGTCGTCATTAATCGCAGGTTTCGTAAACTCAATGCAAAAGTTTAAGTTCTGTTTGATCAAAGTCGAAATCTCACACATATGTAAGTTGTTCACATAAATCTTTGAAATAGTTCCTACCTTCCTACCTTTAGTATGAATTCACTATATTCCAAGTTTTAAGTTCAAAAACTCATTACGAATTGTAAAGTTCTCTATCGCGATTTTCTGTAGGTTTGTATGTGCAGAGTAATTTCAGAAACGTCATGTGAAGTTTTAGTGGGTTTAAGTATCATGAAAAACAGCTTCCCCAGGCTAGAGATTTTCCAGAATTTTATAAATGCCGACAAAAATTTATGGACAAAACCTTTACCCGCTGTACCCCTTTTGGAATGTTTTAATTATATCGTGTAAGGTATCATTTGAAAGGACTTTTTATACCCGACTACGTTAAAGCCAAAAATAAGGGTTATGAAGAGGACGGGGTTGAATTTATGGCACTTCTTCTCTTCTTCTTCTTTTCTCGTGTCAGCACGAGCTAGACAAAAATGTGAAAGCTATTGCAGCTATACAAAAGTGGTGAAAAGATTAGCCAGTCAGCAAGGTTGGTAGCGGGGCTGACTGCCCAGGATGCGCCGGACGTACTTAAGTATCGTCACTCGTGGAGGCTATATATTATTTTATGGCACTAAAACGTATTTAATAAAAATCTTAAAAAAAAGTAAAAACCGACTTCAAAAAAAAAAACTAAAATGAGTAAAATAATTACCTTACTATAAAATTAACAGATTCAGAAGTCGGTGCAACTCTACACATAAACAAATAGAAGCCGCCGACTTCTGAACCTGTAATTTTAGAGTATGTTATATATTTTACTCCTTTTAGTTTTTTTTTGAAGTCGGTTTTAACTTTTTTTTATATTTTTTTTTCTTAAAGCGACGAGCTGCTTATAGCGACTTGCGAACACCATTTAGTTTGATTTTCATTGAAATTGTTAAGAGAAAAGGCCGTTTATAACGACCAGGGCCCTAATTCTCCTAAAATAAATCTTGATAAATCACGACCGAACCAAGGCCGAACCGTTCATTCAGACAGTTCTCAATTTCAAAAGCTATCAAATTGTTTGACACAAAAAACAAAATCATCACTTTGAAAGTTTTCGAAAACAAAAACTGACTGACGGTTGTGGTTCGATTGCGTTTGGAAACAATTTATTTTAGGAGAATTGGGCCCCAGACGACTTCGGATATGGCGACTAACCGCTTTTGGCGACGTAATTTCAAGGGAAAATAAGAATTTTCCTCTAGTTATTACGACGCATCCTTTATTTTGTTAGAGAATTCACGTCAGTTCACGGCAATGCTTACGTTTAGAGGCACCGGCGGGCATTAGTATTACTTAAAAGACTACGAAGCTACGACTCGTAGCCCGTAGGCAATAATAATAATGTCAGCATGCGACTTGGTTTTTAAAAGTCTGCTTTAAAAAGGAGGGAGGTTCTCAATTCGTCGGTTCGATTTCGATTATGCTTGTTTTGTTTGGAAGAGTTATTTTTTGAGATGGTCCCATGTAAACTGATCTGATGAAGATCTTCAGAGATAGACAATGAAACTCCTCAATGACGACTAATAAACATGATATGATTGAATTATGAGCGGCGACTTTAGTAGGTCTAAACATGTTTAAAATAAGGCTACTATAAATGAAATACATTTAAATTAACAATCAGAATATATCATTTCACCACTACATAGTATAAAACAAAGTCGCTTCCTGCTGTCTGTCCCTATGTACGCTTAGATCTTTAAAACTACGCAACGGTATTTGATGCGGTTTTTTTAAATAGATAGAGTGATTAAAGAGGAAGGTTTATATGTATAATAAATGCATATAGAAAAACGCCAAATACGCGATAAACGACATTCAAGCGGGCGAAGCCACTAGCGACCTCTAGTTTCATATAATTTTCAATTAATTTAACATACATTTCAACTATTTACATAATTTTATTCCATAACTTAAATTATATAAAATGCCATTAAAAGAATTAATATCAAGAAGGCACCGCATTTTGTAACTTTTAATTTTATGATATGGTAATTATTTTATTCGTTTTTCAGGGTTCCGTAGCCAAAGTGTAAAACGGGACCTTATTACTAAGACTCCGCTGTCCGTCCGTCTGTCACCAGGCTGTATCTCATGAAATTTTCATAGATGATGTATTTCTGTTGCCGCTATAACAACAAATACTAAAAAAACAGAATAAAATAAATATTTAAGGAGGCTCCCATACAACAAATGTGATTTTTTTGCCGTTTTTATAGATTACTAGCTTTTGCCCGCAGCTTCGCATGCGTGAAATTTTGAACCCGTTAAGTGACGATTTTCCATTCAAACTTTCATCCACTATTTAACTCCCTTAGGGGTTGACTTTCGAAAAATCCTTCCTTATATATTTTTTTTTTAAGAACATTGCCCCACACTTAGATTTCTCTTGTATCGTGGGTGCGTTTACAGACACAAATCTCACAAACAAACGCCCAGACCCGAAACAACCATCTGTAGGCCATACAAATTTTTGTTCGGTGTGGGAATCGAACCCACGACCCGTAGCGCAGCAGCCAATCGCTTAGCCACTGCACCAAACGTGTCGTCAAAACAAAATTACATTATAAAGGGAACCTCTGTACAAAGTTTCAGCTTTCTAGGTCTAAGCGTGCGTCCTGAGTGACAGCGCACCGCGCAGGCGGAATGAACGGCGCATTAAATAAATGTTCGAAACTTTTGCATTTTGATATCGACATTATTAAAACCAGAGTAAAATAAACGAAACACTAAACATTCGCGTAAGCGTTAACTTTCCCGCGTGCACTAAGGACAGGTATCGACGGTAAAGGCACGGTAAAGCTGCTCCGCAATCCGCAATACGCCTGTGCGCCGTCACTCAGGACGCACACTAAGGGTTTGGGCTGGGCGTTGATGAGTCAGTCAATCAGTCAGTCAGGACCTTTCTTTTTATTTATACATTGTGTAAAAAGACCCATCATATAGCCGAAATCTACGCACTCTGTACATCAAACTAAACTACATTGACCAAAAATAATTGCTGGGAAACGACTTTTATTTTTTGGTATGAAAAAAAACGCTTTTTTTTGTAGCGCGCAATGTGTGGTTGTGGCGATGCCGCGCATTTGCATGCATGCAGCGGCCACACAGCTGAGCCAAGGCGGTCGTGTGCGTTTGATATTCGTTGCGTTTTTGTAACTTCAAATGCGTAATTTGTGAGGAAAAATTGAAAATTTTGATAAGGTTGTTTGGAAGAAAGTTGAATATTATCACTTAGAATACGTTTTAGGAAAAAACTAAAAAAAATATGTATACTTTGACCTTCAATATCTCCAAAACCAATGATTTCCCAGGTATGGTTTAGTAGAAAAAAATGATCCCGATGATGGGCAGAATATGTGGTTTTCGTTATCGTTAAGGGTCTTTTTACACCCGATATACATAGATAGATGGTACGGAACCCTTCGTGCGCGAGTCCGACTCGCACTTAGCCGGTTTTTTTGAAGTCGGTTTTATTTTTATTCTACAACGTTCGAGAAAAACGCCGTAAAATAACACCGCAGCTTTTCTTTATTTCGTTACGTAATGAAACTGGTCTCTTGTGAAAAATTATATCACTAGCTTGAAACTAGACAAAGTGCAGTGCCATTAGAAGCCAGTTCTACTCGTGCAGTTGAATTTAATGAAGCTGTAGCTTGAGGCTTGCAGAACATGGTTCAAGGAACAATTTGTTTTTTTAGTTGATGAAGACAACTAAAGAAGCAAATATACTAAAAATAAAAACATGAGTGGCTCGTGGTTAAGGTTTGCGAGGTTAAGCAACGCTTGCCATGGTCAGACTGTGGATAACAGCCCCGAGAAGGCGGCGCGTAGTGTTCCGTGCGCACCTCTCAGGAGGACGTGGGGCAAGGCCCCACAGAAGGAGAGGTCCGCTGGCGGATCGAGGCCTGCTGGGGTCGCGGTGCATGCGAACCCGGCCGAGGGTCAGGAGAAGGAACACCGTGGGTTTTTAGCCGATAAGAGTCCGCCATAACCATAACCCTTCGCCTTCCCCGGGAGAAAGGCATCCAGGAAGATATCAAAATGAAAAAAAAAATGTCAGACCGTGGATGAGTGACTGTTGGTTACACATCGAGACCCCTCTGAGCCTCGGAGAGTACGTTAAATCGTTGGTCCAGGGTCACCTATATATATACCTATATACAGGGTGTTAACGAATTCGTGTAATTCCTTCAAACCGCGTGATCTATTGCTGACACTGATTGACCCTGCATAGGTTTTTTTCAGAATCAACAAAAAAAAGTTTTCAAAAAATGAACCATGGTATTCTGTATCTGAGTAATTTTAGCATCCCAAGTTTACTGACTGCGTGGAGCGATATCGCGTTAGTCGTGCCCGTCAGCTATGTCGCCGTGCCTTCATTAATTTATGCAGGGCAACGAAATTTTCTATCACATAAAAAAATTATTTGAGATAAAAAAAGTTTATTTTTATTTTTAATCAATCTAAATCCCGTGCGGGGTTAATCTATACCATTAATAGATCATATGATTTGAAGGAAATACACGAATTCGTTAACACCCTGTATATATAAGAACACCTATGACTAGGGATTGGATATTCGGATGTAGGTATACCTAAAGTGAATTTTTACCTATGAAAGTGCGGAAGCGGTTCCTTAAAATATATTTTTTGTAAAATAAAACTGGTGTGCCAGGAACACCGGGAATACATAACTTTTCGGGTGTATAGACCAAATATGACCTAAAATATAAACACAGCTGAGGATAGATAGATTTTAGCTTTTTTATGTAATTTTTGAACAGCTATTTCTCTTAAACTATTGACTTTTGGGGAAAGTGGTAGAACAGAATTTACTCATTACTGTGGGTACTTTAACACCCTTTTAAATTAGTACCCCCTTTCTGACTAACCTTGTATTTACCTAAAATTCGAGGAAGAAAGTAAAATAGAGTGTATGCCGCTTAAAATCCCGAAATAATTATAATGTCGTTTTAATCCCGCGATTTTAATCACGAGTTATTTATTGGACTTTATTTATTTTTACGAATTATTGATTTAAAGAATCATATAAAATTTTTTAGGGTTCCGTACTAAAAGTAATTTAAAGAGCTTTGTTTTACATTTTACATAGTACTTTTGGGGAAAGTGGTAGAACAGAATTTACTCATTATTATGGGTTTAACTTAAATTTAACACCCTTTCGGATTAGTAGCCCTTTCTGACTAATCTTGTATACAAAATAATAATATTTTTCCAAAGGCGAGAGTCCCCTGTGTTGCGGCCGGCACACAAAACAAATACATTGCATTGCACACGCTCGCGGTAATATATCAGAACATATAATAGAAACTAGCTGACACCCGATGACGAAATAACCCTCCTCCAGGAGGCGAGTAAATCGACCAGCACAATACACAACGTCCGCCGCCGTCCGGCATATCGTCTTCGCCGACGAGGCCCGTCGCGACGTCCCACCGCCGCCGGTTACGATCCACCGAGCTCTCCCGTCGTAGAGCCGGTCGTCTCTTCAGACTCCGCAGTCACACCGATAATTCAGCCCTCATCAAGCTGTCTCCCCCCCCCCCCCCCATGTCCACGCCAGCAACGCCCTAAGCCGAGGTCCGAGTCCCACTAGGGGTCGCCCTTAGTGCTGTTGTTGCAGGTAGTCATGATGTTAGTATAGTACAAGTAGTTAGCTTAGGTTAAGTATTTTACTTCCCCCCCATTGGCTGGAGACCCTTTAGGTCACGCCAATAACTGCCCGGTTACGTAGAAACCGTCCCCTAGGACGACCTACAGCAGTCAAATAGAAAAAAAAAAAAAACTAGCTGACCCGTCGAACTTCGTACCGCCATATTTTTTTTTTGTGAATATTTTCGAATATCCTGAAATTGTATATGAATTAATGTCAATCAAACTCAAACTCAAAACTCGTTTATTCAAAGTAGACTAGTATTACTTAGTTCTTTTTGAACGTCAGATTTAGGTACAAAAGACTGCCCCCAAAAGCGCCCACCCTTATCGCTTCCTAGGTTTATGCTGTAAAGAAGAACGGCGCAACAAACTCCCCAGCAACACAGTTCAGTCTGTCAAGGGAATAAATAAATGAGTCTATACACAAAAAAAGTAAAATATTAATTACATTGATTAAATTATGCAAGTTGATGATGATAAATAAAATTATATTACCTAGAACAATTCTGGATGAATTGAAAACAAAAGTAAAAGTATCTAATTATAGATAATTCAACATAATCTATCCATACTGTCAATATTTTTGAAGTTATTAACTCCTGGCATAACAACTGTCAACGTTGAAAACGTCAATCTGTCAATGTTTTGTTAAGAGCGTGTACGCCGTACGGCATTTCATACAAATTTTCAAGTCTTTGTTTTTCGGAATGACTGAATCGATTTTGATGAAACTTCACACACATAAGCAGGATACTTAGGTCTAAAAAGTTAGTAGAAAACATTTTAGAAATGTCTTACTTAAAAAAAGATAATTGGAAATTTCTGTTTGTATGGAAAATTTAAAATCGGTCTAATTTAACTGTAACACTATTTTTCAAAAATGTTTTCTACTAACTTTTTAGTCCTATGTATCCTGCTGATGGGTATGAAGTTTCATTAAAATAGGTTCAGTCATTTCGAAAAATAAGGACTTGAAAATTTGTATGAAATGCCGAACGGTGTCAACGCTCTTAATATATGTATTGAAGACTAGCTTTTGCCCGCGGCTTCGCTCGCGTTAATTTACGGATCCCTAATTTTTTGATCCCAAAATATAGCCTATAGCACTCAGGGATAACGTAGCTTCCTATTGGTGAAAGAATTTTTGAAATCGGATGAGTAGTTTCGGCGATTACCTCCTACATACAAACAAACAAACAAATTCTACCTCTTTATAATATTAGTATAGATTTCTCACAGTCTTCTGTCTCATTCCCTCACTCACTTTTCATATTAAGAATTTAAAAAAAAAGGTTGATTTTTTCAAAATTTTCTTTTATGCTTATCTTGTCCTGACAATAATGAACACACAAAAAGAATTATCCAATTTGGTGCAGTCGTCCGGAAGTTATGCGCGTAATACATTTCGGCGGTTCATTTTTACCCGACTTCAAAAAGAAGGAGGTTCTCAATTCGTCTGAATGTTGTTTTTTTTATTTATATAGATAACTAGCTTTTACACGTGGCTTCGCTCGCGTTATTTAAGCTCAAAAAACTCTTAACACACTACTAAAGTTTCTATAATAATATAGTTCAATCATGATTCGAAAGACACGTGGCACCATCTGTGAACGTTATTGTTGTTGTCCTCGGGAACAGTACTTTTTTTCGGGATGTGTGGTACCCTATGCCCGTTTCTGTTCACCTGACAACGTATATGAAAAATTTCAGGATGATCGGTTCAGTGATTTAGGCGTGAAAAGGTAACAAACAAACAAACTTACTTTCGCATTTTATAATAATAGTTAGGATACTTTTTGTCTGGACTTTTCAGTGTTACATTTGGTAACCCTAGTAACTCCTATCTTCAGCAGCAGGGAGAGCATCATGTAGTGTGACATGCAATATATTTTATTGGAACAATATATCACAACGACTCCGCGTGGTATCGTTCCTTGAAGTTTCCCGGTTATAATGTATTTTTCAATATTGTCTAGTCTTTCAGATGAAATGAGATGAAAAACTGCAAATTGGATATTTAAAAATCAGTTTTAAAAGGCGGTTTCTTTTTTTTAAAGCTAGAAGGCGTCGGTGTTTCCTGTCTGACTACCTCTGAGAAGAAAGGCCGAAACAAACTCAGGGGTCAAGGTCTCTTGCGGGCAGTATGGGCAAAGAACTAGAGGGTTCTGTGAGCACTATATGCGTGTAATTCCTTCAAACCACATGATCTATTAATGGTATAGATTAACCCCACACGGGATTTAGATTGATTAAAAATAAAAATAAACTTTTTTCCCAATTTTTATAAGTGATATAAAATTTCGATGGTTTTTTTTTCTATTGGACTGCTGTAGGTAGTCCTACCCGGTTTTCCTGCCCGGTTACGTAGGAAGGGTCCCCACCGTAACCGGGCAGGAAAATTTCGATGCCATGCATGAATGAATGAAGGCACGGCGACACAGCTGACGGGCACGACTAGCGCGATATCGATAATGATAATCGTTCAGTCAGACAGTTATCGTTTACGAATACTATCAAAATGTTTGGTTTTGTTTTTGTTGTCAAACAGTTTGATACTTTTTATAAACGAAAACTGTCTGAATGAACGATTCAGTTGCAATTGATAAAAGTTTCTGTTAGTAGAATTGGGCTCCAGTTTGTTAATTTATGATGCCAAAGTTTTTTTTGGTTTTATCTGAAGCGACTGCCAGCTGGACTCTGTAACTTTTAAAGAAACTAGTTTGTTACAGTAAAGTGTAGAGTTTGATTAGTTTAAGTGTTCAGTTACAGCTAAGTGCTTAAGTGGAGGCATTCTTTACTTAGGGCGATAGTTCACGACGATTTTTTGCAGCGATTAAGTAGAGATACAATCGCAAAATGGCGGCGATAGTAGCATGATGGTCGCTTGCTGTGTATGCACACTCAGACACTCGTTAGCATAGCGTTATCTGCCTACTCGCAGCCCATGTAGTCCAGTCATATTAGGGGTTTCGCCTCGGAATGAGAGATAAAAAGCTGGAAACTCGTATGCACCTTCATTTTGGCGTTCTAAAAGTTGTCTCAAACGTGTGTCTGCGTCGTAAGTTATTCAAGGTCGAAGGTCACAAAAATCGGTTTTTCACGATTATCTAGGTTTCTGTAGGTCCAATGATGTTAAAAATTTATGATAAAAATGGTAGAGCATACAATTTGCGATGTTCCAAACATTTTTTCATGCCCTCAACCGTTTTTGAGATACAGAGCGGAGAGTGCGCAGCGTTTAGTCACACATACTGTAATGCAAGGACAGCTGTGAATCTCGATTTTTTTTTGCTTAAGTGGCTGGACCAGTCGTCGGCTTCTGTGCTTACCCTTTCTTCCCCAGATGTCATCCGATACAGTGGCGCGTTTGCATCGATGCAGTAGACATGTTGAATCGATAAAATGCGACTGTATCGCTACTGCGTCGCTTCTGTTGCGAGTAGCATATGCAATAAGTGATCACATGCAGCGCTGCAGTCGCTGTATCGCTGCAAAAAGTCGTCGTAGACTACTGCTGGCTGTAAGTCCAAAGAAGACTCGTATACCTGTACGGGCTATGCTAGACAAACGGGTACATAACATACAAAATCAGTCCATTACTGTCCCACTCCTGGGCAAGGATCTCTTCTCAGAATGAGAAGAGTTAAGGTGAGACCTTACATGGCGTCTTACGCAGGCGGTTCAAAGCGACGCGAATTGCGAAGCGATCCGATGCGGTGATACGCGAATTCAATGCGATGCGGTGCGAATCGGCGGCTTTGTCCTACGAGCTCACGAACCGCCCGCCGCGCGCTGACGTCATTCAGTAGCACTGTACGGCACCGCATCCAGTTCGCGCGAAAATATCAAGCCAACTGATCGCGTTCGCGCCGCGCCGTATCGCACTCCACGTGCGTTTGGTCACGTAGGCCACTTCAATAGGTATCGACTGTTTGTTGTTTTCGCGTCGCTTCTACGTAGGATGCCGCGTTAGTCTACCATGCTGGCCTAGTTGGCTGTTTACACAAACCATCGAGAAAGTATTTTTCTTTTTTTAAATACTTACAGATGTGCGCGTTTCCTCACGATGTTTTCCTTCACCGTTAACGCAAGCGGTAGTCAAATTCTGAGCGCTAGGCTATAACTATTTTTATTGCTCGTTCTTCTCCATAGGAATCTATTTACTGAAACTTATTCTCGTCAATTCAAAAGCGGTAAATGGTTTTATTGAAATAAATGCTTTGACATTGACACAGTAGACATACATACAGGGTGTTAACGAAATCGTGTAATTCTTTCAAACCACGTGATCTACTGGTGACACAGATTAACCCTAAATGGGAATTTTAGATTATAATCAAAAAAAAAAAAAAAAATTTTTTGGTTTACAATTTCTGAGTCTTTTTAGAGCCTTGAGTTACCTGACTGCAAAGAGCGATATCGCGTTAGTCGTTCCTGCCAGCCGTGTCGCCGTACTTTCATTAATTTATGCGTGGCATCGAAATGGTCACACAAACAAAAAAAAAAAACTTATTTTTTACTGAATCCTTATTAGGTGGTTTAGACAAGATCGGTGACATAGCCGTAAGAAAAAAAAAATTTTTTTAGTCTAGCTAAATCCCGTGCGGGGCCAATCTACACCAGTAGTAGATCATGTGGTTTTAAGGAATTACGCGAATTCGTTAACCACCTGTATAAGCTAAAGTAGTACCTCAACTTACTTTAATCGCCTGAATTGAAACATACAGACACGCACTGTAAACTGAGTAGTTTTATGTTTTTGTATGTGACTGTATTCCGAACTTATGTTAAGGATACACGGTGACAGACACTCAGTGTCGACGCCGAGTATCGTAGTGTGTGTGTACATCGCTGTAACACTGAGTTGCGCATTAGCTCGGGTTTAATTTCACTGTCGCGATTGCATTGTGTCGAATGTCAGTGTCACCGTGTATCCTTACCGTTACCTTAGAAGTCTTGTTGCAGTGCGTGTCTATGTGAGTGTGTCGATTCGGACGATGTAGGTAGTTGAAGTACTGCTTTAGCTTGTAACATTCTGTAACATTGACTTGACTTTGAACTAGAGACTATAGGGCAATAATAAACCCAGTGGCGTGCACTCCATACATGCAAATAAGCTCTGCATACCCTGCAGTTCCATACATGCCCCTCTAAGTGATAAATAACTATAATTAAAAGAAATCATGGTAATTTAGTTTTCACGCCATCTATTGCTTTTTTTGGAACTAACTCGGAGCGGGGAATACCCGCCGCATGCCGCCGCGATCGAGCATGGCAGCGCCTCCCGTGAGCATAAGCTGTACTACGCCTGGCTTATTCTTCATACAACGCATCTCGTGTAGTACGCAGCAAAAGAGTGACTGTGTGCGTGAAAATGTGTGCGTGTGTTGGAGTTTTGGAGGCATAGCTTACATTGCAAACCGTCCAAATTGAGAACCCGTAAATGCACCGTTTAATTGTTGATTGCAGAGAGTCGACTTATTTTGTCGGATTAACCAAATGATTCATTCGTTCGTATTAATTAGTTCGTAACGTAATAAATTGCAAAGTTTTTTCGCCTTATTGGTTTTTTTTGGCGCAAGTGATTGACTGTCGAGTAATTATTTAGTAAGTTTATTGTAAAAATGGAAAATTATACCTGTGAGACCTGTGCTGGCGAAATGTGTTTAAATAAATTAAAATCGGCCGCGTTTTCACGTTATCTTTTGAGGAAACAGTTAAATTGATTGCAAAGGGAAGGCGTGTACCCGGGTTGGATTTAACTCAAAGAAAAGGTAATAAGTAGTAGTATACTCGTTATTTTCATAAAATGTTTTATGCTGACTATTACTGGCTAATTCGTTGTGTACACACAAATACATTGGATTGTTTCCCTTGCATTTTGTTTATAAATCAAGTTAAAAATCATGTTTGGACCTAGCGGATACTCAGATTTAAATAATTTTCACAAAGCGGCTGCTAAGCATGATTCTTCAGAAAAAACATCTAGAATCCTGCTTAAATGTTCCAAACTTTTGATAAAGGTAGAATAGAGACTAGTTTGAATAGCCAGTTAAAGTTAGATATTGAAGGGCACAACGCGAAAGACGACAGGAATAGAAACATCTTCAAACGGTTGATTGATGTAGTTTGTTTTCTAGGTAAATCTGAATTAGCATTCCGTGGTCATGACGAACCCAGCTTTTTTTTTGTGCATACCCTGTCTGAAATCTCTGTGCACGCCACTGAATAAACCCATAATAGCATGAAGAAATATTACGTAATCTTTAGCTGTGTTGCCTGGTATGAGTTATTTTATTTCTTCAATACTTGTCTAATAAATCACTACTAGCAGCAATAACTTACTACTGCAGCCTACGTAACTTGAACTTTGACCCTCGCCCTCTGCTCCTACACTCTCACACAGACACACAAACATATAAACATACACTGTAAATATTTTCATGCAGGAAGAGTTGCACAAGAGACGCACAGTCGTCGTTACGGCGAGACATCGTGGCGCGGCAGAGAGCCAACTCCAACCCGCTGTCACAGTCAGCTTAGAAATGTAGGGCGAAGTGTAATGTGCCTGGAAATGTTAATATTGACACGTATTTTTTAAATTTGAACGCTTCCTTTCCTTGTACGAGGGTTTGAGTTTGATCCTGGTTCGCATCTTTGAGTTTTAGAATTCATGTGCAGATCAGAATTTGTTTATCATTTGCTATAACGGTGAAGGAAGACATCGTGAAGAAATCTGCACAACCGAATCATCATCTGCCTAGCCTTTTCCCAACTATGTTGGGGTCGGCTTCCAGTCGAACCGGATGCAGCTGAATATCAGTATTTTCCATGGAGCGACTGCCTATCAGACCTCCACAACCCAGTAACTGGGTAATACGATACTCTTGGTAAGACTGGTTGTCAGACTTTCTGGCTTCTGACCAACAGTAACGACTGTCAAAGATCTACAAATGACAGCCGGGACCAACGGCTTTACGTGCTTTCCGACGCACGGAGGAAACTCGCTATGGTAAATGGTCACCCATCCACAGACCAACCTCGGCAAGCGTGGCTTAACCCGGAAGATCGGTCTATGCGGCTGTAATTATTTAGCCACGAGCTCCTCTGAGATCATCTCGAGATCTGCACAACCGAATATACTTCTAAAAGTTCTTAATGGTGTGTGTAGTCCGCAAACCTGCACCTGGCCAGCGCATCGTGGTACAGTAAGTCCTATAACCTTCTCTTTTTAAAAACAGGCCCGTACTCGGCTGTGGGACAGTAAAGTACTGATTATTTATTACGTTACTATTTAATGAAGGTCAAACGGCAGACTACATAGCAGAGGACAGAAGAGAGCAAGGTATTTAAAAAAAAGCTACCGTGCCCAGTGTGCACAATGGCCAATCCCAGGTACATTACATAATTTTCAGCTGCATACGACTCTAATGTACGATTTCCAACAAACGGGCCGCACCGGAGCGCATTTCACATAGTGCTAAAGGAAATTCAGGCTTCTATACAATAGTTAAGTTCCATGTTTGTGTGGAATTTACACTGCTTGGAACTCGGTTAGATCCGCGAGTATGCCGCGGCAGCCAGCCGGCTGCGCTTGGACGTCGCGGCAGCTGGTCGGCTCCTCGCGTACGTGGACGGCAGCGCTCGGCTGTCAGCGCGTCCGGTCGACTCCTCTCGGCCACACCGCAGGCAGAAACTGACTGCTATAGCGGATACACGAGCACCCGCGCGCATGCGCCCGGGTTCCAGCAGGTTGTAGCCGTCAGGCGGACGCGGTCGGCTACTGGCGCGTGCTCGAGCATCCGCTGCGACGCGCTGCGCTGCGCTCCCACGTGGCCCGGTTGGTGAAAATCATACATAAGCCGTCAAAATATTTGGAAAACGATTTGGATGTCGGGGAGTACTGGTCGTTCTGAACAAAGTTTTAAAAACACTTTATATTGTTAATTAGCATAGAGCATCTCACGAATTGCTTTAACTTGTCTGACTTGTCTGTTTGTGTAGTTTGGCAAGTTGCCAATTCATCGCTGTGCCATCACAAAAGTGACCTACTGGTGTTTTTACAATAACCCCAAAACTCGTAATTGCACTACAACATGAGATTTACACGAACTGCCGAACAACCAACAAAAAAGTTTACTTAAAAATCCTATGCCTAGATATTTTTTCAACATTCTGATACATAGCTTCAATAGATTAAACTCGGAATAAAATTTTCTTTATGGCCTATAGATTTTCACTTTAGTAAGTATAAACCTACTTTTAAGACAGTTATCTATACAGGGCGTCCCACGACTTTGCCACATGGAGGGGAAGTACCTTAAATACTGTAGATAGAAAAATTTACTGAATGAAGACTTCATTTTTATTTTAAAAACAATACGAACTACATTCAAAGAATTTTAAATAATCACCTGTCTGAACCGGGAATCGAACCCGCTAAATGTGAAAACAAAAAAAAACTGTAATTTTATTATACTAATCGAAAGGCTCGATCAAATACTTTTATTTCTTCTAAATAACATAGCATCTAAAATAAAAGGAACACCATTAAATTTAACATTTATTTGAAATAATAACACACGTTTAACTGTGCAACTTACAATCAATTTAATGTATTAAATGCTCAAAATGTGTCTCTTCCTATTGTATACAAATTGTAACTCTTATAATAATCTCGTTTACCGTTGATTTATTTATTTTTCATGGTGAATATTTGAAATAATACTTCAAAATATTAATAAAGCAGAAAGTAGTACATAAAGTCAGTTGTTTTAAGCACGACATAGTCAGAGAAAATGCTATTCATTATTCTGAACAAAATTTTAAATTAAATGTTAAATTTCATGGTGTTCCTTTTATTTTAGATGCTATGTTATTTAGAAGAATTAAATGTATCTGATCGAGCCTTTCGATTAGTACAATAAAATAACAGATTTTGTGTTTTCACATTTAGCGGGTTCGATTCCCGGTTCAGGCAGGTGATTATTTAAAATTCTTTGAATGCAGTTCGTATTGTTTTTAAAATAGAAATGAAGTCTTCATTCAGTAAAATTTTCTATCTACAGTATTTAAGGTACTTCCCCTCCATGTGGCAAAGTCGTGGGACGCCCTGTTTTTTCTATCTACAGTATTTAAGGTACTTCCCCTCCATGTGGCAAAGTCGTGGGACGCCCTGTATATAAAAATGAATCGCTATTTCCCTTGGTCATCGCATCACGCGTGAACGGCTGGACCGATTTCGCAATTTTTTTTTTTGTTTTGTTCGTAATTGTCAGGAGAAGGTTCATAAGAAAGAAAATTTTAATATTTAAAAAAAAAAAAATATCAGGTAGGTAGTAGGTAGGTAGTAGGTAGGTAGTAGGTAGGTAGTAGGTAGGTAGTAGGTAGGTAGTAGGTAGGTAGTAGGTAGGTAGTAGGTAGGTAGTAGGTAGGTAGTAGGTAGGTAGTAGGTAGGTAGTAGGTAGGTAGTAGGTAGGTAGTAGGTAGGTAGTAGGTAGGTAGTAGGTAGGTAGTAGGTAGGTAGTAGGTAGGTAGTAGGTAGGTAGTAGGTAGGTAGTAGGTAGGTAGTAGGTAGGTAGTAGGTAGGTAGTAGGTAGGTAGTAGGTAGGTAGTAGGTAGGTAGTAGGTAGGTAGTAGGTAGGTAGTAGGTAGGTAGTAGGTAGGTAGTAGGTAGGTAGTAGGTAGGTAGTAGGTAGGTAGTAGGTAGGTAGTAGGTAGGTAGTAGGTAGGTAGTAGGTAGGTAGTAGGTAGGTAGTAGGTAGGTAGTAGGTAGGTAGTAGGTAGGTAGTAGGTAGGTAGTAGGTAGGTAGTAGGTAGGTAGTAGGTAGGTAGTAGGTAGGTAGTAGGTAGGTAGTAGGTAGGTAGTAGGTAGGTAGTAGGTAGGTAGTAGGTAGGTAGTAGGTAGGTAGTAGGTAGGTAGTAGGTAGGTAGTAGGTAGGTAGTAGGTAGGTAGTAGGTAGGTAGTAGGTAGGTAGTAGGTAGGTAGTAGGTAGGTAGTAGGTAGGTAGTAGGTAGGTAGTAGGTAGGTAGTAGGTAGGTAGTAGGTAGGTAGTAGGTAGGTAGTAGGTAGGTAGTAGGTAGGTAGTAGGTAGGTAGTAGGTAGGTAGTAGGTAGGTAGTAGGTAGGTAGTAGGTAGGTAGTAGGTAGGTAGTAGGTAGGTAGTAGGTAGGTAGTAGGTAGGTAGTAGGTAGGTAGTAGGTAGGTAGTAGGTAGGTAGTAGGTAGGTAGTAGGTAGGTAGTAGGTAGGTAGTAGGTAGGTAGTAGGTAGGTAGTAGGTAGGTAGTAGGTAGGTAGTAGGTAGGTAGTAGGTAGGTAGTAGGTAGGTAGTAGGTAGGTAGTAGGTAGGTAGTAGGTAGGTAGTAGGTAGGTAGTAGGTAGGTAGTAGGTAGGTAGTAGGTAGGTAGGAAAAAGAGCATTGCAACGCATGCTGGGTACAGCTAGTCTGTCGATAAATGTATGATTATGAATATAATTTGGAACGAGTGCAGACATGCACATGGTTTTAATAATGATCTTATTAAAATAATGTGTGTAACGTACTCTGTTCTTTGTAAAGAATATTAGCAATGAGTAGTGCATATGTTTTAATATTCTTGTCATGTTGTACATGCTTGTTTGACAATGGGATTCGAACTAGATTATTTTTAATTTGCCTTATAATTTAGAAAAATATGCTAGTAATAGAATTGTTGCGATTTCTTGGCACAGTTTGCTTTATCGAGGGTTTTGCTCAAGCAGATAATAAATGTGGTAGTAAATGGCACTCTTTGATTATTGTAATATTAAAAAAACGAATGAATGAATGCTGAGCTTTAGGAATTAAATTAGTAAATGACTTTTATGTTTTGTAATCTGTGGTTGTCGTCAAGATAGAGGATCTATGGAAAAGGAAGACGCCCTGTATATTATATTAAATTACTCTTTGGAAAGACGGTCGGAATGCAATGATGAAGTAGTTACCAGCTGCAGTGATTTATTTTATAAAAATAAAATTAATTACTTCAAAGTGAAATTTCATGCCTTTACTTCTTGCCTCGTCCCACATAAATGTTAGTAGTATTAAGTCACGTCGAAAGATAAGTCTTAATTTAAACCTTCAGTCGACCCTCAAGATTCAGTGGAGGTATCACACTAATATACAACGTGTTAAAAAATACCCCTAAAGTCGAAAGGGGATTAAAATTAAAGAGTATATTGGCAATATTTTAAAATAAAAGTAAGACCCAAAAAAATGGACAAATCATAAAATATAATCATAACTGAAACGCAACCCTGAAAACATAAAAGTAAAGAGTACCTAGGAAGTTATTTACATTCTTACCTAATTCCCTCTGAGAGATAAATGACAACAACCATAAAATACTACTTGATTATTTTTTTCTTTTATAAGGGGAATTATGTAACACGTTGTATATTAAAATGTGTTTATATTATAACTTTCGTGAGACACATTATTATTTATGACTAGCTGTGCCCGCGACTCCGTCCGCGTGGAACTCGGAAAACAACATTGTGTCGCAGCAACTAAATAGTGTATATGTATGTATTCCATTTATTATTATTATAATAATGGACAAAGGTGTCCCACCAAGGCACTTATATCTTTTAAACCATTTCTTTAGGTAGAGTTTCAGCTCTTATTGATTGACCGTAAAGGTTCATATAACCATAATACTAAAAACGCGGTGCTTATTTCCATACATTTCCTTGCTAAAATGGATTATAATTGAATATTGATATTTATTGTGATAATGTAACGAAACCTTATCGCGATACAAAAATGGCTACAACGCCATCTAATTACAATCGGCGAACTAAATCAAAATATTTTACGCAGTGCAGTCTATAAAATGATTTCATTCGATAGGAAAGTACTTTAAATATATAAAAAATTCACGTATAGAAGACTTCATTTTATTTTTATAAGTTAGAAAACGGTACTGCTTTCAAAGATTTCAAAAAGTTTGATCTGGAAATCGAACCAACCCAAATGCGAAAAAATGTCATCTGTATTTTTATTTCACCAATCGATACGATCAATAATACGGATCAAATCGCTCGCATAAACATTGTGTCTGAAATTGATGGAAGACCATAAAACCAAAATTGACTAACTTATGTACATTTAAATTCAAGCACTTATTAATTGATGTTAAGTAGTTCTTATTTTTTCCACTTCGTTCAATTTAAGACAGTGTGTTTGTTGGAGAGTTTTGATCCTGATTATTGACCATAAAGATATTTACAACAGGTGCCTTTGCAGATGGTATAGCTGTGTCAGTTTGATTCCCGGTTCAGGCAAAAAAATCAGTAAAGGCAATATTTCTTACTTTTAAAAATAAAATGAAGTCACCTTTGAGTGAAATTTGCAATTTTTAATATTTAAAGTACTTTCCCTTCATCGTTATGTGTTTTGAGACATTACCTAAGGCTTAAAGCGACGACAGGCTTTGAATAGTTCTGACAACAATGAACAAAATAAAATACATAAAAACATTCCAAAAAAATTACAAAAAGTGTATTTTTTTAAAGTGAGGTTTTAACGCAAGACACTGAGCCAGCGACCGTTCACTGCAGCACTTACTTCAGTCTACAGCTTATACTACGCAGTATGTGGAAATACTGTTCCGCTGCTCGGCTCCTATGAACAATAGCGTGATGATATATGTAGCAGCAACATTGTCACTCTTTACGCAACACATCAGCGAAAGTCCCATCAAAATCCATCCACGGGATTTTACGTGACGTCCGGACGGAAAGACGAACAGACACAATAATTCAAAAAAAAATGTTATGGTTTCTTTATCGATAGTATAGTACCACCGAATCGAAATTTTGGAAAAATATTTAATTACAGACAAAGTGCACTTTGAATTTTATTAATAGTAAATAGATTTATAAATACATATTTAAGTATTCATATTAAAATATATGAGTATTTAAAATTAATCTATCGTATTTCCTTGCACAATTAAAAATTTAGAATACCTACACTTGCTTATGAAATTGAATGTATTTCTCTTCCACTGCCATTCAGATAGATAGGTACCTTATAAATTTTAAATAACATTATCCTCGTTTTTTTATAAAAGCTTAGTTAGTACCTTCTTCGAATAGCATTTCAATAGACCTTCCGTAGACTGAGAATAGTAATATATTCGTTGATTATATTTCCTCACAACGTGATTTGATACACGTAACGCCATCTATTGAAAAGAAATGGTAAGTATACACAAATACATGCTAAGTTCTTCTAGAAAACTTAAAATTCGCATAACTTTTGATTGCGTGAACCGATTGCGATGAAACAAAAAACATATGTTACTTGGAGATAAGCACAATATTTATTTATAAAAGTCAACAACATTGGATCAGTTGTTTTTACGTGATGCTTGAACAAACAAACAGATAAACAGATAAACAGATAAACAGACAAACAGACAAACAGATAAACAGACAAACAGACAAAAAATCCAAAAATGTTAAAAATGGGTTCTATTGGTTATAGTTTAACACCCCAACCAGGTTTTTTCAAAATATTTGCTATGTACAGACACGCCATGTCTAGAGATTTATTATATGTATATAGATAGATTATTTACGGTTTACTTACATGCACTCGCTGCGTGTTTAGCTCATGATTAAGGGTCCGTTTGGGTCCAAAACTAGTCGGGCAATTACAAATGTGAGTTTGTGAACATGTTTGTCACTCAATCACGCATAAACGGCTGCACAGATTTGGATGGAATTTGGCACAAAGATAGACCATGTCCTGGTTTAATACATAGAATAATTTTTATCCGGATATATTAAGTATTTTGCCTAGGATGCGAGTAAAACAGCGGGCAACTGCTAGTCTTTTCATAATATTTTATAGGCAAATAATAGGATAGGTATCCTAATATTATTGTATACGATAATTTTATAATCGAATGTTATCTAGTGTATAAATTGTAAGTGCGTAAATAAATAAATAAATGTATGTCTGGATTGTGATCTGTTTGCAGATGAGTGGAAGAATATATTGTCAGGGTGTCAGGGATTTATGAAAGAGGTGTCTCTAATCCTTACTAATATTATAAATGTGAAAGTAACGCTGTCTGTCTGTTACCTAATTACGACTAAACTACTAAACCGATTTTGATGAAACTTTATACAGAGACAGGATGGAACCCGGAGAAGGATATAGGCTACTTTTACCCCGAAAAAACGTTTTGTTTCCATTGTTTTCTATGTATCTAATTCTATTCCTCTTCTTTCTATCTTTAATAATTGAAATTGATCTTAGACCGTTTTAATTAAAGTATAATAAATAACTAAACCAGGTGTACCATACAAGATATTACGCTGCAAACTATTAACTATTATAGCATATAAACTCGGTACATAATCCTAACTAAATTCTAACGCTTACCGTCCAGGTGTGACGTATGCAGGCTGTAGCAACCTGAGCCCGCTACGTGCTACGGGCTACGAGCTACGAGGACGGCGTAGCGCTCTCTACAAATAATTGCGAGCCATTTCGAGCGCTCACTTTGCGTTTACTTTATAGAATGTTGTTTATAGGGTCAGCAGAGATTCTGAATAATTAAATTGTGACATGGAAGTTCTCATTGACGGTATTACATTAGAAGTAATAGTAAGAAACGTGGTCAGGAATATTTCCTGAGTAAACCAGATGCGAAAAGAGTTAAAAAAAGTATGCATGACATCGACTTCAAATAAGGGTTGTAAAAAAATGTCACGGTTTCCCGGACGTAACAGACCCGCTTGTTAAGCACCGGGTTGCTGATTCAAATCCAGGCATGTACCAATGTGACTTTAAAAATGTTAAATGTACTTTCTTAGTTCATCTAAGACGTCACTGATATACAGTGAAAGAAAATATCGTGAGGAAACCTGGACTTGGTCTGAAATCGCCAACTCGCAGTGAGCAAGCATGGTGATCAATGCTCGTTCCTTCTCTGTATGAGAAGAGGCATTTGCCCAGCAGTGGGACAGTTACAGGCTAATTTATTATACTACTATATGAATAGAGAAAAGAAAGATGCACAAACATACAGGGTGTAAAAAAACCCATCACATAGCCGAAATCTACGCACTCTGTACATCAAACTAAATTACATTTACCAAAAATAATTGCTGGGAATCGACTTTTATTTTTAGGCATAATAAACACTGTTTTTTGTAGCGCGCAATGTAATGCACATAACCAATTGTGTCTATGTGTGTTGTGCAGCGGCTACAAAGCTGAGCCAAAGCGGTCGTGTGCGTTTGATATTCATTGCGTTTTTGTGACTTCAAATGCGTAATTTGTTAGGAAAAATTGAAAATTTTGATAATGTTTGTTTGGAAGAAAGTTTAGTATTATCATTTAGTATTAGATTTTGGAAAAAACTAAAAAAAAATGTATACTTTGACCTTCAATATCTCCAGAACCAATGATTTCCCAGGTATGGTATAGAAGAAAAAAATTATCCCAATGATGGGTAAAATACGTGGTTTTCGTTATCGTTAAGGGTATTTTTACACCCGATATATTAAATGATAACAAACAAATAATACCATACTTACTACCAGAGCCGAAATATGGCTGTACAGACTTCTGTAAACGGAGACCACTTCTACTGACCCCTTGGGGGATTACAGGCGTGAATATATTTGTATTTATGTAAATACATCGGACTGTCTCGTTGATTCAGTGGTCGCAAGCGCGACTACTGAGCGAGTCCTGGGTTCGATCCCTAGCTTAGATCGAGCAAAGTGTTATTGTGTTTTTCCGAGTGGAATTTCTCAGTAGCAGCCCGGTGCCTTTTGTGTGTGATGGCAATAGGCTCGCCCCAATTACATGGTCCTTAAACATAAGGGCGAAATAGAAATAGAAATATATGTATTTGCCAGAAAACATGGTCACAAGTTAGTAGTACATTTCGTGATAGTATGTTATGTTTCGCCAACATGGCGGCATGCAAATTTATACAAACAATAAAAAAAAAAAGATAATGTACTACAGGATGTAAACAAATTCGTGTAATTCCTTAAAACCACATGATCTACTAGTGATGTAGATTGGCACTGCATAGGATTTAAGTAGAATGATTAATAATAAAAAAATAAAATCTTTTTTTTTCATGCTGTAACGTGTTTCATATCTAAACCACCTAATAAGGAATCAGTAAAAAACAAGAAACATTTTTTTTGCAAAATCTTTTTTTATTTCCTTGAACATTTCGATGCCACGAATAAATTAATGAAAGCACGGTGACACGGCTGGCGGATACGTCTAACGCGATATCGCCCTTTGCAGTCAGTTAACTTGAGGCTCTAAAATGACTCCGAAAAAGAAACCAAAGTTTTTTCTTTGTTTTTTTTTTTCATTTGGTTTTTGAAATACCCATTTAGTGTTAATCTGTGTCACCAGTAGATCACGCGGTTTGAAGGAATTACACGAATTCGTTTACACCCTGTATACACCTCTGCCCAACCCTCCGTGTAATACACGCGTGAAGTTATGCCTCCAAGAGCCACTTCAATCAAATTCAAATAACCGTACAAATTTTATTACATCTGCATTCAAGTCCAAGTTGGCAAACTTGAATGGCTTCAAAATCAAATATAAGGAGTATTGGAGAGTACTGGTCTGGTTCGAGGGCAGTGGACTGTGCTCGCCTTTGATACCGACGGCGACGGGCGTGTTTGTGTCTAGTTTGTATACAAAATGTTTACGTTACTGTTGTTGGTTTTTCGCTTTAAAGGAAGTATTTGAAACGTTTATCGGTATTTCGTTTTATGCCAAAAACGAATCGTTTTGCTCCAAAAAAGTACCATTTTTTCGATGACTATCAAAATTCTTTATTTCACACATAGCCAGGTAAATATAAAGATGTAATTATAAGAATTTAAGTGCACTTTTTTTACTCTGCCGAGCGTACAAATATTTTAAAAACAATCGCATTCATTAGGAACATTAAACATTCATAGATTATGAATTCACAAAATTTTTATATTGTGTGTTTTCTTTTGTTTGTTAATTTTTGTACTCAAGACTTGCTACATTATTCACTGGTCTGAGGTCAAGATTACATTGTTCTCTTATAATTACCTACCCTAAATCATAGTCCTGTATTCACTGAAATAGATAAAGATATTCTTTAAAAAAATAACCATGTAGTTTCTTGCCAGCTCTTCTCTATAGGAAACGACAAATTGGAACCGTGCGACTTCGACTTTTCATAAGCGCCAGTATTGGTTTAAGTGGAATAAAAAATAATGATTTGATTTGTGTGTGTCTCAAGACGAAAGTCTTTGACCAGTGCGTGTTGCCAGTGATTGCATACGGTACTGAAACGTGGTCGCTCACAATGGTAGGCACCAGTATAAGAAGGTTCAAGGTCACAGGGCTATGTTCGGAGTTACCCTGCGTGATCATATCAGAAATGATGAGATCCGCAGGAGAACCAAGGTAACCGACATAGCTCGAAGAATAGCCAAACTTAAGTGGCAGTGGGCAGGGCACATTGCTCGCAGAACAGATGGCCGATGGGGCCGAAAGGTTCTGGATGGCGACCGCGTACCGGAAGACGCAGCGTGGGTAGGCCTCCCACAAGGTGGACCGATGATCTGGTGAAGGTCGCGGGAAACCGCTGGATGCGAAAAGCACAGGACCGGTCGATGTGGCGATGCTTGGGGGAGGCCTATGTCCAGCAGTGGACGTCTTTCGGCTGAATGATGATGATGATTTGATTTGATTCATATTTCCACATCCGGCTGTTGACCAGTCAGAGTATTGAGCATCGAGATCTTCGTTAAGTATAAGACTCCTTATCCAAATAATTTTAACAATGGACTTCCTAAGGTAGCGGTTGATTAAATAAACCTCATCTAATCGAAGACTACTTAGGATTAAGTGAATTCCGATAAGTGCGAGATGGCTAAGCAAAGTTTCTGATCTTGGTAGGTATACAATTTCTGTAATACATTGTAGGTACATATCAGGTAGATATTCTCTGAAGACATGTATCATGGACAAATCATAGTAATATAACATCACGCCTATATTCTCCGAAGGGCTGGGCAGAAGTGTATAGTACACCCTCATTTCGCCGTTATGTTTAAGTCCCATGTAATAGAGAGCGAGCCTATTGCCATCAACCGGGCACAAATCCAGACTCCGGGCTGCTACTGAGATATTCCACACGGAAAAACCCAATAACACTTTGCCCGACCTGGGCATGGAACCCAGGACTTCACGTTCGGCAGTCGCGCTTGCGACCGCTAGACCAACGAGGTAGTCATCATAATAATTTTTTTTTTCATCCCTCTTTTCGTTGTCCCCTGTATTTAATTCAGTAGGTACTTGTTTTTCATCAAAACAGTCTAAGTGTGCAAAACGTTCGTGCAACTCGTTACTGAATGAATGCACACTGACTACCTACTCGTTCATGGAGTACTGGACAAAACTAAATGTCATGCGTTCCTGATCCAGCGTTTCCATTGTTGTAAATTATTATAAATTAATGCATGAATAATTTATATTTGTAGTAATTTGTCTGAAATAAAATGTTTGTTTCTTTTTTTTTAAGTCATTGCTCGCTCCCGCATTGCCCGCTCTTGTGTTTATCCTGTATCGTTAGTGCTTTTACAGGCATAAATCTTCACATGCACAAACGCCCACACTCGGAACAACTATCTGTAGGCCATACAAATATTTATTTATTCTGTGCAGGAGTCGAACCCACTGCATCAAACGTGTCGTCAAAAATAGTGAATTGAATTGAAAAATCTATTCAGAAGTTCGTGATTTCAATAAAAATGATACATATTGTAACGCTCATTATTCCGTGTTTCCCCCCTCCTGTATAATTTAATTTGGTGTTAGGTAATTACACCGTTTTGTTCGCCGGCTTCTCAAATTGCTTATACGAACTAATTACTTTGATAATCGAATTTGCTGTAGTCGGTATTTTTAACAGGTATTCGTATACAGGGTGTAAACGAATTCGCGTAATTCCTTCAAACCGTGTGATCTACTGGTGACACTGATTGACCCTGCATGGGTTTTTATCAGAATAAACAAATAAAGTTTAAAAAAAAAACTGAGTAATTCTACCGTCCCGAGTTAACTGACTGCGTGGAGCGATATTCGTTCCGCTAGTCGTGCCCGCCAGCTGTGTGGCACCGAAAAGACAAAACTTTTTTTTTATGAATTATTTGTTGCTTATTTTTTTATTGAAACCTGATTAGATGGTTTAGGTACGATCACTTACCCCTACCCCAAGAACTATTAAATACTACTCAAATAAAATTTCTTAAATAGTCTATAAATACTTTTTATTTGAATAAGCTAGCATTCTTACCTCCGGTTTCTGAATTGAGAATTCTAGGATAGGCAGTACTTAAGTAACATTTGAGTACGGAGTTATCAAAAAAATGACGGATTTTAAATTTGACAACTATTACTCAAATACTACTTAAGTATTGCTTATCCCGAATTCTCAATTCAGAAACCGGAGGTTAGTTTCCGAGATATTAAGATTTGTGCTTGTGACCAGGATTAAGTGCTCCCGCTTGTTGATGATTCAGCCGAAGGTCGTCCGCTGCTGGACTTAGGCCTCCCCTAATGGGAGGGGTTTGCCATAATCGCCACGCTTGGCAGGCGGGTTGGCGATAGCAGTGTAGTTGTTAAAGTACTTAGAGAACGCTGCTGCCCATCCACTAGTGAATCCCTGCTGTGAATAGTGCTTCCGCGTGTATTTGCCATAAAAGTCCACTGTTAAACATGGGCTTCCCAATGACCGCAACATGAGCGATCAAAAGGGAAATTGCCATATTCACCATGTTTGTGCAGACGGATTGACGATCGTAGTTTTTTGTTAATAGCAGACAGGAGGATAGTGCTGCGCGTCCTGGTGAGATAAACCCTTAATCATCCTTAACTGCACCCACGGTAGTGGCTATTCTTAGCCGGAAACATACATACTTGAAAGGGCTCCGAAAAGTTCTCAATGGTATTTGTAGTTCGCCAACCTGCATAAAAAAATAAAAAATAAAAATCATTCATTTCGGGTTATTTACACTCATAGAATTAATACATTTTAAAAGATCACAGAATATAAATTAAATGATAAAAAAATATTAATATTAAATTATTAAATTAGATTAAGAATAATGAATATAATAATGTAAAAATTTTATTAATTTATGTAGAAAAATGAATAAAGGCAATTATAATGTCAGCAATTAAAATTTAAACAGCATTTAAAATCATATTAAATAAAATAACAATAAGCCCTTTATACTCGCGATGTGTCTGCCACAACAGTGCCTAATGTAGGGGCAGTCAAATCGCTCCGCAATCATCGTCAGGACAGCGTTGGAGCTAGCCCGCACCCTGCGCACCAAGGACGCGCACCGCTTGCGCATGGTGGTGTGAAAACAGTCGGTGCGCGCCTCCGCAAACATGCTTGAGGCACTGCAGAAGCGGGGCAGCCCCAACAATGCCCTGTACGCGTTGTTATACTGGACAAGGAGGGCACTGTAAGCAGCTTGTGTGTAGGAAACCCATAGGCTGCACGTGTATAGATATGTGCAAAAGGCTTTAAAAAGCGTAATCTTAACCTGATTTGAACAACGTGTAAACCTACGGGCCAACATATTTGCTCTTTTGCTCTTGCATAAGGCCAGCATGGTAGACTAAAGCCTAAACTCTTCTCATCCTAAGAAGAGTCAAGCTCCCAACAATGGAACAGTAATGAGCTAATTATGCTTTTTCTTCTGAAATCACACGCTTGAATGTATCTATTTTAAAAAACAATCTCCTCCTTGAAACCTCATACACCCAATACAACCATACAGTTTACACACTGTCGTACTTGTTCCGTCAGTGTGAAGTGCCTCTAATGTGTTTGCTGTCGTCGGGTGTCGCCAGCTGCCTGCTCCCACGTCTGAGAAGTGCCCTACTTCTTATGTCTTGTACTTAAATATTATAAGCCTTGATTTTTATCTGAAGTATGTTTAGGCTAGTATTTCAAGAAAGGTCGTTGGTTACAGCTGTTTTGATCAAAGAAGCTTTCTCTACCATCAGGAAGTTTGACAAAGAAAGATTTAAGAGATTGTGGAGAAAGGTGTGGTGTTCCTCCAACCAAAGGGAGGATCCTCCAACCAGGCGGAGTCAACAGTTGATGTTGGGAGGTTGTGTATATAACTATCTGCGTGTTAAATCTTGATTGCGCGATGTAGGATAGTTCGCATGTGGCGAGATAGATGCCGCCACAAGATGTTCTACCTAGCTTTTTCCTAAGTATGTTGGAGTCATCTTCTAGTCTAACCAGATGCGGTAAATACCAGTATTTTACTCGGAGCGACTGCCATCAGACCTCCGCAACCCAGTTACTGGGCAATGCCGATATCCTAAGGTTAGACCGGTTGTCAGACTGTAACGACTGTCATAGGTATTCGTATAACACCCGGGATCGACGGTTAAACGTGCTCTCCGAGGCACGGAGGGGTCTCGATGTGTTCAAAACTCTTTCATTATTTAAATATACATTTTACAGGAGTCAAGAAACAAATTGCATTTTTTTTACATTTTTTACCGCATTACTTATTTTACAATTCATTATTTTATGTTACATTTTTCTTGTGGAACGGTACGCAATCTCGAAACTCGTCATCTTTTTTTTTTTTTTTTTAAAAAAACCTTGCCCCACACTAAGGTTTCTCTTGTATCGTAGGTGCGTTTACAAACACAAATCTCACAAACAAACGCCCAGACCCGGAACAACCCTGTAGGCCATACCTACAAATTTTTGTTCCGTGTGGGAATCGAACCCACGACCCGTAGCGCAGAAGCCAATCGCTTAGCCACTGCACCAAACGTGTCGTCCTCTCTTGATCGTGATCTTTGAAAATGAAAGTGACATCAAAATCCATATGAATAAATCTCTAAAGATCTTTTCTTGGCAAACTGTTTGATTTCTCACTCAGGTAAGTTAGTAAGTCCGATTTCTGCTTGAATAAAGCACAGGAAATAATTTAATTCATAAGATTTGGGGCTAAAACAGAGATGTAAACAAAACAGTATCGTGAATTATGACGTCACATTATGGCCGCGACATTAAAGATGTTTGAACTGTAGAAGAAAATTGTTGAAGTTTAATAATTGTTTTGAGCAACAAACAATAGTAACATTTGATTTTTAATACTTTTCTTGGGTTTATGTTAATGTGCTTTAATGATTAAGAGAAAAAAAATACAATACATGCGTATTCCCTATTACGTGTAGTCTTCCGTTACGCTCCAACTCATTTGCACATAGTTTAGCACCATAAGAAAGAAAGAGGCACCATTACCCGTCTCTATGACATGGCGTTATAGCCTCCAACAGCTGTCATTCGTTTGCCGGGCACGACCACCGCACATTAGAAAAAGGAAAATTGCGCTGTTTCTTCTTCACAGCATAAACACTAGGAAGCGGTGAAGGGCTGGCGTTTTAGGGGGCTGTCTTTTGTAACATTGACGTTCAAAAAGATTTAAGTATTTATGATTAGATACGATTTATTCACGTGCATTTTTCGTGATTGCCCGACTAGTTTTGGACCCAAGCAGAGCCCATAATCATGAGCTGATCACGCGGCAAGGTCCGCGAGTCGAACTAACGCTGACGTTGCGCTCGCGACGAGAGGCGCGCTCGATGTCGGCGTTGCTCGTGCGTCTTCGTCTGTTGTCGTGTCCGGGTTTTTGAAATACTGAGTGCCAGTGCATGCCGCGTTTACTGTGTCGCACTCTGTTTATGAATTTGTCTTACAAAAAGGGTCACTGTATTCATCATTATGAACAACTTTTACTATGGGACAAACTGGAAATCGCGAAAAAAAAATCTGCTGTTCCCTAAATTTTGACGAGTTATGCGAACATTAATCAATGTCTTTTTATGCAGTTCGAAATAATGTCAAAAATTATGGCCAGTCTCCTATCAACATTTTCCTGTAGCGACAACGATTGAGGTAGCTGCCCTTATAACTAACCCATCTCAAATAGTTTTTTGTTATTTCTGACGTTTCTAGTACTCAAACCTGAGTTGGTCCGAAAGAGTCTTTTGATCCTTATGGAAAATGGGATCGATTGGCATCATAAAAAAAGTTTTGTAAAAACAGCCCTTTTTCTCGCTGACTGTACTTTTTTTTTCAAAATCTGTGAATCCAGATAGAAATTATTCCAAAAGTTAGGGGTAGTCTTCTAAGAACGTTTTCCTGTAGTTACAATGCTTAACGTAGCTGCCCTTCATGCCCCATCTCAAATTACTACCTTGTATACTAAAACTAAGCTTGTATACAAGAAAAAGAACTAAGTAGTTCTAGTCTATTTTGAATAAATGAGTTTTGAAGTTTGAAGATTGTTTTTTATGATATTCCGAAACTTAGGTAAATAATCGTACGTAAAGTGTGTAGGTAATCTATGTAATGTAATCTAGTTTCACTTCATGTAAGTTCGTATGATCATCTGAAAATTGCTACAACTCTTGGTAGCCTTTGTTATGCCTCCCTGCCGATCAAAGACCTCCCATTTTAACATCTAAACCTCTCTACTACTGTCGTTTCTGACACCACATAAATACAAAAAACGACACAGTAAAATACGTCAAATGAAATATACAGGGCGTCCCACGACTTTGCCACATGGAGGGGAAGTACCTTAAATACTGTAGATAGAAAATTTTACTGAATGAAGACTTCATTTTTATTTTAAAAACAATAATAGCTGCATTCAAATAATTTTAAATAATCACCCGCCTGAACCGGGAATCGAACCCGCTAAATGTGAAAACAAAAAAATCTGTAATTTTATTGTACTAATCGGAAGGCTCAATCAGATACATTTATTTCTTCTAAATAACATAGCATCTAAAATAAAAGGAACACCATGAAAATTAACATTTAATTTAAAATTTTGTTCAGAATAATGAATAGCATTTTCTCTGACTATGTCGTGCTTAAAACAACTGACTTTATGTACTACTTTCTGCTTTATTACTATGTCGAAGGATTATTTCAAATATTCACCATGAAAAGTAAATAAATCAACGGTAAGCGAGATTATTGTAAGAGTTACAATTTGTATACAATAGGAAGAGACACATTTTGAGCATTTAATACATTAAATTGATTGTAAGTTGCACAGTTAAACGTGTGTTATTATTTCAAATAAATGTTAAATTTCATGGTGTTCCTTTTGTTTTAGATGCTATGTTATTTAGAAGAAATAAATGTATCTGATTGAGTCTTTCGATTAGTATAATAAAATTACAGTTTTTTTTGTTTTCACATTTAGCGGGTTCGATTCCCGGTTCAGACAGGTGATTATTTAAAATTCTTTGAATGCAGTTCGTATTGTTTTTAAAATAAAAATGAAGTCTTCATTCAGTAAATTTTTCTATCTACAGTATTTAAGGTACTTCCCCTCCATGTGGCAAAGTCGTGGGACGCCCTGTATATAAAAAAAAATATTGCACGCTATAATTCTATGTACAGTCAACTACAGACCACATGCCAAAACCGACCATAACTTAATGTGCCATAAACAATGTCCCAGATCCATAATACTCGATAATGCGCCGCCATGACGCAAAACTGTTGGTTTGCGAAAATTCTCGTAGTCGTCCATTTATTGAGCGTCTATCATAGACAAGGCAGATTTATAGCAACCCTTCTAAGTGGTCGGAGATAGCTCACACGAAAGGTCTTACAACGCACCATTACGTCAGACTGCGGTGCTCAAAGTTTTTTCTGACCTCTTTGAAGCGGATAAATTAAATTCTACGGTATTGTAAAACTTTATGATTAGTTACGGTTTAGTTACGTGAATTTTTCGCGATTGCCCGACTAGTTTCGTATCCAAACCACAGTAAATATCGATGGGTCCTATGTATAAGGGCTAAAGTGGCATTTTTGTAATTTCTAATGTGAACTAAATATATCTACAGTTAAAAGGTTCAAATCGGAAATCACTAAAATGCCACTTTGGCCCTTATACATAGGACCCATCGATATACAAGGTCAGTCAGAAAAGGGGTACTTATCTGAAAGGGTATTAAAGTACCCATAATAATGAGTAACTTTTGTTGTACCACTTTCCCCAAAAGTCAATAGTTTAAGAGAAATAGCTGTTCAAAAATTACATAAAAAATTTGCTGAAATATATCTGTCCTCATCTATAGATATTTACATTATAGATCATATTTGCGGTCACGAATTAAACGCTCCATTTTTTGAATTCGTAACTAAAGAAAGGACGAAGAATTTTTGAAAGAACTGATTTAAAAATTATCATACATGGAAATAAAAATGATCAAATTTTGAAATTTTAACACTTGCTTTAAAGCCGTCATCAGTGATATTTTAAGTGGGCTTCGGATTAGTACCCCCTTTGCGACTAACCTTGTATAAGCTAAAGCAGTACCTCAACTTACTATAATCGACTGCACAGACACGTACTGTATACTGAGTATAATGCACTCTATGTCATGTACTCTATGACAGTCGTGACTGACTGCATTCCGATGATAACTTAGAAGTCTTGTTGCAGTGCGTGTCTGTGTGAGTGTGGCAATTCGAGCGATTGTAGGTAATTGAAGTACTGCTTTAGTTTACATACACGCTGACATTTAATTGGTTGTCTTGCTAGAACAAACGTTGTTCAGACTATGGTCTACTACAATTCAAATGCACTAAATAAAAAAAAAACGTCATTGGTCTTTAAAAAAACTCAAAAAAGACACCACCAAAGACACAAGGGCGAGACCTGCGCAGTCGACGCCATGATGGTTCAAGTTATTTGCCGGGAACTTTACCGCGATGAGTACTTTAAGGCGAGCTGAACCCTGGAGCGGTAGGTTTTGCTTGTTTTAGAACTCATTTTTGATAGGCAAATTAAAACATTTAGAACCCAAAATAAATTTATATTTTAGGATGCATTCCTTCTCTATACCATGTACCCGTTCAATACACGATGCAATATAGTTTTCTCGATAGAAAAAAATACTGAAGTTACTTCGATTTGCAGTTTTTTACAAGCAAAATTTCATTTTAAACAAGTACTTACTATAATACATTTTTATAATTAATATTAATTTATAGGTAATTAATTTTGGAATCGATTCTACCCGATCGTTTTTTTTATTACATTTATATATTTTTTATCGATTTTTTAAAGTGATTTTCGGCCCGCGCGTCGTCGCTTACCCGATTGCCGTCGCTTACCCGGTTACCGCGCCAGGGTACAGCTCGCCTTAATGTTACGGTTAATGTTTGAACACGTTTGAGCAACAAGACTTTTTAAGAAAGTATACTTTTTTTTCTTTAATAAAATGTTTGATGCTATACAATGGCAGTAGACCATGGTCTGAACTAGGGATGTTACGGAGCTTCGACTCCGACTCCGATAAGTCGGAACTTCCGATTGATATTACACCTCCAGTTCCGACTTCGGCTCCGATACTTTTAAATCCGAGGTTTGAATAGGAGGTCGAAGCATTTTTTTTTTATCGTCTGCGCCTATATTATGTAGGTTTATTGTTTTTAATAGAAATTAAAGAGGCTGACTGAATTATGTATTTACTATTTTATTTTATTAGGCCTGAGGAGCTCGTGGCTAAATAATTACAGCCGCATAGACCGATCTTCCGGGTTAAGCCACGCTTGCCGAGGTTGGTCTGTGGATGGGTGACTATTTACCATAGCGAGTTTCCTCCGTGCCTCGGAAAGCACGTAAAGCCGTTGGTCCCGGCTGTCATTTGTAGATCTTTGACAATCGTTACTGTTGGTCAGAAGCCAGAAAGTCTGACAACCAGTCTTACCAAGAGTATCGTATTACCCAGTTACTGGGTTGTGGAGGTCTGATAGGCAGTCGCTCCATGTAAAATACTGATATTCAGCTGCATCCGATTCGACTGGAAGCCGACCCCAACATAGTTGGGAAAAGGCTAGGCAGATGATGATTTTATTAGGCCTGTCCTTAACACATCTCTCTTCTGCTAACACCTCTGAATCCGCCTCCGACTCCGACTCCGATTCCGGTTCCGAATCCGACAAACCAAATTTAAAAACTCCGACTCCGACTTCGGTTCCGATAAAACCACCTCCGTAACATCCCTGGTCTGAACAACGTTTGTTTTAGTAAAACAACCAATTAAAAGTTTGCGTGTTTAAACTCGGGACACTTTATTCGTGAATTTTGTACTAGACCATATCCATGTGTTTCTACTTGATCTATAAATTGTAACATACCTATTATTTTACCTTTCTGTGTTTCAAAACCAATGTTCGTCTATGTAAACTCATTTGTATATACTACGCCGTATTCACGGAATTTATAATGGCCGCATGCAGCTAGCCGCAATATTGGCCGAGTTTGTGGTTTGCGGTACTATCGAACATTTGGTAACGAAGAAATAAGTCTATCGTGGACTTAGTAGTAACCATGTGGTCGAGGTTAAGCTGTGCTTACCGCAGTTAATCTGCGGATGGGTGACGATTGTTTACCTACTTAACAAAATTCTGAGCTGATGGCCCTTTGAACTTACATTTACTTAATTGTTTTTATTTCTTTTAATCTATGTATCGCTGCATTGTGTGTTTTGTGCCAATAAATCTATCTTCTTCTTCATTTAGACAATGAGAACTCTACACCGTGTAGAGCACATTAAATAGGCATGTTGACATTGACAGCATCAATAAATTGCAAATCTAATCGACATGTATTTATTCTTTTGTTAAATCTATCACTAGTTGGAAAGACAAAACGCATCAAAACTCGTGAGTGGGGGCTTGTGACGTCAGAGGCAAGTAAAAATTGTACTTGCTTGTGATGTTTTGCCAATTTTAAAAGTGTCGTATCTTCGTCAATTTTGGTTTACGTAACAAAAGAAAAAATACGGGTCAAATATTTTTTGATAATCTAACTGACGGACTAATTAGATTTTTTCAGTCAAATACCATATTGTCGGTCTCGATTGTAATACGTATACCTGTGACAGTCGTGTCAGCTAGCCAAACGCCCGTAAGTCTGACAGTCGGTCTAACCTTAAAATATATTTTTCAACCGTAATATAAAAATACAAGGACTCTTCCCGTAATAGCAAGATTACGTGACTGACCTTATCTACGTCATCAATAAACTTCGGCTTCTGTTTTCAAACATTGTTGTTATTGCTGGGACAGTATCACATTGTGACGTAGATAAGGTCATTGCGGGAATACTAGCGGGAAGTTATATTATTATATCTTGTGTATTACCCAGTGGCTTAGTTGCGGAGGTTAGATGGCAGACACTCCTTGTAAAATAATAATATTCAGCAGCATTAGGATATTGTCACATCCGTGGAAAACTTATGAATCTGATGATGAGGTAAAGTTACGAAATTTCTAATCCTCGTAAAATATTAAACATCTGTTGATTGTATCTTAACCCTTTAATCGAGCTTTAAGATTTACAAATTACAAACAATAAGCACGTTGACAGCATCAATAAATTGCAAATCTAATTAGTCCGCTAGTTAGATTTTTGAAAAATAATGGACAGATATTTTTTCTTTTGTTATGGAATATTTGGAAAGATAAAACGTATCAAAACTCGAGAGAGCTTGTGACGTCAGAAGGAAGTAAAAATTGTACTTGCTTGTGACGTTTTGCCAATTTTAAAAGTGTCGTATCTTCGTCAATTTTGGTTTACGTAACAAAAGAAAAAATACGGGTCAAATATTTTTTTATAATCTAACGGACAGACTAATTAGATTTTTTCAGTCAAATACGCTATTCGGCATTTTTTTAAACAATAATAAGAAGAACACATGTTTATTATCTAACAATAAAAAAATAATTTTAACAGGTTTAAAAAAAACAAGAATATTTACGACATCTTCGAAACAATTGGTGAGAATATATTCCACAATACCTACCGATATCCAAATTATATTTACTTTTCTTTTCTTCTAAACGTAGGTAAGTTTGCCGTGGACGTGACGATGCGATATGTTAAAAGTCAGTTTAATGTTTCATCAACCTGTAAAAATACCTATTTCGATGATTTTCTTTTTAATTCAAAGATTGACTGGTAGAAAATGCCTTATGGTATTAAGTCCACCCTTATGTACCACCACATTGCACAGAAGTGTCATAAGGACATAACATACCCATTTCTGGCGCCAAACAGCACAGCTGTGTTCCGGTTTGAACGATGTAGCTACCGGTCAATTTACTGGCACATGAGAAATTCCAACTTTGTTTCTAAGGTTGGCAACGTATCAGTAATTCTCTTGGTTTTGTAGGTGTATATTATAGGTGGTGGAATCTAGGGGCCAATTCGACTAATGTACGATTTCCACCAACCGGGCCACGCAGGAGCGCAGCGCAGCGCGTCGCAGCGGATGCTCGAGCACGCGCCAGTAGTTGACCGCGTCCGCCCGAGCGACGGCTACAACCTGCTGGAACCCGGGCGCATGCGCGCGGGTGCTCGTGTATCCGCTATCGCAGTCAGTTTCTACCTGCGGTGTGGCCGAGCGGAGCCGACCGGACCCGACGACAGCCGAGCGCCGCCGTCCACGTACGCGAGGAGCCGACCGGCTGCCGCGGCATACGCGGATCTAACCGAGTTCCAAGCAGTGGAAATTCCACGCAAATATGAAACTTAACTATTGTATAGAAGCCTGAATTTCCTTTAGCACAGTGTGAAATTAATGCGCTCCGGCGCGCTCCGGCGGGCTACAGTTTGTTTATTTATTTTATGCCAAACGCAAACGAACCACAACCGTCAGTCAGTTTTTGTTTACTAAAACTGTCAAGTAATTGGTTTTGTTTGTTGTGTCAAACAATTTGACAGCTTTTAAAAACAAAAACTGTTTGTATGAACGATTCGGCCTTGGTTCGATTGCGATTAATCAACATTTCTTTTAGAAGAAATGGGTCCCAGGTGGGCCGCCAGCTTCTTTACCAACCTCTTAAATAGAAAAGAAAAACAATTTAAAATGCTCAAAGAAAAATGTAATTTAATAAAGTGCGACGTTGCAAGGCTAAAAATAGTACAGTTTGCATTAACAAGTGTTGATATTTACTCCGACAGTACCGACAGCAGAGCAATATAATGCTAACATTTCAGGCGAGGTACAGATGGAAGAAAAACATCGTTTTCTCTAGTTTTATTTGTTGCTAGTACAAAAGGTTGCAATGGTTGCTGATTCAGAAATTAAATAAAACAACGGAGTTTTATTATTTATTGTTTGAGAAAAATTGTAGAAGTGAAAAATTGTATTTTCTACGTTTAGGTAAAGATCATCTTTGGTTTAATGTAACGTACACATTTAGCCAACGAACGCCAACGAAAGTTCGTCATTGTGTTGAATTTAGAGCCCCCGCAGACCACAGATTTTCTATCGGCCGATAGTTTGGTCGGTTTCTTAATCAGTATGAAGATGAACTTTTTTATCGGCCGATACCGAATCGTTATAATGTACGCACATGCATACTGATTAAGAAACCGACCAAACTATCGGGCGATAGAAAGTCTGTTGTCTGCGGGGGCTCTTAAAGGTACAAGTTCGTAGTCGACCGCATACAGCAACAGCAGACAACGTGTCGTTACGACACGTCGTAGCGTCATGTCGCTGCCGTCATGATTCCGAACCAAACTGTAGATGGCTGCAGCAGACGACACGTCGTATTCCAGTTAGTTCTGATTGTTTCGTGAGACAAGATGTCTGACCTGTTTGGGATTAGCGATCACGATTTACTTTTGTATCTTTTGTTTTTGTTAGATGCATCGTACAGTGCAGGATATTGAGTCACCTGGTTTATCAGTTTTTCTTCCTCGGAATTGGAAACACTCATTTTTTGAGAAAGATTCAACGTATCGTCGCTCCAGCGTCGGTGGCACTACTGATCTGCGGTCGGACGACACGTCGTCTGCGGTCGTGCGACGTGTAGTCGGGCGACGTGTCGCTAGCTGCGGAAGGTTTTTCATAGAAACCAGTAGTGTCGGAGCGACACGTCGTCTGCTGCTGCTGTGTGCAGTCGCCTACGAACTCGTACCTTAACCAAACTTTGTATACTTAGAACCAATTCGGTTTTATTCGGTTTTTAGTAATATTGAGCCTCTTTCGTTGGCTAGATGTTACTAAACTTTTATTTAAGTAAGTTGCCTATTTATTGCCTTTACGGAGCCAAACGAAGATCATCCATTAATGCACATGTTTTTTTATTTGCTTGCTACCATTTATGCAACGTGTTACATAATTTTCCATGAAAAAGAAAATATTAATCAAGTAGTCTTTTATGGTTGTTGTCATTTAGGTACCTCTCACAGGAAATTAGGTAAGAATGTAAATAACTTTCTGGGTAGTCTACTCTTTACTTTTATGTTTTCAGGGTTGCGTTTCAGTGATAATTATTTTGTTTCATCCAATTTTTTTTTGGGTCTTTCTACTATTTTAAAATATTGCCCATAAACTCTTTACAAGGGACCTTTTAACTTCCTTTCGGCTTTATGGATATTTTTGTAACATGTTGTATTTTTAGATTTCGAGACCTACTTATCTTTGAAAGAAGAATATATTTTACTTTACCACGTAGGAGCTCCATGTGAAAGAGTTTGACCGAGAAAGTACTATCACCTATACCTACATACATATTTCAGCCGCCAAGCAATTTTGCTATGTTCCGGTTTGAACTGTATGAGTGCCGGCGGAATTACAGGCACATGACTTTTCAACTTTGCTTATAGGGTTGGCAACGCTGAATAATACTTTTAGGGTTGTAGGTTAGTAGGCGACGGTTAGCAATTATCACCAGGGTGCCTACTACCGAAGTTCGTCAACGAAGCTAGTCGCCCGTCCGAAAGTAGACCGAAACGTAGGAGTGAACAAAACAAGTGTCAAGTTCAACTTTTCAGGCGGGCAAAAACACATCGGTAGTAGGGGCAACTGTCAAATCGTGTTGTCATTCATTCTTAGTTCGGGCCCCGAAATAATCGTATGTCCGTAGGTGATAGGGAGTAGGAAACGCTCGTAACTAAGGCCGATACCACGGACTTCGTGCTTAAGGAGTAGACCCCCAGATGATTCGTTGACCTGTTTGTCAACCCTAAACATGAAATACAGTTTGTCTATTATCATCATACGGTTTATGGACGACTATTATTGATCGTAGGTGTTTATTGTCAGCGACACCACTACCTCCAGTGGTGTCGTTGACAAAATAATTTATTAACGACACCACCATAGTATTTTTATCGCAGTTGGCACAAATATGTAGTTTTTTTTTTGTTTGTCGTAACTCCTTTTTTCAAAATAGACTATAACTCCCTTCCTAGTTTTTATACTGTGAAGAAGAAACAGCGCAACATACTCCCCAGCAACACAGTTCTGTCTGTCAGGTGAATAAACTAATATTATTATGGTTAATGGCTCGATTAAAATAAAAATATGCAGAACACTATTCGTCAGTAGTATCGTTAACAAATCTATTTTGTCAACCACATTACTGCACAGAAGGTATCGTTTGGTAATGTCGTTGACAATGAATGATCATCGGTGTTCTTTTTGCCCATTTTGGCACAAAATTGATTTGGTCAAAACGAATAAAACCATCAGAAACCAGCACGCTCCACTTATCCATTAACAACATCATTTTATGTTTGTTACCCACCTGCTAAACGTGGTGATTGCAGGAATCCCCGGGGAAATCTACGTTGAGCCGAAGACGTTTTGCAACTGCAAAACTGCTTATCAATTCATCGCCTTATCGGTTCAGTGCTTGAAAACGACCGCAAGCCTTGGGACCGATTTTCCAAAAGGTTCGAAAGAGGTTCTGGTACAAAAAACTGTGGTATAATTCGGAATTGCTGGATCCCCAGGTCGGGCAAAGGGTTTTTCCGTGTGGAATTTCTCAATAGCAGCCCGGAGTCTGTATTTGTGCCTGGTTGATGACAATAGGCTAGCCCCTTATTACATGGGACTTAAACATAACGGCGAAATGAGGGTGTAATATTAAGCCTGGCGTCGACTACAGCCGAAACGCGTCGAATCGAGTCGAGTCGCATTTGTTCCGTGTGAGGCGAAACGGTCAGTAATCGCAAGTCGTTAAAACAGAAATTCGCGTGACAAGCGATGCGCGCGAGTTATGCGACTCGGCGCGTCTCGGCTCGTCGCTGATCGACGCAGTTTTATAGTAAACGTATAGGAGGCGAATTATTGCGGTTCTATTCGACTTGACTCGGCGAGTCTAGTGGACGCTAGCTTTTACAAACACCTTTGCCCTTTTGTATGTTGCTAGCTCCTCTTCTATCACTAAGTATCAAATACTGCAATTTACCTTCACGAGTGACGATACTTAATTAATAAGTACGTCCGGCGTACCATGGGGAGTCAGCCCCGCTACCAACCTTGCTGACAAGCGCCACCACGCTTAGCCAGCTTATCACCACGGTATGAGCTGTTCTCGTATAGCTGTTGCCAACACAAGAGAAGAAGACTGTCATTGGTATCGGGGTACTTCGACTGGACAGTTCAATGGATATTTCCACTCCTGACGTTCATTAGAGCATCTGATCAACAACAACGAGCACTTCTCGAGCGTCTTTTTTTCTCGACAGTGTTGAAAAGGTTAGCCAGTCAGCAAAGTTGGAAGCGGGGCTGACAGCCCAGGGTTTGTCGGATGTACATAACTATCGTCGCTCGTGGAGGGTCTTGTAAAGTAAACAAGGGTGCTCCTCGTACTAGCGTGATTTACGTTTGAGCGTTGAGCCTTCCCGCACGTAATTTGGGCATGACTGTGCAGTAGTGAACAGTTGCCTAATTCAGAAAATACAGACGTTGCAAACATATGCATTATACTTGACAAGCTCGTTAACTTTGTGCAGTTTTATTTATGTATTTCCAAAAGTCAGAACAAAGGTTGTTTTTTTACTTTTAATGATAGAGACCAACTACGATGAAATGGCATGCTCCTCCAATACTTCAATGTGTGTGTGCATTGACAACGAGTCACTATGTTTGTGTTTGATATTTAGTAGATTGATTGCTCTACTAGTGCATATTAATTAAAGTGACCGCTCGACAAGGCGCACGTGTGTCATTCATACAAACCTTCAAACAGTACCGTCTGCGATGCCTAAGCTGAGCTTTGCATTTGTGTGAGAATGAATGCAGACGCGTCCTTTGCTTGGTTTAAACCGGTTTATACTGCTTTTTGGCAATCGATTCTATGTGCACTCACACAAATGCAAAGCTCAGCTTACGCCTCGCCAGTTGTATTATAATATTGTTAATTAGCGTCGTCAAATCTGTCGAGCGACTGATCGATGTTTTTGTTTAAGTTTGCCCTACAGTTGCAGAATGCACAAATCTGCGTTGAACGAATGACGTGTCGTAAACATTCTTTCTCACCCATTTTTACTTGCAGTGACAATTGAGGCTAGGGAGAATCTCCAGTTAATTAGCAGCCAAGAGCTACTGTATTTTCAATCACCACGTATACAAGTTTATCTCGATTTGACCTACTAAACCAAGAGAGCATGAGCAGTTACTGCGCATATTAATCATATTAGACTAGCTAATCCTAGACTATTACCTACGCCATAAACTGTTGAACTTAGGATCTTGGGTACATAACTTAAACTTATCTTGATTACGTAAATGGGTTATGTAAATCATGTTTAGATTCATCTCAGGCGTAAGACCTTAATGAGGTAATTTTGTCGAAAGGTTTATTGGAGACTGTACTTTATTTTTTGTAGGGCTTGAGCAGTAGGGAGCTCCTTATGACTGCGTAGGCAATTCAGCGTCGTGAACTAGTCGCGGCAGTCGGTAGTGACTTCTCACTTCCGGCCGTGGTTCTGTCCATGGTCGGTAGTGAGAGTGCGTGGGAAGCCGTCGCCTCCTTTTGCGAGGAGGTGCCGGCGGCCAAGGAGGGAGCGGAGAGGGAGAGAGAGGCGACTGCCACTCTCCCTTCCCGCGATGGACGCACCAAGCGCCGCTGGAGGGCGCACATCGATCACCCGCCACCCTAGTGCGTGGCCTGCGGGCGGGGGGTTAGGGGACCCGTCGCCCGACCAGTAACAGGCCTGGAAAGGCGGCGCGCAGTGTTCTGCGTGCGCCTCTTAGGAGGACGTGGGGCGAGGTCTTACAGGAGGAGAGGTCCGCCAGGGGCTGACGGACCTAAACCTGCTGGGGTTGCGGTGCATGCAGCAGCGAATCCCGCAATACCAGCCATAGATCAGGAGAAGGATGACCGTGAGTTTTTAGCCAGTAAGACTCCGGTGTAACTCTTTCGCCTTCCCCGGGCGGAGGGTATCAATGAGGATTATCCCACGATAAAAAAAGGAAACTCCTTATGAAAGAGTTCGTTCGGATAAGTGCTATCACTAAACGTGTTTCTGCCACATGCAGCGTTGCTGTGCTCCGGTTTGAATGATGTAGGTGCCGGTGAAATCACGTGCACATGGGACTTTCCAATGCTATCTTGAAGGTTGGCAATGCACCAGGAAACCTCTGGGGGTTGTAGGTGTATGTATATAGACAGCGGTAACCACTTACCATCAGGTGGGCCGTCGACGACCAACCTCGTGAAGCCACACTGCTTCGATACGTTGCGACGTCGCAGCGCTAGATTTAGACCAATCTATAGACTCCAAATCTAGCGCTGCGACGTCGCAACGCAACGCAACGAAGTAGTGTGGCTTCACTCTTACATAACACTTTTCAAACCAGAACAGCAAGCACCAGAAATAGGTATGATGGTAGTATTTCCCTGGACGAACTTATTCACAAGGAGCTCGACTACCACTAATGCTATCTAATGTAATTATCATAATTGAACTTCCAACGTGTCAAACTCTCCAAATCTATTTCTAGATCTTAGAAATACGGGTCTCAAATACGTCTCTCTTGTAATTCATTAAATCAGCGGTGTTAATTATGGATAGTGACAAAGTAACACGATAATATTACGTGTAATTTGGAAGCAGACATCCTCATTAGTGCTTATTCTGTTTGATTGCTTCTTGACTTTTTGTTAGAAGATGGCGACTACTTTGTCGCAAAATTATGTGTTCTTAGGAATCTTGGAAGAAAAATATATTTAGTTACACTTAATCTTTTTTTTTTTCAATTTAGATGATAATACTCGTAAGAAAATGATAAACAAAGAAGGCGAAGAGAGTTTCTAGGTGTTTATTTAGTGCAATTATCATCTCGGCTGCAAAATGGTTCATGATTCTTGATGATTTTTTTTTAAAGCTTAGGACTCTTATCACACAATAGCTTAAGGATCACAAGGTATTCAGATCACAATGAACCATTCACTTGAAAATCCTGTCACCCTTCCCTAATGCAATTTTGCAAGCAAGTGCACCATTGCTATTTCTTGCTCAAGTTAGAACAGCCTGCTTAGTGCAGAGTTAGCTAAGAACTTTGCTTACGCTTAATTGTAGTTTAGGATAAAAATCCAATACAACATCCGTTATAATTAAGAACATCACCGCTGCGTTTGTAATCCTGATCGCAGTAGGTTATTTATCATTAACCTACAGTTCCTCCATAGTTGGTATAGCAAAGGCAATATTATATTCGTGATCGCCGTGTTTTTATTAATAGTCAGCCTATTACTGTCCCACTTCTGGGTACCGGCCTCTTCTCAGAATGAGAAAGATTTAGGTCTACAGGCTTACTCCCGACAGGATCGAGTTTTGAATCAAGTCGACTTAGTGTCAATTCTTACTCTTGAAATCGACAAAAGCGCACAATTGTGCACCGGCTCGAATAAAAATTAACGACTGTTTTTGATATTTGTTAGTTTTAAATCAAACCTCAGCACGGTCGTGCAGTTTTGTCGATGTCAAGAGTAAGAATTGACACTAAGTCGACTCTATTCAAAACTCGATGCTGTCGGGAGTAAACCTGCTGGTGCAGTTTGGCGGACTGCACACTCCATCGAGAACTAATTTTATTTGTATCCCTCTCAGGTGTGAAGGTTTCCTCCCTTTATTTACCTTCACCGTTAACACAAGTGATAATCAAATTCTGATATTGGAAATGGCTTCTATCTTCTTAATACTTATATCACGGACACAAAGCCACAGTTTCAACATTTGAACGATTTATTACTGTAATATTGAGGTCATGTTATGATCATGTAAGGTCTGAGAACAGACAATATTGGCACAAAGTTAATTAATCTTGCAGATAACATCCGAAGGCTCTACAATATAGACATTGGGTTAAACTTTGATCTAGACTTAGACCAACTTTTCAAGGTCAATTGTCTGTTATTCTGTGTGAAACTATTCAGTCAAGTCAATAGTCAATAGTCAGTCGATTGAGTTAAGACCAGTTGATACCGGTTTTATCTCAATTAGTACGTTCGACGCACCCTGGGTAGTCAGCCCCACTACCAAGCTTGCTGACTGCTGGCTAATCCTCTCACCACGGCATGAGCTAAATATTCTCTTATAGCTTTTGCTAACACGAGAGAAGAAGATAGAATAGAATATATTTTATTCTACACCAAAATTGTAACACAGCTCTTAATGGTATACGAGTATCTACACCAGTGCGCTTTCATGTTCATCTTGCGCTTTCGTCTGACGCATGCCTGAAGCGCCATAGTGCATGCAATAGCGCATGCTTTAGTACTAGTTTGTGTCTTATGGCAATCAATATTGCATGCGCTTGACGCAAGAGGAATTGAAAGTTGAAAGCGCAAGATGAACATGAAAGCGCACGGGTGTAGACATACCATATTGTATGTCGACTGACGACTGACCGAGGTGCACCGGTATAAAAGATAAGTTGCATGCGTCTTATGGCAGTCAATATTGCTTGCGCTTGACGCAAGAGGAATTGAAAGTTGAAAGCGCAAGATGAACATAAAAGTGCATTGGTGTAGAAATACCAATGCAATATCATAATAAGATAGCGCTCGGTTGAGATTATAATAGACTTTCTAATTTCTTTATGTAGGTTTAATATTACATGCTAAGGGATTTTCAGGGATGCTTACGGATTTTATCAGATCAGCAGGATCTTGTTGTGCTTTAAATCTGGTTGGTCGAAAAGCCTGGAGATGATGAGGTCTAAATCTACCCAAAATCCGAACGAGCATAGAAACCCAATACAAATCCCTTACAAAACCCAAATATGCATGAAAATTCCAATTTATCCTTACTCAGCCACCATGAAATAACTTCCTATGTTGTCCAACAAAAACAAAACTTCCTAATGCATAAATATTGACAAGTGTAATGGGAAGTACTTATCCCTTCCGATTTCGGACGAGATCGTAAACACAGGGTTAAAAGTTGAGCGGGGCTTTGGCAGCTCGTTTTAGAGGCCGTATCTTTGTAAAGACCCAAAATTGTTGAGGATATTACGTTGTAAACTAATAAAGTGAAGTGTTAATGAGGTGTAATCTTTGCCTTGGATAGTATTTTGGAGCGTTTTTGCTTAAACACTTTAAGCTGTTAAGTGGAAATTCTCATTGAAAGTAGCGCCAGTGACAGAAAAGTTGAAAGGGAACCGTATGTCTTGGTATGGGCATGTGAAGAGGAGGGATGAAACGCATGTGACCAAAAGAGTTATGAATATAAATGTGGATGGATGGAGAGGAAGAGGGAGGCCCAAGAAAAGATGGATGGATTGTGTGAAGAATGATATGAAAGAGAAGGGAGTCAGTTATATCATGACGGTTGACAGGACGAAATGGAAGAAGAAAACGTGTTGCGCCGACCTCAAGTAACATGGGATAAGGGCAGAAAGATGATGATGATGTTGAAATTCTTATTATATTGCTTGTCATTTAGATTTTGGATGGCAGTCGCTTTGTGGAATACTGATTCAATATTTAATTGAAAGATTAGACGGAAAGCTGACCCTAAAGAGGCTAGACTAGGGGTGAGCAGACTTTTATCATCAAGGGCCCACAAAAGCCAAGTCAAGCTTAAGGAACCAGAATATCTTTACATTGATTTATGTCGACGCAAACATAACGCAGGTCGCTATATCGTCAGTGAAGTTCTAACAGTGCGGAAGTCAAAAATGCCTACTTTACAAGAGTGTGAAAAAACTATTTAAAATGAGCGTAACCTACGCTGAACGTAATATTGTTTTTAATTATATCATTACAAATGAACTCTTTGATGATTTAAACCTTTGAAAATCCTAATAATCTTTTTCATTTCTTGTAATATTGTGACTTTTACAGTGTTGTCTGTTTTTGTCACAAAATGACTTACGCACTGTTAGAACTGGGTTCGTAACTTAACTTCGAGAGTCATATGTTCGATTAATGAAAAGTCGACTGACGATTGTTCGAATGGAATTTATTGCGAAACAACCTTTTATTGCCAAACGCTACTTTGACTGAACGATTCATCGAATATTGATTAATCGATGGACTGCTCTTTCGAATGAGTTTTAGTTATTACATAGTTTAATAATTGAAATAAAATGGTAAAAAAAAAGATTCTTCGTCACATTATTTCATAATAATCGAGGAAATCAAACACTTTTAAGATAATTATCGTACGTTCTTCCCGTAGATTTAGAAACATGAAATATGGTAATAACATTTAAACCTACTAACTAAACAGGTGTTAGAACTTCACTGACGATATTTCCTTTCGAGACTATTTGAAAAGTTTCTATGACTACGGTTGTAGGTGAGCCACACCAAAACGGTTTGCGGTTAGACCACGATGCTGAAACTAGTAACAATTATATTTCTAAAAACCAGGTCGAAAATATGTCTGCAGGTAATAAAATCTGTTGAAGTCTCACAAAAAATGTTCATCATCGTTAAGAAATATTTGATGGTAAAAGGGCCAAAGAATCGTCTTTAAAAAAACGGTAGCTGGCAACACTGGGCAACGTTTGGAACGTAAAGAAGGGTAGTCGGCGTTATGGCTCAATGTACCCGATGTTATAAAAGCTTATTGTCTTTCGACGGAGCTGGCTTTCTGTGCCTACCAGCCGAAGAAGTCTGACCAGTATTATCTGACTAAGTAACTTGCCCTTATTATTTTTCTGTTCTTGTGTAAATTAATATACAGGGTGGTAATTTGAGATGGGGCATGAAGGGCAGCTACCTTAACCATTGTAGTTACAGGAAAACGTTCTTAGAAGACCACCCCTAACTTTTGGGATAATTTCAATCGGTAATCATAGATTTTCAAAAAAAAGTACAGTCAGCGAGAAAAATGGCTGTTTTCACAAAACTTTTTTATGATGCCAATCGATCCCATTTCCCATAAAGATCAAAAGACTCTTGCGGACCAACTGAGGTTTGAGTACTAGAAACGTCAGAAATAACAAAAAACTATTTGAGATGTGTTAGTCATAAGGGCAGCGACCTTAATCGTTGTAGCTACAGGAAACCGGTCTTAGAAGACCACCCCTAACTTTTGGGATAATTTCAATCGGCATTCACAGATTTCCCTTCATGCCCCATCTCAAATTACCACCCTGTATTGTGATCCAACATCATGTTACTAACCTTAAACCCAAATACAGGGTGTAAACAAATTCGTGTAATTCCTTCAAACCGCGTGATCTACTGGTGACACTGATTGACCCTGCATAGGTTTTTTTCAGAAATAACAAAAAAAAGTTTTCAAAACGTGAACCATGGTATTCCGTATCCGAGTAATTTTAGCGTCCCAAGTTAACTGAATGCGTGGAGTGATATCGCGCTAGTTGTGCCCGTCAGTTGTGTCGCCGTGCTTTCATTCATTTATGCATGGCATCGAAATTTTCCAACACAAATTTTTTTTATTTGGGAAATAAAAAGTTCATTTTTATTTTTAATTCCTCTAAATCCCGTGCGGTGTTAATCTATACCATTAATAGATCATGTGGTTTGAAGGAATTACACGAATTCGTTTACACACTGCATAAGTACTTTCAGTGGTGGAGAGCCTAGGTTGGTTTTATTTTCCATTTTTCCATGCCTGACTTAGAGATATTAGCTATAACCACAGTATACCTACTTACTGCATACAGTGGGTCAACGCCCATACATTTGACAGGTCCTATGAACTGTCAAAACTATGTAGGGGCGGAGATTATATCCCAGGTATGCAGTATGGCTACTCGGGACGTAACCTCCGCCCCTTCACCCCGTAACCGGCACGATTGCTCTGCGACAATGTTCTACGTTGACCGACTGTAAGGAGTAAGATATAGGTAGACTGTGCTATAACTGTAATGCTAGATTCACTCCTACACGATTTTGTTAGCTCTCTATCACAAAAAGTTTCAAAAATCCCCACACATCGATAAAAAACCGTCTAGTTCCGTTCCCAAAGGAGTAAAAACTCAGGCTTTTTCTTGTAAAAATCCAAGCTGAAACTACATATGAAGTCATAACTGGCTAGGCTAGGCTCATCGTATATAAGATATCTGAAAATGGTTCTATTAATATTTAATATGATAATGCTCTGTTTGCCTACAGTACACACGCTCAAGTCTTCTTGAGTGCTAAATTTTCCTCGGGCTAAGTGAGATGGTACAAGTTACAAGCGGCGCGTAATAACATATTTTATTTAGGCGTGTTTTTGAAATATCATAAAGTGTGTTGAATTGAAGATCTGGCTATATGATAAGGGAACCAAGCCCTAAAACGAAAATATTTGTCGTTAGAACTTGGTACTCTATGTTTCCTCCAACATTTAAACTTCAATTTTTTTGATGAATTCATTTGTCTTCTTTTCTGGCTATGACATGTTCTGGATGCCACCATGGTTGTTCTTTGTCACAAGAGATTTAGTACTCCAGCAGTGGACGTAGCGGATTCACAGCCAACTGTGAGAGAAAATGAAATTTCAGAACTCCCTAGTTAGTTTTTTTTGTCACTTCTCTTGGTCGCGTTTGACCCTCGTCGCACCTGATAGTAAGCGCAGACAGGGTCTAAGATGGAGCACACGAATCCAATTAACAGAGATATAGAGGGATTCCCCTTAACCCCCCTGGCTCTCACACACACACACGACGGAACACAGTAAACTGCTTGGCGCCGGACTTTAATGTGATGGTGGTAGCTAGCCAGGCGGACCGTATAGATCCTACCACCAAGCAAGGGTAAAATTTCGTACACGTTATCAGCACGCGCGCCGCACCTTTTCGACGGAAAATCGACAATGCAGTGCCGTGCATTGCACCTCTCCCATCATGGTTCTGAGATTCCATTGAGATTGACTTAAACCCTGACTTTAGCAGGAATTGGATGTAGGTATGCCAATTTTCAATAAAAGATTATTTATCTTCCTGGACGCTTTTCACTTAGACCAGCAGTAGCTAGGCCCGCTAGGCGCTTCTAAGTAATTCGTAAAAGCGAAATGTCGTCAGATTAAAAGGGATGGTACAGTTAATTATGATTTGGACCGTATATTTTTTCGTTCGCACCCTTAATTAAATGTAGGCATCTTTGGGATGCCTGCAAAGAATAATCTGTTTCGCTAAAATGTTGAGTGCTTCTGTCCTGCCTTGATGCCTACAAAGGAGTTGCTTTCAAGACTTTAGGATTATTTAGCTTCATAAAAATGTTGAGAGCCACTGTTTTATGTTAAAAAATGGACCACGATTTTTACGGTAGAATGCTTTAGTACTTATTCTAAGGGTAGAATAGTCTGATGTAGAATAGAATAGAACATACTATGTTGTACACCAAAATTGTAACACAGCTCTAATACTATAGGGTGTTAACGAATTCGTGTAATTCCTTCAAACCGAGTGATCTACTGGTGACACTGATTAACCTTAAAAGGGAATTTTTGAAAATCAACGGAAAAATAAATTGAAAATAAAATTTTAATTTTCTATTTGAGTCATTTTAGAGCACCGAGTTAACTTACTGCAAAGAGCGATATCGCGTTAGTCGCACCCGCCAGCCGTGTCGCTGTGCCTTTCATTCATTTATGCGTGGCATCGAAATGTTCAAGCGCATGAAATTATTTTTTTGCAAAAAAAAAAAACTTATCTTTTACTGAATCCTTATTAGGTGGTTTAGATACGATCTCTTACCCCTACCGCATGACAAACAAGATTTTTACTTTTTATTTTTAATCAGGCTAATTCCCGTGCGGGGCCAATCTACACCAGTAGTTGATCATGTGGTTTTAAGGAATTAGGTACACGAATTCGTTAACAGCCCTGTATATTGATTTTTGTCAGAAAACGTAATTAGTTGATAATATGATCAGTGTTGTCTAAAGGCTCATGAGCGCCTAAGTGCGTATACACGTAGAAAGCGGGATGCCGGCGCCAATCTGCCAGCGCTTGTCGGTGCTGGTCCGCGCAGTTAGTCAGCGCAGGTAGTCTCTATACTGTGTGGTGAACCAGCGCCGACAAGCTCCGAACTTCGCCGACAAGTTCCGACCTGCTCCGATCAGCGCTGGTAAACCGTCATTTGTTGCTGTATTTGCGCGAATTTGTATTTGGAACAAGGCGTATTTTTGTTAAAAAATGCCAGCCCCTGCTTCTACCCGCTTCCTATATGTACCTGTTTACCGCGCTGTTTACAGCGGTTACCTGTACGGACCAGTACCGATAAGTGCTGGTAGGTCGGCGCTGGTTACCTGCTTCCTTTATGTAGGTATACGTCCTAAGGCCAGGATCAAAATTCACGGCCCCCAAAAACACGCTAAATGATTTTTTTTTTAAGTTACCTATGTCATTAACTATTTTATCTGATATTTGTAGCTCTCAATGTTTTCTTTGATAGGCATGTTGACAGCATCAATAAATTGCAAATCTAATTAGTCCGGCAGTTAGAGTTTTGAAAAATAATTGACACGTATTTTTTCTTTTGTTAAATCTATGAATATTTGGGAAGATAAAACGCATCAAAACTCGAGAGCGGGGGCTTGTGACGTCAGAAGCAAGTAAAAATTGTACTTGCTTGTGACGTTTTGACAATTTTAAAAGTGTCGTATCTTCGTCAATTTTGGTTTACCTACGTAACAAAAGAAAAAATATGAATCAAATATTTTTTGATGATCTAACTGACGGACTAAGTAGGTTTTTCAGTCAAATACCCTATTATCTAACATTTATATGCAATCAACATCACAAAATATTTTAACGCAAGGTCCGCTGCGATTTCTTTCAGTTAGGTATGTATGTAGAGAGCGGCCTAATTTGCTCCCCTAGGTCCGGCGCCGCTGGCAGCCACCCCTATGCCTAGCCCCTACATACGACACTGAATATGACCATGGACTTTACTTTAACCCTTTCATGGTCATAAGGTATTAAGAAAAAGTAAATAACAAATAATTTGGCAATTTTTTACAAATAACAATAAAAATTGGTCTTTTTTTCTATTAAATAAAATAGTTAAAAAAAAGATACTGTCAGATTTAAAAATAAAAATATAACAATGAGGTTGTCGCGACATCTTCAAAAAAAGTTGGTGGGAACAACATTCCCTCTAACTGTAAAAGGGTTAATAGACTGAGTGGATATAAATACATAATAAACTTACGTATCCGTGTGTTGCCGGACGTAAAGAATAGCACTACCCCATCAGTTTCCATAGGTGTCGTAAAAGGCGACTACGGGATTCACTAGAGGATGGGCAGCCAACCATACTGCGATCGCCAACCCGCCTGCCAATGTTATGGGGGAGACCTTTGTCCAGCAGTGAACGTCTTTCGGCTGAAGGATGATGACGCCTTTTTCCCATGGGGGTAGGCAGAAACTGTAGAACGCCACATGCTACGATCCTTACATACTCCTTTCGCTTCGTCCACGTTCATACATCTTGTCAAACACGCACGCCGGTTGGAAGTATTGCGTACCTGTCATTTTAAAGAACATCACCAGTAACATCGATGTTTGTCCTTCTAGGGCGTCCCCTACCGGCGTTTCCACTGACATCCGCCGTAAATTTCTTTTGTTAATCGCCGTTCACTCATTTTTTCAACATGACCAAACCACCGAAGCAATCCTTTCAATCTTTGTCACTACCTACATCATCTTTTAAACCGCAACTCTGAGTGGATATAAAGAAGAATGACCAAAAGTGGTACCAAAAAGTCTCATGGATCAAGATCAAAATACTATAGTAATAATTTTCATAATTTTTTACGACATTACGCGTCGGGGATATGATTTTTGAACAGGGAATTTAAATTAAAGTAAAAAAGTGTTGATATTGTTTTATTCCCTTTACATGACATTACGTTTCACATGATTTATGATTATTATAACCTTGAATTTTGAAAGTGTCATGATCACATCTTTCAAAATGCATGGAAAAAAAATATTTTGCCGATTCTACATTAATTAAAAATAACTAGAATAGATTAGAATTTTTATTTAAACGATTATCATTTTTTGTCTATGGTTAATTGGCCGTTCACAGCTGGTCATACAGATGTAGAATGCAATAGACGCGGATTACTGTTTTTTTAGAGCAATAATAAATCGTGTATGACATGTCCACATAGTCAGGTTATTTAGATTATTTCTAAAATCTCCGAAACTCGCGTTTTGTTTACAAAAATAACTTTTGTAGGAGTTAATATGATAAGTGTAGTCTATAAAAAACAAAGTTTGACTTTGATGCAGCATAGTACGGGACTCCATACATCCACGAGCATTGTCCTTTGTGTATTTCGTATAGCAACAGATTTTATAAAAGCATCATTATATCAGTTGTACCTACTGTAGTATAAAGCCCATTATTGTAAGAAAGCCTGTTCTCCCACGCTATAAGACTCAATAGAGGGAGACGGCTGCCTAATGGTGCGTAAGTATCGAGTTAGCAGCATTTAGCTCATCGTTTATTATCTTTAAACTTTTGGCTGCAAAATGTTGGTAAGAAAAGAAGGATTTTCTAAATTGAGAGGCTCGAGAAGGCAATGGGAAGTTTAAGGTACGCGTCCATTGGGCCGCGCCGGACGCACCGCACGTACCGCACGCAACGGATTTTAATTTTGCGTTCAGAAATGCGTTCGGTGCGGCCCGCGCGGATATAGTGGACGCAGCGCTATGATAAATCATACAAAGCAAACTAAAATCAGTTGCGTGCCGTACGTGCGGTGCGTCCGGCGCGGGCCAATGGACGCGTACCTTTAGAAAGATACGACAGATTTTTACGTAGGTACCTATAAATTAAACTAGCTTATGCCCGCAGCTCCGCTTGCGTGAAATTTTGAGCCCTTGTTAAGCCCCTTGTTAGGTGCAGTTAAAATCTAAAAAAATCTTTCATCCCCTATTTCACCACTTACAGGTAGAATTTCCAAAAACCCTCACACACGTGTATATTTATTTCTCAACAAGAGCCTACATTCTTAATTTCATGCTTCTTACTTCAAAAGAAACAGATTTCTCATACAAACTTTCAACACTTATTTCACCCCCTTAGGGATTGAATTTTCAAAAACGCTGAAATACGTGTAGCTTTATTTCTAACCAGAAACCTTAACATTTAATTTCATGCGTCTTACTTCAAAAATGACGAACTTACATACACATTTAAATCCCTTATTTCACCCCTCTAGGGGTTGAATTTCGAAAAATCCCTTTTTAGTGGATACCTACGTTACAAAAGGAACTTACTGTCAAAATTTCAAGTTCCTAACCCCAGCAGTTAAGGTTGTGCGTTGATAGATCAGTCAGTCAGTCAGTCAGCTTCTCCTTTTATATATATAGACTAGCTGTTGCCCGCAGCTTCGCTTGCGTGAAATTTTAAGCCCCTTTTTAAGTGTAGGTTTAAAATTCAAAAAGTCCGTCTTTTATTATTTACTTTGAAGAGTGTTTGTGCCACATTTCAAGTTAATAACACTATGGAATAAGGGTTTTCATACAAACGATAACAACACATTTCACCAATTAAAAGGTGGAATTATTAAAAACCCCTCTTTCCCTACGTTACTTGCAGTACCTACTTTTTAAAATGTCGAATTTCTAACCCCAGCAGTTGTAGGCTATGCGTTGATAGATCAGCCAGCGAGTCAGTCAGTTTCCCCTCTTTCTTACTTCAAAAGTATCAGATTTTTCATAAAAACTTGCAACCCTTATTTCACCTCCTTAAAGGTTGAATTTGTAATAACGTCAAACATGTGTACATTGAGTTCTAAACAGAAACCCAATTATTTGATTTCATGCTTTTAACTTCAGAAAATCTTTCATCCCTAATTCACCCCTTAGGGGTAGACTTTCCAAAAACCCTCAAACACGTGTATTGCTTCTTACTTCAAAAGTACCAGATTTCTCATAGGAATTTTCAACACTTATTTCACTCCTTTAGGGGTTGAATTTCCAAAAATCCTGAAACACGTGTTCATTTCTAAGCAGAAACCTTAATATTTAATTTCATGCTTCTTTCTACAAATTGTAATTCCCTATTTCAACCCCTTAGGAGTGTTATTTCCAAAAACGCTCAAGCACATGTGTATTTATTTCTAACCAGAGGCCTAAAAACTTAACTTCATGCTTCTAACTTCCAAAGTAGTATTTCTTCAACAAACTTAAAACACTTATCACCCTTTTAGGGGCTGAATTTCCAAAAACCCTCAAACTCATGCACATTCATTTCTAACCAGAAACTTTATTATTTAATTTCGTGCTTCTTCAAAAATGACGGCCTTTCATACAAACTGTAAACCCCTTTCACCCCCTTAGGGGTAGAATTTCCAAAAACCCTTTCTTAGTGGATGCCTACGTCAATAAAGGAACCTACTGTCCAAATTTCATGTTTCCACCTTAATTGGTTTAGGCTCTGCGTTGATGAGTGAGTGACCTTTCGCTTTTATATACAGGGCGTCCCACGACTTTGCCACATGGAGGGGAAGTACCTTAAATACTGTAGATAGAAAAAATTACTGAATGAAGACTTCATTTTTATTTTAAAAACAATACGAACTGCATTCAAAAAAATTTAAATAATCACCTGTCTGAACCGGGAATCGAACCCGCTAAATGTGGAAATAATATTTTTTTTAATTTTATTGTACTAATCGAAAGGCTCGATCAGATACATTTATTTCTTCGAAATAACATAGCATCTAAAATAAAAGGAACACCATGAAATTTAACATTTATATGAAATAATAAGACACGTTTAACTGTGCAACTTACAAACAATTTAATTTATTAAATGCTCAAAATGTGTCTCTTCCTATTGTATACAAATTGTAACTCTTTTAATAATCTCGCTTACCGTTGATTTATTTAAGTTTTTTCATGGTGAATATTTGAAATAATACTTCGAAATAGTAATAAAGCAGATAGTAGTACATAAAGTCAGTTGTTACAAGCATGACATAGAGAAAATGCTATTCATTATTCTGAACAAAATTTTAAATTAAATGTCAAATTTCATGGTGTTCCTTTTATTTTAGATGCTATGTTATTTAGAAGAAATAAATGTATCTGATCGAGCCTTTCGATCAGTACAACAAAATTACAGTTTTTTTTATTTTCACATTTAGTGGGTTCGATTCCCGGTTCAGACAGGTGATTATTTAAAATTCTTTGAATGCAGTTCGTATTGTTTTTAAAATAAAAATGAAGTCTTCATTCAGATTTTTTTCTATCTAGAGTATTTATGGTACTTTCCCTCCATGTGGCAAAGTCGTGGGACGCCCTGTATATAGATATATTTATTTGACCTCTTAGGGATTGAATTAACAAAAACGCTCATACTTGTACATTTATTTCTAACCAGAAACTCTATTATTTGATTTCATGCTTTTATCTTCCATAAACCCTCACCTCCTATTTCACTCCCTATGGGCAGAATTCACAAAAACGTTCAAACACGTTTATTTATACCTAGCCAGAAACCTTATTATTTGTTTTCATGCTTTTAACTTCGTAGAAACTATTATCCTCTATTTCACCCCTTAGGGATATAATTTCCAAAAACGCTCAAACACGTGTATATTTATTTCTAACCAGAAGTCAAAATACTTAATTCCATGCTTCTTACTTCAAAAGTAACAGATTTCTCATACAAATTTACAACACTTAATTCACCCTCTTAGGGGTTGAATTTCCAAAAACCCTGAAACATGTGTACGTTTATTTCTGACCAGTAACCTAAATATTGAATTTCATGCTTCTTACTTCAAAAGTACCAGATTTCTCATACAAACTTACAACACTTATTTCACCCCCTTAGGGATTGAATTTCCAAAAACGCTCAAACACGTGTACATTTACTCCTAACCAGAAACCTTAATACTTAATATCATGCTTCTTACTTCAAAAATGTCGGACTTGCATACAAACGTTAATCACCCTTTTCACCCCCTTAGGGGTTGAATTTCGAGAAATCCCTTCTTAGTGGATGTTTTCGTTACGTAAGGAACGTACTGTCCAAATTTCATATTTCCAGCTTGAGTGGTTTAGGCTCTGCGTTGATGAATGAAATGTCAGTCAGTACCAGTCTCTTTATATATAAGAAGATAATAAACCTTATATCGTTGTTTAATCAATCCAATCAGTATGTAATATCATACCATAGGTCTGCCATTGAAAAATCTGCGGGGGATGGATTAAAATACAACTTCCATCTGTTGCCGTCAAGCGAGTCATAAGAGGCGAACCTGGCGCCATAATTGTGCCCAACAAATGTAATGTGGGTGTACATGTCGCAGTAACATGGTTACAGCCGTTATATGATCATCATCATCATCTGCCTAGCCTTTTCCCAACTATGTTGGGGTCGGCTTCCAGTCGAACCGGATGCAGCTGAATATCAGTATTTTACATAGAGCGACTGCCTATCAGACCTCCACAACCCACTAACTGGGTAATACGATACTCTTGGTAAGACTGGTTGTCAGGCTTTCTGGCTTCTGACCAGCAGTAACGACTGTCAAAGATCTACAAATGACCAACGGCTTTACGTGCTTTCCGAGGCACGGAGGAAACTCGCTATGGTAAATGGTCACCCATCCACAGACCAACCTCGGCAAGCGTGGCTTAACCCGGAAGATCGGTCTATGCGGCTGTAATTATTTAGCCACGAGCTCCTCAGCCGTTATATGATCATATTCCTTGCGATATGATCATATCGGAAGATGCTTATAGGAAGCATTTCATCAAACTTAAGGGGATGTTTAAAGAAATGAAAAACTTTTGTATGATACTTAAATAAGTACGTTCGGCGCACCCTGGGTAGCTGACCAACCTTGCTGACTGGATAATCTTTTCACCACGACATAAGCTATGAAACGAGAGAAGAAGAAGAATCATAACACACGGTATTCACGGGCCGCATTTAGTTAATCCTAACTCTTGCAGGTCGCCGGTTCTCCTATCGAAGACTCATCACTATGCAAATGGCCTTCAGTTCTACATCTACATCGAAGTAAGGGGATCAAAGAACTCTAAATAATCCTTAATGTTACACACACTTAGTGTAGGCGTCGTTTAGTAGAATAGGAAACGTTATCAGTTCTTGTAAGCTAAGGATTTTGCCTTGAGGGAGAGAAAGTAGAGCGTTTGTGTGAAATACAAGCTGTCGTCATTAGTGTCTTTGCGACTACGTTTACTTGGATGCGGGTACAAATTGGAGCAAGGTTTGGAAATATAACGTGTTACTGAACAAGAACAGCAGAGAAATTGCGTGTGACATTCGTAATTTCAATAGCTTTCATTTTGATAATGCAACAATATTCATTGCGTGGAACATACAAAGTTGTGGAGAAGTCGGATTGTTAATACATATGTTGCTATCGAATTTTTTGACCTATCAAAACCAAAGCCATAGTGTTGACGAGTGTGTTGCGCAATTAGGATGCCGTTCTTTTCAATCGTGCGACTATTTTTATTTCGCATGGAGCCACTGTCATTTAGAACACTGTAATTATTTACAAAAGTAGTAGAGATCGTCTAAACTCAAATTGCGCTCCCCTCCACCAAATTTATAAGAGGATAATGTCATTTTTCTAAAGGCGGGAAGGAGCGCAATTTTAGTTTCGACGATCTCAAGTAGTATGATTGTCATCAACATGCATTTTCCCAGCTATTATGTTGGGGTCGGTTTTGATGTCGGCGACACGTTTGGTGCAGTGGCGGAGCGATTGGCTTCTACGCTACAGGACGAGAGTTCGATTCCCGAACGGAAGAAAAATTTGTATGGCCTGTAGATAGTTGTTGCGGGTCTGGGCATTTGTGTAAACGCACCCACGATACAGGAGAAATCCTAGTGTGGGGTACTGTTTTTTTTTAAAGAAATGAATAGATTCAACCGAATTACTATAAAATACCGATATCCTAAGGATAGACCGGCTGCTGACATTCGGGCTTCCGACTGCTCTTAAGACTGTTCATAAATATTCGTAGGACTACTGGGATCGATGGATTAACTAACTCTCAAAGGCACGAGAAGGAACGATCTCCTCTCGACGAACTAAGCCTTGCAAGTGTAACTTAAACTAGAATTGATAGATAGAATTAATATATTATATTAATATATTTATTTTTACCCGACTACGGCATGGAGGAAGGGTTACGAATCTCATTTTAATACAATGAAAGCTTAAAAGTAGCCCAATAATTTGGTATAACAAAAACATCTGTATATCTTCACAAATTCTAGGGACAATTTTTTTTACGTTTTTGCTTATTACTCAAAACTTGGTTTAATTACTTAACGGCCTTTTAGAAATAGGACGGCAGCATGAGACTTATACATAACGCCGAAATGGGGAAAATACACCTCTGCCCAACTCTACATGGAATACAGGCGTGATGTTTATGTTAAATCGACTGTTTCCAATCAATCTTCTCCACTTGCCCCTGTCTCCAACATTTTCAAGTTATGCCAGTAGATTAACCCCACAAGTGACAAGGGACTTACCTGTCCACTGCATTACGGGAATATTTCTTTTTTCAGTTAAACACAGATGTAGTAACTAATGTCGCGAAAAGGACTCAATGGTGTGAAAAGGTTAATGGTTTTCGTATAATAGTTGGACAACCCTATTTTTTATGTGAAAAAGTTAACTTAAACGATGTAATTATGGTACAGGTTTTAGAAAAAATATACGTGTAAGTGTGCGGGGAACAACGATCTTACATGTAGCTACTCAACTCATGTACTCGTAGAAATCACTTAAGCGCAATTCTGACTACGCTATAATATACAGGGTGTAAAAAGACCCATCACATAGCCGAAATCTACGCACTCTGTACATCAAACTAAAGTACATTGACCAAAAATAATTGATGGGAAACGACTTTTATTTTTTGGCATGAAAAAAAACATTTTTTTTTGTAGCGCGCAAATTATGGTTGTAGCGATGCCACGCGTTTGCATGCGTGCAGCGGCCACACAGCCGAGCCGAGGCGGTCGTGTGCGTTTGATATTCATTGTGTTTTTGTAACTTCAAATGCGTAATTTGTTAGGAAAAAATAAAATTTTTGATAATGTTTGTATGGAAGAAAGTTTAGTATTATGACTTGGAATTCGTTTTTGGAAAAAACAAAAAAAAAAATGTAAAACCTTCAATATCTCCAAAACCAATGATTTCCCAGGTATGGTCTCGCAGAAAAAAATGATCCCAATGATGGGTAGAATACGTGGTTTTCGTTATCGTTAAGGGTCTTTTTACACCCGATATAGCATATAGCAAATATTGTATAGCGCAGGTACATCGCTCAGTATATGTATATTTTATATGGACACGTTCACACAACGCTATGCTATAAAGTATTGTCTTTAGAGTTACAGACAGCCCAATGTGCAGAGCATGCATGGAGGAGGACGAGACGGCAGCCCACGTGCTACTAAACTGCCCTGAGGTCGCCACATACAGGGCCAAGTACTCCGGCTCTCCGAGAGATCACCAGCAACATCGAGGGTGTGCTGGCCTTTTTCGAGGAGTTAGGGTGGATCGAGTGATTACACTTACCACCCGTCACGCAAAATACGCGCTTAGACTTGGAGTTGCGGACACAAGCCCGTTATACCTTATAAGTATTGGCTTGCTGTACGCGACAAACTTGAGTGATTTTCAGAGATATATCGTACGATTCTCTCACTTCTGCCCGGTCCGTCGCTCGACGGATCGCCGTCAAATAACTTTCTACACATGGTAGACCAACTTGGGATATATCGTATAGTGTGAATGTCATGTCATATAGTTATAGCTTATGACGCAATAAGCTGTACTGTATAGCGAAATAGTATAGCGCAATCTGAACTGCGCTTTAGACTTCAACAAGATAGTTTGAAATGTATTGTTTGGTTCGCCATTTTGAAGTTTCGCCGTGCCTTTTGAAACTGGTTACGAACACGTTATTAACCAATTACTAACCGATAGCTCCGTGTTCAGACCTCCATTGAAATACTAGTGCTACTCTGTGCTAGCAACTGATTAGTAATTTGAGAAAACAATTGTTTTTTTTGAGTACCTTCATGTGTGAACGGCCTTATATTCAAATACATATAAATTAAAAAATTAAAAAACCCCCAACGCAAATAACAAAACAGCTGATGACCCTGAAACGGCTGAAACGATTTTGATAAAATATGTCTAAGAACCACCGCTAGAAAGCCAGCTTTTAAATAAAAAAAACCGCACCTAAATCAGTTCACCCGTTTAAGAGCTATGGTGCCACAGACAGACACACAGATGGACAGACACACAGACACATGTAAATGACACAACAATATAATCGTTCAGGGGTGATTCTATCATTACAGTTTTAGCTAATCTCGGTATGTCAGGATTGCGAGCAAGGTAAACACAGTAAATAAAACCAACATAGACTCTCCACCACTGAGAGTACTTGTATTTGGGTTAGTATTAGTAACATAAACTAGATCACAATATATTACTTTACACAATTATTACAAGATCATAAAATAAGGACAAGCCAGTCAGATATAAAAGGTCAGACTTCGTCAGCTGATCAACACGGAATGCCCCTGCTTCGTCGAATGACCACCGCCTTTATAACCTCGGGTGGGCCGATCCATATCGACGACTACCCTCTCTTGTCAACATTGCCCAGTGCTACCCGCTACCGATAACACGGCCCTCCTGCAAAACACACGTCCTCGTGTGTTGGTGGTTGGTGGTTGACGCACCATCAACCCCATCGTCAAGATTGTACATCAAGGCCTGACTTCAGTGACACCTCTGGACCTTAAACAGAAACAAATAATACAGTACACATCTCGGCCACACCTGATCACTCATCTTTGACCTCGTCATGTTACTCATGTCTTTGACCAAAGTAAAATGAAGAGCATCCAAAGAATGTTTGAATCGATTAGAGCTTGTTATCCCATCGACGGCCAACAAGCTCATCACCCATGACTTAAACTAGTTGATATTCATTCAGTATCAACCTAGTTCTATATTCGTTCATAACTTCTCGTATCAACATCTTACAAACATCCACACATTAGATTTCCAACATTTTCATAAAATACTATCTCAGATGCCTATTAGACAGTTCTACTTTGGTTAAACATCAAATTTTAGTTATTCAATAAATCATAATAGGTACATAAACACACAATCTCATCATACACAAATTCATAAAATCATTTAAATACATTTACAATATTTTTCAGGGCTAAATATCTCATTATAGTTTTTCACAAATTCTTATTACACACTTAAAATATTTCTTGGTTAAATATTTCAACGATTCACAAAGCCATAATACATAAACACTTAAAATATTTCATTCGTAAAAATCTCATAATTATTCACAAAATCAGAACATAATATCTCAATAATTTACAAACTCATAGTACATTAACACTTAAAATATTCCATGATTATATATCTCAATTATTCACAATTCATTGTACCAGCATATAAACACTTCAAACTCATAGTACGTTAAACACTTAAAATATTTCAAGATTAAATACCTATCTCATTATTCATAAACTCATAGTACATAACAACGATTAAAATAATTCACGATTCATTATCTCATTATTATTCACAAAATCCTACATTCTTAAATATCTCAATTCTTCACAAAATCATAAAACAAACATCCTAAATGTTTCATGGTTAAATATCTTTAAATCTTTAATCATTATTCACAGTATCATAGTACATAATTATAAACACTTAAAATATTATCTCAATTATTCCCAAAATCATAATACTTAAATTAATAACCTTTAAAACTTTTCATGATCAAAATAATATTTCAATTATTCACAAACTCTTATTACAAAACTGACATGATGTTTTAAACATAACATTTCTATATTGCGCTAATAATCCAACCTTTTTACAACAATACAATACATATTAAACACATCTTTAACGAAAATAAGTCAAATTATTTTTTATTTAAAATAAATTTGACAAATTAATCTTTAACGGAAGTCATCATAGTAATTATCATCAATAATAAATACAATTTCCTGTTTTCGTCTACAAAAAATACATTTTAAACCATAAGTAATAATAACAAACTACTTTTTAATTTCAATAAACTATTTTGTACCATTCTACAACAAGAATTATAACAAAACCAATCAAAACAAATATCAATATTTTCAAAACTTTTTCAAAACATTAATTCAAAACAGAATCTCATTTTCACTGCATTTTCATTTATCAATTAATAGCATCACCCGCCTTGGATTTAGCCAACTCATTTGGCATCACCCGCCTGGGATCCTGCTTTATCAACATGGCATCACCCGCCTTGGATCTAGCCATATCATGGCATATCCCGCCTTGGTTCCAGCCCTATAACAATTGCTTCGCCACGTTAGAGTTTCAGTTTTCCCCAGGCGAAGCCTTTGGCCAACCCCGGCTGGCCAAACCGGGCGGTGCCAAAGATCAACCCTGGTTGCATCTCACCACAAACTCTAATACGACTTGCAATGTATTTTCCTACACGAATAAATACAGATGCCGTATTTATTTTCCACGAATAAATACAGATACCATCATATTTATTTTATACTAAGGTAAAGGCACCTAATTCCGCGGTGTTTTCACCATAACTAGAAAGAACATTAAAAATTAAGTATTTAATATACCTTTCTGTAGAATTGCCTATTTTTATCAGAAGTATTATATATCTTATTTTTGAAATATACTCACAGTTTGACACTAAAAGTTTATTAATAATGTCAAATTATTTAAAAATATGAAGAAGTCCGAAGCACCTAATTCCGATTTAAAAATCCTAATTCCGATGCATTTGGTTCCTAATTCCGAGTGTACAAAATGCAAAGGTAAGGAGGTGGGGAGAATGATACATGATGTTCAAAAAATCAAATCAATTTATCTTTGTTTGTCTTTGGATCAGTCTCAGACTCTGTCTTACATGATTATTAATATGGTACGACAATATTTAATTTACTTAGATAGGAATTCGGGAATATTGTACTGTCGAGAAACTTTATAAACACTACTGCCATTATGAATTGCTGTAATAGCATTTTGGAGATCCTCTTCCGTGTATTTTTTTCTTGGCTTCATTCTCCTACAATAAAACAATTATAATAATAAAACAATTTTATTAATTTGATGAAAAGTATATAATATATAAGTATAACTATATCTGAGTATATCGGAATATGAAAGTTATTTTAAAGGGCAAAGGAGAATGCCCATATTTGTATGGGGATCCGTACCAACTTGCGTCAAACCAAATTTACTCTCACGAGTCTAGTTTTTATTTAATTTTTCACTACCAACAAGATTTTATCAATATTTAACCACATTTTCGAAATATTCAAAAAAGTTAGAAAACGCCTGATTATATTTTTTTGCAATTTGTAATAGTCGTGATTACTATTATTTATTTATCATATAGGTATGCGTTTTAGGCCGCATTGCTGAGAAGTGCATTGCATATTATAGATATACTACACGTGCGCGATAAGTTGAGACCCGGACTACTTCGAATGCGCCCGCACGCTTGCTGTTCTCGCCTATATTGTGACGTTACGCGCACAGGTCAACTTACCGTGCACGGGCAGTATCTTCAGTCGTATATTTCCATCCTTTTTTATCCATAATATTAATAATAATATTTCCATCAATCGTTAGAAATAACGCACTCCTTCTGTTCATATTTTCACGGTTGACAAAATCTGACAAATGATTCGGGAGTAAATGCCTGGCCTTTACAATAGTGACATAAAGTGCTGCTTCTGGTGGGTCTTCAATGAGCTTGTGGTATTTATTTAATAGCGCACAAGATATTTTAAAATCATCCATTAGATGTCTAGCAGCTCTGTTATTATAAACTTCAGAGTCACTATATCGATACGCCAGGAAACAAGAGTCACTATCTCAACACTATCAATAGTTATTACAGACGTAGTTTATTAATTAAGTATTCAATAAAACTACTAGAACGACTTAAACGCAGCAAAAAAACATTGTTAATACAAATATCAAAACGCCATAATCAAATTGACATTGATACTGACAGTTCCATAATTCGGTGTTCCGAAACATAGACTATACCTCTATATTCCGAAACTCCTTGACTGTAGGTGTTTTGAATAATATCTGAAATACGCAATGTTTTTTTAATAAAATGGTGAGATAAAATAAAACGATTAAATAGAATTAATTATTTTCTATAATATAATCTTGTAGATTTACTTACCTTGATAGCGAAAATAATTGACAACTGTAATCGGAACGAAAACGTTTTCGGAAATGAACTTTTACTATGATGGATATGCCATTTTTGCGGAAGTAGGTAATTGTTAATTATTTATTATCTTTTATTTGATATTTTTTTAATGCGGTTAAAAAAGACTGTTAAAAATCAGTACATTTTACACATAAATAAAACATTATTTTCGGTGTTAATGTACTTGTGACGCTATGTGGTACGGGATATGGGCATTCTCCTTTATATTCTTGCAGTTACTAAAACAATAGTAAGGTTTTGAACAAGCTGCGTAAGATAATGAACACTCTGTATTTAACGTGTGCCAATACCACGGAATTAGGTACTAATATAACCTTATTCCGACTTAAATACATCGGAATAGCGTTTTATAATACCAAATCAAGATTTCTAATTCCGAGTAATGAAAAGTAAAAGATTTTTTAATATTAAACAAATAAATTAATGTTCAATTGCAATATCTTTGAAAAAATATACAAAGCTCACTCAGGATTATATCAGAACACATTAATAACTTAATTTTCTGTACTTAGCTTTTCCATACAACGAATTAATAAAGTACCTAAACAGGCAATCTTTGACCTGCTATAATTAGTAAATGCGACGCCATAGTGTACCTCGGAAATAGATTTTTATATCTATTGGTTATTTAAGCAATCAGAGCTAAAATATTAAGTTCGTAATCATAAATCTTCCTTCAAAATTTGAAAAAAAGTCAACGTCTATTAAATTGCATTTCCGTGGTATACATCGGTATTTAGGAACCAACTAAAATATTTGGCACCTAATGCCGCGGTATTTTAAAAACTTATTTTCTCCTCAATTTGTAAAGAAAATATTAAAATAATAACTGTTTTCAATAAAAAATATAACCCTTCCAATATTTCAACCTAGACAAAAACTCACACGGTATAAAATTATCATACAAAACACTATTTAGCAAATCGTATTAATCACGTGCATAAGGTCCGAAATGTATGAAGCGCGCGTTCGAGTCAGCTGCTAGCGTCAAACTTACTGTTTATTTTAAAACTTTAAAGCACCAAAGCACTCTTTTGCTCATATAAACATAAACAGATAAATTATTTATTGATTAATGTATCTTGCAAACAAAAAGAACTTGTAAATTGCTTGAAAACGGCGTTATTCTAAATACATCGGAATATGGTGCCATTTTTAGAACCCCTCGGAATTGGGTGCCTTTACCTTAATAAACACAGATATCATCTCATTTATTTTACACGGATAAATACACATAACATCTCTTTTATTTTACATGAATAAGCAAAGATATCATTTAATATTTATTTTACACGAATAAATAACCTCTCATATTATATTTCCTTCATCAAAATTCCTTCACACATAATAAAATGGTTGTGACTCACCGGATTTAACACATTTTTTTCGTTCTCACACTTCTCACCATTGTAATGTCAATCAAGTTTTTGTCAGTCCGTCTACAGGGGATTTTTTTAGCAAAATATTTACATGTGGGTATACAATCATAATGTGGACTGGTTTTTTCTTGTTCCACTTCTGATGTAAATGACACAACAATATAATCGTTCAGGGGTGATTCTATCATTACAGTTTTAGCTAATCTCGGTATGTCAGGATTGCGAGCAAGGTAAACACAGTAAATAAAACCAACATAGACTCTCCACCACTGAGAGTACTTGTATTTGGGTTAGTATTAGTAACATAAACTAGATCACAATATATTACTTTACACAATTATTACAAGATCATAAAATAAGGACAAGCCAGTCAGATATAAAAGGTCAGACTTCGTCAGCTGATCAACACGGAATGCCCCTGCTTCGTCGAATGACCACCGCCTTTATAACCTCGGGTGGGCCGATCCATATCGACGACTACCCTCTCTTGTCAACATTGCCCAGTGCTACCCGCTACCGATAACACACACATAGCGGTCAAACCTATAACACCCCTCTTTTTGCGTCGGGGGTTAAAAATACAGTACAAGTTAAAAAATAAACGTTTATTTGATCAAGATACTATATTTCAATCAGTGACATAAATATAGCTAAAGCTTCCTAAATTGTCGGGACTTTCAGAATTTATAGAGATTACAGGGTCATTTTTCAGAGTGTTGCACAAGTGTACAAGAAGTCAAACGTCCAACTGTGAACTGAGATTTATGATAATAATTTATAAAAGGATTTCGATAGTCAATTGATGGAACTTACTTGATACAGACCTAATATTGTAATTTAAAATATATTTTTTATTGTATTGTCATATAAATCTGTACTTTAATGACAATCCGTACTTTAATCACAAAGTGATGTGGAAAGCGCAACGCCTAAATGCGCTATATGTATAGGTTTATTTTTATATTTGTATATACAACGTGTTACATAATTCCCATTAAAAAAGAAAATGTCATAAAATAAAATCATCACTGAAAAGCAATCCTGAAAACATAAAACTAAAGAGTAGACTACCCAGAAAGTTATTTACATTCTTACCTAATTTCCTCTGAGAGGTAAATGACAACAACCATAAAATACTACTTGATTAATTTTAATTTTCTTTTTAAGGAGAATTATGTAACAATTTTTCAATTTCATTTATTCCTTCAGATAACAAGATCCATTGGGTTAGTAACAACAGTCTTAACCTATGTTAGTACTTAATTAATAACAGAGACAATGTACAGGTGACAAGTGACCTCACCAACGGGCTGTCATGTCTCCCGGCTATAGCACTTAGAATGCTGTTGGGGCTGCCACGGAGTCTGATTAGCAGCGAGGCCGCTTTCTTACGCCGTACAGCATTGAAGCAGTCTGTACGTGCCTCAGCGAACATAGATGATGCGCTACAGAACCGAGGCAGACGCAACAGCACCCTAAATGCGTTGTTATACTGGATTCGCAGAGCATTGTAGGCCTTTTGGGTGTAGCTGAACCACAGGCTCCCCGAGTACAGCGACATGCAATATGCTTTAAACAGTGTTAATTTGACCGCCGCTGTACATCGGAAGAACCGGCGGGCCAGCATATTAGCCCGAACCGTAACACGTTGTATTTGTAATTATGTCAAAATTTTTTGTGATGAAATGAAATTATTTATTCTGTAAATAGGATATTTAAAAATCACTTTTACTTGTTGAAATGAAATGATATTTATTTTTGTAAAAAAATCTGTTACAGACACTTTTACTAGTCAATGAAACTGTTGCTTTTTTTGCTTTCTTTGCTGAAAATGTTGCTTTTTTTTCTCGGCTATTCCTTTCCGACTACTTCTGAGAAGAAAGGCCGAAACAAAATCAGGGGTCAAGACCTCTTTTAAAGTCTAGATATATTTATTTTCTGTGACTAAAAGTTGTTGCTATTATTGTAGGTATTACAAAATAGGTACAAACATATCTATATAAATAAAAATAAATCGCTGAAATGTATGTACGCATAACTTCCGCACGACTGCACCAAATTGGATAATTCTTTTTTTTGTGTGTTTGTTATTGCCAGGACAAGGTTTGTATAAAAGAAAATTTAAAAAAATGGCGGTACGAAGTTCACCAGGTCAGCTAGTTTAATATATTTTGAACTATATTTTATACGTATTTTGTACACATATTGTAGGTATACGATGTCATCACACTCATCACATAATTGCTAGAAGGTCTCTGTTTTTGCATGTAATAAGTGTATCTCTAATAACACATCTGATAAGGGAAATGGGTAGTATGAGGTAACATGTAGAAAGCATTTTCAGGAAAAATAGTGAGCGACGACACATAGAAAATACCAAGTTTAAAAACACATTTCATTTCTTTAGAATCCCGTTGCGAGCGAGTTTTGATGAAAAACGCATTTCACTCTTTTCATCTACATATTTTTAAATCGCAGTCAACAGAATGGACGAGGTTTTTACAAATATAGTATTTCTGTCAGAACTGTGGTTAAAAATGGCCATGTGGCTAAGTACGTCCATCTCTCGTGGGTATTATAGGGGGTAAGGATAACTGTCATCCATATGACAGAATGAAATGAAATGAAATTGTTTATTCTGCAAATTGGATATTTAAAAATCACTTTTACTTGTCGGTTTATTTTTTAAAGCTAGATGTCGTCGGCGTTTCCTATCTGACTACCTCTGAGAAGAAAGGCCGAAACAAACTCAGGGGTCAAAGTCTCTTTTAAAGTCCAGACAAATATTCTGTAACAAAAATTTGTGTGAGGACAATGCAGAGCACCGACTGGACTGGCCTTTTGAGGAAAGTTTCAAAGCAGTTTGAGAAGACCTGTCCCAACCGATGGCACGCATGTATCAGCCATCGTGAAGCTCAACCCTATCTTAGGGAATCTACTTGATCACTTAACCCGGAACGTAAATGAGCTGAATTGACTAAGTGTAAACATCAATCTGTCTGTTTAGCGCGGCGAGTTGGTGACCGAGCGTGCCAAGATCGTTAGTCAACGTTTAGAAGAGGATTACGTTCGGAAATCTTGTCTATAGCTTCTATGGTCAACAAAAAAGAGTGCAGAAAACAGACCGCGATGTTTTACGACATTAAAAACAACGTATTCTAAATTCGAACACGTCACTTCTAAAAGCGCGGTGAAAATTCAAAAAAAGAATACACCACAAATTGCATTATAATGGAGGTGGCTCATAAAGCGGCCAATGAGCGTGTTTGAAAATCAGCTGTTGAGGAAATCGCGTGTTGCCGCAGTGCGACGGGCGATCGATTGCGACCGCGGCCGCTTGCACGCACTGCCCATTACGGACGGAAGAATACGGCTACCTTCGTAAATCGGTCGGGTTATGTGCCTTAGATTAGACAATGAAGAGATCTGTCAAAGATTTGCTTGTCAGTCTTCGATGGAAATAAAAATTATGTTGATCCTACTGCATGCATTGCGGTATTTATATAAGCGCATAAGGTGTAGGCATGTAAGGAGGAAGCACACAACCTCAAGATTCCTCTGACGTCTACGTACAGATAAATAAAGAATTTCTGACGACGATAGCAGAATCAGCGTCCAACTTGGCAGCTCCCGTTTCCGGAACGGTTTCTGGAATATCCACTTAAATATTTTGGGATAGCCGGCCTGTTTTTGGATTAGCATGAGGAACTTGTCCCACCGCGAACGATGAGCGAGCAGCGAGTAACTAGAAACGAGTTGGCGAGAAGCGAGTGTGTAGTTCCGATAGTTTTCTCGCTGGGCTATAAGCAAGTGTGAGAGTGTGACGGGCGATTACTCGCACCACTCGCAAATGACCACTGGTGGTCTCTCGGCGTGAGTTCTGACCGCCAAGCGAGCATCGCTGAGCAAGTATCGCTGAGCGAGTATTATCTTTGATAGCTCTTGTCTCTCAGCGACAAACTATTGGAGCGAGTCCTCGCCGGCAGTGTAAACAGTCAACGATGAACTATTAAGATTTGCATCTCTTTTGTTTACACTGAATGTATATCTATTGTACGTTTCTTGAGCGAGAAAATAGCCGATAGTCAGTCGCTTCCTCGCCGGCGGTGGGACAACTGCCTTAAGCTGCGAGAAGTTGCACTGTGATTAAGCAAAATATTCGCTGCTTTGGCTAATTTCTGGTTTCCAACGCAAAAATTAACTAATTAGGTAGCTGTTAAACTTCATATTGAATTGCCAAACTTAAGTGGCAGTGGGAAGGGCACATGCTCGCAGAACGGATGGCCGATGGGGCCGAAAGGTTCTAGAGTGGCGACCGCATACTGGAACACGTAGCGTGGGTAAATCTCCCACAAAGGACCGATGACCTGGTGAAGGTCGCGGGAATCCGCTGGATGCGAGAAGCGCAAGACCGGTTGATGTGGCGATGCTTGGGGGAGGCCTATGTCCAGCAATGGACTCCTTTCGGCTGAATAATGATGATGTCAAAAAATATTTCATCTTGATAAATGTGTACAAACTCTCTAAAGTTTCTGTGTTGAAACGCAAGGTAAGAACAATACAAAAATGGGTCGCCTAAAGTATGGCAACACAAATCAGTCTTGACATATCTGCCACATTTTAATAATCTGTGATTATATAAATTCAAATTTGGAAGGCGGCTCGGAATGGCGACTTGGCGCGGTATAAGTTAATTGGGCTCTTTATATGGGAACGATTGTTTTCAGTTTGTTTTAGTTGATGTAATTTATTTTTCTCTTATTGTTTTGTTCTTATTACCTAAAATTTTCAGGGTTGAGCAGAGTTCAGTGGTATACAAAACAATTTCTGGTAAATTCGAAGGTATTTTTTTCAAATATTGCAAGTTTTTGATCTGTCACTGTCAGTGTCCCGTGTTCATGGGCCGTGTACCATCACATCAGCCTGTAAACGTATGGACATGATGAAAATAACGTCATAATACAAAAAAAATAAGAAAACTAAATTATCAGATTTTGTTACCAGCAAGGGACTAATAAAATAATATAATAATAGTTTATTTGCAGAACAAGTTAAAGTAGTTACAGTGATTGAAGCCTCCTTTTAAGCAAGTAATGCCTGTATTTAGGAGACTCCGCTCTTCCATAACAAAACGTATATTTATAATGCAGTGATGAAAATAGTAATCTAGGTGCTAGGTAAAAAGTAAATTTACAAGATTTCTATGCGAATTAGGTGAGTGGATGTGTGTGTGTGTGTGTGTGTGTGGGTGTGTGTATAGCTGGATATGTAGAAGTGAATGTGAGTATGTGTGGCTAGCCCTTGTGGCCCTATTTATTTACAAGAGTTCTATCGCTATTGTGTTAAAAAAACTCATTAGAATCTTTACAAGTAGCTCATAGGGTTTCTGCTCGAGGTTTTTCGAGTCGAGAAATCTCGAGAAATCAGACCAACTTCGAGACGAGAAAAAAATTCTCGCGAACTCGAGAAGTCGAGAAATCAAAGATTTTCTTTTATTACTGTAAATTGGCTTAAAAGTTATGTAAATTTTTCATTCTGGCTTCTGATCGTTCTCCTTACGAGACGCGAAGGCGCGGAGAAGCGAGGCAAGCGAAACAGACACTCACGCGCAGCGCTCGGCGTCGCCTTCCCGTCTGCCGTATTCAGTCCACTCAACGAAATTGCATCAACTTTAACTGCAAAACATGGTTTGTCTATCCATCACTAGAAGTAATTAAAAGCCTGGTTGATTTAATTTTAAATATTGTACCTTTACAATAAACAGCGTGATAACGGATTCGTGTAATTCCTTCAAACCACATGATCTATTAATGGTATACATAGATTAACCCCGCACGGGATTTAGATTGATTAAAAATAAAAATAAACTTTTTTTTTCCCAAATATTTTTATATGTGATAGAAAATTTCGATGCCATGCACAAATAAATGAAGGCACGGGGACACAGCTGACGGGCACGACCAGCGCGATGTCGCTCCACGCAGTCAGTTAACTTGGGACGCTAAAAGTACTCAGATACTGAATACCATGGTTCGTTTTTTGAAAACTTTTTTTTCTTTATTCTGAAAAAAACTTATGCAGGGTCAATCAGTGTCACCAGTAGATAAAACGCGGTTTGAAGGAATTATACGAAATTGTTTACAGCCCGTAGAAACATGTTATATTACTTACTTTAAATTGTGATTTAATCATGTTTATAGTTGACAAAGCTGTTTTTTTAAGGTTTTAGAAAAATCTAGAACTACTCGAGAAACTCTAGAAATCAGGCACGAGATATCACAAAACTCAAGAAAAAAAAAAAACGTCGGGAAATCAGAAACCTAGCTCATAACATTTTTATAACTTTTGTGTTGCTTATTACCTAAATAAAATAATTAGTGAATCATAAACAGTAATCTTTCTTTTTCAAATAACAGTAGGAAAGCGAAGTCCTGAATTCATTGTCTATTTCTAAAGGGAACGATTTCTATTTGTTTTCGTTCGTATTTTTTGTCTGTAATTTTCCGGTCTGTGGTGTTTGTCCTACCTTGAACCGTGGATGTCATAGCAATGGGCTAATTGCGTAAGAAACATCGATTTGAGCTCTTTCTACGATTTGTATTATGGTTTCGAATAAACCTGATACACAAGATGTAACATAAATAAGTGAACAACCTCTTAAGAGTTCATTGTACTTATCATTTTGAACAACTCTTACTATGGGAAAAAATCTGAAATCGCGAAAAAAAAAATCAGCTGTTCCCAACATTTTGACGAGTTATGCGAACATTAATGTAGGGAACAGCTGTTTTTTGAGATTGGGATTTTTGGTTGGAGGTGTCAATAAGACCTTTAATCTAAAAAGATTCGAGATCCCTGCCTTATATTATTTGACTTAACATGATTGTCAAGAGTATGGACAGCAGAATCTTATGTATCATCATTACATCACGCCTGTATTTACCGAAGACTTGGGTAGTGGTGTATCCCCATTTCGCCATAATGTTTAAGTCCCATGTAATTTGGGACTAGCCTATTGCTATCAACCGGACACAAATCTTCCGGGTTGCTACTGAGAAATTCTACACGGAATAACACAATAACACTTTGCCCGTCCTGGGGGCGGGGGGGGGGGGGGATTCAAGCCAGGTCCTTACGCACGCGACCACTAGATCAACGAGGCAGGCTCTTAGTCTTACGTGTCAATAATAAGATAACGCGCCTATCATAATTATGGCAATATTTCTTAACGACCGTTTATGTTGACATGATAATGATTGACTTTAAAACATTGACGGATTTCTTTACTTTTAAGGACCTGTCCACTACACTGTACCAATCTCCGGTGACCTCCGGTTTTTCACCGGAGATTGACAATCACCGGTGAATTCAATCGGTTGTTAAAATCTCGCTCCGGTGCAAACCTCTAGTCCTTTCTGGTGCTTTCATTAGCGTCACTCGAACGAAGGTTGTTGCTGAAAATCAGCGCTGTTGACGTTAGGCTCGTCCGAAGTCACAGCATAATGCTGAGCAAGGACCTAAATTTTTGCGCACCATGCGACGCACAAATTCAACATTAAGAAATTCAATGTTTAAATGTTTTTAGTGTTAGTTTTTAGATTTAGACGCCTAGGTAACCCGTAGACCATAGTGACCATACTACTTACGACTATATTTATAATTTTTAGCAATAGTGAGTGTTCTTAACAATTGTCCATGGTATATGTGTCATAGATTGTCGTTGTTTTTTATTTTTTTATTTTCTTGTGTCCGGGTTACCAGGTTATTACTTGTTTTTGTTAGATTTAATTTTATAGTATTAAGTTTTTAGTTCGTAATTTTGTACTTCTAATTTTAAGCGTGTGCGTCCATTTGGGGCGAAAAAATAAAAATACTTTTTCTTTCTTTCTTCTTTCTTTCTACCGTACTAGGACCGTAACCGTACCGACACAGGCAAAAAATATTTTTGTATGGATTAGTATATAACACAATGCTCACTAGACCGTTCCGTCAACGGCCGACACCGTAGCGAGTCATTCACGGACCGGCAAAATTTCTTCACGAGAATATTTTGCAGGTGACGGAACGCTCCGTGTCAGACGCAACGAGTATGCACCGCGTATGATCCGCGTTGTAATCCCTGCCGATACAAAATATTAATTATTTGTTAGCCTTTGAAAGAAAGCACGTGCGCAAAAAAATGTAGGACGAAAATCTAATACCTAAATTGTGTTCGTAAATACGAATATTTCTACAATAAAAGAAAATATACAACATCCGATAGAACGGGCTCTGAACGGGGATGGTACGGTCATCATAGTTGTATACGCGTATAGAACGCGGTTGATACCCGTATACAGGGTGTATACGAATTCGTGTAATTCCTTCAAACCGCGTGATCTACTGGTGACACAGATTAACCCTAAATCGATTTTTGAAGATGAACTAAAAAGAAATTTCAAAAAATTATCTTAGTTTTCTATTTCTGAGTAATTTTAGAGCCCCGAGTTAACTTACTGTAAAGAGCGATATTGCGCTACTCGTGCTTGCTAGCTGTGTCGCCGTGCTTTCACAATTTATGAATGGCAAAGAAATGACGACGAAAAAAAATGGTGAGTTAGAAAAGGTGGTTTAGATACGATCACTTACCGCATTCGCAATAAATAAAAGACATTAATTTTTAATCAGGCTAAATTCCGTGCTGGGTCAATCTACACTAGTAGTGGATCATGTGATATACAAGAATTCGTTTAAACCCTGTAGAACGCGGTTGGTACGTTGCAGAGGCTATAGTAGTTTGCGGTGCGTTGCAAAGGCTATAGTAGTTTGCGGTGCGTTGCAGAGGCTATAGTAGTTTGCGGTGCGTTGCAGAGGCTGTAGTAGTTTGCGGTGCGTTGCAGAGGCTATAGTAGTTTGCGGTGCGTTGCAGAGGCTGTAGTAGTTTGCGGTGCGTTGCAGAGGCTATAGTAGTTTGCGGTGCGTTGCAGAGGCTGTAGTAGTTTGCGGTGCGTTGCAGAGGCTGTAGTAGTTTGCGGTGCGTTGCAGAGGCTGTAGTAGTTTGCGGTGCGTTGCAGAGGCTGTAGCAGTTTGCGGTGCGTTGCGGAGGCTGTAGTAGTTTGCGGTGCGCTGCAGAGGCTATAGTAGTTTGCGGTGCGTTACAGAGGCTATAGTAGTTGGCGGTGCGTTGCAGAGGCTGTAGTAGTTTGCGGTGCGTTGCAGAGGCTGTAGTAGTTTGCGGTGCGTTGCAGAGGCTGTAGTAGTTTGCGGTGCGTTGCAGAGACTGTAGTAGTTTGCGGTGCGTTGCAGAGGCTGTAGTAGTTTGCGGTGCGCTGCAGAGGCTATAGTAGTTTGCAGTGCGTTGCAGAGGCTGTAGTAGTTTGCGGTGCGTTGCAGAGGCTGTAGTAGTTTGTGGTGCGTTGCAGAGGCTGTAGTAGTTTGCAGTGCATTGCAGAGGCTGTAGTAGTTTGCGGTGCGTTGCAGAGGCTGTAGTAGTTTGCGGTGCGCTGCAGAGGCTATAGTAGTTTGCGGTGCGTTGCAGAGGCTGTAGTAGTTTGCGGTGCGTTGCAGAGGCTATAGTAGTTGGCGGTGCGTTGCAGAGGCTGTAGTAGTTTGCGGTGCGTTGCAGAGGCTGTAGTAGTTTGCGGTGCGTTGCAGAGGCTGTAGTAGTTTGCGGTGCGTTGCAGAGACTGTAGTAGTTTGCGGTGCGTTGCAGAGGCTGTAGTAGTTTGCGGTGCGCTGCAGAGGCTATAGTAGTTTGCGGTGCGTTACAGAGGCTGTAGTAGTTTGCGGTGCGTTGCAGAGGCTATAGTAGTTTGCGGTGCGTTTTTGCCGTACCTGACACGTTCCTATTACGTTCCTAGTATGATACGTTGTAATAAGCAGCCTCCTTTAACCTTCAAATGCCACAAAGACCTAAACAGAACAGAACAAAATACTTATTATGCAACGTACAAGACTCCCCGAGGAAATAAATTCTACGGAGTCCTCGAAACGTTAGAAAATGTTGAAGAACTAAAATAAATGGCATTAAATTAGTTTCATTTCAGCTGTTATGCAACCGTGGTCCATAAATGCAATGTAGTGGTGTTACTTGGAGTGACGTGATGCATTTAAGTTAGATCCAAGTAGCTATGGAGCGAGATTGGAGATATTTTAACAACCTATATTTACTCAGGCTAGTTTTGCTGTCTTCTGGGCACGTAACCAGTTGGTGGCGATGCGAAGGAATATTTTGATGCCTTTTTTTAGGCCGGCCATACACGGGCAGCTTGAAGTGGTCGGGATTGACTGCTTTAAGCTGCAACTGAATAGTAAACTACAGCCTTCTACTAACCCAAGGAGCACTTAGGCGTTACCGACATCAAATATGCAGCACTTATAGAACTTAGAGTTCTTTTGGAGACGTACAAGGGTGTCAAGAAAAGATTCTATATTTATAAGGTTGATTTACCAGTTATTATACAGCTCAAGCTGTACTAAATCTTTATAAAAGAATCCGCGTAAACTAAAGGTGTTAAAACGGAATATTAAAACTCTACTTTAAAACTTTAAGAATTTTTGACACTTTAAGCTAATGTTTATTATTCAAGCTGCACAGAGGCTGTATTTTGCATGTGATCACTTACTTACTACAGCTTTATGTGTTAATATGGTATCACTCTATACTTGATTCTGTATAATGGTATATGCAAACTCCTTTATAAAACTTATTTTTATTGCGTAATTATACACCTTTGTAAGTGTTAGAGTTTTATGACTTCTGACAAATATGATGTTAAAACACTATAATAATAAATTAATTCTATAGTACAGCTTTAGTCTGTTTTATTGTCAGTTGTCTATCTTTGCAATAGTAAATAAACGTGTAATTCTGGATAAAAATATGTGGAAAAAAGGAAAAAGGTCCGGTGGAGTCAAAAGGAAGATTAAAAGAGAATATAAAAATATAACAAATTACCAACCAAATGAAACTAGCGATACTGAGTCGTCATTTATAGAGAATGAAAAGAATGAAGTCATGAATCGAGCAATCTACAGTCAAGCGCCACTTCAGTCGACGTCTTACGAAGGTTCCGCAGCAAAAACGTCAAACATTGATATTGAAAGTGAAAATTTAATAAAACCTTGGGAAACTGATAATGACATATTTTCATGCAGCAGTACAAGTAAAGAAGACGAATTTTTAGAAAATTTACTGTTCCGTCGTAAAATTAAGGAATGGGCTATAGAAAGAAATATGTATATCTCAAAAAGCTCTTGATTACTTCTGTCTGATTATCAAATTCGGTGTCGCTATTTTGTAGCATGAGATCTAGTTCTCGTGTTGCTTCGTCGTATGATGATAATAATTGTCTTTTGACACAGCAATGTGAAGAAGACCAATTATCTACAGGCTGCGAATATTCGTCCTTGACCAATTTATTGATATGTAATCGCTTTTTTGACCATCTTAAAATACCATTAGACTCCCAAAAACTAGGTATAATGCACAGTCGTTTTAGGCCTTTTTCTATTGTTTCAATTATTTTGAACGGCATATTTTCCTGAAAAATATTGAAAAACATATGAAAAAAAAATAGGCACACAACACCACACACTAAAAACACTACTGCACATAGTTCTTAGTAAAATATTTTTTTAAAACGAACTACCGTTTTCTAATGCTTTGTTTTGTTTTTGACCTACCTACGAGTTTTACGACGTGGCAAACAAAGGATCGAAAAGAACAAATAAATGCGTGCACGCTGTCCAGGCACTATCTATAAACTAATCGCGTTGCTTGTAATGTGACGCTGCTGTCTCGCTCTGTGTGTGTGTTCTATGGACGATGTTACCTACACGGTTGTTTGTTTACAAGTAATGTGTCTATCAGTAGGTGCGTCGTCTGTTGATTCTATCAAACTGCTTCAATTTACGTTCGGCATATTACACACTTAAAAAACACGTTGTGTAAGCCGCGAGCGATCTAAACGGCGAAATCTAACAATGGCTAGCGATATATTATACATGGTTTTTCATTTTGAATACGTATCCCTAATGATCTGTACAATTTATGTTTTGAAAACTGATATACAGCCTAAATATTAAAAATATTCTAATATAATGCCTATTTAAAGGCAATAGCTGTACAATGGAATCTAAAAACTGCGTAGTAAAGCTACAGGACCTATAATACCCTCCAGATATACTTAAGGCTGTTTAATATTTATCGCCATTTTTGAATAAACAAAAACAAAACATAATACAAATCAAACAATATTTGACAGTAGCTACATCTGCTATCGTAATTTTACAACTAAAATAATGAGTGTGCTCTAATATTATGCAGTATTTTCAAGCATATTATATTATTCTAACCTCAAAACCATAAACTTAATTACCCGTTTTAGTTATATTTTTTACTTAATCTTGATTATATTGCGGGCGCGTGAATATTTTGACGCAAAACTATATACAATTTCACAACAAAATTAAATCGGCACGTCGAATCTACAAATTATCTCACAGAAAGTCCAAGATCATTACTTGATTTATAATTTTTCATGAAATATTAATCGATCGCCATTTATGTATCTAAAATAGAAATATTTGACAAGTTTCACAAATTTTCCCTTTGTGATTCTCTTAAAAAACCGATTAAGAACCGTTATCTTTTAAAGACATTTATAAGAAGATAACCATATTCCTGTGGTTTCCTTTTACGCCATACTACAGCTCCACTGCAGCTATTTTACAGCCTATTTTTTACTTCTACAGCTACTGTACAGCCATAATAACGCATTAGGCTGTATAAGAATGGGCCCAATTTTTACTTATAAGGGCTGTATAAGCGCTGATACAGCCCTTGTACAGCCTCACTATACAGCCTGTGGTATAAAAATTAACTAAAATACAGCTTTTATACAGCTTGTGGTGCTCCTTGGGAACTTGGTGACTCCCTGCGGGCACTATTTTACATTTTACTTTTAACAAATGTGATTTTTATAAATCCTTCTACATGAGTTACACCTTAGAGCAACGCAGTCGACATAGTCGGGAGTACACACGGAACATTTCCCGTCTGTCAACTCGCTTAAGCCCCATTTGACAGTTCGTGTCAAATGGGGCTTAATTTTGTTTTATTTTTAGTGTGTGATTGATTATCGTAGCTACAGTGTAAAATGCATTATGTGAGAGACCCGCAAAAAATTACAGAATTTTTTGTATTGAAAACGAACGCTATGGCCACTCCCGACTATGTCAAGCGCGTTGCTCATGCCTTGTCAAACATAACTGCGAACCGAACCGAAAACGTGGCGAATGTGAACCGAAGTGGAGACATCAAACTAGGTGCAGCGAATCGAACTCTTGTAGAAAGCGAAGTGTCGGTCGGTTCTCAGTTATGTTTGACACTGGCTTGGCGTGAACCAAAGAACTCGTTCCAGTTTATAAATAAATATAGCCGTCGCGCGTCGCTCTCGCTTCGTCTCGCATTCGCTCTCGGTTTTAAGTCGTGCATACAAAGCCAGCTGATACAACTACGTCGCTCACGCCTCGCTTAGCGCGCTCGCCTTTTGTTTGTCATGGCGTCAAACGCCTTCGGTATCGGCACGTATCGGTTCGCTTTCGCTTTTCTATGTGACTAGATTCAAACGATGCCATACATAACAAAATAAAAACACTTCGTCGCGCTATCGGTTCGCTGTCTATTTGACACCAGCTTTTGAGTAAAGGAAAAGGAAGGAAGTTATCAACAAAGAACATGAAGGTTGGTAAAGCATTATCCATGTATTGGAGTAATATTCGAAGTATTCAAATATCATATCGAGTTACAAATATTTGCATGGCAACACATCCGAATCGATAGTTAACTCGTAAGCAATACGACGCGTGAATTTTCAAATCAGTAAATCAGTATGAATATATCGAATTTAACTTGAAAGCGGAGTATGAAGCGAAATCAAATGGAGGCAATAATTTGATTGTTGGATGTTTGCGAACGCGGATGATAATGCGATTGGCTGGCCACATCATTTACAAATTGTGCACATATTTGTATGGAAAATCATGATGTGTTAAGCAGATCTGTAAAATAAAGTAAAGTAAAACAGAAAAACATTTATTTCTTCTAAAATTAACCAATACAATGGCTTTCCGTTGGTCCACACTAGGCTAGGACTGTATTTTGGGCATCTTTATCATTATCCTAATCCTAACTAATATTATAAATGCGAAAGTAAGTTTGTTTGTTTGTTACCTTTTCACGCCTAAACCCCTGAATCGATCATCCTGAAATTTTGCATATACGTTGTCAGCTGTACAGAGACGGACATAAGGTACCTTTCATCCCTAAAAAAAGTACTGTTCCCGAGGAAAACAACAATAACGTTTATAGCTGGCGCCACGTGTCTTTCGAATCGTGATTGAATTATCTAATATATAAAATTCTCGTGTCACAGTTTTCGTTGCCATACTCCTCCGAAACGGCTTGACCGATTTTGATGAAATTTTTTGTGCTTATCCGGTATCTATGAGAATCGGCCAACATCTATTTTTCATCCCCCTAAATGTTAGGGGTAGTCCACCCCTAAAATTTTTTTTTATTTTTTAGACAAAATTTTTAATTTCTAATTATTTATATGGCAAAACAACGTTTGCCGGGTCAGCTAGTATTATTATAGAAACTTAAATAGTGTGTTAAGACTTTTTTTTTAAATCTAAATTAACGCGAGCGAAGCCGTGTGCAAAAGCTAGTTATTAATATTCCTTTGTTTGTTAATTAATTCGTAAAGTAGACAATTTCCTATTCATGTGTATTTGTTTTATGTGTGTTCGTGTGTATGTTTTCAATGTGTGTATGGCTATTCTAAGCTAAACTATTTTAAAAGCTACTATTAGCTTAGCTATGCTTATGACGACACGTTTGGTGTAGTAGCTAAGCGATTGGCTTCTGCGCTACGGGTCGTGGGTTCTATTCCCGCACGGAACAAATATTTGTATGGTCTACAGATAGTTGTTCCGGGTCTGGGTGTCTGTGCACGTGAAAATTTGTGTCTGTAAACGCACCCACGATACAAGAGAAATCTTAGTGTGGGGCAACGTTTATTTGAAAAAAAAGAAAAAGAAAAGCTGTTTTTAAACGTAGGCTCATCCTAAGACAGTTTTCATTTGGTTTGGTTACCATAATCAACCCGTTGTCCTTAACATAGTCCAACCTGTTCGCATAGTCCCACTGCTGGGCCTCTTGTCAGTATGGTGATCTTAGTCTTCCACGCTAGCTTGGTGCGGGTTGGCGAAGTACACACACCATCGAGAACTTCTAGGAGCCCTCTCAGGTGTGTAGGGTTCCTGACGATGTCTTCCTTCACCGTTTACGCAATTTATAATCAAATAGATTTAAAAAATTAATTGCGAGAATGTTTTATTTTTACTAGTAGTTAAGCGTGATGTTATTCATCTGATAACATACTATACATTTTCTAAATAGCGTTTGCCTGTGAATAGTAAATTGTTACGCATGCTCTACACATTGGCGGCGCGCATCCACTGTTCCAAATTTTAAACGAGAAATTCGAAAGAGGAATGATTACTGGAATTGATTCTCATTCCAAAAATGTATCTAACAGGCTGCTCGTAAATCGACAAAAGTTTTGATATTAACTTTTGTCGATTTACGAGCTGCCTTGCTTTGATATTTGCCCGACAAAAGAGAGTAAAAAAAACCTACCTATAGGTACTCAAACTTTTTGACGACACGATTAGCGCAATGGCTGAGTGCTTGGCTGCTGCGTAACGTGTCGCTTGTTCGATCCCCATACGGGACAAGTATTTTGTATGGCCTACAGATAATTGTTCCGGGTCTAGGTGTCTGTGCATGTGAATATTTGTGTCTGTAAACGTACCCTAACACATGGGTGTTAGGGTAGCTTTCGAGGTTACGACTTGGAATATGGATTCCAAGTCGTAACCTCGAAAGCTCCTCGACTCACAACTCACTCGAGGAGACCTTAAGGCGTTCCTCGAAACTCCCTCAAAATCGGTATGCATAGACGTCAAACTAAGGAAATTATGAGGTTCCTCCAGTGAGTGTGAGTCGAGGTGAAACGTCACGAATGACGTCATTGTTTGGACATATAGATTGTTTTTTCTATTGGTTTGACTTATTTTGAGAGCAGTCTGTGAGCGCGTTATCTGTGGTTTTCAACTTGAGTATCAAATGAGAGTAGAACATAACTAAACAAAACTAATAATTTATCATATTTTATCCACTTGAACCAAAAACCACGTCCTGCCTGCCTGGGCAAAGAATATGGTGATACTTGAGAAGTGGAGTGCTTGGGAACAGTACTGTGTTGTTCATTGTATAGTGTTTACTTGCTCGAAATGGCTGGAACTGGAAGACTATAATGAATGTGAAAAGATTTATCATCATGAGTTGATCAAAAAATATAAACTTAACTCAGTGACAACGACTATGGGAACCCCAGCAGCTAAAAAGGTTGCATGGGCTGGCCTAACAGGGGAATACAATACCATCGAAACAAATTCAAAAGTACGTACCTAGCTACCTATAAGTGCATTAAAAGAATTTCTTTTTTTAAACTTTATTTATACTATAATTCTGTAAACTTTATTCATACAATATAACATTCTTTTCACAGATAACTGAAGCTTAACTTAAAAAATGTTGGGACAACTTGAAAACCCGGCGCAAAAGTATATTGGCTCAAGAGATAAGAGAGGATGAATACAGGGGGTGGATCTTATAACCACTGTCTTGTCTTTCTGAGTCCCGTCTGACTGATTATGGTGTAGCTCCATCACAAGGTAAATATATTTTTCAAGTTATAAATAATCATCAGAATCTTGACAGATTCAACAAATCGCAAGATGTCAAAACATTCATAAATGTTTTAATGAAATGTTAATGTTCAGTATAGATACTTAATTTAGATTTTATTTGTTCATTACAGGATCTAGAAATAGACGGACTCAAGTGATCCAAGAGGAATTCTCTCTGTCTAAAATCTTATGACAGATTCCAAAAAAGAGAAGAGGAGCTACATAAACTTAAAATAGCTGAAAGGGAGGCCGGGGAGGAACTTCTCCACTGCAACAGAGCTTAGAGAGAAGAGACTGAATTACGTTTATGGCAATATTTAGAAATAAAAACATTTATTAACATGCCCTTCATAAACTTGTATGTGTGAATATTATTTAACAAACTTATCTATAGATGAAAATACAATATAAATAAAGCTACTTAAATTACACTTATCTACCAAACTTTACCAGTCTTTATATTAAGTATTTCCCTTTTCCTTTCGGTGACCTGTAATACAGGTTTTTATAAAACCTATCTCAGGCACCAGTCTCTCACAAAGTTAGCTCCTTGTTCGTGCACAACTGTTAAGCTAGCATTAAGTACATAACTTTGTAGAGAAAATAAACGTTCATATTATTATTTCCAAACGCTTCACATACCTATAAATGAATTTCACAACCATTTGTTTGCTTTATTCACAAATATTTATTTAAAAATAAAACTAAGTCGGTACCCATAAGGCTTCATTTATACCACCTATATCTATAGATTTATTTAAAAAAAAACCTTCATATCATATAGTAAAACAAAATTTACAAATTAATTTTCACCGTAAAACTCTATTGGCATCTCGTAAATAGCGTCGCGACATATAATCGCATGGATTATCATACGAATATTCAATAAAATCTTTAAAAGACATTGTTGAAAATCGGATAAAATACGCGTTGTTTTGGTTAAAAGTTCCTTATTATCTTCCTCAAGTCGCCTCAAGGTAGATCCCGACGTACCTTATATTTGACAGTTGGTTCCTCAACTCAACCTCACCTCGAGTGAGGAAACTGTTTAAGGTGAGGAGTAAAATTGCAACTATGAATATCAAATCACCTCAGTGAGGTTAAGTCGAGTCGAGGAAATCATGAGGTTTTGACTTAGAATATGGGTGTCAGTATGCCTAGTATGAAGCAATTTTTTTTTAAAGAAAATGGTCTCTTTTTACGTTTTTCACGTCATTTTTTAAGAAAAAAAAGGATGAAGAACTTTTAATTCGATGAAGTGAATTGAAATTTTCGTATGTTAAAGTTAGAACGTCAAATCATTCTATTGTAAACTTTTCTTACCTCTACAGGAGGAAAAATTTTGAGAGTTTAAAATTAATTTGCGCGCCAACCGAAGGGGGCCTACCGCAACGCGAACCTCGTTAAGGAAACTTGTAGAGGCAGCATTAAACTTACTAGAACAAATTTCCATATTCGCATCGCTCGCTCAGCCGTAACGCGTGTTTAATTATCTGTGGCTCCAGCACAGATTATAAAGCAAATAGTTAAGCCAGTGAAAATATGCGATTCGTTATCTGTGGTTGTTCATCATTCAGATGACAGCGCGGGAGTATAATGAATAAGATTTAAATTGACTTTTTCACTTTTAATAAATTGATCGATTATGCATATCCCTGCTGGTCTGTCGCGCGGCTGAAAGTACAGGGTGCAAAATGAATTCGTGTAATTCTTTAAAATCTCATGATCTATTGCTAGTGTATGTAAAAGACACAAACACATAATCGTTTAGGGGTGTTTCTATCCGTACAGTTATAGCTAATGTCAGTATGTCAGGATTGCGAGCAAGGTAAATATAGTAAATAAAACCAACATAGACTCTCCACCACTGAGAGTACTTGTATTTGGGTTAGTATTAGTAACATGAACTAGATCACAATATAATACTTTACATAATTATTAACAGATCATAAAATAAGGACGAGTTAGTCAGATATAAAAGGTCAGACTTCTTCAGCTGTTCAGCACAGAATGCTCTCGCTTCATCGAATGACTGCCACCTACATAACATCGCGTGCTTTGATCCATATGGACGACTACCTTCCTTTGTCAACATTGCCCAGCGCTACCCGCTACTGATAACATGTAGATTAAATCCCAAGGAACATAGCTTGTTTAAAAAAAAACGGTCATCGTATCCAAAGCAACTAATAGATACAATATAAAAATAATGCAAAATATAAATTATTTCGATGCATAAATTAATGAAAGCACGGCGACATAGCTGCCGGGCACGACTAGCGCGATCTCGTTCCGCGCAGTCGGTTCACTCGAGCACAGAACACTATGTTTTCTTTTAGATTTTTTTTTTGGTTTGGTCTGATATCTTCCCTTGCAGGGTCAATCTGTGTCACCAGATTACGCGGTTTGAAGGAATTACATGAATTTGGATACACCTGTAGTTCAGCTCATTCTGCAGATGTAGGTAGGTAGACCATAGGTCTTTGGAGGAGTACTGTGGGGCTTTGTTTGGCATATCCAGTGCCTTATCGAGGGAGGAAGGTTAACGCCCGAAAAAAAAAGATTTTAGTAAAGAATACATCCTAACTAATATCACAGTGTACCTACTTACTACATACAGTGGGTCAACTCCAATACATTTGACAGGTCCGATGAAATGTCAAAATTATGTAGGGATGTGGGCGGAGGTTATATGTCCCGAGTATGCAGTATGGCTACTTGGGACATAACCTCCGCTCCTTTACCCCGCAACCGCCCGCACGATTGCTCTGTGACAATGTTCTACGTTGACCGACTGTAAGGAGTAAGATATAGGTAGACTGTGCTAATATTATCAATGCGAAAGTAAGTTTGTTTGTCTGTTACCTTTTCACGCCTAAACCACTGAACCGATCATCTTGAAATTTTGCATAATGTTGTCAGGTGTACAGAAACGGATGTCCGTTTCTGTACACCTGGGTACCTTTCATCCCGAAAAAAAGTACGGTTTCCGAGAAAAACAACAATAACGTTCATAGATGGTGCCACGTGGCTTTCGAATCACGATTGAATTATTATACAAGGTTAGTCAGAAAGGGGGTACTAATACGAAAGGGTGTTATAGTACCCATAATAATGAATAACTTTTGTTCTACAACTTTTCCCAAAAGTCAATAGTTTAAGAGAAACAGCTGTTCAAAGATCTCAAAAAAAAATGCTAAAATCTATCTATCCTCAGTTATAATCAGCTGTGTGTGCATTTTAAGTCCCAAATGTGATCATGAATTAGAAGCAACCTTTTCTGAATTTGTAAATAAAGTAGGAATGAAGACTTTTTATAATTCATTTTTCGCGGAAATAAAAATTACCGAATTTTGAAATTCTAACACTTGCTTTAAGACAGTCATCAGTGATACTTTATGTGGCCTGCGGATTAGTACCCCCTTTCCGAATAACCTTGTAGAAACTTTAGTGGTGTGTTAAGAGTTTTTTTGAGCTTAATTAACGCGAGCGAAGCCGCGAGCAAAAGCTAGTTAATAATACTTCTTATTGCACAGTTGTTTAAAAGGACAACCCTAGTTGGTTAGTATTTGGACTAAAGAATGCATCATGACATACAATGTCCTATACAGCTCACCGCCTAGCGTGGTTAACCGCTAATGTCCCAGCGCCGCAGATCAGTGGTGGCAGGCATCTAATGTTTACATCTTGTGTCTATATTCCGGATTTGATATTGCTGCCTATTGTCTGGTCGTATGAATCTGTCATGCTCATTTAAATGTCCTGCTGATGGTGGCGTTGTATATACGATTGTTGGGTTCCCTACAATATGGTTGAGCTGAGCGATGCGGATGTGCACGTCATGCTTGTGAACGGGTGCTGTCTGTCGGAACTGGTCAGCCCTTAACTGCTATGGCAATCCTAGAAGGCATATTTTTCTATTTGTTATTCTTATGTAAGTTTATTTGTTACATTAACCTGCATTATTCTCATTCTATTTCTCACACTACTGTAATGGAATTGTTTTATGAACTACTATTTTGAAATTGGTTATCATGGAGTTTCTTGCCAGCTCTTCTCCATAGAACCTACCTTTTGGAACCGTGCACCTAGTTTTGACGGTTTAAAAGTGCCTGAAATCTAATCTATTTGAATTAAAAAACTGACTTTTATTCCGGTTTTCATAAAACATACATAACTTAACACAATACCTTGACCACTGGGCAAGAGTCTCCACACAATGGGTGCCTGAAGGGGGACGGCACCGCCGCGGTCGGCCCAGAAAGAGGTGGCGAGATGACCTAGACACTTACCACGAGGGCTGATTTGAGGTAGCGTAGGAAAAGAGTACGTGGAAGGACTTGGGGGAGGACTTTGCCCAGCAGTGGGACAGTAAAGGTTAAAAAGAAAAAGAAATATCACATAAAATCACGCCTGTATTCCCCGAAGGGTTGGCAGAGCCCCACAAACTTGACGTGGCTTTGATTCCAGTTTTCAATCAGTTAGTAAAGAATTATCTAGCAGTCATTGCTATGTTCCGCATGCACGCTGTATGACGTAATCACTGTACAGTCATACAGGTGGTTGCGTCTGTCAATGCACAATGACATAATCCCTTATTAACATCACACACGGCTAAATATCAAGCTATTCAGTTCCAGTATAAACGGACCTTTCATTGTACAGAAAGTCTGTACCGTGCGAGATCAGCTCATACGGGATGTATAGCTTGATTTGTAGGCAGCTGTGTGTATAAGTCGCAATAATTTTGTCTGAGCACATAGCTTTACAGCAATTGGTACATGTTGGTTTGTATGTGTGGTGAAAAATGTAGCTTTGGCCCCTCGCCCACGGCGACTTTTTGTAGCGATGCAGTCGCGCGTTTAGCAAACGCGCGACAGCATCACTTCTAAACGCGTGTTAGTCGCATTTGCAACGCGCTACTGCATCGCGATTGTATCGATACAAACGCGCGACCGCGTCGCGCTACTAACGCGCTACTGCATCGCGATTGTATCGATACAAACGAAAGCAATTCACTAAACGTCGAATATGACATTTTATAACAACTTTTGAATTTAAGATCATAATTTTTGAGTTGTTTGAATGTTGTTACATGATGTCCACAAAGTAATCTCTGGGTATTAAATGGATGCATCCAATATTGACGCTGCTTCCGTTGCCTACGCTTCGGCTGCTTACGTAAAAGCAGCACCAAAGACAACGTGACTAATGTTGCCTCAACGAAGTCCATCTTGCAACTGTACTGATCCAAGGTATTTTTGTATCGTAACTGCATCGCGACCAAATCGCGTTTGCATCGCGACCGAATCGCGTTTGCATAGCGACCGAATCGCGTTTGCATCGCGACCGAATCGCGTTTGCATCGCGACTGAATCTGGTCCCGTGGGCGCGGGCACACAGCTAGCGACTGCTTCGCGTCTGTATCGATGCTACGCGCGAGAGCATCGCGACTGCATCGCTACAAAAAGTCGCCCGTGGGCGAGGGCCCTTTATCGGGTGTAAAAAGACCCTTAACGATAACAAAAACCACATAATCTACCCATCATTGGGATCATTTTTTTCTACTAGACCATACCTGGGAAATCATTGATTTTGGAGATATTGAAGGTCAAAGTATACCTACATATTTTTTTTTAGTTTTTTTCCAAAAACGTATTCCAACTCATAATACTAAACTTTCTTCCAAAAAAACATTATCAAAAATTTCAATTTTTCCTAACAAATGACGCATTTGAAGTTACAAAAACGCAATGAATATCAAACGCACACGACCGCCTTGGCTCAGCTGTATGGCCGCTGCACGCATGCAAACGCGCGGCATCGCCACAATCACACATTACGCGCTACAAAAAAAAACGTTTTTTTATGCCAAAAAATAAATGTCGTTTCCCAGCAATTATTTTTGGTCAATGTAATTTAGTTTGATGTACAGAGTGCGTAGATTTCGGCTATGTGATGGGTCTTTTTACTCCCTGTATGGTTGTGATACAATACACTTATACAAATGTGCCTTGAGGAGGCTTTACGTTACTAAGTTAAAAGAGATTTAAAGTTAAAAGAGATTTGATGCAAAAAAAAACGCTACACTGCTATACAGCATGTATTCACTTTACATCCGAAAACCATGAATTCTGCTCATTATGCTGGTAGTAGCTATTACTATGGAGTCCATAGTAATATAGGATACCTCAGAAATAACCAGTAAACTTTTCAAAACTTATTTATTAACTCTCTGAACTTATTAATCTCAAAACTTATTTATTAAAATTAATCACTGTACTATAATTCTAAACTAACTATAACCACTCGCTGCCAACTCCCATCGGAAAGTGCCCGATCTCAACCCTGTCACCACAACTGTCACCACCAGTGTGGCCAGTACAATTATTTAAATGTCCCGATTTTATTTTATCAGTATGGCCAGTATAAATATTTTAAACCATAGATCGAGTTGATTTTAAACCGCGTAATTTTAGTTATTTAAGGTAAAGGCACCTAATTCCGCGGTGTTTTCACCATAACTAGAAAGAACATTAAAAATTAAGTATTTAATATCCCTTTCTGTAGAATTGGCTATTTTTATCAGAAGTATTATATATCTTATTTTTGAAATATACTCACAGTTTGACAATAAAAGTTTATTAATAATGTCAAATTATTTAAAAATATGAAGAAGTCCGAAGCACCTAATTCCGATTTAAAAATCCTAATTCCGATGCATTTGGTTCCTAATTCCGAGTGTACAAAATACAAAGGAAAGGAGGTGGGGAGAATGATACATGATGCTCAAAAAATCAAGTCTATTTATTATCTTCTCTATCTATAGGTTTTGGATCAGTCTCAGACTCTGTCTTACATGATTATTAATATGGTACCACAATATGTAATTTACTTAGATAGGAATTCGGGAATATTGTCCTGTCGAGAAACTTTGTAAACACTACTGCCATTATGAATTGCTGTAATAGCATTTTGGAGATCCTATTCCGTGTACTGTTTTCTGGGCTTCATTCTCCTACAATAAAACAATTATAATAATAAAACAATTTTATTAAAAGTATAATTATAATATATAAGTATAACTGTATCTGAGTATATCGGAATATGACAGTTATTTTAAAGGGCAAATTTATATTCTTGCAGTTACTAAAACAATAGTAAAGTTTTGAACAAGCTGCGTAAGATAATGAACACTCTGTATTTAACGTGTGCCAATACCATGGAATTAGGTACTAATATAACCTTATTCCGACTTAAATACATCGGAATAGCGTTTTATAATACTAAATCAAGATTTCTAATTCCGAGTAATAAAAAGTTTTAGATTTTTTAATATTAAACAAATAAATTAATGTTCAATTGCGATATCTTTGAAAAAATATACGAAGCTCACTCAGGATTATATCAGAACACATTAATAACTTAATTTTCTGTACTTCGCTTTTCCATACAACGAATTAATAAAGTACCTAAACAGGCAATCTTTGACCTATTATAATTAGTAAATGCGACGCCATAGTGTACCTCGGAAATAGATTTTTATATCTATTGGTTATTTAAGTAATCAGAGCTAAAATATTAAGTTCGTAATCATAAATCTGCCTTCAAAATTTGAAAAAAACTCAACGTCTATTAAATTGCATTTCCGTGGTATACATCGGTATTTAGGAACCAACTAAAATATTTGGCACCTAATGCCGCGGTATTTTAAAAACTTATTTTCTCCTCAATTTATAAAGAAAATATTAAAATATTAACTGTTTTCAATAAAAAATATAACCCTTCCAATATTTCAACCTAAACAAAAACTCACACAGTATAAAATTATCATACAAAACACTATTTAGCAAATCGTATTAATCACGTGCATAAGGTCCGAAATGTATGAAGCGCGCGTTCGAGTCAGCTGCTAGCGTCAAACTTACTATTTATTTTAAAAAGTTAAAGCACCAAAGCACTCTTTTGCTCATATAAACATGAACAGATAAATTATTTATTGATTAATGTATCTTGCAAACAAAAAGAACTTGTAAATTGCTTGAAAACGCCGTTATTCTAAATACATCGGAATAAGGTGCCATTTTTAGAACCCCTCGGAATTGGGTGCCTTTACCTTAATAAAACTTTACAGTAATAGCTACTACCATAGTATGGACAAAGCCAGAATTCGTGAAAAAAAATCTGCTCTCCCATACATTTTGTTAAGCAACAATGATTATTAACTTTTTTTGGGTAAAGCAGATTTCTTTTCACGAATTCAGAGTTTGTCCTAGAGTAAAAGTTGTACAGAATGATGAGCAGTGATCGGAAAAAGGTGAGCTAATTTACCTAAACTTCAAAGAACAGAGACAAAAACTGGAGACTTCCTTACGACAGCATTTTTTTTCGGGAGAATTTTCTCGGAAATTTTGTTTCATTTGTTTTCAAAAAACAAAAGACATTCTCCTTTTTTGAAAACAATAAACAATCTCTTTTTTAAAAACAATAAAAAACGTGTCATCTGGTTTTGTGTCAATTTTGGAAAACAAAAACAGGAACCGAATTCAATTGTTTTCTTAATTAATAACATTAATAGTTAAATGTACTTTAATGATGTCCCGAAACCCGGAATAATTTTCCCGAAAAAAATGTTGTCGTAAGGAAGTCTCCACTTTTTGTCTTTGAAGTTTAGGTAAATTAGCTCACCTTTTTTCGATCACTGATGATGAGCCAGAGTACATGGTTTTCGGATGTAAAGTGATTAACCAGTCATACTGTATATGTACACAATAAACAATCATACTTCTGTACGATATTTACAGAAGATTTAGGCAGAGTCTTAAGAAGAAAAATACCCTTTTTCAGGTTGTACATCCCAATGTTAGATTGGCACTAACATGGCGGTTTTTAACACAAAGCTCTAAACAATATTCTAGATTCCAGTAACAATTCTAAAATTCAAAACGTCTTCGTCTCAACGGACTTGTTACAAGAACTTGTTAATTTTCACAAGTCCGTGTCACGGCGGGAAGTTGGAATTAAGAGAACTGGCTTGAATTTTGATCAAACGCTCCACAAAGATTAAAAGACATAGCCAATGGTTCATTTCATCTTCAAGTGGTTTAAAGATTGAATTTCCCTAAACGATATTGTATTCTCTGCAATGTAATATGACTGTCTCGTCGATTTAGCGGGCGCAATCGTGACTGTTGAGCGTGAGGTCCTGGGTTCGATCCCCAGGTCGGGCTAAGTGTTATTGGATTTTTCCGTGTGGAATTTCTCAGTAGTAGTCCGGAGTCTGGATTTGTGCAATAGGCTCGCCCCCTATTACATGGGACGTAAACATAACGGCGAAATGTGGGTGTACTATACACCTCTGCCCAACCCTTCGGGGAATACAGGCGTGAGTTTATGTAATATTGTATTCTCGATTTATAGGTCGGGCAAAGTGATATTGAGTTTCTCTGTAAGGAAACTTTAAGTAGCAGCCTAGCATTAGGAATTAGAGGCCGATAAACAAAACACAAGACGGCGTGATATATTAAAAAGAAAATGATACGTTAAAAAAAAACGGCCAAGTGCGAGTCGGACTCGCGCACGAAGGGTTCCGTATCATTATCTATAAAAACGGCAAAAAACACCTTTGTTGTATTGGAGCCCCCTTAAATATTTATTTCATTCTGTTTTTTAGTATTTGTTGTTACAGAGGCAACAGAAATACATCATCTGTGAAAATGTCTACTGTGTAACTATCACGGTTTATGAGATACAGCCTGATGACAGACGGACGGACAGCGGAGTCTTAGTCATAGGGTCCCGTTTTACCCTTTGGGTACGGAACCCTAAAAAATTACCAAATTATTTCAAAGAAAAGGTATAGAAAGAGCACAATTTTTAAAAATAAATAACATCGAAGACAAAAGGAAACTCATGCTTTTAAAATTTTTGAGGGGGCATTTTCCGTGACGCGTTACGTATGTGAAATTACTATGAAGTACATGAGGTATGACGTCATTGCGGGTGTCCGTGTTTTTGCCGAAGTATTTTATATCGAATTTCATTACGCCGACAACGATTCGCCGACGTAATCTTTGCCGAAGCAATTTTTACCCTAATTTGATTTCGCCGAATGATTATTAGCCACCATAATTATTTGGCCAAAGAATCATTCAGAAATTTTGTTTTAGTCGAATACTTTTTTTCGGCTATTGTTTAATTTGCCAAATAAGTATTCGCACAACATAATTTTCACACGGCGGAATGTAATGTTAATCCGATTCAGCGCAACCCGACTACACGTGGTTAGACTCTGTCCTACCCCTATTGTTATTTAAAAGCGTGGAGCCAGAAACTTCTGGCGGAGCAAACCCAGAAACACATGCTTGCTTACTTTCTTGCTTGCATGATGGGAAAATGAGCCATCTAACAAGTGTAAAGTGGCCAAAAATACAGTTGACTAATAAAACAGTGGCCAGCAGACTAGTCGGCGTAACAAAAAGTTACAAAACATAATTAGGGACTTTAATCATTCGGCGAAATGAAAAGTGGCGAAAAGTTTTCGACCAGATAAGAATCGGCTAATAATATTTCGATATTCCAACAGAGAACTCGTCATTGTACCGTAGTGCTGTCTCTGTCTAGTGAAAGGTTTTAAATCGCTTACAATTTAGGCATTTGTTTTTGTTTTTCAATGTTGCCTATGTGTTTGTGACGGTGGTAGTGGTGGCGACTAGCGAGGTGCGCCAGCACGCTGCACTTCGTCCTCTTTCCCATTGGCTGGAGACCCTTCAGGTCTCGCCAATAACTGCCCGGTTACGTAGGAAGGGTCCCCTAGGACAACCTACAGCAGACCAATAGAAAAAAAAAAACTTCGTCCTATCTCGCGCCTCAGCAGCCGCCCAGTTAGGTTACTGTCTACCTACACCTGAAGACCCTGACTCCTCGTATCGTATTGTCTAAGAACCACGCCCTGTAAACTAGTCTAACTTTGTTATAATTATTCAAACTTCAAAACTCATTTATTCAAAATAGACTAGAATTACTTAGTTCTTTTTGAACGTCAGAATTATATATGTTACCGGCCAAACCCGATTTCAGGACAAACTAGTTTTGCCTAGGCTAAACTAGTTCCTCCTATACGCGGTAGGAGTAACTAGTATAGCCTAGTCTAAACTAATTTGGCCCGAGCCCGATAGGATAAACTAGTTTAGGCTAGTCCAAACTAATTTGTCCTAAGCCCGATGGGATAGACCAGTTTAGGCTAGGCCAAACTAGTAGATCCTGATATAAATACGCACACTCTAGGATAAACTGGTATGGCCTAGTCTAAACATTATAGTATATCTAGAAATTAGCAGGGTGGTTAAGGGGAATCCCGACATGGATAGGTTAGGTTCGAAGGGGATGACGGGGGCTAGAGTGAGCGAGCGAAGCGAGCGAACGAAGCCCCCGTCCTCCCCTTCGTGTTAGGTTACTTTAAACCCTGCAGACAGAAATAGGAGCCCCGCGCAGCGGGGCTCCGTCGACTTAAGCTCCACCTAGTTTGAGCGACTTAAGCTCCACCAATGATGTTTCTGAAATCACCTTTGCCTTCGTCAAATGACATGTTTGCTCAATTACTTTCGACTCTGCAAATTTTTTTCGTTTAGACTAGGCCATACCAGTTTATCCTAGAGTGTACGTATTTATATCAGGATCAACTGGTTTGGCCTAGGCTAAACTGGTCTATCCTATCGCGCGTAGGACAAATTAGTTTGGACTAGCCTAAACTAGTTTATCCTATCGGGCTTGGGCCAAATTAGTTTAGACTAGGCTATACTAGTTACTCCTATCACGTATAGGAAGAACTAGTTTAGCCTAGGCAAAACTAGTTTATCCTGAAATCGGGTTTGGCCGGTAACATATACATCAAAGACAGCCCCAAAAAGCGCCCTCCCTTCACCGCTTCCTAGGCCCGTATTAATAAACGTTACTCAGCCCAAGAGATCGCACTTGATGACAATGTTGAGGTCTTGATCGTATTAATAAACATATAATCTACGTACTCAAGTTACGGCTTGGTTTTACGTCATCAGCTGAGTGATGGACTGATTAATAAACGAAACTCACCACTCAAGTATACAATAGACGTGGGTAATCGAGATGCTTAAATCTGAGTGTAGGCAGTCCGTGACTTGAGGTCGTGATTAGTTGCGCGAAACATGGTGTTTGAAAATATTTTGGGTGAAATCAATTATTACGGTTTTCGGGGGTGCTGATGCCGAAAATGAGATCAAAGTCAAAATCCAAGATGGCGACTGCGAGATTTTACAAAATATGCGTCATGGGTAATTTTTTCAGGGTTTTAGGGGGCGCTGATGTCGAAAATGAGATCAAAGTCAAAATCCAAGATGGCGACTGCGAGATTTTACGAAATATGCATCATGGGTGTCATGTCCGCGGTTTTAGGGGACGCTGATGTCGAAAATGAGATCAAAGTCAAAATTCAAGATGGCGGCTGCGAAATTTTACAAAATATGCATCATGGGTGTCATGTCCGTGGCTTTAGGGGGCGCTGATGTCGAAAATGAGATCAAAGTCAAAATCCAAGATGGCGGCTGCGAAATATTACAAAATATGCGTAATGGGTATCGTGTCCATGGTTTTCGGGGGTACTGATGCCGAAAATGAGGTCGAAGTCAAAATCCAAGAGGGCGGCGGCGAAATTTGACAAAATATTCGTCATGGGTGTCAACGGTGTAAGTAATTTTACAACCATGAAAACGACACCAATGACGCATATTTTGTAAAATCTCGCAGTCGCCATCTTGGATCTTGACTTTGATCTCATTTTTGGCATCAGCACCCCCAAAAATCATGGACACGATACCCATGACGCATATTTTGTAATATTTCGCAGCCGCCATCTTGGATTTTCACTTTGACCTTATTTTCGAAATCAGCACCCCCGAAAACCATGGAAAAGACACCCATGACGCAAATTTCGTAAAATCTCGCAGTCGCCATCTTGGATTTTGACTTTGATCTCATTTTCGACATCAGCGCCCCCTAAAACCTCGGAAAAATTACCCATGACGCATATTTTGTAAAATTTTGCAGTCGCCATCTTGGATTTTGATTTTGACCGCCCCCGCCCTCTGTAGGGGAAACGTGTGAGATAATCTATCTTTAAAGTTTTAACAAAATAAAAGTATTTCAATAAGTCTTACGACATAGGAAAAACGAAATGTGATGAATGTTTACTAAACTTCGGTCAATCCAAGCCATCAAGTACAGCGCCTTGAGGTGTGTTTATTAATTAGCAATGATCTTGAGATGCTGACATCGTAATAATGACGTATCAAATGATAACGTACTTGAGTATGTAGTTGAGGAACGTTTATTAATACGGGCCCTAGTGTTTTTGCTGTGAAGAAGAAACGGCGCAACAAACTCCCCAGCAACACATATCTGTCTGTCAAGTGAATAAATTAATTGAGTCTATACAAAGCAAAAGGTAATATTAATTACAATAGTGAAATATGCAAAATGCGGATTATAGAAAAAGTATAAGTAATACAATTCTGGTTGAATTGTAACAAAATTACCTAAAGTTATCTAAACAACATAGATAATTCAATATAATATAGGTACACATAATTGTATACACTCAATATATTTAATTCAATACAATCATATTACAATAATGTGAGAATAATGTAGGTAATTGTCAGAAGTACATGAATAATAATGAGAAAGTGCCTAACAACTGCCATAGTAAGTATGAGCCGACCAGTCCCGACAGACAGCACCCGTTCACGAGCATGACGAGTGCACCAGCGTCGCTTAACTCAACCATATTGTAGGGAACTTGACGACCCGATACACAACGCCACCGTCAGCAGGACATTTTAGTGAGCATGACAGACTCAAGCCACCAGGCAACGGGCAGATTTATGTAGGAGTAAGCACCTACAGTAAAACGTAGTTAACAATAATGGCTACATGATACTCACATTTTACATTTGATAATGCTTAAATACTAAATAGATCGTTGCCAGGGGCAATACTAAAAGTAAAACTGATAAATATCAGAATATATTACGTTGTAAACAATAAATGTTACATGTCCTAAAACAAAAGTTATATAATAACTATGATACAATACATAATGAGTAGGTAACAAAAATGATACCTACAGTGAAATATTAAATACATTTATGTGAAAATTTACATTTAGACTGCCAGTTAAGGAGTGCCAGTGGGTCGCTGTGTGCAGTTGGGAATCGTATTCCAGACATTTTTATCTTCAATGTACTGGTTTATGCTATAATATGCTCTTGACATTAAGATACGCTTTACTAAGGACTTGAATTTCATGTAAGGCAATTCAGTGATACAAGGTGGAATTTTATTATAGAATCTAATACTATATAAAAACAACTTTAAACACTTTTAACCATACAATATATTAAAACATATATTGTATGGTTAAAAGTGTTTTCCTTAATATTCTAATGTAAGTACACTCCTGCTAAACTGCTTCTGCTTCTTGCTAAATTCTGATTTTATGTGCACATGCTCGTTAAATGTTGACTCCTCAAGCCACCCTTAACCCGCTAAGCGTGACATGTTTTACAAAATTTTCATGAATAAATAAATCGACTTCTCTATTCTGTCATAAAATTTCAGTGACACCTATGACCCGTATAGCCATTTTCTGTTGCTTGTTTTGCCGGTCAGTGACAATGTGTCGGCCCAAACATCCGGGCACGAGTTTTTCCGGCTTCATCCGAATGTTTATAGTGTTATTGCTATAGAAATTTTGGACGACGGAACGGACCGGCTGTTATATCATACAGTGAACAACCGTGTCCGGACACCGGTGACCGGTTAAACAGACGGTCAGGAAAATGGGAATCATATATTATACTTAGCTTCGGACCGCTGACACAAAACAATAAACAAACTACACTCCCAAAGTTATGCGTCAAATATCTAGAAAAATGCGTGCGAAATTGGGCTTTAATAATACAAAGTGTCCAGAAAGGGTATCGGGTGTTTAATAGTTGAATAGAATAATAAATATACAAGGTGTTAAAAATCAACTCTTAAGAATTTTATGGGCTTACTCGGTATCAGAAATTGAATAACTTTTGTTCTACAACTTTTCGAAATTCGCGTATTTTTTTATAACTTTCCATACAAATCAAAAAAATATTTTATTTGAGTTGTATGGACAGGCATTAAAAAAATAAGAGTTGATTTTTTAACACCGTACAGGGTGGAAACGTTAAGTGTTAACAGGCGATTATTTCGTCATTATAACAGGTATTGAAAAACTTTTAGCTAATTTAAAAATGAGGTTGCCTAAGGAATAAAATTATGTTGTAATCTTCTTAAATTAAATCGCTTTACGTACTAAAGTTCATCTTTACTACGCTCATACATTATGCAAAAAATATATTTATATTCCAATAATAAAAAAAAACTAAGTAATGTTTTCGTCTAATCTAAGAGTCTTTAAAAACATTGAATGATTTTTTACAAGCTGAGGGCTGTTTACTTTTAATAACTCGAATATATCAGTCTTGTCACCTTAGCTTTCTGTTCATCTCCTTCTGAAAAACAAGTTTGAACATAGAAAACATTCAAAGATATCGAAAACAATAGCCATAGTTCACAATTAAACCGATAGTCTATAGTTATTTCAGTTAACATTAATAGTTAGGAGTCAATGTACCCGTTTATTCGCGACACGCTTAGTTCAAAATAACTGCTCACTACGAGCGGTGACCTGGAAGTGTCTGTTTGTGCCTATACTACTACTATTAGTGCTAAACTCACTGTCTTTTGACTGTAGTAATGTTTAACGTAAAACGTTAACGTTAATAAAATTAACAGTTTCGTAATTCGGTGCTTAAAATTTCTTTCAGCGTGGAATTACACCGACTTCTGAAACTGTTAATTTTTAACCGACTTCAAAAAGGAGGAGGTTCTCAATTCGGTTGTATTTTTTTTTATGTTTGTTACCTCATGTCTCCGTCATTTATGAACCGATTTGAAAAATTCTTTTTTTGTTCGAAAGGGTATACTTCCCGATTGGTCCCATATAAATTTTGTTATGATTAGACCATGAACTTCAGAGATATGGAACGGAACTCCTCATCGGATCAAAGCAAAATTCTCAAATTACTCATATTGCTTTGTTTATATTTGTTGTTGGGAACTGACTACTGGAAAAGAGGAGGGGGTACGTGTCCCCCCCTCCCCCCTTTGGAATGTTTTCATTGTATCGTGTAAGGTATCATTTGAAAGGACTTTTTATGCCCGACTACGTCAAAGCCAAAAAGAAGGGTTATGAAGGAGGGGGTTAAAATTATGACACTAAAACGTATTTAATAAAAAATAAACTTTAAAAAAAAGTAAAAACCGACTTCAAAGAAATACTAAAAGGAGTAAAATAATTACCATAATATAAAATTAACAGTTTCAGAAGTCGGTGCAACTCTTCACTGAAGCAAACAGAAGCCACCGACTTCTGAAACTGTTAATTTTATATTATGGTAATTATTTTACTCCTTTTAGTATTTTTTTGAAGTCAGTTTTTACTTTTTTTTAAAGTTTATTTTTTATAATGGTAATACTTTTTTTTTTGACGTCTGTTTTTACTTTTTTCTTAAATACTTATTGTGCCACAAATTACAATTACAATGGTGTATACAAATTCGTGGACCAATAATACAACTAGAACGTCGTCTGTATAATCATCTGTGTATCTATTTTTTGTTTTTGTTGATTATTTCAAAAAGCGCTGAATCAGTTTCGATAAAATTTATATGGGACCACCTCTGAAGTATGACGTACCAAACTATCAAAATCAATTCATAATTGGCGGTATATATAGTCGAAATGAGAACCTCCTCCTTTTTGAAGTCGGTTAAGAAAGTTTGCCAAGTGAATTATGATCATAATATCACAAAAATATGTATATTTAGCGCCAATTGATAATACCAAATAATTACCAAATTATAAATATACAACAGTCCTGTCTCCCAGATAATGCGTGATTGAGTAGCAAATAAATAATGCCAGAACTCCAGACCTAAAGTAAAATAATTTAGATACAAAAGATTGTATATCTTTTGTATCTAAATTATTTTACTTTACTATTAGTCCATGTTTATCCTAGAAGAAATAATAATAAAAGGACTTCTCTCGTATCGGTATGAGCTGTACTAGAATAGCTTTTGTCGTGGTAAAAGCTTAGCCAGTCAGCAAGGTTGGTAGCGGGCCTGACTGCCCAGACGCCAGACGTACTTAAGTATCATCACTCGTGGATACTCTTGTAATGCAGCCCAAGAATAACAAAACGACCATGGAGTTTCTTGCCGGCTCTTCTTCATAGGAAACGACAAATTGGAACCGTGCATCTAAATTCGAGTTTTGATAAGCACCTGTAATGGTTTATCAATTTTGTTTTTATTCTGACGTCATACTAAAAATAGCATGTGTTGATTCTACCGCAAACAAATAATTCCTTGTCAAAATGCAGATCGGTAACATATGCATACATATATCGTTACGGTTACGGTTTACTCACTTGTATTTTTCGAGATTGCTCGACTAGATATCGGTGAAAATTTCGTATACTCGAAACTGTATTCGCTTCTGTGATCACCGCACGAGTTGAAGCACTCATAGTAGCATTCTATCGAGTGTTGGCGACCTTAATAGTTTCGCGGTTAGTTATTTTTTGCTGACATGTCACAGACAGGATTAGAGGCGTGGAGCTCGGTCCTCAAGTATCATACGGTCAGTGTAATAGACGGTGACTTTTTGTTACCAAACTCTCGGCCTGGACTCTGGAGCGTTAATGGTTTTACGCGTTTTTTGCGTTGAGCTGAGTGATATTAAAGTTTTATGTTTCAGAGTGTTAATAATGTTGGGTAGGGTACAAATAGCACATCTTGATGTTTTTGAGATCCTTCCGAAGGTTGTTTCAAAGACAAGGTTTCGTTAGCACCTACAGCGTTTTCCGTTAGAGTTCTATGCGGAGCGGCAGAGGTCTGGCATTCCAATTCTTAATAGAAAAGAAAATAGAAAGACATAATTACGTTTACTTGGCAATAGTACATGATACATATGTATGATTAGTCACGGTTTACTCACGTGCATTTTTCGGGATTGCCCTCGATCGACTCGCGACCTCGCCGCGTGTTCAGCTTATGATTAAGGGCTCCATTTGGGTCCGACACAAGCCGGGCAATCCCGAAAAATGCACGTGAGTAATCCGTAACTAATCATAAATATGAATGTGTCTCACGAAAGTTCTAATACAGAAATAGTACATCATACAACCAAATTAAAACCTATGTTATTAAAATACAGATCTTCTGTGCCTCATGGCTGCGAAATGTACAGGTTAAAGTTATCGGTCTGGAAGTTTCCACTATTTAACATCGGTCTTCTACATAAACCGTGAAAAATAGAGTCATATGGTCCCATATCCAAAGTCAGCCACACCGGTTAGTCGCCTGAGAGCTTAGCATGGTAGCAGTATGATTTGATGAAGAAGAAGAAGAATGGAGAGAAGAAGAACAATGGAGAAGAACTAATGGACGCTACATATAGTGCTAAACTCATTGCTGAGTTCTGGGCCGACACGGTGTAGATTGTCATCGACACGCTAAGAAGAAGAAGTATGATTTGATTAGAATCTATGTAGGCTTATTTTCATCCAGATCATACATCTGAAAGGAGTGAATTAAAGAAACTTGCACCGGTGACGATACTCGTACTTAAGTAAGACCGGCGCACCATGAGCAGTCAGCCCCATTACCAACCTTACTGACTGGAAAACCATCCTCAAATCTCATTAGCTCGTGTCGAAATGAGAAAGATCTGAAAAACTCCCTGAATTACTCCTTACGACTCTGACACGAACATATTCTTTCATATTATACTTATAAAGAGAAATGTCCTGATTGACTGACTGACATACTAATTCATCAACGCAGAACTTAAATCACTGATGCTGGAAACATGAAATTTGGACAGTAGGCTTCTTTTGTGACGTAGGCTTCTACTACGGAAGGATTTTTAGAAATTCTACCCGTAAGTAAAATAGAGGATGGAAGTTTGTATGAAAATCCTTATTTCATGGCCCTATAAATTTGAAAATTGACACAAACACTCTTCAATGAAAGACGAACTTTTGGATTTTTAAAACTACCTCTAAAAAGGGCGTAACGGGGTGTTAAAGCTAGTAGAGGAGAATATTATTGGAAGACTCGTAAAAAATGAAATTTAGAACAAAATAATCTTTCCAAACAGCCCCTAAGAGGATGAGAAGGGGGAGTAAAATTGGTATGAAAAAAATCACGCAAGCGAAGCTGCAGGCAAGAGCTAGTCTATGTATAAGATAGCCAATTTAGCTGAGACACAAACTACAACAGTACAAAATCTTGACCCATTCCCGTCAACTATAAAGTCATCGAACTAAGATGACTTATCAAAATACGGCGATACACAATTCTGTTTATAGGTCAGAATAACAGATGAACTGGCACGCAGCCAACAATCCTGGAGGTTCAGAACATCAAGTTATGGGCAGATAAGTAAACCAACGCTCAATAAATAGTCAGATAGAACTGGACGCTGACTTGGCAGAAGTTTTAGTCATGATCTAGATGACAATAATGATTGAAGGATTAAAAGGTTGTTATAGTAATGAAAGAGGATTTTGGTAGTTACTGCAGTAGGTTAAGTGGAAAATTCTGTTTAGCGAAAGATGAGTCGAACCTCATGCCAAGGCATAGCATTCATTTCGTGAATTGTAAGCAGACTGCTATCGAAAAAACGTAAATGACATCATCAAAAACCGTAAAATATCTACGGGGTGTAAACGAATTCGTGTAATTCTTTCAAATCACGAGATCTATTAATGGTATAGATTAACCCCGCATGGGATTTAAATTGATTAAAAATAAAAATTAACTTTTTAATCCCAATTTTTTTTTTCGTGATTCCTTGTATGTTTTGATGCCATGCATAAATGAATGAAGGCACGGCGACACAGCTAACGGGCACGACTAGCGCGATATCACTCCACGCAGTCAATTAACTTGGGACGCTAAAATTACTCAGATTCAGAATACCATGGTTCATTTTATGAAAACTTTTTTTTTTGTATATTCTGAAAAAAACCTATGCAGGGTCAATCAGTGTTACCAGGAGATCACGCGGTTTGAAGGAATTATACGAATTCGTTTACACCCTGTATACAATAAAGGTTTTGTTTTTAAAAAATATTTGATATTCTTTGTATAGTTTCACCTTATGTTGAAAAGGGTACAAGAGGCCATAGGTTGGTCCACTTTTGACAACACCCACGGGAAGAGGGAGTGGTCTATTATTCGCTGGGAACTTGATTCATTATGGCAGTATTTACAAACGACAGTTCATTGTAGTAGTGGGTGCGAAAACTTTTCTCATCAGGGGCTAAACTGAGTCAATATTACGGGGGTCAGAATGTTCATGCTAAAAAGTAAAATTAAGTTTCAAAACTCGGTGCTGATCACACTGAACCAAATTGAAGGCACCGACTTCTGAAACTGTTAATTTTATAACACGGTAATTATTTTATGTATTTCAGTTTTTTTTTGTTTGACATTTACATACGATAACAGCAATCGCGAGTGATTTGATATTAGCCATTAAAGAGTCACAGTGGTGCCGCTTCTAATGTGCACAAACTAAATTTAATTTAGTCTATTGCCATCTTTTTCACTCTGATAGAATAAGAAAGAGACGGACGTAAATAAGAGCTGTCAAATTTAGTTGAACTAAAATCTCCATACATATTTAGTCGACACGTCAGAACGTGTCGACTAAAAACACGGCGAAGTTCAAGGCGTAAACTAATTTGACATCTCTAACTTAGTTCATATCTATCACCATCCTTTTCTCGCGCTGCTTGTTAGTAAAAGATAGCAACTTACTCTCTAATTTTAGTTTGGTTAGTGAACAACAAAATCGGCACCAGTGTCTATCTGCAAAGGTCTTCATCAGATCTTAACCAAATTTAAATGGGACCACCTCGAAAGAATACACTTTCAAACAAAAAAATTATCATTAAAATCGGTTCACAATCGTTGAAAAAACATACAAAAGAAGACACGTCGATTAGGGACTATCTAAAAACGAGACTAAATTACCGCTGTACATTAACAGGCGTGTGCATTACGTCATTTATTCTTATTACGGAGATTATCACAACGTTATCATGTATATTTAGTGATGCACTCGCGAATTACATGGCGATAAGTTGAGTGTAATGTTGCTGAATTATTGTGGTACTTGAGCTTCGGATTGTGTCATAACCTTAGTGAGTATTTGGTTATTATATGATTATTTCAAATAATGACACACTAATTTCATTCTGGACCACTAATGTTGAGAATGGTATAATAATATGCTAGCCAGCACCCTAAAGGGCAGTTCATACTACGCTATACTATTTCGCTATAGAGGGTGTTAACGAATTCGTGTAATTCCTTAAAACCACATGATCTACTACTGGTGTAGACAGGCCCCGCATGGGATTTAGCCACCACCTAATAAGGATTCAGCAAAAAAAGAAGTTTTTTTCTTGCAAAAAATTTTTTTATTTGTGTGAACATTTCGATGCCGCGCATAAAATAATGAAAGTACGGCGACACGGCTGGCAGAAACGACTAACGTGATATCGCTCTTTGGAGTCAGATAACTCAAGGTTCTAAAAAAAATCAGAAATTGAAAAGCAAAAAATTTTTTGAATTTTTTTTTGGTTGATTTTCAAAAATTCCTGTTTTGGGTTAATCTGTGTCATCAGTAGATCACGCAGTTTGAAGGAATTACACGATTTCGTTAACACCCTGTATAGTAAAGCAAATTGCGTCATAAGCTGCAACTATACAAGGTGTAACATAAATAACGCACAACCTCTTAAGGGGTAACTGTACTCATCAATAAGAACAACTTTTACTATGGGACCAAAGAGAAAATCGCGAAAAAAAAACAGCTGTTCCCTACATTTATGTTAGCATAACTCGTCAAAAACGTGAACTATTGAGTTATTTTTAAAGGAAAATTCCTTTAAAATAACTCAATAGTTCACGTTTCCACCCGCGCCCCAAGGAGTTTCTTGGCGGCTCTTCGCTATAAGACCAACTTTTTGGAACAGTACAAATATGGAGATCATTCACGTTTCATACAAAGTTCGGCCCAAAAGTCAAAGTGCCGGCCAACGAAAAAAAAGGTGTCACCACTATTGGGGAAGTCAGTCCAAGTATTTTTTACTATGGCACTAAGTCTCTACAATCATTCCTTCAGCTGATTTTTTAGTTGAAAAATTGGATTTCTATACGTTTTATTTGAAAAAATCTTTTCATCTGCTGGCGAAAAAAGTGATATGAGCTTGTTGGGATGATGACCTTGAACAAGTATTATTATGCATGACACCAAACCGCTGTTTTTTTTTTTTTGATACCCGGCCTGCCTTTTTCCACCATCCCGCCTGATGTTAAGCGATGATGCGGTCTACGATGGAGCACGCTTGCCCAGAAGAAACCGATTCACCCTTGACTTGAAGACACCCAGATTGTAGCAGTCGGGGTACACTCACTCGGGCAACGCATTCCACTGTTTGGCGTTTTTCGCAATTAAAGTGGAATCAAAGCGCTTCGTTTGGGTTTTTGGTATATCAACCATGAACCGATAGCGTTTTTCGTGCTTCCGGTCGTCCGATAGAAAAAAGGGCAGGGGGGAATCAGATCCTGCAGATCTGAAGCACGTTCTCCGAAATGTATCCGATAAAAAACCGATAGACTAGCAACTTTGCGCCGATGCTCGAGACTTTGGAGCTTGGTCTGAACAAGGGAGTCGTTGCTCATGATCTTCTTGGCACGCTTCTCAATGGACTGCAACGCCTACTTGGCTGAGCCATCCTAAAGGTGCGAGCAGTACTCCATGCACGAACGAACCTGTGCTTTGTACAATAGAAGCAACTGTTGCGATGTGAAGTACCGCCGCACCTTCGGTAGGATACCCAGCTTTTTAGCAGCCAATTGAGCTTTGGACTCAAAATAGGAGCTAAAGTGGAGCTCAAGGTGGTCAGTTATCGGTATAGACATATCTCGAAAAGTAGGAGCCAGCTGGAATAGCCTCCTTTTGGCAGAGAAGAGACACGCTTGGGTCTTAGCTGCATTCAACTTGACCAGGTTTGCATCGTCCCAATCGGAGACTGCCCTATGGGACAAATTCAAGCGTTCGACCATAGCCTCTCTCAGAGATTGGATTTGTGGTCCACTGGTCCGTACATTGGCTACGTAGCTCTCTACAACAGTGTTGTCGTCTGCATACCCAAAGATTCCGGGCTTTAGCAGGTCGTTGATATGCAGCAGGAAGAACGTCGCAGAGAGCACTGACCCCTGAGGGACACCGGCATTAATAGCCATTCGATCGGACGAGCAGTCATCAGGTCATCATCCCAACAAGCTCATATCACTTTTTCGCCAGCAGATGAAAATATTTTTTTCAAATAAAAAGTACGGACACCAGATGTTTCAACCCAAAAAATCAGCTGAAGGAATGGTTGTAGAGACTTAGTGCCATAGTAAAAAATACTCGGACTGACTTCCCCAACAGTGGTGACACGTTTTTTTTCGTTGGCCGGCACTTTGGTTTTTGGGCCGAAAATGAATGATCTCCTTTGGACGTTTTTAAGAGCATGCACGGAACCTATTTGAAATATTAAATCTTCAATCTGTTTTTTTTTTATTATACTTGGTCTTGTCTGACCCTAGTCGCACCTGATGGTGGGCGCAGACAGGGTCTAAGATGGAGCACACGAATCCAAGTAACAGAGATGTAGAGAGACTCCCCTATGCTCCTGTGGCTCTGTACATGAAAGTTGTTGATTTTTTTGAAAAGTATACAGGGCGTCCCACGACTTTGCCACATGGAGGGTAAGTACCTTAAATATTGCAGATAGAAAAATTTACTGAATGAAGACTTCATTTTTATTTTAAAAACAATACGAACTGCATTCAAAGAATTTTAAATAATCACCTGTCTGAACCGGGAATCGAACCCGCTAAATGTGAAAACAAAAAAAACTGTAATTTTATTGTACTGATCGAAAGGCTCAATCAGATGAGTTTATTTCTTCTAAATAACATAGCATCTAAAATAAAAGGAAGACCACGAAATTTAACATTTAATTTAAAATTTTGTTCAGAATAATGAACAGCATTTTCTCTATGTCGTGCTTAAAAACAACTGACTTTATGTACTAATTTCTGCTTTATTACTATTTTGAATGAAAATGATATGAAAAATAAATAAAACAACGGTAACCGAGATTATTGAAAGAGTTACAATTTGTATACAATGCGAAGAGACATATTTTGAGTATTTAATAAATGAAATTGTTTGTAAGTTGCACTGCTAAACGTGTCTTATTATTTCACATAAATGTTAAATTTCATGGTGTTCCTTTTATTTTAGATGCTATGTTATTTAGAAGAAATAAATGTATCTGATTGAGCCTTTCGATTAGTGAAATAAAATTACAGTTTTTTTTGTTTTCACATTTAGCGGATTCGATTCCCGGTTCAGCCAGGTGATTATTTAAAATTATTTGAATGCAGTTCGTATTGTTTTTAAAATAAAAATGAAGTCTTCATTCAGTAAAGTTTCCTATCTACAGTATTTAAGGTACTTCCCCTCCATGTGGCAAAGTCGTGGGACGCCCTGTATAAGGTCTATCTATTCATACACGAAATATTTTAAGAGATACATCTATATGTGGTCAAGAAGCCAAAGAAAAGAGTTTTTTTTATAAGTATGTCGCAGAATCAACACAGAAGCACAACTATTAGAATGACTATTGATTATTGTTAATGTAGTAGGACGCCATCTATTGTCGGAAACGTCAAGCAGTGTGCTTGGGTGAGGTCGGTGCGGGGTATGGCATGTCTTGTTTGAAGGCTGTCAGCTGTCATTCTTTTTGACATTGGATGCATTTGATTTGAGTGAAGTCACTTTGGAGTGAGACACGAGGGCGAGAGGTCGTTTTGCCAGCCTGCACCGAACTTACCGCGTTTCCGTACTTTAATCAGTTTCTATCGGTTTGATCATTTGAGATTTTATTATTTTGTTATCGAGAGTGAATAAATAGAGGACTATAATCAGTGTTGTGACTATTATTTCCTGCCTACACCAAGTCGAACTTGGACTCTAATGACGAGGTACCCCCAATGAGTGAACTACCCTCGTTAAGTATATTATTTTATTTTACGTAATTATTATAATTATAATAATGCTTGAGATATTTTGCTTTTTGAAAAAAAAAATGCCCCCTTCATTGACTATAAATACTACGTAGAAACTAGCGTAATAGATGTTGAAAATAGTAATGAGCCAGTATTTGATACGTGTATCAATTAAATTTACATTATTTAATTTAAAAAAATATATACTTAGTTTTTCTTTTTTTTTTTAATTTATTTGGCTTCTTTACCACCTATAGATGTATCCCTTAAAATATTTCGTGTATGAATAGATAGATCTAATATACCCTTTGTTCTAGCAATCCAGGATACAGTCTACCTTTGTACTAAATTCGTTCAGCAATAACTGCGTCATTATGAGATAGAGTTGGTCATTAGATGTTTGTGTTTTTTAAGTTCTTTTTTGGTCTTTTAAGTGGTGTGGTTAGATAGATTCTAATGAACGGATAAGAAATGAATTGAATACCTCTTAAGGCATGTCACTATAATGTGTAGCCCTGCATCAGTGGACTATAAATATCGCCAAAAAAATGCTGATAAAAACACCATAAAGCACCAAACGCTGACGTATCTTATTCTTAAAAAAAAACCTACTACATACAACCCTACTAACATGAATTAAATCCCTAAAAAGACAGCGTCCCAACATGTTATACTTCCTAAGGGCTTGTTCGTACACGCACAGCGGCCACGACAGGAATACTAATGCGTTCTAGTACAAACTTTACGGACCCAAACACATCGGGGTAGTAAACATTGCAGATTATTTTGAATACTAAACAATTATAGGGTTATGTTGGGCTATCTTGAGATTATTTTTAGAATATAAGGTTAGTTTGAATAAACTAGCGGAAGTTCGCTGGATTACTAGTATCATTATTGGAAAAAAACCTGTGAAGTTTCTTCATTAAATTTGACGTATCCGAACTTGTAAATGACACAGTAACATAATCGTTCAGGGGTGATTCTATCGTTACAGTTATAGCTAATATCGGTATGTCAGGATTGCGAGCAAGGTAAACACAGTAAATAAAACCAACATAGACTCTCCACCACTGAGAGTACTTGTATTTGGGTTAGTATTTTAGTAACATAAACTAGATCACAATATATTACTTTACACAATTATTACAAGATCATAAAATAAGGACAAGCTAATCAGATATGAAAGGTCAGACTTCTTCAGCTGATCAACACGGAATGCTCCCGCTGCGTCGAATGACCACCGCCTTTATAACCTCGGGTGCGCCGATCCATATCGACGACTACCCTCTCTTGTCAACATTGCCCAGTGCTACCCGCTACCGATAACAAACTAGTATCCAAAACCTTAGGGAATTACCTTTACAGCACGTTCAAGTTAAATTTCGCAAGTGGCTGGTGAATGAGTATTTCTACAGTGTTCAAGAGTTTTTTAATTATAAACTTAAGTTAAATTGTATGTGTATTGCGTATTGTGACTGTATTTATGTGATACTAGTTACTAAACTACATTTGCATGCTGAAAGTTTAGACAAAACATGATTGAACAAGCTGGAACATTGTCTCTTTAATATCTTACATGCCTTTGTGTGTATACTCATGTTTTATGCAAATAAATATTTATTTACTTACTTACTAGTATTTCTTTCAGACAGTAGTGTGGTCAACTAATGACACAGATTGACTTGTTTTTCAAATTCAACAAACAACATTTTCAAAATGAAGACATGGTATTCTGTACCTCAAGTGTGAGTTTTTTACGTTACTTCTGTAGTTGCGTCACGATAAAAATGTATGAAAATTTAGGCAGAGCCTCTAGCGGCGAATAGCGTGACTCAATATTGGTTTGATACTTATTATAGTAAACTATTCGTTACGGAAACGTGTCTACCTAAGTCACACTTAAGGTACTGTACTTGAGTCATTTATTGCCCCGAGTTAACTGACTGCGCGGAGCGATATCGTGCTAGTCGTGCTCACCAGCAGCTGTCGCCGTACTTTCATTCATTTATTCGTTGCATGGAAATGTGAAATAACAAAAAAAAGTTGCGTTTTTTTATTTAATCTTTATGATGTGTTTCAGATAGTCCACGTATCAATACTGCATTAAAAAATATTTTATTTTTTATTTTTAATCATCCTAATTCCTTTGCGCAGTAAATCTATCCCAGCAGTGCAATTCTGTAAGAATCTCACGACTGTCAATTAGACACATGTCGTGACACAGCGTGGATAACAAAACTACGCGTTATTGATTATACTGTCGATTATCTGTGTGTTATTTGCTTCTATTATCCATACTGTGACATTATGGATATGGAGCTAACCGTCGATATTGAGGTGGGTTTCTAACAGAATGACACTACAGCAATGGACAGAGACCGTTGGCGTAAAAGAAAGACGGCTTATTTCAAGCGGTGGATAACAAGCTGTGGTTTATAATGATAATAGCCATGCAGTGTAGTATATAATTAATTAATTTATTCACTTGAAAGACAGATCTGTGTTGCTGGGGTGTTTGTTGCGTCGTTTCTTTACAGCACGCCCGACCTTCACCGCTTCACTAGGAAGCGGTGAAGGTCGGGCGTTTTTGGGGGTTGTCTTTTGTAAAATTAAAGTAATTCTAGTCTATTCATAACCGACTTCAAAAAGAAGGAGGTTCTCAATAGGGTATTTGACTGAAAAAATCTAATAAGTCCGTCAGTTAGATTATCAAAAAATATTTGACACGTATTTTTTCTTTTGTTACGTAAACCAAAATTGACGAAGATACGACACTTTTAAAATTGAAAAAACGTCACAAGCAAGTACAATTTTTACTTGCTTCTGACGTCACAAGCCCTCACTCTCGAGTTTTGATGCGTTTTATCGTTCCAAATATTCATAGATTTAACAAAAGAAAAAATACCTACGTGTCCATTATTTTTCAATACTCTAACTGGCGGACTAATTTGATTTGCAATTTATTGATGCTGTCAACATGCCTATTCGGATGTTTATATTTTTTTTATGTACGTTCGGGCATAATTCCGTCATATATGTAGACGGATTTACAATTTTTTTTTTTTGAAATATTATTCTCCCAAGGTAGTCCCATTTAAATTTGGTGAAGATCTGATGAAGACCCTCGGAGATTGACAATGGAACTCTTCAATGGATAACATCAAATTACCCGGGATTGTTGTAGGTACTTGCATGTTTGTGTATTGTTTATGCCACTTAAAATAGAAAAATAAAATAACTTAAAAAAAAAGTAAAAACAGACATCAAAAAAAAAAAACTAAAAAGAGTAAAATAATTACCATATTATAAAACTAACAGTTTCAGAAGTCGGTGCCTTCAATTTGATTCAGTGTAAAATTTTGCACCGACTTCTGAAACTGCTAGTTTTATAATAATTATGGTAATTACTTTACTCTTTTAACTTTTTTTTTAAGTCGGTTTTTACTTTTTTTAAAGTTATTTTATGAATAAATGAGTACCGGTAGCACCAAACCACGCCGAAATTACGCGACCGAAATTACGTGAGGCTTTCAATATTTTTTAAATTACCTGCAACACACCAGGCTGAACTTACGTCTCGTCTTGTGAGAATAAATAACACTGCAGGCGTAATCACGTTGAAATTCGGTCGCGTATTTTCGGCTTTATGTGGTGTTACACTTAGAGGATTGACTTTACAACGACGCTCGTCAACCCTAGTCAACCCTTCCTTTATTGGGAAAGGCATATGTCCGGCAACGGTCTGCGATAACTTAAGTTGAAAGGGAGTTCACTCAACCACAGTTTGGTGACGTCATTAAGGGATAGTGTACACCGACGGAGTGGCGGCGAAGAGCAGTTCACTGGTCGCAAGGCACGTATGCTCGCATTGACTCTTTTGGGCGCTTGGCCGCTCTTCGCGGCACTTTGAGCATCCCAGTGTGATTTATTTCGTTATTCCAATTCTAGTCGTGTGTAAAAGCAAATAAAGTAGAAAGGGAGTTCACTCAACCACAGTTTGGTGACGTCATTAAGGGATAGTGTACACCGACGGAGTGGCGGCGAAGAGCAGTTCACTGGTCGCAAGTCACGTACCTATGCTTGGCTTTTTTGGGCGCTCGGCCGCTCTTCGCGGCGCTTTGTGCATCCCAGTGTGATTTTATTTCGTTATTCCAATTCGAGTCGTATGAAGAAGCAAATAAAGTTGAATTTTAATTGCTACCAAATTAGTCGCTTCGCCGCCACACCTTCAGTGTGCGGTAACACAGCCTATCCTTTTTTCAATTCTTAAAGTATTTTCTTGAAAATATGCCATCTGCGATGATCTTTATACCTAGACATATTGCGGTCACGACGCAGACAATAATTACATCGTCAAGCGCAGTTCAAACTAAGTACGCTATAATATACACCGTGTCCCAGAAAGTAGTGTCAAGCGGAAGTCCAGAGATAGAGCACCCTTAGAGGTCCCCGAATCACCCCCATGTATGTTCCGCGATTTTTTGTAGTTTTCGAGTTATGATGTATTTTCATGTCTTAACCAAACTCTGACTTTAATAACATTTTTGATCATAGCGACGTGAATAGTTATTTTTCCCAATCTAGATGAATAGAACACGCATTTTTATCATGTATTCATGACACTATGATTAAAGATGTTATTAAAGTCAGAGTTTTGTTGTTTGTCACTAAATACATGAAAATAAATCATAACTTGAAAACTACAAAAAATCGCGGAACATACATGGGGGTGATTCGGGTCTCTACCTCTGGACTTCCACTTGAAACTACTTTCTGGGACACGGTGTATATCTTATAGCAAATATTGTAATTCATGTAATTCCTTCAAACCACATGATCAATTAATGATATACATAGATTAACTCCGCACGGGAATTAGTATGACTAAAGCGTTGACACTGCTGGCAGGCACGACTATCGCGATATCCCTCCGTGCAGTCAGTTAACTCGGTGCGCTAAAATGACTCAGAAACAGAAAAAAGGGATTATTTAAAAAAAAAAATTGCTGAAACTGTAAAAACCAATGATTGGTCAATCTGTGCCACTAGTGGATCACGCAGTTTGAAGAAATTACATAAAATCGTTTACACCCTGTATTTTATATGGACACGTTCACACAACGCTATGCTACAAAGTATGGGACTGCTTAATATGCTGTACTATACAACCTTATTTTTACTTTATACGAAAACCGAGACACCCCAACAAGATTTTCATCAGAACTGCCTGAATATGTGTTTTTTTAGTACTGTGTGTAAGTGTTTTTTTAGTGGGTGGCCATATTATTAGGGACAGTGCCAAGATTTTTGTATTTTCTACTTAAAATATTGTTTTCAGGCAAATGAGTTGTTGTAGGCCCCACGGCTATTTTTTATTTAAAGACTTTATTAATTGAGATAATAAAAACAACAAATCTGTGGGCGAAAATATAATATTTATGTTTGGAAAAAAAAATGCGTTAATAGCTTGAAATTTTATATTTATATCAGTATTTCGTGACGCCACCCTTTGCTGTAATGACAGCTTCTATTCGACGTGGCATGCTCTCTATACATATTATAGCATGCTGCTGTAGGTTTTCATTATGATGCCACTCTTTAATGAGAGCTGCAATCAGCTGGTGCTTGGTGGTGATCACTTCGTTAGCGATCACCCGTTTGGTAAGCTCCAACATGTTCTCTATAGGGTTCATGTCTGGTGAGTTACCTGGCCAGGGCAAAACATTAACATGTTTTTCAGCCAAAAATGCAGTAACACTCTGGCTTTCTGGCATGGTGCAGAATGGTGCATAAAAATGTACTCTTCGTCACCAGGGCACCATTCTTCGAATTGCGGCAGTAGTTGAGTCTCTAGGACTCGCCTGTACTGGTCTTGCATCATGATCCCTTCCACGATATACAGGCACCCTGTACCATTGGATGAAATCACAGACCACAGCATGATACTAGTTGGGTGTTTAACCCAACTAGTACAAGGCAGTCTGCATGGCACTGTTCTCTAGGTCGTCGCCGCACAAAGAAACTTTTGTCGACCAAAATCTGAAATGTCGATTCATCGGAGAATGCACCTGAAAAATGTTACATAATCACAATATAGTAATAAAAACAACGTACTTTATATTTAAAGACATATTCTTCCCGAATCCAGTCTGCAACAGTTTATTTCAGTGTTGTCTGGCCCATTGCAGTCATCTTTTCATCCTGGCCTCGGTGAGGCGTGGTTTCTTGGTTGGCTGACGACCTATCAAGTTCTCTTCGGCCAACCGCCGGCGTACTGCCCTTTCGGAAACTCCTATTCCTTCGTCGTTCATCATCGTAGTCGGACTTGCAACACTCGGTTTACGATTTTCAAGGCAGATATCTCTGATTTCACGATCGGTACGAAGAGTGGTGATCCTTTTTCTGCCACATTTTGTTACACGGTTTGCTTCCAGAGGTTTATTGTTGTCAGTTTTTATTTTGATTCTGCTAACTACTGACTTAGAAACACCTGCAGGGTTTTTAGGAATGTGTAGAGTGCAGTATTAATGTTTGTATTTCTCTACATTTTCTGGGAGACTTGTCTGAGGCCTTGCCCACACTAGAAAAAAAGCAATTTTGAGGTTTTCACGTTATTCTTTTAACAAAATTAAATTCACGTATTTAGTTTAAAAATAGTGACGCAAAACGAAACATTACTTACGTTCTGACGTACTGCTAGCGAAAAAAAACTTGCAATATCACTGAAAAATTTTTTTTAACACTGTCGATTCAAGACCAATTTTCAACAAAAGTCAATTATCACTTTAAAAAAAAATGGCGCTATATCTCTTTGTTGTCACATTTCAAAAACATTATAATAATACCAGTAGTAATATCAAGTTAAAAAAACCCTATATAAATACCTACATTCTTTTGTTTAAAAATAATGTTTCAACTAGAAATTACATTTCTATGAGTGCTGTCCCTAATAATTTGGCCACCGATGGTAAATCTCCAAGTTACACTTTAGTTTATGTCGCGTCAAGTTCCCTAAAAAAGTGTGAAATGCCTGAGATGTGCTATGCACGGGTTGTGTAATACACCGAAACTGACCGAGAGGACCGTCTCAAGCCTCAAGGTGTCTATTCCCGTCAACTGTTATGGGTAGAAAACTACTGAAACAAAATTGAAATATGAGAAAAAAAAAGTGGTGTAAAAAATATGTCAATCGATTCTCCTAGTGATTCTGAACAAACTAGTTTCAAGTTTAGTATATAGGGTGACTGGTAATTAGTGACCGATACTTTAACACATGATTGTACTCATGATAACAAACAACTTTCCCTAAGAAACATTATTTATAAAACAAAAAAAACCATATTACGAGTCGCGTCCATTCCGTAACGGTTTACTAATACATTTTAAGTGAAAAAATAAAATAAAAATAATGTTTTCTTGGGAAAGTTGTTTGTTATCATGAGTACAATCATGTGTTAAAGTATCGGTCACTAATTACCAGTCACCCTATATACTAAAACTAAGCTTGTATAGCGAAACAGTATAACGTAGTCTGAAGTACCCTTCATTATTTTGTTTATTTTTAAACGGATCTGTTATACGGATCTACTTTTCGCAACGTCCAAAATGCTCGTTAATGGCAGCGCTACCATTATTAAATGTTTTCTCAAGTGAAATTAAATGTATTAAGTAAGTAGATACTCTATTTATAATCTAATCACTTAGCTCCAAATACCCGAGAGCCCACGAAAAAATTCCCTGACAGGTGATCATTATGAAAATATAAAAAGTACCTACTGTAAAATTATGCCGTAAAAATAGTCTGGCTACGTAAATTTAGGGGAATCGTAATTAGTCACCAATTCAGCTGAAATTAGTGAGAGTAACATTCGTATATACAGGGTGTAAACGAATTCGTGTAATTCCTTCAAACCGCGTGATCTACTAATGACACGGATTAACCCAAGATGGGATTTTCAGAAAACCAATGAAAAAAATTCTCTACTGAAAAACTTTTTATTCTTTTTCTGAATCATTTTTGAGGCCCGAGTTAACTGATTGCAAAGAGCGTTATCGCGTTAGTCGTGCCCGGCAGCTGTGTCGCCGTGCTTTCATTCATTTATGCGTGGCATCAAAATGTTCTAACGAATAAACTTTCTTTTTCGTATTTGTTTTTGTTTTTTTTTTCTTAAAACCTATTTAGGTGGTTTAGATACGACCACTAGAGGAACAAGAGGGGGAAACGCCACAGGCATGGAACAGAGGTGTGGTGATACTTTTCTTCAAAAAGGGTGGTAATACTTGAAGAACTACAGGCCCATCTCACTTCTGAGTCATGTCTACAAGCTGTTTTCAAGAGTCATCACGAACCGTCTCGCGCGCATGTTTGACGACTTCTAGCCTTCCCGAACAAGCCGGATTCCGAAAAGGCTTTAACATCGTAGATCACATACGTACGTTGCGGCAGGTTATACAGAAGACCGAAGAATATAACCTGCCTCTTTGCTTAGCGTTTGTGGACTACGAAAAAGCCTTCGATTCGATCGAGACCTGGGCTGTACTGCAGTTTCTTCAACGGTGCCAGATTGACTATCGGTACATCGAAGTGCTGAAGGTTAGTATGAAAAAGCCACTATGTCAGTCCGATTACAGGATCAGACCTCGAAACCTATCCTTCTGCAGCGAGGTGTGAGGCAGGGAGACGTCATCTCTCCGAAACTGTTTACCGCTGCTCCGGAGGATGTCTTCAAGGTTCTGGTTTGGAAAGGGCTAGGCATCAACATTCACAGCGAGTACATCCCTCACCTTCGGTTTGCCGACGATATAGTCATCATGACTGAGACCATGGAGGACCTCAGTACAATGCTCGATGACCTTAGTAGAGCTTCCGAAAGAGTAGGTCTTAAAATGAACATGGTTATGACAAAGATCATGTCAAATATCCATGTAACACCCATTCCCATGAAAATCGGAGACTACACTCGAAGTTGTCGACGTTTAGTCTACTCTAGACCAATGACGCAGTTTGAAATATAAGTTAATACTATTAACGAAACTTAATCTTCGTCTTAGGCGTCATCGTCTTCAACAGAAACCTCTATTAAAAGTTAAATCCTAGAAAATGTCAAGTTAATCCGTTCAGATTGATATCATAGATAACATTAATCTTCATTAGGATTTATTATTGGAGTGTTAGATAACTTTTATTCGTAGTTACTTGCTGTGTAGTTATCGATATTAACGCCACTCCTTCACAATTCAAGTTTATAGAAAAAAGTAACGTATCAGATGTGCATGACCATCTCAAACCTGTTTTGGCATGATTGTCATTATTACTTTTAACAAATTATCATTATAATTAGGACAATGAATATTTTTCAAAGTATGGGGGCAGTTTGAACGCCTTTTTCTTAAATAAAGTTGCCCACCCTTAAGTTGCGTGATTATTTGCTATGTAATAGTTGGTGGTCCGGAGGTTACAGACCCGTTTGGTAAGTATCGGTTTGCGAGTTCAAACTCAGGCATGTCAAACCCTCTTGTTAAGCACCGGGTTGCGGGTTCAAAACCAGGCAACCAATGTGACTTTTTCAATGTCATATTTACTCTAAGACGACACCGATATACAGTGAAGGAAAAGTTCGTGGGGAAACCTGGACGTTAAATGGTCTCAAATCGCCAACCTGCAGTGAGCAAGCGTGGTGATCAATGCTCGTTTCTTCTCTGTATGAGAAGAGGCTTTTGCCCTGCAGTGAGACAATTACAGGGTTCAATTTTAATTTTAATAGGTTTGCAGACAAACCTAAGTCCCATCTGATTTCAGTGTTTGATACTGAAGGACTCTCATTGATCAAACCAGAAGGAATATATCTGGAGTACTGCGAGAAGAATGCATCATGAATGAGTAAAAGAATATACTGTCAGAAGCATCGTAAGGGATTTATAATAATAATAATAATACTGACCGCAAATCGGATGCATCACCCGCGATCGTCAGTAATGAGGCTGTACATCCCGCGAAAGTGTGGGGGTCGAGGCTTACTAAATGCTAAGACCCTCCACAATCGTGAGGTGTGCAGCCTCAGGGAATATTTCCTTCATGCCGACGCGGGGATGCACCGAGATGTGGTCGCAGTAGATAAAGGACTCACCCCACTCAACTTGGCTAAAGAGAACTGGCGCAAGCCTGTGGTACTCAGTACTAAATGACCGCAGGGAGGTATGGCAGAGCAAGGAGCTACACGGACGATTCTACCGGGCCCTCCATGGGCCCGACGTAGACTTCCTAGCGTCCGTGTCTTGGCTACGGTTCGGTGACCTATTTGGGGAAACCGAAGGTTTTGTCTGTGCGATTATGGATGAAGTTATCATGACGAATAACTACCGGAGGTATATTGTGAAGGACGGGACGGTTGACATATGTCGGGCATGCCACTGTCCGGGCGAGTCCCTCAGGCATATTATTTCCGGTTGTTCTCGTCTTGCTAACGGCGAGTACTTGCATAGACATAACCAAGTGGCCAGGATTATTCATCAGCAACTTGCTTTGAAATATAACCTTGTGGAATCGGAGGTACCGCACTACAAGTATGTGCCCGACCCAGTTCTCGAAAATGGTCATATCACGTTGTATTGGGATCGATCTATCATCACTGACAGGACTATTGTCGCCAATAAACCTGATATAGTGGTGATAGATCGATCAGAACGCCGCACAATGATTGTTGATGTTACCATCCCGCATGATGAAAACCTCGTGAAAGCTGAGAAAGACAAACAAATCAAATATCTTGACTTAGCGCACGAGGTTGTCAACATGTGGGATGTGGATTCGGCAACCATTGTGCCGATAGTCGTAACGGCCAATGGCCTAATGGCCAAGAGCCTCGACCAACACCTCAAGAGGCTCTCGTTGGGTGGCTGGATCAAGAGCCTGATACAGAAAGCAGTCCTCCTCGACACGGCGCGTATCGTGAGGAAGTTCTTGTCTCTGGGGCCCTAACTACCGGTAGCTTGGACCCTGCTCCCGATGCCGGTGGACCCCTATTTTTTATATTTTTAAATGTTTTTTTTTGTATTTTTATAATGAAATATTTAAAAATGTAATAGATAAGATGATAAATGAATAAAGGAAATATAATAATATGTTTATTTCAGACCAAGATCCATTAGTAACAATTAGCTTAATCTATGTTTTTACATTAAATGAAACGAAGAAAGAGGCTATACTTAAATAATAATAATAGGTCTATTTCACCAGCACTCTCAACCAGCTCCTCATAACATCGGAGTCATATTTGTCAGCAATGACCTTCAGGATGCCATTGGTACTACCCCGTACTCTTCCTAACAGAGAGGCAACACGTTTGCGGATGATAGCGTGGAAACCATCCACCCTCGCCTCCGCAAACATGCCAGATGCACTACAGAATTTTTTGAAAAATTTATGAAAGAGGTGTATCATTTTTTTTTTCTCCCTTTGTTTTTTATGTATCTTCTTCTATTCCTGTTCTTCTTCCTATCTTATATTATTGTAATTGGTCTAAGACCGTTTTAATTAAAGTTAAATAAATAAATCAATTATGAAGTTTTTTTTTTTTTGCATTGCATTCTGTTGAATTTCAGTAAATAAACAAAACGCTCCCAGTTCATAGACAACCATGGTGATTAACAACAGACCATTTTCTCCGTATGTAGGCAATCAGAGCAGTCGGAACAATACGCTTGATGATTCAATGCGCCGGCGCCGATAGTGAAAGTATGAGTCAAGATATTTATGTTGCATCTTCTAAATAATGCCCGCTTGAAACAATGCAACGGTAATTTTCATTGATGGATCAGTTTCAAACTCAAAACTCGTTTATTCAAAATAGACTAGTATTGCTTAGTTCGTTTTGAACGTCAGATTTACATAAGACTGCCCCCAAAAGCGCCCACCCTTCACCGCTTCCTAGTGTTTATGCTGTGAAGAAGAAACGGCGCAACAAACTCCCCAGCAACACAGTTCAGTCTGTCAAGTGAATAAATAAATGACACACAAAAAAAAAATGTTTGGTAATTATATCTTTTATTTTTAACATCGTGTAGCATAATCAGGAGGGGTTTGTGGCAAGGTTAAGCTCCGTTTGTCGCGGTCAGTCGGTGGATCGGTGACCATTCTTTACACGTCATGGACTGGCCGTGCCTTGAAGAGTACGTTAAGCCGTAGGTCATGGGTGTCATACAAATACCTATGAAAGTCGTTACGGATAGTCAGAAGCTTGACAGTCTGACAACCGGTCTAGCCTTAGGATATCGGCATTGCCCAGTAACTGGGTTGCAGAGGTCTGATCGCAGTCGCTCCGTGTAAAATTCTGGTATTCAGCTGCATCTAGTTAGACTGGTAGACCCCCAACTATGACCCCAACATAGTTGGGAAAAGGCTAAGCATATAGATAGAGTGCGGACTTTAAGAGGACTACAAGAGTTAAGTGACCTTGAGTGACGCACGCACACATATACACAATAAAGTATAGCATCAGGTCTCGGCCGGCACTGTCGGTACACAGGTGTTTACGCACACATGTGTACGTATTATGCTCAGAAATAAGAATACGCGATTTACAAAAAAACATTTTTGTTTTTTTTTTTTAAACGTTGCCCCGCACTAAGATTTATCTTGTATCGTGGGTGCGTTTACAGACACAAATCTCACAAACAAACGCCCAGACGCGGAACAACCATCTGTAGGCCATACAAATTTTTGTTCCGTGTGGGAATCGAACCCACGACCCATAGCGCAGAAGCCAATCGCTTAGCCACTGCACCAAACGTGTCGTCAATTTATTGATTGGACTAAAAACTTAAAACACTGTTACGCTACTATGTTGCTTGAAAAATAATTTGACAAAAAAATCAGAATGATTGCCTGTATATTAGCATGGTTTTTAATCGTTAAAAGAAATGTTTAGAGGTATCTTTGTGATTTTTTTCTATCATATAAAATTTGTAACATGATGTTTTCAATACACTATCGAACTAGCATATATCCTGTAGAATATTATATATTTTTCTGTTTTTTTTACTGCAGTGGATCATATTCTTTAAGGCATTATAAAACATGCTTTGTAGTCCTCTTAACCCTCTTGTACGGAAGTCTAGCGTTGCTAGATTATCACTTCTTTTTTGTTAACTACATACTTTTTTAATTGTTTCTAATTTACAGACTATAACTAAAGTACAGAATCTATCTATAAAACATCCAGTCCCGGAACAGCTACCTGTAGACCATACAATACTTATTTGTAAGGTGTGGAAGTCGAACCCGCAATCAGGAGCGACGAAGTCAATCGCTCAGCCACTCCGCCAATATTGTATGCCTGTAATCTCTGAGGGGGTAAGCAGAGTTGTTCTCTTACTACAGGAGCCTGTACATCCACGTTTCGTCTCTAATATTAAGGCCCATGTACCTAATAGTGGACGAGCCTATTGCCTTTTTTCAGGGCATGGGAATTATTGTCATTTTTAACTAAGTGAATAATATTCATACTTATATGAGCCTGTAAATTCCTACTAAAGATGGCCGCTGCAATTAATGGTTATAAGGGAATGTTATCATAATCACCACTCTTGGCAACTGGTTAGGTGATTGCAGTATGCTAGAGGATGATTCTGCTCATCCTCCTGTCATAGTCCCTCAGCTACATTTAACGAAACGACTATTTGCCGAGACACAACAGAGGAGCAGAGCCTTCTTTAAAAAAAGTGACCAGAAATAATAATCGGTTTAGTCCTATCTCTTCCCCCTCCTATCTCTTCCCCTGTGCGTTTATAACTACAAAAACAAACCATCTCTAAGAAACGTAATAGGGGAAGATATGGAAAGGAGAAGAGATAGGATTAAACCTAATAATCAGCCTGTTACTGTCCCACTGCTTCGCACGGGCTTCTACTCAGACTGAGATGGGTTAGGCATTAGTCCACCATGCTTGGCTGATGCCGGTTGGTAAACTACACACCATCCAGAACCTTTTAGAGCACTGTCTAGTGAGCAGGTTTCATTAAGGCCATAAATTATTTTCTCAAAATTCGGACAACTTAAAAACATGTTCCAAATAAACACGAAAACATGTTTTTCATTAATTGATTACGAGTACAAAAAGGTATCGAAGGACCGATTAAAAACGTGTGCTCTCTTTGTTAAAACTTCTTTATTTCTAAGTAAAAAATAGAAGTCTCATTAAATAATTTAGGCACACTAAATAAGTATCAGAGGACCAATTGGTATGTCTGCTACCTACTTATTATTTATTAGTAGGACATAATAGATTCAAGAGAATAAAAATATTATTAGTACCTAATAATGTCCAAGAAAAATAAAACTAAACGTGGTCAAATAAAATTATACGCACGTAACATAAAAATACCAAATCAGAAAATTTGTTTTTAAACGATATGCGGTCAGTATAAAATAACTTTCCAGAAACATGCGCAAAACAGGAAACCAAGACCAAAATATTATTGTTGTCCTAACAAAAAGCCGCACAAGTGAATTACAACGAAGAAAAAACGTTAAAAAATAAGGGTCCTCCGCTAAGTCGGCTAATATGCTGGTGTAAAGTGATAAACGTCAAGAAAACAAATGGGACATGTCTCTGCAGTTCTGCGCAGATACGTTCCCTAAAGACCAAGCCTCCGCAAACGGTTATTTATAGAGCCTTCCTTAAAAAAAGTGACCAAAAGTCATAATGTCAAGTCATTCCGATTATATCATTATCGATTGTAACAACCATGGCATTCTGTCGAACAGCTGAGGCACCGGCCCGAGGTTATTTAGCCGGGTTGTTTAGACGCAATGCAGATCACGTGTGCGCTGAAAAACCTACAGCGGCTTCTGTATACGCCCTACGACATATTCCATCTCTATCTTTCACATAAAAGAAATGTTAAGTTAGAACGAAAAGACGGTTTTGGGGTTGAGTCGAGTCGCCGACGCGTCTGCGTGTCGCGCACATCCAGCGGTCGATGCCGGAGCGTTGCGCGCGCAAGTGTCTACCTCACAGGCCGTTCCAATCCATTCCGATCGGAGTTCTCGTGCCGAGCGGTCGATTCATACGCTAGCCCTGGGCGAACCGTCGGCAGTCGCGCCGGCGCCGCCGTCGGCGATGGACCACGACGAGGACAGGTCCTTGTCTCTGGGTACGGAGGTATCCGCCTCTGTGCCCCCACCGAGCCCTTTAACGGGATGTTATTTGCTCGCGGTGATCGGGGAGCCCCACACTCACGAGCACAAGGAGATTATTCTGCAGCGGCTTGTTAAAGGTTAGTAGGCTGCACAGTTTGTTGCCTTTGCTTAGGAAAAAAATCGGAACTGTCAACGTGACAGCTGTCAAATTGGGAGAAAATTCAATTTGCCGGCGAGCGTCTATTGTGGAATTAGAAACGTTATTTTTTTTAGCATCACAACACGCACTTTCTCCATTGATTCTTTCCGATGAAAAATTATAGTTCCGATGTTTTCTGAATGCTTATTTTTTGCGTAAACAACGTGGTTATTTTGTGTATTTTCCGCATAACTAAGTCGCGGTGCGGATAAAAAGTAATGTCCGTGTAAAATTTGAAGGAATGTGATGTAATCCGGTAATTAGATGATAGTTTCGTTCACCGGCGTGGTCTGTTTTTCCTGTTACGTCATTGATGACGTAGATTGGGCTATGAACTATTAGGTCGGTAAATAATTAAATGAAAGACTGCGGCAAACAGACCGCAGGACACTATTTATATTACGTAATACTTTTACTTTATTTTCACTGATGTGTGTGCTAAGTCTACAATAAAACAAGTACGAATTAATGGAACGAGAAACACGTATGACTTATTTATAACGAAGAAATGCCGGTTGTACGAATTTTGTTTCAGTTTTAAATTAGGTATTGAAAAATTTGTACGATTAATTACTGCGAAATTGTTTTAAGTTTCATTTAAGTAACTACTAAATTTCCACAAATAAGGTTTATTTTGCAAGTTGAAGCAATAAAAACATGCGTCAAAAACAAAATACAACCATTTTGTTTTCAGCTGAAATCAATACAATCATGACAATGTTTTCTCTGAAAAATTGGTCACTAGTTTCAACTTTCCGAATTTTTGAATTACGCATACCTACAAAAATACGATACAAGATACCGTCGGCAGATAACGGGAAGATTATCTTTAGAAATATGATTCAAAAGATACTTTGATTTCGTGAAACATGAATCTGAATGTTCAAATATTTGTTGGTCATATAATTAGGTCTTCAAAAGTCGCCGTCGGCGTCGTTGACTGTACTTAGAACACATAAGGCTTATTACTTTACTTCTGAGCAACCTATATTTGCTCAGGTGCTATTTTTATTTAACGTTTTTTTTTGCTCATCTCGGTTGAAAAGAAAAATAGTTAATCAGCTGTTTTTTACCGGCGGAAAGGTCAATGCGATGCGCTAAGGGTTGTAGAGGTCAATCCGCATAAGATCAAAAACTTGTCTAGTAATAGGAAGATGAAGGAATTAGGACCAGGATCAAAGGACCAATTTATTTCCGGGAAGAAGACTCTTATAATTCTTAGTACGTAAGTAGCTGGGTTAAATAACAACATTGTACAGGGCTAATTGTTCCTAGTGTCCTATTAGGAAAACATTATTAATACGTCAACATTAAAATTTCTATGACATATATTTCTTGTGTATGAGTTCCAGCTTCAGTAGTTTAGTTTGGATACTGTAACATCAAAACTATTTCTTCTTCCTAGAGTTTTCCTTACCAGAGTCAGTTTTTATTCATTCTTCTCCATTTTGCCGGTCGTACGGTGATCTTACATTAGTTTTAACTACTATTATGAGGTAATAGTCATTACTGTTAAGGTGCGGAAGTTATCGAAATCACGAAACACCCGAATTACGCGAAAGATAACAAATGTGATGCAGTTTAGATAAAACGTTTATCAATATTATCATGAAAATAAATAAACAATTCATGATTACGTAAAATTATCTAGATCGTATCGGAATTTCAGCTAGTACAGTAACAAAAAAATATTTGTAAGGTCGAAAACACACTAGCGGTTTCTCCTTACATGTTTTCACCTCAATTGTGACATAATAATAATTCATAATACTGCACACACTGCAGCGTTTTCCGTTCGAAATATAAATTGTTACCGATTTTGACAAGTACTGTTTATTTGTGACATAATTAATCCTAGTTTTTACCACAGTCCTTATTTTCTTTTTGTCGTGAAATTATTTCTATAATTATTAGGTAGGTCATCAAGCATATTAATAGTTTTTTTAGGGATCGGCTTTTAGGCTAATCACACGCGGTTCAACACCATCAGTCCTTACGATGTCATAAAAATATTACGTAATATTAATACTGAACTATATTTGAAAAAAGAAAAACTACAGCATTAACAAATAGCTCGGCTGCCCCATTTCAAAATCTATTAAGGGCTTAAAACAAAGTTTTACAGGAGATCGCATAAACGTTAAATCGGTCAGCCTTTGAAAAGTATTTATGTTTGGTAAAACCATGTGGTTAAAGTGACTTACTAGGTTTTAAAATGATCAGAGGCAGTGAATGGCACTTACTAGGTATCGATGCATAAATACATCTGCTTATTATGTGAGTTTTCAACGCTGGTGTTTTAGTATTTGGTAGAGACTTTCTAGGTTAGCAAGATTATGCAATATAACGATTTTTGTAAAGTGTCCCTTACTAGGTTTTGAAATGGGACAGCCGAGCTAAATCAGCTTATCCTGGAAGCCGACATTAACTTAAAGAAATGCCGGTATAGAGAGACAAGTAGTTGATTGGTAGGTGACATAATATCCCTTCCATCAACAGTTATTATACAATTTGCATTACAATACTCGCCCATTATTTATAAATGGCCAAGCGCTGTATAATAAAATTCTATTGATGTCTTATTTTATTCAAAAGAAATCGTCAATAACAATTGAGACATGCCATCTTTATGTTTTGTTTTATTTTCTGAATAAGGGGATTAAATCCGGCTTTTCAAATTCATGTGTAGATGAGAATTTGATTATTAGTTGCGTTAATGGTGAAGGAAAACATCGTAAGGGAACCTGTACATTTCAGAGTGCTGCATAAACTCAATAGGCTCATTATAATATAGCCACAACAGAAAATCTTATTGGTATCATTTAGAGTCGTGTTTATAGAACACCTGCACGGTACGGTCTCTTATTTGGAACGTAGAACCAACAACTGAATCCTGCCATAACACACCTTAATATTTTACACAAACTTACGTAAATATCATGAAAATCAATACAATAGAAAATATGTATTTCGTAAAGTGTATTAGGAGTCCATTATTATAAAATATTATAACATTCTCTTTTGTAACAATGCAATTCTTGACATTATTATAAACATTGAAACGAATGTTTACACAATCTCGTGGATTATAGACACTTGTGCTTCATTCATGATTTTATGATATTGAATCGATTTAGGACGCGATACAATAATTTAACTTCTCACAATGATTTCATTGTAATACAAATCATATAAATAATGAAATATCTTTTGGTCCAAAAAGAGGTTTTGTTATACAGTCTCCTACTGCAGCCAGCCATAGCACAATAAATCAAATCTAATAAAAGCCAGGACCAAAAATAAATATTTTGGTCTTTGCAGTCTTACATAATCAACCCATTACTGTCCCACTGCTGGGCACAGGACTGTATTCAGAATGAGACGCTGGCCTAGTATGGGTTGGCAGACTACAAACACTTTTTACCGTTAACGCAAGCGATATTCGAATTTTGCAGTAGTCTAAGCTTAGTTTATAGGTCGGGAGGATTCAGATGTGGCAATCGACAGGACCGTCGAGGTTGATATAAGTTGGAAATGGTCAAACTGGTTCTTATCCACTTCGACTATCTGGAAGTCATATACATCTCTGCACTACCCTTCGGGGACTACAGGCGTGATGTTATGTTATGTGTAGAAGATATTAAAATATCATATTGCTTAATTACCGTTGTCGGCGCCATTGCCGGTTTTGCAAAGTTTTCCGCAATGATAAAATAGAAATAAGTAGTATTTCTATTTTATCAAATGATTTTGAAATATTATTTAGAAATTAGATTTTATATTGTAATTCCTATTTGCGGACGAAAAGACCCGATTTAAGGTATTTCAATCCAAAATATTTCTCGGCAGTTTTTTCAATCCCAACCATTTTCACCGAAGATGTCTATGCCTCCCAAAATTTCTAACCAATCTACATTAATTGTGAATTTCATCCGTATCAGTTCGAATTTCCGAAGATCCTCATATCTTCCGGACTTAACGACTTATCAGCCGTTCAACCGCAGAGGATCCGAAGGGTTATTAATGAACCCTTCCGTGGTTTGAAGGCAGATGATATTAGCCGATGGATTATAAAGGGTACGAGGGTTTGATAAAGTTATATATTTAAAACAAGAATCCTTGAAACTGGAAATTGTAGCACTAAGAAAATTAATGGTTTGTAATTCCTGGAAGAAAAAGAGAAAGATAGATAAGAAACAAAATAACTAACTTTTGATATACTAGGAAGTGGTGGTAAGATAAGGGAAGGTCCTGATGTACAAGAAAGAATGATGACGAGACTTAATAACCCTATATTATCATGACAAGATAAGAGAAACTAAATTCTACCAAAAGAGGGTTTGTGTTAGAGGGTTATATTTTTACTGAGATAAGAATACTGAACCAAGGAAAAAATTTACAGAAAATAATTTCACTTTTTGAAAAAGAATCTTGCTTTGGTTAAACAAAAATAGGTATCTATAATTTGAATCATCCTTACTAACCTTCAAGCCAGGTCCATTACAAGACGTAAGCGAATCATTTACTAGATCATTTAAAAGGTCGACTGATAGTAAATGCTTCTTGGCATTAAAGTCTACCTTAGATTTAATGTTATAAGGTATTTTTCAACCTTTTATTGACCTATCATAGCATGCTGTACCAACATTGTGGCTAAAAGTAAATATAAATAAATAAATGTGTGTATCTATCACAGAAAAGGCAGTGACAACTTATTGGAACGCTTGCCTTGCATGCAAGAGTGTCTGACTTCTCGAATTCATGTGCGGATCAAAATTTGATTATCATTTAACAGTGAATGAATGAAACATCGTAAGGAAATCTGCGCGCTTGAGAAGACTCAATAAAGTTTTCAATGGTGATTGTACCCCGCCAATCTGTATCAGGCCAGCCAAGTAGACTAAGGCCTGTACGCTTCTCATTCCAAGAACATGCCCGCGCCTAGTAGTTGGCTAATAATGATGATGTTACTTTAGTTATAATTTTAAGATCTTGTGGACGGATTCGCATGTGAAAGTCATAGAAAATTTAGCACAGATATAACGGTCTTATCTCGCATGACATAATGATAAACGAATGATAACATAGCTTGTTATAGTTCGGTGTTACGATGCAACTCTTGTTTAAATTCTGCATGTTTTGTTGGATCATTAAAAATATTTAGGTCATTACTTAGAGTGGTGATGTTTTTGATTTTTTATTGTACGTTTTCCGAAGAAGATGGAAACGAATCATTGGAAATGATTTCAAGAAACACTTTTGCATTGTTTTTAATTTAATGTTTCTCTAAATTAGTATTGCGTCTGTATCGTGGGTGCTTACATACACAAATCTCACGTACACTAACATCTAGGCCTGGAACATCTATTTGTAGGTCATAGAAAATTTGTTGTGTGTGTTCAGAAAGCCAATCGTTTATTCACTGCGCCAAACGTGTCGTCAAAATTATACAATGATCACGTATTTTGATACCGACTTCAACATTAATTTCCATTTCTGTTAGGCCGCATGTAGCTAGAATTCTCCTAATTATAACGCTTTGTACCTAGTCGTTCATTTATCATTCGTAATTAAACTGTCACAGTGTAAGAATATGGCAATATGAAATTATGCTAATATTCTCGAGAATTGTACAAAACAATGGTCGTATAAACGAAAGGTTTTCCCTTCTGGGGATGGGCTAGAATATAAAACTTCCTCGCCGCACGCTGGGAATAGACGAGTGTTAAGATTATTAAAAAGTTTACAAAACCCAGCACGCTTGGTTGTAGGATCTATACGGTCCGCCTGACTAGCTATCACCTGAACACCCGGGTCAAGCAGTTTATTGTGTTCCGTATCCTAATAATGTTGTAATAATATCAGCTTATAACTATCTTACTGCAGGGCAAATGCCTCTTCTCACGTAGAGAAGGAAAGAGCATTGATCACCACGCTTGCTCACTGCGGGTTGGGGATTTCGGATCATTCGGTCTAGGTTTTCTCACGATGTTTTAGTTTACCGCAAAGGAAACATTATTGTTTTTGAATATTAAAAAGAAGTTACGTTACGAAGTTATTTTTTTACTTGTTTTTGAATTGAGTTTGATAAAATGTACAAAATGTATTATGAATAAATTATGTAGATGGCAAATGTAAACAATAAAAACATCGTTGTTAAAATACACACATGTTAAATGTACAAAATGTTTTGACGATATTCCGTTTGGTGAAAAAATCTTGTTTTTGCCAAATAATCGGCGTTAAACTTTTTGTGTGTAAATGAGAACACAGGCTTCGACAAAAGCATTTTTTTTAGATTAAAATAAACATCAAATGCAATATAATCCGCAGAAATAACTTCATTTCAATATAAAGTATTCCATGCAAACGTAAGAAATCAATACCCTCTGTATATTCTTGCAACACAAAATCCTTATTTTATTTTCAAAACTGTTTTCTTGCAAAATGATCTGACGATGTCTATGCTAAGTGTAAGTCCAGTCTGGTTCTATGCTAAATATATAAGTCCAGTCTATTGTAGACACTAAAACATTTTATTACGCAAATTCGTTAACACCATGTAATAATAGTCTTCCTAAGAATAGTAAAAGATATGACTTGGTATAAATAGTAAAATCGTATTCTTATCTGAATTTAATAAAAAAGAAATATGAAACTAGAAAAAAATCGCATTAATCCAAAGACTATTTCATGTTTAAGTTACAAAAAAAAAGAAAAATATACTTACTCAGAAAGGTTTAATTTAGATAAACATTTTCCCTTTTACAGTAAACACGGTTTTCTTTGATCCGTCGTATTACAAATTTATTGTATTAGATATTCCAAATACTTAAGAATCAATACGTATCGAATGACATCTAATTTTCAAAATCGGTCAAACAGTTTACGAATTACGACGATACTTAACCTACATACACAGACAGATTAAATTAGGAGCTCAGGATCAAAACCTGTCATTTATAATTTTGGCTCGATGCGTCTTATTTTTCTCATTGAACTCAAAGCCTTGAATTTTATCAATTTCCAAATAGATTTGGTTCAAAAAGTGCCATTTTCTATGACTTAATAGCATTTCCAAGTCACATTCTGATCAAAAAGTGACATTTACAAGACATAGGCCTACTCGTAAAGTTATTTCTGATTTCTGAACAAAAATGAAAAATAAAATTAACATCTTTTGTTCCTTACCTCCTCAAATACAAGCACAAATTTCAGGTAAAAAAACTTAAACGAATAGAGCTGCCTTTAGTACGTTAAGTGTATCATTTTTCAAGTCTCAATTTAGGAGATTTCGATACGTGGTTACAACAGCGGCATATAACCGAAGCCTCTCAAGTAAAGGCCGGGGGATGGGCGCTATATTATGAGATTACGCACTTACGCCACGCTGGGAGCGGACGGTCGAATTCACCATATTACATTATCCTCGGTTTTATAGTTTTCTTACTTGCGCCGTTTTGCTTTCGGGCGCTATTAAGTTTTATTGCGTTTCAGATGTTTTCTTTGATGTCTTGTGTGGGTTTTGTTAGCCGTGTTAATGGCATAGGCAGAGTTTAAAGCGGTGTTGAATTTAAGTGTAGTTCGTGTATTTAGATGATGGTTTAATTATTGTAGTTATTGTGTCGTAAATAAGTTAAAAGACGGGTTAAGTTTGTAATAACCAGTTCAGTCAATAAAGTGACTGAATAAAACTGTTAAATGCTTATCATTTTGAAATACACTTGGGAATAATGAATTCGGATCATCAACGTAAACATTAATATCACGGAAACTAAGAATGATATCATATTGAAATCAAAAGTATTTTATAGACTATTTAATACTACTCAAATAAAAATAATAAAACTCTAGAATCGTCTATAAAATACCTTTTATTTGAATAAACCAGCGTTCTTAGGGAGTATTCCACCAACCTATCATTAACTGTTCATTATGTTAATACGGTATCTAAAATTTACCATAGCTAACATTTGAATTTCACCACCATATCAATAGTGATAATGATAAGATTATTGAACATTATGTGTATATGTTATATTTGAAGGTCACATTTAGCTTATCTCGTCAATAGTTATGGATTACTTATTGATATGTAGGTGAAATGCCCCTTTAGTTTCCGAAACATTAAGGTTGATGTTGGTGAAACAGATTCATTGCTCCCAAATGTAATTATAATTTAGCTTTATCACAAAGTAAAAAAATCAGATCTTCTTATCATCGATGACGGAATTAGTCAAACAAGAGTGACCGAAAGATCCGTTTTTGTCAACACAGTATACTCTGTTGAAAGGCGATGAAAGTACGACGATAAATCAATAAATTCATCAATTTTATCATTTTTAGCAATTTTATCAAAATTATTAATTTTTATCAATTTTATGTTTTATGCAATGATACCAATGCAATTGTATAAATAATTAGCGCTTATTACTATGTAAGTTAGCTTAACTTTTGGATCTCTGAATTGTGAATGTGGTGTTTACCTATAAGTAATAGTTGCACTGTAAAATTATTCTAAGCATGTCATTTTTGTTATAATCATGTCTAAGCTAACCCGAAGGATAGCTAATAAAATAACAGAATTTACTAGTAGGATTAATAGCTTTTTTGCTTTCTGGGGCGTTATTTGTTAAAAACAGGATGGTACATAAGAACTGAATACTTTAATACGATCAGTAATTATTACAATGCAGGAATATCAAACACAATCATAATTACAATCTTTAAGCAACTATTATAACAATTGTGAACGTTCGTACAAACGAAAGATCGCAGCAAAAGAAGGGCGAGTACCGCACCGCATACTGTTTCATAGTCCGTTTTGACAGGTCGTGAAGTAAATATGTCAGACTACCGCCACGACGTCATTATATCGCTAACACATGTATAAACAATTGTTGGTGAACCTAATAAATAAATAAATATGTCTAAACTAGACCATTTTAAAGCAAAACGGATGCTAGAAATAAGTCCAATAAAGATGGAGAAGAATACAACGGTATTGCAAAGATAAGCAATAATTTTAAAGAATTTTAACATCCAAAATTAGGCTGGTTTTATAGACAAGCATTGTCAAATGATGTAACCGATTGTTTAACTCTAGAACCAGTAGTTTTACTTAAAAACAAATCAATTTGCTCTTACTTACGCAACGCTCATTAGACAATTACCAAAACTTCTTTTTGTGTAACTTAAAAATACTTGATTGGTTCTGTTAAGTACGAGTAATTTAATTTGCTAAACTTTAATGAGCAAATATATATAACAGTAGTTACAGATGGTTTGATAACCGAAAAAAATAACGATGAAATTCAGTTGGATTTGGTATTATGAGTTGGCCTCAATATAGAAGTCTGATCGAAACAAAAGGGACAAAAACATTTTAAAAATAATTGTCACGTCTTTGATTCAATAAAAGATCGAACAAAAAACGAATGAACTTGGTAGCACTACGGTAAGATCTCATCACAACCAATCAGAACGAGTTACCAATAAGTTTTATACCAGTGTTAGTGATGTCATTAGTTCCCCAGTTCCCTACAAGCATAATTATTATTCCATGATAATATTCTGATCCTGCTAGATTATTTAATTAGAAAATTAAAGTAAGCATAGTAAGGCATAATTAGCACATAAATAAGAAAAATCTATATTTTAAATACTCATTGTTAAACGAGAAATTGTAATCGAATTTGGTAGACTTCATGTGTGTAATAATTTTTTATACGGACACTGAATAAATAAATATATTGACACGTAGCAATCTTATGACGTTGATATGGGATATTTTTCTTAAGGGAGTGACCCTACTTATTGTAAATCTTTTAGACTCTATAAATATCCCTATAGATTCATTATATACTGTTTCTAAACCTCTTTATAACATGCAGTACAGTAAAGATAGGAAAACATAGGTGGACAAACTCGCGTGTGCGTTTGATACACTTGAACAACTTCATGATCTCAATATATCACGGCCTGACGTATCAGATCAGCATCAAATTATTGGCTTAGTTAATTATTTTGACATTGTTAATAACAGGTTCCTAGCCCACCTGTAAAGATAACTATACCACACTATTAAAAGTAATCATAATAATTATTTTGATGAATAAATAATCCAGTCTGTTTGATATATTGATAATTAAGCGTATCTAGTAAGTCTGCAACTACACTAATTGTATAATATTATTATGGTAATAACTTGGAAAGGTGATGATATTCATAGCCACATAAAAATACCCTGAGCCTTGAATGCCATCGTACAAATTAAGTTGTTTAAAACAATCAAAACAAATACATAAGCATAGAACGCAGACGTCTTGCTATAGTGCCATTTCAATAGCTGCTGCAGCGAAAGATATTCTCCAAACAATTACCTATAAAAGGAATTAAAATGCTATCCTTAAGGACATTCATCCTCATGACACAAACCGATATTTTATTAGGGTTGGATCTGAATTAATCTATTAAAGACGCAAAAACAACCTACGCATAAGAATCTTAAAATGCCGTTCATTTGGTCTCATACAGTCCAATAATAAATTCTACTTTTGCCGTCATGCAAAATATACATACCCAGTAAAACTGTAGTCGGTTAAACAAAGCGATCTGTCCACAAGTCCTAAGCGAGCGATGCAAAAAGAAAGCATGCAAGTAAGACTATAATTATGTCCGTCACATACCGCGGCTATCGGCGCGCGCGTCTCCGTTTTGTAACGATTCTAGATCTGTTATCGAGTCAGTATTAAAGATAGTTTCATTATTTTCAGTTTTCTGGATTCATCCAAAGTAATACTGTTTTGGTCTTTGTTTTGTTACGATTATTTCGATATTCTCTTGCGAAACATTGAAGTAGGTAGATACCTATGTAGTTTGGTTTCATTATTTTCAGTATTAGTTCTAGAAGCATCTGTAATAAGTTTGTTTGGTCTCCGTCTTGTTCAAAGATCATTCTAGATTCGGAAAAAGCGAGCTTCTTTGTTTTGAAATTTTTTTCTTGAAGCATTGAAGCTATCGTGTTAGTTAATTCCATTTTCGTGACTGTACTGTGAGAATTCATGAATTTACGAATGTGTTATAGATATACTCAGTATTATATGTCACAAAGATGACAAACTTATTCTACGTGTTCAAAGGTGCGTCATATACAATTAAGCGTATTGCAGCACATTTTTGGCCAAAGGTTTCTTCCAAATTGCGTTGTAAAAACCACTATATCTGAACATGCGTGTCTACCATAGTTATGGCCTGAACTCTAGGGGATTACACGAACCGAAAATGAAATAAGTGAAAGCATTAATTATGCTTAAACAACACGGCGTTATTTTGTCATCAACCCATCAAATTAAAATTTCAAATGAAGTACAAATAATACTGTTATTTGAATGCGTGTTATTATCTGTTTACTTTGAATTAATATTCCATTCAATTTGCTTAAATCACCAGAAGCTAAAACTAACTTAGTAAAGCGTAATGAAAGTGCAGTGGATTCTGAATTGGAAGCTCAATTTTAGAAGATTGTTAATTAAAACTGAGTAAGCATATTTGTAAGAGCAATGAAACGTGGAATGAATACTGAAGAGCTAGATTCAGAATTTGATGATGTAGGTTAGTAGATAGAGAAGGATTGAGCACTTGGTATAGACGATAAAAAGTAAACTAAGATTCTTAACGAATAGTGGGGTGAGCATGAGAATCATAATATAGCAGGAAGACTATTAGCACAGTCTACCTAGGTATATCTTATTCCTTACAGTCGATCAACGTAGAACATTGTCGCAGAGCAATCGTGCGGGGGGATGCGGGGTGAAGGAGCGGAGGTTATGTCCCGAGTAGCCATACTGCACACTTGGCACATAACCTCCGCCCCTACATAATTTTGACATTTCATAGGACCTGTCAAATGTATATGCGTTGACCTACTACATGTAGTAAGTAGATACACTGTGCTATTAGTATAATCTGATGAGACAGTAACAATTACAGAGCGCAAACAAGAGTCTATCCCGCGGTTTCTGAAAGGTTGAACAAATTAATCTGTTAATCCATCATTCAACGAATGAACTTAGTTGATCAAAATACTAACAATAAGTCACAACACTTGACATGAGATTTGACAGCTGTTTATCAAACTTTTGCGTTATTAAGCCTTTTTGCAACCAGATTAAAGAAATGGCAGAAGAGGAGATGAGACTAAAGACTCTCTGGAAAATTCAACAGAATATTTTTTTATTGACCACATTAAAACAGTATTAAAATATCTCTCAAATATTTAACAACGTAATCGCTCTGACTAAGTCGTTTACATTAACGACATTTAAGCAAAAAATATTCCCCAATTATATTACCCCCGCTCAAGACATAAATCCCAGGATTACCCCAATTATTATCAATTACACAACCACATGGCTTATCATTAAACCGGATTATGAAGACATAAAGAAGGTCGAGGTCAAAAATGAAGGTCACAAAGTCAAGGTCAACACAGGTAATTCTCCAACACCGGATGATTGAGTACAATGGAAACATTCCACGTTACCGGTAAATATGATTTACTATTAGAATACCGGAGATACAACGGCGATCTAGTTAGAAATTGGAGAATAGGATAATGGACGGTATAATACAATTGAAAAGGCAGAATAATAGAAAGGTAGAAATTATTTATGGTCTGGGTTCGAAAATTTAAATTGCGAATGCTTGGAATTGTGATTCAAAATTGAGATTAATGATTTCTTGTTGTATTATTATTCTAGCTAAATAAATCAATAGAAAGTCGTGAATGAATTATTCATTATTTTAATTTCAGTAAAATCGATTTGTATTGAGATTTGTATACCTACATATTATCTACTAGTGTTTCATACAGGTAAATACTATGTATGTTTTTTCTTATTGTATTTCTTTAATATTTTTACTACAATGTTACATTTCGTAACTTGTTCTTATTGTTATTAGTTGCTTTAGCAAGTCATTTATTACAAACTTGAGCCATTTACTGCCAGCCATAAATATATTTCAACGTTAGCATTATGATTCCAGGTACCATTATAGCAATTCCGTACAATAAGGTTTGCTAAAAATATAACTAAAACTCTTGTAGAATTGTCCTATTCGACCTTCCGAGCTCAAACTCATTTTTACAATTTTCCCAGTTGGTAACACTAAACATAAATCTTAAGTGAACTAACATTAACACGCGATGCTTGCGTGTCAAAGTTAAACTAGTGTTGAAATATAATAACAACAGTACTAACCTGTCTAAATAATATGTGCAAGTTTATAAAATTAAAAACATTAAATGAAGCTGTAGACTTTTTTTTCATTATTTTAGCCTAGTAATACATTTTGCAAGTAATACTTAGTGATAAATATAACAATTGAAAGAAACAAATATATTTTTACTCCAGTACAGTGAGATAAATATATTATGTGAAAAACAACCTAAAACAAACGAAAAAAAATAGACAAATGAGCATCAACATTGCACTAATTGCAAGGTTTCAATCAAATTGTCATCATTGTCCTCTGCTAGGCAATAATGATAACAGACATCTCCTAAGATCCCACATTCCAGTAGAATCGTACAAACAATTAAACTAACAAATGAATTCAGAAGAAAAAGAGAACAAACGCCATCATAACAATAAGAATTGGAATGGATTCTTAAACGACGATAAAATATTTAGAACCAGTAATAAATGTAACTGTTACGAATATCGACACGAGATGTTTATGTTAACCATTTATTTGCCATTTTCCGGACAATTTGAATTTATTGCTGTGAAAACCTGGTTATCTTTGCGGAAATTAGATGTTGTTCGCTCCGCGTAGAGCTAGAAGCTGGGTGATATGTAGAAAACTATCAGTTTCTAAAATATATTATCCTTATTTTTTATCTCCAGCCTGTTCCTAACCTGTTTCAACTTTTTTATGATTATATCATTGTTCTCTATCTGGTGACGTAACTTGATTATTTGAATTCATTACCTTTACTTTTTATTAAATTTCTCTAAGCTTAATAATGGTATTATCATCACAACCATTTAAATATCTACTGATGAATATGACCTTTCTTCTAAATAGTTAAAACGAACGCTTTTGATGTCATTCCCTTTTCCGCCAAAATCGGACACATCAGTGAAGCACATTCTCGAGCTGATGTGCTATAATAAACCTGAGTCCTACCCAAAGCCGTCACTGTGGCCGAAATCGCCTTGGAAATTCACTATCATCATCGTCTATCACGTCATCAAACGGATTAGTGATGACGGTATGCTCCAAAGCCTTTCGGATGGCAGCCTAAACAGCGCCCTAATTCTCTGTGACATTTAAGAATAACGCGACCTCGCTTGACAAATGTCAAATTCAGTCCATTTAAAATTTGTACCCTATTTTTCTTATTACATGTTGAGTGTATAAGGCCTCTGAGTTCAAGATTTGTTGCCATTTGAATCCACTTGCCGCCAACCTGTAGCTTAGGTCTAACGATGATAACAATGCATACGTAATGTCTACAACATTGTCTACGCTAACCTATTTCCCATCGTTGCGCTTAGTTTGCGCAGGATGATAAACTACTGTTATGCTAGATTTGAATTCTTTTCGAGATAGTGTGTAATTATAGTTTTATGACTTGACTTGACATGCGTAGGAATGAGAGATTGTTTTTGTTAATTCATCAGCCGCCTAAGGCAAAGATCGTTGCCTTCGATCATTCAATCGATAGACTGAAAAAATGCTATTGAGAATAAAGCCATCTGTATTCGCGACATATTCGTACTATGTGATGTTGCCAGATATATTCGCGCAATGTCAGGCGTCGCCACGTGATGTCGCTAATGAATTCGTGGCTTTAAAATGGTGATGTGATACGTACAGTTCTGTTAAACTCACTCAAAGTGTACTTTCAAGCAGTTCTGCGGCTCAATTTTTACCTCTGGCTGACGTGCCAGGACTTAAAATCGTAGCTTTGTGAATTGATTTGTGAATATATTTTAACGTGAACCTTGAAAATTTATCTCACTGCTTCAATCGCTATCAATCTTACCAGCACTTATACCACTAGGTCAAAAGCCAATAAATCTAAAAAAATAAACAGCTAACTCATTTCTATTTCCGTCTAAGTCAATATTAATCTAAGTGCGAATTCACACGTGCTATTCGTCACGTCCGTTTTCAATGTCACTATATTGTCACACTGCAATTTACAAACTGGTAAATGAAGACATAGAAATAATGATAAGGTATTTACTATTTAACTGAGAGAAAACAAACACATATTGCTTGGCATATCTGCTTTAAAATTTTATGGCAATAGTGTAAAGAAGTTTCCGCTTTAACCATATGTAATTTTGTTGTCATAACAAGAGGTACATTTTATTATCATATTAACAAATAAATCATAAGTCTTAATGATAAATCCTCCTAGCCTGTTCTCTACTATATTGGGATCAGCCTCCAGTTTAATCAGATGCGGCTGAATACCAATATTTAACACGGAGCGATTGCCATCGAACCTCCGCAACAGTTACTGGGCAATGCCAGCCACTGTGAGTTAGTTATACACAGGGCTCGTACATGCTCTACGAGTCCAATATAATAATGCGTTCCAGGTAATGCTGGGGTTGCCGCGCTTCTGTAGCGCGTAGGGGATGTTCGCGGACGCACGTATTCCGGATTTCAACTCGCTGCTGCGTCTGCGAATCGCATCACTGATGCGTCGGGTGCGCGACAGCCTCAACAGCCTTGTTGTTACTGTAGCCGACAGGGTGGATGGCCTAATAATTTGTCACTGGATGACGGCACACAGACCATCATTCAGTTATATGATATGAAAAGTTTTATATAACGTGTTTAAGTTAGTAGGTAAGTGCCAAATTGTTTACTCATTCTTATGGATCTCTGGTCTGAAATAAAGATTTATTATTATAATGCCAATGTTCAAAGGTTAGACCGGTTGTCAGACTTTCGGGCTTCTGACTACTCGTAACGACTGTCATAGATATTCGTATAGACCCGGGACCGACGGCTTAACGTGTTCTTCGAGACACGGAAGGGTCTCGATGTGTAACGAATGATCACCCATCCACGAACTCACCGCGGTATGTGCAGCTTGATCTTGCAAATCATATGATCCAAGCAGTTTTTAATTAGCGACTCAAAAATAAATCTTAAGTACTTCGGGATGAAAGATACCCTTTGTCCGTTTCTGTATACCTGACAACATACATGCAAAATTTCAGAATGATCGGTTCAGTGGTTTAGGTGTGAAAAGGTAACAAACAAACAAACTTACTTTCGCATTTATAATATTAGTAAGGAAGTAAGGATACGGATAAAACTCATCGTCAACATCATCATCATCTTCCTGCCCTTATCCCATGTTACTTGGGGTCGGCGCCACACGTTTTCTTCTTCCATTCCGTCTTGTCAACCGTCATAATATCACTGACTCCCTTCTCTTTCATATCATTCTTCACACAATCCATCTTTTCTTGGGCCTCCCTCTTCCTCTCCATCTATCCACATTTATATTCATAACTCTTTTGGTCACATGCGTTTCATCCCTCCTCTTCACATTTACAAATAAAACTGAAGTCTATAACTATGCAGGTAAGAACAATGTCATAATATTGATCTGGGTATCTGAAGAATGAGCGTGGGATTTGCATCTTTTTGAAACCCGCTAATTTAATACGGTATCTATTCATCCTGTGACTCACATTTTGCAACGTTCGTGTTCTGCATATTAACACTTTTTAGTGTGTCAATATATCCATTAATTTTATAAGAGTGTAAAACCGGAAATGCCTCGACAATGACCTTCAAAATGTAAACATTACATCATGATAAGAGGTGTCTTTTGCAATCTGCAATTTATCACATCGACGTCATAATGATAGTGACGTCATTTTAAAATTATATTCAGATGTAGAAATAAAACTTGAAAAACGAGAGGCCTTCATTATTACATTATTTTGAAAATAATGGTTGAGTTCCATACTTTACTGTGAATATTTATTTATTGGGCTTAGGTTGTTGACTTTTCCAGCATCATCATCATTATTATAAATTGATTATAATATTGTATTTCTTCTCTATGTCAGTAGGTTTTGCCTATTAAATGGGTTGTGGGGGTCTGATGACAGTCGCTCAGCCGCATCTAGTTCGACAAAAAACTGATTCCAACATTAGCTGATTCCAGACTTCGATTTGATCCGATTCGTGTATAGGAATGTTGCAAAGCATTGAAAAGTAACCAACACATATTTTTATATCGGCTCAAATTCATATTGAGTGGGGAGAATCGCCCTTCGAAAAATCATTATTTTGAAGGGCGGTTTTCCCCATTAAATATCGAATGGGGATAACATCCGATATAACGAAAACACAGATGAATCCATAATAAACAACTAATTCCTTATTTTTCGTTAATATTCTCAAACTAAACTAAACTAGTCTTAAAAAAACCGGCGTTCCCTCCCGACATTGACCTCCAAACTCAACTGTCTCTAGCACATCGCTCGCAGTCACTCTACTATGAATCACCGCGGTTCTGCGCGCGCGCCGGAAGCGCCGCGGCCGCCCGCTTCCTTATATAACTTATAGGGGGCAATTAGGTTGCTAACCCGCGATTTAGGTATTGATTGGGTGTAATGCCGTTATGTTACGTCAGAGTTTGTTAATTAGTATTGTTTGTTTGTGTTAGTGTTAGTTGGATATTAATTGTTTACTAGCTTTTGCCAGCAGATTCGCTTGCGTGAAATTTTGAACCCGTTAAGTGAAGATTTTCCATACAAACTTTCATCCCCTATTTAACTCTCTTAGGGTTTGAATTTCGAAAAATCCTTCCTTATTCCTTGTCTACATTATAAAGGGAACGTCTGTGCAAAATTTCAGCTTTCTAGGTCCAATGGTTTGGGCTGGGCGTTGATGAGTCAGTCAGTCAGTCAGGACTTTTCTTTTTATTTATATAGATCTATTATATGTAATTGATAAATTTGACTAGTAATAATTGGCCTTTAAACAAAAGCAAAACTATTATTCTTATCCTCTTGTATCGGTATGAGCTATACGAGAGCAACTTTGGAAGGTTTGCGTTTGAAGATTGGTAGCGAGGCTGACTGCTCAGGCGCACCCTGCGCCATACGTACTTGAGTATCGTCACTCGTGGAGGCTTTTTTAATGTTCCCTAAAAAGTAAAACAATTATGAAAATAGATCTAATAAATAAGATTGCCAAAAGGACAATCTGAACAAATTCTTTGCAAGCTATAATGTCCAGTATGAGCTGATCTCACATTGTATAGGCTTTTCGTACAATGAGAGGTCAGCTTACACTGGAAAATTTTAGTTTGATAAGTAGCCGCGTATATCCACTATGTATATCGCAAAAGATATAAAACTGTATAAGGTACCAAAAGTAAACCAAACGAACATGATTTCGCAACGGTGGCGTAGTGGTAGGTAAGCGTCTTTCTTCCGTGTTCAAGTATTTCACTTCAGAAAAAGATCACTCGCCACAACCTGCAGTCTAACTGTGTCATATTTGCAGGGACTCGCTATACACATGTAGCCAACATTCAAAATGTATGGCGACAGCTTTTGGCCAGCCTTATGGCTGTAGCGAGTGGCCCGTGTACGTTTGGCCTAAAGTCTATAGGAACCAAACGTCAGACCTAGATTAGTGTCATAAACGGAAATATGGCACAAGGAATTCTAGAGATTGAAACCCCATAACCGTGATGGCTTTAATTGATTACAGACATAATTATAGTTATTAACAGACGCATATTTATATTCCCACCTATTTGATCACAATCAATTAAATGAGTAAATAAACAATTATAATTATCTGCAACCAGTTTAAATTGAATGAGGTAAAAATTAATGCAATAATCTCTATTCACTCATAACGATATAATTGTTCTAACCATATTATTAAAATAACTTCAACCATAAACGTGACATATTAACAATCTCTTATTATATGTACAAATGTGCCGTATATGTGTATGTGTCGTGTGGTGCCGGAATTAAAGAATAGCACTACCCCATCTCTTCTCCTGGGTATCGTTAAAGGCGACTAAGGGATTCACTAGAGGATGGGCAGCAGCGTTCTCTGAGTATTATAACAACCATACTGCGATCGAACAATGGCTATTATAATAACAACTGAATATTTTATAAATTGTTGGTGCAATAATTTAATTTAATTACAATTAATGAAATAAAAATAAATAAATAATTAATAGTGCAATAAATTAAATAAAAATGAATAAATAGGAACATAAAAATAGTCAATAATTAAGTAGGTACAATTAACAAATACTAGTATTAGTGCAAAAAAATAAATGTTATAAACAAAATATTTAGTCAAAATAATAAAAAGGAAATAGGTAATCTCTAAATAAATAAAATATGGAATTGCAGTTAACATATCTAGCAACAATGAATAAAATATTAAATTGTTATTAAACAAATAAGTGCTCTTCCTCTCTTCTACTACACTATGCTGTGCCCGACAGGGTCCATAATTGATCTCATGGTCTTAAGCCTACCACCTGTATTTGACATTATGGAATGCAATAAAGAAATTGAAATTGAAAATCGCCAACCCGCCTGCCAAGCGTGGCGATTATGGCAAACCCCCCCATTGGGGGTGGCCTATGTCCAGCAGAGGACGTATTTCGGCTGAATCATCGTACAAATACAAACATTTACCTACATACCCAAGAATCGAACTTAACACCGCGATTACCCTAATAACGCACATTGCGCTTAATAAGGTCTACGGCCATATTACGTCATTCAGGAGCGGTGACCCCAAGTTGAATTAGGAGCGAGGAAGAAGCGTATTATTTTACGTTTAACGCCATCTAGTGGGCCGATTAGGACTACTAAACTAGTCTGTTTGATTTATGGGTCGTCTGCGAATTTCATGTCTACTTGTTCTTACTTTAGTTACGATCAAAGGTATGAAAATACACATCGTACGAGCAAGTGAAACTGAGGTTAAAATAGTGTCAATGCAGTTCAAACATTGTGGTATAAATATTATGGGTTTGGGTCTTTATTTTCTCTGATATTTACGAAAAACACACAAATGAACGCGACCCCATTACTAATATGTTTTTGCAGTTCAAGATGGCGCTGCTTGCAAAGGCTGTTTGACAAATACACATATTCATTTTAAATTCTGTACATTTAAAATTGAGTTGTGTAAAATCAAAGGTGGTTACTTTTAGCAACTTTTGAGAAAACAAGAGAAAAATTAAGCATCTGTGCCCTAATGGAAGATTGACGACTTTGAAACTAAATCGAGATTGTATGTCGATTTAGCAAAGAATATGGCCATGTTTGGTTATGATATTTCAAAAAAGCAGTTTATTTTGGATATTCAAAAGTGGCAAAAAGTGAGATTGCCATATTACGATTCAATTAATAGTTTATTTTTCCGCAATGTTGCGCGTAATTATAGATGGCACCTAATGTGGCCGTATTGTTTGCTTATTACGATGATTTTGATGTGTCTTATGGAAATAGGCGCCAGGGGCCTTTATTTCCCGGCATAGAATAGAACATCTTACTTCCTTTTTATTTCCGTGGATATCGTAATTTAGTTCAAAGGATTATGACAAAAGGAGATGCAGTAGCATTTTCCTTAAAAACTGATAATAACTTACTACGAAGACCGTTTGGTTTCTATTACATTACCGTTCTTTAAAGATCTTCAAGGAGTCCCATTAGGATTTGCTGAGGACTACACGTTGATGGGATAATAATTACCGTGTGGGCTGAAATGGCAATTTAATCATACACTTGTTTTGAACGTGTGAAGCACCATCAGTCTCACCTTGGGGTGAATTAAAAGACTCTTGGCAATGCTTAAGTACTTCCGACACGCCCTGGGTACAACCTAGCTGACTGGATAATCTTTTTACGTCGGGCACGAGAGAAGAAGAAGAAGCCTTACCTTCTCTGAACTAGGTTGGGTTCGACTTCAGTCTTACCAGCATCCGAATTGCGCACAGCACTCGTAATCGCTATGGCTTTGATTTTGACAGATCAACAATTTCCATAGCAACGTATACAAGGTGTAACAACAATAACGCACAACCTCTTAAGGGGTCACTGTACTCATCATTAAGAACAACTTTTACTAAGAGACCAAAAAGCAAAACGCGAAAAAAAAAAACAGCTGTTCCCTACATTTTGAAGAGTTATGCGAACATAAATGTAGGGAACAGCGGTTTTTTTTTCGATTTCAGGTTTGCTCCCATAGTAAAAGTTGTTCATAGTGATGAGTACAGTGACCCCTTAACACCTTGTATATTAACAATCCGACTTCTCAATTCAATCTTCAATCAATATTGTTTGTATTGACAAAATTAAAGATATTGAAATTAAGAATGTGATACGCAATTCGGATGTAGATTTGTCTGAATGTTAGTATTCAAAGATAGAAATGATTTGAGTGCGAACAGATAATAGTGATAGACATCGTTTCTGTTTATAGCTGACATCGTAAAAATATTTATGTTTATTTGTTTTCTTAGGGAAAAACTACTTACCTGATTGCTTGCAATTTAAATATTCATCGAGTTGATGTTCGTGTTTTTGCACTATTTTCCCGAATTTAACGAATGGTGCTAACTAAGCTTCTAGAAATTATCACCAGGGCCGGGCCTACCAAAGGGCGAAAGGAGCGGCCGCTTTAGGCGCCAAGACTCAGGAGGCGCCTCAGTCACCTGGTATATATTAGGGGCAAGCAAGGGGGGCGCCATAATTGGATCTCGCTCCATCCTAAAACTTGCCTTGGGCCGGCACTGATTACCTAGCATTTTCCTTTTACGAACCCCAATTCACTACCAAATCGTGGTCATAGTGAAAATATGTACCTTTCAAGTCATAGAGCTGTCTATGAAAAAGGGACGTTTGAGATAATCTGTGAAAAGGACCTTTTACGAAAGTGACGTTTTGAAAAAGGACATTTTGCAAAAGAAACTTTCTGATAAACTGACCCTTTGCGAACGGTTTTGCGACTAAGCCCTACATAATCCCGACCCACCCACGACCAGAGAAAGGTTGCCTATTTTTTCCTTAGCCCACGGCTATTTTTAACCAAATGCTAATATCGACACATTGTAGTATTAAAACATTTTATAGATCATACGATGTTGCCGCATCGAATAAAATTACTATGCAGCAGTAATCGCCCATGAATACCTGTGTCCGGTATGGATGAGTAGACTGCACATCTCAGCTCCCTTGTGACACTAAACAAGTAGGGACAGAATGTCCACTAACAAAAAAAAACTAGAAAAAAGAAAAAAACTAAGAAATATATTTTACTACTAAAACTACAAGGTGTAGAGTGTGCAAACCAATTATCTTAGTAAAAAAGGGTATGAATTGAGAAACTGATATTGTCATTTTTTTTTAAATTTTGATTGCCTTTCGTAGGTAATGTTTTCAAATTTTATAGGCAGTCTCCTAAGAACGTTTTCCTGTAGCCACAATGATTAAGGTAGCTGCCTTCATTACTACCCCGTCTCAAATAAGTTTTTTGCGATTTCTGATATTTCTAGAACTCCATCCTCAGTTGCGCCGGAAAAGTCTTTTGATCCTTAAAGGAAATAGGATCAATTTGCATCATTAAAATGTTTTGTGAAAACTGCCGTTTTTCTCGCTGACTGTTAATATTTTTCCATGTCTGTAAATGTAGATAGAAATTATTCCAAAAGTTAGGGGTGGTCTTCTAAGAACGTTTTCTTGTATCTACAATGGTTAAGGTAGCTGCCCTTCAATCCTTATCTCAAATTACCAGCCTGTATAACAAGCTATTTATATCCAGTATAAGCTGATCTCGCATTGTGTAGGTTTTCCGTATAATCAAAATCAAAGAATCAAAATCAAAAGTTTTTATTTCACATAAACCATTACAGGCGCAAGAAAAGTCGAATTTAGGTGCACGGTTCCATTTAGTCGTTTCCTATGGAGAAAAGCCGGCAAGAAACTCCATGGTTACTCTTTTAAAATCCATATGTTTAACAATTTGAGAAGGTACAGTTATGACTTAGAATAGTTATGAGAGAGTAAAGTAATATTATTAAAAGAAGGGACCAAAAAGAAAAATTTGGTCACAAGCAAGTGTAAAAGCTCTCACATTTACAAAAGGTAAGAGGACGCTAAACTATACATATAAAACAACTGACATGGTTAATTGTCATCAAAACACATTACAAAGACAATCACTGTATAATAAGATAAAGATATCTTGAGAGTAACGATAGTAATAAAAAAGAAAGCTAATCAATGAGAGGTCTGGCTAAGCTGGAAGTTATAGATTGAAATATAGCCATGTGTACAATTGCATTCTTATTCGCGTATTGTAACGAGTGACCTTCTGTTCTGTATTACTCTGTGTTAATTTTATGATGACTTGATTACCGTTACGCATTCATGCTCATTATCCGTGGGGGTATATGTAGGGAGGATCAAACTGGTTTTAGTATTGAATTTACATTTAATTCGAAACCATATTGAAACAGAGTAAAATAGGGTTGTATTTGCTGTTATTCTTATCGATTTTGAAGGTCAAGTAATTATTGCAACTTTGTCTCTAGAATATAGTCATCTTTTTGTTGGCTGTGGAGTCTAAACTACTGTAAAGACGAGGATCTGGCTGCGAAATAATTTAAAGCTTCTAAGAAATAGTATTTAAAGGTGTTCTACCATATAGTTTACTTATGGCGCAAGTGTTTTTTATTTTTTATTATTTGACTGGGTCATGTTTGGCCCTAGTCACATCTGATGGTACCTAAGCGCAGACAGGGTCTATGGGGCCGTCTCCACGAGCGAGAGAATCGCGGCAGTATTATCGTCGTACCACGCATTTCTATATTCACTCTCTTAGGGGCCGTCTCCACGAGCGAGAGAATCGCAGCGATGAGAGTGTATAGAAATACGTGGTACGACGATAATATCGTCGCGATTCTCTCGCTCGTGGAGACGGCCCCTAAGATGGAGCACACGAACAGAGATATACAGGAATTCCCCTATACCCTTCTAGCTCCCGCATTACACGATGAAACAGTAGTGAACTGCTTGGCGCGGCGACTATAATGTGAGGGTGGTACAAGTAATAAGAACATTCAAAATTTTCATATTCTTAACTTTTTACAGGACAGACACGAAATTTGTACAGCGCTTGTAACCCCACTAGTCTGTCTTTAATGTCGATTTTATCGAAACTATTGTAAAAATGATCACCCTTATGCTAAAAACGCATCGACCTTAAACGGGCACAGCGCACATACGCGACCACCAACATGAATTTAGCCAACATGATATGTGCCTTAATTTAAAACCTGGACTATAAAGGGTTAAAAAAAATCCTTGGAATTTAGATGTATAAATAAATACCTATTCGAAGATAACTATGAAAATAAAACCGACGCTTGAAAGACAAAAATTACCAAACGACATGTTGGCAACTTTATACTAGAGCATATTCAATTATTTTTTTCGGAAAAATATCGCCTATTAGTCATAACTACTTGATTCCAACTAATTTTAAGTGCAGTTTAAAGGCTTATACTAAACTGACATTTAAAGATTATGAACTTAAATACAACTTTAAAATGCTCTAGTGTAAAATTGCCAACATGTCGCTTGGTAATTCTTGCCTTTCAAGCGTCGAAACATTAATTCATCCCAAACCAAAATAACCAAAGAATTTATACAATCATTTTTCACCCAGACGAAACAACACACATTATATCCCCCAACAATTTCACGTCTGACCCCATACGAGACCCCTTGAAACACCATAATAATTACAAACACCATTGTTAGTCCCCATTGTCTCCATAGCATATAGACCTCAACACTCGATGTAGCGATAACAAACAAAAAGCTAATTAAGGCCCGTTACTCACGTGTGTCCGCTACACTTGATCGCGAAGAATATTAGCTTATATAGTATTCATACGTGTGCAGTTTTTATTAGGCCCATCTGATAAAGTTGTGGAGTTTTTTCTTAGGATTAACTGGTATTGGTACGTTGTTTGCTTATCGGGGGGTATCAGAAAGTCGTCGTCTTTTTTATGGAGTGTGAATTAAAAATTGATGCTTGGATGGAGTAGGCAATATCCGGCAGTAGTAAAGGAGTTTTAATTTTTTGTGTCAGTTCCTTAATTATAATGTCGGTTGAGGTAAGTTAGGCAAGCGATATAACGCTAACTGTCGTATCTAGCAATTGATAATTTTTCAGTAGTTGTGTTAGCTGTGGCTTTATTTTAATGAATTAATAACTCTTTTATATCGCTCTTGGCTTCCTCTTTTAATTTAGTAGTTGCCCTAAAGCCCTAAGGTATCTGTTTATTTATTTCTATTCATTTGAAGCAGATACGTTACTCTGTGAGAATTTCTCTGGAAAATTATCAATTGCTTGTTACGACAGTTAGCGGGGAGGGTGACGATATCTGCAGCACGACATAATTTTGTTATTGCATTATCTCGAGCGGGGGCGAAATAATGTGTCGATTATCTCGTCTCGGCACGACATAATGCGACGGCAAAATTATCTTGCCCTGCGTATGTTTTCCCGGCAGGTCAGGTTCTAGGTCATAGCGAAGAAGTTGTCTCCTGGCTTCTTATTTATTACTTGGGGATAGGGTAACATTAAACATATTTTATTTTATAGCATAAATAAGTAGATAATCACTACATAGTATAAAACAAAGTCGCTTCCCGTTGTCTGTCCCTATGTATGCTAAGATCTTTAAAACTACGCAACGGATTTTGATGCGGTTTTTTTTAATAGATAGAGTGATTCAAGAGGAAGGTTTTAAGCTATAAAACGTACCCGTGCAAAGCCGGGGCGTGTCACTAGTTATAAATAAGACAGTTGGACTCTGGAGTTTGCCCTCAACCTCATTATCAATCTCTCTCTATCACTCAAAGTTTTGCTAGTAGAAAATATATTTTTGAGTTAAGCTCGCTTTTGTACATCACTTCAAAAACTGTACTATTTTTTTTTTTGTAAATTTTCTTGGGTACAATAAAGAATAATAATAACAAACACACCATTTTTAGAAAACTTTAACGTGTCTTTTAAAATGTATATTTTAAACGATTCTTAAAGCAAGATGAATTTTCCACGATCAAAGGATTTACCCTATACCTACGAGTATATAAAACATTCTGGCCAGACTATACATACATTTGCCTCGAAATCGTACAAGCATTGCTGCTTACACCAAAAAGAATTCGACGCCATTTTACTTTCAGACAACAGTGAGCTAGATTTCGATTTCTATAACGCGTGTAACTGCAGTTAATAGCAGTTATCAGTGTTATCGATCGAAAACCGTTATAATTTGAAATCAGCGTCCAAATTGAGGTACATCAATTTGTAATAGTTTTGTAGTTATGATCTTTGCTCTACTACGCCTGATAGAAAATAAAATTCGAGTATCTTGGACAAAAATAGCTAAACATTATCGATATAAATAAAAAGAATAGTCCTGACTGACTGATTGACTGACTCACCAACGCCCAGCCCAAACCCTTGGACCTAGAAAGCTGAAATTTTGCACAGAGGTTCCCTGTATAATGTAGACAAGGAATAAGGAAGGATTTTTCGAAATTCAACCCCTAAGGGAGTTAAATAGGGGATGAAAGTTTGTATGGAAAATCGTCACTTAACGGGTTTAAAATTTCACGCAAGCGAAGCTGCGGGCAAAAGATAGTCGCTATTACAATTTACAAGATGCTACCAGTGTTCACAAACATTTTTCAACATTTAGAAACATCCGATGTGGAAGCAGTTAGCAATTATAACGTCTGTATTAGTAGACATCGCGATTTCGAATGACCAAACTTTGTTAAACGGGAACATTTTGAAACAGTAACGTAAACAGTTTATAACTGTTAACGAATCATTGTAAACATTTCTCAACAAAACATTGTTATTTTTTCACAAGCTTTTGCGTTAATTTAATATTTGACAATCATCTCTTAACACACTACTAAATTTTCTATAATATAATTCAATCACGACTCGAAAGCCACGTGGCGCCATCTATTAACGTTATTGTTGTTTTCCTCGGGAACAGTATTTTGTTCGGGATGAACGGTACCCAATGTCCGTTTCTGTACACCTGACAACGTATATGCAAAATTTCAGGATGATCGGTTCAGTGGTTTAGGCTTGAAAAGGTAACAAACAAACAAACTTACTTTCGCATTTATAATATTAGTTAGGATTAGGATATTAGTTAGGATTAGGATATTAGTTAGGATTAGAATGAGGATTAGTGACCTTTTGCTACAAAACAAAACGAAACTGTTTGAAACTGTTTCCAACTTTTGTGAACACCGGCGTGGGAGCACCTTCAGATATCTAATTAAATCTAGCATCGAAATGAGCCGTGTTGTGTACATTGCAAACGATTAGTCTGAGGAATTAACGAATCATCAAGATACTAACTCTGATCAAAATGACGCATCACTCTCGCTGTAGAAAGTGAATTTTTCAACAGATTCATTAAATATTTTCTAATGAAGAAATTCGCGGTTAAATGCGCAAACGAGATATTCGTAGAATTAGGTTCTAACACCGCGTAACACAGAATATATACGAGTAGTTAACTTTTCAGGAGAGCAAAAAATATCATGCATGATGGAGAATATTGCATACGCTGTGTTTTTGTATTTGAAATTACGCATTGCTATTGGGTCTAACCACTGATTGTAATTGGACAAACGATGCGTTTTTCAATCCCCTATCGAATTACGTTCCTAACTCAAAACTGCAATTTTTCTAATTACGCTTTTTTAGAACCATATTCTGCATATTAGGTAGAATTATGCATAAATTCTGCATATTGTGCATATAATTCAGAATTTACGGGCCATCCCTCCTGTGAAATATTAATTTAGTGAAGTGTAGCTTGCTACAAATTAATATAGGGTGTTCCACATGATAACAATACGGAGAATTGTCTAACCGCCTACACGAGTTTTGGGAGATTCTTGTTTTTAGTGTACCCAAAGGGTAAAACGAGACCCTATTACTAATACTTCGCTGTCCGTCCGTCCGTCTGTCACCAGGCTGTATCTCATGAACCGTGATAGTTAGACAGTTGAATTTTTCACAGATGATGTATTTCTAAACATGTTAAAATCAGAATAAAATAAATATTTAAGGGGGCTCCCATACAACAAATGTGATTTTTTTGCCGTTTTTATAGATAATGGTTTCGTGCGCGAGTTCGACTCGCATTTGGTCGGTTTTTTATGTAGGTAGTAGGTAGGTTCGATTTTGTTTTGTGTTTCGCTTCAGAGACAAAATGGCGCGTAAGCATTATTTCATACCTTTAGGTACGGTTTAACATGTACTAGTAGCGCGCAGAAGGTTTGCCGATGACTGCCCCTCCCACTTCACCGACCGCCACCCGCGCTCGTCTGGCCTACCTACTAATCGTACCGACCATCGACGTGTGACGTCATGAGGCTATCGGCAAACCTTCTCCGCGCGACTTATAGTGACACAGGGGCTTAGACAAAGTAATAATTTAAAAACGATAACGAAGTTCGAAAAGACTAAAATGTATGGGATTGACATAAGCCTCGTTATGTCACGTGGTCAATCGTCATCGTTATCGCAAGTTGGTAGACAATGTTATAATTCGAAACGAAACGATAAAGAAATGATTTGTTTATCGTGGTTATCCCATACAAATGCGTAGACAAGCAGCGCTTTTAGTGTTCGCCTTCGCTTCGATCGTGATCGCCAAAAAAGATAACGAAACGAATGGTAAAAAACGTTGTAGTTATTGGTCGGATTTCGAATCGAACGAAAACGATCGCGACAATAGAGACGATGACGAATGTAGATATCGTTTCGCTACGAAGCGATGTTACTTTGTCTAAGGACCCTGGCCTGCTATTAGCACAAAATGTCAAAGACGACTACACTTTCTAGTATTCGCGACGCCAATTGATCAAGCCGTCAAATTGTATTTTGACATTAATGGCTTGCCAAATGAACTTTCGATTGAATATGTCAAAACTCATACATTGTCGCTGGTATAGCGTTGCGAATTATCGAAAGTTATGTTGTGAGCCTTAGTTTTTTTTTTTCTGTTCTTACTTTAGTCAAGTTTCGTGGGGAGTTCGTGGCTAAATAATTACAGCCGCATTGACCGATCTTCCGGGTTAAGCCACGCTTGCCGAGGTTGGTCTGTGGATGGGTGACCATTTACCATAGCGAGTTTCCTCCGTGCCTCGGAAAGCACGTAAAGCCGTTGGTCCCGGCTGTCATTTGCAGATCTTTGACAGTCGTTACTGTTGGTCAGAAGCCAGAAAGTCTGACAACCAGTCTTACCAAGAGTATCGTATTACCCAGTTACTGGGTTGTGGAGGTCAGATAGGCAGTCGCTCCATGTAAAATACTGATATTCAGCTGCATCCGGTTCGACTGGAAGCCAACCCCAACATAGTTGGGAAAAGGCTAGGCAGATGATGATGACTTTAGTCAAGTTTCGTATTATACGCAGGTTGGGTGATACGTAGAATTTTAATGCTCATTTCCAGTCTTTATAAGTGATTGCAAAAGTTTCTTGACGATTTAGAAATGCACTCATTAAGCGGTGCATTGCATACGACAAATGTGTTTCTTAATAATTTACTTTCACTAAATGTATACAACTTTATTTTTAGTATATACAAAATTGAAATACCCCAACAAGATTTTCATTAGAACTGCCTGAATGTGAGTTTTTTTTTTATAAATCTCCAAGTTACACTTTAGTTTATGTCGCGTTAAGTTCCCTAGTAAAGTGTGAAATGCCTGAGATGTGCTATGCAGGGGTTGTCTAATACACGGAAACTGACCGAGCGGACCATCTCAACCCTCAAGGTGTCTATTCCCGTCCACTGTTATGCGTAGACCTATTGAAAGAGAATTGAAATTTATGAAAAAGAAGGAAAAATATAATGTAGTGTACAAACGATGTCAATCGATTCTCCTAGTGATTCTGAACAAACTAGTTTCAGGTTTAGTATATACTAAAACTAAATTTGTATAATTATTGTCAGCTTAGGCAAACTCTTCTAACAGAAACGTTGATAAATCGCAACCGAACCGAAGCTGAACCGTTCATTCAAAAAACTATCAAATTGACACCAAAAAAAAACTGGCTGACGTTTTGGTTCGTTGACAGTTCGCCAACAATTTTGTTAGTAGAATTTGGAGAATAAATCGCATAAGTATGTTGGAAAGAAAGAAAGATGTATTTGCAAGAAACAAGGTTAGTACAGGTTCTTAGCATAAAATAATAAGACCATCTCGTTTCGCCAGCACAGTGGCATGCAAATTATAGTTTAGTAGTAGTTGTGTGGAGGAACGAGGTGTGGTGTTCCTCCAACCAAAGGGAGGATCCTCCAACCAGGCGGAGTCTTGTGCCTGGCGGGCTACTGCCAAACAGTTGATGTTGGGAGGTTGTATATATACTATCTGCGTGTTAAATCTTGATATCGCGATGTAGGCTTGAATAGTTCGCATGTGGCGTGATAGATGCTGCCACATCACTCCCCCCCTGAGACCGGAGGTCGATCGTCTTGATGAATCAGCGGTCGTTGCGTTTTAAGAACTTGCCAGGGCCAGTGAGGGGTTCTTTTGAGTCGAAACCGGATGCCGTGTCGTTCACGGTGAGTCGGAACTGTGAGAGCGGTGAGTGGTGGTTGTGGACTGCGTCGACCACCACGAGAGAAATGCATAGTCTAGTTGAGCGGCCGAAGTGCAGTATAGTTGCATAGGTATGTGGTATTAATTTGTCTCTACCTTTATCCTTCTTCTTCATATGTTTCTCTAACTAGCGAAGATAGGCAATTAGTACCTTCAGACGACGTGTAAATTAGCCTCTATACCTACATTCTATATCTTTTAGATCAGCTTAGTGTTACAACATTGATCAAATCGTATAGCTCCAAGCCAATTAGACCACTCGTGTGGCTTCGGTCAATTTCGTGGATATGTCGTGAATTATAAAAGATTATTCCGTACAATGAAGCCTGTGAAAATTGAGTTTCAGCCTATAGTTGGGTCAAGCGCTTCTTTATTTTAAATGTTACAACAATTTCGGTTATGTCCTCTATCTTTATGTTTTCGTGAGACACATTTATATTTATGACTAGTTATGGTTTACTTACGTGCATTTTTCTGGATTTCCCGACTAGTCGAAATTGTTACCAGACTAATAGGTCTTTCTGGGTTCGACTCGCGAACTCACCGCGTGTCCAGCTCATGATTAAGGGCTCCATTTGGGTTCAAAACTGTCGGCAATCCCGACATACGATACATATCAGAATGTCCTCTATTGCTAAGTGTGTTTATGCAACCTTTCACATGCTTGAACACCAAATCCAATGATTATCTGTAGTAGATTTAAGGGGATTAAAGCAGCAAACCGTAGCGCAGAAAGAAAAATACTAATGTCCGGTTCTATGTAAAAACGAATGATTTTGTTAACCAATGGTAGATAGTTAGTAATGCCATTTTTTTCCTAAGTTAATTTCACCTACGAATGCGACTGGGAGGGACTATTCTAGGCTAGAAAGGCTACGCTTCTTCTTCTATCGTGCCGGCACGAGCTATATAAGAATAGCTCATGCCGTGGTGAAAAGATTAGGTAGTCAGCAAGGTTGGTAACGAGGCTAACTGCCCAGGGTGCGCCGGACGTACCTACTGAAGTATCGTCACTCGTGGAATCTCTTATAGTGCAATCCTAATCCTAACTAATATTATAAATTGGGAAAGTAAGTTTGTTTGTTTGTTACATTATCACGCCTAAACCACTGAACCGATCATCCTGAAATTTTGTATGTACGTTCTCAGGTGTACAGAAACGGACGTAGGGTACCTTTCATCCCGAAAAACAGTAGTGTTCCTGAGGAAAACAAAAATAACGTTCATAATGGCGCCACTTTCGAATCATTATTGAATTATATTAAAATAGAAATTTTAGTAGTGTGTTAAGAGTTTTTTGAGTTTAATTAATGCGAGCAAAGCTGCGGGCATAAAGTTAGTGCTTAATAAATTATTAGTAGAGGTAGAGAATATGGACGGATTGTGTGAAAGATGATATGGGTAAGAAAGGAGTGAGTACTGAGATGACTGCTGATTGAGGAGAATGGGAGAGGAATACTTACTGTGCCGTCCTCACTTAGAGTCGGATGATGGCAGAAGGCAGGAAGATGATGATGCTTAACACATCACTACATAGTATAAAACAAAGTCGCTTCCCACTGTCTGTCTGTCCCTATGTATGCTTAGATCTTTAAAACAACGCAACGGATTTCGATGCGGTTTTTTTAGTAGATAGAGTGATTCAAGAGGAAGGTTTATATGTAACATTTCACCAGTGCAAAGCCGGGGCGGGTCGCTAGTTATTAGTAAAGATCAAACATCTTCGATTTAATCAATAACGATTGGTAAAATATTGGAATCCGCACTGTGTTGGATTGTTCAGTAAAATGCTTAAAACCTGTTTATTTGGAAGATTATTTAGCTTATATATATGTCGTGGCCATATCTTAGAATTGATCACTTCATGATGTGGCCAGCCATTTCATGAAATGGTTGTATTTCATGATATGGCCAGCTAAAACTGACCATATCATTTAAACGATGTTCTATTTTATTATAATAATGCTCTAAATAAAGTAAACGTTTTATTCTGTACCGTGTGTGTTTTATATTGGATCTAGATTAGGATTCAGCTGCATTGCAGTGGTCGGAGTAGATTTTTATTATTGATGTACACGTAACATGCTGTTTTGTTCCTGGCTGAATAGACTAGTCCAATACTAATCTTGTTTTGAATAATAAAATTTACTTCCGGCGCACCCTGGGCAGGCAGCCTCGCTACCAACCTTGCTGACTGGCTAATCTTTTTACCACGGTATGAGTTATTCTCACGTAGGTAGCTTATGCACTAGAGAAGAAGGCTAATAAGATGTAATGCAGTCCAAAGTATAGCTCAAATACGCACTATTTACATAAGACTTTGGATACTCTGTCGAATTTAATCCTCAGAGATAACTATAAAAACAATAACGGGTGACTTTCATTCTTTTGTACTTGTTAGACATAGACATATTTATTTGGTTATTGTTACATCACAAGATTCATAAGTCACGAATAATCAGATTACAATTCATTTAAAAATATAAAAAAATAGTAGCCCAACGGCATCGAGAACAGGGTCCAAGCTGCCGGCAGTCAGGGCTCCTGAGAAAGGAACCTCCTAACTATGCGTGCCGTGTCAAGGAGTATTGCTTTTAGTATCAAACTCTTGATCCAGCTGCTCAACGAGAGCCTCATTAATTTATTTAAATTATCCTAAATTTTACCCTATAAAAAAAACACAATTAAACTAATTCGATAAAATTTATTAGAACATTTTAAAACCATTCCTTATAATCATAAGCTCGTTGCTCGATAACCCATGACTTGAGTTTTCATTTAAATACTGCGATAGAATTGGTCGACATAATGTTATTGGGTAGGTAGTTGATTGTATATTTTGGGTCCCCTGGGTACCGGGGTGTTGATTACTAAATCTTAGATTTATTAGGTATCTAAAAACGTTATTTATTCTGTGAATCAATATCATATTTATTACATTTATCAGGGCCCGAAGTGACGTCATAATTTGAAATGTTTTATTGCATTCCATAACGTAATTTTAATACAGGTTTAAGACAATGGGATTAATTATGGACCCTGTCGGGCACAGCATAGTTTAGTAGAAGAGATGTAGGGCACTTATTTGTTTAATTGCTATTCTATATTTTATTTAGTGTTGCTAGATATCAGTACTACGTATGCTATTGTCCACTACGGTGGAACTAGTGAGACGAGTTCGATTAAGTTTTGTTTCATTTGTTCCATTATCAAAGTCCATGGAACTACTGAGAAAAAAAAATCTCACTAGTTCCATGGAACTAATTGCTGGTGGAACTAATGAAACGAGTTCAATTAAGTTTTGTTTCATTTGTTCCATTATCAAAGTCCATGGAACTACTGAGAAAAAAAATCACTAGTTCCATGGAACTAATTGCTGGTGGAACTAGTGAGAATGATCCCATTCTTCAAGGTAGCAATGAATTGAAAGCATTCTGCCTTCTGCAAAAACCGTCACCATAGCAACCAATAAACAACAAATTTCTTATTACTCTCTCGCAATGCATCTTGTCGTTTCCGGCGAAGTTTTAAATAGGTACGGTGATTCAATCTTGATTCTTTGGCTTGTCTGCAAACATTGGCACAGATCCAGAAAAGTCCTTATAGGATACTGAGTTCTGACGTCATAGCACTAAATTGGTGATAATCTGTATTTTTTGGAATTTCTTTGAAATATTCTGTCGTCGCGTAAGTTACTGCGTGTTATGTTAGTATTTTATGTTTCCTTGGAGAGCGTAAATTATTTTGAGTTTTTCTTCTTAAACGGTGTGTAATTATTGTTTCTGTCAAGGCACAAAGATTTTCAAATTAGGAATTGAGTTATTATCCATAAGAAGTTTAGCCCTTACCATGTAGTGGGATACCACATGTTCATAAAAAATAGAAGTGAGACATGCCAAATGAACGATTCAACTTGAGATATTTTTTTCTGCAACGCAGCAAGATACATTGCATTGACAGACTAAGCAAATTGCGATTGTCATTAAAATATACAATGGTTACTCAAGACTATAAAAAATATTTACATTAAACAGTCTTAAGTAGCCCTTTAACTGTAAAGTCCGTTTTTTAATCCCGGAGAGTGAATTAACAGGTACAAATGTCAAAATTTATAACTGTAGGAACATTATTTTGAAGTTTGACATTAATTTGTGTCTGTCAATTCAGTCTCTGGGATTAATAAACAGACTGTAATAACAAAACATCACGCCTGTATTCACCAAAGGGTTGGGCAGAGGTGTATAGTAGACCCTCATTTTGTCGTTATGTTTAAGTCCCATGTGATAAGGGGCGAGCATATTGCCATCAACCGGGCACAAATCCAGACTCCAAGCTGTTACTGAGAAAACCAATAACATTTTCCCAGACCTGGGAATGGAACCCAGTGTGGCGGCATCTATCTCGCCACATGCGAACTATCCTACATCGCGCAATCAAGATTTAACACGCAGATAGTATATATACAACCTCCCAACATCAACCGTTGGGCAGTAGCCCGCCAGGCACAAGACTCCGCCTGGTTGGAGGATCCTCCCTTTGGTTGGAGGAACACCACACCAAGTTTTTCCACATTCACAGGATATCACGTTCAGCAGTCGCGAGGCACTCAAAATACTAAAAATATTTTTTAAATTAATATTAACTTTTTTTTTTCAAAAGATGTACAAGGTTAGTCGGAAAGGGGGTACTAATCCGCAGGCTACTTATAGTATCACTGATGACTGTTTTAAAGCAAGTGTTAAAATTTCAAAATTGGATATTTTTTATTTCGATGAAAAAAGTGTTTGATTTTAGTTTTTTCAAAATTTCTTTATCCCTGCCTTAGTTACGAATTCAAAAAATGGAGTTTCTAATCTGTGACCCCAAATATGACCTAAAATGTAAACACAGCTGATCATAGGCTAACGATAGATAGATTTTAGCGTATTTTTTATGAAATCTTTGAACAGCAATTTCTCTTAAACTACTGACTTTTGAGGAAAGTTGTAGAACAAAAGTTATTTATTATTACGGGTACTTTAATACCCTTTCAGATTAGTACCCCCTTTCCGACTAACCTTGTATATAAAAGCACAACATTATGTAGCATCAGGTACTTACGCACATTTTACATACATATACCAGCTACACACGAAACCAGTACAGGCACTTTTACTTGCGCCAGTCAAGGTCAGCACTGGTCTTATCTCTCTGGCCTATATGCCGAGTGATTAATCAACAATGCACTCTGTACGTGTGCAGTCGACCTTAGGTTTCGGGCTTTTTAAGTTCTTTTGTTTGTGGTGTATTGTTGTTATGTGGTGCAAGATGTTCAGGGCCAATTCTGCTAAAGAAACGTTGATCAATCGCAACTGAAACGAAGCTGAACCGTTCTTTTAGACAGTTTTCGTTTACAATTGTCAAATTGTTTGACAACAAAAATAAAGCACCTGGTAAACGATCAAACGTGTTTGTCAAATTTTACGAGGGTTCACCAAACACGACTGTACACGTTCAAGCTTGCTTGAAAAACCCGCTAAGTACCAACTTACTGACAGTCAAGTTTTCTCTCATACACGTCAAACACGTAGCTGTTTGACAAACACGTCAAATACAGCCGTAGATTATCAAAAATTTTGAAAAACACGTAAAATTTGACAAATCGTTCGATCGTTTACCGGGTGCTTAAAACTAAATGTTGAAACCGCAACGAAAACGGACTAATGTTTGTGATTCGTTTGCAGTTTGGTAACAATTTTGTTAGTAGCATAGATCTTTGGTTGTGTGAAATGTGGTTTTAAATACCAGCAAATAGTATAATGCTCAATTACGGATCATCAAGGCTCACCATGCCAGCGTGGTGGACTATGGTCTACGCCTTCTCATTCTGAGAAGAGACCCGTGCAGCAGTGAGACAGTTATAGGTTGCATGCTTATCTAAGGACATCGGTGCTATCAAGTCATTGTGATGAGGAGATTTGATGATTGCAGGTGCTCTTTGAGAAATAGGTCGGTACTGGTGTTAGGCTGTATCTGGTTATAAGCGTTCTACTGCTGGGCAGGAGCCTCTTCTCATCTCTAATGTACGATTTCACACTGTGCTAAAGGAAATTCAGGCTTCTATACAATAGTTAAGTTTCATGTTTGCATGGAATTTACACTGCTTGGAACTCGGTTAGATCCGCGCGTATGCCACGGCAGCCGGTCGACTCCGCTCGGCCACACCGCAGGTAGAAACTGACTGCGATAGCGGATACATGAGCACGCGTTTGCATGCGCCCGGGTTCCAGCAGATTGTAGCCGTCAGGCGGACGCGTGCGGCTACTGGCGCGTGCTCGAGCATCCGCTGTGACGCGCTGCGCTGCGCTCCTGCGTGGCCCAGGGAAATCGTACATAACATTCTAGATTAATTATCGAACGCCAGAAATATTTTAGCGATTATCTGTCGCTTCGTCACTCATGTCAGTTGTTATACAGACACAATAACATAAATAAATGTCATCAATCGCGTGTCATCGTTGAGTTACCACTCTAAACAGATGAGGTTGAATAATCGAACATGAAACAATTGGCATTAGCACCTAATCATTGAGCGGTATAAAGGTTCACATTATACCGGAACCGCAACTGTACAGCTGCAGCACGGCGTCGCCTCGAATTTAAGGCTACGGCTAGCAGCCAGTGCGCTAGCTACGCGTCGTCCGCGAGGTGTAAGGGCATGTCCACATCTCCACGTCATGACGTCATCAACGTGGAACGGTGCGGTTACGTGGTACGGTGCGTTGACGTAACGTGCAAATTTACGTTACCGTATCGTAAAAATGCACGTCAGGATCATTGTTAGATTTATCGTTGACCATGTAGATCCTGAATTTTAATGAGAGAAACAGTAAGGTATGGTTTTAAAGCATCGAGCACATAGACAGCGACTAACTCGCGGGCGTGGAGAGCGCGGGCGGAGCGCATATACGTGTGCGCGCTTGCGGCTAGAGGCGGAACGTATTACGATACGGTAACGTAAATTTCGTCAACGTCAACGCACCGTGCCACGTCACCGCACCACGAAAAAAATAAATTTAAGAATTTAATTTTTTCCCATCTTTGACGAAAATATTTATAGCAAAAATATTACCTCACATAATTAAATAACAACTACTGCTTTTAAATCTGTAATAAACAACCTTTCGAATAATATGTAACACTATATGAGGTTCTTTAAAGAAACAACCAAAATTCAACTCTGTAAGTCTATGATTTTTAAGGTATAATTAACAGAAATTCATAAGTGTCGGAAATTAACGTTTTTACGCAATATTTACATGACAAGTTATTGAAAAACAATTTAAATATGAAAGAATGACTCCTTATCTCATCATTCAAAAAAAGTATTTTTAATCAGCAAAGCACCTATATTTTCCATAGTGCGACGTCGTGACGTGGAGATATGGACAGGCCGTAAGCTCGCAGTCCGCGCGCCGCATTTAACCAATTATACACTCATCATCTCTCATTAAACAAGCGACACTCTGATTGTTCACCAAATCATAAAAAAACTGATATTTTATTACACCAATACGAGGCAGTTATAATAAACACAGTTCAGTACATCGGGCCAGTCATTTCACGGTCAATCTGACGCGCAAAATGATTGCCTACACGATCGAACAAGCTGCGAGCGTGCGCCGATTTATATTAATTGTCCCGTTTCTATAATAAAACTGAAAGTATAACGGTGCATGGTAATGTTTTGAGTATTATGATTCGACTGAATTTCTTAGAAGCAGCCCGGAGTCTGGATTTGGGCCCAGTTGATGACAATAGGTTCGCCCCATATAACATGGAACTTAAGGTGCCTTTCCATCACAATTGTGCTATGTAGCTATGCTGCGAGAATGTAAAAGCTAAGCTACGAAAGAGTGCGACCGTTTCCACTGATGTTAAGCTATGTAGCGGAGCGAGTAAGATGTGCTATGAAACGCACGCCTACTGTAGGTACACTGCTCTGCACATAGCTACACCACTCGCAACCATCCATAGCACGCATCCACAACACGCATCCTTCCATATAAAAACGTAGCTTAGCTGAATCAGTTTCCAGCAGTGATATGCTACGTGGACCAATGAATATGATTGGTGGATATCAAACGAATCCATAGTGCATAGCACATCTCTGGTAGAAAAGCACCCATAAACATAACTGCGAAATGAGGATGTACTTACTATACACTTCTGCCGAACCCTTCAGGGAATACAAGCGTGATGTATGTAAACAGCTATTAGAATAACAAAGACGTTAATTGCCTTTAAAAATCTGATAAGTACTTACAGGGAAAGGGTTGAATGACGTCACGAGGGGTAGTATCACAGTTTACCCTCCAGTTAAAACATTTGGAATAATTTATGTCTAAAGGGGACTTGCGGTTGGCGATACCTGCCTGTGTCCACGGTTACTAATGTTAGTCTTAAGCGCAGTTCAGACTACGCTACACTGTTTCGCTATATAGTATAGCATATTATACAAGCTTAGTTTTAGTATATACTAAACCTGAAGCTAGTTTGTTCAGAATCACTAGGAGAATCGATTGACATATTTTTTACACCACATTTTTTTTAATTGTTTTTTCATAAATTTCAATTTTGTTTCTATAGGTTTCTACCCATAACAGTTGACGGGAATAGACACCTTGAGGTTTAGGACGGTCCGCTCGGTTAATTTCCGTGTATTAGACAACCCCTGCATAGCACATCTCAGGCATTTCACACTTTACGAGGGAACTTAACGCGACGTAAACTACGGTGTAACTTGGAGATTTATAAAAAAAAGAAACACATATTCAGGCAGTTCTGATGAAAATCTTGTTGGGGTGTCTCGGTTTTTGTCTATACTAAAAATAACGTTGTATATGCATATTGCTAGCTAAGCTATAACAATATCGCAAGCCTTTCTACTATGTATAGCAAGTTATTTGACGGCGATCCGTTGGGCGACGGACTAGGTAGAAGTGAGGCGGGGCGGGGACCGGAGAATCGTGCGATATAGCTCGGAAAATCGCTCAAGTTTATTGTGTAGCCAATACTTTATACTATAACGCTATGCTATAAACTTTATGCTATAAAGTTTATAGCATAGCGTTGTGTGAACGTGTCTATATAAAATGTATACTGAGCGAGATCGTTGTGCTATATAATATTTGCTTTATATTATAGCGTGCTCTGAACTGCGCTTTACTCGTTTTAGCGTTAAAGTTGGTTTTAAAGTTTACTCGATGTTATTTCTAACTTTTTTTGAATGTTGAACTAAGTTTGTATGAATGTTTAGCTAACAAATACCTTGTACCTTTTTGAGCTAGAAAATTTTGGGTTTTGTTTGTAAATTATACAAAAACTTTATATTTAACTTTGTTCATAGAAAATGGGAATTTTGTATGAACACGGTTACATATCAAGCTTTACTTTTCCAGTATAAGCTGACCTCTCGTTGTACGGTAAGGCTATACAATGGGAGATCAGGTCACACTAGTAATGTGTGTGTGTGCGTACGCATGCTTTAACCTCTTGATATTGATTTCCCTTTGGCACGCTTACGCATATATAATGGTTTTATGTACACTATCGAAACCTTTCACAAGTGACGCGAATAAATCTTAGATTATTCGGGCTTTTTACGAATTGATGCTGATTAATGTGACTAATGCCAGTTTTGGAAAGAAGAAAAAAAAACATTCATCATCAGGTTACATGGGAAAATATTCGTTCTTATTTTATCTTATGCTATCCTAAATTCCTTTAATAATAAAATAACTCGACCAACATCTAAAGAGGCTCTCGTTAGGCGGCTGGATCAAGGGCCTGATACAGAAAGCGGTACTTCTGGACACGGCGCGTATTGTTAGGAAGTTCCTTTCTCTGAGGCCCTGACCACCGGTAGCTTGGACCCGATGCCGGAAGGCAACTTTTTTATATTTACAAAAAAAAAATGTATTTTAAATGTACAAACGGAAAAAGTTAATAACGTAATACCAACCATTATTATGCCAACCTAATAATTAACGATAACAGACGGGCACTTAGCAAGACAAACTCCTAATAATTCATAAGGAATTAAACTGCCTTAAACAAGGCCTCCATTATGTCTGAAACTGCCTCATTTTACACTGAAACTGAGGCGAAGGCTTTACGTTGTCCTGAAAGACAAATGGATTACAACTGTTGTTTTCCACGTATTCAATGTATTCAACCTTCGATGAGTTGCGACATTCTGTATTCAACCTAATATGTTGTTTGTATTATTCCCAATTTAAACATGGGAGTACCAACGTATGATAGTTTAAATTTCGAATGAAAAATTGATAGGGAACAGGCCCATTTCTACTAATAAAAACGTTGATCAATCGCAACCTAATCGATGCCGAACCGTTCATTTAGACAGTTTTCGTTTACAAAAACTGTCACATTGTTTATGATCAAAAACGAAACCATACATTTTGAATTTTTTTACGAAAACTGACTTGCGGTTGTGGTTCGTTTGTGGTTTAGCAACAATTTTTTTGAATAGAAAATAAACAAAAATACAATAGGATATTTGCCAATTATTATTTTTTTACAAACCTCCTAACTTTTACAAAAAAAGATAAGCAATACTGATTAAAATAATATAATATTTCAAAAAATGTGTATGTTTTAAAAGTAACAAACAACAATAAAAAATACTCCAATGTGCAGTATTTAGTTGCATTAATGATAAATGATATTTATTTCTGTAAATAAATCTGTTACAGACACTTTTACAAGTCAATGTAAGTTTTTTTTAAGACTAGATGGCGCCGGCATTTCCTATCTGACTCGCTCTGAGAAGAAAAGCCGAAACAAACTCAGAGGTCAACGTCTCTTTTAAAGTCCAGACATTGTGGTATAAAAACTATGCGAGTGTAACAATGTGTGTGTAACCCATTAACATGGGTGCACGTTTTTTAGGTAAATAAAAAGACGATTTTCTTTAAAATCGAAGGTGTAGCTTCTGTACTTATTTAACATAATTATTTTGTGGTTTTATGGAACCGTCAAATCCGACCTTTTACGTTGGGCGAACTGGCAAACTGTTCCTTTTTGTCAAATATAGCGTCTCTTCTTCTATAATACCTACCAGCATCCAATCTTTAAACGAACTGTTATTAATTTATTACATCGCCATAAGAAAGGAGTATATGTATTTATGACTACTTACGGTTTACTCATGCGCATTTTTCGGGATTGCCCGACTGTTTTGGACACAAACGGATGATTAAGAAATCATGAGCTGATCCCGCGGTGAGGTGAGAACCTCATGATTAAGGGGTTCGGAACTAGTCGGGCCATCCCGAAAAAAGCACGTGAGTAAACCGTAACAAATCATAAATATGAATGTGTCTCACGAAAGTTAAAATCATCATCTGCCTAGCCTTTTCCCAACTATGTTGGGGTCGGCTTCCAGTCGAACCGGATGCAGCTGAATATCAGTATTTTATATGGAGCGACTGCCTATCAGACCTCCACAACCCAGTAACTGGGTAATACGATACTCTTGGTAAGACTGGTTGTCAGACTTTCTGGCTTCTGACCAACAGTAACGACTGTCAAAGATCTACAAATGACAGCCGGGACCAACGGCTTTACGTGCTTTCCGAGGCACGGAGGAAACTCGCTATGGTAAATGGTCACCCATCCACAGACCAACCTCGGCAAGCGTGGCTTAACCCGGAAGATCGGTCTATGCGGCTGTAATTATTTAGCCACGAGCTCCTCACCAAAGTCAAAATACAAGGAGCAATATGGGTATAATTATGGGCATATTCTTCTCTGGAATCATACGCATATAATTGGCACAATCTAAGTCATTCTAATTACGTTCCAAACTTCAATCCGTCACAAAAACTACAAGGTTATAGATCAATGACCGCTCGCCAAACTTAGAGGCAAACCCATTGTAATAGTGATTAGTTTCAGCAAACTTGCAGCGCCGTGACACGGTCATTTGCCAAGCTCTGTTAGGAGTTTGCGGTCAAACTTAAAGTTAGGCTAGATTTGAGGTCAGAAGTGTTGAGAGTTTGTATTGGTCTGTGAGCTTTCTGGGCTCGATTCTAATGTTATGTTCGGCCGTGGGCGGTCAACGTTAATTAATTGTTTGTCTTGTATTAGAAAGTGTAATAATAAAAAGCCGCTCACACGTTTATTGCCCCCTTCGCCTATATAGGTACTGGCGGCTTTTCAGGGGGCCCAGCTAGTGAGCTGGCGAGTCACCGTTTGCCAACACAATTCAATTTTAAATTTGAAAGGCAGACGCCGTTTTCTTCCGGCAATAGAAGTTATCCAATCCACTTAACACCCCTTCCCATAGACCAGATATTTTTCACCATATTTTACAATAGTCATGCACCCACTTGGGACGGTCCATGACTGTACTCTAATAGTGCAGCCGTGGATAGTCCCCGGTTGGTGCCCCACCCCAGTTTAGATTAATGTTCTCAAAGGGGCCTCTGCGCGTTGGACCTGTGTCCCCGTATATGCCTTCCAAAGGACCGGACATCTTCCGCACGGAAGATGAGCCGTGAATTAAAGAGGAAAATCTCGATTACCTGGAATTGTTACTCTCACATCATCATCATCATTCAGCCGAAAGATGTCCACTGCTGGACATAGGCCACCCATAAGAAGTTTGCCATAATCCCCACGCTTGGCAGGCGGGTTGGCGATCGCAGTATGGTTGTTAAAGTACTCAGAGAACGCTGCTGCTCATCCTCAAGAGAATCCCTTAGTCGCCTTTTACGACACCCACGGGAAGAGATGGGGTAGTGCTATTCTTTAAGTCCGGCATTCCACGAGACTCTCACAAGCGTAGTTTATTCCTACCAGTCCCCTGAAGCGAAGTACAGGCAACAAAATAGTTAGGTATACAGGCAAACATCGGATATCTTGCACTACGCAGGCAATTGATTGTACGTAATAACTTTTTTATAAAATTCGCTCAGACTAGCGATGGCAAAGACTTGGCCACTTGGCCACTTGGAACACACATTATAACTCTATTTTAAACTAAACCATTATAAACTGCCAATGATTCTTGAAACTTTAAAATCAGCAAAAAAATGAATGGATGAAATAGCTAAGCCAAGCAAGTTTGAGGTTGCTTTTAAACTTCTACTTTTGAGGTCTTGTCGCTTTCATGCGTGAAGTAACACAGTCTGGGAGTTTGCAGTCCTGTTTGACAAATAAAGACGACTCGTCCATGTACTCGTAGGACAGGCAATCCTTTTAGATGATTAGTTTTACTTGCCAACTTGGAGTGAACTTTGACGACAGTATTCAGGAACTGGAGAATTGGCAAGTTTGCAGTTACTTTGAGGACCTTTTAATGTATTTAAAAGCAATTTTTGGTGTTGAAATGCTACGACACTAGCACGTGTATGAACAAAATCCCTACTAATATTTAAATGCGAAAGTAACTATGTCTGTCTCTCTGTTACGTTTCACGCCTAAACCGCAGAACCGATATTGATGAAATTTGGTACAGAGATAAATTAGACCTTGGAGAAGGACATAGAATACTTTTTATCGAGATACCACGCGAACGATACTAGTGCTGGTTTGAGATAAAGCAATATAGAACGAGGGACGTTTTGAGAAATGTTTACAGTTTGTTTTTTTTATTCGAATATGCTATTGCAGTACTATTTGTACAACTATTGTGCGCTACATCTGATCCGAATTTCATATATTTGCTGTAAACATTTCTCAGAAAATATTTTCTCGTATTCGGGTCGGACGCAGTGCAAACGCACTCGTGTGCATGTTGATTTCGATTTAATTTAGATGACAGATAGCTTGAAACTTGGTGAAGACATACGGTACTTTTCATGCCGGAATTACATCATTTTTGATGCGGGCTTTGCGGTTGTGTGTTGTTAATATCATATTATAAACCTTTTAGCCATTGCGTCCTATCCGAATGTAAGAAAATACGATCCAAGGTTAGATGCGGCTACAAATCTATGACATTCGGATGATTGTAGTACACAACCATTCATACAAATAGTACTGCAGCTTTATCGAACAGAAAAGACAAATTGTAAACATTTTTCAACGTCCAGCTTGTTCGGATCGTATTATCTCGGATTCGGATGGGACGAAATGCACAATCGCTCTTAAGTACAATATATTATTGATCATGTTTACCTCTTGTCCGTCTATTGCAGCCAATGCAATGCCTATAAACCCATTTAACTCAAAACTGTTACGTTGTGTGGTCCTCAGCTAAATATAGAGCACTTGAGGTTGTGTAACAGACAATTGAGGAGTTATTAGGGCGATGGGCAGGAGTGAGAGTAGTTATATTATCTGTAGTATTACGGAAGATATATTTTTTATCAATAAGATCATTCCTTGTATAGTCACGGTGGTCTAGTGGTCGCAAGCGCTACTGCTGAGCGTGAGGTCCTGGGTTCGATCTCCAGGTCGGGCTAAGTGTTATAGGCTTTTCCCGTGCGGAATTTCTCAGTAGCAGCGTGGTGTCTGGATTTGTGCCTGGTTGATGGCACTTAATCATAACGGCGAAATGAGGGTGTACATCTTTGCTCAATCCTTCGGAGAATGCAGGTGTGATGTAATGTTATGTTATCATCTTTGTCCATGCACCCTGCTTTATAACTTGCATCCTGAAACCGTGCTACTGAACTTTGACGGAGCGGTTGATGCAGTGGGTGAGCGATTGGCTTCTGCTCTACGGGTTCCATTTCCGCACAGAACATAAATATTTGTATGGCCTATAGATAGTTGTTCCTGGTGTAAACGTTTGTGTAGGTATGTAAGATTTTTATCGTTTCCCTTATGCCGAGATGTTAGAAGGGCCTATGAGGCTTTCGCAGCCACGTAAAGTGAACTAAAACCTAGAAAAAATAAATAACAAAAAGAAATGCAAGAGTAATCATATTACATTGCAACGTTTTTTTTAACAAACAATCTTTTGTTTTTCTCAAACGCTACTGAATTTTAAATTGCTATTAAATCTCGTCCTGTCACTCTCATTTCGCCTTATAGTTTGAAATTTTAGCCATTGGCGTCCATTGCGACCACGAAGTGTTACGCGGCATCCTACGTGAGCGATGTAGAAGCGATGCGAAGCGGTGTGGCGCGACGCGAAAACAACAAACAGTCGATACCTATTGAAGTGGCCTACGTGACCAAACGCACGTGGAGTACGGAGCGGCGCGCCGCGAAACGAAGCGAACGCGATTGGTTGACTTGATATTTTCGCGCGAACTGGATGCGGTGCAGTACAGTGCTACTGAATGACGGCGGCGCGCGGCGGGCGGTTCGCTAGCTCGTAGGACAAAGCCACCGCGTCGCACCACATCGTATTGAATTCGCGTGTCACCGCATCGGATCGCTTCGCAATTCGCGTCGCTTTGAACCGCCTACGTAAGACGCCATGTTAGGGACGTGCCTATAATGCCTACTTTAAAGCAGATATACAACACCCTTCAAAAAAACCGTTAAAAAAAGTAAAACCGATTAGTAATTCCAGTTTTCATACACCGATGAGCGCAGTTAGCGTAGCGTTATGTCTTAACCCATAAAAGTTGTTACGACCCAGTCTGGCACGCTTATTGTTGGCGGGGTGCCAACCGTGGTGTTCCGGGTTCAGTTCTCGGCTATGGCAAATGGTGCTTTGTTCGCGTTTTCGATCATTTCCGTCCATTATGGGTTGTGCTGATTTAGTGTTTTGTGGAAACTACATTTGTTGTTGGAGGATGCGCCAGAAACGTGTTGTAAGTTACTTATAGGTTTATATTTGGACTTCTATTACTTTGAAGGCACTTAAGTATAACGAGGGTAGTTCACTCATTGGGGGTACCTCGTCATCAGAGTCCAAGTTCGACTTGGTATAGGCAGGAAATAATAGTCACAACACTGATTATATTCCTCTATTTATTCACTCTCGATAACAAAATAATAAAATCACTAATGATCAAACCGATGGAAATAGATTAAAGTAGGTACGGAAACGCGGTAAGTTCGGTGCAGGCTGGCAAAACGAGCTCTCGCCTTCGTGTCTCACTCCAAACTGACTTCACTCAAATCAAATGCATCCAATGTCAAAAAGAATGACAGCTGACAGTTGACAGCCGACAGCTGACAGCTTGCTGACAACCGTCAAACAAGATATGCCACGCCCCGCACCGACCTCACCCAAGCACACTGCTTGACGTTTCCGACAAACGATAATAGATGGCGTTCTACTAGATTAACAATAATCAATAGTCATTCTAATAGTTGTGCTTCCGGGTTGATTCTGCGACAAGTATAATTAATAGTAGGAAGAGTTGAGCGTTTGAGCACCTCTTATACAAGGTTAGTCAGAAAGGGGGGTACTAATTCACAGGACACTTAAAGAATCCCTGATGACGGTTTTAAAGCAAGTGTTAAACAAAATTCGATAATTTTTATTTCCATGGAAATTGATTATTATTTTAGTTTTTTCAAAAATTCTTCATCCCTGCTTTAGTTACTTACTGAAGAAAATGATGCTTCTAATTCGTGGCCGCAAATATAACCTAAAATGTAAACACAGCTGAACATAGCTGTGGATAGATAGATTTTAGCGATTTTTTTATGCAATCTTTGAACAGCTATTTCTCTTTAACTAACGACTTTTAGGGAAAGTTGTAGAACAAAAGTTATTCATTACTATAGATTCTTTAACACCCTTTGGGATTAGTACCCCCTTTCCGACTAACCTTGTATGTTGGAGGATATTATTTCAATCCCAAATTGTGATCCGCAAATGAGTTCGTAAGGAAACCAACAAATCTGAGCGGACTCCAAAAAAATCTTAACGGTTTGTGTTGTCCGCCAACTCGCACTAGACCAGGGTAGTTGACCCCTTCTCATTGTCAGAAGACCCCGTGCCCAGCAGTGGGAAAGTAAGCATGACTATGTAAAATTCCGTACAAAACTAAATCACTACATAGTATAAAACAAACTCGCTTCCCGCTGTCTATCCCTATGCATGCTTAGATCTTTAAAACTACGCAACGGATTTTGATGCGGTTTTTTTTGATAGATAGAGTGATTCAAGAGGAAGGTTTTAAGATATCAAACGTACACGTGCAAAGTCGGAGCGGGTCGCTAGTACATAGTATAAAACAAAGTCGCTTCCCGGTGTCTGTCCCTATGGATGCAGATCTTTAAAACTATGCAACGGATTATAAAAATACAGATTCGGGTTTAGTCGCGTAGAAACTTAAAAGGCACTAAATACCTTTTTTTTATCCCGACGTTTCGGCCGAATTACACCGGCCGTGGTCACGGGACGACTGAAAAAAAGGTATTTAGTGCCTTTTAAGTTTCTACGCGACTAGACCCGAATCTGTATTTTTATAATGTGTACAAATCGCAAAAGTTTAAAAACATTTATGCAACGGATTTTGATGCGGTTTTTTTTTAATAGATAGAGTAATTCAAGAGGAAGGTTTATTATGTATAATACATGCATAATATGGTAGGGCAAAACGCGGAATACGCGATAAACGACATCCACGCGGACGAAGCCGCTGGCGTAATTCATATATTATTGAGGTAGGTCATCACACATGTATCAATATAAACATCTTCACGTCATATTACATGCAAGTCGGTTGCAAGATATAAACAGACATGTTTACATAACGATTACGTATCGATACTCGATCGATTTAGCTGAAATCGAATCGATCGATGATTGCATTCGAATGTGTGCCGAACTGTCGATAGATGTTGACTCGCTTCTGTCCATCTCTTTGTTTGATTGTTGAATAAATAGGCATAGTTAGAAATAATTTGAATTAAGGTTTTGAATCGTATAGGCTTTTGTTTGAAAACCGTTAGTCATACTCAATTAGCCTCGATCTAAAAAGATTAGGTTTAATTTTATTATCTATGGGCCGTAAGTGGCTTCAAATTCATATGAAGAGCAAAAACCGTTGTTTAAAATAGAGCCACCAGTGATTTTCAGAATTAAAAAAAAGAACGCAGCCGAATAAAAAATACGTTGGTGTTATCCTTTTTAAAAATAGAACCAAGTTCATAAATTAACATACCAGAGAGCCTGTATCAAAAATCAACTTAAAAAAAAAGAAAAGAATAACATAATTTTATAATAATTATGGTACCTATTATTTATGGGGGTTTTTCTTTTTTTTAAGTAATTTTTATTTTTCTATTTTTAATATTTTGATTGATTTGCCGTTAGCCATTGAATTTAAATGAGACCACATCGGGAGGTCTCTTTAAAACAAAAAAGAATCCTCCTCCTATTTTTGAAGGTCTGTTAAAAATTGGACTTTTGTTCTTTTTTAAAATCTATATTCGCTACACTACCGAACAGCTGACAGATGTAAAGCGGCCATTTTAACACCTAGACACAATGTTTCGAGTTCTAGACTTCACTTTCACTAGCCTAAAGCTATTGTAAGTCAATCTCTCTTTATGTAAACAAGTGTACAGACAAATCGTTTATTTATCTATAATTGTACAATTAGCCGTGATAATTCCATGAACATTTTTGCACGAGAAGAAGTGACAAGCTTTGAGAAGATGATAGACAGGTTTTGTAGTATTGAAAAGTAATTGTTTGAAAGCGTGAGCAAGAATAAAAGATTTTTAATAATTATGATAAGGAATTATCTATACTAATTTATTCATAGCGGTACATAGATTTTCAGGATATCGGTTTAATTCTAAGATTGCTACTAATAAAAACGTTTATAAAAGACGTTATAATCACAATGCTTCGACCAAACGCATTATTATCACAAAGGACACTGCTAATTATTATATTTTTGGGTCCTGATACAGTATAATGATGATGATATTTTTTTTTATGAGAAAGAGTTAGATAGAGTACACAATTCTCAGTCAAGACCACAAAGCATACCTCTGACTGGCCTAATGTAAATATCCTATTATTTTACGGTGAAGGCAATCATCGTGAGGAAACATAGGGTCCATTTGGTGAAGCTACCTTGCAATCTGTACTCCATATTTTAGAACTATTCAGCTAAATTTATTTAGCAAAGTATGGACTTGCAGAGTAGTTCGATCAAATAGGCTCCTGAGGAAGAAGCCACAAGACGCGGTGCGGTTCAGGCGCGGCGCCTGAGCGGTGCAATTTCCATGCCTACCACACGGTGCGGTGCGGCGTCATGCCGCAAGCTTGCCGGACCAAGACGAGGGGGGAGGATGTATGCGCCGGAGCGGCACAGCTCCTACGACGCAAACCGCAGATGGGTTGATGGAGAGCCGTTCCACACTATGTGGTGCGACGCCGCACCGCACCGCGTGGCTCTTGCGACGCCGCGTACTACGTGTGGAACGGCTCTCCATCAACCCATTTGCGGCTTGTGACGTCGGGGGCACACCATGCGTTGCGGCGCCGTACCGCAAAGATTTCATCGTATCAGCGGGCACACGAGCGGTGCGGCGCCGCAACGTTGTTATTTCGCAGCGGCGCCGTAGCAAAAAAATCGTAGAGAAAAAAAATCGAAACGAGCGAGCGCGTGTCCTTCCTTGTGACGCATAAACAACTGAGCGGTGCCGCTCCGACGTCGCAACGCATTCACCCCTCCCCGCCTCGTCTCGGTGGTTGCAAGTCCGGTGCGGCGCCGGAGCGCATCGTGTAACATGCCACAGATATTTCTATGTAAGACGACGCAGCGACACCGCTCCGGCGCCGCTCCGCCGCCGCAACGCATCGTGTACCCCCGCTCTTAATGGTCGCCGTGCGGCGGCGCACCGCATCGCACCGTGTGGCTTCTCCAAAAAGATCTCAATGGTGTATGTAATCCATCAACTCGTACTAAACCAGGGTGGTAGACAGATGCATAATCCTTTCTCATTCTAAAAAGAGCTCCATGCCGAGTAAGAGAAAGTAATGTGATGCTTAAAGACCTGCCTATCTTACTCATACAACAAGTCATCCAAAATAAAATTACGATTAAAATAGCATCTTTAAACTGCATAGTAAACATTCTGTCATCTAATGCAATGACCTTATTTTGAACGAGCAAACATCAGCGTTCATCCCAAGGCTAGCCGGTTACGTGAGAAACGAAAACAATACGAAAATATACAGCGGAGATAAAAAATTGCAAGACACGAACGTAAAGAAAGATTCTGGAATAACAGTGTATTATCTAGCTCTAGGTTTTATGTATTTAAGGCTTTAGATCTAGTTTATGGCTGTATTTTTGGAGGAGTTTGTGATTCATGTTAGAAAGAGACAATTTAGTAGTAATATCATGCCTGTATGAGCCATAAACTGATGAGCACAAACATGTATTTTAAACGATATATCCGGCATTAGGATAGATAGGAGAGTTATGAATATAAATTTGGATGGATGGAGAGGAAGAGGGAGGCCAAAGAAAAGATGGATGGATTGTGTGAAGAATGATATGAAAGAGAAGGGAGTCAGTGATATCGTGACGGTTGACAGGACGGAATGGAAGAAGAATACGTGTTGCGCCGACCCCAAGTAACATGGGATAAGGGCAGGAAGATGATGATATCCGGCATTAGGCTTGTCATGAAATTTATATTTTCTTTCACATGAACCTGTAATTTCTGCAATGATTTTTGTATGTAGGTATTCGGTACTGATCCAGTTACATTTCACAGAGGATTAGTATTATTGTAACAACGGGCAAGTCTTTTGCAATTTACAAAAGTTTCTTTAATATGTCCTACGATAATAAAGATTAAGCACGAGAAAGCAGTTGTACAGAGCACACTATAATAATAATGTTTATTTGTACTTAAAAACACAATACAGAGCACGTGAAACAACAGCAGGTTGTACAATAACACTGGCGTGATCATGAGAAGATCCACATCTACAAGGGGATGGTTACAGCGGTGCAAGCACGGATTTTTTTATCGAGTCGATATGATATAGATAAAACGACAACTGCTGTCGTTTTATCTATATCTTATGTCAAATTTGACGTTTAGAATAGATAAATTTCTCGAATCGCCTCGATAAAAGATCCGTGCTCGCACAGCAGGTTGGAGAAGAAGAAGAATTTGCCAAATTAAGCCATTCATTGATGTAACAATTGAAAGTTTCAATAGGCATGCATACGTAGTTTGATCCATTAACACAGTGACTCTGTGAAAATATAACAATACCATTTTGTTACGAATACAATAAAAATCATTGTTATACTTACATAATTATAAATACTAGTTTTTTTTGTGAGTAGTATTAAAGTTTAATTATACATGGTTGACTGCCTCGTTGGTCTAGTGGTCGTAAGCGCGACTGCTGAGCGAAAGGTCCTAGGTTCGATCCCCAGGTCGGACAAAGTGTTATTAAGTTTTTTCGTGTGGAATTTCTCAGTGACAGCCCAGAGTCCGAATTTGTGCCCGGTTGATGGGAATAGGCTCGCCCCCTATTACATGACGGCGAAATGAGCGTGAGGCTGTTGCGGAATTTGAACACCATAACTGCGGTGGGATTCTCTGGTAGAAGAAACAGGCGTTACTGCAGCGCTGCAGCGTGGACTTGTCTACGAACGCAGCGTTGTCGCAGCGACATGTTTCTACTAGTCTAATAGCTGAGTTCAATTTCGATATCATATAGGTATACATAGCATTGTTTCTCGAAACGATCCGACATATAATTCGGAAGAAATTTGTCCTATTTAATTGCAATCCACCTGTACTGTAATTATCACTTCGCTTTCGGTATAGTTTCCGAAAATAATAGTTCTCAGTGTGCCTGTCGTTTAAGATAAACAATGAAAGAAAGAAAGAAATCAGTTATTTTAAACCATAAAACTGGACGAAGATACGTTGCTACCTGACCACCAACGACTACCACGGCAACCCATATAAAAATCAATCAGACACGCTTCTTTCTTAGCCAAAAAAGTCCCATTACATAATAATGCTATAAAACATTTAAGCATTATAACAGTATTCGTACTGTGAACACCATTTGACTATGGTTCGGCCTTGACGCCTGGACTAAGTGCTTAAATTTGGCGTGATTCATATCTCTTTGCGTTTTGTGGGACAATTTATGAGCGATCAGCGTTTTAGTTAAGTTTTATGGGTTTGTTTTTATACGGCCAAGGTTGGGGATTATTATTGAGCGTATAAATTACTTGGAGAAACTTTTATTTAGGTTTTGGCATAGTTAAAACCACTTAGGCTTTCAGAGTTTAGACTACGAAAATCTAGGCGATACCAATTAGGGAAATTGATTAGGTATTTAGATGTTTAGACTTTCTGTTTACACATTTTCTGGACTAGAAAAACGCATGTCATGAATAACATGTCATGAGTAAGTTAAATGTTTGCTAAAAGGCTAAACTGTTAAGCTTCTTCTTCTTTTGTATCTGTACGAGTTTTATGAGAATAGCTTATGCCGTGGGGAAAAGATTAGCCAGTCAGCAAGGTTGATTGCAAGCCTGACTATCTAGGATGCGTTGGACGTACTTAAGTATCGTTACTCGTGGAGGCTAATTGTTAAACTGCTAATATTTTAATCATAAGTGGCAAGACATTTCCATAATTTCTGCTCCCTCTTTTGTTTTTTAATCATTCTAATGAGAGTCAGGCGGGTTTTTTTTTAAATACATTGTTCTAAATATTTTTTTTGAGCTTACTTGGAGCAATAAGTTTGCAGTCCTTGATCTTTTTAGGTAGGTTATTAAATAGTTGTGCCCCTTCAAATGTAATTCTTCTTCTTTTCGGCTGTTAGCACCAACTACCGTATTTATTAGGTCTTTTCACGATCTCATGATCTGTTTTGGCTGTTTCGTGACGGCATCTAACTTTAGGTATATTCGTTACAATTCTGTCATTTCAAATCGCTCTTCGCTTATATCTTGTCCCACACTTAACAGCTATCCAGCTCACTAAAGTGACGCAAGAGTCGATTTTTGCACATTTTTACGAGCACAGACAATTCGTCAGATTCAACTGCAGACCAACTATTTTACATTTTATTTTAATGCATTCAGATGCATATGGCGTTCCGTTTTATAGACGACTTGCTTGCAATAAATTATTTTTATGGACTTCTGTCCAGTTTATAAACGAGTTTGGTTTTTGCTGTTTTGAAATGGAATTTTGTGGATGATTTCTGAAGGATATGCTAAGGTGAACTTGTTAAATCTACAGTTTGATACTAACGGTATAAGATCATTATACAGTGTGTCCGGTCATGAACTAGCGATATTCTAGGTACTTATATAACAACTATTCTAGTACACAAATACACTATACACTAGGGTCCAATCCACTTCCACTTTTTTGTTGAGATATTCTGTACGTGTGTACAAAAAAAGTCATATCTCTCAAAGTGTTGGTCCTACTGAGATAAAAGTAGGCTTATTCGGAGGGCAACAATATTGTCTATCGTGTGGGTTTACCTACATTACGATACAATGGGTTCACATTTTCATAACTTTAAGGTAGAGGATATCTCAGCAAAATGGCTGTCAAATAGCGGGGAAGTGGATTGAACCCTAGTGTGTAGTGTATTTGTGTACTAGAATAGTTGCTATATAAGTACCTAGAATATCGCTAGTTCATGACCGGACACATTGTATGTATAAGTGCAAGGAAATAGACAGCGATAAGTAAAATATTTGCTTCATAGTGATTCCACACAGTATAATGCTTCTTGACTTAACGGTTAATTATGAGCTTAAACTTTGTTTGAAGGAATGATTCAATATTTGTGCCTTGGTGAGCCTCTTTTGCCTGATGTTATAAAAAATGAAGTATAGCAGAATTCCAAACACCAGTTATAATTATTAAAAAAATTAAGAAACGAACATCCTACTGCGAACTTAATATAGAACATTTTTTGAAGACCTAGTCCTTATATAGATACCTAATTTCTTTGCCTCTAGGGGTCTACTCCCTAAGTCCGTCGACGAAGTTAGTTGTCCGTCCGAAAGTAGCCCGAAACGTAGGAGTGAATAAAACAAGTGTCAAGTTCAACTTTTCGGACGGGCAAAAACACCTCGGTAGTAGGGACTACTGTCAAATCGTGTTGTCATTCATTCTTAGTTCGGGCCCCGAAATAATGTCCGTAGGTGATAGGGAGCTCATAACTAAGGCCGAAACTACGGACTTCGTGCTTACAGAGTACACCCCCTGGTTAGGCCGATAAGGCAATTGAATGCTATTTGTAATAAAAAAATCTTATAACATTATTGTGTTTACATTTCCTCACTTATTTTCCCATAAGCCTCTCATTTTTATGAGCGAAGGAGGCAGCAAGCTTCGTTTGCCAATAATGTACGATATTTATTAATATTACGGCCTACCCTAGCAAAACACGGGTGTTTCCAGACTCATATATTATTACGGAAAGTTCTAGTAATACTTAGTGAGTTTCCTTTATTAGCTCACAATTGTTGGCTGTAATAATGGTGGTCTTAATTACCTAGGGTTCCTGTAATATATTTTAAAGTTTAGGGTCATTTTCTATTCATGTCAATCCCCAAAACTTATTATAAAAGATAGTTTAAATCAGGTGTGTGCAAGCTTTTTTCATCAGGGGCAAGGAGGAAGTGGACCAAAAATCATTTTTTATGCCCAAACTAATATTTAGCTCAAATAATTATGGCTTTTTGTTATGGCATTTTATAATTATCCATGTATTTATAATAAAACTATTTTTTTTAAACTTTGCCCCACACTCTGATTCCTCTTGTATCGTGTGTGCGTATACAGACACAAATCTTTACATGCACAAACACCCAGACCCGGAACAATTATCTATAGGCCATACAAACATTTGTTCCGTGCGGGAATCGAACCCATGACCCGTAGCGCAGAAGCCAATCACTCAGCCACTACACCAAACGTGTCGTCAATGCTACAAAAATATGTATATTTCCGAGGGTCATTCGCTCTTGCTTTAAAAGGGAGGGTGGGCGGGCCAGAGTTGGCCCGGGAGCCGTATATTGCCCACTCCTGGTGTAAACCAAAACTAAGGTAAACCCAGATATAAAATATACCCATCACTTTCTAACGTCATATAACAAAAAGAGAAGGGGTTATTTCAAAACATGGCCTTTTCAACCATCTTTTGTATTAAGGGTTGTTTACTTACTTGGAGTTAGGGCTGACCTATGCAAACACCCTTAACTTTGGCAGGCGGGTTGGCGATCGCAGTATGGTTGTTAAAGTACTCAGAGAATGCTGCTGCCCATCCGAATAGTGAATCCCTTAGTCGCCTTTTACTACACCCACGGGAAGCGACAGAATAGTGCTATTCTTTATGTCCGGCACTACACGGAACGATGTGATACTATGTTAATCTAATTACCAAAATTGGTAGTAATCCAAACTTACCCCATAAATATCAGTCCCTGACATTAAAATGTCCACAAAACCTCAAAAACAGATCTGTACTAATCTCGAAATCTCCACATATACTCCTAATAGCCCATATAACGATTATTTCACGGGCGGTATGGGCCAAATAGCCCATCGCCCAATGTTTATGGGTTGTTTGCGAACTTATTGCCCTTAATTCTGCCGTCCGATTCGTACAAGGCCGTTAAGTTAGTAAACCTAATTTTGAAGTATGAGCAAAAACGTGGAAAATGTTTTCCCTACAAATTCTGAAGACATGCAAACGTTTTTGTTATATCAAATTATGGGGCTACTTAAAGCTTATTGTATAACTTTTAATGAGTAACAGGAATAATATTGTTTTTAAAATTAAAGTTTTTGTTTTTCGTCGTGCTTTTCTGTACTGAAATGTGACCATCTACAATATGGTATGTTATGATATGGTAATGTCTCAGTAAAAGTCTCTGGATCTCGTAACTGACAAATGATAGAAAAATACGGACCAGACTGGTCGATAGACGCAACTTTTTGCGTTTTTTTCGTAGTATATAAAACTCAAATTTGAGAAGATGTCACTTAACGGTCTTTTAGCAATCGGACGGCAGAATTCGAAGGACGCAATGTAGCGTGCTCAAAAACTTTCTTCGGCTAATAATTACATACATTTTTGACTCTGTTGACCCAATTTGTTTGTATAATAGCATCGTAAAGCGTTGTTGTAATTTTAATTTGATGTTTTGTTTCAATTAAGTATGTTATATGGATATGTTTCGGATCTCGATATGGATACGGATGTATGAATAATATTATTATACCGGTTTCAGATACCTACAGTTACAGATATGAAATTATTTTGGATCAGATAGAATATCGAATAGGAAAAATAGTAATAAAACAAAAACAAATAGGTAAAAAAATAGAAATAATAAAAACTATCTAAACAATGCAAGGGACGCGCGCGGCTAGTGTGTCGGCTCGGCCGTGCGAAATCTTGCCATATCGTGTCTCATTTAGACTCCCTATCCGAAATTATTCGAAACTTTTATATCAGATTCGGTTACGGTTTCGGATAGATTTTTATTTCGGATATCCGATAGTTTCGGTTAAGGTTACGCAACATAACGTCCCTGGTCTCAATGACGGCGTTTATTTAACAAAGTGTTACAAGCATGTTTTGTTGAACATAAAAACTTACAAATCGTTATGTAACTAAAAATAATACAATGATAGGAACGTTCATATTTTAATTACAGTTTATAATAATAGTTCTTGTTAAAAACAGTGCTATTTTTGACTTTGCGTCAAATAGCTGAAAAAGAAAGTAACTGTCTGTCTTTAATAAATAAATGAGTATTCTTATTCTTCTTTCGTATCAGCATCAGCTATATGAGAATAGCGTGATGAAAAAATTAGCCAGTCAGTAAGATTGGTAGCGAGGCTGACTGCCCAGGGTGCGCCGGACGTACTTAAGTATATCGTCACTCGTGGAGTCTCTTTTAATCCACTCCATGTCTTTTATTTAATAGTAAACCTTGTAAAGTACCTTTTATTTTTCGACAAAATTATTTGTAATGTTTTAATGTAAATGTCTCTATATATTTATGTTTAATTATCCACATTTCGATAATACCTATTGCTTAGTACAGATAAATAATAGTTTAGTTAAATTATCTGTCTCAACAATTATTCTCAAACCAAATAAGCAATGCCTGTACAATTTCAATTCGTCTCATTCCTTTAGTCTGAATACCATTGAATCTAGTACCTACCTATCTATAATACACATTGTAACAGTGGGCTAGACGGTAGTCTCGGAAGCGAAGGAGGAACCGTGTAATACCAACATAACAAACAAAATTCTCCAGCCAGGCTAACAGCTGGATCGATCGCGCCGGGACGCCGCCAGACGTCTGCGATCGCAGTCGAACGCATCAACTCACTTTATTATGCGGGTTGTATGGCACACGGATACGTATTGTGCGTTGGAGCGAGTTGCGATGTATGAACTGGCTTTATTAAGGACATATATATATTAGTTTGAGTCACTGAAGATTCTAAGTTAGAAGGAATGTAGAATAGCTACTATATTGTTTCGTTAAGTTATTATTCTGAAGATAGAATCCCTTTAAATGTTGGAAATCCTAGTTTTTATCAATGAAACTCAATTATTATCATCAGCAGTTCAGTTTTATCGTATTTGCTCATATTGTTTTCAAGCATTTCTGCGTTATGAACAAGGAACAACTGTTTTAAAAAAAAAACGAGACATAAGCTTAAATGTTCATCTTGTTCCATTTTTGAATTCTGCTTTTTATTTTTTCTTCTAACGCCACTTTTACTTGGCCAGTATTTAGATGTGTTCGAACTCCGTCATACAGATGTGTAGATTTTGAGAAATGTATATTAATTTGTAATTCTAGTAAGGCAGAATTTAGAAAAAAAAAATGATATAATACAGAAGTGTTGTGAATGATGCTGAATGACAATAGAGGAGAGAATAACTTTGTTATAATTTCATTGTAAAACAACTACCAAAACTACAACTAGCGTTGGAATTAATAAAATAAATTAGGAAATTAGGAAAAAATCAAAAATATTCGCAATTTTGACTCATAGATTGCTGTCATAATATATTACATAATCCTTCCATCCATTTGTATTTCATGTAATATAAGCATTAGACAAATAAAACCCATTTTACCAAGGTGTAAAGAAAATAAGCAACGTGGTTGCTTCATGCAGGGCTTCAACACAGTATTATGCTTTAATGAACCTTAACAGTCAATCAAAGCTGAGCTGAAACTCTACTTGAAGAAACAGTTCAAAAAATTCATGTCTTGGTGGGCCACTTCTTTCTAATATTATAAATACGAAGGTAACTCTGTCTATCTGTTATGCTTTCACGCCTAAACCGCTGAACCGACTTTGATGAAACTTGGTACAGAGATAGATTGAAATCCGAAAAAGGACATAGGCTACTTTTATGCCGAAAACCGCGAAATAATTACGCAATAAACGACATCCACGCGGGCAAATCCGCGAGCGACCTCTAGTGCTATAATAAATTAAGTATAAATAATAGGTACTTGACGTATCTAATGCCTAGATATTGATCGTAACGATGAAGTTACTTTATATTCTATCTACGTTTTCTAATCAAACTTTGCTGCGTTACAATCAGAGTTTTTTTGCTTATAAATGCATAAAATAAATTAATGTACCTATTCATATTTCATTCTCTTTTCTTTAACGGGAAGTAATAAGTTACAAGTTAATTAATTTTTGCATTATAACTTTAGCGAGTGTGAGTTTGATCTCGCCGCGTTTTTAGGTCGTGATTAAGGGATCAATTTGGGTTCGAAACTAGTCGGGCAATCCCGAAAAATGTACGTGAGTAAATCATAACCAATCATAAATATACGGGATGGTAATTTGAGACGGGGCATGAAGGTCAGCAGCTATTTTAATCATACTAGCTACAGGAAAACGTTCATAGAAGACCACCCCTAACTTTTAGAATAATTTCTACCTATATTCACAGATTTTGAAAAAGATGTACAGTCAACGAGAAAAAGGGCAGTTTTCACAAAACATTTTTATGATGCCAATGGATCCTATTTCCCATAAGGATTATAATTAACTAGCGACCCGCTCCGTCTTCGCACGTGTACGTTTCTTAGCTTAAAACCTTCCTCTTGAATTACTCTATCTATTGAAAAAAACCGCATCAAAATCCGTTGCGTAGTTTTAAAGATCTAAGCATAGGTACATAGGGACAGACAGCGGCAAGCGACTTTGTTTTATACAATGTAGTGTTATTGTTTGTGTAAATAAAAAAGAATGCATAAAACTTGACAAAAAAAAACTGGCAGAGAGGAACCGATTAATAAGATAATTAATGTCTGGTAAATATTTCTTAATCTTACGTATCCCTCAATGCTGATCATTTCCTGATCATATGAAATTACAGGCAAATTAGATTTTCCATTTTTGTCTCTAAGGTTGTCAAGGCATCAGCAATCTCCTTGGTGTTGTAAGCAGTAACCACTTTCCACCAAGAGGTCCAACGGCCATTTTTCTAAACTAAATAAAAAGAAAGAAAAAATAAATGTTTTTTAATCTACGGCAATCGGAAATTATCATCTCGTCTCTACTTTCAAACTAATTCTAGTTGTATTCTTAGTCTATCTTACAGCAGGATAGCCTGACTTATTATCTACAAATATATCTTAATACAGAACATCTTTTAATTAACTTTCTTATCTTGTTAGATGGATGTACAACATATTTATCTTTCGTGTTCATTTCGCGGAGATAAAAGAAAGTCTTGGCTTATTTATTATTGTTATATTGTTGTATCATAAATAGTTGTGAGAAATATAGGGTCACTTCAAAATAACTGGCAAAACCATACATACTGGCTGAGCATCGATTACAGGGGCCCAATTCTCCTAAAATAAATTGTTTCCAAACGCAATCGAACCACAACCGTCAGTCAGTTTTTGTTTTCGAAAAATTTCAAAATGTTGATTTTGTTTTTTGTGTCAAACAATTTAATAGCTTTTGAAATTGAGAACTGTCTGAATGAACGGTTCAGCCTTGATTCGGTTGTGATTTATCAATATTTATTTTAGGAGAACTAGGCCCCAGATCTCAATTTGATTTTAATTTAATAAAAAATAATTTTTTGTATCAACAATTACTATCGAGTCCGGTGGCATGCTACGCAGTAGAGATTCTAGCTACTATCATAAATATCATTTTTATTTGTAATGTATTCTATTAATGATACCCAGTAATCGCGTAAAGTTTTGCCAGTTAATTTGAAGTTACCTTATATTTATAAAGCATGGTACATTTAAGATAGGTGCGTAGTACTAACAACTGGCGTACGTGTATGACAAAATGTATGATGTTTAGCATGTTTCAGTTTTTAGTTTGTGCCCACCCTAGGGGAAAAAGACGTGAGTTTATGTATGTATGTATAGTACGTTTATCTTATACTGTTTCATTTGTTTAGCCGTCTAGTAGGTTTGGCTTTGGTCGGGCAGTGTTATTAGAAGTTTTTGCCAGGAAATTTGAAAAACCGCCCGGTTTAGGAATCTTGCCTGATAAATTGGAAGAGGCATGTACCTATTACAAAGTACTTAGGTCCTTACTAGAATTTGTTGCTAATGGTATTAGTACCGTTAGCAACAAATTCTGGGATAATATATATATTTAAAACTCCGCGCGTTTAGGAAAGGACTGAATGACTACCAATGATACTTTACTTGAATTGGGAACTAACCACAGGACTTTAGGAACTAGCAACCATTTCTTAGATCAACGAGGAGTTAAATATGCGTTTGATCTAAATAAAATATTTGCCAATACCATAATGAAAATATATGAAAGCGTTTATACGTATTATGTAGTGTTGCAACTGTCAGCTGTCAACGTTCCGTTTCACTCGGCCAAGGTCTTTCGCGTATTGTTCCTTTTTATTTTTAAATACACTGCCTTTTTTGGCACTGTGATGCGTGGAATGAAACGGGTTCTGAATATCTCTGATTTTAATTGGGTTGCGTAACTTTTTTACTTATTTAAAAATAGAATTATGTTTTTTTTTGTATTAGGCAGAGATTGTATTGTTCGGCAAATAGTTAAAAAGGTTGTAAGTGTTGTTTTTTTTTAAACTTATTATCTTCACTTTGGCAATAGGCTCGCTTTCAAATTGGACCGCAATTCCATCATTTACGGACACGGAATTGGCCTTTAACCTGACACGTTGTGGTAAGGAATTCCAAGCTGTGTTGATGAACCCATGGGCAGATTATCCTGCTTCCAAGTGTAGGCCGAGCGCTAGCAAATTAACTCCTTATCCACATGACCTGTCAAATATTTTAATGGATCTCGTGTATACAAGTTGTTAAAAAATCAACTCTAAGAATTTTGTGGGGTTACTCGGTATCGGAAATTGAACAACTTTTGTTCTACAACTTTTCGAAATTCGCGTTTTTTTTTTCTTTCCATTTAAATCAAAAAAAAATTTAATTGATTTGTATGGACAGGCATAAAAAAATTTGGGGTTGTAGGGTATAGGCAGCGGTAACCACTAACGATCAGGTGGGCCGTCAGCTTGTTTGACAATCTTTTGCATAAAAAAGTATGGATGTTATTGCTTTAACGCTTTTCCTGATTATCAAAGTAAAGAATATAACATAAGTGCGTCGTATACACGTAGAACGCGGGTTGCCGGCGCCGATCTGTCAGCGCTTGTCGGTGCTAAATAAATAAATATAAACGCAAAGTGGACAGGATATTATGCCACCAATGGGAGGTGGCATATTCAGTAGAATGAAACAAGATTGTCATTGATTACAATTATTAATGAATGGCAGCAATGACTCTTCGAGCTACTCGATAGAAATGATTTTATAACAATACGATTAGCCATTTTCACGTGAGGTTCTGACATACAAACAAACTCATCATTCAGTCTATTCAGTTCATTCATTCAAAACTCTTTTGTTCATTCACTCCCGTATTATCTTAACAAGCGTCGTCTAGCAAATCGGAACAAAAAACATTTGAGTAATGTTTCGGCTAGATTTTTTTATTTCCTGAACTAGAATTATTTATGATCTAATATTATTTAAGACTAAATTGTGTATGAATGAAAAACGACCTAAGTGTATGACGATTTAAAGTTCATTGCTACTTGTTTATTTGTTGTGTCATATTTTCGTGAAAATGTTGGCTACGTGTTGGGAAGAATACGGGGTATTGTGAATAACAGAATAACTTCTTGGCGCCACTCGTTTGATATCCATTTGGATGAGGGCCATGCAACAATAGACGGAAACCGTGCCGGTGAAATTGTATTGATGGTCTCTAATTTTGACATATTAGGAGGTACTTATGAGGCTTCCATAGTCACATAAAGTGAAATAAGGCCTGTAATAAAAATCAAATAAAAAATTTTGTGTCGTGCCGTGACCCGTAGAAACAGCCTTACACGGGTTCACATGAACCTTAAAATGTTGCATATTTACGCAAGATGCACTTTCAAATATTGCTCAAAATTCCCAGAACTTGCAGTCTCAATCGTTTTCAATTAGCACTACTTCTCGACGTAGCGTTACAATTTACTCTTAGCTCAGTTTTCTAGTGTTTCCAATGTACGTATTTTTTTGTTACCTAATGCATTGCATTTGTTTTCGCAACTGCTACTGGTTGTTAAACAGTGGCAATTAGGTTTATGTGGTGTGGCTACTAATGTGGCAATGCAACAAGCCTTTTTCTAAGTAGGTACAGAATTAGTTGAGTATGTTAATTTAATTGGTTCTTAGTACACCTCTTATGACATGAGTAGAGGTGCGATAGCAAATTTGCAAAATTCTGTTTTGGTCACAAAATCATCTTATGATACTTACTTGCCAAGCCATCGCAACCAACGATCAAGGTTCTCGATATAGCGATACATCCGAATGAAACTCGATTTGTTGGAAACAAAGATTGGTCAAAGTAACAAATGACGAAAGTTCGTTTGTGTTCGTTGGCTTAGTGTGTATGTACCAATATGGCGAAGACGGAGTACTGGAGGGAAATGGCCACCTTTTGTAAGACCGTGATGGTCCAGAAGGAGGTCGCCGAGCGGAATCGTGAGAGGGCCGATCCCGCTCAGAAAAGGTGACGGGGAGGCAACCGTATCGGCGCCTAACACGCTGAAATCCCGCATCATTTAAGGCAGGCAATTTTTTCAATATTCCGGGCAGGTTTCTGGTTACTATTTTGGCAAATATTAAGCCATGAAAACATAGCAACGAGACTAACTTTTGCGTGTATGCTATGAGTATGGATGTAACATCAGTAAAACAAAATGTAATGAGTGAAACATCGCCTCAGTCCCTCAGTGCGAATGATGTCATCGTTAGGGCGTAAATATGCGTCTAATTGGTAGTAATTATACTGATATAAATATTCTACCTACTGAGTACCTACTGTGAGTAACCTCGACGGCCGGCACGTTTTATTACAGTCAGTAAAAGTTAACTTGTCGTCATGTAGAGAGGTTTTTTAGAATAAGCAGGCTTGGTGCAGGACTTTTGCTAGAAAGGTTTTGATTTTGAGGGATTCTGTTCGTATAAACGTTGGTTATAACGAATTATTTCGTTTGTTACTCTTAGCGCTTGTGTCACAATAGTCAGATAACTCATATCTGGAAAGTTAATATGGCGTTTAACAATAGAGAAGCTGTTGAAGCACTATTTATCTCTCAGTTAAGTGTTACAGTCTGACATGGATCGAACGTTTCTAAATCTGGATTTGGCAGGTTTTTGACATCTTCCCTCACAAGCAGTGCTGCTATCTACGTTAATTTAGAGCCAACCAACCAACGATTGTGTAACAGGCCCCAAAAATATCGTTTTGAAAATAAAAGACATTTTGTTCATTCATAAAGACTCGTTACTAAACAAGTGTTACAGTATAACATTACTTATAATCAAAATTATATAATGGGTCTAAATCCATAATCAATTTGATTCAATCTATTCATAGAAATATATAAATTAGTTGTAATAATTTTGTTCCCAAAAGAGAATAGCCCAATTTTATGCCATTATGCCAGTAATGTCCACGTTAGTCGCGCTTCAACGCCCATTGATAGATTCCCAACTGCATTGATGAGCCACTTGTTTGTCAATAGAGCGATAAATGTAACAGTCTGTTTGTACATAGAACAGTTAATACTGGACTCATTACATGCTCACTTAGCGTTGTAACAACACTGATAGGAATTGTTGCTTTGGAAGAAATGTGAAAATAGGAAATGATAAGTAAAGTATTTGGAAAGAATATAAATTTTATTAAGAAGTATAAAGCTAAAACTAATAAATCTTCACGGATTAATAAAAACTTTACTGCTTAGAAGCCAAACTCAAACTATCTTCGAAGGAAAACTTACAACCTCTTAAAATCGATCGCCATGAATTTTAATACAGGAATGCCCCAAACTTAAACGCTGGCGCTCTGACTCAACGCTGAGTCATTCGCATAAAAACATCCACTATACAACGACACGCCTTGCCTCCTAGCAACGTAACATCGTCTACATAAGCGGGGAGAATCAATTGAATCATAGGGCTCTGAATAAACTGGTCGCGTCTCACGCACGTCTTGTTCGTGACCTTCCTTCTATAATATAATGATGTTTGTTGTCTTTGATACTTGATGTCTCGTGGTGATAAAATTTGACGGGCGAAGTGCAATTTGGTGAAAGCCTTCGTTTCAATCACGGCCTTTTCATAAAATGTTGATGTAAACAAGTTAATTTCACAAATGTTGATGTTAGCTCATAAATTAGAGTAATTAGCATTGGTATAACAGTAGCCGGAAAAATCGCCGTTTGACTCCATTTGTGGAGATATTACAATATTGCCCCTTGTCGTATGGGTTCTACAACTGTTGTTGGCAAATCGTGCGTGTACGATAATACTTAACTGACAGTTTCTTTTGTGATCACAGATGTGATAGCTGTCATGTCAAAAGGCAAGGTTTAAAAAAGGTTGCGTGTATACAAAAAGGTACATAGAGGTTAAGAAGTCATGTAAAGAAAATTCTATTTTTGATTTTTAATTTGGTTTTAGCTCCTCATCGTTGAAATCGTTAGGTCAAAAACCACAATCAAAAACATTTCCATTTCACGCATTTTTCAAAATAGGTAACAGAACGGTAATTCAGGGTCCAATTGCATCAATTAGTTAGGTCTCTGCGTCCTAACTGACTCTGTAACTGGACCCTTTGTACAAATTATGTTCAATTACTCCACTTCAGTTTGGCATCCCAAATATTTCAGTTGAACAGGATACAAATATACGCCAAAAATAATCGTTGGTACATTGAAAAGTGAGGTTATTTTGAGCTGGAAATGGTAAAATGTATTGTGAAGATTCTAGATTTTATGTTGGTGTTCAGTTAGCTTTATAATGTCCTGTAGTGTATCAATTCTTTGCTATGTGGTCTTGAATGGAAATAAAATTATTCCATCACTTTTCGCGGGTGTTGTAAAAGGCGACTTCAGAACGGCATCTAAAAGTACTTCTCGTTGAAATTCAGATGAGAAAGCAATCAATCTTTCTTTTCCTCCTTTGAAAGCATTCCAATATAAGTCATACTCCTTACAAATACTTACAACTGAAACTTCTTATTTAATTTAAGACTTCGATATGTTGTGTACCACGGAATAGTTTCATTCCGTTAATACCGTGTTCCCGATGACCACTAGAACCGGGATAGGCAATAAGCACAACTTTTCCAATTGGAATTCGTTCAACATAGTCGGGATATTGAATCCCGGGCAAGTTCCCGGGTTGCACGCAACAAAGTTGTACATGTGTAACTTTTTGCAACTATGACGTCAACTCCGATTCTATTTTCGAAGTTAGTAAAACTAACTTTTAATTTTAATTTTATTGTGGTTTATTGATGCCTTTTTGGAATTTTATTTTTATGGCTTTTATTTGACTTGTTAAAGAATCGGATTTGGAAGCTATGGACATTTAGAGAACAAAACAAAAATATTTTTTAAGAAAGTTTTAGTAAACATAATACAAAATAGAATATTCTCATCTCAGGTTTAAGGAAACATTAGAAATAATAAATAGCTTGTCCATCATCCTTCCAGTACTTTACGGAATATAATTTTTGAACTATCACTGAACATCCCAATGTCTTCAACATTGGTGATTTCGTGAGCGCCATAAGAATTCTACACATCACTCGAAATGACCTCGTAAAAATGAAATAACAGCCGTAATAAAATTCGCAGTCATAAACATTCAACTTCTGAACTTATTATGTGCGCATTATCTCATTGACCTATCCAATTATGGTATGCAACCAATAAAATCATTATTCGTACCACGTGCGCGTTTCAGAACTTTTATTGAATTATTTTCTATTCTATTCTAATGTATAGCTTCAAGAACATTGTTAGGTTAGCCATTATAATATTTAATTTTAAATTATGGGCTAGCAACGTCTTTTCGTTATATATAGCATTGCCCCAATTTTTTAATACTTACCTTCCTTACCAATATGTATTTTGTCGACGTTGACCTGTTTGTTAGGGGGGCTTATGCATATGTCAAAGTTCTGTTAGAGCACAGCATCATGCTGAGTTCCAACCTCACCGTCGCAGCTACGATATCCAACTGCCGACTAAGTAATAGTGTTTATATTTGTTTTTTATTTACATTCAGTATCAATATGTTACTTGTTTTGTTTATAGGAATGTATGCACGTCGGCTTTGAGTCAATCTCTTTTCCCATATAAACGTGATCTAATCATGTATGTCTATTGGATGAATTGGGTGACCGTGTTCTAAACGAATGATTTGTGGCGTTTGAAGTTTTGGCGCACGCGATCTCGCTATTAGGTGCATGTTATGTAGCATCACAACCACGACATCTTCTTGTGAGGTCAAATAGTGCCAGTGTCTGGATGGTACTATTGTGATTGAAACTACTTAGTTATAAACTAATAAGGAAGAACATGACTATGAACAGTCTGGAAAAGACAGGTACACTTAGACGTATGAAAGACAGTGTGGAGATCTTTGTGTATCAGTAAACCTAACAAGCTATTTACTTATCTTAAACCCAGTGAATCATTGTTTGATTTTTCGGTAAAAGCATACGTCACAATCACAACCTATCACAATCCAATGCTGGACGTAGAAAAAACGCTCTCAATAATCATTTCGTTAGTGATATGATTTTCTGTAAGTCAATAAACAAAAACAATGCATATCCATTTCAATAGTCCATAATCGGTGACAAAATTATACGTCACTGTGACATATTTCATATTCTTACCAAAATCTAAGGTGGAATGTTGAACAAAATCAAGCGGAATTAAGAGACAAGTCAGTGTTCTTTATTGCCTAAAGTATACAGTCATCTCAGTACATAAGACGGTCAAGGCCAAATCATGTCTCAGTTATTTTTGTACCAGTCTTGCGAATGTTATACGGGTTGGGATCCGGATTATTCTTATTTGATGTAGTGGTAAGATTTAAGGCTTACTTTAAGGGTCCGGATCAAGCAAAAACATCTAATTGGAATTTGCTGGAAAACCAGCTCAAAGTCTAGAGTTGAAATTGAATCTTATTGATTCGTTTTCACAAATTGGAATTGTGTTTTTTTTCTTAATTTTAGAAATGTGTATTAAGTATACTTTTAATACGCGTTGCGATATCCATTAGGATACTAAAAAATTAGTACTTGAGACTAAATTAAAAAAAAAACACAGCGAATTGAGGGAGTTATTGGATACGTCCAATTTCGAAGTAAAAATACAGCAACATGTATTCCAATAGTTTATTACGACAAGCGCTAATTAAATCCGCATAAAGTTCGGAAAGGGGATATCGAAATACATCAAAGGAGAAACGCAGACAGGGCTAAAATTTTAGTACTAAATAACAACCCTAAAAGCGCTCCTGTTTGCAACATGACTCATGCAGAGGGGTTGCAGTTTTCAAGGGGTTTCGACCAGCCGGATGCCCTAAGACCCTAATGAACGGTCAGTCCTTGTTACCATAATTGACGGAAGTACTAGTGACGAGGGGAGGTAAACCTAACAGAGTTATTAATAATGACAAAAGTTTTACATGCATGTCTAGCTTCCCTTTTTAAAGGGCTGCGACTGACAATATTAATTATGTGTCCTTTCAACCGTGAATATGTCTGAAATGCATTTTAATTAGATATTTTGCGTCGTTCTAAAGTTTTATTATAAAAAGCATGTAGTGTGTCTATCATCCCCCTGTAAAAGGATGCTGTTGATAATGTTAATTATGTTGTCGTCAAACCATGTGTGGAATGTTTTTAAATTTACATTCTTATTAAAGAATGTTTGACGTGCGTTGCTAGCATTGTATTCTTTATACACCGTAGAATAACCTCGAAGTCCAATCAGAAGTCACTGAGAGTCGATTTAAAAACTTGAAATGTAAAGGATCAACTGCAGTGAAGAACACATTTATAAAAATAAAAGTTAAAGATAGTTAAGTATAATTTATTGTACACCAACAAGAAAGATAGAAAGAATACACATAATTAAGAACAGTATAAAAGTCGGTCTTATCGCTAAAAGCATTGTTTTTCAAACGACAAAGTTTACTCTAGTTTGTAACGATACAAGCAACGACACGAAGAAGAATCATATTACACCAAGAACTAATTTTTTTAAAGTTACTACATTTACCTATCTGTATCGTGTTAAAACTTGGGCAGGGCTTTAAATCTACTACATTAATTCATAATGTCTCTACGATTCGCTTTCTCGGTCAGCATTAAAGGCGATATATCACCTTATTTAGATAAATCCGTAAAAGGCAAGTGACACAACCGATGCCAATCCCAAAATCCATACACAAGTTTGAAATTCTCGTGCATATGCGATGCTGGCGTCAAATTGTCGCAAATCTAATTTTAAGCTGCTGTCAGTCGGCAAATTGCGCCATTTTGTGACGCAGTGGGGTCGCCATGATGACGCGGAATCGGGACGCGCTGAGATTCAACAGATACGGGTCGGGATTGGTACTAAAAATAGTTGTGATACTTTGTTAAAGGATAAAGTTATAAAGTTTGCATTTGATGAGCTAGATAGGTAACAGACAGTGTAAAAGTTATTTGTAATTGCATGTCTGTGGTCTTTAGCTTATATAGCGGTATCTCCTTGAGCCTTCAGAGTGTCAAGAGATCTTAAGAGGTTGACATATCTTAACTGATTAATGAAAAGGCCATCTATTTAACCACCATGACAACTAATTCACCTTTTAATCATGATGGTTGTGGCCTGACCTTATCTCATCCACAATTCCACATACTTCATACCGTTGCCTTCAAAATCTTTTGTTCTCTCCACGAATTCGTGGCACTAATTGACTTTGGTATGTGAAAAGTTAAAAGAATTTTTTTCTTGGAATTCATTTTCACTAGAAGATGTCTACAGGGTAATATAGGTGTTAGTAAAAACTGTTATGATTTGACGGCTTCTTTTAGAAATGAGTAAGGGTATAAGAGATTGTTTTGATGCTTGCTCACAAAGAAACCTAATATCCTCGCAAAGATTCTTCAATTGAAGGAATAGCGTTCTAAAACAAATTCCTTCAACTCGATGAGGTAACCTGTTACAATACATTTCTGCGAATGCAGTGAAGTCACCATCTTTATATCGAATTGGGAACCGGGAGAGGATAAACAGACATGCCATGACATGACACGTATTTATTTTGAACGGCGCGGCGATTGATTTACGTCGGTTAGTAATGAAAGTGATTCGTGATTAGTTCTTGATATAATTTGTATGTTAAGTATTTTGTATTGTATTTTTATGCTGAGCTAAGAAAAAAACAGAATAGTTTTAGTTGCGTTACGTATGCAACAAACAAAGCAACTACAAGAATATCGTTCAAAATTGATAAATCTTACTTTTTACGTGCAGTAACACTACTCAAGCCTCCTGTGAAGATTACAATTCAATGTAAATGAATCTATTACAGACAATTATACTAGTCAACGTAATGTTTTTTGTAAACTAGATGGCGCCAATATTTCCTAACTGACTAGCTCTGAGAAGAAAAGCCGAAACAAACTCAGAGGTCTAGGTCTCTTTTAGAGTCCAGTTACGGTGGTATAATACGTAAAATAAAGCTTTAGAAATAGGTATGAGCAGCAGCATTTACCAGAAACCTGATAGAATTGTTTCAATTCCTTAGTAAACTTAAAACACCAACCAAAAATTTGGATAACCAGGCAAAAGCAAATCATACATTAATTCTCAAACTAAGCAACAGTTTTACTTCCCCAACAAACAAACAAATTCTGCTTGCTTAACAGCTGAATATCCTTCACCCGTACAATAGCACCATTGTAGTCCACTGATGAAGTAATTATCACTATTAATAGCGACAGTTCTACTATTAACCTTTTTACTACGATGCAACACGCACAAGTGCGAAGAAATAAGTGGTTCTGATTTAATGATGACTCATTTATCTTCAGATACTTAGGTTTTGATGTTTTTCTGTTAAGTGATGAATTCTTCATTTTGGTCTCGCTAGGGTTATGTTTAAAGTGTTAATTGGCAGTCGGAAAGTCAAAAGCTAATTGGAATATTATGGTGAACTACAAAACCATTAGGTAATTTTCGAAGTGTTAATTACCTTAGGCTGATTGGCCACTCATGGCCTATTTCTATGATTAACTTGAAATTAAGAATCTTGTATCTTTACCAATAATGAAACAAAGGCCAAGCCTTGCGTAGTATACGTTAGCGGATTATCACAGGTAAAGTTAACTTACAAATCTATTTATCTGCCAAGACAAAAAACAATGCTACCATTAGTAAGCAAAACGATTCGTTTTCAGCTATAGGAACCGGACATAAGTTGCGGAAGATACAATTGATCGTCATTTGTTTTTAGCTGCAAGCCATACATAACGGAAACAAATAGCGGTCAACTGTATGTCGCGCAACTTGGTGGCCTACGCGTTGTCAGCCTCTGCTTTGCGAGTAGTTGATCGGTTGTTGTTGACGGTAGGTAATATCATCCCTTGACAAAGGCGGAGGAATTAGTAAAAATGTGGAAAACGACCGTGTGTCACTGCAAGGGTACCAACTGAAAATCAACGCTAGGTGTTTGACGCCTAGCATATGCTGAGTTGGTGACCCTTTCGGCATGGACATACTCGAGAGCTTAAAACGTATGTGTTTTATTCTTTAATGTTTTTGTTGTTTTTGCTGTCATTGTATCCTTAGCTGTACAAAATGTATTTCCTTTCTTGCTTTTCTCTAAAGTCGGTAGATAGAAAAGTATTTATTTCGACAAAAACTACAACATATTAAAATTCACCTAAGATTTAGTCCACGATGCATTTATCATAGAAAAAAATCCGACTATTCAAATTTCGAAAACAAACACTAACAAAACTGTTCGAAAAGTCGCGTAAAATTAAAAAATACTGATGTCCTGCTTATGTTCTCGTAGCGTGGTTACACTACTCGTTAAATGTCGTGTTTGTTTGACATGAAGTGACCATATTTGGCTTTGTTTCGAACCTGATTGCGAGGTCGCTGTGGACTACCCAATTTGCAAATTACAGACTCAAATTGTATGCTCAATTCGTGTTCATTTTTGGGACAATGTTTCAGTTTTAATGCAGAAGAATATTTAGAAGAATTGCAAGATTTTTTGGATTGTAGTATGTGTTTTAATGCATGTAGAATACTAACACTAAAGCGTTGTGTATGTATATAAAAATGAATCCCTATTTCCCTTGGTTACGGCATCACGCGTGAGCGGTAGGAAAGGAAGGTACTTAGGAAAGAAAAATTTTGATATTTAAAAAAAACTAAATTATCTCAGTATGTCCATATTCTTCATTTGTTTACCGCATGCATGAAAATGGTTTTAACTTTTTGTTACTATTATGATTTTGTTTCTGAATGTAGGTAGTAGGTAGTAAGTAGGAAAAAGTGCATTGCAACGCATGCCAGTACAGCTAGTTTTATCATAAATTTAATACAAAATCTGGTGGTTTGATAAAAAAAACCCTGCAGAGATTGTCAGCCTCTCTCTTATTTATATGTAATATGTTTATAATGAGGGGTTCATGGAAAATTTACAACCACGCCAATCATACGAATTGCAAGGGTAAGCTGCGCTTGCTGCGGTCAGTCTGTGGATGGGTGACCGTTCCTTACACATCGGGACCATTCCATGCCTCGGAGAGCTTGTAAGGCCGTCGGTCCCGGTTGTCATATGAATACCAATGACAGTCGATACGGGTGGTCAGCAGCCCGAAAGTCTGACAACCCGTCTAAAATTAGGATATCGGCATTGCCCACTAACTGGGTTTCGGAGGTTTGATGGCAGTCGCTCCGTGTAAAATACTGGTATTCAGCCACATCTGGTTTGGCAGGAAGCTGACCCTATAATTGGGAAAAGGCTAGACAGTTCATGATTAATAATAATGATGAACTCATTTATTTTCAGGCTTCTTTGGCCCATAGATACATACCTTACAAACTAACATATATGTTAAATAATACAGTTCATGTTAGTAATAAAACTTAAGCTTATGTTAGTAAAAACACTTTATTTGCGCACTAAGTCATCCGCTGTGCGATCGCGTGGCACTTGCCCGCGGAAGCGACGGAACACCACTCCCTGCTGCCAAAAGTCCTCTTCCATGACGAGGTGCAGAAGACAAGTTGGTACTCACACCATGAATGCCCTGAAGTTGACATTGCGGCGCCTACATATAAATTATTTCTCTACAGGATGGGCAGCAGCGTTCTCTGAGTACTTTAACAACCATACTGCGATCGCCAACCCGCCTGCCAAGCGTGGTGATTATGGCAAACCCTCCCCCTTGGGGAAGGCCTATGTCCAGCAGTGGACGTCTTTCGGCTGAATGATGATGATGATACAAATTATTGTTTGTCAGTTATTTATCCACAAGTATTTCTTAAATTAAACATATAATATGTATTTTCAGATTATCTTACAAGCGCTGTTAAGCCACCACTTTCTTCCAATTGTCTCTTATTAACAAAGATTAGCTCTTATTAAGCTGGCGCTTCAGAAATTCCCATAACAACTCACTTAACTACTACATAGATAAAGCAGACGTGTTATTAGTACAACTACCAGCTATGAGGTTCTCTAGTAGAAACACGCAAACGAGATAGCCGAGGAAAAAAAGATTGTAAATTCTATCTATAATTATGAAAACTCATTTATAATATCTACACTGAATAATGATTCGAACCAAACTGTGTACTTAATACCTGTTTTGTACCACAAGGAAACAAATAAATAATAAATTATCATTCTTATTGAAATATTTATGAGGCTTCGAGATGTCACTGCACCAAGAGATGCGCAGCAAGAGCAATCGAGCTCAATTTTTTGGATAATGTCAAATCTAAACTTACCAAATTGATTCAAAAAATCAAAATCATTTTTTTTTATTTCACACCTATACAGGCGCTTATGAAAAGTCGAATTTAGGTGCACGGTTCCAATTAGTTGTTTCCTATGGAGAAGAGCCGGCAAGAAACTCCGTGGTTACTCTTTTTAAAAAAAAGGATATCTTTTACAAAAATTGATTGCTGCGTAATGCTAATATGTTAGAAGTTTTTCAGAATTTCTATAGAAAAACTTTTCTTTGATTAAATAATCATTTAATTTAATCCTCACATAAAAGTTATCCGACATTTCGCCACTGCATTGGAGACGAGCTCGCTTGCAGTTTGCTTAGAGAAACACATAGCTGTTCTTTAGATGGTATTAATCTTATATGCATAAAGAAATGTCTGCTGATACGAAACGGATTAAATAATTATGTAGGTATACTATTGAATATCTTTGCTCCATACATTTCCGCTCTCAGCTTGAAAGGCCATACAACCTCCTATATATAAAATAAAAACCTATTTCTTTCTCGGACCCCACTCCAACACGTTTTACTACTTGACTTTGAAACAGACTTCGAGAGTGTATCCCAAGTGCTAACGTTTACCTAATACAATCGTGAAGGGCTTCGAATCTTTATAGTCCAATTATTTGGTACTTAGAACTCAATTGCCTCATTTGCTTTAGGATTTTTGGGATAGTCTCGCTTGAAATGTTTTTCATTCCGATCAAAGACTAAGTAAAGATAAAAAAGGCTGCATTGTGAATATAAACAGGTTTAGTCCGGTATCGGTATCTCCAGATAATAAGTCCTTTGTTGTTGGTATAGTAACAGGGTTTCTGTAATTTGGTCACAGTGCAATTTGGTCACAGTGTAATTTCGTCCTTTGTCGTGTTACTCCTTCCTTGGGTTAACCCTATCTAAATTATATTTAGAGGTAAGACCGAAATCAGATTTAGTTATGGACTTTTTTGGGTGTTGCGCTTTATTATACCTACATTTTTCTGTCACGGGTTATTGTAATTAAGTCACAGTGCAATTTCGTCACAGATTTGAAAATTTCAAACATTGAATGATAATTGGTCACAGGTAAGTAGTTTTGTTTAATTATATTTTTGTGTAATTTCGTCACAGGGAGACGAGGCTTTATCTATTATTAATAGTAAGTACATCAGTACAATTATCTACCAGTAGAAATAACGACGTAATAATGTTGATTGCTTTTTCATACCATGAAATCTTAAGAACAGTAATTAATCTCTCAAAACAAATTTCCCTTATACCAGTCCTTATTCAACAAACGTTTTCGTCAGTCACATATTTCTAAAAAGCATGTACGTATATCTATACATCTATAAATAAAATTTATAAAATCGTAACGAACCAAAAACTGTACATTGAATATTTAGAAAAAAAAAATTGCTACTTGTACTAGAAACGATAGATTCCGAAACAGAAGTTTTTAGTATTTCCGTCTGTTTTTACGTTTATTTGCTTGTATGTTTGAGCTTCATGCCAATACTATTGAACAGATTTAGTTGATATTTGGCAAAAATTACCGTTAAAAGACAGGTCAGGTTATTGGGTACAAATTATCTTGCTATTGATGTGGGTAATGAGTAGTAACCTTATGTTTCTGTAGGCAGTGCCGCGGGCCCAGCTATATTTAATAAAAAAATAAGTCATTCGTAAATGATAAGTCCCTGTACGAAGCAGATTTCGTATTGTTAAATCAGCAACGGCTTATCTGTTCATTTCTGTTACGATTAATTTCTACCCCTTAGTAAGCATTACCTAATATTTTGATAGATAAAATTGTTTTAAATGCTTGCTTAATGATCATTCTTATGTTGTTAATGAGGTAAAAGATAAAAGAGGAATCGTCTCTATCTTTTGTCGACTTTGCCTTAAAGTCGTAGTGAACAAGAAAGAATAACTATGAATGTATTGATTTCAAAAAGTGTTTGTGTTTGTTCAAAAATTACCTTAGTGAAATGCAAGTAATTTAAAAATATCAAATATAATCATTCAATAGGAACAATATCACTTCTGGATGGAAAACTCTTAACTTACTATCATATTTATGGTACGTCCACATCTTAGAGCAACGCGGTCGGCATAGTCGGGAGGGGCCATGCGGAACATTTTCCCTCTGTCAACTCGCTTAGGCCCTATTTGACAGTTCTTGTCAAATCGGGCCTATTTTTGTTTTATCTTTAATGTGTGAATGTCGTAGCTACAGTGTAGAATGCATAAGTATGTGTAAGACAATTCCCTCGCAAAAAATGACAGACTTTTTTGTATTGAAAGAGAACGCGTGGCTATACCACTCCAGATGTAGACGTCGACTGCTTCGCTCTAAGGTCCACATGAAGCCGAAGAAAGCCAACGAACCCAACAAACGTTCGCCATTTGTTTAATTTGACCAAATCTTTTATAGAACGAATTCTATCATACCTCGTTCGTTGGTCTTGGTGTTCGTTAGTTTGGCGTATACGTACCATAAAACACAAAGTACAATACAAGAAAAAAAAAGGTCTATTTTCTTTTTTGAAATCGATAAAAAATACAGCCAGGAACAGCGAACAAAAATACAACACGATAATAATCCCCTTGAATATACAACGTGCAATTTTTCCCAGTCTCCTTTGAGCTGGTAAATCCAAGCTACATCTTTGAGCAGTGCTCAGTGTGGAAATACACACTTTGTTGCTTCATTTATACCTTTGAGTTTCAGTGCCGAGGCTTTGTTGTAAATACTATTGTTGTTTAATGTGAGTTTTCTTACCATATTTATTTTGTTTATTCTTTTTTTAACCGACTTCAAAAAGAAGGAGCTTAAGTTCTCAATCCGTCTGAATGTTTTTTTTTGTATGTTTGTTACGCGATATCTCCGCCAATTATGAATGGATTTTGATTATTCTTTTTTTGTTTGTTAGGCCATACTTCAGAGGTGGTACCATATATATTTTATCGAAATTGAATCAGCGCTTTTTGAAAAATCAACAAAAACAAAAAATGCAATTCTGCAATGAAACAAATAAAAGCCACCGACTTCTGAAGCTGTTAATTTTATATTTTGGTAATTATTTTACCTACTCTTTTTAGTTTTTTTAAGTCGGTTTTTACTTTTATTTAAAGTTATAGCTGTAATGCAGATAAAAATTACGAATTAAAGTTAAATCTTTGATTACAATACGACTAATTACAAGTACTTTTTAACAAAATTAGGCAGCAGTTATTGCCACGTTCCAAAGTGTAGATTTCTATGGAGAAGAACGGGCAAGAAACTCCATACAGACATTGCTGATTATTTTTATGATTGTTGAAAATAATTTGAAGCTAAGGGACGATGCAGCCGTCGTCGGTGTTCTGATTATCTGCAATTGCTAATTTAGTAAGAAAACAATATTTTAAACTCACATTGGTACATACTTAGAAGTTGACGATATACAAAAAAGATAACAAAAATTTAAATAACCTGCACGAGGTCAAAAAAGGATCCTATCAAAGCATAATGATACAAAATATAAAAAACAAAATGCCGTAGGTATTGTTAGATTTTAGATAGGACTGTTATGATGTCACGGGCAATAACGACACTCCATTTTATTTCCGTATTAGTAGTTTGGATAAAAGTCGCTCCCTATTACCAGAGGGTTAAAATGCCAATTGAAATTGTAGACATACTATTATCGGCAGGAAAAATAACAACAAAAAAAGTTGGTTTTATAAACGTATTTTTTTTATTGAAATTTTTTCACTAAGTTGTCTATCAAGTAAAAATAAAAAAGTAATGGTTGTAAATAACAGACAAAGACGATAAAATACAATTTCCCCCGAAAAACAAACCGTTAGTATTTATAGCCTTTTTATTTGACTGCCTCGTTGGTCTAGTGGTCGCAAGCGCGACTGCTAAACGTGAGGTCTTGGGTTCGATCCCCAGGTCGGGCAAAGTGTTATTGGGTTTTTCCGTGTGGAATTTCTCAGTAGCAGCTCGGAGTCTGGATTTGTGCCCGGTTGATGGCAATAGGCTCGCCCCCTATTACATGGGACTTAAACATAACGGCGAAACGTGGGTGTACTATACACCTCTGCCAACCCTTCGGGGAATAAGGCGTGAAGTTATGTAGTATTTATAGCGTTTTTCTCGATAATTCTTTCCTCTTTTTTCAATAACACGTAACGCCACTCTAGGATTACTCCTGTACTGTGGGTGCGTTTACAGACGAAAATCTTCACATACACAATCACCCAGACCCGGAACAATTATCTGTAGGCCATACAAATACTTTTTCCGTGCGGTAATCGAACCAGCCATTACGCCAACAGTGTCGTCAAATAAAATTGTAAGCCAAAAAAAAGAAACAGTTTTTTTTATCACATAAGGACACTTTTCTACTGTCAATAAAACTCAATCAAGACACGTCCTTATACAGCGGTGTCTGTATAAATAGCAATGTTATTACCAACGACATGAGTCAGACTTGCTATTTCTTAACTATTGTTCCCGAGCCGTTGTTTCGCTTCGGAAGCAAACGTCGAGATCGCATCGACTATTGTTGTCTATGCTGTGAAATGGACCTGTTGTTGGCCGTAGCATTATTATAGATGAAACTGGGCAATAGGGTAGTGAAAGGAGTTGATTTTCTGGACTGTGTGTTTGTTTATAGATACATTTTGTCGATAAATGTCGACAAAATTTATAACAAACACACATGTGGTAATTATGAGAAATTATGATACTTTTTGATCGATAACTAATGCAGAGCGTCCCATTTTCTAAATAAAAGGTATTGTAACACTAGCGTTCAGCATCAAATCAGAAGTCGACAAAATGTATGGAAAATTTAAATTTCGATTTACCGAAAAATCACGATGTACTTTTTCTCGCCAATAATTACAAAAACTTTTTTGGTTAATTTACTATAAATCCTGTAAATTTTATCGCGTTACTCTAAGTGGTTCACCCGATAAAGTTGCTTTTAAGTTTTTCACTTTCCCTACAAATTGTCCCAAAATAGCATACAAATATCGGTTTAACTTCTAAACCATAGAAAATCGTAGAACATACATGGGGGTGTTCTGGATAGGCCTTGAGCTCCTTCATAAGCACATGCTAGATTATCTACTATTTATGAGACATCCTGTATATCAGCTTGCTATCTTCTGCAAATATTAGGTCTTCTCATTCTAGTAAACCGTATAACATGGCATAGCTACTAAATTTGGTAGACGGATTAGTAACACCACTATTACCAAAGGATTCCCCTTGACATGATCCCTCAGAAAAGCGGATTTGGGATATATAAAACGCTACCTCCAAAAATATAGAACCAACACAAAAATAACTTTAACCTACATCACCAATTTAAACTGAAAAAAACACTGTCAAACCAAAACCAGGGTCAAGCCCTAATTATTCGTACCAGAGCATCACTAAAGTTAGACATAAACCTTTAAAGCAGGCTTAAAAATAATTACTTTTTGAGCTAATGAGTTCCAGCCATCATGCTCTCGACACTGCTGAAATTCGCAGTCCCCGATCCCTAACAAAATATAACTTTTAATTCAATTATGAAAAGTTGTGACATCAGACAGGTGTTCGGAATTTTGTCAGGCTGTTCTCGGAATATTAATATTGTGGACATGGAATTATGTGGACTACAATGTGCTTAATATACTCGACAAATAATTTCGACAAAATTGGGTTCCTTTCAGAGATGTGACAGTTTTCTACTGATTCGTTTGCATCTTTCCTGGTGGGTGTTTTAAGAAAAATTTGTAGGAGCATGTGGATTTCATTATCACGTATTGTTAAACAGTAGTTCTCCTAAGAGTTGCTATACTTATAATATCTAATTTGCAAAGGTAAAACTTGCGTTAAGACTGAAAATTAACTGACTGTTGATTTTAAAAGAGCATATTGAGCTTCTTGCCGGCTCTTCTTCACAGGAAACGACAAATTGGAACCGTGCACCTAAATTCGACTTTTCATAAGCGCCTGTAATGGTTTATGTGTTCTTTTTTATTTTATTCTAGCGATCCGCCCCGGCGTTGCTCGGGTACGTTTTATAGCTTAAAACCTTCCTCTTGAATCACTCTATCTATTAAAAAAAACCGTATCAAAATCCGTTGCGTAGTTTTAAAGACCTAAGCATACATAGGGACAGACAGCGGGAAGCGACTTTGTTTTATACTATGTAGTGATTTATTTTTGTGCTGTTCATCGTCTTAATAATAATAATTATGATCTACTCATTAGCATTGGCGAAAGAACAAAATAAGACAAAACGCAATAATGTTCCTGTAATTTTGTAACAACGCGAAAAATAACACGAAAAAACTCATTCATAACTCACTCGCAGAAAAACAGGCTGAACTAAAAAAGTCACAACTACAAACGCCATTTGAAATCAATTCCCTCGCACAATTCTGTCACGAAGTTGTCCGATAGTTTCCGATCGTGCCGCGATAAAAGCAGATGATTTGTGCTAGTTGCTTCTACTATCTAGATCGCGAAGTTAGAAGCACTATTGAAATTGTTTTAGTTCAAGTGCCACGTTTAGTGACGGCCAGTTGGATATTAACTGTTTTATTGCGAGAAATGGTGGACTTTAAATCGCGCCTTTGATCATTGCTAAAGTAAATGAAACCACATTTAGCATAAATACAGTGTGCTGCTACAAGGGCGACATTAATTTAACACACAAACAGGGCTAGTTAGTAATCATAAATGTCATAAAAAATGCACGTTCTTTTGTCTACATTAAACTATCAGGTCATGAAGATAAATCTAACAATCTATGAAATTGTCGATAGCAAATCAGCACCGTTAAAAATAAAGAGTGTACTTTTAAAATTAGATCGATGATTGATACAACTAGGTTAGTGTTATTCAAGTTCGTCATCGATTTACGCAACATAGAACTGGTTAAAAAAGAAATTAGTCGCTACGTTACAATGATTATCGTGTAAAATATACATTTTTCTGTTTGTTACGCATCATTAACGGTCATATCTGATTGATTGCTAGTTAGGGTTCATTAACAATTGGAATGAGAAAATCTTTTAATTAATATCAATGAAGATACATAATACTGTGTAAAAATCATTTAAAAATATAGAACAGAAATAAATTAAATGTACTGAATTTATCGAGATATTTTGTAACTATCTCGTCACAGTACGAGATAATGCGATGACAAATTATGTCACGGCGCGTATTGTTAGGAATTTCCTCTGAACTCTTCTGTCAGGCAATGACCGCGAGTAGCTTGGATCCTGTTCCCGATGCCAGTAGGCTTTTTTATTTTTAAAGAAATATTTAAAAATGTAGAACTATAATTATGTATTTTTTATTAAACTGACAAGAGGGCCTTGATCGATAAAATGCTTTTATACAATGTGTCCAGTCATGGACTAACGATATTCTACGTACTTATATAACAACTATTCTAGTACACAAATACACTATACACTAGGGTCCAATCCACTTCTCTTTTTTGTTGAGATATTCTGTACGTGTGTACAAAAAAGTCATATCTCTCAAAGTTTTGGTCCTACTCAGATAATAGTAGGCTTATTCGGAGGGCAACAATATTGTCTATCGTTTACATTACGATATAATGGGTTCATATTTTCATAACTTTAAGATAGAGATTAACTCAACAAAAAAGCAAAATGGCTGCCAAATAGCGGGAAAGTGGATTGGACCCTAGTGTGTAGTGTATTTGTGTACTAGAATAGTTGCTATATAAGTACCTGGAATATCACTAGTAAATGACCGGACACATTGTATTTCAAAACTATGCGTAAATACAAAAAAAATAACGGGCAAATACAAACTCTTTTTATATTTTAAACAAAGATTGCACAGTGGTTCGGACGGATAAAACACGGGCAAAAATTGTTAGTAGAGTTTTTAACTGTGAAATGTGTTTGAATTTTTACTCAAAAAATGCCCGTAACAATATAAATTGATATACAGGTGTGTTTATTGGTCCATGTATAGGCGTACCTTTTACCTGGATAAAAACTTTATTAAAATATTGCAACAGTATGCCTTTTATATTGGGTAATACAACATTTTGATATTTTTGGCTGCTGTTTTAAAAACAAAGAAATTACCATTATTTAAGAAATGTACCATTATTGTTTGTCATTACGACGGAAACAACAAAACAGTTCAGTCACAGTTTTACAATACATTCAGTTAGGTAATGCCTATGATGTCTCGTGATGCCACCGCCCGTGTAGGTGTTGCTCAACTGTAGGGGTAAACTGTGTCTGAACTGTGTTTCCTGCGGGCTTGCACCCCCTTACACCTGTGCTAATAAAGAGATTACCTATTCTGTATTCCGTGGCCATTACTTTTACAAAAAAACAACACTTGCAGACAAACGTCAGACGGCTGTCAAACTGTGTAAACCAGAATCATTAATTACGGATGACGGATCTAGTGGTGTATTTGTAACAGATTTACGACTTCATCTAGGTCTTTGCTAGTTTCTTTAAAAAAACAGTACTGAAAATATGATGATTATTTAGTTGCCAACTAATTAATCATTTTGTTTTTTTGTACCTATTTAGATACTTTTCTTTATAACCCAAAGGTTGACTGCAAGAGAATAAATACTAATGGCATTAAATATGTCTTATGTACCACCATAGTACATAGAAGCACAGTCTACCAATATCTTACTCCTTACAGTCGGTCAACGTAGAACATTGTCGCAGAGCAATCGTGCGGGGGTTGCGGGGTGAAGGAGCGGAGGTTATGTCCCGAGTAGCCATACTGCATACTTGGGACATAACCTCCGCCCCTACATAATTTTGACATTTCATAGGACCTGTCAAATATATGGGCGTTGACCCACTGTATGTAGTAAGTAGGTACACTGTGATAGAAGTATGAATAAATAATTAAGGAACGAATATACGATAAATATTTTTAGACATCGTTTTTTTTTGCCTTAATTGTGCCTAAACTTAAATCCGCGCAATCTTACAAAAACATAATACTTATTAACACATAATATGCTTCTTGCATGTAACCTTCGTTTACCAACCTAACCTGTAAGTTACCAATTGTGTTGTTGTTCACAGTTGACTTGTTCACGACAATTTTGACAGCGCATGCAACAATCGATTCGATCTCGATTCTCGTGCCGATATATGCATAATTATTGCGTTATACCGATTTATATTCGATCAGTCGTGCTAATAATAGTGTTTTATTCGTTTCAGGTACGTTGGTTATTACTAAGCTGTTGGGAAAGGTGAGAGTTGCAGTGAACGAGATTTTAGCAGACGATGACGTAAGTCATAAATTAAAAAAAACTCATTTAGAACACAGACAAATTTCTCTGCATTTTTTTTTAAGAACAAGTGCTTTTGTTTTACCTGTAATACCTACTAATATTATAAATGCGAAAGTAACTCTGTTAGTGACGCTTTGATGCCTAAACCGCTGAACCGATTTTGATCAAACTTGGTACAGCTATACAGGGTATTCACGAATTCGTGTAATTCCTTCAAACAGCGTGATGTACTGGTGACACTGATTGACCCTGCACAAGTTTTTTTCAGAATCATCAAAAAAAAAGGTTTCAAAAAATGAACCATCGCATTCTGTATCTGAGTAATTTTAGCGTTCCAAGTTAACTGACTGCGTGGAGCGATATCGCACTAGTTGTGCCCATCAGCTGTGTCGCCGTGCCTTCATTAATTTATGCAGGGCATAGGAATTTTCAAAAAAAAAATTGGAACAAAAAAGTTTTTATTTATTTTTAATCAATCTAAATCCCGTGCGGGGTTAATCTATGCCATTAATAGATCATGTGGTTTGAAGGAATTTTACATAAATTCGTTAACACCCTGTAGTCTGAAACCTGGAGAAGGACATAGGCTACTTTTATCCCGTTTTTTTTTATCTTTTATTCCGGTGAGGCCGCGAGCGAGTTCTAGTGCGATTTATGGCATTAGGCAAATGCATAATCAATTCCAATCTTACGTTATCCGTTTGTTTTTTTCCCTAATCTGTGTGACCAAAGAGGCCGCGTTATAGAGTATGCTAGCTATTTCTCATTGCGCTCACGTTTGAAATCAACAACAAGATGAGTTACAGGTGCTCGTAAAGTCTCACATACTGCATACACCACTCCATCATCCATTCCATCGTTACTATACCATGACGATACCGAAATAGACAAATTGCTATGTGTATGACGTTCACTTTATTTGGAGTGATTTGTTTGCAATTCGGATTGCAGTATTTCATTCGACCGCTCATCTTAGAACAATGTGGTGTGAGGCTGTGCTAGAATTCCATTTGTTTAAAGATACTTGTCGTTTATTTATTTAGCAAGCACACGATTTATATAGTGTAAATGAATTCGTGTAATTCTTTAAAACCGCATCATCGATTGGTGACACAGATTGACCAAGCAATGGACATGATCAGATTCAGCAAAAAAAAAAACCTGGTTTTCTGTTTCTGAGTCATTTTAGCGCCCTGAGTTACTGACAGCACGGAGAGATATCGCGCTAATCGTGCCCGCCAGATGAAAAAATAAAAAAAAGCAAAAATTTTTTGCTTTTTTTTTATTGAAACTAGTGGGTTAGTTACAACCACTTACGTCTACGGAAGCACAGGACCGGTCGATGTGGTGATTCTTGGGGGATGCCTATGTCCAGCAGTGGACGTCTTTCGGCTGAATGATGATGATGACGTCTACCGCAAGAAAAAAAGTTTTTTTTTTCTCTCTATCTTAATCCCGTGCGTGGTTAATCTAAAACAATAATAATAAATAAAAAGTTTATTGCATCAACTTAAATAACGTATTCTAGTTACAATAGGGAGCACCCCTTTATGCAAATAATTTGCTTGTGTTAGGAAGCTCCGTCCTTCCTCAGATTACCTATATAAATTGTTGTTTAATATATTTTTATGTATGGCAAAAAAGGCTAAAAGATACGCTAAGAAGTGTGTGTTATGTGTATGGTGTGGAGGTGAATGTGTGTTTGTGTGGTGGGTATGAGTAAGTGTGGGATTGAGGGTTATACCTACACAACCCTCAATACTATAAGCCGCGCGGAGAAGGTTTGCCGATAGCCTCATGACGCCACGCGTCGATGGTCGGTACGATTAGTAGGTAGGCCAGACGAGCGCGGGTAGCGGGAGGGGCAGTCATCGGCAAACCTTCTGCACGCGACTAGTATAATACCAGGTTACACTTGTTTCATCGAAAAAAAATTGCCAAATTTCCACTTCCCAAACAAGTTTCTGCATAATTTAATTTGCCAAATGACTACTTAGCAAATAAACTCTTCACAAATAAATTGTAACGCAAACCTAATGTTTGGCAAGTGAACTTTTAAACAATAACATGCTTACCAACTAGTAGGTACTTTTACCAATTTTAATGTAATCAAATATTTCAGTTGGTATAACATATTTTACGCAAAATAAAAAATATGTTTCTAGCACTCGCCAGCCGCTGCCGCGGCACGCTCGCTTCGCTCGCTCGGCTCGTGCGTTGTGTGGTCACAGTTCTAACCTAACCTAACCTAGCTGTTTCGATTTAAAAAAGATATAAGCGTGTTACAATAATTTTACAATGTTTATTGTCTAAAGATTGTTTGCTGTACTAAATCATTTGATTAAAGACCAAATGCCTTAACGATAATGTATACGTACTTGATAATATTTTGCCGAGTAAAAATTTGACCAAATGAAAATGTGCGTACTAAAATCATTTCACAAAAAAAGATTGCGAAAATGCGTTTGGGTAATGAAATTTAGTCAAAATAATTTTGGCAAAATGGCAGGCTCCCTATAATACCAGTAATAGAACATGTGGTTTTAAGGAATTACACGAGTTTACACCTCAGAGGAGGAGCTCGTGGCTAAATAATTACAGCCGCATAGACCGATCTTCCGGGTTAAGCCACGCTTGCCGAGGTTGGTCTGTGGATGGGTGACCATTTACCATAGCGAGTTTCCTCCGTGTCTCGGAAAGCACGTAAAGCCGTTGGTCCCGGCTGTCATTTGTAGATCTTTGACAGTCGTTACTGTTGGTCAGAAGCCAGAAAGTCTGACAACCAGTCTTACCAAGAGTATCATATTATATATATATAGTCCTCCTTATCGATTTCGATAACGGCGACCCTTTAAAACTATTTCCTAGCGTGTGCCCTAATATGACTCGCCAGACCGAATTTTGTTTTGAATACCCGGTCACAACTAATACAATAAAGTTGGCCTGCAGAGTTAAAAGTATAGGTGTAGGAGGGTTTAGGTCTCATATTACCCAGTTACTGGGTTGTGGAGGTCTGATAGGCAGTCGTTCCATGTAAAATACTGATATTCAGCTGCATCCGGTTCGACTGGAAGCCGACCCCAACATAGTTGGGAAAAGGCTAGACAGATGATGACACGAGTTTACACCTCGTATAAATTATAGTTACTGTACCTCACTATTACAGTAAGCAGTATATCATAATTTAGAGATAAAATCTTGTTCTAACCTACATACAACCTTTATGTAAAAACTTGTATAATAATATTACGTTTCTTACATACAATGCGCCGTAGGTACGAGAATAATTAAGGTAATTTGAATTGAAACAGAATGTAATTACAATTTCGTATCTTTTGATACGTTTCGTTTGACAGTTTTGCTCATTTGGCATTATATGTCACCGAAATTATAATTAAATAGATATTATGTTCAGGATTTAATTTAATGCTTTCGTTTGTAAGTTGAGGCAAAATTGTTTTTTGTTTCTGTATTTTTTTTTCCTGTTTGACTATTGAACGGTATCACAATGTTAGGCGTTGAAATCCAAAAGATTTTTAAGTAATTTTTTTGTCATAATTATGTTGTAAGTTGCGTATTTGATAAAATATACAGGGTGTTAATGAATTCGTGTAATTCCTTAAAACCACATGATCTACTACTGGTGTAGACAGCCCCCGCACGGGATTTAGCTTGATTAAAAATAAAAAAATAAAAATATTATTTTTTTATGCGGCTTTGTTATCGATCGTATCTAAATCACCTAATAAGGATTCAGCAAAAAAATAAGAAATTATTTTTTTGCAAAAAAAATATTTTATTCGTGTGAACATTTCGATGCCACGCATAAATCAATGAAAGCACGGCAACACGGCTGGCAGGCACGACTAATGCGATATCGCTCTTTGCAGTCAGATAACTCAAGGCTCAAAAATGACTCAGAAATAGAAAAGCAAAAAATTTTTGTAAATTTTTTTTTTTGTTTATTTTCAAAAATTCCCACTTAGGGTTAATCTGTGTCACCAGTAGATCACGTGGTTTGAAGGAATTACACGAATTCGTTAACACCCTGTAGTATGTAAATATTTTCTAAATAAACAAAAAAGCGAATAGTAGAACTAGTCAAGATAAAAACCAACGTTGTTCAAAATTCAACTGCAAGAACTATTTCAATTAGTCTGTCAAACAGTTTAAGTTTTGTTATTGGTATTAATTTGCAACTAATCGCAAAACCAATTACACTTCGATCGACACGTAAATTTTGCGTGCTTGAAAAAAACTTTGTCCACAATTTACCATTTAGCGCACAGTGTTTTTATTTATGAAACGCTTGCAAATAATTTTTGTAACAATATTGTAAAAAAATACGTTCCAGCGACGTTGCCTCTGCTTTCTGAAACCCAATTAGAGAACACGCTAGGTTTTTGCGAAGCGATGAGCCGGTAACGCTGCAGCAAATATTTTATACAGTGTTTAGCATGACGAGTAGTTGTTGATGCATAAATCTTCCCTTAACATTTAATTATCGGACGTCGGCAAGCGTTATACTTTAATTGTTAATTACAGTTTTATGAGTGGATTAATTTCTTCGATTAAGCCTTTCTAGTTGCCTGCATTAGCTAATTAGGTATACCTATTCGTGAATACGTTGCTATTATTTGGTTGGTTCTCGGTTGAGAATAGGTAAGTAGGCGTTTTGTTTTAAAAGAGCAAGAGGAGTAAAATATCATATCCTCAAAAATACAGTGAGTGACCTTTGAAAGGATTAGATTTCAAATACCTTTCGTTTAAAATAATAATTATGCCATTGTCTCACATAAGGTACCTACCGTGCCTTCAATGTTGACTACTAATATATTATGCAAATACTAGAATCTAAATGGTCTATACTAAATTAGTAGGAAATGAAAAAAAAAATACTATCATAATCTTTTTTATTTCACTTAAACCATTAGATGCTTGTGAATTGTTGAATTTAGGTGCATGGTTCCAATTTGTCGTTTCATGTAGAGAAGAGCCGGCAAGAAACTCCATGGTTACTCTTTTAAAATATCTTTAACAATTTCAGTAAATACCGTATTAAGATTTAGGATAGTTATGTGAGAAAAAGTAGGTATAATAAAGCATCACACCCAAAAAAGTCCATAACTAAACCTGAATTTGGTCCTATCTCTAAATATAATTTAGATAGGGTTAACCCAAGGAAGTATTACACATTATGGGGTAATAAAAGATTTTGGCCACGCGATATCAAGTCGGCCCACTGTGTTTTATCGTTACATAGTAAAAGTACCTACTTTGTACGAAGTTTGGGACTTTTTGTGAAAATATTTTCTAACACGCAAGGCAACGAAGAAGTTGCGAATTACCATGAGATTGGTTTCCTTGATTTAGATTATTATTATCTATTAGCTGTTGCGCGCGGTTTCACTGGCATCCTAGTGGAACTATTTCATGTACTTGGATAAAATGCTATATCCTATGTCCTAATCCAGGTAATGGTTTACCTGTGTGCCAAATTTCATTCAATTCCGTTCAGTCGTTAAGGCGTGATTGATTAACAAACATCCAAATTCACAAACTCACATACATCTCACATTTATAATCCGTTTATTCATTTACGTAACTTATTAAATACATTTTTAAATATTTCTATAAAAAAATACATTTAAAAATATAAAAAACAGCAGCCCACCGGCATCGGGAACAGGGTCCAAGCTGCCGGCGGTTAGGATATAATTATTTTATGAAAGGTCAAAAGGCTAAATCATCCATTAATTTAATTAAGTTTATAATAAAACAAAGTTCCGAAGCGCCATTGGCTTTACGAAATTTCGTCAAAAAGATCTTGAGTATTTTGGTAGGTTTAAATAATTAAATTATTTTGATTTTAGTGATAATTATAAGAAAAAGGTTTCTCTATTCGTTTAAGAAAGAAGCTTTTTTTAGTGCTAAATATTATGATTGGTATTTAAAAAGTCAATTATATCTTAGCTGACTATAAACGTTCCTTTGTTCGCTTGCTATACAATTGTGAATTATAAATTTTTAACTACCCAAGAAAATTATAATCCATGCAGTTTTTTTAATTAATCCTGTAAACATGGCATTTTTTGCTTCACCGTGTTCCTAGATAATTACATGTTCACAGAGGTCATTAAGATAGAAATGGCAACAGCGTATTATAGAGCTTGTGGCGCAGCGCGCAATCAACTCATTACCAATTTATTGGAGTTTATTCCTTTTATTCATTATTTTTATTTCATTTTCTATTAAAAAGAACAATTAAAAATAGTAGCCCACCGGCATCGGGAACAGGTTCCAAGCAACCGGCGGTCAGGGAACCAGAAAGAGGAACATCCTAAAAATACGCGCCTTGTCCAGAAGTACTGTTTTCAGAATGAAACTGATCCAGCTGCCTAACGAGAGCCTCATCAGATGTTTGTCGAGGCTCTTGGCTACTAAACCATTAGCTGTAACGGCTATAGGCACAACGACTGCTGAGTCAACATCCCACATATCGACAACCTTTTATCGAAGATTTTATACTTGACTCTGAAATATAGAATCATCCCTCATTGTATCTTCGAAGCTTCCGATTACAAATTCTACTACCAAACAAACTTGGAAATGCTAACTTGAACCCAGGAGCATATTAATAGGTGCTTTGCTTTGTACTTGAAGGCACCACAATGAGATTAACATAGACGGTAGCATCATAGAACTTAATACATAGCTTATTAGTAGCGTGTAGCGACGAGCTACGGCAATTAGTTCTGATTAGAGAGGATAATTTCTGTATATGTAAGTAATCTCAGACGTATTGTAACATTACTTGTGCATTGCAGATGTTATAATAAATATTGTGCAAACGGTCTTACCTTAGGATATCGGTATAGCCCAGTAACTGGGTTGCGGAGGTCTGATAGCAGTCGCTCCGTGTAAAATAGTGGTATTCAGTCGCATCTGCATTTTCCCCGTATCGGAAAGGGCTAGAATATAAAACTTCCTCACTGTACGCTAGAAATAGACGCGTATTCAGCACGTGACGTGGTAGGATCTATACGGTCCGCCTGGCTATGGTAGCTAGCCAGGCGGACAGCCCTCATTAAAGTCCGGCGCCAAGCAGTTTACTGTGTTTCGTCGTGTGTATGTGAAAGCTAGAGGGGTATAGGGGAATCCCTTTATGTCTCGTTACTTGGATGTTCATGCTTCATCTTAGGCCCTGTCTGCGGTTACCATCAGGGGCCTAATTCTCCTAAAATAAATTGTTGCCAAACGCAATCGACCCACAACCGTCAGTCAGTTTTTGTTTTCGAAAACTTTCAAAATGATTGATTTTGTTTTTTGTGTCAAACAATAAGACAGCTTTTGAAATTGAGAACTGTCTGAATGAACGGTTCGGCCTTGGTTCAGTTGTGATTTTTCAAGATTTATTTTAGGAGAATTGGGCCCCAGGTGCGACTAGGGTCAAATGCAATAAAAACTAATAATATAAATAAATAGAAATAAAAAAAATATAGTGCATAATATTTGTGCCATAATTGTTCCCGAAAGAGGCTCGCCGCCATGGGAGTTAGTACCAGAAGCGAAAGGTGTGTGTACAGACTTCTGTAATTAAAGAACACATCTGCTTACTCCTTCGCGAGTGACAGGCGTACATATACTTACACTTGTTATCATAAGCAATATGTACTAAACATAGTATTTACCTATAATTAATCTGTTTGCTTTACAGTTCTCGGCTATATTATTTATATACTTATAATTTTGTCTCAATTCATCCAGAATTGTTTTATATACCTTTTTTATCATTGTACATCTGTATAATTTTATTATTGTAATTAATAATGTTTTTTTTTCGATATAGACTCAATTAATTTGTTCACTGTACATTAATCTGTGTTGATGGAGAGTTTCTTTCGCTGTTTCTTCTTCACAGCATAAACACTAGGCAGCGGTGAAGGGCGGGCGTTTTTGGGGGTTGTGTTTTGTAACATTAGAATAGAATAGAATATACTTTATTGTGCACCAAAATTGTAACACAGCTCTTATGCTATATCATATACTGAAGGGTACAATGGCAGTTAAAAGAACTAAGTAATTCTAGTCTACTTTGAATAAATGAGTTTTGTAGTTTGAAGTTAAAATTAATCGCCTTATGATTCTCGATTATAATCATCATTGTTCATACGAAATTATCCCAAGCCGTAAAGGTACGAATTTCTCCCAACATTAGAAACAAGTACCTAAGTTTCGCGTACAGATCTAGACGATCTAAATGCGTGCGCCGGCGCAGCTAATTTTGGCGCCGAGTGCAACGTACGCGCAGATTATCAATGTCAACGACCATCGCAAGGGACACGTAGGGATTTGTATGGAATCGTGTGCTAATTAGTCATTTATCTGTTGTTATTTCAGGTTAATTAAGCTCTACGTATCAAAATGAATGGATTATCTACGAGTATAAGTGTAGGTTTTATGACACTGGTGGTCCATTCATCATGTACCCTGAGTACATGATGATAATTGTTGACGAACTGCAAACGAACCATAACCGTCAGTGTCTTCACCGTGAAAAAATGTTTGATTTCGTTTTTGTTGATAAATATTTTGATAGTTTTTAAAACGAAAACTGACTGAATGAAAGATTCGACTTTGATTCATTTGCGATTGATCAACGTTTATGTTAGGAGTATTGGCTCCCTGAGTAACAATCTAGTCATATCACTACATAGTATAAAACAAAGTCGCTCCCCGCTGTCTGTCCCTATGTATGCTTAGATCTTTAAAACTACGCAACGGATTTTGATGTGGTGTTTTTTAATAGATAGAGTGATTTAAGAGGAATGTTATAAGCTATAAAACGTACACGTGCGAAGCCGGGGCGGGTCGCTAGTGGTATATAAAGGTAAGAGTCCAACTCTCCGCAACGTACGCATCGGACGGATCGCAACAAACGGATCCATAAAGTGTAGTGCGTTCACTGCGTTCACTGCATGCGCCGACGCGAGCATGCGCGAGATGAACAATCGGATTAAAAGAATATACAAGGTGTTAAAAAATCAACTCTAAGAATTTTATGGGGTTACTCGGTATTGGAAATTGAACAACTTTTGTTCTACAACTTTTCGAAATTCGCGTATTTTTTTTATAATTTTCCATACAAATCAAAAAATGTTTTAATTGATTTGTATGGAAAGGCATAAAAAAAACACCTTATATTTAAAAGCTATGGACAGTCCCCTAACAACGTTTTCCTCGTCACAACAGTAGCTGCAACGATTTAGGTGACTGTCCTTACTACCCCATCTTTTTCCACCCTGTATAAATACTCACATAGATTCTTAAAAGAAAAACGTCATAATACTAAAAATAAACTTTAAAAAAAAGTAAAAACCGACTTCAAAGAAATACTAAAAGGAGTAAAATAATTACCATAATATAAAATTAACAGTTTCAGAAGTCGGTGGCTTCTATTTGCTTCAGTGTAGAGTTGCACCAACTTCTGAAACTGTTAATTTTATATTATGGTAATTATTTTACTCCTTTTAGTATTTCTTTGAAGTCGGTTTTTACTTTTTTTTAAAGTTTATTTTTTATTAAAAACGTTTTAGTGTCATAATTTTAACACCCTCCTTCATAACCCTTCTTTTTGGCTTTGACGTAGTCGGGCATAAAAAGTCCTTTCAAATGATACCTTACACGATATAATGAAAACATTCCAAAGGGGGGGAGGGGGGGACACGCACCCCCTCCTCTTTTCAAGTAGTCAGTTCCCAACAACAAATATAAACAAAGCAATATTAGTGATTTGAGAATTTTGCTTTGATCCGACGAGGAGTTCCGTTCCATATCTCTGAAGTTCATGGTCTGATCATAACAAAATTTAAATGGGACCAATCGGAAAGTATACCCTTCCGAACAAAAAAAGATTTTTTCAAATCGGTTCATAAATGACGGAGATATGAGGTAACACACATAAAAAATAAAAAAAAAAAAAATAAAAAAAAAAATACAACCGAATTGAGAACCTCCTCCTTTTTGAAGTCGGTTAAAAAGACCTTTCTATTTTCATATCAGCACCTCAATATTATAAAATTCTTTAAGAATTTAAAAAAGAACTTCAAAGAACGAAGCACGCCTTAATATCTTTCACTTATAAACTCGCCTGAAAGGCTACGAGAAATCTTTCAGGCAGCCTTTGACCCAACTTCATAGGAAATATGATTTCCATATGAATTTCCAGTCAATATAGTTTTGAATAGACGGATTTATACGCTCGCGTGAATTGAGAGTATTTGTGGTGCAAGTCAAAGGCGGAAGAATATAAATTTAGGTACCTACCTAGGTATACTGGTAGTCGACTTGCTTTCGCCTCGTTCGTCTTCTAGTAGCAATTACGGGTTTTAAGGCAAGAATAAAATTCGTACGTCTTTTTTTGTAATGGAGTTGTTTCCGATTAATAACAAGTGGCTATATCCTTTTCACCGTAAGTTGGTTAGTGACGTTTCTCTACAAAACGGTACCATACAAAGAACATCAATATTTAAAAACTAACAAAGCATTGATAAATAGCTCTATAATATAATATAGCTCTATAATATAGCTCTTTTACAATTTTTGATAATGTTATTTACGTTTTTTCGATAGCATTCTCCTTACGGCTACAATTTACGAAATATCCAAGCTACCAGGACTAATCTTTGGGTGAAAAGAGCATAGTAGCATACAATTGTGGTTTTTAAGGTAAGAGCAAGAGTAAAATTCGTATTTTTTTTTGCAATGGAATTGTTTCCGATAAATAACAAGTGACTAGCATATTTTAATGACATCTGTGTTATTGTACGCATACAATTTTTGATTATACAGGCTGCTAAAAAAACTAGGGAGTAGAATAGAATAGAATATACTTTATTGTACACCAAAATTGTAACATAGCTCTTAAACAATATAATTTAGTGAAGAGTACAATGGCGGTCTTATCGCTGATAGCGATATCTACCAGACAACCTTTGGATGAACAGGAGTAATTCACCAACCTATCATTAACTGTTCATTAAGCTAATTTGGTCTCTAAACTTTTCAATAGTTAACATTTGCATTTCACCATATATCAATAATGATAATGACAAGATTGATGAACACATAAATGTCATATTTATAGACACACTTAGCTTATCTGGTGAATAGTTACGGACTACTATATGTTGGTGAAACACCCCCTTACTCTAAGAATTTTGTGGGGTTACTTGGTATCAGAAATTGAACAACTTTTGTGGAACAACTTTTTAAAATTCCTGTTTTTTTAAATTACTTTTCATACAATTAGTATATACGAAGCATAGATTACTTACTTATATAAACAAAGGTAGGACAAAAAAGCCAGAGAAACAAAGTATTGATCAGCAATTATAACCAAGCTTCCATACTTCTAGCACTACTAACTAAACTAATCGATCTCTTCCTTTGTTTTTTTTTCCTCTTCACGCCTTGCCCGCTGCCGCTTATAACTTGTGTACATACAAATCGTATGCAGATTTCATTTTGAACTCATCGCAAGCGTAGGCGATACTGAAATGAAAATTTTATGGCTTTCATACACAGTGATTGAATTTTTATTTATTTTATATTTAAATATAGTGGTTGAACTGTAGTCATCATTACTGCATGTAGATTTAATTACTGACTTCCCAACTTCGACTTTTCGTAGTAGGAACAAAACTTTTATGAAAAAAAATGGCGTTTGAGCGTGCGCTGTATATGCGGGTGGTTGATTACGCTTGTGAAGTAGAGAATGAAAAGTCTTGGTGGAGTGGAAACTAGACGAAACGGACACTCTATTATAATTATTACTAATTCAAACTTTGCACAATACAAAAAATACCTTGTTCGTGGACCGGAAGCAAGTGCTTTCTTCTGTATGAAGGCAATGTTGCCATAAAATAATACAATTATTTATTAAAAGTAATGTTGTCAGTCAACAAATTAATGTTGTGTTAATAAGGACAAGATTTTGAAAAAAAAGTTACCTCTAAATTATACATTACAGTAGTAGGGTACATCACGGACTACCCCCATTTTTCAATGTTCATGTCTTTCCTGTCCAGCCCACAGGTTGTCTGGAAGACATCAGTTTTAGCCATCAGACCGCCATTGTACCCTTAATTACATAACGTATAATTGTAACTTTTCTACTTCTATAATATACAAAGGTAAGAATGTAACAATTGCATAGAAACCAATTTCACACAATAATCTAAGTATACTCTATTATAGCAAGAGACAAATAAGACCCATTTTAGCAAAGAAATGTTAAGAAATAAGCAACATGTATGAACCGTAATCGTAAATCAAGATGAGTTGAAATTCTAAAATGTTTCAAAAGATATTATTCTTATTCTTATTCCTTCATAACACATGATCTATTAATGATATAGATTAACCCCGCACGGGATTTAGATTGATTAAAAATAAAAATAAACTTTTTTTTCCCTATTTTTTTATGTGATTGTTTTCGGTGCCATACATAAATGAATGAAGGCACGGCGACACAGCTGACGGGCACGACTAGCGTGATATCGCTCCACGCAGTCAATTAACTTGGGACGCTAAAATTACTCAGATACAGAATACCATGGTTCATTTTTTGAAAACTTATGATGTTGATTCTGTAAAAAACCTATGTAGGGTCAATCAGTGTCACCAGTAGATTATGCAGTTTGAAGGAATTACACGGAATTATTCGTTTACACCCTGTATATGACGCATTCTGAGTAACATTGCCTGCAAAATAAATCTAATATTGGTAGTTACACAAAAAACTTTACTGTCTTTGACTTAAGGTTCACAATCCCTATCTCATCCATTATCCCACCTAAAATTACATTCCAACACCTAAAACCCTAGCGGATTTAATAATCTTTTTAATTGTGAAAGTTCACCCCCCTTAGGTGGGAGGGGGCGACTGATTGCAGGATTAACTAGAGTGAGCGTCGTGATTCGCAAGCGTTGCGTTTGATTGATAGCGCTAGTCGGGTTCGGGTTCCAGGCCCAAGGTCTCGGGTTTCGGATCCGGTTTCAGGTCGGGCTTACGTGGTATTAATTAGTTAATGTGTTTTCCTGTAGGGTGAATGTATTCATTTGAGTAATTTTTTTAGCTTTTTGTTAGCTGTTTTGCGGTAATTCGATGGATGATGCTGCGTCAGACAATTAATACGAATGATTTTTAAATGGAAAAATTGGGTGCACGAAAAGAGCCTCCACGAGTGACGATACTTAAGTACGTCCGGCGCACCCTGGGCAGTCAGCCCCGCTACCAACCTTGCTGATTGGCTAATCTTTTCACCACAGCATGAGCTATTTTCGTATAGCTCGTGCTGATACGAGAGAATAAGAAGATGGAAAAATTATCAACAAAAATATTATGTGATAGATCATATCGATGCTACGCATAAACGAATGAAAGCACGGCTACACAGCTGGCGGGCACGACTGGCGCGATATCGCTCCGCGCAGTCAATTAACTTGGGACGCTAAAATGACTCAGGTTAAGAACACCATGCTTTCTTTTTGTTGTATCTTAAGTAGTCCCATGTGGGAGCAATCTGTGTAGATCACAAGGTTTGAAGGAATTACACGAATTCATAATGTACAACAAATACGTTAATTTTTAAACAGTCCATTTAACCCTTACCATAGACCAGATATTTTTTTACCATGTTTTACAATAGTCTTGCACCCACCTGGGATGGTCCATGGCTGTACTTCAATAGTGCAGCCGTGGATAGACCCCGGTTGGTGCCCCATCCCATTTTAGATTAAAGTTCTCAAAGGTCTGCGCTTTGGACCTGTGTCCCCGTATGCCTTCCAAAGGACCGGACATCTTTCGCACGGAAGATGACCCGTGAATAAAAAGAGATGTTAATTTATTTTATACATAATTGAATTCGTTTACACCCGAAACACAAAACTGTAATTACACCACAAAACTAAAGCCCAGGCAATCATAATATTATCATCTACAAATATACATTTCTAGTTACCATTGAAATGTAGCTTTTAGTCAAAACATGCAATACAAAGCGAAATCCTGAAAGCTTCCCAAAAGTTCAATTTTCAGCTGTATTTCATAGCAACGAATCAATATTGCCTAGGTTTCATCAGCCCTCCCCCGGTGGGGTGGGGGGACCCATCGTTGGCGAATCTAGGATGAACTTTGTTCGAATGGGGAGTATGGGGATTTTAGAGTAATAAATTGGGTGTTTGGGGAGGAATATTAGGGTTTTCATGTTTGTGTACTTTTTAGTTTTGGTTTGAAATTACTTTTGGATGGTAATGTGAAGTCTCTTTGTCATTTAAATGTTTAGTTTTTCCACTCGTTGAAAACTCTAGTATTTAAGTGTTAGCACTATCAAGTACTGCTTCAAAAGAGCCTCCATGTGTAACGATACTCAAGTACGTCCGGCGCACCCTGGGCAGTCAGCCCCGCTACCAACCTTGCTGACTGGCTAATCTTTTCATCACGGCATGAGCCTATTCTTGTATAGTTCGTGCTAACACGAGAAAAGGAAGAAGCTAGTACTTCTATGCCAAGAGGACTGCTATTGAGGATATCAAATAGTCAAAATCTCTTTCTAAGAATTCAGTCGTAAGAAGTAAAATACACTTCATTATTTGTCTAAATACATACAACCAACGTGTTATAAAAATACCCCTAAAGCCGAAAGGGGGTTAAAGGTCCCTTGTAAAGAGTCTATTGGCAACATTTTAAAACCGTAGTAGGACCCAAAAAAATAATTTGGATAAAACATAAAATAATCGTCACTGAAACGCAAACCTGAAAACATAAAAGTAAAGAGTAGACTACCCAGAAAGTTATTTACATTCATACCTAATTTCCTCTGAGAGGTAAATGACAACAACCATAAAAGACTACTTGATTAATATTTTCTTTTTCATGGGGATTTATGTAACACGTTTTTTTATAATAAATCTGTAGACTTGGCATGTCTGAACAAGGGCAATATTAAAAATAAAAATAGCGAACTGGTGGATAACCAATAGAATTCATTTCGATCAATTTTGATTTTTTGTCGATTTGTCTGTTTATCGGTTTTTTTGTGCATGCATCACATAAAAAGGATTGATTCAATGCGGTTGAATTTTATAGACAAGTATTGAGCGTATCTTAGAGTAGCATTCCGTTATTGTTTCATCGTAATCGGTTTACTCAATCCAAAGATCTAAGAATTTAAACTTATCAAGAAGTTTCTTTTGTTATTATTGCGACACAATATTTGTTTCCAACTCCCACGCGGATGGAGTCGCGGTGTGACTAGCTCTCAGAATAATAACTCATTTTTAACCGACTTCAAAAAGGAGGAGGTTCTCAATTCGTCTGAATGTTTTTTTTTTTTTTTTTTTTAATATTTTAAATCTTTATACTTACATACATACACTGGGATTGACAGTTAGACATAAAATGCCAAAACACCCACAGGCGGCATGCCTCATAATAATATGCTAATAAAATATGAACAGTATCACTTTGTCATATGAAAATGTAAAAGAAACGTATCCAACTTTTAAATTATTTTCTTCACGAAGCTCTGTCGTATAAATATTTATACCGGCTCCATTATTAAGATTTCAATATGATATAATTTGCATATCGATCCGTACGACTCGATTAGATCATTTATATTCACGAGAACTCAATAAAGGACCCAAATGTAATTGTACACGGAATATCGACAATGTTTACCATACGCACACGCGAATTTAGATTATTAATAATTTCATTATTGGAAAGGGGTTTAATAAGTAATTATTGTTAGAGAAGGATGGAGAATATTGATTAAAGATTTAATATTTTCTGAAATTTATGTTTCAATGTCTGTATGTGCATATTATAATGTGCTCGCGTTCGTGCACGTATGTTTTACTAGCTTTCTGGCTTCGCTCGCATTAATTTAAATTAAAAAAAAACTCTAAGTTTCTATAATAATATACTTCATTCAATTTTTTTTTTTAAACCTTGTCCACACTAAGATTTCTCTTGTATCGTGGGTGCGTTTACAAACACAAATCTCACAAACAAACGCCCAGACCCGAAACAACTATCTGTAGGCCATACAAATTTTTGTTCCGTGTGGGAATCGAACCCACGACCCGTAGCGCAGAAGCCAATCGTTTAGCCACTGCACCAAACGTGTCGTCATCATTCAATCATGATTCGAAAGACACTTGGCGCCATCTACGAACGTTATTGTTGTTTTCCTCGGGAGCAGTACTTTTTTCGGGTTGAATGGTACCCTATGTCCGTTTCTGTACACCTGACAACGTATACACAAAATTTCAGGATGATCGGTTCAGTGGTTTAGGCGTGAAAAGATAACAAACAAACTTACTTTCGCATTTATAATATTAGTTAGGATTGCACGTAGGTACACTCGGAAGAAATGAATCCGTCACCAACATAACCTTAATATCTCGAAAACTAAGAATGATAGCTTATTCAAATAAAAATTATAGACTATTTATTACTACTCAAATAAAATTAATAAAACTAACATAAATAGTCTATAAAATACTTTTATTTGTACAAGCATTCCTTAGTTTTCAAGGTTTATGTTGGTGACTCGGATTCTGAGTGTATCACTACATAGTGTAAAACCAAATCGCTTCCCGCTGTCTGTCCCTATGTATGCTTAGATCTTTAAAACTACGCAACGGATTTTGATGCGTTTTTTTTTAATAGATAGAGTGATTCAAGAGGAAGGTTTTAAGCTATAAAACGTACACGAGCAAAGCCGGGGTGGGTCGCTAGTTCGATATAAAAGGTGTGGGAGATAGCGATACAATCCATAAAGTTGTTTGATGGATTTAAGCTTTTGACACCAATTAATTCGATTGTTTGTGTAATGTATTTTTTTTGACAGCAGCACTCTCCTGTGTGCTATACCAACAAACTACGATCACTAATCCGTAAATATAGAGCAATTGAAAAAGATTCGACAAACTTAAGAGTATATTATGATGGAAAAATGCCGCCCATCTATACCTACAACTTTATTTTTAGTATATACAAAAACCGAGACACCCCAACAAGATTTTCATCAGAACTGCCTGAATATGTGTTTTTTTTTTTTAATAAATCTAATTCACATCGCAGTTTAGGTCGCGTTAAGTTCCCTAGAAAAGTGTGAAATGCCTGAGATGTGCTATGCAGGGGTTGTCTAATACACGGAAACTGACCGAGCGGACCATCTCAAGCCTCAAGGTGTCTATTCCCGTCAACTGTTATGGGTAGAAACCTATTGAAAAAAAATTGAAATTCATAAAAAAAAATGGTGTAAAAAATATGTCAATCGATTCTCCTAGTGATTCTGAAAAAACTAGTTTCAGGTTTAGTAAATACTTAAACTAAGCTTGTATAGTATTTTAGTCCTAGGCTTTTTATTCCAATACTAAGCATCTAAATACTTCACAATAATAGCAAAACCTACTATCTAGATGTCGTATACACGACAACTGCGACAACTGACGAGCGATTCGCGGAGATTGTAAAATGGCCGACTGAGCGTTTCCGCTTACTGCAGAACGCAGGCTTGCCGTATAGAAAATTGCCTGTAAATTACAGCGTTTATGCTGAAACCTTTCTTGAAGTTATATAACGTGCTTCTGTAATAGCTCGTACGCCTAAAGACTACTTATCGAATAAACTTGAGATGTTACGTAGGCCGTTACAAATAATCTTTTAGGGATGTTGTTGCGTCGTTTCTTCTTCATAGCGTAAGCACTAGGAAGCGGTGAAGGTCGGCCGTTTTTATAATGTTGACGTTCAAAAAGAAATAAGTAATTCCATTAATAAATGAGTTTTGATGTTTGAAGGTTTGGAGAATTATTTTAGTTACTACACTATTAGCAGCATTGGTGTTGCGCTTTCTTTCTTAATATTTGACTGCCTATTGTCTATCGGTATGAGTCTGTCATGCTCACTGAAATATCCTGCTGATGGTGGCGTTGTGCATCGGGTCGTTGAGTTCCCTGCAGCATGGTTGAGCTGAGCGACGCCGATGTATGCGTCATGCTCGTGAACGGGTGCTGTCTGTTGGGACTGGTCAGCTCGTAACTGCTATGGCAATCGTTTTAAAAGGCTAACTTTCTCATTACTTTTCACGTTGTTAACCACATGTACATTAATCTGCATTGTTCTTACATTGCTACAATGAAAATTGTCAAACCATTTACTTTTTTAAAAAGAGTGTCTATGGAGTTTCTTGCCGGTTCTTCTCCAAAGGACCTACTACTTGGAACCGAGCCCCTAGTGTTGACCTTTTGAAAGCACCAGGGATCTGGTCTACTTGAAATAAAAACTATTTGACTTTGACTTTGACTTTGATTACTGATGGTGATCATAGTTAGCAATAATTCTTTATTCTTACTCCGAGTAGGCTTCTTTGCAAGGAACTGTAATGGTCTAACCACGCGCTTAATCTTGTTGGCACAAATTCTTATTTGTACAAGTACCGAAGTAAGTTAAGACGACAAAATGGTATATTACGCAGTGTCATTGATACTGACAATGTTTGAGCCAACGGAAGGTGCGTTGGCCCAAACACTTGAAATATATTGGTCACTCCTTCGGTGATAAATACTATAAGTGACCCCCGGATTAGTACTCCCTTTCCGACTAACCTTGTATAAATTATTAAGTATAAAATAATGCACTATTAAATTTTATTAAATCTTTATTTGAATTCCCAATTTAAACGCTTAGTAGTACCAAAGCTATTTCACAAAAATAAACACAGAACAGCAAAATAAATACGTTAAGAAAATACGAGATAGCAACTATTTAATTAACCCTGCTGGTTCTAATGTGAGCAACCATCTAATAATGTTCCGAGGTACAAATAAACAGAGTGTGCAATAAATAGCCCTGCGGCTTTAATGGGTTGGACTCACGGTTTTATTGTAAAAGGGTTTATAGACTGGTTGGGTAGGTATAATAGAGATGTGTCAACGAATGGATGAAAGAGATTCTTAAAGCTAGCTTAGCCAGTTAATTGCGGGCAATAATTTAAAAGGCTAGAGTTTGGGAGGCATTGCAAAAACAACACTTGATATCCTAGGTTAGAAGTTTTAGTTATTAACTAGCGACCCGTCCCAGCTTCACACGGGTACTATAATAAGCATGTATTATACATATAAACCTTCTTCTTGAATCACTCTATCTATTAAAAAAAACCGCATCAAAATCCGTTGCGTAGTTTTAAAGATCTAAGCATATACAGGCAGCGGGAAGCGACTTTGTTTTATACTATGTAGTGATGCCTAAAAACGGCCGTTTTGGTACTTATCGCTAAAACTTCGAATCCAGAAGCTCTAGTGTTGATATTTGGTGTTCGAAAATTTCTACAACACTTGACTAAAATGTTGTACGTACGAAATTTCAATATGTTGCGTGTTGACAGAACGAATGCTTTTTTTCTGAAGTGGCGCGTATTTCGCTGGGGGAAGCGCCTTAAAATAAAACCTATTTCTTCGTATTAAATGAAGCTCGCCAAATTATAGTTCAAGTCTTACGTCTTCTTCAAGTTCCTTTTACCCATGTAGGTACTAAAACCGGAAAACCTATTGCAAAACTTTGCAAAAACACGAAACTATAAAAAAGTTATATTGGATTCACTATCAAAAGTAGTTCTAACATTCCCTTTCCCTTATAACGAAAATACAATACACCTACTTTCCCAACCCTAAAACAAATAGCCGAAGTAATATCGTGTAAGACCGACAGCTTTGTACATATTTGTATAGTTCTAGACAAACTAGGATAGTACCTAGACATTGATACTGGAATTTGGAATTCGGATCTCCTGTACTCCTTTGTTCCCGAAATTATCCAATGGTTGGTCTGCTTTAGTTGTTATTGCATTAGGTGTTCGACTGTTAGTAGTTTTCTATCAATTCGGCTGTCCAATTTCAAAACCTAGTATCTGACATTTTTTTTACAACAGTTTTTTTGCATTTTTCGACCTTAAAGACGTCTGTAAGGTCGAAAAATGCAAAAAACACTTGTTGTTCAGATACTAGGTTTTGAAATTGGACAGCCGAATTCTTTGAGCTAGCGCGCACGGATGACTTTTATTTGTCACCGTGACAATTTCATCACTCTTATAAAATCTGAGAGTACACACATCAAAAAAAGTTTGCGATCACTTTGAAAAATCTAAATCTTTTTTGTTACGGTAGATTATAATTATGATTTCTTCTTCTTTTTAGATTATTTATTTAAAAATATAGATTTAGAATATAAAACAATAAAACAGCTCAATTGTTGATAAAGTTCAATTTAAAAAATTATATCAGCTTATGCTAGTGATCGCAAACTTTTTTTGATGTGTGTATGTATGGAGATGCACCCAGTTATCACGTCGTTACATACATACCAATGGAATAAAAGAGTGACAAGATTATCACAGTGACAAAAGCCACCCGTGCGCGATTTTATAAGAGTGATCAAATAGTCACGGTGACAAAAGTCACCCGTGCGCGCTAGCTCTTAGTGAGTGAGTGTGCTTGATGACTGTTTCCTTACAGGCGCTGCTTTTACTGCTACGTTATTAAACTTACACACACGTAAACACTAACATACTTAAGTTTTGGTAATTTCATAACTGTTAATACATATTTATATTTAAGACTTGATGTATTAAACTGTTAGGATTTTCCAATGAAATAAACAAGGCAAATCACTTGCGCAACGGATATTTTATTTCCAAACAACATTCAATATTACAACGACATCAGCCATAGGTACACACTATTGTTTTTTGACGTTTTTAGATCAAGAGAAAGTTCCAGAAAACTGTCTTGCCAACATTAAATATTATTATTGTAGAGTTCACAATTACTGTGCCCATTTTAAACCAGAATTTACTGTAGAAAAAGTACTTCGAACTGCTACCAGAAATCTATTTTAAATATCAATGTATTCAATGCTTGCATAAATTCATAGATGTCAAGCAAGCGCCTAACAAACTGCATGAGCAATAAGATGCAGGAACGATATCCACCCACTTTATTTTGCAGGCGCTTTTATTACATCTATTCTTTACGATGGCAATGAACATGATAAATCAAACTAATCTTTACCAATGGTATCCTATAAATACATAAGATAACCCGTATATACCTACGATTTCAGTTTAAACTTCAAAGTGGAGTCCCTTTTTTGCGTCGAATTAAGCCGATACGATTGAGCCAGACAGGCGCCTCTCACTGACGTCATTAATATACCACCCTATTCCTTTGTCCGTAATAAAGTACCTCAAACAGTGTCTCACTTTTCTTACTATGACGTCACGGGCTGATGGCATTAGGTATTACGTAGGTAGGTGTCTACAATTAGGTTCGCTAGACGCTTCATGTCAGGGATATTGTAATCGAATGCTACATGTGTTATCAGGTAGGTACCAGGTACGATAAATTTACAGCGAGGCACTCAGTTTTAAACTAAATTAATAGTGTTCTTGTTTATACTAACTTTGGATGTTCACTATTCCGCAGTTTGTGTGTGTTTAATGTTCAACATTTTCCAACTACCTGAGTAATTTTGCATTTGAGTAAATGCAATTAGTAATAGGTATATAATACATTTAAATTACTTTAGTTTTAGTCGATGTCCAAAAAGGCACGGCTGGCTGTACCTAGGTCCCTAGTAAAGTGTAAATTGCCTGAGATGTGCTATGCAGGGGTTGTCTAATACACGGAAACTGTCCGAGCGGACCAGCTCAAGCCTCAAGGTGTCTATTCCCGTCAACTGATATGGGTAGAAACCTAATAAAAATAACTTAAACATACGAAAACAAAAAACAAAAAATATGTGTGGTTTAAAAAATATGTCAATCGATTCTCCTAGTGATTCTAAACAAACTACTTAGTTTCAGGTTTAGTATATACTACAACTAAGCTTGTATAATTAGGTACTATTATAAAATTAACAGTTTCAGAAGTCGTCAATTTGATTCAACATGAATTAGCACTTACTTCTGAAACAGTTAATTTTATAAACGGTAATTATTTCACTCTTTTCAGTTTGTTTTCTCAACCCTGAAACTGGTACAACTGAAAATAACAGGTAATTTAAAACTGCACATTGCCCTAATCCTCTTAAACCTAAAAAATATAAGGAAAGTTTTCTTTTCAATTAAAAATTCAACGTTGAAAGCCAGGCAAGCTATGCTTGGCACATAATGCCGCCATTGATAGCCGGATCGACAGACAAAGGCTTCTATATGAAGCTTAACTTTTTAGACCCCATTGTTAGATGGGATATTAGTTTAGCTGCAGTATGACGGCTTATTTCGGTATTGTTCTTTTGGAAAATTTTGCTTAGGTCATTTCAATAGCCAGCTTGTGTGTTTGTTGCCGATTGCTGTGTTTTACTTGATGATTTTTTCGGCTACTTCGTGAGGAAGAGTGTTAAAATGAATGTGGATGAATATACAAGTAGAGGTAGACCAAAGAAAAGATGGATGGATTGTGTGAAAGATGATATTGGTGAGAACTGAGTACTGAAGAAGAAATGAGTAGGTACTGAATTGACAGCTGATAGCGAAGAATGGAAGAGGAATACATGTTCTGTCGTATGTCCGTAGGTGATAGGGAGTAGGAAACGCTCGTAACTAAGGCCGAAACCACGGACTTCGCGTATAGGTAGTAGACCCCGTGATTCACCTAACTAAAGACATTCAATTGCAGTGTCATCGCAATTAAGTTTCATTGAAAACAACGCTTTCCATATTCTCTTAATAGGCGATCTCTGTCATATACGCTCGCATGAACTTAAATGCAGCGTTACTGCAACTTGATCGGCGCGACATGAAATTAGGTAAATTAGCCTACAGGGCCATTGCCTTTTACAACTCGCTTGCCCGGCATCATCATCTGCCTAGCCTTTTCCCAACTATGTTGGGGTCGGCTTCCAGTCGAACTGGATGCAGCTGAATATCAGTATTTTACATGGAGCGACTACCTATCAGACCTCCACAACCCAGTAACTGGGTTGTGGAGGGGAATACGATACTCTTGGTAAGACTGGTTGTCAGACTTTCTGGCTTCTCACCAACAGTAACGACTGTCAAAGATCTACAAATGACAGCCGGGACCAACGGCTTTACGTGCTTTCCGAGGCACGGAGGAAACTCGCTGTGGTAAATGGTCACCCATCCACAGACCAACCTCGGCAAGCGTGGCTTAACCCGGAAGATCGGTCTATGCGGCTGTAATTATTTAGCCACGAGCTCCTCAACGCAACGGCAAGGCAACGGAGGGGAATAATTGTATTCTTAATCCCCCCACAGACTTATTGCGCAGAACACCTGCTGCGGAAAACCAAGTACCTGATGCAAAAATAATAAGTTATTTGTGTACGAACCGGAAGACGCTGCCGACTCTGTTTATAATAATGAATTAATAATGTCTTCTACGCCTCTTATGACACCCACAATAAAGGAAGTAAGCCGTAATTACGCGTATTTATAGCGGGAAACACTATACTAATATATTGCCAGATATATAGATAGATCTGTAGACTTGGCGTATCTGTAAATGAGACATATTTAAAAAAAAAAACAGCGGTCGGGTTAAAGGACAACCAATAGAATCCATTTCGATCATTTTTGGTATTTTTTGTCTGTTTATCTGTTTGTGTGTTTGTCGGTTTGTTTGTACACGCATCACGTAAAAAGTACTGATTCGATGCGGTTGACTTTTATAGAAAAATATTGTGCGTATCTTGAAGTAACATTTAGTTTTTGTTTCATCGTAATCGGTTCGCTCAATCAAAAGATATTAGAATTTAAAGTTATCAAGAAGTAAGTTATTATTGCGACACAATATTAATTCCCGACTTCCACGCGGACGGAGTCGGGGGCACAGCTAGTTCCTCATAATTGCTACTTATTACTTGCAACAATTGACAGGCAGTTGACACGTTATATTTTTCTTTAATGGCCTGTTAGAAACACAATAACAGCTCATAACATATCAATTAACCAAGAGATTACAGTAATGTTCATAAACGGTTTATTATAACATGCAATCAGAAATTATATAATTTATGTCTGCGAATAGTGATGTGATAATGTATTTGAAATCGAATGCAGTGTACATAATTATTTATGATTTTAGCTGTGTACATAATTATTGAAATGAATTGAAAGGAGTATATTTAGGTGGTTTAGTCATGTTAAGAGGGCTATCGCATTTTGTCTCCTGCCTCGCTCGCACAGGACCATATTTTTAAGAATGTTAAATTAAAAGATGCATTTTTTAATAATGTATTCAATGGGCTCCCTTTAAAATAATATTAATTTGATAGGTAATTATTAAAAACACATTACTATCGTGTTCCCTAATAAACTCAGCTCAATAATTATTATGATCCGTTTTTGAGATAAGTTTAATAAATGTCACAATAAAAATGTTTTTAATAAGTATACCTATTAAATTAATATTATTTTAAAGGGAGCCCATTGAATACATTATTAAAAAATGCATCTTTTAATTTAACATTCTTAAAAAATATGGTCCTGTGCGAGCGAGAGAGGTGAGAAAATGCGATAGCCCTCTTAAGGATGAGTGAACGGCGATTAACGAAAGAAATTTATAAGGCGGAAGCCGGCGAAAACGCCAGTAGAGGACGCCCTAGAAGGACATACATCGATGTTATTGAGAATGAGTTCGACTCGCGATCTCGCCGCGTGATCAGCTCGTGATTAAGGGCTTCGTTTGGGTCCGAAACTAGTCGGGCAATCCCGAAAATTGCACGTGAGTAAAGCGTAATTAATCATAAATATTATTGAGAATGTTTTTTAAAAAGGGCAGGTGCGTAGAAATCTCAACCGGCGTGCGTGTATAACAAGATGTATGAACGTGGACGAAGTGAAAGGAGTATGTAAGGGTTATAGCATGTGGCGTTCCACAATTTCTGCCTACCCCCATGAGAAAAAGGAGAAAGTTTATGCATGTAATTTAGCGAGCGTGCTCACGAAAAGTACTTATTCCCGTTTTAGTAATTTGCAAACTCCTATTAGGAGTACAGGTTAAGTAGTGTACAAGTTTACATTCAGTATACACTAAACGTGAAACTAGTTTGTTCAGAATCACCAGGAGAATCGATTGACATAGTTTTTACACCACATTATATTTTTCCTTTTCAGAAATTTCAATTCTCTTTTAATAGGTTTCTACGCATGACAGTCACCAACATAACACCTTGCTTGAGACGATCCGCTCGGTCAGTTTCCGCGTATTAGACAACCCCTGCATAGCACATCTCAGGCATTTCACACTTTACTAGGGAACTTAACGCGACATAAACTACGGTGTAACTTGGAGATTTATTAAAAAAATCCACACATTCAGGCAGTTCTGATGAAAATCTTGTTGGGGTGTCTCGGTTTTTGTATATACTAAAAATAAAGTTGTATACCTACCGACTCAAACCGTTTCTCTTAAGACCGTTCCTTACAATGCAACCTAGAGGCCAGTAGTAGTAAGATGTCTGAAAACAATGTCAACCTCTTGCGGCTCTACAAAGTGCCAAGGTAAATACCTACATAAAATATCCATAAAAATATCTAAGCCATTTCCAGCCCAGGTAAAACGATACAGATCTACCTAGACTGAAAGTACGTCAACCTAAGTACAAAACAATAAGCCTAACCTATTCAAAACAATAAAACGATACTTAAATCCACAGTACTTCAGAACTTTTACACGACTTTCATCGATACAGATAAAATCGCTACGTCTCGAGACTAGGTTAGATCTCTCTGGTACTATATCGGTGACAATCGAAATTGTACTCTAAAACGTTAACATAAAGTCTGTATTACAGTAACAGGTGAACCTTAGTACATGTAGTAAAACAGTCGATACTGAGAGTCGTAAAGTTTATGATATCTGAGACGTGCAAGTGGGGGAAGGGAAGTGGTAGGAATATTTTTTTATTCGTATTGAATTTGGTAGATTTATGGCGGAGCCAGGTTAAAAATAGGCCACTTTTTTTTCATGTTATGGTACCTACATACAAAGACAACTAACATCAAATGGTATTACTACACCAAAGCGCTTTCATGTTCATCTTGCGCTTTCAACTTTCGATTCCTCTTGCGTCAAGCATATGCAATATTGATTGCCATAAGACGCATGCAGCTTATCGTCTACACCGGCGCGCCTCGGTCAGTCGTCAGTCGACATACAATAGACGGATTAGGGTACGCTAGGGGCATGCGCTTTTGTCGAACTAGTGTTAAGGCATGCGCTATGACGCTTTACGCATGCTTCCGACGAAGACGCAAGATGAACATGAAAGCGCACTGGTGTAGACATAGCTAAAGATCGGGGTTCAATATCGGTTGAATCCGAATGAAACTGGGTTAATTCTACAGCATGATTGGTTAGTTACTTTTCATCCGAAAAGCAGGAACTCTGCTCATCAATCTGTACAAATTCTTTTACTGTAGGGCAAACATTGAATTTTCGTAAGCAACGTTGAGTATTTTGTATAGAACAGCAGTTTTTTTTGACGAAATCTGAATATCCGACCGACATGGGAATGAAGGTAGTACTTCCCCCGACGCAAAGCTTTTCAAGAAGCTCTACTCCTCGGAAATAAGATTGTTTATAAAACCCGTTCATCGTGACCGCACCGGCGACACCGCTCGCGCGCCCCCACTAAGCATTGCATCCTCGACAGTGACTAGCGACACACAACATTCATCTACTCTGTATATAATCATTGTTAATTTAAATAAAACAATATTATATTTTGGAATTTGGATTATTCATTCCACCTATCAAGAATAATAACAAAGATTCCAGTAATGTTTATTATTATGTACAATAATTACTTACATGCATTTTTCGGGATTGTCCTATTAGTTTCTGACTTAACCTCGTGATCCGCCAAGCTAACATGCGCAACGCAATGTAATTTTGTTGATGCGTATGGCTTATCTCGTCTAGGCACGAGATAATTTGACGAGAAAAAGATCTCGCACTGCTGTCAGGCTAGCAGTTAATGATTAAGAACTCCGTTTGACTGAAACTAGTTTTATACCTACCTTTAGACAAATTCATAATTATGTATCTTACGAAAAATACAGAGACAATAAATAAAAGATTAAGTGACACATAAAAAAGGATTAATGTGGTGTAAAACATAATAAAATACCACGGAAACCCGTAAACGCTTTACCAAATTCCATTTGGCGTTTCATCCCTTTGAGCATTATCCCTTACTCCCAGAGAAAATAAAAGTAAAAACCTATTCCTAGGACAGACACGAACCAATAAACTGGGGTACATAACAAATTGATATTAATTGTCTTTTCGCTCGAACAATTACTTCGGACGCGTCAAGTCGTTCCAATCAATGGACTGTCGCATCTTACCTTCACGGCTTTAGTCTTTGGCCTATTTGTGTTATATTGGTCAATAAAGAGTAATTATCTGGGCTATTATTGGGTTAGTTGGGTAGAAAGTGGGGAGTCTGGTGATGAATTTTAAAGCTTTTACAAATTAACTTAAGTTTTTTGAATGTTTCGTTGTATTTTTTACATAGAAGGCAAGCGTTTTCGCTCGGCTATCAATGCTGTTATTTTTATATCAAAATCAATTTTTTTTTATTTCACATAATACACTACAGGCGCTTATGAAAAGTCGAATTTAGGTGCACGGTTCCAATTAGTCGTTTCCTATGGAGAAGAGCCGGTAAGAAACTCCATGGTTACTCTTTTAAAATACATATCTTTAACAATTTGAGTGGGCACAGTTATGACTTAGAATAGTTATGAGAAAGCAAAGTAGACTTAAGAGCAGGAACCACACAAAAAAACAAAATGAAAAATATGGTCACAAATTAAATAGGTATCCAGGCATCTAGCAAGTCTACAAAGCTCTCACGTTTACAATAGGTAAAAGGACGCTAAACAATACATATAAAACAACTGACATGGTTAATTGTCATCAAAACACATTACAAAGAAAATCACTGTATAAAAAGATAAAGATATCTTGAGAGTAACGATAGTAATAAAAAAGAAAGCTAATCTGATTTCAAAAGCAGTTCTGAATTCTAATGAGTTTCATTAGTTTTCTTAACGTTTTATTATTGTAAGATAGACCAGTTGAGCTCCAGGCTATCCAATAATGATTGAATAGAAATTCGAAAATTCACTGCGGATTTTGATGCAGTCATTTAATCTTTTGAGTACTTTTATTTTTGCACTAGCGTTTGCCTGCAGCTTCGCTTGCGTGTAATTTTGAACCCGTTAAGTGACGATTTTCCATACAAACTTTCATCCCCTATTTAACTACCTTAAGGGTTGAATTTCGAAAATCCTTCCTTATTCCTTGTCTACTCTTTTTTAGCCACAAATCATATAATTAAATTATTTCTTGTGCTTTATTCAAGCAGAAATCGCACTTACTAACTTAACCTCAGTGGGAAATCAAACAGTTTGCCAAGAAAAGATTATTTAAAGATTTATTCATATGGATTTTGATGTCACTTCCGGCATTTTCGAAGACGACGCGTTTCGAGATTGCGTTCCGTTCCACGAAAAAAACGTAACATAAAACAATGAATTGTAAAATAAGTAATGAGTTAAAAAATGTAAAAAAAAAGCAATTTGTGTCTTGACTCCTGTACAATGTATATCTAAATAATGAGAGAGTTTTGAATTACTTGCATATTCCCTATTCCTTTTGTTGGTAAAAATACCTCAGTAAGCAGGCTAAACTCCACTCCATGGTAGATTTTTATACCTACTTCCAGGGTAAACCGTACTCAAAATAAAGCTTCCTTTGAAACGAGCGCATCCCTAAAAATATTATCTTACCCCATAAGAAATGTACTAACCTTTTGCTGTACAGACAAAAATTCAGTCGGCAAATTGTCGTACATAACGATTTGCCATCAATAACAGCGACACATAACTGCCTTCCTTCTTTATCTTACAAGGTATTTTCATCTCTTTCTAACGCGTTCTCTCGTTCACACAAAGAGCAGTTTATGTTTGAACGATCCTCTTAGGAGTTGCTTGTGCTAGCAATAAAACAGATCAATTGTGGTTACGTAAAAGGAACAGAAAAAAAGTTATGTTTCTTTTAAAAGGTACATCCCTTCCGAATATATGTAAGACCCTTATTCCTCGAGGGTGTTCGTAACAACGTTTATGGTATTGTATTATGTCGATAAGCAGTTACGTTATAATACATTACATTAACCTGTATTATTCTTAGGTACAATACTGTAATGGAATTGTCATGAACTACTTACTATTTTAAAAGAGTATTCGTGAAGTTTCTTGCCGGTGAAGTTCCATTTTGGAACCGCACACATAGTTTTGACATTTTAAAAGTGCCTGAAAGCTGGCTATTCTAAAATGAGAATCACTTTATTCTATTTTGTTTCATCAGGAATTTACCACAACAATGTGAAAGATGAAATAACTTTTTGTGCGCCTGGTTTTAGTAAATGAATTTGCTGTTGAGATAAAACATGACGAAATAAGACCATATTTGCGATTTCAGTAGGTACACCCAATTTTTATTTTTTTGTAATATTTCTTTTACTTTCCTTTCATCGTCGTCTCTCGATATTGAGATGAGTTTTCTCTAAAGAATTGCACTAATATGGTACTGTGCTGTGCGGTATGTGTACGGTGCTATGTGCATACACTTACACACAATTTGTATTCCTATTTCTGTCATTATACCATTGTTATTAAACTTTGAACTACGTAATCATATAGAATAAATCCATCACACATTTTTTATTCATAAACTCTAAAACCCATATAAAAACGTATCAATTTCTAATCCGTTTTTAACGATAAATCACATAACAACTCCGTGACACGAAGCCCCTTACCCTCCGATGTTGAAAACACGTTAATACTTAATAGTCTTATGGGTTATATCGGGGTGGAAATGATACACGACATCATAATCGCTATTACTAAGCTTCATAGAAATTTTGCCGTTCTGACTAATCGGTTTGCAATCGATATCAAATATGTTGATCATCGTTATTATCCAATCGTAATTCGATAATTAATTAAAGTGAATTGGGATGAAAATTAAACCTTTTATAGTACAAGTATTTCATTTGGTTTGCGGTATAATTAGTGAATTCAGGAATATTAGTCATAGATGGAGTTAGATCAAGCTCTTACAAAGGGAGATCTAAGCAGGTAAAACTAGAAATAGTTCTTCTACTTCTAAAGTTATTTCTGTAGGTACTTTGACGTTAGGCTTACACCGCATACAATGCTTTACCTGTTGACCTGTCCACGTAGTCCTAGCCTGTGCTGTAGTACAATTGAAGACCTTTGTGAAGCCAACAACAATGCTATCGACAAAGCAGTTTTTGTCTGGCATACCTAGTATGAACCATTGATACAAACAAGAAGATCGACTATTTGCTAGAACATCCTAAAATAACTACTTATCAAATGGTTCTAAATGGTCATTACATCAACCACAGTTCACCGATTCTGTTCCAATTTAATATCGAGCAGAAGTCAGACCTCTCCTGTCGCTAAAATCACCGCAATTTATTCCTACAACTGTCAACACCAACAAGTCAATACCGATATTCCCCGCAAAACTCGCGCTCTGTCACCCTAACATCGTTAAATTAATCCTACGGGGTTCCAGAGAAATGTCGACACTACCCGGGTGATATGCGCTTTGGCTGCACACTCATACGGTTGACCCGGTTTCAGTAACGAGGCGACATCTGTCGTATAATTGTGACAACTCCACTTGAGTGCGACCTCCGTGAAAGAGAATCGCTTTATGCTTTGGTTTTAAAAATGGATGCTCTTTTTTTGATGAACATTTTGCTTGTAAAAAGATTTTTAGAACAGTTTTAGCGTACGTACATTAAGCGATGGTAATTTTTCTATACACTTGACTTAGATTTGTTTAAAAATGTTAGCAAGTAATTTAATTACGTGGATCTATTTACAGACAGCGGCATCATTCCCTCATTATCATTACATTATTCCCTATTTTATTCATAAAACTACAAGTGCCAGTGTACAAAACAAGAGCCTCCAAAGTTTCCAAGAGGGTACCCAATTAATGCAGGCATCTGTAGGTACCTTCTTTTGGCTTTAAAATATTAAAAGATAAGTGTCAAAAGGCAGCACCTAATAGGCTTAAAAAACACGAGGATAACGGAAAGTTTGCGAGGTCACACGTGTCAAACGCTTTTGAAAGGTCGATACTCCGTCGAAAACACTACGAAGCCTTAAAAATAAGATATTTTATTTTTCTTATAATGTTTTTGGTGCCCAAGCTTAGATTTATACACAACTTGCCCTGCGAAATAAGAAATGCCTAAAAAGAAAACGCGACCACGAAAGCCGTTAAAAAAATGTCACAACTTTTCGTCGAAGCGATCTAAGAGGATAAGCTTATACATTTTATGTCAGTAAAATCTTTTCGTAACTTTCTTATTATTTAAAACAGAAGCTAAAAATGAAGATCTTGTTCTTAGAGTTTAAAAGTGTGTTACTTAATTTGACTTTTTCCAAATAATGCCTTTTTAACCTTTCTCATTTCATTGAATATTGGTCCTTCTTTGCTTCGCGGGGTAAAATTTTAAAACTCCTTAGCAAAAAATGTATCAAGACAAAGTTCTGTAGAACTCAAATCAATATTCTTTTCACATCCCCTCTTTTCACTACTAACACGCTCTTGTACAGAATTCACAATTTTGTCGTATCATTTCGGATTGCCATTCGACACAATCAACGTTTCAATTTAAAACGAGAATTGCTTCATCTGGCACACCTGTCTATCCCTAGGGCTTATTCGATACCAATGAGGTATCGATATCGGTACTTATAGCAATCGGTACTCGTTTCAAGGTATCGATAAGTATTTTAATCCATTTGTACCTATCGTTCAGATTTAAAAGCTCATTTTTGTCCAGTACCACTTAAATTAGATACTTGTTTGAAAGCGTGAATACCAATATGATTTTCAGTCGAATCAAATGAACATCGAGGATTATTTGTCGTATTTCCTTATATTGAATCAACTCTAAAATAAATACATATACCTATATATACCTATATTACTAAATACCTATATTACGTTTACCTTTAAAAAATTCGCAAAGGAATTGGTATCGGAAAAATTATACGCCACTCGTTTATTTATGAGATAAATGGTAATTACAGGGATGAGAATCTGACTTCAGTGTTGTTAAAGTAAATTGAATTGAAGATTCTAATTTAGGTGGTTCGTGATAATTTTGTGGTTTCAGCACAAGTAAAAAATAACTTCTCCACAATATTACAAGCAATATTAAATTATATTGTTGATACAAATTATTATATAGAAACAATACGTAAATTGATCCAATAGAGAAAATGGGCTTGCGTGCTATTTATTTATACTAATATGACCTTTTATTTGAATGTAACTGGATTTATCTGATACTAAATTAACCGTAAAAATATTGTAAATACTTCACAACTGAACCAATCTGACATAATTAACTATCACCGTGTTGGTATCTTAATTGAATGTCGAAACCCAGGCATTACAGGTAACGAATTTTCCGGTGGAATTATTAATTAATGAGCCTCCACGCTGTTGATATTCGAATTCCTGTTTCGGTTTTACATTTGTGCATTTAATAGCTATGTCAGAATCGTTATTTACATTATCAACTTTGCTAGTTAGACCGACTTTTTTTTCAAAAAATGTATAGTTTTAAACTTTAACTTGAATAATTCTAGTCTAATTCTCAGAAGTAAAGGCGTCGACCTCATCTATACAAGTGAGAACAGAATGATTAAAAGGACAGAAATCAATAATTCCATAACCTGCAGACTCCAAAAAAGGTTCAGGAAACTAATGTCGTCTGTTTAAATACATTATTACCGTCGGTAATATTACAATTGAACTCCAACCTTCTAACGACAAAGCTTTGATACACAAAAGACTCCATATTGTACAATGAGCTCTTTAACTTGATATAACTTTGTAAGGAGAAATGGGTCCTCGGTGAAATTTAGAAGAATTCCATGGAACGAAATGGAGTGGAAGTATTTTTTCGGAATCCTGCGCGAAATTGCGATGGATTCGGAGTTTATTACCAAAGTTTATTATGCGGAGTTGGAGGATCGGAGCTTAATACACATCCTTATAAGCATAACTATAGAGAGCGAGGTTACATTGTAGGATTTTATATTTTGGCTCTGTTCTAGTTATGTATGTTGTGATGCATGTCACTTACAGAAATCTAATTGTAATTTACATTTCTGAAATGTAACTATTATTGTAGTATTGTATTTCTAACCTGAAAAGGATATTTTTAATATTTATCAAAATAATTTTTTAGCTTTTCGGGTTGAAATAACGGAGAGAGATTGAAATAAAATTCTGAATAAACACAAAATTGTCCAAAGTTGTAATTGTTTCTGTGAAATGTATTTTAAACCAGTTCTATCAAATTTCACTCCATTCAATCATCTATCTACAGGTATTACTGGAATTTCAAATGATCCGTGTATTTATAATAGGTAATTTTGTTCAAAATCCGATGATGAATTTCAAATTCGTAAATACTTTTCTGTTTAAGACAAAAATAAATGGAATAATTACGGAACATTAATTAAACAGAGATAATGTGAACACGACACATTTATCAGTTCTTCTGTGATGAATACCTAATGAAATATGAATTTCATGTGTATACCAATAATTAATTTGATTTCAAAATAAAATCATACTTCTCCAATTAAATAATGTTTGGTTATTGGTGTAAGTATTATATCTATACAGTTGGACGTCCCAATTTCCTTTAGTTTTCTATAGGATATCCTCAAATCGTCTTTCGAGTAACGGCGAAGCTGTCAGTTTCGTCTGAATTTATTCCGCATTAAAAATATGTCAATAACATCAAACGAGTTATGAAAGAGGACTCCTTTGGCCCAAGATTGAACTGGCACATATCAAGATTACACATGACCACATTCAGGACGAAAAAGGGTAACGTCAATTTTTGTCAGTGACGAGATCTCTAATATTGTAGTCTTACGAAATTCACAAATCAAATCAAAACCTTTTCAGTTTCTAAGAATGGCTTTGCTTTAAGGTAAAAGAAAATCTTGTTTTTGTTTCACATTATATCATTCTTGTGGTAAAAGAGTTTGTCTATTTTCCTTCTTTTCTTCGTAACAATTTCAATTTCTCAGAATCCAATTTCGCCGGTCCCTGCCGTCGTAAGCGCAAATTGCTCTACAAGTGTATGTCAAGTGTCGTTTCAAGGTATATGACACTCACAGACGACTCTCAGTGATATTTAGTGACACTATGCTGCGTAGTTCTGACTTTTAATCATGCATATGGAAAATGTGGAGGTGTTCGAGTAGTTCAGATCTTATTAAATTTATATTCACATATTATAATAATATGACATATTTTTTATCGCTGTGGTAGTTATGTTTTCTGATCACTCTCATAGAGAGCTGAGAACCCATTAATAAACACGCAATTACCCAAGGCGTTCATAATATGACAGCAGCATTTGACATATCCTGAAAAAAAAAGAACTTATATTCATAAAAGAATCTTTACAATTTCAACAAAGATAGGTTTATGTTTTGAAACGAGTTTCATATTCTTACTTGAAAGAATATTCGATTTCCTCGCAATATTTTCATTCTAGTTTTATATTTCTGGAATGAAAGAAAAATATAGACTGTTTCAACCATAACTTTCCAATTAGGTTGAATACATTAAAGAGAAAGGTTAAAATCATGAGGATAAGATTTATTTATTTGAAATAATGACAAACCAGGTAATGCTTTATCAAGGTCTGTGGTCAAGACTACATTGCTCTCTCTTAACTATCCTAAATTTATTGCACCTACTGTGTTTACTGAAATTGTAAAAGATATCCTTTTTTTTAAAAGAGTAACCATTGAGTTTCTTGCCGGCTCTTCTCCATAGGAAATGATTAATTGGAACCGTGCACCTAAATTTGACTTTTCATAAGCGCCTGTGTTGGTTTATGTCAAATAAAAATTTTTGATTGATTTATTGGAAGACTTGAGGAGCAAGAAACTGATCGTTCCCTTTTTAAGGTTTCAGATCTTACCATTACCACTGATAACGGATCTTAAAAATCATCATCATCATTCAGCCGAAAGATGTCCACTGCTGGACATAGGCCTCCCCCAAGTATCGCCACATCGACCGGTCCTGTGCTTCTTGCATTCAGCGGTTCATAAAAAATTTTGGTATTTATTGGAGACTATTATTTTCCTTATAATACCTTGAAACGATAGTCTTCGATATACCACTGAACAATTCAACCACAATAATTAACACAGTTAAATTCATAATACTGAGCTTTATTTAATTTTGCACGTCATCGATCCAGTTCGCTCTATTTTTCACAGTTCTCTACGTAACATTTTATCGTGATGTCCCCCGAGGGTTGAACTATACATTTTTATTCCCCGTCCGGAGCAAAAAATATCTAGTGGAAATCAGGCTTTATTCCCACTGTTTTAGCATTATCTTTGGTCTTTGGCCCTGGGGATGTACAACATTTTCGTTTATTTTGATTAAGGTCCTGTTGGATTTGCGAGATATTATTTGTTATTTCCATTGTTTTTATTTAGTCTACTGAACGGATTGAAATGGAAATGATAAATGTAGGTGAATAAAATATTGATTTGTCTGTCCTTGGCAGATTTGTGAACGTGTTTTATAAACATGAAATTCAAATTTCGATTTTATCATGGTGACAATCACTCTGAAGTACTGGTTTTAGCCAGATCTGTTTAGGCATGGAGCTTACCCATAAGAGTATTGTTGGTAAAGGTGGCTAGGCAGATGAGTACGCTATGTTAGATGGCTCCACGTAGCACTAGAGATATTCTCATTTAAATATATGGAAAAATATCAACAGCCATTGTTTTGCACGAACCTCAGCAGAGGAAAAGGTACCTATGAGCCAATAGAAAGCAAAGAGATGAGCTAGAAGTTTATAAGTAACAACAGAATTTAAATAACAATAATGTATGTGACTTCATCCGACGCTGTAACGTGTGTCTAGAAATTCAACCCAACCAAACCCAAAATTTTATAAAGGAAAAATATTTTACATTTCCATTATACGTACATTAATTTATTCTTCCACATTCAGCGTACGTGACACCACAAAAGACGTTAATGTTTTCAACCATTAATTATTTATGTACGTATTTATGTATTGACGACGTCTGTGGTCTAGTGGTTCGAGTGTCGGACTGCTGATCACGAGGTCGTGGGTTCGATTCCCACAGGACACAAATATTTATGTGATGAATATAAGTGTTTGTGTTCGTCTGGGTGTTTCATATGTATTATAAGTATGTATTTACAAAAAAAAAAAGTATATAAGTATTATATCCATTGTCTAGTACCCATAGTACAAGCTCTGCTTAGTTTGGGACTAGATGGTGCTGTGTAGAAAAATGTCCCAAAATATTATATTATATTATTATATTATTATATATTTTCACATAAAATGGACGCCGTGTAATGTACACCTTTCTTCGGGTCCGTGAAGCCTTTATTCAAGTCGTTAGCCTCCGGAACGATGATAACCTAAATTCTAGTTTGAAATTCAAATTTAAGACCCTTTTTCAGCTTTGTTAGGTTTTATTTTATGAATTAGTCTGCGTTGTTGAACCTGGATAAAAAATATGATGAACATTTTCTAGCGCCGAAGGCCTGTTGTGGTCTTTGATCGATAAGCTTTGTATACAGCTCGCGAGTATTCGAAAAAGGAAGAATGGTAAAAAAAATATCACAATAAAGGTCATCCGCCATAGAAAATAAAGATATTCTCCATAGCCAAATCACAACTATCACAAGCAAAGATAAAAATCATCTTATTTAAACATTCCAGAATTGGTTCAAAAATATTGAATTAAATATTCAGGAAATCTATTTAAAAAAACAGACATACACCAGCGGCTGTAGACAAGTGGCAATCGATGATCGCTAGAGAATATAAAGGACAATGAGATGTACTGGATTGACACAAGCTTTCGACCGGTCTGTTATGTCATTTCCATACATTTAATTGGCGTATCTATTCTCTGGCGATCATCGATTGCCATTTGTCTACAGCCGTAGGAAATCTCAATTGAATGAATTTTGTTACTACATTACAATTACAACATACAATACTAATTACAATTCACCTGCTACTTTTACAAAATTGTTTTGCTTATATCATAAAAAGTGTCATAGCACCATTAATCTCACCTTCTAATCATCCAGAGTGGTTGCTTTACAGGGGCTATAAACTAATTGCAGTCGTAGTCATGTCACAAATATGTGACCGTGACAAATTCAAGTAGAGTGCTTCCTCATTAAATATGACTGTATCATATATTATGTGTGTGTGACTGTGTCTTCTAAACCATATGACTTTTTTTCGTTTGTAAACAGTGGCTTAAAAAATAAATGTACGTGGAACATTATGTATTATCCTGTTCGGAATAGCGTGTCTATTTATTACCTAGTTGTTATTGTTGTGGGTGTAATTATGCTAAATGTATCATTAACATCAACATCCAAACTCGAAACAAACTAAATATTTATCTCAATGCAGGAATAGAAGCAACAATCTTGAGCAAAGAGAAGGCAGACTCCTCTAATTGCCATTTAAATTAACTCTGACGACGAACCTTAAGTTCAAAACTAACATGTGAAATACGGGAACCATTCGAAGTAATTACTTCAAGAAGACTCTTAACTTATGCTGAATACAATTTGAATTTCTAATTTGAGTTCAATAAATAGTATTTCTGTATCTTTCTGGGTAGGTACAATTACCCAAAAAAATGTTCTATCAGTTTTAAGTTGAATATCTCCTGCACGTTGTAGATCGACAAGAACTATCCCAAAAGGCGTATTTTTCAATTTCCTAGGTAGGTACTCTTTATATATGAGTTTATTTCTTACATTAACCTCCATTATTCTCATACTATTTTTCTCACGATACCTACTGTAGTGAAATTGTCAATATCTATTATTTAAAAAGAGTATCCGTGGGGTTTCTTGCCGGTTCTTCTCCATGAGACCTACCTTTTATAACCGTGCACCTAGTTTTGACGTTTTAAAAGCACCTGTAATTTGGTCTGCTTGAAATAAAAAACTTTGATTTTGAACTATTTTGTCTTAAAAATTATCATTATAGAAATGAAGTTGTCAACCTTAGTGATATTTTGATTGCAAAGGATCTTTTGTCAAAACTGTATTTGCCAGCCCTTTTAAATTATTAAAATCTATGCTAATGTCCATAGCCTCTTCCCCTGCTTACCTATTTACGTTTCCCCTTAATGTCATGTTATTTACGATGCTAATCTTTGTTGCAGGTATGTTCAGCGTGATTTATAGCAACCATTGTTGGCTTAAGAATGAGTGGCAACATTATGACAAGGTAAGTACCTGCTCGGTTTTCAAGGGTCCTCTGTCGACTAAAGAAATACATCTTGAAAAGATTTTATGAAAATTCTACTGCAATTTTTCATTTCTCTCCATGACTTCATTTCTTTTAATATTAGCTTTGTAACCTGACCTTTATTACCATAACTGAGAATTCATTACTATCAGACTAGCCATTTTTAGAAGAAGCTCTGAAAGTAAAAGAATATTTCCCTCTTCTTTTATTAGGTATAATTTCCATAGAAATAATAAAATCCAGCCTATACGCTTAACTGAAGGAAACGATGGACGAAAATAAGGGTGTCAAGATAAGAATGAAGAACATCATTAAATTACCCATTTTCTTTCTCATCCTTGGCTAAGATTGCCATGGGAAAATACGTACTTGAATACTGTAGCAGAATTCTCATTGTAACGTCCAATTTCTTTCTTCAGTCTGAAAATAATTGCTGCCTTACCTAAATCAAATAAATCTGTACAATTGTTAGAACACTTTCTTAACATTGTAAGAGGGTAAACAAGTATATAAATCTACCATTATGGCTATATATGTGGCTTGAACTGTTGCGTGTTACTCCGATATAGGGCAGGCAAACAATAGAATTTTATGCCTTGTAGATTTTCTTACATGGTAAGTTTTGGTAACACGTGAATAAAAAATCCATTACCTATTTCAACGACTGCTTGGTAATTGTAGTTACGTGGTTTTTAATGAGGCCGAGAAAATGCAATGAGAACCTACTATGGTTTAATTCTTGATAACTGTAAATTACCATATTCCCGAATAAGCTTAATAAAAAAAAAACAGTAAAAAGAATTGAGACTCATAAAAGTTCACGAATAATTGTAGGCAAAGAAAACAGCTAGTGTAATAATGGCGTTCAATGTATCATCCAAGTGTGAACACAGCTTAACCATAACAGTTGTAAGCCAAAAATATAAAAAGCTACTAATATTTATATTTAATCTATTGCTAAATAGGTCAAAAATACCTCTAATAACCCAATAAATTTCCCATTTCGCGACATATTTCCCATTACAAGCGACAACAAAATTACCCGCAGGTGGTTTACCCATCATAATTTTCCTCAAGGTATTATTATAACAACGTTATTAGCCTTATAGTAGGTAGTCACGGCAACTCTCAGGTAAGCTCTAGTAATAATTCAGAAGAGCTCTAAGGGGTCTCTACCCTCGTCTGTAGAATTTTCGAGATGCTTCAAGCTGAGGCCAAACGAGAAAAGTTTCAAGTGAATACTAAAATATAATTGGGAATGTTTATTTGTGGTTCGATTTATGAATAGATTTGAATCGTTTGGTAGGCAAAGGATTTAATTAACGCGGTATTGAATTATCATTGTGTTGGACAGCTGTGAAGTTTGTTGAATGACTGTTTTCAATAGTAATTTGACCGGGTTTGATAATGTCTTGTAAGCGGAAATTATGAAATTTTAATTGAATTCTCGCCATTGACAAGTCTGAATAGCATTCTTAATTGAAAATAAAAAATAACTACAAAATTACTGAAAAAAAAAACAGTAACAAAGAAGCTTTTACGTAAACTAAACGAAACGAAGACTTTGTTCTTCATCATTTTGATGCTATATTTTATAAAAAATTAAAGCTTTGTACACAACCGCAGTTCCATTGAATTTCCGTCAACTACAGGGTAAAACCAAACTAAATTATCCAGGAGCACAAGAGGCCGTATAATAACTTCACCGCCGCATAAGCAATTCACGTGCTGAACTGAATTCTAAACAGTTTTCCATGGAAACTCTGGGTACAATGGCTAACTAGAACTTAAATCAAGAATAGCTGTATTGTCGTTCAAGGTCTACTGCTAGTTTTTTGTAAGAGTTGATGCTATGAAAGGTACCTTATAGTTAAATTGTTTCATATTAATGGAAATTAAACAATGCCTCTCTGATAATAATTAATTAACCATTTCATTGTTATTGGATAGTTACGTGATTACATCAGTGACGTTTATTGCAGAGATTCTGTAATTCTTCAAGAGAATTATCGAGTTTTTAAGCCCGAATTATTATAGTATAACAGCGTGAAGGCCCACGCTTAATTGAAAATATAAATAAAATGGGAGCAATAATTTTCTGAAAACATAAATGTGAAAGATAAAACATACAACGCTACACATCCAACAGTAAAAAATATGTGAGACTTACTAAGAAGCATAAAATTGATATTACGGAGGTTACACAAAGCGTAATTTAAACGCCATCATTTTTTTTACGTTAACCAACATCACACACACGCTCAGAAAATATTCCAAACAATTTATTTTTCACAGCCCACCAATATGTTATTCTGACGAAATTCAAAAAATCCCAACATGAAATCTTACTTAGACGTAAGAAGCGTTACTTTTACGCAATCATCTATCATGTCAGGACCCAAGAATGTATTACATTACACAAATTGAAACCGTAATAATCTTTCGGGTGAATTCCGTCAGAATTACGCGCAATTCCATCGTCCGGCCTGGGGCAGTCGTTCGGATATCGTCAAGTAGCAATGTAATGCTTTTTACGTCGATTTGTTCATTTGTTGAGTATTACGCGAACATTTTAGGGTCTTGGGAATGACCCAGCTGGCTAACTGAAAGCGTACTGGGATATTTATTGCGAGAAAATGTTTTTGTGATATGAATTGTGGTCGCGGTTGATTTATTTGGATGATATTGTTATTGCGGCGCACATTGTCGTTGACGTGGGTTATGTATAGTGCAATTATTTATTATTTGTATAGTATGCGTATCTATTGAAACGTAGTATAGTCCTATGGAATGATTATGATGGTTATTTTATCGTCTATTTTTATGGATTTTGGAACCTACTCTTAATGTTATTCCTTATCATAAAACTGCCATTCAAAGTTTTCTCTTGTATTTAAAACTTCTTCAATATAATGTGGTTTCTTTTTACTACAAGAAATACACACGATTGACATTTTGAGCACTTGATACAAGAACAAACAGTTAACTATGTTTATATTACAAGTTGAAAGGACGTCCCTTAACTGTCTACGTCCGAAGAACTTTGTGTAATAGTATTTATTATTTAAGTCGTCAGTCGAATTCTTGACATCGGTATCGACCAAATAGGTTCTGTCAAAAAACTTTTCCTTTAAGACAGACGGGATCAAACTTTGGCCAATAACTACTTCTTTGAGTGATCGCCTACGTATCTCGCTTATATACTTGAATATGTACTCACATACTCGAGTCAAGTATATCTTACGGATCTAGTTTCTGATATCTGGGAACTTCAAGTCGAGGAGTCGAGAAGCTTCTTCGGCGAGTAACTTGATAACTTTATTACGGCCTGTACGTATGTGGAGAGATAGTTAGAGGCTCTGTCTGGTACTTTGTTTTGACAAGGAAGTAAGTTTGTGACGTGGTAAGGAATAAGTAATGATTAATCAGCTAATGTGGAAGTAAAGTACTAAGTATTTTTCTGAGTATGATAATAATATGAATGTACTTATCGTTGATAGTTACTTAGCATGATTAGATATAGAAAGACATGAAAATACACGAATTGCCTAAAATTTTCTTGTAAGTTGTTATTTCTTCACTAAATTCTCTTAATCTTCATGATATCGCTTTTGGTGATTTTTGTTTAATATTTCTAACAACAAATTAGTTACATCTACTGGTTTAAAAAACTAACAATTTCATCAGTTAGGTATCTAAACGATTCATGAAATTTGGTAACTTTGTCATCAGTTTTAATTTTAAGTTCTGCCTTCATGGCCCTGGTCCCTAAACCTATCATTTATTCATTCAAACCTTTTGTTAGTGATTCCTATAAATTCGCGCATCGATGTTCACTTGATTTCCGAACAAAAGTGGAGGGTTCAGACATAAATCAAGTGATATTAGACAGTTTGATCCTCGTTGTTCGTTATCTGACATAATAGGGTCATTGTTGAATGACGATTTAAGTTCTTTTTTATTTTTTTGGGAATTGACTTACTTTCGTGGTAAATTGGAAATAAAGAATGGGTGGCACGCTGATTCGCATCTCACGCAAGTCGAAAACAGGGAAAAGAATTATGGTGTCCTTATATTTTTTGGTACAAAAGTATTGAAAAAAATGAAAATGAAACAAAGACAAGTTATATAACAATACCTATCTGATATAACAAAACTATGAATCCTTAAAATGATACTGACAGCAAAAAATGCAAAAATTAAAACAAAAACCTAGCATTCGTTATGTTAATAACTCTAATTATTGCGAAGGAAAAGATTCTTAACAGAAATATTAGTATCATTCTTAATTTTATTACCAACATCAACATTTCGCGAAGCCTCCCTTATAAACATCTCAACATAAATCAGGGTAGTAACCAAAAAATGTTTTCTTTTGTTCTTTCTCTTCCATCTCTCAAGACGTTGCCTTCGCTAATTTTCTCCATTATATCTTCAAGTGTTAAATTACAGTTAAATACAATCTTCAACCAAACGATCTCTATAAATAAATATTCATTAATTGATGCCTTTCAAGAAGCCTTCAGTGCTATTGTCTGAACGCTTTGCGAGATTAATTATTATGAATCACCTTAAGACAATATTTGAATCACAGATTTTGGATTCGTGTAAACAGCTGAGCTTGTATTTAGTAACAGTAATGCTAATAGAGGAACTCACTCGAAGTAGGTTAGTGGAGTATTGATTAAACAGAATTATGCTGAGGGAAGTGGGTTATTGTTTGGTTTCTGGAACGGGCCATCATCTGTCACAAAGGAGGAGGATAGGACAGTTGTTAAGTTGAATTCCAACACTGTGAATAACATTCGAAAACACGAATTGTATTTGATACAAATCTTGTTCTATAACTTTCGTGAGACACATTCTTATTTATGATTAATTACGGTTTGCTCACGTGCATTTTTCGGGATTGCCCGACTAGTTTTGGACCCAAACGGAGCCCTTAGTCATAAGCTGATCACGCGGCGAGGTCGCGAGTCGAACCCAGTTCGCCGGCTCGCCGGGCAATCCCGAAAAATGCACGTGAGTAAACCGTAAATAATCATAAAAATCTTGTTCTCTTTCTCAATAGGCACTCAAAGGAATTTTGCTAGTTTGTTAGACTTTAAGGTTTTTCGTTAGCTGGTAATTAATCGTCTTCTTCCAATTGTGTAATTACATCTCTTAGATTTTTCGGCCAATAATGCACAGTATAAACCACACAACAATTTATTGCCGTTAGTATCCACTACATATTACTCCACACTACCTAACACATTTCCTCCAGTTCTTTATTATCGACTAACGAACCTTCAACTGAGAAATAGTTTTCCTATACAATATCTATAAACTTGGTGGTTTCAATTACTCAGCTCACGCCAGAGACGTGCGGTCGTGAATTATAGTCGATTGGATCCGATTGTCAAGACCTAGACAAATGATTGTGAAAGATAAATGGTTGTGGGAGAATTGACGGTGGTCAGTGCCTTCAGGATCACTAGAAACGTACTGTGTTTGAAGATTTATGTGCAGAAGATGAAATGAAAGTTTGGTGAAAATTGGCAGCTTATAATATTTATGAAACCTGACTAAGAAAAGAATAAAACTTAAAAGCTGTACATATCGTGCAAAGTGTAGGAATCAATTGAAAAAAGTAGATTCTCGTCGCCAATGTAACGTAGATTTATTAATGATAAAAAAATCTACTTATTTCTTTTGATACATAAAACGATTTAAATAAGAAATATTTATTCATGTCTTAACCTAGTTTTGTTTCCGGATTCAGTTTACTCTATAGCAAAGGAGAAAAAGGATTAGCAAAGTTATCAAATTCTCCGTCTAACATTCTATTTAGAATTTTTCTTAAGTAGGAATTATATAGAAGGCTACCCGAACATATCAAGTATATTTATTCAAATGAGATTAGGAACTAAGCCTCTTCAATCCAATACTTGAATAAGGGACTCCCGGAGGAGTATATAAAATCAAAATATATTTTACAAATAGGAAAGTTTTGCTTTGATATACATTGAAGGATCGTTTTTATCTACGTGGTTATTCTTGCGTATTTGATAATAAGCTGATTTGATTCGGATAGCAAGGGTAATCTCTATTAAGTGGCTTAAGATCATCTGCAAGCAATATTTGAATATTTTTATTGCAATTATAATTGGTATTGATTTTTACTATTAAAATTTCTTGAAGATACATAATAATTGAGAAATTTTATATCTTCATCATACTTAGTTGAGGCTTCCCGGCCTATTGATAGATGTAACGCTTAAATCAAAGTTTTTATGAAAGCCTTTTATTGTGCATTTATCAGTGAACGGGAAAATGCTCCAGTCGTATTTTTTGAGCTATGCAAAGAAAAATAAGAACTAGGCTGTTCAATTCAAGGCTAAAGACGGAATGTCATTGAAAACCAAACTAAACTCCGCGAGAGAAACAGACCGTTTTGAATTGGACAAGGTTTCAACTAGTTGTGGTATTACACAAAACACCGCAGCAATTAACAAATAAGATACCGACGTGTCCCTACGTATAGTGTTACGCAGCCATCTTTAATTCATCGCCACGAGCCATACATTGCAAAACTTTCCCCTGGCAACGTTAAAGTTAAATTATAATTTGCATACTCACATAAAACAGTTTAAAATTACATTGTGCCATGGAGCCAATTAGCTCTTGATGAAGCTGCTATACGACGATGTGTTAAACAGTTTATTATTTTATTAAATGGTTGGGATGGTTGAGTGAACGGTATTTAATATGGGTACTTTTCAGTTTGAAGTCTTGATTTTAATTGCAACAAAAGGGATCTGAAATTGCAGTGGGTTCCATCTCATGTTGGCTTACCGGGAAACGAAGAGGTTGATTTACTCGCGAAAAAATCAGCTTTAGAAGGAATACCTATTGATGTTAAATGTCACTACTCTGAATTATTAAGAAAGTATAAACTAAAGTGTTATAACATGTGGAAAGAATACTTTGATAAAAAATCTCTCGAAAAAGGTGTTTGGTATAAAACAGTGCAATGCGAACCTCCTCGTATTCCCTGGTTTGCCGATATGAGAATTTGTCGAAAATACATTGTCATAGCACACAGATTAAGGAGCGGACACATGCCACTCAACAAGTTTGGCTTTCTAATGAAAAAAGTGAGTAGTCCAAATTGTCAATACTGCGAGTCGGTGGAGGATGTGCATCACTTGTTAGCGGAATGTGTCCGTAACCGCAGAGAAAGAGATACCCTGTTAGCAGAGTTAAAAATTAGTAAGTTAGATTTAGGTGCTGTTCAATGCTTTTTGTCTAACCCTTGTAGTGAGGAAGCTAAGAAAATTTATAATTTTGCATACAGCTATTTAGCTAATAGAGTGTCTCTTGTCTCTTAGATAGTAAAAATATTTTTGTTATGAGTTATAATGGGGCTGACATGGTTATGTGTGATAACTAAAAGCCTCTAAATAAATAAAGATTTAAAAAAAAAAAAAAAGTCTTGATTAAATTGCATGTTTTTTCATTTATAAGTTCTGTCTCGGCATGTTCTTTGGACATAGGAATGTAATCATGAACTGTTCCTCTCTTTTTATTTGCAAATGTATCCATCCTAAAATTGTCTTTGTGTCAGAAATCACCTAATGCGACAAGACTACCTATTGTTACATCTCTTAGTATCTTGGTAGTTTTGTGTACGGTAAAGAGTTACTTAGATCTGAGATAGATATTACTCCATACGAAGTCTGTGTCTTTCGTCAGATTATAGCACTTTGCAATAAAGTGAGCATTTATACTCTCTAAACCACACAGCAATAAATTTTGGGTAAAAAAATCTAAAGGAAAGTCTAGAAATGACATTATTTTGGAACGGAGGACCAATGTAGGACCAATAAACACAGTACAGATATTATTGCATTTTCCTCGGCTGCGACCCACAGCGAGTTATTTATTGGCTCTCTACCGTAGCTTAAATCATATAAGAATGTGTTTGCTTATTTCCCTGCATGTTAAGTGCCTGTCCATCAAAAATGATATGAATAGGCCGAGGAAGACCATGTGGATATATGGATTGCCTTATTTCCGTATCTTTCATAGGATCAGGGATTGTGCGGTTGAGTGATGTGGGTTTAATTTTATTCATATCTTATTTTCGTTTTGAGATGCAGATTTTCTTTTCTCAGAAAAAGTATGTTTTCTTTTCCGGTTTTATTATTCAATTTGAATTCACATTTAGGTACCTAATAATTTACTTTTTTCTGCTGCCAAACAACATTGCTGTGTTCTGGTTTGAAGGATATGAGTGCCGGTGAAATTACCGCCACATGAGATGTTCCATCTTTGTCTATAAGGTTGGCAATGCATCAGCAATTCTCTTGATGTTGTAGGGTTATATCTAGGCGGTGATAATTTAGTTTCTATCAGGTAGGTCAATGGGGTACAAAAAATCTTATTAAGCTGACCAAATACCACAAACGCTTTGACGGCCTTTTACGGTATTATGATAGGAATATTATCAACAGCTTACTATCGCCTCTAACGTTTGTAGTAATTACTTTCACTCCAGAGTATAAAAACAAACCTTACGTGTTTTAATTCCTTAATGTATAAAATGAGAAAACATTTTTTAAAGCTGACCCGTGATAAAAGCAATTCATCTTGGGAACGACATCCGCAATATATCATCATGTCGAGAAGTGCAAACATTTTTATATTCACCCTCATATTTTGTGGAAAATTGCCTTGATTTCTCAGTTTGAAAGGGAGGTGAACTTTAAGCGATATTTGTACGTAGAATGTAGAATGAAGCGCGTCTGGCAATGTTCTCAGCAAGGTTTAAAAACATTAGGAACCAAATAGTTTTATTAGATGACTCGGTTCTAAAACTAAATCAAATTTGCTGCACAGTAAGGGCGTATACATAAAGGAAGCAGGTAACCAGCGCCGACCTACCAGCGCTTATCGGTACTGGTCCGTGCAGGTAACCGCTACTTAAAGGAAGCGGGTAGAAGCAAGGGCTGGCATTTTTTAACAAAAATTCGCCTTGTTCCCTTGCAAATACAGCAACAAATGACGGCTTACCAGCGCTGATCGGAGCAGGTCGGAACTTGTCGCGAAGTTCAAAGCTAGTCGGCGCTGGTTCGCCACATAGTAGAGACACTACCTGCGCCGACTAACTGCGCGGACCAGCACCGACAAGCGCTGGCAGATCGGCGCCAGCAACCCGCTTTCTACGTGTATACGTACTAATGTAAAGAAACCAGACAAATGTAGCAAAAATGTTAGAAAATATACTTTGTCCAAACCACGACTAAAGTGATAGATTGCCAGTCAACAGTCAAACACGCTACAGGGACCAAAAAATATATTTTCTCGACGAAAAACTATCCCACCACATTTTTGCTCAGATCATTAATAATTTTTGTTCCAAAAAGTCTTGTACTAACCTAACCTTTCTTCATCTCCGAAATAAGACACGACAAAGAACAATAAATAATAATTACCCTAAAAATATGCCGTGACATTTCTCGCAAATTTCTTCCCTACACGTAATATGAGAGAGATGTTCTCATCCATCTTAATTCCTGGAGCTTTCAGCTGTAACACTCAAAGCCTCATTTAAGGCTCTAGATCTAGGTATTCAGGTCGTGCAAACACTAGGACTTTCTTCTGTCGCCCCACTTTGGTTCGGAGGCGGGCGTGGTGTAAGTTTGACTTACGAGCGGAATTTGTTACAACTGTGATAAAGCATTCTTAAAGTCTACCATGGCTCTAAATGAACGTGGATGGTAGCGTTGCTTGTGAAGGAAGGTGTCAAAAACATGTCGAATCCATTACATAATTATCAGTTCTCTATTTCGCCACATGTAAAGGTAGGACTGCACTAGGCGGAACTGCACCGCAGCGGAACTGAGCGACACGACGCGTCAAAATATTCTTTATATGAAATTATATGAGACAACACGCACTAAGCGACAACGGAACTGCATTGCAACTGAACTGCGCGGCAAAGTTGAGCAACTGACCAAAAGTGTCGCAACCTGTCGCGACGTGTAGTTCCGCTGCCGCGGAGTGCGGTTCGACAAACTTCATTCCACTCCTATCGCTTTTCGGAATAGTGTGTCCATCCTTTGTATATGCGGCTGCATAATTTGTAATAACTCATTGAATTTGTATTGAGACATTCTAAAATAAGTATGGAATCTTATTGGATCCTTCTTAAGTCGTGGCAAAAGCGTAAAATACTCGCCTTCTTCATATCGCGAGTTTGATATGTCATGTAGCCATATTCTTTGCTTTTTTCTTGCCTGTTCTTGCTCGATCCTTTCCTCTTCCTCGCACAACAAGGAAATAATAATCATACTATTATCTATTTCGTCGTTCATCTTGCTCAGAGGTTGCCTAGCTACTGAATATATTTTTGTAGCGCCGCTGCAGTTCAAGTGCGGCTTACCAAAAAATTACGCGTCGTGACGCTCAGTTCCGCTACGGTGCAGTTCCGCCTAGTGCGGTCTTACCTTTAGACTGTACTACTGAAGAACAAGGCAACGATGAATAGTCTCCAACATTTTTAGTTTCGAATTTGACAGCACAACGGCCAGTAAAATCTTAGCGTCACTACTGCGAGACAACGGGATCTCTCTTACTCGTATAAACGCTTAATGTTCAACGCTAGATTTACGCACTTATCTTATTAAAATATAAGTGTACATGAAGAGTAAATACATTGAAAATGTATTACAGTGGTAACCGATTTTATAATAATATTAGTAATTATTCGCTATATAAACAGAAATTCTTTGTAAGTACAAGTAAAATTATCTACGTTGGAGAAGCTTATAATTACAATTTTATATCAAAACCCAAGTTTTTTTGTGGAAATCCTATGTAACGTTTTGATATCTTTTCTGAGAACCAATTTTGTGGATTATGAAAGGTAAAGATTTTCAAGCACCTGTTTCAGCGTTTAGTAAAAATATGGAAAGGTATTAATATTTACGTTCGACTTTGTAATTTCCTTTATCGATAGGTACCTGAAAAAACATCAATTACGTGAATGAAAAATTGTTATCGAAAGTCACTTACAGTTTAGATATTATATTTTATTTTTTTCTGTTTCGGAATTTAAATACGAGTTTATCTCGCTTGACTTAGTGCGGCTCCTTTTAGAGACTTTTTTTTTATTTATTTACAGTCAACACTTTACAAAATATCGCCATAAATACAAACATAATAGTTATCACATTAATTCATTTTTTTCACTTTAAGCCGAAACTCGCTTTCCATAGCGTCGCCTTAAGGCAAAATGAGGTAATAATTATAAGAGAGCCGCTCTACGCAAAATTATTATGTAGGCACTGAAATTAAGCCTTTATTGGGTATACAAATAGAATTCATAATGAGTAAATATAACTGACTAGCTTTTGCCCGCGACTTATGCCTCGTGAAACCGTGCAAATGCATCCCGAGGTTTTCACTCTAAGGCGATGATAGATAGGAATTCAACGTTCTTCAAGATTTTTTTGTCACTCGCTACCTTCTTCAAACTTGCACCATACGCCAGTGTTTCATAAGCGCATGTACGTTCCGTCAGGGACACGACTGCTAAGCACTACTTGATCTAATTACATCCGTTTCGAATTTTCGTGAAAGTGTACCTTTTTATGTAAGAGAAGTTAAAATTAAATAGCGTAAATACCATCGCGCAAATTTTCAGAACTCTTTAAATACATTTTTTAAGCCTTTTTACCTCTCTAGTATTTCTTCTGTGTCGTGGGTGCGTTTACAGACACAAATCTCACACACACAAACGCCCAGACCTGAAACAACTATCTGTATGCCATACAAATTTTTGTTCCGTGTGGGAATCGAACCCACGACCAGTAGCGCAGTAGCCAATCGTTCAGCCACTGCACCAAACGTGTCGTCTAATAATTGAGAATTAATGATAGTTTTAATTTATGTATTTCATCAGTATAATATTAATTGTTATCTGCCTTATTGACTGCTTTGTTGGTCTAGCGGTCGCAAGCGTGGCTGCTGAGCGTGAGGTCCTTGGTTCAATCCCCAAGTCGGGCAAAGTGTTATTTCGTTTTTTCGTGTGGAATTTCTCAGTAGCAGCCCGGAGTCAGGATTTATGCTCGGTTGATGGCAATAAGCTCGCCCTCTATTACATGACTTAAAATATAACGGCGAAATTATGGTGTAGGTATATACCTCTGCCTTACCCCGAAGGAATACAGGCGTGATTATTTTGTTATTATCCTTTGTATGATGAAATTATAAACTAAAGCCTAGCGCAGATAACGGACAGTCCTCGGCAAACGTTTCGTTTGTGAAAATAAAATTTAGAATTCATGCGGTACTTTTAGTTTATGTGTGCAATACGATGTTTTATTTTCACGAACGAAAAAGTACGACAAGGATTGTCCCTCGTCTGCGCTAGTCTTTATGCTCAAAAATTACCGCTTAACAATATTTGCGTTCAGCTCGGAGGTTCATATCGGAAATTGTTACGAACGTTATAAAAAGATACCTAGTTATTTAATCTTGTAAAGAATAACTTTTTAGGTTGGTTCGAAGAAAATTGTACAAAAAGGCCAAAACACACTTAGTGTATCTTACGCAGTATGGCACGAAACTTCTATGCCTTATTATGGTCGGCGTAGCAACGTAAATTACGCGTTGTGAGACCACGCAGGAGAATTTGTATGTAGCGCGATACATAAGCGCAACGCCACGAACATGAGTCGCGTAAAGTACGCTCAATGTGTTGCAGCCTTAGTGTGCGTCCTGAGTGACGGCGCACCGCACAGGGGCCCAATTCTCCTAAAATAAATCTTGATAAATCACAACCGAACCAAGGCCGAACCGTTCATTCAGACAGTTCTCAATTTCAAAAGCTATCAAATTGTTTGACACAAAAAACAAAATCAATCATTTTGAAAGTTTTCGAAAACAAAAACTGACTGACGGTTGTGGTTCGATTGCGTTTGGCAACAATTTATTTTAGGAGAATTGGGCCCAGGCGGCATGAACGGCGCATTAAATAAATGTTCGACACGTTTGAATTTTGATATCGACATTATTAAAACCAAAGTAAAATAAACGAAACACTAAACACGCGTACGCGTCAACTTTCCCGCGTGCACTAAGGACAGGTATCGACGGTAAAGCCACGGTAAAGCCGCTCCGCAATCCGCAATACGCCCGTGCGCCGTCACTCAGGACGCACACTTAGTGGTGACTGATCTCCCTATTCATCCAACTATAAGTATTGCAATAAAGACAAAAGAAAAATAAACAAATTGACGTAACATTGTACGCAACAAACATAAAGATTGTCTCCTTCCTATTTTCGCGAAATAAACGTTGTCGTCAAATTTTTATTTGGGCCAAAGTTATAAGCAATCTTTGGGGAGCTTTCATCGGATCGTAGGATACAAAACTTCGGGGCAAGCACTCGGTAAATAAGAATTAAGTTTTAAGTTCGGACGTTTTGGCGATTGTGAAGAGAACTTCAAAGTCGCTAAAAACCGTACTTGGAGCTGGAGTATTTCGTTTGTGACTATTTTCATTTGAATTACTTTGTTGTTTATTTTTTTTTCTTTTTTATTGCAGCGTTTTTTCAGCTTGTAGCTAAAGTCTGTCTTGCTTTTAAAACAGAAAGAAATAATTGATATAGTCACAAAGACATTATCAGTTTGTCTTATTTAGTTAACGGTTTTACACGCAGCCCTATGGGGTACTAGGTTTTTTTGTTTCCCTGTGCTTTGGTGAAAAGAATTCAATTTTTTTTAATTGCTCAATATTCTCGCGATCGCTATAGCATTGATTTTAACAGGTCAACAATTTCCATAGCAACGTATAAATTAACAATACGACTTCTCCACAACTTTGTACCACGCAATGAATATTGTTGTATTGTCAAAATCAAAGCGATAGCGATTACGAGTGTGTTGTGCAATTAGAATGCAGATTTGCAACAATTTTCTGGTTAAAGAATGTATTAAGTAGTTGGACAACATACAATAATTATTGCGATTATTAGAGTACCCTGTTTTATATACAATTTTATTAAGACTACGTGTTACGCCTTCAATTTCATAAATATACAAAACAAAATCTAAAGCAATTTTCCGAAAACTTTTATCTACAAAACAAAACCAAGTTCTTTAAGCACTTGTTTAGAGAACTTGTTAAGTAGATTGTTCTATGTTTGAGCGATTAAAAAGTTCGTCATTTTGTGGGAAATACATCGAGTTTCAGAGATAACTATCACTATTATAAACTTTTAAAGATGTGGCTAAGAAAGTGCTAGGATAAAGGTTTAGAGTCACAGTTAATTTTGGCCTAGTTTATATTAATAACTAGCGACCCGCCCCGGCTTTGCACGTATACGATTTATAGCTTAAAACATTCCTCTTGAATCACTCTATCTATTAAAAAAAACCGCATCAAAATCCGTTGCGTAGTTTTAAAGATCTAAGCATACATAGGGACAGACAGCGGGAAGCGACTTTATTTTATACTATGTAGTGATTTCATAATGTCAATATGAAAAAGCCAACGGCGGGCAGTCAGCGCGCTTGCCGCTACCATACAACTCGACTCGCAGACAGCGCGCTGCAGAGCGGATCGCGTGCTAACAGCGCGCCGACTGCGTGCTTACTGCGCGCCGACTCCGAGTCGCCAGCGAATGCAAGTCCTAGGCGTGTTCAATCACAAATGCCATATAACAATTGTGTTCGCGGTGACTGCAAGCTTGCACCTCGCGGACGACGCGTAGTTAGCACGCTGGCGGCTAGCCGTAGCCTAAATTCGAGGCGACGCCGTGCTGCAGCTGTGCAGTTGCTGTGCCGGTCTACTGTGCCATGACCTTAATTGTAAAAACACGGACCGATGACCGCAGGACGCTTGCCCGTAGCCAGTAAGCGTGAGCATACTGAACACATAAGTAAATGCTAGTCATCCTTATATCTATCCTTATATCTCCATCATCATCATCACTAAGCCGAAAGACGTCCACTGCTGGACATAGACCTCCCCCAAGCATCGCCACATCGAGACAGCCACAGTCCTATGCTATATCGAGTGGATTTCCGCGACCATCACCAGTACCCCAAGTGTGAGTTTTTTTACGTTACTATACTGTAGTAAGTTGCGTCACGACAAAAATGTATGAAAATTTTGGCAGAGGCTCTAGCGGCGAATAGCGTGACTAAAAATTTGTTTGACATTTTTGGCGTGACGCAACTACAGTAGTTACGTAAAAAACTCACACTTGGGGTACAGGTCATCGATCCACCTTGTGGAACTACTTATCACTCGTGTCGAATCTCTGTCATTATTTGAGCACTTGGCTTTGCAATTGGCTTGTAAATCTAAATGTCTACGTGAGCCAATTATGGCACGGAACGCAAAGCTAACGCTCGAAGCACGCGAGCCATAATAATTAAAAGGACGCTATTAAAATATAATGGTGCCGATTCTCATGTTCACCAACTAAACTAAAATTAGAGAATTGCTATCTTTTACTAACAGATAGCGCGAGAAAAGGACGGTGATAGACAACAATTAAGTTAGAGATGTTAAATTAGTTTACGCCTTGAACTTCACCGTGTTTTTAGTCAACACGTTTTAAATGTCTTCTAAATTTGTTTGGAACTTTTAGTTCAACTAAATTTGACAGCTCTTATTTACGTATGTCTCTTTCTTATTTTATTACAATGAAAAAGATGGCAATAGCCTAAATTGAGTTTAGTTTGTCCATAACAGAATCGGCACCAATACCTACTTAATTTAGGTGGCCTAGAGCTTACCTATTGTTGTAGTCATGTCCACACAGAAAAATCCAATATGTAACACTTTGCCCGACCTGTGGATCGAACCCAGGACCTCACGCTTAGCAGCCGCGCTTACGACCACTAGGCCAACAAAGCAGTCGAATTATTAATTCAATTTTTTTTTTTATTAATTCTCGCAATTCATGGCTTACTGAAAAAAATATTTCATAGGTAATTGGGGTTACTTGTATTAAAAATTGTCTTTTATATATTTGCAAAGAGTTTATGTACAGTAAGACATTTAAAGCCATTCATAGGTAATTTTTGTCATTCCCTAAATCAAGCTCTATACCAACCTGAAAAGCATTATGACCTAAATTTCACAAAAACTCATCCTTAACTCTAAAACAACTACTTTACCTGAATACGAAATATCAAATCAAAGTTCTAAAGCCGTATTTCGCTAGTTCACAACACGAAACCAATAGCAAATGGCGTCGATGATAAACGCCATACTATTCGCCGCATCCCCATTCACCCGGCTTAGTGACGACGGAAAGCATTCAATCTGGCCACTCTTGTTTAAACAGAGAGCATTCGGAATTCTGGCTTGAAACGTTCATAGTTGCGTCCTAACCTGACTGCAACATTCGCCGAAATTAAATTTTGCTTTTGAATAAAGAATTTTTTCCACCGTGTTCTGTTTTCGAGTTTGGAATTCGGTCGTGTGTTGCCGTTTGTATTTTGTTTTTGGAATTTCGTTTTGTTTCAGAAATATCTGTTTTTGAATGCCGAATTTTGTTTTTGAAATTCACAGTTTTGAAAGGGTTCTGAATAGAGATCAACGCCATTGACACTGCAAGTAGAAATGTGTGAGAAAGACTATTTACAACTTACAACGCGTCATTCGTTCAACGCAGATGTGTGCATTCTGCATCGAAATGTTCATCAGATTTCAAATTCGATTCTTTGTCACACTGTGCGCAATAAGGTTCAAGATGACATATCAACATAAATAAGTATTCCTTTTTTAAAATTGTGAAGCGTTGATTCTAGCAAAAAGGCTATTAACCACTTTTGGGTGTATGAACTCCTTTTAGGTACGTATGTGTGTCTAGTCAAGTTGTATAGAGCGAACTTGATTGCATTTACTAAATAAGTAGGTTGATTTCTTTTTCTATGCTACATAATATATAGCCTCTTTAAATTAACCTTTTATTTCAATTAAGAAAAAAATACCTTTGCTCTGTCAATTCTTTGTGAGCGACCGAGCGACCTTATTAAAAACTAATGTGCAAGCAATTATAGACCTTAGTGCTTAGACCTTACGTCAAACTTAAACAAAAACATGGATGAGTCGCTCGACATGTTTGACGTTACTAATTAACAGTCATAGAAGTAATAAGTACTACGTTAACAGTACGCTACCTTTTGGAGGTTTGTATGAATGACACACGTTTGCCTTGTCGAGCGGTCATTCTAATTACGCACTAGTCGAGCAATAAATCTACTAAATATACACTAGCTTTTTCCCGCGGCTTCATTCGCATTAATTTAGAATTTGACAATCAACTCTTAACACACTACTATTCCATATTATTACAATTCAATCATGATTCAAAAGACACGTGGCGCCGTCTATTAACGTTGTTGTTGTTTTCCTCGGAAACAGTACTTTTTTGCGGGATGAAAGGTACCCTATGTCCGTTTCTGTACATCCGACAACGTATATGCAAAATTTCAGGATGATCGGTTCAGTGGTTTAGGCGTGAGAAGGTAATAAACAAACAAACTTACTTTCGGATTTAGTTAGGATTAGGAAGTTAGGATGTCAAGTACTGTGAAACACAAACATGGTGACTCGTTTGCATATTATGCACACACACATGTTGGAGGGGCATGCCAAATCATCGTATTTGTTCTACAATCATTCTTTTAAGGGTTTCTTGATTTGGTTTTGAAGTTTTAATAATACTAGAAGTAATTTGTAATTGTAATGAAAGTACGGATGACCAACAGAAGGACACATTTAGAAATATATTTTATTTAAAAAGGCCATTGGATAAACTGAAAGAAATTTACTTCTCCAAGTCAAGTATTAGTGTTAAAATCAAGTTAGTTACTGTTATTATTATTGAAGAAATTATTCGATTTGTTTTAAGCTTTGTAAAAGAGTGGAATTTGCTACAGAAAGTAATTAGCCTTTTCAACAATGGCTCCTAACAATTTAAAGGAATTCGATCTTAATATACTGCAATGGAATTCGCAGTCGAATATATTTAATAGTATTTTAGCCAAACCAATGTCGGTAGAGGCTGCATTAGTTTATCCATTAGTTACCTTATTTAGTTTTAGTTACCTTATATTATGCTTTAATCAGGTTACGATAGAACTGGCGTAACATATTGTTAAAAGTTCCAAAATAATAAAGATTTAAAAAAAAAGTAATTGAGAAGTTCACAATCCTTTTTCTTTCATTGTTCAGACTGATTAGGATCAAATTTTCTCATGTTCAGACTAACTTCACTTTTAAATAACCCTTTTCCCTAAAAATATTTCACAGAGTTTGAAAAATTCAGTACCTTACCCTACACATAATACACGTATAACCATCGGTACCCTCAGAACCCATATCTGTGCAATAATAATGATACGGTTACACCATCGCTTAATAACATCACAATTACGTTTCCAGTACCATTCAAAGGAGGTGGCCAACTTTTTCAGGGACCGTTACCCCACCATCGAAATACATGTACACAAAAAATAATTACTTCATTTCAAAGCGTTTGACCTCAAGACTTACAATATGGAAACAAAAAGCGCCTAGAGGTCCCGTATTTTTTTTAAGGGCAATTTTTCTTACTCTACTATAACTTAAATGTCAGGTGTTATTTATTGTTAACATTGAAATAAATATTGTTTAAAAACCTTCAGAAAACGTAAGTATTATACCTATGTTCCAAGTTATCCCGATTAGTTTTTAGTCGTTTTGATACTAAACTGCTACTTAATACCAACTACTACCATAACTGCTGAAATTAAATTAAAGGATTTTTATATCACCTATATTTCACAATAATATATGTTATCCCGACGCTCAGAATTCCATGTTATTACAATTTGCAATAATCGGCTAAATTATGATTAATTTAATTTTAATTTTAAGTAGGCACTCAACACGTTTGATAAATATATAATGCATGTTTTGCTTACCTGTAACAAATTGGTACACTAGTCTGTAAGTCCATTGAATGTATCTCTTAACTTTGTACCTATTAGTGTATTCAATTGTTGGTGAGCCAAATAAATAAAATAAAAAATCATATTTCTCATCGAACCTAGCTAAAGCACAATTGACACAATTCAAAATTATTTAGTCCATAATAAAAGCTGTAAAAATCAGTTTTCAATTCAAATTATATCTAACGTTATAGAAAATGAGGAATAGATACACACAGATGACATAGATAAAAAATATAAAAATAACAGGTATTTAAAATACCAGATAACATTTGTTCCTTTCAGTAACTGTTATCTGTTAGTATAAATAACATTCACGACGCGGTTGACACAACGCCCTGTTAAATAACGATGTTTTTGTCTCATTCTTACTGACGACATATAACCTTGCTAAATAGATGTACCTAAATAGTCTAAAAATATATACAGGGTGGTAATTTGATATGGGGCATGAACCGCAGCTACCTTAACCATTGTAGCTACAAGAAAACGTTCTTATGAGACCACCCCTAACTTTTGGAATAATTTCTATTTGCATTCACAGATTTTGAAAAAAATGTACAGGCAGCGAGAAAAGGGGCAGTTTTCAGAAAACATTTTTATGATGCCAATCGATCCTATCTCTCGTAAGGATCAAAACACTCTTCCGGACCATTTGAGGTTGGAGTACTAGAAACGTCAGAAATCGCAAAAAAAAAACGTTAAAAAAAGACGTTTCTAGTACTCCCACCTCAATTGCTCCGGAAAAGTCTTTTGATCCTTACGAGAGATAGGATCGATTGGCATCATAAAAATGTTTTCTGAAAACTGCCCCTTTTCTCGCTGACTGTACATATTTTTCAAAATCTGTGAATGCTGATAATAATTATTCTAAAAGTTAAGGGTGGTCTCCTAAGAACGTTTTCCTATAGCTACAATGGTTAAGGTAGCTGCCCTTCATACCCCATCTCAAATTATCACCCTGTATAACCTACCAAGGTTCATAAGAAGCAATATGTATAAAAATGTATGTCTCCTTTATTTGGTCACGTAATCTGTGTCACGGTGATTTATTCGGATACATTGATACCAATTTTCGAAATAAACGTTTAAAGATTCAGTAAATAAGAAAAAATACATCACAGTAGTTCACAAATTAATAGAATATCGTAATTGTAATAAAATACGAATATTGTATGATTAAAAGTTTTAAAATATTCATCCATATTATAAAATGATCAGATAACTTGTCACCTTGTCAGTGGTACTAATCGGTAGCTAGTACAAAAATACTAGGCTAGATATTTAGTACTGTTTTTTTATATAACAGAGATAACAAGTATTATTGAACTGTTATTACAACCAACCTTTAAGTCAGCCCGCCGAAATCATGCTGGCCATTTACATTTTTTTTATTTTTTTAAAGCTTTTTTATTCTTATGACATTTTCACTATCAGAAAGTAATAATTAGTGCTGGGCTCGCCCGGTCGCAAACGTGTAAATCGATTGTTCTATGTAGTTAATTGATTAATTAATTATAACGATAATTGTTTAATTTTTCTATTACAAGTTACAAAGTAGGTACCGTTGCAGTTTTCATAAACTTATATTAATATTCTAATACAAGTCACTAGTTATTTTATCCTTAAAGGTTTTGTCAGTAGTTCCCAAACTAAGCAAAACTGTAGCTTGAGAACCTGGGTAAGTAGTGGCATCTTGAATAGTTGTTTGTGTTCCTTTCGATAAAGTCTATTTATGAGAGAAAAAAATAATGGTGTGGTTGGCGCAGCGGTTAAGCGGTCTTTTGGGGAGTTACGTGTCGCGGGTTTGATTATTTGATTCCCGGACTGATCAAATATCTGATGGTCTACAGACACATAATGGTTTCCGGGTTTGGTGTTTTTGCAAATGACTATTTGTGTTTGTAAACGCGCTCACGATAAATAACGTATTTAAATAAAAAGGGGAAACGTATTTTTAAAAAGCTTGTCATCCTAAGTAATTTTTGAAAGAAAAAAATAAACAAATCTTAAACTGTGAAAAATTAAATGACATTAAATGTACTTAATAATCCTGAGTTATTAGGTAGGTACTTAAATTATTATTTGTCAATTTAATTAATAACAAAATACGAAAAATATTAATAATAATAAGTTTATTAAATGGCTTATTTACGTTTATTTGAATGTTATCGATTCATGTGAGTTGTACTACAATAGGCATAACGATTTTTTTACTGAAATCGATTATCACAAAATGAACAGCCCTTAGAGTTTAAAAGAAATTCAAATGTCATCCATCAATAATGCATAATGGCCGACGGGCGGAAAATATCAATATACTATCTTATTATCTTCATCATAATTTCCAGGACTTGTACAGAAAAAATGAAAAATAGGTCTTACAATAATATGTAAAGAACGTTTTATCATTGATTACTTTACTTTGTACAAGTTCAGTTTCAATTATAAGTGTGTTATCGACTATCTGGGGCAGATGTTGGCCACCTCCTTTACTGTTATCGCTCCTCTATAGCCAATGTCAGACACACTTAATGTTCATAGCTCTATTCATGTTAAACAAGTGAGTCATCTTGCTTAAAAGCCAGTGGAGAATCTTAAAACTGAGATGTATGTTTAAAAACAATAAAAGTGTGTGTCTGTTTTGACATCTAGTGTACAATAATAGTAGATTCTACAACAAGTAAAAAAAGGTGATTTAATTCGAGCAACTAAGGTGGATCCCTGAGCGGAGCGAGGGATACAAGGACCGAGATGAATTATTTTTTTCACGAGTTACGTACTCTACTTTTTACCATTAACTGCAAGAAAATAAATAGTAGTATAGTATTTATCACATTTAATTATGTATGTAGTTGCAAGCTCGTTGTGAAAGAGTTCGTTCGGGGCGTACTACTACCATATCTATTTCAGCCGTCAAGCAGCATTGCTGTGTTCCGGTTTGAAGGGTATGGGTGTCGGTAAAATTACAGGCACGTGAGACTTTCCAACTTTGCGTCAAAGGTTAGCAACGCATCAAAAATCTTCTTAGTATTGTTATAGAAGGCGGCAACGGTAGCCACCCACAGCCAACATAAAAAAAAAGTTTATTTTTTACATAGTTCTTTTAAAACTCTCTTACATGTCATTTTATGAACTAGGTAGCGCCTATGTTGTTTTCTATCTGTAATCTCTACTCGCGATTTTGCAATTTTTTTTCTCTTGGACTACTGTAGATGGTCCTAGGGTACCGTTTCTACGTAACCGGGCAGTTATTGGCGAGACCTGAAGGGTCTCCAGCCGATGGGGGAGAAGTAAAATACTTAACCTAAGCTAACTACTTGTACTACACTAACATCATGACTACCTGCAACAACAGCACTAAGGGCGACCCCTAGTGGGACTCGGACCTCAGCTTAGGGCGTTGCTGGCGAGGACTTAGGGGGGGGGGGGAGACAGCTTGATGAGGGCTGAATTATCGGTGTGAGATTTTGCAATCAAAGCAATTGGCAGATAAAGATAGACCGATGTTTTTTGGGTTTTCTTATTCGACAAAAACTGAAATACGTAACCGTTCACACCAGAAAACTTCAACTACCAACGTACTATAAGCAGATAAGCTAGACTGAACCCTTTTTATGTTCCTGATAAAAGTATACCATTTGAAAGTCCGCGTTCTAGACAGGCCGTAAGGGCGCGGCTAGACGAGAGATCGATAGGCGACGACTACGTCATCGACGCCAGTGTGTCCGCAGAACGTCTCTTTTTTGCGACTTAATGGGCAGTAAATGTTATTGTATTCGTACTTTGTATGAAGTAGATGCTCTAGCAGAGTAAAAACATGTTGAAAGGATTGGAGAAACGTGTCTTTGAAATAGGTATTTTGTTATGTAAATTGAATTTTTTTGAATAAATACGTTAGAACAATACAGCTTGGGTATGAAAGAAAAGTAAACGTAAATATAATTATTACGATATCATCTTCAAACCAACTCATACATTACATAAACATGAGATCAGAAATTAGATTCTGTTTTTTCAATTCCCCATTTTTGTTATTCAATTTGCGCAGAAGCATCAGATAGCGAAACCTTTAAAAACGATAAAGAAAAGATAATAATACAAATGTCGTCAATTTTACGATGTGACGTTACAGTAACGTCAAATTTGATATTTGAAGTCGTGTTCGATGTAAAAACGAAGGACGACGCGACGGACTGAATGTGTAATAAGACAGCGTTTGTCGCACGATCAAGAATCTTTAGTGTGGACATGACTTTTTGTAACTCAGTGCTTATGTAAGTATTTTTTAGTACTTCACTTGATTGTTGTGGTACTAAGCTTGATCTCGTCTTCAAAAAAGAATTAGCTATGTCTTCTGATTATGAATCTAAGAATTGTCCGGTAGATGTTTTTGGAAATAACAATCTTCCAACTGTTACTTGCGAAAACCATAGAGATGTTTCTAAAGGATGTGAAGCTTTAACTGCAGTTTCTGTTTAGAAAGACAGAAGTCATCGAAGAAATATTGATTGTATGTCTTCTAGCAAACCATTCGCAATAACTGGCGTCGATATTAATGATAAAAAAAGGAAGTGGAAAGTAGCTAGATATCTTAACAAGTATTATCAGCAAAGTTATCCATTTTCATCCCTTTAAAACCTTAAATTTATTCAGACTAAGCCAAGGTTGTTTGAAGCATATAAATTGAACTCCCTAAATTTCAATAGCAACTAATAAATTTTGAGGGTCAACCGAAAACTTCTAAATACCGTCGTTTGTACTTGTTAAGGCTTCCAGAAATGTCGACACTTTTCAGGGTCTTCATTATTCGCTTAATAAAGCCTAGACTTGAGACATAAATGGCGTTGTGTCTGTCTTTTATGCGTAGGGTTGGGATCAGCCCGAGATTGGAATTACTTTTGCTAGGTTAGATGGAAATGCTATGTTTGGTAGAAAGAAACCTTTGAATAGTAGAAGACTGCTTTAGGCAGAGTAGATAGATAGAAGGGAGATTTATTTTTCGCATTCTAAGATCTAGGGACATACCCTCTGTCACTAGGAGACTAGCGTGCTGATTCATAACGATTCAATAAATCAGTTGTCGAAAGATTCGATGTGTTATCTCTTTTTCACTCTCTGAGAAACGTATAAGAAATGAGATAACAAACTGCTTCTGAATCAGGGAGCTAGTCTAATAAAATAATAAAGGCCAATACCAAATATCTCCGTCCGGTGCCGGACGTAAGGAATAGCACTATCCTATCTCTTCCCATGGGTGTCGTAAAAGGCGACTAAGGGATTCACTAAAGGATGGGCAGCAGTACACAGTATTTTAACAACCATACTGCGATCACCAACCCGCCTGCCAAGCGTGGCGATTATGGCAAACTCCCCCCAACATGGTCGATGTGGCGATGCTTGGGGCCTATGTCCAGCAGTGGACGTCTTTCGGCTGAATGATGATGATGATGAATATCAAATATGTAGGAGACTAGGCTACATTAAAAAGTGAAACGTCAAGTGTAGGTACAAGTCCGTTTGTATGGTATTTATGCGTATATCCACACTCAAACCCCCGTGATTGTGTGATGTTCATTACACGAAGTAAACCTAAAGAAACCTCCAACGGATTTTGCTGAAAGGAACTTTACAAAACTCCACCAAATGGCAGTGCAATATACAGGGTGTTAACGAATTCGTGTAATTCCTTCAAACCACATGATCTATTAATGGTATAGATTAACCCCGCACGGACTTTAGATTGACTAAAAATAAATACAAAAGTTTTTTTTCCAAAAAAAAAAGTACTATATTGGAAATTTCGATGCCATGCATAAATTAATGAAGGTACGGCGACACAGCTGACCGGCACAACTAGCGCGCTATCGCTCCACGCAGTCAGTTAACTTGGAACGTTAAAATTACTCAGATACAGAAAAGGATGGTTCACATCATGAAAAAAAAAATTGTTTATTTCTGAAAAAAACTTGTGCAGGGTCAATCAGTGTCACCAGCAGATCACGCGGTTTGAAGGAATTACACGAATTTGTTAACACCCTGTATAAAAGGTGCAGAGGTTTCAAACGACAGTAAAAAGTGAGAAATAGCTGCGCCTTTTCCAGTGCTAACCGTAACAAATGTCCTTTAATTAACTTAAAGCTTCCCTCACCTTTTCCTTTAGTTTATGTAGTGAACAAAACTCGGGTTACCAACGCAAGGTGTAATTTTGTGCAATTTATACTTTTGTGTGTGATTTTAAGTACTTTAGAAGTAGCTAACTCTTTTCAGCTAAAGAATAGTTCACCTTATCTCTTCCACGTGGGGAGGCATGATTATAAAGTTTGAGTAGCCAACACTCACATCTTACTTAAAATCTGTGTAAGTGTGTGTATTTATGATTTGTTATAATTATATTAGTTATCAGTGTAAAATTAGGGTCTCACAGTATAATAGCTAAAATAAACCTACCAAAAAAACTACGAAAATATAGTAAAATATTTCATAATCGTCGGATAACTTTTATCTAGGAAATGAAAACAGTGGTTTGGCTTTTGTTTGAAGAAACTATCAAACCGCCAAAATTAGATACAAAATATATTGGGAAGGCCTTTAACCCAAATTTTAGTGCTAAATGTATTTTGATTGGTCCCACAACAACTAACGGGAAGTGAGCGTGAATTGCTAATAGTTTAGAACTAGTTTATGCTCTTAAGTATTCAACACTTGAACCAATCCCCTACTCTACGATCACCAGATTGTTAACATCGTTATGAAGGACAAAGGTCTCAACAATATCTTGATATATTTCGAGTCACGTTCGCTACTGATCATCTCTATCTTCAGGACCTTTTTGATAAATATATTCGTTACGTGTCTCATTTATAAGTATTGCGTAAACGTAATGGACAATATTGGCTAATGCAGCATCTATTATTTCCTTAAGATTCATTATAATAACAATCGTTCTACCAAGGACGCTTGGAGGATTAATATGGTGATCAAATTTAACAAAGCTTTATGTGGTTGCATTATGTTAAAATTTTACGGCATTACTGACTTGGATTATTTTGACATCATTGATGGGTTATCGCAGTTTGTTGTTATTACGAGACAGGAGAATGACATTATTATTACCGATCCTCTTACTTACTGTTGTGAACAGCCATAGCTGTACGAATACCTCTTCCAAAGTATGCCACAGTAGCTGATTCTCCGCTTTTTGAGATCTGGTCTATAGCTCAAACTACCTTGAGGTGCGTTAAAAAAGCCTTCAAGAGTGACGATACTTCAGTACATCCGGCACACCCTGTGCAGTCAGCCCTGCTACCAACCTTGCTGACCAGCTTATTATCACGGCAGAAGCTATTCTCGTATAGCTTGTCCCTACATGATAGAAGAAGAACTACCTTCTTCAATGTCTAATAAACCAGAATATTCAGTTGGTCACGGATACGACCCCGATATAAATAGAAATCAATCTCATCCCTCCCGATGTGTATCCGACGCAATTCAAGGATTATATAATCTGGAGCTTCGGTATCGTCCTTTGTATTGATTACGTTATAATCCAGCTCAGACTACTTGGCTATTATTTTGTTTGTTATATCAGTTACCGTCGTACTCACGCACTTAGTTAATGATACATTTACGTCTGTTAATAATTCATTAACTAACGATTATTCCAGTGTAGCTAGAATATCTTGGCAGAAGACATGGGGAAGTAAATTGTAATGTACAGAATTTGTCAGATTTTTAGATTTTCCAATATTTAAGTGTGCGTTTCATTTCATCGTGCCATTTCAATCCATTACTGTCCTATTGCTGGGCACTCTTCTCAGAGATGAGATGAGAAGGGTTTTAGGTCTTAATCCACAACGCTAGTGTGGGTTGCAAAGATATAGCTACTTAAGTAATTTTAAGATAACGATTTATTGGCTTTGTAATACTAGAACTTCACAAATAAAAATCTAGTGCGGAGTTCCGGAAGAACTTAAAATAATAAAAAAAAGCTACGTTTGCAAGTAAAAAAGTCCTGTTGAACCTCAATCCCGTTTGAACCATCCATTAAAATATATTGTACCAATTCGGGTAGAGCCGGGTAGCGCAGTGAGTCATTAAGGAAGACACACAGATCGTTAAAGCCGTGTCGATGTTTGCTCGTGTTATATTGAACGTGCGCTGTTTGTGTGTCAGTTCGGGATTGGAGTGAAAATTGTTGATCGTTTGATTGGACGCTGAGAGAGATATTTTTGTTGTTTTTATGCTCGTATTTTCTTAACCTTTTATTTGTAAAGGATTGCAAATGTAGACACATTTGCAATCCTTCCAACGTTTCTTTTACTTGCCCCATTTTTTCAGAATATTGTTCTCCTTCTCTTGTGTCTACACTAGCTATTTGAGAATAGCCTGTAGTGAAAAGATAAGACAATCATCAAGGTTGGTAGCGGCGCTGACTGCCCAGGGTGCGCCGGACGTACCTATTTAAGTATAGTTACTGAAGGATATGGTTTGTAGTTGGTCTATCAGTTGCAAAATAAGAACACACACGTCTGCAATATATCGGGTGTAAAAATACCCTTAACGATAACGAAAACCACATATTCTACCCATCATTGGGATCATTTTTTCTAACAGACCATACCTGGGAAATCATTGTTTCCGGAGATATTGAAGGTCAAAGTATACATATTTTTTTAGTTTTTTCCAGAAACGAATTCTAAGTGATAAACTTTCTTCCAAGCAAACATTATCAAAATTTTCAATTTTTCCTAACAAATTACGCATTTGAAGTTACAAAAACGCAATGAATATCAAACGCATACAACCCCCTTGGTTCAGCTGTGTAGCCGCTGCACGACCCACACAGGCACAATCGGTTACGTGCATTACATTGCGCGCTACAAAAAAAACAGAGTTTTTTTATGCCTAAAAATAAAAGTCGTTTCCCAGCAATTATTTTTGGTCAATGTAATTTAGTCTGATGTACAAAGTGCGTAGATTTCGGCTATGTGATGGGTCTTTTTACACCCTGTATATTATGAACATAGTCTAGAACAGCGACAAATATACATGCATAAAGATTTGAATAGGTAAAGGTATTTCTCTAACATTACTTTTAAAATTGAAGTTCTGTCTCAGCTACATATCTTTTCTCAGACAAGTTTAGTGTAATAAACTTTCCTTCAGTCAGCAATACAATATGCAAGTATGAATACTAAGTACGTAATATTCATGTTAAGGTACTCGTCCACACGTCCGCATCGTACGCATCGGATGCATCGCATTAAATGGATTTTAGTATTCTTTGTATGACTGGTTGTATAAGTGCGTTTACTTGCCGGTAACGGACGGAACGCACGGTTGGAAATACCATACGTTCACAGCTATAATTCAGCCCGCATCAAGCTGACTCCCTCCCAATCTCCGTCCAGCAACGCCCGAAGCCGAGGACCGAGTCCCACTAGGGGTCGCCCTTAGTGCTGTTGTTGCTAGTAGACGTGATGTTAGTGTAGTATAAGTAGTTAGCTTAGGTTAAGTATTTTACTTCCCCCCATTAGCTGGAGACTCTCTAGGTGTCGCCAATAACTGCCCGGTTTCGTAAAAATGACCCAAAAGGACAATCAACAAGCGGTTCAAAAGAAAAGAAAAAAATTACACATGTTCCTTTGACGTCGTTCATAATACCGAATGACAATGACAAAAATCTGATGGCTCATCTCGCGCATGCTGCGAACGCAGTAGACGTACTACACTTTATGGATCCATTTGATGTGATCCATCTGATGCGTACGCTGCGGATAGGTAGACGCTTACCTTTAAAGAACCTTCTTCAATTCAATTATCAAAAATAATTGCCTATCGCCTTGACTTGATGGGACTCGTGGCTAGTTAACAACCGCATGCATGCATGCCGCGGTCAATCTGTTGATGGGTGACTGTAGAATACAAATCGAGATTTTCCTGCCTCGAAGAGCACGTCAAGCCGTCGGTCCCGGGTTTCATACGAATTCTTCTTCTTCTCTCGTGTCTACACGAGCTATACGAGAATAGCTCATGCTGTGGTGAAAAGATTAGCCAGTCAGCAAGGTTGGTAGCGGGGCTGACTGCCCAGGGTGCGCCGGACGTACTGAAGTATCGTCAGGAGTGGAGGCTCTTTTCATGTGAATACCTATGGCAGTCGTTACGGGTGGTCAGAAGCCCGAAAGTCTGACAACCTGTCTATCCTTAGGATATCAGCATTGCCCAGTAACTGGGTTGCGGAGGTTTGATGGCAGTCGCTCCGAGTAAAATACTGGTATTCAGCCACATCTGCGGTGCGAGCACGGATCTTTATATCGAGTTTTTTCGAGAAATTTATCTGTTCTAAGCGTCAAATTTGACATAAGATGTAGATAAAACGACAGCAGTTGTCGTTTTATCTATATCTTATGTCAAACGACAGCAGTTGTCGTTTTATCTATATCTTATGTCAAACGATAGCAGTTGTCGTTTTATCTACATCTTATGTCAAATTTGACGTTTAGAATAGATACATTTCTCGAATCGACTCAATAAAAAGATCCGAGCTCAGACGGCTGGTGAGACTTGAAGTTGACCCCAACATAGTTGAGAAATAGCTAGATAGATAGATTAACATTTATTTTCAAACGCTCTATTCATCGACTTTCAAAATACAAACAAGAAAGTCCTTTGCAAGTATAAACTAGTATTTTTTCCTTTAACCCTCGCCTTGGCTTGAAATGGTTTTCCTTCAAATAAAACCTGTCAAGTGAAAGGCGCTCACACTTAAAACTTAACCCAACTTGGAAGTTGTAGCCTTCGGCAGTGTTTCAGCCTTTCAAAGGAAAAACTTTTACAGAAAACTGTTCACTTTAAAACGTTTTGCTAGAGGATAGAAAAATATACTTTGTGAACAACCAAGTCGTTTGATGTTATGTTATAATTATGCATGTTTGTGAGGAAGGCGCAGCGTGGCGTGGGTAGGCTTTCCACGAGGTGGACCGATGAACTGGTGAAGGTCGCGGAAATCCGCTGGATGCGAGAAGCACAGGACCGGTCGGTGTGGCGATGCTTGGGGGAGGCCTATGTCCAGCAGTGGACGTCATTCAGCTGAATGATGATGATGATGATGTATGTTTAATAAAAAAGTCGGATTATCATTACTTTAAAACTGCTCTTCATGTAGTAGAGCTCTTTGTACTTGTGCTGTCTCATCCAGGGGAGTACAGTACGACGCAACAAAAAAGTTATATCGATGTACCTAATGTATATTGTACGATGTAATAAACGTGATATCTTTAAATCGTCGATCCCTTAAGACTAGGGTCTTTAACCAGTGCGTCCTACCCGTAATGACTTACGGAGCCGAAACGTAGACACTCACCGTGGGCCTGGTCCACAAATTTAAGGTTGCTCAGCGTGCTATGGAGAGAGCGATGCTCGGGGTTTCTCGGGTGGATAGAATTCACAATGAAGTCATTCGCCAGAGAACTAAAGTCACCGACATTGCGCGTAAAATTAGCACGCTGATGTGGAAGTGGGTCGGCCATGTCTGCAGACGAACAGATGGTAGATGGAGCAGACACGTGTTAGAGTGGAGACCGCGTTTGGGCAAACGTAGTGTGGGACGCCCTGCGGCACGATGGACCGACGATTTGAAAAAGGTGGCTGGCAGCGGATGGATGCAGGCTGCCAAAATCAGGATGGTTGGCGATCTCCGGGGAAGGCCTACGTTCAGCAGTGGACGGCAATAGGCTGATATGATGATGACCTAATTGTACAACCAATGGCAGTTGCTCATTGTAAAGATATTTTTACTGCAGTACTAATAAACATTCGTGGTATTAAAGACACACTCCGTTCGGAATTGATCGGTTTTACGAAGTTTGCTGATAATATGCTACTATCTATTTCTGCTTCCGTCTTTCAAGCAGCATTGCTGTGTTCCACTGAAGGTGCCGGTGAAATTATAGGCACATGAGACTCTTCAGCTTTGTCTATAAGGTTAGCAAAGCATTAGCAATCCTCTTTGTATTGTAGGTACATACAGGCGGCGATATTCACTTCCATCTGATGAGGTCCACTCCTGTAAGCCAACCTATAACATATATAACACGTTTTTAAAAGGAGAAGAAAAATCCGTTTTAGATCCTCTAATTCACATTATGAACTTAATTGTCCACAATTAAACAAGAGCCTTCAAATACCTCAACATAAACAATTGTTCTAATTCACGCTAAAAGTAAACGTCTCTAGATAAACGTTATGTTATTTACTTCAGTACCACAGTCAAGTCTTTCCACTCTTTACACAACCCACGTAACAGGAAAAACAAAACACACACGTCAACAAAACTCAATTACAACAACTAATCAAATAAATGACATCTGCAAACTAAACAGGAGGTCCCAAAATTGCGTCAACATTTGACTCAACAAACAGACCCAACAACACTTCATTACAACACTCCCGAGGACCTCCCAGAGGTCATAATACAGGACATTACACAAATAACCCTACGAATAACTGCAAACATTCAAATAGTTTTTTCATCCGGTCTGGGAGACGAAAACCAGGTACGGCGATAATAATTTGGACCAGAAAATTCAACGTAAACTTTTAGCTCCCTTGAGTGTAGTTGTATGTCTGTATAGCTGTTATTTTAATAACAATAACGTAACACGTGTCTGTGGTGTTACAGAAAAACCGGCCAAGTGCGAGTCGGACTAGCGTAAGAAGGGTTCCGTACCATCACTACATAGTATAAAACAAAGTCGCTTCTCTCTGTCTGTACCTATGCTTAGATCTTTAAAACTAAGCAACGGATTTTGATGCGGTTTTTTTTAATAGATAGAGTGATTCATGAGGAAGGTTTTAAGCTATAAAACGTATACGTGCGAAGCCGGGGCAGGTCGCTAGTTATCTATAAAAACGGCAAAAAAAAAACACGTTTGTTGTGTGGGAGCCCCCTTAAATATTTATTTTATTCTATTTTTTTAGTATTTGTTGTTTTAGCGGCAACAGAAATACATCATCAGTGAAAATTTCAACTGTCTGACTATCACGGTTCATGAGATACAGCCTGCTGACACACGGACGGACGGACAGCGGAGTCTTAGTAATAGGGTCCCGTTTTACCCTTTGGGCATGGAACCCTAAAAAAGATATTTTTTGTCTCTGCTCACAATAAAAAGTTAATTTTGACTGGTGTAATTTTTTGGGGACTGTTTCTGTTGCTCAGAGCTAAGCTAAATATTTTTTCGTGGTAATTTCAATAAAAATATATTTTAGCTCGCTTTGTGGCGAGTTATAAGGGTCAACTGAGGAAAATGGTTATTCCGATCTTCGTAGACTTTACACGATTAATTTTTCACCACTGGGTGAAACTTTGTCGTTTTGTGTTCAATGGTATAGAAATCTGAACTCTTCGTGAATTCGTCATTTGGTTCGTCGGTAACACTTACACACAGCTTGCTTCGCCTGATCTGGTACTCTCACAAATAAAAATAAATACATAACGGCGAATGCGATAAGTTAGCGGCAGAGCCGTCATCAGGGATTTTCTGATAGAGGGTTCATGGTGTAGGTTTTAAACAGAGATTTCACTTCTCACAATCACTTTTATTTTACAGTAGTTACAATTACAATTACAGACTTTACAAAAAAATATAATAAGATAACTTTATAAAAAAACAAAATCGAGTAAGGGTAGATGAAAATACCCTTGCTTCACGAAGATGACAACTGCTCCACCACTTCAGTCTATTCGTGACCACGGCTGGTGAAATTCGGCTGAAATTTCGGGATAAAAAGGTATTTTTTGTGCCTTATAAAGTTTTTTACGCGAGTAGACCCAATCTATATTTTTATAATAGCAGTAGTTACTCACTTTTCAGTCTTGTACAACAATAATATATTTTCATAACAATAGCTTAGAATAAAGGAAGCAGCCATAGAAAGGCGATGCCTATCGAGAAAATACAAACTGTACAATACAACGCCAATTTTCCTTTGTAGCCCCAATAAGATTCCATACAAGATCTTCAAACAAGCGAAAAGACCTTGAAATCTCCTTTGCTAACTGTTTTTCAGATAAGGATACAGTTTCCCCATGTCAAGTAATAAGTGAGCCTTTGAGGTAAAGAAATTTTAACGCCTTGCTCCCCCGGGGAAAAGTTTGTTAAAATATGTGGATAACGTGATGTCGTAGAGTGTCAGGATGTCGGGCTGAGATTGTAGCAGTTTCTGCACATGCCCGGTTTCATACTTTACTCATTAACATAAAAGAAGCAACGTGCAAGTTTTTTAAATTCTATGCTATCAGGAAAAGAAATATTAAAGCGCAGTTCAGACTAGGTATAATATCGCCGGGTTAATTCTAAAACGAACTATCTGCCCAACTCGTGATTTCGAGTTATTGCGTTTTGAAAGTTTGTGCTTTAAAATTTCATATAATTATTATTTTATCTAAGTTTGTGTCCTAAAGTTTCGTCTACAATCATAACTAAGATAGTATATGAAATTTTAGGGCACAATCTTTTAAAACGCCATTGCATATAGCAAAAAATATTGTATAGCGCAGCAATATCGCTCAGCATACATTTTATATGAACACGTTCACACAACGCTAGGCTATAAAGTATTGGCTTGCTGTACGCAATAAACTTGAGGTATTCTCAGAGCTATATCGTACGATTCTCCGGTCCCCCGCCCCGCCTCATTCCTACCCCGTCCATCGCCCGACAGATTGCCGTCAAATAACTTGCTATTCTTATTAGACCGGCTTTGATATAGCGTATAGTGTGAACGCCATGCTATATAGCATGCAATATAGCGTAGTCAGCATTGCGCTTGATCCGAATCTGAGAAAATGCGATCAGAACTAGCAGTAGTACTAATTATAATATGAACCGATCCGAGTAATATAGATTTGTAGCAGTGTTTACTTGGTTTGTAATATTCAGGATTGGGCTCGCACAACCGCACTTAATGTTATTGGAAATTTAATTAAAACTAGTACTGTGTACCTTTAGCTTGTAGCAGAGATTTGATAAAAATTACAGTATTAACCTGTATTAGAGCAAATGGCAGCACGAAATTTACCTGCGTGAGCGACGATGCCGATGCAACAAAACGTTGCCATATTTAAATGCTATAATTATTTCACACAGTTTTAGGTTCTTCCTTATTAATTGCGTATTTATTTATTTTTCTTATAATTGTAATGAATTTGAGGAGCTCGTGGCTAAATAATTACAGCCGCATATACCGATCTTCCGGGTTAAGCCACGCTTGCCGAGGTTGGTCTGTGGATGGGTGACCATTTACCATAGCGAGTTTCCTCCGTGCCTCGGAAAGCACGTAAAGCCGTTGGTCCCGGCTGTCATTTGTTGATCTTTGACAGTCGTTACTGTTGGTCAGAAGCCAGAAAGTCTGACAACCAGGCTTACCAAGAGTATCGTATTACCCAGTTACTGGGTTGTGGAGGTCTGATAGGCAGTCGCTCCATGTAAAATACTGATATTCAGCTGCATCCGGTTCGACTGGAAGCCGACCCCAACATAGTTGGGAAAAGGCTAGGCAGATGAATTATAATGAATTTATCTATATATCTTTATACTTGCTGCACCGGTGGACGTCATCATGTCAACGCCGGCTGTCGCTGTGCACCAGCGCTGTGGCTGTCTCACACGAGTCATAGCATTATGCTGAGCGATGGCCGTTTTGCGCGGATGTAACGCAAATTTTTCCCAATTGTTTCTTTTTGGTTTTGTGTATGGTTTTTTTTGTGCGTCGTTTTTGCGCGAATAAATATTTTTTCTTTCTTCCTTTTCAAATTAGTTTAGAATAAATCTGGATGGAAAATAAACATTTCTACTAATGCTGGGGCCACATTGACGCCTAACTCCATTAATTAACGCATTAATTTGAACATATTTTTTGTATTATTGTCACTTAATGCGTTAGTTAATGACGTTAGGCGTTAGTGTGGCCCCACACACACATACACATTTTTAAACCGTACATTGTGAACATTTAGTAAACCGATATTTCTATAACAACCCATACATTTAATTGTACAACTCTAGCGACGCATTAGGGACATCCGTGGTCGTACCTTCCTATCTTCTAATACCCCGGGGAACGGAAATTAAATCCCCCAGCTTCCCTCGGTAAGGGGTCTGATGGGGGATTAGTGTGTCTGGAGCCTGCGATACTAATTATAATATTTATTGGTCTTTTTTGTCTAACAATAAATGGCGGTGTTGACGTTAGGGATTTTAATAGGATTACATTCTCGGTAAACGTGGTTTGGCTTTGAGTGTTGTTTGGATAGTATTGGGAGAAATTAGGTTCATCGATATCGATTAAATTGAATTTTGACTTTATTGGTAACTAGCTTTTACCCGCGGCTTCGCTTGCGTTAAAAAACTCTTAACACACTACTAAAGTTTCTATAATAATATAATTCAATCATGATCCGAAAGACACGTGGTGCCACCTGTTATTGTTATTGTTGTTTTCCTCGGGAAAAGTACCTTTTTTCGGGATGAAAGGTACCCTATGTCCGTTTATGTACACCTGACAACGTATTTGTAAAATTTCAGGATGATTGGTTCAGTGGTTTAGGCGTGAAAAGGTAACAAACAAACAAAGTTACTTTCGCATTTATAACATTAGTTAGGATAATATTTGTTCATGTAATGGGGAATCATGTATGTATATTAATCGTCTTGGCCTTGGACTGATACATTGTTATAAATTCATTAAAATCAATTTCTTATTTCAAACGAAATTCGAGTTATTGATAGTTAGGATATTTTTTTAGTTGTTTCAAATTCAGGCTAAGTTTGAACATCATGTCCATAATTAATAACAATAAACTTTAAACTTCAAAACTGATTTATTTAAAAAATAGACAAGAATGAGTAAGATAGCCCCCAAAACCGCACTCCTTTCACCGCTTCCTAGTGTTTATGCTGTGAATCAGAAACGGCGCAACAAACTCCCCAGCAACACAGATCTGTCTGTCAAGTGAATAAATTAATTATTTACTAAAGGGAAATACCGTCCAATTTAGATTCTTAGTAGACAAGCGAATGAAAAATGTTCTCATTTACAAACATACTTGTTTTAGTTGTACCACTGTCTATTCTTCAAAATGTAATAAGCCCTAATGCTAGGGCCTCACTTACTCCTAACGCCGTTAATTAACGATTAATTTGCATAAATATCTTGTTACTTAATGCGTTAATAAATGGCGTTAGGCGTTAGTGTTGCCACGGCATTTTAGTAACTTACCAAACGCTTTTTCCTTTATTCCTATCACAGTATTAAACCTGGTACCGAATACCTGATACCAAATACCTAGTATTTTACGATTAAATTTAACGACAGAACTCCTGACACATCGCATTTGTAATATATCTCTTCATATTTAACCGTTACGACCATTTTCATATAAAATTTCATGAATATTATGAAGAAAATGACAAAGACTTTGTAGGTAGGCGTAATAAAATTTATGTCCTAAAGAATAGATTAGGTTCTACATTTATTATTAGAAGTATGTAGTGTCACGTTTGAAGGCGGGGTTTAAATTATAGGTTTGCGTCACTAAAGGCCTAAATTCGATATATTGGGGTTCAAAGGGCGTAAGAGACATTTGCGTTACGGTCCCTTACGTCCTTTGTACATCCTTACATATCAAGCTATACATTTCCACTATAAGCTGACCTCTTTCTGTACGGAAAGCCTATACAGTGCGAGATCAGTTCATACTAGCCGTGTGTACATGTATGAAATTTTAATTTGTTAGAATTTGGACTTACTTCTTGCTTATGTGCCTATTTAAAGGAGTTTCGTGTCAGTTGATATTATGGATAAATGAGATAATTATAAGCATAGTATAATTAGCCCATTACTGTCCCACTGCTGGGCATTTGTCTCTTCTCAGAGTAAGAAGGGTTAAGGCCTGCGGGTTGGTGGTCTACACACACCATCGAGAACTTGGAGATAATTATGAATTTCAGTAATTATCTAACGGATACAGCACACATACAGAGGAGTTCGTGGCTAAATAATTACAGCCGCATAGACCGATCTTCCGGGTTAAGCCACGCTTGCCGAGGTTGGTCTGTAGATGGGTGACCATTTACCATAGCGAGTTTCCTCCGTGCCTCGGAAAGCACGTAAAGCCGTTGGTCCCGGCTGTCATTTGTAGATCTTTGACAGTCGTTACTGTTGGTCAGAAGCCAGAAAGTCTGACAACCAGTCTTACCAAGAGTATCGTATTACCCAGTTACTGGGTTGAGGAGGTCTGATAGGCAGTCGCTCCATGTAAAATACTGATATTCAGCTGCATCCGGTTCGACTGGAAGCCAACCCCAACATAGTTGGGAAAAGGCTAGGCAGATGATGATCTAACGGATACAGAGAATTATAAAAATAATGGGTTCAATCAATCAAATCAAATAAAAAAAAAACACTTAACCCAGTATAGCGCTTATGAAAAGTCGAATTTAGGTGCACGGTTCCAATTAGTCGTTTCCTATGGAAACGAGCCGGCAATAAACTCCATGGTTACTCTTTAAAAAAAAGGATATCTTTAACAACTTCAGTAAATACAGTACTATGATTTAGGATAGTTAAGAGAGAACAATGTAGTCTTGACCACAGACCTGTGAGTAATGTAATACCAAGTCTTGAGTACAAAAACTAACCAAAAAGAAAAAATATAACACACTATGAATAATAGTAATTTACACAATTATATGTATAGGCAAGTCCACGAAGTTCTCACATTTACAAAAGATAAAATGAAGCTAAACTATATAAAACAATTGACATAATTATGTTCAATATGCACTCTACCTGGAACAGTACGTACTTCTTCTTTTCTCTATCAGTATGAGCTAGCTCATGCCGTGGTGAAAAGATTAACCAGTCAGCAAGGTTGGTAGCGAGGCTGACTGCCCAGGGTGCGCCGGACATACTTCAGTACATATCGTCACTCGTGGAAGCTCTTTTAAGGCTACTGACTTACTTGGGTTACTTTCTTTAAGTAGTTGTAGTATAACCAGTCAATTTATTAAATTTATTTTACGATAATCTCTACCATAAATTCAGATCAATAAAAATCGAAGCCAAACTCGAGCAAAATTTCTATGAAGCCATAAAACACACTTGACTTTAAACCCACTCTCATTTCCTCTAATGCTCGCCTAAATCGCTGGAAATCCGCTCTTATGGCCACACACGACTAGAGGTGGGATAAATAAAATATCCCCGACTTCGTCTTTTATTCATTGCCTTGAACTTAGAGTTCTTTATTGGAACATTTCTACCTCTATATACCATGGATATGCCACAAATGGTTCAAAGAATCTTTGTTATCTGTGGGTGGAATAAAAACAGTTTTTATGGAATATTTTTGGGACGTACGGTAAAAAAGAAAAAAGGAACTCGAACTATATTTCGTTTGACGGCAGTTCACTGCTAGATATAAAAGGCAGGTCAAAATCTTTTTTTTTATTTTTATTGCACATAATACAGGCGCTTATGAAATGTCGAATTTAGGTGCACGGTTCCTAATAATCGTTTCCTATGAAGAAGAGCCGGCAAGAAACTCCATGGTTACTCTTGTAAAAAGGATATCTTTAACAATTTTAGTAATTACAGTTATTATGATTTAGCATAGTTATGAGAGAGCAATGTAGACTTCAGTGCAGGAATTCACACAAAAAATAATTACGAAGAATAATATACACTTATATAGCCTATGCCTGTACCAAGGCAACTTGGGCAAGCCACCAGCCCTACTGCTGTAAACCAGCCTGGGAATTTATGCTGCCAATAGCGAAGCATGCAGCATGAGCAATAAAGCAATAAACCTTGTCGATAGCAACTATAGAGTCAGCTAAAAAAATATTACCTAGATAGATGTTAGATATGACTTAAGTAGTATTAATAGTTCGACTATAGTACGTAGATTGGATCCGAGGTTTTGTGGGAAAAAGTCATATTCGTATGAACAAATTAATGTTTTTATAAAAAAACAACATCTACATTTTTTATAGATTTTCCAAGCCACACAGCCACAAGCAACCGTTTAAACCATGTCCAATATTCAATCTACCGTTAAATACATTGTTCGTCGTACACCAACACGATAACAAAGCTTTGAGCACTAAAAAATGTCGAAGCATAAAATAGAAAATCTCGGGAATTTTTCAATTTATTGCTGGCAACATTGTATATAGACTGACGTCACTTTATTAGCGGCGACACGTCTCGCTCTCACATTGAATTATGCAAAACGTAGCGCTCAAACGTTTTAATTTGAAAAAAGAAAATTACGCGGGTGGGTTGCCAGTACATATTAAATTTTAAGTGCGGGTAAAAACTGTTAGTATAAGCAAAATTTTATTTTAAATGATGCTAAATTAACTATCGTCACGCGAGTATGGAATACGTTAAATATTTTGTAGGTACGTGTACAAATTGGAAACAGTTGTTTTAAAGTTGTGTTAGCATTGTATTCCTTTTCTAGAATAAACGTACAGAACTTGTTATAAAATTGCAGCAAGAACATTACACAAAGAATGACAACAGTTGAGAAATAGTTTAGTAGTAGTCTGCTGTTCAGTACTGTAGGCGTGAAGCTCAAACATACAAAAAGACAGAAATTCTAAAAACTTCTGTTTTGGCATAAGAAAGTGATAGGTATATTTTAAACCTGGGTTTACCGTAGTCTTGGTTTAAACCATATTTTGTAATAAGGCGGTCAATGTTTATCTATTGTTTTAAGAGATACAAACTCATCTAAATGCAAATTATCTTCCAAAAGACGTAAAGCAAAGACTTATCACTCTTAAGAATATTATTCTACACAAGAATCACAATAACTAGACCCTCTTAAAGAGGCTTAAGAGCCTCTAAACTCACGCGCATGTAAAATATTCCGCTTTACGAGGCAATGTAAGCGATGTTTTCATTAAGCGCTTTACGCGAGATTTTAAGCACCTCACGTGAATAATTAATGGGAGTTCGTTATAAAGTAACACGTGTTAAAGTGTTGTTGAACGATCGATAGAGGTTTAAGTCACGTTAGAATTTTAAAGAAACAAAGAAACGAGTAATCCTAACTTCCTAACTAATATTATAAATGCGAAAGTAAGTGTGTTTGTTTGTTACCTTTTCCCGCCTAAACCACTGAACCGATCATCCTGAAATTTTGCATATACGTTGTCAGGTGTACAGAAACGGACATAGAGAACCTTTCATCCCGTAAAAAAGTATTGTTCCCGAGGAAAACTACAATAACGTTCATAGATGACGCCACGTGTCTTTCGAATCACGATTGAATTATATTATTATAGAAACTTAAGTAGTGTGTTAAGAGCTTTTTGAGCTTAATTAACGCGAGCGAAGCCGCGGGCAAAAGCTAATTTCAGATATTTTATAAGTCTTTCTCAAGCTATTTTAGCTACTACATTCGTGATTCTTGGTTACTATAAGGTGTTAAAAATTCAACTCTAAGAATTTTGTGAGGTTACTCGGTATTGAAAATTGAACAACTTTCGTTCTACAACTTTTCGAAATTCGCCAATATTTTTTTATGCCTGTCCATGGAAATCAATTAAAATATTTTTTTTGATTTGTATGGAAAGTCATAAAACATACGCGAATTTCGAAAAGAAGTAGAACAAAAGTTGTTCAATTTCCGATACCGAGTAACCTCACAAAATTCTTAGAGTTGATTTTCTAGAACTTTGTATAATTGATTTTGTTATGATCTATCTATCTGTCTAGCTTTTTCCCAACTATGTTGTGGTCAGCTCCCAGTCTAACCAGATGCGGCTGAATACCAGTATTTTACACGGAATGACTGCCACCAGACCTCCGCAATCCAGTTAGGTACTGGACCTTAGACCGGTTGTCATACTTTCGGGTTTCTGACTACCAGTAACGACTGTCGTAGGTCATAGGTATAACACCCGTATTCGTATCATCATCATTCAGCCGAAAGACGTCCACTGCTGGACATAGGCCTCCCCCAAAAAGGGGGGGTTTGCCGTAATCGCCACGCTTGGCAGGCGGGTTGGCGATCGCAGTATGGTTGTTAAAGTACTCAGAGAACGCTGTTGCCCATCCTCTAGAGAATTCCTCCTCCGTATTCGTATAATATTATCTATCTTCATAAATATTTAAAAAGAGACGTGTTCATCATCTTCTTTCGTATCGGCATCAGCTATTTCAGAGCTTATGACGTGGTGGAAAGATTAGTCAGTCAAAAAGCCCAGGGTGCGCCAGACGCACTGAAGTATCATCATTTGTAGAGACTAGTTTAATGCAGCAGGCAGCTTGCACTGCACCACTATAAATTACCAGTATTAAACCAAGTTTCCTATATAGTGAACTTGGTTTCCAAAACTTCGGAGACGGCCACATTTCATCTATAAATCAGTGCTCGACTAGTTTTTCCAGACTTCTAAACAAAGTTTGCTCTAGCCTAAACAAGAAACTAAGTTGACCTTAAAAACGATAGTCAAGTAACCATTGGCAAGAAGAAATACATAACTTATTCCAAACAGCTTCGCACAACAACAACCATCAATTAAACATTTCTTATCCACAAGCAAAAAGGGCAGTTCTATTGCCCCACAAACTATCCCCCCCTCAACTACTAATCAACAGAACATTAAGAACAAGCGAAACAGCCGGGAAATTATTCGGAACTGTTCCGGCGCCATATTGCGGCTGAAACTCGATGAGAAAGTTGGTGTATTCAAATCAGATGCTAATAGTGCGGTGGCGGTGGAATTCAGAAAACAATAATAATGATATTTAGAGTAATAAGAAGTAGTACTTTTGTAGCTCTTACTCATTTTACATTTTATTTTTTCGAAGATTTATTAACATGAATCATTTTTGATTTGTAAGGTTAAGGGAGGGGCGCTTTTGGGGGCTGTCTTATAATTGTGAAACATTGACATTCAAAAAGAATTAAGTAATTCGTATGCGTCAGAATGACTGAACCAAGAGAGATTTTGGAAGTTTGAGCTACTATTTGGTACCAGACATCAAATAATTGGTACCTCGCTAAAGAGGGAAAACTGTCACGAAGAAAGTGGCCAGCCATTCTGACTTCAGAATGGCTGGACCACGTCGGTTTCACTTAGTTGCAGGCGTTATAACTAGTTAATCTTTTCGTTAGAATTTAGTACCTCATTGGTACCTCAACATAATTATGTTTTTCTTAGACTTTTCCGATTAGCCAAAAAAAAGTTATACCTAGAAAAAGTTTTGCATGTCATCTGGACCATATCGGTATCTACCTCATTGTTACCTCAATTCTAGTCTATTTAACCGACTTTAAAAAGGAGGAGGTTCTCAATTCGTCTGAATGTTTTTTTTTTGTATGTTTGTTACACGATATCTCCGCCAATTATGAATAGATTTTGATGATTATTTTATTGTTTGGTAGGCCATACTTCAGAGGTGGTTCCATATAAATTTTATTGAAATTGATTCCGCAGTTTTTGAAAAAATCAACAAAAACAAAGAAAAATACACAAATCGTATATAGACGACGTTCTAGTTGTAGAGCTGGTCCGAGAATTTGTACACTATTGTAATTGTAATTTGTGGCACTAAAAAGTATAAAATAAAAAAAAACTTTAAAAAAGTAAAAACCGACTTCAAAAAAAACTAAACGGAGTGAAATAATTATCATTTAATAAAACTACCAGTTTCAGAAGTCGGTGTTCTACGCTGAAACAAATTGAATGCACCGACTTCTGAAACTGGTAGTTTTATTAAATGATAATTATTTTACTCCGTTTAGTTTTTTGAAGTCGGTTTTTACTTTTTTAAAGTTTTTTTTTTTATTTTTTGAATAAATGAGTTTTGAAGTTAAGCTGCACTTGTCGCGAACAGTCTGTGGATGAGTGACCATTCATTACACGACGAGACCCCTCTTTGCCTCAAAGAGCAAGTGAAACCGTCGGTCCCGAGTGTCATACAAATACCTGTGATAGTCCTCATGGGTAGTTAGAAGCCCGAAAGTCTGGCAACCGGTTTATCCTTAGGATATCAGCATTGTCCAGTCCAGTCGTGCCGTGTAAAATACTGGTAGCAGCCTTATCTGGGGGTCTAGTCCCTAAGCACGAAGTCCATGGTTTCGGCCTTAGTTACGAGCGTTTCCTACTCCCTATCATCAACGGCCATATGATTAAATCGGAGCCCAAACTAAGAATGAATGACATCATGATTTGACAGTTGTCCCTACTACCGATGTGTTTTAGCCCGTCGCGCCCGAAAAGTTGAACTTGACACTTGTTTTGTCCACTTCTACGTTTCGGGCTACTTTCGGACGGGCGACTAATTTCGTTGACGGACTTAGGGAGTAGGCCCCCTGGTTACATTGTATGCTGATCCCAACATAGTTGGAAAAAGGCTATGTAGAACAAATACAGTTTAATGAAAATCTATCGTTGAAAGGGTGCTGAAAGACTCCTTAAGTAATATATTTCTGGTCACCGGCGATTGATTTAATTCGGGATTTGTTGAAGAAAATGGCCTAAATCTTCATTATTTTTAAAAGGGTTTTGCAGTTAGGGCTTTCAGCAAGAACATTGATTTTGTTACGAGACTTTTATTTTCCACAATTGCCGTCTTTGCATGAGCTTAGGATAGCTCATGCTGTGGTGAAAAGATTAGCCAGTCAGCAAGGTTGGTAGCAGGGCTGACTGCCCAACTCGTGGCCCGACCCATAGAGTAGAATGTATACTTAAGGTCGAAGTAAATAAAAGTTTTGACGAGCCGCGCGCGCCATTTCCCTACAGAACGTTTCATTTAACGCCTAAATAATACTAATTTCACTAAATTTTTTTAAGAAAGAAAATTACCTTGTTTTTCAAAATTAAAAATTAGATTACACATTATATTCACAAGAATAATAATTACTCATTTGTAAGCAATATTGACTTAACAATAGTAAAATACTCATATATTTTGTGATTTTTAACCGACTTCAAAAAGGAGGAGGTTCTCAATTCGGTTGTATTTTTTTTTTTATTTTTTTTTTTTTTATTTTTTATGTGTGTTACCTCATATCTCCGTCATTTATGAACCGATTTGAAAAATTCTTTTTTTGTTCGAAAGGGTATACTTTCCGATTGGTCCCATTTAAATTTTGTTATGATCAGACCATGAACTTCAGAGATATGGAACGGAACTCCTCATCGGATAAAAGCAAAATTCTCAAATTACTAATATTGCTTTGTTTATATTTGCTGTTGGGAACTGACTTCTTGAAAAGAGGAGGGGGTGCGGGTCCTCCCCTCCCCCCCTTTGGAATGTTTTCATTATATCGTATAAGGTATCATTGGAAAGGACTTTTTATGCCCGACTACGTCAAAGCCAAAAAGAAGGGTTATGAAGGAGGGGGTTAAAATTATGACACTAAAACGTATTTAATAAAAAATAAACTTTAAAAAAAAGTAAAAACCGACTTCAAAGAAATACTAAAAGGAGTAAAATAATTACCATAATATAAAATTAACAGTTTCAGAAGTCGGTGCAACTCTACACTGAAGCAAATAGAAGCCACCGACTTCTGAAACTGTTAATTTTATATTATGGTAATTATTTTACTCCTTTTAGTATTTCTTTGAAGTCGGTTTTTACTTTTTTTTAAAGTTTATTTTTGTTTAAATGTGACGCTGCGTACTCTGAAACGTGTTACTATTTATTAAGTCTTAAGGTTACCAGGAAATAAAATAGTGATACCATTTTAAAAACTTAAGTAATTGAGATTCACGCCCTCTATCGACAATGGGCGACAAAATACCCTCAAAGTGTCATCCTTTCGAAATGTTCTAAGTGAAAACACCATGGCCCGACCAGTAACAGGCCCGAGAAGGCGGCGCGCATGTGTTCCGTGCGCGCCTCTCAGGAGGACATGGGGCAAGGCCCCACAGAAGCAGAGGTCTGCCAGGGGCTGGCGGACCGAGGCCTGCCGGGGTTGTGGTCCATGCAGTTGCGAATCTCGCGACCCCAGCCAAGGGTCAGGAGAAGGAACACCGTGGGTTTTTAGCCGGTAAGAGGCATACCCCTTCGCCTTCCCTGGGCGAAGGGCACCCAGGAAGATTTTCCCGCGAAAAAAAAAAGGGCTGACTGCCCAGGGTACTTGGTCACTGCTGGAGGCTCTTTTAATGCACCCTATTATTTGATAGCCGTTTAATCTACACCCTATAGTTTCCTTAGAAAACTCGTTTTATTTATTTGAGTGATAAATTTATACAAAGATGCGGCATCCATTTTACCTGCAAAAAAATCTTAGTCTGCTCGTATTGCACTCAAGGGAAGAGCTAAAGCGTTGTTCCGCAATATTCCATTCCTTTAATTCGATTCACGTTTGCACTATAAAATATACCAGACAGCTGTTGCAATCCAATTTTCTTCAAACCTGCAACTCGGAGCTCCCAGCACAATATAAACATTTTAATTTCCCACACATACTAAAAACTTTGCTTGACGTACAAAAATGTTTTCTAAACACAAAAGCGGACAAACTGACTTAACCATATACACTAGAGAATTCTAGCAAAAAATAGAACGAAACCCGAGATCCGACACTAAGGGCGATGACCCTCCCTCTTTGTTTAGGTATAACACGGTCAGAGGTCGAGACTCCCTCCTATTTATACCCTCCTTTCCAACGACCTCTTTTCGTATCAACCACAATTTTATTCTATTGACACTGGCCACTAATGAATATATTGCTATTTGGCGCGTTTTATGGAGTTGGCCAATCGGAATGCTGGTTATAATTAGGATTTGAAATTCGAATCTGCGGCTGATGTATTTGAATTTAGAACAGGAGGCAGGTAATTGAGTCACTGTTATAATGGCCGGTTGCTATGACCAGAAACGAATCGTTTTGCTTACCAATTGTAGTATTTTTATTGCCAAACTTGGCATATATTTAGACTCTTTAGCTTATTTAAACTCTGATAGCTATTTACGTAAGGGAGCATCTACTATGCAAATCTATGGGGTTATTGCTTCATTGGTAAAGATACAAGAATCTTAACTTTAATCAATACCGCTCGGTAAATCCTACGAATCGACCATAACTGTTCTAGATTTCCAGAAAACTCAATGATTGTTGTGATTGCGAAATTGTTCCAACAATATTCTCAGAAGCGTTCGTTGGAAAGAACCTTGTACAAATACATTCAAGGACTGATTGATTTTGTAGTGACATTTACCACACTATATGCGAACTACGCAAGACCGTGGCTGTGTAGATGACTACAGCGATAATAATATTAATGACGTCACAAAATCCTGCATCGCAATATCAAAATGTAACACGCAGATAATAATACAACCGCTAACATCAACCGTTGGGACCGGTCACGATCACGCTCCCGGCGTAGAGCCGGCCGTCTCTTCAAACTCCGCAGTCACACCGATAATTCAGCCCTCATCCAGCTGTCTCCCACCTAACCCCTCGCCAGCAATGCCCTAAGCCGAGGTCCGAGTCCCACTAGGGGTCGCCCTTAGTGCTGTTGTTGCAGGTAGTCATGATGTTAGTGTAGTACAAGTAGTTAGCTTAGGTTAAGTATTTTACTTTCCCACCATTGGCTGATCCATCAGGTCTCGCCAATGACTCGCGGTTACGTAGAAAGCGTCCGCAAAGACCATCTAAAGCAGAGCAATATAAAAATAAATTGTAAATACAACTTGAATGCACCCGGACAGGTGGGCAAAGACCTTTACTTACTGGACGCCTGAAGGAGGACATCGCCGTCGAGGTCGACCTCGGCGTAGGTGGCGTGACGATCTAGACGTGTTTGCGGGGCTAGCATGGTCAGAAACGGCACAAAATGGAGATGTTTGGAAGACAAAAGGGGAGGCCTTTGCTCAGCAGTGGGAAAGTCAATAGGCTAGTAAAAAAACATACAATCGGCCAATATCAACTGTTGGGCAGTAGCCATCAGGCATGTCATATGCCTGATGGCTACTGCCCAACAGTTGCCCGGCTGGTTGGACGACCTTCAGTTTTCGTAGGAGGAACACCATACCTCGTTCACACACTTATTGCGATTGTTTGTGATTTTGACAGCTACGGTAGCTTGTCGTAATAAATCTGCTAGGCAAAAGCCTTTTCTGTTTTCTTTGGAAACATTCGTATCTTATTTAGGCATTTTCTCATGTCCTTCTCGAAATAGCTTCTAGATCGTCGCAGCTCTTATTTCACAGTATTTTATTACACTTTAGGGAATTCCTTCTTCCGTCTTTTCCTCCTTCACCACTGAATTTTTAACATATCCTTACCACTTCTTTACAGTATTTTGTTAAGAAACGTCGTTAATATTCTACGCAAGCGTGTCTTGACCACTAATTATCAATAAATCAAATTCAGTTTTAAACGACTCTATTATCGATGAATTTTTTCACATATTCACTTAAATATTCATTAATTGTTTGATGAAAGCATACAAAAACCTTACATGCCTATGTACATACATAATGGACCGGATCCGAATACCAGATATGTGCACGCGACTTGATTTAGTGTTTTGTATTTAGTTCGCTTATGTAAACCAATTTTCTTGGAAACACCATGTTTTTAGCTATTAGCGGTGTTTGGTTGCGTTTAGCAGTAATTAGGAAATTAGGTTAGGTAACTAGATTTTTTAGTTTCACTAAATCTTTTTACAATACGTAACATCACGCCTGCGTCTGTAGACAAATGGGAATCAACGATCGCCAAAGAACAGATACGCCATTTAAATGTATGGAAATGACATAACCAGATCGCTTGACCTGTCGAAAGCTTATGTCAATCCAGGGCCTAATTCTCCTAACATAAATCTTGATAAATCACAACCGGACCAAGGCCGAACCGTTCATTCAGACAGTTCTCAATTTCAAAAGCTATCAAATTGTTTGACACAAAAAACGAAATCAATCATTTTGAAAGTTTTCGAAAACAAAAACTGACTGACGGTTGTGGTTCGATTGCGTTTGGCAAAAATTTATTTTAGGAGAATTGGGCCCCTGTACATCTCATTGTCGTTTCTATTCTCTAGCGATCATCGATCGCAATCTACAGACGCTGTTTCGCCGTCATGTTTAAGTTTCATGTAATAGGTGGCGAACTTATTGCCATCAACCGGGCTCAAATACAGACTCCGGGCTGCTACTAAGAACTTCCACACGGAAAAACCCAATATCACTGCACGACCTGAGGATCGAACTCAGGACGAACAAGGCAGTCAATAATATGTGTGTGTACATAATTTTAAAAACGATTGCGTGTCGATATCTTGCATAGAGGGTTCGTGACCAAGAATTATCGCAGCTAAGTGCGTATACTTAAGCTACACCTAGTTCTACCCAACTGCTACTGGTTGCACCTAGTTGTACTCGGTTAAACCTAGGTGTAACCGCCATTCGGCCTTTACCCGTAACATATATACAGCATGTAAGGGTAAACACCGTTATCACTCAAACCATGGACAGTTGACGTGAACACAAAAACATAGGACCGAGTAAAAAAAAATATAGTATACACGCGCGAGAAATGAGCGGCGCGGCGGCGCTACAACGCGGCGTACACGCACTCGCTAGCGAGACAGCTGACTGACTGGGGTAGCGAACTATGTGGGGCCGTGTGTCGGGCCACGCGGCGAGTTCCCCGCGACCCCTCCCGCAGCTTGTCGCCCCCGCGCGTAGGGTGAAATGCTTTCGTGGAAAAATGAAAATTTTATTTTATAAAAAAAAAGTTTGTTATTTTTCATTGATTTTGCGTTCTATAAATGAAACCAAACCACTGGTTTCAAGGATAACGGTGTTTACCCTTACAGCCTGTATAATATAGATATAGATAACGCAGTACTTAGTATTCTGTATTAAAAGTCTTTTTTACCCTAGTCCAAGAACCGTGTTTTTTAATCTGGTAATTGGGAAGTTTTTGGTCGCTTAGCATTCGACACGCGACCCTGCTGCGGTCGATGTAAAACGCTAAAAAACAACCGTTTTCGTGTACAAGTATGCAAATGTAGTACTGCTAGGAAGTTAGTGTTTATAAAACGTTTATGTTTTACTATTTTGTTTTGTTCATAAAAATTCGTAGGTACTGTAGAACGGGGTTATTTTGATCAATTTTTTGAGCTTCATGTGTTTGTAGTATCTTATTTATTTTTGTTTTTAGCTGCTACATCAAAATTATTTCATATAGACTCAATTAACTGAGATACATGTACCTATAAAATCACATAGACTAGATTTTGATGAAAAAAAAGGAGAAATTTCCTTATCAAAGTCGGACCACAGGCTTTTACTTTGATAATCCCTGTTTTATCATTCAGTGTCAAAGTAGCCCCAATTAGGACTCGAATTTTGTACATAATCAGGGGTGTGATTTAGTATTTTTATCTTCGCCATATAACTTCGCATTCACCTCTACATCGTATGGTAAAATAGGAAAACTGTCAATGTTGCCTATACAGTTAAAATGCATAAGTTCCACTTTTACAGAGATATAATTAAGACCAAATGCAATATTTTTTGTAACTATCAATGTCGCCCCTTGATACCAATCGCTGGTACATGAAGACTGGTCCTTGGTCCTTCAATATTTCTTTGTTAGTGCAACATTCCTTTATTTGAAAGGCAGAATTGTGTTGTTGGGGAGTTTGTTGCGCCATTTTCTTCTTACAGTTCTGTCTGCCAAGTAAAGGAATATTGCACCAATAAAGAAATGAAACGGAAGCGATGAAGATCGGGCATTTTAGGTGGCTAGCAAAAACAACTAATTCATTGTAGTCTATTTTGAATAAATGAGAATGAAGTTGAAGCTTGATTAATATGCAATAAAAACTATCAAAAAATAAAAACTCCCCATGTAGTTTATACAGCACTTCGTCAATTTTACTAGGAGCGACTATACCCCTTCTTCCCTACTGCTCAACTATGCGGTGTTTTATACACCAATATCAATTTCAAATAGTTTTCTTGTCACAAATGCGATGTCATTTAGCTAGTACGTAAAGTAAAGAGCATACCAGGTGTAAGGGACGGTGTACCGAAAACTGAAACAGTGAATTCAGCCTATTATCATATATTATTCTGAATTGAAAATAAGTGAAAATTTTGCTCGGAATTTTCTGACTTTTGCGATTTTTCTTTTCACAAATTTTACATTTCTCTACTGTAAAATAAGCAATCCTATTATTTATAAATCGGAAAATTCGAAAGATTTCGTTGATATTTTCCACGGATTTTCAATTCAAAAATAATTAACTAAATTCACTGGGTCAATTTTTGGTAACCTGATCTTTACTTAGTTTATTTACCTGCCAAAACACTTATTGAAATACAATAAAACATAGACAAATTAGCAATTTCCAGGAAATTCGGAAAATTCCGAGAGAAAAAACCACTTATTTTCGATTCAGAATAATGGGCTGAATTCACTGTTTCACTTTTCGGTACACCGTCCCTTAAACCCAGTATTAAATTATGGTTAATGCATATTTTCTCGTTACATAACAAGAAACATTCACCTGAAACCGCCGCTGCGGTTTAAGGTACCTCATTATGACGAGTTTTTGGTTTCTTTGTGGAGTTAAAAACGGTTACCCACAGTATGCACGGCTACATATCAAACTCCAGTACCAGTATGAGCTGATCTCGCATTGTATAAGCTTTCTGTACAATGAGAGATCAGCTTATACTGGAAATTAATCCGTGTGTACAATTTTCTTTTGATATTTTAAAACGAACGTTGTCCATTGTAACTGTATCTAACTAGAAAAATACGAAAATGTACGTACACATTGTAATACGTAGATTCGTTTTTTTTTATTTTTGAAGTACCTATATATAAATAATAGATAAACGTAGACGTTGTATAAAACGATATCTGAATTTATTTTATTGAACCAATTCAACAAAAATAATAATATCTTGGTGAAAATTAAGCAAATATATTAATTTGATTTAGGGCCGATTTTTCAATAGCCAAATAACTTTTAACTGAGGAATAAATTTGACGTTTTGACATGATTTTAATCCTCTAATTATTAATAAAATCTCGATCACGTTCCCAATTACTTAACATAGACAATTTATTATCGTCAGCAGTGTTGTCCAACAAATAGGTCATAGTTCAAGCTAGCTAAATCCGCATTATCTGTATAGCCTAGCTTTAGCCGCACTAATTAATATGGGACAGCGGGTTTTAATTACGTATAGCGTTGCAAATTCTGTAAAATATTACACGTCATGCTTAGCTTGTTATAAAATTAACAACGATATAGCTTTTTGTTGCATTTTATTTTGCATTTTTTACAGCTTGTTATCCTAAAATGTTTTTAAAATGTAAAATAATTTATGTAAAATGTGTATTTTTAATGTACTTCTTGAGCTAACAAACACTTTGAAGTCGCGCAAAGGGCTTCTTTCCTACAATTCGCTTTGCTTCCATCTTTACATCGTTTACGCAATCCTTAACGTAATCTTTTACGGAATAGCGCTGTGAATTCCGTAAGCTTAAGCACTAGGTACGTTTGATCTGAATCCGAGAAAATACGGTCCAAACAAGCTGTAGTACGATTTGTATGAACGAATGAAATGTAAAAGAATTCGTGTAATTTCTTGAAACGACATGATCTATTACTAGTATACTGCGATGGCGTCTTTGACGCTTGCCCACTCAAGAAGATCCGTAAATATTGTTAAATACGTGTAATGGAACAATTGCAGTACTTTATTGTCAATAGTGACGTACTCTATTTCATTTTTTTTCTACACCTATGTATTTTCCGCAACATAATAATTGTAAGTTTTTATTTGTATTTTAATGTTTAAAAAATGTATCAAATATGTAAATGAATATGAATAAAGGAAATGCATTTTGAAAGTTATTCAAAATTTTTGACGTCGACCTTATGTTATGCGCCAAAGAATAACAGTTCGAGCTTTTAAAAGTAAAATATAATAATTACCGTATATTATTCACATAAGGGATCACTAGCCAGCACATACTACCGATAAATCCGTCCCTCACACTCGCACTTGAATATAACGCTGCCCTAGTTCAACAGTAAGATATCTTAAAAAAAAACAAAATTGAGTTAAGTTTTGTTTCATGTGAAAAATTTGCTCTTCTGTCCGGTTCAAAAATCGGATATTTGTAAAACGCAACCAAAGTGCCTAAATTTCAATGTCTCACTGAGACATTTAAGCATGAATTAATGACACTAAAATCATAAAAGTATGAATAACTCAAAACGTACTTTGTTCAACATATCTTACTGTTGAACTAGGGCAGCGATAAAATATAATTTTATCGATACTAATTTGAACTGCGTCACAACACTATGATAAGATGGCAAAAAAGCCATCGTACCGTACCGCTAATTTAGTGTACGCAAAACTAGTTCTTATTACAACAGTATACACCAATTCTCGTAAAAAGTCCTTCAGCAACTTTTAGTTGTTCTTGTCAACGTTTTGGGTTAATGTTTAGTTCACAAACGTGACCTTTAGTTCTAAACTTTACAGCTGCAGTTTCTAGAAGTACTAATGCAGATGCTGCTAGATTTGTAGCTCTAGTTTCAAGTTTCAAGCCCGGAGCCATGTTATTACTTATGATGCTAATTTGAGAGAGGAAAGTTTTGATTCTGATACATAATACAGAGCGTCAACGAATTCGTGTAAGGGCTCATTCACACGGGTTCCGTCATTGACGATTCGTCATAAAACACGATACGTCATGACTGATGGACGCTCACATTGCATACGGAATCGTATTTTACCACGATTCGGCAAAATATCCGAATTGATGTTCACATTCCTTTCGTGATTCTTAGTCTTGGATGAACTATCGAACACGATGGATCCTTCACAAAAAAATCACGATTCATGTTGACGACTTCTGTGGTCTAGTGGTTCGAGTGTCGGACTGCTGATCATGAGGTCGTGGGTTCGATTCCCACAGGACACAAATATTTATGCGATGAACATAAGTGTTTGTGTTGGTCTGGGCGTTTCTTTTGTATTATAAGTATGTATTTACAAAAAAATAATATAAGTATTATATCCATTGTCTAGTACCCATAGTACAAGCTCTGCTTAGTAGACGAATCGTCAAAAAAGATGATTCGTGTCGAAGAAAAACGAATCGTCTTCGTGTGAATGAGCACTAATTCTTTAAAACCACATCATGATCTATTCCTAGTATAGATTAAATGTGCAAGGGGCCTAGGTTGGCAAAAAATTAAAAAAACTTATTTGTCTTGCGATTGTGGTAATCGGATCTTAACACCAAGAAAGAGTTAAATAAAGAAAAGAAAAAAGTATTATTTTTCTTTTCCATGCCACACTTGGCGGCACGACTAGCGCAATATCGCTCCGCGCAGTCAGTTAACTGGAGCCGCGAAAATAACTCACAGTAATTTTCTCTCACATGCCCTTTCGGGGAAGTACCCCTTTTCTAACTAACTCTGAATAATTTTAATTACTTAGTTCACTATAAATGGTACGCCAAAATTGCATGCATGGTACGCAGTAACACAACGTTTTCTTTCTTTTCGTTTTTCTTTTAAAAAAACGTTGCCCCACACTAGGATTTCTCCTGCATCGTGGTTGCGTTTACAGACACAAATCTCACATACACCAACGCTCAGACCCGAAACAACTATCTGTGGGCCATACAAGACCCGTAGCGCAGAAATCAATCGCTCAGGCACTGCACCAAACATGTTGTCTCACCATAAATGGTACGCCAAAATTGCAGGCATTGTGCGCACCACTACTAAACGCAATTATAACACGGTGCCCAATAGAAAGAAAGAAGGAAAGAAAAAATATTTATTATGGACTCACACAGGCAGTTACAGAACAAAAACAATACACAAAAAGAAAAAGGATAAAAAATTAAAACTACCTGCACGAGGCCAAAAAAGGCCCCTATCTCAGCATAATGCTGCGACATTTAAAAAACAAAATGTCCAAACATGTCGTACCACGACATACATGGAGAAGGAGAGCGGAGGTTCTACTCATAGTTTGTAACAGCACTCTCTCAATATCCGGATGCAACAAGTTCTAACATGTTCACAGTAACATGTTCACTCGCTGCTTACAATTAACCTATTTCCTACATACAACCTTCGACATTCCAGTAGTTCGTAGTTTCAGTAGAGAACTAATACTGTTTGTTATATTCTGTTCACTCAATGATGAGCCCTGACAACTCGATTATTTCGTAAATTGTATTTGTAAGCAGACTGCCACCGAAACAACGTAAACGATACGTAACGATACACCGTGCCGTGGGCTCGAGGTGCCCGAAAGATTTTAACCTTCGATTCCGATGCCTAATTGGAGAAGAAAAGCTAGGATGTAGTTTGTTGAATAAAGCTTAATTTTCGAAATATTCACTATTTACGGAAATTCACAAATCGAAATATATCTATGGTAACAAGTCCTACGAACGCGGTGTTGCGACTTTTGTCATACCATACCCCTCTCGCCGTGTGTCTTATTTGTCGAGGAGGGTTGTGAAGTGAGAAGTTTTTTATCCACTCGCACGATAATTTATAAATTTTGCCAGTTCAACCTAAGGTATTGTTTACAAGGAAGTACTAAAGTTAATTGATTTATTATAAAAATACAGATTCGGGTCTAGTCGCGTAAAAACTTAAAAAAGGCACTAAATACCTTTTTTTTTATCCCGACGTTTCGGCCGAATTACACCGGCCGTGGTCACGGGTAGACTGAAGTTGCGGAGCAGTTGTCATCTTCGTGAAGCAAAAGTATTTTCATCTACCCTCACTCGATCTTGATTTTTATTTTAATTTATTAAGTTATCGTCGGTACTTCGACACACTACACTAAAAAAAAAAGTATTTAGTGCCTTTTTTAAGTTTTTACGCGACTAGACCCGAATCTGTATTTTTATAATGTGTACAAATCGCGAAAGTTTAAAAACATTAATTGATTTATTAAGTACAGAAGAACAAAAAAAAATTGTCTGAATTGGACTTTCGTTGATATAACATTTGACTCATAATACCATCAGAATGGCGTGGTTAAAATCTTTCTGGTACAAAGAATAGGTACTAACCGCACGAGGCGAGGCGATGCGGGTCGAATGCCGGGTGACTCTAATGAGCTTTGTCCTTTAACGTGCTATTCAAGGTACGAAAGGGTTTCTTGTGTTACGAATGGTCACCCATCATCGGATTGACCGCGACAAGTGCAGCTTAATCTTGCAAATTCTACAATCCGCGCGGCTGGTAACTAGCCCCGTAAAAACAAGACAACAAACACGGGAACTACGTCATCCAATACTTCAAGATCTCAGCAATCAGTGATTTGTTTCAAACTTGGGCTGAAGTTAAGCCCTCTCTGCATAATACATAACTAAGTCCTCACAGATAAGGGGCAGCACAGACTTATTAAATCGTGTTGATGTGACCCTCCCTTCTATCCAAGGCTTAACAAAACTTACCAGACTTAAATAATAGTTTTAGCTTCATGTTTGTGGTTTGGGCATATTCTTGAAAGTATTAGTTATTCTTATGGTTTGGGCCTGCATCTTTGTGCCACATCCACACCGGGCACAAATGTCGGGGCACACAATATCGCAACAGTCTCTATGATCGATTTCGCAGAGATTTTCATAAGAAGGTATTTGACTACTATTAAAAATGTACAAATATTTTGTATTATCTAATAAAAATAACAAGGTATGTGAAAAAAATAATGAAATCTATGAATAAATAGAGGATATACACAGTTTCAGAGTTTGTTGAGGAGGTATTTTCTGTCCTTGTCACGCGAAACAGATATTGTACCGAATGACTTCCATGTCATTATGAAGTTTTTAGGGTAGGACGTCATTTTTAAGTAGTGTTGTCTCTGTCTCGTGAACATTTTTTTTTTTATTAATCCTCGTATGGATTTCGAGATTTGTATTAAAAAAATAATGTTCAAATATCCTAGTGCCGGCGCACATATGTCGCGGTACATTGTATAGCAACAGTATTTGTTAATGCCAAATGTGCCGGGAAACATGTGTGGACAAGGCATTGGATAGTAATTTCTTGTGTTAAAAGCAGTGATAGTCGTGGACTTTAACAGTCCGGGACGTTATTTAGAGACCTACTCAAATAAAATTAACAAAACTTCTTAAATAGTCTGAATAATACTTTTTATTTGAATAAGCTAGCACTCTTAGTTTTCGAGATATTAAGGTTTACGTTGGTGACCCGAATTTATTGGTCCCGAGTGTATAAAACATATTTACTAAAAGAGCCTATAGAACAGTAGTTTAAAACAAAAAGTTGAATTTTCCGGTACAGTAAAGATCTTAGGTAAATGAAAAATTATTAGGCAATTGTACACAAAAACCTCCGAGAGAAGCCTTATATAACATTTTCATTTCAAAGAACTTTCCCTAAATAGACTTCAATTAGGAAGATTAAATTAGTAAGAACGTTTATATAAATGTTTATAATTGAAGAAAAACATTTACATAATTTTGAAGTTAACAACAACAACACATAAGGGCGTGGTTCCACCAGGGAAACGCCTTACTCTTAACAAGCTGTACCAGCTAACCTGCAAGCATCAACGACACCCAAGCTTTATAACCAAGCTTTTTCCGGTCACGATCCACAGAGTTCTCCCGTCGTAGAGGCGATCGTCTCTTCAGACTCCGCAGTCACACCGATAATTCAGCGCCCATCAAGCTTTCTACCCCCAAACGTCCCGCTAGCAACGCTCTAAGCCGAGGTCCGAGTCCCACTAGGGGTCACCCTTAGTGCTGTTGTTGCAGGTAGTCATGATGTTAGTGTAGTACAAGTAGTTAGCTTAGGTTAAATATTTTACTTCTACACCAATGACTAGAGGCACTTCAGGTCTCTCCAATAACTGCCCGGTTACATAGAAACGGTCCGCAACGAACATCTGCAGAAGTCTACTCATTGCAATAAGTTTCTATTCCATTATAAAAGTCTTCATTACCTCCCTTAAAACTTTCAACTATCCCTTAATAGGCCTTACCTAATTCAACCATACATTCTTATACAATTTTCATATGCCTTTTAAAAGAAGTTCCCTTAGCTTCAGAAATTCTCGTTTCAAGCCCTTTAAAGTTTTCCATGTCGTTAACCATTCCTTCAATAACCCTCAGGCTTTCAATCCGCGACCTTGTTGGATATTTTGAAGGATATTTTACTTTAGAAAATGTTATTTTTATGCTCTTTTATGTCTCAATTTTAGTTATTAGATTTTGTAGGAAGTTATTTTTATTCGAGTTAGAACGCTGTTTTCATTTTTTGATCGTAGTCTTTGAGGCAAATCGAAATATTAAATATATTAGTATCATAAAAATCTTTTGCTCAAATTCTGGAAAAAAGAATGAATGCCTAGAAACAGATTTATTAGGATCTTATATCAACCGGCCGGCTTGATGTACCTAAACGGGCCTCTTCTCATTCTGAGAAGAGGCCCGGGTCCAGTAGTCCAGTAGGACAATAATGAACTAATTATCTGTCGGCTGTTGCTGAAACCAGCGCTGTGGCTCTGTCTCGCACGTGAGTTACAGCATTATGCTGAGCGATGACCGTTTTCCGCGGATGTGACGCATATTTTTGTCAACAGTTACCTACTTATTGGTTTTGTTTATACTTTTATTTTATTTTAAGGCGCGTATAAACAATTATTATTTATTTCATAATATGTAGGTATCAAGAAGAAATACTACATTTACATGTACTTTATAAAATCTTACAGCCTTAAGGGTGCTTTTCCACCAGAAATGTGCTATGCAACGTTGCTATGGATGCGTTTGATATCCACCAATCACATTCATTGGTCCACATAGCATAGCACTGGTGGAAACTGATTCAACTAAGCTACGTTTTTTTTATATGGAAGGATGCGTGCTGTGGATGTGTGCTATGGATGCGAGCTATGGATGCGTGCTATGGATTGTCGCCCGTGGTGTAGCTATGTGCAGAGCAGTGTACCTACAATAGGCACATATAGCACATCTTACTCGCTCCGCTACATAGCTTAGCATCAGTGGAAACGGTCACATAGTTTCGTAGCTTGGCTTTTACATTCATGCAGCATAGCTGCATAGCACATCTCTGGTGGAAAGGCACCCTAAGACTGGTCTTGTCATCAGGATGAATGAGAGACTCTTCAATGTTATCCACGAGTAGCAACTTTCTCTAATACATTGTCAATACAGCTACGTAAACAACACAAAAAATAACACAAACTAAACATCCATCATACTCTATAATAATTACTAGCTCGGCAGTGAAATAACACAGAGATCCATCATTCAGGGAGGTTTAATTAAAATGTATTGTAGCTCCGACCCTAGTGTTACAATGTCTGTTCATTATTGTATTCCTAGTTTATATGCCTTTTATATTATCTTAGCCTTGCCCATCGTGGTCAGGTTAAAGTCTAATTAGATACGAATGTTTGAAATAAAATTCAAAGTAGTACTTAACATTATCACTACATAGGTACATAGTATAAAACAAAGTCGGTTCCCGCTGCCTGTCCCTATGTATGCTTATATCTTTAAAACTACGCAACGGGTTTTGATGCGGTTTTTTTTAATAGATAGTGATTCAAGAGGAAGGTTTTGAACTATAAAACTTCCCCGTGCAAAGCCGGGACGGGTCGCTAGTAAATCATAAAATGAGAAGTTTGAACCCTTATGTCGTTTGAACCGTTTCAACTCGGTTTTTTTGTTCGAAAGCTGGTTAAATAGGGATATGTAAATTCTTAACCTACCCTATATGATGACCGACTTATCAGACATAATTTTAATTGCCGATGACACTTCCCTTATTTTTAAAATAGATAGAAAAGATAGGGACGTTTTACATGTTAACGAGAGCCTTACTGTTCTAAATGGTTTGCAGCCAATAATATGTTACTTAATGCAAACAAAACAAAATGCCTTAAGTTTTCACTACCAAATGTTCCCCAAGTAGGTTTAAATGTAATGCTCGAAGGCAATAATCTTAATACAATTAATGACACCGTATTTTTAGGTATAACTCTCGATTCAAAATTGCAGTGGGGTGCGCATATTACTGCCCTGTCGGCTAGGTTAAGTTCTGCTGCATACGCAGTTAGGAAAATTAGGCAGCTGACTGATGTAGCTACAGCTAGGTTAGTATACTTCGCATATTTCCACAGCATTATGTCCTACGGCATTCTGTTGTGGGGCTCAGCAGCTGACGTAGATTCTGTTTTTATTTTACAAAAGAGAGCAATCCGTGCAATCTACAATATGGGTTCCCGCGAGTCCCTTAGAAACGTGTTCAAAGATATTAATATACTTACCTTGCCGTCACACTATATCTTTGAAAATATTATGTATGTTCGGAAAAATTTGCATATGTTTAATGTTAGAAGCGATTTTCATGATAAAAATACACGTAATATACATAAAATTGTGATTCCCAAATTTAGATTGAGTAAAACTAATAAGTCATTTCTAGGAAATGGCGTGCGTTTTTATAATAAGCTACCGAAATCTGTAACTGATCTTACCGAGGGAAAGTTTAAAGCCCATATTAAACGTGTCCTTATTCAAAAAGCATATTACAAGACTAAGGACTACGTTGACGATAAAGGTGTTTGGAAATAACTCCTTCTGCACATGTGGCTTCCCTGGTACCTCATTAACGTCGTATGTGTACCTATGTCTATTAACTAACCTCATTCGATTAGCTTTTTTTTTTTATTACTAACGTTACTCTCAAGATATCTTTATCTTAAACAGTGATTTTCTTTGTAATGTGTTTTGATGACAATTAACCATGTCAGTTGTTTTATATAGTTTAGCGTCCTTTTACCTTTTGTAAATGTGAGAGCTTTGTAGACTTGCTAGATGCCTGGATACCTAGTTAATTTGTAACCATATTTTTCATTTTTTTTTTTTTGTGTGGTTCCTGCTCTTAAGTCTACTTTGCTCTCTCATATCTAAGTCATAACTGTACCCACTGAAATTGTTAAAGATATGGATTTTAAAAGAGTAACCATGGAGTTTCTTGCCGGTTCTTCTCCATAGGAAACGACTAATTGGAACCGTGCACCTAAATTCGACTTTTCATAAGCGCCTGTAATGGTTTATGTGAAATAAAAACTTTTGATTTTGATTTTTTGATTTTTAACCTTAAGAAGTGAAGAACCTTACGTATTCTTGCTACCGCTAGGTGTAGTGTAATTCTATGGGTGGAGTAACCTCATGACATTTTTATTGCGAAACTAAAGACTGAACGCTGAGCTATATTGCTTCACAGACGTGGCTCCATCCAGAGAGGTTTAATTAAAACGTATAGCGCCACTACCCTAGTGCTACTAACTGTTTATTGTTTTATCTAGCTATTCTGAGCTCTGTATGTATGTAGTGTATTTCCTCGAGGGTGTGTATGTAGTGTATTTCCTTGTGTGTTATCCTCGAGGGGTATGGCCGGGTACTGTACGATTAGGCTTTTTGTTTAAAGTCAATGTTTTTGCTGACCGACTTACGCTGGTGTTCATCAAGAATAATTATCTGGTTAAGCAACCGTTTACTCTTTTTTGTATTATAACTTTCATATTTTATATAACACATTTATATTTTTATGTATTATACGAATTCGTTTACACTCTGTATGTAGGTATTATTGTAGGTGTTCCTGATGAACTAATGAATTAAATTCCTATTGTTGATTTTCCCACTTGAAATGACTCCTGCAACATTTCCTGTTAAACATGAGATAATACCTTATCCTCGGCTAAATTAAATCCGAAAATGTACAAAAATGCAAAATAATGGTCGACAAAGAAGCTAGTAACAACACTTGATTCCACATACAATTTAAATAAAAAACAGAAATCATAAAAGTAACCATCGAACACAGTTGTTAAACAGATGACTTAAAAAATTACATTCAGCAATCTTAAAGAATGAATGCAAACATAAACTCTCTCCAAAAAGACCCAACTGTCCGGGATCGACGCATGAATAAAAGATTTATAAAAAAATACGCCGTCTCGACGTAGAAAAGGCGCAATTGTCTGAATAATTAAAGAGTGAAAGAGGACAGAAAAAAGATAAAGTGCTCTTCGCTGATATTAATTTTACAGTGCCTAGAGTAATGTTTTCGATTTTCATTGTTATTTTATAAGTTTCAATTGAAACAAATAGACATACGTTTAGCTTGTCACTATCCAGGGGCCTAATTCTCCTAAAATAAATCTTGATAAATCACAACCGAACCAAGGCCGAACCGTTCATTCAGACAGGGGCCCAATTCTCCTAAAATAAATCTTGATAAATCACAACCGAACCAAGGCCGAACCGTTCATTCAGATAGTTCTCAATTTCAAAAGCTATCAAATTGATTGACACAAAAAACAAAATCAATCATTTTGAAAGTTTTCGAAAACAAAAACTGACTGACGGTTGTGTTTCGATTGCGTTTGGCAACAATTTATTTTAGAAGAATTGGGCCCCAGAGATCAAAGAACTACGATAACAAGGCACGCCCCTCCATCATCTTTATTCAATGTGTGTGTGCATAATATGTCAACGAGTCACCATGTTTGTGTTTCATATTTAGTATATTTATTGCTCGACTTATCATCATTAAAGTGTGCGCTTTTTTTTAGTTCCTTGGCTAGGTCACGTTTGATTTTCGTCGCACCTGATCGTAAGTGCAGACAGGGTCTAAAATAGAGCATACGAATCCAAGTAATAGAGATATAGAGGGATTCCCCTATACCCCTCTGGCTCTCACATACACACGACGGAACACAGTAAACTGCTTGGCGCCGGACTTTAATGTGAGGGTGGTAGCTAACCAGGCGGGATGTAGAATTATTGAAAAAATTAAAATAAAATCATTTTGAATGAAAATAAAAATTATCGAATTTTAACATTTTAACACTTGCTTTTAAACAATCATCAGTGATACTTTAAGTGGCCGGCGGATTAGTACCCCCTTTTCGATTAACCTTGCATAGTTATAGCTTACAGTGGCGAAGGCTCCATACAACTCGATTCATATCGGCTTCCCTTTCGAAATATGGCAAATACTAGTACCTATTATTTTCAATTATCAATTAAACAAATAATTGGTCCGGCTTCCCTTTTAAGAAAATTCACCCTTCGCTACTGATAGCTTATGACACAATATGCTTTACCTTATAGCGAAGTCTGAATTGCGCTTTAGAATGCTGTTATGGTATGTCTACACCAGTGCGCTTTCACGTTCATCTCGCGCTTTCAACTTTCAATTCCTCTTGCGTCAAGCGCATGCAATATTGATTGACGCATGCAGCATATCGTCTACACCGGTTCGCCTTGGTCAGTCGTCAGTCGACATACAATAGACGGATTTGCGTGCGCTAGAGGCATGCGCTTTTGTCGAACTAGTATTAAGGCATGCGCTATTGCATGCGCTATGGCGCTTCACGCATGCTTCAGACGAAAACGCAAGATGAACATGAAAGCGCATTGGTGTAGACATAGCTTTACGGTCCACCGCTAATGACCACACATATGTCATTAGAAAGCTATTATACGTATTCATTTTACGCAAATGAAATGCATTCTTACCATCCAATTCTTTTTTACGCTAATTTGTGAAATGAAAAGAAGATATAAAAAAGCTTTTCTAATCTACGAGTCATTACAATGAAAATTTAAATTCTAGAAAAATGCTCTATTCATTTAATATTTAGAATGAGTCTGGAATCTTTTATTAATCCCAGGGTTAACATCGTCACAAAAATAAAGGATTAATTTATCTAAAACTACCTATTCTTAGAATCTGATTTTGTTTAGCCCCTTATTAATAACACTGATTTAGTTGTTTATCCTTTGATCTCTGTGTTCTAAGAATTTTTCATAAATAACAAATTGTTTGTTTAGGGTTTTCTATTCGTAGAAATATATGTCGCAGAATCAACACAGAAGCACAACTATTAGAATGACTATTGATTATTGTTAATGTAGTAGGACGTCATCTATTATCGTTTGTCGGAAACGTCAAGCAGTGTGCTTGGGTGAGGTCGGTGCGGGGCGTGGCATGTCTTGTTTGACGGTTGTCAGCAAGCTGTCAGCTGTCGGCTGTCAGCTGTCATTCTTTTTGACATTGGATGCATTTGATTGGAGAGACTACTTTGGAGTGAGACACGAGGGCGAGAGGTCGTTTTGCCAGCCTGCACCGAACTTACCGCGTTTCCGTACTTTAATCTATTTCCATCGGTTTGATCATTTGAGCTTTTTTTATTTTGTTATCGAGAGTGAATAAATAGAGGATTATAATCAGTGTTGTGACTATTATTTCCTGCCTACACCAAGTCGAACTTGGACTCTGATGACGAGGTACCCCCAATGGGTGAACTACCCTCGTTATATAAATAAACTTTTTATTCTGACTGGGCTAATTACAACAACTAATAGATCAATACACTAAGTACTCTTTCAGAGTGGAGGCGGGCGCGGGTGCCTGTAAATCAAAATGTATGTAGACGCCAGTTGCATTCACAGTGCTCCCGCGACCCGCGCGTCTGCATGAGGCGGGCGCGGTCGTGGGTTGCGCGGGTGTTTCTAATGGCTCAGTCCGCTCGTATCGTTCATAGTTATATAGCATCTGTTAGGTTACTGCGCGTGTGGTTCTAAACCATTTTGATTCACCCGCCGAAGCGTCGTACGATAGCTCGTTCGGCACTACTGTGAACACGCAGACGCCAAGACCTAAGCGCCCGCGCCCGCCCCCGCACCCGCTAGTGCATTCTGATTGACCACTAATAGATCAATACTATCTATTATAATCAACGCATAACGTGATATGGAAATATTAATAATCTCTCCGGTAAAGGTCACAGTCTGTAGGGGGTTTATATTTAGATCCAAAATCAATAAACCTATGTAGTTGTTCGTAGGTGATTAGGTAGGTAATAAACAACCACTTTAAACAGTCCGAATTATGCGTTTATTACAGTCGGTAAATAAGCCAGAAGGAGAAAATATTAAGCTTAGGATTGAGCACAGTAAATGATAGCGAGACAGGAACCGGAAACAATACGGAAGTGGTTAGCGGAAGCGAAAGAGCATAAAGCGACACGGGCTCCGCGACCGATGTATCAATCTGGACTACCGGGCGGCGCAGGCGCATCTACCTATGCGCGCGGCGCGGTACATAGCTGTACGTATGTGGTAATGAGAACTGGCCGGTCGCCGCATACTACCGAGTGTCATCCGGCGATGCTTGTGTATTTAATTAAATTAGTTTAGATTTGTTTTGGGTTGTGAATTAATGAAAGTGTGATTTATGTGAGTAATGCGTGACTGTGTATTATACTAAATGTAAATAAGTATTATCTAAATTTATTATATGTATTTAGGTTGAGTATTTAATATATAAAGATAAATGAACTAATAAATACAATAAGTTGCCTACAACCTACATTACATCCATCTAAATCTCTGCAGACGTAGCATGACTAACGTGACCATATTTTTTTTCCCCTCAGAGCGGGACACGTGAATTTTTTTGGGGACAGCGGGACACACAGGTTAAAAGCGGGACGTTTGGTCACGTTAAGCATGACCGTTGTAGACGAGGGTTTTGTCGACTGAAGAACTGACAAACTGACGTATTGCCATTGTCTTTATGTCGTTTTATCAATTCCGGTGGTTTTTACAACGCCTCTAAGAATAGTATGCTTTAGTTGTCATTCTCAGTTATGCTTACTGAATTGATGTAGATTTTTTAAATAACTTTCATTGTCAAAAACCTATGGCAATCCAGAGAGTTTCTTCTCATCTCACATAGAACAGAATAGAAGTATAATACTTGTACGTACTTCTTTGAAAATCGCTAAAATGTTTCTCAAAGTCAACAAAATTCACCTAGAATTACAATTTACTCTGAAATAACAAGTCATTCAATGAAACCAGCCTATAGCAGATCATACCTAGCCATAGTTCTCTATTATGTTGCACCACGAGACTCTCATAATAACTAATTAGTAATGTTCAACCTATTCAACAGGCTATGAGGGAATATTTTCTACAACACAATAAACATCCCTCACCGTACATAAGTACTCATAGCTTACACCAACCATCCTCATAACGCAGACGTTGTACATTATACTTTGTATGTTATACGTTGTAAGTTATACGTTATACGTTGTATGTTATACGTTGTACGTATGTGCCGGGGCGCATAATTTCCTCTCTATTACTTCCTCCGGCTGCAGTCTCGCACGTGTTTTAATTTTAAATTCTCTTATATTTATGGGCTTTCATATTAATGTTGTAAGGAAGGGTGCTTTTTTGTATAAGAATTTTATATATGGTTTGAGTGCAGTTTGACTGAAGAGGATATTAAAAATAATTTATTTTGTTTCATATCATCGCGTCATATATGTATATTACGAGTATGCTAAGCAAGACCTGAAAGTGGATATTTTGACGACTGGAATAAAACGTATTTTTATTTCTTGTATTCAGTGTACAATTAATAGGAATTTAATATTATACCTACGAACTAACATAAAACATTTTGATTCATGCAATAAGTAGGTATGACTATAACTGACCTTTTTTTTATCCGTGGATGGCGAGGTTTCATGCCGGACTCTTACCGGCTAAAAACCCCCGGTGTTTCTTCTCCTGACCCTTGGCTGGGGTCGCGGGATTCGCAGCTGCATGTCTGTAACTGATCGTGGCGTGGTAATGTGGCATGAAGTCGTACCTTCCGCGAAAATATACATTGCACCCTTCAGCACCCCTCAGTCAACGTTAACTTTTTGAAAAAGAGTCAGAATACAACCCACGGGACTAAAACGTCAATTTCGATCAAAATCGACGGCAGAACCAAAAACAATTTGAAAATCGAACATCATTACTAGGGATCGGATATCGGATATTTGGATGCATATTTACCTAAAGTGAATTTTTGCTATGAAAGTATGGAAGCGGCTTCTTAAAATTTATTTTTTTGTAAAAAAAAACCCGTCGTTCCAGGAACACTGGGAATGCATAAATAACTAGTCTAGTGAATAGTATAGAAGCGACTTCTTAAAATGATTTATTAAAAAAAACCCGAGATTTTTATAATATAATTAATGTTTAACCCCCGATGCAAATATGTGTGTATGTAGAGTGTAAGAAGAGGAGTGGTGTGTGTTAGATAAACTAAAAAAAATACATAGATTAAAATAATTGTCCCGAAACCGCAGGATTATTTCAATAGAAAAGATCATTCCATATTACCCAACATCGCAAGTTTAGGTGAATATGCATCCGAATATCCGATCTCTAATCATATCTCTAATCATTTTTTTCTCTGCCAGGTTAACCTTAATATATAAGTTTTTAAACTGACATGGTCACTAACACAATCTTTAGAGGTTAAAACGGGATATTTACCATGTTTATTACATGGTACGTGACCATGGCGCTTGTAACGGTGCCGAAATATCGGGAACTCACATCAAATAATAAACATGGTAAATATCCCGTTTTAACCTCTAAAGATTGTAACCTTAATATGTCTGTTAACTAATGGTATTGTATTTATTTATTAAAACCTGTCACGCTTAGCGGGTTAAGGGTGGCTTGAGGAGTCAACCCTTAACGAGCAGGTGCACATAAAATCAGAATATAAGAATATTAAGGAAAACACTTTGAACCATACAATAATATGTATTTTAATAATAGTTACAAAATTAGACTAGTTTACAGGGCGTGGTTCTTTAGACAATACGATACGAGGAGTTCAGGGTCTTCAGGTGTAGTAGGTAGTACTTAACTAGGAGGCTGCTGAGGCGCGAGAGAGGCCGGAGTGCAGCGTGCCGGCCCTTTTATAGGTGCACCCCGCTAGTCGCCACCGCTGCACCGTCACAAACCCTTGAATTCTTGAGGAAAATGTACCGAAACTCACTCCATTTTCAGTATTTTCGTGGGAGGAGGCTACGAAAAATTAATATTATTTAATTATACATTTAAAAATGTTTTCTCTTCTATTTTTAGACAAAAGCGTAGTCTATCCGTAGCTTATCATAACATCTAGCTAAGTTTCACGGATTCTTCGGAAAATGTACCGAAAAACATTAATAGCAGTTTTGTAAATACCCCCGTTTTTTGGCTCAGTTTGTACTTTATAAAGCACACATACACGTACGGACTAGTCCGGTGGACTGGTCCGCAATTGACCGCGCTACAATGCGCTTATGGAAGCGACGAGCGGATGAACCAGACGCCCGAGTGGGTTTTAGCACACGTCTGAGTCGTGGGTCCGCGGTTTTGTGCAGTGAATGCCGCACTTAAAAGGACCTCCGTTTTGTTTCTCCCACTTGTAGTTTACGTAATAAAGCTGTATACTGATAAGTATTGTTTTGTTTCAGGGCTGCTATCATGGGACTCTGGAGAACACCAGGTCGATTTGGAGAAGGAGCTAGCCACCCTCACGGCGCAGGCACCCGAGGGGGAGGAAGCTCGATATGGTACGTACAAATTATTTAATGACAGAATAACTGTTCGACTTGCTCGGTGGAGATAAATAAAAGTGGACTGTAATATGAAATAGGTTTGGTGTATTGCCGTTTGCATATAACATTTAAACTGTCCTGGAAAAACATAAATTAATTAATTTCGAATATACGTGTCGTCCGTCGCGGTGGGCTCCGAGAAAGCGAGCACCGCCGGCCGCGCCGGATCACACTTTTTTTTTTTTTTATTGTGGGAAAATCCTCATGGATGCCCTTCGCCCGGGGAAAGCGAAGGGGTATGCCGGACTCTTACCGGCTAAAAACCCACGGTGTTCCTTCTCCTGACCCTTGGCCGGGGTCGCGGGATTCGCAACTGCATGCACCGCGACCCCCGCAGGCCACACACTACGGTGGCCGGAGATCGTCGCGCGCCCTCCGGCGCCCGGTGCGTCTGGCGCGGGAAGGGAGAGTGGCAGCTGCCTCTCTCTCCCTCTCCGCTCCCTCCTTGGTCGCCATCACCACCTCGCAGAAGGAGGCGACGGCTTCCCACGCACTCTCGCTCCCGACCATGGACAGAACCACGGCCGGAAGCGAGAGGTCACCACCGACCGCCGCGACTAGTTCGCGGCGTTGCGTCGCCCACGCAGGACACGTCTGCAGCGTGTGCAGCGACGTGTCCTCGGGGCAGTCGACAGAGTCGAGAGTCGAGAGAGTCGGGGGAGGTGATAGCCGGAGCGCCGGATCACCCTGGCTGGTCCGTCGCTCGCTCGCCGATGACGATGACGCGGAGCGGAGGTCGGTCACTCACGCCGTCTTCACGTGCCGTCTGCGTGGTTGTTGGGTGCGATTCCCAACAATAACTTTACAGCTTACTATTGTCCCATGACATATGATCATGATCATTCTGAGAAGAGACCTTTGCCCAGCAGTGGGACAGTACTGACGATCAATAACTTAACTCTAAAAACCTGTTTAACCTTTCTAAATTAAAGCAAGTCTATAGATAGTAAAAATACCAAGCCAAATCGCGTTAAATCAAAACATATAATTTATTCATCGGGCTCTGAGAGGGTTTTACTGAGCTCATAATATATTTAAATGTAGTGATTCAGTTATAGAATGAAGAGAATTTGTTTCTCAACTTAGTTATTTATTGAAAATAAAGGATTAGATAGGGAATTTATTTTAGTAATAGGAGAACTTCTTGTGAATGAGTTTGTCCGGAGTAGTACTACCACCATACCTATTTCTGTCGCCAACCATCATTGCTGTGTTCCGGCTTGAAGAGTATAGGTGCTAGTGGAATTACAGCCACATGAGACTTTCCAACTTTGTCTTTAAGGTCGACAAAACATCAGCAATTGTCTTGGTGTTGTAGTCGTATATTGGTCCGTAACTACTTTCCATCAGGTTAAAATATTCAGCCAGTTTGTCAAGCCATCACATAATAAAAAAAAATTATAAAGCCCCTCGGCTTAGAACGCTCTATTTGATTGATTGCCTTTCTCCTATAAGTGTCTCATACTACATCACAATCTATGACTGACTCATAGCTCAGTCGCCAGGTCGCAAAAAACGGGTTTACCTTGCAAAAGGTCGGTCTGAAAAAATGTTGTATCCATAAATAGAAAAACAAGTCTTCTAATTTGTGGAATACATTCTGTTGCGTTGAATGATGTAAATGAAATTGTCGGATGCTACATCTGTCGCATGATATTGACGTTTGTGGCATGCCACAAGATGACGCATGTTGCTTCGACGTCAAATCGACTTAAGGCTCTGTTGGTAAGTTTGTACTCAATGTACTTTTAAAATGATCCTTATTAGTATTACTCTCATTTAGAAAACCTTTGAAGTAACGAGACGCTTAGTTTTGAAAACCTAAATTCTAACTTTTAATAGTATTTCGAGTTTTACGTGGAAAATTAAATTTCGCAAAAGTTTTAAGCCTTTTACATTGTTTGTGGTCACGGATAACAACAAGGGTTGGAAAGGTAAACCATTTAAATTAAATACCGCGTGTATTTAATGCAATAACACCAACTCATCTCATTAAAAACATTGAAGAGTAAAATATCAAAATAATATTCCCTTATAAACACCATTCTCTTTTAGTTATTGTTCATCGCACCGTTATACGACAATACTTGGGGGAAATAACCGCTTATTGTATTTTTACGGGCGAGGTATTGTATTGAAAACAATTCGCGCCTATTTCGCTCAGAGCTTCGAAACAGGTTTTGTAAGAATTCCATTCGGTAAGAAAATACTGGCTTCTCTTGGTATATTAAAAATCGTCAACGCTACGAAGAAAATACACAAGTAATTCTCGGTTTTCCGATAGGCTGATCAATCTGATTGGAATTGTAACAATACCTGTTTCGAAGCTCATTTATTCTGTTTTCAAATCTTATGTCAATAAATGTGATTGGTCGACCAAAATAGAAATAACCAATCACATCACTTTACTTGACACTTGACAATTGATTAGGATTTTTTTGCGTTGGTTTGAAATCTTCTAGAGATCATCTATGATAACATGGCACGTGAGAAAGAATATAACATGTCATTCGTTAACGCAGATGTGTGCATTCTGCAACTGTAGACAAAACTTAAACAAAAACATGGGTCATTCGCTCGACAGATTTGACGTCTCCAATTAACAGTATGGTACCGTTTGGAGATTTGTATTGGTATATCTACACCAGTGCGCTTTCATGTTCATCTTGCACTTTCAACTTTCAATTTCTCTTGCGTCAAGCGCATGCAATATTGATTGCCATAAGACGCATGCAGCTTATCGTCTACACCGGTGCGCCTCGGTCAGTCGTCAGTTGACATACAATAGACGGATTAGCGTGCGCTAGGGGCATGCGCTGACGTCGAACTAGTATTAAGGCGAGCTGAACCCTGGCGCGGTAATCGGGTAAGCGACGGCAATCGGGTAAGCGACGACGCGCGGGCCGAAAATCACTTTAAAAAATCGATAAAAAATATATAAATGTAATAAAAAAAAACGATCGGGTAGAATCGATTCCAAAATTAATTACCTATAAATTAATATTAATTATAAAAATGTATTATAGTAAGTACTTGTTTAAAATGAAATTTTGCTTCTAAAAAAACTGCAAATCGAAGCAACTTCAGTATTTTTTTCCATCGAGAAAACTATATTGCATCGTGTATTGAACGGGTACATGGTATAGAGAAGGAATGTATCCTAAAATATAAATTTATTTTAGGTTCTAAATGTTTTAATTTGCCTATCAAAAATGAGTTCTAAAACAAGCAAAACCTACCGCGCCAGGGTTCAGCTCGCCTTAAGGCATGCGCTATTGCAAGCGCTATGGCGCTTCACGCATGCTTCAGACGAAGACGCAAGATGAACTTGAAAGCGCACTGGTGTAGACATAGCTTATCGTAGTTGATCTATAACGAAAAGTTTCCGACTGATGGAAGGTTCACACCAAGCGTATAGTCTACCACCGAAAAATTGATTTATTATGGCTCTCCAACGACTTATTCACTAATAAACATACAATAATCAATTTTGGGGATTTTGGATTATAGTGAACTCGTCACTTACAGGAGTGCACAGCACTTGCAAAATTATAGCTTATAGCAATACAATATGATTAACAAAATTAACAAAAAAAAAGAGCGAGCAATTGTGGCTTACTGGAAGTTTTGAGATAGGATAGGATTCGCCAGCGAATGCAGTAATATTCTTAGAGAAACAGCGCGTAAATGCCTAATTACGATATAGTGAGTACCCATCCCTTTATAAATCTTGTTTCTGCTGAGAAGCCAGTACATTTCTGCGTTTGTTTAAGTTCCTACGTTATTCCTATCTATTTTATAATTATTCGAGATAATTGTTAAGTACGTAAGTAGTATTTGTTTGTATTAAGTATTTTGCTTCCCTGAATACGGTAAAGTATATTATCATTGCGATAGAGCGGTCTAGTGTAGTATTACTCAACATGTTGTTTGCAAGCCACTAATGACCCACAAACCGCCTATTGAGGCTTCACCCCCCATGATTGTTCATTGTAGTGGTTTGTATTGTAGGCCCATAGAAGTGAACATTTACAGGTTAGTCGGAAAGGGAATACTAATCCGAATGGGTGTTAGATGCCTAGGTAACCCATGCACGATAGACTAAAAATATTAACCAATAGTGGTTAACCATAGATTGTTTGTTTTTTTTACTTGTTTTTGTTTTTTGTTTAATTTTGAGTTTGAATTACCAGGTTATTATTTGTTTTTGTTCTAATTAAGAAATATTGTTTTTTTTTTTTCGTGCGCGTCCTCTTTGGGCTAAAAATAAATACTTTTTCTTTCTTTCTTTTCTTTCTTTCTTCTTTCTTACCCATAATAATGAATAACGTTTCTTCTACCACTTTCTCCAAATGTCAATAGTAATGTCGGACGCACACACGGGTGTTCATAAGGATTGGAGTCCACATGTGGGCATGACACATATAAATAAATATAGCGGGAATTTGTGCACTTTTAGGGCTACAAGGGCGACAACTGATGGGTTAAGAGAAATAGCTGTTCAAAGATTTCATTAAAAATACACTAAAATCTATCTTTCCTCAGCTGTGTTTACATTTTTGGTTATATTCGGGGTCACGAATTAGAAGCTCCATTTTCTTAATTCGTAACTAAAGCAGCGATGAATAATTTTTAAAAGAACTAAAATCTACTTGCATGATAATAAAAGTAATCGAATTTTGAAATTTTAACACTTGCTTTAAAACTAACATCAGTGACACTTTAAGTAGCCTTTTTTTTTTTTTTTATCGTGTGAAAATCCTCATGGATACCCTTCGCCTGGGGAAGGCGAAGGGTTATGCCGGACTCTTACCGGCTAAAAACCCACGGTGTTCCTACTCCTGACCCTTGGACGGGGTCACGGGATTCGCAGCTGCATACACCGCAACCCCGGCAGGCCTCGGTCCGCCAGCCCCTGGCGGACCTCTCCTTCTGTGGGGCCTTGCCCCACGTCCTCCTGAGAGGCGCGCACGGAACACATGCGCGCCGCCTTCTCGGGCCTGTTACTGGTCGAGCGACGGGTCCCCTAACCCGTCGCCCGCAGGCGACACTTTAAGTAGCCTGCGGATTAGTACCCCCTTTCCGACTAACCTTGTATACCTACTTACATGTCTCACTCACTCCCTCAAGGCATTTTAACTTTAATTGAAGTGTTGTACAATACACAGTTTATGTAAAAGGTTTATTACGAGCTCGTGGCTAAATAATTACAGCCGCATAGACCGATTTTCCGGGTTAAGCCACGCTTGCCGAGGTTGGTCTGTGGATGGGTGACCATTTACCATAGCGAGTTTCCTCCGTGCTTCAGAAAGCACGTAAAGCCGTTGGTCCCTGCTGTCATTTGTAGATCTTTGACAGTCGTTACTGTTGGTCAGAAGCCAGAAAGTCTGACAACCAGTCTTACCAAGAGTATCGTATTACCCAGTTACTGGGTTGTGGAGGTCTGATAGGCAGTCGCTCCATGTAAAATACTGATATTCAGCTGCATCCGGTTCGACTGGAAGCCGACCCCAACATAGTTGGGAAAAGGCTAGGCAGATGATGTTTATTACAGTCTCTGTAAAAGTCTCTGGATCTCGTAACTGACAAATGATAGAAAAATACGGACCAGACTGGTCTTTGGAGAAAAAGTTGCGTTTTCACGTACAGCATGTAAGGGTAAACACCGTTGTCACTCAAACCATGGATAGGAGACTTAAAAATAAAATATAGGAGAGAGTAAAAAAAAATACGCTCGAGAAATGAGCGGCGCGGCGCCGGCGGCGCTACGACGCCGCGTACACGCACTCGCTAGCGAGACAACTGACTGACTGGGGTAGCGAACTGTGCGGGGCCGTGCGTCGGGCCACGCGGCGAGTTCCCCACGCTCCCTCCCGAGCTCTTTTCCGCCGCGCGTAGGGTGAAATGCTTTTGTGGAAAAATGAAAATTTTATTTAAGAAAAAAGTTTGTTATTTTTCATTGATTTTACGTTCTATAAATAAAACCGAACCACTGGTTTCAAGGATAACGGTGTTTACCCTTACATCCTGTATAAAACTCAAATTTGACAAAATGTCGGTTAACGGCCTTCTAGAAATCGGACAGCAGTATACATAAGTCGGCTACAGGTACACCAATCGCTCAAGTCATCGCCTCGACCGAACGAGCCACAGTGGCATGCTGATTGATTGCTCACCCATACGCGTCGGTGATGAATCGATCGCCAATTATATTTGTCGACATTGGTTAATAGATTGAGAGGGAAACATGTGCATTTCCATTTAGGATATATAGGTATTTATTAGGGATGCACTTTAAAAATTATGTGATTCTGAAACTGTTAAAAAATAATATGAATAACAGTTACTTTTGAAAACCTATTTCTTTTTAGGGTTTCGTATCCAAACGGTAAAACGGGACCCTATTACTAAGACTCCGCTGTCCGTCTGTCACCAGGCTGTATCTGCTGCTGCTGCGGCTGTTAGACAGTTGAAATTTTCACAGATGGTGTATTTATGTTGCCGCTATAACAACAAATACTAAAAAACAGAATTAAATAAATATTTAAGGGGGCTCCCATACAACAAACATGATTTTTTTGCCTTGTTTATACTGTTAGAACTTCACTGACAAATGATAACGATTAAAATATTATCAGAAAAAAATATAGAATTGTCCTTTTAGTAACAATACTAAAGGAATTTAACTATGAATTTACACACACTATCGAGCATAATAACTAAAAAAAACTTTCGTTTATTTTTTCGCGGGTCTAGTGCACTTTACTTGACTATAAAAGTCTCATAGGTACCTCCTATTTTATATCCGAGTCCCACTAGGGGTCGCCCTTAGTGCTGTTGTTGCAGGTAGTCATGATGTTAGTGTAGTACAAGTAGTTAGCTTAGGTTAAGTATTTTACTTCCCCCCATTGGCTGGAGACCCTTCAGGTCTCGCCAATAACTGCCCGGTTACGTAGAAACCGTCCCCTAGGACGACCTACTGCAATTCAAAAAAAAAAAAAAAAACCTATTTTATAACTTTAACATTATATTATTATGTATAAAAATAATTACATATAACATAAACCAAATTATACTGATTAAATACCATTATATATGTCAGGGACCCGCTATACAATTCCACTGGCACGGACTCCCGCAACAGAGAAATCAATTTCGCTCCCATTCAACCTACTCCAAAGAAAGCAACAGCCGCTAAATTGTGATTCAAGTTTATTAACTAGTGTTTTTCTAACCGCTAGGCTGATACGATCCCTACACAGTCCTTTTGAGGCTACATACTTGCAACTTTTCATAGGTATCGCAATAATTTTCACATTCGTATATACATGTGTAGGTATTTGTAGTGATAGAGAAAGCAATCAATCATATGACGCAGCACAAATGACGCGATGACGTGAGCGATTGACGTACCTGACGGTGCAACTTAATACCTAGGGCGTGGTGTTCAAACTACTATAAATAACTATAATGACACGAATACTAGGAATTAAACTGGTCAAATCGATGAAACCTTAAAACAAATAATTATATCTAATGACGTCAATGACGCACATACTAAACTTGACTCATTTAACGGTTTCACGGTCTGGGCTTGCCTCAACTTACCCTAAGTAGGGTAAAGCCCGAATAAGGGGTAAGTTCAATCAAATGGTTTTGCCGCAGAACTTGTAAAAATATTACGACGCCGAATGAAAATTAAGGCAGAATAAAATGGCGTCGCACGCTACTCTTACCAGCAATTAAACACATTGCTATTTTCTAAGGGGTAAGTTCTTTCAAATGGATTTGCCGCAGAACTTGTCGTAAAAATATTACGATGCAAAATGATAATTGAGGTAGAATAAAATGGCGTCGCCCGCTATTCTTTTCAGCAATTAAACAATTGCACGAATTTACCCCACTTTCGAACTTACCCCAACGCACCCTACTGTGCTTATCACATCCACATAGGTAACCCAAGCGATTTTTTTAACGTTGTATGTTCCATTTTCTGTCAATAGTCTTCACTCAGTCACGACTCAACTCCACCTGTCATCACCTCGTCTGACGAAATATTCTGCCCGATGCTCAATTCCATTGCCGACTCCTTATCCGATCTTTTTCGCTTAAACCTAAGCCGACTATCATTCTTTTAGATTTATCCCGTGTGTAGGAGGGCTAGTACCTATATAAATCTTCCTTACCACACGCTGGGAATAGTCGCGTGTTGTATTCAAGAAAACCCAGTATGCTCGGTGTTAGAATCTATAATATGGTTCGCTTGGCTAGCACTTGAATATTAAAGTCCGGCGCCAAACAGTTTACTGTGTTCCCTCGTGTGTATGTGAGAGACAGAAGAGTATAAATTGGAGAATCCCTCTACAGAAACGAATTCGTGTAATTCCTTCAAACCTCGTGATCTACTGGTGACACTGATTGACCTAGCACTATACACCATTTTTTTTTTCAAAGTACTTTCTATTTTTCTGTTTCTGAGTAATTTTAGCGCCCCAAGTTACCTACCTGACTGCACGGAGCGATATCGCCGTAGTCACACCTTAGCTGTGTCGCCGTGCTTCCATTTATTTATACATGGCATAGAAATGGAACAAAAAAACAATTTTTTAGCTCTTTTTTTACCTTTTTACGTGGTTTAGATACGATCACTTAACCCAACCGCAAGAAAAAAGAAATGTTTTTATTTTTTATTTTTAAACAAGCTAAATCCCGTACTGGCTTAATCTATGTATACCGGTAATAGATCGTTTTGCACCCTGTATATCTTTACTATTTGGATTCGTGTGCTCCACGTGTGACCCTGTCTACACTTAGGTACCATTAGGTCCGACTAGGGTCAAACATGACCCAGTCTAAGATTGAAAACAAAAAAAGTTTTTTTGCGTAATATCAGAACCAAAAACCAGGATTTGCAAGGACCGATTAATCCATAGAACTTGATTAATCAAATTATGAAGCATGTAAGTTGGTTATGAAACGACCTCACATGCAAGAGCTCGGATGCGTAATGCAATTTCTGCGAGGAGAGCAAACTCGTTTGTTGATTCTGCTCCTAGACAAGCAAAGAGTTCGAATAAAAGTAGAACGCCTTTTTCATTTTATTCACGGAAAATTAAAAAGTAAAGTCTGACAGCTGCTTGAATTCCCGCGCTAGTTTCAAATATCGAACGGGAGAATGAGGTCGGTCGTAAAATTACTGATAACGTACTATTTTCTTTCTACGTCAATGTCTTTAGTGGTATTAAAAAAAGTTTTAAGTTATGTATGTAGAACAGAATTACATACTTAATATACTTATGTTCAAAGTTATGTTGGAAAAATGTTGGTCATATAAAACACATTTATATATATATATATTTGCTTTTTGGATATCAGTATCTATATTCTAAATATAATATTATTGGTTTTATCTATCTAAAACCCACTACAACGAGTAACATAATAAATGCAAACCCTGATAGTAGTTTGTTAAGAATCGGCAACTGAATCCATTTCAGCCATTTTTAATGTGTTTTTATAAACGTGCTTTTTCTTGTCATTCTCTGAATTGATTTAAAGAAAGTTGAGCCTTATTTCAAGGTCATAAGACTGGATTTTAAATGCAGTAACAATGAATAGTAATAAAATTTTCTTAAATAAACAATATTTAAGCACATAAAAGTAAATCCCACTAGGGGTCGCCCTTAGTGCTGTTATTGCTAGTAGTCATCATATTAGTGTAGTATAAGTCGTTAGCTTAGGTTAAGTATTTTACTTCCCCCCCATTGGCAGGAGACCCTTTAGGTGTCGCCAATAACTACCCGATTCCGGAAAATGGTCCGCAAGGAAAATCAAGAAGCAAAGACTGAAAAAAAAAACGATTTTGATAATAAAAACATTTTATCTTCTTTATGATTATTTACGGTTTACTCACGTGCATTTTTTGGGATTGCCCGACTAGTTTCGGACCCAAACGGAGCCCTTAATCATGAGCTGAACACGCGGCGAGGTCGCGAGACGAACTTCGATTTTCGTCTCGCGACCTCGCCGCGTGTTCAGCTCATGATTAAGGGCTCCGTTTGGGTCCGAAACTAGTCGGGCAATCCCGAAAAATGCACGTGAGTAAACCGTAAATAATCATAAATATGAATGTGTCTCACGAAAGTTATAATACAAAAATTTTATCTTCTATCCCAAAAAAATATTCTGCAAAGCTATACCTAGTTGAATTAGATCGTTATTTCAAGGAGACGTCGTAAAAACATCGTAAACTTGAGATTTTAAGCAAACGCCAGATAAGCGGGTAGAGCTGAAATATTACAGAAGTTGGGCTAGATATTCTGGCAAGAAATGATTTAAGATTATGATGGTAATTTTTTAGTTCCTTTCGGATAGAAAATGGGACGTATTTTTATGTTATTTTAGGAAATATGGAACGAAGGGTGATAATTATTTAGTCATTATTATTTTGGATTTCAATAACACTAACATTAATGTTGACTGCCTCGTTGGTCTAGTGGTGGCAAGCGCGACTGCTGAGCGTGAGGTCTTGGGTTCTATCCCCAGGTCGAACAAAGTGTTATTGGGTTTTTCCGTGTGGAATTTCTCAGCACCCCACCGGAGTCTAGATTTGTGCCCGGATGATTGCAATAGGCTTGCCCCCTATAACATGGGACTTAAACATAATGACGAAATGTGGGTGTACTTACACCTCTGCCCAACCCTTCAGGGAATACAGGCATGTGTAAACGACACAACAACATAATTGTTTAGGAGCGTTTCTATCATTACAGTTATAGCTAATATCGGTATGTCAGGATTGCGAGCAAGGTAAATGTAGTAAATAAAACCAACATACTCTCTACCACTGAGAGTAGGTACTTGTATTTGGGTTAGTGTTAGTTACATGAACTAGATCACAATATAATACTTTACACAATTATTACAAGATCATAAAATAAGGACAAGCTAGACAGATATAAAAGCTAAAGATCTAAAAGACTTCTTCAGCTGATCTACACAGAATACTCATAACGAGTGTTCCGTCGTACGGTCTAAGGGCCAATTTCATCGATCGTCTCCAAAACTACGTTCAGTAAAACGGCGTTTACACTAACTGGGTTTAATTTCAAGATTTGATCTCGGTTAACATCAATTGCATTTCACAGAGCAAAACGGCCGTTCCGTTGATCGCGTTTACGAAAACCGAGTTTATGGTATTTCAGAACGGCAACGTCGCGTTGCGTTTTGTCCTTGCACCGAAATTTGACAAAAAGATTGCATTATTTGTGTAAAAATACGTGTAACAAAACGTATTCCCCTGGCTGTTATATTAATATCATGTCAACTTGGTAAAGTGAGGTTATTTATATTATTGTTTGTTTTGCGCTGGTGTATTTCTCTAATTTGTAGTGCACGTAATTTGTGGAATTTTCTTTTCATCACAAACGTAAACTCTTCTCATTGTGTAACTCAAAATATTCGTACTTGTGCGTTGATGTGAATAGGATCTACCAATGCACATTTTAAAACGTTGACATCCGGTCCGCAGGTCAGTTTTTGGGTGTGCCAGATGTCCCTTAACCCAGCCTTTTGAAAGCGCGCGGAATGTCGAATACATAATCGCGTTTAAGATCGCTAAACGGTCAAAATTGGGCGTTTAGAACAGTAACTGCGTTTAGCACTAAACTAGATTAAATACTGTCGGTAAATGCCAAAACAAATTTTAAACTTAGATTAAAATTAAATCGCGTTTTATTTGATCGGTGAAATTGGCCCTAAAAAGCAATCGGCCGGGCGCACCGAGCTAGCCGGTCTCCTTCCTCCAACGAGCAGTGGTGGTCCGATGTTGACGTCACGGTTAGTTAGGCGGCGGACAACAGACGGCGCTCACTCCACGAAGTTGCCAACACGTGATGTTATTATTACGATCTCACTGTTGGGCATGGGCCTCTTCTCAGAATGAGAAGGGTTTAATTTAGTCCACGACACTGGCCGGGTGCGAGTTAGCGAACTACAGACACCATCGAGAACGCTTTTTTGGAGACCTACAAGTATCCTCGCGATATTTTACTTCACCGTTAACGCAAGAGATAATCAAATAATGATCCGAAAATAAACTCAAACCCCCTTATTACAAAAGATGGTTTAAACCAAGACTAAGGTAAACCCAGGTTTAAAATATACCCATCACTTTCTTACCTATGTCATATAACAAAAAGTGACGGGGCTACTCTAAAACCAGGGTTTTTCTTAGACCATCTTTTGTAATAAGGGGGAAAAAGTCAGAGGTGCGAGCCAGGATTGAACTCAGACCCTCTTGCCTGGAAGGTAAGCATTCAACCGCTAGGCTGTCAGGCATATTTGCATTGGCATATTGCCAAACGAGGTTCCATTAACGGCTTAACATTAATTTAACTCTACTGATCTATACTTACCATTTCTTCCATTATCAGATAAGTTTTTTTATTTATATATTCGTAATCTACGATCAAGCTTACTAAAATTTAATATGTGAATTGTTACCTATATATTTAGGCCTAGAAATTATTATTCCGCTAGCGTTGCTAATCTCACAAAACATGCGAGGTTCGTGACTACGTTTTACTAATTTATTACATTAAATTATAAGCTTTGTAAGTAATATTACATTGTATCGTGGATTTATAATACAAAACTATACGCTAACCGTGGCTTAGTAATAAAGATTACTTAAGCAGGGTCAGTAAATCACGCCGATAATTCAGCCCTCATCAAGCTGTCTCCCCCCCAAGTCCCCGCCAGCAACGCCCTAAGCCGAGATCCGAGACCCACTAGGGGTCGCCCTTAGTGCTGTTGTTGCAGGTAGTCATGATGTTAGTGTAGTATAAGTAGTTAGCTTAGGTTAAGTATTTTACTTCCCCACCATTGGCTGAAGATCCTTCAGGTCTCGCTAATAACTGCCCGGTTACGTAGAAGGGGTCCCCAAGGACCATCTAAAGCAGTCCAAAAAAAAAAAAAAAAACAAAGGTTTAGTAAATTCTTCAATTCCTTGAACTTCCAATCGTCCGGTACACGAAAATATCTTAGTCATAAACTTTAACAAACGACCTAGAAGAGAAAATATGAGATATTTTCTTTTCATTAGATTCTTTGCCAATCGCCTATGAACGAACATATTTCCATTAGTTGACTTTTATGAGTCAAACGTTAGATAAGGAAGAAATACATTATGTGATATTCTTAAATGAGTTATTTGAGGATGCCGAGGAAAATGTTAAAAAAGGAAAAAGACTAAAGGATAATATTTCCAAAGTTATCCTTTCTTAATTGCCTAAAGATGTTGCTTTTGTTGATCTAATTAAATGTATGTCTTCCTTCAAGAGTTTCAATAAGGCAAAGTTTAATACGGTTTTTATACATTGCCCAATCTTTCCAAAATTTTGTAGGACTAGAATATTGTCTGACGGCGAAGATTCTGAATTTTCAAACGCAAAATGGATCGCTATAGATAAAAAAATAAAAATACAAGCCGAAAACGCTGCAAAAGCGATGAGATAGAATTTAGCTTTAACCAAAAATCCAAAGGTAGGCATCAACTTTAGTATACAATAAACAACCTATCAACCATTGAGGCGCGAATATAATAATTTAGTTCGCTTTATTAACCAAATGTAGGCCACGAAATGAGCGAAACTTTAAGCGGTGTTGGGTTATCGGAGTTTCTGGCCCACTGGCTACGTTGCCTGATCGAAAGAACGGACCAAATCGTAACTGATTTATGTGTTCATTTTCTGTGTACAAAAATATTTTGACGAGACTTTTGGGTGATAGACTGGAAATCATTAGTGTAGTGGTGATAAATTATGATATACTGATCAAAAAAGCTTAGCTCTACTAGTAGATATGGCTTGTTTTAAATAACGTAACATCGCGATTGAAATTGTACGCATTCATTTGTTTCTTGACTTTTTGAGACTTTAGACACTACAGTAGGTATCATTTGAGATAATTATGTTGAATGATAATTATGTCTTCAACGATTGGCAAATTTAGAATTTTCAGAAAACAGACAACTCTATGCAATATGTGGGCACGGTGTGGGAATGTTACGGAACACGTGACCATTCGAAAGGTTTTTTTAATGAAATGGAAAAGATTCCCAAGATTGACTTATATAGCCTAGTTATTCAGAAAGTGGATCCTTAGCAAAGGGCTGGATTAAAGCAAAAAAAAAAAGAAGAAGGATTGAAAGTCGCAAGTTCTTGTAAAGTATACCTAATGGATTTAAAAGCTTTCCTTTATAATAGTTCACGTTGACATATTTTCAAAGCCTTAGTAACTACTCTAATGGATCTTTTCTCTGCTGGTGGAGCATTAAACATTATTAAAATAAGTAGTACATTATAATAAGCTGACTTCAAATGATTATACATGAAATTTATGAAATTCTAATTTATTTTCTGGTGTCTCGCTGGTCCGTTGCTGACAAACACGGCATTCCGAGTATAAAGACCCTACTGGGTTCAATTTCCTGACCTAGGACTAGGGACTAGAACGGTATACCTCTGTCTACCCTTTTTACGATTACAAGCGTGACTTGTATTTCAAATATAATTCTGACAAACCAAGCAGTAATAAACCAGAATTTAATTTAGATAGCTACACATAATATTAAACCGGTAGCCCCGACGGCTGTTTTTCATAACAATATTGATAATTGAAATGACCAATATTATGTAATCGCAAAGGTTCACATAATCCGATTAAATTGGAACAGCTATCAAATATGGCGGAGTTTGGTAGCCCGGATAACACGGCTCAAGGGAAAGCCTATTGAAGATATTTGATACAAAAATAATCTGTACGATTTACTCATTGAAATATCGTATAATTTGATTAAACAATTTTAATTTGAAGAGTTTGTATGTTTTTATTCAGTTAATCATAATGGAATTGGCAGGTAACCTTTGAAGTAAAGCACAGATGTAATAGATATAGACAGGTACCAATAATTTGCTGATGAAAGAAAAAGAATTCATTGCAACCAATTCCCAAGATAAGAACATGTAAATATGTAGGATATAAAGAAATGTATATAATATATGGAGGATTAAAACGCAACGCCCAGCAGAAAAATAATGATGTCGTTTTCATAGGTTCTCATAAACTCTTTGATATATTTCAAACTAAAGAAAGAAAATAATCTTTTCTTAGAAATCTCAGTAACAATTTCACCAATAAGAATTTCTAGAATTCCAAGTTCAAACACAAATAAAGCTACCAACTTACTAACTGAAACCGAACTCCAATTATCTTGCGAAGACATTGTGGATCAAGTCAATACACCACTGTTTATCTCCACTGCGAGTGAGCGAGGATTTGCTCAGTAGCTCTATAGAACATCGAGTGTTTTCAACGCAGCTATTGAAATCATGGAACCGAGATACGAAAGCCTTATTAAGTATTTGCTGCTTTTATATCTGGTTGGAGATTTATTTTTTGCAGGCATTTTCTGATCTGTTAATCGGATCTTTTTTGCAATCTGATTTAAAAATTGGAATATATTTGATATTATTCTTCATAGATCTTGTTTACAGCTTGTTTAAAATTGATTGGATACGTTTTATTGTCTTAGTTCAGTCATATAAATAATTTGGATATTGCCTTGGGATCAAACCACATCATATTTATGATTGTTAATAGTTAACTAATGTAGGGCCAATTTAATAGATCACATTTGACATCTGTCAGTTTTAGCTTCATAGTGAGATGACCTGCTTAAAGACATCGATTATAGTGAATGAATCGATACGGACTTCAAACATTTGTAAATCGAATTCAGCACATAATCATTGCATTCGAATCTACTTATCAACTCTCGATTTTTTTGGGTAGCATCCCTAGTGTTTAAAAAGAAAAAGGGTTCACTGACGCAACATTGTAACGATGTTCAGTTCTCATTAGAACAGAAATTGTTTATGTTTAGATTTTTTTATTAGTGAAAGTAAATCGTAAAATTACCTTCTTTTGTCATTATTACAATAAAGGAGAATGCCCATTTTTCTTCTGACCATCGTTGCGCATCAAAAATGTTTGTATGGTAGCATAAATTGGATATAAAAGAGGGGTGATGTCGTACTTTCATAGGAAATAAATATTATCAATTTATTTTGTGGGGTTTATGTTGTTCTTTCATTTTCTGTTCAGTTTTGAGGTTAGTTTTGTAACAAACATTTCACCAAAAAAATCAGTCCTTTACAACAATATGATTTGAATTCACATAAGACAACAGAAAACAGGTACAAGAAACCAATGAATGATCCCAAATTAATAATATTTCATAGGTCATGCTGAATGTAGGTTTGTACCTATACGAAGTAGAAAATAAAAATGCTTGAATAGAGCAATGAAATAGTTTTATTTGTCTATATTATAATATTCATAAAATATGTCGTTTAAAAACGGAGCCGGCGGCTCAACAGACCTAAATTGAGCCCAACTTAGACACCACAAAATCTTTGTTGATTTACTGCACAGAGGACACGGACCGGAATCGGTTCTACACAATCCACACCACCAGCACAGGAACAATACAATGGTCTTCAAAAGAGTTCTTAATCGTGCAAGAATCTGAAGACGCGACTGGACACGGACTCAACGCAATAATAAGATACTTATTAACACAACAAACACAACAATTATCAAATATAAACAACACGATGCTTTGTTTGTTATTGTTACACAAATTGACAGTGAAGCTTTTGACAGCTCACCTTTGACATTGTTTTTTTTTTTCTTTTTAAGAGTTTTTATTCATGACCCATACAACTTTCACATTGGCCGTGACAGTGTTACCAACAGTTAATCTAAATCACCCTGACCGTAAGTGATTTGTCAACTAAAGAAAGATTTAATAAGTAAAGTAATATTAATTAAAGATGTTAATTAAAAAAATTATACACTATTTTAATTCTGTTAATTAATAATATTAATAAGGAGGAAAAATGTCATAATTGAAATTATTTTTAAAACTCAGCGTCTTTCCATAGACTATCCCATACGATCGATTATGGGGAGGTTTTTAAAATTGGCAACACTGCTTTCACTAATATACGCCATTTTAAAGGATGCAATAAAATCCAATAAATAACTAATTAAATACAAAATATTAAACCCCACATACGATTTCGACCGAGTGAACTAAGAGAAGTTATAAAAATATTTTATAATTTATTAGTATATTTTTATAGCCATACTATTTTACTTTAAAGCGATACTGTGTTTGGTCAATCTCCTTTGTAATAATCATTGAAAAAAGTTAAGCAATTGTGCAGTTCGAACTTCGAAAAAATAAATAATATTTTATGCCCGTCGTTACAAGGTTATGTTGTTAAATTTTGATGAAGTGTCAAATGTGATCTATTAAATTGGCCCTACAGTATCGTGCATATTTTCGGGATTGCCTAGTTTCGGACCCAAACGAAGCTCTTAATCATGTGCTGAACACGCGATTTCATCAGGTCTATATCCGCAGCCCAAATATTCAACCATCACTAAAAATCTATGGATATAAAAACAGCAAAAAGAAACATCAGTATAACAAGTAAATACTAGTAGTCATCTACACTAGTCTTTTAAGTTTCAACATAACAACTACGTACTTAGTAGCTTCCCAACTGTGAACTACATTTCGAAGGTCGCTTCTCTTGTGCGGCATCAAAGCCAGCGAGGCATTGTGGCAAGTCCTCTTTTCTTTGTGTTTAGTGTGAACAAAACGCTTTGTTCGTTGATATCATTATTTTTCATTCTTTTACCCTTCATTTTTGCGATATTTAGGCGTAATTCGGGGATGAATATTTTTTGCTGAAGGATATTTAGAGCTTTTAGGTACCTTCATTCAAGCTTGTTTATATATTTTTTGGTAAAAAAGAGATTCTGTTATCTTCCACATCTCGTGAAATGAGAATCTATTATCCTTTTACGCGTACCCATTTGTCTTCCATAATGACGATAAATTGTTCCATTGTGTTGTCTTTGACATTCTAACATTCAACTCAATTCTTGGAACAGTGAAAGCAAATAATATGGTACACAATATTAATGAACAAATACTGAATTAAGCAACAAACAACTGTAAGACATTGACAGTCAAGAAAATATTGATGCAGACCCAGTTAATGCAACAGAGTTTTCTATCAATAATGAAAGCCAAACAAACGATTGATTGTTTCAATCTAAAATCTAATATTATTTCTCAGAATTGCGAAGACTTTCTTAACATAATTCAGACATTTCCAACTTTAAAACAATTGGAGTTGATTGAAATTCTGCTTCAATTTTGTAAAGGGAAAATTTGGGAGTGCCCTAGGTGTTTTAAAATTGTTTCTGCAAAGAGTAATGATGATCCTAATTATGTTTCTGTTTAAGATAATGGTACTTAAAAGGCTTTTACAAATTTTATCTGGGTTAAGAATATTCATCTTGGAAAATTCGTAACTTTCGCCAGGTAGGCATTGTTCGGATCTTCTTTTATTAATTATGTTGAATGGATTTACAGATCCTAATTTATTAAAATAAAATATCCCTTAACATTAGGGATTAAAGTTTTAAAAACAACGTTTTCCACGCAATGAGTACATAGCTGAGGCCAAACTCATTCAAACTCAGTATTCACAATCAAATCTCAAAAAATATTGAAGTTTCACGAGTCACCTATCAATGTTAAAGTACTATAATATTGTTTGTAGTGTAAAATTGTAGATCATTCAAAGAAGGTGTTACTTTGCAAAAAGACATTAAAATACTGACAACTTAGCGGAAATTTTATTGTTTTATTATCTAAGCATTGTTACGTTGAATTCTTTACATTTCAATGAACAGTTTGATTCTTTGTTTCATCGCTGTCCAATAGCGTCTGTATTTCTAAATCATCCTGATATTTTAGAAGACTTCGTCTATACTATTCTAAGTCATGGCGTCGCTTATCATCAGATGCTATAGCAACCAATGATATTATATGCAAAAAGAAGTAGATATGTCATTGACGCGCCAAAAACGACTATTCAAAATTACACCAATTGTTGTAATTGGAAATAGCTATCTCTTTCACTCTCGTATTTATTTAGTTTCTTCGTCTTACTCATTAGAGATACTAGTGAAAATAATGCAGGGTCGAATTTTAAACGCTATGTTCTATGATCGTAACATATCTACTTATTTTTGTATATAATATCATTGATAGCAACAGTATTTCTTTTGCTATCTTGATGATTTTATTTGTCTCCTTGGAAATCATATTGAATTCTCCTATTTGCATTGTAGGTAGTTGAAATATTAATGCAATTTACACTCTACGCTGCATTGGCTTTGATTGATAGCCATGTAATTAGTATCGGCATATCGTTCAAAATTCTACCCACCTTGTTATAAAAGGACGTACAGCTATAAATTAAAATCTGACTTTTTGTAGCGAAACATCAATTAGTGAGAGGCGAACGAAAAAATCGAGGGCCTTTGACATTCAGGCAACAATAGCCGGTGTCATTAATTCGCTATCGATCGCATACAAATTGGACGCTAATTGAAAGTGATAAACTGGTGTGTGGGTATGATGGTTTATGTCTTTTTTAAGGTATGCCTTTAAAATATTTGGGTATTCTTCCAACAGTAGAACAATACCTGAGTCGATTGATTGGTGGTATACTCATTGCTCATAAACAGCCTTTGACAGTTCGTGCCCTTGTACGTAATCCGCAAAAACTGCCAGTTTCTGGGTCTACGCCACTGCTATCTTAGCATTTACATTTACCAAGATCATGCGGTGAAATATTAATATTCCGTACTAATGTACTATCGACTAGTCCGAATTACTAACTATTTATGAACATAGCTTCTTTATCTTAGTTCTAAGCTCTGAGATATAACGGTGGTCTAGTCTTGTTTCTTAACAAGTGATATTGTAATCTGAATCAGACCACATCAGCAAAAGAATGTAGCATCCTTGCCTATAATTGTACCTAGTATACCTACGCCTCTAATTGTACCTAGGGACAATCAACTAAACTGAACCCTCTCCCCCGGATTCCTATCCCTATACCCCAACACCTAATGGTCTTGACTTTATCACCCTGTCGATTGCTAACTTAATTCTCCCACACGACTAAAACGACGCAGATAAAGCCAAACACGAATTATATTAAGACGGTAATCAAATAAACGACGCTGAATTGCTACGTAACACGGTGAATAGCGGCGAGGTGAATGGGGTGAATACAGCTGAATGAGGGTGAATGGAGACGTCGATAGCGAATAACGGTGCTGATGGAATGGCGCAATGCGGAACGTTTTTGTCGCCATGGATTAAATATTTTTTCTCGAGGGTTATGTGGGCTGTTCAAGGTTGAACGTATGTGTCAGCTGAAAGTTAAGTAAGAGGGCTGGGGGCTTGAAAAAACATTGAGATTAAGATGCGACTGAGAAGGGGCGCAAAGCGTTGGGAAAAATCGAAATAAACATTACAAAGGGTTGGTAAACGTATCTTTGGCCTTCAAAACCGTTTTAACTGTTCTCCTAAACCAGGAAGCTAAACAGTTTTATTATTTGAATATTTTTATGAGTATAACGTTGAAAGCTTAGCCATTCGTTATACCAAGAAAAATGGGGCTAAAAGTAGCAAATAAAGAACTGTCCCCGTAAGTTTATGTGCCTACAACACGCAATATTTTACTTAACCACGAACCATGAATATTAAGAATAAGGACAAACTCTTTACGTAACTGTATACTCACCACTATACGAGTAAAGTTGTTAGTTTCGTCAACAGATACTCTGTCTTTCCCTATTTTCCCTCGAGATTCACCAGAGGTGCCGAATAATCTACGTCAAGAAGATACACAGGTTGTGCATAAGTCTGTAGTAATATCCCTCCGAACTGAGCTTTATGGCAGTTTGTGACATTATTAGTATTAGAATTTAGATATAATATTATCTAAATTCTAGTGAGATAGCGGTTTTTTTCCTAGTATAATATACATGGTTAGTCGCAAATGGGGTACTAATCCGCAGGTTACTTAAAGTATCACTGATGACGGTTTAAAAGCAAGTGTTAAAATTTCAAAATTCGACAATTTTTATTTCTATGTAAAATAATTTTTATTTTTTTCAAAAAATCTTCGTCCCTAGTTTAGTTACGAATTCAGAAAGTGGAGCTTCTAATTCGTGACCCCAAATGTGACCTGAAATGTAAACACAGCTGATCGCAGCTGAGGATAGATAGATTTTAGCATATTTTGTTTGTAATTTTTGAACAGCTATTTCTCTTAATCTATTGTGTTTTGGGGAAAGTGGTAAAACAAAAGTTACTCATTAATATGGGTACTTTAACATCCCTTCGGATTAGTACCCCCTTTCTGACTAACCTTGTATATCAACTCCAAAATGACTACAACAATTTTAGAACGGTAACCAAGTAATGCGAATGGACATTTTTTTTCTCAATTATAATTTTCTACTAATTATTTTTCGGCAGAAGCCCAAAAGTATATCCAATAGCAACCTGTAATAGGCTGATCTTAACATGCGCAATACTAACTAGACTTTTTATTTTCAGGCGAACGTCTCATCCAGTTCGCATCAGAGAACCTGGTGACAGAGATCCTGATCCACCCACAGATGAACACGCTGATGCAATGCATGCGCAACTTGCTCAGCTCCTTTACGAGACATAGGCACCTTGTGCACGCCGGATATACCTTCGCTGGGAATGGCTCCTGGATCATGCAGGTAAGGATGATGATATGATGGTCATAGAAGTAATCTTTAAGGTTTAGAATTAGAACAGTTAATCGTAAAGTGAATAGCCTAGATTGATTGACGGTGAGAAGATTTAAAATATATGTTTTGTAAATTGAAAAATATAAAGAAGTTTCTGATAAATAAGTGGAAGTGAATGCTAATGACCATGACAACAATAATGATGGTCTGATGTCAATATGTAAAACAAAATATTTTACAAGTTGTGATCAATATAGCTAAGAGATGATGAGTGATCCATTTACTTTATATTACTCTAAGTACTAAACAGCTTTACATGCTAACATAAACAAGCAAGGAATAATTTATGAACACTGATGTATACTAGAATACCTGAACATTTTAGAAATCTACCGAATTTAAGTGTGCTAAATATAGATCTTCTTACAAATATTTTCCAATTCAATACAGAACCTCAAAAAGTCAACATCACTCAAAACAAAAACTAAACTAAATCAACATTTATGAATACTAAAACCATCTCGAAGCCACAAGCTCAACTGAGCGAAGAGAAATTAACGTATTTACGTCACCACCAATCAACAGCTCCGAATCGAAATGGGGCGCCATTTTGCGACAAATTAAGGTACATTATCAAGGGAACGGCTGTAATGTAATAGAATAGTCTGTTCCCATTACGTTTGACTAAATTGGAATTGAAAATGGCTGAAGGTATTCGAAGTTTTGGTGAAACTAAAAGGTGTATTATTCAATAGTGTTACCTTATTTGTTTACGTAGATTTCGGGTAAACCGAGGTCTAACCTTACTCAAAGGCTGAAAAGGTGACTAAAAGACAATCAACAGCTACCATTATGGACGATACTTGACGCAAAACTAGACACTGGGCATAAGAATGATGAAGAAATTGTAAAAGCATTTGTCAAGCAATTAGATGAACAATCTCCTGAAGCTAAGCTAAGTAGGCAAAGAATCATTCAGATCAAAAAAGACAAAGAAGAAGCAGTCCATAATAACTTGATGACTGCCGTTAGTAGTGATTATAGTCAACAAGTATTTAAAAAACCTATTTCTTCCAATTAATTTATGTAATTATAATTGATCACACATAGATGAAGTTCCTATCACAAAACAATTTAGATAAAGTAAAACTTACGAACGCATTATACGGAGTAACTGTAGCGACGGAAATTCTTCACTCCCAAAGAAATTTAATAACGCTGTTATTCAAACTCTCAAGTTTCTTAATTGGATAAAGTTTTTGTTTATTTTTAGCGGTTCGAACTGTAGCAAATGAAAAATAAAATTTATAAAAGAAGAACGGTCATTTGTGACCCAGACCCGACACGAAAGAGACATATCTCAATTTTTACTTTATTTTATGCATAGCTAAAATATATATTTTTTATATTCGAAATCAATGGCTAACACCAAAATATTGCCTTATGTTTTTGTTCAGGCGGTATACATTTTTTGTACCTGTTTACCTACAAAAACTTAATGACGATACAATAATTATGGAATTATCCAGGTGACCTGGTGATGGAGCTGGATTGTGTAATTTTTAAACTTCTAGTAATAACAATCGAGTTAGGGTTCATTAAAATCGTCTTAATCGGTGATTCATTGCAGATTATAGATTACGGTATCATTAAGAAGCTGGCCAGATAGTGGAATATTTTGGTACTAGGTACTAAAGGTTTGACTTTCCGGTTTGGTTCTCAGCACAATTAATTAAAACTTACAAGAGAAAACAACGTCTTTGGGTTAAATGGAAAAAATTTAAAAACATCAAAGACTACAATGAGTTTTCGGAATACAGAGTAACCTTTAAAGAAGCTTGTAAGACCTGCTACTCAAACTATATTAAATCAGTTGAAGATAAACTCACCACAAACATTAAGTACTTCTGGACATATATATCAAATCGCAAAAATAAATCAGGTATTCCATCCACTATGCACTATCAAAATATTAAGTCTAGTGCCCCAGAAGAGATTTGTGATATGTTTTCAGAGTTTTTCCAGTCTGTGTTTGAACCTAGTTCACCCTCATTGTCCGCCTGGACCCCGCCTACACACTGTAATGCCAATGTTAGCTTGATCGATAACTTGCATATTGAGGAAGACAAAATACTTAAAGAGTTAAAATTACTGGATCCATCCAAAGGAGCGGGTCCCGATGGGTACCCAGCACTGTTCTTTAAGGCCGCCGCTGGCAGTATCTGTAAGCCACTCTTTATTATTTACAATAAATGCCTAAGCGAGGGTGTTTTCCCTGTTGAATGGAAACGGGCTAACATCACGCCTGTACACAAGAATGGCTCAAAGCATGACGTAGAGCAATACCGGCCTATCTCGATTCTGTCGACCTTGGCAAAACTTTTTGAGAGACTTGTACACAATGAAATCTATCCAATTTTACACAGCGTCATCATCCCACAGCAACATGGGTTTGTTCAGCGACGTTCGACTGTATCGAATTTATTAATTTTTTCCAACTATCTCTTTGAAAATATGGACAAGCGGGTGCAAGTTGACGTGGTTTATACAGATTTCAAGAAAGCTTTTGACAAGGTCGACCATGAAATACTGCTAAATAAGATTGCGTTTAATGGTATACGAGGAAATTTGCTTCGTTGGTTCTCATCCTACATTAAAAATAGAACACAAAAGATTGTCGTGAATGGTCATCAATCTGATGCAGTGCACATAACCTCGGGTGTACCACAGGGTTCAATCTTGGGACCACTATTGTTTATTTTATACATCAATGACATAGACAAATGTTTTAAAAATACTAAGTTTCTTGTATATGCTGATGATCTAAAAGCTTATAGGTCTATACAGACTGTGGAGGATTGTCGGCTATTCCAACAAGATCTGGATAATCTCACTGACTACTGTTTAAACAATAAACTACACCTTAGTCTCTCTAAGTGCAATTGCATCAATTTTACAAAAAATAAATTAGTTATCAAATTTAAATATTCATTGCACGACACAAAACTAAGTAATGTATCTACTGTGAGAGATCTTGGTGTGATATTTGATGATAAGTTGTCCCTAAACCAACATGTAGAAAAAATTGTTAACAAAGCATTTAAGATGTATGGTTTCGTTATGAGATCGTCCACCGAGTTCAAGCGAGTCTCCACATACCTTTACCTATATAAGACCCTTGTACGATCTCAATTGGAATATGCTATCCCTATCTGGAATCCATTTTACCAGAAATACATAGACGAGATTGAGAAAGTCCAGCGTAAGTTTCTACGAGCCATGCATTACAGATGCCACAAAAAGTATTTGTCTTACTCACACTTACTAGATAAATACAAGCAGGTCAACCTAGAATCTAGACGTAAGTATCTAGAGGCTTCGGTACTGTATGGTATTGTTCGTGGTGATTTTGACTGTATCGATCTCACGAGCAAATTATGTTACGTGGTTCCACGCACTGTTAATGTACGTAGTATCCGTGCAGGTACCCTATTTGCTGTCAATACCTGTCGAACTAATTCTGGTTTGCGCTGCCCTATCCGTCGAATGGTTGAATCTTATAATTGTAATTTTGTTAATATTGATATTTTTGTATGCTCAAAATCCAAATTTAAATGTAATGTTATGAAAATTATTATTACTAATCAATAATGTTATTAGGAATGTATGCTATTTTTACTATTTAATTGTTTGTTTTTAGTGTTAATTATTACCCGGTTGCCAAGCAATCAGTCATATGAGAATCTATATTTTGCATGATGTAATTAATTGATTATTATGAATGTGATGTAATCATTATTTTATTGCCCATCTAGTGGCCCTCATTATCATATTTTTATTTGTTAATATGCGGATAATGTAGTGGGCTGCAATATTGTTCATACTTTGTAATGACTTTTTCTCTGTCACAACACATATTGTAGCTGTTTATTGTCCCTGAATAAATAAAATAAAATAAAATAAACACACCGAGTTTGAGCTTAACAATATTAAATCTATTTCAGTGCCGTTTGTGAAACAAAAATAAAAGCGTTATTGCTATTCGTTAAATAAAATTAAAAATATTTTGTCTGAACAAAATCCAATGGCAATGAATATCAGTGGCTAACACCATGTTAGCCACTGATATTCAGAATAGTGTTAATTTTTTTCTGTTATATTTAATATAACAAAATAACTGAGATAAGTTCCTTTTGTGTCGGGCCTGGGTAAATTTTCTATGGGCTGTGACCCTTCTTCTTTGAGATCAAAAAAATCTACGCTGTATTTTCTTTTGTTTGAGATCTGATTTGTGAAAAAAACATTGATATTGAAGAATTTGTAGAACTTAAACCGTAGAAGACAAAAGATTGAAGATGCCTTGTCAGTGGTCGCAATCCTCAGAAGTAAGAGAATGAAGAAGAAAGAACTGACTAGAGACTAGACGATCAGCAGGGCAATTGCGTAACGTAACAAATATCAATCATGACAGTTTGACAGTTGATGTGACAAAAATTATATTCATTGCGTGGTGCATAGTTGTGGAGAAGTCGGATTGTTAATAGATACGTTGCTATGGAAATTGTTGAAAATCGAAGCTATACCGATTACGAGTGTTTTGCTCAATTAGGATGCTAGTAAGATCGTATCATGGTCACAATAAAGGTACATGCACACACATCAGTTACATCATCGTCAAGTCACCGATCAGTCACGTCAATGTTAGGGACATGACGTGGTGTAAATGAATATGTGATCAGTTTCGTCCGCAACAATATACGTTTCAACGTGCCAGTGACGCGACGTTGACTGAGACGCGCCAGTCGTGACGTGACTGACGAGTGGGGCCGATGTCTTACAACTTCTACTAAACTATATTTTTTGACGTTACTGATCAGTCACTTGACGGAGAATTGACAGATGTGTGTGTATGTACCTCAGACATGCTGCTATCGGATAAAATCGGATTGGCTGTCAAATTACTTTAAATTTTAAATCCCAAAAATTACTACTAGTAGATGCATGAATAAGAACTTCATTTTATTTGGAAAAGAGTACTCAAGATAAACAAGTTTTTTCATTAAATCCGAAAGTGCGAAATGCAGTCGAGCTTGGAGCACATTTCATTACCGTACAAACAGTATTGAAGAGTCGTTTGCGATTAATTTATATGAAAGTACGGAACAAAATTCCGGATTTAAACTACTTTTCATTACGTTTACCTACTTTTAAACCTACTTCGTTGTCTGCGAAACTGTTGCAGATTTCAATTTCGTTTCGACAGCCATATTTTCCATCAAAAATATACATCGAATTCACTATAACGAATATCGGAATGGATTTGAAAACTTCTTTCGCAGAATACGTGTTATAAATGGACGTGCATTGAGTGACATTTCCTCACTAGCGTCGACGGAAATTAAAACTACAGGCGAACGTCGAACAGGATTTTATAGCTACATATTATAGGATTGCTGCGTGACGGGAGGTGTTGATAAATCAAGAAGCTTGATACAAAATATAAATATAAAACGTATAGTTGCTTTAAATAGTTTTGTGCTTTCAAGAGGATGAAGAACAGCCTCATTAACGTATTGTGATCACCCATCGGTATGCTGTGCGTGGTGATTATGGAAAATGTCGTGATTTTGGTTCGTGACCTGATGAATTTGATGGCGGGTTCAATGTAATCTAATTTCTTTCGCGATCAACATCTCTACAATAAATTCATAAAAATCTCATTATACCAAATCAAATCTCCAAAATATCAAAAGTTTAAAAACAAAACGTAATTAGAAGTACTTACTCAAATCAAAATTAAAAAAATGCCATTGAAAGTTTTTATTAATTAACAGTATATATTGGTACGGCAGTCAAACATTTTTAATTAAGTCTAGTAAATGAAGTTTAAAAAAGCGAAGTTGCTGAATGGTAATTAAATAAACGAGCACCGTAAAAATGTTGGCTATGGAACAATTGCCATTGTATTATGATAAAAAAGAGTAATCCCTTTGTTGGCAGAACGGATTATGAGGATATGAATAGGAGAATACGGTCGAGAATTATGAGATCGCAGTTAATGTTCAAGGATTTTCGGGGAATAAAAACTAATATTGAGATAAAATTTAATAAAAATGTAAATAAAGAAAGAAAAACGTATTTTAAGACAAACAATAAAACTGCAAATACAATACTAATACTGAGGTACGAGAATTCTGAAGTTATTGGTGCTGATGTTTTCGATAAATACACACTATAATGACAAATATGACTTGCAGATAATCACTTGTATAGTGATGTAACTTAAGAAAGGCGTATGTCTAGCTATGGGCTACGATAAGTTAAAGTTGTGGATGGATTGATTGACAATATAATCAATTGCTCTGCTAGTAGTGCAACTTAAGAAAGGTGCATGTATAGCTGTGGGCTACGATAAGTTAAAGTGTTCGAGATTGATTGATTGATTGACAATAATAATTGCTCTGCTATCAATACACTAATGACCCATATTGCAACACATTTCAAACTTGATTGATCGATGAATATTTAAATGGATACTAGCTTAGGATAGCCATTTGGCTAATGAAATACGTCTTGTTAGTACACACAGGCAAATTAGTATGTTGAGTACCTATTAATGCCTAAAGATTGATTGTTATGGTCAATGACATGGATTTTCTTGCCGGTTCTTCTCCAAAGGACTTTCTGTTTGGAACCGCGCACCTAGTTTTGACGTTTCTTTAGAGCAGGTCTGGTTTTTTAAAATGATAGTCTTATTTTTTTCCTCCAACACACCTGATTGTTAGAATTGAATTTGGAATAGAAAAAGTTCCATATAGTACCTTTTTTACCTTTCGAAGAATGGTTAAATTAATATAGAAAAAAAAACAGACCACAGGTAGTTTTCATGATAGTCTCACGTTTATCCAACATCACACCTGCAGTGCAATTCTGTAAGAATCTCACCTCGATCGCGACTGTCAATTAGACACTTGTCGTGACACAGCGTGTATAACAAAACTACACGTTATTGATTATACTGTCGATTATCTGTGTGTTATTTGCTTCTATTATCCATACTGTGACATTATGGATATCGAGCTAACCGTCGATATTGAGTTGGGTTTCTTACAGAATGACACTACTGATGGTAACAATTGAATTATGAATTTAAAAAGTTCCTTAAACTACAGTTTTTGACCCTATTTTCTTTATTTGTTAATATTCATGTTTGTTAGTATGTTATGTTAAATATTCTTTGTGTGAATAAAATATACATGGTAATACCATATTTAACAATGTTAACCTCCCTTTCCTTGTTATAGGACGGGACCTTTTCCCTAGCTGACTTCACTGATGCTTACCAAGAGAACGAGGTTCAGCGTGTCATCCGCGCTTACGAGAACTCGATCTCCATTGATGTCCACTGCTCCACGAGCGGTGGTGGAGAATGGGCCAAGCTCCCGGAGATGCCCTTCGTCAAATATTGCAAGATTAGGGTCAACCCTACTGATATACTCGACTCTGGCTCCCAAGCCATCAAGGATTTTGTTGGTAAGTTTAGTTTTTTATTAATGTTTTTAGATTAGTCATGAAATATTTATGATGATAGTATGGAGCTCCTTTTAAAAGAGTTCGTCTGGGAAAATACTACCTCCATATCTATTTCTACCTACAAGCAGCTTTGTTGTGTTCCAATTTGAATGGTACAGGTGTCGGTAAAATTACAGGCACATGGGACTTTTCAACTTTGTCTGTAAAGTTGGCAACGCATCAGTAAAGCTCTTGGGGTTGTAGGTGTGTACAAGTGGCAGGGAGGTTACTCTTACCTTCTGGATAACTTATGGATAAATACTACTCCATCCTCGCTTGGCTCGGATTTTACAAATCTGCTATAAATAAGCTGTTTTTCGATAAATTTTCCGATCAATCCGCGAAACTTAGCTAGATGGTATGGTAATCTACGGATAGACCTTACGGATATTCCTTTGTCTAAAAAAGGTAGAGAAAACATTTTTAAATTTGTCAATTTATGATTCAATAATATTAGTATAGAATATATTGTCCCTCCACAAAGATTAGAGTTGACCTAACTTGAAAGTAAGCTGTGTGTGTGTGGGTCGTCCGCACATCGTAATTTTACTTTTAACCTTCGCTTTCTTCTTCTTCTTCTCTCGTGTCAGCACCTGCTATATGAAAATAGCTCATGCCGTGGTGAAAAGATTAGCCAGTCAGCAAGGTTGGTAGTGGGGCTGACTGCCCAGGGTGCGCCAGACGTACTTAAGTATCGTCACTCGGGGAAGCTCTTTTCATGCACCCCTTCGCTTTCTGAAAATTCGTCATTAAATCAAAACACTCTTGTCAAAGCTATAAGTTTTCTTATTGATATCTTTATCTACATCGCACTCTACTATAACACTTTTAAAAACTAGCTTTTGCCCGCAGCTTTGCTCGCGTTAATTAAGCTAAAAAAAACTCTTAACATACTACTAAGGTTTTTATAATAATATAATTCAATCATGATTCGAGAGACATGTGGCGCCATCTATGAACGTTATTGTTGTTTTCCTCGAGAACAGTTATTTTTTTCGGGATGAAAGGTACCCTATGTCCGTTTCTGTACACCTGACAACGTTATGCAAAATTTCAGGATGATCGATTCAGTGGTTTAGGCGTGAAAAGGTAACAAACAAACAAACTTACTTTCGCATTCATAATATTAGTTAGGATATGACTACCCCATATTCATGCTTAAAATTTAACAACCCAAACCACAGTTAATTCCCTTCTATTTAATTACCATGAAACTTTACAACCAACCAACCGAAACTACCGCGATTTGGCTGCAACTACAAACTTGTGGGAGCTACAACTTGCATCTAGTTTGCAATGTTTTGCAACTATGCGTCATTCACACTGTGCTAACGATTCTGCTTGTATTGCAACTTGGCTAACTGCCGCACGTACTGCATTGTAGGGTTGCCTGCTTGATTGGTGAATAATCCTGAAACTTAGTATTTGAGTCCATATTTAGATGACGTTTTATTTTTAACCCCCGACGCAAAAAGAGGGGTGTTATAAGTTTGACTGCTATGTGTGTCTGTGTGTCTGTCTGTCTGTAGCGCCATAGCTCTTAAACGGGTGAACCGATTTAGGTGCGGTTTTTTTTATTTAAAAGCTGGTTTTCTAGCGGTGGTTCTTAAACATGTTTTATCAAAATCGGTTCAGCCGTTTCAGGGTCATCAGCTGTTTTATTGGTTATTAAAAAAGAGACAAAGAAAGTTTTGTCACTAAAAAAAAGAAAAGAAAAAAAAAAGTTAGTCACCCGTCCGAGGAAAGTAACCCGAAACTTAGGATTGAACAAAACAAGTGTCAAGTTCAACTCGGACGGGCAAAAACACATCGGTAGTAGGGACAACTGTCAAATTGTGATGTCATTCATTCTTAGTTCGGGCCCCGAAATAATCGTATGTACGTAGGTGATAGGGAGTAGGAAACGCTCGTAACTAAAGCCGAAACCACGGACTTTGTGCTTAGGGACTAGACCCCCAGATGCGACTGAATACCAGCATTTTACACGGAGCGACTGCCATCAGACCTTCGCAACCCAGTTACTGGGCAATGCCGATATCCTAAGGCTACACCAGTTGTCAAACTTCCGGGCTTCTGACTACCCGTAACGACTGTCATAGGTATTCTTCTTAGCCTTAACTAGCTTTCGCCCGCAGCTTCGCTTGCGTGAAATTTTGAACCCGTTAAGTGACGATTTTCCATACAAACTTTCATCCCCTATTTAACTCCCTTAGGGGTTGAATTTCGAAAAATCCCTTCTTAGTGGATGCCTACGTTACAAAAGGAACCTACTGTCAAAATTTCAACTTTCTAACCCCAGCGGTTTAGGCTGTGCGTTGATAGATCAGTCAGTCAGTCAGTCAGCTTCTCCTTTTATATGTATATAGACTAGCTTTCGCCCGCAGCTTCGCTTGCGTGAAATTTTGAAGCCGTTAAGTGACGATTTTCCATACAAACTTTCATCCCCTGTTTAACTCCTTTAGGGGTTGCATTTCGAAAAATCCCTTCTTAGTGGATGCCTAGCTACGTTTCAAAACGAACCTACTGTCAAAATTTCAACTTTCTAACCCCAGTGGTTTAGGCTGTGCGTTGATAGATCAGTCAGTCAGTCAGTCAGCTTCTCCTTTTATATGTATAGATATAAGAGTATTTAGTTTTAAACCTCAAAATACAGACTAAACACAAAGGCACATCTTTCACACCTCAAAGGAGATCGGACGGGTGTGGCCCAAGTGGCGTCGGAGCATGGCGTATATTTTATTTGAAAGTTCATTACCTAAGCTTACTTTTTTTGTATGGGTACAAAAAAATCTATCCAGGGAGAAAAAAGTTATTAAAATACTCATCTATCGAGCTATTTTCAACTATTTAATCTTTTAAATCTATTTCTTTTAACTTAATATGGTATGTTTGCTGTTGTCTAACATCTATGATGACTCAGGTGCGTGGTACTTTTTGCGCCAACATTAGAAAGAGACAAAAATGATACAAAGGCAAAGAAAACGCAACGCGGGCGCAGCGGTAGTGCGTTTCCCTTCCCTCCGCTCCATGATCAGGATGACGGGATCAGCTCAAGTCACTGGCAGTCACTCTCTCCGCTCGCTGCTGTTCGATGTGATTGTTTCAACTGCGTTACCTATTCTGTTATTCGTCCACTGTTTACCGGCTGTGTTTGATTACTTTCTGACGAACTTGAAATCATCTAATGACTTCTTCCGCTCTGGGCGGAGCGGAAGGGAGTGTCAGACTCTTACTGACTAAAACCCATCCGTGTAAGGGCATTAGGAGGACCTAAAGCCATTTGTGTTCTAGGGCTGCGGTAACTCTTTCGAACATTTTCCGCAACCCTGGCAGGCACTGGCCTTAGCGGGCTCCATCTACTTTGCGGACATCTTTTTGAGGTGCGCGTGGAACACAACGCTTGTCGACCCGGGCCTGGTTCTGATTGGACGGCGAGCCAGCCAACGCTCGCCGTCCGCAGGTCTGCGCCTACACCGGCCGGGACGAGCCCTGCGACTCCCGATGCCCAGGGCGTCTTCTTCTGTTGCGGCGGCTGGGGCGTGAGATTTTCCTCTCCCTCACGCGGCCCGCCTCCTCCTTCGTTAGCATTACTGCTTCGCAGTAGGAGGTGACTGCTTCCCATGCCCTCTTGCTCCAGACTATGGATTGAACCAGGGCCGGAGGCGAGAGGTCGCCGCCGCCGATCGCCTCTACGAGGACACGGCGGTGCTCCGCCCAGGCAGGGCAGATCTCAACCGTATGCTCCACCGTGTCCTCCGGGCGATACTTACAGTGATAACACCCGGGCGTGTCCTCCCGCCGACTCCGAAACAGGTAGCTCTCGAAACAACCTTGTCAGGAGAGTGCCGGCGCCAGGCGCAAGGTGAGGACGCCGTGGCGCCTCTCTAGCCACTCCTCAAAGAGGGGATTAATCGCCGTAATTGTGACGTGTCCAGCGCTGGGTTGCGACAGTCGCCGTCTCCATACCGCCACGAGATCCTGCCGGAGCTCCGTCCGCCGTGCTGCGATTTGCCGCGGTAACGGAGTTACGCCCCGGCGTAGCGCCTCCACGCGCCACGCGTATACGTGCACGAGGGCTCTCGCCTTCAGATCCCATGGCGGCAATCTTCAAAAGGCGTTCTCGGTAAGTCTCTCTCTTCTTAGAACAGAACGATTACAAAATAGGCACGTCACACCAGCACTCGGTCGTATCATGTTACAAAAGTAACAAATCCAAAACAGGTAAGAAGAATCAGTCCATTTAAACACGCCAGGATAATCGAAAAGAAATCGGATAGTTCAAATAAACACGCGAATGTCGTCAGAAAGCAATCAAACACAGCCGGTAAACAGTGGATGAATAACAGAATAGGTAACGCAGTTGAAACAATCACATCGAACAGCAGCGAGCGGAGAGAGTGACTGCCAGTGACTTGAGCTGATCCCGTCATCCTGATCATGGAGCGGAGGGAAGGGAAACGCACTACCGCTGCGCCCGCGTTGCATTTTCTTTGCCTTTGTATCATTTTTGTCTCTTTCTAATGTTGGCGCAAAAAGTACCATGCACCTGAGTCATCATAGATGTTAAACAACAACAAACATACCATATTAAGTTAAAAGAAATAGATTTAATTGATTAAATAGTTGAAAATAGCTCGATAGATGAGTATTTTAATATGCACTATAACTTTTTTCTCCCTGGATAGATTTTTTTGTACCCGTACAAAAAAAGTAAGCTTAGGTAATAAACTTTCAAATAAAATATACGCCATGCTCCGACGCCACTTGGGCCAGAGCCCAAACAAAAATGTCCGATCTCCTTTAATATAAACCCAATTACCCTCCCTTACTGTAAATTAAATTTAGTGCGAAGGTTTGAAGTGTTAACAGTAGGTGTCTGAGTGTTAACTTCGACTGCTGACGCTTGCCGGGAGGTAAATCCTTGTAAATATTTAACGAAGGATTTGCTTAACCGCCGGTAAATGTAGCTGGGATCTTGTTCCGGCGGATTGATTTTGTTTTCGGGGAGTTGTTTGATTATTTCGGTTTTTGTGTTTATTTTGAGGTCCTTTGAAGCGCTCAAATTTAAAAAATTTAAACTTAATATTTTATATATTTTTTTTATTGATTAAATATTTACAAAATGAATTACACATAGACCACCAGTTAATAATTAAGTCTTATGCTATACTTACAGTAATACCAAAGTTATATCTAGATTATTAAGATTATAAATAATTTACACATACTGAAAATAGTTACACGGGCTTATATGTAATTAGCGTCTTGTCCGAGCTAGGTTTATTCAAACCTGTGTTTCAGGCCATCACTTTACAACTAATTATAATAAAAGGGACAAAAACATTGTGTTATGTATGACATATAAAAATATGTTATTTGGATTAAATGAGATGCTTCAAAGTTTAGTTAAATTAAGCACTACCGTCGATGTAACTACTATAAACAATGGAACTTAAAAATTTAATTAATTAACTCAAATATATTTCAACTCAAATCATTATAAGGTTAGTCGGAAAGGGGATTCTAACCCATAGGCCACTTAAAGTATCACTGATGACTGTTTTAAAGCAAGTGTTAGAATTTCCTGTAATTTCATGGAAAATTATTTATATTTTAGGGTTTTCAAAAATTCTTCATCCATGTTTTAGTTACGAATTCAGAAAATGGAACTTCCAATCCTTGACTCCAAATATGATTTAAAATTTAAGCACAGCTGATCATAACTTAGGATAGATAGATTTTTGCGTATTTTATAAATTCTTTGTACAGCTATTTCTCTTAAACTATTGACTTTTGGAGAAAGTGATAGAACAAAAGTTATTCATTATTATGGGTACTTTAACACTCTTTCGAATTTGTACTCCCTTTTCGACTTACCTTTTTGTATAAACAAGACCATGTCATTAAAATATTACCACCCAAAATCATACAAAAATGAAACTACAAACACCACTAAAACAAACATAATGTTGGCTACCCTACAATATTCCAACAATGCTGGCAATGACAAGCGGTGTGTTTGTAAACAGAAAGCAAATCAGCGTAGCGCCGTAGACAAGTGTTACGAGGTGCTACGCGCCGGTTACGAACTGGCTACGACGTAGCTTTCAATTGTGTTTGGATGTGTTGTTCAACTGCGTTTAATTATTGGATTTTGCGGTGTAATTAAATGCAATTAATAATTTAATCAGTTACCAAATTGTATAGGTTAACGATTTTACATTAATTGTAGCATTAGTGTTGGGATTTTATGCAACGAGGAACTAATAATGTGGGGGTACATAATAATCTCGATGTTGCATTTAATTGAACACATTTCGACATTGGTAGTACAAAAAAAAGGTTCAATAAATGATTTAAACGACCAATCGTTACTCCTTTATCCATTAATATCCTTATAAATTACATATTTAAAAATGAGAGTAAAAAAAACAAAAATCCCTCCGGCTTCGGGAACAGGGTCCAAGCTACCGGGGCGGTCAGGGCCTCAGAGAGAGAAAATTCCTAATAATACGAGCCGTTTGATGAGCGTTTATCGTGGCAGGCACAGATTGATGCTAATGTATCTCGTGTTAGAAAATTGATATGGATCTTCAAAACTCTTCGCTATGTGATGCCTCCAGACCTACTTGGTAAAATTTATGTTGCGCTGGCACAATCTGTTCTAACATACTGCATTCCGGTTTGGGGAGGAGCCGCCAAAACTAAGTTACTTGAGCTCGAAAGAGCCCAACGGTCGCTTTTAAAAGTCATGTATTTTAAACGATACAGATATCCGACTAACAGCCTATATAGTATGTGTGGTTTGCTAACAGTAAGGCAGCTTTATCTATTAAACATGACTTTATACCTGCATAAATCTACACCACTTAACCCAGCAGACCAGGTTAAAAGACGTAATAATATGGTGGCGCACTCATCGCGGGTTCGCACGGCTTTTGCAGAGCGTCAGTATGTTGCTCAATCTGCCTTTGTATATAATAAAATAAATTCAAAATTAAAGTTCCATCCGGAGGCTCAATATAAATGCAAGAAAATCATAACTGACTGGTTAAAAACATTAACATACGAGGAAATTGAACAAATATTGACCAGACCATGCTAAAAAGGATACATAATAACAGACCACAGACACAAACATGCACGCATAAGCACACACATACACATACACACACATACACACACACGCACACACATTCACACACAAACGCACACGCGGGCGCGCGCACGCACACACACACACATACATACACATTTGAGCTGCTATCTTGACAGTATCATTTACCTTATATATATCATAGTTTTTAATTTGCATCCTGTTTTCTTTTATATTTCTTTTTAGTTTATTAGTCTCCATTATGTAAATGTAAAATAGGGGAAGTAGCGAGTCAGCCCCAACACAAGTATTGTTAATAACTTAATGGGGCTGCCTCATAATACACTTATGTAATGATTTTGGAACAATAAACAATTTATTATTATTATTATATTATTATTATTATTATTGTTTCGAGAAGTGCCGCTTTCTGTATCAGGCCCTTGATCGAGCCGATTAACGAGAGCCTCTTTAGGTGCTGGTCGAGGCTCTTGGCTATGAAACCATGATTACTAATTATAAGTAAAATGTTTGTAAGATAAATTATGCGCAAACTTAACAATTTATCTAAAAACATTAAAACTCTTGTAATAGCATGTCAATAGTAATTTTGATACGATAATTAATGGGATAAACGTTTCAAATTAAACTCAAAACGACTTAGTAACAAAAGGTACTAAAATTATTAAACTTTACTGCTTCTGCGTTTTAGTTTTATCGTTAAAATTTTAGTACCTATTCTAGTTTCATTACTTCACTTTAGTCATAAAAGTAGGTAAGCGTGTTTCAAACTATTATAATTTAGTTTTTAGACCTAAATAATAGCCAAAAACGTTAAATGGAACTAGTTTTGTTCTAGATTTTGTAGTGCGCAAACCATTAATTAGGTTTTATGGCGTGATCATACTTCAGATTTAATTTATTACGATGGTTGTGTGACTGACCTCCGGTTTCTGAATTTATAATTCTAGGATAAGCAGTACTTAAGTAACATTCGAGTACGGAGTTGTCAAAAAAATTACGGATTTTAAAGCATTTTTTTGACAACTCCGTACTCAAATACTACTTAAGTAGAAAACCGGAAGTAAGTCATCATCTGCCTAGCCTTTTTCCCAACTATGTTGGGGTCGGCTTCCAGTCGAACCAGATACAGCTGAATATCAGTATTTTACATGAAGCGACTGCCTATCAGACCTCCACAACCCAGTAACTGGGTAATACGATACTCTTGGTAAGACTGGTTGTCAGACTTTCTGGCTTCTGACCAACAGTAACGACTGTCAAAGATCTACAAATGACAGCCGGGACCAACGGCTTTACGTGCTTTCCGAGGCACGGAGGAAACTCGCTATGGTAAATGGTCACCCATCCACAGACCAACCTCGGCAAGCGTGGCTTAACCCGGAAGATCGGTCTATGCGGCTGTAATTATTTAGCCACGAGCTCCTCCGAAAACCGGAAGTAAGTATAGAAACTTAAGCAACCATTAGGAACTCCCGAAAAATCAAGACTCTGCTACATTCGACACACATCGAGACCATAGTAAAAGTTGTTCATAATGATGAGTACGATGACCACTTAAGAGGTTGTTAGTGTTTTCCCAATAACCCTGTATAGCTATTTTACGATTTTTGATGATGTCGTTTACGTTTTTTCGATAGCAGTCTCAGGCTACAATTTACGAAATAACCGCTATATCAGGAATCATCTTTGGGTGAACAGAGTGCAAAAACCATTTTATAAACCCGAACGAAGCGCTTTGATTCCACTTTCATTGTGAAAACCGCCAAACAGTGTAATGCGCTGCCCGAGTGGGTGTTCCCCGACAGCTACAATTTGGGTGTCTTCAAGTCACGAGTGAATCGGTTTCTTCTGGGCAAGCGTGCTCCATCGTAGACCGCATCATCGCTTAACATCAGGCGAGATGGCGGCCAAACGCAGGCCTAGTAATAAATAAAAAAAAAAAAAAAAAAACATCCAAACCACCTTCCAACAACAACTTGTCATATTTACCACTTAAAAAGCAACTTTACAACATGCTTTTCAACAACAAAACACTCATTTTCCCTCACTTTAGCAAACGAAACGTTAATAAAAACTCTTTAGTCGTTGTACTGAGGTCGGTCCATGTCACATGCCAACTTGTTCGTAAGCGGCACACGGTATGAAGCTGTATAAATACTGTGTGGGTTAATTTGACGTTAGCGAGTTGCAAATTGTTCGTAACACTGAAGTTTGCCTGTGGCGTGTGTCGTAAGTTATAGGCGGGAGCGGGGAAATAGTAGTGATTGAAATTGTAGAAGATATAGATGTTTTTTTTTTCTGAAAAGCTTCATAAAGCACGAGCTCAATTAGAGAACTGTGTATCCAACAAAAAAATTTAATGTGTATGTTTGTGAGTTTGGATGTGTTGAGACACGGAATTTGGGTGATATTTATTATACATCAAAATTATTATTATAACTTTCGTGAGACACATTTATATTTATGATTAATTACGGTTTACTCACGAGCATTTTTCGGGATTGCCCGACTAGTTTCGGACCCAAACGGAGCCCTTAATCATGAGCTGAACACATGGCGAGGTCGCGAGTTGAACAGTTCGACGAAACTAGTCGGGTAATCCCGAAAAATACACGTGAGTAAACCGCAATTAATCATAAATATAAAAATTAATATTCCAACTACTTAAAATGTTTTAATGTTACGCGACCAGCTCTTAGCCCAACAATCCCGTGACTGGCGTAGTGGTGCATAAACACATGACATGCAATTTACACGTATAACTACGATATACATACTTAATTTCGCTATGTAGTCCCCACACGTTTGTTAATGTAAATGGCCTACAGATAGTTTTTTCGGGTCTAGGCGTTTGTGTATGTGAGATTTGTGTCTGTAAACGCACCCACGACACAGGAGAAATCAAAGTGTGGGGCAGTGTTTTAAAAAAAAACTCATTAACGGCTAAACAGATTTGGATGTAATTTGACGCACAGATTAACAATGATACTTTTCATCGGGTACAGGTAGAAATTCACCTAGAATGCGAGTAAAACTGCGGGCAATAATTAGTTTATTATCAAAATTACAATTTTATATTATCTCATAGCAAAAAACACTCTTCATTTCACTATTAGCATCAAATATTAGTATTATTCGTAATTTTAAGACCACACTGTCAGGCGAACGTTAGTGGCGTACTGTCGCGACAACACTAACACGCGTTGAATCCCGCCAATGTAGCACCGGGATAAGGGCCTGTCCACATCTCCACGTCACGACGTCGTCAACGTGGAACGGTGCGGTAACGCGGCACGGTGCGTTGACATAACGTGCAAATTTACGTTACCGTATCGTAAAAATGCACATCAGGATCATTGTTAGATTTATCGTTGCCAATGTAGATCCTGAATTTTAATAAGAGAAACAGTAAGGTATGGTTTTAAAGCATCGGAGCATATAGACGGTGACTAACTCGCGGGCGTGGAGAGCGCGAGCGGAGCGTACATACTTAGGCCCGGACTCCACCAAAGCGGAGATGTGCGGAGATGTCTCGTAAACAACCAATAAGAATTCGTTTTGAGTTGAAGCTAAGCGAAGAGATTTGAAAATAACGCAATCCTATTGGTTGATCGAGACATCTCCGCTTTGGTGGAGTCTGGGCCTTAGTGTGCCCGCTTGCGGCTAGAGGCAGTACATGTTACGGTACTGAAACGTAAATTTGCACGTTATGCCAACGTACCGTGCCGCGTTACCGCACCGTTCCACGTTGACGACGTCGTGACGTGGAGATGCGGACAGGCCCTATCCGATAGTAAACCTTCCAATAATCATGAAAATTGTTAACCATCGCTCATCGATTATAACTTAGACTAACCGATGAATAATTTCGTCAGCCTATAGCAGCGCTGAAACTTTGTCTAGACTAATAAGAACTTGTTAGTACTTGTTAGGTTCTATAACGGATATTAAACAACAATCTACAGGCTTCTTTGTTAGCAACTCAAGTAGGTAAAGTGAAAATGGTATGAGATTAGAAAAGTAATATTAAGTCTTCTTCATACCAAACGCCAGTATAAAATTCACGCGGGTCCGCCGCAGAAACGCACCGCTCACGACCAGCGGTTTAGTTGGTGTGCTGATATTTTCTATAATAGCTTAAAATTGAAAAATAAAGAACAACTAATTAAAAAAGAACTAAAGTTTAATATATTTACAAATAATTGAAAACGATTACTAATATCGAAATGCTATTATAATATCAACGAGTATTTAAACGATAAATATTAAAAGATATTTTATAAATAAATAGTGTTTATGAAAAGCACTCTTCTCCTCTCATATTTTGCTGTGCCCGACAGGGTCTAGAATGACCAAACACTTATTTACAACCTACCACCTTAGTTCACATTGTGGAATGCAATAGATATATTGAGTATTGAAAATATTTAACCATTAATCCCAATCCCAATTTCCTTGTCCGCCTGTTTGTAGTCCACCAATTCACACCAGACCAGGGTGCTGGACTAAGAGCGATTACGATGACGACGTCTGTGGTCTAGTGGTTCGAGTGTCGGACTGCTGGTCACGAGGTCGTGGGTTCGATTCCCACACAACACATATATTTATGTGATGAACATAAGTGTTTGTGTTGGTCTGGGTGTTTCTTATGTATTATAAGTATGTATTTAAAGTATTATATCCATTGTCTAGTACCCATAATACAATTATTATTTATTACGCACTGCATCCGATCCGAATCCGTGAAAATACGGATATAAAAAACTCGGACCGAATTCGGATATTGTTTTACGCACTGCATCCGATCAGAATCCGTGAAAATACCGATCTAGAGTAAAAATCTCGGACCGAATTCGGATGTTGCTTACGCACTATTCCGATTTCTGATCCAAATTCAAATTATTCAGGGGCCATCTTTGGCATATCCATTTGGCGTCCGATTTGAATCCGAGGTAGTGCGAAAGCGTTCATACAAACATTACTACGGCTACTTCAGTCCGTCAATATTTCTTCCGAAATGGAGACTCACGGATGACGGATACAAATAGGATGACGGATGCCAGATGTAGTGCGTAAACTACCATACAAATAGTTCTATGGCTACTTCGGAAGGTATTTTCACGGATTCGGATCGGATGCAGTGCGTAACCGCTGTAAGGCCTAAACCATTTTCATTCTGAGAATAGACCCGTGCCGAGTAGTGGAACGGAAATTGGTAGATTATGTTATTATTATTACACTCGCTTGAACTGCAAAGTAAACTCTATACCTCGAGGTTCGCTTAAGTCGAATAAATACCATAAAGCAAATGAGATGAAGAATAATAAACATGTATCACTAGCTTTCGCCAGCAGCTTCGCTTGCGTGAAATTTTGAACCCGTTAAGTGACGATTTTCCATACAAACTTTCATTCCCTATTTAACTCCCTTAGGGGTTGAATTTCGAAAAATCCCTTCTTAGTGGATGCCTACGTTACAAAAGAATCCTACTGTCAAAATTTCAAGTTTCTAACCCCAGCGGTTTAGGCTATGCGTTGATAGATCAGTCAGTCAGTCAGCTTCTCCTTTCACCTATATATGTATAGATCACCATTTTATTAGATCGTAAACGCTCACTCAACAGCCACCAATCCCAATATATGAATACAATCACTTTTTTCTCACAACAGATCACAATTCGCATAAAATCTAGAAACAACCGTAAACTCTCAATATTTTCTTTCACTTATAAAACGACATTCAAAATTCAAAGAAATCAGATTTAACGAGCAAATCCCATCTTCCCGCTTTTACTTTTTGCTTTAAAAAACATTATTAGACCCTCGATTTGCAAATAAAAAATGTACCGAGGATTTCCTATTGACGTTACCTTCAGAAAAATGAATTATCTTCGTAATATTTTTCTCACTTCTGCAATATTATTTGTGTTGGAAATACGATTTTACTTTTAGATTTTCCTTGGAAGGTGAAGGTAACGCAATCAAAATGACTAGAAAAAATATTTCAGGCAGTGATAGCCGCTCGATAGAAAGTCTTCCTCTGTCTTTTCAAGTTCATGTGCAGCTCATAATTTGATTATCATTTGCGTTAACAGTGAAGGAAAACATCGTGAGGAAGCCTGCACACATGAGAGTGCTCCAAACAGTTCTCGATGGTGTGTCTAGTCCGCCAACCCACACCAGGCCAGCGTGGAGAACTAAGGTCTAAATCCTACTCATTCTGAGAAGAGGCCCGTGCCCAGCAGTGGGACAGTAATGGGCTGATGATGATGACGAGAGTACTTTATGTATTTAACAAAATTTTTGTATTATAACTTTCGTGAGACACATTCATATTTATGATTAATTACGGTTTACTCACGTGCATTTTTCGGGATTGCCCGACTAGTTTCGGACCCAAACGGAGCCCTTAATCATGAGGGCTTAGGGGGCTATTCGGACACAAAAAATCTCGGCACCGGCCGAGTTTCCTATTTTTAAATTTTGATGTCGGAAACTCACCCGAATATTTTTGCGCATGTTGCCGAGTTTACAACTTTTATAAATCGTAATAGTACATTCGGCCAAAATAAGATTTCGTATATATTAATAGGTATGTTATATTTCAACATAAGCATAGTGCTATTTTGTCGATACAGTGACCTATTGTTATTTGATTATCAAGTAATTCTTTAATTAATGATTCCGATTTCTGATGGCGTTGTTTTATTGACTCTACTGTTCTTTTAGTTAAGTATATAATTGTTTTTTTTTCCAAAATGTAAAGTAATAGCACAGTCTACCTATATCTTACTCCTTACAGTCGGTCAACGTAGAACATTGTCGCAGAGCAATCGTGCGGGGGGTTGCGGGGTGAAGGGGCGGAGGTTATGTCCCGAGTAGCCATACTGCTACTCGGGACATAAATTCCAGGGCTCGCACTTTTTGATTTCAAATTTGATTGATATCGTTCATAGAAATTATATTAATTTATTATTGATATGTATGTGTACCTATTACGAGAATTTTATTATAAAGTCTGTTTACTAATCCAAGATGGCGGCATACATACATTTTCAAATGATTGTTCGTGGGAAGTCATTTCCACGGTTTTCGGGGTCACTGATGCCGAAAATGACGTCAAAATCCAAATCCAAGATGGCGGCCATGAAAATTAGTAAATTAGTCGTCATGGATGTCAAATCCAAGATTTTCTGGGGTGCGGATGCCGAAAATGAGTTCAAAATCGAAATCCAAGATGGCGGCTACAAAAATGTCAAATTCGTCATCACGGGTGTCATTTCCATGGTTTTCGGGGGTACTGATGCCGAAATTGAGGTCAAAATCCATTTCCAAGATGGCGGCTATTAAAATTTCAATTTAACCATCATGGGTGTCATTTCCATGGTTTTCGGGGATGCTGATGCCGAAAATGAGGTCAAAATCCATTTCCAAGATGGCGGCTATTAAAATTGCAATTTAACCATCATGGGTGTCATTTCCATGGTTTTTGGGGATGCTGATGCCGAAAATGAGGTCAAAATCCATTTCCAAGATGGCGGCTATTAAAATTTCAATTTAACCATCATGGCTGTCATTTCCATGGTTTTTGGGGATGCTGATGCCGAAAATGAGGTCAAAATCTATACTCAAGATGGCGGCCATAAAAAAATTCAAATTAGCCGTCATGGGTGTCAAATCCATGATTTTCAGGGACGCTGATTACAAAAACAAGATCAATTCTCAAACACCAAGATAGGGACCACGTTTTACCTGGCAAATCTCATTTAACTGGTAAATTTTTTTGACCGCCTTATATGATCGAGGAATACCTACTTAGGCTTTATTTCTGGCATCAGCACCCACGAAAACCATAGAAGTAATAACCATGAATAATAAGTAATTTTCTATGACTCCATCGTAGACTTGCGAATAATTTATAACTCTTACCTACCCCCGCAAGTGTTAGCCACTGCGACTGTAACCTCGACAAAATTTATAGTTTTAAATATTGTTAGAATATTCCAGGATAAGATGGCGAAACTGCTGCTACATACCTTTACATTATTTTGTCTATCGTCAAAATTACGCATGCGTGGTTTTCTTTTTGCGTGTCACTGTTTCTATAAAACGTTAATTATTTGGACGTTTGTTTGATAAAGTTTGTGTAATTTGTTATATGTGACAACCCTTTGACAAGTGTTACCAATTTTGACATTTCATAGGACCTGTCAAATGTATGGGCGTTGACCCACTGTATGTAGTAAGTAGGTACACTGTGGTAATAGTTAGAATCTTTTGTAAGAGGCTGCAATAGTTGCGCTATATTTGGTTTAGGTCTTACTTTTTTATTAAGCCTAGAGTTCCAAGACTCGATAGCATTATTTGTTTTAATACCGACTTGTTAAAAACACCATTTATCTGATAGGTAACTATTACCTTTTAACCAGGTTTCTTCAAAATAATGGTTGAAAACTGCCGTTGTTGAATCCATTATGCATTCTCCCAATATGTACAGCCAACCATCAAGTCTGTGCTCTATCGGCAGATATGACAAAGCAACGCAGCGCCGTACATGGGCTTTGTATAATTTAGATTTGGTCAAATTATGTTTCTCCGCTTTTTTCCAGACCGCTTGGGAAAAATGAAATAAACAGCCTCGACTTGTTGATTCAGGAAATATTTTCCGTCATCAGCTAACGTAAAATGATTATATTTATCGGGTTTCATCACGTCTTTCAATTTAAAAAAATCTAATTCTATCCATCTGTAATGATTTGTTCCTATAGTTGTAAATAGTTTTTTTTATGTTGTCATATTTTGGTAAGTTTTGTAGTAGATCTAAACCAGCATCTTTCATCTCTTCTATTGTATAGGCGTAAATTGTCGGTACAGAAGTGGTTTCAATTTTGGCTCTTCAAATGCACTTATTTAAACGATTTTTTATTTTATTTTTATTCGCGTCATATACACATTTATGGTTTTCTGTTTTTATGACAACGGAACTGTCGTTAATTACTAAAGAAGCGGAACATTCGTTTTTCTTCGAGCATTGCCATACCGTATCTCCGTTCTTGTTTTGGCGTCTAAAAGTGTATCTATAACCATCATACAATAGAAGTTTTCCACCTCTTTGTGAAGGAATTATTGTGAATGAATGGTTCTTGCTGGTAGAAGCTATGTCGTAAACCAAAACCAAATATAGCGCAACTATTGCAGCCTCTTACAAAAGATTCTAACTATTACTTTACATTTTGGAAAAAAAAAACAAATAAATAACTAAAAGAACACAAGAGTCAATAAAACAACGCCATCAGAAATCGGAATCATTAATTAAAGAATTACTTGATAATCAAATAACAATAGGTCACTGTATCGACAAAATAGCACTATGCTTATGTTGAAATATAACATATTAATATATACAAAATCTTATTTTGGCCGAATGTACTACTACGATTTATAAAAGTTGTAAACTCGGCAACATGCGCAAAAATATTCGGGTGAGTTTACGACATCAAAATTTAAAAATAGGAAACTCGGCCGGTGCCGAGATTTTTTGTGTCCGAATAGCCCCCTAAGCCATCATGAGCTGATCACGCGGCGAGGTCGCGAGTCGAACTGACGCTGCACCGCGCCGCGTAGCGTTGCGCTCGCGACGGGAGGGGCGCGCTCTGTTTCGGTATTGCTCGTGCGTCTTCGTCACTTGTCGTGTCCGTGTTGTTTGAGGAAAGAGTGCCGGTGCATGCCGCGCTAACTGTGTCACACTCCAGACTTATCTCACTTTTATATGAAGTAGACTTCAGAGCTGGTTTCCAGGCAGGAGGCAGTGTCCAACCACCATCTCTATTAAAATTCGGGTGACGGCTGATTTCGATGGCTTCACGTACTTTTCGCGGCACGAAATATTTTTCCTTCGCTAGTACGGAAGCCTTATCGAAACGTATGAAATAAGCCGTGCCCGTATTACAGACGTGTTCTGCAACTGCCGACCTGTTGCTGTCCATACTCTTCATACTACTTATGTGTTCGCTAAGCCTGGTTGCGATATTGCGGCGAGTTTCTCCTATATAACTCAGGCCACAGTCGCACGGTATCTTGTATACGCCGCTGTTTAACAAAATTCCCAAATAGCAAGGTTTTTTTATTACTTGTCTTGTTAGCGTTTGACCCTCGTCGCACCTGATCGCAAGCGCAGACGGGGTCTAAGATGGAGCACACGAATCCAAGTAACAGAGATATAGAAGGATTCACCTATACCCCTCTGGCTCTCACATACACACGACGGAACACAGTAAACTGTTTGGCGCCGGACTTTAATGTAAGGGTGGTAGCTAGCCAGGCGGACCGTATAGATCCTACCACCAAGCGTGCTTGGTTTTGTTGAATCTTACAACACGCGTCTATTCCCAGCATGCGGTGATGAAGTTTTGTATTCTGGTTCTCCACGCGGGAATTTAGGTTCTAACTAAAACAGCTTACGAAATATCTGCCATCAAAGTTATGGTTTTTTGTCACACACTCACTCACTCACTGACTGACTGACCGATCAATTTAGTCCTAAACCTGTATGCCAAATATCAAGTCTATAGATCTGCTAGAAAATACCTTGAAATTTTGATGAGGTAAGGAAGGAAAAGTTATAAAATCTTGAAATATTTCCTCGGTTGCATAACATGATTGCCAAGTCCGAAAAATCCCTACTAATATTATAAAATGCGAAAGTAACTCTGTCTGTCTGTGACGCTTTCACGCCTAAACCGCTGAACCGATTTTTATGAAACTTGGTACAGAGATAGTCTGGAACCTGGAGAAGGACATAGACTACTTTTATCCCGAAAAATACTGTTTTGCCAAAATTATTTGGACCAAATTTCATTACCCAAACGCATTTTAGCAACCTTTTTTTATATCAATGCAACATTTGAGAATGATTTAGTACGCACATTTTCATTTGGTCAAATTTTTACTCGGCAGAATATTATCAAGGATAATATCATTAAGGCATTTGGTCTTTAATCATATGATTTATTACAGAAAACAATCTTTAGACAGTTAACATTTAGTCAAATTATTGTAACACGCATAAATCTTTTTTTAAATCGAGACACCTAGGTTAGGTTAGGTTAGAACTGCGACCACACAACGCTAGAAACATATTTTTTATTTTGCGTAAAATATGTTAGACCAAATGAAATATTTGACTACATTAAAATTGGTAAGAGTACTAGTTGGTAAGCAAGTTATTGTTTAAACGTTCACTTGCCAAACATTAGGTTTGCGTTACAATTTATTTGTGAATAGTTTTTTTTTCCGATGAAACAAGGGTAACCCGGAATATGCGATAAACAACATCAAGATGGGCGAGGCCGCGCGCGACCTCTAGTATCTTTATAAATGAAATGCCAAACTTGATTCTACATTAGATCTCAGAAATTATCACAGCAAAAGATCCACGAGACATGGATTTTATTACATTAATGGTTTTAGGCAGTTGTCCCACCACCGGCGAGGAAGCGACTAACTATCGGCTATTTTCTCGCTCAAGAAACGTGCAATAGATATACATTCCGTGTAAACAAAATAGATGTTTATATTAATAGTTAATCGCTGACTGTTCACACTGCCGGCGAGGACTCGCTCCACTAGTTTGTCGCTGAGCGACAAGAGCTATCAAAGATAATACTCGCTCAGCGATACTTGCTCAGCGATGCTCGCTTGGCGGTCAGAACTCACGCCGAGAGACCAACCAGCAGTCATTTGCGAGTGGTGCGAGTAATCGCCCGTCGCACTCGCACACTCGCTAATAGCCCAGCGACGAAACTATCGGAACTACACACTCGCTTCTCGCTGCTCGCCAAGTCGTTTCTAGCTTCTAGCTCTACTCGCTGCTCGCTCATCGTTCGCGGTGGGACAAGTGCCTTAATGGGATTTAATTTTACTCTTTACCTGAATAAATGCACTTATTAGGTAAATTAAATTTACAAACCAACTTCCCTCCCCGAATCATTATAAAAGCTTTTATGGCGAACCACATAACAAACTTTATACTCAACAAGTTATAATATGTATTTAGTCGTGTGTCGGTCGTATCCGTAACTTGTTTCAACTTGAAATTGCTTCTGCAACTTACACCTATTGGTAAGCTGTTTAAAGTTGTATTGAATTGAGGTTTTGACTCTTGCTATGTTTATTTTATCATACATTTATTAAAAAGTTAAAACATCTTTGAATGCAGTTCGAAATATTTAAAAAGTTATGGACAGAACATTTTCCTGTAGCCACAACAATTAAAGTAGCTGCCCTCATTACTACCCCATTACAAATAAGTTTTTGCGATTTCAGACGTTTCTAGTACTCCAACTTGTTGGCCTGGAGGAGTCTTTTGATCCTTATGAGAAATAAGATCGATTGGCGTCATAAAAATGTTTTGTGAAAACTGCCTTTTTCTCGATGACTGTATTTTTTTTCAAAATCTGTGAATGTAGATTAATACTATTCCAAAAACTAGGGGTGGTGTTCTAAGAACCTTTTTCTGTCGCTACAATGGTTAAGATGGCTGCCCTTCATGCCCCATCTCAAATTACTACTCTGTTCTAACTAACATAAGACACAATTTTCTCATTACAAAATAATAATTCTCTTTTAACACTAATTAACAATTAAAAACCGAAAATGTACCAGTAATAAAACCCAAAACTTTACAGACAAAGGTCAAACATTAGACGTTTCATCAAGAAAATTACACGAAGAAGAACATTGAAGTTCTCAACGATAATAAGGACTTTAAGAGGGTCTGTACAATGTAGGACAATGGTCTGAGTCTGGTCTGGGTTACTAATGGTCTAGACTCGGGGAAATAGCCCGTGAGTGTCTTCGAGTGCCCACCCGATTGTAATAATAAGAAGCTTGGCACTGTGTAAGGAATACTGGTAATAGTGCAAGATTTTTCTAGGTATTTCTGTTGAAGGCTATTTTAGAGTATTTGTTTTATTTTTGTAGTAAGTGAGCTCCTTATGAAATAGTTCTTCCGGAGCAATACTACCACCATAATTATGTGGGATCAGGGTGCGAAATAAAATGGAAATCTCGTGAACAAATAGTATATTTTAGTATTATAAAGGAAAATAAACTTAAAAGCAAAATCTAACACATCTCGTCGTACATCGCTCATCTTCTGACACTCAACGTTCTCCTCTTAACTCATTCGTCATCTTAATAATTTATTTCCTCTCTCTTTCACACTCATACACCTCTCACTTACACCTGTACATGCGTTCCATTGGCTTCATAATTCGTACATTCCACACTTATTTCTACTGCCAAGTACCATTGCTGTGTTTCGGTTTGAAGGATATAATGGGTGAAATTACCGGTACATGAAACTTTTTAACTTTGTCTCAGGGTTGTCATGAAACACGGTATTCAATTATCATAATAAAAAATATTATGAAGTAGATCTAGCCTTAGTTTGAATATGATAGAATAAATGGCCCTTTAATTTTAAAATCAATTAATTAAATTTCAAAAAATAAATATTGTTTACCACACACAGCTACGTGCTTGGCAAACCTTTGATCGGACGAAATTAAAATCTGTCCATATTGACATGTTTGGAAGAATTTAGGCTGGATATTAAAGTTGGGTTTAATTATTTTTGAAATAATGTATTGTGGTATGTTTAACGTCGAAATTGGAAACCTTGTAATTAGTTTGGTTATCTCGAACTCATAATACTACTAGCACAGTCTACCTATATCTTACTCCTTACAGTCGATCAACGTAGAACATTGTCGCAGAGCAACCGTGCGGGGGGTTGCGGGGTGAAGTAGCGGAAGTTATGTCCCGAGTAGCCATACTGCATACTTGGGACATAACCTTCGTCCCTCCATAATTTTGACATTTCATAGGACCTGTCAAATGTATGGGCGTTGACCCATTGTTTGTAGTAAGTAGGTACACTATGCTACTAGTATGGTTAATTGTTTGCATTATACTGTATTTTGTAATTCAAATGAGGTCATTTACTGAAATCACAATGAAATTGTTGAAGTCGTCAAAATAATGAAAATAAATCGAAAGTTCATGAAGGTCTTGAAGAGACATTCTACATAAATTCTATCTACAATAAAATTAGAATATAATGGCATGCGTTAGCGTAAAACAGTTTAAGTTGATGGGGTAAACTTTTACGCAACGGCTGGCATTGCCTTTTACAATTAAAAACAAGACATTAGTCAAACGACAGTTACTTAACTTAGAACAGAATAATCATGACAAGTTTCCCCTCAGATGATAGAAGTCTAGGCTTGATAAGGTTACCCACATTTACTGTCATCTGTCATCAAAGTCTTATGATGCTTTTACGAAAGAACAATGAATTGCGATCAAAAATAAAAAAAAATGTGCTAATTGCCATTTCTCTCACTGTCTGACCATTATCTTAAAATCTATGTATGCAATTCGCACTATCTTCAAAAGTCATGGTCAGTCTCCAAAGAACATTTTCCTGTAGCAAAAACGGTTGCTGCCTCATCTCAAATTTTTACGCTGTATATCAAAACATTATCAGTACCTACGTATTGGTACATGATCCCAGGAATTTCCAATAAGCGCATACCGCTAGCCTGGCCGATGAAATTTTATTGTTTACCCACACAGCTATGTGCTAGGCTAACCTTTGATCGGACGAAATTAAAATCTGTCCATATTGACCATGTTCGGAACAATGTAGACTGGATATTAAAGTTGGGTTTAATTATTTTTGAAATTATGTGCTACGTTTAACGTAGAAATTGAAATTTGGATTGTTGTAAATGCAAATAGGTCATACATTATCTGTGCTGTTTCTTTGTATTTGTCGTCTGATTAGCGATGATTGTTACCCGTGAAAGAATACCTTAATTTATTTATTTATACTTCACCAGCGACCCAGTCAACCTTTGGGTCAAAAATTAAACACTACGAAAGTGGTACAAAAAAAAGAATTGAAAACAAATATTGGAAAGATAAATAAAAATTATTCATAATAATATATACTAACATAAAGTATATGTGCTTTAATTCTGTATACTTTGCCCGACCTGGGGATCGAACCCAGGACCTCACGCTCAGCAGTTGCGCTTGCGACCACTAGACCAACGAGGCAGAAAGAGGCTATTTATAATCAAAGTCAAAGCATTAATTTCAATTAAACCATTTACAAGCACTTTTTGAAAAGTCGAAGAAAAAAAGAAGTTGCTGCCGCGTTCCAAAGTTTAGATTCCTATGGAGAAGAACAGGCAATAAACTCCATGGTTAATCATTTCTATCAAATATTTACACAGTATTGGTAACATTGTGAATAAGAAAGAAACAATGTGAGAACAATGTAAGATGATGACTATAAGCATCACTCTACTTTTCTTTTTTTTAATGTCGGAATGTCTTCATGGATACCTCTCATCCCCCGGCCGTTGGAAGGCAGAGGATTATGTCGGACTCTTACCGACTAAAACTACCATAGTGATCCTCCGAGAACCAATGGCCAGGATCACTGGATGCGCTAGTCCATTCCCCGCAACTTCCCCACTGCCTAACTCACCCAAGACCGATACTCATTTAAAGACCACTCACTCAAACCTCACACGGAAAATAATTAGCAACATCCTTCAATTTAACCCTGTCTATCCGAGCGTGACATCAAATCAACCCTACCGTTGAACTTTCAACTTTATCTTGTAAGACTTAAAGTTGGGTATACGTTGGTACCAGCTCAGGTGTAGAAGTTATTAGGGCGGGTAGCTGCCAGGTCATTGATTAGGTCGTACTAGCGGACGCAGGCTGTTAGGCTAGGATCTAGGTCATATCACCTTGTTAGGTTCGCCATACCTCCTAGATGTTATCTTGTGAAAGTGGTATGAAAAACTTTGTCGTGGAGTTACGAAGTAAATACAAGGTGTAAACGATTTCGTGTAGTTCCTTCAAACCGCGTGATGTGCTGACACAGATTAACAATAAATGGGTATTTCTGAAAAAAAGTGAAAAAAAAACTTGGTTTTCTATTTCTGAGTCATTTTAGAGCCCCGAATTAACTGACTGCAAAGAGCGATATTGCATTAGCCGTACTCGCCAGCCGTGTCACCGCACATTCATAAATTTATGCGTGGCACCGAAAGTACAAAAGAATAAAAAAAAAAATTGCAAACATTTTTGTTCTTATTTTTTACTGATTCCTTAATAGGTGGTTTAGATATTATGATCAAATATCGCAACCGCATAAAAAAAAGTTTTTTATTTTCATTCAATCTAAATCCCGTGTGGTGCCAATCTACACCAAATTTTAATTTAATACGTAATTATTACTAACAATAATAAAAATTTAACAACTATAACTAACTTTAACTTCGACAATATAACATTTACTTAAGCATAGATATATATTTACAAATTTGGTATCGCTTATCATGGAAGATATCGAGATCAGCGTGCTGAGTGAGCAATGAGTTCAGCAGTATGACTGCTCGGGCAGTGGGTGCAGCAGCAGCTCGACGTGTGCGCACGCCCGGGGGCGCCGCATGTGTAGCATGTGTAGATTACTTATCTAAAACGCAGCTAAGATACAGGAGAATTGATAGTGTAGGACAAAGTTTAAAAAAATATAAGAAATAGATGATAAATCCTAATCCAGTCATAATCCGGGTCTACACAACTTGCTATAACACCAACATTCGTTGTCACTTGCAGCACATAACCCTGTAAATTCCCACCGTATTTCCAAAGCACCATTTCGAGCAAGCTATTCACTGCACTGCAGTATTGTGCTAATAAATCCAGTGAATACTAGGATTTAGCTGAAATCTCTGCGAGCATAAATGTTAATAGGGTCTATTATACACCGCGCGCGTTCACGGGTTATGCCTCTTTGTTCGTTATGATAAATGGGTAATATTTTTGTTAATTATTAAAATATTTTTGGTCATAAAAGCGAAGGTGTTGTGATATTGCCTTTTTTACATTCAGAATTTTAGTATGATCCTATTTTGCAAAATAAATGCTTTATGAATGGTATTAAACTTTGTTGTCTTTATAGGGTTAGTCGAAAAGGTGGAAATAATCCACGGGCTAATTAAAGTATCACCAATGACTATTTCAAAGCAAGTATAAAAATTTCAGAATTCGATAATTTTTATTTCCATGCAAAATGAATATAACCTTTGTTTTTTTTCAAAAAATGTTCATCCTTGCTTTAGTTACGAATTCAGAAAATGGAGCTTCCAATCCGCGACCCCAAATATGACCTAAAATGTAAACACAGCTGATCATAGCTAAGGATAGATAGATTTTAGCGTATTTTTTATGAAATATTTAAACAGCTATTTCTCTTATACTATTGACTTTTGGGGAAAGTTGTGGAACAAAAATTTTACATTATTATGGGTACTTTAACACCCTTTCGGATTAGTGCCCCCTTTCTGACTAACCTTGTCTAAGGAGCACAAATTAATAGAATGAATTACATAATTGATTGCAATATAATGTTATCGATAATTATTATTTAGTTATAGCGGTTGAATACTCGCCTTCCATGTGTAAAGTGTTTGAGTACGATCCTGGCCCGTATCTCTGACATTTCGAATTCATGTGCAAGTATTAATGAATTATTATTATTGAATTATTATTTTTTACCTTGACATTTTGTCGACTATTATTATTAATATGTCGTCTGTTTTATATTATTTTTTATTTTATTAAATTGTGAATGTGAGTACTATGTAGGCTAGCTTTATACATAAACTAGCTTTTGCCCGCAGCTTCGCTTGCGTGAAATTTTGAACCAACGTTAAGCCTCTTTTTAGTGTAGTGATAAAATTCAAAAAGTCTATCTTTTACTATTTACTTTGAAGAGTGTTTGTGCCAAATTTCAAGTCAAGAACCCCATGGAATAAGGATTTCCATATGAACGTTAACAACCCATTTCACCCGTTTAGAGGTGTAATTTCCAAAACCCTTCCTTAATGCCTACGTTATTAGAGATACTTATAATCAAAATTTCAAGTTTCTAACCTGGGGTAAGAAACTTGAAATTTTGAATTTTTCGGTTTAGGCTTTGCGTTTATATGTAGATCAGTCACATAGTCAGTCAATTTCTCCACTGCTTCTTACTTCAAAAGTACCTGATTTTTCGTACAAACTTTCAACCCTTATCATTTCACCGCCAGTGTCGGATTAAGACAGCGCGGGGCCCGTAGCAAATATGAAAGGGGGAGTTACATTACTTATTAATTTACTGTTATAAAACAGTAATATTACACTGATTTTGTATTAGTTCAAAGCGATCGAGCGATCGTCAAAACATAAATAATAATACAAAAGCATGTAAAAACTAAGAAACTAACTCGAAATAAAAAGGCCGGTAAAAAACCAAAGTTAAAAAATACACGCCTGAAAAGTATAAAAGGGTTCGAACATTTTTCTATGGAAGCTGGCATAGGCCCCTGCCGCCATTTTTTTTTCCCAAGTTGCGGCGCACGATGAGACTAACATTGGGTAGAGAACACTCAAACAAACAAAAAATATTCAGAGATATAGTGCCCTAAAGTGTCACGTTGCCGAGATATTTGGACTCAAAGTTTTTTTTTTGATCAGCAACCTAAATATTGAATTCTATGTTTCTTACTTCAAATGTACCAGATTTCTCATACAAACTTACAACAGTTATTTCACCCTCTTAGGGGTTGAATTTCCAAAAACGCTGAAACATGTGTACGTTTATTTCTGACCAGTAACCTAAATATTGAATTTCATGCTTCTTACTTCAAAAGTACCAGATTTCTCATACAAACTTACAACAGTTATTTCACCCCCTTAGGGGTTGAATTTCCAAAAACCCTGAAACATGTGTACGTTTATTTCTGACCAGTAACCTATATATTGAATTTCATGCTTCTTACTTCAAAAGTACCAGATTTCTCATACAAACTTACAACACTTATTTCACCCCCTTAGGAGTTGAATTTCCAAAAACGCTTAAACACGTGTACATTTACTCCTAACCAGAAATCTTAGTATTTAATTTTATGCTTCTTACTTCAAAAATGACGGACTTGCATACAAACGATAATCACCCTTTTCACCCCTTTAGGGGTTGAATTTCGAGAAATCCCTTCTTAGTGTATGTTTTCGTCACGCAAGTAACCTACTGTCCAAATTTCATATTTCTAGCTTTAGTGGTTTAGGCTCTGCGTTGATGAATCAAATGTCAGTCAGTACAAGTCTCTTTATATATAAGATTTCGTAAAACTGTTTGGCGGTTTGAGTATTTTTTTTTTGTGACCTACGCAAATATCCGGCTGATTGGTGTCGTCGTGCGTCGGGTCGTTGAGCTCCCTAAAATAAGGTTGAGCTACACGATGGCTGATGCATGCGTGCCGTCAGTTGGGACAGGTCAACTCAAACCTGCTATGGCTCTTTCCTCAAAAGGCCATTCCAAACGTTGCCCTACATTGTTACACTCGCATAGTTTTTATACCACAATGTCTGGACTTTAAAAGAGACGTTGACCTCTGAGTTTGTTTCGGCTTTTCTTCTCAGAGCGAGTCAGATAGGAAATGCCGGCGCCATCTAGTCTTAAAAAAAAAAACTTACATTGACTTGTAAAAGTGTCTGTAACAGATTTATTTACAGAAATAAATATCATTTAGTACGAATTTGATTGTCACTTGCCTTAACGGTGAAGGAAATTATAGTGAGGAAATCAGCAAAAAAGACGGAGCTCCAAAAAAAGTTCTCGATGGTGGGTGTAGTTCGCCAACCTGCACCAGGCTAGCGCTGTAGACTAATGTTAAACCAAAGCCAAAACTGCAGCGGCACAATTCACACGTAACCACTGCTTGACAGAAACTTCTATGATAGAAAATGCAACTATCAACATGTTAAGGCGAGCTGAACCCTGGCGCGGTAATCGGGTAAGCGACGGCAATCGGGTAAACAAGCGACAACGCGCGGGCCGAAAATCACTTTAAAAAATCGATAAAAAATATATAAATGTAATAAAAAAAAAACGATCGGGTAGAATCGATTCCAAAATTAATTACCTATAAATTAATATTAATTATAAAAATGTATTATAGTAAGTACTTGTTTAAAATGAAATTTTGCTTGTAAAAAACTGCAAATCGAAGTAACTTCAGTATTTTTTTCCATCGAGAAAACTATATTGCATCGTGTATTGAACGGGTACATGGTATAGAGAAGGAATGTATCCTAAAATATAAATTTATTTTGGGTTCTAAATGTTTTAATTTGCCTATCAAAAATGAGTTCTAAAACAAGCAAAACCTACCGCGCCAGGGTTCAGCTCGCCTTAATAATAGTGCATAGTTTATAATTATTATATTAACCAATAGTGTTTCATTTCTCAAAAACCTATGTTGTCTTATCCTACCTATATGTATTATACATTAAGTTTTTAGAGGTGAATTAGCCTGGTAAAACATACTCACAAGATTGCTTAGTTTGTTACCTGGTTTATTGTAAGCTATTCAAATAATTGTATTTTAAGTAAATAAATGACTTTTAAAAACTCAAACTCACTGCTTGACAACTTTTTGTCACTGCGATGTGGTTCTAGTACGTGTGAATTCTCCCTACATCTACATCCACAAAGACCCTTTAATTGAAAAAGATTAAAAATACAAACATTAACACGCTCACAGCCAAGTTTACATCCAATTAGGTACTTCATCCCTGATAATTAAAATCTGATGAAAAAAAATATCTTTTAATTCCCCAAACATTTGTCGCGTTAATCCTTAGTTAATTAGTGATAAAATTCTCATTAGAACTTGGAACCATTTGTCGGAAGTTTTCACATAAAGTAGGTAAAAGTGTTAGTCGTTTTAATTAAGTTTCCAGCATACAGTTAAAATTACTAACCGTTCCCATTCAAGAATTTTAATATGAAAGGAATTTAGTTGAAAATGAAAATGTTTTCTGTAAAACATTTTGAGAGTATATTAGTTCTCTAGTAAGTGGTAACCGCCGCCTGTATGTCGATGGGTCCTATGTATAAGGGCCAAAGTGGCATTTTAGTCATTTCCGATTTGTACCTTTTAACTGTAGATATATATATGAAAGTTCACAATGGAAATGACAAAAATGTATACACCTGCAACCCCAAGAGAACCTCCCCCCCCCCCCAGATGCGTTGCCTACCCTTTTTTTTATCGTGGGAAAATCCTCATGGATACCCTTCGCCCGGGGATGGCGAAGGGTTATGCCGGACTCTTACCGGCTAAAAACCCACGGTGTTCCTTCTCCTGACCCTTGGCCGGGGTCACGGGATTCGCAGCTGCATGCGCCGCAACCCCGGCATGCGTTGCCTACCCTAGAAACAAAGTTGAAAAATCTTAGGTGCCGTGTGGTGCCAGACGTAAAAAGTGACTAAAGGTACAAGTCCGAGACTGCAGACTGCAACCAAGTCGCCATCGGAATAGCGCCTTTAAGGTGTGCACTTTAAAGATGCTATTCCGACAGCAACTGCAAAACTGCAACCGCGAACCGCAGCCGCAGATCGCACCGCAAGCGATACTACTTTTGCAATTTGCGGTCTGCAGGCCGTCTCGGACTTGTACCTTAAGGGATTCACTAGAGGATGGGCAGCAGCGTTCTCTGAGTATTTTAACAACCATACTGCGATCGCCAACCTGCCTATCAAGCATGGTGATTATAGCAACATGGTCGATGTGGCAATGCTTGGGGGAGGTCTATGTCCAACAGTGGACGGCTTTCGGCTGAATGATGATGATGATGTGCCTATAACTTCACCCATACCGTTCAAACCGGAACATAGCAATGGTGCTTGGCGACAGAAATATGTATGATGGTAGTCCCTGGACTCTCTTTCTCAAGGAGCTTTATTTCTAGAGAGTCTTCTCTTCTATCGTATCGGCACGAGCTATACAAGAATAGCTCATGCCGTGGTGAAAATATTAGCCAGACAGCAAGGTTGGTAGCGGGGCTGACTGCCCAGGGTGCGTCGGACGTACTTAAGTATCGTCACGCGTGGAGGCTGTTCTAGAGAGTGTAAAGGATGAAGCAGCCAGCATTCCAATTGCTCAACACACTCGTAATCGCTATGGCTATGATTTTGACAGGTCAACAATTTCTATAGCAACGTTTGTATAACAATCCGACTTCTCCACAACTGTGTACCACGCAATGAATATTGTTTTAGACACATGTTGTGATTATAAAAGTATAGATCAGGTCTACTCGCGTAAAAACTTTAAGAGGCACAAAATACCTTTTATCCCTACGTTTCGGCCGTATTGCACCGGCCGTGGTCACGGGTACTCTGAAGTGGCGGAGCAGTTGTCAATTTCATAATGTGTACAAATCGCAAACGTTTAGAAACATGTTGTGATGATGATGCATGGATGTTGGTTACGTTACGCAATTGCCCTGCAGATGTTACCCAGAAACCGCATCGAGGCAGTAGAATGTCCAGTTTTTCATATTCTCAAGCTTAACACCATTCATCTAACCGATTTTCCTTTTGTTCACAGCATACCTGGAACCCTACGTAGTGCCAGCTAGCCTGGACCAGCTCCTGGTGTCGAGCGACGTGGTGGGCAACATCAGGTTCAGCCACCCGACGCTCTACGTGTTCCCAGGAGGACAGGGCGATGCTGCGCTCTTTGGCATCAACGGATTTAATATGCTAGGTAAGTCTTTTGAAGTATAAGTCCAAAGATTTTGCAATCCTGGAGACACATCGGAATCTGGTAGTTTCTCAACAATGACGTCATAGGAATGAGGTGGCGCAGGCTGATTATCATAGCTTTATGTTTAGGCCAGTGCTAGGCAAAGTAACGCCCACCAACCGTTTTGATCCGGCACGCCATCAACCGCAGTAGGAACCTTTCGTATAATCTCGAAGATAAATGTATTACTTGACCTGCGATGTATTTGTCGACTCTACTAAGTTCTGTCCTTTATTCATTATATTATAAACATATCAATTAGGTACATTATTAAATATTCCTCTAAATAAAATAAAAATATAGTAGCCCACCGGCATCGGGAACAAGGTCCAAGCTACCGGTGGTCAGGGCCTCAGAGAGAAGAACAGAAGTACCTACCGCTTTCTGTATCAGACCCTTATCCAGCCGCCCAACGAGAGCCTCTTTAGATGGTGGTCGAGTGACTCTTGGCTATTAAAGCAAGAATTAAGTTCTGTTATTGTTATCATGCGCCTGCAATGTCCCACTGTAGATTGAGAACGAGTAAAACGGCTTTGACCAATTTTATTATAACAATGGTTATTACTATGGTCTGAAATCGCTAACCCGCAGTGAGGAAGCGTGGTGATCAATACTTCTTTTGTATTCCTTCTTTCTCTGTATGAGAGGAGGCCTTTGCTCTGCAGTGGAACAGTTAAAGGCTAATATTATTTTATGTATTACTGTGAAAACTACATTGGTACAGTCATGAAAATTCTGGCCCACATAAGATTGACTCGATTTTTTTTTTTGGACCCTTATTCAAACAGTACTTTAGATCTCGTCGCTGAGACTGTACTTTAGTCCTACTTAGACCATTTTAAAACTTGCTAATGGCGAATGTTCTGGCCTTTCCGGAAAAACTAACTTCGAAAAATACCGTGCAGTAGTGTGGAGGTGCATTAATTTCCCAAAAAAGGTGCAGAAGGGACCTTCTGCTTTATATTCAATTACATAAAGAACTTGACGATTGGGTTCTAGTTGTATGATTAGTTCCATAGCTTCAGGAATCTGTGCAGATAATTGAATCTAAAAGGAAGAATTCAGTTTCTCCTAATTTGATTGTAACGAACCAACCTCATCTTGATTCTGTTACGATAATCGTATCTTTGCAAATAGCGCAACGTTAGAAAACGTTCTCGGATTCAGCTCCTCGTTAATCTAATTGATAAAGTTCATTGCTAGCACCAAGACGTTAACGTTGCTTTTGGGATTCCACTTTTACTAGAGAAAATCGAGTTAAAATAAAAATAACTTAGTCCTATCCTCCAGAGTATTATATAACCGCTGACTTAGGCTGTTCAGTAAATACGGTTCCCTCGTTCACCACGCCTCGGGCACGTTGCGGATTTTTTCGGCTGTTCGCTTTACATTGGCGCGCGGCCAAAACTCATCTCTCTGTTACATTGGCAAGATTACTCAGTGTACTTGGTTAAATGTTGAACATTTTACAATTTCGTTTTACTACTCTTTTGTTGTTTTGAGTGCTGGTATTACTTGAATTTGGGTCGAAATTTTGGGAAAAAAAAATGGGTTAGGTTTAAGTATGTTTTAGCACTTTGTTGGTTGAATTAATGTAGGGTTTAAGGGTGAATACGTGACAGTGGCGAAGGGTGAACTTTCTTAAAAGGGAAGCCGGACCAATTTTTGTTTAAATTATAATTGAAAATAATAGATACTAGTATTTGCCATATTTCGAAAGGGAAGCCGGTAGGAATCGAGTTGTATGGAGCCTTTGCCACTGATACGTGATTAATGAACTATGTAAAACATAATTTTGATCGGAATGGAGGTTCCAAATCTTAACTTCTCATTTATAGAGAATTAATACAAAAAAATGTCGCCGATTGACTGACAACATTATATAATAACCGATTTCAATCTAACATCTCTCGATTAATTTAGATTTTTGACAGAAATTCAGTAGAATTCATTAAATAAAAAAACCAGAACACTACATGGAACAATTAATTTTACTCATCAAACTATTGATGCAGTTAGAAGCTAATTGGCTGTTTTCAACAATGTGCTAACTTAAATGTACTTTTTAAAACTATTTTAATGTACTCTGTGCCTACTTAATACAAATTCACTGAAATTGTTAAAGATATCCTTTTTAAAGGATTAACCAAGGAGTTTCTTGCCGGCTCTTTTCCATAGGAAACGAATAATTGGAGCTTTGCACCTAAATTCGACTTTTCATAAGCGCCTGTATTGGTTTATGTGAAATATTTTGTTTGATGTGATAAAATTATACTTAAATGTATCCCACCAACTACCCATTACTGTATTATAATTAACTAGCTTTTGACCGCAACTTCGCTCGCGTTAATTAAGCTCAAAAAAACTAAATTCAATCGTGATTCGAAAGACACGTGGCGCCATCTATGAACGTTATTGTTGTTTTCCTCGGGAACAGTACTTTTTTTTTAATGATACATACCCTATTTCCATTTCTGTACTCCTGACAATGTATATGCAAAATTTCAGGATGATCGGTTCAGTGGTTTAGGCGGGAAAAGGTAACAAATAAACAAACTTACCTTCGCATTTATAATATTAGTAAGGAAGTAAGGATAAGGAAGTAAGGATTGAATTCTACTTTTCATCAATCCAAAGATTTGCGATTGAGATCAGTTAATAATATTAGCCGTACGGTAAGGTCTTAGATGATATTTCTCAACTCTTCACGTTATTACAAAAATAAGCTTTAAAAAGTCTCACCTATTAAGCGTCCTCAGAATTCAGTCAACAGATCGTCCCCATATTTTTCGAACAAAACAATACAATTTACTAGAACCACACAATTTCTCAACCAATTGACTTATAAAAGTCGAACCTTGACACCATATCAAAGGCCTAAGGCCTTTACAACCACTTAAAACTTGGTACTGTGCCAAAGAAATATTGGCTGTCTCCGGTACAAAGACGCCTTCAACTGATGCCGATGGCCCGTCAAATACACAATGTTATATTGTTTGCAGAATTTTGGTTGGAATCGTCTCGAGTATTTAGATAATTGTTTTGTCAAGCATCGTTGACATTGTCAGTTATGAGTGTTTACTCAGGATTTGGGCAAAATTGAGGTCAAAGTGTCAAGGATTCTTTTATGCAGGATAACTTCGAATTAATTGGCGAAACTTCACCGGATTACTAGGCATACATTCAAATAAAAAATCCGGCTAAAACCGAGTCGGACTCGTGGCTAAAGGTTCTGCACCACCACACATGTCTGTGAATTAACTGTTTTTCTCTTTACCGCTCACACGTTTGTTGCCCCCTTCGGCTATGTTCTGGCAGCTTTTCAGGGGGCCCAGCTAGTGAGCTGGCGAGTCACCGTCTGCCAACGTATTTCAATTTTAAGCTTGAAAGGCAGACGCCGTTTTCTTCCGGCAATAGAAGTTAATCAATCCACTAAACACCCCTTCCCATTGACCAGATATTTTTTTACCATATTTTACAATAGTCTTGCACCCACCTGGGATGGTACATGACTGTACTTCAATAGTGCAGCCGTGGATAGTCCCGGTTGGTGCCCCATCCCATTTTAGATTAGAGTTCTCAAAGAGGCCTCTGCGCGTTGGACCTGTGTTCCCCGTATGCCTTCCAAAGGACCGGACATCTTCTGTACCACCATACATGACTGTGAATAAAATGTTTTTTTTTAAATTAATTTTAGTGTATGTACTACAATCATGCCAAGTTTCACGCTTGTATGTACTACTGTTAATAAGATAGAGAAGTAATAAAAATGTTATATTCTTTTTTACTATTTCGATTTAGACTTTTTATAATTTGCCATGACAAAGCCTATAGAAACACATATTCTGTAAAAAATTCACCTGGTTACCTAATGCAAACAGTGGCGTGACTTCATGTTCTTCAGTTGACTGTTTCACTATGCAAGGCGAGCTTTTGCTGATTCATCCCATCCATTTCTGTGATTTACTAGCATGAGAATTGTAGGTTGAATAACTGGAATCACAAGTTTTAGAAGTAATACTAGCGATATGAATTCGAGGTTATATAGTTCTGGATTTTGAATATGAGTACTACTAGTCTGGTCCGAAATATTAAAAAAAGGTATGTAAACGATCTTTTAGAAAGACTATTTCACAAACTTTTAACTATTTTACTGGGCTCTCCCGAACCTTATAGGAAAAAAAAGATATTCAAGATTGTTTAGGACATTGAGTGTGATAAATACCAATATGAGCCGTTTCTGTTAGTTCCGGGTTTTGGTTATATGATATTTGATCATTCTCCTTTTTAGAAAAACTAGTTTTATATGTAACAGTTTTAGATAAAAGGCATGGTTTACCTTTTTTTCTAACTTGATGACTAACTTTTATGTATTTTCATCTTTTATCATACTCCTTTTTCCTCCTCTTAGAAGTCGATAAAAAGTTATAATAACACTTGCTTAAAACAGTCATCAGTGATACTTTAAATAGTCCGTGGATTAGTACACTCTTCCGACTAACCCTGTTTAAACATTTATCATCATCACAATTTCACATTTTCGTATTTAAGAAAATAGCTTCTTGTTAACACTTGTGAGCACTTAACACTATGCTAGAATTGTGTTCCTTTGGATTTTTCGTTGACGTTTTAACTGACGTATCAGCGGAAACATCTTCCCATGTTATACAAACAAAACTGTGTTTATAGCCACTGCGTGTAAGCCGGCAGCGGGATGGTGTTATGTTACTAAGTACATACTCAGGGTCAGACGAAACTGTCACGTCGTTGGCTTTTCAATACAAAACAGTACAAGTATCACCATTAAAATATAAAAACTGGACAAAATGCGTGTAAATGAGTTGCACAATGGGTGGTTTTATTGCTAATAGCGATACCATCCAAATGTTTTCTGTCAGAGATTGCTTTTCTCGTCCACAAAACTTGTACAAAAAAGTGCCGAAAAATAGATAGTCCACTTTCTTCATGTCATTAAGATTACTCTCGTGAGAATCAGACCACAGCACTTCAAGCTAAATTCACCATAAATTACTCAAATCGAAAACCATAAAATATCAGTATTGCAGATAATGCCATTCTCTTCCTAACAGTAATATAGGGTACCTATATTACAGGTGACGTTAGCAGCTAGTGAAGATAAATAAAGCCCGTACTGCCCTACAAACAACGATTTCCATTAAGCCCGCGCACACGTCAAGTCGAGAGCGTGATATCGTGTTACTAAGTAAACTTGGACTGACGTTACTGTCACGCTGTTGGCTTATCTGCATACTGTATGGCGTCATTGTTTTCTGCAAAGAAGTAATAGAATTCTTAACGGTAATTGTGTAGGTTTATAGCATTATGGACAGAGGCTATCTGGCTATGGACATTCCAAGTCAATTTATCGATTGTTTATTCAATCTACTTATTATTTGAAGGTTTAATGGCTCATCATTAAATAAGCCTATACAAAAATAAAAGCGAAAAGAGGATGACATTATAAAGTTAAAAGTTAATTACTTATGGGCTTCATTGTGGACATAAAAGTGGTCTTAAAAGATATGTATATTAGAAAAATAGAGGAACTAGTAACTTAGACAAAAAATATCGGTCTTTTGTTACAAACACCGATTTTTCCAAACAATATTTTCCATTAAATTCTGTGCCTACAGTGTCACGCCTAGCCAACAGCGGGACAGCGTCGTGTTGAACAAACACCCACAGTAGAACGTGACAGTCACGCCTGTGGGCTGGTTTACATTGAAATATTCTAGTTTTATTATTAGATACAGCATCAGTTACGCTGCATTGTCTTATGTAAAGTTCGTAATGTGGATTAAATTGGCGAATCTTCGTCGATTTATACCCTAAAGCCTATTCTGATCAACGTAGCAAAATTTTAAAGAATCGATGTATTCAAGTGCCAATTTTAAAATATACAAACTCAAAACCAAAAGATCACGTTATACAATACAAATACTCTTTAATGTACCTATATGAAACAGACATGAATTATTAAACAGCATGCATTATTAAAAAGGAAATATTTGTCCAATAAGCAGTCGTGTCGTTTTAAGCAATTAATGTTTTTTTGTGGATTAATCCCATTTTTTCCCTAGAATAATGTCAAACATATTTTCCTTACTAAACATTTTCCGGATAAAAACACAGAATACTCCACAAACAGCATTTCCCATTAAGCCTTTTGTGTCACGTCACGGCTGAGGGCGTGCAGCGTTGTGTTACTAAGTAAACTCACACATGTATAAACACGCTCACAGACGGAGGTGTCACGTCGCTGGCTTGTTTCTGTGTAATATAATAATGTTGGAGTGTTATTAGTTGTGTTTTCTTTTTACTGCAGGTTCGACTGAAATTATAGTAACCTTTTTTCTTGAATTCATGTATACAGTTGAATCTATTTGTATATTATTCACGTTACTCTATGATTAGAGATTTGCTTTTCAAACGCAATATTACCTAATGACAATAATCTGCTAATTACATTTACTGTATACATTTTAAAGAAGAGTCTTTTTCAACTTATACAAGGTTAGTCAGAAAGGGGGTACTAATCCGAAAGGGTGTTAAAGTACACATAATAATGAATAACTTTTGTTCTACAACTTTTCCCAAAACTCAATAGTTTAAGAGAAACAGTTCTTCAAAAATTTCAAAAAAAAACTCTAAAATCTATCTATCCCCAGTAACGATCAGCTGTGTTTACATTTTAGGTCATATTTGGGGTCATGAATTAGAAGCACCATTTTCTGAATTTGTAACTAAAGCAGGGATGAAGAATTTTTGAAAAAACTAAAATAAAAATCATTTTATTTGGAGTTAAAATATATCGAACTTTGAAATTTTAACACTTGCTTTCAAACAGTCATCAGCGATACTATAAGTGGGCTTCGGATTAGTACCCCCTTTCCAACTAATCTTGTATATTGGTACGCAATATCTATCTATTTGAAAACGTGACGTGTCTGCACATTGGAAATATTTAAAATAAATATAGCGGTGGGGTTAAAGGATAACCAAAAAAATCCATTTCGATCATTTTTGTATTTTTTGTCTGTTTATCTGTTTGTTTGTACACGCATCACGTAAAAACTACTGACTCAGTGCGGTTGACTTTTATAAACGAATATTGTGCATAACTCAGAGTAACATTTAGTTTTTGTTTCATAGTAATCAGTTTGCTCAATCAAAAGATATTAGATTTTAAACTTATCAAGAAGAAAGTTATTGTGACACAATATTGTTTTCCGATTTCCACGCGGACGGAGTCGCGAACACAGCTAGTATTTAAATAAAAACAAGAACATACATTGCTAGACCTATGGGCAACGCTTATAACGAGTTTAAGTCACCATAAAGTGTAAGTAAGGCGGACTATTACTTAGTTCTAGGCTTACAAGCTGCAGTTGACAAGTTAATACCTATGTCTTCCGACATTAAGTCTATTATAATAGTATTACTTTAATTGTAATACACCCGCTGAAGTAAACTGCAGTCAAAAAACTAAGTATCTGATTATGTTTACTATAAAGATTAATGTCATAAACAAGATGCTCGTTTTTTTTTTCTTATAAGCAAGTTTAGTCCACTTAAAGTGTCACTGATGACTGTTTTAAAGCAAGTGTTTTAATTTCAGAATTCGATTTTTTTATTTCCATTCAAAATGATTTTTAATTTAGTTTTTTCAAAAATTCTTATTTATGAATTCAGAAAATGGAGCTTTGGATTAGTGACTCTAAAGATGACCTAAAATGTCAACACTGCTGATCATAGCTCAGGATAGATAGATTTTAACGTATTTTTTATGACATATTTGAACAGCTATTTCTGTATGACGTGTGGCGCTAGTTCTTTTCTGCACATGTGGCTTCCCTGGTAACCAATAGTTTTTAGATTTAGGTTTATGTAGGTATGTATCTATATTAGTTAGATACGATTATGATTTAACCCAATTCGTACAGAATTTATTTATAAACTTACTTTATTTTTAATTCTATTTTTTCCTGTAAAAAATTACATAATTTTATTATTGTAAAAAGTATTAGGATTTTCGTTGTATAGAGTCAATAAATTTATTCACTTGACAGACAGATATGTGTTGCTGGGGAGTTTGTTGTGTTGCGCTGTTTCTTCTTCACAGCAAAAACACTAGGAAGCGGTGGGCTTTTTTGTGGGATGTCTATAATATTGTAAACCTGACGTTCAAAAAGAACTGAGTAATTCTAGTCTATTTTGAATAAATGACTTTTGAGTTTGATATGAGAAAGTTGTGGAACAAAAGTTACTCATTAATATGGGTATTTTAACCCACTTTCTAATTAGTACCTCCTTTCCGGCTAACCTTGTATTATTAGTTAAAACCATAGGTATTTCTTTCACAAACATTTGTAATGGCATTGCGAGCTTCAGTTCAATAATAAATTCAGTATCAAATGGTCGTAAATATTCATGAACACTTATTTGTAACAGCCCTAGGATTTTGAAATAGTCACGTAGTATACTGGTCTGTTTTGTTGTTTGCGAAATGTCTAGATAATTACATTCTAGCCTTAAACCCCCTTATTACAAAGGGTGGTTTAAACCAAGACTAAGATAAACCCAGATATAAAATATACCCGACACTTTCTAACATAATATAACAAAAAGAGACGGGGCTATTTTAAAACCTAGGTTTTTCTTAGACCATCTTTTGTAATAAGGGGGCTAGAGTCTAGTATATTAAAACAGAGTAACAGAATATTGGAGATTGTCAACTATACATCTTTTGCAGCTTGAAACAGATACATTTCATTCGCTTGGTGGTAGAATCTAAACGGTCCGCCTGGCTAGCTACCACCCTCACATTAAAGTCCGGCGCAAAGCAGTTTACTGTGTTCCGTCGTGTTTATGTGAGAGCCAGAGGGGTATAGGGGAATCTCTCTGTACCTCTGTTACTTGGATTTGTGTGCTCCATCTTAGACCCTGTCTGCGCTTACCATGAGGTGCGACGAGGGTCAAACGTGACCAAGTCAAATAATTAAAAAAAAACATTTGAACCAGTTTCAAGGATGAATCTAAGTAATAGCACAGTCTACCTATATCTTACTCCTTACAGTCGGTCAACGTAGAACATTGTCGCAGAGCAATCGTGCGGGGGGTTGCGGGGTGAAGGGGCGAAGCTTATGTCCCGAGTAGCCATACTGCATACTTGGGACGTAACCTCCGCCCCTACATAATTTTGACATTTCATAGGACCTGTCAAATGTATGGGCGTTGACCCACTGTATGTAGTAAGTAGGTACACTGTGGTAATAGTATACAGGCTGTCCCGAAACTCAACGCCAAACGGGAAAAAAATGACACTATACTTATGACGGTGCAATATTTTTTAAGTCACTTGTAATTGTTATCGGGTCGTTGAGCTCCCTAAGATAGGGTTGAGCTCCACGATGGCTGATACATGTCGGGACAGGTCCTCTCAATCTGCTCTGGAACTTTCCTCAAAAGGCCAGTCCAGGCGTTGCTCTGCATTGTCCTCACACAAATTTTTGTTACAGAAAATATGTCTGGACTTTAAAAGAGACTTTGAACCCTGAGTTTGTTTCGGCCTTTCTTCTCAGAGGTAGTCAGATAGGAAACGCCGACGACATCTAGCTTTAAAAAATAAACCGACATGTAAAAGTGTTTTTTAAATATCCAATTTGCAGAATAAACAATTTCATTACATTTCATTACTATAATAGTTGGATAATATGGAATAGTAACTTGAAATTAAGAACTAATAATGTACCCATATTCTGCGAAATAAATCTCATTCATTCGTGTTTTTATAAAACGTACTAACAATAGACTACTTTCGTGAAAAATCCGTATTTATAACAGCTTTTACTCAATTTTTTATAACAATAATCTATAGAACCAACAATATCACCCTTTGTTTATATTTTCCATCACAACAGCCGCCGATCCGCATTTTTCTCTCACAATCTGTAAACAAAATGGCGCATGGTGACGTCGTCAGTGCAAACAGAAATGCACAGCGGAACCCATTCCCTCTTCAATTTATTTTTCAATCAAGAGCCTATCGATTTTATCTATCTTGTTTGACTTGCCTTGTGTCAATATTTTGTTAGTATAAACAACCTTCATGGCTGTTAATTTAGTTTGTTACAAGCATAAGGTCGGATGATTGCTAATGGGTCGTTGTTTCGGAAAATTCAGAATTATTAAATGACCTAAAACATGATTTTGATTTGTTTTATGCAAGGTTAGTTGGAAATTGGATAAAACAATTTCAAAAGTCGATTATTTTTATTTCCTTGCAATTTTTTTTTTTTCAAATGTTCTTCATCTCTGCTTTAGTTACGAATTCAGAAAATGGAGCTTCTAGTCTACGCTTCAGATCTGCATGATCTAATACACCCCTGCCCTTTTTTCCATCGGACGGCCAGAAGCACGAAAAAGCGCCATCAGTTCATGGTTGATATACCAAAAACCCGAACGAAGCGCTTTGATGCCACTTTCATTGTAAAAACCGCCAAACAGTGGAGTGCGCTGCCCGAGTGGTTGTTCCCCGACAGCTACAATCTGGGTGTCTTCAAGTCACGAGTGAATCGGTTTCTTCTGGGCAAGCATGCTCCATAGTAGACCGCATTATCGCTTAACATCTGACGAGATGGCGGCCAAACGCAGGCCTAGTAATAAACATATAAATAAAAAAAAAAACTCCGAATTCGAATTAAAAAGCAAATATAGCTGATCATAGCTGAGCAAAGATATAAATATTCATAAAATCCTCGTAAAAAAACCTTCAATAAGTAAGGTGAATTAGTAACAGTGTAGACTTACGTTACCTATTTTATTGGCGATTAAACAAACCAAAAAACTACTTATACGCTTGAAAATAAATAAGCAAAAATATTATTATTCAAATCAAATAAAAATCCAGTGAGCCGGGAATTCGTTCTCGATCGGAAATTAACAAGCTTAACATGGACAGAATCCATGTGTCCATTAAGCCCATCAAGTGCCAAGCACAGACCAAACTGACACCAATTAACTCTTTATTTTAAATCAGCATTCGACCTCATTTGGTTACATTTCCCGAATCAAAAGCTCATTGGCAGAACTCACTGGTTCAGTGCCTACAGAAATAAATTAAAACCAATATTATAGAAACAATGCGCGCCTGATTATTGTTTACCAACATCATTTGAAATTGGAACGTCGCTTCCGTGAGTATTCCGATATGTTCGAGTCGTATTGTGTTTTAGAAACGTGTTTGTGAATGCGCTGTGTTTCGCCAGCCAGTAATGTATGCCTAACGGCGAACTGTGTGTAATTTGTACACTGATTTCGGAATGATAGGGGGATCAACTGTGTGCATGTCATTAGATTAAAACACGGAGGTTATTTAGCGCGAATACGTGAATATGGTTTTAGAATTTACGCGGATTAACTTTTTTTGAATCCAACATGTAAGATGAATGTATTTGCAATTAAATATAGACTTGAATTAATTAGTTTTGATTTAAGTTTACCTTATACAATGCTCTATTCATGTAACATTAGACAAATAAAACCCATTTTAGCAAGGAAATGCATAGAAATAAACAACGTGTTTGCTCCATCAGAGATTCAACACAGTATAATGGTTTTATGAACATTAACGATCAATCAAAATGAGCTGAAACTTTGTTTGAAGAAATTATTCAAAAGATATTCCTTACTTGGTGGACCACTTTTGTCTGAGTATAGATGACATAATATCTGTCAGTTTTAGAGAATCTATTACTTTCAATAAAATCGTAACGATGTTAAAACTGTTCATTAAATATTTTTGGAAAAAAGTAAGTGCAACGCAACCTAGGAACAATATTGATGCCAAAAATGTAGTTTTTATAAAAATTTTGTCTGTTTTTCCGTTTGAATGGTTGAGCTTCACGCCAGTACTACGGTACAGATCCAGTTGAAATTTTGCAGCCACATCTTTTAAAGTGCGGGTCAGGTTATAGGGTACAAATTATCACGCTATTTAGTGTGGGTGATGAGCAGTAACCTTATTTTGGAAATAAATGTGATTGGATTTTAAAAATGGAATACACACACATGGTCAGTTTCTTGGATCTGATTGATTTTGATACCAGCAAATACATATGTATGTACATTGTTTAGTTATTGCGATACAGTGCTGTTTTCCGACTTCAACGCGAACGAAGTTTCGGTCACAGCTAGTATTAAATAAACTGCTACTTATGAAGTAGATCTGTTTTTTTTTGCAAGATCTTTTTTTATGACTGCCTCGTTGTACTGCTAAGTGTGGGGTCTTGTGTTAGGTTCCGAGGTCGGGCAAAGTGTTATTAGGTTTTTCCGTGTGGAATTTCTCAGTAGTAGCCCGGAGTCTGTGTTTGTGCCCGGTTGATGGCAATAGGCTCGCCCCCTATTACATGGGACTTAAGCATTACTGCGAAATGAGGGTGTGCTATGCACCTCTGCCCAATTCTTCGGGGAATAGAGGCGTGATAATATGTTATTTATTTATTTCAGATTTTCCAAATAATATTTGCAACCCATCTCAAGATAAACAAAACGATAAAACCTTAGATATAATACTAGGTATAGCCTTTTTAGAAGTCTCCTTCTGCAGTTGAAGACAGAAAGCATAGTAGGTACATAAAATATATCTAAATTTTCTAAAGACACGCTAGTTCACCTGCCAAAGGGAAGTTAGCGGGACAAAGCGCAACATCTATTACGTTGACTGACGATCAAAAGGTTGCAAGTTCAAATCAGACCACGTTAAACTATTGCGATGTACTCGCTCGTAAAACTGATTTAATAACGTTAATAGAGGAGTTCACGGAAACGTTATTGTAAAGAAGAAACCGTCTAAAACGGGTTTATTCTTTTTTACTTTGAGCGCCTCAAGCAAGCAAGGAGGAGCTCGTGGCTAAATAATTACAGCCGCATAGACCGATCTTCCGGGTTAAGCCACGCTTGCCGAGGTTGGTCTGTGGATGGGACATGGACGATTTACCATAGCGAGTTTCCTCCGTGCCTCGGAAAGCACGTAAAGCCGTTGGTCCCGGCTGTCATTTGTAGATCTTTGACAGTCGTTACTGTTGGTCATAAGCCAGAAAGTCTGACAACCAGTCTTACCAAGAGTATCGTATTACCCAGTTACTGGGTTGTGGAGGTCTGATAGGCAGTCGCTCCATGTAAAATACTGATATTCAGCTGCATCCGGTTCGACTGGAAGCCGACCCCAACATAGTTGGGAAAAGGCTAGGCAGATGATGAGTTTGAGCGCCTCATTGGTCTAGCGATGCTGAGCGTGAGGCCCTGGGTTCGATCCCCAGGTCGGGCAGTGTTTTTGGGTGTTTCCGTGTTGAATTTCTCTTGTTTTTGACAATACACAACAAAGTACGCTTGATTTTGTTTTGGCATCACACACCGTCTTCTTCGACGTATCCTCATGTCTAAAGGAGTTGACCACCGTGGTTCGTTGGAGACATAGGTAACAAAGACTTAAGCCACTCTATTCTTCATTTCATAAAACACTAAACAAAAGTAGCCCACTAAGGTACGAATGTCTTTGAAACTATTTCTTCAAATACAGTTTCAGCTCATCTTAATTGGCCGATAAGGTTCATAAAAGCATACTACTGCGTTGAATCTCTATGGGCAGCAAACCATGTTGCTTATTTCTATATACATGCTATTTCGTTGCTAAAATGGGTGTTTTTTTGTCAAACAAAACATAATCACGCCTTGTATTCCCCGAATGGTTGTGCAGGGGTGTATAGTACATCCTCATTTCACCATTATGTTTAAGTCCCATGTTATAGGGGGCGAGCCCATTGCCATCAACCGGGCACAAATCAAGATTGCTAGCTGCTACTGAGATTTTTTAATCATTTGGGAATTTTTGTCTAATGTTATATTAAAGAAAATATAGGTGACTTATCCAGCCTCATGAGAGATCACAAAATATTCCAAAAATTACCAAATAAATACTTACCAAAACTCTTTTTACTTTCCAGTTGACGGAGGATTCTCCCGCAAGGCATGCTGGTGGGACTTCGCTCGCCACCTGGACCGCCTCGACGCGGTTCTCTTTACCAGAATCAACAACTGCTCGATGTCCGGCATGGCCTCCGTGCTTCGCAGGAAGGCAGGAGCTACCGTGTACCCTCAAATTGGACATTTCTTCTGTAATTTAGAGGTGAGGAAAGCTTTTGTTACTTTCGAAGTTCGATCATGGAAAACAGTTAACTCCGTACTCACTAGGGGACAAATGTCCTGCGACACGATGTCGGGTGAAGTCGGGCAGGAAAATATTATCCTCGGGTAATTTATTTACACATAGTAGCAGCTCCAACAGCTGATAACGTAGTCTTGGTTCAATCACGTGACCTGTCTGTCTCGGGAAGAGAATACCTAGAATAGCATATTAATTTCAATTCGAATTCTTTATTGCAATCCATAATGTACACAGTCATACAGATGGTAAGCATTAAATATGGAAACAATTATTATGGACCCTGTCGGGCACAGCAAAAGTTTAAATAAGTAGGATATTATTATACCACTAGAGGTCGCTAGCGGCTTGGCCCGCGTGGATGTTGTTTATCGCGTATCCTGCGTTTTTTTCTACTATAATATGCATGTGTTATACATATAAACCATCCTCTTGAATCTCTCTATCTATTTAAAAAAAATCGCATCAAAATCCGTTGCGTAGTTTTAAAGATCTAAGCATAAGTACACAGGGACAGACAGACAGCGGGAAGCGACTTTGTTTAATAATATGTAGTGATGATAGTTTCGATTTTTACAGCTTTCCAAATTGCACTTCACTCTTTATGCCACCACAAGCACTATTCTTAACCGGCCCTGAACCCTCTTAGCCATACAGTGTATAAACGAATTTGTGTAATTCCTTCTAACCGCGTGATCAGTAGATCGCGTAGATTATCTGTGTCACCAGTAGGTGACACAGATAAACACTAAACAAGTTTTTTTGGAATAGAATAAAACAAAAAAAAAGCTTCGTATTTTATTTCTGAGTCATTTTAGAACCCCGAGTTAAATGACTGCAAAGAGCGACAGTTGTGCACGCCAACTCTATCGCCGTGCTTTCATTGATAAAAGAGGGGCAAAGAAAAGACGAAAGAAGAAAAAGAATTGTTTATTTTTTCTTGAATCCATAGTAGTTGTTTAATATACGATGACTTATCCCTACCGCAGAAAAAAGAAAATAATTATATTTTTTATTTTTAATCACACTAAATCCCTTGCTCTTTCAATCTACATCAGTAGTAGATCATATGGTTTTAAGGAATAACACGAATTCGTTTACTACAGGATGTAATCAAAGTACTACCTACTAAGCAATTATCTTTGCCTTTTATTACTTTAAACTCTCTGTAACCTACCAAACGATGGGTCCTACGTATACTAGTATAAGTGCAAAACCCAACTTTACACGAGAGCGGTTTAAAGGTTCGAAAGCTTTTAAATTTGACATACCTAAATAGAAATATTTGAAATTTTGGAATGGACCATACCACACCATTTGAAGATTTCAAATATTTGTTTTGATTTACGTCAAATTTAAAATCTCTAGAACCTTTATACCGCTCTCCTGAAAAGTTGGGTTTTTGCACTTGCACTAGTATACGTAGGACCCGTCGCAAAGATCAACGAACAACGTTGCATCTTTCTGCAACATTATGCCCTACATTTACCTACACTCCTCAATGAAGCATTCCAACAATGGGAGCAGGTACTTGGCGCCACGCAGACGCCCTCGCAAGGCCGACACATAACACCACACCGACACACTTGGTTGAACTGTTTGCTTACCGATTGTGTGCCCTTAGAATCTATTAGAACTGTAGTTTATCATGTACTAGCGACCCGCCCCGGCTTCGCACGGGTGGAATGTATTATACATATATACCTTTCTCTTGAATCACTCTATCTTTTAAAAAAACCGCATTAAAATCCGTTGCGTAGTTTTAAAGATATAAGCATACATAGGGACAGACAGCGGGAAGCGACTTTGTTTTATACTATGTAGTGATGTCGTATTTTTGGACTAAAATTAAATTGGCCAATAAATTTTTGGTGTCGTTTCTTAAAATTTATAGATAAGTTACTGAGTGCTTAGTTTGTTTCATTCTCGGAGTGAACCTCATACTTCGGTTTTTACGCAAGCAAACATGTATTGCAGCAAATGTTCGTTTAGTTCTCAAGTTTGTAGGATAACTTTTTCATTATCCTCTTACGACATTGACCCTTAGGGTCAAAATACACGTCCGATAGTTGCTTCCGGGAGCCGGATCCGACTATCTGACCAGATTCATGAAATACACGTAGGTACGATTCTCGTGTCCGATTTTTTCTGCACGACGCCCGGACGAGGCTTACGATTCTGACATCCGATCCGATAGTCTGATCGTACGGGTAATTCATGTTCAAACAAATGTATGACGCGGAGACCTTCAAATAGTCTGATCAAACTATCGGAACCGACTATCGGAGGCAAGTATTGGACGTGTATTTGGGCGCTTAATATAACTAAAAAGAAGGTGAAATGTCGTAAGAGGATGATAATGAATATCCTACAAGTTATAGCAGCTAGTACGTCAACTTTAGAATCAAAGCCGCATTAATAGGGTCATCTGTAATAAGGGTTTCTAATAAGAATCTTTTATTTAAATAACATAATAAAATGGATATAAGTAATAATATGTAATAAACTAATGATGTACCTAATAAAAGCAATTGGGCGTTTGTGCATGTGAAGATTTTTGTCTGTCAACGCACCCATTATACAGGAGAAATCTTTGCGTAGAGAAAACTTTTTTTTTAAATTGTCGATTATTGCTGTACCTATAGTTTGCGAACTCCTTTCAAGAAATCGGTCGCAAGTCAGTCGAATTGCGGTTTCGATTCTTTCATCAAGAAAAATAAATTACATATTTTTGTTTCACTCACGTCTTGTTTATCGCGTAACTCATAACACATGTAATCCTAGTATAAAGCTTAAGGATTTTTAAAGATTATATTAATTAAAATCATTCAACAAAGTCTTAACAAAATTTTATAGCATCTACGGTAATCACTGATGCATGGAGTATCACCTTCCAATCACTTGCTGGCGATCGTTTACTACACACGACAGTTCTGTAGTGATATCCCATTGAGAATTGTGATTTTATATAATACTTTTAAGTGTTATAGTGAATTTTGTTTAGTATTGTGTTCAAAAACGTGTAATATGTGATTTAACACGGTATGTATTCGAATAAAATCTCGTCGACTGTCTCGTTGGTCGAGTGGTCGCAAGTTTAACTGTCGGGCAAAATGTTTATGATTATTTACGGTTTACTCACGTGTATTTCAGGGATTGCCCGAATAGTTTCGGACCCAAACGGAGCCCTTAAAAAACTAGTCGGGCAATCCCGAAAAATGCACGTGAGTAAACCGTAACAGCGATTACGCACTGCATCCGATCCGGATCCGAAAAAATAAGAATATAAAAAAACTCGGACCGAATTCGGATATTGCTTTGCGCACTGCATCCGATCCGAATACGTGAAAATACGAATCTAGAGTCTAAAAAACTCGAACCGAATTCGGATATCGCTTATGCACTTATCCGATCTCTGATCCAAATTCAAACAATTCAGGGGCCATCTTTGGCATAACCATTTGGCGTTCGATTTGAATCCGAGGTAATGCGAAAGCCTTCATACAAACAGTACTACGGCTATTTCGGTCCGTCAATATTTCTTCCGAATTAGAAACTCACGGATCACGGAGAGAAATCGGATGACGGAAGTCGGATCTAGTGCGTAAACTACCATACAAATAGTTCTATGACTACTTCGGAACGTATTTTCTCAGATTCAGATCGGATGCAGTGCGTAGCCGCTCTAAATAATCATAAATATGAATGTGTATCATGAAAGTTATAATACATAAAAAAAGGCAAAATGTTATTGGGTTTTCCGTGTCTCTATCTCAGTATTGTCTTTCTCAGTAGCGGAGTCGGGATTTGTGCCCGGTTGATGGCAATATTCTCGCCCCCTAGTACATGCGAAATTAGGTTGTACCATGTATAGTAGTAGAGGTGTACCTCTGCCCAACCCTTCGGGGAATACAGTCGTGATGTTATGATGTTATGTTAAAATCACGTCATAACCTCGCATTTGCTTTAAAGGTGTTAGTTAATGAAACTTAGTTTTTGTCGTGATAATCTGTAGAAATATAGTACATTAAATTTTTATACGATTATGTTGATATTGAGCGATCATCATCTGCCTAGCCTTTTCCCAACAATGTTGGGGTCGGCTTCCAGTCGAACCGGATGCAGCTGAATATCAGTATTTTACATGGAGCGACTGCCTATCAGACCTCCACAACCCAGTAACTGGGTAATACGATACTCTTGGTAAGACTGGTTGTCAGACTTTCTGGCTTCTGACCTACAGTAACGACTGTCAAAGATCTACAAACGACAGCCGGGACCAACGGCTTTACGTGCTTTCCGAGGCACGGAGGAAACTCGCTATGGTAAATGGTCACCCATCCACAGACCAACCTCGGCAAGCGTGGCTTAACCCGGAATATCGGTCTATGCGGCTGTAATTATTTAGCCACGAGCTCCTCGAGTTGATATTGAGCGATATGGTACAAATTTCGCAATTGTACTGCTACCTTAAAGTTTGAGTTTTCCATTGTTATGTCATAAGAACCGCAAGCAAACATAGTTCTTTCTAGTAGCTCCTCTGAAAATAATGTTTAACTATATCCTTCATTTTAAATTAAATTCCAGTAACTATTACCTTTTTTATACACTGACCAAAGCCACACTCCTCATGAAGCACAGGCCCTTTTTTCCTATAAAAAGAGGTGACTGCGTTTATAGATACAAATCTGCGCAAAAATTTACGAAAAAGGAAATGAACAAAAGACATTACACAGGCTGTAAACCTAACAATAATGTGCCTCCTAACAGTAAACGGAGAATTCAGTCACCATTATGTTAGCCGAAGGACGATCACTACTGAACTAAAGCCTCTCCCAGAGATTTCCAAAACGGCTAGTTTTATGCCGCATGACCAAGAACTTTTTAGAGATTGTGCCCTATATGTACCATAATTTATAAAACTAGTCAGTTGCACAATCACCCAGACGTAAAATATACTCAGTCACTGCGCCAATAGTATCGTCAAATGAAGAAAAAAACAAAGCTTTAAATTCTATTCGCACGGATTCCAGGAACGCCGAGCTCTCGCGAGCCCAGACGGAGACAAGGACGCGGATCCCCTGCTGGTATCCTTACTGCAGGAGGGATCCGACATGATGGCCGACCTGCGACACATCAACCTCAAGCCACAACACTGCTACAGAAATCCAGAGCCCATTAATTTATACCATAAAGTAGGACATGGTAAGTTTAAAAGTACTTCAACTGACTCACGAATAGTGATTAATAATGAGAAATTAGAAAATAACTAGTTGTAATACATTTATACACTGTATTTACTCCAAAATAACTCCTGTTCTGAGATTTTATTATAATTAATTTGTCCAATTTGTTGATGGTTTACTAACCAAATTTTTTGATTTTAAGTTTCGCTTGATCTAAATTATTTTCATTTTTATTAATACATGGTGTAAAAAGACCCATCACATAGCCGAAATCTACGCACTCTGTACATCAAACTAAATTACATTGACCAAAAATAATTGCTGGGAAACGACTTTTATTTTTTGGCATGAAAAAAAACGCTTTTTTTTTGTAGCGCGCAAATTATGGTTGTGGCGATGCCGCGCGTTTGCATGCGTGCAGCGGCTACACAGCCGAGCCAAGGCGGTCGTGTGCATTTGATATTCATTGCGTTTTTGTAACTTCGAATGCGTCATTTGTTAGGAAAAATTGAAATTTTTGATAATGTTTGTATGGAAGAAAGTTTAGTATTATGACTTGGAAATCGTTTTTGGAAAAAACAAAAAAAAAAAATGTGTACTTGACCTTCAATATCTCTAAAACCAATGATTTCCCAGGTATGGTTTGTTTGAAAAAAATGATCCCAATGATGGGTAGAATACGTGGTTTTCGTTATCGTTAAGGGTCTTTTTACACCCGATATATTAAAGTCACTACATTATGTACTAAGCATGTATAAGGTGGAGCATGTAGTATAATCCTATACCGGGCCCTTTGTCTAGCAGCCGACAATATTCGTTGACTGTCCATCAGACGTAACTTATACGGCATAATAACTTATCTACATAGTAGTACCTACACAAATTTTAACACCTCGTTTTTCCTTCATTTCAGGAACCCTAGACATGTACGTACTGAATCCGTCCAAGGACTCTAAATACGTTCGTGAATTCCTAAAACGTTGGCACAACAGTGAACAAAAACTATTCGAAGGCGCCAGTGTGTCAGGACAGTTCAATTTCCCGATACCCAACTTAGTATCGATATGCGCGTTACTAGTGTGGCGCCCAGCCAACCCCGACGATACGATTACCAGGATAATGTTCCCAGGATCGACGCCACAACACAAAATATTCGAAGGATTAGAAAAACTCAAACATTTAGAATTCCTACAGCACCCAACTTGCACAGGAAGGCAGATGGCCCCAACTACCCCACCTGCCACTACCACGACAGCTACCGTCACAACTACAAAGACTAGTGTTAAGACTGCAACCAAATCTAATAAAGAAAGAAGTATTATTACTGACAAGACGAAAGAAGAAAAAATCGTTGAACCCGAACCACCACCAAAAGACCTCAAAGAAGGAGAAACAAAAAATATTATAGACAACAAATTATTAAGTGAACTCGTAGATGGTGAAGATAAAATGGATTCTGTTTTACACGACGCCATTACCGCGAGAATAGAAACAAAATTAGATGATAAGATAGCTCAATATGAGAGCACTGTGATAGACGGCCTGCCTAAAAAGAAGGAAGTTAAAAAGAAGACTATGGACAAGAAAGCGAAGCGTGTTGATAAGACTGATGAAGTCAAAGACTCTATAGTTAAAGCTGATGCTAAAAAAGTTGACGCCGAACCGAAAGCTAAAGTAGAAAGGAAAAAGGTTGACACTCGTAAATTTGAAATGACATCATCAATTACTAGAGGTAAAATTAGCCATCGCGCAACACGCGCTGTTGCAGAAAAGAAAACGACAGTAAGCACTGATAAAAAGGCAGTGACTGAAGATAAAAAATCGCCTCCTACGACTCCTAAAAAGACAGTTGACGCCAAACCCACTCCATCCGTACCAGCGATTAAAGACAAAATTAAAGCCAAAACAAGAAGACTGAGTCCCGGAAGTACCCCAGCTAAGAGCACCAAAGAAGCGAAAAATCGCATGGTTGTTGAATCAAAATACAAACAAGCATCGCCAAAACGAGACGTCACGGCAAAATCTGCTGAAAAGAAAGAAACTAAAGCTAAACGAGAACCTATTTCGCGTCGGCCGAGGCCATTATCATCACCGGTAAAAGGACTTAAAGCTATGAAGAGTCCCACCAAATCAGTGAAGTCAGTCAAAGCTGATACTTCAAAACTAAAAGGTTTACAAAGAGTAAACTACGAAGATATTCTTAAAGATGCAAAGAAATCTGATGAGGATACATCAAAGTCCCTCGATGACATTAAACAACAAGAGTTAGATGAGAGAGAAGAACAAGAAATCGTAAGAGAAATTGAAGCAGTATTTAACAGGGATAGCGAAGCTGAGGAGAAAATAGAATTTGTAGGACGATCTGATATTGAGAAAATTACTTGCTTATTAGACGACGCCAAGACTGAGACGACTGCCGACGGTGAATTTGAAGAAGAATATCTCATTATTGAAAAGGAAGAAGTCGAACAATATACTGAGGACTCAGTTATTGATCGGGAATATAGCCATGAACATGAGGACGAATTACAAAAGCACGCTAAAGATAAAGAAGAGTCTGAGAAAAAGAAAGATCTTACAGTATTAGAAAAGGAAAAACCTGATGACACACAAGTAAAGACTGAAGCGGTAATTGAAATGGAACTAAAACAAGAAGAATCTAAGGAACACTCAGTGAGTGTCGAAGAAAAACAAGATATTAGCAGTGAAAAGAAAACTTCAGACAGTAAAAGCATTCCCAAACCGAAAGATTCTCTTGAAATGCAGGTTCAAGAGTCTCAACCGGATGAGAAAATTTCTACTACTATTGAATCTGGAGCCACAACTGCGCCTACTTTGCCTGAAGATGAAAGAATAACACTTGATGATATCAAGGAAGATCAACAAGTAGAAGAAAAACATATACAGGAAGAAACGAAGGAAGTAATACCACCTCAAAGTTTAGTTGACACAAAACCGTTATCACTCGAAAAAAGTCCCAAACTTGAGGCAGTGCCGGTTCCTATCAGGGAAATCGTCAAGACTCCTGATGAAGTAGCTGACCTGCCATTGCACGAAGAAGTAGATTATAGAACTTATGTAGAAAAGAAAACACCAGAAGAAGAAATCTTCAAACGTAAACCAGACGAAATCAAAGTTCCGAAAGATTTACCCCTTCTAGACCAAGAGGCCGCTATGTCTTACAAAGGAATGAAAACAGTCCAAGACGATGTGGTGGTTAAAACTGTTCAGCGCGCATCGCATCCGGAACTCGTAACTGTAACACCTGGTTCAGCGCCAGAGTCCCCAATGTACCACGACCAAATGAAAGTATCAGCAATACCTGATAAAGATCTGAAACCAGTGAAAGAATATGATGATACTGACTACGACTACGGCCAGTATACCGAAAAATTAAGAGAAACTCATATCACAACTCTTGATTCACCAATCAAAGATGATATTATTGTAATTGAAGAGATCCCATGTATGCCGGAAAAGATTCCATCAATACCAGAAGACGTTGAAAAAGAAATTGAAGAAGCTCGCAAGTTAGAAATAGCTGAAAAACCTCCTTTAAGTCCTAAATTAGTAGAAAAAATAGTGGCTGACGTCGCTGAAGTACTAAAATCTGACAAGAGCTTGGAAGAAATAATGGCTGAAAAGTCACCATTACTTAGTAAGTCACCTGAAGCTTTCCCAAGTATGGACACGACTATTAGTGCAATTGAAGCAACAAAGATGCTTTTGACAAGTGAACAAGAAATCAAACATGATGTACATGAAGAGGTTAAAGAAACTAAAGCCCTTGATGCCAAGCCCACACATGAAATTGCAGAGTCTATACAAAAGGAAGCATCACCAGTAAGATCAATTACATCGGAGGATATCAGTGATATTTCAGATAAGACTGTGCTAAGTGAAGGTAAGAGAGTCAAACGAGAACTTTTGGATGAAAGGATCAAAGATAAAATGGAAGATGTTAAAGAGATTGTAGATAAGGACATTAAGCATGGAATCACTGAACTGCAAAAAATCAGTACAGATGTAACCGATCATGTCCCAGTAGATGTTAAAGATCAAATGAAAGTTGATGACTTACACAAAACTATGAAAGACGAAATGGACAAACTTGATGTAGAAGAAATTAAACCTGAGAGAAAAGTAAGCATCACATTAGAATCAGCTAAAACACTAGAAAAGTTGGAAGAAAAAATAGCTGATTTAAAAAGAAAAGAAGAAAAAATTCTTCTAGATAAAATTGAAACTAAACCATCTGAAGTTGTGAAACTTGAAGAACTTGAAGATACAATAAAACATGTTTCTGAAAAGCGTCCTAGCTTAGACAAAGAAGCTGTCAAGCCTACTGAAAAGGAAAAAAGCCCAGAGAAAGAACTCCTAGAAAAAATGTTGTTGGAAAAAACTGAAAAAGACAAGACAACAATTGAGGAGAAGGAAATAAGTCCAGAAAAAGACCTCCCTAAGAAAACATTACTGCAGAAAGCTGAAACAAAAGTGGAAAAAGTTGCTGAAAAAGTGTCCGCCTTCAAAGATGAAGTTTTCGGATTCTTTGGTAAAAAATCTGACAAGAAAGAACCTAGCCCAGAGAAAGAAATCTCAGAGATTTTGATTAAAGAAACTGGAATAAAGCCAACTGACATCAAAAAGGAACCAAGTCCTGCGAAGGAATTGGTTGATGTAATCAAACCAGAAGTAAAGCAAAAAGAACTCACGCCTGAAGAAGAAGTGAGTGATGATAAAATAAAAGGTGTACCCAGCCCAACAGAAGATATTATTAAGAAGAAACCAATCATAGAAAAGGAAATACCTATCAAGGAAATAACTTTAGACAAACTTCCTATTGATAAACTTTTAGAGGATAAGCCTGAAAAATCAATATTTGATGAAATGAAAGATGAAATTGTTAGTCCTGAAAAGGAATTGCCGAGGGAGAAAGCTCCTAGCCCACTTAAGCTTGATGAAAAGGCACCAATCCCCGTAGAATTAGATAAGGCAGGTTCACCGGAAGATAAGTTACCTAGCTTAATCTATGATGAAGACCAGGAATTAGACATTGAAGAAAGACTTATCGGATTTGAACCAGTAGGTAAACCAGAAGAAGTGTCCACAACGCAGATAGTGACAATTACTGAGAAAGGTATTGTCATAGTGAGGAGGTCAACCATAACAACAATTTTACAGGAATATAGTAACAGTACTAGAACGATAGTTCGATACAAAACTACTGTTTTAACAATTGAAGATGATGAACTTCCCGATGGTACAAAAGTAGGCCGAACCTACAGAAAAGTATCCCTTTCTCATGAACGACCTAAGCTTAGTCCGGTCAAGTCGGATGATGAAGTACCCAGCCCAATCAAAGTTGACGAGAAAGCGCCTAGCCCAATTAAACACGACGAGGAGGCAGCTATTCCAGTTAAGCCTGATACGAAAGTGACAAGCTTGACTGAATTAGAAGAAAAATTACCTAGTCCAACTAAGTTAAAACATTTAAGTCCATCTACACCAGAAGAAAAGTTGCCCAGCTTAATCTACAATGAAGACCAAGAATTAGAAATTGAAGAAAGACTTATGGGATTCGAAACAGTAGGAAAACCTGAGGAAATTTCAACTACGCAGATAACAACAATCACCGAAAAAGGTGTCTTAATAAAGAGAAAATCAATAATAACGACAATCGTCCAGGAATATACTAATGTAACTAAAACGATATTCAGGTATAAAACAACTGTTTTAACTATTGAAGAAGATGAGCTGCCAGATGGTGCTAAAGTTAGTCGAACGATTAGAAAAGTCTCACTTGCATATGAAAAACCTAAGCCGATTTCTATAAAACTTGACGAGAAATCACCAGATGTGGAATTGCCAAGCCTGGAGAAAGAATTAGCTGAAGAGAAGCCTTCTAGCCTAGCAAAAGAACTGATGGACAGAAAAACTCCAAGTCCAGATAAGGAAACACCACAGGAAAAAGCTTCTAGTCCTATCAAGCCTGATGGAAAGACACCAACCTTAATCTCAGATAAAGCTCATGAATCAGAAATTGAAGAAATGCTGAAAGAATTTGAACCTTTGGGGAAACCAGAGGAGCATACTACTGGAAGAGTTGAAACTGTGACAGAGAAAGGCATCATTATTACGAGAGAAACTCTCATAACAACAGTTATACAGAAATATCATAATGTTACTAACAAAATTGTAAAATATAGAATATGTATCATGACTATCGAAGCGGATGAACATCAGGATGGCTCTAAATACACTCGAGTTATTAGACAAATGAGACTTACCGATAAGAAGCCTGATCCCATTCCATTCGAATTTGACGATAAATTACCCAGGACCGAGAAAGAATCGCCTGTTATGGATAAGAAAACAGAAAAAGAATTGCCAGATGAGAAAAAACCGAGCCCGATCGAGCGTGATGAGATAGAGCCTAGCGAGAAAGTTGCTGATGAAAAAGTGCCTAAACCAATCACGCTTGATGATTTAGAGCATACTCCAGTCAAGGCCGGAGAAAAAGCACCTAGCCCAGCCAAGCCTGATGAGAAGGCACCTAGCCCAATTGATGACGAAAAGGCAGCCCCAACTAAACTTGAGGAAAAAGCGCCTAGGCCAATCCATCTTGACGAGAAGGCACCTAGTCCCACTACGCCTGAAGAAAAGGCACCTAGCCCAGCTAAGTTTGAGGAAAAGGCCCGTAGCCCAGCCAAGCCTGATGAGAAGGCGCCTAGCCCAATTCTTGACGAAAAGGTAGCCCCAACTAAACTTGAGGAAAAGGCGCCTAGCCCAATCCATCTTGACGAGAAGGCACCAAGTCCCACTTCGCCCGAAGGAAAAGCACCTAGGCCAATTCATCTTGACGAGAAAGCACCTAGTCCAGCTAAGTATGATGAAAAGGTGCCTAGCCCAATCGATATTGACGAGAAGGCAATTAGTCCAGCTCTGCTAGAGGATAAACAGCGCAGCCCAATCCATCTTGAGGAGAAGGCAGCTAGCCCAGTAAAGCCTGATAAGAAGGCACCCAGCCCAATTCTTGACGAGAAGGAATCTAGCCCAACTAAGCTTGAGGAAAAGGTGCCTAGCCCAATTCACCTTGACGAAAAGGCACCTAGTCCCACTAAGGCTGAAGAGAAGAAACTTATCCTAGACAAACCTGAGGAGAAAGCGCCTAGCCCAATTCATCTTGACGAGAAGGCACCAAGTCCAGCTAAGCTTGAAGACAAGGCGCCTAGCCCAATCCATCTTGAGGAAAAAGCAGCTAGCCCAGCTAAGCCTGTTGAGAAGGTGCCTAGCCCAATTCATGACGAGGAGGTAGCTAGCCCAACTAAGTTTGAGGAAAAGGCGCCTAGCTCAATTCATGTTGAAGAGAAGGCTCCTAGTCCCACTAAGCCTGAAGAGAAGGAACTTAGCCTAATTCTAGACAAAACGGCACCTAGCCCAGACAAACCTGAAGAAAAGGCGCCTAGCCCAATTCATCGTGACGAGAAGGTACCAAGTCCAGCTGATGAAGACAAGGCGCCTAGCCCAATCCATCTTGAAGACAAGGCAGCTATCCTAACTAAGCCTGATAAGAAGGCGCCTAGCCCAATTATTGACGAGAAGGTAGTTAGCCCAACTAAGCCTGCGGAGAAGGCACTTAGTCCCACTAAGCCTGAAGAGAAGGCACCTAGCCCAGTTCAACCTGATGAGAAGGCTCCAAGCCCAATCAAGCCTGACGTAAAGGCAACTAGCCCAGCTACGCGTGAGGAAAATGCGCCGAGCCCAATTCATCTTGAAGAGAAGGCACCTAGTCCCACTAAGCCTGAAGAAAAGGCAGCTAGCCCAATCCATCTTGACGAGAAAGTGCCTAGCCCAGACAAACTTGAGGAGAAGGCGCCTAGCCGAATTCATCTTGACGAGAAGGTATCAAGTCCAGCTAAGCTTGAAGACAAGGCGCCTAGCCCAATTCATCTTCAAGAGAAGGTAATTAGTCACACAAAGCCTGAAGAGAAAACACTTAGCCCAGTTAAGATTGAGGAAAAGATACCTAGCCCAATTCATCTTGATGAAAAGGTAGCTAGCCCAACTAAGATTGAGGAAAAAGCGCCTAGCCCAATTCATGTTGATGAGAAGGCACCTAGTCCAACTAAGCTTGAGAAAAAGGTGCCTAGCCCCATCGATATTGAAGAGAAAGCAATTAGTCCAACTCTGCTAGGGGAAAAAGCACCTAGTCCAATCCATATTGACGAAAAGGTACCTACTCCAACTAAGCTTGAAGAAATGACAGTAAGCCCAGTTAAGATTGAAGAAAAGATGCCTAGTCCAATTCATCTTGATGAGAAGGCAGTTAGCCCAACTGAGGTTGAGGAAAAGACGCCTAGCCCAATTCATTTCGAAGAGAAGGCACCTAGTCTAACTAAGCTTGAGGACAAGGCACCTAGACCAGATAAGCTTGAGGATAAGTCACCTAGCCCAATCCACCTTGAAGAGAAGGCACTAAGTCCAACTCTGCTAAAGGAAAAGAAGCCTAGCCCAGTTCATCTTGACGAAAAGGCACTTAGCCCAGTCCATCTTGACAAGAAGGCTCCTAGTCCAATCCAACTTGATGAGAAGGCACGTACTCCAGCAAAACTTGAAGAAAAGGCACCTATCCCAATCCATCTTGACGAGAAGGCACCTAGTCCAATCTACCTGGATGAGAAGGCACCTAGTCCTATCCATCTTGATGAGAAGGCCCCTAGTCCGGCTAAGCTAGAGGAAAAGGCGCCAAGCCCAATTCATCTCGACGAGAAGGCACCTAGTCCAACTAAGCCTGAAGAGAAGGCACCTAGCCCAATTAAACCTGATGAGAAGGCTCCAAGCCCAATCCATCTTGACGAGAAGGCACCAAGTCCAACTAAGCCTGAAGAGAAGGCACCTAGCCCAATTAAACCTGATGAGAAGGCTCCAAGCCCAATCCATCTTGACGAGAAGGCAGCTAGTCCAGCTAAGCCTGAAGAGAAGGCACCTAGCCCAATTAAACCTGATGAGAAGGCTCCAAGCCCAATCCATCTTGACGAGAAGGCAGCTAGTCCAGCTAAGCCTGAAGAGAAGGCACCTAGCCCAATTAAACCTGATGAGAAGGCTCCAAGCCCAATCCATCTTGACGAGAAGGCAGCTAGTCCAACTAAGCCTGAAGAGAAGGCACCTAGCCCAATTAAACCTGATGAGAAGGCTCCAAGCCCAATCCATCTTGACGAGAAGGCAGCTAGTCCAACTAAGCCTGAAGAGAAGGCACCTAGCCCAATTAAACCTGATGAGAAGGCTCCAAGCCCAATCCATCTTGACGAGAAGGCAGCTAGTCCAACTAAGCTTGAAGAGAAGGCACCTAGCCCAATTAAACCTGATGAGAAGGCTCCAAGCCCAATCCATCTTGACGAGAAGGCAGCTAGTCCAACTAAGCCTGAAGAGAAGGCACCTAGCCCAATTAAACCTGATGAGAAGGCTCCAAGCCCAATCCATCTTGACGAGAAGGCAGCTAGTCCAACTAAGCCTGAAGAGAAGGCACCTAGCCCAATTAAACCTGTTGAGAAGGCTCCAAGCCCAATCCATCTTGACGAAAAAGCACCTAGCCCAGACAAAACTGAGGAGAAAGCGCCTAGCCCCACTAAGCTTGAAGAAAAGGCGCCTAGCCCAATACATCTTGACGAGAAATCCGTTAGCCCAACTAAGGTTGAGGAAAAGACGCCTAGCCCAATTCATTTCGAAGAGAAGGCACCTAGTCCAACTAAGCTTGAGGACAAGGCACCTAGACCAGATAAGCTTGAGGATAAGGCACCTAGCCCAATCCACCTTGAAGAAAAAGCACAAAGTCCAACTCTGCTACAGGAAAAGAAGCCTAGCCCAGTTCATCTTGACGAGAAGGCAGCTAGTCCAGCTAAGCCTGAAGAGAAGGCACCTAGCCCAATTAAACCTGATGAGAAGGCTCCAAGCCCAATCCATCTTGACGAGAAGGCAGCTAGTCCAACTAAGCCTGAAGAGAAGGCACCTAGCCCAATTAAACCTGGTGAGAAGGCTCCAAGCCCAATCCATCTTGACGAGAAAACACCTAGCCCAGACAAAACTGAGGAGAAAGCGCCTAGCCCCACTAAGCTTGAAGAAAAGGCGCCTAGCCCAATACATCTTGACGAGAAATCAGTTAGCCCAACTAAGGTTGAGGAAAAGACGCCTAGCCCAATTCATTTCGAAGAGAAGGCACCTAGTCCAACTAAGCTTGAGGACAAGGCACCTAGACCAGATAAGCTTGAGGATAAGGCACCTAGCCCAATCCACCTTAAAGAGAAGGCACTAAGTCCATCTCTGCTACAGGAAAAGAAGCCTAGCCCAGTTCATCTTGACGAGCAGGCAGCTAGTCCAGCTAAGCCTGAAGAGAAGGCACCTAGCCCAATTAAACCTGATGAGAAGGCTCCAAGCCCAATCCATCTTGACGAGAAGGCAGCTAGTCCAACTAAGCCTGAAGAGAAGGCACCTAGCCCAATTAAACCTGATGAGAAGGCTCCAAGCCCAATCCATCTTGACGAGAAGGCAGCTAGTCCAACTAAGCCTGAAGAGAAGGCACCTAGCCCAATTAAACCTGATGAGAAGGCTCCAAGCCCAATTCATCTTGACGAGAAGGCAGCTAGTCCAACTAAGCCTGAAGAGAAGGCACCTAGCCCAATTAAACCTGATGAGAAGGCTCCAAGCCCAATCCATGTTGATGAGAAGGCAGCTAGTCCAACTAAGCCTGAAGAGAAGGCACCTAGCTTGCTTAAACCTGATGAGAAGGCTCCAAGCCCAATCCATCTTGACGAGAAAGCGCCTAGCCCAGACAAAACTGAAGAGAAAGCGCCTAGCCCCACTAAGCTTGAAGAAAAGACGCCTAGCCCAATACATCTTGACGAGAAAGCACCTAGTCCAGACGAACCTGAGGAGGAGGTCCCTAGCCCAATTCATCTTGACGAGAAGGCAGCTAGCCCAGACAAATCTGAGAAGAAGGCGATTAGCCCAATTCATCTTGACGAGAAGGCACCTAGTCCAACTCTAATAGAGGAAAAGAAGCCTAGCCCAGTTCATATTGATGAGAAGGCGCCTAGTCCAACTAAGCCTGAGGAGAAAGCGCCTAGCCCAGTCAAGCCCGATGAAAAAGCACCAAGCCCAGTTAAGCCTGAAGAAAAAGCACCTAGCATAGAAGCTTTTAGTGCACCTACGCCTGACGGAGAAATTCCACCTATGATTTTTGACCAAGATCAAGAATTAAAAATACAAGAAATGCTTAAAGGATTTGAACCTTTGGGAAAACCAGAAGAGCATACTACTGAAAAAATGTATACTGTCATTGAGAAAGGCATCGTCATAACGAGGAAATCTCTCATAACGACCACTATACAGGAATACCATAATATCATCCAAAAAATAGTAAAATATAAAATATGTATCATGACTATCGAAGCGGATGAGTATCAGGATGGCTTTAAGTACACTCGAGTTATTAGGCGTATGAGACTAACTGATGAAAAGCCAGATCCAATTCCATTTGAATTTGACGACGATAAATCACCGTTAGCGCCCAGCCTAGCTGAAGAGCTGATAGATACGAAAACATCGCGCCCAGATGATGAGAGCCCCACGAAAGAATTAGACAGTATTATCGTAACTAGTGTAGTCAAGCCTGATGAAAAGCTACCTAGCCCTGACAAAATTGATCATAAGGCACCAAGCCCAGTCAAACTGGATGCGAAAGAGCCAACTCCAGTGAAAGTTGACGACAAGGTAGCAAGTCTATTCAAGTCCGTCGAGCAGGAACCAATTTCAATTAAGCTAGATGACAAGGAACCAAGCCCAGTCAAACCTGATGAGAAGGAACCAAGCCCAGTCAAACCTGATGAGAAGGCACCAAGCCAAGTACAACCTGATGAGAAAGAACCAAGCCCTGTCAAGCCTGATGAAAAAGAGCCAAGACCTACCAAGCCTGATGAGAAAGAACCAAGCTCAGTCAAGCCTGACGACAAGGTACTTATCCCAGCCAAGCTGGACGAGAAGGAACCAAGCTCAGTCAAGCTTGAAGAAAAGGAACCAATCCTGACCAAGCCTGACGATAAACCAGAGAGTCCCGTAAAGCCTGATGAGAAGGAGCCTATTTCAGCAAAGGCAGACGAGAAGATACCAAGCCCAGAAAAGCTTGATGAGGAGGAGCTTATTTCAGATGAGACAGACAAAAAGGCACCAAGCCAGGTTCAGCCTGATGAGAGGAAACCAAGCCCAGTTATTCCTGATGAGAAGGTTCCAAGCCCTGACAAGCTTGTTGAAAAAGAATCAAGCCCTGTCAAAGCTGATGAGAAAGCTCCTAGCCCAGCCAAGCTGGATGAAAAGGAACCAAGCCCAGTCAAGCTGGACGAGAAGGTACCAAGCCCACTTAAGCCTGACGACAAGCCAGGCAGCCCCGACAAGCCAGGCAGCCCCGTCAAGCCACAGGAGATGGAGCCTATTTCAGTAGTGGCAGATGAGAAGGCAGTTGTCCCAACAAAACATGTTGAGGAAGACGTTAGCAAAGTCTCTGACAAAAAAGTGACTAAACCAGTGGACCTTGATCTTGTTACTGTAAAGCCCGATGAAAAGATTCCAAGCCCAGTCAAGCCTGACGAAAAGGAAAGCCCAGTCAAGCTAGATGAGAAAGAACCAAGCCCTGTCAAAGCTGACGAGCAGGCACCTAGCCCAGTCAAGCCAGATGAGAAAGAACCAATCTTTGTCAAGCCTGATGAGAAGGCACCTAGCCCTGTCAAGCTAGATGAGAAAGAACCAAGCCCTGTCAAGGCTGACGAGAAGGCACCTAGCCCAGTCAAGCTAGATGAGAAAGAACCAAGCCCTGTCAAGGCTGACGAGAAGGCACCTAGCCCAGTCAAGCTAGATGAGAAAGAACCAAGCCCTGTCAAGGCTGACGAGAAGGCACCTAGCCCGGTCAAGCCGGATGAGAAAGAACCAAGCCCTGTCAAGGCTGACGAGAAGGCACCTAGCCCAGTCAAGCTAGATGAGAAAGAACCAAGCCCTCTCAAAGCTGACGAGCAGGCACCTAGCCCAGTCAAGCCAGATGAGAAAGAACCAATCTTTGTCAAGTCTGATGAGAAGGCACCTAGCCCAGTCAAGCCGGATGAGAAAGAACCAAGCCCCGTCAAGGCTGACGAGAAGGCACCTAGCCCAGTCAAGCTAGATGAGAAAGAACCAAGCCCTGTCAAGGCTAACGAGAAGGCACCTAGCCCAGTCAAGCCAGATGAGAAAGAACCAATCTTTTTCAAGCCTGACGAGAAGGTTCCTAGCCCAGTCAAGCTAGATGAGAAAGAACCAAGCCCTGTCAAAGCTGACGAGCAGGCACCAAGCCCTGTCAAGCCTGATGAGAAAGCAGCTAGCCCAGCCAAACTGGACAAAAAGGGAGCAAGCCCTGTCAAGACTGATGAGGAAGCTCGTACCCCAGCCAAGCTGGACGAAAAGGAACCAAGTCCACTGAAGCCTGATGAGAAAAAACCAAGCCCTACCAAGCCTGATGAGATAGAACCAAGCCCTGTTAAGGCTGATGAAAAAGAACCAGTCCTTGTCAAGGTTGATGAGGAAGCTCCTATCCCAGCCAAGCTGGACGAAAAAGAACCAAGTCCACTGAAGCCTGATGAGAAAGAACCAAGCCCTGTCAAGGCTGATGAGGAAGCTCCTACCCCAGCCACGCTGGATGAAAAGGAACCAAGCCCTCTCAAGCTGGACGAAAAGGAGCCAAGTCTAATTAAGCCTGACGAAAAACCGGGCAGCCCTGTAAAGCCTATGGAAATGGAGCCTGTTTCTGCAATGACAGATGAGAAGGCACCTGTACCAACAAAACATGTTGAGGAAGTAATTAGCAAAGTTGCTGACGAAAAAATTATTAAACCAGTAGATCTTGATCTTATTACCGTCAAGCCAGATGAAAAGATTCCGAGCCCCGTGAAGCCTGACGAAAAGGAAAGCCCAGTCAAGCTAGATGAGAAAGAACCAAGGCCAATCAAGCCTGAAGAGAAGGAACCAAGCCCAGTGAAGCCTGGTGAGAAAGAACCGAGCCCTGTCAAGGCTGACGAGAAGGCACCTAGCCCGGTCAAGCCGGATGGAAAAGAACCAAGCCCTGTCAAGGCTGACGAGAAGGCACCTAGCCCAGTCAAGCTGGATGACAAAGAACCAAGCCTTGTCAAGGCTGACCAGAAGGTACCTAGCCCGGTCAAGCCGGATGATAAAGAACCAAGCCCAATCAAGCCTGAAGAGAAGGAACCAAGCCCAGTGAAGCCTGGTGAGAAAGAACCAAGCCCTGTCAAGGCTGATGAGAAGGCACCTAGCCCAGTCAAGCTGGATGACAAAGAACCAAGCCCTGTCACGGCTGACGAGAAGGCACCTAGCCCAGTCAAGCTAGATGAGAAAGAACCAAGCCCTGTCAAGGCTGATGAGAAGGCACCTAGCCCAGTCAAGCCGGATGAGAAAGAACCAAGCCCTGTCAAGGCTGACGAGAAGGCACCTAGCCCAGTCAAGCCGGATGAGAAAGAACCAAGCCCTGTCAAGGCTGATGAGAAGGCACCTAGCCCAGTCAAGCCGGATGAGAAAGAACCAAGCCCTGTCAAGGCTGATGAGAAAGCAGCGAGCCCAGTCAAGCTAGATGAGAAAGAACCAAGTCCTGTCAAGGCTGATGAGAAGGCAGCGAGCCCAGTCAAGCTAGATGAGAAAGAACCAAGTCCTGTCAAGGCTGATGAGAAGGCAGCGAGCCCAGTCAAGCTAGATGAGAAAGAACCAAGCCCTGTCAAGGCTGATGAGAAGGCAGCGAGCCCAGTCAAGCTAGATGAGAAAGAACCAAGTCCTGTCAAGGCTGATGAGAAAGCAGCGAGCCCAGTCAAGCTAGATGAGAAAGAACCAAGTCCTGTCAAGGCTGATGAGAAGGCAGCGAGCCCAGTCAAGCTAGATGAGAAAGAACCAAGTCCTGTCAAGGCTGATGAGAAAGCAGCGAGCCCAGTCAAGCTAGATGAGAAAGAACCAAGTCCTGTCAAGGCTGATGAGAAGGCAGCGAGCCCAGTCAAGCTAGATGAGAAAGAACCAAGTCCTGTCAAGGCTGATGAGAAGGTACCTAGCCCAGTCAAGGTGGACGAGGAACCAGGTAGTCCCGTTAAGCTAAAAGAGATGGAGCCTGTTTTAGCAATGACAGGTGAGGTGGCAACAAAACATGTTGAGGAAGTAATTAGCAAAGTCTCAGACAAAAAAGTGACTAAACCAATGGACCTTGATCTTGTAACCGTCAAGCCCGATGAAAAGATTCCAAGCCCAGTCAAGCTAGATGAGAAAGAACCATCCCCACTCAAGTCTGAAGACAGGGAACCAAGCCCTGTGAAGCCTGATGAAAAGGTACCAAGTCCAATTCAGCTTGATGAGAAAGAAGCAAGCCCGGTTAAGCCTGCTGAAAAAGAACCAAGCCCTGTCAAGACTGATGAGAAGGCACCGAGCCCAATCAAGACAGATGAGAAAGAACCAAGCCCAGTCAAGCCAGATGAGAAGACACCTAGCCCAGCCAAGCCGGATGAGAAAGAAACAAGCCCAGTCAAGCCAGATGAGAAGACACCTAGCCCAGTCAAGCTGGGTGAGAAAGATACAAGCCCTGTCAAGACTGACGAGAAGGCACCTAGCCCAATCAAGCTAGATGATAAAGAACCAAGCCCAATCAAGCCAGATGAGCAAGAACCAAGTCCTGGCAAGACTGATGAGAAGGCATCGAGCCCAGTCAAGCCAGATGAGAAAGAACCAAGCCCTGTCAAGGCTGACGAGAAGGCACCTAGCCCAGTCAAGCCAGATGAGAAAGAACCAAGCCCTGTCAAGGCTGACGAAAAGGCACCTAGCCCAGTCAAGCTGGATGAGAAAGAACCAAGCCCTGTCAAGGCTGACGAAAAGGCAACTAGCCCAGTCAAGCCAGATGAGAAAGAACCAAGCCCTGTCAAGGCTGACGAAAAGGCACCTAGCCCAGACAAGCCAGATGAGAAAGAACCAAGCCCTGTTAAGGCTGATGAGAAGGCACCTAGCCCAGTCAAACTGCATGAGAAAGAACCAAGCCCTGTTAAGGCTGACGAGAAGGCACCTAGCCCAGTCAAGCTAGATGAGGAAGAACCAAGCCCTGTTAAGGCTGACGAGAAGGCACCTAGCCCAGTCAAGCTAGATGAGAAAGAACCAAGCCCTATCAAAGCTGAAGAGCAGGCTGCTAGCCCAGTCAAGCCAGATGAGAAAGAACCAATCTTTGTCAAGCCTGATGAGAAGGCACCTAGCCCAGTCAAGGTAGATGAGAAAGAATCCAGTCCTGTCAAGGCTGACGAGCAGGCACCTAGCCCAGTCAAGCCGGATGAGAAAGAACCGAGCCCTGTCAAGGCTGATGAGAAGGCACCTACCCCAGTCAAGCTGCACGAGGAACCAGGTAGTCCCGTTAAGCTAGAAGAGATGGAGCCTGTTTTAGCATTGGCAAATGAGAAGGCGCCTGTCCCAACAAAACATGTTGAGGAAGTAGTAAGCAAAGTATCTGACGAAAAAAAGACTAAACCAGTGGACCTTGATCTTATTACCGTCAAGCCCGATGAAAAGATTCCGAGCCCAGTCAAGCTTGAGGAAAAGGAAAGTCCGGTCAAGGTAGATGAGAAAGAACCGAGTCTACTCAAGCCCGAAGAGAAGGAACCAAGTACAGTGAAGCCGGATGAGAAGGAACCAAGTCCAGTGAAGCCTGATGAGAAAGAACCAAGCGCTGTCAAACGTGCTGAAAAAGAACCAGGCTCTGTCAAGGCTGATGAGAAAGCACCTAGCCCAGCTAAGCTGGACAAAAAAGAACCAAGCCCAGTCAAGCTAGACGAAAAGGAACCAAGCCCAGTTAAACTGGACGAGAAGGAACCAAGCCCAATTGAGCCTGAAGAGAAACCTGTTAGTCCCGTAAAGCCTAAGGAGATGGATCTTGCTTCACCAATGACAGATGAGAAGGCTTTTGTCCCAACACAACATGTTGAGGAAGAAGTTAGCAAAGTCTCAGACGAAAAAATTACTAAACCAGTAGATCTTGATCTTATTACCGTCAAGCCCGATGAAAAGATTCCGAGCCCAGTGAAGCCTGACGAAAAGAAAAGCCCAGTCAAGCTAGATGAGAAAGAACCAAGCCCTCTCAAGCCTGAAGAGAAGGAACCAAGTCCAGTGAAGCCTGGTGAGAAGGCATCAACTCCAATAAAGCCTGATGAGAAGGAACCAAGCCCAATTAGGCCTGATGAGAGGGTGCCAAGTCCAGTCAAGCCTGATGAGAAAGCACCCAGCCCAGCCGAACTAGACGAAAAGGAACCAAGCCCTGTTAAGGCTGAAGAGAAAAAACCAAGCCCTATCAAGCCTGATGAGAAAGCACCCAGCCCAGCCAAACTAGACGAAAAGGAACCAAGTCCTGTCAAGGCTGAAGAGAAAGAATCAAGCCCTGTCAAGCCTGATGAGAAAGCACCCAGCCCAGCCAAGCTAGACGAAAAGGAACCAAGTCCTGTCAAGGCTGAAGAGAAAGAACCAAGCCCCGTCAAGGCTGAAGAGAAAGAACCAAGCTCTGTCAAGCCTGATGAGAAAGCACCCAGCCCAGCCAAGCTAGACGAAAAGGAACCAAGCCCTGTCAAGGCTGAAGAGAAAGAACCAAGCCCTGTCAAGGCTGATAAAATAGCACCTAGCCCGGCCAAACTGGACGCGAAGGAACTAAGCCTTGTCAAGCTTGCTGAAAAAGAACCAAGCCCTGTCAAACCCAATGAGAGAGAACCAAGCCCTGTCAAGCCTGGTGAGAAAGAACCAAGCCCAGTGAAGCCTGAAGAGAAAGAACCGAGCCTTGTCAAGCCTGCTGAAAAAGAACCAGGCTCTGTCAAGGCCGATGAGAAAGCACCTAGCCCAGCTAAGCTGGACAAAAAAGAACCAAGCTCAGTCAAGCTAGACGAAAAGGAAGCAAGCCCAGTTAAGCTGGACGAGAAGGAACCAAGCCCAATTGAGCCTGACGAGAAACCTGTTAGTCCTGTAAAGCCTAAGGAGATAGATCTAGCTTCACCAATGACAGATGAGAAGGCTTCTGTCCCAACAAAACATGTTGAGGAAGAAGTTAGCAAAGTCTCTGACGAAAAAATTACTAAACCAGTAGATCTTGACATTACTACCGTCAAGCTCGATGATAAGATTCCGAGCCCAGTGAAGCTTGATGAAAAGGAAAGCCCAGTCAAGCTAGATGAGAAAGAGACAAGCCCACTTAAGCCTGAAGATAAGGAACCTAGTCCAGTGAAGTCTGATGAGAAGAAACCAAGCCCAATTAGGCCTGATGAGAGAGTGCTAAGTCCAGCCAAGCCTGATGAGAAAGCACCTAGCCCAGCCAAGCTAGACGAAAAGGAAACAAGTCCTGTCAAGGTTGGAGAGAAAGAATCAAGCCCTGTCAAGTTAGATGAGAAAGCACACAGCCCAGCCAAGCTAGACGAAAAGGAACCAAGTCCTGTCAAGTCTGAAGAGAAAGAACCAAGCCCACTCAAGTCTGAAGAGGCGGAACCAAGCCCAGTAAAGCCTGATGAGAAAGAACCAAGCTCTGTCAAGCCGGATGAGAAAGAACCAAGCCCTGTCAAACTAGACGAGAAGGCACAGAGTCCAATTAGGCCTGACGAGAAACCAAGTAGCCCCGAAGAGCCTAAAGAGATGGAGCCTGTTTCAGCATTGACAGGTGAGAAAGCACCTCTTCCAACAAAACATGTTGAGGAAGAAGTCAGCAAAGTCTCTGACGAAAAAATTATTAAACCAGTAGATCTTGATCTCATTACCGTCAAGCCCGATGAAAAGATTTCGAGCCCCGTGAAGCCTGGTGAAAAGGAAAGCCCAGTCAAGCTCGATGAAAAGGAACCAATCAAGCCTGATGAAAAGATAACAAGTCCACTCAAACCTGGCGATAAGGAACCAACTCCAATTAAGCCTGATGAGATGGAGCCATGTCAAATCATATTTGATGAGAAGGCACCAAGCCCGGATAAGCCTGCCGAAAAAGAACCAAGCCCTGTCAAGCCTTTTGAAAAAGAAACAAGCCCTGTCAAGCCTGATGAGAAAGCACCGAGCCCTATGAAGGCTGACGAGAAAGCACCTAGCCCAGCCAAGTTGGACGAAAAGGAACCAAGCCCAGCCAAGCCCGATGACAAAGAACCAAGCCCACTCAAGCCTGACGAAAAGGTAACAAGCCCGATCGAACCTGGCGAAAAGAAATCAAGTCAAATTAAGCATGATGAGTTGGAACCAAGTCAAATCATAATTGATGAGAAGGAACCAAGCCCGGTTGAGCATGCTGCGAAAGAAACAAGCCCTATCATGCCTAAAGAGAAAGAATCAAGCCCTGTCAAGCCTGATGAGAAAGCACCTAGCCCAGCCAAACTGGACGAAAAGGAACCAAGCCCTGTCAAGCAAGATGAGAAGGAACCAAGCCCAATTAAGCCTGAAGAGAAACCAAGTAGCCCCGTAAAGCCTAAGGAGATGGGGCCTGTACCAGCAATGACAGATGAGAAGGCGCCTGTCGCAACGGAACACGTTGAGGAAGTAATTAGCAAAGTCTCCGACGAAAAAGTGACTAAACCTGTGGACCTTGATCTTATTACCGTCAAACCCGATGAAAAGGTTCCGAGCCCAGTTAAGCCTGAGGAGGAAAGCCCAGTGGAGACTGATGAGAAAGAACCAAGCCCTGACAAGCCTGCTGAAAAAGAGCCAAGCCCTGTCAAGGCTGATGAGAAAGCACCTAGCCCAGCTAAGCCGGACGAAAAACCACCAAGCCCAGTTCAACTGGACGAAAAGGAACCAAGCCCTGTCAAGCCTGAAGAAAAAGAACCAAGCCCTGTCAAGGCTGATGAGAAAGCACTCAGCCCAGCTAAGCTGGATGAAAAGGAACCAAGCTCTGTCAAGCTTGAAGAGAAAAAACCAAGCCCTGTAAAGCCTGAAGAAAAAGAACCAAGCCCTGTCAAGGCTGATGAGATAGCACCTAGCCCGGCCAAGCTGGACGAAAAGGAACTAAGCCTTGTCAAGCTTACTGAAAAAGAACCAAGCCCTGTCAAGCTCGATGAGAAAGAACCAAGCCCCGTCAAGCCTGATGAGAAAGCACCTAGCCCAGCCAAGCTGGACGAAAAAGAACCAAGCCCAGCCAAGCTGGACGAGAAGGAACCACGCCCAATGATGCTTGACGAGAAACCAAGTAGCCCCGTAAAGCCTAAGGAGATGGAGCCTGTTCCAGCAATGACAGGTGAGGTCCCAACAAAACATGTTGAGAAAGTAATTAGCAAAGTCTCTGACGAAAAAGTGACTAAACCAGTGGACCTTGATCTTATTACCGTCAAGCCCGATGAAAAGATTCCGAGCCCAGTCAAGCCTGAGGAAAAGGAAAGCCCAGTCAAGCCGGATGGGAAAGAACCAAGCCCTGTCAAGGCTGACGAGAAGGCACCTAGCCCAGTCAAGCCGGATGAGAAAGAACCAAGCCCTGTCAAGACTGATGAGAAGGCAGCGAGCCCAGTCAAGCCAGACGAGAAAGAACCAAGCTTTGTCAAGCCTGATGAGAAAGAACCAAGCCCTGTAAAGGCTGATGAGAAGGCACCTAGCCCAATCAAGCTAGATGAAAAAGAACCAAGCCCAGTCAAGGCTGATGAGAAGGCACCTAGCCCAGTCGAGCCGGATGAGAAAGAACCAAGCCCTGTCAAGACTGATGAGAAGGCAGCGAGCCCAGTCAAGCCAGATGAGAAAGAATCAAGCTTTGTCAAGCCTGATGAGAAGGCTCCTAGCCCAGTCAAGGCTGACGAGAAGACACCTAGCCCAGTCAAGCCGGATGAGAAAGAACCAAGCCTAATTAAGCCCGAAGAGAAGGAACCAAGTCCAGTAAAGCCTGGTGAGAAGGAACCAAGCCTGATTAAGCCAGATGAAAGTCCTGGCAGTCCGGTAAAACTCGACGAGAAGGAACCAAGCCTAATTAGGCATGATGAGAAAGAACCAAGCCTTGTCAAAGCTGACGAGAAGGAACCAAGCCCTATTAAGTCTGACGAAAAACCTGGTAGTCCAATAAAGCCTGATGGGAAGGAGCCTACTTCATCAATAACAGACGAGAAGGCACCTAGCCCAATGAAACATGTTGAAGAAGTAGATAGCAAAGTCACTGACGAAAAAATGACTAAACCAATGGATCTTGATCTTCTCACCACCAAGCCCGATGAAAAGATTCCGAGCCCAGTGAAACCTGAGGAAAAGGAAAGTCCAGTAAAAGTAGATGATAAAAAACCAAGCCTACTAAAGCCCGAAGAGAAGGAACCAAGTCCAGTGAAGCCTGATGAGAGGGAACCAAGTCCAGTCAAGCCTGATGAGAAGGAACCAAGCCCACTCATACCTGGCGAAAAAAAACCAAGCTTGATCAAGCATGACGAGAAAGAAACAAGCCCTATTAAACCTGATGAGAAAGAACCAAGCCCGGTTAAGCCTACTGAAAAAGAAACAAGCCCTGTCATACCTGAAGAGAAAGAACCAAGTCCTGTCAAGCCTGATGAGAAAGCGCCTAGCCCAGCCATGCTGGACGAAAAGGAACCAAGCCCCGTCAAGCCTGATGAGAAAGCGCCTAGCCCAGCCAAGCTGGACGAAAAGGAACCAAGCCCCGTCAAGCCTGATGAGAAAGCACCTAGCCCAGCCAAGCTAGACGAAAAGGAAGCAAGCCCTGTCAAGCCTGAAGAGAAAGAGCCAAGCCCTGTCAAGCCTGATGAAAAAGCACCGAGCCCTGTCAAGCCTGAACAGAAAGTACCTAGCCCAGTCAAGCTGGACGAAAAGGAACCAAGCCCTGTCAAGCCTGATGAGAAAGCACTGAGCCCTGTCAAGCCTGATGAGAAAGCACCTAGCCCAGCCAAGCTGGACGAAAAGGAATCAAGCCCTATCAAGCCTGAAGAGAAAGAACCAAGCCCTGTCAAGCCTGATGAGAAAGCACCTAGCCCGGCCAAGCTGGACGAAAAGGAAGCAAGCCCTGTCAAGCTTGATGAGAAAGCACCTAGCCCAGCCAAGCTAGACGAAAAGGAAGCAAGCCCTGTCAAGCCTGAAGAGAAAGAGCCAAGCCCTGTCAAGCCTGATAAAAAAGCACCGAGCCCTGTCAAGCCTGATCAGAAAGCACCTAGCCCAGTCAAGCTGGACGAAAAGGAACCAAGCCCTGTCAAGCCTAAAGAGAAAGAACCAAGCCCTGTCAAGCCTGATGAGAAAGCACTGAGCCCTGTCAAGCCTGATGAGAAAGCACCTAGCCCAGCCAAGCTGGACGAAAAGGAACCAAGCCCTGTGAAGCCTGAAGAGAAAGAACCAAGCCCTATCAAGCCTGAAAAGAAAGAAGCAATCCCTGTCAAGCCTGATGAGAAAGCACCTAGCCCAGCCAAGCTGGATGAAAAAGAACCAAGCCCTGTCAAGCCTGAAGAAAAAGAATCAAGCCCTGACAAGCCTGCTGAAAAAGAAGATCGTAAAGATGCTGATGGCATTGTAATATCACCTAAAGATTTGACAGAAGATTTGGATGAAGATGGCTTTGTTCTCGTCGACAAAGATCTCCTTGCTGAAGACTACGAAGAACTTGGAGTCAAATCTAGTGACGACAAAGAAGATGTACTGAAAATGAGTCCAGTTGAAGCTCTGAAAGAAGAACCAAAACTTTTAGACTCTTTGGGGGCAGAAATACCAGACAAACAAACAATCACCATCGATGACAAAACACAAACCCTTAAAGTCTCTGATGCCGTTCTCAGCAAAGTTCCTGCAAAAGAACCTAGTCCAGAGAAAGAGGCTCAGATAAGGGAAGAAGTGGACCAAGGTATCAAAATCAAAGATGACCTTTCACCTGACAAGATTACTAAAGAATTAACTATCTCTACCGAAATCCTTGATCAAATCGAAGAAGATATACCAAGTCCTGAACTTGTACAAGACACATTGAGAGAACCCAGCACCGTACAAGACAGTACAAAATCGGATGGCGAAAGAAAACTTAGTCTTTCTAGAGTTGCAGAGGTGACCGAGGATAAGATAAGTCCTAAACTTGACCTTATTCTTAAGAAAGTAATAATTGATAGTGAAACGGTTGATGTCTCGGAAGATGCGGACACGAAAGATATAAAACACCCAATTCCTGAAAAGGAAGAAATAGAAAAGTTTACCGACAAAGTAGAAGTAATCGGATCAGAAAAGATCGATGAATTGAAGTCAGTTAAAACCGACATCGTCACAACACTTGACGATACCGTTAAGATGGTTAAAGAAGAAGAAGATCACTATGACGATATTACTAAAAAACTCTCAATAGGATCTGATAAATCAAGCGACACAAAACATGACATTGAAACTTTAGATCAAGTAGCTGATAAAATCACGATAACAGATATCATTTCTGACAAACTTGATGACAAGCAAGTTGGTTTAGAAAAAGATATTCATGACATCAAACAAAAAGATGAAGAAATCGATGGTGAAGATATAGAAGTAAGTAAACCTAAGGAATTAGCAGTAGATAAAAAGACTGTTGTATCAAGTCTAATAGGTAAAATTGTTGACAAAGTTGAAGATGAAATTGATGAAGCAAAAGAATTCCTCGCTGAAAAGGTACTTAAGATAGACAAACCAGAAGATCTTAGTCCAGAAAAGATAACTCTTGAAATGAAACCTACTGAAAAGACAATTAGTCCAATCAAGCCAGTTGAAGAAGAAAAGACATCTAGCCCAGTCGAGCCTGATGTGAAAAAACCCAGCCCAGACAAGGCTGATGTGAAAAAAACTAGTCACGTCAAGCTTGATGACAAGGAACCCAGCTCAGTCAAGCCTGATGAAAAAGAACTGAGCCAAATTAAGTCCGATGAAGAAGAACCCAGCCCAGTCAAGACTGACGAAGAGGAAACCACTCCGGACAAACCTGAGGAGAAAGAACCCAGCCCAGTCAAGCTTGAAGAGAAACCGTCCAGTACGGCCAAGCCTGATGAAAAAGAACTCAGCCTAGTCAAGGCTGACGAGAAGAAAACCAGCCCAGTTACATCTGACGATAAAAAGTCATCAGTCAAGCTCGATGTGAAGGTTCCTAGCCCACTCAAGCCTGATGAGAAGGATCTCAGTCCAGCCAAGCTCGACGAGAAAGAACTTAGCCCAGTCAAACATGATGAGAAGGCTCTCAGCCCAGTCAAACCCGAAGAAAAGGAAACTAGTCCAGTCAAGCCTGGTGACGAAGTTCCTAGCCCAGCTGAGCGTGATGAGAAGGCTCCCAGTCCAGTCAAGTCCGATGAAAAGGCTCCGAGCATAGTAAAGCTTGAGCAGGAAGAACCCAGCCCAGTCAAGCCTGATGAGAAGGTAAGCAGCCCAGTAAAGCTAGGCGACAAAACACCAAGCTCACTCAAGCCAGAAGAAACACCAAGTTTAGGCGAACTTGAAGAGAAGTCACTCAGCAAGGCCGAGTCTGATAAAGAAGCAGCACAGCCGGATGATAAACAGCTTAGTCCTGATTTGTTAGAAGAAAAGATACTTCCTCAAGTATTACAAGAACAAGTATTGAAACCTGTCAAGCTTGATTTAATTTCTAGTTTAATTAAGCCACATGAAAAGACACCAAGTCCAGTTAAATCTGACGAAGAAGTTGAAAGTCCAGCCTTATTGGATGATGGACACAAGGTAGATATTCCACTGGGTAAACTGGATGAAAGTACTATTAGCCTGGGCAAGGCTGAACCTAGTCTAAAGCTTGATGAGAAGGATCTAAGTTCAGCCAAGGTCGACGAGAAAGTTCTCAGCCCAGTCGAACATGATGAGAAGGCTCCAAGCCCCATCAAGTCTGATGAGGAAAAACCAAGCCAATTAAAGCCTGATGAAAAAGAAATAAGCCATGTCAAGCCTGATGAAAAAGCTACTAGTCCAGTCAAGCCAGATGAGAAAAAACCAAGCCCAGTTGAGCCCGTTCAGAAGGTACCAAGCTTAGCTAAGCCTGATGAGACCGCACCAGGCCCTATAAAGTCCATAGAGAAGGCACCAAGCCCAGCGAAGCTTGATAAGGAAGAGCCCAGACCGTTCAAGCCTGATGAGAAGGCATCTGCCCCAGCTGAACAAAAACATAGTAAAATTGAATCCCCCGACGAAGCTCCATTGTCAGTCTTAGACAGAGAATCGCCAAGCCCAACTCATGATGAACTAGAAATTGAAAAGCAACTTATAGGTTTTGAACCAGTGGGTGAAACAGAAGAGGACACGACCACTCACGTAGTTACTGTCACTGAACATGGCCTTGTTATAAAGAGAAAATCTACAATAACTACAATCATTCAAGAATACTCGAACATAAGTAGGACTATTATCAAATACAAAATCACAGTCATATCTATGGAAGAAGATGAACGTCCAACTGGTGTAAAAGAGAGTAGAACATTTAAGGAGGTGTCCATTTCTGATACAAGACCTAAGACAAGTACAGTTAAAATTGAAGTAAAAGAACCTAGTCCAGTCGGGCCTAAAGAAATGACTACAAGTCTAGCATTATTGTTAGATAAGGTAATTCCAGATACAATCGACACAGAAATTAGTAAAGCCAAGCCTGCTGAGGAAGACCGAAGCCCAGTCAAGCCATCTGAAAAGGCACCTAGCCCAATCAAGCCTGATGAGGAAGAACTAAGCCCAGTCAAGCTTGATGAGGATAAACCAAGTAAAATCAAGCCAGATGAGAAGGAACTAAGCCCTACCAAGCCTGACCAGAAAAAAACAAGTCCGGTCAAGCCTGACGAGGTGGAACCAAGTTTGATCAAGCAGGTTGAGAAGACACCAAGCCCAGTAAAGTCTGACAAAGATCACAGCCCAGTCAAGCTTGATGACAAAGAGCCTAGCCCAATCAAAACTGACGAAACAACACCTAGCTTAGCTAAGCCTGCTGAGAAGGCACCAAGCCCAGTAAAAACTGACAAAGAGCCCAGCCCAGTCAAGCTTGATGACAAAGAGCCTAGCCCAATCAAACCTGACGAAACAGCACCTAGCTTAGCTAAACCTGATGAGAAGGCACCAAGCCCAGTAAAGTCTGACAAAGATCACAGCCCAGTCAAGCTTGATGACAAAGAGCCTAGCCCAATCAAACTTGACGAAAAAGCACCTAGCTTAGCTAAGCCTGATGAAAAGACACAAAGCCCAGTAAAAACGGACAAAGAGCCAAGCCCAGTCAAGCTTGATGACAAAGAGCCTAGCCCAATCAAACCTGACGAAACAGAACCTAGCTTAGCTAAACCTGATGAGAAGGCACCAAGTCCAGTAAAGTCTGACAAAGATCACAGCCCAGTCAAGCTTGATGACAAAGAGCCTAGCCCAATCAAACTTGACGAAAAAGCACCTAGCTTAGCTAAGCCTGATGAAAAGACACCAAGCCCAGTCAAGCTTGATGACAAAGAGCCTAGCCCAATCAAACCTGACGAAACAGCACCTAGCTTAGCTAAGCCTGATGAGAAGGCACCAAGCCCAGTAAAGTCTGACAAAGAGCACAGCCCAGTCCAGCTTGATGACAAAGAGCCTAGCCCAATCAAACCTGATGAAACAGCATCTAGCTTAGCTAAGCCTGATGAGAAGACACCAAGCCCAGTAAAACCCGTCAAAGAGCCTAGCCCAGTCAAGCTTGATGACAAAGAGCCTAGCCCAATCAAACCTGACGAAACAGCACCTAGCTTAGCTAAGCCTGATGAGAAGGCACCAAGCCCAGTTAAGGCTGACAAAGAGCACAGCCCAGTCCAGCTTGATGACAAAGAGCCTAGCCCAATCAAACCTGACGAAACAGCACCTAGCTTAGCTAAACCTGATGAGAAGGCACCAAGCCCAGTAAAGTCTGACAAAGAGCACAGTCCAGTCAAGCTCGATGACAAAGAGCCTAGCCCAATCAAACCTGACGAAACAGCTCCTAGCTTAGCTAAGCCTGATGAGAAGGTACCAAGCCCAGTAAAGTCTGACAAAGATCACAGCCCAGTCAAGCTTGATGACAAAGAGCCTAGCCCAATCAAACCTGATGAAACAGCACCTAGCTTAGCAAAGCCTGATGAGAAGGCACCAAGCCCAGTAAAGTCTGACAAAGAGCACAGCCCAGTCCAGCTTGATGACAAAGAGCCTAGCATGACCAAACCTGACAAAACAGAACCTAGCTTAGCTAAACCTGACGGAAAGACACCCAGCCCAGTAAAGTCTGACAAAGAGCACATTCCAGTCGAACTTGATGACAAAGAGCCTAGCCCGACCAAACCTGACGAAACAGCGCCTAGATTAGCTAAACCTGATGAGAAAGAACCAAGCCCAGACAAGCTGGATGAGGTGCCGAGTTTAGAAAAGACAGGCGTAAAGGAACCAACCCCGGTTATGTCTGATGATAAGGTACATAGCGCAGTCAAGCCCGATGACAAAGCACATAGCCCAGTCAAACCTCATGAGGAAAAACCGAGCCTCGTCAAGTCTGATGAGAAGATTCCTAGTCCAGTAAAACTTGGTGAGAAAGCACATAGCCCAGTCAAGCCTGATAAGGAAGAACCGAGCATCGTCGAGTCTGATGAGAAGACTCCTAGTCCAGTCAAGCCTGATGAGAAAAAACCAAGTCTAGTAAAACCTGATGAGAAACCTCATAGCCCAGTCAAGCCTGACAAGGAAGAACCGAGCGTCGTCAAGTCTGATGAGAAAACTTCTAGCCCAATCAAGTCTGATGAGAAAGCCCCCAGCCCCGTAAAGCCGGTAGAGGAAAAACCAAGCAAAATCAAACCTGACGAAAAGGAACCAAGCCCAGTCAAGTTAGATGAAAAAGCAGCAAGCCCAGTCAAACCAGACGAGGAGGAAGTAAGCGAAGTAAAGCCTGATAAGAAGGAGCATAGCCCAATCGAGCCTGATGAAAAAGTTGCCAGCCCAGCCAAGCCTGATGAGAAAGCACCTAGCCCAGTTAAGCTAGACAACGGAGAACTTAGTCCAAGCACCCCAACACAAGAGGAATCTATTTCATTCTTTAATGAAATAGAAATTGAAGAAAAACTAAAAGGTTTCGAACCAATGGGGAAATCAGAAGAAGAAACTACTACACGACATCTTACAGTAACCGAAAAAGGTGTCGTTATTAAACGAACATTTATAATAACAACGATTATACAGAAATACTATTGCATTACGAGGACGATCGTAATGTATAAAATAATAATTGTAACTATTGAAGAAGACGAGCTCCCAGATGGTACTAAAGTCAGAAGAACTGACAAGAAAATTTCACTTAGTGATTCAAAGCCAAGCGTAGAGCATCTAGTGCAGCTTGCGTTAGCATGTCAAGAAATGCAAAGAGAAAAACAACCAAGCCAACCTGACGAAAAGGTAACAAAACCAGTAGACCTTGATGTCGTTTCAGTACTAATGAAACCAGCAGTAGTAACCCCAGTAGAACAAGGTGATAAAGAGCCTAGCCCAATTAAATCTGTCGAAGCAGCACCGAGCTCAGCGAAGCCCGATGAGAAGGCGCTAAGCCCAGTAAAGTCCGAAAAAGAGCCCAGCCCGGTCAAGCTTGATGACAAAGAGCCTAGCCCAATCAAACCTGACGAAACAGCTCCTAGCTTAGCTAAGCCTGATGAGAAGGTACCAAGCCCAGTAAAGTCTGACAAAGAGCACAGTCCAGTCAAGCTCGATGACAAAGAGCCTAGCCCAATCAAACCTGACGAAACAGCTCCTAGGTTAGCTACGCCTGATGAGAAGGTACCAAGCCCAGTAAAGTCTGACAAAGATCACAGCCCAGTCAAGCTTGATGACAAAGAGCCTAGCCCAATCAAACCTGATGAAACAGCACCTAGCTTAGCAAAGCCTGATGAGAAGGCACCAAGCCCAGTAAAGTCTGACAAAGAGCCCAGCCCAGTTAAGGTTGATGACAAAGAACTTCATCCAACCGACGCAACGCATCCTGGCGAAACTAAGACTGGTGAGAAGACAGTTGGCCCTGTCAAGACTGATGAGAAGACACTGACGCCAACCACAGTTGAACTGGATAAAGTGATGCCTAGCCCAATCGAACACGAAGGCAAAGAGTCTAGTGAAGAAGATCGACCAATAGAAAAATCTGAAGTAACGAAAAAGGAAATTGAAACTAAATCAAAAGATGACGAAAAAGACATTGATGAAAAGGAGTCTTTTGATGAAGAATCTACGCCCATCACTAGTGGAAAGGCAACGCCTGAAAAGGAGATTCCTACAGAAAAAGATGATAAACAAGACCAAGTGACTGCAGATAGAGAAGTTATTATGTCAATCAGTCCGGTATCAGCTGAAGCACTAAAGAAACCTGTAGAAGAGAAAATAGATGGACAAGATTTAGACACAGATGATAAGGACATTTATGAAGACGGTGAATCAATTAGCGAAGACAGTCAAATAATAGAAAGAGTCGAAATTAAGAAAGACTCCCATGTTCAGTTTGCTGCTACTAAAGTCCAATCATTAACTAGTCAAACTGAAGAGATGTTAAAACAAGAAAGACAATTTGTTTCCAAGTTAGAACCTAGCCTTAAAGAAACGGTTAGTAAACCGCATGATATTAAGAAGAGATCTATTCCAGATGATAAGTCCACTCAAGAGTCTTATGACAGCATGAGTGATGGCATCACTCCAATACCACACGGTAGTAGTTCAGAAGATGTGTCCAAAGAAACTAGTCTTGAAGAAAAATATAGTTTTGAAGGTAGTGAAAAATCAGAAAAGAAATCACTTAAGCTATCATCAGTTGATACAACTAGTCATAAAGTAGAATCACTAACTGACGATTCACTAACGTTAACATTAAAAGACGCTGATTTGACAAAAACTCATGATGAGAAAATACAGGAACTTGGATCACCAAAGGAAGAAATTCCACTTTCGGAAGCATCCGATTCGGGAGTACACAGTATACCAACAGATGTAGGTCTAAGTGATGACAAAAGTGTAGCACAAGCAATGAAAGATAGCGCTGTACATCTTATGGAGTCAATACATAAAGCTTTCGGAGAAGACACTGTTCAACAAGGCATTAAGACTGAAAGCTTAGAACCCTTAGTAAGGGTATCAACTCCCCCAACGGTCCCAGTTAGTCCGCTTCCGAAAACTCCTAGTAGCTTCCAAGATGTGAAGATCAGTGATGGAGTCCAAAGTGAAGTTACCTACGATAAATCTGATGGTAGTGAGGAAACTATTACCAAAGTGGTTCACGTTGGAGATGATGTTCTAACTCAGAGAATTTCCACATCAACTGAGAAAGTGCCGAAAAAGAGTGCTGCTCTTGTAGACGATGAATCAGATCTTTTATCTTTAATGCAAAATGTCGGAAAGATCAAAACAGAAACTGACACCGTGACAAAGATCATTAAAGAAGGTGAAAATGTCGTCACTCAGACTATAACAACTGTTACTACAAAGGAAGTTATTTCAAGGGAAGATGGCACACCACAGAATATTAAGACGACTATTGAAACAACTACACTCAGCAAAGGATCTGATGGTTCTACTACTACAACCAGGGACACGCAAACATTACTCTCAGAATGTTCTTCCAGCCTTAGATCTACCTCATCAATGGATTTGTATGCCAAAGACAGAATAGATAAGGAATATTTAGAAAGCGAAGAAAAGTTTGAAATTAGAGATTTGACTGATAAACGCGAGTCTTCCGTGCCTAGAGATGTAGAATCTCTAAAATCCTTTATAAGTGAGACTGATGAATCAGATGATAACATTGAAGATACAATCATCGATACTGATGTCAGTAAACGAATAATTAAAGAAAACAATATTGATATCGTAGAAACTGTAACTACAACAACTAAAAAAGAAACTATTAAAGTCAGTGACCATAAAAAGATAATTAGAACTACAGTCGAGACAAATGTTACTAAAGAACATCCTGATGGTTCAAGAGATGTACAAAAGAATGTCGAAGTTAAGACTGAAGAGATAATTTTAGATTCTAGCAGTAATTTAGACAAAATACTGAGTGAGTTTACAATTTGCGGTGAACCTGAAGAAAGCGTCACTACAACAACGGAGGAAATCAAACTGGAGAGCTTTATCATTAGACGAATGATCGTTACCAGGATAGTGAAAACTAAGTATGCTGATAAACAAGGCGTACCCAAAAAATTGAAGACTGTCACAACTATCACTACAACTGATGATTATCCTGACGGTTCATCTCGTACCAAGGTTGATAGTAGTACATCTTTGACAGATATTGAAGTGGAAACTGTAGAAAGTGCTGAACTTCAAGACTTAACAGTAGTAGAAGACAAGTCAGTAAAAACTGATAAATATGAGAAAACAGTCATTATTAATGGAAAAAGTGTTGTGCAAATTGTAACTACAACCACAACGAAAGAGACCTTAGCAACCATTGATAGGACTACGAGGAAACTAAAGACTACAGTCGAAACTGTAACAGAAACCATGCTACCCGACGGTAGGACGGAAGTCACTAAAGACGTGAAAGTATCTGTATCAGATATCGGAATAGACGCTGTAGAAGAAAGTCTCGAAGGCTTTGAATCAATTGGCAAACCCAAAGAAGACACTACTACAGAAACCGAAACAGTTACTGAAGGGGGACAAATTATCAAGAGAAAAACAACTGTTACCACTACTGTACAAGAATTCACCAATACTTCTAAGAACATTAAGCGAATTAAGACAACGATCAAAACCATTGTAGAAGATGAACATCCAGATGGTTCTGTAATTAAAAAGACCAGTGAAAAGATCTCACTCGTTGATGAAAATCTCATTGAGAGAATGGAAGATGAAGAGCTCGATTCTGAAAATATAAAGATAGAAGCTATCCTCAAAGAATTGATCCCGTCAGAGCCTGAAGTCAGTGAAAGCGTACAAAAAGAAGAAATTAAAGATAAAGAAATTACTATTTATAGAACCGTTGTAACTAAAATTATCAAAACTAAATACTCTGATAGTCGAGGTTTGTTACGAAAACTGAAGACAGTCACGACAATCACTACTAGCGACAAATATCCTGATGGTACCACAAAAACGACTGTTGACAGCAGCACCTCAATTACTGATATTGAAATAATTGAAGAAATTCCAACAAAAAAGAAAGTACATAAAGAAGACAGTGCTATACCAGAAGTAATAGAAAAAAGCCCACAACATGTTGTCAATGGAATTCCTGAAGAACAGCCTAGGAAAGAAATGACAATCGAAGATGAAGTTCAATCAACTGACGAAGAAACTGCGGAGAGCAGTAAAGTAGATGCTGCTCTGAAAGAGTTTACTCCACAAGGAGAACCGGAAGTAAGCGAATCCAGTGAGACTGTTGAGATAAAGGAAAAGGACATTGTTATCAAGAGAATTATCGTTACTAAAATTATAAAGACAAAATATGCCGATAAACAAGGCAATCTCAGGAAACTAAAGACTGTGACCATTCTCACCACCACTGATTACTACCCAGATGGCTCAGCACGAACCATTATTGAAAGTAGTACTTCAGTGACCGATATAGAAGTTGAAACAACTGACGCAGTTGAGGAAGGGTTTGATGCTATCGGAGAACCCATAGAAGATATCACAACAGAAACTAAAACTATCACTGAAGATGGTATACTCATCAAGAGAAAGATAACTATCACAACTATAGTACAAGAATATGCTAACACTGCCCAAAACATTAAAAGAACTAAAACCACAGTCAGGACCATCGTGGAAGATGAACATCCCGATGGGTCAGTGATTACAAGAGCTAGTGAAAAGGTCTCGTTAGTAGATGAGAGTCTTAAAGTCAAGGAGCCAACTGCAGAAGAACAAGCTGAAATAAGAAAATTAGAAGCTGCACTTAAAGACCTATCACCTTCTGGAGAACCTGAAGTAACTGAAGATACGGATATCAAAGAAATTAAAGAAAATAATATTATAATCAAAAGATTAATTAATACCAAGATAGTCAAAACTAAATACGCTGACAGCCAAAATGTTTTAAGAAAAATGAAGACAGTTAAAACAGTAACAACAACTGATGAATATCCGGATGGCGCTGCACGAACAACTGTTGACACTAGTACATCAGTCCGTGATTTAGAAGAAGATGAAGAGAAGAGGGAAGTCCCAGGCCAAACTGTGGAAGGTTATGAACAAGATGGAGATGTGCAAATTAATGTCGAAATTAAAAAGAATGTGATAGTCAGAGATGGGAAAGAACTTGAACAAATAATCACAATCAGAACTACAAAAGAAATTCTAGAGTCACACGTAGACGGTGGAAAGAAGAAAGTTAGAACTACCGTCGAAACTGAAAGCCAAATTGCGCTACCTGACGGCAATACTGAAATCACAAGAGATAAAAAAGTGACACTAGATGATTATAGAACTGACACATTCTATGAAAATCTTACAGGGTATATTGCAAGTAGCAAGCCAGAAGAATCGGTTCAAACCGATGAAGTTATAGTGTTTGAAAATGGCATTAAAATCAATAGAAAAACTACAGTAGTAACAATAAAACAAGAGTTTGAAAATTCGGTAACACATTATAAAAAAGTTAAAACAATAGTCAGACGTGTGACCGAAGATGAACATCCTGATGGTACCGTAATAACCAAGAGGAAAGAAACTGTCACTATCGCTGATATATCCAGTTACCCTCAAAGGCCAGGAGAAGATATTCCTGAACGTCCTGAAGACTTACGCGTAGGGGATTCTGAAATTGTAGAAAGCCTGACCGAAGATTTTGATGTTAAAAACGAAGTAATACAGCGAGGGTCTATAACAATCAAGCGCAAAATCACAATTGCAACAAAACGCGAGTTTTTGGCTAGTAACGATGTGAATATTAAGCGTGTACGAACTACGGTTGAAACTACTACTGTGGATGAGTTTCCGGATGGGGCAACCGAAACAACGAAGGACGTTAAGATCACAGTTTCAGAATTTCAAAAGACATCGGATAGTGATTTAAATGCCGCATTACAAGGTTTAATGGCTACTGGGAAGATCAAGACATCCGTAGATAAGAAAACCAACCTTATTAAGACAGACCAAGGTGAAAAAATAACACAGACTATAACGACTAATGTCACTAAAGAGGAACTCAGTGATAGCAAAACAAATGATGTCGCTGTTAAAACAGTTACAGTGACAGTCATTGAAAACGCGTACGATGATGGCTCAGTCGAAACAACAAAAGACGTCCGCACACAAATCACTTACCTACCTCCAGGAACTGGTATTGATGACTGGTCTCCAGAAGAACTTGAGGAAATAGAAAAACAACCAGTAGTACAGGAAGAGAAACAAGTGCCTGTCAATCAAATACCCCTTGAATCAAAGGATAAGCCCGACCAAAAACCAAAGAAGCAACGCTCACCAGTGGGAGAAATAACTACAGATACAGAAACCTATACGAAAGTTATCAAAGAAGGTGACAATGAAATCACGCAGACAATCACTGTAGTTACAACCAAAGAGGTTATCAGTCCAGAAAAAATAAAGGTTACTATCGAAACTACTACAGTCAGCAAAGGCAGTGATGGTGTTACTAAGACAACTAAATCCACCAAAACTACTATATCAGAGTTCAAAGAGGAATTTGAAGAAACTATAGACACTGGTGAAAGTGAAAAATCGTTCTCGAAGCTGTCCTCAAAAACTGGGGATATGCGAAGCTCATCAGCAGCAAGCGATGATCTGGACCATCCTGGTATCTCGACACCACCGTCAGATATTAGCTCAAGAGGTTCTAGGGCGGCTACTCATGTCTGGGGTACGGAAAGCAGCGGAATGTATTATAGTGATGATGACGGTCAGGGAAGTCCCAGCAGTACCAAATCGCAAATCGCACACTCACCGAGGTCCAATCTGAGCTTTGAACTAGACACTGCCAAGTCGCAACAGGAAATATTCGACAAACATGAGTCCATGCTAGACAAAGATCCAATGTCAACCTCTATTTATGGACAACTACCTGAAGATGACTCATCAACACATTCCGGAGTAACAACAACTGAAACGCACATTGAAAAATCTGCAATTAAAATGACTGAAGACTTCTTATCTAAAGAAAGATCTGAGCATATCAAACACAGTGATGCTACTTTCTTGAAAGAAGCCGATGAGCATTTCGAAAAAGCCATCGAAGAACACAAGAAGGTGAGTGGGTCGCAAGTAATTTCAAACATCACAGCTAAATACGAACTTGACTCCAAATTCCATTCAAGTTCAAGCCATTCCTCGAAAGAGGAAAGTACAATTACGTTAAAAGACCTTAAAACAGAATCGAAAAAGGTGAGCGAAAGCAGTACCTCAAGCAAACAGGAAACTAAGTACGAAAAAGCTGAACTTACTAGCGAAACCCGTAAACCATCCAAGGATCCTATTGAATCTTGGGGAAAGCCACTAGGTTTACCAAGTCCAATTGGGCCGCCAACTCAGACAGATGGCAAAAGTACTCCTAAGAAGCAAACAAGTTCAACTGTTTTGAACAAAAATAAGATTAACCAGGAGAAGAGCAAGGAAGCGAAGAGCCGCGCCTCTGAATCTCCCAGTAAGAAAAAGGCACCAGCACCTGTGTACATGGAACTTACGTATGTTCCACACCATGGCAACTCGTACTACTCTGCCGTGGAATTTTTCAAGCGGGTCAGGGCACGCTACTACGTGTTTTCTGGCACAGAGCCATCGAAGGAGATCTACAATGCCTTGCTCGACGCCAAGAAGACTTGGGAAGATAAAGATTTGGGTAAGTTTCTTTTATAGCTCTCGTCTTTAAATCACTAAGGCGGTAAGGTGATAGCACCTTACCCGACCTACAGAGGTTACAGACCTTACAGAGGTCTCACAGTGTACTCTGCACTGCGTTGAAAACGACTCTATAATTGGTTGCCTTTGTATCGCGCGAATAAAAACAACCAATCACAGAGCGGTATTGAACGCAGTACATTCGCACAGTAAAGGTATCACTAGAGTGTTGTTGGTGCATACATCCCAGTCTCCGAAGTATGCTTACAATTTTGCAGTAACTCTTGATAAAAGTCATATTTCTTGTAATTAATGTTTTATTTTCTGGCTATTGCAGAAGTAACCATAATCCCCACGTACGACACCGATGTTCTTGGCTACTGGGTGACAGAAAACGAGGAAGCTCTTGAGAAGTACAAGATAGACCTCTCGCCGTCTGCCTCGCGGTGCACCATCAACCTCCAGGATCATGAGACATCGTGTGCGGCCTATAGACTTGAGTTCTAGGTTTCGGGTCTATTTGTAGCCTTCTCATCGAAGAAGTGAGCCCCTTTCCCGGAGTTGACGCTTACAAACCGAATGAACCAAAGAAAAGTGTAATTGTTGTTGTAGGAAAATAAGGCTGTGATAATGAAAGAAACGCTTGTAAGCATTGACTCTTGAGGCCACTATTTCGCATGAGAGTGTTTGCAAATAGATGCTGACTTTTTGTGATATTTGAATGCAATTAACAGACTGCTAAAGAGTTTGATAAAATCTTAGTTAATAATGAAAGTAACGATTATCAAAAACGAAAACGAAGTGCTGGTGTCAAAATGTGTTGTGCTAACTACGGCCGATTCGTAACTCCCAAACTGACAGTGTCCTAACCACATCCAATTGTAAAGTCAATAACCAATCTCGACCTAAGAACAGAGACGTCCATTTTTTTCTAAAATACAACTGTTTTCTAGTAGCTTGCCATTTAAAATATATTTCTGATGATGTTTAAAAATTTGGTCTTATACAAAACTGTAGTGCTTTTATACATGATATTTAGCGTAACCAGTCCATTTTGTTTAGCCAAAACACCGCTTTGCGATCAAAATTTTTGGGGGAATGATAAAGATAAATTATTTTGCTATCGCCATTTGTGATTTACAAATTGTACAAAATGTCTTAGCGGCAATTCTTTTGTTTAGCGTAGTCGCTTTAAAAGGACGTGATTAACTCATGAATGTCATGATAACTGACGTTAATATAAAACCTGATGGTACTTTTTTAAAGGTTTAAAATAAAGATTATACTTATTAAACAAAATATTGTCTTAAAAAGACGTTCTTAAATATAAAGTCGCTCGTCGGGCTAGTGCTACGTGCGCTAGTTTGTATTAATATTTGTTAGATGAGACTTTTATTACGACTCTAGAACGACAAAGATGACTTCTTTTGTCAGCCTGTACCTCGTAAGTAATTCAGTTAGATGTTAAGAGTGACGTTTTCCACATTTATTTTTGACTCGAGCTTATTTCCCTGCGACTATTAATAGACGAAGAGTTGCGATCGATTGCAGAGGTCAAATAAAATGTATCTTTACATTGATCCAAGAGATGGCGTTGTTATCGAGATCACGTTTTACATCACGCTAACGAAATTTATCTTCTCGGCTATTTAAAAATAAGTTGCGCATACATTCACGAGCTATCGCAACATCGGTCTATAATCCTAACGCCATTTCTGGACGACTTTCAAACGAAAATATAAGAAATTAGATACAGAGTCGATTGTAATTGGAAAATCCTGCAATTCCAATAATAATTGAGTGTGTGTCAAGTTTACCTATATTTGAAATTTTGGTAATACTGCGATCGATCGAAACTATACAAAACTGAAGACATCTGTGTTATTCTAGACCAACAGTGAGCCTAAAACGATAGAGAGCTTAACCATTATAAATAATAAATGTTTTAGTAGAAAACTATTATTAAAGAATTCATTATATTTACCTCTGTTTAAGTTGATACTTGCTTGTTGCGTCGAGGTATAGTAATATAACATAGTTATAATTACGTGTTATATAAAATTTACTCATTTTCAAAAGATTATTATTATTAAAATAAAACGAGATTATTGAATCTCTATTTTTATTACTTACGTTGGCATACCTATATATTTTTCGGTCTGTTGTATTTTTGTTTGAAATTTCTAGTCGTGGCGACCCAAATACTTATAAAAATCGTTATAGTCTTTAAAAATTCGTTCCTATTCAGATGAATTGTTTTTTTAAGCGTTTTTGTAATGTTTTTTTTTTCTCGAAGATAAAATCCTCATGTATTATAGATAAAGTACTCCATTAGATAACCGATTTGTTTCAAAATGTTATGTTCGGATGTGAGCGAATGTGATAGAGATCCATAAAATGATTCAGCATTAGTGTGTAAGCAGTCTTCAAGGCTTTCTCCAAGATTCACGAGCAAAGGAAGCATGTTCAGCCTTTTGAATAATAATTATTATAACATCTATCAAAACAGCTTCCTTGCTCGTGTTTCCACTGTTTACTTTGTCCTTATTTGCCAAATATCCAATGAAAATGTTTGAGTCAATTAATTTTAAGTCATCCATAGTTATAAGTGGATTAATGTCACACAACAATCGCTTACTTCGCCAACATTTCTTAATATAGAAAAAAAACATAGCGAGAACAATTCGTATTCTGAACGCACCAGCACAATGTATTAACATAAAAAAAAACTTTTAAAAATTGTAAACGAATACATAAGGAATACTTTTTTTATTTTATTTTTTATGTATCTCAACGAATGAGTTTTTATGTTATAGTTTAAAAATACATAATAAATATAGTATGTGTTACTGTGTGTGGATTGATGTGAGCACAATATTGTTTCATTATGTGGTTTATGCTTTAGGTAGTTTTGGATGGGACTAAACAGGGATGTGAGGAATACCTTGTGGGGTAAGGTCTGAGCCGATGCTACCACCATTATTAACACCATTGACTTTACGAGTCAATTCTAGTAATAAGCAGCGCTTTTACATCACAACGTCGCAAAAAGAAATCTTATATTATTTTGAGGTAACGGTGCCCAAATTGTTGTTAGGACACAGTGACCTCAAAATAAAAACAGGTTTTTGCTAAAATTTACGATTTTTAATCATTACGAGTGCATCGGTGATGACTGACTATACTTGCTTCGAATAAAAAAAAAGATTTTGAGTATTTTTATTTTAAAATAGGCTTTGTTCTTTTCAGCCAGCATCCACTGTCTAGCTGGCTATAAAGCCTGACCCTAAAGTTTACTATTGTATTTTATAGCTAGAATTCTAATTAATGCATATTATTAGGAATATTAAAAATGTTATTAAAATTAAGAATTGTATCAGCTTAGTGAACATCAATAGCTCTGAGAAATAAACCATTATTGAAATTATTAAATGTTGTATTCTTCCAACTGTGGGTAACTTAACATGTTTATTTATAGTTAAAAAATATACTGTCTTCGTTATAGAATTAAATTATGACTGTCAAAGGCTTGCAGACAATCATGCGGCCTACCTGAGTAAGTTTGTGAATTACCTCAAACCAACATAAAATAGAACTGATAATTTTGCCAACATAGAACCTGCTTTACCTCAATGCCATCTATAGATGCTTAGAATTAAAATATTTATTAAGAAAACATTAATTTTGACGAAATAAAAGCTAATTATCTGAATCAACGATCAGGTACACCGTATGGCTGTTTGACATAACTCAAAACTGAATACTATAGTTGATATAAAAAGGAATTGGATTGTTAGAAAAGTTCGGCTTGAGATGGTATCAAATAACACACTCAAGGAAAATACATCGATATATGTATGTGGGAAATATGGATTTGTTGTAGGTAGGTATAAATGTGAGAGATTCGTTTTAAAATAGAGCGTGGTAATAACCGTACAAAACGGTCTGTTTGAATACTGCCTGCCATTACCTACTTACTTATATTGTAAATCAATCACTACGCAACCCTACGCACTTTTTTGTGGCTAAAGTGCGACTACGAACTTGCCAGTATTAAGTGCGATTTCAAATACCTGTTCGAAAACGAATTTAACCTTTCCAGTATTGAAAAAAAGCTGTTGTTAATGGTTTTAAACCACAACATGCCGTATTTCAATAACTTTAAAAACCATGCGATAAATATTTTGAAACATTTTGTCAGACTAAGTTAATTTCTTAGTTACACTGAACATCAGGTGTCACTGCACGCTCTATTTTAAACATAAGAGTCTGAATGCTTAAGTGGTGCTAGAAACCGATGCGTTGCAATATATATATTGAATGTTTGCGCTCCTTTCAATGATGAGGGTGGAAAGGACACATTAACAAGAATTTAATTTGAAAAAAAAAACACAAACATTGTTTGAGGTTTAAACATTCCAGTTCAGACTGATTGAGTTATTTAATATTTTTTTTCGCATCGTTCGCGCTTTATTGATTTTACACTTTTAAGTGCGTGCTAGACATTTTGCACCCCTGGTGCAACACTGTCACTTTTGCAAAAAAGCATTTTTTGAGGAGAAGCATTTAAAGACTAGTATCGTATAAAATGATTACACTTCCTGATTTTCCACAACGACACTTACGCCAACCAGTGTACCAATCCATGTGACATGATCGCACCAAGTGCAGAGGTACTTTAGGCCACATAATAAATACTAAGCTCGTTTATCGAAATATTGCAAAAGTGACAGTGTTGCACCGGGGGTGCGTTTGTCTGATGTGTATTTTTGACATGAAACGTTCCACTGTCATCGTTTATTTGGGGTGCAAGTTACACGCTTTATGGTAAGTAAGACTGATCTGAGATTTGTTGAACAGCTAAAGTCAGTGCTTCAATCTGTTGCAAGGTAAAAGCTATATATGTATACGCCTAAAATATTAATAATATAAAGGATTTGTTATGGGAAAAGATAAAGTTAAAGATAGAGTTTTGGTGCATACGACGCGACGTCCTCTTAAAATGTCATTAAATGTTAAATAATAAAAGACTATCAAATTGAAGCAATAAGAAACGTTTTAGCGTATGCACTGGAACCTTACTTTTAATGCTTGCTTGCTTTACTAACAAACCTGCAAACTTTAAGTATGAAATTAATATTTAATAATTTAAATAATGTTAAGCCCTTAAGGGTAACTAGGTGCATATTTATGATTGTATGTAAAATAAAGTACTCATTAAAATTTCATTGTATCAGTCACGTCGCTATAACCCATTCAGCGTGTTTGATGGTAATGTATGAATCATTATGAGTAATAAAAATGTTTGAAAACGTTATTGTTCTATTATTTATATTCTTAACTAATCTCTATTTGCTTAGAAGGGATGGGCTACTAATCTATGCAACGATGTTTTTATTTATTTATACTTTCGCACAAAATCTGTACAGAGGCGGACTTAATGCCATAGGCATTTTCTACCAGTCGACCTTAGGGTGGAGCAGACTCACAGGTTTTTAGCTTTAACATCATTATACCCGGCTATATTTCAAGTTACACAGTTCCAGTATAAGCTGACCTCTCATTGTACCGAAGGCCTCTACAATGCGAGATCAGCTTATACTGGAAATTATAGCTTGATATTTAGCCGTGTATGCCAATGCATAAAATATTAAAACTTCAGAATGTTTTTGATAACTACTGATTATTTTATTATCAGAATTGCGTTTTATCAGCACCGGCTAGTTATTACCTTTTGCTAAATCTGATGGGTCAACAACTCCATATATTTATGATAACCCTACTGATGTGACTGCAAATTGATGAACACTCATCAGCATCATAAAGACGTCCACTGCTGAACATAGGCCTCCCCTAAGCATCGCCACATCGACCGGTCCTGTGCTTCTCGCATCCAGCGGATTCCCACGACCTTCACCAGATCAATCCACCTTATGGGAGGCCTATCCGGCCTAATAGACCATTAGTATAACCATTGTTCAACCCTATATGAACTAATTGACATATAAATGAAACCCGGCTACCCCTAGATAATTCTTAACTATGAACTCAAGTAGCGAAAACAGAGGACAATTAAACTGCTTTATTAATTGCAGATAACACTTATTTTGTACGTTAAAGTTATGCGTGCAGTTGAATAATTGTCAGTTAGAAATATGATTAAAAAAAACAAAATCGATCCATTGAAAAACATTTAATAACAGCACATTCTTTCATAATTAAATGCATTAAACAATAAACAGTCGTATACAATACTTTTTGGTTACTTAATTCTACCTTTAAAGACAAGAAACTGAGGCAATACAAGTTTTGAGTATCGCCTCATTGAGACCAGAAATACAGAAACAGAATGACGCAACAATAAAGATATTATACTACCTAGGAAAAACTAAATAATATGGAGTTAAAACCTAAAGTTAAACAATCTCAAAATGGCGTATTACGTGATTTCATAGTCTTTTCCTTGCTAAGTGCATTGAATCACACTTGATCGTGGCTTGTTCAACGTGTGTCGTTGTCTTCACGCACTTATGGCAAGCGTGGCCACATACGCACTTAAATGTGGCTAGTACGCACTTAATCGTGGCACATTATTTTCTTACTTAAAATCCAACACATGGATACCGCTTAATTTAACATTTGCTATTGAATAACTGTACTTTTATTTACGCTTACTTATTTGAAAATTACTTACAAACTCTGGAATGGCTTTTTAACTTAATTATTAAATACTTAATACCTATATATTAAATAATTTTGATTCAAGTGACGAAAATATTTGTAGAAACAATTATTTTACAACGTACAAAGCATTCTGGACAATTCAGAAGAAATAAATGCTGTATATAATAATTATTTATATAAGAACAGAATAGAAAAACAATTATATCCAAGAAATATGTATATTAAAACGAAATTGGTATCATAATTATTACTAATAAAATAGCGCATTAATTGGAGAAAGAATTGAATCGCAATAATTTTGACATAATAATGAATTAATGATGACTAATAAATTGAGAACAACTCAATAAAAAATATTTGAAAATGAATATTTTAAATATTTTTAGGATTACCAAGACACGGACGACATTTATTTGTAAAACTAACGGTATTTCTTTATTCAAAAGGACTTATAAACTTATTAGAACTACAAAGCTAAAAACTTTGGAATGTTATAGCAATCACAATTATGTTCTTTTCTTAATTACGTACATGTTTACGTATCTACATTCGCTTATGAGCTACATACACACGATAATAAATATATTATTATTGATCTCTTTTAAATAAAAGCTAAAAATCCACTGGCAAGTTTTACTGCGCAAGTTGCGCAAGAGGCGTGCGCTGCACAGCCATTTCATTCGCGTCCGAGCAGTCGACGAGTCAACATGTTCTGAGGATGCCCCGTGGAGGCTCGAAACACGTGTCGTATCGATTTGGGTTGCATGTTGCATTATATTAATCACACCTTCTGCATGTGCATAGATTGGAGGTCGGTACTGTATACTGCATCGAAGCTAGCGAACTAGTTTGGCGGAATTAAATCTAAATATTGTAATTGCATATTTGCAACTGACTTTAAAACTGTGAACACAACCGCAGCAAGTTGATTTCTGCAAGTTTGACCAACTGAGCGAGCAGTGCAATAATAAAATAATAACTTGCGCAGTAAAACTTGCTAGTAGATTAGGCGCTAATGGTTTACTTACGCAATAGCCAATATTGCGTATACTGTAAAGTCCACTACCGTCCACCTAAAATAAATAATAGAGTTTCGGATCGTTTAAAATATCTTAATAATTAGGCTTTTTTGTCCATAGCTCTTAGTAAGATAGATAAAAATGTAATTTAGGTAAGTTCCTAGAGATTTAGCTCAATTCAATCATCAGTTATTTATATCTAGGAAATTATCTAAAGAACATACATGTCTATCTTACTATGATATAATATAAATTGCTTTTCTCAAAACTCAGCATAAAATAAAATAGAAATGAATAAGAAAAAAAAACTGAGAATTAAATTGGCCAAGATATCATTAATATACGAGGCTAACATTACAGATAAATACATAATAGTTATTATTTCTTTGGAAATAAAAATAGAGCTACTCGCATAACACTTCTAAATAAACTACATATTTGGAGGCAGTGTTGACCTAAGACACTTTTTATCACAACTGCAATGTTGTAATTATGCCATCAACTTTAGATCTAACTTACTAGATGATTCTGTAGACTGTCTTTACGCATTTTTAGAAAACTTCACATTTTCAATCCTTAGAAAATATGTAGGTATTGTTCAACGATAATTCGAGCAACATGAATGTTTCGCGATCAAAAGTACGTTTAATTTCAAAATGGCCGACTATAACTAGTAGCTAGGCGTTTCTCATTATCAGCCAATGAACATCAAGAATTTCACAACTAAAATCTGCCGTTTGCTCAATTGCTCATGCGTGACGATTCACTCACATTATATACTCGCACATGCCTGCTAGCTACTAGTTCTTTACGTGACGTCAGAGAATATGCAAATATTCTGATTTTATTTCTATTTTACATATTTAGGCTCGTTCTGGCATTTTGTACCTACTTATTGACATTGGGCCTTGAACCTCAGATCAAACCCAAACAAATTATTCTCTTAAAATTGATAAGTATTACAGATAAAAACAATTACTGCGGTGTTCCTACATATTTAAACATTGCATTTTCTGTTTTTAAGGACTAGAATGAAAAAGTAGAAATTGGAAAGGGTAAGAATATAAATCATAAATTAGCTCTTTGTACCACTAGTAATTAGGAGAGGACTATGGCCAGCAGTGGACAACAATAGGCTGAGTTCATTGATTGAACGCAAATTCAATCAAATGTCAGTAATAAGGCCAAATAGTTCAATTTGAACATTAACAATTAATAGTAAAGCTTAATTACACACGCCTGTGCAATACAGATTTATTTAACCGCTAGCGGCCCGACCGACGAACCGGTTCGTCAGTGCCATTGTTTATCTATTGTGTCTATAATTACAGTACTTGAGACTTTAAACTGATATCAAGCAACGCATAATTACACAAGTCACCTCATTTAAATAAAAAAATGCAATAAAAACAAGTTTTTTATCCCCAGTCTAAAACATTATGTTAATGGAAGGAATTTTAAAAATCGAAAACTGTTCTTCGGCAAAATTCTGTGCGTTCGGAAATCATCAGGATCCCAAAAATCACATATTCGCTGTACTTATCTTGTCGAAATCACTTTCAATGTTTGACATATCGAAAGACTTAAAAACAACCACAACGAAATATTCTAATTATTCCATAGTTCATTCACAAGACCACATAGATCAGGATGTTTGTAAATGTTATTTAAATCTCATGTCATCTGGTTTCCGGACGAAATATGCGACTTTGTCGATAGGAACTTTGTATTCGTGCATCCAGCGGTTGCCCTTGCGCAGTGACCCGTCGATACCATCCTGCCAGAGACCAGATGGAAGATATACTGGAAGGAAATTAAATAGAATTTAATATCATTGAAAATTAATTCGGATAGTGGGCAACAATGACCTTTGGTAAGCTGAGTGAATTATACTGTGGTTTGGCTTATGAATAAACCTATAACTTGTTCTAAGGCTGCCAGAGACAATTAAACCCGCACATGATAAGAAAGGAGAGTGGGAAACAAATGTATGGGGTCTGGGCCCACCCTCCAATAATAGTAACATTTGATATACCGTTGAATAGGGCTTTTCAATCGGAACATTAGTTACTAATAAAACTATGGTCAAATTTTAGTACTTTCGGAGATACGACGTCTTAAAGTCGTCTCAGTCTAACATATTCGTTATGGATATTTATAAAGTAGAATAGTAATAATACAATGTATTTCACTTTAAAACCAATAAGATTAAAGATTTAAAAAAGATTTAAGATTTTCAAATGACTATAGATGAAAAGCTTTTTTTTTTTAAAACTGCCCCATTCTAGTAATGTCTCCTGTATTGTGGGTGCGTCTTAACCGTTGCGCTAACCGTGCCATTCGGTTTGAGTATGGGTAATGTTTATCTACGTATAATGAAGTAAACTACAATCATTAATTGCTTAGATTGGGATCACTTTTATGGCAGTATAATAGGTAGTATAACTCCGGAAGTACTGACTTTTAACCTTAGTCGTAATACTAAGTTTTTTTCTCCATAAAAATACCTATTCATTCATGAGTATCTTATTTCTATTGAGAGGTGGGCCCACCATTACTCATTGTCCTTTCTGTCAGAAAAATATTGACGCATGCGCGAATGCCCTCTGTGCATACATCTTATTCTAGAGCCTACGGGCTGCCGAATCCGGCAAATTCTGACAGTATGCGGGGTCTAGTACAAAATGTACGAGCAGAGTGGCTTCCCGCGCGCGTCAGAAATTTTCTGCTAGATTTTTTTCTTATAATGTGCAGCCGAGCTAAAACAGAAGAATGGGCTATTTCCAGAAAGGTGGGGAAGTCAAAAGTTAAAGCATACCATCTCTAGTAGTCTGGCCCCGTTCTAATACAGGTGCAACGACGATCTCTCCACCAATAGCAAACTCGTCTTGTACGGGCATCGGAGCAGTATCACTGCCGCTCAGCAGCCACAGCGGACGGATCAGCGGGAGACCTTCCTCTAAGGCTTCACGCTTGTACTTCAGGAGAAGTGGAGTAACCTGGGGAAAGATCAATTAAGTTTTTTTAGTGTTTATGTAGAGGAAAATCGAACCGCTATGCGTCAAACTCTATATTTAATTAGAGAACTGGATAGTAGCGGGTTAATATCACGCACCACTGCTTTGCCCAAACAAGAAGTAGCTTGATTTAATAGACTTCTTCCCCCTTATTACAAAAGATGGTCTAAGAAAAACCTAGGTTTTAAAATAGCCCCGTCTCTTTTTGTTATATGATATAATGCTAATCTAGTGGCACTTTTTCTTTTTTAAATACTCATAATATTGTTAACGCGCGAATAATGTAGTGGGCTGCAATATTGTTACTACTAATGCACCTATTTTATTATTTGTAAAATATTATATTGTAGCTGTTTATTGTCCCGTAATAAATAAAATTAAAATAAGAAAGTGATGGGTATATTTTAAACCTGAGTTTGCCTTAGTCTTGGTTTAAACCATCTTTTGTAATAAGGGGGCTTAGGTTTCCGTTTAGTCGATAACGTAAATAATGTTATAAGTAAACAATACAATGGACTTACCATTTTCTGTCTCAACGAGGTCAAATTCTTCGCCATCTCTAGGACCCTTTCATCATTATATTTGCTCGGCAAGTGCGTGAACTTCATCACAGGCAGGAATGTCGCCATCTGCAGCCATCTCATATACAACTCCCTCTCAGGCAACTCTATTCCATTCTCTTGCGTCGCATTCGTCGTCTCCACCAAACCTTTTGAGGATGGTAGGAACTGCTCGCTTCCAGGCCAGTAGATGTCCCCTCCAACTGCCCCCGGCATTATAAATGGAAAACCATTCACTCCATAAGTTAGCATTGTTGGTATAACCAGCCTCAAAGCTGCCCATGTTGATTCAAAAGGAGGGAGAGAGACAAAAATAGGTGGACGAGGTAACGACACTGCAGAAGATACACCGATAATGTTCAATAACTTCTCGAAAGTCTTCGTGAAGATCTTCTTGTATTGGTCTGGATTGGTCAGAAGATTTTCGCAACGGAAATAATGTGGCATGTCGTACGCAGTTCCCAGGTCCAAAAAGAACGAGTCTATGTGGTATTCATCGATTACTGCCTGCAGTTTCTCCAAAAACCAGGGTACTGATCTATTATTGGTTATATCTAGTACTCCAGCACTTGCTAATGATTTAAACCGAGTTAATGCTGGTATCCGTCTGTCACTATTCCTTTCACTGATCAGCAATCTTCTTTGAACACACTCTGCGAAGTTTTTACTCTCAGTACTTATAAACGGTTGTATAGTAAACGCTACTTTGAAACCTCGTCTATGCAACTTATCTACAGTTGTGTTCAATGTTTCAAATCTACTCGTGTCTACTGATAGATCACCAATTTCATTCTGCCAATGTTCGTTGATTAACACATGCCCTTGTTTTAAGAAGCCTAGATTGATGACGTCTTCAGTGTATTTGGAAATGGTTTCTGCTTGTAATTCCTGTTTGAATCTAGGTGCTATTTGCCAAACAGGTTCTGATATTAATGACTCTAGTGTTTGCATGTCAGCGGGCTTTAAGCCGTCCCATAATGGGGCTCTTCGGTGACTATGTATTGAAGAGTGCAATGAGGCCATATCTTCAGACGTGCAGATATTATACCTCATTTCAGGGAATTCAGTCAGTTTGTTGGGGTAAGCAAACTCGTGGTACATTGCCTTCAAGCAGATTTGTTTGCCCCCTTTATTGACAGAGACGTGAAGAGGTGTGTTCTCATCAATGATGATAGCTGCTCCCTTGGAGTTGATGAAGTATCGTGTGAGGACGTTTCCCCATTGTGACTTCTGCATGTCCCCGGTGATGAAAGGTGTGTAGTCTAATGACCCACTATCTAAAGGCCAGGTGAGGTTCAAAGATTGGCCGCCTCCGTACCAGTGGACTTTTGTAGCGCTCCAATCAAAACAGTCATTTGGATAGACGTCTGTGAATAGAAAAGACCATTAGGAACACAATTTAGACATTAATTATAATCTGTGCTTGTTTGTTTATAATAATACTGCCAAAAATAAGACGAACAATTTTATTATTTACTCATAGTCATAAACTTTTTGACTTTTATTAGTTACTTCAAACAAAATTTTATTATTTTATATAAACAGAATACTAAAATTGCTATTATTTTCTTATTTTTTACAACAATTAACTGTACATATTTAAAAACATTCTAAAAAAAAGTTTCTAAATCTTACCCGATCGCAACGCCTTCCAATGCACGGAGTAGCAGGTGGTATTATCAGCTCCAGGATCATGTGGCAGAGACTTGAGGTAGAAACGGAAAGTGCTTAGCCACTCTAGGCACTCGGAGCCATCTTTACGACGATGTTCAGGGAGACATGGATACGCGTTCACTTTGCCATTGATGCCGACAGCTGGAAATAATAGCAATAAATGGTTAGATGTAGCAGAATGCATATAGTGGACACGATAGTCGAAGACTTCCCCCTTTTATGGAAACAGTTGGAACCCGACCCTTTTCGTAAACTACCAGGATGTAATTACCGACCCGAATTGACAAAGTCACGCGATCGTCTGATATCTTTTTGAGAATGCTGTTAGTAATGCAGAAGAAAACTTCATCCTTGTAGTACCTACTGTATATTTTATTAATCAATACTTAAGTTTGTTGTAGCCCAAAATACAAGACAAATATCTCACATTCGGTAAACATTTTCAAGATTTTTGAAGTATTGTAAATCATGTTTACAATAACATAAAGTTCAAACTCACCTAAGCTAGCCCTCAGGATCTCCACGTCATCCTTATTGTATATCCTGATGAGTCTCTTCGGCTCGTTGAACTGCACGTTGTCGAAGTAGGCTTTAGTGAGTGCCTGCTGGTGGTACAGGACGTACGCGAAACCCACGAAGAACACGATGGCGAGAAACATGAGACCCACGAACGCTCGAAGCTTGTAGTCTGTCGGTTTCTTCCGGATTTTTTGAGGGATACTCTGAAAATGTTTACAAAGAAAAGCTTTACAATAACAACTCAGATTCGAAATCGCATGTAATATGTGGGTAAAATGCTTAACTAGATATTGACAGGATACTTGGCAAAACGTCAAGGACAGAAGACTAATCAAGATAATATCAAAGAAAGAAGGGCAAAGAGTAGGACGGCACTAGCAGGAAGACCCTAAATACGAAGGTCGGGTAACATCTTAAAATCCCCAAAGACCGACGATAAGACGTAAAAAAGTAATCATTTCTAAACTAGTACAAACCTGAAGTTTTTCCCTCAATAGACTGGCGAGGGAGTTGACAGAAGTGACGGAGTTGCTGGGCGAGTAGTCATCATCGTCCATGCTGAACTCCGACCTGCCGAACCTTCGGGGAGCCGTTGATTTGCGTCGGGGGGAACGGAGGGGAGTCCTGGAATTAAGAAAAGCATGTTATAAGTTATGTTATAGATACTCGTATGATTTAGGAATGGTGTGTACAGTAATTGTCCGGTAATTTTGGGGGCTGAGTCACCCTCGTCCGTGGGAAGGCACCCTTAGGTCGAAATCCCACACGTGGTCCCCGGGTGGTGCCAATCAGGTGACAACCTTTCGCTTGGTGGTAGGATCTTTACGGTTCGCCTGGCTAGCTACCATCCTCACATTAAAGTCCGGCGCCAAGCAGTTTACTGTGTTCCGTCGTGTGTATGTGAGAGCCAGAGAGGTATAGGGGAATCTCTCTATATCTGTTACTTGGATTCGTGTGCTTCATCTTAGACCCTATCTGCGCTTATCGTCAGATGCGTCGAGGGTCAAATGCGACCAAGAGAAGGAATAAAAAAAAATGGTATCATGGCTATCGAAGAACAAAAAGCACTTTGAGCCGTGGGCGTCGTAAAAAACTACTAAAAGTAGTAAAGCAGCTCTGTCGACCTATAGTTTGGTAGCGTGATACTTCCAAAATCTGGCCCTCCTCGAGGTAGGAGAGGAAAGAGGCCTGTGTAACACCATTAAATCCCCGTGTGTGGGGACGGGCTAGAGTATAAAACTTCCTCACCGCATGCTCGGCATAGAAACGTGTTGTAAGTTTCAACAAAACCCAGCACGCTTGGTGATAGGATCTACACAGACCGCCTGGCTAGCTACCACCTGAACATTAAAGTCCGGCGCCAAGCAGTCTACTGTGTTCCGTCGTCTGTATGCTCACATTGACGACACGTTTGGTGCAGTGGCTAAGCGATTGGCTTCTGCGCTACGGGTCGTGGGTTCGATTCCCACACGGAACAAAAATTTGTATGACCTACAGATGGTTGTTCCGGGTCTGGGCGTTTGTTTGTGAGATTTGTGTCTGTAAACGCACCCACGATACAAGAGAAATCTTAGTGTGGGGCAACGTTTTTCTAAAAAAAAAAAAAAAAAAACACATACACCTATACCCCTCTGGCTCTCAAGCCAGAGGGGTATAGGGGAATTCCTCTATATCTCTATTACCTACTTGGATTCGTGTGCTAGAGCACAATAGATCTTAAGATAGATCTTATACCCTGTTTGCGTTTACCATCAGGTGCGACTAGGGTTGTAGTATCACCTTCATGATCATCATCATTTCACCTCCTTGCTATTTATGTTTTATACTTTTTTACTAGGACATTCGAATTTTGGATTTGGCTTGGTTTTTGACGAGATTATGGAGGATTTTTGATAAAAGTGATTTATAATTATTTTCTAGACTTATAAAATATAATATTGAAAACTACTGGCTTTTTAAATATGTCGAACATCACATCAACCATCCCCTGCGCATTGCTTCACGCAACACCTGTTTTTACGTGGGACTCGGAGGATCCATCAATGTGAGCTGAGCAACCTGAGCATCCCACACTCTAATTAAAGAAGCTGCGTCCCATGGTACCAAAGTGAGATGCATTCCGGTGCCCGATGGTAACCCCTTCTCCCTTCTTTTCAATTTCGTCTCCTGCCTTAACTACACTTACGAGATCGGCGATCGGACTGGCTGTCATCTACCGGCATGACTAAATGTGCTACAGCCGGTCTGTTTGCTGCCGCCGGTTTCTATCAAATGGCTGTGTGGGCCATTGGCGAACGCCGAAATTACAAGAAAGAACTCGCTGACTACCCCAAGGGACGTAAAGCTATCCTGCCTCTTATTCTATAACCATTTTATTATTGTTATGTACTACTAGGTAATGAATGTTCTACACCATTCGTTATAACTGGTGTAGCAGTCGTGCTCTCAGGAGATCCTAGGGCCGTCTGTTACATTACAGGGTAAAATCGACGAGGTCAAATAATAAGAAAAAAAATGGCCATATCGTAGACTATTTAAAAATCTCAACAGAAAATTTCAATTACTTATATTCACTATTTAATTAATTCAATGAGAGAAAGAGCATTAACCTACAACTATCTATACCGACTACTATTTGATACTAATGAACTAATGACTGTCAAACCCAAACAAATGTTCCGTGAGATAATCAAATAAACATTCTCCTTAATTGTTGTCTACAGTTTAAAAGAAAAATAACCGCAGAGAAATGAATACAATATTTATACTACGTACTACATATTGTTTCTTAGTAATGCATTAAAATAACTCAGAGAATAAAAACAATAACATCATTAGACTGCCCTGCCAATGTAAATATATTATCTTATAGTGTACATACGACCTCGTATAACTGACGTGTGTGAGAATCGACAAACTTAAACTAACTAATAACATACTTATAAATGATGGGCCCTCCATTAAAGTATTTTGAGAATTCAATATTGACCACATCTTACTACTTCTGAAATAGTACTACAACACTAAAACTACTAACTACAGTGTACAATCATAATATAGAACTGTACATTTTTGGTCCTTCGAGCCGGATAAACCTCTAGTTGCGCAATCTGCAGGATTGCGCAACCTGCAGGATTGCGCAACCGAATGTAAATGAACTTAACGAGGTATCAAGGAACTTTATCAGTGTCTGCATCGTTGAAAGGGACTGGTCATGCCCTAATTAGGAAGTACACGATTTACTGTCTTTATAATTATTATGTAAAGTAATTTATCTGTATGCAAATTGTAGGCAGATATAATCTTCACAATCATTATGCTCGCAGTATGATGTTATAAATGCACAGATGCTATAATTTTAATAATCTTCTCTAACTACCTTGAGAGAAGACAAAAGAAGTAAAAGACAGAAATAAATTAATATTCTTTTTTGCATTTTTTTATTTATTTTTTTATTATTTAGACCGCGGTTGTAAAGCTTCAACAAAAATAGCACCTATACAATAAAAAACAGTTTTTCAGTGATGAGAAAACCTCTAAAAAAATAGTTAAAACAATGTGAACATTTTTAAATAACAAACAGAGTTGTGTTGAAAGAATCTGTCCTTCCCACACATTTCCAACACCAACAAATCTTAATACAAATAAAACAATCAAAAATAACTAAACATGACGTAACAAAATGCCAAGATAACGCTCAAACTACAGCCAAAACAAAGATGGAGTTAAAAAACTGTCGCATACCGCGTGGTAATGAGGAAACTCATTTACGTAGGTATATCAGTCGTTTGACGCCGAGAATCCCTGACATTTGAGGTTATCACTCTATGATACTTTGTTTTCAAGCTTTGGAGGTCAAGAAATTATGTTTCAACTGAAGTACAAACGGAAAAAAGACGTGTAGTTCCGGGCAAAGACAACCGTCGACAGAATTCGTCAAGAGGAGAACCCGTCAATAGAACATCCAGTCAATAGCACAACCCCTCAATAGGACAATCCCTCAATAGGACAACCCCTCAATAGCACAACCCCTCAATAGGACAATCCCTCAATAGGACAACCCCTCAATAGCACAACCCCTCAATAGCACAACCTCTCAATAGCACAACCCCTCAGTAGGACAACTCATCAATAGTACATCATTATTCATTCATTTCTTCGCGAAAGACGATCATGAAATAGTATTACATCAAGAGGTGGGTCACATTTGGGGTGCCTTCAAAGAATCACTATGATTGACGATACTTAAGTACGTCTGGCGTACCCTAGGCAATCAGCCCCGCTACCAACCTTGCTGACTGTCTAAACTGTTTATCACGGTATGAACTATTCTCGTAAAGCACGTGCCGACACGAGAAAAAAAGAAGAAGAGATGGTAACCAGCATTCTCTAGTGCCGATCCTTATAATGATGATATTATCATATCGCTCACAATCACTGTAGCATCTACCTACTCTGAACACTAGATTTTGCGAGACGAAAGTATAAATATAAATGAGGCTATTAATCTACTCAGATCATAAGTCTGACAGTCGGCTCAAGTAGTCATATTGTCCAAGGTGAACTCTAGTTTAATCTTAAAATGTAAAGGCAAACTAAAAATGCACTTGATAAAGTCTCGGATGCGGTTGCTAAACAATATTATTGAATAGCTTGTTCAAGAATAAACTTCAGCTGTCAATTTCAAGAAATATTTTTTTGTTAATTAAATTCTCCTGTCGTGTCGTGGTAGCCCGGAGGTTACAGACCCGCTTGTTAAGCACCGGGTTGCGGGTTCAAACCCAGGCATGTACCAATGTGACTTTTTAAATTTCATATGTACTTTCTTAGTTAATCTAAGACGCCACTGACATACGATGAAGGAAAACATCGTGAGGAAACCTGGACTTTAATGTTCTGAAATCGCCAACCCGCAATGAGCAACCGTGGCGATCAATGCTCGTTCCTTCTCTGTACGAGAAGAGGCCTTTGCCCAGCAGTGGGACAGTTACAGGCTAATATTTATTTATTTTAAATTCTCCTGTCCGTCCGATCTGAATCAGAGGAAAAACGATCACAGGAAATTCGGATGCAAATCTATGAATTTCAGAACGGATGTAGTAAACTGTTTATACAAATAGTACTGCAGCTTGTTCCATTCGTATTTTCTCGAATTCGTTCGTATGCAGTGCAGTAGTGGTAGGCGTTGCAAAGACGACCCCTTTTTAAAGATCGTTTCGTGTTCTGTGACGATGGAACCGGTTTACTTCCTGTGTCAAAACAGTCTTCATTTCGCACACCAGTCTTCGAATTGTGTGATGCAATTTTCTACATACAAGTAAGAAAAGAGACTAGTTTTCAAAAGGAAAAGGGCTGCGTTTCGTCTTCAAAAAATTCGACATCGACCCACCACTAGTGTCTCCGACAAGCGCTTTTATAGAAGGTTTTATAAAGAACACTGTAGTAGTAAATTCATATGTTTAACCAGTAACTTCTTTAACAGTGCCTAGCTAATAAATAGCCAGGCCCTTCGTTCAACGTAAAACATAGAAGGAGTTTCTAGTTTTGCTTGTTTGTTTTGCTTTCCGAACTTTAATTCCTGGTAAAGTTATATGGTTCTACTTTGAGTATTTATTCGGTTTTCAATCATTTACTTTGGTCTTAGAGCATAACTTTGGTAGCATCTTACGATATCCATGGGGTTTTTATGACGCCCACGGAAACTCTCGTCAGCTATCTATTATATCATATATATAGCTATTTAGTAGTTTTGTTGTGAAGAATAAACAGACAAACAAAGTCTGTTTCGGATTTATAATACTGACTTCATCAAACACGACACCATAAAAGTATTGAAGCTGATTAGATGTCAGATAAAAAAGTTTTAAAATAAAAACGGCTGCTTTCTTTGAAATCCGGTTAAAACCTGTTTTTTTACAACTATAGGCTGGGTGGAGGATGGATTTCTACAATTAAGGTATCGATGGATTTTTTTTATCTGACTGTACAAAACAGCTTTTTTCATTGTTGTCCGAATCATCACTGAAAAAATATTAAAAATTAAAATGTGTCAATTCGGACACTATGTCCGAATATAATTATTGTGTCCGAGTCGTCAGCAAGTCATAATACTAGCACAGTGTACCTACTTACTACATACAGTGGGTCAACGCCCATACATTTGACAGGTCCTATGAAATGTCAAAATTATGTAGGCGCGGAGGTTATGTCCCAAGTATGCAGTATGGCTACTCGGGACATAACCTCCGCCCCCTTCACCCCGCAACCCCCCGCACGATTGCTCTGCGACAATTTTCTACGTTGACCGACTGTAAGGAGTAAGATGTAGGTAGACTGTGATACAAGTGTGAATGTCATTAACGTCATCATAACAACGGATACCGCATCGCTTTCTCCGTATTATGGAATGGAACTAATAATTTGTTTCTCTATTAACATACTTTGGTGTCTATTTAATGTTCTTAGGTTTTATTTTCCTTCGTTTGATGACTTTTATCTCAGTTTTATGATGCGTCCAATTTCACAGTTTAATCTAGGCCATGGTTACAATTAAACTGCCAACTGATCTTTCTTTTAGAATCTCTATAATTAAACCTGTTAACGCTTTGAAAATATGATCAAACTAAATTAACGTTTGGTTAAATTATGTGAGATTTATTGTTTTATAGTTCGAAATTGGAAACTATTATATTGTCCTCTTGGAAACCAAAAACTCGCTAAATAATGGTCGAAATAGGCATGTTGACAGCATCAATAAATTGCAAAACTAATTAGTCCGCCAGTTAGAGTTTTGAAAAATAATGGACACGTATTTTTTCTTTTGTTAAATCTATAAATATTTGGAAAGATAGAACGCATCAAAACTCGAGAGTGGGAGCTTGTGACGTCAGAAGCAAGTAAAAATTGTACTTGCTTGTGACGTTTCGCCAATTTTAAAAGTGTCGTATCTTCGTCAATTTTGGTTTACGTAACAGAAGAAAAAATACGGGTCAAATATTTTTTGATAATCTAACTGACGGACTAATTAGATTTTTCAGTCAAATACCCAATTGTCGGTATTTGTAGGTCTTAGCGCATATCCAAGTTTAACAGAAACAAATCTGATGACTTATAAGGTATACAAGGTGTTAATCTGTAACCGTGCCATATTTCTAGAGCAAATGTTTAAAAATGTGCTTGAAATCTAAAAATACATCTCCAATTCTACGGTTATTTTATGATCAAATTTTCACTTAGAAACATTTGCGAGGGTTTGAGAATAAATCCCCAAGTGCCCCAAATGACTTCGAAAATAAGTCACCAGCATTTTTTTGTTTACAAATAAATATTGAAAATGTATTTACTTGTTATTGTTTTTTTTTATTAATTCGTGTTCACCAGTGCAATTCTATAAGAGTCTCACCTCGATCGCGACTGTCAATTTGGCTGGAGACCCTTCAGGTCTCGCCAATAACTGCCCGGTTACGTAGTAACCGTCCCCTAGGACGACCTACTGCAGACCAATAGAAAAAAAAAAAAAAAGCGACTGTCAACTGTCAATTAGACACTTGTCGTGATACAGCGTGGATCAAAGCTACACGTTATTGATTATACTGTCGATTATCTGTGTGTTATTTGCTTCTATTATCCATACTGTGACATTATAGATATAGAGCTAACCGTCGATATTGAGGTGGGTTTCTTACAGAATGACACTACAGTATCGGTGGTATAGTCACCTCCTTAAATCTGACACGGATACAGATCAATACCTTGTATATTAAAAGTGTAATCATGCCACCTGACAATAATACTTAAAAAACATAACCCTGTCTTTGGTATCGCGCAATCAGATAAAAAATAGGCAAACATGCAATCCTAGACACGTCCAAAAGAACTACAAATTATTTATTTATAGAGTACATCAATACACTTGATGAATAAACGTAGCATGCTATTTTGAACACAAAAAATAGGGTCAAAACTTTGCTTCCCAAAATAGAGCTGAGATGTCCCGTGTAATGGGATTAGCAGCACATCAATATACGTCATATCATCTTTATATTAATGCTGATTGCTAAGCAAACAGTAATTAATGTCAGTATCACTAACAAAGTCACAATCCGAGATTAAGCTATAAAACTGAGCTACAATAAACAACTTTATCTGTAACCTCAGAGCTTAGCTTACATGTTATTAGTTTATCTACCCGTCAGGGAAAATTATGGATGGTGATGGAAGGATGATGGTCAGTGATGATGATGATGATGGTGATGATGAAGAAATCTGACATAGTCTAACATAAAATAATGATGACGAACTCTAACGTAACCCATAGTGAAATTATCTCGACTTAAGAGAACTGACGGCATGACGTTATTGCCATGGAAGATTGGTAGGCCTCTGGTGTGGGACGCGACTTGTGTCGACACCCTTGCTCCATCCCATCTTCCTAGCTCGGCAGGATGTGCTGGCGCTGCCGCTGCGGCTGCGGAGACCCTCAAACGGCGCAAATATAGCAACATCGTAGGAAACTATGACTTTGAGCCGTTTGGGGTAGAAACGCTTTTGAGGAAATAGTGAACGTGACCAGAGGGCTGGCTTGTTTTTCGGCCAGAAAATTAGCGTTGCCATACAACGTGGCAACTCTGCCAGCCTACTGGGCAGTCGATACGAAGGAATATTTTGATGCACTTTTCTAGTTTATATTGGTAGTTTAGTCTAGGATATATTTATTCTTTGTTTTTACTTTATAGTTCGTTTCAAAATCTCTAAGACAAAATTGACAGGCGCAAATGTGAAACTTGTAAATTTTAGGAACATTTTTTTCAAATTTGACGTTTCGCGCATGTCAATTCAGTCTCAGCAATTTTGAAACGAACTTAAGATTTAGTTTAGATTTGAGGCCGTCAGCGCAAAAGTAGCCTAAGCCACATTCCCTCGTATAAGAGTTATGTGCGGTAAATAATGCTAATTTTAATTCAAAAATGGCTTAAATCTAGTTTGACATATTATGTTTTATTTATTTTTATTTTATTTGAATGTTTGAAACCGCACATGATTCCCATACGAAAAAATGTGGCTTAGGCCACTTTTGCGCTGATGGCCTCATTTATATTGTATTAATTTAGGTTAAAAAACGTGTTGTATAAATGTTTATTCTATTAAATAAATGACCAGAAATTAAACCATACATTATGAACTTTTCATACACAACTATATGCCCTCTGAGAGACGCCCTGGACGCTTTTTGAAGAGATTGGTCAGAGAAAGTAGGGAAGAATATTAGAGAGAATTTTCTAAGAAATTCTACACGGCAAGTTATGAATTGAACTAGGGTTTTTAGTTTTTAGTTTGTAGTTTAATATTCATTACATGCACATGATGGGCATGAAGAGTATGAAGATCGTTCCTCCTCGATCTTGAAAACAGCAGATTTCAGTTGATTTAGGAATTCTCAAGACCAATAAAAAGCTATATCAAAGAATTTAACAAGACAGAAAATATGTCATAAATAGTTCGATTTTAATTGAGTACCTATGAGGCTTGATCAAATGTTTCCCTCAACAAATCATTGTTGATAATTATGTCAATCACACTCGTGAACGGTATCTGCCGGTATAAAACTTGATAACACAGGTCAAGCATTAATTATAAATAATTAATAACAATAATAATTCGATCAGAAATAATATCGTCATTGTTTCTGATCGAAATGGAATTCTCGAAACGAGAAGTAGGTATGTAGAAAAGTATCTCTTTAAATTACAACAATTTAAAACAAAACACTGTGACACACTATGTTAAAGACTCGACTCTTGTAAATGAGGGTCAAGCCCAACTTCACGTCATAAGAAATTTCTACCAGAGAATTGCTGACGCGTGCGCGGTGGTGGGTAAAAAATCATGGATCAAACCAAAGAGAATAAAACCATTTATAGTCTTTGGATCAAACGAAACAGAGCGATAGTGGGGTTATTTGCAGCATTATTGGTAGGTAGTACATTTTTTACAGTAAGTTTCTAAAGTTACAAATATTTTTTTCGTGAGACTTAAAAGATATCGAAAAAAGTGCCAATACTCATAAATCATGGTACTCAGTGTCATAAAAGCACTTTCAAGCAACTAAACACCATTTATTGTTTTAAAATAGGTACCCATTTTACTCTAATTGTCTATTTATTACAAATTATAATATTTTCTTAAGAACACTCAAATTGTCATAACTTTTAAAGAGATCAAGTTAGGGCTCGGCCACGAAGATATTTTTTACCGCAAATAACCCCCAACTATCGCCCTGTTTCGTTTGATCTACGATTTTTTGACCCACCCTTTATTTTGTACTAGAGCCACAGCCACAGTTCTGTTCTGACAGTGTGCCGGGTCTACCACAAAATGTATGAGCAGAGTCGCGCGTCAGAAGTTTTTTGATCTGAAAATGTGCGGCCGGGCTTAGGGTAATTCGAATTACCACAAACATTTTTAAACAAATCATTATCTTTCTTTGATGTTAATTGTTTTTATTTTTGTCTAATTGCTTGATGGCAGTATTAATTATCATAATTGGGGTTTTAAACGTCTGCATTCTAAAGTTTGTTATGATGATAATGGTTTTCTTAATTTTTGTTAACGCTTTTTCGAATATTCACCCTTTAATAAAGTACGTGTATACTACAGTGTCTAGAAATGTTTTGATCATTAGAGCCAAACATTTTATTGGTGTCCCGTCGTGCTTGTCCCTACTGCTTATAGACTGCGCGAGCGCTCATCAGCAAGCTGAGACCTTTATCAATGAAATGGCGAGTTGACTCTACAATATTTAATAAAAAACAATTTTTAATTTACCATTTTAATGTCCTGTCGGCCAAACAAGGCCGAAGACATAAAATATACCTATTATAAAAACTATGAAAAAAACCCCGAATTCACATAATATTTAAATATGTGTTGTAACAATACATAATCTACACATTTTCGTTCAAAACAACAGCCATAATTGATGTGTATATTTTATTTATGACGTAATTTGTAATGTGTCGAATACACGGAAAGAAATTTGAGCAGTGTTTACAAAAATAAGGAACTTTGGTGTCAATTTACTTGTTATTACTGTATGACAAGTATACCACGATTTTTGTACAACAAATTATAGACTTTATACTGAATGAGTAGGGTCACTTTTTATTTGTAATTGGTTGACAGACAAGCCGAAGGCCCACCTGATCGTAAGTGGTTACCGCTACCTATACATAACACTAAGAAGATTGCTGATACGTTGCCAATCTACCAGACAAAGTTGGAAAATCTCATGTGCCCGTAATTTCGACTTACTGACAGTGTCCGAACTGACACATTTTAAGTTTAATATTTTTCTCACTGATGATTCGGACACCATCAAATTATTGAACCTGTATAATGTAATAAAAACGGCTGCTTTCGTTAAAATCCGGTTAAAAGCTGTTTTTTTACAACTATAGGCTGGGCGGAGGACGGATTTCTACAATTAAGGTATCGTTGGAAGTTTTTTAGACGTATTCCACATTGGGCACCCGCTTTTACGGCACCCAAGTTAAAGGCACCTGAGGTATTCCATATTCGGCACCTATCGGTATTTTTCGCAGGTGCCATTAGTGGAACAGTTTATTATTTAAAATTTTATTCCACTTTTGGCACCTACGAACCAGTAGGTACTAGTGATGGGACGTTTACTTTTTATAGGACGTTAAAATTAAAAATTCGATTAAAATCAGTAGAGTTTAATAACATGATAAAAATATAACTTCTTTATGTATTTCACAATCGGTTTCCTTAATCACATAAATTGCAAAATCAGCCTTGAGTTACAATCGTTTTTTTTTTTTAATGTTTTGCGGCTTTTTATCAAACATAATCATGCCAGCCTCATCGTACACAATAGAATTTAAAAACAAATACGTTTTAGGTTTACATACAATTATTTCTCTTCTTGATTAACTTTGCAATTAAAATTCAACTGTCTTTATTTATTAAAACAACCAGGAAAGCAGAAATGAACTGGAACTAGGTGCTTAAGCGACTTAACATACATAGCTCAATAATAGTAAAAATACAGGTTTTGAAATTGAATCATTTGTTGTTTTGAAAAGTACCAGGGCGACAGAAATGAACAGAAAATAGGCGCTTAAACGATATCACTAAGTGACAGTTATAGGTAAGATATAGGACAGTTTTAAGACTTCTATCGATATAGTGAATAATAAGGAATACTTTATATTCCTTTTTGTGTTTAATCATTGGTGCACATCTTAGTGACATCGTATAGGTTGTCACCCTGGTACTTTTCAAAACGACAAATGATTCAATTTCAAAACCTGTATTTTTACCATTATTGAGCTATGTATGTTAAGTCGCTTAAGCACCTAGTTCCAGTTCATTTCTGCTTTCCTGGTAGTTTTAATAAATAAAGACAGTTGAATTTTAATTACAAAGTTAATCAAGAAGAGAAATAATTGTATGTAAACCTTAGAAGTATTTGTTTTTATATTCTATTGTGTACGATGAGGCTGGCATGATCATGTTTGATAAAAAGCCTCAAAACATTAAAAAAAAAACTATTGTAACTCAAGGCTCATTTTGCAATATATGTGATTAAGGAAACCGATTGTGATATTAAAATACATAAAGAAGTTATATTTGTATCATGTTATTAAACTCTACTTATTTTAATCGAATTTTTAATTTTAACGTCCTATAAAAAGTAAACGTCCCATCACTAGTACCTACTGGTTCGTAGGTGCCGAAAGTGGAATAAAATTTTAAATAACAAACTGTTCCACTAATGGCACCTGCGAAAAATACCGATAGGTGCCGAATATGGAATACCTCAGGTGCCATTAACTTGGGTGCCGTAAAAGCGGGTGCCCAATGTGGAATACGTCGTTTTTTATCTGACTGTACAAAACAGCTTCTTTTATTGGTGTCCGAATCATCAATGAAAAAAATATTGAAATTTAAATGTGTCAATTCGGACACTATGTCCGAATATATTTTGTCCGAATCGTCAGTAAGTCGTAATTTCACCCATATCCTTCAAACCGAAATACAGCAATGCTGCTTGCGGAAGAAATAGGTATAGTATAGTCCGTTTTTTAATCTCAGAGACTAAAGGCACAAATGTCAAACTTGTAAATTTTAGGAACATTATTTTCAAATTTGACATTTCTTGCTTGTCAAATCAGTCTCCGGGATTAAAAAACGAACTATAGAAGTATTTCCTTGCAAGAGCTCTTTCATAAGGAGCTTGAATACTACACTTTGTGAATCACTTGGCGTTGAAGACTACCAGACCAGATTATATTAGGTTTATAGGCTCATTAGGATTTTAAGCTACGTAAAAAATGCAACTACACTTTGCCTACGCAATATACAGCATAACTGGTTAGTCCCTTTACTTTACTTAAACCCACTTTACTATGGGATAAAGTCTGAATTTTTGAAAAAAATATCCGCTTTTCTATACAAAATAATCAATGTTGCTCAACAAAATGTAAGGAACAGCAGATATATTAGGGTGACTGGTAATTAGTGACCGATCCTTTAACACATGATTGTACTCATGATAATAGACAACTTTCCCAAAGAAACATTTTTTTTTTGTAAATTTATTAGTAAATCGTTACGGAATGGACGCGGCTCGTATATGGAAATATTATTATTTTGTTTTATAAATAATGTTTCTTTGGGAAAGTTGTTTGTTATCATGAGTACAGTCATGTGTTAAAGGATCGGTCACTAATTACCAGTCACCCTATACATATAGGTTTTGACTGGGACTAATGGTCATCTAATGTGGTACACAAAATTTCGAATTCAAGCTTCAATATAAAAAGAAAGAACAAACTTTGTCTAAATATAGAAATCACTAGCTTTTGCCCGCGGCTTTGCTCGCGTTAATTTAGAATTTGACAATCAACTCTTAACACACTACTAAAGTTTTTATAATAATATAATTCAATCATGATTCGATAGACACGTGGCGCCATCTATTATCGTTATTGCTGTTTTCCTCGGGAGCAGTACTTTTTTTCGGGTTGAAAGGTACCCTATGTCCATTTCTGTACACCTGACAACGTATAATTATGCAAAATTTCAGGATGATCGGTTCACTGGTTTAGGCGTGAAAAGGTAACAAACAAACAAACTTACTTTCGCATTTATAATATTAATAAATTAAAGTTAGGAAGTTAGGATTTATCAAATTCAAAAATATGTTACTTTTTAACCGACTTCAAAAAGGAGGAGGTTCTCAATTCGGTTGTATTTTTTTTTTTTTTTTTATGTTTGTTACCTCATATCTCCGTCATTTATGAACCGATTTGAAAAAATCTTTTTTTGTTCGAAAGGGCATACGATTGGTCCCATTTAAATTTTGTTATGATCAGACCATGAACTTCAGAGATATGGAACGGTGGAACGGAACTCCTCATCGGATCAAAGCAAAATTTTCAAATTACTAATATTGCTTTGTTTATATTTGTTGTTGGGAACTGACTACTTGAAAAGAGGAGGGGGTGTCCCCCCCTCCCCCCCTTTGGAATGTTTTCATTATATCGTGTAAGGTATCATTTGAAAGGACTTTTTATGCCCGACTACGTCAAAGCCAAAAAGAAGGGTTATGAAGGAGGGGGTTAAAATTATGACACTAAAACGTATTTAATAAAAATAACTTTAAAAAAAAGTAAAAACCGACTTCAAAGAAATACTAAAAGGAGTAAAATAATTACCATAATATAAAATTAACAGTTTCAGAAGTCGGTGCAACTCTACACTGAAGCAAATAGAAGCCACCGACTTCTGAAACTGTTAATTTTATATTATGGTAATTATTTTACTCCTTTTAGTATTTCTTTGAAGTCGGTTTTTACTTTTTTTTAAAGTTATTTTTATTTATTAACATTTTAAATACTGCTTTACTTATACAAGTTGAGCACCTATTAATTAGAAGCAACACGTTTAACGCAAACAATAAAAAACAAAATACCTCTACATTGAAAGAAAGTCCCACCACGGACCTCAACAGAATTTTCCTCCAGAAATAATCAGAGAACTGTACCGTGCTATGTTTAAAAAACTACTTACTCTCGTTTAAGTACTATCACTAGAAAGAAATGTCTAGATAAAACTAGAACTTTCTTTTAAAAATAAATAATTGGAAAAAAAATACAATAAAAATACCTTTACGCTTGCTTGACAAAAATCCTCAAAAAAAATCACTTCACTGATCACAACACTAATAAGGCTTTTCTCTAAAAATCACTACAGTTCTATAGATCGCAAGATCAAGTTGCGCAGGAGTCGCTCCGAACCGTGTAAGAGATATACTGACCGGTTGTGTGTACGCATGCGCGCGGACCGGGTCTGCGCGCGAAACTATGGTGCGTGCTTTAGTATCGTTGTTAAGTATGGGGAAATTTGAGTTGGCGTTAAGTAAGATATTACGTCAATAGCCGTACCGTAAGTTAATATTAAAAAATGATTATAATTTAAGTAAATCATAATCATATATCCGTGATAAGACCTGTCGTACTGTATGGATCGGAATGTTAGGCCGTGAAGAAGACAGATGAAAAAAGATTGCATGTAGCGGAGATGAGAATGTTGAGATGGATGTGTGGAGTGACCAGAATGGATATGGTCAGAAATGTGTATATTAGAGGAAGTTTGAAAGTAGCACCAGTGACAGAAAAGTTGAAAGGGAACCGTTTGTTTTGGTATGGGCATGTGAAGAGGAGGGATGAAACACATGTGACCAAAAGAGTTATGAATATAAATGTGGATGGATGGAGAGGAAGAGGGAGGCTAAAGAAAAGATGGATGGATTGTGTGAAGAATGATATGAAAGAGAAGGGAGTCAGTGATACCATGACGGTTGACAGGACGGAATGGAAGAAAACATGTTGCGCCGACCCCAAGTAACATGGGATAAAGGCAGAAAGATGATGATAATTATATTTATAATATACAAGGTTAGTCAGTAAGGGGGTACTAATTCGAAAGGGTGTTAAAGTACACATAATAATGAGTAACTTTTGTTCTACAACTTTTCCCAAAACTCAATAGTTTAAGAGAAACAGATGTTCAAAAATCTCAAAAATAAAACTCTAAAATCTATCTATCCCCAGTTACGATCAGCTGTGTTTACATTTTAGGTCATATTTGGGGTCATGAATTAGAAGCACCATTTTCTGAATTTGTAACTAAAGCAGGGATGAAGAATTTTTGAAAAAACTAAAATAAAAATCAATTTATTTGAAAAAAATAAATATCTAATTTTGAAATGTTAACACTTGCTTTCAAACAGTCATCAGTGATACTATAAGTGGGCTTCGGATTAGTACCCCCTTTCCGACTAACCTTGTATATTATTTATATAAGTTTTGGTAGATAAGCAACACGGTCGGTACAGTAACACAGGGATTGTTTAGCTAGAAATCGAGCCCGCTATTTTCTTTTGCAAAAGAAAATGCGATCTTTCTAAACATTTTCATTCAAAATCAAGGCGAACCCCTTTCTCTATTATAATCATAATTTTGGTGTCGGCCATACAAACCGCACCTTTGAGATATCAAAGGTTCATCCTATAATACCGATGGCCCCTATTGTCATTTCCAATGTGAACCTTATCATTTTCTGTTAAGGTTCAAATCGATAGGACAAAACGTATGTATATTTTAAGTTGACTTCAAGCATCAATTTCTGTGAGTTGAAGTTTTATTAATAAAAAAACAAGCACTTACGCATGTAGACACAGGCAAGTACTATTTATAATTAAATTAATATCCCTATTTAGCTAAATGGCTATTTAAAACAATACACTATTTACTATCATACACCACAGGGCTTTCCCCAATATTTTAAAGACATCATCAGAAATAGAGCCATTTTCCTTATACGTCACATGAGAACGTGTGACGCCCTACTTATTTGTATTTTACTTGTTATCCCTACTAATATTATAAATGCGAAAGTAACTCTGTCTGTTTGTGACGCTTTCACGCCTAAACCGCTGTACCGATTTTGATGAAACTTGGTAAAGAGATTGTCTGAATCTTGGAGAAAAAGAGAGCGAAAAAGAAATCAGCTGTTCCCGACATTATTGTTCGCATAACTCGTCCAAATGTAAGGAACAGCTGTTTTTTTTTCGCGATTTCAGTTTTGATCCCATAGTAAAAGTTGTTCATAATGATGAGTATAGTGACCCCTTAAGAGGTCGTACACTTATTTATGTTACAGCTTGTATACGAAAATAGGAAATCACAGAACTTGGAATAGAACAGGAAAAAGTAAAAACCAGTTTATCAGCGAATTCTTATCTCGCGTTAATTGGAATAGTCAATGAAGAGGAAACGGGATGCAGTTCTCGTAAGTGTCCTAATTGGAATAGTTATTTTGTATTTTATGCACTGTAGAAAGCCCTGCAAGGCGATTGTGTAACGTAACCAACAACATCAATCATGACTAGAGATCAAATATTCGGATGCATTCACCTAAACTTGAGATGTTGGCTAATATGGAATGCGCTTTTGTATTTTTTTTTTAAACCGTTGCCCCACACTAAGATTTCTCTTGTATCGTGGGTGCGTTTACAGACACAAATCTCACAAACAAACGCCCAGACCCGAAACAACCATTTGTAGGCCATACAAATTTTTGTTCCGTGTGGGAATCGAACCCACGACCCGTAGCGCAGCAGCCAATCGCTGAGCCACTGCACCAAACGTGTCGTCAAATGTATCGAAAAATCCCGCTGTTCCGGGACAATTATTTTAATTTATGTTTTTTTTTAGATTATCTATCACACACCACTACTCTTCTTACACTCTACATGCACACATATTTGTATCGGGGGTTAAACATTAATTTTGAATAATTATGCAATCCAAGAATACCGGGGGTTTTCTAAATAAATAATTTTAAGAAGTCGTTTCCATACTATCCAGCCGACTAGTTATGCATTCCCGGTGTTCTGGGCATACCGGGTTTTTTCTTACAAAAAAATATTGTTAGAAGCCGCTTCCATACTTTCGAAGCCAAAAATTTACTTTAGGTAAATATGCATCCAAATATCCGATCCCTAATCATGACAGTTGATATGTTAATATACAGGGTGACTTTTTTAACTGTTTGAAAAAAAAATGGAGTAGAACCTCATGGCATAGTTTTTTTTAATTGCCTGTAATTCAATTTATTTGTCAATTAATTCTACTAATTTAGAGTAAATTTTCATACTAAGGGCTGATTTTTCAATCGTCAGATAACTTTTATCTGGGGAATAAGTTTGACGTTTTGACAGCTTTTGTATAGAAAATATGTCAAACCTAAAAGTTATCTGACGATTGAAAAATCGGCCCTAAATCAATAAAACAGAAATGAAGTAAATAAACCGATTAAATAATATCTAAATTCAAATCATACACACCTGCGTATGATTTGAATTTCTATAGTAGGTATCTATTGATATATCAATTTCATAAAAGGAGAATGAAAAAAAAGAGGTCTATTGCTGGAAGAAAACGGCGTATGCCTTTCATATTTAATATCGAAATGTAATAAGTTAAATTACTATTATTATTTTTAATAATTTAAGTACTTTCCCTCCATGACCACGTGTTTTGGGACACCCGGTATACCCAAATACCCAACACCAGAATTATGGTTTTTTACATTGGTACCTACGGACCTTTCGAACCTTCAAACAAAATGAGCCAAACGGTTTTTGGATATTTTTCGGAAACACAGCAAATATTGTTTAAAGATCGCACATGTATTTAGCAAATGCATTGCACTCTTTCATCGATCAAACATACGACACGTACTTGTATTAACTAATCAACGGAAAGCTATAAATATTTATAATATTACAAGCATACCGATTATTTTAAATTAAAATACTACTTTACTACGTCGTTCACTAGAAACAGCTATTTTACATAATTTATTGAGATTCATTCTATGTTTTATTGGAAATAATACGTCGGTAAGTTTTATTTCTGTCAATAACGAAACTATAACAATATTATATATATCACCACGTATACATACATATATATCCAACTAGCTTTTGCCTGCGGCTTTGCTCGCGTTAATTTAGAATTTGACAATCAACTCATAAGTCATAACACACTACAAAAGTTTCTTTAATAATATAATTCAATCATGATTCGAAAGACACGTGGCGCCATCTATTAACGTTATTGTTGTTTTCCTCGGGAGTACTTTTTTCGGGATGAAAGGTACCCTACGTCCGTTTCTGTAAACCTGACAACGTATATGCAAAATTTCAGGATGATCGGTTCAGTGGTTTAGGCGTGAAAAGGTAACAAACAAACAAACTTACTTTCGCATTTATAATATTAGTTAGCAAGTTAGCATCTCCATGTAGTACTTACTAGTGACTACTCGTAGGGATTGGTGACGCCACCATGTGGGATATACTACCACCAATCTCCCTATCCTAATCCCTTGGTCACATTTTTTCAGACTAGCATTACTTAGTTCTTTTTGAACGTCAATTTTACAAAAGTCAGTCCCCAAAAACACCCACCCTTCACCGCTTCCTAGTGTTTATGCTGTGATAAAGAAACGGCGCAACAAACTCCCCAGCAACACAGTTCTGTCCGTCAGGTGAATAAATTAATTGAGTCTATGCAAAGAAAAAACATAATATCACAATAATAAAATTATACAAATTGAGGATAATAAAAAATACCATAAATTATCTTATTATTTCTCATGGTTAATTAACCCTACAGATTGTATGTTCTGGACGAGAAAAGCTCTTAATTATTTTATGCAGATCAAGATGGCCGTGGCATGCCACCAGTAAAAACCTGGAACTGAGCTGGTCACGCATGCCGTAATGAGTGATTTACACGGGTCGATTTTAGCCGTGCGGCAAGTCACCAGTCGCATTGCTTGTAAAAATCGAATCGCCACCCCGTTTACACCGGTCGACAAAAATCGTATGCGACTTGTTCATTTCTAGCGGAACAACACAGCGCAAAACACACCTCATGCGGCGGGCGATCGCCTGCAACTGACCATTTACAGTACACGGTCGATTTTAGTCACCCGCCGCATGCGGCTTGTCGCCGCACGGCAAAAATCGGATGGCACCCAAATTTGGAGCTTGCAATTTTAGTCACTTGCGGCCTAGTCGAATTGTCATTTAGACGGTAGATTTTCGTCGTGCGGCCTGGCCGTGCGGCGAAAATCGACCCGTGTAAATCCCCTAGGTATAAGTCGGACGAGCTGTTGGCAAAACTCACCTAAACGACGACTAACGACGGTTTTAACATGCGTTTAAGCATGCGTATCTCGAATTGACTCTCGATGTGTAACGAATGGTTACCCATCCATGGACTGAATCCACGCGGTTATTAATTAGCCACGAGCCCCTTCAAATATACAAATAAAACTAAAACCTACATTAATTTAATTCTAACTTATTTTAATGAAAAATACTTAAGATAATTGACATTGACGTTTATTTAATTTTGACATTGTATTTTATCTTTACTTCCATTCATTATTTATAATGTACTTACACTCAATTGTTAATGTTTTGCTTGTTTTTTCTGTCTTAAGTTATGTTGTGTTTTGTTGTAATTATTTTAATATGTTGATTATTCTTTTTTATAATAATTACTAATTATATGAAAGTGTACACCTTTAAGACAGATTTTTGAGGAACTAATTATTAATTATTAAGATCTCATGTAAAATGTACCAAAAATCACATCAATAAATGAATTTGAAAATTTGAATGAAAATATTCCCCCAAATGCAAGGGAAGCAAGAAAGCAAGACCGACAAACATATTTTGACAAGCTTTCATCTCATAATTTCAAGAAGATTTTGATATATTTTTACTTAAAACAATATTTCAACGAAAGTAAAAACACGATTCCGTGTGGTGCCAAACGTTAAGAATAGCACACCCCATCTCTTTCCGTGGGTGTCGTAAAATGCGACTAAGGGATTCACTAGAGGATGGGCAGCAGCGTTCTCTGAGTACTTTAACAACCATACTGCGATCGCCAACCCGCCTGCCAAGCGTGGCGATTATGGCAAATCCCCTCTATTGGGGGAGGCCTATGTCCAGCAGTGGATGTTTTTTGACTGAATCATCAAAAACACGAAAAATTAGGAACTTTACCTTTCATCAAAAGAGAAGAACATCAGAAACACTTCAAAATACCTACAATAACAGAATGACGTCACACTGATCACTGGAAACTACTTTCTCTGCCTCTACTTTAATTAATTAATTAATACCAATTACGTAATCGCTATATACTAAATAGGACGAAGCTTAGATCGTAACTGATGTATCTTATGCGAACCCGATAACATTAGGTCAAATATAATTTGATTTTATAGTAATTGATTTAGTAATTTGAAGTCCCTCATTGGTCAAGCGTGGTGATTATGTCATACGGGTGAAATACTACGGACTAACTTTTCCATACATTTCATTAAAAAAAAACGGCTAAGTGCCAGTCGGACTAACGCACTGAAGGTTACTTACTTCGTCTGATTTTTAAAAAACGGCTAGAAATAGAGGTATTTAAAAAAAAATAGAAGCTTTATAGTTTTTTTTAAAACACATTAATTCATTAGATTTATGAGGTAAAATTTTATTCGTTATAAAAAAGAAAAGGAACAAAAAAAAACTTTCATAAACTTCCCTATCATTTGTTTCTGTCTTGACGTTGAGTTTTGCGACATCCTATATAAGGTGACTGGTAATTAGTGACCGATACTTTAACACATGATTGTACTCATAATAACAAACAACTTTCCCAAAGAAACATTATTTATAAAACAAAAAAAAAACAAATTACAAGCCGCGTCCATTCCGTAACGGTTTATCAATAAATTTTAAATGAAAAAAATAAAATAAAAATAATGTTTCTTTGGGAAAGTTGTTTGTTATCATGAGTACAATCATGTGTTAAAGTATCGGTCACTAATTACCAGTCACCCTATATAAGGTCCATCTATGCATACACGAAATATTTTAAGGTGGTAAAGAGGCCATCTATAGGTGGTAAAGAAGCCACATAAATTACTTTTTTTTTATAAATTAAATAATTTACTTGATACACATAACAAATACTGGCTCATTACTATTTTCAACATCCATTATGCTAGTTTCTGCGTAGTATTTATTGTCACTGAAGAGGGCATTTTTTTTTCAAAAGTTAATACGTAAAATAATATATTAAAAAAAAAAGTTTCGCTTGTCTTCGGCTTCTTTACCACCTACAGATGTAACCCTTAAAATATTTCGTGTATGAATAGATGGACCTTATAAATGTTGTGTTTGTGGATGTTCGTGCATAATTTACATCAAAAATTGTACTATTCCATGCCTTGTACGAACATATCGAATTAAAGCCGAAAAATGCCAAACCACATGAGTACCTCATGAGTCCGCTTAGCGAATTACCACGCCAACTATCCGATCCGGCTCATAAAGTCATAATCCACTTGTTGCAGCGATCAACCGGCGCGAGCGCCGACGTTTCGCAATGCATCGGTCATCGTCCGCGTTTCCTTATTAACTCCTGATTTGGTGCAATCCTCGCACTTACTGGACCTAGATTTGAAGTGGGCTGATTTGGAGGAAGGAAACGAAGATATTATGCTTGGGAACTACTTGAGAAGTTTGTGCAATGTTTGTGATGCAAATGCTTTTTAAAAACAACATAAAATCACACCTGTATTCACCGAAGGGTTAGGCAGAGGTGTGTAAACCCTCATTTCGCTGTTATGTTTAAGTTCCATGTAATAGGGGGCGAGCCTATTGCCATCAACCGAACACGAATCCAGACTCCGGGCTGCTATTGAGAAATTCAACACGGAATAACCCAATAACACTGCCCGACCTGGTGATGAAACCTAGGACCTCACGCTCAGCATTCGCGCTTGCAACCATTAGACCAACAGTGGCAGTCCCTTTTAGCATTTCAGGCAATTTTCCTCGTAACACAAAAGATGTTGAAAAACTCAGGCACAAAATTTATTTTCAAATAAGCAGTACCTTTGTACTCATAATTGTATAGGTACTGTTCTTCTCTTATAAATTTGTAGTTGTGTGTACATAAATAGTAAAATAAGTCCTAGCGGTCGAGGAGTCAACATATCCTGAGGATGCCTCGTGCAGGAGCGAAACACGTGTCGTGTATTGGTTTGGTTGCATGTTGCATTATTTTTTCACTCTTTCTGCATGTGCATATAGTTGTGGGCGGGAGGGTGGTGATGCTGCATCCAAACTAGCGATCTTATTCAGCGGAATTAAAGCTAGAAATTCTATTTGCATTTTTGTATACTGGTTTGAAGGTTGACGGTGAAATTACAGACACATGAGAATTTTCAGCTTTGTCTCTAAGGTGTGCAACGCTTCAGCAATTCTTTTGGTGTTGTAGGTGTTCATAGGCGGCAGGAACCACTTACCAGCGTCGGCCTGAGTGCCATACTATTACATTAAAGAAATTCACCGGAAAGGCCTATAACGATGCCCACGCGATGACGTATTCAAAAAGATGGTACGTCTTATATCAACTTACTTGACTCTGTCATCGTCAGAGAGGACTTCAGTGTGGTCATCAGCTGTGTTGTCGCCATCGCTGAACCCTGACGCCGAGCTCTGGTGGTGTTCCGGGATCTGGAAGCCAACAAATGATACGAAATCAATAAAATGCTGTGAGAAGTTGGAGTAGAACGAATGTATGATTAAAATCATGGGATAGAGCATTCTCTGGAATTATAAGATACTGATAATATGGATCGAACAATCAGTCTTTTCTGTCATGGGTTGAAATTAATATACTGGCGACAGTCGCTGCCTTTAAAATGTTGCATTTAAATCCCCTAGATGCCGTGGTGGCACTGGTAGCCCGGAGGTTACAGACCCACTTGATAAGCACCAGGTTGCGAGCTCAAACCCAGACATGTACCAATGTGACTTTTTCAATGTCATAATTTATGATGTACTTTCTTATCCAGTGATATACGGTGAAGGAAAACATCGTGAGGAAACCTTAATGATCTGAAATCGACAACTCGCAGTGAGCAAGCGTGGTGATCAATGCTCGTTCCTTCTCCGTATGAGAAGAGGCCTTTGCCCTGCAGTGGGATAGTTAAAGGCTAATATTTATTAATTTCAATCCCGTTATGACCAAGCAGGCAGAAATACGTTATATATACAAGGTTAGTCGGAAAGGGGGTACTAATCCGAAGCCCACTTATAGTATCGCTGATGACTGTTTGAAAGCAAGTGTTAAAATTTCAAAATTCGGTATTTTTTTTCCAATTAAAATGATTTTTATTTTAGTTTTTTCAAAAATTCTTCATCCCTGCTTTAGTTACAAATTCCGAAAATGGTGCTTCTAATTCATGACCCCAAATATGACCTAAAATGTAAACACAGCTGATCATAACTGGGGATAGATAGATTTTAGAGATTTTATTTTGAGATTTTTGAAAGACTGTTTCTCTTAAACTATTGACTTTTGGGAAAAGTTGTAGAACAAAAGTTATTCATTATTATGTGTACTTTAACACCCTTTCGGATTAGTACCCCCTTTCTGACTAACCTTGTATACAAAAGTTAGGTAAACGCGGTTGTTCACGAGCAGAGCCAAAGCCCTAGTTCTTTCAAGCATGGTGAGCTGCCAAAAGACGCAAGAAAGAATAAGAGCAAATATTATTAAACTGTGCTAATGTACCGGTCACTAACCTATTACATAATGACTAACGATCAATCTTTCAACAACGTGAGAGCGTCCTCCACATTAATCAAACCAGACGCTGGGCAACACGAAAATTGCACTTTGTTTCCGCTTGATTCTCCGGTCAAGTACATACAGTACCTACTAAAAACTGCTGTACTAATAGTACTTTTGATGTGCCTGTATTTGTTGACTCACCGCTTCTAATGATAATTATTGCAAGGATGTTAGGGCCGGAAAAAGACGCCTTAGATAGGTGATGCTAGATTCCCTTTAAATGATAAATTATACGCGTAATTATCGCAATTTGGAAATGAAGATGGAGTGATCGAGGCTAAAACAACCACGGGGATCATATGATTTTTAAGGTTAAGCTGCGCTTGCCGCGGTCAGTCCGTGGATGGGTGACCATTCGTTACACATCGAGACCCCTCCGTGCCTCAGAAAGCACGTTAAACCATTAACCGTCCCGGTTGTCATATGAATACTATGTAGTAGTATGTCAAAATTGTTGTGTTACTCAATGAAGATCATGTTGGGATATAAGTACCTACAACGTTAGTTTTACTTTATGCGAAAACCGAGACACCCCAACAAGATTTTCATCAGAACTGCCTGAATATGTGTTTTTTGACTGTATTACTGAACTTCGAAGTTTAAAATACCGATGTACTGTATTCATAAAGTTTAAAAGTACGAATTACGTGAGTTAGAATGTACGCTATTACGAATTACTTTATTCAGAATGTTCATCATTCCGATGTACGTTACTTGTGCTATGCAGGGGTTGTCTAATACACGGAAACTGACCGAGCGGACCATTTCAAGCCTCAAGGTGTCTATTCCCGTCAACTGTTATGGGTAGAAACCTACTGAAACAAAACTGAAATTTATGAAAAAAAAAAAACAAAAAAAAAATGTGGTGTAAAAAATATGTCAATCGATTCTCCTAGTGATTCTGAACAAACTATTTTCAGGTTTAGTATATACTAAAACTAACCTTGTATAAGTATAACTTTACTGGTACCAGTGACCAAATACATGATTAATTAAAAACTACATACTATATCGATCTAACTGTATGACTGCGGGGAGACGAATGTTGCGCCGCGCTAATACAATGGTGCGCTTGATTATACAAAACTTATGCGTCAGCAGTGTCACCTATGGCAGTCGTTATGGGTAGTCAGAAGCCCGAAACTCTGACAACCGGTCTCACCTTAGGATATCGGCATTGTCCAGTAACTGGGTCTAAAATACTGGTATTCAGTCGCATCTGGTTAGACTGGAAGCTGACCCTAACATAGTAGGCAGAACGATCGTAATTTGGAAAGATGTGGCAATGTGACAGGACCATGCCAATGGGAATGATAATTAAGTACATTCGGCACATCCTGGGCAGTCAGCTACGCTATCATCCTGACTGGCTTATCTTTTCACTACGGCATGAGCATTGTCGTAAAGCTCGTACGGACTCTAGAGAGAGAGAGAGAGAGAAAGAGTCTGGGAACATCAATTGTTGGTACATATCAATCTGAACCTTCACCATAGCTACCAGTGACCTTGCTAGAAGTAGCTGAAGAATAACAACGACATCAGGGAAACAAGCACAGTTGAGGAGTAATAGGTTAGCGTAATATGGACATGTTATGCGGAGAGAAGAAAGTCATGATACTAGAAGAGTGTTTAATATAAATAATGGAATCAGGCGTTACTTTGCGGAAATCCATGACATACAAAAATTCAAATAGAATATCTAGCTTTAATTCCGCTGAACAAGATCGCTAGTTTGGATGCAGTATGCAACACCACCCTCCCGCCCACAAGTATATGCACATACAGAAAGAGTGAAAAAATAATTTCATTCGAATTCATTCACGTCCTAGCGGTCGAGGAGTCAACATATCCTGAGGATGCCCCGTGCAGGGTCGAAACACGTGTCGTGTATTGGTTTGGTTGCATGTTGCATTATTTTTTCACTCTTTCTGCATGTGCATATATTTGTGGGCGAGAGGGTGGTGCTGCATACTGCATCCAAACTAGCGATCTTGTTCAGCAGAATTAAAGCTAGATATTCTATTTACATTTTTGTAGAGTGTTTAATATGAATGTGGATGGATATAAAAGTAGAGGTGGGCCAAAGAAAAGATGGATGGATATGGTGAAGGATGATATGGGTAAGAAAGGACTGAGTACTGAGATGACGGCTGATAGAGGTGCATGAAATAGCCTCCACGAGTGACAATACTTAAGTACGTCCGGCGCATCCTGGGCAGTCAGCCCCGCTACCAACCTTGCTGACTGGCTAATCTTTTCACCACAGCATGAGCTATTTTCGTATAGCTCGTGCTGACACGAGAGAAGAAGAAGAGGGGAATACAAGAGGAATACATGTTATGTTGACCTGACCTAGTGTGGGATAAGAGCAGAGAGATGAAGAACAGAGGAACAACCGGTAGAACTAGACAAATTAAACGCATCTAAATATGACGTCATCTGTGTAAAGAAAATATTATTTGACCCTTAGGACATCAACGGCAAATAATGTCGTTACTTCGATATTAAAGCAACACACAGCCTAGGAAACTGGGAAATATCTTTTCGTCTTTACGAACCTGTGTAAGAGGAATACAGTCAAACTCAACTTTCCGCCTAGATCCTCGCATGATCACTTGTACTGCACAACTGCATGTGCATTGTGCACTGATGACCGAGTGAACACGAGACCAATTAGTTACATCTCAATTGTAATTAATTTACCGAGATTAATCACCAGAGGTGTCTGTGAGACGTCTGATTTAAGGATGTCACTTAGGAGATCTAATTAAATTGAAGAAAAATATGTGTAAAGTGTTCTTGAGTGGAAACCGCGAATGGGCCAACATAGTTAGTACCTATAGGACGCTTTCAGACTAGATGGAGCGACGATCTTCGCAAGGTAGCTGGAGCAGCTGGATGAAAGAGACCAAGGATCAAGATCAAGGACGTGCCATTAAAGAGGCCTACCTATGTCCAGCCGTGGTCTGCGATAGGTTCTGATGATGATGTGCAAATTAGATTTGGATAGATTACAAGTTTACTGATTACGTGTAACAATATTAAATGGTAGCGGAGTTTTGTGGGGATTATATTCAATAGACCATGTCTATACTCCTTGTTATTGTATCGCGTAAGTACATATTTAATAAAGCTATGAAGTATCCCTCGGCATTCACTGAATGTTTCCTAACAGAAAACACAATAACATTGATGTGCCCAACATGTATTGTGAATCAAATCAAAGAGGTCAAGCTCGGAGGTCGCGCTCACGTTGTTTATTTATTTAATTGATAATGAGACAGCCCTAATCTAAATCTAAAATTATGATATAGAAGTCACGAAGGTATTTTTAACTTTTGATACTTCGAATTTATGAAATCCAATAATTTAGTACCTATTATTAATTTACCATGCTGAATAGTCCAAACTGCGACTACATTAAAAAATATTAGGTTATTCATAGAATAAAAATCAGAATAAGGATAGCTTTTCTTATTTAAACTAAATCATTCGAAAGAAAAAACTTTGTAAATATTAAGTCGACAGCGACATCTGGCTACTATTGCGAGTACTAAACGTTTAACATAAAAGTTGCTACAGCGCCATCTTTTAGAAGCAGATAGTATTACCACTAGCTTACAGTGCCTACTACTCCTACGAGATGGCGCTATTGTAAACATTTAAAAAGATGGTAGAGCCTGAAAATAGATCGGATTGATAAATACTTAATAATTATTCGTCCTAATTGCTGTAAATAATTATATCATCATGCTGGTTGATGGCGATGGCAGGGATTTAGCAAGCTTTGGGGCCGTAACAGACAATCAAAACGTAAAGGCATTAATTATATTTCGTTTTAAATTTCATTTAATTCATTAAAAAACTTATGACTAAACTCTCAGTTAAACATTTCCTGAAATAGCCTGCAAATTACATCACTACACTACTTAACTTTCCTCATTAAAACAGTTTTAATAGATACTAATAAGACGTGCTGCAAATGCGTGAGGAACTAATTATAATGTTCATTTGTACTTGTGTTTAAGAATTGCAACAACTGTAATTATGAACATTATGTATTTAAAAAGATAAAACGTTTCCGACTGCATCTGTCCGTTTGCTAGTATCGAAATCTTTTGGTAGAGCCTCTCACTAAAATCTATGTTGAACTTTTTCTAAAACAGTTTTTTTTATTTATTTATTCAAAGCCCGTAACTATAACTATTTACTTAGGTTACATTTGGGCACGGGGCTCTTCTCAAAATGAGAAGTCTTTAGTCCACCACGCTTGTCTGCTGCGGGGTAGCGGACACACCATCGAGAACGATGTTTTCCTTCACCACGCAAGTGATAATCAAATTCTGATCAAATCAATTTCATGCTTGGCCGAAATCATAGGTAAGTAGGTACAGAACAGTGGAAATATTGTGACGGGGAAAATATTGAAGAGTGAGCTGAAACATTTCCCAGATAATAGTAGTCGTTGTCCCGATAGTCGTTACGGCGAATGGCTTTTTTTTTTAAATAGAAATATTTATTCGCAGGAGATATGGAATATATAGTAGATGTTACAAAAAATTATAAAGCTTAACACATCTCACCTGTACAAGGTATGCGAAATTAGATTACTTACTAGGTAAGTAGGTGCTTAGTGAGTTTATAGTTATTAATACATTTTGTAGCTAAAAAGTTCACTTAATGTATATAAACATATTTCTATCAGCCTTTGTTTTAACTTTTTTTTAAATTGATTTAAAGGGAGTTCTCTTATTGAGCGTGGGATATTGTTGAATACTTTAATAGACATCATTAGGCTGTTTTTTATGAAATGTGCTTCTACATGTATCTATTTTTAACTTAGAAGGATCCCTTGACTTATATTTATAATTTTCGCTTGCCTTAGTAAACAATTGTCTATGGTTTCTAACAAAAATTCCAATTTCTAGTATGTACAGTTGTACATAGATACCAAAGTCAATACATTTAGTTTTTTGAAAAGGGGCCTACATGTATTGTCTCAATATTAATAGCTAAGCTTAATAGCTAAGACCCTCGATCAACATCTCATGAGGCTCTTGTTGGGCGGCTGGATCTAGGGCTTGATACAAAAAGCAGTACTCCTTGACACGTCACGTAAAGTTAGGAAGCTCCTTACTCTATAGCCCTGACCATCGGCAGCTTGGATCCTGTTCCCGATGCCGGTGGGCTATTTTATACATTTTTAACGAAATAGAATAAAGAATCCTTATGACGCAACAAAACAAAGAACGAAATGAAACAAGCCATCCAATATTGACGCAACATTAACAAAATACACAATAACAACCTTAGAATCCAAAAAGTTGTTGATGCTGCCAGAACTATCGGTGCTATGACAACCAATGCTGTCATCACTGTTGCACAGTCCACCGTTATTACCATCACCAGAATCACCACTCGACTTGCTGACGTCAGAGTCCGACTCGATCCACAGCGGTGATCGGTATTTGAATTTGTGAGCGAACGCGCTGAATTTTGATTCGTTGTTCATTTTTGAGGAATTGTTTGATAATGTTAAAAAAATATGGTAGTTTTTGGAGGATTGGCTTGATGATTTTGGATTTTACACTGTTACAGAACACTTTTCAAAAGAGAACCTTCTCTTTTTTGCAGTCACTTAGAAATCTTGAGCCATCAGGAAGCAATACTAAATCACTGTTTCGTTACTTAAACAATGTTATTGTCTGTTTTCTACGTACAAATACACCAATTCAATTTAACATTGTTACGTTATGCACAAATTGTAGTAATGATAGTCGCAGAAAACAGTTTTGAAAGCACTTTTACTAATAAACACATTGAAAATGATAGATTTGACTTGTTTGTGTGAAACTATTGTTAGGACGCAATATGATGCGTATAGGAGGGGGTATGAGACGAATCTGTGTCTAAGATCACGGACAAATCCCGCCGATTTGAATGTAGGCAAATAGGCCAAGGGACGTTCAGGTTGAGACGAAATGTCGATGTATTTTGTTTTTAAATGTATTGGGCAAAAGTTATAGGGATTTCACAAAGTGCTACATTCACATAAATTACACTACTTACATTAAGCTAAAACGTTCCTCATCATCATTTTTCGATGAGGTTCAAACGATTTGAATTCAACTGCATTTAGGCTGGTTACCTCTTGGTAGTCTACGACTTTAGACGATGGTGTTAACTATGTTTAAGGTGCATTTTTTTTTCGATTTTTTTCTTTTTCTAATTATCGTCTAATTAAGGTTAGGAAATCTGTTCTGCCTATCCTTTTCCCAACTATATTTTGGTCAGCTTCCAGACTAACCAGATGCGGCTGAATACCAGTATTTAACACGGAGCGACTGCCATCAGACCTCCTCAACCCAGTTACTGGGCAATGCCGATATCCTACGGTTATACCGGTTGTCAGACTTCCGTAACTACTGTCTTAGGTATTGGTATGATACCTGGGACCGACGGTTTAATGTGCTTTCCGAGGCACGAGGGGGTTTCGATGTGTAATGAATGGTCACCCATCCAGGGACGAATCGCGGCAAACACAGCTTAAATTTGCAATTCATAGGCTCTGCATGGTTTTCAATTGGCCACGAGCCCCTCCGAACCAAGGTAATAAAATGCAAAAGTTAGACAGTCTATCGTTGCCTCTACCATTTAGACATTTCTTAGACCGTTAAAATTATCATAACACTAATTTTATCTAGAAGATTATCTGTAATCTACGAAAATTATCTTAGGCTTGTAATCTCTGATAACATTAATTATCTAATTAGTCTTCGTCATAATTACATTTAGATTTCCATAACATTTTGTATTTGATATACAGGGCTACTGGTAATTCGACGTATTCCTTGCACCACGTTATAGGGGGGCTAATATGCAACAAATTTAACCCCACAATATGTTCTACGAAATTCAATGGATTTCGAGATATTGCAATTTTTATATTATTTTTAATAATACCCAGAATTCCTCCTTAAACATTATTTATTTATAAAATATCAAATTGATCGGCTTTGATTATGATATTAGCTTGTAGCTGATACTTTTACGAAGCTTTCTGCGTATTTAACTGTTCTTAATGACCATCCAATTGAAAGTAATCATTAAAAGTTAAATAAGTGTATTAGAAAATCATCGAGGTATACGATAAAGAATGATGTTTATCTCAAAAATTTACTATGACACTAAGTGTACAAAATGCAAGACAAACATCCTTATTTAATCAGCTGTCCAACGAGGTATAGATGTTCAAAAAATATTTAGAAACTAATGTAAAAATGTCATAAAATACTGACAAAGGCGATTTCTGAAAAATCTCTACAAGCACGCAGGTGGCCCGTTAAGTGCAATTCATTGCATAATCCTCGCGTAGGGATTAAACAGCAGTCTGTCGGGCACCAACTGTCCTCTAAATGTCAGGATTAGATTAGGTCAGGTCGTTAGGTTATGTTTGGTCAGGGTTAGGTAGGTTAGGTTAGGACCTAAGTGTGCGAGGGAACACCGGGGTGGTTTTAGTCAGTAAGAATCTGACAGACCCCTCTGCCCACCCCCAGGACGGAGGACATCCATGAGGATATCAAGAAGGCAAAAAAAAATGGTCAGGTTAGGTCGTTAGGTTAGGTCACAACTTCGATGCCCTGGGATCTGGAGGCGAGGGCCCTCACGCTGAGATATCGCCAAAGCGAGGAGGCGCTTGAGCGGAGTGGTCTCCGCCAGATCCTAGTGGCTGTGGAGGGAACGACTTGCGCAACCCAACGCAGGGCACGCCGCATAAGTGGCGGTAAGACCCGTAATGGAGGAGTGGCTGGAGAGGCGGCATGGCAACCTCAGCTTCCAGATGACGCAGGTGCAGATATCTCAGCGCGGGGGCCCTTGCCTCTAGATCCCAGGGCATCGAAGTTGTGACCTAACCTAAGCCTAACCGTGACCTAACCTAACGACCTAACCTGACCATATTTTTTTGCCTACTGGATATCCTCATGGATGTTCTCCGTCCTGGGGGTGGACAGAGGGGTCTGTCAGACTCTTACTGACTAAAACCACCCCGGTGTTCCCTCGCACATTTAGGTCCTAACCTAACCTACCTAACCCTGACCAAACATAACCTAACGACCTGACCTAATCTAATTCTGACATTTAGAGGACAGTTGGTGCCCGACAGACTGCTGTTTAATCTCTACGCGAGGATTATGCAATGAATTGCACTTAACGGGCCACCTGCGTGCTTGTAGAGATTTTTCAGAAATCGCCTTTGTCAGTATTTTATGACATTTTTACATTAGTTTCTAAATATTTTTTGAACGTCTATACATCGTTGGATAGCTGATTAAATAAGGATGTTTGTCTTGCATTTTGTACACTTAGTGTCATAGTAAATTTTTGAGATAAACATCATTCTTTATCGTGTACCTCGATGATTTTCTAATACACTTATTTAACTTTTAATGATTACTTTCAATTGGATGGTCAATAAGAACTGTTAAATACGCAGAAAGCTTCGTAAAAGTATCAGCTACAAGCGAATATCATAATCGAAGCCGATCAATTTGATGTTTTAGAGATAAATAGTGTTTAAGAAGGAATTCTGGGTATTATTAAAAATAATTTAAAAATTGCAATATCTCGAAATCCATTGAATTTCGTAGAACATATGTGGGGTTAAATTTATTGCATATTAGCCCCCCTATAACGTGGTGCAAGGAATACGTCGAATTACCAGTAGCCCTGTATATTATATCTATATATTTTATTATTTATATATAATATATGTATTTTATGTAATTTATATTTATCTTAGGAATTCGTATTATAAGTATTCAGTTCAAAATTTTCAACTCTTTTTTATTTATTTTTTTGCTGTACCTATTTCGATGCTTTTATTTTTAACCCAAAGGTTGACTGGTAGAGAATGCCTTATGGCATTAAGTCCGCCTTATGTACCACCATAGTGCATAAAAGTATAAATAAATAAATTAATTCATGCACATGACATCACGAGTTTGATTTCCAGGTTAGTCATGGAGTAATTTTCTGTTTAAAAATCTCGATATTTATCAACTGAACCTGTTAGCGTTTTCAGCGATCTGTGTATCCTACCCCTCTGCCGAACCTTTTATGAATAATAAGCGTTATACATTAATTTACATAGACCTCGAACAAAATCCCATCTAACACGCAAATCCGAAATGAAATTAATACCAACACTAACTGGGAGTCTAAATTGATCCTCCCGACAGGATGCCGCAATTTATAAAGTAGCTTCTTCGCTTTCAGTGTCACCGAGAAGATTGCCACATATCAAGTAATGGTAATAGACCTGGTGTCCCCTGGACTTATAATAATTGTAATAGCTGAAGAAATGTGGGAAAGATGCAAGGTGACCCACAATACTGGGTGCATTAACCGTTGTCATTCTGGGTCAAAATAAAAAAAGTCTGGTCTATGTAATAGATGGATTCCACGACGGGTTCTAGATTATTGATGCAAGAGGACGAGAGAGAGACTTAAATTAACTAACCGGTTCTAACAAGAAAATCGATACCACTTCAATTAGATTTAAGCACAATAATACAAATATCCGTATTTACATAGGCAGTAACAGACTGTTAGGCAATCAACAACTACAACAACTAAACCAATCCAATTCCCGGTTATTCATAAGTGTGGGACGACAAAAGTTGTTATTACACGCTAGAATTTCACTGTTGTACCCTTTAGGTACCTATCATATAATAAATGAATAAGGTATCCAACAAAATCGGAGGAAACTTTTTTAAATATTTGTATATAAAACAGAGGTCATCATCCGAATAACTCACTTTTAATATATCCTTCTTTGTCCCGTTTTCAGGACTTTTCAGATCATTTGCAACAGTAACCTTTCCTCTGTTTAAATTCCTATAAACCACAGGACTTTCTGGAGAAGGAGCACCATCTTTTGGTTCTTCTTTTTTATCTTTATTCTTGTCTTCAGGACCTACAATTCTCACTTCAGGAGTCCTAGTTCCATCCTTTATATCATCGGGATTATTGTTATTGCTACTGGAAGGTACATTAATCCTATCGTCAATGTTTGGGCTAACACTGTTTCGAATCGCTTCTTCTATCATCTTTCTGGTTTCAGGAGGCATTTCCACAAAGTCAGAAGGGTATGAAGGCATGTCCAGACGAAGATCTGGCTTCTTGCGCACCCTCATTTTGTCACTTTGTTCATTCACTCACTGATAAGATGATTATATTATTAATTCAAGGGCAACGAAATTTTCCTAAATTTTTAACACTGAATAATGATTAGAGATTGTTATATTTAGAATCTCAACTATTACCTAATATATCACTTAAAGAACTTCTTCTGAATCTTAATTTAAACGTCTTAAAACATTGTTTTCCACATTGAGTTGCACGGAAAACAGTAGATAACTATTTCGTAATGTTATCAAAGGATTTTTCTTTGCTTCGTTTTATCAAATTCGCACCAATAGTAGGTGGCTAGATAAACAATACGTAATATCGAATTGTTATTGATCGTCATATGATCGAACTAGTTATCTTTCTTATCCTTAACATATACATTTTCACTACCGGGTAGATCAGAAGTTAGAAGATCAGATGACCAGAGGTCAGGTGCTTTGCTTTGGTTTACACCTTTACTTTTCGCGACCGGTATCGAATCAGAATAGTTACATCCTATTATTGATACTTATGAATGTAAATTCGATACAGTTTTAATAGTGCCTAATGTTTTTACTCTTTTCCGTGTTTAATTTGGGGTGCATGAAAAGAGCCTCCACGAGTGACGATACATAAGTATGTCCGGCGCACCCTGGGCAGTCAGCCTCGCTACCAACCTTGCTAACGGGCTAATCTTTTCACCACGGCATGAGCTGTTCTCGTATAGCTCGTGCCGACACAGTAGAAGAAGATTATGCCGGGACGTCGATCATGGTTCATTCGGTCTTTGCTTTCGTTGCTTGTATTGACCTGCTCATCACGGTCCATCTCTTAAGTCATCACATCATATCATTAAGATCTTCTTAAACAGTGGTTTATAATCCAAAATGAATCTTGATCATGTGTCATATGTATACCTACTTATTGATTTAAATTTTCAATTGTTTATGTTCGTAATGTAAAGTTATAAACAGTATGGGTATTTCCTTCTCAAAATCTAGCCGGAAATCACAATAACAATGCTCGTAGAATATTAATAAGCATTTTAGCCCTATAATGCCGTCATATTAGAACATCGATGATGTATGCTTAGTATCTTGATGGTTTTATGTTAAATCACTATTTACCAAACGTGCCGCACAATAACTCTTATTTGTAACTTCAAAATTAAACTCATTTCCAATAGGATTTTAATTTTGTTCTGCATCATCATACACCGTAAAAGTCTCCTCCTGAACATGAGATTCTTAGAGACTGCCAAGAAACATTCAGAATTTTGCGACGATCACCACGTGACCAAGTGACTGAAATATGTATAATATTAGCACAATATAGTAGACTACATAGCATAGCATCATATACTACGATAGGTTGGGCGGAGGTGTGCACCCTTTTTTCGCCGTTATGTATCAGTTCCACGTAATAGGAGGCGAGCCTATTGCCATCAAACGGGCACAGATCCAGACTCAGGGCTGCTACAGAGAAACCCACACGGAAAAACCCAATAACACTTTGTCCATCCTGGGGATCGAACCTAGGTAATCACACTCAGCATTCGCGCTTCCGACCTCTAGACCAACGAGGAAGTCGAGTCAGAGTGTAGTAGACTAATTTTACCAAATTAAATCAAACCCTGAGTCAAGTTTTACGGCATCTAAGAGGAATCAAGGTCTGACTTCTTCTTTGCTAAGAATCCACCCAACGATATAAAAATGTTAAATGAAAATTTCTTGATTTGCCTTAATCTGTCTACCTAGATTTCTAGATATTACGTCACAAGGAAAACGGATAATGGATGTATCTTTACATAGATTAAGGCGGTTGTTTTTAACCAGAGCAAGGTTACCGATGCCCAAACAATTTGGATCATCGTTTGTAGATTGAGCACGAGATAAGCCATTTTTGTGTTTGTCCAGATAATATAATCGAACTAGGTTATTTGATGATGACTTTCTTCAGAGAAGCCGCGATTACAACTGTTGATATAAGTGTGAAAGTTTCTGTAAATATACTTTTAACATTTTCATATTTTGACTCCTATAATACAGGTATTCCTGACTTAAGAACCAAAGCCAATACTGACCTATAAAATCATTGTATGTTTTTACGAGACATCGAACGGCGTCTATAGATACATAATCGATGTGAACGAATTCATTTGGCCTGTAAAATTATGTTCTCGAGAACGGTATGCTTCAAAAACTGCCGTCTGACCTCTACAAACCATTATTTGTTTTTAAAATAAGAGTAGTACACATACGGTTGGAAATATTTACATGAAAATTAGCACCATTGGCATACAGTCGAAACTTGACATTCAGATGGTACCTGATGTTACTACAGGCACATATTATAATGAATGATTCGTAAAATGTCGAACGGGAATAATAATAAAATGCAATAAGACATAATAATGACACGAGCTACAGTGAAACAGAAATTACTGGTAAATCAGGCGCTCGCGCCTTTATACTAGTTTGTTGGTTGATAACCGGCGGCGAAAAAATCCAATTTTTTGCCGTTGTTCTCTATAAGCCTCCAAATTGTCATAATTTCGATGATTGATCGTAAACTATTTCAAACCCCTGTCCACTAAACCAAACGATTGCTTATAATTATAATAACAACTCACCCCATCCTGTGGATTATTCAAATACTGCTGCCTCAGGACCTCCAGTTCCAAGTTCTGCAGCGTCGGCATCGATATCGAGTTCCTTCTCAAGCTCGCTTTTCTCTGTTCCATAGCTTCTCTCTCGTTCTTTATCAGCTCATCCGATTCCACCGCACCGAAAGTCTTCGATGTACTCGGAGTTACTTCCAAATCAGTAGACTCTGTGATTGGACTTGTTGGTTTTGAAGATTTCCCAGAATCAGGCTCTAAAGTTATGTATAGAGTCCCTTCTGGTGTATTTACTATTATCGTATCATTATTTGGTGAGGTATGAACTTCTCCCAAATCTGAGGCATGAAGTTTTCTATCCCTTTCTGGTGCTGGCAGTTCTGCATCTTCTTTCTCATCTTTTGCTCGTTTTGGACGTGTAGGTTCATCAGGTTTGACTAGATTTAGTTCTATGAAATCATCTACGTATGGAATGTCTTTGTTTCTTTTTAATTCAGGGGAGTTGAGCCCTTTTTCTATGTCTTTTGAGATTTGGTCTTGGTTTTCCATTATTTTATTTCATAGTAGAGATCTGTAAATAGAAATGTTTAGCTGTTGATTCATAGAATGACTAAATGCAGCATTTACTTATGAGACAGGATGAAATCATTTGCTTGTACAATCAAATCCTCATCAAACACTTATGTGTCTTTAGTATGTTTTTTATTTCATATCAAATAAGAAAAAAACTATTCGTTGTAATAAGCGTTTTTATAACCACCTCAAAGAATACTTGATTTGGTGAGTACATTTAATAAAAACAGGGTCATTAAACTATTTTGTTACATCATAGTAATAGGTACTGTGTCAGGGTTCACTTCTTACTTGCTTGATAAATAAGTAATAACAGAAATAATCGTCTCAAATTGTACCCTACGTTGAAAGATGACAAAACTCCTATGTTTTATAAGAAAATCACTATGAAGGAAATCGCTGGCCTATCTACTTCAATTCAATTTATATGTGAGTTAGTCTTTAAGGTATTTATCTAAGGCCCTTTGTAGCCTGTAATATGTATATGTATTATATCCTATTGGAATCCTAGTGTGGAAGCTAGTGCCAAAGTAAGATTATTATTTTGTAAGTTTAATGAATAAGTTTTTTTTTTAAAAAAAACTTTTCCCCACACTAAGATTTCTCTTGTATCGTGGGTGCGTTTACAGACACAAATCTCACAAACAAACGCCCAGACCCGAAACAACCATCTGTAGGCAATACAAATTTTTGTTCCGTGTGGGAATCGAACCCACGACCCGTAGCGCAGAAGCCAATCGCTTAGCCACTGCACCAAACGTGTCGTCAAGTTAACTTATAAAAGGATAAAAAAAGATGTATATTTGTACTAGAATAATAAACTGCGATCACTAATTTGTTTGCCAATTGTGGTGATTATGAGTGCTTGCATAAAAAAACAGGTTTTCCGGTCCCTACTTGTCAGTGCAGACTATTAGTATTGTATTTCATCCTGCTTCTTTATGTATAATATTTTATCCGCATCGACCGGTACCGACTTGTCTGTACCGGGAACCTTCGGGATTGGGGAAGCTTTTTTATGCAAACACCCATAGACATTATTACTTCGTGACTGTTCATTGCAGCGGCTCAGACCAAATAAAAAACAAAGACAGAACGCTGCGAATAATACAGTGAAGCATGCCAAAACTACACCTCCGCTCTGTGCATACACGCACACATTTACAACATTTTTCAGTCAAACTACACCTCACTAAGTGCACACATGTTTACGAAACCGGCATCACGTCACTGTTGACAGCGCTCTGTCTTGGTTTTTTATTTGGTCTGAGTGCAGCGGTCTATGAGGCTCATATCGAGCAGCGATCGTTTACGGGATGTTATTCAATCTACTGGGCTAAAGGGCCTACTCGACTAACAAAATTGTTACCAAACGCAAACGAAACATAACCGTCAGTCAGTTTTTGTTTACGAAAACTGTCAAAATGATTGGTTTTGTTTTTTGTGTCAAACAATTTGACAGCTTTTGAAATTGATAACTGTCTGAATGAACGGTTCGGCCTTGATTCGGTTGCGATTTATCAAGATTTATTTTAGGAGAATTGGGTCTCTGGTAACCCATGCTTGTAGCCGGTTCTATGAATTTATTTAAACAGGATAGTGAACACACCTTAATTTAAAACACACAGCTTAATTTTACTCACTACAGCTCATTCATTTTGCCACTATTTAAATCAATTTAAAAATGCACTTTTTCTTCACGACCGGTTCTACGATTTCCGCGCGATAGTAACAAACAGTTGTTTTCTGAAACGCCCTTATTTTCTCACTGAAGTAACTTAATCAAATCAAACAACAAACAACTTAATGAAATCAAATAAAAAATGCACATTTCATCACTTTCATTTCAAAATTTAACTAAGTAATTTGTTTTTATTTATAATTATTTACGATTTACTCACGTGCATTTTTCGGGATTGCCCGAGTAATCCCGAAAAATGCACGTGAGTAAATCGTAACTAATCATAAATATGAATGTGTCTCACGTAAGTTATGATATAATTTGTTTTTAATTTCTATTCACCTATTGTTATGACGTTGACTCTTTCTTGGCAGTGTAAGCAGACTATGTGACTTGGTCTCTAATGTATACATGTCACACATAGTGACGCAAAGTGATTAGTGACTCCCGTATACGACGCGCGAGTCACCGAGTCAAAAGTTGATTTATTACATGTCTGATGTGCTCAGAATATCGTTACAAATAGATATTATAAGTAAGAAAGGTATTATCATGAACCTTAACTTGAACCGGTAAATTGATATTGGTGTGGGTAATCAAGAGTACTTTTTGACTTGAATACCGGATGACTTTTTACCGTCTGGAAAAAAAATGGGTATATAAGGTGAACGGAGTCTAAATCAATAAAAACAGAAATTTTAAAGTAAATAATACGATTAAATAATATTTAAATTCAAATCATACACACTTGCGTATGATTTAAGTTCATACAAGGTTAGTCAGAAAGGGGGTACTAATCCGAAAGGGGGTTAAAGTACCCATGATAATGAATAACTTTTGTTCTACAACTTTTTCTAAAAATCAATGGTTTAAGAAAAATAGATGATCAAAGATCTCCAAAAAAAAGTGCTAAAATCTATCTATCCCCAGTTATGATGAGCTGTGTTTACATTTTAGGTCCTATTTGGGGTCATGAATTGGAAGCACCATTTTCTGAATTTGTAACTAAAGCAGGGATGAAGAATTTTTGAAAAAACGAAAATAAATATAATTTTGCATTGAAAAAAAAAATACCGAATTTTGAAATTTTAACACTTGCTTTAAGACAGTCATCAGTGATACTTTAAGTGGCCCGCGGATTAGTACCCCCTTTCTGACTAACCTTGTATAGTAGGTATCTCTAGATATTATCAATTTCATAAAACGATAAAGAAAAAAAAAGAAAAAATATGCCAAAGCCGTTCACCTATTTTTTGTACCCAATTTTTTCCAGACCGCAAAAAATATCATCCAGTATAATTATAACTTTCGTGAGACACATCCGTATTTATGTTTAGTTACAATTTACTCTCGTGCATTTTTCGGGATTGTCCAACTTACGGGCTCCGTTTGGGTGCAGAACTAGTCGAGCAATCCCGAAAAATGCACGTGAGTAACACATAACTAATCATAATTATTTACATCATCACCATGGATGAGGGAAATAGGCGGGAAAGTAATAACCTCACCCATTTCTATAATGGAATCAGTACCATCAAATGAGGCTTTTTGGGAAATACTGGGCGGTTGGTAGAACATGGCATAGGAGGTGTTTCGACATATTTTTTTAACTATCTAAAATTTCAAATAGGTTTTGAAATATATTAATTTATTTATTTATATTTCTATGCACTATGGTGGTACATAAGGGGGACTTACTGCCATAAGGCATTCTCTACCAGTCAACCTTTGCTTTAAAAATAAAAGCATCGAAACGTGTACAAAAAAAAGGTAATTTAACTATTTATACAATAACATTGAAATAATAAATAGGTACACAGCACCAGGCAGCCATAATAGTTTAAGAAGCACGTTACTTAATTAAATTCCAATTAGCCCCATTGTTTTCAATTAGCCCCAATTTACCGGTATGTAAAAATTTTAATACTTTAACAAAAAAAAACTGAGTCTTTTAATTTTCTATAACTGTCAACATATTGTACCTACCCTATTTATAGTCTTGTCATTAGTCTGTAAACTTTCCTCAAAAAAAAAAAACTAATAATTTAGAAGAGAAGCCTATTACAGTATCAGCTTATATTGGTTTTGCAATAATTGTTGATTTAAAATACAGTTTCAATTACATTCGATACTTCTGACAATCCACCACAATTACTTTATAAATTAATGTCCAAGTTTAATGAAAATTATTATAAACACATTTAATTTAATTATCCCTAAAATTAACCGAAAACCAAACTACCAAAATTAATAAAAGAGTTACCACTAACCGAGAATGATTAACAATCACCACAAAAAAAAAAACTAAATCACTAATCCAGTCACACGATTTACAATATTTACACTTTAAATCTTATAAAACTCGCGAGGATCCACTCTTGCGCACCGTAAGGCTCGACACACACTGGCACAAGGTTACTCACACATCAATGTTTACTATAAGATTATCGTGTGATTAACACTGGTTACTTTTTTGTTCAATGACGTCAGAAACCGATGGCCTACGTACTTTATTGGAAAAAAATATGTTTTAATTATGCGTTGATTAAAAACTTTTTTATCGACATCTTAGTTTACACATTACCACCATTTTAGTTTATTTTTGTTCATTGATTTGGTCTCGTTTGACCTAGTTACACATGGGGATCTACTCTCTAAGCACGAAGTCCGTAGTTTCAGCCTTAGTTACGAGCGTTTCCTAATCCCTATCACCTACGGACATAAGATTATTTCGGGGCCCGAACTAAGAATGAATGACAACACGATTTGACAGTTGTCCCTACTACCGATGTGTTTTTGCCCGTCCGAAAAGTTGAACTTGACACTTGTTTTGTTCACTCCAACGTTTCGGGCTACGTTCGGACGGGCGACTTCGTTGACGGAGTTACGGAGTAGGCCCTCTGAGCACAGTCAGGGTCTTAAATGAAGCACAAGGATCCAAGTAACAGAGATATAGAGGGATACCCCTATACTCCTCTGGCTCTCACATACACACGACGGAACACACAAAACTGCTTGGCGATGAACTTTAATTTAAGGTTGGTAGCTAGCCAGGCGGAATGTATAGATCCTACTACCAAGCACTAACAACACTACTATTTGGTTTACGAAGGGCAAATAATAGTCGCTCCGTGTAAAATACTGATTAATTATCAGTCGCATCTCTGGTTAAACTGGAAGCCGATGCTACTGAAGACGTCTAGAATGATAACTTGGTTATCGAAATTGATAATTTGACAAGTGATGTGCGTACTACGGTTAAGGTTACTGTAAAGATGTAGGAGATAAATAAATATCTGATTTCAATGCATTTTTATCAATATACCAAACGAACATGAATTCGAGTAACACTGATACCTACTTGCAAAACGTAAATTAAGCACCTTTTCACACGTTTTGGTTTCCGGGTAGCCGGCGTGGGGTACCCGGTGCTGTTATGAGCATATGTCATGGGAAGGGCATGTGATGCGGATGAATGACTAACATGTCGTGAGGAAAGTTTAGAGTATGAATGTGGATGGTTATAAGAGTAGAGGAAGACCAAAGAAATGATGGATGAATAATGTAAAAGATAATATGACTAGAAAGAAGGTGACTACTGAGATGACGGCTAATAGAGATGTATGAAAGAAAAACACATGCTGCGCCGACCCCAAATAAGTTGGGATAAATAAGGACAGGAGGATGATGAGGATATGAGCGTTCACACGGCTCCGCAGTACCGTCCAGACGTACTCTTGCCGGTTCCGGCTCGCACCCGGCTACGGAGTGCCGGGTGCGTTACTCAGGTGTGTGTGGAAGGAAGCCTATACGCCAATACACTTCGCACCGGGTAACCAGCGCCGACTACCCGACAAACAGATAATGTGGAAAGGCGCTAATGCTTTAACTATGATTGTAACTGCTCAAACCGACAAGGTAGAGGTTCTTTCATTTAACTGTAGCACCACATGAATTTTACTTTCCACTTCATCCAATATTTTCTGGATAAAGCCTAACGGCACACGAAAACGTAATAATTCGCTACAGCTGATTGAAACATAATAATTACAAATGCCATTAAATCGCTTGGCATTGAAATTGCATAAGAAGCGAGATTAAAGTGTTCAGATATTTTAAACTCCGATAAGCGAAATTTTATCTGCAGTGTTCCGTGTGATCCCCGCAGTGGCGGCGCGGCGTAGCATGGGTTGCCTCGCGGGACGACACGCGGGTTTCTATTGAGCATCCCCCAAAGTAAAACAACAAATACAAAACTTGCTTACGCGACCCATTTGCCGCACGGGCTCGTGGCTAAGGGCGTATCTATATAAATAAAAAGAAAAGTCCTGACTGACTGACTCATCAACGCCCAGCCCAAACCCTTAGACCTAGAAAGCTGAAATTTTGCAAAGAGGTTCCCTTTATAATGTAGACAAGGAATAAGGAAGATTTTTTTTAGAAATTCAACCCCTAAGGGAGTTAAATAGGGGATGAAAGTTGGTATGGAAAATCGTCATTTAACGGGTTCAAAATTTCACGGAAGCGAAGCTGCGGGCAAAAGCTAGTATATACATAAAAGAAGCGGGTAGAAGCAGGGGCTGGCACTTTTAGACCAAAATACGCCTTGTTCCCTTGCAAATAAAGCAACAAATGACGGCTTACCAGCGCTGATCGGAGCAGGGGCTCAATTCTCCTAAAATAAATCTTGATAAATCACAACCGAACCAAGGCCGAACCGTTCATTCAGACAGTTCTCAATGTCAAAAGCTGTCGAATTGTTTGACACAAAAACAAAATCAATCATTTTGAAAGTTTTCGAAAACAAAAACTGACTGACGGTTGTGGTTCGATTGCGTTTGGCAACAATTTATTTTAGGAGAATTAGGCCCCAGGTCGGCGAAATTTATATCAAGACGCTCAAATGGTTTTAAAACTATTAAGACTATCCAAAGTTCCACTCAGATAAGCATTTGTTTATAATCTGTGACCATACATACTCTTTTCATCTTAAGATTAGACCTAAGCTCGGTCATTTCGTAAATTGTAGCCGTAAGGAGATGGCTATCGAAAAAACGTAAACGACATCATCTAAAATCGTAAAATAGCTATGAATATCAATGATAATATAAACTACTATAGATACGTTGCCCGCGCTCTGTAGTGGCTAGATGAATGCAAGGTAATTGCCTGACATCCATTTAGTCGCGTAGCAACCGTTGCCGCGGCTATACGTGAAATTGAAATAACTTGTGTGTAATAACTTTCTCTATTAGCGAAAAAAAATGCCGTCCTGTGTGTATAGAATATGTAATAATTATACTGCAACTGTAAAACATAAAAAAGTGTCATTTCATGCGTAAATATCAAGAAAAAATATTTATTTAATTTAATTTTTTTCGATGCAGCATAATGGCGGCTAGCGAGGAAAATCGGCAACTTTGCATCAGTGTTTATAAAACCTACATTGTTTTTATTTCGATTAATTATATTATTTGAATATAATAATATGTTGTATTAAACCTAATGATCAATATAATAGACCAATACTCGAATCGTACACACGGCTACACATCAAGCTATAAGTTTCCAGTATAAGCTGATCTCGTATTGTATAGGATTTCCTTACAGTGAGAGGTCAGTGAAAACTGGAAAAGTATAGCTTGATGTGTAGCCGTGTGTACCTATCTCAGCAAGAGGTCATCACAGACATTTAAACGTATGAGATTCTTACTTGATTTCTTTGATTACTCGTAGATAAAGATTTTTATGTTTAAGTATATTACGTTTTGTTTTATTAATTAAATAACTATAATTACTGTTGCTAAATACTGCATTCATAATTTTAAGGATAGAGAATAATATTATTTTACCCAAAAATCTACTACTTACCTACCTATATCAACACGAGAAAATTGATTGTCAATTTTTCCCCACATGCCTCTTTTTGTACGCGCTCGACCAATGAGCATGCACCAAAAAATAATGACGTAAACTAAGATATATATTTATCTCTCTCTAACAACAGGAATTCCTTATGTGACATTTAATTTTCTTTCCTTTTTCGTACGTTTATGTAGCTATCCAGCTACCGATAGTATTTACGCTGATTTTGAGTGCCGTGATGTTGATGCATGACGCGTCTATTTATAATACGTCATTGATGAATATCTATGGTTTGTTTTTTAAAAATATTTGATATTCTTTGCATTTGTGAATGATAAATTAAATCTGGGGCGACATGGTCAAAATTGACTCAGCCCATTTATTAGTCGATAAAAAATAAAAACTCTGAGTTCCTTTTTAGGGTTCCGTAGTCAACAAGGAACCCTTATAGTTTCGTCATGTCCGTCCGTCCGTCCGCAGCTTAGCTCCGAGACTCTTAGTACTAGAAAACTATAATTTGGCACGGATATATAGGTACATACATATAAATCACGCCGAAAAAGAGGTAAAATAAAACCTTGAAAAAAATTTTTTTTAGTTTGCCTCTACTTCTAAAGTGGGTATGTTTTTTTTTCTCGTCTACACAAGTTTACGAGTAATAGTCGACTAACCGGAAAAGTAAAAATTTCCTACAAAAAAATTACTAAGCCCTCTTCTTAGTCCGCATTATTGTGCAACTACGGAACCCTACTACTGCGCGTGGCCCGACACGCACTTGGCCGGTTTTTTTTCATACGTTGGGTCCGTTTAATAATCGTATGAAAATCACAAAGTTTCCTGTGACAGAGCCAGAAACCTGAAACAAATAAATATTATAATTACGGATGGGTTTTCTTCAAGAAATGTTTCATTCGCGCTTATCTAGATTTCACACGAAATCTGGATGCGTATAATTTGATTATCCGACGAAAGAGAAACCCATAATAACAATAAAACTTAACTACATTACTCATTAAAATGATGCAGAATTATCAAATGGTAAACATTACAAATATTATCTCATAATACGTAGAGCTATGTGATGATGGTGTGTAGTCCGCCAATCCTCACCAGGGGCCCAATTCTCCTAAAATAAATCTTGATAAATCACAACCGAACCAAGGCCGAACCGTTCATTCAGACAGTTCTCAATTTCAAAAGCTGTCGAATTGTATGATACAAAAAACAAAATCAATCATTTTGAGAGTTTTCGAAAACAAAAACTGACTGACGGTTGTGGTTCGATTGCATTTGGCAACAATTTATTTTAGGAGAATTAGGCCCCAGTGCCTGTAGACAAATGGCAAACGATGATCGCTAGTAAATAGAAACGCCAATTAAATGTATGGAAATGACATAACAGGGGCCCAATTCTCCTAAAATGTAATAGGGGGCGAGCCTATTGCCATCAACCGTGCACAAATCCAGACTCCAGGCTGCTACTGAAAAATTCACATTTGCACACATTGCCCGACCTGGGGATCGAACCCCAGACCTCACGCTCAGCAATCGCGCTTGCGACCGCTAGACCAACGAGGCAGTCATAAACGTACCTACTTTTTTTATATTTTTCTGAGCTATGTCAGTCAGCGTTTTATCAGGCGATAAATGTATATCAAGACGCTCAAATGGTTTTAAAACTGGTTTTAGACTATCCAAAGTTCCAATCCGAGAAGTTCTTTTTTATATTGAATGACTATACTCTTTTCCACCTTAAGATGAGGGCTGACAGCTCGGTCAAATTGTAGTCGTAAGGAGACTGCTATCGAAAGAACATAAACGACATCATCTAAAATCGTAAAATAGCTATACAGAGTGTAAACAATTCGTGTAATTCCTTCAAACCACGTGATCTACTGGTGACACTGATTGACCCTGCATAGGTATTTTTCAGAATCAACAAAAAAAAGATTTCAAAAAATGAACCATGGTACTCTGTATTTGAGTCATTTTAGCGTCCCAAGTTAACTGACTGCGTGGAGCGATATCGCGCTAGTCGTGCCCGTCAGCTGTGTCGCCGTGCCTTCATTAATTTATGCGTGGCATCGAAATTTTCTATCACGTAAAATTTGTATTTGGGAAAAAAACATTTTTTTTTTCAATAGATCATGTGGTTTGAAGGAGTTACACGAATTCGTTAACACCCTGTATTATCCATGTTTTGTTTTTAAAAATATTTGATATTCTTTGTATAGAAAAAATGGTAACGTTTTGTATAGAAACGTCAGGAAACAACATACGGTGAAAAAGGTATGGTGACGTCAACATTTTTCGTACTCTTCGTTGCAGAGCTCTAATAAACATTACAAGCCGAATCGAATTACCACGAACAAGCTAACCTAAACCAATATAACAGTTAATAAGCTATTTAATTTCAGATAAGGTTCTGTTAAAAAAATATTAACCATTCACAAACAGGCCAGCTACGCAATCATAAAGTAAAGAAACAATATTAGCAATATTAAGACCAACGTCCCATAGAGAAGATAATCCAAGTTCTCTATACACCATTTGTAGTACACTGTTTCACAGAAAGTCCAGTGCGACGTCATTTTGTCACTCAATAAAAAGGTTTTAACTGTTTTGTTTCTAATTTAAATATAAACAGTTCTATTTTCAAATTTATTTGACAGCACCATTCAAATTTCGAATCTAGATTCTTTTTAATTTCAAATGTTTACACACTTTCAATTGTCTCAACAATTTAACACTTCAAAATGGAGGAACGTAAAATCAATAATGAGGAATTAACACTACACTAATGATGAAACCGAAGTCGAATTTTAACGAATAGAATTTGTAAATGGAATTAGTGCTATTTAAAACTTGTAATTGGTAAAGATTACCGCGTGACTCCGTAGAGTGATTCTGTAACTCTAAGTTTGGTTGCCATCCTGACGAGGCGGAATAGCGCTAAACGACGCGTTAATCTGATAAACAACAGTGTTAATGACGTTAATTACGACGTACGGTATAAGTGTAGGCTCAAAATTCGCCGTTTATGAAGGAAACCAGGAAATGGAAAAAATAAATGATGGAATCAGGCGTTACTTTGCAGAAATCCATGAGATACAAAAATGGCAGCAGGCTGAAAAAATGGCTGAGGTTGCCCCGTGCAGGGGCGAAACACGTGTCGTGTATTGGTTTGGTTGCATGTTGCATTATTTTTTCACTCTTTCTGCATGTGCATACATATGTGGGCGGGAAGGTGGTGCTGCATACTGCATCCAAACTAGCGATCTTGTTCAGCGGAATTAAAGCTAGATATTCTATTTGCATTTTTGAATGGAAAAATTGGTATTAAAATACTGGGTAATTCAGTGATTGCTTGCGCAGCTGCCGAGCGTCAAGATCTGTATGCAATACCCAGGATAAAAGAATCGCTTTTGTTGGGAAATTCTTGGTTTTATGGTGGGGTTGGGATGGTTCCCTATGAAAGAAATCAGTTCGATTCGTCACCTATCTCATTGGACTAGCATGGTTGCCGAATCGTGGGCCTTTGGAAGGTACACATCTTTTTTATGAGCTTATTGTTGTTACAGTCGAGCTAAAAGTGGAGTTGATTCATTTTTAAATGTCTTATTATTACAAAAAATGTATATGTTACGGCTAATAGCCGAAGTGCGGCTACACCTAGTTTTAGCCGGGTACAACTAGGTGCAACCAGTAGCAGTTGGTTAGAACTAGGTGAAGCTTAGGTCGACGGAGCCCCGCTGTGCGGGGCTCCTATTTCTGTCTGCAGGGTTTAAAGTAACCTAACACGAAGGGGATGACGGGGGCTTCGTTCGCTCGCTTCGCTCGCTCACTCTAGCCTCCGTCATCCGCTTCGAACCTAACCTATCCGTGTCGGGGTTACCCTTAACCATCGGTGTGCGGCTGCACCTAGTTCTAGCCGCTATGATGAAGGCTAAACCTAGTTCTAACCGAAGATAAGTAGGATACATTTAAGTTTAACCGCATGTGGCCGGCTGCACCTAGTTGTACCCGGCTAAAATTAGGTGTAGCCGCACTTCGGCTATTAGCCGTAACATATATACGACTGCTTCGTTGATCTAATGGTCGCAAGCGCAAATGATGAGCATGAGGTCCGGGGTTCGATCCCCAAGTCGGGCAAAGTGTTATTGGGTTGTTATTTGGGTGTCCGGTTGATGGCAATAGGCTCGTCCCCTATTACATGGGATTTAAACATAACAGCGAATTGAGGGTGTCCTCTGCCAACCCTTCGGGTAATAAGGCGTAAAGTTATATCATGTAAGTATTTGATAAATAAAGGAATCAAGAGTTACTTTATGGAAATCCATGACATATAAATATGCGTTATTCGCGTCCCGTGTTCGACGAATCATATCTCCAGAGGATGCCCCTTATAGGGGCAAAAAACGTGTCATATCGGTTTGGGCTGCATGCTGCATCCTAGCTAGCGAATTAGTTTGGCGGAATTAACACAAAATATTGTAATTGCATATTTATAATTATTTGAGTAGAACGGTAATAAAAAGCAAACAAACGATTTCACTTAACTATGTATTTTTTATAGTTTAGCTTCCGTTACTAAATGGTGATGCTCGATTAATTACTTAGTTCACTCAAAATAGAAATCCAATTAAATTATTTACGGACTAAAATAATTGACTGCCTCGTTCGTCTAACGGTCGCAAGCGCGACTGTTGAGCGTAAGGTTCTGGATTCGATCCCCAAGTCGGGCAAAGTGTTATTGAGTGCACGTGGAATTTCTCAGTAGCAGCCTGGTTAATGGCAATAGATTCTCCCCCTATTACATGGGACTTTAACATAACGGCGAAATGATGATGTACTATACACCTCTGCCCAATGCTTCGGGCAGTATAATACAGGCCTGATGTTATGTCACGTAAAAGTTCTGCTCATTGCTCATTGTGTTGCTCCGCATACCTGTCACTGCGGTGAAGCTGTCGACGGCCTCGGACACCATGGCCTGTCTTGCTGAAGGAGTGCAGGCCGCATAGCACGGCACGCGAACTTAAACGACATAATCCGTCGCGCTCTTGTCACCGCCGGCGTGCCAGCTGTATTGGAACCTAATGGCTTGGTACGCGACGATGGCAAGAGACCTGACGGTATGACGTTATTGCCATGGAAGATGGGTAGGCCTCTGGTGTGGGACGCGACTTGTGTCGACACCCTTGCTCCATCCCATCTTCCTAGCTCGGCGGGCTGTGCTGGCGCTGCCGCCGCGGCTGCGGAGACCCTCAAACGGCGCAAATATAGCAACATCGTAGGAAACTATGACTTTGAGCCGTTTGGGGTGGAAACGCGGGTCATGGGGTGACCCCCCATGACCTGGGGTCCGAGTGCGCGTCTCCTTTTTAAGGAAATAGGAAGAAGACTGGTCGACACTTCACGTGACCAGAGGGCTGGCTTGTTTTTCGGCCAGAGAATTAGCGTTGCCATACAACGTGGCAACGCTGCCAGCCTTCTGGGCACGTTTCCAGTCGACAGCGATGCGGAGGAATATTTTGATGCACTCCTTTAGTTTATATTGGTGTTTAGTCTAGGATATAATTTTTCTTTGTTTTTACTTTAGATTTAGTTTAGTTTGTATTAATTTAGGTTAAAAACTTTGTATTTAATATCCTTGTCATGTAAAATGATTATTTTTATTTGTTTCGCCAGAACCTGCTTCAGTACCTCCGTCTTGCCCTGCGAGTCAATCCCGCTACCAACCTTGCTGACAGCAAGAGCAGGAGCTGCTCTCGGCACAAAACAAGAAGAATCTTAATCAGCCCATTACTGTCCCACTACTGGGCACGGGCCTTTTCTCAGAATGAGAAGGGATTAGACCAGCTATACTCAAGATTTGGCCAGTCGAACTTATATGGGTGGCCCACCTAATATAGTAGTCAACCATTTAAAACAACAAGCCAGATCTTCACAATAAAGTTTTGAATCGCATGTGGCTGTCAGAGTAATTGTGAACACTTTCCTCCGGTTTCTGAATTGAGAAATCTAGGATAAGCAATACTTACGTATTTGAGTACGGAGTTGTCAAAAAACTGCTTTAATAAAATCCGTCATTTTTTTGACAACTCCGTACTCAAATTAAGTATTTCTTATCCTAGAATTCTCAATTCAGAAACCAGAGGTATGTATTGTTAGAATAAATTTAATAAACCATCGAATTTCAATTACATTTTTTATTAATCTATACTAATATTATAAAGAGGTAGAATTTGTTTGTTTGTTTGTTTGTTTGTATGTAGGAGGTAATCTCCGAAATTACTCATCCGATTTCAAAAATTCTTTCACCAATAGGAAGCTCCGTTATCCCTGAGTGCTATAGGCTATATTTTGGGATCAAAAAATTAGGGATCCGTAAATTAACGGGAGCGAAGCCGCGAGCAAAAGCTAGTACCTAAATAAATTTATGTTGTTTTGGCTCGTGGCACAATAACTAAAACGTCTTTGTGGCGCTTAAAAAAATAGGTTGAGTATGGCTGGTTAAGACCGTACTCCACCATGATGGCCTAGTGCGGGTTGGCGTCTACACACCATCGAGATCTTTTTGAAACCCTCATAAGTGTGCAGGTTTCCTCACAATATGTTCCTTTACCGTTAACGCAAGGGATAAATTGTTCGCAAGATCAAATTCTTTTTTCAAATGATAATCTAAATTAATAGACTATGTATTTAATACTACTTACCCAAATAAAATCTATTAAATAGTCTTTATAATACTTTTTATTTGAATAAGCTAGCATGATTAGTTTCCGAGATATTAAGGTTTGTGCTAGTATCCGGGTCGGATTCATTGCTCCCAGCTAAAATTCGATATCTCTGCTTAAAACTTCGGATAACAAGGACATATCTGACAACGACTACTTACCTACTTTACGATTACTTACTTAAGTTATTCACAGTGTCTGAAAGCAATAAAATAAATTATGTACAAAAGTGAGTCAAGTCATCAAAATGATTGCTGATCATTACGGCGAGTCGTCTGAGAGCTGCCAGCAGTTGTAGTTACGACTGTGAAAACAATAGCTCAACGTTTTGTGCTAAATGGTTCAGCATAAGTAGTGTCACATATAAAATTATACAGAAGGTTCAACCTACTTGCTAGTTGTATGGTTGAAAATTAGCAGCGTGCGTTGCGAGATTGTTGCTCTTTATGTCCAGTTACCAACTCGTTTCCCCAGAGTACTGAGAACCATTTAACAGACGTATTTATGAATCTGTTAAAGATAAGCTGTTTTTCGGTACATTTTCTGATCAATTCGTGAAACTCAGGTGTACGTTATGGTAAGCTGCGGATAGACTACCTACTCCTTTGTCTAAAGGCTCCTACACACAATGCAGCCGGCTTTGCCACCGGCATTGCCGCGCGGCTTTCCGGCGGGTGTTTAACCAGGCCGCCGCCAGGTAGGTATAAAGCCTATTGACTTACACCCGCGCGGCAATAAGCCGGCGGCAAAACCGGCGACATAATGTGTAGCAGCCACAAAAGGTAGAGGAAATATTTTTAAATTTGACAATTTTTAAATCAATAATATTTATTTTCCGGATTGTTCTAACAGGAAATATTGTTGAAAAATAACTTGTGTAATTAGCGTCGTCATAAACTGTCAGATCTAGTCACCTGCTTGTCTGTGCCTGTACCCATAGCAAAAATTTGCAAATTACGAAAACGGCAATAGCTTTCGTGAACTCACAAAATTGAACAATATATTTGTCTCTCTTTCTCGTAGGTGTATTAGAGAGATAGAGTTTAGCAAGCTCTCAAAAACTATCAGACTCGTACTACGGGGTACTGTAGACTGGACTTTCTAAACTTCTTACTTTGTGCCAGACAACTTCAGTTAAATACGTAATTTACAGCATTTTACTGTGATCGTTTGCGATTGTTTAGATAGTGATCTATGTAGATATTATTATGACAGTACGATAATTAAAAGGAGTTTAATTTTACTAACATATGTATTTATGTATGTAGGGTTACAGGAAAACATAGTGCAGAACATTTCTATGTATGCGGTTAAGTATGAATAATTATAGCAACCATAGTTTTTAAGTCGGAGACTATATCAGTCCAAGTGTGAGTTTTTTACGTTACTACTGTAGTTGCGTCACGCCAAAAATGTATGAAAATTTTGGCAGCGCCTCTAGCGGCGAATAGCGTGACTAAATATTTGTTTGAAATTTTTGGCGTGACGCTACTACAGTAGTAACGTAAAAAACTCACACTTGGGGCACAGGTGCATTGGTAAAACATTGTACTGTGATCAGATCGGATCGGATATTTGGATGCATATTCACCTAAACTTGAGATGTTGGCTAACATGAAATGCGCTTTTGTATCGAAAAAATCCCTCGGTTCCGGGACAATTATTTTATGTTTTTTTGGTTTATCTATCACACATCACTCCTCTTCTTACACTCTACATACACACATATTTGCATCGGGGGTTAAGAGCGTGTACGCCGTTCGGCATTTCATACAAATTTTCAAGTCCTTATTTTTCGATATGACTGAACCGATTTTAATGAAACTTCATACCCATCAGCAGGATACATAGGACTAAAAAGTTAATAGAAAACATTTTTGAAAAATAGTGTTACAGTTAAATTAGACCGATTTTAAGTTTTCCATACAAACAGAAATTTCCAATTATCTTTTTTTCAGTAAGACATTTCGAATATGATTTCTACTAACTTTTTAAATCTAAGTATCCTGCATAAGTGTGTGAAGTTTCATCAAAATCGGTTCAGTCATTACGAAAAACAAAGACTTGAAAATTTGTATGAAATGCCGTACGGCGTACACGCTCTTAAACATTAATTTTAAATAAGTATGCAATCCAAGAAACCCGTTTTTTTTAATAGACCATTTTAAGAAGTCATTTCCATACTATACACCCGACTAAGTAGTTATGCATTCCCGGTGTTCCTAGCATCCCGGGTTTTTCTTACAGAAAATATGTTTTAAGAAGCCGCTTCCAAACTTTCGTAGCGAAAAATTAACTTTAGGTAAATATGCATCCAAATATCCGACTACTTATAACTTAATGCATGCCATTTAGTTTTCACAGTTCGTTCGGCTGACCAATGTCGGGCCACCAAATGATCGGGACACTTTGTGTACCAAGTCACAAGACGTTCACTCGACCGATCAAGTCGGTGGATGCATGTTACACCAAATGCTCGCTGCAGCTAGAAATAAATAGCGATCAACTGTGTCCGGAGCAACGTAGGCTGAGATCTATAAGCGTACTTAGGCTTTGCTTAATCTTTACTTTCGATATAAGTCGAAATCGATATTTATATGGCAATCTTCGAATCTCTCTGAGTGCGTGCTTAGCAAATACTTAAGGGCCCGTCCACATCTCCACGTCACGACGTCGTCAACGTGGAACGGTGCGTTGACGTAACGTGCAAAACGTTACCGTGTCGTAACACGTTCCGCCTCTAGCCGCAAGCACACACGTATAATATGCGCTCCGCCTGCGCTCTCCACGCCCGCGAGTTAGTCGCCGTCCATGTTCTCCGATGCTTTAAAAGCATACCTTACTGTTTCTCTTATTAAAATTCAGGATCAACATGGTCAACGATAAATCTAACAATGATCCTGACGTGCATTTTTACGATACGGTAACGTAAATTTGCACGTTACGTCAACGCACCGTGCCACGTCACCGCACCGTTTCACGTTAACGACGTCGTGACGTGGAGATGTGGACAGGCTGTACGTCCACGAAATCGACGACTTACCAAAAATTATAAGCCAAACAAAAATAATGGTCCTCTAATAATGATCCATTTTACGTAAGTCAAGTTTGATCAAAGTCTGAGAGCTTACCTCCGGTTTCTGAATTAAGAATTCTAGGATAAGCAATACTTAAGTAATATTTGAGTACGGAGTTATCAAAAATATGCGTTACTAGCTTTTGCCCGCGGTTTCGCTCGCGTTAATTTAGAATTTTAGGTACAGTAATATAATTGAATCATGATTCGAAAGACACGTGGCGCCATCTATTATCGTTATTGCTGTTTTCCTCGGAAGCAGTACTTTCTTTCGGGATGAAAGGTACCCTATGTCCGTTTCTGTACACCTGACAACGTATATGCAAAATTTCAGTATGATCGGTTCAGTGGTTTAGGCGTGAAAAGGTAACAAACAAACTTACTGTCGCATTTATAATATAGTTAAGATTAGGATCTCTTTATCTGTTCTGTGGGATAATCCATCATTTTTGTGACAACTCCGTACTCAAATTACTTATGTAACAACTGCTTATCCTAAAATTCTTAATTCAGAAACCGGAGGTAATTAGTGTCCCATCTGATGTCAGCCAACGAATACAAAGATTGTTTTAAGATGTAGCAGTGATATTATGCCCTACGAGTAGTTTATTTGGTCTTAATCAGTGCCTACCTTTATATGGATTAGCTGATACTGTACAGTCGAGTTCATTAATATATTGGCCCTTCCAGGCTTCAGTAATATATGAACGTTAAAAAAGTTCATAATATTGTGACAACTCTAAGCATCATTAAATTGTGGTCAAGATTTAGATTCATTAATATGTGACTGCTTTTTCTCAGTAACATGTATAGCCAAAGGCACAAGACTGAGAAAAAGCAGTCACATATTAATGAATCTAAATCTTGACCACAATTTAATGATGCTTAGAGTTGTCACAATATTATGAACTTTTTTAACGTTCAGATATTTTTGAAGCCTGGCAGGGCCAATATATTAATGAACTCGACTGTACCTGCATAAATAATCAAGTCAGTTGATTGAAAAGGTCGTCCCTTGAGGAAAATATGAATAAGATGATACACGTGCAATCCTCAAAAGGGCGGACATCCTAGATAGGTTGTAATGAATTTCAGACACAGTTCTCAATTGACCAATTTCCAAATTGCTTATGATTGTATATTTAAAAATCTTGGAACTGGACCTTAAACCTTAAACGCTCAACTACTTACATTTTATTAGTTAGATAACATAACATCACGCCTGTATTCCCCAAAGAGTTTGGCAGAGGTGTATAGCACACCCTCATTTTACCGTTATTTTTAAGTCCCATGTACAGCCCGCGCCTAAGCTGAGCTTTGCATTTGTGTGAGTGCACGGTTTAAACCAAGCAAAGGACGCGTCTGCATTCATTCTCACACAAACGCAAAGCTCAGCTTAGGCCTCGCGGACTGTGATAGCGGGCGAACCTGTTGCCATCAACCGGGCACAAATCCAGACTCCGGGCTACTACTGAAAAATTCCACACGGAATAACCCACTAACACTCCCCGACCTGGGGATCGAACTCAGGACCTCACACTCAGCAGTCGCGCTTGCAAACGCTAGACCATCAAGGAAGTTACATTTCATTAGTTATCATTATTATTTAGTTATTAGTTGTCATTTATCTGCATATAATAATTACCAGTCAGACCTTAGGATATCTGCAATAACCAGTAACTGGGTTGCGGACGACTGTTGGCAGTCGCTCCGTGTAAAATACCGGTATTCAGCCGCAGCTCTTGTTACCCAATTTTAAGCACAAACCTCCTTTTATCTTAACTAGGCATTGCATGACGTCAAACACATTAAGACCCCATTCAATCCTCGACCTACAATTATCCCCGGTGTCCACACATGCATCCATAAGATTTGTATCACGGATGATCAGTACCTACATTAACATGCTAATAAGGCCTTGTACTAAACAATGAGCCCTATTCATTAGTGCTGCATATACTTTACATAATACGCGTTATGTCAATGCGTTCGCTATGTAACAGTGTGGACAGTTGTGCGGTAATTAAAGAGGAGATAAAATCATTATTATTCTAGCGGAATAGTCATCGCGTGGTTTGTGGAAAATAATAAGGCTCTCTGACAACTCTGGGTGTATGATACTGAGGCGATTGAGGAATATTCTCAAGCATGGGCAGTCAGCTTTCCCCTGTCTGATTAGAACCATATGCTTCGATCACCTTTAAGTCTAAGAAGTGTGGTGATTATGATAATATCCCATTTCATCCCATCATATGATCGTTCGCGGTCATTGAGAGTCCCATGTTCAGCAGTAAACTTTTGCGGGCTTATGAGCGAGGAAAAGGAAGCTAATAAGAACATGGCTGAATGAACTGGATTACAGTCTAATTTACTGGCCGTAAGGGAAAACGGATGAAGGAAAAGGAAGGCCTTTCCCGAAGAAAGAGCCTCTACGAGTGACGATACTTTAGTACGTCCGGCGCAACCTGGACAGTCAGCCCAGCTACCAACCTTGAGGACTGGCTAATCTTTTGGCCACGGCATGAGCTGTTCTCGTATCTAGCTAAATGCTATCGCTAACATGAAAGAGAGAGAGAGCAACTAAAATTAATTTCAACTTTGGCCAAGTATTTTTGGATCAGCGGTCGGGTCCAGTGTCACCAGATCCGGCTGTCACCTGACTTTCGCATCGATATCCACTTCAAGTCTCCATCAACCAGCTCTTTTCCAATACTATCATGCAATTGAATTCCAGTCTTCCCCAATGCGGTTGGTTGCCTGTATTTTACACGGATGCTTCTGCTGTTTGTCCTTCGGAGGAGAATTTCTCGAAGAGAACCTCATATTATCTTTTTTTCCTCGCCAAGAAAGACAACTTCAGAACGAGTGTTGTTTCGAGAAAATATCGTCTTGTACATCATTTTTGTGACGATATCTAGGCTAAACCCCTTGTCAGATTACTCAGCATTCATGGTTCTTGCAATTATCTGGAATGCACTTTGTCGGAATCTATCAAGTACCTAGTAGCTCTATCTGCTACTGTCCAATAAGTTTGTTGATAAGATTTATGACTTTATCAGTTATTTGTAAAACTAGGCCTAAAAATATGTATCACTGACCTAAACCCAATTTAAACATAACATAACATCACGCCTGTATTCCCCGAAGGGTTGGGCAGAGGCACCCTAATTTCACCGTTACGTTTACGTCCCACGTAATAGGGGCGAGCCTATTGCGATCAACCGGGCACATATCCAGACTGGGCTGCTACTGAAAAATTCAACACGGAAAAACCCACCATTCAACACCAAAAACACTTTGCTCAACCTGGGGTTCGAACCCAAGACCTCACGCTCAGCAGTCGCGCTTGCGACCACTAGACCAATGAGGCAGTCACCCAATTTAAAACATTAGACAGACTAAAAAAAAATCTAAGAAAAAACTTCTGGAATACATACGTACGTATGCTTACGAGTATCTTTTTCTTAAACTTACCAGGAAGTGAATACACACTCGGGAGCAATGGATCCGGGTCACCAGCACCTTAATATCTCGGAAACTAAGAATGATAGCTTATTCAAATAAAAAGTATTTTATAGACTATGTAATAATACTCAGACAAAATTAATAAAACTTCTTAAATAGTCTATAAAATATTTTTTTATTTCAATAAGCTGGCATTCTTAGTTTCCGAGATATTAAGGTGTCAGCGACCCCCGGAACCATAGCTCTCGAGTGTATATTAAGTAAGTCCGGCGCACCCTGGGCAGTCAGCCCCGCTACCAACCTTGCTGACTGGCTAATATTCACGACAACATGAGCTATTTGCTAATAGCTAGTGCTGACACAAGAACAGAAATTCAGCCTAACAACGAAAACCTTGTTTGTATTATTGTTAGATTACAATCACGAACACACTTTGAGTCACTTATCATAATATTCGAATAAAAGGTTATCTGTTTATCAACTCGCTATCTCAATGAAATACTCGTATTTATTGTATGTAAACATAATATAACATACCTACTTGATTTTTTTAATTTAGGTTGTGTTGAAAAAATTGGTTATAAAGTTTTTTGTCACCAAATATTATAGAAGGCAAATTATAAGCAAAGAGAAAATCAGGTAGACCAAGAAGAAAGTACGCAGACCAATTGAAGGAAAAAACAGAAGTGACAACATACAGAGAAATGAAAGAATTGGCTCTGGATAGAAACAGATGGAGATTACTACACCGACAAGTGCCCAGCAATTAAATTTTGGATGGATGGTAGAAAGAATAGAAAGATGATTAAAGCCAAAGCCATTATTCCTGACAGCAGATATGGTGATAAGCGTTAGTTAAATCTATCATCATCACAGCTCAAACAAGGACAAGGTCAAGGACAGGTCAACTCAAACCTGCTATGGCTCTTTCCTCAAAAGGCCATTCCAAACGTTGCCCTCCATTCGCATAGTTTTATACCACAATGTCTGGACTTTAAAAGAGACGTTGACCTCTGAGTTTGTTTCGGCTTTTCTTCTCAGAGCTAGTCAGATAGGAAATGCCGGCGCCATCTAGTCTTAAAAAAAAAACATGACATTGACTTGTAAAAGTGTCTGTAACAGATTTATTTACACAAATAAATATCATTTATCATCATTTATCTTCATCATCATTATCATCCAGCCAAAAGACGTCCACTGCTGGACATAGGCCTCCCCAAGCATCGCCACAACGACCGGTCCTGTGCTTCCCGCATTCCCGCGACCTTCACCAGGTGATTGGTCCACCTTGTGGGGGGCCCTATACACAATATTTATGGAATAACATTAACTAAGTATGACATGAGCGTTCACTGATAGCTGTTGGATAGCCGAAGAAAACCGTTGTTCATGGCAAATGGGCCCCAGTTTAAAAACAGCCAGCGGTTTTTACGCCACTGGGTAGTTAGAGCTCAACCTCCGACTTCTTCTCCTTCTCTCGTGTCTTGTATAGAGCCTGAGCTATATAGCTCAGGCCGTGGTAAAAAGATTAGCCAGTCAGCAAGGTTGGCAGCGGCGCTGACTGCCCAGGGTGCGCCGGACGTACTTAAGTAACATCACTCGAGGTTCTTTTAATGCACCTCCTACTAAGGTCCTTTGTGTATTAAACAAGAGAGCGAAACTATTGTCATCAAAAATTTACTAGACACAATTTCAACGCCGGGACTGTTACTGAGAATTTTCTAACCGAAAAAACAAGACAATTATGTTAGATTTGGGACCTAAGTAATTAAGACCTTGTCGCTTGGTGTAGATGTGCTTGCGACATCCTAGAACAGTATAGTCGGCAAACCGCGGCACTTTAGTCACAAGAAATGGGTAAAAAGGTTCTTTAAAAAAAATTTGACTGTCAAAAAATCTTAATTGTTCTACTGCTGATATTCAGCTCTTTTGACTAATGAGTTTGCCGACAACTGTCCTAGACAATAGGACAGCTTTATTTACTAAAATTGAGTAAAAACTACAGTAGATTACTGAAATTGTCATAATTTAGTAATTTTACGGGAAGCACGACATTACGAGGTAATTTAATAAATTGAACAGATTTTCGTAAATTGAGGTGTAATCATCATGATAATCAAGAACAGATTCGTGTTTCAATAGTGAGTTGTTTTCAAGTTGTATGAGAAAAAACTGAAATGGAAATAATGCCTGGTTTTTTCAAATCAATTCAGCCCATTACTGGCCGCTAATGAATACAACGGAGGACTTTAAAAAAGAGGTAATGTTCCTAGTCTCCTCTCTTTCTCTTGTGTCAAGATGAACTATAAAAGAATAGCTCATGACGTGATGAAAAGATTATCCAGTCAGCAAGGTTGATAGAGGGGCGGCTGACTGCCCAGGGTGCACCTGCCATTCAGAAGAATGTTTCAGTAAGAAAACAATTTTACTCATTGCTCTCGATAAAGGAACACTGTTCAGACGTGTTAAAAAATATTATTTTGGTTTGAACACGTATGTGCAAAATAATTATAACATAAAGAAATCCTGTGACTAAACTATTGAATACAGTGGGATGATCTTCAAAATCAGCGTATTTGGTTGACCTCTCTGGTGCATTTTATACTGGTATTAATTTGTGTTCCGTATTTTTATTTCGAAAAGAAGGTGTCTAAATAAGCCTAGGTATTTTATATTGGTCTCGATTTTAACAAACTAAAAATCTTTAGGTTTGTTATTTTAGAGACCAGAGTGATCAATAATATTTTTATTTTGGAGATTGACCTGCGGTTTCTGATTTGAGAATTCGGAATATGCAAATACTTAAGTAGCATTTGAGTACGGAGAGAGATTTTTTTGACAACTTTGTACTCAAATATTACTCTAAGTATATGCTTATCCCGAATTCTCAAATCAGAAACCGGAGGTAGGCCATGTACGTGATTGATTATATTTGTGTACGGTCGCAGAACTCATCAAAGAATACGTGGTATCATTTAATGTCATTAGTGGGAATGTCCCACTTTGTATATCTCAGCATCTCTGTCGGTCGTCAAAGCATCCAGCATGATAAAATAAAACTCCTTTTTATCCATTAAGGCAATCATGAAAACGAATCGATCCATGGTTTACTACACCATAAAATGGTATGAATTACTTATTTTAAAAAAAAGGAACTAATCCTTGTCTAGTCTAATTATGGCTGGTTCTATATTTTCCGAATGAGCAATTTGCTTTAAAATAATTTTCAGGTATGGTTTTTAAATGAATGTGTGATAAGTAGGCCTGTCTTGTTATCATCCTTTGTTTTAAAAATGTTTTTGACGCGCCCGTTTTATATTGAATTCATTACCACAGATTGACTTTTTATCAAAGCGGGACATTTTTGTGTTTTTGGGGACAACAGGACACATAGGTCAATAGCGGGATTGTCCCGCTCAAAGCAGGACATACGGTTACGTTATGTAGGGACGCCTAGTAGGTACGCTTATTACAATTTTCCTTTCCAATGAAAAACTACATGCGATACACAAAAATACATTATTTAAATCCGATTTCTTTCGCTTGTTTGGCTGCGGTGGCTATTTGGCAGTCGTTCCGTCCCAACCCAAAATCCACCATAGTCACAAAACTCATCACCATCATAACCGTAAACCTACACTGCTGAACATAGGACTTCCAAATGAAGGTTCAAATTCGTTACCACGCTTGGCAGATGGGTTGGTGATGACCTGATGACACAGGAACACAAAAAAAAATCCCTATGTTTCGGCGGGAAATAGGTTCAAAGCATGTATCTCTTAACTGCTACGGCAATCCTAGAAGGCATATTTTTCTATTTGTTATTCTTATGTGAATTTATTTGTTACGTTAACCTGCATTATTCGCATTCTATTTCGCACGCTACTGTAAAGGTTCTAGAGCATTTTCTCGAGCATTTCCAAGTAATTTAACGTTCTTACGAATGGTACAATACAAGCAAAAGCTCAATTTAAAAGAGCATTTCCATGTAATGTAACGTTCCTGCGAATGGTCAACACGGTGTTTGAAGTAATGCTCACGGCTAGTGAGCATTTACCTGTAACCTTTCTTTCTAAGTATTTTGCGTTTACTCTTCGCTGAAATGTCGGATCTGCAGGTCGCGTGTGCTGCGTTCGCGCTCGTGTCTTTGTCCGACGAAATGGTTACACAATTTCGCTCGGTTGTTTGCAAAAATATTTTGTAACAAAGCGCTGAGTGTCGTGCTTATTGTTCGGTTCGTGAAAGGGTGAGACATTGGAGCAGCTCGATGTTTTGTTACAAGTAAATGCTCTAGTCTTGAATTGTCATGATCTACTATTGAAAAAAAAGTATTCATAGAGTTTCTTGCCAGCTCTTCTCCACAGAACCTACCTTTTGGAACCGTGCGCCTAGTTTTGATGTTTTAAAAGTGCCTGTAATCTGGTCTATTTGAAATAAAAAACTTTGACTTGACTTGAAACTTTGACTTGACTTATCATTTTGACGTAACCTATGGGAAGAAAGAATAAGGTGGCTTTTCATTTGATCAATGTATTATGATTATGTTTCCCTCCACGAGTGACGATATTTAAAAACGACTGTTTTGACGACGTCTGTGGTCTAGTAGTTTGAGTGTCGGATTGCTGATCACGAAGTCGTGGCTTCGATTCCCACACAACACAAGTATTTAAGTGATGAACACAAGTGTTTGTGTTGGTCTGAGTGTTTCTTATATATTATCTTATACGTAAGTATTTACAAAAAAAAAGTATCTAAGTATTATACCCATTGTCTAGTACCCATAGTACAAGCTCTGCTTCGTTTGGGACTACTAGAAGATGGTGCTGTGTAAAAATGTCCCAAAATGTATACTTATTATTAAAAAAAAAAAAACGTCCAGCGCACCCTGGACAGTCAGCCTTACGACTAACTTTGCTGACTGACTCATCTTTTCACCACTGTTTTTTCTATTCGACTGCTTGTCGATCATCCTGGCCAACCGTTTCTACATAACAGGGCAGTTATTGGCGTAACCTGAAGGGTCTCCAGCCAAGGCATGAGCTATTCTCATATCGGTCGTGCTGATACGAGAGAAAAATAATTTATTATGACTTTGAGAGGGAACTGTTAACAAATCTTAATGGCGATAAGTTAAAACTAGCATCCAATAGTAAAGCAAAATCTCGTGGGAAGATTTATAGTACTTAAATGATAAAATCTCATTGGATGTAAAGCTCTGGGAATAAAGTTACAAACACCATTAATTATGTAATTACTTCTCATGGTTAATTAACCCTACAAATAGTATGCTCTGGACGAGAAACAGATCTTAATTATTTTATGCAGATCAAGATGGCCAGTGGCATGCCGCCAGTAAAAACCATTAATTAAATTGTTTCTTTACGGAAATACCATTAAATTATATACATAACATCACGCTTGTATTCCCTGAAGGGTTGGGCAGAGGTGTATAGTACACCCTCATTTCGCCGCCATGTTTAAGTCCCATGTAATAGGGGGCGAGCCTATTGCCATCAACCGCGCACACAAGAAATTGCACACGGAAAAACCTAATAACACTGACTGCATTGCATGGGGATCGAGCCCAGGATCTCACGCTCAGCAGTCGCACTTGCAACCACTAGATCAATGAGACAGTCTCAAAATTATATTTATTTACATAATATCCCTGGTAGGATAAACAGTTTAATTTGTGCCCAAATCCTTTTAAAAACTATATTTTCTGTTGATATTGAGTTTGTGTACTGACAGTTCTGTCAAAATTGCACTAATTACAACCACACAATAATACTTGGGTACGTGTGATCGTAATTACCTATCGGCTTATTAATTAGTAGGTACAATTAGATAAGATAAATGTTAATTTTTATGCCACAAAAGATCGTAACAATAGTCAGTTTTTACAAAAACATAATAACTAGGTACAGGTGTAGGTGTACGAGACTGGTGCCTAAACTAGGCTCAGGGCATGTATTTCAGGACACCAGTACCCCAAGTGTGAATTTTATTCGTTAACTACTGTAGTTGCATCACGCCAAAAATGTATGAAAATTTAGACAGCGCCTCTAGGCGCGGTGTTCAATTTTAGCGCAAATTTTAGTATTAAACGCCGCGCCTAAAGATACTCACACTTGGGGTACTGGTCTCCACCCTCTAGGTTTTGTTAATACATGTTTTATGTTTCAATTTATGCACACTTACAAACAGTAGTCGGAAATATTTGTATATTGATTTTTATGCTTCAATACAGAGTGGAAATCAAATTTAGAACCTAATGGCGATTTAATTTCGTAAAGATATATAAGTCATTTTATTCCGTAGGCAAGCTAGTTTTGATATTAGCTAAGAGTTTTTCAATATGTGTAAAAATAAGTAATCGCCTGTTGACACTGAACGTTTCCACCCTGTATACTGTTAGTATGATTAGTATTGGGGTGAGTGTGATTGAGTGTGTATGGGCTTATGCACTACGCATGTGGAGGTGCAGCTATAGTTTACTTTTTATATTATATATAAATAAAATTAAAACATATAATCTGCACTCAAACAGCTCACAGTTTTTCGGTATCGAGATAGTTTAATTATTTTAAGGGCCGATTTTTACTTTTATCTACGAATTACGTTTTGACAGCTTTTGTATTGAAATAAAGTATCAGTCATAAGCCAAAAGATCGGCCGTAGGTAATTCCTTTTACTAAATTTACTTTTTGTTAATTGTCAACACTGAGGTACCTAATTATATCTTCCTTGTATCATTTTGAAACTACCTACAATGATTTTTATTTCTCAAGTTGTATCTTGAGGTTTATTTATGTTTATAATAATAAGTAGGTACTACTTTTATAATGAAGCTTTCAAAAAAAACTTTAATATGTCGTCAAAATCATTATACTCCAGTTTTTAAAAAGAATTTATTCATTAAACTTATTTTCTACCAAAATCTCTCTCTAAATCTTATTTCTAATCCCAAAATAAAATAAAACCAATCCATACTCACATTCACACAAAATCACTACAAAAATCTTTGAAAAAAAAACAACATTCAATACCCTACCACTTCACTTCATTAACAACCAATCACACGCGTTCCCACTGCGATAGATGCGCAGGAGTCGGTTCGGGGGCGCGAAGTACACTGCTCATTATCTGCGTTTACTCGAGTGCCGGCAAACTGAGTAATGTGTGACGACAACACACGTGAGGATTTCCTCACGACTTGGTTCGAGTGGGCCTGGGTACCAGCAGTGTTGTTTAATTAAGCAGGTAAATTGATAGCGTATGATTGCGCATGATTTTCATTAGACGCCACATGCGCCCACGCAAGAGCATCTAGTGTGTTCCGGATTAAAAACTTCTAATTCCAACTTTGTCCGTGTAGTGCTGGATGTAAAGAATAGCACTACCCGATCTCGCCCCATGGGTGTCGCAAAAGGCGACTAAGGGATTCACTAGAGGATGGGCAGCAGCGTTCTCTGAGTATTTTAACAATCATACTGCGATCGCCAACCCGCCTGACAAGCGTGGCGATTATGGCACCCCCCCCCCCCCCCCCAATATGGATAGTGGCGAAGCAGTGAACGTCTTCCGGCTGAATGAATGATGAATTCCAACTTAACCGACCTTCTCCACCACTAGACCTCGACGACGTCTGTGGTCTAGTGGTTCGAGTGTCGAACTGTTGAGCACGAGGTCGTGGATTCCCACAGGACACAAATATTTATGCGATGAACATAAGTGTTTGTGTTGGGTTGTGTATTTCTTATGTATTATACCTAAGTATGTATTTACAAAAAAAAAAAATATAAGTATTATATCCATAGTACAAGCTCTGCTTAGTTTGGGTCTAGATGGTGCTGTGTAAAAAATGTCCCAAATGTCTATTTATTTATTCCATGACGCTTATCAGTGTCGTATCTAGGTGCTGGACATAGGGGCGGCTGTCAGGGGCGCCGGATTTAGGGGGGCGCAAATTAGGTTGCTCTCTACATACATAACTGAAAAAATCCGTAGCAGATCTCGCGTTAACATATGATGTTAATTTAAATACAAATGAATTATATGAAGTCTATTGAGAGCTATAAATATCAGATAAAAACATTACTTCCTTGATTTTTAACAAAATTGTGAATTAAATAGCTTTTTTTAGTTAAAGTGTTTTATTTGGGGGGGAGGGGGGGTGAAATATGTATCCTTGCTCTGGGCGGTCTTAAACCTATCTACGACACTCCGCTTATACTAGCAACTATTGGGTTTGAGCCAGGACAGCGCCAGGTTTTTATGAAAAAGGGGACAAGTAGATACCTCATACTATTACGTGATATCGCGTTGGTCGTTTATATTTCTGAACTGAAGTTACTAGTAGCACGTAGTAGTAGACCGGCTCCATGGGCTCATAGGCTCGCTTCTTAGATATCACTTTATTGCTTAAAAATGTGATTGATGGTTCATCTCTGTTTAACACTTCGGGAATCGTAGTCGCTTTTATTTGTCGGGCAATAGGATCCACTTTGGAAGGCTACAATCCCAAAAATCCCTAAATTTGTAGCCTTTATCCACAGAATAGTCAATAGTCCTAAGTAGATCATAGTTTAAGTAGTCCTAGGTGTCGTCTATTGTTACTTTGGTCTTCAAACATTTTCTTTGTGTAAAAATATCACAATTTATTAAATAAACAAACAACTAACTACTTAATATAATAATAAGTTATTGCTTTTGCCGAACTCTAAGAATAATGTTAACATTTTGACCATGAACTTAATGATAAAAGCTACTTAGTAACAAAAATGTATACCTATTAATTTCCACAGAATCTAGAGAAAGATAAGAACGTTTTGGCAATTCATTATTAAGTATTAACTGGTTACTGATGCCCAAATAAATACTACTTGGAAGCAAAGTAGGCAGGTACTAATACGATTCGGGCTACCAACCGTAAAAATTTAACATTACTGTACTGTATTTCGGGTCAGCGTACTTTAAGTGCTTTAGGTATATTGTTGAAGAAATATTGTATAGTACGCAAAAATACTATAGGTAATTCAGTTGGATGGATCAATATTTATTCTGCAACACCAATACGAAAGAGTCTAATAGGTAATAAACAAATCCCTCACTTGGTATATATGAACGCATCTCATGATTTTTTATTTTTTACTCGTTCCATATTTTTAGGATTCCGTACCCAAAGGATAAAACGGGACCCTATCACTAAGACTCCGCTGTCCGTCCGCCTGTCCGTCTGTCACCATCACCAGGCTGTATCTCATGAACCGTGATAGACTCGCACTTGACCGGTTTTTTTAATAGCTTTCAGAAAAATGCTATAATTTGTAGAAAATTATGGCAACCCTAGACTGAGTTTTAATTTTGAATACACAGACGTTTAACACATTCATTTGAAGACGGAATATAAAATGGTAAGAGCCAGACGGTCAGGGACTTACTTCATAAGCTACTGGGACAAATGATCGTGGGAGGGTCCACGTGCCGCCCCTTCTCCTTGTAACTATTGAAATACTTAAAATTTAATTCATAATACTTTTTTTGTTTATAGAATCAGCAAATTTATTCACTTGACAGACAGATCTGTGTTGCTGAGGAGTTTGTTGCGCCGATTCTTCTTCTCAGTAAACACTAGGAAGCGGTGAAGTGCGGGCATTTTTGAGGGTTGTCTTACGTAAAGTTGATGTTTAAAAAAACCGCACCCAAATCGGTTCACCCGTTTAAGAGCTACGGTGCCACAGACAGACACACATACCGGTCAAACTTATAACACCCCTCTTTTTGCGTCGGGGGTTAAAAAAAAACTAAGCAATTCTGGTCTATTTTCAATAAGTGAGTTTTGAAGATTTTTTTAAGTTAAAAAACCTAACTTACCTCCGGTTTCTGAATTGAGAATTCGAGATAAGCAATACTTAAATAGTATTTGAGTACGGAGTTGTCAAAAAAATGCTTTAAAATCCGTCATTTTTTTGACAACTACGTACTCAAATGTTACTTAAGTACTGCTTATCCTAGAATTCTCAATTCAGAAACCGGAGGTTAACCTACTAGAAAAGATGCTAAAACTAGAAAGATGATGCAGAACCACCAAAATGTCCCCTTGTCCTACATTCCCATCCGTAATTCCAAGTACCTAACTACCCAGTAAGTCGTCTCCAAGTCTGGGAGGAAACATTAACGCCACAATAAGATCCGGCGCCGCGCTAACTAGCTGGGCCTGTGATGCAACGAAGAATTGCAAGTACCTACTGTGCAAGCTTAGTTAGTATACTTACTTCTTGATTTATATGGAACTAGCTTTTGCCCGCAGATTCGCTCGCGTTAATTAAGCTCAAAAAAACTCTTAACACACTACTAAAGTTTCTAAATCGTGATTCGAAAGACACGTGGCGCCATCTGTGAACGTTATTGTTGTTTTCCTCGGGAACAGTACGTTTTTTTCGGGATGGAAGGTACCCTATGTCCGTTTTTGTACACCTGACAACGTATAGGTATGCAAAATTTCAGGATGATCGGTAGGTGCAGTGGTTTAGGCGTGAAAAGGTAACAAACTTACTTTCGCATTTATAATATTAAAAGTTAGGATTAGGATGTAGGATGAAAATTTAAATAAACAATATTTGGAGGCTACCTACGATTTATGTACCTAATTTACAAACTGACTCACCAAAAAAACAAACGTAGCTTCCGAATGCGTGCTATGATTTGATAGCATGATTTTTTTAAAAGTATGTACATCATTTCAATTCCTATTTTTTTAGTTCGCTTTTTATGCAGGCGATTTTTTTATTTACTTCTTTTTATTTAATCAATGTATCGTAACTATTTATAATTACCTACCTACCGCTGTAATGAGGCCGAAACAAATCTATCCACAGACACCTCATTTAATAAGTATGCCATCACCATAGAAGTAATAAGTACTACGTTCTGTATATAAAATCCTTGACCATCACCCGCTCTAGTACGCATTATAGATCCCACACAACTTTCAGGTTGTGTAATACTTAAACGGAACTTATGGCTGTAAAATGGTCTGCCGGGGTTGCGGCGCATGCAGCTGCAAATCCCGTGACCCCGGCCAAGGGTCAGGAGAAGGAACACCGTGGGTTTTTAGCCGGTAAGAGTCCGGCATAACCCTTCGCCATCCCCGGGCGAAGGGTATCCATGAGGATTTTCCCACGATAAAAAAAAAAAAAAAAAAATGGCTGTAAAATGGTCAAAGAAACATCATATTGATTTTAAAAGACCTATTCAGCGATACGCGCCAAGTAATCGCGATGCATCCACACATTAGGACTTATTTAGTCTTGCCTCGGCGCACATCGAGTGTGAACGTGCTAAATTGGACCAAGATGTTATCAGCGTTGTCGAAAGAAGACGTTTTGAAATTTGAAATAATTATATTATTATGCACTCAGCAATTTCTAAATCAGACATCTTCACATAGGCCCTGCCTGTACTAAACTAACATTATCTCCAACATGTGGATGTTCAACAACCAACGTTGGTACCAATGATGGGACCAACGTATGGAGCCGGGGTTAGTGATTCAGGCATTACCCAATCATTGTAGCACCTGGTAGCACCTGTCAGGGGCGGGTCACGTCCAGTGAAAGACTTTTGTGTTTTTTAAACTTTGCCCCTATCTAGTAATACTTACTCCTGTATTGTGGTTGCATTTACAGACACAGATCATCACATGCAAGAACACCCACACCCCGAACAATTTATCTATAAGTCATACAATTACTTGTTACATGCGGGAATCGAACTAGCTGCCCGTTGCGCCGCAGCTAACCTTTCAGCCATTGCGCCACTCTTGTCGTGATTAAAAATTGTTCAACGCGGGAACTCCGTCATCATAAATTAGATTGTAAATTAGCGGTTGGATTCGTGATTGACTATTTAGTAAGTATCGAATACTCACATGAGCTCGTTTAGCATGATAATTATGTGCTAGACCCGCTAATATTTTACTAAATTATCTAAGTTTGTTAGCATATTTTGGTGTAAAAACCGGGCGTTTCTCATCTCGGTACGTATCGTCCCATTAGTCTAGAGAAGCGAATGTAGAGCGTAGAATCTTAGGTCAGGGCCCCAATTCTCTATAATATTTAAGAAATTTAGGGCCTGTATTCTCTATGACGTTTAAGAAAAACACGCAATTAATGCAGTTGCTCTAATATATTTTTGGAGTTAATGCTGTTCTGCATGCACAAACCATATGTCAAATTCAGTAGGTAGGACAAAATGAAATCTCTGATGGTAACGTGGTCGCGTTCTTTGCACGTTACGTTTGACCTGTCATAGTGAATCAAGTTTCCAATTAAGATTTTTTTAAACTGGGATTTTCACACCACACATTTTATATGACCACCCCGTCACTTTCCACGTGTGTCGCAGTATGCAACTGACTAGGAGGATGGGCAACTACTGGCTAACTGCGATTGACAAACCAGGGCCGTAGCGACAACTGGAGCACTGCCCCGGGGCCCTCAAACATGGTCCCCAAACAGTTCGAACACTTGCTGCCCCGCGGGCCGTGAGCTTCTAACTACGACCCTGCGCTAAACCTTTCTGTAAGGTAGATAAATGCGCTACAATATTTACTGAAGGCGGTTTGTAGAATGGTCGTTCATTAAGCTGAAACATGAATCTAGACAATAAGATTATTTTCTTGCATTTACAAAGCTTCGAGTTTTTCACACGTACATTATGTAATTTACCACTTAATGAATGTAATGGTTGGAACATTTCGAGCAAATGGTTTCGTCTTGCATTTCAATTTACTCTAGGAAGGAAGTCTAAATTAAATGGATATTTGAAGACTCATGACCTAAATAGTGTAGCAGTGAATAAAGCCCCGGCTTGTCGCTCAGGGCCGCAGATTCGATCCTTATCGGATAAACAATGATGGTTTATCTACTTCTAATCAAGCATTACTGCTTGACCTTAGTCAACATTTTAGTGAAGTCATTTGCTAAGTTTTTCTTTGGAATTGCAGATGCTCCTTTTAAATTGTAGACAGGCTTGCATTTGATCACTGTCTCGTTTCATCAATTGACGATGGGGTGGACGATGAAGAACGCTTGCTTAAGTCTTGTATCCATTTGAGCACACTCAGGCAAATGAGCGGCTCGGCCGCCTGTGGAGACGCCTGAGCACGCTCGGCAAGTTCGAGCACGCTCAGGGCGAGCCCGAACCTTGTCGGTTTTTGGCCGCGCTCAAAGGCGCTCAGTAAGAGCGATTACGCACTGCATCCGATTCGAATCAGTGAAAATACGTTCCGAAGTAGCCATAGAACTATTTGTATGGTAGTTTACGCACTACATCCGGCATCCGTCATCCGATTTCTATCCGTCATCCGTGAGTCTCCAATTCGGAAGAAATATTGACGGACCGAAGTAGCCGTAGTAATGTTTGTATGAACGCTTTCGCACTACCTCGGATTCAAATCGGACGCCAAACGGATATGCCAAAGATGGCCCCTGAATTGTTTGAATTTGAATCGGAAATCGGAATAGTGCGTAAGCAACATCCGAATTCGGTCCGAGATTTTTACTCTAGATCTGTATTTTCACGGATTCGGATCGGATGCAGTGCGTAAAGCAATATCCGAATTCGTTCCGAGTTTTTTATATCGGTATTTTCACGGATTCGGATCGGATGCAGTGCGTAATCGCTCTTACTCAGTACCTATTCGCTCGGTGCTCAGTGTGGACGGTTGTTTTTGTGTTTGAAAGGCTCGGCGAATGACGAGCGCGCCGAGTTTGATATAGTTTAATTAATAACGTTTTATTTTACTTTTTCTGTTATTTACAAAATGAGTGGCTTGTGGCTCGAATCATAAATATTAGGCGAGTTGTTCCTTCGATGAAGATACTTTTCTCTTATCCACCACATTGGTTTTCTATTTTTCTTTATGGCACTGTGAATGATTATAAAGGCCGCAGCAGCTACACGCACACGTGAAGACATGACGGAGCCGAGAAAATACTGAGCAGTCTGAGCACAGCTTTTTCAATGTTGAGGCTCGTTCGACTAAAACTTTTTTTTGTTCCTCTGAGCACCCTCAGGCGAATGAGCGGCTAATTCGCCTGAGCATGCTCAAGTGGATACAAGGCTTACGTACATACCTATGTAGGTAGGTACTCGTATGTACTTCTTTCTGTCTATAGCGTGAGGTTTGTAGGCAAGTTTCATACTTAATCCGGCGCACTTGTCTTATTATTCATAGGATGATAGAAGCTGGATTAGACAAGCCGAGAAGCCGGATTAGAAAAGCCGGGAATCAAGTTCAGTAGCGTGCTATTGAAGAGGCATATGTCCAATATTGGACTTTTATAGGCTGATGATGATGAGACAAACTTTTGAGGAGATGGGCATTTTAGGTAGTTCTGCACTTTCCATTCCAATATTTAGTTCAATGTCTAGATTATCTAGTGAGGTTACTAGGTATAAAAAGTAGAGACGAAATTGAATACAATTTTATTTATTTAAGCGAAATCTATACATACTGATTTTATCACACAAACACTGTGAACAACATACATTAATTACATTTAATTATAAGTAAATTGAAGTTGGACGACTTTTTAGATATGTGTCAGTAGCCAGCGCAAAGGGAATTAAGTGGAAGACAGAGTTCTAAGCCTTGTCGTTCCGTTGTACAAACAGGGCAACAAAATATTGACCAACAGTTGCCCGACAGTTGACCGACAGTTGCCCCACAGTCGGAAGACACTTGTAAAATATAGTTGAAATTCACAGTAACACCGACATAATGTTCCAACTGGAATAATTCCCGCGTTATCGTGAAATGCAACAAGTATAACAAGCGATGTACTTAGCAAGATCCAACGAAATTTTTGTCCACTCATAAACTGAATCTAAAAATACTTATCTTGACTTCGCAACTTTTTCAGTAAAAAATATCACTTCATGTTCATTGTTTGGTTATTTTCCTATTCTTATTTATTTATCATCGTGTGCAACACATAAGCCACTAAAAAGTTGCCCAACAATCACTAAGTATCGGACACAGCAATGTGTAGTGAATCTATGCTATGATTGGAATGTATTATACAGTAAACAACGCCTACAAACATTGGCTAGCCAAAGCCAACAATTGCGTCCAATGAACCCTTTACATACTTTAAGGAAAGCATTGGACGAAGTCTTCAAACGTTGGCAATGTTGGCGAGCCAATGTTTGCAGACGCCGTAAGAAGTAGTTACATTAGAGAAATGAGATTTTAGTCTTACACTATAATACCACTATCCAAAGTACACTGGAGTGCAATAAAAATAGTTTTAATAAAAAAAATATGATATATATTGAATTCATGAAAAATTTGATTAGTCACAAAAATTTACAAAATTTTATTTTTATATTTACTTTTTAAGGATACACATCAGACCAAAATAATTGTGTTAACTATAAACAATATAAATTAACAAAATTTTAAAGTATTAATTGTTAAAATACTAATAATAAAATTATTATTTAATATGGATAATATTTTATTTTGTAGTTACTTAGACATGTCAACACAAACATGGATGCGAAATAGCATATTTAATATGTTACATCGCATTTTTTATTAAAATATGCAAACAGCAAAAACTATAGAGCCTCGCCATAAAGCAACTTATTTTTTAAACAAATACCACAGACTATTATAACCCCTCTCAGTCCTTCGTGCAATGGCACCTTATCAAGACAACAACTATGCATTTTTAACGAAATATACATTATTTCATTTTTCTAACACTTATAAACCAACTTTTCAACATTTACCTTCAGAGCCAACGTAATTAAAAGCACTTATTGCATTTCAGTTTCATATTCTTGAAGACAAGATAAAAGTTACATCTCAGAAAATAGACATCGCATTTATTTATAAAAACTCTCTATAAACGCGAAGAACTTCCCAAATCTTTATTTTAATTCAGGCTTCATGCAGTTCTAGTACTGTTTTTAAGTTATTTTGACTTGATTGTGACTATGGGCCAATAATAGAGCCGCAATGATACGCGACCGATGCGTGCAAGTTGAATTTTCTTGCATATATCATATCTGGCTCTTTCCTCAAAAGGCCATTCTAGACGTTGGCCTACATTGTTACACTCACATACATTTATACCACAATGTCTGGACTTTAAAAGAGACCTTGACCTCTGAGTTTGTTTCGGCTTTTCTTCTCAGAGCTAGGAAATGCTATCAAGACTTAAAAAACATACAATATGATTTATATAAGTGTCTGTTACAGAATTATTTAAAGAAATCTTCTATTATATAAAAATGAATTGCTGTTCGTTAGTCTCGCTAAAACTCGAGAACGGCTGGACCGATTTGGCTAATTTTGGTTTTTAAATATTTGTGGAAGTCCAGGGAAAGTTTATATGGTGAGAAAATATGGAAAAATCGCGAGGAAAATAGTAAAAACAACAATTTAATTTTCCCATACAAACAGTTCCTACCTGTCAAACATTCGATGTTCGTCCCGTCGCGTCGGTACGGTAAATTCGGGTCCCCTCAAATCAAAAATATTGTGTATCCAAAAGCACTTCAATAAACAGATTTTAAAACTAAACATTTTTTTTTCTTTACGTGGCATTGCAACGCATGCCGGGTACAGCTATTATTTTATATTTTTATTTAACATAATATGTGGTCCTCGATATCGAAAAGACCAAATCAAAATCTAGCATCTCAGATGTAACTATTATCTTGCATCTACATTTCCATCAGTTAACCCCACATTTAACCGACACAGAACATAATAAGTACTTGTCACTAGTAACCAACTTGTCATGAGAAGCTAAATATTGCTACTGAGATTATTACACTGACGAGCAAAATAACGACACGATTTTTACACTACGATTCCCAATATTATCCGGTCATAAAAACAATACATGATGAACTACATAAGGATATCACTTTAGAAATTACTGATCCTATGTTTCCGTAACATTTCTGAGCCAGTTTATCTTCACTTTCTGCAAGAATAGAACTTGTGACATTGAGTTTAGAAACTTTAGTGCACCCATCCTTGTCATTTAGGTAGAAAAAAATATTTATAAAAAAAATTGGTGATTACTCAAGCTGGGTCAACATTTTGCACGTCACTGTAACGTAATAAAATTCCCTATAAACATACGTTAAATGTAAAACGCGGCTTAAACAATATAAGATTACAATCACAATAGGACGATACATTACAATAGCAACATTTAAATGATTTAACGTTTTTACAGTGCTTCAACATTCCTTCATTTTTATTTTATAGATTAGGCTAACCAAACTACTAAGGACGATAACACAGAGTAAGGTGATGACGTCATGACGACGTGATTAAAAAAACTGTACATCGCGAACCAATTTGGACTAACCCATAGTAAAGACAGCGTCGCGTCGCCGTCGTGTTGCCGTCGTGCCGCTTTACCAGTGCGACCTCGGCTTATAACTATTTAACATCATGTAGTCCACTCTTTAATTTGTAGTAGAGCCTATTACTTGCTTATTCTATGGCATCAGACACATCATAGCGAATCTACAACGCCAAAATAGCTGCTGGGTTAATGGCGGCCATACATGGTGCTGTATACTTAATGTAGCGAAACACCATACAGAACTTACGCGGCCGTAGTTCGGTTCGGTTGCAAATACACATCAAGGCTAAAATTACGCGTCACGGCACTTATGCGCAACGTAACTTACGAGCCACGTATTTTACGCGCAACGTATTTTACGCGAATCGTAACTTACGCACAACGTAACTTAAGCGCCAGGGAACTTATATGCAACGTATTTTACGCGCAATGTATTTTACGCGCAACGTAACTTACGCGCCAGGGAACGTATACGCAACGTATTTTACGCGCAACGTAATTTACGCGCAACGTAACTTACGTGAAACGTTACTTACGCTCAACGTAAATTACACCTTAGCGGAATGGGCTTCAGTGTGCCGAATAAGCATACGCAAGCCACAAACTCAAACATGTAGCATCGTGTATAGCCGTCATAGACAGAGAAAGATAATGCCATGATAAGGCGTTGCAATTCCGCATTTGAAATTGATATTTTCTTGGCTTTAAGTGTATTACTCTGATGTTTCAATTACTTGTGTCTTAACTAGTGCTGTTAATTGTTAATATTTAAAAAGTTTTAGATTAAGAGATCGATGCTATCGAATTAATAATAATAATTAATAGATATTATCGTACCACTTCCTTTCTGCAATATTATCGAAGCATCTTTCCTTTCTCTTTGATAAACATTTCAATGATTTATCAGAGGCATTTTTCCTTGTCTTCCTCAGTTTCGTAAATATCCGTCGGAGACTGTTTTAGATATAATTAACAACACTAGCTACACATTTTTAACGTTTTATGGCACCAACATTGAATCCATCCAATTAATACTGAACAGCACTTAACAGTGAATTATAGCATTTATAAGCCCGGACACAGCTGTGCGAGTGCGATGCTATACACGGGCGATAAAATCAATATATTTTCACAAAAGAAACAAGCTCAAAAGTTGTCGACTTCTCAAAATGTTTTTAATTTTTATTCCATAAAATACTCGGTCTATTTTTTCCACTTATTTGTACTAAACCCTCACTTGAATCATTTCGCTGCCATCAATCAATAATCATATAAAAACACGATTATATAAAATCTATTAATATAATGTAAGATAAAGGTATAATAATAGATATGTAAGAGAGGCTTAAACTATTATAATTAGCTTGTAACATAGCAACAAACATTAACAGTTAAGCTGATTATAACCAACTTTTTCTTCGGTGAGTTTGAGACAGAAATTCGGTAAATATGCAGTGTATTATGGCTTTAGTATCGCGTCGCTTTACTACTGTGTTGGATGCATAATAGTATGTCTACACCAGTGCGCTTTTATGATCATCTTGCGCTTTCAACTTTCAATTCCTCTTGCGTCAAGCGCATGCAATATTGATTGCCATAAGACGCGTGCAGCTTATCGTCTACACCGGTGCGTCTCGGTCAGTCGTCAGTCGACATACAATAGACGGATTAGCGTGCGCTAGTGGCATGCGCTGACGTCGAACTAGTAAAGGCATGCGTTATGGTGCTTCACGCATGCCTCAGACGAAGACGCAAGATGAACATAAAAGCGCACTGGTGTAGACATAGCTTTAAGAGTGCATCCACGAGTGACGATACATAAGTACGTCCGACGCATCCTGGGCAGTTAGTCTCGCTATCAACCTCGCTAACTAACTATAATCGTTTAACCACAGTACGAGCATACTTAGAACTGGTTTGTTATTTTAACTGCAATTTTACTGAACTTTCACTAATCATCACTTGAAAAGCGTATTTCTTTGAAGACAAAGATTATTTGTAAAAATAATGTAGAGGCCATTTTCAGATGATTTAATCGTAGTTATTTAAAATTACTTTTAAACATGTATCACTTGTATAGCCACAAATAAACTCTAAAAATGATAATAGTATAAAGGCGGTTATTCGAATACCTAACACATACACCTCACAAACTACACACATCAAAAGTGTCTAGGGATCAACATATATTTTTGCAATAACTTTTCTCCTGATTGATATTAATTAAAATTTTCTTTAAGGATTCATCAAATAAAGTGTTTTCGTTTGTCACAGTAACGATAAACCAAGTCACCTTTGCATTAATAAAGAAATTTGCCATTTTCCTAATAAAGGGATTTTTGACATTTGAACCACTAACACAAAAGTTCGAAAAAAAGACTGAAATAACAGTTTTCTTTAAAATTTTATTGGGTAACTTAAACAATTAATAATCCGTGTTTCTACCGCGAACACTAACAACACAAGAACATCGGTTTGGCATACTCAAAATGAGTTCATCCAAATCACGCTGTGGAATGGCCGCCCATGTTCGTTGCAACAACAAAAAAAGGTCTTCTTGCGACTGGATACCCTCCATATTCGGCAGAGCTCTTCTCTGTAGCATATCCCATGCATGCTCAATCGGGTTCAAGTCTGGCGACTGAGCAGGCCAGGGCAGGACATTGATGTTAGCTGCGGCGAGAGTCTGTCTTACAACTCTTGCGGTGTGCGGTCGTGCATTATCATGCATTAACTGAAATAAGGGACCGATTTGCGCTTGTAGAGGAACGATGACGTCTGATACAATCGTCTCAGCATAAATTTGAGCGTTGAGGTTGCCTCTGATCCAAATCAACTCAGTTCTTCCGCCGATCCAAATACCCGCCCATACCATGATGGTTCCACCACTATAAGGATGGACTTCCTGGCAGGATTTTAATCGCTGTTGGCGTCCAGGGGTTCTCCAGTGTCGTATACGTCTTGTATCCGGTCTCATACCAAAACGAGACTCATCAGAAAAGCACACGAAACGCCATTGTTCTTCTGCCCAATTTCTGTGTCCAAGAGCCCATTGATATCGAATCCTACGATTGTGCATTGCTATAGGTGGTACCCGTAGCGGTCTTCGGGAATGAAGGTTCACTTCATGCAAGCGGTTTCTGACTGTTTGGTCGCTAATTAAGTTCCCTGAAGAGTGATGAAGCCTCACGGCTAACATCATGGCGGTTATTGTTGGAGCTCTTCGAGTTAAGATTTGAATGTATCGGTCTTGTCTCCGTGTGGTGCAGCGATACCGTCCTCCATGGCGCTCAGCCACGGTACCAGTGCTTCGGTAACGTGTCCAAAGTCGACTGATAACACTCTGACTTGTATTCAGAGCTAAAGCCACAGTACGTTGCCGGGAACCAGCTTCTATCATTGCCACGGCTCTGAGCATTTCTTCCCTGCTTAAATGACGTCGCCGCTCCATAATAACGTTGGTTTTAATCAGTAGTAGGGAAACAGTAGCACTAATAATGTCTTCAATGCGTTGTATGTTTTTATAGGGAAAATATTGACAGCTGATTTTCATCTTTTACTCGAATTTGATTCACAGTTCCTGATTCAAATTATGAAATGCACCAAAAAGGATCCATATAAATTTATAAAATCATAAATTTATTACAAAGCCACATCTCAATCTCAAGAAATCCGCATAAAAATGCTTGATCCCTAGACACTTTTGATGTGTGTATATAATTGATTTTGCTTATATCGTATTAATGATAATGATATTCTTATTAAGGATTAATTTGTAAAAAATATTTTATTAACTTCATTGTACCTATAACGCGAAGATAATGTTATGCGAATTTCGCTTGCGTGATCTAGGATAGTTTGTTTCTGATAGCGACATCTATCGGTTCTGGGTATTAACACTAAAACATTGTTGAGCGCCATCTCTGTGTCAGTATCAAGAACTTTTCATAGATTTTGTAATAAAATATTTTTTACAAACACAAATCTACTACATAATGAAGATTATTTAAAGTTAATTTGTAATATATTTTACATTATCACGGTAAATGCGTTAATGATTCACAGTGCTACAATCACTACAGGAATATGTATATAAAAAAATTAAACTAAATAAAATCGTTTTATACTTAAAATGAGCTTTTAGCTGCTATTACGCTGTGTATATTCATAAAGAAATTCCTAGTTCATATATTTTAGAATAAATCGATTCTAAACAATCGAACGCTAAAATTATTCGATTAAGAATAAATGATTTTGTTTAAAATATTTAAACTAATATATTTAGTTTTAGAATAATTCATTATTATTTTTTTCAATTGATTAAAACGGACTAAATAGTTTGCGTACAGCAAAATAAACGAAGCAGATCTAAATAAAATCGTTTTATAATATTGTAAGTACATAAAACCTAACTTAGGCAGAGAGAGACCTTGAGTGTAGGGGCAGTCGACACTAAAGGAATTTGAGAGATACGGTAAATGGAAAATGACCAAGAATAGAGTTTTCAAGCCATTATAAATTAGCCATTGTTCCAAATTAGGTCGGCTTACAGTCTAACCAGATGCACAAACGTTACTATTATAGGCAGTTGTCCCACCGCCGGCGAGGAAGCGACTAACTATCGGCTATTTTCTCGCTCAAGAAACGTACAATAGATATACATTCCGTAGAAACAAAAGAGATGCATATATTAATAGTCGATCGCTGACTGTTTACACTGCCGGCGAGGACTCGCTCCACTAGTTTGTCGCTGAGCGACAAGAGCTATCAAAGATAATACTCGCTCAGCGATACTTGATCAGCGATCTCGCTTGGCGGTCAGAACTTACGCCGAGAGACCAACCAGCGGTCATTTCTGAGTGGTGCGAGTAATCGCCCGTCGCACTCGCACACTCGTTATAGCCCAGCGATAAAACTATCGGAACTATACACTCGCTTCTCGCTGCTCGTCAACTCGTTTCTAGCTCTACTCGCTTCTCGCTCATCGTTGGCGGTGGGACAACTGCCATAGTGTGGCAGTGTGCGTTTTAATTTTTTTTGACCTGCTTATTGTTGGTGTTTGCAGACCGTTTCTACGTAGGCTTGCCAACTGTCCCGCGAGAGCCGGGTCGTCCCGTTTCTAGAGCTTTAGAGCATGCGTCCCGCGAAAGACGTGTGCGGGACGCCAATTGTCCCGTTTAATCGTACCTATGTCTAAACCTTCGGGCTGAAGTCAGAATTTAGTGAACGCACGTTTTGTGCTAGAAGAGGGAGATCGCGACCGCGAGTCTCGCGTTGAATGAACGAAAAAATATTTTTTAATTGTATTTTTTGCCTCCCTATACTTTGAGAGTTGGGTCCCGCATTTTGACTGCCAAAGTCCCGGTAAATTCGTACATGAAGGTTGGCAAGCCTACTTGAGACCCTCCTTCAAGGGTCTTCAGCCAATGGTTGTCGCAGTGTGCTCGAACGCATTGATTTGAATAAGGGTCTGTGGTTGGCTGATTTTATTCTCAGCAACCAATCACAGAGCCGTATTCAACGAAGTGCGTAGAAGCACTCCATAGACCTCGTAGTTACGTTTGTGCATATGGATGTGAATAGCCATATTTTGGCAGTGAGGATCATTGGCTTTACGGTAGGAAGTACGGCTGTAAACCGTGAAATTTTTGGCTTGAGCAGCAAGCAAAGTACACTGGATTTTTTCACAGGAAATATGTTAAGTATAGATAAATTCAGGATTGGATTATGGCATCTTTCCTACAGTTTTTCGTATAACCAGCATAAAAAAAATCATCTACATATTTAATCACTCATACTGTTTCATTCATTACGTTTTATGCTTTGTTTGGCAAATAAATTCCATCTTATTACAACAGATGGTCAACAATATAAAACACATGTTTTAACATAACCTCGACTCTTTTTGTTATATGACGTTCGAAAGTGATGGGTATACTTTAGTTTTGGTTGAAACCATCTCTTGTAATAAGAGGGATTGTGTTTACCTTTATCTATCCGTAAAGATAAATAGAAAGATAAAACCGTCATTTGTCGTTGTTACGAATGAATATAAAAATAATTGTAGGTACCGTATCTCCAAAAATTCCATACAATTGGAATCTACGTAATTATTACTACAAATAAACCTTAAGCATTGCTTAAAAGTTACTAGTATAATATTATACTAAAGTTTACTCCTGGAAATTGCGTCCGATTTGGAAAGGAATATTTCTACCACTGTCCAGTTAATCAGTATTCATTAAATGATTCTCAGACAAAATGTCACTGTAATGTTAATTATATTCATAGACAGACTGACAGACAAGTATATCTTTTCAATGTTTTTTGCAATACTTAGTGTTGCAAGAAAATGTTGCTAAAATACCTTCAAAACCGTAATTATCTTTAAAGTGACATCATGTTAGAGAAACCGTGAATAATTCATTATAATTATAACTAGATATGGATTGAAAAGATTTACGATAAATAATTAATCTTTAATTTTATTTATAGAATAAGAATAACGAACTAATACTCTCGCGCTGCCATTTTGGTAGGAATTTCATTTTGTTGGCAACACTGAGACAATGTTGTCAGAGATAAAATAAATTTTCTACTAAAGAGTGCGGCGCTGAGGTGGCGTAATACCGTTTCCGTAGCTTACTTCCTATGGGTGTGTGCGGGTGATGACGTCATTATTCGCCAGTGTCCACCCAGTTTGCTTCTTCGGCTATTCTGTCCATGCAGTTGCATAGGAATTGGTACTGAAACAAAAATTTGGAAATTAGTTTGGTATTTAATGTTGAGAATTGATGCAGACTAGGCTATGCCGTTTTTGTCCTTGTGTAGGAGGGATGTTCAATGTTAACCCTGAAAGGTAATATATTTTCTGCCAACTGTTTTGAAGATGTCGCGAAAGACTCCTTGTAACATTTTTATTTTGAAATCTGACAACATTTTATTTTTTTATGGAAAATAAATATTACATTTTTAAATGTTACTTATTTATAAAAAAACTTTTTTTTATTTTTTATAAAACCTTTTGTGTCCTTTGAAGGTTCAAGTTGTTGACGGTAATCAAAATGAGATCGTTTTAGCTCGAATGTGTCCCGAATTGTTTTATAGTCACTCGGGACGTAGGTCTCGCTTATGGCCTCTTCCTATTCTCCGCAAGACGGTGCATTTGTACTAATCGATTGTATGGATTAGTATGAAGATAACTGTTATTTATAAGTGAAGACTTGTAATTGGCTATCGTCTAATTTACTGGTACTAGTCTGTTTTTTTAGCTGTATGTCTTCCATATTAATTTAAATAAATAACCTGTCCTAAATTTATGTACACAAATAATTGAATTTTCGTTTTTATGAGAGCAATATGATTGCCAAAAGTCATAAAGGTACGTTTTACTTACATATGGCGTGAACAGCGCGACAGTGCGCGTCTGGTTGTCGTGCCGCACGTACGTGAGTCTGGTAGCTGCAGCATCGTCGTCAGCTCTCCACTCCCTGACGGCGCGCCAGCTCACGTCGGCGGAGGCGCCGCCCGCCTCGCCCTCACACCACGTGGACAGCGAGAGCCCTGACCAGCCTGCGATAAACAACATCTAAATTGTTAGACGCGCATAAGTCATCATCACCATATGTCGGGAACTTCGTGGAGTGAGCGCCATCTGTTGTCCGCTGCCTAAGTAACTGTGACGTCAACATCGGACCACCACTTCCCGTTGGAGGGAGGAGACCGGCTCGCTCGGTGCGACCGGAGGATTGCTTCTTGGACCGTACGACGGAACACTCGTCTAGAGTATTCTGTGTAGATCAGCTGAAAAAGTCTGACCTTTTATATCTGACTAGCTTGTCCTTATTTTATTATCTTGTAATAATTATCTAAAGTATTATATTGTGATCTAGTTCATGTTACTAACACTAACCCAAATACAAGTACTCTTAGTGGTGGAAAGTCTATGTTGGTTTTATTTACTACATTTACCTTGCTCACAATCCTGACATACGAATATTAGCGATAACTGTAATGATAGAATCACTCCTTAACGATTAAATTGTAGTGTCGCTAACACATAGTCGAAGCAATTATTCGTTATTTCTTTCAATGCGTCACGAAATAGTGTTCATTCTTTCACTTTCGATTATACTCTTACAGTGGTTATTGAATTACAAAATAGCGTGGTAATCAATTCCAAATGTCTCATTAAATTATCACCGAAATTTATCTAAACTACAGTATTTTACACGAATCTACTGCAATTATTTCACCTCTGCTACCTTTTGGATAGGGTGAGAGACCTAACGTTTTAAGCTTTCGAGCTTCTTTGTCTGAAATATTTACAACATTAAAAGTATTTCCCGATTCCGTAAGTAAACTCGATTAGAGTCCGTCATCCGAAACTTAACAGAGTGATTTAGTAATAACTATGTACCAATAGTGATAGCGAGTGCGGGCGTGGCCCTGCAGTGCGAGGTAGTAACAACTATGTACCAATAGTGATAGCGAGTGCGGGCGTGGCCCTGCAGTGCGAGGTAGTAACAACTATGTACCGATAGTGATAGCGAGTGCGGGCGTGGCCCTGCAGTGCGAGGTAGTAACAACTATGTACCGATAGTGATAGCGAGTGCGGGCGTGGCCCTGCAGTGCGAGGTAGTAACAACTATGTACCGATAGTGATAGCGAGTGCGGGCGTGGCCCTGCAGTGCGAGGTAGTAACAACTATGTACCGATAGTGATAGCGAGTGCGGGCGTGGCCCTGCAGTGCGAGGTAGTAACAACTATGTACCGATAGTGATAGCGAGTGCGGGCGTGGCCCTGCAGTGCGAGGTAGTAACAACTATGTACCGATAGTGATAGCGAGTGCGGGCGTGGCCCTGCAGTGCGAGGTAGTAACAACTATGTACCGATAGTGATAGCGAGTGCGGGCGTGGCCCTGCAGTGCGAGGTAGTAACAACTATGTACCGATAGTGATAGCGAGTGCGGGCGTGGCCCTGCAGTCGGTGCGCGCGGGCGGGAAGGCCACGTGTCCGTAGCCGGGCAGCGCGCGCGGTAGTGCGAGGTAGTAACAACTATGTACCGATAGTGATAGCGAGTGCGGGCGTGGCCCTGCAGTGCGAGGTAGTAACAACTATGTACCGATAGTGATAGCGAGTGCGGGCGTGGCCCTGCAGTCGGTGCGCGCGGGCGGGAAGGCCACGTGTCCGTAGCCGGGCAGCGCGCGCGCTAGTGCGAGGTAGTAACAACTATGTACCGATAGTGATAGCGAGTGCGGGCGTGGCCCTGCAGTGCGAGGTAGTAACAACTATGTACCGATAGTGATAGCGAGTGCGGGCGTGGCCCTGCAGTGCGAGGTAGTAACAACTATGTACCGATAGTGATAGCGAGTGCGGGCGTGGCCCTGCAGTGCGAGGTAGTAACAACTATGTACCGATAGTGATAGCGAGTGCGGGCGTGGCCCTGCAGTGCGAGGTAGTAACAACTATGTACCGATAGTGATAGCGAGTGCGGGCGTGGCCCTGCAGTGCGAGGTAGTAACAACTATGTACCGATAGTGATAGCGAGTGCGGGCGTGGCCCTGCAGTCGGTGCGCGCGGGCGGGAAGGCCACGTGTCCGTAGCCGGGCAGCGCGCGCGCTAGTGCGAGGTAGTAACAACTATGTACCGATAGTGATAGCGAGTGCGGGCGTGGCCCTGCAGTGCGAGGTAGTAACAACTATGTACCGATAGTGATAGCGAGTGCGGGCATGGCCCTGCAGTGCGAGGTAGTAACAACTATGTACCGATAGTGATAGCGAGTGCGGGCGTGGCCCTGCAGTCGGTGCGCGCGGGCGGGAAGGCCACGTGTCCGTAGCCGGGCAGCGCGCGCGCTAGTGCGAGGTAGTAACAACTATGTACCGATAGTGATAGCGAGTGCGGGCGTGGCCCTGCAGTGCGAGGTAGTAACAACTATGTACCGATAGTGATAGCGAGTGCGGGCGTGGCCCTGCAGTGGGTGGGCGCGGGCGGGAAGGCCACGTGTCCGTAGCCGGGCAGCGCGCGCGCTAGTGCGAGGTAGTAACAACTATGTACCGATAGTGATAGCGAGTGCGGGCGTGGCCCTGCAGTCGGTGCGCGCGGGCGGGAAGGCCACGTGTCCGTAGCCGGGCAGCGCGCGCGCTAGTGCGAGGTAGTAACAACTATGTACCGATAGTGATAGCGAGTGCGGGCGTGGCCCTGCAGTGCGAGGTAGTAACAACTATGTACCGATAGTGATAGCGAGTGCGGGCGTGGCCCTGCAGTGCGAGGTAGTAACAACTATGTACCGATAGTGATAGCGAGTGCGGGCGTGGCCCTGCAGTGCGAGGTAGTAACAACTATGTACCGATAGTGATAGCGAGTGCGGGCGTGGCCCTGCAGTGCGAGGTAGTAACAACTATGTACCGATAGTGATAGCGAGTGCGGGCGTGGCCCTGCAGTGCGAGGTAGTAACAACTATGTACCGATAGTGATAGCGAGTGCGGGCGTGGCCCTGCAGTGCGAGGTAGTAACAACTATGTACCGATAGTGATAGCGAGTGCGGGCGTGGCCCTGCAGTGCGAGGTAGTAACAACTATGTACCGATAGTGATAGCGAGTGCGGGCGTGGCCCTGCAGTGCGAGGTAGTAACAACTATGTACCGATAGTGATAGCGAGTGCGGGCGTGGCCCTGCAGTCGGTGCGCGCGGGCGGGAAGGCCACGTGTCCGTAGCCGGGCAGCGCGCGCGCTAGTGCGAGGTAGTAACAACTATGTACCGATAGTGATAGCGAGTGCGGGCGTGGCCCTGCAGTGCGAGGTAGTAACAACTATGTACCGATAGTGATAGCGAGTGCGGGCGTGGCCCTGCAGTGCGAGGTAGTAACAACTATGTACCGATAGTGATAGCGAGTGCGGGCGTGGCCCTGCAGTGCGAGGTAGTAACAACTATGTACCGATAGTGATAGCGAGTGCGGGCGTGGCCCTGCAGTGCGAGGTAGTAACAACTATGTACCGATAGTGATAGCGAGTGCGGGCGTGGCCCTGCAGTGCGAGGTAGTAACAACTATGTACCGATAGTGATAGCGAGTGCGGGCGTGGCCCTGCAGTGCGAGGTAGTAACAACTATGTACCGATAGTGATAGCGAGTGCGGGCGTGGCCCTGCAGTGCGAGGTAGTAACAACTATGTACCGATAGTGATAGCGAGTGCGGGCGTGGCCCTGCAGTGCGAGGTAGTAACAACTATGTACCGATAGTGATAGCGAGTGCGGGCGTGGCCCTGCAGTCGGTGCGCGCGGGCGGGAAGGCCACGTGTCCGTAGCCGGGCAGCGCGCGCGCTAGTGCGAGGTAGTAACAACTATGTACCGATAGTGATAGCGAGTGCGGGCGTGGCCCTGCAGTGCGAGGTAGTAACAACTATGTACCGATAGTGATAGCGAGTGCGGGCGTGGCCCTGCAGTGCGAGGTAGTAACAACTATGTACCGATAGTGATAGCGAGTGCGGGCGTGGCCCTGCAGTGCGAGGTAGTAACAACTATGTACCGATAGTGATAGCGAGTGCGGGCGTGGCCCTGCAGTCGGTGCGCGCGGGCGGGAAGGCCACGTGTCCGTAGCCGGGCAGCGCGCGCGCTAGTGCGAGGTAGTAACAACTATGTACCGATAGTGATAGCGAGTGCGGGCGTGGCCCTGCAGTGCGAGGTAGTAACAACTATGTACCGATAGTGATAGCGAGTGCGGGCGTGGCCCTGCAGTCGGTGCGCGCGGGCGGGAAGGCCACGTGTCCGTAGCCGGGCAGCGCGCGCGCTAGTGCGAGGTAGTAACAACTATGTACCGATAGTGATAGCGAGTGCGGGCGTGGCCCTGCAGTGCGAGGTAGTAACAACTATGTACCGATAGTGATAGCGAGTGCGGGCGTGGCCCTGCAGTCGGTGCGCGCGGGCGGGAAGGCCACGTGTCCGTAGCCGGGCAGCGCGCGCGCTAGTGCGAGGTAGTAACAACTATGTACCGATAGTGATAGCGAGTGCGGGCGTGGCCCTGCAGTGCGAGGTAGTAACAACTATGTACCGATAGTGATAGCGAGTGCGGGCGTGGCCCTGCAGTGCGAGGTAGTAACAACTATGTACCGATAGTGATAGCGAGTGCGGGCGTGGCCCTGCAGTGCGAGGTAGTAACAACTATGTACCGATAGTGATAGCGAGTGCGGGCGTGGCCCTGCAGTGCGAGGTAGTAACAACTATGTACCGATAGTGATAGCGAGTGCGGGCGTGGCCCTGCAGTCGGTGCGCGCGGGCGGGAAGGCCACGTGTCCGTAGCCGGGCAGCGCGCGCGCTAGTGCGAGGTAGTAACAACTATGTACCGATAGTGATAGCGAGTGCGGGCGTGGCCCTGCAGTGCGAGGTAGTAACAACTATGTACCGATAGTGATAGCGAGTGCGGGCGTGGCCCTGCAGTGCGAGGTAGTAACAACTATGTACCGATAGTGATAGCGAGTGCGGGCGTGGCCCTGCAGTCGGTGCGCGCGGGCGGGAAGGCCACGTGTCCGTAGCCGGGCAGCGCGCGCGCTAGTGCGAGGTAGTAACAACTATGTACCGATAGTGATAGCGAGTGCGGGCGTGGCCCTGCAGTGCGAGGTAGTAACAACTATGTACCGATAGTGATAGCGAGTGCGGGCGTGGCCCTGCAGTGCGAGGTAGTAACAACTATGTACCGATAGTGATAGCGAGTGCGGGCGTGGCCCTGCAGTGCGAGGTAGTAACAACTATGTACCGATAGTGATAGCGAGTGCGGGCGTGGCCCTGCAGTGCGAGGTAGTAACAACTATGTACCGATAGTGATAGCGAGTGCGGGCGTGGCCCTGCAGTCGGTGCGCGCGGGCGGGAAGGCCACGTGTCCGTAGCCGGGCAGCGCGCGCGCTAGTGCGAGGTAGTAACAACTATGTACCGATAGTGATAGCGAGTGCGGGCGTGGCCCTGCAGTCGGTGCGCGCGGGCGGGAAGGCCACGTGTCCGTAGCCGGGCAGCGCGCGCGCTAGTGCGAGGTAGTAACAACTATGTACCGATAGTGATAGCGAGTGCGGGCGTGGCCCTGCAGTGCGAGGTAGTAACAACTATGTACCGATAGTGATAGCGAGTGCGGGCGTGGCCCTGCAGTCGGTGCGCGCGGGCGGGAAGGCCACGTGTCCGTAGCCGGGCAGCGCGCGCGCTAGTGCGAGGTAGTAACAACTATGTACCGATAGTGATAGCGAGTGCGGGCGTGGCCCTGCAGTGCGAGGTAGTAACAACTATGTACCGATAGTGATAGCGAGTGCGGGCGTGGCCCTGCAGTGCGAGGTAGTAACAACTATGTACCGATAGTGATAGCGAGTGCGGGCGTGGCCCTGCAGTCGGTGCGCGCGGGCGGGAAGGCCACGTGTCCGTAGCCGGGCAGCGCGCGCGCTAGTGCGAGGTAGTAACAACTATGTACCGATAGTGATAGCGAGTGCGGGCGTGGCCCTGCAGTGCGAGGTAGTAACAACTATGTACCGATAGTGATAGCGAGTGCGGGCGTGGCCCTGCAGTGCGAGGTAGTAACAACTATGTACCGATAGTGATAGCGAGTGCGGGCGTGGCCCTGCAGTCGGTGCGCGCGGGCGGGAAGGCCACGTGTCCGTAGCCGGGCAGCGCGCGCGCTAGTGCGAGGTAGTAACAACTATGTACCGATAGTGATAGCGAGTGCGGGCGTGGCCCTGCAGTGCGAGGTAGTAACAACTATGTACCGATAGTGATAGCGAGTGCGGGCGTGGCCCTGCAGTCGGTGCGCGCGGGCGGGAAGGCCACGTGTCCGTAGCCGGGCAGCGCGCGCGCTAGTGCGAGGTAGTAACAACTATGTACCGATAGTGATAGCGAGTGCGGGCGTGGCCCTGCAGTGCGAGGTAGTAACAACTATGTACCGATAGTGATAGCGAGTGCGGGCGTGGCCCTGCAGTGCGAGGTAGTAACAACTATGTACCGATAGTGATAGCGAGTGCGGGCGTGGCCCTGCAGTGCGAGGTAGTAACAACTATGTACCGATAGTGATAGCGAGTGCGGGCGTGGCCCTGCAGTGCGAGGTAGTAACAACTATGTACCGATAGTGATAGCGAGTGCGGGCGTGGCCCTGCAGTCGGTGCGCGCGGGCGGGAAGGCCACGTGTCCGTAGCCGGGCAGCGCGCGCGCTAGTGCGAGGTAGTAACAACTATGTACCGATAGTGATAGCGAGTGCGGGCGTGGCCCTGCAGTGCGAGGTAGTAACAACTATGTACCGATAGTGATAGCGAGTGCGGGCGTGGCCCTGCAGTGCGAGGTAGTAACAACTATGTACCGATAGTGATAGCGAGTGCGGGCGTGGCCCTGCAGTGCGAGGTAGTAACAACTATGTACCGATAGTGATAGCGAGTGCGGGCGTGGCCCTGCAGTCGGTGCGCGCGGGCGGGAAGGCCACGTGTCCGTAGCCGGGCAGCGCGCGCGCTAGTGCGAGGTAGTAACAACTATGTACCGATAGTGATAGCGAGTGCGGGCGTGGCCCTGCAGTGCGAGGTAGTAACAACTATGTACCGATAGTGATAGCGAGTGCGGGCGTGGCCCTGCAGTGCGAGGTAGTAACAACTATGTACCGATAGTGATAGCGAGTGCGGGCGTGGCCCTGCAGTGCGAGGTAGTAACAACTATGTACCGATAGTGATAGCGAGTGCGGGCGTGGCCCTGCAGTGCGAGGTAGTAACAACTATGTACCGATAGTGATAGCGAGTGCGGGCGTGGCCCTGCAGTCGGTGCGCGCGGGCGGGAAGGCCACGTGTCCGTAGCCGGGCAGCGCGCGCGCTAGTGCGAGGTAGTAACAACTATGTACCGATAGTGATAGCGAGTGCGGGCGTGGCCCTGCAGTGCGAGGTAGTAACAACTATGTACCGATAGTGATAGCGAGTGCGGGCGTGGCCCTGCAGTGCGAGGTAGTAACAACTATGTACCGATAGTGATAGCGAGTGCGGGCGTGGCCCTGCAGTCGGTGCGCGCGGGCGGGAAGGCCACGTGTCCGTAGCCGGGCAGCGCGCGCGCTAGTGCGAGGTAGTAACAACTATGTACCGATAGTGATAGCGAGTGCGGGCGTGGCCCTGCAGTGCGAGGGTAGTAACAACTATGTACCGATAGTGATAGCGAGTGCGGGCGTGGCCCTGCAGTGCGAGGTAGTAACAACTATGTACCGATAGTGATAGCGAGTGCGGGCGTGGCCCTGCAGTGCGAGGTAGTAACAACTATGTACCGATAGTGATAGCGAGTGCGGGCGTGGCCCTGCAGTGCGAGGTAGTAACAACTATGTACCGATAGTGATAGCGAGTGCGGGCGTGGCCCTGCAGTGCGAGGTAGTAACAACTATGTACCGATAGTGATAGCGAGTGCGGGCGTGGCCCTGCAGTGCGATGGTAGTAACAACTATGTACCGATAGTGATAGCGAGTGCGGGCGTGGCCCTGCAGTCGGTGCGCGCGGGCGGGAAGGCCACGTGTCCGTAGCCGGGCAGCGCGCGCGCTAGTGCGAGGTAGTAACAACTATGTACCGATAGTGATAGCGAGTGCGGGCGTGGCCCTGCAGTCGGTGCGCGCGGGCGGGAAGGCCACGTGTCCGTAGCCGGGCAGCGCGCGCGCTAGTGCGAGGGTAGTAACAACTATGTACCGATAGTGATAGCGAGTGCGGGCGTGGCCCTGCAGTGCGAGGTAGTAACAACTATGTACCGATAGTGATAGCGAGTGCGGGCGTGGCCCTGCAGTCGGTGCGCGCGGGGCGGGAAGGCCACGTGTCCGTAGCCGGGCAGCGCGCGCGCTAGTGCGAGGTAGTAACAACTATGTACCGATAGTGATAGCGAGTGCGGGCGTGGCCCTGCAGTGCGAGGTAGTAACAACTATGTACCGATAGTGATAGCGAGTGCGGGCGTGGCCCTGCAGTGCGAGGTAGTAACAACTATGTACCGATAGTGATAGCGAGTGCGGGCGTGGCCCTGCAGTGCGAGGTAGTAACAACTATGTACCGATAGTGATAGCGAGTGCGGGCGTGGCCCTGCAGTGCGAGGTAGTAACAACTATGTACCGATAGTGATAGCGAGTGCGGGCGTGGCCCTGCAGTCGGTGGGCGCGGGGCGGGAAGGCCACGTGTCCGTAGCCGGGCAGCGCGCGCCGCTAGTGCGAGGTAGTAACAACTATGTACCGATAGCGAGTGCGGGCGTGGCCCTGCAGTGCGAGGTAGTAACAACTATGTACCGATAGTGATAGCGAGTGCGGGCGTGGCCCTGCAGTGCGAGGTAGTAACAACTATGTACCGATAGTGATAGCGAGTGCGGGCGTGGCCCTGCAGTGCGAGGTAGTAACAACTATGTACCGATAGTGATAGCGAGTGCGGGCGTGGCCCTGCAGTGCGAGGTAGTAACAACTATGTACCGATAGTGATAGCGAGTGCGGGCGTGGCCCTGCAGTGCGAGGTAGTAACAACTATGTACCGATAGTGATAGCGAGTGCGGGCGTGGCCCTGCAGTCGGTGCGCGCGGGCGGGAAGGCCACGTGTCCGTAGCCGGGCAGCGCGCGCGCTAGTGCGAGGTAGTAACAACTATGTACCGATAGTGATAGCGAGTGCGGGCGTGGCCCTGCAGTGCGAGGTAGTAACAACTATGTACCGATAGTGATAGCGAGTGCGGGCGTGGCCCTGCAGTCGGTGCGCGCGGGCGGGAAGGCCACGTGTCCGTAGCCGGGCAGCGCGCGCGCTAGTGCGAGGTAGTAACAACTATGTACCGATAGTGATAGCGAGTGCGGGCGTGGCCCTGCAGTGCGAGGTAGTAACAACTATGTACCGATAGTGATAGCGAGTGCGGGCGTGGCCCTGCAGTGCGAGGTAGTAACAACTATGTACCGATAGTGATAGCGAGTGCGGGCGTGGCCCTGCAGTGCGAGGTAGTAACAACTATGTACCGATAGTGATAGCGAGTGCGGGCATGGCCCTGCAGTGCGAGGTAGTAACAACTATGTACCGATAGTGATAGCGAGTGCGGGCGTGGCCCTGCAGTGCGAGGTAGTAACAACTATGTACCGATAGTGATAGCGAGTGCGGGCGTGGCCCTGCAGTCGGTGCGCGCGGGCGGGAAGGCCACGTGTCCGTAGCCGGGCAGCGCGCGCGCTAGTGCGAGGTAGTAACAACTATGTACCGATAGTGATAGCGAGTGCGGGCGTGGCCCTGCAGTGCGAGGTAGTAACAACTATGTACCGATAGTGATAGCGAGTGCGGGCGTGGCCCTGCAGTGCGAGGTAGTAACAACTATGTACCGATAGTGATAGCGAGTGCGGGCATGGCCCTGCAGTGCGAGGTAGTAACAACTATGTACCGATAGTGATAGCGAGTGCGGGCGTGGCCCTGCAGTCGGTGCGCGCGGGCGGGAAGGCCACGTGTCCGTAGCCGGGCAGCGCGCGCGCTAGTGCGAGGTAGTAACAACTATGTACCGATAGTGATAGCGAGTGCGGGCGTGGCCCTGCAGTGCGAGGTAGTAACAACTATGTACCGATAGTGATAGCGAGTGCGGGCGTGGCCCTGCAGTCGGTGCGCGCGGGCGGGAAGGCCACGTGTCCGTAGCCGGGCAGCGCGCGCGCTAGTGCGAGGTAGTAACAACTATGTACCGATAGTGATAGCGAGTGCGGGCGTGGCCCTGCAGTGCGAGGTAGTAACAACTATGTACCGATAGTGATAGCGAGTGCGGGCGTGGCCCTGCAGTGCGAGGTAGTAACAACTATGTACCGATAGTGATAGCGAGTGCGGGCGTGGCCCTGCAGTGCGAGGTAGTAACAACTATGTACCGATAGTGATAGCGAGTGCGGGCGTGGCCCTGCAGTCGGTGCGCGCGGGCGGGAAGGCCACGTGTCCGTAGCCGGGCAGCGCGCGCGCTAGTGCGAGGTAGTAACAACTATGTACCGATAGTGATAGCGAGTGCGGGCGTGGCCCTGCAGTGCGAGGTAGTAACAACTATGTACCGATAGTGATAGCGAGTGCGGGCGTGGCCCTGCAGTCGGTGCGCGCGGGCGGGAAGGCCACGTGTCCGTAGCCGGGCAGCGCGCGCGCTAGTGCGAGGTAGTAACAACTATGTACCGATAGTGATAGCGAGTGCGGGCGTGGCCCTGCAGTGCGAGGTAGTAACAACTATGTACCGATAGTGATAGCGAGTGCGGGCGTGGCCCTGCAGTCGGTGCGCGCGGGCGGGAAGGCCACGTGTCCGTAGCCGGGCAGCGCGCGCGCTAGTGCGAGGTAGTAACAACTATGTACCGATAGTGATAGCGAGTGCGGGCGTGGCCCTGCAGTGCGAGGTAGTAACAACTATGTACCGATAGTGATAGCGAGTGCGGGCGTGGCCCTGCAGTGCGAGGTAGTAACAACTATGTACCGATAGTGATAGCGAGTGCGGGCGTGGCCCTGCAGTGCGAGGTAGTAACAACTATGTACCGATAGTGATAGCGAGTGCGGGCGTGGCCCTGCAGTGCGAGGTAGTAACAACTATGTACCGATAGTGATAGCGAGTGCGGGCGTGGCCCTGCAGTGCGAGGTAGTAACAACTATGTACCGATAGTGATAGCGAGTGCGGGCGTGGCCCTGCAGTCGGTGCGCGCGGGCGGGAAGGCCACGTGTCCGTAGCCGGGCAGCGCGCGCGCTAGTGCGAGGTAGTAACAACTATGTACCGATAGTGATAGCGAGTGCGGGCGTGGCCCTGCAGTGCGAGGTAGTAACAACTATGTACCGATAGTGATAGCGAGTGCGGGCGTGGCCCTGCAGTGCGAGGTAGTAACAACTATGTACCGATAGTGATAGCGAGTGCGGGCGTGGCCCTGCAGTGCGAGGTAGTAACAACTATGTACCGATAGTGATAGCGAGTGCGGGCGTGGCCCTGCAGTGCGAGGTAGTAACAACTATGTACCGATAGTGATAGCGAGTGCGGGCGTGGCCCTGCAGTCGGTGCGCGCGGGCGGGAAGGCCACGTGTCCGTAGCCGGGCAGCGCGCGCGCTAGTGCGAGGTAGTAACAACTATGTACCGATAGTGATAGCGAGTGCGGGCGTGGCCCTGCAGTGCGAGGTAGTAACAACTATGTACCGATAGTGATAGCGAGTGCGGGCGTGGCCCTGCAGTCGGTGCGCGCGGGCGGGAAGGCCACGTGTCCGTAGCCGGGCAGCGCGCGCGCTAGTGCGAGGTAGTAACAACTATGTACCGATAGTGATAGCGAGTGCGGGCGTGGCCCTGCAGTGCGAGGTAGTAACAACTATGTACCGATAGTGATAGCGAGTGCGGGCGTGGCCCTGCAGTGCGAGGTAGTAACAACTATGTACCGATAGTGATAGCGAGTGCGGGCGTGGCCCTGCAGTCGGTGCGCGCGGGCGGGAAGGCCACGTGTCCGTAGCCGGGCAGCGCGCGCGCTAGTGCGAGGTAGTAACAACTATGTACCGATAGTGATAGCGAGTGCGGGCGTGGCCCTGCAGTGCGAGGTAGTAACAACTATGTACCGATAGTGATAGCGAGTGCGGGCGTGGCCCTGCAGTGCGAGGTAGTAACAACTATGTACCGATAGTGATAGCGAGTGCGGGCGTGGCCCTGCAGTCGGTGCGCGCGGGCGGGAAGGCCACGTGTCCGTAGCCGGGCAGCGCGCGCGCTAGTGCGAGGTAGTAACAACTATGTACCGATAGTGATAGCGAGTGCGGGCGTGGCCCTGCAGTGCGAGGTAGTAACAACTATGTACCGATAGTGATAGCGAGTGCGGGCGTGGCCCTGCAGTGCGAGGTAGTAACAACTATGTACCGATAGTGATAGCGAGTGCGGGCGTGGCCCTGCAGTCGGTGCGCGCGGGCGGGAAGGCCACGTGTCCGTAGCCGGGCAGCGCGCGCGCTAGTGCGAGGTAGTAACAACTATGTACCGATAGTGATAGCGAGTGCGGGCGTGGCCCTGCAGTGCGAGGTAGTAACAACTATGTACCGATAGTGATAGCGAGTGCGGGCGTGGCCCTGCAGTCGGTGCGCGCGGGCGGGAAGGCCACGTGTCCGTAGCCGGGCAGCGCGCGCGCTAGTGCGAGGTAGTAACAACTATGTACCGATAGTGATAGCGAGTGCGGGCGTGGCCCTGCAGTGCGAGGTAGTAACAACTATGTACCGATAGTGATAGCGAGTGCGGGCGTGGCCCTGCAGTCGGTGCGCGCGGGCGGGAAGGCCACGTGTCCGTAGCCGGGCAGCGCGCGCGCTAGTGCGAGGTAGTAACAACTATGTACCGATAGTGATAGCGAGTGCGGGCGTGGCCCTGCAGTGCGAGGTAGTAACAACTATGTACCGATAGTGATAGCGAGTGCGGGCGTGGCCCTGCAGTGCGAGGTAGTAACAACTATGTACCGATAGTGATAGCGAGTGCGGGCGTGGCCCTGCAGTGCGAGGTAGTAACAACTATGTACCGATAGTGATAGCGAGTGCGGGCGTGGCCCTGCAGTGCGAGGTAGTAACAACTATGTACCGATAGTGATAGCGAGTGCGGGCGTGGCCCTGCAGTGCGAGGTAGTAACAACTATGTACCGATAGTGATAGCGAGTGCGGGCGTGGCCCTGCAGTGCGAGGTAGTAACAACTATGTACCGATAGTGATAGCGAGTGCGGGCGTGGCCCTGCAGTGCGAGGTAGTAACAACTATGTACCGATAGTGATAGCGAGTGCGGGCGTGGCCCTGCAGTCCGAGGTAGTAACAACTATGTACCGATAGTGATAGCGAGTGCGGGCGTGGCCCTGCAGTCGGTGCGCGCGGGCGGGAAGGCCACGTGTCCGTAGCCGGGCAGCGCGCGCGCTAGTGCGAGGTAGTAACAACTATGTACCGATAGTGATAGCGAGTGCGGGCGTGGCCCTGCAGTGCGAGGTAGTAACAACTATGTACCGATAGTGATAGCGAGTGCGGGCGTGGCCCTGCAGTGCGAGGTAGTAACAACTATGTACCGATAGTGATAGCGAGTGCGGGCGTGGCCCTGCAGTGCGAGGTAGTAACAACTATGTACCGATAGTGATAGCGAGTGCGGGCGTGGCCCTGCAGTCGGTGCGCGCGGGCGGGAAGGCCACGTGTCCGTAGCCGGGCAGCGCGCGCGCTAGTGCGAGGTAGTAACAACTATGTACCGATAGTGATAGCGAGTGCGGGCGTGGCCCTGCAGTGCGAGGTAGTAACAACTATGTACCGATAGTGATAGCGAGTGCGGGCGTGGCCCTGCAGTGCGAGGTAGTAACAACTATGTACCGATAGTGATAGCGAGTGCGGGCGTGGCCCTGCAGTCGGTGCGCGCGGGCGGGAAGGCCACGTGTCCGTAGCCGGGCAGCGCGCGCGCTAGTGCGAGGTAGTAACAACTATGTACCGATAGTGATAGCGAGTGCGGGCGTGGCCCTGCAGTCGGTGCGCGCGGGCGGGAAGGCCACGTGTCCGTAGCCGGGCAGCGCGCGCGCTAGTGCGAGGTAGTCGGTCGCGCGTCGCACGTCTTGTAGCGCCTTCAGCTGGTAGAGGCGAGCGCCGGCCACGCAGACGCCACGGTTTACGTCTTCCACTGCCTGGAACAAAATATACTCTAAGGAAAAATCGACATAATAAATGATTTAACATGCAGAGATTGAAACCAATCTTACCTGGAAAAAAAAACACTTTTCTGGTAATTGATGAGACCCTGACAACACACACATATTATATGGCCGTGGTACAATAGTTTGGCAGTCTTAACCTCCAAGCCCGTGACAGATACCAACGCAGCAGTATGAAAAGACTTAAATTTTGGCGTCATCTAATCATCAAGACATTTGCAATCTGTTGTGTTGTAGGGATGAGACGTATTTACGATACCAGGTTTTAAAACCTGCACTGCACGACCGTGCTGAGGTTTTACTTAAAACTAACAAATATCAAAAACAGTCGTTAATTTTTATTCGAGCCGGTGCACAATTGTGCGCTTTTGTCGATTTCAAGAGTAAGAATTGACACTAAGTCGACTCGATTCAAAACTCGATGCTGTCGAGAGTAAGCCTGCAGGACTTCACTGCGAAGTAGAGCGCCCTGATGCGGATGGAAAATATACGTACTTGCAAGTGTGAAAGTATTTATTAGTCGGGCGAGGCAGAGGTGGAACACACCAGAATTAAAGATACTTGCATAGGAAATCTATCCATGTCGTCCTATAAATAAGGAGCACACTCGTATTTACGGAAAAAAAAACTTTTTAACTTCCAAGTATTTTTTTCGCAATTTTTTTTTGCTCTTCACTCTTGTCAAGGTCAGAGGTGACAGAGACAAAGTCTATGATGGAGCGAGCTTACCCAGAAGAAGCCTGTTCACTCTAAAGGTACAATTCCGTGCATCGCGGCCGATCGCAGCAGCGCGCGTTTGGTCGCGTGCGGCTGACGCGCGCGGCTTATGCGTCAATAGTCAGAGTATGAAAATGTATGGCACCGCTTCCGAAGTCTGCGACAGACGCGTGCGGCTAACGACAGATTAGTCAGTATATTATAGACACGACTAATGACGCATAAGACGCGCGCGTCAGCCGCACGCGATTGATCGCGCGCGGCTGCGATCGATCGCGATGCACGGAATTGTACCTTTACTTTGAAGAGATACGTGTTGTAAGCGGTTGGGAACACAGACGCAGGTAATGAGTTCCACTCTTTTGCTGGGAAGCACGGTCGCCCTTTTTGGGTATTGGTTGTACATTATCAAGCATCTAGGATTTCGGCACCGGAGGCGGAACCAGCGTGTCAACACAGGAGACAGTTCAGGCGCACATTACCTCAACAATTTCGCTGGATTGCCATCAGACCCGCTGGGCTTGTTCACATCTAGACTGCACAATACTCTTTGGACCTCTTTATCACGAACTGCAATCTCCGACATCGAAGAGTACACAGAGAGTACAGTAGGTGATTGCTTGGTGCCAGCGTCCAGACGTGAATTACTTGCAAAAAGAGATGCAAATAAATTTGCCTTCTCACTTGCAGAGTGAGCCAGCGACCCATCAGGTTTCATCATTGGGGGTAAGGTGGGACGACAAAAATTCGTTTCAACTGCTTTAGACAGGAACCAGAACTGTTTACTACCCGGAGGATGCGATTCTAGTTTGGTCTCGATACGTTCGACATGGTCAAAACGTGCCCCACGTAGAACACGCTTACAGAACTTGCCGACAGAATTAAAGGCTCTTTTCTTCGCGCGAACTCTTCGCGCTCTAAGTTTGCGGTCGTGGGCCTTGACCAGAATTGGTAAGCAGACTCTTATCGGGCCTCAGCATGGGCGCATTCTGCATTATACCAAGGTCGGGATTTGTGACAGAGAGCGAAGTCTGAGAATGGAATCAAATACTCCATCCTAATCACGTCCGCAACTACGTCAGCAAAGCACGAGGGGTCATCCGAGGAGAAGCACACACGCCGCCATGGATAAGATGCAAAAATGTGCCACATCTCATTCCAGTCTGCTGACTCGCCCCGAGCCTCTAGTGACTCTCATCTGGAGGAGAGCAGGTCGATACGGATTTCACCAGACAGTACAGGCGTTCCCAGCGGAGCTGAAACCGATACTGAACGACTGTCCGGAATATTTGACAGTAGAAGGTCCAATCAATTGGGTGTACGGCCGTCAACATCCGGTACCCCAGTTGCTACATTTACCAACTGAGTCAGATTTAGCGTTAAAGCAAACTTACGCGCCTCTAACCCAGCATGGTCAGTTGTCTGGTACGGGAACAACCATTCCTTATGACGGGCGTTGAAGTACCCCAGAAAAATGAGCTTCGCTGTTGGATACCGTTGCTGGCTGCTACGTCAGTCGATTTATGAGGTAATTACAGAGCGCCGTTGTCCCTTGGTCACCGCTGTGCGATCGGTAGACGCCGATGTAGAGAAATTTCTCCACGCCAGTGTCCACAAGTAGCCATATGACAGAAAAACTCGATTTTTCAAAGCAACGGAGACGACGACAACAAATTTCATCGCGAACGTACACACAGACCTCAGCTTGCTTCTTCAACTCGTGTTCAAGAGAGTACCCCGGGTAGTTGAGGTACGCCACGTCCAGTGGGGTTGTTATCTTCGTCTCTGTTAGGAAAAACAGGTGCGGCTTCTCGGTCTCAAGATGGTGATGGACCGGATTGAGATGAGAGTGCAAACCCCTTGTACAGATCAACCACCGTACAACACGTTTTACTTATCATAATTGCGACACCGCACCGAATGATTCGATCATTTATTTTAATACAAAATAAGTAGCAATTAAGTTAGTTCACCGTTTGACGTCGTACCGTGCGCGTGACTTAAATCCCATCCTTTTCACCTCATTCTTTAATTAATTTAATCTTAATCATTTAATTGTGTTACTTGGAATTATAGTGAAGTAGTTTTTATTATCTTTTATCCGAGTTTATCTTTATCTCACCCCAACCCCGAACACCCTAATGTTAGTGAGGTGCACTTTTAGTGGGAGAAAGTGCAGCCGTTGTTTAACCTTATTTGTCTTTGCTTTGCAACATTTATATTAATCGTATCGAAAATATTCAGAGGATTTGTTTAAGGTACATTCAATATAGATCCAAAACATATTAACCTAACTATTTCAGTCGATGCAGAAAATTTCACATTCTTCCTCTATTTGAGCGGAGAAAAATGGCAGATATGGCCTTCCTGTTTGGCTTAGCTAATGGTTCAACTGGCTCTCCTGAGTTGACTAGCAAAATTAAGGGAACATCAAATGTTGCATGTTCCTTCTTTACGATGTACTTATAGACAAAACTCGTATATGGTAAGAGCTAGTAGAACATACAACTCGGTGTGTCAAAGTGTCGATATAGATATACAAGCTTAGTTTTAGTATACGCTAAACCTGAAACTAGTTTGTTCAGAATCATTAGTAGAATCGATTGACATATTTCTTACATGACAATTTTTTTTTTCCTAAATTTCACTTTTGTTTCAGTAGGTTTCTACCCATAACAGTTGACGGGAATATACACCTTGAGGCTTAAGACGGTCCGCTCGGTCAGTTTCTGTGTATTAGAAAATCCCTGCATAGCACATTTCAGGCATTTCACAATTTACTAGGGAACTTAACGCGACATAAACTAAGGTGTAACTTGGAGATTTATTTAAAAAAAAACACATATTCAGGCAGTTCTGATGAAAATCTTGTTGGGGTGTCTCGGTTTTCGTATATACTAAAAATAGCGTTGTATTTTCCACGAGTGTCCCTAAAGTAAAGAAAATAATATGTGATCAGTTCTTTAATGTTGAGTGAAATCTGTAGAAATTCTTGCTGAGTGCTTTTCCTATCCTTCTTGTCTGTCTACTGTCTGCTTATTCTACTGTCTTACTTACCTGTGAAAACTTGTCATAGGCCTTCTTTCACTAATTTATTTACTACCTATAAAATATGTTAGCTGTAAGTTTTCTGAAGAAATAAAATAAAATTTGGTCATTTAAATTAGAGTTATGGGGAGAAAAAGTCGAACTGTCGAGTCGTTGCTCAGTGAACCAAGTGGAATACTAGAGCTAACCCAACCTATGGGGAACTCATTTGGAGACTGCAGGAACGCCCGAACCCCCCCGGATATAGCCATCGGGTCCTCCCATCCAGTCGCCGGCTGGCACGGTGGAGCATACCGGGATTTTTCGCGAATTAGCGGGGCAGCCTTCGGCACGTGACTGGCGTGCTACTTGGGCCTCCTACTGACTGCGGTCGGCCAACGGCTGGCACCGTGCTTCGCTACCCTCCAAAACTTCAAAACTCATTTATTCAAAATAGACTAGAATTACTTTGTTCTTTTTGAATGTCAAAATTACATATAAGACAGCCCACACTTCAATCCAAAATGCATACCTGGCAAGTTTAACCCAGAGACCAAGACCGGCTCTGAACAGCGCAACTGACATCCTCCTTCTCCCTCAGACACTCCCACACCGACGGAACACAGCAAGTTGCTTGGCGCCGGACTACAGTGGAATGGTGGTCGCGAGGCAGGCGGTCCCTTGCGGAGCCTACCACCGCATAAGTGGGGACCGCTCAGCCGTACCAGGCAAGTCGCAGGTGCCGTTGTCGGGGGTGGACCGTTAGGAGGTTGTACAGTGCAATCGTACATTGCGAAATTATTGCACTTACCGCGTCAACATATCCGCCACCTTTCATAATTCAGTATCATTAAGTTACAATTCAATTCATTACCGGTCATCGAATGCACCGTGTGTTCTTACTTATCAATATCATTTATCACTTAACTCTATCAATATAATTTATTCTTAACAACTATTTCTGTCTGAACTTTGGTGTTAAATTAGTGCATTAAACTATTGAACTTTAAAGGACTCGTAACATTTAATATCATATCAACTTATCAGTAAAAGTTGTGCGCTACAATACGGCCGACGTATCTTGGCGAGTCTGAAGTTAGTTGTTTAGAAGCTGCGCAATGAATCTTTTAGAAACGAAATTGTCTACTGTGCAGCTAATCAGCTAACTTCAGACTCGCCAAGATACGTCGGCCGTATTGTACAGAGGTGGATACCACCCCACAAACCCAACTTATGCTTCTTATTTATATGAAAATACGGATCGACTTCCTATGCAGGTATTTTCAACTCTGGAAGCCGAGGGCGCGGGGCTCCCGGCGACGTCGCGCAGCGGCGGAGCGCGTGCATGGGCCGGTTGCGAGTTCGGGTCTCGGTGGCCGTGCACGAAGTATTCCGAAGGTGCCAGAGTGCGTACGGTACGAACTAGACCTAATACTGCCAAATACTTTTAAGTATTTAAAACCCTTTTTTTCGACCCTGGTATTTTTACATACTCGTACTTGGAAGCCCTGGTATTGAATTTTGCAAGCATATCTCATACCTACTATGTTGTGCGTAGGCTTTATGCAGGAATACGTGTGTCGATGTACGAAGCGTGGAACCGCGCTCCGCCATTTTGTGTAATAAACAGTATGTTTCTAGCCGGCGTTTGAGTGAGTCGTGTCCAGATATAACACAATTAAATTTTGGAAGACTTCCACTATATCTAATAGTTACATTATCAAGCCTGAATTGAGACTTCTTCTTCTTCTCTCGTGTCAGCATTAGCTATACAAAAATAGCTCATGCTTTGGTAAAAAGATTAGCCAGTCAGCAAGGTTGGTAGCGGGGCTGACTGCCCAGGGTGCGCCGGACGTACTGAAGTATCGTCAGGAGTGAAGGCTCTTTTCATACACTGACTTCAGCAGTACATGATAGCTTAAATATCGCTCACAGAATTTTGACAAGATAGCCATCCACTGACGTGTACGTATGTGTATTAATGAGACTGAACGCGTAACACCAGGATTGGTTTGAAGAAGCGCAGGAAGAGTAGATGGCAGAACTTGAGGGAGACCTTTGCCTAACAGCGAGATTGTGTAGGCTGACAAAATAAATACAATTTCTATAGAGCTTGCTACATGCGGTATAGGCAATACCTTCCTTTTTGGAAAACCTGTGCAAACTATGCCAGTTGAGCCACCGAAGTCAACTGCTACACATAACCATAGTCTAAACGATCTTACCTGCCAGAATATGAACGCAGCGGCGGTAGTGTCTTCAGCCACAACAGATATTTCGGTACGAGGGTTGAACAGCCACTTGCGTATTGATAGACAACTGCTCGATGCTGTTGAATAGTTCTGTATGTACAGCGAGTGCGGACACTCGTTTGGTTGGAGTTTGCGTTCTGGAAAGAAAAAATCATGTTAATGGTCGAAACTGCGGGAATCGAAGTTTGGGAAGCACTGGGTTAGAACAGAACTGAAATAGAATGTGTTTATACCAGAAGGTTATCTTTCTATTCACGGCTCATCTTCCGTGCGGAAGACGTCCGGTCCTTTGGAAGGCATACGGGGGGACACAGGTCCAACGCGCAGAGGCCCCTTTGAGAACTTTAATCTAAAATGTGGTGGGGCACCAACCGGGGACTATCCACGGCTGCACTATTGGAGTACAGTCATGGACCGTCCCAGGTGGGTGCAAGACTATTGTAAAATACCGTGAAAAAGATCTGGTCTATGGGAAGGGGTGTTAGGTGGACTGCATAACTCCAGAAGGTTTATTATTATGGATGATATTCTCTTTATTCGGTCACGGGTTTATTTGTAAATAGTTTAGATGTCTATTTTTGATTTTTATGTGTGTGTAATTGCATCAACAATACAGAAACGACTTTTAATCATTGCGTTCACGATAAAATTACGCCTTTACCCACTAATATTAATAAATTAACGTTTCCATGTTGTAGTTTGTAACAGTAAACGACATTAAAATTTCTGGCAAAACAGTGATAATATGAAACCAAACTCACCAAAATTATACTCCACAATCTCGAACAAATAAAAGTACTTTTGAACCGATTTTGACAGCCCAATCTTTTCGCAAACAGCTCTGTACACATCATCTGCGTTGGTTGACTTGAGCACGCTGACGGTCACCACCTCTTTATCAGGTAGGAGGACCTTGAGATCTACTGGCGTAGGGTTTGAAGAGTCGTCGGAGTCTGTCAGGAATTCTTGGACAGCGTCTGATTCTGCTATTACTCGGACTGCGCATACCTGGTGGAAAAATAATGTGATATTATTTTTCCTAATTAAAATATTGCATCAGATAAAAGTTCTTGTGGTTCTTAGCTAAAAATAGTTAAGTCACGTAGCTGTTTTATTCTTCTTATCTTTAATCAAGGTGAACCCTTTACAATAAATGCGTCCGTTTATGTTTTTTTTATTATGTAATAATAAGTTACCTTTTCTAAATACTGTTCGAGCCCTCTCCTTCTAGCGTCGAGCTGTTGTTCGCTCAGTGTGAACGGCCACTTGCCCGGTAGCTTGGGGAAATTGAAGCCTGCAACAAATAGTTAACCTTCAAAGTATTTTTTTACTATATCACAAACACCTGCTTTTCTATTCTACATTAATTTTAAATACCAGTGGGATATTGGAAAACACGAAAGGTAGGCTGACATTTGACGCAAGCGGGAATCTAGACAGGATGATATTGTTATCTTTTGTGATCTCTCCAAGGCTTCTGATACCGTCAACCACAAAAAACGTTATTGTAAACCAAATCACTGTGGAATTTTACGACAGGCTTTATATCCTGTTTACAAAATAAGACAGCAAAAAGCAGGCGTAAGTGGAGTCATATCTTCAGGTTTTCTGACTATGAAGGGCGTGCCCCAAGGCTCTATTCTTGGCCCTTTCCTATTCTAAGCTTATTTTCATGATTTTACGTAAACGTCAAAACTATGGGATATAATTTCATTTCCAGATGATTTCCTAAATTTAAATTTATCGATGACAGCTTAATTACTCTACAGTAACGTTACTTACCCAGGAACTCTTTCCTAAGCGTATGATGTAGCGCCGCGAACTCTCTATATCGTCTACTACAGAGGTGCCTCCCGGCCATATGCACATTAAAAGCCACGTAAGATCTTCCTGTGTTCCTCTCCATCACGAGCCGGTAGTCCGGTATGGACACCGGTAAGGAACGTTTGTCGGTATAATCGTAGCGTTGGTAGACGGTAGCGCGGGAGTTGGCTGCACCGCCGATCACGCCGACGGGCGCTGATCCGTCGTCGCATGGCTCTAGGCGCTCTGCTTCCTGGTAAAGATGAGGATTGGTGTAATAATATAAGACAGATGATTGCGTGACTTCCTACGATATTATTTGCAGAAAATCGGATACCTATGTAAAGAATCGGCAATTGGTTTAACTTTCGGAATCAAAATTCATTTAGTCATTTGAGACGAACACAGTGCTAGATATCAAGCTTTATATTCCAGTATAAGCTGACCTCTCATTGAACGAAAGTCTATACAATGCGAGATCAGCTGTTATTGGAAATTCATAGCTTGATATGTAGCCGTGTCCCAAATGCCTGTTACCTTCGGAATGTCGTAAATGGCAACTGGATAATTAAAAGAATAAAATTGGCTAAATTGAAAAAGTGCCGACCCACATTTTAACGGTTTATCGCTTGATAGTTAATTTAAATAGTAGTTTTGTTGAAGATGCAAAGCCATTCGCAGAATTGTCAATAATTTAAATCTACGCTCTATATGTGTTGTGTTTACATTACCTAGTGAGGCATTATTACTATTTAGCATACGGTTATCGACAAAAAGTTGTTCAGACTTTTTTTTATGTAGGTGTCGCTCCTTAGGCTGGTATTCCACTTATCAAATATCTTTGTCCAATGTTCGTTTGATCAAAGAAATTGTATGATTTTAATTAAGAATTTCAAAGAAAAGAAGTTTGTCCAAATATTGGACATCGATATTGGACAAAGATAAATATCTTTGATAAGGGTATTCCACTTATCAAAGATATTTAGCCTAAGTCCCCTAAGGAGGAAATAGATATTATTGCAAGACCATTGTGTGGATGCTGCCTACGGGTTGATAAGATGAGCCAGGTAATATTACTTACTCTTTGTGTGACAGAGATGACAGTGAGAGTGAGACAGTCGCCTCCAGATTTAATGAGATCCACCACCTGTCTGTGTGTCGAGCCTTCTACGTTCACGCCATTACTGAAACAAAGAAACGAAAGAATGTTAAAATGATTGCAACAGTGGCAGGCCTAGCCGGGGTAGACCGAATGTGGAAGGCGGAGACTATGTGTTATAGCGCTTTTTTGGGAAGCAAAGGACCAAGATCCAGCTGTTGCCTATACTAGACTGTTTTTGTAAAAAGCAGGTGTAAGTGGAGTCACATCTTCAGGTTTTCTGACTATTATGGGCGTGCCCAAAGGCTATATTCTTAGCCCTTTCCTATTCTAAGCTTATTTTTATGATTTTACGTAAACGTCAAAACTATGTGATGTAATTTCATTTACAGGTTGCGTCCCGCGTATCGTTCCAGGACGACACCGCCATTGTTTATCTATTGTGTCTATAATTACAGTACTTGAGTAATTAAACCTGAAGACAGTCTTCACATACTGTCGTAAAAATTATACCTACCTAGTTGTAGAAATAAACTTAGTAAGTACCATTTATAATCAGCTGGCTTCCTATCAACAAGATGCAACCGACTGGATCCGGTTAAGAAAACTATATATATTTTACACAAAGCAATAATTTACAAGAAAAAAACAGTATACAATTATGAGCAGTGATCGGAAAAGGGTGAGCTAATTTACCTAAACTTCAAAGAACAGAGACAAAAACTGGAGACTTCCTTACGACAACATTTTTTCCGGGAGAATTTTCTCGGAGATTGTCGTTCATTTGTTTCCAAAAAATAAAAGATAATCTCCTTTTTTGAAAACAATAAACAATCTCTTTTTTAAAAACAATGAAAAACGTCATCTGGTTTTGTGACAATTTTGGGAAAGAAAAATAGGAAACGAATTTAATTGTTTTCTGTACTATTAACATTAATATTAAATGTACTTTAGTGATGTCCCGAAACCCGGAATAATTTTCACGAAAAAAAATGTTGTCGTAAGGAAGTCTCCAGTTTTTGTCTGTGTTCTTTGAAGTTTAGGTAAATTAGCTCACCTTTTTCCGATCACTGATTATGAGTACAAACGTACTTTTTATTTCAATAGAAATTTCTGCCAGCAGCAGCATGCTGCAAAAAGAGGCAGAGAATGAAAGATACTCGTAGAGAGCAATGTGTTGAAATAGAAAGAGGAGAAAATATGTGAGGAGCTAAACTAAAATAACAGAAAAGTTAACTATAATAAGTAGCGTATGTTATTTGCAGAAATTAATACAGAAAGATAGAAAAGAAGAGTTCTGGGTCACGCCGAGCGTCATTGCACATTTAATGTTGATGGAATTGCAGTTCACTGGCTTAGGTGTGTAGGTAAAGGTGACGAGAATTTGTGGTGTGATGAGTACCTTAACATTTTTTTAAGAAACTTTTAATCAATATGAGAAGCAAGAATGTTGTTGGACACTATTGTTATTGTCTACAATCTATATTTAGCTTGTTTAGCTTTTGATTTGAAAACAGGATGCAAAATATCGAGTTTGAACGAGTATGATGATGCAGCATGATGAAGCAATTATCAGTAATTATAATAATACAATGATGTTTAAATTATACAAGCCAACAAAGAGCGACCGCTTATTGAAGTGCTAATAAATTTTATTTAACAACTTATTAACGAAACCAGATGTTATTTAAATCGTACTTAAGAAAATGCAATCAAGGAAAAAATATAGACCGCATTTTTAACACATTCTGTGTTAGAGCGCGTTGTACAAAAGAAAAGTTTGCATCTGGTGAATGATAGTGTAAATCTGCATCCAAATTGCGTATCACATTCGTAATTTCAATAGCTTTAATTTTGACAATAAAACAATATTCATTGCGTGCTACATAGTTGTGGAGAAGTCGGATTGTCAATACTTACGTTGCTATGGAAATTGTTGAGCTGTCAAAATCAAAGGCATTAGGTACAAGTGTTTTGCGCAATTAGAATGCGGGTTGCCTTAACGCCCACAAATTAATTTACAATATACAGGGTGTAAATGAATTCGTGTAATTCCTTCAAATTAGATGATCTATTAATGGTACAGATTAACTCCGCAGGGGTTTTAGAATAATAAAAAGTAAACTTTTTTTTCCCAATTTTTTTTTATGTGATCAAATATTTCGATTCCTTGCATGAATGAATGAAGGCACGGCGACACAGCTGACGGGGACGACTAGCGCGATACCGCTCCATGCAGTCAGTTAACTTGGGACGCTAAAATTACTCAGATACAGAACCATAGTTAATTTTTTGAAAACTTTTTTATTTTATTCTGAAAAAAAAACTATGCATGGTCAATCAGTGTCACCAGTAGATCATGTGGTTTGAAGGAATTACACGAATTCATTTACACGCTGTATAACTAGAGATTTAAGACTAGCTCATATAGTAATGCAATAGTCTTCAAAATTCTTCGAAATTTAAGCTAGAACGTAGAGCTAAGCTAGGACGAAAGGCCAAAGGAAAATATGATGAAAATACATTACAAATAACGCAATTCAGCATACACATTGAGTCGTAGTATCACTATTTTTAGTCAACACATTACATCATACACTGCCGGCTTGTTTACAGATGGCGGCGCGACCGGGCAGTGCAAACGGTACTTGTATACCAAACAACGTTGGTATTAACCAATATCTGTTTATATTAGCCAGTATGTATTGTTCCTCTGATTATCTGGCGGAACGAGATTAGAGAAATACAATGTGTAATAATAATAACGGGTGATTGTAATTATTGAAATGAAACAAAACATTTTCTCTCCCAAGCTTATCTGCCGGCTAATTTTAAAAACAGAAACGTAGATCCATAGCAGCTGAACCGAAGCCGAACCGTACATTCAGTTTTCGTTTACAAAAACTGTCAAATAATTTGACAGCTAAAACAAATCTCACATTAAAGTTACGTTTACGTTACTATACGTCAAAATATTTGTGCTAGGCCTACAGTTGTGGTTCGTTTGCCATTCGACAGCATATTTTTTAGTACAATTGGCCCTCTTGACTGGACTTTACTGACAGAAGCCAAACGACAATAATTGAGGACTAGAAATTACAAACATGCTAATTACAAAGACTAAAATTAAAACCTCGTGTATCTTATTTAATACGTGGATAATTTTATTTCCATGTGATTATAAAACAACTGTAAAAAAAGTAAAAACCGACTTCAAAAAATAAACTAAACGGAGTAAAATAATTACCATAAAATCAAATTATCAGTTTCATAAGTCGGTGCATTCAATTTGTTTCAGCGTGGAATTACACCGACTTCTGAAACCGATAATTTTATTTTATGATCATTATTTTACTCCGTTTAGTTTTTTTTTTATGTCGGTTTTTACTTTTTTTTAAAGTTGTTTTATTTAAGACTAGCTGGTGCCCGCGGCTTCGCTCACGTAACTTAGTTTTCTTTAATGTTTATGTATGTACTCGTATACTTAACAGATCATCGTAAAGTTTTGGGGTAAGTACAGAAAAGGACATTAGGTAGGTTCCTACGGGAACGCGGTTAGCAAACCGTTATTATAATGTGAACGCCTTAATTTCTCTCTAATCCAGATTCCGAAAGTTGCATTCAGCAATATTGTAATTATGTAAGTTTATCATGGTAATCAGTGCCGGATTAAGACAGCGCGGGGCCCGTAGCAAATATGAAAGGGGGCCCTTGAGTTGCATTATCTACTTATTAATTTTACTGTTATAAAACAGTGGTATTACACTGATTTTGTATTAGTCCAAAGCGATTAGATCGAGCGATCGTCAAAACAGAAATAGTAACACAAAAGCACGTAAAAACTAAGAAACTACACGAAATAAAAAGGCCGGTAAAAAAAACAAAAGTTAAAAAAATACACGCCTGAAAAGTATAAATTAGCATTATAAGCGTTTTTTTTTTAATCATTACCTTTTCAGTGTCAGTTAAGTTTTTAGGCTTAATTTCTTAAATAAGTAAACGTAATGAAATAGTTTGTTTCAATATACAAAAGAATATAGTCGAGTGGAGTAGTACATACAAAGCGTAGTAGCACCGCGAGCGGCGATTTTTTTTCGCATTTTTGACGATCGCATGATGTCATTCTAAGTGCATTTATGGCTTTTGGCTAAATTCACAAATGTTCAATTTTAAGTTGCCGATAAGTCTAGTGCTGTCACTATCGTTGGACTCTCGTGATAAGTTTCACTCAAAAAATTACGCTCAGGCGTGAGAGTGATGAGTGGCTTTAAATACGCGGAGCCCCCTTTCGCGCGGGGCCCGTAGCAATTGCTACTCTTGCTACGTGGTTAATCCAGCACAGATGGTAATCACAACTTCAGCTGCTGCTAGAGCCTGATTAGTAATCTTCTTTCGTCTTTCTATCAATCATCGTAGTTTGTTATTTACAAAACGTGTGCTTAAAACCCCTGAAAAGTATAAGTTAGCATTATAAGCGTGTTTTTTTTTAATCGTTACCTTTTCATTGTTATTTAAGTTTTTTAGGCTTAATTTCTTAAATAAATAAACGTAATGAATTGGTTTGTTTGAATATACAAAAGAAAATAGTTGTGTAAGTAGTACATACAAAGCGTAGCATCAGCGCGAGCGAAGCGAGCGCGATTTTTTTTTCGCATTTTTGGCGCAATCATGATGTCATTCAAAGTGCATTTATGACTTTTGGCTAAATTCTCAAATGCTCAATTTTAAGTTGCCGATAAGTCTAGTGCTGTCACTTTCGTTGGACTCTCGTGATAAGTTTCACTCAAAAAATTACGCTCAGGCAGAGATGAGTGGGTTTAAATATGCGGAGCCCCCTTTCGCGCGGGGCCCGTAGCAATTGCTTAATTTCTTAAATAAATAAACGTAATGAAATGGTTTGTTTGAATATACAAAAGAAAATAGTCGAGTGAAGCAGTTCATATAAAGCGTAGCATTAGCGCGAGCGCAGCGAGCGCGATTTTTTTTTCGCATTTTTGGCGAAAGCATGACGTCATTCTAAATGCATTTATGGCTTTTGGCTAAATTCTCAAATGCTCAATTTTAAGTTGCCGATAAGTCTAGTTCTGTCACTTTCGTTGGACTCTCGTGATAAGTTTCACTCAAAAAATTACGCTCAGGCAGAGATGAGTGGCTTTAAATATGCGGAGCCCCCTTTCGCGCGCGGCCCGTAGCAATTGCTACTCTTGCTACGTGGCTAATCCGGTACTGATGGTAATCACAATTTCAGCTGATGCTAGAGCCTGATAAGTAATCGTCTTTCGTCATTCCATCAATCATCGTAGTTTGTTATTTACAAAACTCCTGTGCTTAAAACCCTCTTTCCGTGGTTTAAACAATTTAATCTACTCTGATAATGTATTGTCAGCGTTTGCTCTAAGGTAGGTACACGTAGCGATGTGGAGTTTCATACTAAGACTCGTATATTATGTAGGTACTACCAGAACTGTATTTTTGTGTTATTAAGAAAAAAAAGTGATGTGAATTGGTTTTAAAACATAACTATAAATCCACATAAATGTTTAGGTAACGACCAAAAAGTAATTAATTTTAGTTATATTCTAAAACTTCTCTGTAAACTACGTTCGTAGTTTTGCACTCGGTAGTTAAAATGTATAGAGATTCAAGACTGGTGACGCGAGAGCAAGGGACGTACAGTTGTCCGTGAGAGAAGCAGCTCGTCCTGAGGTCGCCACCTGCAGCCGTCAGTGTCTGCCCCTGCGACTTGTTTGTGGTCATAACGAAGCATACGCACACAGGAAACTGCACGCGCTTAAACTGAAAGGGATAATTGTGGGGAATTAGTGGTATACGTGGTATAAACACTGTCTCGCCAACGCCACCACCCGTTAGAATTTCCGCCTCAATGATGTTCCTCTGCAAAGAAACGACTTTGAGTCGAGTCTCGTTCAAAAGTTTTGGCGGAGTTAAATTGCGAAGGAGCATAATCGGGACACCGATCTTTAGCTTGATGACGTGCGCTGGAAGTCCACTTGCAGTAAGGAAAATTGAGAAATTCTACGAGATAATGTGTGGCGTCATCTTGATCGACAACAGTGTTTATCGAAGTGTAAACCACCTCATTCCCCTCAATTTCCGAGACAATGCTTTCGTTGATCGCGGTTCTATGTTCGACCTATATGTATGTTTGTTCACAATTTTCTCAGAAACGACTGATTCGATTTGAATGGGGTTTTCGCTATTCGACTGCACATTTTTCTTATCTGATGAAGACATTCAGAGATAGACAATAGACCTCTTTAATAAATGACAGCAAATTTTCCGCGATTATTACAATCGTATGTCTAGGTGTTGTTTACACCATTCCATTGCAAAACATCACGGCTGTTTGCTTTGGAGGGATAGGCAAATGTGTAGGTACTGTAAACTCTCTTTTAGAGAGTTAAAACACTTATGATTGGTGTTGCCACTGACGCCAACGCCATCTAGTTAGGTTCAAGGAACTATTTTGTTTGAATATATTTTTATAACCGAATAGCTTGATAATTTATACCCTATAACCTGACCCGACCTGCAACAAATATGTATTCCAAATATCAACAAAATCGATCCAGTAGTTTCGGCGTGAAGCTCAAACATATAAACAGACAAACAGATAAACAGACAGAAAAAAAATCTAAAAACTCTCTTTTTGATATCTGTAGCGTTTTTCCAACAATTTGCACTTATTTTTTCTGGAAAATATTCAATGTACAGATTTTACTTCGTTACGATTTTATTATATGTATAGACTTTGAAGAGTGTTAATGCCAAATTTCAAGTCAATAACCCCATAGAATAAGGATTTCCATATGAAAGTTAACAACCCATTTCACCCGTTTAGAGGTGTAATTTCCAAAAACCCTTCCTTAATGTATGCCTACGTTATTAGAGGTACTTACTACCTATCAAAATTTCAAGTTTCTAACCTGGGGTAAGAAACTTGAAATTTTTAATTTTTCGGTTTTTTTTCGTTTTTTTTTCGGTTTAGGCTCTGCGTTTATAGATCAGTCACCCAGTCAGTCAGTTTCTCCCCTGCTTCTTACTTCAAAAGTACCAGATTTTTCATACAAACTTTCAACCCTTATCATTTCACCGCCAGTGTCGGATTAAGACCGCGGGGCCCGTAGCAAATATGAAAGGGGGCCCTTGAGTTACATTACTTATTTAATTATTATTTTTTTATTAATTTTTTATTATTTATTATTTTTTGTTTATTAATTTTACTGTTATAAAACAGTAGTATTACACTGATTTTGTATTAGTTCAAAGGGGTAAGTAAAATATGATATAATTACAAAATCTCTAATATTTAGAAGATATAACAACTGAATCAATAATTTTATTTGATATAACGATCACTAAGGGCCGATTTTTCAATCGTCAGATAAATTTTATCCAACGAATAAATATGACGGTTTGATAGATTTTCTATACAAAAGCTGTCAAAACTTCGAACTTATTCCCCAGATAAAAGTTATCTGACGATTGAAAAATCAGCCCTTAATATAATAAACTTTAGATATAATTTTAAAATAACTATATTTTATAAGCATAACATACATTGAATATAAAATCGTTCGGTATATCACTCAAATGACATAAAATTTATTTAGCCTATTAGGAGCAAATATATAAAATAAAAAAAATCAGTTCCTTCTAACCTAACCCAAGCTAATCCATTTCGTCGGGGTGCCCTAACCTAGTAATTGGAACCAACTTGGATGTAGCGCTCGCCGGCCGCTGCCGCGGCACGCTCGCTTCGCTCGCTCGGCTCGCGCGTTGGTGGTCACAGTTCTAACCTAACCTAACCCATTGGTTGGGGTACCCTAATCTAGTCACTCCGTCCTACTTGCATGTAAACATGCAATGAGTACGCGTTAGTTCAAAAGAATTTTATATTAAATGATTTTCGATCAGATGAACGTTATATCTAATAATATTAGACGAAATGAGTATTCAAGTATATAAATGTTATATCTAAGGAGATTATATCAACAGTTGGTATAACTCACGTTTAATAAATCTTGTGAACGTTATTGAAATGAAAATATACCAAATACCTTTATATGACATGAGACGCACCCAGTTCAAAGCGATCGGGCGATCGTCAAAACATAAATAACAACACAAAAGCACGTAAAAACTAAGAAACTAACACGAAATAAAAAGGCCGTAATACACGCCTGAAAAGTGTAAATTAGCATTTTAAGCGTGTTTTTTTAATCATTACTTTTTCATTGCTATTTAAGTTTTGAGGCTTAATTTCATAAATAAATAAATGTAATGAAATGTTTTGTTTGAATATACAAAAGAAAATAATCGAGTGGAGTAGCACAAAGCGTAACAGCAGTGCGAGCGAAGCGAGCGCGAATTTTTTTCGCGTTTTGGCGAAAGCATGATGTCATTCTAAGTGCATTTATGGCTTTTGACTAAATTCACAAATGCTCAATTTTAAGTTGCCGATAAGTCTAGTGCTGTCACTTTCGTTGGACTCTCGTGATAAGTTTCATTCAAAAAATTACGCTCAGGCAGAGATGAGTGGGTTTAAATATGCGGGGCCCCCTTTCGCGCGGGGCCCGTAGCAATTGCTACTCTTGCTACGTGGTTAATCCGGCACTGTTCACCGCCTTAATGGTTGAATTTACAAAACCGTTCAAACACGTGTACATATATTTCTAACCAAAAACCCTATTATTTGATTTCATGCTTTTATTTTCGAAAAAACTTTCATCTCCTATTTCACCCCCTAGGGGTAGAATTTCCAAAAACCCACAAACAACTCAAACTTACTTCAAAAGTACCAAATTTTCTCATACAAACTTTCAACATTTATTTCACCCCCTTAAGGGCTGAATTTCCAAAAACGCTTAAACACATGTAATTTTGTTTCTAACCAGTAACTATATCATTTGATTTCATGCTTTTAAGTTTAAAAAATCTTTCATCCCTATTTCATCCCTTAGGGGTAGAATTTCCAAAAACCCTTAAACACGTATATGTTTATTTCACACTTAAAGCCTACATTTTTAAATCCATGTTTCTATCTTCAAAACTACCAGATTTCTCATACAAACTTTCAACACTTATTTCACCCCCTTAGGGGTTAAATTTCCAAAAACGCTGAAACACCTTCATTTATTTCTAACCAGAAACTCAAGCTATTTACTTGGATAAGGATTAATATCATGATAAGAATGTCTTCAATTTTCGATTCTATCCGTGTTTTGATCGACTAATTTGAACAAAAAACGGTTGATATGTCTTAACAATAATAGTTACACATATACCCACTCGGACTTTTTTTTGGATAATTAAGTGTACTATAAACATGTCGTACATTATTTTTATGTTATCAATAGTTTTCGCAGCGCACGCCAAATAATAACTTTTATAAACAAATTTTTGATACCTTGGGTTACATTATTGTATTTTTCTTACGAATCCCTAATTTTTTGATAATTAAATATAGCCTATAGCACTCAGGGATAACGTAGCTTTCTATTGGTGAAAGAATTTTTGAAATCGGATGAGTAGTTTCGGAGATTACCCCCTACATACAAACAAACAAACAAACAAACAAACAAATTTTACCTCTTTATAATATTAGTATAGACATTTTAGTGCCACAAATTACAATTACAATAGTGTACAAATTCTTGGACCACTACTACAACTAGAACGTCGTCTATGTACGATTTGTGTATATTTTTTTAGTTTTTGTTGATTTCTTCAAAAAGCGCTGAATCAATTTCGTTAAAATCGATATGGGACCAAACGGAAAGTATACCCTCTCAAACAAAACAAAACAACTGTTCATAAATGACGGAGATCTGAGGTAACAAACATTAAAAAAATACAACCGAATTGAGAACCTCCTCCTTTTTGAAGTCGGTTAAAAATAGTTGTATTCATGGTCAAATAGAAAGTAAGTAATAAAAATTGTTCTTGGTTATATATACTTTTTCAATAAACAGTTTTATTGAATTATCTTTGCTTTATGCCATAATCACGTACCACCTTAGTAATTTTCAGCGCTCAATTATTGTCCATAGTTACGGTTCAGGTTTACATCATTTGAACTGGAGTTCAGATCCTGGGGGCATAAATTGGACCTATACAAGCCGTAACCAGACGCAAACTAATTGGAACCGAATCAATAGTAATACGTAAGTGCGTGTATAAATAAATAAAACGTTATCAGCGTCTAGTTACACAATATTAGGTAGTAATGAATTAATGATAAAAGAGAACATTTTAATATAATGTCTGAGACGGTGTGATAACTGCTAAAACATTATTTTATTTGTTTTCGGGTTAACTGTCATTCTCATTAGTCATGCACAATTATTATGATCTGTGGACCTAACACGTTGCTCCCGCGTGAAGCTTTCAACAGATGCAGCTAGCAGAACGTTTAGAAATCGGTACAGTTACAAACAAAGCTGCAGCCTTATTACGCAACACACTCATAACTTTGATTTTGACAGTCCAACAATATTCAAAACATCAAAACTCATCTATTCAAAATAAACTAGAATAACTTAGATCTTTTTGAACGTCAATGTTACAATAGACAGCCCCCAAAAACGCCTTTCATTATTCATTGCGTGGTGCATAGATGTCAAGACGGATTGTTAATAACATACGGTGCAATGGAAATTGTTGAACTGTCAGAACCAAAACTATTGTGTTTACGAGTGTATTACGCAATTACGGTGCTGGCACAGTGTACCTACTTACTACATACAGTGGGTCAACGCCTATACATTTGACAGGTCCTATGAAATGTCAAAAATTATGTAGGGGCGGAGGTTATGTCGCAAGTATGCAGTATGGCTACTCGGGACATAACCTCCGCTCCTTCACCCCGCAAGCCCCCGCACGATTGCTCTGCGACAATGTTCTACGTTGACCGACTGTAAGGAGTAAGATATAGGTAGACTGTGGTGCTGGTCTAGTTATTGTAAACAAAACTTTGGAACTTGATGTTTTGGATTCTGCACCCAATTAAGTTAAACAACCAAGTCCAGACGCGACGATTCATGTTGATTTAGTGATTAGTGCTTGATAGTAGTAATGTGCTCGATAGATATTGTTTGCATGAAGCATATGTAAGCATCACTTCATGGTATCGAATGTACATTTGAGATCTGCCTTGCACTGAATGCATTTTTCTCCTCTGACAAACGCTTCGCTGATTACAGGCCTATCATTATTTGAGTAAAATGTTTAATCATCATCATCATCCTTGCCCGGAATCACCCACTGCTAGATATAGGCCTACTTTCCTTTTTGCTAGCGTCTTTGATCTCGTGCATCTTTCTTCCAGATGTCTCCCGCGGCTGTGACAATATCATCAACCCAATGTTTACTTAATAATATTTACCCAGTATTCTTTGCAGATTCTTCAGTTTCCAAGTCATATATCTCAAAGTCTGTGGTTGCACAATAATAGAAACAGTAACGAAAGTTCCCGACTCCGCCCCTTTGGACCGCCATTGTGACCCACACTGGCACATTGACACTCACACCACAAAGAATTAGCAGTGATCAAGGAGGTATGTGAACTTTTTAAATAACGAACACTCCGGTCCTTCTCGATTGTCCAAATTTTATTTCAAGAAAATATGTCACGAATTTGAAGGTTTACAAGTCCAAAAACTCTAATGTACTCCGAAATTTTTCTTCAGGAAAAAGTTTTTAACTCAACACAAGCACAGATCGAAAACTTTTGTCAATAAAAATGTTCTGCCTTTAGCAGCCCAAAAATCCAAGATTACAATACATATAATAAGTAAGAAGTTTATTACGATAAAGGTATATCAGATCTGCATTCGTCTAACACGCGCGAACAGAATCACTAACGAACTAATAATGACCATAAATTAGATTTATTTTAACAACAAACATTGATATTTGAATTGCGACGTTGAATTATATGGGTCATGTCCGTTGATGACAGATGATTAGATGCGATTCTGACCTCTATCACATAAATAGGTCGTAAGGTAGCGATTTAATGATTGTATCGGATATAATTTATTGAATACGCAATTTAATTGTATGTTACATCAGTGCTAAGGGGTCCGATATAACCTTTGGAAAACACGCCTATGACAGGCTTGAAGATTTTATTATACACTTGTTTTGACTTTCAGCTGTGTTGTTCAATAGATTATTTCATTACCAGTTAAATATAATTACTTCCTCATTGCTCCTCAGAAATTTAGAGAAAAATTTATAGGATAGAGAGAAATTTGAGACTGAGAATAAATTGAAAAAAATCCAACAACAGTTCACTGTTACCCACGCTTCCGTCGCTGATCTGATCAAAAATGTAGTAGTGTTTCCAAAAATCGCTACAAAAAAGGTTTCTAAACATAAGAACGCTGTATTCAGCATCTTTGACAGTCTGACATTGAGCTTACGCTACAAGATCATTTTTTTGTAGCGGCGAATGATCCATGTTCAACGGTGCGGATCAAAGGACCAAAAAGGATGGACTACAAAGGAACCATCCATCAGTAAATTAAACATGAACAAAATTACGCTTTTCTACAAAAAATATTACGAAAAGAAACAATTATAAATTCAATAAAACAACAACAGATGAACAATGCACCAAATAAAACGAATCGAACACGTTATCATTAACAGGAGTGTTAAATTTCTTGTCCGCTAGATAAGGGATAAAATAGGTTATTGGAGTACAAATGCAGTCATGAGCTATTTCTTATACAACCGGTTACAACCCGTGGTCGCTGCCGTGAACTTTGCTTTTCTAGACGGGTTAGCAGAGGTGTGGGTCAGATGGCTAATGTACTGCGTAAAACTAGCAGCTTGTTAAAGATGGAAAAAACACGAGTAGGATTGTCAACCCTCCAAGATTCTCCCAGAACGGGCCGCCAAATTTTGAAAGTCCCAGCTCCCGGATTGCAATAAAAATCTCCTGGAATTTGAAACGCGCGCCAGTTCATAGTACCTTAGTGCAGCGAACGATTAGAATGGTGGTGGCGCCGCCGTACGGATTCCACTCGACAAATGACACTTACAGAAAAAAGATCACCACCTTGCAAAACAACTTTTTTTCCTCCCTCCCGGAATTTCAGCCCCAAGGGCGACATATTCCCGAAGGGTTTTCCCTATGCTTTGACCTATGCCCAACTGTGAACTATTGTAAGCTGATGCCGCTAATGAATGTAGTAATGTCACAGTTTAAATAATGATTACTTAATGTTATGACTTAAAAACTTATGTAATGGTATAACTTATGCCTAAGAGTGAAGCGATGGGTTAAGTTTATTGTATAATTGTAGACCGTATTTTACAAAATGATTAGGTACTTTGTGCAAAACAACATTGTTACAAGGAATTTATTGATAAAAACTACAGTTACGTTATAATCACAGCTATTTCCGTACTTAACAAGTTATAAATTATAAAGTTTGCGGTTTTATTGTACTGACCGCAAAGTATCACTAATTGTTGTGTCTCCGTTTTCTCTATGGTCACGTGATATTATTTATTTCAATGTCTTTTTAAGAATTTTTATTACCTTACAGCCATAGAGCAAGTCTTCGACCACGTGGTTCTATGTAACACCATCTCCATTGGCTGGAAACCCTTCAGGTCTCGTCAGAAACTGCTCGGTTACGTAGAAATGGTTCGCAAAGACTATCTACAAGCAATCCAGTAGAAAAGAAAAAAAAACACCATCTCTTTGACTGCCCTAAGACATTTTGACTTGCCAAGTTACAGAGCCGTTTTAGGAGCCCCAAAAATTGGGTAGTTGTATTTTTCTATTCTACCTAAACCAACAAATAAACCATTGGATGACTCGCTTGATTTTTATCAAGATAAGTGGTCCGAATAAACAAATGTACAAACTAGATGTCCTAATATAGTATAACAGACTTGAGCTTGATAGACCTCATCTGCAAGTTAATTTTAAACAGATCAGACGTTTGCAAACTTATACATTTAGGAAGGTTAGATCCAAGTAGTTACCTCATTGATCGGCCTAAAGATTGGGTGTTAGTTGCCGGTATGTTAGCATCAAGAATACTTTCTAATCGATCGTGGTAGATAAGCGTTAGCACTATACAGACGGACTGCATTCCAAGCGAAATGCAGTTGGCAGAGCATTAGAACTTCATTGTAACTTAACAGCAAACGAAGCATCAGCGACTATTCTGGTGTTGTGGACTTGATGATGTTCATGGCGATGATAAGAGTGCTTCTGCTCGCAATTCAGTCTGCCCGATTGTATGCTAACTTCACTGAGATGCAGTCTGTCTGTATAAACTCAAAAACGGTTGTACAAAATGTAAAATACATACCTAGAATCCAGCAGAGTGTATCTTCCTTTCTCAACACTATTCTGTCGAAACTTTGGCTCGTACAGGCAATGCATGTTGTTAAACATCTTGTATCACGTCACCTCTGCGTTATGACCACGCGGCATTACCTCGTTTAGGACTGCGATTGGCTGGATTGGAATCCAGAATGCTTCCGATTGGTTTAATTTAAGTATTATATTTTTTGTTAAGTGGTTCGTCTTGTTCCGGTGTCAAAGTCACTTTAAAACTGCGACAACAATATTGAAACTTGGACCAAATAAAGTTATGTAATTTGAGAGTCGCCTGACTTGATTATCACGTCATACGTGTTATAGAATAAAAGAAAGTAATAATACTTTTGTGTGGGTGTTTATTTAATCGTTTTATGACTTATTGATAGAAAAGGTCAGATCCAAATCGGGCTAAAAAAATATTGGGTTTTTCGGAGAGACAAAATAGCAGTTTCGAATTGGTTAAATCGACGAAATGGGAGAATTTCAGTTAGGATAACGCTAGAAGAAAGAATACTTCATGCTTATGAATAGAAACCTCAAGAAAAATTCTTCTGGGTCTAGGACAGGCCTGGGCAAATTTTTTTCAACAGGGGCCTGAGAAAGACAACAATTTTTGCAGAGGGCCAGAATTTAAAAAATATGTATTTTATTCTGCCCAAATTAACATTGTGGGCTCAAATAGTTACGGCTATTTGTTATGGCCATGCACTCTTGCTGTATAAGAGAGGGTTGGCAGGCCGGATTAAAACCATTCGTGGGCCGGAGTTGACACGCGGGCCACCGCCCACTCCTGGTCTAGAAGTCAATGTGAATAATTTAAATTAGAAAAGCATATAAACAAGTTTAATAAACGCAGAACTCCAAAACTGCTCAAATATTTTCTTAGCCAGCTTCCTAATAACGTAATAACACAAACACAAGTCCTTATCGAATGCTGACTCATACCGTGGGTGGATCGTAATAATATACGAATAAAGCTGGGCTTAAGGACTGTATCATGGAACCACTTTCACACTGAAACGCTTTCTCTGGCGCGACAATTATATTGCCGTCGAGTTGTGTTTTCGTACTGTGTATTGTGAAACGTGTGTATAAACAATAGCCACTTAATGGTAGCTTAATATGGGTCTTTAACATACAATGAACGTATGAGAACAGAAGCAGATAAGCCTAGCTGTTCAAAAGACCTTGATTATCACTTGCGTTAACGGTGAAAGAAAAACATCGTGAGGAAGTCTGCATATCTGGGAGAGCTCCAAAAAGTTCTCAATGATGTGGCAGTAAACTAGTGTGGTGGATAGACTAAGGCCTAAAACCTTCTCATTACGCGAAGAGGCCGTGCTCAGTAGTGAGACAGAAACGGGTTCATTATGAACGTTTCTGAGAGTACAATCAGCACGCCTAGCATATGGATTGATAATATTATATCTTTCATTAGAGGACGTAGTTACACAAAAAGGATCCAATCCAGACAAAGTCACTTTAGAGATATTGACGTTTGAAGGTTGGAAAATGTTTGACGTGCCATACATGTGTGTTGGTTCTGAGGTTGATAAAAAGTGATACAGTTGTTTTTGCTTGGATCTTTTGTACGGCCGCTGGTACTGATATTTAGCATCAGTTTGGTGCACTTAACTCATTTTTGACCATGTTGTGGGCTGGATCCTTTTTGCGTAACTACGTCCCATTCATATTTATGATTAGTTACGGTTTACTCACGTGCATTTTTCGGAATTGCCTGACTAGTTCCGGACCCAATCGGAGTCCTTAATCATGAGCTGAACACGCGGCGAGGTTGCGAGTCGAACTCGTTGAATGCGATCCGATCCATTGGGTCCGAAACTAGTCTGACAATTCCGAAAAATGCACGTGACGAAACCGTAACCGATCAAAAATATGGATTGGTGATAGTAATATAATCTTTTTAGTACGCAAGTAGACGCGGTTTCTCGTCATCAACATCCTAGTCTGGAGGTCTACTCCCTAAGCACGAAGTCCGTGGTTTCGGCCTTAGTTACGAGCGTTTCCTACTCCCTATCACCTACGGACATACGATTATTTCGGGACCCGAACTAAGAATGAATGACAACACGATTTGACAGTTGTCCCTACTACCGATTTGTTTTTGCCCGTCCGAAAAGTTGAACTTGACACTTGTTTTGTTCACTCCTACGTTTCGGGCTACTTTCGGACGGGCGACTAACTTCGTTGACGGACTTAGGGAGTAGGCCCCCTGTTCCTTACTATGTTAGAGTCGCCTTTCAGTCTTGCTGCTTGCCGACCAACTCTGGCAGGAAGTGCATAAAGCGCCAAATCCAAGCAAGTTTTACTGCGCAGGTTGACTTCTGCAACCGAGTTTTAAACTGTGGACACCTTTTTTTTTTCGGTGTGGAAATCTTCATGGATGTCCTCCGCCCTGGGGTGGGCGGAGGGGTCTGTAAGACTCTTACTGACTAAAACAACCCCGGTGTTCCATCTCACACCAGCGCCGAGGGCGCCGGGGGTCACGGGAACTAACGATACTTCCGCAACCCCCGGCTGGTGCCGGCCCGCCATCGCGAGCCTCCTCACTTACTCAGGTTAGCGGGGGGAGTGAGGTGTTAGACTCCCCCCGCGCCGTCTAAGAGGGGCGCGCTTGGAACACTTCGCGCCGCCGCCTCGGGTCCTGACCTGACGTGTGGGGGGCGACAGACTTCCCCAAGTCCATCGCCCCTGGACCCATTTAGGGGGGCTGGAAGAGGCCCTCCGCCGACGCCCGGTGCGTCTTCTGCGGGACGGGTGAGTGGAGGTGATCTCCCTCACCCTTTCCGCATCCTCGCTGTCGAGCATGGACCGATGGACCGTTTTTTAAACTGTGGACACCCGCAGCAAGTGTAGTTCTGCAGTTTTACGAACTAAGCTAGCACTTGCTGCAATAACTTCTACAATAAACTTGTATAAAACATCATCACAAAGCATTAATACCGATCGAATCAAGTTATGAACAAAAGTTAGATACACGTAATTCTGTTCGATTGATTTTCATTTCGTTATTACATTTCTAGGTTGCGATCAACAAGTTATTAGTTCGGGAACTACAATAGTGTATTACCAAGCACAAATCAATAAGTTCGGAACTTCGTTGATATTAATATTTTTGTCAGCATAGTGACGGATGTAATAATACTTAGCGATTCATTTGTGTTTGGAGTTACGGGGCAGGTTTGACTATACAAAATAAAAAATAAAATAATATACAAAATGTATACAGGGTGTAAACGAATTCGTGTAATTCCTTCAAACCGCGTGTTCTACTAGTGACACTGATTGACTCTGCATAGGTTTTTTTCAGAATCAAAAAAAAAAGTTTTCAAAAAATTATCCATGGTATTCTGTATCTGAGTAATTTTAGCGTCCCAAGTTAACTGACTGCGTGGAGCGATATCGCGCTAGTTGTGCCCGTCAGCTGTGTCGCCGTGCCTTCATTCATTTATGTAGGGCATCGAAATTTTCAATCACATAAAAAATAGGGAAAAAAAAGTTTATTTTTAATCAATCTAAATCCCGTGCGGGGTTAATCTACACCATTAATACCTAGATCATGTGGTTTGAAGGAATTACACGAATTCGTTAACATCCTGTATACAGGGGGTACAGGTTATTGGTCACGATCTCGTGGCAGGATTGTAGGAAGTGTTATCATCTACTACCTAGTAAGTCAGTAATTTATGGTAAAGTGAACCATTTCCGAGAAATTAATTAAAAGAAGCCAACGCAGACTAATTAAAAAAAAACTCGAAAATGATTCACTTTTGGATAAATCATTACTGGGTTATTAGATATAGGATAATATGTTCTGTATCTCTTTTAAAAGGTCAGGTCATTGACAACAGTGTACTGTGAATAGGTAGCTGAATTGATTGATAAAAGCTACGCTAAGAATAGGTTCTGGTGCTGGGATCCGAGTGGCAACGGCAACTGTTGCAGTTATTGCATCAAGATGGATTTCATTTTGTTAAGAATGAGATTGCAACACTATCTCCTTGATATGGCGAATCCAAAAGAGAGGATTGACCGAAGCAACCCTATCTCTAACAATACATAATCAAGCCATTGCTGTCCCACCGGTGGGCACGAACCTCTTCTCAGAATGAGAAAGGTTAGACCTTAATCCACCACGCTGGCTTGGTGTGAGTTAGCAGACTTCACACACACCATCGGGAACTTTGATGAAGCCCATTCAAATGAAATTCCGAATTTGAAAAGTCCGAGGTGCTGGTTGGGGCTCATATCCATGAAAGGCATGAAAGGCAAGCGTTCAACCGCTATGCTATCACTGCAAACTAAGAATGAGCAGTAAAATATTATGTTTCTAAATGCGGTACTTAAGTATTTTCTGAAAAGGCCAATTCTAAAAACAAATTGGTTTCAGCTACTACTGACTCCGTATTAAAAGGCTAGGCATATGGATTCGGAATACTCTATTATTAGATGACTGCAGTATCAAGGTGCCCCAAAAAATAGTGTCAAGCGGAAATCCAGAGGTAGAACACCCTTAGAGGTACCCGAATCACCCCCATGTATGTTCCGCGATTTTTTGAATCACCCCCATGTATGTTCCGCGATTTTTTGAAGTTTTCGAGTTATGATTTCTTTTCATGCTTTAACCAAACTTTGACTTTAATGACATTTTTGATCATAGTGACGTAAATACCTAGTTATTTTTTCTAAATAAATGAGTAGAGAATCTAATTGTAAAAAAACATGCATTTGTCTCGACTATTCATGACACTGATCAAAAATGTTCTCGAAGTCAGAGTTTGGTTAAAACATAAAAAGAAATCATAACTTGAAAACTACAAAAAATCGCGGAACATACATGGTGATTCGAGTATCTGAAAGGGTGCTCTGGACTTCCGCTTGACACTACTTTTTGGGACATCCTGTATGTCTTTGAAGACCATGAAGAGAAGAAAGTCTTTAAATATCGATTTATTTATATCATATTAATTAAATACACCTTTGAACTCTACCATGTGTGGTAAAAGCGGCATGATAGAGGAATCAATTAACTTGTATTATTGAAAATAATCAATTAACTTGCTGAATAGATAGATACACGTGTTAGAACTACTATGCAATAGTATGACAGTGTTTCATTCTAGTGTTATCAATCAATTAATAGTTTCAATATGGCTACCATATCTTCATTGAAGTACCTATACAAATTAATTTAATTTGAACTAGTGACCCATTTCGTCTTCGTACGGATAACATTTAGATACTTTATTTAGGGTTTTTCATCAAACATTAACTTTTTTTCTAATGTTAACAACACGTTCAGAAATCATACACAAAAACCTCGCTTCGCAATTGCAATGAAAATAAAAATATTTTTTCATTACTCATACTCGGAAAGTAGGTCTAAAGTTGCCTGAGGAGCGGGTTGAAAGTAATACTTTTCAGCCCTAGGGAGAATCGTTTTCAACTGACAGCTGTCAAATTATAAAAAAACTAGTTCTATTTTCACATTTCTGTTGAACCATGTTCCAACTTTCTATACAGCCACTCAATTACAGCGCGATGTAAAATTGTAATAACATAAAGTTAAGTATTAATTAAGGAATATATTTTTTTAAACTTTATTATAATTTAGTTTCAACTATTTCTTTAAAACAACATAGATTTGGGCAAATATTTAACATTTTTCAATGATAAAAATTAAAAATAATGGCTGAATAAGGTAGCTGGCTGGCCACAGAAAAAAAACCAAAATAGGCGGGAAAGCGGCCATCCGATCACTATTTTTTTTCTTTAGGTAATTCATGTTTTATTTTTACTTTCCTTGTATTCGTAATGAAAAGCACAGTGTTTACCTCGGGTTAAAGACTTATTTAGTCCCTCGAAGTATTGGCGTCCTCGCTACGCTCGGGCGCGAAACCCCGTCTCGGGACTAAATAAGTTACTTTCACCCCTAGGGTAACAATGTACTATTTCAATTCCTTTAATTGCAATACATATAGATGGACAAGCGTTATTTAACATTAGTAGATAGTTCCTGAATTAACAGCTATGACAGACAAACGGACGAAATCGCACCATAAGGGTTCCTTTTTTACCATTTTGGTACGGAACCCTAAAACAAGACTGCATCTCTACATATAATTGCATCCAGGACCCACTATTTACGGGTAATAGTCATTGAGGACCCTGACTGCAATTAGTGGCGACTAATGAACTGCCCTGCATGGCACAATTATGTGTTGGCGCGGAAACAGAATGGCGCAGAACTTAATAGTAGATTGTTGCACCGAGCGCAAAGTGAGTCATTAATGCACGAGTGTTATGTTGGTGCCCGAGCGCAAGCGAGGGCACTAAATTAGCACGAGTGCATTAATCACTCACTTCAGCAAGGTGCGTAATCTACTTTTCTTTCAACTACCTACTAATTTACCTACCGTGATAAAATATACCTACTCAAAATAAAAACTCAAGTTAATGAAAACAAGGTTATTCTGCGACTTTTGCGGCAAAAGGTTATTAACAATTTCATTTGCAGCTGTTTTTATACTTTCTGGACTTGAATTCATATCGCTATCTATTTCCATTTATTAAAACTTTTCTTGCTAAATAAGAAGTATCAAAGTTTTACAATGGTACAAAATGCGCGCCATTTGTTTTTTTTTTTTCACCAATTCGGTTTTATTCAGCCGATTTTTATTTTCAGCCAGTATCTTTTTGATCTAACGCATAAGAATGCATACATTTAATATTAAACTTAACGGGAGACATTAAACCTCTGTGGTAAATTTACATCTAAATAAAAAATAAAAAACTGCACTAATGAAAAACAGTGCAGTAGGTAATGAAATTTCATACAACATTACTGCACTGTTTGCAGTGCAGTAATGAGATTTCATACAACATTTCTGCACTGTTTGGCTTCTAAGCAGAAAATACGTATTTTGTGATCGGTTTTGTAGCGATTAATGATAACATTACTACGTAGTTGAAAGAAAAGGAATTTTAAATTAAAAACTTAGTGCCGTCAACCCTAATTGCGTAGCACACACGCAAAGAGCATTAGGCTGACCATCCACCAGAGCTGTGCTAAGCTGCGTAGCGAGGAATGTGTTTTGTAAGCACCAATAGAATCACTTCATTTCCCTAGCTTCGCTCTGCGCAGCTCTGGTATCCACCAGGGGCTTAGCGGTGCGAGGTGTTTGTTCATACAAAACAAGCAAGAAATGCGAGCGAGGGATGTGTTACGAGGAATGTGTTGCTAGGAATGTGTATTATTCTCCCTCATATTCAAAAAGAGTCCACTACCTATCCTCGCATCGCTCATTTGTACACATTAACACATTACACATTCCTCGCACAGCTCTGGTGGATAGGGTCACACCGTTTCACATCCTCGCTACACATGTTCGCACCGCACATTTTCTTCGTACAGTTCTGGTGGGTGCTCAGCCTTAGGACGTATACAGAAAGGAAGCAGGTAACCAGCACCGACCTTACCAGCGCTTATCGGTACTGGTCCGTGCAGATAACCGCTGCATAAAGGAATCAAGGGCTGGCATTTTTTAACAAAAACACGCCTTATTCCCTTGCAAATACAACAACAAATGACTGTCTACCAGCGCTGATCGGAGCAGGTCGGAACTTGTCGGCGCAGTTCGGAGCTTGTCGGCGTTGGTTCGCCACACAGTATAGAGACTACCTGCGCCAACTAACTGCGCGGACCAGCACCGACAAGCGCTGGCAGATCGGCGCCGGCAACCCGCTTTCTACGTGTATACGCACTTAGCTTTGATTTTGACAGTTCAGTAATGTCAAACATACACACCTAGGTAACGAAGGCCATCGAAAGCTCGTCATTTGTTGAATTTGACCAAAATTTTTTTAGAACGAGTTCTATTTCATTCGATTTTTAATGGTACTGAGCACTGTAGGCATAGCACGAATGTTGTGACGTATGGTAACGTAAACGTAACGTTAACGCGAGAGAATTTTGAATTGGAAATACTCGTTTCGCACATAATATTTAATCGAATTGAAAACTTTATTCATACTATGTATGATACAAATTGTGGCTGTCGCATAAATTTAAACCAAAATGCTATAGAATAGTTGTATTTTCGATTTAAAATTCACTCACATTAAGGTTACGTTTACGTTACTATACATCAAAATATTCGTACTAGGTCTACTGTTCGTTAGCGTTCGTCCGCTAGGTGTATACGTCGCATTACACAATTATAGTGCTAGACCGTTTAAACGAAGCAGATTTGCAACAGACCGGAAAAACGCTTAGATAGATGATAGTACTCACAACAACAGTACGAAAACGCAATCAACATTAATCAACTAACATTTTAGACATTATTATTAACACATAATTAACATTGTTACTAACTTAGCGAACAGAGAAAGTGACCAGTGGCGACCACTGATAGGAATGCACTATTCAACATTATCACTAGCTATTGTTGTTTCCAATATTGTACTAATAGATATGTTGTTTTGCAATAAAAATGAAGTATTCCAATAAATATTTGCTTTAGTTAGTATAACGGATACACGATACGTTAAGTAGGTGACGATAATCATTCCCACTTTTAACCAGAGTACTTTTAATCAAAGATTTTGAAATGTATCTTAGCCCCCTTAACATAATCAGTCCATTACCGTCTCACTGCTTCTTCTCCTTCTCTCGTGTCAGGGGGTCTACTCTCTAAGCACGATGTCCGTGGTTTCGGCCTTAGTTACGAGCGTTTCCTACTCCCTATCACCTACGGACATACGATTATTTCGGGGCCCGAACTAAGAATAAATGACAATACAATTTGACAGTTGTCCCTACTTTTTCCCGTCCGAAAATTTAAACTTGACACTTGTTTTGTTCACTCCTACGTTTCGGGCTACTTTCGGACGGGCGACTAACTTCGTTGACGGACTTAGGGATAAGGCCCCCAGATGCGGCTGAAAAGCAATATTTTACACGGAGCGACCGCCATCAGATCTCCGCAACCCATTTACTGGGCAATGCCGATATCTTAAGGTTAGACCGGTTGTCAAACTGTCGGGCTTCTAGTCAGACCTACCTACCTATGACAGTCGTTACGGGTAGTCACCCGTAATGACTGTCATAGGTATGACACCTGGAACCGAAGACTCAACGTGCTCTCCGAGACACGTACACACTTTTTCTAAAGGTACCTGCAGACAAGAAAACAATGTGCGAAAACGCTACACTGAAATTCACTGAATTAGAAATAAACAAGGGCAATAAGGCCTCTACTTCTCCACTTGAGAGGTGGCTCTCTTAAAAAGTTTATACCTATAATAATTCTTGACCTTTTTGTCCTGTATAAATGAAATCCATGATTCCAATTGCATCATGAGCGACCACAGAGAATAGAATGTAAGGAACTAACACAATGATCAGTATCAGGTTTGATGTGTGATTAATGCCATTGCCAATAGTACATTGGCACCAATCAAAACCACGTGTTGAGTTCAACGTTCAAACTAAATGAGATCTAGATAAATATTTCATTCTAATAATGTCTGGTTGTTAGATCATCGGCTGATTAAAAAAGAAGCCATTGCTGAAGACAAGGCGCCATTGGAAAAGGTGTTTTTTTTTCCCTACGCCGCCCGAGCTGATTAGTAACTGTTATCTGAAGGCTAAGTAATTCAGGTATTTTGAATATCAGACTCTCTTCTATTATCATCCAAAATATTTGGTTTTGTTATCAAACAATTTGACAGTTTTGTACGATTCAAGATTTTTAATTTATTTTTTCTATTGAACTGCTTGTAGATGCTCCGGACCGTTTTTACGTAACCGGGCAGTTATTGGCGAGACCTGAAGGGTCTCCAGCCAATAGTGGGGCAGTAAAATACTTAACCTAACTACTACTTATACTACACTAACATCATGACTACTAGCAACAGCAGCACTAAGGGCGACCCCTAGTGGCACTCGAACCTCGGCTTAGGGCGTTGCTGGCGGAGGGTTTGGGGGGAGACAGTTTGATGAGGGCTGAATTGTCGGTGTGGGGATTAAAGAAAACTGAAGAAATCCTGCAGGTTTCCTGCTTCAAAAACACACCCAAATTAGCCTACTTTCTTTGCTCTATGCGTTTCGTACTCAGCAGCATGCGTAGCATGACCATCTTAGAAAAGGGTATTTTCATTGTGAATGTCATTTTGGCTATTCTTCGGCCGACAAACCCTTGTCTGTGGTAGTCATCCTACGCCTACTGAGCAATTTCCTATTTCGATAGAATAGAATAGAATCATTTATTTGTTAAACATAGGTATTTACATTTAAGATCTTAAATAATTAGGATGGTAGTGCACTATGTTTTGCCATTAATGACATACAAATGTTGAGTAGGTACAGGAATAATATTAAAAATAGCAAAAAAACTTAAAACTTAAAAAGAAAAAAAAAATAGGAAAAATAATGTAGGTACGTATAAATTATAGTGATTTGTCATTTATAAACTCATCTATTGTATAGTAGCATTTCTCAAGCAATAACCCATTAAGAGCCTTTTTGAATTTTTGTAGTGGCATACATTTTATTATTTCGGGTATTTTATTATAAATTTGGGGAGCAATACCAAAGAAGCTCTTTTTCATTAAGGATGTTTTACATTTTAAAAGACATAATTTGTTGACATATTGAGCACGTATTGGTTTCTTTTTAACTGCAGACAATTTTTGAAATAAATGAGAATTTCTTTTTACAAACAATGCGGTTTCCAGGATGTATAAAGCTGGTAGGGTTAGTATTTTAAACTTTTTGAAATATGGAATGCAGCTATCTGTTGTTTTTAAACCATACATTGACCGTATACATCGTTTTTGCATTCTGAATACAAGCTCCTTATTAGTTGACTGCCCCCAAAAAACAACACCATATCGCAGAACTGAGGCGACTAGCCCATGATATGCTGTTAATAGTGTCTCAGTATTTACTTTTTTCGATAGTTGAAAGAGTGCATATGCAGATTTACTTAATCGCTTGCAGATTTCTTCCAAATGAGGTTTCCAGTTTAATTTACTATCTATGGTTATACCCAAAAACTTTGCAGTACTAGCTTCTTCTATTTTAAAATCATTATAGGCGACATTAACTAGTGGATTCTCACGCCTTTGATGAAAGTGCATAAGTTTTGTTTTATTTAAATTAATTACAAGATTATTATTATTGAGCCAATTTACGATTCCAAGTAGAGAATTATTGATGTCATTTTGATAATTGTTAGGATTATTGCATTCTATAATAGCTGTGCTGTCATCAGCAAAGAGTACCATTTATATAACCCTTATCTATATACATATATATATAGATATAACCCTTATCTCGTAAATTGCAAAAATAATGAAACATTTCGCTTGTAACCTTTCCTGAGATGAAATATAAACTCAACGAATTACTATAAAAAGTTGATCGCCTCTTTGACCTTTACTTCTGTTTGCTAACGTTATTTATAACAAATTTTTAAAAGGGTTTCGTCCTCGATCAATCTCGCTGACATTAGAATAAACAACATTAAAATCTGCCCAGTTGTTCTTGAGTTATAACCGCAAAAACAGACTGACAGATACAAATTTAAAGTTTATGGTTTAACAATACAGGCGTGGTGTTGTTATCTTCGGTTTGGGTCTATATATAGGATCCTCCCATCCTTGACTGTGCCTCCAACATGTAGATAGCAATGTACCAACTGGATTTTATAATTTCCTGGTACTCGTAAATCGGTACAATGTGAATCTTTACGTTGGGATTCGAATAGTCGGGCTGGTAAATGAAGATCCAGTAATTGTATCTGGTAATTGTTCCAGTTGATTAAGGCTGTGATTGAAAATGTGCGGTGCGAAAATGTGTAGCGAGGATGTGAAACGGTGTGACCCTATCCACCAGAGCTGTGCGAGGAATGTGTAATGTGTTAATGTGTACAAATGAGCGGTGCGAGAATAAGTAGCGGACTCATTTCGAATATGAGGGAGAATAATACACATTCCTAGCAACACATTCCTCGTAACACATTTTTCGCAACACATTCCTCGCCACACATTCCTCGCTTGCATTTCTTGCTTGTTTTGTATGAATGAAAAGCTCGCACCGCTAAGCCCATATCCACCAGAGCTGTGCAGAGCGAAGCTAGGTAAATGAAGTGATTCTATTGGTGCTTACAAAACACATTCCTCGCTACGCAGTTTAACACAGTTCTGGTGGATGTTCAGCCTTAAAAAACACTTCTTTTAACATAAACTGGACTGAAACAGCCAGTGCTGTACCTTTAATAATAACAACATTTCATTAGACGGTAAGCAAGTTTCGCTGTACGCGGACCGAATGCTGCTTGAATTCTGTCAAGTCGGTTAGTAATTTTACGCATTATTTCCGGAATGTCACCACTTCCAACCACCCGCATCATCTCCTAAAACTCCTTAAAGTTATTACCCTTCTCATTTTACTGTTTTCTCTCGTAATTACATTTTATTAAGGAGTTACCGTCGCCTCTTAAAACTTAATTGATACTTAGAAGAACTGCTGTAGCAATGTGTAATCAATTGCCTGACGTCTTTCGCAAGTAGTCTGGGTATAAGCGGGCCGTTTTATTGTTTCGTACCAAAATTGGTATATCGAAACACTGATAGAATCAGCCTTCGTATCTCCGAATGCACACAAAACATATTTTGTTTGTTTTGAAACCGTTTGACATGTAGGATGGACTTCTGACAGCTTCGTTGGTCTAGTGGTCGCAAGTAGACGACGGCTGAGCGTCCTGGGTTCGATCCACAGGCCGAGCAAAGTGTTATTGAGTTTTTCCGTGTGAAATTTCTCAGTAGCCAGAGTTTGGATTTGTGCCCGGTTGGCAATAGGCTAGCCCCCTATTGGGCTTTACCATAACGGCGAATGAGGGTGTCCTATTCACTTTTGCCTAACCCTTCGGGGAATAGAGGCGTGATGTAATGTGTCATTATGAAAGACTTTTGGAACTTAGGCCCTATTCGGAATATGAAAGCATGGATGCCACATTCGTAGAACGAAAATTGAAACAATTATCTATATGATACAGCTGGTTTGAGGTGGCGCAGGAAAGTACATGGAAGAACTTGAGGGAGCCCTGTGCCCAGCAGTGGGACAGACTGGGATAGGCTGACAAAAGAATTATACAGCAACTTTTGTATGCAGCTGATGATGTTGGATTCGGCTAACAGTAGGCCGGCTTGTTATAATGCTTCATAGATTCACTACAAACATAAACAGAAGTAAAATATGGAAAGATCACCGTCTAGCTAAATTAGTGGCTAACTCTATAGACACGAGAAGTGTTAGCAGGTTAAAGTCCAGCGCAGACGAAAGACTGGCTTGACTTACTTCTTGCCCAAAACACTTAGAATGTACGCGGTAGTGTTTTATTTTCAAGGGCAAAAAAGTACGCTGAGGACTGTTCCTTATCTGCGCTGAGCTAGAGCATAATTTTATGAGGGATCCAATGTACTCCAGTATACATACATCTGGTATTAAAATAATACATGCTTCAACAGTCATTGAGGCTACTCTCATGTGAGTGAGAAGTATTGAAACTAGAACGTGGCTGATAATGCAATAAAACATAATGCATGATTGTGTAACTACAATGCTGCTGCATTGGCGATTGTGCAAATGAAAGAACGGATCAAATTTCTTTATAATACGACTTCTTAGACCATGTTCTTGATTGCTTATGAATAGACGTAGTCTTCGCCTTGGTCGTAAGGAGAAATAACTTCCGGATTTCATCAGATCAAGTAGTAGCATCTACCTTCCTTGATTAATTAAACTGCTGCGGCAATTAATGATACACCTATATTCATATCATATTACTGCCTATTGTCTGGTAGTATGAGTCAGTCATGCTCACCAAAATGTCCTGCTGATGATGGCGTTGTATATCCGGTCGTTAAGTTCCCTACAATATTGTTGAGCTAAGCGAAGCAGATGTGCACGTCATGCTCATGAACGGGTGCCGTCTATCTGAACTGGTCAGCTCTAAACTGCTATGGCAATCCTAAACGGCATATTTTTGTATTTGTTACTCTTATGTGACTTTATTTCTTACATTAACCTGCATTATTCTCATACTATTTGTCACACTACTGTGAATTGTCATGATCTACTATTTTAAAAAGAGTATTCATGAATTTTCTTGCCGGCTCTTCTCCATATCACCTACCTTTTGAAACCGTGCACCTAGTTTTGACGTTTCAAAGTGCCTGAAATTTGGTCTATTTGAAAAAAAACTTTGATTTAGTGATATCTGGTTTTGCTAAGACTCGTGATCAAAACATAATATTTTGTATTAAGAAATAGCTGGTGCAATTACTAACGAAACCGAAAACTCAACTAAGCGGTGCTTATTACTCTGAACCGTTCGCGTACGTGGGTTTATAGTACGGTCAGCATCAAAAGTAGCTGAACATTTGCGTTTTTAAACTTGGCATTAATTAGAAAACGAATTGTTTTAAAACAAAAAGTTTAATAGATACCTAGAGCTGCTAGATATAGCTCTAAGTATGCCTTAATTTTTTTGCTTCCTGCCAATTAGTTATCTATTAATGCAAAGTTTAAAAACTCAAATGTTCAGCTACTTTTGATGCTGACCGTACAAGTAGGCAGCTGTATGGCTGGGAAAGCTATTAAGTTCTTGCTTTGCTCGGCTATTTACAGGCATAATCATCTTTGAGTGCCTCGTTGGTCTAGTGGTCGTAAACGCGATTGGTGAGTGTGAGGTCTTGGGTTCAATCATCAGGTCGGCCAAAGTGGTACTGGGCCCTGGATTTGTGTCCGATTGATGGCAATAGGCTTGCCCCCTATTACATGGGACTTAAACATAACGACGAAATGAGGATGTGGGTACTATACCTCTAACCTTCGGGCAATACAGGCGTGATGTTATGTTTATGTATTCATCACAGGTGTACTTAATCGCCGTAAGACCCGGACACCACCAAAGCGGAGACGAGACGAGCGGAGCGGAGTTGTGTTTTAAGAAACCAATAGAATTTCGTTATTCAGACATCTCATCCCCACTCAGCTTAAGTGGATAACACTGAGCAGAGATGTATCATGTTTGTATGGCGCAATTGAAGCGGAGATGTGAGCTGTTCCTCGCTGAGATTGACCTGGGCCGCGGTACAAGGCGGAGATGTGAGCTTTGCCTCGCAAGCTGACGACGGCGCGCAGCGGAGACGAGATGTGTCGGCGTGCAATGAGCGGTGCCCCCCTCCCCCCGTAAGCAGTCATCACGCAGCTCAGTTCCGCTCTAGTCAGCGCACATCTCCACCCTAGGCAGCACACATCTCCGCTAAAGTCTAGCCACTACACATCTAGCTGAAAAACATCTCTTCTCGTCTCTCTCGAGTCCGGGCCTAAGGGTTGGCAAGAGTGTTACCACATCCCAAAATTTCGCTGAAGATCAGGTTAGACTTGCCATGATATTTGGAGCCAGTCAGGCTGTAAGGCACACCTTTTTAAAAAGAGGCAACCCTATATGCATCAGGCGTTAACACACATGCCCCAGTTAACAAGTGCACTGCAGAAATAGTTGTATTGATTGATAGCGTTCATTGTGAAACAATTACCAATCATACAGACCTTTTTATATCATTGCAATTTAAACTAGACACATCATTGGCTAGCATTAGCTTTGTTGTAATGTTTGCCTTATCTAGTCTAACACAGTTATTACGCTATATTAGAAATGTATGGAATTGATAATTTTAGATCACTTATTTGGTACCTAGCTTATTTCAATTCCTTTTGTTTTTTGACTTCTTTTTTATCTATATTCCATTTCATAAAACATTAGACAAAACGTGTCGACCAAGGCACGAACGTCTTTTGAAACATTACTTCAAGTAGAGTTTCAGCTCATCTTGATTAACCGAAAATTAAAAGATTAAATGAAAAAAAGTTTCAAAAAAGCATTACTGTGCTTAATCCTTGCTAAAAGCAAACATGTTGCTTATTCCTTTACATTTCCTTCTTAAAGTTGGTTTTATTTGTCTAATGCTATAATTGAGTATAGTTAAGGTACAAGTCCGAGACGGGCTGCAAACTGCAGACTGCAACCGCAGACCGCAAGTCACATTGCTTTGTATGAACCAGTAGTGTCGCTTGTCTGCTGCTGTCATCTGCGGTTGCAGTTTGCTGTCGCCGTTGGAATACTAACTTTAAGGTGTGCACCTTAAAGGTGTTATTCGGACGGCGAGTTGCGGTCTGCTGATGCAGTCTGCAGTTTGCAGCCCGTCCCGGACTTTTATCTTTACGATTACCTACGACTAACATCCAATCCTCAAACGCTTGGGAAGAGATTAGAATAATTTAGGTATGGATTATTGTAACGGAGTACCATCTTGTTTTAGGAGCACGACGTTGCTTGAAATCCTGTTCAAGGGACTTGTGGATACCTACATACAATACCGTAGGTACCTAACCATACACTCGTATGTATGGTCTATAAATAGTCTGTGTGTTTTTTCCTAAGGTTTGTACGAATCATTTAACACAATTAATTATTATGTTATACACATAAATTCAGGAAACAATAAGCTCAAAAATAATTGTTTGTCTAAGAATATACGTTCGTGATAAATCAATTCGATGGATATGTTCGTGTACAAATGGTACAATTACGATCAATGTCTAGCGATTGGTTGCCTGTCGATTACAATTACAATGTAATCACACTCGTGCGGATACTCGTATATTCGCAATTTTATATGATCAATATTTCAAATTGTATTTATTGGTAAGGATGTTTTACATGACAATACATGGTTATCTTCTACTTAATGAAACTCTAAGAACGATTACACACTGCATCCGATCCGAATCCGTGAAAATACGTTCCGAAGTAGTCATAGAACTATTTGTATGGTAGTTTACGCACTAGATCTGACTTTCGTCATCCGATTTCTCTCCGTCATCCGTGAGTCTCCAATTCGGAAGAAATATTGACGGACCGAAGTAGCCGTAGTACTGTTTGTATGAACGCTTTCGCATTACCTCGGATTCAAATCGGACATACCTATGTCAAAGATGGCCCCTGAATTGCTTGGATTTGGATCAGAGATCGGATTAGTGCGTAAGCAATATCCGAATTCGGTCCAAGATTTTTAGACTCTAGATCAGTATTTTCACGAATTCGGATCGGATGCAGTGCGAAAAGCAATATCCGAATTCGGTCCGAGTTTTTTATATTGTCATTTTCACGGATCCGGATCGGATGCAGTGCGTAACCGCTGTAACACTGATTGACAGACAGACAACACACAGATTAAACCGGTGGGTCTAGAAGCATACAATTTTGCACAGGAGTTCTTTATACAACGTAGGTGAGGACAAAGGATTTTAGAAACTCATACCCTACTCGGGTTAACAGGGGATGAAAGTTTGTATGGAAGTTGGTCATTTTTGAAGTATGGGAAATCCTATCGGTAACACGGCTTAGTTTTCTATGTATTTATATCAAAATAAATCCCTATTTCCCTTGGTTACGGCATCACGCGTGAGCGGCTGGACCGATTTAGCATTTTTTTTTTTCGTATTTGTCAGTAGAAGGTTCTTATGAAAGAAAATTTTGATATTTAAAAAAAAACAAATTATCTACGTATAAGTCGCGCGGAGAAGGTTTGCCGATAGCCTCATGACGTCACGCGTCAATGGTCGGTACGATTAGTAAGTAGGCCAGACGAGCGCGGGTAGCGGTCGGTGAAGTGGGAGGGGCAGTCATCGGCAAACCTTCTGCGCGCGACTAGTATGTCCATATTCTTCATTTGTTTACCGCATGCATGAAAATGGTTATAACTTTTTGTTTCTGAAGGTAAGTAGTAGGTAAGTGTAGTAAGTAGGAAAAAGTGCATTGCAACGCTTGCGGTACAGCTAGTATTCAATAAAACGCATCCAACCAAATAGTAGTTAAAATCCTTATCTACAATAATTAATTGTGAATGGAAATCAAGTTGATGCAATCTGTGTTTACTATAAAATTGTACAAACAGAGAAAATTGTATAGTTATTTCATCATATTAGAGCGGCTAGACATCTCTCCTATACAGGAACCTCCCACGAACAGCACTAGATAACTAGCTCCAAACAAGCCCACACAAATTAACGTGACATATCTCACGGATTTTGTCAGATATTGAATCGAATGAGAGATCGTTTAATATGCGACAAGCGAAACATGTCGCGTTTGTTCGTAGTAAGCCTGCAGCTGGATACCGAGACCAATTTGGATCGATGAGATCGCTTTTGTGACTATCGAGCCAACCGCCAAAGATGTTCCAGTCAACATTGGTTCGGTTTCTTTGGGCCAGGTGTGTCAGAAATTAATTAAAAAAAAAAAACATTTTGATTTCTGGGATAGCCACAGATAGCTCAAAGAAACTCGTTGGTCTAGTGGTAGCAAGCGCGGAATATTCCGATCTGTCCCCTCGTCGGTAACAGGGGAACAGATCGAAACTTTTTATTTCTATTTGTCCCCCTAAAGAACAGCAGGGGACAGGCCAGAAATAATTCGTTTGATCTGTCCGTTCGTCTTGGTGACAGGGGAACAGATCGAATTTTTTATTCCTGATTGGCCCCCCGACGGGGACAGATCAGGGGGACAGATCGGAATATTCCGCAAACGCGACTGCTGAGCGTGAGATCCTGGGTTCGACCCCCAGTTCGGGCAAAGTGTTATTAGGTTTTTCCGTGTGGAATTTCTCAGAAGCAGCCCGGAGTCTGGATTAGTGCTTGGTTGATGGCAATAGGCCCGCCGCCTATTACATGGGTCTTAAACATAACGGCGAAATGAGGCTGTACTTACTATACACCTCTGCCTAACCCTTCGGGGAACAGAGGTGTGATGTTATGTTATATTCACAATAAAGGAATGTTGTTTTCATCTACACTACAAAACGCCGGGAATAAGCTCGCACTTGACTGATTTCTTCAATCTAATCGGTACAAGACTGCAATGTAGAAATGCTGACAACTGAGTCAAGGTTTATTAAGAGAAACCTTAGTAATGCCTGTACTACTTACTATTTGCTAGTATTTACTTTGTAAACTAACACAAAATAAAATAGTACAACTGTTGAATGTAGTAACATCACCAGGCTCAGCCATCAGCGCAAATTGTTAGGGTCAGCTGTCATTCCAAACAGTTCCCCGATACAGAACCTTTTCGATAAGCAGTTGTCGACTGATTCGGTTTGTTCTTTCATTTTGTGTACCAATCTCATAACGAGGATACGAAGAGCGAATGCCATGTGAATGTGACTTCCGCATGCCAAGAACTGAAGATAATTCTAGATGTAAAACCCTAGCGCAGGAATGGCGAACCAATGGCACTTTAATAGAGGTAACAGAATGGAAATTTGTTAGAATTAGTAAAAAAAATTTTACAGCCTATCTTTATCGAAATAATTGTTTTCATTTACATACGAGGTCAAAGTTCATTGTGAACGGTTCAGCGGTGCCATATTATCATGGGAAAGTTAAACAAATTTGTTAAATTGATGGTTTGCTTTTAAAGTATTCGCCATCCCTGTCCTAGTACTACACCAGTTGTCAGGCTTTCGGACTTCTAACTGCAAGTGTCAAAAGTTCGTATGCCAACCGGGACCGACGGCTTACGTCCCCTGAAACACAGGAAGCGTCTCGATATGTACCGTCACATATGACCGACTCGACCACGGTAATGTTGCTAAACCTAGCAAATCCGTATCCCGTGTGGGGATGAATTCAAATATAAAGATTCATCATCTCACGCTGGTAATAGATGCGTGTTGACTCAACAAAACCCAGCATGCTTGGTGGTAGGATCTATACGGTTCATCTGGCTAGGTACCATCCTCACAGTAATGTGTGGCGCCAAACAGTTTACTGCATTCCGTCTTATGAGAGCCAGAGGGGTATAGCGGAATCTCTCTATATCTCTGTTACTTAGATTCTTGAGCTCCATCTTGTCTGCGCTTACCTCTAGGTGCGACAAAGGTCAAATGGGACTACTTACATAATTTTTTTAAAACAATGTATATGGGGTACTTATTTAAGAAAGGAGTTGTGGGGTTATTGCCAATGCCCTTTTACAGTGTGGACCTCTAATAAGAATAGACCACGCAATCACTTTTGTTGGTTGTAAGTGGCAAATAATGGATTATATTGAGTGAATGTTCAAAAGCAAACGTGTAGATTGATATTTGATAGCTATCAGACTACAACAGCTGTTTTTAGTTGCAGATATATGGGTGTCTGTCAGTATAAAACAATCTTTCTCAAAGTGGGCGATAACGCCCCCCTGTAGGCGCTAGAGGCCTACAGGGGGCGGTAAAGAACGGTAAAATTAATGATTACGATTGTGATTTTTAAGATGATCTGACTTTGAAGAGAAATATGATCTAAATTAAATCAGCAACATGTTGATCTTAAAACTAGACAAACTATAGCAATAAAATATAACGTCGTCGCCAATGTTGGTTTAACGTGTTCACTCTGCGCTCAGATTTTAGATCAAAGTACGTATACACGTAGAAAGCAGGTTGCCGGCGCCGATCTGCCAGCGCTTGTCAGTGCTGGTCCGCGCATTTAGTCGGCGCAGGTAGTCTCTATAGTCTATCTCTGTACGGCGAACCAACTCCGAACTTCGCTGACAAGTTCCGACCAGCTCCGATCAGCGCTGGTAAGCCGTCATTTGTTGCTGTATTTGCGCGAATTTATATTTGGAACACGGCGTATTTTTATTAAAAAATGCCAGCCCCTGCTTCTACCCGCTTCCTTTATGTAGCGGTTACCTGCACGGACCAGTACCGATAAGCGCTGGTAGGTCGGCGCTAGTTACCTGCTTCCTTTACGTATACGCCCAAATATAGGATAAGACACCAGGCCCTGGAGGCTAATAACGTAGCATTTGGTGAAACATATCCGTAATCATAACTGTAAGTGAGCTGAACATCGAGTCTGCAATTGTCATGCAGTAGGACTGACTACATCCTAATTTCTTAAGGTGCTCTTAAACGGGCTAGTTTTTTGACAGTTTCTTGCTGCAATTGTATAGCCGCCAAATTGCCGTTTATATCGCTCAACACAGTGCAACAATTGCTGCAATCTTGCAGTGTAGCCCGGCGATATTGCCAGGATATTTCATAGTAGTCGCAAGAATTCAATGTCTAGCCGGCTAGATTGCAAATGATTTATCCCGCTTTGACTTTACTGCAATATCGCCGTATATCGCCTTTGCTCTGATGTATAGGTGCTTCTCTTTTCCCTCGGTCGCCTCCCCTCGCCTCGTCCTGTCGCTGACGCTGCTGTCTCCTTGCAACTGCTGAGATCTAGCCTCAATATAGCTCCGCGTGTACAAATAAAATTCCTCAGCAATCCAGTTGCAGAACCTTGCTGGACTGTACTCGGCAATGTATTGCACAATGAAATTGCAGCAAGGATATAAGTTGCAAATAAGCAATAAGATGCAATTTTTGTAGCCCGTTTACAGGCCTCTTTACAAGCTGCTTTTGGCAGTTGCATAGTTTACCAGTTGCAACTGGATGTGCAGTCTACTTTCAATTATGATTATGAACATTCACATATTTCACCAAATCCGGCGTTAGTAGCCCCCCCGGTAAATGATAATTGGTTAATGATATTCATTTCTGTAAATAAATCTGTTGCAGCCACTTTTACAAGTCAACGTAATGTTTTTTTAAGACTAGTTGGCGCCGGCATATCCTATAGGACTAGCTCTGAGAAGAAAAGCCGAAGCAAACTCAGAGGTCAAGGTCTCTTAAAGTTCAGGCATTGTAGTATAAAACTATGTGAGTGTGACAATGTAGGGCAACGTCTGAAATGGCCTTTTCAGGAAAGAGCCATAGCAGGGGTTCTACTCCCTAGGGCACGCCGCAATAGCGGCGGTAAGACCCGTTATGGAGGAGTGGCTGGAGAGGCGGGATGGCGCCCTCAGCTTTCGGCTGACGCAGGTGCTTTCGGGACATGGATGTTTCGGGAAGTACCTGTGTCGCATAGGGCGGGAGCAGACGCCCGGATGTCACCACTGCGTCGACTGCCCGGAAGACACGGCGCTGCACACGTTGCAGGAGTGCCGTGCGTGGGCGACGCAGCGCCGTGAACTAGTCGCGGCGATCGGTGGTGACCTCTCGCTTCCGGCCGTGGTTCTGTCCATGGCCGGGAGCGAGAGTGCGTGGGAAGCCGTCACCTCCTTTTGCGAGGTGGTGATGGCGACCAAGGAGGGAGCGGAGAGGGAGAGAGAGGCGAGGGCCACTCTCCCTTCCCGCGCCAGACGCACCGGGCGCCGCCGGAGGGCGCGCGACGATCTCCGGCCACCCTAGTGTGTGGCCTGCGGCCGACGGGTTAGGGGACCCGTCGCCCGACCAGTAACAGGCCCGAGAAGGCGGCGCGCATGTGTTCCGTGCGCGCCTCTCAGGAGGACGTGGGGCAAGGCCCCACAGAAGGAGAGGTCCGCCAGGGGCTGGCGGACCGAGGCCTGCCGGGGTTGCGGTGCATGCAGCTGCGAATCCCGTGACCTCGGCCAAGGGTCAGAAGAAGGAACACCGTGGGTTTTTAGCCGGTAAGAGTCCGGCATAACCCTTCGCCTTCCCCCAGGCGAAGGGTATCCATGAGGATTTTCCCACGATAAAAAAAAAAGGGGTTCTACTCCCTAAGCACGAAGTCCGTGATTTCGGCCTTAATTACCCGCGTTTCCTACTCCCTATCACACGGACATACGATTATTTCGGGGCCCGAACTAAGAATGAATGACAACACGATTTGACAGTTGTCCCTACTACCGATGTGTTTTTGCCCGTCCGAAAAGTTGAACTTGACACTTGTTTTGTTCACTCCTACGTTTCGGGCTACTTTCGGACGGGCTATTAACTTCGTTGACGGACTTAGGGAGTAGGCCCCCAGGTTTGAATTGACCTGTTCTAACTGATGGCACACATGCATCAGCCATCGTGTAGCTCAACCTTATTATGAAGTCACATTTTGATCAAGTCCAGCCCTTAGTCAAACAACACCTCTACATGATGTGTCAGTGTTTTTGATGCCAACTCAAAATCAGTGTATCTAATCTCTGAATAAGAACCATAATCCTATTATACAATAAAAACAGTAACAGGTTTTGCTTCAGAGCAGGTATGTTAATTTGTAATAAATGTAGACTTTCAATAATGTTTCCGTATTAGAATGTTGCGTTTACAACCAGTTCCTTATATGATAAACTAACCTTAGAAATTGTAGATGACCTAAGATTATGAAGAAAAAAATAGCTATAGGTACTCAAAGTGTAAAATGTTAAACAATTAAGCCGGGTCCGCTGCGCCGTGTTTTCGTGTTTGCAAAGATGATAACATTGTTTGTTAACCGAATAGAGGCGTGGCCTAACAGTTTTGTTAGCAAAATTGGCGCTGCGGACCCGGCTTAACATTGTTTGCTAACCGAATAGGGGCGTGGCTTAACAGTTTTGTCCGCAAAAACACAATAACATGTTAGAAGTCTTTCCCAAAGTGGGCGATGACGCCCCCTTGTGGGCGCTAGAGGCTTACAGGGGGGCGGTAGAGGGCGGTAAAAGTAATGATTGCGATTGTGATTTTTAAGATGTGATAAAGTTAAACATTTTAGGTTGCGCTAGAGAATAATTGGACGTAGTTACACGAAAAGGATCCAATCCACAAAATGGTCAAAAATGAGTTAAGTGCACCAAACTGACGCTAAATGTCAATACTATCGGCCAGTAAAAAAGATCCAAGCAAAAACAACTGTTTAGAACTTTCTATCAACCTCAGAACCATCCCGCCTCAGATTATAAAACAAAAGGCAGATAGACTGTACTGAACCATAATGTGAGGCACGTCTGTAGACATGTGTGCATGACAGCACTATAAGAACACGTTGCCTCTTTGTGCGTGTACGGTTGCCATGATAATGACAAAATTCCCATAATATTTCATTATATTAAATAAACAATTTACTGTCTCCGAAAAATGCAGATACATACAGAGTTATACATTATGTATATAAAGTGAATCTCTGCCGTTGAGTCAGATTGTATTTTAATGCAAGTACCTACTTTAGAAATTTACTAATCTCAGATTACAGAATAGAAGATGATAAATAGAAATATTTTGTGGATTTATGGCAGTCATTTAGTATAGTCGTGAATGGTTGTAATTATGTTTTTGATAGCTATATTTACTTTATGTTGGCAAATCGACTGACGTACATGATTATTATTAGAGACAGACAATACATTAAGTAGTTTTAGTAACGAAGACACATACAAACGGACACACATACCTACAAACATACCAACCAAAAAACGCGATAAATAAAACCCTATAATTGAAATAAATATTTTTGTAAATCGTTATTCCTGTATTCTTTACTTATTTCCTAACTTAGGGGGTAAATGGTTTCAATATAAACAAGCAACACCGAATGATTTTTGTTAAGGTTTTGTGTTCCAAGATGTCACTAATAATAATCACGTAAAATAATATCCAAATAGATAAATAATCAATAAAACCTATGAAAAGATACTCCATCTTCTTTATTTTGTTTTTAGGAACAGTTTTTGCAATGTTTATAACGCAAGATGGCATTACTATCATAAATATTAAAACTATCGATGACGTCCTAACAATGCGGCGCTTCGTGTCATACTGACTCGAGATTGTATTCGCTTTTGAATTTGTATTTGCTTTTTTGGCCGCACTCACGTTGTTCCTGTCACTCTATCTGCCTTCTGTTTTATAATCTGAGCATCCCGCATAATATATGACACGTCAAACATTTTTCAAACTTCAAACGTCAATATCTCTAAAGTGACTTTGTGTGGATTGGATCCTTTTCGTGTAACTACATCCAATTGATTCTTAAAGTGGGCGGTAGACGAAATAAGTTTGAAAACCTGTCTTACAGTAATACTGACAAACATATCAGAAGAAGCATTCCAAGGGATTTATGAAAGAGGTGTTATCGGTAGCGGGTAGCACTTGGCAATGTTAACAAAAGAAGGTAGTCTTCAATATGGATCAACGCGCCCGAGGTTATAAAGGCGGCGGTCATACGACGAAGCGGGAGCATTCGGTGCTGAACAGCTGAAGAAGTTTGACCTTTTATATCTGATTAGCTTGTCCTTATTTTATGGTCTTGTAATAATTGTGTAAAGTATTATATTGTGATCTAGTTCATGTTACTAACACTAACCCAAATACAAGTACTCTCAGTGGTGGAGTCTATGTTGGTTTTATTTACTACATTTACCTTGCTCGTAATTCTGACATACCGATATTAGCTATAACTGTAATGATAGAATCACCCCTGAACGATTATGTTGTTGTGTCTTTTACAAAGGTGTCTATAATTGTATTTTTTTTTTAAATTATGATGTTACTTGTTCCTCTGTATTATATATGTATCTTCTTCTATTCCTCATCTTCCTATCTTTAATCATTGTAATTAATTAGTCTTAGACCATTTTAATTAAAGTAAAATAAATAAATATCTTAAACTATGTGGCTGTTAATTTATTAAAATTAGTAGATTGGTCAAGTTATCGCTGGTATTGTATAAGGTCATAATCTCAGTTTAAAAATAAATAATGCATGCAGAGAGATAAAGTTTATTTGGTAGATTTTATGCATAGTGATATTCTTAAGGTTCAAACAATGTCAACCGGTATTTAGGTAGGTCACATACTGCTGAAGGATATAATGTCTTAATATATTTTTTAATCTATGATAACATGTTCTACTAAACATAGTGCTTAGTTTTATTTTTATTAATATTAAGTACTAGAGGTTGCTTGTGGGTTCGCCTGTGTAGATGTTGTTTATCGCATCCTGAACATTTTTTGGGATAAAAAGTAACCTACTTATGTCCTTCTCAGGGTTCCAGAGTATGTCTGTACCAAATTTCATCAAAATCGGTTCAGTAGTTTTGTTGTGAAGAAGTCACAGACAGACAGAGTTACTTTGCAGTTATAATATTAATTATTAGTAAGGATTAGATTGATGTGTATCTGTTCGATTTAACTGTTTTTTTTTGTATTGTTTTATTTCCTGTGCGTGTCCTGAAAAAATACTTTTTCTTACTTTCTTCCCTTAATATTTCTAATGTGTATGTATATTTTGCATAACAGTAAAGATTGGTTAGCATGTTTAATGTTATGATTGCAATATTGTAGTAATACTGAATCAAGTTTCTTGCGGAATGCTTACACATAATAATTTATGAAACTAGTGGTATTAAAAGCAATTAAAGCATTTAGCGTAATTTGGCTTCCATAGCATTCAAAATAATTGGTGGTAATATTGTAAATTCCGTTTCTTATTTGCATATTATTTATCAATGCAAATAATACCTTTTTAAGTGATGTGGACTAAATTAAGAGTACAATAAAAACTTCTTTGTTTTGTTGTAGGTCCTTGTATAATACTTAGATACTTAGATTAAAATAAAAAACAATTTTAAAATAATGTTAGATTTTTTTACAATTTGTTTTTCTTTAGATTTAGTTTAGTTGGTATTAATTTAGGTTAAAAACTTTGGAATTAAGTAATATCCTAGTATTACATACAATATCTTGTGATGAATAAAAAAATAGTATGAATGATTTATAAATCTTATTTGCTTGTGTTAATAAACACAGATTGTCAAGTTACTAAATTATTATTCCAAGTAAGTAAATATAAATAGTTGTAAGTATGTGTCACTGAAACCATTGACCCTGTTAGAAACAGCAGTCAAGTCAAGTTACTTAAGTTACTGAATTACAACAGATGGCATTTATTATCAACCATGAAATATGTACATAATTGAACCAAAATTACAACAACAATACTGATCTCGCGAACATATATACGACCAATTTCAAACTCCACTGATCGTGTGGAACAAAATCAAACTAGTTTAGTATGATTCACCACAAACATTATGTAAATGAGTATGTACGGAATATAACGAAAACTTTTGCCTCAATCTCGTAAAGAAAAACTATTTGCGAAGTGTTTAAACATAAAGAACCGGCGGGAAATGCGTTGCTATGTTAAGTAACACAACAATTATGGGAAAATCCGATGGGAACTAAGATTGTTCAACAGAATATTGGACAGTGGAAAACATATTGTTCTAAGTACTTACACTTCAAGTATCCTGTCCCCCTTCCTGATCCCGGCCTGCTCCGCTGCCCCGTTCTCCAGAACAGCGCTGACATGCTGCAGGGGAGCATAAAGTTCACCGTTAATCGATCTCAACTGCCCACCCTCAGACACTTGACCGCGCACGTTGAAACCGAATCCGGTCTCAGTTTTATAGATAGTAACGCGACGGGGCCCATTGGCAGGCACAGTACTCTTATTATTTCTTTCGGTTCTGATAATACTGTTATTATCGGTTTCTGTCTCAGCCATTTTGAACAATTTTCATCACAGATAAATAACAAATTGACGTTTTCTTACGGGGTGACCAGACACTAATTTTAATGAAAAAAAGTAAAACCCACTGATATTCTCGAAAGTGCAGAGGAAGTTCATGAAAAAATTAATGCTCGACAGGTATCTCGAACTCATCATAAAATTCTGGAAATCATTATACGCAGGAAGATAATAATTTTATGCTGATTTTTAATTTTTCAGTGCTTTGTTTATTGTTATTCTCGTAGTCATCAACGCCATCTAGTGTGGAATATATAACAACTCTAAGGATTATGGTAAAACAGTATCAAAGTTAATTTATTTATTCGCTAGAGAGCGGTGCCATCGAAACAACGTGGTACAAAAATTTCATTTTCTTTCACATCAAAATCAGCTGTGAACATCAGTATGGCCGCTCCATTATCTAAAAAATAAAATTGTTTTTGTAAAATCATACAAAAAAATAGTAAAGTGCAGTTTTCGTACTTACACCGTCTAATTGTACATTTGCGAATAGTGTTGATGTTGACTAAAAGTGTTGCGTCATGACAGAGAACTCTCACTGACAAACAAATACAATAAAAATTGCGACTCGCTTATTACGGCGACTTATTGTAATTTCTATTTGGCTCGTGTATCGTTTCTGTCGTTCGGTTGAGGGCTGATGTTATTACTGAATCGTTGTAGAAGTATATATAATGAGTAGTGTTAGATTGAGTTTCGTATCCGTGGGAAGGATAGCTGTTAGAAGAAATTCACAAATATCAGGTGAGTGCATAATTTCTCTACACAGTGTTGTTTTTTTGCTAGTTGGCGTTGATCCAGGCTCGTGTCGCAGTATCTAGCGATGTTCTTTGTGTTGAATGCGTACGCGATTAGGTGTTTGATAACAAAACGTGATGTTTTATGTTGCTTATCTTGCGTGGTGTAGTGTCCGTACGATACACGCGTGATGGCGCGTGTTAGGCGGCCGGACATTCTCGTTGTGAAGCTGTTTTCCTTCCATTGCGTTGAGCAGGGCCTATCAAGGCGAATGTAGAAGCAAGGTCAAGGGAGTCACGTGTATAAATGACACTGGCTGCATATAATTATTGGAAATTAATGTTTTATTTTGTAATTTCTACTAGGAACTTTTCATGCAATATTGGTAAACACTAATGACTTGTCCTGAACTTGAGCGCTTCCATGATGTTACACATTCCAATTTTAAAAACAACTGGTTTTTAATGTACTTTGCTGCACTGCAGGAATATAAAAATACCACATACGAACAAGATAAAATTGAATAAGAAAAGAAAGTTGCTATGTGCAATAATGTTGCCTTTTACTTAACTTGCTGATAAAACCATAACAAATGACTTTTATTAATTTACCGTGTCACAAATGGATTAAAACCTTCTTTCAAATTATTACAATATTTCTTACCATAAATACAATGTTATTGAAAACAAATCAGAAATAAGTCAATTATTTCCTCAATTATAATGATAAGTAAATACTTATCTTAGTTTTTTACAACCTCAAGCTTAACTAAACAACCAGTCTGATGTTGATTATTAAATCTTGGTACGGTATTTTAATTGTATTGTTATTGTCTTTATTCAGTTGAAATACTTAAACAATTTACATTTGCAGTTAAGTATTGCAAGGCTAAACTTCTTTAAATGTTTTTTTTTTTCTTTCTTTACCATTGCCTATGAAACTGATTGAAAACGGTGTTTTGTCTATTTATTTCATAATGAAAAAAGAATAAATTGACCAATTCATAAGAGTATTCGTACGAATGTGAGTGACTGGGGTAACAATCACTCTAAGGAAATGACATTCTAATCCATACCACAGCAAGACATGTATGGCAAGCAGTTCAGTTTAAGCATTTATAGAGATTGGAATTTAGAATAAATGGTTGGACCCGTGCTCTGCCCAGTAACGGGATTGCGGAGATCTGATGAGAGTTGGGAAAAGGCTAGGCAGAGCAGGTTGGTCCCCAGAAGTGCCTTTTCTAATAGGAAACAAAGGGTACAGGCAAAGAACAGGGAATGTCCTAATGAATAGATTTTGAGAAAAATGCAATTAAAAGTTTAGAAGTATAATATACTTAATTTTTATTGAGATCATTGTATGAAGGAACTTTTCTTAAAATTAATTAAATGTTTTATAATTTTGTTGTTGACACTGGACTTTTTAGTTATTAAAAATTAAAATTGTGACATTCCCTGTTCTTTGCCTGTACCCTAACAATCCTCCGGTTTCTGAATTGAGAATTCTAGGATAAGCAATACTTAATCTCTGTTCTTTTTACCACTGAAGAGATTCTAAGACAAAAGTTTGAAATAATTTTAACACACCATTTTTATTCAATATTAATTGTAGTTACTCAAGTATATTTCTAGTCATGCTGATGACATCACCACTAAATTGTTAATATGTACTAGGTATGGGGTTACCGACCTGAAGAACAAAACAAACACAACCTTTATTGTTTATAAAAAATGGTGTTTACATATTCAATAAGAATGTTTTTAATACAACTCAATTCAATTCAAAACTCATTTGTTCAAAATAGACTAGAATTACTTAGTTCTTTTTGAATGTCTATGTAACAAAAGACAGCCCCCAAAAACGCCCACCCTTCACCGCTTCCCAGTGTATGTTGTGAAGAAAAAGCGTAAATGATTGATTTAACCCACCGGTTCCCAGACTTTTTTTCTCATAGACCACTTTCAAAATTTAGCTGGTTCCAGTGGACCCCCTTGCAGCTACATTTCTACCATATTACCAAATAAAATGTGAAGATTAGATCTTTTTGTCACGCCAACGTTGACCCCCGTCGAGTCTCCCATTGACCCCTGGGGGTCCACCTGGTCCACTTTGGGAGCCTCTGATTTAACTGATAGTTATTATACCTATGAATAAATATTGGTAGGTTCTATCTATTCATTGTTAAGTCGTTGACTGTCATCATCATCGCATCATCTTCCTGCCCTAAGTATTCCCAAGTTACTTGTGGTTGGCACAATATATTTTTCTCCGCTGCAGTAGTATGTTTTACTCTTCCTTTGTATAGGTACCATTTTTCCCTGTCAGTCATCACCAGAGACCGGAATAGGTAGAGTATATTTACCTAAACTTCGAGGAAGGAAGTAACATAGAGTGGATAATACCTCCTCTAAAATCCCGGAATAATTATAATGACGTTTTAATTCCGGGATTTAAAAATCACGAATTATTTGTTGGACTTTATTAATAGTTAAATGATTGATTTGAAAAATCATATAACATTTTTTAGGGTTCCGTACTATGTAAAATGTAAAACAATGTATGTAACATGTAAAACAAAGCTCTTTAATTTAATAGTTTTAGTAAGGAACCCTAAAAAATTTTATGTTTCTTCAAATAAATTATTTGGAACTATAAATAAAGTCCAATTAATAATTCGCGATTTTTAAATCTCAGGATTAAAACGTCATTATAATTATTCCGGAACTTTAGAGGAGGTATTATCCACTCTATGTTACTTCCTTCCTCGAAGTTTAGGTAAATATACTCTACCTATTCCGATCTCTGGCCTTCACCTCATCATTTACTCCCTTTTCCTTCATATCCTCCCTCACACAATCATGCATCTTTTCTTTGGTCTATCTCCCCCTCTGACTGTATTATATAAAGTGTAGAAAAAACTTTGTATACCTTGGGCTAACAACTTTATTGTAAAATTTTAGCAAACAAGCTTTATGAGCTCTATAATTAGATACTTAAAGAAGTTGCAATTTAATAAGTTAATTTCCTTATCTAAAATATATCTTACAACCTCATTATTATTCAAAAGCTATTTTGTATGACTCTTTTAAATTATTTATCATCTGTTGATTAAATAACATAATTTTTCGTACCATTGTTTGTCTCTGCCTCACCCTAAGGTCGACTGGTAGAAAATGCCTATGGCGTTAAGTCCGCCCTTGTACTAATTTTGTGCATTAAGAATAAATAAATAATTTGGCAGTAAATACATTAATTGCTAATTTTTCCATGGTTTACTTATAAACTGGATATTTACGCAATCTTGGTGAGGACACATTATCACCTCTTTTTAAATATTGCAAGCAGAATTGTTTGTATTATGACAACAGTTATTTTTTTCATCAAATGGATGAGTAACGAAGTGTTGTCATTTTGGGCCACCCACACACTGCAACTTACCACAGGCACAGTGTGTCAGTCACAAGTTAGTTACCATACATTTCCAGTGGCCACTCCATGTGTGCCACATAGTCACTATGAAATAAATGGAAAAATTAGTCCGTACCTTGTGGCGCGTGACCCACACGCGTGAACCCTTATTGGTTGTCTTTCCAAATTAGCACTAAGATAATCCTAACAATATTTTTTATGATGGCAATACCAATAATGCAAATTACAATTAAACGGCAAGCCTTTTCATCAAGTTATTAAATAGTTGTCCCCCATTCCAATAAGAAAATGTTCCCACTGTCATCAGGTAACGAAACTGATTAGACCCTTTCGAATGAGAACAGAACCAGTTCCATAAATAAAAGCGGATTTCAAAAAACAGGCAACTAAGTTCTAAGGGAGGGCTTTTTGTGGGATGTCTATAATATTGTAAAACGAACGTTCAAAAAGAACTAAGTAATTCTAGTCTATTTTGAATAAATGAGTTTTGAGTTTGAGTTTTTGAGTTTAAGAACATACCTATTTGTTAACATCCTAAAAAATTCTGTACACTTAGTTCGCAATAAAGAATTTGAATTTGAAAAATCCTAAGGCTGGACAGTCATTTTTATCTTTCAAACTAGAAACCCTGTTTCACGGAAGAAGGTACCTTCTTGTCTGACTAGAAAATTTAAAATTCTGTAGTGTTACTTTAACATACATAATATTGGCAACCACTGGAAGGCTAGATGAAGCTGTATGATAAAAACGTGACACAAGTCCCTAATTCAGACTCGCAATTTTTCCACCTGACCCTGACCGTATTGGCCCAACCGGCTAAGGATCTGCCTACCTTATCGGGCGTAAACGATTACATAGTGTACTTTACAAGGTACGTTGACATGAACTTTTAAATGATAATAAGACGTGTCGAGACTGATAAGTTTTATCTTTGAACTAAAAACAATTGGAATAATCATAGTGTTTGTTTGGATTTGTTTTCTGCAAAGATGATAAATTTTTAGTACCTACTTTAGGCCTATTATCTTTCTTGTCGCGAATTCCAGTCCTATTTTGAAGATCCACTTTGATGAAACCGTATTTCCTACCTGAAATGATTATTATTAAACCAGCAACTAGTTTATACGTCCTTGATACTTGCTAGGTTTGTGGAGTGACTACCTATTAATTCCATAAACTAGAAAATTTATTTGAAGTGATAATTAGTAACGAATCATCCCGTTAATGAAACCTACGTCAAGAAATAGGATGGCCTTTGTCCCCAAAAACCACACTAAATAAATGAGAAGTTACATACTAATATTCTGAAATAACGTAATGAAATAATAAAGTTTGTGAAGTTTATTATTTTTTAGAACGTAGCCAGAAACGCGAGTATCGCCACGTAATAGTTAACACTGATTGTATCCATAAAAAACCTGTTGTTGCATAGAAATAAAAAAATAAACACTTTTTAATTATAACCGGTTTCTAAAACAATTTTATCAGATTTATAGTAGTTGGTGGTAGCTACAATCGTACATCTAAGATCTTATAAGAAGTTCGTTGGCGTTGCTATTAATCTGATTAGAATACAATGTGTTAATTAGATTGGCAAACCAGAAAACCCAACAGGAAGCATTGTCGATAGCCGCGTTAAACATTTGAAATAGATGTGCATACAATATTTGAACAGATCGCTCATATTTGTAAAGCGCCAAATCCACTATAGTTGGGCTGTTTTAAACTGAGTCTTTGGGTCATAAATCTTTTTTGTCTATCTGTCTCGCTCGCACTCGTTAGGCTAACGGAGTGCGCTAGTGATTTTTAAAACCCAATTCAAAACAGCCCAACTATAGCAAGTTTTACTGCGCAAGTTGACGTGAGCAACCGATTCTCAAGCTGTGGACACTCCCGCAGCAAATCTGCAAGTTATACGACCTAATCCAGCAATGGAGTTCAAAAACTTGCTATAATACGAGGTGCAAAAAAAATCAGCTGTTCCCTACATTTTGACGAGTTATGCGAACATTAATGTAGGGAACAGCTGTTTTTTTTTTTTTGCGATTTCAGGTTTAGTCCCATAGTAAAAGTTGTTCATAATGATGAGTACAGTGACCCCTTAAGAGGTTGTGCCCTTATTTATGTTACACCTTGTATATGGCGCTTTAAGCATCTCATCGTTCGCAACGTACTGACAGTAATGATCATTTTATATGAAGATGGGCAAGTAGTGTAAAGGTAATAGAATGCGTAATTGTGACTTGATGCTGAGTAATGCTAACAGACTTTCAAATCGCAACCGTTCAAAACAGCGCAGCAGTTCGAAAGCCCATGTTCAAAAACGGAAGTTTGATACCTACCAGAATACGTACAAAAATGTTAAGCCCTCAGTCAGCCTAATTCATATTACTGCTGAATCTGACAAAATGCGTTTTAAATAAGTGACTGAACTGTAAAAGGCCTTTATAATTACTTAATTAGAGAAAGTACAATGATAGGTTTAGGTGAATCAAATAGATCTCTAATCCGTTAGTCTCAGAATTTTATCTCCAAGTCAAAGTCTTAATTTTATACGAGACGACTGTTCCATCGCCAGTTTAGTTTCAAGTAAAAGTTTATAATTGCCTTTTAATTTGTCAAGGGAAACTAGACTCTAATAGTACATAACTTTCTACAGTAATACCTTCTAACATTATTTATTTCACGCCTGTAATCTGCAAATGCACTCAAGACTGGTACTGTTTAACACTGTTCGAAGTTAGAAGGATCGAGTTCCTTGTAGTAAGTGGTGAGCGAGCCTGTTTTGGCGAAAGAACACCAGAGAGATCTTCAATTTTCCTCACATCATAATAACGTATCCTGCACTAATCGCATTCTATAATACTTCTAATTTTTCACAGGGTTCATCATCTTCCTGTCCTTATCCCATGTTACTTGGGGTCGGCGCAACACGTTTTCTTCTTCCATTCCGTCCTGTCAACCGTCATGATATCACTGACATCCTTCTCTTTTATATCATTCACACCATCCATCCATCTTATCTTTGGCCTCCCTCTAACTCCCCATCCATCCACATTTATATTCATAACTCTTTTCGTCACATGCGTTTCATCTCTCCTCTTCTCATGTCCATACCAAGACAAACGGTTCCCTTTCAACTTTTCTGTGACTGGCGCTACTTTCAAACTTCCTCTAATGTACTCATTCCTGGTCTTATCCATTCTGGTCACTCCACACATCCATCTCAACATTCTCATCTCCGCTACATGCAATCTTTTTTCATCCGTCTTCTTCACGGCCCGACATTCCGATCCATACAGTACGACAGGGTTTTTCATGAATTTTTCACAGGGTTACTAGGTTTCATTATAGAACGCATTAAAACTACAATAAACGAAATCTACTACATGCCCGCTCTGCGCTACTGCATTAATTGAGGTTTCTTGTTATAGAATTAACTATAGGTACTTTAGGTTTTTTTTTATTTCAATGTGTTCTATTTGTGACCTAGTGACCCTGTGAATTTTAGAAGTAACGCTGATGTAACCAACAAATTCTGCAGTTGCCAGGTTTCACTGCATAACGCTGCTTTTCCACCAGAGATGTGCTACGCAACGTTGCTATGAATGCGTTTAATATCCACCAATCATATTTATTGGTCCACATAGCATAGCACTGGTGGAAACTGATTCAACTAACCTACGTTTTTTATATGGAAGGATGCGTACTATGGATGCGTGTGGATGGTCGTGAATGGTGTAGCTATGTGCAGAGCAGAGTACCTATAGTAGGCGCGCGTTTGTCACCGAGCACATCTTACTCGCTCCGCTACATAGCTTAGCATCAGTGGAAACGGTCACATAGTTTCGTAGCTTACCTTTTACATTCTCGCAGCGTAGCTGCATAGCACATCTTTGGTGGAAAGGCACCCTTAACGTCCGATGCTACGTTACCCGTTCATTGCTTGCTCCGTTTCCGTTCTATAGTCCGACAAGCTCGTGCGCGACCGTCCTACAGGGCGACAGACGTTCGGGGGACGTGGTAGCACCTGCGCGCTCATTTCGCTTCCCCGCTGCACTGGCTGCACTACCTGCCCTCGTTAACATCAAGTGTACCCCAACGCCTACCGCCCCGTAAATCGGACGGTCGCTCACGAACTTCTTCAAGCCGTATAATCTTTGATGTATCCTACACTACACCTTATAATCCGCGATTGTTCATTCAAGTGTTTAATTGGAGTCCATTATAAAGTCGATAAATAAACGTAACAAAATAAACGCTAGACATATCGAACGTTTCCTATACCCTATTACTAACGGTTATCTAACTCTTTCACACTTTCTTAAACAACTATCGTTTTATACACTCCATTGATTGTAAAGTGTATAATTAGACATTTAAGCTAGGCTAGGAAAAAGCTAAATTTTTCCGTAGGCGTTCAAAAGACACGTGTGGATAATATTAGACTGGGGAGGTATTGCACTGGTGATTACATATTCGCCTGCCAAGTGTAATCTTTACCGTTATACACAATGACTCGCGTTTTTGTCGTCCATTACTCCGTTCGTTTGCTAGAGAATGATGGAAGTAGAAAGTCGTCTATCAATGCATCTCGAAATATTGGCGTTGTTGTAATATTAACAGTTTTGTGAACGAGTCTTGCAAACCATTTACAGTCGGATGGTACATTATGACATGATATTTCGAATATCATAGGCATGCCGTCGACTGCGCTGTCGGTTGTCGACGGCTGTAGATAATTAATTATTATTTTTGTTCGTCGTTTGTTCTACACGTTTAATATTATTTAAGCAAATTCTAATTTGCACAAATTAAACATGTACGTTAAGTAAAGCTGGACTTCCGTAAGCAGCGGACGATGCGACAGTCGCGCACGACTTGCGCGGCGTCTGACGCGACAATACTAAACACTACGCAAAATGTATGGCGCTGCTTTGCACCACCTTTAAACGGCAAAACGGTATACCAATACCATTTGCGCAAACGTTTACGCATGTAAGTCGCTGCGTGTAGTCGGACCTTTACAACTGGTTAATCTAGACACGAGAAACCACTTTCACTCACACTATCGTTTAACATTGCCCTAGACTTCTAGCCCTTATGTACAACAGCGCCTGCAGTTCTCCACAACCAATCTAGTGAGTCTCAAGTCGCTTATCGCAGTGTACTGCTAACCATTTGCTGGCTGAGTGACTATTAGAAGCAATGAGCTTATATAATACTAGAGGAGCAGCGTCCTTATACCAAATTCAGAAAAACGTAGCCACTTACGAGTTTAAAGTGGTAGCTTTGAAACGGATACATAAATTATGTCAATATGTCAAAATACTATATTTGTCTCATTTCTTCTTCCGTCAAACTAATTATGTTGGAATGAGACAAGACATTGTTATCGGAAAAACGGCCAGAGTTGCCAATGATCTACATAATTTCCCCAGAATGAATGAAGGTGTTAATTAAATCAGTTACTATGAAAGGTCGAATTATGTACATTAAGGAAGAAAAAAAAATGCGTCATCATAAATATAATATTTATTTTTTATTATATTGTTTTCACGTTATGAAGATTAAAATGACACATGTCAATAGGAGTTGCTAGACATGTGACTGTAGTCGATTCAACTATCGATAAAATTTGTAAAATTTCAGCGAGAATTTGACAAATTATTGTAATGTGATTTTATGTACATTTCAAATACTTATGATTTAAGTAATTAGGATTAAGTCAATTAGCATTGATGACAAAACTTTCTGTTAATAGGTGTGTATGCTGCTTCTTTGTGATTTAATTTATTGACATTTGTATGTTTAGTTTTATTGCAAGTCTAATTTATTTTATTTTGCTGCCATTTTTTGAGTTAATTTATTGACATTTGTAATTTGGTTTGTTCACAATTGTAGTTTAATTTATTGACATTGTACTTAAATTATTAGCTTAAGACTTAATTCCGAAGATTTTATGAATAATATGAGTATTTTTAATAATGATAGTAATGTTGCTTACCTGCCTACCTTAGCCTTTTTCATGTCTGTTTATGTTGTTTTTGCTCTATTGTTAATTTATAGTCTTCAGAGTGTTTATTATCATTATTGTCTCAAAATAATTAAATGCTGGCAAGAAATAATGTTTGCATCTATGTTGTTACAAATAATATTTGCATGTTAATGTACTAGATTAAATGATTTTGCATGCCGTAAGGTAAAATGTATCGGGACTCCTCAAAATAACCATCATATTTGTATACCTACATTATTGGCAAATAAATGATTTCTGATTTCATGCATATCTTCAACAATAGACGATTACGTGCTGATGTGATAATGAATACAGCAGGTATGGGATGAGTGAACATAAATGTTTATTTATCACCAATAATAAGCCCAGTACCGGGTCGCGAAAAAGAGGTTTATCTTGCGAAAGGTTCGTCGGTCCTGAATTTTGGATGTGTTATGTTAGGTGTTTTTATGAAAAGCCCACAAACAGACACACAGACAGAGAGAGAAATAGACAGCCAAACAGAAAGTCAGACATGGGCTTCAAACCTATAAAATACCTCTGATTTTGAGTCGGGAATGAAAAATAAGAATTTAATTTTCTACAAAATTTATGTGAATAATTTTTGACATAAAACCCATATGGAGTTATTTAATAAAAACTCATTTTTGGGTTCTTTAACCCAAGATGGCAGAGCGCGCCGAGGTCACTCAAGGTACAAAATTTGTAATTTTTATAAGAACACATATCCATAACACGTATCCAAAATTTAGGACTGACCGACCTTTTGCAAGGCAACTGGGCTATAATGAGCCTTATTTTAATTATTCAATCAACTGAGCCTATCGTCTATAATTATTACGATAGTCAAAATATTCATTCTGTTAATATAAATTTATCGAAATTATTTTATCGATACTCACGTCTCTGGCAACTGGTACCATCTGACGCAAGTTTGAAAACGCGTCGGGGTTTTTTCAAAATCATTTATGTAATATATAATTATGGCGTTAAACACATATAAGTAACTATACAAGCGCCATTATAATTTATTTTCATGTCATGAACTGACATCTGCCAAATTAATCAAGTTACCGTGAAAGCAATATAATTATATTTCAATAATTTAGACTTAAAAGGAACATACATTGGTCATTCACTAAACTCCCAACAGTCTGGCAAAATCAAAATCGTTTTTACTGGTAACACTGACGGCAAAAACAATGTTTGATAAATTTATTTGGTCTCGTAATGTTTTTTTTGGATAATCTTACGAAAAATTAGCACCAAGTGCTTTATTAATCTTTTCAGATCGTGACATGCAAATTTTAACTGCACATTTCACCATTTTAATATTTTTATCGCTAAGCAATCACTCACTTGACGTCAAGCTGACAACTGAAGTCAGATATGCCTGCGGACATATACGAAGTAGTAACGCGTTGGAGCTGTACACTGCTGATCTAGTCCTATATAACATCATTGATTAGAAGCGTAAAATGCGATCGCCGCTGCATTTCCCTGCAACACAACTCTCGTGTTCCGTCCGTGGTGTGTATGTGAGAACCTGAGGGGATAGGGGAATCGTTCTATATCTATGTTACTTGGATTCGTGTGCTCCACATTAGACCCTGTCTACACTAACCATCAGATGCGAATACGATCAAAGGAGAGGGAGGACAAAAAAAAAACTAGTGTTTCTCAAGTCAGCTTATCGCAGAAGTGACTATTAGAACTATCTGTGAAGATATTCATAGGTAATTTGCACGCCATCTTGTACTGATCCCGCCATTCCTCAGAGCGCTCGCTTTGAAAGAAAGAAAAAAATATTTATTTTGGACTTACACAGGCAGTTACAAAATCAATTTATAAAAACAATAAAAAATAAAAACTACCTGCACGAGGCCAAAAAAGGCTCCTATCTCAGCATAATGCTGCGACATTTAAAAAAAAACATAATGTCGCAACGCTGGTTTTCAGATAGGACCATAGTGATGCCACGGGCAATAACGACACAAATAATAAATAGATTACGTACAATAAATATAATTAAAATACTAACTCAGGAGGAGCTCGTGGCTAAATCATTACAGCCGCATAGACCGATCTTCCGGGTTAAGCCACGCTTGCCGAGGTTGGTCTGTGGATGGGTGACCATTTACCATAGCGAGTTTCCTCCGTGCCTCGGAAAGCACGTAAAGCCGTTGGTCCCGGCTGTCATTTGTAGATCTTTGACAGTCGTTACTGTTGGTCAGAAGCCAGAAAGTCTGACAACCAGTCTTACCAAGAGTATCGTATTACCCAGTTACTGGGTTGTGAAGGTCTGATAGGCAGTCGCTCCATGTAAAATACTGATATTCAGCTGCATCCGGTTCGACTGGAAGCCGACCCCAACATAGTTGGGAAAAGGCTAGGCAGACTAACTACTAAATAAAAGCAATAAATAGTTTATTATAATCATAATAATATGTGTTACGTGTGTGTGTGTGTACTAATAATCGTGTGTAGTAATAGTCAATAAAATTATTAATAAATAAATGTCAACCAGAAAAATAATATAAAGCAGGTTTAAGCATTTCCGGACGAGCCTGCCACTCGACGCTTCCACATTTTGTCTATGCATTGTTTATGACAAATGAAAGGACGCGAACCCGGCGCAGGCACCGACCGGTTGTTCTTTGCATAACCTTTCTGACACACTCTCCATTATACTATCTCCTTTAATGGACTCAATTATAGCTTGACTCAAGCAAGACGGAATCAACATCGTTATAATCACAGAACAGATAAAGAGGTTAGAAAGGAAATAGTTCCTGATTTGTATTAGAACGCGTGTCGCCGCTTTTCTCCCACTCTTTAACTCTACTACAAGCAAGAGCCCAATACGTACGCGCATTATGCACACAAATAAACCACACGCACATAGATTTCGAGTTTGCTATTAGTTGTCACACTAACGCAAATACTGCGTTCGACGTACACTCACACACGCGCAAATTCAAATTTATTTCTCATACATGTTACGGCGACCAAAAGGTCGATTACTTATATCGATAAAATTACTGTAATTTTGTTACATTAAGGGCCGATTTTTCAATCCTCAGATAAAATGCCTGATAACTACCTGACGAATAAAGTTATTTGGCTGTTTAACTGCCTGATAATTGTTTGTCAATTTTTCAATTGCTATTTATCTCACGAATTACTATCTGACCGATTTCATTGACTTTAGCAACGCTAACTTCAGGGAGGTGAGATAAATATATGGCATAAACGAACGTTAGAGCAGGCCAGACTATTTCAATTACCTGCACAGAGTCTAGAGTACATTAATTACCTGTATGGCAAAAATGACACTGTCAGACTATTTTCCTGTCATGTCGTGTTATATATTTTGATTGTAAATCAATATTATAATATATTTATATGTTTATCACAATGGAATCAAAAAAATAGAGAGCGTTCGGCGAATTTTAATAGTGCTGTAATTCAATTCCTCATAAGTTTAATCGAAAAATACAAACACGTTATAGAAATAAGAAGACCGATGCGGTGACGAATAAAGACAAAGAAAAGGATCTGCATGGAGAAAAACTGAGAGCTCATTAAATTCAGGTGGAATCGCAACCAGTGTCCTTTCATGGAATACATTAAAACTTAAGTATGAGGGAATTAAAAAAAGTACCAAAAAAAGTCCTCTATGCAGACAGGAAATGTACAGAACCGAAGCCCGAAAGTCTGACTACCAGTTCCACCAAGAGCTATCGTGTTATCTACTAACTGGGTGATGGAAGTCAGATAGGCAGTCGCTTCATATAAAATACTAGTATTCGACTGCATCCGTTCAGACTGGCAGACTATCCCAAATTCCCAACATAGTTCGCTAGGAAGATTTACACTATCAATTACTACAGCTCTGTTATGTAGCCATGAACCCATTTCGCAGTAATTTTTTGTATAATAAACGATTGAAAACTTAACCTTTGTTTGATGCTTGATTTTATCCTCTACCATTATTTATAAGTAAATATTGCACAGACTATAAAAGTCTGAATTGGCGATGGAATTCTTTTGAATCCCACACTGTAAAATGATTGGGCATGTTTTTTTTTTATCATGCCTTTATTCTCATTGATTCCCTCCGCCCGGGAAAGGCGAAGGGTTATGTATGCCGGACTCTCACTAGCTAAAAACCCACGGTGTGCCTTCTCCTCACCTATGGCCGGGGTCGTGGGATTCGCAGCTGCATGCACTGCATGGGGAGGCATGCATGCCTGCCGGGGGGCAGGCCTCGGTCCGCCAGCCCCTGTCGGACCTCTCCTTCTGTGGGGCTTCGTTCCACGTCCTTCTGAGAGGCGCGCACGGTATACTGCGCGCCGCCTTCTCGGGCCTGTTACTGGTCGGGCGTTAGGTCCAATAACCCGCCACCCACAGGCCACACACTAGGGTGGCCGGAGAACGTCGCGCGCCCTCCGGCGGAAAATGATTGGGCCTGGATGTGACAACTCTTACTTTCCTTCCTGGATTTATGAATTCATTTATCAGAGCTTCTTGCTCAATTATTGCCAGATCATCAGTGCTATCAAATAATATACATCCATTTTACTTTGATGAAAACGCAAACCCAAGAATTGTCTAGTAAAATTATATTTTTTGTTTACATCATCAGTCATCGAATAAAACTATCTACTGAATAAGCGGTTATCTGGCCGTCAAAGGAAAAGATAAAGTTATTCCTCAGGTAGTCAAATTATTCGTCGAATAAAGCCTATCTGACGATTGAAAAAATCATTTTTTTGCTATCTGTTGAATAAATGCTATTTGTCTGTTTATCTGAGGATTGAAAAATCGGCCCTAAGTTTTGCAATTTTTCGCTCTAATTTTGAGACCCTCGAACGGGGTACGAATAGTGTGAACTTCCTCAACACATATAAATAATAATGTCAATTAAGGGGAACATCCGATACAGCCGTGAAATTCAAATTTTCTTTAGTTTTTTGCTAATTGCAGGTCTGTTTTACGTCATAATTGTGTTGTTTGCACCCGTAACGATACTAAGTTTGCTAAAAATAATCAATAAAATCATGTCAATTATTATGAATCATCATCATAATGCACTACATAACATGTTTTTTTCGGAAACAATTCTATTTTCGAGCATCGTAAACCTAGAAAAGTAGGTATGCTTACGACTTTCATATTGAATATATTATTGAGTAACCGTTACCGGCGCAAATCGCATTTTGAATAGTATAAACGTAAATAAAAGCTACAATTTGCAAAAAACTAAAGAAATTTAGATTTTTGTTTTCCCGTAGGCGTATTAACATAATATTTGTATAATTTAATTAATTTAATTTGAATAACCCTGTGAATTGTAATTGCATAATTTTCTGCAAAATGTTAAGAACAAATTCTGCCACATTTAATAGGTATCCATTCAATTCTACCAGTTGTCTCAATCCAGTTTTCTTTTGTCTGGCCTTTTGGAAACCTAAAAATAAAATGTAACATATAATTCGTGGCAATAAACAAAGTTATTTTAATTATAATATTACTGATAATAATCATTTGTAATCATATACACACATATTTAATACCGATATTGTTTACAACTTGGTACAACACTATCGATACGTATGGATTTCGCTGAATTAAAACAATTGCTCGCTGCACTCGACTTTCGCATTGAACGCAATACATTGCGCTGTCGCTCACGTAGTACAAGATGGTACCCATGTATTGCAAGCAATGTATAATTTTGCATCTGTGTGCGATTGTATCGTTTTTTCTACAAATTACATAATACTATTGCAATAATTACAAATATCACTGATATTATAAGGTTTTTGGACATGCCGGTGAAAATAAATCCCTTCTCTGGCTACACTACTCAACTAGCTTCTTTTCCGTCACGTTATAATAATGCAAGACGGCATAATTCTTTTTTTTCGCGGATCTCCGTACGCTGTCACAATAAGAGCGCGACTGTTGACCGGTAAAACAAATTTCGGTTGACATATGAGCGTCTGCTCATATGTGCGGCGCGCCTGCCCCGCCCACAAGGCCCTTCTAACGTCTTTTATCTGTTCTGTGGTTATAATAATGATTATAGTGCTGTCGTCTCACATTCACTGGCGCCACTCGTTCCGTATTTCTAAAGCTTACGTAACAAATAAATCTGCAGCTCTTACGTTAATTACTTCATTCATTGCTATCATTTTTGATTGCATGTGTTTGTAAACTCATCTTGAAGTTGAAGTGGAGCGTTGTTACATAACAAACGTTGAGCGAGAGCGACTGATCCTTCAAAAAACCATCAGATGTGTTATGTAGGTACCGACAGTTTGCTGATGACGGTATCAAGTCGTATGTGGAAGGCGAGCATATCAATTCTTTAGTCCATAAATGTCAATTTTTATATTATAACTTTCGTGAGACACGTTCATGTTTATGATTATTTACGGTTTACTCGCGTGCATTTTTCGGGATTGCCCGACTAGTTTCGGAAACAAACGGAGCCCTTAATCATGAGCTGAACACGCGGCGAGGTCGCGAGACGAACTGAAAAATGCACGTGAGTAAACCGTAAATAATCATAAATAAATGACAATATTTTAAATAAACATAGCCTCTCTTCTAAAAATCCAGAATTTTACGTAATGCCATGTAGTCTCAAAATTCCGCCGGTTTACCAAAAAGGTGACCCAAGTACCTACTATCTGAGCAAGGAAGAAATGAGATGCTTAATGACCAAAAAACGAGACGTTCTTTTATATTGCGTATGACTAACCCTTTCTAAACGGCTGGCCAATTTAGACTTTCATCAAATCTCATTTTGATCAATTGGTTGACTACCAACAATCAAACACCGTCGCCTGATGACCTGTAGGTCAAGCACGAATGTTTTATGGTGACGTATAGTAACGTAAACGTAACGTTTATGTGAGTCAGATAGTTGTATTTTCGAATCAAAATTCACTCACATTAACGTATTCTCGTATATATACGTCAAAATATTCGTGCTCGGCATACTAATGACTAGATTTGACAGCTGATTAGTTATTTTTTGCGTAAGCAGCCTTTCAAAAACCGAAGAGAAAACGGTTAGTATAATAAAGCATTATAAAAGAAATGTAAGTACTGACCTTTCTATGTTATGATTTGTTGTTAGTAAATTATCTGACGCATATTCATTGACGTCAATACTACGTCATGTAAATTTTCTACAAGCGCATCGGCTGAAAGACACGCATTAAAGAATGCAGCTGGGATTAAAGATCATAATTAGATTAATTACTGATAATCTCTTTACGTAAAACCTGTGATTCATATTATTATCAAAACGAAATCTGTCGCTGTAAGCCATGAGCTTCCTTAAATCGCTACAATTATGCAATGCAATGCATGATGTAGGAATGTTTTCCTGCATTGTGACTTATGATTATGTTTGGTAAACTGGGTGTTTTAATTCTTGCTATTAAAACAACCGAAATGATTGATATGAGCCGCGGCTGCTGATGCCTGCTAGGTTAGGCTGCTGGTGCCTGATGATATGCATGGCATTCTAACTAACTGATGTGATATAATAACACAACCATGCTGCTTGAGTGCGCTTGATACACTAAAAATATATGATTTCTTAAATGCTATGAAAATGACAATGTTTGTTGCTACGTATGTAAGGACCGCCTAATCATCAATATTATAAGTTATAATGAAATTTGTGTTACACGAGTATAGAGATTTGCTGAGCATATAAAAATGTACGAGTGGCTCGTACACATGATGATGACAATAAACTGTCATCATCATCAGTCTATAGCAGTTCACTGTTAGACGTAGGCATCTCCAAGTGCACGCCAGCATTCATCCAGCTGCAGCTGCTACCAGTCTGATTGCGAAGATCTTCATTCCACCTAGCCTAAGGGCATCCCACACTTCGTTTACCGATTCGCGGTCTAAACTCAAGAACTCGTCTAACCATGTTAGTCATGAAAATAAAATATTGTTATAATCACTATGTTTGCCTACGAATTTGAGACCACAGTCCCAAGGGCAGACAGCCGGTGGTCTATTATTTTCCAGAAATGAAACGACTAAACGAGATTTTTGACGAGATTGTCTCAAATGAAGGTCTTGAGATTTATAAAACTTACTGGTACTTCTTCTCTCGTGTCAGCACGAGCTATACAAAAATAGCTTATGCTGTGGTGAAAAGATTAGCCAGTCAGCAAGGTTGGTAGCGGGGCTGACTGCCCAGGATGCGCCGGACGTACTTAAGTATCGTCACTCGTGGAGGCTCTTTTCATGCACCCCAATACAACTACAGCTACTGACTATTGGTACTAAAATAGGTACATAATTATTACACATCCCTAAAGTACCTAATGATAAAACGACCTAACTGTGAGGTTGCGGGGAGACGATTGCTCGTCTGGTGGGAGAGTTCGCCTCAGTTCAGTCAGCTCGTTCTAAGTTGTTTACATTACAATGATATGCCCTCCGTGCTGTCTGTCTAACCATAGTGCATTTTGCTGTCCTGCAAGTCTACTACACTATCGTTTTGCGTCGTGCACGGGCGTGTAGCACGGGTGGACAATGCGTTTCATACCGTTAATATTGAGTCTCCCTACAAACCTTTTCCCTCAGTTTATGAGTTGACTCTCATCTCTCTTGATCTTTTATGTAATCAACCAAGTTTGCCATCATTCTTAGTTGCAAATTTTGCATCTCCGTTCGGATGCTCCCTTCAAAGATGTACGTAATCAAAGTGCTTTCGCTTTTCCTTCTTACTTAATTCTGCATAGGTACTTTACCGCCTCAGGCACTTTACAGCCGCAGGCACTATCAAACTCGTAATTCACGAGATAAATATCCGCATTAAATTCAACAATAATATGCCTTTAAATCACACCTAAGAGAGAAGGCGACAGTGAAAGATGATTGACATAGCCAAAAAAAAAACAACAACACGGCTAAAGAACGATTTACAACCAAATATCAACTCTAAATTGAGCCATAAAAAGGCCATTTTACCTTAATCGATTGTTCACTTTTATAGTCGGTGAGCTGCACATAACATTTGTAACTTCACCTAGATTATCTAGCTAGAATGTTAGGAAAGAGAAAGTCGTTACGTCATGCCTATAATTTTATTACAATGTGTGCAAACTTTTTTTATATTTTTATTATAACCATACTCGGTTTGATTCAATGAAAACTTGTTTTACATACTTATGTATAAATCGATCGATGCACGGAATTTTTAACGCCTGTATTTTTTATAACTCGCCTTGCAGTATGGAAGTTAAACTGTTTTGTTACGCAATTTTTTAAGGAATTTCTGATCTGAATCTACTTTCCATTTCAGTTTAAATTGTGAGCTTAAATGGTTTGATCCCGGTGATAAGCTGAAAGTAATGTTGCACTTATAGTCTTGATTTCTCGGACTGATATGAAAAGGGAAACTCTGTTTGTTCTGGAAAAACGTACTTAAATAAGAGTCATTCAATCCCGATAGAACCGTATCATAACGTCAAAGGATCTAAAACCTTCACGTTAATCCTCTGGAGGCCCACATACTCATAGAAAGACAGGCAGGAATCGCAAAATGTATAGTCATTATGACGTCTTTACGTTAATAGACTTCGATTCCTATGATTTATGACAAACAATTGATTTGCATAGATTTTGCAAAGAAAACGAAATTAATTTCCGAAGCCTTTGGAATACTTTGAGTTCAAAAGGCGTTTCAAACAGTATTTCAAGTAGTAAGTGTTACTCAGCCTATACGCGAAATCATAAGCGTAATGTTATGTTTACACGCTTTTTCTCTTGCTTTGTAAGACGACCTGGTGATGTCACATTGCGTTTGTTTCTCATATCGCAACACACGTGCATACAATATCGAGATTGTTTAGAATTTGCACTGCGTAAATACCTACCTAATACTACAGTGTAACTGATTACTCCAAATTGCGGTTCTTTAGTTGACAGGGGTAAGGTAGATTTAGAAAATGCATAATGCAAACCGGGACATTGGCACCGCCCTACTCACCCCACACCCCCACCGACGATGGCCTTGCTCCACTTGCAGCTCTTTGTTGACTTCTATTATAAAAGCTAATGTTGGCCACATTCCAAGGTTCATTGAAGAATTACTTTTTGTTCTAGGACCTCTGGTTAAGGAGGGAGCAATGGACTTAAACCAAAGTCAAATTACACTGATAAACCATTGTTTTTCTTTCTCAATGAATAGCTATAAATTGAGTGATGTCTATAATTAACCAGCTTTTAAATTAAATTATTATCACTAGTTTAAGTACTTAATTCTTTCATTAGTAAAAACATTGATAAACCACACATGAAAACGTTTAAAGATCACCTGTTTCAACAACGTGATACAAGTCATCGCTACTCTCTTAAAAAGGGATTCCGTTTATAGTAGGTTTCTCTCTCCTGATTCTGATTTATTTTCCAAACGGAATCATGTGCAAAGCACGGGTTCCCTACGCCACTGCGAAAACCGTTACTTCGATTTTCATTAGATCGAACACTTTAAGACGAATCAACGATACTCCTAAACTACATTACTTCTAAGTCTTATTTGTGCGATGTAACGTTAGTGCGAAACACATTGTATCGAAGAATTTTACACCTATTGCTTAGTAGGCCGAATGCTTCTTTCCTCGATAGAACAATATAACGCGTATTTTTTTTTACCTTTACTTAATTATAGGTAAAAAAAATGACAGAAATTGCTAAAAACCATACAGTTACAATTCGATGTGATATCTTATTTAAAAGCAGAAGTTAATAGGTAAAACCCCACCATAAAAAGGCAAAAGAGTCGCCAAAGCCATCGCAAGAATTGTCGAAAATCGCGACAAAATAGAAATTTTACCTTTTTCAAGAGCCAATCAATTGACTTGCAATTAATGTTTTTTAGCAATTTCTGTCATTTTTTAACCTATAATTAAATAAAAGTAAAAAAAATGCGCGTTATATTGTTCTATCGAGGAAAGAAGCATTCGGCCTAATAAGCAATAGGTGTAAAATTCTTCGATACAATGTGTTTCGCACTAACGTTACATCGCACTAATAAGACTTAGAAGTAATGTAGTTTAGGAGTATCGTTGATTCGTCATAAAGTGTTCGATCTAATGAAAATCGAAGTAACGGTTTTCGCAGTGGCGTAGGGAACCCCAAAGCGGGTTCCCTACGCCACTGCGAAAACCAGCACTGCCTGTTAGAACTCTCGGGCCCTTTTGACAATCACACGTTTACAGTCCATCTACGCAATCCTTCTTAAGTACACCAAATTATTTTCAAGTGTCGAAACCAAAACAAATTGCTATACCACTATTACTTAAAAGCCGAAACAAAAATGTTTTTTTTTTTCTTCTAAAAATAGCTTCAGTGTTCCAAATTACCAAATCCATAGAGCGTTAAGGCCATCAGTAACTCTTCAATCCTTGTCCGTAAAAGGCATATGAAAGAGTTTAACCCACTTGGACTTACACAATATCATTACCTTGACATCGAAGCTGAAGAATATTGAGAAGCAACAATTACGATTAATGGATACGCTTATTTATTGACCATTATATCCTTTTCGATAATTTAAAGCGATAAAAAAACTAGCAATTTCTTAATTTGATAGCCAAAGGAGGATGGGCGTTTTGGTACTCATGTCCAATCAAAATGAATTTACCATCGTTGGATAGTTCTTTTCAAGAGTACAAAAAACTACTATGGCAACAAACCCGTATCAATTGTCCGTTTTGAAATATAGTCTTCAGAAGATACTAGATATTCAGTTCGAAATAGAATTTAAAAAAATCATATCGCCGGTTTCGCTTGACCGATTTTGATGATATTTGCACAGATTTTGAGCTGAATAAAATTCAGTTAACGGATGAAAATCACAACAAAATCGGTTTAGTATTTTTTAAGTTAAGGGTTGATCTATCTACTAAAAAAATCGGACGCGTTTTTTTTATGTCTAAAAATAAAAGTCGTTTCCCAGCAATTATTTTTGGTCAATGTAATTTAGTTTGATGTACAGAGTGCGTAGATTTCGGCTATGCGGGTCTTTTACACACTCGTCTACACACTGTATACTTACATACAATTAACGATGAAACTTACTTCGAACTTGTTTTGTTTACCTAGATAATGAAAAATATTAATAATAATTATTGTAATACCATGCCAAAATGGAGAAAAATGACAATAGAAGTATGTGTACTTAATAGGATGTAACAAAAATAAATAACTTTCAAGCAGGATTACTTCGATCGGACAGCGAATTGGGACTAGAGCCATGGTTATTCATAATCTACACGAAAATACCTTTCCAACGGTGTATCGATCATTCCGATTGGAGCCAGTACCAGACTCCATACATTTGTGCCCATCATCCTTTCTGCATGTATGGAAAAGATATCAGGTAATTTTTTTCTTACCCGGAATTGGGTCAAGGCTGGCTACTTTTTTCTTGTTCACACGAGTAACCTGTCCGATTTAAGTAGCCGTGGTACAGCTTAATGAAGTGGTTTAACATAATTGCTATGTGGTTTCTGCTATAATATGATCATACCAGCTCATCCGATGTGTGTCATCTGAAGATTTCACAAACGTAGCAACAGCTAACTACTAATAGGATTTTGTTTTCATCAATCCTCTTACTAAGCGTGGCATTGCAATCCAAGGCAAGATCATTTCCTCTAAAGTCCATTGTTCTTTAGTGTTGTTACTATGGTGTACGGTCTCCAGAAATTCATTAGTGATCACTAATAAGCTAAAGATATACCAGCATGTTATCCTGCATTTATTTTGCACTAGCTTTTGGCCGCGGCTTCGCTCGCGTTAATTTAGATTTAAAAAAAAAACTCTTATCACATTATCACAGAACTTATAATAAGAGATATAAGTTCTGTGCACACTACAAAAGTTTCTATAATAATATAATTCAATCATGATTCGAAAGACACGTGGCGCCATCTATGGACGTTATTTATGTTTTCCTTGGGAACAGTACTTTTTTTCGGGATGAATGGTACCCTATGTCCGTTTCTGTACACCTGACAACGTACATGCAAAATTTCAGGATGATCGGTTCAGTGGTTTAGGCGTGAAAAGGTAACAAACAAACTTACTTTCGCATTTATAATATTAGTTAGGAGTTAGGATAATTTATTGTTACGACCTTCAACTCAAGTGTCATTAGGCATGCTTGGTTATTGAAATCATTTGCGGTGCTCATTACTTATTTAAAAGTTCTTATTGGCCTCTTGAACTTCGAAACCCAATGAAGAAAAAAATTACCTTACCAAAACATTGACATCGTTTTTTCTCAGTGACTGCCTTTCGTCTAAGATTGTTCTCAAAACATACAGTGATGATACCTAAAACATATGTGTAGAATCCAATAAAAATCCGATTTACTAATAAACCTCGAATCTTCGTAAGTTTTACTCTTTATAATGCAAGCTTTGTTATTGTTTTTGATACAATCGACCAAACTCGTTCTGATGGCTTGCAAGATAGCAAAATATTGGTATAGCATCCGCAAAATCGAGTTCTGAATGACGATGTATGACTTTGCTGCAATTAATCTTGTTTTTCAATTTTTAAACAAGACTGGTTCTCAGTTTAGGTTCAGTTCTATTATGCATGAGGTAGAGGTTAATCGATCGGTGTTCCCGAGACGATGGCAATGAAAAGCAAGTACTTGTTTGGACTTCTGCAACTGTACTTCACAGATATTTCCTACAATACCAAGATTCTGAAAAAACCACGCATGTCATCGTCACAAATATGGTGGCGTTAGTAACGTCATCATTTACTAACATTAGAAAGGTTGTACAATTACAAAGGTTCTGTTTTCACTGCTCAAGCGCCAACAATGCTGGTGTTAATAAAGCAGAAAAGTAAAATGACGAACATGAACAATAGTGCCTATTGTTGTAACAAGTTCCCAGAGACCATAGTCATCCGTTCGCTGTCTTGTAAACTTTGCATAATTAGAGTGAAAAGCTGTCATAATGACGGTTTCCTTTGTCATTTGTTCAATAGCATTCATTTCTTCATCTTAGTTCCATTGCGTGACATTCGTTTCGTTTTTACTTTACACAGCGACAGCATGTTACGCACAAAAAATGGCACTCAGACTCCATGACTATAATATGACCCAAAATAGAGTATAGTTGGCAATACAAACTAGAAACATTTAATGAAAGAAAGGGTGGATATTACGAAATAGTTATTAAGTAATCACTGCTGATATTTAATTTCTATTAAGTGCTCATTAATTAAAACAAAATGGTGGTTTCGCAACGTCCAGTCCGGTTTGTTGTTGGCGCCAGTTTAAGTCCGACTGTTGACTTCCATACACACGTAACATCATGTTGTACCTGTAGGGGGGATATTACACTATCATAGATTTATGAGTCATAGATATATGACAATTTAATATAGACATAAGAATAATTTGACCATACAAAGATATGACTTTAGAGGTCATATAAGAGATAAATGATCTCCATAGTACACTCTTGCCGACCCAACTCGAGACGCTATCTCTATCCTTAACTTTTAACATCAAATAAAGGACAGCAACTAAGTCTGTGGCTATCTCGGCGAGAATGTACAGCCGGCATTAAATGATTAACTTACTTTTGTCTTCGTTTATACTTGTGGAAGGCTGCCAAGTAATGTATTCAGATCCTTATAATGTTATGTCATGCTGACTAAAATTGTATATCATTCTTTCGCAAAATCTTATCGAGTAAATATGAGTACATCACCATGCAAATCAATAGCCCAAACATTGATTTAACGTTCCTTGCATCTGGCATTACCAGTGATTGTCCCAATTTAAGAAGATACATCAGACCGGTTTTACATGTTTCGTCTTACATACATGGTTGCAATAGATTACATCAACACCTTACGTAAGAGGCTTTAAATCTGCATAAGCTAAGTTTAATTTGAAGTAAGACTTCATTAAACGCTATTTCAATGCAAGAAGCATCTAGCAAGCTAACTGCAACATTATTCACTTCAGTTCCAAAATCCATATTGTAAACGCTACGTTTTTGAATGTCAAGTTCAGTAGGATGTGAATCTTCAGTTTATTTTAATGTAAAGCAATCTTAATTATGCATTAAATGTTAATTAACACTGAGATTTAACTTTGAACAGTGACCTTGGTTATGCAAAACTACGAATGACCTACCGGTTCGGTATTATTGACCTTCTTGGCATAAACATGTGCTTTTATATTCGGAGGTATACATAATTTATTTTGTTTATGTTTGTTTGAATTTGAATATATTAAGCCTTATTATAAGGCCATGCATCATAATTATCAATCGATCAGCTTGCCCTAATGGCGATATTACACGGTTCAACCAAATTGATTCACTTTGGTTGAAAGGTGCAAAAATGAAAGCATATGCTATTGATCAATGATATTGAATGATTCACCTTTATGTTTACATGGTTCAATTTGGTTGCTTCATCCAAATTGAAAGGTAGAAGTGAACCGTGTAATATCACCATTTGCCTACTGTAACCACCAAAAACAGGAATAACATGTATATGAAATGTTGATCAAAACCAATTTATATGTCCAACATAGTATCTTTAAAATGCGCTTATTCAAAAAGGTGGTAACTTTATATGTGACGGATGAAATAATTTATTTCAATTTTTATTGTTTTATAAAGGAACTCGAGAAGAAATACAATCAGGAGAGATTTGGGTAAACTGTCAGTCAGAGTCAAAATTTTCGTATCTAACAATTTAATCTTTGCGCGAAAGTTAAAATCATTATAAGGAAACCAACAATCAGCAACATTGTTTTTTTGATGAATTATAAGTAGGTAAGGTATGCATTTAAAAGTGTAAAAAAGTGTAATTTGAAACAGATTGTTGCAAATTACACTTTCGCGCAATCTCCAGTTTTTGACGTTAAGATTTGCGTTTCTATCTGTTGTTGATGTAGCAAGTAGTAACCACACCAACAATGCTTTGTTTTTTTTTATTGTTATTACTGCTCTTTCTATTTCGTATCACTTATTTTAGTACCTATAGAGGCAGCAAGCAAAGCTGCAGACCGGAAATTGCAGGGATGTAGCCTAAATTTAAAATTGAGTCCGGGAAACACCGTATTTTATTTCGTCACATCATCGACAATCCAGGACCGTATGAAATTGCCCCTGTTCTGAACTTTACGGTGATCACAATGGCAGTAATACAATATGATACAACGATTTATGAGATCTTGAATCTAGGATACACATTCCTCACCAATGTTAAGCATGTTCCCGATAGTTCCGCGTATTCATAGCTTGTATTATTTGGTCAGCAGGTGTCCAACAATGTCGTGCCCTACGACGGTCAAGTCCCCGCGCGATGAGCACCTGCGCGGTGATGTGCAAGAGCCCCACCGAGCAGCCGCCGGGCCCACCGCACCCTCCGCATCCGCCGCACCCGCCTAAAGATGCTGCTACTGCAGGTGAGCACATAACACACCCTAGAAGTCGAGGCAAGAATAACTATCTACTACATACAGTGTTTTTAAAGGCAGCTCCGGACATTGTTTGCCTGTTTTAGGCAATTCGGGATATCATGCGTCCGCGTTGGACGACTGTATGGAAAAATGCAAATGTACATGGGAGCAAATAAATCGAGCCACTTCTATTTTTCACGTAGGTATAATTGTTATTATTTTTGGTATTATGGAACAGATCAATTCTAAACATATGTCGCCTAAAAGGTTATTTGATAACCTTTACAATGAGGGTAGCTTTTTGTATTTTGACTTATATAATTCATGAAACCAAAACTAATAACCAGAACACGTGAAAAAAGGAGTGGCTCGATTTCTTTGCTCCCAAGTGTAGAATATCTAGCTTTAATTCTGCTAAACAAGATCGCTAGTTTGGATGCAGTACCACCCTCCTGCCCACAAGTATATGCACATGCAGAAAGAGTGAAAAAATAATGCAACATGCAACCAAACCAATACACAGTTTTACACACACACTTAGTGTACTGGTTTGGTTGCATGTTGCATTATTTTTTCACTCTTTCTGCATGTGCATATACTTGTGAGCGGGAGGGTGGTGCTGCATACTGCATCCAAACTAGCGATCTTGTTCAGCGGAATTAAAGCTAGTTATTCTATTTGCATTTTTGTATGTTATGGATTTCCACAAAATAACGCCTGATTCCATCATTTGACTGTATGGAGTGGCTAGACTGTGTAGTAATAGAGCTAAGGACGCTGATATGCAGTCTATCGCAGTTGGCAAGTCAATAGAGGAGAATGGAAGGAATAAATGTTGTGCCAACTCCACCCAGTGTGGGATAAGGGCAGGGAAATGATGATTTGCCTCATTGTTCTTATACTACTACTAGCTTTCGCCCGCAGCTTCGCTTGCGTGAAATTTTGAACCAGTTAAGTGACGATTTTCCATACAAACTTTCATCCCCTATTTAACTCCCTTAGGGGTTGAATTTCGAAAAATCCCTTCTTAGTGGATGCCTACGTTACAAAAGGAACCTACTGTCAAAATTTCAACTTTCTAACCTCAGCGGTTTAGGCTGTGCGTTGATAGATCAGTCAGTCAGCTAGCTTCTCCTTTTATATGTATAGATTGGAATGAAAGGAAGCCTGCGTCGATTACATACCTTTATAAAGGTTGTTTTTAAGCTTTAATTGAAGGAAATGGGTTCCGTGCAAGTCATGCAATCGCCTGACTATCTCATTAGATAGCAAGGTGATTGCACACAAAATTATTTATACATTAGAATCTTATAGTTCATTGCCGTGTATTATGCAATGCTGTTTATATGATCAACATGTTTGTTTTCTCCTTGTTTTGCGGTTTCTAACTGTTGATTACGTTTACACAACTTATTATTTATCATCCTAACAGTTGCAGCAATAGTTTTGGCGAGAGCTACGTTATTGCTGCACTATCAGTAGTACTATTCTGGGGCCTTACCATGACCTCTTAAAGCAGGGCAGAAGTTGCCTGGAAGTTGAACTGCCCTGCTTTTTTGTACTATGACATCGTTAGAGCAGGCCTGCGGCAGGCCTGCTACGTTGACGTTTACGAAATCCGTTCACCTGTTTTTTTTGTATAGACTTTTCCTACCATAAACAAGCTTATCCGTTCAACTTGGTTGAATAGTCGTTCACCTTTTGTACTGTCATGGTACGATTTTTAGCGATTCAGAAGCAGGCCTGCTTTTGAACGGATATTGACTGGCTGGCATTTGAACGTTTTCTTAAGACGACATGGTAAGCCCCCTGTACTTAGTGCTACCGGAGTATTTTCGTACAAACACAAAGATCAGCTTTCACCAGAAGTAGTGTAAATCCACGACAATTTCCTTCAGCTAGCTGGTAATGGGCCGTCTAATCTACAGCATGATTGATTACTCGCTTTACAGCCGAAAACCATGAACTCTGCTAATCGTTTTATACAACTTTTGTTAAGCAACATTGAAGTTTGTCCCATAGTAAATATTGTACAGTATCATCTGCCTAGCCTTTTCCCAACTATGTTGGGGTCGGCTTCCAGTCGAACGGGATACAGCTGAATATCAGTATTTTACATGGAGCGACTGCCTATCAGACCTCCACAACCCAGTAACTGGGTAATACGATACTCTTTGTAAGACTGGTTGTCAGACTTTCTGGCTTCTGACCAACAGTAACGACTGTCAAAGATCTACAAATGACAGCCGGGACCAACGGCTTTATGTGCTTTCCGAGGCACGGAGGAAACTCGCTATGGTAAATGGTCACCCATCCACAGACCAACCTCGGCAAGCGTGGCTTAACCCGGAAGATCGGTCTATGCGGCTGTAATTATTTAGCCACGAGCTCCTCAAATATTGTACAGTATGAAGAGCAGAATTCATGGTTTTTGCATGTAAAGCGGCGAACCAGTCATGCTGGATATTAAAGATTGCATTTTAATACATTCGAGTCCAGCACACTTTTCATAGAGCTCATACGCCATCTCGCCATACATATTGCTAGTGGACCTTCCAGGAGGGTCCTCGGAATTACGTTTGCGCTAAGAGTGAACCCTTGAGGAGGATTCCTGACAGTAGGTTAAAAACCGTGAAAAATACGCTCTAAGTCGTAAAATAGGTGTTTGCTTGATTCTTGCCGTCTGTCGGGACTGGTCAGCTCTTAACTGCTATGGCAATCCCAAAAGGCGTATTTTTCTATTTCCTAGGTAGGTATTCATATATGAGTTTATCTCTTACATTAACCTGCATTATTCTCATACTCTTTTTCTTACGATACTGTAGTGAAATTGTCATGATCTATTTAAAAAGAGTATCCATGGAGTTTCTTGCCGGTTCTTCTCCATGAGACCCACCTTTTGGAACCGTGCACCTAGTTTTGACGTTTTAAAAGCACCTGTAATTTGGTCTACTTGAAATAAAAAACTTTGACTTTGACGGTGTATTTTCCAAGAAAAACCTATATCGTCGGCTAAAAGTGATAAACTGATGACTCCATTTCAATATGATTTCACAGACAATTCAAAAACTACTTTTTTCAATTAATTATACATATTGAATTAAAACAAAAATCACTTTAATTGATAGTAGTCTAATATTATTCAGAAAACTCTTCTTTTGCAAAATAAATAATTAACGAACTACCTATAAATTATTAAATTTTATTCATTACCTGTAAAATCGTTCAAATGGAGTTATCATTTTATCACTTTTAGCCGACGATATTTAAAATGAGCCCTCCACTAGGCACCAGACATGGCGAATGCGACTACAGGGTGACCTCCTGGAGGGCACCCGGCACTGAACGTGTTAAAACACATAAAAATAGTATTTCATATCTTTCTTTACTCATCATAAGTCTTTGTAACTCCTCAGGCTCAACATCAGGTGGCAAGAAATCGGGCTCGGGCGGGAGCAGTGGTGTCCTCACGTGCCCCAAGTGTGGGGATCCCTGTACTCACGTTGAAACGTTCGTCAGCTCCACACGTTTCGTCAAGTGTGATAAGTGCCACCACTTCTTCGTGGTACTCAGTGAGGTCGACACTAAGAAGACAATTAAAGACAATGCGGATAACAAGTCTGGTTTCTACAGGTGAGCGGTGATTTTATAGCCCTTATGGCAACAAAATACAAGCGAGGATGAAAGTACAGGGCCGGCCCTACCATTTGGCGAACGGAGCGGCCGCTCTAGGTGCCAAGTCCCAGGAGGCGCCTCAGTCAACTGGCTTTCATTTGGAACAAGAACGTCTTAAGTCCGAAAACCGTATATTCAAAAAACACCTTTATTCAAACATTTTGAAGTCGGTTTCTGAAAAAAAAAAACGGTTTTCGTACTTTCTTGTCGCAAATGAGCGTTAGGGGTTAGAAAGGGGGGCGCCATAATTGGATCTCGCTCAATCCTAAAACTTGCCTCGGGCTGGCACTGACAGTACGCCCCAAAGTTCTAGACGCCCCTGACAGTGGGGTGCAAATGCACCCCTTGCACCCTCCTCCCGGCACCCATAATATTGTCCCATCTTTGATATACCCGATAGATGGTCCACCGATTTACTTATGGTTAAAATGATACTAAAATGTACCCATTTCATTATGCGACAAGACCTACTGAAAAAAAAAAATATCACATGCAAAAATATGCAACGATTACCATATAAATTTTCCAACCGCATGTGTGAAAAGAAAATAAATAAATAAATCAGCCACTTGTCAAAGTTTATCGACATGGATACAATTTATGCATAGGTACTAATGTTCACGACATCGGATATAGGGAAGTTTATAAAATAAATAAAAGATTTTCCCACACATACATAATGTAATCAACGTTTTGTAAAAAAGGAAAATAGCAAGTGTCATTTGACTAATGTCACCATAATTTTTTTCCCTCAAAGCGGGACGCCTCGAAGCGGACGCCTGCAATAATATTTTTTATGAGAATAAAACACATATTTACTACGAAAATTTACAAAAAAAAATGAACTATTCTTGCGCTGGTCATCTCGTGGGCTGGTCCGATATTTTACAGAAGAGCAATTTGCTTTAAAATAATTATTAGCTTTAGTTTATACGAAGTGATAACGTTAGCATGACTTGTTGGATGTTACTTGGTTAGCAAAATGTTTTCAGATGCAATAAAATTAAATACGCGCCCGTTTTATATTGAATTCCACGAATTGCTTTTTTTCAAAGCGAGACATTTACGTGTTTTTGAGGACAGCGGGACACATAGGTCAAAAGCGGGACTGTCCCGGTCAAAGCGGAACGTATGGTCACGTTATGTATCATACTTATTGTTTGTGTAGTAATCGTCTATCTTTTACTAGGCTTCGCCAGCGTGTTTGTCGTTTATCACGTATTCTGCGTTTTTCTGGGTAAAAGTAGCCTATATCCTTCTCCATGTTCCAGACTATCTCTGTACCAAGTTTCATCAAAATCGGTTCAACAGTTTAGTCGTGATAAGGTAACAGACAGACAGAGTTACTTTCGCATCTATAATATTACTAGCGACCCGCCCCGGCTTCGCACGGGTGCAATGTATTATACATACCTACATATAAAGCTTCCTCTTGAATCACTCTATCTATTAAAAAAACTGCATCAAAATCCGTTGCGTAGTTTTAAAGATCTAGGCATACCTACATAGGGACAGACAGCGGGAAGCGAATTTGTTTTATACTATGTAGTGATTAAGGATATTTGTTATTATTATAGGTGTGAATTTCATTGAGTACCTACTTTTAAATGCTAGCATTTACAACTTCAACACTACTCGTCTAACTATAAAATCATTAAACAAATTAACATGACTCGGATAACTCCGGTTTTATAAAAAAAATAACATCTTAGTGTGAATGTCGTGACACAACGCAGCTCGTGATGTAGAAACAATACATAAAAATAAACACTACTGTTCCAATTCACATTTACAACTAGGTACCTAAGTAAACCACTGTTAAATCTAGTCCAGTCAAATTAAGCCTACGTTTCTCCGATAAGATGGCTAATTCGTTTAGAAATTGCAACACTACGATAAAACACGTCCGGAATGACACAGAATCGTGACTTTGCGTACTGTCTTGTTTTGTTAGACTATCACGCCGATCTCTCGTGAGGGCTAAGATAATTCTTATTCTAAAACCATGCTAGATTTCCTGTATTACACGTGTAAAAACTGTTTTATTTCTAACATCAAAATTCTTTCAATATTTTCATTATTCTATGATAGATTTAAAAAGGAATCCAATTTCAGAATAAGAATTTCAATTTGCTAAATCATTGTCTTGAAATTCATCGGAAAAAAAACTCGCAAGATAATACGCGTACCAAACTGCTGATTTTTCATGACACAATTGAACTTGTTCCCAAAATCCAGACAATCATCCGCCGCGACAATTAGATAGTTCATAAAGAGCAATCGTAAAAAATGTTAGAACACACACAGAGGTGTAAAATATACATGAATTATGTATACAATGTTATACGGCAACAATGACCAAGCAATAAACTCATCTATCTTACGTTTTACATCGGAACACTTTTTATACAGCTAGGGTTGCTAAAAAACTTACTGATGATGAACTGAAAAAATACCTTAAACGCTTAAAAAAATATCACTGACAATTTTACGGTTACGGGTTACTCTTGTAATAATTGAAGGGCACATTGATATTAAGTAATCTTAAAAAATATGATTTTGTGTAATCGTTGACAGTATTAACAAAATGTAGACAAGTTAGATGTAGATATTTTTAGTCTGATAACAATGCAAAAACCACTAACAGCTCCGATCCGTGGAGAGAGATAACTATGGGTTACCTCCGTTATGGTGACCAGCATATGTCCACAATAGTCCAACTAGTTCATGCGCGACTATTCTGCCGGTCACGATCCACCGAGCTCTCCCGTCGTAGAGCCGGTCGTCTCTTCAGACTCCGTAGACACACCGATAATTCAGCTCTCGCCAATAACTGCCCGGTTATGTAAAAGGGGTCCCCAAGGATACTCAAAATGAGTCCAAAAAAAACACCGACTATTCTACGGGGCGACAGACGTTGGGGGACACGGTACTCTAGACCTTCATGGGGGCGGGTGGTGCGGCGGGGAAGGAAAACGCGCGCGTTGCGCCTCAAGTTACTAGGTGCAACCGCGTCCCCCCCAACGTGTGTTGTCCCGTAGGAAGGTCGCGCACAAATTTGTCTGACTATATACGAATAGGCTAATTTGAGATGTTTTATTTGCCTCATATTACATCCGTCTAAAACCACCTGACAGCCCTGTAAACGGCGCTGAAACAAATAGGTTCATTGAACGTCCCCACTTATCTGACGCATCAAAACGAAGGTTTCCGAAACCGATTGCGATACGTATGTTTTACTAAAAAGGTCTTTGCACTCGAATTTTGAGGAAAATGTTAATGTCAACATACGTATGTAAATATGTATGACAAATGTAACACTTGCGTTCCATTTTCCCCCTGTTTCACTCGATTCGTTTCCTTGAGAATAGTTCAGTTGTTAGGTATTGGCGTTATTTGGGTCAAGTCGGTCATGAATTAAAAATTAAAGAGCAGTATTTTTTGGTGGTTATAAAATAATAATGCGTGGCGGCATCTATCCACGCCACATGCGAACTACGCAACACGCCGACGGTGTAGACGACTACAGCGACAATATTGACAACTGTCATAGATGATAGTTCCTACATCGCGCTATCATGATTTAACACGCAGATAGTATACAAGGTTAGTCGGAAAGGGGGTACTAATCCGAAGCCCACTTGTAGTATCGCTGATGACTGTTTGAAAGCAAGTGTTAAAATTTCAAAATTCGATATATATTTTTTCCAAATAAAATGATTTTCATTTTAGTTTTTTCAAAAATTCTTCATCCCTGCTTTAGTTACAAATTCAGAAAATGGTGCTTCTAATTTATGACCCTAAATATGACCTAAAATGTAAACACAGCTGATCATAACTGGGGACAGATAAATTTTAGAGTTTTTTTTTTTGAGATTTTTGAACAACTGTTTCTCTTAAACTATTGACTTTTGGGAAAAGTTGTAGAACAAAAGTTACTCATTATTATGTGTACTTTAACACCCTTACGGATTAGTACCCGCTTTCTGACTAACCTTGTATATACAACCTCCCAACATCAACTGTTGGGCAATAGCCCGCCAGACACAAGACTCCGCCTGGTTGGAGGATCTTCCGTTTGGTTGGAGGAACACCACACCAAGTTTCTCCACAAGTTTTAGAACACTACTTAAAGACGCTTTATTTATTTTTATTCCGGAACATACAGCATGATTGGTTCGTCGCTTTACATGCGGAAACCATGAACTGCTCATCATTCTATTCAACTTTGACTATGGGACAAGAACTGAATTCATGATAAAAATAAAAACCGGCCAAGTCAGAGTCGGACTCGCGCACGAGGGGTTACGTACCATCACTACATAGTATAAAACAAAGTCGCTTCCCGCTGTCTGTCCCTATGTATGCTTAGATCTTTAAAACTACGCAACGGATTTTGATGCGGTTTTTTTTTAATAGATAGAGTGATTCAAGAGGAAGGTTTTAAGCTATAAAACGTACACGTGCGAAGCTGGGGCGGGTCGCTAGTGCTGTATGAGGAAATGTTTAGCTAGATACACGCTTACAACTTATCACAATTGTATCTGTTGATCCGCGTTACGATTCTATGTACAATAATGGCAATGGTGCCAGATTGTTATTACTTCCTTAATCAGAACAACTTGACGTCCGTAAACAGTTCATTTGTCGACATTTCCTTTGCAATCTAACAAGACAGCTTTGCATTATGAATGAGGCCGTATATATATTATGTATCTAGTAGCGACCCGCCCCAGCATCGCTCGTGTACGTTTTATAGCTTTCGGAAGAAAATAAAACGATGAAAACCGCATCAAAATTCATTGAATAGTTTAGCAAGAAGTAAGCGAACAAACAGACACGCGAAAAGCGACTTCAATTACTGTTTAGAGATACTGATTCCAAAATTCTTAGATCCAAACAGTGGTAATTATCAGAATGTAACAACCTTGATATTAGTTAAAAAGCAGCTCGAGACAGTTAATGAGGCACCTTAAGGTGATTCAGAAGGGGTAACATGGAAAATTACCCTAGGCCAATTTCCACCGTGCAGAATTGTTTTAGGATAACGCTTGCAATCACCGACTGTATGGAATCACGGTTCAAAATAATAATACCACCTTCACCAGTCTATTAAACACCCCTTCCCATAGGCCAGATAGTTTTTTACCATATTTTACAATAGTCTTGCCGCTTTTACAATAGTGCAGCCGTGGATAGTCCCCGGTTGGTGCCCCTCCCCATTTTACATTAAAGTTCTCAAAGGGGCCTCTGCGCGTTGGACTTGTGTCCACCGTATGCCTTCCAAAGGACCGGACATCTTCCGCACGACACGTTTGGTGCAGTGGCTAAGCGATTGGCTTCTGCGCTACGGGTCGTGGGTTTGATTCCCACACGGAACAAAAATTTATATGGCCTACAGATGGTTGTTTCGGGTCTGGGCGTTTGTTTTGTTTGTTGCGAGAGAAATCTAAGAGTGCGGAAAAGATTTAAAAAAAATGAGCCTTGAATTTAAACGAGATACCACTCTTAGCTTCAGTTGCAATTCAAAGTCACATTGAATTTAAAAGCAATTTTTCACTTGTGTCCTCTCGTTTGGAGCTATCGACCTCACGACAGTAATAACAAATAATGTTTGTGTTATGAGAGCGTATCTTATGTTTGTTAGTTTTTGTGAACAGGTAACTGACATTTTATCACAAGTCATAAGGTTCAAACTACGTGAATGTGTGGACTTTGCTCAAGTATTTCACGAAATTTAAAAATATTGAACTACGCCTGGATGCTTGACTCTTTCAGTTTAATCAAACATTCACACAATACTTTGACCTGTTTTCACAGCGCGTTTGACAGTACCTAAATGTCTACTTGCTTTGTGCGCTCTCTGGGATTACCCAAGGTACTATTCTGGGCCCGCTGCGATATCCCATCTGATTTATTTATTTTTACATTAGTTAAAACGGTCTAGGATCAATTACAATAATTAAACATAAAGACAAACAATAAAAAAGAATAAAGAAATTAAAATTGAAAAAAAACATGTAGCAATTAGAGACACCTCTTTCATAAATCCCTCACCATATGCTTCTGACGTACTTACACTTCAATTGTTCTTTCACTCATCCGCAAATAGATCATATTTCGGACATACATTTATTTATTTACGTACGACACTAACTTGTATGTTACAAAAATAGAAATAAAAAGAACATTCAAAACATTTAGCAACATTCATGATGCATTCCTCTCGCAGCACTCCAGGCATTTCGTCTAAATCGCCCTCCATTCATTCGCAAACACGTCACAATTCGGTCTGGCGTCCAGGAAGACATTGAGCGCGGTGAGATTTCGCGGAATGAGCGATCATTTATATAATTCACATGAAGTTGACCCCTCCATATGACTCGCGCTTTAATATTCCGTTTCACTTACAAGCAATATTACAAAACAACATTTAAATTTTTCCATTGTCAGATCATTATGTTTATGTATATTCATTACGTAATACTGTAAACATAATGGTATGAATTTAAATACGTTCACCAAAACATTGGCCCAGCATTTTTTATCTTTCTTTATCTTCATCCTATCGCAAAAATAATCTTCAAGTGAAAGAATGAAGAATAGGCCTGTCATAAAAATACTACTTTCGCCGTCGCAGGAGTTACAATTCTAAAAGGGCGCTACTGGCGCTACGCACCGGAGTCTGTATAAAAATGGCAAGAATAATTTTTAAAAAAATCAACTCCTCGTACCTACCTACCAGTTTGCAAAATACGAAAGGGGCAATAGTTTCCGTGAGCTCGCTGAACTGAATAATACAACATGTGACAAGAACAACGCAAACACTAAACACCCAAATAGAATATTCAGTTATAATCATAAATTCATAATACATATACATACATTGAATTGTTACTTTTATTTGCTTAAATATTGTTTATTTCATAAAATTGTTATACTTTTACTAAAAATAGATTCAGTAGCCGATTCTTAACAAACTACTTTCTGAGTTTGCGTTTATTATGTGACACGTTATTATTGCGAACATAATTTTTCATAATTTGCAAACTCGTACTAAATATTCGAACCCTCAAACTAAGTTACATAAAAACCTTCCTCAACACTTTGTGCTACTAGTAGGAGAGGGTTCATATCAAATGTATTATGGTGCTACACAGCACACCAATGCTCGCGTTAACTGTTGGTCTATTGCCGCTTCACCTGCTTCTTGCAAAGACTTCTTTCCATGTGCGTTGGAAAAGATCTTCTGTACTAATCCGTTGTGATGTGGTTACATTGTAATAAATCCGACATGATTTCCTTAACGCTCGCTTTCCAAGTCTTTTGTTTTTGATAAAGGACGTAAAATGAGCCGGTAGGCAGTTAGTACTCGTGTGTCATGTTAAAAGGATTGAACTTTCACTGGCGGTCGTTAAAAATGTAGGGCTTTGTCACTGAACCCGTAAAAAACGTGTCAGGGCTTTGTTTCCTTTTTTTGCTTCACTTGTGGTCGTATCATAACGGTTTTTAAAGATTTTTATAAGTCTTAAAGACTTTCTAAACATGCACCGTCTATTCGTGCATCGAGAAAAATGCTTCTTGTAACAAAATTTCAAGAAACCCGAGAATTCTGCCAAAAGTATTAACATGAAAAAGCTTGATTTTTTTATCTACCACTATGTAATTTAGGTAGTATCGTGCACTAGATAAATTATGTATTGACCTAATACGTAACGCAGCAGACTGATAACAATTATGCAGTTATCTGATAGCAGATAGGTCATAACAATGATATCTACATTGTTTGATTTGTAGGTAGATATCTAATTTGGGATAAGGTTTCTTGAATGAGTGCAAAATGTAGAACGTATAATAGTTATTAATTTCAACATACAAGTTGTTAAATAAAATCTTGATGCAATGTTTAGGCTACTAGCATAATAGGCCCATTACTATCCCACTGCTGGGCACAGGCTTCTTCTCAGAATGAGAATAGTTTAGGACTTTGCCTTACTGGCTTAAACCTAAGGGGCCTTATTACAAAAGATGGTTTAAACCAAGACTAAGGTAAACCCAGGTTTAAAATATACCCATCACTTTCTCATGTCATATAACAAAAAGAGACAGGGCTACTTTAAAACCTAGGTTTTTCTTAGACCATGTTTTGTAACACAACACAACATTCACTATGAAGTTTGATACGCCTTTCATTGCTACTTAAAACCCCAAACAAATGGGGAAGGATTCCAGTGTATTAATTTTACCAAGAGATGCGAAGACGCTGATCACCTGATAATCTTAATTAACAACTGATTAAAAATTTAAATAAAAAACCACCTATTTCACACTTAACTGCGGCATTGTCGTTTGTCACCGGCCTTGCGAAATGCGAGCGGATGACCTAATCAACAGCTCTCCACGATAATCTGCTATCGAATTCTGTTTGAACAGTTTTTAAGATGGTCGGAGTAAGGTGACCTATTGTTAGCAAAGGTTGAATATATTAATATTGACATGGCTTCTGACTCTCCAAAAATAAAACAAATGTTCAAAATTACATTTTGACTCTCCAAATACGGAGTTATCTAGTAACAATACCAAAAACAAAGTGAAAATATTAACCATTTTAGTAATTTTAATTAAAAACTTATTAAAATGTTAAATATATAATTCCTAACAAAATTCTGGTCCGTCTAGGAATCGTGCGGAAAATGTTTAATTATGGATATCAATTGATCTCCCTACTAAGTCATTACTTTTGTTTTGTCATCAGAAAACCTCCGCCACCTCCTAAGAAAATCTTCGAGTACCTAAACAAACACGTTGTGGGCCAGGAGTACGCAAAGAAGGTGCTGTCAGTGGCGGTATACAACCATTACAAGAGGATCTACAATAACGTCACCAGCGGGACGCCTACAGACGCGCACCATCCATTACATCACACACACAGAGGTGAGCATATATCACATCCATACCGATCAATTAACAGCCTTTACCAGTCTGCTATTACTCGTAAGATTCTTCCAGGGAAAAGGTATTTATTTACCTGTTTGGGGACAGCGCCCTACCACTATTATATTTGTAATCTATACAAGTAGTTTAGTTCAGTACCCTCGCTTAAATTATTACGTACGAAGTACGAGTTACCGGAGGATATCATCTTTGAAAATTATTATCTGAATGCTGAACAGATTTACAAATACAATCTTACAAGTAATTTTATCATTTTGCCAGTCCAACCTATGATGGACGTATATAGGGGTGGGGCCGGGTGGGCCGTGCCCACCCCAGAATGGTCTGGTGCTGGTGCCCACCACAGGATGTTCGCTTACTGATTCGAAATTCTAGACTGGACACATAATAACTTCACACTAAAACAATTTCAATCAAATATGGGCCAAGGCCCCCTTGAAAATAACCCTTAATACGCCAATGTAGTCCATCTACTAGATTTCTTCACGAAACTCCTGACTGAAATCAACGTCGAAAGTAAAACTTAAATCACCTCATTTAGACTAGCTTACCGTAAAATTGCGACGCAGACGCAGTTGCTTTTTACTGAAAACAGTTCTAAATAGCGTCGTGAAAGTGTGACGAATGCTGAAAGATCGTGGTCACTACGCTTCAATGGTCAGGTGACCTTATGATAGATTTTTTCTTAGAACAATCTATGCCTGTCTAGTTACGGTTTTCACGTTCCTAATATCAATTATGTTGATTTTGAGAAAGTATTTGCTGTTTTGTATTATTTGACTTCGTCGCGTTTAACCTTAGTCGCACCTGGGCCCTTAGAGTGCGCGCAAGATAACTCTGCGCGCGACTGAGGGCGTGCTAAAAGTTGCCATGATCGCAAAAGTTCAAATTACCGCTTTTTAAGCTTAACTTTTTTATCACTAAACATATTTTTCCCGTTAAACATTCCTACGATGAGGTAGTTCTACTATAAAAAATAATAAAATGGCACACACTTTTGTGGACCATGATTAGTTCCGATTTCGGCCGCGCGCAGACTTATCTTGCGCGCACTCTACTCCCGACAGGATCGATTTTTGAATCGAGTCGACTTAGTGTCAATTCTTACTCTTGAAATCGACAAAAGCGCACAATTGTGCACCGGCTCGAATAAAATTTAACGACTGTTTTTGATATTTGTTAGTTTTAAATCAAACCTCAGCACGGTCGTGCAGTTTTGTCGATTTCAAGAGTAAGAATTGACACTAAGTCGACTCGATTCAAAACTCGATCCTGTCGGGAGTAAGCCTGCTGATGGTAAGCGCAGACAGGGTCTACGATGGAGTACACGAATCCAATTAACAGAGATATAGAGGAAGTCGTCTATACCCCTCTAGCTCTCACATACACACGACGAAGTATTTGCTTTTGATAATGTCAGTCCATAAAACAGGGATTTGGTTCTATTGAACTTGCTGAGATGAATTTTACTAACCTATCTTTCAGAGAATGTTCTTTGATTCATGGTATAATAATATGCTACGCCAGGTATTCTCTTCCCGCAATGGCCTAAGACTACGTCATGAATGTCACGATCAGTGCTGCCATTGATTAACATCTCCAATACAATTAAGGAGATTTTTAATTCATAATAAATATTAAATAAATTGCTAACTAGCCTAACTATGTATTTTCTATTTCGTGTTATTCATCTATTTAGTTAAAAAGTAAACTGTATAAAATTACCAGTTCAAAATTTCTTCTCTAAAGAAGCAAATATGTGAAAAAATGCATCTTGCTCGGGTAATTTATTTATAATAGTGGAAGCACCCCCAGCTGATGACGTATTCTTAGGCCAATCACGTGACCTAGCTGTCACGGGAAGAGAATACCAGTGAAACATATTATTACACCATGCTTTGAATGTAGTTTTTAATTACTGATAACAAACAGTAGTTTTACGTGGGATAATACTATGATATCACAAAGTTATAAATAATACGTGTTGGTTGTTTATCTTCCGAAATAGCGGATAACTAATCGGATATTTTTCTCTACTAATGTTATTAACTTTTAATTCATAATACGAGTGCTAATTAACATGATATCAATATTTGCTGACTGCTAAGACATTATATTTTATGTTTGTAGCCTTTTTAAATGACCTCAGGGCGTTCTAGATTATTTGCTAAATCGACAAGGATTGCATTGCAAAAATTCCACTGTACAAACTACAAGATCTATAACGAATCAATAATAACTGATGTGTCAACTATTTCACACGTAATTGCGGCATTGTCGTTTGTCGACGGCCTTGCGAAATGCGAGCGGATGCCCTAATCAACAGCTCTCCGCGATAATCTGCTATCGACTTCTGTTTGAACAGTTTTTAAGATGTTCGGAGTAAGGTGACCTATTGTTAGCAAAGGTTGAATTTATTAATATTGACATGACTTATATTTGACTCTCTAAAAATAAGACGAAATGTTCTAGATGACATTCTGACTCTCCAAATACGGAGTTACCTAGTAACAATATCAAGAACAAAGTAGATAAATACTGCCAATAAAAAGGTAGTCGGAAAAGGGGTACTAATCTGAAAGGTTATTAAAGGTGAACGCACACTTATCCGAGCCGAACGCATCGAACGAAACGAATTTTAGATTTCTGAGTATGAAATCTTATGGAACCTCGCACACTTGCCCGCGTCGAATCGTCCGAATCTGGAAGAGCCCCAGAAATCCTAGACGAATTCGGATGACGTCATCAGATTCGGCGCGGCTTATGCGGTCGACTCGACCGATGCGCTCGCTAATTCATCGTTCATTAATAAAGCATTGACAATAGAGTAATAACAGTGTGACAGGTGTAAAGGAAATAGAAACGATTTCTTCGGCGCGGTCGATTCTTTCGGTGCGGATATGTGTGCGAGGCCTCCTTGACCGCTATTCGTTCGGCTCGGATAATTGTGCGTTCACCTTAAAATACCTACCCATAATAATTAACAGCTTTTCCCAAGTCAATAGTTTTAGAGAAATTGCTGTTCAAAGAATCGAGTCATCATCAGCTGTGTTTATATTTTAGGTCTTTTTAGGATCACGGATTAGTAGATCCATTTTCTGAATTCGTAACTGAATCAGGGCTGCCACAAATACTCACAGAAATTCGCCATCAAACTGACTTCTTAAAATTCATTAAAAAATAGGACGTAAGACTTTTTCGATTCTGATATTTGTCGTCTGCTTTTTTTGCAACTGGTTCCTGGACCAATTGGTATCGTGGTGGCCCAGAGATTACGGACCCGCTTTTTAAGCACCGGGTTGCGGGTCATAACCCAGGCAAGTACCAATGTGACTTTTTCGGTGTCATATGTACTTTTTAGTTAATCTAAGACACCACTGACATGAAGGAAAACAGCGTGAGTAAACCTGGACTTCTTGGTCCGGAATCGCCAAACAACATTGAGCGAGTATGGTGATCAATGCTCGTTCCTTCTCTGTATGAGAAGAGGCATTTGCCCCGCCAGTTCGGCTTCCCCATTTCAAAACCTAGTAAAGGACACTTTTTACAAAAATCGTTTTATTGCATAATCTTGCTAACCTAGAAAGTCTACCAAATACAAAAACACCAGCGTTGAAAACTTACAGAATAAGCAGATATATTTAAGCATCGATACCTAGTAAGTGCCATTCACTGCCTCTGATCATTTTAAAATCTAGTAAGTCACTTTAACCACATGGTTTAAGACTTAAAACGCACTAGCGGCTAGCCGCAATGCGGCGTGCCGCTTGCGGTTGGCCGCACATCGATTTTTACATGAAACCGCATGATCTAAACGCACTGGCGCACGACGGCTGGCCGGAAATCAGTGCGTTGAGATCATGCGGTTTCATGTAAAAATCGATGTGCGGCCAACCGCAAGCGGCACGCCGCATTGCGGCTAGCCGCTAGTGCGTTTTAACGCTTACCTAACATAAATACTTGTCAAAGGCTGACTGATTAAACGTTTAATGCGCTCTCCTCTAAAATTTCGTTTTAAGCCCTTACTAAGTTTTGAAATGGGACAGCCGAGTTACAGGCTGGTATTTTTTTACTTGTCCTGCGTTCAGTGACAGTGTCATTCATTTATGTTCGTCTGTGTTCCAGATCTCCTTCACTTAAGTCACGCCAGCAACGCCGGCGGCGCTGAAGTGCTGGAACGTCAACATCACGAGCTGCGGCTTGACAAGAGCAATGTACTGCTATTGGGACCTACTGGATGCGGTGAGATAACAATTATTATAAAAAGAGGGTACATGATAGGCCGGCCATGCACGGGCAGCTCGAGCAGTTAGCCAGTGATAAACACACGGACAGCTCGAGCAGTCAGTGGACTGCTTGACCGCACGCCGTGCCGCCAACCGCCCGAAGCAGTTGCAACTGCTCGAGCTGTCCGTGTATGTACGTACGTAGAAGGCTGTAGTTTACTATGCAGTTGCAACTTCAAGCAGTCGATCCTGACTGCTTCAAGCTGCCCGTGTACGGCCGGCCATAGATTAGTAAATTTTGCAAAGGATGTTAAGGCGGTAGTGCTATAGTTCGTTTCAAAATCCCTGAGACAAAATTGACTGGCGCAAATGTGAAACTTGTAAATTTTAGGTTTTTTTTTTAAATTGGCATTTCGCGCATTTCAATTCAGTCTCAGGGATGTTGAAACGAACTTTAGTGAGTTATTCTTGTTAACTTGTGTCGATACGAGAGATGAACACTAGATGCAATAAAATAGGACAATATTCACTTCGGTCCTTAGTACAGCACTTGTGTGTTCCATCCCACGTTAAAGTTCAAGAACGATTTGTTTTGAAAAAGTTGAAAATTAAAACAAAATCAGTATACTCCTAAAATGTTTATATGAATATTTAAACCGACAAAATATTATGTATATTCATACGTTTATTGATAAGTCAATAGTCTTGTATGTATTTATTTATTCTCTTAAATTGGCCAACAGAAGTGAACCGTGGTATCAATGTACTATTACATAATATGTGATTCATAGGTGTAAATTAAGTATGTTTAGCTATTTACACCTCTTGTGTTTGCTAAGGGATTAAATCCTACCTTTAGGGTTAGAAAGAAAGAAGTATAGATCAATTGATTTGCTAAAATATAGTGCAATAGATGTTAAAAATGTTGGAGTCTATTATATTTTACCATTTCTAGTTTGCAAATCTATTCTCATACAATAAGATAATAGCCCAAAAAGCGAACGGTAATAGCATTTTCCGAAGAAAATGAAGTTCAGACTAAGTTTACATTTTACAAATTTATCGTTGGTTGATTACCAAAATTACACATTTGCTTATTAATTAATAATTCAAATAATCTGCGCTGTCTCTTTCTTATTTGATTAGAGTGAAAAAGATGGTAATAGCCTAAATTAAGTTTAGTTTGTGCACAAGAAAATCGGCACCATTGCCTTAGTCACCGTTTAAGAATCCCACGGAAAGAAAGGGTTTCTTTGTCGGGAAACCACATTGACTGCCATCAGAAATGAGAATGTCATAACTGTATTTTAATGGTACTATCCTTTTACCGCGCCCGTATATTAAAAATCTTGTATCCAAAAGAAAAGGAGGAAATTAAAAAAAAAAAAACGAATAATACTACAAAAAATTTACAAACATGACGCATACCAATAACGTCTGTATTTGCGTAGACAAATGTTTGCAGAACACTCGCGTACCCTGTCAAATTATAAAAATATTCCAATACAAAAACTTATTAGTCATTGCTTGCATTACCTGTGCAAAGTATGCATGAAAGAGTATTGAAAAATGATGTAATAAACCGTCATTGAAAGTTTTTTTTAATGGGTACATAAAGGTGACATCGACATTGCTCAATGTCGGTCTAAATACGATTAAAAACTTGCTAATAGTCCTCGAAAGACAGCTTGTCGATCGTCAACGCCGATCGTCATAATTTGGTCAACAAAATTCATCAATCTAAAACGAAGCGCTTTGATTCACTTTCATTGTGAAAACCACCAAACAGTGGAATGCGCCGACCGAGTGAGTGTTCCCCGATACCTACAATCTGGGTGTCTTCAAGTCAGGAGTGAATTAAATGCAATTTCAATGCAGTAACTCATCACTCGTGTCATTCAAGTCTCGTGTAGTGCCGCACTTAAAGAATAGCATAGCACTACCTCATCTCTTCCCGTGGGTGTCGTAAAAGGCGACTAAGGGATTCTCTAGAGGATGGGCAGCAGCGTGCTCTGAGTGCTTTAACAACCATACTGCGATCGCCAACCCGCTTGCCAAGCGTGGCGATTACGGCAAACCCCTCTTTTTGGGGAAGGCCTATGTCCAGCAGTGGAAGTCTTTCGGCTGAATGATGATGATGAAGTCATCCGTACAATGTTTCCTTTACGTGGGTGCAACCACCATGCAATGAGGATACTTTTAGTAGTAGAACTCCTTGTGCTAGATTTCGTCCGGGAAAGTACTAACCATACCTATCTCTGCCGCTAAGAAAAGAGAAAGAAAAAAAAATATTTTGGGTTTACACAGGCAGTTACAAAATTAATTTATAAAAACAAAAACAGTAAAAAATTAAAACTACTTGCACGAGGCCAAAAAAGGCTCCTATCTCAGCATAATGCTGCGACATAAAAAAAAAAAACAAAATATCGCAAGGCTGGTTTTCAGATAGGACCACAGTGATGCCACGGGCAAATAACGACACAAATAATAAAGCTAAGCAGCATTGCTGTATTCCGCTTTGAAGAGTATGAGTGCCGATGAAGTTACAGGCACACCAGGCTCTTCTCTATAGTATCGGTAACGCATCAGCAATCATCTCGAGCTTGTTGGTCTTTATATGCGGTGGCAACCACTTCTAATCGGGTGGGCCGTTGGCCCGGGTGCCAAATCTCTCCATCCAAAATTTAAGTGCTGGGCACTTGTCGGTGTATCAATCTCCATCTTTCTCTATCCAGAGCCAATTACTTCATTTCTCTGTATGTTATCACTTTTGTCTTTTCCTTCAATTAGTCTGTGTAGTTTCTTCTTGGTCTTCTTGGCTTTCTCTTTGCTTGTAATTTGCCTTCTATGATGTTAGTTATAAAGCTGTCGTGTCGCAGTGAGTGACCAATCATTTTTCCGCTTCTTTCTATATGTTCTAGAATTTGTTTTTTCTCTTTGACTCTACTTAGAATCTCTTCGTTGGTTACTTTCTCTGTCTCCAAATATCTACACAAGTATATATTTTTGCTCAAATTATTCAATTAAAGTAAACTAGATCCAAGGCCACAATTTCAACACAAACTATGTAATTCCTTATCCGTACGCTTGTGGGTGGGATGACCATTAAACTTCCGAGGTCTGAATATTAAACGAATACCAACTAGTTTGTATGCCCAAAGCGAAAAGTGCAAATTAAAGGATTCTCATTAACTGTGCGAGCGACGTTTCTGTTGCAAAAGACAGATTGTTATTGCTGTTGTTTTGTCTTTTTAGAATGTTTAGAAATTGCTTTTTTGTAGAGATGTTTTTGCTAGTCAGATTTTGTAACTATTCTAAATAATTTCTTAGTTAGACGTAGCTGCCGTCACTCTCCGAACTAGTATGCAATAACATAAAAAGTAGAGTTGAGAGGTAGACGGGCAAGAAATTCACTATGTCAATGAGTACATTTACTTGGGCCAGCTAGTATCCTTCGAAAACAGGCAGGATAAAGAAATCGACCTCCGTTTCGAGAACGCCTGGAAGAGCTACTGATCCACGAAGTCGTTGATAAAGGGAGACCTACCTCTATCCCTGAAGCGCAAGCTCATCGACATGTGCATTCTGCCCATCCTAACCTACGGCACAGTAGACATATAAGCTAAAGCAGTACCTCAACTTACTATAATCTCATGAATTGAAACACTCACACAGACACGCTCTGTATACTGAGTAGTTTTTTGTTTTTGCATGGAACTGTATCCCGAAAATACCTTATTTGTCTTGTTGCAGTGCGTGTCTGTGTGAGTGTGTCAAATCGGACGATTGTAGGTAGTTGAAGTACTGCTTTAGCTTATATGTCTACTGTGCCTACGGTGCTCAAACATGGTCCCTGAATGAGTCTCAAAGTCCAATTAGGCTTTAGTAGATGTTTATGTAAACATTTGATTTTACCAAGTGGTCCTCGCCTAAGAATAGACTAACCTGCCCTTTTCCATTCATGACTTTGGATGACGCTAGGCGTACCATCATTACTTCTGACGTGAACCTGGCTATTAGCCAAGAGAATGCATGGTCTGACAGTAAAGTAGTTATTACAGAAACAATGTGAAATGAGTAAGTACTCTTAACGACCACAATTTCATAACACAATCTCAACAATGACCAAACGCACTGCATTATTCAATCCACGTCCTACCCAACACAATTACAAAGCAAAATAATGAGCTTTCTGTATGACAAGCGCGTGCAGTCTCTTTAAAAACTATTATTTTTGAACAAAAATGTTCCGCAATATATTTTGAAATTCTATTTTTGGAAGATCGTGATATGAATGCTGATTGCGAGGTTATTTATTTGGATTAAGTTTTGTTTATGTCATGCAATAACCTAATGTTAATTTAAAAGTTAATGTATTCGGTCACTACTTTATTTGGGAGTATGGCATTGCATCCGCCAAGTTCGCAGCCGCACCAAAAATCTTTGTTAAATAGTTCATAAGTTGAACTAAGTATTTACCATAAATATTGCAACATTTTTAACAGTTGAATATGATGAAGAAATTGTTTTGCAGAGGGCCTAGTATAACCTAACAAGCGTTGAAATAGATAATGAACTATTTACTCTGACGACGCACTATTAGCAATATTAATCTATTTACTTTTTGTTCTCAGGTAAAACTCTACTAGCACAAACGATAGCGCAATGCTTAGACGTGCCGTTCGCGATTTGCGACTGCACGACGCTCACGCAAGCCGGCTACGTTGGCGAGGACATCGAGAGTGTCATCGCAAAGTTGTTGCAGGATGCCAACTTTAAGTAAGTTGAAAATGCCTATTATGTCAAGCTAAGTTCCCATAGCAAATAGGTAGGTACGTTTTAAAAAGAGTAAATTCTACTTTTGATAGTTAGCAGAGTTGCTGGATTAATTTTGAAAATTTGTTTTTCCGATACTTAGCAAAACCCGATTTCACATCCTTATCCTAATCCTAACTTAATATTATAAATGCGAAACTAAGTTTGTTTGTTACCTTTTCACGCCCAAACCACTGAACCGATCATCCTGAAATTTTGCGTATACGTTGTCAGGTGTACAAAAACGGACATAGGGTACCTTTCATCTGCCAGGGTTGCGGAATTTATTCGAAAGAGTTACCGCGGCCCTGGAACGCATAGGGCATTAGAAGGAACACGGATGGGTTTTAGTCAGTAAGAGTCTGACACTCCCTTCCGCTCCGCCCAGAGCGGAAGGAGTCATATGATGATTTCCCATCCATAAAAAAAAAACAAAGGGTACCTTTCATCCCGAAAAAAAGTAGTTCCCGAGGAAAACAACAATAACGTTAATAGATGGCGCCACGTGTCTATCGAATTACGATTTAATTATATTATTACAGAAACTTTAGTAGTGTGTTTTAAGAGTTGATTGTCAAATTCTAAATTAACGCGTGCGAAGCCTCGGGCAAAAGCTAGTATCTCCATAAATGATCCGAATACCCAACACGCTAATTACAGAACTTTACTATCTTTGTAAAGTAGAACATAAAAATGAAATAATTTAAAATAATGTTTCCATTTGTGTTTCAGTGTTGAGCGAGCACAGACGGGCATCGTGTTCCTAGATGAAGTGGATAAGATCGGTGCTGTGCCGGGTATTCACCAACTGAGGGATGTCGGAGGTAAGCTATACTTTCTTATCCCAGTAAAACCTCTATGTACGGTTCACGTACAGGCAATTAATTTGCTAACACCGCGACCTACTTTCCGCGATTCATTTTATATTAACTTACCTATCATAATGATAGTCAGTTGACCAATAGCTGCCCTAGCAGTAAAACCGCGGATTAGCATCCAACATAACTTGTGTAACTTTACGAATAAACTGGGTATCGTGAAGTCTGTGGTTTTCGTCAACTCAACTACCTCAACTTACAACCTCTGAGCCGTACACTCTAAACCATACGAATTCATAGACATTGAAAGAACAGATCTTTGACATTTTTGCTAGGTAGTCGACAATAAGTTGAAAAGATCTAAAACGTCAAACGGTTTACTAAAATGAGTACTCTCTAGTCCGAACGTCCTGTCCCAAGTTGCAATATGTCAGCTCGGGACTTGGCTCTCACTGCCTGCCGCGTCTAAACCGTATTTATGATTACTAAATCCAGTTTTGTTCCAGGCGAGGGCGTACAGCAAGGCATGCTGAAGATGCTAGAAGGTGCTGTAGTGTCGGTTCCTGAACGTAACTCTCGCAAGCTGCGCGGTGACGCGGTACAAGTCGATACTACCAACATATTGTTCGTCGCTAGCGGTGCTTACAACGGACTCGATAGGTATGTAATTAAAAACTTATCCCAGAAAAAGTTATATTACATTTTGTAGTCAAAAAAAGGTTTTATTCCCGTTGAGTCACGCCCCTATGTATAGGGTTCCTGTTTTCTCGACATATTTTTTTTCTCGAATCTCGAGAATTCTCGAGCCCGATTTCTCGGGTTTTTCGGGTCTTTCCAGAAATGTTTAACCTTAAAAAATCAGCTTATGCCCGGTTTCAGTCTGAGGTACTCTTGACGTAGTTTATCTGTTCGCTGGCACTATTGGTTCGATAAACTGACTCGTTGCGTTTCTGGACACCTTAGTCAGAAGATAATCCTAGTTAAAACTTCAGATAATTTGTTTTTCCGGTTTCTGAGGTACTCCTAACCGTAGTTTATCTATTCTACCGTTATTGGTTCAATAAACTGACACATTGCGTTTCTGGACACCCCAGTCAGAAGATGATCTTAGTTCAAACTTCTTTTAACTTAATTGACCAATTTGGGGCGTTTATCGGTTCCAGAACTTTATTTGTCGTTTTATACCATACTACATTTGCAACAAAAAATTGATCGTATAACAGTTGGTCGGAAATGCTAGTAAATTAATAGACAGTCAATCAAATGAAGGGTCTGACTTATTTAAGCGGTACCCCGATGCGACATTATAGCGCCATTTCAACGATCAAACCTTATTGTGCCATCCATCAATTTGTATAATTGATGGATGGCACGATAAGGTTGAATTTGTATTAAAATATATAGTGTTACTTAATCGAATTTGATGGCTCAACGATAGGTATTATTTTTGACTTTTTAAATGTTTTTTTTTCTTTAGGCTTTTTTTAATTTTTAATTTAATTTTTATTGGTTTTTCCGTCGTACACGAATAAGTCAGACGGTTTCCCGATACGTGAGCAAGCCACATACAGTTGTCCATGTGAGAAGCATGGATTTTCCAAAAGTCCACACACTTGTAGTGATCGTTTTGCTTTGTTTTTGAATTTCCAAAAAAACCTCAAACACAAGTTTATTCCTCACCAGAAGACTAAATATTCCGTGCTTCTTACTTCATAATTACCAGATTTCTCATACAAACTTTCAACAATTATTATTTCACCCCCTTCGGGGTGGAATTCACAAAAACGTTCAAACACGTGTATATTTATTTCTATACAGCAACCAGAAGCCAGAATGCAAAGATTACGTAACTTTTAAACCAATTTTACAGTAATAAAAGAAAATCTTTGATTTTTCGAGGTTTCTTTTTTCTCGTCTTGACGTTGGCATGATTTCTCGACTCGAGAATTCTCGAGCAGAAACCCTACTCATCTGTGCTACAGTGTAAACCAACAGGAAAAAATCCTTTTCAGTCACGCTATTTTTATTTATTGTTCAGTAACACTGGAGCAGCTCGTGGCTAAATAATTACAGCCGCATAGACCGATCTTCCGGGTTAAGCCACGCTTGCCGAGGTTGGTCTGTGGATGGGTGACCATTTACCATAGCGAGTTTCCTCCGTGCCTCGGAAAGCACGTAAAGCCGTTGGTCCCGGCTGTCATTTGTAGATCTTTGACAGTCGTTACTGTTGGTCAGAAGCCAGAAAGTCTGACAACCAGTCTTACCAAGAGTATCGTATTACCCAGTTACTGGGTTGTGGAGGTCTGATAGGCAGTCGCTCCATGTAAAATACTGATATTCAGCTGCATCCGGTTCGACTGGAAGCCGACCCCAACATAGTTGGGAAAAGGCTAGGCAGATGATGTTCAGTAACACTGTTATCCAGGATAAGAATTGGTACAACCGAAAGGGAATAAATAGTAGCGTTGTTTACAGGTGTCACTCAAAGGGAATAATGTGTTACGCTTATAATTTATTCATTTTAATAAATTAATTTAATTGTTATAATTTAATGTTTCAAAACATATTTTACTAGGAAAAAGACACCAGTTTACAATAAACCAATTTTTCAAGCAATTAAAATAAAGGTTTTTAAAACTTCTTAATGTTGGAAGACACGATGCCGGAGTACCGGTTCACACGACCCGACCTTAGGCCTTGCATACCCCGTTTGCCCATGCACAGAAAAAACCGAGCGCTCTTGTGTGCCTTGGATTCGCTGCTGTCAAATTATTTTGATGGCAGCGAAGACCTTGGCGATACTCACTCGATCCTGTACTGCGCGGCTGTTGCGGCGTGTCGTGTGGCTTATGTCAAGTTTACATATAATGAGAGAGCCACACGACCGAAAAACGCCGTACCGGCTTGGCAGTGCAGGATCGAACGCCGTATTGCCGAGGCTAGGGCACTCATCGGTAAGCTGATCTGCTTTAGGGAGGGCAATACTCGACCGAGAGTGATGCGCTTTGTGAGACGAGCATTCTCGGAGACTGAGGTCAGCCCTCGAGAGTATATGTCTCGTGTCACAGAGCGCATCGACTTCCTAAAGCAGAAAGTCTATGCATGGGCAAACCGTATACGAAAGTATAGGCGGCGAGTGGACCAGTATACCCAGAATCGCCTCTTCCAAAGCGATGAAAGGTAGGTATACAGGGTGGTAATTTGAAATGGGGCATGAAGGGCAGCTACCTTAACCATTGTAGCTACAGGAAAACGTTCTTAGAAGACCACCCCTAACTTTTGGGATAATTTCAATCGGCATTCACAGATTTTGAAAAAAAAGTACAGTCAGCGAGAAAAAGGGCTGTTTTCACAAAACTTTTTTATGATGCCAATCGATCCCATTTCTCATAAGGATCAAAAGACTCTTTCGGACCAACTAAGGTTTGAGTACTAGAAACGTCAGAAATAACAAAAAACTATTTGAGATGGGTTACTTATAAGGGCAGCTACCTTAATCGTTGTCGCTACAAGAAAATGTTGACAGGAGACTGGCCATAGATTTTGAAATTATTTCGAAATGCGCAAAAAAAACGAGAAAAAAAAAATTGGTACAGTCAGCAAAAAAATGGTCGGTTCTCACAAAACTTTTTTTATGACGCCAATCGATCCTATTTCCCATAAGGATCAAAATACTCTTCTGGACCCACTGAGGTTAGAGTACTAGAAACATCAGAAATCACGAAAATCAACATTTCGTTAAAAGTTACGTACACGCAGAATTTTTTTTTTTTTATTTTCAAAATCTGTGAATGCAGTTCGAAATATTTTCAAAAATTATGGATAGTTTCATAAGAACATTTTCCTGTAGCTACAACGATTAAGGTAGCTGCCCTTATTACTACCCCATCTCAAATAAGTTTTTTGCGATTTCTGACTTTTCTAGTACTCCAACCTCAGTTGGTCTGGAAGACTTTTTTGATCCTCATGGGAAATGGGATCGATTGGCATCATAAAAAAGATTTGTGAAAACAGCCCTTTTTCTCGCTGACTGTACTTTTTTTTCAAAATCTGTGAATGCCGATTGTAATTATCCCAAAAGTTAGGGGTAGTCTTCTAAGCACGTTTTCCTGTAGTTACAAAGGTTAAGGTAGTTGCCCTTCATGCCCCATCTCAAATTACCACCCTGTATAGAGCCTGGGAGCGACCTGATCAACGTGTGAGTGACACGCACCTACCGGATAATGATGTCATGAATGCATTCTGGCGCAATATCTGGTCGGTGCCTGTCGCTCATACTAAAGGTGACTAGATGCAGGAGGTCCAGCGAGCATACGAACCGATTCAAGAAATGTGGGACATAATTATTAGTCCCCAAGACGTAGCCAGTGCAGTCCGTCCAATGTCAAATTGGAAATCCCCTGGCCCGGACGGACTGCACAATTTCTGGTTAAAATGGCTGCGCAGTTCGCATGCTCGTTTGGCCTCACAATTCCAGTCATCTTTGGAATCTAGGTCGCTTCCACAGTTTCTTACGACAGGAGTTACCCACCTGCTCCATAAATAAGGTAGCACTGCGGAACCCAAGAATTATAGACCGATCACATGTTTGCCTACGACGGTCCATAAGCTTTTTACGTCCATTTTGAGATCCAAAATTAATATTCATTTTGAAAATTATTCTATTATGTCTGCATCTCAAAATGGATGTAAGAATGGGTCCCGCAGTACTAAGGAGCTACTCCTCATTGATATGACCATCAGCCAGCAGGTTCGCCGATCCCGAAAGGATCTGTCGACATGTTGGATAGATTATAAGAAGGCTTACGACTCGGTGCCACATACATGGCTCATGAGGGGGTTCCCTATCCATTTGCATAAAATTTTAAGACCTAATATAACTTAGCATAATTTTGTTTGGCATAATTATATTTTCGCATCATATAATTACGCATAACAGCTTACGCATAATTTTTTTAAGCATAATTTCTCTAACCATAATAATGATTAAGCATAAAGTTCTAAAGCATAACTTTTTTAAGCATAATATCCTAAAGCATAAATTTATTTACGCATAATGATATTAAAACATATTTTTATAGGTACCTATACGGTAGACGATTATTCGTCACCTACTTTCATTTTCACAATAAAAACTTAAGGGGATGTTTGTAAGGTTGAGGCTCCAAAGCAGAGTCGACGGAGCTCCGCTGCGCGGGGCTCCTATTTCTGTCTGCAGGGTTTAAAGTAACCTAACACGAAGGGGATGACGGGGGCTTCGTTCGCTCGCTTCGCTCGCTCACTCTAGCCCCCATCATCCCCTTCGAACCTAATAGACAATGGTAAAAACATTTCTGATTATCATAACTAACGTTATGCTAATAGTCATTAGGCCTACTAACGTTATGCGAATCAAATTTATGCCAAAACAAATTAGTCTTTAAGATGATTATGCCAACATAAAATGTATGCCTAAAAAAAATATGCCGAAGTATTATTATGCCAAAACAAATTGTGCCAAAATCGTTATGCCAAGTATATTAGGACAAAGAACATTATGCGAAAAAAAGGGATCCCTCATGAGGGTGCTGGAGTTGTATAACGTAAATACAACTCTATGCGCCTTCCTGACGTCATGTATGGGGCAATGGAGGACGGTCCTTCACTATCCAGGATGTCGGCAAATTCAAGGGATAGGAGAACCAATCAAGATTGAGCGAGGTATATTCCAGGGTGATAGTCTGAGCCCGTTGTGGTTTTGCCTAGCCTTGAACCCTTTAAGCACACTGCTGGAGGGGTCGGGATTAGGCTATCGGGTGAGAAGAGGTAGTTAGGTAATATTCCACCTCCTTTACATGGATGATCTGAAACTCTTTGCCCCCAACAATTTGCGACTGCTAGAGTTACTGAAGGTAACTGAAACTTTCAGTAATTCCATCAGGATGGAATTTGGTGTGGACAAATTTGCAGTCATGCATGTAAAGCGGGGGAGGATCATGGAATCCGAGGGAACCCAACTCTCGGATTCCATACACCTTAGATCCCTCTCGTCAACCGAAACCTACAAATACTTGGGCATGTCGGAGGCGTTAGGCATCAACGAGACTGACATGAAGCAATCGTTAAGGGAGCGCTTCTATGGCCGCCTGAAAAAAGTACTTAACAGTCTTTATCATTTTTGCATTATAACTTTCGTGAGACACATTCATATTTATTTATTTTTATTAGGAAAACCAACAGCTACAAAAAATTGAATGAGTAATTAACATTAGTGACATAAAGCCAATTACAGGTTTTCACGAATAGCAACAGATATTAAAACAGAAACTTAGGGAACACTTGATAGCAAAACAATTACGATTCAGTAGTATAGTCTCAACATAAAACTTTGCAGTCACGTCACAATTAATTGAAAAACTTAAGGTTAAGCGCCCTTCTTGCCGTACTACTATTAGTAACAAATGGGTCAAATGAGAACTCTTTACAAAGTTTATTAAAATCATTGCTTGCTCGCACAATGTAAGAATTTTGCCTATAATTAGAAGAAGAGGTGTAGGAATAGAAATTGGTGGATTATATCTAATGGATCTGTAGGGAACATTGAAGTGAAGCTCATGCAAGAGATCAGGACAGTCAATTTCATTTGAGATTATTTTTAATAAAAACGTACAATCAGTTAATCGACGGCGATTTGTAAGTGGTAAAATGTGGATTTTTTTACAGACATTTGTGTAATTTTTAGAACAATAAGGAATTTGAAGCCGATAACATAGAAATCTGATAAAACGTTTCTGTATATTTTCAATGCGGTTTATATATTTATCGTAACATGGATTCCAGACTTGAGATCCATATTCCAGGTGACTTCTGACATATGTACAGTACAATATTTTTAATGTTTTAGCCTATTTAAAGCACCTAGATAGTCTCATTATAAAACCAAGCGCCCTAGAAGCCCTAGCAACCATTTCCTCAATATGCACGCTAAAAAGAAGTTTAGAGTCGTGATAGACGCCTAAGTCACGTATTACATCGCACCTTGGTACTGGTAGGTCTTTAAGTATGTAAGCTGTGGGAAGAGTAAAGCGTTTACGGCTATAAGAAACTACAGAACATTTAAGAGGATTGAGATCTAATTTACTAAGTTTGCAATACTCATCAAGACGCGTCAAGTCCGATTGCAGGGCCTCCATATGTTTGGTAGATGATATAGATGAATATATCTTCATATCATCAGCAAAACAGAGAAAGTGAGATGTAATATATATATTTATGATTAATTACGGTTTACTCACGTGCATTTTTCGGGATTGCCCGACTAGTTTCGGACCAAACGGAGCCCTTAATCATGAGCTGATCACGCGGCGAGGTCGCGAGTCGAACTCGCCGCGTGATCAGCTCATGATTAAGTGCTCCGTTTGGGTCCGAAACTAGTCGGGCAATCCCGAAAAATGCACGTGAGTAAACCGTAACTAATCAGTCTTTTATCGGGCGGAAAAAAGGTGCGCGCCTTTAACGGTTGGGTCATGCCGGTCCTGATGTACTCCTTCGGCATACTCAAGTGGACTCAGACCGAACTGGACGCCCTGGATAGGAGGGTCCGTTCGCTGCTGACTGCTAATCAAATGCATCACACACGCTCATCGGTAATGAGACTGTACATCCCGCGAAAGTGTGGGGGTCAAGGCTTTTTAAATGCTAAGATCCTCCACAACCGCGAGGTGTGCAGTCTCAGGGAGTACTTCTCCAAGCTGACGTGGAGATGCATCGAGACGTAGTCGCAGTGGACAAAGAATTCACCTCGCTCTCCTTGCCTAAAGAGAACTGGCGCAAGCCTGTAGTACTTGATACCAATGGCTACAGGGCGGAGCAAGGAGGTTCATGGACGCTTCTACCGGGCCGTTCATGGGCCCGATGTAGATTTTCTAGCGTCCGTGGCCTGGCTACGTTTCGGTGACCTATTTGGGGAAACCGAAGGTTTTGTTTGTGCAATTATGGACGAAGTAATGATGACGAACAACTGTAGAAAATATATTGTGAAGGACGGCACGGTTGACATCTGTCGGGCATGCGACTGTCCCGGTGAATCTATCCGACATATTATCTCTGGTTGTTCTCGTCTTGCTAACGGTGAGTATTTGCACAGGCACATCCTCGTAGCTAGGATTATCCACCAGCAACTTGCTCTCAAATACAACCTTGTGGACGCAGAAGTACCATACTACAAGTATGTGCCCGACCAAGTTCTCGAGAATGGTCATGTCACATTGTACTGGGATCGATCTATCATCACCGACAGGACTATTGTTGCCAATAAGCCTGACATAGTGGTGATAGATCGATCAGAGCGTCTCGCAATGATCGTTGATATCACTGTTCCGCATGACGAGAACCTTGTGAAAGCCGAGATAGATAAAGAAATTAAATATCAAGACTTGGCACACGAGGTTGTCGCTATGTGGGATGTTAATTCAGCAATAATTGTGCCGATCGTCGTTACGTCCAATGGTTTAATAGCCAAGAGCCTCGACCAACATCTAAAGAGGCTCTCGTTGGGCAGCTGGATCAGGGGCCTGATACAGAAAGCAGTACTTCTGGACACGGCACGTATAGTTAGGAAGTTCCTCTCTCTGCGGCCGTAACCACCGGCAGCTTGGACCCTGTTCCCGATGCCGATGGGCTACTATATTTTTATATTTTTGTTTTTATATGGAAATATTTAAAAATGTAATTTTATATGTCTTTAGAATGAATTTATAATGAATAAATGGAATAATAATAGTGCAAACTATTTATTTTAAAGCTAGAGCGTTTTAAAGTGGCTATTAATTTTATAGTTTCATTTATAAATATGCCTTTTTTAAATCTCCTTCCTCATTCCTTTGTATAAAGTGGCGTTGTTACTCAAGCGGGTTTCTGTTTTCCGTTCAGTCACACTGTTGCATTTGGGTGTGACCCGTTAGGAAAAAATACTTGCGTTGTTTCACTGTTACACATCAAGGTGTGAATCAACAGGAATAAATGAAGCAAAGTTGGTGACTTTTGGGCTTCCGACTAGCACGTATCGAGTGTGATAATAACAGTTTAACATATACCTCCTTATTATAAAAGATGGTTTAAACCAAGACTTAAGGTTTAAAATATACCCATCACTTTCTTATGTCATGTAACAAAAAGAGACGGCGCTATTTTAAAACCTAGGATTTTCTTAGACCATGTTTTGTAATAAGGGGGATAATGTACACTGGTCAGCAAATAAACCGGGCCACCCGCTACCTTGGAACTCTGATTCGATTTTCTCAAAAAGTATAAAACTTACTACTATTAAAGTTATTCCTACAGAAAGTGCGTTTCATGATGATTAAAATGAATAGAAACTCGTTGGGATTAATCAATTTATTAAGAGTTTTAATAAGGATTTTATAAAGAAGAGTCGTTTTCCAGTCGTGTTAATCATTAGTAATCATAAAATGAAAAAAAAAGCTAGAAAAAAACAGTTTTTGGTCATTATTTCAGTATTCCTTCACCTTGCTTGGATAACTGCCAGCACCCTCGTATTCATCGACCTCACGAGCCTGACGATGAAATCTTGAGGAATTGCATTCCACTCCTCTTCAATTGCGATTCGCAGCTCTGAGAGCCTTGTTGGAGCAGGTACCAGGGCTCGAACCCGACGTTTCAGCTCACCCCATAAGTGTTCTATTGGATTCAAGTCCGGGCTTTGAGCTGGCCACTCCATCGTACGAATACCGACGTCGCGTAGATACTGAGTTACCACATGAGAAACATGAGGCCGTGCATTACGAGTATCATGCATCAACCACATAACCTGCCCGATATATCCCGCGTAAGGTACCACATGGTCTACGAGGAATTCAGTAATTTAGCAATGAGAAGTCAATCCAAGTGTACGGCCCGTCGCTTCGATGAAAACTAACTCTGTATGTGCGGTTAACAAGATGCCCATGCCCAGCCCATTACAGATCCTCCTCCATAAGCAACAGTTTCCTCGATGCAGCACTGAGAATAACGTTCTCCAGGGTGACGATATACTCTCTGAAGTCGATCACTTCCATGAAGACTCACCCTGGTCTCAGTGAAGAGTACATTACCCAACTGTTCTAACGTCCAATCCCGAGAGCATAGCAAATTCAAGTTGTGCTCGACGGTGGGCTAGCGTTAATGCTGGGCCTATTGCAGCTCTCTTTGGAGTCAGGTTCCGTTCAGCAAGTCTCCTTCTGACGGTATCTGAACTTATGAACACTTGGCGTTCGTCACGCAGACTTTGTTGGACTTGAACTGCGTCGAAGCGACGATTTCGCAGAACAGTAAATTGGATATAATGATCATCTGCTGCTGATGTAGCCCTAGGTTTGGCCGTACCTGGACGGCGATCGAATGCTCCAGTCTCTAGGTATCGTCTATAACTCGTTGCACCGAAGATCTGCTGATTCGAAGTCATCGAGCGACCTCACGTTGCGCAACGCCTGCTGGAATTAGTGCTACAGCTTGAGGTGTCGTATCCATTACTGACCGAAAAAAGTAGCAAAAGTACACGCGTCCGAGTAAACGATGGACAAAAACTAAAGAAATCATAAGAAATATTTGACTACCCTAATTGTAGAAAAAAATAACGCTAATCGCGAACTCTAGACAAAATAGAGCAAATCGTTAGCATTGTGTTTGTTCCTTGATAACAATGTGAGTTGATGGTATTTTAGAATTTTATTCTCATTTTAATCAGCATGAAACGCACTTTCTGTAGGTAGGTATAACTTTGATAGTTGTAAGTTTTATACTTTTTGAGAAAATCGAATCAGTCTCAAGGTAGCGGGTGGCCCGGTTAATTACTGACCAGTATATTTGTTGTAGGTTGGTGCAGCGTCGTAACAACGAGAAGTACCTCGGCTTCGGCGCGTGGGACCCGCGCTCAGGGCGACGCGCCGCACTCGCCGCCGCCGCCTCCGACGCGTCCCCGCTCGACTCCGCGCGCGCAGAGAACGACGAGCGGGACGCCTGGCTGCGCAAGGTGCAGGCCCGGGACCTCATCGACTTCGGCATGATACCGGTCAGTAACACTAGTCAACACAACAGCGAGGCGCGTGGGACCCGCGCGCGCAGAGAACGACGAGCGGGACGCCTGGCTGCGCAAGGTGCAGGCCCGGGACCTCATCGACTTCGGCATGATACCGGTCAGTAACACTAGTCAACACAACAGCGAGGCGCGTGGGACCCGCGCGCGCAGAGAACGACGAGCGGGACGCCTGGCTGCGCAAGGTGCAGGCCCGGGACCTCATCGACTTCGGCATGATACCGGTCAGTAACACTAGTCAACACAACAGCGAGGCGCGTGGGACCCGCGCGCGCAGAGAACGACGAGCGGGACGCCTGGCTGCGCAAGGTGCAGGCCCGGGACCTCATCGACTTCGGCATGATACCGGTCAGTAACACTAGTCAACACAACAGCGAGGCGCGTGGGACCCGCGCGAGGGGCGGCATTATACCGGTCAGAGATTAACGCTTACACTTTATGCACATACACATTTTCTGTGCTATAACTAGTAAAGATATCTGTCTCAATCCCTGAAGATATTCAGTAAAGTTGTCTAAGTTCCTGATACTTTGTTGAAATGTCGTGATGAAGGTGCGAGTGACTTCAATAAAGCTAACAAGTAAAGCTGAGGCCAAAGGGCCAAACACGCCACAACACAAAAACGAATTGTGTTGCTGAACCACATTTTATCAAAAACCCAATAAACATTGATTTGATCCTAAGGCCCGTTTTCAAACCGTCTCGAAATCTGACATAGTTGAAATCTTTTTCTCGGGGAAACGAACTTCATTGTTTCATAGTTTTCCTAGTTGGTCGCCAATGGATATCCTGGCTTACAGGAATTGCAGTGGCAGGAAAACAGAGGCGGTTTTGGTCCAAAAAAAAAGACGCAGATAGGATCATACTTCGTACAATCATTCATTGTAATATTTGTGTAAAAGCCATCGTCTTGCTTGGCTCAAATGATCATGAATATTTTATATATCTGTTTTCATCTCTTCTGCAGGAATTTGTCGGCAGATTCCCCGTGCTAGTACCCTTCCACAGTCTCAATCAAGACCTGCTCGTACGGATACTAACAGAACCTAAAAACGCTATGGTGAGTTGAACACCTTGTATCAACACTTGTTGTGCCAACCAATAAACATTTACTCACAGGAATTTGTACCACGGAGCAAATACAAATAGGAGATGTTGTACTGCGATTTTCCGATAATACGTGACATTTCGCGGGGCGAGGGGAACTTTACACCCCACCTACTTCTATATTTCCCATCTAGCGGTGAATAAGAAAAACTTAAACTTGTAGATCACTAACACGTGGTTTAGCCATATTACGCTAGATGTCTCTAGTATCACAAATGAAGGGTCCACTGCAACAATGATAAATGTTCATTTTACTTTGTTTTAAGATATTTAACATCTTAAAACGAAGTAAAAAAGACATTTATCATTACAGCAGTTCCCTTCATTTTTAATTTTATAAATGGTGAAAGAAAACTCAACGTTAAAGATGAGAACACCTGTGACGCTGAGCGTTATAGCCACGTATCCGATTTTTAAAAACTTATTTATCTCGGGATTGTAAGCGATATTGCTGAGTTTGTAAACGAGATTACGAACTGCATATATCAAGTGTCCGAATGACATACTTACTTAGAATTAAAGAAACTTTGGACATTCATCATTATTGCAGTGGACCCTTCAAATGTAATAAATTACGTATAAAATTACTTATTAGTGAAATGCGATGCCAGTCATGGCATCAGACCGTTTATCCGAGTAGCTTTTGCAAGATAACACAGAACACTTCATCTTTTTCATTCAAATAACAAAGAAAACAATGAAATGGGATGGGAGCGCGCACAGGACGAGTGCCGACAGACTGACAAAAGCCACGCCTACCGTAGTGACGTCAGGACCCAGTTGCTTAGGCCTACTCGACTTTGTATTTCCTTCGTGATTTGTACACAGTCATTGTAGACTGATCTAAGCTAGAAGAGGTTTCGATTAAACAGTACTAGCGTTTGACACATCAATAAATGTGTTACTCTCTAACTTGTTTCGTTTTTAATTTTGGTTATTTTAGGTATCTCAATACAAGCTGTTGTTCGCGATGGACAAGTGTGAGCTGACGTTCAGCGACGAGGCGCTCAAGGCAGTCTCCGAACTGGCCATGGAACGCAAGACGGGGGCCAGGGGACTGAGGGCTATTATGGTATGTATACCGTTTAACAATTAGTTGTGTAAATGACACAACAATATAATCGTTCAGGGGTGATTCTATCATTACAGTTTTAGCTAATATCGGTATGTCAGGATTGCGAGCAAGGTAAACACAGTAAATAAAACCAACATAGACTCTCCACCACTGAGAGTACTTGTATTTGGGTTAATATTAGTAACATTAACTAGATCACAGTATATTACTTTACACAATTATTACAAGATCATAAAATAAGGACAAGCTAATCAGATATAAAAGGTCAGACTTCTTCAGCTGTTCAACACGGAATGCTCTCGCTGCGTCGAATGACCACCGCCTTTATAACCTCGGGTGGGCCGATCCATATCGACGGCTACCCTCTCTTGTCAACATTGCCCAGTGCTACCCGCTATCGATAACACGGCCCTCCTGCAAAACACACGTCCTCGTGTGTTGGTGGTTGGTGGTTGACGCACCATCAACCCCCATCGTCAAGATTGTACATCAAGGCCTAACTTCAGTGACTCCTCTGGACCTTAAACAGAAACAAATAATACAGTACACATCTCGGCCACACCTGATCACTTATCTTTGACCTCGTCATTTTACTCATGTCTTTGACCAAAGTAAAATGAAAAGCATCCAAAGAATGTTTGAATCGATTAGAGCTTGTTATCCCATCGACGGCCAACAAGCTCATCACCCATGACTTAAACTAGTTGATATTCATTCAGTATCAACCTAGTTCTATATTCGTTCATAACTTCTCGTATCAAACTTACTTACTTACAAACATCCACACATTAGATTTCAACATTTTCACAATAAAATACTATCTCAGATGCCTATTAGACAGTTCTACTTTGGTTAAACATCAAATTTTAGTTATTCAATAAATCATAATAGGTACATAAACACACAATCTCATTATACACAAATTCATAAAATCATTTAAATACATTTACAATATTTTTCAGGGCTAAATATCTCATTATAGTTTTTCACAAATTCATAATACATAAACACTTAAAATATTTCTTGGTTAAATATTTCAACGATTCACAAAGCCATAATACATAAACACTTAAAATATTTCATTCGTAAAAATCTCATAATTATTCACAAAGTCTTATCATAATATCTCAATAATTTACAAACTCATTGTACATTTAACACTTAAAATATTCCATGATTATAAATCTCAATTATTCACAATTCATTTTACCAACATATAAACACTTCAAACTCATAGTACGTTAAACACTTAAAATATTTCAAGATTAAATATCTCATTATTCATAAACTCATAGTACACCCTTAAAATAATTCACGATTATTATCTCATTATTATTCACAAAATCCTACATTCTTAAGTATCTCAATTCTTCACGAAATCATAAAACAAACATCCTAAATGTTTCATGGTTAAATATCTGATAATCATTATTCACAGTATCATAGTACATAATTATAAACACTTAAAATATTATCTCAATTATTCCCAAAATCATAATACTTAAATTAATAACCTTTAACTTTTCATGATCAAAATAATATCTCAATTATTCACAAACTCTTATTACAAAACTGACATGATGTTTTAAACATAACATTTCTATATTGCGCTAATAATCCAACCTTTTTACAACAATACAATACATATTAAACACATCTTTAACGAAAATAAGTCAAATTATTTTTTATTTAAAATAAATTTGTCAAATTAATCTTTAACGGAAGTCATCATAGTAATTATCATCAATAATAAATACAATTTCCTGTTTTCGTCTACAAAAAATACATTTTAAACCATAAGTAATAATAACAAACTACTTTTTAATTTCAATAAACTATTTTGTACCATTCTACAACAAGAATTATAACAAAACCAATCAAAACAAATATTAATATTTTCAAAACTTTTTCAAAACATTAATTCAAAACAGAATCTCATTTTCACTGCATTTTCATTTATCAATTAATAGCATCACCCGCCTTGGATTTAGCCAACTCATTTGGCATCACCCGCCTGGGATCCTGCTTTATCAACATGGCATCACCCGCCTTGGATCTAGCCATATCATGGCATATCCCGCCTTGGTTCCAGCCCTATAACAATTGCTTCGCCACGTTAGAGTTTCAGTTTTCCCCAGGCGAAGCCTTTGGCCAACCCCGGCTGGCCAAACCGGGCGGTGCCAAAGATCAACCCTGGTTGCATCTCACCACAAACTCTAATACGACTTGCAATGTATTTTCCTACACGAATAAATACAGATGCCGTATTTATTTTCCACGAATAAATACAGATACCATCATATTTATTTTATACGAATAAACACAGATATCGTCTCATTTATTTTACACGGATAAATACAGATAACATCTCTTTTATTTTACATGAATAAGCAAAGATATCATTTAATATTTATTTTACACGAATAAATAACCTCTCATATTATATTTCCTTCATCAAAATTCCTTCACACATAATAAAATGGTTGTGACTCACCGGATTTATCACATTTTCTCATTCTCACATTTCTCACCATTGTAATATCAGTCGAAATCAAGTTTTTGTCAGTCCGTCTACAGGGGATTTTACTAAAAATATTTACATGTGGGTATACAATCATAATGTGGACTGGTTTTTTCTTGTTCCACTTCTGATGTAAATGACACAATAATATAATCGTTCAGGGGTGATTCTATCATTACAGTTTTAGCTAATATCGGTATGTCAGGATTGCGAGCAAGGTAAACACAGTAAATAAAACCAACATAGACTCTCCACCACTGAGAGTACTTGTATTTGGGTTAATATTAGTAACATTAACTAGATCACAGTATATTACTTTACACAATTATTACAAGATCATAAAATAAGGACAAGCTAATCAGATATAAAAAGTCAGACTTCTTCAGCTGTTCAACACGGAATGCTCTCGCTGCGTCGAATGACCACCGCCTTTATAACCTCGGGTGGGCCGATCCATATCGACGGCTACCCTCTCTTGTCAACATTGCCCAGTGCTACCCGCTATCGATAACAGTTGGCTTAAAAAGGTTTTTGAAGGGTGAAGTTTCAGGTTTCTCGTCACATTCGTTTTAAGGAGGAAAGATAATATTGTTTATTGTAACACAGAACGTCGAAATAGCTGAAAATACAAAAAAAATATCATCGTAAATTGTAATTGGTAGTGTATTAGTAATGTACCATATTCACTGAAGTAAGAATCAGAAGTAAACGTAATTTCGTGTTTTAATAAACGAGTAAAACCTCCCCATCGAGATCGGAGCAGCGTCGCAGGTTGTTCAAGGCCAAAGGTTTTTCGCAAATATCTCGCTTCCAATGACTAGAGGTCTATGTGAGTTGTATACCAACGATATTTTTCTGTATTCATTATCATTGTATTTATGTTATTCGTTTGTTAATCAAATTTAAGCGAATTTATTTCTTCGCCCGCGCCGCAATACGTTTGTGTCGCCTTAACTTTTTACCCACAATGATTAGACATAGACCGTGTACGAGTACGCCCAACAATTGTATGCTGACGCCCGGGTTCACATATACGTTACAAAATAATTGCAAATTACTTATTATAATTCAGTACAATAAAGCTGCTCAGTGCATACAGACATCGGTGTTTTCTTCCAAATCAATCAGAATTCCCGGTACACAGACACCACAGCAGCTACAGAACCCTACAGACCGCTATTGTAACAATTTAAAAATATTTAAAGAGCTTTCTAGTGACGTATGGCTGACCGTTATTGGTCATACATTCTTGTCCATCCTCTTTTAATCCTCAACAAAAAGCTAAGCAATTTTTCTCGTAAAGCTCATAGATAAAAAGTTATTTAGTAAAGACTTTTTTTGGGGACTTTAATCCAAGATGACGAAGCGAGTGGAGGTCGAAACCTAGAACTAATAATACATATCCAAAATTCAGAACTACCGGACCTTTTGCGTGGTATACTTCTTTTTGGTGACCTGGCGACTGGGCTAACAGTATTATTCCCCTAATACTGTTAAAATGATTTTAATAATATTGGCAGCTTAGGACATAACCTCTTCCCACTTTTTCCCGCACGATTGCTCTGCAAAAAGTGACTGCAAGCAAGGAGTAAATATGGGTAGACTGTGCATTAGCCCAAGTGTTAACATTTTATCACGAACCTTTATAACCGTTAACTTCAATTTAAAGAGACATGCTTCAGTGAATAGAGTTAATTTTTAAACATCGGCCGGAAAAGTTATTGTCATACTATCGGACTTTTAAGAAAAAGGGAAAACAATCACTGGACAATTCTACAGTGACAGTCAGTTATTAGTTGTAGTCGCTTTGACACATTTAAGGAGACGCGGCCTCATTTGGCGAACAGAACAAACTGCTGTTTTACTGTGACAACGCGCTAGCACATTTATCCGGAGTTGTCGCCAACTGAATGAATTGCGTTATGAATTGCTATTGCACACCCCGTGCAATAGCACGCGAGCTTAAGGTTTGTGAACAAGAAAACTCGAAACTCGCGGGGAAAATAGTTACTGTCGAAAATAATTTCAAAATCATCATCGTACTTTGAATAGAAGAGCTAAACAATAAAAAATGCTCAAATTATTTTATTTGGGTTATTTAAAAAAGCGGCTTGGCCTTTGGGAGAAGTATGTATCCCTAAAATACTATGTTGAGAAATAAATAAATTGATTTTGAAAGTGTCATCTTCATTCCTAACTCAGGTACTTTTTAAACCGCGCACGTATAGGTTGTAATTATGTCATAATGTGTTCCCAGTAACGTTTCCTCCGTGTTTAGGAGAACCTGCTGCTGGAGGTGATGTTCGAGATCCCCGGGTCGGACATAGCGTCGGTGCACATCCACGAGGGGTGCGTGTCGCGCGCGGAGGCGCCGCGGGTGGCGCGACGACGCGACCAGCCCGACGCGCGCCCCGCCGCCAACGAGCTGGACGACTGGCCCTCGGTGCGCCTGCACAACTGTACGTAGATACGTAGCGTAGATGTAGCTGTAACTAGATACATAGATCGCGCGCGCCCTACACCCACCTGGACGACTGGTCCTCGCTGCAGAACTGTACGTAGTTATAGTAGCGTAGCTGTAGCTCTACGAGCAGCAACGCCCTAAGCCTCGTGCTCGTCCCACTAGGGGTCGCCCTTAGTGCTGTTGTTGCAGGTAGTCATGATGTGACGTGTAGTACAAGTAGTTAGCTTAGGTTAAGTATTTTACTTCCCATTGGCTGGAGACCCTTCAGGTCACGCCAATAACTGCCCGGTTACGTAGAAACCGTCCCCTAGGACGACCTACAGCAGTCAAATAGAAAAAAAAAAAAAAACTCTACGAGTACGTATAAATATACGTAGGCACACCTGAGCTCGGCTGTCCCATTTCAAAACCTAGTTAGTGCTTAAAACGAAATTTTACAGGAGAGCGCATAAACGTTAAATTGGTCATTCTTTGAAAAGTATTTATGTTAAGTAAAACTACGTGGTTAAAATGACTTAATACGTTTTAAAGTGATCACGAGGCAGTGAAGATGCACTTACTAGGTATCGATGCTTAAATATTTCTGCTTATATGTGAGTTTTCAACGCTGCCTGGTGTTTTTTATTTGGTAGGGACTTACTAGGTTAGCAAGACTATGCAATAAAACAATTTTTGTAAAAAGTGTCCCTTACTAGGTTTGGAAATGGGACAGCCGTTCAGCAGTTGAGTACTGAAACGCTGATCATAGTAAAAATCAAATAATACTTTAAGTTGACAAATCTCTTGTCAACTCAGATTTGACAATAAATTCAATTATTTTTCTATTCACGGCTCGTCTTTCGTGCGGAAGATGTCCGGTCCTTTGGAAGCCATACGGGGGAAACGGGTCCAACGCACAGAGGCCCCTTTGAGAACTTTAATCTAAAATGGGATGGGACACCAACAGGGGACTATCAAATTCAATTGATTATTAAGCTTTCAATAACTGGGGTTTAGAGTTTGGGTGGAGCTATAGAGTGTGCCTAACGAACCATGATCACGGGCGTGCTGCATTTGAATCGATATAAGTCAAAAACAGGACGTCTCGTCGGAGTAAATGGGGAAGCGAACCAAAAATTCGATTAATACCGCATCTGTACAAATAATATATCCGAGTATTTTGCATGGGAAATGTATTAACACCTCTAAAAGAATGTAAAATTTTGCAAAAAAATAAATTGTATCAAAGTATTCTGGTTTACCTACATCTCTTAACAAAAAGAACGACTTACATTTATTTCTGCACCAATTTCGAAAAATATTCAAAAAAATATCAAATGACTCGACAAAGCTATAAAGTAGTGGTACGAGTATAACAGGTGTCCAAGTTTATGCCTGTCAATTTATTTGTTACAGTTTAGCATCATAAATTAGCTTTAGTTAATTACAAAAGAATAATTAAGCATGTTGCATTGGGAATTTAGCTGCGTAGTTTTATTGGCTTAGCATTTATGTCGTTTTACTATGTAGTTATAGTATAGAATTGCTATAGAATAGCACGTAGCCCCTTTTTCTAAAATGTTTACCGGCTTGCTTGTTACCTTATTCTGGAACTATCTATGTGGAAGAAAATCAATAACCGGCGTAGACCATAACCCACCGTAAATCTATTTCTGTGGGTGTAGTTAGATGCCACTAGGGTTAAAAGAAAGCGTCTATCTGAAGCCGTTTTTTCACGGCTAAGAGCGGTTACGCACTGCATCCGATCCGGATTCGTGAAGATACGGATATAAAAAACTCGGACCGAATTCGGATATTACTTTTCGCACTGCATCCGATCCGAATTCGTGAAAATACGGATCCCAGCGTCTAAAAATCTCGGACCGAATTCGGATATTGCTTACACACTAATCCGACCTCTGATCCAAATCCAAGCAATTCAGGGGCCATCTTTGGCATATGTCAGATATGAATCCGAGGCAATGCGAAAACGTTCATACAAACAGTACGAATTGGAGATTCACGGATGACGGAGAGAAATAGGATGACGGAAGTCGGATCTAGTGCGTAAACTACAACACATAGTTCTATGACTACTTCGGAACGTATTTTCACGGATTCGGATCGGATGCAGTGCGCAACCGTTCTAACTCCTATTTCTATGAACCGTTTGATACGACATGCGACACTAATAGCACAGTGTACCTACTTACTAATACAGTGGGTCAACGCCCATACATTTGACAGGTCCTATGAAATGTCAAAATTATGTAGGGGCGGAGGTTATGTCCCAAGTTGCAGTATGGCTAATCGGGACATAACATCCGCCCCTTCACCCCGCAACCCCCCGCACGATTGCTCTGCGACAATGTTCTACGTGGACCGACTGTAAGGAGTAAGATTTATGTACTGTGCTAATACATAGTAGGTATCGTGTCGTTTCGTGAGTAAGTGGATCATAGAATTATGTGGCATAATAATCACTACGTTTAGTCGTGAAAAAACGGCGTAACGTCACAGTAACACTCTAGACAGCAAATACTTGCCAAGCTTACAGCATTATTTTTAGTCTTTGACGAAGCCTTGCCATCCTTAACATCTTTGGACTTTTATGAATATATACAGAAATTAGACCTGCCGTGTCTAATGTGAGAATAATTGGCAGCAATTAATACTATTTTATTTTAAATAATTTTACAGAATGTTGTTACTACTGCGGTTTGGCCGAGATCGCAAAACGGATGTTCTATGTGATGTTTTGTTAGTTTTATTTTTCCTTTTTTATTTAAAGTATATGAAGACAAGTTGCGAAATTTATGAACTGTCTTAGTATTGTTATTATTTACATAGATATTATTATATATAGATACCGGTAAAATGGGGCTAATTGGAACTCAGCAAAGGAATGTGCTTATCAAAAAATTATTGCCACAGGTGCTATGTATTTACGATTTCAATGTTATTTTATATTTCACTAATAGAAACTGTAAATAGTTTAAAAATACGTGGAAAAATTTCCTATACGATGTTCATGCCAATTAGCCCCATCGTTTCCAAACAGCCCCATTTTACTAGTAGTTTTGTTACGCGATTTTTGTAATTTGTCAATGTTTTATTAAGTAGTGTTTCGCACCCTTATAATATAAGGGCATAATACAAAAAAGTAGTTTTTTTGTGAAATCGCGTTTAAAGATTCTGGGTTCCTATTCCAGCATATTACGCTATTTTCCAAAAAACTACTATCTTTTGTATTATGCCCTTATATTACTAAGGGTGCGGTTTGTAGTCGATAAAATTATGTACTAAAGTTATTATACTTGCGAACGAGTCAGATAGTAATGCTAGCGCCACATTTCCGGGATTCAATGAAACCATACGCGGCACTAGCATAAACAGGCTCAAGGAAATATCGTAAATAACGTACTTAGTTTAAAAAAAATCTACACTTCCACATAAGCTAAAGCAGTACTTCAACTTGAATTGACACACTCACACATACACGCACTATAAACTGAGTTTTAATATACTCTTTGTAATGTACTTTTTGTAATGTACTCTATGACAACTGCGACTGATTGCATTGCGAAGCTCACTTAGAACTCTTGTTGCAGTCCGTCTTTGTCAATTCAGCCGATTATAGGTAGTAGAGGTACTGATTTAACTTATATATCTACTGTGCTTCGACTGTTTAAATCATTCTAGCCCGCCTACTTTCTGACACACAACTCACGGTTAAGAGCCCAAATACACGTCCGATACTTGCCTCCGATAGTCTGATTAGACTATCTGAAGGCCTCCGCGTCGTGCATTTGTTTGAACATGAATTACACGTACGATCAGACTATCGGATCGGATGTCAGAATCGTAAGCATCGTCGGGGTGTCGTCGTCGTACAGAAAACATCGGACACGAGAATCGTACGTGTATTTCATGAATCCGATCAGATAGTCGGATCCGGCTCCCGGAAGCGACTATCGGACGTGCATTTTGACCCTAATGCATTAACTTTTAACACTAATATATGTTTTTTTTTTCAGAGGCTCAAGGCAACAGTTACGCAACCATCTGTCACTCAGTCGTGTGTGCTGTGAGCGGAAACAAGTATGGTGGTTACAAACGAATGGACTGTCAAGTGTTAGTGATGCCCCGCGACTTACCCTAAATGACCATAGTATGTCTCATCGGACTAACGGTATATTTGTTAGTAGTTCGCTATAGTGACGTATTTGACGGCGAAGTAACACAACCCTCAAACGAATTAGAATCGAGGTAAGAATTGTTTGTTACTGTACGACATAGCGGGTTTAAGTGTTAAAAAAATGTAAAAAAAATATATTAAAAGAGTGTTTTGGTTAGTAATTTTTTTGTGAAATTATGCATTGTGGCGTTTCGGGAGTCCTGTTTTAAGATTTAGTGTTCCTAACACCATTCCTGTTTAGGGAATCCAATTTACTAATTTTACGGATTGCTTGGTTTTCTTATTTGTTTTTTCAACTCTATTCTCTCCGTAAAATTAGTATTGTCTGTTATAAGATTTAATACCATCTGCATTGTAGTAATATTACGGTATTAGTAGATATGTTATATACAAAGTTAGTTTTATAATAAACTATAAAGTATCTATGTTACCTAGAAAAGCATTTGCAATTCAATAAGCCAAGTTAAATTGTATGTGGAGCTGCTATTATGTAACAATAGGTTAACGATACTAAGTTAGGACTCCTGAGTAAGCATTGTTCCAGCTAGCATTTCATAAAAACGTGATATGTAGTTTTAACAGAAAATGTTCAATACGATTCGTTTAACAATATTAGTCTATCTCAAAATCCTAATTTCAAATATATAGGAAAACTAACAGGAATCGTAGGTGAAAATTTTCTTAAAACGCATTGTTTAAACCTTCAGACCGTTCAGGTCTTACTATTAGTTCCTTAACGTTAGATTATGTTGGAAAAGATAAAAAAATGTGTCGTCCACAGCCACCATACAACATGCTCTTGTGATGTAAATTACTGTAAATAGTAATAAATAATGATGATAAATAGAAAAAAAGTGTTATTATTAAGGTTTATTAAAAATAAAAAAATAGGGTTCATTTTGCTACATCCCAGCTAAGTTGTAAGTACGAAAGTCACACACGCAGTTGTTGTTAGTAAAAAAATAGATATTTATTTCGGCCGGCAACACTGAGAAGGAATGACGTTTTGACATTTTGTTAATTATTATACATAATTATTTTTTTATTTATAAATGGAACGTTGTGGTGTGATTATAGTAAAAGTGTGAATATTTTTTGTTATAAACCTCCAAATAGATTTGTCTGATATAATTCTGGACTTGTGATAGGATAAATTTTATGGCATGTTGATATAATCACATTGCAACTCAAGTAAAATAGTTTAAGCCTATTTTCAATTTAAAATATAAAGAAAACCAAATACTAATTGTTTTATTTAAAGTTTTTATCAAAAAACCTACCCTTCATAACACGACATAATTTAATGTAATTATGTACACATATTACAAACAATACAATACTCTTTATTGTACACAAAACAAACAAGAAACATTACTATAAAAATAGAGATGTACACACGGCTACACATCAAGCTATACTAAACCAGTTTATCTTGGCGTCGCTTTGTATAATCTTTTCGCACAAGTAACGGTCAGCTTATACTGGTTTTGCATAGCTTGAAGTGTAGCCGTGTGTACAATGGGCGGTCTTATCGCACTAGGCGATTTCTTCCAGACAACCTTTGTACATTATAAACACATAGGTACATTCAGAATACCAACATACCGATAATTTAAACAACATAGTTTCTATTCTTCCCAATCGTTTTGTAACTCTCGGTCTTAACAATGTCCAAAAGATTTTCCACTAATTTATAAACTTCTTCATAACTCGTGTACAAAGCTGTCGGAGTTAGTCGAATTACGTTGGGGTCCCTAAAATCTTGCACAATACCTCGAGACTTCAACGCGATACTGATTCTGTAACCCTCGTCATGTTCTAAACATACATGACCACCTCTTTTACTATCTTCTCGCAGGTTACCAATGGTAAATCCGTAATCTATGAGTTTCTTTTCGATAAGATACATCAAATATCCAGTTATATGTAGAGACTTCTTCCTCATGTTTGGTATGCCAGCTTCGTTGATCACTCTTAAAGCGCCTTCTAAAGATGCCATTGATAGTACGTTTGGAGTTCCAATTTGCCATCCATTCGCATCTTGCTGGTGATCAAATTCTTGTCGTAGTAAAAATTGAGTTTCAATCTTATTTCCATACCATCCAGCTAGTCCTGGTAACCTTTTGAAATGTTTTCTGTTAATGTATATTGCTGCTGACGAACCTGGACCTCCGTTTAAATACTTATAAGTGCACCAAATAGCGAAATCGGCGTCTAATTCTTTCAAATTGATTTCTATTGCCCCAACACCGTGAGAAGGATCCCATCCTATTAGGATGCCTCTTTCTTTAGCTGCTTTGGTTATTTTCGCCATGTCCAAGACTTGGGCACTTCTGTAATACACAGTTGGAAGAAACACCAAAGCTACATCTTCCGTCATCGAGTTTATAATGTCGTCCTCGTCCATGAACTTTCCATCACTTTTGACAACTTTAACAGCATCTTTTGGATCGTAACCATGCAATCGAACTTGGCTATCTATTGCGTAACGATCTGTAGGGAAATTGATGTCGTCTACCAATATTTTGTACTTGTCTTTGGTCGGTTTATAAAATGTGCTGATAGCTTGATGGATATTGATTGTTGTGCCGCCGGCGATGGCCACTTCGTCAGGATCTGCTCCGACTATAGGCGCCATGAGTTTAGCCAAATACCTAGAATATAAATAATATTTGTTCTCGTCGACTGTCCATATTTTAATTCCTTCATCTTTCCACTTTTCCATGACTTCTAACACGCATTCTTCGGCGTCCTTAGTAGCGAGTCCTAGAGAGTTTCCACACATGTAGATATAGTCTTTGTTCAGATAAAATCGTTGTCTGAAGTGTCCCAGAGGATCATTATTGTCCAATAATTTTGGGTATTCAGAATCATCTTGATATTCTGTCTTCATTTTAGGTCCCGTTTCTTCTTTCAATTCACACCAGTTAAATTTGAGGACCACGTTAGCCAGTTGAGATGTTATTCTTAGATATACAGGCTTGAAGTACTGGTGTCTCTATATTTATTCAAGTGATTTCAGTGGGCGATCGATCAAACAAATTGCCAAAAAATTTTTTTTGTACTTTTCTTTTTTTTGCAGTTGAGACGATATTCTTTGCAATTTTTAGACCTCAATGGCGCATGGACCACCAATTCGTATATAAATACTCGAACCGTTTTATTGTTTTGTACCGTATCGATAGCTTATCATTGAGTCAACAACAGGTGTAATATTGTTATAGAGGTATTATGCGAATACTAAAGGAGCATTGTGCTTCGAGTAGTGTGACCAAATATTTTGATCAAACTTATGGCTGACAAGATTTACATTAAGTAACTTGTAATCTTGTGTGGGATCAATTTGATCCTAATTCAGATCACTTGATGGGCTCATAGTATTAACAGATTTTAGGAAAAGCCTTTCCGGGCGTTAATTTCTGGATATTAAGTAGTCTTGAACTTTTCGTACAACTTTCGTGTTTCATACAACATTTATTTTTAGTATATACTAAAACCGAGACACCCCAACAAGATTTTCATCAGAACTGCTTGAATATGTGTTTTTTTTAATAAATCTTCAAGTTACACCTTAGTTTATGTCGCGTTAAGTTCCCTAGTAAAGTGTGAAATGCCTGAGACGTGCTTTGCAGGGGTTGTCTAATACACGGAAACTGACCGAGCGGACCGTCTCAAGCCTCAAGGTATCTATTCCCGTCAACTGATATGGGTAGAAACCTAATGAAAAATAATTTAAATTGATGAAAATAAAATGTGTTGTTTAAAAACTATGTCAATCGATTCTCCTGGCGATTCTGAACAAACTAGTTTCAGGTTTAGTGTATACTAAAACTAAGCTTGTAATGCGTACAATAAAGTATATTGTATTGTGTGTGTGTGTGTGTGTAACTCCTACCTATTCGCAAACAGAGGATGCCATTACAAAAGTGGTAATTATCGGTAACTTCTGCTTAGGACCTCTAGGGTGGACTTCTATCATGGAGACCAGAAGTTTTTAGAAATCCATGCAATACAGGGATATTGGTAAAACACTAACAACCTCTTAAGGGGTCATTGTACTCATCATGATGAACAACTTTTACTATGGGACCAAACCAGAAATCGCGAAAAAAAACAGCTGTTCCCTACATTTATGTTCGCGTATCTCGTCAAAACGTTGGGAACAGCTGATATTTTTGAGCGATTTCTGGTTTGGTCCCATAGTAAAAGTTGTTCATAGTGATGAGTACAATCTCCCATTTCGGTTTGTCGAGTGTTTACAATTTCACCCTGTATTTGTCACTGTCGTTTTTAGAGATTAATTTCTCTAAAAACGACAATGACAAATAATGTCAATAAATCGTGTCGAATGCCTTGAATAACAATATTTATTTATAGAAACTCATCATATTTATCAACTTCTAAATTCCGAATAGCAAACATTCCTACAATTTAAATATGTTTACGTAGAAAATTTAATGAGATGGTCGATTAAATCGAAGGTTTCTATGGGCATTTGTATTCTACAAGATCGGCAAGATGCTTTTTCTAGCAACAATGAGCAAAAAGCCTAGCTCACGCCCTATTTCACCGATAGTCTTGATCAGGTGATAATAACGCGGCTCTTGACCATCTGTAGGACAACAAAACTCCAGATGATGATGAAATTACCACTAAACTCTTCTACCAATGATGGGTTTATTTTTAAAACATCCCCCTTTTAGCACTCGCACCAGATTCAGCCTTCCGATGGATACCCACGAGAAAATGGGATTACCTATTCTTAGTGGAAAAGTCTCCTCTATGTCACAAATCATATGCACACGAGCACAATACCCATGTACACTAGTATCCACGATAACAATAACAAGCGAGGATTATGTCATAAAAGTGATAGGTTGATACTGCAACCGCCGAAAATCACTGATTTGTGTATTGTCGCGATTTTATTTGTTATGTGGGAAAAAGTAGGGCAATGTTTACTAACAGACTGATGTTTGTGTTCTGTTTATGGGTTTTTAATCTTGTTGCATTGTTTTCTAGTAGGTACTATAAGAAAAAGTGTAAGTTAGAAGGGGTTAAATAGGGGTCCAGCGGCATACCCGTCGCCCGATTATTAACAGGCCCAAGAAGGCGGCGCGCAGTGTTCCGTGCGCGCCTCTCAGGAGGACGTGGGGCTGAGCCCCACAGTAAGAGAGGTCCGCCAGGAGCTGGCGGATCGAGGCCTGCCGGGGTTGCGGTGCATGCAGCTGCGAATCCCGCGACCCCGGCCAAGGGCCAGGAGAAGGAACACCGTGGGTTTTTAGCCGGTAAGAGTCCGGCATACCCCTTCGCCTCCCCCAGGCGAAGGGCATCCATGAGGACATTCGCACGAAAAAAAAAAAGGCGTCCACCGGCTTCGGGAGCAGGGTCCAAGCTACCGGTGGTTAGGGCTCCAGAGAACCTCCCCACAATAAGCGCCGTGTCAAGGAGGACTGTTTTCTGTATCAGGCCCTTGATCCAGCCACCTAACGAGAGCCTCTTGAGGTGTTGGTCGAGGCTCTTGGCCATTAGGCCATTGGCCGTTACGACTATCGGCACAAGACAATTTATTCTGTGCCCAAGAGCACATTTTCAACCCAACTCAATTATTTAAGATCCATAACGAAAACCAAACGGATATGAACGTTCCAGAGTCAGCAAGCTGAAGCGCCAGAGGGTTGACCATGTTTCATATTCAATACGTCCCCCAGCCCTTGATCTGCGATTTTTTGGAACCGGGGCAACATGACATTGGCGCCCCTTTACTCCGGCATTTGAATTTAAAGATTTCAAAAGTTCTCAAAACAATGTATTACAGGACCTAAAAACTAAAATATTGTAGGTACATAGTATTTTCATCCGCTGCAAATGATAAAGTTAACATAAATCCGTACTCAATACAGTTACAATTCAATCGGTTATAAAAGATGCTTCCGATATGGTGATATTGTAACAATAAAATACCTAAATATGGGAAAAACTACTAGGTATCTTATAGAAATAACGTAATTATTAAACGGATTCCAGGTAAATAACATAGGTGGATGTGTTACAAAATTACTGATCTACTAGTCCTTGGGATAAAACATGATTTAGCCCAGGGTTTCTCAAACTTTCGGCTCCACGAATCCCTGATAAAGTTTCCAGGTGACAGCGAACCCCTTAACTAACTAATTAAATTCCCCCTCCTCCCCAAAGAAAATAATAAAATTTACTGTTGAAGAAAATTAGGGTTTTATCTTTTTATTTCAATAAAAGGTAACAAATAAAGTGCCAATAGAAATGTCTTTTTAAAATTAATGTGATGGGTGTGCTTGTTTCTTGTCGCAAATAGTCTTTTTTTTTAATCTTCTCTCGAACCCCCTTCCGTCGAATCGCGAACCCCTAGGGGTTCGCGATTCCCACTTTGAGTAACCCTGATTTAGTCAATAGATCGCCAAAATGAACAGTTGTGAGAAAGAATTGCCATTTAGCACTGTAGATATTGGCGAAAGCTTTTCGACGACACAGTTGGCACAGTGGCCGAGTGTTAGGCTTTCAAAGCAACGGGTCGCGGATTCGATTCTCGCGCGGAAAAAAGGTGTATACGGCCTACAGACAATTGTTTCTCCTCTGGCTGTTTGTACTTCATGAGAGATTTGTCTGTAAACGCACCCACGGTACAGGAGAAATCACAGGGGAAGACTGAGTTTTGTTATTTTAAAGGATAAGTAGTCGCACATAACTCCAAGAAAGAAACTGGACGTAATTTCAGTTTTTTTTTTTTACTTTTCAGAATCGTGGAATTTTCAGAGAAACCAAAATGCAGATTTTATTCTTAAAGTCACATTAACCTATAGCTTCATTAAACTGAAGAAAACCTAATAAAAGGAAAAAACGCAAAGTAATTCCTAATATTTTCCCTCTCAAAAAACGGAAGGAAAATCATAAAAGCATAAATACACCCTGTAACCTCGGCGTTGACTTGTTTACAGCTCACCTAGACCTTGTCACTATAATCCGCATAATAAACTTTAATCGAAATAACTGTCATATTGTTTCAATTCGATAAGGAAGTATTCTGATAAGTTCCTGCTAGTTACTATTTTATTTTATTTTTATTTTATTTTATTTGTTTGGGACAAAAAACAGTTACACGTTACATAATTATAACAAAGGTGTTAAAAGATAAAAATTGCCAAACATGTAACCCACACTATTGTCCACGAGTTAAAAAAGAAAGAAAGGATATGTGACATGACGGACGTGCCCGTATTGCACATCATGTTTGTTATTATTTTTTATATCTTCTCAATGTGTCACCCCTAAGATGATTGTACCGATACTCGAGCTCGTTGTGAGGAACTTTGGCACAATAATTTCAAGGGTTTTCAGAGAGAAAAGACAAAACCATTTTTTTAAATTTGGATTGCTCTTTTGTAAAAATGTCTAAATCAATAAAGAGTGAGTTATATGTAGCCACAAGGCGGCGGAGAGGTGCCCGCTCACCAGCGTTTGTTCTGCACTTTTTAGTGTGGAACAAACGGGGAACGCGCACCACTCGCCGCAAAATAGTTCTAGGTACTACGTAACACAAATTATTGGTAAGATCAATACAATCAAACTTATTGTTACATATACCGTGTAGCGTCATGACGATGAGAAATGCACGCCTGGACTCCAAGTTTAGAACATTATACAGACTCAATAGGTCGGTGTAATGCATTCTAGTGCGATAACATCTGTAATGCATACTGCGTAAAAATTTTTTTTGTACCATTTCTATACTCTTATTGTATTTATCATAGAAAGGGCTCCAAATTGGGACAGCGTACTCCAATTGAGACCTAACTAAGGTCTTGTAAAGGAACAGGAAAGTAGACGGTTTTTTAAAATCATTAGAAGATCTCATGACGAAACCATACATCCGAAAAGCTTTATTGACTATGTTGTTAATATGTGTGTCCAGGTGCAGCTTTGAGTCAAGCAACACACCGAGATCCCGCGTGGACTCGACTTTGTTTAAAACAACGCTATTTAAGGAGTACGAAAAATTAATAGAACTTTTATTTTTTGTAAACGAAATACAATGACATTTTTGTAAGCTGAGATGAAGCTTATTATCATGACAGTAAGCAGCAACTCTCTTGAGATCCTCTTGGAGTAGTAAACAATCCTGAATACTCCTGCAGGATTTATAAATTTTCATATCGTCAGCGTACAGTAGGAAATGGGAGTTGTTAAAACAAGATTTAATGTCATTGATGAAGAGTATGAAAAGAAGAGGGCCCAAAACTGATCCCTGAGGCACCCCGGATGCAACAAAAGTACAGTCGGATTCAAAACCGTTGATGACAACCTTCTGAGTTCTGTTAAATATGTAAGATGCAAACCAACGCAGTAAATCTCCTCGAATACCGTTGAAAGCTAATTTTTCCATAAGTAATTTGTGGTCCACCTTGTCGAAAGCTTTCTGGAAGTCCGTGTACACAGCATCTACCTGGACTCGGTTATCCATATTCTCAAATAAAAAGTCGGCAAAGATCATAAGATTAGTGGTAGTAGATCGGCATTTTACGAAGCCGTGTTGTTCGGGTATAATGAGATGACGCAAAAGGGGAAATATAGAGCTATGTACGAGACTCTCGAAAAGCTTAGACAAGGAGGACAGTATTGAAATAGGACGGTAATTTTCAATATTGCTTCTAGCGCCACTCTTATAAATTGGAGTAATAAACGCAAGTTTCCATGCACAGGGAAAAGTACCATGTCTTAAACATTTGTTAAACATAATATGTAGGGGGATGCATATATTATCCGCTGTTTTTATCAAAAATCTAGGTGGCAAGCCATCGGGTCCAGGCCCTTTAGTGACATCTAAGGATTCTAGTGCCCTTTTTATTTTATTCATACTAAGATATATACTAGACAGGCAGGTAGACTCATTTGTAAATAGATTTGGAGGTTCCCAGTTTTTTGGATCAAAGTTAGAGGGTTCATAAACCGAATTAAAAAAGGATGAAAAAAGATTGCAAATTGTAATTGGACTGTTAGAAAAAGTATCTTTGAAGTACATGTGAGCTGGAACACCTGATTTCCCCTTGCAGTTGGATATATATGACCAAAAATGTTTGACATTGAGAGGTATGCTATCCTCTACAGAGTTGATATATTTTTTAAAGCACGTGGCGGATTCCGTTTTGAAGCACCTACGATGGCTGGAAAAGTCTTCATAATCGGATAGGTTATGGAATTTTTTCCACTTGATCCAAGCACGCTCTTTTTTCTTGAATGTGTTGATAAGTGATGCGCTGAACCAAGTTGGAAACCGGGAAGTTCTGGTCCGTGTGTAAGGTACGTGAGATCGAATTAAGCCATAAACTATATCATAGAAAGTGTCAACCATTTGTTCAGCAGACAGCGGTCCAAGCATGTCTTCCCAGTCAAGTTTCCTTAGTTCACAATTAATCAGGTCATAGTTTGCTTTGTGATAGTTATATTTCATGTTACTAAGACGTTTCATAGGTGTAAAAAGTGTTACCAGTGACGTAAATACGGAGAATGGTGGATGGTGGCTGTCAGGAGGTAGTAATTCTACACCTGATTGTATTTGACACTCGACGTTAGATAAAAATAAATCCAGAGTCCGACCCAGGTTATTTTTTATTGTGTTATGTTGTGAAGCATTGGTAGCAGACATGAAATTAAATAGGCAACGATTTATGCCACTAGTTGGCTGCGCAAGCACACGGCCGTCGCAGTGAAGCCAATCAATATCAGGTAAGTTGTAGTCCCCTCCCACATAAAACGATTCGGTACAAGGGTCATTGAGTATGTTCTGCAGCATATCTAAGTGACTAACGTACAAATGTTCATGTGTGCGTGGAGGTACGTATGCAGCGCTGATAATGTGGCGTCTATCCGAACGCGACGCAGGCAGCTGGATCACAACGTGCTCGATGCCTGCCTGAGCGGGTCGCGTCGTCAATCTAATAGGCCGTAGCTCCCGAAGAACCGCAATGGCAACCCCCCCACCATCCCGTTTGTTTGTGGCGATACGATCGCGGTCGTCTCTAAATACTATATATCTATCATCGATGAATTCATTGTCGGCAATATTAGGTGTAAGCCAGGTTTCGGATAGTATGATCACGTCAAAAGAAAACGACAGTATGTTCATAAATAATGTGTGCAATTTAGTTCGAATTCCTCTACAATTTTGACAGTATACAGATATGTTGTTCGTGAGCATTGATAATTAGTTGGGGTAGCAATAAAGTATACAATAGGGATATGAGGAGAGTGATGTATTATTATAAAGTTGGAGCCAGTATGTACATGACGAATAGCAGTTACAGAATTCACTTAAGTAGTAAAAATGGTCATTTCTATTGCTTAATATGTATGCTACCACCGGTAGTATTAGATGGCTGTGACACATTACAGATACCAGGGTAGTAACACAAACATAAGAAAAATCACAGTTACGTACGCGCACACTATAGCAGAGTAATTGTATTGCATGACACACAAACGATATTGTCCAAATTTGCTTTATATTTGAGCCGTTACTCAGCCAGAACGCAAAATGGTAAGAAAAAAATAAATGAGTAGGGACAACTAGGTTTGCAATCAGGCAAAGCAATATGTATCTATAGATTTTATTAACAATAGGCAGTCCTATTAATACAGCTATAACTGTTACATACAATATTCCTAAACATGCATAAAAGTAACTTAACTTATCGAGTACTATAATTATAGACACAATAGATAAACAATGGCACTGACGATCCGGATCGCCGGTCGGGCCGCTAGCGGTTAAAACAAACATAGAAAAACATAGAAAAAAGACACGAGCTGTGATAACTAAATGATCAATACAAAAAAGCATAGTGCATCTAAGTATTTTATTTACGTACGGAAATTTTATTAATGTCGTTAAAACAACGTATAGCAAAGGTTTTCGAGTTATCTGTTTCTTTGACAAGCACAGTAGCGTTTTTAATCCAGACATATTTGTAGTTATATTCTTTGGCCATGACGCGACATTCTCGAAATAAGTTTTTGTTAAACAATGTTAAGTGTTCATTAAGATAGATGTTTTGAGTAGTACCTGATATGCCAATGCTGTCGGTTTTTAGATTTTTATGTAGTCGAAAAGCGCTTAATACGTTGTTACGAAGTACACGTGATGAGAATTTCACTATTATGTTTTTCGGTCGGCTACTATCTTGACTGCGAGCAGGAGGCACACGATGAATTGCTAAGGCATCCTGACGAGAAATAGGGCATTTAATGGCAGCACCAATAGATTCCACGAGTGTAAGCAAGTCCTCATCACGTTTTTCGGGCACGTTGCAGATCTCAATATTGTTAAGCCGCGCTTGTTGTTCCAGCGCCTCCATTTTGAGCTCAAGATTGGACAGCTTGTCACCCATTGCGTTGAATGATGAGGTACGAGTATCAATCTGGTCCACACGCTTCTGAAGATCATCATGCTGGTCAGAGTGAAATTGAAGGGAATGCTCCAATTTGAGTATTTGTTGTTTGAACGTGGAATGTTCTAGTCTCAGCGCGTTTATCTCGTTTTTTATGTCAGTTGAGGTTTCTCTGAGAATATCCAAATCAGCTTTTATGGTGCTAACGATGTTTTCGTTCATTTTCGTAAGCTTAACGTCTAGTTCACGCCGAAACTCCTTTAGTGCGTTGGCAACATCCCGGGTTGCCGATGAATGTGATGCACAAACAGCTGAAGAACAGTCGCAATCCGGTTGTTTTCTTTTGCGCACTGTCACACACGGATCCTGAGAGTCACCAGCACTAGGTAGATCCGGGTTCGATACAGTTTTGTTAGGGGAACGAAGCATTTTTCACTTTTACTTTTACTTTGGACCGCACGACACTTGATTATGAACCTTAAATTTACTTAGCTAAGGTAGAATTTGCTCTTAGGATTATATTATTTTATTATTCGGGTAATACTAATTAGACGAGGCTGAGTTTTTGTAGCAAATGACACGTCCGTCGTCAAATGCTCCGCGCGTAATGATACTACCTATAGGTATTAAAAGATTAGGTGGTTGACACGAAATGAGTAATCTATAAAGTGAGTGCCCTTACAAGTGCATAGATACTTTTGAACGCGATGGTCGTACTGCCCCCTGATTTAAAACGATTCGATTAGTAGGTATGTGGTCGAATGATTCGGGCTATCTCTTTTTACCCGACTGCGCGACAGCAAGGACAGGGTTATGTTTTTCACGCGTATCTATGTATCTTTAGTTGTATCTATGTGGGTGGAATTCTTTAGGTATACCCTCGAAGCGTCCCAACGGCTAAATGGATTTTAATGAATGAGGTGTCTATCGATTTGTCTAAGCAGTGCGATGGTTATAAGCTAGATTTTGTTTTTATAAAATCTAAACGGTGGCCGTGAAGTACGAAAAGGGGGGAGAAATAAAAAAAAATCGCCTGCCATATTACGTGGGATATCGCTGAATAGGTCTTTTAAAATCAATATGATGTTTCCTTGACCATTTTACAGCCATAAGCTCCGTTTAAGAATTATACAACCTGAATGTTGTGCATTATCTACATTGCGAACTAGAGCGAGTGATCCTACCTATATTAAATGAGGTGTTTATAGATAGATTTATTTAGGCCTCATTACAACGGTAGGTACTTATTAATACGTACGATACATTGATAAAATAATACTAAAAAGACGTAAATAAAAAAAGTTAATTAAAAAATCAAAAAACCCGCCTGCATAAAAAGCGAACTAAAAAGATGTTAACAAGACGTACTTCTAATCTTACCATACTTAACATAACGTCAAATTTACGTAGGTTTTCAAAAAATCATGCTATCAAATCCTCACATGCAGTCGGAGGCTACGTACCTATGTATTAATCAAGCTAAATCCCGTGATTTAGCTTAGTTAAAAATCAAATTATTATTTTTCCATACGGCTTTGTTACCGATCGTATCTAAACCACTTATTAAGGATTCAGTAAAAATATAAGATTTTATTTTTTTGCAAAAAAAAAATATTTTATTTGTGTGAACATTTCGATGCCACGCATAAATTAATGAAAGCACGGCGACACGGCTGGCAGGCACGACTAACGTGATACCTATCGCTCTTTGCAGTCAGATAACTCAAAGCTCAAAAATGACTCAAAAATAGAAAACCAAAAATTTTTTGCAAAATTTATTTTTTAGTTAGTTTTCAAAAATTCCCATTTAGGGTTAATCTGTGTCACCAGTAGATCACGTGGTTTGAAGGAATTACACGAATTCGCTATTTTATTTTCAAATAACGTTAGTTACTTAATACAACAACGAGGTCACTAAAACGTTACTTTCATTATGCGGATTTAAAGTAATAATGTAATAAAAAGTGAACACCCTGTAGTTCGCCAAACCCTCACCAGAGCACCAGACTAGCGTGGTTGACGCCTTATCCTTTCTCATTCTTAAAGAAGCCCGTGCCCAGCCTAACAGTGGGGCTATTTTCTGTTATAGCATTAAATTCGGACAAAGATTACATACCTACCTGCGAAATTCTTGTACGCCAATTATTAAATACATGTTATCACACCACTACACGCACTGCAATCAATCTGTTGTTTTTTTAGCAAGCTTTAGTTATCTCAAAATTTCAGAAAATCAATCAATTCCCGCCAAAATTGTTAAAAACAGAAAAATAAAATTTTACAGATTAAAAAAACTGATAAATGTTGTTTTAATTTTACTGGGTTTGACCTCTAGGGATTTGGCAGACAATAAATCTACTTTTTTTGTTACCAAGGCAAAATGCATTTACCGAAGAGGATAAAATTGTCATAAAATTACGCAAAAGTCTGGCTTTTCAGTTTATAAAAAATATTCTGTGATCTGACTTTGACAAGTACATGACAAGAGTTTAGAGTATTATTTTATTATTGAACATGAATAAACTTTATAGAATTCCGATACGGAAATTATCGGTTAGCCACGGCGACTGGACATGTTGCTGGCCAAAACTAGATTATGGCCCCATGGAAGTCCAGCGTTCATTCCTGAATAATGGCATAAGCGTGGCAGCAGCTAAGCCCTACGATGCTCTGATGAGTGCTTGCACTATTATGTATCAGGTAAAACGATGTGATAGGATTTCTTGTTAAAAAAACCCATACCAAAGCACCGACTGCAGACAGCAGCAGCAGACGACGTGTCGCTGCGACGCTACTGGTTTCTATGTATTTCTATGAAATACCTTCCGCAGCTAGCGACACGTCGCTCGCTCGCCCGACTACACGTCGCATGATCGCAGACGACGTGTCGCCCGACTGCAGATCAGTAGTGCCACCGACGCTGGAGCGACAAAACGTTGAATCCTTCTCAAAAAATGAGTTTTTTCCAATTCCGAGGAAGAAAAACTGATTAACTGCAGCCATCTGCAGTTGGGTTCGGAAACATGACTGCAGCGACATGTCGCAAGGTCACGCCGTCAGCTGCTGCTGTCTAGATCGCCTACGAACTCGTACCCTAAGTCAGAAATCACAGGCGTTGGTATACAACTACATGTTGAATGTAACGGCTAGTCAACGTTTGCGTCCAGTGGTAACGGTGAGGTAACGTGGCAACATTATGTTATTAACCAAAAACTTAACAACGTTTTCCAAAACTGTTAAAGTTAATTTCACACAACAGTTCTTAGTCCATAACCGTAGAACATCGCTCCCGAAATTCCAGATGATTCGTGGAACAAGTTGCCATAAACACTACAACACCAAGCAAGTAGATTTAATTTATGATTTGCTCGTAACCGTAGAACATCGCTCCCGAAATGCCAAACGATTCGTGGAACAAGTTGCCATATAGGTACACTACAACGCCAAGCAAGTAGATTGCAATGATCTCCGTATTAAGTGCGGCATTCACTGCACTAAACCGGACCCGACTTTCAGACGCGACCCAACTCGGACCAATTCGGCGTTGTCCACACACTAGACGCACCCTTCAGTTACGTCAATATTACGGTGAACCCCGCACGCGTTGGAAAACTTGAGACCCGTTAGCCGAAACTTCGTAATTCGATTTTCGGAGTATGCCCCCTGCGCCTGACCGGACCCGACCATTCCGCGCGTGTGTATGCGTTACGAACGTCGCGAATGTTGGTCCGCCAACTTTAACAGGTTTAGATGGCTGCATTCTGGTCGTTTTTTTAACCACTCCTTTGTCGAAATACGTTTCTTTTTCCTTTTCTCAGATAAAATAATTATTCCACGGATGACTGCAGTTACTTTAGCCTTAGATGATAGTATGCGCGGCATATCGCAACAGAAACAAACGAGTGTGGGGTTCACCGTAATATTACTTACCTCAACTGTAGGGTCTGTCCAGTATAATATGGCAACGCGCCCGACTTGGCCGAGTCGGGAAGCGTCTAAAAGTCGGGTCAGTGTTCGTGCAGTAAATGTAAATACAGGCAGGCTCCCGCTTCGAACATGGTGACTACCTCGGTGCAAGCCACTTCCTCCGCACCGGGTCCTCTACATCCGGCCAGTCGTACTCCGGGTTCACTAAGATGCGCTACGTGGCTCAACACGGCGCTGCCATCACTTGCACCAGTGACAGGCAGTCGATAGCATACACACTTAGATGTCCCGTCCCTACCTTCTCAGAAATGAAGTGCGTTTTGCTGGATACGATTTATAAGTAAGAGAAATTAGATATGTATATGAGATTTGGAAACTTGTCAAGGGCATACTACCCTAATGACAACGCTCGACAAGCTTTTCGAGCGTTAGCAGAGCCTCAGACTATTATTATTTCGTATATACATATACGCCCTGGGGGCTTACTATGACCTCTTATGAAAACGTTCAAATGCCAGCCAGTCAACTTACGTTCAAAAGCAGGCCTGCTTCTGAATCGCTAAAAATCGTACCATGACAGTACTAAAGGTGAACGACTTTTGAACCAAGTTGAACGGTAATGTTTGTTCATGGTACGAAAAATCTATACAAAAAAAAAGTGAACGGATTTCGTAAACGTCAACTTAGCAGGCCTGCTACAGGCCTGCTTTAACGATGTCATAGTACAAAAACGCAGGGCAGTTCAACTTCCAGGCAACTTCTGTCCTGCTTTAAGAGGTCATAGTAAGCTCGCTGCTCGTCTTCACCAGCCTGTGGTATTTAGGTTGGAAAAATTGATGGCTATCACACGGGTCCTTATTGGCTCCCATTTATTTCTAAGTCATATTTTATAGTAGCAAAACTGTTCTTGTCCTAAACATCATTTCGTGTAACGTTAATACCGAATAACTGATGGTTAGGCATATTTCTTCCCCCATAATTGCTGTTATTATAATGATGTATGGCCCTACAATGTTCGTGCGTAACTTTTTTACGTATAACGATAATTAGCATAACGTTATACGGCCAAATAAAATTATAAGTAATAAATGTGAAAAGTAGTAATGTATTTAAAAAAAAATGTCTTGTTGTGTTTTGGGTTACTAATGAAATATCGACAACGGCGGTTTTGGTGTGTAGAGGAGGCCTTGAGCCCCCGCAGACCACAGACTTTCTATGGGCCGATACTTTGGTCGGTTTCATAATCGGTATGAAGATGCATGCAAGTGCGCACACTATAACGATTCAGTATCGGCCGATAAAAAGTTTGATGGGCTACACGATCGCCTTCAAACTGAGCTGATATAATTATATGATAAATGTACACTCACCCGACTCTTTAGTTGGCCCAGTGTGCGCGCTAGCAGCCCAACCCGACCAAACTATATGCCGATAGAAAGTCTGTGGTCTGCGAGGGATCTTACACCACGAGCTATCGTTGCTAAATTCGTTTAACCGACTACTTACGACAAAATCCTCACCAGAGGCTGCTTCAGAGATTGGGAAATAGAAGACATCAAGCCTATGATTCGGGAGGACCTGCATCGCATCCATCCAGAGAGACGTGTTATAGACTTGGCCCAAAAAGCTTGTTGGTCGGGCCCTCTCGGCAACTCCATGTTCTGCGACCCTGCAAGAATAGACGACATGACTGGAGGAATCCTCAACAAATACACGTGTCAGAACTACAAATCTGATCATTGTACTGTAGCCAGTATAGGAGTCCCTTTCAATGAAGTTATGAAGATAGCGCAAGAGGTCGACCCTACAACAGTTGGTCCATTTCCTTTTTTTTATTTTTCGCACAGGATTAAGCGATTTTTATTATTAGAATTAGAGATGCTTTAGTAGGTATGCTCGGCGATCTACATTTTATTGACTCATAAGAAGGGGAAGGGCTTCGAGATAGTCTGGCAATAGGTATATCAATATGGTTTTTTATATTATCTGACTTAAAAAAGAGGGGGTTCTCAGTTTGACCTGTAGGTATGTTATGTTTGTGACGATTTTCTCTGGAACCGTTGGTCATATTTTAATGCAGTTTTCAATAATCAAATAAGTTATTCCAACGGAAGGTACCTACTTTTATTTTTCAAAAATATTGATTCATTGTGTATGTAGTTACCAAATAATAGCTCTAGCATTTCTGAACTAATGTTAGATTCTAGTCAGTCTAATGAAAGATGTTGAAAAGGACTGCAAATTAAAAAAAAAATTGTCGTTCATATCCGAATTAACCAGGAATAAACGTATTTGATAAAAAGTACAAAGTAAGAGTATAAAGTATTCAATTATCAAATACGTTTGTGCTAAGTTAATTCGGGGAAAAAAGACCATTTTTTTAAAAGCCGCCAATTTTCTCTCAGCTTTCATTAGACAGACTCTATTCAAAATCCACAGTATAGGCCAGAATCAAGGAATCTGGTGAATCCTATACTACGACGAGGATTCGAGTCCTATGACTTGGGACCATCGAGCGAGACCTGGATATGTGTCGGGCTACCTAGTTGTGGCACTGGTAATATTTCGTAAGTGGTGGACACTTTTATTACTTAAAAGAAATGAAACAAGACTGAATTCAAATCAACACATAGGTACCTACAATGGTGTCTGGTTTATAGCCGTGGTCACATGTCGCCCTAATTACTTCAGTTGGCACCCACAGGTCATAGCAGTATGTCGGACACCACTGCTGCACTGTATCTGTGCGTTTTAATTTGAGTTGTAGCTGTATAATGGCCGGCAGAGCCCGCGTCTCCATAAACGGCGCCATAAGGATGAAATGCGCTAGCAATATAACGATTCCCGGCAAAAAATAGGACACTGGGAGGTAGAAAACTAAGGGATATCAAGAGGTTTGCTAGGCTTGCCGCTTGCTAGGTAATAACTCACTGCGATCATCAATTAGGTAGTGTACCCAGCGCGGTGATTATGGCAATATCCTCCGATTGCTCATTCATTTCTTTTGCTTCTTTTGTATCACATTCATAGATCCTGTTCTACCCCGACAGAATTGGGCCCCTGGCGTACTTGTTATTTGTCTTCAAACTTTATCTAATTCAACTGTTGTGTGCCAGGAATCTAATCCAGCATGCGATCATAGCGCATGCCTGCGGAACAGAAAACATGCAGGAAGGCACCCACACCGTGGACCGCACACCGCAACCACCGCTCGGCTTTCTGGCGGGAGAAGACATTTATACCTCTTACCGGGCGTTCAACGTAGCGTATTACGATACTGGCATGTTTGGTAAGACTGTGATGCATTCTAAGGGCCTACGCACACGGCGTCTTTTCTACGCGCCGTTGACACGCGTTTCCGTCAAACTCTACATAAAAAATCACAATGACGTTTAGTATGACAGAAACGCGCGTCGACGGCGCGTTAAAAAGACGTGGTGTGCATAGGCTCTAAGCCTCGTTCGCTGGTCACTCGCACAAAACGCAATCGAAAAAATATTGTGGCTGGGTCCAGTTCCTTGGGCTATTATCAGTGGCGGAGTAGCATAGGTTGCCACCCGGGTACCGGTACCCCAGTTTCTATTGAGCACCCTCCAAAAAAAACAACAAGTACTAAACGTGCTTACGCGATCCACTTGCCGCGCGTGCTCATGGCTGAACAAGTATTTTTTTTGTGCTGTGCTGCAGACGATTTCCTAGTTTCCTTGGTCAAAGTGCCTGAAAGTGGCTCTCCGCGAGCGCGGACTGTGACCCCATGGAGCTTGGCAGCCGGGGCGGTCCCCCCCCTCCGCCCTTTACGCCGCCACTGGTTATTATGTCGTCCGCTTTGGACCCTAGATGATGTAGGTAATTGCTTACTCAATTTAAGAATATGTCAGTTATTTAGCCCTAGTTTAGTATGAATCTCGATAAATAGGCCGGCCATGTTTCCAGGTATCGTTGCAAGAACTCCTGCATGTTCAGCGTGGAATGTCGCGATTTCAGCCGCCAAGTTTCTCAGAAACATCGGAAACCTGAACTCTACTCAGATTGATATCGGCAAGAAGAGGCTTAGTAAGTTGCCCACGTTACTTTTGCGTAGTGGCTCAAGTGTACCTGGCACATCATAGCAGTTCATGGCGGTGAATGTCAAGAATATGATGAATGTAGAACATTTTCCCCTTTATTACAAACGACTGTCTAGGAAAAACCCAGGTTTTAAAATAGCCCCGTTTCTTTTTGTTTTATTATGTTAGAAAGTGATGGGTATACTTTAAAATTGGGTTTATCTTAGTCTTGGTTTAAACCACCTTTTGTAATAAGGGGGTTTAAGTTATATGGGTGCCCACGATTCAAGAGACATATCAGTGTTTTAGATATACTTCATAAACGGGACTTGTATTTTTTTTTCTATTATACTGCTTCAGACGGGTCCTTGCGGACCGTTTCTATCTCCAGACAATGGTGGGGACGTAAAATACTAAACCTGAGCTAACTACTTATACTACACTAACATCATGACTACTGATGATCATATGGCGCCCAACTGCCAACACAACGGCTTAAAAGCAGGCATAGTTTTTTAAAATCCGTGGCGTCCCTGTCAGGAAACCCGGCCGACGCCCGATGTAAACTGTGGAGAGATGCCTGTCCCCCTCCTACTCACTACTTACCGCCAAGTGAGCATCTTCCTGCTGGATCTAAGTTTCCGTGGCCCATCTGGAAATCCCTGAATCGCCTCCGATCTCAAGTGGGAAGATGTAACTCCAACCTCGTCAAGTGGGGCTACCTGAACCAAACAGCAGCGGGGTGTGGATGTGGAACTGCGCTGCAAACTATGCCCCATCTCCTATCCTGCTCTCTGAGCCCAACAACCTGCAGCCAGAGTGATCTCTGCGTAGCCACCGATAGCGCCGTGGAAGTGGCGAAGTTCTGGGCAAACAAAATATAATAATTGTCGTGCCAACGACACGAAGAAGAAGATCATGACTACTGGCAACAACTGCACTAAGGGCGGCCCTAGTGGACTCGGACCTCGGCTTAGGGCGTTGCTTCCGGGGGGTTGGGGGTAGACAGCTCGATGAGGGCTGAATTATCGGTGTTACTGCGGAGTCTGAGGAGACGACCGGCTCTTCGACGGGAACAGGACTGCCTCATTGGCGGTTTAAAGCGCTGTTGCCAACCGTAAAGAGCTAATTCAAACCTAGATTTGCTTAACCATGGAACTTCTTATTACAGAATTAAGCTTAGCGATCCACGACGAGGACTGTGTTAAGGTGACAGAAGGATTGGCTCTGCAACTGGCTAACGGTTTGCAGATAGATAGTGCATTGACCTCGATGGGTATGATAGACCAGATTGATAATGATGCTATATCGGCCACTGCGTTGTGTTTGTCGAAAAAATGTAAGTTCAGTCGAATTTCTGTATTATATTCCTTCATGGGTGGAATATATTATACCTAATTATACTACTAATTGCTAATCGTCTGTCGTCTGATCGAGCTTTGCGGTCGCAAGTAAGGCCACTTGGGTGACATAGACCAAATATTAACTTAGATATAAAACACTATGTATGGAGTTTTTTTTTCGGGAAAACCGAGTAGGTATTTTAAACTGTTTATACTAATTTTTTTTCTATAATCATCTACTTTGTCAGCATACCACTACCTAAAATACTTCTCACTAAATTATTGAAAATTTGACTACAGTGTTCTGGGTTAGTTGTTTGATGGAGGGCCACGCTAAGAGGCGAGTATAATTTTTCGGATTCAGCGGAAAAGTAAATAATTTCAGGGGGCTTACCATGACCTCTTAAAGCAGGGCAGAAGTTGCCTGGAAGTTGAACTGCCCTGCTTTTTTGTACTATGACATCGTTATAGCAGGCCTGTAGCAGGCCTGCTACGTTGACGTTTACGAAATCCGTTCACCTGTTTTTTTTGTATAGACTTTTCGTACCATAAACAAGCTTATCCGTTCAACTTGGTTGAATAGTCGTTCACCTTTTGTACTGTCATGGTACGATTTTTAGCGATTCAGAAGCAGGCCTGCTTTTGAACGGATACTGACTGGCTGGCATTTGAACGTTTTATTAAGACGTCATGGTAAGCCCCCAGGCCTTACGCTCGTTTTTATGTGATCTTACATTTGATTTCATAAGTTTCCCCGATCCCAAATAAAACCTATTATGTTTAAATACTTTGTATTTTTCCTAGATCGAGATATGGCTTTGGCGGTTGTTGGTGACATTGGACAAGTACCCAATGAAAAGGAGCTTGTACTTCAGTCAAGATAGACATAAAAATGTTAAAATTTCGGAATAATTCGCAATAGAGGAATGATATTAGCAGGAAAAGAATATCAAGACTTTTTTTATAAAGAATAGCATAATCTATAACTTTGTTTAAACTGTTATGGCGATGACACTCACCGTTAAAAGAGATATTTACGATATAACAGATTTTGGTTGGTTACTTTTGACATTTGATTTGTGATTATGTACCTATTTAGGCCGGGCGCTCGTTGTGACTTTTTGTCACGGTGACTTTTTGTAACCAAGTCGAATTCTATGAAAATATGTATTTGTCACCGTAATGTCACGTCACCATAGTGAGCGCCCCGTGCATCTTCATAGCATTCGACTTGGTAACAAAAAGTCATCGTGACAAAAAGTCACAATGAGCGCCCGGCATTAAGGTTTGTATCTACCAATTTTCAGCTTTAAGCGAATTATTCCTTTGTTGACATGTCTATTTTGATTGGACTATTATCTGTGGATTCTAATATTTAATTTTATACAATAAAATATTGTATGTTCTTGCTTTGCACTCTTTATTTTATTTTTTAAATAAAATGAGTTTACAGCTCTTGGGGCTTACTATGACCTCTTAAAGCAGGACAGAAGTTGCCTGGAAGTTGAACTGCACTGCTTTTTTGTAGTATGACATCGTTAGAGCGGGGGCACACGATGCGTTGCGGCGCCGCATCGCAAAGGTTTCACCGTATCAGCGGCACACGAGCGGTGCGGCGCCGCAACATTGTTATGTCGCAGCGGCGCCGTAGCAGCGTTGAACAAACTGTTAAGGAGTAATGTTATGAGGTAGTCCTTAACAATAACATCTAGGTTGGTACTCATTTTTTAAAACCTCAATCACAATAAACAAATAACTTAGAAAAAAAATCGAAACGAGCGAGCATGTGTCCTTCCTTGTGACGAATAAACCACTGCACGGTGCCGCTCCGACGTCGCAACGCATTCACCCCTCCCCGCCTCGTCTCGATGGGTGCAAGTCCGGTGCGGCGCCGGAGCGTATCGTGTGACATGCCACAGATATTTCTATGTAATACGACGCAGCGACACCGCTCCGGCGCCGCACTGCCGTCGCAACGCATCGTGTGCCCCCGCTCTTAGAGCAGGCCTGCGGCAGGCCTGCTACGTTGACGTTTACGAAATCCGTTCACCTTTTTTTTTGTATAGACTTTTCGTACCATGAACAAGCATTACCGTTCAACTTGGTTCAATAGTCGTTCACCTTTAGTACTGTCATGGTACGATTTTTAGCGATTCAGAAGTAGACCTGCTTTTGAACGGAAGTTGACTGGCTGGCATTTGAACGTTTTCATAAGAGGTCATGGTAAGCCCCTTGCACTAGAGTCCGTAAAATAGGGGTACTACCACACACACATTATACATTAGTATGCAAAAACTTAAAAAAAAAACATGTCGAATGCACGGACTAGGAAAAAAAGAAGGACTCCGCGCCGCGCAGATCAAAAGTGAAGCACCGTACCGATCTATGTGTGCGTGATTTGAGGGATACCAGATAAATGAAAATTTCCCCATTTTTTTAATTTTCACAGTTAATTAATTTGTTTAAATGAAGCGATATAAGAAGTCCACTTAAATTATTTAATTGAAATTACAAACGTACTTAGTAAAAAACTTAAAATTAAGTATTTATTTTGTATGAGTGACAAGAAAAACGTTTTCGACGGAATCCAATGTTCTTCATTTCTGTAGTTTCTTATTATTTGAATCCAATCATTATTCCACGGTTGATTTGCTGTAGGAAATCTATAAAAATAAAGAACACCATAAAATAGATTACCCAATCTCTCGGGAAAATTACCCATTTATTTTCCGACAACACTTATACGTCTTTTGAGGTTTTGTGTTCCGATAGTAATAATTTTAAAATGTCAAAAATATAATAAATCAACAAATTAAATGAGTGTCTTATTTGTGAATGTTATTCCTTGACACTTTTTCTAGGATGTAGAATTATTTTTTAACCATTTCACAACACAAGAAGGCATTATTTTATTTTATTACTTGACGTAAACAGTACCTACAATGACGCCGCGGTGCCGCGTAATGGCGGCCGGTCGGCACCCTATGATGTAAATGTGTGCGTGAGGCATATTTGTACAAACGGTCCGGCATACTTATAGTGCTTCACTTTTGATACACGTGGCGCGGAGTCCTTCTTTTTTTCCTAGTCCGTGGTCGAATGAAGAACGTCCTGCTCTTTTTAAATTTGAAGTCGGTAAAAAAATACTTCTATGGCGGAAAATTTAAATAAATAGGTCATGTATCGTGTATTCCCTATTGTTACAAGATTATTTTTCTTATAACAGTGGTATCCCCGGACCGGATTATTCCTAGTTAATCCCATGGAAGTAATATGTACAAAGTCCTTAGGTAATCCAAGGATAAATGTGAACTATTTTTTTAAATTTGCCGCCATTTTTTTTCACATTCTGCTTTCATTAGACAAACAAAAGGACAATTCATACTCCGATACTATTTCGCTATATAATAAAGTATATTGAGCAATCCCATACTTTATAGCAAAGCTGCTCAACGATATGCTCGCGGGCCACATTGAGGCCTGCCGACAATTTTTAAATGGCCCGCGCAAGCCTGAAAATACCCGTCAAATTGAGAGTCCGTGTACGGTGTACCTACGTGTCGTAATCGGTTCGTATGCGTACCTACGGCGTACGCTGTACGCCGTACGTAGGTAGGTACGCAGCGATCGCGAACGCAGAGAACCATCAGTGGCCCGCCAGAAATATCTGAATTGTCCGTTTGGTGCGAGTGCGACCGATAAAAAAGTTGAGCAGCCTTGCTTTATAGCATAGCGTAGTGTGAACGTGTCCATAGAAAACGATATCGTTGTGCTATTACAATATTTGCTTTAAAAGCTATGTATTAAAGCATAGTCTGAACTGCGCTTCATCTAAGTTATTTACTCTATGGACTTAAAAGTTTTAAGTCCATAGAGTAAATAACATATTGTCGATGAGTTTTAAGTTAACTAAAACTCATCGACAATATGTCTATGGTAAAACTCTTAAATGTCTTCTTTTGACATTTGTCCTGTCAAATTTTATTGTTTTGTTTGTGAATAAGATTAATGTTTTGATACGTATTAAGTTTATAGAAATATCAATAAATGCTTCGAAATAAAATTGTTGGAAACATCCTGTTCTATCCTGGTTTCCGATAAACGCGTTAATCGTTCGTAAATGCTCCTAACAAAATGGGCAGAGTAGAAGCTTGTCGGATATGTCTAATTACCGACGTTAAAATGGAAAGAATTCATGGATCTTTGGAAAATAATATCAAATCTGTTTTTGGTCACAATGTAAGTACTACTCCATTCATGGTTTTATTCTAGTATCTTATCTGCTGTGTGGTTTTTCAGTCATAGACCACTTTCTCAGCCCGTGGTTGTCGTAAATTGAGCCTAGGATAAATACCACGAGATTATAGAATAAGCTTTCTCATGTGTGCTCAGCGTTCATTGTTAATGAAACCACAAATGATACCCCCAGGGGTTTGGTTGCCAAAAAGGATTTGTTAATGACACCACCTTAATGTTGGGATGCCACAATTAGTACCTACCTAATAATATATTAAACACTCAGTTGCAAGAAAGGTCCATTAAATTTTAATGCTCTCATTAGAATGTTAATGCTCCATTAACCTCTTCTGTCCATTGCAAGAAGCTAGATTTAATGGAATGATTAACTATCCATTAAAATTAATTTTTGAACTGTCAAACTCCCCATGATTTCAATGTAAGATAATTAGTAACTGAAGAACGAACTACGACCTAATTAGTGTTCATGCAATAGCCATTAATTTAATGGAAACATTATTCTTAATGACAGATTAGTTAATGATCACCTAATGGTATCTTTCTTGCAACTCAGTGTAAGAGAGTTAGTTTACACATACTTCACTATTCATTAGTGGTGTCTTTAACTAATCATTTTTGGCAACCACACCCCCGGGGTATCATTTAGTGGTGTCAATAACAATGAATGGTGCTTAGTATCTACAGACATAGTAACAGAACTGGTTGCGAAGCATGATGTTTTTTATTTTAATTTTATTCCATGACAATTTTTTTGATTGAGGCATTCTTCCCTTTTCGCTACCATTCATTGTAACCCTGCAGTGGCGTGCACTCCATACATGCAAATAAGCTGTGCATACCCTGCAGTTCCATACATAATACATGCCCCTCTAAGTGATAAATCAACTATAATTAGGGTGATTCTACGATAAGAGGTTTTAAGTCCATAGAAGATACGGCCAAGGAGCAAAATGGGATTTTTTTCATTAAATACTTATATTACGATTTTTGTCCCGTTTATGTACCTTTTGATGTAAGGGCAAGTCAATTTATAAATATTTTGGTACTTTTTAGAAGGCCAGGGTAAATACATTGGGCAGGGGAGAGAATTTGATGCAATAAAATAATAGTAAAGTAAATTAGATCAACTTTTATTAAACATTGTGCTTAACAGTTATAATCAGACTATCATTTTTGTCAGACTTTCATATTAATTACACTACTTTACAACGGTTTTTGCCCATAGATGAAACCAATGTGTATCGGTAGAATAATTAACCCTAAGTTGGATACCGAAGTGGAAAAAAATTACGACGTCAAGTTTTTAAAATATTTATTATAATATCTCTATTACACATTTTTGCAACTATCAATCCTTAAAAAGCATTTTTAAATAATTTTTTTGTGCTCTAGTTCATTTTCTCTACTAGAACTGCTGGGCAATGATAGGTAATCCAATGATGGGTGGTCCGTTAGAATACAACACAGATTTTGTGACTGACGCAATATCAGGGTATTGTATGTGCTTCTTGTTTTTGTTGTTAAAATCTAAAGTTTTTGTGAGGCAAAAGTAACAGTCCGTAGTGTGATTTTACGGTTGTCTCCACAACATTGGGACTTCAAATTGCTAGTTTTTTTTGCTTTCTGCAGCCCAGGTCGTTAATATACTTCCACAATCTTCAAATTTTTTCACGTTGATAGAAATTAGCTACATCTGAGTTAGTTTGCACAAATATATTATCTCCCCTGGTCAGTGAATCTCTCCCCTGGCAGTTTTTTTCCCAGGGGAAATACGACAGGGGAGAGATGTTTTCATGAAAAATTAAATTGTTTTAACTGACGTAAGTTTCTTTGAGCTTAATTATATACTACACTTTAACTGTTACAGTATTATTAAATTAGGGCAGTAAATGCAAATACATTCAATGAATGTTACAACTTTTATAACTGACCAGTGGAGAGATACAATGACCTTGCGAAAGCACTACTCCGCACTGTCATGTCGCAACAACTAAAAAATAGCGGCACTCTAACGGCTCGCGTGTTTAGTTTTGATAACTTCACGTCGATAGATGTCCTTGAGCGCAGTTCAGAATATGGCTGTCTTATATTTACGTTTATAATAACGGAACGAAATTTGCCAGGGTAGATACACAAAAAAAGCGGGACAAAAATTAAGTTTAAAAATTATTGAAAATAAACAACTTTTGCTGTCTTTTGATTTAATAGTACTTAAGTATATTTATTTAATTTCGTATCAAACATACTTTGTTTAGCAACTGATACAAATAACCTATGTACTGTCTGCAAGTTGAACTAAAACCGACAAGAGGACAGGCCAGGGTAGATACTTTTTTAAGCTTCAGCTTCAAATTTCAGAAATATGTGTTTTAATAGGGCATTTAATTGTGATGTTATTTATAAATTACATTAAGATGATATGATTCATTGCAAAAAACAACAACATTTAGAATAAAAAAGCAATTTTAAACTGATTGCCGCACAAGTTACCTCTTATCGTAGAATCACCCATTAAAAGAAATCATGGTAATTTAGTTTTCACGCCATCTATTGCTTTTTTTTGGAACTAACTCGGAGCGGGGAACACGAAGCAATTTGCTTCGTGGCGGGGAATACCCGCCGCATGCCGCCGCGACCGCGCATTGCAGCGCCTCCCGTGAGCATAAGCTGTACTACGCCTGGCTTATTCTTCATACAACGCATCTCGTGTAGTACACAGCAAAAGAGTGACTGTGTGCGTGAAAATGTGTGCGTGTGTTGGAGTTTTGAAAGCATAGCTTACATTGCAAACCGTCCAAATTGAGAACCCGTAAATGCACCGCGGAATTGTTGATTGCAGAGGGTCGTCTTATTTTAGTCGGATTAACCAAATGATTCATTCGTTCGTATTAATTAGTTCGTAACGTAAGAAATTGCAAAGTTTTTTCTGTTTTTTTTTTGACGTAAGTGATTGACTCTCGAGTAATTATTTAGTAAGTTTATTGTAAAAATGGAAAATTATACCTGTGAGACCTGTGCTGGCGAAATGTGTTTAAATAAATTAAAATCGGCCGCGTTTTCAAGTTATCTTTTGAGGACACAGTTAAATTGATTGCAAAGGGAAGGCGTGTACCCGGGTTGGATTTAACTCAAAGAAAAGGTAATAAATACTACTCGTTATTTTCATAAAATGTTTTATGCTGACTATTACTGGCTAACTCGTTGTGTACACACAAATACATTGGATTGTTTCCCTTGCATTTTGTTTATAAATCAAGTTAAAAATAATGTTTGGACCTAGCGGATACTCAGATTTAAATAATTTTCACAAAGCGGCTGTTAAGCATGATTCTTCAGAAAAACATCTAGAAACCTGCTTAAAAGTTCCAAACATTTGATAAAGGTAGAATAGAGACTAGTTTGAATAGCCAGTTAAAGTTAGATATTGAAAGGCACAACGCGAAAGACGACAGAAATAGAAACATCTTCAAACGGTTGATTGATGTAGTTTGTTTTCTAGGTAAATCTGAATTAGCATTCCGTGGTCATGACGAACCCAGCTTTTTTTTGTGCATACCCTGTCTGAAATCTCTGTGCACGCCACTGTAACCCTGTATGAGGAGGAATGTCCTTATATAGGCACAAAGCGTATACTATTCTGCTAGTAGCGGTTATGTCTCATTTTGTATGTAAACACTGAAATCTCATGACAACATGGATGTTTCGGTAAGGTTAAGCGTGCACTGCGAATAAAATTCGCACGAGCTTTATTCACAAAATCTGCGTACTATGACATCACATGGAAGTTCGCGCACTGCAAACAATTCGCTGCGTACGGATTTACTTGTATTTTTCTTTTTTCGTTGTGGTGAAAAAAAGGCATCGCTAATCGCCGCACCGCAGTGCGCGCTAGCTCTAAGGCCTCAGCCTCGAATTTTGCGGGCAGCGGGGCGGCGGCGGCGGCGGCGCGGCAGCGGCAGGATCTTATGCGTAAAATCAAATGGACCGGTTCTCGAAAACAGCGGCGCGGCAGCGGCGCGGGGGCGGGCAACGAGCGGTGCACTCCAGTCAAGCGGTGACCGCCCGCGTTGCGCGTCTGCATTGTAGTATAGTGTTGTACATTTTTTTTGTGACGTATCAAAATGTCCTCGGACGTGCAAGAGCAAATTATTTCGGCAATCTTTGAGAGGACACCCATATGGAACAGCAAAGATGCGAACCATAAAAATAGAAGAATAATTAACCAATTATGGGAAGAAATAAAAAACGAACTGAATATTGAAGGTAAATATAAAAATGATTTATTAAGTCAAATACAATATTTATTACGTTTTACAAATTAATTAGTAACTAATGCGATTATTTACAAAATATTCTTTGAATTTTTCACGTATATATTGTGCTTGATAAGACGTCCGGGCGCCTATAGTAGGGATCCACTTCTTCTTTTGCCCACAATAAATCGAGCGTTAGGAATAAATTTGAATCAAAAAGATGTCGCCGTTTTTCAGACATTTCATTCGCGAATAAAAACAAATATCTCGACAACACAACCACGAACACAACACTACACCGCTATAGTGCCGCGCGATCTGCCCGCTGGTTTGGAGAACAGGTATGCGTTGCCCGCCCCGCTGCTGCGCCGCCGCCGCCGCCGCCCCGCTGCCCGCTAAATTCGAGGCCGAGGCCTCACAGAGTAGTTTTAATGCAAATGGATACATTGAGCAGGGCTTAAGATGACTTCGGCCCCAACTTTACTATTAATTCCTAAAAAAGTCTAGTTTTACTGTATTTAACATGGAATTCATTTTTTTAGGTACTATACTCATCGGACCTGCCAGATTATTCTTGTTATGAATGTACAGCGTTAATAGCCAAGTTCAGTAAGTTCCGAAAAAAGTATCTGACAGCTCAGTCGCTCCTGTTTAGCATTCTACAAAATCATGGTGTGGTACGTATTATTTAGTTCCTTCTGGCTATTTATAGGATTCCTTTTCTTATCCATAAATAACCAATAGAGTACACCTGAATTATTTTGGCTGAAGACCCTTCAGGACACGCCAATAACAGCCCGGATACCTAAAAATGACCTGAAAGGACCATCTACAAGTAATCCAATAGAAAAATAAACCCCTTAATTATTCTTCTTCTCATGCATCGCCATTCAGATAAGGTCAGTAAAACACTTTGATCACACGCAAGATGTTTTTCCACCTTATCCAACACTGAATGTTGTCCAAAAGATTATTAACACAGTTCTATACTCCACAATCGAGACATTAGACTGGTATAATTCTAAAAGTATCCATCTCATGCTAGAGCCGTGATTCTCTAAAAAATGAATACAGAAAAAACATGCAGAGAATGTGACTACATTTCAATTTGCATTTTTTTGTCCGATTTTTGAAATTCATGGTGGCGCTGCTGGCAAAGGCCATTTGTCAATAATTTACCTTTGCCAAATTCAGTACATCCACAATATTTTTTTAACGTCTTATTCTTTCCTTCTGCTGGGCAAAGGCCTCTTCCAAGGTCTTCCATGTACTCTTTGTGCAGCACCTCAAACCAGCCGTCCTATTTTATACTCTATTTTATTGATTACACATTCGGATGGTAATGCAGGAATGTTATTTGTGTGTTATGATTTGGAGTATCATAGTCAAAGTAAGGCCCCTATAAATTATCTTTTCAGTCTTTTAGAAAAGATGGCCAACTAGAAGGGTTATTACAGTTCTTTCTGCAGTTATTGGATCAAGTGTTTTTTTTTCTTTGCTTATCTGATATCTTTGTCTTCAGGTAACAGAAAAAGAAATAAAGAACATAGACAGAGTTGCATCCAAACTAAATTCCAACATGTCAACTAAGCATGTCGAAAGTCACACAACATTTTTGGAAGTTAAAATAGAATGTGATCCCATGGAAGGCATACCAGATATGAGTGCAGATTCTGGAGATGAAGATATGAACAACAGCGGCAGTGAAGATGATATTCCTATAAGTTCGGTGAAACGTGTTGCGCATGTATGTACCTATTTCCATCTAATAGATTAATATACCATACCATCTCACTCATGTAGGCCACCCCCTGCCTACCCACTTTAGTGATGGGTGCCGTAAAAGGCGAGGAATGTTTTCATAATATGGAATAGCATTGTCCACCTCTTAGCTGAAAAAACATGCTGCAATCACTAATCCATCTGCTAAGTGGTGTTATGGCAAATCTCCTTTGCAAGGCCTATGTTCCAGTGAATGTTGAAATGATGATCTTGCCTGTATTCCCAAAGAAATATTAGAAGGTCATTAGAGTCTCCCCATACTTATCGACACAGCAGTGCGAGCACGGTTCTTTGATCGATAAACTTCTCGACTCGATAAAAGTTTTAACATACCGAATTTTATCGAGAGTCGGTAGCACGGAACTTGCCTCGGTATCTTTATCGAGCCTTGTCGACGGCTGTCTTCTCGATAGCTTATCGACTTTTCAAAATGGCAACACCAGATTTAAAAATATCATTCACTCATGTAGACTTTATTTTATTTACGAAATAATCTTTTCCTGGTTATTTCTCGCGACTGAAAACTATTTCGTTATATTATTTTGTTAGAAATATTGTAAACATTTTTTTTAATCTTTGTAAGATTGTAAAAAATATTTAAAATTAATTTTAGTGGCATAAAGTCTGTCAAAAAAGAGTAGAAAAATTGGGGGCACCACTAGTCATACATTATTGAATTAAACTTAAATTCGCGTCTCTAAACTCCGCTTGTGGATCCTTTTCATGTCACGATGCGTTCTGCTTTCAACATCTAACAAAATGAATTCTCCAAAATCCATGTGTTTTGCAAAAATAGCTTCAAAGAATCTTTAACTACCAACTTTTAACTGACGACAACAATTCGTGATAATTCGAGAAATTTACCAATAAGAACTGTCAAAACTCGACATAATCGATAAGATTTGTCGATTATATCGAGGCCTCGATAAAATACGATCCGAGCTACCTTTGTCGTTTTATCAATATCTTATGTCAAATTTGACGTTTAGAATAGATAAATTTCTCGAATCGACTCGATAAAAAGAACCGTGCTCGCACTGCAGAATCGGCATCGGCCGGTTGGAAAAATCTTTGTCTGTGGGCATAAGGGTGTAACCGACGTCGTTCGCCTCGGTTTAAGCCGATTCCTCATCGATAAGAGAGGGAAGGAGAACCATACCTCCGGTTTCTGATTTGAGAATTCGGGATAAGCAAATACTTAAGTAATATTTGAGTACAAAGTTGTCAAAAAAATGCTTTAAAATCGGTCATTTTTTTGATAACTCCATACTCAAATGTTACTTAAGTATTTGCTTATCCTGAATTCTCAAATCAGAAACCGGAGGTTAGACAGTATCCCTGTGGATACTGTTGGGCGCTAAAAATCTAAGAGATTTTGGCTTTTAGTATTGTAATGTTTGATCATTTTCAGGTAAATGAGAAGAACAACTACCACATTTCTTCAAGTAAAAAGAGAAATGCTACCCAAGAAACAGATTCAGGAGAACCTTCTAACAAAATGAAAAAGTTAAAGCCGAACAATAGCAGACAAGAAAGCATGCTCAAAGATTTAGGGTACACCAAACTCACTGTAAGATTTATTTATATTTTTGACTAGCTTTCGCCCGCAGCTTCGCTTGCGTGAAATTTTGAACCCGTTAAGTGACGATTTTCCATACAAACTTTCATCCCCTATTTAACTCCCTTAGGGGTTGAATTTCGAAAAATCCCTTCTTAGTGGATGCCAAAAGGAACCTACTGTCAAAATTTCAAGTTTCTAACCCCAGCGGTTTAGGCTGTGCGTTGATAGATCAGTCAGTCAGTCAGTCAGCTTCTCCTTTTATATGTATAGATTAACTATTATAGCACTTAATAAATGCGGTTGCGTTTATTGACGCAAATCTCAAATGCATAAACCCACGGACTTACCTCCGGTTTCTGAATTGAGAATTCGGGATAAGCAATACTTAAGTAGTATTTGAGTATGGAGTTGTCAAAAAAATGATTTAAAATCAGTAATTTTTTGACAACTCCGTACTCAAATGTTACTTAAGTACTGCTTATCCTAGAATTCTCAATTCAGAAACCAGAGGTTAATATATCTGTAGAACAAACAATTATATAGAAAGAAAGAAAGAAAAAAATATTTATTTGCGCCAACATGACACACAAAAATAAAAAAAACTATACACAAAACCACAAAGAAACTATTGGGAAAAATATGCGTCACATCCACGCAAAACAGCCATCGCTCAGCATAATGCTATGACTCGTGCGAGACAGCCACAGCGCTGGTTTTCAGCGGAAGCCGGCGTTGACATGATGACGTCCACGGGTATATGATGTATAAGACATCAAGCTAATATTTGACCCAATACAGGAACAAAACCCGCGATACTAGGCCGACCGTTTTACATCTGTACGGTACGACATATAGGTTTTTTTTAAGTTAGCCCGTCTTTTTCTTACCTTGGCTGGTGTATGTGACGTTGCCAATTTGTATGTAAGACTGTTTTAACTGGGTAGCGTGAGGCGGCGCAGTATGGCATGTCAAAAACGAACGTACGCCGTACGCGTTGAAGGTACACGCTCTAAGGGTACGTTCACATGACAAGCGTTCAACGCGCGTTTACAATTACATACATTTTATTCAGGCCGTACACATGCTAACGCGCGTTTTAATAAAGCGCGCGTTGAACGCTGTTCCAACGCTCGACTGTTGTCAGCGCGCGTCAACGCGCGCTTTGAGATCATTGATTTTCTATGTTACCGTTCAGATGAGATGAGCGCGCGCTTTTGACGCGTATAGATGTATTTTAGGGTTCGCTCGGTTCACCCAGAAATCGTCCGAAATAGAAACGGAAGCTTTTAATACCGAATTATTTATGGATGAAACACGCCACTAATTACCCCGTTTAGTTTCTCAATTCACTTACAGCGAGTAGTCTCCCTGCTCATAAAATAAGACTTAAAGTCGGTGTTCCCAAAATGCTGATGCGAAATTTAACTCCGCCAAAACTGTGCAACGGAACCCGTCTTATTGTCAACGCTTTACAACGTAATATAATTGTTGCTACAATCCTCACTGGGTGTGGTGCCGGTGAGGCTGTGTTCATACCGCGCATACAACTCATCCCCAACAATTTCCCCACATGCGCACACAGTTCCCTGTGACTACATGCTTTGCCATGACAATAACCAAGTCAGAAGGGCAGACGCTTAAAGCGGCTGGTGTTGACCTGACAACCTATATTTAACCAATTTTTCTCATGGCCAACTTTATGTTGCTTTTTCAAGGGTCAAGCAACGCTTCCGGTCTTTATATATTAGCTCCTGAAGGAAAAACCCCAAATATAGTTTATAAAGATTTTTTTTAAAAGTTATTTGCAATATTATTGTTAATTCAGTCTTCTTCTTCTATCGTGTCGGCACGAGCTATACGAGAATAGGTCATGCTGTGGTGAAAAGATTAGCCAGTCAGCAAGGTTGGTAGCGAGGCTGACGGCCCAGGGTGCACCGGACGTACTGCAGTAACGTCACTCGTGGAGGCTCTTTTCATGCACCCCCTGTTAATTCCCCATGTTAATTCAGTGTACCCTTGGGATCCGCTGCGGAATTACGGGAAGAAAAGTTTTTTTTGTTGTAGGTATAGGTATTAAGTCTGGGCAACATATAGGTGTAGGCTATAATTTATTTTGGAAAATGGAATACCTGATGCAGAACCGCAACAGACCAGCTAAAGTATAAGAGATATAAAAATGGTGCTATGGCAAAAATTATTCCACGTGAAGAGCATTTTCTGCTGTGAGAATAAATTTGAAGATCTGGAACACCTGTTGTGGAACTCCAAAGCCCATCGACACTATAACATATATAGGAATGACGTCTTAGCAAAAGTTGTTTAGTCTGATGGGCATTTCCTGTTGACTTACAAAAATGAAAGATCTGGAACGTCTCGAATCGTCTCGCGCATCCCGTTGTTTTCCCGTCCCCGGGCTCTTAGAACTCAACATCAGACGCTTCAGATCTTCGATTTTGACGACCCCGTTGTCGCTGGCATAAGCAACAGGATCCGCGTACGAAGTCGCGGGCAGAAGCTAGTCATAAATATGAATGTGTCTCACGAAAGTTATAAAACACTTATCGTATTCCAGTAACCATACAACGAGGCCCCACAACATTATAAAACTCTTTTTTTCTAACTAGTAATAAAATAACTATTTCTTTTATTTCTAGGATGGAGCAGAATCAAACAGTGTAATATATTTACAAGCGGAGGACTTTCAAAATGAGGTAAATGAGAATTTGTTTTTATATTCATAAAGGTCGAATAGCGGTTACCAACTCGCCCGCTTAGCTCAAGACCGATTACCCACGATCTTTTGTTAATGTAAAGGATACAGAATTTGCGAGGCATGCGCCGCGAACGGGCATAACGAATGCCTCGCAAAGTGTGTACCTTCATATTCGTGTGGCGAGGCATGTGCTACGCACGTGCGAGGGCGAGCCAATGTACGTCGGCAAACGCTTCAAGATCAAAGCGCCTCAGTGCGAGCATTACATTCGTTGTGGACGTAATCGCGCATGCACGTTCGAGGAGTGCGCCGCGTACGATATCCACCCACGCCTTGACTGAGAAAATGAAACTGCGCTTGTGAGTAGCACATGCCTCGCCACAAAAATAAAGACAGACAAACAAGGCATTTGCTTCGCACGCGATGGCTCGACCCGAACATACGTTGGTATATTTTTTCGACACGCACGCCTCAAGCAGAGGCAGTCGTTGTGCGCCGTTCGTGACGCATGCCTCGCAAAGTCTGTATCCACCTTAACTTATCAAGTACTGTAATTATAGACACAATAGATAAACAATGGCACTGACGTACTGGATCGTCGGTCGGGCCGCTAGCGGTTAAGATGTCTGAGGTGTAGAGAAGATTTCAATGGGCTTATTTAATTTGTTCCAGCTGACCGACATAGACACCGCCTTCGAAGAACATGATCCTTCATCAGCTCTATCCAGCCAAATTTTAGAAAACCAGAACCTAATGATAAGCAACCAAAACAAAATAATGTCCAAACTAGCCGATTTCTCCGTTCGATTCGAGGGTCTTACTAATAGTAATACGTTAGCAACAACAACTTATCTAAATTATGACTCCCCAGCAGACAAAGTCAATTGCCCAGTCATTGAGAGTAAAGAACAATTGGACAGGTTCGAAAACGATCTCAAAGATCCAGAAAAGAAGAAAATTCTTAGAAGCAAATATGCAATATTCTTTAAAGGAAGAGGGCATGGTCTTAATTGTGCATACATATTAATTGACGCACTGTTTTCTAGAAAGTTTTTGACTACAGTTTCCTGGACGGGAGGATCCAGAGGAGAAGAGTGCAAAACTGCATTAAAAGTGTACAATAATACTATTAATTTTATATACGAGTTAGTACAAGAATGTGACAGTAATTTCTCTCTTTTGGATTGCTACAGATTTATGAAATGTATTTTAAGAAATTCTGTTAAAAGGTATCAGAGCAAAGGGCTAAGGATGTCAACTTGCAAGCGTAGACATAGGGTGAAGAAAGTTTCGGCGGCCGAAAAGATTAGTGGATTTGATTCTGAAAATGTTAAATCTAATGAATTAAACGTTTTGGAGGAACCTTGATAGCAGAATAAGAATTTTATAAGACGTTCACATTTTAAAGGAATGACGTTACGTTAAATTGTTTTCATTGAATAAGCTTTTAATTACTAACTAGAATTATTGGTATTCGTTGTTAATCTTTTTTGGTACAATTTAGGTCCTTTTACCCATGAAAATAAATCGACGGTGTAGTATCAATATCTAATAACTACAAAACCGTCATTTTATAGGAGGCAAAAAAAACCTTTCATTTCTATAGTTATTAGGTATTTTTAAGCAAATATTTCATAAATAAGAACAATTGAAGACCGATATATCATAAATGAGAACAATTCAACATTGTAAATACAAGCTGTTTCACATTTTACTTGCGAATATGCAATAAAATGAAAATCGCTAAAATGTTAGTTATTAGATATTGATACTTCACCGTCGAAATGTGAAGTTAAGGTGGTCGCACACTATTTAGTCCGAGACCAAGACTACTGGACGCTCATTAGATGTAGATGCGTGTAGACCAGTCTTTCTCAAAGTGGGCGATAACGCCCCCTTGTGGGCGCTAGAGGTCTACAGGGGGGCGGTAAAGGGCGGTTAAAGTAATGATTATGATTGCGATTGTGATTTCTAAAATGTGGTAAAATTAAAAATATTAGGGGGCTCTAGACAATAATTGATTCCCAAAATGGCCGGTTGACGAAATAAGTTTGAGAACGTCTGGTGTAGACCCTTCGGACCCATTCGTAGTGGTGGTTCAATTGCCCATACAACACTATCTAGCGCTGGTCTATGCTTCTTTAAACACTCGTGATTTCTGGTCGCATAGACCAGTCTACACGCTGGACTACACGTCCAGTATGGTCGTTATCTCTAGTGCTCGATGTAAATATTTGCTACTTGGAACGTCTGGTCTATGCGGCCAGTGGTCTTGGTATTTGCATACGTCGTGCGCAACCACCTTAAGTGTGCGTCCTGAGTGACGGCGCACGGGCGTATTGCGGAGCGGCTTTACCGTCGATACCTGTCCTTAGTGCACGCGGGAAAGTTGACGCGTACGCGCGTGTTTAGTGTTTCGTTTATTTTTCTTTGGTTTTAATAATGTCGATATCAAAATTCAAACGTTTCGAACATTTATTTAATGCGCCGTTCATTCCGCCTGCGCGGTGCGCCGTCACTCAGGACGCACACTAAGAAAACGTCGTTAAGAAAAACAAAACAATTTTAATAGGAAAATCGCCAAGTTTTATCGTAACTAGCTTGTATGCAATGGCTGCTGCATTATTTTAATATTCGGTGTCCAGGTTCACAAATCATGCCCTCGGTCTGGAAATACCTCGTGTTTGCTCGGGCACATCTATTGTTACTTAAATAATAAATTGAAGTATTTCCTCCATAGTGTTTCGTGCAGGAACTATAAGACATTTTCAATGTAAGACAGGGTTTCTCAAACTGGAATACCATACATGTAATATTGCCGAGTTGCTCAACTGATGTCCTCCCAGGGGTACCCATGAGGGTACATTAGTTGGGCGTAGGGCATTGGGGTACACGGCAAGATTTTCTTAATGGAGGCAAAAACTAAATCTTTATAAATAAAAAGAAAAGTCCTCACTGACTGACTGACTGATTGACTGACTCATCAACGCCCAGCCCAAACCCTTGGACATAGAAACGTGAAATTTTGCACAGAGGTTCCATCAAGGAATAAGGAAGGGTTTTTCGAAATTCAACCCCTAAGGGGTTTAAATAGGGGATGAAAGTTTGTATGGACAATCGTCACTTAACGGGTTTAAAATTTCACACAAGCGAAGCTGCGGGCAAAAGCTAGTTAGTCGTATAAACGTACCTAAACGTTGAGATGTGCTGTCGCCAACCGCTATGTCCTATTTCATTATATTATTGAGTTGATTTAGTTTCTATTGATACCTCTGACTGATTTGTCTGTTGTGAGTGAGCCTTAATAAAAACGTTATTTTTATTGAGACCTATTTATTTTATTTTTGTTTGTAGAAGGGGTACCCATACATAAGATTGAGAAACCCTGATGTAAATTATAGTTCTGAATTGTATGTTTAAATGAAAGAATAAATAATTAAGAATTAATTTTGTATCATTTATTAATTTGCAAAGTACGCTATTATACTGCCTCGTTGGTCTAGTTGTCGCAAGCGCGACTGCTGAGCGTGAGGTCCTGGGTTCGATCCCCAGGTCGGGCAATGTGTTATTAGATTTTTTCGTGTGGAATTTCTCATTAGTAGACCGGAGCCTGGATTTATGCCCGGTTTATGGCAGTAGGCTCGCCCCGTATTACATGGGACTTAAAAATAATGGCGAAATGAGGGTGTACTTACACCTCTTCCCAACTCTTGAAACGTGTATAATGCACCACATTGTACAACACTCAGACACGGAGCAATGTACATACAATATGTAAAGTGTCAAGATGCAAAAATACTGAAATACTGGTCAAAATAAAGGTACCTAAGTAAAGACGAGTTAATTCAAATTAACAAAGAACCTTCTTTGTTTTACGCCTACAGACCAAATCCATAAAAAAACCAATCGAGCCTAGCTAATAAGTTGAGTAGCTAGTTTATTTTTGTCTACAAACAAGTTGAATTATAGAAAGAAGTGCAGTTAGCAGAATTGGAGCAGCGATTCGTTAGGACGAATCGCTCCTCGCGAGTCCTCGTAAGGACTCTCCATACATATGTGACGTCTGCTACAAAGGGTTTCTGCAAGCTGAGACCCTTACGAATCACACTATTTAACATGATGTTGTAAGCAAAACTTGGAACAACTATCTCTGTTTATTCATGAGGAAACTCTCAGTAAGGCAGAATGCTCTCATGTACTATCCAAAGTAGAATGAGAACATGCAGGATTGCAGGCCTTCCGTTGAGGAAACCCTCTCTGGCATGGTTAAAATCAGTTAATAAAAAAATAGCAACGAATAATTTACAAGCAAAAATACAAATATTCAGGCATTGTTATTTATTATTTACTCGGTAACACTGTTTCTTTATTTTCTTACATTTCTCTTGTCATGTAACTGTCAGTGTCAAACTGTCAAAGTCAAAAGTTATCCCATAACTTGTGCAACTGTTTTGAATTGAATAATAAATCCCATGTTATATTATCTTGCTATTGTATGAATTATGTAATATTTCTACAAACTAAGAAGAAAGCTTTACGATGAACTCTCTTCATAACACCATAAAACGTACGTTCAAAATATTTTGAGGTTATGCTTTACCCTAAATATATTTATAACCAATTTTTCTTACTATAATTTCAGAATTTCGCCTTCTCAACCTCAACACAGCGTTAAAAACAATATCAGAATGCAAACCCATCGTACCGAATGTAATAAAGGCTAAAAATGACTTGGTTTCCAACCCAAAAGTCATATCATTTGCCCCAAGAAGTATTGGCGTAGAAATAATGGATAAGCCAAGGGAAAATAGGATACAACAGACCCCAATACCTTACATACCTATTGTTAACCCCTGTTCTATCCTCCCACTGCTGGACAAAGAGTGGAGAAAGGATGAGATTGGTCTGCCATCTATTAAGCATGAAGAGATACAAGCTGCAAGGTTGATTGTGATCAGAAGGAAGAAGATGAAGAAGCATCAGAGAAGGAAGCTCTGGAAGAGGATGAGATACACTTGGGCTAGGGTTAGTATATAAAAATGTTTAATAATTATAGCATTTATTGTTCTAAAACTGATTAAGATTATAATAAGTAATTTAGCTATCAAAAGAGGCTTGATATAATATGAATCAGGTAGCATCTTACGAAATGTGACCATCACTTTCTGATTAACTGCTAATGTTCCAGCTCTGCGGATCAGTGGTGGCATGTATTGTTTAACTATTGTGTCCGAAACTGGTTTTTAATGAGTTAATTGTAACAATTGATATATCACAGTTAAATAATAACAAGTTAAACAATAATTTACCATTGTAACATGCCACTTATTTCAGTTTTGTTTTTTTAGTTTTTTACAACATCAAGCAATAGTTCAAATGTATTGTTACTGAGGCACAGATTCACAATAATGGTATAATTCAGCTTGTAATATGATATGGCTTGAAAATAATAATGGTCTGATGGTTAAGTATTACAAGTCCAATTTTTGTCCCATTTAAATGGAAAATAAATAAGTAAAATAGAACAGATTCTACAACCAATCTAAACAATGAAATAGTGATTGTTTGGCTTGCTGGTAGGATCTGTACAGTCGACCTTGCTAGCTAGCACCCTCACTTTAATCCTTTAACGGGCAGTACATTTTAGGAAAAGTAAATAACTAACAATTTGACAATTTCTTATGAAAATAAAAAATTAAATGAAGAAAAACATTTTTTAAGTATCATTTGTATTTTTTATTAGAGAAAATAGTAAAATATTGTAAAAATGACAGGTTTTAAAAAAAAAAATATAACAGGAAGGGTTTCTCAACATGTCCCAAAAACATGGTGGCAAATATATTGCCGTTGCCCTTGAAAGGGTTAAAGTCTGGCGCCAAGCATTTTACTGTGTTCCGTCATGTATAATTATGTGAGAGCCAGAGGGGTATAGTGGAATCCTGCTATATCTCTGTTACTTGGATTCATATGCTCCATCTTAGCGCCGGTTTTTTGATTGCTAGTTGAGTCAACCAATGGTTGAAAATTGCAACAAATACGTAGTTAAATTTCTATAAGATCTTTCAGACCTATTCTTTTAGACCCTATCTGCGGTTACCATCAGGTGCAACTAGGGCAAAATGAGAAAAAAAAATATGTAAATACTTAAAAAACTAATACTTTTTCCCCTCAATTACAGGTCAAGCAGCACCGCCGCCAAACCAAAGAGAAGAACTTCCAAAACTCCCTCCTCGCTATGGTGAAGCAAGCCAACGAGTTCCAAGCGGAGCAGTACGTATCTGACAAGCTTCAGAAGGCCAACCACACCCCATTACCAACTCGCTGGAAGCACAAACGTCTGCCCGAGTTCATCATACGACAACTACTCGGAATTGATAAGAAGATTAATTATAAACATACTGATGTGTACAAAGCTTGATTAGTTTGATTGGTTAAAAATTAAAGTAGTATTAATTTAGTGTGGTTTTTTTTTTTTTTATTATTTATTTATTCAAGAAAAGTTACACAAAAGAAATTACCCATATCTTCTGCCAAACTGCTGTACAGTTTGTCGGCAGTGTTCTCGTGGGTCAATCGTGGATACAGTTTTGTGATATCTTACTTAATACTATACTATAGATACACATGGACGCATAGTCGAAACAAAAATAGAGATAAAAAGGGTACACACTAAATATCTAATGATGGGTTCAGGCCAGCTTGCCCACCTGGCTAGCATGCGCTGCGCACGAACACAAGTACAACCCAATCGCTCCGACCGGTGCGGAGGGAGATAAGCAACCCAGCGCGAGCGAGACGCCGCGCCGCCCGCGCCGCAACGGCCGGTTGAGCACCACGGCGCGCGCGCATGCCAGACCGGCCGGCCCGCGCCTGCCTCATTCATTAGTCATATCCATTGATGTATTAAAAAACCAAAGTTAAATAAAAAAAAATAAAGAAATAAGTTTGTTACTACATCAATGGTCATATCATACTCATTCATTACATTCTTACACTAAGGACACAAACCTAAATAGTGTTTGCGCAGGACATTTTTTAGGGCATTTTTAGAAACGGCTTCAGTTATAATTTGTGTAGGTAATTCATTTAATAATGTTGGAATTAGCCATTCCTGCGTCCTTTGACCAAAATAATTCTTAACTTTAGGAACTAAATATTTCTTTCTTTGTGTTGCTTTACGGGTTGGCCGGTTATACACTCTCTTAACGTTGTGTTCGTTTTTATCGTGGTGTCCTAAGATTATAGCTACCTTTACTTTGTTTTGTATGGGTAATATTCTACAAATTTTAAATAGTTTTTCGTACTCCTTATTAATATTGTCTTTAGTTGCCTTATTTGATAGTAGTTTTAATAGCCGGATTTGCAATTTTTTTATTTTATTTAAATGTACCGGAAACGTCAGTCCATAAGCAGCCAACCCGTAGTTTATTGTTGCGTCTGCGAGTGCGTAGTAAAGAATGTACAGTATTCGCTTATTAACTATATATTTTAAATTATTCAGTTTCCCTAGCACTGAGCGTAGTCTAGCACACACAGTGTCTACATGCACGTCCCAAGTAAATCTTTCATCGATTGTTAGACCAAGGTACTTGTAGTTTGCTACACGTTCAATACACTGGCACTGACAGTTTATCTTGTTGTCATGGAGGCATACATATGAGTGGCCCTTTACAGAGATATAGGCATTTTTAGCTAATCGATTATACGGAGACGATATTAACATACATTTGGTTTTATTTAGGTTGATAAGAATACCATTGTCGTGCGCCCATTTAACTAAATTATCCAGATCTTCTTGCATTACCGACTGGATCAGTTCACAGTCCCGGCCACTGTATGCCAAGCACGTGTCATCTGCATACATATTACAGTTTTTGATGACATTAACCATGCTATTGACGTGCATAATATACCCAATCGGTCCATAAACTGACCCGGTCGGTACTCCATAATTGATTTTACCAAGTTCACTGTCTGTTCCTTTAACCCTAACTTTTAGATACCTGTTGTGCAGATATTGCCCGAACCACCCTTTTACAGGCCCTCGTATTCCACACTCGTCCATGGCCTGCAGCAAGCCCTCATGGTCTAAAGTATCGAAGGCTTTTTTGAAGTCAATAAATGTTAATAAAACCATCTCTTTCGAGTTTAGTGAGCTATTTATATCATTAGTAAACTTACTTAATGCCGTCGCTGTGCTTCTATTTGGCCTAAAACCATGTTGCGTATCAGTTAAAATATTATTAGTTTCTAGAAACACTGTAATTTGGCCCATAATTACTTTCTCGACAATTTTATTAATTACGCTCAATATCGCGATAGGCCTATAATTTGTGTATTCTTTGTGTTTTCCCCCCTTAAAAATTGGTCTGATAATTGAAATTTTTAATTCATTAGGATATATTTCTCGCGCTATACAATTATTTATGAAATGAGCAAGGACTTGGCTAATTGGATACTTAATTATTTTTAAATCTTGAACTCTAATGCCATCGGAACCTGGGGACTTGTTGCATTTTAACTTATCTATTATTATACATATATCTCTAGGACATACCTTTTTACATCTAAAACTCACATCACTTCCCTTTACATATTCACGCCTATCATAAAATAAACAGTTACATGAATTTTATAATTTGTTATTTGCGGAAGAGATGCGGAATGTAATAATAGGACTACAGCTTTTCCTGTAAATATCATAAAAGGCGCGAGTTTTACAAGAATAGTTTATGCCCTGCCGAGCTGACATGCGCAGCGCGAGATAATTTTGTCGACGCATTATCTAGTGCTACGAGGTAAGCCATACATTATCTCGTCTCGGCACGAGATAATTCTACGACGACATTATCTTGCGCTGCGCGTGTTAAGGCGATTACAGCCGCGAGAGTGGCGCCACTTCAGAAAAAATACATTATTTCTGTCAACACACAACGTATTGAAATTTCGTACGTACAACATTTTAGTCAAGTGATGTAGAAATCTTCGAACATCAAAAAACAACACGACAGACTAGGTTAGAAGTTTTTGTAAATAATGCTAAAAACGGCCGTTTTCGGTACTTATCGCTAAGACTTCGAATCGAGAAGCTCTAGTGTTGATATTTGATGTTCGAAAATTTCAACAACACTTGACTAAAATGTTGTACGCACGAAATTTCAATATGTTGTGTGTTGACAGAAATAATGTTTTTTTTTTTGAAGTGGAGGCACTGTCGCGGCTGTAATCGCCTTAAGCTAGCTGGACTTAGCTGGTGAAAAGATTAGCGAGTCAGCTAGGTTGGTAGCGGGTTCGACTGTCCAAAGTGCGTTGGACGTACTTAAGAATCGGTACTCGCGGAGGCTATCCTGCATTGCGACGAAACCAATTTCCTAAAGTTGACTCTAATTATCCCATATTCATGATTGGTTATAAATAAAATAAAATTTTCGTGTAAGTAACATCCATACTTGGTTATTAAAAAAGAGGGAAAGAAAGTTCCATATTAGTTAAAAACTTATAATTTAGTTACCAGTTCATTGTTCGTCATGCATCTTTGAACAATGGCATTCAACAAAGAAGAGTCGTATCTCCCTGCTATGGTCTTCAGGATGGAGTTGGAGCTGGCCCGCACTCTGCAGAGCAACGAGGCAGACTGTCAAGTACCTTTGCGACAATAGTAGCCAGGGAGATGGGTCGATAGTTACACTTATCAGCAACGTCACCAGTTTTGTTTTTTAATAATAGGAACTATGATAGTTCGCTTGAGATTACAAGGGTTACGGTTTATTTACATGCATTTTTCTGGATAGCCGACTAGTTCAACTCTTGACCTCGCCGCGTGTTCAGCCCATGATTAAGGGCTCCGTTTGGATCCGAAACTACTCTGGCAATCCCGAAAAATGCTCGTGAGTAAACCGTTAGCAATCATAGGTAAATAGTGTGTTTCAAGAAAGCTATAGGTAATAGAGCCAAAATATCACCATACTGTTGCATTCTATCAGGTTGGTTTTACTAGCCATCTGATGTTCGTCAGGGCAGCGACTATCAGCGGCAGGGTGCATCACGTGCAAGTGGAGTTAAACCCTAATATAACCCTATTCTTCTTCTTCTCTCGTATCAGCGCGAGCTATATGAAAATAGCTCATGCTGTGGTGAAAAGATTAGCCAGTCAGCAAGGATGGTAGCGAGGCTGACTGCCCAGGGCGCGCCGGACGTACTTAAGTATCGTCACTCGTGGAGGCTCTTTTCGTGCACCCCTAAAAAAACGTTAAAAACGTGTAAAACCCTATAAAGGTTTATTAGGGCTTATAAACCTTATAAGGCTTCCTTGGGGAAGCTAAGCTAGGTGTTCGGCTTTCCCTTACTCATAGATATAAGAGACTTAGGTCTTATTATAAATCACAGCAACACTGTCTCACTCCTTTACAGAATCTCTTCTGACGCCACTACTTGCTTGTACCAATTAGTGCCACTGACACTTCAATTATAATAAATTAGCGCCAAGATAAATAGGCACGAAAACACGGACCAAAGAATTACAAAGCACCTAACTAGTTCATTTTATTGTACTTTAGTATAAATAATTGTTTTGCTTAGGTCTAAAATAGTTATTTTGGATTGTTTCAAACAAATGGCGGCTGATATTTCGTACTTAATGTAGACGTTCTTTGTGATTTATTATTGACTTAGTTTAACGAAAAAAAAAGATATATTTTGCGCGTATTCATCAGAGCAAATCAAAATAACATTAGATGAGGCGAGGCCTCAGTGTAAGCGAGTTAAAATAAGCATTTAAAAATGCTATGTTAAAGCTAGCAACAGTTTAAGCTTAGGTAATTAAGTTATATGCCGCGAAATTAATTCCCGCACAGTTCACGATGGGCACATAGGTACACGTAGCGTTCGGATCTCACGTTGGTTCCTTTAGATCAGTTTTATTCACATGAGTGACATGCGTTTCTACCTACCTGCATCTCAAAGTCTGAGAGAAATCTCAGTAGTTCCGTCACTAGGAGTACACGTGTAGGTACTTCCGGAAAAGGAAACTTTGTGAGGAAATCTGCACACCTTAGAGGGCTCCAAAAAGTTCTCGTTGGTGTGTGTAGTGTGCCAACCCGTATCAGGGCGTCTACTCCCTAAGCACGAAGTCCGTGGTTTCGGCCTTAGTTACGAGCGTTTCCTACTCCCTATCACCTACGGACATACGATTATTTCGGGGCCCGAACTAAGAATGAATGACAACATGATTTGACAGTTGTCCCTACAACCGATGTGTTTTTTCCCGTCCGAAAAGTTGAACTTGACACTTGTTTTGTTCACTCCTACGTTTCGAGCTACTTTCGGACGGGCGACTAATTTCGTTGATGGACTTATAACCCATGGGGTAGATTGCCGCTCAAACGGCACTCAAACAAATAACATTTTTTTTTTCATCCGACGCTTCGCTCGTCTTCGGTCCCGACCTTCCATTTTTAGGTCGCTCCGCTGTCAAACGATTTATTTTTTTCATTTTACCGGACTTAATTGCGAATTTGGAATTTCATTGACATGGATTAATGACCTTATTTGAAGTCGATGTTTTTGTTTACATTTTCTCATCTGTTTGCATGTAATCGCCGATTGTAAATATTGTAATAATTTTGTGTGGGGTTAGTAGCAATGTATTTTCCTAATACCAATAACCGATATCAATCCAAAACTCTCGATTGATGTAAGTTTTTGATTTTAGGGATTTCCATAGAGCACCGCCACCGATGACCTTAGGCCTCTTGTTCACGGCACGGTATCTTAACCCTACGGCGTATTAGCCGCGCCGTAGAAAACTCGTATGAGTTTGTACACGACACGGCAAACTACCAGCCGAAACTGATTGATATCCATTTTGTAACATAAAATCAGAGTTGGAAAGCTGTCATACAATTACCCGTCGCGAAAACGTCCGGTGCCGTTAACAAACTCTCATAGACTCATACAACACTAATGTAAATCAAACCGTGCGCAAAAGAGGAGTAGCCACGGTGCATACGGTGGCGCAGGCGTGCCGTTGGGCCGCCGTGTCCGTCAACAAACTTCTATAGTAGTCCATACAACACTGATGACCGTGCCTACACACGGCTAATTAAGGCGCTGCCCAAACGTAGGACGCCGTAAAACGCTCAGTTTTTTGTCGCACAGTTTGGCGTATTGGTACTTATTACAAGCCAGAAAAAAATTGAGTGTATTGTCAAATGTTCAAAGAAAAGACTTATTTGAAAATATTTCATAAAAATAAAATAGGATCATGTTAAAAAAATCATAAAACAGAGCTCAAAAAATTTTTTTCGTCGCATAGTTCTCAAAATTTTGAGCGTAAACTGGCATATTTTATGTAATGATAATATAGGGAATATAATCAACTAAAGAATTACCTAAAAATTATTTCACTGAGCCGTGTATTTATTTTTTAATTTAATTAAAACTGCAAAATTACTTTTATATTGGCGGTCGTTCGATTCAACTAACATCAAATGCATCGCTGATTTGAACCTTATTTGTTGCCGCGATGTGCTAATGTCGTTCGTTCGTCTGTGACATGTCAGTCGGCTGCGAGCTGTTGTGGAGAGAGGTCACGTTTCGAATGCGCTCTAACCTTTTACGTACACTAGTTTATTATTAGGTATAGATAATAAGTTATTTTATAAATATTGACTTATAATAGCTTCAGTTTTCAAATAGATACAATTTTTTTTTGTGATTATTGACGCATTTGTATACGTCCGAAGGTATTTTTTCATTATTCGTGTTGCACTGTGTTGATTACAAAAATTCATTTTTAAGATTAGAAAAACAACAATGGGCAATAAAAGAAACAAAGTACTACGACGGATTTGTACAAGAAAGCGACGTAATAAAAATAAAAATCCGCTAGTATCTCAGTAAGTACTTATTGTTACTTTTGTAGGTGTCACGCTTTATTATTGTATTACACCCACAAAGTTTCTTAATTTTTTTCAATATCTGAAATAGGTTCACAATATTTGCATAGATCGCAAAATAATTTATAATAATCACAACTTTCGCTCTGCCGCCTCGACCGTCGCGTCGGTAGCCGGTGAGCGCTAAGATGCCGTAGCCACCTCTCGAAAGCCGATGAGCGCTAATATGCACATACATATAATAAATTGTTCAAAATAAAAAGAGTGTTATGAAATTCTGTTCCGATGAAAAGATTGTTTTCTATTCAATTACAGAGAAGCTAAGGGTTATCAGTGTAATAATCCTCCAACATCACTCACACGTCTGACTGCAGTTACTCCAACCTCAACAGATATAGGTACTGTTCAAGGAGCAGATTATGGGTAATTTCCTATGTATACTAATGTTAATAACACTAAAAATGTAATTTAAAAATGAAAGTTGTTTGCTAGGGCTCCTTTAGTAAAAACTATACCCTTATAGGACCACTCATGTGTCTGTTTGTCTATCTGTACGTCTGTCACAGCCAATTTGCTTCGAATGTTCTGGACCGATTAAGTTGGGTACCTACACCTACACATTTTTGTGACCTAAACACCCACACACACGTAACTGCTTACAATCAGGCTGACGTATGCTTGATTGCAACCTTATTGGTATAAAACAATTAATCATCTGATTCGCGACTCAAGAGGTCAATAAATAGTCTCATTTTAAGTGAAAATCTCACATGGAAAAACGTGTCTATTTTTATCCGAATCAGCTCAGTCGTTTCAGCATGATTGACAAACAACATACTATCACATTGATTTTTTTCTTAAAAACACTAACACATTTTTTTTTTTTCAGAGAATCCACCATAAACGATTCGCTCCTTGTAGAAACCGTTTCTCAAGAAGATGCGAACCTACCAATACATGGTCGAAGGATTATACATAATTATGATGTATTTTATCCAACAGCTTCAAAAAATATCAAGCCATAGTTCTTTGTTCAATTGCAATTTAAAAGACATGTCATTGATAGGAGAAAGAAGAAATGGTTTGATCTCTAAATATAAATTTAAATGTAATATGTGTAAAGAAAATTTTGTAATTACAAGTGAGGATCCAGCAAACATATCTAATGTTAACGCAAATTTGGCTGCGGTAACAGGAATCACTTCTGCTGGTATCGGCTATTCGCAGTTTCAAGAAATTACAGCATGCATGGATATACCAATTTTTTCAGAAGTAACTTATTCTAAAATTCAAGACATCGTTTATAAAAAATGGGAAGAAATAGCTCTAGAATCAATGGAAAAAGCTGCTATGCGTGAGCGTGATGCCGCTATAAGTGAAGGGAAATTTAGTAAAGATAATATACCTATATTATATGTGTATGCAGATGACGTTTGGTCATCACGTTCGTACGGTAATAACTATAAGGCATTGTCTGGTGCTGCAGCGATTGTTGGCCGCAAATTTGGTGAAGTCCTATACAAGGTTAGTCAGAAAGGGGGTAATAATCTGAAAGGGTATTAAAGTACCCATAATAATGAGTAACTTTTGTTTTACCACTTTCCCCAAAAGTCAATATTTTAGGAGAAATAGCTGTTCAAAAAATTCATGAAAAATATGCTAAAATCTATCTAGACTCAGCTATGATCAGCTGTGATTACATTTTAGGTTATATTTGGGGTCATTAATGGGAAGCACTATTTTCTGAATTCGTAACTAAAGTAGGAACGAAGTATTTTTGAAAAAACTAAAATAAGAATCATCTTTTACGGAAACAAAAACTATCGAATTTTAAAATTTTAACACTTGTTTTAAAACGGCCATCAGTGATACTTTACGTGGCCTGCGGACTAGTAACCCCTTTCCGACTAACCTTGTATATAGGACTTCACCAAATTTGCGGCCTACAATCGCTACGGCACCTGACAATGCCTTATAGTTATTATTACCGGCTACTACAGGTATATCGTCGTTACTAAATTTCTCTTCACTTATAGCGGCATCACGCTCACGCATAGCAGCTTTTCCCATTGATTCTAGAGCTGTTTCTTCCCGTTTTTCGTTAACGATGTCTTGAATTTTACAATAAGTTATGTCTGAAAAAATTGGTATATCCATGCATGCTGTAATTTCTTGAAACTGCGAATAGCCGATACCAGCAGAAGTGATTCCTGTTACCGCAGCCAAATTTGCGTTAACATTAGATTGATTGATTGAGATCTTAAATATCCATAAATATTCGTTTATAATTTTGAAATAAATAGTTTTAAAAAATACAGAAAATTTCTACTTTACTTATAGATTAAATACATAAAAATATGACCATTCCCCTCCCCCCCTACTGAGGCATAATTTTGATAAAAATAAAGCAGTATTTTCAGCGACTTTTTTACTTATATTACAGGAAAACCGAAGTCTAAGGTCTTAGGGTTACTACACTGATAACCCTCAGCTTCTCTGTACTTGAATGGAAAACAGCATTTTTTATCGGAACAGATATTTACGACATTATCTTTTTATTTTGAACTTTAATATGTACATATTAGCGCTCATCGGCTCTCGAGAGGCTGCTGCGGCATCTTAGCACTCACCTCCAGAATATGGATGGCGCTAGAATAGGGCCGTGCGTGCTATCATAAACGCGGGCGGCGGGCGCTCCGCAGTGGGCGGAGCTATGTGCCCCTGCTTCACCCCCTCAATTACCTAAAAATTTGCTTCTCACCGCGCCTTAACCGTAGGTTTTTACGGCGAAAAGAGCCCTTAGTCGACGTCCGCGTTGGTCTAGGGTCTATTGAATTTCTGTCAAAAACCTACATTAATCCAAAGATTTTGGATTGAGATCGCCGCAGTTAATAGGGAATTGAATTTAAATACTATTTTACAATTTGTTGCCTCATCAGTTTCGTAGTCACAATAATGGCAGCTTTGCGATATTTAGTTAAACTCCTAGGTCCCCCAAATTAGGGCGTATACTTAAGGAAGCAGGTAACCAGCGCCAACCTACCAGCGCTTATCGGTACTGGTCCGTGCAGGTAACCGCTACTTAAAGGAAGCGGGTAGAAGGGGCTGGTATTTTTTAACAAAAATACGCCTTGTTCCCTTGCAAATATAGCAACAAATGACGGCTTACCAGCGCTGATCGGAGCAGGTCGGAACTTGTCGGCCAAGTTCGGAGCTTGTCGGCGCTGGTTCGCCACACAGTATAGAGACTACCTGCGCCGACTAACTGCGCGGACCAGCAGCGAGAAACGCTGGCCGGACGGCGCCGGCAACCCGCTTTCTACGTGTTTAAGCACTAAGGCAACATTTAGGTACCTACCATAATAAAGTAATAGGGCCGTCAAATCGCTCATTTCAAAGGTCGATCTTGGTAGAACATTACCATAATCAGTAATCACCCCGCTTGGCCTTACAAACACCTCAAAGACAAAGTTGGAAAGTCTCATGTGTCTGTGATTTCAACGGCACCCATACCTTCCAAACCGTCACAAAGCAATGCTGGGGCCTAATTCTCCTAAAATAAATTGTTGCCAAACGCAATCGAACCACGACCGTCAGTCAGTTTTTGTTTTCGAAAACTTTCAAAATGATTGGTTTTGTTTTTTGTGTCAAACAATTTGATAGCTTTTGAAATTGAGAACTGTGTGAATGAACGGTTCGGCCTTGGTTCGGTTGTGATTTATCAAGATTTATTTTAGAAGAATTAGGCCCCTGTTTGACGGCAAAAATAGGTAGAATACATAAAGTAAGTTAAAGAAAAGATCAACACGGGCGTTTGGGCCAACACAAGCCTATTTCGTTTCCTTCGTACAACCCTTCTTATGGGATTATTTACACCACGACCTTTTATGTCCCAATATAAATATATTATTGCGAGGTTTGGTGTATTTATGTTTATTTCCATGGGACTGACCCCATTTGGACGTGGAATGTCTGAATGATTGCAAATGTAATGTTTTATGATAGGTAGTGTCTCTGTTTATTAAATGGGTATGAATGACTTTCAGGATACTCGATCAAAGTATGAGTTATGCAGAGTCTAGTGTAAAGGTACAAGTCCGAGACGGGCTGCAAACTGCAGACCGCAAGTCGCCATCGGAATAGCGACTTTAAGGTGTGCACTTTAAAGGTGCCATTCCGACAGCGACTGTAAAACTGCAACCGCAGACCGCAGCCGCAGATCGCACCGCAAGCGATACTACTTTTGCAGTCTCGGACTTGTACCTTTATGATTATGTGTAATCGGGTGCATGAAAAGAGCCTCCACGCGTGACGATACTTAAGTACGTCCGGCGCACCCTGGGCAGTCAGCCCCGTTACCAACCTTGCTGACTGGCTAATCTTTTCATCACGGCATGAGCTGTTCTAGTATAGCTCGTGCTGACACGAGTCAAAAAGAATATTAGTTTTATGACTCAACTTGGGAGAGGCCTATGTCCAGGTAGACTGGTCATCGGCACAGAACACAATAGAGTTATGATGAATTGACTTAGCTTTAAGTCAAGTCACTCGCTTGTGGAGGAATTAGTATTTAGTGGAGTAAGTAATGTTTAGTAGAGTGAAAAGTACGCGTTGCAAGTATTCTGTAGAATTTCAAGTATTCAGTAGAATAGCAAGTATTCAGTAGAATAGCAAGCATTCAGCAGAATAGCAAGCATTCAGCAGAATAGCAAGCATTCAGCAGAATAGCAAGTTTTCAGTAGAACAGCAAGTATTTAGTAGAATAGCAAGTATTCAGTAGAATAGCAAGCATTTATCAGAATAGCAAGCATTCAGCAGAATAGCAAGCATTCAGCAGAATAGCAAGTATTTAGTAGAATATCAAGTATTCAGCAGAATAGCAAGTATTCAGTAGAATAGCAAGTATTCAGTACAAGAGCAAGTATTGAAGATAAGAATACTTGCCATCCTGCTGAATACTTGCCTTCCTGCTGAATACTTGCTATTGTACTGAATACTTACTATTCTACTGAATACTTGCTATTTTACTGAATACTTGAAATTCTACTGAATACTTGCCACTCTACAAAATACTCGCCACTCTACAAAATACTTGCTATTCTACTGATTGCTTGCTATTCTACAAAATACGTGCTAACCTGAATACTTGCCACTGTATCAAATATTTGTTACCCCACTGAATACTTGTTATTCTATTGAATACTTGCTATTCTACTAAATGCTTGCTATTCTATTAAATGCATGCTATTCTACTGAAAACTTGCTATTCTGTTGAATACTTGATATTCTACTAAATACTTGAGATTCTACTAAATACATACTAATCTACTAAATACTTGTTATTCTACTGAATACTAGCTATTCTACTAAATGCATGCTAACTGCATGAAAACTTGCTATTCTGTTGAATACTTGATATTCTACTAAATACTTGTGATTCTACCAAATACATACTATTCTACTAAATACTTGTTATTCTACTGAATACTTGCTATTCTACTGAATACTTGCTATTCTACTGAATACTTGCTATTCTACTGAAAACTTGCTATTCTGTTGAATACTTGATATTCTACTAAATACTTGTGATTCTACTAAACACGTACTATTCTCCTAAATACATACTATGCAACTAAATACTTGTTATTCTACTAAATACTTGCTATTCTGCTGAATGCTTGTTATTCTGCTGAATACTTGCTATTCTGATGAATGCTTGCTATTCTACTGAATACTTGATATTCTACTGAATACTTGCTATTATACTGAAAACTTGCTATTCTGCTGGATACTTGATATTCTACTAAATACTTGTGATACTACTAAATACATACTATTCTACTAAATACTTGTTATTCTACTAAATACTTGCTATTCCGCTGAATGCTTGCTATTCTGCTGAATGCTTGCTATTCTGATGAACACCTGCTATTCTACTGAATACTTGATATTCTACTGAAAACTTGCTATTCTACTGAATACTTGCTATTCTACTAAATACTTGTGGTTCTACTAAATACTTGCTAGTCTACTAAATATTTGCTATTTTGCTGAACACCTGCTATTCTACTGAATACTTGATATTCTACTAAATATTTATTTATTTATTTACGACTCATGTCGGCGGGCGGCGGGTTTGGTGTGTAGACTGCACAAGGGTGCTCAAGCTTTGGACTTCCGCTTGATACTATTTTTTGAGACACTTTGTAAATGGGAATACCACTTATTTAAAAACATTTGGCTGGGAGTGCACATACTAGTCGCGCGCAGAAGGTTTGCCGATGACTGCCCCTCCCACTTCACCGACCGCTACCCGCGCTCGTCTGGCCTACCTACTAATCGCACCGACCATCGACGCGTGACGTCATGAGGCTATCGGCAAACCTTTTCCGCGCGACTTATACTTAAAAGAACATGGAAATGGTTATATGCTATTAATATATTAATTTATTCACTTGACAGACAAACCTGTATTGCTGGGGAGATTGTTGCGTTTCTTCTTCACAGCATAAACACTAAGAAGCGGTGAAGGGCCGGTGTTTTTGTGGGCTGTCATCTTACCTGGTATGACGTTTCACCTTTACTAGTAGCGAGTAGCATCAGCCTTTTTCCCCGAGCACATCGGTGTTGATCCCAATCTCAGAACAGGATGGGGCATTTCATCCTTTTCCCAAGAGAATCTGTAAATTGTAGTGTCACTGAAGATCATTCTGTGTTGGTATTTATTCAGTTCCCAGTGCCCAGTAAGGGCCCTATTTACTGTCCAAATATTGTTCCTGTCCATTGAAAGCGCTTCCTACGTAAATCTGCGTATCTTTTACAACTTCACGACATTGATTCTTTTGTTGTGGGAGTCCGTGCCGGTGGAATTGTATAGCGGTTCCCCGATATCAAGAATTAAGAGGTACCTATGAGGCTTCCATAATCACGAAAAGTGGACTAAATACTCCAATATTTTTTTAAGATTTTTTTAGAAAGATAGGCGCCTAATCGTAGTGACCTGGAGGTAACGGACCCGCCTGTTGACCCTTTGACCGCCACGGACGTCTATGGACGTCAAATTAAAACGTACTCACGATGCCTCCGACGGCATGGCACGTCGAAAACACCACTTTTTACAGTTCAAAGGTTTGACGTCGATAGACGTCCGTAGCGGTCAAAAGGTTAAGCATTCAAACCCTGGTAAGTACCAGTGTAACCTTTTTAATGTCATGTACCTACTTTCTTAGTTAATCTAAGACACCACTGACATACGGTGAAGGAAAACATCGTGAGGAAACTGGACTTAATAGTTTGAAATCGCCAACCCGCAGTGAGCAAGCGTTGCGAACAATACTCGTTCCCTCTCTGTGTGAGAAGAGACCTTTGCCCTGCCGGAGAGTAACAGGCTTGTATTATAGTAGTCTAGTACTTTATATCCAAAATTATCAGCTTGTACAAAGCATCCAAAACATCAAAGATCGTCACACAAAAATATCTCAAGCCAGACAATCAGAGGAACTCATTATACCACAGATCATGAAAGTGAACGGAGGTCAAAGCTGCGTTTATCTGCGTCGCACGCTCCACGGAGCCCTTTGACCTGTTCACAAAAGATGGCGGCGACGTCTCTAGGAACCAGCAATCAATATTAAGTTTGTACCACTGAATTTTGAAGTTGGGTATTTAAATTTTGTGTATAAACCGTGGATCCGGGGTACGAAAAATTTTAACCACGCCCTTCTGATGCTATTAAGAGTCAATAATTTTAACAAAAAATATTAAAAATAGAAAAAAAAAAATTTTTTTTTTCTTTATAGTAGCTGTTCAAATTTTAACCATAAAAATACTCTAAAATCTATCTTTCCTCAGCTATGATCAGCTGTGTTTACATTTAAGGTCATACTTGGGGTCACGAATTAGAAGCTACATTTTCAGAATTCGTAACTAAAACACGTATGAAGAAATTTTGATAAAACTACAATATGAATCATTTTACATGGAAATAACAATTATCGATAGGTATTTGAAATTTTGACACTTACTTTAAAACAGTCATCAGCAGTGATTGGAAAAAGGTGAGCTAATTTACCTAAACTTCAAAGAACAGAGACAAAAAGTGAAGACTTCCCTACGACATTTTTTTTTCGGGAAAATTGTCCTGGGTTTCGGGACATCACTAAAGTACATTTAATATAATAACGTTATTAATACAGAAAACAACTGAATTCGTTTCCTGTTTTTTTTTCCAATATTTATACAAAACCAGTTGACACGTTTTTTATTGTTTTCAAAAAAGAGATTTTTTGTTGTTTTCAAAAACGAAGATTATTTTTATTTTTGTAAACAATAAAAAACGTGACTACTGGATTTGTGTAAATTTTAAAAATTAGAAAAAAAATGTTGTCCTCTTGAAGTCTCCACTTTTTGTCTCTGTCCTATGAAGTTTAGGTAAATTAGCTCACCTTTTTCCAATCACTGGTCATCAGTGATACTTTAAGTGGTCCGCGGATTAGTAGGTATCCCTTTTCCGACTAATCTTGTATGGTACCAAGTCAGAATCTGACCGCCGAGTGATAAGAAATGTACAGCAGACGTATCCTAAAAGTTGATCTTGGAGACTGGCCGAAAAAAAACTTTTTCATCCCCTATCTCGGAAAAAGTATTTTTGCTCTTCGATATCTTAGGGCAAAAGCCGTTTTTATCCGCTAGAGGATAAAGTAAATTGAATTTAGAACATCGTGTGATCAAGTTTGTGAATTCAAAACTTCATTAAACCTATTTACTTCTACCTCCATGGTGCCGAATTTATCATACAACCTTTTTTAACTTGTTACAACTCAGACTCTGAACCTTCTTGGTGTATTACTTTTTTTTTAATTTGCTTTACGCGCGCCTATTTCTTTTTACGTCGTATTGTTATAACCTTAGGTTAAAAACAAGAATCTTGAATACAAGTGAAAAACCTAAAATGAGTGATTCTAGCGACGAGGAAGTTTTTTTTTTTTACATTAAGTCATTTCCTCGCTGAGGTGGGATGAAAAGTTACGTGTTGCACTCGAGTGCAAAGATTTTTCACCTCGTGCTCTTTTGATCCCCTCGCTAACGCTCAGGATTCTAATTTTTGAATCCTTCGCTTGCTCGGTCATCAAAATTGAGCACGCGGTTAAAAAGCTACTTTGCACTCTTGTATAACAAATAACTATTTTTTTAAATTTTTTGGTAAGTAGGTACAACATGTCTATTACTATAATGTGCATTGCGGCAAATAATAGTTATATTATAGACCTAAAGTATTCGAAACATTACGTTTCATACATCTGGCAGTCGCTCCGTGTAAAATACTAGTATTCAGCCACACCTGGTTACTCTGGACGCTGACCCTGACATAGTTGAGAAAGGGCTAGACAGACCGATGTTACATACTCTTCTTGAACTTCCAAAATATATCGGGTGTAAAAAGACCCTTAACGATAACGAAAACCACATATTCTACCCATCATTGGGATCATTTTTTTCTACCAGACCATACCTGGGAAACCATTGGTTTTGGAGATATTGAAGGTCAAAGTTAACAATTTTTTTTTAGTTTTTTCCAAAAACGTATTCTAAGTGATAATACTAAACTTTCTTCCAAACAAATTTTCAATTTTTCCTCACAAATTACGCATTTGAAGTTACTAAAACGCAACGATATCAAACGCACACGACCGCTTTGGCTCAGCTGTGTGGTCGCTGCATGCATGCAAACGCGCGGCATCGCCACAACCACAGATTGCGCGCTACAAAAAAAGTATTTTTTTTTATGCCAAAAAATAAAAGTTATTTTTGGTCAATGTAGTTTAGTTTGATGTACAGAGTGCGTAGATTTCGGCTATGTGACGGGTCTTTTTACACCCTGTATACAATACGCAATACACACGTACCCATCCATTTTGTTTTTCTCGATATAACCCGCGATAGTTCGCGTTGGCGTCCAATTTCCTGGAGACCGCGACCCGCGACCACCCACGGCTACCCACAGCGACCCACGGCGACCCACAACTACCCACCGACGGCCGCACGATCCTCTAACGTTTTTTACGACACTCTTCGGATATAGGAATGTTTATTACGCTATTACTTATGAATATTAATCTCTGAATCCTATTCGTTCTGTGCGATGTTTTTTTAATGGGAAACTGACGCTGGAATAAGTTTGCGGTTTTTATGACTACAGACTATAGGGATTTTTCTTTCAATAACGTTACTTTCGTTCTTTAGATGCATTGGATAAGGTAACACATAAACGATACCCACTATTTCCGGGTACCGTTTGTGTGTTTGAATTGGTATGGGAATTATACTGTGGCCATCAAATAATCATTTAATTTAGTCTTCGTTATAACTACAATTAGCAAACAGCGCAAAACACTCGTAATCCCTATGGCTTTGATTTTGACCAGTCAACCATTTCCATAACAACATATCTATTAACAATCCGACTTCCCCACAACTACATAAGCAAGACGCGATGAATATAGTCAAAATGAAAGCTATTGAAATTACGAATGCGATTCGCAATTGGAATGCTGGTCAATGACAAATAGTAGGTACTAGTATATAAAAAAAAATCTACTCTTTTTTCCTTAGATTCTCAAACATTACAAAACGTAACACTACCCTCTAAGTAAGTCAATCCGTCTGACACTTTCGTCTGACACAACTTGTTTCACTTTTTTGAGTAGCTTTTACACGATCTCACTACACAGAACGGCATTGTTGACATGTGACATTGAGGTGTAGCTGCTTGTTCGCCCAAATGAAGAATGACGCGCGCAATTGTAGCTCTTTTAAAATTTCTTGTGTTTTAACTCTCATTCGGCTCGGACAAATAATCATTGAACTTAGTCTTCGTCATAACTACAAATAGCAAACAGCGCAAAACACTCGTAATCGCTGTGGCTTTGATTTTGACAAGTCAACAATTTCCATAGCAACGTATGTAATAACAATCCGACTTCTCCACAACTATGTAGAGATCAACTTCAATAACATAGCATGCCCCTCCAACATCTGTCTTCAATGTGTGTGTGCATATGACAACGAGTCACCATGTTTGTGTTTGATATTATCATCACATCGCACACAAATAACTAAGTACCGTACCGTTATTATTATAACAAAATATTTATAATGTATTATTTTTACAAGTTTTTATTAACTTTTTTATTTAAGTCATCATCATCTGCCTAGCCTTTTCCCAACTATGTTGGGGTCGGCTTCCAGTCGAACCGGATGCAGCTGAATATCAGTATTTTACATGGAGCGATTGCCTATCAGACCTCCACAACCCAGTAACTGGGTAATACGATACTCTTGGTAAGACTGGTTGTCAGACTTTCTGGCTTCTGACCAACAGTAACGACTGTCAAAGATCTACAAATGACAGCCGGGACCAACGGCTTTACGTGCTTTCCGAGGCACGGAGGAAACTCGCTATGGTAAATGGTCACCCATCCACAGACCAACCTCGGCAAGCGTGGCTTAACCCGGAAGATCGGTCTATGCGGCTGTAATAATTTAGCCACGAGCTCCTCATTTCTCTTTTTTATTTAAGTATTATCATATTTTTTATTTTTTTTGAAATGGCTTGTTTTCCGTGCGTACTAGGGTCTGGTTGAAAACCAGCGCCAGGCATTCCGTCTAGTATATGCTGAACCAGCGTCGTTTCAGCGCAATTTATATTATAAATAGGTAGGCAGTATTTAATGATAGTATTTTGTGCTGAATAAATGATTTTTCTTTCTTTCTTTCTATATTAAGTAGATTTGTTGCTCGACTAGTGCATCATTAAAGTGACTGCTCGACAAGGCGCACGTGTGTCATTCATACAAATCTCCAAACGGTAGCCATTTATCTTAATTGATCTCTATCACGCAATGAATATTGTTGTTTTGTCAAAATGAAAGCTATTGATATTACGAATGCGATTTGCAATTAGAATGCTGGTCAATGAAAACTAGAATAAAAAATAAAAACTGCCCTCTTTTTCTTAGATTCTCAAATATTACAAAACGTAACACTACCCTCTAAATGAGTCAATCCGTCTCTATTACTTTAGTATCATATTAGTTCATTCCTCGAGTTCTCGTGTGCTACCAACTTGTGTTGTATTTCATCGGAAAAGCGCGGCTGTTGGCGAGTTTACCACATAAATTGTACCCAACACACTTACGTTACGAATGGGGGTAGTTACGTAGGTACGTACTATTTTATTTATACTTCGTTGCTAACTTTTGGGTAGACTTGAGCGAAATTTCGAGGTTTCAAGTATGTTTTTATACTTTCTAGACGTTTTGATAAGTATTTTTCGGATGTCGGTCATCCGGCAGTTGCTGGCTGTAACTCTGGAAATTCGATTTGTGTTATGAACAAAGGACCATTTTTTAAGGGATGTGGAACTTTGCAATCGATTTCATAATTTTTTTGGTTCATGCACAGTCGGCCAAAAAAGTGGTGTCATCATCATCATTCAGCCGAAAGACGTCCACTGCTGGACATAGGCCTCCCCCAATAGGGGGGGGGATTGCCATAATCGCCACGCTTGGCAGGCGGGTTGGCGATCGCAGTATGGTTGTTGAAGTACTCAGAGAACGCTGCTGCCTGTCCTCTAGTGAATCGCTTAGTCGCCTTTGACGACACCCATGGGAAGAGATGGGGTAGTGCTATGCTTTGCGTCCGGAACCACACGGACGCACTAGAAAGTGCTGTATTCTCTAAGATTGAAATTCGCTTGCACGTCATGTAACAGTAAAGTTCAGTTTCAGTTGCAAACATTTTCTGTCAATTTATGTCTTTTACATACTTAATCAAAATCAGAATCTTATTTTTTATTTCACTTAAACCAATACAGGCGCTTATAAAAAGTCGAATTAAGGTGTACGGTTCCAATTAGTCGTTTCCTATGGCGAAGAGCCGGCAAGAAACTCCATGGTTACTCTTTTAAAAAGGATATCTTTAACAATTTCAGTAAATACTGTACTATGATTTAGGATAGTTATGAGAGAACAAGTCCTGACCACATAGAACTGGTAGTGTAAAAATACATCTGAATTTTAAAATCACTTTAAAGCCAGGGATACACTAGGGGACAAATGTCCCACGACATGTATTGTGTCGGCGACATGTCAAGCGAAGCCGGGCGATTTCGCTTGACATATCTGGCGACATCGCGCCACTTATGTCTGTAGCGACGTCAGGCGAAGTTGTACGACTTCGCGATACTTTGCCTGACATAAAATATCTGGCGACATGACGAAATTGTGTTTCACAAGACAGTCGATATCATGACACCCGCCGAGGTAGTGTTGTTGGCTGCGGGGTACATAATTATAATTAAAAATCAAAGAATAATCCACATTGTTGACAAAGTGGTTGCACGCGTGTCTGAGACTCAGTGACGTCAATTCCACAACTGAATACGTCTGTCACTCTGTCACGTCGAGCGAAGTGTGGCAACGTCGCACCACTTCACCCGACGTCGCTGGCGACACGTGTCGCAGGACATTTGTCCCCTAGTGTATCCCTGGCTTCAATCTCCGAGTCCGAGTCGTCGACCGTGTTGCTCTAAGTTTTCTTTCAAAACTTATACATAAGTACTTATTTTATACACAGCTGGACACAACTATCATCACTCAATACATCAATAAAGTTAGCAACATGTATCAGAAATTCGTATCAAAACAGCAGCAGGAACAGTAAAACAATTCCTCTATACATTTATGAATTCCAACTTAACAATAGTGTAATTCAAGCAATCCAGGCCAAAAAGCAGGTGGTTGTAATAAAACTGAGGCCTTGTAAGGCCGTTAACTTTGGGCCTAGACTCGTGACTTTGGATCGTAGTTGGAACTAATAACATGAAGTTAATTTAACGATGCTAGTTGTAGTCATTTGCTGGCCAAGAACCGGGATTAAAAGAACAATGAATTGATGATAGACTGGTTAGATCAATTGACCGGTCTTATAATCGAGAGACTCTTTAATCGCAATCTTTTACATTTTGATAGTTCAATAAAGTTTTGTACACGCTTGGTAGGATCTACCTTGGACCGAATGGTTAGCTACCTCACATTAAAGACCGTCGCCAAGCAGTTTACTGTGTTCTATCGTGTATATGTTACGGCTAATAGCCGAAGTGTGGCTACACCTAGTTTTAGCCGGGTACAACTAGGTGCAGCCGGCCACATGCGGTTAAACTTAGATGTATACTACTTATCCTCGGGTAGAACTAGGTTTACCCTTCATCATAGCGGGTAGAACTAGGTGCAGCCGCACACCGGTGGTTAAGGGGAACCCCGACACGGATAGGTTAGGTTCGAAGGGGATGACGGGGGCTAGAGTGAGCGAGCGAAGCGAGCGAACGAAGCCCCCGTCATCCCCTTCGTGTTAGGTTACTTTAAACCCTGCAGACAGAAATAGGAGCCCCGCTCCGCGGGGCTCCGTCGACTTAAGCTACACCTAGTTCTAACCAACTGCTACTGGTTGCACCTAGTTGTACCCGGCTAAACCTAGGTGTAACCGCCATTCGGCTTTTACCCGTAACATATATATGAGAGCCAGAAATATATTAGAGAATCCTCCTATATCATTGTTAGGCTAAGAACGCACTAGCGGCCAGCCGCAATGCGGCGTGCCGCGCCGCAGCCCCAAAACAACCAGAGCGGTTGACGGCTGGCCGCAAATCAGTGTAAAAATCGATGTGCGGCCTGCCGTAAACAGCACGCCGCATCGCGGCCAGCCGCTAGTGCGTTTACGGGCTTAAACTGTCCAGATAGGTGACACTTGTAAGATTTTGTCACTCAATATAATTATGATATCAACCAGAACCTATACGTAACTTCTTATCTTTACAAGTCTCTCTGGGTCTTAGCACTTATATTTGAGACAACTGCTAAGTTGACACATTACTAATAACGTAATACTGACATTCTAGTCCACTAATGAGATTGGCCGACAGAAATACCAACAACCAATCCATTGCGTGTCGAACCACCCGCAGTGTAAGGTTCCGTAGTCAGTAAGCCCATAAAATGTTTAGTCCAACGTTCATAAAGAATTCAGGTTAAAAATATCTATATATTTAAAAATACTAAGTTATTTTTACCCGACTACGGCGAAGCCAAAAGGAATTTTGGCAGTCTATGTATGTATGTATGTAAGTATGTTTGTATGTATGTTCCACCGTAGCACCTAAACTACTGAACCGATTTTAATAAATGAGGTGTCAATAGTTTCGTAATAATGGCCCGGGTAACATAGGCTATATAAATTTTATAAAAAATATATGACGGAATTTAAACCTAAGATTCTAACCTCGAAAAAAATAAATTGAGATAATCATCACGTGTTTGGTATCAAAAGAAAGGTCTTGGCGAGCACATTACAAATATGTATATATATCATATAGTTTAAGTTAAAATATGTGTTTAAAATGCGGTCGTACAGTTCGCGAGGCAGTCCTATTTGTGCCTGTTGGTGCCGCGGTCTATACCCTTTCTTAGAATGCGACGATGTAGATATTACACCGCTAGTGTATACGCCCGATCGGGAAACGGAAAAGTATTAAATAAAAAATAAAGTTAAAAAACTATAACCCGACTACGTAAAAGGACGAAACAAGAAAATAATTCAAATAGAAATCCAGAAATTCATAGGTACAAAAATGGTCAAGGTAGAGCCGTGGTCGCACTTACCGTGTGTTTAATGGAGGTGTTCATGGCACCTAGTAGGTATACAGTAAGTGCTGTAAGTGTGTGTGTGTAAGTGGGATCATTTTTTTCGAACAAACCATACCTGGGAAATCATTGGTTTTGGAGATATTGAAGGTCAAAGTACACTTTTTTTTTAGATTTTTCCAAAAACGATCATAATACTAAACTTTCTTCCATACAAACATTATAAAAAATTTCAATTTTTCCGCCACACCCACATTGCGCGCTACAAAACAAAGAGTTTTTTTTATGCCAAAAAATAAATACGTTTCCCAGCAATTATTTTTGGTAAATGTAATTTAGTTTGATGTATAGAGTGCGTAGATTTCGGCTATGTGATGGGTCTTTTTACACCCTGTATAGATATTTTTTTCGAAAAAAAACTCTAATTAAAAAAAAAACTAACTGGTATGTGGTAGCTGAATATATCGCGTATCGACCTCTTAACGTTGGACCACTATTTACGACACACCTTGTATATCTACTTTGCTAATAGTCTGCGAGTAAAACAGCTGGGACATACAGACGGACATGGCGAAACTAGCGGGTTCCTGATTTGACTGCGGTACCCTTAAAAGGGGTAAAAAACACGCGTCTATTCGCCGTCAAACCTTCAACTAAGACTAATTCCTTGAAAAGTTATCAATTCCGTAACTTTACTGTAAGCTCCGGGGGCTCGGAACATTTTGAGCGGCTCTTAAACAGTTCTTAATGACTGTCGCTCGTTAAGGCGAAAGGTTTTGGCTGTTCTTCCGAATTAACAGTTACAACGCTCCGAAAAACCACCATAATCTGACCTGCCGCCCCTCCCATCATATTTAAAGTTCCGCACCAAATCGGGGCTCTGCGGTTAAATTTCCTGGGTCGTTTTACGTTGGTACCTTATTTTGCGGCGCGGATGTAAAGTTTTATGCATTCAGAATAGCCCGAAAATTGCTCGTCTGACGTTCTCAAAGCGTTCCTAGATGGGGTTTTATTTTAAAATAGTGATTCTTGATAAAATACGAAATATGAAACGTGTGGGGGTAATGTTTTGGATGGAAATAGAACATGGACTTAAATGGTTGTCGTTACTATGAGTGTGCATACAGGTGAGGTGGCTAATGGATGTTGATAGTGTTCCGTAATATATAGAGTGCATGATGGACTTCGGCAAGAATAGCTCTTTTGTTTATGAGGGTATCTTAAGGTGACACAGGAATTCTTTCATGTACCACTGCTACTACTGCAAAAGCGTGTATCTTACTGATAGTCCGTTTAAATAAAACCAGAAATCCATTGGCATATACAAGGACAGGGGATGGTCCTCAGGAGCTGCCTCCCTAGATTTCCCTGTCATGAAGGTTTATCCTTTTAAACTAAAAGTTCGTCAGAAAATCACATCTTATTCTGTCCCATCCTCACCCAGGAGGCTGGATACGTCCATGAATGATCCATAATATGGAATTCGTTGTGCAAGTCTTATCATAGATTAAAGAAATAGCTCAAAGAAAAATAAAATGTTTTAGTCTTGCACAGGCAGTTAAAGTTAAAAACTATACAAAAAAAAGTTTAACAACATGCGAGGGGCCAAAAAATGTACAACATTTAAAAAAATAACAAAATGGCCTAGCGCTTGTTTTCGGATAAGCCGGTTGTGATGCCATGGGCAATAACGACACAAATAAATAAATAAACTACGTGTACAATATTAAAATTCGTGTACAATATTAAAGTTCTTAAATGGTTGCCTATTCGCCAGCGTAGGGTGCAAAGGGCGTTGACTACTCTTTTCTCCTTTCTTGACCCTCCCACTTCCCCTACTTATCTAACTTCTCACTTCCAGTATTTATGCTCCAGTCACGAACTAAATCTTCGCTCCTCACACAACCGTCTCTTACAATGTCCCTCTCACCGTTCTGACTTCATGCACTCTTCTTTCTTCATCCAGTCTATTCTTCTGTGGAATGCGCTTCCCTCGGAAATCAGGATGGCCACTAGTCGGTACTCTTTTAAAGTTAAAATACGTGAGCACCTTCGCAATAAATTGGCAGAATCATCTCAACGCTGAATTGTCCTATTATTTATAGATGTATTGTTATATATTTATGTATGTATTTATAATTTTTATATTGTATGAATATATTTATAATTATGTATTCCGTATTATTTATTTGTATTGTGTGTTTTAATGTAGTATTTCTAAAAGTTTTATAGATACCCATATGCTTAAGTTTGATATCATATTATCGTATCATAATAATGTGTGCACCTACCATGTTTTCTCTGCATCACCCTAAGGTCGACTGGTAGAAAATGCCTAAGGCATTAAGTCCGCCTCTGTACTATTTTTGTGCATAAAGAATGAAATAAATAAATAAATAAAATACTACTAAATAAAACCAATAAATTGTTGCTCTTGGAGTTAGATGCTATCCTTTCAGCAACGCCAATAGGCCTGAACGCGTAAGGAGGAACACGAAGACAAGACTTACATAACCCAATCATTTAACCTGAACTAGCGCAGCTTTATCTAAATTATTCAGATCCCCTCGTTTCTAGGCTACCGTAACATATAGAGATAAGGTGCAGAAGGTACACAGTACGTTTGATAGTATAACTAGCTAGTAATTAACGCTATAATACGCGCGGAAAAACGCGTCTTCATAAACTGTACGAACGTTAAATTGTGTGAAAATAGACAATAGAAAACAAAAAAAAAAACGGTTAGTTTTGGTTTATTTTAATGCCTTTTCTTATACAATAAAATGAACTAGTTAGGTGCTTTGTATGGTTGTTTTTTGTTTGCTATGCAACATGAATGGGGAAGGAAATTGGGGAACTAATGGCGTCACCATCGCTGGTATCGACCAATTTCATTGGTTAAAGTTTATTTGACATTATTACCAATGACAATATAACTCATTGTGATTGGTTGTAATTGGTACCAATCTACTTTCGTGTTGCCTTCGCCTCTCCATTGTTAGCCATCATCATTGTTTTTTACAGAAAAAAATACAGACAAAAAAAAGTATCTAAATGTTAACTAAACGTTTTTTGTCGATATCTCGTGATCTATTTGTTTCTTGTTTTTTTTGTAGATATCTCGTGGTTTTTTTTTGTCGATATCTCGTGGTCTATTTGTACTCATTTTCGTCTGTGCACTTTATCCAGGGACACACAGTATACTTATTACGTTTCCGAACCGCTACAGTCATAGATTGCACATTTTTTACCAATACGGTACCAAATGTACAACAAAAAACAACGCGAGCTACTCGTAGTTACCAAACCACACGGACTGGTGTTTCTGTACCTCCCTGTTTCCTTACCAGCCTACACAGGCTATTAAGACTGGCAGACACGGCGCCGCTGTCGCAGTAATCCTCACAGACAGATGGGCGACTGTTAATACTGATTAATTGCCGGACAAATCTACCCGACACATATTTCGGGGATTGTATCGTCTTCAGGCTTCTAGCAAATTGCTTAGCTCTATGTCTAGATAAGGCTTTAGAAGGTAGCTTGTTGTTCATCGCTGATTAGGGATGTAACTTAGTAATACCTAGGTACGTATTTGTTGTAAATTTCTTTTGATGTATTAATATGACTAGGGATAACTTTAAGACACACATAATTATGAATGTAAAGATTTTGTTATCTTTATGTTTGCTACTCAATCACTTCGTACCTAACAGTTGAAAATGTTTAGAATGATAGAGGTAGAATGTATACAAGGTTAGTCAGAAAGGGGGTACTAATCCGAAAGGGTGTTAAAATACCCATAATAATGAGTAACTTTTGTTCTACCGCTTTCCCCAAAAGTCAATAGTTTAAGAGAAATAGATGTTCAAAAATTACATAAAAAATATGCTAAAATCTTTCTATCCTTAGTTATGATCAGCTGTGTTTCCATTTGTCATATTTGGGGTCACGAATTTGAAACTCCATTTTCTGAATTCGCAACTAAAGAAGGGATGAAGAATTTTTAAAAAAACTAAAATAAAAATTATTTTACATGGAAATAAAAATTAAAGAATTTTGAATAACACTTGCTTTAAGTAATACCGTCATCAGTGATACTTTAAGTGGCTTGTGGATTAGTACCCCCTTTCCGACTAACCTTGTATAGCACATGCAAGAAGCTTACAGATAACTCGTATAAATATAGAAAGGCATGCCATATAAGGCAAAAAAAATTGGACAGCCTGCATTTGGCAGTTGCATAGTTTGCAGTTGCAACTGAATGCGCAGTCCAACTGTAGCGATTATGATATTTTTTTGCCAAATGTGACGTTGTTAGCCCCCCTGATCGCATTATGATCATAGAAAATAGTGTGTAGTATATAGTATATATATATTCCAGCAGTACACCACGGACTATCCCCCCTATCTTATTCATTGTTTTCCTGTCCATCCAAAGGTTGTCTGGTAGATATCGCTATCAGCGATAAGACCGCCATTGTATCCTTCACTAAATTATATTGTATAAGAGCTACGTTACAATTTTGGTGTACAATAAAGTATATTCTATTCTATTCTAAAACACTCAATAAAGTCCACTTTGATTGCCCTGAGCCAGTTTTTCCAAAATCCATGAGATGCCTGTCACATCGCTGATCCCAATCAGAGCCGAAACTAAACGACACGACCTAAACTCAAACAAGAAAAAAAACATACTTAATTAAAAAAAAATAATTAAGAAGCACACAAACCTTTCGTCAGGATAATTCGACATTTAAATAAAATAAACAGCTGAAATCAGCGCCGGATTAGTATTCCTTGGCCGTCACCCCCCCTCACCCCCTCCTGGATAATTAATAATTAACACGAGGGTAGCAGAGCCCTTGACAAATTTTCTGTTTGTCTCGTTATAATAATTTGGTTATACGGGTAACGGTTATATTTAAAAAAAGGGATGGGCATTTTAAAAGTTGAATACCTGGGTTGCCAGGACCGATTTTTTTGTGGTGTGGCCAAAGAATTGATAATTATACAGATAGAAAGTAGGTACGTAAAGTATCTTAAGTTAATTTACGGTAAATTTTTTTGGGATGCATGAAAAGAGCCTCCACGAGTGACGATACTTAAGTACGTCCGGCGCACCCTGGGCAGTCAGCCCCGCTACCAACCTTGTTGACTGGCTAATTTTTCACCACAGCATCAGCTATTAAATGTTATTAAAAGTTAATTTGGCTATTTGAGCACCACGAGGGTAATTAGTTAGGGCGCGTTTTTTTGGTTTTTAGGGTTCCGTACCCAAAGGGTAAAACGGGACCCTATTACTAAGGCTCCGCTGCCCGTCTGTCTGTCCGTCTATCACCAGGCTGTATCTCATGAACCGTGATAGTTAGACAGTTGAAATTTTCACAGATGATGTATTTCTGTTGCCGCTATAACAACAGATACTAAAAAACAGAATAAAATAAATATTTAAGAGGGCTCCCATGCAACAAACGTGATTTTTTTGCTCGTTTTTGCTCGATATTGATAACGGCAACAGGTAGACGTAGACGCTTGAAATATTCATGGAGTATTTAGGTAAACATTCACTTTAAAAATAAATAATTAAATTAAATAAAACAAATATTTATGGGAGGCTCCCATACAACAGACATGATTTTTTTGCTATTTTTATAGATAATGGTACGGAACCCTTCGTGCGCGAGTCCGACTCGCACTTGGCCGGTTTTTTTTAATGATCAGAGTTCATCAAATGGCTTCTTCTGCTCTGGGCGAAGCGGAAGGGAGTGTCAGTCTCTTACTGACTAAAACCCATCCGTGTTCCTCCTAATGCCCTTGCTACAAATTTCGCAACCCTACCAGGCACTAGCCCTAGTGGGAAAGGAAGGTTACAGGTAAATGCTCACTCGCCGTGAGCATTACTTCAAACACCGTGTCGAGCATTCGCAGGAACGTTACATAACATGGAAATGCTTATTTAAATTGAGCTCTTGCTTGTATTGTACCATTCGTAAGAACGTTACATTACATGGAAATGATCGAGAAAATACTCTAGTGTATACTCACCTTAAGAGGAAGTTGACTTGGTTTCTCAGTCGCAATATTCCATGACCATCGATCACGTCTATAAATTATTACGACAAGCGTAAAATGAAAATCATGACACACTCGCTCTTCTAATACTATAAAAATCAAGTGGCCAACCTAATCATCGCAAAAACCGTAACAAAATTTATATATTTTCCTACCCTCAGATAAACTTTACGACAGTTTAAAACTCGAACGGTAACCTACAAGGATATAATCGTAAAACTATGAGGAGTTAAAATTGATGGCGGCCATCCGTCAGCTGGCCCATGCAAATCAATTTAACTTGAGTGAACTTAATTATAGGCACACAAAGGGCCTCCGTCTTTGTCCCCGAAATTCTCTTTCATTGGCGGATCACATAACTTCAGTCGTTCATTCGTTCACTCGTTCCTCGATTGTTTGAGATCGTTTTTGTTGACATTGTCTAATTCTGAAGTAATAAATCTGTTTGGATTGTTATTGAAGCTCTTTGATAGGCTAAAATTAGATTTTTTAGTTATTTCTTTCTACTCTACAATTCCTTGTTAATTTCTGTATAATTATTTATTTATTTAAGCCTTTTATTTCCCAAAAATATATTTAAAATTCATTGCATTATTATCTTAATTATAATATTCATTTGGTTCTTAAAATTAATAAATTCATTCGTAATTATTGTATATGCATTTTAATCATGATTAAATACATACAAATATTCTCTTCTTTTTTTCCAAATAAATAAATTGATGTAATAGATTAAAAAGGCTCTGTAACAGATTTATTTACAGAAATAAAAATATCATTTCATCCGATATATACAATTCCTATATACATTATTCTTATAATATTTACAAAATTACAAATAAAAGTATATACAAATAAACTAAAAAAATATCCTAATAAAACTATAAACTAAAATAGTGCGTCAAAATATTCCTCCGCATCGCTGTCGACTGGTTTAAAATAAATAAACAAATTATATTTTTTAGTTTTTTCTTTCTACTCTACAATTCCTTGTTAATTATTGTATAATATTAGCGTCTAATTCTGACATTATAATGCACAAATCCCAGCTACATAAACATAGCATAACTTCACGCCTTTCGCCGTTATGTTTAAGTACTACTCGTTAGTCAAATGGTCGCAGGCATGACTGCTGAGCGTGAGGTCTTGGGTTCAATCCCCAGGTCGGGCAAAGTGTTATTGGGTTTTTCCGTGTGGAATTTTAATAGTAGCAGCTCGGAGTACGGATTTTTGTTCGGTTGATGGCAATAAGATCGCCCTCTATTACGTCGCTACATGGTATAAAACAAAGTCGCTTCTCGCTGTCTGTCCCTATGTATGCTTAGATCTTTAAAACTACGCAACGGATTTTGATGCGGTTTTTTTAGTAGATAAAGTGATTCAAGAGGAAGGTTTTAAGCTATAAAAAGTACACGTGCAAAGCCAGGGCGGGTCGCTAGTGGGAATTAAACATTAAATCCCAGCTTCTACAAGATAAATGAACTAATAGTGACGTATAAACGAATTTCAATACAGAAAACATATAAATAGACAGAAAAACGCTAAGAAAGGTAAAATACAATAACAGAAAACATTACAACCCAGGAACTATTTGATTCTTAAAACCAAGTTTCACTCGTCATAAAATCCCAATCAATTAGAATACGAAAATTTAATTTCTACCGCAAACCTAAACACCAAAACAAAGGTAAAACACCTCAGCGATTCATCAACCCGGCATCAAAGTCCAGTCAATCATGCGGCTGTATCGCGACCACACTGACACGAGGTAGGCAGTGCAGCACTAAGGCGCTTTCAATTACCTGCCACCTGGTGTGAACCGGCGGAAGGTGCCGACACGCGAGGAAGTCGGGGTATACACGAGATTGCAGTATGGACGTGGACGCGAGTTTTGTTTACGAAAAGTTGACTTGTCTGATCTGTTTCTTAATACTTTATTGCATTCCATAATGTAATTTTAACATAGGCTAAAGACAATGGATCAAATTATGGACCCTGTCGGGCTAGGAGAGAGAAAGAGCGCTTACATGTTTGCTTGACTGCAATTCTATTTTTAAAATATACAAGGTTAGTCAGAAAGGGGGTACTAATCCGAAAAGGTGTTAAAGTGCCCTTACTAATGAGTAACTTTTGTTCTACAACTTTCCCCAAACGTCAACCCCCTTATTACAAAAGATGGTTTAAACCAAGGCTAAGGTAAACCCAAGTTTAAAATATACCCATCACTTTCTTACGTCATATAACAAAAAGAGACGGAGCTATTTTAAAACTTAGGTTTTTCTTAGACCATCTTTTGTAATAAAGGGGCAATAGTTTAAGAGAAATTGCTGTTTAAAGATTGCGTAAAAAATCGCTAAAATCTATCTTTCCTCAGCTATGATCAGCTGTGTTTACAGTTTAGGTCACATTTAGGGTCACGATTTAGAAGCTCCATTTTCTAAATTCGTAACTTAAGTAGAAAAGAATATTTTTTGAAAAAAGTAAAACGTCGACTGCCCTGAGGACACGGCGCTGCACACGCTGCAGGCGTGCCCTGCATGGGCGACGCAGCGCCGTGAACTAGTGGCGGCAGTCGGTGGTGACCTCTCGCTTCCGGCCGTGGTTCTGTCCGTGGTCGGGAGCGAGAGTGCGTGGGAAGCCGTCACCTAGTTTTGCGAGGTGGTGATGGCGACCAAGGAGGGAGCGGAGAGGGAGAGAGACTCTCCCTTCCCGCGCCAGACGCACCGGGCGCCGCCGGAGGGCGCGCGACGATCTCCGGCCACCCTAGTGTGTGGCCTGCAGGCGACGGGTTAGGGGACCCGTCGCCCGACCAGCAACAGGCCCGAGAAGGCGGGGCGCAATGTTCCGTGCGCGCCTCTCAGGAGGACGTGGGGCAAGGCCCCACAGAGGAAGAGGTCCGCCAGGGGCTGGCGGATCGAGGTCTGCCGGGGTCGCGGTGCATGCAGCTGCGAATACCGCGACCTCAGCCAGGGGTCGGGAGAAGGAACACCGTGGGTTTTTAGCCGGTAAGAGTCCGGCATAACCCTTCGCCATCCCCGGGCGAAGGGGATCCATGAGGATTTTCACACGATAAAAAAAAGCCGGGTTGGCGATCGCAGTATGGTTTTTAAAGTACTCAGAGAACGCTGCTGCCCATCCTCTAGTGAATCCCTTAGTCGCCTTTTACGACACCACGGTAAGAGATGGGGTAGTGCTATTCTTTACGTCAGGCACAACACAGACACTACTACGCTATTACTGCTTAAATTCATAAAACTAGTAAACTAAATCGTGCACGCTCCGTTTACAGCCTCCGTATGTTTCCTCTCCACCAAGTTGCAACTAACAACAAGAAACCATTTTTTTTGTTTTTGACTGTGAGCGATTATAACTGTTTTGATTGCTCTTGGCACGTAAATTGAAATCTGGTTAGAATTTATAAAGTTTGGCGTCTTTAAGGGAAGTGAGGCAAAATGCGGTATGCGCTTGCCATGTTCTGAAATTGGACTTGAGTGTACTGAACTCTGTTCTTTTTAATTATGGGAAGTTTAAAATTGTAATTACTTTGTGGTCGAAAACGTAACCTGATTCTAGTATTTGAGAATATTGTGTCATTCTTGCTCGTGGCTAATTAACAACCGTGCAGATCATACGATTTGCAAGGTTAAGCTGCGCTTGCCGCGGTTAGTCTGTGGATGGGTAACCGTTAGTTATACATCGAGACCCCTCCATGCCTCGGAGAGCACGTTAGCGTGAAGCCACACTGCTCCGTTGCGTTGCGGCGTCGCAGCGCTAGATTTGCTCCAATCTATAGATTCCAAATGTAGCGCTGCGACGTCTCATTGGTCCAAATCTAGCGCTGCGACGTCGCAACGTAACGGATCAGTGTGGTTTTACGCATAAGCCGTCGGTCTCGGGTGTCATATGACATGTCATACGTCTATGACAGTCGTTACGGGTAGTCAGAAGCTTGCAAGTCTGACAACCGGTGTTACTCTTGGATATCAGCATTGCCTCGTAACGGGGTTGCGGAGGTGTGATGGAGTCGCTCCGTGTAAAATACTGGTATTCAGCCGCATCTGATTAGACTGGAAGCTAACCCCAACATAGTTGGGAAAAAGCTAGGCAGAACAGATTGTGTCATTCTTTAGTAAAATTATAATGTTTTCAAGGGGCGTCAAGAAGAACCCCTCCATCCAGTTTCTCCAGAATATCTTCTAGTCTGCATGTGCAACTGCCTTAGAGGCGAGGCTACAGGTTCAAAGCTAATGCCGGGGCAGTACCTCGAGGCCTTTGACATAAGAGGCCTCCGGAAGAGTAGACAAAGAATCTCTCCAGGCGCCTCGATCACTTGCTACTTCGTGGTGACAAAGCGTTTATATGCTCTCAGATAGTGGCTCAAATACCCTAAGGCCGGCTAGCATAGTCATTGGTACGAAAAAGGGTCTCGTATGATAAAGGCTTAGATCCGGTGAACTACTGTAGACTGTGTAGTAGATTATGTGTGATATGATAAAAAAGAAACTGCTTCGACTGCCTTCACTGCCTCGTTGGTGGGGTTCGATGCTTAGGTCTGGCAAAGTGTTGTTTGGTTTTTCACTGTGGAATTTCTCAGTAGCAGCTCGGAGTCTGGATATGTGCCCAGTTGTTGGCAGTAGGCTCGCCCCCTATTACATGGGACTTAAACATAACGGCAAAACGAGGGTGAAGGTACTATACACTTCTGCCCAACCCTTCGAGGAATACAGGCGTGATGTTATGTTATGTTGTATGTAATCAAAAAACGAGTTTCAGAGTATTGGTTCCTAATCGTTTCTCTGTTCACCCCCAAAAGAGATCCAGCTTTTAATTTCAAACCCCGTAAACAAACTATCACTGTTCTAAAATTAATTTGATCTAAAACAAATCCCGTTAGCTGTTTATTGATTGGATGCGCCGAACTCATTAGCATGCTAATATAACACCGCAAATATCTGGCGCGGATGACGTCATAGTACACGGTAATATTAGCTTTAGAAATTGGATTGTTGTTGTGGTATACGTCATCACAAGCTGTAGTAATTATGAATTTGGTGAAGAAAGTGTGATATTTCTTAATGATGTTAGATGTTTTTGCGGAAAATTTATCTTTTAGCAGTAGTAGATAGAGTTCCTTGTGAAAGTGCTCGACCAGGGAAGAAGTAGTATCGTAGGATATAGTTTGAAATATATTCAAAAATTATGGACAGTCAAATAAGTTTTGTGCTATTTCTGACGTTTCTCGTACTCCAACTTCAGTTGGTCCGGAAGTCTTTTGATCCTTATGGAAAATAGGATCGATTGGCATCATAAAAATGTTTTGTTAAAACTACGACGACGACACGTTTGGTGCAGTGGCTAAGTGATTGGCTTCTGCGCTACGGGTCGTGGGTTCGATTCTTACACGGAACAAAAATTTGTATGGCCTACAGATGGTTGTTTCGAGTCTGGGCGTTTGTGTATATGAGATTTGTGTCTGTAAACGCACCCACGATACAAGAGAAATCTTAGTGTGGGGCAATGTTTATAAAAAAAAGCTCTTTTTCTTGCTGACTGTACAATTTTTTCGAAATCTGTAAATGCATAGCAAGATATTTTCAAAAAATTTAGTCTCCTTAGAACGTTTTTCTGTAGTTACAACGGTTAAGGCCTTACTGCCCCATCTCAAATTACCACCCTGTATTTGTATACAGGGTTAGTCGGAAAGGGGTACTAATCCGAAAGGGTGTTAAATTACCCATAATAATGAGTAACTTTTGTTCTACCACTTTCCCCAAAAGTCACTGCGAAAGTTCTTTACTGCGAAAACAAAATGACAAACAGATAGCTGAAAGGTAGGTTAGGTTAGGTGAGAACTGTGACCACTCAACGCACGAGCCGAGCGAGCGAAGCGAGCGGTGCCGCGGCAGCGGCCGGCGAGCCAGAATCTGTTTGTCATTTTATTTTCGCAGTAAAGAACTTTCGCAGTAACGTACATCGCGGTAATGAACTTCGCAACTATGATTTACACTCGTTATATAGGGTGGGTAAAAAATCGTGGATTAAACGAAACAGGGCGACAGTTGGAGTTATTTGCAGCATTTTTTGGTAGTATATTTTTTTTTACAGTAAGTTTCTAAAGTTACAAATAATTTTTCGTGAGACTTAAAAGATATTGAAAAAAGTGCCAATATTCATAAATCATGATGCCCACTGACACAAAAGCACTTTCAAGCAACTAAACACCATTTATTGTTTTAAAATAGGTACCCTTTTTACTCTAATTTTGGTATTTTCTTAAAAACACTCAAATTGTCGTAACTTTTAAGGAGATCAAGTAAGAGCTCTGCCACATAGATATTTTTTACTGCAAATAACCTCAACTATCGCCCTGTTTCGTTTGATCCTCGATTTTTGACCCGCCCTGTATAATTATGTGATAGGGAAAACAAGATACATTGATGATGAGGTACTGATATCATGAGGAATTAGAAACGTGTTCAAAGAAGAAATGACCTATTATGGTGGTAATTCTACTTGTTTTTCCTATTCCCTATTTTATTGTCATATACAAGATTATTTAACACAGTGATCTAGCCTATATTCGACATTTACGAGCAATCACGAACGACATAACATGTTTTTCTCGTATTCCCGATAAGCTACCGAACAAAATGGTAACAGAACTGGCGCCATTAATTATTCGGGTGACAGTTTGACAGTTGAAATATAACGTCGCGACTGCCATGTGCTAATAAAACTGCTTTACTTGTTTAAAGCCTTTTACATCTGTGCGACTTTTAATCGCGCTATTGATTTGCCATGTATACAGGATGTAAAAAGACCCATCACATAGCCGAAATCTACGCACTCTGTACATCAAACTAAACTACATTGACCAAAAATCATTGCTGGGAAACGACTTTCATTTTTTGGCATAAAAAAACGCTTTTTTTTTGTAGCGCGCAATGTGTGGTTGTGGCGATGCCGCGCGTTTGCATGCGTGCAGCGGCCACACAGCTGAGCCAAGTCGGTCGTGTGTGTTTGATATTCGTTGCGTTTTTGTAACTTCAAATGCGTAATTTGTGAGGAAAAATTGAAAATATTGATAAGGTTGTTTGGAAGAAAGTTTAGTAGGTATTATCACTTAGAATAGGTATTTGGAAAAAACTAAAAATAAAATATGTGTACTCTGACCTTCAATATCTCCAAAACCAATGGTTTTCCAGGAATGGTATGGTAGAAAAAAATGATCCCAATGATGGGTAGAATATGTTAGAATAGGTTTTCGTTATCGTTAAGGGTCTTTTTACACCCGATATGTCGTGGTCAGATTTTAGAATTATCATTGCGTGATGTGGCCGACCATTTCATGAAAAGGTTGTTTTTTTTTATTTGGTAGTAGGCCTGCGTTTAGCCACCATCTCGCCTGATGTTAAGCGATGATGCGGTCTACGATGGAGCACGCTTGCCCAGAAGAAACCGATTCACTCGTGACTTGAAGACACCCAGATTGTAGCTGTCGGGAACACCCACTCGGGCAGCGCATTCCACTGTTTGGCGGTTTTCACAATGAAAGTGGAATCAAAGCGCTTTGTTCGGGTTTTTGGTATATCAACCATGAACCGATGGCGCTTTTTCGTGCTTCTGGCCGTCCGATAGAAAAAAGGGCAGGGGGGTATTAGATCATGCAGATCTGAAAAGCACTCTTCGAAATGTGTCCGATAAAAAACCGATAGACAAATATGGATATGAATGGACGATAATGGTCTGAAATTGCCAACCCGCAGTGAGCAAGCGTGGTGTTCAATGCTCGTTCCTTCTCTGTGTGAGAAGCGGCCTTTGCCCTGCAGTGGAACAGTTACAGGCTAATTTATTTATTGTCATAATGCTATTGGTATGCAATTTTAAGACGGTATGGCAGTTGGTACTGCGTTGTCGTTTGATATTCGACAAAAAACACAGGTGACCGGATGCCTTCCCGTGGGTGTCGTCAAAGGCGACTGAGGAATATGCTAAAGGGATGCCGAGCAGCATCCTTCTGTATGCTAATAGTATAATCAGCCCTTTACTTTCTCAAAGCCAGGTGCGAGCCCTTCTTAGAATTATAAGTGTTTAAGTAGGTCTTAGTCTAAATCGCCAGACTGCGGTGCGGGCACTGATCTTTTTATCGAGTTAATTCGAGAAATGTATTTATTCGAAACGTCAAATTTGACATAAGATACAGATAAAACGAAAACTGTTGTCATTTTATCAATATCGTATGTCAATTTTTTTTTAAAACATTGCCCCACACTAAGATTTCTCTTATATCGTGGGTGCGTTTACAGACACAAATCTCACATACACAAACACCCAGACCCGAAACAACCATCTATAGGCCATACAAATTTTTGTTCCGTGTGGGAATCGAACCCACGCGACCCGTAGCGCAGAAGCCAATCGCTTAGCCACTGCACCAAACGTGTCGTCAAATAGATACATTTGACATAAGATAAGGATAAAATGACAACAGTTGTCATTTTATTAATATTTTATGTCAAATTTGACGTTTAGAATAGAAACATTTCTCGAAACAACTCGATAAAAAGATCCATGCTCGCACCGCTAGTGCGGGTTAGCGGATTACATGTACCACGGAGAACGTTGTTATTTTGGTGCTCTTTAATTGCGACACACTGCAATTAACAATCTATTTGCCAACTGTGGTGTGGCTCTTTGCTTTAACAACCGTTCATGGTAGGGTAGTGGTCTAGTGGTCTATGATGAAATCCATGCTTAGCAGTGGACGTTATTGAGGAGGCCTACGCTTATCAGTTGGTTGATATGAAGATCTTGCCATGTGATTTTGGCTGCAAATAGACCATGAAAATTTCGAGTCATGTAACCTAATAGCTAGATGTTGACAAAATACTCATACATTCAGTCAGTCATCTTTTCTTCCATACACCATAATCATATACTATACAACTTTATTTTTAGTATATACAAAAACCGAGACACCACAACAAGATTTTCAGCAGAACTGCCTGAATGTGTGTTTTTTTAATAAATCTCCAAGTTACACCATAGTTTATGTCGCGTTAAGTTCCCTAGTAAAGTGTGAAATGCCTGCGATGTGGTATGCAGGGGTTGTCTAATACACGGAAACTGACCGAGCGGACCGTCTCAAGCCTCAAAGTGTCTATTCCCGTCCACTGTTATGCGTAGAAACCTATTGAAAGAGAAATTAAATTTATAAAAAAAAAGGAAAAATATAATGTGGTGTAAAAACTGTGTCAATCGATTCTCCTGGTCATTCTGAACAAACTAGTTTCAGGTTTAGTGTATACTAAAACTAAACTTGTATTACCATACCATCCATATACAGTGTATCCCATATATAGTGTAGTATTAGTATATCTCATATATAGTGAGTAAATGGATTTTTCTCAATTATTAATTATTATTAATCGTATAGCATGTAGCCAGCCTTAGTCGTTAACCTTTAATAGGGCCACAAATGGAATTCACAGAGTCAAAATAAAACGGAGCCGACTTCAAGAATTTATCACTTTCTGAGGAATGGGTAATTGAATGAGGGGGAATTTAAAATTTGAAGCTCCTGGCTTTCGGAAGTTCTTGGAAATAAAGTGACAAGTTAAGAATCGAGTTCCGAATTTCCGTGTTGGTACTTACGAAGGTACCTATAGGTATACGTCACAGGGGAGATTGATTGGAGGGACACCAGAAGCATAACTTAGTGTCCTATTGTGCTGAAGATGGCCACCAGGGGGGTTTTAGTGCGGTAAAAATCTCACACACCGGCCGCTCCCCAGGAGGCTGGCAGCATTCTGAAAGTTATACACTTGATAATAGAAAATAAAAAAAGTAGGGGAAGTTCGGGTAGCCACGGACACATAAAGAAAAATCATGAAATTTTGAAAATCAACAGAATTAAACATTTATTTTCAAACTAAATGCAAAATACAACATATTTTTAATAATTAGAATCAAGTAACAATCAAATATTTTCTGTGTCTTAGTTTAAATCGAGTTTTAAAATCAGTCTTTACTTTTTGACATTATTTTTTTTGGCGGGTAGCCCCGGACACACATATCAACGATGACCAAGCCGGTCTTTGGCCTTACAGACGTCACAATAGTAGTAAAGCTGTGAAGGATCGATGTCCACACAGGCTTCATGCGCCCAGTCCTTGCATGTATGACACTAGATCCAGTCTTCATCAGTGCCGTGTGGTGCCGAACGTAAAGAATAGCACTACCCCAACTTTTCCCATGGGTGTCGTAAAAGGTGACTTAGAGATTCTCTAGAGGATGGGCAGCAGCGTACTCTAAGTACTTTAACAACCATACTGCGATCGCTGCCAAGCGTGGCGATTATGGCAACCCCCCCCCCATATTGGGGGAGGCCTATGTCCAGCAGTGGACGTCTTTCGGCTGAATCATCATCAGTCTTCATCAAAGGTCTCGCCGCAAATGATATTTTCATCCCAATACCCTCTTTGCGTCAGTCTTCCCTTAAATTTCGGCATTTTTTAATTTTTTAACGATCTGGAAAAGAAAAAAATAATAATAAATACTATATACTTTTCTCAACATTTTATAAACAGTTTTTAAAATATCTATTAGAATTATATAATAAAAGAAGACATTCTGCCCACCCAGAAAGTGTCCGAGGGTACCCGACAAAATTGTGTCCGGTTTTACCCGACCGTCTCCATTGAACATTTTTATTTATTACAAAAATACCTACAATTGTAAGGACAATAAATGACTTAACCTGTAAACTTGAATACATTTCCTACAAATTATTTAATTAAATGATTGTGATGTACTTACGTTTAATATATAATAATTGTATCCCAAAAGTAAAAGGCGCGCGAAAAAAACTGGGCACGGGTAATTACACGATTGTCACTCTTTATCCGCTCAGCGATTGCATCACTACTGAGTTGTATACGAAATCACGTGGCTAGGCGATCGTTTTGAAGTGTGTTTCGTTTTTCTATGTGTGCATGATTTCTCGAAACCGATAGTGGCCGAGGCTACCCGCCGTCCGAGGCTACCCGAACTTCCCCTACGTAAGTACACAATTTCTTATCTGATGATGGAGCAGGAGGGTGGGCACTGAATTTAGCAACAGCTTAAACTAAACCGTTCTATAAAGTGTGAGTCACATAATACTACGGATGGACTTTTTAAAAAAATGTAACAAAATTAAAAGAAATGGTTTTATAGACGTAAACCTTTTTATTGTAATATTTGAACAATGACAATCAATGATTGTAAATAACAGGCAATGGCGATGAAATACAATTTACTCCAAAATAAATTACCGTCACTCGAAAATAAGGAAGAATTTACGGAAAGTCAGATTTTTTTACGGTGTTTTTCTCGATCATTGTAAATCATTTCTTTTTATTATCTTTCCTGTTTTTAAAATTATTTCTAATTTCACCTAATTTCATATCTGCACTTAGGAGATTCACACAGTATATCGTCGCCCTAAAGTGGAAAGCTCGGGAATGCATTTTGGTAATTGCACGGTTCCTGTGGGCTTTCACGCGGAACAAGTCGCAGGCAAAAGCTAGTCAATTTTATTTATTAAGGTGCGTACATATTATATAACATAACATGTTTATAAAACGTTGTTATAATGATTCAGTAATGTGGAGACTGAATGTTATAAAACATGTTATAATAACAAACGTGTTATTTAACATGTTATTAATATTTACAACAATGTCAATAAACTAGGACGAACCCAGCATCTAGGTTTTTTTCTTTTGATATTTAAAAGTACAACAGTCGCTGCAGCAGCTAGCAAAACGTCCTCTCGTGTCGACATTGTAAACAGCACTACAGAACGACAAACGACAATGTTATATAACATGGTTTTAATGCATTGTTATTCTAATGTGTACAGTATTGTTATATGTTGCAATGTTAAAAAACAATGTTACATATTGTGGACGTGTTATATAACACTAGTTACATAACATGTTATTTAATCTGTACGCACCTTTAGGAATGTTATACCCAATAAAGGCTTAATTTCAGTGTCTACTAACTAATTTCGCGGCTCTCTTATATGGTGCCTATACGTCGTGATAAAATAAAAATGACCAAAATTGCATTCCCGAGCTTTTTACCCTAAGGCTCAATTTAAACCGCCCTGGAATGGAATGGAAGCGACGTAATTGTACATAGCATAATGAACTTTATGTCAATTGTATAAAGTACAAACTAAATACGAGCCAAAAAAGGTCGCACGTCTTCCGTGGAATTTCGTCGCTTCCATTCCATTCCGCATATAGGTGTAGATTAAGCCTAAAGGTATGAGTTCGTAGCAGACTGCAGACAGCAGCAGCACACCTTAAGGCGACGATAATCCGGACTTATCTTGCCAAGCGAGGACTATTTATTTGTAATAAAATCTTATTTGCTGTAGCTACCACACTCGCTTACTCCCAAAAACACAATGTACTTTCAGATCACCGTGTAAACTTTTCAGTGGATGCACCAACAAATCTTCTAACAGTTCAGGATTCACACACGGAGCTTTGCATAGCATGTCGTCAAATGCGTGGCTATTGAAATTCAATGAGGCATGCCTAGCGATGGCACGTGTTTTAAAACTTCAGAAAAATAGTTTTAGATGTTGAAGTGAACCTGGATTTGGTTTTGTTGGCAGAGAGGTTGAGTGTTATTAAAAACTGTTCAGCCCGTTAATATCAGTATGAATTTCCACAATATCATCAACATATCATGTCGTATCCGAATCTGGTCCGCACCTCTAGCATTTCGAATTCATGTGCAGATCTGAATTTGATTATCACTTGCGTTAATGGTGAAGGAAAACATCGTGAGGAAACCTGCACACCTGAGAGGGCTCCATAAAGTTCTTGATGGTGTGTGTTGTCCGCCAACTCTCACCAGGCCAGAGTGATGGGCTAAGGCATAAACCCTTCTTATTCTGAGAAGAGCACCGGGCTGTGAGTTCAAACCAAGGCATGTACCAATGTTTCAGTGTCATATTCAGGGGGTGCATGAAAAGAGCCTCCACGAGTGACTTATGTATCAAGTACGTCCGGCGCACTCTGGGCAGTCAGCCCCGCTACCAACCTTGCTGACTGGCTAATCTTTTCACCACGGCAGCATGAGCTATTCTCGTATAGCTCGTGCCGACACGATAGAAGAAGTATCATATTTCTTAGTTAATGTAAGTCAGGAACCTGGGTGTTAAAGGTCTGAAATCACCGGAGTGAGTGTGGTGATCAATGCTCGTCCCTTCTCAGTATGAGAAGAAGCCTTTGCCGTGCAGTGGGACAATTACAGGGTGGTATTATTATACAATATTATTATTATCATCAACATAATATTTGCCAGAGAAACTGTCGACAGTTAAGTAAAAGTTTGTATCCGTTCGTTGTGCCTGCACATCATCATCATTCAGCCGAAAGACGTCCACTGTTGGACATAGGCCTCCCCAAAAGCGGTGGGGGGGAGGGGGGGGGGGGGGCCGTAATCGCCACGCTTCGCAGTACGGTTGTTAAGTTACTCAGAGAACGCTGCTGCCCATCCTCTAGAGAATCCCTTAGTCGTCTTTTATGACAGACAGAGATGGGGTAGTGCTATTCTTTAAGTCCGGCACTACACGAATTTTAGCACAATCACCAGAATTAGCTGACAAAATTAGTAATCACATTTTGTTGTTATAAGTAGACACTTCTATCCATTCTCTTAACGTTCCTGTAGCTATCATTTGCCCACTATTATACGCTATTATACCCACTGCTGGGGAAGATAGTGGCCTAATTGTCTATACCTTTGTACATGGACAAAGTCTTTGACTTTTTTGTCCCTATACTAGTCGCACGTAATGGTAAGCGCAGACAGGGTCTAATGCGGCATCCTACATAAGCGATCTAGAAGCGATGCGTGAACAACAAACAGTCAATATGTATTGAAGTGGCCTACGTGACCAAACATACGTGGAGTGCGGTGCGGCGCGGCGCGAAGCGAAGCGAACGCGATCAGTTGGCTTGATATTTTCGCGCGAACTGGATGCTAGAGTTGGGCACTCAGCACATGTGCTAGCACGTTTGTATCGACTCACTTTGTCAAAAAGAGTCACTCGCACACTTGATTTAGATGTGCTACCACAGTTGAATGTTGCAAACTTAATAAAACGAGTGATTCACTGTGATTGAGTGCCTCTACAGAGGAGCGCAAGGCGAGCTCGTTCGTGAGGGAGCGAGCGAGACAGAACAGCGGTGAGCCGGTCAGCCGGCGCGGCGTACACATACGAGTAGACACGAACACGATGCCTCGCGGCAGCGGCACTCAGCCTCGCCTCAATCGTGCAAGCACAGTGTGCTAGCACACTTGAGAAAAAGAGTGCCTCGCACGATCCTCAATAAAAATGTGTGTGCTACCCAACTCTACTGGATGCGGTGCTGTACAGTGCTACTGAAAGACGGCGGCGCGCGGCGGGCGGCTCGCGCTCGTAGGACAAAGCCGTCACTTCGCACCGCATCGCGTTGAATTCGCGTGTCACCGCATCGGAACGCTTCGCAAATCGCGTCGCTTTGAACCGCCTACGTAAGACGCCGCGTAAGATAGAGCACACGAATCCAAGTAACAGATATAGATAGGGATTCCCCTATACGCTTTTGGCTCTCAAATACACACAACGGAACACTGTAAACCGCTTGGCGCCGGAATTTAATGTGATGTGTGGGTACCTAGCCAGGCGGACCAGTTAGATCCTACCGCCAAGCAAAAAGCGATAAAAGAAAACTTATCTCCCGTTCGTAATTAGACATTTATAGATTAAACTTAATTAAATGTGCTCTGAAATAAAACTAAAAGTTCAAAAGCAATTACAAAAGTGATCTATTCAAATACTTAAAAAACTTAAGTTTCTATTTCGGGCATAGTCCGGGCACAGCGTATAATTATTAAGCCGACCCCGACAAAAACTGGTATATACCGACTTTTGGGAAACAGGCATGTATTTGAGTTCTTGAATAAAAGGATTATTAAGACATCTGTGCACCCGCTCGGTGCGATTGTGTACTCGGATCTGGGGGCCTACTCATCGGTAGTAGGAACAACTGTCAAATCGTGTTGTCATTCATTCTTAGTTCGGGCCCCGAAATAATCGTATGTCCTTAGGTGATGGGGAGTAGGAAACTCAAACTCAAAACTCGTTTATTCAAAGTAGACTAGTATGACTTAGTTCTTTTTGAACGTCAGATTTAGGTACAAAAGACTGCCCCCAAAAGCGCCCACCCTTCACCGCTTCCTAGTGTTTATGCTGTGAAGAAGAAACGGCGCAACAAACTTCCCAGCAACACAGTTCAGTCTGTCAAGTGAATAAATAAATGAGTCTATACACAAAAAAAGTAAAATATTAATTACATTGATTAAATTAAACGCTTGTAACTAAGGCCGAAACCACGGACTTCGTGCTTAGGGAGTAGATCCTCTGAATCCGAGAAATACAATCCGAACTATACTTGAACCATTACAAACGTGCGAACTGAATCATAAATCATTACGTTAAAGGAATGTGACAATGCTGCGCAAGTCGTTATCGATAAAGGCATGCCGCTCGGCCTAAACAATATTTTGCATTATTTCCTTAACCTCTCCCTCATTATCTTTCATCGACTATCGATAAAGCCTTTTTTACTGTTACTTACAACACCAGGGCAGTTCCATAAGGCCTATAAGTGCGAGCGAGAGGTCCGATAAAAATGATTTATGACTTCGCACGTTTGTAATGGCTCAAGTATAGCTGTAGTTACGCACGGCTCAATCCATAATTTCCAGTAAAAGCTGATCTAGCACTTTATAGGCTTTCTAGGCAATGAGAGGTCGGTTTATACGGGAAATGTATAGCTTGATATGTACCTACCCGTGTGTACTATTTGTATGAACGCTTGTGTATGTGCACTGCAACCTATCCGAATTTCATAGTTCAAGTTTCCTCGTATCGTATTTTATAGGATTCGGATTGGACGCAGTCCGTAATAGCTCTTGCTATTATATAAAAAACTCCACTCCTGCCAGAAATCAGATGGCATTTATTGGTCGACTTTACGCACTCCACTGTTAGGCCTTCCTTGACTGGAAGCATTCGGTATTTGCAGCCAAGGATCACACGTGTTAATACAAGTATGGGAAAGTGGGGTAGAACCGGGATGCTAAGGCAAAAGTTCAATAAAACACAAGTTTGAAGAAAATTATATCAATTTTAATAGGCTATATTTAGTTTAGTTTATAAATCACATATTTAGCACTTGAGATCACTTTATTCTTAATTCTAAATAACAAAATTTAATCAATATATAAAAGTTATGTTTTTACGGTTTTTACGGGTATACTCAAATCATACCCGATTTTGGCCCTTAACAGTGGTATGGGTAGAAATGAAACTCATCAAAATCTTCGGATTCCCAACCCGTACATCCTTCATGGGCCCAGTTTTTACATTTAAGACATTGCACCATGCATCGCTCCTTCGCCAGTATAACACTTGTTAAATCCAAAGAATATTAGATCAATTGACCATAAAAGCGTTTTTCTTATTTATTGCTGTCGAGCACGCACCGACGCCATTGAAAGTTTGTTGACAAACTGATCAGGGTCGCTGTTTCCTCGTGGTCATACTAGGTTGTCCTACTAGTATGACTACGAGGATACACATGTCCTTGTGGTCATACTATGATTTTTGCATCCCTAGGTTGTCCTACTAGTATGACTACGAGGATACACATGTCCTTGTGGTCATACTATGATTTTTGCACCCCTAGGTTGTCCTACTAGTATGACTACGAGGATACACATGTCCTTGTGGTCATACTATGATTTTTGCACCCCTAGGTTGTCCTACTAGTATGACTACGAGGATACACATGTCCTTGTGGTCAGCCAGAAGCAGCTAGCGAACGCGCGCCTTCATTCGAAACGTGTAAGAGGCTATACCGTCTTTTCCCGGTTTTATCCCCATATCCGGTTTTGGACTAATCTCCCCTAAATGTCATCTGACATATGATTAACTATAATGATTAAACTATCCGTTTTTCACTTAGATGCCTTCGACGTAGTGATGGCCAAGCGGTTGAACGCTTGCGTTGCACGCAGGAGGATCTAAATTCCATCGCGATATGCACCTCTGACTTTTCCAATTCATGTGCGGATTAGGAAATGATTGTCACTTGCTTTGACCGTGAAGGAAACATATCGTGAAGTAGCTTGCATACCTGAGCGGGCTCCAAACAGTTTTCGATGGTTTGTGTATTCCGTCAAACCTACTACGGAAATAGAGCTACGAACTTTCCAACCACGAAAATGTTTCGAATCGGACGATCGATTCGATTTTCGCGATTTGACATTTTGTCTTTCGTTCACCATACTCCCAAATGTTAATTGACATCTAGTAGTTTGTTGACTGACAATAATTTGATCGTATATTTATAAGTTCGATGTTAATCTTTGTTTCGTTGCAATCTGAAACTTCGACTCTCGTTTTTTGGTGTAGGTCCCTGGCTAGCGTGGTCTTTCCGCAGAGACTCGTGCCCAGCATGCGGGAACGAGCTGGTTATGAATGGGAGCCGCAAAACGACTGAGGGATTATGTAGGATAGCAGCATACTCCTATCGCACCTTTAGAATTAAAGAGACCTATTCGAAATTTTAAGATTTCAACTTTTACTCATAGACTGACCCATCTTCATCGACTCTTAATAAAACAGAGGCCTATTGTGGCGTAGAAATGTAATGCAACCGAATAATCTCCCGTTTCTACAAAATTTATAAATATACGAAACTTTATTCAACGTTTTCCAAAACCTTAGTTTTTTAGATAGGTAGGTCTCTTTAATTCTAAAGGAGCGTTATTTGCAATTATCACCATATTTCGATCATCACTCGGTTTACCATCTGTGGCCATATGGCAGTAGTCTTTCACGAAGCAAAGACGATTACGATTTTATTCGACGATGATTAAGGCACTGCAAGTCACGCTAATTTCATCTGTCAAACAATACTAAACCGATTATCGATTAAAGATAAAGATGTTTACTGTTTCAATATAATTTAGCATCAACATGATGTGATATTGTATTTTTTTTAAATCAGTTTTTGGAGACGTCATTGTTTTGGCAATTATAAAATTGTAATATCACAGAAGCAATTCAAAAAATGACAGTCATTGTTTTGAAAGAACTGAGAATGTAGATATAATTTTGAAATTCATAACTAAGCATCGCCATAATTAAGACTAGCAAACGGGTTGGTAATAAGGATAATTTCTTATAAGAAAAATACAATTATTCATTTAGATAAATCACTATTTATTAATTATCATAATCTATGACAATAATATTATCCAAAAATGGAGCTGTTGCTAGATTGACATCTTCGTGTCTCGCCCATGCAAGCATAATATTTTGTGAAGCGTCCATACATGAACAATAATAACCCTGTATTCCTTCGCGTCCGTTTCGTGGGGGATCCGATAAAATGTAGCATAATGTTCATAACTGTATAGTATGTTATTTATCTTTACTTTTGAAAATTAATACATAAAAATCTCATTTCTCAACATTCCCATTAGATATTTAAAAAAAAAAACACCACATTTAGGATGTTCGTAATAATATCTAAAAACTACCATATGTTTCATAAATGTTTGCAAAAATTCGGCTAGCTAGTCAGAAAGGTCCCTATGTCTTTTGCCTCCCAGGTGGGACGTCGGCATCTTTAAGAACCTATCACAAAAACCCACATTAAAGCAGCTTCCTCTAAAACCAATATCTCCGAAAAACTTGTTCGTCCGCTAAATGGCTGCCATTTATAAAGGATCGCTCCGTCAAGCGATCAATTAATCAAAAGGGTGCATACAGATTAGTTCGACCCTGTACAAAGATTAATTACGCTTGGACGTTTTGGGATTAAACACTTGGAAAAGTATATTGGCTTTAAATTTACGGTCTAATTAGGTTTCGTTAAACTTTCTTAAGTACAATTCGGCGCTGTCTCAACGCTTTGAGTCGAATATTTTAAGTTTTGAGCGTTTCGTTGGAGGACTTTGATCCGTGTTTATAGTTATGTACGCATGATGTAGTGGAGATGAGATTTAGATTTTGATGAGTCGTGTAAAGAGTGTTTTTAAGGAAAGGGAATGGAAGGAAATGATATATGTGGAATTAGGTTTTGGCCGCAGCTTCGCTTGCGTGAAATTTAGAACTTATGTGACGATTTTCCATACAAACTTTCATCCCCTATTTAACTCCCTTAGGGGTTGAATTTCGAAAAATCCTTCCTTATTCCTTGTCTATGTCTACATTATAAAGGGAACCTCTGTGCAAAATTTCAGCTTTCTAGATCCAAGGGTTTGGGCTGGGCGTTGATGAGTCAGTCAGTCAGTCAGGATTTTTCTTTTTATTTATATAGATAAACAAAAAAAAAAGATAATACATTTGTGACCCAAAAAGTAGTGTCAATTGGATGTCCAGAGGTCCAGAGAGAGCACTCTTCGAGGTACCTACACAAATCACCTCCATGTATGTTCCGCGATTTTTCATAGTTTTCGAGTTATGATTTCTTTTCATGTTTTAACCAAATTCTGACTTTAATGACATTTTTGATCGAAGTGTTATGAATTTTTATTTTTCTTAAAGTCTACCATCGTTTCTATACTCATCGTTGTGACGTACTCTTCGCCACAGATTATTTATTCTACTCCTCGCAGATTCGTTCAACATTCACTCACATAACATTCAGACATCTCCATTCAGAAACTCTTCAGCATTTCATTCGCACATGTAGGTACTCAACTCATAAGTACGATTCAGAGCTGACGAAACGCGTCGGAGTGCATCGGCACGCAACGGCGCGCGTCGAAGCAGCCGGAAATGAAACGAAGAGAATTCAAAATCAAAATCAATATCAAAAGTTTTTATTTCACATAAACCATTACAAGCGCTTATGAAAAGTCGAATTTAGGTGCACGGTTCCAATAAGTCGTTTCCTATGGAGAAGAGCTGGCAAGAAACTCCATGGTTACTCTTTTAAAATCCACATCTTTAACAATTTGAGTGAGTAAAGTTATGACTTAGTTAAAGTTATGAGAGAGCAAAGTAGACAAAGAGCAGGAAGCAGGAACCACACAAAAAAGCAAAATGAAAAATATGGTCACAAATTAAATAGTATCCAGGCATCTAGTAAGTCAACAAAGCCCTCACATTCACAAAAGGTAAAAAGGACGCTAATTACTATATAAAACAACTGACATGGTTAATGGTCATCAAAACACATTACAAAGAAAATGACTGTATAATAAGATAAAGATATCTTGAGAGTAACGATAGTAATAAAAAAGAAAGCTAATCGTAATGAGGTTAGTTAATAGACATACACATACGACGTTAATGAGGAATTGCATTTTTAAAATTGAATTTTTATTAATGTAACAATTTGGAAAATTAGCCGACGGCCCTCCTGATAGTAAGTGTTACCGTCACCTTTATACACCTTCACCACCAAGAGGATTGCTATTAATCTTAGAGACAAAGTTGGAAAGTATCTATACCCTTCAAACCGGAACACAAAAATGCTGCTTAGCGGCAGAAATAGGTATGGAGGTAGTGCTTCTTCGGACGAAATCTTTCACAAGGAGCTCTACAAATGACAATTATCTTTATTACATTGTAAATTACGGTTCCGTCCACTCAGACGTACTTCCTCAGGTGTGAATTGTACTATGGGATGTACGTTATGAGGCTTATATCCAAGTGTCACAACCGGCAACCTCACACTTGTAAGCGATGCATCTTGAAGCTGATCGACGAGTTACTTATGGTCAAAGATCGTGCAATACCGCCTGCTCTGATCAGGCAGAGCTGCTGGAATCCTGTGAGGTAAGAATGGTTTGGCGGCGGCGGTGATTACTGGTATTAACAAGAGTTTTTGGAATGTTACTCCTCGATCCATCGAGCTCTCCCGTCGTAGAGCCAATCGCCTCTTCAGACTCTGCACACCGAAAATTCAGCCCACATCAAGCTGTCTCCCCAACAATCCCCCGCCAGCAATAACCTTTTTTCGCACCGGGGTTCGCGGGAACTTACGATACTGCCGCAACCCCCGGCTGGTGCTGGTCCGCCACCGCGGGCTTCCTCAGGTTAGCGAGGGGAGTGAGGTGTTAGACTCCCCCCGCGCCGTCTAAGAAGGGCGCGCTTGGAACACTTCGCGCCGCCGCCTCGAGTCCTGATGTGTGGCGGGCGACAGACTTCCTTAAGTCCGTCGCCCCTGGACCCGTTTAGGGGGGCTGGAAGAGGGCGTTGTCCGCCCTCCGCCGACGCCCGGTGCGTCTGCTGCGGGCCGGGTAAGTGGAGGTGATCTCCCTCACCCTTTCCGCATCCTCCTTCTGCAACATGATCGTGTCGCAGAAGAACACCACCGCGTCCCAAGACTCCTCGCTGTCGACCATGGACTCGATCACGGCCGACAGCGACAGGTCCCGCCTACTCCTGAGATGAGGGCACGGCGCGGCTCCTCTCAAGCGGCACACTCTGCCAGCGTGTGCCACGCCGTGTCCCCCCGGCGCCAGCAATACCCTAAGCCAAGGTCCGAGTCGCAAGAGATCGCCCTTAGTGCTGTTGTTGCTAGTAGTCAAGATGTTAGTATAGTATAAGTAGTTAGCTTAGGTTAAGTACCTATTTTACTTCTCCGTTGGCTGGAGACCCTTCAGGTGTCCCAAGGAACATTCACAGCTGTCCAATAGAAAAAAAAAAGATGTAGCTTCTGTAAGTACTATTATTTTGACTTCGATCGAACTAGTAATAGAAAACCAAAGAGATTTTTTCTTCTAAATTCAAATTGCAAGCGAGCAAATGTGTTTAGTGCACATGCCAGTACAGTCTTCTATTTAAATTCGAAATATGTTTTGTTCGACACAATTGCACAAAAAATTCAACAGTTCTCACGCTGAGCATAATTGCGAATAAGCGACTAAATTGTTTAAACAGCTCGACAATTCTCGACTCTATCACGAAGTCCATAACTTCTAATTTCGCTAAAATCTTAACGAAGAATTTTAGAAAATTTCAGCTGCATTTTTTCAGGGCTTTCATTCCTACCAGTTTTTATTGACATGCGACAACGTAGAAGGTGACATGTTTAGTAATCGATAAAATTGCCATAGAATTTGTTAATGTGGACATAATATAATGACTATTTAATTTAGACTTTTTATTTTGTAAAAGAAAAAAGATAGGTAAAACAATATTTCCGCAATTCAGCCAAGGCAGTATAATTCAGTCATTACCTTAGTTTGTCTATCATGTAAGTTTAGTCCAACCTTCCGACCCTACTTATGCAAATCTAACAGCGCAGATTGCAATGGTAAAAGATAGAAAAAGAAGAAACTAAAAACCACACGTTTCTTTTATTCAGTGCGGGCGTAATTCGCTATTTGTACTGTGCATTCGTACCATTGTAGCCATGAATAGAATTACCCGTCCGGCGGCGGGTGTCTCCTCATTACCATGGCAAATGTCCGGCGCGGAGGACTCCGTAACTCGGACGTATTTGCACTTAAATCGACTGAGCGGCAGCCGTGTTAGACGCTTCCAAATTTGAATTTTAAACTAAGCGTTCCGTTTTATGCAGAAGGTAAATTCTGGTAGGTTTTTACACACTCCAAGGTAATTTGGTTTGTGAATAATTTATAGACAACTAAGGTATAAGCTCCTTGTGTTTTGTTATAGGGTAATGGAACGTACGGATTTTTTGCTGTTTTTGAGTAGAGCGTTTATGTAAGTAGATGTCTTTGTTGTAGCTAAATGTATTTGATTAAAGGATAGAGAAAATACGATGTTTGAAAAAATTTGAACCAAAAATCGAAAGGATTTGAAAGCTATGTATGTGAGATTTACACTATCGACTAGTGGACACAATGGGAGAGGGGTGGTACCTAAGTTGTAGCTATGTATGATGATTCTTTTTATTTGTGTCGTCCTAGATGAATACAGTAACAACTTGCACACAGATAAATAAAACTGCGATTAATTCTTGTAACAGATCAAGGTGAGGGTCTCAGGATTTCTCAGGGTTCAGCATTGGATACCTGTCGCCCGACCAGTAACAGGCCCGAGAAGGTGGCGTCCCGTGTTCTGCGCACGTCTCTCTTGAGAACGTGGGGCAAGGCCCCACAGAAGGAGAGGTCTGTCAGGAGCTGGCGGACCGAGAACTGTCGGGGTTGTGGAGGATGCAGCTATGAATCTCGAGCATAGGTCAGGAGGAGGAACACCGTGGGTTTATAGCTGGTAAGAATCCGGCGTACTTCTCCGCTTTCTCCAGGCGGAAAGAAAAAAAAAACAATAACAGTACTGGATGTCAAAAACCGTGATAATTGATCATACATTAGAAGTATACTATACGGTCTCTAGTAATAAATCGAAAGCAGTAACCCATTCCTTGAATATTTCACATCATCATCATGCCTAGCCTTTTCCCAACTATGTTGGGGTCGGCTTCCAGTCGAACCGGATGCAGCTGAATATCAGTATTTTACATGGAGCGACTGCCTATCAGACCTCCACAACCCACTAACTGGGTAATACGATACTCTTGGTAAGACTGGTTGTCAGACTTTCTGGCTTCTGACCAACAGTAACGACTGTCAAAGATCTACAAATGACAGCCGGGACCAACGGTTTTAAGTGCTTTCCGAGGCACGGAGGAAACTCGCTATGGTAAATGGTCACCCATCCACAGACCAACCTCGGCAAGCGTGGCTTAACCCGCAAGATCGGTCTATGCGGCTGTAATTATTTAGCCACGAGCTCCTCTCCTTGAATATTTTACATCATTTTAGAAAAGAAAACACCTTACAAAGAACTACCTTTTACATATCATTTCCACCAACATCCCTAACCAAAAATCTTTGGAACATAAAAATATCTTAAACACAGCGTTCGTAGTTACCTCTGCTGCAATATATCATGCGAGCTATCGACGGGCAGCAAAATGAAATATGCGCGAACCGCCCCAGCCTCTGAATATAATCGCCGCGCCAAGTGGGAGCCACGCATCCGACGAGCAGTTCCTTATCATGGGAGACGAGGAAAATGTCGTTTGCTTTGTGGTTTGTTTTATTTTAGAAGGTTCTCGTTCAAAATAGAAAGATCAAGAAGTATCTACACTCTTTTACATAAATTTAGAGGAACATAAAAAAAAGGTTGATTAATTTATCTATCTATTTAAATAAAAATAAAATGTTGTAAAAAAAATTGGAAATATTGTCCGGAAAATTGGAAAATTCGGGGAAAAATGTTCTTTTTTCTATGACATTTTTTGTATGACAGGACAACGTCTGTTGAGCAGCTAGTACTGTACTGTGTCCTGTGTAGTGCGTAGTACCGGCCGTCTACATTAGTTTAAATTTAAAAAAAAAAAAACAGGAATTTAGCTGCCTTTTATTTCCGCTTTTCATTTGTTTTTTTCGGCTATGAGGGGTAAATTTAATAAAAAAAATTTGTCAATTTGATGTTGTAGCTTTACTGTAACATCGTTTGACAAAGGAGGATGGGCGTTTTGGTACTCATGTCCAATCAAAATGAATTTACCATCGTTGGATAGCTCTTTTCAAGAGTACAAAAAACTACTATGGCAACAAACCCGTATCAATTGTCCGTTTTGAAATATAGTCTTCAGAAGTTACTGGATATTCAGTTCAAACAGAATTTTAAAAAAACATATCGCCGGTTTCGCTTGGCCGATTTTGATGATATTTGCACAGATTTTGAGCTAAATAAAGCTCAGTTAATGGATGAAATACACAACAAAATAGGTTGAGTATTTTTTCAGTTAAGGGTGATCTATCTATTAAAAAAATCGGACGCGTTTTTTTATGCCTAAAAATAAAAGTCGTTTCCCAGCAATTATTTTTGATCAATGTAATTTAGTTTGATGTACAGAGTGCGTAGATTTCGGCTATGCGGGTCTTTTTACACACTGTATACTTACATACAATAAATGATGAAACTTACTTCGAACTTGTTTTATTTACCTAGATAATGAAAAATATTTATAATAATTACTGTAATACCATACCAAAATGGAGAAAAATGACAATAAAAGTATGTGTACTTAACAGGATGTAACAAAAATAAATAACTTTCAAGCAAAATTACTTCGATTGGACAGCGAATCGGGACTAGCGCCATGGTTATTCACAATCTACACAAAAATACCTTTCCAACGGTGTATCAATCATTCCGATTGGACCCAGTACCAGACTCCATATATTTGTGCCCATCATCCTATAAGTGATAATGTCCGATCTCAGCTCAATTCTCGCGAGCTGTAACATTGACTGTGTATCTGTGACAATAATAACAATATTATGCCATTTTTTCATCAGCAACTTGCTCTGAAATATAACCTTGTGGAATCGGAAGTACCGTACTACAGGTATGTGCCCGACCCAGTTCTCGAGAATGGTCATGTCACATTGTTCTGGGATCGATCTATTATCACTGATAGGACTATTGTTGCCAATAAGACTGATATAGTGGTAATAGATCGAGCAGAGCGCCGCACAATTTGTTGTTGTTGTTTGTTGATATCACCGTCCCTCATGACGAGAATCTCGTGAAAGCTGAGAAAGATAAACAAATAAAATATCTTGATTTAGCACACGAGGTTGTCGGCATGTGGGATGTGGACTCAGCAGTCATTGTTCCGATAGTCGTTACGGCGAATGGCCTAATAGCCAAGAGCCTCGATCAACATCTCAAGAGGCTCTCGTTGGGCGGCTGGATCAAGGGCTTGATACAGAAGGCTCCTTAGAAGAAGTACTCCTTGACACGGCACGCATAGTGAGGAGGTTCCTTTCTCTGGAGCTCTGACTGCCGGCAGCTTGGATCCTGTTCCCGATGCCGGTGGGACACAATTTTTTTATATTTTTAAATGTATTATAGAAATATTTAAAAGTATAATTTGATATGTGTATTAAATGCATAAACGAAATATTATGTTGTCTGTACGATTTCATTTGTTGCTTTCATATTGAGTAAACTACGTGCAAAAATGTCAACTGCTGTTACCAGCGATAGTTTGTCGATAGTTTTGACTATTTTCTTCTTGTATCAGCACGAGCTATGGTTAAAAGATGGTTAAAAGATTAGCTTGTCAGCAGGGCTGACTTCCAAGGGTGCGCCGGACGTACGTGAGCATCGTGGGGGCTCTTTTCATGCACCATTTTTGACTATCTATCGATAATATGATCGCTGATCGGCGCATAAGCATTGTTTAGCTCTCTTTAACTGTCTCTTTTACGTTTGACTCATACATGGCTGCAACTTTTGTAAGCAACTGTACACTTTTCACCGTAAGGTGAGTCCTGACGTATCTCAACAAAACGTTACCATACAAAGAATCCCTACTAATATTATAAATGCGAAAGTAACTCTGTCCGTCTGTCTGTTACGTTTTCACGCCTAAACCGCTGAACCGATTTTGATGAAACTTGGTTCAGAGATAGTCTAGAACCCGAAGAAGGACAATGATAATTTTTGTATTATAACTTTCGTGAGACACATTTAATATTTATGATTAGTTACGGTTTACTCACGTGCATTTTTCGGGATTGCCCGACTAGTTTCGGACCCAAACGGAGCCCTTAATCATGAGCTGAACACGCGGCGAGGTCGCGAGTTCGACTCGCGTAAATAAACATAAAAAAAGACATTGTTAATATAGCAATATTACGGTTTTTGATGATTTCCTTCATGTTTCTTTCGATAGCAGTCTTCTTACGGCAACAATTTACTAAATTACGCTATGTTAGGACTCATTTTTGAGCAGAGTGTAGTAGTTTGATGTTAATCTAAAACCCTTCGCTACGGTACCCTAAAAGCTAGCATTGTCCAACGTCGATTTATGCCTGTCTAGGATATGGCGAGAATCGATTCTTTTGCTTTGAACTCGGGTTTACTGGGTTTTTTCATAGCCTATTCGGTCAAAATCGAAATGTGGTCTGTTTATAGATTCTGTGTATGTATCTTCAGGCTATTTATGTGACAAGTATTAATCACACAACCGAGCTAGTGTTTAAATGAAATTAACCATATAATTATTTATTCAGTAAATTGGATATTTCTTATAACTCTAACGCGACGTCTTACGTAGGCGGTTTAAAGCGTCGCGAATTGCGAAGCGATGCGATGCGGTGACACGCGATGCAGTGCGAAGCGGCGGCTTTGTCCTACGAGCTCGCGGACCGCTCGCCGCGCGCCGCCGTCATTCAGTAGCACTGTACGGCACCGCATCCAGTTCGCGTGAAAATATTAAGCCAACTGACAGCGTTCGCTTCGCGTCGCGCCGCGCCGCACCGCACTCTACGTAACGTGCGTTTGGTCACGTAGGACACTTCAATAGGTATCGACTGTTTGTTGTTTTCGCGTCGCGCCGCGCCGCTTCGCGTCGCTTGTAGATCGCTCACGTAGGATGACGCGTTACAGCGATTACGCACTGCATCCGATCCGGATCCGTGAAAATTAGAATGTAAAAAACTCGGACCGAATTCGGATATTGCTTTGCGCACTGCATCTAACCTACTACTTCCAAAGTAGTCATAGAACTATTTGTATGGTAGTTTGGTGCCGGACGTAAAGAATAGCACTACCTCATCTCTTCCCATGGGTGTCGTAAAAGGCGACTAAGGGATTCATACACTGTATTTTAACGACCACACTGTGATCGCCAACCCGCCCGCCAAGCGTGGCGATTATGGCAAACCCCCCTATTGGGGGAGGCCTATGTCCAGCAGTGAACGTCTTTTGGCTGAATCATCATTAAGACAATGTTTTATTTTTTAATTTACTGGCAATAATATTATCTGTATATTTAAATTATCTGTACTTGTGGCAATGTTCATTAACTCCACTGTTGCCTTTAACTATTCATGCTGAATTATTACAAGCTGTACCCAATTATTTATATTCCGTATCTTTTAATTGCCTACAATTAAAATAACTTAATAACTTCATTAAGCTGCTGGGACGGCGTAATAAGCTTACAGTGCTGTTTTTATTTATTTAAATGTTACCTTAATTTATATTTTTGTAAATAAGATAGTAGTTCCTTGTGAAAGAGTTTGTCTAGTAACCCTTTGGGTGCCTTTCCACCCAGAGATGTGCTACGCAGCTATGCTGCGAGAATGTATAAGCTAAGCTACGAAACTATGTGACCGTTTCCACTGATGCTAAGTTATGTAGCGGAGCAAGTAAGATGTGCCTACTGTAGGTACACTGCTCTGCACATAGCTACACCACTTGCGACCATCCATAGCACGCATCCATAGCACGCATCCTTCTATATAAAAAAACGTAGCTTAGTTGAATCAGTTTCCACCAGTGCTATGCTATGTGGACCAATGAATATGATAGGTGGATATCAAACGCATCCATAGCAACGTTGCATAGCACATCTCTGGTGGAAAAGCAGCCTTACATTCACAGCGACATAATTTTGTCATCGCATTATGTCGTGTCGAGATGAGATAGTGTATGGCTTATGTACATGGCATTTTAGGCTGGCAAGCCAGTACTACCACTATACCCATTTCTGGGGCCATTTTTGTGGGGTGCATGAAAAAAGCTTCCACGAGTGACAATACTTAAGTACGTCCGGCGCACCCTGGGCAGTCAGCCCCGCTACCAACCTTTCTGACTGACTAATCCTTTCATCACGGCCTGAACTCAACTAAACCAAAACTCAACACGATCGAAGCAAGGAAAACCTGCTCAGGTGGACATTTGCGGATAACTCAAACCTGGGGGCCTACTCTCTAAGTACGTCAACGAAATTAGTCGCCCGTCCGAAAATAGCCCGAAACGTAGGAGTGAACAAAACAAGTGTCAAGTTCAACTTTACGGACGGGCAAAAACACATCGGTAGTAGGAACAACTGTCAAATCGTGTTGTTATTCATTCTTAGTTCGGGCCCCGAAATAATCGTATGTCCGTAGGTGATAGGGAGTAGGAAACGTTCGTAACTAAGACCGAAACCACGGACTTCGTGCTTAGGGAGTAGGCCCCCCTGGAGTGTAAATGTGGTGCCGTTCCGCAAACTATGGCGCACTTAATATCATGCCCCGCCTGCCCTGTTATCTGTACGAAACAAGAACTAATGGACGCTACGGATAGTGCTAAACTCAATGCTGAGTTCTCAGCCAACACGGTGTAGATTGTCATCGACACGCTAAGAAGAAGACGAAGACGGCCTGAACTATGCTCATATAGCTCGTGTTAACACGAGAGAAGAAGCATTGTTGTGTTCCGGCTTGAAGCCGTGGATATAGTAAAGTGCGACGTCAAGGGGATGAGCAGCAGCATCCTTCTGTCTGCTGATAACACCTAACTACAATCACCAATCCATCTGCCAAAAGGCATCTGGTGATTATGGCAAAAGTGGTTATTATGGGAAGTGGTTATTATGGGAAGTGGTTATTATGGTAAAAGTTATGATTATGATAAAAGTGGTTATTATGACAAAAGTTATTATTATGACAAAAGTGGTTATTATGACAAAAGTGGTGATTATGATAAAAGTGGTTATTATGAAAAAAGTGATTATTAAGACAAAAGTGGTTATGGCAAAAATGGTCATTATGGCAAAAGTGGTTATTATGACAAAAGTGATTATTATGACAAAAGTCGTTATTATGGCAAAAGTGGTTATTATGGCAAATGTTGTTATTATGACAAAAGTGATTATTATGACAAAAGTGGTTATTATAGCAAAATTAATTATTATGGCAAAAGTGGTTATTATAGCAAAATTAATTATTATGGCAAAAGTGGTTATTATAGCAAAATTGGTTTTATGGTTAAATTGGTTTTATGGCAAAAGTGGTTATAATGGCAATTTCCCTCTTGACCGTTCATAGTAGCATTCATTAGGAGGTTCGTGATGACGATTGGTACCTCATAGGTACCCACGTCTCATAGGATGAGAAGGTAATGATGCTGATAATTAGTATAATGTACTTGCTTTTAAGAAAAACGTAGACGTCTATGTGAAAAGTTGGAGCCGCCATTATCCGGTTATTATAAGCAATAACAATTTCAGCAAATCTCTGTCTACTCTATAATTTGTGGGATAAGTGATGAGAAGCAAGAGACAATCTTTTTGATTATACAGGTACCAGTAAGGTTACGATCTCGTGGCAGGATTATGGGACATGCTATCCACTATCTCATAACCCAAATGCTTTGTGCAAAAGTGAACATTTCATTCATGGTTGCTGGGGAGTTGCTGGGATGCTGATGCGCTCGTCATGCTCGTGAACGAGAGCTGTCTGTCGGGACTGGTCAGCTCTTACATGCTATGGCAACATTAAGGAATTTCTCATTGTTGTTCTTGTACTACTGACATTGACCTACATTATTCTCACATTAACTGCAGTAATAATAATGTATTGAAATAAATATAGAGTCTATATATATTGAGTGTAGGTATATAATTGTGTGTTATATTATGTTGAATTATCTATATTTAAATACTTTTACTTTTGTTTTCAATTCATCCAGAATTGTTCTAGGTAAATATTTTGTTTACCATCATCAACTTGCATAATTTAATCAATGTAATTAATATTTTACTTTTTTTGTGTATAGACTCATTTAATTATTCACTTGACAGACTGAACTGTGTTGCTGGGGAGTTTGTTACGCCGTTTCTTCTTCACAGCATAAACACTAGGAAGCGGTGAAGGGTGGAAGCTTTTGGGGGCAGTCTATTGTAACTACCTAAATTTGACGTTCAAAAAGAACTAAGTAATACTACTACTACTCTACTTTGAATAAACGAGTTTTGAGTTTGAGTTTGTTGCGCCGTTTCTTCTTCACAGCATAAACACTAGGAAGCGGTGAAGGGAGGGATTTTTTGGGGGCCTGTTTTTTGTTATGACGTTCAAAAAGAACTAAGTAATTCTAGTCTATTTTGAATAAAGTAGTTTTGAGTTTGAGTTTGATGGAGTGACACCATCGATATCCCCACCGAGTGCCACCGATGCTAGCTATGGCATTTGTTAACAGAATACATTTTACTTTGTATATAAAATCTAAACTCCCTACTAATTATACAGCATGTAAGGGTAAACACCGTTATCACTCAAACCATGGGTAGTTAACGAGAACACAAAAACATGGGACCGAGTAAAAAAAAAAATAGTATACACGCGCGAGAAATGCGCGGCGCGGCGGCGCTACGACGCGGCGTACACGCACTCGCTAGCGAGATAGCTAACTGCTAACTATTTTTTATAAAATTTTCATTTTTCCACGAAAGCATTTCACCCTACGCGCGGGGGCAACAAGCCACGGGAGGGGGCGCGGGGAACTCGCCGCGTGGCCCGTCGCACGGCCCCGCACATTTCGGTACCCCAGTCAGTCAGCTGTCTCGTTAGCGAGTGCGTGTACGCCGCGTCGTAGCGCCGCCGCGCCGCTCATTTCTCGCGCGTGTATACTATTTTTTTTTTACTCGGTCCTATGTTTTTATGTTCAAGTCAACTACCCATAGTTTGAGTGATAACGGTGTTTACCCTTACAGCCTGTATATAGTGTGTTCAGTCCACAGACGCGCCCCATTTTTGTCCAAATCGCTACAGTGCAAAAGTGTGCATTATAAATTGCTATTGTGTTAGTTGTATCGTCACACAATAGTTAGATGTGTACGCACACTAATGATTATAATAATAGTACGCACCACGCGGCAACCAAACAAAAAAAGGGCGCGTTTTCGTGGATTGAACGCACCATACGTACAAATACGTACAAAATAGTTATTAAAATATCGGGTGTAAAAACACCCTTAACGATAACGAAAACCACATATTCTACCCATCATTGGGGTCATTTTTTAGTACTAGTCCATACCTGGGAAATCATTGGTTTTGGGGATATTGAAGGTCAAAGTAAACATAATTTTTTTTTGTTTTTTCTAATAAAATCATCAGGCCATTACTGTCCCACTGCTAGGGAAGGACCTCTTCTCAAAATGGGAAGAATTTAGGCCTTAGTTTGTAGGATAACTTTTTCATCATCATCTTTAAACGTCATTTCACCTTCTTTCTATTTACATTAAACCTTTTTTTTTAACAGGCCAAATCGTTTTTGATTATTATATTCGAAATTGGAAAAGCACTCGAAAAAGAAAAGAAAACAAGGGTCTTTGGCAAGGATTGGAGAGGCAACGAGAAAAGTGTGCGGTCAGGAATTGACTTGAAGGAGACTGCACTGCTGAATCTCCGGCACTCCAATCTACATGAGGGGGTCGCTGCACCGCTGAGCCTCCAGAACTCCGATCTACTTGAGGGAGACACCGTACCGCTGAGCTCCCGGTACTCAGCTACACTGGCAGGAGTCGCATACCACGCCGAGTAGAAGTATCGCTCCGAATAAGTTCTGTTTCGTTCCAAATTCTCGTGTGCAGATTAGAGACCTTAAGTGTTCATAATTATAGAAGTTGTCTCGAAAGGGTAGGCAGGACTCCTTAGTCTGAGACCTTCTCTATAACTGGTGTAGCAGACGTGTCTCTAGCTCAGGAGAACCTAGGGCCGTCTGCTACATTACAAGTTGTCCACGCTAGCCTGGTGCGTGTTGGCGGACTACAAACACCATGGAAAACTGTTTGGAGCCCTCTCAGATGTGCAGCTTTCCTCACGACGTTTTTCTTCACCGTCAACGCACGTGATCATTAAATAATCCAACTCGCTACATCCTCTAACTTACACAAGTACAGCTATTACGCCGCGCCCAGTTAATTACTTGAAAAAACTTGTTGAAAAGTTAAAAAAATTAAGGTGTATCCGACCGCCGAACAACTTTTGTAGCAGTACCGTTATAGCCTTCGTTACAACCCTCGTTACAAGAGAATGCGACCTTATTTTGCTGTTATATACATACTAGTTCCAGTCGACGGCTTTGTTTATTTTCTAGAGAAATATTAGGCGAACAAGATGATTTACCAAGTTTTTGCATTTATTCTGGGCAGTTTGGGGTGCATGAAAAGAGCCTCCACGAGTGACGATCATTAAGTGCGTCCGGCGCACCCTGAGTAGTCAGCCCCGCTACTAACCTTGCTGACTGTCTCGTCTTTTCACTACAGCTAATAATAATTAGTTATTTTTTCTAAATTTTATGAATAGAGAATCTAATAAAAAAAATAAACAAGTATTTGTCTCATCTATTCATGACACTATGATCAAAAATGTAATTAAAGGCGCGATTCCATTAGGCAAGTTACTTTTGTACAAGTTGCAAATTGCATACAACTTGAACAAACCTGCATACAAGCTACAACTTGTATGAGGTAGTTTGAACTTGTACATTTTTTTATTCAAGTGACGTGCAAATTGAACGCGCAAACGTTAGTTGGCATGGTATCTCTCGCTGTATAAATTATCGAAACATAATGGCTGTTAGGTCGGACACGAGAAAATATTCATCTTTAATGAGGAGTATAAAATAATATCAATTGATATCCAACTCAATTGTAGAACATCTCCACTTGTATGCAAATAAAACCTGCATGCAATTTGCACACTCTCGAAAACATGTTTCCAATGTAAGTAACTTGTACGCAAATGTGACGTCATACTTGCATGCAAGACTTGCCTAATGGAATCGCGCCTTAAAGTCAGAGTTTGGTTAAAACATAAAAGAAATCAAAACTCAAAAACTACAAAAAATCGCAGAACATACATGGGGGTGATTTGGTTACCTCTCAGGGTGCTCTACTACTGGACTTCCGCCTGACACTACTTTTTGGGACACCTTGTAGGAATACCTAAAACGCTTTAAGGCCCTGCGCAGACGACGGACTTTTTGTCCGGCGGACTGCCGCCGCGGACAGGAATTGATGTGGTTGGTAGTCTTTGCCGGTCGCGAAATTTAACACGGACTCAACGCACACGTAGGTAGTTTTGTCTGTAGTTGTGGTTAGAACTCTAGTTTCTGAGATGGCAACAACTACCAACTACTTTCATTCTTGTCCGTGGTAGTCCGTCGGACAAAAAGTCCGTCGTCTGCGCAGGCCCTTAAGCTTACAATAATCTATGTATAGGTACTGCGTTGAGTATCTGCTGGAAGCAAACACGTTATTTATTTCTATACATTTCCCTGCTAAAATGCGTTTTATTTGTGTATTAAATGAAATACAGCAGAGGTTTTTAGAAAACTACATTTGTGTTGAAATTACTCGGAGATTTGCGTGATACTTCCTGTTGAGGATTTTGGTCAGGCTGCGTGAATTAGCTCCTTCCTTTGGTGGATGTGGGTTGTGTGTTTTAGACAAAATGAATTCTTTATTTTTCAACTGGGCTTAAACTCGTATATTTGATAAAAGACAATGGAAAACAATTAAAATATTACAGATCAGTACACTTGATAATTCGGTCGTCGCTCAATATGTTATGTCGTATGTCGGTGTCCAAATATAATTTCGACGATTCGGCGCAAAGTCCGAACTCCCACCGCTACGTCCATTGTTTGCTGCGGTGGTCGCTAGAGGGCGCTAGTCGTCAACATGCCGCCGGCCTTGGAAGCACCAGGTTCCAATGGAGTAGAAGTCTTGTGTGCTTGATCTTCACTGGGATACAGGAGCGGACATATTTTCGAAAATGCCCGTCGGATAACGCCCGTCGCCGTTTTAATGTTTGCAACTCGTGAAATGCCATCTTTTCCTGGGAATGTCTGCAGCACCCGTCCTAGGCGCCACTTCAGGGGAGGTAGATTGTCCTCTTTTATTAAGACAAGAGTGTCAGGAACGAGTGTGTCTTGATTGGTCTGCCATTTCGTTCTCTTCTGGAGTTCAGAGATATATTCCCTGGACCACCTTTGCCAAAAATGCTGTCTCATCTGCTCCACACGGTCGTAGCGAGGAAGGCGATGCGTAGCCGTCATTGTGATGTCCTGGATGGCGGGAGCAATGAGCGGTCGGCCAATCAGGAAATGAGCAGGGGTAAGGGGAAGGAAATCGTTAGGTTCTGTGGACATAGGTGACATTGGTCGGGAGTTAAGGACAGCTTCAATTTGTGCTAACACCGTACTTAATTCCTCGTAAGTCAAGTGTGCCTTGCCCACAATGCGACATAAATGAAACTTGCAGGACTTGACACCTGCCTCCCACAAACCACCAAAATGAGGCGAATACGGCGGTATGAATTTGAATTTTATTGAATTATTTGCAGTGAAATCTAATATGTCAGTTTTCGATTTTTCTAAAAAGTGTGAAAATTCCTTTAAGGCCCCTACAAATGTCTTTCCATTATCAGAATGAATTTGTAAAGGTTTGCCACGTCGAGAGATGAATCGTTTTAATGCGAGTAAATATGCTTCAGAAGTGAGACTTGTAACCAACTCTAAATGTATAGCGCGCGTTAAAAAACATACGAAAAGACAAATATAACATTTGATTAACTTTGCCCCCCTTCCTGCACGGTTCAATATAAACAATGGGCCAGCATAATCGACACCACAATGTATAAATGGATATCCTGGTTCCAGTCTTTCAGAGGGTAAGTTACCCATCTGAACTTTTAAAGGTTCAGCTCTCATACGTACGCATTTCATACAGGTATGCACTATTTGTTTAGCTAAGTTGCGTCCTCTAATAGGCCACCAAGTTTCTCTTATCGTGGCCAGTAACTGCTGAGGCCCCGCATGTAATAAGGCTTTATGTTGGTGTTCGAAAATAAGACGAGTGAAAATATGCTTCGAGCACAACAATAAAGGATGTTTCTTATCGTATGAAAACGATTTAGAATACGTAAGTCTGCCGCCTACTCTGATTAAGTTGTGTTCATCTAAAAATATATTTAAGTTAGAAATATTACGAGGACACTTTAATAATTTGTTATTATTTAAGTCATCATAAATCTCCGGAAAAGACTGTTGCTGTGCAATTCGCGTTAGAACCCTAGTTGAATCATGTAATTCCTCCACTGAAAGGCTACTTGTAAGACGCTGTGTTTTTATTTTATTACGGCAGTTGTTTATAAAACGTATAACGTACGCCACTACACGTCGTATACGATTAAAACAGGAAAATAATTCAAATGGAAAGGGACTGAGATTTGTTTGGATTACCAGAGCAGTTTTAATAGGTTTTTGCTCGGGTAATTCATCTGAATTAAAGTTAAAATTATCAATATCATGTGCCCACTCTGAATTAGGTACATGTAAGAATGAAGGTCCGCGCCACCACATATCAGATAACTTAAGAATATCTAATTGCACTCCGCGCGATAACAGATCAGCCGGGTTTTGTTTGCCGGCGACATGATACCACAGTTTATCGCCCGTTAGTTCGTTAATTTCTACTACGCGGTTTTGTACAAATGATTTTAATAAACTCGGTGACATCTTAAGCCATCCTAACACAATAGTCGAATCTGACCAGAAGTACACGTTATCGAACGTTAGTTTTAGCGAATTTATTATTTTTGTATACAACTTCGCACCTAATACAGCTGCACATAGTTCTAAGCGTGGTATACTAACAGGTTTCACCGGTGCAACCTTACTCTTCGCACATAACAAATTCACTGTTATCAATGAGTCTGTATAGCTACGCAGGTAGGCGCAGGCGCCGTACGCGTCTTGTGATGCGTCACAAAAAATGTGTAATTCGATAATGTGTGTATTAACTCCCTGTACATACCGAGGAATGCGCAAATCGTGTAAATTATGTAGTTTATTAATAAAATTTTGCCAATCTAATAAAAGGTTTTTAGGAACCGGATCATCCCAACCTATTTTGGATAACCACAGTCTTTGTAGTATTATCTTGGCGATTATAATAGTTGGTGTGAGTAAACCCAAAGGATCGTATATCTGTGCAATTGTTGAAAGAATAGTGCGCTTAGTAGCATGAGTCACATCATGATCACATTTTGTAACAAAATGCAGTTCACCGAATGATGAAACCACCCTAATCCTAATGTTTTTGTGTGATAGTTGTCACCTAATGATAATTCCTTAGATGTAAAAGTCGACTCTGTTTTGGAAGTTGCAAAATTGAATATCCATTTCCTTAAAGGAAAACAGGCCGATTCTAATACGTTAGAAACACGACTACATATATCTATCAACTTTTGTTGATCCTGATGTCCTGTAATTAAGTCATCAACATAAAAATCGTCATTAATGACCTGTGCGATGACGTCATCATTGCATTCTGACGCGAGTTGCTTTAAGCATCGAATACTTAGATACGGCGCGGACGCCGTCCCATAAGTAACAGTATTAAGTTGGTATACACTGAGGGGTTCAGATGGATTCTCCCTCCAAAGAATTAATTGCAGATTTCTTTGATCGGGTTGGATTAATATCTGTCGATACATTTTTTCGATGTCGGCACACGCAACATATTTGAATTGTCGAAATCTGAGTAAAATTGAGAATATATCATTCTGTAACGTCGGCCCAATGTGTTGGATATCATTTAATGACTTGCCTGACGTTGACTTTGCACTCGCATCAAATACCACCCTTAATTTGGTAGTAGAACTATGTTCTCTGTAAACGCCATGATGTGGCAAGAAATAGCACGGTGACGAATATTCATAAATGCGACTCATGTGTCCCAGCCTTAAATATTCGCTCATAAAATCACAATACATTTGTCTATAGGCAGGCGGGCTTCGAAGTAATTTACGTTCGAGTGCAAGAAACCGGTTTTCGGCCATAGAAAACGTATCGTGAAGTGCATCAGCTGATGCAGATAATGGAATGCGCACGGAAAAACGGCCCTTATTGCCGCGTAATGTTGTGTGTTTAAATAAATTTTCGCATGCACTTTCATCTTTTGTGAGTTTGTTATGATTTGAAGTAATCTCCTCAAGTTCCCAAAAACGTTTGAGTTCTGCATCCAAAGTTTGTGTGTGATTACATTGAACTCCGTTAATTTTGTGTGAATGTTTTTTGTGAACTGCTCCCGATATGATCCAACCCAGTTTTGTGTTTTGCAAGTATGGACCATAAGGTAAACGAATTAGACCCTCATTAAGCAATTCCCAGAATTTATCTGCGCCTATGAGTAATTGTATTTCATTAGATAAATAAAAGTCGGGATCAGCAAGTTGAACGTTGTCTGGTATTTGAATCTTATGATTAGTACCTAGCGACGGCAACTGTGATGTTATGCGAGACAAAACTAAACAATTGAACTGTGTGTTATATGAGCTAGTTTTAGACCGCAATTTGAGCTTGCATGATTGTGTAGATTGCGCAATGGAATTACCTACACCTATAACTTGAACAGTGGACTGTATCAATGGAATGTTAAGAGTTTTGCACAATGTTTCAGAAACGAAACAATTTTGGCTCCCGTTATCGAGAAGAGCTCGAGTTGTGTGATATTTATTATTTTCATCCGCTATCTCAACTAATGCGGTCGATAATAATACTTCATTATGAAAATAATGCATATTATCGTCCTTATAAAGCGTGTGAGTTTTGTGAGACGCGGTGTGTGATATGTTTGTGTGTGTGATGCCTGTGCTTGTACTAGGCCCAGGCTGAGGCGATGTTTGTGTAGTGTGTGCAACAGCTGATGATGCGCCACCGTCAACAAACTCACTGTGAAGTAACGAATTGTGCTTCTTGTTACATTGCTTGCACGGCCCGTACCAACATTCGGTTACTGCGTGACCGCCGCGTAAGCAATTACGACACAGCTTTTTCTCCTCAACGAATTTAAGTTTATCTTTCGCCGATAAACTAAGGAAACCTTCACAGCAGGGCTCGGAAACGTTATTTAAAATAACGTTTTTAAAACGTTTCTAACAGTTCTTTGTACAACATTTTGTTCGGAACGAAAACGAAAAGAGAACAAAAAGCTAGTTTTCAAAAACCGGTTTATTCCGCAGGACGGAGCCGCACATAGTGTGCGGCAACAAGCATGGACTTGTTAAGTTCCGTAGGATATGTTTTCATTTCAATACATTAGTGATGGGTAACTCGTCTATTTCAAACGAGGATGAGGGAGGACCTCATTTTACCTCGTGAGGTACTCATGAGGCACCCCTCATTCGAGGCGAGGCGAGGAGAGGATAGGTGAAAGCGACTGGTGAATTGGCGAGTAGGTGAGCGGCGGGCTCGAGTGTTTCTTTGAAGAGCATTAAATAAATTTACCTCGCAAGGTACTCATGAGGCATTCGGGGAGAGGAGAGGATAGCTGAAAAAGACTGGTGAATTAGCGAGTATTTGTTAGAAGTGTTTCTTAGAAGAGGATTAAAATAAACAACGTTTTTATGAAGTAACAGTACCGTTGTTTCTTTTTAGTACTTATCTTTAACTGTGACAAACCAACGAATGTAAAGAACATCTTGTCATAAATATGAAATGAATCGAATGTTGATCGTACAGTAAACCAAAAATATTTGTATTTTTCATTTCATACCACCTGCTCCTAAAATTCATTCGTATAAGAATTTTTAATACATGATAAACTAATACAGCAATAAAAACAATTTTTTATTTAATAATAATTATTGTACGGTCTAAACTGTTATTTTTATTTCTCACCTCCATATCTCGTTAGCCTTCTATCAAATTCGTATGACTCTTGCTTACCTCACTCACTCACAGATCGATCACTCAAATTATGTTCACTCCCTCATCAGACAGATACTCACTCGCGCCAATACAAATAAGAAATTGAGGAATTAGATGAGGTGGTTCAATGTTTAAATACGAGTAACTCCCTCGTTTTTCATTTTGAGGAACTCAAACGAGGTACCTCATGAGTGAGGGGCGCATCACTACAATACATCATTCATTCCGAGCATAGTTCGGAGCAGGGTTGTTGCTGATGCATATTTTTTTCAAATCAGCGGATGCTGATGCTGATGTTTTACCATTGACATCAGCGGATGCTGATGCTGATTCTCATGATTTACTTAAAAAAACGGAAAAAGTAGTGACCATTTTGAATAATATCTAAAAGTTGCACAGTTTTCCGTGGTACTGAAATAAACGATTGTCTCAAAAAATTTGGGATTTTAGTAAAAAATATATTCTAACTTAGTAGATTAGTAATAATTAGTATAGTACTAGATTAGTAATTAAGTACCTAGACTACCTAGTGCATAACCTGCTACCAATCTTTCGTTTAATTAATAGGTATTGGAATTTAATCAAAGGTACATAATCCACTTTTCAATGGGGTCGGCATTATTTATCAAACTCAAAAGTTTACGAAAAAAAACTTTCACGCGCAGATACGTATTAAGTATAAAGTAATGAATGAGACAAGTTTGTATTTGTTTGTAAACGCAATCCCGGTCTGCCCTTGGATTGATCAAAACTCGCAAGCAAAAACTTCACGGGATATAAGCCCCGCCCCCTCTGCGGTCATGTCACGACTCGAACATCAGCATTAATATCAGCATCGATCAATGCGGATGCTGATGCTGATGTTGAAAAAGATGCTGAAGATCAGCGGATGCTGATGCTGATGTTCGCAACAACCCTGGTTCGGAGCATAGTCGAGCATAGTTTTTATTTTATTTGAGATTTATTTATTTATAGTTAATTAAAACGGTGAACACCAATTACAATAATTACATAGAAACAAGTAACATGGAAGGTAGAAAAATACAGGTATGTAATGTCGACAATTGTGTCATACACAAAATACTTAAGACTAACATGGGATAGTGGACACCCTCGCATACTGTCTCTCACAGAACATCAGACATACACGCACAATTTCACTCCATTTATCCGCGAACACATCACATTCAGGGTTGGCAGCCAGGAGGGCATCGAGTATCCTTAGAGTACGACACACAGGGGATTCAGCTCTGGCGACAGTTCTGGCTGAAGGTTGCGCGAATAGATTGTGCCGACGGCTTTGACGGTGTCCGATGTATTTGTCGGGCACAAATAGTCGACAGAAAAGGCCATGGAGCTCAGGGCAGTCGATACGACCCCTAAGGGTTTTATAGGCTACTATCAGCTGATCATGGCCTCTTCTTACTTCCAACGAGTTAAAGCCCAACATTCCTAAGAGATAGTTGGTGGGGTACATGTAGGAATAGAAATTGTACGACCTATTGAAAAAATATCTCAAGAAAGTTTTCTGTACCTTTTCCAGCATCAGTGTTTGGGTCGCAGTATGGGGGTGCCAGACACAGGCACTGGACTCAAGTTTACTGCGAACCAGTGTGGTGTATAACAGCTTAATAACATTTGGGTTGCGAAAGTCACGAGCATTACGCAAGACAAATCCCAAGCGCCTGAAAGATTCCTTCGCCAGAGTGGATACGTGATCTTTAAACGTCAGACAGCGGTCGAAGGTCACTCCCAAGTCCTTAACGTTGGTGACTCGAGTAACTATTTCACCACCCTAACTGTATTCAAAATGGATTGGTCGCAATCCTCGACCTTATGTCATGGCATTGCATTTGTTTTTGTTGAAGAACAGCTTGTTCACAACGCTCCACTCGTAGATGGCATTAATATCCCCTTGGAGGAGTTTACAATCTTCGTTTGATTTGATGTGTGCAACTGAACTGAAGATGGGTTTTCTCTTGACTTTTGTCAAGGTCAGAGGTGATAAAGACAAAGTCTGCGATGGAACGAGCTTACCCAGAAGAAGCCTGTTCATTGTAACTTTGAAGATATTCGGGTCGTAAGCGTGGAACACAGACGCAGTCAGTGAGTTCCATTCTTTTGCCGTGCGTCGTGTTTAGTGCGAATTGGTGGAATAGCAACTAGGTATGGATGGTAACTTGCAGTGCGTCTGGATGTTCGATGGTAGAAGAGGGCCGGTGGGATGAGGTTGTGGAGTTCTTGAGCACACTCACTGAATTACAGTCTATAGAAGACCGACAAGCAAGCAACCTTGCGGCGATGAGCCAAGCTGTGAAGCTTGGCATCCACCAGTTTTACGTCGCCAATGAGTCTCTTAACTCTGCATTCCACTGAGTCAAGCGCGGCAAGTTGGTATTTTGCTGGGCCATCCCAAAGGTGGCTGCAATACTCCATGCAGAATCGGACTTACACTTTATAAAAGTCAACAAATGTTCAGGCGAAAAGTATCGCTTCACTCTATTTAGGATGCCCAGTTTTTTGGCTGGTTTAGACTTTGTGCTCAATGGGGGTGCCGAAGTTGAGACTGACTGTAAACTCCATGCCGAGGAGCTCGAGCCGGTCAGTTATAGGAACAGACATATGCCGAAAACTAGGAGTTTGGTCGAAACGACTCCTTTTTGCGGTTTGTGTTGCGACTTGCGAGTGGTTAGTTATTGGTCCTATTTTGATCACAAAATGAGACGCAAGAAAAAAAATTAAAAAACCTAATTTAAAAACAAGCAGCTATGCTCTGAGAGCACCTGCGTCGCGTGAAACGTCAGGGAGCCGTGCCTTCTCCAGAGCCAGTCCGCCAGTACCGGCCGGATCGCGTAGATTGGTGATGACGTCGGCGGTAGGGCGTGAAAGCCTGTCCCGCCATTTCACCACCTGGACCTCGCGAAGCTACAGCCGACACAGCTCAAACTGGCGCTGCATCGGCCGCTCGCCTCGCGCCCGCGATTCATCGCGCCACTGGTAGAGTGACGGGAATATCTTCGCCTCCATGTCCCAGGGCAGAGATCCAGCCAGTACGCAGGCCGCCTCGTAGATCGTGCGATAACCCCTTATGACTTTGACAGCCATCGCCCACTGCGGCTTCCGTAGAATGCTGATGCTGCTGGCCGTCAGGTCAGCCGCCCATATCGGGGCCCCATACAGGGCCAGCGATCGCACGATCCCCACACACAGCCGCTTGCAGGCGGTACTCGGGCCCCTCAAATTGGGAAGCAGCGTTGTGAGCGCGCCAGCCTCATCCAGCAACTTGGGCGCCAGACGTCGAAAGTGGGGCCCGAAGTCCCACCGGCTGTCGAGCACCAATCCCAGGTACTTCATGGTAGACTCGACAGCGATCCGAGCTCCCCCAACCACGATGTGCGAGCCGGGTGGCGGCGCCCACCGGGGGCCGTGAGACATCATGACCTCCGACTTGCTGAGAGCCACCTCCAGGCCTAGGCGACGTATGCGGTCCACCACCTAAGAGACCGCAGCTGTCGCCGGCAACGCTGCCTCCCTGTGCGAGCTCCCGCGGGCAGTGACCAGCGTGTCGTCCGCATAAGACGTAAGGTCTACCTCCGATCTGAGCTCGCCCCTTAGCACCCAGTCGTATCCGATGTTCCACAGGAGGAGGCCCAGGACCAAGCTCTGTGGAACACCGCACGTCACTTGGTGCTGGTAACTGCCATCGCGTCCCATGTAGGTGTCACACCTCTCCGACAGATAAGCCCCAACGACGTGGCGGAGGTAGAGAGGCACCCGATGATAGCGCAGTGCCTTCCAAATACAACTTCAAATCACCACGGTACCTACTCCAGCCAACTTACAGAAAGAATCTTGCATCATCTTCCTGCCCTTGCCCTTGTTACTTGGGGTCGGCGCAAGATGTTTTCCTCTTCCATTCCGTCCTATCAACCGTCATGCTAACACTGCCTCCCCTTCTCTTCCATATAATTCTTCACACAATCTATTAGATCCATCTTTCCTTTGACATTTCTTTCCCGCTCCATCCATCCACATTTATAATCATAACTCTTTTAGTCACTTGCGTTTCATCCCTCCTCTTCACATGCCCATACCCAGACAAACGATTCCCTTTCAACTTTTCTGTCACTGGCGCCACTTTCAAACTTCCTCTAATATACTCATTCCTGACCTTATCCATTCTGGTCACTCCACACATCTATCTCAACATTCTCATCTCCACGAAATGCAATCTTGTTTCATGCGTCTTCTTTACGGCCCAACATTCCGTTCCATACAGTACGATAGGTCTTATCACGGACTTGAAGATTTTCTCCTTTAACTTGAGGGGCATTGGTGGGTCGCAAGTCGGGTGTGTCGCAAGTGGGATGGAAAAAATGTTTCAAAACCTAAAAAAATTGTTTTTAATAATACATAAAATGTGCATGTCAAAGATATTTTTTTGTCCAAGTTTTAACACACACTATACTCGTACTCACAGAATAATATTCACAGTGATAATAGGGTCTACTTTAAGCTTTAACGAAACGACGAACGGCAGTCAAATACCAACTGAATTAAATTCGTAATATTCGTAGTTTTGTTTCGAAGTTTCGTTGTTTCGAACGAACAACCCAAAAAAAATGGAAAAAAACGGTTAAAAACGTTTTATTAACCGAGAACAATTCAAATTTTGTTCTTTTTCAAAAACGTTTTTTATAACGTTCCGTTCGAACGTAACCGAAACAAACTGTTTCTTAGGTATTTAAGACGAAACCGTTTCGAAAAATATACCGGTATCCGAGCCCTGCTTCACAGGCATATAAAGGATGGTTCGAGTTGCACATATTGCATTTATAGCGCTGTGATGGTTTATTATTATTTTTGTGTGTGATAACATGACTATGTGATTTTATGGACGACGACTTTTTAGTGTTAGAATTATGTGTGTGCTGAGTATCTACTGTCTGTTTACTTTGAGATGGTTTAACTGTTTCTAGAAAATCGGCTCTGTCTTTAAGAAACGTCATTAAATCAGACAATGAAAACCTTTTATCAGAGGACGCATTCGTGACGGTACTTTTGTGTAGTTCCCATTCGCGTTCGGTTAATGAATCTAACTTTGAGACTATTATGTAATTCATTAGCGTATCCCATGATTCGGTAGGTTCGCCTAACGTTTTTAGTGCACGAATGTTTCTGAAAATTGTGTCAATTAGTTTGCGAATTTGTGATGCTGATTCTTTACTAATTGATTGCGCGGTAAATAAAGCCTTGACGTGGTTATGAACAAGCAAACGATTGTTGTTAAATCTGTCTGCTAAAAGATCCCAAGCAATTACATAATTTTCAGAAGAAAATTCTAGTGCCTTAATAACCTGTAATGCATTACCTGTTAGAACTGAACGTAAGTAGTGAAATTTCTGAACATTATCAAGATTATTACTATTGTGAATGATAGATAAATACGTGTCACGAAACTCAAGCCATTGATCATAAGAACCGTCGAAGTTCGGCAAAGAAATTGTGGGTAGTTTAATCCTGTTTGAATTATAATTTTGAACATTTTGAGATGAAGATGAAGATGTTTCTTTTAAAATACATTTACATTTGGCTACAATAGCATAAAACTGATCTTCAAAGCTTTCTCTCTCCTGCAATTCTTTGTCTACCTGACTACCGGAAACTATTAAATCCAATTCATCTTGAATACTCGAAAACTGATCAAATATTAGTTGCGACCTTTGAAAGCGTTCCTGTAGTTCAGCTTTCTGAATTTCGGTTACGTGCGTATCGTCTAGAGATTGGACATATTTCGTGAACAATGTGAATTTACCCTTAATTGAACCCCGTTTTTTAACTAAATCCCGAATAATATCCTCACTACTTTCAACATCTACAAGGGAATGCCTCTTTTTTGTCATTTTGATGGTTGTAAAAGGCAAGAATCAAGTACTTACAGTTTTTAGAAGTTCGCGCATGCACACAATGTAGGTAGGCGGACGGCTATCACTGGTCGTGAACACTGGAATTTTATACAAAAACACGATGTTAGCACAAACTGAGCACAGGATTTAGGAAGGAAATTTTAAATGGCCTGACCGTATGCTGCTGGTAGTGCTCGCTGCTTCCGATGAATATCCGGCTCGAAGGACCAAATTATGTTGAGGATTTTGGTCAGGCTGCGTGAATTAGCTCCTTCCTTTGGTGGATGTGGGTTGTGTGTTTTAGACAAAATGAATTCTTTATTTTTCAACTGGGCTTAAACTCGTATATTTGATAAAAGACAATGGAAAACAATTAAAATATTACAGATCAGTACACTTGATAATTCGGTCGTCGCTCAATATGTTATGTCGTATGTCGGTGTCCAAATATAATTTCGATGATTCGGCGCAAAGTCCGAACTCCCACCGCTACGTCCATTGTTTGCTGCGGTGGTCGCTAGAGGGCGCTAGTCGTCAACACTTCCCGTTTGGTAACTTTCCCGTTTCTTCACTATAACTAAAATATAAACTAAAGTGTAGTTTCGTAACTATTTTGATCTTCATACATTCAGTCTCGTTTCGTAACTTTTTGACAATGCGTATTTTCATTCCCGTTTGGCTAACCGTCTGTTCGGTAAGTACAGCCAGGAGAAAAAGGAAATTAAGGGTTTAATATTGCATATTTATCTATAAGAAGTAGTAATATCAGGACCTACTCCTAGTCTCAGATTTCAAAATATGGATTTTACGATCTTATTTCCTTAGACAACATACTAAGGTGAGAATAGGCATGTCGACAGCATCAATAAATTGCAAATCTAATTAGTCCGCCAGTTAGAGTTTTGAAAAATAATGGACACGTATTTTTTCTTTTGTTAAATCTATGAATATTTGGAAAGATAAAACGCATCAAAACTCGAGAGTGGGGGCTTGTGACGTCAGAAGCAAGCAAAAATTGTATTTGCTTCATTGCTTGTAACGTTTTGCCAATTTTAAGTGTCGTATCTTCGTCAATTTTGGTTTACGTAGCAAAAGAAAAAATACGGGTCAAATAATTTTTGATAATGTAACTGACGGACTAACTAGATTTTTTCAGTTAAATACCCTGTTAACGAGCCGATTTGAATTATTTTTAGACAAAGCTCCTCAACTAATTATTCTACCTTAAAACAAAACAAACCCCTCATTTAACCACATATACCTATTACACATATATGGTCCGCAAATTTTCCAGACGATTTCACCCGAACTTAAAGCTACTAAAGGTACCAGTACCGATATCATTTTACCCCATTGTCCCCTCAATAATTGGTGCCGGGAATCGAACCCGGGACCCAGCTAATTGAATTACAATAACGTTATTATTCCGCTGGATCAATGGGCACTTGGTAGACAAAGGGCTCCTAATGGCCGCCATCTTTGTCTTTGAAATATTATTTTTTTAATGGATTTAATGTGAAATTCTTTGGAACGGAAAAGTAATTTTCGTTTTAATTATGAAAATCGATATTTTTAATTTTTGTCGCCGCTCAATGTGAAGACAAAGAGCAGTAAATTTTTAGCGGTTTTTAGGGTTCCTAGGACCTATTACTAAGACTCCGCTGTCCGTCCGTCTGTCCGTCTGTCACCAGGCCGTATCTCATGAACCGGGATAGTAAGACAGTTGAAATTTTCACAGAGGATGTATTTCTGTTGCCTCTATAACAAGAAATACTAAAAAATAGAATTAAATAAATATTTATGGGAGGTTTCCATACAACAGACATGATTTTTTTTGCCGTTTTTATAGATAATGGTACGGAACCCTTCGTACGCGAGTCCGACTCGCACTTGGCCGCTTTTTTTTTGTAGCAATTTTTTCTCTTCGGAAATATTGCTATTGCGCGATAGGCGGCGCTCAATTATATTATATTAACTTTGGGAAAAACCATTTCAAACAAACGAATACAAACAATAATAAAATTCAAATCACATACACTGCATAAATATGTGCATTGTGCATTTAACCTATCTTGACACAAATGCTACCCTACCATCTTGATATTAGCATGATCGTGATAGAATTTTTAACACTGGCAACATCGTACCATACGTACATTGTATGTGGTTGCAGAATTTTCCTTAACAATTGAAATCCTGACTGTAGCTAAGGCTTCGTCGTAGTTGGATAGCGCGTTGCATTGCGTTGCGTCGGACAGTGCCGTTGCATTGCGTTGCGTCGGGCAGTGCCGTTGCATTGCGTTGCGTCGGGCAGTGCAGTTGAATTGCGTTGCGTCGGGCAGTGCAGTTGAATTGCGTTGCGTCGGACAGTGCCGTTGCATTGCGTTGCGTCGGACAGTGCCGTTGCATTGCGTTGCGTCGGGCAGTGCAGTTGAATTGCGTTGCGTCGGTCAGTGGCGTTGAATTGCGTTGCGTCGGACAGTGCCATTGCATTGCGTTGCGTCGGGCAGTGACGTTGAATTGCGGTGCGTCGGACAGTGCCGTTGCATTGCGTTGCGTCGGGCAGTGCCGTTGCATTGCGTTGCGTCGGGCAGTGCCGTTGAATTGAGTTGCGTCGGGCAGTGCAGTTGAATTGCGTTGCATTGTATTGTGTGTGTATGCATTCGGCTACGAACTTGTACCTTTAGTCTAGTATTTGGTGAGTAAGGCTAAATTCTAATTATTGCCGCAGTCAAACCGCTAAAAGCGCCGCTCTGTTAGATGCACTGCTCACTTGGACCACTGGTATAGAAGACATATCGTATGACATTTTCGCGACGCGATGCACGACACACTGCGCTGCTTAGCGAGGGCGAAGGTTAAGGCGATCTTAAAAATGTTTTACTCTTCGTTACGCTCTCGTATCGCCTTCGCTCCGTGATCTCATTTCGACTGGCCCCAGCTAGCCAAATTGTTAGATCAGGTAACCTTGAGGCTTGTCCAACTATATTTTTTTTATAAAAGGTATTTAAACTGTTGATCGTGAAACATTTATCACATTTATTTTGCTTTAAGAATCTACAAGGTGTAACTTAAATAACGCACAACCTCTTAAGGGGTACTGTAATCATCATTATGAACAACTTTCACTATGGAACAAATAGGAAATCGCGAAAAAAAAAATCAGCTGTTCCCAACATTTTGACGAGTTATGCGAACATAAACGTTGATTTTTTTTTCGCGATTTCAGGTTTGGTCCCATAGTAAAAGTTGTTCATAATGATAAGTATAGTGACTTCTTAAGAGGTTGTGCCTTGTGCGTTATTTAAGTTACACCTTGTATACACATTTAAAAAAAAGCTTCAACACAAAATTTTCTATTATTTTTGTTTTTTTAATGTATTCATAAAGCCAAATGATTTTTGCACGGACAAAGGTTTGTTTACCTTTTATGAAATAAAAAGACCCGAACTTTAAGTTTGCCATTCTGTACTGTGTTTACACCGATCTCAAATCGCATCTGATTCGCTATTTGACCGTCATTTGCCACATGACAGAGCAGTTTCAAGCCTTTTTTCGCTATACTTTGACTTATCTCTGTCAGGTTTGCACTCTAGTGACGCGTGTTAAGACGCCTCATATATAATCAGAAAAACAACAACAGTATCCAGTGTGTCTTCAAGTAACAATGTACTTATTACTTTTATTTGCTCTGTTGTGTTTATTTATATCGTGGTTGTATATAAAATGGATACAAATGAAGAATTATTGGACCAATTTAGGGGTACCACAAGAGCCTGTGAATCCTTTATTTGGGAGTATGTCGTTTTTGCAGAAGAAAAATCCTGTAAGTGATTGAATTGTTATGCCCTTTATTCATTCAACATCTAATCTATATACAGGGCGTCCCACGACTTTGCCACATGGAGGGGAAGTACCTTAAATACTGTAGGTAGAAAAATTTACTGAATGACGACTTCATTTTTATTTTAAAAACAATACGAACTGCATTCAAAGAATTTTAAATAATCACCTGTCTGAACCGGGAATCGAACCCGCTAAATGTGAAATAAAAAAAAACTGTAATTTTATTGTACTAATCGAAAGGCTCGATCAGATACATTTATTTCTTCTAAATAACATAGCATCTAAAATAAAAGGAACACCATGAAATTTAACATTTATTTGAAATAATATAAATATATAAATAACACGTTTAACTGTGCAACTTACAAACAACTGAATCCATTAAATGCTCAAAATGTGTCTCTTCCTATTGTACACAAATTGTAACTCTTTTAATAATCTCGCTTACCGTTGATTTGTTTATTTTTCATGGTGAATATTTGAAATAATAATTCGAAATAGTAATAATCAGAAAGTAGTAGCTACATAAAGTCAGTTGTTATAAGCACGACATAGTCAGAGAAAATGCTATTCATTATTCTGAACAAAATTTTAAATTAAATGTTAAAGAAGAAGGATCACGGCCCACAGGAAATTTACCCAGGCCCGACACAAAAGGAACTTATCTCAGTTATTTTGCTGTATTAAATATAACAGAAATAAATTAACACTATTCTGAATATCAGTGGCTAACTCCTATATATTGCCATTTGATTTTGTTCAGACAAAATATTTTAAAATTCTTTTTATTAACGAATAGCAAGAACGGTTTTATTTTTGTTTCACAAACGGCACTGAAATAAAGTTATTATTGATAGGCTCAAACTCGATGTGTTTAGTACCTAACTACCAAAATATTCCACTATCTAGCCAGCTTCTTAATTAAACCGTAATCTCTAATCTGCAATGAATCACCGATTAAGACGATTTTAATGAACCTTAACACGATTGTTACACTAGAAGTTTAAAAATTACATAATCCAGCTCCATCACCAGGTCACCTGGATAATTTCATATCTATTGTATCGTCATTAAGTTTTTGTAGGTAAATAGGTATTAAAAAAATGTATATCGCCTGAACAAAAACATAAGGCAATTTTTTGATGTTAGCCATTGATTTCGAATATAAAAAATACATATTTTAGCAATGCATAAAATAAAATAAAAACTGAGATATGTATCTTTCGTGTCGGGGCTGGGTCACAAATGACCGTTCTTCTTTCATGGTGTTCCTTTTATTTTAGATGCTATGTTATTTAGAAGAAATAAATGTATCTGATCGAGCCTTTCGATCAGTACAATAACATTACAGTTTTTTTTTATTTCACATTTAGCGGGTTCGATTCCCGGTTCAGACAGGTGATTATTTAAAATTCTTTGAATGCAGTTCGTATTGTTTTTAAAATAAAAACGAAGTCTTCATTCAGTAAATTTTTCTATCTACCGTATTTAAGGTAGTTCCCCTCCATGTGGCAAAGTCGTGGGACGCCCTGTATATAAAATGAATCCCTATTTCCCTTGGTCTTCGGCATCGCGCGTGACGTGAGCGGCTGGACCGCTTTCGCAAATTTTTTTTTGTTGTGTTCGTAATTGTCTTCAGAAGGTTCTTATGAAAGAAAATTTTGACATTTAAAAAGAAAACAAAATTATCTCAGTATGTCCATATTCTTCATTTGTTTACCGCATGCATGAAAATGGTTTTAACTTTTTGTTACCATTTTGATTTTGTTTCTGAAGATAGGTAGTAGGTAGTAAATAGGAAAAACTGCATTGCAACGCATGGCGGGTATACATATCATCTAAATAAAATAAAATAAATATGATTTACATTTAAAACATGTAAAAAATGGGGGTTCACCGGCATCGGGAGCAGGGTCCAAGCTACCAGTGGTTACGGCTCCAGAGATAGGAACCTTCTCACAATACGCGCCGTGTCGAGGAGGACTGCAATTAATTATGTTTCTTAACAATTTAATATTTCGATATAAAAGAATGTAGAAAAAATTGCATCTTCATGCAGAAAGCGATACAGTAACCTGGATGGCTCCTTATGCCGATGGGATACATATTTTTTACCCTTGACTTAGCAGCCTAACGCGAGTTTCTTTAGATGTTGATTGAGGCTCTTGTCTAATTAGACCACTGCTCGTAACTACTCGTATAGGTACAGTGACCGCTGAGTCCACATCCCACGTGTCGATAACTTAATTATTATCTTATTTATGACATGGTTTGAGGACCAAATATACAACTTCATTTTTAGTATATACAAAAACCGAGACACGCCAACAAGATTTTCATCAGAACTGCCTGAATGTGTCATCATCTGCCTAGCCTTTTCCCAACTATGTTGGGGTCGGCTTCCAGTCGAACCGGATGCAGCTGAATATCAGTATTTTACATGGAGCGACTGCCTATCAGACCTCCACAACCCAGTAACTGGGTAGGTAATACGATACTCTTGGTAAGACTGGTTGTCAGACTTTCTGGCTTCTGACCAACAGTAACGACTGTCAAAGATCTACAAATGACAGCCGGGACCAACGGCTTTACGTGCTTTCCGAGGCACGGAGGAAACTCGCTATGGTAAATGGTCACCCATCCACAGACCAACCTCGGCAAGCGTGGCTTAACAAGGAAGATCGGTCTATGCGGCTGTAATTATTTAGCCACGAGCTCCTCCTGCCTGAATGTGTGTTTTTTTTAATAAATCTCCAAGTTACACCTCAGTTTATGTCGCGTTAAGTTCCCTAGTAAAGTGTGAAATGCCTGAGATGTGCTATGCAGGGGTTGTCTAATACACGGAAACTGACCGACCGGGTCGTCTTAAGCCTCAAGGTGTCTATTCCCGTCCACTGTTATGCATAGAAACCTGTTGAAAAAAAAACTGATGAAAAAAAAAATGCAAAATTTAACCTGGTATAAAAACTATGTCAATCGATTCTCCTACTGATTCTGAACAAACTAGTTTCAGGTTTAGTGTATACTAAAACTAAACTTGTATGTAAAGGTGGAAAGTAGATTTAAAATCATCGCCTAAGTAATAATTAAGCGTCAATTAGTATTGTCGTTTTGATTTTGTTCATTATAATTGCATCAACTAACAATGATCGTAAATATTTATCATGTTATCAATGTTACGAGTATATAAGTAGATCATTAATCACCTAATCTTTTATTATCGTTTATATTCTTTTTAAATCACCTGATTCTATTTTATTTTGCATACCAACAGTGTAATTACATCAATACAGTTTCAACAAAGACATTTTCAATGTCATGTTCATTCATCATCATCATCATTCAGCCAAAAGACGTCCACTGTTGGACATAGGCCTCCCCAAGATCGGGGGATTTGCTATAATCGCCACGCTTGGCAGGCTGGTTGGCGATCGCAGTATGGTTGTTAAAGTGCTCAGAGAACGCTGCTGCCCATCCTCTAGTGAATCCCTTAGTCGCCTTTTACGACACCCACGGGAAGAGATAGGGTAGTGCTATTCTTTACGTCCGGCACCACACGGACGTCCGTCATGTTGATTACAAATAAGTAATATTGGAGATTATTTATTTCAAAATTAACCCTAGGGGAGTTGTAAACTACGTCATTTAGCGAATTATACCTCTCCCTCGCCCGCAACCATAGCGAGGGAAACTGGCTAGATGTTCAACTCTTAAATGGATCGAATGTTTACAGAATAAAAGGCCAAGATCGAACGAAATATTACATTAAAAATACCTTCTATTCCACTCATGTTAGAACAGGAATGTCTTGTGCTATAGGTTCAAAAACAGTCACACATCACGTGCATAATAAACACTCATCTCTACTAATATCGATACCTCTGGGCTCAAAGAGAGTGTAGCACAAAACATGGGTTTTCAGGAGAAGCAAAAAAACAACAAAAAAAAACCAAGTTTCGTTATAATTATGTGAAAATGTAATTAGGTATGCCAAAAATGTGCTATACGCTCTTTGAGCCCAGAGGTATCGATATTATAAATGCGAAAGTAACTCTGTCTGTCTGTCTCTTACACTTTCACGTTTAAACCACAGGACCGATTTTGATGAAATTTGGTACAGAGATGGTCTGGAACTCGGAGAAGGACAAGAGCTACTTTTTTTTTCCAAAAAACGCGCGATACGCGATTAACGACATCCACGCGGGCGTAGCCGCGAGCGACCTCTGTTAATACATTTTATTTGAATAAGTTATTATTCTTAGTTTCTGAGCTATTAAGGTATATTGTTGACTAGCTTTTGCCCGCGACTTTGTCCGCGTGAATGTCGGTTATCGCGGATGCATACGAAGTCGCAGATTAATAAATGTGTAGTTAATAGTTAACTAAAAGACTAAGTGTGCGTTCTGAGTGACGGCGCACGGGCGTATTGCGGATTGCGGAGCGACTTTACCGTCGATACCTGTCCGTAGTGCACGCGGGAAAGTTGACGCGTACGCACGTGTTTAGTGTTTCGTTTATTGAACTTTAGTTTTAATAATGCCGATATTAAAATTCATACGGTTCGAACATTTATTTAATGCGCTTGTAGCGGTTCAGGCGATTTTAATAAAACAATTTTACTGTAGAATGCTAGTCTATATTTTGATAAGATCACCTGTTTATATTTACAATATTTTGTTTATCCTAAAGTACAGACAGCTATTTAATATTTAACATCGACCAATCAGAGCGCGCCGACATCTCCATGCACTGCGCCCGCGATGTGTTCCTCGTATGAGCAGGACAGGTAGCTGCGCGAGCGAGATGGAGCAACGTAAATATGTCGCGCAATCTGCGCGCTGGTCGCAGTGACGAGCGATGCTTTGCAAGGTGCGGTTGTGATGCGTAGGCACTCACACGCTGTTCATTCCGCCTGCTCGATGCGCCGTCACTCAGGACGAACACTAAACGTTGGGCTGTTCGCTCACACCGCGGCATTTTTCTTACTTTTAGCACTTCTAAACGAAAGGTCCGATTCGAATAATTTAAAGAACATATTGCATGTACATAATCAACCTTAACTATGAAGCCATTTTCTTGGATAAGGATTAATATCATGATAGGAATGTCTTTATTTTTCGATTCTATCCGTGTTTTGATCGACTAATTTGAACAAAAAACGGTTGATGTGACTTCACTATAATAGTTAGACATATACCCTCACGGACTATTTTAAAACAAATTTTACCTCTCTATAATATTAGTATAGCTATATATATGTATATATAAGCGAATTTTTGATACCTTGGGTTACATTATCGTAATTTATTTACGGATCCCTAATTTTTTGATACTAAAATATAGCTTATAGCACTCAGAGATAACGTAGATTCCTATTGGTGAAAGAATTTTTGAAATCGAATGAGTGGTTTCGGAGATTACCTCCTACACACATACAAACAAACATATTCTACCTCTTTATAATATTAGTATAGATGACACAGATTTGTTGCTCCCGAGTGTATCTTGCAACCCTGACATCGATGTTTTGTAAGGCATAAGTTATCAAATGAACTCGTAAATAACACTTTTTTATATAAATACTACTTCATTAAGTAATCAGTCTTAACACTTTGGTTTTTATTCGTTCGTGTTTAACGCAACAGCATTGGGTCCGGTTGGCCAAAGACTCTTAGATAAACCGCGGGCGGCCCGCGGCGGGCCCACATTATTATCATTTATTTTTGTTTAAATTCCATGTTATTATGTCATTATGATCGTTACTTATGTAAACAAAGACAAACATGACGTAAACATAAATGGAAATTAAACGTAATTATCATAAATGATTGTAACAATATCAGAGATTACTTAATAGGTTCCAATTGTGATAATAATATGCATTAGGTTTTAGACATTAGCCTGATCATGGTATAATAATACATGGTATTCTCTTCTGACGATGACCCGTATTACGTCACGATTTGTGATATTTTCCCACCATACCAATAACGTTGACTCAAAATTAACGTGACGAAAATTAAATTAATCACGAATAGCACGAAACGCAACGTAGACATTGGCGGGGTAGGGGTTGAATATGTTCTGTTCATAATCGGTCGGGAGCGAGAGTGCGTGGGAAGCCGTCGCCTCCTTTTGCGAGGTGGTGATGGCGACCAAGGAGGGAGCGGAGAGGGAGAGAGAGGCGACGGCCACTCTCTCTTCCCGCGCCAGACGCACCGGGCGCCGCCGGAGGTACCTGGGGTAGCTTTTACAAGTTACCAATATGGTCCCTGCGCACATATGTAAGTGTGCAGCACCTACGTTGTGACACAAACGTTCCACGGCGGGAGTGAGCGTATACATTTCCCTTGCCTCAGTCCCGCTGGTCACGTCGAGAAGCGGTGTGTCGTATCACTGAAAATAAAATGTGCATGATTTTACACAACGTCTTCAGACGTTGAGTCAAAATGTATGGAAGATTCGTGTGTATATTATGATGAAAAATTAGATCCCGCCTCTCGACGGACTGACCTGGAACTGTTAAAATCCAGCGCCAAGCAGTTCACTGTGATTCATCATGTGTATGTGAGAGCCAGAGGGGTATAGTGGAATACAAGCTTAGTTTTAGTATATACTAAACCTGAAACTAGTTTGTTCAGAATCACTAGGCGAATCGATTGACAATTTTTTACACCACATTTTTTTTTCTTTTTTTAATTAATTTCAATTTTGTTTCAGTAGGTTTCTATCCATAACAATTGACGGGAATAGACACCTTGAGGCTTGAAATGGTCCGCTCGGTCAGTTTCCGTGTATTAGACAACCCTGCATAGCACATCTCAGGCATTTCATTCACACTTTACTAGGGAGCTTAACGCGACATAAACTAAGGTGTAACTTGGAGATTTATTAAAAAAAACACACATTCAGGCAGTTCTGATGAAAATCTTGTTGGAGTGTCTCGGTTTTTACTAAAAATAAAGTTGTATATCTGTTACTAGGATTTGTGTGCTCCATTTAAGACCATGTTTGCGCTTACCATCACCTATTAAAATAAGGGGTTAAATATAATGACCACCATAAAATGCTTTGATACCCTTAGTTCTTTTACCAAAAATATATACTTGACACCAGAAAAGTAAAGTCTAAAATTACAATAGTACTAGCTATTTTAGTCACAACTGCACTTCAAATTGTATTCGAACACCAAATGTAGTAAATGATCACCAAATCTTAGCGAGCAAATTAATGCGCTATTTCTGCCTAAGCACCCCCGTGGCACCCCGACACGGATAGGTTAGGTTCGAAGGGGATGACGGGGGCTAGAGCGAGCGAGCGAAGCGAGCGAACTAAGCCCCCGTCATTCCCTTCGTGTTAGGTTACTTTAAACCCTGCAGACAGAAATAGGTGCCCTACGCAGCTGGGCTCCGTCGACTCTACTTTGGAAACCCAAACAAGTCACAATTTGGTGTTCATTAGCTACAACATTTACTACTTTTGGATTAACAATGATTTATTTTGTAGTCGTTTTGCTTTAATAATATAGCGAGATGTTAAAACTTGGTTGTAATTAAATATTAAAATGCGGGTTTAATTTTGGTGATCATTTTCTATTTTTGTCTGTTATATGTTACGACATGTGGTGAAAAAAAAAGCCTTAAAATAATAATAAAAAAAACAAAACTCGACAGTCGCGTTGTGGAAACACAGAAAGAGAGAATATAAAAATCTTTTGTCACTCTGTTATTTCTACTTTTCGCTTCGTAAAAAATCACTCCGTACAAATGATGAATGAACATCTTTTGAATACATTTACTTACCTGGCCCAAATATTGTGTTATTCACTCACAACAGATTTATCTCTGTCATCATTGTTGCGAGAATCATTTGTCTTGGTAGCATCTAGTTCTGCTAGAAGTCGTGTCATCTAATAACTTGGTAGAGATCGTCTAAACTTAAACCCTCTACTGAATTTGTAAAGCTGGGTACTGACCGGCGTTACAGGGCGTAATGTAACGTGTTACACAGTGAGCGTTCGTTCAGTCAGTTCGCGGAAACAAGGCACTCGTAACGAGCAACGAGCGGCTCGCTGCTCGCTGCGAGTGCTCCACCCCAGTGTCCGTTTTTTGGCGAATCCTTTGAGTATTATGCGTTTCAGTCAGTACATCGCAGCGAGTCGTCACGAGTGCATTGTTATTAACGACAAACCACCATATACGTTTCTGTTTTTAAGCAAGTTTGATATTCAATAACGTTTCTTTTGTCTTCTTAATTTGGATCATACAATAATTGAATAAAATCAAAGATCCCAACACAACTTTGCCGTCCGACATGTTGACTACGAGTGGCAACGAATCTGGAGTACGAGCAAAGAGTTCGAAACGAGCATGTTACACGGAATTTAGAACACGCCGTATCGTAACAAGTTCGCTGCGAATGTTACATTACGGCCCGTAACACCGGTCAGTACCCACTTTAAGAGAATAATGTAATCTTCAGTCCGTGTGGTGCTGGACGTAAAGAATAGCACTACTCCATCTCTTCCCATGGGTGTCGTTAAAGACGACTAAGGGATTCTCCAGAGGATGGGAAGCAGCGTTCTCTGAGTACTTTAACTACTATACTGCGATCGCCAACCCGCCTGCCAAGCGTGGCGATTATGGCAAACCCGCCCCAACATGGATAGCACATGCTTGTGCGTGGCCTGTGTCCAGCAGTGGACGTCTGTTATCGGTAGCGGGTAGCACTGGGCAATGTTGACAAAGGAAGGTAATCGGTTGATCCATATAGTTGGATCAACCTACCCGATGATAAAAAGCCGGTGGTCATTCAACAAAGCGAAGCATTCTGTGTTCATCAGCTGTGGAGGTCTGACTTTTTTTATCTGATGACTAGCTCGTCCTTATTTTATGATCTTGTAATAATTGTGTAAAGTATTATATTGTGATCTAGTTCATGTTACTAACACTAACCCAAATACAAGTACTCTCAGTGGTGGAGAGTCTATGTTGGTTTTATTTACTACATTTACCTTGCTCGCAATCCTGGCATACTGATATTAGCTATAACTGTAATGATAGAATCACCGCTAAACGATTATGTTCTTGTGTCTTTTACACGTCTTTCGGCTGAATGATGAATGTAATCTTTTTATGATAAATTCGGTGGTTGGGCGCGCAATTTTAGTTTAGACAATCTCTGCATTTAACATTTAACGTGAATCGAGAATATGAATTAAGATAGCTATTTTTATTTTTATCTCTTGGATAAGGGAAGTGCGATAACTTATGTGCAGTCTAATCTCTGTCTAGTGATTACCTATCTTTATTGATTTTTAGTGAAGGGCCTTACAGGCACTTACGAAAAGATGAATTTAGGTGCATGGTAAAATTTTTCGTTTCCTTATACAGGATTAACATAAATAACGCACAACCTCTTAAGGGATCACTGTACTCATCATTATGAACAACTTTTACTATGGGAACAGATATGAAATCGCGAAAAAAAAAACAGCTGTTCAGCAGTTTTTTTTTTCGCGTTTTCAAATCTGTTCCCATAGTAAAAGCTGTTCATAATGATGAGTATAGTAACCCCATAAGAGGTTGTGCGTTATTTATGTTATACCTTGTATAAAGAAGAGCCAGCAAGAAACTCCATGAATACTATTCATACGTTGTAAAAGAGCTTCAAGAGAACCTCAGAGAAAAGTTGCGCAGGCTCAGAAGAACATAACAGCGGGGGCAGGAGCTCAGTGTAAGGTTTACGGCCAAAGATGTTAGAAAGGTTATCACGACCATGACCCGAGGCAAGTCTCCTGGTCACGATGACTTGAGTATCGAGCATCTTAAATATGCTGGCGTCCATCTTCCAAGGGTTCTGGCTATGTTTTACTCCCTATGTCTAGGACATTCATATCTACCTCCAGCTATGATGCGGACCGTGGTGGTACCGATGGTGAAAAGTAAAACCGGTGATATAAGCGACGCCAACAACTATAGACCCATCTCTCTGGCTACAATTCTGTCTAAGGTACTTGACAGTCTGCTTAACACACTGATTAGTGGCTGTCTCGAGATACATGATAATCAATTCGGTTTCAAATTAGGACTCTCTACTGAGACAGCTATTCTGTGTTTGAAGCAGACTGTCAAGTACTATACTGATCGCAAAACACCAGTATATGCTTGCTTCCTCGACCTTACGAAAGCGTTTGACCTGGTTTCCTATGATATCCTCTGGGATAAACTCAGCGACCCATCCCTGCCAAGCGAATGCATTCGTATTTTCAAATATTGGTACGGGAACCAGGTCAACGTAGTTCGATGGTCAGGGACGCTGTCTGAACCATACAGATTGGAGTGCGGGGTGAGGCAAGGGGGGTTGACCTCACCAACGCTATTCAACCTTTATGTTAACGCACTCATCGAGAGGCTGAGCAGCACGCATACGCATACGAGTTTGTGTAAACAACATTAGCTATGCGGACGACATGGTGCTGCTGAGCGCCTCGGTCTGTGGCCTGTCTAAGCTGCTCGGCATTTGTGAGGAATATGCTCTCAGTCATGGCCTGCTCTATAACACCAAGAAAAGTGAGTGTATGGTTTTTCGGGCCAGGGGCAAATGTCCAGATAGTATCCCTAGAATTCAGTTAAATAATGTACCGCTAAAAAGGGTTGATACCTTCAAATACCTTGGGCATCTGGTGACCTCTGAACTGAAAGACGATACAGATATAGAGCGGGAGCGTAGGGCGTTGTCTGTTAGAGCGAACATGATAGCTCGCAGGTTTGCACGATGCTCGAAGGAAGTAAAAAACACTCTTTTCGGAGCTTATTGCACCTGTTTTTATTCGAGCGCCCTGTGGGCTAACTATACTCAAAAACAGTACAACGCCCTACGAGTACAATACAACAATGCCTACAGGATGTTGTTGAGGCTGCCTCGGTACTGCAGTGCGTCGGGGATGTTCGCCGAGTCGCGCATTGACTGCTTCTATGCGATGATGCGGAAACGGTGTGCATCCTTGGTGCGCAGGGTCCGCGCCAGCTCCAACACCATCCTGAGGATGATGGCTGAGAGATTCGACTGTCACTACATTAACTATTGTTGTATGCTTAATGTAGTGACAATAACATAACACATAATTGTTCATTATCTGTCCCTCTTTTCTATTTCACATTAAGTATTGAAATTCTGAATAATTGATAATTATTAAATATTTTTTATATGAGTTATTATTTTTAGACATGTAACATTTATGATTATTTCTGATTTTAATTTACTGACTTTGCCAATTTAATTTGTAATTAATAATGAAATTGTGTGTTGTGTTTTGTTTTATTGTTTGTTTATTTTTATAATAATTTAGTTAATGTACCCAATGATATTGTATGATCCAACTTGATTGAAATAAATGAATTTGAATTGAATTGAATAACATAATACATTAGTTGTCTTTTTGGAAAAGGGCATCCTTGCTTTTTCCGAGTTTGTAGCATAATACTAAGGAGTTTTCTTATGCTACAAACTCTATTAAATCATCGATCAATTATCTCATACCCAAGCTTGCTGTTTGACCTAGCACAGTCTTTTTTCCAATCAATTTTTATCGATCAATCAACGATATCCTTACAGCGGTTACGCACTGCATCCGATCCGAATCCGTGAAAATACGTTCCGAAGTAGCCATCGAACTATTTGTATGGTAGTTTACGCACTACGTCCGGCATCCGTCATCCGATTTCTATCCGTCATCCGTGAGTTTCTAATTCGGAAGATCAATTGACGGACCGAAGTAGCTATAGAACTATTTGTATGGTAGTTGATGCACTACATCCGGCATCCGTCATCCGATTTCTATCCGTCATCCGTGAGTTTCTAATTCGAAAGAACAATTGACGGACCGAAGTAGCCGTAGTACTGTTTGTATGAACGCTTTCGCATTACCTCGGATTCAAATCAGACGCCAAATGGATATGCCAAAGATGACCCCTGAATTGTTTAACTTTGAATCAGAGATCGGATAAGTGCGTAAGCGATATCCGAATTCGGTCCGAGATTTTTACTCTAGATCGGTATTTTCACGGATTCGGATCGGATGCAGTGCGTAAAGCAATATCCGAATTCGGTCCGAGTTTTTATATCCGTATTTTCACGGATTCGGATCGGATGCAGTGCATAATCGCTCTTAGTAGAAGGTAATCCTTAATTTAATCAACTTAATATTTCCAGAACATATGGTTGACCGAATTACATCGGAAACATAAGTCTCGTTACGTGGGCATTTGGGTGTTCTGGCGCCGCGGCTTGGTCATCAACTGCCCGGACCTGGCGCGGAAGATCCTGGTGAAGGATGCTGATGTCTTCAGGAACAGACTCCTCTCCTCTGGGAAGACTGATCCGATGGGCGCTCTCAACTTGTTCACTGTGGATGTAAGTTTGGTTTTTGTAGGGGCTGGCGTCAAAAAGGTTATAAACAACTTGTATTAATTACTCCAGGCTTGTCTTATCATACTATAATAATTATTTCTCGTGTCGGCATGAGCTATCTGAGAATACATCATGCCGTGGTGGAAAAGATAAGCCAGTCAGCGAGGTAAGTAGTGATGCTGGCTCTTTTAATGCATCCCTAGTGCAATAATTGAAAGATTGTTGTTTTAATAGACATTTAAAAAGGCACAGACTCTTATATATGAGATCCGCAAGGTAACCGACATAGCTCGAAGAATTGCCAAACTTAAGTGGCAGTGGACGGGCACATTGCTCGCAGAACGGATGGCCGATGGGGCCGAAAGGTTCTGGAGTGGCGACCGCGTACCGGAAGACGCAGCGTGGGTAGGCCTCCCACAAGGTGGACCGATGATCTGGTGAAGGTCGCGGGAAACCACTGGGTGCGAGAAGCACAGGACCGGTCGATGTGGCGATGCTTGGGGGAGGCCTATGTCCAGCAGTGGACGTCTTTCGGCTGAATGATGATGATGATGATGAGACTCTTGCCACTTTCAAAATTGCTATTCCTAAATGGAAGAACAGAGGCTTCAATATGAACTGTATTTGCAAGTTATTTGATAGTCACAAACTATCGCTTAGTAAGTTAACTAAGGCCCGGTTTCCCCCAAAGCGGAGAGGAGAGGAGACGAGAGGAGATGTGTTTTGAATAACCAATCAGATTTCGTTATTTCCACATCTCCTCTCCGCTTAGCTTCGGTGGAAATGGATCAAGCGGAGAGAAGAGATGTCTCATTTTTCTATAGAATTTTGTGAAGCGAGCGAGCAAGCGGCGCGGCAGAGCGGAGAATTGTGTAGTCGGGCGGTCGGGCGGCGCCCGCTCTCGCGCGCCCCTTTCCCCGATGCCTACTCCCCGCGCCTCGCACACCCAAACTGACTGATTTCGAGCTCACACAGCTCACATCTCCTCTCCGCTTTGGTAGAAATAACCTGCCAGCTCCGCAGCACATCTCCTCTCGTCTCCTCTCCTCTCCGTTTTGGTGGATACCGGGCCTTAGTCTAAGCCTTCAGACCAGTATTACATGTTAGTATAAGAAAGGATCATTTTGTTCTCAGGATCCGCTGTGGAGTTCCGTCCGAAGACGCTTGACACACGTGTTCACAGGGTCAAAACTGAGAGGCTGGCATGAACTGTACAAAAGCAAGGTGTCTGATCTGGTGTACCGCATCAATTCAGATATCGAGAAGGGAATCACTATCAATTTGAGGGTATACATATGTCTTTTTAGTTTTAACTTGTCCTAGGTTTTAGTGTTCCGTTGTCAAACTCTTGGTAAAGAATCTTTATAGTTTTACCATGTCCGTCTGTCTGTTTTTTTGTCTGTCAATCTGTCTGTCTGTATATGCCAGCCGTTTTATACGCAGACTATTAGTGCTGAAAAGTTGAAAATTAAATGAATATTTGAGTAACAACAATCCGAAATGCGTGTTGTCATGTTCTACAGCTATGCATATCGGCATTATCCAGTTCCTAACTGGGTCTGACCGAGCTCTGATAGCAGTCGCTCCGTGAAAAATACTGGTATTCAGCCGATTCTGGTTAGACTGGAAGCCGATCCCAAAGTATTTGGGAAAAAGCTAGGAGTCACTACTCCTTCCATTGAAAAGGAAAGGAAAGGGGAATCCGAAATGCATGCTGAGTGATAGTTTGTTAACATAAATTCCTCGTTGGATTGGGTGGAGTTTATTGTAGAACATGAACCTTAAAGTCACATTTTGTCCACAGACAATATTTGCCGACTTCTCTACGGACATCATAGGAGAGTCATCATTTGGCATTCAATGCCAGGCGACAAGGAACAACACTGGACCTCTGAGGGAGATGACAAAAGAGTTTGAGAAGTACAATACATGGAGAGGCATGGCTTGGTCTTCTATATTCTTCCTACCAGAAGCTGTGGATTTATTTGGGTAAGTTAATTGGTGTGGTGGCCGCAATTGTAACTATCATGCGTGAGGTCCTGAACGCTGAACAGATATTAAAAGGACTAAGAATTAATTCCGAGTGCCTTTAAATCGTTAATCATCATAATCTAGATTTTGAAATAAGTTTAGAATTCTCTACATGATACCATAAGCTTTAAGTTTCTGGAAGAAGCAAACAGCAAAGAAAAACTAAAGTTTCGAATTACCGATTCCAGATTCTCGTTCTGGCCCAAAAACTCAGTGGAATACTTCAAGAGGGTCTTCAAAATGGTCGTCGAAGAACGTGGTGGTTATGATAGGGTGACGGACGGCAAAAGGGATTTGCTCGATGCTCTGTTAAAGATGAAACAAGATGCTATAAAGGACAACCAAGGTACAAAGACAAAAAAATATTGGATCTTCTAAAAGCTCCTAATTTGATAGATTAAAGACCATGAACGGTGACTCGAAATAATAAAAACAACTTTACTAACGTTACATCAACTTTGGCTTGAATTTGACTATTTTCGAAATGATGTAACTAGTCAATCTTAGCGATATTTTTGTTAAAAGTGTTTTTGCTCGTTGCAATTATTTTTTTGTAATTTCATTCATTTACTGCTTGTTATTACAATTCCCTATTGATTCGATGACCGGGATGTGAATTTATTCTGACTGTGAACTAGTAATCAATCAAGCTTGTGTGACCAAAAATTGTACCACATTTTTTTAAGCTTAATTTATCGCAGTACCAAGATTCTCAATTGATTCTTTTCTTCTTGTATTTTCAGATATGGATTTAGATGTTTTACTTTCGAATGCAATGATCTTCCTACAAGGAGGATACGACACGTCTTCAGCTGCTCTCTCTTTTACTATTTACGAGTTGGCCTACAGCCCTGAAAGTCAGGTAGGATGCTTCAGCCTATCGCATACTACTGCTGGACAAACTATATGAACATAAAAGCCTTTAGGACACAAATAGGATATTTGTGATTAGTTACGGTTTACTCATGTGCATTTTTCGTGATTACCCGACTAGTTTCGGACTCAAACAGAGCCCTTATTCACGAGCTGAACACGCGGCGAGGTCGCGAGTCGATCGACATTGCCAGGTCTTCTGCGCTCTGCTTGCGGAAGCAAATATCAACAATAATATCAAAACAGTAAAGGAGATGTTTCAGAAATGTATGGAGCCTGGGCTAGCACCATGTACACTATATGTAAATATAGCTAGACAATAAAGTAACCGTTTTTTAATGTTAATTTTCTATAATTTTACTTCGTTTAATTCTACACTCAAGATATCTTGGTCAATGAGAGCAACATTCGATATATTGAGTTTCGATGTCACGTAGGGAACCCCTACACAACACATAAAAATATGGTGGATCGAAATTATGTGGAATGTCATTTTGACAACTGTTGACATGTCAATGACCCCATGGTGTTTATTTCTTGTGTACTTACATAACCTATCTAAGTTATTTATAGACCAAAATTCTTGGATTTCGTTATAATTGTAATAAAATAGAACTACAGGTGTGAAATGAAACGAAAAATGAAACGGACAATGACGTATTATAAATAGACGCGTCATGCATCAACACTAAGATCAAGTATGTAACTAGATGGAACATTTTTAAAATGAAAAATTTGCTCTAGTTCATCTCTTCACTCTAATGAGAATTGATCCGAGGGAAAAAGAGACGAACTTGCTGTCATGAGTGTACACGTCAAACGAAATGAAGCTTATATGAGTTGAAGATCCTGAATGCATTTATATATATGATTAGAGATGAGGCAGAATAATCTAGGGACGGTATCGATACATTAAATATTTATTTCCTTAAAATTGAATAATTAATGACTTTCGAATTTGAAACGTTTTTGCAGCGACGTGACTATTCAAAAACGCCTTTCAAAATGTAAAAATTCCTTTCATAAAATACGTAAGTAATTAATTTAACTAAAGAACCACTCAAACTAAATACAGTTTACAATAGAACTAAGAATGCACACGACGTGAATGATGATAATTGACCAACGGCGTATCGTAGTTGACTATCGTTTTAACGCTTAGCAGACTGGAGCAGTGGTGGTCCAGAAGTAACGGCGCCAGCGCCACGGTTACCATGGAGTTTCTTGTCGGCTCATCTCCATAGGACTTACTTTTTGGAACCGTGCAACTAAATTGTCGAGACATTTCCTAAATGCAAGTACTCTCTAGAAGAAAAAAAAACGTTGAATTTGAATTTACCGAGTTGTAGGTCGCGGGTTCGAACCCAGGCAGGCACGCACTGTGTAATTTGTTTTGTCACTGCTCTTAAAACTGTAAAGGAAAACGGCATGTCTAAGATCCAAAAAATCGAATACATGTGTCATCCATCAATCCACATTGGGGCTGCGCAGTGTATTACAGCCCAATCCCCTCTTTCTAGAGAGGAGGCCTGTGTCCCCGCAGTGTTGTGCTTATGCTTAGAAGACGTGTGACGTAACACTTAAGCTCACATTTTGATGTTGCTTATGTGCGGGTTACATACCACTGGAATTTGCTATATGCATAGGTAGGTATCTACTTACTCAATCACTCTTCTATATTTAGAGGACTGGGGTATAACAAAGGTGAGTACAAATTAAAACAGATAGCATTTGATCAAACACGTTTATTCCAAAATAATAAGAAACATTTTAAAATATAAAAATTAGATTACAATGAGCAATCTTCAACTTCAAGGAACCCGTGCCTAGGAGAGCATGTAAGGGCCAAAACACACTTAGCGTATCTTGCGCCATGTACTGCGCGAGATACGCGACGCAAAATACGCTTAGCGTTAGCCGCTAAATCTGCTCCCAACATAGTTGGGAAAGGCAGAATTGAACGTCAAATTCAAGGAATAATATTGTAGTCACAGTGGTCAAATACTTGAATAACCCTATCATTATGTAGTGGTTGTCCATGCAATTCAAATATTCGAGTATTCGCCTCATTTTACTGTTCTAATAGTAAGAGCTAAGGTATTCGAATTTTTTAAGTAATGGTTTGCCATGTAATATTCGAACGCAAGAACGCTTTAAGACACGCGCCTACGCGTATCCAATCACTCGGCGGGGGATGCTAACTAAACTAATTTATCCTCATTTTAACGGACTGCAACCTACTCCGACAGATCGGTTAGGTAAAGTTAGAATTATGACGACTCGGCTGTCGGCGGTGGCTGGCGAGCGGTAGTTTCGACCTGGTCGTAGATTACTTATGTAAGGCACCCCGACCGAATCGGTTAGATTAGGTTAAAACAAACGCGTCACACAAACGCGCGCGAGTTTAACTATGCCCTTTTTACTGGGAGAGCTAAAGCATGGGGCAGAAGCGTCGTCGTTCTCTTCTTCAAGAAGAGCGAAGACTTTATTGAAGAATTATAAATTTCGCTTCTGAGCCATGTCTAAAAGTTGTTTTCGAGAATTGTTATAAATCGTTTCGCGCAAAGATTCGATGAATTTCAACCACCGAAGCAGGTCGGGTTGGGAAAAAGATATGGCACCATAGACCACCGCTTTCATCTGTCATCATCAATAAGTACGTCTGTCTCCTGTTTGTAAATTCATCACGCAAAATCTAAAGATCACCATTTACAAAACAATACAAAACAAAAATCCATGATTTTGTTAATGTTGGTACTTAATAACATTAATATTGTAGTCTTATACCTTTGTTTTGTTCGAAATAATTTCAAAACTTTTATTACGTATTTACAATTTACGGCTTTTACACTGTTTTTAAAAAACTATTTGATTTTTGATTTTGGCCTCCAATAACTAGCTGATCCTAACTGATTAATTAATAACTAAATTATACAAATCATTCTACCAACTTAGAAATCTTAGGGCCAAAACATACTCAGCGTATCTTGCGCAGTACGCGGCGCAAGATACGCGACGCACGCGTAAGTGTGGCTGTAGCCGCTGAAAATACGCCGAACCTGGTTAACTTTACATCGCTCGAAACTTTACTCGATCTAGGCCCCATTAGGGTCGGCTTATCAACGTACAACGCGTGAAAGAATTTATATGTATACGCGTTATGCGACGAATCATGAGCTGCGCCAGATACGTTCAGTGTGTCTGCAGCCTTATAACTATTTTGTTAAATTGAAGTTAAAACTTAAGATATTGATATAATTGAATCATTCTACAACCTTAAACCTAATAAATAATAACATAGCTTACAAAACAAAATGTACATACATACTTATACATTTAAATATTAATTGAATTCCATGTAAAATAAACGTATGATCACTATAATTATGTACCTTTGATATTGATTGTTCTGGAAATATAGTGGGTACGGCATCACTACGTAGAGTTCTTTTTTTGTAACCTTCACGGTAGCAATCCACTCTAAAATGGAGTGAACATAATTTTGAGTACTGTGAAGGAGTCCAATTTTGTCTTCCAAGATTACGTACCCACTTATATCTGATTTTTGGTTCCAAAGGAAATCTAAAAAAAAACATTATATAATTACATTATAAATTATATAAATGTTGTATAATGATGTTCGCACTTATACCTAACTATATTTCTACTATTATCTTAAGCATTCACTTATAAATAGAAATATTTAAAGTGAACATATAAAGCGACTGAGAAAAATATCGATATTGTGGAGCTTCCCTACTTGTGCGAGTAAAGGTAGATGATCTGCCAAAAACTCTTTGTAAAATACAACAATGTTATTTCTTGAATAAACTACGTTGTATATGCTTACTGAAACTTGATAAAACTTTTAGTGATTACTAATACTAAACCTAATTGGCTTAAAACGGCATTTGGGAATAGTCTTTTCGTAAAAATGAGTGTCGATAACTTACCTATGGAAAGATAACTTGCTATTATTTTCACTTAAAACACTCATACGGCTCTTACAGCCGACTGCAACACAAGCCATATTTAATGGGGCAAGCAATGAACACACTCACTCAGGTCACAATGGCACCAAAAGAAGAATAATTCGATGAAAACTATGTAAGAGCTTGGTATAGTGCATTATACCAAGCTGACTCGCAATTGTAAATTTTGACGTTTAAGACGGAGTCAAAATTTTATGGTTATCTCTTTTTTCTTAATTCATAATTGTCATTTGAACAAAAGAGACAAAAAGTAGAATGACATTCATTTTAAAAAGGTTCTGTCTAGTTCACATACTTTGTCTAAGCATCAACATCACGGCACTCAAAATCAGCGTAAATACTATCGGTAGCTGGATAGCTACATAAACGTACGAAAAAGGAAAGAAAATTAAATATCACATAAGGAATTCCTGTTGTTAGAGAGAGATAAATATGTATCTTAGGTTACGTCATTATTTTTTGGTGCATGCTCATTGGTCGAGCGCGTACAAAAAGAGGCATGTGGGGAAAAATTGACACTCAATTTTTTCGTGTTGATATAGGTAGGTAAGTAGTAGATTTTTGGGTAAAATAATATTATTCTCTATCCTTTTAAAATTATGAATGCAGTATTTAGCAACAGTAATTATAGTTATTTAATTAATAAAACAAAATGTAATAAAAACATAAAAATCTTTATCTACGAGTATATAATCAAAGAAATCAAGTAAGAATCTCATACGTATGTTAAATGTCTGTGATGACCTCTTGCTGAGATAGGTACGATTCGAGTATTGGTCTATTATATTGATCATTAGGTTTAATAAAACATATTATTATATTCAAATAATATAATTAATCGAAATAAAACAATGTAGGTTTTATAAACACTGATGCAAAGTTGCCGATTTTCCTCGCTAGCCGCCATTATGCTGCATCGAAAAAAATTTAAATTAAATAAATATTTTTTCTTGATATTTACGCATGAAATGACACTTTTTTTTATCTTTTACAGTTGCAGTATAATTATTACATATTCTATACACACAGGACGGCATTTTTTTTCGCTAATAGAGAAAGTTATTACACACAAGTTATTTCAATTTCACGTACAGCCGCGGCAACGGTTGCTACGCGACTAAATGGATGTCAGGCAATTACCTTGCATTCATCTAGCCACTACAGAGCGCGGGCAACGTATCTATAGTAGTTTATATTATCATTGGAAACGGAGGACTATCAAAGTTGTCAAACTCATGTCAATGTCAAACACAACTGTCATGGCTACCAGAAAAAAAGGGTTAACATATTAAAAAACGTCCCCAAATAATAATTCCAGTACAAGAGTACTCTTCTTCAAATAAATTTATTAGTATTTTTATGAAAATCCCCTATTTCTTTCCTATTTTTCTATACACTGCACTGTACATACTATAGTGGCCCAAAATCAAACATCTCCTTTAATTTCATTTCCCTCACTCGTCGTTTGCCCAATTATTCTGAGACTTTTAAAATATAATTTGACATTGAAATGTCTGCATGTTAGGGGTCATGGTAATGAGTTGTTTATCATTTATTAAAAACTCGTAATTTTTTGTTATGTAATTTTATAATTTAGTTTTAAAATATGTTTTACCACTTACCTGATTCTAATTTTGTTGCAGCAAAAACTGTATGAAGAAGTTTTGGAAGCAAAACAAAATCTTGGAGGCAAAGAATTTGATGGGAGTAATTTGGCTGAACTGCCGTACCTTGATGCTGTACTTAAAGGTGCGTTACAATGGACTATTTTAATATAAAAGGATTTTCTTAATAAAGGGGATACGCGTGGAATACTAAAAGAATGTGGTCATAGTCTATGTTATGCAGTCCTGATGAGTTATCAGTGAAATGAGTGGAGAGGCCACTGTCGCTACTGAATGTGTATTTTTTTTAAATATGTAATATACAGGATGTTAAAAAATCAACTCTAAGAATTTTATGGGGTTACTTGGTATCGGAAATTGAACAACTTTTGTTCTACAACTTTTCGAAATTCGCGTATTTTTTTTATAACTTTCCATACACATCAAAAAAATATTTCAATTGATTTGTATGGACAGGCATTAAAAAAATTGGCGAATTTCGAAAAGTTGTTCAATTTCCGATACCTAGTAACCTCAAAAAATTATTAGAGTTCATTTTTTAACACCTTATATATATATATATATTTTGTTACCCTTCACAACTACTTTGGCTTGCTCGACTAATCCTCTTCTTCGGGCATAAGGGGCGGACTGAAAATCAACGCAGACAATTTTTGTTAAGCACCAGCTCATCTAGTTAAGTACTTAGTTTAGGTTAAGTGTTTTACGTTCCCCCCATGGGCTGGATGCCCGTCAGATCTCGCTAATAACTGCCCGGTGTCAAAAAACTCAAAACTCATTTATTCAAAATAGACTAGAATTACTTACTTAGTTTTTTTTGAACGTCATGTTTACAATAGACATCTCACAAAAAGCCCTCCCTTCACCACTTCCTAGTGTTTATGCTGTGAAGAAGAATCGAAACAACAAACTCCCCAGCAACACAGATATGTCTGTCAAGTGAATAAATTAATTGACTCTATACAAAGAAAATCACAATATTTTTACTATGCAATTAAAGGAAAAGTAAAAATTAATAAAAAAGTAAGTATTTAAATCAATTCTGTATGAATTGAGATAAATCTAAATCGTATCTAAATAATATAGACACTTATATAAACCTACACAAAAACTAATGGTTTCCAAGGAAGCCACATGTGCAAAAAAGAACTAGCGCGACACGTCCCTATCGTCAACATAGTCGTTTATCTTATAGTATGCCTTTTTAATGAGAACTGTGTCGTAATAATGGTCTGCAAGGACAATCTATAGCTACGTCTACACCAGTGCGCTTTCACGTTCAACTTGCGTCTTCGTCTGAAGCATGCGTGAAGCGCCATAGCGCATGCTTTAATACTAGTTCGAGTCTTATGGCAATCAATATTGCATGCGCTTGACGCAAGAGGAATTGAAAGTTGAAAGCGCGAGATGAACAAGAAAGCACACGGGTGTAGACATACCATATAACAACCATACAACTCTTCTCCTATTGCCATATTGTTTGTACTAATATTAGATTGTTTTGATGAATGGAGCACCTATGTTGTTTTGTCAATAAATGTATTTTATCTTTATCTGATTTATATTTTCTCCATTTTAAATTCGCTTTATAATGAGTGCTTATTTTAAATATATTTCTCTCTCTCTTACCACAGTATTGTAGAAAAATTGTTGTATTATTTATCCGTTAAAACGAGTATCAATCCATTCTTGTCGGCTCCTCTCTATAGGAACAACATTTTAGAACAGTGCAACGGTGCTTGTGAATACCAATGGTCTTGCGTCAGGCCTTGATGTTTTTAATTTTCCGATTTACTTCATCTATGCATAGCCAGCTATTCATGTTGAAGTTTTTTTTTTCGTTTAAATTCCATGTAGTATAGAACCGTAGCACGTTGCTTTCTGTAATGTAAGCTTCTTCTTCTCTTGTATCAGCACGAGCTATACCAAAATAGCTCATGCTGTGGAGAAAAGATTAGCCAGTCAGCAATGTTGGTAGCGGGGCTGACTGCCCAGGGTGCGCCGGACGTACTTAAGTATCGTCACTCGTGGAGACTCTTTTCACGCATCCCCTAATGTTAGCTTACCATCATGGAAAAAAGAGATGTTATGCATTCCAAAGATTTAACCTTTTTGTTACAGAAACGTTAAGAAAGTATCCCACCATGGGCTGGATGGACCGCCTGGCTCAAAAAGACTACCAGGTCGATGAACACCTAACAATTCCTGCTGGAACTGTGGTTTATGTGAATGCTGTTGGCATGCAGAGGGATCCTCAATACTTCCCGGATCCTGAAGAGTATAGGCCTGAACGGTTCCTGCCAGAAAACGCGAACGATATCGTACCTTACTCGTATATGCCTTTTGGAGAAGGACCTAGAATGTGCATAGGTATGTAATCTTGCTTCTCTTCTTTCTGGACGAATTCTGAGTATTTGCTGTGGTCTAATTTGAGTCCTGAACTAAATGCTTTTTATAACTCACGATCTTACGAGGAATCAATATCAATTTTCGAACTACCTTAGGCCAGGTTACCGGGTGGGTGATCGTTCGTAATACGTCGAGACACCTTTGTGCCTCGGAGAGCATGTGAAGCCGTCAGTCCCAATTCTCATACCTACCTATGAGATACATGCGCAATGCCGCGTGATCTTCTGGACTAAGCCTTAGTTACCGTTCCGTGTTTTCGTTAAATATCAAGTTTAGTACCCAAGTTTCTGAAATAATAAACAGGTGTAAATTAATTCATGTAGGTAATTCCTTTAAATCACGTAATTTAGCACTGGTATAGATTAACCTTGCACGGGACATTAAAAAAAAAACCTTTCTTTTTCCAATTTTTTTACAGCGCTGTCTAGTTTCGATATCTCTCGCTCTGTGCAGTCAACTGACTGCACGGAGCAATATATCGAAACTAGTCGCGCCTACCAGCTGTGTCAACGTGATTTCATGCATTTATGCGTGGCATCGAAATGTACCAACACAAATGTTATTTTTCAAAAAAAATGTTGCTTATTTTTTTATTGAAACCTTATTATGTGGTTTAGATACCAGATAGGGTTGCGGTGCATGCAGCTGCGAATCCCGCGACCCCGACCATAGGTCACGAGAAGGAATACCGCGGGTTTTTAGCCGGTAAGAGTCCGGCATAAATAACCTTTCGTCTTCCCCGGGCAAAGGGTTTCCATGAGGATTTTCCCACGATAAAAAAAGGTGGTTTAGATACGATCACTTACTACTACAGTAAGAAAATAAAAGTTTTTTTTTAATCTATCTTTATCACACGCCTGGTTAATCTATACCAGTAATAAATCATGTGGTTTTAAAGAATAACACGAATTCATTTACATTCTGTATACAGAACAAAAATAATTTAATATCATTTCTCTTCTTTGGACAACTTTTGACATGACCGGGCAGCCAATTGAATGAACTTGATTCCCTAATTGTTAATTTATTTGATCATTAATTGTTGCGGTCGACTATTTGACAGATTGGGGTCATCCCAAGTCTCTCTCTCAGTCATCTCAGTCTCTTTTCGTCATATTGAGGGTTATTGACAAAGGATTTGATCATAATTAATAACGATCGGGGATCAATGTGATTAAGGGATCTTTTAATTATAATGGACTTCACTGAGTTCATATCAGCACGGGTCGTGTCTATTGCGGAACTTAGGGATTAGGATTTAGGGATTTAGGGCTGAAACTGCGTTGAGCGGACGCCCGCGCGGTTCCATACAAAAGTGCTCCGTCGCGGGAACACGCGCGGGCATCGGTTCCCGCCTCAGTGTGACGGGCGCCCGCGCGAGGGCACGCGCGGTCTTCCACATCTCCACGTCACGACGTCGTCAACGTGGAACGGTGCGGTGACGTGGCACGGTGCGTTGACGTAACGTGCAAATTTACGTTACCGTATCGTAAAAATGCACGTCAGGATCATTGGTAGATTTATCGTTGACCATGTAGATACTGAATTTTAATAAGAGAAACAGTAAGGTATGGTTTTAAAGCAACGGAGCACATAGACGGCGATTAACTTGCGGGCGTGGAGAGCGCGGGCGGAGCGCATATACGTGTGCGCTTGCGGCTAGAGATGGAACGTGTTACGTTACGGTAATGTAAATTTGCACGTTACGTCAACGCACCGTGCCACGTTACCGCATCGTTCCACGTTGATGACGTCGTAACGTGGAGATGTGGACAGGCTCTAAGGCATCTCTTTTGACCAATATAGCGGTCATCGGGAGGACCGAATGTCCCGCTGATGGTAGCGTGTTGGCTCGTTTGGTTCCATACGAAATGGTTGAGCTGAGCGACTGATACATGCGTCATGTTCGAGAACTCGTCAATTGGGACTGGTCACCTCTATGCCATGGCAAATTAATTTTAAGTACTCTTATTAGCATAGCATATCTTACATTGTTCTCGTAATTATTTTTCTTATTCACAATTTAACCAACTTTTTGGAAATATTTGGTGAAAAATTGTAATCATGAAGTTTATTGCCCGTTCTTTTCCATAGTAATCTACACTTAGGCTGTAACTTTATTGACAATCCTTTTTTTTTTCTTGACTATTCAAAAGTGCATGTAAATGGCCTAGTTGAAATAAACAAATGTGTTGGCAGTTGTCCCACCGAGCGTCGGCGAGTCTAGGCGAGGAAGCGATTAACTATCGGCTATTTTCTCGCTCAAGAAACATACAATAGATATACATTCCGTGTAAACAAAAGAGATACATATATTAATAATTGATCGATGACTGTTTACACTGCCGGCGAGGACTCGCTCCACTAGATTGTCGCTGAGCCACAAGAGCTATCAAAGATAATACTCGCTCAGCGATTCTTGCTTAGCGATGCTTGCTTGGGTCATTTGCGAGTGGTGCGAGTAATCGCCCGTCGCACTCGCACACTCGCTTATAGCCCAGCGAAAAAACTATCGGAACTACACACTCGATTCTCGCTGCTCGCCAACTCGTTTCTAGTTTCTAGCACTACTCGCTTCTCGCTCATCGTTGGCGGTGGGACAAGTGCCTGTGACTTTAACTTTGCCCATGTTTAACAGTGGACGTTTATGAGCTAGTAAGAAATGATAGACCACTATAATGGAATGACATTTCCATAATCACCACTACTGGCAGGTGAATTGGTGATCGCAGTATGTACACAGAAGGATCTGCCGCTCAACGGACATAATTCTAAGCCCTCGTTCATGGAGATGCAGAACTTAGCGCAGAGCGTGACGCGGGGCGTAATAGGGTATTTGACTGAAAAAACCTAATTTGTCCGTCAGTTAGATTATCAAAAAATATTTGACCCGTATTTTTTCTTTTGTTGCGTAAACTAAAATTGACGAAGATACGACACTTTTAAAATTGGCAAAACGTCACAAGCAAGTACAATTTTTACTTGCTTCTGACGTCACAAGCCCCCACTCTCGAGTTTTGATGCGTATTATCTTTCCAAATATTCATAGATTTAAGAAAATAAAAAATACGTGTCCATTATTTTTCAAAAGTCTAACTGACTAATTAGATTTGCAATTTATGCTGTCAACATGCCTATTCAAACATATTATGACGTATTTATAGCGTTTATATAGACCTGTTTTTCCACGTGTATTGTTCGCGTTGTAGTTGTGTAAATAACAGCATGCAGTGGATTGTGCGGCGGATCACTAATAGTTGTGACTTTCAATTTTTTAAACTTTATTTTTTTGGCTACAGGTAAACGGATCGGCCAGAGCACAGTACGGTACGCCTTATCTGCACTGATCTTGAACTTCGAGGTCCGTCCTTTGCCAAAACAGCCGATCCCTAACGAAGTACCGACGGAGATGAAAGGGCTGTTCTACCTTCCAGGAATTCCACTTCAAGTAGAATTTAAGCCTAGGAACTAAATAAAATTGTAGAATATTTTTTCATAAATTATGTTAGATTATGGATTATGGCACGTATTTTGTACGGTTTGTACCTACATAAAAAAAAAAACGATTTCAACATCGTTTAGCTAAATTGAATTGAAACACATGAGTCTTTGCCTGCGGGGTACAGGGATGCGGGGGGAAGCGTCGCTTTATGTACGATTTCCAACAAACGGGCCGCGTCGGAGTGCCGGAGCGCATTCCACACTGTGCTAAAGGAAATTCAGACTTCTATGCAATAGTTAAGTTTCATGTTTGCGTGGAATTTACACTGCTTGTAACTCGGTTAGATCCGCGCGTATGCCACGGCAGCCGATCGGCTGCGCTCGGACGCCGCGGCAGCCGGTCGGCTGCTCGCCTACGTAAACGGCGGTGCTCGGCTGTCGTCGCGTCCGGTCGGCTCCGCTCGGCCACACCGCAGGTAGAAACTGATTGCGATAGCGGATACACGAGAATGCGGCGCATGCGCCCGGGTTCCAGCAGATTGTAGCCGTCGGGCGGATGCGGTCGGCTACGGGCGCGTGCTCGAGCATCCGCTGCGACGCGCTGCGCTGCGCTCCTGCGTGGCCCGGTTGGTGGAAATCGTACCTACATTATGGTACGTACGCACCTAGCCAACGTCATAATTTTTGTAAATTTGATCGAACTTCGTTTAGAACAAATTCGGTTTCATTTGGATGTAAGCGATAACAAGTAAATCCGGTTCGTTTGCCTTCTTTGACATTCGTTGGCTTTGTGTACGTACTTTATTTACATTGTCGAAGTATCATTTGTTTTGCCTACAACAATATAATTAAGATAACATTATTATAAGTATTTGTATTGTTAATAATAAATAGTTTTGATTACGCATCGCTTTAATTGCTATCATTTTCCCTACTTCACGTCATTACATCTTTTATGATAAGTTATGCTAATTTATCGTATTGTACGCAGAGGAATAGTACTGAAAATTAAGTTTGAACTCGTAAATCAGTTTAAAACCCGGACCCAAAACAAAGAAGTTTTAAAATTTTGAAATAATACTTCTATTTATTATTTTTTGATTCTCAAAGGCATCGGGGATATCTAAGTAAACTTACTAGCTATATTTTTTTGGGACTTCACGCAACGTTATAAAGTGTATGTAGGTACGAATTTTACTTAGCATAAACACTAGGAAACTTTACCTTCATCTTCACCAGGTTGGGCGTTTTTGGGGACTGTCTTAAGTAAAATTGACGTTCAAAAAGAACTAAATAAGAAAGAAGAAAGAAAATAAATTTTTCTTTCAACTACGTAGTAATGTTATCATTAATCACTACAAAACCGATCACAAAGGACGCATTGCTTAGAACCAAAACAGTGCAGAAATGTTGTAAGAAATCTCATTACTGCACTGTTTTTCATTAATGCAGTTTTTTATTTTTTATTTAGATATAAATTTACCACAGAGGTTTAATGTCTCCCGTTAAGTTGAATATTAAATGTATGCATTCTTATGCATTAAATCAAAAAGATACTGGCTGAAAATAAAAATCGGCTGAATAAAACCGATATGGTGAAAAAATAAAAAAAAACAAATGGCGCGCATTTTGTACCATTGTAAAACTTTGATACTTCTTATTTAGCAAGAAAAGTTTTAAAAAATGGAAATAGATAGCGATATGAATTCAAGTCCAGAAAGTATAAAAACAGCTGCATATGAAATTGTTAGTAACCTTTTGCCGCAAAAGTCGCAGGATAACCTTGTTTTCATTAACTTGAGTTTTTATTTTGAGTAGGTATATTTTATCACGGTAGGTAAATTGGTAGTTGAAAGAAAAGTAGATTACGCACCTTGCTGAAGTGAGTGATTAATGCACTCGTGTTAATTTAGTGCCCTCGCTTGCGCTCGTGCACCAACATAACACCCGTGCATTAATAACTCACTTTGCGCTAGATGCAACAATCTACTATGATTCAGCCAAGGACACAATGACAGCATTCACAATAAGAGCTTAAAAATAATTAAACATACACATTTTATGTTGTCAAGCATGCCCATGCCAAAGGGTCATCATTTCACCAACTCAGCATATGCTGGGCGTCAAACACCCAGCGCTGATTTTCAGTTCGTACCCTTGCAGTGACAAACGGACGCCCGGACGGAGGTAATTTTAAATATATATTTTGTTATTTATGTGGAATACGGTGTTTTATGTGTCCATACATAATTATATCATATATTATTGAGATAAACTACAAAAATATAAAAAAATAAAATATTAAAACTAAGTACTTTTAATTTTTGACAGTCAATCAAAAAATATGGCAACGTTAAGAGCGCCTTCACACTAGCGTTTGTCCAGCGTAGTCGTTCGATAAACGTATGCGCAGTGCAGACGCCGCGACTACGCGGCGTAGGCGTCGCGTTGTCGCGGCGTCAGTGCAAGGGTAAATGAATACGCTGCGTTAGCGCCGCAGGTGCGCGACGCATGCGCCGCGTTACTGCGGAGTCATGTACAATCCTGTTCACATTCGACCTCTCCCCACCACCCGCAGCCGCGCGCCCCTGTGCACCCGTATATTTCCGAAACGACAATGTAATTGTGTGACGTCTGCGCCGCGTTAACGCAGCGTTCAATTGACTCCAGAGGAAACGCCGCAACAACGCGACGCGGCGACGCCTGCGCCGCGTTGTCGCGGCGTCTGCGCTTCGCATACATTTATCGAACGCCTACGCTGGACAAACGTTAGTGTGAAGGCGCTCTAATTAAAATAGCAGGCGGCCCGGCGGTACGCACTTCCTGTTGAGACGGGGCGTTGTCATTTGTCGCTGGTCGAGTGTGCGAGCGAAGCGAAAGGGCGACAAAGCGAGTCTTCTGGCGGAGCAAACCCAGAAACACTTGCATGCTTTCTTGCTTGCTTGATGGGAAAATGAGCCATCTAACAAGTGTAAAGTGGCCAATAGTACAGTTGACTAATGAAACAGTGGCCAGCAAAGTAGTCGGCGTAACATAAAGTTACAAAACATAATTAGGGACCTTAATCATTCGGCGTTTTAATTATTCGGCGAAATGAAAAGTGCGAAAGCGAGAGGTTTTCGGCCAGATAAGAATTGGCTGATAATATTTCAACAGAGAACCTATTTCTACACTAACTTGCATTGTTCTCACATAATTTTAAGCACTACATTGTAACAAGACCGGATTGTACCTACATGACATTATTTTGAAAGAGTGTTCATGGAGTTTCTTGCCGGCTCTTATCCATAGGAGTTCTGTTTGGAACCGTGCAACTAAATTGTCGAGACGTTTCCTAAGTGCATGTACTGTGCCTATTCGAAATAAAAAAACTTTGAATTTGAAGGAAGAGTATATAAAGAGTTAGTAATGAAGCCAAGGTTTTCATAAAACCACGTCGAGCATTAATTGATAGGGTTGTCAGATGCGAAACTGTCCATTTTCCTCATTTCGCTAAACTTTGACTTATCTCTATCAGGTTTGCACTCTAGTGACGCGTGCTTAAACGAATTCATACATATATACTCAGACAAACCAAAATAGTACTCAGATCGTACTTAGTGTATCTTCAAGCAACAATGTATTTATTACTACTATTTACTCTGTTGTGTTTATTTGTATTGTGGCTGTACATAAAATGGATACAAATGAAGAATTATTGGACCAATTTAGGAATACCACAAGAGCCTGTAAATCCCATATTTGGAAGTATGTCGTTTTTGCAGAGGAAAAATCCTGTAAGTGTTTTATTTTCATTTTTAAAATATTTCCATTTAAAAATCAGTAGTCCATTGGCTACTAATGTCAGAAGTATCGCTTACTACATGAATCCCTTGACTTAACCCAACGAGATCTTCTTCAGGTGTTGATCGAGGCTCTTGGCTATTAGACCATTGTTCTCAACAACAATCAGCGTAGTTACCGCCAAGACCAAATCCCCATGTCAACAACTGAATTGTTATATTATTTTTGACCTATTTTGTGGCGGACCTAATATTTCTGAGGACCAAAGGAAAGTAGATTAAAAATCATTGCCAACTAATAGTTAGGTGGTTAGTTGGTAACTTTTGTACTGTACTTTGTATTTTAGATTAAGATTTTGTTGATAATAATTTTATGGATTTAAAGATAATTATTACATAGGTAGACCTACATAGGTATAATTCTGTAGTCTGACTTCAGATTGTGTTTTTAATAGAGTTTAGTGTTGCTGTGTACTTTTATTCAAATTCAAATTCTTTATTGCGAACTAAGTGTACAGAATTTAGATTTTTGTGTATTAATAACTGTGTTGAATTTTCAATTTATTTGGTGTGTATTTGCAAACCACTATTGTATTGGGGTCATCCTGTAAAGATAGTGTGTATAAGTTTAAAATTAATAAAAAAAAAAACTATTGTGCTGTTGATTTTGTGCATTGCAATTGCATCAATTAATTAACAATAATCATAGTAAATATTAATCACGTTATTAGTGTCACACAGATAAAGTTAATCATTAATTGGGATGTTCTCCAAAATCAGCGTATTTGGTTGATCTCTTTGGTGCATTTTATACAAGGTTAGTCGTAAAGGGGATACTAATCCGCAGGCCACTTAAAGTATCTCCGATGACGGTTTTAAAGCAAGTGTTAAAATTTCAAAAATCGATAATATTGATTTCCATTAAAAAATATTTTTATTTTAGTTTTTAAAAAAAAAACTTAGTCCCTGCTTTAGTTACTAATTCAGAAATCTAAACTTCTAATTCGTTACCCTAAATATGACCTAAAATGTAACCGCAGCTGATCATAGCTGAGGATCGATAGATTTTAGCGATTTTTTTATGCAATCTTTGAACAGCTATTTCTCTTAAACTGTTGACTTTTGGGGAAAGTAGTAGAACAAAAGTTACTCATTAATATGGGTAATTTAACACCCTTTTGGATTAGTACCCCCTTTCTGACTAACTTTGTATACTGATATTAATTGTTCCGTATTTTTATTTCGAAAAGGACTTCGAAAAGGAAATTGACGACATGTTTGGTGCAGTGACTGAGCGATTGGCTTCTGCGCTACGGGTCATGGATTCGATTCCTGTACGGAACAAATATTTGTATGGGCTACAGTTAGTTGTTCTGGGTCTGGGTTGTGCATGTGAAGATTTTTGTCTGTAAACGCACCCACGATACAAGAGAAATCCTATAGTGGGGTAGTGATTATCATAAAAAAAGGTGTCTAAATAAGCCTATTTTTATAATGGCCTCGATTTTAACCAAGCGTTTTTGGAAATATTTAGGTTTTTTGGATGATGGGCACAAATGTATGGAGTCTGGTACTGACACCAATCGGAATGAATGATACACAGTTGGAAAGGTATTTTTGTGTAGATTATGAATAACCATGGTGCTAGTCCCGATTTACTGTCCGATCGAAGTAATCCTGCTTGAAAGTTTATTAATTTTTGATACATCCTATTAAGTACACATACCTTTATTGTCATTTTTCTCCATTTTGGCAAGGTATTATTATTATAATCTCGCTTTAGTCACGGCTCATCTTCCGGGCGGAAGATGTCCGGTCCTTTGGAAGGCATACACAGGGACACAGGTCCAACGCGTAGTGGCCCCTTTGAGAACTTTAATCTAAAATGGGATGGGGCACCAACCGGGGACTATCCACGGCTGCACTATTGGAGCACAGTCATGGACCATCCCAGGTGGGTGCAAAACTATTGTGAAATATGGTAAAAATAAAACCGATCTATCGGAGGGGGTGTTAAATGGACTATTTAACTTGTATTGCCGGAAGAAAACGGCGTCTGCTTTTCAAGCTTTAAATTTGAAATATATTGGCAGACGGTGACTCGCCAGCTCACTAGCTGGGCCCCCTGAAAAGCCGCCCGTACATAGGCGAAGGGGGCAACAAACGTGTGAGCGGCTAGGGGTGTAGAGAGGTGTGGCCCCGGTTTCGCCGTCGCGGGTCTAAAAGACCCGGAGTGGGTTTCCCCGCTATTATGCCATTAGACACTTCCACCCCCGAGCATATAGCTCTGGCGGCCCCCCTCTGGCCGGCCGATAAAGGCAAGCCAGAGTTGAGAGTCCTGCGGGCACTCTTGGGGTTCCACCCCAGCCAGCCAATAAAGGCAAACTGGAGACGAGGCTCTGACCTAGTCTCTGAGGCAATAAGGTACGCAGTGTCGCCACTCACCAACAGCTCGCCACAAGCTGCCCTGCAGTTTGTAAGCTTTTCAGTAGACCTCATGACACATTTTTTATTATATTATGGGGTTGTAGAAAGCTAGTCTAATGTTTCCTCCGGTTTTACGTTAATCTCATGGTGAGGTAACGCCTTTCCTAGAGGGAATTATAATGATTATTAATATTTTTCATTATCTAAGTAAATAAAACAAGTTCGAAGTAAGTTTTATAATTTATTGTATGTAAGTATACAGGGTGTAAAAAGACCCTTTACATAGCCGAAATCTACGCACTCTGTATATCAAACTAAATTGCATTGACGAAAAATGATTGCTGGGAAACGACTTTTATTTTTAGGCATAAAAAACGCGTCCGAGTTGTTTATTAAATAGATCACCCCTAACTGAAAAAATACTTAACCGATTTTGTTGTGATTTTCATCCGTTAACTGAATTTTATTTAGCTCAAAATCTGTGCAAATATTGCAGGTTGCGGTGCATTCAATTTGTTTCAGCGTAGAAGACTTCTGAAACTGATAGTTTTATTAAATGATAATTATTTTACACCGTTTAGTTTTTTTTTTAAGTCGGTTTTTACATTTTTTTTATTTTTTTTTATTTTGTACTTTTTAGTGCCACAAATTACAATTAGAATAGTGTACAAATTCTCGGACCAGCACTACAACTAGAACGTCGTCTACATACGATTTGTGTTCGTTTTTGTTGTTTTTTTTGTTTTTTTCAAAAATAGCTCAATCAATTTTAATAAATTGTATATGAAACCACCACTAAAGTATGGCCTGCCAAACAAAAAAAGAATCATCAAAATCCATTCATAATTGGCGGAGATATCGAGTAACAAACACACAAAAAAAACATTCAGACGAATTGAGAACCTCCTCCTTTTTGAAGTCGGTTACAATGGCTCAAATCTAAAAAAAAAAACATTTATGAAAACACTATTATATACAGGATGTTAACGAAATCGTGTAATTCCTTCAAACCACGTGATCTACTGGTGACACAGATTAACCCTAAATGGGAATTTTCAAAATCAACCAAAAAAAAAATTCAAAAAAATTATTTGGTTTTCAATTTCTGAGTCTTTTTAGAGCCTTGAGTTATCTGACTGCAAAGAGCGATATTGCGTTAGTTGTTCCTGTCAGCCGTGTCGCCGTACCTTCATTAATTTATGCGTGGCATCGAAATGTTCATAAAAATAAAATTACATTTTTGCAAAAAAAAAAAACTTATTTTTTTACTGAATCCTTATTAGGTGGTTTAGATACTATCGGTAACAAAACCGCATGAAAAAAAAAAGAATTTTATTTTTTATTTTTAATCAAGCTAAATCCCATGCGGGGCCTGTCTATACCAGTAGTAGATCATGTGGTTTAAGGAATTACACGAATTCGTTAACACCCTGTATACTACACATGTTAGCACGGTGTGTCTTCACTGTTGGTTCAAAAGCAATCTAAGGTTACAAAGTAGATGACGTTACTTAATAAACAGAGCACTATGATTGGCCTATGAGCAGTAATTATCAGACACTCCGTCAAAACATACAGTGTTGCATAAATAATCCCTACTAACATTTTATATGCGAAAGTAACTCTGTCTCTCTGTCTGTACAGACAGCTGTTACGCTGTCACGCCTAAACCGCTGAACCGATTTTGATGAAACTTGGTACAGAGTTAGTCTGAAACCCGAAGAAGGACATAGGCTAGTTTTATCCCGAAAACCGCGAAATATCTACGCGATAAACGGCATCACCGCGGGTGAAGCCGCAAGTAACCTCTAGTCCCAATCCTAACTATCCTAACTCTATCCTAACTAATATATAAATGCGAAAGTTAGTTTGTTTGTTACCTTTTCACGCCAAAACCACTGAACCGAACATCCTGAAATTTTGCATAAACGTTGTCAGGTATACAGAAACGGATATAGGGTACCTTTCATCCCGAAAAAAAGTACTGTTCCCGAGGAAAATAACAATAACGTTCTTATGATAATAGATGGCGCCACGTGTCTTTCGAATCATGATTGAATTATATTATTATAGAAACTTTAGTAGTGTGTTAAGAGTTGATTGTCAAGCCGCGGGCAAAAACTAGTTTATTATAAAGCAGTGCAGTGATTATCTGTCGCCGCGTCTTATATGTCTGTATGTTTGTGAACGAATTTATCTGTAACTAATAAACAGATTTCGTTCCAGTTTTAACGGTTAGGGCTCATTCACACGGGTTCCGTCATTGACGATTCGACATAAAACACGATATGTCATGACGGATGGACGTTCACATTGCATAAAGAATCGTATTTTATCATGATTCGGCAAAATATCAGAATTGATGTTCACATTCGTTTCGTGATTCAGAGTTTAGTCTTGGATGAACTATCGAACACGATGTATGTGAATACGAATCACGATTCGTGTTTTTTGACGAACGTGTTTTTTAAAAGTGATTAAGATTCAAGACGTGTTCGACATTTTTCACGATTCGTGATGCGTGTGAACACGGGCATTTAAGAAGCAAAGCCGCCGTCAAAAAAAATACGAATCGTGAAAAAAGACGATTCGTCAAAACAACGAATCATCTTCGTGTGAATGAGCGCTTAGATAGATTGATTCTCAGGGAAAGGACAATGACCTAGTAGTATGAGTAGTGGTGTCTTTTATTTTTTTTGCGAGTTAAGTTTTAATAAAGGAAAAGCTAAGCTTTTTTTAGTTAAAAAAATTACCACGGAGTGGAAAGTGATCACGTTTTGGTCACTTCCCACTTTATTTTACAATTTTGTTATCGTGAGAATATCTTCATTGATTCGCCTGGGGCAGGCGAAGGGTTATGCTGGACTCTTACGGGCTAAAAACCCACGGTGTTCCTCCTGACCTTTGGCCGGGGTCGCGGGATTTGCAGCTGTATACACCGCAACCCCAGTAGGCTTCGGTATGCCAGCCCCTGGCGGACCTCTTCTTCTGTGGGGCCTTGCCCCGCGTTCTCCTGAACGCGCACGGAATACGGCGCGCCGTCTTCTCGGGCCTGGGGTCGGGTCAGGGTAAAAGGCACTAAATACCTTTTTTTAAAAAAGGTATTTAGTGCCTTTTAAGTTTCTACGCGACTAGACTCGAATCTGTATTTTTATAATGTGTACAGAGTGCGAAAGTTTAAAAACATACTTATTTGTGCTCAGTTGATGGCAATAGGCTTGCCCTCTATGACATGGGACTTAAACATAACGGTGAAATGAGGGTGTGTCCGTTCGTCCGTGTCCGTCCGTCCGTCCGTCCAACCCATCTCCGTTATTGTTGCTAATGAACCATAGGATTCTCTTCGCTCCTTGTCTAGAGGTCAAAACATATTTGTAGACATAATATATTCATCTGTTTACAAATTATTTAACATCTATCAACACGTTACTTTTAAAAACATTCCGATATGTTATGAGAATGTTTACGCATTCAATCTGTCTATGTAATAACTACAAATCTAGCTATAACTTTCATAACAATATAATTTTATTACATACTAATTGTGATGGCTTGTCGTGAATTACACTACTACTATAATTATATTGTATTGTTGGTTGTAAGGCCTCATTTACGGAGACGCGGGGCGTCGTGCGTGCGTCGCGTGCGGCGTGGCGTCTCGCGGCGCGTCGTACGATTTTTCTGTTTACGGAGCGGCGGCGTGTGCAGCGGCCCGCATCATCACACGCGCAAACACAAACATATGGCAATGTACGATGTTGTTTATGAAGAAACGGCGCGTGCGACGCCGCGGTTGACGCTACGTTTTACAGTGGACGGAGAATTGCAGGAATAGCTGGTCGCAACGCTGCGTGCGCCGCCGCGATGAACGTCGCGTGCGACGCGGCGATGCCATCCGCGGGCTCCGCCTGCATTTCAAGCAAACGCGTGTAAAATCGCTTCTCCGTAAACGCTCTCATACAGCGCCATATGTTTGAATTCAGTGCGGGCCGCGCCACACAACGCGACGCGCGACGCCCCGCGTCTCCGTAAATGAGGCCTAAGACACCCAAATAAAAAAAATAACATAACATCGTGCCTGTATTCACCGAAGGGTTCGGCAGAGGTACACTTCTGCACCAATTCCCAGGTCGGGCAAAATTGGGTTTTCCGTGTGAATTTTCTCAGTAGCAGCCCGGAATTTGGATTCATGCCCGGTTAATGGCAACAGGCTTTTGTATAGTCTATTGCGATCTCTGTTCATCTATAATCTATAATATACAGGGTGGAAAAAATCAATGGGCCCTGAAGGGAAACTACTTTAAATCCTTAAGATAGATTATTTTACTTAAAGGAAACATTCCTTTATTTTTTAAAACAAACAAAACTGCATTCACAGATTTCTCGACATGCTTACCTAAACCGGGAATCGAACCAGTTAAAAATTCAAAAAATAAACTCTCGCTATTTTATTTCACTAGTCGATACAGTCAATGTTAGAACTAAAATTTCTCCAATAAACATTAGGTCTTACACTAGTCTGTCGTACAAGATATCCATGAAATCTAATATTTAGTACACAAGGGCTTTAATCAACATTACCTAGACTAGAACTCATTGACTTAGAATAACTAGAACTGGGGCCTAATTCTCCTAAAATAAATCTTGATAAATCACAACCGAACCAAGTCCGAACCGTTCATTCAGACAGTTCTCAATTTCAAAAGCTATCAAATTGTTTGACACAAAAAACAAAAACAATCATTTTGAAAGATTTCGAAAACAAAAACTGACTGACGGTTGTGGTTCGATTGCGTTTGGCAACAATTTATTTTAGGAGAATTGTGCCCCTGTTCACTTTTAACAAGTAATAGACACGATATAATTTTCTTAAAAGTCACATCCAAAGACATTCTATGAAGTACAAGCTTGCTAATTTATCTCTAAGTACCTTGTTGAAGACTTAGTCAAGAACATCATTTAATTGGTAATAATAATTCTATGCATATTTCCTTCTTAGACTAGGCGTTCTGACAAAAAGTGTAAAAATAGAACGTTCCATTTCACAATAATCCTATCGATTAATAGAATGAAATAGCGAGTGTTTATTTTTTGAATTTTTAACTGTTTCGATTCCCAGTTAAGGTAAGCTTGTCAAAAAATCTGTGAATGCAGTTTTGTTTCCTTTTAAAAATAAGTGTATGTTTCCTTTAAGTAAAATAATCTATCTTAAGGATTTAAAGTGGTTTCCCTTCAGGGCCCATTGATTTTTTCCACCCTGTATATAAAATTCAAAGTCCTGACTGACTGACTTAGTCATCAACGCACAGCCTAAACCACTAAAGCTGGAAATATGAAATTTGGACAGTAGGTTCCTTACGTGACGAAAACATCCACTAAGAAGGGATTTCTCGAAATTCAACCCCTAAGGGGGTGAAAATGGTGATTAACGTTTGTATGCAAGTCCGTCATTTTTGAAGTAAGAAGCATGAAATTAAGTACTAAGGTTTCTGGTTAGGAGTAAATGTATACATGTTTAAGCATTTTCGGAAATTCAACCCCAAAGAGGGTGAAATAAGTGTTATAAGTTTGTATGAAAAATCTGGTACTTTTGAAGTAAGAAGCATGGAATTCAATATATAGATTACTGGTCAGAAATAAACGGACACATGTTTCAGGGTTTTTGGAAATTCAACCCCTAAGGGGGTGAAATAAGTGTTGAAAGTTCGTATGAGAAATCTGATAGTTTTGAAGTAAGAGGCATGGAATTAAACATTTAGACTTTTGAAGAGAAATAAATATGCATATGTTTGAGGATTTTTGGAAATTCTACCAATGAGGGGTGAAATACGGGATGAAAGATTTTCTGAAGTTAAAAAGAGCATGAAATCAAATAACAGGGTTTCTGGTTAGAAATAAATGGACACATGTTTGACCGTTTTTGTAAATGGAACACATAAGGGGGTGAAATAATAAGGGTTGGAAGTTTGTATGAGAAATAAATAAATCTGGTACTTTATAGTCCGAAGCAATACACATGTTTAGAGGTTTTTGGAAAGACTACCCCTAAGGGGTGAAATAGGGATGTAAGGTTTTCTGAAGTAAAAGGCATGCAACTAACTAATAGAGTTTCTGCTGGGAAATAAACGTACACGTGTTTGGTGTTTTTTGGAAATACGACCTCTAAGAGGGTGAAATAATAAGAGTTGAAAGTTTGTTTGAGAAATGTGCTACTTTTGAAGTAAGAAGCATGGAATTAAATATTTAGGCTTCTGGTTAGAAGTAAACATACACGTTTGAGGGTTTACGTACATTCTTCCCCTAAGGGATAAAATAAAGGATGAAAGTTTTTTCATAGTTGAAAGCATGATATCAAATAATTGGGTCTCTAATTAGAAATAAATGTACACATAAACATATTATGTTTGAGCATTTTTAAACTTTAAGGAGGTGAAATTGCAAGTTTTATGAAAAATCTGGTACTTTTGAAGTAACAAGGGGAGAAACTGACTGAATGGCTGACAGATCTATCAACGCAAAGCCTAAACCGCTGGGGTTAGAAACTTGAAATATTCAATGTAGGTACCTCAAATAACGTTGGCATCCACTAAGGAAAGGTTTTTGGAAATTTCACCCCTTAAGTGGTGAAATGGGTTGTAAACGTTTGTATGAAAACCCTTATTCCATGGGGTTATGAACTAAAAATTTGGCACAAACACTGTTCAAAGTAAATAATAAAAGATGGACTTTTTGGATTTCACTAAAAAGGGGCTTAATCAAGGTTCAAAATTTCACGCAAGCGAAGCTGCGGGCAGAAGCTAGTTGACATACAAATGACAAGGACAGGTATAATTTAATTAGTGTTTGAAAATGACAATCGTTTTTAAGTAAAGGTGTGTGTATAATTTATCGACGAAATGTTTATTTTAGTGAGCTATCAAGACGTTTGCCAAGACAGCCTAAAAATCTTCAAGTCACGAGTGAATCGGTTTCTTCTGGGCAAGCGTGCTCCATCGTAGACCGCATCATCGCTCAACATCAGGCGAGATGGCGGCCAAACGCAGGCCAAGTAATAAAAAAAAAAAAACAAAAACAAAATTTCATGAATACTGATGAAAAAATCTTCAAGTTAGTAGTTTAATGGTGTACCCAGACAAAGTCAGGGCGTATCATAGTTACATATAAAATATTTTAGTTCAGTTGCAAAAAAACTGTCTGGCGACCCTGACACGAACGTTTTGTAAGCCATATAAGTTATCAAATTAAATCGTAAATTACATACACTTTTTTATATAATTACATCATTAAGTAATCAGTCTTTAAACACTGTTTTTTATTCGGTTCAGACCAGTTAGTAACAACTTGTGTCTAAATGTTTTCGTTTACTTATCTTATACCTACTCACATATTATTTTACATTTTTAACCGACTTCAAAAAGGAGGAGGTTCTCAATTCGGATGTTTATATAATTATAAATTATAATAATTTTTTATGTGTGTCCGGGCATAACTCCGTCGTTTATAAACGGATTTGCAAAATTCTTTTTTTGTTTGAAAGAGTATTCTTCCGAAATGGTCCCATTTAAATTTGGTGAAGATCTGATGAAGACCCTCGGAGATAGACAATGGAACTCTTCAATGGATAACAGCCAATTACTCGAGATTGCTGTAATTGCATGTTTGTGTATTGTTTATGCCACTAAAAATAGAAAAATGAAATAACTTAAAAAAAAAGTAAAACCGACTTCAAAAAAAAATAATAAAAATAATGAAATAATTACCAAATTATAAAACTAACAGTTTCAGAAGTCGGTGCCTTCAATTATGTTCAGTGTAAAATTGCACTGACTTCTAAAACTGTTAGTTTTATAATATGGTAATTATTTTATTCTGTTTTTATTAGTTTTTTTTTGAAGTCGGTTTTTACTTTTTTTTTTAAGTTATTTTAAAATATTTAAATGTTCTGCCTAGTTTTTTCCCAACTATGTTGGGTTTAGCTTTCTAACCAGATGCGGCTGAATATCAGTATATTACACGGAGCGACTACCATCAGACCTCCGCAACCCAGTTACTGGGCAATGCCGATATCCTAATGTTAGACCGGCGGTTGTCAGATTTTCGGGCTTCTGACTACCCGTAACGACTATTATAGGTATTCATACAAGGTTACTCGGAAAGGGGGTAATAATCCGAAGTCCACTTATAGTATTGCTGATGACTGTTTGAAAGCAAGTGTTAAAATTTGAAAATTCGATAAAAAAAATTCCAAATAAAATTATTTTTATTTTAGTTTTTTCAAAATTTCTTCATCCCTGCTTTAGTTACAAATTCAGAAAATGGTGCTTCTGATTCATGACCCCAAATATGACCTAAAATGTAAACACAGCGGATCATAACTGGGGATAGATAGATTTTAGCACTTTTTTTTGAGATCTTTGATCACCTATTTCTCTCAAACTGTTGACTTTTAGAAAAAGTTGTAGAAGAAAAGTTATTCATTATCATGGGTACTTTAACACCTTTTCGGATTAGTACCCCCTTTCTGACTAACCTTGTATAACACTCAGGACCGAAGTCTTAACATGCTCTCCGAGACACGGAGGGGCTTCGATCTGTGAAGAACGGTCACCCATCCTTGGACCGACCGCGGCAAGCGCAGCTTAACCTTGCAAATTGTACGATTCTCTCTTTTCGTGACTAATTAGTAACGGCGCGGCGGTTATTAATTAGTCACGAGATCCAGAGCTCCATGAGAGCCTCAAAGGTTGCGCAGGCGTAGGAGGACTTAATACACCAGTTTTCTCGTGCTCTTTTGCTCTTTCTGCTTTATTGCTCTTTCCGGGATTGTGGCATAAAGGGGTTACATTTAACTAAATTGTGATTTTAATTGATTTTGGTTTTAATTTTGATTGTGATTTTAATTTTGACTGATTTTAATTTTGATTTCAATTCTTGATTTGAATTTGAATTTAATTTTGATTTTAATCTGGATCATAGTTTTTATTTTAATAATGTAATGTGATTTAATTTTAATTTATATACCTACCTGAAATAAACGATTATTATTATTATTAACTCTATTTAATACATCGATCAACTGTCTCATACGCAAGCTTGGTAATTGAGACAGCACAGATTTTTTCCCAATCGATCAATGGAGAATATTCATATACTTCTACAAAAGTGTGTTTGAATCCTTAATTAAACTAACTTAATATTTCCAGAACATATGGTTGACCGAATTAATTCAGAAACACAAATCTCGTTACGTGGGCATTTGGGTGTTCTGGCGCCGCGGCCTTGTCATCAACTGCCCGGACCTGGCGCGGAAGATTCTGGTGAAGGATGCTGATGTCTTCAGGAACAGAAACGTCGCCTCCGGGAAGACTGATCCAATGGGAGCCCTCAACTTGTTCACGGTGGATGTAAGTTTTGGTTTTTAAGAGAGTTGGTGGCTAAAATATTATAAGTAACCTGTATTAGTTACTCAAAACTCATCCTATCATACTATATCAATCATCTTATCTCGTTTTGAAAACCCAGTCAGCGAAGTTCTTGGCGTACCTGAATGCCTAAGGTGCGCAAGACGTACTCATGTAACGTCACTCGTGGAGGCTCTGGCTACCCAGCCTAGCAGGTTGGAGATACTTTTTCCTCATGGATTCCCTTCGCCCGGGAAGGCAAAGGGGTATGCCGGACTCTTACCTGCTAAAAACCCACGGTGTTCCTTATCCTGACCCTTGGCCGAGGTCGCGGGATTCGCAGCGGCATGCACCGCGATCCCAGCAGGCCTCGGTCCGCCAGCCCCTGACCCAGCCACACGCCAGACCTCTTCCTCTGTGGGGCCTTGCCCCACGTCCTCCTGAGAGGCGCGCACGGAACACAGCGCGCCGCCTTCTCGGGCCTGTTACTGGTCGGGCGACGGGTCACCTAACCTGTCGCCCGCAGGCCACACACTACGGCGGCCGGAGACCGTCGCGCGCCCTCCGGCGCCCGGTGCGTCTTGCGCGGGAAGAGAGAGTGGCAGCTGCCTCTCTCTCCCTCTCCGCTCCCTCCTTGGTCGCCATCACCTCCTCGCAGAGGTTGGAGACCCTTCAGGTCTCGCAAATAACTGCCCTGTTACGTAGAAATAGTCCGCAAGGAAAATCAAAAAGCTTAACAATAGAAAAAAAATTACATCGCCATCAGTGGTCAGTAACAAGCCATCGATCGTTTTGTAAGTAAACTAAGCCTTCAGATCAGCATTACATGTAATAAAAGAAGGGATAATTTTGTTCTCAGGATCCACTGTGGAGTTCCGTCCGAAGACGTCTGACACACGTGTTCACAGCTTCAAAACTGAGGGGCTGGCATGAACTGTACCAAAGCAAGGTATCTGACCTGGTGTACCGCATCAATTCAGATAACGAGAAGGGAATCACTATCAATTTGAGGGTATGTGTGTCTTTTTAGTACCCTTATAGTATCGCCATGTCCCTCTGTCTGTCTGTCTATCCATCCATCTTGTAGACCATTAGTGCTACAATTGGGTATTTTTCATTGTTTTTTCGAGGTATTAGTTCATCTTGGTGACTATCCAAGCCTTATGGGTATAGGTACCTCCTAAATGTCAACATCAGGGAACCGCTATTCAATTTCACCAGCACGGACTCCCACTACGGAGGAATCCATGTCGCTCCCAATCAACCTTCAGCTTTAATAAATACTTGTAACAATAATCCAAAACGCATTTGATAATAGTTTCTTTACCTAAGTTCCACATTGAGTGGGGTGGAATATAGTGAAGAACACGAGTCTAATAGTGACTTCTTGTCCACAGCCATTATTTGCCGACTTCACTACAGACATCATAGGGGAGTCTTCATTTGGCATACAATGTCAGGCGACGAGGAACAGCACTGGGCCTCTGAGGGAGATGACGAAAGAGTTTGAGAAGTACGATACGTGGAGAGGCATGGCTTGGTCTTCCATATTCTTCTTACCAGAAGTGGTGGATTTATTTGGGTAAGTTCATTAGTGTCATCCATAAGTAATGAGCACTTGTCGGTGTAACAATCTCCATCTTTCTCTATCCAGCGCCAATGCTTTCTGTTCTCTGTATGTTATCACTTCTGTCTGTTCCTTCAATTGGTCTGTGTACTTTCTTCTTGATCTACCTGGTTTCTTTGTTGCCTCTAATTTACCTTCTATGACGCTGGTTATAAAGCTGTCGTGTCAAAGTGTCCAATGGTTTCCCCCTTCTTTTTTCTTTTATTGGGGTAGTAGCCATAATTGTTTCTGTCATGTGTGAGGTCCTGGAAGCTGTATCATGAAGCATGCGTACGGAAGTTTATACAAAATGTCCAATTTCTAAGAGCTAAATGCTTATTGACGGTAATACGAGTTTAGTCCCTAAACTCATTACCGAAAACATAGACACAGTTGACAAACAGAGGTTGATCATTAAGAGGTTCATCAGGATCTAGATTTTGGAATGAGATATGAAATTCAGAAAGAAAGAAGTAAGGAAAACCACTTATTTCACATAGCCGAGACACGTTACAAAGAAGTGGAACATACATACGAGATTATAGTTTAAGAAAATGATAGGAAAAGGTTTATTTGTGTGGCGACAATTTTGAAAAATGCTAAAGGAGAAAAATAAAAAAAATGATTTTGACAGTAGGTTTAAGGAACTTTATGTTTCTAGAAGTAACAAACACTCAACCATTATCAAAGTTTATAATGACTGATTGCAGATTTTCTTTGTGGCCTAAGAATACAGTGGAATATTTCAAGAGGGTATTCAAACAGGTGGTGGAAGAACGCGGCGGGTATGACAGGGAGATGGACGGCAAAAGAGATTTGCTCGATGCGCTGTTAAAGATGAAACAAGATGCCATAAAGGACAATCAAGGTAAATTTATAAATGTTAAGACAAAAAATTATTGGTCCGAATAGGAAGGTTTAAAAAACGAAACAAAAATGAATTTGCTAGTCTAACGTTGGAACGAATTTGGCTTCAAAATTTTGGAAATGACATAGCCAATCTTAGCGATATTTCGAATTATAAGAAAGAAAATTGCATGCGCAATGGGCAAAAAAAAAACACGAGCGCTTGTGCATTGTGTCCAATGCGAATCCGAGAGAACATACGATCGTGATGACATTTAATTAGGTCAAGTGTTTTATGTAGTTTGGCTTCATTTTATCTTTTGAAATTGTAAGAACTTCGTCGACTTGCCTATACATATAATTATAATTGTGTAAATTACTATTATTCATATTCTGTAATTTTTTTCTTTTTGGTTAATTTTTGTACTCAAGACTTGGTATTACATTACTCACAGGTCTGTGGTCAAGACTACATTGTTCTCTCTTAACTATCCTAAATCATAGTACTGTATTTACTGAAGTTGTTAAAGATATCCTTTTTTTAAAAGAGTAACCATGGAGTTTCTTGCCGTCTCTTCTCCATAGGAAACGACTAGTTGGAACCGTGCACCTGAATTCGACTTTTCATACGCGCCTGTATTGGTTTATATGTTTTTTTTTATTTGATCTGTGCCCCTGGTGCGAGGTTGCAATTACGAATACGGCAATAGTTTTCGTAAGCTCGTTAAACCCTATCTCTCTTACACATCCGCAAGTAAAAGAGACAAATATATATTTAGATTAGCAAGCTCACGATTCCTTTTCCGTTTTCGTGATTTATAAACTCGCACTAGAGGTACTGAACGAACTACAGTACTATTTGTATGAGAACAATTGTGTACTAAATCCGATCCAAATTTTATAGATTTGCTGCCGTTTCCTCGGATCGTATATCCTCGGATCCGGATTGGGCGCAGTGCACAAGCGCTCGTGTTTTTTATTGCCCATCGCACTTGCTATTTTTTTGTAATTGGACTCTTTCATGTTTTATTTTTAGAATACAAATAATTCGACGACTGTGACTATTAATCGATCAAGCTTGGATGACCATAAATTGTTCTTTTAGAAGCTTGTTTTGTCGTAAAGCCTAGATGCTCTAACATATTAATATTCTGTTCTTCTCGTGTTTTCAGATATGGATTTGGATATTTTAATCTCAAACGCAATGATCTTCCTACAAGGAGGATACGACACGTCTTCAGCTGCTCTCACCTTTATTATTTACGAGTTGGCCTACAGCCCTGAACATCAGGTACGATGCTTCAGCATGCCGTAGTCCACTACTGGACACATATTAGCCTACTACATTGAATTTGTCTCCAAAGGCCAGTGCAAACTTTTGGCATCATTTTTTTTTCTTTCGCCTTTATCTACATTTTGGTCATAAATTAGAGAACTATTTAAGAAGTCAAGAAAAGAAAGAATTAAGTCTCTAAGCCGTATTCTACCAGAGATCTGACGATTGCTCTTTTGTTCTTATTAGGCGTTTTTGCAATTGCATTCCCCTTACATGTTATCTTTATTTTGCGTACACACGGCTACGGTTACGTATCATAATACCTACGTTTATTCTAACTATTTTCAACTTAACTACGATCAAAAGACCTACCGTTTAAAACACCTAAAGATCGTTTCACCTATTTTTGCAATAACTAATGGACGAAATCCATAATGGAGAATTCATCTACGGTTTATTCGACTACAATTAATTCACCTAACGTTGATTAAACTAACGGACGATTCACCTACTGTTGATTTATCTGTGGTCTTGTGTTTGTCTTACTGGTGATTTTGTATATGTGACAACATTTCTGCGAGCAACTTGGAAGTAGCGCTCGCCGGCCGCTGCCGCGGCACCGCTCGCTTCGCTCGCTCGGCTCGCGCGCGGTTTGTCACAGTTCTAACCTAACCTAACCTATTTCACCTAGTTCAAAATGACGAATCATACAATCTGCCGCAGAAATGTTTTTACCATTGTCTAATTATCTAGTCGCAGGCAGATTGTATGATTCATCATTTTGAACTGAGTGAAATAGGTTAGGTTAGGTTAGAACTGTGACCAACCGAAGTTGCTCGCAGAAATGTTTTCACCATTGTCTAATTATCAGTATTAATAAACTGTAGGCGAGTCGTCCATTAGGTATTTCATACATAGTTGAAACATCCAATATTTAAAAAAATCATTAGATGAATCGTTCGTTAGTGCAATTAATTTTAGTTTAATCAAGATTAGGTAAGTTAAACTGTAGTTGAGTCGACCATTATGCGTTATGAACATATGTGAATCAACCGTAGTTAAGTTGAAAATAGTTAGAATAAACGTAGGTATTATGATACGTAACCACGGCTACACATCAAGCTATACAATTCCAGTTTACACTGACATCTCACTGTAAGGAAATCCTATACAATGCGAGATCAGCTTATACTGGGTAGCTTGATCTGTAGTCATGAGTACATTATTATTTTGCAACATTTTGTTGCACGATTGATAAGTTTTCTTATTGTTACGATCCAAGTTTTTGGTAGAATATTAATTATTATTATTAGTTCAACCATTTCACCCAAAGTAGTTAATGAATCATTAATGTCGACTACAAATTATTCAGCGAAACTTGACTAGGTTTCCAGGTGACATTATTAGAAAACATTCAAATGTAAAATACCTTAACTTAAGTACAGTACCCGGTAGTAAATATTACATTTCGAGCTTCAGAAAGAGTTATAGAGAGTCATCTCTGTCGCACGAAGCACTAACGGTTCAAAAGCCCCATCATCCCCTTCGAGTGGTTTTTCTTGTGACCATACCATTTGATTTAGTGGTAGAAACTGGCAGAAACTGGCTTGATAATTGTGACTGTATAATATACATATATATTGATTGATAAGGTTACGTATCATAATACCTACGTTTATTCTAACTACTTTCAACTTAACTACGGTTGATTCACATATGTTCATAACGCATAATGGTCGACTCAACTACAGTTTAACTTACCTAATCTTGATTAAACTAAAATTAATTGCACTAACGAACGATTCATCTAATGATTTTTTAAGATATTGGATGTTTCAACTATGTATGAAATACCTAATGGACGACTCGCCTACAGTTTATTAATACTGATAATTAGACAATGGTGAAAACATTTCTGCGAGCAACTTGGAAATAGCGCTCGCCGGCCGCTGCCGCGGCACCGCTCGCTTCGCTCGCTCGGCTCGCGCGCGGTTGGTCACAGTTCTAACCTAACCTAACCTATTTCACTCAGTTCAAAATGATGAATCATACAATCTGCCTGCAACTAGATAATTAGACAATGGTAAAAACATTTCTGCGGCAGATTGTATGATTCGTCATTTTGAACTGGGTGAAATAGGTTAGGTTAGGTTAGAACTGTGACAAACCGCGCGCGAGCCGAGCGAGCGAAGCGAGCGGTGCCGCGGCAGCGGCCGGCGAGCGCTACTTCCAAGTTGCTCGCAGAAATGTTGTCACATATACAAAATCACCAGTAAGACAAACACAAGACCACAGATAAATCAACAGTAGGTGAATCGTCCGTTAGTTTAATCAACGTTAGGTGAATTAATTGTAGTCGAATAAACCGTAGATGAATTGTCCATTATGGATTTCGTCCATTAGTTATTACAAAAATAGGTGAAACGATCTTTAGGTGTTTTAAACGGTAGGTCTTTTGATCGTAGTTAAGTTGAAAATAGTTAGAATAAACGTAGGTATTATGATACGTAACCATTGATAATAGTAATTGTATTCATTCGGACATATATTTTTACACTAACAAACGTAGGTATACCTCGTTATACATAAAAAAAATATTGCACGAAATTTTTTTGGGCTAAAATGATAGGTAATCATCATAATAACAGCATTTATGAACGAAACAATATGCCTAATTAGTTATTCGGCACGAACGTTATGCATAATGATGTGTGCAAGTACAAATAATTAACTATAAAATATACGTATGACTTAGAATTTAATACAAGCGAACCAAATTATATTAAGAACTCGTCATTTTTTGTAATGTACTTCTATACATATAATAAAACAGTAAAAAAACTGTGTCTGTACATTGAATATATTTAAAAAAAATATATTGAGTGGGGTTTAGAAACAGTAATAGAGCACGAATCCAAAAAAATCTATACATATAATAAAACAGTAAAAAAACTGTGTCTGTACATTGAATATATTTAAAAAAAAAAATTGAGTGGGGTTTAGAAACAGTAATAGAGCACGAATCCAAAAAAAAAAGTCTGTCTGTTTGTCTGTTTGTTTGTACACGCTAATCTTCGGAACTACTGGACGGATTTGAATATTTTTTATTTTGTTGTATAGGTATTAAGTCTGGGCAACATATAGGCTATAATTTGTCTTGAAAACTTGAACACCTGATACAGAACCGCAACAGACCAGCTAAACTATAAGAGATACAAAAATGGTACCATAGCAAAAATTGTTCCACGTGATGAGCATTTTCTGTTGAGAGAATAAATTTGAAGATCTGGAACACCTGAAGTGGAACTCCAAGAGCCCAGCTACACTATAACATATATAGGAATGAAGTTTTAGCAAAAGTTGTTCAATCTGATAAGCACTCTCTGTTGACGTATAAAAATTGAAGATCTGGAACACCTGTTGTGGAACTCCAAGCGCCCAGCTAGCTACACTATAACATATATATGAATGACGTTTTAGCAAAAGTTGTTCAATCTGATAAGCACTCTCTGTTGACTTATAAAAATCGAAGATCTGGAACACCTGTTGTGGAATTCCAAGCGCCCAGCTACACTATAACATATATAAGAATGCCGTTTTAGCAAAAATTGTTCAATTTGATGAGCACTCTCTGTTGACTTATAAAAATCGAAGATCTGGAACACCTGTTGTGGAACTCCAAGAGCCCAGCTACATCATAACGCATATAGGAATGACGTCTTAGCAAAAGTTGTTCGGTCTGATGGGCATTTCCTGTTGACTTATAAAAATCGAAGATCAGAAACATCTGATGTGGAAATCAAAGCTACCACTAATTTCACTGTATAATTATAAAATAACAAAAGCTGGGAGTACCTCCACGCGGTGAAGGCGGTAACAGTTTAGGACTGATTTTCGATGACGATGGTATATCATTGAAAGTTTGACTCTACTGGCCAAAACTCCCATTTATTTTTTTATTTCATCGAATAAATATGCCTTCGGGCTTATGTTATTTTAGTGTTTAATTTCCTTTTCCATTTATTTTCGTAACACGGTAGCCTACCCGGTAACGCAGGGGAGCAGTCACTTAGATGTTAATTGATCAGGTATCTTCACAATAAAACTATAACCGTGCCTAGAAAGAGGTCAAATCTTTTCCAATGTTCCAAAGGAGCTAAAAGATTGAGGATCATAAGATCCCAAGAATCTACCGAAGAGCGTCAGGAGAGACTTGATGCTATTCGAGAACATCAGGCTGCAACTCGCTCCGTGGAAACCTCTTCGGATCGCGAAGCACGCCTGCGTTCTCAGCGTATTTACACATCTACATCCAGGTCTCTAGAGACCAGTGAAGAATATGATGCGCGACTGACCGCTGATCGTGAACGTGATGCATTGTCTCGCGAGTCGGAGACGTTCACGGAAAGAGAATTACGCTCGAGTTCTCAGCGTATATACACATCAACTTCGAGGTCTCTAGAGACAAGTGCGGAACTTGATGCGCGACTGACCGCTGATCGTGGAAGTCATGCATTGGGTGAATTGTCGAGTGAATACATACTAGAATGTGGAGTGAGGCAGGGGGGGTTGAGCTCGCCCTTGCTTTTTAACCTTTACGTAAATGCGCTAATCGAGGAACTCAGTCAAATGCCTGTAGGGTGCTACGTCGATGGTGTCAGTGCAAACAACCTTAGCTATGCCGATGATATGGTGCTGCTGGCTCCCTCGATTTGTGCATTGCGAAAGTTACTTGCCGTATGTGAAAAGTATGCGGCCACACACGGTCTGAGTTATAATGTTAAAAAATCACAGTGCATGGTCTTCAAGGCGGGTACCAAGTGTCCAACTGTTGTTCCACCAGTGTTACTCAATGACATTTCTCTTAATCGAGTATACCAATTCAAGCATCTTGGGCATGTGGTTACCGAAAATCTTGGAGATGATGCAGACATGGAGAGGGAGCGCAGGGCATTGTCAGTCCGGGCGAACATGCTGGCCCGCAGGTTCGCTCGATGTACGGACGCGGTGAAAGTAACTTTATTCAAAGCGTATTGCACGTCTCTGTACTCAGCGAGCCTGTGGTTCAGATATACCCAAAGGGCTTACAATTCTCTGCGCATCCAGTTTAACAATGCCTACAGGGCTCTGTTACGTCTGCCGCGCTTCTGCAGTGCGTCAACAATGTTCACTGAGTCACGCACAGACAGCTTTGATGCCACCTGGCGCAAAAAGACAGCCTCACTGCTAAGCAGATTGCGTGGGAGCAGTAACAGCATCCTGAATGTAATAGGCAATAAGTTAGACAGTCCACTGGTGTGGAGCCTCACCCAGAGGACTAAGTCTCTCTTAGTTGTTAGGTACTAACATAGTTTTTAAGTACTTACTAACATCATCATCTGCCTAGCCTTTTCCCAACTATGTTGGTGTCGGCTTCCAGTCGAACCGGATGCAGCTGAATATCAGTACTTTACATGGAGCGACTGCCTATCAGACCTCCACAACCCAGTAACCGGGTAATACGATACTCTTGGTAAGACTGGTTGTCAGACTTTCTGGCTTCTGACCAACAGTAACGACTGTCAAAGATCTACAAATGACAGCCGGGACCAACGGCTTTACGTGCTTTCCGAGGCACGGAGGAAACTCGCTATGGTAAATGGTCACCCATCCACAGACCAATCTCGGCAAGCGTGGCTTAACCCAGAAGATCGGTCTATGCGGCTGTAATTATTTAGCCACGAGCTCCTCCACGAGCAAGTACTTACTAACAATTCTAATGTAATTAAATGGATCAATGGTTGTCTGAATAAATTATTATTATTATTGTCTCGCGAATCGGAGACGTTCACGGATAGAGAATTACGCTTTAGTTCCAAGCGTACCTACGCATCGACTTCGAGGTCTCTAGATACAAGTGGGGAACGTGATGCCCGCTGATCGTGAACGTCACGCATTGTCTCGCGAGTCGGAGACGTTCACGGATAGAGAAATGCGCTTGAGTTCCAAGCGTATCTACGCATTGACTTCTAGGTCTCTAGAGACAAGTGGGGAACGTGATGCGCGACTGACCGCTGATCGTGAACGACACGTATTGTCTCGCGAGTCGAAGACGTTCACGGATAGAGAATTGCGCTTGAGTTCCAAGCGTATCTACGCATTGACTTCTAGGTCTCTGGAGACAAGTGGGGAACGTGATGCTTGACTGACCGCTGATCGTGGACGTCACGCATTGTTTCGCGAGTCGGAGACGTTCACGGATAGAGAATTGCGCTTGAGTTCTCAGCGTATCTACGCATTGACTTCTAGCAGGTCTCTAGAGACAAGTGCGGAACGTGATGCGCGACTGTCCGCTGATCGTGAGCGACATGCATTATCTCGCGAATCGAAAACGTTTACCGTTACAGAATCACGCTTGAGTTCTCAGCGTATTCGTACATCTACTAACAGGTCTTTTGAAACGAGTGATGAACGGGATGCGCGACTAACTGCTGATCGAGATTATCATACATTGTCCCGAACACGCATACAACAAAATATTCATAATCAGTTAGAAAGTGAGAGAGAAATAATTGCTGGAGTACGGCATGAAGAGACAGAAGAAGAGCGCAACGAACGTTTGAATTCTGATCGACTTTGACATTCTCTGAACAGAATGTCGATATCATCTGAAGAATCGGATGTGGACCAGCTAAAGTATAAGAAATGTAAAAATGGTACCATAGCAAAAATTTTTTCACGTGAAGAGCATTTTCTGCTGTGAGAATAAATTTGAAAATCTGGAACACCTGTTGTGGAACTCCAAAGCCCAGCGACACTATAACATATATAGGAATGACGTCTTAGCAAAAGTTGTTTAGTCTGATGGGCATTTCCTGTTGACTTACAAAAATGAAAGATCTGGAACGTCTCGAATCGTCTCGCGCATACCGTTGTTTTCCCGTCCCCGGGCTCTTAGAATTCAACATCAGACGCTTTAGATCTTCGATTTTGACGACCCTGTTGTCGCTGGCATAAGCAACAGGATCCGCGTACGAAGTCGCGGGCAGAAGCTAGTTTATAATACAGTTTTAAACTTACCACTTACCTGATTCTAATTTTGTTGTAGCAAAAACTGTATGAAGAAGTTTCGGAAGCAAAACAGAGACTCGGAGGCAAAGAATTTGATGCAGCTAGTTTAGCTGAACTACCGTTCCTTGAAGCTGTATTTAAAGGTGCGTTACAAAAGAATATTTTTAAAAGAAAAATGCTCTTCATAAAAGTGATACATTAATGGTTATAGTCTATGTATTCTCCATCTTAAATTCCTTCTACAGTTGGTGCCTATTTTAAAAATATTTCTTTTTCTTTCCACATTCTTCTTCTGAATGCCTTACTTGGGGTCAACACAAAATGTTTTCTTCTTCCATTCTTCCCTATTAGCTGTCCTGCTATCAGTGACTCCATTTTCATTCACATCACACAATCCATCCATCTTTTCTTTGGTCTCCCACTTCCCCTCTATCTATCAACATTTATATTCATCACTCTCTTTGCCACGTGCTTTTCGTTCCTCCTCATCACATGTCTTTTTTCACAATCTTGTAGAAAAATGATTGTAATATTTATTATTTGATTCGAGAATTCATACGGTTTCTTGCCGGCTCTTACCCATGGGACCTTCTTTTTGGAACGGTGTAATTAAATTCATAATGTTTCTAAAAAAAAAAATATGTTATGCTTTTCTAAATTAATTATGGAACCTTTTGTTACAGAAACGCTAAGAAAGTATCCCATCCTGGGCTGGATGGACCGCTTGGCACTAAGAGACTACCAAGTTGACGAACACCTTAGAATTCCTGCTGGGACAGTGGTCTTTGTAAATGTTGTTGGCATGCAGAGGGATCCTAAGTTCTTCCCGGATCCTGAAGTCTTTAGACCTGAACGGTTTCTGCCAGAAAACGCGAATAATATCGTACCTTACACGTATATGCCCTTTGGAGAAGGACCTAGAATGTGCATAGGTATGTAATCTTGCTTGTCTTCTTTCTGAATGGCAGCCTAATTGCGCAAAACACTAGGATACGCTCGGGCTTTAATTTTGACAGCTCTACAATTTCCATAGCAACGTGTGTATTAACAGTTCGACTTCTCCACAACTATGTTCCACGCAATGAATATTGCTGTATTGTCAAAATGAAACCTATTGAAATTACGAATGTGGTACGTAATTTGAAGGGTTCGTGGCTAATTATCGCAGTTGTGCAGTTGGCGCGGATCATATGATTTGCAAGGTTAAGCTGCGTTTGCTGCGGTCAGTCTGTAGATGGGTGATCATTCTTTACACATCGAGAACCCCCCGTGTCTCGGAGAGTGCGCTAAACTGTCGGTCCCGGGTGTCATACAAATACCTATGACAGTTGTTACGGGTCAGTGGTTACGGGTAACCGCTCTAATCTTAGGATGCCAATGCATTGCCCAGTAACTGGGTTGTGGAGGTCTGATGGCAGTCGCTTCGTGTAAAATACTGGTATTCAGCCGCGTCTGGATAGGCTGGAAGCTGACCCCAACATAATTGAGAAAAGGCTGGGCAGAACAATACGCAATTTGGATGCAGGTTCCGGCTATGTGCAGTAGTCTAATTTTAGTCTTGAACTGAGTGCTTTTTGTAACGCACTACCTTAAGGGTCCTCTTGGAAAAAAAAGTGTGCAGATGAAGCAACTTTTGGTTGGCATTTACAGAGAAAATATATCTGAAAAAATAGGTAGTAATCTACAGGATATGATACGTAACTTGGACTTGCCAGATTTTTTCTATCGGCATCACATAATAAGAAAAAAACCAGCAAATCACCTCCAAATCGTTGAGATGAAACCATTTTACTCCTACATTTTTATCAAAAGACGATAAAAAAATATCTTCTGCTTTGCAATACAAAGAGTAATATCTTAACTTGTTACTTTTTAAAAATATGTATTAGTTTCATTATATTAAATTAAAAATGCGTCAAATTACAGATTGCGTCCATGTCACACTTGCACTCGTCCCTCTCTCTCTCGTCGACTCGTCGTAAGTTAGTACGGTACCAAATGCTTAAGGTCGTTGGCGTGAATACAAGCCTTAATTCAAACCAATATCAGTTTTTGAACTGATACCTAGGCTATGTTTAGATAATCGCGCGAAATTGCGCAGCGATCACTCGATCATCGACATTACGCGTGAAATTGCGCGGTGCGATCATGCAATGTAAGTAAACGGTGAACGTTGCTTGTTTGACTTTAAATACGCCCGGAGAGATTTATACGTGATGCCTCGGATCATCTGGGGGCAATTCCACTAACAAAATAGTTGCCAAACGCAAACGAAACACAACCGTCACTCAGTTTTTGTTTACGAAAACAGTCAAAATGATTGGTTTTGTTTTTTGTGTCAAACAATTTGACAGCTTTTGAAATCGAAAACTGTCTGAATGAACGGTTCGGCCTTGGTTCGGTGCGATTTATCAAGATTTCTTTTAGGAGAATTGGGCTTCAGGATCAGCAGTGCAATTCTGTAAGAATCTCACATCGATCGCGACTGTCAATTAGACACTTGTCGTGACGCAGCGTGGATATCAAAACTACGCGATAAAATATTGATTATACTGTCGATTATCTGTGTGTTATTTTCTTCTATTATCCATACTGTGACATTATGGATATCGAGCTAACCGTCGATATTGAGGTGGGTTTCTTACAGAATGACACTACTGGACCTAGTCTTAATTGTTAATCCGTGCTGTTTACGTTAAATATTGGGAGTGCCTCCGCTGCCGGCGCCGCGCCGACTACATACACTGTTTGTATATACCTTCAAGGCCTCTCAAACTCTTCATGAGACGAATTATTCGTCACCCATTTTCATTTTCACTATAATAACAAATGAAAAACTTAAGGGGATTTTTGTAAGGTTGTTTGGGTTTCCAAAGGAGAGTCGACGGAGCCCCGCGTGGGGCTCCTATTTCTGTCTGCAGGGTTTAAAGTAACCTAACACGAAGGGGGGGGGGGATCATCCTCTTCGAAGCTAACCTATCCGTGTAGGGATGCCCCAAATTAACGAGCTCGCTTCGCTCGCTCTTGAAATTAGTCAGTTGGAAGACACGTTAAGTGTTTGGTCTAAAATCTAACCTACCTTTCAACTAACATACCTATCAAACCAAACTATTACCGCCGCCGGTGTCCATTTTGAGTGCCGGCAGCCGATGTTTTTAATCTCGGCTGCCGGCAGTAATGTATCGGCGGAGCCCGCAGCGGAGACACTCCCTTAAATATTACAAAATCTATCGCACTTCACAGCTGAGTATTGACCTATTCTAAACTGCGTCGTAAGCCTTCTTTACACGCCTATACAAGGTGTTGATCTGTAACCGAGCCATATTTCTAGAGCAACTGTTTAAAAATGTGCTTGATCATCTAAAAATACATATCCAATTCTACGGTTATTTAATAACTCTATTTCTGTGCAGGTGTACACTTGCCCAGTACACAGTAAAAGGACTGTTTATTTTGCACGCTAACGTTTTGAGGACAGTTTTGGTGCCACCACGGACCCTGCTCATCATCGATGCAGTTCTTTTCCTAATGATGGAGAAGAAATCGTCGACGGAAGCATCCGCAAACATTGCGGAAGCACTGTTATTGATTAAGTTGCAGTTGTGTGAATGATAGTACACGACGTTGTATGCAGCGGATCCCGAATCTCCCAAAACGTGACCTAGGTTCCCTTCTGCGACACTCGTGAGGAGAGTGAGATTGGTCTTAATTCTGTGCGCAAAACTACGAGTATTAAAAGTTTTTTGTCTGCAGGTAAACGGATCGGCCAGAGCACAGTACGGTACGCCCTAGCTGCACTGATCCTAAACTTCGAGGTGTTTCCTCTGCCAAAACATCCGACCCCCAACAAAGTACCGATTGAGATGAAAGGCCTGCTCTACCACCCAAGAGATGCACTCCACGTAGAATTTAAGCCTAGGAAGTAAATAAAATAGAAGTTAATAATAGGTTATGGATTAAGGCATATAATAACTGCATGTAACGCAGCTGCTTGCTGTGCCAGTAGCCAGGACCAGTCCACTGGCGACAGCACCCCTCACCCGAACAATCCACAGAGTAAAAAAATTCATGAAAGGGTTGATATGTTGTTTTAGTGGAATTTGGGTGAATGTTGCCTTTTGGTCTAGTGGTTGCAAACGCGACTGCTGACCGTGAGGTTCTGGGTTCGAACCCTAGGTCGCGCAAAGTGTTATTGGATTTTTCCGTATGGAATTACTCAGTAGCTGCCCAGAGTCTGGATTTGTGCCCGGTTGATGGCAAATAGGCTTGCCCCCTATTACATGGGACTTAAACATAACGGCGAAATGAGGGTGTATAAAAAACCTCTGCACAACCTTTCGAAAAAAACAGCTGTTCCCTACATTTATCTATACATATTTATAAGTTCTGTGATACATATAAAAGGAGAAGCTGACTGACTGACTGACTGATCTATCAACGCACAGCCTAAACCGCTGGGGTTAGAAAGTTGAAATTTTGACAGTAGATTCCTTTTGTAACGTAGGCATTCACTAAGAAGGGATTTTTCGAAATTCAACCCCTAAGGGAGTTAAATAGGGGATGAAAGTTTGTATGGAAAATCGTCACTTAACGGGTTCAAAATTTCACGCAAGCGAAGCTGCGGGCGAAAGTTAGTCTATACATATAAAAGGAGAAGCTGACTGACTGACTGACTGATCTATCAACGCACAGCCTAAACCGCTGGGGTTAGAAACTTGAAATTTTGACAGTAGGTTCCTTTTGTAACGTAGGCATCCACTAAGAAGGGATTTTTCGAAATTCAACCCCTAATGGGGTGAAATAGATGATTTAAGTTTGTATGTAAGTCCGTCATTTTTGTAGTAAGAAGCATGAAATTAAATATTATCGTTTCTGGTTAGAAATAAATGTACACGTGTTTGAGCGTTTTTGGAAAATCTACCCCTAAGGGGGTGAAATGGGTTGTTAACATTTGTATGAAAATCCTTATTCCAGGGGTAATTAACTTGGGCATAAACACTCTTCAAAATAAATAATAAAAGCCGAACTTTTTGGAATTTATAACTAGACACACTTAAAAAGGGGGGTAAACGCGGGTTTAAAATTACACGCAAGCGAAGCTGCGGGCAAAAGCTAGTGTTTGCATAACTCGTCAAAATCTAGGGAACAGCTGTTTTTTTTTCTCGATTTCGATTTGGTCCCATAGTAAAAGTTGTTCATAATGATGAGTACAACGACCCCTTAAGAGATCGTTAGTGTCTCACCAGTCATTCTGTATAATACCTACAAAAATATAAAAAAATGATAAATCAGTGCTGAGATGATTCTGACAATCCCTTGTGAAGATGTTCACGTAATTTACTTTTGAAGGAATAGCAACTGGTATCTATCTATAAGTATATATGTTACGGCTAAAAGCCGAATGGCGGTTACACCTAGGTTTAACCGGATACAACTAGGTGCAACCAGTAGCAGTTGGTTAGAACTAGGTGTAGCTTAAGTCGACGGAGCCCCGCTGCGTGGGGCTCCTATTTCTGTCTGCAGAGTTTAAAGTAACGTCGGGGTTCCTCTTAATCACCGGTGTGCGGCTGCACCTAGTTCTATCCGCTATGATGAAGGCTATATTAACCTAGTTCTAACCGAGGATAAATAGGATACATCTAAGTTTAACCGCATGTGGCCGGCTGTACCTAGTTGTACCCGGCTAAAACTAGGTGTAGCCGCACTTCGGCTATTAGCCGTAACATATATATCATTAAGATATACTTAGTTTAAGTTTCTTAGAGCCGGTTTTTCAATCATCAGGTAACTTTTATCTGAGGAATAATTTCGACGTTATGACACTTTTTGTATAGAAAATATAGATAGATAAAAGTTATTTGACGATTGAAAAATAGGCCCTTAGTTCTTCAGACCATTTTTAACTGTCTGTCCGATATTTAAATTATGCTGATACATACCTTACTTGCATTGTTACTCGCACCCACGCGAAAACCAATTGTTTGGCAACATCATCATTCAGCCAAAGCATATACATAGGCCTACCCCAAGCATCGCCACATCGATCCATCATTGTTTGGCATCCATTAATGTAATTATGATAACTTTATTGTATTTGTATTGTTAAGAATAAATAGTTTTTATTACTTATCGCTTTATTGCTGTCATTTCCCCACTTAACACCTTTTATGATACGTAATGTTAACTTATCTACTATTAGAACTATTACATTAATACGTGAGCATAATCGCTGTTAGATAGATCGTTTATACTTCACTAGAGATCGTTCGCGGCTTCGCTCGCTTGGATGTTGTTTATCGCGTATTTCGTATTTTTCAAGATAAAAGTAGCATTTGTCCTTCTCCAGATTCCAGACTATCTCTGTACCAAGTTTCATCACAATCGGTTCAGCGGTTTAGGCGTGAAAGCGTAACAGACAGAGAGAGTTACTTTCACTTTCATAATATTAGTAGGGATTGTATACTCATCATCAACCTATTACCACAGTCTACGTATAACTTACTCCTTACAGTCGGTCAACGTAGAACATTGTCGCAGAGCAATCGTGCGGGGGGTTGCGGGGTGAAGGAGCGGAGGTTATGTCCCGAGTAGCCATACTGCATACTTGGGACATAACCTCCGCCCCTACATAATTTTGACATTTCATAGGATCTGTCAAATGTATGGGCGTTGACCCACTGTATGTAGTAAGTAGGTACACTGTGCTATTACTGCCCCACTGCTGGGCAAGGGCCTCTTCTCAGAATGAGAAGGATTTGGCCCTTAGTCCTCCACGCTGGCCTGGTGCGGGTTGGCGGACAACACACACCATCGAGAACTGCTTGGAGTCCTCTCAAGTATACAGGTTTCCTCACGATGTTTTCCATGACCGTTACCGCAAGTCATAATCAAATAATGATCCGCACATGAACTCGAAAAGTCAGAGGTGCGGGCCGGGATCGATCTCAGACCCTTCTGCATACAAAGCAAGCGTGTAGCTGCTAGACTGTGGTACACTCAAAGAAAAAAAAGCAGAAGGAATACACATAATTATGAACAGTAAGTACTATATGAATGGCGGTCTTCTCATTTCAAGCTATTTTTTAGTAGAGGAATTTTACTGAAAATATGTTTGAACACGTTAAATCAGTTCACTACAGTCTTCTTCTTAGCGTGTCGATGACAATCTACACTGTCGGCCCAGAACTTGGCAATGAGTTTAGCACTATCCGTAGCGACCATTAGTTCTTGTGGCATACAGGTAACAGGGCAGGCGGGGCATGATATTAAGTGCGCCATAGTTTGCGGAACGGCACCACATTTATAGTCCAGGTTTGAGTTATCTGCAAATCTCCACCTGAGCAGGTTTTCCTTGCTTCGACAACCTGAGCTGATAAGCTGCCAGAACCCATTAGAAATATAGACAAATTTAACATTTTTATGAATAGATTAAAAAATTCCTAATTAATAAAAGCTATTATAGTGTAAATGAATACTTAAATGACAAATTATAAATGCTTAGTAAATTTATAAATATTGATAAAATAAAAATAATAATTAAAATAATTACTAAACCCTGCAATAATTCAAAATTATATAAATCTATACCAACTTATAAAACATAATACATATAAATACATATTTCAATATAATTTATTCCATTGAAACCAGCATACACTTTCTATCTAGTCGTATACGTGAATCAAATGTTCATTTTAAATGATTAGACTATTAGAAACCTTAACATAATGTGCAATATAATAATATTAGTATTAGAAGCCAACACTTAGTGCTACTTCCTCCTCTCTGCCGCATTTCTATGCTGTGCCCGACAGGGTCCAAAATTGTGACTATTACATACCCACCAACCAATGTAAATTTACCATGTACATTTTGGAACGCATTAAATAAATTGAGTATTGAGTATTGAGTCCGGAAGTCCGAAGTCTACTACAGTTACAATAGTCTACCTACTAATAGCAGACCACTTTGTACATATCAAAATATATATCACTAGTATGTCGTATTGTGGTCGTGTTGGCCCGGAGGTAACAAACCCGCTTGTTTAAGCACCGGATTGCGGGTTCAAAGCCAGGCATGTACCAATGTGACTTATTCAAAGTCATATGTACTTTCTTAGTTAATCTAAGACGCCAATGACGTCAATGAAGCAAAACATCGTGAGGAAATCCGGACTTAATGGTCTGAAATCGTCAACCCGCAGTGAGCAAGCGTAATGATCAATGCTCTTTCCTTCTCTGTATGAGAAGAGCCAGGCCTGCAGTGGGACAGTTACAGGCAGATGTATATCGTAGAGCCAGTCTTTTTGCCTCGGTATCGCTGTTGCAACTGCCTGAACTGCCAGAAGTATACGTTCTGGCGAGTTGAATAGTACCCGTCATTACTTGATCGTCAGAATTTCTTTATCGGTCTATTGCTGTCGACCAAGATTGGGGTAGGGGGCTAGGGGGAGTCTGACCTCGTTCACTATACTCATGGATGAAAGGGGACCTACTACTCTGAGCTAGGAGACACTATTCGTTACAGGCGCTACGACTTGTTCATATGTAACTAATACCGGTCGGTAAGATAAATCAAAACGATAAGAAAATAAGGTTTAGTACACACCGAGACGCGACGCAACAAGACGAGCCGTGCAATTTTTAAAATCGTGATATAATAAATAGAACAAACATAACACAAAAAAAAATTAAAAGCGCAAAAGCAAACTGGATACGTGTCAAAGTACGCCTCGCTACCTCAAGCACTGAAACGCGACGGGGTGCGTAAATATTCGAGAGAACGCGCGTTGCTTCAAGTAGCGTCGCGAGGAGCGTCTCCACCATTCCAGTCCAGAAGACGCAGACGCAGTGTACATTTGACACTGTAGTTCAGTTATGTACTCGAAAATTACAATGGCAGATTAGGATTTTGTTATGATTGCACTTCTTGCAGAAGCAAAAGAAGAGGACGAATATAAGAGTGTGGATGGCGATGGGGCGGGAGATACTCGTAACGATCGACGACGCGTACATCCGCCGCGCAAATCCACAAAAATGCGTTTCGCAGCGCGTCGCTACGAACTTCACGGCGCCGCTTTACACAGCGCAAGTTCTCGTGATAACAACTAGTTTCTTCAAGCATCTACGCAACTCATCGCGTTGCGTCGCGTCTCGGTGTAAAATGACCCTTAGTGAACACAAAATGATATCACAGTTATTCTGTCGCTTGACCCGTACGTAGCATGACCATACACAGTAAGACAATTTTTATCAGCATCTAAATTGCGAAACACACACGTAATCGCTATGGCTATGATTTTGACAGGTCAACATTTTCTATAGCAAAGTTTGTATTAACAATCCGACTTCTCCACAACTATGTACCACGTAATGAATATTGTTTTTCACATGCTGGTTACGTTATGCAATTGCCCTGCAGCAGTGCAATTCTGTAAGAATCTCACCTCGCGACTGTCAATTAGACACTTGTCGTGACACAGCGTGGATAACAAAACTACGCGTTATTGATTATACTGTCGATTATCTGTGTGTTATTTGCTTGTATTATCCATACTGTGACATTATGGATATCGAGCTAACCGTCGATATTGAGGTGGGTTTCTTACAGAATGACACTACAGGTCTTGTGTCTCCGGGAATGGTGAGGTTTTAAACACGCTGAACTATACCGGGAGGGTAGGCAGCTATCCCGCGCTAATTTTAACCTCTGACGTTAAAAGAGGTGTGTTAGAAGTTTGAAACCTTTGTCTGTGTGTTTGTCTGTGGCATCGTAGCTTACAAACGGAATATCCAATTTCATTGCGTTTTTTTGTTTGTGTTTTCAAAGCTGGTTTACTCGAGATGGTTCTTAGCTATGTTTAATAATAATAACTTCAGTTGTATAAAGCTTGAAATAAAACATATGCACATACTTCAAAACTCATTTATTCTTTTTTTTCTGTTGGACTTCTACAGATGGTCCTAGGGGACCGTTTCTACGTAACCGGGTAGTCAATGGCGAGACCTGAAGGGGCTCCAGCCAATGGGGGGGGGGGGGGGAAGTAAACTACTTAACCTAAGCTAACTACTTGTACTACACTAACATCATGACTACCTGCAACAACAGCACTAAAGGCGACCCCTAGTGGGACTCGGACACTCATTTATTCAAAATAGACTAGAATTATAATATATCATATAATCAGCCCCCAAAAACGCCCTCCCTTTACCGCTTCCTAGTGTTTATGCTGTGAAGAAGAAACGGCGCAACAAACTCCCCAGCAACACAGTTCTGTCTGTCACGTGAATAAATAATAACAAAATTATCAAATAAATAACGAGTGAGATTGAGGCAGTTTAATATTATTTTTATTAAATAGTCAACAACGTAAAACTAATTATCACTGTCCTTAAGATAAGAATGTCATAACTGATAAGAATCGTGATGACTGACCACACGAGTCGGCATGATTTATCTAAAGTTTTTATTATTGTTCACACATTATTATCTCTAGCAAGTTATAAAGACATATACAAGCTTAGTTTTAGTATATACTAAACCTGAAACTAGTTTGTTCAGAATCACTAGGAGAATCAATTGACATATTTTTAACACCACTTTTTTTTCATATTTTTCAATTTTGTTTCAGTAGGTTTCTCCCATAACAGTTGACGGGAATAGACAGCTTGAGGCTTGAGATGGTCCGCTTGGCCAGTTTCCGTGTATTAGACAACCCCTGCATAGCACATCTTAGGCATTTCACACTTTACTAGGGAACTTAACGCGATATAAACTACGGTGTAACTTGGAGATTTATTAAAAAAAAACACATATTCAGGCAGTTCTGATGAAAATCTTGTTGGGGTGTCTCGGTTTTTGTATATACTAAAAATATCGTTGCATCTGTTACGGGTAATAGCCGAAGTGTGGCTACACCTAGTTTTAGCCGGGTACAACTAGGTGCAGCCGGCCACATGCGGTTAAACTTAGATGTATCCTACTTATCTTCGGTTAGAACTAGGTTTGCCCTTCATCATAGCGGGTAGAACTAGGTGCAGCCGCACACCGGTGGTTAAGAGGAACCCCGACACGGATAGGTTAGGTTCGAAGGGGATGACGGGGGCTTCGTTCGCTCGCTTCGTGTTAGGTTACTTTAAACCCTGCAGACAGAAATAGGAGCCCCCACAGCGGGGCTCCGTTGACTTAAGGTACACCTAGTTCTAACCAACTGCTGCTAGTTGCACCTAGCTGTACCCGGGTAAACCTAGATGTAACCGCTATGCCACCACTGCGTCGAGTGCCCCGAGGACAAGGCGCTGCACACGCTGCAGGCGTGTCCTGCGTGGGCGACGCAGCGCCGCGAACTAGTCCCGGCAGTCGGTGGTGACCTCTCGCTTCCGGCCGTGGTTCTGTCCATCGTTGGGCGCGAGAGTGCGTGGGAAGCCGTCGCCTCCTTCTGCGAGGAGGTGATGGTGACGAAAGAGGGAGTGGAGACGGAAAGAGAGGTAGCTGCTACTCTCTCTTCCCGCGCCAGACGCACCGGGCGCCGGAGGGCGCGCGACGATCTCCGGCCACCGTAGTGTGTGGCCTGCGGGCGGCGGGTTAGGGGACCCGTCGCCCGACTAGTAACAGGCCCGAGAAGGCGGCGCGCAGTGTTCCGTGCGCGCCTCTCAGGAGGACGTGGGGCAAGGCTCCACAGAAGAAGAGGTCCGCCAGGGGCTGGCGGACCGAGGCCTGCCGGGGTTGCGGTGCATGCAGCTGCGAATCCCGCGACCCCGGCCAAGGGTCAGGAGAAGGAACACCGTGGGATTTAGCCGGTAAGAGTCCAGCATACCCCTTCGCCCTCCCCGGGAGAAGGGCATCCATGAGGAATTTCAGAAGAAAAAAAAAGGTGTAACCGCCATTCTGCTTTTACCCGTAACATATACACATACTTACGCCAGTAATGCCCGAAGAGGTAAGCAGAAGGTGTTCTCCAGGAGTCTGTACACTGCCTCTGGCATTAAGTCTCATGTAATGAGGTGGTGAGTCTATTGCCAATTGAGGGCACAATTCAAACGTCGAAAGCTTTTATTTTTATTGCAAGTAGACCAGATTACTGTTCCTTTCGAAAGGCCATATCTAGGTGCACGGTTCCAAGTTGTAGGTCCTATGGAGAAGAGAAGGAAAGAAAAAGAGAGGAAACTATTTAAAAAAAACTGTCAATTTTATTGTCATTGGTGTAATCGGACGGGGGTAATTTTAAATATATGTTTTATTATTTATACGGATTAAAGTGTTTGTATAATGTGTCACTAAATAAATGCTATTGAGATTAACTACAAAAATATCATAAAAAGTAAAAGATAATAATTACTTTTATTTTATGACTTCCAATTAAAATTTGGAGTAAGTTGCTCAGTACACTGACAAACAAAGAAAAAATATATCCTAGACTAAAACTACCTATACAAAATAAAAGAGTGCATCAAAATATTCCTCCGCATCACTGTCGACTGGAAGCGTGCCCAGAAGGCTGGCAACGTAGTACGGCGACGCTAATTCTTTGGCCGAAAAACACGTGAAGTATAGACCAGTCTTCTTCATATTTCCTTAAAAAGGAGACGCGCACTCGGACCCCATGACCCGAGTGTTCCACCCCAAATGGCTCAGTCATAGTTTCCTATGAGGTTACTATATTTGCGCCGTTTGAGGGTCTACGCAGCCGCAGCCCGCCGCGCTAGGAAGATGGGATGGAGCAAGTGTGTCGACACAAGTCGCGTCCCACACCAGAGGCCTACCAATCTTCAATGGCAATAACGTCATGCCTTCAGGTCTATACAGTGAAATATTGTATTTGCATGATGAATGTATCAGCAACTCTAGGTTCGACCAAAACTAATAACCCCGATGACTAGATCCTCAACGCTATCATTTATCTTATTTTGTTTTTTTTTTACTAGCCTATTGACTGTCCCACTACTGAGCAAAGGCCTCTCCTTTTGTCTTCCAAACATCTCTATTTTGTGCCGTTTCTGACCATGCTAGCCCCGCAAACACGTCTAGATCGTCACGCCACCTACGCCGAGGTCAACCTCGACGGCGATGTCCTCCTTCAGGCGTCCAGTAAGTAACGGTCTTTGCCCACCTGTCCGGGTGCATTCGAGCGACATGACCGGCCCACTCCCACTTTAGCCTAGCTGTTTTTTCTCCAACATCTGTTACTTGCGTTATGGAGTGCAGGGTGGTGTTTCTAACACGATCGGTTACTTTAGTACCCAGGACTCTACTCTTCATTGTTCCAAAGCTATTATCAGCAAGATTAAAGTTCGTAAGTTCATTAACTAAGTCAGTGTATGTTACATTAATGGCTACAATGTGCTCACATTTACAGTATGTCTTCTTATCAAAACTTTAATACTAGACTATCAAAACTTTAATAATGACAGACTTTAGTACCTAATTTAGATTAGAATTTGATATCGACGGCTACATAACAAAGAAGCGTATACAGGGTGTTAACGAATTCGTGTAATTCCTTAAAACCACATGATCTACAGGTGTAGATTGGCCCCGCACGGGAATTAGGCTGACTAAAATTCAAAAAAAAAAATTTTTTTTTTCATACGGTAGTGGTAAGTGATCGTATCTAAACCACTTAATAAGGATTCAGTAAAAAAATAAGAAGTTTTTTTTGCAAGATATAATTTTCATGCGCTTGAACATTTCGATGACACGCATAAATGAATGAAAGCACGGCGACGCGGCTGGCAGGCACGACTAACGCGATATCGTTCTTTGCAGTAAGTTAACTCGGGGCTCTAAAATGACTCAGAAATAGAAAACTAAGATTTTATTTTCAATTTTTTTTTCAGTTGATTTTCAAAAAATCCCTTTTAGGGTTAATCTGTGTCACCAGTAGATTACGCGGTTTGAAGGAATTACACGAATTCGTTAACACCCTGTAGACAAAAGTGCAACTTTACAGGACGAAAAACTGAATAAATCCAAAACCATATAATATTTGGCAGGATCAGTTTCAAGATAAAATATGGGGGTTTAATTATATTATGAGGGCTATAATAAAATATCCTATGCAGCAAAAACGAAAATGCGGTTTTGCGTGTACGCCCCTTTGTTATGAAGCCCTCGATATGTAAACACTTTGTTTAATTTATTTGGATACAAATTTGTAATTCATTGTACTATTTATGATACGTGTCGAAAAAATTGTGTAAGTAATTCTTCGATTGTGATAACTTATGTATCATGAAAGAGCACTTCACACATTCATAATAACTATATTTTAGGTTTAGCTACATCATCGTTTGCATATATCATTTACTGATAACATTATAATGATCCTCATTGAAAGGTTGATTGATTAATTATGAACAATATTTTTATATTTTTAATCTAAGCCTGTAAACGTACTGAGTTCGGAAAAGAGTTCGGCTCGGTAGGTGTGAATAAGAATTATATTAAAATAAAATGATTTGCGCAGACGTCTTATGACGTAGTGAATTTGCACCAATGAAAGATAATGTTTATTTGAGTACAATTAATAGGCGTTTTCAAAAAATATTGCTGTTTCATGCCGTCTGCTGTTGCCATAACACGATCTGCGTAATAATGCTAAATGTCTCCGATAACATTATTTTAGTGTTTTTTTTTTTACTACAGTACTTATGATGAATCATGTTGCCACCACACATTATAAATAGTATGTGCCAAACTTTTGATGTATAATAATGAATAAAATTAAACATAAACAAATCGTGTCATGACATGTCATGTCGTGGCCCGGAGGTTACAGACCCGCTTCTTAAGCACGAAGTTGCGGGTTCAAACTCAGGCACGTACCGTCCATGAGGCTTAAGCTGAGCTTTGCATTTGGGGTGGGATACTCAACTTCAAAAACCAAAACGTCAACAATCAAAATATCAACATCATAATATAATCAACAGTTTAATTGTTCAATGAATCAGAATAACATTAGTTTAAAACATAAACGGTTCAAAATTTCAACACTTTAGATGAGCAACGAATTTGAATGTCACTGATTTATAACGTAAATTGTTCACTTAATCAACACTTTAGAAAATCTATGTTTAACTACATATGATAATTAAATTATCATTGTCATGGTTCGCAAACCGATTGGTGATCGAAGTTTGTTGTCATTCTAAACTCCCAACTCAGCCTATTGCAGTCCACTGCTGGACACAGACCTCTCCCAAGTCGCGCCACTAGACTCGGTCATCTGCCTTCCACATCCAGTCCACCAGTCTAACCTCTTCAGGTCGTCGGTCCATCTGGCTAGGGGACTACGTTGCGTTTATCAATTCGCGGCCTCCAGTCAAGGACTGTCAACAACAATCAGTCCATTGACAGACATGACCAGTCTACGCGTTAATAGAAAGAGCAGCAAAACAGCTAGCTCGGATCGTATTTCATTTAATTGAATGTGTGTGGCTAATAATACAAGAATGACATGTCAGTTCTGTCAGAGTTTGGCTCGGTGGGTGCGATTAAGAATTATATTAAAATAAAATGATTTTCGCAGACGTCCTATGACGTAGTGAATTTGCACCAATGAAAGATAATGTTTATTTGAGTACAATTAATAGGCGTTTTTTGAAAAATTGCGCTGTTTCATTATATGCCCAGATAATATATCGTGACGTAACATGATCCGCGTAATAATGCTAAATGTCTCCGATATCATTATTAAACAGTGTTTTTTTTACTTCAGTACTTATGATGAATCATGTTGCCACCACATTTTAAATAGTTTGTGTCAACTTTTGATGTATGAAAATGAATAACATGAGGTTGTTGACATGTGGGATATTGACTGAGCAGTCATTGTGCCGATAGTCGTTACAGCCAATGGCTTACTAGCCAAGAGCCTCGACCAACTGATGATGATCTCATTAGGCAGCTGGATTAAGGGTTTGATTCAGAAAGCGGTACTTCTGGACACAGCGCGTATTGTTAGGAAGTTATTCTCTCAGGAGCCCTGACCGCCGGTAGTTTGGACCCTGTTCACGATGCCCCACCGGTATCGGGAACAGGGAAATGTATGGAAATGACATAACAGATCTGTAGAGGACAACCAGTAAAACAATTAACTTCTGAAAGGTACTTGCCGTATTTATTCAACAAACATAAATTATTTACACTAAAAACTTTGCACTCATTCATACAAATCGACTATACGTTCTTCTATTTTCAGGGCTGAAGGGGTTCAGGGTTCAGTTCTTCTTATTCGTTCCTGGAGTGTAGAATGAGTGCCGACCAAAATGCATCGGAAGCATCTGCTTAGGTACCATTTAGGGTGGCACAAGTTGTGTATGGTATAACCCCTCGGTAATGTTCGATTTACCAGTATATTTTCTTAAACTGTTCGTTCGACTGTAGCTAGCTGTAGCTATATGGTCCACTGTTTATAGCTAGTGGTCATCTTGTTCTATACATTGTGACGTATTTTATGACCTTGTTTACTTCATAGTTGAAGTTAGGCTTGCCGTCCGCAACAAGATCGCTTGACCGGTTGAAAGCTTATGTCAATCCAGTACATTTTTCTATTCTCTAGCGATCATCGATTGCCATTTGTCTACAGGCACTGGTGTCATAATGCATCGTATACGTTGCATACGTGGGATCAGTCTGTCTCTAGCTTTAACGTCTTATAATTCTCGTATCGCGGGATACTTCGGCATGACGCGGTACGACGAAGCCTCCCGCGGTATGCTAGGCAAATACAAGTGCTACTGTTATCAAATGATAAATGATATTAATTTCTGTAAATAAATCTGTTACAGACACTTTTACAAGTCAATTTTTTATGTTTTTTTTAAGACTAGATGGCGCCGACATTTCCTATCTAACTAGCTCTGAGAAGAAAAGCTGAAACAAACTCAGAGGTCAAGGTCTCTTTTAAAGTCCAGACATTGTAGTATCAAAAACTATGCGAGTGTAACAATGTAGGGCAACGTCTGGAATGGCCTTTTGAGGAAAGAGCCATAACAGCTTTGAGTCGACCTGTCCAAACTGACGGTACGCATGCATCAGCCGTCGCGTAGCTCAACCTTATTTTAGGGAGCTTAACGACCCGACGCATGACAAAACCATTCGCGCTCCGACGCTCGCTGAGGACGGACGTGCCGCAACTCGCGCTGCGTACTTTCTCGACGTGCTCGCTCACGAATATCGCTACGCCCCGCCGTAGTGTTCTCCACTTCACGACTATAAGTTCAAAAGCTGCCTTTTTCAAGGCGGTGGCTGAACGCCTATTTCTTTGTTAAACGCGTGTGCCCCTTCAGGGAAAATCCACAGTTTCGTGGTCCTCGGCTGATACTTTGCAGTGTTAACGAAACCGAGCGGGTGTTGACCCAATACACCAGCTGCGCCCCTTCAGGGCAAGGCGAAAATTGGAAGGAGCTAGTACCACCGGCCTTGGGGGGTCTCCTAGTCGACGCTAGCTCTAACCCCGTTCTCTCCCATCTAGCACTCTCTAGTATTGCACCTCACTAGAGACTTAGGAACCCGTTCGCACAATAAGACTGGCGACGGGATTACAAGCTTAGGGCTCACCAATAGGCACTCAACCTCCCTGTCTATACCCGACAGGGAGGGTTTTCACACACCCCCGGGCTCATCCACCCGGGGAATCGCGTTTTTTAAAAATTAAATTGTTAGGACTTATAGGCCGTTACTAAAAATAGTCGCGTACTTGTGCGCGCCGCGTTTTTATTAAGCCTAATTCCCATTTTTTACACACGGCTCAGGCATCTTTTCCGAGATGTCTGACGCTGTGTTGTTAGCGTTCTTCCGGGAACTTTTAAAGGACCCCGAATTTCTCGCTAAATATGGCGCTCGTATTCCTAGTAGTGGGCCCATAAGGCACACTACTAATCCGTTATCGCCCACCTGCGATACCGACTTTGATTATTTCGGCGAAGGAGAGCCATTGTTCGACGAGAACAATGGCATTCCAAGCCTTTTATCGCTTCCGCCCTTCTCTCCCGGTCCATTGTCTCCGGAAACAATGGAAATTTCGCACCTGCACTCCGCAGCCGCGCCTTCCGCTAATTTAAACACCCCTTCCCCGTCCCTCCGACATGCTCCAGAGATGACGTCATCAATGGACACGTCAGAGCCCTTAGTCCCCGATTCCGATATTGAGTCCGAATCCTATTCGTCGGCTTCCTCTTCCTCAGAAGGCTACACAACCGTAGTCGGAAAGGGGAAAAAGCGTGCCCGCAAAAATAAGGCGACCTCCTCCAGCCAAGTCCCGGCTAAAACCCCCAAGACAAACGTTGCGACCCCCGCGTCGGCTGCTTCCCTTAGTCCCGTCCCGGCTACCTCCCCGCAGGCCAGTCGTCCTTCCTCCCCCCGCCCCGTCACCGGCTCGAAAACCTCGGCTCCGAGGAAAGAGCCCTCTCCTCCGCCTCTGTACATTCAGGACAAGGCGAAGTGGACCGATGTGTCCAAGATGTGTGTTGATCGCAAGATCAACTATCTTAGTGCCCGCACCACCCAACAGGGCATTAAAGTCATGGTCCCCACGTCAAAAGACTTCCGCGATCTCACGCGTATGTTAAGGGAAAAAAGCGTGTCATTCCACACCTTTGCCCTTCCCGATGAGCGACTTATCAGAGTCGTTATCCGCGGCATCCCCAAGGAGATTGACTCCGACGCCATCCTCAGCGACCTTAAGTCGCAAAACATCCCCGCCTTGGAAGTCCACCGCATGCACCGCGGCCGCGGTGGCACCCCCTACGACATGGTCCTCGCAGTATGCGAGCCTTCAGACGAGTCTAAGACCGTCTATAATATTAAGACCTTGTGCCACCTGTCTGGCATAAGCGTCGAGCGCCCCAATAAGTCCGGTCCGCCTGGTCAATGTCACCGTTGCCAGCTTTATGGCCATTCACAGCGTAATTGTTACGCGAAACCCAGGTGCGTCAAGTGCCTGGGCGACCACGGCACTAGCGACTGTGAACGTCCTAAAGATAGGTCCCTATGTCTCGAGCCTCCCAGCTGCGTTTTATGCGGCGAGTCTGGTCACCCTGCGAATTATCGCGGGTGCGCTAAAGCGCCAAAACAGCGCAACCCTAACCTAGCTAAACGCTCAGCCGCCCGTCATCAAAGAGAGAGTCCTTCCACGGCTCCCCCTCTTTCTTCCCAACTCCCCGCCCGCCTCAGTCCCCAAAGGCCGTCCCCATGGAACGCGCTGAACCATCAGCAGTCGTTCCCCGCCTTAAGGCCCACTACCCAGTTGCCCCAGCAACAGCAACAAACCACAAGACCCCCAATCCCGGCTATCCCCGCCCTGATGAGCTCCACTATCCCCGCTCCCACTATAGTGCCAGCTGCTTCACAGGCTGCACGTAGTCCCCCAACATCACAGGCTGCCCCCGCACACACCCCCGCACCCGCCCCCGCACTCGCTCCCAGGCCAGCGCGAACAGCGGTTGCTCCCTCCACTTCCCTCTCGTCCACTAAAGTGCTCCTTAGGGACACGATCCCCAGCCTTATCCAAACCCTCTCCTCCTGCAACACGCAGTGGGCGAAAAACATAGTCTCCGCTTGGAACGCCTCTCAAGGCGATCCAATCGCTCGCATCAATGTCCTCTGCGAACTAGATGACATAGTCATTTTCCTCATCCAATAAATTCCAATGGATACAGAAAGCTGTAGAATTAAGCCCCGATCCCTTAAATTAGGCTTCTTCAACGCTAACAGCGTTAACGGTCAACGAGATGAGATCGCAATCTTTTTGCGTGATCATCAAATTGACATCTTCTTAGTGCAGGAAACGTTTCTCAAGCCCCACAACAGGAACCCTGGAATTGCTAACTATAAATTAGTTCGCAACGACAGGACCCGTAGTAGGGGCGGTGGTACTCTCATCTACTACAAACGTTCCCTGTACTGCACTCCCTTAGACCCTCCTCCTGGTCTCCAATTCCTGGAAACTTCCATATGCAGACTAGGCATGACAGGACACCAGCCGATCACAATCGTCTCGGTGTATAATCCTCCCTCCAGTAATAAGATCCAACTCCGGAGCGATCTTAAAGCCCTCTTTGACCTCGGCGGAGGTTCCGTTATCATAGCGGGCGACCTCAATGCCAAACATCTCTCGTGGAGCTGCAACTCCAACAACCACGCGGGTCGTAACCTCGAAGAGTTGAGCCCGGAGCTCGAATTCGACGTTATCGCCCCGATGTGTCCCACTCACTACCCCCATAACCCTGACCATCAGCCCGATGTCCTTGACATAGCGCTTCTAAAGAACGTAAACCTCGGTCTACGCTCTATAGAGACGCATGAAGAGCTAGACTCCGATCACCGCCCCGTAGTCCTTCACCTAGGTCCCCGGGGTGGTCCCCCGGATCCTGGTCAACCCACCCCGACCAAAACTGTCACGGACTGGGGAAAACTAGAGGAGCGCCTCAAGTCTTCCTCGTCCGTTCACTTAGATTCCATCCCCGACGATATCGTTACGATCGCCGACACGCTGGGCGCGATCGACTCCCTTACCAGTCACGTACAGTCCGTGGTGAACGAGTGTTCACGGCAGGTTCCAGCGGTGGATGAACACCGCTGGAAGCTGCCGGACGATGTGCGTGAACTGCTGACGGAGAAGAACGCATCCATCCGTGCCTATGACTATTTTCCCTGCGAAGCTAACCGCGCCCATATGCGTTCTCTACAGCGTGCTGTAAAGAAACGTGTACGGGAGGTTCGGGAAGCCCACTGGGACAAGATGTTGAGCGACTTAGAGCCATCCCATCTGGCCTTCTGGCAATTACAACGAAATCTAAAATCCGATTGTGTAGCTTCAACTCCCCCTCTCAATCGTCCGAACCAAAGGCCGGCCTTTGAAGACGACGAAAAGTCCGAATGTCTAGCCGACAGTCTAGAAGCCCAATGTACTCCCAGCACCCAACCCGCAGACCCGGTCCATCTTTCCAAGGTGGATCGCGAGGTCGAACGTAGGGCCACCCTCCCTCCCGATGAAGACCCTGACGACCCCTTGCCCCCCATCACCGTAGACGAGGTCCACACGATAGTGAGGAAACTCAAACCTAGGAAAGCCCCCGGCTCAGACGGTATCACCAATAAGGTGATCAAACACTTTTCCGCCCCGCTCATAGTCCTCATGACCGCTATCTTCAATGGCGCTCTGAGTAATAACATCTTTCCGCAAGCTTGGAAACAAGCCACCGTTATCGGTATCCCCAAACCCGGCAAACCCAAGAGTGAGCCCACTAGTTACCGCCCCATCAGTCTTCTCAATGTATTTGGGAAAATCTATGAGCGTCTCATTTATATCCGTTTAAAGGATTTCGCTGACACCCGTAAACTCATCCCCGATGAACAGTTCGGTTTTCGAACCCAGCACTGTTGCATTCGACAATTGCACCGCATAGTCGAACACATTAGCTCCCGTTTCATGCGCTCGTACAAAACGGGCATGCTCTTCTTCGACGTAGCGAAAGCCTTCGACAAGGTCTGGCACAACGGTTTATTATACAAACTGTACCAATTCAACGTGCCGGACCGTCTCGTGCTCATCATTCGAGACTTTCTGTCGGATCGCTCCTTCCGCTATCGCCTAGAAGGCACCCTCTCGTCCCCTCACCCCATCCGCGCCGGAGTCCCTCAGGGCTCCGTGCTATCGCCCCTTCTGTTCACGCTGTACACCAGCGACATTCCCAAACGTGGCTTGGCCAAGTTGGCTCTCTTCGCCGACGACACGGCTATCTACTATTCCGGTAGGAGTCTCGATAGCATCTCTCGAACCCTTCAAACCGCAGCCAACGCCCTCGGGGTCTGGTTCCGGAAATGGAGAATAGAGGTGAATCCCGAAAAGAGCGCAGCCGTTCTTTTCGAGAGACACGGTGATTCCCACACCCACATCCGTCCCGTCCTAATGTTCGGCAAACAGATCCCTTGGGAGATGAAAGCCAAATACCTGGGGGTTATCCTAGACCATCATCTGAGTTTCCGAGACCACATCAAAGCGGTGCGCGCTCGCGCCGCTTTCGCTGTCGGTCGCCTCCACCCCATCCTTAGAGCACGCAGTAAATTGTCACTTAGAAATAAGCTGAGAATCTACGTGACGTGCATCCGCCCCATCTTGACTTACGCTAGCGTCGTGTTCGCACACGTTAAGCCTTGTCGTTTCAAATCCTTCCAAACCCTCCAGAATCGAGTGTTGCGCAGAGCCGCGGCTGCCCCGTGGTTCATGCGTAACGTCCAACTCCATCTCGATCTAAAAATGCCAACCATCAGGCAATACCTCAAACGCATCTCCAAGCGTTACTTCAACACTGCCCCCCTCCATCCGAACCCCCTAGTCGCCGCAGCGGCCGACTACAGTCCCTCTCTCATAAGTAAAGTTCGCCGTCCCAGGCACACACTTTTAGAATCCGATGACGAAATAACCCTCCTCCAGGAGGCGAGTAAATCGACCAGCACAATACACAACGTCCGCCGCCGTCCGGCATACCGTCCTCGCCGACGAGGCCCGTCGCGACGTCCCACCGCCGCCGGTCACGATCCACCGAGCTCTCCCGTCGTAGAGCCGGTCGTCTCTTCAGACTCCGCAGTCACCCCGATAATTCAGCCCTCATCAAGCTGTCTCCCCCCCCCCTATGTCCACGCCAGCAACGCCCTAAGCCGAGGTCCGAGTCCCACTAGGGGTCGCCCTTAGTGTTGTTGTTGCAGGTAGTCATGATGTTAGTGTAGTACAAGTAGTTAGCTTAGGTTAAGTATTTTACTTCCCCCCCATTGGCTGGAGACCCTTCAGGTCTCGCCAATAACTGCCCGGTTACGTAGAAACCGTCCCCTAGGACGACCTACAGCAGTCCAATAGAAAAAAAAAAAAAAAACCGACGCATGACGCTACCAATCAGTAAGACATTTGTGTAAGTCACAAGAGACACTCAAAACCGCCAAACACTTATGAAATTCGAGTAGGATACTAGCCTACACGGTATTCACATGGTACTCAAAGTAAGGATTTTTATTTGAGTAAAAAAAAAACCTTGCCATGTCGTCACGTAACTGGACGCCGCCGGGGCGCCGAGCTGGACCTAAGTACCTGTAGGGACACGTGCTTACATGCCTATAAGTAAATTGCAAATCAGTTTGCAATAGGAAGTGAGTATACCTAATATACATAAATTATTCACATCGACTTTGATTGAGAATTACATACTCAGTAGTATGGATAATGAATAGTAAACATACGTTATTTTAATGAGTAATGCTGTGTAATCATTGAAGTGTTTGTTTGTTCATAATTTTTATTTAAAGCTCATTTTTATTTTCATTATGAAAACGCAAGAAATTTTGCAAGGGACAAGAATTTTGTTCTGCACAAACTAACATTTTTGTCTCAAATAATTACGGTTATTTGTTATGGCATTTTAAAAATGACTAGCTTTTGCCCGTGGCTTCGCTCCCTCTAATTTATGGTAAAAAAACTCTTAACACACTACTAAAGTTTCTTTAATAATATAATTAAATCATGATTCGAAAGACACGTGGCGCCATCTATTATCGTTTTTGTTGTTTTCCTTGGGAACAGTACTTTTTTTCGGCATGAAAGGTACCCTATGTCCGTTTCTGTACACTTGACAACGTACTTATATATGCAAAATTTCAGGATGATCGATTCAGTGATTTAGGCGTGAAAAGGTAACAAACAAACAAACTTACTTTCGCATTTCTAATATTAATTAGGATTAGGATTGGGGTTGATGATCCCAGAATTTGACGGGTTGATATGAAAATAGATTTTCTTAAGAGAAGCTGTCGAAACGCCGAAATCATTACTCTGTTACTGATTGTGTACTGCGTTCAAATCGAATTTGAGAAAATACGATCTGAACAAGCTGCAGTACTTTTTGTATGAACGGTTGTGCACTACATCCACTCTGCTGCAAATCTATGAAACTCGGGTTTCATAGATTCTCAGCAAAGTTTTCTCTGATCGTATATTCTCGGATTCAGACCCCTGATTTCAGAACGATTCGACAAACTATCTCTTTTTCTCACATTACGAGAATCGTAAATGGAACGAGATAACAAATCGGCAATTACTTTTCGAAGAAGTACTGCTAAAGCAGTGATGCACAGATCGCGGCCCGCGGTCGATGTACATGCGGCCCGCCAGCGAATTAAACTCTTTCATGCGTTTGTATGAAAATACTGCATTCTATCCACAGAACTTATTGGCCAGCTTATCTTCTGAATAAAGTTTTTGAATTTTATCAAAAGTCCACACTACCATTCTTACATTTGTTAAGATCTCTAATTTCAACTTTTTTTATTGTTTTTAATTGTGGTGGCCCGCCTTTAGCTCATAGTCCGCTCGAGTGGCCCCAAGTCCTAATAAGTTTGTGCATCCCTGTGCTAGAGGATTCGGGATCCTGGCCGTATTTTAGTCCCGAAAATTTTCAAATCCCGGGATTTTCTGGATTAATAAAAAAAATATCAGTAAAAAATTACATTTGAGTCTAATTCTACTTGAGGCTGTAATTTAGACAAGACAAAAAAAATTATGACGATTTTTCCAAGTTCCATCGAGCTAGATCGCGCTTTTTCAGCCTCTGCATATGCGTGTGCAACAAATTGAGAAGCATTCTTGGGAATGAAACGTTGGATGCATTGTTCTTTCTTAGATTTTATTTTCGCAGTTTACATTAGTACTTCATAAAGTGTTTGGTTAATTTAATTTTAAATTACGAGTGTAAACATTGATCTCTGTAGCATACAGTTTTTGTTATGGGTTAACCTAAATCACCAGTTATTACAAAAGATGGTTTAAACCAAGACTAACCCATCAGTTTCTTATGTCACATAACAAAAAGAGACGGGGCTATTTTAAAACCTAGGTTTTTCTTAGACCATATTTTGTAATAAGGGGAAGTCGAAGTTGTTTTTTTTTTATTATTATTATTATCAGCCTGTTGTGTCCCACTGCAGGGCAAAGGCCTCCCTTCCCTCTTTCCATTTTTCCCGGTATTTTGCAATATCTGGCCAATCCTTTATATAGAAGTCCAGTTCGTCACGCCATCTCCTTCTGGGTCTACCGCGTCGCCGGTTCCTGTTGTTCGGAACCCAGTCAGTGGCTGCTTTTGCCCAGTTTTGTTGCGACATGCGGCAGATGTGGCCTGCCCAGTTCCACTTTAGTTTGGCGGCTGTGTTACCTACGTCTGCGATTTGAGTTTTGGAACGAAGTATACTGTTCTTTATACGGTCTGTAAGTTTGACTCCAAGAATACTCCGTTCCATTGCTCGCTGGCAGACCCCGAGTGCGGACTTTTGACGTTTCGTTAATGACCAAGTCTGCGCTCCATAGGTGAGGGTGGGGAGATTGAGTTGATTTTATTTAAGTTTAATTGTTAGTTTTATAGATTACTTATAGAAGTACTTAATTTGTTTATTTAAGGAGAAGTTAGAAGTATAATTTTGTTTAACCGGCTTTTTGAAGATTTAAAACTTAAATACTTTGCCAAAGGATAAATAAAAAACTGATTTTAGCATGGTTTACTGACTTTTTGTTACCACTTTTCAATTACCAATACAATCCCGGGACTATCTCGGGATCCCGGGATTAACTACAGATAAACCCGAAATCCCGGGATTAGAAAAAAGGGCCTGGATTGAATCCTCTAGGTACTGCTGAATCGGGGGGCAGATCGGATGCCAACAAGCGCTCTTAAAAGTCATCTGACGATTGAAAAATCGGCCTCTACAGAGACCCTGCCCTATGATCCCGATTTCTTAACTGACGACAGATTCAGAACAAACGATAGTCATAGATAAAAACAACTCATAACGCTTAACAAGCATTTTTAACCTAACAGAGCCCGCGGTATCGGCAACGGTTGGACGATATAAGGAAAATCTATATAAATATTATTGTCAGTAACTGATTCGTTACATACGAGTTCAGACAAGTGATGCTGTGAATCTTTGACAATGTTCTTAATTCTTCTGTTATTAGTGACGTTCACGCTATGTGCGTGGGTGGTGGTGCGATGGTTGAGAGTGAAGAGATATTGGCAGGAAAGGGGGGTGCCCCATATCCCTCCATATCCTATTTTGGGTAGTCTTACGTTTTTGCAGAGAGCAAATGTTGTAAGTACAGTTTTTAGTGTTTTTTTTATCATGGTGTTTTTGGGAAACTTGTCGCGCGCCTACAATTTGACTTGAAGTTTTTGACTTAGTTATTGTGAATCATGATCATCAAATTACTAGATTTAAGTGATAGATAGATCAATAAAAACTGCAACAAAAATCAAAAAATCATAATAGCACAGTTAGTTATAAAACAAATTAAAGAAAAGAAAAAAAACATTAAAAGAAAAGAGTAAAAAAAACGGAAATAAAAAATGATTACCCAAAAAAAAAAACATTAAGAAAGGAAGAGGTTGACACTGAATTTAAATATGGAACCGCCAACGTGCGATGTGTGCCTTATCTGGAGTTACCCAGAATTCCACTGCCCTTAGAGTTTTTTTCGATGTACCATGCTCAGTTCTAAATATTTCAACTTCAAAGCCTTTATTCCTAATGAATAAGTTACATTTAATGTATTTTTTTATATTTAAAACATGCTTTTATATTTACTCAATGTTATGATTATTTTGTTCTTTTTTTTGTTGTTATGTAATAGTGTAGCACATTGAATGTCTTTTTGGTATTCTGTAACGCGTCCTGTTTTTAGCTCTCTGCATCTTTCTCTCCTCTAAATTATCATGCTCATTTTAATTTTGTCAGAAACCAAATAGTTTTCTAACAGAATAATTCTTGTTTTACTTAATTAGTCATCAATACTTGAACCCGCTTTTGAAGCTTACGTATTGGGCGTGCTACTGTGAATAGCAGGATGAATTTTATCGCAAAGATTAAATAAACAAGATTCATCATCATCATCTGCCTAGCCTTTTCCCAACTATGTTGGGGTCGGCTTCCAGTCGAACCGGATGCAGCTGAATATCAGTATTTTACATGGAGCGACTGCCTATCAAACCTCCACAAACCAGTAACTGGGTAATACGATACTCTTGGTAAGACTGGTTGTCAGACTTTCTGGCTTCTGAGCAACAGTAACGACTGTCAAAGATCTAGAAATGACAGCCGGGACCAACGGCTTTACGTGCTTTCCGAGGCACGGAGGAAACTCGCTATGGTAAATGGTCACCCATCCACAGACCAAGCGTGGCTTAACCCGGAAGATCGGTCTATGCGGCTGTAGTTATTTAGCCACGAGCTCCTCCACGAGTTTAAATAAACAAGATTAATAGTAAAAATATGAACAGTAACTAGTTTGCCTTAAAGATTTTTATAACTAGTTTCTCTCGTTGATTCCGCCTGCGCGGTGCGCCATCACTCAGGACGCACATGAATACAGTGACGCCTTAAGAGGTTGTGCGTTATTTATATTAAACCTTGTATAAATACTGTGTTATAGGCTTATTATGGTAATTTCCATAATTTACAAAATCTTAATTAACATTTCCTTTTGTTTTCAGGCACAATGGATGCGTCAAATGTACGAAGACTTTAAGACTCCCTACGTTGGTATATGGCTGTTCTGGAGACCTGGCCTGATAATCAATTCTCCCGAAATAGCCCGCAGAGTGCTGATCAAAGACGCTGATATCTTCAGGAATAGGTTCCTGAGCTCCGGCAAGAGTGATACCATTGGCGCTGTTAATATATTTACAGTTAATGTAAGTGGGGGTTTCATATCAGTAATTTTCATTTCTTATCACAGCTTTCTAATTCAATTCTATTCAATATTTATTTATTCAAGTAACCATGACTCATTTGTTAATAAAAACTTATCCTATGTTAGTAATTAAGTCAATTTTATCTACATCCTAAACAAATTCCTGTTCTAATGAACTGCTACAGTAAATTTTGAACTGAGTTCTTCAAAAAGATTGTCAAGGCATAACTCCGACATATAAGCACCAAGTTGGAAGATTAGTTTTTAGTTTGAAAATGTTTTATTCCGAAATGGTCCCATTCATATTTGGTGAAGATCTGATGAAGACCTACGGGGATAAACAATGGAACTCCTCAATGTCGAACAGTGCACATATTGTGATTGGATAACGAGCAGCGTCTTTAGTAGATGTTTTAATTAAGGCCACTAAAAAAAAAAACAAAACCCATTTCATACATCCTAAGAAGACAATTACCATATTGTAAAATTAACAGTTTCAGAAGTCAGCGTTATTATCATGCTGAATAAAATTGAAGGCTCCGACTTCTGAAACTGTTACTTTAACTCTTAAAATGTGTGACTGCGTACCTTATTGCCTCAGAGAGTCGGTCAGGGCCTCGTCTCCAGTTTGCCTTTATTGGCTGGCTGGAGTGAAACCCCAAGAGTGCCCGCAGGACTCTCAACTCTGGCTTGCCTTTATCGGCCGGCCAGAGGGGGGCCGCCAGAGCTATATGCTCGGGGGTGGAAGTGTCTAATGACGTAATAGCGGGGAAACTCACTCCGGGTCTTTTAGACCCGCGACGGCGAAACCGGGGCCACACCTCTCTACACCTCTAGCCGCTCACAAGTTGATTGCCCCCTTCGCCTATGTACTGGCGGCTTTCAGGGGGCCCAGCTAGTGAGCTGGCGAGTCACCGTCTGCCAACATATTTCAAATTTAATCTGGAAAGGCAGACGTCGTTTTCTTCCGGCAATAGAGGTTAATTGGTCCACTAAACACCCATTTCCATAGACCAGATTGTTTTTTACCATATTTACAATAGTTTTGCACCCACCTGGGACGGTCCATGACTGTACTCCAATAGTGCAACCGTGGATAGTCCTCGGTTGGTGCCCATTTTAGATTAAAGTTCTCAAAAGGGCCTCTGCGCGTTGGACCTGTGTCCCCCGTATGCCTTCCAAAAGACCGGATATCTTCCGCACGGAAGATGAACCGTGATCACCAAGTGGTATAAATACAAATAGAAATATTTCAATAATCACCACGACGTACTCCTTGATGCCCAACCCTGCCACTTTATTGATATAACTTGTAAATTGACTTTCAGGATCCCACCTGGACCCGGATAAGAAGGCGTCTTACATCTGTGTTCACGGCCGCCAAGCTAAGAAGTCTTAACGGGATCACTGTGGCTAAGGCCAGCAATCTTATAACGCGCATTGAACAAGAGGCAAAGAAGGACGAGCCTATTGATCTCAGAGTGAGTAAACATTGTAACGAATGTTTTTTTTTTACCATTAAATAAATAGCTAAATTTCTTAGTTGCAGCCCGGAGTCTGGATTTGTGCCCGGGTGATGGCGATAGGCTCGCCCCCTTTTACATGGGACTTTTACGTGGGTGGACTATACACCTCTGCCCAACCCTTTGGAGAATACAGGCGTGATGTTATGTTTTTTTTTTACCGCCTGGAGAAAAAAATGTGTATAATACCGGACCGTGACCGTGGTAAACGCCTACGGCATAGTTCTATTTTTCTTTTATCTATATTAAATTGATCAATCAATACATAATACGAATTTGTAGTAAACTGACTGCCTCGTTGGTCTAGTGGTCGCAAGCGCGACTGCTGAGCATGAGGTCTTGGGTTCGATCCCCAGGTCGGGCAAAGTGTTATTGGCTTTTTCCGTGTGGAATTTCTCAGTAGCAGCTCGGAGTCCGGATTTGTGCCCGGTTGATGGCAATAGGCTCGCCTCCTATTACATGGGACTTAAACATAACGGCGAAACGTGGGTGTTACTATACACCTCTGCCAACCCTTCGGGGAATAAGGCGTGAAGTTATGTAATGTATGTTGTAGTAAACTTTCATACTAAAACAATAAAAACAGAAATTTTGAAATAAATAAATCGAGCAAATAATATCGAAATTCAAATCATACACAGATGCGTATGATTTGAATTTCGATAGGTATCTATGCATAGATCAATTCAAAATAAAAAAGAATATAAAATCTGCCAAAGCCCTCTACTCTGTTCACCTATTAGGTACACCCAATTTTTTAAAGATGGTAAAAATAGACATCCGGCCGGCATCTTAGAGCAACGCGCTCGACATAGTCGGGAGTACCCATAGCGTTCTCTTTCAATACAAAAAAGTCTGTCATTTTTGCGGGGGGGGGGGGGGGGAGTTTCGCAGCTACGACACGACATTCACACATTAAACAAGATTATGCACCATTTGACACGAACTGTCAAATGGGGCATAAGCGAGGTGACAGAGGGGAAATGTCCCGAACGGTTGTGGTGACAACACAACTAGCAAAGAAGAATGTATGAAATCCGGTCATCCACTTTCCAAAAAGTTATGACAGTGAGTTTCCTCTTCTTTCAGTATGTTTGCACAGACTACACAACTGACATCATCGGCGAGTCAGCGTTCGGGGTGACCAGCAACTCCTTGTTAGAAGGAGGCAGCATCATGAGGAGGGTCACTACAGAGTTTGCGACGTTTAACCTGCACCGGGGACTGTCCTGGTCTAGCATATTCTTCTTTCCGGAACTGGTGGATATATTCAGGTAAGTTTGTTCTACATCTTAGGGTGCCTTTCCACCAGAGATGTGCTATGCAGCTATGCTGCGAGAGTTAATAATCAGCCACGTGCCTCTCGAATAGTCTTGTGGAATACTTGCTATAATCCTTTGGCAAACTTGATTGACGTAAACATATTGAAAAATATTATAGTTTATGGCTCCAACGAGGCAGGCTACCACGACTTACGGCTGATGAAAAACTTGGTTATTTTTGACTTTCTCTCATAAAATTGTAATTTTTTTCTTCTTCTTATTCTTATTATTTATAATGAAGGTTGCCTTTCAGCTTCGCATATTCCATTCTGTTTCTCGCCACACGAAACTGGCCACTAACATTTCGGAGCCACGAATAATAGGTACACTTATCTTCTCTATTCTTTCAGATTTACTTTCTTCCCCAAGGACACGATTGAGTTGTTACGTAAGATATTCCGAACAATAGTCCAGCAGAGAGGTGGCTACGACAAGGAGGTCAAGGATCCACGGGATCTGCTTGATTCGTTGCTGAAGATCAAGCAGGAGGCGGCTGCTGAAAATGAAGGTTAGTTTCTTGTTGGTATTAATCTATACTCAGGATATGAGAAAGCCTAAGCTTCGTAATCTACTGTGTAAAAATTGCCATCAAAGTCGACGTCAAATAGTTTTTATTTCAAGTGGACTAGATCACTGGTGCTTTTAAAAGGTCAACACGCTCGGTTCCAAGTAGTAGGTCCTTTGGAGAAAAGACGGCAAGAAACTCCAGAGACACTCTTTTAAAAAAAAAATGGTTTGACAATTTTCATTGTAGCGATGTAAGAACGACGCATCTTCGTAGACCTCCAAAATGAACGCTTACTGATACAGTAATAGCAAAGAAGATGGCTATTATCTATCTTCTTGACATCAGTTTTCTCTCGTATCGACACGAGTTAAAAGAAAATAGCTCATGCCATGAGAAAGAAGATTAGCGAGTCTGCAAGATTTGTAGCTGGACTGACTGCCATGGTCGCGCCGAATGCACTTCAGTATCGTCACTCGTGAACGCTCTTTTAATGAACCCATTGGACAAAAATAAGATGATGATTATAAAGAAAAGCACTACCTCATCTCTTCCCATGGGTGTTGTAAAACGCGACTATGAGATTCACTAGAGGATGGGCAGCAGCGTTCTCTGAGTACGGTACTTTAACAACCATACTGCGATCGCCAACCCGCCTGCCAAGCGTGGCGATTATGGCAAACCCCCCCAACATGGTGCTTGGGGGAGGACTATGTCTTTCGGCTGATGATGCTCTTATACAAATAATGATAATTTGAAAGCAGTTCACCTGCGTAAATGCACAATTCCTTGGTAGCCGCACCGTAATCTCGCAGTGATGTCGTATGGTGAGGCAGTTGCGTTTCGAAATGTTTCTAGGTTTCAAAGTTCGGTACCGTAGAAATATTTAGTTAAATAAACGAAACAACCGAGGAGTGTCTGATCAAAAGTCGCTATTTACATTTTCAGTTTTTTTTTATCAGTGTGGAAATTTTTAAATCGTAGCCGTTTCGTATCTCCAAGAACACCAAAAGTGGCTAATTCTCTGTTTTTTTTCCTAAAATTCTTATTTTTTCTTCAAAAAGCACAAGCTATTTTTACTAGAAAAAAGTAATACGCCTTGTAAATTGGTCACTTCTGAAAAATTGTACATAGTCACTTTTGATTGGATACTCCTCAATTGTGATAGATTAAGTTGTAATCTGTTATATTATAGTATTCGGAATATTTGCTTCTAGAAATGAGTGAAGACTTCCTTCTTGCCCAAGCTGCGGTCTTCTTACTGGGTGGCTTCGACACTTCTGCGGGAGCAATGACCTGGACCATATATGAACTCGCTTGGAATCCACAGTATCAGGTAAAATAAAACTAATCATTTCCATATCAGCCCGGAAACTTCTACTGTCTTCATGAACTTTCCAATAAGCACTGACTATATGGCCTCATAGTTAAATACCTTAACCTAAGTATAGATATTTTGGTCGTGCTTCCTTGTGACAACCTAAACAAAACTCCTGCCGGCCAGAAGCCAGTGCTCAGGAAGACCGACTTACCCGCCCCGAGAATATGGAGGACGTAGGACTTGTTTGTAGTCCTGGTCGTTTCAATCCGCGACAGTTTCAGTTTCGCTCGTTCTTTGGCACGTATTTGAGTTTGGGTCTTCTTGATGATGTACTCTGGATCAGCTTATCCCCTGAATATAATCAATGGTATAGCAGTGCAGTATATTGCCATGATTACCACGCTTGGTAGACGGATTGGTGAGTATAGCAGGTAACAGACAGAAAGACTGCTGCTCATCCTTGACATAGCCCTATAGGACACCTTTGATTGTACTGTACGATATATGACAAACGTACCTAGTTTAATTATTTTGGGTAATAAAATTATATTAATATTTTTAGGAACGCCTGTACCAAGAACTTCTAGCACTCAAGAGAAAGATTGGAGACCAGGAATTCAATTCAGCTACACTGTCTGAGCTGACCTACCTCGACTGTGTGATCAAAGGTAAGGTTAAACACACCTGAGTAAGCTAAAGGTTACATTCCTCCGGTTTCTGAATTAAGAGCGTGTATGCCGTTCGGCATTTCATATAAATTTTCAAATCTTTGTTTTTCGTAATGACTGAACCGATTTTGATGAAACTTCACACACATAAGCAAGATACTTAGGTCTAAAAAGTTAGTAGAAAACATTTTCGAAATGTCTTACTTAAAAAAAAGATAATTGGAAAATTCTGTTTGTATGGAAAATCGGTCTAATTTAACTGTAACACTACAGGGTGTTAACGAATTCGTGTAATTCCTTAAAACCACATGATCAGCTACTGGTATAGACAGGCCCCAAATGGGATTTAACTTGATTAAAAATAAAAAATAAAAATCTTTTTTTTTTCATGCGGCTTTGTTACTGATCGTATCTAAACCACCTTATAAGGATTCAGTAAAAAAATAAGATTTTTTTTTTTTGCAAAAAAATATTTTATTTGTTTGAACATTTCGATGCCACGCATAAACTAATGAAAGTACGGCGACACGGCTGGCAGGCACGACTAACGCGATATCGCTCTTTGCAGTCAGATAACTCACGGCTCTAAAATGACTCAGAAACAGAAAACCAAAACATTTTTTAGAATTTCTTTTTTGGTTAATTTTCAGAAATTCCCATGTAGGGTTAATCTATGTCCCCAGTAGATCACGTGGTTTGAAGGAATTACATGAATTCGTTAACACCCTGCATAATAATATTTCGAAAATGTGTTCTACTACATTTTTAGTCCTATGTGTCCTGCTGATGGGTATGAAGTTTCATTAAAATCGGTTCTGTCATATCGAAAAATAAGGACTTGAATTTTTTTTATGAAATGCCGAACGGTGCTCTTATCAGTTCTAGGATAAGCAATACTTAAGTAATATTCGAGTACGAGGTTGTCAAAAAAAAAAACGTTATAATTGACCTTCTAGATAACAAAATCCTCTTCACAGATTAATTATCATGGAGGTGTTTTTAAATGTAAATTATTATTCTACTTAGAATCCTTTACTAATCTGTGATTCACGTAGTGTATATTTAAAGTATTATCAATGAATAATCATGCTAATTATTCATTAGCGACACGGAAATGTACTAAGATGTTAGCAGTGTACAAGAGGTTCGGTTGAACATGTAAATTACTATTCAATGTTAAATGAAGGGTGATGTCTCATTACATTCAAGAGATGTCTCGCTTTATTGTGTCTAGTTTTACGATATGAAAAACATGTCTCATTTGTAGTACCTATTTCCGAAGGGGTTTTTCTATAAATTCAGCTATAATGATATAGGAATGTTTATGATTTTGTACCTCATTCTAGACAAGGTTAGTCGGAAAGGGGGTACTAATCCGTAAGCCAGTTAAAGTATCATTAATGACTGTCAAGCAAGTGTTAGAATTTCAAAATTAGGTAATTTTTTTTCAATGCAAAATTATTTTTATTTTAGTTTTTTCAAAAGTTCTTCATCCCTGCTTTAGTTACAAATTCAGAAAATGGTGCTTCTAATTTATGAGCCCAAATATGACACGAAAATGTAAACACAGCTGATCATAACTGGGTATACGTATAGATAGTTTTAGAGCTTTTTTTTGAGATCTTTGGTCACCTATTTCTCTTAAACTATTGAGTTTTGAAAAAAGTTGTAGAACAAAAGTTATTCATTATCATGGGTACTTTAACCCCCTTTCAAACTAGTACCTCCTTTCTGACTAACCTTGTATATAGACAGCGTAACGCTTCTCAATGCTAAGTGTTACACACATAACATCGGCCTAAACAATCCCTACTGATATTATGAATGCGAAAGTAACTCTGTCTGTTACGTTTTCACGCCTAAACCGCTCAACCGATTTTGATGAAACTTGGTACAGAGATAGGCCGGCCGCACTTTGGATGCGAATTTGTATCGTACGTAAACGTATGAATACGGGTCGTACGAATGAGTGCGTACACTGAATACGTCTTTCTCCGTCAACACGCCAAAGTGTATTAAAAATACCAACAAGTTCAGATTGTTTTCGGACGTCGGAACTTCACGCACGTACCTCACTCACTCGCACCCAGTCTGCGAGCTCCCATAGTACTTGGAAGATCGGGATTGTTCGTGCGTTTTTTGTACGTGTTTAGTCTGGAACCCGAAGAAAGACCTAAGCTACTTTTATTTCGAAAACCGCGAAATATCTACGCGATACACGACGTCCAAGCGGGCGAAGCTGTGGGCGATCTCTCTATAAAACCATTTTTTTGTCCAGAAACCATCAGAATCTTCCCACCAATGGGCTGGCTGGACCGCATCGCCGCGAAAGACTATCAAATCGACGAAAACCTGACCATCCGCGCTGGGACCGTGATCTACGTCAACGCTGCGGGAATGCAGATGGACCCCGATTATTTCCCGGACCCAAAAGAGTACAACCCTGACCGGTTCCTGCCAGAAAATGAAAGGAGTATCGTCCCCTTTACTTTCATTCCGTTTGGTGATGGACCTAGGAGTTGTATAGGTGAGTGCCGTTTTGGTATTTTATAAACAAGGTTAGTCGGAAAGGGGCTACTAAATCGCGGGTCACTCAAAGTATGAGATAAGATGGCTGTTTTAAAGCAAGTGTTAATTTTTTTAAATTTGATAAATATTAATTCTTTATTAAAAATAAATATTAGCCTGTAATTGTCCCACTGCTGGGCAAAGGCCTGTTCTCATACAGAGAAGGAACGAGCATTGATCGCCACGCTTGCTCACTGCGGGTTGGCGATTTTAGACCATTAAAGTCCAGGTTTCCTCACGATGTTTTCCTTCACCGTATGTCAGTCGCGTCTTAGATTAACTAAGAAAGTACATATGAAATTGACAAAGTCATATTGGTACATGCCTGGGTTTGAACCCGCAACCCGGTGCTTAACAAGCGGGTCTGTAACCTCCGGGCCACCACGACTTTTTTAGACGGATTTCTTTATAGAAACATAAACTATTTTATCATCATCGTCATCATTCAGCCAAAAGACATACACTGCTGGATATAGGCCTCCCCTAAGCATCGTCACAGCGACCGGATTCCCGCGACCTTCACCTGTCAAAATTTTGACACAAATTATTTTAATCATAATTTGGTTCTTCACCTTTCATCTTATCACTACATAGTATAAAACAAAGTCGCTTCCCGCTGTCTGTCCCTAGTCCCTATGTATGCTTAGATCTTTAAAACTACGCAACGGATTTTGATGCGGTTTTTTTTAATAGATAGAATGATTCAAGAGGAAGGTTTATTGTATAAATTGCACCCGTGCAAAGCCGCGGCGGGTCGCTAGTTTAAAATATACTTAAATTATTATTCTTTATGCAGGCATGCGCTTCGCATATCAAACTCTTCGGCAAGGTCTGGCGAATATTTTCCTGAACTTCGAAGTCAAGGTACTGCCTAACACTCCGAAACCCAACGACGTCGCACTGGACAAAACTGGCATGTTCCTCAACCCTGGTGAGAAGATGTCTGTCCAATTTATACGAAGAAAGAATGAATGGTCCTCATAAGTCAGTTTAAAATAAGAATTACAAAATTTCGCTAATATAAAACTTTTATTTTATACCTAAACATTGTTTTCTTTTTTGTTTCCGTCATTAAAAAATATTCTTTCAGAATAATTGGATGACATAAGTACTGTTATCAAGCCAATGAACGCCGTGTGTTTCACGACGTTGTTTCGCTGGCGACTCGGAGTCGGCGCGCCTTAAGCACGGAGTCGGCGCGCTGTAAGCACGTGGTCCACTCGCTTGCAGAGCGCAGGTTACGAGTCGAGTTGTATGGTAGCGGCAAGCGCGCTGACTGCCCGCCGTTGGCTTTTTCATATTGACATTATGAAATATATTATACGACACACTACTACATGTAATGCTCTAATTTGAATGACAAGTTAATTGCTGGGTTGGAGTGGTGCCGTTGCGGTGCCGGTATACCTAGTGTGTCATGACCTTAAGACCTCTGAGGGCTAATTCGACTGACAAAATTATGGCTAAACGCAAACGAACCACAACCGTTACTTAGTTTTTGTTTTCGAAAACTGTTAAATTGTTTGACACAATAAACAAAACATGATTGTTATTGTTTTTTGTGTGAAACAATTTGACAGCTTTTGAAAACGAAAACTGTATGAATGAACGTAAAAGAGTAGTAGTAATTCTGAGTGAACATAATTATATTAAGAGGAAGGTTTGCGAGCGTGAGAACTTATTTTAGAAGCCACACTTCGACATTACTACTAATACAGCTGCATCACACAATGTAGTTGTACACATACCGAAAAACAAAAGCGCACCGAAGGTTTATTTTGTGACGCGCCGGGTTTAATAAACCTTCAGTGCGCGTTCGCTTCTGAAGGACTAGTAAGTATGTTGCAAAAAACGCGCAATGTATTAGCTATTTATTCGGGAACTATATTTTTTGTCAGCAAAGTTTATATTTGTCATCAACTTGCATCATCTAATTAATAGATTTATCGCCACGAAATATTTTCATTCTCAGATAAATTAAAGTGTCGCCAGTTATGAATTACCAAATTAATGTCAATATGTATCTAACTTATGAGATGGGTTATCAATAAAATCGTAGTTCATTCCTTGGATAAAAATTTTGTTCTCAAAATAATAGGTTTATCCCTTAAATAATAGCTTCGTACTCAGAATGGTATATCTGTCGCCAAATAAATCGATGATCATCCCCAGATTGCGACTTGTTTTTATTTGTTATTTTGTCACCAGTGCAGTAGTTACATTTTATTTCGTTCAGTTATCAAAATAATACTATTCGTTACTAATTAAATAGTTCTGTTTATAAATTTAATGAAAAATTTATCAAAGGGTCGGAGCCAAATTGGCGCGCTATGACATTATTATTTTAAGGGAGTGCCTCCGACCTCGGTAATTTGGGACACCCCGACGCGGATAGGTTAGGTTCGAAGGGGATGACGGGGGCTGGAGTGAGCGAGCAAAGCGAGCGAGCGAAGCCCCCGTCATCCCCTTCGTGTTAGGTTACTTTAAACCCTGCAGACAGAAGTAGGAGCCCCGGCTTCGTCGACTCTGCTTTGGAAACCCAAACAACCTTACAAACATCCCCTTAAGTTTTTCATTTGCAAATATGATGCTACTACTTTTGGGACTTTTATGAATTTTTGAAGTGCTATATAAAATTTTTTTAATGATCGTTTTGAATAAATTGATTATACAGTTATCAGGACAAACTTATTATAATAAATCGAAACCTGTTTATTTGATACTTGATAGTATATCCCGATGACTATATGTGATTTATTATAGAATTGTTTTTATATTGTTTGGCAACTACATTTTGGCGACAGATCTAAGTACTATTTTGCCGACAAACCCTATTATTTAAGAAATTCAAAACCAATTAAATTGACGACAGCTTAAATCATACCCTATTTATTCACCGCACCGGGAGGCACGCGTGCCCATAGTATTGGTGTCGTGAACAAAGGGTGGGGTCACAGTGTAATCGGTATTGACAGATTTAAACTTAGAATAATTACTGTAATATATTATTGTTGATTTTCTGTGTTTTTATTTTCGAATATAATGACTTAATGACACATATTTGTTTGGGAATATTTTAGGGTATGTAAATGTTGCGAGGGAAGATAAGAGCCAACATAAAAATGAAAACGAGATAATGTGTGATTGATTTGTAATGAAAAACAATTAATGTACATTGTATAACTCAATTACTGGGTATAGTAATTTTTTTTTCTCAGTTTGGTTTTTAAAATTATATTTTATTACAAAAAAATTATACATCTAGTACATACAAAAATTAATGCTTGATATTTTTTTTTTTTAAATTATTTTATTTATTTATTGCTTGGCGCTTGGGGCTGCTGACATCAGATAAAACGTTTTCGCTGTTCCGTTTCTTTGATTTTCTTTCAGATTCTCGTTTTTTAATTGCCCCAATCAAATAATTGGGCTCATTTATTTCCATTTTTCTGTCTAATCTTGAATCTGTTATTTCCGGAAGCATACAATCAAGATAAAACTTTTGTAATTTTGTTTACGTTTTCCCATTTCTATCTGAAATAGTAATAATATGCAGAAAAATATATTAACAAGAAATAGAGGACCCTTCAGCCGACAAGCTATCAAACGTCAAAATTGGCAAGTCTGCCCACGGCCTTGACGTAGCCATGAAACGTGGTAAAATAAGGAAATCATTATACTAATAATAAGTGAAAAATATATATATGTCGCAGAATCAACACAGAAGCACAACTATTAGAATGACTATTGATTATTGTTAATGTAGTAGGACGCCATCTATTATCGTTTGTCGGAAACGTCAAGCAGTGAGCTTGGGTGAGGTCGGTGCGTGGCGTGGTATGTCTTGTTTGACGGTTGTCAACAAGCTGTCAGCTGTCATTCTTTTTGACATTGGATGTATTTGATTTGAGTGAAGCACTTTGGAGTGAGACACGGGGGCGAGAGGTCGTTTTGCCAGCCTGCACCGAACTTACCGCGTTCCTTACTTTAATCGATTTCCATCGGTTTGATCATTAGAGATTTTATTATTTTGTTATCGAGAGTGAATAAATAGAGGACTATTATATAATCAGTGTCGTGACTATTATTTCCTGCCTACACCAAGTCGAACTTGGATTCTGATGACGAGGTACCCCCAATGAGTGAACTACCCTCGTTACATAAAACTCACAATATATTCGGACACAGTGTCCGAATTGACGTATTTTAATTTCAATATTTTTTTCACTGATGATTCGGACACCAATAATAAAAGCTGTTTTTGTACAGTCAGATAAAAAACTTTCAACGATACCTTAATAATTGTGGAAATCCGTCCTCCGCCCAGCCTATAGTTATAAAAAAAACAGTTTTTAACCGGATTATAACTAAAGCAGCCGTTTTTAATAAATAATATTATAAACCCACATACATAGATAGATACGCGCCTTGGCAGTCGGGTAAATAAAGATGGGGTATTCCTCGAAGCGCGACCACTTTGAACCGCACCAAAAGTATTCCTTGAAACCCACCAACGATGAAACATAGAGAAGAGCACGAAGGATTCGTGATAAATTATATCGATAGACGTTTTAAAATTCAAGTGTTGTTTATTTATTAAAACTACCAGGAAAGCAGAAATGAACTGGAACTAGGTGCTTAAGCCAGGGCTCGGATACCGGTTTATTTTTCGAAACGGTTTCGTCTTAAATACCTAAGAAACAGTTTGTTTCGGTTACGTTCGAACGGAACGTTATAAAAAACGTTTTTGATAAAGAACAAAATTTGAATTGTTCTCGGTTAATAAAACGTTTTTAACCGTTTTTTTCCATTTTTTTTGGGTTGTTCGTTCGAAACAACGAAACTTCGAAACAAAACTACGAATATTACGAATTTAATTCAGTTGGTATTTGACTGCCGTTCGTCGTTTCGTTAAAGCTTAAAGTAGACCCTATTATCACTGTGAATATTATTCTGTGAGTACGAGTATAGTGTGTGTTAAAACTTGTACAAAAAAATATCTTTGACATGCACATTTTATGTATTATTAAAAAAAAAATTTTTAGGTTTTGAAACATTTTTTCCATCCCACTTGCGACACACCCGACTTGCGACCCACCAATGCCCCTCAAGTTAAAGGAGAAAATCTTCAAGTCCGTGATAAGACCTATCGTACTGTATGGAACGGAATGTTGGGCCGTAAAGAAGACGCATGAAACAAGATTGCATTTCGTGGAGATGAGAATGTTGAGATAGATGTGTGGAGTGACCAGAATGGATGTCAGGAATGAGTATATTAGAGGAAGTTTGAAAGTGGCGTCAGTGACAGAAAAGTTGAAAGGGAATCGTTTGTCTTGGTATGGGCATGTGAAGAGGAGGGATGAAACGCAAGTGACTAAAAGAGTTATGATTATAAATGTGGATGGATGGAGCGGGAAAGAAATGTCAAAGGAAAGATGGATCTAATAGATTGTGTGAAGAATTATATGGAAGAGAAGGGGAGGCAGTGTTAGCATGACGGTTGATCGGACGGAATGGAAGAGGAAAACATCTTGCTCCGACCCCAAGTAACAAGGGCAAGGGCAGGAAGATGATGCAAGATTCTTTCTGTAAGTTGGCTGGAGTAGGTACAGTGGTGATTTGAAGTTGTATTTGGAAGGCACTGCGCTATCATCGGGTGCCTCTCTACCTCCGCCACGTCGTTGGGGCTTATCTGTCGGAGAGGTGTGACACCTACATGGGACGCGATGGCAGTTACCAGCACCAAGTGACGTGCGGTGTTCCACAGAGCTTGGTCCTGGGCCTCCTCCTGTGGAACGTCGGATACGACTGGGTGCTAAGGGGCGAGCTCAGATCGGGGGTAGACCTGACGTCTTATGCGGACGACACGCTGGTCACTGCCCGCGGGAGCTCGCACAGGGAGGCAGCGTTGCCGGCGACAGCTGCGGTCTCTTAGGTGGTGGACCGCATACGTCGCCTAGGCCTGGAGGTGGCTCTCAGCAAGTCGGAGGTCATGATGTCTCACGGCCCCCGGTGGGCGCCGCCACCCGGCTCGCACATCGTGGTTGGGGGGGCTCGGATCGCTGTCGAGTCTACCATGAAGTACCTGGGATTGGTGCTCGACAGCCGGTGGGACTTCGAGCCCCACTTCCGACGTCTGGCGCCCAAGTTGCTGGATGAGGCTGGCGCGCTCACAACGCTGCTTCCCAATTTGAGGGGCCCGAGTACCGCCTGCAAGCGGCTGTGTGTGGGGATCGTGCGATCGCTGGCCCTGTATGGGGCCCCGATATGGGCGGCTGACCTGACGGCCAGCAGCATCAGCATTCTGCGGAAGCCGCAGTGGGCGATGGCTGTCAGAGTCATAAGGGGTTATCGCACGATCTACGAGGCGGCCTGCGTACTGGCTGGATCTCTGCCCTGGGACATGGAGGCGAAGATATTCGCGTCACTCTACCAGTGGCGCGATGAATCGCGGGCGCGAGGCGAGCGGCCGATGCAGCGCCAGTTTGAGCTGTGTCGGCTGTAGCTTCGCGAGGTCCAGGTGGTGAAATGGCGGGACAGGCTTTCACGCCATACCGCCGACGTCATCACCAATCTACGCGATCCGGCCGGTACTGGCGGACTGGCTCTGGAGAAGGCACGGCTCCCTGACGTTTCACGCGACGCAGGTGCTCTCGGAGCATAGCTGCTTCTTTTTAAATTAGGTTTTTTAATTTTTTCTCTTGCGTCTCATTTTGTGATCAAAATAGGACCAATAACTAACCACTCGCAAGTCGCAACACAAACCGCAAAAAGGAGTCGTTTCGACCAAACTCCTAGTTTTCGGCATATGTCTGTTCCTATAACTGACCGGCTCGAGCTCCTCGGCATGGAGTTTACAGTCAGTCTCAACTTCGGCACCCCCATTGAGCACAAAGTCTAAACCAGCCAAAAAACTGGGCATCCTAAATAGAGTGAAGCGATACTTTTCGCCTGAACATTTGTTGACTTTTATAAAGTGCAAGTCCGATTCTGCATGGAGTATTGCAGCCACCTTTGGGATGGCCCAGCAAAATACCAACTTGCCGCGCTTGACTCAGTGGAATGCAGAGTTAAGAGACTCATTGGCGACGTAAAACTGGTGGATGCCAAGCTTCACAGCTTGGCTCATCGCCGCAAGGTTGCCTGCTTGTCGGTCTTCTATAGACTGTAATTCAGTGAGTGTGCTCAAGAACTCCACAACCTCATCCCACCGGCCCCCTTCTACCATCGAACATCCAGACGCACTGCAAGTTACCATCCATACCTAGTTGCTATTCCACCAATTCGCACTAAACACGACGCACGGCAAAAGAACGGAACTCACTGACTGCGTCTGTGTTCCGCTCTGCTCTGCTCGCGTTCTGTGTGACGCTTACGACCCGAATATCTTCAAAGTTACAATGAACAGGCTTCTTCTGGGTAAGCTCGTTCCATCGCAGACTTTGTCTTTATCACCTCTGACCTTGACAAAAGTCAAGAGAAAACCCATCTTCAGTTCAGTTGCACACATCAAATCAAACGAAGATTGTAAACTCCTCCAAGGGGATATTAATGCCATCTACGAGTGGAGCGTTGTGAACAAGCTGTTCTTCAACAAAAACAAATGCAATGCCATGACATACGGTCGAGGATTGCGACCAATCCATTTTGAATACAGTTTGGGAGGTGAAATAGTTACTCGAGTCACCAACGTTAAGGACTTGGGAGTGACCTTCGACCGCTGTCTGACGATTAAAGATCACGTATCCACTCTGGCGAAGGAATCTTTCAGGCGCTTGGGATTTGTCTTGCGTAATGCTCGTGACTTTCGCAACCCAAATGTTATTAAGCTGTTATACACCACACTGGTTCGCAGTAAACTTGAGTCCAGTGCCTGTGTCTGGCACCCCCATACTGCGACCCAAACACTGATGCTGGAAAAGGTACAGAAAACTTTCTTGAGATATTTTTTCAATAGGTCGTACAATTTCTATTCCTACATGTACCCCACCAACTATCTCTTAGGAATGTTGGGCTTTAACTCGTTGGAAGTAAGAAGAGGCCATGATCAGCTGATAGTAGCCTATAAAACCCTTAGGGGTCGCATCGACTGCCCTGAGCTCCATGGCCTTTTCTGTCGACTATTTGTGCCCAACAAATACATCGGACACCGTCAAAGCCGTCGGCACAATCTATTCGCGCAACCTTCAGCCAGAACTGTCGCCAGAGCTGAATCCCCTGTGTGTCGTACTCTAAGGATACTCAATGCCCTCCTGGCTGCCAACCCTGAATGTGATGTGTTCGCGGATAAATGGAGTGAAATTGTGCGTGTATGTCTGATGTTCTGTGAGAGACAGTATGCGAGGGTGTCCACTATCCCATGTTAGTCTTAAGTATTTTGTGTATGACACAATTGTCGACATTACGTACCTGTATTTTTCTACCTTCCATGTTACTTGTTTCTATGTTAATTATTGTAATTGGTGTTCACCGTTTTAATTAACTATAAATAAATAAATCTCAAATAAAATAAAAACTATGCTCGACTATGCTCCGAACCAGGGTTGTTGCGAACATCAGCATCAGCATCCGCTGATCTTCAGCATCTTTTTCAACATCAGCATCAGCATCCGCATTGATCGATGCTGATATTAATGCTGATGTTCGAGTCGTGACATGACCGCAGAGGGGGCGGGGCTTATATCCCGTGAAGTTTTTGCTTGCGAGTTTTGATCAATCCAAGGGCAGACCGGGATTGCGTTTACAAACAAATACAAACTTGTCTCATTCATTACGTTATACTTAATACGTATCTGCGCGTGAAAGTTTTTTTTCGTAAACTTTTGAGTTTGATAAATAATGCCGACCCCATTGAAAAGTGGATTATGTACCTTTGATTAAATTCCAATACCTATTAATTAAACGAAAGATTGGTAGCAGGTTATGCACTAGGTAGTCTAGGTACTTAATTACTAATCTAGTACTATACTAATTATTACTAATCTACTAAGTTTGATTATATTTTTACTAAAATCCCAAAATTTTTGAGACAATCGTTTATTTCAGTACCACGGAAAACTGTGCAACTTTTAGATATTATTCAAAATGGTCACTACTTTTTCCGTTTTTTTAAGAAAATCATGAGAATCAGCATCAGCATCCGCTGATGTCAATGGTAAAACATCAGCATCAGCATCCGCTGATTTGAAAAAAATATGCATCAGCAACAACCCTGCTCCGAACTATGCTCGGAATTAATGATGTATTGAAATGAAAACATATCCTACGGAACTTAACAAGTCCATGCTTGTTGCCGCACACTATGTGCGGCTCCGTCCTGCGGTATAAACCGGTTTTTGAAAACTAGCTTTTTGTTCTCTTTTCGTTTTCGTTCCGAACAAAATGTTGTACAGAGAACTGTTAGAAACGTTTTAAAAACGTTATTTTAAATAACGTTTCCGAGCCCTGGCTTAAGCGACTTAATTACCTCCGGTTTCTGAATTAAATTCGGGATAAGCAATACTTAAGAAGTATTTGAGTACTGGGTTGTCAAAAAGATGCTTTAAAATACGTCATTTTTTTGACAACTCCGTATTCAAATGTTACTTAAGTACTGCTTGCTTATCCTAGAATTCTAAAAAATACAGGTTTTGAAATTGAATCAATTGTTGTTTTGAAAAGTACCAGGGTGACAGAAATTAACAGAAAATAGGCGCTTAGACGATCTGACTAAGTGACAGTGACCTATAAGGTAAGATATACATATAGGACAGTTTTAAGTTTTCTATTTTATTTATACAGGGTGGTAATTTGAGATGGGGCATGAAGGGCAACTACCTTAACCATTGTAGCTACAGGAAAACGTCCTTAGAAGACCACCCTTAACTTTTGGGATAATTTAAATCAGCATTCACAGATTTTGAAAAAAAAGTACAGTCAGTGAGAAAAAGGGCTGTTTTCACAAAACTTTTTTATGATGCCAATCGATTCCATTTCCGATAAGGATCAAAAGACTCTTCCTGACTAACTGAGGTTGGAGTACTAGAAAAGTCAGAAATCGCAAAAAACTTATTTGACATGGGGTAGTAATAGGGGCAGCTACCTTAATCGTTGTGGCTAGAGGAAAATGTTTTTAAGAGACTGTCCATGTTTTTTGAAAATATTTCGAACTGCATTCACAGATTTTGAAAATAACATAATTTATTTTTTCAGCCTTAACATCACTTTTAACAAAATGTTGTTTTTCGTGATTTTTGACGTTTCTAGTACTTTTACCTCAGTAGGTCCGGAAGAGTATTTTGTTCCTTATGGGAAATAAGATCGATTGGCATCATAAAAGAGTTTTGTAAGAACTGACCATTTTTTTGCTGACTGTACCAATTTTTTTTTTCAATATCTTTTTATGCAATTCGAAATAATGTCAAAAACTATGGCCAGTCTCCTATCAAAATTTTCCTGTAGCGACAACGATTAAGGTAGCTGCCCTTATAACTAACCCATCTCAAAAAGTTTTTTGTTATTTCTGACGTTTGTAGTACTCAAACCTCAGTTGGTCCGGAAGAGTTTTTTGATCCTTATGGGAAATGGGATCGATTGGCATCATAAAAAAGTTTTGTTAAAACAGCCATTTTTCTCGCTGACTGTACTTTTTTTTCAAAATCTGTGAATGCCGATTGAAATTATCCCAAAAGTTAGGGGTGGTCTTCTAAGAACGTTTTCCTGTAGCTACAATGGTTAAGGTAGTTGCCCTTCATGCCCCATTTCAAATTACCACCCTGTATAAGAATAATAACGAATACTTTATATTCCTCTTTGTGTTTAATCGTTGGTGCACAACTTAGTGACATCGTTTAGACGCCCATTTTCTGTTCATTTCTATCACCCGGGTACTTTTGAAAACGACAAATGATTCAATTTCAAAGCCTGTATTTTTACCATTATTGGGCTAAGTAGACATCCGATTTCTGAATTGAGAATTCAAGATAAGCAATACTTATGTAGTACTACTAGCTTTCGCCCGCAGCTTCGCTTGCGTGAAATTTTGAACCCGTTACCCGTTAGTGACGATTTTCCATACAAACTCTCATCCCCTATTTAACTCACTTATTGGGTTGAATTTCGAAAAATCCCTTCTTAGTGAATGCCTACGTTACAAAAGGAACCTACTGTCAAAATTTCAACTTTCTAACCCCAGCGGTTTAGGCTGTGCGTTGATAGATCAGTCAGTGAGTCAGCTTCTCCTTTTATATATATAGATTTGAGTACGGAGTTGTCAAAAAAATGCTTTAATATCCGTCATTTTTTTGACAACTCTTTATTCAAATGTTACTTAAGTACTGCTTATCCTAGAATTCTCAATTGAGAAACCAGAGGTAAGTCGCTTAAGCACCTAGTTGCAGTTCATTTCTGCTTTCCTAGTAGTTTTAATAAATAAACAATAAGGGCAGCTGAATTTTAAAACGTCTATCGCTATAATTCACTACGAATCCTTCATGCTCTTCTCTATGTTTCATCGTTGGTGCGTTTCGAGGAATACTTTTGGTGCAGTTCAAAGTGGTGGGTCCACAAAGCTATTTATTACTGAAAGATGCCACCTTAAAGCCACAAATAGTTTTTTTGGTAACGCTTTTTTTGCCACAGATTAACACATTTTTATCTGACTGTACTAAAAAGCTTCAATAATTTGATGGTGTCCGAATATTCAGTGAAAAAAATATTGAAATTAAAATGTGTCAATTTGGTCACTGCCCGAGTCGTCTGTCTTATTGTTCGACGAGTGAAAAAATGCAGTCATGTCACGACACTCGCAACCCACCCTAATGTCTTGTGCGTAGATGTTTTTGAGAGCTCGGCTCGAATTACAAACGGACGTGCTGTCACCTTGGATTCTAGGATGGCACTGAAAATTTTTCGCGTGCGTACTCTTTTATAAAACAAATTACGGGAGAGTATTGCTCCATACTAAAATGTATGGGGAACGGAAAACAATTTCCGTAAAAAATTAACAATGTTGAAACGTAGATTACTCTCATTTGGTTTGAATTATTAAAATAATAAAACGGTAGACGTGTTATTCATACTTTCGTGTCACGATTAAACTAAATAGATTTTTATATATTCCTTTAAAATTAAGTAAATTCTGCAAATAGAAAAGGTCGATTTAGATGTTTTTGAGGGAATTAAACTTTTTTTTTTCTGGAAATTAATGATGATTTCGCAAATATCTCGCGGTGAAACTGTTGGCACATCTATTAAGGTTCTTCATTATTTTTTTCACGTAATTCCATGTGGAGAGTTTATAGAAATTTTGAAAACAGTAAGTGCCTTTTCAGGTGTTTCTTAAGGACTCTCCTCTTAAATATACCTACTAATTGCAATACTAAATGTTTAAGCGAATAATAAATAAACAATGATAATAATTATATAATTTAAATATAGCAAATAAATAAATAGATAAACTTGTGGCGGCATCTATCTCGCCACATGCGAACTAGCGAACTATCCTACATCGCGCAATCAAGATTTAACACGCAGATAGTATATATACAACCTCCCAACATCAACCGTTGGGCAGTAGCCCGCCAGGCACAAGACTCCGCCTGGTTGGAGGATTCTCCCTTTGGTTGGAGGAACACAACACCTGGTTTCTCCACATTGGTGACCCCGACGTGATCGTCACAGACAGTGTTTCCACACTGGTGACGTCACACACAACCTTCGCAGCCTCGGCAGCCACATCATCACTCCCTCAGCAGCAGCTCAGCATTCAATCGAGCAGCAAGCAGCGAGTCCCACAGCCAGTCAGCATCCTCGGCTTCAACGGGTGATGTGACCACTAGCCTGCAGCGAACGCGCAAGCCTGGTCACGACCCTCAGCCCACTCCAGCATCATGGCGCATCATACTGCACTTCGGCCGGTCAACTAGCAGAGGCACTTCTCTCCTGGTCGACCCAGTCCACAGCCACCACTCACAGTTTCGACTCAAAGGAACCCTTTACTGGCCCTGGCAAGTTCTCAAGACTCAACGACCGCTGTCTCATCAAGACGATATCGACCTCCGGTCTCAGGGGGGGAGTGATGTGGCGGCATCTATCTCGCCACATGCGAACTAGCGAACTATCCTACATCGCGCAATCAAGATTTAACACGCAGATAGTATATATACAACCTCCCAACATCAACCGTTGGGCAGTAGCCCGCCAGGCACAAGACTCCGCCTGGTTGGAGGATCCTCCCTTTGGTTGGAGGAACATCACACCAAGTTATATAAAGATACAAACTTACACATATTATATAAAGAGAATAAACAAATAAGTGATAAAATATTTATAATAACTAAATGTAAAAGAAATAATTTAAATATTTAGTAATAAGAAAAAAAAAATAAAGCTCGTCCTCTTTCGTACTCTAAACTTTTGCTGTGCCCGACAGGGTCCATAATTGTTTCTATATTTAATGCTTACCACCTGTATGACTGTGTACATTATGGATTGCAATGAAGAAAATAAATAAAATTGAAAAAAAATTGAACGGTTCAGCTTTGGTTCCGTTGCGATTCATCAAGACTTCTTTTATGAGAATAAGCCCAATAAGGGCTTCTGATCTTTTAATATCTTAAGATAAAAATGTCAAACAAAATTCGCTTATCCTATCATATTGTAGCATCTATCTCTTTGCTCTTTAAACCTATGTAGGTGGCAAAGTAAATTATCTCCTTCGAAAAAACTAAACAAGATTTTCGCTGAACCACCCCCCTATTATCCAGGATCTGCTTGCCTCACATTTTCCACCCCCTACAGATTAACACCCTTCGAGTTTATATATCATTACTGGCTATCGATGTCGCCACCTATTCTCATTAACGATAGTGCCGCGATCGTTACGATAACGGTTATTTATAGCCGTTTTTCAAAGGGTTATTTTTTTTCGTTCAGCTTATGGGGTGAGATTCGTTTTTTTTATGTTTGCTATTTTTTGGGGACCTTGTAAAGAGATTAACTTGATGTGTATCGCTGGCGACTTACTATCATTTTGGTGTAGGAAGAGAATAGCTTATGACTAAGAAATTAGTGAAGCTGATGTTTCTACCATTATAACCCCTCGTTTACACCTAAGTATGTATGTATTCTATATATATACGAGACTATTTTCGAAAAAATAATTGCTATTGCGTACCTCTAAGTAGCAAAAATGTATGTAGATCTTTAAAACACTTGTTTTAAATATTTTATACAGATTCATTACGTGTTAAAAACAAGCCACTAATTCTAAAAAGATCTTAAAACAAATTGTTTACAACTTGTTCACAACTTGGTTTTAGATTTTAAGTAGAAGTATAATATTATGTTAGTTGTTTAACGTTTAATATATAGATATGCGGGTTGGTGCTGACAACCAGCCCTGAGGCGATATGCTGAGCGATTACCGTTTTGCACGGTTAGATAGCATATTATTTATTCCCAACTAATTGTTTGTTAGTTAGTCCGTGGGGAACGGATTAAAAATATATTTAGGTTTGTGGCGGCATCTATCTCGCCACATGCGAACTATCCTACATCGCGCAATCAAGATTTAACACGCAGATAGTATATATACAACCTCCCAACATCAACCGTTGGGCAGTAGCCCGCCAGGCACAAGACTCCGCCTGGTTAGAGGATCCTCCCTTTGATTGGAGGAACACCACACCCTGGTTTCTCCACAGGTTTAAAGAATCTTTATTCTCATAAGAACATTATACAGTTCACTTACATGAGATGTATTTTAACAAGTATTTCATTTCAAAAAAAAAAAAAAAACACTTTTCTCTCGTTTACCACGCAAGCGAGTCGTAAGAGGCGACGAATCTGACACCATTTGTGCCCCAAAAATGGCAGTAGGCTCGCCACATATTACATGGTACTAACTACAAGAGGCGAAACGTGAGTGTATAGACAACTGTAATAGGAAAACACCTCTGCTTACCCCTTTGGTGATTAAAATACGTAAGTATAAATATGTATATGTTATTTTTGGTTTCGCTTTTGTTTTTTAATTAATTCCTAATCATTTTGTTGTGGTGATTGTGTGCGTCATAATTAAGTTGCAAAAATAAACTGTTTTTCTGTCTTTCCATAATAGGTTGAAAGCTCTAAGTTTTAGATATTTGGTTCAATTTCTAGTTCAAGCAAGCAATCAGGTTCTTAATTATGACTTGCTGTTTGATTTTGAGCTATGACACGGACTGTAAAACCGTTCTGGCAACTATTTAGAGGCCGTACCATGGTCGTTTTTAGCACATAAGAACTGTTCCAGGATCTTTCATAAGAATACCGACAGCACGCGTATAATAAGTTGGCCTCTCTGAAACCAGGCTTTGAGTGCTCTGTTCCTAACTTCAGATGGGCAAAATTATTTGATACGCGTAAAATAACTTTACTGCTCTGAAACAGGAATTCAGCGTTCTGTTCCTCACTTCAGAGAGGGAAAGTTATTTCACGAGTACTGTTACATCACGTTCTATTTTTATTGCTACAAAATGATGCCATAAGGATATATTTTTCACGTGACCAAAGCCACGGGTACAGCTAGTTATTAAATACCAGCTGTGCCTGCGACGTCGTCCGCGTGGAAGTCGGAAAACAACATTGTGTCGCAGCAACTAAACAATGTATTTGTAATATTTTTTTTAAATCTAAGCATATTTATTTCCAATAAGCTCATCACCCACTCTCAATAGCGTAATAATTTGTACTTTGTAACCTGACCCGCTTTTTAACGGACATCTTTGCCAAATTTGAACTAAATCTGTTCAGTAGTATTGGCGTGAAACTCCGACATACAAACAGACAGAAACTCTAAAAATAGTATTTTTGGCATCTGCATCGTTTTTAATACACCTAGCAATCATTTTTGTCCAAAAATATTGACTGCACGGGTTTCGCTTCGTGACGATTTTATTAAATGTATAGAAAATGTTAAAAAAAATAACGTAACGTTAAATAAATACCGTTATTAGTGTCCCATGCCTAACATAGCCATTACAGCTTAATCGCTGAGATAAAGGGATAGCTTCTTTTTATGATCCCCTGAGGCTTTATGCGTTAGATAATGATCCTCTTACAATCTATTAACGTGAGGTCAGGACACTATATAATGGCTATTGATAACTGAGGGTTTCTTAATAACGTGGCTTTTCTTTGGTAATGAGTAGTGTAAGTAGGTCAGCGTAATAGGGGATTTACATGGGTCGATTTTCGCATGGAAACAATCGACCCGTGTAAATCTCAATTCGACTACTTAGTCCGCAAGTTACTAAAATCGCAAGCCCCAAAGTTGGGTGCCATCCGACCTTTGCCGTGCGGCGACAAGCCGCATGCGGCGGGTGACTAAAATCGACCGTGTAAATGGTCAGTTGCAGGCGATCGCCCGCCGCATGAGGTGTGTTTTGCGCTGTGTTGTTCCGCTAGAAATGAACAAGTTGCATGCGATTTTTGTCGACCGGTGTAAATGGGGTGGTGATTCGATTTTTACAAGCGATGCGACTGGTGACTTGCCGCACGGCTAAAATCGACCCGTGTAAATCCCCCATAAGGCTGCTTTTCCACCAGAGATGTCTGCTATGAATATGTTTTAAACCAGCCAATTGGATCGTTTTATTTTACAAACTTTGACACGTGTTTAAAAATCAAGCGATCCTATTGGTTGATTGGACACACTCCGGTGGAAAAGCAGCCTTATTCTGAACAGCAGATTTTTCACGAATACAGTGTTATTCCCAAAAAGTTGTACAGAATGATGATCACCAGTCATGTTGTATAGGAAACTCGGAAAAATCAAAAATCTTTAATGTTTCTTGATCCATACGTTAAACGGAAACCTTTAATTGAACAAAAGAAAAGTAAAATACGAGTAGTTTAGTACAACTGGCGATGCGTAAGCTGAGATTTGCATTTGTGTGAGTGCACATAGAATCGATTGCCAAAAAGCAGTATAAACCGGCTTAAACCAAGCAAAGGATACGTCTGCATTCATTCTCACACAAATGCAATTCTCAGCTTAGGCCTCGTGGACGGCACACATGACTACATATCAAGCTATTGTATTTCCAGTATAATCTGACCTCTCATTGTACGGAAAGCCAATGCGTGATCAGCTCACACTGGAATAGTATAGGTTGATATGCAGCCGTTAATACAACTCGATTACTAAAAAAAAGGGACTGAAAATGTTGGATTCACTATCGCCTTTCGTTCAAAAAGAACGTGCGTGAGCGAGATGCAAATAACGACAATAATGGAAGTGCCGCTATTTTTTATCCTATTCAATCCCTATTGGCTGGAAACCCTTCAGGTCTTACTAATAACTACCCGGTTACGTAGAAACGTCCGCAAGGATCATCTTTAAGCAGGAAAAAAGACAAAAAAAGAAAAAAATATACAGGGTGTAAAAAGACCTATCACATAGCCGAAATCTACGCACTCTGTACATCAAACTAAATCATATTGACTAAAAATAATTGCTGGGAAACGACTTTTATTTTTAGGCATGAAAAAAAACGCTTTTTTTTTGTAGCGCGCAAATTATGGTTGTGGTGATGCCGTGCGTTTGCATGCGTGCAGAGGCCACACAGCCAAACCAATTCGGTCATGTGCGTTTGATATTCATTGCGTTTTTGTAACTTCAAATGCGTAATTTGTTAGGAAAAATTGAAATTTTTGATAATGTTTGTAAGGAAGAAAGTTCAGTATTATGACTTGGAAACCGTTTTTGGAAAAAACTAAAAAAAAAATGTGTAATTTGACCTTCAATATCTCCCAAACCAATGATTTCCCAGGTATGGTCTAGGAGAAATAAATGGTCCCAATGATGGGTAAAATACGTGGTTTTCGTTATCGTTAAGGGTCTTTTTACACACGATATATAGGGTGACTGGTAATTAGTGACCGATACTTTAACACATGATAACAAACAACTTTCCCTAAGAAATGTTATTTAAAAAACAAAAAAAAAAAAATCCATGTTACGAGTCGCGTCCATTCCGTAACGGTTTACTAATAAATTTTAAATGAAAAAAAATAAAATTAAAATAACGTTAATAAATAACTTTGGGAATGGTGTTTGTTAACATGAGTACAATCATGTGTTAAAGTATCGGCCACTAATTACCAGTCACCCTATACAAGGTTAGTTTTAGTATATACTAAACCTGAAACTAGTTTGTTCAGAATCACTAGGAGAATCGATTGACATAATTTTTACACCAAATTTTTTTTTTTTTTTTCATAAATTTCAATTATGTGTCAGTAGGTTTCTACCCATAACAGTTGACGGGAATAGACACCTTGAGGCTTGAGATGGTCCGCTCGGTCAGTTTCCGTGTATTAGACAACCCCTGCATAGCACATCTCAGGCATTTCACACTTTTTTAGCGAACTTAACGCGACATAAACTAAGGTGTAACTTGGAGATTTACTAAAAAAAAACACATATTCAGGCAGTTCTGATGAAAATCTTGTTGGGGTGTCTCGGTTTTCGTAAGTAAAAATAACGTTGTATATTATATTATCGTAGATTAATGGTCGGTTCCTATAGCGAAACACGGATCGTTTTGCTTACCAAAATGGTAGCAGTTTGCATTACCGAACTGCGGATATAAATATACTCGTAAGCTAATTTCACCTGTGATAGCTACTTATGAATCTACTATGCAAAGCTATAGGGACTTTGCTCCACTAATGGTAAAGATACAAGAGTAAATAACATAACATCACGCCTATATTCCCGAAGGGTTTGGCAGAGGTGTATAGTACACCCACATTTCGCTGTTATGTTTACGTCCCATGTAGGGGCGAGCCTATTGCCATCGACCGGGCACAAATCCAGACTCCGGGCTGCTACTGAGAAATTCCACACGGAAACGCTCAATAACACTTTACCCGACCTGGGTATCGAACTCAGGACCTCACGCTTAGTAGTCGCGCCTGCAACCGCTAGACCAACGAGGTAGTCTAAATATTCAACCAAGAACGTTCAGTAACGCATAGGAATCTGCCATTAATTGGGTTTATAGATTGGATGTAACACCAAGTCTCCATGCTAAATAAGCAGGTAAACCCACTGATCCACTAACAAACTATAAGTCTAAATAATCACCGAGCTGTCTTAGCCACAATACTCGTGACCTCGCTGAAAGGCTTCGGAGGATTACATGACTAATTGGCAATCATGCCACAACCCTCCTTGGAGAATTTGAAAGGGCCAAGAACTGCCAACCAAAGTTTTGTTGCTTCAGTTTTGCCAATTAACTTTGGGACATTGTGATGCATTATTTAGGAGGAACGGGGCGGAAGTAATCAATGCTGTTTAGGGATTAAAAATATTTTATTTACAAAAAGGGATTGCCATATTATTGATTTGATATATTAACATCTTTTGAAACATTGGTCCAGCTTAAGATTATTTGCACAAGTAAGCATGTACGTTAAGACGGCCAAACGGTATACCACGCAGTGTTGTTAATACCGACATTACCGTTTGGTCAAATATTTGCGCATGCAAGTCACTGCTTGTAGCCTAAACACGCGCAAAAAGTGTCAGTGAAAAGAAATTAATCAAGTATTCTTTTCGCTCAACGAATTAGTCCACTCATTTTGTCCAGCAAATCGGAACGAGTCCATGAGATAATTGAGCTAGCGTAGGGTAAGTTACGACGAATGATGCACTTCACCCAGTTCACTTTTATACCTTTCTCGATTTTCCTTAATAGTTCATATGCTATGTCTATGTTACGGGTAAAAGCCGAATGGCGGTTACACCTAGGTTTAGCCGGGTACAACTAGGTGCAACCAGTAGCAGTTGGTTAGAACTAGGTGTAGCTTAAGTCGACGGAGCCCCGCAGAGCGGGGCTCCTATTTCTGTCTGCAGGGTTTAAAGTAACCTAACACGAAGGGGATGACGGGGGCTTCGTTCGCTCGCTTCGCTCGCTCACTCTAGCCCCCGTCATCCCCTTCGAACCTAACCTATCCGTGTCGGGGTTCCCCTTAACCACCGGTGTGCGGCTGCACCTAGTTCTACCCGCTATGATGAAGGGTAAACCTAGTTCTACCCGAGGATAAGTAGGATACATCTAAGTTTAACCGCATGTGGCCGGCTGCACCTAGTTGTACCCGGCTAAAACTAGATGTAGCCACACTTCGGCTATTAGCCGTAACATTTACACCAGTGCGCTTTCATGTTCATCTTGCGCTTTCGTCTAACGCATGCCTGAAGCGCCATAGCGCATGCCCTAAGGGACTTTTCACTGTCATGCGGGTTTGTGCCCGCGTGCGTGCGTCACCCGCATGCGTGGCGCTCGCAGTTTACCTTTTCATGCGTGTTTCACGCATCACAATAAATACATCTTTGAAAAGGTGAAATTCAGGCGCCACGGGTGCGGGCGACACACGCATGCGGGCACGAACCCACATAACAGTGAAAAGGCCCTAATACTAGTTCGACAAAAGCGCATGTCCCTAGCGCACGCTAATCTGTCTTATGGCAATCAATATTGCATGCGCTTGACGCAAGAGGAATTGAAAGTTGAAAGCGCAAGATGAACATGAAAGCGCACGGGTGTAGACATACCAATACAGGCTGAGGACTTTCAACCATGAAATATGAATATAAGATAAACTACTTAAGTAACTATTTTTATTAAGTAGTATGTTTTCTGTTTTTATTTACTGATAGTACCTTTTGTCTAGGTTATCGTATTTAAAATGAGCTGAGTTGGTGCCAATGAAAAGAAAGAGTGGACTGAATGAAGTACAGACACATTTGAATGATTACTGAATGAAAGGTAAGTTTATTTTGCGAAATGAAGTAGTTCATTTCCTTCAATCGTTCGCGAATTACCCATGTCTATTGTAGCCGGATCTTAAACTAGTTATAGTGTTAGAATAGAATGTATAAAATAAAACAAAAGTAAAACTACACTACATTTATTTAAAGCAAAACTTTTGACTATAACGCTGTATCTAGTTTATAAAAAAGAATTGAATGGATTTTGACACGGCTTGTACAAAAATCAGAGTATTTTTTAAAGCTAAATTTTTATGAATAAATTCGACGCTTACAAACTCGCTGGGAAGCCACGCTTTACGTCGTTCTAATAAAGTTTCAGTCGAAAAAATACGCAATGCTGAAACAGAATCCCTTGTTTACATTGTGACACATTATAAAACCGTTAACGTAAGGAATCTCTAAAATATCTTTCTTTATCGTTCAAGTAAACTTACATTTGGTACTAGCTTCCACACTAGGATTCTCTATGTCGTGGCAGCTAGGCAAATCTACTACAAATACATTATATTAGGTATGTCTTATTACATAACATAACATCATGCCTGCATTCCCCGAAAGGTTGGCAGAGGTGTATATGTGTACACCCATATTTCGCCGTTATATGTTTACGTCCCATGTAATAGGGGGCGAGCCTATTACCATCGACCGGGCACAAATCCAGACTCCGGACTGATACTGAGAAATTCCATACGGAAAAATCCAATAAAACTTTGTCCGACCTGGGGATTGAAGCCAGGACCTCACGCTCAGCAGTCGCACTTGAGACCGCTAGACGACGAGGCAGTCACTCAGTCAGAGTCAGTTTATCTATACATATAAAAGGAGAAGCTGACTGACTGACTGACTGATCTATCAACGCACAGCGTAAACCGCTGGGGTTAGAAACTTGAAATTTTGACAGTACGTTCCTTTTGTAACGTAGGCATCCACTAAGAAAGGATTTTTCGAAATTCAACCCCTAAGATAGTTAAATAGGGGATGAAAGTTTGTATGGAAAATCGTCACTTAACGGGTTCAAAATTTCACGCAAGCGAAGCTGCGGGCGAAAGCTAGTGTCTTATTAAAGTACTGAAAATCATTTTTGATGTTTCCATTAAAATAAATAATTAATAATTAGCCCATTACCGTCCCACTGCTGAGCACGGGCCTCTTCTCACAATAAGAAGGGTTTAGGCCTTAATTTACCACTCTGGCCTTGTGTGGGACTACACACACTGTTGAACCTTTTTTTGGCGCCTACTCTGGTGTCCTCACAATGTTTTCTTCACCGTTAACGCGACTGTGGGTCTACTCCCTGTAGTATCACCTTCATGATCGTCATCTTCACCGACTGGCCATTTTTATATCTGATACCTTTTTATTGATGACAGATAGGAATTCGAATTGGGACTTGACTTTGGATTGGAGACACCATGGTGATTTCTTTTGATACGAATGTCTGTTTTATTTTATATTGATAAATGTTATACACTGAGATTTGGAATATTTCTATAGCAGAACAGTTTTTGATATTTTACTGAAATGAAGCGTATCAAGTTTAATAAAAAGCATTTGTGGAATTTCTACGTGTTTCCCTTGGTGTTATTAACAGCTGTGGCATGTTATCCAACTGAAAAGCCAGATAAAGAAGCTGCGCCCCGGCGGTAACCCCTTCTCCCTTCTTTTCACTTCGTCTCCTGCCCTACCTACACTTGTGAGATCGGCGATCGGACCTGCTGTCGTCTACGTCTACTACTATGACTACGACTAAATGCTACAGCCGGTCTGTTTGCTGCCGCCGGTTTCTATCAGATGGCTGTGTGGGCCATCGACAAACGCCGTGAATACAAGAAGGAACTCGCTGACTACACCAAGGGACGTGACGCTGTCCTGCCTCTTATTCTCTAACCATTTCTATTATTGTTATTTATGTACTAGGTGTTGAAAGCCCTACACATTCTTTACAACTGGTGTGGCAGACGTGCTCTCAGGAGATCCTAGGGCCGTCTGTTACATTACATCCCTAAGGACGAAGTCCGTGGTTTCGGCCTTAGTTACGAGCGTTTTCTACTTCCTATCAACATAAGATTATTTCGGGGCTCGAATTAAGAATGAATGACAACACGATTTGACAGTTGTCCCTACCACCATTGTGTTTTTGCCCGTCCGAAAAGTAGAACTTGACACTTGTTTTGTTCACTCTTACGTTTCGGGCTACTTTCGGACGGGTGACTAAATTTGTTGACGGACTTAGGGAGTATATACGTATCCCTGATACGATCCGCGTATGAATTTGAAAAGTCAGAAGTGCATGTGTCGAATTCAGACCTTCCAGTATAAAAGGCAAGCTTTCAACTGCTAGAGTATCACTGCCTCCATTACACTCAACACTAAAAGTCCCTACAAATCTTAAGTAAAATGCAACCAACAGCAATTTTCACTAGCTCATATTTCAAACTAGGTTAACCATTTCCAGCAAGGAAATACTGTAATAATGCAAGAAAAGTATTCTCGACTCCCAAGACACCAGGTTTGGTACGGTTGAATATTCGGTGGCTGTTATAAAATCCTCTTACTGGTAATCTGACAGCGAACGGGTCTGGTCCCGAAGCGCACTGTTTTTGAATTCGGACGCAAAATATTCCGATGAGGATGAAATCTTTGTTTTGTACCGTTTTTCAATGGGTAATGTTGTTTGTTTTGTGGTATAAAATGTGTATAGACGCGTTTTCCCTTGAGGGTAGGTATAAACGGGAACGTGTTGTGTCTCTGATATACTCTTTTTGCTTCTTTCAAATTCATAAATCTTTTTAACCGTGCGTTGCAGAGGCATCTAACTTTTCTCTATTTAGTAATGATGTACGACAGTCAACAGCAAAAGTTGACAACTTTTATAAAACTTTGAATTAAATTATCAGTGCATGTTTGCATATTTGAACATTTTAAGTCATGTTTAGTGTTGTCTATTCTGTTATTTTATACAGGGTGTTAACGAATTCGTGTAATTCCTTAAAACCACATGATATACTAATGGTGTAGACAGGCCTCGCATGGGATATAGCTTGATTAAAAATAAAAAAATAAAAATCTTTTTTTTTTCATGCGGCTTTGTTACCGATCGTATCTAAACCACCTAATAAGGATTCAGTAAAAAAATAAGGTTTTTTTTTACAAACAAATAATTTTATTTGTGTGAACATTTCAATGCCACGCATAAATTAATGAAAGTACGGCGACACGGCTGGCAGGAACGACTAACGCGATATCGCTCTTTACAGTCAGATAGCTCAAGGCTCTAAAAAGACTCAGAAATGGAAAACCAAAAAAAAATTAATTTTTTTTTGGTTTATTTTCGAAAATTCCCATTTAGGGTTAATCTGTGTCACCAGTAGATCACCTGGTTTGAAGGAATTACACGATTTCGTTAACACCCTGTATAGAAAATAATAGGTATCAATAAAAAAACAAGTTTACATTCATTTGTACAATCATTATTTAGTTTTGATGTTGACTAGCACGAAATAATTTATGGCTTTCGGCAATCCTCTTGTTCCCGAATTGTGCGACCAATTAGGTGACCTATCCGGGATTGATGCAAAGAGGACGAAGCCAGAGTTAAATAATATTACAAAGACATACAAAGAATCATTGACCATCCCATAATTCGTACAAATTCGAAAACAAATCCCTTTTATTAGAACTGTGTTGAATTTGTTATTGTTTCTGATTATATTACAAAACCCCTATTATTGTTGCTCTGTAGATGTCGATGTGTAACAGGGTGTACTGCGTAAGCGACAAATGGGACGCGACGCGATGCTGAAAACGCGACAAACGCGCTTAAAACAACGGCATTCTCTGCTAGTGGTATACGTAGCGAGATGCGATGTAGCGCCTACTTTTCATCGCTTCATGTCGTGTCGCGTCACATCGTGTCGTTTACCGCATATTCATTTAATCATGCTGCAAAAATTTGGCTCCTATTACATAACATTTTCGAGATAAGATAGACTTTTTACTCGACTACGACGAAGCAAAAGGGAGGGTATATGATTTTGACCGGTATGTATGTATGTTCATCTGTTCCCTTCTAACTTTCAAACTACTCATCATAATTTGATCAAATGAGGTATCGTTGGAAGCGTCTTGATCTCCGCTGGTTTTGGCTATGTGAAGTCATGTTAATGGCGCTCTCTAGATTACATAAATTCGTGAAGTAAAAGTCGTGGTCCGTGGTCGTGTGACACTTTGCTCTAAAGCTTATGATTGCCTACTACTGTTAGAATGTATTGTTTTGTTAGGGTAGGTGGCTTATGACCTCGGACCACGGCTATCCTCTGAACATCACTATTTGGCACAAACACTATTCAAAGTAAGTAATAAAAGACGGAATTGTTTGATTTTATACCTTCACACCGATAATTCAGCCCTCATCAAGCTGTCTCCCCCCTCTATGTCCACGCCAGCAACGCCCTAAGCCGAGGTCCGAGTTGCACTAGGGGTCGCCCTTAGTGCTGTTGTTGCAGGTAGTTATGATGCTAGTGTAGTACAAGTAGTTAGCTTAGGTTAAGTATTTTACTCCCCCCCCCCCATAGTCTGGAGACCCTTCAGGTCTCGCCAATAACTGCCCGGTTACGTAGGAAGGGTCCCCAAGGACCACCTACAGCAGTCCAATAGAAAAAAAAAAATCCTACGTTTCAAGAGGGCTTAAAGAGAGTTTAAAATTTCACGCAAGCGAAGCTGCGGGCAACAGCTAGTCGTCTAATATAGACGATAAATATTGAATAGTTTGCACATAACAATTTCAGATGATAACATTTTCTTGTTTCATTCATTTTTCAGTAATCGGGTTTTCGTTTTTGAACTTACTTTTTCTTCAATTAATACAAAAATAGTAACTGAATAAATACTAAAATCCAATGACATTGTATTATGACACAATTTATCAGAACAGGCTCGCAGATTTCAATAGTTTCGAAATCCAAGTCGTTCAAGTAGAGCTAGAACAAATCAATTGAATTCAGAACATCGATACAGCGATTACAGTTCGAGACGATCCCCGGACACTAGTTCCGACGGCTTTGTCCACACCTTCGGAACTCAGAGGATTTTTGTACAAAGCCTTTTGTGGAAACAATTCTTGTAAGCTTTTACCGTGAACAGAACAATAAAAATGTTGTATTTTTATCACTTTTATTTTGTAGTGTGAGCGAATGTAATTGCTTGGTGTATACATACGTAGTTCGTGGTTTAATAAAAACGCTGATATTATGATTTGTTAGGTTAAGTTTCGCTTTGTCGCGGTCCGTTCGTGGATTCTCTCGTGTCAGCACGAGCTATACGAAAATAGCTCATGCTGTGGTGAAAAGATTAGCCAGTCAGCAAGGTTGATAGCGGGGCTGACTGCCCAGGGTGCGCCGGACGTACTTAAGTATCGTCACTTGTGGAGGCTCTTTTCATGCACCCCAGTTCGTGGATGGGTCACCGTTACATATTGAGACCCCTCCATTCCTCGGAGAATACGTTAAACCGTCGATCCCGGGTGTTATACGAATACCTATGACAGTAGTTAAGGGTAGTCAGAAATCCGAAAGTCTGATAACCGATCTAACTTTGAGATATGGGTATTGCCCAGTAGGTACTTAACTGGATTGTGAAGATGGCAGTCGTTCCGTGTAAAATGCTGGTATTTAACTATTTTTCTAATTGTTTTTCTTCTTCCTAGTGTTGATTCTGCCACCCGCTCTGAATATACTAGAAATTCTGTGATGCAATTCTTCCACCTTTTAGCCACCAAAAAACCAACTCCACAAAGGCCTTTCGTTGTACCAAACCGCCAGAAAATAGTATTTTCTCCTTCTTCTGTACTTTCTCCCACTCTCCTGACCTCCTAAAACCCTTTTTTTATCCTAGGAAAATTCTCTTGGATACCCTTTGCCCAGGAAAGGCGAAGGGTTACGCCGGACTCTTACCGGCTAAAAACCCACGGTGTTCCCTCTCCTGACCAATGGCCGGGGTCGCGGAATTCACAGATGCATGCACCGCAACCCCGGCAGGCCTCGATCCGCCAGCCCCTGGCGGTCCTCTCCTTCTGTGGGGCCTTGCCCCACATCCTCGTGAGAGGCGCGTGCGGAACTCAACACTCCGCCTTCTTGGGCCTGTTATTGGTCGGACAACCGGTAACTTCCTATTACCCTAAACATCCAATCTAATTTCTTTTAAAGCATTCTTGAATTCTAATAAACGTTTATGTTGTAGTAATGTGCGTACGTTGTTTGTCAAAACATTTAGCATAATATTGCTTTTATAGTAGTAGTGTTGATTCAGTTAGTTGCGGCAGAGCGATCGCGATTCCTGCACGGATAAATATTTACATGACCTGTAGATAGTTGTACCGAATCTGGGTGTTTGCAAATGTGGTGTTTATGTCTGTAAATGCATCACGAGAAGTAGTAGTGTGGAGAAACGAGGCATGGTGTTCCCCCAACGAATAGGCGACTCTTCTGCCTGGCGGGCTACTGCCCATCGGTTGATGTTGGGCGGTTGTATACAAGGTTAGTCCGAAAGAGGATACTAATCCGCAGACCACTTAAAGTAACACTGATGACGGTTTTAAAGCAAGTGTTAAAATTTGAAAATTCGATATTTTTTATTTCCATAAAAAATAATTTTCATTTTAGTTTTTTCAAAAATTCTTCATCCCTGCTTTAGTTACGAATTCAGAAAATAGAGCTTCTAATTCGTGACCCCAAATATGACCTAAAATGTAAACACAGCTTATCCATAGTTGAGGATAGGTAGATAGATTTTAGCAAATTTTTTATGTAATTTTTGAACAGCTTTTTCTCTTAAACTAGTGGCTTTTGGGGAAAGTGGTAGAACAAAAGTTACTTATTATTATGGTTACTTTAACACCCTTTCGGATTAGTACCCCCTTTCTGACTAACCTTGTATACGCTATCCGCGTGTCACGTCTTGATATCGCGATGTAGGATTTAGTTGTGACGTTATCTTTGCGAGTTATCGCTATTGTCGCTGTAGCATGCTACAACTGGCGAGGCGTAAGCTGAGCTTTGCATTTGGGTGAGTGCACATAGAATCGATTGCCAAAAAGCAGTATAAACCGGTTAAACCAAGCAAAGGACGCGTCTGCATTCATTCTCACACAAATACAAAGCTCAGCTTAAGCCTCGCGGACGGTACACCACTGCTGTGTTGGTTAGTTCGTATGTGGCGTGATAGATGTCGCCACAGTAGTGTGGGATAAAAACGTATGAGCAAGATGTGAAGCGGCCTTTGGCATAGAGCAGGGTTACTCAAAGTGGGGTACGCGAACCCCTAGGGGTTCGCCATTCGACGGCAGGGGGTTCGCGACACCCGTCGCCCGACCAGTAACAGGCCCGAGAAGGCGGCGCGCTGTGTTCCGTGCGCGCCTCTCAGGAGGACGTGGGGCAAGGCCCCACAGAAGAAGAGGTCCGCCAGGGGCTGGCGGACCGAGGCCTGCCGGGGTCGCGGTGCATGCAGCTGCGAATCTCGCGACCCCGGCCAAGGGTCAGGAGAAGGAACACCGTGGGTTTTTAGCCGGTAAGAGTCCGGCATACCCCTTTGCCTTCCCCGGGCGAAAGGCATCCATGAGGATTTTCCCACGAAAAAAAAAGGGGGTTCACGACAAGATTTACGTAATGGTGGCTTGATGACTGTCAGGCACGAGAATTAAGGTTAAAATTACTCCTAGAATTGACTCCATTTGTGACAAGAAACAAGCAAACCCATCACATTCATATTAAAAAAGTATTTCTTTTGGCACTTTATTTGTTACGTTTTATTGAAATAAAAACCTTATTTTCTTCAACAGTCGGTTTTATTATTTTCTTTGGGGGGAGGGGGGATTTATATAATTAGTTAAGGGGTTCGCTGTCACCTGGAAACTTTAACAGGCGTTCGTGGAACTGAATGTTTGAGAAACCCTGGCGTAGAGTATCCACTGCTTCTGCATAAAAAGCACTCAATGTTGGGCTTTGAGAACCGCTACTCCAAAGGAAATTTCCAACAAGTTTACTTGTACAAAATGTGCAATGTATGCTGAATCATGCACGTCCAATCTACACAACAATATTAAGTCAACAAACAGTTTCATAATTCTCGACCAGGCAGGGTTCGGAATTCGCGCAGGCGCCGCCGCGGGCGTCACACGGCTACGGTGACGCTTTGAATAAACATTCACTGGACCCTATTCTGTTGAGTACTGACTAAACTAGACTAAATATATTGTTATTGCCATTAACAGGCAAAATAAGAAAGAGACGGGTTTATAACTGAAACTCGTTTAGATCTTGAACGTTAGGTGGCTTAAGAAAGAAAGAAAGAAAAAGCATTCATTTCCATGCCTAAGCGGATACTTAAGACTAAACCTATATTTTTTAAAACTGATGTAACATTACGTTCTAAACTTGTAAATCCTGAACTTAAAAAACATAAAATTACCTGGTAACCCAAACAACCTAAAGCCTCGTCCCCACTAGGAACATTTGTCGAGCGACATGTGTCCCCGGAGACATCGGGCGATGTCACCTAACATCGCCCCACGTCGCCCGATGTCACCGGGGACACATGTCGCTCGACAAATGTTCCTAGTGGGGACGAGGCTTCTATCACTACTCTTCATAGACTGTGCGACAAGGAACAGTTTCAACAATGTCGCGGCGATGTCGTCCGACGTCGCCCGACATCGCCCGATGTCACCGGGGACACATGTCGCTCGACAAATGTTCCTAGTGGGGACGAGGCTTCTATCACTACTCTTCATCGACTGTGCGACAAGGAACAGTTTCAACAATGTCGCGGCGATGTCGTCCGACGTCGGCCGACATCGCCCGATGTCACCGGGGACACATGTCGCTCGACAAATGTTCCTAGTGGGGACGAGGCTTAACACTAAAAAAACCATGGTCCATGCAGTCTATGACGTACTGAAGACACACACAGACACGCACTGTATACTGAGTATAATGCACTCTTTGTCAAGTACTCTATAACAGCCGTGACTGACTGTATTCCGATGATAACTTAGAAGTCTTGTTGCAGTGCGTGTCTGTGTGAGTGTGTCAATTTGGATGATTCTAGGTAGTTGAAGTACGGCTTTTTTTTTGTTTTGGCAGGAGTGGGAAATCCTCATGGACACCCAAACCACCTCACGGGTGAGATGGCTTGGGTATTGTCGGACTCTTACCGACTAAAACCACACTCCTGCCCCGGCGTGAAGTACTGCTTTAGCTTATATATACTGAGGCACAGGTTACCTAGGTATCTAATATCTACAAAATAAATGGTGAGGTGTCATCTAAATCTGTTTATAATTTTACTTCAACCTTATTTAACAGCTCTAATATTCTTCCATCTCTTTCATACGTTGTATGAAAGTAAAGGATAGCATTAGTGTTTTTTAGTTAAGTTTAGTCAGGCGTAATTTAGTGAGGTTTATCACAGAATCAGCGCTACTGTTTGATATTAAACGCGGCATAGATTGTGGCCGGTCTTTCCTGGAAATGTGGAAGCTTCCATTAATTCGTATTGGTGTGGTCAAAGGTGAAGTTAGGAATTGGACGGGCAGGCCGCATCTAGCTGTGTGAATTAGCAAATAAGCCTCGTAGATCTGGTTTGAATGCCTATCGTCATAGGTTTATAATTCAAGAATCAATTCTTCTGTGAAGAATGTTCTGTGGGGAACGGTCGACGTTTACGGGATGATTATGGTTGAGCTAAGCGATGCGGATGTGCACGTCATGCTCGTGAACGGGTGCTGTCTGTCGGGACTGGTCAGCCCTTAACTGCTATGGCAATCCTAGAAGGCATATTTTTCTATTTGTTACTCTTATGAGAGTTTATTTCTTACATTGATCTGCATTATTCTCATTCTATTTCTCACACTACTGTAATGGAATTGTAAACATAACTTCACGCCTTATTCCCCGAAGGGTTGGCAGAGGTGTATAGTATACACCCACGTTTCGCCGTTATGTTTAAGTCCCATGTAATAGGGGGCGAGCCTATTGCCATCAACCGGGCACAAATCCAGACTCCGAGCTGCTACTAAGAAATTCCACACGGAAAAACCCAATAACACTTTGCCCGACCTGGGGATCGAACCCAAGACCTCACGCTCATGGAATTGTCATGAACTATTATTTTGAAAAGAGTATTCATGGAGTTTCTTGCCGGCTCTCCTCTATAGAACTTACCTTTAGGAACCGTGCACCTAGTTTTGACGTTTTAAAAGTGCCTGTAAATTTGAAATAAAAAACTTTGACTTTGATTTTGTGATGATTGAATGAACTAAATATATTTCTGTATGTACTAGATAGCACCAAAACTTCTGACAAACATAAACAATTAAAGCGCGTCACAGATGGTGAAAATACTGTAATATTTTATCTTAAGATAACTCACTTTATATTTAGATATTACACGCGGCTAAGATGCGATAATATATGAAGTTATACATTCTGCTAATAGTCGGACGAAGTTCAACATAGGTATCTTAAGATAAAGTCTTACTTATATTAATATATTTATGTTTCTATATGTATCACTGGCCATATAATGATGAATTTCGACATCGCTCCACAGCTTGATGCTGTAAGATCTGCTTCGTCGTATGTGATGGTACAAAAGATTGTATGGTGAGCGTTATTGTGAAATATGCTCTAAGATAAGACACATTTTAAACTTCACTTTGTCGCGGTTAATATCAAAACTCCAACCAAAAATTAACACAGTGTATCTTGCTGGAAAACACGAAACAAACACGCTGTTTTAATAAAGGAGGCGGAACAAAAAATGTATATGAAAATTAAACAATAAATCACATTGTACACGGTGTATCGGCCGAATGGGCACGTAACGTCGCCAGCGTAAGAACGTTAATTTATTTTCTGACTGTACCTACGGTGGGAATATGAAAATTTCCTCCTTTGGGACTTGCGGTAGACGGGCGGTTACACAGCGGTTTTTTGGCGTTTAAAACGCTTTTGTGATAAACGTATTCGTTTGAGTATTGTTACTCATCGAGTTTTATTACGCCTATCTATTTAACCCTTCCCCTGTCCCATGAACCACATATGAACAAGTGCATTGTTTAACTATTGTGTCTGCTGTCTGGACAGTGAACGTGTTAACTTTTGGTATCCCCCCTCCAGCTTATACCAAAATGGCAGGTGATGCTCACCACCTTGGGTAACGAAATTCGTCACCAGTCTTTTTGACGTAACGTCATCGGTTACGCAATGTAGAAAAGTCCCTGTAAGCCTCTGTAAGAGTATGCGAAATTAACATTTCGTCATCTTGGAGTGAAAAGCTCGGGGCTGCAATTTTGGTCATTTTTATTTTATTAAGTTTTATAGGTACTGTTTAGTACCTATAAGATTATGAGTGTTAGTTGTAGTTTTAAAACGTTTTGAGCCGCTCTACGCAAAATTACTTTGTAGGCACTGAAATTAAGTCTTCATTGGGTATAAAACATTTGTAATAAATAGAACTGACTAGCTTTTGATCGCGACTTCGTCCGCGTGAAAGCTCAAAGGAATCGTACAATGATCAAAATGCATTTCGGAGCTTTTCACTCTAAGGCGACGATTTGTGGAAGCTGGAAAATACTGGTTCAAAATCTATTCCAGCGTTTTCTCCGCGTGTAAGCCGCCCGTCTGATCCCCCCATTACCCCAACCCGGTTTAATTGGAACACAGTAATTTATCGCCGGATCTCTGTTATCCGATTACGAACCTATCGAAATTGTATTTGAACGAGAAATTAATTTAACTATGCACATACGATCGTTGGCGTTCCGTTGGAGGCTGATTGGGGAGATCTTGTTGCTGGTCAAACCATATAGACTAAGAGATAGACTAACAGTGAGATTCTATAACTATTTTACAGTATTTTTCTTAGAAGAAGTTGTAAAGCTACTTGAAAAAGATTTGTCCGGATAAGCAATACCGCCATACCTATTTCTGCCGCTAAGCAGCATCACTGTATACCGGTCTGAAGGGCGTGTCTGCGAAATTACAGGCACACGAGTGATAAATGATATTTATTCTGTAAATAAATCTGTTTCAGACATGAAGCTTTTCAACATTGTTTTTGGCGACGGGTGCAAAGCAATGACTTGTGCGAAACATTTAAGGTGACCGCTTAACATCAGAATGGGTCATATATGCACCCGTTCTGTCTTCTACTATAATGAAAAATGTACCTATTATCTCCGGGGAATATGGGTTTCCTCGTATAGACCCCTACACAAAAGGACCTTGAGGTAATATTGGCGTAATTTCTGTACTTGGCAAACGAGAGAGAATGCTGCCTACCTTCTTTGGTAACATAATCTCACAACACCAATAATAAGACAGGGAAGGACTATGCTCCACCGGAACCACACAGAATCTGTGAAAAAAACAATAATTTATTTATCCAGCGTAGATTAACTGCGTATTTTATCATTGGTTTTTATTAATGTTGAGTTTAATTTGAAGTTGTCTGCCATGAGTATCGACTCCTCGATTTATATACCCATTATAATCAAAACAAAGAAAGACAGAAAGAAAGAAAGAAAGAAAAATCATTTATTCAGCACAAATTAATAACATATAAGTAATAATAACATAATTAACACTACCTATTTATATAAATTGCGCTGAAAAGGCGCTGGTTCAGCATATGCCAGACGGAATGCCTGGCGCTGGTTCAAAGCCTTAATTGACTCTCATATAAACGCAAACTTTGAAAGTAGTTTATTAAGAATCGGCAACTATCAGCAAGATAAAGAAAATTGAGCGTTTGGTCAAGGCCATAACAATGAATTTTAAATGTTTACAATGGAAAGTAACACAATTTTCTTCAATAAACAATATTAAAGCAAATAAAAGTAAATAAAATCAGTGAATGTACTGATTATTCTAATTGGGAGTGTTTGATTGTTTTTGTTATTCCTGTTTACATGTTGTATATCTTTCAACCTGTACCAGTTAACTATGAACTATAACGATAACACTAAAAAAAGATTCTCAGTCTCCATCTCTTGGCTAACATAATTCGCTAGGTGGGTAACTAAACTAACAAGCATACAAGTACACCTGTTTGCCCCGTTAATACTCACAATATTCCATAATGTTCCCTAGACGCGTATATCGGACATCACTACAGGAGTACAGTATAGGAGTGTCACCTAAAGTATGTAAGAATAAATATAACAACCGCTCGATGGCCACCGGCAGATTCATTGTACCCAGAATATTAAATTGCTATAGTGACAGAGCATTGAATAAATGCTTGCCTTATCTATTTAATAGTTTGCCGGGGGTAAGGCTTGAAAGTAATAAAAACATTCCAAAAAGACAACACGTTTAGTGCAGTGGCTGAGCAATGGGCTTCTGCGCTACGGGTCGTGGGTTCGATTCCCACACGGAACAAAAATTTGGATGGTCTGCAGATGGTTGTTTTGGGTATGAGCGTTTGTGTATGTGAGATTTGTGTCTGTAAACGCATTCACGATTCAGGAGAAATCCTAGTGTGGGGCAAAGTTGTTTTTAAAACAAAACAAAAAATAATGAGTACATATAAAATAGCTTTTTACTTTTATTATATTTTTGTCGTTATTTTTTTGAAAATTATAACAGAACAGAAAATTATAATACTCTGGCGGCCCCCCTCTGGCCGGCCAATAAAGGCAAGCCGGAGTTGAGAGTCCTGCGGGCACTCTTGGGGTTCCACTCCAGCCAGCCAATAAAGGCAAACTGAAGACGAGGCCCTGACCGACTCTCTGAGACAATAAGGTACGCAGTGTCGCCACTCACCAACAGCTCGCCACAAGCTGCCTTGCGGTTTGTAAGCTTTTCAGTAGACCTCATGACACATTTTTTATTATATGCTGGGGTTGTAGAAAGCTAGTCTAATGTTCCCTCCAGTTTTACGTTAATCTCATGGTGAGGTAACGCCTTTGCCAGAGGAGGTATATTCTTTCTTTCTGTTATTATGTAAATTTATTAAATAAAGATTAAAGATAAATCAAAGTCGATCTTCAAAACACTTCCAAAGTCCATTACTTCAAAACAAAACATCCTAAAATGAAAATACATACACAAAATCCCGGCTCGTCGTTACTTTTTCCGAGAGTTTGAGCTAAACTCACGATAACAAAGTCAAACGAACGATGGCAAACAGCTGCCCGTTTGTTTTGCTTCAGTTTGTGATGACGAAACACTAACGCAGTTAGCTTTGTTCATTTGATGTTTGCTAGCTTTCTCTTGGGCTTAGAAGCCTTATTTAAGGCTATATTTATACAGAGGTGTTAAAGTTAGAAAAGTTATAGTTAGCTGTGATTACTTTGAGACACGACGGATAATAAAAGGTTGTGTAAAAGGTAAACAAACTTGTGATCGTGATACATTATTTTTGTGCTTTATGAACCGTTAAAAATACACACTTTTGAACGATTGAAAAATAAGTGTCTAGAGTTTTCTAAAACTCTGCTTATTCTTATTCGCTTTGCTCTTGTCAGGGCCGTCGTGGTCGTCATGTAGCACTATCCTCTGATTTCTGAGTTAATAATTCTACGATAAGCAATACTTAAGTAATACTTGAATGCGGAGTTGTGAAAAAAAATGCTTTAGAATTCTTTTTTTTTTTGATAACTCTACTTAAGTACTGCTTATCCTAGAATTCTTAATTCAGAAACCGGAGGTATGAGTTACTGCAGCTGATGTGGCTCATCTCACTATGTCTCGCTATCGCTCCCTTTTTTTTATTTGACTGCTGTAGATGGTCCTTGGGAACCTACGTAACCGAGCAGTTATTGGCGAGACCTGAAGGGTCTTCAGCTAATGGTGGGGAAGTAAAATACTTAACCTAAGCTAACTACTTGTACTACACTAACATCATGACTCCCTGCAACAACAGCACTAAGGGCGACCCCTAGTGGGACTCGGACCTCGGCTTAGGGCGTTGCTGGCGGGGGCTTGGGGGGGGGGGGGGAGACAACTTGATGAGGGCTGAATTATCGATGTGAACCATCGCTCCCTGTTGGTGGTCATTCATTCTGGTACACTCGCACAAGGGCCCGTCCACGGCTTTTGTTTTCACGATGAGAGATCAGTTTATCTTATAATACAACATTTTAATGGTCGAATTCTAAGTCGGGGGGGTTGCCATAATCGCCACGCTTGGCAGGCGGGTTGACGATCGCAGTATGGTTGTTAAAGTACTCACAGAATGCTGCTGCACATCCTATAATGAATCCTTTAACGCTAGTGATAATCATGATAATCAAATTCTGATCCACATATGAAGTCAGAGCATGACAGGAAAAGAAAGCAATCGTTCATCAGCTAGGCTATCAATGACCATCCCTCCTGATTCGTGAGTAATAGAAAATTGGCATTTTCTCTCATAAAGTATCGTCACAAAATCCCCAAGCTGCAAGTGCATGGCTTAATAATTTGTTATTGAATTGCTGGCGAGCGCCCAGCTGGCGTGGGTAGACGATAACGATAACACGATGAGGGAACAACTCACTGTCACAGTTTTGCATGGAGGGTAGATACAGTGATGAGGAACTATGCCTGGAAAATGTAGGTACTGAAATACGCGACGTAACAAGGTTTCGGTTATCGAAGAGAATTCCAGCGTGTGGCTTCAAGCACCTTCGATATTTGAGGCCCGATTACACAACGACTGGATCATTTTTTTTTTTTTTTTATTTATACTTTCGCACAAAATCTGAACAGAGGCGGACTTAATGCCACAGGCATTTTCTACCAGTCGTGGCTGTTAACCAGATGCGGCTGAATACCAGTATTTTACACGGAGCGACTGTCATCAGACCTCCGCCACCCAGTTACTGGACAATGCCGATGTCCAAAGGTTAGACCGGTTGTCAGAGTTTCGGTATTCTGACTACCCGTAACGACGCCGTTTTCTTCCGGCAATAGAAGTTATCCAGTCCACCTAACACCCCTTCCCATAGACCAAATATTTTTCACCATATTTTACAATAGTCTTGCACCCATCTGGGACGGTTCATGACTGTACTCCAATAGTGCAGCCGTGGATAGCCCCCGGTTGGTGCCCCACCCCATTTTAGATTAAAATTGTCAAAGGGGCCTCTGCGCGTTGGACCTGTGTCCCCGTGTATGCCTTCCAAAGGACCGGACATCTTCCGCACGGAAGATGAGCCGTGATTCCCAAAGAGATACAAATAATAATCATTTTATTTTCAGGCAACTGAGGCCTCGTCCATGTAGTTAATAGCATGGACTAGGAATGCCAGCAAATTCATTGACTTTGAGTTGCTTGGAACTCATAGTGTTTACGGGCAGCGGCTATGGCCGGGCAACACGCGAATAAAATTCGTTCCGTGCACAGTGGAAACACGTCCGTGTTCGATCGCGCAACGCAATGCACTGATGTAATGTAATGGGCTGGTTATACTATACGTCGTCTTAGTATTTTTCTATTTCTGTATACCCCAGCTCCGTCTACCCCACCAAACTAAATATGTATAAGCACAAAGTTACAGCGCTGACCTTTTAATTTTTCGCCTTCAACGAAAGAATCCCGAGGAGCGGCGCTCCTTAATTAAATAATTAACATTTTTGTATAAGAGTCAAGTTTTTGTGAGCAATATTCCTTTATTAATAACATCTTGTGATAAATAACTGAGATTTTTACGTTTCACTTAATTTACTTGTATTTTGTTTCGAAACTTTTGAGTTGAGCAAAAAATTTTAGTTGGAATCGCTATTAAAAGGGTTAAATTAATCAAAGGCTTGGGGTGCATGAAAAGAGCCTCCACGAGTGACAATACTTAAAGTATGTCCGGCGCACCCTGGGCAGTCAGCCCCGCTACCAAACTTGCTGACTGGCTAATCTTTCCACCAAAGCATAAGCTATTTTCGTATAGCTCGTGCTGACACGAGAGAAGATCAAAGGCTTGGGGGCAGGATCTTTACGGTTAGCTCCCCTCCTCATATTAAAGTCCGGCGCTAAGCTGATTACTGTGTTCCGTCGTGTGTATGTGAGAGCAAAAGGGGTATATGGAAATACCTCTATATCTTTGCTACTTGACTTTGTGTGCTCCATCCATCTTAGAACCTGTGTATGCTTACCATTAGGTACGAGTAGGCTCAAACGCGACCAGACCCGTCGCCCGACCAATAAGGCTAAGCGTATGCTGAGGCGCAGGTGACGCAGGTGCACGCAGCGCAGCGCAGAGCAGATTTTGTAATGTATGAACGTACTAAGAGCTGCGTACGCTGCGGCGCAGACGCGTGCGACGCAGACATGCGTCTGCCCTGCTCTGCGCCGCGCTGTAGTGCCGGCACAGATTTCTGTTCGACCCTTGCGTGCATGTCAATCATCCAGACTATTAAAAAAAACGTACGTGAACTCGAACACGTCTATCTTTGTACAAGTTAAAACTCGAATGTGTCTTCGACCTGCATCGCAGCATGCGGTCGTGGCCGATGTCTGCCTCGCCTGACCTGCGCGGCAAAATCTGTACTGTGCTGCGCTGCGTCACCTGCGTCTCAGCATACGCTTAGCCTCACAGGCTCGAGTAGTCGGCGCGCCGTGTTCCGCGCGCGCCTCTTAGGACGTGGGGTAAAGCCCCACAGAAGGAAAGGTTCGCCAGGGACTGGCGTCTGAGGCTTGCCAGGGTTGCGGCGCATGCAGCTGCAAATTCCGCAACCCCGGCCAAAGGTCAGGAGAAGGAACATCGTGGGATTTTTAGCCGGTAAGAGTCTCGCACAACCCTTCGTTTTCCCCAGGCGAATGATATTCATGATGATTTTCCCACGATAATAAAAAGGGTAAAACGCGACTTAGTTAAGGAATAACAGCTATTTGTACCAAAGAGCGTATATATTATAACCAAACCATGAGGTGTCGTTCTAATTGTCAAGCGGTTGCACGACCATGCGATGCGACCGAACTCATGGGTACATATAAGCTATTAATTTACAGAATGAGCTGATCTCACTTTGCATTAGCTTTCCATACAATGAATCATCTCAATGAAATGAAATGATATTTATTTCTGTAAATAAATCTGTTACAGACACTTTTACAAGTCAATGTAATGTTTTTTTTTTTATGACTAGATGGTGCCGGCATTTCCTATCTGACTAGCTCTGAGAAGAAAAGCCGAAACAAACTCAGAGCTCAAGGTCTCTTTTAAAGTCCAGACATTGTAGTATAAAACTATGTGAGTGTAACAATGTAGGGCAACGTCTGGAATGGCCTTTTGAGGAAAGAGCCTTAGCTCAATCAAATAAATCTTAATGGAATAACATACAATGGTGTTTTCAGGCCGGAAAATAAAACATTATTAGTCCTAAAAAATCATCGCAATAGTTTCAATTACAAAATATTACTTCTTTGTTTATTCATTTAACAAAATTAGGTTTGTTAAATGAATAAACAAAAAAGTAATATTTTGTAATTGTTTTGTAATCATTTACATTTTTAAACATTTCTATAAAAAAAAACATTTAAAAATATAAACATAGTAGCCCACCAGCATCGGGAACAGGGTCCTAGCTGCCGGCAGTCAGGGCTTCAGAGAAAGGAACCTCCTCAATATGCGTGCCGTGTCAAAGAGTACTGCTCTCTGTATTAATCAAGCCCTTGATCCAGCCGCCCAACGAGAGCTGTTGATGAGGTGTTGATCGAGGCTCTTGGCTATTAGGCCATTCGCCGTAACTACTATCGGGACAATGACTGCTGAGTCAACATCCCACACGCCGACAACCTCGTGTGATAAATCAAGATATTACAATTATTAAGATAATCTTTAATTAAAACGGAATTTCCTCCTGTTAATATTGAACAATGTTTGTCATATACTACGTTTCTATTTAACAAACCAGCAAACATGTTTTGATAAACATACACATGAGAACACGCGTATAAATACGTCATGCAACTAACAACAATTTTCTACGATTCCCAACACATAAATCAACATTACCATTAACTTGTAAGCACGTGTTTGACAAACAAATCAAACAAACTCTCAAAACTCTCAAATTGGTTTAATGGTAGAAATTTAGTAGTGGGTGGTGATGTAATAATTATTTTATCCCACTTTCAGGTAGGTTGCTGGTTAATAGTTGGGTCAGACTAAATGTTAAACGCATTAGTGTTATTTATTAACTATGCAGTGCAAAGCGCTATATAACATTAAAACGTTAGTTATTTATCTATGGTGCAACTTATAAGCGATTAGCGATATTAATTTCAATTATTGAAGTGGTGAAGGGCGGCCGTTTGAGGCTGTCTGTTGTGACATTGCCGTTCAAAAAGAACTAAGTAATTCTAGTCTATATAATATCTATCTATATATATATATATATATATAATATATATCTATCTAGTCTATATAATGTATATAAATGAGTTTTGAATTTGAAGGTTATCATTACAAAGACTAGCTATGAGATTATCTAATAGAAACGCACTGCTAAAGAACAACAAAACGTTTGTTAACTTTTACGAGTCTGCGATATTGACTGATTAGACTATCAATCAAACTACAAAATACGAAATGAAATGTTTATTTGCATGGAACATGGTACATAGTGGTGGTAGATAATGTATAGTTTTGCATGTTCTGCCGTTTTAGAAAATGTGAATTTATACCTAAAATTCAATTATTATTTATTTAATATAATATTAAAGTCAGGCGTGAGTTTATGTTATAATATTAAATTATTCAACGAATTAAAAACATAGGAACGTATATGTCTTTTAAAACTGTCAACAATTATATCGACTCACATGCCAAAAGCAATACGAATACATCAATTGGAATTGCAATTGGATTGAAATACATTATGAGAATTACAGAAAAGTGAATTTAGAGTTGCCATATTTTTGGACGTTTTAACGCACCTTTAAAATATATTATCTCGTTCCAAAGTTAAACTCAACAGATCCGCCGTCTCCGTTGCCTTGGGCCGGCAGTAAACTAGGTAAGCTGAGCTGCCTCGCAAAGTAAACAGTGCTAAATTAATGAATTGCCCGGAACCGGTGTATTTTATTACGAATACCTACTATGTGCAAACTGCATAGTAATACTATTGCAACCATTTCTGATGGGAGTTTTTATTTGAACTATCCGACTGTGGTGGCCATCTAAAATTAAAATTTTAAAAACATTATCCACATAAACGCATCGTCATCTGCCTAGCCTTTTCCCAACTATGTTGGGGTCGGCTTCCAGTCGAACCGGATGCAGCTGAATATCAGTATTTTACATGGAGCGACTGCCTATCAGACCTCCACAACCCAGTAACTGGGTAATACGATACTCTTGGTAAAATTGGTTGTCAGACTTTCTGGCTTCTGACCAACAGTAACGACTGTCAAAGATCTACAAATGACAGCCGGGACCAACGGCTTTAAGTGCTTTCCGAGGCACGGAGGGAACTCGCTATGGTAAATGGTCACCCATCCACAGACCAACCTCAGCAAGCGTGGCTTAACCCGGAAGATCGGTCTATGCGGCTGTAATTATTTAGCCACGAGCTCCTCCTTCCTCCTTATATACGTTCCTTTTATAGTATGTGTTTATCCACATAAACACGTACTATAAAATACTACTATGAGTACTACACTGCGTGTTCAGTACAATGACGCTCTCAGGGCAGTGTTAAAAAAACCCAGGTACTGCAGTGCTTCCGCAATGTTTGCGGATGCTTCCGTCGACGATTTCTTCTCCATCATTAGGAAAAGAACTGCGTCGATGATGAGCAGGGTCCGTGGTAGCACCAACACTGTCGTCAAAACGTTAGCGTGCAAAATAAACAGTCCTTTTACTGTGTACTGGGCAAGTGTACACCAGCACAGAAATAGGAAATAGACTTTTGTAATTATTGTGTAACTTGTTTTGTTTAATAACAAATTACTAACACCTTGTTATTTTTTGTGTGTACTACTAACACGATCTTTGTAAAAATGTATGGACTTATGTCTGAAATAAAGATAAATTATTAAAATATGTATTTAAAATTACCTTCGTCCGTGTCACTGCAAGGGTTCTTTCAATTGGAAATCAGCGCTGGGTGTTTGACGTCCAGCTTATGCCGAGTTGGTGACCCTTTCGGCATGAGCATGCTCGACAGTATAAAAAAAGTATGTTTGATTTTTTATGTTTTTTTATTGTTTATGCTGTCATTGTGTCTTTGGCTGAATAAAGTTTCTTTTCTTTTCGTTCTTCTTTCCAAATTGGTATCGAGAGCTTAACGTTTCTAAAGCATGGTTTCCAGCTAAGATAAGAACACCTGATCATAGGTGACTTATTAAGATTTCCGTAGTATATTGGTGGCAGAACTAATAACATCACGCCTGTATTCTTCGAAGGGTTGGGCAGCTGTGTATAATACACCCTCATTTTGCCGTCTTATGTAATAGGGGGCGAGCGTATTGCCCTCAATCGGGCATAAATTCAGACTCCGCGCTGCTACTGAGAAATTCCACAAGGAAAAACTCAATAACACTTTGCGCGAACTGAGGACCGAACACGAGACCTCACGCTTAGCAGTTGCGCTTGCGACCACTAGACCAACGAGGCAGTCATATTTGGCAGAACGAACCCTTCATATCCATGTTCTGTTGTATCTACAAGTCCTGCTCCATGATTAATACTTGAAAACACTACACATCTATTTTGCTATGTTCATACCATACCTTGCTTACGATGTCGGCTTTAAAGATTGGCTGTAAAATCACATTACTTACAGGAAATTGGAGAAGTCAAAGCATTTATTCCAATTAGAGCATTTACAGGCACTTTTGAATTGTCAAGACAAAGTTACTACTGCGTTTCATAACGTAGATTCGAGACGAATGGGCAATAAATTCCATAGTTAGAGCGGTTACGCACTGCGTCAAAAAAATCCGGATAAAAAAACTCGGACCTAATTCGGATATTGCTTTTCGCACTGCATCCGATCCGAATTCATGAAAATCTAGAGTATAAGAATCTCGGACCGAATTCGGATATTGCTTACGCATTAATCCGATCTCTGATCCAAATTCAAGCAATTCACGGGCCATCCTTGGCATATGTCCGATTTGAATCCGAGGTAATGCGAAAGCGTTCATACAAACAGTACTACGGCTACTTCCGTCCGTCAATATTTGTTCCGGATTGGAGACTCACGGAAGTCGGAGAGAAATAGGATGACGGAAGTCAGACCTAGTGCGTAAACTACCATACAAATAGTTCTATGACTACTTCGGAACGTATTTTCACGGATTCGGATCGGATGCAGTGCGTAACTGCTCTTACTCTTTTTCGTCAAATTCTTACAATAATGTTACAATTGTTTTTGTAACAAAATTATGTGAGAACAATGTAAGACAAACTCTATACTAAAGAGTAGGTACAATTAATTTTCCATCGCTAACGTCGAACAGGCACGGCCGTACACCTTTTTTTCAAAGCAACACGAGGCACTTTTAAGCCCCATATATCTTTGTAACAGATAAGAGCGGAAGCCTGAGAATTATGTTACTGAAAGTACTAATGTATTTAATTATTAGAGATGACCAGTCGAAACTGACGGCGCCCGTTCACGAACTTGACGCATGTACCGTTCTGCAGAAAAGAGTACGAAAAATAGGGGCGCCACTAGCCTAACATTATTTTAAACTTTTAAAGTAATTTATCTAGTAGAACTTTGGGTTGTCTTGTTTATTTTAAATCAATCTGCGTTTCTTAATCCACATTTATTATCGCCTGATGAAACACTGACTAATACATCACCGACAAGGATTCAAAATTTGTTCCGTTTATAGATTTTTATGTCAAGCTGTATCGCAACTAAGACCAGTTGTATGCTTCTCTTCTAGAAGATAATCAGTGCGTAAAGAAATGTACTACAGTACTATGAAAATGCTTACATTAAGAATTCCATACAATTCCCGTATAATTTGATGGAATTTGAATGGAATCTATAGAGAAATCAAACAGTTAACAGGCAACAAAACTTAAACTCAACGTCGTAGTATTGATTTGTATTTAGATTAATATCACCGTTCTACAAACTTGCCGTATTTATGCGAAGGGTTAAATCAAAACAGTGGACGTTTCCTACCCATTTCTGTAATATTGTTATAGTTAGAAGGAAACTAGGTCAGTTGTTATTGTATTTCAGCGAAATATATATAGTTTATTGTATAATACCCGATGATATTTAATACTATAGATATACGTTTATGGAACATGGCACGTAAAATTAGATCCTATATTATTTAAAAAATGTCGTGGTGGCCCGGATGTTACAGACCCGCTTGTTAAAACGTGGTTGCGGGTTCGAACCCAGGCATGTACCTATGTGACTTTTTGAATGTCATATGTTGTAATGTAGCAGACGGCTCCAGGTTTTCCTGAGCTAGAGACATGTCTGCTACACCAGTTATAAAGAAGGTCGCAGACTAAGAGATCCTACCTACCCCTAGCCGGACAAATAAGAAAACACTTTTCAGAACAACTTCTATATTAGTAATAAAAACACTTAAGGTCTCTAATAAACTGCAAACGAGAATTTGGAACGAAACGAGAGTGATATTTGGGTGTGAATCCTCCCAGTGAAGCGGAGTACCGAGAGCTCAGTAGTACAGTGTCTCCCTCAAGTAGATCGGAGTTCCGGAGGCTCAAGAGTGCAGCGACTTCCTCGAGTAGATTGGAGAGTGCCGGAGGCTCAGCGGTGCAGCGACTCCCTCAAGTAGGTCGGAGTGCCGGAAGGTCAGCAGTGCAGTCTCCTTTAAGTCAATTCCAGATCGCACACTTTTCTCGTTGCCTCTCGAATCCATGCAAAAGAACCTTGTTTCTTTTCTTTTTCAAGTGCTCTTCCAATTTCGAATATAATAATCAAAAATGATGTGGCATGTGAGGTCCTGTGATAAAACAAGGTTTATAATAACTAAAAAGAAGGTGAAAATATGTCGTAAGAGGATGATGATGAAAAAGTGATCCTACAATGTATATGTACTTTCTTAGTTAATTTAAGACGCCACTGACATACGGTGAAGGAATCGTGAGGAAACCTGGACTTAATGGTCTGAAATCGCCAACGCGCAGTGAGCAAGCGTGGTGATCAATGCTTATTCCTTCTCTGTGTGAAAAGAGGCTTTTGCCCAGCATTGAGACAGTTACAGGCTAATATTTATTAAATTTATTTATTGTAGGTATTATTTTCACTTGTATTTGTAATGAGAATATATGGAAGAAGTACGAGAGTGAAAGAGATAGCTATCTGCAAGATATACCAATTAGTGTTTTTTTTAATCAACACTTTTGGCGCGTCAATTATGTATCACCTTCTTTTTCAGTAATCATCATCATCATCATTCAGCCGAAAGACGTCCACTGCTGGACATAGGTGATCGCAGTATGGTTGTTTAAGTACTCAGAGAACGCTGCTGCCCATCCTTGTTCGCCTTTTACGACACCCACGGGAAGAGATGGGGTAGTGCTATTCTTTAAGTCCGGCACTACATGAGACTCTCTTTTCAGTAATAGTAGAAGTATATACAAGGTTAGTCGGAAAGAGGGTACTAATCCGAAAGGGTGTTAAAATACCCATAACAATGAATAACTTTTGTTCTACAACTTTCCCCAAAAAACAAAAGTTTAAGAGAAATAGTTGTTCAAAGATTTCATAAAATATACGCTAAAATCCTCAGTTATAATCAAATGTGTTTACATTTTAGGTTGTAATGTAACAGACGGCCGTAGGATCTCCTGAGAGCACGTCTGCTACACCAGTTATAGAGCATTCAATACCTAGTACGGTACATAATTATCATAAAAATATTAAAATGCTTATAGAATAAGAGGCAGGTCAGCTTTACGTCCCTTGGGTGGTCAGCGAATTCCTTCTTGTAGTCACGGCGTTCGTCGATGGCACACAGCCATTTGATAGAAACCGGCGGCAGCAAACAGACCGGCTGTAGCATTTAGTCATGCCGGTAGATGACAGCCAGTCCGATCGCCGATCTCGTAAGTGTAGGTAGGGCAGGAGACGAAGTGAAAAGAAGGGAGAAGGGGTTACCATCGGGGCGCAGCTTCTTTAACAGAATGTGGAGGGTCAGGTTGTCCAGCTCGCATAAGATAAACCCTCGGAGCCTCACGCAAATAACGGGTGTTGCATATGTGGCACTCCACAAAATTAAACAGTTAGTAGTATTTTCATCTATACTAATATTATAAAGAGGTAGAATTTGTTTGTTTGTTTGTTTGTTTGTTTGTATGTAGGAGGTAATCTCCGAAATTACTCATCCGATTTCAAAAATTCTTTCACCAATAGGAAGCTACGTTATCCCTGAGTGCTATAGGCTATATTTTGGGATCAAAAAATTAGGGATCCGTAAATTAACGGGAGCGAAGCCGCGAGCAAAAGCTAGTGTATTATATTTATACATACAGAAAATTATTAGATAACACTTTTACTAAAATCACTTCATCGTGTCCAAAAAACCAAGTTCAAAAGCCAAGTCAAAATTAGAATCCCATCTGTCATCAATAAAAAAGTATAAAAAAATATATAAATAGCAATGAGGTGAAATGATGATGAACATGAAGAAAGTGATGATACTACAGGATCATATTTGGGGTCACGGATTAGAAGCTCCATTTTTTGAATTCGTTACTAAAGAAGAGACGAAGAATTTTTGAAAAAACTAAAATAATAAAAACATGGAAATTTTTTTTTTTTTTTTAATTTTTTTTTTTTTTTTTGAAAAAAACGTTGCCCCACACTAAGATTTCTCTTGTATCGTGGGTGCGTTTACAGACACAAATCTCACAAACAAACGCCCAGACCCGGAACAACCATCTGTAGGCCACACAAATTTTTGTTCCGTGTGGGAATCGAACCCACGACCCGTAGCGCAGAAGCCAATCTCTTAGCCACTGCACCAAACGTGTCGTCTGCACCAAAATGATCGAATTTTGAAATTTTAACACTTGATTTATAACAGTCGTCAGTGAAATTTTAAGTGGCCTGCGGATTAGTCTTGTTTATTCAGTTCCAGGTAATAGGGAGCGACGTTATTGCGGTTACTAAGAATTTTGTAACAGAAAAGTTCAATAACATAAAAATACATACTCCAATAACGGCCTAAATATGGTATGCCAAGTAGGTAGTTGGACAAACAAAACTTAAAAGCCGTAGAAGTAATATGTACTACGTACAACAAAAACAAAGACATCACCATATTTTATTCCTTTACCATTTTGAAATTAGAACCACAACTTTTTTTCTTTTCAACTTTTTTTAAAAATCTACACTCCATACTATGTATAGCCATCCTTCTTATAGCGCCTCAAACACACTAACGAGCCGCCACGCCATGAACGAAGTCAAACTTTTAACTATTATAAATAACTTCAAAAGAGTTCAAAATTATGAAACGTTGTTAAGCCTATGCCAGAAAAAATAATAAAATTTAAAAGTCCCTTTGAAAAGGCAGAAAATGTATTGAATATTCATGACACTTATATACCCGTAGGCACAACTGCGGGTTGAAAAAAAAAGTTAATTGAATTTTTACAGAATATTTGGTAGTCTATTTAGATTTTGAGCGAACGCCTTTATTTCGAAATTGGTTGGGAAGCTTATAGGCTGCTGTTTTTATTGGAGATGTTATTTAAAGAGAAGAAAGGAAAAGATTTATTTAAGCTTTATTTATACAGGGTGTCCCTGGAAGTATGGATCAACTCGAATAGGGACGTGGGCAATGTCATTTCCAAACTTTTAACCCTGAGAATGTCGGTGCAATTTTTTACGGTTCAAAAGTTATGACCAATTACAGTTTTTTTTTCAATCACTTCGCATAGAAAAAAATAAAACCGGCCAAGTGCGAGTCGGACTCGCGCACGGAGGGTTCCGTACCATTATCTATGAAAACGGCAAAAAAATCACGTTTGTTGTATGGGAGCCCCCTTAAATATTTATTTCATTCTGTTTTTTAGTATTTGTTGTTATAGCGGCAACAGAAATACATCATCTGTGAAAATTTCAACTGTCTAACTATCACGGTTCATGAGATACAGCCTGGTGACAGACGGACAGAAGGACATCGTAGCCTTAGTAATTGGGTCCCGTTTTACAATTTGGGTACGGAACCCTAAAAAACATTAAAAAAACTATCAGAGCTATAATTTTTTCAGGACTTTGGCGAACAGGAGGCCCTTCTTGGGGTAATACTTTTACGCAGCTAGAAAACATGTGTACAATAAGAAAAAACATTTACTGCAAAGGCTTTTTTGGTCTGACAAAAATTTTACTCAAGTTTTTACTACTACAAGTTTTGAAATGACCTTGCCCACGGCCCTATTTGATTTGATCCATACTTCCAGGGACACCCTGTATACTAGCTACTGCCCGTGGTTCACTCGCAACCTAGAAAAAATACTTCGTCTACTCGAATAAAAAGTATTCAAGCAGGACATGAATATCTGTGTGCCACATCTTAATCCGTTCAACCGTTTAGGCGTGATTGAGTATCAAACATTCATTCATCCATTCACTCATATTCACTAACACATTTATAGTACACTCAGGATCGTAATCCGGGTCACCAACCTAAATATTAATATCTCGGAAACTAAGAATGCTAGCTTATTCAAATAAATTGATTGATATTTTTTTGTATAAAAATACAAAGAATTGATTTATATACTTTATATTTAATTGGCTTTTACCTGTAATTGCATAATTTATTTGTAAAAAATATGATGATTTTCGTTGTATACAGTCAATTAATTTATTCACTTGACAGACATATCTGTGTTGCTGGGGAGTTTGTTGCGCCGTTTCTTCTTCACAGCAAAAACACTAGGAAGCGGTGAAGGGAGGGCTTTTTGTGGGATGTCTATAATATTGTAAAACGAACGTTCAAAAAGAACTAAGTAATTCTAGTCTATTTTGAATAAATTTGTTTTGAGTTTTGAAATAGTATTTTATGCACTAGGTATTTCTAACTCCTCAAATGAAATTAAAACATAATAAATCCTAATCCTAACTGATATCCTAATATCCTATCATAATCTTATCATAATTCCTAATCCTAATCGCAATCCTAATCCTAATCGTAACCATAATTCTAATATTTTATATTAATTTTAATATTATAAATGCGAAAGTTTGTTGGCTCTAAAAAGTGCCTCTTTGCTATATTATGAAATGGCATGAACCGTGCGCAGCGTCTTTACCGGAAATATGTATAGTAAGCGATACAAAGGAAATCAAGTAATCTGGTCAAAAAAAAAGAAAGTTGCGGGGTCAGATAAATAATTATTGGCAATAGATAGGTCATGTGAAAACCTCGAAATGTTATTATGAACTTAATACCGTAACTACATTTCCTGAGCTGTTAATCGATATCCTAACTATAAATGCGAAAGTAAGTTTGTTTGTTACCTTTTCACGCCTAAACCATTGAACCGATCATCCTGAAATTTTGCATATACTTTGTCAGGTGTATAAAAACGGGCATAGAATACCTTTCATCCCGAAAAAAAGTACCGTTCCCGAGGAAAACAACAATAACGATAATAGATGGCGTCACGTATTTTTGAATCATGATTGAATTATATTATTATAGAAACTTTAGTAGTGTGTTAAGAGTTTTTTCAACTATAAATTAACGCGAGTGAAGCCGTGGGCAAAAGCTAGTAATTTATAAAATATTTTTTATTTAAATCAGCTACCATTCATTGCTCACAAATATTAGTAGGATAAGATTGACTTGGGGTTAGATGGCTTTTTATGAGTAATTATTATAAATGCAGCGACCCCTCTGTGCCTTTAAAGGGATATTAAACCAATCGGTCTTCGTCTGAGGTAATGTTCAAGGCCAGTCAAAACCCTGAAAGCATTAATCCTGGATCAAACGCGAGATATCCAGTTACCCCAGTAGTGCCAGTTACTAATAAGTATATAGACATACACACATCATCACATACACTTACAGACACCCTCACCGTACAGACACCTGCACACAAACAAGCACACACTATAAATTTTAATGCCAATCAATTAGAGTCACTCTCTGCTTATCTTATTATTTTTTCTGTGTACTTCGTAATTGGCGTAATGTTTAGTATAATAATTTTATGTTTATGTACTGTCAGCTGTGAAGCTACCTTTCATAAAATAAATAAATAAATAAAATTATTTCTGTTTTAACGGCTCGAGAAGGTCAGCTCCCTGGATCAGAAGTATTCGATAAGTCTATTTAGTTTATCTCGTATTCTTTCGTTACGAGAATCGTAGACAAAACAAGATAAAAAGTGAATCATTCAACAACTGATTTATCGAAATGTTCCGAATTAGAGGGCAGATCAAAGGAGGTCGAAGGTCAGACAGTAATTGATCTGATAAAATACTCGTGATATAAAGCACCTACCTACATTGCCCAAACATGACGGATGTAGCCAATAAAATAGATTACTTCTCATCAAAATAAATGTATTAGATTCCAATAAAAACAGGGACGTCGTGGCACCAGAGTCCGGAGGTCGGAATAAAATTAAATTAATGGACACTACCGATACTAAGTCCAACATTGAGACACAGAAGGCTCACTACTTACTGTCAACATATTGGTGTATAATCTGTGCTTCTAAGGATAGGGTATCTCGGACCGAGTGGTCCAAAGGAAAATTTAGAATAAGAGGCCATATTATCTCCAATCATACTCTCTTTTGTCACGGCTCATCTTTCGTGCGGAAGATGTCCGGTCCTTTGGAAGGCATACGGGGACACAGGTCCAACGCGCAGAGGCCCCTTTGAGAACTTTAATCTAAAATGGGATGGGGCACCAACCGGGGACTATCCACGGCTGCACTATTGGAGTACAGTCATGGACCGTCACAAGTGGGTGCAAAACTATTGTGAAATATGGTAAAAATAAAACTGGACTATGGGGGGTGTTAAATGGACTGTTTAACTTCTATTGCCGGAAGAAAACGGCGTCTGCCTTTCAAGTTTGAAACTGAATTGTGTTGGCAGACGGTGACTCGCCAGCTCACTAGCTGGGCCCCCTGAAAAGCCGCCAGTACATAGGCGAAGGGGACAACAAACGCAAGGCAATAGCCCAATCATACTTATTATTCTCAATAATAATAAGTATGATTGGGCTATCTTCAATAGTATTGAAATTATCACCATTTTTAGAATATTTATGAAACTAGAATTTATTTGAATTAAAAGAAAAATGGTACTGACTGGGTTTCAACCCAGCACCGCAGAACAGCGGCGGCTTCCATTGTTTATCTATTGTGTCTATGTTTCTATTAATCGATCCGTTGTAAAAATATCTTAACAATTTATAATCAAACTAGAAACTTTCAGAGTTCTAGCTTTATGGGAATATTTTCAAATAAAGATTATTCGTATCAACCTAGAAAACTGTCGAAACGTTTTTTACTTTTTACTGAATATGTGATATTACCTCTTAGGTACCTATTCCACATTTTTATTTAGACCGCTCATCCGTAGATGACGACGTCCACAGTTGTAAAGTTAAATAGATAAAGCAAATTAACCTACTTTGCGTGCATTCAGTAAGAGCAATCCTCCTACACGTTACACTGCTAAGTCAGTTCCCTCTCGACCGTTTCCGCTTTCACACGCGCGACTGGTTGCAGGATGTGTGTGTGCGACCCGTGTGATCTCTCACACGAAGACGCGCAACGGGCGAGCGCAATTTACTTCCGAGAACTAAATTGCCCTCATTACGTACGTAGTTGGAACTAAAAGTCACACCTTATTTTCATACAATTTGATAAACTTGCGGTAACATGGCGGTAAGTTAGTTTGAGCTTCACAACTGGTGACCGTCAATACCCATACATGGTCTTTGTCATTATCATGGTTTATTCATGTTATCGCTACTGGGTAACACTGATGGCAATATACAGGGTGGTAATTTGAGATGGGGCATGAAGGGCAACTACCTTAACCACTGTAGCTACAGGAAAACGTTGTTAGAAGACCACCCCTAACTTTTGGGATAATTTCAATGGGCATTCACAGATTTTCAAAATAAAGTACAGTCAGCGAGAAAAAGGCCTGTTATAACAAAACTTTTTTATGATGCCAATCGATCCTATTTCCCATAAGGATCAAATCACTCTTGCGGACCAACTGAGGTTTGAGTATTAGAAACGTCAGGAATAACAAAATACTATTTGAGATGGGTTAGTTATAAGGGCAGCTACCTTAATCGTTGTCGCTACAGGAAAATGTTGATAGGAGATTGTCCATAATTTTTGACATTATCTCGAACTGGCTGCCCTTCATGCCCCGTCTCAAATTACCACCCTGTACCTATATAGATAGTGGGTAGCAATGTTGACAAAGGAAGTCGTCGATATGGATCTACGCACTCGATGCTATAAAGGCGGTGATGGTTCCACGAAGCGGAGCATTCTGTGTTCATCGGCTGAAGAAGTCTGACCTTTTATATCTGACTAGCTTGTCCTTAATTTCTGATAATGTGATCTAGTTCATGTTAGTAACACTAACCCAAATGTAAGTACTTTCAGTGGTGGAGAGTCTATGTTGGTTTTATTTACTACATTTACCTTGCACGAAATCCTGACATGCTGATATTAGCTATAACTGTAATAGATAGAATCATCCTACACGATTATGTTGTTGTCCTTACCTTGATGTTACTTCAGAGTCTTGGCCTGGGATTTGGGTAGTCGCAGTTTTCGTCATACACATCTCTTAACACAAAATACACAAACGCTGATCACAACACACAATAACAAAACAATCATCGATTACTTAATCAGGTTAGGGACACCATTTTGAAATTACTTAATATCATTGCGTAGTTATTACGTAAAATAGGCGGTCTATATTTGACAGTTGCGCGAACAGAGAAGGTAATGGTCATAGACAATAGATTAAAGTACGACTTATGCCTGCGTGAGCGACGATGTCGATGCAACAAAACGTTGCCATATTTTAAAATATTATATTTCACAGTCTATTTATTTAAGTATTTATTTTTTCTTGTATTTAATTTATTTGTATTGCTGTATTGCTGCACAGGTGGACGTCATCACGTCAACGCCGGCTTTCGCTGAAAACCAGCGCTGTGGCTCCGTCTTGCACGAGTCATAGCATTATGCTGAGCGATGGCCGTTTTGCGTAGATGTGACGCATATTTTTCCCAAGTTTCATTGTGGTTTTGTTTATAGTTTTTTTTTTGTTGTGTGTCATATCGGCGCAAATAAATATTTTTTCTTTCTTCTTCTTCTTTCTTTCTTTCTTCTTGTCTTTTACATTCAATATAAGATTGTGAGGCTATGATGTTATAATCACCAGGTTTGGCAAACAAATTGGTGATCGCAAGATGATGTTATTCGAAGAGAGGGGATGTTCCTGCCTATCTAGCAGACATACTTTGCAGGACTTTAGTGACCAAATAGCACGAGTCGCAGAATGTATACCTAGTACCTACTACGACATAATTTATGCGCCTATATAATATAATATATAATCTTCTTGTTTCCGAATTTATACCAATTATGTGACCTGCATTCTAATTGCGCACACATTCGTAATCGGCTTTGATTTTGACAGGTCAACAATTTCCATATCAACGCTTTTATTAACAATTCGACTTCTCTACAACTATGTAGCACGCAATGAATATAGTTTTTGTCAGATCAACTGTCATGATTGATGTTGGTTACGTTACACAATTATTATTGCCCTGCCGGTCAATCTTTCTTTGTGTGTCTTGATAATATTATATGTATAGCTTCGTCCTCTTTGGATCCATTCTGGATAGTTCTCTTTAATTGGTTGCATAATTCGTACAAATTCGGAAATACGAAGATTGCCGAGGAGCATAACTAATGTCTTAGAACTTACTGTACATGTTTCATTCGTATTTTCTGTATACACTCAACGGTTGCATCTACTTGATTTTGCGCCTTTTTTGAAGCTGTCTTTCTGTCTATCTTGTCTCATGTCTCGGCAAGAGAGTACAGCGGGAGGGGAAAGTGGAATTATTCAATTTCCGTAGAAAGCAAACCAGAATCCAATTGGCACAGGTTTAAATCGGTTTCAGTTGAATCAGACGTCGCTAGGTCTAGCATTATATTTGTTTTATTAATAGATTCGATGAAAGAAAAACATTGTGTTATATTTATTTCATTTTGGAGAACAGTATGTGTTTAGGTCAATGACGATTAAGGGTCAAACAAAACACACTTAGCGTATCTTGCGCAGTAATGCGCGCGCACGATACTGCTAGGGCCAATTACGCTCGGCGTAACGACGTAAAATACGCGTGGTGGGGCCGCGCAGGAAAAAGAGAATGACCAAAAGTGGTACCAAAAAGTCTCATGCATCAAGATCAAAATATTATAGTAATTATTTTAATATTTTTTTTACGACATAACGTGTCGGGCATTTGATTTTTGAACAGGGAATTTAATTTAAACTAAAAAAGTGTTGATATTGTTTTATTTTCTTTACATGACGTTCCGTTTCACATAATTTATGATTACTATAACCTTGAATTTTGAAAGTGTCATGATCGCATCTTTCAAAAACATGTAAAAAAAATATATTTTGCCGATTCTACATTAATTAAAAACAACTAGAATAGATTAGAATTTTTATTTAAACGTTTTTTTTTTATCTATGGTTAATTGGACGTTCACAGCCGGTCATAGAGATGTAGAATGCAATAGATGCGAATTACTATTTTTTAGAGCAATAATAAATCGTGTATGACATGTCCACATTGTCAGGTTATTTAGATTATTTCTAAAATCTCCGAAACTCGCGTTTTGTTTACAAAAAGAACTTTTGTAGGAGTTAATATGATAAGTGTAGTCTATAAAAAACAAAGTTTGACTTTGATGCAGCATGGTACGGGACTCCATACATCCATGAGCATTGTCCTTTGTGTGTACAACAATACAACAGTCACACCGATAATACAACAGTCACACCGATAATACAACAACCATATCGATAATACAACCCTCTTCAAACTGTCTCCCACCTAACCCCCGCCAGCAACGCCCTAAGCCGAGGTCCGAGTCCTACTAGGGGTCGCCCTTAGTGTTGTTGTTGCTAGTAGTCATGATGTTAATGCAGTATAAGTAATTAGCTTAGGTTAAGTATCTTACTTCGCCACCATTGGCTCGCAAATAATTGCCCGGTTACGTAGAAACGGACCATCTAAAAGTAATAAAAAAGGGACTTAATAATGTAGGTACACATGACATTTAAGGTGATCGGTGTGTATTGTACAGCTCTGCTTACCCTGCCGGCGTATATTGTACACAAAGGCGTTATATGATTGGCACAGAGTTATTTATAGGTTTGGGAATACATAGAATAAATAACGATGTTCGGATATTGTGATTTTTTCTGCAAAACCGATTTCAAAATTCAAATGGGATATGGGAAAAAAATATTATGTCCATAACGCATGCAAATAATATTTTCAAATACAATCTGTTTAATGAAACAAAACAATATGGTTGACCTAATGTTTTTTTTTTAATCTTTATTATTTGGGGGTTTTTATCCACTAGGATACGTCAACCCCATTGTATCTTCAACAATATAACATGCGCTACACGATATGTAAACTAAAAATAAAAATACAGCATGTAAGGGTAAACACCGTTATCACTCAAACCATGGGACTTAAACATAAAAATTTAGGACCGAGTAAAAAAAAAAATATATACGCGCGAGAAATGAGCGGCGCGGCGGCGCTACGACGCGGCGTAGAGACACTCGCTAACGAAACGGCTGACTGACTGGGGTAGCAAACTGTACGGGGCCGTGCGTCGGGCCACGCGGCGAGTTCCCCGCACCCCCTCCCGTAGCTTGTTGCCCCCGCGCATAGGGTGAAATGCTTTTGAGGAAAAACGAAAATTAAAAAAAAGAGGTTTTTATTTTTCATTGATTTTACGTTCTGTAAATGAAACCAAACCACTAGTTTCAAGGATAACGGTGTTTACCCTTACAGCCTGTATAAAGAGATACTTAAGAAGTATGGACAATTATGGATTCCCGACTACTGCCAAACTACAAAGTTGTTTTGCTAGATCAGACTTAGGATGTGACAATATCGTCTGAATTAAGCCGGGGTTGCGTTGCATGCAGCTACAAATCCCACGACCCCGGCCAAGGATTGGGAGAAGGAACACCGTGGGTTTGAGTCTGGCATAACCCCTCGCCTTCCCCCCGGCGAAGAAGATCCATGAGGACAATAGTAAGACAAAAAAAAAAAAAGTTACCTTTGTGAGTTCAAAGTTCAGTGACCTCAACCACAGAGAACATACATTCATCATTCAGCCGAAAGACGTCCACTGCTGGACATAGGCCTCCCCCAAAAGGGAGTGGATTGCCGTAACCGCCACGCTTGGCAGGTGGGTTGGCGATTGCAGTATGGTTGTTAAAGTACTCAGAGAACGCTGCTGCCCATCCTCTAGAGAATCCCTTAGTCGCCTTTTACGACACCCGCCGGAACAGACAGGGTAGTGCTATTTTTCAAGTCTATATATACTGCACGAGACATAAACAAGGTGTTACATAATTCCTCTTAAAAAAGAAAATGTTAATCAAGTAGTCTTTTATGGTTGTTGTCATTTACCTCTCAGAGGAAATAAGTAAGAATGTGGAAGAACTTTCTGGGTAGTCTACTCTTTACTTTTATGTTTTCCGGGTTGCGTTTCAGTGATGATTTTATTTTATGATTTGTCCATTTTTTTGGTTCCTTCTTTTATTTTAAAATATTGCCAATACACTCTTTACAAGGAACCTTTTAATCCCCTTTAGGCTTTAGGGATATTTTTGTAACACGTGTAAATAAAAAAAAACATACTTACATAATAATAAAAAAGAAGCAGAAACCAACAGCAATATAAAATTTTACCAATCACTTACAAATCGAAATCACTGTCAAAAACACAGTTCGATGAAATTCACAACCCACTGTAATCGTTAAAACTGCGATAATATCCATAGGAAACAATTTTATTACGTTTTAAAACTGTTTCTGTAAAAACTTTTAATGGATATACGTTATTTTCCCTTGCGAGCCAACTTTGCAATAATGGTTTAAATAATAAAATAAAAATGGATGGGAAAAGGGCGGATTGTGCGTGGGTTAAGCCTGATTCGTGTGTAGGTGTATTGTAATAGTTTTGCTGATAAAAATGTTGAATGTTTTGTGTATAAAAGAAAGAAACTTTTGATGCGAAACACCCATTTCATTATCGAGAAATAGCTTATCCGAAATGTTAAAAAAGGGTGTTATTATTAAATTAGAAGTTGCAGTTCATGTCCAACAACCGAAATAACATGACATAACATCACGCCTGCATTTCCCGAAGGGTTGGGTAGAGCTGTATACAGGGTGCAAAAAGACCCATCACATAGCCGAAATCTACGCACTCTGTATATCAAACGAAATTACATTGACAAAAAATAATTGAAAAAAAATATTTTTTGGCATGAAAAAAAAAAACTTTTTTTTTGTAGTGCGCAAATTATGGTTGTGGCGATGCCGCGCGTTTGCATGCGTGTAGCGGCCACACAGCCGAGCCAAGGCGGCCGTGTGCGTTTGATATTCATTGCGTTTTTGTAACTTAACTTTATACCTATCTCGCAAAGAAAAAGAAAATCTAAATTGTCAATCTTTTTAAATGTCTCTCACTTCAAACTTTTCGATATCAAGCATAAAATTTAATTATCATTCAGAATTTCTTTTATTGAACTATAAAAATTGAAAGTGTCATAAATATTGAGGATTGCATTAATTTCACACCCCATTGACTGTTGATAGAACTTTGATATTATCATCAATAGCTATGGAGGGAGCAACGTATTTTATGTTTATGCATTTTACAAATATTCGATAAATTGCGTTGATTTTAGAAATTAGTAAAGCTACAATTTCGTGCATGCGGCCGATGCAACCGCGCGCGGTTTATGCGACAATAGTCAGAGTATGAAAATGTATGGCACCGCTTCCGAAGTCTGCGACAGACGCGTACAGCTAACGACAGACGTACATTCCATACGCGCCATACATTCTCATACTCTGACTCATCATCATCTGCCTAGCCTTTTCCCAACTATGTTGGGGTCGGCTTCCAGTCGAACCGGATGCAACTGAATATCAGTATTTTACATGGAGCGACTGCCTATCAGACCTCCACAACCCAGTAACTGGGTAATACGATACTCTTGGTAAGACTGGTTGTCAGACTTTCTGGCTTCTGACCAACAGTAACGACTGTTAAAGATCTACAAATGACAGCCGGGACCAACGGCTTTACGTGCTTTCCGAGGCACGGAGGAAACTCGCTATGGTAAATGGTCACCCATCCACAGACCAACCTCGGCAAGCGTGGCTTAACCCGGAAGATCGGTCTATGCGGCTGTAATTATTTAGCCACGAGCTCCTCACGAGCTCTCATACTCTGACTATTGTCGCATAAACCCCGCGCGTCTGCCGCACGCGATCGATCGCGCGGCTGCAACGGCCGCGATGCACGAAATTGTACCTTTAGATACTGCTTCTGTCTGGATTATACACGGAATATTATAAATCTATATTCCGTGGTATGATAATGTTGGTTTGGCTATCCGCTCAATCTTTTTGCACAAATTCTAATTTGCACAAGGGAGCATATACGTTACCGCGCAGTGCACAAGCCGTTTGCACATGCAAGTCGCTGCATGCAGCCGGTCTATTAGTCGTACAAAAATTCTAAGTCTATGCGTATGTTTGTATTTCAAACGATTCGCCATGAAACGTCATCTTGTGATCACGGTCTTCACATAACTGTTACTATTGTCTATTGCCGAATATAGGGTGACCCCACAGATATACAGAGACCAACGCATCTCGTTCGACTCGTTTTGTTCGTTTGTGCTGTTCATGAGTCTGGTCTATTTAAGCTGCTAAGCTGGATAGTTTCTTCTATCTATCTGCCGATCCTCAGAGCCCATTGGCGGCAGGTATATTTATGGGGAATTTCTCCAACATATCAATAAGTAGTCGAGAACTATTGACCAGATAAGCTAAATGTGACCTACAAATATAAGGTCTATCTATTCATACACGAAATATTTTAAGGGATAGATCTACAGGTGGTTAAAAAGCCAAAGACAAGAGTTTTTTTTTTTTTAAAGTTTGTTATTTTACGTAGGTATCTATTGTTAGCTTGTCTCTGGTAATACCATATTAGATTGTCTCTGGTAACTGTCATCTGTCACTGTCACTCAATCGATCATTCATTCGTTCATGATTAAAAACTTATCGGTAGTCATTCGGCAGTCTTGTCAGAGACGTCGAGGTGTGAACATCAAGTGATACTTACTGTGTAATTTTGGATTAAATGGTAACACTTCAGATACAAGTGTAAGTACAGATTAAATCATTATGTATTGAATAATTGGAAATAATTGGAATTGTACCGAGTGTATTTGTGGTTTATGTTGAAGGAAGTAATAAATATCTATGTTTATACTGAAATGTCTGGTTTTCTATTATGAATCCTTTATTCTGAACCGGTGTCCAACAGTTCAGAAGCGGGATAATAAGGGAATTCTCATAATTCCCTTTTTCACGTCCACATTTTAACGGATATTTGATGTCATTTATTATCAGGTGTAATTTATTTTTCCCACCCGGTAAATATATTTTTGTGGCTATTTAAGTAAAATAAATATCAAATATTTTATTTTTCTTTTCCATCTGTCATACGATATTTATTTCCTTACTCTTTACCGTAATAATATTAAAGAACCGTTATTAATAAATATCACATCATCCATATTTAGAAAACGAAGTATTAATTTCGATTATGAATTTATGGAAGTTTCTACTGTGGTAGATTTATAATTATTCAATTTGTTAAGCGACCAATCGATATGGTAGTCTGTGTTCTGTTACATACTTAGATATTATAACATTAATAGGATATTTATATAAAGATTTTAGTTTACTTTATTCAAAGTAGAATTGGTACGGTTATTTTATTCGTGTAATTATTATCATGATATGATGATTATTTTTTAGTGTTTTTGCATAGTATGGCTTACAAGGATAGAGATGGAAAAGAAAACTGCTTTATTTCTGCCTTAATAGCTTCTTTAAAATAATGCAATTATAAATGGAACAATATTGGATCAATATTATGATAATAAAACAATGACTTTGACTTTTATTATAATCTTAAATATTGTTTCGTGTTTATGAACAAACACTAAGCTTTACAGCTGTAAGTTTCAGATACACTCACAATGGACAAGGAAAGACACAGTCGAGGGGAAGGACTGATGTTCATGGATGGTTATAGATGACGATGGATCGCCCAGGGCCAGGAAATGTTCAGGATTAGAGCATTTAGCATTTTGGCTAGGACAGACGGCCAGGATGTTCTCAGGTTAGAGAGCAAGGAGTTCTCAGGTTAGAGAGCAGGGAAAGTTAAGTCGTTGGATAGCGGAATGAATACTACTGGATGGACCAGAAATTTGAAAAAGCGAAATGTTATCATAAATGAACAGTTCAATGAACAAACAAAATTACAAGAAACGAAAAGCAGGAATACAGGAGAAAGATCAATGCGAAGGAGATATCGCAACGATAGCTCGAGTCCGGGTGAGTCTTTACCAATTAGTATTGTGTTGACTATGACAATGTTAAATAAAGCCTGGAGTTCAGATAAAAATAAGTTAAACTTTAACGCAAACATCGTAACGGATTTGAAGCCTATGAGTAAAGAACAGACTCTGTTAGTACGGATCACTAAAGTTGAAGAATGCGCGGAAATATGTGGATTATATGAAAAACAACATACATTACGTCCTTCCTAATCTTACTGGGGTTACGAAAACGTGGTATCAAAGATGACCTTCTCTTTTGCATAAGTAGGGAGCATTGAAGAAAAAATAGTTATCTATTCCCTTGCCGTGAGAACTATGCTGAACTCCTTACTGAAATGCTAATTAACCGCTAACGTCCCGACCGACGAACCGGTTCGTCAGTGCCATTGTTTATCTATTGTGTCTATAATTACAGTACTTGAGATTTTAAACATGTCGTGTATGTTTAATCATTGGAACAATAAATTATTATTGCATAAAACTGAATTGACTGAATAGGTGTAAAATTCATAGGAAACAGGCGGTGGATTGAATTTTAAATAGAGTAGATAATCAGGCCACAAAAGTGGGAGTTCAAGTAGCTTAATTTAGTGAGTCAGTATTTTAGAATAGTCAAAGTAGGGCAAACTAGAGAAGTTACAACATACAAGCAAAAGAAATGGGTATGATAACAGGTCTCTTATTAACGCAACACATCGACAACTTTAAATCCTGAACGATTAATTAAATTCAATTGCTTTTATTGTAATGAATCTGGCCATCCCAGCTTTAGAGTATACGTATTCAAAGAGCATAATTATACTCATAACGAATCGGCTGAAGTTATGCGTTACTGATGGTTACAGTGACGGATACGTTTTTTGATATTGGGATCAGTGGCTGGGCTGTATCCAGTCATTAGATTTGAGAAGTCAGTCTTCTCAAGTTTTGCGTTACTGATGGTTACAGTGACGGATACGTTTTTCGATATTGGGATCAGTGGCTGGGCTGTATCCAGTCATTAGATTTGAGAAGTCGGTCTTCTCAAGTTAAGCGTTACTGATGGTTACAGTGACGGATACGTTTTTCGATATTGGGATCAGTGACTGGGCTGTATCCAGTAATTAGATTTGAGAGGTCAGTCTTCTCAAGTTATGCGTTACTGATGGTTACAGTGACGGATACGTTTTTCGATATTGGGATCAGTGACTGGGCTGTATCAAGTCTATAGATTTGAGAAGTCGGTGTTCCCAAGTTATGCGCAGCTGATAGTTGCAGTGGCTAATACGTATACGTTTTTCGATATTAGGATTAGTGGTTGGGCTGTATCAAGTCATTAGATTTGAGAAGTCGGTGTTCTCAATTTATGCGCAACTGACGGTTACAGTGACAAATAGATTTTTCGATATTAGGATTAGTAGTGGGGCTGTATCAAGTCATTAGATTTGAGAAGTCTGTGTTCCCAAGTTATGCGCGACTAATAGTTGCAGTGACAAATACGTTTTGATAATAGGATCAGTGGTGAGGCTGTATCATGTCATAAGGTTTGAGAAGTCTGTGTTCATTTATTACAGTTAGTAGAGCTAGGGAACTTGGTCTCCATGTAAAGGTTTCTTCTAATATTCTACTGCTTGGAGGTATGGGTGTGAATTTTATTGTTGTATGTACACTAACAGCCAGTGTTGAGGTACAAGGTGTCAAGAAGGTTATAGATGTTCGAGTGGTTCACGATTGCGTTTTGGATTGCCCCGCGCTCCTAGGACGTTCTTATACTGAGGTGCCTAGTTTAATAACCATTCAAATTCCATACAGGGTGATTTTTTTGGAAAATAAAAAAAAAATACAACCGAATTGAGAACCTCCTCCTTTTTGAAGTCGGTTAAAAAAGGGTGTACCCTGTATACTTATTGTCTAGTGGTGACATTGTTGTTTCGTGTCCATCGCATCTAATCTAGTATTTGATGGGAGCATTTACGTACCGTGGTTCGCTTCGAGGTGAAGAAGGCAAAGAATCTTTTATCTGGTAGATGCCGTATCGAAGACGGTCATGGTTTCCTACTTGCATATAATACGTCGTAAGGACGATGTAGCAATTTCTGGGAATTCTTTGCTAACGCGGTCTATCAACACTAAACATTTGCATTTACTACAAGTTTAAAAAAAATGTTCACAGAAGACTTTTGAGTCATATAGCTCTGATGATTTGATAAATTGTGGCGAGGAACTTCTTGGCATTGGCTGAATGGGCTAGTAGCCATTGCTCAACATAATTGCAAAAAGAAAAACACCATTTTGGGTCTGGCACTTTCATACGAGACCAGGGAAGCCATGACGTCAGGTTACACTTTGTTATAATTATAAATAGGAAATATGGCTTATTTACGAAAAAAAAGTAGTTTTAAAACAGAATTAAAAGACAATTAGCGTGTCTATTTTTAAACATAACTTAATAAACATCAGGATTTACGATTTACGGGCGCTAACGAAATGGTTACGGAGTTTGATTTGTTGGGTTTTGAAGTGGACTCATGTATACGGTCACGTGGTGGGAGAGCAGATGGTGTCTCGAAGTTCCCGGCACTTAAAACCAGCGTGAAATTGGTAAATTTTTGGGGTTGTCTACGAATTTATATTAATTGATTGATGATTGATATTTAATGTTTTGTTTATTAATAGGTATTTGACATTACCATTGACTGGCACTCGAAAGGAGGTGGCATGGATATGGAGTGGTATTCAGGATTGATACTTTACTTACGTGGCGTCTATTGTTAGCTTTGTGTGATTTTAAAGCAACAACACAAGTTACACACCGATGCGTGCAAAGATGGACGGACTGACGGGTGTGCTTTTGCAAGACGATTTCGTAGGAGTGTTTCGATCTGTCTCATGTTTTGGGCCGTAGAACCTCTCCCTGACGAATATGAGATTCGCTCCTAGGAATCTTCTACCTTGGCGGTGCTAGCGTCTTTGAGTGGACTTATAGTGTGCTTGCTATCACAATTTGTACTGACTGGTGGATTCACATTTACTAAGCGCAATCTGATTTCGTGAGTTGCACACTGCTGGGTCCAGCTACAGGTGTTTGATTGTGTTATCGAGTCTCGACTTGGCTATCGAGTGGTGCATACTAACGCGTAATCGCGGCTTGGTTTCGGTCCCCGTACATGGGAACTTGTATTTTGAACATTCCTGAGTTGAGTACTCTTTGCCATTGCGCAGAATGGTGGATGAGGAAGTGCAGATGTTTGAAAATATACTCGGCAAAAGGGGTGCACGGTCATGAATAACGCAGGATATATAATATTTAGCTGGTTTCTAAGGAGGTCTGAAGGAGATGTACGGAGGAAACCACGACAAAGTTGGGCATTGCAGATTTGATGAGGCTCTTTGTTGTTTTGAGAAAGGTGTTTGGAATGGGCTCTGTGCAAGGCGCCTGCTGGTGAATGAGAGGGTAACTCTCATCTAAACGAAGGAATCAGCGTTACCTCCATACGGTGGATGCGGACTGCCTAGGTCTTTTCATTAAGAGCGAGGGGGGTGGCTGTTATTTGCAAGTATTGTTTTATGGTTTTAATGTATATGTTGGTATAACTGCTGTCAAAAATAATAAATCATAGATGAGTATACGAGTGTTTGAGAAACGTATTGGCTGATATGCCTTCTCGCCTGACAGCCGACTAGGAAAGAAGCTTTACCAGTAAAAGATTTAGAGAGTTTGTTCCTTTATGTGGAATGAAGAATATTGGCAATACCGTCGCCTAAAGCGAGTGGGCGAGTCGAACGTTTTGGTGGACTTATTTTGGACGCTCTGTCAACTTTTCCGTAGCCAAGATGAAGAAACCTGGGATGATTGTATTTATGAAGTCCAGATAGGCAACGGTGCCACGATCCATAACATAACCTGGAAAGGGTCACTGAATTGTCATTTAGTTTTGGCATTGCTAGCGGAACGGAAGGAATTTTGTACTCTACTGTGTCTAATGCCGCCGATGTAGCTGATCTGGAGGAGTTAGATAGGCTGGGGGTAGAGCGAGCGAAGGTATTGGGGAACAACGGCTAGAGAACATAGGGGTTTGATAGGTGTAGGAAATCAGAAAGTGTGGAAGGGAGATTAGGTTTGCGTTGAGAGATGGGTGTACCACGATAGTGCGTGTCGGATACTAGTGGTTAAGTTTCAAGGACCATGATCGCGTGGTAAGGGTGCTTTCCAATGAGAGGTATCTGATTGAAGACACCTCCATGTCCCGCAAACGTGGCCGTTATCGACAGGATGTAGTCTTGGCGTTTTGTAGAGATTTGGAGAGTAATAAAGAGGTTAGTCGTAGTAGCAATAGTGAAAACAAGGTAGAGATAACAAACTTTATGTTATTACAGGATTAAATGTGCTTTATATTATTAATATTAATCGATTGAGTTTTATATTAATGAGTTCACAGAAAAATGAAGGTGTTTTATTGAGATCGCGGCCTTCAGGGTTAAGGAGAAAAAGAAAGAAGGAAAAAGTATTTATTCGGGATGAGCACAGGAAATAACAACCGAGAGCGACGTAGGAAGAAGGAATAGGTTGATTGTAATTGTTATTTCATAAAACAATGTTTTAGAAAGTATAGATACTGTTGTGTTATATTCTTTATAACTATAATTTGTTGCTAGATTGCCAATGCTATACAACTGTTTGATTACTGGAAAAATAACACCTAATTAAGACTATGATTGTGTTGTAGTTTACATAATTAAATTAATTTAACGATATTATCGTTGGTGTTTAAATAGTGAAACTCGTTTTTATAGTGTGTATAAAACTGTACGCGTGAGGACACGCTTTGAACAGGATGGCCGAACTGTTAGCTTGTCTCTGGTAATACCATATTAGATTGTCTCTGGTAACTGTCATCTGTCACTGTCACTCAATCGATCATTCATTCGTTCATGATTAAAAACTTATCGGTAGTCATTCGGCAGTCTTGTCAGAGACGTCGAGGTGTGAACATCAAGTGATACTTACTGTGTAATTTTGGATTAAATGGTAACACTTCAGATACAAGTGTAAGTACAGATTAAATCATTATGTATTGAATAATTGGAAATAATTGGAATTGTACCGAGTGTATTTGTGGTTTATGTTGAAGGAAGTAATAAATATCTATGTTTATACTGAAATGTCTGGTTTTCTATTATGAATCCTTTATTCTGAACCGGTGTCCAACACTATTATAATTGTAATATTGATTGAGACATTTTGCATAAATTTGAAAAAAAAGTGCCCGCTTCATTGACAATACATACTACGTAGAAACTAGCGCAATGGATGTTGAAAATAGTAATGAGCCAGTGTTTGATACGTGTATCAAGTAATTTTAAATTATTTAATTAAGAAAATATATGCTTAGTTTTTCTTTTTTTTTAATTTATATGGCTTCTTTATCACCTATAGATGTATCCATTAAAATATTTCGTGTATGAATAGATAGACCTTAAATAACATTTATGTGTTCAATAATCTTGTCATTATCACTATTGATATGTGGTATAATGCTAATGTTAGCTATTGAAAACTTTAGAGACCGAATTTACTTAATGAAAATTTAATGATAGGTTGGTGAAATACCCCCTTAACGGTGCCTTTCCACCAGAGATGTGCTATGTAGCTATGCTGCGAGAATTTAAAAGCTAAGCTTCGAAACTATGTGACCGTTTCCACTGATGCTAAGCTATGTAGCTGTGCGAGGAAGATGCGCATCTCGAGCTATGCGACGACAATAGGGAAGGCACGGGGAGCGGCGGGCATAGCTACACCACTCGTGACCATCCATAACACGCATCTATAGCTCGCATCCACATCACACATCCTTCCATATAAAAAAACGTAGCTTAGTTGAATCAGTTTCCACACCAGTGCTATGCAATGTGGACCAATGAATATGATTGGTGGATATCAAACGCATCCATAGCAACGTTGCATAGCACATCTCTGGTGGAAAAGTACCATTATGTTTAATTAAGTTGTTTATACAAGGTTTATCGGAAAGGGGTTACAGATAGAATTTAGAGTATTTTTATGAAATCTTTGAACAGTTCTTATACTATTGACGTTTGAGGAAAGTTGTAGATCATAATATTCATTATTATGATTATTTTAACACCCTTTCAGATTAGTACCCCCTTTTCCCTTGTATATTACGTAGGCTCTCTCACACATGATTTCGTAAATATTTATATCCTATGAAAATCAAACCCTAAGAGCGATTACGTACTGCATCCGATCCGAATCCGTGAAAATACCGATCTAGAGTAAAAATCACGGACCGAATTCGGATATCGCTTACGCACTTATCCGATCTCTGATCCAAATTCAAACAATTCAGGGGTCATCTTTGGCATATCCATTTGGCGTCTGATTTGAATCCGAGGTAGTGCGAAAGCGTTCATACAAACATTACTACGGCTACTTCGGTCCGTCAATATTTCATCCGAATTGGAGACTCACGGATGACGGATAGAAATCGGATGTCGGATGCCGGATGCAGTGCGTAAACTACCATACAAATAGTTCTATGGCTACCTCGGAACGTATTTTCACGGATTCGGATCGGATGCAGTGCGTAATCGCTCTTAAACCTAGAAATCCTTTAGCAGCCTGAATATTAAATTTCTAAAAGGTAAACCATTTAATTTCATAATTGGATCCTATTCACGGGCTACACAGCTTTTTCAGTACAAAATTCATTTATTATCTCAATTTACTTGTTATAATTTTGCGGAGCTAAAGCTGGGGACTGAGATGTTAATGAATAGAGTTATTTATGCTAAAATATTAAAGTCTTTAGACAAGACTGACTCGTAATGCGGATGGGGAATATTAAACAGCTTCCTGATAATAATATTGAGTGTATCTATGTTTTGCGCTGTGGCTGAGAATATGCTTGTCTCTTTCTGTGTGTGCGGCTACACCTAGTTTTAGCCGGGTACAACTAGGTGCAGCCGGCCACATGCGGTTAAACTTAGATGTATACTCCACCTTCGGTTAGAACTAGGTTTACCCTTCATCATAGCGGGTAGAACTAGGTGCAGCCGCACACCGGTGGTTAAGGGGAACCCCGACACGGATAGGTTAGGTTCGAAGGGGATGACGAGGGTTAGAGACAGAAATAGGAGCAGAAATAAACGTTAAGATTGTTTTCTTTCGGGCAGCCGTGCGTCTACGTCCACACAAACAAACGTACAAAAACTACCTGAACCATCATACCCTACCCCCTCCCCCCCCCCCCCCCACCGCAACGTTCACGCGTCGTGTCTAGCGCAGGCAAGATTTTTTCTTGATCAGCGCCGAAGTATTGTGCACAGTTCGTGTGTACAAACGACACGAATTCTTGCATAGACCCGGCGAATTGTCTTAGCGTGTACAAGCGGCCTTACGGGTTCAAAATTTCACGCAAGCAAAGCTGCGGGAAAAAGCTAGTCGGAAATAAATGTGATAATATTTAAAAATTGGAGTACAACAATGTTTAGATGTTTCGACACAAAGTTGTTTTCCAACTTCCACGCGGCCGTAGTTCCGGGCACAACTACTACTAAATAGAAGATCAGACAGTCATTATCTGAAGTCGTTTTGCGCGTCTGTCTGTTTATCCGTTCCTTCTTCTAAATTAGTCAATGGATTTTGATGCGGTTTCCATCTTAATTTAGGTCGTTTCTGCCGGAAACTTTCAAGCTATAAAACGTACTAGAGCGATGCTGGGGCGGCTCGCTAGGACTATAATAATCTGGCAGGTGTGCTGCACGTTTCCTTAGATTAGAAACACACAAAGTCATAAACGGCAAATAATTATTATTAAGCCAACAGTAGTGATAGCCTAGAAGTTGAACGCTTGACTTCATGCAAGAAGGCCTGTCTGACTTTTCTAAGAATTTATTAACCTTGCACACCTTTTTTTTATCATGGGAAAATCCTCATGGATACCCTCCGCCCGGGGAAGGCGAAGGGTTATGCCGGACTCTTACCGGCCAAAAACCCCCGGTGTCCCTTCTCCTGACCCTTGGCTGGGGTAACGGGAATCGCAGCTGCATGCACCGCAACCCCGGCAGACCTCGGTTCGCCAGCCCCTGACGGTTCTCTCCTTCTGTGCGGCCTTGCCCCACCTCCTCCTGAGAGGCGCGCACGGAACACTGCGCGCCACCTTCTCGGGCCTGTTACTGGTCGGGCGACGGGTCCCCTAACCCGACGCCCGCAGGCCACACACTAGGGTGGCCGGAGATCGTCGCGCGCCCTCTGGCACCCGGTGCGTCTGGTGCGGGAAGGGAGAGTGGCTGTCGCCTCTCTCTCTCTCTCCGCTCCCTCCTTGGTTGCCATCACCACCTCGCAAAAGGAGGTAACGGCTTCCCAAGCACTCTCGCTCCCGACCATGGACAGAACCACGGCCAGAAGCGAGAGGTCACCACCGACTGCCGCGACCAGTTCATGGCGCCGTGTCTTCAGGGCAGTCGACGCAGTGGTGACGTCCGGGCGTCTGCTCACCGTCTATACGACACAGGTACTTCCCGCAACAAACCTTGCACACTTATGAGAGTTTCAACATGTTCTCAATAAAGATAAAGATAATTTATTTGCATAAAACATGAGTGTACAGTACAAATTGTGGTTTGCAGTGTAAGATGTTGATTACATGGTATAACGGTCTACATGTTTTGCTAAAATATAAGATTACTTTAAAAATAAAAGAAAATCTTACGTCAAAAAACTAAAAAAGAGTAAATAATTACCATATTATAAAATTATCAGTTTTAGAAGTCGGTGCCTTCAATTTGGTTCAGCGCGGATTAGCAGATTAGATTCGAGGGTCGTCATCACATCTTCACCAAAATGGGACCACCTCGGGAGAATATTCTTTCAAACAATTTTTTAACAATTTTTTTGCAAAATATCTCTTTACCGTTTTTTGTTTTTTATAAAAAAAAGTTATTTGTTTGCCAATCCGTTGGCTTTGCATGCTTCCTTCGCCGTTTCATTGTATTTTACTTCTAGATTAAGAGAGTGCCTTGACTTCCATAGTACAAGTTTTACTTAGTTTGGAAGTTAAGAGTTTCACATATATGTACAATCCTATTAAGTGCAATAAACGATTTTTATTTTATTTTTTTATTTTATTTAAACAAAAAATATTATTTTATATTATGAATTATTTTAAAAATCTGTTAGAATAATAAAACTTATCAATTAAGTAGTGTTTTAATTTTTGTTTAAAATGTTTTAAGTTTAACTGTTTTATTGATTTCGGTATTTTATTGAATATTATATTGGTCAATGGAATGTGTAGTTCGCCAACAGGCGCTGTGGTGGACTGGGGCCTACATCCTTCTCATTTTAAGAAGAGGTCCGTGCCTATCTGTGTGACACTGGGCCGATTACTCTGTATGTTATTGATAACCCTGCGTTAAAAGCGATTTATCTACCGTGGATTTCAATTAATGTTCGTACTCATACATAATTTGGGCGCAAGCCTATATCATTATACAATTACACAAAATTTATGTGTTCATAACCTCGGTAAGTGATTTAAATTATATTATCTTTTGTTTCATGTATTATTGATAATAATTGTTTCAAATTGAATTAGAATTTGGAGTAAGCAGTTAAATTAGTGATCATCAGCTTGTAAACTTCAACTGCTAAACTTGGTCTCAAATTAGACTCGCGAAATCGCTCTCTATCGATTGTTGCGATTTTTATCACGCGTTCGGCTAAAGGCGGATACATACATTGCGAGGCATGCGCAGCACACGGCGCTCATCGCATGCTTCGCAATTTGTGGACGTTCATATTCGTGGTGAGGCATACAAGATCGAAGAATTATCTTGTGACCATTGGTCACAAGATAATTCAACACAAACAAAAATAATTAAAAACAATTGACAGTGTCATTGGTCAATTAATATTGCCAGATTTTGATTTTGATTGGCTGTCACATATTAAAAGCACTTTTATATCTTTTGTTCTACTTATAATATTTTTTAATAGTTTATCACAATATATTTATGCATTATTTATCGACACATTTTAAAAATACTATCCACATAGACAAATAATAAAATATATATGTCGCAGAATCAACACAGAAGCACAACTATTAGAATGACTATTGATTATTGTTAATGTAGTAGGACGCCATCTATTATCGTTTGTCGGAAACGTCAAGCAGTGTGCTTGGGTGAGGTCGGTGCGGGGCGTGGCATGTCTTGTTTGACGGTTGTCAGCAAGCTGTCAGCTGTCGGCCGTCAGCTGTCATTCTTTTTGACATTGGATGCATTTGATTTGAGTGAAGTCACTTTGGAATCAGACACGAGGGCGAGAGCAAAGAGTACAGTATATCTATAAGATAGAGAGCTAACTTCACGTTTTAGGTTAAATTAGGCGACAGCAGCGCCGCCCTGGTAGTCGTTCATCGAACTAAAGTCTAGACATAGCAGATATATGTAGATGTATTTATGTATAGATCATAATGGATAGGTACCTACCTACGTATATATAGTTTAACTTTGGTACTTTCGTACACACGGCTACACTTCAAGCTACGCAAAACCAGTATAAGCTGACCGTTACTTGTGCGAAAAGATTATACAAAGCGACGTCAAGGTAAACTGGTTTTGTATAGCTTGATGTGTAGCCGTGTGTACTTGAATGGATGAAATTAAAGTGTATCGTAAAAAATCCGCTAAATTGAATAATCGTGAATTCAATTTAGCGGTTTTTTAGACTAACACATTAATTACAATATCAAGTGTAGGAAAACAGAAAATGGGTATTGTACAGAAAATTTTAATTTTCTTGCTTACAATGCTAAGGTGTCTTAAGTAAAAGACAGTTATTTTGTAATTAATTTATTACTTGATCACAATCACCTAAAATTAAACAATATTCTTTACTATTACGGTTTAATCAGTAATACTAAAGTAAATGTAAACAATTGGTTTTATTGAGGATTATACAAACTGACAATTACAATGTATTACTTGATTTTGGCTTTAAATCAAACCCTAGACACAATTATCATTTTTTAAATTTTCAAAGTCTTTGTTACCTGGGAAAATACAAGGGTTCTAACGGTACCAAACACATCGAAATCGGTTCAGGCGTTCAGAAATTATGGTGGAATAAAGAAACACACAAAACTACATACATACATGAACACTGAAAACACTACTTTTTTACTACAAAAGCTACTTTTTTTGGGCAGTCATGTAAAAAAGCCAGTCCGAGGTAGTGGTCCAACTGCTCTGTCCAACTAGTTGGACAATGAGTCTTTACTAGGGGCAGTTGTCCAACTTTAAAAATAGTTGGATCACATCACCTTTTGAGAGTTCCGTGGTTCAATTTTGAGCTAAGTATTAAGTTGCTTAAGCACCTAGCTCCAGTTCATTTCTGATATCCTGGTAGTCTATCGATGATATCATTTATTACGTATCCTTTCATGCTCTTCTCTGTTTCATCGTTGGTGCGTTTCGAGGAATACCCCATATTTTGATACTTACGTTTTATTTATAAAACTCAACGATGCTAGGGAAATAACTTTCACACACTCAGTTGTATTTTAAAGGAATCTAATCACTTAAAATATTGGACGAGAAAATATTGGAATTTGAATCCGTATCAGTAAGGTGCCGACATTTTTCTCAGGGTGGTCAGCACAAAAGCGCTGTAATTATACAAAAGTTACAATTTTCATTTGAATGAGAAAATAAACGACTATAATGGTCATAAAAATTGTTTTTATATATGTATTGTTTGTAAAATTCTAAATGTGTTTTACTTTTTAAATAAAATTATGTTTATTTGTAAAGCAATATAATTCATAAATTATATTTTTTAAGGATGACAACCTCTTGATTTTGTTATATCACCATCACGGCTAGATGGCACTACTTTCCATACTTTAATCCCTGTCACGAACTTATGTACTAAGTCGGCATAGCATGGGCGAGAGGTCGTTTTGCCAGCCTGCACCGAACTTGCAGCGTTTCCGTAATTTAATCAGTTTGCATCGGTTTGATCATTAGAGATTTTATTATTTTGTTATCGAGAGTGAATAAATAGAGGACTATAATCAGTGTTGTGACTATTATTTCCTACCTACACCAAGTTGAACTTGGACTCTGATGACGAGGTACCCCCAATGGGTGAACTACCCTCGTTATATATTTAAAATTACCTTCGTACGTGTCTCACTGCAAGGGTACCAACTGGAAATCAGCGCTGGGTGTTTGACGCCCAGCATATGCTGAGTTGGTGACCCTTTCGGCATGGGCATGCTCGACAGCATAAAATATATGTGTTTCGTTTATGTTTTTTTATATTTTATGCTGTTATTGTGTCCTTAGCTGAATTTTGTTTTATTTATTTCTTTATCGCGTGCGTTGCGCGTTTATGCGCGGCGCATGCCTCACAATGTCTATGCCTTAACGAGTTTGGCGATCGCAGTATGTTGTTAGGTATTAGGACATAGAAAGAAAAAAGTCGTCTTGACTGAACCATTTTCATACTGGGCCTCTTGGCCCGTGCACTGTAACAGTAATGGGCTAATTATACTATGTGATGACAGGGAGTGGCTTATTCTTTGTAGGAACCCATACACTAAAAAACTATGACGGGGCACGGACCTCTCCTCAAAATGAGAAGGGTGTGGGCCTTAGTCCACCACACTGGCCTGGTTCCAGTTGCCAGACTACACACACCATCGAGATCTTTCTAGAAGCCTCTCAGGTGTACAGGTTTCCTCACGATGTTTTCCTTCACCGTTAAGGCAAGTGATAATCAAATTCTGATCTGGCATGAATTCAAAAATTATGAGGTGCGGGTCGAGTTTGAACTCTGCTGCATGGAAAGCAAGAGTTTTACCGCTAAGCTATTACAGCGCGGTTTATTATCCGAATTTTATCCATAATAGGGGATTTGAATTCGACTAGGCCGCAAGTGGCTAAAATCGCAAGCTCCAAAGTTGGGTGCCATATGACTTTTGCCGTGCGGCGACAAGCCGCATGCGGTGAGTGACTAAAATCGACCGTGTAAATGGTCAGTTGCAGGCGATCGCCCGCCGCATGAGGTGTATATTGCGCTGTGTTGTTCCGCTAGAAATGAACAAGTCGCATGCGATTTTTTCGACCGGTGTAAATGGGGTGGCGGTTCGATTTTTACAAGCGATGCGACTGATGACTTGCCGCACGGCTAAAATCGACCCGTGTAAATCCCCCATTAGTTGTCCCACACAACACCTTAATAAGACAAAAGATGTCTTTTTCTGCCGTTGACAGTAGCTATAGACTGGTCTTCCCATAAAAGATAATATCCATGTAGTCATAAGCGCCCACTTCATATCGATCCCTATTAATCTTTAATATAACAAAGAAAAGCGTAAGAAATACTTACTCCGGTATTATTTATAATCTCCCCGAACTACCCTTAGTATCCGGTCCATATTTTTATTTGTCCTTAAATCAAACTGTATGGGAGAGGGATATTTTTTCTTTCTTGTAATATCTTTAAGCACGTATTTTGTAGTGATGTGGGTAGATAGTCAGGAAATACCGAAAACCATTATGAATTAGAAAATAATTATGTTTTCCTTCAAAGGTTGGGTAGAGGTATACAGGGTGTTAACGAATTCGTGTAATTCCTTCAAACCGCATGATCTACTACTGGTGTAGATTGGCCCCGCACGGGAATTAGGTAGATTAAAAATTAAAAAAAATACATTTTTTTTTTCATACGGTAGCGGTAAGTGATTGTATCTAAACCATCTAATAAGGATTTAGTAAAAAAAATTTATTTTGCAAAAATAATATTTTATGGAATGAACATTTCTTGCCACGCATAAATGAATGAAATCACGGTGACGCGGCTGGCGGGCACGACTAACGGGCTACTACGGGAACTAATGCTCTTTGCAGTCAGTTAACTCGAGGCTTTAAAATGACTCAGGAATAGAAAACCAAGATTTTATTTTGATTTTTTTTACTTGATTTAAAAAATACCCATTTAGGGTTAATCTGTATCACCAGTAGATCACGCGGTTTGAAAGAATTACACGAATTCGTTTACACCCTGTATAGTACACACCCTCATTTCGCTGCTATATTTAAGTTCTATGTAATAGATAGCGAGCCTATTGCCATTAACCGGGCATAAATCCAAAACCCGGGCTGCTACTGAAAAATTTCACACGGAAAAAACCCAATAACACTGCCTGACCTGGGGATCGAACCCAGGACCTCACGCTCAGCAGTCGTGCTCGCGACCACTAGACCAACGAGGCAGACACATAAAATGGTAATAAATCATAAAACTGTTGTTTAATTTAACTACACAAAGTTACGGCTCATTCACACGAAGACGATTCGTTTTTTTGATGAATCGTCTTTTTCATGCTTCGATTTTTTTTTGACGGCGCCTATTCTTTTTAAATGCCCGTGTTCATAATCATGAAAAATGTCGGACACGTCTTAAATCACGTATCGTCTTTTAAAAAACACGTTCGTCAAAAAACACGAATCGTGATTTTTTTGTGACGGATCCATCGTGTTCGACGGTTCATCCAAGACTAAGAATCACGAAACCAATGTGAACATCAATTCGGATATTTTGCCGAATCGTGATAAAACACGATTCCGTATGCAATGTGAACATTCATCCGTCATGACGTATCATGTCTTATAACGAATGGTGAAAGACGGAACCCGTGTGGATGAGCCCTTATGTAACCCTGGCTCCTAAACTAGGGTCCCGTATGTCTATGAGCCAGTTTCCCTGAATACATTAAAATTTATATAGGACCACTTCTAAAGTACTACCAAACAAAACAATGAATAATCAGAATCCATTTTTGATTGGCGGAGATATCGCGTAACAAAAATCATCATCATCTGCCTAGCCTTTTTCCCAACTATGTTGGGGTCGGCTTCCAGTCGAACCGGATGCAGCTGAATATCAGTATTTTACATGGAGCGACTGCCTATCAGACCTCCACAACCCAGTAACTGGGTAATACGATACTCTTGGTAAGACTGGTTGTCAGACTTTCTGGCTTCTGACCAACAGTAACGACTGTGAAAGATCTACAAATGACAGCCGGGACCAACGGCTTTACGTGCTTTCCGAGGCACGGAGGAAAGTCGCTATGGTAAATGGTCACCCATCCACAGACCAACCTCGGCAAGCGTGGCTTAACCCGGAAGATCGATCTATGCGGCTGTAATTATTTAGCCACGAGCTCCTCACGTACAATAAAATGTGTAAAGGACCACTTCTAAAGTACTACCAAACAAAACAATGAATAATCAGAATCCATTTTTGATTGGCGGAGATATCGCGTAACAAACATACAAAAAAAAAACATTCAGACGAATTGAGAACCTTTTTGAAGTCGGTTTCAAATAACCTTCAATAATACGAATAATAACAAAAGAACATCACAACGAAAAAATAATCACAATGCTCTCGAAAACATGACGAGGATTAAAAGGTGTATTATGTTAGGTTATTGACCTTTCAACAACCACACTCAGACACAAAAATAACAACCACATTATTTACAATCCCCCACTATTCCCCCGATATTTATATTCCCCTTAAATCATTCCGCAAATATTCTGGCGGGACATTTTTTCATATTTAATATTACAATATTGCGTACGTAGGCACAAAATCAATTTCCCCGGACTGGCGAGATTATATCCCCTTGAAGCCTCTTTTAAATTAAAATAAAAAGACAAGAAAGGAAATTCTTTACAGGTAAGATTTTTTTTTTTTACGTAATATGAATAGATCGTTTGAGTACACCGTAAGCGGTATTTTTTTTAAGTTTTAAATTAGCAAACAATCAAATGCGACGGCCCACCTGATGGAAATACCGCCGCTTATACAGGTTGTTCAGAAATTGAACTTGTTTGTTTGTTTTTTAAAAAAACGTTGCCCCACACTAAGATTTCTCTTGTATCGTGGGTGCGTTTACAGACACAAATCTCACAAACAAACGCCCAGACCCGAAACAACTACTTGTAGACCATACAAATTTTTGTTCCGTGTGGGAATCGAACCCACGACCCGTAGCGCAGAAGCCAATCGCTTAGCCACTGCACCAAACGTGTCGTCAAATAATAAAAAACGTTTATGATTGAAAGTAATAAAATCAAATACGCGAATTTCGAAACGTTGCTCTAGGAAAGATAAAAGATATTTTATTTTGCAAATATGGGTACAGTACATGGTCATATAAAGAAAAAAATAGGTTCGGCCATATTTTACCAGTAGGCATGCAAAATTACATTAAAAGATTCTAACTAAAACTATCTAACATATTATAAACAACAACAAGCAGCAACTTTACATTAGACAACATCAAAAATATGTTCTTTTTCAGAAAAGAACTCGTAGGCTATAGTATGCTTTGTCTGCTCAATTGCTGAAAGATGTTCAATTTCAGATGCCGAGTAAAGGTTACGGAACATTATACCGGTACAGCAACTGCACAGCTGCAGCACGGCGTCGCCTCGAATTTAGGCTACGGCTAGCCGCCAGCGCGCTAACTACGCGTCGTCCGCGAGGTGCAAGCTCGCAGTCCGCGCGCCGGCCGCGAGGTGCAAGCTTGCTGTCACCGCAAACACAATTGTTAATGGCATTTGTGATTGAACACGCCTAGGACTTGCACGTTTTTATAATGTGTTTCACGACGTTGTTTCGCTGGCGACTCGGAGTCGGCGCGCTGTAAGCACGCGGTCCGCTCGCTTGCAGTGCGCTGGCTGCGAGTCGAGTTGTATAGTAGCGGCAAGCGCGCTGACTGCCCGCCGTTGGCTTTTTCATATTGACATTATGAAATGTTTATACGACACACGATTTAATGCTCTAAGTTGAATGACAAGTTAATTGCTGGGTTCAAGCGGTGCCGTTGCGGTGCCGATATAGTATGCTATGACCTTTTATCCCGAAAAATTCAAAAATCTATTAAAAAAAATTACAGATTGTAGTAGCTTGATGTACTGGCGTCTGTACACATAACAATTAATGAAAGATAAGTTAATCAAGACATGGCGTACAACTACTATTATTTGGGGCGGAAATATTTTTGAGCTCTCAATCATCAAAAAAATTATTTGATCTCTCAATTCAACCAATTCTTATTTTTTTGAACGTGGGGTGGTTCTCATTCTACTCTCCACCCTGGGGAAGGCGAATGGTTATGTCGGAGTCTTACCGACTAAAACCACCACGGTGTTCCTATGAGTACTTATGGCGAAGGCCGCAGGTTTCGCTAGTGCATTCATCACAATCCTGGCAATTCAACCTATCCTGTCTACCGTTGCACATAATCACGATAATTATAATTTCAACCTTATAAGTCCGTTGCTAATGTGGACTTTTCAATGACCACTACGGCTGTTACTTTCTTTAGAGGAGGTAGATTGGGAGCGACATTGATTCCTCCCCTTTTGGGAGGGGAATTGGATAGCGGTTCTCTGGTATCGACATATTAAGAGGTACCTGTGTGTGAGGCTTCTATGGCCAAAAAAATCGTCAATTTCTTATAAACAAAAACTAGTCTGACGGCACGATTGGTGCAGTGGCTGAGCGATTGGCTTCTGGGGTGGGTTCGATTCCCGCACTTCACAAAATTTGGATGGTCTACAGATAGCTGTTACGGGTCTGGGCGTTTTGCATATTAAGATTTGTGTCTGTAAACGCACCCACGATACAGGAGAAACCCTAGAGATTGGCAATGTTTTTTTTTAAAAAAAAACTTTCTTCATATAAATTGCCATAATCACCACGCTTGGCAGATGATACGATTGGTGATCGTTACATCTATTACAAGACGCCGCAAAATAGAGCTAGGTAATGGTTTATTAAAGATTTTGGTTACCCCAATCAACCCAACCTCCCATAATTTGGCAAACGTCTCTAAAACGAGATTAAATCAAGGGAAAAGATTAAAAGTGTGCAAAAAACTGTCGAAGGTTACACAGCTATTATTAAGCGTGATTTTTTCTTTCTTATCTTTGATTTCTAAATATTTTGTGTTTTTGCAAAATTTTAACTAACTGGAAAAGTCGTTTTCAATCAATATTTTTGGTTACCCGGTGTTCGTTTGTATATTTGCCTAGTATTAATATCAATACATTTGCATTAGGATAATGTGCTTCCACATTCTCCCTTTGGTACAAATTATATGCGTAATGTTTCATCATAATCATTCAGCTAAAATACTTCCACTGCTGGATATAGGCCTCCCCCAAGTATCGCCACATTGACCGGTCCTGTTTTTCTCGCATCCAGGGGATTCTTGCAATCGACGGCGACGCCAGGTCATTGGCCTAGCTACGCTGCGCGTAAGGTTTAGATTGAAGGAATTGCACTGGTGCTACGACGTAACCGAAGTGGCGTAGTCACGGCTACGCCCGCTACGCTGTCGTAGCAGATAACCGCTACGCGTCAAGTGACTCATTATTTTGGAACTTTGTTGTGCATCGGACGTGTGTTTTGTTTAATTTGAATGACAACTGTTTTTTTTAATTACGATTTTTCGCTGCCTTTAGACGTCGTTAACGTGACGACCCAAGGTCGTCACTGAAAATCCGTTCTGTTGGTGTTGCATGTTGGGAAAATTAGTCCCAATGCTGCCATAACACAGCATTTTGCTGAGTGATGACCAGAGATCGGAATAGGTAGAGTATACTTACCTACACTTCGAGTAAGGAAGTAACATAGAGTGGATAGTACCTCCTCTAAAATCATGAAATAATTATAATGACGTTTTAATCGCGAAGCGTAAAATTTTTTATTTATGATTCTTGAAATAAATAATTTGTAACTATAAATAAAGTCCAATAAATTAAAGTCATTATAATTATTCCGGGATTTTAGTGGAGGTATTATCCACTCTATGTTACTTCCTTCCTCGAAGTTTAGGTAAATATACTCTATCTATTCTGATCTCTGGTGATGATCTAATCACATGCGAATGCAACGCATTTCTGTATTTTTAGTCTACCAATAGTTTAAGGTGTAATAAACACGGTGCTGTTTAAGTATTTTTATTAAGGCGCTTCCCCACCGAATGTGGCACCACTTCAGAAAAAAAGCATTATTTCTGTCAACACACAACATATTGAAATTTCGTACGAACAACATTTTAGTCAAGTGTTGTAGAAATTTTCGAACACCAAAAAACAACACTTGACATCCTAGGTTAAAAGTTTTAGTAATTAATGCTGAAAACGGCCGTTTTTGGTACTTGTCGCTAAAACTTCAAATCCAGAAGCTCTAGTGTTGATAATTATTTGGTGTCCGAAAATTTCTACAACACTTGACTAAAATGTTGTACGTACGAAATTTCAATATGTTTCGTGTATGAACTTTTTGGTATTATAGTTTGTAGTGTGTCGATTTGCATGCTGAATAAACTGATTTTCTTACTTCGTCTTAATTAGCAAAATATCTCATCCGATATACGGTGCAGAAAATCTACCTACATCCATACAGCCGCAACGGCTTCCCTACCCTCACCAAACTAAACAGACTATTAATCGCGGCAGTACTTCCACCAGATTGGACGTTACAACGTGTAAACAAAGTCATTTGTTTCTCACCCACGCCCGCACTGATAGCGTAATTAGGACGCATGGTAGGGGAAACTGATGGGATCCAGATAATAGGGTCTTGGCGTAAATTTTTATGCGTACATAGGTAGTCAAGGATGTGTGTATCTTCTCCTGCTTAGGTGTTCGACATTGGGACAGTTTATCATCGATTTTCGTTAGATACTCTACCACTCTTGACGATAAGTTTGGTGCAGTGGCTAAGCGATTGGCTTCTGCGCTACGGGTACACTACAATAATACGAAAAACTAAATTCCGATATTCTTAATCCCGATTTTTATAATACCGATTTTCATAATTCCGAATGGTTTAAAACTCCTAATATGACAATTCCGATTAATCATAAAACCTACTATTATAAATCCTAAATTACAAAACGCCTAACGTTTACAATTACGAATATCAAAATGCCGAGTTTCAATACACCTAACAATAAAAAGTCAGATTCAACAATAATCCGAAACATCAAAAATACGAATTCCGAATATTAAAATACCTATTAATTAAAAGTCCGAAATTAAAACGCCTAGTAAACTTAAATAGCAAAACAGATTAACACACAATGGTTCAACTGTATCCAAAGGGAGCAAGTTAATTGTTCATAGGAAGGTAGAAAAAGAAACTAATGACAGAATCACTTTCCCTACTTATAATAATAACATAATTGTGGGATTTTTTTTTTTCTCTCATTTAAATATTTTTTTCTTTAAACTCACCATTACGCATTACGCGCTTTTTTTTATTAAGAAGGTATATGTAACTAATCGGTTCCAGCACTCGCCGGCCGCTGCCGCGGCACGCTCGCTTCGCTCGCTCGGCTCGTGCGTAGGGGGTCGCAGTTCTAACCTAACCTAACCAACTGCTCACCTTTCTGTGTTATGTTTAATACTCTATTGCTTGACATAATGTTTATTGTTTTCGGAAAATTGCAAATCGGAATGCTGTTTTTCGGGCCAAGAACACATCGGATGTTTAATTCTTCGTACTTTTGAAAGTCGGAAAACAAATAAATCGTATTTACGACAGTCGGTAAAATATCTTTCGTGATTTTTAATAATCGGTATTTTATTTTTAAGGAATTATCAAATTTGGATTTTTGAACATCGGAATATCCAAATTCGGAATAAAATATTTCGGAATATTTGGGTGTTCCCCTGCGCTACGGGTCGTGGGTTTGATTCACGCACGGAACAAATACTTGTATGACTTACAGATAGTTGTTCTGGGTCTGGAAGTTAGTGCATGTGAAGATTTATGTCTGTAAACGAACCTACGATACAGGAGAAATCCAAGTGTGGGGCACAGTTTCTTTAAAAAAGCCCTCATTTTGCGTACATATCGATCAAGTGACGAACGTTCGTTGGCCTTTGTCTAATAAGTGTATACGCTGCATCATTCATTGACCTCTAGACGAAAAAAGAAAAGAAACCTTTAGTTTCTTAGCAACACATGTTGTTAATAGCTCTCGTCCTCCCAAATGCATTGAAATACATCAGTACAAAACGAATGAACAATAACACATGACTAGCATAGGGAACGCTAAATAAATACTAATGTTTAAAACTGTGAGAAGTGTTTGTTTGTGTGTTGGTTTTATAAACAATAGCTTTTGGCGTCGCTCGCGTTAATTTAGAATTTGACGATCAACTCTTAACACACTACTAAAGTTTCCATAACAACAGTATTAATCATGATTCGAAAGACACGTGGCGCCATCTATTAACGTTATTGTTGTTTTCCTCGGGACCAGTAGTTTTTTCGGGATGAAATACCTTTCATCATTCTTATTCATTATTATATTATTTCATCTTTTCATAGGGTACCCCCTATGCCCGTTTCTGTACACCTGACAACGTATATGCAAAATTTCAGGATGATCGGTTCAGTGGTTTAGGAGTGAAAAGGTAACAAACAAACAAACTTACTTTCGCATTTAAGTATAATATTAAAAGTTAGGCACTTGTCCCACCGCGAACGATGAGCGAGCAGCGAGTAGAGCTAGAAACTAGAAACGAGTTGGCGAGAAGCGAGTGTGTAGTTCCGAAAGTTTTGTCGCTGGGCTATAAGCGAGTGTGCGAGTGCGACGGACGATTACGCGCACCACTCGCAAATGACCGCTGGTTGGTCTGCATGAGTTCTGACCGCCAAGCGAGCATCGCTGAGCGAGTATTATCTTTGATAGCTCTTGTGGCTCAGCGACAAACTAGTGGAGCGAGTCCTCGCTAGCAGATTGAACAGTCAGTGATTAACTATTAATATATGCATCTCTTTTGTTTACACGGAATATATATCTATTTTACGTTTCTTGAGCGAGAAAATAGCTGATAGTTAGTCGCTTCCTCGCCGACGATGGGACAACTGCCTTAGGATTGCAACCGGTCACTATTGTGGAAGAATGAAGTATGGTGTTCCTCCAACGAAAAAGGATTCCCCTTTTTTCCTCTAATCAGGGGGGTCTTATGTCTGGCGGGGTACTGCCTAACGGTTGATGTTGGGCGGTTGTATACAAGGTAAAGCGGAAAGAGGGTACTGATTCGCGGGCCACTTAAAGTGTCACTGATGACTGGATTAAAGAAAGTGTTAAAATTTAAAAATTCGAAAAAAAATATTTCTTTGCAAAATTATTTTGTTAACATAAACTTCTTCACGCCTTAATCCCCGAAGGGTTGGCAGAGGTGTATAGTACACCCACGTTTCGCCGTTATGTTTAAGTCCCATGTAATAGGGGGCGAGCTTATTGCCATCAACCGGACACAAATCCAGACTCCGAGCTGCTATTGAGAAATTCCACACGGAAAAACCCAATAACACTTTGCCCGACCTGGGAATCGAACCCAAGACCTCACGCTCAGCAGTCGCGCTTGCGACCACTAGACCAACGAGGCAGGCGAATTATTTTGTTAGTTTTTGAAAAAAATCTTCATCCCAGCTTTAGTTGCGAATTCAGAAAATGGAGCTACCGATTCGTGACCGGCTGATATGACCAAAAATGTAAACATACATAGTTGAAGATAGATAGATTTTAGCATATTTTTAACGAAATTTTTGAACAGGATATACTCGTATCTCTTAAACTATTAACTTTTGGGGAAATTTGTAGATCAAAAGTTACTCATTATTATGTGTACTTTAACACCCTTTCAGATTAGTACCCCCTTTCAGACTAACCTTGTATATACACACAGCTGACCATAGTTGAAGATAGATAGATTTTTTAACGAAATTTTTGAACAGGATATATCTCTTAAACTATTAACTTTTGGGGAAAGTTATAGAACAAAAGGTACTCATTATTATGTGTATTTTAACACCCTTTCGGATTAGTTTCCCTTTTCCGGATACCCGCGTGTCACATCTTGATATCGCGATGTAGAATTTTGTTGTGACGTCATCATTGAGAGTGTCATTAATTTAATTTAATTTATTTATTTAATTCAGGCATCAAGGCCCATAGAAAATATATATTACAATATAATACAATAATTCTAAAAATACTATACATAAACAATATACCTAATTATCTAAAAACTATTTCACACGTAAAGTCGGCGTCGTGTGTCGCGCGGTGTCGGGTATCCGGCCTCGGAATCGCCGGAACACTACACCTCTCGGCCAAAATTCTTCCTTCGTGAGGATCGACAGATGTTCAGTCGGCACCCTCACCACAAACGAATTGAAATTCACGCTGTGGTGAAACTCCAACCGCTCGACCTTCAGATTGAGCTTGGTCTTGATAGTGATGTACTCTACAATCTCCGCGACCTTTGTAGAGTAATGCAATCGGGACACGTACAGTGGCGTCACCGGTACAGCAGGACGTAACAGGATTAATTAATGTCGTTGTAGACTGCTTCTTGGTGTCCGCTTCAAGTCTAGCCAGATACGGCTCCGTGTAAAATACTAGTAGTATTTTACACGTAGCCCCTGCCATCAGGCCTCCGCAACATTATAGATATCCTAAGGTTAAACTAGTTGTCAAACTTTCGGGCTTCTGACTGCCAGTAACGACTGTCGTAGGTATTCGTATGACACCCGGGACCGACGGCTTAACGTGCTCTCCGAGGCACGGAGGGGTCTCGATGTATAACGAAAGGTCACCCATCCACGGACTGACCGCGGCAAGTGCAGCTTAACCTTGTAAATCGCATAACTTATAACTCGGTATTTGCCGAATAAAATTACATGAAATAAAAAGTAGAACAATTTTTTTTTTTTTTTTTAAAAAAAAAACGTTGCCCCACACTAAGATTTCTCTTGTATCGTGGGTGCGTTTACAGACACAAATCTCACAAACAAACGCCCAGACCCGGAACAACCATCTGTAGGCCATACAAATTTTTGTTCCGTGTGGGAATCGAACCCACGACCCGTAGCGCAGAAGCCAATCGCTTAGCCACTGCACCAAACGTGTCGTCAAAATTTAAAAATGCGCACTCCATTTACAAACAACTAAAATGGAGATGGACAGGACATAATATGTCCTAAATTGATGACAGTGGTACCCCAGAGACAGTAAAAGAAACAGATATAGACAGACTAAGAGATGGGAAGACGACGCCGCGACGTTAAGAAAGTAGCTGGTCCACTATGGACTCGTGCTGCAAAGGACAGGACTGGGTGGAAATCTTTTGAGGCCTTTGTCGGAAGTCAAGCTGCTTCAGAACAGCAACCGTTAACCGTTTGCCGATATTGTGTCTTTGAAATGAGTTAAAATTATTATTAGATTAAGTTTTAGTACGTAGGCATATTTCAACTTTGTAAAAAAAAAGCAGCAATAAAGGCTTATTATTATTATTTGCTGAATTAGAGAATCCAGCGAATAATGTTTCTATGCGCAGTGATATTTATTATTCTGTGCTACAAGGCTTGAAAACCGCAGAATATAAAACAGAACACGCCAAACAAAGTCACAGACAGGCACTAGTATAACACAAAGGCCCGATTCCCTATAAATCACACTTGGTGCTTCATACCAAGCAATATTTTTGGCGCGCAAAAGCTTCGCCATATATTTCTGAAATGTGAATTTTCCAATGAAATTGTACGTTATTTCTATTCTAATGTGAGAATAAAAGAAATATATTTATGTACTTGCTTATCTTAGGAGAATAAAATATTCATACATACAATTTATTTTCGAGACAGACTCGATTGGATTCTATGGGCTTGAGATGACGAAAATCTCATATTAGGCGATTGTAAGATTTGGAGTTATCTGTCTGGTTCCTGGGTAAGAATTGGGCACTCCATTCCCACGGATGGGTGTCGTGAAAGGAGGCTAACGGCCTATCCACATCTTCACGTCACGACGTCGTCAACGTGGAACGGTGCGGTGACGTGACACAGTACGTTGACGTAACGTGCAAATTTACGTTACCGTATCGTAAAAATGCACGTCAGGATCATTATTAGATTTATCGTTGACCATGTAGATCCTGAATTTTAATAAGAGAAACAGTAAGGTATGGTTTTAAAGCATCGGAGCACATAGATGGCGATTAACTTGCGCGCGTCGAGAGCGCGGGCGGAGCGCATATACGTATGCGCTTGCAGCTAGAGGCTGAACGTGTTACGTTACGTCAACGCACCGTGCCGAGTTATGGCACCGTTGCATGTTGACGACATCGTGACGTGGAGATGTGGACAGGCCCTAAAGGATAACGTCAAAAGGATGGGCAGCAGCTTCTTCTTGTCTGCTAAGAACAGTATACGGCAATCACCAAACCAACCGTGGTGGAACATGGGCCTTCAAATGACCGCTAGAAGGCTAATCAGAGGATGAAACAGGGAAAACACCAAAAGGAGGAGGAAAGTCTCATATGCCTGTTATTTCACCGGGACCCCATATCCATCAAACTAAAACATAGCTTGCTGCTTGGCGGTTGAGATAAGTCTGATAGTAGTACTTCCCCGGACGGGCTCCTTCACGAGGAGCTCTCCTACATTTTGTAGTGTAGGTTTACGTTTACTTTCGGCTTGGGCAATATTTATTTACTAGCTTTCGCCCGCAGCTTCGCTTGCGTGAAATTTTGAACCCGTTAAGTGACGATTTTCCATACAAACTTTCATCCCCTATTTAACTCCCTTAGGGGTTGAATTTCGAAAAATCCCTTCTTAGTGGATGCCTACGTTACAAAAGGAACCTACTGTCAAAATTTCAACTTTCTAACCCCAGCGGTTTAGGCTGTGCGTTGATAGATCAGTCAGTCAGCTTCTCCTTTTATATGTATAGATTAGTTTACCAACAATTGTTCACACTAATTTTATGCAAAAGATACCATGCAATAAATTATTATACATTAGTGCAACAATCACTAATAGGTAAACACCGCATGCATATGGAAGTTGTACAAACACAAAAAGGCAAAAAAAATAAAATTAGTCAACTTTTATGTTACATATCAAGAGAATGGCTTATGAGAATATATTATATGTATTCTAATAATTACATGTACCGTGAACACATTTCCTTCCATGCTAATTAATGAAAGATCATTAAGGGAGATTTTTATGAAAATTGGCTTTCAATTTGCCCAAACTGTCAAAGTGCAAATTGATTTCATGACTACAGCTATTAATGACCTTGCAGAGCCTCGAAAATGGAGAATTTGCGCCTAGGACCGTTCTTCTCTGCGGAGGGCAGAGAGGTGTTATTTGACTGCGAGGAATTCTTGAGAGGGCACTGAAATTAAAAAGATGCAATATTATTGGACAGTCAATTTTATGGGCCACGACTTTGCACACAAACATTGCGTCACTAATGCGTCACTAATATTTCAAATAGGTACTTAATTTTTATTTAGGTGTATTAATATCTTCCTATTTGGGTTTCGAAATATGAAAGGTAACAATGTTAAACAAACCGTATAATAATCCGGAAAAATAATTATGTTTCAATATTCAATTTCCATATACCAAAAGTCTGTCACGCTTAGCTGGTGAAGGGTGGCTTGAGGAGTCAACCCTTAACGAGCAGGTGCACATAAATCAGAATAGAAGAATATTAAGGAAAACACTTTTAACCATACAATAGTATATTTTAATAATAGTTACAAGATTATAATATTAAGATTAGTTAACAGGGCGTGGTTCTTTACACAGTACGATACGAGGAGTCCAGGGTCTTCAGGTGTAGTAGGTAGACAGTCACTTAACTGGGCGGCTGCTGAGGCGCAAGAGAGGACGAAGTGCAGCGTGCCGGCCCTTTTATAGGCGCACCCCGCTAGTCGCCACCGCTGCACCGTCACACACCCCCCTCGTTAGGTCAGAATTTTCCCTAAGGAAAATTCTCTGGTCTGGAGGGTGTATCTGGCCAGCAGCTCCTTGTAGGCTCCCTGAAACAGTAAAGGAAGCAGTATCAGAGCCTTACAAAAAAAAGAATATCTTATACAACTACATATGATAACCCTACAACAAACATACATCACGCAAGCAACGGCGTCCTAGGGTAACCAGTCATACTTCTCATTCAAAAGGCCAACACACACACGTAAGTGATTAGACCGTACACAAATATCAAGATGCGAGTTCCCGCATTATAGCAAGACGCGCTAAGGCTATACATAATAGGTGACGTCATATAAGAAAAAAAAATAGTTGATAGAAAGTTGCCAAACTAAACTAGCCCTATGAATAATATCTAGGGATCGGCATAATATATTTAGACTTGGTAATAATCGAGCAAGCAAGCAGAAGAAAAAAAAATTAACTAAGTTGAGTACAAGTTACAGTCAGACTACCAAATGATCGAAAGTTAATAAGTTAAAGTAAAATAATAAGTACCAACAACAAGTGACTCATAGGTTTGGTATTAATTAACGCATCGGCCGGTCGGCGCACCTATCGGTAGCAAACAATAGCGAATCATTAGTTAAGTTACCTACAATGCAGAAAGATGACAACTATAATAGATAATGTTATAGGCATATGTACTTATGAATGTTTGCTAGTAAAAATTGTTTCGCTACTCACGACGAAGAAATAACAAATTTTATATGATGCGAGACTATTAGCGAATCATTAGATAACGTTTGTTTAGGAATTATGTGTTTATTAGTATATATAGTATGTATTATTCTTTGTAATTAGTTACTTTTATATCTTTTATATGCCATTCACCTAGCGGTTTACCTGACATATCAGACAATTTATATACTAAAGGCGACTTTTTAGAAACAATTTTACATTTAATGAATTTAGGAGCCAATTTCTTACTGAAATATTTATCTTTATCGCTTAGATAAAAAGTTCTACGCCAAACTATGTCACCCACATTGAATTCTGCCGGTTTGCGGCGAAGATTATAAGACTGACAATTGCGTTGGTGAGCGGCTAGTAAAGCTGCTTGTACCTTTTCAAATATAGAAGATAAATAGCCCAAAGATTCAGCATAACTATCTCGTGGCTCGTGCACTGTACGATACGAGGAGTCCAGGGTCTTCAGGTGTAGTAGGTAGACAGTCACTTAACTGGGCGGCTGCTGAGGCGCGAGAGAGGACGAAGTGCAGCGTGCCGGCCCTTTTATAGGCGCACCCCGCTAGTCGCCACCGCTGCACCGTCACACACCCCCCTCGTTAGGTCAGAATTTTCCCTAAGGAAAATTCTCTGGTCTGGAGGGTGTATCTGGCCAGCAGCTCCTTGTAGGCTCCCTGAAACAGTAAAGGAAGCAGTATCAGAGCCTTACAAAAAAAAGAATATCTTATACAACTACATATGATAACCCTACAACAAACATACATCACGCAAGCAACGGCGTCCTAGGGTAACCAGTCATACTTCTCATTCAAAAGGCCAACACACACACGTAAGTGATTAGACCGTACACAAATATCAAGATGCGAGTTCCCGCATTATAGCAAGACGCGCTAAGGCTATACATAATAGGTGACGTCATATAAGAAAAAAAAATAGTTGATAGAAAGTTGCCAAACTAAACTAGCCCTATGAATAATATCTAGGGATCGGCATAATATATTTAGACTTGGTAATAATCGAGCAAGCAAGCAGAAGAAAAAAAAATTAACTAAGTTGAGTACAAGTTACAGTCAGACTACCAAATGATCGAAAGTTAATAAGTTAAAGTAAAATAATAAGCTAAGCGTGACACTGGCCCCACGTTGGGCGCCAGTGTCACGCTTAGCTGGTGAAGGGTGGCTTGAGGAGTCAACCCTTAACGAGCAGGTGCACATAAATCAGAATAGAAGAATATTAAGGAAAACACTTTTAACCATACAATAGTATATTTTAATAATAGTTACAAGATTATAATATTAAGATTATTTAACAGGGCGTGGTTCTTTACACAGTACGATACGAGGAGTCCAGGGTCTTCAGGTGTAGTAGGTAGACAGTCACTTAACTGGGCGGCTGCTGAGGCGCGAGAGAGGACGAAGTGCAGCGTGCCGGCCCTTTTATAGGCGCACCCCGCTAGTCGCCACCGCTGCACCGTCACAAGTCGTTGGAGCATAATTCCAATCTCGCTTTAATCCATTTATGCTTTATACCAATCAGGGATCCGAAATGTAGACCTTAGAAGCGGTAGAGGTTTGAAGCTCAGGGACTTGGTACACTCATTACATGGAAAATGGTCATTAATCAGACCAAATTTTGATATGTTTGCGGATGAATGGAGGGTGATTTTGTCGGAATATCTGGAGTACTGCGAGAGGAATGCATCATGACTGAGTCAAAGAAAATACTGTCAGAGATTTATGAAAGAGGTGTCTCTAATTATTTTCATTCCCTTGTATTGTATGTATCTTCTTCTATTCCTATCTTTAATTATTATAATTGGTTTAAGACCGTTTTAATTAAAATAAAACAATGAATAAATAAATTAACCCGTATATTTATAAAAGATTGTCATTTTTAAACACTGATTAAATTATTCCTGTCCTTGTCATTTGCATGTCAATGAATAGAGATAGCAATAGACTTAAAACCCATTTTAGTTAAACAACCTTTAACCATCGTTTATAAGTAAAGGGGTTAGTATGTAGACGTCTACGCATGCTTTCACTCTTTCGCATCGATTCACCTTTCGCATCAATTCACCTTTTGCATCGATTCACTTTTCGTATCAAACTAGGTAATGTGGTAAGCGCAGCTATTACTATGCTTAAAATATGCCAAAAGGTTGCATTGGCGTTTGTAAGTAACGCTTGAAATAACGCCCGCTACACGCTACGCCGCTCTAAATTTGTGGCCTAAGTTTTATCGGAAATCCCGACATGGTTCTATTAGCATAGGTCTAACATAATCCATACCTACTGAATATCCCTAAATCACCCCCTACACCCTTGGAAAGGCTTTCTAACAGTAGTAGTACAGCAATTACCAAGACAATATAATTAATTAGCAGTTGACAAGCTTCCGGTACATTTTGTGCGAACAAATTATTATAAGATTGGACCAGCTAAGTTGTGGAGCGGTAAACAGCGACCGACGAATTTTCAGTCCACACGAATTCTCATTCAAACCGGGAGCTGGGATTTAGATTTATTTTGACGGCGTTGTGTGTTTGTAGTGGAAGCAATAGTGGGAAGTAACGAAGGACAGTTACTGTCTGTATGTACACTTTGGTCACAGTAGACATATAAGCTAAAGCAGTACTTCAACTACCTATAATCGTCCGATTTAACACACTCACACAGACACGCACTGCAACAAGACAAATAAGGTATTTTCGGGATAAAGTCACATGAGTAGATAAACGGAACAGAGACAAAGCTTCATACAACCGCGCAAATCGGTTGCACTACTACAAGCACGCGGGGCATGTGTGCGTGACCACTGGCCGCTTGTCACGTACGCGGCGAGACTGAAAAAAACCGGTTTACGCTGGCACAGCCAGTTGACAATCTCAGGGTTAGTGCGACACACGTTGTTTGTTGCTAGTTGGAATATTTTAATGTAAAAACGTGGTATTTCATTATTGATAATGGTTTTTTATTGTACTGTGTGTATGAATAATACTTGAAAAAATAAAAATATATTATACATTAACTATTACGGAGTAAAGCTGTGAGTTCCAAATTAAAAAAAAAAGTTGTTCTTATGGATTTTTTATTTAGGTAATTAATAAAAAGAAAACCGAATGCCTATTCCGTCAAAGCGAAGGCAGAGGAGTTCTGATATACAGCCACAAGTTTGTGATGACGGTATTTAGCGCCATTAAGGCCGTGGCCCCATGTCTACGGTGCGGCGCCGGCCGCCGTGTGACGGCGCCGCATACGGTGCCGCGTACGGCGACACGGCGCCGTGTACGGCGCCGTGTACGGCGCCGTGTAGGTTGCACGGTACACTGCTGGCTGGCGTGAATATGACATGTCTAAAATTGCAATATTTCAGGGCGGCCATTTTAAAGCTTTGACCTCTTCTGGTAAATCGGTAAATTATTTTAACGTATATTTTAGTTGTTTTAAAATATACAGGATGTTAACGAATTCGTATAATTCCTTAAAACCATATGATCTGCTACTGGTGTAGATTGTCCCGGCATGGAAATTAGGCAGATTTAAAAAAAAAACCTTGTTTTTATGCGGTACCTATGGCTAAGTGATCGAATCTAAACCACAGGATTCAGTAAAATACAAATGTAAATGACGTCAACGTCAAAATCCAAGATGGCGGCTGTGAAATTTTACAAAACATGCATCATTGGTGTCATTTCCGTGGTTTTCGGGGGTGCTGATGACGAAAATGAGGTCAACGTCAAAATCCAAGATGGCGGCTGTGAAATTTTACAAGATATGCATCATGGGTGTCGTGTCCATGGTTTTCGGGGGCGATGATGACGAAAATGAGGTCGAAATCAAAATCCAAGATGGCAGCTGTGAAATTTTACAAGATATGCATCATTGGTGTCGTTTCCGTGGTTTTCGGGGGTGCTGATGACGAAAATGAGGTCGAAATCAAAATCCAAGATGGCGGCTGTGAAATTTTACAAGATATGCATCATGGGTGTCGTGTCCATGGTTTTCGGGGGCGATGATGACAAAAATGAGGTCGAAATCAAAATCCAAGATGGCAGCTGTGAAATTTTACAAGATATGCATCATTGGTGTCGTTTCCGTGGTTTTCGGGGGTGCTGATGACGAAAATGAGGTCGAAATCAAAATCCAAGATGGCGGTTGTGAAATTTTACAACATATGCATCATGGGTGTCGTGTCCATGGTTTTCGGGGGCGATGATGACAAAAATGAGGTCGAAATCAAAATCCAAGATGGCAGCTGTGAAATTTTACAAGATATGCATCATTGGTGTCGTTTCCGTGGTTTTCGGGGGTGCTGATGACGAAAATGAGGTCGAAATCAAAATCCAAGATGGCGGCTGTGAAATTTTACAAGATATGCATCATGGGTGTCGTGTCCATGGTTTTCGGGGGCGATGATGACGAAAATGAGGTCGAAATCAAAATCCAAGATGGCAGCTGTGAAATTTTACAAGATATGCATCATTGGTGTCGTTTCCGTGGTTTTCGGGGGTGCTGATGACGAAAATGAGGTCGAAATCAAAATCCAAGATGGCGGCTGTGAAATTTTACAAGATATGCATCATGGGTGTCGTGTCCATGGTTTTCGGGGGCGATGATGACGAAAATGAGGTCGAAATCAAAATCCAAGATTTTATCTTGTAAAATTTCACAGCCGCCATCTTGGATTTTGACGTTGACGTCATTTACATTTGTATTTTACTGAATCCTGTGGTTTAGATTCGATCACTTAGCCATAGGTACCGCATAAAGAAAAAAGTTTTTTTTTGTAAATCTGCCTAATTTCCATGCCGGGACAATTTACACCAGTAGCAGATCATATAGTTTTAAGGAATTATACGAATTCGTTAACATCCTGTACATTTTAAAATAACTAAAATACATACGTTCAACTAATTTACCGATTTACCAGAAGAGGTTAAAACTTTAAAATGGTCGCCCTGAAAAATTGCAATTTTAGACATGTCACATTTACGACAGCCACGGCACTAACACGCGGTGCACCGTACACGGCACCGTGCGCGGCGCCGCACCGTAGACATGGGGCCACGGCCTTAATAAGGAAAATTGTCGTTGAACTATTCGTATTTGTATTAGTTAAACAAATTGGTTGCAATACTATTATTATTTATTAAACATGAAAATAATAGGCTATCGCATTACGTAGGTAAGCAGTCTGGAACTACAAAATCTGTCCGTTTTCTGTTCGAAATCCTGGGTTAGATTTAGGTAATGCTCAGGAATGTGGTGATATGAAGCTTTATTACAAAGATAACTAAGATAGACCGAAGTCGAGTAAGGCTAAATCCGCCGCCATATTAACAGTAAGGAAGAGAGAGAATAAGTAGGTATGACTGGTATGATCAGTTGGAAGAAATTCTCATACTAAATATATGGAGGGAGCGAAAGACAAAATTTTCAATATCTGGCTTTTCTTTTTCCTGAAGTTATTTATATTATTTTACTCTCCATATAGCCTAATTTTGATAATAGCCTTAACTTTTTAAATATCTCTTAAATTGACGAAAAAATCGTCTGTTGGCACATAACGATTCCGCCCTGTATATACTATCTGCCTGTCGAATGTTGATATCGCGATGCAGGATAATTCGCATGTGGGGTGATAGATGTCGCCACACTATCATACTGAATAATAAAACTATTTAACAAATGCTTAGTTTAATTTGTTTTGAACTATTGTGACAACCCTACCAAAATAGGTAACAGTTTTGCACGTTCTTAAGAAGCTTTGTCTCTGTTCCGTTTATCTACTCATGTGATAAAGTTCCATACAAAACAAAAAACTACTCAGTATACAGAGCGTGTCTGTGTGAGTGTTTCAATTCATGAGATTATAGTAAGTTGAGGTACTGCTTTAGCTTATATGTCTACTGTGCTTTGGTTGCGGTTACCACTGGGTTGTAATTCTTCTGCTCTCGTGTCAGCACGAGCTATACGAAAATAGCTCATGCTGTGGTGAAAAGATTCAGTCAGCCAGTCAGCAAGGTTGGTAGCGGGGCTGACTGCTCAGGGTGCGCCGGACGTACTTAAGTATGGTCACTCGTGGAGGCTCTTTTCATGCACCCATGGGTTGTAATATGAGTCCAAACAGTAGTACGACCATTATAGTGCTTTCTACTAAGTTTGCTGCGAGGAACTGCTCGGAAATCATTTGAAATATCAAAATACTGAATGATGTTATCAACGTACTGGTAACTATTTCAAAGGGGTCCTGCTTCTATTTAGCCCAACCTAGTCCTACTGGGTATCCCCCGAAAAACTTGCTTTTGTTCATCTTTGATGCTTAAATGGCAAGGTTAATGGTAATCGCGTCAACATTCATCGAAAATAGTTACCAGAATAACGCTGGTTAGTAAACTGAGCAACATCTCCTAGAAAGGTAACGTTTTAGTACACAAGTGATCATACACATAATTATTTAGAAAGAAAGAAGAAAGAAAGCAAAAAATATTTATTGCGCCGACATGACACACAAAAATAAAAAAACTATACACAAAACCACAAAGTAACTTGGGAAAAATAAGCGTCATATCTACGCAAAACGGCCTTCGCTCAGCATAATGCTATGACTCGTGCGAGACAGAGCCACAGCGCTGGTTTTCAGCGAAAGCCGGCGTTGACGTGATGACGTCCACCTGTGCAGCAATTAAAAGGATACAAATAAATTAAATACAAGAAAAAATAAATAAGTAAATACGCAATAAAGAAACAATCGAAGACTGTGAAATATAATATTTTTAAATATGGCAACGTTTTGTTGCATCGACACCGTCGCTCACGCAGGCTTAATTAAGTCGTACTTTATGTTTATTTATTTCTTTCACTCCAACATTTAAAATACCTATAATTAGATTAATGTTTTACCCGTTCCAATCTCCCGGTCCACTCCGTCCTCGTCTGGAACTTAAAGTACTTAGAACTTCTGGGGAATTTACATTTTCAATGCGAAATTATGTCCCCCGATGTCCCGGAATAAACGGCGACGGCACTTATGCAAAAATAACCAGAAACTAAGTACTTGTACAGGCTATTAGCAAGCTTGCTGATTGACTTGAAAAACAGTTGGAGAAGTTACCACAGCTTCGCTTCTGATTTGAAGCAGCAATTTATTGAAAATTGTTTCGGAACCGCACTCCGTCGCGAAATGGACTCAAATTGTTGCTGGATTCACTTAGAGGATTTTGTGATTTTTTTGGATAATGATTGGGGAATTATGTTCTTGGGACATGAAGATATTTTATTTCTTTTAACTTGGTCGCGTTTTACAGTAGTTGCATCTGATGGTGTCAGGGTCTAAGCTGAGGCACACGAATCCAATTAGCAAAGATAATACATACACACTACGGAACACAGTGCTATGCTGACTTTAATGTGAGTCTGCGGGCACGAAACTTGCGATGGCCGAGCGATGGCGGCAGCGGGGCGAAGCGACGCGGGGCTATCAGGCAGCGATATCTCGCGCGGGCACGAAACAAGCTGGCGGTCAGTCGCGCTCGAGCAGTGTTGTAAGAAACATGAGTTTACGTCGAAGAGAACTATTGGAGCCTAGTCTCCTAATGAGGGAATTATTATTACCTAGAGATGGTGTTCATCCAATGAATCAACGAAGACTCAATTTGGGAGAATTTTCTATGCTTTATTGCGAGCTAAGGTGTCATTCAATGAAATTTTACAACTATACAAGAATGAGTATAGAGACATTTGATTATCAATACAACACTGTGTACCCGCGCAAGCGACGAAACCAAACTAGTTTGTTCTCGTCGCTTCCGCGTCGCCGTCGCTTCACCGCCGCCCGTGCATCGCTTGATCGCCCCGCTCCGCCGTCGCCCGTTTCGTGCCCGTCGCTATACTGTGCAATGCTTTTGTATACCTACATCGCCGTCGCACCGCCCCGCCATCGCTCGGCTGTCGCAAGTTTCGTGCCCGCAGACTGAGGGCGGTAGCTTGCCAGTCGACTTCAAAGATCCCACCACCAAGCGTGCTTAGTTTTAATGTACCTTACAACACGCATCTTTTCCCGGCGTGCGTTGAGGAAGTTTGATATTCTAGCCCGTCCTCAAATCAGACAAGTTCTGAGGGCTCCGAAAATTGATTTTGTCTGTGGAGCAATATTTGTCGGGTGAGGTACGTAGCGTAACGCATACTACATCACCGTATCATCACCATTATCATCTCGTAAACTTCTACCGCTGAACACAGGTCTCCGAATGACCCCTACAATACCGGTCCAAGGGGAAATTGCTATAATCACCATGTTTGACAAACAAATTGGTGATGGCAGATTGTTGTTATTATTTGACAGGAAGACGTTGGGGCCCATTTTATTTTATAAGTCACCTGGTTATAATCATCAATCATTCTGCGAAGAAGGGTGATCATGGGTTTTGTTTTGCCGGGAACCTCATAAAAATATCACGTTACGTTTGTTTTTGAATACCTCGTTGAAATGACAATGTTTTTTTTGTCAACCGTAATTTATGAAGACCGACGCATTTTCAAGGTTAAGCTGCGCTAGCCACGGCCAGTCCGTGGATGGGTGACCATTCGTTACATATCGAGATCCTACGTGCGTCGGAGAGTTAAACAGTCGGTCTCGAGTGTCATACGAATACCTATGACAGTCGTTACGTGTAATCAGACGCCTGAAAGTTTGACTACCGATCCAACCTTAGGATATCGGCATTGTCCTGTAACTGAGTTGCGGAGGTCTGATGGCAGTCGCTCCGTGTACAATATTGGTTCTAGTCGCATCTGGCGAGACTGAAACAACATAGAAAAGGATTGACAGAACACAAATTTCTGAGGACCGTGACCTGAAACACAGAAAATTATAATAAAGACAAATAATAAAAATTCTTGGAGTTGATTTTTTAACACTTTTTATAGTTTATTATATATTTTTATTACTTAACATTTTAGATGTGATATTTATTAAAATATTTTATAATTATCTACCTCGCATTCAAAGTATAATTTAAAGTAACAGAATTTAGCACACTAGCACTGTGATTTAATTTAAGATTTAGATAGATAGATAGATAGATATACTTTATTGTACACTAAAAGAAATAAAACAGAAGGAATACACTTAATTAAAACAGTACAAATGGCGGTCTTATCGCTTAAAGCAATTTCTTCCAGACAACCATAGGATGGAAAGAATTGTTAAGAAAAATTAACGGGCAGTTTGCAGCGTACAAATATATAACCTTATAAAAATCAGAAATCAACTAAATAACTAGGTATAAATATATATTATAACACAAATATATACATATTTTAAATATATATTATATATACATACATACTCAAATAAGATACATACACATATGATTATAGATATATAGATAATTTAAAAATTAATACTATAGAGTCAAATAATGTTCCTTCACCATTCTTTTGAAAGAAACTAACGACTGAGCACGCCTCGCAGACACAGGTAGTGCATTCCACAAGCGAATGGCCTGGACAGTAAACGAATGATCAAAGAATCTTTTGGAATGCATAGGCATCTTCAGTTTCAAGTTTTCCGATGATCTCAAGGATCGTAAATGTGAATCACGCATGAACTCAAAACGTTCTTTAAGATAGGGAGGGGTAGTAGGATTAAACAGAATACTGTATAGTAGGGAAAGAATATGAGTATTCCGACGACGGCGTATTAGCTGTACTGTTTAATTTTTGCATGCCGTAAGGTAGAATGTACATGGACTCACTAACAATATGTTAACACCTTATCTGTAATACCTACGTTCTAAGCAAATAAATACACTTGGGAGCAAAGAAATCGAGCCACGCGTCCAGGTTATTAGTTTTGGTTTCATGAATTATATCATTCAAACTACAAAAAAAACTACTCTCATTGTAAAGGTTATCAAATAACCTTTTAGGCGATATAAGTTTAGAATTGATCTGTTCCATAATACCAATAATAATAACAATTGTAACTACGTGAAAAACAGAAGTGGCTCGATTTATTTGCTCCCAAGTATAGTTCTATTCTATTCAATTCTAGACGTACAAAGTCAAACTACCAGCCTGTAAAATTGCTTAAAACAACATACTGAACGAAGTCATCCAACAGTTTCCGAATGAAAAACACAAATAAAGAATGCAACTAGTCCCAACTTCGTGCAAGTTGCGACATTGTCGAGTGCTAAGTATTTTAGCTGTCACAAGTTCTTGCAAGCTTTATGCAACTTCGATAACATGTTTTTGTTAGCTTCTGCAAGAATTATTTTATAGAAGTTTAAACTTTTGAACTGCTTTTAAGATTCTTTGAAGTCCATGTCGGTTATTTTTATAGCTTATGGCTGATTTTCCACCAGACATGTGCTATGCAACGTTGCTATGGATGCGTTTGATATCCACCAATCACATTCATTGGTCCACATAGCATAGCACTGGTGGAAACTGATTCAACAAAGCTACGTTTTTAATATGGAAGGATGCGTGCTGTGGATGCGTGCCATGGATGCGAGCTATAGATGCGTGCTATGGATGGTCGCGAGTAGTGTAGCTATGTGTAGAGCAGTGTACCTACAGTAGGCGTGCGTTTGTCACCGAAAGTAGACCCATTTTCATAGCACATCTTACTCACACCGCTACATAGCTTAGCATCAGTGGAAACGGTCACATAGTTTTGTAGCTTAGCTTTTACATTCTCACAGCATAGCACATCTCTTGTGGAAAGGCACCCTAAGACTATTATGTTTCTATCGTATCAGACTTAAGTCCAACAGTGAACTTGCGATAGACTCTATAGGACTCCTTGTTTATGGTCCTTATGGACTGTTCCTACGTAACCGGTCAGTTATTGGCGAGACCTGAAGGGTCTCCAATGGTGGGGAAGTAAAATACTTAACCTAAGCTTACTACTTATACTAAACTAACATCATGACTACTAGCAACAATAGCACTTAGGGCGACCCCTAGTGGAAATCGGACCTCGGCTTAGGACGTTGCTGGTGGGGAGCTGGGGGGGAGACAGCTTGATGAGGGCTGAATTATCGGTGTGATGTAGTGTTGAGTAGGACATACAAGCGGCAGCACATTTGTCCCGTACATGACGTCAAAATGTAAGAGCGGCTCGACATTTAAAAGTGTACTACTTCAATTTTTATGTCGCGGTAGTCGCGTTACTCGTTACTCTTGGTAAGTAAACTGTAGGATGAGAAAGAGAGGGAACGAGGCACATGCTACAATAGCACGTCATTCTACAATGGACATTACGTGACCGCGACTCGACTCGCCGCAGTAACGTCAAATGTCATTATTCATACTCGTTAGTTCAATCGTATCACCGAGCTTCAGTACGCCTCACCTCATTTGAAGTAGTACATTGTACTGGCTCAGAGCAAAAAAGAAGCTACTCTTACAAACTCTTTTTCAAGTCGTGTCCTACCCAACACTAGTGTGATGCGATATAAGTGGATATGTCGCAGCTGTTAGCGACACTACAATTTAATCGTTATGGAGTGATTCTATCATTACAGTTATCGCTAATATTGGTATGTCAGGATTGTGAGCAAGGTAAATGTAGTAAATAAAACCAACATAGACTCTCCACCACTGAGAGTACTTATAATTGGGTTAGTGTTAGTAACATGAACTAGATCACAATATAATACTTTAGATAATTATTACAAGTTATTACAAGATCATAAAATAAGGACAAGCTAGTCAGATATAAAAGGTCAGACTTCTTCAGCTGATCGACACAGAATACTCTAGACGAGTGTTCCGTCGTACGGTCCAAGAAGCAATCCCCCAGGCGCACCGAGCGAGGCGGTCTCCTCCATCCAACGGGCAGTGGTGGTCCGATGTTGACGTCATGGTTAGTTCGGTGGCGGACAACAGATGGCGCTCACTCCACGAAGTTCCCGACACAGCTATATTGTACAAGCTGTTATATTATACCTACCTACTTGTAATATCATTAGTCATATTGTCAGAAGCTGTAGGCTAAAGTAGGTCTTTTTTTAAAGCTAGATACGTGCTGGACGCGTGCCGCTTTTTTTATCAGTCACGTTACCGTCAAGTCACCGATCAGTCACGTCAAAAAGTACAGTTGAGTAGAATTTGTAGGACATCGGCCTCACACCTCAGTCACGTCACGACCGGCGCGTCTCAGTCAACGTCGCTTCACCGGCACGTTGAAACGTATATTGTTGCGAATGAAACTGATCAGCAACTTGACGGTGACGTGGCTGATGTTTGTGAATATACCTTAAATTAAACAGTTTTCAATTACGAAAATTAACAAAGTGTTTAATACTTACACTCGAGGAGCTCGTGGCTAAATAATTACAGCCGCATAGACCGATCTTCCGGGTTAAGCCACGCTTGCCGAGGTTGGTCTGTGGATGGGTGACCATTTACCATAGCGAGTTTCCTCCGTGCCTCGGAAAGCACGTAAAGCCGTTGGTCCCGGCTGTCATTTGTAGATCTTTGACAGTCGTTACTGTTGGTCAGAAGCCAGAAAGTCTGACAACCAGTCTTACCAAGAGTATCGTATTACCCAGTTACTGGGTTGTGGAGGTCTGATAGGCAGTCGCTTCATGTAAAATACTGATATTCAGCTGCATTCGGTTCGACTGGAAGCCGACCCCAACATAGTTGGGAAAAGGCTAGGCAGATGATGACAAAGTGTTTAATAACAAAAACAAATCCAAAACATTTTGACGTACGATTAAAGATACTCGGGGCCCAATTCTAATAAAAGAAATCTTGATAAATCACAACTGAACCGTTCATTTAGAAAGTTTTCAATTTCAAAAGCTGTCAAATTGTTTGACACAAAAAAACAAAACCAATCATTTTGACAGTTTTGCGTTAAGAAAAACTGACTGACGGTTGTGGTTAGTTGAATTGGCCCCGTGCACATATCATGCTTAAAAAAAACCGGCCAAGTGCCAGTCGGACTCGCGTACGAAGGGTTCTGTACCATTATCTATAAAAACGGCAAAAAAATCAACGTTTGTTTTATGGGAGCCCCTTAAATGTTTATTTTATTCTGTTTTTTAGCATTTTTTGTTATAGCGGCAACAGAAATACATCATCTGTAAAAATTTCAACTGTCTAACTATCACGGTTCATGAGATACAGCCTGGTGACAGACGAACGGACAGCGGGGTCTTAGTAATAGGGTCCCGTTAAAACCCTTTTTTCAAATTCAACTTCAAAACTCATTTATTCAAAATAGACTAGAATTACTTAGTTCTTTTTGAACGTCAAAATTAGGTACATCAAAGACAGCCCCAAAAAGCGCCCTCCCTTCACCGCTTCCTAGTGTTCTTGCTGTGAAGAAGAAACGGCGCAACAAACTCCCCAGCAACACATATCTGTCTCTCAAGTGAATAAATTAATTGAGTACGGAACCCTTAAAACCTAAATTAACCTATAGATTGGTCGATTCTCTTTGTGGGACAAAATTAGCCACAGCTTAAACTTACTCTAGAAGATGGTTGCTACTGCCTATCTTTCTGACAATTATGTCACCTCTTACGACACCAACTGGATGAGGAAGCGGGCTATTCTTAACTGAGATTGCATTTCTGTTATAGATCCTTAATATTTTTGTGTCAGTCTCTTGACTATCGTCTTCATTCCTTTTATCTTCGTTTGTTTTAAGTTCATCATTGTTGGTGATAATTTTTTGACCTAATGGAACACAAACTGCTTGGACTTTGGACAGATAATACAGACTGCTTCGTTATCTATACAATATAAATTAGCGCTGGGTGTTTGACGTCCAGCATATCGTCGGCTAAAAGTGATAAACTGTTAACTCCATTTCAATATGATTTCACAGACTACTCATGAAACTGCATTTTCAATTAATTATATTGAATTAAAACAAAAATCACGTTTATTGATGGTAGTCCAATATTACTCGGAAAGCTCTTCTTTTGCAAAATAAATAATTAACTAACTACCTACCTAGAAATTATTAAATTTTATTCATTAATTCCTGTGAAATCGATCAAATGGAGTTAACAGTTTGTCACTTTTAGCCGACGATATGCTGAGTTGCTGACCCTTTCGGCATGAGTATGCTCGACGGCATAAAATATGTATGTTTGATTTTTTATGTTTTATTGTTTATGCTGTTATTGTGTCCTTGGCTGAATATTTTTTATTCTTTGTTTATTCTGATGCTTTTTACTTCAATAACTACTAAACAACTAAAATACTTCATGAAGGAAAAAAGAGCCAGATGGAAGAAAATTACTTACATTCTGGAAACTAGGACAAGGTGCGTTCCACTGGATGGGTTTAGTCACTAAAAGTCCAAAGTACACCTTCGACTAACCCAGAAGCGGGTATCCGTCCATGAGTGACTATCAGTTGATAAAAAAACGCTGTAAAATAATAGTTTAATTTCATTCTTTGGTGAACGCGAATTGTACCTATTAGATGTCTAATCAGTTAAAGAGAGCTAACAAAATCATGTAAGAGTAAATCTATTAATACGGTTCTAGCTAATATCTTTATGTCAGGTACAATGCGGGCATTTTAAGTATAATAAACTAGCGACTCGCCCCGGCTTCGCACGTGTACGTTTTATAGCTTAAAACCTTCCTCTTGAATCACTCTATCTCTTAAAAAAACCGCATAAAAATCCGTTGCGAAGTTTTAAAGATTTAAGCATACATAGGGACATACAGCGGGAAGCTACTTTGTTTTATACTATGTAGTGATGAAACCAACATAGACTCTCCACCACTGAGATTAATTATATTTGGGTTATGGTTTGGTTAAAAACATATGCTAGGTCACAATAATTATATTAATTTACATAAGAACAACACAAATATAAGGACAAGCTAGTCAGATAATATAGGTCAGACTTCTTCAGCTGATTGGCACAGAAAGCAAGCTCGTTCGAATGATAACAGCTTTTATAGCATCAGGTTGAAGTGTATGTAATAATTGTGGATGATTCTTAAGTTGAATTAACCTATTGTGTACGCTCCTTTACACTGATACTTAATATTATGCTTACTGAGAACTTTACCTTAAATGCGCATTACTTTTATAATATTGTATATGACTTAATAAAGCGTTGATCCATGACGATTCATCATCTGCCTAGCCTTTTCCCAACTATGTTGGGGTCGGCTTCCAGTCGAACCGGATGCAGCTGAATATCAGTATTTTACATGGAGCGACTGCCTATCAGACCTCCGCAACCCAGTAACTGGGTAATACGATACTCTTGGTAAGACTGGTTGTCAGACTTTCTGGCTTCTGACCAACAGTAACGACTGTCAAAGATCTACAAATGACAACCGGGACCAACGGCTTTACGTGCTTTCCGAGGCACGGAGGAAACTCGCTATGGTAAATGGTCACCCATCCACAGACCAACCTCGGCAAGCGTGGCTCAACCCGGAAGATCGGTCTATGCGGCTGTAATTATTTAGCCACGAGCTCCTCGAACTACTTTTATAATATTGTATAAGACTTAATAAAGCGTTGATCCATGACGATTACCCTTCTTTATTTTCTAAACGTTGTCCAGTGTTGCCAGCTACCGGCAAAACAAGACGTGGATAGGTATCGAGAGGTAGGTCGTGCTCCTATACTTAATTTTTCATTCAGTATATTGGATCTTAAATACTACTATGAGTTGTATTACACATGTAAACTGTCACAATAAATAAAACCAAGTTAAAAAGATAAATAAGTGACCCACCATTACACCGTGCTAAATTGTTTCCACGGATTCCCGCACGCCACAGCAATATTTTTCAATACACTTTATTTAGCGTGATTTTTTATGGGAGCTCATAAACGCGTATTGTGGGTGACCACCGGGTGACGCATGTGTCCAGTGTGATTGATGCCCAACTTTGTCAATGTCCGGTGACGTAATATACTTGCTTTGTCCGCGAACGAAGATTACACGGTGGGCGAAAATACGGTTTATTGTTATTTGTTTTTTTGACGCCGGATACTAAATGTTACAAAGACAAAAAGTCAATGGGCAACATAGTCCTAGTGTCAAAATGTACAAATTGCCTAGTGCCAAAATGTTATTTTGCCCAAATGCCGCTATGATAGAATACATTAAAGCTGTAATGTTCAATTGTACAAATTGCCCAGTGCCAAAATGTCATTTTGCACAAATTTCGCTATGATAGAACAAATGAAATGACATTTCAATCATCTTTTTCAAGGATACCGGACTTTCAAGAAGTATTTATACTCAAAGAGATTAGATAGAGAAGAGATTTTAATTAGATATCCAGTGCAGAGAATTATGTTGATATCAAGTAGCAGATAGGTGTATTAGGCTCAGTCGTTAGTGATCGTACCTTCGAAGCCCAGGTTTGCGGGTTCGAATCCTGACTGTGTGACAATTGGACCACGATGCATTTTGGCACAATTGTGTTTTATCTTTTGTACATTTTGACAATCTAACAATTAGACCCTTACGCATTATATCACAATTATTTTTTGTCATTTGCACATTCATATACATTAAGACATTTGTACATTTTGACACTAGGACTATGTTGCCCATTGACTTTTTGTCTTTGTAACATTTAGTATCCGGCGTCGTTTTTTTGGGGAGTTTTATTCGTAAATAAACATATATGGAACAGATTTTTATATTTTTGCAAAAAAGTTTTTTTATACAAGGTTAGTCGGAAAGGGGGTACTAATCCTAAGCCCACATATAGTATCGCTGATGACTGTTTGAAAGCAAGTGTTAAAATTTCAAAATTCGTTTTTTTTTCCAAATAACATGATTTTTATTTGAGAAATAATAAATCAAGCCACAAATTTATTTATTGGCCACGTGACCAAACTTCTCATTTTATAACTAAGCAACGGGAGAATGAGATAACCTCTAATAAACTAATTCGACTTTTTTTACAACGCCAACTAAATTTTTGGGCACCCCGACACGGATAGGTTAGGTTCGAAGGGGATGACGGGGGGTAGAGTGAGCGAGCAAAGCGAGCGAACGAAGCCCCTGTCATCCCCTTCGTGTTAGGTTACTTTAAACCCTGCAGACAGAAATAGGAGCCCCGCGCACTCTTTTTGTTTTTCATTTGTTTTTATTGTGAAAATGAAAGTGGGTGACGAACAGTGGCTTATATAGAAGATAACTAGTGGCTAAGATAGTATTATTCAGACGCTCGTTAATTGTGGCTGACTTAGTAATTTAGAAGCCAATGTAGATTTTTAGAGGCGAATAATGCTATTAAAAAGAAGTCTGTTTAATTAGCACCCTTTTTATTTTAGTTTTTTTCAAAAATTCTTCATCCCTGCTTTAGTTACAAATCCAGAAAATGGTGCTTATAATTCATGACCCAAAATATGACCTAAAATGTAAACACAGCTGATCATAACTGGGTATCGATAGATTTTAGAGTTTTTTTTTTGAGATTTTTGAGCAACTGTTTCTCTTAAACTATTGAGTTTTGGGAAAACTTGTAGAGCAAAAGTTGTTCATTATTATGTGTACTTTAACACCCTTTCGGATTAGTACCCCCTTTCCGACTAACCTTGTACATACAAAGTGTAATATAAATAATGCACAACCTCTTAAGGGGTCACTGTACTCATCATTATGAACAACTTTTACCATAGGACCAAACGAGAAATCGCGAAAAAAAATCAGCTGTTCCCTACATTTATGTTCGCATACTAGTCAAAATGTAGGGTACAGCTGATTTTTTTTCGCTATTTCTGGTTTGGTCCTATGGTAAAAGTTGTTCAGTGTTTTTTTGTAGGAATATTGAACCGTATGCGTCTGGGTATAATAACTAATACTAAGGTTCTATACTCTGCATAAAAAAAACCAGTAACTGCACTTTCAACAGAGGACTGTAATAAACTGAATAGTAGATAAAGAAAGAAATAAGAAAGAAAAATAAAGCATTTTATTTCTACGCCAAAGCTGACGCAGACTTGAAAATAAAATTTCTTGAAACAAAGGTATGCAAAAGGTACTTAAATCTGAACATAAAATTAATTGGTAAAAGAAAATATAAAATCTATTATCATGGACCTGTAATTTATCTTTAGTCAGTCTTTCTTTCTTTACTTTGTCTATAGTCTCTGGCGTGAACAAATTTTGTATCGTTTCTATGAATTATTTAAACAACAGCAAAAGATTAAAATGTCACAGTATTATGCTGAGATAGAAGCCATTTTTGTCTTCGTGCAAGTTGTTTGAATTTTTATCTTTTTGTTTCGCATTTTTTCTTCTTCTGTAACTGCCCGTGTGAGTCATTTTTTTTCTTATCTTTTTTAGGGTTGCGTACCCAAAGGATAAAACGGGACCCTATTACTAAGGCTCCGCTGTCCGTCTGTCCGTCTGGCCGTCTGTCTGTCCGTCTGTCACCAGGCTGTATCTCATGAACTGTGATAATAAGACAGTTGAAATTTTCAGAGATTATGTATTTTTGTTGCCGCTATAACAACAAATACTAAAAAACAGAATAAAATAAATATTTAAGGGGGCTCCCATACAACAGACATGATTTTTTTGCAGTTTTTATAGATAATGGTACGGAACCCTTCGTGCGCGAGTCCGACTCGCACTTGGCTGGTTTTTTTCTTTCTATTAAGGTTAACAAAACATCGGTTTGAAAAAAAAGGAATGAACGTCTTAGAAATTGTGCGTCACACGTGCTCAAAAATGCAAAAATGCTGTGACTTGGGACGAACCGAATGCGAGCAGCGCTGATTTTCTTAGACGCAAATACACGTCCATAAAAACCTAAAAAGCCGACCTATCTATGTGTCTAAATGCCAATTTCCTTTCTATCTGTTTGAGTTAGCCTTGAACGTTTTTTCAAGGCAGGATAAAACAAGAACTGTCTAGATTTGTTTTTCTACGAATATTGGCAACTTTTATCTTACAAAAAAACTGAAGACCTAATTTCCGGCAGCCTTTTTGGTGTTAATCGGAACTTTTAACTTCACCGGATAAGATAAAAAAATAGTATTGAAGTTTAACAAAAAATAAATTAAACTTTACCTATTCCATTGACTCACGGACTTGGGGTAAAATATATTTTTAGAAAATAATAAACATTCTTCGTATGAAACTATTAGGTATTATTGACAATTAAAGGTCACGAGTAATACTTAATAATTACGAACTCCACCCATATTTTTTTGTCTTTGCAAATTCCTCAAGTATAACGTGTTACAAAAATACCCTTAAAACCGAAAGGGGTATAAAAGGTCCCTTGTAAAGAGTCTATTGGCAATATTTTAAAACAAAAGTAGGACACAAAAACAAAAAAAAATTGGACAAATCATAAAATAAAATCATCACTGAAACGCAACCCTGAAAACATAAAAGTAAAGAGTAGACTACCCAGAAAGTTATTTACATTCTTACCTAATTTCCTCTGAGAGGTAAATGACAACAACCATAAAAGACTACTCTTCTTCTATCGTGTCGGCACGAGCTATATTTACGAGAATAGCTCATGCTGTGGTGAAAAGATTAGCCAGTCATCAAGGTTGGTAGCGGGGCTGACTGCCCAGGGTGCGCCGGACATACTTAAGTATCGTCACTCGTGGAGGCTCTTTTATAAGACTACTTGATTAACATTTTCTTTTTTAAGGGGAATTATTATGTAACACGTTGTAAAGGTGCCCTCCGCCCAGGTAAGACAGAGGGTTATGCTGGACTCTTACCGGCTAAACACCCACGATGTTCCTTCCTGCATGCACCGCAACCACGCCTGCACCCTAGGCATTCAGCCCCGCTATAATTTTTGCTGACTAGCTAATCTTCCCACCACGGTACGAGCTATTGTCGTATAACGAGTACATCGGTTGTGATAGAAGCCAATCCTTCGCCTAATAGTCTACCTACCTCTTTCCCTAGTCACATTTAATATTCCTCTATAATCTTAATATTTTAAACTTAATCTTAAGATTCCTCTATAAATTCTCTTTAGGATATTATCCATATTTATATCCTACAAAATTTATTTTAGGATGTCTAGGATATAATATGTTAGAAACCAGAACAGCATATGACCAGCTGAAAATCATGCTTAAAGTATGTAGGGGAACAACAGATGCTCCTGATCTCCTCAATGAACTGATTTGTCTTTACCGTGGTCTTTACGCTCCTTGCAACTATCTCTGCAGCCGGAAGCATCGTCTACTAGCCGTGCCTGCATGCCGCACAGTGGATCGCGCATCATCCCCTGTTCCTCGCGTTCTGTCCGCGCTCAATAGCCTATTGGAAGCCAACCCGAACGTTATCTAAAATAATAAAAAGCTTTGTCTACGTATACTGGAACCTGACCCCAACTTAGTTGGGAAAAGGCTAGATATAATATTTTCACAGCAAGTACAGATACGCTACTATAGAATATGATAAAATTGTAAATGAAAACACAGAAAAAAACTTTATGAATGTTACTCAGCAGATATAATATTACCTAATGCCCCGCGCTGTACAGAGCCGGCCGGGAAATATAATTCTATACAGCGACCTTCCTTGAATCCGGCTGTAAGGTCACAACCTTGCCAGGCCAATGAACCGGGTTTAAAACTTTATACCAGGTGTTGTGTTCAATGTATAAAGTTTCATGTAGATTACGGATTTGGGTAATCCTGGTATATAGGATTTAGAGTGGTTGTGTGTTGGGTTATGCGTATGATGAGATGGTTATCTAAGGCCTAAGTTACTTAATAAACCATTTTCAACGTGGCGGCCTGAGAGCAGCATTTCAAGTGGAGCTTTGGAGCTGTCAAAATGTAAACGTCCTTGAAATTTTACACATTTGGAAATATAATATGTATATTTTTAGAATTGCAGCCACTATGATTGCTGAGTCTACATCCCACACGTCGATCTATAATAATTATATTATTATTTATACACCGTGGACCTTCGATTGCGATGCCTAATTGAAAAAAGCTAGCTTAATTTTCGAAATATTAATTATAAACAGAAATTCACAAATCGAAAAATATCTATGGTAAAAAGTCCTATGAACGCGGCGTTGCGACCTTTGTCATACCCCTCTCGCCGTATGTCTTACGTGTCGGGGAGGGTTGTGAAGTGAGAAGTTTTTTATCCATTCACACGATAATTTATAAATGTTGCCAGTTCAACCTAAGGTATTGTTTACAAGGAAGTACTAAAGTTAATTTATTTATTAAGAAAAGAAAAAGAAAAAAAATGATTGAATTGGATTTTCGTTGATATAACATTTGTCTCATATTACCTTTAGAAAGACGTGGTTAAAATCTTTCGGGTACCTCGGGCCCACGGAGTATAAGTACCTACATATTATCTATCTACAAGGTTAGTCGGAAAGGGGGTACTAATCCGAAAGCCACTTATAGCATCGCTGATGACTGTTTGAAAGCAAGTGTTAAAATGTCAAAATTCGATATTTTTTTTTACGAAATAAAATGATTTTTATTTTAGTTTTTTCAAAAATTCTTCATCCCTGCTTTAGTTACAAATTCAGAAAATGGTGCTTCTAATTCATGACCCCAAATATGACCTAAAATGTAAACACAGCTGATGATAACTGGGGATAGATAGATTTTAGACATTTTTTTTGAGATTTTTTAACAACTTTTTCTCTTAAACTATTGTATTTTGGGAAAAGTTGTAGAACAAAAGTTAACACCCATTCAGATTAGTACCCCCTTTCTGACTAACCTTGTATAAGGTTATTTTGAACGTACACACAATATTTTGTTAGCGCACTTACCATGTTTCATCTCTGATTCACCCTAAGGTTGCTGATAGAATATGCCTATGGCATTAAATCCGCCTCTGTACAATATTGTGCATAAAGAGTAAAGAATAAATAAATACATTATGGATGAAGAAAGTTCACGAGCGTAACGTTTATTTCTTTAAGCTATCTGGACCTTAAAAATAGGTCAGTCATCCCACTGAATGAGGTGCTCTATTGTTGGTCGGTACACGTGACCTAGATAGCATAAAATTAAAAATTCTACTGAAGTTAAGTAAAATAATCCTTACTAATATTGTAAATGCGAAAGTAACTCTGTCTCTCTATCTGGTACCTTATCACGACTGAACTACTGAACCGATTTTGATGAAACTTGGTACAAAGATAGTCTGGAACCCGTAGAAAGATATAGGTTACTTTTACCCCGAAAGACACGGATTATATGCGATAAACGACATCCCGACTTCTAGTATAATATCATTTTAACTGCCAGTCTAGTGGTTTGATCCCCAGGTCGAGCAAAGTGTTAAGGTAGAGACAAACTGATCCCACATATGCAACGTATCCGATGCATTATGTAATATCACCTTCTTCATCGTCATTCACCTTCATGATATTTTTACTATACTTTTTTTATACGACTATGCTTTTTGATATTCTAATTTTGAATTGGAACTTGGCTTTTTGCTTTTGACGATGGGAGTGATTTTTGATAATTATTTTTTGTACACGTTTACAATACAGGGTGTTAACGAATTCGTGTAATTCCTTAAAACCACATGATCTACTACTGATGTAGACAGGTCCCGAATGGGATTTAGCTTGATTAGAAATAAAAAAATAAAATTATTATTTTTTCATGCGGCTTTGTAACCGATCGTATCTAAACCACCTAATAAGGATTCAGTAAAAAAATAAGAATTTTTTTTTTCAAAAATTTTTTTTATTTTTGTGAACATTTCGATGCCAAGCATAAATTAATGAAAGCACGGCGACGCGGCTGGCAGGCACGACTAACGCGATATCGCTCTTTGCAGTCAGATAACTCATGGCTCTAAAATGACTCAGAAATAGAAAACCAAGATTTTTTTTAAATTTTTTTTTAGTTGATTTTCAGAAATTCCCATTTTGGGTTAATCTGTGTCACCAGTAGATCACGTGGTTTGAAGGAATTACACGAATTCGTTAACAACCTGTATAATATATTTCAACAACAAGTGACTGTTTAATTTTGTGGAGTGCCACATTAGCCATCGCCATCACCTGTTTTTACTTGAGGCTCCGAGGATATATCTTGGGTGAGTGTGAGCTGGACCACCTGAGCCTCCACCTACTATTTAAGAACCTGCGCTCCCTTGATACCAAAGTGAGACGGCTCCTGCCCTAACTACACTTACGAGATCGGCGATCGGACTGGCTGTCATCTACCGGCATGACTAAATGGCTACAGCCGGTCTGTTTGCTGCCGCCGGTTTCTATCAAATGGCCGTGTGGGTCATTGGCGAACGCCGTAACTACGAGAAGGAACTGTCGCTGACTACCTCAAGGGACATGAAGCTATCTTGCCTCTTACTTTATAAGCACTTTATTATTGTTATGTATATGTATTAGGTATTAAATGCTCTACACATTCTTTACAGCTGGTGTAGCAGACGTGCTCAGGAGATTCTGGGGCCGTCTGTTACATTACAATTATGACATCTGGGCAACTGACAATGCAAACATTTTCTATGAAAATAAATAAGTTAGAAACACTCTTTTCATATGCAATGTAACGTGTAAAAAGTCTGTTTCTTAGTCATGTACTTTCATAGAAAATGTTTGTGTTGTCAGTTGCCCAGATGTCATAATGCATCGCATACGTAGCATATGTGGGATCAGTTTGTATCTAGCTTTATTGTTTTTTTTTCGTGTGGTATTTCTCAGTAGCAGCTCGGATTTAGAATTTGTGCCCGGTTGATGGCAAAAGGCTCGCCCCTTATTACATAGGACGTAAAAATAACGTCGTATTGAGTGTGTACTATACACCTCTGCCCAACCCTTGGGGGAATACAGCGTGATGATATGTTATATAATTATAAGAAAAATACAGTGAAGCTTAGAAGCAATAATATGTTACTATTTAGATATTTGTTTACGTAAATAAAATAAACAAACATCATTAGGGAAACGGAAGTGAGCAATGGCTTTTTCCTGTCGCACAGCATAAATATGTATGTTGGCAGCACTGTGCGTACGATGTTGTACGTAGTACTTATTACTTCTATGACGATGTACGATGTATATCGTAGTGCCAACTTAAATATATTGTATTTAAATTCAGAGCCAGTGTCTTTTACATAAATGTACCTATAGAACAGCCATTTAACATTTTGTATGAAAGGTAAACAAAACTTTAATAAAAAACGGTCAGTTATCTTTATGAATCTTTCAAAGATACACTTTTTTGGAAAACCTTTTATACTTACTTACTAACCGTTTATTCTTCATTTATTTTAGTTCTTCAATTATCTTAGTTATCTTATACGAGTAGGCAATGTTTAACCTGTGTAGTACTGTAATTATAGACACAATCGATAAACTTGCACTGACGATCCGGAACGTCGCGCGGGACGATGCCGGTTAAGTAGTTTAAATGGATTCAAATTCGATGTTTTTATTTCGAATAGGCACAGTAGGCCTAGCCCGAATATTTTGACGTATAGTAACGTAAACGTAACGTTAATGTGAGTGAATTTTGAATCGAAAATACAACTTTCCTATAGCACTTTGGTTTAAATTTATGCGACAAGCACAATTTGTATCATACCTACATAGACATGAATAAAGTTTTCAGTTTAATTAAATATGACGTGCGAAACGAGTATTTCCAATTCAAAATTCACTCGCGTTAACGTTACGTTTACGTTACTATACGTCAAACCATTCGTGCTAGATCTACTGTACACTTAGAGCTCAAACACACCACGTTTTTTTCAGGTGCCGTCGACGCGTGTTTCTCAATCGCGCGTTGCCGGCGCTGCTAAACTTGAAATAGGCAGATTACTTGCGATTGCATCGCTGCAAACTCACGAGAAACGCACTACAGACGCGCGTGAGCAACTCTCCTTGCAAAGTAAAACGCGTGTAGCACGCGCGCGAAGGAGCGTGTATCGCGCTACAGACGCGCGTGAGCAACTCTCCTTGGATTAAAACGCGCTGTATGTATGTGTTTGCAGCTAAAGAGACGCACTGTGCCAGCGCGTCTGTATCGATGTAACTCCGCGCTACGAGCGCGTCGACAGCTCGGGAAAAAGTCGTCGTCTGCATACTACAATTTTATGAACGTGTGAATAGGTAAATTGGTTGCGATAACATCGCTTTTGCAGCGCGTTATAGTTGCGTGAGAAGCGCGTCGACAGCGCTTGAAAAAAACGTGGTTACTCAATACTCTTAAAATAATTTCATGTAACATCGGGTATTGTTACAATATAGTGCTTAAAGTTCTGTGAGGACAATGCAGGTTAGTGTAAAAAATACAATGTCGCCCATGCGCATGTGACCGCCCGTAATTTTCTGAATATTCATGAAAAAATGTTGAAAATAAACTTCAAAAGGGGGGGTCCATCTATAACATTTTTCACGTTATTCAATTTTTAATTTTTTCACAATTTTTACCGAAAAAATGAATTCGATTCGGTGTTTTTTGTCATAGTCGATAATTTTTAGTAAAAATGTTAATTAACCTGTTAAAATAATTCATAAGCTTTTGGAAATAATAAACAGAATCCAAATCGACCCATAAACTTCAGAGATGTGTCAAAAAATAGAAAGCAAATCTACAAACTACTTAAAAGTTGAATAACATGAAAAATGTTATAGATGGACCCCCCCTTTTGAAGTTTATTTTCAACATTTTTTCATGAATATTCAGAAAATTACGGGCGGTCACATGCGCATGGGCGACATTGTATATTACTTACGTAGAGAGTTACGTAGAAGGCTCGTGACTAGTTATTAACCGCAGTCATTAGATTTGCAAGGTTAAGCTGCACTTGCCGCTGTCAGTCCGTGGATGGGTGACCCATCGTTACACATCGAAACCCCTCAGTGCCTCGAAGAGCACGTTAAACCGTCGGTCCCGGGTGTCATACAAATACCAATGATAGTCGTTACGGGTAGTCAGAAGCCCGAAAGTTGACAACCGGTCTAACATTAGGATATCGGCATTGCCCAATAACTGGGTTGCGGAGGTCAGATGGCAGTCGCTTTGTGTCATCGTCATCATTCAGCCGTCTACTGCTGGACATAGGCCTCCCCCAAAAGGGGGCGGGGTTGCCGTAATCGCCTCGCTTGGCAGGCGGGTTGTCGATCGCAGTATGGTTGTTAAAGTACTCAGAGAACGCTGCTGCCCATCCTCTAGTGAATCCTTTAGTCGCCTTTTACGACACCTACGGGTAGAAATGGGGTAGTGCTATTCTTTAAGTCCGGCACTATACGAGACTCTTTATGTAAAATACTAATATTCAGCTGCATCTGGTTAGACTGGAAACTGACTTGAAATTAGTTGGGAAAAGGCTAGGCAGGACAGTAACTAGGTACTTATACCAGGAGTAAGGGACGTTGTACCGAAAACTGAAACAGTGAATTCAGCCTATTATCATATATTATTCTGAATTGAAAAGAAGTGGAAAGGAGAATGACCAAAAGTGGTACCAAAAAGTCTCATGCATCAAGATCAAAATATTATAGTAATTATTTTCATAATTTTTTACGACATTACTCGTCGGGGATATGATTTTTGAACAGGGAATTTAATTTAAAGTAAAAAAGTGTTGATATTGTTTTATTCCCTTTACATGATTTTCCGTTTCACATGATTTATGATTACTATAACCTTGAATTTTGAAAGTGTCATGATCACATCTTTCAAAAGAATGTAAAAAAAAAATGCCGATTCTACATTCATTAAAAACAACTAGAATAGATTAGAATTTTTATTTAAACGATTATAATTTTTTTATCCATGGTTATTTGGCCGTTCATAGCCGGTCATAGAGATGTAGAATGCAATAGATGCAGATTGCTGTTTTTTAGAGCAATAATAAATCGTGTATGACATGTCCACATTGTCAGGTTATTTAGATTATTTATAAAATCTCCGAAACTCGCGTTTTATTTACAAAAATAACTTTTGTAGGAGTTAATATGATAAGTGTAGTCTATAAAAAACAAAGTTTGACTTTGATGCAGCATGGTACGGAACTCCATACATCCATGAGCATTGTCCTTTAGCTTGGAATTTTCCGACTTTTCCGATTTTTCTTTTCACAAATTTTACATTCCTCTGCTATAAAATAAGCAATCCTATTAGGACACACAGCACGTTGCAAAAATAAAATGTATTTTTTTATAAATCGGAAAATTCGAAAGATTTCGTTGATATTTTCCACGGATTTTCAATTCAAAATAATGAACTAAATTCACTGTGTCAATTTTTGGCAACCCGTCCTTTACACTCAGTTTATTTACCTGCCAAAACACTTATTGAAATACAATAAAACAGGCAAATTAGCAATTTCTAGGAAATTCGGAAAATTCCGAGAAAGAAAACCACTTATTTTCGATTCAAAATAATGGGCTCGATTCACTGTTTCAGTTTTCGGTACACCGTCCCTTACACCCAGTATTAACATCATACTGGAATTACCAATGCATCTGCTAAGTGACTTTAACAAGGTTTTTATCATAAACTTCCCGCTTAATGGGAAAGTATGGTTATTCATATCTCTTTTTGGGAGTTTAATGTTCAAAACAGTAAACTGCAATAGGTTAATCAACAGTAAAAAAGATGTAAGTACTGTGTTGTGCGTTCATATTTAACGTAACTTTATACGTTACGTTAATACTTCTAATACTCTTAGAGCAAATATCGCTACGCTAGCTTATACACAATACAGGTAGTTCAGAAGATCCATTGCAAACAACGGGAGATAGGGATATAAAATAAAAATAAAAATTGCCCTTAACTGTCCCACTGCTGGGCAAAGGCCTCTTCTCATACAGAGAAGCAACGAGCATTGATCGCCACGCTTGCTCACTGCGGGTTGGCGATTTCAGACCATTAAAGTCCAGGTTTCCTCACGATGTTTTCCTTCACCGTATGTCAGTGGCGTCTTAGATTAACTAAGAAAGTACATATTATGACAATGAAAAAGTCGCATTGGTCTGGGTTTGAACCAGCAACCTGATGCTTAACAAGCGGGTCTGTAACCTCCGGGACAACGCAACATTTTTCCTTTTTGTTGGCACGTTAGGAACCGAAAGTTAAATATAAATAGTGCCTAAGGCTTAGGGTGTTACCACATTCACCTGGCCGATGTCGAATGATGTCATCGTGTTTGGTAGGAGAGTAACCAGTCAGTAGATTAATCCACGTAATTTCATGACGAGCCGATCAAGTTGCAGTTTAGTTCACGCGAGCATATGTGACAGCAATTGCTTATAAAGAGCATATGAAAAGCGTTGTTTTGATAGAAACTGCTACTACACTGCGACTGAACTTCTTTAGTTAGATGAATCAGGCCCTAGGGCCGCAGCGTAGCCACTTCCCCATTAGGGCGAGATTCACAGACCGCACTAAGGCCGCGGTCGCACTGCAATCACCTAGCTTAGTGTCTAGTATCTAGCGACTTCTATATGCTGGCTTGTTACAACAACTTAGTAGCCAGGACGCCAAGTGCGTAATGCAGCCGGTCCCGTATATTTTCATACGTTTCTTTTCTCTTGGCATCTCGCCTGGACGCTAGGCGCTTAGCGAGGCATCCGGCAGTGTGGCCGCGGCCTAAAACTTTACTTTGCTAAGTAAAGTAAGCCTTTCATATGAATCTGAAACTTATTCTCGCTCCAGTCACGGCTCATCTTCCGTGCGGAAGATGTCCGGTCCTTTGGAAGGCATACACGGGGACACTGGTCCAACGCGCAGAGGCCCCTTTGAGAACTTTAATCTAAAATGGGGTGGGGCACCAACCGGGGACTATCCACGGCTGCACTATTGGAGTACAGTCATGGACCGTCTCAGGTGGGTGCAAGACTATTGTAAAATATGGTGAAAAATATCTGGTCTATGGGAAGGGGTGTGCTGTGGACTGGATAACTTCTATTGCCGGAAGAAAACGGCGTCTGCCTTTCAACATTTTAAATTAAAGTGTTGGCAGACGGTGACTCGCCAGCTCACTAGCTGGGCCCCCTGAAAAGCCGCCAGTACATAGGCGAAGGGGTACTTATTCTTATCTTTAACATGTTCATATTCGTATTAGCGTATGTGAATAAGCATTTCATTCGAATTTGAATATTAATTTCATTTGAATAATGTTCATATTTTTATGAAACCCTTACTTTACTTAACAAAGTAAAGTCTAAGTACGATCTGTGAATCTGGTCTTGGTGGAAGTCGTTATTAATATTAGTAACAGAAATGCGAAAAGTTTAGCTACTTGGGGACGACGAAGAATAGTCACATAGTGCCATTTAGTGCACTTATTTTTCCTTTCATTCTGGGCAATAGATAATGCAATCTTTTTATGTTACCAGCTAGCCTAACATGCGCAGTGCGAGATAATTTTGTCGTCTAACTCTGTCGTGTCGAGACGAGATGATGTATGGCTTATCTCGTCTCAGTACGAGATAGAGGAATCGATAAAATGATTTAGCGCTGCACACGTTAGCCCTGCTGGTTTGACCTTCTGTACTCATTTCTGGGTAGTACCTCAAACAACCATAATAAACCAGCCCATTCCGGTTTTATCCAGTCATTACTGGCGCCTATAAACACAGGCGGTCGCTACCACGTGACCGGACTGTGTACGCCTACTTTATGGCCACACACTTATCATGGAACTTTATACGAACACTTAAATATTGTACGTGCTTTTAGGAGGGTAGTAATTATTTTTTTATCTTTTGACATGGTTAGTGGTGGTCTAGTTTTTTATATTTCCTCATTTGCCATAATTGCTCCCCGTAAAGCGACTTTCTTTGTTGCCTTTATGCCCACTGTTGGGCAAAAGCTCTCGCTTCTCTAACCTTTACGAAGAATAAGCATCACGCAACTTGCGTTTGGACTAAAGCCCAAACCCTTCTCATTCTGAGAAGATGCTCTTTTGGGCAGTTAAGTAAGAAGCGGTTAACTACGTTTAAAATTTAATTTTCCCAATAATCAGATACTTATACCACAGTCTTCCTATACAAGGTTAGTCGGAAAGGGGGTACTAATCTGTGGGCCACTTAATGTATCACTAATGACTTTTTTAAAGCAAGTTTTTTTTAAAGCAACTTTGAAAATTCGATAATTTTCAAATGCACAAAAAAAAACGTCCCTTGTTATTGACCTTAAATGTGAATGAAGATGATGTTAACTGATAATAGACAGATATTTTTCATGACATCTTTAATATTTCTCTAAAACTATGATTTTTGGGGAAAGTTGTAGAACAAAAACATTATTATGAGTAATAACTCCCTTTCAGATTAGTATCCCATTTTCGACTAACCTTGTGTCTTACTCCTCTAATACTAAAAATAAAGTATAAATTATATTTATTTCTATAAATAAATCAATGTAATGTTTTTTAAGGCTAGATGGCGTCGGCATTTCCTATCTGACTAGCTCTGAGAAGAAAAACCGAAAAAAACTCAGAGGTCAACGTCTCTTTTAAAGTCCAGACATTGTGGTATAAAACTATGCGAGGTTATAACAATGTAGGGCAACGCAACGCAGGGCTTTCTTCAATCCCGATTTTATCGGTCCTAAATTATCCAATTACCAATTCTATAAATCAAATATTATTCCCTCATAATGCCTTAGGGTAATCAAATATGAATATCTGGATAACCAGACAAGTTTGTTATCTGTCAGCCGAATCGCCAGGGTTTGGGACCCTATTAACAGCTGATTTTGACAGTTCAAGCACCTTCGCTAATAGTTGGAGTTGATAAAGGATTGCGTCTACTGTGGCGTAACGATTTGTGTACAGAATTGTTGTGTTAGTACATTTTTGTGGTAAATTAGGTAATAATAAGAACAGCATTCTAATTGCGCAACAGTAATCGCTATGATTTTGACAGGTCAAAAAGGGGAATGCCCATCAGCCACATAAAAAAATGCCTGAAATGAACAACAATGAAATATACGCCAAATTGCACTATAAGTCGTAGGGAACCCATATCATTTTCAATAATTACAAAAAAACTCGGCAAAACTTGTTCCAAACATCTTTTTCTAAAATATAGGTTAAGTCAAGGTTTAAGATTATTACGCAATAATTAATAAACAAAACTGCATTTAAATGTTTTAATCATCATTAAAAACCACTAACACATCATCAAGAAACTGTGCAGGAGGATTGATATTGGGTTGGTACCGGGCCCATGCTAAGTACCATATTATTGACATAGTATGGGCACAGGTACCAACTGTTCGCCGTCCCACGAGGCAGTTACAATAGCGATGCTGTAAAGCCCTTATCCCTGATAAGGAATTGTTAATTATTATATAAACAAAATATATTTTTTGAGAAATATGTCTGCTTTGTATTTTTCCTCGAAGTAAAAAGCAATTACCCGGAAGAGATAAATGCTCAACTAATTCGTTATCCAGTTCCCTACATATTTCAATCTTATAAATACCATTCGCTCGTGTGTGCTCGCCATAGTATGAGCGAGCCTGTTTTATTTGGTACGTACCACATGCCAACAAAACCATTTCGCTGTATGTCAGTTGTGGGAAATCAGCAACATTGTTAGGATTTATATTAATGCTTTGGAATTGCGCTCTGCGACGATTCAAATTATTTGTGATCACATAATCAGCTAGTATATTTTCTGTATACATATTCTGATGTATTATTTGCAAAATATCAACAGCATCTGGCCTGTCAACTATTCTAGTATAAAACCTATTAATTAATGCTGCTGCTATAGAGAAATCTACCATTAAATGTCTCGAAGCTCTATTAAAAAAATCTTGGCGAAATAATTTGAATTGCTGCTTGAATATTCCATTTACGGCTTCCACAACCCAGCGGCAAATAGTAACTCTTCGGCTTTTATTAGCTTCCAGAGTGGATAATTGAATTTCATTTACTTGCAGTGTTGATGGCATGTGAACACTATAATTGCAAGATTGCAAAAGTGGAATGGAATCCCTGAACCCTCTATCAAGAATGAATACGTCACCATCCTGAAAATATTGTCTCAATGGCTTACTGGGTTCATCAAATTCACTAATCATTATCTGAGCATCGGAAGTTGTTGCTGGATAAGGGCCTAACACATCGATTATATAGCCATCGGAGCAAACAAGCAAAAATGGCTTCACAAGGTTTCGATATTTGTGAAGAGAATATGTCTCTTTTTGGTACAAATAGTTGGAGCTTTTTTGTACATAGATATATGTTCCATCAATAATTACGACAGGCTTCCTTATTCCGTCGACTTCGCCAAACAGCCCATTTGGTAGAACAAGGTTTCTTGCTGCTATTTGTTCTCTTGTTATATGTCCAATTCCAAGGTTCATAGGAACAAAATCTTGATGCAGTTTTTCCCTTGCTTTAGCCATTAGACGTTCCAGAGTACTTCTCGGTATTTGTAGAAGAGATGATAATCTTTCATCAGAATCTCCAGTTCTCAATTTCATCAGGTAAGCTCCAAGGGCAGTAGAACCTCTATGCATTTGCGCCAATCGGGGCACCTCTCCCATTAGAGTACCAAAACTATTTCTACTCATTCCTAAAAAGTACCACACCATATGTTCTTCCATTAAGTGTATATTTTCGAAGTCCAAAGCACGACATTCATAATTCACAAATGATGCAAAGTCTTCAATGTGGTCCACAGTGAATTCATGATTCATATCTTCCAAAGCAGGGAGTTCATGCCAAAAGTCACTATTCAAATGATGACTACATATTTTTGAATTCTTTGGTATATAAAACTTGTAGTCCTTGAAGAGCCACACCCTTAATGAAAGTGGTACCACATGTCTATCAATCATATTACATCCTGGATAGAAACAATGACTTTGAGTATCAACTGCTCTTCCGTAATTAGGTAACAGTACGCTGGATCTTATTTGAGGAGGTTCTTCATGTAGAGGTATATTCAAACTACCTGCCTGACTGGGTACCGGACTCGGGCTTGGTGAAGGAGTAGTAGGGGGTGAGGTAGCCCGGCTGCATCGTTGCCAACATGGGTGGCAGATCAAATCCGAAGAACGTAGCTGCAAGCAAAATGAAAAGTAAAAGTTGGTTTTGTTTTACTTCAAGCTCGATGAACGAAAACCTATGCATAAAAAAGTACTCTGTGATAAGTTTTTAAAAGACATGATAGTGACGTTATTTGCACGGGATAAGAGGGAATTACACAGAATTAGGGCAGAGGAATGAACTTACCTGGCGTGGTTGGATTCTGTGTGCTACTACATTCATTATGTGCCTCTCACGATCACTGCTATTTCTTACAACATGTGATCGTTGTCGTAGAACAGACTGTCCACAGCAAACGCACACATGTTGGTGGCCTACTTGTCTACCTGGCCGGCTGGTTCCAGGTGTCTCGGTGATAGTGTGAACCGCTAATCTAAGACATGCATCACAAACAACACTACCTGGTTCAACCTGTGAGAAAGAACAAAAAACAATGTACTAATTGTTCAATGTCAGTGCGTTCAGTTCAATATAATTATTCACAAAAACTATGGAATGAATATACTTACAGCTAATGGTGTTATCCATGCCTGTATTAAACGACGTACTTCATCATTTTGCTCTGATACGACATTACGTCTCATCGCTGTAAGATCGAGATAGCAATTAACACAGTGTACGTTTCCATCCATTTTTAAATGTACACGGTGTAAGAGTCCAAAACAATAGCAGAGTCGTATAAAAAGCAGGTCCAGGTCCGTCGTCAAAAAGCCGAGTCGTCGTCAAGGCGGGTTCAATCTAAGTCGAGTTCGAAAAGGGGTAACGTGTGCAGAAGTAAAATCAAAATCCTTAAAAATGGCCAAAGTCGTCGTTATTATATCCTATTAAGTTATACTCAAGTCGCAAACGCAAAATGTGAATCGATCAATTCAAAACCACAATTCAACGGAAAAATGAAATGCAGTAATCAATATCAAACTGTCAGTAAGGCAAAGGACATGTTATCCATGCAGCCTACGATACTTTTTCTTATTTGAAAATAATTTTATTTTAATTAATATTGACATGCATATAATATTACTTTCATTAGATAAACGTTATAATTAGGTCGAATTATTCTAAATGAACGATAACTGTGCAATAATTCTATAAAATACTTCGATAAATTATTTGAAAATTCTTGTTTGGCTGAATGTCGATTACACATGTCAGATTAAACACAGTTGTCCATTAAAAAATAAGAATGAATTAGACGGATATCAAGCGAAATATTTTAAAGATCGTTATATTTTCCTCCTACGTTTACAAACTTGAGAATTATTCATTATGCATATTTAATTCTAATTAGAATTAAGGACTATTCGTATTTTCTGTCCATTTCAGGCATTTTATGGGCGTTCCCCTTTCCATAGCAACGTTTGTATTGACAATTCGACTCCTCTTCAACTATGTCCCACGCAATGAATGTTTTCGCACATCAACTGTCATGATTGATGTTGGTTATGTTACGTAATAGTCCTGCAGAAATACATAAACAGAAATTCAAAATAAAATCTTTGTTTTCTATTTCTGAGTACATTATAAAAATACAGATTCGGGTCTAGTCGCGTAAAAACTTAAAAAGGCACTAAATACCTTGCTACTGCAAAGAGCGATATCGCGTTACTCGTGCCCGCCAGCCGTGTCGCCGTGCTTTCATTCATTTATGCTTGGTATCGAAATGTTCAATCAAATAAAATTATTTTTTTGCAAAAAAAAAACTTGAATTTTTTACTGAATCTTTATTAGGTGGTTTAGATACGATTGATAACAAAGCAGCATGAAAAAAAAGAGAATTTTATTTTTTTATTTTTAATCTACCTAAATTCCTCGCGGGGCCAGTCTACACCAGTAGTTTACACTCTGTATAGCGAAATAGTTTAGCATAGTCTGAATTGCGCTTTAGTTTTTGTTTCATCGTAATCGGTGCGCTCAATCAAAAGATATTAGAGTTCAAAATCATCAAGAAAAAATACAAGGTTATTGCGACACAATACTGGTTTTCGACTTCCACGCGGACGGAGTCGCGGGCACAGCTAGTACCTAATATCTGCGCTTATTTATCATAATGCTAGAATACTTAAAGTTACGGCGTAGTATAAATCGGCTTACTCTGTGGCGTACACAAATATTCAATCAGGTCGATACCGGCCTTATCTCAAATCTGCCCGACTTAGTCATAGCCAAACAAAAGGGCAGGTTTGGGCGAACTTAAGGCTAGTGTACACCAACATTAATTCTCTGGTTAAACAACCGTTTAGTGTTAGGGGCTAGAATATTAAAGGTACAAGTCCGAGACGGGCTGCACACCGCAAACTGCAAAAGAAGTATCGCTTGCGGTGCGATCTGCGGCTGCGGTCTGCGGTTGCAGTTTTGCAGTCGCTGTCGGAATAGCACCTTTAAAGTGCACACCTTAAAGGCGCTATTCCGATGGCGACTTGCAGTCTGCGGTTGCAGTCTGCAGTTTGCAGCCCGTCTCGGACTTGTACCTTAAATTTTCTCACTGCACGCTGAGAATAGAAGCGTGTTGTAAGATTGAACAAAAACCGGCACGCTTAGTGGCGTTTTTTTTTCTATTGTACTGCTTTAGATGGTCCTAGGGGACCGTTTCTACGTAACCGGGCAGTTATTGACGAGACCTGAAGAGTCTCCAGCCAATGGGGGAAGTAAAATACTTAACCTAAGCTAACTACTTGTACTACACTAACATCAAGACTACCTGCAACAACAGTTCTAAGGGCGACCCCTGTCAGACCTCGGCTTAGGGCGTTGCTGGCGGGGACTTAGGGGGGGAGACAGCTTGATGAAGGCTGAATTATCGATGTGAGCTTAGTGGCGAGCTACCACCCTCATATTAAAGTCCAGCGCCAAGCGGTTAACTGTGTTCCATCGTGTGCGTGTGCGTGTTGTGTTTGTCAGTCAGAGGGGTAAAAGGGAGTCCGTCTATCCTTTCGATTGTTGCCGCTTAGATTCTAGTGCTTCATCTTAGACCCTGTTAGCGCTTACCATCAGGTGCGACAAGGGTCAACCGCAACCAATTTAAAGAATAGAAAAGCCGAAAGTTCTAGACTATTTTTCGAGTAAACGGTTGTTTAATCAAAGGATTAATGTTGGTGTACACCAGCCTAAGCCTATTCAAGATGTAAATCTAGCCGATTATTCTGAGTTTGCATGCTTAGGCTACTTATTTTAACGCTTTTGGGGTCAGCAGATCTTCAAGTAGTTTTGGTCGAAGCACTAATGCGTTATAGGAAGTACTAAGTAGTTTTTCTAGGATCGGAAAAATAGCTGCTTTATGTTTTCGTTGTTATAAATGAGCTAAGGCACGTTATCATCATAAAATTAATATCCTAGTCATGAACTTCTACCGTTAAACATGGAACGGTTATTACACTAGAACTATAGTAAAAACTTGTTATGTTACCTGATTACAAAGTTTTTTAACACACATCATCATCTGCCTAGCCTTTTCCCAACTATGTTGGGGTCGGCTTCCAGTCGAACCGGATGCAGCTGAATATCAGTATTTTACATGGAGCGACTGCCTATCAGACCTCCACAACCCAGTAACTGGGTAATACAATACTCTTGGTAAGACTGGTTGTCAGACTTTCTGGCTTCTGACCAACAGTAATGACTGTCAAAGATCTACAAATGACAGCCGGGACCAACGGCTTTACGTGCTTTCCGAGGCACGGATGAAACTCGCTATGGTAAATGGTCACCCCTCCAAAGACCAACCTCGGCAAGCGTGGCTTAACCCGGAAGATCGGTCTCTGCGGCTGTAATTATTTAGCCACGAGCTCCTCGCTCCAAAGTTTTTAACACACATACATTGCAAATGACGGAATAGCCTGTATTTTCCGAAGCAAGTAGGGAGGAATGTACCAGTGCAGACTAGGGTTGTATCTTGTCTTAAAATCCTGTTCTAAACTATCTGTATGTATTGAGATTGTACTTTTCAGATTTTGTTCATTGCAGATCGTACGCTTCGTGCGGTTGTTCATTGGCCACGAGTCTATCAATATCTACCTTATAAAAGTACAATAAAAGATTTAAATAAAAGTAAAAAACGTCTTCAAAAAAAATTAAAAAGAGTAAAATAATTACCATCATATAAAATTAACAGTTTCAGAAGTCAGTGGCTTTTATTTGTTTCAGTGTAGAATTGCACCGAATTCTGAAACTGTTAATTTCATATTATGGTAATTATTTTACTGTTTTTAGTTTTTTTTAAGTCTTTTTTTACTTTTATTTAAAGTTTTTTTTATTAAATACGTTTCAGTGCCATAAATTACACGGTTTAAGACTATACATTTAAATGACACGGTTGCGTAATCTTTCCAGCAACTAGGTAGTTTTCTTTCTATCAGTACAATAAAATTACAGGTTTTTTTTCTCACATTTAGCGGGTTCGATTTCCGGTTAAGACAGATGATTATTTAAAATTAATTGAATACCGTTCGTATTATTTTTAAAATAAAAATGAATTCTGCATTCAGTAAATTTTTCTATCTGCAGTATTTAAGGTACTTTCCCTCCATGTGGCAAAGTCGTGGGACGCCTTGTACATATATCACAAAACAAAACCGGATAGTTTTCAACAGGCCATTTACCTTTACCTCTATCAACTTTTACAGCCTATCAGTGTCACTAAAACACCTCCCAAATTAAAAGCCGTTCCAACAAAGTGATCGGACAGTAAACAAATGATCGCTTATACATATACAATTAAATTCAAATCAGGGACAAAGCGAACAGTGGCCGGCGTCGTCGGCGGTGAGGGCGGCGCGGGCGACGCGTATTCATTAAAAGTTAAATTGGGAGTCACCGCGTGATTGGCAGGGACCATGTCGAGAATTCCGGACATACTTTGTTTTTATGGGGAAGTGGGTCATGTGGGGTTGAAACTGTGTCGTCTGAGTTACTGTGAATATACTCAGCAATGATTGTAGGAGCTGTTAAGAGGTTTTTTGTCAGGAGAATGCGTAGTTCTGCAGCAGAATTCCGACATTCAACTCAATTATGATATTTGGCGTTTGGAAGTTTTTGTTTTCAAATACATACATTTTTATGTAAAAAGTTCCAATTAGTTACAACTTATAATATCTACATTAGATCTATATTTGTCTAGATTTACTTCTTTGTATAGTCTTTTTTAACTTAAAGTAATGAATTTTATAAATAAAAAGTAGATAAGTAATTAGAGTTAATGTAGAACTAATCGCCTAACTAGATTTTGTTTTTTTAAAGTGCGTAATTTAAAAGTACATCGCTGGCTAACTGTTATAGAAGAAGTCATTTTTTATAAAATCTAAAACGGAACAAATTGCGTATTATGCATATTTCGATAGAACAAATATAGATCTAATTATTTAATGCATTCGTTAAAACGCAGGGCATGGTCAATTGCTAGGTACAGAGACATCGTGTTATCGACAAACTATTCTTTGGCACAAGTTCAGATACAATAAAATCATCGATTAAAATAAATAATAGTAGGTATTTCTCATCTAATCTCCCGTTAATCTTACTCTATCTAAAAATAACATTGTCCACAGTATATTTACAAAGGTCAGGGGGCAGGGGCAGGCTAATCCAAGTTTTAATGGATATAGATGTCCTTCGGAAGGGCCCGGAGGTCCGACAACTTTCTGTGGCCCTTGTGAGCTAAGTTGGGCTAAGAATTTGTGTCCTGCAGACTTTTAGAGTTATAATGTGAAGTGTTTTGGATACCTAAGGTGAACTTATACAAGAATTTGAATATACAAGGTTAGTCAGAAAGGGGGTACTAATCCGAGAGGGTGTTAAAGTACTCATAATAATGAGTAACTTTTGTTCAACCACTTTCTCCAAAAGTCAATAGTTTAAGAGAAAAACCTGTTAAAAAATTACAAAAAAAATAATTGCTAAAATCTATCTATCCTCAGTTATGATCAGCTGTGTTGACATTTTACGTCATATTTGGGGTCACGAATTAGAAACTCCATTTTCTGAATTCGTAAGTAAAGTAGGGACGAAGAATATTTGAAAATACTAAAATAAAAAATATTTTTCATGGAAATAAAAATTATCGAATTTTGAAATTTTAACACTTGCATTGAAATCGTCATCCGTGATATTTTAAGTGGCCTGCGGATTAGTACCCCCTTTCCGACTAACCTTGTATAAAGCGGGTTATGTGACATAAAAACTGTACAAGATCGTGAAGGGAATATCAATGGGTCATCAAGGAAAAGTACTTTAACTTAACATATATATACCCATTTCGCCGTTATGTTTAAGTTCCATGCAATAGAGGGCAAGTCTATTGCCATCAACCGGGCACAAATCCAGACTCCGGGCTGCTACTGAGAAATTCCACACGGAAAAACCCAATAACACTTTGCCCGACCTGGGGATCGAACCCAGGACCTCACGTTCAGCAGTTGCGCTTGCGACCACTAGACCAACGAGGGATTCAATACAAAAATCAGTCAAAGTACTTTAAATATCTAAAATAAAAACTTATTTTAAAGAAAAATTGGTAATGCTGCATTCTTGGATTTTTAACGTCTCTTGAATGAGTCGTGTACACAGTAGATATATAACCTAAGGCAGTACCTCAACTTACTGTAATCGCCTGAATTGAAACACTCACACAGATACGCACTGTATACTGAGTAGTTTTTTGTTTTTGTATGTGGCTGTATTCCGAGGAGCTCGTGGCTAAATAATTACAGCCGCATAGACCGATCTTCCGGGTTAAGCCACACTTGCCGAGGTTGGCCTGTGGATGGGTGACCATTTACACAACATCCACCATTTCTTTTTTTTTCTTCTTTATTTTATATTGTGTGCCTTTGAGTCTGAGGAGCTCGTGGCTAAATAATTACAGCCGCATAGACCAATCTTCCGGGTTAAGCCACGCTTGCTGAGGTTGGCCTGTGGATGGGTGACCATTTACCATAGCGAGTTTCCTCCGTGCCTCGGAAAGCACGTAAAGCCGTTGGTCCCGGGTGTCATTTATAGATCTTTGACTGTCGTTACTGTTGGTCAGAAGCCAGAAAGTCTGACAACCAGTCTTACCAAGAGTATCGTATTACCCAGTTACTGGGTTGTGGAGGTCTGATAGGCAGTCGCTCCATGTAAAATACTGATATTCAGCTGCATCCGGTTCGACTGGAAGCCGACCCCAACATAGTTGGGAAAAGGCTAGGCAGATGATGATGTGGCTGTATTCCGAACTTACCTTAGAAGTCTTGTTGACGTGCGTGTCTGTGTGAGTGAGTCAATTCGGACGATTGTAGGTAGTTGAAGTACTGCTTTAGCTTATATATACTGCGCCGTGTATCTCACGAGTCAGGTTGTCAATACATTAGCAACCCACATAATCAGTACATTACTGGCCCACTGCTGGGCACGGACCTATTCTCAGAAGGTCGCCACTACGCTGGTTAGGTGCGGGTTGGCCCTCTACACACACCAGTGCCGTGCCGTACGCAGGTTTTCCCACGAAATTTTTCCTTCACCGTTAACGCAAGTGCTAATCAAATTCCGATCCGCACATGAATTGTAAAATCTACCAGACTTGCCACTCTATTAAATAAAATCAGTGTCTTGACATCGCCTATCAGTATCACGACATCGCCTATCAGTGTCACGACATCTACCGTAAGTGTCACGATATACGCTTTCAGTGTCACGACATCTGTTTTCAGTGTCACGAAAATCGCTATCAGTGTCAGGAAATCTACTACCAAAGTCACGACATCGACTATCAGTGTCTTGACAACGCTTAAAAGTGTCACGACAACTTCTATCAATGTCTCGACATCGTCTGTAAGTGTCACGACTTCGCCTATCGGTGTCACGACATCTGTTATCAGTGTCACGAATATCGCTATCAGTGTCAGGAAATCTACTACCAGAGACACGACATCGACTAACAGTGTCTTAACATCGACTATCAGTATCACGACCTCGCCAGTAAACACTCTCCTAATCACTTGCCACTCTACTAAATACTTGCCACTCTACTAAATACTTGCCACTCTAATAAAAACTTGCCACTCTACTACATACTTGCCACTCTACTAAACACTTGCCTATCTACTAAACACTTGCCAATCTACCAGACTTGCCATTCTACTAATTACTATCAGTGTCTTGACATCGCTTATCAGTGTCACGACATCGCCTATCAGTGCCACGACGTCGCCTTCAAGTGTCACGACAACCACTACCAATGTCTCGACATCGTCTATAAGTGTCACGACATCGCCTATCGGTGTCAAGACTTCGCCTTCCAGTGTCACGACATCTACTGTCAATGTCTCGACGTCTTCTATCAATGTCACAACATCGCCTATCAGTATCACGACATCGATTATCAGTGTCTTGCCAAGAAACACTTTCCTAAACACTTGCACTATACTAAATACTTGCCACTCTACTAAATACTTGCCACTCTACTAAACACTTGCCCATCTACCAGACTTGCCACACTACTAAATAAAATCAGTTTCTTGACATCGCCTATCAGTATCACGACATTACCTATCAGTGTCACGACATCTAACGTAAGTGTCACGATATACGCTATCAGTGTCACGACATCTGCTATCAGTTTCACGAATATCGCTATCAGTGTCAGGAAATCTACTACCAGAGACACGACACCGACTAACAGTGTCTTGACATCGCTTAAAAGTGTCACGACAAATTCTATCAATGTCTCGACATCGTCTATAAGTGGCACGGCTTCGCCTATCGGTGTCACGACATCTGTTATCAGTGTCACGAATATCGCTATCAGTGTCAGGAAATCTACTACCAGAGACACGACATCGACTAACAGTGTCTTAACATCGACTATCAGTATCACGACATCGCCTGTCAGTGTCTTGCCAGTAAACACTCTCCAAAACACTTGCCACTCTACTAAATACTTGCCACTACTAAATACTTGCCACTCTACTAAATTCTTGCCACTCTACTAAACACTTGCCACTCTACTACATACTTGCCACTCTACTAAACACTTGCCTATCTACTAAACACTTGCCAATCTACCAGACTTGCCATTCTACTAATTACTATCAGTGTCTTGACATCGCTTATCAGTGTCACGACATCGCCTATCAGTTTCACGACGTCGCCTTCAAGTGTCACGACAACTACTATCAATGTCTCGACATCGTCTATAAGTGTCAAGACATCGTATATAAGTGTCCCGATATCGTCTCTCAGTGTCACGACATCGACTATCAGTATCACGACATCGACCATCAGTGTCTTGCCAGTAAACACTCTCCTAATCACTTGCCACTCTACTAAATACTTGCCACTCTACTAAATACTATCAGTGTCTTGACATCACTTATCAGTGTCACGACATCGCCTGTCAGTGTCACGACGTCGCCTTCAAGAGTCACGACATCTACTGTCAATGTCTCGACACCGTCTATAAGTGTCACTACATCGTCTATCAGTGTCAGGACATCGACTATCAGTATCACGACATCGACTATCAGTGTCTTGCCAGTAAACACTCTCCTAAACACTTCCGACTCTACTAAATACTTGCCACTCTACTAAATACTTGCCACTCTACGAAATACTTGCCACTCTACTAAACACTTGCCAATCTACCAGACTTGCCATTCTACTAATTACTATCAGTGTCTTGACATCGCTTATCAGTAACACGACATCGCCTGTCAGTGTCACTACGTCGCCTTCAAGTGTCACGACAACTACGATCAATGTCTCGACAATGTCTATAAGTGTCACGACATCGTCTATGTGTGTCACGACATCGTCTAAAAGTGTCACGACATCGACTATCAGTATCACGACATCGTCTATCAGTGTCTTGCCAGTAAACACTCTCCTTAACACTTGCCACTCTACTAAATACTTGCCACTCTACGAAACACTTGCCAATCTACCAGACTTGCCACTCTACTAAATAAAATCAGTGTCTTGACATCGCCTATCAGTGTCACGACATCCACTGTAAGTGTCACGATATACGCTATCAGTGTCACGGCATCTGTTATCAGTGTCACGTAAACGCTATCAGTGTCAGGACATCGACTATCATTATCACGACATCGACTATCAGTGTCTTGCCAGTAAACACTCTCCTAAACACTTGCCACTCTACTAAATACTTGCCAATCTACTAAATACTTGACACTCTACTAAACACTTGCCAATCTACCAGACTTTCCATTCTACTAATTACTATCAGTGTCTTGACATCGCTTATCAGTGTCACGCCATCGCCTATCAGTGTCACGACGTCGCCTTCATGTGTCACGACAACTACTGTCAATGTCTCGACATCGTCTATAAGTGTCACGACATCGACTAACAGTGTCTTGACATCGACTCTCAGTGTCACGACATCCAACGTCAGAGTCACGATATATGCTATCAGTGTCACGACATCTGTTATCAGATTCACGAAAATCGCTATCAGTGTCATGACATCTACTACCAATGCCTCGACATCGACTAACAGTGTCTTGACATCGACTATCAGTATCACGACATCGCCTGTCAGTGTCTTGCTAGTAAACACTCTACTTAACACTTGTCACTCTATTAAATGCATGCCACTCTACTAAACACTTGCCAATCTACGAGACTTTCCATTCTACTAATTACTATCAGTGTCTTGACATCGCTTATCAGTGTCACGCCATCGCCTATCAGTGTCACGACGTCGCCTTCATGTGTCACGACAACTACTGTCAATGTCTCGACATCGTCTATAAGTGTCACGACATCGACTAACAGTGTCTTGACATCGACTCTCAGTGTCACGACATCCAACGTCAGAGTCACGATATATGCTATCAGTGTCACGACATCTGTTATCAGATTCACGAAAATCGCTATCAGTGTCATGACATCTACTACCAATGCCTCGACATCGACTAACAGTGTCTTGACATCGACTATCAGTATCACGACATCGCCTGTCAGTGTCTTGCTAGTAAACACTCTACTTAACACTTGTCACTCTATTAAATGCATGCCACTCTACTAAACACTTGCCAATCTACGAGACTTTCCATTCTACTAATTACTATCAGTGTCTTGACATCGCTTATCAGTGTCACGCCATCGCCTATCAGTGTCACGACGTCGCCTTCATGTGTCACGACAACTACTGTCAATGTCTCGACATCGTCTATAAGTGTCACGACATCGACTAACAGTGTCTTGACATCGACTCTCAGTGTCACGACATCCAACGTCAGAGTCACGATATATGCTATCAGTGTCACGACATCTGTTATCAGATTCACGAAAATCGCTATCAGTGTCACAATGCCTCGACATCGACTAACAGTGTCTTGACATCGACTATCAGTATCACGACATCGCCTGTCAGTGTCTTGCTAGTAAACACTCTACTTAACACTTGTCACTCTATTAAATGCATGCCACTCTACTAAACACTTGCCAATCTACCAGACTTGCCATTGTACTAATTACTATCAGTGTCTTGACATGGCTTATCAGTGTCACGACATCGACTATCAGTGTCACGACATCGCCTTCAAGTGTCACGACATCGACTATCAGTGTCACGACGTCGCCTTCAAGTGTCACGACATCTAGTATCAATGCCTCGACGTCGTCTATAAGTGTCATGACATCGTCTATCAGTGTCAGGACATCGGCTATCATTATCACAACATCGACTATCAGTGTTAGGACATCGGCTATCATTATCACAACATCGACTATCAGTGTCTTGCCAGTAAACACTCTCCTAAACACTTGCCACTCTAATAAAAACTTGCCACTCTACTAAATACTTGCCACTCTACTAAACACTTGCCAATCTACCAGATTTGCCATTCTACTAATTACTATCAGTGTCTTGTTATCGCTTATCAGTGTCACGACATCGTCTATAGGCGTCACGACATCGTCTGTCAGTGTCACGACATCGACTATCATTATAACGACATCGACTATCAGTGTCTTGCCAGTAAACACTCTCCTACACACTTGCCACTCTACTAAATACTTGCCAATCTACCAGACTTGCCATTCTACTAATTACTATCAGTGTCTTGACATCGCTTATCAGTAACACGACATCGCCGATCAGTGTCACGACGTCGCCTTCAAGGGTCACGACAACGTCTATCAATGCCTCGACATCGTCTAACAGTGTCACGACACCGTCTATCAGTATCACGACATCGATTATCAGTATCACGACATCGAATATCAGTGTCTTGCCAGTAAACACTCTCTTAAACCCTTGCCACTCTACTAAATACTTGCCACTCTACTAAACACTTGCCAATCTACCAGATTTGCCATTCTACTAATAACTAACAGTGTCTTGACATCGCTTATCAGTGTCGAGACATCGCCCATCAGTGTCACGACGTCACCTTCCAGTGTCACGACATCTACCATCAATGCCTCGACATCGTCTATAAGTGTCACGACATCGTCTATCAGTGTCACGACATCGACTATTAGTGTCTTGCCAGTACACACTCTCCTTAACACTTGCCACTCTACTTAATACTTGCCACTCTACTAACTACTTGCCACTCTACTAAACACTTGCCCATCTACCAGACTTGCCACTCTACTAATTACTATCAGTGTCTTGACATCGCTTATCAGTGTCAGGACATACACTGTCAGTGTCACGATATACGCTATCAGTGTCACGACATCTGTTATCAGTGTCACGAAAATCGCTATCAGTGTCAGTAAATCTAGTACCAAAGACACGACATCGACTAACAGTATCTTGACATCGACTATCAGTGTCACGACATCCAACGTCAGTGTCACGATATACGCTATCAGTGTCACGACATTTGTTATCAGTGTCAGGAAAGTCGCTGTCTGTGTCACGACATCTACTACCAATGCCGCGACATCGACTCTCAGTGTCACGACATCGCCTATCAGTATCACGACATGGACTAACAGTGTCTTGCTAGTAAACACTCTACTTAACACTTGTCACTCTATTAAATGCACGCCACTCTACTAAATACTTGCCAATCTACCAGACTTGCCATTCTACTAATTACTTTCAGTGTCTTGACATCGCTTATCAGTGTCACGACATTGCCTATCAGTGTCACGACGTCGCCTTCATGTGTCACGACATCTACTGTCAATGTCTCGACATCGTCTATAAGTGTCACGACATCGTCTCTCAGTGTCTTGCCATTAAACACTCTCCTTAACACTTGCCACTCTACTAAATACTTGCCCCTCTACTAAATACTTGCTACTCTACTAAACACTTACCAATCTACCAGACTTGCCACTCTACTAATTACTATCAGTGTCTTGATATCGCTTATCAGTGTCAGGACATCCACTGTCAGTGTCACGATATACGCTATCAGTGTCACGACATCTGTTATCAGTGTCACGAAAATCGCTATCAGTGTCAGTAAATCTAGTACCAAAGACACGACATCGACTAACAGTATCTTGACATCGACTATCAGTGTCACGACATCCAACGTCAGTGTCACGATATACGCTATCAGTGTCACGACATTTGTTATCAGTGTCAGGAAAATCGCTGTCAGTGTCACGACATCGACTAACAGTGTCACGACATCGCCTATCATTATCACGACATCGACTATCAGTGTCTTGCCGGTAAACACTCATTAGTGTCACGACATCCACTGTAAGTGTCACGATTTACGCTATCAGTGTCACGACAACTGTTATCAGTGTCACGAAAATCGCTATCAGTGTCAGGAAATCTAGTACCAAAGACACGACATCGACTAACAGTATCTTGACATCGACTATCAGTGTCACGACATCCAACGTCAGTGTCACGACATTTGTTATCAGTGTCAGGGAAGTCGCTGTCAGTGTCACGACATCTACTACCAATGCCGCGACATCGACTCACAGTGTCACGACATCGCCTATCAGTATCACGACATGGACTAACAGTGTCTAGCTAGTAAACACTCTACTTAACACTTGTCACTCTATTAAATGCACGCCACTCTACTAAATACTTGCCAATCTACCAGACTTGCCATTCTACTAATTACTTTCAGTGTCTTGACATCGCTTATCAGTGTCACGACATTGCCTATCAGTGTCACGACGTCGCCTTCATGTGTCACGACATCTACTGTCAATGTCTCGACATCGTCTATAAGTGTCACGACATCGTCTCTCAGTGTCTTGCCATTAAACACTCTCCTTAACACTTGCCACTCTACTAAATACTTGCCCCTCTACTAAATACTTGCTACTCTACTAAACACTTACCAATCTACCAGACTTGCCACTCTACTAATTACTATCAGTGTCTTGATATCGCTTATCAGTGTCAGGACATCCACTGTCAGTGTCACGATATACGCTATCAGTGTCACGACATCTGTTATCAGTGTCACGAAAATCGCTATCAGTGTCAGGAAATCTAGTACCAAAGACACGACATCGACTAACAGTATCTTGACATCGACTATCAGTGTCACGACATCCAACGTCAGTGTCACGACATTTGTTATCAGTGTCAGGGAAGTCGCTGTCAGTGTCACGACATCTACTACCAATGCCGCGACATCGACTCACAGTGTCACGACATCGCCTATCAGTATCACGACATGGACTAACAGTGTCTAGCTAGTAAACACTCTACTTAACACTTGTCACTCTATTAAATGCACGCCACTCTACTAAATACTTGCCCCTCTACTAAATACTTGCTACTCTACTAAACACTTGCCCATCTACCAGACTTGCCATTCTACTAATTACTATCAGTGTCTTGACATCGCTTATCAGTGTAGTATGACAGCTTCCAGTGTCACGACATCTACCATCAATGCCTCGACATCTTCTATCAGTGTCACGATATCGCCTATCAGTATCACGACATCGACTATCTGTGTCTTGCTAGTAAACACTCTACTTAACACTTGTCACTCTATTAAATGCATGCCGCTCTACTAAACACTTGCCAATCTACCAGACTTGCCACTCTACTAAATAAAATCAGTGTCATGACATCGCCTAACAGTATCACGACATTGCCTATCAGTGTCACGACATCTACCGTAAGTGTCATGATATACGCTATCGGTGTCACGGCATCTGTTATCGGTGTCACGAAAATCGCTGTCAGTGTCAGGACATCTACTACCAGAGACACGACATCGACTAACAGTGTCTTGACATCGACTATCAGTATCACGATATCGCCTGTCAGTGTCGCGACGCCCACTATGTATATATACATGTCTTGCCAGTAAACATTCTACAAAACACTTGCCACTCTACTAAGTTATATCAGTATCTTGACATCGACTATCAGTGTCACGACATTGTCTTTCAGTGTCACGACATCGACTATCAGTGTCACGACATCGTCTATCAGTGTCACGAAGTCGCCTTCCAGTGCCATGACACCTACCATCAATGTCTCTACATCGTCTATCAGTGTCACGACATCCAACGTCAGTGTCACGATATACGCTATCAGGGTCACGACATTTGTTATCAGTGTCAGGAAAATCGCTGTCAGTGTCACGACATCTACTACCAATGCCTCGACATCGACTAACAGTGTCACGACATCGCCTATCATTATCACGACATCGACTATCAGTGTCTTGCCGGTAAACACTCATCAGTGTCACGACATCCACTGTAAGTGTCACGATTTACGCTATAAGTGTCACGACATCCGATATCAGTGTCACGACATTGTTTTTCAGTGTCACGACATCGACTATCAGTGTCACGACATCGTCTATCAGTGTCACGAAGTCGCCTTCCAGTGCCATGACACCTACCATCAATGTCTCTACATCGTCTATCAGCGTCACGACATCGTCTATCAGTGTCACGACATCGTCAAGCGGTGACACGACATCGTCTATCAGTGTCGCGACATCGTCTATCTGTGTCACGACATAGTCTATCAGTGTCACGACATCGCTTATCGTTATCACGACATCAACTATCGTAAGTGTCACGATATACGGTACTAAATACTTGCCACTCTACTAAACACTTGCCAATCTACCAGACTTGCCATTCTACTAATTACTATCAGTGTCTTGACATCGCTTATCAGTGTCACGACATCGCCTATCAGAGTCACGACATCATCTTCAAGTGTCACGACATGTACTATATGTCTCGACATCGTCTATAAGTGTCACGACATCGCCTTTCATTATCACGACATCGACTATCAGTGTCTTGCCGGTAAACACTCATCAGTGTCACGACATCCACTGTAAGTGTCACGATTTACGCTATCAGTGTCACGACATCTGATATCAGTGTCACGAAAATCGCTATCAGTGTCAGGAAATCTAGTACCAAAGACACGACATCGACTAACAGTATCTTGACATCGACTATCAGTGTCACGATATCGCCTGTCAGTGTCGCGACGCCCACTATGTATGTATACATGTCTTGCCAGTAAACATTCTACAAAACACTTGTCACTCTACTAAGTTATATCAGTATCTTGACATCGACTATCAGTGTCACGACATCGTCTTTCAGTGTCACGACATCGACTATCAGTGTCACGACATCGTCTATCAGTGTCACGAAGTCGTCTTCCAGTGCCATGACACCTACTATCAATGTCTCTACATCGTCTATCAGTGTCACGACATCGTCTGTCAGTGTCACGACATCATCTATCAGCGTCACGACATCGTCTATCAGTGTCACGACATCGTCAAGCGGTGTCACGACACCGTCTATCAGTGTCACGACATTGTCTTTCAGTGTCACGACATCGTCTTTCAGTGTCACGACATCGTCTATCAGTGTCACGACATCGTCAAGCGGAGTCACGACATCGTCTATCAGTGTCACGACATTGTCTATCAGTGTCACGACATCGTCTATCAGTGTCACGACATCGTCAAGCGGTGTCACGACACCGTCTATCAGTGTCACGAAGTCGCCTTCCAGTGCCATGACACCTACCATCAATGTCTCTACATCGTCTATCAGTGTCACGACATCGTCTGTCAGTGTCACGACATCATCTATCAGCGTCACGACATCGTCTATCAGTGTCACGACATCATATATCAGCGTCACGACATCGTCTATCAGTGTCACGACATCATCAAGCGGTGTCACGACATCGTCTATCAGTGTCACGGCATTGTCTATCTGTGTCACGACATAGTCTATCAGTGTCACGACATCGCTTATCGTTATCACGACATCGACTATCGTAAGTGTCACGATATACGGTACTAAATACTTGCCACTCTACTAAACACTTGCCAATCTACCAGACTTGCCATTCTACTAATTACTATCAGTGTCTTGACATCGCCTATCAGAGTCACGACATCGTCTTCAAGTGTCACGACATCTACTATATGTCTCGACATCGTCTATAAGTGTCACGACATCGTCTATCAGTGTCACGACATCGACTATCAGTGTCTTGCCATTAAACACTCTCCTAAACACTTGCCACTCTACTAAATACTTGCCCCTCTACTAAATACTTGCTACTCTACTAAACACTTACCAATCTACTAGACTTGCCACTCTACTAATTACTATCAGTGTCTTGACATCGCTTATCAGTGTCAGGACATACACTGTCAGTGTCACGATATACGCTATCAGTGTCACGACATCTGTTATCAGTGTCACGAAAATCGCTATTAGTGTCAGTAAATCTAGTACCAAAGACACGACATCGACTAACAGTATCTTGACATCGACTATCAGTGTCACGACATCCAACGTCAGTGTCACGATATACGCTATCGGGGTCACGACATTTGTTATCAGTGTCAGGAAAATCGCTGTCAGTGTCACGACATCTACTACCAATGCCTCGACATCGACTAACAGTGTCACGACATCGCCTATCATTATCACGACATCGACTATCAGTGTCTTGCCGGTAAACACTCATCAGTGTCACGACATCCACTGTAAGTGTCACGATTTACGCTATAAGTGTCACGACATCTGATATCAGTGTCACGAAAATCGCTGTCAGTGTCAGGAAATCTAGTACCAAAGACACGACATGGACTAACAGTGTCTTGCTAGTAAACACTCTACTTAACACTTGTCACTCTATAAAATGCATGCCACTCTACTAAACACTTGCCAATCTACCAGACTTGCCATTCTACTAATTACTTTCAGTGTCTTGACATCGCTTATCAGTGTCACGACATTGCCTATCAGTGTCACGACGTCGCCTTCATGTGTCACGACATGTACTGTCAATGTCTCGACATCGTCTATAGGTGTCACGACATCGTCTCTGTGTCACGACATCGACTATCAGTATCACGACATCGACTATCAGTGTCTTGCCATAAAACACTCTCCTAAACACTTGCCACTCTACTAAATACTTGCCACACTACTCAATATTTGCCACTTTACTAAACACTTGCCATTCTACTTATTACTATCAGTGTCACGACATCGCTTATCAGTGTCACGACGTCGCCTATCAGTGTCACGACGTCGCCTTCAAGTGTCACGACAACTACTGTCAATGTCACGACATCGTCTATCAGTGTCACGACATCGACTATTAGTGTCTTGCCAGTACACACTTTCCTAAACACTTGCCACTCTACTTTATACTTGCCACTCTACTAACTACTTGCCACTCTACTAAACACTTGCCCATCTACCAGACTTGCCACTCTACTAATTACTATCAGTGTCTTGACATCGCTTATCAGTGTCAGGACATCCACTGTCAGTGTCACGATATACGCTATCAGTGTCACGACATCTGTTATCAGTGTCACGAAAATCGCTATCAGTGTCAGTAAATCTAGTACCAAAGACACGACATCGACTAACAGTATCTTGACATCGACTATCAGTGTCACGACATCCAACGTCAGTGTCACGATATACGCTGTCAGTGTCACGACATTTGTTATCAGTGTCAGGAAAGTCGCTGTCAGTGTCACGACATCTACTACCAATGCCGCGACATCGACTCACAGTGTCACGACATCGCCTATCAGTATCACGACATGGACCAACAGTGTCTTGCTAGTAAACACTCTACTTAACACTTGTCACTCTATTTAATGCATGCCACTCTACTTGCCAATCTACCAGACTTGCCATTCTACTAATTACTATCAGTGTCTTGACATCGCTCATCAGTGTCACGACCTCTACTATCAATGTCTCGACATCGTCTATCAGTGTCACGACATCTGTTATCAGTGTCACGAAAACCGCTATCAGTGTCAGGAAATTTAGTACCAAAGACACGACATCGACTAACAGTATATTGACATCGACTTTCACTGTCACGACATCCAAAGTCAGTGTCGCGATATACGCTATCAGTGTCACGACATTTGCTATCAGTGCCAGGAAAATCGCTGTCAGTGTCACGACATTGCCTATCAGTGTCACGACGTCGCCTTCATGTGTCACGACATGTACTGTCAATGTCTCGACATCGTCTATAAGTGTCACGACATCGTCTCTCAGTGTCACGACATCGACTATCAGTATCACGACATCGACTATCAGTGTCTTGCCATAAAACACTCTCCTAAACACTTGCCACTCTACTAAATACTTGCCACACTACTCAATATTTGCCACTTTACTAAACACTTGCCATTCTACTTATTACTATCAGTGTCACGACATCGCTTATCAGTGTCACGACGTCGCCTATCAGTGTCACGACGTCGCCTTCAAGTGTCACGACAACTACTGTCAATGTCACGACATCGTCTATCAGTGTCACGACATCGACTATTAGTGTCTTGCCAGTACACACTTTCCTAAACACTTGCCACTCTACTTTATACTTGCCACTCTACTAACTACTTGCCACTCTACTAAACACTTGCCCATCTACCAGACTTGCCACTCTACTAATTACTATCAGTGTCTTGACATCGCTTATCAGTGTCAGGACATCCACTGTCAGTGTCACGATATACGCTATCAGTGTCACGACATCTGTTATCAGTGTCACGAAAATCGCTATCAGTGTCAGTAAATCTAGTACCAAAGACACGACATCGACTAACAGTATCTTGACATCGACTATCAGTGTCACGACATCCAACGTCAGTGTCACGATATACGCTATCAGTGTCACGACATTTGTTATCAGTGTCAGGAAAGTCGCTGTCAGTGTCACGACATCTACTACCAATGCCGCGACATCGACTCACAGTGTCACGACATCGCCTATCAGTATCACGACATGGACCAACAGTGTCTTGCTAGTAAACACTCTACTTAACACTTGTCACTCTATTTAATGCATGCCACTCTACTTGCCAATCTACCAGACTTGCCATTCTACTAATTACTATCAGTGTCTTGACATCGCTTATCAGTGTCACGACCTCTACTATCAATGTCTCGACATCGTCTATCAGTGTCACGACATCTGTTATCAGTGTCACGAAAACCGCTATCAGTGTCAGGAAATTTAGTACCAAAGACACGACATCGACTAACAGTATATTGACATCGACTTTCACTGTCACGACATCCAAAGTCAGTGTCACGATATACGCTATCAGTGTCACGACATTTGCTATCAGTGCCAGGAAAATCGCTGTCAGTGTCACGACATTGCCTATCAGTGTCACGACGTCGCCTTCATGTGTCACGACATGTACTGTCAATGTCTCGACATCGTCTATAAGTGTCACGACATCGTCTCTCAGTGTCACGACATCGACTATCAGTATCACGACATCGACTATCAGTGTCTTGCCATAAAACACTCTCCTAAACACTTGCCACTCTACTAAATACTTGCCACACTACTCAATATTTGCCACTTTACTAAACACTTGCCATTCTACTTATTACTATCAGTGTCACGACATCGCTTATCAGTGTCACGACGTCGCCTATCAGTGTCACGACGTCGCCTTCAAGTGTCACGACAACTACTGTCAATGTCTCGACATCGTCTATAAGTGTCACGACATCGTCTGTCAGTGTCACGACATCGACTATCATTATCACGACATCGACTATCAGTGTATTGCCGGTAAACACTCTCCTAAACACTTGCCACTCTACTAAAAACTTGCCACTTTACTAAATACTTGCCACTCTACTAAACACTTGCCAATCTACCAGACTTGCCATTCTACTAATTACTATCAGTGTCTTGACATCGCTTATCAGTGTCACGACGTCGCCTTCCAGTGTCACGACAACTACTATCAATGTCTCGACATCGTCAACAAGTGTTACGACATCGTCTATGAGTGTCACGACTTCGACTATCATTATCACGACATCGACTATCAGTGTCTTGCCATTAAACACTCTCCTAAACACTTGCCACTCTACTAAATACTTGCCCCTCTACTAAATACTTGCTACTCTACTAAACACTTACCAATCTACCAGACTTGCCACTCTACTAATTACTATCAGTGTCTTGACATCGCTTATCAGTGTCAGGACATCCACTGTCAGTGTCACGTTATGCGCTATCAGTGTCACGACATCTGTTATCAGTGTCACGAAAATCGCTATCAGTGTCAGGAAATCTAGTACCAAAGACACGACATCGACTAACAGTATCTTGACATCGACTATCACTGTCACGACATCTACTACCAATGCCGCGACATCGACTCACAGTGTCACGACATCGCCTATCAGTATCACGACATGGACTAACAGTGTCTTGCTAGTAAACACTCTACTTAACACTTGTCACTCTATTAAATGCATGCCACTCTACTAAACACTTGCCAATCTACCAGACTTGCCATTCTACTAATTACTATCAGTGTCACGACATCGCTTATCAGTGTCACGACATTGCCTATCGGTGTCACGACATCGCTTATCAGTGTCACGACATTGCCTATCAGTGTCACGACGTCGCCTTCATGTGTCACGACATGTACTGTCAATGTCTCGACATCGTCTATAAGTGTCACGACATCGTCTCTCAGTGTCACGACATCGACTATCAGTATCACGACATCGACTATCAGTGTCTTGCCATAAAACACTCTCCTAAACACTTGCCACTCTACTAAATACTTGCCACACTACTCAATATTTGCCACTTTACTAAACACTTGCCATTCTACTTATTACTATCAGTGTCACGACATCGCTTATCAGTGTCACGACGTCGCCTATCAGTGTCACGACGTCGCCTTCAAGTGTCACGACAACTACTGTCAATGTCTCGACATCGTCTATAAGTGTCACGACATCGTCTGTCAGTGTCACGACATCGACTATCATTATCACGACATCGACTATCAGTGTCTTGCCGGTAAACACTCTCCTAAACACTTGCCACTCTACTAAAAACTTGCCACTTTACTAAATATTTCTGCCTGCAGGGTTTAAAGTAACCTAACACGAAGGGGATGACGGGGGCTTCGTTCGCTCGCTTTGCTCGCTCACTTTAGCCCCCGTCATCCCCTTCGAACCTAACCTATCCGTGTCGGGGAGCCCCAAATATCGAGGTCGCTTCGCTCGCTCTTGAAATTAGTCAGTTGGAAGACAAGTTATAGTGTTTGGCCCAAAATCTATGTAAATTAAAATTTAAAAGTTGTGTTTTCACTGTGTTACTATTAGGCGTATCAATAGTATGACTTCTATAGTTATGGAAATAAGATTATGGTGAAGAAAATTAGGGCAAATTATAGGGATACCATTCGGAAAAATACAAATTATATAACATAATACTTAGGACATATAACTTTAGATTTTACTCTACTTTATTTTTTATTCTACTTTAGATCATGTAAAATTAGGAGATTCAATTATTATAATACTCGATTTTATGACAGAATACTTTTAGAACTAAAGATAATTATGCTAAACAAAATTTCGGGATTTTGAACATTATGGTTACTGTAGTTAAACGTGTTATGTATAATGATTTTCGGACAAAAATTTTTAGGAGAATTAAGGGAGTACCTCGCCACACTCCTCCTTCTCGCTCTCACACATACTCTCTCTTTCACTCATCGCTGCATTCATGCACAACTACTTTTATTTAAATTACGATACGTTCTGAATTAACATCCTACACACATGATGGTGATTCGGGTACCTCTCAGGGTGCTCTACCTTTGAACTTCCATTTGACATTACTTTTTGGGACATCCTGTATATATATGATCATAAAAATCTGCTATGTACTCCAATCTATCGATACGACTACCCCCCTAATAATAAATAATAAATTCGTTTATTTCAGACCAATTAATGTCCATAATTTGTTAGTAACAATTTATCTTAAAAACTATGTTAGTATTTAATTTGTAAATTGAATAAATAGAATTGGAAATAAATTAAATTAAATTCACATTAGTAGACATTAATTAAAATCAGAAAAAATATTATTAAATTAAATTGATAATTGTGAAAACATTTAAACTCAAATTGAAACATAATTAAATAAAAATTCAACAAATACCTAAAACAAAAAAAAAATAAGAAAAAAAAAAAGATAATGTTTCAGATACGCTGCTAGACCGAAAAACGCAATTTCCCAGTACTCCATAAAAAACTTCTGAGCCAAAAAATAATCGTTACTCAACAACATAACAATGTTTGACAAAATACTTGTAACTTCGCAAATTGCTAAAGAAACGAACAAGACTGAAGATTAAATTTCTTATCCAGTTTCACAAAGCGTTCGGCGGCCATACTTAAAGTTGCCCACTGTATTATTACAAACAATTTTTTTTTCTCCATATGCCTCCGTTATGATTATTGCTATCGTAAAATAAATCCGTACGTTCGCTGTAACGGCTCACGGAAAAATTGCCGGAATGCCAGATGTTTACGAAGTACTAGCTCATCGTGCCGGCCCGGTTTGTGTCCGATATTTTTCTAGCGTTTTATGTTCTGTGCGCTGTATACGTTTTTGGTAACATGGGCTCGATTTGTAAATGTTAGAGAGTGCTAATAGAATCGTAGTTTTTTTTTTATTACTTATGTACTATATTTATAATTGTTTGGTTATCTGTATAAGGTATAACATAAATAACGCACAACCTCTTAAGGGATCGCTGTACTCATCATTATGAATAACTTTTATTATGGGAACAAACCAGAAATCGCGAAAAAAAAAAACAGCTGTTCCCTACATTTTAACGAGTTATGCAAACATAAATGTAGGGAACTGGTTTGTTGCCATGGTAAAAGTTGTTCATAATGATGAGAACAGTGACCCCTTCAGAGGTTGTGGTCCAAACGGTTGCTAAGCAGCTACGAGTTCCTTTCTCAAAAACCGGGATAAGACTTCAAAGTCGAATATAAACAAGTACACCGTCGATTTCTTTTCTCCGTACTAAAAATGGCCGTCGTTCGCAATCGCGTACATCCGACACTTGGACAATTCCTTGTCGCCAACTTTTCGAATAAAAATATACACGATTTTGGAGCAGTCCAATCCACTCGCGGGTTGGAATCGATGTAAGTATATTCGAGAAGTTTCCAGTAAAAATGTAAGTGGGTTTTGGTAGGGTTTTATTAGTTTTCAAAGAGGTTTTAGGTTGCTATGAAAACTTGTCGGTGTTTTTGGAAATGTCAGGAAAATTGCAGTTGTTCAGCTTGGGTGGGCTTGCTGTGTCATGCAAAGGAAATTAGGCGCTTGCTCAGTTCGTTTAGGCAACGCACCGACTGCTGAATAGATAGCGGCTACAAACTAAGGTACCTACATGTTTAAAATGTTTGGCGTTTGATTGCTCAAATAAGAAGTTTTTTATGTTGGGATCATCTTCCAGTCTAACCAGATGTAGCTGAATACCAGTATTTTACAAGGAGCGACTGCCATCAAATCTCTGCAACCCAGTTACTGGACAATGCCGATATCCTAAGGTTATCAGAACGGTTGTCAAACTTTTGGGCTTCTGTCTACCCGTAACGACTGTCATAGGTATTCGTATGACACTGGAGACCGACGGTTTAACGTGTTCTCCGAGGCACGGAGGGGTCTCGATGTGTAATGAATGGTCACCCATCCACAGACTGACCGCTGCAAGAACAGCTTAACCTTGCAAATTATATAATCCGCGCGATTGTTAATTTAGCCACGATCCCCTCTATAGCAATCAAATGCCGGAAATAGTCCAGTCCCAAGATACGTCATCATTATTCAACCGAAAGAATTCCACTGCTGGACAAAGGCCTCCCCCAACCCAAAGAGAGGGGGGGGGGGGGGTGCCGTAAAAAAACGCCACGCCACAGGTTGGCGATCTCAGTATGATTATTAAAGTACTTTGAGAACGCTGCTGCCCATCCTCTAGTGAATCCCTTAAGGTACAATTCCGTGCATCGCTGCCTATCGCAGCCGCGCGCAGTCGATCGCGTGCGGCTGTCGCGTGCGGCTAACAAGTTACGTCACAAAATACAAATCTTTCCGTGTTTTCCTCATCTACGTCTCAATAGCTACATTTAACTACCCTCAATACTTATACTTTCCAAATAAATCCAAAAGAATCCAAACTTCTCAGGTGATTCTGTTTGTAAGCGCGTCACGCATCAAATCCCGCGCCATTCAATCTACTGGGAATTAAGTGGGCGATGCATTACGTGGACTACTTATAACGCGAGGCCAGGGAAAGAGGGGAATTAGGACTTAGTGTAACATTTATATTTATGATTAGTTACGGTTTAGAGATGAACTACTAACAAGGCGCGCCCCCCCAACATCTGTCTTCAATCAATCAGTTTATTTGTGAAACATAGGTGTTTGCAAAGGTGTTTACATAAATGGGGGTGCGCAATGTTTTGTCAGAATAAAGTCATACAAAGGTAAATGGGCATTTTGTTCGGACCTGTGACCCACCAGCGACCACTAACGAAACTAGTCGGAGGATGTAATGAAAATAAAAATTATCGAATTTTGAAATTTTAACTCTTGCTTTAAAACCGTCATCAGTGATACTTTAAGTGGCCTGCGGATTAGTACCTCCTTTCCGACTAACCTTGTATACACAAGTTTAGTCGGAAAGGGGATACCTATCCGAAAGGGTGTTAAAAGACCCATGATGAATAACTTTTGTTCTACACCTTTTCCCAAAAGTCAATTTTTAAGGAGACATAGCTGTTTAAAGATTTCATAAAAAAATACACTAAAATCTATCTATCCTCAGATATGATCAGCTGTGTTTACATTTTAGGTCATATTTGTGGTGATGGATTAGAAGCTCCATTTTCTGAATTCGTGACTAAGGTGAGACGAAGATCTTTTGTAAAAATTAAATAAAAATTATTTCGTGACGTGACATAGAAGTTCGGAGCTTGTCGGCGCTGGTTTGCCACACAGTATAGAGCCTACCTGCGCCGACTAACTGCGCGGACCAGCACCGACAAGCGCTGGCAGATCGGCGCCGGCAACCTGCACCCTACGTGTATACGCACTAACGTATAAAGACCGCCTCTGTAGGTACAATTTTTGTGCCAAAGTATTAATATTTTAATACATTAATCACATCTGCACAAAGCCACGTCTGCATGCAATGGAGGCCTTATCAACAGTGTGTACCTTAAGCGTGAATTACACAGAAGCGGCGTAAGGTGCAGGCGCGGCGCAAGCGCAGCGCAGGCGTGTAACGGATAAGGCACGGATGCGATTAAAATAATACAGAAGTAGCAAAGATATGCGGAGGTGCGTCGTTATACAGGCCGACTTTGTTGCGATATTGTCTATCGGTATGAGTCTGTCATGCTCACTGAAATGTCCTGCTGATGGTGGCGTTGTGCATCGGGTCGTTGAGTTCCCTGCAACATGGTTGAGCTGAGCGGCGCCGATGTATGCGTCATGCTCGTGAACGGGTGCTGTCTGTTGGGACTGGTCAGCTCGTAACTGCTATGGCAATCGTTTTAAAAGGCTAACTTTCTCATTACTTTTCATGTTGTTAACCACATGTACAATAATCTGCATTGTTCTTACATTAACTACAACGAAAATTGTCAAACCATTTACTTTTCTAAAAAGAGTGTCTATGGAGTTTCTTGCCGGTTCTTCTCCAAAGGACCTACTACTTTTTGAAAGCACCAGGGATCTGGTCTACTTGAAATAAAAACTATTTGACTTTGACTTTGATAGCATGTCTTCCTCTTCAGAAGACGAGGATGCGCTTGCTTTGCTGCAACTCATTAATGTGCAAATACACACAGCATAGGTATTTTAAGACAATGGAACACTAGGAAGCGGTAAAGGATGGGCGCTTTTGGGGGCAGTCTTATGTAAAGACGTTCAAAAATAACTAAGTAATACTAGTCTATTTTGAATAAACGAGTTTTGAGTTTGAGTTTACACTACCTTCCGGATTTCCGCCGTTTCGCTGGCCACATCTCCAAGGGCGTGTGCTACGTATAATTAATTACCAACTCTTCTGCTGACCCCCAGTAGGCAGTACACACGTCACGGCCGCTTTATTTATCATTCTAGCTTATAAATAGTGATGGAGTTGTTTATATTATACGATATTCCGGCAATGCTCTGGGAAGTCATTACTTATCGCGATCATTCTTCATCTTGGTCTGTTCTTGGCTTATTGCTATTTTTATTTGATTCTATGGTACTTGATTCTAATCCTTGTGGTGCTGGATACGAAGAATAGCACTACCTCATCTGTTCCCGTGGATATCGTAAGAGGCGACTAAGACCGCTTTTACACGCTAAGAAATTTTACCGTGTCTGCTGTAGATAGGACCAATTTATATGTACACGACAAGAATTTTGTCGGATCTAGGCACGAAAACTTCTCGTGTCTACTGCAGACAAGACGAATAGGGACGTGTAAACGTTAAGATTGTTTTCGGGCAGTCGTGTGTCTACGTCCACGCAAACAAACGTACAAAAACTACCTGAACCACCTTACCCTACCCCGCTCCGCTCCGCAGCAACGTTCATGCGTCGTGTCTAGCGCAGGCAAGATTTTTTTCTAGATTAGCGCCTAAGTAGTGTACACAGTTCGTGTGTAGAAATGACATGAATTCTTGCATAGGCCCGGCGACTTTTCTTAGCGTGTACAAGCGGCCTAAAGGATTCAGTAGAGGATGGGCTACAGCGTTCTCTGAGTACTTTAACAACCATACTGGGATCGCCAACCCGCCTGCCGAGTGTGGCGATTATGACAAACCCCCCGGGTAGGCCTATTTCCAGCAGTGGACGTATTTCGGCTGAATGATGATGTATTCAAACGTTAGACCAGAAGCCGATCCCGGTACATTTAAAGATATTTAAAAGTAATCCATTATTTATGGCCAATCATGGTCTATCCTCTAAGACTTAAACTATCGGGCTTTAGCCGATTTTGAACACGATAAAGTCCTGTTTCCACTTCTCAAATTTTTTGTAGTGTAGGCGTCCTTATTCACTCATATGTACCGTTTTAAAAACCAGAACTAGTCACAAAAGTGTACTAGTGCCTCGAAAAAAAAAAGAATAAAAAAAAAAACAGAATCACTGGGAAAATGGCTGTTTACACGATTTCAGTTACTAAAGATATAATCAAGAGATTGTGTTGTTCGCAGATGACACATCACTGTTATTCAAACTTAAACGGCAGCAGCCGGTTACTGTCGATGTTAATAACGCTCTCTCTGAAGTAGTGCACTGGTTTAATGTTAACAATTTACTTTTGAACGAGAAAAATACTAAATTTATTAGATTTTTGACACCTAATGTTAAGCAGGTGAAAACCTGTGTAATAATAAATGGAGCCGAGTTGGAGACTCAGTTCTGCAGCTTACGCGGTCTATAAGATACGCCAGCTAACTGATGTAGAGACAGCCAGATTGGTATATTTTAGTTACTTCCATAGTGTTATGTCGTACGGCATTTTGTTGTGGGGAAATGCCGCTGACATTCAAACTATCTTTGTTTTGCAGAAGAGAGCTATTCGAGCAATTTACAACCTTAGCTTTAGGCATTCACTGAGGGATAAATTTAAAGAAATTAATATAATGACGGTCGCATCTCAATATATTTATGAAAATTTGTTCTTCGATAAAAAACTGTTTGGCGGTTTGAGTATTTTTTTTTGTGACCTACGCAAATGTACGGCTTATTGGTGTCGTCGTGCGTCGGGTCGTTGAGCTCCCTAAAATAAGGTTGAGCTACACGATGGCTGATGCATGCGTGCCGTCAGTTGGGACAGGTCAACTCAAACCTGCTATGGCTCTTTCCTCAAAAGGCCATTCCAAACGTTGCCCTACATTGTTACACTCGCATAGTTTTATACCACAATGTCTGGACTTTAAAAGAGACGTTGACCTCTGAGTTTGTTTCGGCTTTTCTTCTCAGAGCGAGTCAGATAGGAAATGCCGGCGCCATCTAGTCTTAAAAAAAAACTTACATTGACTTGTAAAAGTGTCTGTAACAGATTTATTTACAGAAATAAATATCATTTATCATTTTATCATTTAAAACGCTTTTTTAACGCACTAAAGGCTGAAAACATCTAAAAAAGCCAAGTATTTTACTTTACAAAAACTCTTTTCTCCCATCCGTCTCTCTCCACAAATTTAATCCTAATTCCCCCCTCGGGGTGGGTGATGAAGGATTCCGGCTTGAACTTCAGGATCCTCGGCATATCATCAGCCAGTTCTAGGCGATACTTCTTCAGCATCGTGATGAGGCCAGCAAGCATCTGCATTTTTGCGAAGCGAATGCCTGAATATAAAAAATAACAATTATTTATAAAATGAAATACGTCGTGGAAAGAAATATCGGGTGTAAAAAGACCCTTTACGATAACGAAAACCACATATTCTACCTATCATTGCGATATTTTTTTTCTACCAGACCATACCTGGGAAACCATTGGTTTTGGAGATATTGAAGGTCAAAGTTAAAAAATTTTTTTTAGTTCTTTCCAAAAACGTATTCCGAGTGATAATACTAAACTTTCTTCCAAACAACCATATCAAAATTTTCAATTTTTCCTCACAAATTACGCATTTGAAATTACAAAAATGCAACGAATATCAAACGCACACTACCGCCTTGGCTCAGCTGTGTGACCGCTGCACGCATGCAAACGCGCGGCATCGCCACAACCACACATTGCGCGCGCTACAAAAAAAACATTTTTTTTTGCCAAAAAATAATTGTCGTTTCCCAGCAATTATTTTTGGTCAATGTAGTTTAGTTTGATGTACAGAGTGCGTAGATTTCGGCTATGTGATGGGTTTTTTTACACCCTGTATACATGGTAGTGTGTTAACCCAAGTTCGGAAAAAAGAGCGACGCACAGGCCATACGTTATGTTATGCGAAAAATTTCGAGCTACTCTTGATCCCCCATGACTCAAACATTCGGCTGTCCCATTTCAAAACCTAGTAAAGGACACTTTTTACAAAAATCGTTTTATATATCGCATAATCTTGCTAACCTAGAAAGTCTCTACCAAATACAAAAACACCAGCGTTGAAAACTCACATAATAAGCAGATATATTTAAGCATCGATACCTAGTAAGTGCCATTCACTGCCTCCGATCATTTTAAAACCTAGTAAGTCACTTTAACCACATGGTTTTACTTAACATAATACTGTGCAAAGGCTGACCGATTTAACGTTTATGCGCTCTCCTGTAAAATTTCTTTTTAAGCCCTTACTAGGTTTTGAAATGGGACAGCCGCATTATTTGAGCAATTTTGAATGTCTATTAAGATTATTTGTAACTTGGTAAGGTTTCACAAATAAATAAAAAAAAAATGTAGTATAAAAAGTTATAACTTGCTATTTTACATATTAGTGGCAAGATAATCGCAATGTTTTAAAGCAGTTGAATAACGTTGTGCATTCCTGTACTATGATTTAATTAACTTCTTGGCACCCATTTACATCTCAACTCTTTTACGGGCGAAGCCGACAATCTGCTCGTTCTTTTTATCGAACTTGGCCCCTTTTTAACCGACTTCAAAAAGAAGGAGGTTCTCAATTCGGCTGAATGTTTTTTTTTTGTATGTTTTTTACGCGATATCTCCGCCAATTATGGATTTTGATGATTCTTTTTTGTTTTATAGGCCATACTTCACAGGTGGTCCCATATAATTTTATCAAAATTGATACAGCGCTTTTAGAAAAAATCAATCTTCTATACATATTACATATAATAAAATCGTAACGAAGTAAAATCTGTACATTGAATATTTTCCAGAAAAAATAAGTGCAAATTGTTGGAAAAACGCTACTGATGTCAAAAAGAGAGTTTTTAGAATTTTTTTCTGTCTGTTTATCTGTTTGTCTGTTTATATGTTTGAGCTTCACGCCGAAACTACTGGATGGATTTTGTTGATATTTGGAATACATATTTGTTGCAGGTCGGGTCAGTTTATAGGGTATAAATTATCAAGCTATTCGGTTATAAAAATATATTCAAACAAAATAGTTCCTTGAACCTAACTAGATGGCGTTGGCGTCAGTGGCAACAGCAATCATAAGTGTTTTAACTCTCTAAAAGAGAGTTTACAGTACCTACACATTTGCCTATCCCTCCAAAGCAAACAGCCGTGATGTTTTGCAATGGAATGGTGTAAACAACACCTAGACATACGATTGTAATAATCGCGGAAAATTTGCTGTCATTTATTAAAGAGGTCTATTGTCTATCTCTGAATGTCTTCATCAGATAAGAAAAATATGCAGTGGAATAGCGAAAACCCCATTCAAATCGAATCAGTCGTTTCTGAGAAAATTGTGAACAAACATACATATAGGTCGAACATAGAACCGCGATCAACGAAAGCATTCTCTCGGAAATTGAGGGGAATGAGGTGGTTTACACTTCGATACACACTGTTGTCGATCAAGATGACGCCACTCATTATCTCGTAGAATTTCTCAATTTTCCTTACTGCAAGTGGACTTCCAGCGCACGTCATCAAGCTAAAGATCGGTGTCCCGATTATGCTCCTTCGCAATTTAACTCCGCCAAAACTTTTGAACGAGACTCGACTCAAAGTCGTTTCTTTGCAGAGGAACATCATTGAGGCGGAAATTCTAACGGGTGGTGGTGTTGGCGAGACAGTGTTTATACCACGTATACCACTAATTCCCCACAATTATCCCTTTCAGTTTAAGCGCGTGCAGTTTCCTGTGTGTGTATGCTTCGCTATGACCATAAACAAGTCGCAGGGGCAGACACTGACGGCTGCAGGTGGCGACCTCAGGACGAGCTGCTTCTCTCACGGACAACTGTACGTCCCTTGCTCTCGCGTCACCAGTCCTGAATCTCTATACATTTTAACTACCGAGTGCAAAACTACGAACGTAGTTTACAGAGAAGTTTTAGAATATAACTAAAATTAATTACTTTTTGGTCGTTACCTAAACATTTATAGTTATGTTTTAAAACCAATTCACATCACTTTTTTTTCTTAATAACACAAAAATACAGTTCTGGTAGTACCTACGTAATATACGAGTCTTAGTATGAAACTCCACATCGCTACGTGTATCTACCTTAGAGCAAACGCTGACAATACATTATCAGAGTAGATTAAATTGTTTTAACCACGGAAAGAGGGTTTTAAGCACAGGAGTTTTGTAAATAACAAACTACGATGATTGATAGAAAGACAAAAGACGATTACTTATCAAGCTCTAGCATCAGCTGAAATTGAGATTACCATCAGTACCGGATTAGCCACGTAGCAAGAGTAGCAATTGCAACGGGCCGCGCGCGAAGAGAAGAAATTATTATATTATATCTATGAGTGATAGATATATGAATCATACAGAGATTTGACTTAGAGGTTATTTATGTAAGAGATATGATCCTAGATATATGATAGTGTTAAATCCCTCTAGTATAAAAATACAGTTTTTATCAAATGTATTACGTAATAATATTATTGTCTTATCAATTTAGTAAAGATAACGATTGTAAAAAGTTTTATTCTTTATAAAATAACACCATACCTTTATTCCCCGATGGGTTGGGTAGAGGAGTATACAGGGTGTAAACGAATTCGTGTAATTTCTTTAAACCACATGATCTATTAATGGTATAGATCAACCCCGCACGGGATTTAGATTGTCTAAATTTTTTTTTTCCCAAATAATTTTTTATATGATAGAAAATTTCGATGCCGTACACAAATGAATGAAGGCACGGCGACACGCAGTCAGTTAACTCGGGACGCTAAAATTACTCAGATACAAATTACCATGTTTCATTTTTTGAAAACTTTTTTTTGTTGATTCAGATAAAAACTTATGTAGGATCAATCAGTGTCACCAGTAGACCACGCGGTTTGAAGGAATTACACGAATTCGTTTACACCCTATAGTACACTCTCCTTTCGCTATCAGGTTTAAGTCTCATGTAATAGTGAACGAGCCTATTGCCATCAACCGGGCACAAATTCTATACTTTACTAGCCAGAAAGCCTATTATTTGATTTCATGCTTTTAACTTCATTGAAACTTTTATCCTCTATTTCACCCCTTAGGGGTATAATTTCCAAAAACGCTCAAACAGGTGTATGTTTATTTCTAACCAAAAGCCGAAATACTTAATTCCATGCTTCTTACTTCAAAAGTACCAGATTTCTCATACAAACTTACAACACTTATTTCACCCCCTTAGGGGTTGAATTTCCAAAATCGCTTAAACATGTGTACATTTAATCCTAACCAGAAATCTTAATACTTAATTTCATGCTTCTTACTTCAAAAATGACGGACTTGCATACAAACGTTAATCACCCTTTTCACTTCTTTTTGTTGAATTTCGAGAAATCCCTTCTTAGTGGATGTTTTCGTCACGTAAGGAACCTACTGTCCAAATTTCATATTTTCAGCTTTAGTGGTTTAGGCTCTGCGTTGATGAATCAAATGTCAGTCAGTACCAGTCTCTTTATATATAAGAAGATTTAAAGTCATATATCTGCCCGTAAACATTCTCTGGGCACATGGGCTTTTTAATGTCCGCTGCAGTGAAACACCACTCTTGGCAGACAGACATGATGGCGGCACGGCGCCGTCGTTGTCCCGTGTCATCGTGCCGCAAAACTGTAGAGGGAGACGATAAAGTCTCGATAAGAGGTAGACCTCAGTTCCCCAGGAGAACCAGTTGGTCTATCAGGAGAGGCTCCGAAAGCATAGCTTTGTCACCGGAACCCCTCTCCCCTACCACAGTAGACATATAAGCTAAAGCAGTACTTCAACTACCTACAATTGTCCGATTTGGCATACTCACACAGACACGCACTGCAACAAGACAAATAAGGTATTTTCGGGATACAGTTCCGTACGAAAACAAAAAACTACTCAGTATACAGAGCGCGTCTGTGTGAGTGTTTCAATTTTTGTGATTATAGTAAGTTGAGGTACTGCTTTAGCTTATATGTCTACTGTGCTTACGATGGTCACTGGGGAGTTTTAGCGCGTAAGAATCACACACTCCCCAGCCGGCCCCATATAGGACCACTGAAGTATGGCCTACCAAATAAAAAAAGAATCATCAAAATCCATTCATAATTGGCGGACATATCGCGTTACAAACATAAAAAAAAGAATATAAAAACCTTCAGACGAATTGAGAATCTCCTTTTTTTGAACTCGGTTAATAAAATATAAATATTGTTAAAGTATTTGATGACGATGAAATGGTTTTAAAGTCTTAGAACACGAAAACTCTCAGATTTGATAATAATGTTTTCAAATCTTCAGAATTCTGGTCATTTCGTGAAACACGTAATTATAAAGATAAAACTCACCGATACAAGTTCTTGGCCCTTCTCCAAATGGTAGATATGCATACGGATTGATTTTTAGCTTTTCCTCACCAAGAAATCTTTCTGGACGAAACACTTCAGGTTCTGGGTAAAATTCTGGATTGTGATGCAAGTAATACACCGGCAAGTGAACACGCAAGCCTTTTTCTATTTTCACACCACCGGGCAAAATGTAGTCATCCATCACCTCTCGCGGGATCATACCAAGAACAGGGTAGAAACGAAGGGCCTCGTCTACAACAGCTTCAAGGTACGGCAATTCCGAAACACAGTCATAATTGAGTTTATTCTGGTGCCGAACTAAATACGCATCTACTTCTTCCAATACTTTGTTCAGAATTTCTTTATTCTTCGCCAGTTCGTAAAGAGTATAACTCAGAGTCGTTGATGATGTTTCAAACCCAGCAGCGAAGAAAACAAAACACTGAGCTACTAACAAATCGTCGTCAGCCTCTAACGAAACTTTTTTACTTTCACCAGTTTTGATATTTTTCATACTATCGCCGGTTATTTTGTGGCTTTGCTTCCAAGTCATTACAAGGTCTACAAAATCACTCCTTCCAGAAGATTTGTATTGACGTTGGGTCATCACAGAAGTAATCAGGTTGTGGAAGAACTCCATTTGTTTTTTTGCTAATCGGAGTCCAAACGTATAATAGATTGATGGCCAAACAGAACGAAGAAATCTCAAGTAGAATGCGTATTTAGGTTGATCAACGAAGCGAGCAATTTTTCTGAAAGGGTTGTCGTCTTCTTCTTCCGTCATTGCACTTGTGTCTACGCCAAAAGCGCAGGCCCCGATACATTCCATTGTATATCTTGAAGTCAATGATCTAACTTCTAGCTCCTCCGAAATTTTGATTTCACGATCCAGCATTGACTCGAACACGTACGAACATTTCTCGATAAGATGAAACATGTTCTTCATCTTTGCAGATGAGAAGAGTGGAGTCATGTTCTGTCGTAATACCCTCCAACTGTCACTATGTGTAGCGAACAGGTTCAAAGCGACTGGCTCCTTATGACTGTGATCGGATAATTCTCTTCCATTGAAGTAATAGAAGTCCTTTGTCATAATCAGCTTGATCGTTTCAGGATCTTTAGGAATCAATACGGGTTCTGTTCCATAATACGCTCCAATATATTTCTCGTCAGGAAATTCATTGCAAAGGTCTTGAATTGTCTCTCCTAAAGATTTCTTCATTAAAACCGTGTCTCCATAGCTTCCTATCAAGAAAGTAGGCTTGATGTGTGGTACGTTTTTGTTTTTCCAATAGTCAAATTTACGTGAGGTCACATAGTAAATCAGAAACAGTAGCGTTACTATTAGATAAATAAACATCGTGTTGTATCACTGCGTAATCTGAGTTGAATAAGCGTCGCGTCGTTCGCTGAACGAGTATAAAACCGTGTACTGATTGCTTTCTATATAAACATGTTGTGGTAATATATCCATTTTATATTTATATAGCATTTGATTACGAGTGACTTCGTAAGATTACGGTTTGTTTGTTGTATGTTGATATTGATTATTACATGTTCTTTACATGTCAAGATAAGATTTGGGCTATGACGACAATGTTAATTTTAGACATATTATCATTAGGTACATATGAATTTTAATAGTCAGTTTCAATCACAATACAAATGAAACAAAAATATGATGGAACAGATCAGATTAATATCCGTAATAAAGTGTTTTCATTACTGTTTGGAAATAAAACTCAATTAAACTGTTATAAATTCTACTAAAAGGCCAATAGCTGCAAATATTAGGCGTGGATATAAATCTAAAATGATTTTGTCGGTCAGGGTGACAGACGCGAAAAGAACGTCATGATATATTTATTACATTCAGATTTAACTTAGTAAAATGATTTTAAATTCCATTAATATTATAATTGTGAAAGTTCGAGGAGATTTTTGAATGTTTGTTATTCAATCATGCAGAAACGGATGAACAAATTTAAATGAATGGTAGACTATGTTTTAGATTAACATATCCCATACTTTTAATCCGGTTACATGAAATAAAAAATGCGGATAGCATTAACTTTGATATTTCTGTACATGAATGGTGTCGAATTTTTTTTCAAGCGATGTTGTTAATAAAATGAATCAGAAAAAGAATATAACTTTAAGCGCTATTCACCCTGTAAAATAAGCAGAAACAAAATAAACTGCTTACCTATACAGGTTCTTGGTCCTTCTCCAAATGGCATATAGGTGTATGGGTTGATGTTTCTCTTTACCTCACTAAAGAATCTTTCTGGGCGGAATTCTTCAGGATCTCGATAATACTTCGGGTTGTGATGCAAGTAATACACTGGCAAATGGACCCGCATGCCTTTTTCCACAATAACACCTCCAGGTAAAGTGTAGTTCTCCTTTGTCTCTCGGGAAATCACCCCAAGAACTGGATATAGACGCTGGGTTTCGTCTATCGCAGCCCAAAGATATGGAAGCTCTGTAACACATTCGTAACTGAGTTTGTTCTCATGACGAACCATATATGAGTCTATTTCTTCCAACACTCTATTCTGAATCTCCTTATTTTTCGCCAGTTCGTAAAGAGTCATCATCATCATCTGCCTAGCCTTTTCCCAACTATGTTCGGGTCGGCTTCCAGTCGAACCGGATGCAGCTGAATATCAGTATTTTACATGGAGCGACTGCCTATCAGACCTCCACAACCCAGTAACTGGGGAATACGATACTCTTGTTAAGACTGGTTGTCAGACTTTCTGGCTTCTGACCAACAGTAACGACTGTCAAAGATCTGCAAATGACAGCCGGGACCAACGGCTTTACGTGCTTTCCGAAGCACGGAGGAAAATCGCTATGGTAAATGGTCACCCATCCACAGACCAACCTCTTCAAGCGTGGCTTAACCCGGAAGATCGGTCTATGCGGCTGTAATTATTTAGCCACGAGCTCCTCAAAGAGTGTAACTCAAAATAGTTGCTGATGTTTCAAAACCAGCGTTGAAGAAGACAAAACACTGAGCTACTAACAAGTTATCATCAGCTTCTAACGACACTTTTTGACTTTCACCAGTTTTAATATTTTTCATTTTATCGCCTATTATGTGGTGGCTTTGCTTCCAACTCAATATAAGATCTAAGAAGTCATTCCTCCCAGAAGGTTGGTAATGCCGTTGATTCATCACAGAAGTTATCAGGTTTTTGAAGAAGTCCATTTGTCTTGACATTAGTTTTAACCCCAATCCGTAGAAGATTGACGGCCAAACAGACCGGATGCCTCTTATAAAGGCTGCAAATTTTGTCTGAGTAGTTAGAGAAGCTATTCTTCTAAATGGGTTGTCTTCCACATCTTCTGTCATAGTATTTGCATCTACACCGAATACACAAGCTCTGATACATTCTATAGTATACCTTGCTGCCACAGATCTGGTTTCTAACTCCTGTGAAACACTGGTCTCCCGGTCCAGCATTGACTCAAACACGTATGAACATTTCTCGATGAGATGGAACATGTTCTTCATTTTCACAGACGAGAACAGCAGAGTCATATTCTGCCGTAAGACCCTCCAATTGTCTCCACACGTTGAAAAGATGTTCAATGCAGCTGGTTCTTTGTAACTGTGTTCTGATAACTTTCTTCAATTGAAATAGTAGAAATCTTTTGTCATTATTAGCTTGATGATCTTAGGATCTATAGGTATTAGTACTGATTCGGTACTATAGAAGGCCCCAATGAATTTCTCGTCAGGTATCTTGCAAATATCTTGAACTCCTTCAACAAAATTTTTCTTTTGAAAAATGATGTCTCCATAGTTCCCTACGAGGAGTGTAGGATTGATGAATGGCACTTTCCTGTTTTTCCAGTAGTCAAATTTTCGTGTGGATTAATAATAAATTAGGACCAGTAACGTTACTATTAGAAAGAGGAACATCGTGTTGTTTCACTGCGTGATTTAAGTTGAATAAACCCTATGTATTGCATAGAGTTGTATGCATATTATTTTATTGCCTTCTGATGCATTATGGCACTGTATCTAATTAGCATTAATGAGCTTGATTACTGCAGAATTTTACTATGTTTCGTTAACTATATCTACGGTTATGGAGACACGTGGGAGGAATAATTTATTATTCTAATGACTTGTTTCACTATTGTCTGATAACTCATAACTAGGAAATAAATGTAGCCGTTTGACAGATTTTCTATAGAGCAACTGTCAAATAGACGTATTTATCTGTCAGTTAAGTGATAGCAGACGATTGTGAAACAGACCGTTTATATATTTACAGTACATATAACAGGATTTATTATGAAGAAAATAGTTATTCTGATCAAAAACTCCTGAAGTTAATCCTGGAGCTCCCAATCGTTAACTTTCAACAACCGTCATTTTATAGGTACTACTGAATTCTAATCTTCATCAATTGAAGAGTTGTTTATTTACAAACTTTTTGTTTGGAGCCCAAAAAATAATTGTCGTAAGGAATTGTAATAACGATAACCTATCATTTGAGAGTTCAGAGACAAAACAACATTATTTTAACACTTTGTTATCATTATAAAAGATAATACATAGAGACTATAGTTGTTATGTCTAGTTTATCGATTTGATACTAAACAAGATGGGTATATACCTAGTATAGGCAACGAAGGCCAACGAACGTTTTTCATTTGTTGAATTTGACCAAACATTGTTTCGAACGAATCCGGCTTTATTCGGTTTTTACCGGTATCGAGTCCCTTTCGTTTGCTAGATGTGTGTGTCTTCGACGCCTGAGGGTGCCTTTCCATCAGAGATATGCAATGCAGCTATGCTGCGAGAATGTAAAAGCTAAAGGTGCGTACAGATTAAGTAACATGTTGTGTAACTTGTGTTATATAACACGTCCACAATATGTAACATTGTTTTATAACATTGCAACATATAACAATACTGAACACATTAGAATAACAATGCAATATAACCATGTTATATAACATTTCGTTTGTCGTTTTGCAGTGCTGTTCACAATGTCAACACGAGAGGACGTTTTGCTAGCTGCTGCAGCGACTGTTATACTTTTAAATAACAAAAGAAAAAAAACGTAGATGTTGGGTTCGTCCTAGTTAATTGACATTGTTGTAAATATTAATAACATGTTAAATAACACGTTTGTTATTATAACATGTTTTATAACATTCAGTCTCCACATTACTGAAACATGTTATATAACAACAATTTATAACATGTTATGTTATATAATATGTACGCACCTTTAGCTACGAAACTATACAAGGTTAGTCGGACAGGAGGTACTAATCCAAAGACCACTTGAAATATCACTGATGACGGTTTTAAAGCAAGTGTTAAATTTCAAAATTCGATTTTGATTACGATGTAAAACAATATTATTAATTTTTAAAAAAAATCTTCATTCCTGCTTTAGTTACAAATTCAGAAAATGGAGCATCTAATTCGTGACCCCAAATATGACCTAAAATGTGAACACAGCTGCTCAAAGCGGAGGATAGATAGATTTTAGCGTATTTTTTAAGTTATTTTTGAACAGTTATTTCTCTTAAACCATTAACTTTTGTGGAAAGTGGTAAAACAAAAGTTACTCAGAACTATGGGTATTTCCCTTTCGGATTAGTACACGCTTTCTGACTAACCTTGTATAACCGTTTCCACTGGTGCTAAGCTATGTAGCGGAGCGAGTAACATGTGCTATAAAAATGCGCCGCCGCAAGGTAGCTGTGCGAGGAAGATGCGCAGCTCGAGCTATGCGACGTATCGATAATCGATAATAGGGAAGGCATCTGCACATAGCTACACCACTTGCGACCATCCATAGCACGCATTCATAGCACGCGTCCTTCCATATAAAAAACGTAGCTTAGTTGAATCAGTTTCCACCAGTGCTTTGCTATGTGGACCAATGAATATGATTGGTGGATTTCAAACGCATCCATAGCAACGTTGCATAGCACATCTCTGGTGGAAAAGCAGCGTTACAGCGGTTACGCACTGCATCCGATCCGAATCCGTGAAAATACGTTCCGAAGTAGCCATAGAAGTATTTGTATGGTAGTTTACGCACTACATCCGTCATCCGATTTCTATCCGTCATCCGTGAGTCTCCAATTCGGAAGAAATATTGACGGACGGAAGTAGCCGTAGTAATGTTTGTATGAACGCTTTCGCACTACCTCGGATTCAAATCGGACGCCAAATGGATATGCCAAAGATGGCTCCTGAATTGTTTGAATTTGGATCAGAGATCGGAATAGTGCATAAGCAACATCCGAATTCGGTCCGAGATTTTTACTCTAGATCGGTATTTTCACGGATTCGGATCGGATGCAGTGCGAAAAGCAATATCCGAATTAGGTCCGAGTTTTTTATATCCGTATTTTCACGGATTCGGATCGGATGCAGTGCGTAATCGCTGTTGGCCGAGGGAGGTGGTGTGGGTGTAGTGTGTAGTTATGGTACCTGTCAAACAAGCCATGTGTGTGAAGTATTATGTTTCTTGTTGGATGTTAATACGGACAAATAATAGTTGATGTGTTATTTGTTTATAAAAGGTTAGTCGGAAAGGGGGTACTAATCCGAAAGGGTGTTAAAGTACCCATAATAATGAATAACTTTTGTTCTACGACTTTCTCCAAAAGTCAATAGTTTAAGAGAAATAGCTGTTCAAAGATTTCATAAAAATACGCTAAAATCTGTCTATCCGCAGCTACGATCAGCTGTGTTTACATTTTAGGTCTTATTTGAGGTCACGGATTAGAAGCTCAATTTTCTGAATTCGTAACTAAAGCAGGGATGAATAATTTTTGAAAAAAACAAAATGAATTTTTTTTTTCATGGAAATAAAAATTATCGTATTTAGAAATTGTAACACTTGCTTTAAAACAGTCACCAGTGATACTTTAAGTGGCTCGCGGATTACGAGTACCCTTTTTCCGACTAACCTTGTATTTGTATATCACGTTTTATACTAGCCACACATGATGTTGATGTCCTTGAACTTGAAACTGGCGCTTTTTTTTTTTTTTTTTTCCTATTGGACTGCAGTAGGTCGTCCTAGGGGACGGTTTCTACGTAACCGGGCAGTTATTGGCGAGACCTGAAGGGTCTCCAGCCAATGGTATTGAAACTGGCGCGCATGGTATGTACTGATAAGGCAAGTAGCGTTCACTATTGAATGACTAATAACCGGTTTTGACTATGAAATAACTTAAAAAGAAAAGTAAAAACCGACTTTAAAAAAACTAAAAAGAGTAAAATTATTACCATATTATAAAACTAACAGTTTTAGAAGTCGGTGCAATTTTACACTAAACCTAATTGAAGGCACCGACTTCTGAAACTTAGTTTTATAATATGGTAATTATTTTATTCTTTATAATTTTTTTTGAAGTCGGTTTTTACTTTTTTTTTAAGTTATTTTATTTTTCTATTTTTAACGGTATAAATAACACACAAACATGTAATTACAGCAATCTCGGGTAATTTGCTGTTATCCATTGAAGAGTTCCATTGTCAATCTCCGAGGGTCTTCATCAGATCTTCACCAAATTTAAATGGAACCATTTCGAAAGAATATTCCTCAAAACAAAAAAAGAATTTTGCAAATCCGTCTATATACGACGGAGATATGTACGAACAAAAAAAAAATACTAGCTTCCGAATTGAGAACCTCCTCCATTTTGAAGTCGGTTAAAAAAAGGCATCTTGTGTTTACAGACGATGTACGAATTATACTGTGTAATTAATTGTATAATTTGCGATGTATAATTCAATGTACTGTTATGTAGCTATCGTAAAATTTGCGTTGTTTTGTAGTGCAATGACGTTGGTGTATGACGCGTCTATTTATAAAATGTCACTGGCCAGACATTCATAGTATGGCGCTGCTTTTCAATTATACTCCTTTTTCGTTTTCCCGGTATGTTGCATCAGCTTCGAAATTCAGCGCAGAAACCGGTAGAAAACCGACAAAAAAATCGGGAGAGTATGTTGTTCTCAATTCGACGTATGCGTTTTGTTTTTTGTATCTTCGACTACACCATAGATGTAGCAATTGAATTGTTTTAAAAAACTGTATGGTACTGCTTAGTCCACGGTTACCCAGTTGGTTATTTTAACTTTTGAAATCCATTTTATAGTTAAGCGCAGTTTAGACTACGCTATACTATTTCGCTATATAGTATAGCATATTGCGTCACAAGCTATAACTATATAGCGCGACGATATCGCTTAGTATACATTTTAAGGTGGATACAGACTTTGCGAGGCATGTGCCGCGAACGGCGCACAACGAATGCCTCACGTGAGGCGTGCGTGTCGAAAAAATATGACAACATATACTCGCGTGCGAAGCAAATGTCAAAGTCAAATAGTTTTTATTTCAAGTAGACCAGATCCCTGGTGCTTTCGAAAGGTCAACACTAGGGGCTCGGTTCCAAGTAGTAGGTCCTTTGGAGAAGAACCGGCAAGAAACTCCATAGACACTCTTTTTAAAAAAATAAGTGTTTTGACAATTTTCATTGTAGTAATGTAAGAACAACGCAGATTAATGTACATGTGGTTAACAACATGAAAAGTAATGAGAAAGTTAGCCTTTTAAAACGATTGCCGTAGCAGTTACGAGCTGACCAGTCCCAACAGACAGCACCCGTTCACGAGCATGACGCATACATCGGCGTCGCTCAGCTCATGCTCAATGCCTCGTTTGTCTGTCTTCATGTTTGTGGCGAGGCATGTGCTACGCACAGGCGCCTTTTCATTTTTTCAGTCGAGACGTGGGTGGATTTCGTACGCGGCGCACATCTCGAACGCGCATGCGCGACTACGTCCACAACCAATGTAATGCTCGCATTGAGGCGCTTTGATCTTGAAGCGTTTACCAACATACGTTGGCTCGCCCTCGCCCGTGCGTAGCACATGTCTCGCCACGAATATGAAGGTACCCACCTTGCGAGAGATTTGTTGTGTGCCGTTCGCGGCGCATGCCTTGCAAAGTCTGTAATTCTGTATCCGTCTTTACATGGAAACATTCACACAACGCTATGCGATAAAGTACATAGTTCTAGTTTATGACGAAACATGATTTTACTGTAGCGTAGTATGAATTGTCCTTTACTGTATAACTATAATCTTCACGAGTGTAATGATGTTGTTTAGGTAAACAATATGTAAATACTAGGACTATCCTGAAACAAAAACGAGACTTAAAAATACATTTACATTTTCTACCTTTAGAATTAAATAATTTAACAGCTCATTTTGTATAATTATTTTGACATAGCCAGACAATTTGGCGTTCCAAAAGTCCTCTTAAAAGTGTCAGAAATTATTTGAAATCGCTCTGAGTGCTCAGAACACGTAATAAGAGGCGATAATTGATTCCCATCGTTATCCCGTTATTGGGCATTATAAAGAAGATTTCACGGTTGTGTTTTCAAAAATAATCGCCTGTTCAAGAATTTTGCCCACTTAAACGCAGTTCAGATTATGCTATAGTATATATAGCATATAGCAAATATTGTATAGCACAACGATGTCGCCTAGCATACATTTAATATGGACATGTTTACACAACGCTATACTATAAAGTTTTGGCTTGCTGTAAGGAATAAACTAGAGCGATTCTCAGAGCTATATCGTACGATTCTCCGGTCCGCGCCCCGGATTACCGTCAAATAACTAGCTATACATGGTAGAACGGCTTGCGATATAGCGTATAGTGTGACTGTCATGCTACATATAGTTTATGGCGAAATATGGTAGGTATACTGTATAGTGAAATAGTATAGCGTAGTCTGAACTGTGCTTTAAAGTTAGATTTTGAAATCACATTGCGATCATGCTTTCAATTTTCGATTATCCAAATGTGTTTTGTTGTTGTTGATGTCTCTAATCACAATAAGATCAATGTCCACGTAATAGGGGTTAGAGAGACTGATCCGTCGCCCGACCAGTAACAGGGGGACTCCCTAAGTCCGTCAACGAAGTTAGTCACCCGTCCGAAAGTAGCCCGAAACGTAGGAGTGAACAAAACAAGTGTCAAGTTCAACTTTTTGGACGGGCAATAACACATCGGTAGTAGGGACAACTGTCGAATCGTGTTGTCATTCATCCTTAGTTCGGGCCCCGAAATAATCGTATGTCAGTACATGATAGGGAGTAGGAAACGCTCGTAACTAAGGCCGAAACCACGGATTTTGTGCTTAGAAAGTAGACCTCCAGGTCTGAGAAGGCGGAGCGTCGTATTCCACGCGCGCCTCTCAGTAGGACGTGGGGCGAGGCCCCACAGAAGAAGAGGTCCACTAGGAGCTGGCGGACCGAGGCCTGCCGGGGTTGCGGTGCATGCAGCTGCGAATCCCGTGACCCTGGCAAAAGGTCAGAAGAAGGAACACCGTGGGTTTTTAGCTATTCAGGAGTCACCCTTCACCTTCTTCGCCTTCCTCGGCGAAGGGAAACCATGGATTTTCAAACGGTAAAAAAGGAGTTCGAGCAGCTATACTCAACCTTTTTTTAATAAGGGCCTCAAACATGTTTCAGTCATGCTATTGCGGGACGCAAGCAACAATTATTTACTCGGCATCCACAGACTTTCTGATGAGCTGATGAGCGCCAAAAAATGGTTTACAGTAATTTTTAACTCCGAGTGGGCCAACCACAATGGCCCGGCGGGCCGCAGGTTGAGTATAGCTGAGTTAGAGAGTCAAGCTCATTAGCTCAAATAACAAATCCAACCTCATTTTCGAAGCTTACTCCTCGAGCGTTCATGCTTATGAGATTATAATCCCACACGAACATTAATAATGATACAAAAAAAGCACAAAGGTACACAAAAATCCGGCGTATAACAACAAAAACATAGAAAATAATAACCGCCCCTTTTGTCTACGTAATCGTATAAAAAAAGAGTTAGTCCAAACACTCGCGGAACATTGTGCCAAGTTTTTGCAGTTCCCTTACAAATTGCGTAAAGATTACAGCTACATTTTTTCCCCTCTCGCTCAACGGCCTCGTCAGATGTAAAAACGTTGAAACCGGGTTTTCTGGGAACACGCTTTGTTCTAACGTACCATACTTACAACGTCCGGACGATTTGAGAGATTTTTTGGGGCATTTTTTTCGAATTATCGCTACAGGGTTTGGTTGACCTGGTTTTAAAAAAGGTCTGGGAGTAATCTGTTCGTTTTTTGTACTTCTAGTAATCTAGCTCAAGGAATTAGTGATTCTATTAAGTCTTGAATTGGTAAATATGATAGAAGTAGTGATAGCTTAGCGGTTGAACGTTTGCCTTCTAAGTAGGAGGGTCAGAGTTTGATCTTTTGTAATGTAGCAGACGGCCCCAGGTTCTCCTGAGCTAGAGACACGTCTGCTACACCAGTAATAGAGAAGGTCTCAAGCTAAGGGATCCTATCTACCCCTAGCCGGACAAACAAGAAAACACTTTTCAGGACCACTTCTATAATAGCAATAAAAAAAAAAACACTTAAGATCTCTAAATTGCACACGTAAAATTTTGAATTAGGAACAGAGGGAGATTTGGAGGGATACTTCTACTCAGCGTGATATGCGTCTTCTCCCAGTATAGCTAAGTACTGGGAGCTCAGCGGTACGGTGTCTCCCTCAAGTAGGTCGGAGTTACGGAGGCTCAGCGGTGCAGCGACTCCCTCAAGTAGGTTGGAGTGCCGGAGGTTCAGCGGTGCAGCGACTCCCTCAAGTAGGTTGGAGTGCCGGAAGGTCAGCAGTGCAGTCTCCTTCAAGTCTATTCCAGACGGCACACTTTTCTCGCTGCCTCTCAAATCAATGCCAAAGAACATTGTTTCTTTTCTTTTTCGAGTGCTTTAACAATTTCGAATATAATGATCAAAAACGATGTGGCCTGTGATAAAAAAAGGTTTAAAATAAATAGAAAGAAGGTGAAATGACGTAAGAAGATGATGATGAAAAAGTTATCCTACACCTTGCACATCTGACTTTTTGAATTCATGTGCGGATCATATTTTTTGGGTATCACTTGCGAAGTGAAGGAAAACCTCGTGAGTAAACTTGCACACCTCCAGAGCCTTGAGAGCCTTGAGAGCTCCAAAACGTTCACGACGGTGTGTATAGTCCGCCAACTCACAGCAAGGCAGCGTGGTGGACTAAAGCCTAAATCCTTCTCATTCTGAGAAGACCTGCATACCTGACAGGACTCCATAACATTATCTATGAAGTCCACTTACCTGCATCAGGGGCCCGATTCTCCTGAAATATATCTTGAAAAATCACAACCGAACCAAGGTCGAACCGTTCATTCAGACAGGGGCCCAATTCTCCTAAAATAAATTGATGCCAAACGCAATCGAACCACAACCGTCAGTCAGTTTTTGTTTTCGAAAACTTTCAAAATGATTGATTTTGTTTTTTGTGTCAAACAATTTGATAGCTTTTGAAATTGAGAACTGTCTGAATGAACGGTTCGGCCTAGGTTCGGTTGTGATTTATCAAGATTTATTTTAGGAGAATTAGGCCCCAGTTCTCAATTTCAAAAGCTGTCTTATTGTTTGACACAAAAAACAAAATCAATCATTTTGAAAGTTTTCGAAAACAAAAACTGACTGACGATTGTGGTTCGATTGCGTTTGGCAATAATTTATTTTAGGAGAATTAGGCCCCAGGGCAGTGTGGTGGGCTATAGCCAAAACCCTTCTCATTATGAGAAGAGGTTCGTGCCCAGCGGTGGGGTAGCAATTGGCTGATTATTATATTTATTACAATGTATTTAATATACAAATGAATGCTGCTATTCTTACTTCCTTCAATAACTCATTTCACGACATGAACTGAAATTGTGCTACAAAAATAGAAAAAAAAAACTTAAAAAATGTATGAAAACAGTAAAATAATTACCATGTTATAAAAATTAACGCTTCAGAAGCCGGTGCTAATCCACTCTGAACCAAATTGAGGGGCACCGACTTCTGGAACGTTAATTTTATAATATGGTAATTATTTCCTTGTGTATTAAACTTATTTCATTTTCTATTTTCAGTGGTATAAACAATACATAAAAATGCGATTACAGAAATCGCGAGGGATTTGCTGTTATCCATTGAAGAGTTTAATTATGTATCTCCAAAATACTTCATCAGATCTTCACCAAATTTAAATGGGACTATGTCTAAAGAATAGTCTTTCAAACACAAAAATAATCATTAAAATCGTTATACAATTGGCGACAATATATATCGCTGCACAAACATACAAAAAATAACTCCTCCCTTTTTTAGAAGTTGATGAATAAATAATACTATAGTGTCCCATCAACGACGCCATACCATATTTCTCAACAATCTATTCTTATTTAACCCATAAATATATTCCCAAACCATTATTATCTTAGACTCGTTACGCCGCGTCGGACCGCTCGTGTTAAAACTTCCCCCGGCGGCCGGCCCCTATATTTTGTAAGAACTGTGCTAAATAAAATACGTATTTACCTATTTTACGGTCTTCTTAGCTCGAAAGCCCAACACCGGAAGGAAAGGAGCGTTTGAAACGATTTATCTTCAAGCCGACGCCGTTAGGGGGCCGGTTGAAATGTCTTGAGACCAATGACGAAGATATTGAATGACTGGAAGTGTTATAATAATTCAACACTTCCCCACACATCCATTGCATACAGATAAATAAATAGGTTGCTTGAAATGGAGAATGACGCTCATTATAACTTTTGTAAGACATAGGTATTCATATTTTACCCCGTGTTTATGACGGGCTAGAATATAAAACTACCTCACCACATGCTGGGAATAGACGAGCGTTGTAAGATTCAACAAAACTCAATGGTTTGGATCTATACGGTCCGCCTGACTAGCTACCACCCTCACATTAAAGTCCGTCGCCAAGCAGTTTACTGTGTTCCGTCGTGTGTATGTGAGAGCCAGAGGGGTATAAGTGAATCTCCCTATATCTCTGTTACTTGGATTCGTGTGCTCCATCTTAGACCCTGTATGGGCTTACCATTAGGTGCGACGATGGTTAAGCGCAACCAAGATAAATAATAACAATAATATGATTAGTTACAGTTTACTCATTTGCATTTTTCGGGATTGCTCGTCTCGCGACTTCGCCGCGTGCTCAGCTCATTACGGGTTCCGTAAGGTCCGAAGCTGGTCGGGCAATCTCGAAAAATTCACGTGAGTAAACCGTAAGGCCACACACGTTTTTTCGCCGTAAAAACCTACGGTTAATTAGCCGTGTGTAGGCACGGTCGTCAGTGTTGTATGGACTACTGTAGAAGTTTATTGACGGACACGGCGGCCCAACGGTCCACGGTTTGATTAACATTAGTGTGTAAGACAGTCTATGAGAGTTTGTTAACGGCACCGGACGTTTTTACGACGGGCAATTATTGCACGACAGTTGTCCAACGCTGATTTTGTGTTACAAAATGGATATATATATATCAGTTTCAGCTGGTGGTTTGCCGGGTCGTATACAAGCTCACACGATTTGTCTACGGTGCGGCTAATACGCCGTACGATTAAGAAACCGTGCCATGAACAAGAGGCCTTACGCCTCAATCATACGCCTTAATCATAAATATGAATGACGTTCATGTTTCCCTCCTAGTTGCAAATAGTTTAAAATATTAAGTTACTAAGGGTTTGTGCAAGATTGCAATTATGACTGTCGATCAAAATAATGTTTGATTAATTATTTGGGTAAAATTGGATTCCATTTTTTGCCTAGCCTTTTCTTTTGTACATAGGGAAATCCTCGTAGACACTTTCTACTCTTGGGATGCCCGAAGGTTATGCCGGACTCTTATTGGCTAAAACCACCATGGTGTTCCTCCAATGACCTATGGCCGGGATCACAAAATTCGATAGCGTATTCACCACAAACCCAGCAAGGGCTTGTTAAGCCTGAATGACGGATGGCCACCATTCATCATTATTAAACATTGTAAGCAAAGATATGCTGCAAAAGGCTGCGGTGGTTCCGAGTGATTTTAAAGCTACGAAACAAATACCTCATGTAAAAATTTAGGCAGAGCCTCTAGTGGCGAATAGCGTGACTAAAAATTTGTTTGACACTTATCATGGTAAACTATTCGTTATGGAAACGTGTAGTAAACTACCCAAAAACACAGCCTGTCACTATCCCACTGCATACCAAAAGCCTCTTCTCATACATAGAAGGAACGAGCAATAATCAACACCCTTGCTCACTGCGAGTTGGCGATTTAAGATTATTAAATCCAGGTTTCCTCACGATATTTTGCTTTACAGTTTTTCAGTCTTAGATTAAACTAAGATAGTACATATGGTATTAAAAACGACACATTGGTACATGCTTGAGTTTCAACCTGCAAACTCACACATTAATGTTGGGACATTAATCGAATGTCAGAAGTGTTTGGCGGTTTTGAATGTTTCTTGTGACCTACGCAAATGTCTTCCTGATTGGTGGCGTCGTGCGTCGGGTCATTGAGCTCCCTAAAAAAAGGATGAGCCACACGATGGCTGATGCATGCGTACCGTCTGTTTGGACAGGTCAACTCAAAGCAACTGCTATGGCTAAAGAGCCAACAATAGTATAACAATGTAGGGCAACGTCTGGAATAGCCTCAAAAGGCTATTCCAGACGTTGCCCTACATTGTTATACTCGCATAGTTTTTATACTACAATGTCTGGACTCTGAAGTTTGTTTCGGCTTTTCTTCTCAGAGCTAGTCAGATAAGAAATGTTGGCGCCATCTAGTCTTAAAAAAACATTTAAAATTGACTTGTAAAAGTGTCTGTAATAGATTTGTTTACAGAAATAAAAATCGTTTCTGACACTTTGTAAATCTTCTGAAATACTTTTATCAACCACGCTCAAAAACAGCCTAAAACTACGCTCTTATCGCTTCCACCACTCACACACCATCATCTTCGTCACATCTGTATTGGGGCAGCAAACAACAAGAATACTTTGTAAGCGTCCTAAGATTAATGTTCGTACCACAATAGAAACGTTTTTTCAAAGTGGTTCGGCTACAGTCTATTTGTACCCCTTTGGACTTCGATGAGTTACACTGAATTTATCTTTGGGTGTTTTTGTTTTACAGTGTGTGTGTGCGTGTGTGAATGTGATGAGTGATTTTCTTTTGATGTGTTGTGTGTGTGCGACGTGAGGGCAATGTTCTTGTATACCTATTCACTTATGTAGACTAGTTGCCTTTTGGTGTAAGCCATTAAGAATGTGTGTTTCATCTTAGATTCCACTGACTGTTATTATACGATGATTTTCTTCAATGTCGAGCGACTCGAGAAAATTAAAAATAATCGTAACCGTCACTCATGTGAACCTAACTTATTGTTTATACAACGTGTTAGAGCTCTTACACACGAGCGGCATGTTCCCAACGGCAGAGGTAACTGCAGCCGGGACCGTCGACGCGTCGACGGCAGCGGTCGACCTATAGCGACACTTGCAGTTGTTGCCGCTGCCGCTGATCTTCGAAGTTGAAATGTCGACGGCTGCCGTCGACGCGCGTCGACGGCTGCAGTTACCTCTGCCGTTGGGAACATGCCGCTCGTGTGTAAGCGCTCTCACATAATTCCCCTGAAAAAAGAAATTGTTAATCAAGTAGACTTTTATGGTTGTTGTCATTTACCTCTCAGAGGAAAAAAGGTAAGAATGTAAATAACTTTCTGGGTAGTCTACTCTTTACTTTTATGTTTTCAGGGTTGCGTTTCAGTGATGATTTTATTTAATGACTTGTCCAATTTTTTTTTGGATCGTTCTTTTATTTTAAAATATTGCCAATAGACTCTTTACAAGGGACCTTTTAATCCCCTTTCGGCTTTAAGGGTATTTTTGTAACACATTATATATTTTACGTTTTTTTTTATGCCGCATGCACAGTGACCGCTGGGCAAGAATCTCCACACAGTGAGTGCCTGAAGATGTCTGTCCAGAAAGAGGTACAAGGCAGAACATTGGGGAGGCCTTTGCCCAGCAGTGGGTCAGCAAAGGAAGGCAATAGAAAATGAATAAAATTAAACTATCGTCTTTCTCCAGATATACAGAACGTTGGTAGATTTTCCATATATTATGCATTGTTTAACTTTTATCCAGGTATTAGTTATTGAATTTATGGTAAGCCATAGTTACAGATTTCTGCTGAGTAATCTATATTTACCGTCTATACATTGAAAATAAACCTTCTAGTGCGTAGCAGCCCAAGCAGCACATTGGCAGAAATTACATCCATAAACAAGCTATACTACAGTCAAAGGCTCTTATGCAGCTGTACTAACGGATAAAACGATTCTTGAGACTATATGAGGGGTAATCTCTACACTGTTAAACAGCACAGCTGACTAATGGCTGTACAATGGAGAAAAAAACAACAAAATGCATTTTAGTAGAATTTGAAAGAACTGTTGTCCAGCCTTTGGCTACGTATAATGCCACTAGCTGGTTAAGAAGACCAAAGCTTGTGAACGGCTGCTTAATGCGATAAAATCACACCCTCTTCTAAGCTGTGAGTTGTATTAGAGAATCAAATTTTGCCCTTGGCTTTTTCATGGTGTACACTAATTCTATTATAATGCTACCTCAAGGAGCTTAATAGTAGCTGGTTTAAAGCATTTATGACTGCCTGATCTGTAAATTAGTGTAGCGTTACTCCTCATTAATTCCAAAGCTTATAGCATAAATATGAGCTATTTTACAGCCTCTAGAATTATTGAAGAGTAAACATAGGTTAGTATTGCTCAGGTGGGCAATTCTCGTGTATTTGATTTAATCACGAATTCGAGAAAAAGTCGAATTAGAACTTTTCTCGAGCGAAAATACGAGTAGCCGTTCGAGTTGCTTCGAACAGTTGGTATCGGTCGAGATATACATTTCGAAATCGAACCTTAACAAACGACAATCAGCTGGGAAGCGATTCTCGCGCGTTACAGATCTTACCTTCAGCATCAGCATACTTGAAAACTAAGGAATTAACATCCATTACGAATAATCATAAAGCGTTAGTTTTTATCTAAAATAGACTTTTAAGACGAGAATTGCCCCCCTGATAACATCGATTTGTCATAACCTCAAAATTATTTTCTATTAATAGAGATCCCTTCTCACTTTACTCCTTTAACCAGTCGTTAGAATAACTGTAAACCACTGTACAGCTAGCGTACAGTTTTCAGCTGATTAACAGACTTAAATATGGCCATTGAACAGAAAAGAGACGGACAAGGGAATTTAGTTAGAATTATTGCTGGTTAACAAATTAACGCCATTTTAATGTAAATAAGCCAATTACATATGAAAAAACTACTAATATCTGTTAAACTTTAATGATATTTGAGAGCTATTAAAGTAAAAACACATTATTTAATTGTTACAAATAGATATCAATGCACATTAAATGGAAAAAATTTAGTAAAAAATCCATGAATAATTCGTACACCGTATTTATTTTGTATAATATTTTTAGTAAAACTATATTATTTCGATGGCGCGTGTAATATTTGATAATATCACCTATATATATTAACAGTAAAGTGGCACCCGCAGTACAATTTACCAACAGAGATACGAAAAACAAACGTGAAAAATTACTTAATTAGAAATTATTATTTGTCCACAGAAAATGGCCGTAACATTTTCACTGAACACATAGTTTTTTGTTGCTACGAGTATTTCTTTGTAGATTTAACAATAGCCGTTACTAAGCCATAAACCATCTTTTGGCTGTCTACGAGAATTAAAGGAGCTGGATAGTGGTCTATTGATAGCTGTCTAAGCCATTGTACAGCCCATGTACAGCTCTTACAATGCTCTGGACAGCTGTTAACAAGCTACTATAATGCTCAGGGCTGGTTAATTTGGGGCCAAATTTAGAATTATAAGAGCTGTGCAGCTGGATATACAGCCCTTGTACAGAAAGCAATACAGCCTCGAGTTTTCTAAAATTCTGTTGTCCAGAGACTATACAGCTAAGTGTGCTGCTTGGGAGGTGGATAAATAAATAATAATCTCTAAGATATCACAGCTTGATAAGACTGGAGTACAAGGTATGCAATCAACATCAATAATAAGTGATGATGATTAAAAGTACGTTGTCTATTTTAAAATAGTTGCCTTATGGGTACTTGACTATGATCGATAAACAAATGGCTAATGGGCATAGTGCAATTAAGACATCACTATCAATCTGTCGTAGAGTAATTTGTACAATGAATATGGTACAAACATACAGGGTGTTAACGAATTCGTGTAATTCCTTCAAACCACGTGATCTACTGGTGATACAGGTTAACCATAAATGGGAATTTTTGAAAATCAACCAAAAAAAAATATTCAAAAACAAATCTTGATTTACTATTTCTGAGTCATTTTAGAGCTTTGAGTTATCTGACTGCAAAGAGCGATATCGCGTTAGTCGCGCCTGTCAGCCGTGTCGCCGTGCTCTCATTAATTTATGCGTGGCATCGAAATGTTCACACAAATAAAACATTTTTTTTGCAAAAAAATAATTCTTATTTTTTTACTAAATCCTAGGTGGATTAGATACGATCAGTAACAAAGCCGCATGAAAAAATAATAATTTTATTTTTTTATTTTTAATCAAGCTAAATCCCGTGCGGGGCCTGTCTACATCAGTAGTAGATCATGTGGTTTTAAGGAATTACACGAATTCGTTAACACCCTGTATAATAAGGAGGAGATACGGAGAATGGAAACATGGAGGGATCTAGCATTGGCATCTCATATTCTAGGAGTATTTCGGGGCCACATAAACAATCCGGGAATGCTGCAGTGGATAGGCTTGTGTGTGCCCGATGTGTACGACGACCCAGCTTGTTTGCGGTGCCGCGTGGTAGAACTAAATTGTTGAACAATACCCCGTCACGCGAGCAATTCACACTCTTAATTTGGTTGCTGACAAATTAGATTTGATTTCTTGTTCACTGAGCGAGTTCGCAAGGGTAACATTAATTATATTATTATGTTATTTATGAATCCTGTAATTGTTAATTTTTAAGTAGATATTGTGTTGTAAATTATTATTTATATATATATTTAACTAGCTTTCGCCCGCAGCTTCGCTTGCGTGATATTTTGAACCCGTTAAGTGACGATTTTCCATACAAACTTTCATCCCCTATTTAACTCCCTTGGGGGTTGAATTTCGAAAAATCCCTTCTTAGTGGATGCCTACGTTACAAAAGGAACCTACTGTCAAAATTTCAAGTTTCTAACCCTAGCGGTTTAGGCTGTGCGTTGATAGATCAGTCAGTCAGTCAGTCAGCTTCTCCTTTTATATATATATGTCGTGGAAAACGATATCGATCAATAATAAGATCTTCATTTGATTATTATAGTACTAAGGAGGTGGTAAACACCGTGACGTCACTTGTTATTGTAATGACGTCACGTGGACAGAGTCGATTTGGAGAGTGGGGATCGTGCAGCGGGCACAGTTTGATTCGGGACGCCACCCAGGACACTTCTCCATAACGAAACTGTCTGTTTACCGAATTAATTAGTAATTGGTGATTAAAAATAATAAAGTGAAGTTATAACTCGAACGAACTGCATTTAAATTATTATCCTACGCTTTCTACGCTATGAACCCTGTACCACCCAATCTAGATGATGACGGTGCTATCGCTCAGCCGTCGCTCCCGCCGTCATATAGATTAATTAAAGATTAATTGATATTTAGCTGAGTAACTGCAGTACCGAATTGGGAGACTGTTATGGCAGATGTAAGAAAATATTTTTATTTTTTATGTGTAATGGTAGCCTGTGTGGACACATAATATAATTGTTAATTTAGAACAACAATAAGTTTCAACGATATTTCTACTATTTTTAAATATTAATAATCTTCTGTCTTGTTGGCATGAGCTACCGTGGTGAAAAAATCAGCCACTCAACAAGGTTGGTAGCAGGGCTGCCTACCCAGGGTGCGCCGGACGTACTTTAATACTTAAACATCACTCAAGGAGGTATCTTAATCACGTTTAACAGCGAAAATAATTCGTGTGGCCTATTCTAGACCTCTAACCACACGACAATACGAAAGCGAGATAAGATTGAACGTCCCATTCAAAACGTAGACCACTCGTTAAGCCAAATATGGTTAGAGAGACAAACGGCGGCGCTCCACAGACAAATATCGCTGAGCGCTATATCCAATGATCGTATGACATTGAGAATAGAGGTCTATGCTGAGGGAAGAGCAAGAAACGATGGTGAAATTTTGAGTTAGGTATAACTGATTCAAACTATCACTGGACAACAAATTATTGATCTACGGGACTATCCTAAAGCCTATTTGGGCGTATGGTATTCAACTGTGGGGTTCCGCTTGTGACTTCAACACAAAAAATATACAAAGAACAGAAGACTCAATCCTAAAACAAATAGCTAATGCTCCCTGGTTCACAAAGAACTCAGAGGTTCACCATCACCTGAAATTGAAAACAGTGAAGGACGAAATTAGATCCTGTGCTAAAACCTACAAAAACCGTCTCCAACATCACACGAATCCACTGGCGGTCCAGCTCACTATTCTCGATTCACTGAACCGCCTAAAGAGACGCAAAATCACTAACCTGGATAGCCTGCAATGAGCTGCTAACTACAAAGAGTCAATCCCAGGGGGGAACTGACTCTACATGATATGCAATCTGGCAACACATCTGCTCAAAGTCATTGGACTGATTGCATGATAAGAGAAGAAAACAAAAAAAAAGGTATAGCTGATTCAAAAAGAAGTGATAGTCTCGCGGTTAAATGATGAGGTGACGGCTGATAGGAACGAATGGAGCAGAAAAACATATTGCGCCGAACCATAGTAACTTGGGGACAGAGCAGGAAGAAGAAGAAGTATAGTAAATGAACGTTTGCCTTCCAAGCAGGAGGGTCCCATCCAGCCCATACCTCTGACTTTTCGAATTCATGTGCGAATTTCATTATCAATTCTATTAACAGTGAAGGAAAACATCGTGAAGAAACCAGCGCACCTGCGAGGGCTCCAAAAACTTATCGATGGTGTGCTGCCAATCCGCAGCAGGCCAGCGTGGTGGACGGAGGCCTAAATCCTTTTCATTCTGAGAAGAAGCCAGCAGTGGGACAGGTAGAATAGTCACCTCTTCTTCACCCATGGGAACCGTAAACGAAGATCACGGGATTTTGCCAAATAAATGGGCAGCAGTTTCCTTCTATCTGCTGAATAACACTACGATTACCAATCTTTTTGTCAAGCTTGGTGATTATGGCGATTATCCCTTTGACAATAGTGGTGGTTATTGACTGGCTCATGTTCAAAATGTGGACCTTTACGGGCTGGTGATAATCAAGCACATACAAAGATCTCTACGGCCATCTTCATCTATCGTGTCAGTACGAGGTATATGAGAACAGCTTATGCCGTGGTGAAAAGATTAGGCAGTCGGCAAGGTTGGTAGCGGGTCTGACTGCCCAGGGAGTGCCGGACGTGCTTCAATATCGTCACTTGTGGAGGCTCTTTTCAAGGCCATATTAGGTGCAGATTACAAAGAGGGGACGAGACGTGGATAAAAGACGGGGGTGTGGCGCGAACGGTTGTCTATTGCTGGTCTATTTCAAGATATTTCATAAATTTGGTACGCCGCTATTCACACAGAAGTGACAACGGACTGAACTGTTTGCAGACAGACAATTGTCATGTCTGTGTCATATCGTATCTATGCGAATTGCACCTTAGTTTAAAATAATTGTTTACACTAATACTTTTGCCGATTATGTTATGCACGAACTAAACTTAATTTAGGCTATTGTCATCTTTTTCACTCTGATAAAATAAGAAAGAGACGTACGTAAATAAGAGCTGTCAAATTTACTTGAACTAAAATTTCCATACAAAGACGACATCTCAAAACGTGTCGACTAAAAACACGGTGAAGTTCAAGGCGTAAACTAGTTTGACATCTCTAAGTTTCTTATCTATCACCGTCCTTTTCTCGCGCTACTTGTTAGAAAAAGACAGCGATTCTATAATTTTCGTTTGTTTCTGTACACCTGACAACGTATATGCATTTCAAGATGATCGGTTCAGTGGTTTAGGCGTGAAAAGGTAACAAACAAACCAACTTACAAAATAAAACAAACTTACAAAATAAAACAAACTTATTATCTATCTATCGCAATAATAACGTTTTCATAACGCTACATTCTCGTTCCTCAACGCCCAATTTTCGTGGTTCTTTCTCAGCGCCCATACGAAAGCCCACAGACTATGTCGGACATCAGTTAAGGGATTCACCGGGACACGTATAGATGTGTGTTTCTTAAGAGATTCGAGATGCAGTGGGCACTTACGAATGGCTGGATTACCTAAGACGCTGTTGTTTATTTCATATGCTATTTTATATGGCTTGCGTGGGCTTTTATCAAGTCTAGCATCAGATTCAGAGAGTTTTTACAGAATCTAGATTCAGATTTAGGATTGGGTGTTATTTGGGAGTTTGGAAATAGGAGGCTTTGAAAATCTTACTAGTATTATACATTTACGCAACAATAGAGGGACTTTGCGAGGTTAAGCTGCGCTTGCCGCGGTCTGTCCGTGGATGGGTGATACTCTCAGTGGTCGTGAGTCTATGTTGGTTTTATTTACTACATTTACCTTGCTTGCTCGCAATCCTGGCATACCGATATTAGCTATAACTGTAATGATAGAATCACCCCTAAACGATTATGTTATTGTGTCTGTTACAGAACCGCTTGCATAGAGCTTTCGTCATTCCAATTATCGCCAGACGGATCTACCTCCGGCTGATGAAATCAATATCGAACTATTCTTAGCGACAACAAAAATAAAATGATTAAGTTTAGCAATTAGTAAGGTAATCCTATACGTATTGCAATAGTGTATAGGGTTGCCAAAGTAATCAAGCAATAAAGATAAAAAATTACGGTTATCTGAATGACAATGAGTGGTCCGCTATAAATGGATTTAATCCGTTTGTTTTTTGTGATTCATACTAAATAAAGATTGCAGAAAAATATTTTGAAAGTTGCAAAGTCATCGTGAATCGCCGGATAGTTTCAAAGCATTCTTTCCTTCTTTTTTAGATGGGGGAAGTCGGAAACATTCAAAAGGTCACAGACCTCCTGTGAGGTGGTAGATATACAGGGTGTAAAAAGACCCATCACATAGCTGAAATCTACGCACTCTGTACATCAAACTAAATTTCATTGACCAAAAATAATTGCTGGGAAACGACTTTTATTTTTTGGCATGAAAAAAACGCTTTTTTTGTAGCGCGCAAATTATGGTTGTGGCGATGCCGCGCGTTTGCATGCGTGCAGCGGCCACACAACCGAGCCTAGGCGGTCGTGTGCGTTTGATATTCATTGCGTTTTTGTAACTCCAAATGCGTAATTTGTTGGAAAAATTTAAATTTTTGATAATGTTTGTATGGAGGAAAGTTTAGTATTATGACTTGGAAATCGTTTTTGGAAAAAACTAAAAAAAAAAAGTGTACTTTGAACTTCAATATCTTCAAAACCAATGATTTCCCAGGTATGGTTTGTTCGAAAAAAATGATCCCAATGATGGGTAGAATACGTGGTTTTCGTTATCGTTAAGGGTCTTTTTACACCCGATATATTTGATTTGTAACCGTTAAAACTCACCGTAATGATTCGGACCGTTTTTACGAAACCGGGCAGTTATTGGCGTGATCGGAAGGGTCTCCAGCCAATGGGAGGAAATAAAATACTTAACCTAAGCCAACTACTTATACTACACTAACATCTTGACTACTAGCAACAACAGCACTAAGGGCGACCCCGTAGTAGGACTCGGCTCGGCTTGGGGCGTTGCTGGCGAGAGAGCTTGATGAGGTCTGACGCGGCGTCTTACGTAGGTGGTTCAAAGCGACGCGAATTGCGAAGCTATCCGATGCGGTGACACGCGAATCCAATGCGAATTGGCGGCTTCGTCCTGCGAGCTCGCGAGCCGCCCACCGTGCGCCGCCCTCATTCAGTAGCAATGTACGGCACCGCATCCACTTCGCGCGAAAATATCAAGCCAACAGATTGCGTTCGCTTCGCTTCGCGCCGCGCCGCACCGCACTCCACGTGCGTTTGGTCACGTAGGCCACTTCAATAGGTATCAATTGTTTGTTGTTTTCGCGTCGCAGCGCCGATTCGCGTCGCTTCTAGATCGCTCACCTAAGATGCCGCGTTAACGGTGTGATGACGCATGATAGATAATCAGCTGCTTCAACATATTTTGATGGGAAAGATTAAAAGCAAAAGACGCGTTGGAAGCAGAAAGATATCGTGGGTGACGAATGTTAGGGAGAAGACGGGTATAACTGTCGCTGAACGTCTTTGCCATCTGGCAAGGGACAGAGCTAGATTTGCAACGCTTACGGCCAAGTTCCAGTAGAGGAGCGCCACCAGAAGAAGAAATCTACCCGGTAGCGTCTTCAGTACATGAGGGACTCTAAGTACGGCAGTGGAATGCACCAATGCTCTTAATGTGCACCACCTAAGGACGTTTCGAGAGAAAACTGAACCACCTCGACATCGGAGATCAAACCAAGACCCTTACATTTTTTTACAACAAGACTGATGTTGCAACTTTTATATCAATAACAGCCAGTAAACTTCCATTGTTGAATCCTAATGACTTATGTAATGAACGGACATAGGGGATAGCCATAGTTATCACACTTGGCTGACGGATTAGTGATTGAAGACTGTTAGCAGAAAGGAGGACACTTCTGCCTACCGCTTTACATTACCTTAGGTGCCTTTTACGATGCCCAAGAGTGGAGAATGTGTGGACAAAGGGTGAAGATGGGGTGGCCTATTCGAAACCACAAAGTAACCATACCACTAATAACATACATAACATCACGCCTACAATCCCCAAAGGGATTGTAGGCGTTCCCTAAATTGTTAAAGTTATGGATTTTAAAAGAGTAACCACGGAGTTTCTTGCCGGCTCTTCTCCATAGGAAACGACTAATTGGAACCGTGCACCTAAATTCGACTTTTCATAAGCGCCTGTAATGGTTTATGTGAAATAAAGACTTTTGATTTTGGTTTTGATTTTTCAGAGATGTATTCGACACACTCATTACGCCATTATGTTTAAGTCTCACGCAATAAGGGGCGAGCCTATTGCCATAAAGTTTGACTTTGCCCGACCTGGGGATCGAACCCAGGTCCTCACGCTCAGCAGTCACGCTTGCAACCACTAAACCAACGAGGCAGTCCTATACAAATGATAATAATATGTAATATTTGTTTTAAAATACCAGGAGCTAATGAATAGTGGAGAGGTTTCTATTTAATGTTTCGTTAAAAGGTAAGCACATACTAAAATTAATTTAAAACAACAGAGGGGCTTCGCGAGGTTAAGCTGCGCTTGCCACGGTCTGTCCGTGGATGGGTGATCGTTCGTTACACATCGGCACACCTCCGTGCTTTGGAGAGTACGTTAAACCGTTGGTCCCGGGTGTTACGGGTCGTTAGGTGTAGTCAGAAGCCCGAAAGTCAGCTGATTTAACCTTAGGATATCGGTATTGCTCAGTGACTGGGTTGCGAAGGTCTGATGGCAATCGCTCCGTGTAAAATTCTGTTATTCAGCTGCATCTGGTTAGACTGGAAGCTAATCCAACATAGGTAGGAAAAGGCTAGGAGGTAGACTTAAGACCTTTATGATGATAAACATGGTCTTACTTAACCGGCTGGATAATTACAATCAATGGTTTTTCATAGTTTGTTAGAAGTGACTAAAGAATAACATACGAAATATGCAAAACCTATTTCATCATGCCACTATCATGAAACCGCCAGCTTTCATCATTCCAATTATCGCCAGCCGGATCTACCTTCGGCTGATGAAATCGTTATCAAACTCTTACCTCTAAGCGGAAACAAAAGTAAAATGCATTAAACATTAGCAATTAGTGAAGTAATCCTATATTATCATGTTCTTCAAGTCAACCGCATTGTCGAAGTAAACAAGTAATAAAGATTAAAAATTACGGTTATTTGAATGGCAATGAGTGGACCGCTTTATATCGATTTAATCCACTTGTTTTTATGATTCACACTAAAAAAGATTGCAGAAAAATATTTTTAAAGTTACGAAGTCATCCTGAATTGCCAGATAGTTTCAAAGCATTCTTTTCTTGTTTTTTAGATAGGGAAAGTCGGAAATATACAAAAGGTCACAGACCTCCTGTGAGGTGGTTGATATATATTTGATTTGTAACCGTTAAAACTCACCGTGATGATTCGAACCGTTTTTACGTAACCGGGCAGTTATTGGCGTGATCTGAAGGGTCTCCAGCCAATGGGAGGAAATAAAATACTTAATCTAAACTAACTACTTATACGACACTAACATCTTGACTACTAGTAACAACAGCACTAAGGGCAACCTGTAGTAGGACTCTGCTCGGCTTGGGGCGTTGCTGGCAAGACAACTTGATGAGGGCTGAATTATTGGTGTGTCTTTCCCCGTGATGAGGCATGATAGATATCAACTGCTACAACATGTTATGATGGGAAAGATTTAAGGCAAAAGACGCGATGGAAGAAGAAAGCAATCGTGGCAAAGGAATATTAGGGTGTGGACAGGTATCACTGACGCTAAACGTCTCTTTCGTCTGGCATGGGACAGAGATGGATTTGCAACGCTGACGACCAAGTTCCAGTAGTGAAGCGAGGCGCCAGAAGAAGAAGAATAAATCTTCCCAATAGCGTCTTTACACGAGAGACTCTGGACATGGCAGTGGAATACACCCATGTTCCTACTGTGCAGCACCTACGGACGTTTCGAGAGAAAACTGAACGACCTCGACATCGGAGATTAAACCAAGACCCTTAAATTTTTTTGCAACATGACTGATGTTGCAACTTTTATATCCATATCAGCCAGTAAACTTCCATTGTTGGATCCTAATGACTTATGTATTGAACGGACATAGGGGATAGCAATAGTTACCACACTTGGCTGACGGATTAGTGATTGAAGACTGTTAGCAGAAAGGAGGACACTTCTGCCTACCGTTTTACATTACCTTAGAGTGGAGAATGTGTGGACAAGGGGTGCAGAAGAGCTGCGGAAGAGGGTGAGAAGGGGTAGCCTATTCGGAACCACTAATAACAAACATAACATCACACCTAAAATCCCCAAAGGGTTAGTGGACCGAGGCCTGCCGGGGTCGCGGTGCATACAGCTGCTAATCCCGCGACCCCGGCCAAGTGTCAGGAGAAGGAACACCGTGGGTTTTTAGCCGGTAAGAGTCCATAACCCTTCGCCTGCCCCAGGCGAAACGTTTCCATGAGGATTTTACCACGGTAAAAAAATAGGTATATAGAAGACCCTTATTTCGCCGTTATGTTTAAGTCTCCTGTAATAGGGGGCGAGCCTATTGCCATCAACTTCCACACGGAAAAAAAAACTACTAACACTTTGCTCGACCTGGGAATCGAACTCAGGACCTCACGCTCAGAAGTCACGCTTACAACCACTAAATCAACGAGGCAGTCCTATTCAAATGATAATAATGATATTTGTTTTAAAATACCAGGAGCTAATGAATGGTGGAGAGGTTTCTATTTAATGTTTCGTTAAAAGGTAAGCACATACTACAATTAATTTATAAAAAGCGTTACGTTTTTGTACATTGAAAAGAATAATGAACTAAAATACTCATACATACGCTTTAGTACTTTTATAAGTTTTTTATTCACTTTTTACTTTGTATTTTTATTTAACTCGCTCATTTAGTTTTTATTTAATTTTAAAGCTTTTGTTTCTATTTTAATGAGAGGAGAAAATAGAATTTTCTAAAGTGCCTTTTCATTTGAGTAATATATCATCGTATTTAGTATAACATTATCACGCCTGTATTGCCCGAAGGGTTAAGCAGAGGTGTATAGTACACCCTCATTTCACCATTATACAGGGTTACAGGGAAAGTCGTACTGAATATTAAAAAACGCTATTTTTCACGTAATTTCTGATGGATTTCATTCCGTAATATGGTATCCGAAACTTAACCGTTATGAAGATATTGAATTTTAAAGATATTTTTTATGTTGTGTAGTACAACACTTGGGCGTATTCAAATAATAGTGTTTTAAGATTTTATGAACATACCTAGTATATGTTATACCTTTTTGAATAGCTAAAGAGACGTAAAAGTTTTTAAAATTATTTGCAGAATAAGTTCCATACATTTTTGTATGTTAAAAACACTTAGTGAAAATTCTTTAATTCTCACCGTTGTCGAGCAGTCTTTTTAAGCTGTTAGTAGTAGGTTCAGTTTTTGATAATCATTTTTATTAATTGACATCTCTAACAAGATACAAAAAATGATAGGATCTCTAATCCCCAAAACTGCCAAAAAATAAAGGATTTTTTTAAAACATCTTTTAAATTCAATATCTCCAGAACGGTTAAGTTTCGGACACCATATTACAGAATCAAATCCATCAGAAATGACCTGAATAATAAGGTCCTTTAATATTCAGTACGACTTTCCCTGTAACCCTGTATATATAAGTCCCATATAATAGGGGACAAGCCTATTGCCATCAACCGGGCGCAAATTCAAACTCCGGTCTGCTACTAAGAAATCCCGCACGGAAAAACTTCGTTTTCAAGTATCGATATACATCAATAGGTATATCTAATTGTTATATCAGTTTGGCGACACTGGTTCCCCGTTCTAGGAATTATAAGGGCACTTCCACCTGTTTTTTTAAGGTTTCGTACCCAAAGGGTAAAACGAGACCCTATTACTAAGACTCCGCTCTCCGTCCGTCTGTCCGTCTGTCACCAGGCTGTATCTCATGAACCGTCATAGTTAGACAGTTGAAATTTTCACAGATGATGTATCTTTGTTGCCGCTATAACAAAAAATACTAAAGAACAGAATAAAATAAATATTTAAGGGGGCTCATATGCAACAAACGTGATTTTTTTGCCGTTTTTATAGATAATGGTACAGAACCCTTCGTGCGCGAGTCCGACTCGCACTTGGCTGTTTTTTTTCTATTTCGTGGTTTTATTCCTTCAGTATTGATCGAGATCACTTTAGGAATGTATGAGACGCACGACCATTCGTTTTTATATTAATTTTGATTTTCTCCTCTATTGAGGATCCTGAACCCCCATTAAATCAATACTTGGTATATCTGGCGCATTCTGGACAGTTAGTCCCGTTACCAGCCTTGCTGACTGGCTAATCTTTTCACTACCTACTTAATGAGCTATTCTCGTATAACTCGTGCTTACGAGATGAGTTTTGAAGTTTGATGTTTTTGTAGCGTAAGTAGTATCCTGGGTGTTAAACTAACCGATCGCGTTAGAAAAACCACTCTGCGCTCCATAACACAAGTAGCAGATGTTGGAGAAATGACAGCCAAGCTGAAGTGGGAGTGGGCGGGCCACGTCGCGCGAATGCACCCGGACAGATGGGCAGAGATGGGCAAAGATTCACTGGACGCCTGAAGGAGGACATCGTCGCCGAGGTCGACCGCGGCGTAGATGGCGTGACAATTTAGACGGATTTGCGGAGTCAACATGGTCAGAAACGGCACAAAGTAGACATGTTGGGAAGACAAAACGGGAGGCCTTTGCTCAGCAGTGGGTCAATAAATAAGTAAGCCAGGAAAAAAAAAAGTACTCTTACATATTTGTAAACAATGTTTCGAATACATGTTGCAAACAGTTTTTGAAACTCCGCGTAAATGTTTCAAAGAAACAATGTTTCTGATCTTTCGCCGTCTACCTCAGCATCAGTCAGCTGCTGCTGTGTTCCTAATTTGAAAATCTTTTCGTCATCACTTTATCTCCGAGTTATTAAACAACTGAAACACAGATCCGCACTTGTGACACATTTATTGAAACTGATGTTTCAACTTGCTTTTTAGGAGAACTGCAACAAACCTCGACACAAAATGTAACACGTATTGTTCACCGCAACATGAGTCAATGTTTTATAAAAACACCTAGATTCTATTTCTGATTCAAAGTTTTTATAAACAAGCTAGCTTTTGCCCGCGGCTTCGCTCGCGTTAATTAAGCTCAAAAAAACTCTTAACAAACTACTAAAGTTTGTATAATAATATAATTCAGTCGTGATTCGAAAGACACGTGGCGCCATCTATGAACGTTAATGATGTTTTCCTCAAGAACAGTGCTGTTTTTCGGTATGAAAGGTACCCTATGTCCGTTTCTGTACACCTGACAACGTATATGCAAAATTTCAGGATGATCGGTTCAGTGGTTTAGGCGTGAGAAGGTAACAAACAAACAAACTTACTTTCGCATTTATAATATTAGTTAGGATGTTTACAAACAAATTGCTTTGGTACGGTCTAAAATAAAGGCATTAAAACCACATTAAAAGTTTTTTTTTAAATTATGCATCCTTAGCTTACTTCAACATATACCTAACTCAGAAAATTAATTCTAAAAATAATTAAAGCTACTTTTTATCTCCCTTCCTCCCCCTTTACACACGCATCCCTATTTGCCGGGGTAAGTCGTAAATAACACCGTTTATACTTTTCACTCAGAACATGTTACAAAAGTTTCCAACTCAGTGACACTCATGTAAAATGTACGTTACAAATTAAATTATTTTAGACGCTTTCGGTATGCATTAGATTGTTTCTAACATGAGCTGGTTGATAATTGTTTCTAGCATAACCCGACATTAATTGTTGACTGACAACACTACTTATAATAATTTTATTACTGTATGGCAACATTGCCTTCAATTAAAGGAGCATTCGATTACGAATAACTTTAAATAAAAGTAAAAACCGACTTCAAAACAAAAACTAAAAAGAGTAAAATAATTACCAAGATATAAAATTAACAGTTTCAGAAGTCGGTGGCTTTTATTTGTTTCAGTGTAGAATTGCACCGACTTCTGAAACTGTTAATTTCATATCTTGGTAATTATTTTACTCTTTTTAGTTTTTGTTTTGAAGTCGGTTTTTACTTTTATTTAAAGTTATTTATTAAATACCTTTTAGTGCCATAAATTACACGGTTTATGACTTAAATGACACGATTGCGTAATCTTTCCTACAATTAAGTAGTTTTCTGTAAGAATTAATGTATAATTATCATGACGGCTCCTTACAAACACATACAAACTTCTTTGTTCTTGGCTAATGTTTCTGTGATCACAGTTAAAACAGAGATTGAAAGTCCTTATCAAAACTTTTGCATAAGGGAACCACAAACGAAAACGTCATCTAAGTATATTTTTTTTTGTTTTTGTTTATTATTTCAAAAAGCGCTGAATCTATTTCGATAAAATTTATATGGGACCATTTCTGAAGTATGATCTACCAAACAAAAAAAGAATCATCAAAATCCATTCATAATTGGAGGAGATATCGCGTAACAAACATACAAAAAAAAAAAAAAAAAACAAAAACATTCAGACGAATTGAGAACCTCCTCCTTTTTGAAGTCGGTTAAAAATGGTAATTTCGAATTATAGTACTCGTAAAAAAACGTAGCTTAGTTGAATCAGTTTCCACCAGTGCTATGCTATGTGGACCAATGAATATGATTGGTGGATATCAAACGCATTCGATTACGAAAAATGGGAATTTCGAATTATAGTACTCGTAATATCTAAAAATAAAGTGGCCGTTTCGTTTATTTTCCACAAGACTTTCATTCAATACTACACAAGTGTAAGGGTGCCGGTCCACCAGAGATGTGCTTTGCAGCTATGCTGCGAGAATGTAAAAGCTAAGCTAAGAAACTATGTGATCGTTTCCACTGATGCTAAGCTGAGCGAGTAAGATGTGCTATATGGGCCTACTATGGGTACACTGTTCTGCACATAGCTACACCACTCGCGACCATCCATAGAACGTATCCATAGCACGCATCCATAGCACACATCCACAGCACGCATCCTTCCATGTAAAAAACGTAGCTTAGTTGAATCAGTTTCCACCAGTGCTATGCTATGCGGACCAATGAAAATGATTGGTGGATATCAAACGCATCCATAGCAACGTTGTATAGCACATCTCTGGTGGAAAAGCAGCCTTATTAACCACCCGCAAAAAGTGCACTTTTGAAAAAAAAAATACCATACAAGGGTGGTCGGAAAGGGGTTCTAATGTGAAAGGCTTTTAAAATACCCATAGAATTGATTAACTTTTATTTTATAATTCTCCAAAAGTCAATAATTTTAGAGAAATATCTGTTCAAAATGTGTGGTACGGCCAGAAAAAGCGTGGTTCACGTGGTACTACTGCACTTCACCGGAAGCGTTTTCACCAGAAGAATTTGATTCCACCTGGCCCTTTCCATCATCGGACTACAAGACGTACGGCAATGCGCCATCGGTACATGGGGAACATCCCACTCATACGTACAAAGCGTTTTGCGAACACTTTCATTGTTCGCACAGCTAAGGAGTGGAATTCTCTGCCGGAGTCTGTGTTTCCTGATAGCTACAACCTTGGGGTCTTTAAGTCAAGAGTGAATAGGTTACTTCTAGGCAAGCGTGCTTCACCGTCGACCACATCATCGCTTACCATCACGCGAGATAGTGCGAGCCAACAGATATATAAATAAAGAAAGCTTAAACGGTAGAGAGGGAACCAACGGGAAGCGTAACAAGGAGGAGTATTGCTCACACGAAATGGTACCTTACGCAAAGTAGGTTAACTTGCATTATTTATTATTCTACACCGTGCCCCGAGGTACCCAAAACATTTTAACCACACCTTTCTGATGGTATTTTTTTTTGTTTTTCTGTACTTAATAAATCAATTAACTTTAGTACTTCCTTATAAACAATACCTTAGGTTGAACTGGCAACATTTATAAATTATCGTATGAGTGGATAGGAAACTTCTCACTTCACAACCCTCCCCGACAAATAAGACATACGGCGAGAGGGGTATGGTATGACAAACGTCGCAACACCGCGTCCATAGGACTTGTTACCATAGAGATTTTTCGAGTTGTGAATTTCCGTAAATCCTATCCTAACTAATATTATAAATGACGACACGTTTGGTGCAGTGGCTAAGCGATTGGCTTCTGCGCTATGGGTCGTGGGTTCGATTCCCACACGGAACAAAAATTTGTATGGCCTACAGATAGTTGTTCCGGGTCTGGGAGTTTGTTTGTGAGATTTGTGTCTGTAAACGCACCCACGATACAAGAGAAAACTTAGTGAGGGGCAAAGTTTAAAAAAAAAAAAAATGCGAAAGTAAGTTTGCTTGTTTGTTGTGAAAGTAAATTTGCTTGTGTGTTACGTTTTCACGCCTAAACCGCTGAACCGATCATCCTGAAATTTTGCATATACGTTGTCAGGTGTACAGAAACGAACATAGGATATCTTTCATCCCGAAAAAAAGTACTGTTCCCGAGGAAAACAATAATAACGTTCAAAGATGGCGCCACGTGTCTTTCGAATCACGATTGAATTATATCAGAAGCTTTAGTAGTGTGTTAAGAGTTTTTTTTGAGCTTAATTAACGCGAGCGAAGTCGCGGGCAAAAGCTAGTAATATTTCGAAAATTAAGCTTTATTAGTTTGTTGAACAAACTATATTGTAGCTTTTCTTCTCCAATTAGGGGTTGGGTTCAGAACATCTGGATTGTAAAACGTCTATGTAGGCAAAATGACTGGGTTGAAAAAAGTCTATATAGATAAAACGTCTTGGTTGCAAAATGACTAGAAATTTATTGTAAAATGTCCAGGTAGACAAAACGTCGTGGTTGTAAAAGGTCTTGTTTGCAGAAAGTCTTGGTTGCAAAATGACTGATCTTAAATTGTGATAGGTCTAGGTAGGGAAAACGTCTTGCTTGTAAAATGACTGTGAGAAGCCTGCATTACTTATCGCCTAAGAGATACTAGGAAAATAGGTACTACCTATCATTAATTGATACTCATCTCATATAACACAAAAAGTTTTCTACGAATATGTATCAAAAGAGTATAATACCTTCCAAAGGAGTCTTGAAATGGGATACCTTTAATGGGATCTATGTTCTAGTGGCTTTCATACCAGTTTTAGACAAGAATGTCGCGGGTTCGATTCCCAAAATTAATTTTCGGCCTTAACCAAGATTGCCACAATAATTAATAAATAAATAGTAGTCGCTTTAAAATTTCCAAAAAGACTAGATCTATGTATAAAGCAAACTCAAACTTGCTTATATTCTACACTGATACAAATAATTATCAGTGGTTTTTACACCAACCTTTTACAACCAAGACTTTTTACAATCAAGACTATTTACAACGAAGACGTTTTCCCTGCCCAGACTAATTGCAACAAAGTCCATTTGCAATCAAGACTATTTACAACCATGACATTTTTATAAACAAGACCATTTGCAACCCAGACATTTTGTCTATGTAGACTTTTTTTCAACCCAGACATTTTGCCCACATAGACGTTTTACAATCTAGACATTCTGAACCCAACCCCCAATTAGGCATCGGAATCGAAGGTTAAAATCTTTCGGGTACCTCAGGCCGGTGTATATCTGTGATCATACATTCTTACCTCCATTTTCGTCTCCAAGCCTCAAGATTTCCATTGAGCCATCACTCCTCACAATAGCCTCACGTCTGCATCATCAATCACCTCACTTATAAATACTCTCCACTTAATCATTTGAGGTTCATCTGACCTAATTTTTATAAGCCCATCTCCCTCCCTGTTACGTATAACAATGCATTATGTTTTTCTGTTTGTTTTCGGATTGGAGGGGTGGTTTTTCGGAAGATGAAATTGAGACGGTTTTTATGTGTTATTTTTGGAGTTACAGTTGAATGAAAAGTGGTTTCGTTTTGTCTTTGAAAATCACTGAATATTTACTTTCTATGAACGAAAACGAAAAGCAACAAACAATTGTTCGTTATTTTTTTAGAAGTTTTGGGTATTAGTTTCAACTTATTTAAATTTTACCCCTGACAAGTACTCGGTTCCCTACGGGAATCGAACCCGCAACCCGTGGCACAGAAGCCAAACGCTCAGCCACTGCACTAAACCTGTAGTCAGATAACTCTTTTCAGTTTTTAAAAGTCGTTTTTTTGTAGTTTTGAGTGTCATAATCAATACATAAACATGCGAATACAACAATCGCGAATGATTTCCTTTCATCCATTGAAGAGTTCCATCTATCTCCAAAGGCCTTCATCAGATCTTCACCAAATTTATATGGAGCTACCTCGGGAAAGAAATCTTTCAAACAAAATAAGTATCATTAAAATCGTTTTACAATTGACGACACTATCGCTGATCAAAACAAAAAAAAAACATACACGTCGAAGAGAATCTCCTCCTTTTTTGGAAGCCAGTTTAAAAGAAAGGAAACAAAACAGTAGCCCAGTATGACCCACCTCACACATTGAACAGATATAGATCAGCTTGGTTTAATTACAACCAGTCAGTTGTTTACACGTCCTGAGTGCCAGTTACGTCACACAAAGCTGCTTGATAACTCGCGAAATAATTCTCATTGGATATAATATGGACAGGGTGGAGGCACACTGAGAGCGTAGGTTGTTTAGGTGACAATTAAACCCTTATACAAGGTTATTAGAAAAGGGGGTACTAATCCGCAGGCCAATTAAAGTACCACTGATGACTGTTTTAAAGCAAGTGTTAAAAATTTAAAATTCGATATTGGGTCGGGGTGCATGAAAAGAGCCTCCACGAACTCCAACCTCCTCTACCAACCTTGCTGGCTGGCTAATATTTTCACCACGATATAAGCCATTCTACAAATATCTCGTGCCCACAGCTTAGTGAGAATTGCAGTACTTGCAGTATCCTGGGCCCGTGAGCGATTATTGCAGCGGTATAGTAGACCCAGGGTAGGTAAAGCTTGGTGTACACGGGTCGAATTAACACTAGAGTCAACTAGCGTAATACTCTACCAATTCCAAGTACTCTACCAGTTTCAGTAGAGTAACTGTCTACACGTAGATTTATATTTTATTAGTAGAGTAACTAGTGTTTTTTAGAACACTACGTACGTCGCTCAAACATCGTCCGGGAAAAAACAAAACGCCATGAACGGGATTCGAGCAGTAAGTTTACTATACGTGTATAATTACATGAGTCGAGTAGGCGGTAAAGTGTATGGTAGAGTAGAGTGGGCGCCGTGGTGGGGGAAGGCAAGTGGTAGAATAGCTTGCCCGCGGGGCTAGTCACTCTACTCTTTCAAGTTTTAGTACTCTACTCTGTCAATGCTGTCTACATTAGTATAGTTAATAGCATAGTTAGTACTTTACCTTGATACTATACCGTTCACTCTACCCGTGTATACCAGGCTTATGGATGTTAACGGGCTATATGATTATGATTTCTCGATTTGATAGTAAGGAGACTAAAAAGGTAGCAAGGCTGCCCAGAGTACGCCAGACGTACTGTAATATCGTCACTCGTGAAGGTTCTTTTAATGCAATCAAGGAGGATGCTGCTGCTATTTCTTTCGTTTTACTCATGCATATATTATCTGTCAATCAGATTTTACGATACCCACGCTCATAGAATGTGGCTCCATCTTCGCCGGGAGCTTTAACGCACTCAGGCTGAGATCTATAAAGCGTACTTAGACTTTGATCAAACTTGACTTACGTATAATGGATCATTATTCAAAGTCAAAGTTTTTTATGTCAAATAGAGCAGATTACAGGCACTTTTAAAACGTCAAAACGAGGTAGTTTGACGTTTTAAAAGTGCCTGTAATCTGGTCTATTTGAAATAAAAAACTTGCACCTGCACGGTTCCAAAAGGTAGGTTCTATGGAGAAGAGCCGGCAAGAAACTCCATGAATATTCATCATCATCATTGTAACGAAACGTTACATGACTAATCATGTTTTATTAATTGATGTAGTTCAAAAACCTTAAAACTATTAATTGATTAAAATCTATTCTTAAAACTAAATCTAAATAATAACAATTTTAACTAAACCAATATTTAAAAATAAAGGAACACATTTACAATAAATTAATGTTCGTTCTTTGAGTATAGTAGGTATGCATTTCCGAACGCGCGGCGCATCTAGTCGTGTGGGGAGTTTTTTCATAGCCTTATAAGGTGATACGTTTGCGCAGCTCGGGCAGTCGCTACTAAGCTGAACCTGAGTGCACGTATCAATTATCACTAAATCGCGTCCCATTGAAGCGCCCTAGCCGAGACGGACGTAATAAGTTAAATTAGTACATATTAAGTAGTACTTAATTAAAAGTGAAAGTTTTAAATTCCCGATTCTGGGAACTACGGCCAGGTTAATACTGCCCAATTAACCTTCATCGTACAAGATTACGGCATACGGCGAAGAAACAACATCCGTGGCGCGCTGAGCAAGTCGCCCGCTGCACCTTCCCGCCAATCTCGCCGCGCCATCGTGCATCATCGGCCACCCACCATCTCCGGCCTGGGAGGACTGCTGCCGAATTTCTGCAGGGAAGTCCCTTTCACTGCAGGTGTGACAACAGACGGCCGTAAACCCACGACCTTACAAATTTTGTGTGCCTCCGCATAGTCGCGTATATATTTTTTTCTTATTATACGTTAATATTTTATTGGACACACTCGTTTTATTTTTTATAGACACCGTCCTAATTATTAGATGACGATAAAACGGGTGGAGGTTACACTGGCGCCCAATTACGTGGTTATGTCTGTTGTCGCTTCTGTAAGTAAGTAGTTAGTTTTGTACGGTGAGTGGTTTTTTGTTTTGTGTAAAACGCTTTGTTTTTTTTATTTTTGGTTGCAGTAACTGGGGTGAAGATTAGTGTCGTAACATTATAAATAGTGCTAAAAAAAAAAAAAAAAATTTTTTTTCGTTTGTGCACCTTGTACTGTTAGTTGGTCTTGTACTGAGTACAGTTTTTTTTTGTCAAACTACCTTCACACCAGTTACGTTAATTTTTTTGTGTTAAATTTTTTTTCTTCTTTTCTTTCTTTTGTCCTTCATAATTATAAACTCAGCGTTCTGTTAAGTTGATTGTAACAGAACGGAGTACTTTCTTCTTTAATTATCCCGTGTGGGGACGGGCTAGAATATAATACTTCCTCACCGCACGCTGGGCATAAACGCGTGTTGTAAGACTCAACAAAACCCAGTACAGTGGTAGATCTTTACGGTCCTGGCTAGCTACCACACTCACAATAAAGTCCGACGCCAAGCAGTTTACTGTGTACCGTCGCGTGTACGTGAGAGCCAGAGGGGTATAGAGGAATCTCTCTATATCTCTGTTACTTGTATTCGTGTGTTCCATCTTAGACCCTGTCTGCGCTTACCATCTGGTGCGATTAGGGCCAAGCACGAACAAGTAATTTTTTTTGAGGAAAAATTTTTTTTTTACTTTAAAAAGAAAATTTTTTTTCAAATTTTTTTTTTTTTTTTTGGATTTTTTTTCCTGTGATTTTTGTGTGTGATTATTTAGTGTGCTATTTACAACTTTCATTGCTAAGTGTAATTATTTTATTTTGGTTTCATAATGGCTTACCCTATTAAGTATTTGTCTTTGCAAAAATTCGAGTTAGAATATTATGAGGTTGCTTTAAGAGGCGAAACACCTGCTAGTACTGTTGCTCCATTAGGTGACAGAGATGTAAGCTAGTCAGGCTTATCCGTTCTAGGATGTTTTGTGCTCTCAACTTGGTTCTCTTGATAATTTAAACGATTCTTTAGAAGTTTTAAATATTTTTGTAATAGCCTACCCTATTACATATTTTTGTCTTTGCAAAAATCCGAGTTAGAATGAGATTGTTTTAAGAGGCGAAACACCTGCTAGTACTGTTGCTCCATTAGGTGACAGAGATGTAAGCTAGTCAGGCTTATCCGTTTTAGGATGTTTTGTGCTCGCAACTTTGTTCTCGTGATGATTTGAGCGATTCTTTAAAACTATTAAATAAAATCAATGCTAGTCTAGATTAGGGGGGTACCCAATAAAGAAAAAAACTTTTTTTTTGAAAATCTACTTATTAATAAATTTTGACTTTCGTTATATTTTCCCAAATACTGTTACATGAGTCATTGACGTATATTAGTCATTTGACTCTCAGTTTTTATTAGGACGCGTCGCATATTTTTCATTATTATGTGACGTATTGTACGTTAGATTTTTTGAGTGAGGAGGTATGAATGAAGTGGAAGAATGTATGAAAGGTTATTGTAACAAGTTAGGTTGCGGATTTTATTCCTAAAAATAAAATCCTTTTGAGGGCCTGGCGGGTAATGTAACGAAACGTTACATGACTAATCATGTTTTATTAATTGATGTAGTTCAAAAACCTTAAAACTATTAATTAATTAAAATCTATTCTTAAAACTAAATCTAAATAATAACAATTTTAACTAAACCAATATTTAAAAATAAAGGAACACATTTACAATAAATTAATGTTCGTTCTTTGAGTATAGTAGGTATGCATTTCCGAACGCGCGGCGCATCTAGTCGTGTGGGGAGTTTTTTCATAGCCTTATAAGGTGATACGTTTGCGCAGCTCGGGCAGTCGCTACTAAGCTGAACCTGAGTGCACGTATCAATTATCACTAAATCGCGTCCCATTGAAGCGCCCTAGCCGAGACGGACGTAATAAGTTAAATTAGTACATATTAAGTAGTACTTAATTAAAAGTGAAAGTTTTAAATTCCCGATTCTGGGAACTACGGCCAGGTTAATACTGCCCAATTAACCTTCATCGTACAAGATTACGGCATACGGCGAAGAAACAACATCCGTGGCGCGCTGAGCAAGTCGCCCGCTGCACCTTCCCGCCAATCTCGCCGCGCCATCGTGCATCATCGGCCACCCACCATCTCCGGCCTGGGAGGACTGCTGCCGAATTTCTGCAGGGAAGTCCCTTTCACTGCAGGTGTGACAACAGACGGCCGTAAACCCACGACCTTACAAATTTTGTGTGCCTCCGCATAGTCGCGTATATATTTTTTTCTTATTATACGTTAATATTTTATTGGACACACTCGTTTTATTTTATTATAGACACCGTCCTAATTATTAGATGACGATAAAACGGGTGGAGGTTACATCATTCAGCTGAAAGACGTCCACTACTAGACATAGGCCTCCCCCAAAAGGGGGGGGGGGGTTGCCATAATCACCACGCTTGGCCGGCGTGTTGCCGACCGCAGTATGGTTGTTAAAGTACTCAGAGAACGCTGCTGACCATCCTCTAGAGAATACCTTGTTCGCCTTTTACACACCCATGGGAAGAGATGGGGTAGCGATATTCTTTAAGCCGGACGCATCACACGGACGGGGCCATTATTAATGGACTATTATTTTTATTTGGCTTATGGTGGGGCTTAGACACTCAATAAATATCGACAGTATGTAGTCTATTCTGTATGAACTTTCTTTGACTAAAGGCATTCTCCAGCCATTCTTGAAGTTAATATATGCTACTATTGAACAAAAGAACCAAATGACAATATTTATTGATTAGTATACAAGTTTAGTTTTACTGTACACTAATACTGAAACTAATTTGTTCAGAATCACGAGGAGAATTGATTGACATAGTTTTTACACCACATTATATTTTTCATTTTTTTTCTCTCATGAATTTCAATTCTCTTTCAATAGGTTTTTACGCTTAACAGTGGATGGGAATAGACACCTTGAGGCTTGAGACGGTCCGCTCGGTCAATTTCCGTGTGTTAGACAACCACTGCATAGCACATCTCAGGCATTTCACACTTTACTAGGGAAATTAACACGACATAAACTAAGATGTAACTTGGAGATTTATTAAATAAAACACACATTCAGGCAGTTCTGATGAAAATCTTGTTGGGGTGTCTCGGTTTTTGTATATACTAAAAATAAAGTTGTATAATGTCTGAGCCTTACCTATAATGTCAGTTTTTGGTAAGTCGTTGATTTGTGGACAGCATTTGCTAAGCACGCACTAGGGACTCGACGAATGCTATATAAATATCGAATTTGACTTAACTCGAAAGTAAAGTCTGAACAAAGTCTAAGTACGCATTGTTCTCGGCCTCAGTGTATCACAATGTTTACGTCGGTGTTTATCTGCGGTATCATTATGAGCCCTTTCTCATGCCTTTCATGTTGTAATGAAGCGAGTTCATTGTTCATCTCCTATTAACGAGAAATGTGAAAAACCACAAACAGCTACATATGTGTAGCGGTTTATGATAACCTTGTATCCGTAACCTCTCGTTTTCATCTAAAAACAAGTTGTAAATAAATTGTGTAAAGCTCTTTTTAAAATACATAGTTACTTGTTCAAAATACTTAATGTACAGCATCCGAATTGCGTATCACAATCGTAATTTCAGTAGCTTTCATTTTGACAATACAACAATATTCATTGCGTGGTACATAGTGGTGGAGAAGTCAGATTGTTAATACATACGTTGCTATGGAAATTGTAGACCTGTCAAAATGTAAGCCATAGCGATTACAAGTGTTTTGCGCAATTAGGATTCAAGTTTAAGATATTTAAAACAAGTGTTTTCTTAGATCTACTTGAGATACCATGTTTGCTATTTAAAGTAAAATGAAGAAAAATATTTAAAAAATATTTTATTTCTTATGTACATGTTTTATACCTAGTTAAATGAGGGTAGTACACAATACGCGAATTATTCAAAATCGTTGACTAATCACGTGTCATATTATTTATATTGTGTGTACGACATGTTTTTTTTTTGTTTTTATATTCCTTTTACTTTAGCCCCTCGTGCACTACAAATAACCCTTGTGTGCTATTTAAATAAATTATTATATTATATTCGTTAGACTACCATCGTAGTTATTTCCATGGTCTCGTTCATTAAGCACAACACTTATTTAATAACGTTTTTTTTCCATTTTAAAAAGTAACCCGTTTGTGTCTTTCTACGAAATATAGTTATTTCCATGGTCTCGTTCATTAAGCACAACACTTATTTAATAACGTTTTTTTTCCATTGTAAAAAGTAACCCGTTTGTGTCTTTCTACGAAATAGTTGCTTTGAGGAGTGAACCTTCTGGGAAATTGACTAATAAGAAATAGACATTTTGAGAATTCGGTCTTACGAGAAGTAGGCCATCTAAGAAGTTGCCATTCTGGGAAGTAGAATGTCAAAACACTTTACACATCAGGCCACCGAAAGCCAATGAACAAATGTTTTCCTTCACCATTATATTATGATTACATTGCGTTATAATATTTATTTATACCTAGTTATTTTTTTGATTCACGATTATTTATGTATCTCTTTGGGATCCCGGCTCATCTTCCGTGTGGAAGATGTCCGGTCCTTTGGAAGGCATACACGGGGACACAGGTCCAACGCGCAGAGGCCCCTTTGAGAACTTTAATTAAAATGGGGTGAGGCACCAACCGGGGACTATCCACGGCTGCACTATTGGAGTACAGTCATGGACCGTCCCAGGTGGATGCAAGACTATTGTAAAATGTGGTGAAAAAAATCTGGTCTATCGGAAGGGGTGTTAAGTGGACTGGATAACTTCTATTGCCGGAAGAAAACGGCGTCTGCCTTTCAACATTTAAAATTGAAAAGATTCACGATTATTATTAGATTATATATTTGTACGCTGCAAATTGTCCTTTATATTTTTCTTAACAATTCTTTCTATCCAATGGTTGTCTGGAAGAAATTGCTTTAACCCTTTGTAGGTCAGATTTTACATTAAGACACATGTGGAACCACAATTACTTGGCGGCACTGGCAATCATGTCGGCTAAATTCATGTTAGTGGTCGCGTTTGTGCGCTGTGCCCGTTAAAGGTCGATGCGTTTTATCATAAGGGTGATCATTCTTACAATACTTTCGATAAAATCGATATTAAAGTCAGACTAGTGGGGTGGTGGTTAAAAGTGCTGTACAAATTTTGTTTCTGCCCTATAAAGTGTTAAGCTATAAGATCGCCATTTGTACTGTTCTTGATTACGTGTATTCCTGCTGTTTTATTTCTTTTTAACCGACTTCAAAAAGGAGTAGGTTCTCAATTCGGTTGTATTTTTTTTTTTTATGTTTGTTACCTCATGTCTCCGTCATTTATGAACCGATTTGAAAAAATCTTTTTTTGTTCGAAAGGGTATACTTCCCGATTGGTTCCATATAAATTTTGTTATGATTAGACGATGAACTTCAGAGATATGGAACGGAACTCCTCATCGGATCAAAGCAAAATTCTCATATTACTAATATTACTTTGTTTATATTTGTTGTTGGGAACTGACTACTGGAAAAGAGGAGGGGGTGCGTGTCACGCCCCCCCCCCTTTGGAAGGTTTCATTATATCGTGTAAGGTATCATTTGAAAGGGCTTTTTATGCCGGACTACGTCAAAGCCAAACAGTAGGGTTATGAAGAGGAGGGGGTTAAATTTATGACACTAAAACGTATTTAATAAAAAATAAACTTAAAAAAAAGTAAAAACCGACTTCAAATAAAAACTAAAAGGAGTAAAATAATTACCATAATATAAAATTAACAGTTTCAGAAGTCGGTGCAACTCTACACTGAAACAAAAAGAAGCCACCGACTTCTGAAACTGTTAATTTAATATTATGGTAATTATTTTACTCCTTTTAGTTTTTCTTTGAAGTCGGTTTTTACTTTTTTTAAAGTTTATTTTAGTGTACAATAAAGTATATCTATCTATCTATCATTAACGCAAGTGATAATAAAATTATGATATTCTGCCTATCCTTTTCCCAAATATGTCGAGGTCACCTCTCAGTCTAACTAGATGCAGCTGAATACCAGTATTTTACACGGAGCGATTGCCATCAGACCACCGCAACCCAGTTACTGAGCAATGCCGATATCCTAAGTTTACACCGGTTGTCAGACTTTCGGGCTTCTGACTACCCGTAATGACTGTCATAGTTTTCGTATGACACCCGAGATCGACGGTTTAACGTGCTCTCCGAGGCACGAAGGGTCACCCATCCGCGAACTGGCCGCGGCAAGCACAGATTAATCTTGCAAATCGTATGATCCGCTTAGTTGTTCATTAGTCACGAGTCCAAAGAATCAAATCATAATCTGAAAGAAAAGTAAAGTATTTATGTTTTCGCCCAAGCACACGCATAGGTATTAAAAAATAAAAATATAATATTTCTTAAAATTAAATACTTTTTTAATTATTACTCATTTCATTCATTTCATTTCTAGCCCGCGTCATCCCACTGCTGGGCAAAATCCTCTCCCCATGACTTCCAATTTTTTCGTATATTTTTAATTTAATTTTTTGTATATTCAATTATTACTACATAACAAAATTTTGTGCTTAAATTTAAACATTTAACTGGTAACCCAAACACAAAAAAAGTTAACAATCAAAAATAAAAATACAACAAAACAATCTATGGCTACTATTTACAGTCTATGGTGCACGGGTTACCTAGGCATCTTAATAAAATCTACTAATAATAAAACAAACATTTATAAATGTACATTCTTGTTTGCCTTCGATGCAGTAGAGTCTGAGTTCGACCCGGTCCACACCTCTGAATTTTGGAAATTATTTTTTTTCGAAAATTCAGGCAAAAAGACAAGCGTTCACCCACTACGCTGTTCTAGCTTCACCTGTAACATTATTACTAATTTTCTTTGATTTGTGAGTCAACATTTCCAACCACCTTGCGCTAAAACTTTTTCATAAGACGATAAGTATCATAAACAAAATCAGGCGAGTCTAATATTTTACAGCGTAAACTTTTCATGCGATTTTTTCATCCCCTTTCAGGAAATTGGGAATAAAACGCAGCTGTCGTTCAGTTCCGCACACTTACCCTGCAGGGTAACTTTTTAATTACACCACCCCCCGACATTTTTACCCTTAAGGGATGTCTTGGTTATTTCTTAAGTTAAAACCATTAAGTTGTTTGATTTTATGGCACGATAAAATGAAACATGTTTTGTAATTATTTTTTTGGGTGCATTTAAGCAGCTTCCACTATACTCTGTGGGTGGTTCCCATTTATTCTATGCGGACAGTTCTAACGGACAAAATGAGTTTATTTTTTACCTATTTGTTCCATAGAACTGCATACTAGCACTTCATTCGACTTCACTTTTTAGTGCCTAAAATAATAATGTGGAACTAGTGATTAAAAAAAACATCAGTAGTTCCATCATGGAACTGAAATTGGCACTATAATAGTGGCAACGAAGGGTGTTATGGTAGGGAAATTTCGAAATAGCAAAAGTCAAGGTAAGAAGTGTCAAAGGGACAGGTGTCAAAGTAAAAGGTGTCAAACTATGAAATGTCGACTACCAGTAGTAGGTACACGGGTAAAAAAAAAACTTCCCGTGATACTACTGGATCGCTTGGTAGTTCTACGGGGTTTTTTTTACCCGTGGTACATACTACTGATAGTAATACTGGTAGTACCACGGGCAACAAACGAAACAAAATGAGGAATCGTAATTTTTTCCAAATTGTTCTACAAGTTTGACACAAAAATCCGACAATTTGTAAGTGTCATCTACGTTCCCTAAATAAATATTTAGAGAAAATAAAAAATAAGTAGTCTTGTTTAACTTGTGTACAAATAGGAGTTAAAATATTAGTTCTATGGAATAAAACGATGACGTCATATTTCATAGAACAAAATATGGAAACTATTGTACTCTATTCAACGAATGATAAGTCCTAACAAAGCGGCCATTTCGAAAATTGTGGCTGTAATAAGATTGCTATCGAAAAAACGTAAAAGTCATCATCAAAAACTGTAAAATAGCTACGAGTATATTATTCATGTTTTATTTATTTATTTATACTTTCGCACAAAATTTGTACAGAGGCGGACTTAATGCCATAGGCATTTTCTACCAGTCGACCTTAGGGTGGTGCAGAGAAAAACATAGTAGGTGCACTGAAAAGAGGATATGGATACGCTATTAAAAATTAACAAAGTTATTAGAAATTGATTTGAAAGATTGTTTTCTTTTATTTTATATTCTTGGTAAGGTAAAGTTTTGTACAGAAACGTCAGGACTCACATTCGGTTCACTTTTACTATAGGACAAAAGCTGAAATCGCGAAAAAAAATCTGCTGTTTCCTACATTAATGTTTGCATAACTCGTCAAAATGTAGGAAACAGCTGATTTTTTTTTCGCGATTTCTTTTTTGTTCCCATAGTAAAAGTTGTTCATAATGATGAGTACAGTGACCCCTTAAGAGGTTGTGCCCTTATTTATGTTACACCTTGATACTATACACGGGAGAAGCTAGTACTCGACACGGGAGAAGAAGATTCTCTATCAGTCTATCCATAGGAGATTAAGTAGATTGAATAACATTAATCACCTTCGTTAATGACTTTGTTTATTTCCATCTAAAATCAGAATGGCCACCCAAAATCATGATTTAAGCGCGCCAATATTTTCTAATAGCTGAACTGATTACCAATTAGTGAGGAGCCGGTCCAATCCTACGGGGAGGGGGGGCTGGGAGGGGCGGGGTAGACAGTGACAAACGACGGAAATATTTCACTGAGCCAGCCACCCGGGGACACTGTCGAGTGGATGATAGTAGACGCAGATGGAAAAATTGTGAGATTTTAAATGTATTTGGTTAAACTCTTATGATAGTTTAGTAGTTGAATGCTTTTGCTGCCTTTCATGCAAGAGGGTTTGAGTACGATCCTGGCTCACACCTCTTATTCCCTTTACATTTTTGAAAATATTATGTTTGAACGTAAAAATCTGCCAATGTATAATGTTAAAAGCGACGTTCATAATATAAATACTAGGAACAAACATAAATTAGTAGTCCCTAAATTTAGATTATCCAAAACGAATATGTCATTCCTAGGAAATTGTGTTAGATTTTATAACAAGCTTCCCAAAACAATTACGGATCTCACCGATGGCAAATTTCAATCATACGTTAAATCAGTTCTCATTAAAAAGGCATACTATAAGATAAACGACTATGTTGACGATAGGGACATGTGGCGCTAATTCTTTTCTGCACATGTGGCTTCCCTGGAAACCATTAGTTTTTATGTGTTTGTTTAGATAAGTATCTATATTATTTAGATACGATTTTGATTTATCTCAATTCATACAGAATTGATTTATATACCTACTTATGTACTATTTTCATTTTTACTTTTCCTTTATGTGCATAATTTTATTATTGTAAAAAATATTATGATTTTCTTTGTATAGAGTCAATTAATTTATTCACTTGACAGACATATCTGTGTTGCTGGGGAGTTTGTTGCGCCGTTTCTTCTTCACAGCAAAAACACTAAGAAGCGGTGAAGGGAGGGCTTTTTGGGGGATGTCTATATTGTTAAATCGACGTTCAAAAAGAACTAAGTCATTCTAGTCTATTTTGAATAAATGAGTTTTGAGTTTGAGTTTCCTAGCCTTTTCCCAATTATGTTTGGGTAAGCTTCCAATCTAACCAGACTCGGCTGAATACTAGTATTTTACTCAGAGCGACTGCCATCAGACCTCCGCAACACAGTTACTCGGTAAATGCTGATATTCTAAGGTTAAACCGGTGGTCAGACATTTGGGCTTCTGAATACCCGTAGGCCGTGGACACACGTCTACGGTGCGGCACCGGCCACCGTGCAACGGCACGGCGCCGCTACCGGGAGACGGCGCGGCGTCGTGCCGCAGCACGGTGCCGTGTACACCGCACGTTAGTTTTTGCTTAGTTCGCCTAGTGGAAGCACGTCCCGATCTCTAGGACAAGACAAACGAGGATTATAAAGATAAAAATTTGAACATTTGCACCGCGTCGGCACACGGCAGCAATTATACGTCGGGACGTGCTTCCACTAGTGAAATTAATAAGTCGACATCTAAATTGTCAGCCATTTTTATTAACAAGTGCGAATTAAGCAACAGCAAAACATAGACTAACGTGCGGTGCACCGTACACGGCATTGTGCTGCGGCACGACGCCGCGCCCGGTAGCGGCGCCGTGCCTTTACACGGTAGCGGGTGCCGCACCGTAGACATGTGTCTACGGCAGTAACAACTGTCATAGGTATTTGTATGACATCCGGGACCGACGGTTTAACATGTTCTCCGAGACACGGAGGGGTTTCAATGTGTTTAGAACGATCACCTATCTACGGATTGACCGCGGCAAGCTCTGCTTAAAGCCACGAGCCCCTCCTGGCCCGCACCTTTGGCTTTTCGAATTTATGTGCGCAGCAGAATTTGGTTATCACTTTAGTTAATGGTGAAGAAAAACATCGTGAAGAAACCTGAAAGAGCTCCATTAAAGTTCTGCTCCAGGCCAGCTGCGTGGTGGATTAAGGCCTGAACCCTTTTCATTCTGAGAAGAAGGCCGTGCCCAACAGTGGGAAAGTAACGCGCAGATCATACATAGAAACAGCAGAGGTTGTGTAACGTAACCAACATCAATATTGACAGTTGATGTGTCAAAAACAATATTCATTGCATGCTACATACACTTGGGAGCAAATAAATCGAGCCACTCCTTTTTCCACGTGTCCTGGTTATTAGTTTTGATTCCATGAATTATACATATAATTCTAAGGGCCGATTTTTCGATCATCAGATAACTTTTATTTAAAGAATAATTTTGACATTTCGACAGGTTTTGTATAGAAAATATGTCAAACCTTGTGGTTTATACCTTTGTTTGTTTTAACCTTGTGGAGGTATAAATATTGTTATTTATACCTCGGATAAAAGTTATCTGACGATTGAAAAATCAGCCCTAAGTTGACAAAAAACTACACTCACTGTAAAGGTTATCATATAACCTTTTAGGCGATGCATGTTTAGAAATTGATCTGATCCATAATACCAAAAATAATAACAATCATACGCGGAAAATAGAAGTGGTTCGTTTTATTTGCTCCCAAGTATAGTTATTTAGAAATTGGATTGTTAATACATACGTTGCTATGGAAATTGTTGACCTGTCAAAATCAAAGCTATAGCGATAACGAGTGTGTTGCGCAATTAAAATGCTGGTCATTTAGTATGAGTAGGACGAATAGTACCTAGTTAGATATTATTGGTATTCTACAATCATCGATAATAATTAATAATATGTAATACCTACTTCAATAGGTGATAATTATGTTATTACGTGACTTGCGAGTCTAAACATATAATTCACAATAGGTGTAAGGTTTATAATTAGATTGATTACGTACATACCTAAGTGCATTTAGTACGTATCGATAGTGTTTGTTTACTCATGTTTATACAAATAAAATGATAATATCATAGGCTTAATGGTTTCCTGATAAATATTGATAAGTATAAAAAGTCGTGTGTCACAGACCCGCTTGTTAGGCATCGGTTTGCGGGTTCAAACCCAGGCATGTACCAATGTGACTTTTTCAATTTTATATGCAGGTACTTTCTTAGTTAATCTAAGACGCCACTGACATACGGTGAAGGAAAACATCGTGAGGAAACCTGGACTCAATGATCTGAAATCGCCAACACGCAGTGAGCAAGCGTGGTGATCATTGCTCGTTCCTTCTCTGTATGAGAAGAGGCCCTTGCCCAGCTGTGGGAAAGATTATAGCGATCGCCTATTAAGAGAATACGAAAGGAGTTGTTTTGATCGATATTTAACTGCAAATTCTTCAATTAAACTTAGGTGAATTAGCCTACTTATTGGCATCAAATGGCATGAGCACGCTTACGATGTTTTCACCTTTTCGCATCGATTCGAGTCGCGCATCAGGCCGGTTTACAAAAGCAGTACAAAGCGGTGTATACCCTGCGGCCGGACGCGCCGCGCCACAAGCCGCAGTTCACAAATTGTAAAGGTGAACTTATGACTCGCTTCCTGTACTGTACGCGTCTTTTGTGCAATTTACACATGGGTGACGTGACTCGTACGACACGTTCACGTTTAGTTCCCTCCGTGTAAACTGCGTCTTATCATTCGATGAAAACAAAATACTACCACAAACGAACCGAGTAAACGAGAAACCGCGTGATCTACTGGTGACAATGATTAACAGTAAATGGGTATTTTTGAAAAGCAACTAAAACAATTTTCAAAATAAAATTTTGTTTTTTTATTTCTTCGTCATTTTAGAGCTCCGAGTTAACTGACTACAAAGAGCGATATCGCGCTAGTCGTGCCCGCCAGCTGTGTCGAAGTGCTTTTATTCATTTATGCGTGGCATCGAAATGTTCACTTACATAAAACTTTTTTATTTGTAATTATTTTATTTTTTATTGTGTCTATATTAGGTGATTTAGAGACGATTACTTAAACGCACCGCAAGAAAAAAAAAAAAATCCATCTAAATCACCTGCGACGTCTATCTAAATCATAAAAAGTAATCTAAAGTAATCGAAAAAAAAGTAAAGTAATCGAAAGTATCTAGATCATAAAGTAGATCATAAGTCATCATCATCATTCAGCCGAAAGACGTCCACTGCTGGACATAAGCCTCCCCCAAAAGGGGGGGTTGCCGTTATCGCCACGCTTGGCAGGCGGGTTGGCGATCGCAGTATGGTTGTTAGAGATGGGGTAGTGCTATTCTGTAAGTCCGGCACTACACAAGAATAGTAAGTAGATCGGAATTACGCGAATTCATTTACATTACGCAGGAGTGCTGTTGTTGCAGGTAGTCATGATGTTAGTGTAGTATACGTAGTTAGCTTAGGTTAAGTATTTTACTCACCCCCATTGGCTGGAGACCCTTCAGGTCTCGCCAATAACTGCCCGGTTACGTAGAAATCGTACCCTAGGACCATCAACAGCAGTTAAAAAAGAAAATAAAAACTTTCTTTCAAAATTGTGTTTTATTTTCGCAGTTAGTTTAGGATCTTCCGCAGTTAGGAGCTAGTTCAAAAGTTTTAAACAACTTGAAATCTTGAACTTTATTTTAAACTACTGTTCCTAGTTGAACTGTGAGCACATCCCAACTGGGGTCATCTTTAAAACTCGTAGGTAATTACTTACTTGATAGTTTGGCTTTTTACTCTTTGGTTAACTGTTTTTAGCTTCTACAGAGTTGTTAATGTCCTTTCTTTTAAAGGTCATTAAGGTATGGATTTTGAAAGAATAATTGTTGCTTAAAGTTTTTGTAGTTTTTTTCCGATGATTGATTGTTTTGGGAGATCTAATGAAACACGGCTCCATGTGGTGCCGGACGTAAAGAATAGCACTACCTCATCTCTCATCATTATTCCGTGGGAGAGGAACTAATCAGAGGAGCTCGTGGCTAAATAATTACAGCCGCATAGACCGATCTTCCGGGTTAAGCCACGCTTGCCGAGGTTGGTCTGTGGATGGGTGACCATTTACCATAGCGAGTTTTCTCCGTGCCTCGGAAAGCACGTAAAGCCGTTGGTCCCGGCTGTCATTTGTAGATCTTTGACAGTCGTTACTGTTGGTCAGAAGCCAGAAAGTCTGACAACCAGTCTTACCAAGAGTATCGTATTACCCAGTTACTGGGTTGTGGAGGTCTGATAGGCAGTCGCTCCATGTAAAATACTGATATTCAGCTGCATCCGGTTCGACTGGAAGCCGACCCCAACATAGTTGGGAAAAGGTTAGGCAGATGATGATGATCTCTCATCATTATTCCGTGTTTATTTATTTTCTTTCATTACACACACTACACATATACACACACATGTTGGTTTGTGTGAACGGGCATGACCGCTGACTGACATCCGTGGAGCACAAAGGTTCCAGACGAAAACCAGCGTCATGTATATAAAGTGCTTGACATTAAGCTGATCCGGACACCTTTTTGGTTCAGCACATACCCAAGCCTTTTTTTATTTTATTTATATCACATTGTTACCTGTTGTGTCTCTTTGTGCCGTGTCCAAATAAATAATTCTTTATCTTTATCATCTTTTCCCGTGAGTGTCGTAAAAGGTGACTAAGAGATTCACTAGAGGATGGGCAGCAGCGTTCTCTGAGTACTTTAACAACCATACTGCGATCGCCAACCCGCCTGCCGAGCGTGGCGATTATGGCAAACCTTCCCAACATGGCTTGGACGAGGCCTATGTCCAGCAGTGGACGTCGTCCGGCTGAATGATGATGATGATGAATGAAACAAAGAGTAAGCAGTTAAAGACACGTAGTTGAACGCTTGCCTTTCGTGCAGAAGAGTCTAAGTTCGATCCCGGCCCTCTGACTTTTCGAATTCATGTGCAGATCAGAATTTGATTATCACTTGCTTTTACTGTGAAGGTAAACATCGTGAGGAAACCTGCACATCTGAGAGGGCTCCAAAAAGTTCTTATATGTGTAGTTTGCCAACCCGCACCAGGCCAGCTTAGTGGACTAAAGTCCTTCTCAGTCGGACATGAGGCTCGTGCCCGACAGTGGCCAGTAATGGGCTAATTATGATGACGGTGATGATCAAGTAAGGGTTTATTAGCTAAATAGATTTTTATTTGGGAATTAAAACGTGTTGCATTTGACAAAGTGTCAATTTTAACAAAGAGCATTTTTTTTTTCTATCGGACTGCTGTAGATGCTCTTTGCGGAACCCTTCTACTTAACCGGGCAGTTATTGACGAGACCTGAAGAGTCTCCATCAAGATGGGGAAGTAAAATACTTAACCTAAGCTAACTACTTGTACTACACTAACATCATGACTATCTGCAACAACAGCACTAAGGGCGACTCATAGTGGGACTCGGACCTCGACTTAGGGCGTTGCTGGCGGGGACTTAGGGGGAGGAGACAGCTTGATGAGGGCTGAATTATCGGTGTGAAACAAAGAGCAGTTTGTTTAGGTTTTTTTATATTTAAGTAACGCGTGTGTCGTGATTTTGACCTCAGACTTAATTTGGTTGCTTCCACCAGAGAGCTAGTGAGGTGCGAGGAAAATTGAATTGAAACAAACAAAAATAAGCAGTAGCAGTCGTTATATTAAATTCTAATCTTCGCACGATCGTGCGCTTTTGTCAATTTCAGGAGAACAAATTGACACAAATTCGAATCAAACTCGATTGAATCAGAACTCGAAGCTGTCGAGAGTAAGCTCTCTGATCAAAAAGTATGTCGTGTATCTGAATCATTAAAGCGTCACCTCACCAAACACGATACGCTCACGTCACGCGTTTAGTGTGGCGAGCGCTTAAAATAAGTCATTTAATGCCTAATGATGTCCCCACTTATACAGGGTGTAAACGAATTCGTGTAATTCCTTCAAACCGTGTGATCTACTGGTGACACTGATTGACCCTGCACAGGTTTTTTTGAGAAACAACAAAAAAACGTTTTCAAAAAATGAACCATGGTATTCTGTATCTGAGTAATTTTAGCGTCCCGAGTTAACTGACTGCGTGGAGCGACATCGCGCTAGTCGTGCCCGTCAGCTGTGTCAACGTGCCTTCATTAATTTATGCATGGCATCGAAATTTTCTATCACATAAAAAAATATTTGGAAAAAAAAAGTTTATTTTTATTTTTAATCGATAGGTACCATTAATAAATCATGTGATTTGAAGGAATTACACGAATTCGTTAACATCTTGCATTATAAATGCGAAAGTAACTCTGTCTCTGTGTCTGTTATGCTTTCACGCCTTAATCGCAGAACCGATTTTGATGAAACTTGGTGCAGAGATACTCTGGAACCTGGAAAAAGACATAGGCTACTTTAATGCCGAAAAACGCGGATTACGCGATACACGACATCCACGCGGGAAAATCCGCTAGCGACCTCTATTATAATTAGGTATAATTAACCCACTAGCAAAGTGCTAAATGAACTTAAACGTCCACATCAAAGGCACTATTTCTACATTTAACATTTGACACTTTTCGTAATCAAAACTTTCTGGGAACTCGTTTGAAAATTTTACAGTTTAAAAAAAAACCATGACGGCAAAAAGTTGCGGGTGCATGTCACATGTGGCGCGGGACGCTGAGTTATGGCGCATAGTTTCATATTAAATTTCGCGTAATTCCCGGCGGTATTGTAGTATGCAACTTGCAACTGCGACTGTGAAGTTGTACTGTGTTTAGTCAGTCAAAACTGTGCAACCAGTTGTGTACTGGTGTTTGAAGTTGTGATTGCTGCGAGCTGGAGTTGTATTTTTTACAGTTGCAAGTTGTAGTAAACAATTTTAATTACAATGTTTGGGTATATTTGAGTACCTTTGTACTCAAAATTGAATATTTTTATTTCGTAAATATTGTTTTGTGTGTATACCTACATTTTATTTTATTTTATTTATTTTATAAATTACTAGGGGTCGATGTTGCATATCGCGTATTCCGCGTATTTCGGGGTAAAAGTAGTATACAGGGCTACTGGTAATTCGACGTATTCCTTGCACCACGTTATAGGGGGGCTAATATGCTACAAATTTCACCCCACATATGTTCTACGAATTTCAATGGATTTCGAGATATTGCAATTTTTATATTATTTTTAATAATACCCAGAATTCCTTCTTAAACACTATTTATCTCTAAAATATCAAATTGATCGGCTTTGATTATGATATTAGCTTGTAGCTGATACTATTACGAAGCTTTCTGCGTATTTAACAGTTCTTAATGACCATCCAACTGAAAGTAATCATTAAAAGTTAAATAAGTGTATTAGAAAATCATCGAGGTACACGATAAAGAGTGATGTTTATCTCAAAAAAATTACTATGACACTAAGTGTACAAAATGCAAGACAAACATCCTTATTTAATCAGCTATCCAACGAGGTATAGACGTTCAAAAAATATTCAGAAACTAATGTAAAAATGTCATAAAATACTGTTAAAGGCGATTTCTGAAAAATCTCTACAAGCACGCAGGTGGCCCGTTAAGTGCAATTGATTGCATAATCCTCGTTTAGAGATTAAACAGCAGTCTGTCGGGCACCAACTGTCCTCTAAATGTCAGGATTAGATTAGGTCAGGTCGTTAGGTTTGGTCAGGGTTAGGTAGGTTAGGTTAGGACCTAAGTGTGCGAAGGAACACCGGGGTGGTTTTAGTCAGTAAGAGTCTGACTGACCCCTCTGTCCACCCCCAGGACGGAGGACATCCATGAGGATATCCAGTAGGCAAAAAAAATATGGTCAGGTTAGGTCGTTAGGTTAGGTCACGGTTAGGCTTAGGTTAGGTCACAATTTCGATGCCCTGGGATCTAGAGGCAAGGGCCCCCGCGCTGAGATATCTGCACCTGCGTCATACGGAAGCTGAGGTTGCCATGCCGCCTCTCCAGCCACTCCTCCATTACGGGTCTTACCGCCACTAATGCGGCGTGCCCTGCGTTGGGTTGCGCAAGTCGTTCCCTCCACAGCCACTATGACCTGGCGGAGACCACTCCGCTCAAGCGCCTCCTTGCTTTGGCGATATCTCAGCGCGAGGGCCCTCGCCTCCAGATCCCAGGGCATCGAAGTTGTGACCAAACCTAAATCTAACCGTGACTTAACCTAACGACCTAACCTGACCATATTTTTTTTTGCCTTCTTGATATCCTCATGGATCTCCTCCGTCCTGGGGGTGGGCAGAGGGGTCTGTCAGACTCTTACTGACTAAAACCACCCCGGTGTTCCTTCGCACACTTGGGTCCTAACCTAACCTACCTAACCCTGACCAAACATAACCTAACGACCTGACCTAATCTAATCCTGACATTTAGAGGACAGTTGGTGCCCGATAGACTGCTGTTTAATCTCTACGCGAGGATTATGCAATGAATTGCACTTAACGGGCCACCTGCGTGCTTGTAGAGATTTTTCAGAAATCGCCTTTAACAGTATTTTATGACATTTTTACATTAGTTTCTAAATATTTTTTGAACGTCTATACCTCGTTGGATAGCTGATTAAATAAGGATGTTTGTCTTGCATTTTGTACACTTAGTGTCATAGTAATTTTTTGAGATAAACATCACTCTTTATCGTGTACCTCGATGATTTTCTAATACACTTATTTAACTTTTAATGATTACTTTCAATTGGATGGTCATTAAGAACTGTTAAATACGCAGAAAGCTTCTTCAAAGTAGCAGCTACAAGCTAATGTCATAATTAAAGCCGATCAATTTGATTTTTATAAATAAATCATGTTTAAGGAGGAATTCTGGGTATTATTAAAAATAATATAAAAATTGCAATATCTCGAAATCCATTGAATTTCGTAGAACATATTTGGGGTTAAATTTGTTGCATATTAGCCCCCCTATAACGTGGTGCAAGGAATACGTCGAATTACCAGTAGCCCTGTATATCCTTCTCCGGGTTCCAGATTATCTCTGCACCAACCAGACAGACAGACAGAGTTACTTTCGCATTTATAATATTAGTAAAGATGAAATGATTGTTATCAATCAATCAAATTAGACCTCAACTAGACACTAGCGTCTTTGAAGATAATTATAGGATAATAATCTGCGGATAATTTACCTACCTGATAACTGACAGACAGTGTTGGTAATAAATTAAATTTTATATTTACTTCTAGTAGTACTTATTGGATTGTATTCAATATTACACCAAGCGTTGCTTTAAAAGAGCCACCACGAGTGACGATACTTAAGTACGTCCGGCGTAGGTACATTGCTTGGGTAGTCAGCCCCGCTACCAATCTTGCTGACTGGCAAATCTTTTGACCACCGCATGAGCTATTCTGGTATAGCTCGTGATGGTACGAGAGAGAGAAACGTAATGTACTTAGGTATTAATTGTAGGGCGTTATAATAGTATAGTTAAGAAATCTTAAAGTTTTCAGTTGGCACAACATCACATTTCCTAAAAAGATATTCTCACAATATTGCAAAACTAATGTCCGTAAAAATTATCATTAATAGTATCAAAAATCACCAACATACTCTTATCTGCAGCAATAACAACCGGTTGCTACTCGGAGTGCAAAACACCGCTCACAATATATTGTAAAACTAATTTCCAATATAAAGACATACATTTACAGTAATTATCAATAACACTTTGTAACTAACTGTACCTTCATTTACAGTAATCGCAACCGATTGCTACTCTTAGTTACACGATAAGCCTGCCGGATGCTCTTCATTCTCTGATTGTAAAGTCGGCCACAGACCGTCAGGGTAAAACATCTTGCGAATACGACAGAACTTGCGCTGGCTCCGCGGAATGTTTCCTAAAAGTACTTTGAAAATTATATTACATGTCTGAAATGAAAAAAATGTATAATATTAAATTTTAAACGGTTGGTTCTGTTTCGGGAGTTGGGTTAAAAAGTTGGTAGTTAATGTTGATTTAAATTCTGTTTATGCAACACCAACTGACTGCTTGTACGCAAATACACTTCTCATCAAAAAAATCGACACACTTCCGAAATTATCTTTCTGGCGACAATTAAACAAAAAAAGCATTAATTCATTATAGAAAAAACATAATTTAATAGTTGCAAGTTTGGCTTTACAATGGTTTACGAAACTTTCAATTTTAATTTGTTTTTATTGGATTTTTATCCAATAAATGAATGGAACATTGTTTTGAGATAAACGACTGTTTAGAGTTGGAGTACATTTGTCGTGCAAAAAACGCAAAATAAAATTCCACCTATTAAATTATGTTTTTTCTACAATTAATTAATGCTCTTTTTTTGTTTAATTGTCGCCAGAAAGATAATTTTGGAAGTGTTTTGATGAGAAGTGTATAGCAATTTATTGACGTCTTAGGAAAAATAAAAAGAATAAATTAATAACATAACTACCATCACGCCTGTATTCCTCAAAGGGTTGAACAGAGGTGTATAGTAGCGGTGAAGGGAGGGCTTATATGTACCATTGATGTTCAAAAAGAACTAAGTAATTCTAGTCTATTTTGAATGAATGAGTTTCGAAGTTTGAAGTACACCCTGTAGGCCTAGCACGAATATTGTGACGTATGGTAACGTAAACGTAACGTTAACGCAAGTGAATTTTGAATTGTAAATACTCGTTTCGCACATAATATTTAAGTGAACTGAAAACTTTATTCATATGTCGCGGAATCAACACAGAGGTGCAACTATTAGAATCACTATTGATTATTGTTAATGTACTACAACGCCATCTATTATCGTTTGTCGGAAACGTCAAGCAGTGTGCTTGGGTGAGGTCGGTGCGGGGCGTGGCATGTCTTGTTTGGCGGTTGTCAGCAAGCTGTCAGCTGTCGGCTGTCGGCTGTCAGCTGTCATTCTTTTTGACATTGGATGCATTTGATTTGAGAGAAGTTACTTTGGAGTGAGACACGAGGCCGAGAGGTCGTTATGCCAGCCTGCACCGAACTTACCGCGTTTCCGTACTTTAATCTATATCCATCGGTTTGATCATTTGAGATTTTATTATTTTGTTATCGAGAGTGAATAAATAGAGGATTATAATCAGTGTTGTGACTATTATTTCCTGCCTACACCATGTCGAACTTGGACTCTGATGACGAGGTACCCCCAATGGGTGAACTACCCTCGTTACATAATTATGTCTGTCTTTCATATACTACAATCTAGGAGTAATATATTCTATTGGATACATGGCAGGATTGAATCACACCTCTAAGAACCCTTCGACATTAATTCCGTATCGAGCAAGGTAGGTAAATTTTTTTTCTAAGAAAATATAAAAAGATTCATAGCTCTTTCCCTGCACATGCCTGACTGTTGGTGTCATACAATAAAATAAAGCTATTAATGTGACCTTTAAAATGGCACATACCACAACATGATACAGCACTGGGGACAAAACGTTCATTCTCCTTTATAATTTACACAATTACCTCCTCCAAGCTACTTTTAAAATGAACTGCATAATTCAGTCCCATCCACATTCTTCCTCACCCACCTGCTATCCTTTACAAGTTTTTCCACGTCCTACCCGCATCTAACCGAGTACACCAATCGACTGATATTGAAAATAGATTGAAATTGGATTGAGTTGAAAATTGGAAATTTTGCAATGGCGGTCCCTAGGGCTTCGGTTGCATGCCCGTTGAATATATTTTTTCGAATTACGTCGACTGTGGTATAAATATGAAGGTTGTATGTCCTCTGTTTGTGGAATTTATATTTTTCGTTGGTTCGTTGTTTGGCGATTGGAGCGTAAAGAACGCGATTTAGTGGTTGGAATTGTCTTTTGTATGCTGGGATGTTTACAGGGTGTAAACGAATTCGTGTCCTCAATGCTGAAGACAGACGAGCGTAATTCACTTTAAATACTAATGAAAATAAGAATCAGTTTCGTGGTTTAGAAGAACAAAGCAGTCACTATTTTGCATTGCAGTTACCTACTTTCTATTTTTAGATTTTTAATATGGGTAGGTAATAAATACACCGTTAGTGGGTATTTTATTTGAGTGTTAATAATCACAACACAACACACACACACACACACACACATGTATGTCACAATATTTTATTTTTATTTTGTATGAGCTTTTTATGTTATCGTTATCAGTTATCTATCACCTTTAAGTTATTCTCTTAATATTAAAAACGGACACACAATTTATTATGTTTATTATTCCAGCGTATGGCACTCGTGGGTTGCAGCTGAAAATCAGCGTCAGGTGGTACACCTAGTGTTATCATCTGACATTATGCTGAGCTGAGGCCCTTTTGGCATTACAATAATTATTATCTGTTTTTTTTTTAGTTTTAAGGTGTATTTTTGCTGTAATGCCAATAAACGCATTTTTCTTTCTTTCTTTCTAATTTACACGGCTCAAAATGAGTCGGCGTATTTTTTAAGGAGGATTTACTCACTAAATCCTTTTAAAAAATTATGCAGACTCATTTTGCGTCCTGTAAATTACGCTCGTCTGGCTCGGCGTAATTTTTTAGAAGGATTTCCTTACTATATCCTTCTAAAAAATTATGCAGACTCATTTTGCGTCCTGTAAATTACGCTCGTCTGGCTCGTCGTAATTTTTAAGAAGGATTTACTCACTAAATCCTTCTAAAAAATTGTGCAGTCTCATTGTGCGTCCTATAAATTATTATTACGCTCGTCTGGCTCGGCGTAATTTTGTAGAAGGATTTACTTACTAAATCCTTCTAAAAATTACGCCGACTCATTTTGAGCCGCGTAAATTACGCTCGTCTGGCTTCAGCCTTAAACCAAATGGTATATACTGGTATAGATTAAACCCACACGGGATTTAGCTTGTTTAAACATAAAAAATACTTTATTTTCTTGCGTTCGTGGTTTAATAAGGAAACAAAAAAAAAAATGCAAAAAAATTGCAAAAAGATTTTTTTGTGATGGAAACTTGTCATGCCTATCATAAATTAATGAAAGAACGGTGACACAGCTGGCGGGAACGACTAGCGCGATATCACTCCGCGCAGTCAGTTAATTCGGGACGCTAAAATGACTTAAAAACAGAACAACACGCGCAAGTATCAATAAATAGAACTGTAGAAAGTATGAAGATTTGTGTATACTTAACTATCGCATTAGGGCAACCTGTAATAATATAATAGATTTAAGGTGTTACAATAAATAAATTAAAAAAAAGAGCCAGGGGAGGGAATTAAAATTATTGAATAAACTGTTTTTTTAAATAAGGTCAATTTTTGTCACCAAGTAGATCGTGCGGTTTGAAGGAATCACACGAATTCGTTTACACCCTGTAGTTGCCTTTCGGATATTCATACCTAAGGTATAAAATAACCTCTATTGTGAGACTTCGGTGTCTTTTTTGTATTTTGAGACACATTCTTATAAACAAAATGTTTGTTGGTTTGACTCGCGACTTCGCCGCGTCTTCAGCTCATGATTGAAGGCTCCGTTTGGGTCTGAAGCTAGTCAGACAATTGTGACGGTGCAGCGGTGGCGACTAGCGGGGTGCGCCTATAAAAGGGCCGGCACGCTGCACTTCGCCCTCTCTCGCACCTCAGCAGCCGCCTAGTTAAGTACTACCTACTACACCTGAAGACCCTGGACTCCTCGTATCGTATTCTAAGAACCACGCCCTGTTAACTAGTCTAAATTTTGTAACTATTATTAAAATATATTATTGTATGGTTAAAAGTGTTTTCCTTAATATTCTTATATTCTGATTTTATGTGCACCTGCTCGTTAAGGGTTGACTCCTCAAGCCACCCTTAACCCGCTAAGCGTGACACAATCCCGAATACTGCACGTGAGTAAACCGTAAACAATCATACATTAACATAAAGGCGGATACAGACTTTGCGAGGCATGCGCCGCGAACGGCTCACAACGAATGCCTCGCACGGTGTGAACCTTCATATTCGTGGCGAGGCATGTGCGAGGGCGAGCCAACGTATGTCGGCAAACGCTCCAAGCGCCTCAGTGCGAGCATTACATTAGTTGTGGACGTAGTCATAGCCCATGCACCCACACCTCGACTGAGAAAATGAAACTGCGCCTGTACCTAGCACATGCCTCGCCACAAACATGAAGACAGAACAGATAAACGAGGCATTTGCTTCGCACGCGATGGCTCGACCCGAGCATATGTTGGTATATTTTTTCGACACGCACGCCTCAAGCAGAGGCATTCGTTGTGCGCCGTTCGCGGTACATGCCTCGCAAAGTCTGTATCCACCTTAAGATAAGTGTCTAAACATACTATGCCGAAGATACGCGACTGAAGTTCGGCATTATTACGCCTGCAATGCTATTTGAATTACTGACGACACATTATGCTGAAATTACGTCGCGTTATAGCGCACAGCCGAACTTCGGTCGGGCGTAAGTTCAGCGACAATTCGGCGGCATCGTATTCTGTAGAGCACACATTATACGCGACCGAAGTTCGGTTAGATTGCCGACGAAGATCCAGGGCGGGTAGCAGCGGGAGACAGGCATGCTCGCGCCCCGCGTGTCCGCCCACAAGTTTGTGCAATTTAATTTCTGCCGCGTAAGTTCGGTACGTATGGTGTGTCATATCACCCGAATACGTTGGAACATAAAATCAGCCGCAGAACTTCGGTCGTGTATCTTCGGCATAGTGTGTTTGGACACTAAAAGTCATCACATTCTTAATTACCTCGTTGGTCTTGGTGGCGGCAAGAGCGATTGCTGAGCGTGAGGTCTTGGGTTCCATCCTCAGGTCGGATAGTGTTTTTGGATTTTTACGTGTGGAATTTCTCAGTAGCAACCCAGATTCTATATTTGTGCCCGGTTGATGGCAATAGGCTCGCCTCCCATTACATGGGACTAAAACATAATGACGAAAAGGGTGTACACTTCTACCCAGCCCTTCGGGGAACATAGTCGTGATGTTACGTGTGTTTGTAATATACTATTTTGAGAATTAAAATCCTCACAGCGGTTACGCACTGCATCCGATCCGAATCCGTGAAAGTACGTTCCGAAGTAGCCATAGAACTATTTGTATGGTAGTTTACGCACTACATCCGGCATCCGTCATCCGAAATCTATCCGTCATCCGTGAGTTTCTAATTCGGAAGAACAATTGACGGACCGATGTAGCCATAGAAATATTTGTATGGTAGTTTACGCACTACATCCGGCATCCGTCATCCGAAATCTATCCGTCATCCGTGAGTTTCTAATTCGGAAGAACAATTGACGGACCGATGTAGCCATAGAAATATTTGTATGGTAGTTTACGCACTACATCCGGCATCCGTCATCCGAAATCTATCCGTCATCCGTGAGTTTCTAATTCGGAAGAACAATTGACGGACCGATGTAGCCATAGAACTATTTGTATGGTAGTTTACGCACTACATCCGGCATCCGTCATCCGATTTCTATCCGTCATCCGTGAGTTTCTAATTCGGAAGAACAATTGACGGACCGATGTAGCCATAGAACTATTTGTATGGTAGTTTACGCACTACATCCGGTATCCGTCATCCAATTTCTATCCGTCATCCGTGAGTTTCTAATTCGGAAGAACAATTGACGGACGAGTTGTTTGAATTTGAATCAGAGATCGGAATAGTGTGTAAGCAACATCCGAATTCGGTCCGAGATTTTTACTCTAGATCGGTATTTTCACGGATTCGGATCGGATACAGTGCGTAAAGCAATATACGAATTCGGTCCGAGTTTTTTATATCCGTATTTTCACGGATTCGGATCGGATGCAGTGCGTAATTGCTGTTAGTCGCCTGTTACAAAAGTACGCCTAATTTTACTCGAAACCCAATTATTGCAGTGTCATAGAAAAACGAATGAATGAATGAATAATAGATAATTCATTCTCCAATTTCATGCAAGCGCAACCACGGGTCGTCGCTACCCTATTAACAATGATAATAGGGTAGATTCAACCCGTAAATGCCCGCTTAATATAGACCAATAAAATGACCGGTCAAATGAATTTGAATGAAGTAGAAAAAAACAAGTGAAAGTGTCCTAATACTTTCTTAGTACGGGAACAGTGTCGCCAAACTGACATACAATTATATTGAAAGATATTAAAGTTTTATACTTTACCTTTTTAACCGACTTCAAAAAGGAGGAGGTTCTCAATTCGTCTGAATGTTTTTTAAAACCGCATCAAAATCCGTTGCGTAGTTTTAAAGATCTAAGCATACATAGGGACAGACAGCGGGAAGCGATTTTGTTTTATACTACGTAGTGATGATACATCTCTGTGAGATACATTTTTCGTCCTGCTATCATTTTTAACCGACTTCAAAAAGGAGGAGGTTCTCAATTCGGCTGTATTTTTTTTAATGTTTGTTACCTCATATCTCCGTCATTTATGAACCGATTTAAAAAAATCTTTTTTTGTTCGAAAGGGTATACTTTCCGATTGGTCCCATATAAATTTTGTTATGATTAAACCATGAACTTTAGAGATATGGAACGGAACTCCTCATCGAATCAAAGCAAAATTCTCAAATTACTAATATTGCTTTGTTTACATTTGTTGTTGGGAACTGACTACTGGAAAAGAGGAGGGGGTGCATGTCCCCCTCGCCCCTTTCGAATGTTTTCATTATATCGTGTAAGGTATCATTTGAAAGGACTTTTTATGCCCGACTACGTCAAAGCCAAAAAGAAGGGTTATGAAGGAGGGGGTTAAAATTATGAAACTAAAACGTAATTAATAAAAAATAAACTTTAAAAAAAAGTAAAAACCGACTTCAAAGCAATACTAAAAGGAGTAAAATAATTACCATAATATAAAATTAACAGTTTCAGAAGTCGGTGCAACTCTACACTGAAGCAAATAGAAGCCACCGACTTCTGAAACTGTTAATTTTATATTATGGTAATTATTTTACTCCTTTTAGTATTTCTTTGAAGTCGGTTTTTACTTTTTTTTAAAGTTAATTTTTTATTAAACGTTAATATGGCACAATAACGCTTGATCTCCACAAGCGCCATAACTGCGTGGCACTTGCACATGTTTTTTCTATTCCGTGTATTTGTGTACTAGAATAGTTGTTATATAAGTACCTAGAATATCTAAATGTAATGTTTATTTGTGTGTGTGTTCCGCCTACATAAATTTATCATATCAACTACACATCATCAAAACTTGCGATGCCATTATTTACTACGAGTGAGGCACAGTTGGTTTTTATTAATTTTAAGTTTACCTATGTAGGTATCTATCTTTTATCTATCATTTTGTTCGGACTACAGACGTACTTTTTTAATTCTAGTCTAGACTTTAATTTTCTCGAACTTTGACGAACTCTGAACTGAACTGAGTTCGTCTCGCGACCTCGCCGCTTGTTCAGCTCATGATTAAGGGCTCCGTTTGGGTCCGAAACTAGTCGGGCAATCCCGAAAAAATGCACGTGAGTAAACCGTAAATAATCATAAATATGAATGTGTCTCACGAACGTTATAATACAAAAATAAAAAACCTTATTAAGCGAGCGGATTGGCGAGGACACAGCTAGTATTTCATAAAATCCGCTAACAAAATGGCCACACTTCACTCCCAGCCTTTGCGTTTCTAAACTCGTATTCAGCATAATTCACGTGTAAAAATATGAAGTCTAGTATGTTCTGAAATGTTCACTCGAATTGTCGACAAAAGGTTTCGCTCATTATGTGTGAATTCAAACGTAACGCTCGGTCTAAAGGAACGGCACGAAAAATTTATATTATTTGTGTAAAATATACATAGCTTTGTGTAATGTACTAGCTTTAGTTTGCGGTTTAGGTGGACTTTATTATTTAGAAACTGGTTTTAGTTCTAATCTGGGCACATTCGGCTCTGTTACGAATGGGTTGCAGCTAAAAATCAGCGTTAGGTGGTTTACTCTGTTTAACGAAAAATGAATCCTGACATAGCAGTCATTTCGTAAAATGTAGCTGCAAGGAAAGTGCTATCGAAAAAACGTAAACGACATCAATTCAATTCAAATTTAATTTTTATGGCGCCATCGTTATTCGATGATTCTGCTAACGTCAAGGTTGAAATAGACACTGTGATAAGTACGTAATATATTACACTAAACAAAAACTATTGACCGGTGTTTGTAGTGTTGAAATCAGGGGGATAATTTGACTAACAAAATTGCTGCCAAACGCAAACGAACCACAACCGTTAGCCAGTTTTTGTTTACGAAAACTGTCAAAATAATTGGTCTACCTGCAACAACAGCACTAAGGGCGATCTCTAGTGGGACTCGGACCTCGGCTTGGGCGTTTCTGGCGGGGATCTGGGGGAGACAGCTTGATGAGGGCTGAATTATCGGTGTGAAACCCAACGGTTGATGTTGGGCGGTTGTAGGTATATATTATATTTTATCTGCGTGTCTAAGGGCCTGTCCACATCTCCATGTCACGACGTCAACAACGTGGAACGGTGCGGTGACGTGGCACGGCGCGTTGACGTAACGCGCAAAGTTACGTTACTGTATCGTAAAAATGCACGTCAGGATGATTGTTAGATTTATCTTTGACCATGTAGATCCTGAATTTTAATAAGAGAAACAGAAAGGTATGGTTTTAAAGCATCGGAGCACATAGACGGCGACTAACTCGCGGGCGTGAAGAGCGCGGGCGGAGCGCCTATACGTGTGCGCTTGCCGCTAGAGGCGGAACGTGTTACGATACGGTAACGTTTGCACGTTACGTCATCGCACCGTGCCACGTCACCGCACCATTCCACGTGACGTGGAGTTGTGGACAGGCCGTTATCTTTGAGAATTGTTGTTAATGTCGCTGTAGTTTGCTACTAACACTGCAGTTTTGCGTAGTTCGTATGTGGCATGATAGATGTCGCCACAAGGTGTTATTCATCTAAGTATGCAATCTTACGTATTTATGGTGTTAGTAACTTTGGGTACAAATAGCCTTATTGCATCATTAGGGTATTAGGTGGGTCTAGGTATTGTACCTATACGGTGGGTATTGTTCATGGTACATTTAGAAATCAGGCGGTCTCCTGACAACTCATATGGTGCAGTGGTGGATTTGTCCACAGGGGATTGAATCCCATATATGACCTGTACCCGTGAGATACATGCTTTTAAATAAACTTTCAAAGCAGTTAATATCCCAGATTGTCAATTTGATAATGAGCAAACGAACAGCTCTTTTTAGCAGCACCTTGGCATACTAAGTCTGCCATTAAAAGCCTACTGAAAGTAGCCATTTAACATTATAACCTTCGACTCCTAACCTCCAAACAAAACGATCGTGAGCCTCACAATAAAACGATATACCCAACTGCCTATTAAGATCTATTACAGAACGGAATAGCAACCATAATTCCTATTCCAAGAACGTTCCAATTTAAAGAATGCAAAACACAGAGTGCTGGCATGTTGGGTTCGTGCAAAAAACAAATTCGGTAACGAAATAATGGGCCGAATAAGTTTAATCTTCGGAGCGTAGTTTGAAATTCAAATTTCGAAGACTCGTAATGTCGGGTTGCGGTTGCTTACCTCTTACCTATACGACTATGTGGCGTTTATCAAGTGAATACAGATATTGTAACGTTGGACAAAGGACCATTTTGTGCTAGCTCATTTATTGAGTAATACTTTCTAGATGTAATATAACATTACGTCTATTTTCCCCGAAGGGTTGAGCAGAGGTGTAAAGTACACCCTCATGTGATAGGGGCAAGCCTATTGCCATCAACCGGGCACAAAATATGTCGATAGTATCGATAGTATTGTTAAATTTCAATACTATCGATAGGCCTATCGATATTGTTACTAATTTTCAAGGTTAACTATCAATAGATCAACTATAGATAGTTAGGCAACACTACTACCTACCTACTACTTCCCTACTTACCTTCAGAAAAAAAACAAAATACTAACAAAAAGTTAAAACCATTTTCATGCATGCGGTAAACAAATGAAGAATATGGACATACTGAGATAATTGCGTTTTTTTTTAAGTGTCAAAATTTTCATTCATAAGAACCTTCTCCTGACAATTACGAAAAACACAAAAAAAAGCGAAATCGGTCCAGCCGCTCACGCGTGATGACGTGACCAAGGGAAATAGGGATTCATTTTAATATACATAGAAGATTATGTTAAAATTATTGTATGCCCAGAATGGGCTGATTTATGTCTCTAACATTATCATATATGTATTTATAATAACTGCAATTACTCAATCAGAAACAATCGAGTCTACTTTACTTTACTAAATGTGGCTAAAATCTACTTTGACTTTAAGATTATAATAAGAACCAAGTAACACAACCAAAACACATTCCAACGATTCCTTTAACCAAAGTAGTGCAGGTCAATTCCCTGTAATTCTGTATGGTAATAACCGCCGGTCGGTAATGGTATTCATTGAAAACGTTCCCGAAGGGATTCCTGCTCCTTCACCAGACTTCGTGAACTTCCAATGTTATTATAATTGAACGTTTTTTGTCGGAATTGGAATAATTTTGAGGAATTGGAATTGGAAATTGTTGTTTGTGCCCGAAATGTTTGAGTGGAATTAGTTTTTAAGTCTTTTTGAAGATGAATTGTTATGTTTTATTGTTCGTTGATCTGAAAATAAAATATTTAACAGAAAGTAACATTTCTGGTAACTCGTTGAAGTTGAGTTGAGGACACAAAAGAGCTGTGTTATGTTTATTATTTAATGTTATTTACGTTAATTGTACCACCAGTCTACGCATATTATTCGAGTAATGATTGTTATCTATAATGTGTCCGGTTATGGACTAGCGATATTCTAAGTACTTATACAGGGTGGTAATTTGAGATGGGGCATGAAGGGCAACTACCTTAATCATTGTAGCTATAGGAAAACGTTCTGAGAAGACCACCCCTAACTTTTGGGATAATTTAAATCGACATTCACAGATTTTGAAAAAAAAAGTACAGTCAGCGAGAAAAAGGGCTGTTTTCACAAAACTTTTTTATGATGCCAATCGATCCCATATCCCATAAAGATCAAAAGACTCTTCCGGACCAACTGAGGTTTGAGTACTAGAAAAGTTAGAAAACGCAAAAAACTTATTTGAGATGGGGTAGTTATAAGGGCAGCTACCTTAACCGTTGTGGCTAGAGAAAAATGTTCTTAAGAGACTGTCCATATTTTTTGAAAATATTTCGAACTGCATTCACAGATTTTGAAAATAAAATATATTTTTTTCGGCATAAGCGTCACTTTTGACAAAATATTGGTTTTCTTGATTTCTGACGTTTCTCGTACTTTAAACTGAGTAGGTCCAGAAGAGTATTTTGATCCTTATCGGAAATAGGATCGATTGGCATCATAAAAAAGTTTTTTGCAACCATTTTGACCATTTTTTTGCAATTCAATTTTTTTCTTCAATTTCTTTTTATGCAGTTTGAAATAATGACAAAAATTATGGCCAGTTTGCTATCAACATTTTCCTGTAGCGACAACAATTAAGGTAGCTGCCCTTATAAATAACCCATTTCAAATAGTTTTTTTGCTATTTCTGACGTTTCTAGTACTCAAACCTCAGTTGGTCCGGAAAAGTTTTTTGATCCTTAAGGGAAATGGGATCGATTGGCATCATAAAAAAGTTTTGTGAAAACAGCCCTTTTTCTCGCTGACTGTACTTTTTTTTCAAAATCTGTGAATGCCGATTGAAATTTTCCCAAAAGTTAGGGGTGGTCTTCTAAGAACGTTTTCCTGTAGCTACAATGGTTAAGGTAGTTGCCCTTCATGCCCCATCTCAAATTACCACCCTGTATAGCAACTATTCTAGTACACAAATACACTACACACTAGGGACATAGAACATAGAGGGCGAACATATTGCCATCAACCAGGCACAGACTCCGGGCTGCTACTGAGAAATTCCGCACGGAAAAACCCAATAACACTTTGTCCGACCTGGGGATCGAACCCAAGACGTCACGCTCAGCAGTCGCCCTTGCGACCACTAGACCAACGAAGCAGTCAAATAATCCTAATCCTAACTTCGTAATTCTAACTAATAAATGTGAAAGTAAGTTTGTTTGTTTGTTACCTTTTCACGCCTAACCCACTGAACCGATCATACTGAAATTTTGCATATACGTTGTCAGGTATATAGAAACGGACGGGTACCTTTCATCCCGAATAAAAGTACTGTTCTCGAGGAAAACAACAATAACGTTCATAGATGGCGCCACGTGTCTTTCGAATCATGATTGAATTATATTATTATAGAAACTTTAGTAGTGTGTGAAATTCTAAATTAACGCGAGCAAAGCCGCGGGCAAAAGCTAGTTACCTACTTATCATCATCATCTGCCTAGCCTTTTCCCAACTATGTTGGGGTCGGCTTCTAGTCGAACCGGATGCAGCTGAATATCAGTATTTTACATGGAGCGACTGCCTATCAGACCTCCACAACCCAGTAACTGGGTAATACGATACTCTTGGAAAGACTGGTTGTCAGACTTTCTGGCTTCTAACCAACAGTAACGACTGTCAAAGATCTACAAATGACAGCCGGGACCAACGGCTTTACGTGCTTTCCGAGGCACGGAGGAAACTCGCTATGGTAAATGGTCACCCATCTACAGACCAACCTCGGCAAGCGTGGCTTAACCCGGAAGATCGGTCTATGCGGCTGTAATTATTTAGCCACGAGCTCCTCCTTAGTTACCTACTTATATTACTCTTAAATTGTATGTCTTATTAAGTGCTTATAAGCTAGCAGTGGCTAAAGCTATTCATAAGTGCCCACAAGTGAATAAAACTAACCCTAAGGTGCCACTCAGACTTCAGTTTGGCAATTCCATATGATAATGGCCTCACATAATAGTATTCATTGGAGTCGCAATGGATTCAGTTGGATAAAACCAGAATTTGCTCCTAATACTATTGTTTGAACGGTTTTACTTAGAAGTGGATATTTTATCTCCATTTGGAAGCTGAAAATAGACTTTGTTTTTTAGAAATTATAGCATCTGGGTTTAGTTTAGGTGTTTTTACAATGTATTATCTACGTAAGCAGGGATTAAACACATCTATTTATACTCTAAAGTGGAATTAGAAGAATTAAGTACAAAATATCACAATAAAAAGAAAGAAAAAAAAGAAAGAAAAAGTATTTATTTTAATAATTACAATAGAATAAAATAGGATTAGGTAGAAAGTTTATTACGTACAAATAGAGATATAAAATAACAGAGAGTGTTCCCTTAAACCTGTTAATTTACATCATTAATAGATTAATATAAAAATGTAAAAACAAGCAAAAAAAATATTTGAAAAAAATAATAATAATTCTAAACAATTCAGAACGGTCTGTTTAAAACCAAAATGGTAGCGTAGATAGGTTAAATGGGATGGGAGGAGCTCGTGGCTAAATAATTACAGCCGCATAGACCGATCTTCCGGGTTAAGCCACGCTTGCCGAGGTTGGTCTGTGGATGGGTGACCATTTACCATAGCGAGTTTCCTCCGTGCCTCGGAAAGCACGTAAAGCCGTTGGTCCCGGCTGTCATTTGTAGATCTTTGACAGTCGTTACTTCTGGTCAGAAGCCAGAAAGTCTGACAACCAGTCTTACCAAGAGTATCGTATTACCCAGTTACTGGGTTGTGGAGGTCTGATAGGCAGTCGCTCCATGTAAAATACTGATATTCAGCTGCATCCGGTTCGACTGGAAGCCGACCCCAACATAGTTGGGAAAAGGCTAGGCAGATGATGATGAGATAGGTTAAATGGGATGTTGTCGTGTTTTTCATATTGATATGGGAAAGGACCGTGAATTTACGTACCTATGCAATCGTATAAACATACTAAAATACTCTACTTTTAACGTAATTAAAATATATTTCTCAACTGAAACGCTAATGTAATGAGTTCTCTTGAAAAAACATCTTGCGGAATTAATCCAATCATCTAATATACAAATCATGTTTTTTTACTCACATTTACTCTGAAAGCCTTTCTAAGGCTTTCGACAACATATTTTTCAGTCCTTTCATAAAGAATTGAGTGTTTATGTAAATACGTTTATTTATTTACTGAATAGAAAATAAGTTGTGTAGGTTTTTTGATTGGATTTTTTCAAAAAGCTTTTGATATCACCGTACATGTACTTTACAAATCCTGAATTGAAACTTTTCAAGTGCTATAAATACATAAAATAAAAACAATTTAATTCAGACCTTTACGGTCCATAAAAGTTACACACAACAAATTTAAAATAACAGAAACAAGAATTTGTTAGTATAAGATAACTTATTTTCTATGTTAGGCAGTTATCCCACCGCCGGCGAGGAAGCGACTAACTATCTGCTATTTTCTCGCTCAAGAAACGTAGAATAGATAAACATTCCGTGTAAACAAAAGAGATGCTTACATTAATAGTTAATCGCTGACTGTTCACACTGCCGGCGAGGACTCGCTCCACTAGTTTGTCGCTGAACCACAAGAGCTATAAAAGATAATACTCGCTCAGCGATACTTGCTCAGCGATGCTCACTTGGCGGTCAGAACTCATGCCGAGAGACCAACCAGCGGTCATTTGCGAGTGGTACGAGTAACCACTCAAAGCACTCGCACACTCGCTTATAGCCCAGCGACAAAACTATCGGAACTACACACTCGCTTCTCGCTGCTCGCCAACTCGTTTCTAGCTTCTAGCTCTACTCGCTGCTCGCTCATCGTTCGCGGTGGGACAAGTGCTTTAGTAGGTATACACGCACGCACTTAAATGCAGGCTGTTCCAGTGCCTACTAAATCGATTGTCCAGCCTGTTCGCTATCATCTCCAGGATGTATGCTATACTTGTCAAAATATTCGTAAAAATGAACGTCCTTCCAGCGAGCCAGCATTGACATACGTCATCGGTATGACAGGTTGTCTTGTATGGACCCGCTGCGCTGTAAAGAATAGCACTTGAAAAGATGCAATTAAAAATTTTTAAGGTACAAAATATGTATGTAACTGTTCGGTATTATAAAAGCATACAATTTTGAAAAAAAACTTTTGCTGGCCTGCTACTCAGACGCTGAATTAAAACGTCATTATATCAAAAACTGTTGAGGTACAAAATATTAGTAATTAATCTTATTTAGGTACGAAATAAGGTCGAAAAGTATGTATATTTTTGTATGTAAGTATTATGTCTATGTATTGTGTGTAATATGTATTTTGCAGCAGTACACCACGGACTACTCCCTCTATCTTATTCATTGTCTTCCTGTTCATCCAAAGGTTGTCTGGTAGATATCGCTATCAGCGATAAGACCGCCATTGTACCCTTCAATATATGATGTTGTATAAGAGCTGCGTTACAATTTTGGTGTACAATAAAGTATATTCTATTGTATTCTATTGGAGCCTGCCAGACATACATGGATTTGTATTTAAATATTTTAAAATTGTTAATATTATCATGGACTTTAAACCTGCATTCTAATTCCGCAAAACACTCTTCATTGCGTTGACTTTGATTTTGACAGGTCAACAATTTCCAAAGCAACGTTTGTATTAACAATCTGACTTATCCACTACTATGTACCACGCAATGAATATTGTTGTATGTCAAAATGAAAGCTATTGAAATTACGAATGTGATACGCAATTCGGATGCTGACCTAGATTAAATTGGTGTAGATGGTGAACCAACTTCAGCATTTGACATTTGTACGTAAAAGCCAAACCTGTCAGTTTTGCGTTCCCCACACCAAACATTAAGTCTTATGCTTTAACTAGCTTTCGCCCGCAGCTTCGCTTGCGTGAAATTTTGAACCCGTTAAGTGACGATTTTCCATACAAACTTTCATCCCCTATTTAACTCCCTTAAGGGTTGAATTTCGAAAAATCCCTTCTTAGTGGATGCCTACGTTACAAAAGGAACCTACTGTCAAAATTTCAAGTTTCTAACCCCAGCGGTTTAGGCTGTGCGTTGATAGATCAGTCAGTCAGTCAGTCAGCTTCTCCTTTTATATATATAGATTACAATAATACCAAAGATATATCTAGATTACTAAGATTATAAATAATTTACACATACTGAAAATAGTTAGACGGGCTTATATCTAACTAGCGTCTTGCCCGAGCTGGGTTTATTCAAACCTGTGTTTCAGGCCATCACTTTACGACTGATTATAATAAAAGGGACAAAAACATTATATTATGTATGACATAATATAAAAATATGTTTCTACTGACTACGAAACTAAACATTTCTAATAATAAAAAGTAGGTTATGATATGAGTAGGTACACAAAAATAATTACTTACGGAGTATTAATAGATAACTAACTTAAAGTTACTGAACTATTTCTAGAATATTTTCTGTGTCTGAATAGTTAAGCTTAGTTAAATATTCTGCTATTTTGAGCATGCATTTTTGGCTTTACATGTTTAAGAACTTGTTAAGCTTGTTGTACAAAAAGGATCCTAGGAACATATAAAATTTATTCGCAAAAGCATGTCTACTTGGGGTCCTTATGCAAATTAAGTTCTGTATGTCGGAGTAGTACGATGTTTAGAATAAAAATAATTGGCATAGGGCGCGAGTGGCGTGTATGGGCGAGCCCGCGTTTTGTGAAGCGAGGCCTATGTAGATAATTGTCCCGGGTCAACATACCATCACGCTTGTATTCCCCGAAGGGTTGAGCAGAGGTGGAGGTACACCCTCATTTCGCTGAGTCCCATTTAATAGAGGGCGAGCCTATTGCCATCAACCGGGTACAAATCCAGACTTCAGGTTGCTACTGAGAAATTCCGCACGAAAAAACCCAATAAGTCTTTGCCCGACCTTTTTTTTTTTTTTTTTTTTTTTTTTTTATCGTGGGAAAATCCTCATGGATACCGGACTTATGCCGGACTCTTACCGGCTAAAAACCCACGGTGTTCCTTCTCCTGACCCTTGGCCGGGGTCACGGGATTCGCAGCTGCATGCGCCGCAACCCCGGCAGGCCTCGGTCCGCCAGCCCCTGGCGGACCTCTCCTTCTGTGGGGCCTTGCCCCACGTCCTCCTGAGAGGCGCGCACGGAACAATGCGCGCCGCCTTCTCGGGCCTGTTACTGGTCGGGCGACGGGTCCCCTAACCCGTCGCCCGCAGGCCACACACTAGGGTGGCCGGAGATCGTCGCGCGCCCTCCGGCGGCGCCCGGTGCGTCTGGCGCGGGAAGGGAGAGTGGCCGTCGCCTCTCTCTCCCTCTCCGCTTCCTCCTTGGTTGCCATCACCACCTCGCAAAAGGAGGTGACGGCTTCCCACGCACTCTCGCTCCCGACCATGGACAGAACCACGGCCGGAAGCGAGAGGTCACCACCGACTGCCGCCACTAGTTCACGGCGCTGCGTCGCCCATGCAGGGCACGCCTGCAGCGTGTGCAGCTCCGTGTCCTCAGGGCAGTCGACGCAGTGGTGACATCCGGGCGTCTGCTCACGGCCTATACAACACAGGTACTTCCCGAAACATCCATGTCCCGAGAGCACCTGCGTCAGCCGGAAGCTGAGGGCGCCATGCCGCCTCTCCAGCCACTCCTCCATAACGGGTCTTACCGCCGCTATTGCGGCGTGCCCTGCGCTGGGTTGCGCAAGTCGTTCTCTCCACTCGGCCACTAGGATCTGGCGGAGCTCACTCCGCTCAGGCGCCTCCTCGCGCTGACGATAGCGATCAGCGCGAGGGCCCTCGCCTCCAGATCCCAGGGCATCGATCCGGCTAAGAGGCTCCCCGCTTCGAAGGAGATCGTACGGTACCCCCTTATCACCCTGACGGCCATCGCCCGCTGCGGTCTCCGCAGGATTGCGACATTGCGGGCCGTCAGGGTGTCTGCCCATATTGGCGCTCCATATAGGGCCATGGACCGTACGATCCCCGCGTAGAGCCTCCGGCAGGAGGCGTTGGGCCCCCCCAGATTGGGCAGAAGCCGCGACAACGCAGCCGCGGTGCCCATCAATTTTGGCATCAGCTGCCGAAAGTGAGGCCCAAAGTTCCATCGGCCGTCGAGGACAAGTCCTAGGTACTTCATCGTCGACTCGACGCCGATGCGGACGCCCCCCACTACGATGTGGGATCCCGAGGGTGGTCCCTTCTGGGGCCCGTGGAAACACAGGGCCTCGGACTTCTGCAAGGCCACCTCGAGAAAGTCTTTGCCCGACCTGGGGATCGAACCCAGGACCGCGCTTGCGACCACTATACTCAAATCAACGAAAAAAAGTTCTGACATAGCGCTTATTTCGTAAATTGTAACCGTAATAAGGTCCTTATTTTGAATTTTTAAACGACATCATCATAAACCGTATAATATCTATATTATACATGTTTTGTTTTTCTCAAATATTTGATATTCTTTGTACAGTAAGGCCTCTTGTTCATGGCACGGTTTCTTAACCGTATAGCGTATTAGCCGCGCCGTAGAAAAATCTTGTGAGCTTGTACACGACACGGCAATCCTCCAGTCGAAACTGATTTATATCCATTTTGTAACGCAAAATCAGCGTTGGAAAACTGTCATGCAATAATTGCCCATCGTGAAAACGTCCGGTGCGTTTAACAAACTCTCATAGACCGTCATACAACACTAATGTAAATCAAACCGTGCAGAAAAGAGGAGTAGCCACGGTGCAAACGGCGACGCAGGCGTGCCGTTGGGCAGCCGTATCCGTCAACAAACTTCTATAGTAGTCCATACAACACTGATGACCGTGCCTACACACGGCTAATTAACCGTAGGTTTTTATGGCGAAGAAACGTCAGGACTTACCCTACGTTGAAAAGGATATAGACCAAGGAGGCATATGTGGCAATTATGCAATTTGTGTTAGTAAATTCTTTCTAACATTTCAGGCATTGGGTATGTTTGTAGTGGCACGATGCACCACAATTTTCCATTCGCATCTATCGCGCCAGATAATCTAACAGTGTATCATGGCGGACAAACACATCTAGTTTACTTACCGCTCGCTCTGATTACCTCCCGGGGGAGTGGGATTTACTGCAGCATTGCACTTCAGCTGTAGCCTCTAATATTGAAGGATTACTCGTGATTTAGATGAACGATCTTTTGTCCAGTGTAGTCTGTTGTTAGCTAAAAATGTGCTTGATTTTGTGCTTTCTTTCTTTAAAATGACTGATGATTCCATTGAACATTTAGTAGTAGCGTGGCAGCATCCGTATTCATTCAAAGTCAAAGCATTTATTTCAATTAGTACATTGACATGCAATATTGAACTGTCGAAAACAAAAACCGGTCAAATGCGAGTCGGACTCGCGCACGAAGGGTTAGTTAGTTAGGTAGTAGTAGTAGGTAGGTAGTAGGTAGGTAGTAGGTAGGTAGTAGGTAGGTAGTAGGTAGGTAGTAGGTAGGTAGTAGGTAGGTAGTAGGTAGGTAGTAGGTAGGTAGTAGGTAGGTAGTAGGTAGGTAGTAGGTAGGTAGTAGGTAGGTAGTAGGTAGGTAGTAGGTAGGTAGTAGGTAGGTAGTAGGTAGGTAGTAGGTAGGTAGTAGGTAGGTAGTAGGTAGGTAGTAGGTAGGTAGTAGGTAGGTAGTAGGTAGGTAGTAGGTAGGTAGTAGGTAGGTAGTAGGTAGGTAGTAGGTAGGTAGTAGGTAGGTAGTAGGTAGGTAGTAGGTAGGTAGTAGGTAGGTAGTAGGTAGGTAGTAGGTAGGTAGTAGGTAGGTAGTAGGTAGGTAGTAGGTAGGTAGTAGGTAGGTAGGTAGTAGGTAGGTAGGTAGTAGGTAGGTAGGTAGTAGGTAGGTAGGTAGTAGGTAGGTAGTAGGTAGGTAGTAGGTAGGTAGTAGGTAGGTAGTAGGTAGGTAGTAGGTAGGTAGGTAGTAGGTAGGTAGTAGGTAGGTAGTAGGTAGGTAGTAGGTAGGTAGTAGGTAGGTAGTAGGTAGGTAGTAGGTAGGTAGTAGGTAGGTAGTAGGTAGGTAGTAGGTAGGTAGTAGGTAGGTAGTAGGTAGGTAGTAATTAGGAAAAAGTGCATTGCAACGCATGCCGGGTATGCTAGTTATCTATAAAAAAAAACCAGCATAAAAATCAAGTCTGTTGTATGGGAGACCCGCTCAAATATTTGTTTTATTTTAATTTAATTATTTATTATTAATGTGAATATACACCCCTAAATTAAATTCACCAGAAAAAATTTAAGGGTACATACGGAAGCGGTATACTTATTGAAATGTAAAATCATTAATATAATTTATTTAAATCTAACAAAGTTATTTACTTTTGTTTGATCCTGAAAATATGAATAATTTTATGCACATAATACTCTAATACTAGAAATACTACGTCAACGACACGGACTATCAATGAAATTCATCCCACCGCGCGTAAGCTACACACATCATGCACCATTATACGCTTGTGTGAGTCAAGCGTCAGTCAGCTATACCGGTATGTAATGCGTGCGAGCGAGTCGATAGCGCGAAATCCGTGCAACACACACACAGAAATGCTTTCTCCCTCACTCCACTCCACGTATTTAAAAAGTTAGAATTTGTTCTGAGACAATGGGGATTTGAATTTGAAGGGATTAGCTAACAGTGATTAGGATCAGCTGATAAGGATTGAAATCAGCTGATAAGGGTGGTAATTTACAGTGTTATTAAAAACTTACAGTTCAGCAATTTTTCAAAATGGCTTCCGCCCTTTGTTATCAACACACAAGCGAGCACTTTTTAAAAGATAGTTATTTAATGATATTAGAACATCACTTTGCCCTTTTACTTCGAGTTGTTTTAAAAGTTTGCGACTATCGGGCTCACTCACGTACACTCTCCGTTTGATTTCACTTCACATGTAAAAATCCATGGGTGTGAGGTCAGGCGGCACGCGGGCCAGGCAATTAGGCCGCCGCAGCCTGTCCACCGACTCCCGAACTCCTCGGTTAGGTACTTTCGCTCCGACCTATCTAGATAAGATTCACCTGCGTGCCGGCCTTTTATGAAGTATTAACACAAAGGGTACTCTCGAGACGTGAACTGATGATCGTATGAAGCCATCGTAGTTATCAATTTAATAACAGATGTTAACAGGTAATACGTATTGCGCGCTCGCGTAAACTTAATAACCTCTCTGTTGCGTTCTAAGGAGACGGGTTCGGTGGAGAGGGCGCGATGCAGTCTGCTTTGACCTTAGTTTACCGAATATTAAGCCTATTTAGTATTCATCAACACAACATGTAATTACGTATACAACAAAAACCGGGTACGCGGTAACGAGAGGTTGCGCTTGCACCGCGCGTCACGCAACTTAACCTAATTACTGCGGGCGGCCGACTGCGGCGGGCGGCGGGCGACACGCGCACGCGCCGGTGTAGGTGGGGGCGAGCGAGGGTGGTGCGGGAGCCAGACTAGTTGGCGCCGTCCGTCTCGTGCGCAGCCTATGTATTGCGCGGGCTTTTTTTTGAATGAATAGATAAAAGGGTTGCGTGTGTGCGTGCGCGTACGAATATCATTGTCAATGTGATTGAACTTTCTTACCAATTATTGATGTTTTTGAAGTACAGTTTTCAAACAAAATAATTTTCTTTTTTTTTTCTCTTTATATGTTCTATTACAGTAACTGACCATGCCCTTAAATTTTTTCTGGTGAATTAAATTTAGGAGTGTATAACTAAATATTCTGTGAATATTCCAAGTGTCTACCTGTTGCCGTTATCAATATCGAGCAAAAACTAGCAAAAAAATCACGTTTGTTGTATGGGAGCCCCCTTAAATATTTATTTTATTCTAGTTTTTAGTATTTGTTGTTATAGCGGTAACAGAAATACATCATTTGTGAAAATTTCACTTGTCTAACTATCACGGTTCATGAGATACAGCTTGGTGACAGAAGGACAGACAGACGAACAGACGGACAGACGGACAGCGGAGCCTTAGTAATAGGGTCGCGTTTTACCTTTTGGGTACGGGACTCTAAAAAAGTCACTAAGTTCTAAGTGTAGATTCCTACGGAGAAGAACGGGCAATAAACTACAAGGTTACTCTTTTTCATCGAATATTTATTTTTCATCAAAAATTAATTGAATCTTATGCCTGGCGGGCTACAACAATGAGGTTGTAGTTTTTAGCATAGCAAAATCTTTTTTTTTCTCAACAAAGTGTGGGGACTCTAGGATTTCTCCTGTATCGTGTGTGCGTTTACAGATACAAATCTTTACATGCATTAACGGCTAGACCTGGAACAAATATCTGTAGGCCATACAAATACTTGAAATAACATACATAACATCACGCTATTCCGCAAAGGGTTCAGCAGAACGTACACCCTCATTGCCATCAACAGTGCACACCTCCAGACTCCGGGCTACTACTGAAAATTCCTCCCAGAAAAACCTAATAACAAGTTGCCGGGTGATTATTCGAAAAATGTTAACAAAAAATAAAAACGTCATTATCATCATCCCGAAGTTCTTAAATGCAGATGTTTAAAACTTCAATTATAATAATGAAAAATCAAACTATACCACTGCCGTCAAGCAATAAGACAAGAATAAAAACAATCTGAAAGTAATATTAATGTTAACAACAAAGGAGAACAATGATTTGTTTTTTTTTAAGGAAATTATAATATTCACCCTGCCCATCCTGTGGATCGAACCCATGACCTCACGCTCAGCAGTCGTGCTTGGGACCTCTAGACCAACTAGGCAGTCAAACATACAGTAACTTTTTTTCAGTTACCTTGAAATAGTCCAGTAAAATACAAAAAAATAAAGAATCTCCTAAGCTAGGGACCTTCGCATTATCAATACAACACCTCGACATCTTTCACTTACTTAATTCTTATTCCCAACCCTCCATTATTCAGCTCTCTCGCCACTGAATAATACATTACTTTGAAGTCAAATTTTCCGACTAATAACCCTTTAGCATTACCCCATGAGCAGTGGAACAAACTTGACGATAGGGTAGTAATTTCCCGTGACCGGCCACACAGCTCCAGGTGGAATAATTAGTCGGTAACGATGCCTAGCGTTAATTGAATCTAATTGCGATGGTACGGTAGTGTGGCCATGGTTTAAGGAGGTTTCTTATGTTTTTTTCAATGGAAACTTTGTGTTAGGTGGTCCATGTTTAGCAACTTTCCGCCTCGCCTACGGCTAACGACGCTTAACTAATAATAAAAACGGTTGTGTTAGAAAAAAATAAAATCAATTTATTTAACATGCAAATAGGCTCACTACATAACATAATGCCGAAAGTTGCAACAATTACAATAAATAAAAATACTTAACAAGCGCCGTGTTTATTACACCTTAAATTAAACTATTTGTTGACGAAGAAAAACAGTGACTAACAAACTATTTGTGAAAAGTGATTGTGCATGCCAAGTGATATAAATCGTGTAGTGTTTTAAGCTAATAGGATAAGACTGATTATTGTTCTATTTTGTTAATTATTACGCAGGTTAGGTTCATTAAGTTTGATTGTTTATGTTTAGTTTATTCTCCTTTCACCGTGATTCTTTTGTATAATAACTGTTAATTGAGACATCAGGCATAGGGTAGACGTATCATAAAGTAATTTCCGTCTATAAATAGTTAAAGTTGTAAATATTGTGAAACAAAGTTTAGGGTTCAACCCATATTCACTGCCTTAAGCCACTAATTGGTCAATATCTTGTTTGTGTAACCGATCTTATTGCAATTTTTGTTATATTAAGGAAGCTTCTGTAATTCTGTACTAGTAACAATCGTTTACTGTATAAAAACATAGCTTACAACATAGAAAATAGCCAAAACACTGTAAACTTAAAGTAAAAAACTAGCATTGTAAAGTTGTAAAAACATAGATCCCCTCAACACTATTATTAGATTAAAAATACAGTAATGCGTCGCATTCGTCTTTGAATGTGTCATCACTCAGCATGCCGGCTGGTGCGGGTTGGCGAACTTCACCACACCATCGAAATCTTTGTGGAATGAGTTCCACTGCAGGTGTGCAGGTTTCTGATACACACATGAATTCTAAAAGTCAGAGGTGCTGGCCTGGTTCGAACTTGGACCCTCCTGCATGGAAGGTAACCGTTCAACCGCTGGGCTATCCTGCTTCCAAACAGTGCTGTTAGCCAAGTAATTACATTTTAAAAAAAACCTATAATACCCACTATTTTCCTAGCGCAACATGGACACAACACTTCGCGTGCTTATTCGGGCCGCGTCCCGCAACTGACTGACTGATTCGTGAATTCCACACCACAACCAAACTTCTGAATAGTTCGAAGCTAATTGAAGAGGTTTTATAGATGATTCGAAAAACTTTGAATTTTCGAGCTGTTTTTAATTCAATGAAATAAAGTTCAAAGCACTTTTATTAGCTTTCTCAGAGGTAACTTGCACTTGTACCTAAATAAGAATTATTTCACTCGGGAGCAACGTATCCAGGCCACCAACATAACTCTTAATATCTCAGAAACTAAGAATGATAGCTTATTCAAATAAAACATATTTTATAGACTATTAAATACTACTCCAGCAAAATTAATAAAACTACTTAAATAATCGGTAATAGTACTACCCCATCTCTTCCCGTGGGTGTCGTAAAAGGCGACTAAGGGATTCTCTAGAGGATGGGCAGCAGCGTTCTCTGAGTTGTTTAACAACCATACTGCGATCGCCAACCCGCCTGCCAAGCGTGATGATTACGTCAAACCCCTCCTTTTGGGGGAGGCCTATGTCCAGCAGTGGACGTCTTTCGGCTGAATGATGATGATGATGAAATAGTCGGCTGTGTACACATCCGAGGTAGTTACAAAATTGCCCCCATTGCTGAAAAGGTTAAAACAGCAACATCGTCGATGGTATGGACATGTGCTCCGCTATCCAGAAGACCACATGGTGCGTGTAGCACTTAACCTGCCGACAGTGACGCGAAATCGCGGAAGACCACCGCCACCCGGCTGACAACAGTCCAAAAGGATCTGAAGAAGAGCGAAATAGACATCACAACCGCTCTGGATCGACGAAAATGGAGAAGGCAGACAAGGAGAGCCGACCCTAGAAAATGGGACGATGCAAAGGAAGAAGAAGAAAAATCATCATAATCAGCCCACTACTGTTGCACTGCTGGGCAGGGGCCTCTTCTCAGAATGAAAAGGATTAAGGCTAGTCCATGTCACGGTTAGCGGGTTAAGGGTGGATTGAGGAGTCAACCCTTAACGAGCATGTGCACATAAGATCAGAATCTAGCAAGAAGCAGTTTAGCAGGAGTGTACTAACTGAGTAATAATGAAAACACTTTTAACAATACAATATTTATTTTACTAGAAATAACAGGATTCGTTTACAGGGCGTGGTGCTATGACTACGATACGAGGAGTCCAGGGTCTTCACGTGTAGGTGTAGTACTTAACTAGCGGCTGCTGAGGCGCGAGAGAGGACGAAGTTTATTTTTTCCTATTGGACTGCTGTAGGTGGTCCTAGGGGACCCTTCCTACGTAACCGGGCAGTTTTTAGCGAGACCTGAAGGGTCTCCAGCCTCTCCAACTCTCCAGGGGGGAAGTAAAATACTTAACCTAAGCTTACTAGTTGTACCACACTAACATCATGACTACCTGCAACAACAGCACTAAGGGCGACCCCTAGTGGGACTCGAACCTCGGCTTAGGGCGTTGCTGGCGGGGACTTAGGGGGGGGAGACAGCTTGATGAGGGCTGAATTATCGGTGTGACTGCGGAGTCTGAAGAGACGACCGACTCTACGACGGGAGAGCACGGTGGATCGTGACCGGCGGCGGTGGGACGTCGCGACGGGCCTCGTTGGCGAGGACGGTATGCCGGATGGCGGCGGACATTGTGTATTGTGCTGGTCGATTTACTCGCCTCCTGGTTCTAAAAGTGTGTGCCTGGGACGGCGAACTTTACTTATGAGAGAGGGACTGTACTCGGCCGCTGCGGCGACTAGGGGGTTCGGATGGAGGGGGGGCAGTGTTGAAGTAACGCTTGGAAATGCGTTTGAGGTATTGCCTGATGGTTGGTATTTTTAGATCGAGATGGAGTAGGACGTTACGCATGAACCACGGGGGAATACGACGCTAGCATAAGTCAAGATGGGGAGGATGCACGTCACGTAGATTCTCAGCTTATTTCTAAATGACAATTTACTGCGTGCTCTAAAGATGGGAGGTCGAAGTGCAGCGTGCCGGCCCTTTTATAGGCGCACCCCGCTAGTCGCCAACACTACCACCGTCACATCACCATGCTGGTGTGGTGCGGTTTGGCGGACAACACACCCATCGAAAACTTTATGGAGCACTCTTAGGTGTGCAGGTTTCCTCACGATGTTTTTCCTTCACCGTTAATGCAAGTGATGATCAAATTCTGATTCGCACGCGAATTCGAATAGTCTGATGTCCGGGCCAGGTTCTAGCTTGGACCGTCTTGCATGAATGGCGAGCGTTCAACGGTTAGGCTATCACTGCTTATAAAATCAATAATAGGAAAAAAACCTGCCAAGTGCGAGTCGGACTCGCGATCGAAGAGTTCCGTACCATCATCTATAAAAACGAGCAAAAAAATCACGTTTGTTGTATGTGAGCCCCTTAAACATTTGTTTTATTTTAATTGAGTTATTTAGTTTTAAAGTGAATATATAACTAAATATTCTGTGAATATTTCAAGCGTCTACCTGTTGCCGATATAAATATAGAGCAAAAACGAGCAAAAAAATCACGTTTGTTGTATGGGAGCCTCCTTGAATATTGGTTTTATTCTGTTTTTTAGCATTTGTTGTTATAGCGGCAACAAAAATACATCATCTGAAAATTTCAACTGTCTAACTATCACGGTTCATGAGATAAAGCCTGGTGACAGACGGACAGATGGACAGCGGAGCCTTAGTAATAGGGTCCCGTTTTACGCTTTGGGTACGGAATACTAAAAACTGGTTCGAACCCAGCACTCGCGCTTGCGACCACAGAATCAATGAAGTTCACAATCTAACCAGGGACCGAATAATAAAATCCCAAGACGAAGTATGTCAAAAAATCAGGAGGCATAGAAGGTGCGATTACCGAGAATTATTACAAACTCGTTCCCAACTCCTGAGCAAGAAAGGTGCAATAAATTAAACGCGAGCGTTCACAAAAGACTGCCTGTGAATGGGACCAGCACATTGTTCTGTCAGTTCAGACAAAGCGTCACTACGATTAGCCGGCATACGACTCATTATAATTAACTTGCGGATTTTATGCGGCCTGTTCATAGGTAGACTTTTGTGCCTATTTTTGTATTGAAAATAAAATGCTGGACACATTTTTTTGGGGTGACAATGGAATTGGATATAAAACGAATATTTATGAAATATTTGTTTCGTTTTCGGTATTTTGTATTCATTGTTCGTCGTATAAAAAAACTTATAAATAGTTTATCATTTGTTTGATATTTCAGTTGTTATAAATAACTCAAATAATGATAATGTATTTATTTTTCTGGAGCTGCAGGAATTTGTATCCGGAGAATTGGACTTAAGTTAAAAAATCTTTTAACCAAAAAAAACCCCTGTAATAATACAAAGAATACTCACAGTTAACCAAAATTAAGTCCAAACACAAAATCGCAACAACTAACCCGCCACCTAAATCCTCGCTTAGTCGAGTCAACGCGTCGCGCGGCGGTGCGACAATAACAGAGTTAATGCGATTAGTCGCAGCGCTAATAGCCAGCTTTACCGACGAGGCGGTAAATCAGCGGCCCGCAGGTGCTCCGCTTTATCATAATGTTGGTTCACGTGAACTTGGAGGAATCTGGACGGAAAAAAATATTCTGGAAACTTGAGAAGGAAGTGGAACATAATCGTCTTATGAAGCTTAACAGCTAGTACCCATTAAGCGCTTTAAAACGCGCTTGATGAGCGCTCAAGTAAAAGCGCGTGTTTGAGTGTGGACGCTCCATGCTTTTATTTCGTATCTTGGAGCGCGCCTTACCAAAGCGCGCGCTTCAAAACGCTCTAGTTTTGATCAAAATTCGTTCAGATGGTGTAAGTTCAAACATAGACTAATGTTAAAATCTCTTATTTAAGTGTTATTAAATGACAACATAATGACAACGCCTCATCTCAACAGGAAGTGCGCACCGCCGCCTGCTATTGGTCAATTAATATTGCCAGTTTTTGATTTTGATTTTGATTGGCTGTCACAAATTAAAATCACTTTTATATCTTTTGTTTTGTATTTGTTATTTATTTAAAATTACCTTCGTCCGTGTGTCACTGCAAGGGTACCAACTGAAAATCAGCGCTGGGTGTTTGACGCCCAGCATATGCTGAGTTGGTGACCCTTTCGGCAGGGGCATGATCCACGGCATAAAATGTGTGTTTGATTCTTTTATGTTTTTGTTTTTTATTGTATGCTGTTATTGTGTCCTCAGCTGAATAAATTTATTTTCTTTCTTTCTTTCTTTCTATTTAAGCGATGAACGGAATAGTTTACTGATAAAGCGAGTATGCTTCCATCTAATCGATCAGCTTGTTGAATTTTCAGTGCCTTGTAGAATAGTCTTGAGGAAACATGACAATCACAATGTTTGTTAGGTGATTATTATAATAATCGCAAATTAAGATAAGCAGAAGTAATAGCCAATCGGTTGAAGGCTTCCTAGCAGGAGAATCCGAGTTCGATCTTGACCCGCATGTCTGACTTTTTGAATTCATATACGGATCAGAATTTGATTATCACTTTTTTAACAGTGAAGGAACACATCGTGAAGAAACCTGCACACCTGAAAGCCTGAAAGGGCTTGATTTAGTTCTAGATGATGTATGTAGTTCACCAACCCGCACCTCACTAGCGCAGTGAACTAAAGCGTAAACCCTTCTCATTCTAAGAAGGGGCCCATGCCCAACAGTGAGATAGAAATGGGCTGATTATGCTATGCAAGATATGTTGTTGCCCATAAGTCCATTATGGGAATAATGCTTTGCATCTTCCTTATATTTACTTAAAACACTAAATCAAACTTCGAGACAGTAGAATCCAGTTGGGCTGGACAGTGTTTGGCAAACTTCGCAGCTGTGGCGGAACTTTGGAAAGGCCTATGTACAGCAGTCAGCTTGTAGCTAATTATCAACCACGCGAATAACGTAATTTCCAAGGTTAAGCTGCTCTTGCCTCCGTCTGTCCGTGGTTTGGTGATCATTCGTTACACATCGAGATCGATTTATTCGTATGCCTGGGGGCCTACTCCTTAAGTCCGTCAACGAAGTGAGTCGCCCGTCCGAAAGTAGCCCGTAACGTAGGAGTGAACAAAACAAGTGTCAAGTTCAAATTTTCGGACGGGCAAAAACACATCGGTAGTAGGGACAATTGTCAAATCGTGTTGTCATTCATTCTTAGTTGCCCCGAAATAATCGTAGGTGATGGGGAGTAAGAAACGCTCGTAACTAAGGCCGAAACCACGGACTTCGTGCTTAGGGAGTAGACCCCCTGGAACGTTAAGCCGTTGGTCCCGGTAGTCATAAGCCCAGAAGTCTGACAACCGGTCTAACCTTAGGATATCGGCATTGCCCAGTAGCTTGGTTGCGGAGGTCTGATGGCAGAGTATCCTTGTAAAACATCTACTGATATTCAACCGCATCTGGTTCGTCTGGAAAATGATCCAAACAAAGTTGGGAAAAGGTAGGCAGAACAACAATGTACTGCAGTCAACTGCAGTGCAATGAAAGAGCCTCCACGAGTGACGATACTTAAGTACGTCCGGAACACCCTTTTTTTTCCGGTTAGAAATCCTCATGGATGTCCTCCGCCCTGGGGTGGGCGGAGAGGTCTGTCAGACTCTTACTGACTAAAACCACCCCGGTGTTCCATCTCACACTTAGGCCGGAGACCGCGGGAGCAGTACATTCGTCCGCAGCCCCCAACTAGTGCCGGCCCACACGTCCGGCACACCCTAGGCCAGGGGTGAGAAAACTATTTTCATCAGGGGCCGTAAAATGAAAGAAATTTTGAACTGGGCAAGAATTTCAAATAAAAAAATGCATTTTGCTACCAAACCAGTTGACTCAAATAAGTACAGCTATTTGTTACAGTCATAAAATCTTGCTCGAAAAAAAAAAAAATTGGCGGGGCGGATTAAAACCGTTCGCAGGCCGGAGTGGCCCACGGGCCGTAGTTTTCCCACACCTGCCCTAGACAGCCAGCCCCACTACCAACCTTGCTGACTAGCGATTCTTTTCATCATGGCTTGGGGCATTCTCGTATTGTTTCTGCTAACACAGGAGGAGAGAAGAAGCAGTCGACAGCTTTTAGCTGATTTATTCACAACAACCGCTTATCTGTTATGTCGACTTTCATTCAGAAAGTCGAACGAAACGAGTGATTTATGTGAGTTCCATGCCTTAAATAAAATTAAATATTATTTTATAAAATAAGAATTACCGAAAGTTTTCCTAAGATTATTGTAAGTCTACTGCAGCGACATTCAAACCAATGTATTCGTATTTTATTAAGTGATACTTCCTGCGGCTGAACACTGTTTCCCAAAATACAAGCTCAAGCTTAGTTTGGGAATCAGTAGCAGTGCCTTTTCTGCAATACATTAATACGATGCTTGTTAGATTACTCTAAGATCAGATGAATGTATTAATTAACTGGCAACAATAAAATTTATTTTGTTTTATTTTTCTTTACCTTGAACTTCAAGGAAAACGTGCAAATAAAACACTTAAATATTTGATTCAGTTGGTTTCCTGTATCTGTTCACTGGTCACAGCCGTGGAAGTGAGGGTGATTTGTTTGAGGTAACGAAGGCGAAAAACAAATGTTAATTCAGTTCGTTGAGTTTCCAAAGCTTCCAATGTTTGGTTAATTTTCAAGGGTGCATGGTTTATTTTTGTTAGGCTTAAGGATATTTATGTTTAGGCTGGCTAATTTTTGTACTTCTTAGAGCATTTGTTTACCTGATTTTGCTTGGACTTGTACGAGCAAGCCAAGTAACCTATGATACGTTTTTAAAAGAACAATTATAGCCCTTTTCGCACCTCTAGAATAATAGAGACCTATCTAAAAAAAAGTTTTTGGAAATCGTTAAATAAACGTTCGTATATTTATAAATTTTGTAGAAACGGGAGATTATTTGGTTGCATTCCTTTTCTACGCCACAATAGGCCTATTTTTTAATAAGAGTCGATGAAGATGGGTCAGTCTATGAGTATAAGTTGAAATCTTAAAATTTCGAAATAGGTCATAGGTGTCTATAATTCTAAGGGTGCGTTTTCTACCTTTTGAATACCTATGACAGTCGTCATGGGTATTCAGAAAGCCTGACAGCCGGTCTAACCTTAGGGTATCGGCATTGTCTATAAATTGGGTAGCGGAGGTCTGATGGCAAATGCTCCTTATAAAATACAGCCACTTTTAATTGGTCTGGAAGCTAGCCCCAACTTAGTTAAGAAAAAGCTAGTCAGAATGAACTTCTTCTTTCTGATTTTAATGACTAATAATATGACCCAAAATAGCCAGAATATCCATCCATTTTGCCAAAACCCTGTTCTCCTGACTTGATGAAAACTTCTGCTTTCAGCGGAAACCTCGAACAAGCATAATCCAAAGAAAAACTAATTCAAGAATTCCAATCCACAATAACAAAAATCATTTCCTGAAACTATTCCAAAGTACACACATACCGGACTTCAAACTCCCACAAATTAAGTCCTAAAGAAACTACCCACAAACTTTGTAACCCACATCCTACAAAAGAACTAGACCAGAACCGAATAACGTGGTATAACAAAGAAGCTACAGCCGAAGTTCCAAAAGCAGGAAGCGAAGCTGCGGACAAACAATTTGAGAAAGAATCAAGAGTCCTTAATGGATAGAAAATGGATAGTATAGTGAAGTGCGCTGAGAAAACATTGGACGGGATTTTGCATAGTCAGTGGCGAGGAGATAGGGGAGACTGGATGAGATCGTTTAAAAGGCTAAGTAATTTTTTTGGGGGTCAGTATGCCCACGATACTGCCCATTTTCTTCTAAATCTGGAACATTAAATCCAAATTGAGGGCATGGACTTGTGTTGTTCAAGTCAAATCATTTATTTTTTTGCAAACATGGGTATAATACATAGGTGGTTTTATAATAAAGTTGTCCATATTTTACCATCACATGGGCATGCAAAGGTTAACAATTTCAAATAAAAAATCAAAAATAAGTGGCAGATTATTGACATTACAATAATACATTACAAAATATCAGGGTGGTTAAAATAAAATAAGACAATGAGAGGATCACAATAATTATGTCAATCAGAGTAATAGTATGTCAATCAGTTAGTGAATCATAATTAAGAAAATCGCCAATCGTGTAATAAGTTAAAATCGAGTATGTTGGCAAACAATCTGACAGGCCACCTGATGCTAAGTGGTTACCACCTGTATATACCTAAAACACGAAGAAGATTGCTGATGCGTTGCCAATTTTAGAGAAAAAGTTGGAAAGTCTCATGTTCCTGTAATTTCACCTGCATCCTTCCCTTCAAACCGGAACATAGCAATGGTTCTTAGCAGCAGAAAAGAAAAGAGCCTCCACGAGTGACGATACTTCAGTACGTCTGGCGCACCCTGGACAGTCAGCCCCTCTACCAACCTTGCTGACCTGCTAATCTTTTCACCGCAGGCTGACACAAGAGAAGAAGCGGCAGAAATAGGTATGGATATAGTACTTTCCCGAACGAATTATTTCACAAAGACCTATGGTATTATTTCAAAATTCGAAAACAAAGTGCTTTTAATACACAAACGGATACTGGTATTAGACTCGAAGAATTATTATGTTCCTGATATAAACTTTCGGTTTACGGCAAGAAAAACTTCGTCATTGTTTAATGTGTACGCCTTAGGCTCTCGTCTGCTCTGCTAAGTAGCTTTACATTTCCACAGTATAATATATCGCACTTTCGGTTCTGCGTAAGCCCCCTTTGTAGCCTCGAAACTGCTTGCTTGTAGATTTAATTTAATCAAATCAAATGTCAATGTATAAATACCTGGTACTCCTTCATAGCATTCACTAGAAGACACGTACTGGATTATTCTTACTTGCTAACAATACGACGAAGTTAAAACATTACTACAGTCTCTTCTAGTTCATTTCTCCATCTTTGCACCAGGCAATCGTGGCCTTTGGAAGCTCGCCAAACACACAGAGAGATGAAATTTAATACGGGACGCCATTGAATATTTATTTATGATAATATATAATGATTTATGCCTGGACTGCTTACGGTTAATAATTTTTCGTATACTCTAGTGATGTAACAAAACTTTGCTAAGATGAATGGTATGACAGCGCATGTATTGTTGTTTTGAATTGTTTAAGGATGAATAGAGGTCGAGAGAGTATACTTATTAGTGCTTATAGACTTTCTGGGGCTTCGCAAAGAATGATCTATGCATACAAAACCGCTTGTCCAGCGCAGAGAATACTTTGAAGATCAAAGTCTTTCTCTTTTGAAGAATCTATGGAGAGCCTATCAGAAGTGAGGAGAAGACTGTGATCGTTGATGAGATATCGTTTTATTCACTGGATGATTGCGTTTGGTTTAATCGAAGGTTACAATAGTTCTTTGGTAACATGTAAGGCATCATGCAACCAGCTGCAAGTAGCCGGGAGAAAGATGGAGAGTGCTATGCTGGGTATTACACTGCGCGCTAGGCTTAAAAACATCGAGATCCGGAAACGCATGAAGGTTGTAGATGTAGCCCTATTATATACATTGTATTACGCACAACGTAAATTGAGGCGGGCTGGCCACGTAAGTTGCAGAACCGATGGCAGGTGGGGTAAGAAGATACTAGAATGGAGACCCAGGACCGTATGGAGAAGTGACGGGCATCAGCCGGCTAGATGTGCTGACGACATTGTAGAAATAATTGAGAAAAACTGTGTCTAAACACCGTGAAGAATGGCGTGCAAGGGAGGAGGCCTATACTCAGTATTGGATGATTAAAGTCTGAGAAAGAAGAAGAAGAAGGTAGCATGAAATTGGTTAATAAATTCCTAGTGCTTTAAAGGCTTTATCACTATAAATGTGTACAGCACAGCGTTACGCTGGTATTTGTACAGGTGTGCACTGCATTCTCGTAGGTAATCTTAGACACTATGCTGACATCCCTACTGACGTGTTTCAAATGCATGGGACTCAAAGTGATATTAGCGACATAATTATACACGATGCTAATTTGAGATAAAAAATATTTACTTACTGCCCGTAAGTAAATATTTTTAAAAAATATGGCCAGTCTCCTAGAACGTTTTTCTGTAGCTAAAACGGTTAAGGTCTTTACTATCTCAAATTACCACCCTGAATAGAACTTTTCACGTACCGCATTCGCACTTTTGCTGTATTTGGTGTGTAGCTTAAATCTGGAAATGAAAATCTATCACTACCTAGACGAAAACTTTAACACTCTATCTTAGCCAAACTACCAACAAAAAATCACGTCATAATTATGACGCAATCTCTCTCTAGCCTCACTACCTTAGCAACCGTTTAGCGTCAACAACATGATACTGTTAACTAGAAAACTTTGATATTGCCGACATGTAGGCAAACAGCGATACAAGTAGTTGAGGGTAACAAGCGTAATAGGAACTTGCGAACTTGGACTATGACTGAATTGATTGGTAGATGAAGTGCGTGTGTTTCTTATAAGAGTACGACGAAGACAGAATGAAAATACAGAGAATTTCCTAACAGAACAGTCGTCTGGTTTCCAGCAAATATAATGCAAGTCCCTCTCTGTCACTTGGTGCCATAAATGGTGACTGAGGATCTTCCCACACTTATCGCCGCGAAATCGGTTTAGGTCGGTCAGAAAAAGCTTTATTTCTACGGGCATCCTTATGGATGTAACCGACGTTGTTCGACTTGGCTCGGACGACCGCGTCGATAGGTGTGAGGAGACCCTCAGTCACCATTTATGGCACCAAGTGAGAGATTATCCAGACAGTAAGTTTGGTAGCGGGGCTGACTGTCCAGGGTGCGCCGGACGTACTTTAGTATCATCACTCGTCGCACTCGTCAATGTCAAGTACATAAAGTGCTTGACATTAAGCTGATCTGGACACCTTTTTGGTCCAGCCGTGAGACACATACCCAAGACTTTTTTATTTTATTTATGTCACATTTTTTACCTGTTGTGTCTCTTTGTGCTGTGTCAAATTAAATGATTCTTATATTTATCGTTTAGGCTCTTTTTATGCACCCCAAACTATTCAAAGTCTCAATTTTAACTAATAATGCTCGATATATCATAGGAATCGTCCATGAGAAGGTAAGCAACAGCCAACAGCACTTTTTTGAGAAAATAACAACACAATGCGACCACCAAACCATGATGATTATGTTAATATCAACCGTTCACTCATTCATCAGGTGTGAACATTAATTCCTAGGTAACGAGCAACTATCTGTAAGCAGTACATCTTTTTTCCGTGGGAGAATCGAGCCTGTGGTCCATAGCGCAGTAGCCGATAATTCCTCCACTGCATCGTAAGTGCTGTGAGAAAATTTTGCCGTAAAAGCCTCGATTGTAATCTGCTGGTATTGATTAAAAGGAACGCTTTAGCCATCCACAGGAAAAGAGAGCGTTTTATTTCCCGGAATCCAGGAACAACTGACTCATCATTTCTAAAGAGCAAAAAATCTCTCTCAAAACAAACATCTTAATATTTTATTTTTTTACATTCATTAAACATAAAACATCCTCATTTTAATACGCATTCATCTACATCCAGATGTCACAAAATTTCCACTTTGAAGTGTTATATAATAGCTGAAAAAGATAAAAATACTTCATTAGCAGGCTGAGGAAAACGACAGCGAATATAATTTTGCTGGAGTGAAGTTGAGTGTGGGTAAGCCGTATTTAACGCGAGACGTAGCCTAAGGGTGCCGGCACAAAGACGCGGTTTAAGTGGCGCGGGTGCGAACGCGGGAGCGGCATAAAGCAATTGTTGAATCGCTTGTATTTTTTTTTGCTCCACACTAGGATTTCTCCTGTATCGTGGGTGCGTTTATATACACAAATCTCACATACACAAACCCCTAGACCCGAAATGGATGAATATTCGAACTTCCTTAAAAAAAAAACGAATCATTGTTCTCCTTCGTTGTTAACATTAATTATTAGTTTCAGATTGTTTTTATTCTTGTCTTATTGCTTCATGGCAGTGGTATAGTTTGATTTTTCATTATTATAATTGAAGTTTGAAACATCTGCTTTTAGAACTTTGGGATGATGATAATGACGTTCTTATTTTTTGCTAACATTTTTCGAATAATCACCAAAAAAACTATTTGTAGGCTATAAAAATATTTGTCCGTACGGGAAGCGAACCCACGACCCGTAGCGCAGAAGTCAAACGCTCAACCACTGCACCAAACATGTCGTCATTTTCACAATTGTTCAATGTTGATGTGCTTATTTACTCTTTCAATAAGCAAAGCGTTCAAGCGTTTATTCTTCTGACAGTGCCCATGTCTATTACTATCAATTGAGGATATCTTACAGTTGTATTCATATTAGGTTATGAAGAAATATTTCCGAGCATTCTTTGCATTGAAGTTATTTTCTACGCTCCACTTGATTTATTGCATCTTCATCATTCGGACAGTCGACTTCTTCTTCTTCGTGTCGTTGGCACGACAATCATCATATTTTGTTAGCCCAGAACTTCGCCACTTCCACGGCACCATCGGAGGCTGCGCAGAGATCGCTCTGGCTGCAGGTTCTTGGGCTCAGAGGGCAGGATAGGAGATGGGGCATAGTTTGCAGTGCAGCTCCACATCCACACCCCGCTGCTGTTTGGTTCAGGTAGCCCCACTTGACGAGGTTGGAATTACATCTTCCCACTTGAGATCGGAGGCAATTCAGGGATTTCCAGATGGGCCAGTCGACTAAAATATGTGTTTATTAGGAGATTTAATAATACGCGCCCGGTCTAGTCGCGTCAATGTGTCCGGCCCTTTAATTCCTTAGGCCCTGAGGCCTCTCTTTTATTTTACGTTTAATATTATTCCGGTAGGCTAATATTTGATGGGAGATCGGGCGGTTTTTGTTCGCAATCAAAGGTAGTCACCATGTAAATGTGAATTAACTTTTTGTGTTGAATAATGTGAGTTTCTTTTTAAGTTTCGTAATGTTTTATATTTTTTTTGGATTTAGTTATTCTTTTGATAACCTACCTATTTAAAATCACAGTAAAAGAAAACATTGATTTTGCCAACCTTAAAAAACATATGTACTCGTACTACGTTTGGCCAAGACTGGTGATGATATGAATATTCCTTCGCGATCGATTATTACCAATAATGAAGTCCACTATTCAGTAGTGGATATTCAACCAACAATGACAATACTATTATAAAACTGACAATAGTGATTAACTACATCAAGAATCAGCGGTAGTCGACAGCGGTGTTCTCACCAGAACCCGCGCTGTGTAAAGCGGCGCCACGAGGTTCATTGCGAAGCGTGTTTTCGCGGCTTTGCGCGGCATGTAGAAAGGGAAGGTAGTTCTACGCCGCGCTACACCGCGTGGCGTAGCGGAACGCGTCTTCGGTGGCTGCGAGTACTTCTCGCCCCGCAGCCGGCCCCGCTTGTCCTGCATCTGGACTGGAATGTTGGAAACCAGCCTTTGCAATACGCCGCGGCGGCTTCGCGATGCGCCTCGCGCTTGAAGCACCGCGTGTTATCTCTAGTATCTACGAGCCACTTCGAGTCTTGTTGCTTGCGGTGACCGGCGAGACGTTTCGCAGCATCGCAGCGCAGAGCTGCGTATCTAAGCGTCCTTCGACATACGAGTATATCCAGTTCGCTGTCACGCTCTCACTAACATTTGTAACTTTTCTGTAGTACACAAATACTATATTGTATAGCTATCTTAAAAAAAGCGCGACTCGTCGCGTCGCATCGCGTCTCGATGCGAACTGACCCTAACACTACACGTTATACTTCGTAGAAACACGATACCTTCTCCACTGAAACCACCTCATTCAATCATCAGTTAGAACATGAAACTTGACGCAAACTTACAGTTCCCAGTGGTAACAGCAATAGAATTTAGTTGCTGCAACTTTATAACCGTGTGCTCTCGAACTTAGGTTTACTATAACTTTGTATGTACTGAGATACGAATAACTGATAACCGGTATCAATTGGATGAGCACCTGGGACCTACAGTCGGTATTTGCGTATCAGTCTCGCAACCGGTTCTATTCTCGAACCGGTTATACGCTCCTTTAGAATTAAAGAGACCTACCTAAAAATCTAAGGTTTTGAAAAACGTTGAATAAAGTTTCGTATATTTATAAATTTTGTAGAAACGGGAGATTAATCGGTTGCATTACATTTCTACGCCACAATATGCCTGTTTTATTAAAAGTCGATGAAGATGGGTCAGTCTATAAGTAACAGTTGAAATCTTAAAATTTCGAATAAGTCTCTTAATTTCTAAAGGTGTTTCATAGTTGTATCCATGGTAAAAAATATGTTACGCAAGGCTCCACTTGAACCGTCAACGTACAAGGTACAGTTGACAGTAGTACTGACAGTTAATGTTGTTTTAAATTGTATGCTGTAAATAAAGGATTTCTGGGCAAAAAGTACAATTTTATTGCAACATCATACTATAAATTATTCATACTGAGTAAAACAATTTAAATAATCAAGTGAATTTATTGTTTAGGTTGAAATAAACTTTATTTACTTATGCGGTTACGACCAAACTGAATACATTTATTTCTAGTTTTATAATTAAAAACAATACTATACTGTGTACTGTGTACTAACTGATGTTTAGCCTTAAATGTTGAATTGTCAAAATGACACATCTACTACATTTATGTCCAATCAAAATTCTATTGACTACGGTTGTATTTTATAAAAATGAAACTAAACGGTAAGTGAGCGTGTGTTGAACTGTCAAAATAAAAACAATTTCGATTCCGAAACTAATCAACGTCATATTGAGAAAACACGTTGTCCTAGGAATTCTGAAATTAATGTAGTTATTGCATGAGTTACTCATCTACCTTTATCCTCGATCAAAATTATATTTACTACGCTTGTATGTTATAAGAATGAAACTAACCGGTAAGTATGCGGCGCCGGCGGGGTGGCCGGTTACTGGCCTCTGACGGTTTTACCGGTAAGAATCACAAGGTTGCCTAAAAGTTGCTTCGGCTGCGCACAACTTAAGTTTCTTAAATACTTACCTCGCTTTCAAGCAGTTAACTTTAAGTGTCTTTCTAACAAATAGTGACGGATTGCTGCCTCGTTCTCTGCTAAAATTACCGAGTTTCGGTCGGTTCTCTTACAATTTACGAGAAGAAATAAAGGAGGCAAAGCAACGGTATTCTGAAGCAACAAAATTACAGAAACATAATATTGCAGAAATGGGTACTTCTGCAACATTCTTAAATATGGTGGAAATTAAGAGAATAGATTATTGTGCTTACAGAATTGTGCTTAAACATACTTAATCTGGAAGCACTGGAAATAACAGACAGTTTTTTTTAAACGTGTTTTTTTACGTTGGGTGAAAATTTCATGAAACTAAATAGTGTATTTAGGCTGCAAACACATTAATGTACGATTTCCACCAAACGGGCCGCGCCGGAGCGCATTTCACATTGTGCTAAAGGAAATTCAGGCTTCTATACAATAGTTACGTTTTATGTTTGCATGGAATTTACACTGCCTGGAACTCGGTTAGATCCGCGCGTATGCCGCGGCAACCGATCGGCTCCTCGAGTATGCCGTGGCAGCCGGTCGACTGTTCTCGTACGTGGACGGCGGCGCTCGGCTGCCATCGCGTCCGGTCGGCTCCGCTCGGCCACACCGCAGGTACAAATTGACTGCGATAGCGGATAAGCGAACACGCGCGCGCATGCGCCCGGTTTCCAGCAGATTGTAGCCGTTGGGCGGACGCGGTCGGCTACGCGCGCATGCTCGAGCATCCGCTGCGATGCTCTGCGCTGCGCTCCTGCGTGGCCCGGTTGGTGGAAATCGTACATTAACGTATCCTCCGCGGCCTCACCACATATTATTATACAAGGTTAGTCAGAAAGGGGGTACTAATCCGAAAGGGTGTTAAAGTACCTATAATAATGAATAACTTTTGTTTTACCACTTTTCCCAAAAGTCAATAGTTTAAGAGAAATAGCTGTTCAAAATTTACATAAAAAATTTGCTAAAATCTATCTATCCTCAGCTATGATCAGCTGTGTTTACATTTTAGGTCATATTTGGGGTAACGAATTAGAAGCTCCATTTTCTGAATTCGTAACTTCAGCAGGGGCGAAGAATTTTTGAAAAAACAAAAATAAAAATTATTTTATAAGGAATAAAAATTATCGAATTTTGAAATTTTAACACCTGCTTTAAGACCGTCATCAGTGATACTGTAAGTGGCCCGCGGATTAGTACCCCCTTTCCGACTAACCTTGTATAGTATACGTCATTACTCCGAGCTTAATAGGGCCTAAAACGTTCACACGCATTTTGCGTACGATCGATGTTAGGTTAGGCACAACAGGAAATGCAGCCTGAATCACACTTTTTTTCGTGGAAAGGTCCATACCTATCCTCCGCCCCGGGTAAGGCTTTATGCTGGGTTATGCCGCACGCTTACCGGCTAAAATCCCACGGTGTTCCTCCGAGGACCTATAGCCCGGGTCGCAGGATTCCCTATTGCATTGTAGTATCACCTTCATAGTCATTCACCTACCGACTGGCCATTTTTATATTTGATACTTTTTTTTGGAATGACAGATAGGAATTGAAATTAGACGAGACTTTGGATTGTTTTTTTTACACCATGGTGATGTTTTTCTGATACAATATATTTTCTATTTATTTTATGTTGATATAAATATTATAAATTCAATCTACTGACTGTTTAATTATGTGGCATGCCACAGCAACCCACCTTGGAGCACAATATTTGCCTGGGGGAGTCCGTTTCTACACAGTGAGACAGTAGTCAGGGGTAAGGCAGTTCTAATCTTATCCCTGGTTGATGAAGCAATAGGCTAATGAGGAAAAGCTATTGTGGATTATGCACGCAGCCGAGTCTGCGTCTCGGCGATCGAGTCCGAGTGGTTAGCCCATGTGGCAATTGTAATACGCGCTTGCTGCCGCCGGATTCTGTCAAGTGGCTGTGTGGCCCATTGGCGAGCGCCGTGGCTTCAGGAGGGATCTCGCTGACTGCTGCAAGGGACGTGACGCTGTCCTGTCTCTTTTCTCTAACCATTTTTATTATTGTTGTTATGTACTAGGTATGGAATGCCCTACACATTCTGTACAACTGGTGTAGCAGACGTGCTCTCAGGAGATCCTAGGGCCGTCTGTTACATTACAGTTTGGCGCCCAACTTTGTCTGAACCCCTCCCTTTCCTCTAAATTCAAAAATAATTCAGCTACGAATTGTATAGTTTGGATATCCATTCGGCCTCTATTATCTCTATTTTACTCTTTTCCCTCTTTCCTAACCCTCTGTTAATATTTATTTGTCTTTTCAGAGATATTGTGTTGCATTCTGGTGAGACTACATACTCTAGTTCTACGTTTTATCTTGCATAATTAAACGGGAATATGTAAGGTGTCTTTTAATATTTTTGCAGTAGATGATTACGCTTTCTACCTTGTTGGTTGGTTGTAGTAAACCCAAGTTGTAGCTTAGCTAGCCTAGTTAATTGCGTCTACCGCAATATTCTTATAAAAATAAATTCTTCTATCGTTATCGCTACTCACTATTAGGAATATTTGTGTGGTTTTATTTCTGTGTGGAATGGTTTTATCTTACCTACATATTTCGTTCATACTTACTATTCGTACGTTTAATTTAGAGTTTTACGGAAATGAAATACTGAATTATTTTCTTAAAGAAATAATTCTATGTTATTTATTTTAGGATGTTGACATATAATACGTCAACATAAATTTGTCATAGTATATTGACGTATTTATTTTTCTTTTGAGTTTGACAACTTTATGGTTAATTGCGAACTCTTTTGATCTTTTAAGTTGGAATTAAATCTTCTTTCTTAAAGATTTTTTTTCTGAATCCTAAACTAAAGTACGAATATTTTGCAAACTATTTTTCGACTCTGTGTGAACTTACGATATACTTCAAACATTACTCGAACGTAGTACATTCTTCAGTACTCTTACAACATTAAACTACACTACTACTACTACACTTCTATTAATATTACTACTACTACTACTAGTAATTACTAACTACACTACTACTACTAGTGATTACTAACTACTCTACTACTACTAGTAATTACTAACTACTCTACTACTACTAGTAATTACTAACTACACTACTAGTAATTACTAACTACACTACTACTACTACTAACATTGAATAGTACTACATTCATCACTACTCGCGATGAAACGAGTTAGATAAAATGATTTTTTAAACTTGGGTCTACTTGCTTACCGTTTACTTGCCAATTTTTTTTTTTGATAAACCTTATATTGCCTTACTTGCTCATAGCCAGAATGCAGCAACATAATCTTTAGTACTTTAACTTTACCGTTTGTATTTCCTATCTGTCATTTGTATTTTTTTTATTAATTAGTTATGTTTTTAAATAGCATATTCTGTTTTTCTACATTCTGTTTTTTTTTTTATATTACTGTACCTATCTCATCTCATCTCATTTCATTATTGGGAACTATTTGTTTTTTTTTTACATCACGTGGCTATCATCCCCATTCTTTTTTTTCTTTACTATCTTTCCCTCCTTATCTACTATATTCTCTTCTAAGCGGTGCGGGTAATGACACCCTAAAAATAAGCCTTCATTACCTATAATCTATTCTCTTCTATGCGGAGCGGGTAATGACACCCTAAAAATAAGCCTTCATTATCTATTATTTATCTCTTATCTATTCTCTTCTATGCGGTGCGGGTAATGACACCCTAAAAATAAGCCTTCATTATCTATAATCTTTCTTTGGGTTTTCTAAGTGGTGCGGGTTATGACACCCTAAAAATAAGCCTTCATTATCTCAAATATATCCTTGTGGAGTATGTGCCATTGATCTCAAGGTAGTCGTGAGCCATATCCCCTCCCTCTGTAAGTGTGAGTGCTTGATTGTTTTGACAGAATGATGAATGTATGTGTCAAGGTAATATATTCCTAACCTCAAAATTTATAGATTGAAAAAAATGATTTTCTAAGTAAAAAATTTTTTTTTTCCGGGTTTTTGGGGTAATGTAGTATCACCTTCATAGTCATTCACCTACCGACTGGCCATTTTTATATTTGATACTTTTTTTTGGAATGACAGATAGGAATTGAAATTAGACGAGACTTTGGATTGTTTTTTTACACCATGGTCACGGACTAGAAAAAAAAGAAGGACTCCGCGCCACGCATATCAAAAGTGAAGCACCATACCGATCTATGTGTGCGTGATTTGAGGGATACCAGATAAATGAAAATTTCCCCATTTTTTTTTTATTTTGAAAGTTTCATTTCTTTAAATGAAGCCATATAAGAAGTCCGCTTACATTATTTAATTGCAATTACAAACATATCGTCAGTGGAAAGGTAAAAAGACTAAAGCGCCACTTTTGGTCAAAATGAGTTATATATACAGTTCGACTGCAATTTTTTTTCTGCGTCGATTGGTCTAGGTCTCGTGGTGATCCGAGCACTTTTTTGGCGCTTTAGCATTCCAAAATTTTGCCTGTAAGTACATTGATGAGTGACTAAAGCGACGTTTTTTCGATGTTTTATAGGTTGACGTCGCTTAAATACTTTTTGTTTAATTACTTAAGAGAAACGATGGCTTATCAGTATTATTCGATTTCTCATATAAGCTAAATAATGTTTATTAGTAATTAATCCTTCAGACTAAATCCATTTCAGTGGTTTGTTAGTAAATCTGCATTATTGTGTCGTAGTATTGTTGGCGTTTTAGTAAAAATCGTTTTACAAATATTTGTAATGAATGGCGGTTAAGTAAAAAAAAATATCCCTAAATTCAATAAGGAAGTCTATTTAGTAGTCAGTATGAGATTTTATTTAAATAGTGCGAAAGGCCTCATTAAAGCGTCTCATTTAACATAATAATGAGACTTAAATTTAACTTACAATTTTAATTTTTAAATATTTCTCTAAAAAAAAACATTCATGAATTTAAAAAAATGTATCCCACCGGCATCGGAAACAGGGTCCTAGCTACCGGTGGTCAGGGCTTCAGAGAGAGGAACCTCCTAACAATACGCTCCGTTTCGAGAAGTACCGCTTTGTATATCAGACCGTTGATCCAGCCACCCAACCAGAGCCTCTTTAGGTGTTGGTCGAGGCTCTTGTCTATTAAGCCATTCCCCGTAACTATTATCGGCACAATTACTGCTGAATCAACTTATCACATGTCGACAACCTCGTGTGCCAAGTCTTGATATTTCATTTCTTTATCATTCTTAGTTTTCACGAGGTTCTCATCATGCGAAACAGTGATATCAACAATCATTTTGATACGCTCTGATCGATCTATCACCACTAAATCAATATTTAAAATTTAAAAATAGCCCCTTCTTTGTAATGTGGCTGTCGATCCTTGTAACCGATTATTAATTATTATTTCGGTGAGAAGCTGCTTTCCATAACGAGTCATACGAGCTCAAATACGACGGGTCTACAACTAGTCATTGCGGAGGGCGGATAACCTCCCTGAGCCACCTTCAAAATCCTCTTTGTCAAAATCACTGAGTCTGCCTGATTATTAGCTATTTCGAAGTAAGAAATATTAACAACCTTCCAAGCCCAAATTCCCCTAAAAATTGTACCCTACTATTATTGTCACTAGGTTTGCAATGTAAGTCAAATGGATATCTATTGTTTGGTTGAAATCTCTACTCCAACTGTGAACTGCAGAGCTGATCATTTTGAAACGGCTGAACCGATTTCCATTAAACAGCCTATAACCATCCTGATATAACCAGCCTTCAAAAAAAAAACCGCACGTCTCGTGCGCGCGACTTCAACCTGTGGTCATGGCTTCAGAGAAAGAAACCTTTGCACAATGCGTGCTGTGTCAGGGAGTACCGCATACTGTATCAAGCCTGATCTAGCCACCTACCGAGAGCCTTTTGCGGTGTTGATCGAGGCTCTTGACTAACGGCCTAATGCCATTAGCCATAACGACTATCGGCACAGACTGCTGAATCTACGTCCTAAATGTTGACAACTTCGTGTGCTTCGTGCTTTTTCAAGTTTCACGAAATTCTCGTCATGAGGGATATATCAACAATACAATCATTGTGCGACACTCCGGCCGATCACTAATCAGGCTTTTTGAGAACAACAGTCCTGTGGGTGATGGATGATAGATCGATTCAAGAACTGAGTCGGACATACTTGAAGTGTGGTATACGATGTAGGAACAAGATTGTATTTCAGAGCATGTTGCTGGTGAATAATTTTGGCCTCCAGGTTACTCGTATGTCTGTGCAAATAGTCGTCATTTTCCCGGACGGTGGCATGCTCGACAATGTCAACCGTTCCATCCTTCACAATATATTTCCAGTACATGTTCGTCATCATAACTTCGTTCATAATTGCACATACAAGACCATCGACGTCGTCTAGAAAAAATAGCTAGATACGAACGCTTGCTTTGCCATACTTTTTTGCGGTCATTCATTGGTGCTATGTATTGTAGGTTTGCGCCAGTCTCTTAAGCCCAGGAGAGCGGGGTCAGTTCCTTGTTCACGGCGATCACATCTCCCTGAAACTGTACATTTCGCGGTTGTGAGGGGTATTTGCGTTTAAAAACTCTCGATCCTTATACATATATCACTTCCGAGGAATATACAGCCACATCACCGATAAGCACAAGTGATGCATTCGATATACAATCAGCAGTGCACGGATCATTTATCCAAGGCTTCAAGAACCGTTGAAGTCCACTTGACTATGCCAAAGGATTCATCAAGAGTGGCATGACCCAACCGTTAAAGACCTTGCTTCCGCCCAATAAAACATTTTTCTGAACATATTCAGGCGGCCTGAAGCTCTCCCACAACGACTGCTTCATGTCGGTCTCCCTAATGCCTATCACCTAGATATACCCAAGTCTGTGTAGGTTTTGGGGATTGGGATCTAAGTTACTTTAAGTCCCTAGGATCCCACAATCTTCCCTCACGTTTCATGCATAACTGCATATTTGTCCACATCAAAGAAAAATACTGAATGAATTAAGAAGTTTTCAGTTACCTTCAGTAACTCCATCAGACGCAAATCGGTGGGAGCAAACAGTTTTGGGTTAACCATGTAAAGGAGTTGGGATATTACTTGACCTTTTCTCCTCACCTGGTAGCCCAGCAGTGATTTCTTCAGCAATGTACTTAGAGGACTTAAGGTCAATCAAAACCACAAGGAACATTAGCCCTAGAATATATCATACTCGATCCTGATCGGTTCTCCACTACACTAAATCTGCCGACATCCTGAATAAAAAATTTGAATGGTTGGATTTCTGCATGGGGCAGTCCACGTGGCTGTATTGCATAAAATCATTAAATCCGTTGTTTGGGTTTTAACAATATTTCTGCATAGGTATTTAAAGGTTTTTCACATCTCGAAACGTCGCAAAAAAGATTTTATGTCTAAGTAAAATTACATGCTAGTATTTAAATAACATTCAAATTAAAAAAAAACAATTTTCAGTGGTAGGAATGGTACCACTAACATGAAACTTTTTGTGCTTTAGTAATTTTACTCTCCTGTGTCTCTAAATCGGAATGGTATTTAATTAGTAGTAAGTAATTTTACTTGGACAAGATTAAATGTAAATATTCTTGTAAGTGATTTATGCTTTCCATTTTATGCAACACATAGAACCATAAGTATATTTACTTGGTTATATTTTAGTACTTGATGGCTTGTTAGTAATTTTCGACTGAGGGTACAAATTCATCTAGGGTGGATTAGTATTTTGACCTTACCGAGTTTTTCGAAATGATTAGTTGATATTGACTAAAGCGACATTTTTCTCACGAACCAGTAGAGATAGAAGCTTCATTCAAAAACCAAAAAATAGCAAAAAATCACATAACATTGGTTTGTAAGTTTCATTAAGATACAGAAACATTGTAATGATTTTTTTTTGTCAAAAAAAAACTTTAAAACGCTCTCCTGTAAAGTAGGTATATTGGCGCTTTAGTCTTTTTACCTTTCCACTGACGATATACTTAGTTAAAACTTAAAATTAAGTATTTATTTTGTATGAGTGACAAGAAAAACGTTTTCGACGGAATTCAAAGTTTTCATCTCTACAGGCTCTTATTATTTTAATCCAATCATTATTCCATGGTTGATTTGCTGTAGGAAATCTATAAAAATAATCATATTCAATACTTGCAAAAAACTCACAAAGAACACAAAAAAATGGATTACCCAATCTCTCGGGAAAATTACCCATTTATTTTCCGACAGCACTTCTATATCTTTTGAGGTTTTGTGTTCCAATAGTAATGATTTTAAAATGTCAAAAATACAATAAATCAACAGGTTAAATAAATGTCTTACTTGTGAATGTTATTCCTTGACACTTTTTCTGGGATGTAGAATTATTTTTAAACCATTTCACAACACAAGAAGGCATTATTTTATTTTATAACTTGACGTAAACAGTACCTACAATGACGGCGCGGTGCCGCGTAATGGCGGCCAGTCGGCACCGTATGATGTAAATGTGTGCGTGAGGCATGTTTGTACAAACGGTCCGGCATACTTATAGTGCTTCACTTTCGATACACGTGGCGCGGAGTCCTTCTTTTTTTTCTAGTCCGTGACCATGGTGATGTTTTTCTGATACAATATATTTTCTATTTATTTTATGTTGATATAAATATTATAAATTCAATCTACTGACTGTTTAATTATGTGGCATGCCACAGCAACCCACCTTGGAGCACAATATTTGCCTGGGGGAGTCCGTTTCTACACAGTGAGACAGTAGTCAGGGGTAAGGCAGTTCTAATCTTATCCCTGGTTGATGAAGCAATAGGCTAATGAGGAAAAGCTATTGTGGATTATGCACGCAGCCGAGTCTGCGTCTCGGCGATCGAGTCCGAGTGGTTAGCCCATGTGGCAATTGTAATACGCGCTTGCTGCCGCCGGATTCTGTCAAGTGGCTGTGTGGCCCATTGGCGAGCGCCGTGGCTTCAGGAGGGATCTCGCTGACTGCTGCAAGGGACGTGACGCTGTCCTGTCTCTTTTCTCTAACCATTTTTATTATTGTTGTTATGTACTAGGTATGGAATGCCCTACACATTCTGTACAACTGGTGTAGCAGACGTGCTCTCAGGAGATCCTAGGGCCGTCTGTTACATTACAGCATGCACGGAATCCCAAACAGAGCCGCACTCAACCCATCATCATCGATTATTTCTCTTAATTTCTCAAACCGATACGCTCCTACCTTTTATTATAAAATCTATAGCTGCAGCCACCATTTTCCCTTATCACACAAATTAGGGTACTCAATGACGTCATCTCTTTTGGGGATTATGACGTCACGGGCCATTATAATTATTTTGCATCTCAAGTATTTCCTGCCAACAAAGTATGCATACATTTTGTGAAGCCCAGTGACCTAGTTTATAATTAATGCGTTGATTAGGAGGCAGAAAAAACAGAGCTTTGAGAGAAATTAGAGAAAGTACCTATTATTATGCTTTGAAGTGTAGGTACTGAGATTATCGGAGTGCAATGACATACTTAGTGCTTACTGTAGGTTTTTTTTTGTCGGTAGCTGGCAACACTGGGCCACGTTTAAACGTAGGTCAGACTACGCTACAATATACAGTGTGTCCGGTCATGGACTAGCGATATTCTAGGTACTTATATAACAACTATTCTAGTACACAAATACACTATACACTAGGGTCCAATACACTTCCACTTTTTTTTGAGATATGCTGTACGCGTGTACAAAAAAAGTCATATCTCGCAAAGTTTTGGTCCTACTAAAATAAAAGTAGGCTTATTCGGAGGGCAACAACATTGTCTATCGTTTACGATACAATGGGTTCACATTTTCATAACTTTAAGATAGAGAATATCTCAACAATAAAAAAAAGTAAAAACCGACTTCAAAGAAATACTAAAAGGAGTAAAATAATTACAATAATATAAAATTAACAGTTTCAGAAGTCGGTGGCTTCTATTTGCTTCAGTGTAGAGTTGCACCGACTTCTGAAACTGTTAATTTTATATTATTGTAATTATTTTACTCCTTTTAGTATTTCTTTGAAGTCGGTTTTTACTTTTTTTTAAAGTTTATTTTTTATTTAATACGTTTTAGTGTCATAATTTTAACCCCCTCCTTCATAACCCTTCTTTTTGGCATTGACGTAGTCGGGCATAAAAAGTCCTTTCAAATGATACCTTACACGATATAATGAAAACATTCCAAACGGGGGAGGGGGGGGGGACATGCACCCCCTCCTCTTTTCAAGTAGTTAGTTCCCAACAACAAATATAAACAAAGCAATATTAGTAATTTGAGAATTTTGCTTTGATCCGATGAGGAGTTCCGTTCCATATTTCTGAAGTTCATGGTCTAATCATAACAAAATTTAAATGGGACCAATCGGGAAGTATACCCTTTCGAACAAAAAAAGATTTTTTCAAATCGGTTCATATTTGACGGAGATATGAGGTAACACACATAAAAAAAAAAAAAAAAAAAAAAAAAAAATACAACCGAATTGAGAACCTCCTCCTTTTTGAAGTCGGTTAAAAAAGAAAAATGGCTGCCAAATAACGGGGAAGTGGATTGGACCCTAGTGTGTAGTGTATTTGTGTACTAGAATAGTTGCTTTATAAGTACCTAGAATGCCGCTAGTTCATAACCGGACACATTGTATAGCATATAACAACTAATGTACAGAAAGAAAGAAAAAAAATATTATAGCACAACGAAATCGCTCTGCATACATTTTATATTGATGTTACGGCTAATAGCCGAAGTGCGGCTACACCTAGTTTTAGCCGGGTACAACTAGGTGCAGCCAGTAGCAGTTGGTTAGAACTAGGTGTATCCTACTTCTCTTCGGTTAGAACTAGGTTTAGCCTTCATCATAGCGGCTAGAACTAGGTGCAGCCGCACACCGATGGTTAAGGGTAACCCCGACACGGATAGGTTAGGTTCGAAGGGGATGACGGGGGCTAGAGTGAGCGAGCAAAGCGAGCGAACGAAGCCCCCGTCATCCCCTTCGTGTTAGGTTACTTTAAACCCTGCAGACAGAAATAGGAGCCCCGCACAGCGGGGCTCCGTCGACTTAAGCTACACCTAGTTCTAACCAACTGCTACTGGTTGCACCTAGTTGTACCCGGCTAAAACTAGGTGTAGCCGCACTTCGGCTATTAGCCGTTACATTGACACGTTCACACAACGCTATGCTTTAAAGTATTGGCTTGCTGTACGCAATAAACTTGAGCGATTTTTAGAGCTACATTGTGCGATTAGCCGGTTCCCGCCCCGCCTCACTTCTACCCCGTCCGTCGCCTGACGGATCGCCGTCAAATACCTTGCTATACATAGTAGACCGGCTTGCGATATAGCGTATAGTGTGAACGTCATGCTATACTAGGATAGTCGGAAAGGGGGTACTAATCTGAAAGGGTGTTAAAGTACCCTTAATAGAGAAGTGATGAAGATTTTTTTTAAAAACTATTTCTTTTTTTTTATAGAAATAAAAATGATAGAATTTTGAAATTTTAACACTTGCTTTAAAACAGTCATCAGTGATACTTTAATCGGTCTGCGGATTAGTACCACCTTTGCGACTAACCTTGTATAGTTAAAGTTTAGGACGCAATCCTCCTTATTACAAAAGATGGTTTAAACCAAGACTAAGGTAAACCCAGGTTTAAAATATACCCATCACTTTCTTATGTCATATGACAAAAAGAGACGGGGCTATTGTAAAACCTAGGTTTTTCTTAGACCATCTTTTGTAATAACGGGGAATATGTTTTACTATAGCGAAATAGTATAATGTAGTCTGAACTGCGCTTTACGTAACGTAACTACAGTGATTTGTATGCGATTTTTTCGATTCCGATCAGCTGCGTAAGCTTTCGGAAGCATTACCTACACTTGGACGCACATAACCTTAGTTGATGTTGCATAGCGTGACCTTGCCCTGTTAGCTATGGATAACAAACGACATGAAGTACATCAAAGTCAAAGCATTTATTTAAATTAGACAATTTACAGGCACTATTGAATTGTCATAAAAAAAATAGGTACTGCCGCGTTACAAAGTGTCAAAGTGCCATGGCGAGGAACGGGCAATAAACTCCATGGTTACTCTTTTTCATCAAAATATTTTATACCTTGATCAGCATTTTATCCCTTTATCAGAAGTATCATCAAAAGGTTTGGAAGCGATTATTCAGTCTGCTTACCAAGTCTACTGAATTTGATATCAAGCCTGTTTGTTGGAGAAATCTTTGGGGATGTCTGGCATATGTGACAGCCATTCCCGACGGTCCACGGATGTCCTCGTTCATGGATTATTTTATTTATAACTATGCCCGTGACACCGTCTGCCTGGAAGTTGGAAACCGATATTGTGTCGCAATAACCAAACTTTCTTTTTGATAACATAACATTCTAATATCTTTTGATTGAGAGAACTGATTACGATGAAACAAAAACTAAATGTTACTCTGAGATATGCACAAAATTTGCCTACAGGGTGTTAACGAATTCGTAGAATTCCTTCAAACCGCGTGATCTACTGGTGACACTGATTGACTCAGCATAGGTTTTTTCCAGAAACAAAAAAAAAAGAAAAAAAAAATTAACCATGGTATTCTGTATCTGAGTAATTTTAGCGTCCCAAGTTAACTGACTGCGTGGAGCGATATCGTGCTACTCGTGCCCGTCAGCTGTGTCACCGTGCCTTCATTAATTTATGCAGGGCATCGAAATTTTCTATAAAATAAAAAAAAAAAACTGTGCAAAAACAAAGTTTTGTATTTTTAATCAATCTAAATCCCGTGCGGGGTTAATCTGTACCATTAATAGATCATGTGGTTTGAAGGAATTACACGAATTCGTTTACACCCTGTATAAAAGTTAAGAGCATTGCGTCAGTACTTTTTACGTGATGAGTGCACAAACAAACCGACAAACAGACAAAAATTCCAAAAATATTCGAAATGGATTCTGTAGGTTATCTTATAAGCCCATCGCTATTTTTTTTATATTTCCTATTTACAGTCATGACACGATATAGATATATTATATTACTAGATATCGCTCGCGGCTTCGCCCGCATGGATGTCGTTAATCGCGTATTCCACGTTTTTAGGGATAAAAGTAGCTTATGTCCTTTTCCAGGTTCCAGACTATGTCTGTACCAAGTATCAACAAAATCGGTTCAGTAGTTTAGTCATGATTACTTACGCATTTTACTATTACTTACTTACTTTCGCATTTATAATATTAGTAAAGGCTCATTTACATGGAGATAGTTTCTAGAAGCGAGTCTCGTGCGATCTCTGTTTTAATCGTAGAGAAAGACAAAGATAGAACGAATCTCGCTTCGACAAACTATCCTCGTGTAAATCAGCCTTAAGGATGTAAAGATTTAGTTTTACCACTAAAGAGTTTTAATATAAATTAAAGGAGTACACTATTACTTCTGATTTATAATACGCAAACAGTGTAGAGTGACCGCCATTACTTTTGTTACAACAAAGTGCTACAATTAACATACAATTTATGGGAGGGCTACAAAGCTGAGCTATTTTATAGTTGGGATTTTTTGAGGGCGATACCTTCATTGTTGGTTCTGTTTGTAATTGTTACAATAACACAAAAAAAGGGAATAATTAGAAGAAAATCAAGAGAAAATAGCATATAACAGTTTTTTTTATTATTCGACTTAGTTGCATTTAACCCTAGTCGCTCCTGATCCTGCCAGGGTTGCGGAATTTACCCACCGCCCGATCAGTAACAGGCCCGAGTAGGCGGCGCGACGTGTTCCACGCGCGCCTCTCAGCAGGACGTGGGGCTAGGTCCCACAAAGGAAAGGTCCGCCAGGGGCTGGCAGACCGAGACCTGCTGGGGTTGCAGTGCATGCTTTGCGAATCCCGCGACCCCGGCCCACGGTCATGTGATGGAACATCGTGGTGATTTTAGCCGGTAAGAGTCAGATCAGGTCAGTCAGAGATCAGATGGGGGATAGTCCATGAGGATTTCACGAAGCAAAAAAAAAAAGGGTTACGGAATTTGTTCGAAAGAGTTACCGCGGCCCTGGAACGCAAAGGGCATTAGGAGGAAAACGGATGGGTTTTAGTCAGCAAGAGACTCTCCCTTCCGCTCAGCCTTGAGCGGTAGATGCAAATTGAAGAATTAAGACTTTAAAAAAAAAACGCTCTTGATCGAATCTAAGTATCAGAGATAAAGCGGGATTCCCTTATACCCGTCTGGCTCTCACATACGGTCGCGGACTTGGTATTTTTACCACCCTAAGGTCTATAATTGCTTGCACATTACTTTTTCATAAGGAGCGACCTTATGAAAAAGTAATGTGCAAGCAACCTTCTGTGTACGAGGTGGGGTATAACATAGCCCAGCGGTTAAAAAGTCGTAATAATTCTTAAACTTTAAAGATGCGCGAGTTCGTTTTCTCAGTATCTGCAATGCATCGTTGCTGTTCCGATCAGTGCAATTCATTTTGTCTGGCGTTTGCCACAAAGCGCGTGACATGCGCGTAAAGTGAGCTTGGGTATCACACACAACCACCGACAACCACTGCTTTATCGAGACTCAATAAAATATATACATAATATACGGCTCATGATGGCCATTACCATAATTTCTGCCTATCCCAAAACAAAAGCGAAGGACGCACTTTAGCAGCTACACATCATCCCAATACCTACTTTGGTACAAAGCCACAAAGTACCCTGGCCTACTCCTAAAGTATACCAGAAAATATGGCTCTCCAATAACTAAAGAGGACTGTAGTACAGTCGACAAAACAGTCAGGTATACAGGCAAACAACTAATATTAATTCACTACGCGAGTAACTGTCACTGTAATTATGTACCTACGTAATAACTTTTAACCGTAAGACACGCTGAGATAATCAATGTTAAAGACTTGGTTGGTTAAGTATTTAAAAAATCTTGACAAAATTTAGAACATCATTTTCATAATCCCAAAGTTAAGAATGTAGACGTTTAAAACTCCAATAATGATAATGAAACCCCGAATTATATCACTGTCATCAAGCAATGAGACAAGAATAAAAACAATCTAAAACTATGATAATGTTAACAGCCTAAAACAATAATGATTTGCTAAAAACATTTTAGGGTAATTCGAATTTTAACCCGCACTTAATTGCGCAAAACACTCGTAATCGTTATGCCTTTGGTTTTTGTGGGTCAACAATTCCATAGCAACATAATTATGTATTAACAATCCGACTTCTCCACAACTATGAAGCATGCAATGAATATTGTTGTATTGTCAAAATTAAAACTATTGAAATAACAAATGTGATACGCAATTTGGATGCTGGTCACATAACACACACAATGTTAAAAAAGGTAATTTGTTGCCCGTATACTTATTTAGTTTGTTGTCTGTACAAAACAAATAGACAACGAATGGTAGTTGAAGTTTACGGAACATTAAGCACCCTACTGATATGTATTAGCAACTTCACAATAGAGCTCTTTATTAGTATAAGATTAATGGAACAAGTTCGGCTGGATGATACTTAGTTTTAGGTCATCTTGCTGAGGGATTTTGTCTGTGTGCATCTTTGTTCTACTTTTGATAAGTATTTTTTATCGTGATTTTTTGGGAATGAATGGGAATAGTTTGTTGTGTGTTTCTATTAGCTAAATTATTATGAGATTGAGTTGATGACTTTGTGGAGGAACTAGGTGTGGCGTTCCTCCAACCAAAGAGAGGATCCTCCAACCAGGCGCAGTCTTTGTGCCTGGCGGGCTACTGCCCAACAGTTATTTTTTTTTTTCTATTTTACTGCTGTATGTGTTCCTAGGGGACCCTTCCTACGTAACCGGGCAGTTATTGGCGAGATCTGAAGGGTCTCCAGCCAATGGGGGGGGGGGGGGGGGGAGTAAAATACTTAACCTAAGCTAACTACTTGTACTACACTAACATCATGACTTCCTGCAACAACAGCACTAAGGGCGACCCCTAGTGGGACTCGGACCTCGGCTTAGGGCGTTTCTGGCGTGGACATAGGGGGGGGATACAGCTTGATGAGGGCTGAATTATCGGTGTGGCCAACAGTTGATGTTGGGAGGTTGTGTATATACTATCTGCGTGTTAAATCTTGATATCGCGATGTAGGCTTGAATAGTTCGCATTTAGCGTGGTAGATCAGATGCCGCCACAACTTCTTATTGGAAACTCATTAATAGTTCCAAAAAATAACAATTCCCCGAAGGGTTGGGCAAAGGTGTATAGTACACCCTCATTTCCTCCTTATGTTTAAGTCCCATGTAATGGGGGGCGAGCCATCAACCGGGCACAAGTCCAGATTCCGGGCTGCTACTGAGAAAGTCCATACGAAAAAACTCAATAACATTTTGCCCGACCTGGGGATCGAAGCCAGGACCTCACGGTCAGCAGTCGCGCTTGCGACCACTAGACCAAAGAGGCAGTCTGTTCCAAATTATATTGGGAGATACCAACTTACAGGTTTAAAAAAAAATGTTGTAAATGCCTAATAGTAAATATCAACGAAATAGCCAATACAGTAAGTACAGTCGTACTCAATGATAATAAAGATTTAATTGATTTTAGTAAAAAAAACATACGCTCCTAAAATGGCTGATGCGCAAATACGCCTGATTATATATTCATGGCAATATCATTATCGGAAAATATATTACGTGCTCATTACTTTAGCGATACCTGATTTTGAATCTGATTTAGGGATGATGGATACTCCTAATCGGGCATAAGGTTTTAAGAAAAGAAAATAACAAAGAATTTGGCAATAAATAAAAAAAAAAAACTTTTGTGTCATTTTCATTTTTGATTAAAGAAAATAGTAAAAAAAGATGCCAGGTTTAAAAATAAAACTATAAGTAACAAGGTGACTCGCGACATTTTCCAAAAAAGATGGCCAATATGCTTATTGTCTTAATTATTTTTCTCGGCGTGGTGAAAAGATTAGCCAGTCAGCAAGGTTGATAGCGGGGCTGACTGCCCAGGGTGCGCCGGACGTACTTAAGTATCGTTACTCGTGGAGGCTCTTTTCATGCACCCCATGAGTGTTTTGTCTTAATAAGAAAGTTATGATGAAACAGAATCGTGGCCAGAAATGCTAAGGTTCAAGACCGAAGAAAGATCCGGTCTTGATAATCGTAATCAACCAATTACTGTCTCGAGAAGGGTCCAGACCTTAGTCCGCCACGCTAGTCTGGTGCGGGTTGCCGGACTTCACAAACCATTGAGAACTTTTTGGATACATCTCAGGTGTGCCAGATTTCCTCTAAATAGGATATTTTACTACTATTAAAAATGTACAACAATTTGGTAATATTTTTTAGAAAGAATAAGGTACAGTCAGCATCAAAAGTAGCTGAACATTTGAGTTTTTAAACTTGGCATTAATTAGAAAACGAATTGTTTTAAAACAAAAAGTTTAATAGATACCTAGAGCTGCTAGATATAGCTCTAAGTATGCCTTAATTTTTTTGCTTCCTATCAATTAGTTATCTAATTAATGCAGAGTTTAAAAACTCAATGTTCAGCTACTTTTGATGCTGACCGTACGTGAAAAAAAACGACGAAAAAATAGAGGAGAGACACGTTTTCGAAGTTTGTGGACAAATCGCGAAAAAAAATCAGCTGTTCCCTACATTTATGTTCGCATAACTCGACAAAATGTAGGAAACAGCTGTTTTTTTCGCGATTTCTCGTTTGATCCCATAGTAAAAGTTGTTCATATTGATGAGTACAGTGACCCCTTAATAGGTTGTACACTTATTTATGTTACACCTTGTATACAGGATGTGAGGGTAAACACCGTTATCCTTGAAACCAGTGGTTTGGTTTCATTTATAGAACGTAAAATCAATGAAAAATAACAAACTTCTGTTTTATAAAATTTTCATTTTTCCTCAAAAGCATTTCATTCTATGCGCGGGGGCAACAAGCTACGGTAGGGGGCGCGGGGAACTCGCCGCGTGGCCTGACACACGGCCCCGCACAGTTTGCTACCCCAGTCAGTCAGCTATCTCGTTAGCGAGTGTGTGTACGCCGCGTCATAGCGTCGCCGCGCCGCTCATTTCTCGCGCATATATATTTTTTTTTTACTAGGTCCTATATTTTTATATTTAAGTCAACTACCCATGGTTTGAGTGACAACGGTGTTTACCCTTATATGCTGTATAATCAATACAAAAACAAAAATAATATGTAGGTACGGCAGGCAATATTTTACTTTGAGCCAATCATTCTGACTGACGGTTGTGTTTCGTTTGCGTTTGATAACAATTTTGTTAGTCGAATTGGTGCTGCACATGAATTGGAAAACCCAAACACAAACATCACTACTTAAGCCAGGTCCGCTGCGCCGTGTTTTCGTGTTTGCAAACAGGATAATATTGTTTGTTAGCCGAATAGGGGCGTGGCCTAACAGTTTTGTTAGCAAAATTGGCGCTGCGGACCCGGCTTAACATTGTTTGCTAACCGAATAGGGGCGTGGCCCAACAGTTTTGTTAGCAAAAATAGTTAGAAAATTAGCGCTGCGGACCCGGCTTAACATTGTTTGCTAACCGAATAGGGGCGTGGCCCAACAGTTTTGTTAGCAAAAATAGTTAGAAAATTGGCGCTGCGGACCCGGCTTAACATTGTTTGCTAACCGAATAGGGGCGTGGCCCAACAGTTTTGTTAGCAAAAATAGTTAGAAAATTAGCGCTGCGGACCCGGCTTAACATTGTTTGCTAACCGAATAGGGGCGTGGCCCAACAGTTTTGTTAGCAAAAATAGTTAGAAAATTGGCGCTGCGGACCCGGCTTAACATTGTTTGCTAACCGAATAGGGGCGTGGCCCAACAGTTTTGTTAGCAAAAATAGTTAGAAAATTGGCGCTGCGGACCCGGCTTAACATTGTTTGCTAACCGAATAGGGGCGTGGCCCAACAGTTTTGTTAGCAAAAATAGTTAGAAAATTGGCGCTGCGGACTCGGCTTAACATTGTTTGCTAACCGAATAGGGGCGTGGCCCAACAGTTTTGTTAGCAAAAATAGTTAGAAAATTGGCGCTGCGGACCCGGCTTAACATTGTTTGCTAACCGAATAGGGGCGTGGCCTAACAGTTTTGTTAGCAAAAATACAATAACTTGTTAGAAAATTGGCGCTGCGGACCCGGCTTAAGGCCATCACATCACAAAATTGTTACGTTTTTATTTTCAATTTCGAAAGTGAATACTACATTACATACTACAACTACAAAGTGACATTAAACGAAGCATAAAAAAGCTAGTATTTTATTTTTATCTCCAAACGTCTCTAAACAGTATTTTAACGGTACATTAGTACGTTATTTTGAAAAACTTTATGTCGAGCCACACATTGTCGTAAAATTTTATTGTTTCAAGTCTGCAAACTCCGAACAAAGGGTACATAGTTGGAATGACCCTCGTTAGTTAGGATTTTCACAGCTGTGTTTTGCTGAATCGATGTATACAGTACTTAGGATATTAAAAACAGCAGATATTATTCTAGAGTTAGCAGATACATAAATGCATAATCATTACTGATGGAAGTTATTAGGTGCAATGATATTATATACAAAAAAAAGTAGGTAGATATGTCATTGACGCGCCAAAAATGAGTTTTTAAAACTACACCAATTGTTGTTTTTGGAAATAGCTATCTCTTTCACTCTCGTATTTATTTAGCATCTTCGTCTTACTCATTAGAGATACTAGTGAAAACAATGCGGGGTCGAATTTTAAACGCCATGTTCTATGAACGTAACATAATTCTACTTCTTTTTGTATATAAGATCATTGATTAAAAAGAAAGAATACAGTACTACGATATAAGTTATGCGCTTCGGAAATCTTCGTATTTCCGAATTTGTACGAATTATGCGACCAACATTCGGGATTGATCTAAGAAGGACGAAGTCGGAGTTTATACAACATGTAACAGGAATAACACTAACACTCAACCACTCCAATTATAATATTCAGTTAAAATCATAATACATATACTTATACTTTTATGTGCTTAAATATTGTTCATTCAAGAAAATAGTAATGCTTTTCATTGTTAATTGCATTTAAAATTCAGTCTTATAGCCTTGATATAAGGCTTAATTTTCTTTATGCCAATTAAAAGACACGTAAAAAGTATGTTTAAAAGATTACTCATTAATAATGGCTGAAATCCGTCGTTGCCGATTCTTAACAAACTAGGTACTTTCAGGGTTTTCGTTTATTATGATAAACGTATATTATAAAGAGACACAAAGAAGACTAGCGTGTCGAATAATTCGGAAATACGAAGATTGCCGAGGTATACAACTTATACTTAGTACTGCCCTTTTAATTCTATAAAAGTGATGAATTCGCAACATTTTCTCAATACATTCATTACGTGTTTTAAACCGTTTCAGCACAAACAAACTGTATAGCCCAATATGATTAAAAATCTTGATTTTATGTTGCTAAGGCAAGTCAGTGAGGTGGTAAAGAAAATGCAAAAACAGAAAATATGAATATAGAAAGGCGAGCGCATTGCCATTTTGCTTAGCACAATTTATCAACCCCGATTTCTTACTAAACATTCATATTTTCTGTTTGACTTACGCACAATATCAATACTTCGTGTACCATCGACCTCAATGCGAGTTTAGAACCCTGCTGGTCCTTAAAAAGACCTTCACGGCATTGAATAGCAAAGATATTAAGCGGGATGGCTCTTACAGTACAACCCATTGGAAAATAATAGGAATTCCGCCTCAGAATTATTGTAAAGACCCATCTCCGATTGTTGAACCCCAATCACAATTCAATCACGGTCTGTTTTCATATCAGCCGATCGAAATATCATTGGAAATGTCGCGGGCAGGACGGTCGCGGGTGGAATTTACGGGAGTTGTAAAGGGACGGGCCCGAGCTTTTGTTGGTGACGGTAGGCACCGCGAACCGCGGAACAACTTTGTCATCGCTTTATCTTTTGCCGTGGTGAGATAATGTATGGCGTGTTATCGCTAGCGGGTAACACTGGGCAATGTTGACAAAGGAAGGTAGTCGTCGATATAAATCAACGCACCCGATGTTATAAAGGCGGTGGTCATTCGACGAAGCGAGAGCATTCTGTGTAGATCAGCTGAAGAAGTCTGACCTTTTATATCTGTCTAGCTTGTCTTTATTTCATTATCTTGTAATTGTAATAATTGTGTTAAGTATTATATTGTGATCTAGTTCATGTTACTAACACTAACTCAAATACAAGTACTCTCAGTGGTGGAGTGTCTACGTTGGTTTTATTTACTACATTTACCTTGCTCGCAATCCTGATATACCGATATTTGCTATAGCCGTAATGATAGAATCACCCCTGAACGATTATGTTGTTGTGTCTTTTACAGGCGTATTTGTTTCAGCACAAGATAATGCGACGACAAAATTATCTCGCGCTACGCACGTCAGTCCGGCTGGTAGAATTACAGTCTTGTCGTTGTTGTTGGTTCTAGTGAGATCAGTCATTGATTCGCTACCGATTCAGTTTTGAACCAGCGACGTTTTGTATGGCAAGTATTACTTTAAATGAATGAATAATGATTATGGTGTTTAAAGGCAATAGATAATAGCATCTTACTGTGCGCCAATACTGCGATTTATCAATCCGTCCGTTGTCTCTGTCTTATCCGTTTAGCAAGAGCAGTCATTATGACAGTATTCTCCATGATAGGACTATTAATTAAGGACGCTATTAATAAAATAATGATACAGTGCAGGTTATATTATCAAATGAGAAAAATGTTTTTTTTAAATTTTTATTTATTACTAGGCCTGCGTTTGGCCGCCATCTCGCCTGATGTTAAGCGATGATGCGGTCTACGATGGAGCACGCTTGCCCAGAAGAAACCGATTCACTCGTGACTTGAAGACACCCAGATTGTAGCTGTCGGGGAACACCCACTCGGGCAACGCATTCCACTGTTTGGCGGTTTTCACAATGAAAATGGAATCAAAGCGCTTCATTCGGGTTTTTGGTATATCAACCATGAACCGATGGCGCTTTTTCTTGCTTCTGGCCGTCCAATAGAAAAAAGAGCAGGGGGGTATTAGATCATGCAGATCTGAAGCACACTCTCCGAAATGCGTCCGATAAAAAACCGATAGACTAGCAACTTTGCGCCGATGCTCAAGACTTTGGAGTTTGGTCTGAACAAGGGAGTCGTTGCTGATGAGCTTCTTGGCACGCTTCTCAATGGACTCCAACGCCTCAAGCTGGTATTTGGCTGAGCCATCCCAAAGGTGCGAGCAGTACTCCATGCACGAACGAACCTGTGCTTTATACAGTTGAAGCAACTGTTCCGATGTGAAGTACCGCCGCACCTTCGAGAGGACACCCAGCTTTTTTGCTCAACTAAATCATGCGTACATATTATTACTTTTATTGAGACCATGCTTATTAATTCATCTATTTATCTATCTACTTATATATAAATAAAAAGAAAAGTCCTGACTGACTGACTGACTGACTCATCAACGCCCAGCCCAAACCCTTGGACCTAGAAAGCTGAAATTTTGCACAGAGGTTCCCTTTATAATGCAGACAAGTACTGAGGAAGGATTTTTCCAAATTCAACCCCAAAGGGAGTTAAATAGGGGATGAAAGTTTGAATGGAAAATCGTCACTTAACTAACGGGTTCAAAATTTCACGCAAGCGAAGCTGCGGGCAAAAGCTAGTGATAGATAAATATAGTAGGCTTCATTGTATGTACAACATAATAATAAAAATAAACAGACACAATATAAAAAGGGTACAATTGTCTTATCGTATGCTTGCTTGTCTTTACAAATATGCCTCAAAACAATAATAATCAAAAAGGTAGGTAATATAAACACGCGTGCCCGTCAGATTCTAATCCCCGTGTATTGCCACACATGAATGGGTTGCAGCGAAACGATTTCCCGTCGCGTTCTGAAACGATTTTCCTAAAGATTCTTTTTTATTCGGTACATATTCCAATTTGGATGGTTTACTCGTAATTTTAATGGAATGGAATGAAATTACTTTTTTTTTAAACACAGGCTTAAGACTCCTTCAGTGATGGTTCTGACAGGCGGAATATCAAAGGATCTAACGTTTGAAAACCTTTATTAAATGTTATTTACATATTGGATGAGTTTCTTTGAAACAAGCATTAAGTATACTTTGGTAAGTTGATTGGATAACGAAGAGAGTTTTGATTTAATTATATATTTTGAATGTTTAAGGAACTTATTAATATACCTCTGTTATTAATTAATGTGGGCTAATTATATCATGTGTGAGGGTTACAATATAAAACTTCCTAAAAGTCATAGCACACTATACCGTCACCGCAACGACACCGCTCCAACCCAGCAATTAACTTGTCATTCAAATTAGAGCATTAAATCGTGTGTCGTATAATATATTTCATAACGTCAATTTGAAAAAGCCAACGGCGGGCATTCAGCGCGCTTGCCGCTACAATACAACTTGACTCGCAGCCAGCGCGCTACAAGCGAGCGGACCGCGTGCTTAGAGCGCGCCGACTGCGTGCTTACGGCGCGCCGACTCCGAGTCGCCAGCAAAACACATTATGAACAAGTGCAAGTCCTAGGCGTGTTCTATCACAATACCATATAACAATTGTGTTCGCGGTGACAGCAAGCTTAGGTGTAACACCGAGGTGTAACACCTCGCCGCCAGCGCGCGGACTGCCAGATTGCACCTCGCAGACGACGCGTACCTAGTTAGCGCCCTGGCGGCTAACCGTAGTCTAAATTCGAGGCGAACGAGGCCGTGTTGCAGCTGTGCAGTTGCTGTGCCGGTATAATGTGACGTGACCTTTACGACACGCTGGGAATAGACGCGTGTTGTAAGATTCAATAAAACTCAGCACGCTTGGTGGTAGGGTCTATAGGTTTCGCCTGGCTAGCTACCACTTGAACATTTAAGTCAGCTAAGCAGTTACTGTGTTCCGTCGTGTGTATGTGAGAGCCAGAGGGGTGTAATAATAATAATAATAAAGCCCCTCTGGGAACCGCGTTACCTCACCATGAGATTAACGTAAAACCGGAGGGAACATTAGACTAGCTTTCTACAACCCCATCATATAATAAAAAATGTATCATGAGGTCTACTGAAAAGCTTACAAACCGCAGGGCAGCTTGTGGCGAGCTGTTGGTGAGTGGCGACACTGCGTACCTTATTGCCTCAGAGAGTCGGTCAGGGCCTCGTCTCCAGTTTGCCTTTATTGGCTGGCTGGAGTGGAACCCCAAGAGTGCCCGCAGGACTCTCAACTCTGTCTTGCCTTTATCGGCCGGCCAGAGGGGGGCCGCCAGAGCTATATGCTCGGGGGTGGAAGTGTCTAAAGGCGTAATAGCGGGGAAACCCACTCCGGGTCTTTTAGACCCGCGACGGCGAAACCGGGGCCACACCTCTCTACACCTCTAGCCGCTCACACGTCTGTTGCCCCCTTCGCCTATGTACTGGCGGCTTTTCAGGGGGCCCAGCTAGTGAGCTGGCGAGTCACCGTCTGCCAACAGTTTTCAATTTTAAATGTTGAAAGGCAGACGCCGTTTTCTTCCGGCAATAGAAGTTAAATAGTCCATTTAACACCCCATCCCATAGACCAGTTTTATTTTTACCATATTTCACAATAGTTTTGCACCCACCTGGGACGGTCCATGACTGTACTCCAATAGTGCAGCCGTGGATAGTCCCCGGTTGATGCCCCACCCCATTTTAGATTAAAGTTCTCAAAGGGGCCTCTGCGCGTTGGACCTGTGTCCCCGTGTATGCCTTCCAAAGGACCGGACATCTTCCGCACGGAAGATGAGCCGTGACAAGAGCGAGATACAAATAATAATAAAAGTAAGTACTTAACAGTCTTTTATCAGGCGGAAATAAGGTGCGCGCCTTCAATGGTTGGGTCATGCCGGTCCTGATGTACTCCTTCGGCATACTCAAGTGGACTCAGACCGAACTGGACGCCCTGGATAGGAGGGTCCGTTCGCTGCTGACTGCTAATCGCATGCATCACCCACGTTCATCGGTAATGAGACTGTACATCCCGCGGAAGTGTGGGGGTCGAGGCTTTTTAAATGCTAAGACCCTCCACAACCGCGAGGTGTGCAGTCTCAGGGAGTATTTCTCCCAAGCCGACGTGGGGATGCATTGAGATGTAGTCGCAGTGGACAAAGGCCTTACCCCGCTCTCCTTGGCTAAAGAGAACTGGCGCAAGCCTGTAGTACTTGATACTAATGGCCGCAGGGAGGTATGGCGGAGCAAGGAGCTTCACGGACGCTTCTACCGGGCCCTTCATGGACCCGATGTAGATTTTCTAGCGTCCGTAGCCTGGCTACGTTTCGGTGACCTATTTGGGGAAACCGAAGGTTTTGTTTGTGCAATTATGGACGAAGTAATGATGACGAACAACTACAGAAAATATATTGTGAAGGACGGCACGGTTGACATCTGTCGGGCATGCCACTGTCCCGGTGAATCTATCCGACATATTGTCTCTGGTTGTTCTCGTCTTGCTAACGGTGAGTATTTGCACAGGCACAACCTCGTAGCTAGGATTATCCACCAGCAACTTGCTCTCAAATACAACCTTGTGGACGCAGAAGTACCATACTACAAGTATGTGCCCGACCCAGTTCTCGAGAATGGTCATGTCACATTGTACTGGGATCGATCTATCATCACCGACAGGACTATTGTTGCCAATAAGCCTGACATCGTGGTGATAGATCGATCAAAGCGTCTCACAGTGATTGTTGATATCACGGTTCCGCATGACGAGAACCTTGTGAAAGCCGAGAAAGATAAAGAAATTAAATATCAAGACTTGGCACACGAGGTTGTCGCCATGTGGGATGTTGATTCAGCAATCATTGTGCCGATAGTCGTTACGGCTAATGGTTTAATAGCCAAGAGCCTCGACCAACATCTTAAGAGGCTCTCGTTGGGCAGCTGGATCAAGGGCCTGATACAGAAAGCGGTGCTTCTGGACACGGCGCGCATTGTTAGGAAGTTCCTCTCTCTGAGGCCCTGACCACCGGTAGCTTGGACCCTGTTCCCGATGCCGGTGGGCTACTATATTTTTATATTTTTAAATGTTTTTTTATTTTTTTGTATTGAAATATTTAAAAATGTAATTTTATATGTAAAGTAAATGAATAAACGGAATAATAATAATAATCCTTCTGGGAAACGCGTTACCTCACCATGAGATTAACGTAAAACCGGAGGGAACATTAGACTAGCTTTCAACAACCCCATCATATAATAAAAAATGTATCATGAGGTCTACTGAAAAGCTTACAAACCGCAGGGCAGCTTGTGGCGAGCTGTTGATGAGTGGCGACACTGCGTACCTTATTGCCTCAGAGAGTCGGTCAGGGCCTCGTCTCCAGTTTGCCTTTATTGGCTGGCCGGAGTGGAACCCCAAGAGTGCCCGCAGGACTCTCAACTCTGGCTTGCCTTCATCGGCCGTCCAGAGGGAGGCCGCCAGAGCTATATGCTCGGGGGTGGAAGTGTCTAAAGGTAATAGCGGGGAAACCCACTCCGGGTCTTTTAGACCCGCGACGGCGAAACCGGGGCCACACCTCTCTACACCCCTAGCCGCTCACACGTTTGTTGCCCCCTTCGCCTATGTACTGGCGGCTTTTCAGGGGGCCCAGCTAGTGAGCTGGCGAGTCACCGTCTGCCAACAAAATTCAACCTCAAACTTGAAAGGCAGACGCCGTTTTCTTCCGGCAATAGAAGTTAAACAGTCCATTAAACACCCCCTCCCATAGACCAATTTTATTTTTAGCATATTTTACAATAGTTTTGCACCCACCGGGGACGGTCCATGACTGTACTCCAATAGTGCAGCCGTGGATAGTCTCCGGTTGGTGCCCCATCCCATTTTAGATTAAAGTTCTCAAAGGGGCCTCTGCGCGTTGGACCTGTGTCCCCGTGTATGCCTTCCAAAGGACCGGACATCTTCCGCACGGAAGATGAGCCGTGATCTCAAAGAGATACAAGAATAATAATAAACTATAACTTCTATTGCCGTTTTCTTCCGGCAATAGAAGTTATCTAGTCCACCTAACACCCCTTCCCATAGACCAGATATTTTTCACCATATTTTACAATAGTCTTGCAGCCACTTGGGATGGTCCATGACTGTACTCCAATAGTGCAGCCGTGGATAGTCCCCGGTTGGTGCCCCACCCCATTTTAGATTAAAGTTCTCAAAGGGGCCTCTGCGCGTTAGACCTGTGTCCCCGTGTATGCCTTTCAAAGGACCGGACATCTTCCGCACGGAAGATGAGCCGTGACTACAGAGAGATACAAATAATAATAAAGTTCTCAAAGGGGCCTCTGCGCGTTGGACCTGTGTCCCCGTGTATGCCTTCTAAAGGACCGGACATCTTCCGCACGAAAGATGAGCCGTGAACAGAGACACATAATAATAATATAAACTTTATTTCGGGTGGCATATACCCATAGAAACCTTAACCTAGTAGGTATACATTTACAATTACAATATAATTCAATCATGATTCGAAAGACACGTGGCGTCATCTATTATCGTTACTGTTGTTTTCCTCGGGAACAGTACTTTTTTTTTTTTGGGATTCGTATAGAGGAATCCCTCTATATCTCTGTTTCTTGTATTCGTGTACTCCATCTAAGACCATGTCTTCGTTTATCATCATGTGTGATAAGGGTCGAACTAGAACAAGTTAAAGAAAGAAAAACAGCAATTCTGTAACAATAAAATTGTCCTAAAGATCATCATCATCATCATTCAGCCGGAAGATGGCCACTACTGGACATAAGCCTACCCCTAGCATCGCCACATCGACCGGTCCTGTGCTTCTTGCAACCAGCGAATTCCCGCGACCTTCAACAGGTCATGTTCCATGTGGTGTCTGACGTAAAGAATAGAAAGAAAGAAAACATATTTATTATGGACTCACACAGACTGTTACAGAACAAAAACAATAAACAAAAAGAAAAGGGATAAAAAATTAAAACGAGGCAAAAAAAGGCTCCTGTCACAGCATAATGCTGCGACATTTAAAAAACAAAATGTAGCAACGCTGGTTTTCTGACAGGACCTTAGTGATGCCACGGGCAAAAACGACACAAATAGATCAATTATGTAGGTACATTATTAAAATGTGTGACAGTGACGGTACTTCAGTACGTCCGGCGCACCCTGGGCAGTTAGCCTCGCTACCATCCTTGCTGACTGGCTAATCTTTTCACCACGGCACGAGCTATTCTCGTATAGCTCGTGCAGACACGATAGAAAAAAAATTAAAATGAAAATACTACTAAATAAAAACAATAAATAGTTTATCATCAACATATGCACTACCTCCTCTCTTTCCATAAGTGTCGTAAAAGGCGACTAAGAGATTCACTAGAGGATGGGCAGTAGCGTTCTCTGAGTACTTTAACAACCATACTGCGATCGCCAACCCGCCTGCCAAGCGTGGCGATTATGACAAACCCCCCCTATTGGGTGAGGCCTATGTTTAGCAGTGGAATCATCATCATCATCATCAACAGATCATCGGTCCACCTTGTGGGAGGCCTACCCACGCTACGGCTTCAGGTACGCGGTCGCCACTCCAGAACCATTCGGCCCCATCGGCCATCCATTCTGCGAGTAATGTTGCTTGCAGTCCTAAAGATTTATAAATAATACATACATAAAAAAACTCTCGTCTTCTTCCCATGAGGGCAGGCAGAAACTGTAGAACGCTACATGCTACGATCCTTACATACTCCTATCGCTTCGTCCACGGTCATACATCTTGTCATACACGCACGCCGCGTGAACATCACCAATAACATCAATGTATGTCCTTCTAGGGCGTTCTCTACTAGCGTTTCCACTGACATTTCTAAATAATAAGTTTCATTTAAGACCAATAAATATCTTAGCCTATTATAAGAAGATTCTGACACATCACTTCAATTCCATTCAGCTGTAGCAGTTATAAATCTCGTAAAATTGAGCATTATTCTAGTCAGTAGTCAGTCTAGCGAACGTGTCCGCTCAGAGTGGGTGAAGCAAAGGATTAAGGTGTAAGGTGCACGGAATAAATCGATGCCAAACACGTATTACGTACTGGCGCGGACTGAAGTGCTTTGTGAGACATTTTTATTAACTTAAAAACTTACTGCATTGTTGGTCTAGTGGTCACAAGTGTGACTGCGTAGCGTGCAAAATGTTATTGTGATTTTCCGTGTGGAATTTCTCAGTAGCAACCCGGATTCTGGATTTGTGCTCGTTGATGGTAATAGGCTCGCCCCTATAACATGGGACTTAAACATAATGGTGAAATGTACTACACACCTCTGCTCAACTCTTCAGGGAATGCAGGCGTGATGTTATGTTAAAAACTTTTTGCTTAAAAACTTGAGCAATAGAAAGAAAGAAAAAAAATATTTTGGACTTACAGGCAGTTACAAAAACAATATACAAAAACAAAAAAGGTTAAAAAACTACTTGCACGAGGCCAAAAAAGGCTCCTATCTCAGCAAAATGCTGCGACATTTAAAAAAAAACAAAATGTCACAACGCTGATTTTCAGATAGGACCATTCACCATAGTGATGCCACGGGCATTAACGACACAAATAAATAAAAATTAAAATACTACTAAATAAAAACAATAAATAGTTTATTATAATCTCATGTATTACGTGTGTGTGTGTTCTAATGATCGTGTATATAAAATATACAATAGGTGTTTTATGAAGTTATTTCGACTACATAATAGTTTGAGTATCTTGCTTTAATATCACGTAGGTACCACAGCGGGGAACAAGGCATTGATAACTACGCTTCCTCGCTGCGTGTTTATTTATTTACTTTATTGGTATACCAACAGCCATACATATGAGATTTTATTAAAATCTTTTAATCTAAAGTAGCTTACATGCATACCTATTGTAGTTACACAGATTGTGTTTGCGATTTCAGACTATTAAGTTCAGGATCCGACACGACGTTTATCTTTTCCGTATGACAGTGGTGTGTTAGGTTAATTTAGAAAGCAAAGCAAAACATTATAAAGACAATAACATGGCATAGAAAAATTAAAATAAATGAAACAACTAATCCTAACTATCCTAATATTATAAATGCGAAAGTAAGTTTATTTGTTTAATACCTTTTCTGAACCGATCATCCTGAAATTTTGCAAAAACGTTGTCAGGAGTACAGAAACGGACATAGGGTACCTTTTACCCCGAATAAAAGTACTGTTCCCGAGGGAAACAACAATAACGTTCATAGATGGCGCCACGTGTCTTTCAAATCACGATTGAATTATATTGTTATAGAAACTTTAGTAGTGTGTTAAGAGTTTTTTTTTAGCTTAACGCGAGCGAAGCCGCGGGCAAAAGCTAGTTAGTCATAATAAGGGGTCATTGTACTCATCATTATGAACAACTTTTACAATGGGACCAAATCTGAAATCGCGAAAAAAAATTAGCTGCTCCCTACATTTTGACTAGTTATGCGAAAATTTATGTAGGGAACAGCTGTTTTTTTTCGCGATTTCAGGTTTGGTCCCATAGTAAAAGTTGTTCATAATTATGAGTACAGTGACCCCTTAAGAGGGGTACATCTTGTATATCATAGCCCATTTTGCTAATTCAAGAAATAAAATAGATCACACCGAAACCCATAATATAACCAAAACAAATCAACAATTTTGTTCTCACATATACTTACACGTCGTTTGATTCGTCACGGTCGGGCAGTCGGATTTATTGTGAAAGTTAGCTAATAAATAGTGTCGCGACTGAGCAGGAGTCGCGGGCAAGAACATGTAGTATTAAGAAGTAATGCTAGGAGTTACGACTGCGGATATATTTATAACCAATTGGTTTAACAGAGCAATAGCAGAATAGGAAGCTTTAAAATAGGAACATTGCAAGATACCTATAATATTGCGTGGAAAATGGAATTGAAAGATCATAATTTTACGGCAATGTGTCGCAGCAACCATGGCCGGCAATGTTACGGCAATAATTGACGACACATTTGGTGCAGTGGCTGAGCGATTAACTTCTGCGCTACGGGTCATGTGTTCGATTCCCGCACAGAACAAATATTTGTATGACTTACAGATAATTTTTTCGGGTCTGATTGTTTGTGCACGTGAAGATTTGTGTCTGTAAATGCACCCACAATATAGGAGAAATACTAGTGTGATGTATGATGTGGATGCGTGCTATGGATGCGAGCTATGGATGCTTGCAATGGATGGTCGCGAGTGGTGTAGCTATGCCCGCCGCTCCCTGTGCCTTCACTATTGTCGTGTCGATACGTCGCATAGCTCGAGATGCGCATCTTCCTCGCACAGCTACATAGCTTGGCATCAGTGGAAACGGTCACATAGTTTCGTAGCTTAGCTTTTACATTCTCGCAGCATAGCTACATAGCACATCTCTGTTGGAAAAGCACCCTTAACGTGGTATAAAAACTATGTCAATTGATTCTCCTGGTGATTCTGAACAAACTAGTTTCAGGTTTAGTGTATACTAAAACTAAACTTGTATATCGAAGGCGAACATTCAACCGTTAGGCTATCACTGCTAACTACATAAATATAATATCTACTATCGCGGGTACATATGGAATGAACTTTTATAAGACGCAGGGGCCATTTTCTGTATGGAAAACTTTCGTCAGGGACATTATGTACTGCATTTTATCCTCATTTTTCGATCAGAAGAATGAATCCGATGCTACTGTGATTTATATCAAAAGTTATGAATCTGTTTTCAATTGGATGAAACTTGTGGTCGCATTTATCTTCGCAGTTTTATTGCATTTAAGATCATAGAAAACTAAAAACAGTACACACATACATTCACGCCTATAACTTCTGAAGGGGAAAGTAGAGTTTGTCCTGTTACAGGGCTCTGTAGATCCATGTTTTGCCTCTGGTATCAATTCCCATGTAATTTGGTATATCTACACCAGTGCATTTTCATGTTCATCTTGCGCTTGCAACTTTCAATTCCTCTTGCGTCAAGCGCATGCAATATTGATTGCCATAAGACGCAATGCAGCTTATCGTCCACACCGGTGCGTCTCGGTCAGTCGTCAGTCGACAAACAATAGACGGATTAGCGTGTGCTAGAGGCATGCGCTGACGTCGAACTAGTATTAAAGCATGCGCTATGGCGTTTCACGCATGCTTCAGAAGAAGATGAACATGGAAGCGCATTGGTCTAGACATAGCTAAGTGCCACATATGAAACCATTGAAAAATTGAAAGGTGTAAGTTTAGGTGGTTTGGTCATGTTGGGAGAATTTATAAGGCAAATGTCAGTGGAAAGGCCGGTAGAGGACACCCTAGAAGGACAAACATAGATGTTATTGTGTTGTATGTTCTTCAAAAAGGTGCGTAGTTTTTTCAACCGGCGTGCGTGTACGACAAGATGTATGAACGTGGACGAAATGAAAGGACGCGTAAGGATCGTTACACGTGGCGTTCTACAGTTTCTGCCCCACGGGAAAAAGGCACGAGTTTACGTATATATGTACTACAAAACTAAAAACTAACCAAACCAAAACCAAACATTAGTGGAAACCAAAGTTTTTAACAAAACGCAAAACTATTTATACACCCACACTTATAAGCCGTTTGGGGTACAATGCCCATGACATTATTTAACCCTGCCAACTTAACTGAGCATTTACCACCACCCTTATGTCTTGAACTTTAACGTCCATTTTTCAACAGCAGGATGTTCGATATAAGTTTGTTTTTCATGGGTCACAGCTGCGAAATGCTAGGTCTACTCATTTGTGGTCATCCTGGCTAAATATCCTGAAGCTAACGTTGTAAAGTGCTTTATGTTAGTTATGCGTTATGTAGTTCAGTTCTGTTTGTTTTGGGTTTAGGCTGTGGTGTAGTGGGAGATAGGATGAGAGATACTGAGCGATGTTAAGCTGCGTTTAGTTAAGGAGAAAATGGCTTCGTAAATTCTGAAGTAAATCGTTAAAGTAGACTGCAAGTTTTTTTTTTTTTTTAATCTTTGTCCCACACTAAGATTTCTCTTATATCGTGGGTGTGTTTACAGACACAAATCTCACAAACAAACGCTCAGACCCGAAACAACAATCTGTAGGCCATACAACTTTTTGTTCCGTGTATGAATCGAACCCACGACCCGTGGCGCAGAAGTCAATCGCTTAGCCACTGCACCAAACGTGTCGTCAAAGTTATGATGTGTGATTCAAAATTGGGCACAATAAAACAAAATCTTTCTTTCTTTTCTTTCAACATACATACAACACATCACGCCTGAATTCCTCGATCGATTGGGCAGTGGTGCATAATAAACCCTCATTTATGTTTAAGTACCATGTAATTGGGAGCGAGCCTATTACTATCAACCGGGCACAAATCCAGACTCCGGGCTGCTATTGAGAAATTTCACACGGAAAAACCTAATAATACTGCCCGACCTGGGGATCGACTCTAGGACCTCACGCTCAGCACTCGGGCTTTGACTCGGTTCACGTGTAAAGAGATTCCAGCGTGCGCCTGCGACCCCGACGAACAGGAGACGGTCCTTCACCTCCTCACGGAATCCCCTGTGCATAGCTCCCACAGGCACAACTTGGAAATGGTTCTAGGAGACCAAATAACGAAGGAAAAATTAAGCGTGCATATATTATAAGTCAGAAGAAAAACAGAAATAAAGTATTTTAGATTAAAATTGTAAAAGTAGTAAATAAGAGAAATAAATAGTAGGTTTAAAACATAAGATTAATAATAAATTTAAATAAATAGATGTCGAAATAGACACTTAAATTCAGTAGTAAAAAATTTGGATTAAATTTAATAAGTAGGTACATATTATATACATAACGAAAAGACGCTATACAAAACAAACAACCCGTATTAATATCCCTGCGTAACTTGAATGGCAGGGGCTCACGCCGGGGCAGGAATGTGGTTTTAGTCGATAAGAGTCCGACACTACCCAAGCCGTCTCACCCGTGAGGTGGCTTGGGTGTCCAAGAGGATTTCCCACACCAGCCAAAATAAACAAAAAAAAAAGCATTCGGGCTTGCGACCACTAGACTAAAGAGGCAGTAAGTATTTTCTTTCAAGTTTGACAATTTCACACCGAACTCAAATTTTCTTACTGAGCGGCCGAAAGCCTGATCATTTACACAATAAATTAGCCGAGCAACTCTTTTATAGTTTCAACTTGTCTACTTAGGCTTTATTCATACGTAACACACCACAGCGGCAAAAATGTGAGCCAGCGCGGTAGATGGATAGAGCCTTACAGACATACCGTTTTGATTGCATAGATAAAGGCAGCTTCGAGTTACGCTGCCGGCTGTCGGAGTACCTTGTTACACCGCTTTTCGATACGTTGGTCTGTGCGGTATCGTTTTGCTCAGTGTACTCAGTAAGGACACTGAAACCCCATCAAGGGTTTATATTTCCATGACTCTTACCTAACTTTGACCGGTAGAAAACATCTTGAGGAACCTTGTACACTTGAGTGTGCTCCAAAACGTTCTCAACGGTGTGTGTAGTGCGCCAATCAGCAACAGACCAGCATGATGAGCCGGCGACGATAGCCGCTGCTGTGTGTTCCGGTGGCGCGCACCAATTTGCTGCAGCAGGCGCCCCTCACGCGCGCTTTGCGGGCGCTCAATGCGATATCACAACAGGTCGACTTATTTGGATGCACACTGAGTGAATTTACACGAACCGCTTATTGTATAATGTCTTATAGTAATAAATAATAATATTGTTTGCTTAATAGGTATTAATATGAACATAAATTACGCATGCTGTTATACAACGTTATTTTTAGTATACAAAAACCGAGACACCCCAACAAGATTTTCATCAGAACTGCCTGAATATGTGTTTTTTTAATAAATCTCCAAGTTACACCGTAGTTTATGTCGCGTTAAGTTCCCAAGTAAAGTGTGAAATGCCTGAGATGTGCTATGCAGGGGTTATCTAATACAACGAAACTGACCGAGCAGACCGTCTCAAGCCTCAAGGTGTCTATTCCCGTCAACTGTTATGGGTAGAAACCTACTGAAACAAAATTGAAATTTATGAAAAAAAAAAGAAAAAAAAATGTGGTATAAAAACTATGCCAATCGATTCTCCTGGTGATTCTGAACAAACTAGTTTCAGGTTTAGTATATACTAAAACTAAGCTTGTATAATAGATATTTAGATATAACTACACTGCGCTATTGTATTAGGTTTAGACCTGTGATAATAGTTGTATGTGTAAATAACTAAAATTAAAAATTATGGACTAACCTTCCATGTATGAAGGTCTGTCTTCAATCTCCGCCCACACCTTTGAATTTTCCAATTCATGTGCAGATCAGAATTTGATTATCACTTTAACGGAAAAGAAAAAATATCATTCGGAAACTTGCACACCTGAAGAGGCTCCATAAATCTCACGATGGTGTGTATAGTTCACCAACCTACACAAGAGCAGCGTGGTTGGCTAAGGCTTAAACGGCGGAGGGCGGACAACGCCCTCTTCCAGCCCCTCAAAATGGGTCCAGGGGCGACGGACTTGGGAAAGTCCGTCGCCCCCACACATCAGGACCCGAGGCGGCGGCGCGAAGTGTTCCAAGCGCGGCCCTCTTAGACGGCGCGGGGGGAGTCTAACACCTCACTACCCCCGCTAACTCGAGGAGGCCTGCGGTGGCGGGCCGGCACGAGCCGGGGGTTTCAGAAGTATCGTAAGTTCCCGCGACCCCCCGCCCAGGTGTGAGATGGAACACCGGGGTGTTTTTAGTCAGTAAGAGTCTGACTGACCCCTTCGCCCATCCCAGGGCGGAGGATATCCAGGAGGATTTCCAAGTCGCAAAAAAAAGGCTTTACCCCTTTTTGTCCTGCAAAAAGGCCCGTACCTGAGTGGGACAGTAATGGGCAGATAGTGGTGTTACAACTGGCGAGGCGTACGCTGAGCTTTGCATTTGTGTGAGTGCACATAGAATCGATTGCCAAAAAGCAGTATAAACCGGTTTAAACCAAGCAAAATACGCGTTTGCATTCATTCTCACACAAATGCAAAGTTCAGCTTAGGCCTCGCGGACTGTACCTGATATTTGCATGATGTTGTCTTAATGAAATATGTATAGGTGGTAAGTTTTCTGTACCGGTATTCTGCCTAGCCTTTTCCCAAGTATGTTAGGGTCAGGTTCTGGTTTAACTAGATGCGGCTGAATACCAGTATTTTACACGGAGCGACTGCCATCAGACCTCCACAACCCAGCTATTACGCAATGCCGATATCCTAAAGTTAGACCGGTTATCAGACTTTCGGGCTACTGACTACCAGTAACGGCTGTCTTCTTCTTATTCTATCGTGTCTGCACGAGCTATACGGGAATAGCTCATGCCGTGGTGAAAAGATTAGCCAGTCAGCAAGGTTGGTAGCGGGGCTGACTGCCCAGGGTGCGCCGGACGTACTTAAGTATCGTCACTCGTGGAGGCTCTTTTCATGCGCCCCAAACGGCTGTCATAGGTATTCTTATAATACCCGGGACCGACAGTTTTACGTGCTCTCCGAGGCAGGCAGGGGCCTTGATGTGTAACGAACAGTCACTTAGTTTAATCTTGCAAATCAAATGATTCACGTGGTTGATCATTAACCACGAGTGACCATAATATTCAAGATGTTAACAAGAATATAAAACAAAACGTAAAGAAGAAACCAAACCTATAATAATAAATTCTTAGAATATTATAAAGCCACAAGAACTAGATAGATAGCTCTGTCGTATTACTCGTGAAGTATCGGCTTTACGTGGCCCGGGTTCTAAGCATTCAGAGCGAATGATATATTTATGAGAATATCTACTTGTTCCCTTGTGGATAGAGTGTGATGAAGATGGAAAGTGAGATTTTTGTCTGTCGGTTTGATGATTCTTCACAACTAAACTACTGAATCAATTTTGATAAACCTTGGCACGGAAATAGCCAGAGAGCCTACTCCCTAAGTCCGTCAACGAAGTTAGTGGCCAAGCCACGCGTCCGTTATTAAAATGCAGACCAACTGATTTTATTAATTGGTCCTCTTCAATTTCTGAGAAACAATTTTTTTTTTTGTAATTTACACGTCCGTATTTCGTATGTGTGTTTGGCGGTTGCTGCACTTCTGGCCTGATGTCAGCGGCGCCGTGCGTCTGCAGCAGCACGTGCCGTCGCCGTCGGCTGCACGTGCTGCTGCAGCGGCGCTTGGAAGCCATTTAATATAAATACATACAAACCAGTAGTGCAGCTGTAGCCGACTTCGTGCAGTCACTGCACGTGCTGTAGGCAGTTGCAGTTCGAATCGGAATAGTACCGTAAAGATCATTTTTACTGCAGTCCAAATAAACATTCGTGGTCTTGAAGTCGCAATAAGGGATTCCCTCTTATTGCGACTTCAAGACCACGAATGTTTCGTCGACAGTTGTCAGGTTGTCACCTACTAGTCGCGCGCAGAAGGTTTGCCGATGACTGCCCCTCCCACTTCACCGACCGCTACCCGCGCTCGTCTGGCCTACCTACTAATCGTATCGACCATCGACGTGTGACGTCATGAGGCTATCGGCAAACCTTCTCCGCGCGACTTATAGTTGCACTGACTGTAACAATATCGTTATTTTTTTGAAGCTGCATTTGGCAGTTGAATAGTTTACATTGCAACCGGATGTGCAGTCTACTTGCAGTAATGATAACGAACCTGAAACAAAACATGATTCACCAAACGTGACGTTATTAGCACCCTAGTTCAGAAGTAATCGGCTTTACGAAGTTTGCCGAAACGACGGACGTTGTCTCTGTACTACATTAACATGAATACAGTACTCGTCAAATCGACGCTAATATATGGCAAAACATTCAACTCCTATTTGCTATCAATTCGATTCCACATAAACGTTTGCAACATCTGCAGATATTTGGTTTGCATGTTTGTGAATCTAGTTTGTGTGCATAATGACGCAACAGGAAATCCTAGTGTGCGGCTATGGGCATACAGTGTTTATTCAACTACGAAGGCGTTACGGTTGAGAATAGGCCATGTATATCTGTAGTGGTATTAGTCCAAAAACAGAGGTCAGGGGGCGTGCACTTACCTACGTCAAAACAAATGCTCCTCAATGCAAGTGCACCCCACCATAGAACTCATGCATATTTCATAGGATGATCGGGGCGTATGTTACGGCTATTGATTTTGTACGGTGTTACGGCCGCCGGACGTCCGGACGACGGTTTCCAGGTCACCGAATTGTGTCTGTTTTACATAGTAATTTCTTTGGGATTGTACTTATGATGTGTAGGAACCTTTATGGCTGTACGATGAAATCATACACCTTAATGCACTAATGTTGATTCGTGCATTTTTACCTCATTTTCACTAATTAATATTAGCTAAGCATTCAGTACCTGACTAGCGGTCATCGCGTGTGCTCCCTCGCTCCTTTATATTAACTAAACCTTTGGTCCGGACAATATATTTAATTTGTCTTTATAAGCAGCATTATTATTTAACCATCTTCTTCCAAGCTTTTACATGGTCCTTCGAGCCATCGGGCGGGCCTCGCGAGTTTTAGTATTCGTTTTCTTTGGAAAATAACGTGTATTAAGTAACTTGTGAGTGAACTCGTTCAGAAATCAGCATATTGGATTACAGTGACACGTGTGAACTGTGAACATACTTTCGTAATCGCAGAACTTTAGCAAAGCTTTTGTAGCAAAACCCTAGCAGCAAAGGGTGGCGTTGCAAAATTAGTCAGCAGCAGCACATCGGTATTTAAGCAGCAGTTACACTCCGTATTTACAGCAGCAGGGCGTCTGTGCCCAGCTACATCAGAGCAGCAGCATTTGGAGTGCAACAGCAAATCAGCGGCAGTCGAAAGCCAATTTCGTACAAGTAAGATCTTTCCTTTTTTTCAACATAAACAAACCAGCAGCATAATGGAGGATCTTTACTACCAGCAACTTGAACTTAGCGAGTCAATCAAGAAAATACCGATAAATATAAAAAAGGATAGCGCCGATAGGAAATCGGACGACTATTTTAAAAGGCGATTAGAGTTGTTAGAGAGGTATTGGTCAGATTTTCAGGACAATCATTTAGCTATCTGTGAATATGGGGTCAAAGATCATGCATATTTTACAAATTCCGAGCCTGAAAAGGTTAGCAAACTTTATACAGCAGCCAAGTCTCTCATCAATGAACAACGCCAGCAGTTATCAAGCAAGCTAACGCCTATGAAATCCGTTATGGGTACTCAACCAATACAGGAACAGCAAGAGGAAGCCGAACTAGCAAAAGCAGGACCATCAGGTTATGAGCAGCCAGCAAAAGCCAGCATGTTACGTACAATGGAGTCAAAAGGCTCTACCAGCAAATTAGATGACATGCTGCGTAAGCAAACAGCAAATTTCAAAGCATTCAAAAGATCAGCAGGGTTTATCAACCTAGACTCCATATCAGAAAAATGGGAAATGGAGGACGCCTTGAAAACACTTCAAGCGCGCTGGACGCAAATTGACTCCCTTCATTGGGAAATAGATAGCGAGATAGGTGGAGAGGAAGACTTTTACGAAGAAGTGTATACTCAGCATGAGCGATCATATATTCAGTTAAAGAAAATGATCAATAAAAAGCTATGGAGTGTATCGCATAGAGAGCACTCCACACCAAAAATAGATATACCTGTATTTTCAGGAAGCTACCAACATTGGACGTCATTCAAGGACCTCTTTAGCGAAGCTATCCATAACAACCCCGCCTTGTCGCAAGCGCATAAAATGCAATTTCTAAAAGGGAAGGTCAGGGGCGAAGCAGAAAAACTTATTCAGCACCTTCCTATAAGTTCCGATAACTATCATACCTGTTGGGAAATCTTAAACCATCGGTATAACAATAAAAAGCTAATATTTACGTGGGTTATCAATACTTTACTAGGCTTACCGAGTTCGCAGCAACAAACGCTAGGTCATATTAAGAAACTGCATGACGTAGCACTAGAAAGCTTGCATGCCATACGGAACTTGGGAATCGATATCAGCACCTGGGATCCGCTTCTTGTGCATTTATTAGCGCAGAAGCTGGATAGCGAAACGTACGGAGATTACATAGACTCCCTTAAAAATTCTAGAGAGCTACCGGTACTGCAGGAATTCTTAGACTACTTAGAAAGTAAGTTTACCAGTCTGGAAACTTCTCGCAGGAAGCTAGATCAAGCAACGCCGAAATCAACTAATCATACAAATAGCGATGTTGCGGAAAACCAAAAGGCAAGGCGATATAACCCTAACTTTGCCAATAATTACAATAAGCCGCAGCCATATTCAAAAGCCTTACACGTGTCTACCTCAAAATGTCAATTTTGCAGTCAACAACATGCCATGTTTAATTGCGTTAAGTTTTTGCAATTGCCTAACGAAGCGAAATTGAAATCAGTAGCAAAATTGAAATTATGTCAAAATTGTTTATTTGATCATAATGGCCAGCAATGCATTTCCGTTAGGCGATGTCGCAAATGTGAAGGAAATCACCACTCCGTTTTACATGACGCTTGCTCAAAAAATATAGCGCATTCAAGCAACGTAGCAACAACAACAACTGATCCAAATCCAAAAGACAATGTCGCAATGACTGCGCATGTGTCTCAGAATGATCCAGGAACGAATGAAGTATTGTTAGCAACAGCCTTGATAAAAGTAGCAGCGATGGATGGATCGTGTCACATTTTAAGGGCTCTCATTGATCCTGGATCACAAGTGTCTTTAATAAAGGAAAGTACAGCAAAGAAATTAGGATTACGTAGATCTAAATTCAATGGATTGATATGCGGAGTAGGTGAAGTCGAACATAATTGTAATGGTGTGGTCACACTAAGCTGTTTTTCAACGTACAACGACTTTTCGTTTACCACTGACGTACTTGTCATGAACAACATACTTAAGGATATTCCATATAAATCCTTTGACACATCGAAGTGGTCATACATAGAAAATCTTAAATTAGCTGATCCATATTTTAACATTAGCCGTCCAGTGGACTTATTACTAAGCGCTCAAGTCAACGGCTTGATATTAAAGGGAGGATTGATCCGAGGAGAGAGTGTATATCAACCAGTGTTGCAAGAAACACAGCTTGGGTGGATCATATACGGTGGTGGCCAAATAGCATCACTACAGTGTAACGTGATCATGAATAATATCCACGATATTCAGCAGTTTTGGGACATCGAGGATATAAGCGAAAATTCAAACATATCATTAGAAGATCAAGAATGTGTCGATTTTTATTCATCAACTACAAAACGTCGCGAAGACGGCCGATATATAGTAAAATTGCCAATAAAAGCAGACATCAATGAAAAACTAGGTTCATCTAAACAGATGGCAATAGCACAGTACCAAAATCTGGAACGAAAATTTAGCAAAAAACCTGTTCTAGCAGAACAATATAAAACATTCATTAGTGAGTACATAGCCTTAGGACATATGATGCCTAGTTACAGCAATAAAAACAAACAAGCGCTATCGTGTTACTTGCCGCACCATTCCGTGCAACGAGCAGAATCAGCTACTACAAAGCTACGGGTGGTGTTTAACGCGTCAGCAAGAACGACAAGCGGATACAGTGTGAATGACCTGATGTATAAAGGTCCTAATTTACAACAGGATCTACAAGAACTGATACTGAAGTGGCGACAATATCGTTATGCTTACACATCAGATATCGAAAAAATGTACAGGCAGATAATGGTGGATGAAGCAGATCAGCAATATCAGCAAGTCATCTGGAGGGATGCGCCAGATCAACCACTACAATCGTACCACCTTACTACCGTCACATACGGTACAAAGTCAGCACCATTTCTAGCGATGATGACTTTAAAACGTCTAGCCTCGGATGAACGAAGTGCATTTCCGGAAGCAGCAAAGGTGCTAGAAGAATCATTTTATATGGATGATCTGGTCCATGGTTCTCACTCTATCAACAGAGGAAAACAGCTCATAGAAGATCTCAACAGATTATTAAAATCAGGAGGTTTTACTCTAAGAAAATGGTCCGCAAATCATCCGGAACTTCTAGAAAATATAGAGCAGAGCAGCAGCAATGGCGAAATCATTTTTAATTTCAAATCAGAAAGTACGTCAAAAACATTAGGCCTTCGTTGGAACTCTTGTGATGACATGTTTACTTTCAAATACAGCATAGCTAATCCAAACGCCAAAATTACTAAACGACTACTTTTGTCGGAGATATCAAAAGTATTCGACCCTTTGGGGTGGTTGTCCCCACTCACAACAAAATTAAAGCTGATATTCCAAAAGCTGTGGTTAAATAAAATGCATTGGGATGAAGAAGTTCCTGCAAACATCAAAGATGAATGGGTAGCGCTAAAAATAGACATGGAATATTTGAATCAATGCAAAATACCGCGCTGGATCGAGTATCAACCTAATAACGTCATAGAACTGCATGGTTATTGTGACGCATCGACTAAAGCCTACGCAGCAGTAATTTACGCGCGATTACAGAAAAATGATGAGCCAGCTGCGGTACTAGTAGCTGCTAAGACTAGACTAGTACCTATTTCTAAAAGCGTATCTTTACCAAGATTAGAATTAAGCGGAGCGTATTTACTAGCCAAGTTAATGACTAAGGTTATTAGTTGTTATAGCGAAATGGATATCCGGATATATGGATGGACGGATTCCATGGTGGTCCTAGGGTGGCTACAAGGCGATCACAGCCGATGGAAACCCTTTGTTGCGAATAGGACTAAAGTTATCACAGCAACAATGAAACCAAGCTGCTGGCGATATGTTAAGTCGGAAGACAATCCGGCAGATGCAGCCAGTAGAGGCCTTTCAGCCTCACAATTGAAAAATCAAACTCTGTGGTGGCAAGGACCGCAGTCATTGAAAACGTTTGATGAAAAATTAGAAGCTAAGCAAAGCATTTATTCCACAGATCAAGAGATAAAGGCAAAATCAACACCAAGCAAAGTGAATGCGGCCCAAACAGATAACAAGGAAAGCATCATATTACAATTGTTACTTAAATTCAGCTCACTTAATAAAATAACTAAAATAGTAGCATGGCTTTTACGAGCCATCAAAAAGATACAATTTAAGCAAATTCCAGTCACATTAGGTAAACATAGTGGTTTGCCTGAATTTCTTACCTTGCATGAATTGCGGAAAGCAAAGTTACTCATTATAAAATATGTACAAAGAACTGAGTTTGCAGAGCAAATCATGTCATTACGAAAACATAATAAATTGAGTAACAGAAATAATAGCAATTTACTAAAATTAAATCCTTTCCTTGACCACGAGGGGATTTTACGAGTTGGAGGCCGTTTAACCAAAGCAAACATGAGCATGGAAATGAAGCATCCTGCCATATTGCCTTATAGCAGTCGGCTGACTACTCTAATAATTCAGCAAGCTCATCAGCTCACCTTTCATGGTGGACCGCGATTAACTTTATATAATCTTAGGCAGAAATATTGGATAATCGCTGGAAATAAAGCTGTGAGGAAAGAAGTGCGAAACTGCGTCACCTGTAGAAAACATGAGCCCAAACTACAGCATCAATTGATGGGAGAATTACCCGTAGCCAGAAGCAATCCCGCCCCGCCATTCTATCACACCGGAGTGGATTATACAGGCTTCGTAGATGTTAAAAGCAACAAGGGGCGTGGAATTAAGACCACAAAAGGATATATTGCGTTGTTTATTTGTCTAGCGACTAAAGCTGTACATTTAGAGCTTGTATCCGACCTAAGCAGTACTGGGTTCTTAGCAGCATTACGGCGGATGGCTGCCAGAAGAGGAGCGCCACGCCATCTTTATAGCGATAATGGGACGAATTTCGTAGGTGCAAATAGAATGCTACAGGAAAGCTATCACGATTTCGAAAACATATATGATCGTAACTTTTTCGCAGAGCTAACAGATTTAAATATAGAATGGCACTTTAACGCGCCATCTTGGCCAAGTGCAGGAGGTCTATGGGAGCGAGCCATTAGAAGCTTAAAGCATCACCTCAAGCGAGTAATTGGAGAGCAGAAGTTGACTTTCGAAGAGTTCAGCACTATCTTAGCACAGGTAGAGGCTTGTCTGAACTCCAGACCTTTGTGTGCCTTGTCTGAAGATACCGAAGATTTGAACGTACTTACTCCAGCGCATTTCTTGACCGGGAGGTCTGGAGCTGCCATAATTGAAACGGAAACAGATGCTCGAACTAGATGGTATTTATCAGCTAAGATAGTAAATGACATATGGAAGAAATGGAGATCGGAATACCTAACGCAGTTATCTGTAAGAAGTAAATGGCGAAGCATTGAGCAAAATATCAACATCGATGATTTAGTGACCATCCAGGACGACAATCTGCCACCTGGAAAATGGATGATGGGTAGAGTAGTAAAAACTCACCCAGGTCAAGATGGATTAGTTCGGGTAGTAACATTAAAAACAAAAAGCGGAATAATTAAAAGGCCGGTTGTGAAACTCTCAATTTTGCCGATATCGCCTGCTTCAAGCAATATGACGGAAGATAGGAAGGTTAATCAAGAAATCGACATCAACTTAAACAAACCTAACGAGCGGAAAACAATCAGTAAATTCAAATCTAAGTTTGTATCAATAGTAATGTCGTTAACCTTTTTTATGTCATTGATAACATCATCTTACGCAGCTTTTAACATATCAACATTGCCAAACAACAATTCACTATATTTCGAAACAGTGGGCAACATGCAAGTTATTCGAGACAAATGGAACCTTATTGTTTACTATGACATGAGCCCTTATTGGGAAGGGAACACAGCTGCCACAAAGTCTTTGGATTATTTACAAAGACTCTGCGCATCCTTAAACGATAATAGTCAATGTAATATGATAAAGCTTCAATTAAATCACGACTACAAAGAAATACAGCATTATAATCAACTTATGATTAATCAGCACTTTGACGCGCGCACCAGACAGCGTCGCGGCCTCATTAATGGTATCGGTTACGTAGCCAATAGCCTGTTCGGAGTATTAGACGAACGATTCGCAGAACAGTACAAGAAAGATATACAGCTTATAAAACAAAACGAGCGTCATCGTGATAACTTATTAAGGAATCAGACTTCCATCATCGAAGCTGAATACAACGTATTGAAAAGAACCGAACAAACTATCCAATTACAGCATAAAACTATCAACAAACACTTGAATCAATTAGATAATGCAGCCTTTGTTATTAAGCAAGAAGTTGAAGGCTTAGCTAAAACACAAGAATTTACCCTGTCGGCACTCACGACTATCAACTTGCTACAAAACCTAAAAAGGATTCAGGATACTCTGTTAGATATCATCACGGATATCTACCACGGGAAATTCAACACTCACCTGTTAACACCGGATCAGTTACAGCATGAGTTACAGTTTATTTCAGGACAATTAACAAAGGATACTACATTGCCCGTGGACAACCTACAGTCTGATCTCAAACATGTTTATAGTATGCTGAAAGTAAAAGCGAGAATGATGCAAGAATACTTCATTTTTGAGATTACCTTTCCATTAACCAGCAGAGATAGCTACAAAATCTATAAAATCATACCAGTTCCACAGCAAGTTCAAAATGATATGATTAGCGTACTACCAGCTGCAGACTTCGTAGCGATTAGTTTGAAAAAGGATGCTTTCTTCACAATGTCGTTTATAGAGCTCCAGTTATGTCTGCACAATGATATTTCATATTTGTGCCAAGCTAACAAACCGATTAATCATTTAAGCATTGATGAAAAATTCTGCAAAATGGATAGCAATTTAAAACAATGCATTGTAATTAAATCCCCTTGTAAAGACAGGTGGCTTGAATTAAATGAGCCAGCGAGGTTCATGTACTTTTGCTGCAATACCTACGGGGTGAGGATTATATGTCAAGATCAAGTTGCCTTTAAACAGGTGACAGGAGTCGGTATCATTGACCTAGATTCGAAATGCATAATAAAAAGTAACGAGTTTACTTTATATTCTCATGCCCTATCAGCTAATACAATTAAATCTAACTCTGAAATTGTGACCCCTCAGATAGCAGAATTAAATCATATCGTAAATATATCGTTATCTCATTACACCCCATACGAAGACCCAATAAACAGCACATTAGTCGATCTGGGAGAACGAATAAAACAACTGAAATCTGACAATACTAACTCACCAGATTACACTCTGTCTACGCATGACATACATCAGTATACTATTTGTTACTGCCTGCTGGGTGTAGCCGTTTCGGTGGCATCGTACTTCATATGGAGGAGGTGTCGAGCAGTTTCTTCAGTGGAACTACCCCAAAGTGTGGCAAATAGTGTTGTGTTTTCGCGAAAGCAGAGTACGGCTGACCGTCAGCCAAGTGATGTGAACTTAACTAGTGCGAGCACTGATTGTAAACGGGACATAGCTACGTCGCCTATATCTAAAACATGTCGCTTTAGATTGGAAGACGTGTAACATTTTTGTATCTTTTTGGCCCGGGAGCATGTACGATGAAATCATACACCTTAATGCACTAATGTTGATTCGTGCATTTTTACCTCATTTTCACTAATTAATATTAGCTAAGCATTCAGTACCTGACTAGCGGTCATCGCGTGTGCTCCCTCGCTCCTTTATATTAACTAAACCTTTGGTCCGGACAATATATTTAATTTGTCTTTATAAGCAGCATTATTATTTAACCATCTTTTTCCAAGCTTTTACAATGGCTACAGTAAGATATCTTTGAGACTCCAAATGAGACTGCCTCGTTGGTCGCGACTGCTGAACGTGAAGTCCTGGGTTCGATCCCCAGGTCGGGCAAAGTGTTTGTGTTTCTCCGTGTGGAGTTTTTCAGTAGCAGCCCGGTGTCTGGATTTGTGCCCGGTCGATGGCAATAGGCTCGCTCCCTATTACATGGGCCGTAAACATAACGGCTAAATGTGGGTATTACTATACAGGGTGTAAATGAATTCGTGTAATTCCTTCAAACCGCGTGATCTACTGGTGACACTGATTGACCCTGCATAGGTTTTTCACAATCGAAAAAAAAGTTTTCAAAAAATGAACCATGGTATTCTGTATTTGAGTAATTTTAGCGTCCCAATTTAACTGACTACGTTGAGCAATATTTCGCTCGTCGTGCCCGTCAGCTGTGTCGCCGTGGCTGCATTCATTTATGCATGGCACCGATTTCTATCACATAAAAAAAAAAGTTTTTTTTTTTATTTTTCATCAATCTTAATCCCGTGCGTGGTTAATCTATACTATTCATAGATAATGTGGTTTGAAGGAATTACACGAATTCGTTTACACCCTGTATACACCTCTGCCAACCCTTCGGGGAATACAGGCGTGAATTTAATGTTTGGTCTGAAGTTTTTAGGGTTTTGAAACCAAAGGGTGCTAACAGGACCCTATAACTTGTACCGTTAATCCCTACTACCAATTCAGCCTCTTTTTTATGTATGTGAAATCATCATATGACTCCTTCCGCTCTGGGCGGAGCGGAAGGGAGTGTCAGACTCTTACTGACTAAAACCCATCCGTGTTCCTCCTAGTGCCCTTTGCGTTTCAGGGCCGCGGCAAATCTTTCGAACAAATTCCGCAACCCTAGCAGCTGCTAGGTAGCCTGTAGGTAGGGTAGGTACCTACCAATTCAGCCTAGCGGTTGAAAGGTTGCCTTCTATGCACGAGGGTGTGAGTTCGAATGTTTTCTTATAACTATCCTAAATCAAAATACTCTATTCACTGAAATTGTTAAAGACATTATTATTTTTAAAAGAGTAACAATAGAGTTTCTTGCCGGCTCTTCTCCATAGGAAACGACAAATTAGAACTGGGCATCTAAATTCGACTTTTCGTAAGCGCCTGTATTGATAAAGAAGAAATAAAAAAAAATGATTCGAATCCGACCTTCGGCCCGATACGTCTGACTATTCGAATTCATGTGAGGATCAGAATTTAAGTATCACTTACTTTTAATGGTGAAGGAAAACATCATGAGGAAACCTGCTCCGTAAAGGACATCTGACAAAATGGACCAAAAAGTAAAGTACGTTGTACTAACCCTTCTCATTCTGAGAAGAGGCCTATGCCCAGCAGTGGGACAGTAATAGGCTGATTACGTCCTATATCATGTTACCCATCCAATCACGAAGTTACTGTCAATATGAGTATTTCGCCACACAATACAATTGGCGAATAAATGCAACGTTCCCCAGGCTTTGTATTCAATCTAAGCTAATGTATCGCAGCGAGGAACAAAACAACTAACAGAGACATACCTCCTTCTGTGGTCCACAGTCGGATAAGAGCTGGATCTAGGTTTAGTCTAGCTTTGTAACTGAAACTGTGAACTTGCGTCGAATAAATAAATTAATTATTAGAGATTTCATGATTTAATGATGTCATGTGGGTAGTCGCACATTTATTCACTTCACGACCTGTCAAAACTGTCTATAAAAGAGTATGCGGTGCGGTACTCGCCCCTCAGTTTTGCTGCGACCTTTGGGTCGGACGGACGTTCACAATTGTTTTATCTATTGTTTTGTTTTATTTATGTAAAGATTGTAATTTAATTATGATATTGATATTCCTTCATTGGAATAATAACAGATCGTAATAAATTATTCAGTTCATATGTACCATCCTGTTTTTAATCAATAACGCCCCTGAAAACTAAAAGGCTATTAATGCTATTAGTAAATTCTGTTATTTTATTAGCTATCCTTCGGGCTACGCTTATATAATAGTAATTCTTGCATGAAGTGTGCATTAGCTGCACATAGGTTATCGGCCAATCGGTCAACATGACAACAAAAAATTGTTCTGCCTAGCATTTTCCCAACAATATCAAGGTCAGCTTCCAGTCTTACCAGATGAGGCTGAATTCCAGAATTTTATAGGGAATGACTGCAGACCTCCGCAACCCAGTTACTAAGCAAAACTGATAGATAACGTTTCTTTTATCGTGGCAAAATCCTCTCAGTCAAGCGTTATGCCGGATCTTTACCGCCTAAAAACCCACGGTGTTCCTTTTCCTGACCCTTGGCCTGGATCGCGGGATTTGCAGCTACATGAATCGCGACCCAGGCCGGCCTCGGAGCTCTGCTACTGTGGGGCCTAGCTCCAGGTCCTATAGAGAGGCGCGCGCGGAGCACTATGCGCCGCCTTCTCGAGTCTAGGAGTCTACTCCCTAAGCTCGAAGTCCGTAGTTTCGACCTTACTTACGAGCGTTTCCTACTACCTATCACCTACGGACATACGATTATTTCGGGGCCCGAACTAAGAATGAATGAAAACACGATTTGACAGTTGTCTCTACTACCGATGTGTTCTTGCCCGTCCGAAAAGTTGAACTTGACACTTGTTTTGTTCATTCTTACGTTACGGGCTACTTTCGGACGGGCGACTAAGTTCGTTGACGGACTTAGGGAGTAGGCCCCCTGTTACTGATCGGGCGACGGGTCCTGCCCGTCGTCCGCAGGCCACGCATTACGGTGGCTGGAGATCATCACGCGTCTGGCGCGGGAAGGGAGAGTAGCAGCTGCTTCTCTCTCCCTCTCCGCTCCCTCTTTGGTCGCCATCACCTCCTCCCAAAAGTAGGCGATGGCTCTTCCGACCATGGATAGCCCCACGGCCGTAAGCAAGAGGTTACCACCGACTGCCGTGACTAGTTCACGGCGCTGCGTCGCCCACACAGGGCACGCCTGCAGCGTGTGCAGAGCCGTGTCCTCTGGGCAGTCGACGCAGTGGTGACAACCGGGCGTTTGCTCCCGGCCTAAGCGACACAGGTACTTCCTGAAACACCCATGTCCCGTGAGTACCTGCGTCAGCCGGATCCTGAGGGCACCATGACGCCTCTCCAGCCACTCCTCCATCACGGGCCTTACCGCCGCTATTGCGGGGTGCCCTACGCTGATAGATATCCTAAGGTAAAACCGTTGGGCTTCTGACTACCCGTACCGACTGTCTTAGGTATTCGTATGACACCCGGGACCGACGGTTTAACGTGCTCTCCGAGGCACAGAGGGGTCTTGATATGTAACGAACGATTACCCATCCACGGACAGACCGCGGCAAGTGCAGTTTAACCTTGCAAATCGTAATGATCCAAGCGGCTGTTAAATTAGTCCCTCTCCTTAAAGTATTATAGTATAATTTATTGTACTATACACTTACATTCAATTGTTTTTATTCTTTTTTATTTATGTACCGTTGCATTGTGATGTGATATCTTTCTTTAGTACAAGTAGTTAGCTAAGGTGAAGTATTTTACTTCCCCCCCATTGGCTGGAGACACTTCAGGTCTCGCCAATAACTGCCCGGTTACGAAGAAACGGTCGCCTAGGACCACATACAGCAGTCCAATAGAAAAAAAAAACATCTTTCTTTCTTTCTGTTTTTCTTTATAATGTCATCATAGTTTTTTTGTAGTGTCTATGTAGAGGTACATACATGTTCAGTAGTGGACACGAACGGAATGATAAAATACAGTTTACTGTGTCGTATTGTGGAAATACGTTGGTACATAAAATACAATTGCATAGAAATTGGTGATAAATTTTGTTTGTTTTTCTTCGCTGTCTCCATCAACGTAAAAATACTGTTATGATTTGTTTTATTGATTCCAGCGTTATTACGTAGGTGTTTGTGTGGTTTCCTCTTTGTTTGAATCTTGTCATAAGCTAAGGGTACACAAACAACGAATAGGTACTAATCTATTAAGCTTCTTAGTTTATTCTAGCCGTAGGGTCTCCAAGTTTGCCAAAGCTCTTAGTCTTAGCTAACTTGTTCGGCTAATCTTTATGATGATCGACACGATATCCGATAACATACGTATACTCACGCCTATAATCCCTGAAGGGGTAAGCAGAGGTGTTTTCTTGTTATAGGAGTCTGTAAACCTACGTTTCGCTTCTTGTATTTAGTCTTATAAGGTGGCGAGCCTATTGCCTTTTCTCCGGCACAGTTATGGAATCTAGTCGAAAAATCATAACTTATCGGGACGCGTACGATTATCTTATGAAACTATGTCCATCTATCTATACATATAATAAACCTGTAGACTTGGAGAGACTCTAGATAGGAAATATAAAAAATAATTGCGGTGTAGGATAACCAATAGAATCCATTCCGATCGTTTTTGGAATATTTGTCTGTTTATCGGTTTAGTTGTGCACGCATCATGTATTTGGCTGTCTTTTGTCAACAAATATTGTGCGAGATACGCAAAATATTAGTTAGTAACATTTAGTATTTGTTTCAAGAAGAAATTTGTTTAGTTATTGCGACACAATATTGGTATCCCAATTCCACGCAGACAGATTCGCGGGCACAGCTAGTAAATTTATAAATATAACATTACTCCTATATTTCCCGAAAGGTTGGGCAGAGGTATATGGTACATCCTCATTTTGCTTCTATGTTTAAGTCCCATGTAGTAGGGCGCGAGCCTCTCCCCATCAACTGGGCACAAATCAAGACTCCGGGCTGCTACTGAGAAATTCCACACGGAAAAATCTAATAAACTCTCCGACCTAGGGATTGAACCCAGGACCTCACGCTCAGCATTCGTGCTTGCGACCACTAGACCAACGAAGCAATCTAAATGTGCTCCTTGTGGTGCTCCGCATCGCTGCCACTGCGGTGAAGCCGTTGACAGCCTCGGACACCACGGCTTGTCTTGCAGCAGGAGTGCAGGTCGTATAGCACGGCACGCCAACTTAAATGATATTATCCGTCGTGCTCTTGTCACCGCCGGCGTTCCAGCTGTATTAGAACCCAATGGCTTGGCACGTGACGATGTTAAGAGACCAGACGGCATGTCATTGGTACCATGGAAGATGGGTAGGCCTCTGGTATGGGACGCAACGTGCGTCGATACCCTTGCGCCATCCCATCTTCCTAGCTCGGCAGGCTGTGCTGGCGCTGCTGCTGCAGCTGCGGAGGCCCTCAAGCGGCGAAAATATAATAACTTCATCAGTAATTATATTTTCGAGCCGTTTGGGGTCGAAACACTCGGGTCGTGGGGTCCGAGTGCCCAACTCCTATATAGAGAGGTTGCAAGGCGGCTGATCGACGCTTCCCGTGACCCGAAGGCTGGTCTCTACTTTGGCCAAAGGATTAGCATTGCCATACAACATGGCAATGCTGCCAGCCTTCTGGGCATGCTACCAGTGGACAGCGATGCGGAGGAATATTTTGATGCCGTATTTTAGTTTACAGTTTTATTAGGATATAGTTTTCGTTATTTGTATATATTTTTATTTGTAATTATGTAAATATCGTTTCTGTATATAATTTAAATCTAATATGTAAATAAACTATTGACAGTTATGAAGTAAATAAAACGAATAAACATCTAAATTAATAAAATGCTTTTTAAAACCCCAAGTTCACAGTTTACCTACTCAAATCATTACTATTGGCCACAGTCCAAACTCGTAGCCTCCCGAACGTCCCTATATTGAATTTATACGATTATTAACCTATGGGACTTGGGATCGAGCAGCGATGGTGCTCGATAAACGATTTTTATGTAAATAGCTGTGACCGTATTACCGATACAGAATATGACTTCTTTTAAGTAGGTTAAGTAAGGCAAGTAAGTTGTTTAGGTGTTTTGTTTTCATATTCATGTGGGGACAAATATGGAGTATTTTAGGTTGTCGGTTCAGAAAAGGTCTATTGCGTACCAATATGTGTCGTGTGTGAGGAAGAGAGTATCTAAAGAGGTCTTCGCTAAGGGAGGGCAAAATATTTAACTGTAGAAAGTCATCCTTGTGATATTTTTTGTTCTACTGAATGTAACTTTGTGGCGATAAATGTATTTTATAATATTCTATTCTGACCGCATCGTTGGTCTAGTGATTGCAAGCGCGACTGTTGAGCATGAGGTCCTGGGTTCAATCCCCAAGTCGGGCAAAGTGTTATTGCGCTTTTCAGTGCGGAATTTCTCAGTAGTAGCTCGGAGTCTGGATTTGTAACCGGTTTATGGCAATTACTATTACATTGGACTTAAACATAACGGCGAAATGAGGGTGTATACACGTCTGCCCAACCCTCCGGGGAATACTTACAGGTTTGATGTTATGTTGTAATATTATTTTCTATCAATCCCTTATTACCGTAGGCTTACCTTCAGTTTCTGGATTGAAAATTCGGGATAAGCAATACTTAAGTAGTATTTAAGTACGTAGTTGTCAAAAAAGCGCTTTAAAATCCGTCATTTTTTCGACAACTCCGTACTCAAAATGTTACTTAAGTACTGCTTATCCTAGAATTCTCAATTCAGAAACCGGAGGTTAGTGTGTATCGTTCTAGAGTTTATAATATTCAATAGGGTGATGAATTCTTTTCTTTATTTTCAATGTCTCGTAGAGTTAATCTAAAGGGCTCTTCAAAGTAATCGGCGCTTTGCCCGACTTGGAAATCGAACCCAGGACTTCACGCTCAGCATTCGCGCTTACGACCACTAAACTAACGAGGCAATCTACTACCAATCATCACATTATAACAAATTATCATCCCCAACAAAACACATAATACTTCGGTTCTTTCATCCCATCGGAGCATGGGGAAGCTTCGAGGTAATTACCGTAACGTTAAATGAGAAAGTATAATCACACGTGAACGTATTAACACGCCGGAGTTATATCTATGTGTTTGTCTGTTAGAGTAGGTGATGTACAGATGAGACACTTCTTTGTATACAGGGTGTTAACGAAATCGTGTAATTCCTTCAAATCACGTGATCTACTGGTGACACAGATTAACCCTAAATGGGAATTTTCGAAAATCAACCAAAAAAAAAATGCTAAAAATTTTTTTGGTTTTCAATTTCTGAGTCTTTTTAGAGCCTTGAGTTATCTGACTGCAAAGAGCGATATTGCGTTAGTCGTTCCTACCAGCCGTGTCGCCGTACTTTCATAAATTTATGCGTGGCATCGAAATGTTCACACAAATAAAATGATTTTTTTGCAAAAAAAAAAACTACTTTTTTTTACTGAATCCTTATTATGTGGTTTGAATACGATCGGTAACAAAGCCGCATGAAAAAAAAAAGTTTATTTTTTTTTATTTTTAATCAAGCTAAATCCCGTGCGGGGCCTGTCTACACCAGTAGTAGATCATGTGGTTTTAAGGAATTACACGAATTCGTTAACACCCTGTAGAGAAATATGCTATTAGGGCCCTTTTCTTGTTATGCGTATTTTCGCCCGCGCTTGGATCTGGTCCGCGTGCAGGCTGCCCGCATCCTATCATTTCAAACATGTTTTACCTATCATCTGGGCAGCACGCGCACGGAACGCGGATTGGCTGCGGGCGTGCAGTCCGCGTGCGTGCTAACCGAATGCGGGCGGCGTTCTTCTGCCTTCAGTGTTGTTTTTACTGCGACGCGGGTCGCACGCATGGTACGCATGATTACTTTTTAAACGAATTCAAAAAGGAGGAGGTTCTCAATTCGGTTGTATTTTTTTAATGTTTGTTACCTCATATCTCCGTCATTTATGAACCGATTTGAAAAATTCTTTTTTTTTTCGAAAGGGTATACTTCCCGATTGGTCTCATATAAATTTTGTTATGATTAGACCATGAACTTCAGAGATATGGAACGGAACTCCTCATCGGATCAAAGCAAAATTCTCAAATTACTAATATTGCTTTGTTTATATTTGTTGTTGGGAACTGACTACTGGAAAAGAGGAGGGGGTGCGTGTCCCCCCCTTCCCACCTTTGGAATGTTTTCATTATATCGTGTAAGGTATTATTTGAAAGGACTTTTTATGCCCGACTACGTCAAAGCCAAAAAGAAGGGTTATGAAGGAGGGGGTTAAATTATGACACTAAAACGTATTTAATAAAAAATAAACTTTAAAAAAAAGTAAAAACCGACTTCAAAGAAATACTAAAAGGAGTAAAATAATTACCATAATATAAAATTAACAGCTTCAGAAGTCGGTGGCTTCTATTTGTTTCAGTGTCAACACCGACTTCTGAAACTGTTAATTTTATATTATGGTAATTATTTTACTCCTTTTAGTATTTCTTTGAAGTCGGTTTTTACTTTTTTTTAAAGTTCATCTTTGTGCACGAGTTTAGTCACTGGCGACACGCACGACACTGCAGCGGTAAACGAAATCTTTGTTCTGCGTGTGGCCAGGAGCATGCTATCACCCGCATGAGGACCAGACCCACGCGCGGGCGAAAATACGCATGACAGGAAACGAGCCTTTAGTATACTCAGCCCATTACTGTCCCACTGCTGGGCACAAGCCTTACATTGAGGCATTAGTCTAACATGCTGGCCTTTTTTTATCGTGGGAAAATCCTCATGGATACCCTTCGCTTGGAGAAGGCGAAAGTTTATGCCGGACTCTTACCTGCTAAAAACCCACGGTGTTCGATAAATGATATTTATTTCTGTAAATAAATCTGTTACAGACACTTTTAGAAGTCAATTTTATATGTTTTTTTAAGACTAGATGGAGCCGGCATTTCCTATCTGACTCGCTCTGAGAAGAAAAGCCGAAACAAACTCAGAGGTCAACGTCTCTTTTAAAGTCCAGACATTGTAGTATCAAAAACTATGCGAGTGTAACAATGTAGGGCAACGTCTGGAATGGCCTTTTGAGGAAAGAGCCATAACAGCTTTGAGTCGACCTGTCTAAACTGACGGTACGCATGCATCAGCCATCGTGTAGCTCAACCTTATTTTAGGGAGCTCAACGACCCGACGCACGACGCCACCAATCAGCAAGACATTTGCGTAGGTCACAAAAACATTCAAAACCGCCAAACACTTATGAAATTCGAGTAGGATACTAGCCTACACGGTACTCACATTCACAATAAAAAATAAAATAAAATAAAAATAATATCAACATATTAATAATTGAATAATTATTCATCAAAATGTCGAAGTAAAAAAAATATTCAACAATAATAATAATCAATCATGCAAAATGTCAAAATAAGAGTTACAAAAGAATTACAATGATTTTCCTGTGATGAGAGCGAGCAGCTCAATTCCAAGCATCTTTATCGTCCATATAATCTTTAACTTTATAGAAAGCTTTATTGCAAAGTTTCTGCTTTACATAGGACTTAAATTTATTAAGACTTAGTTCTTGAATATTGCTTGGAATTTTGTTGTAGAAACGTATACTTTGGCACCTAAATGAATTACTAATTTTTTGGAGCCTAGTCATTGGCAGTATAAGTTTATTTTTATTTCTAGTATTGAGGCTATGAATGTCGCTGTTCTTAGAGAACATACTAATATTTTTATTAACATACATCAAATTTTCATAAATCTATTGAGATGCGACCGTCATTATATTAATTTCTTTAGTTCCTTCTCGTGACCCTTGGTCGGGGTCGCGGGATTCGCAGCTGCATGCAGCGCGACCCCAGCAGGCCTCGCCAGGGGCTGGCGGGCCTCTTCTACTGTGGAGCCTGGCCCCACGTTCTCCTGAGAAGCGCGCGAGGAACATTGCGCGCCGCCTTCTCGGGCCTGTTACTGGTCGGGCGACGGGTCCCCTAACACACAATCCCAATTTACACACACCACGTACACATCCATCCGGACAACAACACTCCCTCATTTTCACACTTGAAACTCTCCCCTACTTCACACAAGACACTATACTACTAAGTTTTTTTTTGCAAAAGATCTCTTTACCATTATTTGTTGTTAATTTTTTTTATTTGTTTGCCAATCCTTTGGCCTTCCATGCTTCCTTTGCCGTTTTATTGTATTTTAGTTCTAGATATAAGAAAGCGCCTTGACTTCCATAATACAAGTTCTACTTTTACATTTTTCAACGTTAACACTTGAGATACTTAATCAAAATCCCAATTTGAAATATTTGCGTACCTATGAATAGAAAAATTGGATACTGAAATGTTTTTACTAGAAATAAACGATTGTGAACGGTAGAATTTGCATACCGATAATGATATTAGCCTATTATTCCTATATTCCAACTAAGGGAGGCCTATATCTAGCACTAGATTGCGATAAGCCGAGTTGATATTGGTACCTAACTTTGTTTATTCAATTAATACAAACTTTACACGTATGATAATATTAATCTATGCTCGAAGGCAGGTAGGCAAATAACAAACACAAAGGTGTATCGTTAGCCGCACCTGTTGTCCGTAATCTTTACAAATTATGATTGTACACTTACTGGCGCCCAACTGGGACACACGTACGAAAAACTTAGGAAAAATTATGCTTCGTTTTCTATGTATTTTACAAAACTTGCTCAACCTGTAGTGCTGCTATAAAAACATTCTATAGTGGGTAATCCAATTTAAAATGTATGTTTTAAGTTAATTTGTGAATGGCGTTGTGGGTTGCATTAATACATGTACACTATTGTAAACCTGTTTTGTAAAACAGTACAAAGCGCATTTCAGACTACGCTATGCTATTTCGCTATACAGTAAAGCATATTGCGTCATAAGCTATAGTTATACAGGGTGTACACGAATTCGTGTAATTCCTTAAAACCACATGATCTACTACTGCTGTAGACTGGCTCAACACGGGACTCAAATTGTTGAAAAAAAAAACATTCTGTTGGAATTAGTAATCGTATCTAAATCACCTAATAAGGGTTCAGAAAAAAAATTGGTGCGTAGGGGTGCATGAAAAGAGCCTCCACGTGTGACGATACTTAAGTATGTCCGGCGCACTCTGGGCAGTCAGCCCCGCTACCAACCTTGATGATTGGCTAATCTTTTCACCATGAGCTCTTTTCGTATAGCTCTTGCTGACACGAGAGAAGAAGTAAAAAATAAGATTTTTTTGCAAAAAATATTTTTATATGTGAACATTTCATGCTACGCATAAATGAAATGAAAGCACAGCGACACGGCTGGTGGATAGGTACGACTTACGCAATATCGCTCTTTGCAGTCAGTTAACTCGGGAATCCCTACTGACTCAGAAAGAGAAAACCAATTTTTTTTTTGTCTTTTTTTAGTTTATTTACAAAAATACCAGTTTAGGGTTAATCAGTGTCACCAGTAGATCACGCGGCTTGAAAGAATTACACGAATTCGTTTCCACGCTGTAAGTATAGAAATATTAAGTAAGACGTTTATAAGTAGTAAAAATACTAACTTATTTCTACCTGTGCCCGGGTGAATATTCGAATTACATTAACATTTGTTTGACAAATCATTATTATTGTATTGTTAACATTACCAGTAGTTTTACATTACTTTCAGTCATGTCTCACTAGCTTTTGCCCGCAGCTTCGCTTGCGTGAAATTTTGAACCCGTTAAGTGACGATTTTCCATACAAACATTCATCCCCTATTTCACTCACTTAGGGGTTGAATTTCAAAAAATCCTTCTTTACTCCTTGTCTAATTATAAAGGGAACATCTATGCAAAATTTCAGTTGTCTAGGTCCAAGGATTTGGGCTGGGCGTTGATGAGTCAGTCAGTCAGGACTTTTCTTTTTATTTATATAGATTGCTTGATTGGAGTGATATAGTTTGTGTTTTCATTATTATAATTGTAGTTTCAAACGTCTGCATTCTTAATTTTGAGATGAAAACAATTTTAGAAATTTTCTTAATTTTCGTTATGTGTTTTGATATAATTCACCCGCCCGTCTAAAGGATACGTTAAATTAAAGGAAATTAAATCGCACTTATAAATAAGTTAGGCAACATAAACAACATAACTTTTTAGTATAATAAAAAAACATTTACCAAAAAAATTACCATTTCTCAAGACAAAATACTTACTTGTAGAACATAAAACAAAGTTGCACAAACCGGAAGCTAAGTTAAAGGTGCTACGACGTCCGGTCTGCAATCCGTAGCCTTATGAAATTCAATGAGCATTTTGTCTCACTCACAAGTACATATGTGAGCATGTTTGTAATCCTGTGTCTCTATTGGTGGATGGTACAAGTTACAAAAGGACAACTTTTAGTTCAACAAGTTCTGGCTGGATACCATTTAGGTAACGCCAATAACTGCCCGGTTACGTAGAAACGGAAGGAACGGATCTCCAAGCAGTCAAATAGATATATGGAAAAACTGGCCAAGTGCGTGTCGGGCCACGCGCAGTAATAGGGTACCGTAGTAGTACAATAATGCGGACTAAGAAGAGGGCTTAGTAATTTTTCAATGGAATTTGTACGATGTTTTTACTTTTCCAAGTACATTTTGTAAGCTACAAGACTATTACTCGTAAACTTGTAAAGCCTACCTAGCTGTGATAGTTTTCCTTTTAACTTCGTTGTATAAACTACTACCGTGAATTTTTTCGCGTATCCAAAACTAACCGTTTGGCTCTATCACTTTGTTGGCTTGACTATATGTATATCCATGCCAAATTGTAGCTTTCTAGTAATAAGAGTCTCCGAGCTAAGCTGCGGACGGCCGGACAGACAGATGCACAGACGGACGGACATGGCGAAACTATAAGGGTTCCTTGTTGACTACAGAATCCTAACAAAAGAAACAAAAAGATCGACATGTTCAAACAGCACCGATTTTTGGGCTGGAAGAGGGCCATTTCGTTTGCCATCAAAAAGGTTAGATTAGTTGTAGTAGAGCTTTGTCAAAGAACTCTTCCGAGCAAGTACTTCCACCATACCTATTTCTGCCGCTAAGCAGCATTGTTGCGTTCCAGATGTGGGTGCTGGTGAATCAAATGAGATTGTGTAATTTTGTATCCAATGTTGTTAACGCATTAGCAATTTTTTTTTCTTTTTTATTGCCTTAGGTGGTCCTCGTGGACCATTTCTACGTAACCGGGCAGTTATTGGCGAGACCTGAAGGGTATCCAGCCAAGGGGGGGGGGGGGGGGGGGGGGAGTAAAATACATACTTAACCTAAGCTAACTAATTATACTACACTAACATCATGACTACCTGCCACAACAGCACTAAGGGCGACCCCTAGTGGGACTCGGACCTCGACTTAGGGCGTTGCTGCAGGGGACTTAGTTGGGGGAGACAGCGTGATGAGGGCTGAATTATCGATGTGACTTCGGAGTCTGAAGAGACGACTGGCTCTACGACGGGAGAGCTCGGTGGATCGTGACCGGCGGCGGTGGGACGTCGCGACGGGCGCATCAGCAATCTTCTTGGTGTTGTAGGTGTATGTAGGCGTCCCCAACGTTGTCAACGTATCAGTAATCCTAATAGGTAGCTTATCTTTTAGGCAGCAGTAACCACTTTCCATCAGGTGGGGCGTCAGCTTGTTTGCTAAAAAGTACACAAAAAAAAGAAATTATGGATATTTTGTAATAAATTACTTGGATAATTGCACGAGGTTCACCATCATTGTTTAAAGATGTTTTTTCTGTTTATCCCAGAAGAAAAAGAGCCTCCAACTTGGCTCTGGCAAAGATCAGAAACAATTATTAATATTTTTTTTATACTTTTGTCATCGTCATCATATTAGCCGATGGCAACACATCACAACTGTCGTTCTTGCCGAAGGAATTGTATAGCGGTTTCCTGATGTTGACATATTAGGAGGTACCTTTGAGGTTTCCATAGTCACGAAAAGTGAAAAAAGAGTTGAAAAATAAGAATTGAATAAAAAAGCATGCCACCTGGATCCAACGACTCCCAGCGACCTTCACCAGGTCATCTGTCCTTCTAGCTGGAGGCCTTCCCACGCTACGTTACCCGGTGCGTAGTCTCCACTCTTGACACTTTCTACTTTCTTATAACTTGTTCCAAACAAATCCTCTCTCGTACTATAATCCGGTGCGCGCTTGACACGTAGCTACCTAGATCTTTCCGCGAGTTAACTTGTTCTACACTTATCTGTTCTGGCAGCGGGATTTAAGTTGTGTGTGTCATGGAGAGCTAACAGAATCGTGGAGGGATGAATCTATCATTATAGTTATGTTACTGTAAATGCTCGAACTACGGTAAATCCTAAGAATTTCCAGTAAAACTCAAGATTTACCAAGGCCTAATGGTAACAGTTCAAACTGTTATGTGATTATCGTTAATTTCGGACTTTTACTAGCATTCAATCGGTATATCGGTATACGGTCCATCTATTATACTCGAAATATTTTAAGGGATACATCTATATGTGGTAAAGAAGCCATAGCTAAGCGAAAAAACGTTTTTTTTTTTTAAGTAGGTATATTGTTTTACGTAATTATTATAATTGTAATAATGCTTGAGACATCTTGCATATTTTTGAAAAAAAATTGGCTGCTTCGATTGGAAAATAGTAGGTAATGAGATAGTATTTGTTATGTATCAAGTAAATTTAAATAATTTAATTTAAAAAAATACACTTAGTTTTTTTTATTTTATTTATATGGCTTCTTTACCACCTATAGATGTATCCCTTAAAGATGGACCTTATAAACATGTGAGTATAGTACAAACACATCACTAATAAACATTCCCCTTGAAGTCGCACTCTGTTCGGAAGTGATCGGTTTTGCGAAGTTTGCGACTTCTGTAGTGTTGTACTGTAACAATAGTTGACATTGTTGGCGGGCTACACACCATCAAGAACTTTTTTTAGAGCCGCATTTGATTTCAATTGTTGGAGGTTCGGAGCACGTTCGTCTCTGTAGGACTAGCACGAATGTTGTTACGTATGGTAACGTAAACGTAATGTTAACGCGAGTTAATTTTGAATTGGAATTACTCGTTTCGCACATAATATTTAATCGAATTGAAAACTTTATTCATATCTATGTGTGATACAAATTGTGGCTGTCGCATAAATTTAAACTAAAATGCTATAGAATAGTTGTATTTTCGATTTAAAATTCACTCACATTAACGTTACGTTTACGTTACTATACATCAAAATATTCGTGCTAGGCCTACATCCCCTAAGTAAGAGGCAACCGTTCAACCGCTACGCCATCATTGCTTTTTAAGAGAAAGTTATACTCTGCCATAAAGGAAAAGACGAAGAAGTATTTTTTTACAGTTAATATTTTGTGTTTAATTAATACTTTCTTGAGAAATATAGTTCGATTGTTTTGGTACGTATAAATATAAAACTAAACTAAACATTACAAACATTTGACGACGTCTGTGGTCTAGTGGTTCGAGTGTCGGACTGCTGATCACGAGGTCGTGGGTTCGATTCCCACAGGACACAAATATTTATGTGATGAATATAAGTGTTTGTGTTCGTCTGGGTGTTTCTTATGTATTATAAGTATGTATTTACAAAAAAAAAAGTATATAAGTATTATATCCATTGTCTAGTACCCATAGTACAAGCTCTGCTTAGTTTGGGACTAGATGGTGCTGTGTAGAAAAGTGTCCCAAAAATATTATATTATATTCCCTTTATTCATTACATATTATATTATTATTATTATATTATTAAGACATAAACCGTTTCAATAATGTATTAGGCGGTACTTTAGCGGAATAAATGGGGTGTTATCAGTTAGGAGGCTATTCTAATGAAAATTCTCTGTAATTTCCATCCAAGACTGATTTCTGTAAGCGGAGCTACCGCCGCTCTGGTCGGCGGCCCAAGTTATAAGAGATGGCGTGAAGAGTTCTTCGTCATCTTCGGTCTCACCCGGATCGTGTCGAAACGTCATGAACACTATTTATTAATACGCGCCTAAAGCATTCGCCACGAAAAACGGGCGAACACGGCGCGAGCAGATTGTGTCGAAGGTGAGGCCGAGTTGTAAGGAATGCTTCAGGAGCGTATTAATAAATAGTGCTTATGACGGTTTTATGTCAATCAAGATGCAGAAAAGTTTTTTCTTCTTGTCTTTGTGCCCTCTAGAGGGCGCCATATTCAATTCAATGTGACGTCATATAGGCTGTAACCAGCGAAAAATTAAGACGCTTCCAACGATACCTCATTTTGTCAAATTATGATTAGTAGTTTGGAAGTTATGAGGGAACAGATGAACATACATACCGGTCGAAATCATAACCCTGCTTCTTGCTTCGCCGTAGTCAGGTAAAAAAAACAGACAGATATCGATGGGTCCTATATACAAGGTTAGTCAGAAAGGGGGTACTAATCCGAAAGGGTGTTAAAGTACCCATAATAATGAGTAACTTTTTTTCTACCACTTTCCCCAAAAGTCAATAGTTTAAGAGAAATAGCTTTTCAAAAATTACAAAAAAAATATGCTAAAATCTATCTATCCTCAGCTATGATCAGCTGTGTTTACTTTTTAGGTCATATTTGGTGTCACAAATTAGACGTTCAATTTTCTGAATTCGTAACTAAAGCAGGGACGAAGAATTTTTGAAAAAACTGAAATAAATATTATTTTACATGGAGATTAAAATTATAGAATTTTGAAATTTTAACACTTGCTTTAAAACCATCATCAGTGATACTTTAAAAAGCCCGCGGATTAGTACCCCCTTTCTGACTAACCTTGTATAAGGGCCAAAGTGACATTTAAGTAATTTCTAATTTGAACCTTTTAACTATAGATATATTTAGTTCACTTTAGAAGTTAAAAAAATGCCACTTTAGCCCTTATACATAGGACCCATCGATATATGAAATTCGAATGACGTTTAAGTACATTTTGACAGCTCTGCCTGGGATGCTTCTCTCAGGTTGCCATGTTGAGAGTGGTTTATTTATACGGGTCTATATATTTGCCTGCTTGTGTCCTCTCATTATCCTAGGAATTTACTATGCTGGGATTGGTTTCCAATCCAAATTACTTATATTGAAGCTTCATCATCATTCAGCCGAAAGACGTCCACTGTTGGACATAGGCCTACCCCAAACAATGTTGGGGGGGTTTGCCATAATCGTCACGCTTGGCAGGCGGGTTGGCGATCGCAGTACGGTTGTTAAAATACTCAGAGGACGCTGCTGCTCATCCTCTAGTTTGAAGCATTGAAGCTTAATATCATAATTTTACATGAAGCGACTGTCATCTGATCTCCGTAGCTCAATTTCTTCGGAATACTGATAACTGAGTTATAGGAATGGATGATACATCCCACAGGCTGTCTTGAGGTTATTTGAAGAGTGCTTGATAGCTGGTCTAGCACGCTATATTGGGTCTAACATGAGTCACGGATTTTTAATGGGAGATTCGACAAAATCTGTAACATAGATCAGACAGAGTAAGAGATAATTTCTCGTCCAAAAAATTGGAGTACTTCCGATTCTTTCTCAAAATCTTACAGCATGTACCACAAATTTAAGGGTAAGTTCATTTGTATTCATTGCGCGCGTTCGCTGTCAATCGAGTGCGTCCCCTCGATGAAGATTGATGGGAGAGCTCCCGCTTAAATAAACGGCCGTGTCACACACGACAATTATGTCAACATCCCTTGTGTAACTGTTTTAATATATTGTATGGGTATAGCCACCTATACTCCCGTTTAAAAGACATGTAACTCCTTCAGAAAATAATTTCTTGCAACATTATTGAAAGGTCAGCGTATTCATTGCCAGAGACCGCAGCTCTCATTATAAAAATAAATATTATCTGCTAGCCACTATAATCGCTACTGTGTAGCATACCACAATTATTGGTACAAATAAGTAATATTTTATTGAATATCAGTCAAATCGGAATCTTCTATCGATACCTAGCAAGCTTGCGTAGTTTCACCAATTAATTTGATGTCACCTTCACGACAGAGTAAAAACAAAGTCGTTTCCCGCTGTCTGTCCCTATGTATGCTTAGATCTTTAAAACTACGCAACGGATTTTGAAGCGGTTTTTTTTAATAGATAGAGTGATTCAAGAGAAAGGTTTATTATGTATTAATTGCATCCGTGCGAAGCCGGGGCGGGTCGCTAGTACATTATAAATCAAATGGTGAGTAGGTAATGAATTGAATCGACAGCAATACACGACTTAAATTCATAACACATAACGTTAATATAACATCACGCCTGCATCCCCCGAAGGGTAGGGCGGGTGGTGGTAGGGGTGTATAGTTATAATACAGTTTCATTTCGTCGTAATGTTAAGTCCTATGTAATAAGGGGCGAGCCTATTGCCATCAACCGGGCCCTAATCCAGACTCCGGGCGGTTACTGAGAAATTCCACACGGAAAAATCCAATAACACTTTGCTAGACCTGGGGTATCAAACCCACCTCACGCTCAGCAGTCGCGCTTTGCGACCAGTCGACCAAAAAAGCAGTGTTGAATTTATAATAATTATTTAAATTGCTTTCGTTAAAAGACAAAACCCAACGGGCATTTTTATATTCAATTATAAAATTCTGGGAACAATACCTACAAGCAAACAGCCTGAAGCCTTTCAGTTCTAGCTATTCATTCCCGTGCAATTTATCGCCCAAAAACCTGAAATTGTACCAAATACGTAAGTACAGAAAATCCATGCTCATGTAGCATGACTAACATGACCATACGTCCCGTTTTGAGCGGGACAGTCCCGCTTTTTAACCGACTTCAAAAAGGAGGAGGTTCTCAATTCGGATGTATTTTTTTTTTATGTTTGTTACCTCCGAACTCCGTCATTTATGAACCGATTTGAAAAATTCTTTTTTTGTTCTACGGAAACGGAACTCCTCATCGGATCAAAGCAAAATTCTCAAATTACTAATATTGCTTTGTTTATATTTGTTGTTGGGAACTGACTACTTGAAAAGAGGAGGGGATGCGTATCCCCCCCCCCCCCCCCTCTTTGGAATGTTTTCATTATATCGTGTAAGGTATCATTTGAAAGGACTTTTTATACCCGACTACGTCAAAGCCAAAAAGAAGGGTTATGAAGAGGAGGGGGTTAAATTTATGGCACTAAAACGTATTTAATAAAAAATAAACTTTAAAAAAAAGTAAAAACCGACTTCATTATTTTACTCCTTTTAGTTTTTCTTTGAAGTCGGTTTTTACTTTTTTTTTAAACTTATTTTTGAGCTATGTGTTCTGTTGTCTCCAAAATCAATAAATGTCCCGGTTTGAAAGAAACGTAATCGTTGTCAGTGAATTCAATATAACGGGCGCGTATTTATTAATCGCATCAGAAAACATTTTGATAACCAAGGATAACATCAACAAGTCTTGCCAACATATCACATATTGATGTCTAAAAACCAAACCTGATTATTATTTTAAAGCAAACTGCTCATCCGAAAAATGTACTAAAACCAGCCCACATGACTATACAATATTAGTTCCTAGTTTTCGTTTTTTTTTTATAAATATACAAATCCATAAATATGTGTTTCATTCTTGTAAAAAATATTAAAAGGAGATGTTTCAGAAATGTATGGAGCCTGGGCTAGCACCATGTACACTATATGTAAATATAGCTATACATTAAAGTAACCGTTTCTTAATGTTAATTTTCTATAATTTTACTTCGTTTAATTGTACATTCAAGTTATCTTGGTTAAAGAGAGCAACACAACACATGAAAATATAGCGGATCGAAATTATGTGAAATGTCATTTTGAAAACTGTTGACATTGACATGTCAACAGTTTTCAAAATGACATTTCACATTCATCACATTCATTCACATGACCCCATAGTGTTTATTTCTTGTGTTCTTACTTATCGTATGTAAGTTGTCTATAGACAGAAATACTTGGATTACGTTATAATTATAATAAAATAGAACTACAGGTGTTGTACACAAAACCTAGGACTGTCAAAGTTGTCAAACTCATGTCAATGTCAAACATAACTGTCATGGCTACCAGAAAAAAAGGGTTATCATATTAAAAAAACGTCACCAAATAATAATTCCAGTACAAGAGTACTCTTCTTCAAATTAATTTATTTGTATTTTTATGGAAATCTCCTATTTTTTTCCTATTTTTCTATATATTGTACATAGTGGTGGCCCAAAATCAAACATCTCTTTTGCCGGTGTCCCACTCTAAGGGGGAAAAAATAATGGTCACGTTAAGCATGACACAAAAGTATCGCTAAGCTGAGGAATTTATATTGTACCTGTTCAGTTTAAAGTATTTCTGTTCGACCTGTATTTTGTGCATTATTGTCCTTCTGTGTTTCCCCATTTCGTGGCACCATTGTGCTATTCGACCAACGAATTAAAATGCCGGTTCGGGAATCCGTACAAATCGACAAAGCTTTCTGTACAATTTTATTTTATTGTAAAACGCGTAGTTAGGTTTGTCGATGTGCGTTGACCGTGCGAGCGTCGATGGCGTATCCAAAAACCTAAAATGCCAGCGACGTTTTTTCGCAAATACACTGTAGGCCACGCGAACCTATAAAATTAAGTTTTATGCTCGTTCATTTGTTTTATAGATTGGATCGCCAGTTCGTTTTTGTTTTTAGATTGGAGCCAAATTGTAATTTGGATGTTAGGTTTCGAGTATCGTTGAGCGTGTGTATTGGAAATTGAATTACTTATTTGTTGCGTAACGGTACATTAATATGATGTTATGGTACCGTAGCAGGCTTAAAGAGGGTTTTAAAATAGCAATTAAGGCAGGACTGCTTTTAAAATGTTGTTGGTTAAATAAAACGATGCGAAGCTTACGTTTATGAGGTATCAAGGAATTGAGGTTATAGCTTTATTTTTATTATTGGTTATCTTTCTTGTTTAAATAGGATCATAATGTAAAAGAAGTCTAAAGCAAGGCTACCAGGTATTCTAGAAAATCCGATGACTACGGTAGATGTCCTGCCGTATATTATTTGTCTGACATAAGTAACTAAAAATAAAATCTAAAAAAATGTGTAAATAGCTCGGTTATTTTTCATAAATTGTAGCCGTAAGGAGACTGTAATCGTAAATGACCTTATCAGAAACCGTAAAATAGCTATAATTGGTACTAATGTTTCGTTTTTTAAAAATAATTGATATTCTTTGTATGGTAAAGTTTTGTAGAAACACGTCAGGAATCAACTTACTGAACAGGGTATAATCCAAAACGCGCGAGAAAAGAAACCAGACCACGTATCTCTATTTCCTTTTTAACTTCCAAATGTAAAACTCCAAATTTCCATCCGCTTACTCATCTCACCACATTCAAAAAAGGAACACAAGAAAAATACAAAACTTAAACTGAATTGCATGCCAGTTTCAACACACTGTACACTTTATTCTGTCCCCCACAACACGGGCACCGTCGCTTGTCGCTCGCAACGACATTCCAATTCCATTTTGTGGCTCTGTGACACTGTGGCACAACTTGTCATATTTATATGACGTAGAACCCGGGTAGACGGGATATATGATATGTAGGATGGGAACTTACATGGAATAATGGTGGATAAGTGTGCCAAAGAGCGAGATTTTGGTAGGTTGGGGAAAGAGTTGGATTGGATTTTTTTCTACCGCTACCTCGCGTGCGTATAGCGTGAGGTCCTGGGTTCGATCCCTAGGTCGGGCAAGGTGGTATTGGGTTTTTTCGTGTGGAATTTCTCAGTAGCAGCCCGGAGTCTAGATTTGTGCCCGATTGATGGCAATATAATAATAATAAAATAATGAAAAGTTTATTCAGGTAAAAAGGTAAAACAATAAATACAAATTTGCTTAAATCTACGAAAAATTCAGTTGTGTTACGTGCCTGAACTAGGTCATCCTGTGTTACAATAAATCCTACTTGCTAAAATCTTAGTAACTATCCTAACTTAGCTTAATTAATCCAAGTACACTTTTATTTAAGTATCTACAACTAATAATTTCTCTGTATATGACATACTTTAAAGAGCTTCCTTGAGAGTTCTTTTGCAATTTTTATAATTAAGAGAATAATGTATATAAATAATAGGCTCGCCCCCTGTTACGTGGGACTTTAAATATAACAGCGAAATGGGGGTTTATTATGCACCTCTGCTCAACACTTCAGGGAATATAATCTTTATGTTATGTATTTTTTCGTGAATTGATAAGATACACAAGCTTAGTGAATCTACTCAGCAATAATTTAAAGCAAAATTGATTACAATTATTGGTTCAATCAATCCGTACCTCGGGGAGCACGTTAAGACGTCGGTCCCAGGTGTTATACGAATACCTATGACAGTCGTTACGGGTAGTCAGAAGCCCGAAAGTCTGAAAACCGCTCTAAAATTAGGATATCGTCATTACCCAGTATCTAATGGGGTTGCTGAGATCTGATTTCAATCGTTCTGTGTAAAGTACTGGTATTCAGCTGCATCTAGTGAGACTGGAAGCTGACCCCAATATATTTGGGATGAGGCTAGGCTGATAGGTTTAATCAATCACTCAACGCAGTCCACTGCTGAATATAGGCCTCTCCCAAGTTGTGTCATAACACTCAGATCTCTGCCATCCGCATCCAGTCCACTTCAGCTATCTTCTTCTGGTAGTCGGTCCATCTGGCTAGTGGATGTCCTACCTACTTGCCGATTAGCGGTCTTCGCTCAAGAACTTGTCTGCTCCAACGTTACGCTTCAAATTTTCTTGCACTCCTTAAAAGGCTACGGAAAAATCTTTTTACCCTTTTGTTAAACCTACGAGAAAATTACCGCGTACACCGCTATAGCTAGTTTTTTTAATAGGGGATTTACACCCGTCGATTATCGAAGCACGGCTAGGCCGCACGGCGAAAATCGACCGTCTAAATGACAATTCGACTAGGCCACAAGTGACTAAAATCGCAAGCCCCAAAATTAGGTGCTATCCGACTTTTGCCGTGCGGCGGGTGACTAAAATCGACCGTGTAAATGGTCAGTTGCAGGCGATCACCCGCCGCATGAGGTGTGTTTTGCGCTGTGTTGTTCCGCTAGAAATGAACAAGTCGCATGCGATTTTTGTCGACCAGTGTAAAGGGGTGGCGCTTCGATTTTTACAAGCGATGCGACTGGTGACTTGCTGCACGGTTAAAATCGACCCGTGTAAATAACCCATAACTAAGAAAAGTTCCAATAGGAAGTGTTTACTAGAACACATAAAATACACATAGACATACAAGCTTAGTTTTAGTATATACTAAACCTGAAACTAGTTTGTTCAGAATCACTAGGAGAATCGATTGACATATTTTTTACACCACATTATATTTTTTCATTTTTTTTTCATAAATTTCAATTTTGTTTCAGTAGGTTTCTACCCATAACAGTTGACGGGAATAGACACCTTGAGGCTTGAGATGGTCCGCTCGGTCAGTTTCTATGTATTAGATAACCCCTGAATAGCACATCTTAGGCATTTCACACTTTACTAGGGAACTTAACGCGACATAAACTACGGTGTAACCTGGAGATTTATTAAAAAAAACACATATTCAGGCAGTTCTTATGAAAATCTTGTTGGGGTGTCTCGGTTTTTGTATATACTAAAAATAACGTTGTATGACATCACGGCTGTATTCTCCGAAGGGTTGGGCAGATGTGTATAGTACACTCTCATGTCGCCGTTATGTTTAAGTCAAACGGGCAAGATGGAGTTTGGATTCTTGCCCGTTTGACTACAACTGAGAAATTCCATATGAAAAAACCCAATAACACTTTGCCCGACCTGGTGATCGCTCAGCAGTCACGCTTACGACCACTAGACAAACGAGGCAGTCACCGAACCAAATAATAATCACTAATCACAAGTACAAAAATAATTACTGAGTATCTCTTTGATTTACTCAAAAATAAACTTACATACCCTTACTCTCAACAAAATTACAGCTTCTAAAACTCCATCGAACCCCCACAAACGCTATTACAACACTTTAAACAAACTCGAGCCAGATTTAAAAAAGATAGAACCGGTCTCCGCAATATGTCGGATTTTCCGCTCGGCGCGGCGCGGCGCGGCGCCGGCGACGCAACGGTACGTCATCTTAACGGATCAGCGGCTTCAAGTTTTCTATGCAAACCGACGAGAGTAAATATTCGTACTGGAAATGAGGGTTTAATTTATGGAGACTTTGAGTTTTTGAAGTCGGTGGTAAAGGAATATGTGTGGAACGGGCATTCAAAGTTTGTATAAAATGTATTTAAAGACATTTTATAGAAAACATAAATTATTGAAGAATTCGTTTTAAGCGCAGTTCAGATCACGCTACAATATACAGGGTGTAAACTAATTCGTGTAATTCCTTTAAACCACGTGATCTACTGGTGACACAGATTAACCATAAACGGTTTTTTTTTTGAAAATCAAATAAAAATAATAAAAAAAAACTTGGTTTTCTATTTCTGAGTCATTTTAGTGCCTTGAGTTATCTGATTGCAAAGAGCGATATCGCGTTAGACGTGCACGCCAGCCGTGTCACCGTGCTTTCATTAATTTATGCTTGGCATCGAAATGATCAAACATATTTTTTTTTTTTAATGAACGTTTCTTATTTTTTTATTGAATCCTTATTAGGTAGTTCAGATACGATCGATAACAAAACCGGATGAAAGAAAAAAGATTTTTAATCAAGCTAAATCCCGTGCAGGGCCAATCTACACCAGTAGTAGATCATGTGGTTTTCAGGAATTACACGAATTCGTTTACACCCTGTATATCGCATTTAGCAAATATTGTATAGCACAACGATATCGCTCAGCATAATTTTATATGGAAACGTTCACACAACGCTATGCTATAAAGTATTGGGTTGCTGTACGCGATAAACTTGAGCGATTCTCAGAGCGATAGCGGACGACTCTCCCGTCCCCGCCTCGCCTCACTTCCACCCCGTCCGTCGCCCGACGGATCGCTGTCAATCAACTTGCTATACATAGTAGACTATACGATATAGCGTATAGTGTGAAGATTACGCTATGCTATTTCATTATACATTTTTGACGTTTCTAGTACACCAACCTCACTTGGTCCGGAAAAGTCTTTTGATCCTTGAAATATGATCGATTAGCATCATAAATATGTTTTGAGATTTTCTCGCTGACCGTATTTTTTTTTTCTAAATCCGTATATGCAGATAGAAATTATTCCTCAAGTTGGGGTAGTCTTCTAAGAACGTTTACCTGTAGCTACAATGGTTAAGGTAGCTGCGCTTCATGCCCCACTTCAAATTACCACTCAGTATATTTTTTCTTTCTCTTCACCCCCTCTGGGAAAGGCGTTACCTCACCATAAGATTAACGTAAAACCGGAGGGAACATTAGACTAGCTTTCAACAACCCCATCATATAATAAAAAATGTATCATGAGGTCTACTGAAAAGCTTACAAACCGCAGGGCAGCTTGTGGCGAGCTGTTGGTGAGCGGCGACACTGCGTACCTTATTGCCTCAGAGAGTCGGTCAGGGCCTCGTCTCCAGTTTGCCTTTATTGGCTGGCTGGAGTGGAACGTCAAGAGTGCCCGCAGGATTCTGAACTCTGGCTTGCCTTTATCGGCCGTATATGCTTTTGTCTTTATTATTAATCAACATCTTTGTTACTTAAAATTTTGATGGCATGTCTGAACATGCGTTTGAACCTATCTAGGTTAAACGAAGGTCAAGTAGAACGCACTGACATTCAGGCCAGTCTTTTTATACGTCCCTCTCTACTTTGTTGTTATTGAAATCTTTTAACTTTATCAATATACATGAAAATATATACGAGGGATGAAACTTTTTGTTATTTTTTTGTTTATAAATTGGCTTGTCTGAACTGAAATAGAAAACATAGAATTTAAGCTTGATTGAGTTTATGAAAGCTTTTCTGTTGGTAACATTTTTATCTATTGTGAACGGATATTTTTAGATTTTTGTTGTTTGTTTTTTTTTGTTATAAATTGCTGAACTGAAATTTATTTTCGGCAATGCTCATAGAAACTACTAGCTGTGTCCGCGGTTTGAAATCGGAAACCAATAATGTGTCACTATAATTGAGGACTGGAAATTACAAAGAAACTAAATATAAAAACTTTAAAAAATAAACTAATATTAAAACCTGATATATTACTAGATATCTGTAATGTAATATTTGAGCAATTTCATTTTATTGTGATTATACTAGTTGCTTTAATGGTCCAATAGAAAGGTAGTAACGAAAAAATCATGTTTAAATAGTTTTTTTTTTCAGTAAACCGTCAATCCGATTAATTTTTGCCTTATGGCCAAAACCACCCAGTATCTTTGTAATTTCCAATCCTCAATTAAACAAACTTCTCGACAACTTTAAATTCTGAAATCTTTTGAGTGAGCTAACCGATTACGATGAAACACAAACTAAATGTTATTTCAAGATACGCACAATATTATCTCTAAAAGTCAACTCCATTGATTCTCTACTTTTTACGTAATGCTCGCACAAACAAACCGACAATCAGATAAACAGACAAAACATTTTGAAATGGATTCTATTGGTTATTCTTTAAAACCGCGCTTTTTATGAAATACTAGCTGTACCCGGCATGCGTTGCAATGCACTTTTTCCTACCTACTACCTACCTACTACCTACCTACTACCTACCTACTACCTACCTACTACCTACCTACTACCTACCTACTACCTACCTACTACCTACCTACTACCTACCTACTACCTACCTACTACCTACCTACTACCTACCTACTACCTACCTACTACCTACCTACTACCTACCTACTACCTACCTACTACCTACCTACTACCTACCTACTACCTACCTACTACCTACCTACTACCTACCTACTACCTACCTACTACCTACCTACTACCTACCTACTACCTACCTACTACCTACCTACTACCTACCTACTACCTACCTACTACCTACCTACTACCTACCTACTACCTACCTACTACCTACCTACTACCTACCTACTACCTACCTACTACCTACCTACTACCTACCTACTACCTACCTACTACCTACCTCCTACCTACCTGCTACCTACCTACTACCTACCTCCTACCTACCTGCTACCTACCTGCTACCTACCTGCTACCTACCTGCTACCTACCTGCTACCTACCTGCTACCTACCTGCTACCTACCTGCTACCTACCTGCTACCTACCTGCTACCTACCTGCTACCTACCTGCTACCTACCTGCTACCTACCTGCTACCTACCTGCTACCTACCTGCTACCTACCTGCTACCTACCTGCTACCTACCTGCTACCTACCTGCTACCTACCTACTACCTACCTACTACCTACCTACTACCTACCTACTACCTACCTACTACCTACCTACTACCTACCTACTACCTACCTACTACCTACCTACTACCTACCTACTACCTACCTACTACCTACCTACTACCTACCTACTACCTACCTACTACCTACCTACTACCTACCTACTACCTACCTACTACCTACCTACTACCTACCTACTACCTACCTACTACCTACCTACTACCTACCTACTACCTACCTACTACCTACCTACTACCTACCTACTACCTACCTACTACCTACCTACTACCTACCTACTACCTACCTACTACCTACCTACTACCTACCTACTACCTACCTACTACCTACCTACTACCTACCTACTACCTACCTACTACCTACCTACTACCTACCTACTACCTACCTACTACCTACCTACTACCTACCTACCTACCTTCAGAAACAAAATCAAAATAGTAACAAAAAGTTAAAACCATTTTCATGCATTCGGTAAACAGATTAACAATATGAATATACTGATATAATTAGTTTTTTTTTTAAATATGAAAGTTTTCTTTCATAAGAACCTTCTCCTGACAATTACGAACAAAACAAAAAAAAATTTGCGAAATCGGTCCAGCCGTTCACGCGTGATGCGATGACCAAGGGAAATAGCGATTCATTTTTATATATATAGATTTACTATGTACAAGACACGGCAAGCCTACAGATTAATTATATCTATATGTCGTGGCCGTATCTTAGAATTGATTACTTCATGATGTGGCCGGCCATTTCATGAAATGGTTGTATTTCATGATATGATCAGCTAAAACTGACCATATCATTTAAACGTCAACGTTTAATGATATATCAATCCACGTTTGGCCATATTATTAATGTAGGGTTTCCATGATATCAAAGGTAAAATAAAAAAAAGGATTAAAAAAAAAGGTACGATAAAAAACCCAAATAAAGGAAGCATGTACCATGTAAACAAAAGCAAGCAAGCATGCAAGTGTTTCTGAGTTTGCTCCGCCAGAAGACTCGCTTTGTCGCCCCTTCCATTCGCTCGCGCACTCGACCAGCGCTGCGCTCGGGAGGTCGCCGACTCGCTTCGCTCGCCACCTCCCCCCACTCACTAGGTACGCTTTGGCCTCGTGCACTCGTTCCAATAAGGACCTCCTTCGCGAGCTTCTGGCTCCACGCTTTTAAATAACACTCTAGGGGTAGGACAGGGTTTGACTACGTGCAGTCGGGGTACGCTGAGTCGGATTTACATAAAATGTATCAATTTTATTAATTATAAATTTTTCGAATTAATGCGTCGACCGCGTAAGTTTCAATGATTATTTGTTCTGTAGTTTGACAGGTTAATCTGATAAATAATCGAACAAATAAAATTCTATGAAAAGTTCACCCGCAATTACCATGAAGTCATCTTTTGAAATCCAATAATAGACCATTAATTTTCGTTGCGTGGTCACCCTACTTTACTTATTATTATTAGCTTTTTTGTCAGAATAATTGTCCGCCGCCATGATGCATCACAAAAACAAAACGATATCAGCGCCTCTAACAGTGGATAATGTAACTAATGTTATGATATGATCATTAATGTTTGACCATATCATGAAGTAACGCACGGCGCGTTTAGCTATTGATATCGTCAAACGCTGATTATTCATTGATCTGGCCAGCCCATATCATGATGTAGGCAGCGGGTATTGGCCATTTCATGAAATATAACCCTTTCATGAAATGGTCGGCCACATCATGAAGTGATCAATTTTATGATCTGGCCATGACATACATTATTGCTGTGACTGTATGAAATTTTAATTTATTTGGCAATATAATTTAGAGCTTCTTTTTCTTCTGGACATTTACCTTTAAAAGAGGACAAAGTTAATTTGGCAACCATTCACTACTTTTTACAAAACACATCTAAACCAATATGATAGGTACAATATTCATACCCTGACTACACATTCACCATTAAATATGCATTAACAATTCCATACATCCATACAATATTCATTAAAACCAAACAAGCGAGTTAATAAAGTAACATCTCTGTTTAAACATCAGATCAAAGACGTAACCTGATTCTATTGTTTGACAAGTTGAATAAGAAGCGAGCGAAGCCGCGGGGCGAGGCGATGTAATTAAACCACTTGTTTTGCCGATACGGTTCAGATTTATAGCGGAATGGGCGTTTTGAGAACAAATCTGGAGTTACATTACTTGGGGCACTGAGATTGGAGATTTGATAGTGCTTGAAAGCTGAAAAAAATCTATTAATAAACTTTACGCCATTAGGCATCAAGAAGCGGGTCCGTGACTACTGGCTACCACGACTTTTTTTACTTTAAGATTCAATCTCGATGAAAAGATGTAGACATTGGATACGGGCCGTGTTGTTCCATTTTTTTTCAGATTATATTCAAATATACATATTTTGTAACTTTTTAAGTAATTTTTAAGGCATCCGTCCACTAGGTTTACCGAGTCGAGTCGAATAGAATCGCAATAATTTGCCTCCTATACATTTACTATAAAACTGCGTCGATCAGCGACGAGCTAAGACGCGCCGAGTCGTATCACTCGCGCGCATTGGTTGTCACGCGAATTTCTGTTTTAACGACTTGCGATTACTGACCGTTTCGCCTCGATTCGTCTTGACACAGAATTAATGCAACTCGACTCGATTCTACGCGTTTCGGCTGTAGTCGACGTCAGGCTTCAATGTCATTTGTCATCACTCGTTCCCAATAATCGTGAATTTTGAAAGTGGGAACAAGAGAACTGTGCTACGATACATGTATGGTTATTCCTATTGCTTATTCCACATACATAATAATTAATATCTTTCTTTTATGCGCTCCGGTTGCAAATATTATCACCTGATCGTTATGAAGCACACCAATTAAAGGTCACTTAAATTCGATTTAACATTGAATTTTGAGTAACAGCTGTGCTCGCGGCTTTGCCCGCGTGATAATATGCAGGGTGTTACTTGGTTTTCTATTTTTGAGTCATTTTAGAGCCTCTAGTTATCTGACTGCAAAGAACGATATCGCGTTAGTTGTACCCGCCAGCCGTGTCGCCGTGCTTTCATTAGTTTATGCGTGGCATCGAAAACTTCACTCACATAAAAATATTTTATGTAAAAAAAAAAATCTTTTTTTTTTACTGATTCCTTATTAGGTGATTTAGATATGACCAAATACCGCTACCGTATGAAAAAAAAAAAAGATTTTTGTTTTTTATCGTTAATCAAGCTAAATCCCGTGCAGGCCATTCTACACCAGTAGTAGATCATGTGGTTTTAAGGAATTACACGAATTCGTTAACACCCTGTATAGCCCATATCCATCCCGAAGGCACATTCTAAATATTGGTGAAAGATTTTTTGAAATCGGATAAGTAGTTACGGAGATTACCTCCCAAGTCCAATCTTACAAACTTTACCTCTTTATAATATTATTGTAGATTTCCATTACTTTTCCCAATTAGTTTACTTTCCGTAATAGTTATTGATGATGGTAAGAGCTCTTACAGACCACGTTTTTTTCCCGCGCCGTCGATGTTTCGCTATCGCGCGTTGTCGGCGCTGCTAAACTTGAAATAGGCAGATTACTTGCGATTGCATCGCTGCAAACTCACGAGAAACGCGCTACACACGCGCGTGAGCACCTCTCCTTGGATTAAAACGCGCTGTACGTATGTGTTTGCAGTTAAAGAGACGCGCTGTGCCAGCGCGTCTGTATCGATGTAACTCCGCGCTACGAGCGCGTCGACAGCTCGCGAAAAAGTCGTCGTGTGCATACTACAATTTTATGAACGTGTGAATAGGTAAATTGTTTGCGGTAACATCGCGTTTGCAGCGCGTTATAGTTGCATGAGACGCGCGTCGACAGCGCCTGAATAAAACGTGGTGTTTAAGAGTCCTAAAGTGTGAACATACCAGACCCCTAAGCCATATCAAAGTTACTACGTACTTATTGCGATGCCGAACACTCCGGTGTACATCTCCCGTATACACTACACCACTAATGCGGAGGACATCGTGGAGTACGTACGCCAAAAGTTAAAGTCCACGCTGAGAGTGCAGCTGCTGGAATCACGCCGTAACGCTAACTTCAAGGCGATCGTGGTGCAAGTACCAAAGTGTCTTCTGCACCTCGTCATGGAAGAGAACTTTTGGCCGAAGGGAGCTGTGTTCCGTCGCTTCCGCGGACAAGTGTCACAATCGAACAATGACAGTGCTTAAGTGAAGTTTTACTAACATAGGCTTAAGTTTCTATACTAATATAAATGTGTAATTATATATTACTTTGTAAGGTACATATCTATGGGCCTAAGTAGCCTGAAAATAAAGAATTTATTATTATAATTTAGTATAAAACATGTTTATGAAGTATCGCCTCATACGCGTCCTACATGAATGCCACAATACAAATATATGTCTGCGCTTCAGTGCAGAAAGGAAATTGAATACACAATCTCAAGGAATCGACCGCCTCAGCCGGATTACGAGCCGCGACAGGGCTGCTACGTAGCGTTTTTTTCTAGTTAGATAAAGATGAAAGAATGAATGAAATTGTTAACATAAAATGTGGCCGTTCGTGATCCTGAGATGTTTGATAGGGAAAGGAATTACAGTTTATTACAAAGAAAAATATATTTCAAAATGACGTGGTGGCTCGAAGGTCACACCCGATTGTTAAGCAACGGGTTTGGGGCTAAAACCCAGGCATCTATTAATGTACTAAAACTAAGAAGTCTAAAATGGAGGTGGCCGATTTTTTTTTCATGCGGAATTCCTCATGGATACCCTTCACGGTCACGGTCAAAGATCTTGGTGTAATTTTTGATCACAAACTCACCTTCCACGAGCACATTACTTCTGTGGCCAAAGATTCATTCAGGCGGCTAGGATTTATTCTTAGAAATTGTCGTGAGTTTACTAACCATCAAGTTATCAGACTCCTTTATAGCACACTTGTTAGAAGTAAACTCGATTGTAGCTCTTGCTTGTGGAATCCTCATGAGAAATCGTACACACTTATGTTGGAAAAAGTTCAAAAAGCATTTTTAAGATACTTCTACAAACGTAAGTTTGGGTATTATCCGTATCTATATCCGACTAGATTTTTGCTGGGTTGTTTGGGCTTTAATTCACTCCAAGTCAGGCGAGCCTTCGACCAACTTGTAACTGCTTGCAAAATTATACACGGAGCCATTGACGCACCTAATTTGCATGGTGAGCTGTGTGTCTTTTTTGTACCTGACAACTATTGCCGGGCAAGACGGCATAATTTGTTTGCGCAGCCGCGTTGTCGCACGATTGCGCGATCTATGTCACCCATTCCAAGGATGCTGAATGCACTCAACGCTCTCCTGGAATCGAATCCTTCACTGGATCTATTTGCTGATGAATGGAAGGTGATATTGTTGGAATGCTTGGTGTATTGCGAGAAGACTGAGTGAAAGGGTTAATATTTTAGATTCTATTATCTGTTATATTAATTAATTTCAGTACTTATGTTATATGTAACTATCAGTGTAATTGGCTTTATGTCGTTCTGATTTTTAAATAAATAAATAAATAAATAAATTCACCCGGGGAAGGCGAGGGGTTATCCCGGACTCTTACCAGCTAAAAAACCCATGGTGTTTCTTCTCCTGACCCTTGGCCGGAATCGCGGGATTCGCAGCTGCATGCACCGCGACCCCGGCAGGCCTCGGTCCGCCAGCTGGTCCGCCAGCTGGCGAACTTCTTCTACTGTGGGGCCTTGCCCCACCACATCCTCCTGAGAAGCGCGCACGGAACACATGCGCGCCGCCTTCTCGGGCCTGTTACTGGTCGGGCGATGGGTAAACTGGTAACCCTGTGGTACCCTAGAGAGGGAAAGAGAAAGAAAGGAAAGCCACTTAAGTAATGGAATGAATGAAAATGGCTGAAAAAACCTGGACTAGACTAGCCGAGAGAGGGAAAATTGGAAGAGGTTGGAGGAAGCCTTCGCCATACACACAGAAAATATAAACTGAAAATAATATTTTCAGTGGTTTTAATTTTTTTAAGTAATCTATGTTATTCTGACGTAAGGCTATAAATAAATAATGTACTAATGTCACTTGTTCAATGTCATATGCATGTGCATGAAAAAAGCCTCCATGAGTGACGATACTTAAGTACATCCGGCGCACCCTGGGCAGTCAGCCCAGCTACCAACCTTGCTGACTGGCTAATCTTTTCACCACGGCCTGAGCTATTGTCATATAATTCGTGTCGACACGAGGGGGAATGTCATATGTATTTTCTTAGTAAATTAATCTAAGACGCCGCGCCGCAGACATACAGTGTAGGAAAACATCGTGAGGAAACCTGGACTTAATGGTCTGAAATCACCAACCCGCAGTGAGTAAGCGTGGTGATCAATGCTCGTTCCTTCTCTGTATGAGAAAAGGCCTTTGGCCTGCAGTGGGACAGTTATAGCCTGATAATTTATTATTTTTTATAAGAAAGAAAGACAAGCTGTTATTTCGCACCGAACCGGGGCATACCTAGCGTCATTACTTACTTAGTGGTAAAATTGAAAATTTCAAAGCAATACAGAATTCCTGTAATCTTTTTCCAATAATGTAGACAAAAGGAGGATTGTTAGGAGCAGTGGTAACTATACTTGGGAGCAAATAAATCGAGCCCCTTCTATTTTTCACATAAAATTGTTATGATTTTTGGTACCTATTATGGAACAGATCAATTCGAAACATATATCGCTTATAAGGTTATTTGATAACCTTTACAATGAGGGTAGTTTTTTGTCAACTTATTACGTGAAAAAAGGAGTGGCTCGATTTATTTTCCCCCAAGTGTACTTCCAGACCCATAATACCTACTATTGCGTTGTAAAGCAATCAATTCTGTATTCATGACTTTAGCTAGATTTTGGTAGTAGTTGCATACTGATTCGGTTTGCCGTGTCAAATTTCTCAGTAGCAGCCCGGAGTCTGTATTTGTGCTCAGTTTATGGCAATAGGATCGCCCCTTATTACATGGGACTTAAGCATAACGGTGAAATGAGGGTGTACTATACACTTCTGCTTAACCCTTCAAAAAATATAGGTGTTATGTTATAACAATAAACTATGTTTCCCAGGTCAATGCCAATGGCATTCATGTCTTACAAAGATGAATGAAAAAAAAAACATGTTAATCGTTAGGGGTGCTTATGAAAAGTCTAATATAGGTGCACGGTTCCAATAAGTCGTTTCCTATGGCGAAGAGCCGGCAAGATACTCCATCGTTACTTACTCTATTAAAGTCTCAAGTACTGTAATTATATTAATAGATAAACATTGTTACTGACGAACCAGTTCGTCGATCGGGCCGCTAGCGGTTAAAATCAACATCTTTAATAATTTGAGTAAATACAGTGATGACTTACCTCCGGTTTCTGAATTGAGAATTCTAGGATAAGCAGTACATAAGTAACATTTGAGTACGGAGTCAGAGTTGTAAAAAAAATGACGGATTTCAAAGAATTTTTTTGACAACTCCGTACTGAAATACTGCTTAAGTATTGCTTATCCAGAATTCTCAATTCAGAAATCGGAGGTTAGCATAGTTGTGAGAGAACAATGTCTTTTTTTTACCCGACTGCGCGACAGCAAGTACAGGGTTATGTTATTTAAATTTTGCACTTGCACTTTTTGATCTTCACATGCACAAACACCCAGATCCGGAACAACTATCTGCAGGCCATACAAATATTTGTTCCGTGCGGGAATCGAACCCACGACCCGTAGTGCTGAAGTCAATCGCTCAGCCACTGCATCAAACATGTCATCAATGTTGTCTTGGGTGCAGGAATTCACACAAAAATAACAACGATATTTTTCTCAGTAGCACCCCTAGTTTCCAATAACAGTTCAGATACAATATATCTCTACACCTAAACACTGCCGCATTTTATATTCCCCACAATATATGTTCGCATCTACATAATACACTTATTTACGGTGAAATGAGAATCCTATACAATAATGTGATGTAATTTATTTGGATAGGTACCGTGTAAGTATTGAAATAAATATGCTTGAAATTGAAGTGTACTTCCTTATTGAGAATCCCGTAGGTGCTTTTTTATGGGATGTATTTAAAAGCACTTTAAAATTAATGGAAATAACAACAAAAATGTTTAAGGCACGCTTCAATAATAATGCTTTCTATGGCTTTCTACTACGAAACAGGCAGATGACAGCATCAATAAATTGCAAATCTAATTAGTCCGCCAGTAAGAGTTTTGAAAAATAATGGACGCGTATTTTTTCTCTTGTTAAATCAATGAATATTTGGAAAGATAAAACGCATCAAAATTCGAGAGTGGGGGGGGGGGGGGGGGTTGGGACGTCAGAAGCAAGTAAAACTTGTACTTGCTTGTGACGTTTTGCCAATTTTAAAAGTGTCGTATCTTCGTCAATTTTGGTTTACGTAACAAAAGAAAAATACGGGTCAAATATGTTTTGATAATCTAACTGACGGACTAATTAGATTTTTTCAGTCAAATACCCTATTCATGGTTTGCACAATAATCAATCAAAAAATATTTGTTTCTGAACGCACCCCAACGAAGAGTGGAAAGTGATCAGCGAAGCGAAATGCGAATATTTTCTGCCACTCGCCGGCAGTTGCCGCGGCACCGCTCTCTTCGCTCGCTCGGCTCGTGCGTTAAGTGGTCACAGTTTTAACGTTACCTAATCTACCTTTCAGCTAACTGTTTGTCATTTTGTTTCTTGGACTTTGAAGTTAGAAGCATCAATTATTGTGCAAACTATTAATTTTAAAGCCTAGCTTTTTTAACGTGGTAACTATTATTTTTAAAGTTAATTTATGCAAGGTTATTGAAAAATGGGGTACTAATCCGAAAGGGTGCTACAGTATCCATAATAATGAATAACTTTTGTTCTACCACTTTCCCCAAAAGTCAATAGTTAAAGAGAAATAGCTGTTCAAAAATTACATGAAAAATACGCTAAAATCTATCTGTCTTCAGCTATGACCAGCTGTGTTTACATTTTAGGTCTTATTTGGGGTCACGAATTAGAAGCTTTATTTTCTGAATTCGTATCTAAAGTAAGGACGAAGAATTTAAAAAAAAAAAAAAAATAATAATTATATGACATGGAAATAAAAATTATCGAATTTCGAAATTTTAACACTTGCTTTAAAACCGTCATCAATGATAGTTTAAGTGGTTTGCAGATTAGTGGGCCCCTTTTCGACTAACCTTGTATTATGTATAATGCCCTTTTTATTGTTTTTTAAGGGCACTTTTTAGAACAATACAAGCTTAGTTTTAGTATATACTAAACCTCAAACTAGTTTGTTCAGAATCACTAGGAGAATCGATTGACATATTTTTTACAACACATTATTTTTTTCATAAATTTCAGTTTTTGTTTTAGTAGGCTTCTGCCCATAACAGTTGACGGGAATAGACACCTTGAGGCTTAAGATGGTCCGCTCGGTCAATTTCCGTGTATTAGACAACCCCTGCATAGCACATCTCAGGCATTTCACACTTTACTAGGGAACTTAACGCGACATAAACTACGGTGTAACTTGGAGGTTTACTAAAAAAAACACATATTCAGGCAGTTCGGATGAAAATCTTGTTGGGGTGTCTCGGTTTTCGTATATACTAAAAATAACGTTGTATAATGCCTAACGACGCTTCAGTGGGGCAATTAGATGCGGCATATTGCTCGAAAGTACTTATTTAAGCTAAGGAAAGTATCCTTAATAAAATTGTGGGCCTTGGAAATTGTCAACTTAAGGAATTTGTCGGATTAACGAAAATGACGACTTTCAACTTTTCCAACATAAAATACCTACAGTTCATTAGCTGTTCTCCCGGAGTTATGCTCGAGTAAATAACTTGACTACAGCGCTATGGAAACGAAAGTTTTGAGTATGAATGTGGATGGTTATAAGAGTAGAGGAAGACCAAAGAAACGATGGATGGATAATGTAAAAGATAATATGACTAGAAAGAAGGTGACTACTGAGATGACAGCTAAAGGCAGCTCATTAGAGCCACCCGGTATCCGACCCGCATCGCCTCGCCTCGTGCGTTTAGTATTCTTTATATGAACTTGTATGGATGTGCACTCACTACATCAACTCCGTAGCGTCACCGGATCGCCTCGGGCGTATGCCATCCACGCGCGGACGACGAGTGGACCACCCGGTGACAACTCGCTGCTCGCATGCTTGCCTTGCGTTGCCATGGAGTGGACTCCTCCGACGACTCCTGTGGTTGACCACGGGAAGTTAACTGGTGATAACGCGGCGTCCACTCGTGACCCACCTGCTGACAACGACTGGACGCCGAGCGACGAGGCGATACGGGTCGGGTGCCGGGTGATTCTAATGAACCTTAATAGAGATGTATGGAAGAAAAATACATGCTGCGCCGATCCCAAAGGGATATGGCAGGAGGATGTTTGTAATGAGCGCCATCTATCGGGCTCCAGCATAGCTATGAACCATCGTTTCGACAAAACAAATAATGTAATTATGACCTCAACCGGTCAAATCGTTCAGAACTTAGGGCCTGTCCACATCTCCACGTCACGACGTCGTCAACGTGACACGGTGCGTTGACGTAACGTGCAAATTTACGTTACCGTATCGTAACACGTTCCGCCTCTAGCCGCAAGCGCACACGTATATGCGCTCCGCCCGCGCTCTCCACGCCCGCGTGTTAGTCGCCGTCTATGTGCTCCGATGCTTTAAAACCATACCTTACTGTTTCTCTTATTAAAATTCATGTAACGTTTTGCACGTTACGTCAACGCACCGTGCCACGTCACCGCACCGTTCCACGTTGACGACGTCATGATGTGGAGATGTGGACAGGCCGTTACACGATTCTTAACAGTACCACCGTAAAAAAAGATTTTTTACGTTCTTTTTAATACCATATAAATATATTCATATTCTCCCGTTTCGAAACACATTACTCTCAATATTAAAACCGTGGCTGGTTTCCATTTGCTAATCCTTTAAGCTTCAACACCTTGCCAGAGGATTTCCTCTAGGATAAGGAATCTTAAAAGTAAAAAAATAAAGGAATTTTTCAACATTTTTCAAAAGAAAAGCTTCCCTGAAAAAAATTGCTAAACACGTCCCGGGGAAACAGGAAATAAATGGAAACCGTTCTTTCAGGTAAGCGCCTGAATCGGAGCCTGATAACGGTTGGGGCTTAGATTTAATGAATGTGGATAAGGATTATTGACACGGTATTGACTTTATAAATTACGTCCTTTTTACCCGACTGCGCGACAGCAAAGACAGGGTTATGTTTTTCACACGTATCTATGTATCTTTGTATCTATGTATGTGGGATTCTTTATACCCTCGAAGCATCCCAACGGCTGGATGGATTTTAATGTATGAGATGTCTATCGATTTGTCTAAGCTGTGCGATGGTTATAGGCTAGGTTTAGTTTTTATAAAAACAAAATGGCGGCCGAAGTAAAGGAAAAGGCAGTAAAAAAATAAATTTACAAAATCGTACCATATTTTGCGGGTTATCATTGAATAGGTCTTTTAAAATCAATATGATGTTTGCTTGACCATTTTACAGCCATACGCTTCGTTTAAAAATTATAAAACCTGAAAGTTGTGGATCAAAAAATCATGCTATCAAATCATAACATGCAGTTGGAGGCTACGTATGGTTTTGGTCAGTCAGGTTTCGAATTACATAATTAGTTAGTCAGTTTGCGAATTACACAAATCGTAGGTAGCCTCCGACTGCATGTAATGATTTGATAGGATGATTTTTTGAAAACCTACGTAAGTTTAACATTATCTTATAATCTTGTTTGCATCTTTTTATTTCACTTTTTATGCAGTCGGGTTTTTTGATTTTTATAATTTACTTTTTATTTCTTTGGTTTTAGAGATGTTTTAAGTTTGAGTCAATGAAGCATTCTTTACCCATCCCAAACACAGTGCCAGTGTGGAGCACCATCACAGGATATGCGTCACCTCCTTAGTTGCCCGTCGTGCACAACCACCTGCACCATCCAAGATCTAAACGAGGCCAATGATAGAGCTGTACCGGTTGCTCAATACTAGTCGGACAAAATTTAGTACGAGTACGAGTCAATCGACACGAAAAGAAGAAGAAGAAGAGATGTTTTATAATTAACTAGAGGTCGCTAGTGGTTTCGCCCACGTGGATGTCATTTCACGCACGTTTCGCATTTTCCTCTACTACAATATACATGTATTTTACATATAAACCTTCCTCTTGAATCACTCTATCTATTAAAAAAAACCGCATCAAAATCCGTTGCGTAGTTTTAAAGATCTAAGCATACATAGGGATAGACAGGAAAGCGACATTGTTTTATACTATGTAGTGATATAAATTAGAACAAAAACAAAACTTATAAACAATAATAAGTCTACAAGTCTACAATCATAATCTCAAATGTTTACGTCACACGTTATCAAGATAAGCTATACAGAAGAAAAATTACAAACACAAACAAAATCAGCAAATGTATGGGATCAGTCGCAAAGATATTGGCAAATGAAAGGCTCTTCTACCAGCCAAATGGACAAGTTGAGACGACATTCTGAAGAAGGCAGCTGGGGTTTACAGAATGTTGCACAACTTGAGAGGTGCCCAACACTTTGTAGACTGTAATAATACCTTGAGTTAATTGATAATCACAATCAATTTTTTTAATGTAATATGTTAGCATTATGCCGCCAGCCCACCTGATGGAAAGTGACTACTGCTGCCTATACAATAATATGCAAACGAATTTGTGTAATTCCTTCAAACCACATGATCTATTAATAGTATAGATTAACCCCACTAGGAATATGATTGATTAAAAATAAAACAAAACTTTTATTTTCCCAAACATTTTTTTATGTGATAGAAAATTTCCATACTGTGCACAAATTAATGAAAGCACGGCGACACAGCTGGCTGGCACGACTAGCGCGATATCGCTCTACGCAGTCAGTTAACTCGGGACGCTAAAATTACTCAGATACAGAATACCATTCTTTCGTTTTATGAAAACTTTTATTTATTGATTCTGAAAAAAACATATGAAGGGTAAATCTGTGTCACCAGTAGATCAAGCGGTTAGAAGGAATTACACAAATTTTTTTACACCCTGTATACCACCTGCAACACCAATAGGATTGCTGATGCGTTACCGAGCAGCGTCACCGCTAAGCATAATTGCCCATATAACATCTTTAGATTTAAAAAAACATATTTTATAAAGTATATGACGTGCCCCAAACCCAAATACACCAAACGATTGGCTTAGACCAAAATATTTTGTCCTAAAACTATGAAAACTGTGCACTAGCGATTCACAGCGCCTAGAACGCAATGGAATGTATAATCTTCTTATATATAAAGAGACTGGTACTGACTGACATTTCATTCATCAACGCAGAGCCTAAACCACTAAAGCTGGAAATATGAAATTTGGACAGTAGGTTCCTTACATGACGAAAACATCCACTAAGAAGGGATTTCTCGAAATTCAACCCCTAAGGGGGTGAAAAGGGTGATTAACGTTTGTATGCAAGTCCGTCATTTTTGAAGTAAGAAGCATGAAATTCAATATTTAGGTTACTGGTCAGAAATAAACGTACACGTGTTTCAGGGTTTTTGGAAATTCAACCCCTAAGGGGGTGAAATAAGTGTTGTAAGTTTGTATGAGAAATCTGTTACTTTTGAAGTAAGAAGCATGGAATTAAGTATTTCGGCTTCTGGTTAGAAATAAATATACACGTATTTGAGCGTTTTTGGAAATTATACCCCTAAGAGGTGAAATAGAGGATAAAAGTTTCTACGAAGTTAAAAGCATGAAATCAGATAACAGGCTCTCTGGCTAGGTATAAATACGCGTTTATGAACGTTTTTGTAAATTTTACCCCTAGGGGGTGAAATTGGAGATGAAAGTTTTCTTGAAGTTAAAAGCATGAAATTAAATAATAGGGTTTCGGATTAATAATAAATTGAGCGTGAGCGTTTTTGTAAATTAAATCCCTAAGGGGGTAAAATAGCAGATGAAAGTTTGTATGAGAAGTCTGGTACTCTTGAAGTAAGAAGCATAAAACATAAACGTGTTTTAGGGTTTTTGAAAAATCTATCCCTAGTAGGTGAAATAGGGGATGAAAGTTTTTTTATTGTTGACACTTGCGCGAGGGTTTCTGGTATAGTATGTACCATCACCGTAATATATATAGGAGGTGGTGCGCGAGTCGTATCGGATGGTTTTAAATAAAAATTCACATCGTTCATCCGATTGAGATGAAACTTTGTATAGTTGTTGTTACTCACGCGAAAGTTTCTGACATAGTAACTTCAACGTACAATAGATGGCGCGCGAATCGTATTGGATAATTATTTGTCTTCTTCTATTAGAAAGAGAAAGGTACTAACTGAAAAATGATATTTGGAAAGTCGGTTCCTTTTGTAACGTACCTAAGCATAGTCCGTCATTATTGAAGTCAGAAGCATGAAATTAAACGTTAAGGTTTCTGGTTAGAAATTAATTAATGTACATGCATTTGACCGTTTTTCTAAATTCAACTCTCAAGGGGGTGAAATAAGGGTTAAAAGTTTGTATGAGAAATCTGATACGTTTGAATTAAGAAGTGTGGAATTAAATATTTAGGTTACTGGTTAGAAATTAACATACACATGTTTTAGGGTTTTTGGAAATTCAACCCTTAAAGGGGTGAAATAAGTGTTGAATATTTGTATGAGAACTCTGGTACTTTTGAAGTAAGAAGCATGAAATTAAATATTAAGGTTCCTGGTTAGAAATAAATGTACACAGGTTTGAGTGCTTTTGGAAATTCAACCCCTAAAGGTGTAAAATAAGTGGTTAAAGTTCGTATGAGAAATTTGGTCGTTTTGAAATAAGAAGCATGGAATTAACTATTTGGACTTTTGTGTTTGAGGGTTTTTGGAAATTCTACCACTAAGGGGTGAAATACGGGATGAAAGATTTATGTACTGAAGTTAAAAAGAGCATGCATTAAAATAATAGGGTTTCTGCTGGGAAATAAACACACACGTGATTGATGTTTTTTTTTTAAATTCTACCTATAAGAGGTTGAAATAATAAGGGTTGAAAGTTTATTTGAGAAATGTGCTACTTTTGAAGTGAGAAGCATGGAATTAAATATTTAGGCTTCTGGTTAGAAGTAAACATACGCGTTTGAGGGTTTTTGGACATTCTGCCCCTAAGGGATAAAATAAGGGATGAAAGTTTTTTCATAGTTAAAAGCATGACATCAAATAATTGTGTAGTAATGTTTGATGTTATTACAAATTCAACGTTTAAGGAGGGGGAATAAGGGTTGCATGCAAGTTTTTATGAAAAATCTGATACTTTTGAAGTAAGAGGGGAAACTGACCGACTCGCTGACTGATTTATCAACGCATAGCCTACAACTGCTAGGGTTAGAAATTTGACATTTTGAAAGTAACGTCTAATAACGTAGGCAAGGAAGGGTTTTTAATAATTCCACCCCTTAATTGGTGAAATTTTTTGGTAACGTTTGTTCGAAACCTTTATTCCATAGGGTTGTTAACTTCAAATTTGGCACAAACACTGTTCAAAGTAAATAATATAAGACGGGATTTTTAAATTTTAAACCTACACTCACAACCCACGCAAGCGAAGCTGCGGGCAACAGCTAGTCTATACATATAAAAGGAGAAGCTGACTGACTGACTGATCTATCAACGCATAGCCTAAACCGCTGGGGTTAGAAAGTTGAAATTTTGACAGTAGGTTCCTTTTATAACGTAGGCATCCACTAAGAAGGGATTTTTCGAAATTCAACCCCTAAGGGAGTTAAATAGGGGATGAAAGTTTGTATGGAAAATCGTCACTTAACGGGTTCAAAATTTCACGCAAGCGAAACTGCGGACGAAAGCTAGTATTTTATACATACCGTATTCACATTCGATGCAAAAATTATACACTGGCGGTGAAGGTGTGAAAGACAAAGGTCGAAATTCTCGTATGATTGTAATTGTTTTGCAAACTCAAATCTCAGTTATTCAAAATAGACAGAATTACTTAGTTCTTTTTAACGTCAATATTACAATAAACAGCCTCCAAAAAATCCGCTCTTCACCACTTCCTAGTGTTTATGCTGTGAAGGAGAAACGGCGCAACAAACTCCCCAGCAACACAGTTCTGTCTGTTAAGCACAGTTAAGACTACGCTATACTACATATTTTGCTATATAGTAAAGCATATTGTGTCATAAGCTATAACTACATAGCATGACGTTCACACTATACGCTATATCGCAAGCCGGCCTACTATGTATAGCAAGTTATTTGACGGGGTAGAAGTGAGGTGAGGCGTGGACCGGAATCGCTCACGTTTATCGCGTACATCAAGTCAATACTTTATAGCATAGCGTTGTGTGAACGAGTCCATGTAAAATGTATGCTGAGCGATATCGTTGTGCTATTCAATATTAATTTGCTATTATGCTGTAGATTATAGCGTAGTCTGAACTGCGCTTTAGGTGAATAAATTAATTGAGTGTATAAAAAGAAAAACATAATATTACATACGATAATAATATTATGAAACTTTTGTGACAAAAATGAGCGCTAAAAGAAGAGATGTGCTAAACAGTCGTGCTCGAGAAATGCTTATAAGTGTAAACGATTATTTTGAAAGAGAAAAAGAGCAGTGTAAAAACATTGGATTCTTTGTTAAAAGACAGTACCGACAAGTCACCAGCCAGTTTATTTATGGTGATGATACTGATTCTGAAATTTCAAACTAGAGTAAAGGAAAGGCTGAGTGGAGCAGAAGACTTAGAAGATTGTTAGCTTAATTTTTATTCTCATTATGTGTCTTAGTTACTATCTTTATTTAATTTTTTAGTCGCCAAGATACTTGCAAAAAAATAAATTAACTGATTGATATTATTCATCTGACTGTTTTTCTGACCCTACAAGTCATCACTGTCGCGTAACGCTACTCCAAAAGGTCGTATCCTAACAGCATTTGAACCGGATTATACAAGGTTAGTCGGAAAGGGGGTACTAATCCGCAGGCCACTTAAAGTATCACTGATGAAGGTTTTAAAGCAAGTGTTAAAATTTCAAAATTCGATAATTTTTATTTCCATGTGAAATAATAATAATTTTAGTTTTTTCAAAAATTCTTCGTCCCTACTTTAGTTACAAATTCAAAAAATGGAGCTTCTAATTCGTGACCCTAAATATGACCTAAAATATAAACACAGCTGATCATAACTGGGGATAGATAGATTTTAGAGTTTTTTTTTTTTGAGATTTTTGAACAGCTATTTCTCTTAAACTATTGACTTTTGGGGAAAGTGGTAGAACAAAAGTTATTCATTATTATGGGTACTTTAACACCCTTTCGGATTAGTACCCCCTTTCTGACTAACCTTGTATATAAAAACTTGCCAACATCTTATTCTTATCCAGTATTCTCTGTATCCGTGTCTGGAACTCATCCCGTCCGTAAAGCGATCCTATCAGCGGCGTTCACTAGTCCTCGACTCAGAGATTTACTCCGATACAGTTTACACTCTTTCGGTATCGAGATCGAACTGAGATGTATCTCATGGTTGATGGAAGACGGTGAAGATGATAGCAGTGTTATATAGGTTGTATTTCGAGTTGAGATTGTTTTGTTTCGATGCAGGTAAAAAAAAACAAAACGTACCAGGGGCCTAATTCTGCTAAAATAAATTGTTGTCAAACGCAATCGAACCACAACAGTCAGTCAGTTTTTGTTTTCGAAAACTTTCAAAATGATTGATTTTGTTTTTTGTGTCAAACAATTTGATAGCTTTTGAAATTGAGAACTGGGGCCCAATTCTCCTAAAATAAATTGTTGTCAAACGCAATCGAACCACAACCGTCAATCAGTTTTTGTTTTCGAAAACTTTCAAAATGATTGATTTTGTTTTTTGTGTCAAACAATTTGATAGCTTTTAAAATTGAGAACTGTCTGAATGAACGGTTCGGCCTTGGTTCGGTTGTGATTTATCAAGATTTATTTTAGGAGAATTAGGCCCCTGTCTGAATGAACTGTTCGGCCTTGGTTCGGTTGTGATTTATCAAGATTTATTTTAGGAGAATTGGGCCCAGTTCTCAATGATAAATGATATTTATTTCTGTAAATAAATCTATTACAGACACTTTTACAAGTAAATTTTATATGTTTTTTTAAGACTAGATGGCGCCGGCATTTCCTATCTAGTCAGATATAGCTCTGAGAAGAAAAGCCGAAACAAACTCAGCGGTCAAGGTCTCTTTTAAAGTCCAGACATTGTAGTTATAAAACTATGCGAGTGTAACAATGTAGGGCAACGTTTGGAATGGCCTTTTGAGGAAAGAGCCATAACAGCTTTGAGTCGATTTGCCCAAACTGACGGTACACATGCATCAGCCATCGTGTAGCTCAACCTTATTTTAGGGAGCTTAATGACCCGACACATGACGCCACCAATAAGCAAGATATTTAATAAATTAAATCAACCTGGGAACTATGAGTATTATTTGAATACACAATAACACATTTAAACACGTAATTAGGTTATTTTCATAATTATCATTGTTTTCATGTGGTGCTTTTTACCTCCAAATATCTCGGCAACGTGACACTTTAGCGCACCGTATATCTGACATTTTTTGTTTGTTTGTGTGTCCTCAAAAGTGCGCCGCAATCTTGATAAAAATGAAAATGGCGGCGGGGGGGCTATGCCAGCTTCCATAGAAAAAGTTCGAACCCCTTTAGGGCGTAATTAGATTAATCAGCATCAAAACACTTACCTATGCTAATAAAATACGATCACGTACTTTTAAATGCGTAAGCATGCTTAGCGCATGCTTAGCGCATGCTTCCCAATGCTGCGACATGCGAATGCGACACATTTCTGTAAATATTTTTCGGTCAACTACTAGTTTATGGTGTAATTATGGGGGTGCATGAAAAGAGCCTCCACGAGTGACGATACTTAAGTACGTCCGCTGCACCCTGGGCAGTCAGCCCCGCTACCAACCTTGCTGACTGGCTAATCTTTTCACAACAGCATGAGCTATTTTCGTATAGCTCGTGCTGACACGAGAGAAGAAGATGGTGTATTAAACACGGTGCTTGTTAAGTATTTTTATTTAGGTAACTGTTATACCATTTGGCATTATGGTATGTAAATGTAGCGATTCGCATGCCGAATAAATTGATTTTCTTTCTTTCTTACTTTAGCGTGCTTACGCATCTCCACTAACATGTATGCTCGTTGTTCGATTCCGATTAGCTACGTTAGCGATGTCTTCGCACACTTAACGATGCATTTAGATACTCAAAAGCGTTCTAATGCATGCGTCAAAAGTTTAATGGGCCAGTTAAAATAAAGTACTTAAGTGTAAATAAGTTTTCAATGAAACGTTTTTTCCATTTCAATCCTAAAGTTTCTAAGAGTAACTTAGAATATAGAAACACAAAACCTCCTAAAATTCCAAAAGACGAAGAAAACAAACGTTTCACGTACGAAGTCAACCCAATATGAGATTTTACCAAACCTTTGAGCAAAACCGAAGCTAGCACTTTCAGAGAAACTTTGAGCAACAGCCAAGCCACTGCCTTACCCGATCTACAGGACATTCTCTACCTGTATTCCATCTAGATTAGCCTGCAATATTCCGCCCTGCTAGGACAAAGCTATACGCAGCTATACAGAGGCCGGTAAATTGGCTGTGAGCGGCGACAATTTGACGGCAATTTGGTGTTATTACGATGCTGTCTTGCTGCCTCGTAAATTTTCGGGGGCAGTGGTGAAGATTAGGGAGAATATGCACTGTTTTTTGGGGAGAGTGATTTTACGGTAGTCATTCTTATTGTAGTACTTATGTTAAGTAGCTTGAAGATTAATAAATAAAATGTATGTATTTTTATTACTAGCGATCCGCCCCGGCATTGCTCGGGTACGTTTTATAGCTTAAAACCTTCTGGAAGAAATTACCTAAATTGAAATGAAAACCGCATCAAAATCCGTAGCGTAGTTTATAAGATCTAAGCGTACAGACGGCGGGAAGCGACTTTGTTTTATACTATGTAGAGATAACTATCGTAAGACACATTCATATTTATGATTACTTACGGTTTACTCACGTGCATTTTTCGGGATTGCCCGACTAGTTTCAACTCGCAACCTCGCCGCTTGTTCAGTTTATGATGAAGGGCTCTTTTGGGTCAGAAACTAGTCGGGCAATCCTGCAATATGCACGTGAGTAAACCGTAACTATTCATAAATGTGTATGTTTTTTTGCTAACTTGTTCATCGTGAAACAAGAACAGTGTTAATTACAAAACGTTAGGGTACAAGCTTCTTTCCGCTTTATTTTAGCCATGATATTTTTTTCTTTGTTATAATTCTCTACGGCGCCGCTGAGAGGCTCAGAAGAAGGTGGCGAGATGACCTAGACGTGTACCGCGAGGGCTGGTTCGAGGTGGCGCAGGAAACGAGTACATGGAAGAACTTGGGAGAGGCCTTTGCCCAGAAGTGGGACAGTATAGGCTGACAAAAACAAGTCTCTTGTGTTCTTTCATTAAACTAGACACATACTGTGTGCTTTCTATTGAAACATATCAAATGATAAATTATGAAGCTTTCGCGTCCAAGCGGTTGAAGAGTTAACATCTCCTGAGGGTGCTCCGTGGAGGGGCGAAACACGTGTCATATCGGGTTGGGTTGCATGTTGCATTTTTTTCACGACTTCTGCATGTGCGTATCTTTGCAGGCGGGAGGGTGGTGCTGCATACTGCATCCAAACTAGCGATCTAATTTGGCAGAATTAAAACTAAATATTGTAATTGCATATTTGTATATTTCATATGTAAGAACTAAAACTCGAAACTTTTTTCTATAAAACTCTTATTGAAAGCATCACTTACCTATAATGTCAGCAACAAGCAGTCAGTTACGGAAAGCAAGTTTAGCTGATATAATAACGTTGACCAAATTTAGCTAATTTAGCTCTAAATAGCGTCAATTTGGAGGCAATTTGCTGCTATTACGATGCTGTCTTGAAGTCTCGGTTAAGATTGCGTAGATAGCGGCTAAGGATTAGCGGAAATATTATATAATTTAATTAACATACCATCACATCACGACTGTATTCTCCTAAAGGTTGAGCAGAGGTGTAATAGTACACCCTCATTTCACCGTTATGCTTAAATCCAGGGGACGAGCTTATTGTTATCAGCCGGGCACAAATTTAGACTTCGGGCTGCTACTGAAGAATTCCACACGGAGAAACCCATTAACGCTGGCCGACCTGGGGATAGAACCCAAGACCTGTACTGTATGTACCCCGATAATCAGTATCCAGTGCGCCCGAGTTAACTGACTGCGCGGAGCGTGGTAGTCGTGCCCGCCAGCTGTGTCACCGGTAACCATACTTAAGGTCGAAAACTCACTGCAGGCGCTAGCTTAGCGCCTAGTGTCTAGCGACTTCCACTTACATCAGTTTGGTAGCGAGGCCGCGAGGGCACCAAGCGCGCAGTGCGGCCGGTCCCGTATATTTACATGCGTTAACTTTCTTTATGCGTCTTTCTAGATACTAGTCGCCAAGCGAGACACCTGCCAGTGCGCTTTCGCCCTAAGGGCCGAGTCACACTGGAATGGCAGCGGCCGGTGGCGGCCGACGGCCCTCGGCGTCACCGCTGGTGGCCTCGCGCAGCCTCCAGACCCCACGCGCCTAGTCTCCTTTTGACTAGTTTAGTTTCTACATTCAGCAAAGAAACTCGTGTGTTTGGAGTGAACATGATGGAATTCGTTATTACAGCACTTATTGCAGGAGAAGAAGAACAACGTATCCCGTCGCTAGACTACAGAGAAATGGTGCGCTCAGTGTTGCGGCGGGGGTGAGGAGCGCGCGGCAGCCCGCGGTGCCGCGAGCGGGCTCGCGTCGCCGCTGGCAGCCGCGGACAGAACCACCGACAAGACGTGCGAGGCGCGCGGCCGCTCGCGTCACCACGGGGGCCTCGCTACCTTTTCAAGCGATACTGGTCTTTTAAGTACCTATGTAGATAAAGTTTAAAATTATTTTACAATGAAAGTGCTCGCCGCGTCGCTGCCGGCCGCTGCCATTCCCGTCTGAGTCGGCCCTTACAGAACTTTTTGTTAAACTCTCGGATCGGTGAAAATCAACTGGAAAAATCAATGTTTTTCTATCACTCTGCAATACTAATAAATAACCTTAAATAAACATCAATACCAAAATTAATGTTTGCCGCCTATCTACCTAGTAATTACTAAAAACACGCACACAAAATACATAAAACACAGCATAATTACTGTGATGCAGTATAAAATAGATAAAACGTTAAACTAGCAGTAACACACAGTTGGTAAAGTCATATATTTTGACAGTCCGGCAATAGCATAGCAATTATGTTAGGGATGCATATGCCCGACAGATTGCAGTGTTATTAGGTGGGACGGTATTGAAACGATATTATTACGATGTGATTTGACGAGTTCACAAAAATCTTATATTGCACAAACACTTAGATCCGGAACAGCTATCTGTAGACCATACTGATATTTTTCTCGTGTGGGAATCGAATCGTTCAGCCACGTCGCTAGGCTAGCCGTCAAAAAGTATAATTATTATGAACATTTTGAATTAATTTTTATGGGACTGCATAAAAACAACTGGTTAATTTAAGTGACTTTCCATAATTTTTGAAAATATTTTGAACTGTATAAAAAGATGTTGAAAAAAAAAATAGTACAGTCAGCAAAAAAATGGTCAGTTCTCACAAAACTTTTTATGATGCCAATCGTCAATCGATCCTATTTCCCATAAGGATCAAAATACTCTTCTGGACCTGCTGAGGTTAAGATTCACAAAAATATTATCTCAGTAAAAGTTTTGACAATTCTTCTCTTTATTATTTAACTTAGTTTCGTTTAAACCTAGTCGCATCTGATGTAAGTGCAGACAGGGTCGAAAATGGAGCCCACGAATCCCAGTAGCGAAGACATAGGACTCCCGTTTACCCCTAGGGCTTTTACATACACTTATCGGAACACAGTAAACTGTTTGGCTTGAATTAAACAATTCGCGAGTTTGGTGCTAAAAATTAGCTTTGAGGCTCGGGAATTGGGCCCAATAGTCGATATGTTGGCCGTCGAGAAACTATATGTATGACAGTATGACACGTTTACCTGCTTAAAAATTAAAACAGACGCAACAAGTCGTATGTCATTTTGTTCCCCTCCTTTGAATCCGAATTCCTCTAAATCTCAAAATGTAACAACGACCGTACCAAATTTCAACATCGTTCCTCTTAATAAACGCGCAGTTTAACATAATGTATTAGCATGAAGTGTGCGTCAGTGGGGTCAGCAGATAACGTGCTCGTTACGTGCAACGATCCGTCGATAGTTAAAACAATGTTATTTGTGGTTACATTTACATATCCGAGTTATGGACGAAAATTGTTTAGTGGGTAAATTATTGGAATACAAAATTTGGAATCGCTTTATTTATACAGGTATAATAATAATCAGCACTTTACTGTCCCACTGCTGGGCGTCTTCGCAGAATGAGAAAGGTTTAGGCCTTAGTCTACCTCGTCTAGTGTGGGTTATAGCAGGCTACACACTACCAAAAACTTTATGGGAGACTTCTCAGGTGTGCAGGTTTCCTCATGATGTTTTCCTTCACCGTAAACGCAAGTGATGACGTTAATACAATTCAATCAGAGATGCGAGCCGGGATTGAACTCAGACCTATCTTGCGTGGAAGGCACCCGTTTAATTAATCCCTAGGCTGTCACTGTTACTATTATACAGGTAAAAATACGGTTCTTTGGTTTTTTTTTTTTATTTGATATAGTATTATCTCGTATTTGTCCTCTCGTATTAATTCTAGTGTTTGAATTGGATTTGATCTAAACAAATTCTTTAATGTTTTTTACTATGCTGCCGTGTCTTCAAGCACAAGTTTCGCTGAAGGGATAAATAATTGTATTATGACTAATATTTTTGCCTGCAGCTAGTATTTGAAAGTGATTATATAATTATTCTGAAGTAATCGTAGAGTTAATTCAGAATTCAAATTGAGGCATTCTATTTAGTGCATCAATTTAAAGAGCACCGATTCGAATACATCAATAAGAATAGGAATACTATTGAAACAATTCAAATTGATGCTCTTCCAACTCAAAAAAAAACAAGGAAGGAATAGAAGAGGAGAAAGTAGATGCGGCAAAATTTTGAGATCACAAGAATCTTACAGCAAAAGTGATAATCAAACTCATTGAAATATAGTACGAGTAGCAACATACAATTTCTCAGCGTCCGAAAACAAGGTCAAATCCTTAACAACGATTGCGATTCGTATAGACTTCAAAATGAGGCAATAGAAAGACAACAGACCTTTCAGGACATTACCAGTTCATCTACCTAGAGAGTTTTCCCACGCCCCACTTCCCAGTTATTTCCTAAACATAGTACCTAAACTCCAAAACACGCCATAAAACGAAACAAACCCACTTCAGGCAAACAAGAAAAAACTCGAGAATTCGTTTGCAAAAGTTTTGTGAAAACAAAAGTAATTTACAACGAAGCTTGTTAATAACGTGTTCTGTATTAATTTCCTCTTTAATTATACCTTCAGTCATTATTTTTATCATTCTGTGTTGTATTTCTGTTTTGTTTGAAGTTTGATACAGAGTTGGAGTTATATTTGTCTTTTTTTTGGCTAATGTTTGGAGTTTTTGTGGGAGTTTATTGTTTTCCTTGTAAACAAGCTGTTGATCTTGTTTGAATGTTAAATAGAAACAATTACTTTTAAATACCTATTTAGAAGTGTTCCTAGTGGTCTACCATTTTTGGTAGGCAATAGTATGTTTAAGATTAAGTACGGCCTCACGTGTATTTTATCTGGGGTTCCCGAGTAGTTTTGGACTCAACCCTAATCAGGAGTTGTTCACGCGAGTAGGTCGCGGACTATTCGGGTATATATTTTAAACATGAATTTCACTCAAGATATATCCTATGTCCCCCTACTGAATACAGGCCTCCTCTTTTGCCTTCCAAATCTCTCTATTACGTGCCATTTCAGACTCTTTACCGCAAACACGTCTAGATCGTTACGCCGACGACCATGTCTTCCTTCCTCTTCTTCTTTCTTGGTCTACCAATGAACATTATAATTTAGAAAAAAAGAAAGAAAACTATTTGTGTCTTGGAAGGACGCATATAACTAGCAAAAAAAGCAAAAAGTAACAATAAAAAAGGAATGCAAAATAAAAAAAGAAATATGAAAAATATGCGTTCAAATCTCTCAGCATATTACTGTGGCACATTCACAGAGCAGACCGACAGCTATTTTTTAAATATTAGAGATATTACTATTGCCTTTGGACAAAAACACTGCAGTTTTAGATTTTTTGGTAGCTGTTGGACATAATCATTTTACCATTCCAAACTATAGGCTGTAACTGAGATCTTTTTACTAGAAAGCAACTCAGTATCCACCTTTTGTCTGACATAAAAATCAAACTTAGCACCTCAGTCTATGCAGCTGTTACGACCACTAGAATAATGAAGCAGTCCTTTATTATGGTTAACAGTTACCACTTGTTTATGTTAATAGCATACTGTATTTTGTCCAAATAACACAGCTAATATAAATCAGCCATAACGTATAGAATAGCGTCATCATTATTTAGTGTACTGCATTGGCCCAGTTGCGGATAACATTATAGTATTACATTTAATTTTAGTGCTACAGTTTAATCTAATGTAAATTAATTAACTGATGGGAGGTGATTGACCTGGGTTTGAATTTGAAAGTACCAGGGTAGCATAGAATAAAAGAGATGTGGCCATAACTCAGTAGTGGGAACGATAAGTCTGTCAAAAAAGTCTAGAATTGAAATTGTATGCACGACTACATCAAGCAACTTAACCAGTATAAGCCGAACTCGCATTGTATTGGTTTTCGGTACAATGAGAGGTCAGCTTATACTGGATGTTCGTGTAAACATCTGTATTTGTCACTGAGATTTTAATTTGAGAATTATTAGCACGTCTTATTAACGTTTGTATGGGAGGTGCAGTTACAGAGATAAATCTCATGGGATTCTGAACTTTGAACGTATTTGTGGCACAACCCATAAAAAATCTATTTCCTTTAGCCATCACACCGATTGAGTTGTCCTAACATAGTATGTTTTATCTAGCCTTTTCCCCACTGTTGGGGTCAGCTTCTAGTCTAACCAGATGCGGCTGAATACCAGTACACGGAGCAACTGCCATCAGACCTCCGCAACCCAGTTAATGAGTAATGCCGATATTCTAAGCTTAGAACGGTTGTCAGACCTTCGGGCTTCGGACTACCCGTAACGACTATCATAGGTATTCGTATGACACCCGGGACAGACGGTTTAACGTGCTTTCTGAGTCACGGAAGAGTCTCGATGTGTAATGGTCACCCATCCATGGATTGACCGCGGCAAGCACAGCTTACCCTTACAAATCATTTGATAAACGCGGTTTTTTATTATAACATACATAATATTCTAGTTTAGTGTCGGTCTCGTGTAGTGCTGGACTTAAATAATAACACTACCCCATCTCTTTCCGTGGGTGTCGTAAAAGTCGACTAAGGCTCAATACACCGCCGCGGAATGGAACGGAAGCGACTTTTTGCAACGAAATTGTATACAAGGTTAGTCAGAAAGGGGGTACTAATCCGAAAGAGTATTAAAGTACACATAATAATGAATAACTTTTGTTCTACCACTTTCTCCAAAAGTCAATAGTTTAAGAGAAATAGCTGTTCAAAAATTGCATAAAAAAATCTGTCTATGTTCAGCTTCGATCAGTTGTGTTTACATTTTAGGTCATGTTTGGGGTCACAGGTTAGAAGCTTAATTTTCTGTATTCGTAATTAAAGCAGGGACTAAGATTTTTTGAAAAAACTAAAATAAACATCATTTTTATGGAACTTAAAATTATCGAATTTTGAAATTTTAACACTCGCTTTAAAACCGTCATCCGTGGTGCTATAAGTTGAAAGGGAACCGTTTGTCTTGGTATGGGCATGTGAAGAGGAGAGATAAAACGCATGTGACGAAAAGAGTTATGAATATAAATGTGGATGGATGGAGAGGAAGAGGGAGGCCAAAGAAAAGATGGATGGATGGTGTGAAGAATGATATGAAAGAGAAGGGTGTCAGTGATATCATGACGGGTGACAGGACGGAATGGAAGAGGAAAACTTGTTGCGCCGACCCCAAGTAACATGGGAAAGGGCAGGAAGAAGAATAAGAGTGATACTATAAGTGGCCAGAAGATTAGTACCCCATTTCCGACTAACCTTGTATAGCATAATGAACTTTATGTCAATTGTCAAAAAGTACAAACTAAATACCTACGAGCCATAAAAAGGTCGCGCGTCTTCCGGGGAATCCTCGCGCATTCTCGAGAATTCCCCTAGCTACTGTCGGTGCCGTCTGTGGAATCCGCGGGAAGTGACCCGAACGGGGAGTCGGTCGGGACGGTCACAGTACTGCGGTGCCAAGCGTTTATGAAATAGGTTGTGTGCGTGACGTGCTACGGAATGCGCATTCGCTGGAATGCGCGGAAATTCTCGAGCATTCCCGCGAATTCGCGCACCTTGTAGCGTCATGAGGCGAAATTGACGCCTCCATTCCATTCCGCGGCGCTCTAAATTGAGCCTAAAGGATTCTCTAGAGGATGGGCAGCAGCGTTCTCTGAGTACTTTAACAACCATACTGCGATCGCCAACCCGCCTGCCAAGAGTGGTGATTACGGCAAACCCACCCTTTTGGGGGAAGCCTATGTCCAGCAGTGGACGTCTTTCGGCTGAATGATGATGATGATGAAGGTTTCTATGCATAACAGTGGACGGGAATAGACACCTTGAGGCTTGAGACGGTCCGCTCGGTCAGTTTCCGTGTATTAATTAGACAACCCCTGCATGGCACATCTCACACATTTCACACTCCACTTGGGAACTAAACGCAACATAAACTAAGGTGTAACTTAGAGATTTATTAAAAAAAAAACATACTCCGGTAATTCTGATTAAAATCTTGTTGGGGTGTCTCGGTTTTTGTGTATACTAAAAATAGTGTTGTATAATCCGCGCTTTTATAACATCCTAACTTAATATGCGATAAGTAAGTTTGTTTGTTTGTTAGCTTTTCACGCCTAAACCACTAAACCGATCATCCTGAAATTTTGCATATACATTGTCAGGTGTACAGAAACGGACACAGGGTACTTTTCATCTCGAAAAAAAGTACTGTTCCGAGGAAAACAACAATAACGTTCATAGATGGCGCCACGCGTCTTTCGAATCACGATTAAATTATATTATTATAGAAACTTTAATAGTGTATTAGGAGTTTTTTGAGCTTCATTAACTGCGGGCAAAAGTTAGTAAATAATATTCAGGAGTTTCAACTACGTTTTGGCAATACACACTTCACAATACTGACATATCTTAAAGTTGAACACGTATCCCCAAAAACTCTCGCCTCACTATGTACCCAAATCAACATATAAAATTAGATTAAATAAAAAAGAAAGGACTTAAAACAACAGAGGAGGAACAACAGAATAGACGTACTCGTACCTACTTAGCATTCAGCTCCACATGTCTGCAGCCGACTTTATTCGCCGCACGAAATAAATCTTTCTTTATTTATACTTTCAACTAACCTATTGTTTTTTTTTTTCTCTTTTTTCTCAGTGATTCGGGAGACTTTTTTTCTTATGTACCTTATGGTGTTAGAGTTTTGATAAACTTAAGTTGTGTCTTTGTTGATGGAGATACTTTGTTGACATAATTTAGTTTAGCTACAATTGTATAAACTGAGGAACTTGATTTCTGTAGAGGGTTGTGGGACTGCAGTCTCTCTAGCTAAAACAATTTAACCTTCTTTTCTTTTAATGTTTGTGCGCTTGCATAAAAAAGTACAACAATTCTATTTTGAGTGGCATAAACATTACATAAACTTGCGTTTACAGCGATTTGCTGTTATCCGTTGAAGAGTCAAATTGAATATCTCTGAAGGTCTTAAATCAAATCTTCACCAAATATAAATGGGACAATCTCGGCGGAATAATCGTTAAAACAAAAAAGCAACAAGCTTTCATATCATTTAATAAATTGTATAATACATGTACTAAATTGATTGGTTTGATTTAATTTAAAGTTTATTTTCTTCTTTTTAGGGCAATTAAATAAAAGCTTGTTTTTAAATAGTTTTTTTTTACCATTAATTTTATTTACGATTTCAGTGTTTGTGCTATTCTAAAAGTTGTATAGAATGATGAGTAGAGTTCTTGGCTATAAAATCTTGATGTATAGTTGTAGTTATTGTACTCAGGTGATTATTTTTTTTTTTGTGTGAGATGCCACACTATCGCTTTCGTTTTAATGACCTAGGGACCAAGTCTCCTAAAAGAAATCTTGATAAATCTCAACCAAACCAAGCCCAAACCATTCATTCCGACAGTTTTCAATTTCAAAAGCTGTCAAATTTAACACAAAAAACAAAACCAATAATTCTGACAGTTTTAGTAAACAAAAACTGACTGACAGTTGTTCGTTTGCGTTTGCCAACAATTTTGTTAGTCAAATTGGATATAATGATGTTTAAGGATGTGTAAATAAGGATAAATAAAAAACTAAATCATATTCTCGCCTCGTACGCTTTCGTGAACAATCTGTTTACCAAATAATATGTCAATTATTTGCTAAAACAATTCAATTCCCTCATAGATACACAACAATATTATCATAACGTGGATACATAGAGGAAGAAGGAAAGAATACTAATTTTCTTTGATGACGGAAAAAACTGGTCGTTGAGACGGAAGTGGAACAAATTTGTGCTATACCGGAGCTACGGACAGAACTACCGACAGTACTACTACTAGTGGAATATTATACTGTTCGTAGTACGGTCAGGGGAAGTGCTTGGCTATAGAGATTAGAATGTTTTGTAGTTCGTTTTTTTATTTTGCAAATACAAATGTTTTATTTGTGGAACATAGGTAGTGTACAAATATTATTCTTGTTAAACAAATTAACGCCATGTCTTACCGTCAACAGTGTACAAGGTATTCTAATCTATACACCGTGGGCCTGAGGTACCCGAAAGATTTTAACCACGCTTTTCTGATGGTATCATGAGTCAAATGTATATCAACAAAAGTCCAATGTGGATAAGAAACTTCTCACTTCACAACCCTCACCGACAAATAAGACATACGGCAAGAGGGGTATGGTATGACAAAAGTCGCAACACCGCGTTCAAGACTTGTAACCATAGATATTTTTCGATTTGTGCATTTCCGTAAATAATTAATATTTCGAAAATTAAGCTTTATTCAACAAACCACATCCTAGCTTTTCTTCTTCAATTAGCTGACGCGTTTTGTATTGCTATCATTTTGGTCCGTCACAATCTCGACGGAGTTCTATCGGTAGCGCCGATTTACTGACAATCTCGGTGGCCGAGATGACGGCCCTCGAATGACGGACGTGCGGTGGACACGCGGTCATAGTAATAAAATCGCTACTTCGGCAACGTCATCTCGTTCTCGGTGACGGCGGCGGTGGACAAACGGCCCGTAAGATGTCAGCATAAGGTTCAGATAGAAACAAAAAACTTTACAAAAAAAAAACAACACTGCATAAAATTAATTTCATTCCGCAATAAACTTCTACGTAACAATTTAGGGTTAAACTGGTCATCTGTGAAAATTTCAACTGTCTAACTATCACGGTTCATGAGATACAGTCTGGTGACAGACGGACGGACGGACAGCGGAGTCTTAGTAATAGGGTCCCGTTTTACCCTTTGGGTACGGAATCGTAACAAACAACAATGACCTTTATAAGGCATTTTTGAACAAAGATTTCAATTTTGACTAAAGAACACTTTTCAAACCGAGATAGTGTGTAGATATTCATGTTTAAAACAATAGTTTTATAATAATATTACTGAAATAAGAATCAAAAGATATTATTTTCTGAAATAACTCCAACTGTAGTGAGGTTGTTTTAATCTGGTAAAAATGTTTTTCACTTTTTATCTCAAACTCGACGTATTCCAATGATACATTGTTTTGCGAACACGTATTGTGTGAAACTGAGTTATTATTTATTTGAAAATATGTGCATCGTTAAAATTTGTAAAACGAAGTTGGCGATTTTGTTTTATGGTTTCTTTCGTGATTTTGGAAAAATCATTACGTCCTTAAGTAAACTCTTAAAGTACGGAAGAGGGCAATTGTTCACAATCCTCAAATAAATGCCAAAAGACACTTAACGTATGTTACGCCGCGTACTGCGCAAGATCATCATCATCTGCCTAGCCTTTTCCCAACTATGTTGGGGTCGGCTTCCAGTCGAACCGGATGCAGTTGAATATCAGTATTTTACATGGAGCGACTGCCTTACAGACCTCCACAACCCAGTAACTGGGTAATACGATACTCTTGGTACCGCGTACTGCGCAAGATACGCGACGCAAAATACGCTTAAGTGTGGCTGCAGCTGCTGAAAATACGCCGAATATAGTTAACATCGGTCGAAGCAAGATGTGCGCGGAACTTCTAAGCCCTATTACTTTCGTCATAACGACGTATAATACGCGTGGTGAGGCCACCCAGTAGAATTTGTATGTAGCGCGACGCATACGCGAAACATGAGCCGCTCAAGATACGCTCAGTGCGTCCGTAACCTAATAGCTTCCAAAATTAGCACCCAAATTGAACTTATTTACATAACCTACACTCAATTCTCCCGCACCGATATAAATTCACTAAACACCAGATAAATTCTCGAATTTCACCCATTAAAGTCGTTAAAGTCGTAAATAGGTAACCGCGGCCGCCGTTCGAGGCTCGCCTAACAATATTTTATTTTAATGTTGGCAGCACTGAAATAATTAGCCGTAGAACGTCAACCGAGCAGAAACCTGTACAAGCCGAAAACATTGAGATTCATCACTCGTTACTTATGGTGTGAGTACTGTGATGAGCGAAGCGGAAAGCGTTTTTTGTTTGTACAGTATTTTTAATGGGCAACAACTACTAATTACTATACAAAATAGTACAAGTTATTTTTCATGCTGATATCCTATTTCACTTTGTCCCATACGCCTTAGTGTCTAAACATACTATGCCGAAGATAAGCAACCGAAGTTCGGCATGATTACGCCTGCAATGCTATTTGAATTACTGACGACACACATTATGCTGAAATTACGTCGCGTTATAGCCTACAGCCGAACTTCGGTCAGGCGTAAGTTCAGCGATAATTCGGCGGTAACGTATTCTGTAGAGCACACATTATACGTGACCGAAGTTCAGTTAGATTGCCGACGAAGATCCGGGGCGGGTAGCAGCGGCAGGCAGGCATGCCCGCGCCCCGCGTGTCTGCCCACAAGTATGCGCAATTGAATTTCTGCCGCGTAACTTCGGCACTTATGGTGTGTCATATCAGCCGAATACGTCGGAATATAAAATCAGCCGCGGAACTTCGGTCGCGTATCTTCGGCATAGTGTGTTTGGACACTTAGAGTGAAAAGTTCGGGAATGCATTTTGGTCATTGCATGGTTCCAGAAAACGCGGAAGAAGTCGCGGGTTTTTTTTAAATAACCTTGCCCTACTCTTGGATTTCTCCTGTATCGTAGGTGCGTTTACAGACACAAATCTCACATACACAAAGGCCTTACCCGAAACAACTATCTGTAGGCCATACAATTTTTTTGTTCCGTGTTGGAATCGAACCCACGACCCGTAGCGTAGAAGCCAATCATTTAGCCACTGCTGCACTGCACCAAACGTGTCATCAATTATGTTTATTACGAATGTTATATCACTACATAGTACCTATAAAACAAAGTCGCTTCCCGCTGTCTGTCCCTATGTATGCTCACGCGACGTCTTACGTAGGCGGTTTTTTTAAAGCGATGCGATGCGGTGACACGCGATGCGGTGCGAAGCGGCGGCTTTGTCCTACGAGCTCGCGGACCGCTCGCCGTGCGCCGCCGTCATTCAGTAGCACTGTACGGCACCGCATCCAGTTCGCGTGAAAATATCAAGCCAACTGACAGCGTTCGCTTCGCTTCGCGCCGCGCCGCACCGCACTCCACGTGCGTTTGGTCAGGTAGGCCACTTCAATAGGTATCGACTGTTTGTTGTTTTCGCGTCACGCCGCGCCGCTTCGCGTCGCTTCTAGATCGCTCACGTAGGATGCCGCGTTAGATCTTTAAAACTACGCAACGGATTTTGATGCAATTTTTTAATAGAGAAGCGTGATTCAAGAGGAAGGTTATAAGCTATAAAACGTACAAGTGCGAAGCCGGGGCGGGTCGCTAGTACCTAATAAAGGCTTATTATTTTCAGTGCCTACAAACTAATTTCACGTAGAGCGGCTCTACAGTCGTGCTCAAATAAAAATGACTAAAATTGCATTCGAATTCAGCGTGCTAATTCAACTAACAAAATTGTAGCCAAACCGCAAACGAACCACAACCGTCAGTCAGTTTTCGTTTACGAAAATTGTCAAAATATTTGGTTTTGTTTTTGTTGTTAAACATTTTCATAGTTTTTGCAAATGGAAACGGTCTGAGCGAACTCGTCGCCTACGCTTGCCCTGTTCGGTTGTGAATAGTCTATGTTTTTATTGATAGAATTGGCACCCGTACCCTAACGTTTGTAGCTGTGTTCGTTGCTTTTGAATGAATTTTTACAGATGTTATTTTTACTATTCTCTTAGTTTATCTAGTCAGGTATGTATGGTGTTGCAGGGGTCGCGGTGCATGCAGCTGTGAATCCCGCGACCCCGGCCAATGGTCAGGAGAAGGAACACCGTGGGTTTTTAGCCGGTAAGAGTGCGGCATACCCCTTCTTCGCCTTCCCAGGGCGAAGGGCATCCATGAGGATTTTACCAAGAAAAAAAAAGGTTTGTATGGTGTGGCTCTTTCCCAAGAAAAGTTTCTCTTTTTCTGTTGGTGTCGTCATAGGTAACTAAGGGTTTACATCAAGACGATGGGGAGCATGTAGCAGTAGCTTCCTATGAAAAACAATGTATTTTTTTCACTCCTTCTCTTGGTCGCATTTGACCCTCGTTGCACCTGATGGTAAGCACAGACAAGGTCTAAGATAAAGCACACGAATCCAAGTAACAGAAATATAGAGAGGTTCCCCTATACCTCTCTGGCTCTCACATACACACGACGGAATACAGTAAACTGCTTTTCGCCGGACTTTAATGAGAGAGTGGTAGCTAGCCAGGCGGACCGTAAAGATCCTACCACCAAGCGAAAGGTTGTCACCTGATTGGCATCACCCGGGGACTACGTGTGGGGTTTCGAACTAAGGGTGCCTTCCCACGGACGAGGGTGACTTAGCCCCCAAAATCTAAATACTACAATCCGCGGCAGTTTTCTCGTGGTCCTACTATTTTGTCCTACTAGTAGGACCACGAGGGAGACCAGTTTCTGTTCGTCCTACTATGACATATTAGAGCTGTTATAATTTATTTATATAATATAATTAATACCGTTGACACTACTAATAAAAGGAAAAAAAAAACAGTTGTTACAAACTAAAAATATGCTCCTATTATAAATATAGAAAAGACTTTATTGCACACCACACATAAAACAATTACAAATAAACTAATATACCAATAGGCCATTTCTTAGAGAAAATGAGATAATAGGAGCATATTTTTAGTTTGTTACAAATGACTGTTTTTTTTTTTCATTTTATTAGTAGTGTCAACGGTATTAATTATATTATATAAATAAATTATAACAGCTCTAATATGTCATAGTAGGACGAACAGAAACTGGTCTCCCTCGTGGTCCTACTAGTAGGGCAAAATAGTAGGACCACGAGAAAACTGCCCAATCCGCAGAATGATTCTCTAGTGTCGTCGCAGCGGCAGCGCTGCGGCGAGGCCTTGTCTGCAAATGTAGCGACGTGATTCTACTATGGATTATTTCATACCAGGAGTGGACACGATTCGGTTTCATTTCATTGAGCTGCCTCTTTAGGCTAGTGGTCGCAAGCGTGACTGCTGAGCGAGTCCTGGGTTCAATCCCCAGGTCGGGCAAAGTGTTATTGGGTTTTCCGTTTGGATTTTCTTAGTAGCAGCCCGGAGTTTGGATTTGTGCCCAGTTTTTTATTTATTTTTATTTGATTTGCGTTTGCTCTTGACTCTGGTCAAGGTCAGTGGTGATAGAGAGAAAGTCTACGATGGAGCGAGCTTACCCAGAAGTAACTTGATGATTGCAATAGGCTCGCCCCCTATTACATGGGACTTCAACATGACGTCAAAATGAGGGTGTTACTATACACCTCTGCCCAACCCTTCGGGGAATACAGGCGTGATTCTATGTTATGTAAATAAAATATTAAATTATTATTTTATTACTCACTATAGTCTCACCTTTTCATTCACCGTTAGCGACAGAATTCTCCAGAATTGTGCAGTAGGAGTTAAATCCTGCAATTAGTTCCCGGAGACGCCGATACACTGGCTTTGTGTCAGTCGGCCTGGAATTATTATTATTTTACCTGTGTTCCTTACTGAGAAGTCAATATTAAGTCAAAAAGGAATTAACATTGTATTTGGATTTCTTAAAGATATTGATTTTAAAAGAGTAACCATGGAGTTTCTAGCTGGCTCTTAAAATTTTATATCAAACGACAAAATATTGGAATCGTGCACAAAATGGTTTATGTTACTTTTTTATATTATTGATCTCGGTTCGATTGGACAGAGGTGTATGTACATCCTCATTTCTCCGTTATGTTTAAATCTCATGTATAATAATAATCATTTATTTGGCACAAACACAGGTAAATATAAAGGTGTGATAATAATGATAATAGTCCACTATGTTTTGCTCTTACAAGCGTACAAAAAGGTACTTATCGTCGGGGATAGTGCAAATCCGCGGAACTTGCGTTGGATAATTCCGCGTATCTGACAAATTTTGCCAATTTTAAATTTCGCGGGCAATGCACGCAAGATCCTAATCGGATAAACTTCTAACCTTCCCCTGTAAACCTACACGTAGTGCAGATACGCGCACTTTACGTCTGGTAGATTCGCGAATTTGCACTATCCCCGACGTTATGTGAGGGGGCGAGCCTATTGCCATTAACCAGGCACAAATCCAGACTCCAGGCTGCTACTGGGAAATTCCACACGGAAAAACCCAATAACTTTTTGCCCGACCTGGGGACCGAACCCAGGACCTCACGCTCAGCAGTTGCTCTTGCGACCACAGTTCACATTTAGAACTCAACAACTTCCGATCAAAAAGTCTAATTGTAATTCATCCTATACAACAATTACGCAAGTTCGAAACTTGTGTTTGTTTGTGTGACATTTGAAATCCTAAATGCCGAGCAAAAAGCCGCAAATGTCTCGACACGAAGCGCAATATTGATGTAAAAAAAGTTTTTTGTAGCGTTACGTGGTGCCAGTGAAAGCGTCAACCGGATTACTGGAGTTTTCCAACAAGCGTCGCGTCGATGCGGTGCTCAGCACTACATCAAAATGTGCCCAAGTTTCGTTCTACAGTTTGCCTGCTACAATTCGGCTATCGTTCCTTTTAAGGCGGATACAGACATTCCGAGGCATGCGCAGCACACGGCGCTCATCGCATGTTTCGCAATGTGTTCGACGACGTTTATATTCGTGGTGAGGCATACAAGATCGAAGAATTATCTTGTGATCTTTTTGTCATCGCATGCGTTGCAGGGCGTGCGCGGCGCATGCCTCGCAATGTCTGTATTCGCCTTTACAGACGATACCACTTCGTTGCCACTTGAGCTTGCTGTTACAGGCTAAATAAGTGACCCCATTTTTATTCTCGATCGTCTCGTAATAGATGTTATTCTTCATATCAAAATTGACCACTCGCTGAATTACTTTAAATTTTGTTGGAAAACTAGGTCAACAGCTATTGTCCTTATAGCTCCGTCTTCTTCTCTCGTGTCAGCAAGAGCTACACGAAAACAGCTCATGCTGTGGTGAAAAGATTAACCAGTCAGCAAGGTTGGTAGCGGGGCTGACTGCCCAGGGTGCGCCGGACGCACTTACGTATCGTCACTCATGAAGGCTCTTTTAACTGCCCCCGGTTCAGAATCTTTTCGATAAGCAGTTGTTGACCAGTTCAGTTTACTATCTCGTTCCGTCTACGATTCTCGTAACGAGAGAAAAAGAGATAGGTTACCAAATCGTACAACTGACTAATCGAATCGTTCTGAATCAGGAGGCTAGTAGAAACTGGTTGATTTTCGTCTTCAAACATACATAGATGACGATAAGTTAACTAGAGACTCAACTGAATCCATCTGTATGCTTGGCGTTTTATGTGATTCAAAATATTTCTAGAAGTTATAAATTACTTAACAATTCAAAACGTCATCAATTAAGAGCGCATCGCTTGATATTTAAATGTTTCTAATCTTATTTATGATTAATTACGATTTACTCACGTGCATTTTTCGGGATTGCCAGACTTGTTTCTGAGTTCGAGAATCTTTCTACATGTTATTGCCAGCGGGTAACGCTGGGCAATGTTGATAAAGGAAGGTAGTCGTCGATATGGATCACCGAACTCGATGTTATAAAGGCGGTATGGTCACTCAATGAAGCGGAGCATTCCGTGTTCATCAGCTGAAGAAGTCTGACCATTTATATCTGACTTGCTTGTCCTAATTTTCTGATCTTGTATACATTAATGTAATTGTGTAAATTAATGTATTGTGATCCAGTTCATGTTACTAAAACTAACCCAAATATAAGTACTCTCAGTGGTCGAGAGTTTATGTTGATTTTATTTACTATATCTACCTTGCTCGCAATCCTGACATACCGATATTAGCTATAACTGTAATGATAAAAACACCTTTATACGATTATGTTGTTGTGTATTTTAAATACACGAAAATCGTTATAAATGCACCAAATTCCGCTGTAACTGCGCCCGCGCCTCGTCGTGACGTGTTAATGCGCGTTGATGGATGCGCGCCGCCCACCGCCAGCGTAGGATTATTACGCGCCCAGCCGACAGATTCCGACGAAAACACACTTTTTTTATTAGTATGTCTGTTTGCGAATGAGGTTTTAAATGTTTTTGTGTGTTTGGTAGATGTTAGAGAGAAATAAGACCTAGATATACAGGGCTAGTACTAATGAACTAACATTATGACTGATGAATACGTGCCGTCACTTGGGACAGGTCAACTCAAACCTGCTATGGCTTTTTCTTCAAAAGCCATTCTAGACGATTCCCTACATTGTTACACTTGCAAAGTTTTTAAACCACAATGTCTGGACTTTAAACGAGATCTTGACCTCTGAGTTTGTTTCGCTTTTCTTCTCAGAGCTATAGCAATAGCTATTTTATTGCACTTTCTATCTTGCTATAGCAATAGCTATAGCAAGATAGAAAGTGCTGGCGCCATCTAGTCTTAAAAAAACATTACATTGACTTGTAAAAGTGTCTGTAACACATTTATTTACAGAAATGAAAATCATTTATCAGTAGCGAAACTTCACAGAGTTAGTAGAAATAATTAATTAAACACATTTGATTTAAATGCCTCAGCTTTAGTTAATGGGCGTAATGTGGTTATTTTTGCAGATGACCACATTTAGATGGGATATCAAATATTTGATTGCCTTATTTGGAACTAACATTTGAATTTTTATACAGTGGAACTAGATAACTCATTCCGACTTTAACTTATAAATAAATTAGCTTATTGTAAGAAAAAATAACTATAAATAATACACAAATCTCAGCACTAAAATATGTAGATAAATAAAAATTATTTAATAGACTTTTTAGGGAGTTTTAATAATTTTATTTGACTAGTATTAAAAGTATTTAATACTAGTCAAAATGATAGAAATGAAAATGATGAGACTTATTCAAATAATAGTAGATTGTTGCACCGAGCGCAAAGTGAGTCATTAATGCACGAGTGTTATGTTGGTGCCCGAGCGCAAGCGAGGGCACTAAATTAGCACGAGTGCATTAATCACTCACTTCAGCAAGGTGCGTAATCTACTTTTCTTTCAACTACCAATTTACCTACCGTGATAAAATATACCTACTCAAAATAAAAACTCAAGTTAATGAAAACAAGGTTATCCTGCGACTTTTGCGGCAAAAGGTTATTAACAATTTCATTTGCAGCTGTTTTTATACTTTCTGGACTTGAATTCATATCGCTATCTATTTCAATTTTTTAAAACTTTTCTTGCTAAATAGGAAGTAATATAAAAAATTATCAAAGTTTTACAATGGTACAAAATGCGAGCCATTTGTTTTTTTTTTTCACCAATTCGGTTTTAATCAGCCGATTTTTATTTTCAGCCAGTATCTTTTTGATCTAATGCATAAGAATGCATACATTTAATATTAATCTTAACGGGAGACATTAAACCTCTGTGGTAAATTTATATCTAAAAAAAATAGTGTCCCACCAGCATCGGGAACAGGGTCCAAGCTGCCGGCAGTCAGGGCTCCAGAGAAAGGAACCTCCTCACTATGCGTGCCGTGTCAAGGAGTACTGATCAGGCTTATTAGCAACAATAGTCCTGTCAGTGATAAGTGATAACAGATCGATCCCAGTACAATGTGACATGACCATTCTCGAGAGCTGGGTCGGGCACATACCTGTAGTACGGTACTTCCGATTCCACAAGGTTACATTTCAGAGCAAGTTGCTGATGAATAATCCTGGCCACCAGGTTGTGTCTGTGCAAGTATTCTCCGTTGGCAAAACGAGAACAACTGGAGATAATGTGTCGGATAGATTCTCCCGGACGGTGGCATGCCCGACAAATGTCAACCGTTCATTTCTATCATTTTTAGTGTTTGAGATGTTATGGTTTGTGTTGGTGAACCAGATTCATTGCTCCCGAGCTGTACAAATTGAAATCGCTTTTTGCATCTGTCCATTTGTCCGCTTACTTCTTCTAAACTACTCAATGGATTTTGATGCGGTTTTCATTTTAATGTAGGCAATTTCTTTCGGAAGGTTATAGGCTATAGAACGTACGCGAGCGATACCGGGTGGGTTTTGACTGGAGACCCTTTAGGTCTCGCCAATAACTGCCCGGTTACGTAGAAGGGGTCTGCAAGGAACATCTACAGCAGTCCAAAAGAAAAAAAACACATTTGTTTGCTAGAATTAGGTATACACGGTTAATCAGAAAGGTGGTACTAATCCGAAAGGGTGTTAAAGAACAAAAGTTATTAATTATTATGGGTATAATAATTAATAATTTTTGTTCTATAATTTTCCCCAAAAGTCAATACTTTAAGAGATAGCTGTTAAAATCTATTTGTTCTCAGCTATGATCTGCTGCGTTTTTATTTTAGGTCATATTGGGGTCACTCTCGGGAATTCGTCACTAAAGCAGGGATGAAGTATTTTTGAAAAACCTAATTAAATAATCATGTTGCATAGAAATAAAAAAATACCGAATTTTGAAATGTTAACGCTTCCTTTACAACAGACATCTATCTACCTATATAAATAAAAAGAAAAGTCCTGACTGATTGACTGACTCATCAACGCCCAGCCCAAACCCTTGGACCTAGAAAGCTGAAATTTTGCACAGAGGTTCCCTTTATAATGTAGATAAGGAATAAGGAAGGATTTTCGAAATTCAACCTCTAAGTTAAATAGGGGATGAAAGTTTGTATGGAAAATGGTCACTTAACGGGTTCAAAATTTCAAGCAAGCGAAGTTGCGGGCAAAAGCTAGTCAGTGATATTTTAAGTGGCCCGCGGATTATCAAGGATTTATAAGACAAGGATTAACAAGGATTGTAAATATTAACAAAGTTTTTTTTTAATATTTATAACAGCCATTATTACTCACTTTCCGACTAACCTCGTATAGGTTAAAAATAAAAATAGTTATCTATTCTTCCATTTCGCCTGCGTACTGAAAAAGCTAGAAGATCTCTTGTCTCTTTCACACGAATATCCTTACAATTACTCACCCATAAACAATATTTCTTCGCAACATATCGGAATTCAGTACCGTTTCAAATAATATTTCCTACCCAAGTATGTCACGTAATAAATGCCGTAGTATCGGTGGTCGTAACTCACGCTGTACGTACATATCTCATCGCAGTAAATCGCTGGTGAACGTAAATTGTTGCAAATGCTATGTTTTTCAATGGTATATCGGTAGCCAATATGTGTCGCTTTAAACAACGGGAATGATGGACCGTGTATGGTAATGATGTATACGCTGTGTCTATTAGAAGTAGGGTAAATATGTTTGTGACTGTACTACTGATTCATTCTCAGTGTTCACCAGATGAGGCAAATATCAAATTTGTTGCAACTTCTTCTGCATGTAGCAAAAAGCAGCAAAAAGATAAGCCAGTCAGCAAGGTTTGTCCTGTGTTCTAAAAAAAAGTTATATTGTTTTATTATTGCTCCGTTTATTCGTCTAAAGCTGGCTTCTCACGGCGTGAGATATCACAAGTTGCGCCGCGCCGCCCGATTTGTACGAGCGAGCATGCGCCAATAGGCGAGCCGTTCTCACGGGCGCGGCGCGCGTTGGTTTTGCCGGCTTTAAATACGCGAGAGTACTTCACATTTGCGCAGGTCGCAACGAAATGACCGAACTTGTTAACCTGCGCCACCACGCGCGCGCTTGAGTCGTCACGAGTGCGCTCGCGCCACGCCCTTGAAGTACCGACTTCGAGCGGATCGGACGAGCTTGCACGCGATAGCCCGCGTCGCCTCGAGCCATTACCTTCACACGGCGGGTAGGCGCGAGCTGGCGCGGCGCGACTTTTAATATCGCGTGCCGTGAGAAGCCAGCTTTACATAATTTTTTTTTTTTTACATTTTTAAACATTTCTATAAAAACAAAAACATTTAAAAATATATAATATAGTAGCCTATCGGCATCAGGAACAGGGTCTAAGCTACCGGTGGTCAGGGCCTCAAAATAGAGGAACTTCCTAACAATACCCGTCGTATCCAGAAGTACTGCTTTCTATATGAGTCCCTTGCTCCAACCGCGGAACAAGAGCCTCATCAGATGTTAATCAAAGCTCTTGGCTATTAAACCATTAGCCGTAACTACTATCGGCACAATGACTGCTGAATCAACATCCCACATGGCGACAACCTCGTGTGCCAAGTCTTCTTCTTAGCTTTCACAAGGTTCTCGTCGTGCGGAACAGTGATATCAACAATCATTGTGAGACGCTCTAATCGATCTATCACCACTATGTCAGGCTTATTGGCAACAATAGTCCTGTCGGTGATGATAGGTCGATCCCAGCATGAGACATGACCATTCTCGAGAAGTGGGTCAGGCACATACTTGTAGTCTGGTACATCTGCGTCTACAAGGTTTTATTTGTTGATTATTGCTATTATTAAAACTGCAATCGATTATACTGCAGTAAGTTTAATCAATATTTTAAATATACAGGGTGTAAAGGAATTCATGTAATTCCTTCAAACCGCGTAATCTACTGGTGACACAGATTAACCATAAAAGGGATTTTTTGAAAATCAACCGAAAAAAACATTTCAAAATAAAATCTTAGTTTTCTATTTTTGAGTCATTTTAGAGCCCCGAGATAACTTACTGCAAAGAGCGATATTGCGTTAGTAGTGCCCGCCAGCCGCGTCGCCTTGCTTTCATTCATTTATGCGTGGCATCGAAATGTTTAATCCAATAAAGTACTTTTTTGCAAAAAAAAAACTTATTTTTTTACTGAATCCTTAATAAGTGGTTTAGAAACGATCACTTAACACTACCGCATGAAAAAAAAAGATTTTTTTATTTTTAATCAGTCTAATTCCCGTGCGGGGCCAATCTACACCAGTAGTAGATCATGTGGTTTTAAGGAATTACACGAATTAGTTTACACCATGTAGTGTTGAAAATTTCACACATCATAATAGGGTATTTGACTGAAAAAAATGTATTAATCCGTCAATTAGATTATCAAAAAATATTTGACCCGTATTTTTTCTTTTGTTACGTAAACCAAAATTGAAGAAGATTCGACACTTAAGATTGGCAAAACGTCACAAGCAAGTACAATTTTTACTTGCTTCTGACGTCACAAGCCCCTACTCTCGTGTTTTGATGCGTTTTATCTTTCCAAATATTCATAGATTTAACAAAATAAAAAATATGTGTCCATTATTTTTCAAAACTCTAACTGGCGGACTAATTAGATTTGCAATTTATTGATGCTGTCAACATGCCTATTCAAGAACCCACTACCAACATACGTGACACAGAAACATTTGTTATCAAGTAATACCAACTAGAAGCCACATAAACACATTAATTAATTACTCTAATTGCGACCAAACCTGATTAAATCCCCGCAACCCGAACCTACAATAGCACAATAAATTCGACCTTGTTTAGATTGTTTCCAAATCAATTTACAGTAGAATAACCACAGCCTAAATAAATAATTGATTTGTGGTTCAAACCACGGCTCTTATCGATCAATTATTCCGTCTGTGGCTTTTAACGCGGCCACACCTAAACACTAGTTTGCTGAATGGTGTTGGCGAAAATATGATGTAGAGTTTTTATTGTAAGGCATGTTAAAAGGTTCGGTTTATTTATTTACTAGCTGTGCCCGCGACTCCGTCCGCGTGGAAGTCGGAAAACAACATTGTGTCGCAGCAACTAAATAATGTTGTATTCCATTTAGAATAATAATAGACAAAGGTGTCCCACTAAGGCACTTATATCTTTTGAACCATTTCTTTATGTAGAGTTTCAGCTAAAAATACTTATAGAAGACTTCGTTTAATTTTAATAAGTTATAAATAGGTAGGTACTTTCCCTCCATGGCCATGTCTTTGGAACATTACCTAAAGCTTAAAAAAACTCAATTAAACAAACTTAATAAAACGGCGGCGACAGGCTTTGAATAGTTCTGACAATAATGAACAAAATAAAATAAAATGTAGAAAAACATTCCAAAAAGTGCATTGAGTAGATAGAATGATTACGAAATACTAAATTTCGAAGAAAGCACTGGGTGAGTGCTTTCCTTGCAAATAATCATGGCTACCGACTTCAATTTGAATTTGGACCTTATTTTCGGCATCAGCATTCCCAAAAAGTACGAACATTCAATGAATAAAAATCCTAATATTAGTCCACATCATGAATTCATTTTATTGTGAACAACAATAAGAAATTGACCTAATAAATTCTAAATAACAATATCTTCGTTTTTTTTTTTGTAAAAGCTTAGTTCCTTCTTCTTAAGGATAGCATTTCATTAGACCTTTCGTAGACTGAGAATAGGTACCAATTCAACAATGAATATTAGATAATTTGTGGATTTATTCGTAGTAATATATTTCCTCACAACATGATTTGATACACGTAACGCCATCTATTGAAAATAAACTAATACATGCTAAGTTCTTCTAGAAAACTTAAAATTCGCATAACTTTTGATTGCGTGAACCGATTGCGATGAAACAAAAAACATATGTTACTTGGAGATAAGCACAATATATGTTTATAAAATTCAACAGCATTGGGTCAATTCTTTTTATGTGATGCTTGAACAAACAAACAGATAAACAGACAAACAGATAAACAGACAATCAGAAAACAAATCCAAAAATATTAAAAATGGGTTCTTTTGGTTGTCTTTTAACACCCCAACAATGTTTTTTCAAAATATTTGCTATGTACAGACACGCCAAGTCTAACATGTAGAACACATTGATTATTTGCATATCTTTTGATTGCGTGAACCGATTGCAATAAAACAAAAAAAATATGTTACTTGGAGATAAGCACAATATATGTTTATAAAAATCAACAGCATTGGGTCAGCTCTTTATACGTGATGCTTTCACAAACATGCAAACATATGTTTAATCTTTACTTCCCTAGATGGCGTTGGCGTCGAATTAGATCGCGCTATGGTTTCGTTACCGCACAATTTATAAGTTCTAGACACAATAAAATTAGTTGTTCCAGAAACACGATTTTATTATATGTATAGATTTATATTTATATTATATATGGCACATCAACAACATAAACACAAACATGGACATTTTGACATAGCAGAGGTTAAGGACTAGTGTTTACACCAATTACAGACATGCACAACATTTGATAGTAACACAGTATTAAATTATAAATAAAAAAAAAAACGTTTACATGCATCGACTTGCATGTGCAAACATTTGCACAAATGGTATTGTCGGTGTTAACCCGCCACTGGTGACGTTAATTTGACTTACATCATTGGTGACCCCGGTCTCACGGACCGGGATTTTCAACCTAAGATTTTTCCAATAATTGACTGTGCGTGCTACTTTTAGTTGGTTTAGTTTGAAAGATACATGTTTTTTAATAATATAACATAGATATTTCAGAAATCACAGCTCGTTTATTAGTCATCATACAATTGCACTTCAAACACTAAAAATTAGTAAGATTTTATAATTCCTTTTTAAAAATTTAAAAACTCGCATCCATCTACTAGTCTAGTCGACGTCTGTGGTCTAGTGGTTCGAGTGTCGGACTGCTGATCACGAGGTCGTGGGTTCGATTCCCACAGGACATTTATGTGATGAACACAAATATTTATGTGATGAACACAAATATTTATGTGATGAACACAAATATTTATGTGATGAACATAAGTGGGTTGGTCTGGGTGTTTCTTATGTATTATAAGTATGTATTTACAAAAAAAAAAGCATATAAGTATTATTATATCCATTGTCTAGTACCCATAGTACAAGCTCTGCTTAGTTTGGGACTAGATGGTGCTGTGCGAAAAATGTCCCAAAATTTTTTTTATTTAAAAATATTTTTAAAAAATCTTATAATTTTATAACGAAATCTGCCTGTATCTGTTTTATACTCGTAACACTCGGAACTGTTATAAAATAAACAAAAAAGGTTTTCTTTTTAACAAAAAGCACCACTCGAAAGTCACTCTTCTTCAACAGCCAAACAGCATAAGCAAGAAGGCACTTCGTGCTCAAGACACAAATATTTCTTGCATTTTTACTTAGTTTTTATGGTTTTCGTTGGTTTTCTGTTATTCGCTCCGAGACGACGCTCTGTTCAGTTTCGTAAAACTTGCTGTAACAAGGTTTAAAATATGAAAAATAATTTTGTAGGTATTTTTGTGAAATATCGATAAAAGCATGCAAACAAATTACTGATCACACGATAATAAAACTACACAATAAAAATAACAGCAAAAGTAAAAAAGTAAGTACATAGCCTTATCAAAATGTGAAAGTTCAAAAATTCAACTATGACCATTTGACTTACCTACGTATTTGGTGACTCCAGTCTCACGCAACGGGTTGGTGCCAAAACTCTGGAACTCGAGTCCGCGTCGCCGTCGCAGGATGGTCTGACAGTGGGAGACGTGCAATAAGGCAGCTATTCGAAATCACAACACAAATCGATGGCGGATGAAACAGTTATTCGACTTATAAGTACTGTCCGTTCGTTTAAAATCGACATTGAGACCTGCTAAAGCGTGGACAACGTCTAAGGGACGTAAACACAGTAGAGTAAAAATCCATTATTTTCAGTCTCTTATACAAGCTTAGTTTTAGTATATAGGTACTAAACCTTAAACTAGTTTGTTCAGAATCACTAGGAGAATCGATTGACATATTTTTTACACCACATTTTTTTTCATAAATTTCCATTTTGTTTCAATGGGTTTCTACCCATAACAGTTGACGGGAAAAGACACCTTGAGGCTTGAGATAGTCCGCTCGGTCAGTTTCCGTGTATTAGACAACCCCTGCATAGCACATATCAGCCATTTCACACTTTACTAGGGAACTTAACGCGACATAAACTACGGTGTAACTTGGAGATTTATTTAAAAAAAATACATATTCAGGCAGTTCTGATGAAAACCTTGTTGGGGTGTCTCGGTTTTTGTATATACTAAAAATAACGTTGTATAGTATAAATTGAAGTCACTTTTCGCGTCTGTCTGTTCATCCGGTTACTTCTTCAAAACTACTTAATGGATTGTGATGCGGGTTTTATGTTGACTTAGGTAATTTCATTCGAAAGGCTTGAACTATAAAATCTACCCGAGCGATGCCAGGATGTGGTGTTAGAACTTTATAAAAAGCAAAACAACAATAAGATGGTCAAGTTAAGTTGCTCAATGTAAAATACGAAAATAAATTTCGATACAATTGCAGCCTTTTTATCAAATCTGTAACACGAACCTAATCCAAAAAAGGCTTAACAATATCAGTTGTATAACCCGCTTGCCAACAAAGGCATCATAGCCAACGTAATGTCAACAATTCGTCCACACGAAAGCACTTGACCACAGTGTAAAAATAAGGCAAAAAGCCCACCCTTTCAACCGGCCTCTTTTCAATGCTGGCAACATTAAGATCTACCATTTTGACTCGACCAAACGGAATAATTTAATAGAGCAGAGCCTTTTGCTGTGCACCGTTTCCGTTGCTTAACTTTGTAGGTTTTTTTCACTTATTTTTTTGCGTGTAACGGTTGGAGTCCCCCGCTTTTTGCACTGGTGTTTTGGTCGTAATTAATGTCGTCTAAGTTTTTAGGCTGTGAGGTTTCGGCTTGGTGTGTTGTGCAGTGTTTATTTGTTGCTTGTTATAGTAGCTATAGTTGTGAAGAATTTTAATCACGGAATAGAAAAAAACAGTGGAAGTGCCACAGGGCTATCGCGCGTGTGTCATAATTATGCGGAGGTCCGCAACACTCGCTTATACGATTAACTACTTGCTGTGACATGACGTCTCGAGTTTATACGTAAAATATTAAAATCATGCCTTATTGTGCAATATTAACGTGTTATATGATAGCTGGACGAAAAATGTATCTTATAGAGTTTGTACAACTGGGGAAGCGTAATCTGAGCTTTGCATTTGTGTGAGTGCACATAGAATCGATTGACAAAAAGCAGTATAAACCGGTTTAAACCAAGCAAAGGACGCGTCTGCATTCATTCTCACACAAATGCAAAGCTCAGCTTATACCTCGCGGACGGTACCCTAATTCGCCAGTTCTTTGAGCGGCTGATGCTTTCTTTGAAGGAGGTTGATTGGGAGCGACTTTGATTCCTCTGTTGTAGGAGTCCGTATCGTTGGATCACTCACATTACTACAGTAAAAATTGTCAAACTATTTATCTTTTTAAAAGAGTGTCCATAGTGTTTCTTGCCGACTCTACTCCAAAGGACCTACTACTTGGAACCAAGCACCTAGTGTTGACCTTTTGAAAGTACTGTGATCTGGTATACTTGAAATAAAAACTATTTGACTTGACTTAACTGCGCCAATACCAAGAAAAAAAGTGTTTTTATTTTTTATTTTTCTTCAACCTAAATCACGTGCGGGGTTAATCTCTACCATTAATAAATCGTGTGGTTTTAAGGAATTCTGTATGTAACGTTTTTTTTGGTATTTTTTTAAATATTTTTTTCTCTAAGAGCGCTTACACACGAATGGCATGTTCCCAACGGCAGAGGTAACTGCAGCCGTCGACGCGCGTCGGCGGCAACCGTCGACGCGTCGACGGCTTCCGTTGACGCGTCGACGGCAGCCGTTGACATTTCAACTTCGAAAATCAGCGGCAGCGGCAGCGGCAACAACTGCAAGTGTCGCTATAGGTCGACTGCTGCCGTCGACGCGTCGACGGTTGCCGCCGACGCGCGTCGACGGCTGCAGTTACCTCTGCCGTTGGGAACATGTCGCTCGTGTGTAAGAGCTCTTAGATCTATCTATACCTATATATATTTAAAGAAACTAATTTGAATATTTTCGTTTTCTACACAATAGTTACAGTACATTTTAATCCATTTTTAAAGCTTTTCACGTGATGACGTCACGCGATAGGAGGGGTTACCATAGACAAAGAAACCAATTCTTTGTCTACGCCAAGTATAATACCATAGAGTTTTCCTACATCACGAAAAAGGAAGATAGTCACTTAGAGGTCAAATACAGGGTGTTAACGAATTCGTGTAATTCCTTCAAACCACCTGATCTACTGGTGACACAGATTAACCCTAAATGGGAATTTCTGAAAATCAACTGAAAAAAATGTATAAAAAATCTTGTTTTTTTTTTCTGAGTCATTTTAGAGCCTTGAGTTATCTGACTGCAAAGAACGATATCGTGTTAGTCGTGCCTGCCAGCCGTGTCGCCGTGCTGTCATTAATTTATGCGTGGCATCGAAATGTTGACACAAATAAAACATTAAATAATTTCTGATTTTTTTACTGAATCCTTATTAAGTGGTTTAGATACGATCGGTAACAAATCCGCATGGAAATATCATAATTTTTATTTTTATTTTTAATCTAGCTAAATCCTGTGGTGGGTCTATCTACACCAGTAGTAGACCACATGGTTTTAAGGAATTACACGAATTCGTTAACACCCTGTAGATGTCAAGTGAATTCATGCATTTCTGCTAAAATAAACACCATCTTAAAATTTTAAGACCTAAAAATTGCAAAATAAGGTTTACCAAACTAAAACCTAGAAACGGTTATGGAAAGTTTTACTTTACATAGGTACCGAATTACACGAATTCGTTAACACCCTGTGGATGCGTTAATTTTCCAGGCAAGACAAGAATTTTAATTTATATTTCCAAACAGCAATTATCCAACAAAGTGGCCATAAAACAGACTTCGCGTGCCATAACACCTATTGCCGCAAACTTACACGTAAATACCGTGGAGACGGTGAAAGTTCGAAACTATTCCATTGAGCGAACTCCCGCGCATACCTGTAGGTACAACTATGTCGGAGCGGGTCATATTGCAGCGAACTATCGTGTGTATTGGAGTTTAGTACGTGTACGTACATACTTTGTTTGTTCTAGTAAGTTTTAAACTTTTAACCCAAGAACTGGTTATTGGTTTAGCGTAACTTGAGGGTTAGAACTGGGTTTGATGCGTAAGTTTGGTCGATTGTTGTTGGAGTTTTCTTTGTGATTCTCAGTAGCTCGATGGGATTTGTTGTTTTGGTCAGTAAAACGGCAATAAGCTCACTCCTAATGGGCCTGAGTCACCCTCATCCATGGGAAGGCACCCTTAATTCGAAACCCCACACGTGGTCCTCGGGTGGTGCCGATCAGGTGACAAACTTTCGCTTGGTGGTAGGATCTTTATGGTCCGCCTGGCTAGCTACCACCCTCACATTAAAGTCCGGCGCCAAGCAGTTTACTGTGTTCCGTCGTGTGTATGTGAGAGCCAGAGAGGTATAGGGGAATCTCTCTCTAACTCTTTTACTTGGATTCGTGTGCTTCATCTTAGACCCTGTCTGCGGTTACCATCAGGTGCGACGAGGGTCAAATGCGAACAAGACAAGGAATTAAAAAAAAAAAAACAACGTTATAAATACAATGTCTGCCTCGTTGGTCTAGTGGTCGCAAGCGCGGCTGCTGAGCAAGTGGTCCTGGGTTCGATCCCCAGGTTGGGCAAAGTGTTATTGGGTTTTCCGTGTGGAATTTCTCAGTAGCAGCCCGAAGTCTGAATTTGTGCCCGGTTGATCGCAATAGGCTCGACCCTATTACATGGGACTGAAACAAAGCGGCGAAATGAGGGTGTATACTATACAGGGTGGGTAAAAAATCGTGGATCAAACGAAACAGGGCGATAGTTGGGGTTATTTGCAATAGAAGATATCTTATTGCCAGAGCCATAACTTAATGTCCTTAAAAGTTATGACAATTTGAGTGTTTTTTTAAGAAAATACCAAAATTTCGATTAAACAGGCAATTACAGTAAAATGGGTACCTATTTTAAAACAATATATGGTGTTAAGTTGCTTCTAGGAAATGTATCATCACTACAAAAGTGCTTTTATGACAGTGGGTACCATGATTTATGAGTATTGGTACTTTTTTCAATATATGTTAAGTCTCACGAAAAATAATTTGTAACTTTAGAACCTTACTGTAAAGAAAAAAACATACTACCAAAAAATGATCCTGTATTAAAAAAACTTTCCTATTTAATAACGATTAAAACGAGGTGTAAACACATAGCTGTTTGTAGCTAAATAATTTTTTTATGTTCATTTTTTCGCAGCAAGGTCTAAATTAAAATAAATCAGAGGATAGTCAAAAACAGCAATTAAAATTAATATTTTTTTATTTAGTAATAACGCAATAAATCTAGTTACAATAATTGTTCGAAATGCCTTCCTGTAGCGACAATACACAAATGACATCGTCTAATAAAATTACCCCGCAACCTACGAAATGCGTTTCTGTTGCATTTAACATTTTCTTTCGCTATCTCGATTTTATTTCTTAATACTTGCACTGTCTGGTTCTCTTTTTCGTATACCATCTCATTTGTGTAATATTTGCTTTATTTCTGTAACTGCCTGTGCGAGTCTAAAATAAATATTTTTTCTTTCTTCGTTCTATAGTTCGAATAATATAGATAACCTGAAGAGCTCATCAGCATAGCCTATAGATAGTCAATCAGTTGAAGCGTATGGTAAGTGTCATCGTAGGTGCTCCAGTGTATGAGTCGCTCGGCACTCGCTAATGCGTGCACCGTGTCGCGCCAGCCACGCTCTAGTGTTTGCTGGCGCCGTCTGTGCACGACCTTATTCTGGACATTATAGGAACCGTAGTTTATAGTTGAGTGATATTGATTCCAGATGGAGTTGGATAAATGGTTAAGCGGCGGATAGGATAGAAATCATAATCGATTAAAAATTAGAATAAACTTTTCCAATGTTTTTGAAAGGATGGTCTATTCAATTTAGTGTCAAATCTCATGTAAAAGAGAAAGAAAAAAAGAAAACAAAAATTGCGTCTTGACGTACGCACATAAGAAGTAAAAATTAACAAAAAAGTAAAAATAAAACGAAAGTAACAAAATAAATATTTAATTTGGGGAAACATGCGGAACATGCGACCAAATTGGGCATCGGTCAGCATCAGCTGTAGCACATGCACAGAGCATAGCCACAGCGCTGGTTTTCAGCATGTCAAAGATTGGTTGACAACAATATTGATAACGAAGTGCTATAATGCATGACTTAATATTCTGAAAATGTGTAGTGTATCTTATGGCCGATTCATATAAATAAAAATAAAATAAAATAATCTTTATTTCGGATAAGTAACATCCATAGTTCTGTTGGTTATTAAAAAAGAGACAAAAAAAGTTCAGGCATCAAAAAAAAGAAAAAAAAAATTAGCTACCAGTTCATTGTTCGTCATGCATCTTTTTAACCGACTTCAAAAAGGAGGAGGTTCTCAATTCGGTTGTATTTTTTTTTTTTTTTTTATGTTTGTTACCTCATATCTCCGTCATTTATAAACCGATTTGAAAAATTCTTTTTTTGTTCGAAGGGGTATACTTCCCGATTGGTCCCATATAAATGTTGTTACGATTAGACCATGAATTTCAGAGATATGGAACGGAACTCCTAATCGGATCAAAGCAAAATTCTCAAATTACTAATATTGCTTTGTTTATATTTGTTGTTGGGAACTGACTACTGGAAAAGAAGAGGGGGTGCGTGTCCCCCCCCCCCTCCCCCTTTGGAATGTTTTCATTATATCGTGTAAGGTATCATTTGAAAGGACTTTTTATGCCCGACGACATCAAAGCCAAAAAGAAGAAAGGGGGGGGGGAAGAAGAAGAAGAGGAGGGGGTTAAATTTATGGCACTAAAACGTACATAATAAAAAATTTACTTTAAAAAAAGTAAAAACCGACTTCCAAGAAAAACTAAAAGGAGTAAAATAATTACCATAATATAAATTAACAGTTTCAGAAGTCGGTGCAACTCTACACTGAAACAAATAGAAGCCACCGACTTCTGAAACTGTTAATTTATATTATGGTAATTATTTTACTCCTTTTAGTTTTTCTTTGAAGTCGGTTTTTACTTTTTTTAAAGTTAATTTTTAACAATGGCATTCAACAAAGAAGAGTCAACGAGGCAGATCTCTGTCTGACGATGGCATGAAAGCCATTGACGTGTGCCTGCGTGAGCATACCAGATGCACTACAGTGACCTACCGAGCGTCATTGGGTAAAATTAAGAATCCAAAGACCTCATAGCATATTAATAACATAGAAATATTTCCTATACGTTAGTAGCTCATCATTCTCCTGCCCTTATCCCAATTTATTTGGGGTCGGCGCAACATGTCTTTTTCTTCCATACTTCTCTATTAGTCGTCATCTCGGTAGTCACCCCCTTTCTAACCATATCATCGTTCACACATTCCATCCATCGTTTCTTTGGTCTTCCCCTACTCTTATAGCCATCGACATTCATACTCAAAACTCTCCTCACTACTTTTTCCTCGTTTCTCCGTAACACGTGCCCATACCATGACAACCGATTTCCACACAACTTTTCAGTTATCGATGCCACTTTCAAACTTCCTCTTATGTACTCATTTCTTATTTTATCCATTCGTGTAACACCACACATTCCTCTTAGCATTCTCATCTCTGCTGCATGCAATTGCCTTTCATTCATCCCTTTTGTGGCCCAACATTCTGATCCATACAAGACAGCAGCAGCAGCATCCTATACGTTAGTAGCTATCGCACATAAAATTAGCTCACGACTCGAATCTATTTACATGGCAAGTTTGACAATAAAAATTAATTAATGGTATAATGGTTTTTTTACCATTAATTTATTTTTTAGTTATGATTGGGCATGTTTCTAAGTCTGTTTTCGTGTTCTCCTCAGCAAGCACTTTCATTTGATACCCATACCGTGGTAGTAGAGAAAAAATAACTAGTCCGCCATCTTGGATGATCCGCCATATTGGAATTAGAATAACGTAATATAGCTAAGCATGTATTGTCATCCAAAATAAGCGTGTATACCAAATTTCAGCTCAATCGGTTAAAGATAACTGATTTAAAATTCAGTTGCAAGAGTTCACTCGGACAAAGATACATACTTTGCAAGTTAAATATAAGCTTGTAAAAAATTCACTCTCGTTTGACTCGTTTTTGGCTATAGGAACCAGGATTTAGGAGACGTTTGTGTACTGATACGTTACGGTGATTAAGATGATATTAAAGAATTGAGGGGAGAGAGGAGGAAAGCGGAGAAAGAGGAAGGGAGGCATAAAAGTGCCTGTGATTTTATAAACATTCAAATCTTTTAGCTTTGTAAAACATTTTTGAAATGTAATCTTCATATTTTACTTGTTGTCGTTCCTAGAAGTATTCTCTTTTAATAAATTAAAAAGTGATTTTTCCTTAAACACGATACTTTGAAAAGTCGTGCTTACATTGTAAACATTGGCCAATAAAACAGCACGTTTTCCTTGAAAAGAAAACCGGAACAATACTTTATATTTCAGTACCTACATTTTTGTAACTTATTTTAATTTCTAGCTGTACCCGCGACTCCGTCCACGTGGATGTTAGAAACCAATATTCTGTCGCAATAAATTTCTTCGTGATAACTTTAAATTCTAAAATCTTTTGATTGAACTAACCGATTGCTCCGGGTACGTTCAATATTTGTCTACTTTTACGACAAACAGATTTGGTATATCTACACCAGTGCGCTTTCATGTTCATCTTGCGGTTTCTTCTGACGCATGCCTGAAGCGCCATAGTGCATGCAATAGCGCATGCTTTAATACTAGTTCGAGTCTTACGGTAATCAATATTGCATGCGCTTGACGCAAGAGGAATTGAAAGTTGAAAGCGCAAGATAAACATGAAAGCGCACGGGTGTTGACATACAAATAAACATACAAAATACATATAAATCATCGAAATGATCTGTTGATTATCCTTTAAAACCCCCGCCATTTTTTTATATTTCCTACACAACGTGTTACATAATTCCTCTTAAAAAAGAAAATGTTAATCAAGTAGTCTTATATGGTTGTTGTCATTTACCTCTCAGAGGGAATTAGGTAAGAATGCAAATAACTTTCTGGGTAGTCTACTCTTTAGTTTTATGTTTTCAGAGTTGCGTTTCAGTGATGATTTTATTTTATGATTTATTTTGTCCAATATTTTTTTGGGTCTTACTTTTATTTTAAAATATTGCCAATAGACTTGGGCAATTGACAAGGGGCCTTTTAATCCCCTCTTTCAAAATAAGAATTTCGTACACGAAAAAAAAGTCGTCATATTGTGTTAATTCAAAATAAGAATTTAGTATAAGACAAAAAATTACGTCGTATTGTTTTAATTCAAAATAAGAATTTAGTATAAGACAAAGAATGACGTTTTGTGTTAATTCAAAATAATAATTTCGTATAAGACAAAGAATGACGTTTTGTGTGAATTCAAAACAAAAATTTCGTATAAGACACGAATAACGTCATATTATTGTAACATAAATCTCGCCAAGGTAACCCAGAATAAGCCGGTTTAGTGGACAATCGACAAGTGGAATCCATTTGCACGCCCCCCTTCGAGGGCGAAGGATCGTGAGCTGCAATATTAGGCGCTGTGAGAGTGCTAGACTCTGCCTGTATGCTATAGACGGTATTTGCTAAGTGCCTAATGTCACAGGGAAATCTGCTTTGTGCTGAAATTAGGATATAAATGTGGATGGTAGTTGTTTGATGCTCATCATCATCATCTGCCAGTCGAACCGGATGCAGCTGAATATCAGTATTTTACATGGAGCGACTGCCTATCAGACCTCCACAACCCAGTAACTGGGTAATACGATACTCTTGGTAAGACTGGTTGTCAGACTTTCTGGCTTCTGACCAACAGTAACGACTGTCAAAGATCTACAAATGACAGCCGGGACCAACGGCTTTACGTGCTTTCCGAGGCACGGAGGAAACTCGCTATGGTAAATGGTCACCCATCCACAGACCAACCTCGGCAAGCGTGGCTTAACCCGGAAGATCGGTCTATGCGGCTGTAATTATTTAGCCACGAGCTCCAGTTGTTTGATGCTAATAAATAAATATTAATTAGTTTTGTTTAATTATTTTTAGAATTAGCTCTATTGTCCAGAAATCAATTACGAAAAGATCTAGATGTTGTTGGGATAGTAATTAGACCTACGTGAAAACGTAAATTAAGAGAAAAAAAAAACCGGCCAAGTGCGAGTCGGACTCGCGCACAAAGGGAATAGGATAGTTATTTATTTGCACAGAAAGCAGGTACAAGTTTCAGATGTTAAGTTTAAAACGATCCGTATACTAACTACCTTAACTAAATCATGCAAACAGTTTAAGCTATAATAACAAAACACACTCATTATAATTATCATTATCACATTATCACACAAAACGGCAAAAAAATCACGTTTGTTGGACGGGAGCCCCCTTAAATATTTATTCTATTCTATTTTTTAGTATTTGTTTTTATAGCGGCAACAAAAATACATCATCTGTGAAAATTTCAATTGTCTAACTATCACGGTTCATGAGATACAGCCTGGTGACAGCTGGACAGACTGACGGACAGACGGAGTCTTAGTAATAGGGTCCCGATTTACCCTTTGGGTACGGAACCCTAAAAAATAAGTTTTTTTTGCAAATCAGACCTTATTAATAACATAACATCACGCCTCTATTCCCCGAAGGGTAGGGCAGAGGTGTATAGTACACCCACATTTCGTCGCTATGTTTAAGTCCCTTGTAATAGGGGCGAGCCTATTGCCATCAACCAGGCACAAATCCAGACTCGGGCCGCTACTGAGAAATTACACACGAAAAACTCCAACTTTGTCCGACCTGGGGATCGAACCCAAGACCTCAGGCTAAGCAGCCGCGCTTGCGACCACTGGACCAACGAGGCAGACCTTTCTATTTTTTTTGTAAAATACAATATGAAAAAATAGACCAAAAATTAATGAGATCAAGTTCATAGCAACAGACAAGGGATTATCGAAAGACAAGTTACTATCGTCTACGATACAATATTAACGCCTTTCGGTTTCTGGTGAGGCCCCCTCGATTCTCCAGCGCATCGGGCATGTTTGCTGATGCAAGGGTGGACGACTTTTACGCCATAATGCGTAAAAAACAGCGTCTTTGATGCGCAGGATTCGGGGGAGCACCAACGGAATCCTGAAGATAATTTCTGAAAGGCCAGAGTCCACAGTGCTAGGGAGATTCATCCAGCTACATGTGACGAGATGACGTTATCATTTTTGTGTATAATAATTTATTGGATATTAATTTATTGTGTCATCATCATCATCATCATTCAGCCGAAAGACGTCCACTGCTGGACATAGGCCTCCCTCAAGCATCGCCACATAGACCGGTCCTGTGCTTCTCGCATCCAGCGGTTTCCCGCGACCTTCACCAGATCATCGATCCACCTTGTGGGAGGCCTACCCACGCTGCGTCTTCCGGTACGCGGTCGCCACTCCAGAACCTTTCGGCCCCATCGGCCATCCGTTCTGCGAGCAATGTGCCCCGCCCACTGCCACTCAAGTTTGGCAATTCTTCGAGCTATGTCGGTTACCTTGGTTCTCCTGCGGATCTCATCATTTCTGATACGATCACGCAGGGTAACTCCGAGCATAGCCCTCTCCATTGCCCTTTGGGTGACCTTGAGCCTTCTTATGAGGCCCATTGTGAGCGACCTGTAATAAGCGACCTGATAATACACAATAAATTGTGTACTATCAATACACAATTTTTTGTGTATTGATAATTTATTAATAATGATGCATTGCAATACTAAAATAGTTGTAAGACCTTTGTTACAATATATGGACAATTAAGTAGTCTGAAATAAATGTATTTTATTTATTTTTTTATTAATTCACATATAATAACTACCTAGAAATATCTACCACGTGTGTAATATTCGCGCAAAAAGTCTTTACTCAATCAGGGCTTGTCAATATTGTGATGCATCACTGAACGCCACCTGCCTACATCTGTCACTCAGTACGTGTCAGGGAATACCAAAAAAATGTGCAAAATATTGTGAAAATGTACTTGAAAATATTTGTATGTGACTCGGAATATTTGTATGTGTATGGGATGTGACTCGGAGGACCAAAAAATTTTGGAGGTTGGTCCTATGATAGTAGGACATGATATAACAAAGAAATTAAAGAAAAAAAAAGAATTGTAATCCGTCTGATGTAAGTATACCGGATGGCATTTTTTACCATCTGGAAAAAAAAATGGGTATAATTGGTGATCGGAGTAATATATATATATATAGGCTTTGGCATAGGTAATTTTTATTTTCTTTATTTTTCTTTATCTTAGTATGAAATTGATCAATCAAAAGATTAGTAAGTTATTAAGGTTAGTAATAAAGGTATTCAAAGATAGACCTAGTATCGAAATTATTTTAATTTAGATATTATTTAATCGATTCATTTATTACAAAATTTCCGTTTTTATTGTTTTAGTATGAAAGTTTCTCTAGAGGCTGGGCAGCGGCGTTCTCTGCGTAGTTTAACAACCATACTGCGATCGCCAACCCGCCTGGCGATTATGGCAAACCTCACTCCCTTTTGGGGGAGGCCTATGTCCAGCAGTTGACGTGTCTTGCGGCTGAATGATGATAAAGATGAAAGTTTACTTCAAATTAGTAGTATTTATTGATAGATTTTGATTGCACGCAAAAGAAAAAACAACAAAACAATGCCATAGGCGTTCTCCGTTCACCAATCGTGCTTAACAAGCAAACGTTACAATAACAAACAAAACATCTTAATATAATAGAAATATCTAAAACACAATAATGTACAGCTATTTAAGTCCGAAGCATATTAAAGACATAAATAAAATCGATGTTAATATCCAAGACAAAATTGTTCCACATTCTTGCTTGAATATCGGGAAAAAATATTAGGTATCCATCTAAAGAAAAATGTTGGAGAATAATAAGGTCTACACAATATTTTTTTTGTTCAATTTCTTGTTAGAAATTCTCGGTAAAAAACGTGTTATCTTTGAAAGTAAGCTTTGAACTATATCCAGATAGATTCCTAGGAATTTTGTAGCAAAGATTGAAGACATTTTCTGTATCATTGTCATCTCAATATTTCTGGGAATTCTATTGTAGTTTCCTTTCTAACTTATTGGATTTTTGATTAGTGCCACGCTTAGCGGTTTAAGAAGTCAACCCAAAATCATAATCTAGCAAGAAGTAGAAGCAGTTTAGCAGGCGTGTAGGTACTTACTGAATAATAAGGAAAACACTTTTAACCATACATTATATATTTTACTATTTTTAAAAGATTATTTTACAGGGCGTGGTTCGATGATAATACGAGGATTCCAGGGTCTTCAGGTGTACGTAGAAACTTAACTGGGCGGCTGCTGAGGCGCGAAAGAGGACAAAGTTTATTAATTTTTAATTTTTCTATTTGACTGCTGTAGGTGGTCCTAGGGGACCGTTCCTACGTAACCGGGCAGTCATTGGCGAGACCTGAAGGGTCTCCAGTCAATGGGGGGCGTAAAATACTTAACCTAAGCTAACTACTTGTACTACACTAACATCATGACTACCTACAGCAACAGCACTAAGGCCGACCCCTAGCGGGACTCGGACCTCGGCTTAGGGCGTTGCTGGTGGGGATTTAGGGGAGGGAGACAGCTTGATGAGGGCTGAATTATCGGTGTGACTGCAGAGTCTGAAGAGACGACCGGCTCTACGACGGGAGAGCTCGGTAGATCGTGAACGGCGGTGGTGGGACGTCGCGACGGGCCTCGTCGGCGAGGACGGTATGCTGGACGGGTGCCGCTCATTTGGTATAATAACAGATAATCTATTTTTAAAAGCTATAACGTTCAAATCATATAATTTTTACTTGGCCTGAAAATACTTCACATAATTTTCATTTAATATAACGTTCAGTTTTTATTATAAACACTATGTATAATAACATTTTGTCCAACGTACATTTAATATAATTGTCATTTTGTATATCGCTCTTTTTATATACTTATCATTTCATATACTAAAACTTCATCTAATTTTTATTTGATAACGACTAAACGTTTTTCTGTATTTTTGGCCAAACACTATTACTTGTTTTCCAACTGACTAATTTCAGGAGCGAGCGAAGCGAGCTCGGGAATTTGGCACACCCCGACACGGATAGGTTAGGTTCGAAGGGGATGACGGGGGCTAGAGTGAGCGAGCGAAGCGAGCGAACGAAGCCCCCGTAATCCACTTCGTGTTAGGTTACTTTAAACCCTGCACATAGAAATAGGAGCCCCGCTCAGCGGGGCTCCGTCGACTCTGCTTTGGAAACCCAAACAACCTTACAAAACTTATAAAAAGTTAGGCTTTCATGTCTTTTGATTGCGTTTTATGCCATTTAAATTTTAGAATAAAATTATGTTAAATGTTGATTAGATCATATAAATGTTATGCAAAATGAACATTATAATATTTTATAATTAGTTGAAATGTATGTTATACTAATTGAAAATTATAGGAAATGAAATTAGAGCATATAAAATTATAACATTAAAATGTTATATTATCTGATGATTATACTAAATAAATTATACGAAATGAAATTATATCAAGCAGCATCCTCCTGTCTGCTAATAATAACAAACTGCGATAAAAAAGGTAGCCAAGCTGGATTGTTGTTTTTTGGTGTTGTGTATGAAAAGAGCCTCCACGAGTGACGATACTTAAGTACCTTGCTGACTGGCTAATCTTTTCATCACGGCATGAGCTATTCTCGTATAGCTTGTGCTGACATGATAGAAGGAGAAGAAGCTGGATGATCATGTCATTTCTCCGTTGACAATTAAAATAAGTTTAAAAAAATCTTTTCTCTAATTATTGTAGCTGTATGTGTTGCAATGCACTTTTTCCTACTTCAGAAACAAAATCAAAATAGTAAAAAGTTAAAACCATCATTTTAATGCATGCGTTAAACAAATGAAGAATATGGCCATACCTACTGAGATAATTTCGTTTTTTTTTTAAATATAAAAATGTTCTTTCATAATATGTACCTTCTCCTGACAATAACGAACACAACAAATAAAAATAGCGACCTCGGTCCAGCCGCTCACGCGTGATGCCGTGACCAAGGGAAATAAGGATTCATTTTTATATATATAGATAGAACTGCCCTGTTGGTCTAGTGGTAGCAAGCGCAACTGCTGAGCTTGAGGTTCTGGGTTCGACCTCTAGGTCGGGTAAAGCGTTATTGGGTTTTATCGTGTGGGATTCCTCAATAGCAGCCCGAAGTAATACCCGGTTGGTGGCAATAGGCTTGCATATTACATGGAACTTAAACATAACGGCGAAATGAGGGTGTACTAAACACTCTGTTTAACCCTCTGGGGAATACAGGCGTAATGTTAAGTTATTCTACTTATAAGGTTAATGAAAGGGAAGAATGGATAACTGTATCTGCTAAGAAAATATTCTTAAAAACTTTTAGTTACCTGTGGCCTTACGTAATTAATCCCTACTCTTGCCTTAGGCTTAAATAATAACAAAAAAAAACTTAAAAGCAAAATTAAAATCCTATCTAAACTCCACAAACTCTACAGACACATTTAATCCAATATAATTTCATAGTTTAATTAAACCAATCTAGGAGATCGCGAAGGTTATATCGGACGGTGGCAAACAACCTAAATTAACCATTAAACAATTAACCCTTTATTACGACACGTTTGAAGTTGGAATAGGCTCCACGACCAATAAAACCATTAAAATTTCTAAACTCCAGAGCCATGCTTTTATGATAATAAGGGGCCAATGTATAAGGAAAAAGCGATTTGATATAATACTAGCGACGCGCCCCAGCTTCTCACGGGTGCAATTTATAGGTACATATAAACCTTCCTCTTGAATCATTCTGTCCATTGATGAAAACCGCTTCAAAATCCGTTGCTTAGTTTAAAAGATCTAAGCGTATGGTCGCGAACTCGAAATGTTTATCAGATTTCAAAGTCGATTCCTTCTCACACTGTGCGCAATAATGTTTAAGATGTCATATCAACTCATGTCATATCGACCTTATGGAAAAGTAATGTGCAAGCAATTATAGACTTTAGAGTGGTAAACATTTCAAGTCCGCGATTATAGAGACGGTGGGATGCGATTTGTTTTATACTATGTAGAGATTTTTAAGAAGGCCTTATTACCGTATGATCTTAGGCCACAAACATTCACTACTGAATGTGGATTACTTTATAAATTGTTATTAGGTCTGAATGTCGTAGCGGCCCGGAAGTTACAGCCAACCCCAGGTATGTATCAATGTGACTTTTTCTATACCATAATATGTACTTTCTTAGTTAATTTAATACGCCACTGGATTAAGTGATCTGAAATTGCCAACCCGCAGTGAGCAAGCGTGACGATCAATGCTCGTTCGTTCTCTGTATGGAAAGAGGTTTTTGCCATGCAGTGAGACAGTTACAGGCTATTATTAATTTTCTTTATTTTTTATGAAGGATTATTGTTTAAGGAAAATTACTGTAATAACTACGTTTATCAAACTGATTGGGCATCGCAGTAAGTTATTATTAAACCATAAGAGGGTACTGCCACAGAATACTAAGCTAAAGCAGTACTTTAACTACCTACATTCGTCCGAATTGACACACTCACACAGACACGCACTGCAACAAGACTTCTAAGGTAAGTTCGGGATACAGTCACATACAAAATCAAAAAACTACTCAGTATACAGTGCGTGCCTGTGTGATTGTTTCAATTCAGGCGATTATAGTTAGTTGAGGTACTGTTTCAGCTTATATATCTACTGTGGTACTGCTGCCCATCCTCATGCCACAATTCTTTGCTCGCCATTAACAACATCCATATGTGATTCTTCTTCTTCTTCCTGCCCTTATCCCATGTTACTTGGGGTCGGCGCAACACGTTTTCTTCTTCCATTCCGTCCTGTTACCCGTCATGATATCACTGACACCCTTCTCTTTCATATCATTCTTCACAACATGCATCCATCTTTTCTTTGGCCTCCCTCTTCCTCTCCATCCATCCACATTTATATTCATAACTCTTTTCATCACATGCGTTTCATTTCTCCTCTTCACATGCCCATACCAAGACAAACGGTTCCCTTTCAACTTTTCTGTCACTGGCGCTACTTTCAAACTTCCTCTAATATACTCATTCCTGACCTTATCCATTGTGGTCACTCCACACATCCACCTCAACATTCTCATCTCCGCTACATGCAATCTTTTTTCATCCGTCTTCTTCATGGCCCAACATTTCGATCCATACAGTACGACAGGTCTTATCACGGACTTGTAGATTTTTCCACATTTAGCAACATCCATATGTGATTGAGATAGCTTTGCTGCAAATCAAACAGCCAAATCGTTAGGGAGGCATCAGAGTTCCATGAAATAAAATAGAGGTGATAGTAGCATACAATCGTACACAACCCATAAAATTCATCGGTGGAATTGTGTTACCGCTGTTCCAGTAGATTGGAAATGGACAGTTAACCCAACATTGTGGTAGTCTGACTCCGCAGTGCAATTAAATCGCTGTTTTTATGTTACCTGTGGTTGAAATTTAAGCTTCGACATAAAGATCGTCGATAATGATTAAAGACGCGATTGCATTTTTTCAATAAAAGTTTCTTGCGTATTCTGTTCTCTTTTAGTCAAATCAAAGGTAAGATAATGAGACGCTTGGAAGCTACTTAGTCGTTAGTAGTTTTGAACTGTAAAGCCTTCGATGGAACTTGGGGAGCTGTTTTTACCTAGTTAGGAGCGACTAAGTGGTCGGATGTATGGTCGGCTTCGTACTACTTTGTCCACCATTTGTAGTTTTTTGTGTTCATCCATACCTCTCCGTGTGCTGATACGTGGATTATAAGTAAGTTTGTTTGTTTGTTACCTTTTCACGCCTAAACCGCCAAACTGATCATCCTGAAATTTTGCATATACGTTGTCAGGTCTACAGAAACGGACATAGGATACCTTTCATCCTGAAAAAAAGTACTGTTCCCGAGGAAAACAACAATAACATTAATAGATGGCGCCACGTGTCTTTCGAATCATGATTGAATTATGTATATTACTATAGAAACTTTAGTAGTGTGTTAAAAGTTGATTGTCAAGTTCGAAATTAACGCGAGTGAAGCTGCGGGCAAAAGCTAGTTGATTATAAGTAAGAAAGAAAGGAAGAACAAAAAAACTGTTGGGAAAATATGTGTCACATCCGCGCAAAACGGCAATTGCTCACCATAATGCTAGTGTCACACGTACGAGACAGAGCTACCAGTACTATAATTAGTTTTAAGAATGAAGACCTTATTTTACCTGGTAAGATTAAGTGATCTACAGAAATCGCTGCCGCTCATCCCTTCCACCGCAACCCAAGAATCTCGAGACAATAGCGGTGTTTGGAGAAAACTCGTCCTCATCAATTTTATGGTGCAAGTTTTAAGTTGAAGTCGGCCAGAGAACGGCATCCGTGACGTCATCATATTAAAAGCGGTTACAATTATTATTGTCAAAATTGATGACATTGAACCGGATGATTACCGTACGCTTATAAGCGAGTGAGATTGTCGCTTATAAGTGCTGATTTTTTCATAGACGGGAATCGCTATCTGTTTGCCTTGTGATATTTTACAGTATCCATTCTGTACCTATGCACTACTGCTGGGCTTAAGGAGATGGGTTTCGTTAGGCCTTTGTCTACTACGCTGGCCTCGTGCGAATTAGTGTTCCAATGGCTATTGCACATTCATCATCGCTGTCATCATTTTATTAGTATTTTGACGTGTACTTCTAGATATAAGTGTTCCCTTTAACTAGATTTCGTTAAAAGAATTCATTCGCTATTTGAAGAAACCAACTAGTGTCACAACTGCCCTTATTGCCGTGCTTGTATTTAAAATTGTCTTCCTAGTTAAAATGTGATAAAAATTATATGACAAATGTGCTGGACAAAAATGTATATCTGTAAGACCTTTTTTTTATCGTGAAAAATCCTCTTGGATACCCTTCGCCTGGGGAAGGCAAAGGGTTATGCCGGACTCTTACCGGCTAAAAACCCACGGTGTTCCTTCTCCTGATCCTTGACCGGGGTCACGGGATTCGCAGCTGCATGCACCGCAACCCCGGCAGGCCTCGGTCCGCCAGCCCCTGGTAGACCTCTCCTTCTGTGGGGCCTTGCCCCACGTTCTCCTGAGAGGCGCGCACGGAACTAACCCTATATCTGTAATACCTGTATAACCACATACAAGCTTAGTTTTAGTATATACTAAACCTGAAACTAGTTTGTTCAGAATCACTAGGAGAATCGATTGACATATTTTTTTACAGTACTTTTTTTTTCGTAAATTTCAATTTGGTTTCAGTAGTTTTCTACCTATAACAGTTGACGGGAATAGACACCTTGAGGCTTGAAATGGTCCTCTCGGTCAGTTTCCGTGTATTAGACAACCCCTGCATAGCACATCTCAGGCATTTCACACTTTTTTAGGGAACTTAACGCGACATAAACTAAGGTGTAACTTGGAAATTTACTAAAAAAAAAACATATATTCTGGCAGTTCTGATGAAAATCTTGTTGGGGTGTCTCGGTTTTAGTATAAAGTAAAAATAAGGTTGTATAAGCAAATGAAAAATTATCATATCTTATCTATCTTAACAACTAATAAACGAATTGGGTTATTTCCTTGTAAAATTTCTTAGTAGCAGCGTGGAGTCTAGATTTATGTCCAGTTGATGGCAATAGGCTCGCCCCCTATTACATGGCTTAAGAATAACTGCAAAATGAGGATGTACTATTACAACTCTGCCTTACTTATGCCATTTATCATCAGTTCTACTCCTCACATTCCAAAAATCTGTACAAGAAACTTCAAGACCTAAATACGACGCAATTATTCTCTCTCAAACACACGTCAAGAATAAAGAAAGAGGGTAGGAACCCTAATTAAAGGCGCTAGGCTAATTACAGAGACACACCGAATCCGGGCCTGGCGAGACGGCTTAAAATTGTCAAGACGCGTTATTTGAGAAGACATTCGTTACAAAAAGAGGCTCTTGGGAACGTGTGGCAGGGCCGCTGCGGAATTACGGGTGCATTAGTGGGTGCGAAAATGAAAAATTGTGACGCTTTTGTGTGTTAGTAGAAAAATATGTGATGGGGAATTGAAGAAAGAATATAAGGGAGTAGAACTAGAATGAATGTTAATTTGCATGGATATACAAGGTTACTCAGAAAAGGAGTACTAATCCGCAGGCCACTTATGATGACTGTTTTAAAGAAAGTGTTATAATTTCAAAATTCGATAATTTTTATTTCCATACAAAATAATTTTTATTTTAGGTTTTTTTTTAAATACTTCTCCCCTTCTTTAGTTACGCTTTTAGGAAATTGAGCTTCTAACCCGTGACCCCAAATATGACCTAAAATGTAAACACAGCTGATCACAGCTGGGGATAGATAGATTTTACCGTATTTTTTATGTAATTTGTGAACAGTTATTTGTCTTAAACGGTTGATATTTGATTTATGATTTATGATTATGGGTACTTTAACCCCCTTTTGTATTGGTATCCCCTTTCTGACTAACCTTGTATAAGTAGAGAAAGGCCAAAGAAAGTATGGATGGATTGTGTAAAGAAAGGAGTACTGACTGAGATGACGGCTGATATATGAGAATGGAAGAGGAATTCTATTACTACTAATAAAGGCAGGGAGATGATGAAGGGTTGTGAAACTTGTGATCCATTAAAATTTGAGGGACTCGCTTTAGCTTTAGCTTGTGTTGGAATTTTGTTTGATAAGAAATGGCAATTGAATTTTTCTTTACACAGTGTTATCATATATCAACACGCGCTCTTCAGCTTAAAGGCGTGACCGTTTCGTCCAAAAGTACATTTATCCTAAAACCGAATTTGAGTCTAAACGATACCCTAATAAAAATAATAAAAAATTTAAGGACCAAAATCAATACATCCAACAATAACTCACACTATAACATCCTTTTAAAGCCCAAACAAGCAACAATTCATAAAATTAATCATTGAAGGGTTAGAGCACCAATTAGAGCGTTTGCACCAGCCGTAAGCTAACTAAATCCGTCCCTGTTGGCAGGAGGGGGAGGAGATTAATCCCTCTTGATGGATCGCTATCCCGAATCTGTTTTTGCGTAAATGAGAATAAACTGTTTGTTCAACCTGTCACCTATAGCTGCTTTTTGTATGTTTAAGCTGTTTTTTGATGATGGGATGTGAAGTAGTGTTATTAATGAAAATTTTAAGAATGCTTAGTAATTAAGACTAAATCTAAACTGCAGACTCTAAGGCTTAAAACGCACTAGCGGCTGGCTGCGATGCGGCGCGCCGCGCCGTTTGCGACAGGCCGCACATCAATTTTTACATGAAACCGCATGATATCGACGCACTGATTTGCGGCCAGCCGTCAACCGCTCCGGTTGTTTTGGGGCTGCGGCGCGGCACGCCGCATCGCGACTGGCCGCTAGTGCGTTTTAATCCTAATTTCAAATGTTATAATCAGTGTCTTTGTGTGTTTGTCTCTGGTTCCCAGCTAATACAGGTAATACTTAAGAATCGCGACTCACTGACTTAAGTTTATAAACTATAGCCGTGCCCGCAGCTTTGCCTGCGTGGTAGATAATAGCCTAAATCCATCCTGAAGGTCCATTCTAAATATTGATGAAATATTTTTTTTAAATTGGATGAGTAGTATCGGAGATTACCTCCTACATCCAAACGTACAAACTTTACTCCTAAATAATTTAGTGTAGAAAAAAAGATCGGTGGGTTATAATATTTTTTTTTATAATATTTTTTGGGACATTTTCTACACAGCACCATCTAGTCCCAAACTAAGCAGAGCTTGTACTATGGGTACTAGACAATGGATATAATACTTATATACTTTTTTTTTTTTTTGTAAATACATACTTATAATACATAAGAAACACCCAGACCAACACAAACACTTATGTTCATCACATAAATATTTGTGTCCTGTGGGAATCGAACCCACGACCTCGTGATCAGCAGTCCGATAGTCGAACCACTAGACCACAGACGTCGTCATGCTTATGCGGTTTATGGGAACAAATCTGAAGCGTGGTAGGTATTACAGAAAACCTATAGCGAACCTTGTTATACAAAGTCTAATAGAAGTAACGCACAACCTCTTAAGGGGTCACTGTACTCATCATTATGATGAACAACTTTTACTATGGGACAAAAACTGAAATCGCAAAAAAAAATCAGCTGCTCCCTACATTTTGACGAGTTATGCGAACATAAATCTAGGGAACAGTTGATTTTTTTTCGCGATTTCTAGTTTGGTCCCATAGTAAAAGTTGTTCATAATGACGAGTACAGTGATCCCATAAGAGGTTGTGCCTTATTTATGTTACACCTTGTATAGATTGCGTTGACTATCAGTTTTAAAGAACAATGCGGACTTTAGCAATAAGTCAGCAAATGCTATAACAGAGAAATAGGACCAATTCAAACACACGAATTAGCATTTAAATCTTTTTCTTCTTCTTTCGTGTCGACACGAGCTATATACGAGAATAGTTCAAGCCGTGGTAAAAAGATTAGCCAGTCAGCAAGTTTGATAGCGGGGCTGACTGCCCAGGGTGCGCCGGACGTACATGCACCTTATTATTATTTAGCCGTGGTCATCTCACTGCTGGGCAAAAGCCTTCCTACCTTCCACTCCTCTTTATTTAATTATTTTCGTGACCAATCCTTCCGAGAAGTGTCTAACTCGTCTCGCAGTCTCCTTCTGTGCCTGCCGTGACGTCGACTAACGTTGTGTGGGCTTCACTCAGTGGTGAGTTTTACCCACAGCTCGTTCGACATACACCCTAGAATTTAAATATTACTTTTACATCTAAACTATTTTTTTCATTATGTACAAGTATTTCTCTTACATCGAAACTAATATTTTTCACTAGCTTTCGCCCGCAGCTTCGCTTGCGTGAAATTTTGAACCCGTTTAGTGATGATTTTCTATACAAACTTTCATCCCCTATTTAACTCCCTTAGGGGTTGAATTTCGAAAAATCCCTTCTTAGTGGATGCCTACGTTACAAAAGGAACCTACTATGAAAATTTCAACTTTATAACCCCAGCGGTTTAGGCTGTGCGTTGATAGATCAGTCAGTCAGTCAGTCAGCTTCTTCTTTTATATGTATAGATTATTTACAAGATTAATGATAAGCTCAGTTGTCAGGTCAGTCTAAGTTATTTACAAATAAGGATAAACGGCTTCGCCAAGCCGGCTTCTGGTGTCCCTTCCAGTGTATTTGAATCGTGACGACAGTGCGATCAAATGGATTATGAAGCTAAAATGTCGGTGACATTTTGAAGACGACGGCTTTAAATGGGATCTTCGTATCCGAGATTCATTACTTGGTCCTTTGGTAAAAGAAATAATAAAATTGATGATTTCAATAATGAGCGTAACAAGTAAAAGTTGAAAGCCTTTGAAGATTAGATTGAGAAGAAGTATAACCCCTTGTGTAACCTCAATACCTTTTTTTAGAATAGAATAGGTTTTTATTTGCAAATATAGGTAATACAAAAAAAAGATGTTACTTTTATGATTACAGCTCAGTCATTCAAATATTTGCATACCGAATGGTGAAATATATTCATCGTATATTTCACCATTCGGTATGCAAATATTTACATTATATAGATTGTTGCATCGAGCGCAAAGTGAGTTTTTAATGCACGAGTGTTATGTTGGTGCCCGAGCGCACGCGAGGGCACTAAATTAGCACGAGTGCATTAATTACTCACTTAAGCAAGGTGCGTAATCTACTTTTTTTCAACTACCAATCTACCTACCGTGATAAAATATCCTAACATTTTTTAAAACTTTTCTTGCTAATTATGAAGTATCAAAGTTTTACAATGGTACAAAATGCGCGCCATTTGTTTTTTTTTTCAGCTGCTGGTTTTATTTAGCTGATTTTTATTTTCAGCCAGTATATTTTTGATCTAATGCATACATTTGATATTAAACTTAATGGGATAGATTAAACATCTGCGGTAATTTATCTAAATAAAAAAGAGTGCATTAATAACAAACAGTGCAACAATGAGCACATTTCTGCACTGTTTTGGTTCTAAGCAAAAAACACGTCCTTTGTGATCGGTTTTGTAGTGATTAATGATAACATTACTACGTAGTTTAAAGAAAAAATATTTACTAAATTATCACATTGCATTACATTCTTTTGAGATTAATTAAATTCAATTACAATTCAGGATAATACATTTTTCTCTACAAGAAACTCAGTTACACTGTAGTATGTTTTATTTATTAGATATTTAAAACGCAAATGATGTTCACATAAGATGCGGGTTGCGTTCGATTTGACCGGACCGGTGGACGCAGAACGCATCCAGTGTGACAAGCCCTTAAGGCTTGTTTTGTTGTTAGTACCTTACAAATTAATGACATAGGTATTATTTGACAGCTTGATTGGCGTATCGGCTTTGGGTTACGGTTTCGATTCCCGCACCGAACAAATATTTGTATAGCCTATATACAGGGTTACAGGGAAAGTCGTACTGAATATTAAAGGACGTTATTATTAAGGTCATTTCCGATGGATTTGATTCTGTAATATGGTATCCGAAACTTAACCGTTCCAGAGATATTGAATTTTAAAGATATTTTTTATGTTGTGTAGTACAACACTTGGGCTTATTCAAATAACATTTTTTTAAGATTTTATGAACATACCTAGTAGATGTTATAACTTTTTGAATAGCTAAAGAGACGTAGAAGTTTTTAAAATTATTTGCAGAATAAGTTCCATACATTTTTGTATGTTAAAAACACTTAGTGAAAATTCTTTAATTTTAACCGTTGTCGAGCAGTCGTTTTAAGCTGTTAGTAGTAGGTTCAGTTTTTGTTAATCATTTTTATTATTTGGCTATTTAATTTTTTGGCTACTAATAAAAAATTATAATGTCAATTAAAACAATATTGCCTTCATCGTAGGTTACGCTCGTTTTAAATAGTTTTTTCACTTCCTTGTAAAGTAGCCATTTTTGACTTCCGCACTGTTAGAACTTCACTGACGATATGCCGGGGAATTGGGTGTTCTATTTTCAGCGTAAATTAGATTGCACAAAGTTTGAGGTAATTTCTAGGTAGGTAAAGCTTTTAGCATACCTAGTTTGAGGTCTCATTTAACTGGATTCTCTGACATTTCAATCATCCTGAACTTACCTGCATGCATAACAGTCTTGCAAAATTATTAATTCCCTAGTGTAGAGCGTATGGCACTCGAGGGTTGCAGCTGAAAATCAGCGTTAGACGGTGGTATCTAGTGCTGCCGTCTATCTGACGTTGTGCTGAGCTAATGGCGTTTTTAGTTCATATTTTTATCATTTTCATATGTGCCTATTTATTATAATGTTTTAGTGGACTAAAGACTAAGAAACATTACACACTGTCGACTGATCGCCGGAGACTTGGTCTCTCGGCGACCAAAACATAAGCAAAGTCGCCCGGGCGACCGACGACCAGTGCATAAACACCTATTTAAACTATAGAAAGTCACAGTCGCCGTCGACCAAGTCTCCGGTGACCAGTCGACAGTGCGTAATGGCTCTTAGTCTTTAGTCCACTACAATATTATAATCAATCGTCTCCAGCGACCAGTCGACAGTGCGTAATGGCTCGTAGACTAATTACGCACTGTAGTATCATAATCATCGTCATTTCACCTTCATGCTATTTATATTTTATACTTTTTTATGACAGGCTAATATGGCTGGGATTCGATTTTTGACTTGGTTTTGGATCGGAGATGGAGGAATTTTGATAACTGCTTATATTATTGTCTGATCTACATATAAATAATATACAATATTCAAACCTATTGGCTGTTTAAATATGTGAAATGTGCCACATCAACCATCCCCTATACACTGCTCCATGCAACATAATTATGTGAGCTGGACAACCTGAGCCTCCACATTCTTTTAAAGAAGTTGCGCCCCCTGGTACCAAAGTGAGACGCTTCCTGCCCTAACTACACTTACTAGATCGGATCCTGGCTATTCTTTACCGTCATGGCTAAATGCGCTCCAGCCGGTCTGTTTACTGCCGCCGATTTCTATCAAATGGCTGTGTGGGCCATCGACGAACACCGGAACCACAAGAAAGAATTCGCTGACTACCCCAAGGGACGTAAAGCTATCTTGCCTCTTACTCTATAAGCATTTTTATTATTGTCATGTATGTGTAGGTATTAGGTATTGAATGCTCTACACAATTCTTTATAACTGGTGTAGCAGACGTGCTCAGGAGACCCTAGGGCCTTCTGTTACATTACAGCACTGTCGACTGGTCGCCGCAGACTTGGTCGACGGCGACTGTGGCTTTCTATAGTTTAAATAGGTGTTTATGCACTTTGTCGCCGGTCGTCCGGGCGACTACGCTTATATTTTGGTCACCGAGAGACCAAATCTCCGGCGACCAGTCGACAGTGCGTAATAGCTCTTAGTGAATAAGTGAGACTAAGTGTTTGTATGCATGTTAATAAAATATATTAAATAAAATGATTGTTATTTTAGTTTTTTTCAAAAATTCTCCATCCCTGCTTTAGTTACGAATTCAGAAAATAAATCTGATCCGTGACCCCAAATATGACCTAAAATGTAAACACAGCTGATAATAGCTAAGGATAGATAGATTTTAGCGATTTTTTTATGAAATCTTTGTAAAGCTATTTCTCTTAAATTATCGACTTTTAGGGAAAGTTGTAGAACAAAAATTACTCATTATTATGGGAACTTTAACACCCTTTCGGATACTAATCCAAAACGGGGGGTACTATCCCCCTTTCCGACTAACCTTGTAGAGCCTATCGATTGATCGGCTGTCCCATTTGAAAACCTAGTAAGGGACACTTTTACAAAAATCGTTTTATTGCATAATCTTGCTAACCTAGAAAGTCTCTACCAAATACAAAAACAGCCGCGTTGAAAACTCACATAATAAGCAGATATATTGAAGCATCGATACCTAGTAAGTGCCATTCACCGCCTCTGAACTTTTTAAAACCTAGTAAGTCACTTTAACCACATGGTTTTACCTAACTTAAATACTTTTCAATGGCTGACCGATTTAACGTTTATGCGCTCTCTTGTAAAATTTAATTTTAAGCCTTTACTAGGTTTTGAAATGGGACAGCCGTGGTGAAATAAAACTACAAAATGATATTTATTCGCATTTGTGTTTGTTCGATATAACCGGATCAAGCAAAAGAGTTAAAAAGAAAGTTGTTAACAGCAGTATTTCTCACTTTTAAAAATAAAATAAAATCTCTTTAAGGTACAATTGGCTAATAAATAATATTGAAAGTACAGTCACGAGCATAAATATATTACTATGGGCACATCGGCAATTATATCTGTCCCAGGAACGATTTCAATAATATCTGTCTGCATGAACGCAGCACAAACATCTGATCATTCATAGGCATCATATTAAAGTGACAACTTCCCAAAGTAAAAACATGTGACGATATTAGTTACAAAATAATGTGATACCTCTTGAAGTGCAAAAATATGTGCCGTTTACTAATTCTGCGTTTCTGTCAGCATTTGCATTGATCCAGTAAACCAAGTATTAAAACAATAAAATTAAGCTCATCGTAAGAGTATTTTCACATCAATTGTCCATAATTACATTTTATAATTGAACAAGTTAAGTTAATTAAGATACATGATACTGAGTCAAAGTGCATGGCGTCATAATTATTAAACAATGGCCGCTGACATTGTACGCACTGACCGAAAGTCAGAACCGGTCGCTTACACGGTCAACCACGACTCAACACGTTTGGCTGACCTACGAGAAATTCCAAAAATAATATCCTTCATTCACCAAAAAGGGAATTTCTCTAGAGCAAATTTATAATTGGTCAAAATATATCGATTAATATAATCAGGTTTGAAACACTTTAAACGGTATAAAAAGTGCAATCAATTTCACTTCAACATCAGTCATCGAAGGAAATTCAGTCAGTTGGAACAATTATCTCAAAAATGTTCATAAAAGTAAGATTTATTATCTTATTAATTAATGACTTTGTGTACCATCGTGCATTTTTTCGGGATTGCCCGATTATTAGTGATGGTCGTTGAATTGAAACTAACTAGTGAAATCATCTGTCCATCTCCTGTCAACGTATCAACGCAACGGTTAACCGTCCATAGATCGATAAGTTGAATTCGTTAACGATTCAAGAAGAGTAGAATATAAGGGTGCTTTTCCACAAGAGATGTGCTATGCAACGTTGCTATGGATGCGTTTGATATCCACCAATTATATTCATTGGTCCACATAGCATAGCACTGGTGGAAACTGATTCAACTAAGCTACGTTTTATATTATGGATGCGTGCTATGGATGGTCGCGAGTGGTATAGCTATGCCCGCCGCTTCCCGTGCCTTCCCTATTGTCGATACGTCGCATAGCTCGAGATGCACATCTTCCTCGCACAGCTACATAGCTTAGCATCAGTGGAAATAGTCACATAGTTTCGTAGCTTAGCTTTTACATTCTCGCAGCATTACTACATAGCACAACTCTGGTGGAAAGGCACCCTAACCGTCGTGCCATCTACGCCTACAATTATATTTTCAACGAACAATGGACTATCAGGACTGTAGGTAGTTGGTTTATAAGTTCATATAACTTTTAGAACACCGGCTTAGGGTACATATTGCAATGATTTACATGTAAAAGTGTAAAGGAATGTTCATCTATCAATTCCAATAAAATAAAAACATTAAAACTCCTCTACATCTAATGTATAGTTCCTCAAAAGTTTAAAAATAGCATAGTAGGGACTCGTTGACCGTCGCGGCTTTGTAGATAAACTCTTCTTACAAACTAGTTGATAAAGTTGACGTTAGTTGGCACGTTAACTAGTCGACGAACAAAATCAACGGTCTAATTAATTACGTGAACAAAAACCGTCAACGACGCATCTCTATCGACTAGTTTTGGACCCAAACGAAGCACTTAATAATGAGCTAAACACGCGTCGTATGGGTCAGAAACTAGTCGGGCATTCTCGAAAAAATGCACGTGATTAAACCGCATATAACCATAAACTGAGTCTGGATTTGTGCCCGGTCGATGGCAATAGGCTCGCCCCCTATTACATGGGACGTAAACATAACGGCGAAATGTGGGTGTACTATACACCTCTGCCAACCCTTCGGGTAATACAGGCGTGAGTTTATTTATAACCATAAACATGAATGTGTCTCTTTTATTATGGAAATTATTTTACAGTCATCAAATCTTGATTTAAATTTCCTATCAACACACAGAGTTCATTTATGAACGAATATTTACAATTTGCATTGTTACATTTACAGGTCGTCGCTCTCATTGCCTTCCTAGGCATCTGCCAGGCCGCGGAGTACGCACACTCTTCGCACAGCATCATCCACCATGACGACCATCATGAACATCATGGGCACGAACACCACGGATTAGGCGACTCCCACGGACATAAAGACCACCACAATCATGAAGACCATAAGGTTGAGCATCATGTTGAGCACAAAGTTGAACACATAGTTGAGCACAAAGTAGAACATAAAGCTGAGCCTAAGAAGGAACACAAAGCTGAGCCCAAGAAAGAACACGAAGTCGAGCCTAAGAAGGTGGAACCCAAGAAAGAACACGAAGTTGAACACAAGGTCGAGCACAAAATAGAACATGTAGTTGAGCACAAGGTCGAGCACATGGTTGAGCCCAAGAAAGAGCACAAAGAAGAGCCTAAGAAAGAACACAAAGTCGAGCCTAAGAAGGTTGAGCATAAGCATGAGCACCACGTCAAGATTACCCCTGTGGTCTCGAAAATAGCTCCTGTCATTACCAAAGTCGTGGTACCCGCGAAAGTAGTTCCAGTGGCGCATTACGTGCAGAGCTCTCACAAGGAGGAATCTCACCATCACGACGACCATAAACATGCCACCTCTTCTCAGTATATCGCCCGCCACGACGTGCCTGCTCATCCCCCCAAGGACTTTGAAGCCTAATTTTATAACAATCTATCTACTTAAGTTTTAAAATGTTTATTTATTTATTTATGTGAAACTAATAAATTGTTTTGTCAACAATGCTGCATGGTTTATTTGTTTATTACCAACTACAATAATTAAAGATTAGAAGTGTTTTATGCAACAAGACAAAAAATAAAGAAAAACTGTTTTAGCCGGAAAGGGGGCACTAATCCGCGGGCTACTTAAAGTTGTAATGTAACAGACGGCCCCTGGGGTCTCCCGAGCACGTCTGCTACATCACTATGGAGACTAAAAAGACTAAAGAATGGTGTAGAGCATTCAATACCTAATACATATAAGTAACAATAATAAAATGCTCATAGAATAAGAGGCAAGTCAGCTTTACGTCCCTTGGGGTAGTCAGCGAGTTCCTTCTTGTAGTTCTGGTGTTCGCCGATGGCCCACACAGCCATTTGATAGAAACCAGCGGCAGCAAACAGACCGGCTGGAGCGTATTTAGTCATGACGGTAAAGAATAGCCAGGACCCGATCTCGTAAGTGTAGTTAGGGCAGAAGGCGTCTCACTTTGGTACCAGGGGGTGGAGCTTCTTCAATAGAATGTGGAGGCTCAGGTTGTCCAGCTCACATAAGTCCTCCGAGTCCCATGTAAAAGCAGTTGTTGCATGGAGCAGTGTACAGAGGATGGTTTATGTAGCATTTCACAAAATTAAACAGCCAGTTGTTTTACATTTCAATATTATTTATGTATCAGAAAATAATTATAAATCACTTTTATCAAAATTACACCAAGCCGTAAAAACAATCTCCAAAGCAAAGACCACGTTGAAATTCCAATCAAAACCATAATGGTATCAAAAAGGTGAAATGACGATGATGATGAAGGTGATACTCCAAAGTATCACTGATGACTGTTTTAATTTTTTAGTTACAAATTCAGAAAATAGAGCTTCTAACCCGTGACCTCAAAAAATATATACATCGTAAAATGTAAACACAGTTGATCATAGCGGATGATAGATAGAATAAGGCATATTTTTTATGAAATCTTTGAACAGGTATTTCTCTTAAACTTTTGGGGAAGGTTGTAGACAACAATTAGAGACACATCTTTCATAAATCCCTCACAATGCTTCTGACATACTGACAGTGTATTCTTCACTCATCCGCAAGCAGATCACAACTTGGTTCTGTATCACAAAATCATGGGATTTTGGCTAACACAGATCCCCATAATACAGGCCCAGGCAGGTTTGGGGGTTAGTGTCAGATTTTAGGAGTTAGATTGAATTTTTGTGTGGATGTTAATAAACTTATTAACATGCACACAAACACTTAGTCACTAAGAGCTATTACGCACTGTTGACTGGTCGCCAGAGATTTGGTCTCTCGGCGACCAAAACATAAGCGTAGTCGCCCGGGCGACCAGCGATCAAGTGCGTAAACACCTATTTAAACTATAGAAAGTTACAGTCGCCGTCGACCATGTCTCCGGCGACCAGTCGACAGTGCGTAATGGCTCTTAGTCTTTGGTCGACGGCGACTGTGACTTTCTATACCTAGTTTAAATAGGTGCACTTGGTCACCGGTCACCCGAGCGACTATGTTTATGTTTTGGTCGCCGAGAGACCAAGTATCCGGCGACCAGTCGACAGTGCGTAATAGCTCTTAGTGACTAAGTGAGACTAAGGGCTCTTTAAATTTAGCGGTTTGCTGTCGTCCTGCTGCGGTGCGGCAGCGGCGCGTTAGTCGCACTGCGCACGGACGATCGTTTTTTGTCATACAAAGCGCGCGGTGCAACAACAGCGCGGCGCCGGCACCGCGAACGCTCGGCAACAGGACGGCAACGTCGAAAACACCACGTGTTCATTTCGCTGTTGAATAGTGCGGTGAATAGACGACAGAGCTAATTTCATAAAATTTTCATTACTTGTTTGCTTTTATCACCTCTCTCAAACACAAGCAAGCTGTGTTTATTATGGAACACAATAATTTTTTTTTTTAAATTACTTATTAAATTCATATTATTTTCTGAGCCCATTGATTACATTTTTCAAAACTGCATCTTTTCATTTAACATTTTTAAAAATATGTTCTGTTCGAGAGAGGTGATAAAATGTGATAGCCCTCTTAATATTATCCTTTTTACTAAAAGTTTGTATAAAAAAATAACCAATGAAAATAATTGTAGAAATAAATAATATCACAAATATGTTGTTTACTCTACTCACCTCAATGTTATCAGCAGTCTTTCTTCAGCTGATATAGTATGTTTGAAAACAGTTTCTTGCCGCTGAATTTTACTTTTAACTAATTCAAGTAATTCGTAGAAACATTCTCTAGACATTCTTAGATAATTAAAAAAATTGCGTGGATCTTGTTTTAACCTAGGATAAAGATTATGGAAATCACCAGAATTACATGTTAATGAAAACATTGGTGCTGCTCCTTTACGGGGGCGTCGTTTTTGTTTCTGTTTTATAATTTTCAACAAGAGCACTAACAGTAATGTTTCTTCGTCAGAATCCATGGCTTGACTGATGTCACATCACTAGCATACAAACGCACGGCAGTCAGATAGGCTTTCAATTTAGGCGTTACTGCAGCGGTCCGTCAGCGGGTTATAACCAGCGGCACGGTAAACGTGCGGCAGCGGTCCGTTACGAAACGTCTAAATTGAAAGCGCCCTAAGTGTTCGTGTGCATGTTAATAAGTTTATTAACATGCACACAAAAATTCAATCTAACTCCCAATATCTGATACTAACTCCAAAACCTGTCTGGGCCTGTATTAGGGGGATCTGTGTTAGTCAAAATCTTTTTCGATTTATTGATACTGCACCGAGTTGTGATCTGTTTGCGGATGAGTGGAAGTCTATACTGTCGGTATGTTCGAAGCATTGCACACTGTGAAGGTTTTATGAAAGATGTGTTTCTAATTAATATACAAAGTTAGTCCGAAAGGGTGTTAAAGTACCCATAATAATAAATAACTTTTGTTCTACAACCTTCCCCAAAAGTTTATGAGAAATAGCTGTTCAAAGATTTCATAAAAAATACGCTTAAATCTTTCTATCCTCGGCTTTGATCAGTTATGTTTGGGTTACCCATGTTTCATCGAAAAAAAATGCCAAATTTTCACTTCCCAAACAAGTTTCTGCATAATTTCATTTGCCAAATTTTACTACTTAGCAAATAAACTCTTCACAAATAAATTGTAACGCAAACCTAATGTTTGGCAAGTGAACGTTTAAACAATAACTTGTTTACTAACTAGTACTTTTACCAAATTTAATGTAGTCAAATATTTCAGTAGGTATAACATATTTTACGCAAAATAAAAAAAATTGTTTGTAGCACTCGTGTTACAATAATTTGACTAAATGTTTATTGTCTAACTTTGTTTGCTGTAATAAATTATTTGATGAATGACCAAATGCCTTAATGATATTATCCTTGATAATACCTATTACGCCGAGTAAAAATTTGACCAAATGAAAATGTGCGCACTAAAATCATTCCAAAATGTTGCATTGGTATAAAAAAAGGTTGCTAAAATCCGTTTGGGTAATGAAAGGTCAAAATAATTTTGGCAAAACGGCAGGCTCCCGCTGTGTTTATATTTTAGGTCATATTTGAGGTCACAGATTAGAAGCTCCATTTTCTGAATTAGTAACTAAAAAATTAAAACAGTCATCAGTGATACTTTAAGTAGCCCGCGGATTAGTGCCCCCTTTACGACTAAAACAGTTTTTTTTGTCTTTTGTATTGTTACATACAACACTTCTAATCTTTAATTATTGTAGTTGGTAATAAATAAATAAACCACGCCGCATTGTTGACAAAACAATTTATTAGTTTCACATAAATAAATAAATAAACATGTTAAAACTTAAGTAGATACATTGTTTCTAAATTAGGCTTCAAAGTCCTTGGGGGGATGGGCAGGCACATCGTGGCGGGCAATATACTGCGAAGAGGTGGCATGCTTATGGTCATCGTGATGGTGAGATTCCTCCTTGTGAGAGCTCTGCACGTAATGCGCCACTGGAACTACTTTCGCGGGTACCACGACTTTGGTAATGATAGGAGCTATTTTCGAGACCACAGGGGTGACATTGACGTGGTGCTCATGCTTATGCTCAACCTTCTTAGGCTCGACTTTGTGTTCTTTCTTAGGCTCTTCTTTGTGCTCTTTCTTAGGCTCAACTATGTGCTCGATCTTGTGCTCAACTACATGTTCTATTTTGTGCTCGACCTTGTGTTCAACTTCGTGTTCTTTCTTGGGTTCTACCTTCTTAGGCTCGACTTTGTGTTCTTTCTTAGGCTCAACTTTGTGTTCCTTCTTAGGCTCAGCTTTATGTTCTACTTTGTGCTCGACTATGTGCTCAACTTTGTGCTCGACTTGATGTTCAACCTTATGGTCTTCATGACTGTGGTGGTCTTTATGTCCGTGGGAGTCGCCTAATCCGTGGTGTTCGTGCCCATGATGTTCATGGTGGTCGTCATGGTGGATGATGCTGTGCGAAGAGTGTGCGTACTCCGCGGCCTGGCAAGCGCCTAGGAAGGCGATGAGAGCGACGACCTGTAAATGTAACGATGCAAATTGTAAATATAAGTTTTTAAATGAACTCTATGTATTGATAGAAAATTTAAAGATTTGATGACTGTAAAATTATTTTTGTATTTAAATAGACACATTCGTGTATATGGTTACACGCGGTTTAATCACGCGCATTTTTTCGGGAATGTCCGACTAGTTTCTGACCTAAACGACACGTTTAGCTCATGATTAAGGGCTCCGTTTGGGTCCAAAACTAGTCGATAGAGATGAGTCGTTGACGGTTTTTTGTTAACGTAACTAGACCGTTGATTTTCATTCGTCGACTAATCGATCACCTAGTTGAATTCGTCAACTAGTTAACGTGCCAACTAATGTCAACTTTAACTACTAGTTTGTGTGAACAGTTTGTTTACAGTGCCGCGACGGTCAACGAGTCCCTAGTATGTTATTTTAAAACTTTCGAGGAGAACCTTTCGATATATAAGATACACAGGAGTTTTAATATAGATGATCTTTCCTTTGTACTTTTACACGTTAATCATTGCAATATGAAACCTAAGGCGATGTCATAAAAGTGATATGAACTTATGAACCAACTTAATTCCCAATAGTCCGTCGTCCGTTGAAAGTTGAAAATAACATTGTACATGTAGATAGCGCGACGCGGTGACGGTTATAGACTTTAGCGCGTTGCGTTTTGTTCTATTCTACTCATCTTTAATCGTTAATTTAGACAGTTAACCATTGAAACAACATACATTTAAAGTTAACTAAATAAATGTAAAAGCACTAACAAAGATCATTATTACAACTTTTGTGTTCTGCATTTCGTTGTCATTAGAATATTTAAAATTGTATAACTTTCATGAAGTATATTGAAAACAAAATGTAAAATGTACGTTTACTTAACACTGTTGTGCTTTCCTTTAATTTAGATGCATGCGAGCGACATCTTAAATTCTATAACGATTGTATTTAATGCTGTATTTAGTTGGTAAGCCTAAATAATAAACGTTGACGAGATATCGACGGTTGACTTAACTAGTTAATTAATTCAACGCCCATCACTAATAGTCGGACAATCCCGAAAAAATGCACGATAGTACACAATTGTTAAAATTGATAATAAATCTTACTTTTATGAACATTTTTGAGATAATTGTTCCAACTGACTGAAGTTCCTTCGATGACTGATGTTGAAGTGAAATTGTTTGCTCTTTTTATACTGTTTAAAACCTGATTACATTAATCGATATATTTTGAACTAATTATTCATTTGCTCTAGAATATGCCCTTTTTGGTGAATGAAGGATGTTGACTTTCATCTCGGAGATATTTTTGGAATTTCTCGTAGGTCAGCCGAACGTGTTGAGTCGTGGTTGACCGTGTAAGCGACCGGTTCTGACTTTCGGTCAGTGCGTACAATGTCAGCGGCCATTGTTTTGTATGACGTCATGCACTTTGAGTCAGTATCATGTATCTTAATTAACTTAACTTGTTCAATTATAAAATGTAATTATGGACGAATTCACCTCAAAGTATCTTTAAGATGACTTTACTTTTTTTACTTGGTGTACTGGGTAGCCGAAAACAAGCGGTCGTTTAGTTATGTATTTACTTTATATTTATGTGCCCCTAGTATAATTCTTATACCCTTTAGAGCGATTACGCACTGTATCCGATCCGAATCCGTGAAAATACGGATATAAAAAACTCGGACCGAATTCGGATATTGCTTTACGCACTGCATCCGATCCGAATCCGTGAAAATACCGATCTAGAGTAAAAATCTCGGACCGAATTCGGATGTTGCTTATGCACTATTCTGATCTCTGGTTCAAATTCAAACAATGCAGGGGCCATCTTTGGCATATCCGTTTGGCGTCTGATTTGAATCCGAGGTAATGCGAAAGCGTTCATATAAACAGTACTACGGCTACTTCGGTCCGTCAATTGTTCCTTCACCATTCGTGCAGTGCGTCTTTGGAACTCACTCCCGCACTCACTACGTGATAGCCCTTCTCTTACCGTTTTCAAGAGTAGAATTAGGAAGCATTTCCTCTCTGAATGATTGATTATTATTATTATTTATGTAGGTTTATTATATAGTATATATATATATATATATTTATGTAATATATTTTCAGGTTGTATATTTATTTAGGTATATTTTATTTTATAGCATAAATAAGTACTATAAATAAGACAGTTGTACACTGGAGTTTGCCCTCAACCATATATATTATCAATCTCTCTCTATCACTCAAAGGTTTGCTGGTAGAAAACTCATTTTTGAGTTAAGCTTGCCTTTGTACATCACTTCACTAAATTGTAATATTTTTACTGTAATTTTCTTGTGTACAATAAAGAATAAGAATAAGAATCTCTGGTTCAAATTCAAACAATGCAGGGGCCATCTTTGGCATATCCGTTTGGCGTCTGATTTGAATCCGAGGTAATGCGAAAGCGTTCATATAAACAGTACTACGGCTACTTCGGTCCGTCAATTGTTCTTCCGAATTAAAAACTCACGGATGACGGATAGAAATCGGATGACGGATGCCGGATGTAGTGCGTAAACTACCATACAAATAGTTCTATGGCTACTTCGGAACATATTTTCACGGATTCGGATCGGATGCAGTCCGTAACCGCTGTTATAAGGATCTTTTACCCTTTTTCGCTAGAGGCACAGATTTTACCTTAAGGAGACTTCATTTTAATTTTAAAAGTACGCAATATTTCTTTTAAACATTTTCTCAACTGGATATATAGAACAAATCTCTATTATATATTTAGGCTTAAATCTCTAATAAACATATATAACATCACGCCTGCATTCCTTGCAGGGTTGGGCAGAACTGGATAGTATCAAATCAAATCAAATCATTTATTTGTGATTCACAGGTAATAATTAGGTCTTATTTATGCAAAGGTCATGCTGTGATCAGCCTCATGGGCATACAAATGTCAGGAAAAAATAGTTTAAGATCATAATTCATTAAAATTAAAGTTATAATCATAAAGGTAGATTCAATCAGACATTAACACTTGAAGAATTCGTCAACAGAGTAGAATGAACATTCAATGAGGAATTGGAACAGCTTATTTTTGAAAACACGAAGGTCTCTAAACTCCTTAATACTATTGGATCTTGTTATAAATCTCTGGTGCCATTAACAAACACACTATTCTCGTACAGGCTAGTTTTATATCGTCTACTAAGTTTATTATAACGGGTGTAAAAAGACCCTTAACGATAACGAAAACCACATATTCTATCCATCATTGGGATCATTTTTTTCTACCAGACCACACCTGGGAAATCATTGGTTTTGGAGATATTGAAGGTCAAAGTCCACATATTTTTTTTTAGTTTTATCCAAAAACTTATTCTAAGTGATAATACTAAACTTTCTTCCATAGAAACATTATCAAAATTTTAAATTTTTCCTAACAAATTACGCATTTGAAGTTACAAAAACGCAATGAATATCAAACGCACACGACCGAATTGGCTCGGCTGTGTGGCCGCTGCACGCATGCAAACGCGCGGCATCACCACAACAATAATTTGCGCGCTACAAAAAAAAGCTTTTTTTTCCATGCCAAAAAATAAAAGTCGTTTCCCAGCAATTATTTTCGGTCAATGTGATTTAGTTTGATGTACAGAGTGCGTAGATTTCGGCTATGTGATGGGTCTTTTTACACCCTGTATAATTTACTTCTGTTGCGAGACCTATGCTCTACATCTTCATTTCGCCGTTATGTTTAAGTCACATGGGCGCGAGCCAATTGCCATGAATCAGACACACGTCATCCAGACTCCGGGTTGCTACTGAGAAATTCATCAATTTGCCCGACCCGGGGATCGAACCCAGGACCTCACACATAACAGCCACGCTTGCGACCACTAGACCGATGAGGCAATCTAATAAACATTGTGTCTTAAATTGATGGAAGATCATGAAATCTTAGATCTTGAAGAGATATGATCCTTATTATTGACGCTATCAATAATATCAACAGGTCAACAGGTGGCATAAAATACCGGTTGGTACTTTTTCGCAATTTCGACGGTTTGAATCAAAGATCAGTAGGGCAATTGTGTAACGTAACCAATATGAATCATGACAGTTGTTATGTCAAAAACAATATTCATTGCGTGGTACATAGTTGTGGAGAAGTCGGATTGTTAATACATACGTTGCTATGGAAATTGTTGATCCGTCAAAATCAAAGTCATAGCGATTGTTTTGGTTCACCCTTGTTTGGCATAACAACGTTTTGTCGAAAATCGCTCCGGCTAATTTTAGTTACAATAAAGTCATTTCGTATAATTATTCATTTGACCGAATAATTAATTGGTAGATTTTTATTTAGCATGTTTATTTCTTTGAAATAATGTCATTTCATTACAATACATTTCGAACAAACATTTTAGCTTTGTAAGGTTGTTTGGGTTTCCAAAGCAGAGTCGACGGGGCCCCGCCGTGCAGGGCTCCTATTTCTGTCTGCAGGGTTTAAAGTAACCTAACACGAAGAGGATTACGGAAGCTTTGTTCGCTCGCTTTGCTCGCTCACTTTAGCCCCCGTCATCCCCTTCGAACCTAACCTATCCGTGTCGGGGTGACTCAAATTCCAAAAATGCACTTTTGATCAATAGCGCAAATGTTGTTATCGCAAATAAATATTCGATGAAATGAAAATTATGTTAATCGATATTATACAAATTGATAATTTTCTTAAACGTTGTTCGAATTAGTAACATTACATCAAAAGTTGTTATACCAAACAAGGGTGAACCGATTGTTTTGCGTAGTTAAAATGCAGGTTAGAGATTTTTTCAAAATATCAAAAACTACATTTCTTATTTTTTTAAATAAAATGACGTCTCCTTTATGTAAACTTAGCTTCCTTCAATATTTAAAGTACTGTTCCTCCATTAATTACCACATGTTTTGGAACACCCAATAAACTCAACATTACATTAGTCTACATTTTAAAACGTACTACGTAAAAAGGTTGGTAGGTAGATATAATTAAAAGGAAGAAAAGATTTGCCTCGAGGACTTCCTCTTTGGTCTAGTGCTCGCAAATGCGACTGCTGAGCGTGAGGTACTGGGTTCGATCTCCAGGTCGGACAAAGAGTTGATTTTTAGGGTTCCATCCCCAAAGGATAAAACGGGAGCCTATTACTAAGACTCCGCTGTCCGTCTGTCACCAGGCTGTATCTCATGACCCGTGATAGTTACACAGTTGTAATTTTCACAGATGATGTATTTCTGTTGTCGCTATAACAACAAATACTAAAAAACAGAATAACATAAAAAATCAAGGGGGCTCCCATATAACAAACGTGATTATTTTGCCGTTTTATAGATAATGGTACGGAACCCTTCGTGCGCGAATCCAACTCGCACTTGGCCGGTTTTTCGATAAGATAAGATTGTGTTTTTCCGTGTGGAATTTCTCAGTAACTGTCGGGATTTGTGCCTGGTTGATGGCACTAGGCTTGCCTCCAATTACGTGGGACTTAATCATAACGGCGAAATGAGGGTGTACTATCTACTATACATCTCTGCCCAGCCCTTCAAGGAATACAGGCGTGATGTTATATTTTGAAAAGATTTATTTTCTCTAGTAAAGTTCTAATTAAATAAGTTGCACTACGATTTCTAGGGTGACCAAAGTCAAAGTCAAAGCATTTATTTCAATTAGACCATTTTACAGGCACTTTTGAAGTGTCGAGAAATAAAAAGAAGTTACTGCCGCGTTCCAAAGTGTAGATTCTTATGGAGAAAAACGGGCAATAAGCTCCATTGTTCTCTCTTTTTCATCAGATATTTATACAATAATTTGGTTACATTGTGAACAAGAAAATAAATGTGAGAACAATGTAAAATATGCTATACTAATAAGAGTACCTACAATTCATTTGCCATGGCAGATTAGAGATGATCAGTCCCAACTGACGGCGCCCGTTCACGAACATGACGCATGCATCAGCATCGCTCAGCTCAACTATTTTGTAGGGAACCGCACGATCCAACACACACGCCACCATCAGCGGGACATTTGAGTGAGCATGACATGCTCTAACGGCCAGACCTTCCTAGGGTTGGGCTTTTCGTGCTCTTACCTTGTTCCACCCATGCAGAGGAAACCTGCCCATTGGCGAAGGCTTCAAAAGGCCCTCGATGAAGTGTGCAGTCCACCAATCTACACCAGGCCAGAGTGGAGAACTAACGCGTAAATCCTTCTCAATCTGAGCCCATGCCCAGCTGTGGGCCCAGCTGTGGGACAGTAATGGGCTTCTACCTCAAAATGAGCGAGAAAATCTGCCTCATCATCTGCCTAGCCTTTTCCCAATTATGTTGGGGTCGGCTTCCAGTCGAACCGGATGCAGCAGAATATCAGTATTTTACATGGAGCGACTGCCTATCAGACCTCCACAACCCAGTAACTGGGTAATACGATACTCTTGGTAAAACCGGTTGTCAGACTTTCTGGCTTCTGACCAACAGTAACGACTGTCAAAGATCTACAAATGACAGCCGGGACCAACGGCTTTACGTGCTTTCCGAGGCACGGAGGAAACTCGCTATGGTAAATGGTCACCCATCCACAGACCAACCTCGGCAAGCGTGGCTTAACCCGGAAGATCGGTCTATGCGGCTGTAATTATTTAGCCACGAGCTCCTCCTCCTCGAGAAAATCTGCCTAAAACATTTTAATTTCCAAAAAAATAAACATCATAACATCGGAAACTCCCAAATCGTTTTGAAGTACCAGTCAGTTATTCCACTTCAAAATTAAGCATTACATCACATGAAAATATGCATATTTTCACGGATCCCGCTTCCACCTGTAAAATATAATATTCAAAGGCAATATCTCTGAGCGATTCCGCGAACCTATAAATGTTCACCATAAAAATGACGTTTCATCTTTACACTTAACACAACCGAAACCAAACCTTATAACCTCGTAATAAGAATTAACAGAACTGTACAGATAAGTTGGTGAACGTAAATATTAGCACCTGAATAATCTGTTATATGGTCTGATATTTATTTCTTCCAATGTATTAGTGCCTCCCTAAGCTAAGGCCGTTCTTCTTTTATGTATGCCCGTAATAAAATACAAACATTCCTCTGGAAACTTTTAATTAATTAGAAAATCGCAATTTAGACATAGCTTCGTATCTACGTCGATAGATTGTCGATATAGACCTTTCATTGCGAACAATTGGTTTTAATTGGTTTATTGATTTTGATATCTATGCTTTGATAGCAGTTCTAGACATAGGCTTACGGATGGATGGATTCAAGGCTAGTCTTCAGACAAAGCTGTAGGTTTTAATAACGATTTGGGTTTGTAGTTCGAATTTCTAATCATATTGAATGGTTTGAGATAAGTCCTCCCTAAATCATCCGGTGGGTAAGCAAATGAAGTATGAGAAGCATACAGCTTCTCTTCTTCTTTACAGGATCACCTAGTTTAGGAGTTAGGGTTTACCTTGTCCGTATGACCTTTAATTTATCAATTTATTTATCCTAGTCTTAAGCAATGTCAAAGGTTTTTGTATCAATAAAGATTTTTATTATTATTTGTATCTCTTTGGACATCACGGCTCATCTTCCGTGCGGAAGATGTCCGGTCCTTTGGAAGGCATACACGGGGCCACAGGTCCAACGCGCAGAGGCCCCTTTGAGAGCTTTAATCTTATTATTAGCTGTTTGCTTAGCACATCGTGCAAAAGTTGTTTGGCTGTTCTTGTGTAGGTAGGAACAGGTGTGACTGGCAATAAACGCGTGTTGTAAGATTCTCAACAAAACTCAGCACGCTTGTTGGTAAAAACTACACGGTTCACCTGGCTAGTTACCACCCTCACTTTAAAGTCGGGCGCCAAGTTTAGTGTGTTCCGTGGTCCGTATATATCTTTGTTATTTGGATTCGTAAGCTTCATAGCCATGTCTCCATCAGGTGTGTCTGTAGCTGGCAACGCTGAGCAATGTTTAAAAGATAAAGAAGGGTAGTCGGCGTCATGGATCAACGCACCCGATGTTATAAAAGCTGTTGTCATGCGACGGAGTTCGCTTTCTGTGTCGATCAGCTGAAGAAGTCTGACCTTTATTATCTGACTAGCTTGTCCTTATTATTTTTCTGTACTTGTGTTAATTAATATATTGTGATTTAGCTCATGTTACTAACCATTAACCCAAATGTAAGTATTCTTAGAGTTGGAGAGTCTATGTTGGTTTTATTTTCTACTAGCTTTTACCCGCGGCTTCGCTCGCGTTAATTAAGCTAAAAAAAACTTTTAACACACTACTAAAGTTTCTTTAATAATATAACTCAATCATGATTCGAAAGACACGTGGCGCCATCTATGAACGTTATTGTTGTTTTCCTCGGCAACAGTACTTTTTTCGGGATGAAAGGTACCCTATGTCCATTTCTGTATACCTGACAACGTATACGCAAAATTTCAAGATGATCGGTTCAGTGGTTTAGGCGTGAAAAGGTAACAAACAAACAAACTTACTTTCGCATTTATAATATTATAAAGTTAGGAAGTTAGGATATTTACCATGCCCGCAATTTACCTGATATACAGATATTAGCTATAATTGTAATGATAGATTCACTCATACACTATTCTTTTAGCTTTCTGACAGGTGCGATTGGAGATCAAACGCCAATCAAAACGCGAACATTTTGTCAAAGAAAAAAAGATTACAGTCACTTCCAAAGACCTTTACCCTTACATCTTGTAACAAGGCACTAGTCTTGCGCTTGCTAATGAGAAAACGATCAATAACTCCGAACAAAGACGTCTAACAATACAGCTAAAATGATCAAGAAAACCTTGATACTATATGCTAATCCTACCCGACCCAAACTAATCTCCTTCAACAAAGCTTGTTGTGACATGTTGTAAATCTCCAGCTCCCTGAGAAAGTAAAAAGTTCAAGGACGCCATCAATTCATGACCACATTTCTATGCAAGATGGCCACCGGCCAACCTTAAGACGGAAATAACAACCGCAACAATATTGGTCCTTTTGCTTTAATGCTCCAGAAAAATGCAGCAATTTCTTCCAGAAAATTTTCTTGAGCAAATATATGTGGTCCTTGGGAAAAATAAACTACAAAGTATATTCTAGTATTCAAAGTTAGGTTGACAGATGTAATAATAGAGCTTTGTTTTACGTTTATCATCATTATGCTACCCTTTTTCTAGTTTGTTGGGTTCTGCTTCTAGTTCAGCTGTGACACGTAAATGATGCTGCCCAAATTATAATTATTTTTGTTGTAGGTACATTTAACGCTGGAAATAATGGTCCCTTTTTGAATAAAAGTTTATTATAATCCTATCCTAACTTTAATATAATAAAAGCGAAAGTAAGTTTGTTTGTTACCTTTTGACGCCGAAACCACTGAACCGATCATCCTGAAATTTTGCATTACGTTGTCAGGTGTACACAAACGGACATAGGGTACCTTTCATCCCGAAAAAAAGTACTGTTCCCGAGGAAAACAACAATAACGTTAATAGATGGCGTCACGTGTCTTTCTAAACATGATTGAATTATATTATTATAGAAACTTTAGTAGTGTGTTTCGAATTTTTTTGAGCTTAATTAACGAGAACGAAGCCGCGGACAAAAGCCAGTTCATAATAAGAAATACTTGTACTTTTAATTTTAGCTAGGAGACAAATCAAATCAAAATAATATTTCACATAGGTAAACCAATACAGGCGCTTATGAAAAGTTGAATTTAGGTGCACGGTTCCAATTAGTCGTTACCTATAGAGAAGAGTCGGCAAGAAACTCCATGGTTACTCTTTAAAACAGGATATCTTTAAAAAGACCCATGGGCAAAAATATATAGGACCTGGTCCAATCCCCACAACAGTTATAAAACCTATGCCTTAAGAAAGCTATTGGTGTACGATTTCTTTTATTCTATGGCGGTTCAGTCAAAATCGAACGCGAACAGGGCGTTTTGGTACATTTTATTTGTTAAAAATTTACAAGCATTTGACTACAATCCCACCTAATAGTAATAAGTGACGATGTGATTGAGATATTAATTAATTTTTTGCCAGTTAATGGGTCATCATCATCATCAACAACTCATAAATACGTCCCACTGCTGGCACAGGTCTCCTTTAAGGAGAGTAAGTATTATATTACTATAAAAAAAACTTTGTATTTTTTTATTGTATATTTAACATTTTTGCTTTCATTTGGCTAAAATACAGACAGTATCATTGCTAAAAATAATCAAAAAATACTTTCCAGACAACCGGTAGGACAACATTCTCAGTTTTGATAATGTGCCCAAACACCATGTTCGCGCTCGATTTTGACTTAACCGCCATAGTATGAAATAAACGGTATCCCAATAGCTTTCATAAGGCACAGGTTTTATCACTGTTGGGGGATTAGACCAAAATGACTCAAGGTCCTTTCAGTGAATACAGTACTATAATTTAATATAGTTATGAGAGAACAATGTTGAAAGTGCCGTGTGGTGCCAGACGTAAAGAATAGTACTACCCCATCTGTTCCCAAAGGTGTCGTAAAAAGCGACTAAGGGATTCACTAGAGGATGGGCAGCAGCGTTCTATAAATATTTTAACAACCGTACTGTAATCGCCAACCCGCCTGCCAAGCGTGGCGATTATGACAAACCCCTCCAACATGGCTTGGGGGAGGCCTATGTCCAGCAGTGGACGTATTTCGGCTGAATGATGACGATGATGAATGTTGAAAGACAAATTAAGCTCCTTAGACTTAGTCCTTAGATACGCATCATAGTTAAAAGCCACAAAGCATACAACAGCAGCTAAACCCATCTACATTATTCAGGTTTATGCTCCAACTACTAAATAAGTACAGGTGTTCTTCATTATACAACCTTTTTAGTCCAAAACTACTCTCTACGGTATTCTACAGTTTGTGTTGCCACTTCCTAAGAAAAATAACAACTCACAGTCCGCGTTATGATTATAACACGGCCATGTATCGTCGCCGCTCCCCACTAAACTATTGCACGAAGGTAAGTGAGTCTGTAATTTATTCGGGTAATCGCGTAATTTGTCGCAGAGGATTGGTGTAATTTGTCCTCAGGTGCGGCCTGCTCGCTTGTTTTCTCAGAAATATGGTCCTTGTAGACGGAAAGATTTTTTTGAGTTAAATTTTCGCTTTCTTTGTTTTGTTTTTGGTGAGCCTGTAGAATTAGGGTGTTGGGGTGTAGCTTTGAAGTATTTTGGTGTATTATAGGACAAGGAACCTTTTGGTTGTCATCCCACAAATAATAATCTTACAGAGACGCCCACTTCAAGGATCTCTAATATCTTAAGAACACTTGATATAAATACTATATAATGATACCTAATTGGAGCAGACTAACAGAACAAACGGACATTACTCAAATGCTTACTAATTATTTTTTATTTTATTGACTCAACAAGCATGTAATTTTATCTTATTTTTTATTGTAATGTTTCCAATGTTGATTGTTTTTTTTTTTGACATTTAATTTAATTTATTGATTGCTAATATTTGCCTATATTAGTTTGACATTGAATCGCAATAATTAATTATCAATTATTAATATTATTCTATTAATACCTACGAAAGCCTGTAAAATGTGAGGACCATGCAGCATCTAGTGTTACACTTTCATTCTTAATATTTGACTGCCTATTGTCTATCGGTATGAGTCTGTCATGCTCACTGAAATATCCTGCTGATGGTGGCGTTGTGCATCGGGTCGTTGAGTTCCCTGCAACATGGTTGAGCTGAGCGACGCCGGTGTATGCGTCATGCTCGTGAACGGGTACTGTCTGTTGGGACTGGTCTGCTCGTAACTGCTATGGCAATCGTTTTAAAAGGCTAACTTTCTCATTACTTTTCATGTTGATAACTGCATGTACACTAATCGGCATTGTTCTTACATTACTACAATGAAAATTGTCAAACCATTTACTTTTTTAAAATAGTGTCCATGGAGTTTCTTGCCGGCTCTTCTCCAAAGGACCTACTACTTGGAACCGAGCACCTAGTGTTGACCTTTTGAAAGCATCAGTGATCTGGTCTACTTGAAATAAAAACTATTTGACTTTGAAGAAAAGCTAGGATATACATAGTTTGTCGAATAAAGTTTACCTAATTTTCGAGATATTCATTATTTAGAGAAATTCACAAGTCGTAAAATTTCTAGGATAACAAGCCCTATGAACGCGGCGATGCGCCTATTGTCATAACTTGGTCATATCGTACCCCACTCGCCTTATGTCGTGTTTTGTCGAGAAGGTACGTGAAATGAGAAGTTTTCTTAATCGCTCACACGATAATTTAAACGTTGCCAGTTCGATCTAAGGTATTGTTTAGAAGGAAGTACTAAAGTTAATTGATTAATTTTGTTCACAAAACAAATTAGTTAAATCTGAATTGGACTTATGTTGACATAACATTATTGACTCTTAATACATACAAATATGCAAATAGAATATCTAGCTTTAATTCCGCTGAACAAGATCGCTAGTTTGGATGCAGTATGCAGCACCACCCTCCCACCCACAAGTATATGCACATGCAGAAAGAGTGAAAAAATAAAGCAACGCGAATCTCTCGCGTCCTAGCGGTCGAGGAGTCAACATATCCTGAGGATGTCTCATGCGGGGGCGGAACACGTGTCGTGTATTGGTTTGGTTGCATGTTGCATTATTTTTTCACTCTTTCTGCATGTGCATATACTTGTGGGCGGGAGGGTGGTGCTGCATACTGCATCCAAACTAGCGATCTTGTTCAGCGGAATTAAAGCTAGATGTTCTATTTACATATATTTGTATATCATGGATTTCCGCAAAGTAACGCCTGATTCCATCATTTGACTAATAATACCATCAGAAAGGCGTGGTTAAAATATCGGGTGTAAAAAGACCCTTAACGATAACGAAAACCAGATATTGTACCCATCATTGGGATCATTTTTTTCTACCAGACCATACCTGGGAAATCATTGATTCCGGAGATATTGAAGGTCAAAGTAGACATTTTTTTTTTAGTTTTTTCCAGAAACGCATTCTAAGTGATAATACTAAACTTTCTTCCAAACAAACATTATCAAAATTTTAAATTTTTCCTAACAAAATACGCATTTGAAGTTACAAAAACGCAATGAATATCAAACGCACACAACCGCCTTGGCTCAGCTGTGTAGCCGCTGCACGACCCACACAGGCACATTCGGTTACGTGCATTACATTACGCCCTCCAAAAAACAGAGTTTTTTTTATGCCTAAAAATAAAAATCGTTTCCCAGCAATTATTTTTGGTCAATGTTATTTAGTTTGATGTACAGAGTGCGTAGATTTCGGCTATGTGATGGGTCTTTTTACACCCTGTATTTAGGGTACCTCGGGCCTACGTTGTATGACGTAAGCCATAGCCATACAAATATTTCCGTTTCCTCTAAAATATCAAACTCGGAGCCCCTTAGTACAAAAAGCCAAGCATGAAACTATTGTAGCATTTTTTTTAATAATTTGCCAGCATGGAAAAATTCCAAACAAAATTATTCCGCCGATTATAAAATCCGCCTACAAAGTGAGCAATCAACGGTTGTAGCTACAACTACAAGGTTGTTCCAACATGTTGTAGGCAAAGTGATTGCTCCGCAACATGTTGGTGTTAACTACACATTGTCGAGTGGTGATTAACTGCAGTGGGCAGTTGATTGCCCGGATGTAGATATTATGGAAGAGGCCTTGATTGAAATGATAATAGTGCCTAATATATCAATGTAGGGTAAAAAAACTGGCCAAGTTCGAGTCGGACTCGTGCCGTTATCAATATCGAGCAAAAACGAGCAAAAAAATTACGTTTGTTGTATGGGAGCACCCTTAAATATTTATTTTATTCAGTTTTTTAGTATGTGTTGTTATAGCGGCAACAGAAATACATCATCTGTGAAAATTTCAACTTTCTAACTATCACGGTTCATGAGATACAGCCTGGTGACAGAAGGACAGACAGACGGACAGCGGAGCCTTAGTAATAGGGTCCCGTTTTACCCTTTGGGTACGGAACCCTAAAAATGTTCACCTAGCAGTCTGGACACCCCCTCATTTTGTAACACAAGTCTATTAGGGTCTGTACAGATATGGCGAACGCGCCGCGAATGCGCTGCACACGCTTAGCACGTGTGCAGTTACTGCAACTGTTTGGTGCGCCTCTTTTATACAACTCACGCAAGGCTCGCATAATGCGCGCGTACTGCACGCGTTCTGCGCGCTTGCAGATCCCGCGCATGCAGTTCAGTTCGCTTTCTTTAATACTCCTCAGTTGTAGTTATAAACAAACTGAGTGGGTGAGCCTTGAGATGCGGGTGACGGCGGGAGGAAGCAAGTACGCGTGCTGCATGCAGGCCGCGCTAGTGTAGTTTACGCGCGGCGCGTAGATTGCGCGCGTGCGGCGCAAGAGTAGCGAGCGAAGATCGCAGTACGTAATCGTGTGCGATCGTGTACGTGGCGCAAGAGCAGCGCGCACTATGTAATCGTGTACGTCAGATGTGTACGCACCCTTACATTATAATTTTGGAGACTGAACGCTCTAGTTTACCAGGAAGTCGGTGTTTATCGACTTCAAAGTATTACAAAATACTGAGAATTGACTAGTATAGAATATTTATTCGACTCCCTTTCTATTGTGGTTGGGAAGTAGTAAGTTGGGATTGGTTTATTAATGCCTGACAGGCACCTAGAAAACAAGAGTCAGCCTATCAGCCAGTCATGTAAACGACCTAAAAAGTATCTGGAGAAGACTTTTAAGTCATCGGCACAGAACAGGGAAAGTAGAAGGTACAAAATACATGTTTACTTAAAAGGCAAGGCAGTGGACGTAATTCATGATGCTTCTGGTTTAATCATTTAATTTAATTTCCATACTAGGAACAAGGGTTTACTCGCACACACAACAACATGTCTGCATTTTTACGCACATGCGACGCGCAACTACAAACACTCACGTTTTATTTTTAAAGATAGGTTAATAAGAAGTAATGTAATAGTTAAGTAACCTTATTGTTGTTGTTCAGTTGTTTAGAAGATGATCCATAGAGAAGTTCATAGATAGGTAAGTTTGTCTTTACTCACGACTCAGACCACAAAATATATTTTGTTTATGTTTTACTGTGCGTCAGTTTGAGCGTAAAAAAAAGTAATTTCTCTCTCTCTCTTTCTCCTTCAAGTCCTTTCCTCTCCTTTTCCAAAATCGAAATATTTAATGACAGGTTAAGGGTCAAATTACACGTCCGATAGTTGCTTCCGGGAGCCGGATCCGACTATCTGATCGGATTCATGAAATACACGTACGATTCTCGTGTCCTATTTTTTCTGGACGACGAAGACGCCCGGACGATGCTTACGATTCTGACATCCGATCCGATAGTCTGATCGTACGTGTAATTCATGTTCAAACAAATGTATGACGCGGAGACCTTCAGATAGTCTGATCAGACTATCGGAACCGACTATCGGAGGCAAGTATCGGACGTGTATTTGGCTCTAACATCTTTGCAGTTTGACGGCGTTTCCGTCACTTTTTCTGCTTTTTTACCAAATCACTTCTAGTCCTTAAAACTCACTGTCAGAACTACGCAGCGGCCATAAACCTTTGGTAAGCACAGTCGTTGTAAACTCGCCTATGATTTACGAGCAAGCGCGAACAAGATAAAAAATGTTTAGTGTCAAAATCAGCTTTACGGCAAAAGAATGAAAAACATTGCCTTATTTTCCGCATAAAGTAATTTTTGATGAAGGTTTGCGGCACCTGATTTTTGGGCTCGCATGACGAAGCGGCTCGTGTTGGACAGGTAAATTGTGGTGGAGATTACCACTTACGAAGTGAGTTTGTGTAGTTTTCCGTACTAAATATAATATTATGGGTTATATTTTGTACACATTGGGTTAGAACAGAGTGCACAAAAACTAAGATAGATTAGATATAGGTACTTTATTGTACACCAAAAAGAATAAAACAGAATTAAGAACAGTACAAATGGTGGTCTTATCGCTTAAGCAATTTCTTCCAGACAACCATTGGATGGAAAGAAATGTTAAGAAAAAAAATATAAAGGGCAGTATGCAGCATTAAGCATTGAAACCTGAAAAAAGGTTTTTTCTTTTTAATTATATTCCATAAGTCAAATATAGAAAAAGAAAAGAGAATGTGTTGGGTCGGCCGCTGCGTTTAGCGACTTTACACGCGGGTCATGCTCAACGAAGCAGATTGCCTTTTAGCCTGTACTATTATCTATTCTGTGCTTTTAGTCCAAATTAGTTAAGTTGCAAATAAATAATTTATGCTTATTCTTATTTCTTCTAAAATGCTGTTTTTTACAAATATCAATAAATATGAAAGATACTGAAATGTTTAAAATTGTAAATATAGATTCTCGGTTCTCGACCGGCAAGCAAGTGCTTGACTTAACTAAAAATAAATAAAACATCTCCTTCTAAAGAATTTCTCCACTTAGTACGAGTTCGCCCGCAAATTGATATTCAGTCAGCGTCTCAGAATTTTTCAAATAAAAAATAAACAAACGCTAAACAAGGTCCCGAAAAGTATTTATTTACCTCAAACCGAACTTTCTTCAGAGTTGCTCTGACACGGCCTCTTGATAATTTAATTTTTTTCTCTCGTAAGGAGACGTATCTTATTACGTATTCCAGTCGCGTGGACCACTATTTATTCCTTATACATTCGGCTCACGTAATAAATCACTGTTATTTAATCTACTGAGAGATATATATGGGTATTTACCCGAGTATTTCTCTCATAATATTTGTTGAATGCTATTTTTGTGGTGCTTCATATAGTTTTCAATCTGGAAAAGACAGCTGTAATGGTATGAGATACATAAAGAACGCATATATTCAACTATCTATCTTAATTTTCTTTGAATGTACTTTCATACTTTGGTTATATTCTCTAGAAAAAATGTTCTTTTTATACAAGCTTAGTTTTAGTATCTAAACCTGAAACTAGTTTGTTCAGAATCACTAGGCGAGTCAATTGACATATTTTTTACACCACATTTTTTTCCATAAATTTCATTTTTGTTTTAGTAGGTTTCTACCCATAACAGTTGACGGGAATAGACACCGAGGCTTGAGGCTTGAGATGGTCCGCTCGGTCAGTTTCCGTGCATTAGACAACCCCTGCATATCACATCTCAGGCATTTCACGCTTTACTAGGGAACTTAACGCGACATAAACTATGGTGTAACTTGGAGATATACTAAAAAAAAACACAAGTTCAGGCAGTTCTGATGAAAATCTTGTTGAGGTGTCTCCGTTTTTGTATATACTAAAAATAACGTTGTTTATATGATTACTTACGGTTTACTCACGTGTATTTTTTTGGAATTGCGCAACTAGTTTCGGACCCAAACGGAGCCCTTAATCTTAAACATACGTGAGTAAAACGTAACTAATCATAAATCTGAATGTGTCTCAGTATAAAGTTATAACATAAATTCTTATTCGCAGTATTTTAGAGATTTTAAGATGATGTTATATGAGTTCTTGTCTAATATCGTAATATTTTCCGGACCTATATTAAGGATACGCTTCGCTTAGATAAACTTATCGTGACCTCATTAGCAAGCTTATAACGAGATTCTTATACCAGTAATGGCGGGTTTCTGGTTAAACGCAGAGTAGAAATTAATTGTATGGAGCTCACACACTCAAAATTCAAAACTAAAGGTATAGTGTCAGAGAGACTATAAAATCGTATAAAAGTGAATCTATCATTACAGTTATAGCTATATCTGTATGTTAAGTATATTGCGGGCATGGTAAATATATAAATAAAACCAACAAAGACTCTCCACCACTGAGAGAAGGTACTTATTTTTGGTTTAGTTGTTAGTAACATGAGCTAAGTTACAATAAATATAATAATATTAATTCACACAAAATCAGAAAACAATAAGCACAAGTTAGTCAGATAATAAAAGTTAGACTTTTCCGCTCATCGGCACGGAAAGCCCGTTCCGTCGAATGACAACAGGTTTTATAACATCAGGGGCGTTGATCCATGACGCCGACTCTTTGTCTTCTAAGTATTGCCCAGTGTTGCCAGCTACTGAAAATAGGTGGGTATACTATAAAGGTGCGTACAGATTAAGTAACATGTTGTATAACTTGTGTTTTATAACACGTCTACAATATATAACATTGTTTTTTAACATTGCAACATATAACAATACTGTACACATTAGAACAACAATGTAATATAACCATGTTATATAACATTGTCGTTTGTCGTTCTACAGTGCTGTTCACAATGTTGACACGAAAGGAGGTTTTGCTAGCCGCTGCAACGCTTGTTGTACTTTTAAATAACAAAAGAAAAAAACGTAGATGCTGGGTTCGTCCTAGTTTATTGACATTGTTGTAAATATTAATAACATGTTAAATAACACGTTTGTTATTATAACATGTTTTATAACATTCAGTCTCCACATTACTGAAACATGTTATATAACAAAGTTTTATAACATGCTATGTTATATAATATGGTACGCACCTTAAAAATAAACCCTATCAATCCTAAAAACAAGTGCACTATACCAACTCTTATAAAACTATATGAGACAGAAATCCATAGACCTATAAGATGCACACTTCAATAACCAACGGATTAACTGCTAGCTAACGAAATATCGACGCCCTAATCCAGGATACTAGAGGTGAGTGAAAAATTAGATTGGCGAGCACCGGACACGGTGGAACCTAGCCATAATCTCATTGCCTTGGACCAGTGCGAGGGATGAGTTAGATGCGAGATTGATGTGACAGTGGCAGATTGGAAATTAGTTTTTTTTTTATTTGCGTGCGAGTTCTGTCTGTGCATTTGGAATATTTAAAATGTTGTTGATGTCGTTTTTTTTGTTTTGTGATATTGGATTTGGATGATCAAAATGTATTTTGGTATTTCCATTAGCGGTTATAGAAATTTTGTGCTTCATTAGGAATTTTGGAATTTTTGGATATAATGTATGAGTTTTGATCACAGGAAACAGAGATTAATATAAATAAAGATCACACGTCGGTTCGAAATGTAGAAAATAACCAAACTTAAGGTGAAGAATGCAAAATGTCAGCTAATACATTAATCGCCAATATTTTATCCCTTGCACCAAATTTTGTACCAAAAGGGCACCACGCCACAGGAATATTTGTGAGTATTTTTAACAGGACACGGCAAATTCGAGCCAAATCATTTCCGACTCGGATTATTGATTCTACATCGTCGGATTTACTGGAGATTTTCGACCAAAAACGTACTGAACAAAATTGGGTTAAGTGCTTACTTCTAGGCTTGATCGACGGACTCCATCAGGATTTGGGATCTAAAAATTTAGGCCAGCTTTTTAGATTTTATCGTCTAGATTCATACTTTTATTTCATGCCAATTGCTTCGAGTTAGGAGAATAAATATTTCTTCTTAAAGTTATGTAATGGAGACCTTTAAAAACTAAAAATGTGGACACCTGATACAGTTTGAGTCGACTTTGCTTAGTTAACCAGAGAAACTTCTGTTCAAATTCCTTTTTCTTGGAATTGAAAAGTATTACGTTTTCCAAGTTATTCTTAAAACAATATTTTATAAATGAATCAAATATCTTTGAATCAGTAGAAAAAAGTGGCGAAATCAATAAGTCTCTATTCAGACTTGATAAAACCAACTTTTTAGAAGTTTACAATATGAATAACATCAATCATCATCACATCACATCATCACTCAGCCGAAAGACGTCCACTGCTGGATATAGGCCTCCCCCAAGCATCGCCACATCGACTGGTCCTATGCTTCTCACATCCAGTGGTTTCCTGCGACCTTCACCAGACCATCGGTCCACCTTGTGGGAGGCCTACCCACGCTGCGTCTTCCGGTACGCGGTCGCCACTCCAGAACCTTTCGGCCCCATCGGCCACCCGTTCTGCGAGCAATGTGCCCTGCCCACTGCCACTTAAGTTTGGCAATTCTTCGAGCTATGTCGGTTACCTTGGTTCTCCTGCGGATCTCATCATTTCTGATATGATCACGCAGCGTAACTCCGAGCACAGCCCTCTCCATTGCCCTTTGGGTGACCTTGAGCCTTCTTATAAGGCCCATTGTGAGCGACCACGTTTCAGTGCCGTAAATAACATCAATGTTTGCAAAGAATTACGATACATAATATTTTGTTTTAATTTATTTTCTAAAGCACTTGTTTTATATCTATATTCTGAATTCTTCTTATTGTTCATTAGACAACACTTTAGCTACTCATCTTTCCCTGTCCCACTTTGCATAAATTACATTCTCATACACATCTCTTCAATATGGAGTATCAACTTCGTACAATAAAAAGTATTCTTAACGAGTCTCCCACATACCCAAATTTATCTGAAGCACAAACCCAAGAATTTGATTACGAAAAACAAATGTATCGATATCGGTATGATTACATTATATTCAAAGGGAAATTTCTAAGATGCTTATAATGTATCGGGAATTATTGTTCCGAATTTTTTCTACCCTCAATAATAACATTTTCTTTGAAACACTTGAACAAAATTGCTGGGAATTGTAAGCCTTACTCAATGAATTTTGGAATATTCAACTTTGTTTTTGCTTTTTCTCTGTTGGTTCGTTTAGAAGAAAACACAATTTTGGGAATGTAGGATTTCTTGTATATATTCTTGTCTTCTTTGTGTTGTTTGGTTATTAAGGTTTGATCTGTTGCTTTACAACGTAAATTTTCTGTAATACGCCAAAATCTATTTTCAGTATCGATAAAATGAATCTTTGCACGGTCTATCACGTTCTTTCAATTACGAGTTTTGCTGACTTCCAAGATATACCAGCTCTGTAATTACTTCCTCTTCAAGTTTACGTTGGCGGTATCATTTTCAGATTTTTCCTAGAATAACAAATTATAATATTATTAATATTGGGGAGTAATGAGAAAAGTTTTGAAGAGAATAATCTGAGCCGAGAGGAAATCACTTTTTTATTAGAGTGGAGGCGGCATCCTTCCATTTCTATTTATTTTCTGTCGGTAAATGAGATGTGACTTTATTTTTAAACTTAAAGGAAATTGAAACGTAGCAAAGCAGCAATCAGTACTACAGTATGTATGACATGCTATAAAATATTATTATAAAACTCATATTAACCCACTGCTGGGCGAAGGTCTTTTCCATAGCATTCCACACCTATCTTTGTGAAGTCATCACCCTAGGGCAAGGGTGGGAAAACTACGGCCCGCGGGCCACCTTCAGCCCGTGAAGGGTTTTAATCCGGCCCGCCCATTCTCCCTTTTAGTGCAAGAGTGTATGGCCACAACAAATAGCAGCAATTATTTGATCCAAAAATTTTAGTTTTGGCAGAACAAATGTATTATTTTTTTGGAACTTGGCTTCCTTCAATATTACTTGCGTTTTTCTGGCCTCTGATGATGAAAGTTTGCCCACACCTGCTCTAGGGTTTCCTAAGTTTGTTAAAGTCAACAAAATTAAAGGCTTCGGGATATTATTAAAAACTGCAAATTCATCAAACCACTCCATGTCATTTACAGGTCAAGTACAATAACATCCGTCTCTAAATCTGTCTTCAATGTGTGTGTGCATATGCCAACGAGTCACGATGATTGTGTTTTATATTTAGTAGATTTATTCCTAGACTAATGCATAATTGAAGTGATTGGTCGATAAAGCGCACGTGTGTCATTCATACCTACAAAAGGTACCATACTGTTAATTAGCGACGTCAAATGTGTTGAGCGACTGATCCATGTTTTTGTTTAAGTTTGGCCTACAGTTGCAGAATGCATACATCTGCGTTGAACGAATAACGTGTTGTAAAGGTTCGCGCACATTATGTCAGGCCGCAGCGGGGCGGAGCGGGCCGCGGCCGCGGCGCAGCACAAAATGCTTACTTAGCACATTAGTGACGGGCAGTCTGGTTGCAAGTCTGTCAGACTTGCAAATCATAATTAGCTCTTTGTATCCATGAACTAAATTAATCCATTCTTGTGAACACCACAGGAGCACGCAAATACCAAAAAAACGCAAATATCGTTAAATGAACACGTGCACGCGTACACTCCAATCTGCTTGCTATAGCACACTGTGTCGAGACGCAGCGCCCACAACCAAAATCCGCGGCGGAATATGCAGCCCGCTGCGCCCCGGCATAGTGTGCGATGGTTCATATAAAATACATACGAGCGATTTGAGCGGATTTTTGCGCTGCGACCCGACCCACTGCGGCCCGACCGGTTGTGCGCGAACCTTTAATGTTCTTTTTCACACATTATTACTTGCAGTGTCAATAGTGCCATGTTATTGCAGTTGATCTCTACTGTTGAGGCACGTATTGATTCATTGTAGTAGGTACCTTGTTTTATCATTTTAGTGATTTCTATACTAATACTCAACAAGTCATCATCATCTGCCTAGCCTTTTCCCAACTATGTTGGGGTCGGCTTCCAGTCGAACCGGATGCAGCTGAATATCAGTATTTTACATGGAGCGACTGCCTATCAGACCTCCAGAACCCAGTAACTGGGTAATACGATACTCTTGGTAAGACTGGTTGTCAGACTTTCTGGCTTCTGACCAACAGTAACTACTGTCAAAGATCTACAAATGACAGCCGGGACCAACGGCTTTACGTGCTTTCCGAGGCACGGAGGAAACTCGCTATGGTAAATGGTCACCCATCCACAGACCAACCTCGGCAAGCGTGGCTTAACCCGGAAGATCGGTCTATGCGGCTGTAATTATTTAGCCACGAGCTCCTCTCTAATACTCAACAAGTACTCATCAATATATTGCTGTAGTAAAACGAATTTCAGATATCTACTCTGTACTCTGCAGTATAAACGGCAGTATGAACTAATCCTATTGACGTCTATATTGACATTGTCGATAAGCCGACGATATCTTCGGCTTGCGTTCCAAGTTTAATGTTATTAGTACACAAGTCTGTCGCTCATTCTCTTGCCATAATCTAATTCTTCCCATCTATAGCAGATAGATTAACGTTATTGTGTGATCAAAGGAAGATAAGTGTTATAAGAAGTAAAATCTACATAGAACATACAAGTAGCTACACTTTGAAGGCTAGATCTAAAACGAAAATGTAACAAGATGCTTAAAAAAAACTAAACTCATTCATTCAAAATACTCATTGTTAAGGTTAAAAATCAGTACATGATGGAGTTGACAATACACAGTTATTATTGTTTTCAATTTTACAATTAACTACTTTTCAGCTACCTTCTTGTTATTTTATTAGAATTTCTAGGGACAACACGTTCGACGTTTTTGCTCATAACTCAAAATTAGGTTTAGTCACTGTAATGTAGCAGACGGCCCTAGGATCTCCTGAGCACGTCTGCCACACCAGTTGTAGGGATATGTAACTAATAAGTAGGATTCTTACCTACCCTCAGCCGGACAAACAAGGTAAACACTTAAAAGAAGACAATTTTATAATATGGTAAAAACACTTATAAGTCCCTAAAAGAGTATAAATGGCACACGTAATCACAATACTCTCCAATAATACACAAGCTCAGTAGGTATGTCACCAGGCGAAGGGCTGGTAGTTCAGCAGTGCAGCAGCGCCGGAGGCTCAGTAGTAGTCCATTCGGCGGAGTGCTGGTAGTGCAGCAGTGCCGGAGGCTCAGTAGTAGTGCACTCGGTGGAGCGCTGGTAGTTCAGCAGACCAGCCGTCCGCTCACCCTCGTGGTTCTCTTCCAATCTCCCAAAGCCACTTTGCTTTTTCTGTTTCGCTTGCTCTTTCAATTTTAAATGTGGAGTGTGTTCTGAAACTATGTGGCCTGTGATAAAAAGAGGTTTATAGAAAATAACAAGAAAGTGAAATGTGTGAAGTGGATGATGATGTGAGGTTCGGAATGAGACAACTTGCTTAGTTCAAATCCAATATAATAATAATGAATGTAATTGGTTACAAAATTAAATACGAATACAATTCTAGTTGCTACATAGATTAATAATAGAATACAGAGTAGTCATTAGGTAGTACATCACAATGATGAAAAAGGTGATCCTACATCACTTAACGGCCTTTTAGAGATAGGACGGCAGTGCAGGTATCCTAACGGTTAGACCGCTTTCGGGCATTTGACTACTTATAACGATTGTCATAGTTATTCGTATGACGCCCGGTACTTAACGTGCTCTCCAGGGCACGGAGGGTTCTCGATGTGTAACGCACGCTCACCCATCCATCGGAGTTGGTGTTACACAGCTTTTCTCCTCTATTAAATAGTTACATTAACATAACCAACCCGTTTTAAGCACCATTACTCTATAATACATAAAGTAAAGTCATCAGGTTTGCTAAACGCGCGTATTCGCAGCGACAGAGCACGTGCACAAACATGCATTAGCATAATCAAACGCGGCGTGTTGCGTGCGGTAGATGACGCACTAGAGAAAAACACGCTGCGTTTTGTGGCGTTTTATGAGGCTGTGAAAGAGTGGGAAAAGGCGTTCTGTGCAAATGTGATTGGTATGGTGAGTGTGCCAATTATTAGTTGTCTTACCGGCACCATCATCATAGAAATGTCAAGGGAATCTTCATTGGCTGTCTTAATAACATTGCCAATATAACAGTCTTTCTCAAAGTGGGCATTATCGCCCCCTTGTGGGCGCTAGAAGGCCTACAGAGGGGCAGTAAACGACTGTGTGATTTTTAAGATATGGTGGTTAAAGTTAAATTTAAGGGGCGCTAAAGAATAATTCGATTCTCAAAGGAGGCGGTAGACGAAATAAGTTTGAGAACCTCTGCACTATAACAACGCTTGGCGTCGTATTAAGTTGTTATAAGCACAAAAGAGGATACTTTCTATTACCCTGAAGCAATTTCATAGTTCCCTTATATACTCTCATGCTTCCCTAAGCGGAATAAATAAATTAGGAAAAGTTTGAGATAAATATTCTTTGCATCAAGTTACTAAAAAACAACCAAACTCCCTTCTAGCCTTTAACAAACCATGTTGGAGTCATTTTCCGAGACGTAACACACAGGATCAACTCAGGATGGATGAAATGGCAACAGGTCACTGGAATAACTTGCAACCCACGGATGCCTCTCAAGTTAAAGGGGAAAATCTACAAGTCCATGATAAGACCTGTCGTACTGTATGGATCGAAATGTTGGGCCGTGAAGAAGACGGATGAAAAAGGTTGCATGTAGCGGAGATGAGAATGTTGAGATGGATGTGTGGAGTGACCAGAATGGATAAGGTCAGGAATGAGTATGGTAGAGGAAGTTTGAAAGTAGCGCCAGTGACAGAAAAGTTGAAACCATTTATCTTGGTGTGGGTATGTGAAGAGGAGAGATGAAACGCATGTGACGAAAAGAGTTATGAATATAAATGTGGATGAATGGAGAGGAAGAGGGAGGCCAATGAAAAGATGGATGGATTTTGTGAAGAATGATATGAAAGAGAAGGGTGTCAGTGATATCATGACGGGTGACAGGATGGAATGGAAGAAGAAAACGTGTTACGCCGACCCCAAGTAAGGCAGGAAGATCATGTTGGAGCCAGCTTCCTGCCTAACCAGGAAGAAGCCACCAGAAGCTACTGCTTTCAGATCTGCGCAACCCAGTTTCTGGGCAATGCCTAATATCCTAAGGTTAGACCGGTTGTCAGACTTTCGGGCTTCTGACAACCCGTAACGACTGTCATAGGTATTAAATAATCAAACGTTGTGACAATTAACGTCGTTTAAATATAAATCGTTATTCTGTTGATAAATTAACGTTTATGACTAGTTCTGTAACTCTGAATTGGCATTCGGTTAAAACTGGTAGTATTTGGGAAATAGGTTATTGCAAAATAATAAAATATTTTTTGACCGCTCCAATTTTTGGAGCGTTATTGCAACCCAGTGAGTTACACATCACCTCAAGATTATGCAGCGTCTACTCACGGTATAATGTGTAAAAACATAAACCGTCTTGTTAATATCTTGCTCAGAACAGTTTAACCTTAGCTGAAGTCGATGCGTGGATCTAAACGATAGAGGACGAGGCTACGTGACTTCTATCTGTACGTTTCTATTTTCTTGTAATTTTAGGATTTGGGAAAAAGAAAAAATATATTGGAAAGGTTCTGGATAGGTTATTAAATTGTATTAAGGGTAGATTTGGTCCTTCGAAATTTTGGTCCTACCGGCCAATTTCCACGAGTCTTGTCTACAATTTCAAGCCAATTTATCAATTAAATCAGTCTATCAACGTTCTTAATACTTCAATCATTAGGATGTCGGTCTATCTAGCGTTGCTATTTTATGTATATAAGGACCAGAATTCCATGACATATTTTTACAAACACTGGGTCCACTTCGAAGAACCTCAAAATCGAAATACGATTTAATGAAAGCTACTTTACCTTCAAAATACAATTTATCTTGAGGCCAGACAGCCCGTTCGAAAGGCCATCAAAACAAATGCTACAATTTATTTGACCCATTTTCTATCGCTCACGTAGGCTGGGCGAAACATCTTTTGGATGTATCAAAGATATTTCGTCCAAATTTTTGTGATGTGTCGTACTAGTAATTGCATTTTGTTGCTCTTAAATCATTTTCTTTATAGAGATGGGAAGTGGGTTTTTTAATGGAAGATAAAGTTATATTTAGTTTATTTTCGCTATAAAAATACATAACATCACGCTTGCATTCCCATAACAGTTGGGCAGAGGTGTAGAGTAACACCCTCATTTAGCCGTCATGTTTAAGTCCCATGTAATAGGGGGCGAGCGTATCCCCATTAACCGGGCACAATCCAGACTTCAGGCTGCTACTGAGAAATTCCACCCAAAAATCCCAATATCACTTTGCCCGACCTAGGGAGCGATCTCAGGAACTCATGCTTAGCAGTCAATTTAAATATATTTAGCATATTGATAATAATGATGACGATGATCTTGAAGGTGAAGAAGTGAAGCAACAGGATGCAGGAAAAGTGGTAGTGGGAGGATTGACCACAGATAGAAAGAAAACTAAAAGCGGGAAGGAACTCATCGCAATCAATACGAAGAAGAAATTCACACCGATAATTCAGCCCTCATAAAGCTGTCTCCCCCCCCCCTCGCCCCCCAAAACAACCACCAGCAACGCCCAAAGCTGAGGTCCGCGTCCCACTAGGGGCTCGCCCTTAGTGTTGTTGTTGCTCGTAGCCATGATGTTAGTGTAGTATAAGTAGTTAGATTAGGTTAAGTATTTTACTTCCCCTGCATTGGCTGGAGACCCTTCAGGTCTCGCCGATAACTGCCCGGTTACGTAGAAACGGTCAGAAAGGACCATCGACAAGAAGACAAACAGAAAAAAAAAACTGTGAAGAAAGTAGGAAGGTAGTAGAAGGTAGCTGGTAAGTGTCCCTCTAGTAACACTACAGCATTGAAATTCTCGCATGGAACAAATATTTGTATCACCAACAGAGCACAAGGGAGTGGTCAAGTTACCTTGATGCTGACGTCCTACAAATATTTGTTTTTGGTCTAGACGTTGATGCCGGTGATTGGCAAACAACTCACAGGGAGTCTACGAGTGTTTGTTCATGTTTGTAACTAACCAAAATTGTCCACAACGCTGATGTTCCTTGCGCCATTCAAAGCATACTTTGACTTGGCGTAGATGAAGACTAAACAGAAGAATTAGCTGTCGGCTGATCTTGCTTTTCTGGGTTTGAATATCGTCACTAATTTTAAAATGGGATGTATATAAAAGTAAATGTTTAAGGCACACTTCAAAAATAATGCTTTCCACTACAAAATTAATGGTTTGCAGTATAATCAATCAAACTCAATTTGTTTCTGAACGCACCTATTAAAGGAACGGTGGAAAATAATCGTCAAAGCTAAGCATATCTGCCACTCGCGCGCCGCTGCGGCGGCACCGCTCCTTTCGCTCGCTCGGCTCGTGCATTGAGTTGGTCACAGTTTTAACATAACCTTACCTACCTTTCAGCTATTTGTTTATTACGTTTTTTCTTATTGCGGTGACTGAATGGGGTGCATAAAAGAACCTCCATGAGTGTCGATACTTCAGTACGTCCGGCGCACCCTGGGCAGTAAGCCCCGCTACCAACCTTGCTGACTGGCTAATCTTTTCACCACGGTATGACTTATTTTCGTATAGCTCATGCTGATACAAGAGAGAGAGCGGGGACTGAAGTTGGAAGCATTAAAATGTTAGATGTCAGTGCACACTATTATTTTTAAAGAATACTTTTAAAGTTAGTATTAGAAAATGCAAACTACTAATTTTAAAGCTTAGCCTTTTTTAAGTGACTATTATTTTTAATCATCATCATCATTCAGCCGAAAGACGTCCACTGCTGGACATAGGCTTCCCCGAAGCCATGTTGGGGGGGAGGGGGAGGGGATTGCCATAATCGCCACTCTTGGCAGGCGGGTTGGCGATAGCATTATGGTTGTTAAAGTACTCAAAGAACGCTGCCTCCTCAAGTGAATCGCTGAGTTGCCTTTTACTACACCCATAGGAAGAGATGGGGTATTGTTATTCTTTACTTCCGGCACCACACGGAACATTTTTAATAATCCCATTTTAAATCTTTATTGTTTTAAGATTGCACATTCCTTATTCTCGTAAGATGCCCGATTGTACACTTTTTGTTAATGAATTTTCTCAACTAGATTAACCTGCTCACAAAGAAATCCAGAATTGTTTTAGAACGCAAGGCCAGTAAACCGTTTCTTTCCATCTCTAAGCAACTATCCGTACGTGATCGGTGAACGGGAAACGAGTAAAAGAAAATAATTCTGAGGTAATGATGTAACTGGTCAGATAATAACGGACCTTTGGGTCGAATGATAAATTGAAAAAATAGGGCCACGTTTGTGTCTTGGGAAAATTCGGGATGATTTTTTTTTGGTCGTCCATGTGTGAAGATTATAAAGACGGTTATGTATTTATTGTAGATGATTATAGGGTGTGTTTTTTAGGTTTCTTTTAGGTCAGAGATGTAAAAACATAATTTCATCTTACCTTATACAAGGTTAATCGGAAAGGGGGTACTAATCCGAAGCCCACTTATAGTATCGCTGACGACTGTTTGAAAGCAAGTAGTAAAATTTAAAATAAAATGATTTATATTTTAGTATTTTCAAAAATTCTTTATCCCTGTTTTAGTTACAAATTCAGAAAATGGTGCTTCTAATTTATGACTCCAAATATGACCTAAAATGTAAACACACTGATCATAACTGGGGATAGATAGATTTTAGACATTTTTTTTGAGATTTTTGAACAACTGTTTCTCTTTAACTATTGATTTTTGGGAAAAGTTGTAGAACAAAAGTTATTCATTATTATGTGTACTTTAACACCCTTTCGGATTAGTACCCCCTTTCTGACTAACCTTGTATACAACAGACGATGGGTACATGAAAAGAATCTCCACGAGTGACGATACTTAAGTACGTCCGGCGCACCCTGGGCAGTCATCCTTACTTGTTCCTTGCAGAATAATCTTGCTGACTGGCAAGTTAATCTTTTCAACATGGCATTCTTCTTCTCTCGTTTCAGCACGAGCTATACGAAAATAGCTCATGCTGTGGTGAAAAGATTAGCCAGTCAGCAAGGTTGGTAGCGGGGCTGACTGCCCAGGGTGCGCCGGACGTACTTAAGTATCGTCACTCGTGGAAGCTCTTTTCATGCAACACGGCATGAACTACTCTCATATAGCTAGTGCCGTCACGAGAGAAGAACTGCCGATTTTTTAATTCATGAACGTGTCCGGCCTTGTCATCAATCAGTTGGTCCAGTGTCCCTTTTTTAAAGAATGCGTAGAACATTATTTTAAAAGCACTTTTTCAATACATTTTATATTCACCTCTGAAAGATTTTCTAATGTTGAAATTATCAAAAAATAATGTGTAATTCCTTCAATCTGCGTGATCTACTGGTGACAGATTGACCCTGCATGGGTTTTTTTAAACACAAACATTTTTTTTTCTAAAACTCTCATTGTTTTTCTGTTTCAGAGTCATTTTAGCGCCCCAAGTTAACTGACTGCGTGGAGTGATATCGCACTAGTAATGCCTGCCAGCGATGTTATCGTACTTTCATTCATTTATGCGTGGAATCGAAAACTGTATACTAACAAAAAAAAATATTTTTTTTAACTTTATTCTGTGGTTTAGATTCCTAACGCAAGAAAAAAAGAATGTTATTTTTATTTTTAATCAAGTTAAATCCCATGCGCTGTTAATCTGTATCAATAAGGGCCTTTTCACTGTCATGCGGGTTCGTACACGCATGTGTGTGTCACCCGAACACGTGGCGCCTGTATTTCACCTTTTCAAAGATGTATTTACTGTGATGCGTGAAACACGCACGAAAAGGTGAACTGCGAGCGCCACGCATGCGGGTGACGCACGCACGCGGGCACGAACCCGCATGACAGTGAAAAGGCCCTAACAGATTATGTGGTACCTACCTATATGGAATTACACGAATTTGTTTACACCCCGTATAGAACGTATCTATACACATATCAATGACACACATATGCGACAAATAGAATAAACGTGAGCGACATAAAATAATGTTAGTGTCGTGTCACGATGATATATGACGGGCCGCGGCTTTGACTGCAGCGCTAGTTATACAAATACACACTTATTGTTGTACCATTCGATTTCTTTCGATTCGATATTTTATTGAAAATGCTATACATGGTGGTTCACTAATTTTATTAAATAAACAGTTTAAATACAAAGAACGTAAGGATATTGTGAGCCTCTCTGTTGAGCGAACAATTGAAATAGCCTGTGTGGAGCTGGAGCGGTTTGTTGTATTGAGTGTGTACAGGCCTCCTTCAGCATTATATGATTGCTTTGAGAATGTTATGGATCAAGTGTTACAGAAAATTTGCAAATTAAATAAAAACGTGTTTGTATGTGGCGATTTCAATGTGAATTTGTTGGAAGATTCTTCAATGTGCCTTAAAATTAAAAATCTATTTAAATCATATAATCTTGAAAATCTATTTTTGGAGCCTACGAGGATAACTGCCACTACAGCTACTTGTTTGGACAATATATTTACAAATATTGTACCTAATACTAAACAAATAATAAATCAACTCAACTCTGATCATTGTGGACAGTTGATTACATTTCTTCAGGAAGACAAGAAATTTGTAAAAAAGGAGATAACTGTAGTGCCTAAAACTGTGGGTCGCTTGGAAGGATTTAAAAATAAACTCATTAGAAAATTGCCTTATCTAAGTTATAGTGATGATCCTAACGACCTATACAATACATTTTTTAACATGTTTTGTACAGAATTTAACTCCATTTTTATTCCCAAGAAGATCTCAGTTAAAGGTACTGCAACCTTCAGTGAATGGGCGACTACAGGTATATATAAAAGTAGGAAAAGACTGTATGAGTTGTATGAAGAAAAAAACTATAATAATAGTCCAGAATTTTTACAGTATGTTAGAAATTATTCAAAATTATTTAAAAGAATTTGTCTTTTAGCCAAAATTCGTTACTTAAGTTTAAAAATAAGGAATAGTAGTAACAAAATTAAAATGACTTGGGATATAATTAACAATGAGACTGGAAGAGTCAAGAATCGATGTAGTGACTATAGCCTTAAAATTGATAACAAAACAGTGAAATCAGACTTAGAAGTTGCTACAGCATTCGAACACTTCTTCACGGACATTCCAGTCTCAACCACAAAATCCTTGAAGTCATCCCCCACTGCTGCTGAATCTCTACTGAAAAAAAATGTTAATATATGCAACAACGAATTAAATTTTCATTATGTAACCGGCAAAGATATTGTAAAAACTTTCAATTCCCTAAATGTTAAAAAGACCGCCGATCTTTGGGGTAACTCCGTTGAGGTTACAAAATCTATTATCAGCACAGTAGCACCTGAATTAGCTTTAATTTACAATAAATGTATTGATTGTGGTGTATTTCCTGACTTAATGAAAAATAGTAAGATTATACCATTATTTAAATCAGGTAGCACATCTGACCCAACCAACTTTAGGCCTATTTCTGTGCTACCCACTTTTAGTAAAATATTTGAAAAACTAATACTTAATCAGCTACAAAGCCACTTTAATAAAAATAATTTATTACATAGGAAACAGTTTGGTTTCACAAGAGGTCGCTCAACAACTGACGCTGGTGTTGAGCTTTTAGATAATATATTTAACGCCTGGGAGGATTCACATGATGCCTTAGGCATCTTTTGTGACTTGTCCAAGGCATTTGATTGCGTTTTTCACGAGACATTGGTCAGGAAACTACATCACTATGGAGTTAGGAATACCGCACTGGATCTTCTTATTTCGTATTTGGGTAATAGGATCCAGAGAGTGGACGTTAATGGGAAGAGATCTCCGGGGTCTGTGGTGACAATGGGTGTTCCGCAGGGCTCAATTCTTGGCCCGTTCCTGTTTCTCGTTTATATTAATGACTTACCTTATCTCATACAAGATAATCAGGAGATTGTGTTATTTGCAGATGATACATCACTGTTATTCAAACTCAAACGGCAACAGCCGGTTACCAACGATGTAAATAACGCTCTCTCTGAAGTAGTGCACTGGTTTAATGTTAATAACTTACTTTTGAACGAGAAGAAAACTAAATGTATTAGATTTCTGACACCTAATGTCAAGCAGGTGAAAACCAGTGTAGTAATAAATGGAGCCGAATTGGATCTTGTGGACACCACTACGTTCTTGGGTATAACTTTAGATTCGAAACTGCAGTGGGGCCCACATATAAATAAATTGTCGAAAAGACTCAGTTCTGCAGCTTACGCGGTCTATAAGATACGCCAGCTAACTGATGTAGAGACAGCCAGATTGGTATATTTTAGTTACTTCCATAGTGTTATGTCGTACGGCATTTTGTTGTGGGGAAATGCCGCCGACATTCAAACTATCTTTGTCTTGCAGAAGAGAGCTATTCGAGCAATTTATAACCTTAGCTTTAGGCATTCACTGAGGGATAAATTTAAAGAAATTAATATAATGACGGTCGCATCTCAATACATTTATGAAAATTTGATGTATGTTAAGAAAAATATTAGTTTGTTCTCTAAGAACAGCGACATTCATAGCCTCAATACTAGAAATAAAAATAAACTTATATTGCCAATGACTAGGCTCCAAAAAATTAGTAATTCATTTAGGTGCCAAAGTATACGTTTCTACAACAAAATTCCAAGCAATATTCAAGAACTAAGTCTTAATAAATTTAAGTCCTATGTAAAGCAGAAACTTTGCAATAAAGCTTTCTATAAAGTTAAAGATTATATGGACGATAAAAATGCTTGGAATTGAGCTGCTCGCTCTCATCACAGAAAAATCATTGTAATTCTTTTGTAACTCTTATTTTGACATTTTGCATGATTGATTATTATTATTGTTGAATAATTTTTTTTACTTTGACATTTTGATGAATAATTATTCAATTATTAATATGTTGATATTATTTTAATTTAATTTTATTTTTTTATTGTGAATGTGAGTACCGTGTAGGCTAGTATCCTACTCGAATTTCATAAGTGTTTGGCGGTTTTGAGTGTTTTTTGTGACCTATGCAAATGTCTTGGTGATTGGTGGCGTCGTGCGTCGGGTCGTTGAGCTCCCTAAAATAAGGTTGAGCTACACGATGGCTGATGCATGCGTACCGTCAGTTTAGACAGGTCGACTCAAAGCTGTTTGGCTCTTTCCTCAAAAGGCCATTCCAGACGTTGCCCTACATTGTTACACTCGCATAGTTTTTGATACTTACTACAATGTCTGGACTTTAAAAGAGACGTTGACCTCTGAGTTTGTTTCGGCTTTTCTTCTCAGAGCGAGTCAGATAGGAAATGCCGGCTCCATCTAGTCTTAAAAAAACATATAAAATTGACTTGTAAAAGTGTCTGTAACAGATTTATTTACAGAAATAAATATCATTTATCATTTATCATTTATATGTATACGGTATTCGTGAACGTTCAATTCTAACTATACACGGTGTTAAAAAATTTACTCTAATAATTTTGTGGGGTTACTTGGTATCGGAAATTGAACAACCTACGTAGTATTTTTTTTCGAAATTAGTGTTTTTACGTACCCAAAGGGTAAAACGGGACCCTATTACCCAAGACTCCGCTGTCCGTCCGTCTATCCGTCTGTCACCAGGCTGTATCTCATGAACCGTGATAGTTAGACAGTTGAAATTTTCACAGATGATGTATTTCCGTTGCCGCTATAACAACAAATACTAAAAAACAGAATACAATAAATATTTAAGGGGGTTCCCGTACAACAGATATGATTTTTTTGCCGTTTTTATAGATAATGGTACGGAACCCTTCGTGCGCGAGTCCGAATCGCACTTGGTCGGTTTTTATTTTATTACTTTCCATAAAATATATTATTGAGGAGCTCGTGACTAAATAATTACAGCCGCATAGACCGATCTTCCGGGTTAAGCCACGCTTGCCAAGGTTGGTCTGTCGATGGGTGACCATTTACCATAGCGAGTTTCCTCCGTGCCTCGGAAAGCACGTAAAGCCGTTGGTCCCGGCTGTCATTTGTAGATCTTTGACAGTCGTTGCTGTTGGTCAGAAGCCAGAAAGTCTGACAACCAGTCTTACCAAGAGTATCGTATTACCCAGTTACTGGGTTGTGGAGGTCTGATAGGCAGTCGCTCCATGTAAAATACTGATATTCAGCTGCATCCGGTTCGACTGGAAGCCGACCCCAACATAGTTGGGAAAAAGGCTAGGCAGATGATGACTTTCCATAAAATATATTATATTATGCAAATATGTGAAATGGTCATATAAAAGACAAAACAGGTTTGGCCATATTTTACCAGTAGGCATGCAAAATTACAAGAAGGATTAGAACTATACAGGTATAACTAACATCATGGTATATCAGTTTTTTTTGTTTGCTTCGGAAGGTAATAATAAGTAATTTAATTAATTATTTAATACTCTAATCCTCCGGTGTCTGAATTGAGAATTCTAGGATAAGCAGTACTTAAGTAACATTTGAGTATGGAGTTGTCAAAATAACTACGGATTTTAAAGCATTTTTTTGACAATTTCGTACTCAAATACTTCTTAAGTATTGCTTATTCCGAATTCTCAATTCAGAAACCGGAGGTATATGTACGTAACCTCCGATTTCTGAATTGAGAATTCGAGATAAGCAATACTTAAGTAGGTAGTATTTGAGCATGGAGTTGTCAAAAAAATGCTTTATAATCCGTATTTTTTTTTACAACTCCGTACTCAAATGTTACTTAAGTACTGCTTATCCTAGAATTCTGAATTCAGAACCGAAGGTATGTGTGTTAAATGAAGGTTTCTCAATCTAAGGTTTGTTTACTTTTAACACAAAAATTTAATGGCCGGTTTACAGATTAATAGGTACTGGTATTATTTTAAACAATAAAAAAACTTTCTTTAACAAAACTCGCAAGCAAACCATTGAAGTTTCCATCTTTATTCTCCAGGTGGCAAAACAACCTTTTACAACAAAAATAAACCCATAAAAGAGAGTCCAAAAATATTCAATTCCCAATATAGATTCCCTTTTGATTCCTACCATCTTTCAAAATGTTATCGTTCAGAAACTACCTGTTTAATAGAGCGCTGCCACAATAGTGTCCCTTAGGAAAAGTCACAGGTAACAATGGGCCAATACCACCGAAATAAATCAAACCTTGGGTCTTACTGAGCATTGTGTGAGCCTTATTGTCGAACCACACGGAATTATCACCTTTAAAAACATATTGATAAAGCTCATAATTCCCTGAAGTGTTTTATTTCTAGTCTTATTTTGTGGTGACAATTTTATGCGATTATAAGCTGTGTTTATGTGAAATAGAGGTGGTTTTTCTGTGAGGTGTAGATACATTAATCAGCGGCCGTCAGTTTGACGCACAAAAGCGTCAAATGTTCGCTGTGAATGAATGAAGTAATTTGTTGTAGATATATTTAGTACATAGTGTTTGTTTATTTTGGTTTAGGCTTTACTTGCTTTTGTGTCATATTCGATTAGAATCAGCATTACGTCATAATATTGTTAGGGAACATAATAATTTGTATAACACTGATTTATTCATTAAACTATAATTATTATAAATTTTTGGTCCTTTGATACATACTCTAAACAAACTATCAGTGTCAGCCGGCCATAGATTTGGAAGGAAGAAAAGGAATAAAAAAAATAAAAAAAACATAACATTAAGCCAGTATTCCCCGAATGGCTGGGTAGACGTGTATAGTACACACTCATTTCGCCGATATGTTTAAGTCCCATGTAATGGGGGCAATGATGTAATGCAATCACATATGCATGAGTTGGAGAAGCAGTTGATCGTGGGACAGATGCAGGAAAAGCGCTCCAGGGGCCGAATTCCAACACGATGGTGTAAAAGTATTGTAGAAGCAACAGGAGAAACTCTACAACAATCTGATGAACTGGCGCAGGACAGAAGCAAATGGAGAAAAAATATATATGGTCACGATTCTCATTAGTGAGGGAACGACAAAGAAGAAGAAGAAGAAGAAGAATATGGGACGAGCCTATTGCCATCAACCGGGTCAAAATTTGGACACTGGGCTGGTACTGAGAAGTACACACGGACAAACCCAATAACACTTTGCCCGACCTGGGGATCGAACCCAGGACCTCACGCTTAGAAGTCGCGCGACAGCTAGACCAATGAGGCAATCATCAGTAATAATTTACCTATTATTCCTAATATACCCACTTACACCGCTGCCTAGTCCTTTTTTCAACATCAACTGCTAAGCGAAAAGCATCCCTCATTATTAGAATTTTAATCGTCTTCGACAAATACGTTCAAAATTCATATCAAAAGCTTAAATACAAGCGGTTACAGACTCGTTACACAACCTCTCAAGTACATTAATAACAGTAAAAACATATTAATTGATAACATGGCCGCCCAAATCGCCAATTAATTCAACAATTATAACTTCCAACTATATTCATAGGACGAGTACAGTCGGGTTGTTAATTATCTAATCAAATAATATTCCTCGCTACACTTCCTTGGTTTAGTTAAAGGATATATAATAGATCTATTCCGTTTATTCATCTAAAATATTAAGTAACATTTTCAAATATTTCTATAAAACAAAAAACATTTTTAAGGAAATAGGAAGAAGACTGGTCGACACTTCACGTGACCAGAGGGCTGGCTTGTTTTTCGGCCAGAGAATTAGCGTTTCCATACAACGTAGCAACGCTGCCAGCCTTCTGGGCACGCTTCCAGTCGACAGTGATGCGGAGGAATATTTTGATGCACTCTTCTAGTTTATATTGGTAGTTTGGTCTAGGATATAATAATTATTGTCTTTTTTAGATGTAGTTTAGATGTATATTGTATTAATTTTGGTTAACAACTTATTGTAAATATTGTTTGTGTAAAAACATTTAAAATATTAAAAAAAATACTATTTTAAGTCCACCGGCATCGGGAACTGCCGGCAGTCAGGGCTTCAGAGAAACGAACCTCCTCACTATGCGTGCTGTGTCAAGGAGTACTGCTTTCTGTATCAAGCCCTAGATCCAGCCACTCAACGAGAGCCTCATGAGATGTTGATCGAGGCTCTTGGCTATTAGGCTATTCGCCGTAACGACTATCTGGGCAATGACTGCTGAGTCCACATCCCATATGCGGACAACCTCGTGTGCTAGATCAAGATATTTTATTTTTTTATCTATCTCAGCTTTCACGAGGTTCTCGATATAGATCTATCTTTATTAACATTACCTGTTCTACCTAACCTTTTCCCAACTATCTTGGAATCAGCTTTTAGTCTAACCAGATTTGCCTGAATACCAATATTTTACACGGAGCGACTGCCATCAGACCTCCGCAATCCAGTTACTGGGCAATGCCGATTTCATAAGGTTAGACTGGTTGTCAGACTTTCAGGCTTCTGACTACCCGTAACGACCGTCATAGGTATTCGTATGATACCCGGGCGTGATGGTTTAACATGCTTTCCGAGGTATGGAGGGGTCGATGTGTAACGAATGACCACGGCAAGCGCAGCTAAAGGTACGAGTTCGTAGCCGACCGCATATAGCAGTAGACGACGTGTCGTTACGACATCGCAGCGTCATGTCGCTGCAGTCATGATTCCGAACCCAAAAGCAGACGGCTGCAGCAGACGACACGTCGTATTCCAATTAGTTCTGAATGTTCCGTGAGACAAGATGTCTGACCTGTTTAGGATTAGCGGTCACGATGTACTTTTGTATCTTATGTTTTTGTTAGGCGCATCGTACAGTGCAGGATATTGGGCACGTGGTGTATCAGTTTTTCTTCCTCGGAATTGGAAAAACTAATTTTTTGAGAAAGATTCAACGTGTTGTCGCTCCAGCGTCGGTGGCACTACTGGTCTGCGGTCGGGCAACACGTCGTTTGCGGTCGTACGACGTGTAGTCGGGCGACGTATCGCTAGCTGCGGAAGGTATTAACTAGCTAATCAGTAGTGTCAGGTCGTCTGCTGCTGCTGTATGCAGTCGCCTATGAACTCGTACCTTAAAGTAAGTAAGTCTACACACGAGATAAACTTATAATTGATTAGGCTTATACTATCACTGTCGTTTAGTGTATGATAACAATCAATGAGCTATACAGGGTGTAAACGAATTCGTGTAATTCCTTCAAACCACATGATCTTAATGGTAGAGATTAAGCTAACACGGGATTTAGTAAGATTAAAAAATAAAATCTTTTTTTCTTGCAAGAGGGGTTAGTTATACTTTCTAAACCACCTTACAAGGATTCAAGAAAAATACAAATAAAAAAGATGTGAATAAAAATTACGTGATGGAACATTTCGATGCCACGCATAATTAAATAAAAGCACAGCGACACAGCTGGCGGGCACGACTAGCGCAATATCGTTCCGTCCAGTCAGTTAATTCGAGACGCTAAAAATACTCAGATACAGAATACCATGTTCTTTTTTTGACATCTTTTTTTTTATTCTGAAAAAAACCTATGCAGTGTCAATCAATATCACCACGCTGTTTGAAGGAATTACCTACACAAATTCGTTTACACTCTATATAGTCCACCCTTGGACATTAGGTTCACCTAAAATATGAAATGAGTAGTTAATATTCAATTGTGTCTGACTGTACATTAACTAATATCCGGGTCGGGTAAGTAAGCCGTCGCTTAACGCACGCATATGAAATTCAATGAGCTGAGCCGAGCTAAGCCGAGTTGAGCTATTAACTCCCTTTAGTTTTGTTTACGGTTACATGAGCGGTTAGTTGGGTTACCTAGATTGTAGCTGAGACTTGAGTTTGAAGAGTATTGCTTTGTGAACAGAATTTAGCTATCAATTTGTGTGTTTTCACTTTTATTTTAATGGAAATCGAAAGCAGTGATAGTTTAGCGGTTCAATGGTTATCTTGCATGCAGGAGGGTCCGAGTTTGAACACGGCCTGCCCTTCTGGCTTTCAGAATTTATGTGAGGATCATAATTAGATTTTCACTTGTGTTAACGGTGAAGAAAAACATCATGACCTGCACACACACATTTTTCTTTTCAATTCAAATATTAATAATGCATTTTAATTTTATTATTTATTGCATGATACTCTGGCTAAATAGTTTGATTTTGTTTTATAATTATTACTTTGATAATATCGCTTTATAATGCTTGTATTCCACTGTAAAGTATGAGCATCATGCAGCAATTAATGATACACCTATAATCATATCATTTTACTGCCTACTGTCTGGCAGTATGAGTCTGTCATGCTCACATAAATGTCCTGCTGATGGTGGCGTTGTTTATCCGGTCGTTGGGTTCCCTACAATATGGTTGAGCTGAGCGATGCGGATGTGCACGTCATACTCGTGAACGGGTGCTGTCTGTCGGGACTGGTCGGCTCTTAACTGCTACGACAATCGTAGAAGGCATATTTTTTTCTATTTGTTACTCTTATGTGAGTTTATTTGTTACGATAACCTGCATTATTCTCATTCTATGTCGCACACTACTGTAATGGAATTGTCATGAATAGTCATGATCTACTATTTAAAAAAAAGTATTCATGGAGTTTCTTGCCGGCTCTTCTCCATAGAACCTACCTTTTGGAACCGTGCACCTAGTTTTGACGTTTTAAAAGTGCCTGTAATCTGGTCTATTTGAAATAAAAAAACTTTGACTTTGACACCTGAGAGGGCTACATAAAATTCTCAATTGGTATGTCTGCAGCTGCACCCGTACGCTTTCATGTTCATCTTGCGCTTTCAACTTTCAATTCCTCTTGCGTCAAGCGCATGCAATATTTATTGCCATAAGACTCGAACTAGTATTAAGGCATGCGCTATGGCACTTCACGCATGCTTCAGACAAAGACGCAAGATGAACGTGAAAGCGCACTGGTGTAGATATAGCTAATGTTGTATGTAGTCCGCCAAACTGCACCAGGCCATGTGGTGGACTTAACTCTTCTCATTCTAAGAAGAGTCTTTTGCCCATCAGTGGGACAGTAATGGGCTCATCATGTTATGTATATTATGGATATTGAACCCACGATTCGTAGCGCAGAAGCCTATTGCTTAACCGGTACGTCAATCGTACAGTAAAATTCATGTCAAAAGTTTTGTGTGATCAGAAGTTTATTTTAGTTCAGGGTGGTAAGTGTGAGTTTTTTCGACTCGCGTTCGATTGCGAGCGCGTTAGAATTTTGTATGGGAAATTAGGTTTCTCTCAGTGACCACCAGGTGGCGCTATAACTTTTTCCCGTATAAAATTGAGTGAGTGAAAAACCTCACACTTACAATACAATACTCTTCATTGTACACAAAACAAAGAAGAAAAATTACTATAAAAATAGAGATGTACAATGGGCAGTCTTATCGCACTAGGCGATTTCTTCCAGACAACCTTTGGATGGACACAGTTAGCACCCAGTTATTATTTAGACTGCCTCGTTGGTCTAGTGGTCACAACCGCGACTGCTAAGCGTGAGGTTCTGGGTCGGCAAAGTTATTGGGTTTTTCCATGAGGAATTTCTCAGTAGCAGTGTGGAGTCTGGATTTGTGGCCGGTTGATGGCAATAGGCTCACCCCGTATTACAAGGAATTTAAACATAACGGCAAAATGAGGGTGTACTGTACACCACTGCCCAACTCTTAGGGGAATACACGCGTGATGTTATGATATGTTTAGTTATTACACTTGGGGGCAAATAAATCGAGCCGGTCCTTTTTTCACGTGTCTTGGTTATTAGTTTTGGTTTCATGGATTAAATACTAAGTTGACAAAAAACTACCCTCATTGTAAAGGTTATCAAATAACATTTTAGGCGATATATTATGTTTCGAATTGATCTGTTCCATGGTAACAAAAATAATAACAATTATACGTGAAAAATAGAAGTGGCTCGATTTATTTGCTCCCAAGTATATTTAGTTCATTTTCCATATCCTAATCCTAACATCACGTAAATACATTTCAGAGTAAAATTTTCAGTGTTTCAGTAACAATTCAGCGTAGATAATTACATTTCGATAGCACTTCAGTACACTTGCGACTAAACACAGGTAGTATTACGATAGCGACACACATTGGATTTTACGATACGATATGTAGGATAGTTTCGATAGGGCTGCCAAGACTGGATAGTAAACGTTTTTAATCACAATACATATATTGTGGGCCAAGATGGAGAACTAAAGAACGAGGGAGTGCCTCCGCTGCCGGCGCCGGGTGTCATTACGGCTCCCGGCGCCGGTTGCCATTACGAGTGCCGGCGCCAGTTACTAAACTGGCTGCCAGCGCCGCGCCGCCTACATACACTGTTTTCTAACACCTTCAAGGCCTCTTCAATCTCTTCAGGAGACGCTTATTCGTCACCCACTTTCATTTTTATAATAAAAACAAATGAAAAACTACAAAAGGTTGTTTGGGTTTCCAAAGCAAGGTCATTCCCTTCGAACCTAACCTATCCGTTTTGGGGGTACCCTAAATAACTGAGCATGTTTCACTCGCTCAAAATCTAACTTACCTTTCAACTAAAATACCAACCCAACAACTTATTACCTCCGCCGATGTCCATTTTGGGTGATGGCGGCCGCGGTTTTTAATCTCGACTGCCGGCAGCAATGTAGTACGGGTTGCCAATGGTGTTATTTTTGGGTGCCGTTACCTGTAGCCGAGGCACTCTCAAATAACTAACACTTTTGTCAAAATTGACTTTTTTGCGTATTCTTCCAGCCCAAAAAATCTCGCATCTTTTAAGAAATGTCTAAATATCTTAAGTCAATAAAACAATATCGTAATTAATGAACCCAGGTGGGAAAATGTATGTCGTTATATTCACGTTAAATAGGAGAAGCAAAAATAAATAACACGAGAAATAAATGAATACCTCCAATTTATCTTTACTTGAGTAACGAAACAATTGAACAAAGTATTTTGCCACTACAACATATTGCACGAACATTTCAATAAAGTTTAGGCAGAAATGAATCAGTGTACTTATTAATTTCTGTACTTTCAATATGGTTATATTAAACAGTCGTAGTTGTGAATAAGTACTATTATCAATTTAAAAACGAATGTTAAAAAAACAGTAAAACGCGATTTTCTTGCAACATTTAATATCTCAGTTATTTAGATCTCCACCTGCTATGCGGCTGTCCCATTTCAAAACCTAGTAAGGGACACTTTTTACAAAAATCGTTTTAAAGCATAATCTTGCTGACATAGAAAAGTCTCTACCAAATACAAAAATACCAGCGATGAACACCCACATAATAAGCAGATATATTTAAGCATCGATACCTAGTAAGTGCCATTCATAGCCTCTGATCATTTCAAAACCTAGTAAATCACTTTAATCACATGGTTTTACCTAACATAAATATTTTTCAAAGGCTAACCGATTATTCTCTTATGCGCTCTCCGGTAAAATTTCGTTTTAAGCCCTTACTAGGTTTTAAAATGGGACAGCCGTATGCCTATGATATAATATATCCAATATTCACGCCTGTAGTCCCGTATGGAGTAAACAGAGGTATTCTCCTGTAACAAGACTCTGTACACCCACGTTTCGCCTCTGGTATTAAGTTCCATGTAAGGTCGTATACATAAAGGAGGCAGGTAACCAGCACCGACCTACCAGCGCTTATCGGTACTGGTCCGTGCGGGTAACCGCTATATAAAGGAAGCGGGTAGAAGCAGGGGCTGGCATTTTTTTACAAAATACGCGTTGTTCCCTTGCAAATACAGCAACAAAAGGCTTACCAGCGGTGATCGGAGCAGGTCGGAACTTGTCGGCGACGTTCGTAGCTTGTCGGCGCTGGTTCGCCACACAGTATAGAGACTACCTGCGCCGACTAACTGCGCGAACCAGGGGCGTTCTCCCTAAGCACGAAGTCCGTGGTTTCGGCCTTAGTTACGAGCGTTTCCTACTCCCTATCACCTACGCACATACGACTATTTCGGGGCCCGAACTAAGAATGAATGACAACACGATTTCACAGTTGTCCCTACTACCGATGTGTTTTTGCCCGTCGGAAAAGTTGAACTTGACACTTGTTTTATTTACTCCTACGTTTGATGGACTTAGGGAGTAGGCCCCCAGGTCTGACCTTATCGCCGAAGTTCGGAGCTTGTCGGCGCTGGTTTGCCACACAGTATAGAGACTACCTGCGCCGTCTAACTGCACGGAACAGCGCCGACAAGCGCTGGCAGATCGGCGCCGCCAATCCGCTTTCTACATGTACACGCACTTATAGTTGGCGAGCCTATTGATATTTTTCAGGCACAATATGGTGCCGCCTGTTAAGACTTGGAGGATGGAGGGGAATTTTACTACAATATTTAAGAAGATAACTTCATGTTTCCTTTCTTGACTTGATAATAATATACTTCGATCATCAATCCATTTTCAAGTCTAGTTATTATTTATTAATATTTTTTGCCTTTACCTACACAAGGATTTCTCATGCATCGTGGGTGTGTTTACAGACACAAATCTTTACATGCACAAACGCCCAGACCCGAAACAACTATTTCTAGCTCATACAAATATTTGTACAGTGCGGCCATCAAACCTACAACCCGTAGCGCAGAAGCCAATCGCGCAGCCAGTGCACCATGTATCTTCAAAATTTTATTACAACAACATTCGAATTTACGAGGCCCTTATGGTCTTGTAAGTCGGACTCTTACCGATTAAATCCCATGGTGGCCATTCTCAACACATAAGGAGGGCTTCAGGATCTTCCTCATGCATACCTAATCACTTTCTGATTTGATTGTGACTAAATTATGCTTAGGAGGTTTTCACGGTGCACAGCTTAGTACATAATAATATTACATTACATATTATGTAAGTACTTTTCGAAGGCTCAGCCTAAGAGCGGTTACGCACTCCATCCGATCCGAATCCGTGAAAATACGTTTCGAAGTAGTCATAGAACTATTTGTATGATAGTTTATGCACTAAATCAAAATCAAAAGTTATTATAAATCATTACAGGCGCATATGAAAAGTCGAATTTAGGTGCACGGTTCCAATTAGTCGTTTCCTATGGAGAAGAGCCGACAAGAAACTCCATGGTTACTCCTTTAAAATCCATATCTTTAACAATTTGAGTGGGTACAGTTCTGACTTAGAATAATTATGAGAGAGCGAAGTAGACTTAAGAGAAGGAACCACACAAAAAAAAAACAAAATGAAAAATATGGTCACAAGTTAACTACCTAGCAGTGGCGAAGGCTCCATACAACTCGATTCCTATCGGCTTCCCTTTCGAAATATGGCAAATACTAGTATCTATTATTTTCAATTATCATTTAAACAAATAATTGGTCCGGCTTCCCTTTTAAGAAAATTCACCCTTCGCTGCTGCTACCTAGTTACCTATCCAGGCATCTAGCAAGTCTACAAAGCTCTCAAATTTACAAAAGGTAAAAGGACGCTAAACTATACAAGGTTACTAGATCTGACTTAAGTCATCCGATGTCTCTCCGTCATCCGTGAGTCTTCAATTCGGAAGAAGTATTGACGGACCGAAGTGGACGTAGTATTGTTTGTATGAACGCTTTCGCGTTACCTAGGATTCAAATCGGATATATGCCAAAGATGGCCCCTGAATTGCTTGGGTTTGGATCAGAGATCGGATTAGTGCGTAAGCAATATTCGAATACGGTCCGAGTTTTTTGACTCAAGATCCGTATTTTCACGAATTTGGATCGGATTTAGTGCGAAAAGCAATATCCGAATTCGATCCGTGTTTTTTATATCCGTATTTTCACGGATTCGGATAGGATGCAGTGAGTAACCGCTCTAAAGCTGTAAGGTAAGATATTCATTAAAATCTAGTTTTAGGTTCATTGACAATATTTCTCAGAATATTACATTACGATAAAGATGTTTTTTAATGTCATCATTCTGTTACAAAACAGAGCCATTCCTAAAAGTGACGGTATTCTCTTAACTGATAAAAATCTGAGTTCTTGTGAAGTTAGTGCCGCTGGGACGCTAATGCCACTCGCAGTGACTCCGCGGAATTCTAAGTGGGGGACGCAAAAACATTGTGAGGAAGTTACGAGTTTGAGTTCGCGTCCGAGGGTTCTGTGTGTTTATTTTTGGGTTTTCAGTCATTTTCAGGGTAATATTGGCCTATAGGTGGTATGCAGCAAAGAATAACATTTTATTTAGCTATGGCTTTGATTCTGACAGGTCACCAATTTCCGTAGCAACGTATGTTTTAACAATGTGACTTCTCCACAACTATGTACCACGCAATGAATATTGTTGTATTGTCAAAATCAAAGCCATAGCGATAACGAGTGTATTGCGCAATTAGAATCATCCCTGCCCCACCCGTGGGTGTCGTAAAATGAGCCTAGAAAGAAAGAAATAAAGAAATGAAATAAATTTTATTCAGCCAAGGACACAATATCAGCAAAAACAATAATTTCATAAAAATAATGAAACATAGGTACATATTTTATGCCGTCGAGCATGCCCATGCTGAAAGGGTCATCAAACTCAGCATAAGCTGGGCGTCAAACACCCAGCGCTGATTTCCAGTTGGACTGTGGAAGAACGAGGTATGGTGTTCCTCCAAAGAAAAGGGAGGATCCTCCAACCGGGCTACTGTTGATATTGGGCGGTTGTATATTGTATGCTATCTGCATATCACATCTTGATATCGCGATGTAGGATAGTTTGCATGTGGCGTGTGATAGAGGACTAAGGGATTATGTGAAGAGGCCAATAAAAACAACCTGCGATTACCAATTCGTCTGCCAAGCGTGGTGATTGTGGCAATTTTTCTTGCGACCTTTCATTGCTGCAGTCATTGGCAGGCCCTTGCCCAACAGTGAACGTCGAACCACCTTCAGACAAAGCGTCCCCCACTTCCCATAAACTCAAACGGAACCTTAAACCATCTATTTTTTCCGTGGGCTCGTTTCGGAGGCTCGTTTAATTTGCTGAATGATTTACTTGTGTTCGAAAAGGAAAAATCGCCCGTTTATACTTCCAAGTTTGCGTCGATAAACGAGGACGGTTTGCATTTTAAGCAAGTATTTTTAACCTTGTTAGGTGGAAAAAAATCTCGAAATTGAGTACTTAGAAGTGTCTTGGAATATTGCTGTGTGGTTTTGCGGCCTCACTTTGGCTGGAATTGTTGCAGAAAAGATTCATGAGACACCTAGACAAGAATGATAGACAAGGGATAAGGCAAACTCGTTCAAAAACGTTTTCAAATCATGTCCCTTACTTTTCGAAGACACGTCATGTTTCTCTACAAAATTATGGCATAAAACCGATTGTCCCCAACTTCTTCATTTCATTTCAAGCAAAGCTTCTTCATTTCAAGAAAATAAACGTTCTTATTATTATTCTAGACCTAATTAAATCCAAATTCCTGTCAAGACATCTACGCACCCACATTAAACCCCTCGTGTTTCCCCATTGGTGAACAGTCTGTGGAAGTAACTCCGCTATACCGCGCTTAAGCAGACTATTGACCAAGTATAGCTAAGCTGCAGATGTTTACAGCAGTACACCTGCTCAGTTCAAAAGAGCCATTTTCGATGTACTGAAGAATAAAGAAACAACACTCACTCGTTGTGTAAGTCAAACGCTCAGACCCAACTAAGAATATCAATACTAATTGCTAATAGTTATCCCATATTACATAATTAAGTTTAACAGTGCATGCCACGTTTGACTGTAATTGGTTGTGCAATAAGTTTTAAGATTTTAATGTATCTACTTATTTTACAATGTTCTATTGTTACAACTGTTGGCAAACTTGATAAATAAAACCTCGCGTAGAAGATTTAGTACGCAATAGAACTGTGGCAAAACTCAGTCTAAATCAGGTGTCGATTAAGCTACATCGAACGTACTTATTAGTTTTATTTATTCAAACTATTTTATGACAGCGTGCTACCTCTGGTAGTAGTAGTACCATGGTAGGGTCTGATTCAGGATATGAGCCGCCCCTAAGCCATTAAAACGCGGTACTGCTCCTACAAGCGAGGATACCCAAGCTGCAGCACCCACGATGAGTCTCTAGCTCTCCCAGTTGGCTCTCCAGACATAAGGAAACAAGCTCTTCTAAAGGTTTTCCTAAAATGAATGATCCCATTCTCCTTTCAAAATATATTTCGTCCGTCACCAGCCACCCTACCCTCCTCGTCGCACTCTCCAGAACCTCGTACCCACAGGCTTCAGCCTATTTAGCCTATAAGGTAAATCAGTTTCTGTATATGGATACAACTTTCCTCTTTCCTAATAAGTTACAACTCTCACCAAATAGAATTACTCACTACCTTCCATTTATGAAAACTATGCAAGTTGCCACAGTAATTTCTTAGAAACGTCGCCAGATTTCATTCGAGAAAAATGCTCACAAGCAAAAATCAGCTAAACATACAATACACCTGAGCAGCTCAATTTAGAACAGCTTGTTCGACGGCTCAGGCGGGGCAGTCTTTTTGCAGCTAAAAGCACCTCGATTTCAGAACATGCGGTCACAATAAAGTTGAGTACAGAAGAACCATCGCATAAAACGCACGTCAACAAGAAATATGCACGAATGGATGCTACATAAAACAAAAATGTGTGACGATTCAGTTCGATACTGTCACATTTTACTTATTTGGTACCGAATATCTATGTGTGTGTTCGAAACCAACGTTGTGACTAGTGGTATTTCTGTATAAAATTTTGTGAATTCGTAGCATGCAGTTGGCGGCACGTAGCGCTACGGCCCTCGTAGCCGCGTAGACGCGCTACGAGTAGTTTTCAATACAAATTGCTTTGAGTCGAGTCTGGTACAGAATTTGTGTTACATAGCAATGTAAAGTTTTGCGTTTTATTTCTGTTTTGAACATTTGATTGTTGGATTAGCTTTGGTTTATTGTGGTGACACAGAGAGGATAATATTGTATTGTTTTGGTTTAGTAGCAATTGATTGCTGTTGAAGTTTAATTGATTTATTAGTTAGTTTATGGACCAATTACGACATCTAGATCATACGACCAATCGAACTAATAACATCATATTTTGAAAATGCTGTTTCTCTGTGAGTCCGCATAAAGCCAAATTGCATAACATAACATCACGCCTGTATTCCGTGAAGGGTGGGGCAGATGTGTATACATCCTCATTTAGCTCTTATGTTCAAGTCCTATGTAATATGGGGCGGGTCTCTTGCCATCAACCGAACACAAATCCAGACTCCAGGTTGCTACTGAGCGCCTCGGGCGTCGGGAGTTGCAGGGAGATTCCAGGCCACCGTAGGCGCGGGCCTGCGGACGGCGACCGTTGGGTCGCTCGCCGTCCGATCAGAACCAGGCCCAGGTTTGTGCATGAATGATGCATGTACCGTACTACAAATATTTGCACGACTGATAAGTCGAATATAGTGAGACCAAAATTATTTTACCCTGTTATTATGTAAGTACCTATATTCTGGCAAATAAATAAATTTCATTTCATTTCATTTCAGATCGACGGCGCGTTGTGTTCCACGCGCGCCTCAAAGAGATATCACAGAGTCCTTAATCACGAGCTGAACACGCGGTGAGGTCCAGATCTAGTTCGACTCGTGACTTCGCCGCGTGATCAGCTCATGATTAAGGGCTCCGTTTAGGTCCGATACTAGTCGAGCAATCCCGAAAACTGCACGTGAGTAAACCGTAACTAATCATGAACAGTCTTAAACAATTTCCAAAAACTGCAACAAGATAAATTGATAGTCAATAGCTTACAAATACCATATAACCTCTCATCTGTCTGCGAGCCCCCATGAATCCAATACACTCAACTAACCGCACTATGATAAATTATTACCAACGGGTGGAACGAATCTACCCAATCCAAGTCACGCGTTATAGTCCAGAATAAATAGGTTTCATTCTTTCTTTCTTTATCTTTTTTAGGCATGGCGGTTCTTTGTGGAAATTCGGTTTGGGCATCTTGGGCTGTGGAGCAGAAAATGCGTCATTATTGGTGTTGATTGAGGTGATAAAGGGTTTTTGTTCTTGTTTTATTTATTTTTCTACGAAAAATAAAGTTATTTTTTATGACCTGATGCAAAGTGGTGACGGCCTTGTTGCAAGTCACCTACTATATACCAAGAGGATAGCTGATGCGTTGTCAGTTTTAGAGGCAAAGTTGTAGAAAATCTCATGTGCCTGCAATTTCGCCGGCATGGTATGGGCACAGTCTACCTATATCTGACTCCTTATAGTCAGTCAACGTAAAACGTTGTCGCAGAGCAATCGTGCGGGGGGTTGCGGGGTGAAGGAGCGGGGGTTATGTCCCGAGTAGCCATACTGCATACTTGGGACATAAGCTCCGCCCCTACATAATTTTGACATTTCATAGGACCTGTCAAATGTATGGGCGTTGACCCACTGTATGTAGTAAGTAGGTACACTGTGATATGGGTATGGGATCCTGAACTCAGCAATGCTACTTGGCGGCAGAACTAGGTATGGTGGTAGTATTTCTCCGGACGAGTTCTTTGACAATAAGCTCTACTACTACCAAAAGAACGTGGGTACTAGTTTTTTTCAAGCAAATATATACTACTCAAAACAAAATAAGAGCCACTAGGTATTTAAGGTATACCATGAAAAATATAAAATTAACACATTATTCAATTTACGTAAACTTAAAACAATGTTATTGTTTACCGTTTAAGCTAGTAACTGTTGAAATTAGTGATTAATAAACGTGTTTATTTAAGTTTTGATAAAAAATGACAATTTAGGATAAAAAACACAAATAACAAAAAGTCACTAAAAACTAAAAAAAACTTCACTTTTTAATTCTTTTTCTCTTTTTTAATAACGGGTATGCCCTCCTCTTTTGGCTATGCACTCCTGCAGCCTGGAATGCATGCTCTCTATCAAATGCCTCACGTTTTCAGCTGGGATCTCTTCCCAAGCACTTTTCAAAGCGTCAATCAGTTGCTGCTGGTTGTAGACCTCTTGCGCACTCTCTCTAACCCTTCGTTTTAATTGGTCCCACATGTGCTCGATCGGATTTAAGTCCGGACTGTTTGCTGGCCACGGCAGCACTTGAATGTGAGAGCCTTCCAGTACAGACTGGGTCGCTTGAGCTGTGTGTGCACGGGCATTGTCTTGCACCAAGACGAACCCAGGACCCATTCGCTGTGCAAATGGAATCACATGAGGCCTGATGACTTCCTCAATGTAACGCTGAGCAGTTACGGAACCTTAATTTAAAATAGCGAGTTCAGTTTTGCCATGTAAGCTTATTACACCCCAAACCATTACATTGGGTCCATCGAAATGGTCAACTTCGTGAATGTAGGCTTTAGAAAATCGCTCGCCACGTCGCCTCCATACTCTAATGCGCCGATCGTCATTAAAGAATTTTACTTTACACTCGTCGGTGAAAAGCACCATGCCCCACTCGTTTATGCCCCAGTCTAAATATTGACAGGAGAAACTTAAACGATTTGCACGTTGAGCCCTGGACAAAGGAATTCGAACAACTCGACGTTTTGAAGTTTGCTGGTCTTCGTGCAATTGGTTACGGATCGTTTGGTCACTGACGCGAGTACCCGTTGTCAACCGTAGGCGATTTTGTAACTTACGATCCGTCACTGTGCGTTCTCGGCGGGCACTTAAACGGATGTACCGATCCTCGTGAACAGTTTTAATGCGAACTCTACCCGAACCAGGTCTTCTTGCAACACTACCAGTCTCTTGAAAGCGATTCCAAGCATTTTGGATAGCTTTCCGAGAAAAACCCAGATGCAAAGCCACAGACCGCTGCGAATTTCCTTCTTGGATCATTGTAACGGCTCTGGTTGCAGTAATTGCGTCCATATGTCTTCGTACTTGTGGCATATTAACATAAGATGTTACTTAAACAAATTAACTAAACAAAGTTTAACGATTATTTCAGATTACCTAAAGATAATCGAAACGAAACATAAAGAAAAATCGAAACAAAATAACAAGAAAATTTCAAATTCCTTTTTTTTTTAAATGATGGCCAGCATTTTGGTCTCAAGTACAAAATCAAAGAGGTTAAATATTGAAGAGTTACTAATATCAATATATTGTTACTTATTAATTACTTAACGTTCATTAAATTACTCTGAAATGTAAAAATAACGAGTGGCTCTTATTTTGTTTTGAGTAGTATATAATTAGAAGCTTGATAAATGGCAAAACAAGGATGGGAGCAAACCTGAATTTCTTCTCAATTTTCTTATTCAACTCTGACGACCTCAAAACCGTCACCGATGCAGCAATCAATGTGGTCACTTATTGTGCTCACTATCGACACTAAAAGAAAACGATGAAGACGAGTGCTATTTTACAATAATAAGTGTTACAATTTCAAAAAACGTTGATTTTTGTTCCCTCTGTAATAATCTTTTGTTATTATTTATTTTTAAAAATCAGGAACCTTGATTCTGTTATATGAATTTAAAAATCGACCCCGATATGACCTTAAATGTAAACATAGCAGACGATAGGGTTGCCGTAGGAGTTTGGAGTTTCTTACCGGCTCTTCTCCATTGAACCTACCTTTTGGAATCGTGCACCAAGTTTTGACTTTTTTGTTTTAAAAGTGCCTGTAATCTGGTCCATTTGAAATAAAAAACTTTGACTTTGTAGCGTTTTGTTTATACAATCTTTAAACAGCTAAACTTTTGATTTTGTGAAAGTTATAGAAAAGAATTGATCATTATCATGGGTACTTTAATACCCTTTCGGATTAGCACCCCCTTTACGATTTATAGAGTGTGACGGTGCAGCGGTGGCGACTAGCGGGGTGCGCCTATAAAAGGTCCGGCACGCTGCACTTCGTCCTCTCTCGCGCCTCAGCAGCCGCCCAGTTAAGTGACTGTCTACCTACACCTGAAGACCCTGGACTCCTCGTATCGTACTGTGTAAAGAACCACGCCCTGTTAACTAATCTTAATATTATAATCTTGTAACTATTATTAAAATATACTATTGTATGGTTAAAAGTGTTTTCCTTAATATTCTTCTATTCTGATTTTATGTGCACCTGCTCGTTAAGGGTTGACTCCTCAAGCCACCCTTAACCCGCTAAGCGTGACACTGGCGCCCAACGTGGGGCCAGTGTCACGCTTAGCGTTCCTACGCGTGGTACATTTCAATTTAATAGAATGCCATTCGGTCTTACAAATGCACCAGCCACCCAACAACGATTGGTAGATATTTTATTTTACGGCCCTGAATTTGAAAATAAAGTCTTTTGTTTTATTGATGATATAGTTTGTGTTTCCTCATCTTTCCAGGAACATATTACACTTCTTTTACGCATTTTCGAAAAATTGAAAAGCGCGAACTTAACAATTAATCTCGAAAAATGTCAATTCTTTAGAGATAAATTAAAATATTTAGGCTATGTCGTTGATTCGGAAGGTTTACATGCCGATCCCGATAAGGTCAATTCAATGAAAAATTACCCCACTCCCTCTAATAGAAAAGAAGTACGTCGTTTTCTAGGCGCAGCTTCGTGGTATAGGCGTTTTATTCCAAATTTTAGTTCAATTGCCGCACCTCTAAATAAATTAACCTCTCAAGGTAAAAATTCTCCTCCGTTTTGTTGGTCTGCTGAGGCTGATGAAGCTTTTAATAAGCTGAAGGATTGTTTTGTTTCTTCTTCTGTTCTGTCTTGCCCGGATTATTCGGAGCCCTTTGAAATCCATACTGATGCTAGTGACTACGGTATAGGAGCTGTTCTCTGTCAGATTCTGAATGGAGAGGAAAGAGTCATAGCATATTATAGCAAGTCTCTTACTAGTCAAGAGAAGAACTACAGTGCTACGGAGCGTGAAGCTCTGGCTGTGGTTTCTGCCATTGAAAACTGGCGTTGTTATGTGGAAAACGGTAAAAAGTTTATCGTATATACTGACCACGCTGCGCTAAAATGGTTTCTAACACTAAACAACCCTACTGGTCGACTAGCCAGATGGGGAGTTCGTCTATCTTCCTATAATTTTGAAATACGACATCGTCGTGGTGCTGATAATGTTTTGCCTGATTTTCTTTCTCGTTCTGTACCTGTTTCCGCCATTATTAATGACGTGGAGACTAGTACTAATTCTAATTTAAATTCACCGGTTTCTACTAATGATTCTTGGTATTTAAATATTTATAAGGGTTGCTCAGGTTCTCCGACTTCCTTTGTCGACTATCAGGTAATAAACAATAAATTGTATCGCTTTAAAAAAGATTTAAATCCACTCACTAGGGATTTTCAGTGGAAAGAAGTCATTCCGTCTGAACAAAGAGATAGCATCATGTCTGAAAATCATTCTTTGCCCACTGCTGGTCATCTTGGTATCTTTAAAACTTACAAACGTCTTGCGCTTAATTACTATTGGCCAGGTATGTACTCTGACGTTGTCAAGTACGTAAACTCGTGCGATGCTTGTATCTCTCACAAACATCAAAATCATTCTACTTTGGGTCATATGGGTAGGCCTAAATCTTGTCAGAAGCCATTTCAAATGATAAGTATCGATTTGATTGGTCCACTACCTCCTAGTAGAAAACGAAACACCTTTATATTTGTTGTCAGCTGTTGTTTCTCTAAATACTGTTTGCTTTTTCCTATTAAGCGGGCTACCGCTGAAGTAATAACAAAAATTCTAGAGGAATATGTTTTCTTAGTGCATGGTATTCCATCCACTATCGTTTTAGATAATGGTAAACAATTTATTAGCTCAACTTTTAAAAACCTATTGTCAAAATATAAAATCCCAAATTTACATTATACTCCCTTGTATACGCCTCACGTAAACACGGTTGAAAGGTATAACAAAACAATTATGACAGCTATTTCTACTTTTATATCATCCGATCATCGAATCTGGGACGTTTTAGTAACAAAAATTCAATTTGCGATTAACTGTGCTGTTAATGAAACTACTGGTTTTTCTCCTAATTTTATTGTCTACGGTCGCGAATTGGTTATGTGTGGTTCCCATTATATTGTTAGTGATTCTGATCCAAATATAGTGCACGAGCCACGAGATAGTTATGCTGAATCTTTGGGCTATTTATCTTCTATATTTGAAAAGATACAAGCAGCTTTATTAGTCGCTCATCAACGCAATTGTCATTCTTATAATCTTCGCCGCAAACCGGCAGAATTCAATGTGGGTGACATAGTTTGGCGTAGAACTTTTTATCTAAGCGATAAAGATAAATATTTCAGTAAGAAATTGGCTCCTAAATTCATTAAATGTAAAATTGTTTCTAAAAAGTCGCCTTTAGTATATAAATTGTCTGATATGTCAGGTAAACCATTAGGTGAATGGCATATAAAGGATATAAAAGTAACTAATTACAAAGAATAATATCACATAATTCCTAAACAAACGTTATCTAATGAGTATATAATCGGATACAATACTAATAGTCTCGCATCATATAAATGTCGTTATTTCTTCGTCGTGAGTAGCGAAACAATTTTTACTAGCAAACATTCATAAGTACATATGCCTATAACATTATCAATTATAGTTGTCATCTTTCTGCATTGTAGGTAACTTAACTAATGATTCGCTATTGTTTGCTACCGCTAGGTGCGCCGACCGGCCGATGCGTTAATTAATACCAAACCTATGAGTCACTTGTTGTTTGGAGTGTAATATTATAACTTATTAACTTTCGATCATTCAGTAGTCTGACTGTGACTTGTAGCTTGGTTTAATTTTATCTTCTGCTTGCTAATGCTTGCTGGTAATGTTCTAAATACATATGTGCCGATCCCTAGATATTATTCTTAGGGCTAGTTTAGTTTGGCAACTTTCTATCAACTAATTTTTTTTTCTTATATGACGTCACCTATTATGTATAGCCTTAGCGCGTCTTGCTATAATGCGGGAACTCGCATCTTGATGTTTGTTTACGGTCTAATCACTTACGTGTGTGTGTTGGCCTTTTGAATGAGAAGTATGACAGGTTACCCTAGGACGCCGTTGCTTGCGTGATGTATGAATGTTATAGGGTTATACATTATTGTAGTTGTATAAGAATATTTTTTTTGTAGACTCTGATTCTGCTTCCTTTACTGTTCCAGGGAGCCTACAAGGAGCTGCTGTCCAGATACACCCTCCAGACCAAAGAATTTTCCTTAGGGAAAATTCTGACCTAACGAGGGGGGTGTGTGACGGTGCAGCGGTGGCGACTAGCGGGGTGCGCCTATAAAAGGTCCGGCACGCTGCACTTCGTCCTCTCTCGCGCCTCAGCAGCCGCCCAGTTAAGTGACTGTCTACCTACACCTGAAGACCCTGGACTCCTCGTATCGTACTGTGTAAAGAACCACGCCCTGTTAACTAATCTTAATATTATAATCTTGTAACTATTATTAAAATATACTATTGTATGGTTAAAAGTGTTTTCCTTAATATTCTTCTATTCTGATTTTATGTGCACCTGCTCGTTAAGGGTTGACTCCTCAAGCCACCCTTAACCCGCTAAGCGTGACAAGAGTAGACAATTCATGTAAGAGCAAAACGGACACTGGTAAACTGATTCGATACTTTGAAGAATTCCAATTTGGGCGTCGTGAAATAAAATCAAAGAAAAGATTTCTATTGCCATCCTTTGCCATACTGTGAACGCGAGAAATAGTTTCCTCAGAAAAGTTCGGCTCTAAATAGCCGAATGCTGTGAGAAGTGGCTAGATCACTGGAGATTTAGGAGAAGGGTTTCCATCAATGCAGTGGACACACCTTACCATCGAACGCTAACGAACGGGGCTCGATACCGTTAACCCTATTATCTTTTTACCTACCCTAATGCTAAAACCCGGAACCTTTGGGTACACAGACGACAGCACTGTGGTAGAGAGCTACGTAACCAATGCACGGACCAGTGGACCACAAATCCAGTCTCTGAGAGAGGCCATGGTCGAGCGCTTGAATTTGTCCCTTAAGGCAGTCTCCGATTGGGGCGATACCAACCTGGTCAAGTTCAATGCATCAAAGACCCAGGCGTGTCTGTTTTCTGCCAAAAGGAGGCCATTCCAGCTGGCTCCTACTGTTCGAGATGTGTCTATACCAATAACTGACCATCTTGAGCTCTTGAGCGTTACTCTGACGTCAACCCTCAACTTTGGCTCCTATATTGAGTCCAAAGCTCAATTGGCTACTAAAAAGCTGGGTGTCCTTTCGAAGGTGTGGCGGTACTTCACATCGGAACAGTTGCTTCAACTATATAAAGCACAGGTTCATTCGTGCATGGAGTACTGCTCGCACCTTTGGGATGGTTCAGCCAAATACCAGCTTGAGGCGTTGGAGTCCATTGAGAAGCGTGCCAAGAAGCTCATCAGCAACGACTCCCTTGTTCAGACCAAGCTCCAAAGTCTTGAGCATCGTCGCAAAGTTGCTAGTCTATCGGTTTTTTATCGGACACATTTCGGAGAGTGTGCTTCAGATCTGCATGATCTAATACCCCCCTGCCCTTTTTTCTATCGGACGGCCAGAAGCACGAAAAAGCGCCATCGGTTCATGGTTGATATACCAAAAACCCGAACGAAGCGCTTTGATTCCACTTTCATTGTGAAAACCGCCAAACAGTGGAATGCGCTGCCCGAGTGGGTGTTCCCCGACAGCTACAATTTGGGTGTCTTCAAGTCACGAGTGAATCGGTTTCTTCTGGGCAAGTGTGCTCCATCGTAGACCGCATCATCGCTTTACATCAGGCGAGATGGCGGCCAAACGCAGGCCTAGTAATAAATAAAAAAAAACCTTTATAGGGCAGAAACGAAATTTGTACAGCGCTTGTAACCACCCTACGTCTGACTTTAATGTCAATTTTATAGAAACTATTGTAAGAATGATCACCCTTATGATGAAAACGCATCGACCTTTATCGGGCACAGCGCACAAACGCGTCCACCAACATTAATTTAGCCAACACGATCGCTAGTAACGCCAAGTAATTGTGATTTCATATGTGTCTTAATGTAAAATCTCCGCCATAAAGGGTTAAAAACCAAATGAAATCGGATTCTTTCTTAAATTCGCGATTCCATTAGGTAAGTCTTGCATGCAAGTATGACATCACATTTGCGTACAAGTTACTTACATTTAAGGTTACCATCCATCCGGATTTGTCCGGACATGTCCGGACTTCTAGACTTTTGTCCTGACTTTGTCCGGCTCTTTACTTTGTCCAGATTTTTTGGCTTATATGGAATACCAGTAATAAAACTTACAAAAGTAATAATTATAAAATGTAATCTTTATTAACTTCTCATTCATCAAAAAATTAGATAAAAATCTTCTTTATCAATCAGCTTAACGAGATCAAACAATAAATCTTCTTATGTTTGCATTAACTAAAATGTCCGGACTTTTATCGAAATGTCAGGCTTTTTGTCAGAATTTTTCAAATTTCTAAATGGTAACCCTACTTACATTGGAAACATTTTTTCGAGAGTGAAAATTGCATGCAGGTTTTACTTGCATACAAGTGGAGATGTTCAACAACTGAGTTGGACATCATAGGTGTCATACACTCGTTCGCAATTCGAAAAGTGCAACTAACGTTTGCGCGTTCAATAGGCATGTTGACAGCATCAATAAATTGCAAATCTAATTATTCCGCCAGTTAGAGTTTTGTAAAATAATGGACACGTATTTTTCTTTTTTTCAAAACTCCAGAGTGGGGGCTTATGACGTCAGAAGCAAGTAAAAATTATACTTGCTTATGACGTTTTGCCAATATCATAAGTGTCGTATCTTCGTCAATTTTGGTTTACGTAACAAAAGAAAAAATACGGGTCAAATATTTTTTGATAATCTAACTGACGGACTAATTAGATTTTTTCAGTCAAATACCCAATTAGCAAGTCACTTGAATAAAAAATGTACAAGTTCAAACTACCTCATACAAGTTGTAGCTAGTATGCAGGTTTGTTCAACTTGTATGCAATTTGCAACTTGCATACAAGTTACTTGGAATCGCGCCTTAAATTCAACAAATGACGATTATGAACGCCTTTGTCGGCTAGGTGTGTATATTACAATATTGGAATCCCCCCTCTCTTTCACCGCTTTGAGAAATTGGCACAAAAATACAAAGAAGAATGAATAAATGAATATAACCCCCCCCCCCCCCCCCCCGAATATCCTCCCCCCCTGCTTTTGCAAGCTCGCTATCCACATCGACATGTACAGAGATGCTTTGAGGAATTCCAATTGAGGGCGTCTCGCAATAGTTTCCGTTCCTGTAAAATGTACGACACAAATTTAATTCAACGTCCGACGTAATTGTGTCGGTTTTGTATCTCTACCCTCTATTCCGTAAAGAGAATGAGTAGAATTCTAAGCGTAGCTAGAAGTACGGATTATGTTATTAACTTCTAAATGTCCGAATATTGTTATAAACATTATAACATTAAATAATGATCCATATGTTTAGGAACATGGGACATTGCAAGAAAGAAAATAAGTTTCATTCAGACAAGGACACAATGACAGCATAAACAGTACAAACATAAAGAGAATTAAACATTTTATTCTGTCGAGCATGCCCATGCCAAAAGGGTCACCAACTCAGCATATGCTGGGCGTCAAATACCCACCGCTGATTATCACTTGGTACCCTTGCAGTGACACACGGACTTATGTAAAATATTTAAGTAGTTAGCATCTTTTTCAGCTAAATTACGAAAGCTGGTTTTTAAAATTTCTAAATCTATAATAAATGGAGGTGGGCTGCTTCGTTGGTCTAGTGGTCGTAAGTGCGGCTGCTGAAAGTGTGCTTTTTGGTTCCATCCGTAGGTCAGGTAAAGTGTTATTGGCATTTTCCGTATGGAATTTCTCAGTAGCAGCCGGAATCTGGATTTTTGCCCGGTTTATAGGCTCGCCCCCTTATATGGGACTTAAACATAACGGCAAAATGAGGGTGTATACACCTCTGCACAACCCTTCGCGGCATACAGGCGTGATGTTATGAGTTAAATGGAGGTGATTTAAAGTGAGACAGTAGTTTTGATGTTGGCATTTCATGGCGCATGTGATACTTAATGAACGATTTATCCATCATCCTTCATGGTTTTATCAATGAACAATTTTAACGAACAAAAGAAATATTATCATGTCATCATTATCACGCACATCAACCATGCAGTTTCCTCTACGCACTCCCATCCTCTTTAAACTGAGTACGACCTTTTTTTGCCCGAAACCCTATAGCTCAAGCGCAGTTCAGACTACGCTATAATATATAGCATAATATAGCAAATATTTTATGGCACAGCGATATCGCTTAGCATACATTTTAGAACACGTTCACAAAACGCTATGCTTTAAAGTATTGGCTTGCTGTACGTGATAAACTTGAGCGATTCTCAGAGCTATATCGTGCGACTCTTCGGTCCCCGCCTCGCCTCACTACTATCCCATCCGTTGGCCGACAGATCGCCGTCAAATAACTTGCTATACATAGTAGACCGGCGTGCAATATAGCGTTTAGTGTGAACGTCATGCTATATAATTACAGTTTATGACGCAATATGCTTTACTATACAAGGTTAGTCGGAAAGGGGGTACTAATCCGAAGCCCACTTATAGTACCGCTGATGACTGTTTAAAAGCAAGTGTTAAAATTTCAAAATTCGATATTTTTTTTTTCTAATAAAATGATTTTAATTTTAGTTTTTTCAAAAATTCTTCATCCCTGCTTTAGTTACAAATTCAGAAAATGGTGCTTCTAATTCATGACCCCAAATATGACCTAAAATGTAAACACAGCTGATCATAACTGGGGATAGATAGATTTTAGAGTTTTTTTTTTGAGATTTTTGAACAACTGTTTCTCTTAATCTATTGACTTTTGGGAAAAGTTGTAGAACAAAAGTTGCTCATTATTATGTGTACTTTAACACCCTTTCGGATTAGTACCCCCTTTCTGACTAACCTTGTATAGCGAAATAGTTTAGCGTATTCTGAACTGCGCTTAACGTATCAAACTCGAGTTTCATAACTGTGTGGCGGTATTGAGTATTTCTTGTGACTTACGCAAATGTCCTGCTGATTGGTGGCGACATGCGTCGGGTCGTTAAGCTCCCTAAATTAAGGTTGAGCTACACGATGGCTAATGTATGCGTGCCGTCAGTTGGGATAGGTCAACTCAAAGTACTATGGCTTTTTCTTCAAAAGGCCATTCCAGACGTTGCCCTACATTGTTACACTCGCATAGTTTTATACCACAATGTCTGGACTTTAAAAGAGACCTAGACCTCTGAGTTTGTTTCGGCATTTCTTCTCAGAGATAGTCAGATAGGAAATGCCATCTAGTCTAAAAAAAAACATTTACAATTGACTTATAAATAGGGTATTTTACTCTATATGAGAAAAAATCTAAAAATATATTATTGAGATATCTTAGGCAAAAAGCAGTCGGAAAACGTTAGTTTTAGTTCATAAAAAAGGAAACTAAATTTTAAAATTCAATTCAAAGGTTTCAGCTTTTTTAATCTGTTTCATAACACCATTAAATAGTAGTCGCCATGTTATTACGTCATACGGCTATGTAAACTTAGAAGTGTCAACTGTCAACTAAACAATTGACAAACAAAATATCACTGCATTTTTTTACACAGCCAACTGATGTCATGACCATACAGCAATATGGCCTCCACTGCGTTCAACGTTTTCGTCAAACTACGCGAGAAATCTGAAAATGCATAATTTAAATGCATTTTATGTATATTATAGATTCATTAGCACTATAGAATCTAATTGACACTTTTCAAAAATGGGCGTAATACCCTATTGTGTCTGTAACAGATTTGTTTACAGAAATCTCTTAATAGCCCTAGTTAGGTTTTGTAGCTAAGTTATGCTACTGCGGTGTTGTTTTTTTGTCTATTGTTCAGAATAGATTTAACGGAAACACAGTAGTTCGTAGCGTAAGCCATCCTCAAAGCTTGCATTACGGCCTTTGTATCCGAAGTGAAACTTCTCGTAGAAAGGAGCTCCTTAATAGGTATTTAATATATGCGAGAATATATTATAGCGAAGTTTGATTTCAACTTCGAAGATTGAAATACTGAGGCGTGTTCGTATGATACCTAGATTTCTCGATAATTGCCTTCAATCGTTTTGTTCTCTGGTCAGTTTTCTATCTTATTCAAGGTTATGCAATGCTGAAAATCGTTCTATTACAAAGATACAGCAGCTGGAGTTAGCGCATCCTCGCAATGTCAGCATTTAATTATTATATTGTTTTTAAGTTTTTTGTCAAATAAATGTTTTGTACTGTCGGCAGCTGGCAACGCTGGGCAACGTTTACAAGATAAAAAAGGGTAGTCGTTGTGGATCAAAGCACTCGACATTACAAAAGCTGTTGTCATTCCACGGAGCTTTCTGTGTTGATCAGCTGAAGAAGTCTGGCCTTTATTAGCTGACTAGCTTGTATTTTTCAGTTTTTTTTTGTAAATTAATATATTGTGTCTTAGCTCGTGTTACTAACCACAAACCCAAATTTAAATACTTTCAGTGTCGGAGAGTCTATGTTGGTTTTATTTTCTATATTTACTGTGCCTTAAATATACCTGACTTATCGATATTAGGTATAACTGTAATGATAGATTCATTCCTTCACGACTCTGTTAGTTCTCTATGACAGTACTCTATTCTATTCTATATCATCACGCCTGTATTCCCCAAAGGGTCGAGCAGAGGTGTATAGTACACCCACATTTCCCCGTTATGTTTCAAGTCTCATGTAATAGAGGGCGAGCCTATTGCCATCAACCGGGCACAAATCCAGACTCCGAGTTGCTACTAAAAAAATCCACACGGAAGACCCCAAGCTCAACAGTCACGCTTGCAACCACACGACCAACGAGGCAGTCATGACTATGACAGACATTATCATTCGGCCGAATCCTTCCACTGCTGGACATACGCCTCCCCCAAACAATGTTGTGGGGTTTGCCATAATAGCCACGCTTGGCAGGCGAGTTGGCAACCGCAGTATGGTTGTTAAAGTACTCAGAGAACGTTGCTGCCCATCCTCTAGTTCAGTGGTTCTTAACCTTTTAGTCATGATCCCTCATTTGACAACATTTCTGTCTTGCCATGGACCACCAAGTTGGTTAATTAGTTTGTAATTAATATAAAGTACCTAAATGTAGATAAATGGAGGGTTGTTCTAATTCATCTATAAAACACGCATAAAATTATTTAAAGCCCCTCAGTATTTTAATTTTCTTTACGGTAAATTATTCACATTACAGTTACAGATTTTAATGCGATTTTTGTGATTGCATACTCTTTACTAACTTCTGAATCCTTGGTTCAGTGCTACTCAAAGTCAAACGCATAACGGCAGTGGCATCCAACCGATTTCGATGCTTGTTTTTAATAATCAGAAGCGCCGAGAACCCCTGCTCACATAGATTTATGTCGATGAAAATAAAGTTAGGTAACGAATAGCAATGTCTCGAAGTTTTGGTAAAGAAATTGCCTTTTGGCTAGGATGGCTTCGCGGACCACTTGGGATGCTTCCAGGGGCCACTGGTTAAGAACCACTGCCTAGTGAATCCCTTAGTCGCCTTTTACGACACCCATAGGAAGAGATGGGGTAGTGCTATTCTTTACGTCCGGCACCACACGGACGGAACTATGACAGTACTCTATTCTATTCTATATCAAATTATAATTACTGTAAAATAACAACCAAATACGAAAACCGATGAGCAGTACCTACCTATACATACAAAAGTATTGTTCTTACATAACATAGAAACACCCAACGTAACTTCCCCCACGTATAATACATATAAGCCTACACTATCAGCAGGCTACTATATCAAGTATCTATTTGAACATAAACCGTTTATCGCCCTGCTATCGCTCGGACAATGGCGGGTGGGGCGCGGGGGTGACATCCGCTTCCGACGGAACCGGAAATGGCTGATATGTGACTTTGTTTTGCGCCGTTTGTCGAGCTTCCTTTATTTACCGTTTGTAATAGCTTTTAATATATTTTGAAATATCGTTAGATGTTGCTAGGAGAGGAAGTTATATACCTACCTTTTATATGAAAAATATTTGTAACGGGATGTGATTTTTTGTGTAATTATGTTATTTGGAGCATGACCAGTGAGTACCTAATAGGTATAAATTGTTTTGTTACAATTATTTTCTACTAGCTGTGCCCGCGACTCCGTCCGCGTGGAACTCGAAAAACAACATTGTGTCGCAGCAACTAAATAGTGTATATGTATTCCATTTATTATAATAATAGACAAAGGTGTCCCACCAAGGCACTTTTATCTTTTAAACCATTTCTTTAGGTAGAGTTTCAGCTCTTCTTGATTGACCGTAAAGGTTCATATAACCATAATACTAAAAACGCGTTGCTTATTTCCATACATTTCCTTGCTAAAATGGATTATAATTGAATATTGATATTTATTGTGATAATGTAACGAAACCTTATGGCGATACAAAAATGGCTACAACGCCATCTAGTCACAATCGGCGAACTAAATCAAAATATTTTACGCAGTGCAGTCTTCAGTTATTTCACCAATCGATAGGATCAATAATACGGATCAAATGGCTCCAATAAACATTGTGTCTGAAATTGATGGAAGACCATAAAACGAAAATTGACTAACTTAGGTACATTTAAATTCAAGCACTTATTAATTGTTGTTAAGTAGTTCTTATTTTTTCCACTTCGTTCAATTTAAGACAGTGTGTTTGTTGGAGAGATTTGATCCTGATTATTGACCATAAAGATATTATCAACAGGTGCCACCGGATGGTATAGCTTTGTCAGTTTGATTCCCGGTTCAGGCAAAAAAATCAGTACAGGCAATATTTCTTACTTTTAAAAATAAAATGAAGTCACCTTTGAGTGAAATTTGCAATGTTTAATATTTAAAGTACTTTCAAATCAAATCAAATCAAATCTTTTTATTGTGGGCGTAGGTTAAACAGATGTTGATATAAATTACAGTACCATTACGTCCTGCCTAGCAGGCATACAATAATTATTAGTTTGAAAACATTTCAAATCTTTCTTAATAATTTCAAAACATTGAATATTACATATAACATTTTAACATTAAACATCATTACTATTTATTTAGGAAATCTTGGATCGTGTAGTAAGCTTTTTCAATTAAAAAATTACGCAATTTATATTTAAATAGTGGCAGTTCCTTAGTGTTTAAAATGTCTAGAGGTATCTTGTTATAAATTTTAGATGCCATACCAAAAAAACTTTTATCTAAAAGAGCAGTCTTGTGTGGTATAGTAGCAATTTTTAATATATTTCTTTTCGATTTTAGTTCATCAAATAGATTTTTATTTACTTTGACAAATACTGTAACTTCATAGATGTAAATTGATGGAAAGGTTAAAATTTTGAACTTTTTAAAATACGGTTCGCATGATTCAGGAACATAGATACCGGCAATTGCGCGAACGCATCTTTTTTGCGCTTTAAAAACTAAATCCTTATGTGTGGCGTTACCCCAGAATATTATAGCGTATTTTAAGGTTGATGATACATAAGCGTGATAGGCGGTTAATACAGCTGGTTGATCGACAACTTTTGACAATTTAAAAAGAGCATATGAATACTGGCTTAGTTTATTACATACTGTGTCAATATGTGTTTCCCACGTCATATCATTATCTATCCATAGTCCTAAAAATTTTACGCAGCTTGCTTGTTCGATTACTGTACCATTATGTTGAATGTTTAAGCTGTTTTGATTCTTTCGTGGGAATGTGACTAATTTTGTTTTTTCCAAGTTGATAACCAGGTTGTTATTTGTCAGCCAGTTAATTATTGTATCAAGAGTTTTATTAACGTCTGCTTGAAAAGTTTCCATGTTTTTCCCTGTGAAAATGACTGTGCTATCGTCGGCAAAAAGAATCATAGGATGTTGTGTGACGTTGGGCAGATCATTAATGTAAATTAAGAATAGTAGTGGCCCTAGTACACTACCTTGTGGTACGCCGTATTTTATTTTTTTAGGTTTAGATTGATGTTTTTGTTGTGTGTTGTTTAAGGAACTGATATCATTTATTTCTACAACCTGATATCTATCACTTAAGTAGGATTCAAGTAAACTATGTACATTGCCCCTTATACCATAGTTAAGCAATCTATTCAAAAGTGTTTCATGGTGTACATAGTCAAACGCTTTAGTCATATCCATAAACATTGCTGTCACCGGTTCACGTTTGTCAATATTTACATAAATTGGTTTTAACAGATCATAAATTGCTAGGTTAATTGATTTATTTTTTCTAAAGCCTTTCTGTTCCTTAGCAAACAGATCGTATTTTTCGAAATGAATATTAATGGCATTATACATAACTTTTTCTAGTATTTTAGAAAATATAGGGATCAGTGCTATAGGCCTGTAGCATGCCATATCATCTTTGTCATTTTTTTTGAAAAGCGGTTTTACTACAGACATTTTTAATTTACTCGGGAAAACGCCATGTTCAATACACAAGTTGGTAATATGACTGAGTATAGGGCTGATAATATGCGCTACGTGTTTAATTGAAGAGGTTGTAACGTCATCATATCCAGTACTTTTAGTGTTTTTTAGGGATTTAATTATTTTGTAAATATCAAATGGAATTACAGGGTTTAAAAATAAAGATTTATAAGAGTTATTGAGTAATGTCAATTTATTATTGCGAGATGTCAAGTTTATTACAGAATCATTATTTAAATTATCATTGATTTTGGATTGTTTAGATGTATTTATTGGTTTGATTATATTAACATAATATTTATTAAATTCTTCAGCAATCATTTGAGGGTCAGATATAGTTTGACTATTTACTTTTATTTGTTTAATATTTTCTTTTGGTAGTTGACTTTTGTTTGAGTTTATTATATTCCATGTGGCTTTTGATTTGTTTTCGGAATTAGATATAAGATAATTATTTTGAGACTTTTGTATAAGTTTTACTATCTTTTTCAATCGAATGGTATAATGTTTGAGAGCAGTTTTTTTGTCTTCACTAGGATTAATTCTATATTTCCATAATAGATTTCTTTTACGTCGACAACATTGACTTATTCCTTTAGATAGCCATTTAGGTTTTTTAGTAATAGTGTTTTTTATTCTTATGACTGGAAAGCAAAGGTTATAAAAAAGTATATAACATTCAACAAATGTATTGTAAGCTAGTTCTGGATTATCAGTAGAGTATACGTCTTGAAAACTTAAACTCCTTAGGGATTCAATGAATTTAGTTACGTTTTCTTTACTGAAGTCTCGCTTTTTTGTGTACCAGTAGTTAAGGGTGCAAGTTTTTTTAACAGGACACTTAAGTAATTGAGCCGTGTGGTCTGACATACCCAGGTCAATGATTTCACATTTGCTACCTCTAATATTGTGAAAAATGTTGTCAATGCAAGTGTTACTCTTTGGTCGGGTCGGATTGCGTGTGCCTATTTTCATACCAAAGCTGGAAATCATGTGTATAAATTTCAAGGAATTAGGATTATTTTTTAACAGATCGATGTTGTAATCACCACACATAATAGTTTTACGAAAGCTCCGGTTACGTAGTTTGTAATGTATTGCATGCAAAACGTTGAAAAATGTATTAAGTTCATTTTGGGTGCATTTAGGTGGTCTGTAGATACATATGATTACTATATTATGTTCCAGTAATTCAATAGCTGAGCATTCAGTTACATTAGAAACACTAAGACTGACTATATCTTGCAGTATTTTGTATTTGTGAATATTTTTTATGAGTATACATGATCCTCCATTTCTATTGGGTCTATTATAAGATGCTGCCAAAGTATAATTCGGAAGGGTTAGGTACACGAGGTCAGTGTTAATCATATTATGTTCTGTGACACAGATAATATCAATTTCCTTCCCCGACTTCTTCAGATATTCAATATTAACACACAATACGTCAGATTTACCTATCAGTCCATTAACATTTTGATGCATCACAATTAAATTATTGTATACGAAAAAAATCTTTGTTACTATCAATATTTGGTTTTTCCAACTTGGAACTATGAATGTCATTACATGAAGATAGGTTCGAATTAGAATGTAAGCTAATATCACCATTAAATAATGTTATCTGAGTAATATGCTTAAGAACATCATTTAATATTGTGAAAATGCCGTTGTTACTAATACATCCTGTCCATTTGTGAAACATATTATAATTACATTTTAGATTTAAATTTGAGTCTAGTACATATGCATACTCATGCGACATTACATCTAGACAAAGTAAGTTATTAAAATTTTCGATTCTACAATTAAACATGTTTGTTTGATCATTACATTTGTACGTAGGGAGACATATAATAATGTTAGTATTATATATTTCTTTGAGGCTGTTTCTTATAAAGACAATCAATTTAAGGTAGTTTTTCGTCGTTATGAAATCCTCTGGGCCAATCAATATAACACAGTAGTCATTCATAGTGTAGTGTTCTAATTTAGATTTAAGTCCCATTAATAACGTTTCAATTCCACAATTTGGTGTCAAGTAATGACATGTTTTATAATTCGGGAATACATCCATCGCTGTTGTTAGAATCTTATTAGTCTTGTTATCACTTATAATGCAGAGCTTGTGGTTTTTTTGTTTTAGTTTATTGTAGTTTGATCGTAGAACAGTATGGTCTGTTATGCCAGATGGTGCAGGAGAACTCGTTGTTTCAGGTGTGCTCTGGATATTGGTCGTCTGGTCTGTCAGTTTATTGTTCTGTAAACTTGTTCTTGTTTGACTATTACGGGGACTCTGTGTTTCGTTTGGGGTTTTGACTTCTTTCGCCAACTTATTAGTGGTTTTTGTGACTGATTCTTCATGCTTGCTGGACATATTTTTAATTGTATTTTTGAGGTCTTTATTTTCGATACGTAGTAGGTTTATTTCTGTGCGAACATCACTTAATTCAGATTGTAATTTTTCAATTTGTTGTTTTAACTCTCGGGACTCACTGCCGTTGTCATCATCCGATATGTTAGGGAAACTATTGGTGGTGTCATCTAGTGTGGAGTTTTGGGACTCGTTCTCCGTTACTATTTCTGACCTTGAAGTAGTACACGGTCTGCGTAGAGTAATGTTTTCGAAGAAATTCATTATCTATATATATAAAAGAAAGTCGTGTTAGTTACTTCACTTATAACTCAAGAACGGCTGAACCGATTTAGCTGAAAATTGGCAGGGAGGTAGTTTAGAGCCAGGAGAAGGACATAGGATACTTTTTATCCCGTTCGACATTTTGATATTTAAAAAAAAAAAAATTATATCAGTATATCCATATTCTTAATCTGTTTAGGTAGTAGGTAGGTAGTAGGTAGGTAGTAGGTAGGTAGTAGGTAGGTAGTAGGTAGGTAGTAGGTAGGTAGTAGGTAGGTAGTAGGTAGGTAGTAGGTAGGTAGTAGGTAGGTAGTAGGTAGGTAGTAGGTAGGTAGTAGGTAGGTAGTAGGTAGGTAGTAGGTAGGTAGTAGGTAGGTAGTAGGTAGGTAGTAGGTAGGTAGTAGGTAGGTAGTAGGTAGGTAGTAGGTAGGTAGTAGGTAGGTAGTAGGTAGGTAGTAGGTAGGTAGTAGGTAGGTAGTAGGTAGGTAGTAGGTAGGTAGTAGGTAGGTAGTAGGTAGGTAGTAGGTAGGTAGTAGGTAGGTAGTAGGTAGGTAGTAGGTAGGTAGTAGGTAGGTAGTAGGTAGGTAATAAGTAGGAAAAAGGGCATTGCAACGCATGCCGGGAACAGCTAGTTATCTATATATATAAAAGAAAGTCGTGTTAGTTACTTCACTTATAACTCAAGAACGGCTGAACCGATTTAGCTGAAAATTGGCAGGGAGGTAGTTTAGAGCCAGGAGAAGGACATAGGATACTTTTTATCCCGTTCGACATCATGTAGGTAGGTAGTAGGTAGGTAGTAGGTAGGTAGTAGGTAGGTAGTAGGTAGGTAGTAGGTAGGTAGTAGGTAGGTAGTAGGTAGGTAGTAGGTAGGTAGTAGGTAGGTAGTAGGTAGGTAGTAGGTAGGTAGTAGGTAGGTAGTAGGTAGGTAGTAGGTAGGTAGTAGGTAGGTAGTAGGTAGGTAGTAGGTAGGTAGTAGGTAGGTAGTAGGTAGGTAGTAGGTAGGTAGTAGGTAGGTAGTAGGTAGGTAGTAGGTAGGTAGTAGGTAGGTAGTAGGTAGGTAGTAGGTAGGTAGTAGGTAGGTAGTAGGTAGGTAGTAGGTAGGTAGTAGGTAGGTAGTAGGTAGGTAGTAGGTAGGTAGTAGGTAGGTAGTAGGTAGGTAGTAGGTAGGTAGTAGGTAGGTAGTAGGTAGGTAGTAGGTAGGTAGTAGGTAGGTAGTAGGTAGGTAGTAGGTAGGTAGTAGGTAGGTAGTAGGTAGGTAGTAGGTAGGTAGTAGGTAGGTAGTAGGTAGGTAGTAGGTAGGTAGTAGGTAGGTAGTAGGTAGGTAGTAGGTAGGTAGTAGGTAGGTAGTAGGTAGGTAGTAGGTAGGTAGTAGGTAGGTAGTAGGTAGGTAGTAGGTAGGTAGTAGGTAGGTAGTAGGTAGGTAGTAGGTAGGTAGTAGGTAGGTAGTAGGTAGGTAGTAGGTAGGTAGTAGGTAGGTAGTAGGTAGGTAGTAGGTAGGTAGTAGGTAGGTAGTAGGTAGGTAGTAGGTAGGTAGTAGGTAGGTAGTAGGTAGGTAGTAGGTAGGTAGTAGGTAGGTAGTAGGTAGGTAGTAAGTAGGAAAAAGTGCATTGCAACGCATGCGGGTACAGCTAGTATTTTATATTTAAATGACAGATATGAAATTTAGAATTCACGAAAAGTGATTATGTTGCTACTGAGGTTTGAACTTGCGACCACTCGTGGGAGGCAAATTAAACGGCAAAATTGATGTGCCTTATCCTCCAAGCCAAATACACATAGTAAAACTCGTCGAATTTTTTGACTAGTTGCAGCAAACTAAATTTCCTTTTTTTGCTTGTTGATAATTAGACGGTTGAAGTTTAAATCACTGTATGAATCACTTTTGCACTTTGTATGCATTAAATTGTTATTGTCACACTTGTTTTGAAATATTTAAGTCACAGAATGATGTAAGGGTTGTATAATTTTGTTTATAGAGTATTATCACTGTAAATTGTTGTTGTTGGTTGGAGTGTACGTAACAGGGCACTTGTTTTTTGAAATGGCTTATGAACTTTAGAGATTTTTGGTTTTAACTTCACAGTTTGTGTATAAAACTCGGAGATAACACTGTCACTTATTTATTAGTTGGTGTTTTATTGGTTCACTTAGTTTTATTCACTTATGTGCAACAATAGTATTTTTTAAAATATATTTTATAACAGTGCGTTTGTTTTTCGATAAGCTAGAAGTAGCGCCATCTAGCGACTTGATTTTCCCTTCATGGCTATGTGTTTTGGGACATTACCTAAGGCTTAAATAAACTTAATAAGACGGCGATGACAGGCTTTGAATAGGTAGTTCTGACAACAATGAACAAAATAAAATATTTAAAAACATTCCAAAAAAAAAATACAAAAAATGTATTTTTTTTAAAGTGAGGTTTTAACGCAGGACACTGAGCCAGCGACCGTTCACTGCAGCACTTACTTCTGTCTACAGCTTATACTACGCATTAAATGGAAATAATGTTCCGTTGCTCGGCATCTATGAGCAATAGCGTGATAGTTTATATACCAGCATAAGCGCAGGTCCATCAAAATCGATTCACGCGATTTTACGATCCGAATATTAAGCTTATACTTCGCAGTATGTGGAAATAATGTTCCGCTGCTCGGCTCCTATGAACAATAGGGTGATGATATATGTACCAGCAAAATTGTCGCTCTTTACGAAACACATCAGCGAAAGTCCCATCAAAATCCATCCACGGGATTTTACGGGATGTCCGGACGGAACGACAAACAGACACAATAATTCTAAAAAAAAATGTTATGGTTTCTGTATCGATAGTATAGTACCACCGAATCGAAATTTTGGAAAAATATTTAATTACAGACAAAGTGCACTTTGAATTTTATTAATAGTAAATAGATTTATAAATACGTATTTAAAGTACCTATTCATAATAAAATATATGAGTATTTCAAATTAATCTATCGTATTGCCTTGCACAATAAAAAAATTAGAATACCTACACTCGCTTATGAAATTGAATGTATTTCTCTTCCACTGCCATTGAGATAGATAGGTACCTAATAAATTTTAAATAACATTATCTTCGTTTTTTTTATAAAAGCTTAGTTAGTACCTTCTTCGGATAGCATTTCAATAGACCTTCCGTAGACTGAGAATAGTAATATATTCGTTGATTATATTTCCTCACAACGTGATTTGATACACGTAACGCCATCTATTGAAAAGAAATGGTAAGTATACACAAATACATGCTAAGTTCTTCTAGAAAACTTAAAATTCGCATAACTTTTGATTGCGTGAACTGATTGCGATGAAACAAAAAACATATGTTACTTGGAGATAAGCACAATATTTATTAATAAAAGTCAACAACATTGGACCAGTTGTTTTTACGCGATGCTTGAACAAACAAACAGATAAACAGATAAACAGACAAACAGACAAACAGACAAAAAATCCAAAAATGTTAAAAATGGGTTCTATTGGTTATAGTTTAACACCCCAACCAGGTTTTTTCAAAATATTTGCTATATACAGACACGCCATGTCTACAGATTTATTATACAAGGTTAGTCAGAAAGGGGGTACTAATCCGAAAGGGTGTTAAAGTACCCACAATAATGGACAACTTTTGTTCTACAACTTTCCCCAAAAATCAATTAATTTAGAGAAATAGCTGTTCAAAGATTTCACTAAAAATACGCTACAACAACCCTATCATCAGCTGTGTTTACATCTTAGGTCATATTTCGGGTCACGAAACAGTATAGGTACAAATAAAAATGGCCGACTTTTCCCCTCGCAATTGCAACTTTGTAAGATTACCTTACAAAGTTGCAATTTAAACGAACAAAAAAATTGCGCAGACACGACAGTTCGCAATAGTATTGTACCTAATAATGCTCTGCATCTCAGAGTGTTTTGTGTTAGCGCTGTTAGACTAATATTTTATCGGCTTATTATTATTAACAACTGACTAACCTGAAATTAAGGTTCCCTGTACCTACTTACTTAGAATATCTGTAATAACAGATGAAGAACCGTCAACTTGTCTATCAAAGGCTTGGATCACAAAAGCACGTAATTATTATTATGCTCTATTCTACATTAACAACTATTCCGATGCATCAGCAGCCAGTACAATAAGTAAGTTAATATCACAAACAATCCGAACAAAACAAACCTTCAAAATTGACCAATAATCTTACCGCACGATGTCGCTTCTGCAATACGTGGTCTGTAACGCCGACAAAGAGACGCCGCGGCGCCAGCGGCAAATTCAACTAGACTCTTTGTTCCGGCCGCTTGCCGCTTTAGTGTTGTGCAAAACTCAATTTTATAATTTTTTTTGGGAATGCGTACATGTTAAAATTTATTGTAAAACGTAGACCTGTCAGTCATTTAGTAAGACTAACAAATTAATGATTATTATCATACGTAATAAACGTGTGTGTAGGTACTAAGAAATGTACCTATGCACTATCTTTTGAAAGCGCATGAACTCGACGAGATAGATTTATCGATTTCCGTAATTGACCGTATTTCATAAGTTATTTTCCTTTTTGAAAAAACTTTGCGAGCATTTAAAGTTCCATCCTCTTAAACTTGAAATAAATCAGTTTTTTCAGCATGCTATTGCTAACCTAAGATCTTAGGCTTTAAATGTGTGTTCGAATCCCATATTATTATGATGTAGTGATAGATCCCCGTGACAGAAAGACACAAAATTTAAGGAATTTAAAAAAAGTTATTGAATTTGAATCCATTGTCAAATTCTCCGGAATATCGCGGGATTAAGTTTTTGGGATAACGTTGCACATCTCTAAAAGTGTTATAGCCTAAACATTTTATCCGATATTACTCGTATTATTGTAGGTAAGATTTCTTAGTCGCTTGCAACACTTCCCGGAATACAGTCGATAATTTTGATTGTTTACGCGAGTCGTGTTTTAATTTTTGTTGTTTTTACACGGAGGTTGACGGAGTACCAAATGAGGAGTGTTATAACATGGTGATGTGTAACGATAGTTGTGATGCCGTGCTCTCAACAGGCCATGAATTGTCCGGCAAAGGTTTTCGGTCTAGTATTCGAGGATTGTGTTGTGATCCAGCTAGTACAGCGGCGCGGCGCCGGCGCTTCGCTTCTTTTCGCTCGCAGCCCTAGAGCGTACTGGGATCAGCAGTTCCCCATGTAGATCGGACGTGGCGTTCCTGTAGCCTGGCCTCCTCGCTCACCAGACCTGATTCCGCTGGACTTATTGTGGGGTCACGTGAAGTGTATGGGTTACGCTGCGGACTACAGCAATGAAAACAAGATGGGGTAAAGAGTAACATCTGCGTTTGAGAGCATGAAAGACAATCCGCAGATAGATGTTACGTAATGCGATCGCATCCGTCCGTAGGTACCTACATCGCCACGCGTCTTTGTGCATCACGCGATAAGGGCGGCAGATTGATCCTATTTTGTTTGTGATAACCAATAGTGCTTCTTGTGTTCCAATTGGAAATGAACCCTTTTCGTAGTGTCCGTGGTGATAGATTCATTTGTAGGTAACGTAAGTTCATAAAACTAACAACCGAAAGTGCTTGTTCCATTCGGAATTGAACCCTTCTTGTAGTGTCCGTGGTGATACGGGGGATACATCCATGCGTAGGTAGGTTAGGTACCTACGTACTTACATAAAACATTAATGACCAAAAGTGTTTCTTGTGTTTCAATTTAAAATTAAGACGACACGTGTGTGACATTCTCGTTGGCAGAGAAAGCGTCGACATCAGAAATGGTAAGTTTCTAGGTAATAATCATAATTATGTTCAAAAACTTCCGCTACACGCACACATACACAGTATCATACTAACCTACGATTTCGGCGGCAGGCGTAGGTACGTAGGTACAGCTGGCGCTTTGTATTTTACCGCCCGCGCCGCACCGAACCGATAGGCTTATAACAAAATTAGGGTTGCGGAGTTTTTGAAATAAATAATATTTATTTACTTTTGTATGGAAATAAAAACATACGAATTTAATTTTTTTAACACATGCTATAAAACAGTCTTCAGTGATACTATAAGTGGCTTTCGGATTAGTACCCCCTTTCTGACTAACCTTGTATGTATAGATTGCTGTCGTCTTTATTAAATAGGATAACGCCGCGCAGGCGCCGTTTAGGGCAATATACACTCGGGAGCAATGAGTTTGGTTCATCAGTATAAACCTTAATATTTCTGAAACTAAGAATGATAATTTATTCAACTAAAAAGTATTTTATAGACTACTAGCTTTTGCCCGCAGCTTCGCTTGCGTGAAATTTTGAACCCGTTAAGTGACTATTTTTCACACAAACTTTCATCCCCTATTTAACTCCCTTAGGGGTTGAATTTCGATAATTCCTTCCTTACGCCTTGTTTACATTATAAAGGGAACCTCTGTGCAAAATTTCAGCTTTCTAGGTTCAAGGGTTTGGGCTGGACGATGATGAGTCAGTCAATCAGTCAGTCAGTCAGTCAGGACCTTTCTTTTTATTTATATAGATTTAATACGTCTCAAATAAAATTAATAGGATGTAGGTGTGGTGTAGTGACAAGAATGGATATGATAAGGAATGAATATGTCAAAGGAAGTTTAAAAGCAGCACCAGTGACTGAAAAGTTGAGGAGTAATAGGTTAGTGTTGTATGGATATGTAATGAGGAGGGAAGAAAGTCATGTTACTAGAAGAGTTTTTAGTATGAATGTGGATGGATATACAAGTAGAGGTAGACCAAAAAGCTGGATGGAATATGTGAAAGATGATATGGGTAAGAAAGGAGTGAGTACTGAGATGACGGCTGATAGTTGAGCATGTAAGAGGCCACCTAGAGTGGGATAAGGACAGAGAGATGATGATTTGACCCGTCGCCCTACCAGTAACAGGCCCGAGAAGGCGGCGCGCAGTGTTCCGTGCGCGCCTCTCAGGAGGACGTGGAGCAAGGCCCCACAGAAGGAGAGGTCCACCAGGGGCTGGCGGACCGAGGCCTGGCGGGGTTGCGGTGCATGCAGCTGCGAGCTCCGCGACCCCGGCCAATGGTTAGGAGAAGGAACACCGTGGGTGTTTAGCCGATAAGAGTCCGGCATACCCCTTCGCCTTCCCCGGGCGAAGATGAGGGTTTTATAAAGAAAAAAAAAGGGAGATGATGTGTTACGAAAAGTATAAACCTCCTCCCTTTTGGTGCCATGCTGAAGTGTATTGAAAGACAAGAAATAAGTCGTCAGCTAAACGCTATGACAAAACAAATAAATCAAAATTAATTAATCAAATCATCTGTATAGTCGTTGACAGGAACTAATAGGATTAGTTCAAATATTTGAACAAAACAGTAACATGAAAAACATAATTGGATTGCCTATCTATTCATATTTGTTCACACTAATAAGATTAGTAGGGAATTTACACCTAACAATTAATCCTTTGAGTAATTTGTATGAAATTCATGAAATTGATGACGACACGTTTGGTGCAGTGGCTAAGCGATTGGCTTCTGTGCTACGGGTCGTGGGTTCGATTCCCACACGGAACAAAAATTTGTATGGCCTACAGATGGTTGTTTCGGGTCTGGGCGTTTGTGTATCTTAATTACGTGTATTCCCACTGTTTTATTTCTTTTAGTGTACAATAAAGTATATATATCTATCTATGTGAGATTTGTGTCTGTAAACGCACCCACGATACAAGAGAAATCTTAGTGTGAGGAAAGGATTTAAAAAAAAAAAAACATGTAATAACAGTCGGTCCGTGTATAATACTGGTATTCAGCCGCGTTTGGTTAGACTGGAATCAGACCCAAACATAATTAGGAAAAGACTAGAAGGAAGAATTTAATACATATGTTACGGCTAATAGCCGAAGTGTGGCTACACCTAGTTTTAGCCGGGTACAACTAGGTGCAGCCGGCCACATGCGGTTAAACTTAGATGTATCCTACTTATCCTCGGGTAGAACTAGGTTTACCCTTCATCATAGCGGGTAGAACTAGGTGCAGCCGCACACCGGTGGTTAAGAGGAACCCCGACACGGATAGGTTAGGTTCGAAGGGGATGACGGGGGCTAGAGTGAGCGAGCGAAGCGAGCGAACGAAGCCCCCGTCATCCCCTTCGTGTTCGGTTACTTTAAACCCTGCAGACAGAAATAGGAGCCCCGCTCTGCGGGGCTCCGTCGACTTAAGCTACACCTAGTTCTAACCAACTGCTACTGGTTGCACCTAGTTGTACCCGGCTAAACCTAGGTGTAACCGCCATTCGGCTTTTACCCGTAACATATACAATAAAATCAGCCATAATAATCCCTGATGTGTTGATCCCGGTGGCCAGTGATGAGCAAAGTACGGCCCGTGGGCCAGCTCTGGCCTGCCAACCGTTTTGATCCGGCCCGCCAACAGCCGTAGTCGCAAGAACTTTTCGATAATCTCGATACTAAATGTAAATAGGATAAATAATATTTGTGTCGACTTAAATCAATGTAAAGATAAATAAATTGGCTTTAAAACACTATTTATTACTCACTAGACGTGACGATAATCCTGTCGTACAAAAATCCCATAAAAAAAGAATGTTCAGATTTTCCCGAATTTGAAAATTTTCTGGGAATCTGTTCCAGTTTTTCTTACATAAAAACCTAATTCGGACTATTATGTTTTTTTTCTAAACAGCCATGTCTGTGCATCCGTTCTCTATTGATGCGCTTACTAACGACCGGCATTTCATTTTTATTTATATAGACTAAGAATAAAAAATAAAAAAAGGGAGTGCCTCTGCTGCCGGCGCCGGTTGCCATTACGAGTGCCGGCGCCGGCTTCCAAACTGGCTGCCGGCGCCGCACCGACTTCATACACTGTTTTCTACACCTTCAAGTCCTCTTCAAACTCTTCATGACACGATTATTCGTCACCTTCTTTCATTTCCACTATAAAAACAAATGAAAAACTTAAGGGGATGTTTGTATGGTTGTTTGGGTTTCCAAAGCAGAGTCGACAATATAAAACTAAACTAGTATAATCTAAAGTAAAAACTATCTACCTACGTGTACAAAATATGTATATAAAAATAAAATACAGTTCGAAAATAAAACACACAAAAATTTGTAGCAATTAACATTCTCTCTAGTAAAACTTTAATACTACGTCATCACAACTAAACTGTTTAATTACATACTTCACTATTACGAACTATTTGCTCGCAAGTTAATAGGTAATTAGATTAGTTTTTGAACAATAGTCGGCGTGCTTCTGATATTTTACTAAAACATTTTGAGAGCAAAATTGCAACTGTGGGTTTTTAATAATTTTTCAAGTTATACACTTTAAGGTGCTTCCACACCGGTGTTCACAAAAGTTGGAAACAGTTTTCTTTCGTTGTGTAGCAAAAGGTTGAGAAATGTTCGCAATCATTCGTTAACAATTATAAAGTGTTCACGTTACTGTTTGAAACTGCTAGGGATACGTCTCTTTCAGCTGCTCCCGCTCTGGATGTTTCTAAATGTTGACAAAAGTTCGTGAACACCGGTATGGGAGCACCTTGATGTCGGAAAAATTTGCTGTTTTTTTCTTCTTTTTATCCTTGTGTGTGTGTTTTTGTTCTTGTGTGTGTGTTTTTATTCTTGTGTGTGTGTTTTTGTCCTTGTGTGCGTGTTTTGGTCCTTGTGGACCGTTTCTACGCAACCAAGCAGTCATTGGCGTGACCTGAAGGGTCTCGCGCACGGAAGGTTTCATACCATTATTTATAAAAACGGCAAGAAAATCACGTTTGTTGTATCGGAGCCCCCTTAAATATTTATTTTATACTATTTGTTATTATAGCGGCAACAGAAATACATCATCTGTGAAAATGTCAACTAACTATCACGGTTCGTGAGATACAGCCTGGTGACAGACGGACGGATAGCGGAGTCTTAGCAATAGGGTCCCGTTTTACACTTTGGTTATGGAACCCTTTTTTTTTTATCGTGGGAAAATCCTCATGGATACCCTTCGCCCCGGGAAGGCGAAGAGTTATGCCGGACTCTTACCGGCTAAAAACCCACGGTGTTCCTACTCCTGACCCTTAGCTAGGGTCACGGGATTCGCAGCTGCATGCACCGCAACCCCGGCAGGCCTCGGTCCGCCAGCCCCTGTCAGACCTCTCCCTCTGTGGGGCCCTGCCCCACGTCCTCCTGAGAGGCGCGCACGGAACACATGCGCGCCGCCTTCTCGGCCCTGTTACTGATCGGGCGACGGGTCCCCTAACCCGTCGCCCGCAGGCCACACACTAGGGTGGCCGGAGATCGTCGCGCGCCCTCGGGCGGCGCCCGGTGCATCTGGCGCGGGAAGGGAGAGTGGCCGTCGCCTCTCGCTCCCTCTCCGCTCCCTCCTTGGCCGCCATCACCACCTCGCAAAAGGTGGCGACGGCTTCCCACGCACTCTCGCTCTCGACCATGGACAGAACCACGGCTGGAAGCGAGAGGTCACCACCGACCGCCGCGACTAGTTCGCGGCACTGCGTCGCCCACGCACGGCACTCCTGCAATGTGTGCAGCGCCGTGTCTTCCGGGCAGTCGACGCAGTGGTGACATCCGGGCGTCTGCTCCCGGCCTATGCGACACAGGTACTTCCCGAAACATCCATGTCCCGAGAGCACCTGCGTCAGCCGGAAGCTGAGGGCGCCATGCCGCCTCTCTAGCCACTCCTCCATAACGGGTCTTACCGCCGCTATTGCGACGTGCCCTGGGTTATGGAACCCTAAAAAAAACACAGCTCATCACTTAACACCTATAAATTACATGCTGTGTACAGTAAATGGAATGCTTGACGTACATAAATTATTCTCACATACCGTGACGTCATAGCTACATAGTTTCAGTCGGTGTACGATAATAAATCACGCCGTGCTATCTCTATAAAACTGTCTATAAGTACATTGTATATATTTTAAACTTGTCCGACTTGATAATGGGGCGGGGTTCGGTTGACAGCGAGAAGTTTAAAGGTCTACATATGTGTCATTGTGGTGTATCGCATCCCCCTCAACCAATCGCCGCATCGTATCCCCGCAACGTATCGACGTAATATATCACCATATCATATTGCCGTATCGTATCGCCGTAACGTATTGCCGTAGCGTATCGCCGTAGCGTATCGCCATAGCGTATAGCCGTATTGTATCCCCGCATCGCATTGCCGTATCAAGCTCTGTATTTACATAGTTGTGGACGCCTAATTTTATTGCCACTCTCATTCTAAGCATACTCCTGTTTTGTGGGTAGCAAATAAATCTTCACGTACATAAACGCCCAAACCACAATTATCTGTTATGGGCCAAATAAATTCTTGTTCCATGCGGGAATCAAACCAGTGACACATTGCGCAGCAGCCAACCGCTTATCTATTGAGCCAGTGATAATTTGTACTCTATAACCTGACCCGCTTTTTAACGGACGTGGCCGCCAAACAACTGGATCTGTCTTGTAGCATTGGCATGAAGCTCAAACATACAAACGGACAAACAGACAAAAAATCTAAAAACTCTATTTTCAGTATAGTATCTAGGTTTTTACTTTTTTAAAAAATATTTAATGTACAGTTTTAGCATTGTTACTATTTTATTATACGTGTAGATAGCGTACACTTAATAATCGCTCGTCGCATAATGTGGTATGAACAGGGTGATTCGGCGTAAAGTCCGCCCTCCAAACGCTACGGCCATTATTTGCTGCGTTGTTCGCTAGAGGGCACTAGTCATCAACAGACTGCAAAATATATTTTTCTCGCTATCACTTGGCCCACACCTCCAAACCACTCACACCCAGCTCACGTCCACATTCTAAGATAAAACACAATATAACTTGCAACAGAACGTCTCTATTCAGATTAGTTCTAACAATAGAATATCGTTTTCGTTGCTTTTCTTCTTTATTGCTGATGGCAGCTTACGTGAGGAGGTTTATTAGCTTTCTAGTTCTTGGAATTGACTCTTTATTGACTTTCGAGTTAGTTATTTATTTTTATTAGAAGCTCCTCTCCTCCTCAAGTCGTACTCCTCATTACTGAGGGTCGTGATCCTCCCTTGAAAACATCTTTTCTCTGATGATGTTACGCCATCTCTGTCTATCCTTGGCTAAGTGAAACGCATCGTGAAATTTCCTATCGAGAGAAGAGCTTATCTGGTTAGACCATCGCAAAGGGCTGCGACCTCTTGGTCGTTTGCCGTCCACCTTACCGGTAACCATCAGTTGTTCGAGGATAATGCCATCTTTTCTCGCTATATGACCGAAAAATTCCAAAACTCAAGCTAATTCGCAATACATCTCTTCTTCTTCCAATCCTCGACTATGCTGATGCCAGCTATTTCGATCTAACTGAGGATCAATTAGAAAAGCTTGAGCGACTTCAAAATCTTTCTATCAGATTCATATTTGGTTTGCGCAAGTATGATCATGTTTCTGAATTTCGTACCAAGCTCAAATGGCTACCTATTCGCCTTCGCCGGAATGCCCATATTCTTTCTCTACTTTATAATGTGCTCTTTAATCCTTCCACCCCATTTTACCTTAAAGAACGCTTCGAGTTCCTCTGTGACTCTCATTCTAGGTTTTTGAGATCATCAGAAAATCTTAAATTAAAAATACAACAGCACTCCACCTCTTTTTATGATAAGTCCTTCACAATTCAAGCTGCTCGCCTGTGGAATGCTTTACCACTTCATGTGAGACGTGCACAATCGCTGCCAGTTTTTAAAAAGTCAGTGAAGGAGCATTACTTGTCGCTCTAGTCTGCTATTTCTTTCATTCCTCTCGTCCGCTTTTATTTATCTATTTTATATATTTATTAGTTTATTATTATATTTATGGTTTTTTCATATTTATGTAATTATATTGTTATGTATTTTATATTATTAAATCTAAGTAATAATATGTACGTCATGTACAAGTACACCGACTGCCCGTTTTTCTCTTTCCATTCTTCCAGTCCATCCAAAGGTTGTCTGGAAGAGATCGCCTTGCGCGATAAGACCGCCCATTGTGCATTTTTGTATTTAAATTGTATTTCCTTTTTGTGTTAACCTGGTGTAATGTACAATAAAGAGTATATAAATAAATAAATAATACATCTTATGGTTTTTGCAAGATTCACAAAGTATAGATGCTGAGAATAGACGCGTATTGTAAGATTCAACAGAACCCAGCACGCTTGGTGGTGCGATCTATCCGGTCCGCCTGGCTAGATACGCCAAGCAGTTTATTGTGTTCCGTAGTGTGTATGTGAGAGCCAGAGGGGTTATAGGGGTATTTCTCTATGTCTCTGTTACTTGGATTTGTGTGCTTCATCTTGGACCCTGTCAACGCTTATCATCAGGTGCGACAAAGTTAAAAAAAGAAGAAAAAAAAGATCTGAAACGTGTTCGCCACATCAAAAGCCGCCTGAGCGTTTCTATTTGGTTAAACATAATTTGGACTGACCACAAACAGGCCACGAAGCGGGCGGGACACTTTGTGTCTGCAGACATAGTTTTGAAACGTGATACACACTTTAGATGCTATTTGTGTCCAAGTGACCGATGTTTTCAAGCTCGAAGGGGAAAGCAAGCACTTGAGCGATCAAGACTGTGTGCTTGCCAAACTACAGGACGATCGCTTGAGTCATCAAGACGGTGCATATGTTATAGTCAAACCTCGAAGCTGCAGCGCTCCTGGGTTTGACTAGTCAATCCTCAAGTCTGACTTGAAGTCTTAGTCAAAGCCCAAACAAATGAATGCTCCAATTTCTGTCTGCAGGGTTTAAAGTAACCTAACATGAAGGGGATGACGGGGGTTTCGTTCGCTCGCTTCGCTCGCTCACTCTAGCCCCGTCATCCCCTTCGAACCCAACCTATCCGTGTCGGGGTGCCTCAAATTGAAGTCAGCATTAAATAGGCAACACCTCATTTTAACCACCTGCCACCAGCGGCACCTAGTTGTAGCCGGCTAAACCTAGGTGTAACCGCAATTCGGCTTTTAGCAGTAACATATTATATATATATATAAAATATATTACAAGTACAGTCGACGTTTGACCAAGTCTGCCAGTCGCTTCTAGGATCGACTAGGCAAAGCCCGAAACAGATTATTTTACTTTGACGTTTTACTGAAAAGTTAGGGACTTCTAGGTTTGACTAAAAATACTTTAATCAAAGGCAGAAAATTGGAATCCATTTCGGGGTTTGCCGGAAAGCTTTTTTCAAACCTAGGATAAACCAGTCATTCCGGGAAGAGACTGCATATTGACCTTTGACTATGACACATACAACTAACGGTCACTGCAGCTAAAAGCAAATAGCGATCAACTGTGTCTGGAGCAACTTATGCAGTTTGCATTAAACTTTGATAACGCCTAAGTTCATGCCTAACTCTCTAGGACGCACTGAGCCATAAAAATGCTTTGCATTACGGCTGTCTAAATGCTTAGGAAATGTCATAACTTTACGACACCGATTCTCTGACCCTTGTGGGATTTAGCCAGGCGGTAAGTCACCAGTCGCATCGCTTGTAAAAATCGATACTCCACCCCATTTACACCGGTCGACAAAAATCGCATGCGACTTGTTCATTTATAGCGGAACAACACAGCGCAGAACACACCTCATGCGGCGGGCGATCGCCTGCAACTGACCATTTACGCGGTCGATCTTAGTCACCCGCCGCATGCGGCTTGTCGCCGCACGGCAAAAGTCGGATGGGTACCTAACTTTGGGGCTTGCGATTTTAGTCACTTGCGGCCTAGTCGAATTGTCATTAAGACGGTCGATTTTCGCCGCACGGCGTGTAAATCCCCTATTAGCGCTAAGCAACTGCTTATCAAGTGTCAAAACAGCCAAACGTCAAAAACAAGTAATTGTAGCATTTCTCCCGCTCTATCTCGCTCATTCACTCTTTCATTCACTTACTTAGGTAACGTTAAACGTAAGAGCAACTAACTTTACGTAATCTAGTTGGTGCAGATCAATTTGATAATAACAGCGGTTATGCACTGCATCCGATCCAGATCCGTGAAAATAGGGATATAAAAAACTCGGACCAAAGTCGGATATTGCTTTTCGCACTGCATCCGATCCGAATTCGTGAAAATAAGGATCTAGAGTTCAAAAATCTCGGACTGAATTCGGATATTGCTTACACACTAATCCGTTCTCTGATCCAAATCCAAGCAATTTAGGGACCATCTTTGGCATTTGTCCGATTTGAATCCGAGGTTATGTGAAAGCGTTCATACAAACAGTACTACGGCTACTTCGGTGCGTCAATATTTCTTCCGGATTGGAGACTCACGGACAACGGAGAGAAATCGGATGACGGAAGTCAGATCTAGTGCGTAAACTATCATACAAATAGTTCTATGACTACTTCGGAACGTATTTTCACGGATTCGGATCGGATGCAGTGCGTAACCGCTCTTAGGATTGAGTTAGTTTAAAAATTTCGCAGTTAACCTCTGATTTAGCAGAGTTTCGTGCAGATGGGCATTAGTGTCACTTAGGTGATTAGTTTTAACTGATTAATCCTTACTTGTTTTTGATGGCACCAATTTCATTTTTATTCCAAGGATAACGAGTTAAATCACTCCCTATAACCCTGCATCTCTGTATAGTTTATCTATACCTAAACCACTAAAGCTCCATAATTTATGGTATAAAAATAAACACAGACATTTTCCCCATAGTTACAAATGGCTTCCTGTGTGATCTCTCAAACACTCTCGATATTTTGTTTATTTGATATACTGCTTCCGAATCATCGGGAATGGGTTATAGTGGTGTTCGATCAATGGATAGATAAAAATGTTTCACTAATTCTCGATTCCTATATCTAACCAGCCGTTATCGGTTGAAACTACGAATCGTATTCCGTTCCTATCATGAAGAAAGAAGAAATTAATTTTAACTTACCTACATTTATACAGGTTGTTAAAAATTCACTTTAAGAATTTTGTGGGGTTATTCGGTGCCGAAAATTGAACAACTTTTAAAGAACAAAGAAATTAAATTCGCGATTTCCGCCGCCGTCCGGCATACCGTCCTCGCCGACGAGGCCCGTCGCGACGTCCCACCGCCGCCGGTCACGATCCACCGAGCTCTCCCGTCGTAGAGCCGGTCGTCTCTTCAGACTCCGCAGTCACACCGATAATTCAGCCCTCATCAAGCTGTCTCCCCCCCCCTATGTCCACGCCAGCAACGCCCTAAGCCGAGGTCCGAGTCCCACTAGGGGTCGCCCTTAGTGCTGTTGTTGCAGGTAGTCATGATGTTAGTGTAGTACAAGTAGTTAGCTTAGGTTAAGTATTTTACTTCCCCCCCATTGGCTGGAGACCCTTCAGGTCTCGCCAATAACTGCCCGGTTACGTAGAAACCGTGCCCTAGGACGACCTACAGCAGTCCAATAGAAAAAAAAAAAAAAAAATCGCGATTTTTAAGGTTTTTTATTACTTATTGCTGGCTGATTTTATTACGAAATATAATATGGAATTGTATACAAGGTTAGTCGGAAAGGGGTTACTAATCCGGGGGTTACTTAAATTATCACTGATGACTGTTTTAACGCAAGCGTTAAAATTTCAAAATTCCTTTATAATTCCATAGAAAATTATTTCAATTTTAGTTTTTTCAAAAATTCTTCATCCCTACTTTAGATACGAATTCAGAAAATGGAGATTGTAATTCGTGACTCCAAATATGACCTAAAAATGTAAACACAGCTGATTATAGCTGAGTAGGTCAGCTAGATTTTAGCGTATTTTTTTTAGATTTTTAAACAGCTATTTTTCCTAAAATATTGACCTTTTCGGGAAAGTTGTAGAACAAAAGTTATTCATCATTATGGGTACTTTAATACCCTTTCGGATTAATACCCCCTTTCCGACTAACCTTGTATAATATAATCAGCCCATTACTGTCCCACTTCTGAGCATGGGCCTCTTCTCAGAGTTACAAGGGTTGACGGACTACACACATCATCGAGAACTTTGAAGCCCTCTCAGTTATGCAGATTTCCTCGTTTCATCCTCCTCATAATGAAGCATTATCTTCATAACGTAACGTTAGAACGCTAAAATAAAAGCTGACAATATTTTTTCTAGGAACAGTTTATAACTATAACGCCTAATTATTTACCAACAACATAATAATGACGTGAACACAGCACACCGCTTTAAGTGGAGTTCAAACTACGCTATAATTTTATTTTTTTTCTGTTCGGCTTCTGTAAATGGTCCTAGGGGACCGTTTCTACGTAACCAGACAGTTATTGGCGAGACCTGAAGGGTCTCATGCCAATGGGGGGGAAATAAAATACTTAACCTAAGCTAACTACTTGTACTACACTAACATCATGACTACCTCCTGCAACAAAAGCACTAAGGGCGACCCCTAGTGGGACTCGAACCTCGGCTTAGGGCGTTGCTGGCGTGGACTTAGGGAAGGGGGAGACAGCTTGATGAGTTCTGAATTATCAGTGTGACTGCGCGGAGTCTGATGAGACAACCGGCTCTTCGACGGGAGAGCTCGGTGGATCGTGACCGGCGCCGGTGGGACGTCGCGACGGGCCTCGTCGGCGAGGGTGGTATGCCGGACGGTGGCGGACGTTGTGTATTGTGCTGGTCGATTTACTCGCCTCCTGGAGGAGGATTATTTCGTCATCGGGTTCTAAAAGTGTGTGCCTGAGACTACGAACTTTACTTATGAGAGAGGGACTGTAGTCGGCCGCTGCGGTGACTAGGGGGTTCGGATGGAGGGGGGCAGTGTTGAAGTAACGCTTGGAAATGCGTTTGAGGTATTGCCTAATGGTTGGCATTTTTCGATCAAGATGGAGTTGGACGTTACGCATGAACCACGGGGCAGCCGCGCCTTTGCGCAACACTCGATTTTAAAGGGTTTGGAAGGATTTGAAGCGACAAGGCTTAACGTGTGCGAACACGACGCTAGCGTAAGTCAAGATGGGGCGGATGCACGTCACGTAGATTCTCAGCTTATTTCTTAGTGACAATTTACTGCGCGCTCTAAGGATGGGGTGGAGGCGACCGACAGAGAAAGCGGCGCGAGCGCGCACCGCTTTGATGTGGTCTTGGAAACTCAGATGGTGGTCGAGGATAACCCCCAGGTATTTATTCTTAGAGTTGATTTTTGAACAACTTATACAGTTATAGCGTTATAGCTTATGATGCAATATACTTTACTATATATCGTAATAGTATAGGATAGTCTGAACTGCTTGATTATTAACCAGCAACATAATAATGAAGTGAACACAACACACCACGTTATGTTCAAGTCATATTATATAAAACCCACTCTCTATAAACAAACTGACATGAAAACACCCTGACTAAGTAATGGTGTGTTGTAAACATTCTCTCTGCCGTGAGCCGCCACTGTGCCGTGTTTAGTATATTTGATAAATTGTTTCACAGTAAGTTCGCTAACCCGAAATTTTTCCATCGACTTTGGTAAAAGGGTGCAGTGTGTGGAGGAAAGGTTGAGAAGTTTCAAATCGTAAGCTTGACAAGCTCTTTTGTAAAGCCTTCATGTATCACAGGAGTAGGGTAAGTAAAAGATGATTCGACAATGTTAGTCAGAAAGGTTGTATAAGTACCTCTCCATAGTAATAAATAACTTTTGTTCTACCACTTTCCTCAAAAGACAATAGTTTAAGTATTGAGAATTCGAGATAAGCAATACTTAAGCAGTATTAGTTAGACCACGAAGTTGTCAAAAAATGCTTTGAAATCCGTAATTTTTTTGACAACTCCATTCTCAAATGTTAAGTAAGTACTGCATATCCTAGAATTCTCAATAGGCATGTTGACAGCATCAATAATTTGCATATCTAATTAGTCCACTTCTTTTGTTAAATCTATGAATATTTGGAAAGATAAAACGCATCAAAACTCGAGAGTGGGGGCTTGTGACGTCAGAAGCAAGTAAAAATTGTACTTGCTTGTGACGTTTTGCCAATATTAAAGTGTCGTATCTTCGTCAATTTTGGTTTACGTAACAAAAGAAAAAATACGGGTCAAATATTTTTTGATAATCTAACTGACGGACTAATTACATTTTTTCAGTCAAATACCCTATTCAGAAACCGGAGGATAGCTGTACAAGGATTTAATAAAAATATGCTAATATCGATCTACACATAACTATGATCAGCTGTCTTTACATTTTAAGTCATATTTGGGATCACGGATTAGAAGCTTCATTTCTGAATTTGGTTGAAAAGCAGAAAGGTAAAATTTAAAAAAAATACTAAAATGGGAATGATCGAATTTAGAATTTTTAACAGGTGCTTTAAAACAGTCATTAGTGGAATTTTAATACCTCCTTTCCAACCAACCTTGTATAATAATAATCCTCCTTGACACGGCGTGAGGATTGTTAGAAGGTTCTTCTCTCAAGAGCCTTGAATACCGGTAACTGACCGCGTCGTATCCTCGGGCCCTGTTTCCAATGCTGGCTGCAGCAGTTTATTTATTGAACGAAAACTGTGAAACATTTTCGGGAATATTTTCCGAGAAATTCTGTTCATTTTAATTGAGAACACAATATACGAGTTTTTATTTTTAAAGGCAAAGTCCATTTGTATGTCACATGTATGTATAAGCAAATTGGTTTTTATTGAAAACTGTCCAATGTGCAGGTATCCGTTCATAATAATTATAACAATGCAGTTCCCAGTAAAGACCGTCACCCTGTTTTTATCATGTGAAAATCCTCATGGATTCCCTCCGCTTGGCGAAGACGGAGGGTTATGTCGCACTCTTACCGGGGGTGCATGAAAAGATCCTCATCCGGCGCACCCTGGGCAGTCAGCCCCGTTATCAACCTTGCTAACTGGCTAATCTTTTCACCACGGCATGAGCTATTTTCGTATAGCTCGTGCTGACAAGAGAGAAGAAGACCGGCTAAAAACTCACGGTGTCCCTTCTCCTGACCTATGGCCGGGGTCGTGGGATTCGCAGCTGCATTCACCGCGACTCTGGCAGGCCTCGGTCCGCTAGCCCCCTTTTTTATCTTGTCACAATCCTCATGGAAACCCTTCGCCTTCCCCGGGCGAAGGGTTTCCATTATGCCGGACTCTTACTGCCTAAAAACCCACAGAACACCGTGGGTTTTTCGGAGTTTGCAGCTGCATGCACCGCGTCCCCGGCAGGCCTCATTCTGCCAGTCCCTGGCAGACCTCTCCTTCTGTGGAGCCTTGCCCCACGTCTTGCTGCGCCCGTGGAACACGGCGCGCTGCCTTCTCGGGCTTGTTACTGGTCGGGTGACGCGTCAATACCGTCAACCCTTCCATTCCTGTAATTAATAAAATTAGCAACAAATAGTTTTGTCAAGATTAATAATAACATAACCCGTTCATCAAGCGTAGTGATAGTTAAATACGTTACGGTTAATTTAATTAATTGAAAATTATTAATAATTATCTGTCATTATTTATAACTTCAAAGGTGATAAATTAATCAAATTGAACAGCTATTATAACCTGTATTCCCCGAATGGCTAGGCAGAAGTGTATAGTACTCCGTCATTTCAGCGTTACGTTTAAATTCCATGTAATAGTAGGCGACCCCATTGCTACGGACCGGGCACAAATCCAGACTCCGGGCTGCTAATGAGAAATTCCATACAGAAGACCAAATAACACTTTGCCCAACCTGAGAATCGAACTCTCATGCTCAGCAGTCACGGTTGCGACCGCTAGACCAACGAGGCATCAGTTATTATTATCATGAAAGTCACAATTATCGAGCTAGTTTTGTTGTCACAAAGTCAACGGAGTCCCACTGCGTGGTTCTCCTACATCTGGGTGGTATGGTCGCTCTCATACTCACTTACTAATTTCTTGGTATTCATCTCATTTAGTAGTAGAGCTCCGTGTTAAATAGTTCGTCCGGGAAAGTACTAACTTCGTACCTATTTCTGCCGCTAAGCAACATTGTTGCGTTCCGGTATGAAGGATATGTGTGCCTGTGAAATTACAAGCACAAGACTTTCCAACTTTATCTCTAAGATTGGCAACATATCAACAATCATTTTGATGTTATAGGTATTATAGGAGGTGGTAAACATTTTTCATCAGGTGGAAAATCGCATAGACCAATTGATAGTACATAAAAAAAAAAACAGAACAGTCACGTAAGGCTTTTTAAAAACTAACACATAGACTCCTATGATAAACATAGATGACGTCAATGATCTTGGGCGAGTCGCCGTCATGTCATTCATGTTCCATACGTTTCTTCATCTCCAAGACTACCAGGAAGGCATTATAATCGCATGGGAGTCCCATGGGGTGTATACAAGGTATCCCTGGAAGTATGGATCAAATCGAATAGGGGCGTGGCAAGTTTTGAAGGTCATTTCAAAACTTGTAGTACCGAGTAAAATTTTTGCCAGACCAAAAAAGCCTTTGCAGTAAATGTTTTTTCTTATTGAACACATGTTTTCTAGCTGCACAAAGTTTTACCACAAGAAAGGCCTACTCACTGTTCGCCGAAGTCCTGAAAAAAATGATAGCTCTGATAGTTTTTTTTATGATTTTTTTATACGCGAAGTGATTGAAAAAAAACAATAATTCTGCCGTGCAGGCCCTAAAGTGCAGTATGAGAGAAAAAGCGGTTTCGAGTAAATCGCGAAAAACTTTTTGACGCTGTTTTTTTTTATATTATTCATTTGTATGGTGGATATTTTTATTGCCACGAGGACTACCTGAGAACAAAGATTATATCTACGAATAGAAATATGAATTTAGTTTATTAAGTTCTAAATAAAACGATTTTTTCCAAAATCATGGCAGTTACTGCACGCAAAAAGGTACACGTATGCAGATTAAAATGCGGTAAAAATACTTGATACTGCAAAATCTTTGATTTATTTGCTACTTTGCAGAGTAATTTGCAGCATAATACCTTTTTTACTGCATTTTAATTTGTATCTTGAACTAATTGCACGTGTAGTATGTAACAAATTTTCCAACTTACGAATTATGTCCCAGGTAGGAATTTACAGAATAAAACAATTTTATGTATGGAATAAGAATAACGTTTATTTTTTAACAATTTCTGCTAATATTGTTACTTATCTTTAGGCGTTTCGAGCACATGCGGCTATAAATATACTTAAGAAACAATATTAAATAGTAAGAAACTTTTTGCTTTCGCAAGAAACATGAGATCTTTTACTTAAATGGCACATGGTTTATACCTATCTAAAAATAAATCACAAAAATCTTAGGTATCAAAATAACATAAAGTAAATGCTCAACATTCGGTTCATGTTTACAAGGCATGCATAATCATAAAAATAATAAAATAGGGTATATGATACGCGTATCATTTACTCGGTATTATTAGGTAGGTAGGTACCAAAAACAAAAGATATAAGTAAACAACAAAAACACGAATGTATCAAAAAAACCATAAGTCCTCAACATTACCCGTTTTATAAGACGGGTATTTAGTCTGAACGGCCCAAAGCGAATGGACCGCGGGCCATTCGACCGTAACCAAAAATCGTCTACGTTCCAAAGGACCGGTGATAAAATGATTTTGAATTTTCATTATCTTCATAACCGGTTGGCACGACTTAACAATGACCCTTTATTTTAACTTTTGCACCGGAATGTAGGTACTTGATGTACTTTTTATCACCCGGTCCTTTGAAACGCAGACGATTTTTATTTACGGTCGAATGGCCCGCGGTCCATTCGCTTTGGGCCGTTCAGACTAAATACCCGTCTTATAAAACGGGTAATGTTGAGGACTTATGGTTTTTTTGATACATTCGTGTTTTGTTATTAAGTTGTATCTTTTGTTTTTGGTACCTAACTACCTAAGAGATTACAAAGTTATTTACACACATTTACATAATTACAAACAAAAATATACAAATAACGAAAAATATATCCTAATAAAACTATAAACTAAAATAGGGCATCGAAATATTCCTCCGCATCGCTGTCCACTGGTAGCGTGCCCAGAAGGCTGGCAGCATTGCCACGTTGTATGGCAATACTAATCCTTTGGCCAAAGTAGAGGCCAGCCTTCGGGTCACGGGAAGCGTCGACCAGCCGCCTTGCTACCTCTCTATATAGAAGTCGGGCACTCGGACCCCACGACCCGAGTGTTTCGACCCCAAACGGCTCGAAAATATAATTACTGATGAAGTTATTATATTTTCGCCGCTTGAGGGCCTCCGCAGCTGCAGCAGCAGCGCCAGCACAGCCTGCCGAGCTAGGAAGGTGGAATGGTGCAAGGGTATCGACGCACGTTGCGTCCCATACCAGAGGCCTACCCATCTTCCATGGTACCAATGGCATGCCATCTGGTCTCTTACCATCGTCACGTGCCAAGCCATTGGGTTCCAATACAGCTGGAACGCCGGCGGTGACAAGAGCACGACGGATAATATCATTTAAGTTGGCGTGCCGTGCTATACGACCTGCACTCCTGCTGCAAGACAAGCCGTGGTGTCCGAGGCTGTCGACGGCTTCACCGCAATGGCAGCGATACGGAGCACCGCATGGAGCACCCAAACGAAGGCATGTAGCGATCCGGAAAGTAGTGTCGTCCAACATAGTACCTATGTTGGGCGACGGAAGTGCCTGAAGCCATAGGCCCGACTCCCATTCACCCACAGCCAGCAGGCGAGCACGCTCAGCGGTTGTGATTGACGTATTTATAAGTTGATTCCGTATCACAACGCAGAGCGGCTCATCCCACTGTCTCTGGGAAAATGGGTTGACGGGCGGATCCGTATTCGGGCAAGCGATTTTCCAAGCATTCAAAGCCTCGGTCAAGCACGTTACCTCAAAATTAACCAGTGAGTTGGCTAAGATATTCCTAGTTAATTTTTCAGTACTGTGAACCAAGGATAGGAATGCCGGTAGACTTATACTGGTAATTTTGCGGACGCCGAGGCCCCCAAAACGGATGGGGAGCGTAGCTTGTTCCCAAGCTCGGTCGTCCAAAGCTACCTAATAATACCGAGTAAATGATACGCGTATCATATACCCTATTTTATTATTTTATGATTATGCATGCCTTGTAAACATGAACCGAATGTTGAGCATTTATTTTATGTTATTTTGATATCTAAGATTTTTGTGATTTATTTTTAGATAGGTATAAACCATGTGCCATTTAAGTAAGAGATCTCATGTTTCTTGCGAAAGCAAAAAGTTTCTTACTATTTAATATTGTTTCTTAAGTATATTTATAGCCGCATGTGCTCGAAACGCCTAAAGATAAGTAACAATATTAGCAGAAATTGTTAAAAAATAAACATTATTCTTATTCCATACATAAACTTGTTTTATTCTGTAAATTCCTACCTAGGACATAATTCGTAAGTTGGATAATTTGTTACATACTACACGTGCAATTAGTTCAAGATACAAATTGAAATGCAGTAAAACGGTATTATGCTGCAAATTACTCTGCAAAGTAGCAAATAAATCAAAGATTTTGCAGTATCAAGTATTTTTACCGCATTTTAATCTGCATACGTGTACCTTTTTGCGTGCAGTAACTGCCATGATTTTGGAAAAAATCGTTTTATTTAGAACTTAATAAACTAAATTCGTATTTCTATTCGTAAATATAATCTTTGTTCTCAGGTAGTCCTCGTGGCAATAAAAATATCCACCATACAAATGAATAATATAAAAAAACAGCGTTAAAAAGTTTTTCGCGATTTACTCGAAACCGCTTTTTCTCTCATACTGCACTTTAGGGCCTGCACGGCAGTATTCACTACCTACACCACCGGCACGACGCGGACACAAACGTCTTTCTTCCGCGGCAGCGTTCGACTTCGACACGACTGATTGACCGAGAGAGAGAGCGACAGATCCTAACTAGAACGCAGTAAAATATGGTCTCGATTGCAGTGGAATGAAGTAGCATTGTTCAAGTTACCAATTATAATGCAGTAACAGCTACTCATACTGCTATTTAATTAGCATTAAGTTATTTTCACCTTTAAAATAATACCGACTATACTGCAGTAATTAATTATCATACTGCAATTTAAACAGTAGCATTCATACTCGAACGTGATTTGCGATTAAAGTAAAAGCAGTAAAAGAAAGAATTTTAATTTTGCTGCACTTTAGTTGGTTTTCACTCTAAGAACCTACTTGAATAAGACTAAATAAAATACCACATACAAGTACTTTGCTGCGTTTTAATCAGTAGTTCGCCTGAAATAAATTAGTGATCAACCATGCAGTATTAATACTGTTGGTACAAAAACTACTTACTGCGTTTTAATTTATATGCGTCAATATTTGTTTGAGTGTAGAATACAGATTTTTAGTGGTAATAAATATATTTACTGCATTTAAATCGGTAAAGTGACGAGTCGTGGTAGACGTAACAGCTGTTACTGTATTTTAGTTAGTCGTATGACATATTTAGACCTGCAAACGTAAGTTACTGCTTTCACTAATTCGTCTTTTTAACCGTTTAGAACATCCTAACTAAAAACCGGCAATATCACTGTGTTCCTTATAGCGTGACCGTCAAGGTTCAATATTCAACTCAAAAACGTGAAAAAACCTGTTACTGCGTTTTAGGGCCTGCACGGCAGAATTGGTCATAACTTTTGAACCGTAAAAAATTGCAGCGACATTCTCAGGGTTACAAAGTTTGGAAATGACATTGCCCGCGCCCCTATTCGATTTCATCCATACTTCCAGGGACACCCTGTATAGGCAGCAACAACCATTTACCATCAGGTAGGCCGTAGGCCTGTTTGCCAAATTATTACATGAAAATTGTTGCGGCTATCTATATCTATACTAATAATCTATACTAATATTATAAAGAGGTAGAATTTGTTTGTTTGTTTGTTTGTATGTAGGAGGTAATCTCCGAAATTACTCATCCGATTTCAAAAATTCTTTCACCAATAGGAAGCTACGTTATCCCTGAGTGCTATAGGCTATATTTTGGGATCAAAAAAATTAGGGATCCGTAAATTAACGGGAGCGAAGCCGCGAGCAAAAGCTAGTAATATTATAAAGAGGTAAAATTTGTTTGTTTGTTTGTATGTAGGAGGTAATCTCCGAAACTACTTATTCGATTTCAAAAATTCTTTCACCAATTGAAAGCTACGTTATCCCTGAGTGCTATAGGCTATATTTAATTATTTTTATGTATCATCAATAGTTTTCGTATTTAAAGTTCTAACCCCAGGTTAGAAACTTGAAATTTTGATAGTACTTAGGTACCTCTAACAACGTAGGCATCCATTAAGGAAGGATTTTTGGAAATGACACCTCTAAACGGGTGAAATAGATTGTTAACGTTCTTATGGAAATCCTTATTTCATGGGGTTATTGACTTGAAATTTGGCACAAACACTCTTCAAAGTAATTATTAAAAGATAGACTTTATGAATTTTTTAACTACACTAAAAAGAGGCTTAACGTTGGTTCAAAATTTCACGCAAACGAAGCTGCGGGCAAAAGCTAGTTATTAATATAACCAGTAATTATTAATACTAACCGCATTTATCTGACCGTAACATATTTCTTCACCATCCCATAACCAGTGCACGTGTACGGCTTGATTCGAATTTAACTGGCCAGTTACAGCTCTGAGCATCCTAGACCAATATTGATCGCCATAAAAATAAACCAGCATCTAAAATTTAGAATCATAGTAGCAGTTAAAGTCAACAAGCCCGTGCTGAAGCGAACAAAGCGCTGTGATTTAAAGCGCTTTGCGCTGCACCAACTATTACTGAGTAAAAACTTAAGCCGCTTTATTGCGGTTTTAAAGTGAGGAACAATCAAATCGTTTAGATTTTTGAGATACACTATTTATGGACTGGGCTTTAAATATGGAGTAGAAACTAAGTTAAAGTCAATGCATTTATTTCGATTATACCATTTACAGGCATTTTTGAATTATCGAGAGAAAAAATAAGTTAATGCCGCGTTCGCGTAATCGCTGTACCCGGAATGCGTTGCAATGCACTTTTTCCTACTTACTACCTACCTACTACCTACCTTCAGAAACAAAATCAAAATAGTAACTAAAAGTTAAAACCATTTTCATGCATGAGGTAAACAAATGAAGAATATGGACATACTGAGATACTATAATTTAAAATTTTCTTTCATAAGAACCTTCTCCGAACAGTTAAGAACACAACAAAAAAAAATTTGCGAAATCGGTCCAGCCGCTCACGCGTGATGCTGTGACCAAGGGAAATAGGGATTAATTTTAATATAAATAGATAAGAATAATAAAAGTGAGAACAATGTAAGATATGCTATGCTAATAAGAGTACCTATAATTCATTTGCCATGGTAGATTAGACCACTTTTTTCTTTTTTTCGGGGTGGAAATCCTCATGGATGTCCTCCGCCCTGGGGTGGGCGGAGTGGTCTGTCAGACTCTTACTGACTAAAACCACCCCGGTGTTCCATCTCACACTTAGGCCGGGGGCCGCGGGAGCAGTACATTCGTCAGCAGCCCCCAACTAGTGCCGGCCCGCATTTGCAGACCTCAATCGCGGGGGGGAGTGAGACTCCCCCTGTGTCATCTAGGAGGCGCGCGTGGAACACTACGCGCCACCGCCTCTGGTCCATTTGGATGGGGGAGGCGGACGTCCCCAAGTCCGCCGCCCCTGGACCCGTTTACGGGGGTTGGAAGAGGGCGTTATCCGCCCTCCGCCGACGCCCGGTGCGCCTTCTGCGGGCTGGAAGAGTGCTTGCACTCTCCCTCTCCCTTTCCGCAGTCTCCTTCTGCGAGATGACACTTTCGCAGAAGGACATCACCGCGTCCCAGGACTCTGCACTGCCGACCATAGAACGAACCACGGCCGGCAGCGACAGGTCGCTCCCCACCTCAGAAACAAGGGCGCGGCGCGGCTCCTCCCATGCAGTACATTCTGCCAGCGTGTGCCGCGCCGTGTCCTCTCCACAATGGACGCAGTGATGACACCGGGCGTTCGGCTCCCTGCCAATGCGACACAGGTACTTCCCGAAGCAACCGTGCCCCGAGAGCACCTGCGTCGCCCGAAACGTCAGGGAGCCGTGCCTCCTCCCGAGCCAGAGATCGAGCACCGGCCGGATCGCCTCAATGGTGACGAGGCCGGCGGTAGGGCGTGAAAGCCTGTCCCGCCATTCCGCCACTAAGACCTGACGGAGCTCTGACCGACGCAGCGTGATCTGTCGCTGCACCAGTCTTCGCCCCGCGTCCGCGCCTCCTCGCGCCACCTGTGAAGTGACGCAAGGGTTTTCGCCTCCAGGTCCCAGGGCGGGGATCCGGCCAGTGCACAAGCCGCCTCGTAGGAGATCGTGCGATAACCCCTGATGACTCTGACGGCCATCGCCCTCTGCGGTTTTCGCAGTATTGCGATACTGCGGGCCGTCAGGTCGGGCGTCCACACCGGGGCGCCATACAGGGCCATCGATCGCACGATCATGGTAGATTAGACCAGTTCCAACTGATAGCGTCCGTTCCCTAACATGACGCATGTATCAGCATCGGTCAGCTCAACCATTGCATAGGAAATCGAACAATCCAACACACACGCCACCATCTGCGGGACATTGCTTGTCCCTAGTCTGTTTCTCATAAACTATACATTTAATGTGTTCCTAAGAGGCCCGATATTGTATTACGGTTCTAAAATAAATAATATATTTTGTTAATAATTAGGAGTACGTGACAGACCGTCACAAGAGCATGATATATCCTACTGTAACCGCCAGACTAAAAGGACTAAAATAAGATGACACAGTTGGCGCAGTGGGTAAGCAATTGGCTTTGTGCGGTACGGGTCGCGGTTTCGATTTCCGCATGGAACAAATATTTGTATGGACTACAGATTGTTTATCTGGCATGTGAAGATTTGTGTCTATAAACGTACCCACGGTATTAGAAAATAACTTAAAAAAAAAAGTAAAAACCGACTCTTTTTAAATTTTTTTGAAGTCAGTTTTTACTTTTTTTAAAGTTATTTTATTTTTCTATTTTAAGTGGCTTATACAAAACACAAACATGTAATTACAGCAATCCAGGGTAATTTTCCGTTATCCAAAGAGTTCCATTGTCAATCTCCGAGGGTCTTCATCAGATCTTCACCAAATCTAAATGGGACCACCTCGGGAGAATATTCTTTCAAACAAAAAAATAATTTTGCAAATCCGTTTATATTATGAAGGAGTTATGCAAGAACATACATAAAAAATATAATATAAACATCCGAATTGAGAACGTCCTCCTTTTTGAAGTCGGTTAAAAAATAATAGAGAGCGGAAAAGTAAAAGGAAAAAATGTATTTACCTTAGTGTTTTCCTGGTGCTAAGATCCGCATTGTTTTAGGATTGTGATATGCAGTCCTTAGGACCGTTAACGTCTACTGCTGTCCACGGGTCACACAATGGACCGCTATAGGATTCCTGACTGCAGCCTGATGCTTCAAACCGATGTTTTTCACCAAGCGCATCTGGCGTTTGCCTTACTGTTGACTGACAAGCCCGTGCCAACCGACTTGCATTCCAACATCCACCCATCCAACTTACTGACTTATACAGTGTTATTAATATTACACTAGTATGCTCTCGGCTGCTATTTACTGCTCAATCAATAAAGCGCAGTTCAGACTTACGCTATGCTATTTCGCTGTATAATATAGTTTAGTTTATTTCTCTCAAAAAGGTACAATTCGGTACATAGTATCTACGTTACAAGGAGATTCAAACCTTTGTGAGAGCTGGAGTCTATACTGGGTTCGGGATCTGTGTGACAGAGAAGTAGTAAAACATATTGCGTCTTAAGCTGTAACTATATAGCATGACGTTCACACTATACTATACTATGTCGCAAGCCGGTCTAGTATGTTTGGCAAGTTATTTGACGGAAATCCGTCGGACGACAGACGGGGTAGAAGTGAGGCGGGACGGGGACCGGAGAATCGTACGATATAGCTCTGAAAATCGCTAAAGTTTATCGTGTACAGCAAGCCAATACTTTATAGCATAGCTTTGTGTGAACGTCCACATAAAATGTATGCTGAGCGATATCGCTGTGCTATACAATATTTGCTATAATATGCTATATACTGTAGGGTATTCTGAACTGCGGTTTATATCGGGTTATTAAAATTACACTAGCACGTACTCCGCTATACTACTCTATCATTAAAACTAAAAACTTTATTTTTTATTGGTTTTTGTAAACAAGCGTTTTCTAAAGGTTAAGACAAGCATTTTAAGACAAGTATTCGTTTATATTGAAGTGAAGATTTAAGCTTACGAAAACATAATTTTCCTTCCAATAAATAATTTAACGGCTCATATTTCCCAATTATTTTATAAAAACCGATAACAAATTATAAACAAGTGCGACCAATTAATTTGGCACGACCGTTACTGTAACCGATATAAACAGTTTTAACAATTAACCAGCGACTTAATGAGTTCCTGCGGCCACAGCAGCGTTAGATGAACTGTGAACCTGATTTAATTAATATATGTTATGTGGGTATGGTATGTGGGCTATGGGTGATGTTGGGCGTGGGGTAAACGTAGACCGCTCCATAACTTCTGTGTTCAAGAGCGGTGGTTTGTGGTTGTTCTGTGGTTGCTATGACAATTGTTTGGCGCGGTGGCTTTACTTGCTGATTTATTTTTGCCCAGCAGTGGATTACGATAGGCTGTTGATGATGAAGATCTCTTTGCAAGAGCATCGACACGTCGGTCTAGTGGTCACAAGTGAGAAAGCTGAGTGTGAGGTCCTTGGGTTCATTCCCCAGGTCGAGCAAAAGTTTTATTGGGTTTTTCCGTGTGGGGTTTCTCAGTAGCAGCCCGGAGTCTAGATTCGTGCCCGATTGATGGCATTAGGCTCGCCGTTTATTACATGGGACTTAAACTTAACGGCGAAATTTGGGTGTACTATTTATACACCTCTGCCTGACCCTTCGGGGAATACAAACGTGGTGTTATATTATTATGTTAAAAGTTTGACTACTAATTATAATTCTATATCAGCCGTCTCCTAAACTTGATGGATTTCGACTTACAGTGTAACTAGATGCATTATTTTGAAATAATTTCTCATGATATGAAGATGCCATTTTTCTTCTTTTTTTTTGCTATCCTATTTATTGTCTCAGTGCTGAGCAAATGTTTCCCCTTTTGCCGTCCAAGCGATTCTATTTTGCACCGTTTCTGACCATGCCAGCTCTGCAAACACATCTTGATCATCAAGTCATCTACGCTGCGGTCGACCTCGACGACTATATCCTCCTTCAGACATCCAGTAAGTTACGATCTTTGCCCATCTATCCAGGCGCATTTAAGTGATATGGTTATGGAGATTTAATGGTAGTCACTTCATAGAATCTGGAACTTGCCAAATCATTGATAACAGCCATGGAATATTATCGAAGGACCAATTTCTTCTCGCAATGCGGTTCATTGCAATACCTACACAAGGTTAGTCGGAAAGGAGGTACTAATCCGTGGGCCACTTAAAATGCCACTGATTGCTGTTTTATAGCAAGTGTTAAAAATTCAAAATTCGATAGGAATTTTTATTTCCATTCTTTTCTTTTTTTTTGCCATTGTTTTGCTCTTTACCTAAGTCTAGGTCAGAGGTGACCAAGACAAAGTCAACGATGGAGCGAGCTTACTCAGAAGAAGTTCACTCTCACTTTGAAGAGATTAGGGTTGTATGCGTTCGGAAACACAGACGCAGGCAAAGAGTTCCACTCTTTTGCTGTGCGCATTATAAAAGACGTTTGGAAACGCTTAGTGCGAGTTAGTGGAATTACAACCAGGAAGGGATGGTAACCTGCAGTGCGCCTAGATGGCCGACAATAGAAGGGGGCCGGTGGAATGAGGTCGTGGAGTTCTTGGGCACACTCACCGAAGTACAATCAGTATTTTAGTTTTTTCAAAAAATCTTCTTCCCTGCTTTAGTTACGAATTCAGAAGATATAGCTTCTAATTCGTGACCCCAAAAATGACCTAAAATGTAAACACAGCTGCTCATAACTGAGGATAGTTAGGTTCTAGCGTATTTTTTATGAACTCTTTGAACAGCGATTTCTCTTAAAGTATTGACTTTTGGGGATAGTTGTAGAACAATAGTTATTCATTATTATGGGTACTTTAACACCCTTTCGGATTAGTATCACTTTTCTGACTAACCTTGTATAAACAACAAGGAAAACGCTTAGCTGAGGAAGACTTCAGTTTAAGACCTACGAATAAGAGCATTACTTAAACCTCCATAAACCCTTACTCAAGTTTTAACGATTACATCCTTAACTTGTAGTTAAACAAAACGTAAAGTGAAAACGTCGTAAAACGTTAAGTTTAAGGTTTAGTTTGCAGCTGTATGTCGCCTGTAACACACTATTAAAGTTACTCTATTTCCCATTGTTAGTTAGGGAGTGGTTTCGACGCATACGAATAAACTGCGACTGAGTGGTGAATGGCAATGGGAAGAAGATAAGTGGGTTAGTTAGTAAGATAAGAGACTCGCCCCCTATTACATGGGACTTAAACATAACATAGAAATGAGGGTGAACTATACACTATTCCATCCTTATTCTATTTAATTTAATTTTGTATAATTCTGTTTAATTTGTATAATCTGATTTAATTTTGTATAATTCTATTTTATTTGTTTAATCCTATTTTAAAATTGTATAATTCTATTTAATTTTGTATTATTGCGTGTATATTTAGTTTTGTCGTATTTTAGTTTCACGATTGTCTTTTAATAACCTACTCGTATAACTTGTATGTTTGGTGTCTTACCACTGTCAGTGCCAGTTGGTGATTAATAAATAAATAAATAAACACTTCTGCCCAACCCTTCAATACAGGCGTGATGTTATGTTCAATACTTTTTGTAGTACCACCATAGTAGAATTTTTACCTGTTGTGTCAATTGGTTTCCAGGAAGTCTTCTATTCCAGCCATTTTCAATCTATAATCCACGATCATTATTCTAGCCAGAATAAAATTACTCAATACCTCCCAACACACTTTACATCAATAAGGACCAACAATCCTAAAGTCGCGTACAGGAGGACCAAACTCTAACAAAGTTAAAGCGCCCACAATTAGATAGCGCCATCTATAACCAAGTTCCGACTATGTGTAACTAACTCAATTACTTACTGGTACAGAAATAGGCGTCATTTGACAATTTGGGACCAACTTGTACGGTTATCAAACTAAGGTGGGGACCAGATGGTTTAGAAGTATATCTGTTAACATAGTTCATGGAATAATATAAGAATAGACTGGCTATGTAGATATATTTACGAGTATTTTTTGTGATAATGATATTTCCGAGAATAGAAGTTACTTTTATGATTTTTTTCAATGTTTTCATGCTGACGTACATTGTAATAAATTCACATAAAAATGTTCATTGTGCATAATACCATTCAATACCTGAATAACAATGGCGATTAAAGGATTTTAACTATCCCGACATTGGACGACATGTATGATGTGCACTTGTATGTTTAAAAAACTTTTAATATGATTTGTAAACCCAGGCGGATTACATAATCACATAAAACATCACGCCTTATTCCCCGAAGGACAGGCAGAGGTGTATAGTATACCCTCATTTCGCCGTAATGTTTAAGTCCTATGTAGATGAGAATGTTGAAAAATATGTGTGACCAGAATGGATAAGGTCAGGAATGAGTATATTAGAAGAAGTTTGAAAGTAGCGCCAGTCACAGAAAAGTTGAAAGAGAACCGTTTGTCTTGGTATGGGTATGTGAAGAGGAGAGATGAAACGCATGTGACGAAAAGAGTTATGAAAATAAATGTGGATGGAGGGAAAGGAAGAGGGAGGCCAAAGAAAAGATGGATGGATGGTGTGAAGAATGATATGAAAGAGAAGGGAGTCAGTGATAGCATGACGGTTGACAGGACGGAATGGAAGAAGAAGAAGAAAACGTGTTGCGCCGACCCCAAGTAACATGGGATAAGGGCAGGAAGAAGAAGTTTAAGTCCCATGTAATAGGGGGCGAGCCTATTGCCAACAACCAGGCACAAATCCAGACTCCAGGCTGCTACTGAAAAACCCAATAACACTTTGCCCGACCCGGGGATTGAACCCCGGACCTCATGCACAGCAGTCGCGTTTGCAGCCGTTAGACCAACGAGGCAGTCACTATAATGATATTCACAAAATGTAGGTAGGTAAGACAGACACACACACACACACATCTTGAAACTTCTTTACCCCATAATTCCATTGTCAATTAACTTCAATTACGGACAGAAGTCCGTAAGCTAATGAACATGTCCAAACTCCGGGAGAGTTGAAAGGAGACCTGTTCACACTGTTCCAGCGCCAATTATGAACAAGTTGGCATATGTTTGAATCAAACATGATTTCTGCTATCGCTTAGTTGTTACGGAGTTGTCCGAAGTTTCGGGTAACTGAGTTAGTGAGTGAGATACGGCGGCAATTATTTTTTGGTCTTTTAGGAAAGAGTTATTGTGTTTTGTGTTTAAAAAAGTATTATTATAAAGACATTCATTATTAATAACATGTTGATATGCTACTAACAACTTTGGTTTCGCTTTGACTAATTAAAACGTTTTTGAAAGTAATAGTCTACGAAATTTTTTAAGGAAAACAGACATCTCATAAAAGAAACCACTTAAATTTTCGCAGACAAAACTCAACCGCCTCAAAAGACTATAAAAATAAAACCAAACTATAATAATATAAATTAAAAGTTTCAAAAGGATGAATTGGGTTAAATCAAGAGACCAGAATTGAGACAAACAGAAAGTTTCAAAGTTACGTCTTATGGGAACAATAACAAAGTATTACATAGTTTCCACTTTAATTTAGTTCTTGCTATAACATCAAGAAGCCGATCCGGGAAATTTTAGGGTTCTGTACCAAAATACGTACCAACAGAACGCCTATTGGGATCACTTCGTTGTTTTTATTGTCTTCTTCAACTTTACCGCAGATTACAAAAAACCTCAGTCTTGCTAAAAATGGTCTTGCGTACACATTCTTAAATAAAATGCAAAAGGACCAAATTTGTGATTATTTTGGTCCTTCGTTACAAGTTTATTAACTATGTTATTTAGTCTTCTATTGCGACCAATTTCTTTATGTACGATACGATGATATTCCGTTTTATTTTCAACAAAGTGTAATTCCAACAATTTTCAGAAATTGCCATTAAATAATATAGGTGTAGAACGAGCTGTTCGGCACAAACAGAAAGTTTCGCCACTAGATCTTATGAGAGCTATGACAAAGTGCTATATCGTTTACACGTTAAATTAGTGCTCGCTATAAAATCAAAAAGCCGCCGTTCGAGGCTGCATTCACACAGTTGTGTAACCTTCATATTTAGAGTTTTGATGACACTTGATAAGTTTTCTACCCATGTCTTTGGGTACGAATAGGTGACCTTATTTTTTCCTTTAATAGCTAAAAGATTTGTTATTGTAGGTACTACTATGTACACAGGGTGAAATTGTAAACAGTCGACAAACCGGAATGGGAGATTGTACTCATCACTATGAACAACTTTTACTATGGGACCAAACATGAAATCACGAAAAAAAAAACAGCTGTTCCCTACATTTAGATTGTTCGCATACCTCGTCAAAATGTAGGGAAAAGCAGATTTTTTTTTGGCGTTTTCAGGTTTGTTCTCATAGTAAAAGTTATTCATAGTGATGAGTACAATCTCCCATTTCGGTTTGTCGACTGTTTACAATTTCACCCTGTATTATTATAGGCTTTATGGGATCTAGCTATTTAAAAAAAAAAAAGAATGGTCAAAAAAAACACATCTGTTTTCTATGAAACATTTGTTATTTCCACTACTGTTTGAATTCTGCTGATCCAATAAACTAGAGTACACCAGAGTCAATGAGCAAAAATACATCAAACTCAAATATTTAAACTTGCGAACCAAATTTGATTCCTATCGCCAACACTCCAATTTTATATCGTCGGTACACAATAAACTTTTATGTTGATTCATAACATTTATATTCCAGACTAATATAATTGAAATAGAGTCGGTATATTGTTTTAAACAAACGATTGATCAATACGCTTCGGTACTTGCTAACCGGGTTAGCACGGATGAATAAAAAATAACTTTTTTGGGGGATACATGAAAAAATAAATAAGGAACTGGTTGCTGTTTTTCTAATTGAGCCGTGGTTGACTCTCATTAAGTTCTTGTTAAACTAATTATAACATCTTATTTCTCTGTGAATCAGCCTGTAAGTTGGTAGATATACAGAGAATTACTATGAAAAAACGTACTGCATACATGCCTTACAACTTATAAGTGTACCAAGACACTGGGTGAACTGAAATAAAAAAAAAAGAAATTGTTTTCTTAAAAAACCTAGGTATTTAATACAAAACATTAAGCCGATTTTCTCCAAAAGATTAGGCAGAGAGCAATGTGTATACAGGGTGTAAACAAATTCATTATTTCCTTAAAACCGCGTGATCTACTAGTGACACAAATTGACCTAGCACTGGTTTTTTTTCAGTTTCAGCAAAAATATTTTTTTCATAAAAATAACCTGATTTTCTATTTCTGAGTTATTTTAGCGCCCATAGTTAACTGACTGCACGGAGCGATATTACGCTAGTCGTGCCCGTCAGCTGTGTCACCAAAATTTCATTCATTTATGCGTGGAATTGAAATGTTCGATGACATTTTTTTTTTCATACTAAGTCCCGTTCGGGTCCAATGTTCACCAATAATAGATTGTGTGGTTTTAAGTAATTACACGAATTTGTTTACACCCTGCATACTTTGATAAACCTACTGTTCGCCGACGACTAAAAACCTACTCCAAACCTAAAAACCATTTCCGCTCGCTTCGGTGTAAATGCAGTCCGCTCCGACAGCCAGTAATTCTCGATCTCGGCCAACGAGGCAAGTTTAATGAAATTCTTGCTGCCCCATCTCCGTACTATGCTTACACCGTGTTTTTAACTTCGCACTTCCCTACTGCTTATTTTGCGGGTAGATATGAAAAAGTGTGGTGGAAAATACATGGACGAAGGAGTATCGAGTTTAAAGGATGGTCTTTAATAATCTGTATCGGATCCGTAATGGTGGCTATAAATTTTTGAGCTGGTCCTCTGAGGCGAGTTTGAGAATGAAGGTATAATAATTTGCAGCTATTTTATTCTTTATAGAAAGAAAATTTAGACATCATTTTTTAAGCGTGCTGCATTATTAAAAGATACGCAGTCAAAGTCAAAGTTTTTATTTGAAATAAATCAGATTTCAGGCACTTTTAGAACGTCAAATCTAAGCCGGCAAGAAACTCCATGAATGCTGCTTTTAAAACAGTATTGTATGCGCGTTGTAGGGAACTCAACGACCGGATATACAACGCCACCATTAGCAGAACATACAAGCAGTATCGAGTGTAAAATGAAAGGTCTTTAATAAATCCATTTGGTGCCGATAACACAAGTTTAATCTTACCATGGGTACCGGTTTTCCGCTATTCTATAATCTGTTATATAGTGATGTCTGAGTTATCCTTTATTTACTTACACCTTAAAAAAAACACTTGGGCTTGCAGAGGTAAGAGAGCACGCTTCTGTATCATTACAGAACCATTACCTCAACGAGTTAGGCCTTATTAGCAATATGCCAAATTCCTGCATGGATTTTCGCGATACAAATTGGGAACATTTAATTTTGTGTTCATTATTTTTTATCATTGTTATTCTTTATTCAATAACAAAAAATATAAGCCTGGATCAGTCCCACTGAGGGGCAAAAGCTTCTTTCTCATACAGAGAAGGAACAAGCATTGATCACCTCGCTTGCTCACTGCGGGTTGGTAATTTCAGACTTACATTAATACGACATTCCTTCCTTAGTTAATGATATACGGTGAAGAATATTCGTTATTATTTGAATTAAAAAGGTATGTAGACAAGTAATTAAATATCTAATTAAAACTAGAAGAACGAGCTGCTATAATAGAAACATATTTTGAGTTACTGCACGAAAATTAAACTTTCATAAATTCTATAAAAATATGCTTTCATTATGTAAACTATAAAAAGAGAAAAAATGCGCCATTTTCTCTTGCATTTTAAAGTATTCAAATTAAAACCAAAATGTAACGAAAAGAACTAACTAACATACTTTTTTCATCGCATTAATTAGTTTCTTTTCACAGACTTTTTATTACAATAAAACATAACATCACGCCTGTATTCTCCGAAGGGTTGGCAGAGGTGTATAGTACACCCTCATTTCGCCGTTATTTATAAGTCCCATGTAATAGGGCGCGAGCTTATTGCCATCAACCGGCACAAATTCAGACTGGTACTGAGAATCTCCACACGGAAAGACCCAATAACACTTTGCCCGACCTGGGGATCGAACCCAGGACTTCACGCTTAGCAGTCGCGCTTGCGACCACCTCGACCAATGAGGCAGTCAATTGTTTTTTTACTTTATTATGTTAACTAAAAAGGGAGGAGCTCGTGGCTAAATAATTACAGCCACATAGACCGATCTTCCGGGTTAAGCCACGCTTGCCGAGGTTCGTCTGTGGATGGGTGACCATTTACCATAGCGAGTTTCCTCCGTGCCTCGGAAAGCACGTAAAGCCGTTGGTCCCGGCTGTCATTTGTAGATCTTTGACAGTCGTTACTGTTGGTCAGAAGCCAGAAAGTCTGACAACCAGTCTTACCAAGAGTATCGTATTACCCAGTTACGGGGTTGTGGAGGTCTGATAGGCAGTCGCTCCATGTAAAATACTGATATTCAGCTGCATCCGGTTCGACTGGAAGCCGACCCCAACATAGTTGGGAAAAGGCTAGGCAGATGATGATATTAACTAAAAAGGGTAAGGCAGAGTGTTGATGGTGCGTGTAGTCTACCAACCTGCGCCAGGCCAGCATGTTGGACTAAAGATCAAACCTTTCTCCTTCTGAAAAAATGCCCATGTCCAGTGGTGGGACAGTGATGGACTGATTGTACTGATGCAACCTGAAATCGCAAGATATAATCACTGAGAGACAATGTAATTATAGGTCTAGCGCTTATCTGAGTCAGTGCCTGGGCTATGGGAGCGGCAAGGGAGGGGTGACATATGACGTAATATGACGTGTCCGAACTATCTCGCTATACACGTGATAAATATAATGAAGGTATCTCTTACGATATTTTTACTACAATTAGATAATTAAAGTGTTAATCATTCATACAATGATTCGGGTACAGACAGCGTTGAGGAAACTGATTAATAAAATTTTGGATTTCGGGATTTTTTGTTGTTTCAGTTGAAAATATCAATACTTATTAAATCAAATAATATAATTATTGTACTTATTTTTTTGTTTACATTGTCACGCGCAATTATATTAATTAATTTAACTTAAGTATACACACGTAAATATCGTAAGAGACATCTTCATTATATTTATCACGTGTATAGCGAGATAGTTCGGACACGTCGTCATTTATGTCACCCCTCCCGTTAGTATTTATTTTTTTGTGTGTACAGACTCATTTATTTTATTCACTTGACAGACTATACTGTGTTGCTGGGAAGTTTGTTGCGTCGTTTCTTCTTCACAGCATAAACACTAGGAAGCGGTGAAGGACGGATGTTTTTGGGGACTGTCTTATGTAACATTGATGTTCAAAAAGAACTAAGTAGTTCTAGTATATTTTGAATAAACGAATTTTGAGTTAGACATTCCGTGAATTAATGTTTGTATAATTATGTACTTATTGTAGATAAAAGCTTACAACCGGTGATAACCTAACGGTTGAACGGTTACCTTCCATGCAGGAGATTCTGACTTTGATCCTGGTCGTACCTACGACTTTTAGAATTTTGTTCATATACGGATCAGAATTTGACTATCACTTGCGTTAACCGTGAAAGAAAACATTGTGAGGAATCTTGCACACCTAATACCGGCTTCCCACGGTGCGTGATAGCGCGCACCGAGACACACGAGCTCGCACCGACGCACCATGGGAACAGACTCGTCCGTGGTAACGCGGACGCGTGCGGAGCGGTGCGCCGTATCCACATCACACGCTCTCATAATGTGGCTTCCCACGGTGCGTGATTTTACGGATGATACCAAGCACAGCCGGTGCGCGCTACCACGCACCGTGGGAAACCAGCTTAAGAGAGCTTTGAAAAGTTCTCGATGGTATGTGTAGTCTATCGACCCTTACCATGATAGTGTGATGGCTAAAGCTTTTTACCCTTCTCATTTTGAGAAGACGAGCGTGCCCAGCCAGGGACAAATAAAACTTAGGCCCTTACCCTGGCCCAGTCACTAAGCTACCCACCTATATGAAAAAATATCATCCTTTTTTGTCTTTTATAAAGAAAAAATTTGTTCATTCCCCGTCGTGCGTGTCACGTCGATAGCTTGTCACTTGATACTAAAGGCGTGTTAGCGGCCTTTGAAATTCGCTCCGGTTTTCCGAACGAGAAATTTGTTGGACCATTTTATGTTTGAGCCTAAAGTGCGATAGGTATTCAGTGTTTTATGTTTTTAGAGTAGATACGTTTATACAAAGCGGGTTTATGAGACGGGATGACTCACAACTGAAACTGTGAGAAAAAGATAAAAGTGGTCAAGCTAGTCATCATTATCATTCAGCCGAAACACGTCCACTGCTGGACATAGGCCTCCTCCAAGCATCGCCACATCGACCGGTCCTGTGCTTCTCGCATCCAGCGGATTCCCACGACTTTCACCAGATCATCGGTCCACCTTGTGGGAGGCCTACCCACTGCTGCGCCTTCCGTTACGCGGTCGCCACTCCAGAACCTTTCGGCCACATGAGTAATAATTAAATGAGTCATGAGCTCATAACTAGCCCATTACTGTCCGAATGTTGGGCACCGGCACTCTTCTTAGTATTATCGGTACCTGGTAACACTGAACAATGTTGATAAAGAAGGGTAGTCATCAAAATGGATTAACGCACTCGATGTTATAAAGGCGGTAGTCATTTGACAAAGCGGAGCATTCTGTGTTGATCAGCTGAAGATGTCTGTCCTTTTATAAATGACGAGCTTGTCCTTATTTTATGATTTTGTGTAATTGTGTAAATTATTGTATTGTGACCTAGTTCATGTTGCTAACTACTAGCCCAAATATAAGTACTCTCAGTGGCGGGGAGTCTGTCTATGTTGGTTTTATTTAGGTACTGTATTTACCATGCTCGCAATCCTGAAACCTTGGTCTCTAGATTGAACGCAGCGTCATGACGCGGCGTTGCTATCTGTATGGAGAAGCGGTCACTTGATTTTTCCGCAAACCAAAGTAGACGTGTTAACATGAACAACATTTTTCGAATCCATGTCGACCTGTTACGAATGAACGACGCCACGCTGTGCGGAGTACCTCCCCATTTCACCGCGCTTGCCCCTCACCGCTGACGCATACTGCAACGGAACAAAAGACCATTCTAGACGTTTTTCATGCGATTATGTGTCCAGCACCGTATACCGCATACAGCAGCGTTGTGCGTTCCGATCAAAAGACCAAAGGTTGACATACCAATATGAGTTTTTTTTTTTTAAGAATTTTTATTCTACAAATGACTTCTTTCGCTCTTGGCGGAGCTGAAGGGAGTGTCAGACTCTTACTGACTAAAACCTATCGTGTTCCTCCTAACGCCCTTTGCGTTCCAGGGCCGCGGTAAATCTTTCGAACAAATTCCGCAACCCCGGCAGGCACTGGCCCTAGCGGGCACCGTCTATATTGCTGACATCTCTTTGAGGCACGCGTGGATCACAACGCGCCGTCGACCCGGGCCTGGTTCTGATCGGACGGCGAGCCACCCAACGCTCGCCGTCCGCAGGCCCGCGCCTACGGTGGCCGGGAATCGCCCTGCGACTCCCGACGCCCGGGGTGTCTTCTTCTGTTACGGCGGCTGGGGCGTGTGGTTTGCCTCTCCTTCACGCTGCCCGCCTCCTCCTTCGCTAGCATTACTGCTTCACAGAAGGAGGTGACTGCTTCCCATGCCCCCTCGCTCCGGCCAGATTGAACCAAAGCCAGACGCGAGAGGTCGCCGCCGACCAATATAAGCTGTAACTGTAATGATAGATTCACTCCTTCACGATGCTGTTTCCTTGTAATTTACTTTAGAATGAGAAACGTTTAGAACTTAGTCCACCACGCTGGTGAAGTGCATGTTGGCGAACTACACACACCATTGAGAACTTTATGGATCCGTCTCAGGGGGCCTACACCCGTCTGAAAGTAGCCCGAAACGTAGGAGAGGACAAAACAAGGGTCAAGTAAAATTTTTCGGACGGGCAAAAACACATCGGTAGTAGGGACAACTGTCAAATCGTGTTGTCATTCATTCTTAGTTCGGGCCCCGAAATAATCGTAGGTGATAGAGAGTATGATGGTGAGTAAGAAGTAGGTACTGTCTTTTATTTTGTTTTTGTTTCTGTAACTGCCTGTGTAAGTTCAAAATAAATAATTTTCTTTCTTTCTTTAGAGTAGGAAACGCTCGTAACTAAGGTCGAAATCACGGATTTCGTGCTTAAGGAGTAGAGTAGAGTAGGTGTGCAGATTTTCTCACGATGTTTTCCTCCACCGTTAACGCAAGTGACAATCAAATTCCGATCCGCGAAAAATTCGATTCCCTACCGTCACCTTTTTAATTGAATACATGCCACCAAATTGAATCGATCTGTAATCAATACGTCCGCATATTAATTGCCTAGTTAGACTATAATTAACGCGATTATCAATTGATTACAGATGTTGAGAACATTCAATTACTAGCCGGTTTGATTGAATATTAACAATTGAATTGTTGTGTGTTTGTTTGTTTGGTTGTATTGGGGTGTAAAGATAAACTCTATAAAAAGGAGGAGCTCGTGGCTAAATAATTACAGCCGCATAGACCGATCTTCCGGGTTAAGCCACACTTGCCGAGGTTGGTCTGTGGATGGGTGACCATTTACCATAGCGAGTTTCTTCCGTGCCTCGGAAAGCACGTAAAGCCGTTGGGCCCGGCTGTCATTTGTAGATCTTTGACAGTCGTTACTGTTGGTTAGAAGCCAGAAAGTCTTACAACCAGTCTTACCAAGAGTATCGTATTACCCAGTTACTGGGTTGTGGAGGTCTGATAGGCAGTCGCTCCATGTAAAATACTGATATTCAGCTGCATCCGGTTCGACTGGAAGCCGACCCCAACATAGTTGGGAAAAAGCTAGGCAGATTGGGGTGTAAAGATAAACATTTTTATTTATTTAGTCCCAGAGTTAAGCCCGACACAGACGATGGACAGTCGTCGGCTGGACTTTTTTGCGAGTCAGACGAAAGATAAATCGCAGCTGACTTTTTTGTTCGCGAAAATAGACGTTATGGAATCCTATGTATTATCGCACTCGCGCTTTTGCCGACAATTCTGTCTTTTTCATTATTTTATTTGTGGTAAAGTCCACTAGGTACGGTCCGTCAACTGTGCAGTTGACGGAATTATAGTGCTTTTAGACAAAGAGTTAACATAATTACTCGTTTTGCAGACTTTATTTTCGTCTTCGCCTAGACATATTCCCTTAAATTAATAGTAATACTATTACGATAAATTACTATTAGGGTCTATGCACACGACGTCTTTTCTACGCACAGTTGACGCACGTATTCGACAAACTGCATACATAAAACCGTGACCATATTCTTAAGTATGGAGTTTTACGGAAACACGCGTCGACGTCGTGTGCATACCTTCAAACTCACTTCAAACCCTTACTTTCAAAATCATACTTCCCCCTTTTAAAGGAACAAGTACACATTTTTAGAGCCTAGTCATAGAGCCATGTTCCTTATATCTATAATCTATGCACTTATTTTGTGACATCTATGAGAAGACATACGGCAACATTTTCAATGAACTACATTCAGTGATATTATTATTCCACAAACTTGTAATAAGAAAGAAGAAATAAAAAGCATTCGTTTCTACACATACCGCATACACGAATAAACATATTTCTTAAAACGAATATACATACAATATATTCTAAACACGTAGAGGAGCTCGTGGCTAAATAATTACAGCCGCATCGACCGATCTTCCGGGTTAAGCCACGCTTGCCGAGGTTGGTCTGTGGATGGGTGACCATTTACCATAGCGAGTTTCCTCCGTGCCTCGGAAAGCACGTAAAGCCGTTGGTCCCGGCTGTCATTTGTAGATCTTTGACAGTCGTTACTGTTGGTCAGAAGCCAGAAAGTCTGACAACCAGTCTTACCAAGAGTATCGTACGATTACCCAGTTACTGGGTTGTGGAGGTCTGATAGGCAGTCGCTCCATGTAAAATACTGATATTCAGCTGCATCCGGTTCGACTGGAAGCCGACCCCAACATAGTTGGGAAAAGGCTAGGCAGATGATGATATTCTAAACACGTAATGAACTTTTTTATGTCAATGTCTGGACTTTAAAAGAGACCTTAACCGCTGAGTTTGTTTATGCTTTTCTTCTCGGAGCTAGTCGGATAGGAAATGCCGGCGCCATCTAGTCTTAAAAAAACCATTACATTGACTTGTAAGTGTCTGTAACAGATTTATTTATACAGAAATAAATATCATTTATGAACACAAAATTACCTGGAAACCCTTTCTAAAAACTTTGGTCCATATAGTCTATATGGTGTGAACACTTATGCCAGCTGTACACTCTTGTCAAGACAAGATACAAATACTCCACAAACCGAGTCGATAAATTCATAGCAAGACATTCCCATTAAGTGTTTTAACATTAATTTTAAACAGGCTGTATGAGTAATGCTCCTTAACTGTCGTTGTAAACTCCCAGCGGCATACTTGAATAACGACTTAACTCGATAATTCTAACGCTAAACTTAGCTGAACGCTAAATTATATTATTAGTACTAGCTTCGACGATACAGGATCTTGGTCGCAAGGAAACGTTGCGTCCGTTAAGATTTGTGTCGATTTTGTTGGTTTGACTACCTCATTGGTTTAGTGGTTGTAAGCTCGACTGCTGATCGTGAGGTCTTGGGTTCGATCTGCAGGTTGGGCAAAGAGTGGCCTGCGGGCGACGGGTTATCGCCCGACCAGTAACAGCATGTGTTGCGTGCGCGTCTCTCAGGAGGACGTGGGGCAAGGCGCCATAGAAGGAGAGGTCCGCCAGGGGCTGACGGACCGAGCCCTGCCGGGGTTACGGTGCACGCAGCTGCGAATCCCGCGACCCCGGCCAACGGTCAGGAGAAGGAACACCGTGGGTTTTTAGCCGGTAAGAGTCCGGCATATCTCTTCGCCTTCCCCAGGCGAAGAGAATCCATGAGGATTTTAAGACGATAAAAAAAAGGTTGGGCAAAGTGTTACTGGGTTCTTCTGTGTGGAATTTCTCAGTAGCAACTCGGAGTCTATTTGTGCCCGGTTGATGGCAATAGGCTCGCCCCCTATAGTCTAGTCGAAATACAGACTTTTAACTTCGGAGTAATTCGCATAGACCTGAAAATTGGCATACACCTTAAATGTATCATTACCAATGAACTGCCAAGACGGTTTTCCAATTTTGAAATCGTTATATCTCATTAATGATAATTCGTAGTCAAAAAATAATAACACCATTTTCGTAGAGAATCGCATAATCTATAACTTTGTCTAAATCATTATGACAATAACACTTACCGTCGAGATGTTTACGAATAACCGATTCAAATTCAAAACTCATTTATTCAGAATAGACAAGAATAACTTAGTTCTTTTTGAACGTCCAATAGACAGCCCACAAAAAAGCCCTCTCTTCACCGCTTCTTAGTGTTTATGCTGTGAAAAAGAAACGGCGCAACAAACTCCCCAGCAATTTTTTTGACGTTTGACTTTGAATAAGGCCTGATTTACACAGGGTAAGTAACTGACTCGAAACTCGAGACAAGTTAAAATAAATTGATCGCGACAGCGCTGTACTGACTCCAAATCAATTTACACTAGGTTAAATCGGGTCAGCACTGACTTGTCTCGAGTTTGGAGTCAGTTACTTACCCTGTGTTAATCAGGCTTTACTATTATTGCAGAAGTGGGATTGACGGGGACTTTTGACATTTCATTTATAATGGTGTAGTCAAGTTCTGTACAAAAATTCAGCTCTATGCGAATTATTCCGAAATTTTAATATTTTTTTGACTATTTTGACTGGTCCACTAATAGGTACATGAGACTTGAACATAACGACAAAATGAGGGTGTACAGACAACTTTACTATAATTGGAGAACTCTGCTTACCTCTTCAGGGATTACAAGCGTGAGTATAAGTATATACGCGAAACATTTCTCTGTTTAATCCTTCGGGGATCATCGTGTGGATGGTATAACTATACAACAAGTCTTCGCCCAAAACAGACATAAGTACAGAATCTATAATAATTAAAGCCATGTTTACTGTACTTGCTTAGTTCGCTCTATTTGGCCACTGTGTTTGTCTTCAGTCCCTGTAGTGTTACTATTCCTAGTTTACAACTTGCGCAAACGTTAGGATTATGTGCTGGCGTGTTGGGGCCAATGTTGAGGCAAATATTTGTTGTTGTGTTCTGAAATTTCGAACCTCGCGATTCCGGTCATAGGTTCTTGGAGGAACACTGTGGTGGTTTAAGTTGGTAAGAGTCTAATATAACTCTTTGCCCTCCTCAGGGCGAAAGGTATCCTAGATAATCTCGCTTGTGTAATGCATTACCACTCAATGTGAGACGTGCGCAATCACTGCCAGTTTTTAAAAAGTTAGTGAAGACGCATTACTTGTCACTTTAATTTGATATTTCTTGATTATTAGGTATTGTTCACATCTCATCTTCTTTGTTTATTTTTATTTATAATATACATATTATTTATTTATTAGTTTGTTTTATATATGTATTTTTTTTTAGTTATTTTTATAAATATTTGTGTAATTATTGATATGTATTATATTTAAGTAATTTATGTACGTTATGTACTTGTACACCTAAACTGCCCGTTATCTCTTTTCGTTCTTCCAGTCCATACCAAGGTTGTCTGGAAGAGATCGCCTTGTGCGATAAGACCGCCCATTGTACATATATTGTGTAAATAAATGTTTGTATTCGTTTTTGTTAACTGGTGTATTATGTACAATAAAGAGTATATAAATGAATAAATATAAATAATTTCTACTGGATAAAAAAACGGAGAGAAACGAAGATATTAATGTTCATAACCTTTTAAAAATAAAATGCCTTTCTCTCCATACTGCATTATACATAGGAAAATATAGTGAGGGTTCATCTTTATGATTAGTGCACGTGAGTTACCGTAGTTTAATCACGTGCATTTTTCGATACTCCCCAACTAATTTTGGGCCCAAACGGAGCCCTTAATCATGAGCTGAACACGCAGCGAAGTCGCGAGTCGAACTAGTCGGGCAATCTCGAAAAATGGACGTGAGTAAACCGTAACTAATCATAAATATGAATGTGTCTCACGAAAGTTATAATACCAAAACAGTCAGGGTTGTCAAATTATTGGCAAAAGTAAAAAAAAAATGTTTTCTAAAATAAAAGCCAATTTTTTTCAAAAATAAAATTCTAATACCATCCTTTTATTCCACGAACGTGACGTGACACACAAAAATTTAAAGCAAAGCCTATATGGCAGTTAGTTGCTGTCAATACAAACTGTATGTCACGCATCCCATTTTTAATTGGTTTTAGGCCATGTCGGATAAAAAAACGTAGTGCTAACAACGTTCGCAAACGTCCACCTTTGAAGCTAGGCTTTTTTTAGCGAGGACGGTGACGTCATATGGATATGGCCTGGAGTTACTAACTGATTAAAAAGCATCGGAAAATATTTTGTTTTTATTTTTGCGTGTTCGTGTGACGTTGATCTAAGCTTTTTCATTTTTTTGAGTAATAGTGTTGCTATCTCGAAGTATTTGACACGATATTCATATCGATGGTCTTTAAGAAAAACATGTTGTGAAGAGCTAATTTTTGGCATTTTTGTGCCAAATTATGATGACGATGAATTTTTATACATTTGGTATTTAAATGTCAAAATATAAAATTTTGTACTTAGTACGCTTTTCTTCAAGAACATTGATATGAACACAGGTCAGTCTCTCTAAAAACAAACCTCTCTAAAACATATCCAAATATGCTAAACTTATTATTATAATCCGAAATAGGGTTTCCTCCTATGAAATGTACATTTAATTTCTTCAATTTTGACGACACGTTTGGTGCAGTGGCTAAGCGATTGGCTTCTGCGCTACGGGTCGTGGGTTCGATTCCCACACGGAACAAAAATTTGTATGGCCTACAGATGGTTGTTTCGGGTCTGGGCGTTTGTTTGTGAGATTTGTGTCTGTAAACGCACCCACGATACAAGAGAAATCTTAGTGTGGGGCAACGTTTTTAAAAAAAAATCTTTGACTTGGTCGCCTGATACCGGATGGTAAGCGCAGGCAGGGTTTTAGATGGAGCACATGAATCTGAGTAAAAGAGATATAGAGGGATTCTCCAAAACCTTTCCGGAAATATCTAAGGAACCGATCTTAAAAGATTTCATTTCAATTAGTATAAGTATCTGTGTCTCGTCATACGTGGCGTAAATTAAATAGGCACCCAAACTAGATAATAATATTTTTAGTTTAAATACCACACTGTTGCGTGAGCGTTTTTTTTATGTTCGACCTTGTCACGCACAATGCAAATTGCCTTCGGACTCTTCTGAAATTCCATCCCCATGCGGTAAGATTGTGGAACTCACCCCCGTCTAACATACAGAATTAAAACACGATATCTTTGTTCAAAAGACGCGTTTAAGAACAGTACTTCTCCTCTTAATTGTCATTATATCATCATGATCGCCATTCAGCCGAAAAACGTCCACTGCTGGACATAGTCCTCCTCCAATTAATAATATAATTATAAATTTCTTAAATGTAATTTTATATGTTTACCAATGAATATATTGGTAAACATATAAAATTACATTTTTAAATATTTTCACACATTTAAAAAACAAACAAAAACATTTTAAAATATAAAAATATAGTAGCCCACCGGCATCGGGAATAGGGTTCAAGCTGCCGGCGGTCAGGGCTCCAGAGAGAGGAACTTCCTTGGCTAATGATGTAGCTAAAAAGATAGAGATAAAAAGAGCTAATTATATAATTATTATTGACGCATCTATTATTTTATTTGCATTTATTTGCATTTTAGTTTTAGATCTTCACCATAATAATATGTCCTTTTTCTTGTTTTACACACTGCTGTCTACATTTTTATTTATTTTTTCCTTCCGCAGCTCTGCTGGCAGAAAGTTCTTTTAAAATAAGTAGTACCTTTATACTAAACATTATAAACATTGTTTCTCTCTAAGTAATATTGTGTGTACATAAATAATAAATAAATAAACTTTCTATTTTTCACTATTACCACATCACCCAACAATCGAGCACGTACACGAAGCCCCAAATTCTATAGACTAACTACTAACATTGAGTAACTATAAATCAATCCAAAACGAACCAAAGTTCAGGATTAAAGACGTTGTAACGGCTCTCGTAACGTTAGATCTAGGGTCCAGTTTAATATAAGTTGTGACCTTGACTGCAATGGAGCCGCCGCGTGTCGCTTACGACTGTACCCAGAACTTGGTACCAACGATAAATTACTTATAATAGAGGGTGGGGTTTGAAAATTTTTGGGTTTTAATGGGAGACTGGTTGTGATGATAGTTGGGACAGATTTGAAGATGGAAGCTCTGAATTAACTTAATCTTCATCTTTCGGTTATTCATTTTACATTTTGTTAACGCTTATTTAATAAAGTGTGGTTCTCGCGCCCTAAGTAGCTAGTAAAGTAGTAGTAGTGGTCATAATAAAGTGACAAAATCAGATAAGATCACTGTTTAGTTATTGTTGGACATTTTTAGGGCAAAACATAGTGTAATCATGGTCTGCTGTCTCCTAAACTAGGCGAAAAACCCGTATCTTGGGAAGCAGAAAAGTAACACTATTTCCAGGCACTGAGGCTGAGATCTATAGATCCAACTTGGACTTAGCTTAGACTTTGCTCAGACTTTACTCACGCAATACTTTGCTAAGTGTATGCTTAGCATACTCTTAGATTTGGAATTTATAGACGTATCACGTTGAGACTTTGCTGAGCTTATGCTAAGCATACGCTAAGACGGTCGATGTCAAAATACAAGTTATTGTTTCGTTTCAAGCATTACATTCTTGATTTTTCTTTAAAAATGTTTAACAATAATAACATGTAAATAATCTAGAACTACGCTCATATTTCTTCTATGTATTATTATTATATGAATAAGCAGAAATTGGCATGCTTATAAGTGTTTTTTTTTTTTTTTATAAACGAACACAATATTGTATAAATTGTATTCATTGAAACGGATCGCATCGTTTTGACATCTGCAATTTGTCGAAAAAAAGTAACTTTTAATTCATTTTTATACATTTTAAACTTAGAAAAACTTGTTTTATGTGATGTTATACTACCTAATTGTTTTTATCTTAACTAATTCAGAATTAGTTATCAACATCAAGGAAATCTTCCCTAATCTGGTATTACTGAGTTGAGTCTGGTCACTTTATAATACTAAAAAATTAAAAAGTTGTGTAAATATAATGATGGTAAAGTAAATTACGGACCATTATTTTTTGTTAGGATAATAGTAACCTAAGTATTTGCTAAGTCGTCGATTTTGTGAACTTAGACTTTGCTAAGCATTTGCTAAGCACGCACTCAGATGAATTCAAAGACGGCTCTATAAATACTGACTTTGTCATAAGTCTAAAGTAAAGTCTGAGCAAAGTCCAAGTTGGGTCTATAGATCTCAGCCTGAGCCCGTGTAAGACATTTACTCATTGAGTTCAATATAATTTATCTAGTCTCTGGTTTCTGAAAAACTGATCAACGCAAGAAGTCACTAATTAATCAGCTATCAAATGTCATGTCAAATGACGTGGATGAGTTGTTTGTATCTTGATCGACCAATCACTTTTGATGACATGAAATCTCACAATAGATAAAAATTAAAAAGCCTGCAGAAACTAGAGGTCATATTCTTTAGATATTTCTAAGGGATATACAAGGTTAGTCGGAAAGGGGGTACTAATCCGCAGGCCACTTAAAGTATCACTGATGACGGTTTTTTAAAGAATGTGTTAAAATTTCAAAATTCGATAATTTTTAATTCCATGTAAAATTTTTTTTTTTTTTTCAAACATTCTTCATCCCTGCTTTAATTACGAATTCAGAAACAAGAGCTTCTACTTCGTGACCCTAAATATGACCTAAAACGTAAACACAACTGATCTTAGCTGACGATAGATAGATTTTAGAGTATGTTTTATGTCAACAAAAGTTGTTCAATTTCCGATACCGAGTAACCCCATAAAATTCTTAGAAATGATTTTTTAACACCTTGTATTCATTAATTTTAAAAGTAAAAGTACTTTCAATTCATCTCTTTCTAAAACCCTAAAAGCCATTACATGTCTTAAAACTACCTACATTCTAACTCAAAAACTTAAAACATAACTTTAAACTCCCTCGATTACCTTAACATTAATGTAGGCCTCAAATTAATTCCAGGGCTGCCAACATTGAAATAAAACCGTTATTAAATTACACCGGCACTGTAAACAAGTGAACAACATGTGTAATTTATTTAATGTCCAACTCATGTGGATGGCTCGGTAATGTGTGTTGAATTAGAAACATGAATTATACTGAGAGTTTCACTAGACTGATTCTGGTACATTTTGTTTGTAGTTTTGATGTCGAAAGTTAGTGTTGTAATAATAATAGAATTATTTCGTTTGTGGAACTATTTTTGGTGTTTACACCCTTTATTGTAATGAGGTTGAAAGAATGCCTCGTGGCAATAATATATGTAAGTATAAATAGTTGTCGCAAATGCGGCTGCTGAGCGTAAGGTCCTGAGTTAGATCCCCAGGTCGCGCAAAGTTTTATTGGGCATCTCCGTGTGGAATTTCTCAGAAACAGCCCGGAGTCTGGATTTGTGCCCGGTTGATGGCAATAGGCTCGCTCTTTATTACATGGGACTTAAACATAACAGCAAAATGAGAATGCACTCTAGGTACACCTCTACCCAACCCTTTGGGGAGTACAAGCGAAGAGGTATGTTGCTAATATAAATATTGATAATAGGAGTACACGTTTCGGGATGAATCAAAGACAGTTATGAATATTTTTTCCTATCGTTTTCGGCTAATAACAGACAAACCCTTTCCTGGCTTTCTTTCATGAACAAATTGGTAAACAGGCTGCTGGCCTACGTGACGGGAAGCGGTACCGTCGCCTATAAACATTTGTGGAGGAACGAGGTGTGGTGTTCCTCCAACCAAAGGGAGGATCCTCCAACCAGGCGGAGTCTTATGCTTGGAGGGCTACTGCCCAACGGTTGATGTTGGGAGGTTGTATACATACTACTTGCCGGCGTCATGGGGGTGGAAAAGTGTTACACGGACGTTGGGGTGGGTCTCACCGACCCGTTTATTAATGTCAGAATTATTCCAATACTGTACAAATAATAAAGTTATTATTATTCATGTTAAGTTTTTAGGTATCTAAGTAAATAAATAAAACACAAATATCATATTATATTTATGTTTTAATCACATAAATGAAACTTCAAAAAAATAACAACAAATGTCAACAAAAAAATTCTCTTCTATTTAAATGTAATTACATTATTAATTTAACAATCAGTCTTAATATTTTAATGGCACTTTTTTGTAGAAAACTAAAATAACTTAAGAAAAAAAAAACACACTTCATATCTTTGGTACAGTCAGCACAAAACTGACTGCGGGGATGGGTCTCACATACCTAATTCAATTTCGTGCACGTGTAACTCCCACTGCGGCTGTGCCACCACTAACATGTTGCTTGAGACGCATAGAACAACTCAACAGTTCCAGCTATTGAGAAGGACGGAAACGTCGCACGCATAGTAACCGAACTACAAGCGCAATAAAATGTGACGGGTCGCACAGACCCAACCCCCATGACGCCGGGTTAAATCTTGATATCGCAATGTAGGCTTGAATAGTTCGCATGTGGTGGATAGATACCGCCACACACCTATAACATCAAGAGGACTGGTGCGTTGCTAACCATAGAGACAAAGTGGTAAATTCTTGTGACTGTAGTTTCATTGGCACCTATACCCTTCAAACCGTAGTACAATACAATACTCTTCATTGTACACAAAACAAACAAGAAACATTACTATAAAAATAGAGATGTACAATGGGCGGTCTTATCGCACTAGGCAATTTCTTCCAGACAACCTTTGGATGGACATGAAGTGCAAGAAAAAAGAGAGGGGTGGTTCTAGGTGTAACAATAAATAAGGAGGCATTAAATTAAGTAGTAAGGCAGAAATAGGTATAGTGATAGTACTTTCCCAGGTGAGCTCTTTGCCAAGGAGCTGTTCTTCTACTCCAATGGGTGTGTTTAACGAAAGGAAACAAAGCAATTACTCTTGCATTGCTTTGCTTCTTCATATCAGACCGTTAACATGCACTGCTGAACATGGGACTCACAATGACCATTGCAATGAGCAGCCAAAGGAGCAATAGCCAAAGTCACCACGTTTGGCAGACAGATTTCTGACAGCAATTTGTTGTTATGAGCAGACAAGAAGATACGAAGAATTAAAAGTTTATACCGTAAAAAAAATCTACAACAAATTCCTGAAATCTAACAGGACAGGTGTTGACGTTTTATACAATCGCACAAAGAAAAGATTAACTGCGGCTTCTACAATAGGTCGAGCTTGTCTTGCGGAAGCCTTAGTGTCCAAAAAACGTACGTACAGAGTGAATTATGCCTCGATCGGATAAAAATCAGAAATCAAATGACATTGTTGTTTCCAGCAGTAAAATAGCTGTAAACAACCGTTTACCTAGAGTTCTAGCACATTTTCCGAGTAAACGATTGTTTAACTAAAGAATTTATGTTGACGGAAGCCAGCCTGAAACCTACAAGCATAACATTACATAATCTAATACCAAGTATTATTACAAAATTATTCGAAACATTACTTCAGCCCCAATTCTTACTAAAACAAGAACCCTACTTCCTAGAATTCCCAAATAACGTTTATTTAGTATCAATAGAACAGTCTCGAAGAGTTAATTACTACAGAAACTTTTTCAGAACGGCTTGAAGGCAATTCGTTCGTAAACTTAGTCGTAGGATCGTGCGATTGTCGCAATTGTAGCGTCAATCGTCTGTCGACAAATTAAAGGTCCTAAGATCTTCTAATTTGTAGTTACTTTTGGGACTAGTGTAGGGTTGCCAGTTGTGCTAGTTTTGAGATCTTGTCTTTGTATCAATTTGGTAGGTACATCTCAAGCACATTTCAGACTACGCTATTTAGTATTGCATAAAGCGTCATAAGTTTATTTTATTTATTTATTTAAAAAAAAAACGTTGCCCCACACTAAGATTTCTCTTCTATCGTGGGTGCGTTTACAGACACAAATCTCACATACACAAACGCCCGGATCCGAAACAACCATCTGTAGGCCATACAAATTTTTGTTCCGTGTGGGAATCGAACCCACGACCTGTAGCGCAGAAGCCAATCGCTTAGCCACTGCACCAAACGTGTCGTCACGTGTCGTGAAGTTATAACTACATATCACGACATTCACACTAATGCTATATCGTAAGCCAGTCTAATGTATAGCAAGTTATTTGACGGCGATCTGTTCGGGCGACGGACGGGTTAAAAGAGAAACGAAGCGGGGACCGTATCGGGGGGGGGGAGAATCGTATGGTATAGCTCTGAAAATCGCTCGAGTTTATCGCGTGCAGCAAGCCAATACTTTATAGCACAGCGTTGTGAGAACGTGTCCATATGAAATGTTTACTGAACGATATCGTTGTGCTATATACCATATACATATTATAGCGTAGTCTGAACTGCGTTTAAAAGTGCACTTTAGACTTAAAACGCACTAGCGGCCAGCCGCAATGCGGCGTGCCGCTTGCGGCTGGCCGCACATCGATTTTTACATAAAACCGCATAATCTCAACGCACTGATGTCCGGCCAGCCGTCGTGCGCCAGTGCGTTGAGATCATGCGGTTTCAAGTAAAAATCGGTGTGCGGCCAACCGCAAGCGGCACGCCGCATTGCGGCTGGCCGCTAGTGCGTTTTAAGTCTAAGTCTCGACAAATTCATAAAACAAAAAAATATAGCAAAAAAACCAGATGACTGTTTTTTTGGGAGCCTTCAGAAGTTATATTCATATTATTGCGCATTCAGTGTTTATTCTATAAACATTTTTTCGCGTCTATTGATGGTTACAGGTCTACAAGTGTCATTAATTAGAAATTAAAATAAAATTAATATATAATGTTGCTTGTCCAGTAAGTGGCGATCTTTGCCCATCAGTCTGAGAGCATTCGAGCGACATAGCCCGCCCACTCCCACAATCAGCTTGGCTATGTCTTTTCTCCAACATCTGCTACTTGTGTCACTGGACGCCTGAAGATGGTGTGACGATGTAGACGAGTTGCGGGATCAACATGGTCAGAATCGGCACAAAATAGAGATATTTGGAAGACAAAAGGGGAGGCCTTTGCTCAGCAGTGGGACAATAAATAGGTAAGGAAAAAAAGTTGCTTGTATTGAAGATCTTTAACTTGGCCGAGAGATCTAACAGACTATATAATGATTTATTAATTAACACGCAAGTACAATATTGAGCAAAGCAAAAACGTAAGAAATAAAAATACAAAAAATTGCCTTGTTGCCTTAAACGGGCTTCTATTTCCAGTAACCAATGAAGCAGAATTGATATGAAGTTTTTGTAATATGACCTATTTCTTTTTTTAATATACTTCCTCTCTTTTGTCGCTACATAGGATCAATATTTGGTTCTATGAATGATACAGCATTACTACTACAATTTTCCTCCAACCTTTTTATATTTTCTGTTAGCTTTCAAAAGGTTATCCTGCTAGTATTTTGTACATTCTATTTTTTCATTTCCTTTTCAAAAGGTTACTGGCAGCCCTATTGAAGTGTCCTCTCTGAGGTAGTTAGCAGTGGACCGGAATGTCATAGGACGAAATACCCGTTTTTTGGATACGAATAAACGTTTGCTCCATTTACTGTAATCATGTTGGCTTGAGGAAAACTAAGTGTGGGTTCGACTTTTATGAAGAAGGTTGGAGTAAATGGAAAAGTTATGTGTATATAGTAGTTGGGTGCAGTTGCTGAGTGTTTGGCATCTGCGTCACGGGTCGTGGGTTTGATTCCCACACGGAACAAAAATTTGTATGGCCTACAGATGGTTGTTTCGGGTCTGGGCGTTTGTGTATTTTTTAAAATTTTATTTTTATTCAATAGGTACAACAAACAGCTACAATATAAAAAACAGGAACAAGAAATACACAAAACATATAGACAATATTGCAGCCCACAACGCTGTACACAGATTAACTAAAAAATAGATTACAGTGAAAATAATGAAAATAATCGCTAGGGTAACAAGTTTTTTTTTTTTTTCCAACTTATACTGTGACACTCAAGAGATATCCTTAAGTATAAGACTTTTGAACCTATAGGGAGCACATGCAAAAATGTCTATATGTTCAAAAGTCCTATTGTAGGAATCAACCATTCTGCGAACAGGCGAACGCAAGCCAGAGTTGGACTTGCAAGTACCCACTGAAAATAATCTGCCAGCCTTTCGCTTGTGGACCGTCCTAGGAACTGCATAGCATAACATGTTGGAGAGTTCAATGCAATCAAATTTATTTCTAACAATACTATATCAATTCATGGCTTCTAAGTACTTTCGTCGATTTTCAAGTGTTGCGAGCTTATACTTTGCAAGCAAATCTTGGAATGACAAATAATATCCATAGCATCTTATAGTGCATGGTACGCAGGAATTTGTGTTGAACACACTCAATCATCTCAACATACTTTTTGTAATATGGACTCCAGACGGACACGGCATACTCCAGTTGCGAGCGAACTAGAGACTTATACAAGCAAATATAAGAAGAAGGCTTTTTAAAATCGACTGTTGATCGCATTACAAATCCATATAATTGGTACGCTTTACTAACAATCTTTCCTATGTGTAGGTCTAAGCAAAGCTTACAATCAAAGATAACACCGAGATCACGAATAAAGTCCACTTTAAGTAGGGGGGTATTGCACAAAGTGAATGTATAGTTTATTTTTGTTTTATTTTTTGTGAAGTTTAAGAAGTTACATTTGGATAAACTTAGTTGCAACTTATTTTTCTGACAATAATTGGATAGTCGATCCAAATCCTGTTGCAGCAGAAGGCAGTCATTTGTTTGTCGTATGGCTCTGTATATGAGATTTGTGTCTGTAAATGCACCCACGATACAAGAGAAATGTTAGGGTGCCTTTCCACCAGATATGTGCTATGCAGCTATGCTGCGAAAATGTAAAAGTTAAGCTACGAAACTGTGTGACCCGTTTCCACTGATGCTAAGCTATGTAGCTGTGCGAGGAAGATGCGCAGCTCGAACTATGCGACGTATAGACAATAGGGAAGGCACGGGGAGCGGCGGCGCGGTGCTCTGCACATAGCTACACCACTCGCGACCATCCATAGCTCGAATCCATAGCACGCATCCACAGCATACATCCTTCCATATAAAAAACGTAGCTTAGTTGAATCAGTTTCCACCAGTGCTATGCTATATGGACCAATGAATATGATTGGTGTATATCAAACGCATCCATAGCAACGTTGCATAGCACATCACTGATGGAAAGGCACCCTTAGTGTCGGGCAAAGATATTTAAAAAAAAAAAAAGTTTACAGTTTTTCTTGAAACCCTCTTTATCTTTGATGAATAGACGCTAGTTTTAAGATTCTATAAATCCCAGCACGCATGCTGGTATGATCTACTATACAGTCCGCCTGGCTAGCTACCACACTCACACTAAAATCCAGCATCAAGCAGTTTCCGTCGTGTATATATGAGAGCCATAGAGGAACAGAGGAACCGATCTCTGTTATTTGGAGTCGTGTGCTTCATTCTAGACCCTGTCTTTGCTTACAATTAAGTGCTATTAGAGTGAAAGGCTAACAAGCCAAATCAAATAAAATAAAAAAAAAACACATAAACCTATACAGGCGCTTATGAAAAGTCGAATTTAGGTGCATGGTTCCAATTAGTCGTTTCCTATGGAGAAGAGCTGGCAAGAAACTCCATGATTGCTCTTTTTAAAAAAAGGATATCTTTTACAATTTCAGTGAATACAGTAGGTACTATGAGAGAGAACAATGTAGTCTTGACCACAACAGACCTTGGAGTAATGTGGTACCAAGTCTTGAGTACAAAAATTATCCAAAAAGGAAGAAAAAAATAGAAGGAAAAAAAAAATACAATATGAATAATAGCAATTTACACAATTATATGTATAGGCAAGTCCACAAAGTTGTCACATTTACAAAAAATAAAATGAAGCTGAACTTTATAAAACAATTGGCATAATTAAATGTCATCATAACTTAGACGAAAAAACATTGTAAAATAAGATAAAAGATATCTTGAGAGTAATGATAGCAATAAAAATAAAAAATAAAAAGTTAATAGACATACACATACGTCGTTAATGAGGTACCAGGGAAGCCACATGTGCAGGAACTAGAGCCAAACATCCCTGTCCTCGACGAGCCAAATGAAAAAGAAAAACCTGCTCTTGACTGGGTGAAGTTATTTTTATTAATTTAGTTAGCCCAATCACAATATAACCAATAGTTTATTTATTTAGTTGAGTTCATCTATGGGGGTGAAAGAGGAGGAGAAGGGGAGATGTCAAAATAACAGGAAATAATAACGCTTCGGACATTTTTATTGCTTTTTTATTTCACCCTCTGCGACCTCTTTGAGAAAATCGATGCGTAAAATCCTGTGGATGTCCCAAAACTAGTGGTTTATGGTGTGTTGTTACGTCATTTATGAGGTGCGCCATTTTTCTTTTTTGTTTGTCCAATAATCCGTCAACAATGTTTGTGTCAAACTAATGTTTGCTGGCATTCGTTTTTATAAATAACTGATTTTAAATGTACTCGAATGGACTGTATGTTAATTGTTGTGTCTAAAACAGTACGGTTTCAGCAGATCAACAAGCAACAGCGGTATACCCAGTTATTTTTCATATTATTAGGCATATTAAAATCTCAGATTATCAAACAGAAGGCAGATAGACTGACAGGAACAACGTGAGTGCGGCCAAAAAAGCAAATACAAATTCAAAAGCGAATACAATCTCGAGTCAGTATGACACGAAGCGCCGCATTGTTAGGACGTCATCGATAATTTTAATATTTATGATAATAATGCCGTCTTGCGTTTATAAACATGGCAAAAACTGTTCCTAAAAACAAAATAAAGAAGATGGAGTATCTTTTCATAGGTTTTATTGATTACTTATCTATTTGGATATTATTTTACGTGATTATTATTAGTGATATCTTGGAACACAAACCCTTAACAAAAATAATTCGGTGTTGCTTGTTTATATTGAAACATTTACCCCCTAAGTTAGGAAATAAGTAAAGAATACAGGAATAACGATTTACAAAAATATTTATTTCGATTGTAGTGTTTTATTTATCGCGTTTTTTGGTTGGTATGTTTGTAGGTATATGTGTCCGTTTGTATGTGTCTTCGTAACTAAAACTACTTAATGTATTGTCTGTCTCTAATAATAATCATGTACGTCAGTCGATTTGCCAACATAAAGTAAATATAGCTATCAAAAACATAATTACAAGCATTCACGACTATACTAAATGACTGCCATATATGCACAAAATATTTCTATTTATCATCTTCTATTCTGTAATCTGAGATTAATAAATTTCTAAAGTAGGTACTTGCATTAAAATACAATCTGACTCAATGGCAGAGATTCACTTTATATACATATGTATAACTCTGTATGTATCTGCATTTTTCGGAGACAGTAAATTGTTTATTTAATATAATGAAAAATTATGGGAATTTTGTCATTATCATGGCAACCGTACACGCACAAAGAGGCAACGTGTTCTTATAGTGCTGTCACGCACACATGTCTACAGACGTGCCTCACATTATGGTTCAGTACAGTCTATCTGCCTTTTGTTTTATAATCTGAGATTAAAATCATCAATTTGTAATTAGAAAAGATATCATCATCATAATTCTGCTGAAAGACGTCCACTGCTGGACATAGGCCTTCCCCGAGCATCGCCACACCCAGCGGTCCTGTGCTCTATGTTGGAAGGGGGGGAGCTTGCCATAATCGCCACGCTTGGCAGGCGGGTTGGCGATCGCAGTATTTATTTATTTAATAAACAAGGCACACCAGCGACATATTTACAAAGGTAATAACAATAGGTAACACAAGTCTTCGATTCTGTGTAAATACATCACTTATAGGCATGCACAACATTCTCATTAAAAGGTGATCAACTATTCGTTACATTTTTAAATAAGTAGTTAAAATATTACCAAAAACATAATTTGTTACATAATAAATAAGATTCGATTATAAAATTGAAATAATACATATCGTCAAATTGTACTAAAACAATACAACCATTCAAAATCATAATAAAATAATTGCACAAGGTAACAAAACTAGTAACTAGGTAATATTATAGTATTTAGATAAAAATTAACAGAGAAAATAAAACAAAAATACAATAGAAAACAAAATAAAATAAACTAAATTCAAACGAAATTAATTGAAATTAAATTATTATTAAATTTGACGACATTATTAAATTAAAATTTAACACTATTAAATTATAATTACATTATTATTATTAAATTTGGAGGTCGCGAGGTCGCGAGTCGAACTCCGTGATCAACTCATGATTAAGGGCTCCGTTTGGGTCCGAAACTAGTCAGTCGGACAATCCCGAAAAATGCACGTGAGTAAACCGTAATTAATCATATATGAATGTGTCTCACGAAAGTTATAATACAAAAATCATTTAGTCGCCTTGAAAAGATATACCTACATAAAAAACATAATATACAGGTTGTTTCAAAATTTACTTTAAGAATTTTGTGGGGTTACTCGGTATCGGAAATTGAACAACTTTTCGAAATTCGCGTATTTTCAGACAAAAAAAAAACAAAATTCTTAGTGTTTCTTTTTAATACCCTATATAGTATAGTAGTAGAGCTTTATGTGGAAGAGTACTCGCGGATAGTACTACCACCATACCTATTCCAAGCACCAAGCAGCATTGCTGTGCTCCAAAACACATGCGACTTTCCAACTCTGTCTCAAAAGTTAGCAACGCTTCAGCAATCTTCTTAGTGTTGTTGGTGTATATAGGCGGCGATAACCATTTCACATTAGGTGAGACGTCCGCTTGTTTGCCAAACGATTACTTAAAAAAACGTTTCCACCCTGAACAGGACCCAGTATTGGGATAGTTCTAACTATTAATAGCTAGGACAGTCGAAAAGGGAGGGGAATAAAACCGATCTAGGGCATCTCGGACAAGAACATAGTTTCGTAGTTAAAGTAGAACAAGTATGAAACAAGCAACCAGATCAACCAGTTTCGGATATCTTCAAGTTTCAACTAAAGTAAAATGAAATAACTTTAGTTGAAAGGTTAAAGCATCATAGCTAGCTTGTTTATACATTCATATTTTCATTTAAAGTTAGAGAAAGGTCGGACTGTATTAGGATGCCTTTCCACCGGATATGTGCTATGCAGCTTTGCTGCGAGAATGTAAAAGCTAAGCTACGAAACTATGTGACCGTTTCCACTGATGTTAAGCTATGTAGCGGAGCGAGGAAAATCTGCTATGAAAATGCGCCGCCGCAAGGTAGCTGTGCCAGGAAGATGCGCAGCTCGAAGCATGCGACGTATCGACAATAGGGAAGGCACGGGGAGTAGTGGCGCGGTGCACTGTACATAGCTACACCACTCGCGACCATCCACAGCACACATCCATAGCTCGCATCCTTCCATATAAAAAACGTAGCTTAGTTGAATCAGTTTCCACCAGTGCTATGCTATGTGGAGCAATGAATATGATTGGTGGATATCAAACGCATCTATAGCAATGTTGCATAGAACATCTCTGTCGGAAAGGCACCCTTAGGATGCCTTTCCACCAGAGATGTGCTATTCAGCTATGCTGCGAGAATGTAAAAGCTAAGCTACGAAACTATGTGACCGTTTCCACTGATGCTAAGCTATGTTGCAGAGAGTAACATGTGCTATGATCTTCCTCCATGAGTTCTTTTTCGCAGATTGCGAGATATAAAATAACTTTTTGCTTCCACAATGCTGCCGCGCTAACGAAGAATACAATAACTCGATTCTGCCGCTTCCAAAAAAAAAGCGCTCTAAGTTTTGAACTGTTTTAGTTATTGCATTCTTACTTACTGAAGAACCGAGTTCTTGAAGGATTCTAAAAAGTAACATAAAGAGACTTAATTGATCTCGATTGGCTGATTCCGAATACATTTATATAAATAAAACTCTCGATAACATTCTTAAAATAAAGTTTTTTTTTATTATTACTCGACCTCTACCAATAATTCAAGCCTAACTAACGTCTCATCCACCAATGACCCTGAACTTGCTAATTGAACATCAAACAATCCGCCACTAATTGACTGTATGTAGTACATATTACTTCTAGCTGTTGGAAGACATAATCTACTCAATTTGTGGTTGACCGATAATTTGTAATCGTCGCTGCTAAGAAACCGCAGACGATAGATTAGGCTTATTAGCTTGACAGTGCAACTGTCAAAGTACCATAGACTAGCTGTCAGTTAACTTTTTTAATAAAGCTCAAACGAAAAACGGTAGTTTAGGTTTTCGAAGCTTTAATCATACATAGGATTGTACCACGGAGTAGAGAAAGAAGGATTGTACACATTTATTCTGAAAATATATGATTGTGTTCGGTTTAATTCATATTGTTTCGGATTTTTCCGACTACTTTTGGACCCAAACAGAGCAATTAATTATAGGACCATCACTTGGCGAGGTTTAAAACACGCACGACATTAGGCATTACCAAATGCAACGATTGCTATTGCCGAAGCATAAACCGCTCCGTTTTTGGATAAAGGAACCGGCTAATGAGAACATTTATCGGGCGTCCCAAAATACATGGCCATGAAGCGAAAATATTTCTTATATACTTTATGTAGTTTTTATTTTTATTTTAATTCACTTTCAATTCAATTCATTTATTCAATATAAATAGGATACATCGTGTTAAATGTCCTCATATATACAACGTGGGCCTGAGGTACCCGAAAGATTTTAACCTTCGATTCCGATGCCTAATTGGAGAAGAAAAGCTAGAATATGGTTTGTTGAATAAAGCTTAATTTTCGAAAAATTCATTATTTACGAACGTCTCCTATGAACGCGGTGTTGCGACTTACATCATACCATATTACCCCACTCGCCGTATGTCTTATTTGTGGGGAGGGTTGTGAACTGAGAAGTGTCTTATCCACTCACACGATAATTTATAAATGTTGCCATTTCAACCTAAAGTATTGTTTAGAAGGATGTACTAAAGTTAGTTGATTTATTATGTTAGGAAAAACAAAAAAAAAACCCAATTGGACTTTTGTTGATAAAACATTTCACACATACCTAATACCATCAGAAAGGCGTGGTTAAAATCTTTCGTTTACCTCGGGCCCACGGTGTATATATGTTCTTCTATTTATTTAGCTTAATGACGGCATGTGAAACTGGCAATCATAAACAAAATCTTCATACTAAAAATAATTCGTAACAAAATCTCAAAAAAATAGAAAAATACAATTCATAATTAGCGTCAACAAACATATTACATACACTACACGTTCATTAACGGAATAAATCAGCACTGCTTTTAAACATTTTAAAAAGGTCGAATGCCAAGCATTATCACCCTGTATTTTTATTTCACCAATCGATAATCACTTAGGATCAAACTTCAATAAACATTGTGTTTTAAATTGATGTAAGACCAAGAGCGCGTGTTATGTAGAATGTTTTATGTATACTTAATCTTTCTTTCATCCGTAACCTTGACAGTTGATAATCAAGCAGGTTGTCATTAATTAACTGTGGATGATTAATTAGCCGTGTCTGCGGTTTGCCGATAATCACAGCGATTAGACAATTAACTCTGATTCCGGATCATCTCGTATTATTAACTTGCGGTTTCAACTTCTGATATCTGATTACAGATTTGTTGGTGTCAGTCATTACGTAGGCATTGTATTCTGTGGTCAGTTTAGCAGTACATAAGTACAGGCAGTATCAAAAGTAAAGTGTAATAGCGATTACGCACTGCATCCAATCCGAATCCGAGAAAATATGTTCCGAAGTAGTCATACAACTATTTGTATGGTAGTTTACGCACTAGATCCGACTTCCGTCATCCGACTTCTCTCCGTGATCCGTGAGTTTCCAATTCGGAAGAAATATTGACGAACCGAAGTAGCCGTAGTACTGGGGCCTAATTCTCCTAAAATAAATCTTGATAAATCACAACCGAACCAAGGCCGAACCGTTCATTCAGACAGTTCTCAATTTCAAAAGCTATCAAATTGTTTGACACAAAAAACAAAATCAATCATTTTGAAAGTTTTCGAATACAAAAACTGACTGACGGTTGTGGTTCGATTGCGTTTGGCAACAATTTATTTTAGGAGAATTGGGCCCCTGTTTGTATGAACGGTTTCGCATTACCTCGGATTCAAATCGGACGCCAAATGGATATGCCAAAGATGGCCCCTGAATTGTTTGAATTTGTATCAGAGATCGGATAAGTGCGTAAGCGATATCCGAATTCGGTCCGAGTTTTTTATATTCTTATTTTCACGGATCCGGATTGGATGCAGTGCGTAATCGCTTTATTTGTACAAAGTTTCAGAAGAGTTTTATGAGTGATTTATTTTTGTAATATTTTTAATATAAGGTATACGAGGTTGGTCGCAAAGGGGGTATTAATCCACGGGTCACTTACAGTATCACTGATGACTGTTTTAAAGCAAGTGTTAAAATTTCAAAATTCGATTATTTTGATACCTATCCAAGCAAAATGAATGTAATCTTAGTTTTTTCAAAAATTCTTAATTCCTGCTTTAATTACTAATTCAGAAAATAAAGTTTCTAATCTCGGACCCAAAATATGACCTAAAATATACAGGGTGTTAACGAATTCGTGTAAATCCTTCAAACCACATAATCTATTAATGGTATATAGATTAACCCCGCACGGGATTTAGATTGATTGAAAAAAAAAATAAAAAAAAAACAAATATTTTTTTATGTGATAGAAAATTTCGATGCCATGCATAAATGAATAAAGGCAATGTGACACAGCTGACGGGCACGACTAGCGCGATATCGCTCCACGCAGTCAGTTAACTTGGGACGCTAAAATTACTCACATACAGAATACCATGGTTCATTTTTTGAAAACTTTTTTTGTTCATTCTGAAAAAATCCTATGCAGGGTCAATCGGTGTCACCAGTAGATCACGCGGTTTGAAGGAATTACACGAATTCGTTTAAACCCTGTAGACACACTTCATAACTGATGATAGATATTTTAGCGTATTTATATGAAACATTTGAACAGCTATTTCTCCTAAACTGTTGACTTTTGGGGAAAATTGTAGAACAAAAGTTACTCATTACTATGGGTACCTACTATAACAACCGTTTGGATTAGTACACCTTTTTTTTGACTATCCTTGTATAAATAACATTAGGAAGCGGATGAGGGGCTCGTGATTTGCAAGATTAAGCCACGCTTGCCGCGGTCAATCTGTACATGGGTGATAAAAGTTCGGAATTCCAATATGTAAATATGCATACGATGTGAACATTACCTACACAATTTATACACTTGCGTTTGTATTCCCCGAAAATATAATGACTAGTACACCTATTTGTTAGTCGATAAACCCATTGAAGCGATTTCACCAATACAATTGTTTTGTTCCACGTATCCCAGCCTAACAATAGAATATTCCATCTCCCCTACTCCAATGAGATAATAGAAAAAAAACAATATGATTTATAATGCCTGTCGGATTATCTTGTATTATGATTTTGATCTTTGAATAGTTTATGTGTTGCTCTATAAAAGAAAAGATTAAAGATATATTACAACACACAATTATAATAACACTATCCTTTAAGCGCAGTTCAGACTACGCTATACTATATCGCTATATAGTAAAGCATAGTCATGCTATAGCTATACACGGTGCTTTTTAATCGGCTAGGGAGCTTGCGCAGAAATGGTGTGTACATGCAATGTAACTAAAACGTAATGTTTCTTGATGAAAAAAAAATCATACGTGTCAATAATTGAAGACGGCTCGGAAAATAGATTCCGCTGTTTTGATAATATCATGGATGGTTTAGATAGTATTTGGTATGTATATCACTATCATGGCAGCTCTCTTGCCAATAAAAAAACATCGTGTATAGTATGACGTTCACACAATACGCCATATCGCAAGGCGGCTTACTTTGTATAGCAAGTTATTTGACGGCGATATGTGAAAGTGAGGCGTAGTGGGGACAGAAGAATCGTATGATATAGCTCTGAGAGTTGCTCAAGTTTATCACGTACAGTAAGCCAATACTTTGTAGCATAGCGTTGTGTGAACGTGTCTATTAAAATGTATGCTGAGCAATATTGTTGTGATCTAGAATATTTGCTATATGCTATATATTATAGCGTAGTCTGAACTGCGCTTGTAATACTATCTTTTACTGTCACGACTTGGCGCGTAGATAGACATCATTTACGAATGCTTTGTACAACTTGGAGCACATAAACATCACAGTTTTATCTTCAGTAAATTAAAGACCATTCTTTTGTGAGTAAAAAAATAAATTCACAAAGATGCCCCCGATATGGAACCCATTTAGACGGTAAACTGCTTTCCATTTAGTCGAAATAATAGCTTACAGCCTTCCGAGGCACCTTATTTCACTTATCGAGCAAACTGTGTAGCTTAGCTCCGCTTTTTCCGCTTTTTTCAGCTCCTTTATCATGGTAAACACCTTTGTCTACACTCTATTAACTGACAAGTATGTCTTGTCTGTTAAAAGGGTTCGCCTCTCGATTTTTTTTTGTATTTTCCTTTGCTTTTGTTATGTTAAATACGTCTCTAAACTTTTCTTTATTCGCGCATCGAATGTCGAGTTTAAACCGTTCGGTGATCGGTTTAGAAAAACGAGATTGTGTTTGTTTGTGATCTTGATTTGGGGAGCGAGTTTTATTTGTTTTGAGAATGTTTCTTATGTGTCCGTTAGTCAAATATGTTCTTTCAATTTGCAATTTTTAGGACAACAGTGAGGTTATTTATATTGTCAAATATGTACTATATGAAAGTCATAGATGGATGAAAGGCAATTGCATGTAGCTGATATGAGAATGGTAAGAGGGATGTATGGTGAATCGCGAATGGGTAGAAATAAATATGTAAGAGGAAGTCTGAAAGTGGCGCCGGTGACTGAGAAATTGCGTGGAAACCGGTTGTCATGGTATGGGATGTGATGCGAAGGAATGAGGAATATGTCGTGAGGAAAGTTTTGAGTATGAATGTGGATTTTTATAAGAGTAGAGGAAGACCAAAGAAACGATCGATGGATGATGTGAAAGATGATAATTATGACTAGAAAGGGGGTGATTACTGAGATAACGGCTAATATACATGCTGCGCCGACTCTAAATAAGTTGGGATGAGGGCATGAGGATGATAATGAGGACGGAAGACGCAAAATAATCTGTAATTCATAGAATTAAAAAGAAAAATACTTTAGACTTAACTTTAAATTAATATTGTGATGTCCGTAGTCTCATACATGTTTTCACAATTAACTGCCGTGCCATGACAAAACACTGTATCGAAAACATATCAGTTTTCAGAAATCGCGTTTTTCTGATTTTTGGGAAAATTCGTCAAACATCTTTAATTTAATGTCAGACTCCTTTGAATGTTGGATATATTTATCATCAGATTAGCTTCTAATCAGCCATGTCAAAAAAATACTCATTTTAGGTTATTTTTATTTAAATTACAAAATAATCAATAGACGTCACTTTTGAATGCAATCTTTTAGTAAAATAAACAAATCACGACAACTTCAACCGAATGCACGCGGGATTGTTATGACAAAACACTGTATCTACAGACAGCGGGCGACTACACCGCAAGCTGTGTTTTGACAAAACACTGTAATTATTGATGTTGCAATGTTTTATCAAAACTGATCCTTATAATTTTTGAAGTACAGTGTTTATTCCCTTTGGTTTTTTAAGTGTTTTTAAGAATTAATAAAAAAAATGAAATGCCACCCTATGTAAACGTGTGCGAAAATCCGATTTATTCGTGTTAGCACAAAACACTGTATCTGAAGTTACAATGTATTGTCATGGCACGGCAGAATAGATTTTTACGTGTTTGTAATCCTTGGGAGACTAAAACAACTCGATTTCTAAGTCGCGTCTATAATATCAATGTTGAATTATAAATTAGCTTCAACTCGGTTATTTAATATGCTGAAACATTTGACCTTCTTTCTACAAAGACAAAGCAACGTGGTTATTCTTATTTATATTAGTTTCCAAGTCCATTCTCAGTTCGTCCCGTCTTAGTTTTTCTGTATTTTGCATTATTCATTCACTCCGAGCACTAAACTGGGTTCCGCAGACGATGTACTTCACAGTTCTCGTAAACGTTAAAGAAAAACGCTGTCAACTTCAATAGTTTATAAGACCTCGTTCGTGAGACGTCGTGGAAATAATCTGCAGTGTCTCGGTTTTATTGATAAATAAAATGGGATTTTGTGACTTTGGTTTGACATCAAACTGGGAATGGGATTTGTTTGGAAAGTGGAACCAGTGATTACTATCGTTGTTATTATTAGGTGAGATGTAGATGTATTATGTTAGTTTGGGTATAAATAATTTGGTCCTTCGATCCGCGTTGGGTCTACTTATGGTCGTAATGCCCCGAACGGTTTTGGAAATAAAGACGGACAGATAATGTAAGGACCGATAGATGAAGCGTAGAAATATAGATTTGATTTTGATGTAAAATGAAATTACAGTAATATGTCTACAAAGCACTTTATTCATCATTGTATCACAACACTTCCACCATTTTGATTCTGAAGCAAGAAAATTCGCAACTAATCTTGGAGTCGTAACCGTTTTCACAATTTCTCCCTAGGTCCCTTTCACACATACACTGGATCTTACATGGAACTAACTAAGTACTAATTCAATTCCTTGTTCTAAACCTTGTGGGTACATTTATCCTGAACAACTCGATAAGGACACTAAGTGATGAAAACAGACATGCAGAAGGTTTGCTTCTTATCAAGCCTCGCACAATTTATTTGAATGGGACAAAGATTTAACTATAGCTCTTGCGAGCTGCTATGTTTGAAACTGTTTTATTTTTGTTATCATTGATGACCTAAATCACAGAACTGTCCTTGGTGCTAATTCCCCAATCCCCCGTCTATGTAAATTATTAAACAGCTGCAGTGATCTTGTTGATGTGCACTCTGACTCACTTGGTAGGTTCCGAAGTATAATGTACAAAAACTTGTAAAATAATTATGGTGTAAATTTTTCTTTGTGTTGATTTTAATTTTGATTTTGTTCTTAATTTGCGTTTTAATTATTTTGATTTTAATTTTTATAATAATTTTAATTTTGATTCATTTCAATTTTGATTCACTTTGATTTTAATTTTGATTGATTTTAATTCTGATTGTGTTTAATTTTTAAAGGATGATGGGCACAAATGTATGGAGTCTGGTACTGGCTCCAATCGGAATGAATGATACACCGTTGGAAAGATATTTTTGTGTAGATTATGAATAACCATGGCGCTAGTCCCGATTCGCTGTCCAATTGAAGTAATCCTGCTTCAAAGTTATTTAATTTTCGTTATATCCTATTATGTACACATACTTTTATTGTAATTTTTCTCAATTTTGGCATGGTATTACAATAATTATTATTAAGATTTTTCATTATCTAGGTAAATAAAACAAGTTCGAAGTAAGTTTCATCATTTATTGTATGTAAATATACTATATGTAAGTATACAGTGTGCAAAAAGACCCGCATAGTCGAAATCTACGCACTCTGTACATCAAACTAAATTACATTGACCAAAAATAATTGCTGGGAAGCGACTTTTGTATTTAGGCATAAAAAAAAACGCGTCCGATTTTTTAATAGATAGATCACCCCTAACTGAAAAAATACTAAACCGATTTTGTTGTGATTTTCATCCGTTAACTGAATTTTATTTCGCTCAAAATCCGTGCAAATATCATCAAAATCGGTCAAGCGAAACCGGCGATATGATTTTTTTAAATTCTATTTCGAACTGAATATCCAGTATCTTCTGAAGACTATATTTCAAAACGGAAAATTGATACGGGTTTGTTGCCGTAGTAGTTTTTTGTACTCTTGAAAAGAGCTATCCAACGATGGTAAATTCATTTTGATCGGACATGAGTACCAAAACGCCCATCCTCCTTTGGTGGAAAACATAATAGTGTTCGGTGAGTATAAGCGCTCATATACTTAATTTTAAGTGGGCGCTCAACACCATTGATAAATATGTGCATGTTGTGCACACCTGTAAGAAATTGGTACACTAGTCTGTAAGTCCATTGAATGTATCTCATATCTTTGTATCAGTGTATTCAATTGTTGGTGAGACAAATAAATAAAGTAAAAAAATAAATGCCTGGGGCTTTTCGATTTGTGTTGTCCGATCGTCTAACGCAAAAATTACTGTAAAGTCTGAACCAGTTTATCGAGGTCTTTCGATCCCAAAATTCAGTCTTTGGGTGATGTGTAAGTTTTCTATGGCGTTCCTAAGTCCAGCTGGTCCTTCTGCACAATCTTATGTTACAACAAAAGTGCCTAAAATCTTAATTAAATCAACCATCTAAACAAACGCCACAATTCCTTGTTGATCTTAAATTAAAACGGGAACTATTATGTATAGTTTTGGCATAACTTATGGCCCTTGGTTGGGGTCTAAATCATTTCTGTGACGCCATAGAATTAATTATTCTGCGCAGTCGTCCGGAGAGGAAGGGTTAACGAGGATGGTTCTGTGGTCAGAACTGAGGTACGAATCGCAAGGAAGCTGAAAATTTAGGAACCTTCTGAGCTATATGTGGATGTTTAGATGTTTATGTCATTCTTGTTAGTTATGTTAGATGCGTTGTATAGTTTAATTGAGTATGATTTCTTTAGAATGCTGAAGACAATTTTTCGTTGTTTGATAAAATATTTGTTGCACTGTTTGATGCCGGACCTAATAGCACTACCCCATCTCTTTCAGTGGGAGTCGTAAAAGGCGACTAAGGGATTCTCTAGCTAGAGGATGGGCAGCAGCGTTCTCTGAGCACTTTAATAACCGTGCTGCGATCGCCAACCCGCCTGTCAAGCGTGGCGTTTATGGCAAACCCCCTCCCCCTCCCCACATTGTTTGGGTGAGGCCTATGTCATTAGTTATTAGTTATCACCTTCAAGTTATTCTCTTAATATTAAAAACGGACACACAATTTCTTGTGTTTGTTATTCTAGCGCAACATAGCTGCAACCCACGAGTGTCATAACACTCGTGGGTTGCAGCTGAAAATCAGCGTCAGGTGGTACACCTAGTGTTATCATATGACATTATGCTGAGCTGAGGCCCTTTTGGCATTACAATCATTGTTATCTGTTTTTTTTTTAGTTGTAAGGTGTATTTTTGCCGTAATGCCAATAAACGCATTTTTTCTTTCTTCCTATAACAAATGTATATTGGTGTAATTGTTTCCATTATTAGAAATAGCAATGTGTCCCTGAAGCCTTGACACCAAAACACGTTTTGATTATTCACATTCAATAGATTTTAATATACTTGTTTGTTAGTCTAGTGTTTGAATTATCTCAATTTCTATGAAATACGGATTGGATTATAGAGTATTTCTTTAAACTTGAAGGAAAGTAAGAATTTATAGCTGTTGACGTGATTTCACGTGATAACGTTTTCTACTCATCTTCTCACCTCGCCCCGCGATCTCATCAGCGATAAGGTTTCAATCAATATAGGCAGACGTATTACGTAGTCCAAACAAAATTGGCAAAAAAATCCTTAAATTTTGGAATAATTTGCATGGAGCTGAAAATCAAACTCAAACTCAAAACTAATTTATTAAAAATAGACTAGAATTACTTAGTTCTTTTTGAACGCCAGATTAACAAAAGACAGGCCCCCAAAAAATCCCTACCATCAACGCTTCTTAGTGTTTATGCTGTGAAGAAGAAACGGCGCAACAAACTCCCCAATAATAACGGTTATGTGATGTATTGCTTACCGGTACTTACCGTAACCGTACCGGTTATTTTGTATCTCACTTATATTAATACCGGTTACGTTGTGTGTTGCTAATAATAGTATCAGATAATTTATGCGTCGCTTATAATAGTATCGATTATTTTGTGTCTCACTTATAATAATACCGGATATGTCGACGGCAGCAAAGAACAAACGGCTATCTACAAAATCACTAGTTTTCAGGAGAGCGTTTTTAACGCGAAAATGTAATAACTTCTACAAAAATAAAGCTAGCCTCTTCAAAGGGCAATGTCCATTTTAGGCTACGCGTGAACACAATGCTACAAAAATAGTAATTTTAACAATAATAATTTCATATTTTTTTCAAATATCTCTGATTATATCTTTGTATCAATCAACACTTTTATGAATAAGAATTTTACCAGTATTTTATTTGATTTTTATGACTACCGGTCATCTATGAAACAAGGCAAATGACACTCAATGACAGTTGTCATTCGCTTTTTAGAGTCAGGGTTGCCAAATGTTACTGGCCATTTTCATCCATTATTTATCGATTACTAAATGCTACTGATGTTACAAGTGTATTTTCATTATTATTTTTTATTTACTGATTTTATCAGTCGTATTATGTTTATATTTTATTAATAAAATTATTTTCAAATGTTTAATAGCAGCAATGCAGCAGCAGAAATGTACTAAAACTAATGAGAAACGTATCCGATTATTAAAGATTTTTATATCGATTTTTGATTTTATCATGTATATCAACACAAAAAACTGAAACAAAATCTCATGTCAACTATGTCAAGATCTGTCACGGTATGTAGATGGGTAGTGGAAGCAGTAAATGGCATTTTTAAACAATCATTTAAACTGCTACGACATGAGTTTTTTAATCGTGCTTCCACTCATGCCATGACAGATGTCTGCGTTGCTGCAGCAATAATTAATAAGTTTCACTTAAGAGTCAGAGACAGAGAGGATGCAGCGCAAATCCTGGATATAATAAAAGAAAATATGTATCGAGAAAATACTTTAGCTGATTTTGTGCTTCAAAATAATTTAAATAGACGACGAGCAGATTTTCTCAGTATAAATGTAAACATCAACAACATATCATTTCCAAGAATGGAATATAATGAATTAATTGCCTGTGGAACATACCAGCTAAAACAAGCGCGTTCATATTATGGCGAACATATACGAGGCGACGGTTCCTATACCATTGAAGTGTGCAGAGACACAGCCAGCAACCCACTAGACAATTACCCTATACCTTCGGCCACCTGCAGATTATTATGAGGTAAAATACACAGCAGGCACATAAGCCGAAAAATATATTTCGTATATATTATTTACGAAAATTACAATGGTAGGGAAGCAATTAAAGAATATTGTTGTAATTGCATGGTTGGCCGGAGAACAGTGGGTTGCTGCGCTCATGTCATGACTATTATATAGTATTTGAGCTGGGCAAGGTACCAAGAACATATATCTCCACCTGCCCAGTTTCTAGATAACATATTATTAACGTATGAATCAGAATAAAATAAAAATAATTCATAAAAATGTCTTATAATTCACATTTATAACCTTATTTGTCACATGTAATAAATCCTATTTAAATACTTTTGATACTAAATCATATTCATATTCTTTTTCTTAGGACTGCTAAGTAATTGATTATTGTAAAAATATATTTCTCAATGTTTGTTCATGCCAGGCCAAAGTCTCGTACTAAATGGACAATCCCCTTTGCAATAGTTGTATTAAAAGGCATTTTGAACAAAATAATGAAGGTCAATTAACTGTTATACATTTTTTTTCGAAATACGGCAGATGTCTTTTTCTACTTCGCACAAAATAAATAACTAACTGAGTCAACTGCCATATGTTCGCTTCTACGTAGGATTTTGTAATTCCTGATTCCCAAATAATTTTACTTATAAAAGGAGATATTGCTATTCTCTTTTATAATATATATCTAACTACGGCAATAAATAAGGGGTAACTATGATTGACACCAAAATATTGTAGTTGTCTCAAATTACTTCGTAATTCTAAAGGTTCAGATATTGATATTGCAGATAATATACTATTAATATGATGAGTTTTTGGAGTTCAAGTAAAGAATTAAGTTATTCTTAGTAAGTGATTCGTTTTTAATCATCGTAATCATATTACAAAGTAATAAAAATGCAATATTTGCAGAGAAAATAACATTTCTAAGGAGTTACTATCTTCAAAAACAATTAAATAATCAAATCTTATACAAGCTATAATCACACAAAAGCAAAGGAAAGGATCAAAGGAATTGAACCCGGGTTAATAACACGTAAGTAAAGCTTATTTTATCACTATAATCAAACTTACTAAACAAAAAATAATTTCTTCCTAATCATTTCTTCAAGAAATAATTTAATTCCAAACTAAGTTATTGAAGATTTTTATTGTATAAAATGAACAATCGGAAGTCTGTTTTTCTACCGTAGGACGTTGTTGATAGCTTCGGCAAGTGTTATTTATTGATTTTGGCGGTGTTTGGACGTGCTTCATATCACACATAAGCTGAAACAAAGCACCCAACTGGGTCCGCAAAGAAATGACAACATCCGAAACAATCATTTCAGCGTAAATCATTGAGATTGCCTCTGATTCAAATTAGTTCGGTTCTTCTATCGATTCAAATATTCGCCCATAACAATATTGTTCCACGTTTTTAGCATCCTGAGGTACACCAATACCTTATACATCTATTATCTGGTCTCATGTCAAAGCGAGATTCATCAGAAAAGCACACATAACGCCATTTTTCTTCTGCCTAATTTCGGGCACGTGAAGGGGCCCTACGACTGCAGGGCTCAATCATTGGCACTCGTAGCGGCCTTTGCGAACAGAAATTGACCTCGTGCAAACAATTTCTAATGGTTTGATCGCTTATGAACAACCCTGAAAAGCGATGAAGCCTTTGAATACTCATCTTGCAAAACATGAGAAAAATAAATTTATATTTAATTGAATAATGTATTTACATGTTTTTATTTTTTATTGTACTGTGCGTTCAGTCCACGAATACGCGCCCCACTCCTTTTTGCTGTCGGAAGCCGCGTGCATGGTGCTTAAGCATGCATTTCTTCCTATTATCTTATTTTAGTTTCCTTGCCCCGGAGAGCACGTTAAACCGTCGGTCCGGGTGTCATAGGAATACCTGTGATAGTCGTTATGGGTAGTCAGAAGTCCGAAAGTCTGACAACCGGTCTAACCTTAGGATATAGGCATTGCCCAGCAACTGGGTTGCGGAGGTCTGATGACAGTTGCTCCGTGTAAAATACTGGTATTCAGCTCACCGTTTAGACTTAAAGCTGACCCCAACATAGTTGGGAAAAGGCTAGGTGGAACGAAGAGCGATGAAGCCTCGTAATCAACATCATCGCACTCATTTTAGGATTCCATCGAGCAGTGATTTGTACGTGAAGATCTTGTCTGCATGTTGTGATGCAAGTTCGTCCTCCATGACGCTCAGCTACGCTGCCAGTGATACGGTATCGTGTCCAGAAGTGACTTATTATACTCTACGTAGTGCCCGGAGCGATGGCCTCAGTACGTTTCCGAGAGCCAGATTCCAACATTCCTACGGCTCTGATCGTTTTTTCCCAACTCAAGTGACGTTTTCTGTCCATAATAGCGTTTGTGTATATTGATCTGACTCAGAAGTGTGGTAGAAATGGTACCGGTTTTGTCTCAAAACCGTTGCAGGATTTTATAGGAAAACGACTTGACAGAAGATTTTCAACTTTTAATCGAAATTCAAAAACTTTTATTTTTTATACGAGTATTATGAAGAGGTAGCTAAGAAACTATGAAGAGTCCAAAAAAAACCATTTAAGAACTTGCAGTAATTCGCTAAAATGTGCTTTATCCCTAGACACTTTTGATATGTGTGTTATGAAATGTAGATTAACGAAATTGAGGTCGTAGAAATAATTAAGTATGCAAGTTAAAAAAAGTCAACTGCCCCGCCGCCCGTGATAAAACGGTCATGTAACTGATATCTTTGTTTATGGCATGCGATGCGCCGAATTGCACGACGCACACACGGACAATTGTAGATGTCCGTGTGTACTTCGTTACTTTTTAAAAAAAAGGTGTAGTTGTCTTTAAATACGCGACAAAATACGAGGAAAAAATGAGATTTTTTATGAAAAAAAAATATCACTAGATAAAATAAAAAAATCAGAATTCAATTATGTAAAAAAGTGAATTTCGCAAAAATGCAGTTGTCTTTTTGTTCTTTGCGGCCGTCGATGTTGTGTATGGCTTATTGTAGTACCGGTTATTTTGTGTTTCACTTATAATAATACCAGTTATGTTGTGTGTTGCTTATAGGTAATAGTATCAGTTATTTTATGCGTCACATAAAATAGTAACGATTATTTTATGTCTCACTTATAATAATAACGGTAATGTTGTGTATTGCATATAATAGTACCGGTTATTTTGTGTCTTATTAAATATTATATATAACCTTTAATATTTGTAGTCTACAAAATGTCTACCAATCTGTAATTTTCTGTGCACTTCAAAGGAAAAAAGACTGATAACTCTTACTATAGGTTAATACCTAACCTATCAAGGGTGACAGAACCTCATCCACTAGATTGTTTTCTTTTAAAAATAAGTGTATTACCTACCTACAATGTTATAACACCTGTAACTACAATAATTTCTTTTATCAAATAAATCATTATCATTATCATTGTGTGTTGCTTATTGTAGTACCGGTTATGTCGTTTGTTGAATTTGACTATACTCATGCAACTCTACGGATCGATCATAAACACCGTTTTGATGACATTAAGTAACCCAAAGAGCCGCACGAAAAATTTACGTATTAGATATTTAAATTTTGAACATAACATAATATCACGCCTGTATTCCCTGATAGGAAGGGCAGAGGTGTATAGTACACCCTCATTTCGCCGTCATAGTTAAGTCCAATCTAATAGGGGGCGAGCCTATTGCCATTAACTTTTATATGAACTTTGACATAAATTTTAATTTAATTTGTGACCAATCTTTTTTTTTGTTTCATGTGCTTAATAATTCTACTTTGCTCTTTCATAACTGTTCTAAGTCATAACTGTACCCACTCAAGAGATATGGATTTTAAAAGAGTAACCATGGAATTTATGAAACCATGGAAACGACTAATTGGAACCGTGCACCTAAATTCAACTTTTCATAAGCGCCTGTAATGGTTTATGTAAAATAAAAACTTTTGATTTTGATTTTTTTGATTTTGAACCGGGCACAAATGCGGATTCCGGACTGCTACAGAAAAATTCCACACGGAAAAACCCAATAACACTACCCAAACTAGAGATCGAACACAGGACTTCGCGCATTGAATTTTGAAGTGTTTAATTTTTAAATCATGAAACAAAAGTTCCACTACAATCTTCAGCGATGCCAAATAACTTCACTTACACCAAATCATAGTTATTCTAACAAATATTAGAGCCATAAAAGCAATATAGAACGAAGTGAAACGTCGGCGGACCGGCTACCAACGGCCATGATAGCCATTTTCTAATGGCTAAAGTGTCGCGTGTATCTATCAAGGATTGTGGTAGTACTGGAATAGAATTTGGCTGGATTTTAAAAAGAATGTGAAGATGTTAGACACAAATTGATAACATGGTAATTGAGGTTTTATTGTAAACGTTCATTAAATAGATCATCAATTCATCAGCCAAATGTAGTGATTATGGAAAATGTCTATCATCGATGATAACTGATAATTTATTTTTACATAAATTCACGCCTGTATTCCTCGAAGCGTTTATGCAGAGGTGTGTAGTACCTTATTTGGTATTATGTTTAAGTCCCATGTAATAGGGGACATGCCTATTGCCATCAACTGGGCACAAATCCATTCTCCGGGCTGTTACTGAAAAATTCCACCCGGAAAAACCTTTATATAAAACTTTGCCGGACTTGGGGATCGAGCCCAGGACTTCACACTCATCAGTCGCACTTACGACCACTAGACCAACGAGGCAGAGGTATTGTCGTAAGAGTTGATTAAAAAGAACATCAATTCATCAGCCAAACATGATAATTATGAAAACGGTCTATCAACATAGATCCGGCTATTACCACCGGATGTAAACTGATCTTCTGTTCAATTATATTATTTGAAAGATGCAGAAGCACTTTTCATAAGAAAATAGTAGCTAGATAGTGCTTGAAATATAAAATAATGTTCCTACGGTGATAGAGGGCTCACTTTGAGCAAATTTAAATAAAACTAAAATTATTTCTTATAGAAAATAGCTTCTAAACCATAGAAGAATTTCTTAGCTTTAAAAAATGTAAAGCTTTATGTTGCGTGATTTAATTTGTGGCAAAAATAATGTAAGATTTTCCATGTTTACTGAAGACAAGCATTGGGGTGCACGAAAAGAGCCTCCACGAGTAACGATACTTAAGTATGTCCGGCGCACCCTGGGCAGTCAGCCCCGCTACCAACCTTGCTGACTGACTAATCTTTTCACCACAGAATGAGCTATTTTCGTATGGCTCGTGCTGACACGGAGAGAAGAAGAAGAACTGAAGACGAAATGTGTTGGAAACTTTGTTATATTTAACTTGGTAGGCTAGGTAACTTGGGTTACCTTAACTCTAGCGAATGAAGTTCTATTTTAAAACAAAAGAAAATCACGAAACTAGATCAGCTGACCATGACGAAACGCTGTCAAACCACACAACGAATCCACAACCGAATCTTGACCAAGTTTCCATTCCAACCTTAATTAGTCGAGGACAATAATCGTTGAAGTTCAGAACAAAACCAGTTTGGCGTTACTCCAGTACAGAGCTGTAATGAGGGCTTAATTCTAATGAATGAAACTGAAGTTGAACAGTTAAAGACAGAGTAAAATGGCGCGGCTGTGCTCGCGTGATAACGAGTTTCGCGATATTATGGTGATTGTAATTGGGGTATTGTTTTAATTAGTTGGTTGGTTTTGAAGATTTTTTGGTCTTTTGAGGCTGAAGAGAATAGTGATGGATTGTGTCAATATAGTCTTGTCGTTGATGTAGGGTTTGTATTGTTGTATTGGCAGTAACTTATCGTCGTCGGTTTTTACTTTTATTTAAAGTTATTTATTAAATACGTATTGCCATAAATTACACGGTTCAAGACTACAAATTTAAATGACACGGTTGCGTAATCTTTCCAACAACTAGGTAATATTCTTTAAGACTAAGTATTTATGTATAGTTATCATGACGGCTCCTTACAAGTACATACTGTCTTTTTTTTAATTTATTTCAAAAAGAAGGAGGTTCTCAATTCGTCTGAATTTTTTTTTCTTGACTCATGTTTTTGTGATGACAGTTAAAACAGAGATTGAAAATATACATAATTTTTTTTTAATGAAACCACGTTCCTAGACATCGTTTTGTTTTTGTTGATTGTTTCAAAAAGCGCTACATCCCTTTCGATAAAATTCATATTCAATTCATACCTCTGAAGTATGGCCTACCAACCAAAAAAAAGAATAATCAAAATCCATTCGTAATTGGCGGAGATCATCATCAGCCTAGCCTTTTCCCAACTATGTTGGGGTCGGCTTCCAGTCGAACCGGATGCAGCTGAATATCAGTATTTCACATGGAGCGACTGCCTATCAGACCTCCACAACCCAGTAACTGGGTAATACGATACTCTTGGTAAGACTGGTTGTCAGACTTTCTGGCTTCTGACCAACAGTAACGACTGTCAAAGATCTACAAATGACAGCCGGGACCAACGGCTTTACGTGCTTTCCGAGGCTTTCGTAATTGGCGGAGATATCGAGTAACAAACATAAAAAAAAAACATTCAGACGAATTGAGAACTTCCTTCTTTTTGAAGTCGGTTAAAAAATATTCTATATGTTTTGGATGTTACATAGAAGTCATTACTTTTAAATTAAGAAGTATGTGACGGATGAATTAATTGGGGCACATATTCCGAGTTGAAGGCCTCGAGTCTAATTAACAACTGCGTGGATCATACGATTTGCATGGTTAAGTTGTGCTTGCCGCGGTCAGTCCTTGGATGGGTGACCATTCGTTACACATTGAATCCCCTCCGTATTTGGGAAAGCACATGAAGCCGTCGGTCCCGGGTGTCAGAAGCCCGAAAGTCTGACAACCGATCTAACCTTAGGATATCGGCATTGCCCAGTAATTAACTGGCTTGCGGAGGTCTGATGCAGTCGCTCCGTCCGACTGGAAGCTGACCCCAACACAGTTAGGAAAAGGCAAGGCAAATAGGCGATCCTAACAGAAACTTTTATACGTCATTATATGGAAACAAGGGAAGGCAACACAGAACATGTTTGAGAAGAATAAAACATCCTATACGTTCCAAAAGTTTAAGTTCCAAACAAGAATTAAACACACATTTATGATTCCTACCCACGGAACGTCCTTACATTAATCGCTCGAATTTCCATCTTTTCTGAACGTTAATCACGTTCGTTGACGGTCCCACATGATACCCAGTGTAATGTTCCATGGCAAAAAAGTATACAGTAGACCAATTGACCATACGCAATAAGGAAGTCGCACTAACAGAATGTACTCCTACATTAACACCCTTACATATAAGCGCAGTGAACTGAAGCGTAATGCGTCAAAAGCTATAACTATTTAGCATTACGTTCACACTATACGCTATAGCGTTATACAGGGTGTTAACGAATTCGTGTAATTCCTTAAAACCACAAGATCTACTACTGATGTAGACAGGCCCAGCACGGGATTTAGCATGATTAAAAATAAAAAAATAAAATTATTATTTTTTCATGCGGCTTTGTTACCGATCGTATCTAAACCACCTAATAAGGATTCAATAAAAAAATAAGATTTTTTTTTTTTGTCAAAAAAATATTTTATTTTTGTGAACATTTCGATGCCACGCATAAATTAATGAAAGTACGGCGACACGGCTGGCAGGAACGACTAACGCGATATCGCTCTTTGCAGCCAGATAACTCAAGGTTTTGAAAAGACTCAGAAACAGAAAATCAAAAAACAAAAAAAAAAATTTTTTTGTTTGGTTTTCGAAAATTCCCATTTAGGGTTAATCTGTGTCACCAGTAGATGACGCGGTTTGAAGGAATTACACGATTTCGATAACACCCTGTATAGCGATATATCGCAAGCCGGTCTACTATGTACATAAAGCAAGTTATTTGACGGCGATCCGTCGAGCTATGTACGGGATAGAAGTGAGGCGGGGCTGGGACCGAAAAATCGTACGATATAGCGCTGAAAGTCGCTCAAGCTTATTGCGCACAGCAAGCCAATACTTTATAGCATAGCGTTATGTGTACGTGTCTGTATAAAATTTATGCTGAGCGATATCGTTCTGCTATACAATATTTGTTATAAGCTATATATTTTAGCGTAGTTTGAACTGTACCATAAACGATGGTTGAAGGTTGTTTAACTAAAATGGCTTTTAAGCCATCACTATTCGTTAACATATAAGTGACAAGGACAGGTATAATTAAATCAGTGTTTAAAAATGTCAATCTGTTAGTTACAACTAACTATAGGCGTAATGCTTTTATTCTGAGAAGTACGCGGGGATTCAATAAAATTCCCCATGAACTGGGCATTGATTTGTTTTGCACCAATGCACGGACAGTGAGACGGCTCTTAGCACAACATACTTTTTTCTCGAATAATTAAATTAAAGAATGTAAAAAAAAAAAACAGTGTATTTAGCGGTAGGAACTGCACATAACTGGTGAAAATATTGTACAGTTATTGACACGGTGTTATGTTTCATATTGCATGATGTTGTATTTCTGGAATACCAGTTGTACACATAGGTTAGTATTTTTTTTGTTCTTTTCGACAATTAGGTAATTAATATCCAGCTGTGGAGGCTTGTAATTAGCAATTAGATTATTTAATTTTGGTAACTATTATTACATTAGTCTGTAAGCCTTCTTAAAAGTAAATAAAAAAAAAAAAAAAAAAAATAAGTAAGGGGGTAAATGAAAGAGTCTCGTAAAGCCTCGTCCCCATTAGGAACATTTGTCGAGCGACATGTGTCCCCGGAGACATCGGGCGATGTCGCCCTATATCGCCCCACGTCGCCCGATGTCACAGGGGACACATGTCGCTCGACAAATGTTCCTAGTGGGGACGAGGCTTCTATCACTACTCTTCATCGACTGTGCGACAAGGAACAGTTTCAACAATGTCGCGGCGATGTCGTCCGACGTCGCCCGACATCGCCCGATGTCACCGGGGACACATGTCGCTCGACAAATGTTCCTAGTGGGGACGAGGCTCTCTTCACTGCAGTAATGTTGTAGATTGCATACATATAGAAATTGTCATATCCTGTCAAATGCGTTAGTGATCACAAACCCAGTTCTCGGTGAAATTGCTGCTTTAATTGGGTTGGTCGTCAGAACCTCTCATATTTGCTAGCGAGTTACACCGCGTGAAAGTGAGGTCAACGATTAGGAAAGCTGCTTGCTGTGACCTGAGGGACTAATAACGTTACATTTGATGAAACATATTTCATTTCATATTCGTAATCATAATTACTGTCAATGGGCTGTATATCCAGTCGGCAGTTGCACTGACTACATCATCATGGGGGCGTCTAAATTTTTTTCTGCCACCAAGGCGGCGCCACTGTGAACTGAGGTAAAAAATTACAATACAGTAAAATTCCTTGCGATTTGTCGTCTTAATAAATAATTTTATTTCAGACCATTTCTACAGTCTAAATGTCTGTTTTAATATCGGTTCTGTAATTTTCACCTCGGTCTACAGTGGCGCTGCCTACTGGATTTACAGCCTCTAATTGGCCCCCACTGCCTTCAAGCTGCATTTGGCAGTTGCGTGCAGTGCAGTCTACTTATAGTTGTTATTACGAATGTGAAATAAAAGATGAATCACCAAATGTGACGTCATTTGCCCTCCAGGTTTGCTATAGAAGATATCCATAGATAATAATACTGTTTCGAACTCTTGTAGTGGCTATAGTGCAATATTTCCATTTTATTCTCCGCCTGTTTGCATATAAACTTGTAATAGTTTAGAGTAGAACTTCTGTCCGTATCTTTGTGTTCTCTACGTATATATTTATAGGGAACATTTAAGGGCTTTGTCCCCTTTGTCCCTTTGGTGTGCGCTGGCTTGGAAATACCTAGCGAGGACCCCAGATAAGGTCGCTCCTATAGAACGTAGAAAAATAATACCAATTTTCTATGCTGAGTTGGGAAAGGACAGTGTCAGCTAGTTCGTTTGGGTAATGTGTTCGATGCAATGAGGTGAAATCGTATTCTTAAAGACGGTGGAGATTTCTTTAATATAATTGTTTGGCGTTATTTTGGTAGCTATTAAGATTTAAATGATGGGAGATCTGTATTATGTTTTTACATAACTTATTGATAAAACATGTACCTAAGGGTTTCAAATAATCTTTGCTTAGAATCTATCTATATTAGGATATTGGGGTCAGCTTACAGTCTAACCAGAAGCAGTTGAATACCGGTATTTCACACGGAGCGAGTGCCATCAGACTTCCGCAACCCAGTTACTGGGCAATGCCGATATCCTAAGATAAGACCGGTTGCCAGACTTTCGGGCTTCTGACTACCAGTAACGACTGTTATAGGTATTCGTATGACACCCAGGATTGACGGCTTAATACTCTCCGATCCACGGAGGGGTCTCGATGTGTAACGAATGGTCACACATTCACGAGCTGACCGTGACAAACGCAGCTTTTAAGATAAAAATAACCTTGAATTAAAATGGCTGCATATTCTTTCCGTAATAAGGGATGACGGGTTAGCATCTATCATTATTTACGTAATACAATCTTAGACTATAAATAATTTATAACAACGCTACGCTACAATCGCTTGGGACTCCCATGCGGTTGTAATACCTTCCTGTTAGTGTTGGAGATGAAGAAACGTATGAAACATGAATGATATGACTGCGAACACCCACCCGGTCAATATCATGGACGGCATCTATGTTCATCGTTAGTTTTTAAAAAGCCTTACGGACCAGTAATTTTTAAAAAAATAATAGAATAGCAATAGTCCTACTCGATGGTCCACCTGGGGCCTAATTCTCCTAAAATATATTGTTGCCAAACGCAATCGAACCACAACCGTCAGTCAGTTTTTGTTTTCGAAAATTTTCAAAATGATTGATTTTGTTTTTTGTGTCAAACAATATGATAGCTTTTGAAATTGAGAACTGTCTGAATGAACGGTTCGGCCTTGGTTCGGTTGTGATTTATCAAGATTTATTTTAGGAGAATTAGGCCCCTGATGGAAAATGCTTAAAGAGGATTACTGATGCGTTGCCAATCTTAGAGACAAAGCTGGAAAGTCTCTTGTATCTGTAATTTACCTTTCAAACCGGAACATAGTAATGCTATGGTTGCAATTCTTCCCCAGACAAACTCTTTAACAAGACGGTCTATTAATAGAGTATTGAAACTAAAAGTACGACAGCGGTATAGTTAAAAGCCATGACAAAAAGGTCTGCATCATATTAGGACACTTCAACTTCAAACCTCATTCAAAATAGACTAGAATTATTTAGTTTTTTTTAAACGTCAATGTTAGAAAAGACAGCCCCCAAAAACGCTCGCCCTTCACCGCTTCCTAGTGTTTATGCTGTGAACAAGAAACGGAGCAACAAACTCCCCAGCAACACAGTTCTGTCTGTCAGGTGAATAAATTAATTGAGATTAAACAGAAAAAAAAACATATTTACATTACATTAACCGCCAGCGGCCCGACCGACGATCCGGTTCGTCAGTGCCATTGTTTATATATTGTGTCTATAATCACAGTACTCGATAAGTTAGTAAAATTATGCAAATTGAGGATGATATAAAAGTATATACAGGGCTACTGGTAATTCGACGTATTCCTTGCACCACGTTATAGGGGGGCTAATATGCGACAAATTTAACCCCACATATGTTCTACGAAATTCAATGGATTTCGAGATATTGCAATTTTTATATTATTTTTAGTAATACCCAGAATTCCTCCTTAAACATTATTTATTTATAAAATATGAAATTGATCGGCTTTGATTATGATATTAGCTTGTAGCTGATACTTTTACGAAGCTTTCTGCGTATTTAACTGTTCTTAATGACCATCCAATTGAAAGTAATCATTAAAAGTTAAATAAGTGTATTAAAAAATCATCGAGGTACACGATAAAGAATGATGTTTATCTCAAAAATTTACTATGACACTAAGTGTACAAAATGCAAGACAAACATCCTTATTTAATCAACTGTCCAACGAGGTACAGACGTTCAAAAAATATTTAGAAACTAATGTAAAAATGTCATAAAATACTGACAAAGGCGATTTCTGAAAAATCTCTACAAGCACGCAGGTGGCCCGTTAAGTGCAATTCATTGCATTATCCTCGCGTAGAGATTAAACAGCAGTCTGTCGGGCACCAACTGTCCTCTAAATGTCAGGATTAGATTAAGTCAGGTCGTTAGGTTATGTTTGGTCAGGGTTAGGTAGGTTAGGTTAAGACCTAAGTGTGCGAGGGAACACCGGGGTGGTTTTAGTCAGTAAGAGTCTGACAGACCCCTCTGTCCACCCCCAGGACGGAGGACATCCATGACGATATCCAGTAGGCAAAAAAAAAATGGTCAGGTTAGGTCGTAAGGTTAGGTCACGGTTAGGCTTAGGTTAGGTCACAACTTCGATGCCCTGGGATCTAGAGGCAAGGGCCCCCGCGCTGAGATATCTGCACCTGCGTCATCTGGAAGCTGAGGTTGCCATGCCGCCTCTCCAGCCACTCCTCCATTACGGGTCTTACCGCCACTAATGCGGCGTGCCCTGCGTTGGGTTGCGCAAGTCTTTCCCTCCACAGCCACTAGGATCTGGCGGAGACCACTCCGCTCAAGCACCTCCTCGCTTTGGCGATATCTCAGCGCGAGGGCCTTCGCCTCCAGATCCCAGGGCATCGAAGTTGTGACCAAACCTAAACCTAACCGTGACCTAACCTAACGACCTAACCTGACCATTTTTTTTGCCTTCTTGATATCCTCATGGATGTCCTCCGTCCTGGGGGTGGGCAGAGGGGTCTGTCAGACTCTTGCTGACTAAAACCACCCCGGTGTTTCCTCGCACACTTAGGTCTTAACCTAACCTACCTAACCCTGACCAAACATAACCTAACGACCTGACCTAATCTAATCCTGACATTTAGAGGACAGTTGGTGCCCGACAGACTGCTGTTTAATCTTTACGCGAGGATTATGCAATGAATTGCACTTAACGGGCCACCTGCGTGCTTGTAGAGATTTTTCAGAAATCGCCTTTGTCAGTATTTTATGACATTTTTACATTAGTTTCTAAATATTTTTTGAACGTCTGTGCCTCGTTGGATAGCTGATTAAATAAGGATGTTTGTCTTGCATTTTGTACACTTAGTGTCATAGTAAATTTTTGAGATAAACATCATTCTTTATCGTGTACCTCGATGATTTTCTAATACACTTATTTAACTTTTAATGATTACTTTCAATTGGATGGTCATTAAGAACAGTTAAATACGCAGAAAGCTTCGTAAAAGTATCAGCTACAAGCTAATATCATAATCAAAGCCGATCAATTTCATATTTTATAAATAAATAATGTTTAAGGAGGAATTCTGGGTATTATTAAAAATAATATAAAAATTGCAATATCTCGAAATCCATTGAATTTCGTAGAACATATGTGGGGTTAAATTTGTTGCATATTAGCCCCCCTATAACGTGGTGCAAGGAATACGTCGAATTACCAGTAGCCCTGTATATAAAACAAATTCTAAATGAACTGAGACAAAATTATAAGTATCTAAATAAAGATAGACTACCCAAATTGTCTGTAATTGATATAAAATTACCCATATAAGATGATATGTGAATTAGTATTCCGGTCAATGACCTATCACAGCGTTGTGACCTATTTCCTTTAATCCACTTGTTTATCTTATTTCGAATAAAAATCAGTCGACGTATTCTTTTGTTAATCTCTGTTCTAGATAAAATTTCAGCACAATCATACGGTAGTATAAGGCCCAGACTCCACCAAAGCGGAAATGTGCGGAGATCTCCGAAACGGAGACGAGAAGAGATGTTTTTCAGCTAGGGTGTATCCACCGAAACTGTGCGGAGATGCGTGCTGGCCACGAAGCAAAGGCTAGACTGTAGCGGAGATGTGTGCTGGCTAGAGTGGAGACGTGCGCAGACTAGAACGGAACTGAGCTGCGTGCGGCGAGCGTTGGATGTGAATAGGCATGAAAATTGCCGGCAATATTGCGAAAGTTGCCAAAACTGCCGCGAATGTTTCCAATCCTGCCGGCAACATTGGCAAGAAACGTGTAAATAGAAAACGTATTTTACTTTATATAATTGCATAGTAGGATAAAATTGCGGTTTGCAGGGTGCTAGTTTTTATACTTGCCTACATGATCCAAGCAAAAATTTTTGTTTTTGCATTTATTTTCTTACTGATAAACTAAAGAAAAGAAACAGGCTACCCACGATACTTCATTGGTGATGAAACCATAACTATTTTGGAGAAATGATCTTTTTTTTTCTACTTTCTTATATGAAACCACACTTGTATGTAAGAAAGTATAACATGTATATGTATACATATCTGTATGTATAAAAGGGTCAAACCTTGCAAGACGATTTGATCAGCAACAACAAGTTGATGTTTTTAACTGACTTGAAAAGAGGAGGTTCTATATTCGACCCGTATGTATGTATGTCCGCGATTTTCTCAAAACCTACTGATCCGATTTAGAAAATTCTTTTAACGACACGATTTTTCAAGTGGCTAAGCGACTAGTGTGGGGTAACGTACCAACGTAGTATTCAACATTCAAGTTATCGTAAATCAAAATAAGGGTACAAGGGGAACGTTCGGTATCAATACCCTCTGTATTTGTTTATAAAATTTATAAGTGAAATTCTCAAAAAACTACGGGTTCAGCTATCATGAAGTTACCAGTGTCCTAGTTTAACTTTATCTTCACATATTTGCATTGATAATTAGAAATTAAGTATAATTAACAGTATACCACACAGGCTTACTAGTAATCCTTATAATTACACCATTACATAAAACCTCATGAGCGCATAAACATTAAAAATGGCATTTGAAAAAACCTATGTAATCTGGCAATTTTGGCAACTTTCCTAGTAAGTTTCGGAAACATTCGGCAATTTTCATCCCTAGATGTGAACGCATAGTTTAGTGTGATTTGACACAAAAGGTAGACATCTGGGCACCGCTCACTGCACGCCACACACATTTCGTCTCCGCTGCGCGCCGTCGTCAGCTTGCGAGGCAAAGCTCACATCTCCGCCTTGTACCGCGGCCCAGCTCAATCTCAGCGAGGAACAGCTCACATCTCCGCTTCCATCGCGCCATACAAATATGATACATCTCCGCTCAGTGGTATCCACTTAAGCTGAGTGGAGACGAGATGTGTGAATAACGAAATTCTATTGGTTTTTTAAAACACATATCTGCTCCGCTCGTCTCGTCTCCGCTTTGGCGGAGTCCGCCCTAATAGCAACTTGTTTTTTAACCTAAATACGAATATTAGACAAAGTAGGTTGTTCGTAATGTAGCATCTCAATCAGAACCATTATATTTTATCTTCGTCATTGGAACGATAATTAATCATTTATCGAAGTGTTCCCAATACAATCTATTAATACAGTGTACCTACTTACTACATGCTGTGGGTCAACGCCTATACATTTGACAGGTCCTATGAAATGTCAAAATTATGTAGGGGCGAAGGTTATGTCCCAAGTACGCAGTATGGCTACTCGGGACATAACCTCCGCTCTTTCACCCCGCAACCCCCCGCACGATTGCTCTGCGACTATGTTCTACGTTGACTGACTGTAAGGAGTAAGATATAGGTAGACTGTGCTATTAGTCTGTTCTACTTTGTATAAGCACTACACACACGAAATGTAAACATGTAGGTCTGTCTACCTCTCCTACAGCGCACATCGTAAACATGATGCTCAATGCACTTGCGGAAACCAACGCTGGATTAGATCTGTTTGCTGATAAATCAAAGACGATAATGACATGAGTTTGAGATTCTATGAGAAGACCGAGTGGTGGGATTTAATTTGGTGTTATTTAATTTTGTGTTAATTCCAAAGATTGGACAGAAGTGTATTGTGCCCCCACATTTCGCCGTAATGTGGACTATGGACGAGCCTATTGCCACTAACCGGGCACAGATCCAGACTCTCGGTTGCAACTACTATTGATAAGTTTCTGTCAAGACTCTTCAGGTACTTTATATTAACTACAAACTAATTAACCAACTTGGTGGTCAAGACAGAAATTTTGTCAGATGGTCTCTCATGACTATAACGTTAAGAACCACTGATCAAGAGGATGACCAAGCTTCATGTGATACGAGATGCAGAAATGAATCACAATAAATAAAGTTTTTTTGCAAAATAGAGGTGGAAATTTTATTGCAAGAAAGATATTTTATTAGATAATAAATTATAATCAAGCTGTATAAATATAAACTGTACGTTTTAAACTCAAGTGCTTTATGATTATTTATTTAGAACGCTGTAAATCCATATTAGTTTGTTTACGTTATTAACAAAACTTGCAAAAAATTATGTACGCAAATGCCTACTTATGGTAAACAAAGGACGGTAAGATTTTATTATTTCCGTTTACATAGGTAGAATATTGTGCAAAGCAAAACCAATTTCCGGCGATATTCTTTATTTTCTGTGTCGATTTCGATGCTTTGATATTCGAATCTAAGGAGATACGGAAGATATCAGATTCACACTGTCTTTGCTGTTTATTTTTTGATTTGTAAACCTGTGTTGTATCTTCAATTGTCTTAAATTTACCTATTTCGATAACTATATTTAACACGTTCCTGTCCCCATAAAAGAGGTTAGAATTTACTCATACGTCCAACGGACATAAAAAACCGGGATGAGTCCGTTTGGAACTATCGCTATTTAAAAATAAAATAAAAAATTACCGTCTCCTTTTTTCAATTGTGCTATTCGGTTCTCAGTCCACACGGCGGCCATGTCAATGTTATTTATTTATCCCTTACGTTCAATAAAATAACTTACATAGGAAGTGCACTGTGATGTGACCTTTTGGAGTCATCGACTTTCAAGTTAAGACATAATGTGACTCCAACGTGATTTTAATTAGTTTTGTAACCTCTCATTCTCTCACCGTTACGTCTTCTTTCAATGGATGTCATAAAAAGCAACCAATGAATTGTTAAATAAGGATTTGCAGAATTGAGATCACCAATCCTTTTGCCAAGCACGAGGACTACGGAAATATTCCTTCATGATATTTTTCGCTAATAAAGGATTAGGGAGAATTCACATGTACTAAAACCACACCACATATCGCAGCGACAAAAAGTGGTTAAGCAGTTGTTACGTGTGGATAGTTTCGCAGCAGCTTTTTGCAGTTGCACTGTGGTAACTACAAAATGTCGATGTGGTAGCGTTGTCGTTAGTAGTTGCGATGTGGTTATGTTGTGGCTAGTGTTTGCAGACAGACAGATCAACCGACGTGCGTGTATGACAAGAAAGAGTATGTAAGGATCGTAGCATGTGGCGTTCTACAGTTTCTGCCTAGCCCCATGGCATAGTAGACATATAAGCTAAAGCAGTACTTCAACTACCTACAATCATCCGATTTGACACACACACACAGACACGCACTGCAACAAGACAAATAAGGTATTTTCGGGATGCAGTTCCATACAAAAACAAAAAATTGCTCAGTATACAGAGCGTGTCTGTGTGAGTGTTTCAATTCTTGAGATTATAGTAAGTTGAGGTACTGCTCTAGCTTATATGTCTACTGTGCCCATGAGGAACGAGTTCATGTAGTACTAGAGGTCGCCAGCGGCTTTGCCCGCGTGGATGTCGTTTATCGCGTATTCCGCGTTTTTCTCTACTATAATATGCATGTATTATACATAAGAACCTTCCTCTTGAATCACTCTATCTATTAAAAAAAACCGCATCAAAATCCGTTGCGTAGTTTTAAAGATCTAAGTATACATAAGGACAGACAAACAGCGGGAAACGACTTTGTTTTATACTATATAGTGATGTATGTCTCAAAGATACAAATCATGAAATCTGTCGTGTCAACACGAGCTATACGAGAATAACTCGTGCAGTAGTGAAAAGACTAGCAAGTCAACAAGGTTGGTAACGGTCCCAGAATTCGTCGGAAGTGTATATTTTATCATCTCTCGTGAAGGCTCTTTTAATGCACCCAAAATAAACGTTTAAAAAAACATTCGTGAACGTCATATTTATTTTAAAAACAAGTTTATAACGCCAGAGCTTGCTTTACTAGATTATGTTCATCAGACTTTACTTTTTAAATGAATTTCGCGGCAACTGCAAAACTTCATAATATTTTCAGAATATCAGGCTGCAAAAGTTAAAAACTTCAGCTTTCGTTTACGCTTTTAAAACTAGAGGTTTTAACGTAACTGGGTAAAATAGCGGTGTGGTGATTTCCATATAGATTATGAATTTATTCATAACATGTCGGTTATGTTGTGTGGTGTTCAGAAGAGAAACATTGTTTGAATTGTAGCTGGTCGTAATTTCTGTTTGCTATTAATTGATGACACGTTTTGTGCAGTGGCTGAGTGGTCGTGGGTTTGATTCCCCGATAAATCAAAATCATAGATAATACCGGGTGTCCTATTTTAATGGGTCATCAAGACATAACATAATATCACGCTTGTATTCCCCAAAGGCTTGGAAAGAGGTGTATTAGTACACCCTAATTTCGTCGATAAGCTTAAGTTCCATGCAATAGTGGGCGAGCCTATCGCCATTAACCAGGCACAATTTCAGACTCCGGGCTGCTACTGAGATATTCCACATAGAAAAACTCAATAACACTTTGCCCAACTTGGGGATCAACCCAGGACTTCACGCTCAGTAGTCGCGACCACTAGATCAAACGAGACAGTCCAAGAAAAAATAGTAAAAATCAAATTTTACTCTTCGGATACTTTTTTTTTACAAAATATTACCTTCAAAGATTTGTTTAGTCTCTTGCCTGAAATCGAACCAACACAAACGCAAACAAAGAAGAACGGTCATTTGTGACCCAGACCCGACACGAAAGAGACATATCTCAATTTTTATTTTATTTTATGCAGAGCTAAAATATATATTTTTTTATATTCGAAATCAATGGCTAACACCAAAATATTGCCTTATGTTTTTGTTCAGGCGGTATACATTTTTTTACCTATTTACCTACAAAAACTTAATGACGATCCAATAATTATGGAATTATCCAGGTGACCTGGTGATGGAGCTGGATTGTGTAATTTTTAAACTTCTAGTAATAACAATCGAGTTAGGGTTCATTAAAATCGTCTTAATCGTTGATTCATTGCAGATTATAGATTACGGTATCATTAAGAAGCTGGCCAGATAGTGGAATATTTTGGTACTAGGTACTAAATACACCGAGTTTGAGCTTATCAATATTAACTTTATTTCAGTGCCGTTTGTGAAACAAAAATAAAAGCGTTATTGCTATTCGTTAAAAAAAAATTAAAAATATTTTGTCTGAACAAAATCCAATGGCAATATGGTGTTAGCCACTGATATTCAGAATAGTGTTAATTTTTTTCTGTTATATTTAATATAACAAAATAACTGAGATAATACCCTTCTTCTTTCAGTTTATATTTTTATGCCACCAATGGTTATGGTTATTAGGTTCAAATCTCTCTAATAGTCTCGGAATTGAGTCAAGTTTAGGGACGACCTTAAAAGGTAAAAATAATAAAGTAACATTAGATCAAGTTGGAGGTATTATTTAGTTGAGCAATACCTAGCTGTCCAAGATAGAACACTCCTCCTATATAGCCTTTAGAGTCCTCACACTAGAACGAATCCGCAGAGCCTATCAAGTCCCCGCAAGACTGGGCGTGTATAGAGGAATTACGGCGGCTACTCTATAGAGGCTTGAGAGCTATTCGTTAGTCTGATTAATCCTTCTACAGGTGAAGTATGAAATGGACGTCTATAGACGTCTCAAATGATATGAAACCTTGAGCCTAGTTTATCTTCCTCTTATACCGGCTTCCCACGGTGCGTGATAGCGCGCACCGCGACGCACGAGCTCGCACCGACGCACCATGGGAAGAGACTCGTCCGTGGTAACGCGGACGCGTGCGGAGCGGTGCGCCGTATCCACATCACATACCTTCATAATGTGGCTTCCCATGGTACGTGATTTTACGGATGATACCAGGCACCGTGGGAAGCCAGGTTTAGCCTTTTCCCAATTATGTTGAAGTCAGCTTTTAGTCTAAACAAACGTGGCTAAATACTAATATTTCACTCGGAGCAACTGCTACCAGACCCCTGCAACCTAGTTACTAAGCGATGCCGATATTCTAAGGTTAGACCGGTTGTTTGACATTCGGGTTTCTGTCTACTTGTAACGACTGTCTTAGGTATTCGTATGACACCCGGGACCAACGGTTTCACGTCCTCTCCGAGGCATGAACTGGTCTCTATGTGGAACAAACGGTCACTCATCCGCGGATTCACCGCAGAAAGAGCAGATCAACTTGTGGCGGCATCTATCCACGCCACATGCGAACTACGCAACCCACCGGTGGTGTAGACGACTACAGCGACAATATCGACAACTCTCATAGTTTCTACATCGCGCTATCATGATTTAACACGCAGATGGTATATACAACCTCCCAACATCAACCGTGGGGCAGTAGCCCGCCAGGCACAAGACTCCGCCTGGTTGGAAGATCCTCCCTTTGGTTGGAGGAACAACACACCTCGTTCCTACACAAACTCATTCGAGTCCACCACACTTTTCATAGAGCTCATACGCCATCCCGCCATACATACTGCTAGTGGACCCTCCAGGACGGTCCTCGGTTTTAGGCTTCTTTTGTGAACCCTCGAGGAGGGTTCCTGGCATAAGGTTAAAAACCTTGAAAAATACGCTACTACGTCATAAAATAGGTATTTGCTTGTTTCATGGCGGTGAATTTTCCAACAAAAACCTGCATTTAAAATGAGCCCTCCACGAGGGCACCTGGTATGACGAATGCGACTACAGCGTGTCCTCCTTGAGGGCACCTAGCACTGAACGTGTTAACCGTGCAAATTGTATTCGTGTGGTTTTTATTTAGCCACAAGCCCAACACGAGCTCAGTTTAACATCATCATTAATTTGTAGACAAAGTAAAGTCTTTCCCATATAATAATATTTCGACATTAAAACCAGCTTGCCGTTTAGTGGTCAACATGACTAAATGATTTCTGAATTCCATAGCAAAACGTTTTGGCTGAACTTACTTTCAGTGATTGAATAAAGAAGTATTTTTGCAAATTCATAGGTTTTTTAGGTGACAGCCTAGCGGTTGTCCGGCCTTCCTATGCAAACTCAAATACAGTCCGCACCTCTGGCTTTTCGAATTCAGGTGCGGATCAGAATTTGATCATCACTTGCTTTAACTGTGAAGGAAAACATCGTGAGGAATTAACCTGCACACCTGAGAGGACTCCATAAAGTTCTCGATGGTGTGTTTAGTCTGCCAACCCGCACCAGGCCTACGTGGTGACTAAGTCTACCCTACTTATTCTGAGAAGACGCTCATGCCCAACATTGGGATAGTCATCTCATCTCATCTCATCTTTCAGCCGAAAGACGTCCACTGCTGGACATAGGCCTCCCCCAAAAGGGGGGCGTTTGCCGTAATCGCCACGCTTGGCAGGCGGGTTGGCGATCGCAGTATGGTTGTTAAAGTACTCAGAGAACGCTGCTGCCCACCCTCTAGCGAATCCCTTAGTCGACTTTTACGACACCCACAGGAAAAAATGGGGTAGTGCTATTCTTTAAATCCGGCACTACACGAGACCCGAGATATGAGACGATTGGGATAGTAATGGGCTGAATGTATAGGTTTTTCAAAACACTTTCACATGTCCTTTGTTCAAAAACCTAGCTGGCACAGAATTTTCTAAACAGATTAACCTCTGATAAGGTCCCCGTATCCCAAGGCCTTCAACTTTCTTCTTTAGAAAATGTTCCACCTTTAAAACAAAAGCGAAAGTCCAAAAATTAATAATAATCCCGACTAAAACCAGCATTAGATTCCCAAAACCAACATAATCAACAACCCAGGAGGCTGTAGGCAAAGTTAACATAACTCCAATCGAGTTGCCTTCACTGTCGACGCTCCATATTACCAGGTGTAATATCCCTGGGGGATAGCCTGGAATCATCCTTATTTTTAACCCCCTACATTGAAAAAATAACCTTATCAACAAGGAATAAGGTTGGAATTTGATCAATGGAGGGCAGTATTCAGAATTGTGATTTTTGCAGATAATCTTTATGTTAAAATCTGTAGTATACTGCAATAAGGCTGCGTATGGCTTTGTAAAAACAGTTTTTTTATGCAAAATTGTTGTTATGGGCTGTTTTTGTGTGTCGTTAACCTGTATGGGAATATGTATGATGATAAAGGCACGAATTTCCATTGTTTTTGGTATTGGTTCCCTTTTAAAGTCACTTAAAAATCCTTATGCAGCATTTTCAATGTTTAATGTATATTAATATGGTATGATAACTTTTTGATTCGAATCGACTTGACTTCATTCAACTCGACTTGACAAGAAACGACTTTTTTATCGTTGTAAAACTCTCATAGATATCCCCTTCGCCCGGTGAAGACGAAGGGTTATGCCGGACTCTTACCGGCTAAAAACCTATGGTATTCCCCCTCTCCTCAACTTTGGCCGGGATCGCAGGATTCGCAGCTGCATGCACCGAGACCCCGGTAGGCCTCGGTCCGCCAGCCTCTGGTGGACCTCTCCTTCTGTGGGGCCTTGCCCCGCGGCTTTTTTAGAGCGCGCCGCTTTCTCGGGTCTATTACTGGTCGCCGCAGGCCACACACTGTCATTCTCAACTCCCTCCTTAGTCACCATCACCTCCTCGCAAAAGGAAGCGACGGTTTCCCACGCACTCTCGGTCCTGACCATGTGTAGAACCACGACAGAAAGCGAGAAACTCGACTTTACTTTACTTGACTCGACTAGACTCGACACGACTCGACACGACTCGACTAGACTTGACTAGACTCGACTAGACTCGACTAGACTCGACTAGACTCGACTAGACTCGACTAGACTCGACTAGACACGACTCGACTCGACTAGACTCGACTAGACTCGACTAGACTCGACTCGACTCGACTCAATGTGCCCATGGTCTCCATGCTGGGTAAATAAGTTAGTAACCACTAACCACCCTTCTCTTCCACTACCCGTCACCAGTCTGGAGTACAAGTCACCTAGAAGGGTTATCAATATTGGAATGACGTCAAAACCTCGTCGTTTCGCAACAGAGTGCACCGTGCCGGTGAGGTTGACGTCACGGAAGCTGATGTTGTACCCTCCCCTTTACTCCCCATTTAATTTTAAAGCGTGTGTTTTCGCACGCTCTACATAAAGCACGGCGCACACTACACTACAATTTAGCGCGACTCGCACCCGCTCACGGCTAATCCCTACTGAGTAGGGAGACTCTGGTGTGTACACTTGGTGAGATATTTCTTACTTTAGTAAATGTTTCGCCTGGGATTTTCACCGTGTCATTAATTACTTAATTTAAAAATTATTTTTACTAATAGATTTCTTGCGGCCTTCATTTATTTTTATTCAGTAATACATTAACTCCTTAAGCATTTTCTATCAGTTGAACTTAAATGTGTTTTTTCGTATTATTATCAGCTGCAAAAGCGTGTATAATGTGACCAAAATCATGTCATTTTAGGCTCTTAAAGTGGTTATTTTACGAAAATAAATGTTTTCCTAACATTTCTAATAGTTGCAGCCCCCGGCTGAAATACAAATTCTCTATTTCAACGGATGTTACAAAAAACCATCATAATTAGCAGGCAACATGATTTACCTCTGCACTTACCTTCTTCTTCTTCTTTTTGTCAGCTAAACGAGACAAGCTCATGCCGTAGTAAAAAGATTAACCAGTAAGCAAGGTCGGTAGCGAGGCTGTTTGCACAGGGTGCGCTGGAAGTATTCGAGTATACGTAGGCTTTTTGAATACTTAAAACAAAACCGATGTCCAAATCCTAAACAATTCCCAACGCATGGCCACTCTCTACAGGAGGGGAGCAAATCCCTGCAACGCGTGTATGTTCACGACGTAATCTGATGGGGCCAACAGTGGAACTACGCGATTACATCAAATTGAAACTAAGTGAAAGAAAGACAGAGTTACGAGACGCGGTAAACTCACAAGAATGCTTTTTATGGAGCAAATTAAGTTATGAACTTCTTCGTAGAATGGAAAAAGATATGTAGTCGGTGCAAGATAAACAAGAAATTGAGTTCCAAGAAGAATATTATGGAGACATAAAGTATGCAGTATTGTTTTTGCTTTTAGGCTGATGTTTGTTTGAAGATAGATGTTACTTAAGTCCTTTAGAAATATTGATAACACTATAAACCAATTAACATGCGATGACACGGGTCGAGTTATAAGATCATCAAATTAGGATTTGCCAAATTCCTGAATTGAAATTCATCGAAGACTCAGAAATCGATCAAAGTGACTTTGTTCGATCAAAATAGACCCGCAAAACTGTTTATTGATGTCCTTTCAAAAATACATGCTAACACAATTTATTATGCCATTAATTTACAATTTTGCATGTATCCCTAATGATGCCAGTGATGCTAAAATAAATAAGTACAGTAAAATCAAATGGTTGCGTTGTAAATTTTCAAATAATACAATATTTATTTAACGAATTGAATATTAAAATGTGTTGGGGCAAATCTCTGGGGCGATACGTTCAATTTATTCATTTAAATTCATGAGCCACTGCCATTGTGTGTATAAAATTTGACGAGTTGATTGGCGTGCGCTAAGCGCTAAGCGTTTGGCTTTTTTGGACTAGGGGTCTCCAGGAACAAATGTTTAGTTTGACCAGATTTTTTTGGGGCTAGGTGTTGGTGTGTGTGAGATTTGGATGAACAGCTTCGGATCCAAACGGCGCTTCCTTAAGGACTTAAGAACACGTGGCGGGGTAGAGAGTCAAACTTTGTTTTTTAAACGAATCGGGCAGTCCCTATAAGGGCAGTTCAGACAACGCTATAGCTCATATATATTTGCATTAACGTCACTCGAACGAAGGTTGTTGCTGAAAATTCCATAAATATCAATAAACCCAATGAAATTCCTCAAACGTACTATAAGGTCTACAAATCCAGATGCAACTTCGGAACTATCCAACAAATTGCATTGCGCTCATTCAACACACTTTAGTCCCACAGGATGTGATGTGAGGATTGTTCTCGTTCAAACTATATATAATACCTCACAGTTGAACGGAGAGGTAATCAGATTAGCAAATCCTATGATTATATCCTATGATAAGACTATCTTATGGTTCCCATATTTATGATTAGTAACGGTTTACTCACGTGCATTTTTCGGAATTGCCTGACTAGTTTCGGACCCAAACGGAGCCTTTAATCATGAGCTGATCACGCGGCGAGGTTGTTGCGCCTGCGACGAGAGGAATGCGCTCTGTGTCGGTATTGCTCGTGCGTCTCCGTCACTTGTCGTGTCCGGGTTATTGAAATACTGAGTGTCGGTGCATGCCGCGCTTTCTATATCGCACTCCAGACTTAACTCACTTTTATATGAAGTAGACTTCAGAGCTGGTTTCCAGGCAATTGGCAGTGCCCAACCACCGTCTCTATTGAAATTTGGATGACGGCTAATTTTGATGGCTTCACGCACTTTTTGCGGCACGAAATATTTCTCCTTCGCTAATACGGAATCCTTATCAAAACGCATGAAGTAAGCCGTGCCCGAGTTACAGACGTGTTCTGCAACTGCCGACTTAGTGCTGTCCATCCTCTTCATACTACGTATGTGTTCATTATGGTTCCCGACAAAAAAGATCATGCACCTTTTCTGTCCAGTCGGTTTTATAGAAGGTAATACTCTGAGTGACTGCCTCGTTGGTCTAGTGGTCGCAAGCGCGACTGCTGAGCGTGAGGTCTTGGGTTCGATCCCCAGGTCGGGCAAAGTGTTATTGGGTTTTTCCGTGTGGTATTTCTCAGTAGCAGCTCGGAGTCTGAATTTGTGCCCGGTTGATGGCAATAGGCTCGCCCCCTATTACATGGGACTTAAAACATAACGGCGAAACGTGGGTGTACTATACACCTCTGCCAACCCTCCGAAGAATACCGGCGTAATGTTGTTATTCATAGTAATAAATGGCTAACGGGCTGTTATTTATAAGGGATGTATTTAAAAGCACTTTAAAATTATTAAAATAACAACAAAAAATATTTAAAGCACACTTCAAAAATAATGCTTTTCACTACAAAATTAATGGCTCGCACTATAATCAATCAAATACCATTTTGCTTCTGAACGCACACATGGAAATAATGAATGGTGAAAAGTGCATGAGTTTGATTCGAAATTAACGCGAATTGTTTCCAGCACTCACCGGCACTAAACTGACTGACATTAAAGTGAGAATAATTATGTTTTAAGTTCATTTATTTAGATCCTTATTTATAATCATGTTCTGCATTTATTTATTTATTTATTCACTAAGGTTCACCCACAGCACATATATACACAAACACACAATAAATATTAAGGTAACATTCTAATATATGTGCCAATTACAGGTAAACACAAAATTTACAAGAGAGACGCCAGATTACCGCTTAGTTGCTAACTTAAGTACTATCAATTAAAAACAATTTAAATAGTTGCATTCCATAGAAAGTTCAAAACTAGTAGTATAAAGTAGTATGTCACCAAATTCTGTTCCCAATGGAGACGTGCCACTTCAACTTTTTATCCCGGGATCAGTCCAGTTCAGAAATACCGAAACAGCGAAAATTCTATTCCAACTATATAGCAAAATTTCCCGGGAAACTTGTTCTGGGCGAGTGCAAAATGCAATATTGTAAGTTGTTATGATTCGTCCCGGGAATAGTTCTGTACATGGAGTGTTCCCGAAATTGTCAACGTATATTTAGCTGTAACGTTTGAAGTTACGTTACGTTTATTATTATGGTGTGTTAGTGTAACTGTTAGTGGGAGCTTTGGGATATTTTATTCTGGTGTTAACGGTTAGATTTTTATTTGAGCGTCTTTTAGCCCATGAATGTGTGCTGCTGCATAGTGAATCGCAAAAATGGTTTGTTTTTGAGGATAATGTCGTATAATACTTGACAATAGTAAATCTGTTCAGCTTGACATAACTTCCTGTTTGGTACACACGAAATTGTACTTCAAAAATGTACACAGATCCCAACTATTGTCTATTGAGATAGATTTATTTTTTAAATTTACGAACAGCTTTATAATTTTGATAGTAGGAATGGCAACAGGTCACAGGAACTACTTGTGCAAAATTTACAAATCCCTCATAAGACCTGTCAGCCCGTATGGATCGGAATGCTCGGCCGTGAAGAAGATGGATGAAAGAAGATTGCATGTATCAGAGATGAGAATGTTGAGCTGGATGTGTGGAGTGACTAAAATGGATAAAGTTAGAAATGAGTATATTAGCCAACCGAGTATATCACCAACCCAAGCCAAGCGTGGCAATTATGGCAAACCCCAACAACATGTAGCATAGGGGGCTTACCATGACCTCTTATGAGAACGCTCAAATGCCAACCAGTCAACTTCCGTTCAAAAGCAGGCCTGCTTCTGAATCGCTAAAAATCGTACCACGACAGTACTAAAGGTGAACGACTATTGAACCAAGTTGAACGGTTATGCTTGTTCATGGTACGAAAAGTCTATACAAAAAAAAAGGTGAACGGATTTCGTAAACGTGAACGTAGCAGGCCTACCGCAGGCCTGCTCTAACGATATCATAATACAAAAAAGCGGGGCATTTCAACATCCAGGCAACTTCTGTCCTGCTTTAAGAGGTTGCATAGTAAGCCCCCAGGACCAATGGATGTGTCGATGCTTGGGGGAGGCCTATGTCCAGCAGTGGACGTCATTCGGCTGAATGACGATGATGTTAGAGTACCTATATTAGAGGAAGTTTGAATGTAGCGCCTGTGACAAAGAAGTTGAAAGGGAACCGATTATCTTAGTATGGATAGGCGATGACGAGGGACGAAATGCATGTGATGAAAGAGTGATGCATTTAAATATTGATGGATAGAGGGGAAGAGGGAGACCAAAAGATGATGAAAAGGAAAAGATGGATGGATTGTATGAAAGACGATATGAATGAAAGGGGAGTAAATGATAGCGGGACAGTTAACAGGTAAGATTGGAAGAAAAAAAACATTTTGCGTAAATCCCAAGTAACTTAGGATAAGGACAGGCAAAGGAAGAATGGAGTTTTGATAGTTTATTTATCATGAGTTTTTGTACAGACGCCAGCACATAAAGATACTACAATCTGTCAAATTTCTTTAATAGATTTTCATCTTTGTCGCAAAAGCATTAGATTCAAGGTTGATTGGGAAAATTTTCCAGTGTCGGGTAGCTTGATGTGCTAGATCCCAAAACCAGTGACAATATTGAATAGAAAAGTAGAATCGTGCAATTATTTGAGACAAAATACGTTACCATAAAATCCGTGTCAGATAAGATAACATATATTTATTTTGTAAAACATAAGTATGGTATAAAGGTATTATAATTAATATGAAGTAGCTACATGTTTTGCCATTTAAGGCATACAAAATTTCTCGCACAAGGCAAACAAAACAAAACTATTTTTTTAAATAATAATCTCATAATTAATATTAAATTAAAATTACAATGTCAAAATTTAAATTCAATTCAAAATCACAATGTCAAAATTTTTATTCAATTTGAAGACATAAATAATAAAAACAATTTAATACGCACATTCAGAATTCTATACAAGTAAAATATCATTTCAATATAAACACACGGCATAAAAATAGATTATATTTACCACCATCTAGGATTAAAATGCTCAACCAAAGTCCCTACTACATGGCAGTTAAAATATTTAATAAACTACCGAATGATCTTCAAAACGAAACAAAAGAAATAGTATTTAATAGAAAATTAAAAACATATTTAATAGAAAAATGCTTCTACTCAATCAAAGAATATTTAGAAAATAAAAAAGTTTAAAACCCCTAATATAAGCACAAATGAGATAAACCTAAATAATAACCATAAATAACATAATAAACCTAAATAAATAAAACATACAACTTATAATACACCTATACCAATACCTATATACTCGATAACGAATTACTCGATAAACTATGTTATTTTAGTTCTAGTACCTATCCATAATTAAAAATGTTGTGTTTAAATATAACAATAATCAAAAATTAGGAACTATGTACTAAGTAGACACATAAGTAAATTAATAAATATGTATACTTTTATCTAATTAGAGCCCTCAAATATTGCAACACCTGGAAAAGGTTGCTAAGCTGTACCTACTTTATATAATAAGACCTGTATTATAACCTTAGTGTGCAAATAAATAGTTTGAGTTTGAAATTTAAAATTCATCTATGCTGTAATAGCACTTCTCTAGCAAAAACCCCTGGATAAGTATAATCGTACATCCATATTCTAATTCAGTTTACCGACGCAGTGATCTAAAAACCTCTTCACATGTAGAGAGTGGACGAGCTGCTAATGTGTGATGTCTCATTAATTATCTGGGACGATGGTATTAAGGTCCGTGGATTCTGTGATTCCTGATTATGTTCTGAACTTATATTTAAGTTGTATTTCTGAATTGGATTGGGAGGGGTCTATTTCCAACAGAGAATTGCTATAAACCGAGAGTAATGTCTCTTACCACGATCGTTCTTTCTGCCTAGCCTTTTCCCAGCTACGTTTGGGTCAGCTTCCAGTCTAACCAGATGCAGCTGAATACCAGTATTTTACACGGAGCGACTGCCGTCATACCTCCGCAACCCAATTACTAGGCAATGCCGATATCCTAAGGTTAGGACGGTTGTCAGACTTTCGGGCTTTTGACTATCCGTAACGACTGTCATTGGTATTCATATGACACCCGGAACCGACGGCTTAACGTGCTCTCAAAGAATGGAGGGGTCTTGATGCGTAACGAACGGTCACCCATCCAGGGACTGACCGCAGCAAGTGCAGCTTAACCTTGCAAATCGTATGATATGCGCGGTTGTTATGTTGCCTCGAGCGCCTCCACTCTCTTCTCCAATCCAATCTTTTACCACGACCATATTTTTTATTACAAACTGTCTAGCGGTTGACCGCTTGCCTTCCGTGAAGAGAGATGACGTTAACGGTGAAGGAAAACATCGTGAGGAAACCTGTACACCTGAAAGGGCTTTGAAAAACGATGGTGTGCGTAGTCCATCAACCCGCACGAGGCTAACGTGATGGGCTAAAGTCTTAACTCTTCTAATTCTGAGAACAGGTCCGCGCGGTCCATTTGTGGTACTTACAATAAAGGGTTGATTAAAAATAAAAATAAATTATTAGCCTGTAACTATCCTACTGCAAGGCCAAGACGTCTTCTCATACAGAGAGGGAACGAGCATTGATCACCACGCTTGCTCACTGCGGGTTGGCGATTTGAGATTGTTAAGTCCAGGTTTCCTCACGATGTTTTCCTTCACCATATATGTGAATGGCGTCCTAAGACAGTACGTATTACATTGAAAAAGTCACATTGGTACATATCATTTTTTTTTTAAGTTTGGTGTTTCGTCAAATGACTTCTTCCGCTCTAGGCGGAGCGGAAGAGAGTGTCAGACTCTTACTGACTAAAACCCATCCGAGTTCCCTAGTGCCCTTTGCGTTCCAGGGCCGCGGTAACTCTTACAAACAAATTCCACAATCCTGGCAGGCACTGGCCCTAGCGGGTCCCGTCTACTAAGCTGACATCTCTTTGAGGCGCGCGTGGAACACAACGCGCCGTTGATCCGGGCCTGGTTCTGATCGGATGGCGAGCCACCCAACGCTCGCCGTCCGCAGGCCCACGCCTACGGTGGCCGGGAACCGCTCTGCGATTCCCGACGCCTGAGGCGTGAGGCTTGTGTCTCCCTCACGCGTTCCGCCTCCCCCTTCGCTAGCATTACTGCTTCGCAGAAGGAGGTAACTGCTTCCCATGCCCCCTCGCTCCGGACCATGGATTGAACCAAGGCCGGACGCGAGAGGTCGCCACCGCCGGTCGCCTCATTGGTACATGCCTGGGTTTGAACTCGCAACCCGGTGCTTAACAAGTGGGTCTGTAACCACCGGGCCATCAGGACACACGAAAGGGTTGATTATTGTATTCCGGTCGTGGTTCTACCCATAGTCGGGAGGGAGACTGCGTGGGAAGCCGTCGCTTCCTTCTGCGAGGAGGTGATGGCGACCAAGGAGGGAACGGAGAGGGACAGAGAGGCAGCTGCAACTCTCCCTTCCCGCACCAGAAGCACCGGGCGCCGGAGGGCGCGCGACTTTCTCCGGCCACCGTAGTGTGTGGCCTGCAGGCAGCGGGTTAGGGGATCCGTCGCCCGAGCAGTAACAGGCCCGAGAAGGCGGCGCGCAGTGTTCCGTGCGCGCTTCTCAGGAGGACGTGGGGCTAGGCCCCACAGAAGTAGAGGTCTGCCAGGGGATGACGGACCGAGGCCTGCGGGGGTCGCGGTGCATGCAATTGCCAATCCCGGCCAAGAAGGAACAACGTGGGGTTTTAGCCGGTAAGAGTCCGGCATACCCCTTCGCTTTCCCCGGGCGAAGGGAATCCATGAGGATATTCCAACGAAAAAAAAGGGTTGATTATTGTATAAAAATATTTAATCCATGCGGGGATCGGGTCTGTGAACTTTTGCGTAAACCCGAGAGATTGGCTACTTAATCAATGATAGAAAAACGAAAATGTACACGACAATCTGAAACTAAAGCAATCTTACTAGAAAATCTAATTAAAGCAACACATTCATCTAAGAGCACATACAATACATTACCATCTAAACTAAATCAATTACTATTTTAAAAGGCACCGCTTTAATCGAAGAATCGTGTTACTATTTCATTATTTAAGGACGTACACTTGATTAATCAGTTTGTACGTCGAGTACAATTTGTCTTTGTAAGGAATGTCGCAATTCTACTGTTGGAGTTACACAGTTCAGTTGCGAGCTTTATTTAAAACTTTTATGCAGGATTAAGTTGGTACTTGATTTTTAGTTAGTTTCTTCAAACTTATATTACGATAACGTCTTTTTATTCGACGCTAGTTGTGCCCGCGACTCCGTTCGCGTGGATCTCGAAAACCTTTTATTCCGTCGCAATAACTAAACAACTTGATAACTTTAAAGTCGAATATCTCTTTATTGAGCGAACCGATTACAATGAAACAAAAACTAAATGTTATTCCAAAATACGCACAATATTTGGCTATAAAAATCACACGCATTGGGTCAGTGATTTTTACGTGATGCCTGTACAAACAAACCGACAAACAGACAAAAAATATTTAAAAAATGATCAAAATATATTTTATTTCTTATCCTTTAACCACCCCGTTATTTTGTTGAGATATTTACAATATAAAGGCACAAGTCTACAGATTTATTATGCCTATGTATGAATTTAATTCTGCGTAACGTTTTGTACTCGTTCTAAATAAGTGAGAGAGAATTGTAACAATTTTCACACTACTGTTAGCACATTAGACAAATAAGACCCATTTTAACAAGGAAATATACCTACAGAAATAAGCAACATGTTTATTTTCAGCAGAGATTCACATTCAATACAGTATCTTACTGCCATGCTTTTATGAACCTAAACGATCAATCAAGATTGTCCAAAATATAGTCGCGCCGTGGTGAGCCACTTTTATCTAATGTATAAAATTGAGTTTACATACATACATACATGAACTCACTCCTTTTTCCCATGGGAGTAGGCAGAAATTATAGAACGCCACATGCTACGATCCTTACATATTCCTTTCTCTTCTCCACGTTCATACATCTTGTCATACACGCACGCCGGTTGAGAGTACTACGCACCTGTCCTTTTTGAAGAACATCACCAATAACATCGATGTATGTCCTTCTAGGGCATTCTCTACGGACATTGAAGTGGAGTATAGTTCTGTAGATAAAAAATCAAGCAGCAATCTTTTGAAACATCAAACTGTGTCTACCCCTATCTTATTTTTTACTGTACCACAATAAAAAAAAAAACGCTAAAATTGTTACGAATAAAGAAACGAAGAAACCTTATACAAGATTAATCGGAAAGGGTGTTAAAGTACCCATATTAATGAATAACTTTTGTTCTACAACTTTCCCCAAAAGTCAATAGTTTAAGAGAAGTAGCAGTTCAAAGATTTCAGAAAAAGTACGCTAAAATGTATCTATCATCAGCTATGATCAGCTTTGTTTACATTTTATGTCATTATTTGGAGGAGAATGTGGATTGGATGATTGGAATGGATTAGAAACTCTATTTTCTGAATACGTAAATGAAATAGGAGCGATTTTTTTTTTCAAAAAACTAAAATCAAAATCATTTTGCATGGAAATGAAATGAACGAATTTTGAAATTTTAACACTTGCTTTAAAACAGACATCAGTGATACTTTAAGTAGCTCGTGGATTAGTAGATTAATACCTCCTTTCCGACTAACCTTGTTTAATAATGCATTTAAAAATAGATTTCTCGGCCTCAATAAAAATCTAATCTATGTCAAACCAGATAGCATACAAAATTCCACCAAGAACACTCTCAACAGATAAAGTCTTAATTCTTTATCACGTACCATCAAAAAAGGGTTGCCAGAAAATTCTCGAAACCTCCCATAAAAAGGCTCGCCTACCCTTTTCTTTCCACTATTTTCACAAACCATAAGACGCTATTGATAGATCATTAAGCAAATGATTCCCGTGGGTGAGCAGTGATCAGAATCTTTATGTACCTAATGGACTGCTAATAACGCTGAGATTACCCCGAATTTTTCCTTATAGAAACCCCGCAGGTGATTTCCACGTAATGGGATCCAAACATTATATTGCATTATTTGATGGCTACCAAATTAAGTGGGATTGTGTTATTTTTGGAATGTAAAAGACACAACAACATAATCGTTCAGGGGTGATTCTATCATTACAGTTATAGCTAATATCGGTATGTCAGGATTGCGAGCAAGGCAAATGTAGTAAATAAAACCAACATAGACTCTCCACCACTGAGAGTACTTGTATTTGGGTTAGTGTTAGTAACATGAACTAGATCACAATATACTTTAGATAATTATTACAAGATCATAAAATAAGGACAAGCTAGACAGATATAAAAGATCAGACTTCTTCAGCTAATCTACACAGAATGCTGTAGCTTCGTCGAATGACCACCGCCTTTATAACATCGGGTGGGTTGATCCATATCGACGACTACCTTCCTTTACCAACATTGCCCAGTGCTACCCGCTACCGATAGCACGAATGTTTTTTTTTTCATCTGGGATAATCTATACTATCTATACTAATATTATAAAGATGTAGAATTTGTTTGTTTGTTTGTATGTAGGAGGTAATCTCCGAAACTACTTATCCGATTTAAAAAATTCTTTCACCAATTGGAAGCTACGTTATCCCTGAGTGCTATAAGCTATTTATTATTATATTATATATATATTATATATTTTAGTAGCAAAAAAATAGGGATCCTCAAATAAATTACAATAATGTAACCCAAGGTATCAAAAATTGGCTTAAAAACTTTAGTAGTGTGTTAAGTTTTTTTTTTATTAAACATTAACGCAAGTGAAGCCGCGCGCAAAAGCTAGTTATAAATATTAACAAACAACAACAAAGCATCGGAATTTTCAGCCCACTTGCGCCACATCAACCTTCAAACTTCAAAACTCATTTATTCAAAATAGACTAGTATTACTTAGTTATTTTTGAACTTCGATGTTATAAAAAACAACCTCCAAAAACGCCCGCCCTTCACCGCTGCCTAGTGTTTAACCTAGGGCTAAAACCCAGTGAAGTTAGGATGGCTGTCACAGGGACTTATTTGGGTAGCCCTGGACTAAGGCGTATGCTACACGCTTAATCCATAAAACGACAAAGTACAGAATTTGTATAATTTCTTATCTTAAAGAAAGCCGCCTTTTTAATTACCTCATACAGTCCCCATGTACCTTCGTGCTAAAAGCATCTAAACGCCGCGCATTAGAGGTATAAATTATTACCACACTATTTGACAAGTATCATTTGATAGGTACTTGCCAAAATATTATGTATTTAATACGACATCATAATATTATGGCCGGTTCCTATGAACAAAAACGAATCGTTATGCTTAATCGTAAGCTAATTTTACCTGTGATTGCTACTAACCTATTGGAAGGTCTAGTATGCAAAGCTTAAGGTTTTAGCGTCATTATTGGTAAAGATTCAAGATTCTTAATTTTCAATAGCGCTCGGTTAATCATAGGAATCCGCTTATAGATTGCGATAACTGTACAGCACGGCTCTACATCTTGACCTCCTTGAACATAGGCTTCGAAGTTTCTCACATGTGTACTCAGGAAGGAAACAGCTAGTGTACACGCGGCTATATATCAAGCTATATATTTACAGTATAAGCTCCTGCATCTCACATTGTACGGAAAGCATATACGATGCGAGATTAGCTCATACTATACCTTTATAGTCGTGCGTACTTAAAAAAACCAGGCAAGTGCGTTCCGTACTTTGGAAGGAAATGTATAAAAAGTTTTTCTCTGCAAACTTCTGAGATAAGGGGGGAATGGTATTTTCACATAATTTTTTCATCATAAGTCAAAAACTATGCGGCATAAGATATAAAACCACGTTAGACCCACCAACCCCATTTTAAAATTTCAACCCCCCACTTCGGTCCCTATAACAAAGCTTATAAAATGACCGATCCTTAGATGGTGTTAATTAAATATAAAATAAATGCCATTTTGTTCGTAAAAAAATCTCCAGCGCAAACACCTGCACGAAGTTCAGGGCGGCCAAGATATTTCGGCTGTACTGTATAGACGGTGTAAACGAATTCGTGTATTTCCTATAAACTACATGATCTATTACTACAATAGATTAATTAACCCCGCACGAGATTTAGACTGATTAAAAATAAAAATAAATAACATTTTTTTCTTGCGGAAGCGTAAGTGATCGTATTTTATTTGATATCGTATATTATTTGATGTGACATCGAAATGTCACGCATAAATAAATAAAACCAAGGCAACACAGCTGGCGGGCACGACTAGCACGATATCGCTCCGTACAGTCAGTTAGTTAACCCTTTTACGGTTAGGGGGAATATTTTTCCCACCAACTTTTTTGGAAGACGTCGCGAAAACCTCCTAGTTACATTTTTATTTTTAAACCTGACAATATCATTTTTTTTACTGTTTTCTTTAATACAAAATAAAAAATAAAGTTTTTTTTTTTTAAATTGCCTAATTATTTGTTATTTACTTTTTCTTAAAACCTTATAACCGTTAAAGGGTTAACTCGGAGTCAAAAATTACTCAGAAATATAATTTTTTTGCTGGTCTAAATAAAACCAGTGCTTGCTCTATCTGTGCCACCAATAGATCACGCGGTTTGAAGGAATTACACGAATTAGTTTTCACCCTGTATGTTGACCTTTCAAGCAATACGAATAACTTCAAACTAAGTAGTATATAATATTCTCATCGCTAGCATATCTTCGGCAACCTCCACCTACGCAACATAATGCTCATTCTGCTGACCCCAACAAGAGCGTGGGAATTGGGTAAAGTAATAAACCGCTTACCATCGTAAATTCTTTCATTTCCGACCCAATTCTGGATAAAAATAGGCTTTACCGTTTCATTCAGAAAGACGTGTAAAAGGGTTACGGGTATTGTTGTGTGGTAAGAAGGAAGGGTGTAAGATCTTGAGGCATCAGGGATCGGTTTCAAGGTGAAGGACAGAAAGGGTAAAAAAAATGGTATGTTATAGGTATTTATCATGTTAATAAAATCATTCAATACAAACTGTTGGTTATTGCTAATATTATTATGGTAAAATATATGTACAAAAAGCGAATAAATAATTATTTTTATATATTAACTTTCATGAGAGACAACGCAGCGCAAGCTTGAGGTCCTGGGTTCGATCGTATGTTATAAGATTCAACAAAACCCAGCACGCATGTTGGTAGTACCCTCACATTAAAGTCCGTCGCCAAGCAGTTTACTGTGTTCCGTCGTGTGTATGTGAGAGCCAGAGGGGTATAGGGGAATCTCTCTATATCTCTGTTACTTGGATTCGTGAGCTCCTTCTTAGACCCTGTCTGCTCTTACCATCAGGTGAGACTAGGGCCAAACACGTGCAAGACAAATAATAAAAAAAAAGAAAAAAAAAACGTTCATTTTAGCAGTCTCGTAGACAACGTTTATGATTTAATTGAAAGATAGATTACATTGAAAGTACTACTACATCATATACATGCATTACATCTGATGTACAGGACAATTTAAGGTGTACGGAACATTTGCAATTAATTGGCTGCATGATATTTAAAATAAAAAACTAGCTGTACCCCATGCGTTGCAATGCCATGTAAAGAAAAAAAGTGTTGGGTTTTAAAATCTGTTTTTGGAATTTCTTTTGGATAAACAATATTTTTGATTTGAGGGGACCCGAATTTACCGTACCGACGGGACGAACATCGAATGTTTGACAGGTAGGAACAGTTTGTATGGGAAAATAAAATTGTTGTTTTTACTACAACTCGCAACTTTTCCATATTTTCTCACCACTTAAACCTTCCCTGGACTTCCACAAATATTTAAAAACCAAAATTAGCCAAATCGGTCCAGCCATTCTCGAGTTTTGGCGAGAGTAACGAACAGCAATTCATTTTTATATGTGTAGATAGATTAAATACACATGAAAAAGCTCAACCGCCCTTACCCATAATAATCGCTGTATGTGTATTTTAACAGTGACACGAGTTAACATTACAATTATGATAGTTATCGAAATGATTGACGATTAAGGGCTGATAATGACTAAATTCAACACGTAATGAGTTCAAAAGCTTTTTATCATCCACGTCACTACGCTCTACTTTCCCCTTCATAAACACAAAAATCCCGCAAAAATAAAGCAAGTAAAATAAATACCAACGCACAAAACGTGTATCCAAAGAAAAAAAGATAATAGAAATAATAGGGGGCTGTAACAGGCATTCCTTCCACGTAGCGCTCAGTAAACTTGCCTTCGTCACTTGCCCGACCTTCGTCAATGGACAAAAACGTTAGCACATTACACCACCTTTCAGGGCGTTGAGCAAATTTAGTGTTAGGTAGTCGGGAATCTGCAGAGGTTAAAAAATTTGGTGCGTATTTTGTAAGGATTTTTTGTTGTGTACGTGTTCCCTCCGTACCTACCAGGAGTATTAAGAATTGTTTTTAAATACAACTCTTTCTAATATATTTAAGGCTTGTTTCACACATAACACAACTATACCACAACCACGCCACAACCACGCCACAACCACGCCACAACCACGCCACAACCATATCACAACCACACCACAACAACAAAACGTGGGCCACAAATATGGTTATAATTCACATGGACCATATTTTGGTGCCAAATTCAACCGTTTGGGCGGTACCGACGACATCGCAACCACTAGCGACGCCGCGCACAAGCGGCCGACCACCTCGCAAACACAACGTTGCGTCGATGCAACGACACCGCGCTGCACACTCCCACTAGCCACAACGTAACCACATCGCAACTACTAGCAACAACGCAACCACATTGACATTTTGTAGTTACCACAATGCAACTGCAAGAAGCTGCAGCGACACTATTTACACGTAACCACTGCTTGACCACTTTTTGTCGTTCCGATGTGGTGTGGTTGTGGTACGTGTGAATTCTTCCTTAAGGGATAACGCGTCTCTAAAATGGGAAAATCTTTACAATACAATAATCTTTATTGTACACAAAACAAACAAGCAACATTACTATAAAAATAGAGTTGTACAATGGACGGTCTTATCGCACTAGGCGGTTTCTACCAGACAACCTTTGGATAGACGTGACATTTTTGCAAGAAAAAGAGAGATATCAAGGCATAATTCACACGTACCACAACCACACCACATCGCAGCTACAGAAAGTGGTCAAGCAGTGGATACGGGTGAATAGTGTCGTTGAAGCTTCTTGCACTTGAATTGTGGTCACTACAAAATGTAGTTGCGATGTCGATACGTTGAGACCAGTGTTTGCAGACAGACAGATCTTCCTGACAGACAGAGACTCCAGCTTTCCGCGTGCACACGGTATCGTCGCGACGACGCAATGTTGTGTTTGCGAGGTTGACGGTCGCTAGTGCGCGGTGTCGCTGGTGGTAGCGCTGTGGTTGCGCGGTCGGTTTCGCCCACACGGTTCAATTTGGTGGTAGAATGTGGTCCGTGTGAATTAAACTATTTAGTTTTAGGTGTGGTTGTGGTTGTGATGTAGTTGTACGTGTGAAACAAGCTTTATGTCGTCCGAAAGTGCGGTGTTTAAAATCTTGGGACATTTCATCGTTAGACAAAATCAAAGGTTTAAAAGTATAAAGTCAAAGGTAAAAATTAATTAGAGAAATATTCGTTTTGCAGAATACTTGGAGGATGAAATACAAGGTGTGCCCACGGCTCAGTCCACGTGAGAAGTTCTTAGCTTTTCAATATAAAACATAAGTTGGTTATCCAAGATACATTTTATGTCACCGCTGTATATCTACTTTATTTCATCCAAACCCACATTGTTATTAAAAAACACATCTCATCAAAAGCGAACCCGCCGACGCTCACGCTCACAACCCACGTTCGGTGTGCTGGATTCTGGTTTAGTGACACAGAAAAAAGGTACCTAAATATATTTATACTTGGCAAAACATTAAAGAGACCTTATTAGGTCTCAGTCTGTGTCTGTCTGACCCGGAGTAGGATTAGGTCACCTAGGTCACTAGGATTAGGTAGGTTTACTGTGTGGGACTTACTTCCGGTTTCTGAATTGAGAATTCTAGTATAAACAGTACTTAAGTAACATTTGAGTAGGAAGTTGTCAAAAAAAAATACGGATTTTAAAGCATTTTTTTGACAACTCCGTACTCAAATACTACTGAAGTATTGCTTATCCCGAATTCTCAATTCAGAAACCGGAGGTTAGAAACTTATTGGACGGATTGACCGTAAAAATCCTTAAACCAAGAGGAGTGGAAGGAGGGTAGAGATGCCTCTGATTTGCTGTGGGATGATCACAGCTGAATAATAATAATTGATCCCCTCTGGGAAAGGCGTTACCTCACCGTGAGATTAACGTAAAACCGGAGGGAACATTAGACTAGCTTTCTACAACCCCATAATATAATAAAAAATGTGTCATGAGGTCTACTGAAAAGCTTACAAACCGCACGGCAGCTTGTGGCGAGATGTTGGTGAGTGGTGACACTGCGTACCTTATTGCCTCAGAGAGTCGGTCAGGGCCTCGTCTTCAGTTTGCTTTTATTGGCTGGCCGGAGTGGAAACCCAAGAGTGCCCGCAGGATTCTCAACCCTGGCTTGCCTTTATCGGCCATCCAGAGAAGGGCCGCCAGAGCTATATACTCGGAGGTGGAAGTGTCTAATGGCGTAATAGCGGGGAAACCCACTCCGGGTCTTTTAGACCCGCGACGGCGAAACCGGGGCCATACCTCTCTACACCCCTAGCCACTCACACGTTTGTTGCTCGCTTCGCCTATGTACTGGCGGCTTTTCAGGGGGCCCAGCTAGTGAGCTGGCAAGTCACCGTCTGCCAACACAATTCAATTTTAAATTTGAAGGGCAGACACCGTTTTCTTCCGGCAATAGAAGTTATCCAATCCACCCCTTTCCATAGACCAGATATTTTTCACCATATTTTACAATAGTCTTGCGCCCACTTGGGACGGTCCATGACTGTACTCCAATAGTGCAGCCGTGGATAGTCCCCAGTTGGTGCCCCACCCTATTTTAGATTAAAGTTCTCAAAGGGGCCTCTGCGTGTTGGACCTGTGTCCCTCGTATGCCTTCCAAAGGACCGGACATCTTCCGCACGGAAGATGAGCCATGATTCAGAAGAGATAATAATTGATTTTACAGAATTAAGGACATTTGACAACACGTTTGGTGCAGTGGCTGAGCGATTGGCTTCTGCACTACGGGTCGTGGGTTCGATTCCTGCACGGAACAAAAATTTTTATGGCCTACAGATAGTTTTTTCGGGTCTGGGCGTTTGTATAAGTGAGATTTGTGTCTGTAAATGTACCCACGATACAGGAGAAATCGCAGAGAAAGGGCAAACATTTACAAAAAAAAAATGTATACTGGGAATCATTTGGTTAACTATAAATTAGGCCAAACGTAATCGGAATTAGGCCAAACACTACTAACTTTGGGATTAAAACAAATATTTGAATAACTGTCAAATTAATTAGCTAGTTGAACGTATGAGTTAAATGAAATAGATCTGTTAATTAATTAGCTATTGTTATTATTCCATTGTATTAATTAATTTGATAATTAATCAGGTTGCCAATTCTGTTTAGTATAATTTATTAGTAAGGTTAAAATATTAAAACAAATATTTAGTTACTCTCATTGCTGTGTTATGGTTTATAGAGGGTATGGGGTGCCGGTGAAATTACTGGCACATGAGACTTCAAGTTCATCTCTGGGGGTCTACTACGAGCACGAAGTCCGTGGTTTCGGCCTTAGTTACGAGCGTTTCCTACTCCCTATCACTTGGACATACGATTATTTCGGGGCCCGAACTAAGAATGAATGACAAAACGATTTGACAGTTGTCCCTACCACCGATGTATTTTTACATCTCCGAAAAGTTGAACTTGATAATTGTTTTGTTCACTACTACGTTTCGGGCTACTTTCGGACGGACGACTAACTTCGTTGGCGGATTTAGGGAGTAGGCCCTCTGTACACCTAACAACGGATATGCAAAATTTCAGGATGATCGGTTCAGTGGTTTAGGCGTGAAAAGGTAACAAACAAACTAACTTACTTTCGCATTTATAATGTTAATTAGGAAATTAGGATTATAATTGACAACATTTCATATTTTTAACCTGCTTATATTATAACGTTATCTAAAAGTAAATCCAAATCTAGCGCACCCGTATTTTTCCATTTTTCGAAATTATGTACTTTTCATTCATAATTTCAAATTTGAAATTCGGCGTATTCTAAAAAGACGTAAGCGCCAAATGACGTCATACGTACGGTGGAATGGCGATATAACCTTTGCTTTACTGTGAGCCGTCAAAAAACTGTTGGATGTCACTGTCTTAAAGCAATTGTCTTATCGTTGTCACTGTCAGTTTGTCAAACTCTTTGGTGCCTTTTGTTTATGTTTGTTTTCAATTAAATTCGTAAATTTTCTTATTTTCAAGTGCTATATATATCAACAATTAAATTGATATGAAAAATATTGTTTTTAAATAGATAAACTTCATATTGACATTGACATGTCTTGTTTGACATTAATGTTTTCATCTAAAACATTGGAATGCATAGGCAGAGGTAACGACCTCATTCCACCATTTATGTGACGTCATCACATGTTTTTTGATTTTCATTTGATTTTCTCAGAAATTAAGAATAAAAAAAATAAAAAATATATGTTTGAACTCAGGACACGAAAATAAAGAAACGGTATTTTTGTTATAAGGTCATGTCAGTTTTGAAATGTTGTCAATTGAGGTGTTTGAGTGTTTGCGTTATTCCTGTTACATGTTGTCCTCTTAAAGTTGCATCACATTCAATAAATACAAATTGGCGAAACAACACCAACAAAGAAAGTAGTAGATCTGCCAGTACCCAGCCATCTATCATCGTCAATAGCCAGGGTTCGTTTGCAAAGGCCAGCGTTTTAAACCGGTCCATTTTTGTGGACTGCTCTCTGTATCACCGATTCGGTTTGACTTTTTACCCCTTTTTCGAAACGATTTATCTTCATAGGAGGTTGGGTATCGAGTTATTTCTATTTGCTTTCTTTATGGGATGGTTTCGAAATAAAGTCTTTATAAAATCGATCTTTGCAGTTTTAGGATTTTGACGATGTGGCGTCTGGAGTTTGATGAAAGTATTATTATTTTTTATGGCCTCCCCTTTTTTTAAACAATGCTTAATTATTTAAACGCAGTTTAGACATTATATAACACAGGGTGTAAAAAGACCCATCACATAGCCGAAATCTACGCACTCTGTACATGAAACTAAATTACATTGACCAAAAATAATTGCCGGGAAACGACTTTTATTTTTTGGCATAAAAAAACTCTTTTTTTTTTTGTAGCGCGCAATATGTGGTTGTGGCGATGCCACGCGTTTGCATGCATGCAGCGGCCACACAGCTGAGCCAAGGCGGTCGTGTGCGTTTGATATTCATTGCGTTTTTGTAACTTCAAATGTGTAATTTGCTAGGAAAAATTGAAATTTTTGATAATGTTTGTTTGGAAGAAAGTTTAGTACTATGACTTGGAATTCGTTTTTGGAAAAAACTAAAAAAAAATGTATGCTTTGACCTTCAATATCTCCAAAAAAAAAAAAACAAATGATTTCCCATGTATGGTCTAGTAAAAAAAATGATCCCAATGATGGGTAGAATATGTGGTTTTCGTTATCGTTAAGGGTCTTTTAACACCCGATTTAATAGCATCCTGAAGGCTGTGGCGACAGATGCTTCCTCCGTCATAATAAGGCAATTTGTGCAAAGACTTGTTCCGTAGTTTCTGGGTATAGCTGTTGGGTTGTCTTCGCATTCATTCGTCTATAGTTTAAGTTACTAACAATAGTATTTCAAGTGCCAAACTGTTTCTAACAATGTATGGATCTCGCAGTTGTCCGAAGTAAAATGATTTTATTATTATTTATTTAGACCACGCTGTAGTATACTTATAGCATATAGCCAATATTGTATAGCACAACGATATCGCTCAGCATATATTTTATATGGACACGTTCACACAACGTGCGGCTATGCTATAAAGTATAGGCTTGCTGTACGTAATAAACTTGAGCGATTCTCAGAGCTATATCATACGATTCTCCGGTCCCCGCCCCGCCTCACTTCTACCCCGTCCGTCGCCTGACGGAAGGCCGTCAAATTAATACCTATCTTACTATGCATAGTAGACCGGTTTGCGATATAGCGAATAGCGAATTTCAAAATATGAAATACTCGAAAAATTACTTATTTCACGGGTCGACAAATCGCTTCCAACCTTCCTACAGTAAATAAACTTACAGATGAAATCACAGAACTAAACTAGTATCTATATCACGTTTATCTACCACCAAACTGCTGGCAGACAATTTATTAGCAGCCCAAGATAGCTCATAAATAATAGAGCACCTAACTTAATTGTATTAAGAGGAGAGTCCTTAAGAAACACCTGAAAAGGCACTTACTGTTTTCGAAATTTCTATAAACTCTCCGCATGGAATTACGTAAAAAAAATAATGAAGAACCTTAATAGATGTGCCAACAGTTTCACCGCGAGATATTTGCGAAATCATCATTAATTTCGAGAAAAAAAAATGTTAAATTCCCTCAAAAACATCTAAATCGACCTTTTCTATTTGCAGAATTTACTTAATTTTAAAGGAATATATAAAAATCTATTTAGTTTAATCGTGACACGAAAGTATGAATAACACGTTTACCGTTTTATTATTTTAATAAATTAAACCAAATGAGAGTAATCTACGTCTCAACATTGTTAATTTTTTACGGAAATTGTTTTCCGTTCCCCATACATTTTAGTATGGAGCAATACTCTCCCGTAATTTGTTTTATAAAAGAGTACGCACGCGAAAAATTTTCAGTGCCATCCTAGAATCCAAGGTGACAGCACGTCCGTTTGTAATTCGAGCCGAGCTCTCAAAACGTCTACGCACAAAGCATAAGGGTGGGTTGCGAGTGTCGTGACATGACTGCATTTTTTCAATCTTCGAACAATAAGACAGACGACTCGGACAGTGACCGAATTGACACATTTTAATTAAATTTTTTTTTTTCACTGGATATTCGGACACCATCAAATTATTGAAGCTTTTTAGTACAGTCAGATAAAAAAGTTTTAATATGTGGCAAAAAAAGCGTTACCAAAACTATTTGTGGCTTTAAGGTGGCATCTTTCGGTAATAAATAGCTTTGTGGACTCACCACTTTGAACTGCACCAAGAGTATTCCTCGAAACGCACCAACGATGAAACATAGAGAAGAGCATGAAGGACTCGTAATGAATTATATCGATAAACGTTTTAAATTCAGCTGCAGTACTTATGTATTTATTAAAACTACTGGTAAAACTGCAACTAGGTGCTTAAGCGACTTACCTCCGGTTTCTGAATTGTGAATTCTAGGATAAGCAGTACTTAAGTAACATTTGAGTACAGAGTTGTCAAAAAAATGACGGGCTTTAAAGCATTTTTTTGACAACTCCGTACTCAAATACTACATAAGTATTGCTTATCTTGAATTTAATTCAGAAACCAGAGGTAAGTCGCTTAAGCACCTAGTTCCAGTTCATTTCTGCTTTCCTGGTAGTTTTAATAAATAAACAACAGTTGAATTTTAAAACGTCTATCGATATAATTTATCACGAATCCTTCGTGCTCTTCTCTATGTTTTATCGTTGGTGGGTTTCATGGAATACTTTTGGTGCGGTTCAAAGTGGTTGCGCTTCGAGGAATACCCCATCTTTATTTACTCGACTGCCAAAGCGCGTATTTATCTATGTATGTGGGTTTATAATATTATTTATTAAAAACGGCTGCTTTAGTTATAATCCGGTTAAAAACTGTTTTTTTATAACTAGAGGCTAGGCGGAGGACGGATTTCCACAATTATTAAGGTATCGTTGAAAGTTTTTTATCTGGCTGTACAAAACAGCTTTTTTTATTGGTGTCCGAATCATCAGTGAAAAAATATTGAAATTAAAATACATATGTCAATTCAGACATTGTGTCCGAATATATGGTGAGTTTTATTATATATTTTTCACTTATTATTAGTATAATGATTTCCTTATTTTACCACGTTTCATGGCTACGTCAAGGCCGTGGGCAGACATGCCAATTTTGATGTTTGATAGCTTATCAGCTGAAGGGTTCTCTATTTCTTGTTAATATATTTTTCTGCATATTATTACTATTTCAGATGGAAATGGGAAAACGTAAAGAAAATTACAAAAGTTTTATCTTGATTGTATGCTTCCGGATAAAACAGATTCAAGATTAGACAGAAAAATGGAAATAAATGAGCCCAATTATTTGATTGAGGCAATTAAAAAACGAAAAAACAAACTTTAAAAAAAGTAAAAACCGACTTCAAAGAAATACTAAAAGGAGTGAAATAATTACCATAATATAAAATTAACAGTTTCAGAAGTCGGTGGCTTCTATTTGCTTCAGTGTAGAGTTGCACCGACTTCTGAAACTGTTAATTTTATATTATGGTAATTATTTCACTCCTTTTAGTATTTCTTTGAAGTCGGTTTTTACTTTTTTTAAAGTTTGTTTTTTATTAAATACGTTTTAGTGTCATAATTTTAACCCCCTCCTCAATAACCCTTCTTTTTGGCTTTGACGTAGTCGGGCATAAAAAGTCCTTTCAAATGATACCTTACACGATATAATGAAAACATTCCAAAGGGGGAGGGGGGACACGCACCCCTCCTCTTTTTCAGAAGTCAGTTCCCAACAACAAATACAAACAAATAAATATTAGTAATTTGAGAATTTTGCTTTGATCCGAGGAGGAGTTCCGTTCCATATCTCTGAAGTTCATGGTCTAATCATAACAAAATTTATATGGGACCAATCGGGAAGTACACTCTTTCGAACAAAAAAAGATTTTTTCAAATCGGTTCATAAATGACGGAGATATGAGGTAACAAACATAAAAAATAAAAAAAAAAATAAAAAAAAAAATACAACCGAATTGAGAACCTCCTCCTTTTTGAAGTCGGTTAAAAATCTGAGAGAAAATCAAAGAAACGGAACAGCGAAAATGTTTTATCTGATGTCAGCAGCCCCAAGTGCCAAGCAATAAATAAATAAATTAAAGAAAATATTTTATCAAGCATTAATTTTTGTATGTACTAAGATGTATAATTTTTTTATAATAAAATATAATTTTAGAATATCAAACTGAGAAAAAAATGTTACTATACCCAGTAATTGAGTTATGTACATTAATTGTTTTTCATTACAAATCAATCACACATTATCTCGTTTTCATTTTTATGTTGGCTCTTATCTTCCCTCGCAACATTTACATACCCTAAAATATTCCCAAACAAAAATTATGCGTCATTATATTCGAAAATAGAAACACAGAAAATCAACAATAATATATTACAGTAACTATTCTAAGTTTAAATCTGTCAATACCGATTACACTGTGACCCCACCCTTTGTTCATGACATCCAATACTATGGGCATGCGTGCCTCCCGGTGCAGTGAATAAATAACTAATACATTGCGCGTTTTTTGCAACATACTTACTAGTCCTTCAGAAGCGAACGCGCACTGAAGGTTTATTTAATCCGGCGCGCCACAAAATAAACCTTCGGTGCGCTTTTGTTTTTCGGTATGTGTACTACTACATTGTGTGATGCAGCTGTATTAGTAGAAATGTCGAAGTGTGGGTTCTAAAATAAGTTCTCACGCTCGCAAACCTTCCTCTTAACATTCAAGATCTATTAATATTACTGGATTATGGTGAATTAGTTACTACGTTTAACTGTATCTGGTTTTAAACTAGACGAGTTTAATTCCTTGAGGGTTCTAGAAAAGTGCGGTTGCATAAACATAATCAGCACATTACCGCAGTAAATAATTATATAAGCTAAAGCTCAACTTACTATAAAATCGTCTGAATTGACATACTCACATAAACACTCACTCCGTGTACTGAGTATAATGCACTCTTTGTATGTTTATGTATCTGTATTCGGATGATACCTAAAGGTGTATACGCGTAGTCGGTTACGCGTGTCCTGGAACGTCATGTCCATACTTGCAGCTACGCGTACACTCTTAGGGAACGCGTGCCGCGCGAGCTAGCTCGCAGCGCGAGCGCCGCGAGCCGGCGCCGTCAGTCGACAAGTACAAACAGTACTGTGTTGTCTGTTTCCGTACAGAAGCTGTACGCGTATCCAATGTATGCGTGGACAGCGTATTCCGACTACGCGTAACACAGGAACGCGCAGTCCGTACACACCTTTAGAAGTCTTGTTGCAGTGCGTGTCTGTGTGAGTGTGTCATTTTTTTTTTCTATTGGACTGCTGTATGTCGTCCTAGGGGACGGTTTCTACCACGTGAGTGTGTCAATTTGGACGATTGTAGTTATAGGTCTAGCGCATAACTGAGTCAGTGCCTGAGTTAGCTGCGCGGTGCGGGAGGGGTGTGGTGGTGCGACGCGAGAGCTCACTGATTCGTCAACTTGTGACAACTGTCACCCTCCCGTACCGCGCAGCTCAGGCACTGACTCAGTTATGCGCTAGACCTGTAGTTGAAGTACTGCTTAAGCTATACTGTGACATTACTGTCCCACTGCTGGGTATGGACTTCTTCTCAGAATGATAAGGGTTTTAGACCTTAGTCCACTATGTTAGCCTGGTGTAGATTGGCGGACTACACACAACAGCGAGAACATTTTTGTTTTTAGGGTTCCGTACCCAAAGGGTAAAACGGCACCCTATTACTAAGACTCCGCTATCCGTCCGTCTGTCCATCTGTCCGTCTGTCACCAGTGTATCTCATGAACCGTAATAGTTAGACAGTTGTTCACAGATGATGTATTTCTGTTGCCGCTATAACAACAGATACTTTTTCTTCTTCTTCCTTTGCCTTGTCCTTTTATCTGAGCTCGGCTCTATAATCACAGACAGTAAAAAACAGAATAGATAATGGTACGGAACCCTTAGTGCGCGAGTCAGACTCGCACTTGGCCGGTTTTATTTTACAACCGTCACTTCAGTTTGAACTAAAATTACATTTATGATTAGTTACGGTTTACGCACGTGCATTTTTCGGGATTGCCCGACTAGTTTCGGACCCAAATAGAGCGCTTAATCATGAGCTGAACACATGGCAAGGTCGCGAGTCGGACTCGACTCGCGACAATTCCGAAAAATGCACGTGAGTAAACCGTAACTAATCATAAATATGAATGTGTCTCACGAAAGTTATAATACAAAAAAAGTTGCATTGGTGGATTTTCGTTGCCAATCTTATACCGGCTTCCCAGGGTGCGTGATAACGCGCACCGCGACGCACGAGCTCGCATCGACACACCATGGGAAGAGACCCGTCTGTGGTAACGCGGACGCGTGCGGAGCGGTGCGCCGTATCCACATCGCACACCCTCATAATGTGGCTTCGCACGGTGCGTGATTTTACGGATGATACCACGCACCGTGGGAAGCCAGCTTTAGAGCACGCGGTCGAGCGTCTGCGTTGGGAATGGCCATGACGTTCTCTTTCAATACAAAAAAGGCTGTCATTTTTTGCGGGAGGGGGGGGGGGCTTACACCTGTGCATTTTACCCTATAGCTACAACATTCACACATTAAAAATAAAACAAAATGAGGCGAGTTGACAGAGGGGAAATGTTCCGCATGGTACTCCCGACTATGTCTACCGCAATGCTCCAAGTTCCCAATGATCACTCATTGCCTAAATGTTTTTGCATGATAGTAAATAAGATAGATATATAGATAAGACGTTTATTTGGCACATACAGAAAACACAACACACAAAAGCACAATTACATAAAACATAATACTAGAACATAGAAATATTAAAATAAAAACACGTTAAAGTTAAATACAGAATTGGGTGTCTGACTACTATTAAAAATGTACAACAATTTGGTATTGTTTTAAAGAAAGTGTAGGAAGAACACGGTTTGTTTTAAATGATAAAAAACAACAGTCAAACACCCCATTATAGCAATCTGTGGCAGTAGTGTCAAACTACCTACCGACATAAACCAATCGATATGAAAAAAAAGAAAAAAATCAAAGTGCGGTGTGTGTCTTCAAGTTGCACCAAATGGGAGTCCAACTCAGCAGGTGCCAGCCAAATATACCTGACGCTGGTATTCTCCTGGATCCCAGTAGCGAGATACGGACGTCGAGCAGATAATAGATATCTACTAAACTGAACTCCTTTTGGTAATAATATTTCCGCCATCAAATCCAATATAATTATTTTACCTTACCTTTAATTACAGTAATGAATCCCTCAAATTAAAATCGATCTATTTATATAAACCACACAAATTCTGAACTTCATTCAAACGAAAATAAATTCGAAATAAAATGCATAACATCAATACAAAACCGCAAAACATTTTAAACTGTTCATTTACAGAAACCCCATTTAAATATTGAAACTTTTTGAAATAAAACAAATGATTCGGAAATAAAATTGACTCGAGCTCTCGGACCGCACCAGACGTCACTTGTCATAATTATTGTGACATTCAAAAGAAAACGCAGCAAATTCTTTTACAAACATAAATTACTACACTCACTCAAGTAATTTTCAATCTTATTTGTAGACTATTAAGGTTCGTGAGAACTTCAGCTGTTAACTTGGCAGAAACGCTTTCAGTAACTATTCAAGCAAGGAAAATTATACTTTATTTTGTTAACAAGAAGGTTGTAAGTATAAGAACTTGATGGCTCCTTCAATTTTAAGTACGGTCCGCTTTTAATTTGTCATATAAAGCGTGATTTATATTTTAAAAGTTGAACGGTTACCGCGAACGTGTGATTCATACATTTTGCAGGAGACATGTTTTAAATAATTTAAAGTTTATTACTTCAGTTTCTGTAACGCTGAGCGTATTTATTTTGTGAAAGAATTGTGGGAAGTGAGTTAATGTGTTTATATGCATAGCGTAGTTAATTTCTTTACGAATTTATTATGAGTGACTCTTTACATTTATGCGGAGGTAGTAAGAAATGTTCTGTTGAATATGTATCTTCTTTTAAACTCGAGGGACTTGTGGCTAACAACCGCTGTTAAGATTTGCTTGCCACAGTCAGTCGGTAGATGAGTGATCGGTCGATTTTTTCTTCTTTGTTGTGTTTTCCGGCTGCCAGGATTCATTTTGTTTCATCATCAGCAGAAGTCAACTGCTGGACATAGGCCTCTCCAAGTTCACGCCATTGCGCTTGCTTCTCGACTACTCTTACCCAGCTACTACCAGCCGCCATCCGAAAATGGTTATTCCACCTAGCCTGAAGGCTTCCCACATTATGTCTGCCGATTCGTGGTCTTTACTCAAGAACGCGTCTATCCTAATAATCATCAGTTCTATGGCTAATTTAGTCTAGTAGTCGTAAATGCGACTGCTGAGCCTGAGGCCCTGGGTTCGATCCCCAGATCGGGCAAAGTGTTATTGGGTTTTCCGTGTCGATTTTCTTAGCAGCAGCCAGCGCGGAGTCTGGATTTGTGCCCGGTTGATGGCAATAGGCTCGTCTCCTATAACACGGGAGTGAAACATAACGGCGCAAAAACGGTGTACCATACACCTCTGCCAGACCTTTTGGGGAATACTAGCGTGATGATATGTTATATATGTTCAAAATAATACAATATCATAGATACATACAGTATGTATAGAAAATAGTCAACCATTCCATTAAACACGTAATATTATTAATACAAACACTACATTAACTTAACACCAAAGTATTTTTTTCATAAAATATCTATTTTCTCTATTAAGAGCTGCTTTAAAGTAAATATCGGAAGCAATTTTCGAGGCAAATAGCGTCCGTTGCAGGATTGCATTAGCGACTGCAAATATAAACGGTGTAGATAAAACACCCCGTATAGCGTAGATAGAGCAGGCTGTATAGAGGGGTGTGGTAAAAAGTGAACATTTATACGGACGAGGTGAGGGACTTAGGGTGGGGATATGGTGATGGACTGTTGGTAGTTATTTGAGTTTTTTTTAGATTAAACATCTTGCTTAAAGTGGTCGGATCAAGTTTGAGGAAATCATTTGGGTATAACCCAACTTGCATCGACAAGGGCCCATCATCATCATCATTGTTCAGCCGAAATAGGTCTCCCCCAAACAATGTTGGGGGGGGGGGGGGGGGGGGGTTTGCAATAATCGCCACGCTTGGCAGGCGGGTTGGCGATCGCAGTATGGTTGTTAAAGTACTCAGAGAACGCTGCTGCCCATCCTCTAGAGAATACCTTAGTCGCCTTTTACGACATCCACGAGAAGAGATGGGGTAGTGCTATTCTTTACGTCCGGCATAATACGGACGAGGTTCGAATTCTCTTAAAATGAATCTCGATTAATTGGAACCGAACCAAGGCCGAATCGGCCATTTTGGCAGTTTTCGTAATTTAATAATGAATAACGATCCACCGTTCGGTAGTTGTGACGTCTGTTGTTTCAACCGCTCAACCATTTTTGATACGGTCTGACAAGGATCTAAAGACCCGTGGTGAAATAGAGAACTAACATGAAATGTTACCTCTACAGGAAAGCAAAGAGATATCCACAGTTCTTATTAGTAATAATAAATAATAAAAGATTTATTGCAGAAACTTGTTAAAAATTTTATAGTAAATCTTACATAGGGGCCTCCTTTTAAGTAAAAGATATACCTGCGCTAGGAGGCACCGCACTTCAATGTTAAATTATAAAATGGCAAAACTGGTGTACCAGAAGATACATTTTAACAAGAAATCATAAGAAAAATATAAAATTAAAAGACAAGAAAAAGATAAGAAAAAAAAAATTAAAGATAGGTAATATCCTAAATTAGTGTGAGTGTCTGCATGTGTAATATGTGTGTGTGTGTGTGTGATTGAATATTTTCAACTCATACTGACGATGCTTGCAGCAATAATTCAATGTCATCATAGGACTTTATTGTGTTTAAAGACTAAACTTCTTTAGTCAGTATGTATTGGCAATGGTGGGGTGCAGCCTTCATGACTGACTATATTTAAGTACGTCTGGCGCACCCTAGGCAGCCAGCCCCGCTACCAGCCTAGCTGACTAGCTCATACTAGAAAGAAATACTGGCTGTGGCTGTAATGACTGACGCGGTCCTTTACTGTTAGGCCATTTTCTAACGGCACATAATACTACAAAATACCACATTTGTCGTGTTGTGTCCACATCACACTCACGTCCACAATATGATTTTCCGAGCGCCATTTACCTCAATGAACTGTTTACTACGACATTAGTAATGTCGTATCATTTCGTAAGTGAACGGTACATAGAAATATTATGACACTCGGAGTTGTCACTATATTTGGTCGTGTCATGCCATTTAAAAAGGCATAAGACTTCAGCTCAAGAGGCTAAGAAAAGAGTAAGTAACTCTCAATCTTCCTCTGATACAAATCAGGAATGATAGGCCGCAAAAACCCCTAATGCCCAATTCCGCTCTGCTCTCCGTTCCGCAGTCCGCTCCGCTCTTCACCCACTCCATCCTAACCAAAAGCGGCGTACGGAGGCGGTCTCACAAGAAACACAAGTACTAACGTTCAACTTAATGGTTGCGTTCTACGTTCGACGGTTTGCACCGACCGTTTCTTTGCGTTGCTACTCTGTTTTGACTTTTTGTTGGGTTTACAAACTTTTTGTACTCACATCCTTTGTAGGATTTAATGAGATACAATGAACTGGGTAGATTTTTTATGCTTTTTTAATTAAATTTAATTAAATTACTTATATAAGGTTAGTCGGAAACGGGGTACCAATCCACGGACCACTTAAAGTATCACTGAAGATTGTTCTAAAGCAAGTGTTATCAAAATTCTAATTTCAAGTATGATTTTCATGCAAAATCCTTTATACCGGCTTTAGTTACGAATTAAGAAAATTGAGTTTCTAATCTGTGACCCTAAATATGACCTAAAATGTAAGCAAAGCTGATAGATAGATTTTAGCGTCTTTTTATGAAATCTTTGAACAGCTATTTCTCCTTAACTATTGACTTTTGAGGAAAGTTGTGGAACAAAACTTATTCATTATTACGGGTACTCTGACACCGTTTCGGATTAGTACCCGCTTTTCGACTAACCTTGTACAGGTAGACGATGACGTCACGCTGATGATCATTCAAGGAGCCATAGATTGCAGTTGTAATAGTTAAGTTCCATATAAAACCTTGCTAACTCTGACTAATCTTTGTTCCACAGCATGAGCTATTCTCTTAACCAACACCAGAGCAAGAGAGATGTCTAGTGGTAGTGTCTGCTGGCTTTCGACTAGTTTTTGAGTCCAATCTTGCAAAGAAAACTTTCACTGGTCGGGACTGGGCAAACTACGGCCCGTGGGCCAACCCGGCCCGCGAAGGTTTTAATTTGGCCCGCCACACACTGGTCCCAAATTAAAAAAAAGTGGACATTGATAGTAGACCGCTGATATTTTTTTTCATTGTTGATACAGTGATAACAGATAAGGCAAAAAAATATTATGTTCCTACTTCAAATACTTTTCTGTAAAAAATATTTCTTTTTTTTTGTATGGGAGTGATTTTTATTCAATTTCTCAAAAACCTTAAGCGATGTCGAGATGGCAATCATAAATGTTAGAAAACTAATAATTCTGAGTATTTGGCTCGAAAAAACTTATTGCTTATCTCTGCGTATTTTCGAGATAATAGTGACAGAAAATAACTTTTTTTTTATGTTAATTGTTGCTTTTTTTTAATCATAGCCTTACTTTAGCACATATAGTGTATGCTAAATGTCAAATAAATATTAATCTTTCACTATAATATTTTTTCAGAATCGTTTGTGAACATATTCAACTTTGTTTGCAGCTTTATTTGTCTTCATTTTGATTGTGTTTTTTAGAACTGATGAAAGTACTCCTTCAGAAACGTCATAGCTTTTCAGTCATTAGTGATCTCTTTTACAGAGAAGTCTCTTTTTGTTTATTTGACATTACGCATACATTATATGTGCTAAAGTAAGGCTATGATTAAAAAAAAGAAAATTATTAACAAAAAAAAAAAGTTATTTTCTGTCACTATTATCTCGAAAGTACGCAGAGATAAGCAATAAGTTTCTTCGAGCCAAATACTCAGAATTATTAGTTTTCTAACATACAATTATTATGTGATTGCCACCTCGACATCGCTTAAGGTTTTTGAGAAATTGAATAAAATGTAATCATTCCCATACAAAAAAAAAAGAAATTTTTTTTTACAGAAAAGTGATTGAAGTAGAAAAATAATATTTTTTGCCTTATCTGTTATCATTGTATCAACAATAAAAAAAAATGTCAGCGGTCTGCTATCAATGTCCACTTTTTTTTAATTTGGGACCATTGTGTGACGGGCCAAATTAAAAACCTTCGCGGGCCGGTTTTATATGTATAGATGTAATTGTGTAAATTACATCTTCTTTTGTATAAAGAGACTGGTACTGACTGACATTTGATTCATCAACGCAGAGCCTAAACCACTAAAGCTAGAAATATGAAATTTGGACATTAGGTTCCTTACATGACGAAAACATCCACTAAGAAGGGATTTCTCGAAATTCAACCCCTAAGGGGGTGAAAAGGGTGATTAACGTTTGTATGCAAGTCCGTCATTTTTGAAGTAAGAAGCATGAAATTAAACATTAAGGTTTCTGGTTAGGAGTAAATGTACACGTGTTTGAGTGATTTTGTAAATTCAACCCCTAAAGGGGTGAAATAAGTGTTGTAAGTTTGTATGACAAATCTGATACTTTTGAAGTAAGAAGCATGGAATTAAATATTTAGGTTACTGGTCAGAAATAAACGTATACGTGTTTCAGGGTTTTTGGAAATTCAACCCATAAGGGGGTGAAATAAGTGTTGTAAGTTTGTATGAGAAATCTGGTACTTTTGAAGTAAGAAGCATGGAATTCAATATTTGGGTAACTGGTCAGAAATAAACGTATACGTGTTTCAGGGTTTTTGGAAATTCAACCCCTAAGGGGGTGAAATAAGTGTTGTAAGTTTGTATGAGAAATCTGGTACTTTTGAAGTAAGAAGCATCGAATTCAATATTTAGGTTACTGGTCACAAATAAAAATACACGTGTTTCAGGGTTTTTGGAAATTCTACCCCTAAGGGGTGAAATAGAGGATAAAAGTTTCTACGAAGTTAAAAGCATGAAATCAAATGAATGAAGGCTTTCTGGCTAGGTATAAATACACGTTTTTGAACGTTTTTGTAAATTCTACCCCTAGGGCGTGAAACAGGAGGTGAAAGTTTTCTTGAAGTTAAAAGCATGAAATTAAATAATAGCGTTTCGGATTTAGGATAAATGAAAGTGTGTGAGCGTTTTTATAAATTAAACCCCTAAGGGGGTAAAATAGCGGATGAAAGTTTGTGTGAGAAGTCTGGTACTCTTGAAGTAAGAAGCATAAAACATACACGTGTTTCATGGTTTTTGAAAAATCTATCCCTAGAGAGTGAAATAGAGGATGACAGTTTTTTTATTGTTGACACTTGCGCGAAAGTTTCTGGCACCTGGTTTCTGGATGTACATACCATCACCGTAATATTGGAGGTGGTGCGCGAGTCGTATCGGATGGTTTTAAATAAAAATTCACATCGTTCATCCGACTGAGTTGAAACTTTGTACAGTTGATGTTGGCACTAGCGCCAGAGTTTGTGATATAGTACCTACTATTAACGTACAAGAGGTTGCGCGCGAGTCGTATCGGATAATTGTAAATAAAAATACGCATCGTTCATCCGATTGAGTTGAAACTTTGTATAGTTGTTGTTAGTCACGCGAAAGTTTCTGACATAGTACCTTCAACGTACAATAGGTGGCGCGCGAGTCGTATTGGATAATTATTTGTCTTCTTCTAATATAAAGAGAAAGGTACTGACTGAAACATGATATTTGGATAGTTGGTTCTTTTTGTAACGTAAACATCCACTAAGAAGGGAATTCTCGAAATTCAACCACTATGGGGGTGGAAAGGATGATTAGCGTTTGTATGCAAGTCTGTCATTATTGAAGTAAGAAGCATGAAATTAAATATTAAGGTTTTTGGTTAGAAATAAATGTACATATATGTTTTAGGGTTTTTGGAAATTCAACCCCTAAAGGGGTGAAATAAGTGTTGAAAGTTCGTATGAGAAATCTGGTAGTTTTGAAGTAAGAAGCATGGAATTAGGTATACATTTAGACTTTCGAAGACAAATAAATATACACGTTTTTGAGGATTTTTGGAAATTCTACCACTGAGGGGTGGAATACGGGATGAAAGATTTTCTGAAGTTAAAAAGAGCATGAAATCAAATAATAGGGTTTCTGGTTAGAAATAAATGTACTTAAGTTTGAGCGTTTTTACAAATTCAACCTTTAAGGAGGTGAAATAAGGGTTGCAAGTTTTATGAAAAATCTGGTACTTTTAAAGCAATAAGGGGACCTACATTTAAAAAGGGCTTAAAGAGCGTTTAAAATTTCACGCAAGCGAAGCTGCGGGCAACAGCTAGTCTATACATATAAAAGGAGAAGCTGACTGACTGAGTGACTGATCTATCAACGCACAGCCTAAACCGCTGGGGTTAGAAAGTTGAAATTTTGACAGTGGGTTCCTTTTGTAACGTAGGCATCCACTAAGAAGGGATTTTTCTAAATTCAACCCCTAAGGGAGTTAAATAGGGGATGAAAGTTTGTATGGAAAATCGTCACTTAACGGTTTCAAAATTTCACGCAAGCGAAGCTGCGAGCGAAAGCTAGTTATTGATATTGTTTCTTTTTTAACCGACTTCAAAAAGGAGGAGGTTCTCAATTCGGTTGTATTTTTTTTTTATTTTTTTATTTTTTATGTTTGTTACCTCATATCTCCGTCATTTATGAACCGATTTGAAAAATTCTTTTTTTTTTCAAAAGGGTATACTTCCCGATTGGTCTCATATAAATTTTGTTATGATTAGATCATGAACTTCAGAGATATGGAACGGAACTCCTCATCGGATCAAAGCAAAATTCTCAAATTACTAATATTGCTTTGTTTATATTTGTTGTTGGGAACTGACTACTGGAAAAGAGGAGGGGGTGCGTGTCCCCCCCTTCCCCCCTTTGGAATGTTTTCATTATATCGTGTAAGGTATCATTTGAAAGGACTTTTTATGCCCGACTACGTCAAAGCCAAAAAGAAGGATTATGAAGGAGGGGGTTAAAATTATGACACTAAAACGTATTTAATAAAAAATAAACTTTAAATAAAAGTAAAAACCGACTTCAAAGAAATACTAAAAGGAGTAAAATAATTACCATAATATAAAATTAACAGTTTCAGAAGTCGGTGCAACTCTACACTGAAGCAAACAGAAGCCACCGACTTCTGAAACTGTTAATTTTATATTATGGTAATTATTTTACTCCTTTTAGTATTTCTTTGAAGTCGGTTTTTACTTTTTTTTAAAGTTTATTTTTATTTATTTCCTTTTTGCTTAATTTTTGGACTCAAGACTTGGTACTATATTACTCAAAGGTCTGTGGCCAAGACTACATTGTTCTCTCTCATAATACCTACTGTATTCACTGAAATTGTAAAAGATATCCTTTTTAAAAAAAAATAGTAACCATGTAGTTTCTTGCCGGTTCTTCTCCATAGGAAACGACTAATTGGGACCGTGCATCTAAATTCGACTTTTCTTATGCGCCTGTAATGGTTTATGTGTTTTTTTTTTTTGATTTGATTTGAATAGACTGCCATTAATTTCAAACACTTGAACATAGCGAAAAAATCCAATGTTAATTACTTTTGATAAAAGCTATTCCAATAAAGTAAAAATTAAACTTTCAAAGGACTACATTCCTCAAGCCAAGTTAGAATCCTTGAGATCCAGCGCTTCAAGAGACCTTTTAAAGGGAAATTCTAAGAAATGCAGAAAATTATGAATGTGAAGGAAGCTTGCAAAGATTATGCACTTTCAATAGACATTCCTTATTCAATGTTCTAATTTATATGCTTCTGGGAATGAGTGAATGAAATCTTGGGATATAAGTGAGAATTTTATAAAAGATAATCTGAATAAAGCGGTACGTAGACTGATGGTAAAAATACAGGGTGTAAACGAATTCGTGTAATTCCTTCGAACCATAATGACCTATTAATGGTATAGATTAACCCCGCACGGGATTTAAATTTAATAAAAATAATCTTTTTTTTTTCAAATAGAAATATGTGATAGAAAATTTCGATGCCATGCATAAATGAATGAAGGCACGGCGACACAGCTGACGGACAAGACTAGCACAATATCGCTCCACGCAGTCAGTTAACTTGGGACGCTAAAATTACTCAGATACAGAATACCATGGTTCATTTTTTGAAAACTTTTTTTTGTTGATTCTGAAAAAAACCTATGCAGGGTTAATCAGTGTCACCAGGAAGGAATTACACAAATTCGTTTACAACCTGTATACCATAATAACATTCCATGTCATTATATACGTGTTTAAAGTAAGTCTTAGAAAAATCGGTAACATTTGATGTACTAAGGTCCAATTCTCCTAAAATAAATCTTGATAAATCGCAAACGAACCAAGGCCGAACCGTTCATTCTCAGTTTTCAATTTCAAAAGCTGTCAAATTGTTTGACAAAAAAACAAAACCAACCATTTTGACAGTTATCGTAAACAAAAACTGACTGACGGTTATGATTCGTTTGCGGTTGGCAACAATTTTGTTATGCTTGTTTCCCAAGGTGCGTGATATCGCGCACCGCGACGCACGAGCTCGCACCAACGCACCTTGGGAAGAGACTCGTCCGTGGTAACGCGGACGCGTGCGGAGCGGTGCGCCGTATCCACATCACGCACTCTCATTTTGTGGCTTCCCACGGTGCGTGATTTTACGGAGGATTTTACCGATGCACAGCCGGTGCGCGCTACCACGCACCATGGGAAGCCAGCTTTAGTCGAATTGGCCCCCTGATCCACTGATGTCAGTGTTATTGGTGACAAAAAGAAATGACAAATAGAATATTTGAAAGGAAATATTAAGGAAAAATCGGTGAATGAAATTAATAAAGCATAATAAGGTACAGAAAGAAATAAAAACTTTTGAGATCTGCCCAAATCTTATCTACGGCCACAAGTACCTTTGAGCTGTTTCAATAAATTTCGAGTGGCCACCACCGGCCATACGTGTGCAGCGAGTTCCTGTGAAATGTACCGCTAAGATAGCCCGCCGCTTGTGGCCGGCCACTTGAGGCTGCGTTGAGTGGCCCTTGCAGTGCAGGCGCATTAAGTATTAAAATCAAGCTGAAAGCGTGTAGATAGCTGGTGTATTATTGGTGATTGAAATAAATAATGCTCCTGATAACATTGTTTTACTTGCTATTGGTGATACCCGTTAGAAAAAAGGGTAGCCTTCTCTTACCCATTTTTTTTTTGGTTTGAGAAACGTAAGTTCTTTTCTGCTTTTCGAAACTCAAAACTTAAGCTTGTTATCGGTAGCGGGTAGCACTGGGCAATGTTGACAAGAGAGGGTAGTCGTCGATATGGATCGGCCCACCCGAGGTTATAAAGGCGGTGGTCATTCGACGAAGCGAGAGCATTCCGTGTTGAACAGCTGAAGAAGTCTGACCTTTTATATCTGATTAGCTTGTCCTTATTTTATGATCTTGTAATAATTGTGTAAAGTAATATACTGTGATCTAGATAATGTTACTAATATTAACCCAAATACAAGTACTCTCAGTGGTGGAGAGTCTATGTTGGTTTTATTTACTGTGTTTACCTTGCTCGCAATCCTGACATACCGATATTAGCTAAAACTGTAATGATAGAATCACCCCTGAACGATTATATTGTTGTGTCATTTACATCAGAAGTGGAACAAGAAAAAACCAGTCCACATTATGATTGTATACCCACATGTAAATATTGTGCTAAATAAAATCCCCTGTAGACGGACTGACAAAAACTTGATTATTAGATTGATATTACAATGGTGAGAAATGTGAGAATGAGAAAATGTGATAAATCCGGTGAGTCACAACCATTTTATTATGTGTGAAGGAATTTTGAGGAAGGAAATATAATATGAGAGGTTATTTATTCGTGTAAAATAAATATTAAATGATATCTTTGCTTATTCATGTAAAATAAAAGAGATGTTATCTGTATTTATTCGTGTATAATAAATGAGATGATATCTGTGTTTATTCGTATAAAATAAATATGATGGTATCTGTATTTATTCGTGGAAAATAAATACGGCATCTGTATTTATTCGTGTAGGAAAATACATTGCAAGTCGTATTAGAGTTTGTGGTGAGATGCAACCAGGGTTGATCTTTGGCACCGCCCGGTTTGGCCAGCCGGGGTTGGCCAAAGGCTTCGCCTGGGGAAAACTGAAACTCTAACGTGGCGAAGCAATTGTTATAGGGCTGGAACCAAAGCGGGATATGCCATGATATGGCTAGATCCAAGGCGGGTGATGCCATGTTGATAAAGCAGGATCCCAGGCGGGTGATGCCAAATGAGTTGGCTAAATTCAAGGCGGGTGATGCTATTAATTGATAAATGAAAATGCAGTGAAAATGAGATTCTGTTTTGAATTAATGTTTTGAAAAAGTTTTGAAAGTATTGATATTTGTTTTTATTGGTTTTGTTATAATTCTTGTTGTAGAATGGTACAAAATAGTTTATTGAAATTAAAAAGTAGTTTGTTATTATTACTTATGGTTTAAAATGTATTTTTTGTAGACGAAAACAGGAAATTGTATTTATTATTGATGATAATTACTATGATGACTTCCGTTAATGATTAATTTGTCAAATTTATTTTTAAATAAAAAATAATTTGACTTATTTTCGTTAAAGATGTGTTTAATATGTATTGTATTGTTGTAAAAAGGTTGGATTATTAGCGCAATATAGAAATGTTATGTTTAAAACATCATGTCAGTTTTGTAATATGAGTTTGTGAATAATTGAGATATTATTTTGATCATGAAAAGTTTTAAAGGTTATTAATTTAAGTATTATGATTTTGGGAATAATTGAGATAATATTTTAAGTGTTTATAATTATGTACGATGATACTGTGAATAATGATGATCGGCACTATACAACTCCCGGGGAAGTGAATAATGAAACTACATCTGTTTCCTAATCGAGTACAAAAATTTATTTCTCTCAAGGGGTATAGTCTACACGCGGAGAATCTCGACACCGCGATTCAGAAAAACACACAAAAAGTACAACGCCATCTATCGAGCGCATGAACAAACTTTCGCTCAAACATCCCGCCCACCATGGACAGAATGTCCAGAACTAATATACATGTAAAAGAACTAACTGTCCGCCCACCATGAGGTCAGGGGCAAAAAAAACTTATTAGCATAATTGTTAACATAAACAATATTAACAAAATATTTACTTAAAGAATATTAACAAACTATGACAGATGACGTGAAAAAAAAACAACTATTACTATTTGTGGAATGACATATTCCTTGAAAAAAAAATACAACTTATAAAAAACTTTCAACGATAACTACTTGAGGACTGTATAAAAAAAATCAACGTTTACTATAATAATAATAACTTGTGGACTTTAAAAATCTACATTTCGGCAATTTTACAAAAATTGCTCAACTTGACTTTACTTAGACATAAACTCACAAAATAAACTCAAATAACTATACTTTAACATGTGCTAGAACTTTACAATTTAAAACATTATGTTTACTTTGCGATTGGCAAAATGCACAATTTTGAAATTGGTCGTTTAATCAATGATCCGTTACACTTGAGAGTCACTACTCGTGTAACCTTATCCAAACCAGGGTGCTTTTCCACTACTTTGCCCAAAAGCCAACGGGCAGGAGGTAAGTTATCCTCCTTGACCAAAACTACATCTCCAATACCTGGTTCTGGAATGTGTTTAGTCCATTTGTAACGTTGTAACAACTGAACTAAATACTCATTTGACCAACGTCTCCAGAAATCTTGCAACATACGTTGTGTTACTTGCCAACGCCTTAGACTACTGATGTTAGAACTCTCATAATTACGTTCAGGCACCGCTATCAGAGGCTCCCCTATCAAAAAATTACCAGGTGTAAGAGGAGTTGGATCTATGGAATTGTCAGGCAACATTGATAACGGCCTAGAATTAAGGCGCGCTTCTACTTGGGACAAAAGGGTTGACATTTCTTCAAACGTAAGTGTTGAATTACCTATCACGCGCCTCAGATGGAATTTGGTCGATTTTACACCGGCCTCCCATAAGCCACCGAAATTTGGGGAATGGGGCGGAATAAAATGCCAAGAAGTACTGTTGTTGCCTAACCATTCTCGAATTTCTACAGCTACGGAAGATTTTTCCGCAGCGACTAAATGCCGAAGTTCTTTGGCAGCGCCAACGAAATTGGTGCCGTTGTCGCTCCAAATATTACTAACAAAACCTCGTCGAGACACAAATCTCTTAAAACAAGCAATGAAACCTTGCGACGTCAAATCGCTGACGGCTTCTAAATGTATGGCCTTGGTCACCATGCACACAAAAACACAAATGTACCCTTTGTATGATTGGTGGCCACGACCCTTTGAAGTTCGCATACTGATGGGACCAGCAAAATCCACGCCACTATTTAGGAATGGTCTTGCCGGTGTGACTCGACTGGACGGTAACTGACCCATGAGTGGGGTTTGAATAGATGCTGAGTACCGCTTGCATTTTACACATTTGTGTACGTAACTTTTAATCCTTGTTTTTGCGGATAGAATCCAATACTTCGTACGCAGATGGCTCAACATCAGTGTTGGCCCTCCATGTAACGTCTTCTGGTGAGCTTCATCAATCACTAGATTAGTGAAGTGACTATCAGATGGTAGGATGATGGGATGTTTAACATCTTCGTCTACATGAGCATTCTGAATGCGCCCACTGACACGGAGTATCCCTTCGACGTCTATGACTGGACAGAGACTTTTAAGCTTGCTTCTTACTTTCACACTTCCTGATTTTCGTAAGTCTTTCATTTCTTCGAAAAACTCTTGACTCTGAACAAATCTTATACACGTTCTTGTTGCTTCTTCTATTTCTTCTTTAGTAAGATATCTTTCATATCTCTTCTCACTGTGTGCTTGTTTCTTCCAACTCAAAACTCTTCTGCAGTACGCTATAACCCGAACTAGCCTCTTTAATGACGAATACTTTGTCCAGAAAAGATCCTCTTGATGAGCTTCAGTTACGACGTGAGCCTTGACTGATCTTTGCTCCGTGTTGGTCGTAATTGACTTTGGCCTCGTATACTCTATCCTTTCATCATGAAGCCATGAGGGTCCTTGACTCCACAGTGAGCTGCACACCAGTTCTTGTGGTGTCACACCTCTGGATGCTAAATCGGCAGAGTTATGCGCAGATTGGACATGAGCCCAATGTGAGTTGTCGACGTGAGAGAAAAAGGGAAGATTAACTACGTACCGGCCTTCCTCATCGCGATACGTGGTTTGTGAGTAAATGTCCTCACAACGCTGTTCCTCTTCAGAAAGGATCTTCTTATCGGGGATACCCGACTCTATTTCCCAAAACTGACGTAAAAGTGCATTGTCATCAGCCTGATTTGAGCTGCTTTTAATGACATGATGACAATGTATGGACTCCTGGTTTGACGATATCTGTCCAGAGAGGATCCAACCAAAGGCAGTATTTTGAGCTACCGGCGAGTTTGGCGGACCTTGAATCAAACCGTCTCTGAGAACCTGACTATATATCTCTGCACCAAGTAAGATGTCTATCTTGCTTGGCGTGTGGAACTCAGGATCAGCTAAAGTTAATTTCTTTAGCTGGGGCCAATGGGCCTGCTCTAATCTTTCAGAGGGTAAAACCGATGTAATCGTACCTAACACAAACGCATGGACTTGGACACTAAACTGTGGATTTAAGCGTGAGTGAATAGTCACCGTGACTGTAAACTTTGAAGCGAAAGCGCTTCTCTCACCGCCTATCCCTGATATAACCGACTGGACCGGTTTCTTCTTTAGTCCAAGTAACTGTACTGCTGATTCTGCTATGAATGATGCCTGAGATCCCTGATCTAATAGCACTCTCAGCAGTTGTGTTGAACCGTTTCTCGTCTGTGCTTCGACAAGAGCAGTGGCCAACAAAACTTGAGTGGGTATTGATCCCTTAGAAAAATGTGAAACTATAGAATTTGAAGTTAATGGGTCGCCTACTGACAACGATGCCTGAACGTTAGACACCGCTGTTTTAACTTCATCTGCTGTATTGGAACTTTCTCTAACGACTGTGGAGTTTGAAACCGAATTTGGATGTAGTAGTGAGTGATGCCTCCTTTTACATATTCGACACGTCGCGGTGTGTCTACAAAACTTAATTGAGTGGTTTGCGTTTAAGCAGTTATAACATAAGCGCCTGGTTTGCGCAAAGTTATGACGAGATTCGTAACTCTCTTGAGCGAACTTCTTACAACTAGATATTTTGTGATTTTCCTTACAGAATGGACAAGTATCTACGGCTTTATTATCGGTAGTGACTACATGGTGAACTTTAGGTTTGGGTTTACTGGGTTTTGTGTCAAAAAACTCTAATGCCCGAAATCGGGCTTCTAAAAACTCTCGGAATTCCGATAGCACGGGTAACTCATCCTTGGCACTTATCTTTGTCTCCCATTGCTTTCTCGATTCGGGATCTAACTTTGAACTAATTATGTAAATTACTATACTATCCCACGTACTCACGTCAATACCGAGATTTTTTAAACCATTTAAACTTTCCATAGTAGTATCTAGTAAACCTTTTATGCTATTTGAACATTCATTTACATTACTCTGACTTAATAAACGTTTTAGTAAACAATTTGACAGAAATCTCTTATTATTATACCGGTTATGTAACAGAGACCAACACTCTTTATAATTGTCTGAAGAGACTGCAATGTGTCTGACAAGTTGCTCTGCTTCTCCCGATAATAAGCCTTTTAAATAATGCAATTTTTGCACGTCTTCTAAACTATTATTGTTGTGAATCAAAGATGTGAACAAATCTTTGAACGTGGTCCATTCCGCATAATTGCCCGAAAACTTTGGAATATTTATCTTTGGTAATCTAACACTATTTGAAACTGTGTGGTCGACATTTGTCTTTGGATTTTGATCTGACTGATTATTGCTAAGTTTATTTAAAACTTCTTTTAATTGCGATTTATAGAGAACGTAACTTTCTTTGGTGACATCATAAACGTCGTTAACAAAATATTTATCGGAATCTTGTTGTGCGTCATTTAGCAATATGCTCCTATGTGTAGACGAAAACTCTTTCCAAAAATTTTCTAGAATTTCTAACCTTGTCTCCACATAAGACCTAGTGATTCTATCTTTAGGTGCTTTTTTGAAGTTAATTTGCTCTTTTTCGATGAGAATCTTAGTATTGTTTTGCAGTCTATATAAAGCGTCCATTTTTTATTTAACCAAGTCCGTTAAGTTACTAATAAAATAAATTTTTAATTATTTAATTTTATGAAGAACTACCAAAGTCAGATTTCTTCCAAAGAACAAATGTTAACCACTTTTGCAAACATCTTTTTTTGAATAACTAGCAATTCTCTTAAATTCACTGCTTTGAATGTTTACTGTAAAATACCACAAAGATAAATTCAATTACGTATTTTGACTCGAAACACATCAATTTTAAAAATTGAGCAACAATGCGTAAGATGGGCACATAAAATATCATAAGTTCAAAACAGATCACAAAAAACAGGTACACATAAAAACATCTAATTAAAGTGCTACTAAAATCTACTAAAGTCCAATAAAATCTTCCAGACGAAATTTTCTATGTTCAGAAAATCCGACTTGTAAACATAACACAATGAAAGTACTCACGATTTTATCTTCGACAAACCACACTTCACCGAATTGGCAACTCCGCACTCACTCACTAGTAACTGCGTCACCCAGCTGTTGACAGCAGGTGGAAACTCCACTATCGCCCTGGTGACTAGACTATTCCCGCCCAGCGCCTCACTGAGCTGGCGGTGTCTAGTCAGCCCTGCTCCACTCCTCACGCCGTGGTACTCGAACTTCGCCCTGTGCCTCCTTTTTAGTCTGGTACTCCAATAGCGCCCTGCGCCACCTGGTACTGTTCCTCGCCCTGCGCCAACCTGATGCTGCTCCACGCCAACTTCACTGCTGCAGCACTCACTCACTGTGCACACCAGCTTGGGTATGCGGCGCTTCAGGGCGATCCACCCTGGTTTCCACGCCAAGTATCACAGAACACTATCTGGATCTCACTATCCGGCTCGAAGGACCAACAATGATCGGCACTATACAACTCCCGGGGAAGTGAATAATGAAACTACATTTGTTTCCTAATCGAATACAAAAATTTATTTCTCTCAAGGGGTATAGTCTACACGCGGAGAATCTCGACACCGCGATTCAGAAAAACACACAAAAAGTACAACGCCATCTATCGAGCGCATGAACAAACTTTCGCTCAAACAATGATTATAAGATATTTAACCATGAAACATTTAGGATGTTTGTTTTCTGATTTTGTGACGAATTGAGATATTTAAGAATGTAGGATTTTGTGAATAATAATGAGATAATGAATCGTGAATTATTTTAATCGTTGTTATGTACTATGAGTTTGTGAATAATGAGATATTTAATCTTGAAATATTTTAAGTGTTTAACGTACTATGAGTTTGAAGTGTTTATATGCTGGTAAAATGAATTGTGAATAATTGAGATTTATAATCATGGAATATTTTAAGTGTTAAATGTACTATGAGTTTGTAAATTATTGAGATATTATGTTATGATTTTGTGAATAATTATGAGATTTTTACGAATGAAATATTTTAAGTGTTTTCGTATTATGGCTTTGTGAATCGTTAAGATATTTAACCATGAAATATTTTAAGTGTTTATGTATTATGAATTTGTGAAAAACTTTGAGATATTTAGCCCTGAAAAATATTGTAAATGTATTTTAATGATTTTATGAATTTGTGTTTGATGAGATTGTGTTTATGTACCTATTATGATTTATTGAATAACTATCATTTGATGTTTAACCAAAGTAGAACTATCTATTAGGCATCTGAGATAGTATTTTATTGTGAAAATGTTAAAATCTAATGTGTGGATGTTTGTAAGTAAGTAAGTTTGATACGAGAAGTTATGAACGAATATAGAACTAGGTTGATACTGAATGAATATCAACTAGTTTAAGTCATGGGTAATGAGCTTGTTGGCCGTCGATGGGATGACAAGCTCTAATCGATTCAAACATTCTTTGGATGCTCTTCATGTTACTTTGGTCAAAGACATGAGTAACATGACGAGGTCAAAGATGAGTGATCAGGTGTGGCCGAGATGTGTACTGTATTATTTGTTTCTGTTTAAGGTCCGAAGGTGTCACTGAAGTTGGGCCTTGATGTACAATCTTGACGATGGGGTTGATGGTGCGTCAACCACCAACCACCAACACACGAGGACGTGTGTTTTGCAGGAGGGCCGTGTTATCGGTAGCGGGTAGCACTGGGCAATGTTGACAAGAGAGGGTAGTCGTCGATATGGATCGGCCCACCCGAGGTTATAAAGGCGGTGGTCATTCGACGAAGCGAGAGCATTCCGTGTTGAATAGCTGAAGAAGTCTGACCTTTTATATCTGATTAGCTTGTCCTTATTTTATGATCTTGTAATAATTGTGTAAAGTAATATACTGTGATCTAGTTAATGTTACTAATATTAACCCAAATACAAGTACTCTCAGTGGTGGAGAGTCTATGTTGGTTTTATTTACTGTGTTTACCTTGCTCGCAATCCTGACTAACCGATATTAGCTAAAACTGTAATGATAGAATCACCCCTGAACGATTATATTGTTGTGTCATTTACAAGCTATGGATGTAGACGGTTTTACTCACGTATGTTAAACGGGTATGCCCAGTTAGATTCCGGCATACTCGAACAATACACATGAGTCAAATCGTCTACAGCTACATGAATATTACTCACGAAAGTTATTATACAAAACTTATGCGTTCGCTACACGAAACGCGGGACACGAACTATAAAATTTAGATATCTGTAATTTTTTTATGAATATTTTAATGTTTCGTTTTATTGATGTAATTTTTTTTAGCATGTTTGTTTTGCATATTGGTACCTATGTCATAAGTAAAAACATAGCATCCTATTTTATATATGACCTATTGTATAAGTACCTACCTATGTTTCACAAATAAGCTTTTTTTTTTTTTTTTGAGCTTGTCGACTCTTCTGCGGGCTCACTTGAGTTGTATTCGAGGGATTACTATGAAGCATGTCACACCAAATACTCTCACGGCATGTTATTTTTGTCGCATTTGGCCCTAGGTGTGTACCATCTACCATCAGGTGTACCACCAGGTGCGACCTGATGATAAGTGCAGGCAAGGTCTTAGAAGAAGCACACGAATCCAAGTAACAGAGATATTGAGGTATTCCCCTGTACCCCTCTGGCTCTCACATACACACGATGGAACACAGTAAACTTCTTGGCTTGACTTGAATGTGAGGGTGGTAGCTAGCCACGCGGACCGTATAGATCCTACCATGTCGCGTGCTGGGTTTTGTTGAATCAACACGCGTCTATTCCCAGCATGCGGAAGTTTTATATTCTAGCTTGTCCCCACACAGGGAAACGAACGACGTGGTGTGGTGACCGCTATAGATGATTTCTATTTTTCTATTTGTAGATAGTATGAACGTGGGTGCTCTTCAAAATTGCAACACATGTTCTTTCTAATTGAAGTGTACACGTGGACTAGTCAATTTGCTTTTTATTTTGCTCCACATAACCCAGATTTGCAGCACAAGAATACTTTTTCTAATAATAATTAAAGTTTGTAGCACAGAAAATCTTTTATTAATTTGTGCCGAGTTTTATTGGCTAAAAGAGGGTCGCGTGGTGCTCGGAAAAACAGATAACAGCTTCCCTTCTCGTTGGTTATGTTTCATCTTTTTGTATTTTGTCATAACATACTGCGATTACTAAAGGTGCGTACAGATTAAGTAACATGTTGTATAACTTGTGTTATATAACAGGTCCACAAATATAACATTGTTTTTCAAAATTGCAACATATAACAATACTGTACACATTAGAATAACAATGCAATATAACCATGTTATATAACACTGTCGTTTGTCGTTCTGCAGTGCTGTTCACAATGTCGATACGAGAGGATGTTTTGCTAGCTGCTGCAGCGACTGTTGTACTTTTAAATAACAAAAGAAAAAAATGTAGATGCTGGGTTCGTCCTAGTTTATTGACATTGTTGTAAATATTAATAACATGTTAAATAACACGTTTGTTATTATAACATGTTTTATAACATTCAGTCTCCACATTACTGAAACATGTTATATAACAGCGTTTTATAACATGTTATATAATATGTACGCACTTTAATACGTTGGTCAGGCATGGTGATGGTATCCTTAGTTAGTCCCTTTCTTGTGTCTTTCTTTCCTTTTTGTGTCAGCTCATGGTCGGCGGTAGAGGTTTATGTGCTGATGATGACGATGATCGAGAAAGAACCACTCTTCGTGGGTACTGTAAAAAGACTAAGGTTGCAGACACGCTGAGCGTATCTTGTGCGGCTCATGTTTCGTCGCATCATACCGGCTTCCCACGGTACGTGATAGCGCGCACCATGGGAAGAGACTCTTCCGTGGTAACACGGACGCGTGCGGAGCGGTGCGCCGTATCCATATCACGCACCCTCATAATCTGGCTTCCCACCGTGCGTGATTTTACGGATGATACCACGCACAGCCGGTGCGTGCTACCACGCACCGTGGGAAGCCAGCTTTACGCACGTGCATCGCGGTACATACCAATTCTTCTGCACGGCTTCACCACGGGTGTTAAGGTCAGAACAAATTGATCGACGGCCTTTCGCACTTTGCCGATTGAAAAGGAGCACACTAGTACGCATTATACCGATCCACCGCTTACGGAGGCGTTCGCATCCGTACGCAGCTGTGCGGACGCGTTCACATCCGTACGCAGCCGTAAGGTGCTGTACACCTCCGTATGCTGACAAATCTTCACGAACATCATGGAAACATCTCATACTGTTGTTGCCTCTTGAACACGATGAACTGTTCAATTGTCGAAACCGTAATTTTTTCTTGTATTTTGTACTTGCACAATCTGTCGAATCGAATAAAAACGAAAGAAGCAGCGCAAAATTCATCGAAGACGTTATTGGATCCATCCATTGTGTTCGCTGCCGTCAGCCGTCGATCGTCACCGTCAGCCGTCGATCGCCGTCTATGCCCGCCGACGAACGATCGCGTTTTTGTGTCAGTTCGCCGCCGGAGCGCGTTTGTCGCTAAGTGTGTTTTGGCCCTATAGATGTGCGTACGTTATCCAACAAAAGTAAACAAGAGTCATTTTAAATTTAGAATTAATATGCTTTGGGATTAGAAACCATATTTGCATAAACACATAGTTCAGTTTCTATTGCAACAGAGATTGTTTATGACTTTCAACAGTTTTTGTCATTCCGAAATTGACTTAGTTCACGTGTTGCTAAAGTTGAGTAACAATAAATTTTAATACGTATTTCTATTTTCATATTGGCTTTTGTATACCAGTCGATAGTTTCTCGATTTTTTTATCACACGAAAATCGAGTTATTTAAAATTATAACAATTACCAACTAAACTATAGGCAACTGTATATCGAATTATACAAGGTTAGTCGGAAAAGGGGAACAAATCCGCAGGCCACGTAATATATCACTGATAACTATTTTAAAGCAAGTGTTAAGCTATGTCTACACCAGTGCGCTTTCATGTTCATCTTGCGTCTTCGTCTGAAGCATGCGTGAAGCGCCATAGCGCATGCCTTAATACTAGTTCGACAAAAGCGCATGCCCCTAGCGCACGCTTATCCATCTATTGTATGTCGACTGACGACTGACCGAGTCGCACCGGTGTAAACGATAAGCTGCATGCGTATTATGGCAATCAATATTGCATGCGCTTGACGCAAGAGGACTTGAAAGTTGAAAGCGCAAGATGAACATGAAAGCGCACTGGTGTAGACACACCATTAAAATTTCAAAATTCGATAATTTTTATTTAAGTTTGTTCAAAAATTATTCCTTCCTGCTTTAATTACGAATTCAGAAAATGAAGCTTCCGATTCGTGACCGGCTGATATGAACAAAAATGTAAACACAGCCGATCATAGCTAAGGATACATAGATTTTAGCGTATTTTTTATGAAATCTTTGAACAGCTATTTCTCTTATGCTTGTTTCCCACGGTGCATGATATCGCGCACCGCGTCGCACGAGTTCGCACCGACGCACCATGGGAAGAAACTCGTCCGTGGTGACGCGGACGCGTGCGGAGCGGTGCACCGTATCCACATCACGCACCCTCATAATGTGGCTTCCCACGGTGCGTGATTTTACGGTTGATACCGCGCACAGCCGGTGCGCGCTACCACGCACCGTGGGAAGCCAACTGTATACTATTGACTTTTGGGGAAAGTTGTAGAACAAAAGATGCTCATTATTATGGGTACTTTAACCCTTTTGGATTTGTACCCCCTTGACTAACCTTGTATAAAACAAGGCACCAGTTTTGACCTACTAACATCATACCAAATCCTAGTTTTCCAGAAAGATGAATAATAGAGCAGCATCAATACTAGAATAGATTTACGATATCAACCCCCGCATGCTAGCGGGGTAACATTTTTATTCGGGGAACAATTTGACGCGAAAGCATTCGTCAGCGGGGGATGACACAAATGTGGGGTAGTAAAGTATCGCGAGATACGAGAGGGTTAGCATTTCGCGGAATAGTGTTGCCAGTTGCGGTAAGAGACGAGTTTTAGGGAATTTTTATAAAGTAGGTAGGGAATATATTTTGGGAAGGTTTAATACAATGAAGATGTTTTTTTTTACTATCCCGTTGTTTTTATGGTCGCAAGCATAAAAATGGTCTAAAAAATTACAGACCAATTGCCAAAATTCCGATATTCTCAAAAATAATAGAGAAAGTAATATATAATGCTGTGTATAATTACTTTGAACAACATAAACTGTTCTGCACTGAACAAAAAGGGTTTCGAAAAAACACTACAGTCAATATGGCATTTTTTGACCTAATATCTAATATTTTGACTTCCATAGATAAAAGGAATCCTATATGTGCTATATACACTGACATGACCAAAGCTTTCGATTTTGTTGATCATAACATCCTACTTCGAAAATTGCACGGCTATGGAATAAGAGGAAATATCCTCAAACTCTTAAAATCATATCTTAGTGATAGATCGCAGTGTACAGAAATCACTAGAATATGCCCAATCAGTAAGATAGAATCTTTATACACATCTGAATCTAGACATGTAAAATATGGTGTGCCTCAAGGCAGTGTATTGGGACCGTTATTGTTCCTTATATACATTAACGATCTCCCAAAAGCGATAACACACAAAATGGTTCTCTTTGCTGATGACAGCACAGCAATTATAGAGTGTACTAATCCTAATGACTACCAAAATGAAATCAATAGCGCTGTAGGCGAAATTATAAAGTGGCTTGGTAGGAATAATTTAAGAATAAATTTAAGCAAGACTAAAATAATGCATTTCCATCAACGTCGTGCAAACCCAACAATTTCCGTTACATATAACAACTGTTTGATAGAAGAGGTCACTAGTTGTAAGTTTCTAGGTATAACTATCGACAATAAACTCACTTGGAAACTCCATGTAGAAGATATATGTAAGCGCATGAGTAAATCCGCATACGCACTTTTCCAACTATCAAAAAAAGTAAATATTGAAACCTTGTTGACAGCGTATCATGGTTTAGCAGGTTCAATTCTTCGATATGGTGTTATTTTTTGGGGACAATCAACTGATAGAGAGACAGTATTCAGGATGCAAAAGCGTTGCATTAGGTCTATGTGCGGTCTACAAACCACAGACAGTTGTATGCCTTACTTTAAATCATTAAAACTGTTAACATTTCCGGCATTACACATAATATATTAGAAACTGCACTTTTTGTAAGAAAAAACCCGCATTTGTTTATTAAACTATCAGCAGTCAAGAAAACTCAATTGCGTGCGCAGTACAAAAATCAATTATGTAACTTAAAATGTAAGACTGCCTTGATGTACAAAAGCTTTTTTGGAATTGCTCCTAGAAAATATAATAAAATTCCTAATTCCATAAAAATAATGCCATTGTCAAAAATAAACTTTAAAAAAAAGTAAAAACCGACTTCAAAGAAATACTAAAAGGAGTAAAATAATTACCATAATATAAAATTAACAGTTTCAGAAGTCGGTGGCTTCTATTTGCTTCAGTGTAGAGTTGCACCGACTTCTGAAACTGTTAATTTTATATTATGGTAATTATTTTACTCCTTTTAGTATTTCTTTGAAGTCGGTTTTTACTTTTTTTTAAAGTTTATTTTTTATTAAATACGTTTTAGTGTCATAATTTTAACCCCCTCCTTCATAACCCTTCTTTTTGGCTTTGACGTAGTCGGGCATAAAAAGTCCTTTCCAATGATACCTTACACGATATAATGAAAACATTCCAAAGGGGGGGAGGGGAGGACACGCACCCCCTCCTCTTTTCAAGTAGTCAGTTCCCAACAGCAAATATAAACAAAACAATATTAGTAATTTGAGAATTTTGCTTTGATCCGATGAGGAGTTCCGTTCCATATCTCTGAAGTTCATGGTCTGATCATAACAAAATTTAAATGGGACCAATCGGGAAGTATACCCTTTCGAACAAAAAAAGAATTTTTCAAATCGGTTCATAAATGACGGAGATATGAGGTAACACACATAAAAAATAAAAAAATAAAAAATACAACCGAATTGAGAACCTCCTCCTTTTTGAAGTCGGTTAAAAATTCAAAATAGCACTGGAGAAAATTCTTCATCACAAATGCTATTACACAATAGACGAGTTTTTAAACGACAAAGAATTATAATTATTAATGTTGCACTTAAAATTTTTGATATCTGTAATCTTTAATATTTTTTTTTTTTTATTATTATGATCTCTGTATTGTTTCCTTTTATTAATGTAATTTTTCTTTAGCATATTTATTCTGCATGTAATGATATTTGTATGTCTTAAGACAAAACATAGCGTCCTATTTTTGTATTATGTATGACCTGTTGTATACCTATGTTTCACAAATAAACCATTTGATTTGATTTGATTTGAAGCACGAATGCTGAGCGTAAGGTCCTAGGTTCAATCCCCAGGTCAGTCAAAGTGTTCTTGGATTTTTCCGTGTGGAATTTCTTAGTAGCAGCCCAGAGTCTAGATTTGTGGCAGGTTAATGGCAAAAGGCTTGCCCCTAGATCATAAAGTAACGGCAAAATGAGGGTGTTTTTATACAACTCTGCCCAACCCTTTGGGAACTACAGGCGTGGTGATGCTGTTATAATATGTTATTTATCTACCAGTAATAAAGGGACTAAAAATCTGACAACTTTTTACTTCCATCAGCAACATATTTATTTATAAACCCATCATCAGCGCGCCGAAAACGCGGGGCCCGAGCGGGTCGTGTCGTCGGCGGACCCGCCTGAGTTGTATTCAAGGAATTACTATGAAGCACACACTAAATGCAAGTGCAAGCCCGTCGTTGACACAACGCGCTCGCGGTCCGCTTTCGCTATTGTTGTGACATGATTCACAATAATCCCTTGAATACAACTCACCCTGAACCACCAACACGATACGCTCAAGCCCCGCGTTTTATACGGCGAATGCTTGATGGTTAATCCAGGTTGAAAAAAACGTGACTGTTTTTCTGTGAAGTTTTGCCTAATGTACGATTTCCACCAACCGGGCCACGCAGGAGCGCAGCGCAGCGCGTCGCAGCGGATGCTCGAGTACGCGTCCGTATCCGACCGCGTCCGCCCGACGGCTACAATCTGCTGGAACCAGGGCGCATGTGCGCGCGTGCTCATGTATCCGCTATCGCAGTCAGTTTCTACCTGCGGTATGGCCGAGCGGAACCGACCGGACACGACGACAGCCGAGCGCCGCCGTCCACGTACTCGAGCAGCCGCCCGGCTGCCGCGGCGTCTCAGCGCAGCCGACCGGCTGCCGCGACATACGCGCGGATCTAACCGAGTTTCAAGCAGTGTAATTTCCATGCAAACATGAAACTTAACTATTGTATAGAAGCCTGAATTTCCTTTAGCAGTATGAAATGCGCTCCGGCGCGCCCCGGTTTGTGGAAATCGTACGTAATAATTCGTAAATAGCCTTCTCACTATTACAATAGTACAGCAAATGTCTCTGCTAAAAAACGTTCCTTGATTCGGATGATCGGAATAGATTTTTTTAATGTGTTTTTTTTCTTCATTTCTCTCAATATTTTTCTTATACCTAGCAACACTGATAGTCCTGACGCCTGACTCAGCATAAGCTATGACTGAGTGTATGTTATTGATTCGCGATGAGACTCCGATACGGCTGTACAATGTGTTATATAAGATACATTGGAGCTATACGTAAGTTATTGTATCATTTTGTTGCCGTCATGTCTTACAGCGCAGGAAGTTTGCTAGACGGATTGAAGGTAGCGTGATGTTATTAGAGATAAGGAAAGGTGCTTCTGCTCATACAAATGACATACTCCCCGTACTCCTCTTTAGTAGTATGAGCTCTTCACTGCCATTCGATTTCTAAAGCGTCGTTAAATGAGTAAACATAATTTTGAGTTATGAGCATAAACGTGGAAAATGGTGTCCTTAGATATTCTGAAGACATAAACATCATCACGCCTGTATTCCCTGAATGGTTGAGCAGAGGTGTATGATACACCCGCATTTCGTCGTTATGTTTAAGTCCCATGTAATACGAGGCGAGCCTATTGCCATTAACCGGACACAGAATCCAGACTCCGGGCTGCTACTGACAAATTCATACGGAAAAACCCAATAACACTTTGCCCGACCTGGGAATCGAACCCAGGACCTCACACCTAGCAGTCGCGCTTACGACCACTAGACCAACGAGGCAGTCAGATTTTTTTGTCATACCATAATATTATGATTGGGCTACTTTCAAGCTCAGTGTAAAACTTTGAATGAGTTATAGGACTAATATTGTTTGTTGTAGTCATGTTTTTCTGTACTGAAATGTGACCGTCTACACTATAAATGTCTCTGTAAAAGTCTCTGAATCTTGTAACTGACAAATGACAGAAAAGTACAGACCAGACTGGTCGATGAAGAAAAAGTTGCGCTTAAACCGCTTGCGGGCCGACAGACGATCCGGATCGTCAGTGCCACTGTTTATCTATTGTGTCTATAATTACAGTACTCGATAAGTTAACGTAGTATATAAAACTCATATTTGACAAAATGCCCCTTAATGGTCTTTTAGAATTCGGGCGGCTATTTGTAAATGAGTTTGCCCGGGGAAGAGCACCATACCTATTTCTACCGTCGCTGCTTCTGCTTATGCCGGTGAAATAACAGGTATGAAACTTTTCTGCCTCGTTAATCTAATGGTCGCAAGCGCGACTGCTGAGCGTGAGATTCTGGGTTTGATTCCCAGGTCGGGCAGTGTTATTACGTTTTTCCGTTTGGAATTTCTCGGTAGCAGTCCAGAGTTTGGTTTTATGCCCGGTTGATGGCAATAGGCCCCCTTATTACATGGAACTTAAAACATAGCGGCGAAATGAGGGTGTACTATACACATCTGCCCAACCCTTCGGGGAATACAGGCGTGATGGTTAAGAGATTTTTCTACTTTGTCTCTAGGGTTGCCGACGCATCAGCAATCAGTCAGTCAGTGGCAGTCACCATTGGTGATCAGGTAGGCTGATGAACATGTTTGCCAACGTAACAAAATAGGTGGTCTATTTTTTGCGCGGTTTTGGTTTAAAATAGGTCACTCCAGAACTATTAGTGTGAGGTGACTGAAAAGTACCAGGGATGCAGAAGTTATGTAATAGTTATCACATGAAAAACGTTAACACGATTGCTTATTCGAGAACACAACCCTCAAGTAATACGGGTTCTAAAAATAGCACAAAACGCTAGAATAACAAAACAAACAGGTTAAAAGGCGTAAAAAAAGAAAATACCCCTACACAAAATACTTCAACGAAGGCAAATTCCCACGCCGCTCTTCAAGAAAATCTTATGAATTCGACGCAATAAAGATGCAAATGTGTACGTTTTTTTGCTCGCCAGTGTACTCCCATGCCGGTTCACTCGGAAGGAAACTTCACAAATGGCGTGCATTGCGAGTCTGTTTACACTATCTGTCAAAATAATTGTGCACGCCCGCATGCCTGTGACGGAGACATGCTCGTGTAGGCGTGTATTTTTATGTAAGTGAAAATACATTATAAAAATATTGGTATTTTGTGAAATATTGAGCTCGAGGTTAAACTGAAGGGTGTTGGCGTTGAGTGGGTTTATCCTTTATCTTTGGAAAGGTTGTTGTAGGTAATTATGGATGATTTTGAATTTGGAAATGTTTCTACCTTCATCATAAATATTCACTACTCCACCAATCCGCTTTATTCACTACTACCTCTTAGTTTTAGTTCTTCTAAGTCTTTTTTTCTCGTGTTAGCTCTTAGTCTTCTACGCTCGTAGATATAAGAGAATAGATCATGCCATGGTCTTCTTCGTCTTCTCTCGTGTCGGCTTGAACTATAAGGGAATAGACCAAGTTGTGGTTGCAAGATTAGTTAGTCAGCAAGGTTGTTAGCAGGGCTGACTGCCCAGGATGCACTGCACGTAATTAGGTATCGTAATTCGTGGAGGCTCTATTAATGATCTAAAAGTAGACCTTCAAAATTCAAAGTCGTGAGAAAATATTCCCTTATTCATTGTGATTGAGATCCCTTGATCCTTAAGAGCTACAGGGGTTATTTTCACGTAGTGAAGGATGAAGAACAGTACAGTGCGCACAAGTGGTAGTCCCTGCCTGACGTATGGGAGTGGCAGAAGGGGGGACCTGGATGAGAAGACAAAGCAATCTGACAGACGCATCTATTGTCTCGCCGAGTGAGAGCGACAGTGGGGGGGGGGGGGGGGCTTGTACTTGCTCGCGGACTATAGTCTCATGAGGTAGGTCAATAGGCGTGTTCTATCAGTCTGCTTTGTTTTGTCTTCCGCGTGCACCCCCCTCCTGCCCGTCCCATATCATAGGCCGTGATTAGCACTTGTGCGCGCGCTAGAATTCTTCATCCTTAACTATATGCAAATAATGCCATGTCTAATTCCCCCCTGCCCTTTTTTCTATCGGACGGCCAGAAGCACGAAAAAGCGCCATCAATTCATGGTCAATATACCAAAAACCCGAACGAAGCGCTTTGATTCCACTTTCACTGTGAAAACCGCCAAACAGTGGAATGCGCTGCCCGAGTAGGTGTTCCCCGACAGCTACATCTACATCTTCAAGTCACGAGTGAATCGGTTTCTTCTAGGCAAGCGTGCTCCATCGTAGACCGCATCATCGCTTAACATCAGGCGAGATTAAACGCAGGCCTAGAATCAAATATAAAAAAAAAACCTCTGTAGCTTTGTAGCGGCAGAAGGGGAGGGGGGACTCTTGTACTTGCTCGCGGACTATAGTCTCATGAGGCGAAACAATAAGCGTGTTCTGTCAGTCTGCTTTGCTTTGTATGTTTACCGCGCACACTTCCCTGCTGCCTCTTCCATACCTGGATGGTAACTAGCCCTTACGTAACCACTATAGTTCTTCATCACCCACTAAATCATGTCATCGGTCATTGCCGGAAATCCACAGGGAGCTCGGAATTATATTCAAAATCCATTTGAAATTTGTTACTAATCTAACTTTTAATGGAGGGACCCCCATTCTACCCTCGTCACCGGGCAGCTCCGTCGCTATTGTTTCAGCCAAATGTCAATATCCAAGATTATCTCCAGTTAGGTATAGGATATCTGCTTGCGAACTCGTCACGGTGACAGAGATATTAATTTTGTACTAGGATTTGGGAATGTTGTGTCGGTATTGGTTTCTGGGTTTTTGTTAGAAGTAAAGGTACTGTCAAATAAGGTTGCCAGTGATTGAATACAGTTTATATTGGGAAAGAAATACAGATTTTTCTAGATTAAATTTTGTATATTTTTGATATCTATTAGATACGATACCTACCAACTTTCAATTAATTTTTTCAAGATTTCATTTTCAAAGGTCAGGTCAAAGGGCAATGGATATGGCTATGCTCGAAGTTTCCCTACGCTAGCATATCACAAATGATAGGATCCGCAGGAGAACTAGGGTATCCGACATAGCCCAAAGAATTGCCAAACTTAAGTGGCAGTGGGTGTGGCAAATTGCTCGCAGAATGAATGGCCGAAAGGTTCTGGAGCGGCGACCGGATACCTACAAGCGCAGTGTGGGTAGGCCACCCACAAGGTGGACTCATGACACTGCCCGACTTGGGGATTAAACCCAGGACCTCAAGCTCAGCACTCGTACTTGCGATCACTGGACCAAGTAATGTGCGGTACAATCTAGTATTAAACAATGTTGATTGCTGTATTCTAGTAATCGTCATTCAAAATTGAATCCCACAACGTCATCACTGAATAGATGCTATCTCTCTCTCTCTAATAGCTTTGTATAATCCTTCTATCCCTTCTAATGACGTCTACAGCAGGTGATCGGATAGTTTGCTTCTATCCGAAGGCTCTTCACAACATACACTATGCCGTAATGTTCTAGGCGACGGGCAAAGCGCTTAAAGCGGCATTTAGCGCAGATTGCTCTGAGCTGTATAGCTGTATAGACACTGTAAGGTATGGCGCACGAATAAGATTAAATTGGTCCTTTTGAAAATGTCTGGTAGTGATTTGCTTGATTAAAATGTATGCTTGGATAAGACTGGTAAAACATTGTTTACTAGCTTATGCCCGCAGCTTCGCTTGCATGAAATTTTGAACCCGTTAAGTGTCAATTTTCCATACAAACTTTCATCCCCTATTTAACTCCTTTAGGGATTGAATTTCAAAAAATATTTCCTCATTACTTGCCTACATTATAAAGGGAACCTCTGTGCAAAATTTCAGCTTTCTAGGTCCAAGGGTTTGGGCTGGGCGGTGATGAGTCAGTCAATCAGTCAGTCAGTCAGTCAAGACTATTCTTTTTATTTATATCACAAATTATACAGGGTGTAAACCAGCGGTTCCCAGACTTTTTTTTCTCGTAGACCACTTTCAAAATTTAACTGGTTCCGGTGGACCTCCTGCAGCTACATTTCTACCATATAACCATATAAAATGTGAAGATTAGATCTTTTTGTCACGCCAACGTAGATCCCCTTCGAGTCTCCCTTGGACCCCTTGGTCCACCTGGACCACTTTGGGAACCTCTGGCTGTAAACGAATTCGTGTATTTCCTTCAAACCGCGTGATTTATTAGTGACACAGGTTGACGAAGCACTATTTTATTACAGATAAAGCAAAAAAAAAAACATAAAAAAACTGGTTTTCTGTTTCTGTGTAATTTTAGCGCCCCGAGTTATCTTACTGCACGGAACGATATCGCGCTAGTTGTGCCCGCCAGCTGTGTCGTTGTACTTTCATTCGTTTGTGGGTCCTAGCGAAATTACCAAAAAAAAAGTTTTTTGTAATATCTTTTATTGTATTGAATCCATATTAGGTGGTTAACCTGATTTAAGATAGGAACAATTAAACCAACAGCAAGAAAAAACTTTTTTTTTTCTTATTTTCAATTAAGCTAAATCCCTTGGGGGTTAATCCATACCAGTATCAGATCATGTGGTTTAAACAAATTACAAGAATTCGTTTTCACCCTGTTGTGTTATAAGAGTAAAGGAGGTTGCTAATATTGCCCATTCTTTGCATTAAATCGCTTGTAAGCCATGTTGCTGTAAAAGACACAACGCCAATTATGATGTATCGAATCACTCCTAAACGATTACGTTCAGGAGTGATTCTATCATTACAGTTATAGCTAATATCGGTATGTCAGGATTGCGAGCAAGGTTAATAAAGTAACTAAAACCGGCCAAGTGCGAGTCGTTGCATTATCTATAAAAACGGCAAAAAAATCATGTTTGTTGTATGGGAGCCTCCTTAAATATTTATTTTATTCTGTTTTTTAGTATTGGTTGTTATAGCCGCAACAGAAATACATCATCTGTGAAAATTTCTACTGTCTAACTATCTCGGTTTATGAGATACAGCCTGGTGACAGACGGGCAGACTGACAGCGGAGTCTTAGTAATGGGGTCCCGTTTTACCCTTTGGGCAAGGAACCGTAAAAACCAACATAGACTCTCCACCACTGAGAGTACTTGTATTTGGGTTAGTGTTAGTAACATTACTAGATCACAATATAATACTTTACACAATTATTACAAGATCATGAAATAAGGACAAGCTAGTCCGATATAAAAGGTCAAACTTTTTCAGCTGATCAACACAGAATCTCTTCGTCTAATGACCACCGCCTTTATAACATCGGGTAGGTTGATCCATATCGACGACTACCTTCCTTTGTCAACATTGCCCAGTGCTACTCGCTACCGATAACACTACATCGAAGGGAAGACCGTGGTGAGTATAAAAAAACCGGTCAAGTGCGAGTCGGACTCGTGCACGAAGGGTTCCGTACCATTATCTATAAAAACTGCAAAAAAATCATGTCTGTTGAATGGGAGCCCCTCTTAAATATTTGTTTTATTTTAATTTAATTATTTATTTTTAAAGTGAATATTTAACTAAATATTCTGTGAATATTTCAAACGTCTACCTGTTGCCGTTATCAATATCGAGCAAAAACAAGCAAAAAATCACGTTTGTTGTATGGGAGCCCCCTTAAATATTTATTTTATTCTGTTTTTTAGTATTTGTTGTTATAACGGCAACAGAAATACATCATCTGTGAAAATTTCAACTGTCTAACTATCACGGTTCATGAGATACAGCCTGGTGACAGACAGACAGACGGAAAGCAGAGTCTTAGTAATAGGGTCACGTTTTACCCTTTGGGTACAGAATCCTAAAAATAAAGTCGCATCTAGTCGTAGATGTGTGCCGTTCCTTACATACACAGTGTATTAAAATAATATCAGCATCATATTGCGCTGCAGTTCGGTTATATTGAAAGATTATATGTTTTTGATTAGCGTTGCTGACCGTTAGGCGTTGGCTAATAAATCTGTTATGAGATAGGAAACAATTAAGCCCGTATGAATAAATTCCTACCATTTAAGACCTGCCTTTAAGTTACGTTTTGATTTTACTTGAGATGCTGATTGGTCCATTATTGATCCACTGCTGGGCACATCTCTTCATGCCTGGTCTGGTGCGGGTTGACAGTCTAAACAACATCATGGGTTAAAAACTTTTTGAGCCCTACAGGTCGGCCCGGTTCCTCACGATGTTTTCCTCTACCGTTAATGTAAATAATGATTCAATTCTGATCCGCACATTGTAACGAAATGTTATGTGACCCACGTTCGGCGCCAGTGTAACCTCCACCCGTTTTATAGTCACCTAATTAGGACGGTGTCTAAAAATAAAATAAAACGAGTGTGTCCAATAATTACTAACCTATAATAAGCGTCTATGCGGAGGTACACAAATTTGTAGGTCGTGGGTTTACGGCCGTCTGTTGTCACACCTGCAATGAAAGGGACTTCCCAGCAGAATTCGGCAGAAGTCCTCCCAGGCCGGAGATGGTGGTTGGCCGATGTTGCACGAGGGTACGGCGAGTGTCCCCCGTGGGATCTGGAGGCGCGAGTGCTTGCCGAAGTTTACCAACAAATTGTGGAAGTTCGGGCGGAGAGCGGGAGTGGTCCGCCGCCTGAAGTAGTGATGAGGTGGCGTAGAGAGGCGCAGACTGCCATCATGGGGCAATGGGCGGAAAGGCTGGAGACTCCAAGCGCCGGTCACTGGACAGTTGGGGCTATCCAGCCAATCCTAGAGGAGTGGGTACGGAGGCGACACGGGACGTTGTCCTTCCGTTTAGTGCAGGTATTGTCGGCGCATGGCTGTTTTGGCAAATACCTGCACACAGTGGCAAGACGGGAGGCGACTCCCATGTGTCACCAATGTGGGTACAGCCAGGACACGGCCCTGCACACTCTCGAGCAGTGCCCTGCCTGGGAGGCGCAGCGCCGTGTTCTGGCGGCAGAAATTGGGGAAGACCTTTCGCTGCCGGCCGTTGTCAGGGCTATGGTCGGCAGTGAAAGGGTATGGGAGGCGGTTGCGTCTTTCTGCGAGGAGGTAATCTCGCAGAAGAAAGCGGCGGAGCGGGTCAGGGAGGCAGACTCTCTCGCTGACCCGATTCGTCGCAGGAGGGCAGGACGGCGCAGGCGGCGAAATGCCGACTTGATGCCGCCATAAGAGGGGCCAGCGGACGATAGATCGGGGAATCTATCGTCCACGCTGCACGGTCCCTGGAGTTGTGGTGATGTCCCAGTGCACCCGGACATCGCTGAAGGAGGAGGGGGCGGGCAAAGAAGAGGGAGCCCAGAAGTGGGCCACGCTGGATGGGTCGCGAATGTCATGCGTAGCAGTTCTCGCGGCCCACCCATCAAGGCGAAAGTAGGTGCACAGGCGGAGTTTTAGTGGGTGCAAGCCCCACATAACCACATCGTCTCCCCGGACGGTGCGGCATGCGACAGGCATTTTCTTCGCCCAAAAAAAAAAAAAAAAAAAAAAAGGGTACGGCGAGTGTGACGGGAAAGTGCAGCGTGGCTGCCGACTTGCTCAGCGCACCAGATGCCCACCTTATATATACTGCCGTAGTTCCCTAATTCGGGACTAAATACACTATAAAATATTAACTTCACCAAACTAATTACGTCCGTCTCTGCTAGGGCGCTTCAACAGGACACGTTTTCGAACTAGTGATACGTGCACTCAGATTCAGCCTAGTAGCGACTGCCTCGAGCTGCGCAAACGCATGACCTTATATTGCTATGCAAAAACTCTTAACACAACTAGATGCGCCGCGCTTTCGGAAATGCATACAATCAAAGAACGAAACATTAGTTTATTGTAAATATGTTTCTTTTTTTTTAAATATTGGCTTAGTTAAAATTGCTATTATTTAGATTTAGTTTTAAGGATAGTTTTGATTTAATTAATTTAGTTTTAAGGTTTTTTAATTACGTTAATCAACAAGACATCGTCATGTAACGTTTCGTTACAACATGAATTCAAAAAGTCCGAGGTGCGAGTTGGTATCGAACTCAAATACTCTTACACGGAAGGCTAGCGTTCCACCGCTAGGCTATCACTCCTGTTCTTAAATCATTTAATCCCGAGCGTACAAGACAGTCGCGGGAACCCGCTGGATGCGAGAAGCACAGTGCCAGTCGATGTGGCGATGCTTGGGGGCCTATGGCCAGCAGTGGACATCTTTCGGCTGAATGATGATGATACACAACCCAATTGTAACGGTAACGTATTTCAAAATACGAAACCTAAACCAAAACAATCAATATTTTAATCTATTTAAATAACCAAATGGAAAATCTTGTAAAGAAAAGGTAAAATGCTGTGAAAGTGTCGGTGCGATAGCGACCGACGCTCCGGAGACTTTAATTAATAATTGAAAGGTGAAAAATGTGAAATATCTCAAGCCCCGATAGAAATAAAACCGTTAGGAGGCGTGTACAATGTATTTTTATATTTATTTTATGGTTCTACAGTTGGATTTTATGTTCCAGGTGCTATTCACATAAATCTTAAAGTATAAACTCCAGACTAACGCCCAGTTGCACGAGAATTCATAAAATACAATTACCTAGTGCTTAAAGTCAAACTCGAAGGTATAATGGCTACTCAACCACTGTGCATATCATTATGATTTGTAAGGTTAAGCTTTACTTGCCGCGGTCAGTCCGTGGATGGGTGACCGTTCGTCACACATCGAAACCCCTCGGAGAGCACGTTAAACCGTCAGTCCCGGGTGTCATACGAATACCTATGACCTAGTCAGAAGCCCGACGCTCGTCTAAGGCTCTAATTACGCTTGTCTGTACGCGTAAATTGAGTCGCTCAATTTCAGTTACGTTAGGTTTAGCTGAGGCCAGACGAGCGTAATTTACGCCGCGTAAATTGAGTCGCTCAATTTCAGTTACGTTCGGTTTAGCTGAGGCGTGACGAGCGTAATGTACGCCGCGTAAATTGAGTCGCTCAATTTCAGTTACGTTCGGTTTAGCTGAGGCCAGACGAGCGTAATGTACGCCGCGTAAATTGAGTCGCTCAATTTCAGTTACGTTCGGTTTAGCTGAGGCCAGACGAGCGTAATTTACGCCGCGTAAATTGAGTCGCTCAATATCAGTTACGTTCGGTTTAGCTGAGGCCAGACGAGCGTAATTTATGCCGCGTAAATTGAGTCGCTCAATTTCAGTTACGTTCGGTTTAGCTGAGGCCAGACGAGCGTAATTTATGCCGCGTAAATTGAGTCGCTCAATTTCAGTTACGTTCGGTTTAGCTGAGGCCAGACGAGCGTAATTTATGCCGCGTAAATTGAGTCGCTCAATTTCAGTTACGTTCGGTTTAGCTGAGGCCAGACGAGCGTCATTTACACCGCGTAAATTGAGTCGCTCAATGTCAGTTACGAGCGGTTTCATACAATATCGCGATTCATGCCACACGATGACGCAAAATGAGTCTGTTAAATTCTTCCAAAAAATTACGCTGACTCATTTTACGCGGTATAAATTACGCTCGTCTGGCTTCAGACTAACCTTAGTTTATCGGCATTGCCCAGCAACTGGGTTACGGAGGTCTGATGGCAGTAGCTTCGTGTAAAATACTGGTTCAGCCGCATCTAGTTAGACTGGAAATTGACCCCAACATAGTTATAAAAGGGCTAAGCAGAACAGTGCTAAATATGTATAAATCACTACTTAGTATAAAACAAAGTCGCTTCCCGCTGTCTGTCCCTATGTATGCTTAGATCTTTAAAACTACGCAACGGATTTTGATGCAGTTTTTTTTAATAGATAGAGTGATTCAAAAGGAAGGTTTATATGTATAATACATGCATATTATAGTAGAGAAAAACGCGGAATACGCAATAAACGACATCCACGCGGGAGAAACCGCTGGCGACCTCTAGTTAAGCATAATTCTGTTTCTATCTACATCAATCAATTGACGGAAATACAATGACATTTTAAATTATGTTTAGCACTAACGGCCGTTTTCAATAACCTATCTATCGGCGGTTTCGCCTACTAGAGATAGAAATTTGACATAAGCTCCATAGAAGTAATGTCAAAATTCTATCTGTAGTAAGGCAAACCGCCGATAGATAGGTTATTGAAAATGGCGGTAAATGTATTTAGCTCGTCGTCCTTTCCAGTCTTTATATAAGAAGGCTTGATAAATAATATTTTGGCCATCCGAAAACCTACGTCTCTTATTACAAAAAGCAGACACAATGCCACGGTACGAAATAAAAGAAAAATCTAATAATAGATACCTAAAAGCAGTCCCGAGACCTCCTTCCTATACCTACATAGGCTTCCATAATACCTTTACAATGAAAGACGTTCAGAGTATTGCTATAAGTATCTGGGTACGGTAGTGTCTCCGCCAAGTCGAGCAAGTACGGCTGTACACGATTTTCTCGAAGCAATTCATAATAATGTTTGTTACGGATTTGCATTGTAAAAAAAGCTTTACCACGGTTAACAAGAAGTCTAGCAGTACAGTATATTCTCATACTGCGTGATTGTCAAGTCCGAAAAATATCTTCAGAAATGAAATTTTAGACTTAACGCTCATTAGATCTCAGATCTCTTTAGATATCTTGTAGTGCCAGACTTAAAGAATAACACTACCCCATCTCTTTCCGTGAGTTTCGTAAAAGGCGACTTTAAATACAGGGTGTAAAAAACCCATCACATAGCCGAAATCTACGCACTCTGTACATCAAACTAAACTACATAGACTACATTGCTGGGAAACGACTTTTATTTTTTGGCATAAAAAAACGCTTTTTTTTGTGGCGCGCAATGTGTGGTTGTGGCGATGCCGCGCGTTTGCATGCGTGCAGCGGCCACACAGCTGAGCCAAGGCGGTCGTGTGCGTTTCATATTCATTGCTTTTTTGTAACTTCAAATGCGTAATTAGTGAGGAAAAATTGAAAATTTTGATAAGGTTGTTTAGAAGAAAGTTTAGTAGGATTATCACTGAGAATACGTTTTTGGAGAAAATTAAGACAAAAATGCATACTTTGAGCTTCAATATCTCCAAAACCAATGGTTTCCCAGGTATGGTCTGGTAGAAAAAAATGATCCCAATGATGGGTAAAATATGTGGTTTTCGTTATCGTTAAGGGTCTTTTTACACCCGATATATACGAAGATGGGCAGCAGCGTTCTCTGAGTACTTTAAAAACCATACTGCGATCACCAACCCGCCTGCCAAGCGTGGTGATTACGGCAAACCCCCTCTTTTGGGGGAGGCTTATGTCCAGCAGTGGACGTCTTTCGGCTGAATGATGATGATGAGATCTCAGAAGTTTGACGGCAAAAGAGTCGCGAAACTTAGCCTTTTTCATAGGAATGTTTTTGATGGTATGTCACTTATGGCGACAACCCAAGACGACTTTATGCAACGACTAGCTTTTGCCCGCAGCTTCGCTAGCGTGAAATTTTGAACACGTTACGAGACGATTTTCCATACAAACTTTCATGCCCTATTTAACGCCCTTAGGGGTTGAATTTTGAAAAATCCTTCCTTATTCCTTGTATACATTATAAAGGGAACCTCTGTGCAAAATTTCAGCTTTCTAGGTCCAAGGGTTTGGGCTGGGCGTTGATGAGTCAGTCAATCAGTCAGGACCTTTCTTTTTATTTATATAAATAATAGCCGTTCTGTGAACGCGGTACTGCATCGGTGCATGTGGTGACAAAAGCGATGCAGTAGCGGTACTGTCGCATTGTATCGACACAGCATCGTTGCGACATTGATGAAAACGCTCGACAGTATCGTGGGACATAAAAGGAAGGAAGGATGAGCGCGGAAGCTCACCGTGTGTCGCGCGTAGGCAGACTAAACTATAGTAGCGACACAACGGTCCTAATCCGAAAAAAGAACATCGAAGTAGGTATAGGATCGAAACGAAACAATGAACTTATAAATAAACGATCAAAGTACTGTCAAACAACGAACTACCGTCCGCGAGGCCTAAGCTGAGCATTGCATTTGTGTGAGAATGAATGCAGACGCGTCCTTTGCTTGGTTTAAACCGGTTTGTACTGCTTTTTGGCAATCGATTCTACGTGCACTCACACAAATGCAAAGCTTAGCTTACGACTCTCGCCAGTTGTACTAAATATCAATTAAAATTTGGGTGAACGAAAAGTTTGGGTGAAAGGGTGAACGAAAGAATAAATGTCAAATCGCGAAAATCGAATGCATCGTCGGATCCGAAACACTTTCGTGGTTAGAAAACGTGTGAATCGTGTACCAAAACTTCGTAGTTCGATTTTTGGAGTAGATCCCCAGAATTGTGGCTGTGTGGACGTTTTGCAACTGTATTGTTACAAAGAATCATCGTGGGCATCACCCTCAATTATACCATTTTTTTTTAAATTTTTCTGCACCATCTTGTGGTTATATCTGCGTATTATATACGTATTGTATTATTATGATATCCCCGCAACAAATGATTCTGTCAACATCGAGTTCCATCGTGAACACGTCCATCATTCGCAAAAATCTGCGCGTTACTGCAGATCTCAGAGTGCCATTACCTTGCGAGGCGACACGCGCCCCCGCGCCTTTTTGCTTGATCTGCGTGCGATCTGCAACCACGCGCGTCGATGCCTTGTCAGTGTGTTGCTCTGCTTATTTATATACAAACTGAAGTACTAATGGTCAACGTTAAAAAATGCAACCCCGCGCACTGGAGCGTGAAGCTTCGTATTGTGAGATCCGCCTTAGGGTGACCCCTAATGGGATTTGGACCTCGGCTTAAGGTGTTGCTGGCAGAAGATTGGGAGGGAGATAGCTTGATGAAGGCTTCATTATCGGTGTGACTGATATGAATTGCTACCTACCATACATTACCGTTAAAACCCGTTTACAGTAAACAGAGACGTATTCATAGAACTAAAGTCTATACTTAAGATTAGTTACGGTTTACTCACGTGCGAGTTTGATCACGCGGCGAGGTCGCGAGTCGAACTAGCGCTGCACCGCGCCGCGTAGCGTTGCGCCCGCGACGAGAGGGGCGCGCGAGCGCAATGCTACGCGGCGCGGTGCAGCTCTAGTTCGACTCGCGACCTCGCCGCGTGATCAGCTCATGATTAACCGGTTGCGTACCGCCCGTCGTCCCAGGACGACACTTAATTATATTATGTATTGGGTCTATAATTACTGCGCTTGAGGTTAAGGGCTTTATTTGGGTCCGAAACTAGTCAGGCAATCCCGAAAAATGCACGTGAGTAAACCGTAACAAATCATACGCACTGATAATACAATACTGTTGTAACTCAAAATGTGAAGTTTTTCTGAATCGACGAAAAATGGATTATTCACTTCCTTATTATAGATTATAAAAAAATTAATACTTAACATAAAAAGTAAAGTTAAAATATTCATTTTTTTTTTATAATCTGTAATAGGAAGTAAATAATCAATTTTCCGTCGATTCAGAAAAAAGTCACATTTTGAGTTACAGCAGTATTGTAATATATTATCAGTGCGATGAATGTGTCTCACGAACGTTATAATAACTAATGTCTAATAATATTGTAACATTCAAATTAATTGTAACAAAAAGATAAACCTACATTCACTACACAAGCACAAAGAACAACTCTCAACTTGGTCGTACATGTAACAAGGTTATGTGAACTCCCCTTTACACGAGCTAATTTCAAATAGTCACGTCTTGGCGCAGGTGCGGCTCGGGAATCGAATCCCGCGTCTATGGATAGAATGGCTGTCAACCACGTATGTAATGCTTCGTTGATACGTTATGTTTTATGTTACGATTTATATGTGTTACTGTTATTTGAAGATACGTGAAGAAGTGGGTGAGATTTTAGGAAGAGAAAACAATAGATTGTTGTTGCTGATGACAATGTTAGTGATAATGTTGAGGAAGAATTATATAAATCATTAAGTATTATTAATCAATAACATAACATCAGGCCTGTGTTCCCCCGAAGGGTTAGGCAGAGGTGTATAGTACTCTCTCATTTCGCTGTTATGGTTAAGTCCCATTGTTACGGACGAAGGTGTTAAATCTCGTAACCAAATTCACGGACTGGCGGGACTTACAGGAATGCCAAATAAAAAGCTTCCAAATTCTCCAATGTTCTTTACTCTTCAGTATACACTGCTTCGTTCCAATTTACAACTCACTTGTTACAATTCACTATTCACAACTTACTTGTTCGGTGTTCAAATAACAACTAACTATTCTGTTCCAATGTCAATTTACAATTGACTATGCGGAACTAAATTACTACTGAATTGTTCGATATCCAAAATAGTACTGACTTGTCGGAACTAACCGGCCGTATTTATACTATACCACTGACCAATCAGAGGCCGACACATTTTCGAGAACGTTCTACTACTTACATATTCTGGAACTTTCTAGTACATGTTCTGGAATGTTCTAGCAAGTACATAATCGATCGATATCATATTCTAGAATATTCCAGAACATACGACAAACTTCTAGTATGTTCTATTAAACTGTTCTAGAAAGTTCTCGAGCTAAATATTATTATTTAAGATTCACAATTACTATTAAAGATCATGCGGCGTCGCTAACACCCATGATTACATTCGCTCTCTATTAAGAGAGCGAGCATATTTTCAAAAAATATGAACAGTCTCCTAAGAACATTTTCATATAGCCACAAGGAATAATTCCCTACGCCACTGCGAAAACCGTTACTTCGATTTTCATTAGATAGAACACTTTATGACGAATCAACGATACTCCTAAACTACATTACTTCTAAGTCTTATTTGTGCGATGTAACGTTAGTGCGAATTTTACATCTGTAGCTTATTAGACCGAATGCTCCGTGTGTAAAGAGTCTATTGGCAATATTTTAAATAAAAGAAGGACCCAAAAAAAATCGACAAATCATAAAATTAAATCATCACTGAAACGCAACCCTGGAAACATAAAAGTAAAGAGTAGACTACCCAGAAAGTTATTTACATTCTTACCTAATTTCCTCTGAGAGGCAAATGACAACAACCATAACAGACTACTTGATTAACATTTATCTTCTAATTAAATAAAGTTTAGGTATTATTTCACTTGAATGTGTTCTATTCTTAGAGCAACGCGGCCATTGATGACTCGGTCGTCGACCCCGTTGCTCCAAGTGTTCTATTAAAGATACTGGTAACAGTGGCAACTCTGTGAAGTTTCGCCAATTAATTTGTGGTAACCCTATACAACATGTTACAGAAATAACGCAAACAATCAAACTCCACAATTAGAATATGAAGAATATTCAGTCATAATCATAATACATACACTGATGTTTTATTTTTATGTTCTTATACTATGTTAGTCGGAAAGGTAGTACTAATCCGCAGGCCACTTAAAAGCTATGTCTACACCAGTGCGCTTTCATTTTCATCTTGCGTCTTCGTCTGAAGCATGCGTGAAGCGCCATAGCGCATGCCTTAATACTCGTTCGACAAAAGCGCATGCCCCTAGCGCACGCTAATCCGTCTATTGTATGTCGACTGACATTTTTTATTTTTTTTGACGGAGGCGCACCTGTGTAGACGATAAGCTGCATGCGTCTTATGTCAATCAATATTGCATGCGCTTGACGCAAGAGGAATTGAAAGTTGAAAACGCAAGATGAACAAGACAGTGCACGGGTGTAGACATAACAAAATTATTACTGATGACTGGTTTGAAGCCAGTGTTAAAATTTCAAAACTCGACAATAATTTATTTCCATGAAAACATTTTTTTTTCAGAAATTCTTTATCTCTGCTTTAGTTACGAATTCAGAAAATTCCGCTTCCAATCTGTGGCCCCAAATATTACCTAAAATATAAACACAGCTGATTATAACTTAGGCTAAGTAGTTTTAGCGTATTTTTATGAAATCTTTGAACAGCCATTTCTCTTGAACTATTGACTTTTGGGGAAAGTTATAGAACAAAAGTTATTTATTATTATGGTTACTTTAACACCCTCTCGGATTAGAACCCCCTTTCCGACTTAGCTTGTTTATTTAAGAAAATATAGGATATATAGTAAATAATATTTTATTGAATGACTGAATTAAAAAATTCAATCTTGTGACTTTGAAATAACACTTAATTTTCTGTATCTCAATTAAAATACAGATTCGAAAAGCACAGTTTCAAAAAGTAATACATATAGAATATTACTACTAACAAGTTTCATCAGTTCTTACGGCCTACATGTTCCTGACACTAATATTTACGAGTAATTCGATGTTGTAGTACTTAGTTTACTAACTTCGCGTATAGCTTACAGATTTGAGTAGAGTACAAATTAATAACATAACTTTCTTACTTATATGAATCTTAGGCAGTAATTACATAACTTTGTTTCCTTCATTTTTAACTTGTAAATACTTCATTTACAAACATATACATTTTTTAACCTAAACTAGTACAATATAAATCTAAACTAAATCTAAAGTAAAAACGTAGACTAAACTATCAATATAAACTAAAAGATTGCATCAAAGTATTCCTCCGCCTCGGCCTCCACTGGTAACGTGCCCAGAAGGCTGGCAGCGTTGCCACGTTGTATGGCAACGCTAATTCTCTGGCCGAAAAACAAGCCAGCCCTCTGGTCACGTGAAGTGTCGACCAGTCGTCTTCCTATTTCCATACTTTGTTTCTATGTATCGTATTACTAAAAATAATTACTTAAGCCACCCATTTTATTACACCGTTTGTTCTGTCTAGCTTTTTCCCAACTATTTTAGGATCTGCTTGCAGTCAACCAGATTCGACTGAATACCTGTATTTTACACGGAGCGACTGCCATTAGACCTACGCAACCCAGTTACTGGGCAATATCGATATTCTAAGATGAGACCGGTTGTCAGAGTTTCGGGCTTCTGACTACCCGTAACGACTGTCATAGGTATTCGTATGTCACCCGGGACCGACGGTTAACGTGCTCTCAGAAGCATAGAGGACGTCATCATGTCAACGCCGGCTGTCGCTGAAAACCAGCGCTGTGGCTCTATCTCGCACGTGAGTCATAGCATTGTGCTGAGCGGTGGCCGTTTTGCGCGGAATACCTACTTGAGTGCGAAAGCCAGTATACATCAGAATAAGGCTTCGCAGCAAGAAATTTTCGCAGTAAAATCGTTCGCAGTACAGTTTTTCGATGTAACGAAATATCGCAGTTACAAGACGTCGATGTTACAAGGCGTCGCAACATAGAGATGTCGTTGAAAGGTTTTCGAAGAAACAAAATTCAATGATACGGCTTTCGCACTCAAGTAGGTATTCCGTTTTGCGCGGATGAGACACATATTTTTCCAACACATTCTTTTTGGTTTTGTTAACATTTTTGTGCGTTATGTTTGCGTGAATAAACAATATTTATTTCTTTACAAACCATCTATTAAATGATGGAATCAGGCGTTACTTTGCGGAGATTCGCGCCCAAGCGGTCGACGAATCAACATCTCCTGAGGATGTCTTGTGGAGGGGCGAAACACGTCTCGTATTAGTTCGGTTGCATGTTGCATTATTTTTTCACTCCTTCTGCATGTTCATATACTTGTGGGCGGTAGGGTGGTGCTGCATACTCCATCCAAATTAGCGGTCTGGTTTGAAAGAATTAAAGCTAGATATTTTATTATTTGTATGCCATCTATTAATTACTAACTATTACACAGTTCCTACTCAAACTAATTTTTCGGTGTAAAACTCGTTCATGTTAAACTTCCTCCAATATCTCGGTCTTGTCGGACGAGGGCTGAATCTGTGGGATAACTTGGTATTCAACTACGACTGAGAACAGTCTAGTTGGATATTTGACGTAAATTAGTTGCATGAAATTAAAATTAGGGTTGAAAGTAGGTTTGTAAAAGAGATAGCTTAATCAGACCATTACTGTTGGCACGGGTCTTTTCTCAGATTGAGAAGGGTTTAGTCCTTGGTACGGGTTAGCGGACTACACATAGTAATAAGAACTTTTTTTTTTGATCAGTCAAACGTGATAGCACTCGTCTTTGTAATTATTACAGGACGCCTACACGCTAATAAGACCCAAAAAAAAACGTCGATTATGGTTTCCTTCAAAATGGTTGAGCTGAGCGATGCTGAGGCTAAGCGTATGCTAGGATGCAGGTGACACAGCAACAGCACAGTACAGACAGCAGGGCAGGGCAGGCGAGGCAGACAGGCCACGATCGCATGCTGCAACGTAGCTCGAAGACACTTTCGAGTCTTAACTAGTACAAAGAATAGACGTGTTCGAGTTGACGAACATTTTTTTAATAGTCTGGATGATTAGTATCATACAAACAAGGTTCACAACGCACTAATTCAATTAAATGTTCTGTCATTGCAATGAAATTTGAAGTAGCGGTGAAAAACACACAACAAACGAAGCGCAGGGCAGGACAGACGCATATCTGCGTCGCACGCGTCTGCGCCGCAGCGTACGCAGCTGTTAGTACATTCATGCATTACAAAATCTGCTCTGCGCTGCGTGCACCTGCGTCACCTGCTTCTCAGCATACTCTTAGCCTGATACATGCGTCTTGTTCGTGAACAGGCGCTGTTTGTTGGGACTGGTCATCCCTAATCTGCCATGGCAAATGAATTGTAGAAACTCTTATTAGCATAGCGTAATTATCTTACATTACATTTTCTTATTCACAATGTAACCAACTTTTTGTAATTATTTGATGAAAAAGAGTAACCATGGAGATTATTGCTCGTTCTGTTCCATAGAAGTCTACACTTTGGAACGCGGCAGTAACTTATTTTTATAGACGCAAAAGTGCCTGTAATTGGTCTAATTTAAATAAATGCTTTGACTTATTAGAAGACGGCTGGAATAAAAAGATCTATACAAGGTTTTCTTTTACGTGCAGCTAAAAATAAAAACTATTACCAATGTATTGTTCTATATCCCAAAATAACCCTAAACTCGACCCGCATTTACATCCAATCGAATAACAACCCCACCTCCCCCGACTTACAGTAAGTCCACAAAATTATTTGCGTTCTAAAGCGGTGTATGAATTTATAAGCAGCGCCCGGAATCCTAAAATTCAACTAACCCAAGAGGGAAAGTTTCGTCCCTCTCGACCTTCAAGAAACTTGCCTTGTGATGTACTCTAAATTTACAACCCTCCCCTCCTCTCGTAACGCTTGTTAATTTTCTGAAACTATAGAACCTAATTTTGGAGTGGATTTTAAAGTTGTTTATTTGTTCTGTAATTATTTATTTGGGAAGTTATTTATAGTCTTTTGAATACTTACATTCTGTTTGAAGATATGTTTTCAAGCTTTAAACATTATAGAGATACTTTGAATGGATAGCATCTAGACGGTGGAATTAAATAATTAACATACACGCTTTATTTAAGTTGTCCTATTATATTCTGCCTAGCCTTTTTCCAACTATGAGGTCGGTTTCTAATCTAACTAGGTAGAAGCGGCTGAATACCAGTATTATACACGGAAAGATTGCCACTAGACCTTCACAACACAGGTACTGGGCCATGCCGATATTTTGAGGTTAGTCTGGTTGTCAGAATTTGAGCTTCTGACTACCTCTAACGACTGTCATAGGTATTTGTATGACACCCGGTACTGATTACTATAACATAAATGTCACGACTACCATCCTTATTGGTAATACTGGCATAACAAATAATCTATTTTGTGTTATTTGTGGGTTTACGGTACTCGCAGCAGGCCTTACATTGTTATTCCATGGTAAGGTATGAAAACATGTCCACGCGCCGCTGCAACTCCGGAGTGAAACATAGAAGAAAACCGAACCGAATGTTAGGGAGTGAACAAACCGAAATATACCTAACAAGAGCGCGAAAGCACGGCGGAATTTGAGCTCTCTCGTCTAAGAGCCATTACGCACTGTCGACTAGTCGCCGGAAACTTGGTCTCTCGGCGACCAAAACGTAAGTATAGTCGCCCGGGCGACCGGCGACCAAGTACGTAAACACTAATTTAAACTATTAAAAAGTCACGGTCGCCGTCGACCAAGCCTCCGGCGACCAGTCGACAGTGCGTAATGGCTCTAACACTAATAAAGCTTAATTTTGCATTTGCGGAGCACATTTTTCCAGGCAATAGACGCATTGGTTAAGGGGTGTTGTTTCTATACGTAGTACTATGGTACTACGTACTGTACATTATTTTCAAAATCTGTGAATGCAGATAGAAATTATTTCAAAACTTAAGGGTGGTCTTCTAAGAACGTTTTCCTATAGCTACAATGGTTAAGGTAGTTGCCCTTCATTCATACATCTCAAATTACCACCCTGTATACTCGTACGTCGTTTATCACGTATTCCGTATTTTTTGGGATAAACTGTGTTCTTCTCCAGATTCCAGACTATCTTTGTACCAAGTTTCATCAAAATCGGTTAAGCGGTTTAGGCGTGTAAACGTTACAGACAGACAGAGTTACTTTACATTTATAATATTAATAGGGAAGTAGGGATATACCTAGGGTTGCCATACGTCCCGTATATACGGGGCTGTTACCGTGTTTGACCATCGCGTCCCGTATTGCTACACGTCCCGTAATTGTCCCGTATTTCAATATTTTCGACAAAATTCGGGAATAGCCCGAACTGGCTGCCAGTTGCGCGGCACACGCGGGGTTACGCGCGTTCGCCGCTCGAGATCATTACAAAAGTAATCAAGCTCAACTTACTGGGCCAAAAAATAAACGTGTTTAGGTTATAAAAATTTATAAGTAGGTACTATTATTCCAATAGAAACTTTTATTTCGACTTTTTCATTTGATTTGTTTGAAACGTCCCGTATTGGTCCCTGAAAGTTATGGCAAGCCTCAAATACCATGCCTACAGTTTACAGTTGAGAGATCGAGTGACCAGTCTTATACGCTAGAATCGTCAATACATTCAACTCCTATGGCATTCAGAAAACACAATTCCATTATCAGTAAGGCTTGTTTAAAGTCTTTTTACTCAAGTTGGAGTACAATTTCCCATGATTAGCTGACGCTGTTCGTACACGTTTGACAAAAGACTCAATTTTAACTTCGATTATTATCTCCGAGCTGTTTCTGACAGCCAATCAAATTGTACTCGTGAATAGATGCGTAGTTGTGTACTAATCTGGTTTTGTACCATACATCTCAGTACGTAATGTTATTTGAATTAAGAGAAAGGGTAAACAGTAGTGTACAGTACTGCGACATTTTGACAATGACCGGAAGGATTATACTCAGCTCCGTGCTTGCGTTGTATCTTGACATGACTAGTTATTATTAGAGGGCTATGCTCGGAGTATCTTACCCTGCGTGATCATTTCAGAAATTATGTAATCCGCAAGAGAACCAAGGTAACCGACATAGCTCGAAGAATAGCCAAACTTAAGTGGCAGTGGGCGGGGCACATTGCTCGCAGAACGGATGGCCGATGGGGCCGAAAGGTTCTGGAGTGGCGACCGCGTACCGAAAGACGCAACGTGGGTAGGCCTCCCACAAGGTGGACCGATGATCTGGTGAAGGTTGCGGGAAACCGCTGAATGCGAGAAGCACAGGACCGGTCGATGTGGTGATGTTTGGGGGAGGCCTATGTCTAGCAATGGACGTCTTTCGGCTGAATGATGATGATGACTAGTTATTCAAAAAAAACGAAAAAAATTGCAGATTGATCTGAGATTTTTCACCTTTGCCAGTATTTTCCAACGATATACAAGCAGATGGCAAAAGGGGCTCGTGGCTAATTAATAACCGCGCCAATCTTACGATTTTTTTTTTAAACTTTGCCCCACACTAAGATTTCTCTTGTATCGTGGGTGCGTTTACAGACACAAATCTCACAAACAAACGCCCAGACCCGAAACAACTATTTGTAGGCCATACAAATTTTTGTTCCGTGTGGGAATCGAACCCACGACCCGTAGCGCAGAAGCAAATCGCTTAGCCACTGCACCAAACGTGTCGGCTAATGGCGGATTTGCAACGTTAAGCTGCGCTTGCAGGGGTCAGTCCGTGGATGGGTGACCGTTTGTTAATCATCGAGTCCCGGGTGTCTTATGAATACCTATGACAGTCGTCACGGCTACTCAAAAGTCAAAGTCTGATAACCGGTCTAATCTTAGGATATCGGCATTGTCCAGTAACTGAGTTGCGGAGGTCTAATAGCAGTCACTCCGTGTAAAATATTGGTTTTTAGCCACATCTGGGGGTCCCCCTAGGCACAAAGTCCGTGGTTTCGGCCTTAGTTACGAGCGCTTCCTACTCCCTATCACCTACGGACACACGATTACTTCGGGGTCCGAACTAAGAATGAAAGACAACACGATTTGACAGTTGTCCCTACTACCGATGTGTTTTTGCCCGTTCGAAAAGTTGAACTTGACACTTGTTTTGTTCACTCCTACGTTTCGGGCTACTTTCGGACGGGCGACTAACTTCGTTGACGGACTTGGGGAGTAGGCCCCCTGGTTAGACTGGAAGCTTACCCCACGTTGATGGGGAAAAAGCAAGGTATACAAGCAGATGGCAGTTCTTCCGTAAGTACTCACCACAACGAATCAGAACGAGTTAAATTGATATTGTCAATAATGTCAAACGCATTTTAACCAATGATTCGAAATGAATGAATGATGAGGACCTCGTGGCTAAATAATTACAGCCGCATAGACCGATCTTCTGGGTTAAGCCACGCTTGCCGAGGTTGGTATGTGGGTGGGTGACCATTTACCATAGCGAGTTTCCTCTGTGCCTCGGAAAGCACGTAAAGCCGTTGGTCCCGGCTGTCATTTGTAGATCTTTGACAGTCGTTACTGTTGGTCAGAAGCCAGAAAGTCTGACAACCAGTCTTACCAAGAGTATCGTATTACCCAGTTACTGGGTTGTGGAGGTCTGATAGGCAGTCGCTCCATGTAAAATACTGATATTCAGCTGCATCCGGTTCGACTGGAAGCCGACCCCAACATAGTTGGGAAAAGGCTAGGCGGATGATGATTCGAAATGAATGAAACTGTAAAGTATGAGCATCATGCAGCAATTAATGATGCACCTATAATCATATCATTTTACTGCCTATTGTCTTTCAGTATGAATTTGTCATGCTCACATAGATGTCCTGCTGATGGTGGCGTTGTATATCCGGTCGTTGGGTTCCCTACAATATTGTTGAGCTAAACGATGCTGATGTGCACGTCATACTCGTGAACTGTCGTGTCTGTTGGGACTGGTCAGCTCTTAGCTGCTACGGCAATCCTAGAAGGCATATTTTTCTATTTGTTACTCTCATAAATGAGTTTATTTGTTACGTTAACCTGCATTATTCTCATTCTATTTCGCACGCTACTATAATGGAATTCTCATGATCCACTATTTTAAAAAGAGTATTCATAGAGTTTCTTGCCGGCTCTTCTCCATAGAACCTACCTTTTGGAACCGTGCAACTAGTTTTGACGTTTTAAAAGTGCCTGTAATCTGGTATATTTGAAATAAAAAACTTTGACTTTGATATTGCTTCAGTAAAAGCGATGTACCAACGATAGTGGCCTCATAAGTTTCCCAGTAGTACTTACCTTATTTTACTTATCATATTTTAAATAGAATCTGAAAGTAATAATAGACGAGAATACTTCTATAGAGCCAATCACAACAAAAAAACCAATTTCCTCGAATATTTTAGTACGGCTCAACCCTATTCACCCCCGAAAAAATCCTAAGCGCTTCGATTTCATTATGCAGACCCCAGCCAATTGTCCAAGTTGGATAATAAAAGTGGGAATAGTGACCCATGAACGGGACATTATCATGTTATTGTAAACAAAACCACGGGTTCCCTTTCAGTCGTTACAGGCTGAATAACGGGGCAAGTTTTATTAAAAAAATCCAGTAATACCCCCGCAGTGAAAGTTGGGGATATTGTGGCTATAGACGTGCCACCTGACTGCGATTGGGGTTAAGGTGTAGTCATCATTAAAACCAACAGGGCAATTGCGTAACGTAACCAACATCAATCATGACAGTTGATGTGTCAAAAACAATATTCATTGCGTGGTACATAGTTATGGAGAAGACTAATTGTTAATACATAAGTTGCTATGTGTTAGGGTTCGTGAATTTATATTGATAAATCGATTAAATTATTCCTCTACTCAATATTAATATTTTTCTGTTGGCAACTATTTTATTTTTATAATGGCGGTAGCTTAGTTGATTTGAAAAAAATGACTTGGTCGGTGAGACATTTTGCGACGAGCTGTGGTCCTGAGCAGACTGTAATATTGTAAAATTGATAAAGTGAAATAAAAGTAATTATTTTCTACAAGCTGTGCAAGTTTTATTGTTCAACTCCAAGTAGCCTGATATATATATATATATATATATGATATATATATAGCCTGGATTGTCCCTAAAGCATAACTTGTTATAGAGGATAATCCTACATATGGAAATTGTAGACCTGTCAGAATTAAAGCCATAGCGATTACGAGTGTATTGCGCAATTAGAATGCAGATAGTAATTAGAAAATTACGGCATATAAAACAAATAAAGGTTTCCTGTCTTGTCACAGGACAAAAGAAGAATTATACCAACTTCAAAAATAAAATACCAATACAACGAAAGAACCAAAATATAACCACCCACTTCAAAATAACTCAAAAAGTACAAAACAATGAACAAAATCCAAATACCCAGACAATCCCCCATATAAAACAAGTAAAACACCATAATGAGGGGTGAATCGCAGTACAATGATCCCCGGTGTCTTGCATGGGCTTACGTAAGACAGGTACCAGCATCAAAGGATGCGGGCAGTCTTTGACTCGGCAAAGGCATAATTACTTTGTGAAGAATTGTCTCGGAGCGCCTTTAAATGACAGAATCGGTGCGATAACTCTCGAAATTCTCGGGAATTTCGGCGTAGTTTCAAATTTAGATTTTTATTCGGGGTGAATTTTGAGTTGTATTACGAACAGCGAGCGCTTTGTCTTTGCAAGTATTTTGATTGATAAGGTCCAAATAATAAAGGATTTTAATTTATTGTAATTAAAAGTCAGTTCTTATTTTAATTGGATCTAATACTTTAGGAAGAAAATATCTAGGTAATCTTTTTTCTTAAGTAAACGATATTAAGTATTAAGAGATATTAAGACTTATGCCTAATACGCAAGATCGTTTTTTCAACGGGCGTTAAAAACCATTTCTGCAGATTGAGTCTCTAGCCGTAATATGTAATTAATCAGGCATTTAGATTAACATAAGCCGCTATTTTTATTACCTAAAAAGGTTAAGTATACGTATTCGGTGTCCCTATATGTAATTGGATAGCTAGTGCAACTTTTTTTTTTTTTTTTTTTCATAAATGTAGTGACGTAAGGAATGCTTGTAATATTTGAACTAAATTAGATTTCTTGGTAGTCATAATGTCTATCTGTTTCCACAGACTATGAATAATGGAGTACTTCTGGACACAGCGCGTATTGTTAGAAAGTTCCTCTCTCTGGGGCCCTGACCACCCCTACCTTGGACCCTATTCCCAACGCTAGCGCCGGTGGGCTACGATTTTTTAATGTTCTTTTATTTTTATATGGAAATATTTTAAAATGTAGATATGTACCTACCTATGTATATCGATGAATAAATGGAATATTATATAATAAAGGTTTACTTTGTTACTGACTGTTTTGGTGAAATCGGCTTCGAAATTAATTCGTGAATCGCAGGTTTTTTTTTCATGTGGATCTTCCTTTCCTTGGCTTTTCTTGTATTCTTGATTTCCTTTGGTACTGTTAAGCATCACAGGTACGGGTGCCTACGAATCGGCATGATCACAACGGTTTGCAGACGAATTTTGCGATCATCATATAGAGATTTGATCCCTGTCTGGGTAATTTATGTAAATATAGAAGCACATAAAGAAGAATTTTATGGGGTTTTGAGCGAGGAGCGTTTATATTTTGAAGTTATTTTACGATTCCCACAGAAGTATTTACTGAAGACTAAGTACTAGGTATTTAGAGTGTGTAAGTTGAAGATAAAGTTATAAAACGAAGGAACAGACGGGCCTGTAGACAACATGATAATCGATGATCGCCAGAGAATATATGTACGCTAATTTTTAGGAATGATATTACATATCGCTTGACCGGTCGAAAGCTTATACTCGTATCAATCGAGTACATCTCATTGATATTTCTATATTCTCTAGCAATCATCGATTGTCGTATTGTCTACGGCCACGATCAGTTTACGTTCCAAGAATTTTCCAATTTTATTGAAGGCGTAGCGTAAAAAAAGATATATAATGAACTTAGATAGACTAGACAGTACCTAATAACCAGAAAAACAACAATTATAAAATTCTAATTCCGAAAATGAATCATCGATCATCCTCCAGTTGGCTATAAAAACCTTCGTCAAATCGCCACCCCCTGAGAAATGGGGACAACCAGCATTAATTCAACTTATAATGGATACAGAGCCATCCCCTCCTTGGGGACGGACCTTTGTCAGCGCCATCGATGTGGGTTATTATTTGAATTTTATAATACCTACTGCTGGAATAGTTTTTATTTGTTTGGTTACGGTTTGAGATTGGATTGGATTAGTTTGTATATTCATGTGGGAGAAAGAAGCAGGGTACATTTGTTTTTGTCGTATGATTTATCGCATAATAAACTGGGATATTTCAAGGCTTGTATGATAAAAATCCTTGTGCGAGGCAACGTGTTTTTGAAGTAGGAAAGTAAAATAATCTCATGTATTAGGCACAGTAAGTATATAAGCTAAAGCAGTACCTCAACTAACTAGAATCGCCTGAATTGACACACTCACACAGACACGCACTGTATACTGAGTAATGCACTCTATGACGGCTATGACTGACTGCATTGTGAAGCTCACTTAGAGGTCTTGTTGCAGTGCGTGTCTGAGTGAGTGTGTCAATTCAGGCGATAATATGGAGGTGAGGTACAGCTTTTTTTTTAATCTTGAGAAATTATCAAATGACTTCTTCCACTCTGGGCGAAGCGGAAGGGAGTGTCAGACTCTTACTGACTAAAATCCATCCGTGTTCCTCCTAACGCCCTTTGCGTTCTAGGGCCGCGGTAACTCTTTCGAACAGATTCCGCAATCCTGGTAGGAGGTACTGCTTTAGCTTATATATCTACTGTGTATAGGTGAGAGCCAACCAAAATATAAGTTTGTTCATATAATTTTTCGATTAAGGGATCCGTTTCTGAAATATTAAGCTTTAAAGTGCTGATTTGTTTTGGAGTTCAAGTGTCACCCCCCCCCTGCCAGCTAAACGTTAGTTTTGGATCCGTAAAAAAATTCACGGTATATACAACGAAGTTAAAAGGAAAACTATCACATCTAAGTAGGCTTTACAAGTTTACGAGTAATAGTCGACCAACCGGAAAAATAAAAATTTCGTAAATATTCCATTGAAAAATTAGTAAGCCCTCTTCTTAGTCCGCATTATTGTGCAACTACGGAACCTTATTACTGCGTGTAGCCCGACACGCACTTGGCTGGTTTTTTTTTTCTTATTTTAATTTTAATCTAATAATGATGAAGATTAACGGGTTTAAGGGAATACCCTTTGTTATTTTACATACCGTATAAGGATTTATGAGCTTCCTGCTTCAGTTTATAGTCAACAAAAAAATAAGAGTTATGAATTAGCAATAAAATACTAACAAATCCTGTCTTCCAAATAAAAAGAATAGGTACACATTTTTATGTACAATATATTTTCTACCTTTTCATCCAACTAACACGGTACGTGACACTTAATACTACTTCCATTTTCCTACATTTTTACGAGTTGCTAAAGAAAATATAAAACTAATAAAAAATCTTCCTTCCATTTCAGGATTAGCTCGAGAGAAAATATTTTTAGAATCTACCTCCGACTTTTATAACATAAAAAATTGGAACTATGTTTAGTTATCATAATAACTGAAGTTTTTCCGATCCCTTTAGAATTTGAAGGACTGATGGAAGCCGTACTTGCTAAGAAAATAATGAAGTTGAAACTGTGTCATGGACAAAGGATGTGGTATTTAGTTCAAGTGGATTCTTTGCATGAAATTGGTCGCCAGTAACGAAACACATCGCGACCCCTCCTTGTCTTGGAGAGGACGTTTAACCGCCAGTCCCGAGTGTCATATGCATACCTAAGGCCTCGTTCAGGAAGACGCGGGGCATTGCGCGGCGCGTCGGACGTCGCGTCGCGCGGTCTAATCAAACTTAGGGTAATGTATTAGAGCGTTCATGTAGAGGCGTCATCACGCGCGCTTTATTTAATATGGAGCGGTACACACAGCGGGGCACGCGGCGGCCGCCGCCGCTTGTGTCGTGGCTGCCACCGTCGCGTCGTCCGCCGCGTATCCCGCGTACGCGTGTGTCAGTTTGTTTTTGGCATCGAAGGCAAGCGAGCTTGTTGTATGTTGCAATTATTTTCTAGTAATTTGTCGATGAAATCATACTCCATTGTAACGACACGTCTGCGTTGTGAGATGTCCAAAGAAGACTGCTAAAGACGGAAGCTGTGGCGTCCGCTGCAGCGGCCGCGGCGGACACCGTCATGCCCCATGCACCGCAACACCGCTGCACGACGCCCCGCGTCTTCATAAACTGAACTACAAAGTACCATATGTTTGTATTTGTGCGTGCAGCGCTGCGGCTAGCGCCGTGGGCCCCGCATGCCGCTTCACGTGCTGCTTCTCCGTGAACGGAGAAAACGCGCATCGCGCCCCGCGACGCGACGCCAGACGCGCCGCGCAACGCCCCGCGTCGCCCTGAACGAGGCCTAAGACAGTCATCACGGGTAGTCAAAAGCCCGAAAGTCTGTTAACTGGTCTAACCTTAGGATATCGGCATTGGAAAGTCGACAAAACCTAATGTTTGATGAAAACTGATGAAAAAATACTTCAAACAACTAACTTACTGATACAAATTCAGGGCAAAATTGCTAATAATTATTACATACAAAACGCAGTAGTAGCGTGATGACGAAAGAAAATATTACAAACTTATAAACTAAAAAAAAACTCTCATCTAACACATGCAAGATATACCTAATTGACTATAAACAACCCATAGATTATACCGGTGTTAAATCCCCACCTCGCGCACCTACTCTTTCTAAAACAAACACATGGAAACACAACACAATCAGCGAACGTTTTTAAAGGCCAGTCCACATCAACAGCCAATCGCCGAACGCCTCCTAAACTCGCAAATGTACTCCTCTGTTTATTTATTTGGCCCGAAGCTCGGATGGTCGAAGCGAGGGATTCAGAGAGCAAAGCAATTGATGCTCTAATATCAAACCCATTAAATTGGCAATTGATGCCCATTAAAGGCTGGCCTATTTGCAAGTAATACTCGTATACGTTAGAGTTTGATTATAGTCTATGCAGATAGGCTCTGGATATCAGATTTTACTTACATTGATGCCGTTGGTTTACGTCAAAGAATAGGCCATGAAATAGGGGGGGGGGGGGGGGAGGTGAGCGCTAGAATCGGTGTCATGCCATGTCGTAAAAAGTGACTATGACCACCAAGTGTGGTGATTATTGGAAAGGAGAATGAGCCAAAAGCAATTGCGTTCTTCCGGATCCAAGTTAAATAAAAAAAACGATATTCAGGATTGTTTAGAACATAGTGTGACAAATTCCAATGCGAGTCGTTTATGTTGGTTCTGGGTTTTGGTTGTATGAAATTTGCCCATTCTCCTTTCCCTTACAAACATTCATTTTACCTGTTGTGTCTTATGGGATCCCATGTTCACTACAGCAGCAAGAGTAGTGCACGTTTATCACAATTCTATAGGGACTGATATGATTAGGTCACATTAAGGCATGGATTTATAATATAACTATAGGTAGCTCGCAGTTTCACCCACGTGGATGTCGTTTATCGCCTATTCCGTATTTTTCGGGTAATATAATTCAATCGTGATTCGAAAGGCACGTGGCGCCATCTTTGAACGTTATTGTTGTTTTCCTCGGGAACAGTACTTTTTTTCGGGATGAAAGGTACCCTATACCCGTTTCTGTACACCTGATAACGTATATGCTTTCAGGATGATCGGTTCAGTGGTTTAGGCGTGAAAAGGTAACAAACAAACAAACTTACTTTCACAATTATAACATTAAAGTTAGGAAGTTAGGATTAGGACTAGGAAGTTAGAAGAGGATATTATAATAGCTGTTATTTGATACCCTCTTAGCGTCGTTTTGATATAACCATCATCTCCCTGCCCTTATCCCGCTCTAGGTGGTGTCGACACAACATGTATTTCTCTTCCATTCTCCTTCAGTCCGTCACCTCAGTACTCACTACTTTCTTATCCATATTATTCTTCACACAATCCATTCATCTTTTCTTGGGGCTACCTCCAATTGTATATCCATTTACAGTCATATTTAACACTCTTCTAGTAACAAGACTTTCGTTTCGTCTCGCTTTGATATAATACGAGAAACATTAGGAAAATTAAAAGAAATGTCAATTGGGTTTTTCCGTGTGGAATTTCTCAGTAGCAGCCCGGAGTCTGGAATTGTGCCCGGTTGATGGCAATAGGCTCGCTCACTATTACATGGGACTTAAACATAACGGCGAAATGAGTGTGTACTATACACCTCTGCTCTTTTCGGGGAATTCAGGCGTGATGTTGTGTTATTCAAAATTATACCATATCCCCCTTGATTCTTTGTTCATTGTTCTGAATCAATCGTGTTATGTCAGCCGGCATTGATTAAATTGAAACGTTACCTATATAATTGATATGAACCCCTTCATATTTACTTTGGATAGGATTGCCATGTTCGTTAATGGATTTTTTTAGGATTTTTCAGTGTTTGTGTGAGTTAGATTGAACTGCAATTGTTTAGAATGGTATAGATTTTGTAAATGAAATAACATTCTGGTGTATGATGATATAAATACAGTGAGTTGTAAGTTGGTATTTTTTCAGCTTTTAGTATATCATCCCAGAATAAAATCGTTTATATTAAAGTTTTATTTTATTTACACTCGTGAACAATGAATCCGTGTCACCACACAAATATTAATATCTCGGAAACTAATAACCTATCATACGTTATTCAAATAAAAATATTTCATAGAATATTTAATACTACATCCTAACTAATATTATAAATGAGAAAGTAAGTTTGTTTGTTAGTTACCTTTTCATGCTTAAACCACTGAACCGATCATCCTGAAATTTTGCATATACGTTGTCAGGTGTACATAAACGGACATAGGGTACTTTTCATCCCGAAAAAAAGTACTGTTCTCGAAGAAAACAACAATACCTAACGTTAATAGGTAGGGCCACGTTTCTTTCGAATCATGATTGAATTATGTTAAAACTTTAGTAGTGTGTTAAGAGTTGATTGTCAAATTCTAAGCTAACGCGGGCAAAAGCTAGTATTTAATAATACAAATTTACTTCTCAGAGCTAGTCAGATAGGAAATGCCGGCGCCATCTAGTCTTAAAAAAAACATTACATTGACTTGTAAAAATGTCTGTAACAGATTTATTTACAGAAATAAATATCATTTACATAAATGAAATTAATATCACTTCTTGAATAGTCTATAAAATACGTTTTATTTGAATAAGCAAGCAATCTTAGTTTCTGAGGTATTAGCGCGGTTACGCACTGCATCCGATCCGGATCCGTGAAAATACGTATTTAAAAACCCGGACCGAATTCGGATATTGCTATTCGCACTGCATCCGATCCGAACTCGTGAAAATACGTACTAGAGTCTAAAACACTCGGACCGAATTCGGATATTGCTTACGCACTAATCCGATCTCTGATCCAAATCCAAGCAATTCAGGGGCCATCTTTGGCATGTCCGATTTGAATTCGAGGTAATGCGAAAGCGTTCATACAAACAGTACTACGGCTACTTCGGCCCGTCAATATTTCTTCTGAATTGGCGACTCACGGATGACGGATAGAAATCAGATGAAGGAAGTTGGATCTAGTGCGTAAATTATCATACGAATAGTTCTATTCCTACTTCGGAACGTATTTTCACGGATTCGGGTCGGTTGCAGTGCGTAACCGCTTTTAAGGTTTATGTTGGTGAATCGGATAAATTGCACGCAAGCGTCGTTTTAAAATAACGACAGAAATCTGCGTGTCACTCTGAATATACTTGACCTACCAATATCCATAGATCAAGCTACTTTTATATTTAACATTTTCTGTTCACATTATAATGTGGGGCGTTTCCGGCTATCCGAGGGTTGACCTCATAATATAAAGGAAAATCTACCCAATCAATAACATTTTCCTTTGTGTTTCTCATATTATGTTATGTAAAAGATTACATTTTTATTTCTATAATGAGCTACATGACCTTGACCGTTGATACAATAGCTAATCTCTAATGGAGCGTCCACACCAAGCCAACGAACGACAACGAGCGTTCGTCATTTGTTGACTTTGGTATAGAACGAATTCAGTTTCATTTTGCTATGTCTACATCAGTGTGCTTTCATGTTCATCTTGTGCCTTCGTCTGAAGCATGCGTGAAGCGCCATAGCGCATGCTTTTGTGTTTTATCTATTTATTATGTTTATTTATTTATTTATTCCATAAGGCACACCAACAACTTATTTACAATTAATGAGTAAAAAATACACTTAAAAAGAGGATTCTGTGTAAACAAGTCAATTACAGGCGTGCACATCATTCACAGTGAGATGATTTTTATAACACTCGTTTACATAATTTATTTAATTTAAGACAACTTTATAAATTATCAAAAAGAATAATTACAATTTAAAAATATAAGTCTTTATAATTTAACAGTAGGTAAAATTATTTTAAAACATCAATAAAAATCATGAAAAAATTAATTATAGTTACAAACAATTTAATATATTACAATTTAATTGCATTACATACATACATTAATAGTAGGAAAAATCACTTTAAAACATTAATAAAAATCGTAAAAAAATAAAATCATAAAAAATAATCAAAGTTGCATGCAGAATTATAGATTTACAAAAATACATAAAATCGTGAGCAAGTGATCAAAAACAAAAACAAAAGTGAGATCTACGAATCATCAATAGTTGCTATGACCTTTGATTTAAATTGGGCAAGAGAGTCAGAGAAGATGTCAACATTGGCTTGGCTATTAGAGGAGAACCCATTATATGTTATCATCATTCTATTTAGGGGAGCGGAACGTCCAAGATTAGTGCGACAGCTTCTACATGCGAATGTACTACATGTTCTCACCGATCTAACCCGGCCTCGACGAGGTACGTTTAAATTAATCTGTTCGAGCAGATCGGGAGTACATGTCAAACTGTTGGTAATTTTGAAAAGAAGAACCAGATCAGCTAGAGTTCTACGTTCTTGTAGAGTGTGTAGTTTGAAGTGACGCGTACGTAGCATATGGTCGGCTCTGTAAGGACAACTATGGTCTTTGCATCTCAGATATCTAGTAAAATTATGTTGGACTCGTTCAATACGGTTTATATGGACCTTTTAAGTCGGATTCCAGACTGGGGAAGCATATTCCAGTGTGTTGCGGACAAGACAGTTAAAAAGAGTTTTTAGGGCGACTACATTTTTAAATTCCCTACAGGTTCTTTTAATAAATCCCGTCATTTTGGCCGCTTTGGCAATGATGTTGTCTATGTGCTGATTAAAAGAAAGGTTACCACTAAACAGTACGCCCAAGTCCCGGACAGTGTCCACCTTCTGCAGCGCGGTACCTGCAAGCGAGTAGCGGGTTGGAATTATATTCCTTTTACGTGTGAATGTGATGTGAAGACACTTCTTCACGTTTAGTACCATGCCATTCGTATCGCACCAGGCCTGCAGTGCGTTAAGGTCACTTTGTAGCAGTGCAGCGTCCTCGAGTGAACCAACTTTGCGATAGATTTTCAGGTCGTCTGCAAAAAGTGAGCACTGACTGTGACGAAAACGGTCTGGTAAATCGTTTACAAAAATTGTAAATAGTATAGGGCCAGCATGCGATCCTTGAGGCACCCCGGATGTTGCAGTATATTCTGAAGAGTGGTAACCTTGCAATACAACTCTTTGTTTCCGCTTTTCAAGGTATGATCTAAACCACTCTAAGAGACTACCGTGAACACCGTGATTTCCAAGCTTCCGTAGTAGCACTTGGTGATCAACTTTATCGAAGGCACTACTGAAGTCGGTATAAAGGGTATCTATTTGCAGACCAGCGTCCACAGAAGCAGACAAGTCGCTCAGATAGCATACTAAGTTAGTGACGGTTGACTTATTGCTGCAGAAACCATGTTGTTGAGGTGTAATCTGTGCCCTTATGTGAGAAGTTAGGACGGGGCATACTAAGGACTCAAAAACTTTAGAGAAGACCGATAGCATTGAGATAGGACGATAATTAGTCGCGTCCGACCTATCCCCTTTTTTGTGCACAGGGACCACGTTTGCCTTTTTCCATTCTGAAGGAAAGAGGCCTCTTTTTAGCGATCTATTGACTATTAGTGATAGCGGAAGAGCAAGACTACGAGCACATTTCTTAATGAAAATAGGAGGAAGCCCATCAGGACCGGCACCTTTTGTTATATCAAGCTTTTGAAGGGCTTTAAGGACATCTCTTTCAGAAAAGCAAACCTTACTGAGGGTGAGTTGTGGAAGTCTTTGAGACCCTGAGGTGGGTAATCCGCTATTACTGCTTCCCATATTAAAAGTCGAAGAGAATTGCGCGGCAAAAAGATTACAGATATCACCACCGTTGTTAGCCACTGAATTATTTAATTTGATTACTGACGGAATTGTGGAAGATTGCGAGTTTTTGGCTTTAACAAATGACCAAAACATCTTCGGATTATATCGAATATTGCTCTCCATTCTATACACATACTTTTTATAGCATTCTTTAATATGAATACGAGCTCGGTCACTAAGCATTCTATATTCAACTTCATCACGTGGGTTACCGTACTTTCTAAAACGACTCCTTAATTTCTCTTTCTCGTTCAAAATATTAACTAGAGGTTTTGTATACCAATGTGGATATTTACAGTTAAGACGCTTCCGTTTTGGTATGAGTTCATTAATGATGGAATTTAAAAGTTCATAAAGAGTAGTGACCATTTGGTCGACATGAGAACACGGGTCTAGCAGATTGCTCCAGTCAACATCACACATCCTCCTATTGATTGAATCGTAGTCAGCGCCGCGAAAGTTAAAGGTTTTCGCTTGTTTGGATTTCAATGAGGCAACTTTTACGAGTTGGAAAATTATTTCTAATGGTGGGTGATATTGATCCACTTTAGACATTGGATAATTACATTTGTTTACTTGTCCAGTCGGTACATTTGAGAAGACCAAATCTAAGATTTTATTTTTAGAGTTTTTTACAGAGTTACATTGTTGCATAAAATTTAGAGACATGAAATCAACTAACGAAAAACCCAGACCATTATTATAATTTGAAGGAATAGTCACTGTCGAGTTCGTGATGCCAAGATCTAATTCCCAGTCTATGAAGCCGAGGTTAAAATCACCAAGTATAACTACCTCTTCTCCTGTCGCTTCGATGACGCTCGATGCGGCGTCCAGGAACAAGTCCAATTGCTGCTGAGTTACTGGTGGGGGTAGATATACAGCGCAGATGTTGATTCTCTTCCCGTTTTTCAATCTAAGCCTGACCCATAGATCCTCGGCCATGGTCTCCCATTGACAAGCCCGGGAGGAGTCAAGCGTTTTAGAGGCTGCGATAAGTACTCCGCCCCCTTCTTTACTTCCCAAAGCAGTAGTGGCTCTGTCTCTGCGATAGATGGTATACGAGTTGTCGAAGATCTCGCCATCACTGATGTTGCCATTGAGCCATGTTTCAGTTGCCACAATAATATCATACTGGCTCACACTGACTGCCATGTTTATATCGTGGAGTTTAGTCCGCATACCTCTCAGGTTTTGGTAGTAAACCGTGAATTTGCCAACAAAGCTTAGGGTGTTGTGGCCATGCAGGTCTTAATGCCCCTACAATAGTGAGACAGCTTGTAGGGATTTAATTTGCTTGGCACCTGCACCATCTTCCTTGCGAACAAGAATGCGCCCATCGCGAACCCAGACGTATCTATAACCCTTCAAACGGGCCATTTTCCTGGTCTCTGCATGGATAGTTTTATTTAAAGGTGACAGATGCTCAGAGACGAAGACTGGCATTTTATTGCCACCGTATCCCAAGTGGGAGGAGTTTAATTTATCCTGTGGGTGGGACCGGTTAAACTTAGTGACGGATGCAAGAATCTGATCACGAACTCTGGTGCTCCTCAATTTAAAAACAACCGAGCGTGGACGACTGCTCTGGGGATCCAATTTCCTAATTCTCGTAAAGGACAAGATGTCTTGCTCCTGGATGTTGTGAGATATTACGTTCCCCAGCTGCATTACGGTACTCACAAGATTTTCACTTTTATTTTCAGGAATGCCGTTAATTTCTATGTTGTTCTGCCTTGACTGTTGCTCGAGGGAGTTTACGCGCTCAGACAAGTCCACCACAACCTTGTTGAGACTATCATTTTCTGACCTCAGTTGCTTAATAGTGTCCTTGTTTCTGTCAAATTCAGCCTTTATATCATCGAACGTTTGACTCATGAACGTTACAGAATCCTTCAATTCACTGAGCAACTTAAGGCTGTCCTTAATTTTAATAAATTCATCATTCAAATATTCTTTGAATGAAACCTGTATCTGGGAGGCAATCGCAGAATGGATCTCACGACGAATGATTTCGATCAGTTTATCATCCGAGGTATGCGGTTGACTGAAGTGCGATAGATGAGCTACATCGTCACTAGTTATCTCTTCAGTTGATATGTTAGGTGAGTCAGCCACACGAGGCCGTTTAGACCGAGTGGAGACATTGCTCATGCCAGAATGGTTAGGTGAATTATCTAGTTTACTTGGCTCTATTACATTTGGCGAAGCGCTAGGTTCTGTAGAAAGCGGGGAAGTTCTTTGCACACGTGGCATCTTGCTATGTTCCAATAATAATAGCAGATCACATAGATAATTTTTAACCAAGTGTCCAGTTATATTTTGCCCAAATGTTAGGAAGATTTTTTGATTTCTACCAAACCAATATATTTTTCTGCTATGGCACACTTTTAGTTTGTCTATTCACTACTAGCGGCCAATATTGGCGCTAGTAGCACCCTTTTTTAGTTTAGCTATTCACACCAAGAGGCTGTAATGGCGCTATTAGTGGTTTTTGTAGTACGACTTCTTACTACTAGAAGACGCAATGGCGCTAGTAGCGCTGTTTATTTGTTCGTCTACTCATTACTAGCCGACGAATTAGCGCTAGATGTCGAGACCAAAGTCCAAACTTTAATTTTATTTTCTCAACGGCATTTATTATTGATTATTTTATTATGTTCACTGTAGACAAAGATAAGTTCACACAAATCGTATTGATTTCAACCAGTTTTGGGTTAGATTGTATGTGATATCACTGACACCGACTAATTGTTTATATTAACAAGTTTTGGCACTGATTATGTACTTTTAACAAACTATTGACTTATTTGCTGTATCACTTTTTATAAATTGTCACAAATAGTGTCACTAGACAACAGTAGTCAGTAGACTCAGTTGAACCACTTTTTATATCATTTAATTTAATATCTAAATTAATTACGGATTTTAAATACGCGGCTTATGTAAACAGCTTGAGTGTTGCCACAATTATTTTATTATGTTATTAATGAAATTAATTTATGTGTAACAGTTGATGTGATATTTGTCAGTTAATATGAACTTTAGTTCTATAGTTACAGCGCGTACCCTTTTTCCGCGCGAAATTTCAAAATTTCTTTAATACTTAAACATAACTTCACGCCTCATTCCCCGAAGGGTTGGCAGATGTGAATATATTACACCCACGTTTCGCCGTTTTGTTTAAGCCCCATGTAATAGGGGGCGAGCCTATTGCCATCAACCGGGCACAAATCAAAAAATAACACTAATAAAAGTCTTTAATACTAGTTCGAAAAAAGCGCATGCCCGAGTCATGTGACGACTGACCAAGGCGCACCGGTGTAGACGATAAGCTGCATGCGTCTTATGGCAATCAATATTGCATGCGTTTAACGCAAGAGGAATTGAAAGTTGAAAGCGCAAGATGAATATGAAAGTGCACTGGTGTAGACATAAAAAATCGGATTCGATATCGATCTCTGTTCCTTGGCCTTCATAATGTTGGTGTATTCGTATCATTAAAACCTTTGTCTGTTCCTATTCAAGATCATACTTATTTTGACATGGACATATAAGGTTAGTCGGAAAAGCGATATACACAGCCGCGGGAAAATTAAAGTATCAGAGATGACTGTTTCACAGCAAGTGTTGGATTTCAGAAAAAAACTTAATTCTTTAAAAATAAAATAATGTTATTTGTGCCGTGTGCTGCCGGACGTAAAGAATAGCACTACTCCAACTCTTCCCATGGGTGTCGTAAAAAGTGACTAAAGGATTCACTAGAGGATGGGCAGCAGCGTTCTCTGAGTATTTTAACAACCATACTGCGATCGCAAACCCGCCTGCCAAGCGTGGCGATTATAGCAAACCCCCCCAACATGGAGCACAGGACCGGTGGATGTGGCGATGCTTGGGGGAGGCCTATGTCCAGCAGTGGACGTCTTTCGGCTGAATGATGATGATGATGATTTATCCCAAATATCGCCAACACAGATTTAGTTACGAATTCAGAAAATGAAACTACAAATCCATGATCCCAAATACGATCTAAAATGCAGACACCGCTGATGATAGTAGCCTGGATTGTTTTATGAAATATTTGAACAACTATTTCTCTCATAGGTTTTGGGGAATGTTGTACAACAAAAGTTATTCATGAAAAAAAGTTATTCAACAAAAGTTATTCATTATTAAGAGTAGGTACTTTAATACTCTTTCAGATTAACGTATTAAAAGCCAGGAATCTTTGTATGTTCCAATATTATCTTATTCCTCTGCAGAAAATCTACCGCTCAAAGTTTTTAGGTCAATACCCAATTTCACAGCATAAACCTTATTGTTCTCTTAAACTTCGAATACACTCAAGTGTTGCAATAAACCGCAATCTGGTACTCGTAGAATAACGCATTTAGCAGTGGAATAACAACACGCAACATGCATTATTCAAATCTTTAAAACACTCGATGACGTAATATATGTTGTTAAGCACTTTTCAATGAAATTAGACTGTAATGCCACTACTGAAAATCTCCATTTACTGCAAAAATTACATAATAATCTTAAAAAACGATTGCCATAATCAACTTCAACTTCAAAACTGTAATAAGCCAGAAGATGTCCAACACCTCCTTATGGATTGTATTCGGAATAATTTAGAAAGGCGACATTTATGTCAAAGATTAAAATTAAATTCTTTAGATTTAGGTAAATTTCAAAGTGTATTGTCTAACCCTGTAAGCATTGAAGCAAAGTTAATTTATAAATTTATATTAAATAGTCTTAAGAAGTGTCTGTAATTAGCGTAAGATTTTATGGGGCTGACATAACCTCCAAATGGTTAAAAGTCCCGAATAAATAAAGAGAAAAAAAAAAAAAAAAAAAAAAAAACTTCAAAACTCATTTATTCAAAATAAACTAGAATTACTTTATTCTTTTTGAACGTTAATGTTACAAAGGCCAGCCCCCAAAAACGCTCGTCCTTCACCGCTTCAGTGATTATGCTGTGAAGGAGAAACAGCGTAATAAACTCCCCAGCAACATAGTTCTGACTATCAGGTTCATAAATTACTTAAGTCTACACACAAAAAAAGGTAATTATTATGATAAAATTATGCATATTGAGGATGATAAAAAAAGTATATAAAACAATTCTAGGCATTCTCTACCAGTCAACCTTTGGGTCAAAAATATACACTTCGAAACTGCTTCTTCTCCCGTCGGCACGAGCTATTTGAGAATAGCTTATGCCGTAGTGAAAAGATTAGCCAGTCAGCTACGTAGCGGGGCTGACTGCCCAGGGTGCGCCGAACGAAAGGCCGTGGTTCTGTCCATGGTCGGGAGCGAGAGTTCGTGGGAAGCCGTCGCCTCCTTCTGCGAGGAGGTAATGACGACCAAAGAGGGAGCGGAGAGATTCTCTCTTCCCGCGCCAGACGCACCGGGCGCCGGAGGGCGCGCGACGCTCTCCAGCCACCCTAGTGTATGGTCTGCGGGTGGTGGGTTAGGGAATCTGTCGCCCGACCAGTAACAGGCCCGAGAAGGTGGCGCGCAGTGTTCCGCGCGCGCCTCTCAGGAGGACGTGGGGCCAGGCCCCACAGTAGGAGAGGTCTGGCAGGGGCTGGCGGACCGAGGCCTGCCGGGGTTGCGGTGCATGTAGCTGCGAATCCCGCGACCCCGGCCAAGGGTCAGGAGAAGGAACACCGTGGGTTTTTAGCTGGTAAGAGTCCGGCATACTCCTTCGCCTTCCCCGGGCGAAGAGCATCCATGAGGTTTTCCCACGGAAAAAAAAGAGTGCGCCGGACGTACTGAAGTATTGTCACTCGTGGAGGTTAAATTTTGCTTCTTTAGTATTGAAATATACATATATTAATCACCTTTTACGTTAAACCTAGGAAGAGAGGTATAGACTTATAAAAGGTTAGTTGGAAAGGAGGTATTAATCCACGTGTCACTTAAAGTATCATTGATGATTTTACTTATGTTAAAATTCAATAATTTGCATGTAAATTATTACTTTTTTTTATTCAAACTTCTCTTCAGGCAGATTTTTGTGAAGCAAATTTTAAAATCCTGTTTATTGAATGAATAAATTATGTGTATTTATTTTAAAATATTGACAAACCTGATTTATTTATTTTATTCGGTAAACAAAGTTACAGATCCACGACCGGTAATATGACTTAAAATAAAAACACAGTTGATGATACCTGATGATGGTTGCAGATTTTAGCGTATTTTTAAGGTTCCTTAGTCAACAAGGAACCTTTATAGTTTCGCCATGGTCGTCGTTCTGTCCGTCCGCAGCTTAGCTCAGAGACTCTTAGTACTAGAAAGCTATAATTTGCCACGGATATACATTTTAATCACACCAACAAAGTGGTATAATAAAGTCATAAAAAAATTATGGTACCTCCTGCACACGTGAAGTGGGGGTGTTTTATTTTTTTCTCGTCTACTCCATAGTGTGGGGTGTTGTTGGATAGGTCTTTCAAAAATATAATGGGTTTGTCCATACAATTTTTCGATTAAATGTTCCGTTTCTGAAAAATTAAGCTTTAAAGTGCTAATTTTTGTTAGAGTCAAGTGTCCCCCCCCTGCCAGCTAAACGTTTAGTTTTGGATATGTGAAAAAATTCACGGTAGTAGTATATACAACGAAGTTAAAAGGAAAACTATCACAGTTAAGTAGACTTTACAAGTTGACGAGTAATAGTCGATAAACCGGAAACGTAAAAATTTCGTACAAAGTCCATTGAAAAATTACTAAGCCCAATTACGGAACCCTATTATTACGCGTGGCCCGACACGCACTTGGTCGGTTTTTTTTTATAAAATACTTGAATAGCTTACCTTCCATTTCGAAAGACTACTTAACCGCGGTCTGCAATCGGCTCATCTCTTGAATCTTTTGTTTACATTATCGGAAAAATAAAATAAAAAGACCTTCCTACACGGACAGTTTTTTTTTCTTTAGCATCGTACACGGTTCTTGATTACCGACATCCACACATATTGTTCCGTACCGGTTTAATTAGCTGCTGCGCTCCGATTGTTAACGGTTTTAGAAATCCATTCGGTTTCAAAGGCTTTTTTCTTTCGCTTGTTTTTATTAGGGATTTTATGTTGGGAATGTTGAATAAAAGATTTGAGATGGATTTGGAATAAATCAGAGTTAGATGATTATCTTCTTGAATCCACCAATGTGCATTAGAATAATTCAGAGGGATTACAATAATTTGCTAATGCATTAGAATTAAACGAGAAGAGAGGACGGATTAGGATAACATACTTGGGTTTGCTGCATGCTTATCATGGTACGTACACACATCAAAAAAACTTTACGATCACTTTGAAAAATTATGTAGCCATTTTGAAGCCGAATTTTCTAATCGGGATTCAAAGCTGAGATTGTTCTATCTTGTTTGCGGAGATTCTATGGAATATGCTAAGAATGCTCGCTCGCTTGATGTACACAGCGCACGAGCGTGCGAACAGTTGCTTGGAGCGTTCTTTCGTGTTAGGACGTGCTCGTTCCTCGAAACGATCTCTTCAAGGCGTTCTTGTGTTTTAGCGATTTGACCGATAAAGCATGTGCAAGAATCTCAGTTCTTGTTTGTTTGTTGTTCTTTGGTGTAAACGATGAAAACGAATTATCGTTAACACCAAAAAAGCAACAAACAATGACGCTTTCTATATTCGTTTGGTCTAAACCCAACTTAAGAATAACGAATCCCGTTCGTTGACCTTTGTTGGCGTTCGGTGGGTTGGTATATACATACCATAACATCATGGTCTGATGCTATGGTGCAATTTGGGCGACGCCCATGTTCATCACAATATAGTTGATAGATAAATGCAATAAGTGTGGATTCTAAGATGAAAATTCCGATACTTAGGGTGCCTTTCCACCAGAAATGTGCTATGCAGCTATGCTGCGAGAGTGTAAAAGCTAAGCTACGAAACTATGTGACCGTTTCCACTGATGATAAGCTATGTAGCGGAGCGAGTAAGATGTGTTATGAAATGCGCCTACTGTAGGTTCTGTGCTCTGCACATAGCTACACCACTCGCGACCATCCATAGCACGCATCCACAGCACGCATCCTTCCATATAAAAAACGTAGCTTATTTGAATCAGTTTTCACCAGTGCTATGCTATGTGGACCAATGAATATGATTGGTGGATATCAAACGCATCCATAGCAACGTTGCATTGCACATCTCTGGTGGAAAAGCAGCCTTAGCCGAGGATACTGAAAACTCTAAGTATATACTCAACCAAACGCGCTCTGTCTGCCATATACATACAACAAAAGAATCATAAGAAACTGTTTACAACAACAAAGTAATGCGAGAACAAACACAAAACAAAAACATATACACACGAATTGAGACGCTCCTTCTTTGAAGTCGGTCAAAATAAAAGATAAACATAACAGCTGGACCAACAGAACGTGTAAACAGAATAAAAACCGGACCACAAGAGATTTTATCACGCCGCCAATAATCCGTAATAATTGATTGCTTTGTCGTCAGCACAAGGAACACTGCAAAGGACTTAATGAAACAGCCCGCTTTAAAGTTTCATGATGTAATCAAGTTTTCTTTGTATGTTTATAAAGCGCTTTATTGGTTTTTAATGGGTATTTTGCTCAAGCTGGATAAAGCGGAATGAGGTTTCAGAGGACTTCCGTATTACGTTTGGATATGAACAACAATGATCAAGGATATATTACCATTACTGGAGATGACTGGACTGACCAGTAACAGGGGACCTACTCCCTAAGTCCGTCAACGAAGTTAGTTGCCCGTCCGAAAGTAGCCTGAAACGTAGGAGTGAACAAAACATGTGTCAAGTTCAACTTTTCGGACGGGCAAAAACACATCGGTAGTAGGGACAACTGTCAAATCGTGTTGTCATTCATTCTTAGTTCGGGCCCCGAAATAATAGTATGTCTGTAGGTGATAGGAAGTCTACTCCCTAAGGAGTGTGTGTCCTCTTGGTGTTGTAGGTATGTATAGACAGCAATAACCACTTATGATCAGGTGGGTCGTCGGCTAGTTTGTAAACAAATTACTTAAAAAAATACTATGGGGTAGTAGACGAAATTTTTTTATTAGATTCGTCGAAACTTTTACATACAACATGGGCAACTGTGAAAAAACTGATGAAACATTTAATAAAATGTCCATGTTATATGCGATTTAAAATTGTTCACTAAACAGAGACAACACACTACAGAGCACCATAGAAAAATGCCTACTCTCTCTCACTCACACACACATGCATCTAAATTCACATACAAAACCCTTATTTGTACAGCAATATTTTACAAAGACAGGCTTTATCGACCCGAGTGATGAGTGAAGAGCCTTCGAGCTCATCGAAGTAAAAATATTTTTTTAGATTCCTCTCGAAGGGGAAATAATTTATAAAATGAGGCACTCCTTTAGATTGGTCGTTAGGGCAGAATGTTAAGAGGTCAAAAGGTCATTGACGTGATCTTTTAAAGGGACAATTTGGAAGTTAAGTGTATATAAGGTTAAGAGATGACAGATTTTTGAGTGTAAGTTATTTTTTTGGGAGTCTTTTCGTAAATAAATTAATCCGCGATGCAAAAAAACGGGGGTTATAAGTCTGTAGTGTCATTCTGTAAGAAACCCACCTCAATATCGACGGATAACTCGATATTCATAATGTCACAGTATGGATAATAGAAGCAAATGACACACAGATAATCGACAGTATAATCAATAACGCGTAGTTTTGTTATCCACGCTGTGTCACGACAAGTAACTAATTGACAGTCGCGATCGAGGTGAGATTCTTACAGAATTGCACTGCTGTACCCTTTGTCTGGCTGCCTGTGTGTCTATCTGTGGCACCGTAGTTCCTAAACGGATAAACTGATTTCAATGCGGTTTTTTTGTTTGAAAGCTGGTTTAATCGGGATCACTTTAGGCATTTCAATGTGGGGGTATTTTTATAAATAAATATTAATATGAATTAATAGTTGTCGTGTGGCGCTAGTTCTTTTCTGCACATGTGGCTTCCCTGGTAACCAATAGTTTTTAGATGTAGGTTTATATATATGTATATTAGGATACGATTATGATTTAACCCAATTCATACAGAATTGATTTATATACTTATCTCGCTTAAATTTACGGCTCATCTTCCGTGCGGAAGACGTCCGGTCCTTTGGAAGGCATACACGGGGACACAGGTCCAACGCGCAGAGGCCCCTTTGAGAACTTTAATCTAAAATGGGATGGGGCACCAACCGGGGACTATCCACGGCTGCACTATTGGAGTACAGTCATGGACCGTCTCAGGTGGGTGCAAGACTATTGTAAAATGTGGTGAAAAAAAATCTGGTCTATGGGAAGGGGTGTTAAGTGGACTCGATAACTTCTATTGCCGGAAGAAAACGGCGTCTGCCTTTCAACATTTAAAATTGAAAACTGTTGGCAGACGGTGACTCGCCAGCTCACTAGCTGGGCCCCCTGAAAAGCCGCCAGTACATAGGCGAAGGGGGCAACAAACGTGTGAGCGGCTAAGGGTGTAGAGAGGTGTGGCCCCGGTTTCGCCGTCGCGGGTCTAAAAGACCCGGAGTGGGTTTCCCCGCTATTACGCCTTTAGACACTTCCACCCCCGAGCATATAGCTCTGGCGGCCCCCCTCTGGCCGGCCGATAAAGGCAAGACAGAGTTGAGAGTCCTGCGGGCACTCTTGGGGTTCCACTCCAGCCAGCCAATAAAGGCAAACTGGAGACGAGGCCCTGACCGACTCTCTGAGGCAATAAGGTACGCAGTGTCGCCACTCACCAACAGCTCGCCACAAGCTGCCCTGCGGTTTGTAAGCTTTTCAGTAGACCTCATGATACATTTTTTATTATATGATGAGGTTGTAGAAATATACTTGTCTTATTTTTAATTTTTATATTACCTGTAATTGCATAATTTTATTATTGTAAAAAATTTGATGATTTTTGTTGTATAGAGTCAATTAATTTATTCACTTGACAGACATATTTGTGTTGCTGGGGAGTTTGTTGCGCCATTTCTTCTTCACAGCAAAAACACTAGGAAGCAGTGAAGGGAGGGCTTTTTGTGGGATGTCTATAATATTGTAAAACTAACGTTCAAAAAGAACTAAGTAATTCTAGTCTATTTTGAATAAATGAGTTTTGAGTTTGAGTTATTTTTTTAATTTTTTTCGAGACCTTTTTTCACTCTTGTGTCTATGCAAGCTTCATACGTACCTCCTAAATGTCAACATCAGGGAACCGCTATTCAGTTCCACGGGCACGGATCTCACAACAGCGGAATCAATATCGGTCCCAATCAACCTCCTCCAAAAAAAGCATCAGGCGCTTACAAATCCGTAGAAAGTGCGTTTCATAGAAGGGCCGACCTTCTCAAAAAAGCACACCCCACAAACTCAGAAACATCTATCGCCTCCTTCGAAAGAGGCCAACTGAGAACAACACCAATTCCCCCATGAATAAGAAGTTGTTATTCACACTATTGTCAGTTGCTGGCAACAGTGGCATAGTTATGTAACCAAGGGCCTCAGGCCAAAAATGAAATTAGGGCCCTATTTAAACTTACCTAAACACTTTGAAGGTGCAAAACTACTTCATCATCCTTTTAGTCCTTAAGGGTGGACGCTTTTGGGGGCAGTCTTTTGTACCTAAATCTGACGTTCAAAAAGAACTAAGTAATACTAGTCTACTTTAAGAATAAACGAGTTTTGAGTTTGAGTTTATCGCCCACTGCAGGGCATAATAAAGTAAAGCTATTTACTAGTAAGCATTATGTATAACGCAGCAGTTAATTATTTAATCTATACATATAAAAGGAGAAGCTGACTGACTGACTGACTGATCTATCAACGCACAGCCTGAACCGCTGGGGTTAGAAAGTTGAAATTTTGACAGTAGGTTCCTTTTGTAACGTAGGCATCCACTAAGAAGGTATTTTTCGAAATTCAACCCCTAAGGGAGTTAAACAGGGGATGAAATTTTGTATGGAAAATCGTCACTTAACGGGTTCAAAATTTTACGCAAGCGAAGCTGCGGGCGAAAGCTAGTAATATTATAAATGTGAAACTTTGCTTGTCACGATTTAACGAAAAAGTCGTTGGTTAGGGGCCAAAAAGTTACAGTGAAAAATTATTTATTCAACTAGGATATTATATAAGTTTTTTGAACGTTGTTCATGGAGGCCGAGGGGGCCCTCGAGCTTAGGGACTCCGGTGCACCGCCCCGCCTAGCCATACGGTAGCTGCGCCACTGGCTGGCAACACTGGGCAACATTTAGAAGATAAAGAAGGGTAAGTCAGCGTCATGGATCAACGCACCCGATGTTATAAAAGCTGCTCTCATTCGACGGAGCGGGAACCACCAGTGCCGATCAGTGGAAGATGTCTGACCTTTATTATCTGACTAGCTTGTCCTTATTATTTTTACCCGACTACGGCGAAGCCAAAAGTAAGGGTAATGATTTTGGCAGTCTATGTATGTATGTATGTTCCACCGTAGCGCCTAAACTACTGAACCGATTTTAACGATTGAGGTGTCAAAAGATTCGTAATAATGGCCCGGGTAACATAGGTTGTTTAAATTTTATCAACATTTTATTTACGTAGTCAGGTTATAGTTTTTTAACTTAATTTTTCTTTTATTATTATAACTTTCGTGAGACACATTCATATTTATGATTAGTTACGGTTTACTCACGTGCATTTTTCGGGATTGCCCGACTAGTTTCGGACCCAATTGAAGTCCTTAAGGTATAAGGTATAACGGGCTGGTATCCGCAACTCCACGTCTAAGCGCGTATTTTGCGTGATGGGTGGTAAGTATAGTTACTCGATCCACCCTAACTCCTCGAAGAAGGCCAGCACACCCTTGATGTTACTGGTGATCTCTCGGAGAGTACCTGGGTTTCCGAAGTACTTGGCCCTGTATGTGGCGACCTCAGGGCAGTTTAGTAGCACGTGGGCTGCCGTCTCGTCCTCCTCCATGCATGCTCTGCACAGTGGGCTGTCTGTAACTCCAATGACAAAGAGGTGTTTGTTAAATGAACCATGGCCAGTGATGGCCGCTGTGACTGTCCGCAGTTGTAGCTTTGACAGCCGGAGGGCCTTTTTAGTGAGTCGACCGTCAATGGCGGGAAGCGCCTCCTTGGCTTGCCTGCACTCGCCATGGTTTATCCATAACTCGTTGTGTTGGTCTCTGGTGCATTTCCTTACCAGGGTGCGTAGGTATCCGAAGGGGAGTGGTACTATGGGTTCGGGACCCACCGCATCCATGCTCGATCCCCTTCTGGCGAGCTCATCTGCTGCATCATTGCCTCGGGAACCGCTGTGTCCTTTGATCCATTGAATGGTTATATTATTGAGGTTACTCACCTGGTTCAGAGTTTGGTGACACTCGTGTACCAGCCCAGAATTAACTGTGTGGCTGCTTAGTGCTTGCAGGACTGCCATGCTGTCCGAGAGTATTCGGATTGAGTGGTCCTCAACCTTCCTGGCCATGATTGCTGACGCAGCTAGGGAGATACCCAAACATTCAGCCTGGAAGACCGTGTTATGAGCCCCCAATGGTGTGGCTATGTGTACGTTGAGGTCTTCTGAGAAGACCCCGGCACCTGTGCCTGTACCTGTTTTGGATCCATCCGTGAAGATCCGCAGCTCCGCGGGACATAAACCTTCGCATCGGTGATCTTCGTACAGTTGGATTTTGTATTTTTTGTCAAAAATGAATTGTTTGGGTATCCGGTCGTTTATAGCTCTTATAAGAGGGAACTCGCTAGCGAGTTCCTCTAGCAACGAGGTGTGTTGTGTGTTACCTTTGCTCCAGAGGTTCAGTGTTTTCAGGCGTATTGCTGCCACCGTGCTTCCTGTTGTATAAAGAGGTGCAGCGGTGACAGTCCCAGCATGGCTTCTAGTGCTGCAGTCGGTGTAGTCCTCATGCAGCCTCTGGTTGCCATGCAGGCAAGTCTTTGTATGCGCTGTAGTTTGTTTGATGCTGTGCTCAGCTTGGTTCTGGGCCACCACACCACAGCCCCGTAGGCGAGCATGGGGAGAATCACCGCACTGTACAGCCATAGTGTGATTTTGGGGGTTAGTCCCCATTTCTTACCTATCATTCTTCTGCACTGCCAGAAGGTGATGCAGGCCTTGTTTAGTTTGTTGTCTAGGTGGTTGCTCCATTTTAGTTTGCTGTCCAGGATCACCCCGAGATACTTAACTTCATTGGACAGCTGGAGTTCCGTATTGAGCAGTTTGGGCAGTCGGAAAGGGCCTAGTGCCCGTTTTTGGGTGAACATGACTAACTCTGTTTTGGCGGGATTCACTGATAGATCATATTCCCCGCACCAGCGTTCTACGATGCGCAGGGCTTGCTGAGTGAGGTTGCAGATGGTCCCGGTCACCTTGCCCGAGACCAGGATGGCCAGGTCATCAGCGTATCCTATTGTGTAATAGTGGTTGGCATTGAGTTTCGAAATGAGGTCATTTATTACCAGGTTCCATAGAAGGGGGGAAAGAACCCCTCCCTGGGGGCAGCCCCTGGCTATCATGGCCATCTGCTTCTCGCCTTCAAGGCGAACCACGCGTTTACTAAGCATGTTTGTGATCCAGTCAGTTAGTACCTGTTCCACCCCATGTTTGGAGAGAGAGGCGCTTATGCTGGAGAAATGTGTTTTATCAAAAGCCCCTTCAATGTCTATAAAGGTGCCCAGGCATGTCCCTTTCTGATGGATCGCATCTTCTATCCGGCTGACTACCAGATGGAGTGCGGATTCCGTTGACTTACCTGAGCTGTATGCGTGTTGGTTACCGTGCAGTGGTATAGTTTTTAGAGCGCCGTCCCTCAGCTCCCTATCGCATAGCCTTTCCAAGGTCTTTAGCAAGAAGGAGGTCAGACTGATTGGACGGTGAGAATTCGCGTTTGTGTAGTCACCCTTACCTGGCTTTGGGATGAATATTACTTTCACTTCCCTCCATCCTTGGGGAACGTACCTAAAAGCCAGGCACGCTCTCATTATAGGTAGCAGTCTCCTGGTAACAGACGTTTCTGCCCATTGCAGTAGGGCAGGAAACACTCCGTCCGGACCGACTGCCTTGAAAGGATGGAAGCTCCGGATGGCCCCTTGGAGTTTCTCCAAAGTGACCATCTTGCTTGCATAGTTCCAATCATTTTCTGATGGTGATAGGGTTACGTCTTGCCAATTTATTACCTGTGTGAAGACGCATCCTGGGAAGTGAGTTTCGATAAGGACGTGTCTGGCTTCTTCCGGCGATGATGTAAGTGTGTTGTCAGGTTTACGGAGATTGACAGGTGCAGATGTGCCCTGCTGCGCCAATATTTTTCTTACCCTGTTCGCTTGCTGGCAGGATTCAATGTTTCCACAGAATTTGCGCCATCCCATGGTTCTTCTGAATCTGATGCATCTTTTGTAGCTGGATTTGGCCGATTTGTACTCGTCCCAATCTTCGTCAGCACAAGTGTTCATGGCTCTGTTCAGAGTCGTTCTTACCTTACTGCGCTTGCGTTCCAGCTCCGGGCCCCACCATGGCTGTTTGCCTGGTGTTATGGGCGAGATGGTCTCTGGGCAAGCCGCATGATAGCTGTCTATGATTGATGCGGTTAAATGTTTTACCTGTTCATCAATTAATGTGGTGTCCCAGGTAGTCTGTGGGTCGTTTAGTTGCGTAAGTTTGGAATCAAGGGTGCGTGTATACATGTCCTTGTTCGTTTTGCGTGGATTTCGCTTAGGTGGTGTTGCCGATATATAGACCTGGAGGTCAAAACGGATCCATCTGTGGTCGGAACAGGAGGCCTCTTTGGAGACCTGCCAACCAGAGATGATATCCGTCGCCCCTTCCGAAGCCAGAGTGAGGTCTATAATTGTGCGGCTGCGTCTGGTTACGAAGGTTGGTTCAGAACCCGTGTTTAGTAGGGATAGGTTAGTTGTAAATAAATACTCGACCAAGGCCTTACCCCTGTCATTCTGCGTGTCCATGCCCCACAGGGGGTGGTGAGCGTTGGCGTCGGCCCCTATGATGACGTCGACCCCGGTCCTCTCGCAGAGGTTTACCAGGCGGGTGAGGTCGTGGGGAGGCAGCTCCTCCGCCTCGGGCATGTAGACCGAGGCGAAGACGATCACCTTGCTCACGGCATCCTGCTGTATGTGCAGCCTTGCGGCAGAGACGTCTCTGCAACAGAATTCTGTTAAGAGCTGTGTTTTGAGGTTGTTAGTAATATAGATGCACGATCTGGGGTGATCGTGGTCTGTAGTAACTAGGAGCTTACCGCCAAGATTGGAGAGTCCTTGTACATAGCCCGCCCTGATCCACGGCTCTTGAATCAGGGCAATGGCCGTGTGTTGTACCTCCAACCACTTGCGCAACTGAGCCGTCGCGGTCTGGCTGTGGTGGAGGTTGGCCTGTACGACCCTACAGGTCGACGAAAAGGACGCCATCGCTGGTCGAACCCTCCTCGTCCCCCCCGAGTTGTAGCCCGGCGAACAGGTCGCCTGCCTCGAAACCGTCCCCCTCCGGGTCCGAAGCCGAGGACAGAATGTCCTCCGGCTCCCCACCCGATGATATCGAAGTCCTTAATCATGAGCTCGCGAGTCGAACTAGCGCTGCACCGCGCCGCGTAGCGTTGCGCCCGCGATGAGAGGGGCGCGCTCTGTGTCGGTATATAATCATAAATATTAATTTTTCTGTTCTTATGTTAATTAATATATTGTGACCTAGCTCATGTTACTAACCATTAACCCAAACATAAGTACTCTCAGTGGTGGAAAGTCTATGTCGGTCTTATTTTCCATATTTACCGTGCCGACAATAAATTTGACATACGGATATTAGCTATAACTGTAAGTTTCCGTATACACGGTGACACTGACATTCGACACAATGCAATCGCGACACTGAAATTAAACCCGAGTTAATGCGCAACTCGGTGTAACGGCGATGTACACACTACGACACTCGGTGTCGACACTGAGTATCGAGTGTAATGTGTCGCCGTGTATCCTTACCTTAATGATAGATTCACTCCCACACGGTTCTGTCACGATGACGACACTATTTAATTATGAATCGGTAGGTTTAATTCCACCACTTTTAAGACACCCACGGGTGGCTGTGAGGCCACCCGTGGGTGTCTTAAAAGTGGTGGAATTATGCCAAAAGAATGGTCAGCAGTTTATTCCTGTCACAACAAATCCACTACGCCACTAATCCTTCTACCTGAATATTAAGCATTTGATGTTTCTCCGTCATTCACGGGGATAGGAGAAATTCTATGCCAAAAGCCACACAGTATGCATGTACTTCACCGACTGATGTACTCAGGTCAAATGTTATTGACCTTTTAAAGTTTCCTCTAATCAAACCTAGCCTTTAACCTCATAAATTAAAAGTGATTATGATAACAATTACTTACTACCAAAATAAGGTAGATTCATCACGCAGCATAAGTACAGAAGGTCTACTCCATAAAATGTGCTAACAAAGCTGAAAACTATGATAATTCTAATACTAGGTACACAAAATAATAATTAGTACTAAGTACGTGAATAAATACTAACGTAATAAATAGTGCTTTTCGTTTGATTTTTGATTTTCAAAAACGTAGACCATTCCAGATTGCAGACAACAGCAATAATTTAGTTAATATTTACTTTATATGCCTTTTAGGTCATGTTTTGTCTAATGTTATATGGTATGTCTACACCCGCGCGCTTTCATGTTCATCTTGCGCTTTCAACTTTCAGTTCCTCTTGCGTCAAGCGCATGCAATATTGAATGCCATAAGACGCTGCTTTTGTCGGGAACACCTAAATATTCCGAAATATTTTATTCCGAATTTGGATATTCCGGTGTTCAAAAATCCGAATTTAATAATTCCTTAAAAATAAAATACTGATTATTAAAAAACACGAAAGTTATTTTACCGAATGTCATAAATACGATTTATTTGTTTTCCGACTTTCAAAAGTACGAAGAATTAAACATCCGATGTGTTCTTAGCCCGAAAAACAGCATTCCGATTTGCGATTTTCCGAAAACAATAAACATTTTGTCAAGCAATAGAGTATTAAACATAACACAGAACGGTGAGCAGTTGGTTAGGTTAGGTTAGAACTGCGACCCCCTACGCACTGCTGGAACCGATTAGTTACATACTTAATAAAAAAACTCGTAATGGTGAGCAGTTGGTTAGATGCGACTGCATAATGGTGAGTTTAAAGAAAAAAAAAAATTAAATGAGAGAAAAATATTTTTCCCACAAGTATGTTATTATAAGTAGGGAAAGTGATTCTGTTATTAGTTTCTTTTTCTACCTTCCTATGAATAATTAACTTGCTCCCTTTGGATAAAGTTGAACCATTAATGTGTTAATCTGTTTTGCTATTTAGGTTTACTAGGCGTTTTAATTTCGGACTTTTAATTACTAGGTATTTTAATAATCGGAATTCGTATTTTTGATGTTTCGGATTATTGTTGAATCTGACTTTTTATTGTTAGGTGTATTGAAACTCGGTATTTTGATATTCGTAATTGTAAACGTTAGGCGTTTTGTAATTTAGGATTTATAAAAGTAGATTTTATGATTAATCGGAATTGTCATATTAGGAGTTTTAAACCATTCGGAATTATGAAAATCGGTATTATAAAATCGGGATTAAAAATAACGGAATTTAGTTTTTCGTATTATTGTAGTGTACCCGCTTTTGTCAAACTAGTATTGAGGCATGCGCTATTGCACGAGCTTTGGCGCTTAATGCATGCTTCAGACGAAGACGCAAGATGAACATGAAAGCGCACGGGTGTACACATACCTACCAATATAGAAGGATTCTCCAGTACCCCTCTGGCTCTCACATAAACACGATGGAACATAGTAAACTGCTTGGCCCCGGACTTTAATTCGAGGGTGGTAGCTAGCCAGGCGGACCGTATAGATCCTGCCACCAAGCGTGCTGGGTTTTATTGAATCTAACAACACTCGTGGAGGCTCGAATCACATTGATGGACCTTCTGAATTTCACTTTATGTCAATGTAAAGCGGTAACTAGATTAATGGAACCAGTCACGTATGACCTCCGGATCCGGAAATGGTGACGTGACGTCACTCGTTATTATGACTGAACACGGAAGTGAAACTGAAAGTTTACTGTAAGCGCCCATTTGTCTTTCAGCTCGTTTTATAATTGGGCATTTTTTCAGTCAGGTATGTCGCGTTGAAATAATTGTGATTGATGACCCAAAAACCAATTATTGGTTCATTGAATATAATTATGTGTACGTATTGGCATCCTGATTTATTTTCGTTTTGATTGTTATACGTAGTTGATATAAAATTTTATTCATTGCAAACAGTGTTGGCCTATTGCTATGCATTTCAGGCAGGCATAGAAAAATATTGACTACATACTAGTCAGATACAAGAAAGTAAGCAATTACGAAATAGTATACCTAATTCAAACTCAAAACTCATTTATTCAAAATACACTACAATTACTTAGTTTTTTTGAACGTCAATGTTACAATACACAACCCACAAAAAAGCGGTCCCGAATGGTATATCTACACCAGTGCACTTTCATGTTCATCTTGCGTTTACAACTTTCAATTCCTCTTGCGTCAAGCGCATGCAATATTTATTGCCATAAGACTCGAACTAGTATTAAAGCATGCGCTATGGCGCTTCAGGCATGCGTGAAAGCATACCATAATGTGATGATGTAATGTACACTATTCCATATTTGCTTACCTGATTACTTATTATTCCGCAATGGCACTTTAAAGCCAAAGCAAATTATAATCGAGAGAAATAATAGCTACGATGTGTATTTGTATTAATAGATTGCACTTATTTCACATTGCAAAATTTCATTAACTTTCAACCCACCAAAATAAATTTTAAACTAGTATTGTCACTCTAATTTTAACCCCATTACCATAAACACTTACACCCACTTACATTTCTACCTACCCCACCACCTCCACACCATCCAGGATTAACGCGATTCACCAACAAATCACAACGATTCCATTAAAGTAGAATCCGGTATGTAAACAACAAAGAAAGCGGCTTAGCCGAGGCGTTCAAAATCAATGGCTTGCGAGGTAGCGAGGCAGAGGCGTGGCGCGCAAGATTATTGTTTGAAGCACGGAGGCACGTATGGACCGTGAACTGTTGTGGGTTAGAGCGGAGTATGTGGCGCGTGGAGCAATGAAGTTTTGTTAGAACTAAAGTAATCTGGAGACTTTTTTTTTTTAATATACGCTGACTATAGGCATGTTGACAGCATCAATAAATTGCAAATCTAATTAGTTCGCCAGTTAGAGTTCTGAAAAATAATGGACACGTATTTTTTCTTTTGTTAAATCTATGAATATTTGGAAAGATAAAACGCATCAAAACTCGAGAGTAGGGGCTTGTGACGTCAGAAGCAAGTAAAAATTGTACTTGCTTGTGACGTTTTGCCAATTTTAAAAGTGTCGTATCTTCGTCAATTTTGGTTTACGTAACAAAAGAAAAAATACGGATCAAAAATTTTTTGATAATTAATCTAACTGACGCGGCTTGAAGGAATTACACGAATTCGTATACGCCCTGTGTACATTGTTATAGTTGCTGTTTATAAAGTAACTGTGGACTTATGTTACCGTAAATATCAACTGCTATGTCACGCCCCAATAATATTGCTATATTCTCCAGGCTTAGAAGACGGATTGGTGATTGTAAATTTTTGTTATTAGCAGACAAAGGGATATTTCTAGCCGACGTCTTGTTATAATAATTAATTCTTCTTTTTCTTCTCTCGTTTCAACACGAGATAAACGAAAATAGCTCATGCCGTGGAGGAAAGAGTAGCCAGTCCGCAAGCTTGGTAGCAGGGCTAACTGCCCAGGGTGCGCTGAACGTACTACATTACAAGTAATAACTAATCAGTCCCCGCATAAAATATCCACGAAAATAATGAGTTGGCAAAGAATCGTTATTCTTTTCCGGAAACTAAATTGTGGGACACACCGTAACAAAAATCTTGAAAGATAAATATAATAAACTACTACTACTATAGCTCAAAACCATCATCCATGAAATCCATTCAGAACTTTTGACACGAACTTCACGAACTTACTGTAAAATTGTTACATACCTGGTTATACGCCACAGCAGCGTCCATTCGTTTGCTTTGTTTTGCTTGGCCAGCTAATACAACAAGAGCATTTGTATAGCGATGTAACTAGAGTGGTGTAAACGCATTCTGTAATTATATCAGACGCTGATTAATATTTAGTTGTGTAGTAGCATGATATTATTATGTATGTTTGTAACTCCATGGGGAATCGGGTTGCAGGTTCAAACCCAAGCATTTACCAATGTGACTCTTTCAATGTCTTATGTACGTGTAGTTAATCTAAGACGCCACTGACATACGGTGAAGGAAAACATCGTGAGGAAACCTGGACTTGGTCTGAAATAACTAACCCGCAGTGCGCAAGCGTGGTAATCAATGCTCGTTCCTTCTCTGTGTGAGAAGAGGCCTTTGCCTTGCAGTGGAACAGTTACAGGCTGATTTATTTTAACTATTTCAAACTATCAAAAGAAATAGTAAAAAACTGCGTCAATACATAAAAACTTCATCTTTTGCAAAGTCTAAGCCTAATTTAACCAGATGCGGTTAAATATAGCAATTTTACACGGCGAGGCCGTCTGACCCACAGACCACAACCCAATTAGTGGTTTACCAAGGTTCAACTTAACGAACAAGGAGACTATCGGCTAAATCTAAAAGCTGGACTTAGGTATTCTATGTTTAGGGTCAGATCTAAGCCTGGATTAATAAACGACTATCATTTTAGAGCTCTATTCTGTATAGTTATGAAAAATAAACGAGAGGCAGATTAAAAAAAATGTCTAATGTGTAACTTTCTACTCTATGGGCGAGATTCAAAGACTGCACTTAGACTTTACTTTGCTAAGTAAAGTAAGCATTTCATACGACTATGAATCTTATTGTTATAGGTATAATCTTCATAGTAATATTCGTATAAGTGAATGTGAATAAGCGTTTCATACGATACTTCGGTACGTCCGGCGCACCCTGGGCAGTCAGCCTCGTTACCATCCTTGCTGACTGGCTAATCTTTTCACCACGGCATGAGCTATTCTTGTATAGCTCGTGCCGACACGATAGAAAAGAGAGACGAATACAAACATTAACTTTATTCGAATAATGTTCATATTAATGTGAAACGCTTACACTTTACTGAGCAAAGTAAAGTCTAAGTACGATATATGAATCTCGCTCTTACGCAGCGCCCTTTGGGGGCGAGATCCGAGGCCGACGTGTTGAGTGTTGTTTATTAATAATACGGGCCTTAATATCTCTTCAATCAGTATACTTGGACCCGAGTAAATACTATATCAGTCTGCAAACGTCACTTTCCTGGCTGGAGACCCTTCAGGTCACGCCAATACTTGCCCGGTTTATAAACGGTTCATCTACAAGAAGTCAAATTGAAAAAAAAAAGCTTTCGAACTTGGATCTCCCAATTTCCACTACAATGAACAGTCAAAGATTAAATGTCTATAATCACCACACTTGAAAGGCATATTGGTGATAGCCGTTTGTAGTCATTAGCAGACAAAAAGACGCTGGTGCCCATCGACTTGACGAAATCTCTCAGTCGCAATTATGACACCCACGGTTAGAGAGGAGTTGTCGTATTCTTCGTCAAGTATGCCTTTCGAATTCAAGTGTAATTTACTGGTATCATCATCATCATTCAGCCGAAAGATGTCCACTGCTGGACATAGGCCTCCCCCAAGAAAAATCAGGGCTAGCAGAGCCGCTGGGGACTAGGGGCCGTTTCTTCTTTGTGCCATCCATGTTGGGGGGGTTTGCCACAATCGCTACGCTTATCAGGTGGGTTGGCGATCGCAGTATGGTTGTTAAAGTACTTAGAGAATGCTGCTGCCCATCCTCTAGTGAATCCCTTAGTCGCCTTCTACGACTCCCATGGGTAGAGATGGGGTAGTGCTATTCTTTACATCCGGCACCACACGGCGCTTACTGGTGATTTCTGACGTGTCTAGTACTCTAACCTCAGTAGGTCCAAAAAGTATTTTGATCCTTATGGGAAATAGGATCGATTGGCATCATAAAAAATCTTTGTGAGAACTGTCAATTTTTTGCCAACTGTACCTATTTATTTTTTCAATATCTTTTAATGCAGTTCGAAATAATGCCAAAAATTATGGCCAGTCTCCTATCAACATTTTCCTGTAGCGACAACGATTAAGGTAGCTGCCCTTATAACTAACCCATCTCAAATAGTTTTTTGTTATTTCTGACTTTTCTAGTATTCAAACCTCAGTTGGTCCAGAAGAGTCTTTTGATCCGTATGGGAAATGGTATCGATTGGCATCATAAAAAGGTTTTGTGAAAACAGTCCTTTTTCTCGCTGACTTTACTTTTTTTTCAAAATCTGTGAATTCCGATTGAAATTATTTGAAAAGTTAGGGGTTGTCTTCTGAGAACGTTTTCCTGTAGCTACAATGGTTAAGGTAGCTGCCCTTCATACCCCATCTCAAATTATGCGGTATATGTATATCGGGTGTAAAAAGTTAACGATAACGAAAACCACGTATTCTACCCATCATTGGGGTAATTTTTTTCTTCTAGACCATACCTGGGAAATCATTGGTTTTGGAGATAATGAAGGTCAAAGTACACATCTTTTTTTTAGTTTTTTCCAAAAACGAATTCCAAGTCATAATACTAAACTTTCTTCTATACAAACATTTTCAAAAATTTCAATTTTTCCTAACAAATTACGCATTTTGAGTTACAAAAACGTAATGAATATCAAACGCACATGACCGCCTTGGCTCAGCTATGTGGCCGCTGCACGCATGCAAACGCGCGGCATCGCCACAACCATAATTTGCGCGCTACAAAAAAAAAGGGTTTTTTTTCATACCAAAAAATAAAAGTCGTTTCCCAGCAATTATTTTTGGTCAATGTAATTTAGTTTGATGTACAGAGTACGTAGATTTCGGCTATGTGATGGGTCTTTTTACACCCTGTATACGGTGCAAACAATATATATTTCATGAACAAAATTCATCAAGAGCAAACAGTATACACAGTGCACGTTGATCGGATAAAACAATTCAGCTAAAATTATCCGTTGCGAAAGGCAGACTTTTTAAACTTATAGAAAAATTTTCATCCCGACGAATTTCAAGCTAGCCAGCTGACACAACTTTTATGAAGGAAACAAAAAATTTACGAATAAACTGTAGTTATAACTGAATTCAAACGTAATTTCCATCTGTCCCGCTCAGAGTAATATGAATACTTTTTTTCATTTCAAGTTTTAACGTTCCACATTTTCGGTAATTACTATTCGGTCTTTCGCGGCAGACATATTCGTTTTGCTGTGTTGCCGTTTTAGTTATACTCAGAACTTTGACCGGTCGATAGATGGAGCGTCTATTTTGGCAAAACTGAACGATCCAAATAGTTTTTTTGGCATATTTCGTACTACATTATCGTGAAGTTAACAAGTGGCTGGTCGGTTTTTTGGTGAAAACCCTGCAAGCTTTAAGGCGCTTTTTTTGGCGGCCTCGCAACGTCGCGTGGCTCGGCATTCGTTAATTCTTACAGAGTGAATTTTTGCGGTGTACTATGTAGCCACTTTTTGCTCGTGTACAAAAAGAAGAGACGGTATTTTACGCTTTCCCGTGGCGCTTTGTGCCCCCAGTGCAGTTTGCAGCACAGTTCATTTTTAGGTTTGGACAATTACGTAGGTCTGTTGGTCGGACATGAAAGAGAAAATCCATTGGACATGCAAATAGTCTAAATTCCTGCTCGGTTAACGTTCTTTTGTTTCTGAATATACGATTTTTAACGTCGCAGAAATCTGGAACGGATGGACGAAATATACGTGCATATTTAATGTTTCTCTTTAAAATTTACATTTAAAACAGTCCCATGTTTACGAAAAAATATTTGATGTGAATATTTTACCTTTGATATCGAAATTAAATAAAACAGTCAGCAAAAAGCATTACTTACCAAAAACACAGGAAAGAGTGAATCAACATCCATATTATTAGAGTAGTTCTATCCATAATTAAAAAGACTAGCTTATAATCAACATTCGCAGTCATTTTTGAATGGAAAAATTCATTCATTCTTTCATACCCGGTCCTTTCATTCGGTGTTTGAATGACGTAACGTTTCATACTTGGTGAAAAGTCTACCTAATTTTGGAAATGCGCCCCTCTATTTATGCACGGCCTCTGAGCTGAGGTAGGTCAGCAGGCTCGAGCGGAATTTCCTCTCATTTTGAACCAAATACAATGGTATTTTTTGCTTACGAACATTAGTACTAATTACCAGTCACCCTATATATGCTTCATATAAAATATGTTTATTGTATATAGTTTTTATTTATTTGTGTTTTTAGGTTTATTTAAAGTATTTAATTTAATGTATCTTTAGTTATTGTTACACCGGGAACTACCCCTCACTTTTTTTCTTGCAAATCATGTTCATCCAAAGGTTGTCTGGAAGAAATTGCCTAGTGCGATAAGACTGCCCATTGTACATTTCTGTTTTATAATAATGTTTCTTGTTAATTTTGTGTACAATAAAGAGTATTGTATTAGTAATTAATCTTATCCTAACTAATAATGTAATATTATAAATGCGAAAGTAAGTTTGTTTGTTACCTTTTCACGCCTAAACCACAGAACCGATCATTCTGAAATTTTGCATATACGTTGTCAGGTGTACAGAAACGGACATAGGGTACCTTTCATCCTGAAAAAAACTACTGTTCCCCAGGAAAACAACAATAACGATAATAGATGGCGCCACGTGTCTTTCGAATCATGATTGAATTATGTTATTGTACCTAAAATTCTAAATTAACGCGAGCGAAGCCGCGGGCAAAAGCTAGTTTGATCATAAGTCTGGATTTCCTGGCTATCGTAAATACTGACTTAAGGTGCTCACGAGCCTCAAACTTCGAACTTTTCCATACATTTTGTAGGGACTTGCCACACATGTATGACCGATGGATGCCACTCAAAATGTATGGAAACAGCTTTTTGCCCATGTACGAGTGGCATTAGTTTATTATCAGGTTAAAGAGTAGTATCATTCATCTGAAGATTACTATTACTTAAGACATCCCACTGAAAGATTTAAGACCGAATACCAAAGGTCAAAGGTTCACTCCAAAGACCAAAGATCTACATCAAAGATCTACTCTAAAGACCAAAGATCTACATCAAAGATCTACTCTAAAGACCAAAGATCCAAAGTAAAGACCAATAACCTTTATTTAATCCTCCAAAAAACTATCTTTACAGGCTATAAGCCTAATACGACAGTGTGGCAATAAAATAGAGTTTATACAGACATTTACACAGACATTATTAAACTGGCTGAATGAGTTTAAAGAAAAACACTGCAAGGGCAATACTCAAAAACAAAATACTTACATACCTACTTAGTTAATTAACCATAAACATAATATAAAAACTTAACAACAATACACTCAACAATCTCTCCATTTTAAACTCTTATTAACTAAAACACAAGCCTAGAATAACTTTTTTGACACATTTAACTTCTAACTACATATAAAACAACTTTTGCGAATACATTAAAATTCAAAAAAAAAAAACTCAAAACGATTTACACGAAAGACCAAAGACCTATACCAAAGATCTACACCAAAGACCAAAGATCTACACCAAAGACCAAAGATCTACACCAAAGACCAAAGATCTACACCAAAGACCCAAGATCTACACCACAGACCCAAGATCTACACCACAGACCTCTCCCAAAGAAAATTGACTTCGTCTTTATATCATTAAAGCAACAACATTTTCTCTCACAATCACTACGCTCAGCAAATGGGGCAAACAATTATAAAATTAACAGTACATTCTACAACAAACGAGTCATAATAAGTCAGGCGATCGTAATTCTATAATTAATTTAAGTTCCGTGACTGTAGCCGTTAATAAAAATATGGCGTCGCGTTTGGACTCTGTAATTAATAAACGTTGTACTCTTATTAATATTAAGTAAGCAGACAGTGTTCATGAAATAAAAATACACGGTGTAAACGAATTCGTGTAATTCCTTCAAACCACCATGATCTATTACTGGTATAAATTAAACCCGCACGGGATTGAGCTTGATTAAAGGCGCGATTCCATTAGGCAAGTCTTGCATACAAGTATGACGTCACATTTGCGTACAAGTTGCTTACATTGGAAACATGTTTTCGAGAGTGTGCAAATTGCATGCAGGTTTTACTTGCATACAAGTGGAGATGTTCAACAATTGAGTTGGAGATCATGGGTGTCAATAACTCGTTCGCAATTTGAAAAGTGCAACTAATGTGTGCGCGTTCAATTTACACGTCACTTGAATAAAAAATGTACAAGTTCAAACTACCTCATACAAGTTGTAGATTGTATGCAGGTTTGTTCAAGTTGTACGCAATTTGCAACTTGCATACACGTAACTTGCCTAATAGAATCGCGCCTTAAAAGTAAAAAAATAAAAATCTTTGTTTTTTCATGCGGTGAAGGTATCTAAATCACCTAAAATGTTACAAAAAAAAATGGCTGAATCTGAAAAAAAAACAGTGCTTGCTCAATCTGTGTCACCAGTAGATCACGCGGTTTGAAGAAATTATGCGAATGCGTTTACACCATGTATACTACTTAGAATTGCAATGTTGTTTTTTTTTTTATAATATATCGTAGCAGTGATAGGAGGAGCTCGTGGCTAAATAATTACAGCCGCATAGACCGATCTTCCGGGTTAGGCCACGCTTGCCGAGGTTGGTCTGTGGATGGGTGACCATTTACCATAGCGAGTTTCCTCCGTGCCTCGGAAAGCACGTAAAGCCGTTGGTCCCGGCTGTCATTTGTAGATCTTTGACAGTCGTTACTGTTGGTCAGAAGCCAGAAAGTCTGACAACCAGTCTTACTAAGAGTATCGTATTACCCAGTTACTGGATTGTGGAGGTCTGATAGGCAGTCGCTCCATGTAAAATACTGATGTTCAGCTGCATCCGGTTCGACTGGAAGCCGACCCCAACATAGTTGGGAAAAGGCTAGGCAGATGATGATGATGATGATGATGATCGTAGCAGTGATAGCCAGTGGTCAATGGGCCCGGGTGTCATACGAATACGAGTACCTATGACAGTCGTTACGCGTAGTCAGCAGTACGTAAGTCTGACAACCGGTCTAAGAGCCATTACGCACTGTCGACTGGTCGTCGAAGACTTGGTTTCTCGGTGACCAAAACATAAGCATAGGCGCCCGGTCGACCGGTGACCAAGTGCGGAAAAAGTTTTTTTTTTCTTTTTTTAAAACGTTTCCCCACACTAGAATTTCTCTTGTATCGTGGGTGCGTTTACAGACACAAATCTCACATACACAAACGCCCAGACCCGAAACAACTATCTGTAGGCCATACAAATTTTTGTTTCGTGTGGGAATCGAATCCAAACCCGTAGCGCAGAAGCCAATCGCTCAGAAACTGCACCAAACATGTCGACTTTAAACCACTTGTGCGGTTTGTGTCTGTAAACGCACCCACGATACAAAAGAAATGATTCAGAGGCAACGTTTAAAAATAAAATAATTAATAAAAAAGCTAGCAATACGGAACATCAAAAACTCTTTCATAAACCCGACTCTACATCCCTTCAATCCCAACATACGTCAACTAATAAATTCAGAATTGCTACAAAAGAAGTATTGTAAAAACCGTCATTTTGCCGGCCGTCAACCGGTGTACACGGTTCCTTTTGATCAACGAACCGGAAGTGAATAAATAAAGTTCTTTTGCTCCCGTTTCATTATTCATACCTGCTGGTGGCTACTTTGATACAGTTTTGCGAGAGCAATTTTGAGTTTGACTGTAGCGGAGATTTTTGATTTTCAGTATTTTTTGGGGGTAGACAGAAAAATGGAGTGTTTTGTGAATGTTATCGGTAGCGGGTAGCACTGCGCAATGTTGACAAAGGAAGGTAGTCGACGATATAGATCAACGCACCCGATGTTATAAAGGCGGTGGTCATTCGACGAAGCGGGAGCATTCGGTGCTGAACAGCTGAAGAAGTCTGACCTTTTATATCTGACGAGCTTGCCCTTATTTTATGATCTTGTAATAATTGTGCAAAGTATTATATTGTGATCTAGTTCATGTTACTAGCACTAACCCAAATACTCAGTGGTGGAGAGTCTATGTTGGTTTTATTTACTGTGTTTACCTTGCTCGCAATCTTGAAATACCGATATTAGCTATTTGTAATGATATAATCACCCCTAAACGATTATGTTGTTGTGTCTTTTACATGAAGTATGAGCGTTGATATCTAGGTGCATTTTCAACCCTCAATTTTAGCCTCCATAATGACGATACTTGAGTACGTCTGGCGCACCCTGGGCAGTCAGCCCCGCTACCAACCTCGCTGATTAGCTAATCTTTTCACCACGGTCTGGGCTATTCTCAAATAGCTCGTCCGACACCGAAAACAGAAGAACCTCAAACAAAAAGGAGTTATGTTATTACGGAACTTGCGAATTCGCTCGAGTCTATTGTCATCAACAGGGCACAAATCCAGACTCCGGGCTGCTACTGAGAAATTCCACACGAAAAAACACAATAACATTTTGCCCAACTTTGGGATCGAACTCAGGATCTCACGCTCAGCAGTCGTGGTTGCGACTACTAGACCAACGAGGTAATCGATGGCTGAGAAAGAAGAAAAAAGTAAAATAAAAATTTACGTAAAAAACTAATATTCCGCTCTAGCGAGCAACAACAAGCAATATGCCTTAATTAACTGACCAATAAACCGTAAAACAACCAACAACTCAATCACTTAATATTTCTTCATTCCCATTTCAAATACAACCGCATAATTAACCAGAAAACAACCCCAAAATAATAAAAACAAACATTCGAACAGAGTCATTCAATTCATTCGTTCATTCGTATAGCGAATGATAATCGCTAATTGAACACGTCCCGTTCGCGTTAACTTTGACGTGGACGTGATTTAAATGACGTGAAATGAATCGACTGACGTGTGACGTCACTCTATTGGTCGGCCAATTAATTTTATAAGTGTTTTATTGGGTGCATTGTTTTTGTGTATTTATTTAAGATTTTTTTTTTTAATATTATTTTGTTCTGGTATTTTTTTATAAGCAAGTTCAAATTCAAATTCATTTATTTCGTGAACACAGGGTACATAAAGTAGATATTATAATAAATAAGATACGAGCTGTGTCCCGCCAAAGAGCATACAAAATATTAAAGGTTAACAAAACACATTTTAGAAGTTCAAAATAAGTACAATCATAATAATTATAAATCATTTTAAATGTAGATGAAGTTATTGATAAGATGTCAAGTTAAATAAAGTAAAAGGAACCAAAAAATACAAAATAAAACAATAATGTCACTAATTCAAGAATACCTACAACAATAATCAAAATTAACAAAATCATTCAATAAGTCACATTACATAAAGCAGATTCAATTTATTTAAAAAGGAATTACAATTTATAGTTAGCTTCTACTTTCATACTAAGGAACTATCCATCTAACTCTAGCCGCACATTATAAGAAAACGTGTGACACAATAACTTTAAAAAAAATAAAAACGATTTAAAAAAAACAAAACTAAAAGTAGTAAAATAATTATCATATATTAAAGTTATCAGTTTCGTAAGTCGGTGCATTCAATTTGTTTCAGCGCGGAATTACATCGACTTCTGAAACTGATAATTTTATTATATGAAAATTATTTTACTCCATTTAGTACTTTTTTGAAGTCGGTTTTTCACTTTTTTTAAAGTTATTTTATTTAATACTTTTTAGTACTTACCACAAATTACAATTTATATACCTACGAATTGTGTTTTTTTTTTAGTTATTGTTGATTTTTTCAAAAAGCGCTGATTCAATTTCGATAGAATTGATATGGTACCAAACGGGAAGTAGAAGGTATTATGCCTCTCAAACAAAACAAGAATTTTTCGAATCGGTTCATAAATGACGGAGATCTGAGGAGAACCTCCTCCTTTTTGAAGTCGGTTCAAAATTCTGACGCGCGCCTTACGGCACTCTGCTCATACATTTTGTACTAAATCCCGCATAATGTCAGAATTTGGCGAATCTGGCAGCCGGCGGCCTCCAGTACAAAATGTGAGCTGACGGCCTTCGCGCACGCGTATGTAATTTCCAGACAGAAATTTCTTCACGTAACGTGTGGCTGTTCTAATCTGGGCTGACAAATACACTATTATGTGCTCTGCAATTTTCTCTGTACACTGTCAGCGTTATAATATTACCAACCGAGCATTCTTATAATATTTGCTCATACCTCACTATTTAAGTAGCCCAATATCGAATACTTACTAAACGCCTACATTTCAAGGCGTCCTTCCTTTCCTGGGCGGTATGCTGCATAATCAGCCCAATATTGCACTGCTAGGACAGGCTTCTACTCTTGAGAAGGCTATTTATTTATTATTAGATTTTCGTGACATGTGACATTTTTTTACGTGTTACGATCCTCACTGGTGCCCTTCGCCCGGGGAAGGCGAAGGGGTATGCCGGACTCTTACTGGCTAAACACCCACGGCGTTCCTTCTCCTGACCCTTGTCCGGGGTCGCGGCATTCGCAGCTGCATGCACGGCAATCCCGGCAGGCCTCGGCCCGCCAGCCCCTGGCGGACCTCTCCTTCTGTGGGGCCTTGCCCCACGTTACACTGAGAGGCGCGCCGCCTTCTCGAGCCTGTTACTGGTCAGGCAACGGGTAGAAATAGGCTTCCCTAGACGAACTCTTTGACAAAGATCTCTACTAATGGTAGTATGTTCTTGATCATTGTTGCTCATATCCAAATCCTGTCAATGGTCAGGAAAGGGTGCGTGGGAAGCCGTCGCCTCCTTCTGCGAGGCAACCAAAGAGGGAACGGAGAGGGAGAGAGAGGCAGCTGCCTCACTTCCTTCTCGCGCCAGACGCACCGGGCGCCTGAGGGCGCCCGACGATCTCCGGCCACCGTAGTGTGTGGCTTGCGGGCGGCGGGTTAGGGGACCCGTCGCTCGACCAGTAACAGGCCCGAGAATGCGGCGCGCAGTGTTCCGTGCGTGCCTCTCAGGAGGACGTGGTGCTAGGCTCCATAGTAGGAGAGGTCCGCTAGGGGCTGGCGGACCGAGGCCTGCCTGGGTCGCGGTGCATGCAGTTGCGAATCCCGCGACCCCGGCCAAGGGTCAGGAGAAGAAAGACCGTGGGTTTTTTAGCCAGTAAGGGTCCGGCATACTCCTTCGTTTTCCCCGGGCGAAGGGCATCCAGGATGATTAAATAAAGAAAAAAAAAATGTTAATCGTTCCATCTCTAGACTATCACTGTCCTGGCATTTGATCCTCCGAGATGCAGGATCAACTTTAAATGCAACACCAATGAGGAACCGCTGTAATTAGGTAAACAATAAAAATATTTTTTATAATTTCCCGTCTACAAAATCTAATTTCCACATTTAAAAACAGCGTTATCTTGACTATCTCCCACAAGTGGATTAAAAAGCGCACAACAGAGTAAAATACACAGGAACTTTGTAGAATAAAACATTTAATTAAAATACGGGCGGTAAACTACATATTTTTATTACTGAGAGCATACAACAGTTTTAAGAGAGCTCTCTAATAGAATTAAGTGGAACTCTTTTAATTCTAATGCTTTGCGTCCGTTCAGTTAACTGGATTATATTATCTGTGTTGCTGTGTAAACGCTCTTTACTTTTTGGTAAAAAGAGGAATAAACTGCTAACCAAATTAGTTGCACTAGCGCTATTTATTCCGTACCATACTTGTTTATATATTTATTCGGGTTGCACCATCCGCTTGTGCATAACAATATCACCAATGAAAGAAGAAGAAAGAGAATAAGTATGTTTATTTGTTTTTTTTTAGAGGAGCTCGTGGCTAAATAATTACAGCCGCATAGACCGATCTTCCGGGTTAAGCCACGCTTGCCGAGGTTGGTCTGTGGATGGGTGACTATTTACCATAGCGAGTTTCCTCTGTGCCTCAGAAAGCACGTAAATCCATTTGTAGATCTTTTACAGTCGTTACTGCTGGTCAGAAGCCCGAAAGTCTGACAACCGTCTTACCAAGAGTATCGTATTACCCAGTTACTGGGTTGTGGAGGTCTGATAGGCAGTCGCTCCATGTAAAATACTGATATTCAGCTGCATCCGGTTAGACTGGAAGCCGACCCCAACATAGTTGGGAAAAGGCTAGGCAGATGATTTGTTTTATTTCTCCAACACAAGTACCTCGGTAACTTACTGATGCTGTCTCAATTTATGTATGACTAGCTTTTGCCCGCAGCTTCGCTTGCGTGAAATTTTGAACCAGTTTGGTGACGATTTTCCATATAAACTTTCATCCCCTATTTAACTCCCTTAGGGGTTGAATTTCGAAAAACCCTTCCTTATTCCTTGTTTAAATTATAAAGGGAACCTCTGTGCAAAATTTCAGCGTTCTAGGTCCAAGGGTTTGGGCTGGGCGTTGATGAGTCAATCAGTCAGTCAGTCAGGACCTTTCTTTTTATATAAATAGATAGATCACAATATTCTGAGACGTTTTTTTTTGTCTTATTTTACCCTCTCCTGCATTCCAAAAAAACGTTTTATAATTCGTTAAAATAAAAAGCGAACCAAAAAAAAAATTGGGCAAATATGCGTCATGCATATCTATGCAAATATGCGTCATGCATATCCATGCAAAGCTGTCATCGCTCAGAATGGCGCACGCACAAAGCAGCGCCACAGCTAGGGTTGTTAACTGTCCCGATTTCAAACTCCTGTGTCCCGTGTCCCAACAACGAAGCTGGCGGGACGCTTACTGTCCCGATTTTGACATCTACTAATTTTTATTTAAATATTCTCGCCATTTTCAATATCTCTGTGGTAAACTTGGACGGACGACAGGAACAGATTGACGCCTGAATAAGTTAAGTCTGAATTTAAAATTAGAGTTAGTTTTAGTATATCACGTTTGAATTTTTCGATTAAGTGATAAAAAAATAAGAATCTACTAAAATGCCCAATATCGCAAAATAAATATTCATTTATCAACAATGCTTTAACAGTAGTTTAGGTTCCGATATAACTATTAATCGTTAGATTATTGTACAATCTACAGGCTTACTCCCGACAGCATTGAGTTTTGAATCGAGTCGACTTAGTGTCAATTCTTACTCTTGAAATCGACAAAAGCGCACAATTGTGCACCGCCTTGAATAAAAACTAACGACTGTTTTTGATATTTGTTAGTTTTAAATCAAACCTCAGCACGGTCGTGCAGTTTTGTCGATTTCAAGAGTAAAAATTGACACTAAGTCGACTCGATTCAAAACTCGATGCTGTCGGGAGTAAGCCTGCTGTTCCTGTCATCATCATTATTGAAACAGAAGAAAACTCTTTTATTTTATTATTGGAGGACATTCCTACTTACATAGTTTTTAATATTGTGTTTCCATTTCCATTTTGTATTTCAATCGTCATCACTTATTAATTAAATTCAATTCATCTGCAAACATGTTTTAAAACTGTTTTTGTGTATGTTAATGATTAAAAACCTTTTTCTAAAAGTCCCAATTTTATCTTGCCCGTCCCTTTCCGAGTTGGCCAGCCTCACCACAGCACTGGCTTTACAGCGACGACCCGCGTCGACACCTTGACGTCACCAAGCCAAACCACATAATGCTTCTGTCCTTTTGTTCAATTTAGTGGTCTATATCAAATGAAATCAAATCAAAAATTTTTATTTCACATAAACCAATACAGGCGCTTATGAAAAGTCGAATTTAGGTGCACGGTTCCAATTAGTCGTTTCCTATGGAGAAGAACCGGCAAGAAACTCCATGGTTACTCTTTTAAAAAAAAGGATATCTTTAACAACTTCAGTAAATACAGTAATAGGATTTATGATAGTTAAGAGAGAACAATGTAGTCTTGACCACAGACCTGTGAGTAATGTAATACCAAGTCTTGAGTACAAAAATTAACCAAAAAAAAAAAATAACACAATATGAATAATAGTAATTTACACAATTATATGTATAGGCAAGTCCACGAAGTTCTCACATTTACAAAAGATAAAATGAAGCTAAACTATATAAAACAATTGACATGATTAAATGTCATCAAAACTTAGAAAAACTTAGAGAAAAAATCATTGTAAGATAAGATAAAAGATATCTTGAGAGTAACGACAGCAAGTTAATAGACATACACATACGTCGTTAATGAGGTACCAGGGAAGCCACATGTGCAGGGACTAATGCCAAACATCCTTGTCGTCAACGTAGTCCTTAGTCTTGTAGTATGCTTTTTGAGTGAGGACACGTTTAATATGGGTTTTGAATTTTCCCTCGGTAAGATCTGTTACAGATTTCGGCAACTTGTTATAAAAACGTACGCCATTACCTAGAAATGACTTACTAGTCTTGCTTAATCTAAATTTAGGTATCACAATTTTATCTAAGTAATGTTATATCTAACTATCTGTATCTGTTATATATAAGCTATCTTATATCTAAGTAATGTTCAGTTTTTAGTCCAATAGTTTTTATGTGTAGGTTTATGTATGTATCTATATTAGTTAGATAAGATTATGATTTAATATCTCAATTCATACAGAATTGATTTATATTTCTTTTTTTAATTTGTATTTACTACTTTTTCCTTTATTTGCATAATTTTAGTATTTTAAAAAATATTATGATTTTCTTTGTATAGACTCAGTTAATTTATTCACCTGACAAAACACAGAACTGTGTTGCTGGGGAGTTTGTTGCGCCGTTTCTTCTTCACAGCATAAACACTAGAAAGCAGTGAAGGGAGGGCTTTTTTGGGGGCTGTCTATTGTATTTGACGTTCAGAAAGAACTATGTAATTCTAGTCTATTTTGAATAAATGTGTTTTGAGTTTGTTTTCACCCTATCCCGCAAATAACAGTTTTGAAAGCCCAGTGACTAAGAACGTAGAACCAACATCCGAATATCGTATCACATTCGTAATTTCGATAGCTTTCATTTTGACAATACAACAATATTCATTACGTGGTACATAGTTGTGAAGAAGTCGAACTGTTAATACATACGTTTCTATGGAAATCGTTGATCTCTCAAAATCAAAGCCATATCGACTATGAGTGTTTTGCGCAATTACAAGATCCTAAAAAGAGGTATTAAGAAAAAAAAATCTGTGGTTACATGTTTTGTTAATTATTTTCAACAAAAAAATAGCAGTTCCAAATTAAATTATTTTAAGAATTTTATTATCAAACGAAGTACCAAGCCGTTTTGTAGTTTGCATAATTTTATACGAACAAAACAGTAAAATCAGCTCAACAAATATGTTTCCGAATTTCCAACAAAATAATCTTTATCACCGCACACAAATCCGATTTTTATTATAACACCGAGATTAAAATTTCAAACGATCTACAACAAAGCGCCGTAAAGCACGGTTTTATTTCAAGCATTTGTTTTGTAGCGAAAATAAAATTTTTACTGAACATTCGCATATAAATATATACAGGATGACATGTCACAAATGTAGGTACGCGTTTTCACCAACGTACGAAATGAAAATGAAATTTTGAATATTTTATTTGTGATATGTTAAATTGAGTCCGATATGTGTGTTGTCAATTTTTATAACTGCCGCCCGGAACTACAGTGCAATCCATCGTTAAATATATACAGTTTCAGACATCAGATTAATTTTGCTGCTTATTGCTCAACCAAAACTCAAAACTCATTTATTCAAAATAGACTAGAATCACTAAGTTCTTTTTGAACATCAATGTTTCAAAAGACAGTTTCCAAAACGCTCGCCCTTCACCGCTTCCTAGTGTTTATGCTGTGAAGAAGAAACGGCGCAACAAACTCCCCAGCAACACAGTTCTGTCTATCAGGTGAATAAATTATATCTATGAAAAGATAGAAGAAGAAAAAAAAAAAAAAAAAACTCACGCCTGTATTCCCCGAAGGGTTGGCAGAGGTGAATAGTACACCCACATTTCGCCGTTTATGTTTACGTCCCATGTAATGTAATAGGGGGCGAGCCTATTGCCATCGACCGGGTACAAATCCAGACTCCGGGCTGCTACTGAGAAATTCCACACGGAAAAATCCAATTACACTTTGCCCGACCTGGGGATCGAACACAGGACCTCACGCTCAGCAGTCGCGCTTGCTACCACTAGACCAACGAGGCAGTCACAAAAACAATATTATTGCAATAGTAGAATTAAAAAGTAAAAAGCGCAGTTCAGCCTACGCTATACTATTTCGCTGTATATTAAAGCATATTGCATCATAAGCTATAACTATAAAGCATGACGTTAATACTATATGTATGGCAAGTTATTTGACGGCGCTCCGTCGGGAGATGGACGGGGTAAAAGTGAGGCAGGACGGGGACTGGAGAATCATGCGATACAGCTCTGAGAATCTTTCAAGTTTATCGCACACAACAAGCCAATACTTTATAGTATAGCGTTGTGTGAAAGTGTCCATATCAAATGTATGCTAAGCGATATCGCTGAGCTATACAATATTTGCTATATGCTGTACTCTGAAAGAAATGAAATGAAAATGTATTTTATTGACATCAACAAACAAAGGATGTGTGCTAGTTTTATGCGTGTTAGCATGAGCTATACGAAAATAGGTCATGCTCATGTGGTGAGAAGATTAGCCAGTCAGCAAGGTTGCTAGCGAGGCTGACTGCCCAGAGTACAAAATCAAAAACAAAAGTTTTTATTTCACATAAACCATTACAGGCGTTTATGAAAAGTCGAATTTAGGTGCACGGTTCCAATTAGTCGTTTCCTATGGAGAAGAGCCGGCAAGAAACTCCATGGTTACTCTTTTAAAATCCATATCTTTAACAATTTGAGTGGGTACAGTTATGACTTAGAATAGTTATGAGAGAGCAAAGTAGACTTAAGAGCAGGAACCACACAAAAAAAAACAAAATGAAAAATATGGTCACAAATTAACTTGGTATCCAGGCATCTAGCAAGTCTACAAAGCTCTCACATTTACAAAAGGTAAAAGGACGCTAAACTATATAAAACAACTGACATGGTTAATTGTCATCAAAACACATTACAAAGAAAATCACTGTATAATGAGATAAAGATATCTTGAGAGTAACGTTAGTAAAAAAAAAGCAAATCGTAATGAGGTTAGTTAGTAGACATAGGTACACATACGATGTTAATGAGGTACCAAGGAAGCCACATGTGCAGAAGGAGTTATTGCCAAGCATCTTTATCGTAAACGTAGTCCTTAGACTTGTAATATTCTTTTTGAATAAGGACACGTTTAATATGGGCTTTAAACTTTCCCTCGGTAAGATCAGTTACAGATTTCGGCAGCTTATTATAAAAATGCTGTACTCTGGACGTACTCAAGCATTGCCAGTTGTGGAGGCTCCTTTGATACACCCCCAAGCAACTCAATCAGTAACAACATATGGACAGATTTCGTCCCAACATTTAATTTTATCTTCAAAGTTAAGAGTAACAGAACTAGTGGTTTATTTCTAGCTTTGCACTAAAACTATTATAGTTAAAATATTCACACAACTAAAATCCACACAGGAGAATATGAATAAACATATTCACAAATGGACATGTCTAGTTCTGGATATTTTAAACTGCATTTGGTTAGAAGAGACTCGTTAACGTTATAAATATAAATATAATGCCTAGCCTTTTTAACCGACTTCAAAAAGGAGGAGGTTCTCAATTCGGTTGTATTTTTTTAATTTTTTATGTTTGTTACCTCATATCTCCGTCATTTATGAACCGATTTGAAAAAAAACTTTTTTGTTCGAAAGGGTATACTTCCCGATTGGTCCCATATACATTTTGTTATGATTAGACCATGAACTTCAGAGATATGGAACGGAACTCCTCATCGGATCAAAGCAAAATTCTCAAATTACTAATATTGCTTTGTTTATATTTGTTGTTGGGAACTGACTACTGGAAAAGAGGAGGGGCTGAAAATTGTGACACTAAAACGTATGTACTAAAAAATAACCTTAAAAAAAAAGTAAAAACCGACTTCAAAGAAATACTAAAAGGAGTAAAATAATTACCATAATATAAAATTAACAGTTTCAGAAGTCGGTGCAACTCTACACTAGAGCAAATAGAAGCCACCGACTTCTGAAACTGTTAATTTTATATTATGGTAATTATTTTACTCCTTTTAGTATTTCTTTGAAGTCGGTTTTTACTTTTTTTTGAAGGTTATTTTTTATACCAACTGTGGTCAACTTCTGGTCTAAACAGATGCGGCTTAATATTTTACACGGAGCGACTGATACCAGACCCCCGCAACCCAGTTACCACAGTATACACCGTTGGCCCGAGGTACGCGAAATATTTTAACCACGCCTTTCTGAATGGTATATGAGTCAAATGTTATATCAACGAAAGTGCAATTCAGTCAACTTTTTTTTTTCGTTTCTTAGTAAATCAATTAACTTTAGCACTTTCTTGTAAACAATACTTATATTACTATTACTTAGGTTGAACTGGCAACATTTATGAATTATGGTAAATTATCGTGTGAGTGGATAACAAATATCTCACTTCAAAACCCTCTCCGACAAATAGAACATACGGTGAGTGGGGTATGGTATGACGAAAGTGACCTCTCGCTTCCGGCCGTGGTTCTGTCCATGATCGGGAGTGAGAGTGCGTGGGAAGCCGTCACCTCCTTCTACGAGGAGGTGATGGCGACCAAGAAGGGAGCGGAGAGAGAGAGAGAGGCAGCTGCCACTCTCCCTTCCCGCGCCAGACACACCGGGCGCCGGAGGGCGCGCGACGATCTCCGGCCACCGTAGTGTGTGGCCTGCGGGCAGCGGGTTAGGGGACCCGCCGCCCGACCAGTAACAGGCCCGAGAAGGCGGCGCGCAGTGTTCCGTGCGCGCCTCTCAGGAGGACGTGGGGCAAGGCCCCACAGAAGCAAAGGTCCGCCAGGGGTTGGCGGACCGAGGCCTGCCGGGGTCGCGGTGCATGCAGTTGCGAATCCCGCGACCCCGGCCAAGGGCCAGGAGAAGGAACACCGGGTTTTTAGCCGGTAAGAGTCCGGCATGACCTTCGCTTTCCCCGGGCGAAGGGCATCGATGAGGATTTTCCCAAGAAAAAAAAAAAATGGTATGACGAAAGTCGCAACGCCGCGTTCGTAGGACTTTGTTACCATAGATATTTTTCGATTGGTGAATTTCCGTAAACAAAGAATATTTCGAAAATTAAGCTTTATTCATCAAACTATATCCTAGCATTTCTTCTCCAATTAGGTTATTGTTGTTTTCCTCGGGAACAGTACTTTTTTTCGGGATGAAATGTACCCTATGTCCGTTTCTGTACACCTGACAACGTATATGCATTTCAGGATTATCGGTTCAGTGGTTTAGGCGTGAAAAGGTAACAAACAAACAAACTTACTTCCGCATTTATAATAGTAGGATTAGGATAGTTAGGATAAATGTTTAATTATTTATCAATCTCAATACAAAATCTTCAAACTACACATGAACACTTTTCACTTACGAGAAATAGTTCCAAACTCACAAGATGAACAAACAAAACTAGTGGAAGTACCAAGTCTCTTGTTAATTTTCATACGATAACTTCATTGAGCAGGATCACAAACTTGCGCTAACTTAGCACGTAGCTTAGCTCGTGACGTCAGAGCTTGTGCTTATTAGATAGTGGATATTAAGCTCCTTTATGTAACTGTCTTGTTTATACTTACTTATTTGGTTTAGGAAGTAGTTTTTGTATCTAGATTAAACAGGGTGTTAACGAATTCGTGTAATTCCTTCAAACCGCGTGATCTACTAGTGACACAGATAAAACCTAAATGAATTTTTTTCGTCCACTGCTGGACATAGGCCTCACCCAAGCATCGCTACATCCACCGGTCCCGTACTCCATGTTGGGTGGGTTTGCCATGATCGCCACGCTTGGCAGGCGGGTTGGCGATCGCAGTATGGTTGTTAAAATACTCACAGAACGCTGCTGCCCATCCTCTAGAGAATCGCTTAGTCGCTTTTTACGACACTCATGGGAAGAGATGGGGTAGTGCTATTCTTTACATCCGGCACCACACGGCACATTTGTTTATATGGAATTAATAAATTTTAAGAATAATTTTACTATGTTTTAATTTTAAGTGTGCGCGTGTGTCCGTTTGGGTGTAGAAATAAACATTTTTTTTAGTATATACTAAACCTGAAACTAGTTTGTTCAGAATCACTAGGAGAATCGATTGGCATATTTTTACACCACATTTTTTTTTATACATTTCGATTTTATTTCAGTAGGTTTCTACCCATAACAGTTGACGGGAATAGACACCTTGAGGGTTGAGACGGTCCAATCGATCAGTTTCCGTGTATTAGACAACCCCTGCATAGCACATCTCAGCCATTTCACACTTTACTAGGGAACTTAACGCGACATAAACTACGGTGTATCTTGGAGATTTATTAATAAAAAACACATAGTCAGGCAGTTCTGATAAAAGTCTTGTTGGGGTGTCTCGGTTTTTGTATATACTAAAAATAACGTTGTATATCTAAATATGGTTCTATTGAGCTCTAAGTCATATTTTTCTTCCACAGTTTTTATTATCAGGATCAACACAGCACCAAGTATTTTGTGTACAATACATATGTATAAGTGCTTCGCTAGTGTGTTCTAAGACAATAAACACAAGTAAGTGACGCATAAATTCAACTTTTATTCCTCTCTGCGTGGGAAATGTACACAGTTTGGGGTTGCGCGGTGTAAGGGTTACTAAGTACCTTCGTCTTAATGTAGTGTGAAGTGATATACGGGTGTAGCTTGCGAGTTGACTGGACCTACATATTTGGGTTTTAGGTTCTTGAATTACAGCTCTGTTCTAGTTAACATTACCTAAATTAGAACTGCTTCAGCGTAATAACAATTCAAAGCAATATAATAGAAAGACTGATGAGCGTTCGTGAGGTCCTGAGTTAGATCCCCAGGTCGAGCAAAGTGTTATTGGGTTTTTCCGTGTGGAATTTTTCAGTTGTAGCTCGGAGTCTGGATTTGTGCCCGGTTGATGGTAATAGGCTCGCCCCCTATTACATGGGACGTAAACATAGCGGCGAAATGGGGGTTTACTATACACCTCTGCCAACCCTTCGGGGAATACAGGCGTGAATTTATTAACAACAGAAATACTACTAATACGGGGATGCATTAAAAGAGCCTTCATGAGTGATTAGACTTAAGTGTACGTCCGGTGCACCCTGGGCAGTCAGCCCCGCTACCAACTTTGCTGACTGGTTTATTTTTTCACCAGAGCATGAGCTATTCTGAAATAGCTCGTGTCAACACGAAAGAGAGACTAAAAATACTCTTTATTGTTACTAAAACAAGCAAGATTAATTATAAAAATAAAAGATTTGAGAACGATGTACATTTATCGCTCTGGGCGATTTCTGCCAGACAACAAGTACAGTTTTGGCTATACATAACTATTATGAATTTAAAAGTTGATTAAACTATATACAAAGTTTTTTTTTTAAATCATGCCTTTTGGACTGTTTATTTTTTCAAACCGTGCCTAAAAGATAATTAACTCACCCATACGCAACTCCTAGCTGGATATTCACGTAATTAGGAAGAGCCCAGTCAAGACGCCGGAAAAGTAAAGAAGAGAAGAAGACGAAGATGCGGAAGCAGAGGAATAAAAAAAAAAGTGATGTTACTGCCGTGTTCCAAAGTAGAATAGGCCAACTCCCACTGAGTTTCATCAAAATATTTACAAAAAGTTGGTTACATTGAGAATAAGAAACAAAAAAAAGTGAGAAGAATAAAGATAAGCTATGCTAAATACAGTAACTATAATTCATCATCCCATAGCCGATCAGAGATTCCAACTGACGGCGTCCATTCACGAGCATAACCAAAACACAGAAAAAGAGACACCAAAAATCACATTTTTCACACACAAACATTTCAAAACAGCGAGTACAGAACCCCTAATATCCTCTCCAAATTCGCTCCACCATTTCTTTTTTTGTTGTTCTGAATATTTCAAAGCTCCACATGAATCCTTTGCAAGTGTACTGTTACCGTTCTTTTGTAGGTGTTTATTCCTTATTTATCCTTAAGGGGATTGCTGCGAAGATTGCTTAGCGTGCTTATTTGCTTACGTGCTTTCTTTGCTTCGGAATCGCTGCTTGTGATGTATGGTGGGATTCGAGTAAATGTGGTGGGGGACATTTGTGTAGGGGGAGATGTGTGTCGTCTTGTTTGTGGTAATGATATGTGCATTGAACAAAAGTTTGGTTTTACTTGCGTGTGGAGAATACGCATTGTTATTATATTACACTCGGAAGCAATGAATTTAGCATTCTAATTGCGCAATACACTCGTAATCGCTATGGCTTTGATTTTGACGGGTCAAGAATTTCCATAGCAAACTGATTTACATTCGTCACCTCACACTTCAGGTCCAGTTGAAAACCAGCATCAGGCACTAGTTGTCTGGCATTTTTTGCTGAACTGGGCCTTTTTGGCGCAGCCGTAAGGCACACTTTCCTATTAATTTCTTCTTTTTTTTTCTGCTTTATGTTTGTGTGCCTTTTAGACTGTACTAAATAAATGTATTGTCTTTCTTTCTTTGTTTTCAATCCGACTTCTCCACAGCACAACAACGCAATGAATATTGTTTTTGATACATCAACTGTCATGATTGATGTTGGTTACGTTACGCAACTAGCTTGCAGGTCACCAACATAAACATAAATCTCGAAAACTAAGAATGGTAGCTTATTTAAATAAAATGTATTTTATAGACTATTTAATAATACTCAAATAAAATTAATTAAAATAAGCTATCATTCTTAGTGGCCGAGATATTAAGGTTTATATTGACCAGGATTCATTGCTCCCGAGTGTATGTAAGTAAATCTAGTTTTTGTAATAGTTGCAAACAAAAAAATACCTACAGATGGCAGCATCGTATGAATATTCAACTTTCTCAAATGCACTCGGCAGTCCAGTGATGGCTAATAGCGGCACTACAGCTAGAAGAACCGTATTAATACAATATGACCGACGTATCTTGACGAATCTGAAGTTAGCTGATTAGCGCTATGCAGTAGACAATTTCATTTCTAAAAGATTCATTGCGCAGCGACACATGTGCTCCTGGAATGCACAGGAGTCACCCGAATACGAGAAACAACCCTTGGCGCACCGAAATCACTCGCAAATGTTCTGAGCGGACGGAGAGCCCTAATTTGCTTCTGGAAGGAGGTGGGCTGGTTGGAATGATGGCCGCCATGGCCCACGTACAATGGTCCACTTAAAGGACTAAGTACGGAAACCACATCTCCTAACATAGAACATAGATACGTCGGCCGTATTGTAAATAGCACTCATTTGAAAGCTTCCTCATAAGTGTCATTTTGATATGACCTGAGATAATGTTTTTGTTATTATTATTTGCTGTCGTCGTGCTTGACCCTAGTCGCAACTGATGGTAAGTGCAGACAAAGTCTAAGATGGAGCACGACTCCAAGTAATAGAAGTATAGAGGAATTCGTGAACGGGTGCTGTCTGTCGGAACTGGTCAGATCTTACCTGCTATGGCAATCCTAGAAGGCAAATTTTTCTATTTTGTTACTCATAGGTGAGTTTATTTGTTACGTTAACCTGCATTATTCTCATTCTATTTCTCACACTACTGTAATGGAATTGTCATCTATATATATACAAGGAGAAGCTGACTGACTGACTGATCTATCAACGCACAGCCTAAACCGCTGGGGTTAGAAAGTTGAAATTTTGACAGTAGGTTCCTTTTGTTACGTAGGCATCCACTAAGAAGGGATTTTTTGAAATTCAATCCCCAAGGGAGTTAAATAGGAGATGAAAGTTTGTATGGAAAATCGTCACTTAACGGGTTCAAAATTTCACGCAAGCGAAGCTGCGGGCGAAAGCTAGTGATCTACTATTTTAAAAAGAGTATTCATGAAGTTTCTTGCCGGCTCTTCTCCATAGAACCTACCTTTTGGAACCGTGCACCTAGTTTTGACGTTTCAAAAGTGCCTGTTATCTGGTCTATTTGAAATAAAAAACGTTGACTTTGATTCCCCTATACCCCTCTGGCTCTCACATACACATGACGGAATACAGTGCTTGGCGCCGGATTTTAAAATGTGATTTGATAAATTCAAATATGCGAGTTTTTAGGTACTTTTAATGTTTCCCCGAGGTACCTACAACTCACTACAAGCTTAAAAAGCGCAAGTTCTAGTTTGTCCATTTTTAGCACAATCAAAATGCCTTCACAAGCAAACTTTCCTTGCTTATTACTCCTTGCTTTAATGTTGCTATTACAATTTTTCATATAATTATTTAATTAAAATAGTTGTCAGTGCAACAAGTAACTAGTTATATTCCTGCCCTCCGTACCTCTCGAGTGCCGGACATTCCTGCTTTGTACCCGCACATACTTGTGAGTTACTAGTTCGAGGAGATGGAAGATGCTTTTATAACTATTTGCATTGAGGTTAAAAGGGTAATTAGAACTGTACACAAAGTAATCCTGTTACATTAGCTTCATTTACCGTAGCATAAGGATAATTCGCCTATTAGGCCCGGACTCCACCAAACTGGAGATGTGCGAAGATGTCTCGTAAACAACCAAAAGGAATTCGTTTTGAGTTGAAGTTAAGCGGAGAGATTTGAAAATAACGCAATCCTATTGGTTGATCGAGACATCTCCGCACATCTCCTGCTGAACTGGACCTTTTTGGCGCAGCCGTGAGGCACACTTCCCTTTGCTAATTTCTTTTTTTGTTTTTTCTTATGCTTTGTTTTGTACTGTGTGCCTTTTGGTCTGTGTTAAATAAATGTATTTTCTTTCTTTTCTTTCTCCGCTTTGGTGGAGTCCGGGCCTTACTGTCCCACCGCTAAGGCATGGGTCTCTTTTCAGAATTAGCAGGATTTAGCCCTCAGTCTCCTATGCTGGCTGAGTAGGTACACTGCATACATCATCGAGAACTTTATGGAGCTCTCAGGTATGTAGATTTAAGATTATAGCTCATTAGAGCCACCCGGCATCCGACCCGCATCGCCTCGCCTCGTGCGGTTAGTATTCTTTATATGAACTTTTATGGATGTGCGCTCACTACATCAACTCCGTAGCGTCACCGGATCGCCTTGGGCGTATGCCGTCCACGCGCGGACGACGAGTTGACCACTCGGTGACAACTCGCTACTCGCATGCTTGCCTTTCGTTGCTGCGCATTGCCAACGCACGAGTCCTGAGTGAACCGCGTGCTGCCATCGAGTGGACTCCTCCGACGACTCCTCTAGTTGACCACGCGACGTTTACTGGTGATAACGCGGCGTCCACCTGCGATCAACCTGCTGACAACGAGTGGATGCCGAGCGACGAGGCGATGTGGGTCGGGTGCCGGGCGGCTCTAATGTGCTGTGACCTTTACTCGCGGTGTTTTCCTTTACCTTAAACCTAATCCCATTAAAAACATTTACATAACAGACAATAATATCTCGCTTGTATTCCCCGAATGGTTGAGCAAAGGTGTATAGTACACCCACATTTCGCCGATATATTTAAGTCCCATGTAATAGAGGGCGAGCCTATTGCCATCAAACAGGCACAGATCTAGACTCCGGGCTGCAACTCAGAAATTCCACACGGAAAAACCCAATAACACTTTGTCCGACCTGGGGATCGAACCCAGGACCTCATGCTCAGCAGTCGCACTTACAACCACTACACCAATGAGGCAGTCAAAAACACGTATGTAAAACAAGCTAATTCTCGCAACTCTTTTGCCGTAAAAATTTCTAAGATCTAAAGGCACAAGTCCGAGACGGGTTGCAGATCGCAAACTGCAAAAGTAGTATCGCTTGCGGTGCGATCTGCAGCTGCGGTCTGCGGTTGTAGTTTTGAAGTCGCTGTCGGAATAACATCTTTAAAGTGCACACCTTAAAGACGCTATTCCGATGGCGACTTGCGGTCTGCGGTTGCAATCTGCAATTTGCAGCCCGTCTCGAACTTGTACCTTAAAGTAGAGCCAAGTCTGGCATTTCGTTGAAAGGATATTATTGGGACTTGGCAATAACGCAGCATAAGATTAAATTAGACTACATGTTTACCGTGGTACAGATTTGTTTAAAAAATTAAGATATCTTGCATCACAGTAATCCTCATGATTCCTAATTCTGATCTACACATAAATTCTAAGGGTCTCAGTTCGATCACGGTTTGCATCTCTGATTGAAGGTAAACAAAGCAGGGTAGGAAGGTTCTTCAAAGCCGGGAACTACATACCTGAAACACACGGCACATTTCCCACATACCATAAAACCCGCCATGACGATAAGGAAATTCATCTCCGTCGTCCAAGTTTTGTTACATTTGCATCCCTCAAGGGCTCTCGTCTCTAGAACATTCTGGCAGAGGTCACGAGTTCACATTAGCGAATAGCTTGTAGATACTTTTAATTACAGCGCTCCCAATAGTTTGATTAACTTTGTTTTAGCTTACAAAATTAAACAGATAAGTACAGAAGCTTCATATATGATGAAATTCGTGGCTTCAAGCTCATGATTTTCTCATTGCTACAATTATAATTTCCAAAACAGGTAAAGTGTTTTTCGGTTTCTCAGTAGGAGTTTGGCATTTTGCCCTAGTGACTAGTATTTGAAACATTATACGTATTCAGAGGAATTTGGTTTTAATAGCACAACACTACTCTCTCCCTCTCTCTGTTTATGTCTCTTTCTCTTTTTTTTGGGATACTTTAATTTCATGAAACAAAAATTAAATCTCCCTAGAGAATGTCTAATCTAAGCTGGTATACTAGTTCTATCTCGCGAAGACGCGCCGTGTGACTTTTATTACAAAAACATAAGGTTCATATTGCAATGATTCACGCGTCTTCGTGAGATTGAAAGGGTCTAATAGATTCTCTAGTAGAAATACATCGCTGTGGCAGCCCCACGTTTCCGCAGTGCTTTTGCAGCAACGTTGTTTCTACTAGAAAATCTCTTATAGATTGGACATTCTCTAGCGAGATTTATGTTTTGTTTTAAATGACATTATGTCAGTGGTTTAAGACTGGGGCCCAATTCTCCTAAAATAAATCTTGATAAATCGCGAACCGTTCATTCAGACAGTTTTCAATTTCAAAACCTGTTAAATTGTTTGATACAAAAACAAAACCAATCACTTTGATAGTTTTCGTAAACAAAAACTTACTGACGATTGTGATTCTTTTTTTTTTTTATTTATTACTAGACCTGCGTTTGGCCGCCATCTCGCCTGATGTTAAGCGATGATGTGGTCTACGATGGAGCACGCTTACCCAGAAGACTTGAAGACGCCCAGATTGTAGCTGTCGCGGAACACCCACTCGGGCAGCGCATTCCACTGTTTGGCGGTTTTCACAATGAAAGTGGAATCAAAGCGTTTCGTTCGGGTTTTTGGTATATCAACCATGAACCGATGGCGCTTTTTCGTGCTTCTGGCCGTCCGATAGAAAAAAAGGCAGGGGGTATTAGATCTTGCAGATCTGAAGCACACTCTCCGAAATGTGTCCGATAAAAAACCGATAGACTAGCAACTTTGCGCCGATGCTCAAGACTTTGGAGCTTGGTCTGAACAAGGGAGTCGTTGCTGATGAGCTTCTTGGCACGCTTCTCAATGGACTCCAACGCCTCAAGCTGGTATTTGGCTGAGCCATCCCAAAGGTGCGAGCAGTACTCCATACACGAACGAACCTGTGCTTTATATAGTTGAAGCAACTGTGCCGATGTGAAGTACCGCCGCACCTTCGAGAGGACACCCAGCTTTTTTTTATTCGTTTGCGTTTGACAACAGTTTTGTTAGTCGACTTAGCCCCCTTTACCGTGACAACTTCATTTGTTTGAAGTTGGACTTCTGTAACAACCTTCGTATTCTGTTTATAATATTGTAGATCAAAAGTTTCCACGTTAATGGGTTCGTGGTACTGCCTCTACAAGGTTTGGTAAATAAGTTCGGGTATTGACTTTGCGGCTTTTTATTTAGTACACCTCTCCAGCCTGTTTTTAGGTTTGGAAAGTAATTAATATGATTGATTATTAATTTAATTTATTTTAAGTGGATAGGGTTAAATTAATTTTGGTTTAGATTCTTCGTTAATTAAGATGTTCTGCTTCGTAGCGTGTTGATGGGAATCTAAATTCTATCAGCCCAGAACTCAGATATGAGTATTGCATTATCAGAAACTTTCATGAGTTAGCGATGCTGATACAAGCGTTATGTTCGTGAACGGGCGCTGTCAGTTGGGACTGGTCATTTCTAATCTGCCATGGCAAATGAATTGTAGGTACTCTAATTAGCATAGCATATCTTATCTCATTGTTCTCATATTTATTTTCTTATTCACATTGTCGCCAATTTTTTGTAAATATTTGATGAAACCATGAACCCAAGGAGTGTATTGCCTGTTCTTTTCCATAGGAATCTTCACTTTAGAACGCGGCAGTATCTTCTTTTTTTTCTCGACAGTTTAAAAGTGCCTGTAAATGGTCTAATTGAAATAAATGTTTTGACTTTGTGATCCTCTAACATGCAGGTATAAGGGCACGCAAGACATGATGTTAAGTATACTCGTACCACCGTTCGCAGAACAGCACCACATGTGTACGTCAGGTTGAAATTGACTATGAATCCTCACTTCATCTGCATCCGAATTGCCTATCACATTCGTAACTTCAATAGCTTTCTTTTTGACAATACAACAATATTCAGTGCGTACATAGTTGAGGAGAAGTCGGTTTGTTAAAACATACAATGCTACCTTCTTCTTCTTCGTGTCATTGGCACGACAGTCATTATATTTTGTTAGCCCAGAACTTCGCCACTTCCACGGCGCCATCGGTGGCTGCGCAAAGATCACTCTGGCTGCAAGTTGTTGGGCTCAGAGGGCAGGATAGTAGATAGGGAGATAGTTTGCAGCGCAGCTCCACATCCACACCCCGCTGCTGTTTGGTTCAGGTAGCCCCACTTGACGAGGTTGGAGTTGCATCTTCCCTCTTGAGATCGGAGGCGATTCAGGGATTTCCAGATGGGCCACGGAAACTTAGATCCAGCAGGAAGATGCTCACTTGGCGGTAAGCAGTGAGTGGGAGGGGGGCAGGCATCTCTCCACAGTTTACGTCGAGCGTTGGCCGGGTTTCCTGAAAGGGACGCCGCTTTTAAGCCGTTGTGTTGGCAGTTGGGGGGCGCCGTATAGAGGATGTCTGGTGTCCGACTCCTGTTTGAGTTTCTCCACTGCGCTTGCAATCTCTCTTCTAACATGTGGTGGTGCTATGCCTGCTAAAGGATATAGTGCTCGAACTTGGGTCGGTTTAAGGCAACCTGTAATCGTTCGGCAGACCTCATTCAGAACTACATCTACCTCCCCAGCATGGGCTGAACGATGCCACACCGGGGACGCATATTAATTGTTGACCTGTCAATATCAAAGCCATAGCGATTACTAGTGTTTTGCACAATTAGAATGCTGTTCTAGTAAATGTAAAGAATTTCATCTCAAGCCGAGGGCATAGTGATTGGCCATTAAAATAAATTACAGACAAAATTAACTTCGAATTTAGAATTGAACACTCAGCAGTCGCTACATAAAATTAAAAACAACATCACTAATTGCCAAGTGGATCTTGATGAACGGCCGGAATAATTGTACAACAAAGAAAACAAACTTAAACCCCTACAGGCATTCCAATTAGTCTCCCACTTCGTAGAGATGCAGCTGCTATTAGAGAGAGAGATCGATTACACTATAATGGAGTCATCTCATCGTCCGATGATACCTACTACGATTACGTATCGTGTATTTGTAGTGCTTAGCTGTACAAACTATTTAAAGTCCTTATCACTACATAGTATAAAACAAAGTCGCTTCCCGCTGTCTGTCCCTATGTCGATGGGTCCTATGTATAAGGGCTAAAGTGGCATTTTTGTCATTATTACAGTCTGTTAAAGGTCTAAATTGGAAATTAATAAAATGCCACATTGGCCCTTATACATAGGACCCATCGATGTATGCTTAGATCTTTAAAACTGCGCAACGGATTTTGATGCGGTTTTTTTTAATAGATAGAGTAATTCAAGAGGAAGGTTTTAAGCTATAAAAAGTACACGTGCGAAGCTGGGGCGGGTCGCTAGTGTCAAATAAAAACGGGTTTTAGGGGCTTCGCAAGGTTAAGTTGCGGTTGCCGCGGTGACTCCGTGGATGGGTGATCATTCATAACACATCGAGACCTCTCCGTGTCTCGGAGAGCACGTTAAACCGTCGGTTTCGGGTGTCATACGAATAATCATGACAGTCATTACGGGTAGTCAGAAGCCCGAAAGTCTGACAACTGGTCTATCCTCAGAATATCGGTATTGCCTAGTAACTGGGTTGCGGAGGTCTGATGGTAGTCGCTCCGTGTAAAATACTGGTATTCAGTGGCATTTCGTTAAACTGGAAGCGGACTTCAATATATTTGGGAAAAGACTAGGCAGAACAGGCGGGTACTGCCGCCTGGTGGAATATCTATTTATATATCATATAGAATGTTCTAGTTCTGAGTGTTTGCGCATATGAAGATTTTTGTCTGTAAATGCACCCACGATACAGGACTATTCAAGTAGTGGATAAGTTTAAAAAAACAAAAGAGAATTATTATTTACGAACTCTTATAGAGGTTCCTGGTGTGATACGAATATTTATGACAGTCGTTACAAATAGTCAGAAGCCCGAAAGACTCATGGAGACCTCTCCTCCATAGGTCTCGATGTGTAATGAACGATCACCCATCCACGGACTGACCGCGGCAAGCGTAGCTTAACCTTTCAAATCGTATGATTCGCGCGGTTGTTACTGATTCAGAGAGCCATCCTCATAGAGCGTGTCCACATCTCCACGTCACGACGTCGTCAACGTGAAACGGTGCGGTAACGTGACACGGTGCGTTGACGTAACGTGCAAACGTTACCGTATCGTAACACGTTCCGCCTCTAGCCGCAAGCACACACGTATATGCGCTCCGCCCGCGCTCTCCACGCCCGCGAGTTAGTCGCCGTCTATGTGCTCCGATGCTTTAAAACCAACTGTTTCTCATATTAAAATTCAGGATCTACATGGTCAACGATAAATCTAACAATGATTCTGACGTGCATTTTTACGGTACGGTAACGTGAATTTGCACGTTACGTCAACGCACCGTGCCACGTCACCGCACCGTTCCACGTTGACGACGTTATGATGTGGAGAGATTGGACAAGCCGTTACTTCTTCACAGATTGAACAATCAAAATCAAATCCTTTTGCCATCCAAACAAAAGCTACAATCATAAACTTATCCCTTACATACAATCATGAAACCCACCCTAATGCTAATTTGTAAATAAATAGCCGTTGAAACGTCGCGCACGACAAATTTGTTCCTTGTTTATGACACAGACTGTTTGGATGTCCCATTTTTGTTTAATTTATCGGCGCACCCCGGATGGGGAAGTTTGGGGCGCTAATTACCCTGAACATTAAAAGTACCTGAGATCTGATATAAGTTGGGCACCAAAAGAAGGCCTTTGATCTTTGTGTTCAACGAAGTTGGAAGGAGGTTCGTAGTTTTAGACTCGTTATCTTGGAGAATGATCGATGTAAGTTTGTAAGGTTTTAAAGTTTACATTTTCCGGGTTCGGTTAGGTTTCAAAGAAACTTAAGGGGAGCTGTTTATCTTACCATTATACAGGCTGTAAACGAATTCGTGTAGGTAATTCTTTCAAACCGCGTGATCTACTGTTGACACTGATTGACCCTGCATGGGTTTTTTTCAGAATCAACAATAAAATGTTTTCTAAAAATGAAAAATGGTATTCTGTATCTGAGTAATTTTAGCGTCTCGAGTTAACTGACTACGTGGAGCGATATCGCGCTAGTCGTGCCCGTCAGCTGTGTCGCCGTGCCTTAATTCATTTACGCATGGCATTGAAATTTTCTATCACACAAAAAAATATATGTGTTTTTTTTAATCAGTCTAATTCCTGTGCGATGTCTATCTCTACCATTAATAGATCATGTGGTTTGAAGAAATTACACGAATTCGTTTACACCCTGTAGAAGTTGTAAGTTTTGTACACATTGGTCCATTGATGATTAAAATCGTAGTGCCTATACATTTATATATGCTGCTGATACACATCTTCGGGGATGTTTGAGGAAGAAAATAAGTACTTATTACTTCGTTTTTCGTTTGAAACGAATTCTTCTTTCGTTACAAGATATCCTAATGAGATAGGATGTTTCTTGGTTTATGTATTAAACCATCGCCTTGTGCGATAAGACCGCCCGTTGTATATACACCGAGGGCCCGAAGTATCCAAAAGATTTTAACCACGCGTTTCTGATGCTACTATGAGTCAAATGTTATATCAACGAAAGTCAAATTCAGTCAACTTTTTTTTTCATTTCTTTACTTAATAAATCGATTAACTTTAGTATTTACTTCCTTGTAAACAATACCTTAGGTTGAACTGGCAACATTTATAAATTATCGTGTGAGTGGATAAGAAACTTCTCACTTCACAACCCTCCCCGACACATAAGACATACGGCGAGAGGGGTATGGTATGACAAAAGTCGCAACGCCGCGTTCATAGGACTTGTTACCATAGATATTTTTCGATTTGTGAATTTCCGTAAATAATGAATATTTCGAAAATTAAGCTTTATTCAACAAACTATTACTAGCTTTTCTTCTCCAATTAGGCATAGGAACCGAAGGTTAAAATCTTTCGGGCACCTCTGGCCCACGGTGTATATTGTGTGTTATTTACCGGTGTATTATTATTTTGTATGATAAAGAATATAAATAAATAAACTAAGTTTAATATAATTGGTAAAGTTGTAAAGTCAAATAGCTTTTACTTCATACAATGGAGCAACCACACCAAGCCAAAAAACGCCAGCGAACGTTCGTCATCTGTTGAATTTGACCAAACTTTGTATAGAACGAATCCGTTGCCATTGGGACTTAACGATATCGAACCCCATTTGTTGGCGTTCCTTGGTTTGGTGTGGACGTACTACAAAACTATTCCATACAAGCACCATGACTACGTAAAACACTCGCAACCGCGATAGCTGTCATTTTGATAATACAACAATATTCATTGCATGTTGCACGGATATCGAGAAGACAGATTGTTAAAAGGTACGGTGCAATGGACACTGTTGAACTGTCAAAATCAAAGCTATTACGAATGCAAGTGTGTTACGCAATTCTGTTTCATGTTAGACTGGAAACCTAACAAAACATGTTGTCGGTAGCGCGGGTAGGGCTGGGCACTGTTGACAAAGGAAGGTAGTCGTCGATATGGATCAACGCTCCCGATGTTATAAAGGCGGTGGCTATTCGACGAAGTGGACCATTCTGTGTTCATCAACTGAAGAAGTCTGACCTTTTATATCTGACTAGCTTTTCCTTATTTTATGATCTTGTAATAATTGTGTAAAGTATTATATTGTGATCTAGTTCATGTTACTAATACTAACCCAAATACAAGTACTCTCAATGGTGGAGAGTCTATGTTGTTTCTATTTACTTACTACATTTACTTTGCTCGCAATACTGACATACTGATATTAGCTATAACTGTAATGATAGAATCACCCCTAAATGATTATTTGTTTTGTCTTTTACAAACATTCATAGGAAAATTCATTATAATAATTATGAATACTTTTCTCATAAACCTGGCACGCTGGCTGAACTCGTAACCTAAAGACATTATGTTACTAGACAGACAGAATACTTGAGACTTGGATCGATTACTTGAAAACTATTATACTTAGTGAGTCTATAGAGGATGCTCCAGATTGGATAGCAATGGAGTCTGGCACTAGCCCAGAATTTTGTGAGTAAATTCTCAAGGTAATTATTTTGTGTACGGTGAACAAGTTCGTAATCTGACCCATCTGAAGCGCGCTGTCTATGTTCACTGAACGCTTTGCATGGATCAAATTGCAATTTAATATTTTTATATTTTTCTCAAAATGTAAGTGAACATTTTTTTTATTTTTTTGAGAGCTACCCGAAACGTCAAATTTTCCCAATCAACCTTGAACCTAATGCTATCGCGATAAAGATGAAAATCAATTAAAGAAATTTGACAGATTGTCGTGGCTTGATGTCCTGGCGTCTGTACGTCGTGTAACCGAAGTTGTTCATCGTACCTAACACACAATTGTTGTTTTCTAATTCCATCCAGGTCAACGTAAAAGGCTGTGGGGTTACTTGACCACCACTTGATGCAACGTAAAATGGATTGACATGATATTTCAGTACAAATAAAAACATTCCTAAATTGAGTTTTAGAGCCCAAATACACGTTCGATACTTGCTTCCAATAGTCGGTTCCGATAGTCTGATCAGACCATCTGAAGGCCCCCGCGTTATACATTTGTTTGAACATGAATTACACGTACATCGTCCGAGCGTCGTCGTCGTCCAGAAAAAATCGGACACGAGAATCGTACGTGTACTTCATGAATCCGATCAGATAGTCGGATCCGACTCCCGGAAGCAACTATCGGACGTGTATTTTGACTCTTATAATAGAATTTTAATACAATTTGTATATCTTTGACAGCTGCAATTGACAGACACAAAACTACACCTACCCGCGTATGTTCTTGGAGCCTTGGAGACATGAGTATGGGTATAGTTACCATACTTTTTGGAACTATGCTCTATGGTACTACAAGGTGACCAAAGGAATGTCGAGAGGATGGACAGCATCATCTTTCCATGCGCTTATGGTGATATTACATGGTTCACTTCTGCCGTTAAATTCGGATGAAGCAACCAAATTGAACCATGTAAACATAAAGGTGAATCATTCAATATCATTGATCATTAGCATATACTTTCATTTTTGCACCTTTCAACCAAAGTGAATCAATTTGGTTGAACCGTGTAATATCACCAAATCACCTAGGTATTTGTTTAACAAACATGCCCCTTCACGACCGTGCACAGATTGTAGTGTACTTTGAAAAGACCCAAAATCATGATATTGAGAACCGGCTTCGATTTATTCTACGAAGTGCAACACTTCCTATTTTTAGATTGTATTCCATTTAGCCCCCGTATTTACGCCTTCAAGAATGGAATACGTGTGCTCTCAGCCAAAAACAAGAAACAACAACACCATCAATATATCTCCAAACTCGATGACGTATCATCGCTCATCGCTCTTTCCAGAGAAGCATATTCTGCAGATTTGTGAGCGGCTGTTGCCTTCTTTAAACGCAGTTGAGACTACGCTATACTACTTCGCTATATAGTAATGCATATTGCGTCATAAGCTATAACTGTATAGCATGGCGTTCATATTATATGCTATATCGCAAGCCGGTCTAACATGTATAGCAAGTTATTTGACGGCGATCCGTCGGGCGACCGACGGGTTAGAAGTGAGGCAGGGTGGAGGCCGGAGAATCACTCAAGTTTATCGCGTACAGCAAGCAAATACTTTATAGTATGGCAATGTGCACTCACACACACACATACACACACATTTTATTTTTATTTTACTATGTAAGATTACCTTGCTGTGGAAGAGCGGAGTCTCCTAATACAGGTATTTTTTGCTTAAAAGGAGACTCCAATCACTAACGTGTTTTTTAAATATGGTTATGAAATAAACATTTTTTTTTTATCGTTTCCATTTAAAATATATTCTGAGCGAAATCGTTGCGCTATACGATATTTGCTATATGCTATTTATTACAGCGTACCTACTCTGAACTGCGCCTGATTCGTCTATTGCTATCCGTACAGGAGGTATTGCGGAAAAATTAAGAGGTAATTATGAAGCTTCCAAAGTCTTGAAAAGTGGACTTAAGCCTCGTCAATTTATTTTTTAAACAAAAGCCTTATATGTACGAAAACAGAGGTATAAACTTAAAACTTGTCCCAAAACCTCTTCTAGTCTTGGCATTCTCTACAATACTAACAATAAAAATGCACAACGACTCTCCTTCATAGAGACGTTACGCTTTGTTGTGTGTTGTAAACCAGAAATGGGTATCTGACATTTAGAGAGAGAATATTTTTCGAATGTTTTGTTGAGAGGTGGAATTATGTCAATCTGTTCGGTATCGGTTATCGTGATTTGTTTTATGCATGTGTCATGTTTAAATCGAGCTTAATGTGTCATTTTATGATATTCGTATTTATTTTGTGATACGTAAATCTGAGATTTTCTACTGTATTTCGGTTATCATTTTTATTGGACGTTTTCAGTCATGTTTATTTATCAGATTCAATACGTGGTGATAGGATAAAACAATTATACAGGGTGTAAACGAATTCGTGTAATTCCTTTAAACCGCATGATCTACTGGTGACACTGATTGACCCTGCATACCTAGGTCTTTTTTCAGAATCAACAAAAAAAGTTTTCAAAAAATGAACCATGGTATTCTGTATCTGAGTAATTTTAGCGTCCGAAGTTAACTGGCTGCGTGGAGAGATATCGCGCCGTCAGCTGTGTCGCCGTGCCTTCATTCGTAATGCATGGCATCAAAATTTTCTATCACATAAAAACATTTTTCGGGAAAAAAAAAGTTTCTATTTTTCATCAATCTAAATTCCATGTGGGGTTAATCTATACCATTAATAGATCATGTAGTTTGAAGGAATTACACGAATTCGTTAACACCCTGTATATAGCATATACAACAATCAGTCCATTATTTTCCCACTGCTGGGCCGAGTCTCTTCTCAGAATCAGAAGGACCTATAGCCAATATGGCTTAAGTACACCACGTTAGCATACCAAAACTACTACGCACACAGTGCAAGTTTCCTCATGATGCTTTCCTTCGTTATTAAGGCTAGTGATAATAAAATTTCTGAAATAATGATCCGCACATGAATTCGAAAAGTCAGAGGTACGCTCTGAATCGCACTGAGAACTTCCTACATGGAAAGCAAGCGTTCAACCACTAAACTGAACTGCTAGACTGCTTTATTTTTAGCTACTGCATGTGCCAATGTCATTTTATTTAAAAGTTATTGACACCCTATTGCCACAGTAGATATATAAGGTAAAGCAGTACCTCAACTTACTATAATCGCCTGAATAGACACACTCACACAGACACGCACTGTATACTGAGTATAATGCACTCTTTGTCATGTCACTCTATGGCAGCCGTGACTGACTGTATTCCGATGATAACTTAGAAGTCTTGTTGCAGTGCGTGTCTGTGTCAATTCAGGCGATTAAGGTAGTTGAGGTACTGCTTTAGTTTGTATATCTACTGTGCTATTATATTACGCAAATAAATGATTTACTTACTTACTTACTATTACATAATACGAAAAATAATAAAGGACAATGACCAAAAATGGTGTATTTTTTTTTCGCGGCACTCATTCTGACTTTATTAATTAGATGGAGAATAATATGACGAACAAAATTAATGAGCGGTAACACGACCTAACATCAGTCTGAACCGAGATAACTGAAATACCAATTTATTGAAACGCCACAACGTAATACGTAAAAATAAGTAATAAAAACAAAGTAAACTTAATTACAAGTGTCAAGTTGGGCGGTCTTAATTCTTAAAAATATAAAATAAAATCAAAGCGATCTCTTCCAGACAACCGTGGATGGAGAGGACACACGATAACATCTCTCTCATCTAGATGACTTCATTATTTCTTACATGAAAATTAAAATTCAAATATATCATCCCAGATTGCATTTGTAGAAAAATCGTTTATCAATTCATTTTTGTGATAGGCTTATCATATACCAACTAATGTTTCAACGATGGCCGCGGCATAAAACCAAATGCACCACTTCCCATAGTAATTTGGTCATTATCTTTTCCCTAATTAAATTCAGCTACCAAGTTCTCCTCTCCAACAACATCAGACAAGTGTTTTACAGCTGTCCGAGCGTCTTTAATTAAACTCGCGCAGGCTGGTAATTAAACGGTAATATTTTATACATTATTGAATCCTGAACGCTGCACTTAAACTGACGGTAAGAGACGTCCGTCGTTTGAGAGCCGGTTAATATCTACTGTAATCAGAGGCTGAGGGTCGAAATTGGTGAATATTTAGAAGGGTTCGATATAAATATCTGGATATTTGTCGGAGAATATTGTATTGCGAATCTTAGGGTCTGTACAGATCTGAAGAACGCGCTGCGAATACGCAACGCGCGCTGTACGCGCTTGTCACGCGTGCAGTTACTGCAACTGTTAAGTGCGCCTCATTTATACAACTCACGCAAGGCTTGCACAAAGCGCGCGTGCAGATCGCGCGCATGTAGTTTAATTAGCTTCCTTTAATACACCTCAGTTGTAGTTATAAACAAAAGACGGTGACGGCGGGAGGAAGCAAACACGCGTGCTACATGCTAGCAGCCCTCGCGCAGTTCACGCGCGGCGCATAAAATGCGCGCGTGCAGTACGGGAGCAACGCGCGAGTAGATCGCACTACGTAATCCACGTGTGCAGCTCGCGAGCCTTGCGCAAATAGGCGCATTCGTCAGATGTGTACACACCTTTATAGAGAATAAATTTGTAATAAGATACGTTGAAACTAATATCAGGACGTGTAGTTAAACTACGTATAAGATTTAACGAATCTATACTTAATATTATAAAGAGGTAGAATTTGTTTGTTTGTTTGTTTGTATGTAGGAGGTAATCTCCGAAATTACTCATCCGATTTCAAAAATTCTTTCACCAATAGGAAGCTACGTTATCCCTGAGTGCTATAGGCTATATTTTGGGATCAAAAAATTAGGGATCCGTAAATTAACGGGAGCGAAGCCGCGAGCAAAAGCTAGTTACTAAATAACAGCATTTTGTATAATGATTTGTGTTGATGGGAAGCATCATAATGTTGTGAAATCCTGATTTCCCTCAGGGTTAAGTCGGTTCTTCGTAAAATAAGCAACTTTCTGAATCATGAACCAAGCAACTCCTTCGAAACGCACGTAGTATACAGTAAATAGTTTTTTGTTATAAATTATTTTATAGGCTAAGATTTTAAGTGGTACTGTTATGTGATTATCAAAACCAGAACACTTTAGACCCGATGGTTTATTTTTTTGGTTCTCTTTAATGAAATTTATCTATCTGTAAATACTATTGATTTCTAATAAATAGGTACTTTCGAAATCAATAAAAACAGATTTTTTTAAGTAAATAAATCGATTAAATAATATTTAAATTCAAATCATACACACCTGCGTATGATTTGAGTTTCTATAGTAGGTAACTAAAGGTATAAAAAGTTAACGACAGAAAAAAGTAAAAAACTATGCCAAGGCCTTCCGCTACGTACACCCATTTATACCCAAGTTATACCCAATTTTTTCCAGGCGGTAAAAAAGTCATTCAAACTCAAATTAAAAACTCATTTATTCAAAATAGACTAGAATTACTTAGTTCTTTTTGAACGTTAATGTTATACAATAGACAGCCCACAAAAAAGCCCTCCCTTCACCGCTTCCTAGTGTTTATGCTGTGAAGAAGAAACGGCGCAACTAACTCCCCAGCAACACAGTTCTGTCTGCCAGGTGAATAAATTAACTGAGTCTATACAAAGACAATCATAATATTTTTACAATAACAAAATTATACAAATAAAGGAATAGTAAATAAAAATTTAAAAATATGTAAATCAATTCTATTCCGTACAGCTCTGAAGTTTCTACAATTTTTAATGACCCTAACGTAGCTCCAAAAGTAGTTCTAGTCCTTTTAAATATTACCATAATATTCTTGAATAACAAAAAACTAACAAGAAAAATGTAATTCTGGACTTCAACAAAAAGTTCGTAACCGCTACAGTTTCGCGACGAACAATATGTACGTAGTATTTTCAAATTTTCCAGCCCGCTGCTCTCCCAGAGTAATTTCTTTTAAAAGATTTTAGAAGCAATTTTGACAAAAGAATGCACTTAAACCTGCGGATCGTTTGGTTAGAGTGACTCTTTAAAAGGCATCTACTGAGATATCGACGCTTAGTTTTAGTGGTTCAATTCATATGCGAAATGGAATTCACTGATTCAATTTTCGGTAGCCTGTTCATTACGTCCAGTTTGTTCACCGTTTAAAATATTATTTGAAATAAAATAAAACATAGGCAAATTCGATGTTATCTACTTCAAAGTCAAATATTTTTTTATTTCAAGTAGACCAGATCACTGGTGCTTTCAAAAGGTCAACACTAGGTGCTCGGTTCCAAGTAGTAGGTCCTTTGGAGAAGAGCCGACAAGAAACTAAAAGGACACAACTTTAAAAAAAAATTGGTTTGTCAATTTTCATTGCAGTAATGTAAGAATAATACAGATTAATGTACATGCAGTTAACAATATAAAAGTAGGTAATGAAAAAGTTAGCCTTTTAAAATGATTGCCATAGCAGTTACGATTACGAGCTGGCCAGTCCCAACAGTCAGCACCCGTTCACGAGTATGACGCATGCATAGGTGTCGCTCAGCTCAACCATGTTGCAGGGTCAACGACCCGCACAACGCCACCATCAGCAGGACATTTTAGTGAGCATGACAGACTCATACCGATAGTCAACTTACTTTCAAAAAATTAGAATAATAAATATTTATGTACTAGCTGTGCCCGCGACTTTGTCCGCATGAAAGTCGGGAAACAACATTGTGTCGAAACAAGTAAACAATGTATTATTTATGCTATTTGTTAAAACTAATCACATTTATTTCCAAAATAAGGTTAATGCTTATCACCAGAGATCGGCATTGGTTGAGTATATTTACCTAAACTTCGAGGAAGGACGTAGAGTGTATAACACCTCCTCTAAAATTCCGGAATAATTATAATGACGTTTTAATCCCGAGATTTAAAAATCACGAATTATTTATTGGAGTTTATTTATAGATACAAATTATTGATTTGAAAAATCATAGGTATAACATTTTTTATGTTTCCGTGCTATGTAAAATGTATAACAATGTATGTAATATGTAAAACAAAGCTCTTTAATTTAATAATTTTAGTACGGAACCCTAAAAAATGTTGTATGATTCTTCAAATAAATAATTTGTAACTACAAATAAAGTCCAATAAATAATTCGTGATTTTTAAATCCCGGGATTAAAACGTCATTATATTTACTGCGGGATTTTAAAGGAGGTATTATCCAGTCTATGTTACTTCCTTCCTCGAAGTTTAGGTAAATATACTCTACCAATTCCGTTCTCTGCTTATCACCCACACTCAATAGCGTGATAATTTGTACCCTACCACTGACTCGCTCTTTAACGGATGTGGCTGTCAAACAACTGGATCTGTCCAGTAGCACTGGCCGGAAGCTCAAATATACAAACAGAAAAAAATTCTAAAAACTAAATTTTTGGCATCAGTATCGTTCCTAGGACGCGTTGTACTTACTTTTTTCCAAAAATATTTAATTTACAGTTTTAGAATTGTTACGATTTTATTACATGTATAGATAAAGGCTCCTACACACAATGCTGCCGGCATTGCCGCCCGGGCTTGCCGGCGGGTGTTTAACCAGGCCGCCGCGTGTAAGTCACTAGGCGTTATGCCCGCGAGCATAACGCCTAGTGACTTACACCCGCGCGGCAATAAGCCGGCGGCAAAGTCGGCAACATTGTGTGTAGGAGCCTTAAGGTATACGTAGAATAAGTTGACGAGGATAAATCGATTCAGAATAATAAGCTAAATTGGCTGTTTCAGTTTTCAGTACATCCACCCTTATACACGATAGATACAAAACTGTACATGCCACAAGTGCTTACACAAGTACAACATTTAGTAGATAAATACTACCGAAAAAAAGTTAGCCTCGTATGTTCGATGGAACTAAAATATTTTATTTCCTTTTCGCATGAAGTGTGTATTTTAGAGGATAACAGGTTCGTACGTTTATTTTACGTGTATTGGCAATCCGAACCGACTTTTCAGGAGAAATATTTCAAAAATATTGGTAGCGATGGCAAGCATCAAAGCTGCCAGTGCGCTATATCCAAAACGTAGGTACTTATTTTAGATTGTGCTCTCAAATTTTTACTACCTACACCGTGAAATATTTTTGGAACCGTATTTCCGAGTAGGGGAAGTTTGGAAGGGGAAGTTGTGCCCGAAGACACAACTACACTTAGGGGCAAATAAATCGAGCCACTATTTTTCCAAAACTAATAAGCAGGACACGTGAAAAATCAAGTTTTGGTTTCATGGATTATATACTAAGTTAACAAAAAACTACCCTCATTGTAAAGGTTATCAAATAACCTTTTAGGCGATACTTGTTTCGAATTGATCTGTTCCATAATAGGTACCAAAAATAATAACAATTATACGAGAAAAATAGAAGTGGCTCGATTTATTTGCTCCCAAGTATATATGAAAAGAAAAGGATTTGCGAGCCATCATCATATTAGACCGTAAAACTTATTAGGGTCCTTCCAATAACCACTACAACAAACGATTACTGAGGACATTGTCATAATCACCGCGCTTGACTAAAGATTAGGTGACCACAGTTTGTAACTAATTATGTGACAGAAATAGGGGACAAATGTACCGCGACACGTGTCGCCAGTGAAATGCATCGACTCTTCATAGCACGACAATGTCGCAGAAACAATTGTCTGGCGACGTCGCGCGATGTCGCAGGTAATCTCTGGTTACACGTGTTGCAAGACATTTGTTCCATAAAGCCTCGTATTCACTGGGGGACTATCCCGCGACACGTGTCACTAGAGATGTTGGGCGAAGTCAAAGTCAAAGTTTTTTATTTCAAGTAGACCAAATTACAGGTGCTTTTAAAACGTCAAAACTAGGTGCACGGTTCCAAAAGGTAGTTCTCATGGAGAAGAACCGGCAAGAAACTCCATGGATACTCTTTTTAAATAGATCATCACAATTTCACTACAGTATCGTAAGAAAAATAGTATGAGAATAATGCAGGTTAATGTAAGAAATAAACTCATATATGAGTACCTACCTAGGAAATAGAAAAATACGCCTTTTGGGATTGCCATAGCAGTTAAGAGCTGACCAGTCCCGACAGACGGCACCCGTTCACGAGCATGACGTGCACATCCGCATCGCTCAGCTCAACCATGTTGCAGGGAACTCTACGATCGGATGCACGACGCCACCGTCAGCAGGACATTTTAGTGAGCATGACGAACTCATACTACCTGGCAATAGGCAGTTGCATAAAAATAATATGAATAAAGGTGTATCATTAATTACTGCATGATTCTCATATGCGAAGACGGGCAACAACGGGCGATGTTGACTAACGTCGCCAGATATCTTAGGACCTGTCCACATCTCCACGTCACGACGTCGTCAACGTGGAACGATGCGGTAACGTGGCACGGTGCGTTGACATAACGTGCAAATTTACGATACCGTATCGTAAAAATGCACGTCAAGATCATTGTTAGATTTATCAATAACCATGTAGATCCTGAATTTTAATAAGAGAAAGAGTAAGGTATGGTTTTAATGCATAGGAGCACATAGACGGCGACTAACACGCGGGCGTGGAGAGCGCGGGCGGAGCGCATATATGTGTGCGCTTGCGGCTAGAGGCGGAACGTGTTACGATACGGTAACGTAAATTTGCATGTTATTTCAACGAACTGTGCCGCGTTACCGCACCGTTCCACGTTGACGACGTTGTGACGTGGAGATGTAGATAGGCCGTTACCTCGCGATCTTTTTCTTTGGACCAATAAAAATCTATTGATTGCAGCACTACATCAGTCTTTCGTCCATACTGTTGCGCAACACACGTCTACGCTACTTTTATCTCTCCACTGAAGCGACACAAGGGACAACAAGTCGTGCGACGTCGCCTAACTTCGCGTGACATCTCTAGCGACACGTGTCGCGGGACATTTGTCCTCTAATGAATACGCGACTTCAATTGCCCTCTACGATATGAGAAGAAAGAGTGGTGCCTTTTCCGGGAATCAGAGAACATCGCTAAAGCTCAACACTTAAAACTCCCCTCAAATCCGGCATAATTTCCCCACAACTGTTCATCCTTATTATTGAACAAGGAAACTTACTCAAGCAAGTCTTGTCAAAGCCTGGGAGGCTAATTTTTACACAATTACAGCCAAGTTCGGCACAACACTGTGAGTGTTGCCGAAACACAAATTACTTGAGTTTTTGTTTTAATACTTGTAATTAAGACACTGATTTTGTTACTTTCGACTTAAGTCCATTTATGGGGCTCTATTAAATAGGATTACCGTTGGCTATAGTCTATTTTTACGAGGATTTTAAATAGTAACGAATGGCCTATTACTTTCAAAATATGCTATCCATGGGTGTTGTAAAGGGCTAAGGTATAATGTCAAGAAGATGGACAGCAGAGTGGTCTTGTCTGATAATAACAACATACTTCGATCACCAATGCGTCTGCGAAGCGGGAAGTCAAACCGATAATTTAGCTCTCATCAAGCTGTCTCCTTCCCAATCTCCCGCCAGCAACGCCCTAAGCCGAGGTTCGACTCCCACTAGGCGTCGCTCTTCTCTCGGGTGTCGTAAAAGGCGATTAAGGGATTCACTATAGGATGGGCAACAGCGTACTCTGAGTATTTTAACAACCATACTGCAATCGCCAACCCGCCTGCCAAGCGTGGCGATTATGGCAAACCCCCTTTATTGGGGGAAGCCTATGTCCGTGGACGTCTTTCGACTGAATCATCATGATATAGTATTTTACTTCCCCCCCCCCCCCCCCCCCCATTAGCTGGAGACCCGGTCTCACCAATAACTGCCCGGTTACGTATCTACAGCAGTTCAATAGGAAAAAAAAACTCTCATAAAGAGCTGCCGGCTGTTAGTCTAAACCTCGCCAGAATCTATATTCTATTACCATCAATAAAACCTCATTCCTCCTATAACCAGATTTCCGCGCTATAAGCCGCAGATAATAATTTGACGCCAGTTTAGTTTGCGCATCGCAATAGCCCAATTTGTTGTTCTCTAAATTGCGGTCCAAAATATGGTAAGTCCATTACGAGTTTATAATAAAATCGTGATATTAATAGTACATTGTATTATTAAATCAATTGGACTATTGGTGAGAAAAGCAGCCTGTCAAACAGCATCAATAAATTGCAAATCTAATTAGTCCGCCAGTTAGAGTTTTGAAAAATAATAGACATGTATTTTTTTCTTTTGTTAAGTCTATGAATATTTGGAAAGATAAAACGCATCAAAACTCGAGAGTGGGGGCTTGTGACGTCAGAAGCAAGTAAAATTGTACTTGCTTGTGACGTTTTGCCAATTTTAAATGTGTCGTATCTTCGTCAATTTTGGTTCACGTAGCAGAAGAAAAAATACGGGTCAAATATTTTTTGATAATCTAACTGACGGACTTGTTAGATTTTTTCAGTCAAATACCCTATTGTATCGAAAGTTCTTGGAAAAACTACGATGTAGAAGTGAAGAGTTTATGGTTATAAAGTTGTCCTAGGTAGCATCGTCCATCATCCATCGCCGCTAAAAAGAGAATTAAGAACTTGGCGTTATCAAACATAATGCATTAGAACATTAATTATGTTCTAATGCATCCAGACATCCTAAAACACGTGATCATGAAGGAAAAGTAATTTAAACACTGAGAATCGTAAATGTTATTTCAATTAACATTTGCATAATTTTGATTGGCTGTCATAAATTAAAAGTACTTTTTTAGTTTTTATTCTAATTTTGTAGTTTATCTTAATATATGCATTTATTGACACATTATAAAAACACTTTAATCCACATAAATAATAAATATGTAGGTATTCAAAATTAGCTTCGTCCGTGTGTCACTGCAAGGGTACCAACTGTAAATCAGCGCTGGGTGTTTGACGCCCAGCATAATTGCTGGCAGCATAAATGCTGAGTTGGTGACCATTTCAACATGGGCGTGATCGACAGCATAAAATGTGTGTTTAGTTGTTTTTATTGTTTATTATGTTGTAATTTGGTCCTCGGCTGAATAAAACTTAATTAATGTTCTTTATTTCTGTCCTTTTCTTTAAAATTTTACTTGAAGAAGACTTAATTTAGTTTTTTAAAATAAAAAATACTGCAGTTAAGGATTTTTAAAAGACTCCGGCCTAACGATTTGAGGACCTAAAGTGGCTTACTATGTGCTGGTAGTTACATGAAAAACAGGCAAAGGTTAATATTTCGGAAAATTCTCCTATCAGTTCACTATATTTCCGCTATAATCCGCAAATTATTTGACATTGGCGTCCGATAGCCGGCATTAGCAGTAGCCATGCAAATTGTCCTGTATCGTAAATATTTTCCTTCTACCCTCGTTTCGTATAAATCTGGTTTAGCTGTTATATTGGCTGCATTGGATCTAAATGGAGTTTGTTGGAGTATTATTGGATAGAGTTGGTTTGGGAGTGTTGGTATTATTGATTTGAGGTTATTGTTGTGTGTTCGAGTTGTTAGATACATATTAGATTTCATATCTAATTTTGTAGGTACTATTTTGATTTGTAAGTTTCCCTCTTTAAAATAATACATTCGGGAGCAATGAATCCGGGTTACATTAATAAACCTTAATATCTCAAATACTTGCAATGACAGCTTATTCAAATTAAAAGTATTTTATAGACTACTAGCCCGCAGCTTCGCTTGCGTGAAATTTTAAACGTTCTTTAAGCCCTTTTTAAATGCAGGTATAAAATAAAAAAAACAGATTTCTCATACAAACTTACAACACTTATTTCACCCCCTTAGGAGTAGAATTTCCAAAAACCCTGAAACACGTTTATGTTTATTTCTGACCAGTAACCTAAATACTGAATTCCATGCTCCTTACTTCAAAAGTATTAGATTTTTCATACAATACTTACAATACTTATTTCACCCCTTTAGGGGTAGAATTTACAAAAACGCTTAAACACGTGTACATTTACTCCTAACCAAAAAGCTTAATATTTAATTTCATGCTTCTTACTTCAAAAATGACGGACTTGCATACAAACGTTAATCACCCTTTTCACCCCCTTAGGGGTTGAATTTCGAGAAATCCCTTCTTAGTGGATGTTTTCGTCACGTAAGGAACCTACTGCCCAAATTTCATATTTCCAGCTTTAGTGGCTTAGGCTCTGCGTTGATGAATGAAATGTCAGTCAGTACCAGTCTCTTTATATGTAAGATTTAATACTACTCAAATAAAACTTATGAAATAGTCAAAAAAATCTTTTTATGTGAATAAGCTATCATTCCTAGTTTCCGAGATATTAAGGTTTATGTTGATGATCCGGATTCATTGCACTTGAATGTAGTTACTGAATTGAATTGGTAGACAGGTAGTAGCTACTTGATGGTTTGCTAACAAAATCGTAATACATTATTATTTAATTCTTCTGCTCTCGTGTCAGCACGAGCTAGATGAGAACAGCTCATGCTGTGGTGAAAAGATTAGCCAGTCAGCAAGGTTGGTAGCGGGGCTAGTCACTGCCTAGGATGCGCCGGACGTACTTAAGTATCGTCACTCGTGGAGACTCTTTTCATGCACCCTATTATTTATTTAATTAACAAAATATTACCTATGTTATACCGTTCCAGTGATATTAAAAAACGTTGAATTTTTTAATATCTTAACTAAATTGTGCATTGTAATGGTATTGAGATCCCTGCTTAGCAATAAAGTTAAATTTTATGATTATTGATATGATACTCGTATTATTTTTCTAATAATAACTATCCTAAAAGAACATGACATTGTACATATTACAAGGACAAAATACAAAATTATTGGAAATCGATGTCGCCACATGTGAAATCTAAAAGTCTAAACGCAAACCCAGACCAGACTCAGACCCAAACGAACCGATACAAAATACAATCTCCGAACAAAATCCGAAGACAGTCTAAACAACAAGCATTAAGCTGTAACAAACGATCCTTGTAAACACTCCCGCTTCTGCATAAGTTTGGATTTGCAAACAATGTCGGATAAACTTGCCAACTTTTTAATGCATTCATCAATATCTTATCCCCTTGAAATAAAATTCAAATTCGTCCAACTTGGATGTAAGAGTTAAGTTTGTTGTACAACTCGGTGCATTTACGAAGCTAGCTGCTGGCACTCGCTTACACTATTTGCATTGTTAATAGAGTCAACTGATTCAATATTATCGATGTGCTGGACCGTGAAAGGTTTGGTCGTGATGTTTTATAATATCTAGTGGACAGAAGCAAATGTACCCACGAATTTCTTGGTATATTTATTTGTTTAGGGGGAAATAAAATGTCTGGATGCTATGGGGAATATGGATATGCTATGTCTACACCAGAGCGATTTTATGTTCATCTTGCGTTTTTAACTTTCAATTCCTCTTGCGTCAAGCGCATGCAATATTGATGGCCTTAAGACGCATGCAGCTTATTGTCTAAACCGGTGCGCCTCGGTCAGTCGTCAGTCGACATACAATAGACGGATTAGCGTGCGCTAGGGGCATGCGCTTTTGTCGAACTAGTATTAAGGCACGCGCTATGGCGCTTCACGCATGCTTCAGACGAAGACGCAAGATGAACATGAAAGCGAACTGTACCCCAAGTGTGAGTTTTTTTTACGTTACTACTGTAGTTGCGTCACGCCAAACATGTATGAAAATTTAGGCAGAGCCTCTAGCGGCGACTAAAAAGGAGAATGGGCAAAAAAAAACCAGATCCAACAGAAACGGCTTGTATTGATATTTGTCACACTTAATGTCCTAAACAATCCTGCATATTTTTTTTTTTCCTCGGCTCCGTCTGGACCCATGAAAATGAGGTCAAAGATTGAAAAAGTGTCTGTTCGTGTATTATTGAAATCATTAAATATTTATTCTAATCATTATATCGCAGTTCACTGCTGGGTATAGGCAGCTCCTATTAATCGTCACCAAACCAGGTGCTTGCTCAGATAATGGATTAAAACATTATCAAAGTTGTAAAAGTGGTTAGTACAATAAAAAATGAAAATAACCATTGAACTATTCAACCAAAGCCCCCAAGGCTGTCAATAGGTCCTTCGGCCTATTAATATCATCAAGGTAGAGGATTAACTATGCAGTCACTAGAAGTCCTCTGGACAACCATCCGGTGTTCTCTGACCATGTAAATATCTCACATTATTGAGATGGAACAATTAGGTAGTTATGTCGAATAAATAGATGTAAAATATGTACTTACTTATTATCATTTTTCATTAAACCACTTTTACAACTTTAATCATGTTTTAATCCATTATCTGAGCAAGCACCTGGTTTGGTGACGATTAATAGGAGCTGCCTATACCCAGCAGTGCACTGCGAATAAATATTTAATGGTTTCAATAATACACAAACAGACACTTTTTCAATCTTTAACCTCACTTTCATGGGCCCAGATGGAGCCGAGGAAAAAAATAATTATGCAGGATTGTTTAGGACATTAAGTGTGACAAATACCAATACAAGCCGTTTCTGTTGGATCTGGGTTTCTGATGTATGAAATTTGCCCATTCTCCTTTGTTTGACATTTTTGGCGTGACGCAACTACAAAACGCTTTTTATTTAAATAAGCTAACATTCTTAGTTTTCGAGATGTTAATGTTGGTGACCCGGATTCATTGCAGCCGAGTGTCTTATTTAAAAAAAAACTTTATAAATTAAAGAAAAACCGACTTAAAAAGAGTAAAATAATTACCATTTAAAAAATTAACAGTTTCAGAAGTCGGTGCTAATCCACACTGAACAAAATTGAAGGCACCGACTTCTGAAACTGACATAGACTTACTAGACATAATTATGTAGTTTTAGATGTTGAATTTACAGTGTTAGAATCGTATTTTCATTCTAGCATAGTAGTAGTATAACTTGATAGTTACAAAGTAAAATCTATTTGGGGAGTACTTAACTGGAGTGACAATCTTCGCAAGTGACTGGTAGCAGCTGGAATAGAGAGGCCAAGGATCGGGCTCATCATCATCAGCCCTTTATTGTCCCACTACTCAGAATGAAGATTCAGGCCTCCACGCTATCCTGGTGCGGATTGGCAGACTACACACACCATCGAGAACTGTATGGAGTCATCACAATGTTTTGCTTCACCGTTAACGTAAGCGATAATCAAATAATGATCTGCACATGAACTCGAAAAGTCTGAGGTGTGCCTGGGTTTGAACCCGCAACCCGGTGCTTAACAAGCGGGTCCGTAACCTCCGGGCCACCAAGACATTCTAAACCGTATCTTATTTATATATTCTACTAGCTTTAGCCCGCGGCTTCGCTCGTGTTAATTTATGTTAAAAAAAAAACCCTTAACACTACTAAAGTTTCTATATTAATATAATAATAATATAACTCTTCAATTTTAAATGTTGAAAGGCAGACGCCGTTTTCTTCCGGCAATAGAAGTTATCCAGTCCACCTAACACCCCTTCTCATAGACCAGATCTTTTTCACCATATTTTACAATAGTCTTGCACCCACCTGGTACGGTCCATGACTGTACTCCAATAGTGTAGCCGTTGATAGTCCCCGGTTGGTACCCCACCCCATTTTAGATTAAAGTTCTCAAAAGGGCCTCTGCGCGTTGGACCTGTGTCCCCGTGTATGCCTTCCAAAGGACCGGACATCTTCCGCACGGAAGATGAGCCGTGAATTTATGAGATATAACTCAATCATGATTCGAAAGACACGTGGCGCCATCTATGAAGGTTATCGTTGTTTTAATCGGGAACAGCACTTTTTTTCGGGATGAAAGGTACCCTATATCCGTTTCTGTACACCTGACAATGTATATGCAACAGGATGATCGGTTCAGTGGTTTAGGCGTGAAAAGGTAACTAACAAACAAACTTACTTTCGCATTTATAACATTAAAGTTAGGAAAAGTTAGGAAGTGAGGATGATCACCAAATTCTTCGCCAAACGTGGTGATTAGTGCAACATTTCCTTAGCATTTTTCAGCCGATTACAAGACTCATCTTCACTGAACGTTCACGAACAGTTAAGACTTTTAAAATAAAATTAAAATCAAGTTTTAAAGTCTATAAATCGGCGCAATTAATGTTCTTGTCCACAGTGTACATTATCTTCTTCATTTTACAGTATTCCCGGCTTGCTTCCACCGTTAATTTGTTTAAAGTAACTAGTCCAAGCGCTCATTAGCAAGCCAGTAATGGCCGGTCCATTACTTTCCGCTGGTCTCCCGATGTAGGTAGGTATTAGGAACCGGAATTAACTGGCACCACATATTTTGTTTCGAACTAAACTATTTTAGAATCAATGAAAATAAACTAGAAAATATCAAGTGTATTGGTACACAGACCATACACAATACAAAAAAAAAACCACGGGAACAGAGAACAGTCAGTAGTAGTGGTACTTCTAAGCGTGTAGTTTTAGGGTCGATCCCCAAGTTGGGCAAAGTGTTATTGGGTATGTCCGTGTGGAATTTCTCAGTAGCAGCCCGGAGTCTAGATTTGTGCCCGGATGGTGGCAATAGGCTTGTCCTCTTTTATGTGGGACTTAAATATAACAGTGTAATGAGGTACACAAGCCTCTGCCCACTTATTCAATTATTTACTTACTTTGGAAAGATGGGTAATTGGTACATAGATGTTTCCGTATTAATATAGTCTAGTTATCCATGTTCTACCATCACATGCAAATCATATTGAAACAATTTATTACAAATTGTATTCAATTAACCCGGCGCTATTGACGTGATACAAGTAACGCCGCCGATGACGTGGTTCAAGATGACTCATATTTTGTATATTGTGTTTTTTTTTTTTTTCTTTTTAACAGAAGTTTTCAACTGAATAATGTGTTTTTTTATATTCTTTATTGTTATGGGCGTACACCCAGCTCAATAAAATGCACAAATATTGTTTTTATCAAATTTCAATCAATGGTCAATGAGAACAGGTGTAACTCCAGCTATATGAACCCATAAGATCGTAGTGTTGCTAGCAGTGGCGAAGGCTCCATACAACTCGATTCCTATCGGCTTCCCTTTTGAAATATGGCAAATACTAGTATCTATTATTTTCAATGATCATTTAAACAAATAATTGGTCCGGCTTCCCTTTTAAGAAAATTCACCCTTCGCCACTGGTTGCTAGTAATATTAACCCACTTGCTCCTACTGTGTCATAAATGACACACCAACATTTAAAAAATATAGAAATTGATGAGGGTAGTTTAACTTTTTTTTGTGTGTCGTGATTAGCTTTCGAGACCTTAGTCAGTCATTACAAAGTGATAACCGTGTGCTGCGATTAATTTCACTAGTGCTAAATAAGGTTTAATTTCCGGATTTTTGCAATGAGTTATTCAAAGTAAATTTACATAATCTTTGACTCTGTTGTTTATTATGTGTAATGTAATAATACAATACTCGGTTCCTAAATAATACAAAAATATAAAAAAATAGGTTTTTTCACAACATTTTATATGGGAGTTTCCCTTTTATTTTATCTGTTCCTTAAAAGACACAGTAGGAAAATGTACTACCATCTGCAGTGCTTATTTATTTGCTGTAGGAATTTACGAAAACAACTTACTCTAAACGAGATAGTTGAGGAATTAGAGCAAAATGATGATATGGAAGTTCCAGACTCCATAACTATTATGCCACTGAAAAATTGTAACACTGAAGTTACTGACGAAGACTCTGGAGACGAAGACTTCGTGTTACTTCAACATCTCCCTGGCTTCCAGCTCAGAGCACCTGCTGAAGTTCAACATGGAGACTCCTCCGATTATAGTGAAGAAGACTTTTTATCTTTAGCACAACTTTTCAAGAGGCGGCACATCGACTCTGTTGATGAAAGCGTTTCCAGAGGATCTCCTATACAACCAGAAGTAAATGTTTCTGCCCCTGCCCAAATCGATGAACAAATACCATCTACTTCAAGAAGCATTACAAATGTGACAACTTATAAAACTAAAACCCACACATGGAGCTCCAGGGATTTTCGGCCGACGCACAAAATGTGGCAAAACATACAAGGTCCAGTCAATAACATAAAACCTATTGATCACTTCGAATGTATGTTTGATAATTTTGTCATAGAACTTCTAGTAAAATATACAAACCTATACGCGACACAGAAAAATGAAGATGGTAATGTTAGCCCTACTGAGATGAAATGCTTTTTGGGAATCTTACTGTTTAGTGGTTATGTGGTTGTCCCAAGGCGAAGTATGTTCTGGGAAAATACTTCAGATTGGGGTATGCCTATCACTTTCAATACAATGTCAAGGGACAGATTTAATTTTATAATGTCGAATATTCATTGCTGCGATAATACACAATTGAACATGAATGATGAATTTTCGAAGCTTTTTTATTGCATGAAATGTAATGTAACATTACATCCAAAAAAGGGTTTCGCCTTCGAAACACATATATCTTTATATCATACCCCCAGTAAATAGTGTTCTGTAAGGAAGCTTACCTATATTAAAATACTTTATAATGTTTTATATGAATTTTATTAACTATATCCTAATTTATAACGAAGCCTGCTCGAATCAACATAGTAAAAGATAATAGTAGTAGATTCTCCTACTGTGTCGTTTACGACACGGCATTTTCCGGCTTTTCTTGAAGTGCAATTTTTTTATTATTATTTTTTATCTGTTTCTTGTTACTTCTAAGTTATATGTATGAAATTTCAAATCAATAGTGCAAAAAATGTTAATTCAGGAACAAGTGGGTTAATACAACGTTTCAAAGTAGTTGCGGTAATTAAATAACAATAGGAACTTATAAATACCAAATACAAAATAAAACGAATGTTAAATCATTTGAATAAGAATAAAAATGTCGTATTAATACTATATTTCAGGAATATACCCAACTTTCGAGGAATACAAAATGGAACGAAATGGAATCAAGAGATGCCGACACATCCTATGTACATCTAATCTCAACCCCAGTGCACTCTATAAGGAAGACAAATAATTTCCCCAAAAGATACATCAGTAATTTAATTCTTCGCAGAATCAAAGGACGAAGAAAAACAGCGCATACACAATTATTTTCCCCCTAAAAATCAAATACGGGAAGTCGTAAAAATTGAAATGTTTGCTCCTCACCTCTTGGAACTGTGCTCCTTGCTGTAGGAGGAACGTAAACAAAGGAGGGGAGGGTACCCAGCGCGATTAAATTCTGTTTGAATCTCTATTAAACATACATGGTGGGGTTTCCCATACGTTTGCCATGATGTTCCCCTTCTTCGAAAATCTCGAGTTTTTTGGAGGAAATAAACGCGTCTTGTTTCTTAAGTGGGAGTAGGCGCGTTTATTTGCGTCCTCAGTTTTATTTCTAAGAATAGAAAGGTTCAATTAAGGAGGCAAGGAGATTAAGATTTCATCATTTATTTGAATCTGAAGTCTTGGTTTCATTTCAGTTACAGGCACTACGACCTGCCTACCGTGGCTGAGGTAGGTAATTCACACCTTAATTATGATTTTTAACCGACTTCAAAAAGAAGGAGGTTCTAAATTCGTATGAATGTTTTTTTTTTGTATGTTTGTTAAGTACGCGATATATTATGAATGGATTTTGATGATTTATTTTTTCTTTGGTAGGGCATACTTCAGAAGTGTTCCCACATAAATTTTATCGAAATTAATTCAGCGCTTTTTGACAATATCAATAAAAACAAAAAAAAACATATACCTACTTAGGTATGTGACGTTTTGGTTGGTTCCCTTCAGCAAAAGTTTTGATGAGGGCTTTCAATCTCTGTTTTAGCTGTTATCACAGAAACATTAGCCAAGAACAAAGAAGATTGTATGTATTTGTAAGGAGCCGTCTTGATAATTTTACATAAATACTTATTCTTAAAGAAAACTACCTAGTTGCTGGAAAGATTACGCAACCGTGCCATGCTAATTATTTCACTCTTTTTTTTAGTTTTTTTAAGACATATTTTACTTTTATTTAATTTGTTTATCCACCTCACATCTGTCATAACAGGTTTTTTTTAACGTAATGCGATATTGCACTTGTTTTAATGTTGTCACAGCATTATTTATCGGCATTATTTAAACTTTGTAGCTAATTACAAACAATGCATTCCTTGTGAATTCACTCAATTTTAACAAGTCTTTACAGTCCGCGAGGCCTAAGCTGAGCATTGCATTTGTGGGAGAATGAATGCAGACGCGTCCTTTGCTTGGTTTAAACCGGTTTATACTGCTTTTTGGCAATCGATTCTATGTGCACTCACACAAGTGCAAAGCTCAGTTTACGCGTCGCCAGTTGTACCTATTTTTTGCAGTTAACATTATCGTAGTTTCCAATTGTTTTCATTCTCGTCTTATTGCAAGACAGCGCGCGGTTATATTGGGTTTCATAATCAAGAACCTTGCAAGGGCCGTGAAAAAGACGGATGAAAAAAGATTGCATGTAGCGGCGATAAGAATGTTGAGATGGATGTGTGGAGTGACCAGAATGGATAAAGTCAGGAATGAGTATATTAGAGGAAGTTTGAAAGTAGCGCCAGTGACAGAAAAGTTGAAAGGGAACCGTTTGTCTTGGTATGGGCATGTGAAGAGGAGAGATGAAACGCATGTGATGACGAAAAGAGTTATGAATATAAATGTGGATGGATGGAGAGGAAGAGGGAGGCCAAAGAAAAGATGGATGGATGGTGTGAAGAATGATATGAAAGAGAAGGGTGTCAGTGATATCATGACGGGTGATAGGACGGAATGGAAGAAGAAAACGTGTTGCACCGACCCCAAGTAACATGGGATAAGGGCAGGAAGAAGAAGAAGAATCAAAATTGGTGTTTTAACAAGTGCATTCCTTTGTGATGACACTAATGACTTTCTAAAGATTTTCCGTAGAATGACCCAGATAGGTATCTATAGGTACAGTTGCCTATAGACCTTTTAAAAACACATTTAATACACGAACTACTATTTGATTTGACGTTCAAATTCTGACCGTTTACCAGAATAATCTGTAAATTCAGACAAAGAAAACACAACATTTATAATAAAGTGATTCAATGGCCAACAATAAATTATAACGAGCGATTAATCACGTTATTACGAGTTTTATTTACGGAAAAGAGAATAAAATAACAGAAGATGATAATGAACAGGAGTTTTTGGACCATTTACTTATTTATGTGGGAATTTATAATGCGATGGTTCGCGCCAAGATTTCAGAGGTTCCGCTTTGTATTTGCTTCACGGTTTGTTTAATGATTCTTTGTGACTTTTCCTTATATTTGTAACTGAATGAGTATAGATAAATAAAGATGACGTTATGATAATATTATGTAAGTCACTTTAGGATCTGAGTACGGTCCTATCCCTCACCTCGGAAATCTCAATTTTTTTTTCTTTTTTTTTAATATTTGATTCTAGGCCTTCGTTTGACCTACATCTCGCCTGATAAGCGATGATGTGGTCTACGATGGAGCACACTTGCTCAGAAGAAACCGATTCACTCGTGACTTGAAGACATCCAAATTGTAGCTGTCGGGGAACACCCACTCGGGCAGCGCATTCCACTGCTTGGCGGTTTTCACAATGAAGAAATTCAGATGCGTATCAAAACTTGATTATCACATAACGGTGAACGAAAAACATCTTGAAGTAACCTGCGCACCTGAGAGGGTTCTAGAATGTTCTTGATGATGTGTGTAGTCCGTCAACCGGCACCAGTCTAGCGTGGTGGACAAAGGGTGCCTTTCCACCAGAAATGTGCTATGCAGCTATGCTGCGAGAATGTAAAAGCTAAGCTACGAAACTGTGTGCCCGTTTCCACTGATGCTAAGCTATGTAGCTGTGCGAGGAAGATGCGTAGCTCGAGGTATGCGACGTATCGACAATAGGGAAGGTACGAGGAGCAGCGGCGCGGTGCTCTGCACATAGTTACACCACTCGCGAACATCCATAGCTCGCATCCCTTATCACACATCCCTATCACGCATCCTTCCATATAAAAATGTAGCTTAGTTGAATCAGTTTCCACCAGTGCTATGCTATGTAGACCGATGAATATGATTGGTGGATATCAAACGCATCCATAGCAACGTTGCATAGCACATCTTTGGTGGAAAGGTACCCAAAAGCTTTAATCATTCTCATTCTGAGAAAAGGCCCGTGCCCAGCACTGATAGGGCGTCTACATAAAGGAAGCAGGTAACCAGCGTCGACCTACCAGCGCTTATCGGTACTGGTCCGTTCAGGTAACCGCTACATAAAGGAAGCAGAGGCTGGCTGTACAAGCAAAAATACGCGTTATTCCCTTGCAAATACCGCAACAAATGACTGTCTACCAACGCTGATCGGAGCAGGTCGGAACTTGTCGGCGACGTTCGGAGCTTGTCGGCGCTGGTTCGCCACACAGTATAGAGACTACCTGCGCCGACTAACTGCGCGGACTAACACCGACAAGCGCTGGCAGATCGGCGCCGGCAACCGGCTTTCTACGTGTATACGCACATAGGTTGATTATGCTGATTCTTTTTTCCTTACACTATTCCAAGATGTTTTACATCAACTCCGCAGGTATCTTTATAAAATATTAACTAAATCGATTCCAACACCATATAAAACCAATTCACACATCCTAAATGACTTTATAACCCAAAAAATCCATTTATTCGCCAATCTTCCTCTACAAAACATGTACATAAATTATGTATACAATATTTTTGCATCGAAGCTCCAAGGCGGGGTTATTTCACGGCTCATAAAAATTTGATTTTGAAACCGAGCAGAGCAGAAACTGACACATTGTATGTATCACACAATATTGTGAGACGTGCACACTGATATTTATGCTTGATGCCACCGGAAATGTAATATTTTTCAAAATGTTTTCTGTTGGAGGTAGGGATTGTGACTTTTGAGGTTTGTAAGTGTTTAAGGATTTGTATTTCTACTATTGGCGTTTCATGGGTTGATGGTTTCTTTGATACGAAAATATTTAGAAAACTATGGAACCATTTGTGACTGTGATGCTTTTCCGCATAGAATAAAAATCATACACATTTATGATTAGTTACAGCACAGTAGACATAAGCTAAAGCAGTACTGCAACTACCTACAATCGTCCGATTTGACACACACACAGACACGCACTGCAACAAGACAAATAAGGTATTTTCGGGATACAGTTCCATACAAAAACAAAAATCTACTCAGTATACAGAGCGTGTCTGTGTGAGTGTTTCAATTCATGAGATTATAGTAAGTTGAGGTCCTGCATTAGCTTAATGTCTACTGTGGTTACAGTTTACTTAGGTACATTTTTCGGGATTGCCCGAATTACCCAATTGATTACGGTCTCCGTTTGGGTCTGAAACTAGTCGGTCAATCCCAAAAAATGTACTCGTACGTGTGTTAACTGTAACTAATCATAAAATATGAATGTGTCTCACTAAAGTTTTAATACAAAAATATCATACACGGTTATGCAACATTTAGAAGCAAAAACGAATGATCTTTTATTATTTAGAATAAGTAATTAACTTTTTGATTTTAAGCTTAGCGATTGTTGTCTTACCTCTGGTTTCTGAATTGAGAATTCGGGATAAACAATACTTAAGTAGTATTTGAGTACGGAGTTGTCGAAAAAATGCTTTAAAATCCGTCATTTTTTTGACAAATCCATACTCAAATGTTACTTAAGTACTGCTCATCCTAGAATTCTCAATTCAGAAACCGGAGGTGTGACTCACTAAAGTTTTAATACAAAAATATCGTACACATTTATTTAACATTTAGAAGCAAAAACACATGATCTTTTATTAGTTATGTGGCGGCATCTATCTCGCCACATGCGAACTATCCTACATCGCGCAATCAAGATTTAACACGCAGATAGTATGTATACAACCTCCCAACATCAACCGTTGGGCAGTAGCCCGCCAGGTACAAGACTCCGCCTGGTTGGAGGATCCTCCCTTTGGTTGGAGGAACACCACATCAAGTTTCTCCACAGTTAGAATAAGTAATTCAGTTTTTGATTTTAGACTAAACGATTGTTGTCTTAATCAACCCATTGCTGTCCTGCTGAGCACGGGCTTCTTCTCAGAATAAGAAGAGTTTAGGCTTTAGTCCACCACGCTGGCCTGGTGTAGGTTGGCGGACTACACACACACCATCAAGAACTTTTTGAAGCCCTCTCAGGTGTGCAAATGTCCTCACGATGTTATCCTTCACCGATGTGATTGTTGCACTACGTATTTAACACCGATACTGCAATATCAATTTATTATACCTATTTGTACAAATTACGTTTTAATTGAAACGAGACACGGGACACAAGTGTGACAAAAGGTCAAAATAAAAAATAAAATCCACCAAAATTTAATTCACGCAACAACGGCTCTCAACTCAATATGTAAATATGGACAGCTCACAAAAACTGCTGGAATAATTTCGGGATACAAAACATTTCAGTTGAATTTTGTTCAGATAGAATGTAAACGGTTTTCTATCGTTACCAAAATGTCTACTCAAGTTAAGGACTGGACACATGCCACTCAATAAGTTTGACTTCCTAATGAAAACAGTGAGTAGTCCAAATTGTCAACACAGCGAGACTGTGGAGGATGTACATCACTTGTTAGTGGAATGCATCCGTAATCGCAGAGAAAGAGATACCTAATACCTAAACACGGATGTTCATCCGTGATCACGGCGCTTGTAACGGTGCCGAAATATCGGAAACTCACAACAAATAATGAACATGGTAAATATCCCGTTTCAAGTTCTAGTGATTGTGTTAGTGACCATGTCAGTTTAAAAACTTATAAGAGATACCTAGTTGGCACACTAAAAAAATTAGTAGGTTAGATTTAGGTGCTGTTCAATGTTTTTTGTCTAAATCCTGTAGTGCGGAAGCTAAGAAAATTTATATTTTTGCATACAGCTATTTAGCTAATAGTGTCTCTTGTCTCTTAGTTAGTAAAAATATATTTTTGTTATCCTAATCGTAAGTTAGATTAGCTAACTTCCTGACTAATATCATAAATGCGAAAGTAAGTTTTTTTGTTTATTACCTTTTCACGCCTAAACCACTGAACCGATCATGCTGAAATGTTGCATACATGTTATCAGGTGTACAGAAACGGACATAGGGTACCTTTTATCTCGAAAAAAGGTACTGTTCCTGAGGAAAACAACAATAACGTTCATAGATGGCGCCACGTGTCTTTCGAATCACGATTGAATTATATTATTATAGAAACTATAGTAGTGAGTTAAGCGTTTTTTTGACCATAATGAGCGGGAGCAAAGCCGTGGGCAAAAGCTAGTAAGTTATAATGGGCTGACATGGTTATGATTGATAACCAAAAGCAAAAAAAAAGATACGCTCAATGTGTCTGCAGCCTTAATATTCTTTGGTATGAAAGATTATTCGTAAACTCAAACTAAGCCTTACACATCGATACAACAAGGTACAATGACTTGCATAAAAGAACAGATAACCCACCAGTGAGTGATTCAAACGGCCCTGAATATGACCCAGAAACCTACTTTTATTTATCAGTTGACGTATCGTACGCTATGTTCTAATATTCTCACTAAAGTTGAACTTTAAACGGTTTCTATAGCAGGCATAAAATGACTTTTTCGTGCATGAGAGAATATAATTTCCTCTGTAGTCACGGAAGAAGACGGCAGGTCAATTGTTGCGAATATACCAGTAACAGTATTAATCCCGTGTCGGTAAAGAAAGACAAAAAACTCAGTTATTGCTGACATGGAAAAACATACAACAGTACTTTGTGAAAATGTGTACAAATTGGGCAATTTGGCCTCAGAAGAAACTGACTCAGCTTACGTTGTTTAAGTACAGAATGAGCTGCACGCCATACAATGACGGTTTTCAGCCCGTCCCTTTTGGTCTTACCATTAAACTTAGGTACATTGAAAAGGTATACAGGCTGCAGTAGGCTAGGTCAGTTGCAGTGCAGTTGCAGTTACATTCCGATTAAAACAACGTTTTTCGTATTCTATTTATCGACATATCGCCAAACCATAGTTTTTGGTTGTCAGTTCAAAGATTTCAAGAATAATATTTAACAGTAAAACTTGAACTGCAGCGTCACTGTAACTTGATTGGCGCGTCATGAAACTACTTGAGTACAGTTGACCTTATTAGCATTTACCAGCTATAATTTCATATTCATACCTAACTGACTTGGGCATTTAACCTAGAACTTTTAAACTAGCCAGTCCCACTTGATTCTATTGAGCTTATTCCAGACTGAAAATACTGTGTTAGTGCGTATACACGTAGAAAGTGGGTTACCGGCGCCGATCTGTCAGCGCTTGTCGGTGCTGCTCAGCGCAGTTAGTCGGCGCGAGTAGTCTCTATACTGTGTGGCGAACCAGCACCGACAATCCGAACTTCGCCTGCAAGTTCCGACCTGCTCCGATCAGCGCTGGTAAGCCGTCATTTGTTGCTGTATTTGCGCGAATTTGTATTTGGAACAAGGCGTATTTTTGTTAAAAAATGCCAGCCTCTGCTTCTACCCGCTTCCTACATGTAGCGGTTACCTGCACGGACCAGTACCGATAAGCGCTGGTAGGTTGGCGATGGTTACTTATAGTTAATCATAGTAAAAACTTACGGTTTCTTCGTTAGTGAGCTGGAAAAATCTATAAATAAGAAGCGATAAATCCAAAAAATAATTGTGACTGTAATTTAGTAATTTCAAAAATATGTTGCGTAAAATCTCTAAACACTATTAGCAATCTTAACTTACAACATTTTTTCTTTTATATAACAAACATCACAAAAACCTACTATCTGTTTCTAAGTAAGTACACGGCTACACAGAATCAAGTTCACTGACTTAACTTATCTCTGAACCCTACATCTATTACCAGTTACACTAAAGACTATGGTCCACAACAAGAGGCTACATTCAGCTTACTCCACTAACTCATCTGGACACATCCTAATCTCGTTGACAAATGAACTGGACCAACGGAACAGCATTATCTTAGTACTGGAAGAAACGATACCTTCCTGACCTTTAATAATGCAAAAGCAACCTTAGACGGTAACGAAGAGAGTTGAGGTTTGGGTGTTGAATTTGGTGGACCAAAATCTGCTATTATGGCGTATGAGCGTAGGGGGCGTTTAAGCGAGTCCCAAGGGGGTTAATCAACTGTTTACACTACAAGATAACAGGGAGTAGATTGCTCATAAAAACCCTTGCGAGAGCGTTGATGTATGGAAGGCAAGGGGCTGATTCTTGGCGATTTAAATTGTTTTCTAAATGAATGTGTTGGTCAAGCTATTATCCGTTGTGTAAATGCTACGAAATGTGTTTTGTAACAAATTGGTTAACACCCAAAAAGGAACGAAGTATCTTGGATTATTTGATTGCAAGAATTAATTTCAAAGTTGCAATGTTTTCGTGATTGTGAATTCAAAATAGATTTAAAGGATAGGCAAGACACATCTCTGTCAGAATCTGGGATAATGAGTGTATTTCCTTTTTATTTATTTTAGTTATTTATTAAACAAGGCACACCAACGACATATTTACAAAGGTAATAACAATACACAAGTCTTCGATTCTGTGTAAATACATCACTTATAGGCATGCACAACATTCTCATTAAAAGGTGATCAACTATTCGTTAAGTTTTAAAATAAGTAGTTAAAATATTAGCAAAAAAATAATTTGTTACATCTACACTAATATTATAAAGAGGTAAAATTTGTTTGTTTGTTTGTTTGTATGTAGGAGGTAATCTCCGAAACTACTCATCCGATTTCAAAAATTCTTTCACCAATAGAAAGCTACGTTATCCCTGAGTGCTATAGGCTATATTTCATTATCAAAAAAATAGGGATGCGTAAGAAAAATACAATAATGTAACCCAAGGTATCAAAAATTTGCTTATAAAAGTTATTATTTGGCGTGCGCTGCGAAAACTATTGATGATACATAAAAAGAATGTACTACATGTTTATAGTACTCTTCATTATCCACAAAAAGTTCGTAAGGGCATATGTCCAACTATTATAGTTAAGTCACATCAACCGTTTTTTGTTCAAATTAGTCGATCAAAACACGGGTAGAATCGAAAGATGAAGACATTCCTATCATGATATTAATCCTTAACCAAGTAAATAGCTTCTTAATCAAGGCTGATTATGCACATGTAAAATGCTCTGTAAATTATTCGAATCGGATTTTTCGTTTAGAAGTGCTAAAGGTAAGAAAAATCTAGAACATGCTTTGTGCTGACGTTTTATCCATTTACCTATAGATGGCGTTGTGCAAATACATCATTTTTCTGAATCACGGTGTTAAGATTCTCCGTGGATTGATGACCCTCTGGATTTATTGTCATATTAATTTTTTAGGATGTAGGATGTTGGTTGACATTTTTTGAAATTGGTTTCTGGTTAGAAATAAATGAAGAGGTGTTTCAGCGTTTTTGCAACTTTAACCTCTAAGAGCGATTACGCATTGCATCCGATCCGAATCCGTGAAAATACGGATGTAAAAAATTCGGACCGAATTCGGATATTGCTTTACGCACTGCATCCGATCCGAATCCGAGAAAATGGCGATCTAGAATAAAAATCTCGGACCAAATTCGGATGTTGCTTACGCACTATTCCGATCTCTGATTCAAATTCAAACAATTCGTCAATTGTTCTTCCGAATTAGAAACTCACGGATGACGGATAGAAATCGGATGACGGATGATGTAGTGCGTAAACTACCATACAAATAGTTCTATGGCTACTTCGAAACGTATTTTCACGGATTCGGATCGGATGCAGTGCGTAACCGCTGTTAGGGGGTGAAATAAGTGTTGAAAGTTTGTATGAGAAATCTGGTAGTTTTGAAGATAGAAGCATAGATTTAAAAATGTAGGCTTTTGGTGAGAAATAAATATATACGAGTACGTGTTTCAGCGTTTTCGAAATTCTACCCCTAAGGGATAAAATAGGGATGAAAGATTTTTTTAACTTAAAAGCATGAAATCAAATGATATAGGTACTGGTTAGAAACAAAACTACACGTGTTTAAGCGTTTTTGGAAATTCAGCCCATAAGGGGGTGAAATAAATGTTGAAAGTTTGTATGAGAGAATTAAAGTTTTTTCAAAAATAAAAGCATGAAATCAAATAATAGGGTTTTTGGTTAGAAATATATGTACACGTGTTTGAACGGTTTTGTAAATTCAACCCTTAAGGCGGTGAACAGTGCCGGATTAATCACGTAGCAAGAGTAGCAATTGCTGCGGGCCCTGCGCGAAAGGGGGCCCCGCATATTTAAACCCACTCATCCCTGCCTGAGCGTAATTTTTTGAGTGAAACTTATCACGAGAGTCCAACGAAAGTGTTCAGGTGATAAGGTTGAGATTTGATTTGTGGTATTTTGGAAATGAAAAGACGTGTGATTCGTACAATTATCTATTGGACACTAAATAATATGAACGTAGTAATAAGCATGAGGGACACAGAATTATAGACATAACATTAGCTAGCTATAGAAACATTATGAAACAAACAGAAAGTGACAGCACTAGACTTATCGGCAACTTAAAATTGAACATTTATGAATTTAGCCAAAAGCCATAAATGCACTTAGAATGACATCATGCTTTCGCCAAAACGCGAAAAAAATTCGCGCTCGCTTCGCTCGCGCTGCTGTTACGCTTTGTGCTACTCCACTGGATTATTTTCTTTTGTATATTCAAACAAACCATTTCATTACATTTATTTATTTAAGAAATTAAGCCTCAAAACTTAAATAGCAATGAAAAAGTAATGATTAAAAAAACACGCTTATAATGCTAATTTACACTTTTCAGGCGTGTATTACGGCCTTTTTATTTCGTGTTAGTTTATTAGTTTTTACGTGCTTTTGTGTTGTTATTTATGTTTTGACGATCGCCCGATCGCTTTGAACTGGGTGCGTCTCATATCATATAAAGGTATTTGGTATATTTTCAATTCAATAACGTTCACAAGATTTATTAAACGTGAATTATACCAACTGTTGATATAATTTCCTTAGACATAACATTTATATACTCGAATACTCATTTCGTCTAATATTATTAGATATTCTGATCGAAAATCATTTAATATAAAACTCTTTTGAACTAACGCTTACTCATTGCATGTTTACATCCAAGTAGGACGGAGTGACTAGATTAGGGTACCCCGACCAGATGGGTTAGGTTAGGTTAGAACTGTGACCACCAACGCGCGAGCCGAGCGAGCGAAGCGAGCGTGCCGCGGTAGCGGCCGGCGAGCGCTACATCCAAGTTGGTTCCAATTACTAGGTTAGGGCACCCCGACGAAATGGATTAGCTTGGGTTAGGTTAGAAGGAACTGATTTTGTTGATTTTATGTATTTGCTCCTAATAGGCTAAATAAGTTTTGTGTTATTTGAGTGGTATACCGAAGGATTTTATATTCAATGTATGTTATGCTTATAAAAATTAGTTATTTTAAAATTATATCTAAAGTTTATTATATTTAATGATCGTTATATCAAATAAAATTATTGGTTCAGTTGTTATATCTTCTAAATGTTAGAGATTTTGTAATTATATCATATTTTACTTACCCCTTTGAACTAATACAAAATCAGTGTAATACTACTGTTTTATAACAGTAAAATTGATAAGTAATGTAACTCAAGGGCCCCCTTTCATATTTGCTACGGGCCCCGCGCTGTCTTAATCCGACACTGGCGGTGAAATGATAAGGGTTGAAAGTGTGTATGAAAAATCTGGTACTTTTGAAGTAAGAAGCAGGGGAGAAATTGACTGACTGGGTGACTGATCTATAAACGCAGAGCCTAAACCGAAAAAAAACGAAAAATTAAAAATTTCAAGTTTCTTACCCCAGTTTAGAAACTTGAAATTTTGATAGGTAGTAAGTACCTCTAATAACGTAGGCACACATTAAGGAAGGGTTTTTGGAAATTACACCTCTAAACGGGTGAAATGGGTTGTTAACGTTCATATGGAAATCCTTATTCTATGGGGTTATTGACTTGAAATTTAGCATAAACACTCTTCAAAGTAAATAATAAAGAGTAGACTTTTTGAATTTTATAACTACACTAAAAAGAGGCTTAACGTTGGTTCAAAATTTCACGCAAGCGAAGCTGCGGGCAAAAGCTAGTAATAAATAAGATTAGATTACAAAATAAAATAAAAATAATACGTTTCGTCAAATTGTACTAAAACAATTCAACCATTCATTTCCTTTGAAGAACTGATACATTCTCTTCCATTTTCTTATTTTTTCTTTACTGTTAAACTATTCATCATTGTTCTCAACTCGTTCTTAACTGCAACTCTCCATTCAAAGTTACCATAATTTAACTACCTAATTATCTCCACAATCCACACAAACCATAATCACTGTACTGTCTCAAACTAGTTCAAACCAAGCGAAACCGGTTCAGAATTACAATAGCGAAGTTTAAAATAAACTTGGCTTGCCCAGGAGTCGTGTTAAACGTCCCCGGCAGTCGGGGCTGGCTTTGAAATATCACTCAACTTACCAACTAGCCAAAGCCCGACTTTTTTCCCCGACTTTTTATAACTGTCATAGTTCGAGGACTGACTTTGATCTTTGTATGGAGTGTTTTTGTTCGACACGAGGCGAGGGAGCGATTTTATGAAGATTCTCCGAGTTTTTTAACGGTGTTGTGGAGTCTCTAGTTTCTTTTATAAATGGGAGTTGGACTGTGGAGGCAACCCTTTTTTCTTTCTGGTGTTGTTTTGAAAGACGACTAAGTTCGTTTCAAAATCTCTGAGACTGAATTGACATGCGCGAAAAGTCAAATTTGAACAAAAAAAATATTACAAGTTTCACATTTGCGCCTGTCAAATTTGTCTCAAGGATTTTGAAACGAACTATAATACAAGGGGTTTCAGTCTGTTCTGTGGTTTCAGTATCTCACAAACCGGGATTGGTTAAAACTGCGACACTTCTCTTGCGATCAACAATCAACACAAAACCTTTTGTTTTTCTTTGCGAAATCCTCACGGATTGCCTTCGCCCGGGAAAAGCGAAGGGGTATGCCGAATTCTTACCGGCTAAAAACCCACGGTGTTCCTTCTCCTGACCCTTGTCCGGGGTCGTGGGATTTGCAACTGCCTGCACCTCGACCCCGGCAGGTCACCTCTTCTACTGCCTACTACTTGTCTAGCCGCACGTCCTCCTGAGAGGCGCGCACGGAACACTGCGCGCTGCCTTCTCGGGCCTGTTACTGGTCGGGCGACGGGTCCCCTAACCCGCCGCCCGCAGCCTGCAAAATGGAGTGCTTATGAATTAATGCAAATAAAATTGATGTAGAAACACATGAACCAAGAATCTATAGTACAAAATTCACGAAAAAAGTGTCCATGACCAGAGCACGCGCGAAGGCACACCGCCATACAAACCTAGGAATACCAACAGACTAATTTAAATCCTATGTCGTCATCACAAAGCCTAATTTAGCTTTTCGCCATATGAAGATTTGACTGCACACATTGACGTAAATTAGACTTCTTTGTCGTGTTTTAGTCTTCATTCGGTTCGGACATTTTTGAACGCTGACCCGAGATTCATGTGTTTCTACGTCAATGACAAATGTTATTTATTGAATACAGTTTAAGCGGTAGGTCCTCTCCTACAAGTTGATTTCTAAGAGCTCTGATATATTGACCAACTATCCCTTAACCTAAAATCTCAGGTTTCAATATCATACTCAATAACTTTGCCCTTAAACTACCTTCATAAAGTGCTTTCCCAAAACTTTCCTATAAGTACACGTATGGGCTCTTTGTACATCGTTAAACAATTTCTACCAAAAATATCAGGTATCAAAACCACATATAATTATTTGGCTACAAAACATACCCAGGTAATCTGTGATTTCCTAAGGGGTCCCTCAAGGTCGGGTTTGAACAAACGAATTATTAAGGCCAACGCAGACACGATACTTTAAGCATCGGCGATTGGAAATTTTGCGGCTGTTGTGAAGATGCATCGCATTTTGGCGACTTTCTGCGTTCGATCGCGCTTTCCTCTGAAGCCAGAACCTCATAATCGCTGCGTGTGGAGTATGTCTGCGGGCACGAAACTTGCGATGGCCGAGCGAAGGCGGCAACGGGGCGACGCGACACGGGGCGATCAGGCAGCGATATCTCGCGTGGGCACGAAACAAGCTGGCGGTCAGTCGCGCTCGAGCAGTGTTGTGAGAAACATGAGTTTACGTCGAAGAGAACTATTGGAGCCTAGTCTCCTAATGAGGGAATTATTATTACCTAGAGATGGTGTTCATCCAATAAATCAACGAAGACTCAATTTGAGAGAATTTTCTACGCTTTATTACGAGCTAAGGTGTAATTCAATGAAATTATGCAACTTTACAAGAATGAGTATAGAGACATTTGATTATCAATACAACACTGTGTATCCGCGCAAGCGACAAAACCAAACTAGTTTGTTCTCGTCGCCGTCGCTTCACCGCCGCCCGTGCATCGCTCGATGGCCCCGCTCCGCCGTCGCCCGTTTCGTGCCCGTCGCTATTCTGTGCAATGCTTTTGTATACATCGCCGTCGCGCCGCCCCGCTATCGCACGGCCGTCGCAAGTTTCGTGCCCGCAAACTAAAGCGCTTAGTCGCTGCAACCAGCAACAGACGATCAGAAGTGCGGTTATTTAAGCGCTGCATTAAGCTTCTGAAAAGCAATTAAATTACCGATCGTTGCCCCTAAAAGTATCGTGTCTATGTTAGCCTTTATCAATCCAGGGAACCAGCACGCCAGGATGACTCCAACTAATTAATTTATAGCTATTAACAAATACGGGTCCCGATAAATCCTTACAATTTGTAACATTTATTATTCCACATCCTGCTTTGGGATAACTAATTTATTGTGAATCTGGTAACGGACTGGTTTTCTGTGATATTATTGCTAAATAATGTAGTAAAGAATATGTAGGCTGTAATGGTTATTAACTACCCATGCATGTTTAGATTATAAATAAGAGAATCAAAGTTATAGCAGACGTGGAGACAAGGTGTAAGAATTAAATTTTAATGTAATCCTTCAACGTAGGTATTTTGAAAGATTATTAAATAACGTTTTTCTTTAATGTTGTGTGCAAAACAGCTCCTTCTATATTTGTTTCAACACATTAGATGTGATGTGTAGTTTTCAGTTCAGAATATTTATTAAGATTTCAATTTTATTCTATTTTTAGACAAACGTAGGTAGTTTTCCTTTTTTAGTACCACTAAAAAATATTCATGAATAATAGAGCTTTCGTTCTTTCTTTTCTTTTTTAATAAAACGTTGCCCCACTCTAGGATTTCTCCTGTATCGTGGGTGCATTTACAGATACAAATCTCACATACACAAACGCCCAGACCCGAAACAACTATCTGTAGGCTATACAAGTTTTTTTTCCGTGCGGGAATCTAACCGACGCGGCGACGACCCGTAGCTCAGAAGCCAATCGCTCAGCCACTGCACCAAACGTGTCGTCTGAAGACTTATTTCATGGTTTGCTAATTTCTGAGTCATTTTCTGAGTCATTTGAGTCATTTCTGAGTCATTTCTGAGTCACTTTAGAGCCTTCAATTCTTTATTAAATTCAATAAACTTATATAATAACAATTTTATATTTGGCACTAGCTCCCACACTAGGATTCCCTGTGTCGTGGAAGCTAAGCAAAATTAATAGATACAAATACAATATTACTACTATTGAAGACTACAAATTTATACGAATACATACATTCATATCTAAAATAAACTTACATAAACTTACAATAAAAACTACTACTAATATACCTATATTAAAATATTACTAAAACTATTATACACGAAGTGATGACGGCGTCGTGTTGCGCTGCGTGGTGTCACGTAACCTTCCGCGAAAACGTCGGTATACGACACCTTTCGGCCAAAAGTCTTCCTTCATGAAGATATCTTGGTGTTGAGTTGGGAACCGCACCACAAACCTATTTTACCTATTATAAGATGTTTTATAACAAAGTAGCTTCTAGTCATCAGCTAGAAAAACGACGAATTATATTGGTTTAAAATGTTAGCTCTAAATAATAAATCATCTTTCAATTCTCTTCTGAGAACAATTTTCGTCTAATACCTATAAATTAATTAATTAAATATCGCTACAAATACATTACCAAATATTCAATAAATTTTTAGCCAGAATCTATCTTAAATAAGGATCCCTCTAGAAAAGGCTTGGTTCGACTGAACGTTGAGCCAAAAAGTCTTCAATATTTTACATGGAGAGCAGATGACCAATAAATTTGTTTGTTATAACGAGTTTCGATACGCTCGTAAATTTTAAACCACAGCTAAGTAACCAAATTTAATAATATAACATGTATATCTTATGCGCAGCGGGATCTTGCCAGGGTTGGTACAGTGGAATCTTATTTTATTGAAAACATTTTGTAAAAGAGTTAAAATTTTCTTCCTTTAATTTTGGTCATTTCTTTTAGAGCTGGAAATGTGTTCATTAACAGTAATAAGACCCTCCTTAATGAGGTATTGTCTGACTTTTTCCAAATTTTAAACAAACCCTAAAAATTCTACAATCTTGCATCATCGTCATTTATTATTTTGAACGTTGAAATACTTCAATGTTATTTTTTTTGTGATCTTTTTTTGCAATGTTCGTTATAATACTAAATGTATATGCTTCGTCTATTTTCACTACTACAAAACAAGCCACAATATTATCCACTTCTTAAAATAAATTAAGAACTAAGACAGTATCTACAAATTCAAATTCATTACCCACGCTTTGTTGCTCTTCGTCTTGTTTCCCACTCTCTGAAGAGTGTTTTGAATAATAATAAATGCAGTTTAGAATTGTAGACATAAATTATTATTGTGTTAGACCCAACCCTACGTGACATGCAATTATACACTGCAGACGTAACTTAATGTATGCAACTAGATTGTCCATGCTCTGTTGCTTGATTTTGCTACACCAGCTAACGATCGTACGGCGGTAATTCATACAATTAAACCGAACGTGGGTCACACAAAGTCACACAAGGTCCTTATAAAAAATATCAATAAAATAACAATTGACTGCTTCGTTGGTCTCACAGAACAGATAAAGAGGTTGGTCTAGTGTTTGCAACCGCGACTGCTGAGCGTGAAGTCCTGGGTTCGATCCCAGGTCGGGCATGTTATTGGGTTTTTCCATTTGGATTTTCTCAGTAGCAGCCCGGAGTCTGGATTTGTGCCCGGTTAATGGTAATAGGCTCGCCCCCTATTATATGGGACCTAAACATGACAGCGAAATGAGGGTGTACTATACAACTCTGCCAAACCCCTCGGGGAAAAAAGGCGTGATGTGATTAATAATCAATTTATTGAACAGGTTCGTTCACGTTTGGCCACGTTTTTATTACCACATAGACCAACAATTCCAGTAATCTAACTTTTTTTACAAATGTATTAGGTTTTATGAGGTTCCACATCAAATATTTCGGTTCTGCCAACCCTGTGTGACAGACATCGTTAGCCACACCGGTTGCTACTAAATAAAGTCAGAGGATCGACTACATTCTGTTGCTTCATATTGCTACAAGCAACTTAACCTATCGTATTCCTACAAGAATATCTATCACAAGCATATTTTTCAAGATTCTTTTAGGTTTTTTCATCAATATCTTGGTTCTACCAACCCTGGACCGGCATCGTTAGAGACACCGGGTGTTCCTAAATAAAGTCAGTGGACTGGCCGCCTTCTATTGCTTCATATTGCTGTGTTGCCGTCGTTGCTGACAGTCACAGTTAAGCGGTTTTTGAAACCGTCTCCACACCTGTTGATGTTATGAAATCCTTTATTATTAACTTGGATTAGTGTTCAGCCTTTAGGTAGCTTTGTGAGATTAGGCAAAAAAAATTATTGCTTAAGACCGTCTGAACATAGGTTAACCTGTGTAGTACTGTAATTATAGACACAATAGATATACAATGGCACTTACTATCCGGATCGTCGCGAGGGACGATACCGGTTAATAGTTTGTTGGATATTACTATCTATATAAATAAAAAGAAAAGTCCTAACTGACTGACTCATCAACGCCCAGCCCAAACCCTTGGACCTAGACAGCTGAAATTTTGCACAGAGGTTCCCTTTATAATTGAGATAAGGAATAAGGAAGAATTTTTCAAAATTCAACCCCAGAGGGAGTTAAATAGGGGATGAAAGTTTGTATGGAAAATCGTCATCCACGCGGACGAAGCCGCAGGCAAAAGCTAGTGTATCATACAAGGTTAGTCGGAAAGGGGGTATTAATTCGCATGCCACTTAAAATATCACTCATGACTGCTTTAAAGCGAGTGTTAAAAATTCGATAATTTTTATTTCCATGTAAAATTACTTTAATTTTAGTTTTTTTTTTAAAAACATCCACTCTTTCGTTACGAATTCAGAAAATAGAGCATCTAATTCGTGACCGTATACAACGTGTTACAAAAAAACCCCTAAAGCCGAAAGGGGATTAAAAGGTCCCTTGTAACGAGTCTATTGGCAATATTTTAAAACAAAAGTAGGACCCAAAAAAAATTTTTTGGACAAATCATAATATAAAATCATCACTGCAAACCAACCCTGAAAACATAAAAGTAAAGAGTAGACTACCCAGAAAGTTATTTACATTCTTACCTGATTTTTTCTGAAAGGTAAATAACAACCACCATAAAAGACTACTTGATTAACATTTTCTTTTTTAAGGGGAATTATGGAACACAATTTAAATGACCTAAAATGTAAACACAGTGAATCATATCCATAGATAAATTTTAGCGTAATTTTTGAACAGCTATTTCTCACTATTGAATTTTGGGGAAAATGGTAGAACAAAAGTTATTCATTATTATAAGTACTATAACAGCCTTTCTGATTAGTACCCCCTTTCTGATTAACCTTGCATAAGTAGGAAAAAATAATAGATTTCACTGTTTTTAGATTTATTTTCCAGTACAAAGATTCTAAGGTATAAAATGTGAAATGTTTTGCACAGAATCTCAAATAAAATTATCTGAATTTTCCGTAAATTTCAATCAAAAGCATTCCAAGAATGAACGGCAAAACAGCCATGCCTAAGTAAAATATTCCCAAAAAAAAACGTTTTAATTTTACCTTCACCGATTTTCGGCAAAAATAAATCCAAAAGGCACTTACTACACAATCAAAACTTGCCACAAATGGACGTTCTATTTACAGATATTGCAGCGTTTCCCACTTAATGCGGAACATTCTTTAAATCGTTACGTAAGTGGCGTCACAGTAACCGAAAACTTTCAATCGTGCCTTTATCAATATTATCTACAGGAGAACGCCGACGAAATGAAAGAATCTGGTCTATTCACAAGAAAGGTACCGGAATGGGAAAAGAAATTTCTCCAAAGCGACCTTTCTTAGATGTTTATCTGCGCTGCCTTTAAAGGTCCCGGCGTGTACTGTGCCAGTTTGGATGTCAACGTATACGAAGGTACGGAAGTACCCGATTTCCATTGCTGGTTTTGTTCGAGGAATTATTTCTAGAAATGGTGTTAAGAAGCATTGGATTCAAAATTAAGGTGGAAGAAAATTTGGCATCAGCAAAATTTTGGATTGTTGTGAAAGCCAAAGTATACAATTTAAAGATGAGCCCCCGAAACAAGATAAATCTATTGACGAAAATAGCTCTTAATTTTGAGTTTACCTAAAAAATAAATACATTTACATTTAATGTATAGGCGAATGCTTTTAATGCCTCCTTTTAACGTTAAAATATTTTTGTTTTTGCGGTATTTAGAGGTTTTACTTAAATAAAAAGGTGCCAAGGCGACGCGGTAATTCTTTGAGTGGAGATATTTAAGAGAAAGTCTGCGATGATTTACAGATTCTGCGATAATTTCGTTCTAGACTTTTCCTTTTATCTGTTAAGACACTTTTTGCTGAAATTGTTATCTCAACTTAACCTTCTTTTAAGAAAAATTAAAGCGATTAGGAGTCCTTAGAACTGAAGTTTGTTTTGAAAATGAGATTTTTTATTTTTATATTTAGTACTATACCTAATGTTATTTATAACTTTTTATCTTTCACTTAAATCGGGATAGACGATAAGTGGAAAACGGACTTTCTACACAAATCGAATGTTTTCATTTCACACAACCATTACAGGCGCTTATGCAAAGTCGAATTTAGGTGCACGGTTTCAATTAGTCGTTTCCTATGGAGAAGAGCCGGCAAGAAAATCAATATCTCAAACAAATTCAGTAAATACAGTACTATGATTTAGGATTTATGAGAGAACAATGTAGTCTTGAGCACAGACCAGTAAGTAACTAAGTAATGAAGTGCGATGTCTTGAGTACGAGAACTAACCAAAAAGCACTATAATATGAATAATAGTAATTTACAAATTAATGTAGCTATGCATCTAGCAAGTCTACGAAGTTCTCACATTTACAAAAGGTCAAAAGGAAGCTAAACTATACATAAAACAATTGACATAATTACACGTATACTTAATATAATAGTGATGGGCTTCTGAGTCAAGGATGTAGGTGATATTTTTCTTTCCGTCCCAATCCTAGAATCTGTTTTGCCTAAAGCATTATCCTAACTAATATTATAAATGCGAAAGTAAGTTTGTTTGTTACCTTTTCACGCCTAAACCACTGAACCGATCATCCTGAAATTTTGCATATACGTTGTCAGGTGTACAGAAACGGACATAGGGTAACTTTTATCCCGAAAGAAAGTACGGTTCCCGATTAAAAACAACAATAACGTTCATAGATGGCGCCACGTGTCTTTCGAATCACGATTGAATTATATTATGATAGAAACTTTAGAAGTATTAAGAGTTGATTGTCAAGTTCTAAATTAATACGAGCGAAGCTGCGGGCAAATGCTAGTATCAAATAAATCTTAAAAACAGACTTACGAAAAATTACAACTGCCTATCCAAAAAGGGGTCGAACCGCAATAATACTATACTTCTCCCCATTCGGTGGGTCGTTAGCCAGTGCCCCCGTACTTCAACCCATTGCCCTTCCTCCTAATTACGAATTAATGCTTGTTACTTTCTTTAACAAAGGGCTAAGGGAGTCCTTAATTATATAAAAATGTTTTCCCTGCCCTTTTCTTTTGCCAAAATTTCTACCAAACTTTGTACAGAATAGCCCCGACTAGTGATGGGAAAATGTCGATACATTGATTATCAATAAAACGGGGTGACGTGTATTGTTTAGCGCCTGTCGATAAAAGTTCGGCAGGTAGTTCATTTAGAGTGAAAATGTTGGAGGATGTTTTTTTAGAATAGTGCTTCTGATTTATAGAATTTTAGGTCGAGGGATGAAAAAGTTCAATAATAGTTTATTGATTTTATTCATCCCTCTAGCTTTCATAAGCTAGTAGACCGCCACTCTTCTTTATATACAAAATAAATCGCATTAATAGATTTAGGTCCGATTTTTCAATCGTCAGATATTTTTTAACTGCGGAATAAATTACATTAAATTACTTTACATTTTAACACATTTTCTATACAAAAGCTGTAAAAACGTCAAACTTATTCCCGAGATAAAACTTATCTGACCATTGAAAAATCGGCCCTTAGTTAATTAAATATTCAGCCGCTAAACTATCTAGTTAAACTGGTACTGAAACTTGAAGTTGACCCAACATAGTCGGGAAAAGGATATGAGGAATAGAAAAAGATTAAATAATAAATTATTTGATGTGACTTCTTTCTTAAACCATAATTATGACTTATTTTCAAAAAGCCATGAGAATCTTATAAATTAGCTTACCCTTTTAATAAAAAACCGGCCAAGTGCGAGTCGGACTCGCGCACGAAGGGTTCCGTGCCATTATCTATAAAAACGGCAAAAAAACACGTTTGTTGTATGGGAGCCCCCTTAAATATTTATTTTATTCTGTTTTTTAGTATTTGATATAAAGCGGCAACAGAAATACATCATCTGTGAAAATTTGAACTGTCTAACTATCACGATTCTTGAGATACAGCCTGGTGACAGACAGACGGACGGACGAACGGATGGACCGCGGAGCCCTAGTAATAGGGTCCCGTTTTACCCTTTGGGTACGGAATCCTAAAAAACGGATGAATTATAAACAAAAACGCATCATTGTTTCAAGGACAGACTCCCCCAAAGCTTTAACTACGGTTAACAAGTCTCTGTTTATTAAAACTTTCCTGTCTTCAGATCACTTCTTTGTTTACAAAGTTAATAATTTGACAGTTGAAGTTATGAACTCTAAAAATATATGTTTAGAAATAGAACTAAGACAACGTTGGAAAGTTGAACACGGAAATGTCAAGTTATGATTGGATTTGAATAATTTTAGAACGTCGACTTTCCTGTTGTCATACAAATAAGGTTTTAAGCACGTTTGCGGTTATTAAGGGTCTAATTTTGTTATAAAGTGAAGTAATACACAGGTTCGCTTTAAATATGAGTGAGTATTCATATTTAAATTGTTAATAATTGTGGAAAACTTGAATAAAGTTTCCTGCGGGACAGGCCTAGCCTAGTGCAGGAAATCTTTGCTAATATTATCAACATGCTCTCAACTATAGTAATAAATTAAATATTACAACCCTAGTTTTAACCCTGTAAAAGAACATGTAAAACATCTGACAATAAAGAATTTATTATTATTATTCCTTTTATTCATTTATAAATACATATACAATTACATTTTTAAATATTTCAATACAAAAAAATAAAAAAACATTTAAAAATATAAAAATATAGTAGCCCACCGGCATCGGGAACAGGGTCCAAGCTACCGGCGGTCAGGGCCTCAGAGAGAGGAACTTCCTAACAATGCGCGCCGTGTCCAGAAGCACCGCTTTCTGTATCAGGCCCTTGATCCAGCTGCCCAACGAGAGCCTCTTTAGATGTTGGTCGAGGCTCTTGGCTATTAAACCATTGGCCGTAACGACTATCGGCACAATGATTGCTGAATCAACATCCCACATGGCGACAACCTCGTGTGCCAAGTCTTGATATTTAATTTCTTTATCTTTCTCGGCTTTCACAAGGTTCTCGTCATGCGGAACCGTGATATCAACAATCATTGTGAGACGCTCTGATCGATCTATCACCACGATGTCAGGCTTATTGGCTACAATAGTCCTGTCGGTGATGATAGATCGATCCCAGTACAATGTGACATGACCATTCTCGAGAACTGGGTCGGGCACATACTTGTAGTATGGTACTTCTGAGTCCACAAGGTTGTATTTGAGAGCAAGTTGCTGGTGGATAATCCTAGCTACGAGGTTGTGCCTGTGCAAATACTCACCGTTAGCAAGACGAGAACAACCAGAGACAATATGTCGGATAGATTCACCGGGACAGTGGCATGCCCGACAGATGTCAACCGTGCCGTCTTTCACAATATATTTTCTGTAGTTGTTCGTCATCATTACTTCGTCCATAATTGCACAAACAAAACCTTCGGTTTCACCAAATAGGTCACCGAAACGTAACCAGGCCACGGACGCTAGGAAATCTACATCGGGCCCATGAAGGGCCCGGTAAAAGCGTCCGTGAAGCTCCTTGCTCCGCCATACCTCCATGCGGTCATTAGTATCAAGTACTACAGGTTTGCGCCAGTTCTCTTTCGCCAAGGAGAGCGGGGTGAATCCTTTGTCCACTGCGACCACATCTCGATGCATCCCCACGTCGGCTTGGGAGAAGTACTCCCTGAGACTGCACACCTCGCGGTTGTGGAGGGTCTTAGCATTTAAAAAGCCTCGACCACCACACTTCCGCGGGATGTACAGTCTCATTACCGATGAGCGTGGGTGATGCATTCGATTTGCAGTCAGCAGCGAACGGACTCTCCTATCCAAGGCGTCAAGTTCAGTCTGAGTCCACTTGAGTATGCCGAAGGAGTACATTAGGACCGGCATGACCCAACCGTTAAAGGCGCGCACCTTATTTCCGCCTGACAAAAGACTGTTAAGTACTTTTTTCAGGCGGCCACAGAAGCGCTCCCTTAACGATTGCTTCATGTCAGTCCCGTTAATGCCTAACGCCTCCGACATACCCAAGTATTTGTAGGTTTCGGTTGAGGAGAGGGATCTAAGGTGTATGGAATCTGTGAGTTGGGTTCCCACGGATTCCATAATCCTCCCTCGCTTTACATGCATGACTGCACATTTGTCCACACCAAATTCCATCCTGATGGAATTACTGAAAGTTTCAGTGACCTTCAGTAACTCCAGCAGTTGCAATTTGTTGGGGGCAAAGAGTTTCAGATCATCCATGTAAAGGAGGTGGGATATTACCTGACCACCTCTTCTCAACCGATAGCCTAACCCCGACCCCTCCAGCAGTGTGCTTAGAGGGTTCAAGGCTAGGCAAAACCACAGCGGGCTCAGACTATCGCCCTGGAATATACCCCGCTCAATCCTAATTGGTTCTCCTATCCCTTGGATTTGCCGACATCCTGGATAGCGAAGGACCGTCCTCCATTGCCTCATACATGACGTCAGGAAGGCGCATAGAGTTGTATTTACTTTATACAACTCCAGCACCCTCATGAGCCATGTATGTGGCACCGAGTCGTAGGCCTTCTTATAATCTATCCAACATGTCGACAGATCCTTTCGGGATCGGCGAACCTGTTGGCTGATGGCCATATCGATGAGGAGTAGCTCCTTAGTACCGCGGGACCCATTCCTACATCCATTTTGAGAAGGAGACATAATACAATTGTTTTCTATATGAAAATTAATTTTAGATCTCAAAATGGATGTAAGAAGCTTATAGACCGTCGGTAGACAGGTGATCGGTCTATAATTCTTGGGTTCCGCAGTACTACCTGATTTATGGAGCAGGTGGGTAACTCCTGTCGTCAAGAACTGTGGAAGCGACTCAGATTCCAAAGATGACTGGAATTGTGAGGCCAAACAAGCATGCGAACTGCGTAGCCATTTTAACCAGAAGTTGTGCAGTCCGTCCGGGCCAGGGGATTTCCAATTCGACATTGGACGGACTGCACTGGCTACGTCTTGGGGGCTAATAATTATGTCCCCCATTCTTGGGGGCTAATAATTATGTCCCCCATTAATTATTATTATTATTTGTATCTCGTCTGAATTCACGGCTCATCTTCCTTGCGGAAGATGTCCGGTCCTTTGGAAGGCATACACGGGGACACAGGTCCAACGCGCAGAGGCCCCTTTGAGAACTTTAATCTAAAATGGGGTGGGGCACCAACCGAGGGCTATCCACGGCTGCACTATTGGAGTACAGTCATGGACCGTCCCAGGTGGGTGCAAGACTATTGCAAAATGTGGTGAAAAATGTCTGGTCTATGGGAAGGGGTGTTAGGTGGACTGGATAACTTCTATTGCCGGAAGAAAACGGCGTCTGCCTTTCAAGATTCAAGATTCAAGATTCAAGACATTTATTTGTAGAAACATGAGTATACATACAAGGCATGCAGGTTGTTCATAAACAAAAGAGATCCGTCATGTTCGGCCTTTAGGCATACAAATTTAAAGTTATCAAAACTCATTCATTATATAAACAAAGCTAAAAACATTATTAAATTGTCACACAAACTAAAAATTAAATTTAAGCAATAGATTATAAATTTGAATTAAATTGTTCTGTATTCTCATAATAAATTGTCAAAAATTATAAAATGCTCGTAAATATTTATTAAATTCGTTATTACATTTTGTCATTTAAAAATTCTACAATACTGTAATATGCTTTCCCAACTAGATATAATTTTAGCCGCTTTTTTAGTATGTGTGCGCTTAGATCTCTCCATCCTTTTGGAAGTTTATTAAATATTAAAGGTGCCATGCAAAACACACTTTTCCGCATTAATGCAGTTTTGGAACCATGTGAGCAAAGCATAGTGTTATCGCGTCTGACGCGACTGACTTTGTCTGCCATTCGTGGAAATAATTGCCGATTACGCTTTACAAACATGATAACTTCGAATATGTACAGAGACGGTAATGTCAGTATGTTATAATTAATAAAATAAGGCTTACAACTGTCAGTCGAATATAATTTAAACATTGTTCTAATACACCGTTTTTGGGCTTTGAAAGGTATATCCTTGTCAGTAGAATTGCCCCAAAGGATAATTCCGTACCTTAGGTGCGATGAAACTAGGCCGTGGTAAGCTGTTAGCAATGCGTCAGTGTTAAGCACAGGAACTAATTTGTATAGGGCATAAGAAGAGTTACTAATTTTTTTGCTTAAAATTTCAACATGTTCTTTCCAATTTAACTTTTTGTCAATAGTCACGCCGAGGAATTTAGCAGTGTTGACTTCTTCAATTATTTTGTCATTATACTGGACCTTAAGGTCAGATAAAGTTGGTAAGCGTTGACTGAAATGCATAATATTAGTTTTATTGAGATTTATTTTTAAATTATTATTATCCAAATATTTTATTATTGATATAAGAGAATTATTAATGTCACTTTTATATTTGTCTTTAGTATCGCATTGAATTGTTATGGTACTGTCGTCAGCAAAGAGGGTCACAGGTTGATCAACAGTTTTAGGTAGGTCATTAATATATAGTATGAATAGTAGAGGGCCCAACACACTGCCTTGAGGAACTCCATATTTAATTACAAGTTCATGCGATTGGTATATTTCTTCACGTTTAGTTTTTGTATTTATTGAAGATATTTCCGTGAGTTGCTTTCTATTGTTTCAACATTTAAAATTGAAGTGTTGGCAGACGGTGACTCGCCAGCTCACTAGCTGGGCCCCCTGAAAAGCCGCCAGTACATAGGCGAAGGGGGCAACAGACGTGTGAGCGGCTAGAGGTGTAGAGAGGTGTGGCCCCGGTTTCGCCGTCGCGGGTCTAAGAGACCCGGAGTGGGTTTCCCCGCTATTACGCCTTTAGACACTTCCACCCCCGAGCATATAGCTCTGGCGGCCCCCCTCTGGCCGGCCGATAAAGGCAAGCCAGAGTTGAGAGTCCTGCGGGCACTCTTGGGGTTCCACCCCAGCCAGCCAATAAAGGCAAACTGGAGACGAGGCCCTGACCGACTCTCTGAGGCAATAAGGTACGCAGTGTCGCCACTCACCAACAGCTCGCCACAAGCTGCCCTGCGGTTTGTAAGCTTTTCAGTAGACCTCATGATACATTTTTTATTATATGATGGGGTTGTAGAAAGCTAGTCTAATGTACCCTCCGGTTTTACGTTAATCTCATGATGAGGTAACGCCTTTCCCAGAGGGGGTTTATATTTTATTATTATTATTATTATTCAAAGCGTATCACATTTGTAATTTCAATAGCTTTCATTTTGATAATACAACGGTATTCATTGCGTGGTACATAGTCACAGTAGATATACAATGTTTCCGGTTATGGACTAGCGATATTCTAGGTACTTATACAGGCTGTAAGGGTAAACACACTTATCCTTGAAACCAGTGGTTTGGTTTCATTTATAGAACGTAAAATAAATGAAAAATAACAACTTTTTTTTTTCTAAAATTTTCATTTTTCCTCAAAACCATTTCACCCTATGCGCGGGGGCTACAAGCTACGGGAGGGGGCGCGGGGAACTCGCCGCGTGGCCTGACGCACGGCCCCACACAGTTTGCTACCCCAGTCAGTCAGCTGTCTCGTTAGCGAGTGTGCCCATTTCTCGCGCGTATATTTTTTTATTTATTTTTTACTCGGTCCTATATTTTTAGCCATATTTAAGTCAACTACCCATGGTTTGAGTGATAACGGTGTTTACCCGTACATGCTGTATAACAACTATTCTAGTACACAAATACGGTTCTCTGTTGGAATATCGAAATATTATTAGCCGATTCTTTTCTGGCCGAAAACCTTTCGTCACTTTTCATTTCGCCGAATAATTAAAAACGCCGAATGATTAAAGTCCCTAATTATGTTTTGTAACTTTTTGTTACGCCGACTAGTCTGATGGCCATTGTTTTATTAGTCAACTGTATTATTGGCCACTTAACACTTTTTAGATGGCTCATTTTCCCATCATGTAAACAAGAAAGCAAGCAAGCATGCAAGTGTTTTACTTTTAGCGGTAAAGTGGATTGGAACCTAGTGGGTAGTGCTAGAATAGTTGCTATATAAGTACTTAGAATATCACTAGTCCATGACCGAACACATTGTATAAGCTAAAGCAGTACCTCAAATTACTATACCTAATTGCCTGAATTGAAACGCTCAAATAGGCATAGGCACTGTATACTGAGTAGTTTTTTGTTTTTGTATGTGTCTGTATTCCGAACTTACCTTAGAAGTCTTGTCGCAGTGCTTGTCTGTGTGAGTGGTAGATGGACATAAACTATTTGCTTTTCCGACATGTCGTACTGTGGCTCGTTCACGATCACTCATACCGCGAAGTCTCACTGCGCTCAATGGCCTCCTGAACGCCAGACCGAATTTTGATATGTTTTTTATGTGATTTTGTCGGAATGTCTGGAGTACTGCGAGAGGAATGCATCATGAACGAGTGAAAGAATATACGGTCAGAGGCATTGTAAGGGATTTATGAAAGAGTTTAAAAGAATTATTTTTTAATTTTTATTTTCTTGCCCTTGTATTGTATGTATCGTTTTCTATTACTATCTTTAATTATTGTAATTGGTCTACGACTGTTTTAATTAAAGTAAATAAATAAATGGTTAAAGTACTGCTTTAGCTTATATTTATTCCGTGACATAGTTGTGGAGAAGTTGGATTGTTAATACACACGTTGCTATGGAAATTGTTGACTTGTCAAAATCAAAGCCACAGCGATTACGAGAGTTTCATTCCATGCCATGTACAGTATTGAACGAAAAATAAAGCATAATCAGCTTATCACTGTCCCTTGCATAACCTTTTTTTTAGAAAGAGGGTTTAAGGCTTAGTTTCCATTGAATTATGTAATTCGCAAACTGACTGACCAAAAAACATACGTAGCCTCCGACTGCATGTTGTGATTTGATAGCATGATTTTTTGAAAACATACAGTGGTGGACATATAATTAGAAACACCAAGTGTGACTTTTATTTTTAGTACAATTTAACTTGATAATTAATGTTTTACGTATCATAGAGGGCTTATACCTATTTATCTATAATGTATCCACATCATGAAGTATTACCATGTTAGTTTTGGAAATATCATACAACCGTTTATGCAGAAACTGGTATACTTTATAAAATAAAATGAAGCAACACAACGTACTAAGGTGGACACCTAATTAGAAACAGAAAAAAAACATTAACATAAATATGAACAAAGGTAACGAAACAATAAATAATGAAGTTAAATGGTACAAACGTTTTATAATAAACAATTAATGTTTGGTTGGGAAGCCTCTGCTGTCGATTATAGCTCTACAACGACGTGGCATTGATTCTATCAATGTTTCATACATTTCCAAGGAATTTTTCTCCAGGCTTCTACAAATGCGTCTTAAAGATGTTGTAGTATGATACTAGTAGTAGTACGATATCAGTGATATGTTTATTGGACAATGTTTTCTTCACAATGTACCACAAATTTAGATTTGATTTAAATCTGGACTATTTGCAAACCACTCTAACACCGACACTACAATAATCCAAACCAAAGAAACAACGTTAAAGCATTTCTAAGAGACTAATTAGTGTCGGTGTTAGAGTGGTCTGCAAATAGTCCAGATTTGAATCAAATCTAAATTTGTGGTACATTGTGAAGAAAACATTGTCCAATAAACATATCACTGATATCGTACTACTACTAGTATCATACTACACGACTTTAAGACGCATTTGTAGAAGCTTGGAGAAAAATTCCCTGGAAATGTATGAAACATTGATAGAATCAATGCCACGTCGTTCTAGAGCTGTAATCGACAGCAGAGGCTTCCCAACCAAACATTAATTGTTTATTATAAAACGTTTGCACCTTTTAACTTCATTATTTATTGTTTCGTTACTTTTGTTCATATTTATGCTAATGTTTTTTTTTCTGTTTCTAATTAGTTGTCCACCTTAGTACGTTGTGCTGCTTCATTTTATTTTATAAAGTGTACCAGTTTTACATAATCAGTTGTATGATATTTCCAAAACTAACATAGTAATACTTCATGATGTGGATACATTTTAAATAAATAGGTATAAGTCCTATATGATACGTAAAACATTAATTATCAAGTTAATTTGTATTAAAAATAAAAGTCACATTTGGTGTTTCTAATTATATGTCCACCACTGTATATACTTCTTGTTTTCATCTTTTCAGTTACTTTTTATTTTATAGACCATATTTTTCCATCGTTTTAGTTTTATTTTTAAGCAGTCGGGTTTTTTTTTTTATTAACTTTTTAAAATTTTATTTTAAAACTGAACGACACATTTCACTGTAAAGTCCCCGTCGCGAGAAGCTATAAATTTTGTAAACACACATTCAGGGGTTCGCAACCTTTGGAACAAATAAAGAAAAACAGTTTTGTAATGATTTTTATTTTTATATAATGGTTTTTATTTTATTTATATAATAATAAATAATAATCTACGAAAACAACACAAACAAACTGAAACGCATTCAAAACTCAAATGACAGCATTGACAGCGTCAGTGTGAACTTACTTCAAAATGGCGGGCCAAATGTTGACGTTCCATGAGTCAGACACGTTCCGGTACCACAAAACATTAGACGATAGCGCTTTATATCGCTAAAATATAACCCGACTAAGTGAAATTGCTCGTTAGTTTCGTATTACACGTATGTAACTTTGAGTTGATTGAATTTGGGATTATTTGTTGTTGATTGAATTGTCGCTACGTAACTTTGTAGAAGTTCTTTATTTACAAAATTTATAGCTTCTCGTGACGGGGACTTTAGTTACATAAAACATGACATAAAACTTTTCTTTTGTTCGACGCAACTACAGTAAAATGTGTTGTTTTAAAAGGTAAACAAATACACACATTAATCAAAGCAGTATTTTGTTTGCGCTAATAATAAAAATACATCTTAATTAAGGATGTACAGTTCTTGAGTGGAATAAAAAAAAAACAAAAAAAAAATGAAATTCGAGAACAGGGGCCTAATTCTCCTAAAATACATCTTGATAAATCACAACCGAACCAAGGCCGAAGCGTTCATTCAGACAGTTCTCAATTTCAAAAGCTATCAAATTGTTTGACACAAAAAACAAAATCAATCATTTTGAAAGTTTTCGAAAACAAAAACTGACTGACGGTTGTGGTTCGATTGCGTTTGGCAACAATTTATTTTAGGAGAATTGGGCCCCAGATCGCATTCATCTTAAGTTTAAAGAAACACAAAGTAGGTATCATATTTTATTTTTTGCAAGAGCGGTTACGCACTGCATCCGATCCGAATCGGAGAAAATACGTTCCGAAGTAGTCATAGAACTATTTGTATGGTAGTTTACGCACTAGATCCGACTTCCGTCATCCGATTTCTCTCAGTGATCCGTGAGTTTCCAATTCGGAAGAAATATTGACGGACCGACGCAGCCGTAGTACTGTTTGTATGAACGCTTTCGCATTACCTCGGATTCAAATCGGACGCCAAATGGATATGCCAAAGATGGCCCCTGAATTATTTGAATTTGGATCAGAGATCGGATAAGTGCGTAAGCGATATCCGAATTCGGACCGAGTTTTTTAGAGTCTAGATTCTTATTTTCGTGTATTCGGATCGGATGCAGTGTGCAAAGCAATATCCGAATTCGGTCCGAGTTTTTTATATTCTTATTTTCACGGATCCGGATTGGATGCAGTGCGTAATCGCTATAACTCCTCCCTAAAGCCCACTTCCACTAATGAAACGATAAGTATTGAAATCAAATACCGCAGATCGACTTCATAAACTTCCCGCCTCAGTAACTATAGTTTCCTAGCGTTGTTCGTTATGGATCGGGCAGACAAAAGACGTGATTGATGACTGTTATGGACAACGTATTATATTTTCATACTGGGTGTAGGACGTTGTACTGAAAACTGATAGTGAAACAGTGAATTCAACCTATTATTTTGAAATGAAATTCAGCCGAAAATTTCCTCGAAGTTTTCCGAATTTTCCGATATGAAAAATAAACATTTGAGCAGGTTCTTTTCAAAACTTGACTATTCCACTTTTTGTGTTTTTGAAAAATAAAAAAAAACAGTTTTTTAGGTATGTAACTATGTATTTAACCCGAAAATTTGTTTCATTATTATAGACGACAAGATAAGTCATTGTTTTGTACAGGATTCAAAAATTTAGCTGTAAAATATTTTGAATAAATCCAAAATTTTAAATGGAATAATCTAGTTTTGACGCGGCTGATAGGGAATAATCAAGTTTTGTTACGAGCACGGTCCACTTGCTCAGTTAACAATGACAATTATGACATGACTTTTGTGTCTAAACTGTCAAACAAACGTCATATATTGTTGTGCAATCGTTCAAAATCAAAAATTCAGCTTGCCATATTAAAAAAGTAAAGAACATTTCTGACTGAAAAATGTAGGGATTAAACATGTTCTGTTGCGATTTGGACTAACATAGTTAATTAACTTCTGGATAAATCATATTTTGTTCCAAAAATGGATATTTGAATGTACTTTTAACGAAATCATGCCTTTTATTCTTTTTTTTGTTGTAACTATCAAGTCTTCGCTCAGTTTTATTTTCGCTGAGTATTACTTTCAAGGCCAGCAATAAAAAAAAAAAGAAAATAGCATTTCTGTCGAAAGTGGAATAGTCAAGTTTTGAAAAGAACCTCCTCATTTTATGTGTCGTATATCGTAATAGAATAAGTTTGAGGAGTATTAAAAGTGCCTCCACGGGTGCTGATGCTTAAGTGCCTCTGGCGCACTCTAGGCTATCAGCCCCACTACAAACGTTGCTAACTGTCTAATCTGTACACTGCCGACACGTGAGAAGAAGATTTTAGTCCATATTGTATATTTCGTAGCCGATAGGTAACAAACAGAAGATGACACGTCTTAAGGTGGATCCAGACTTTGTGAGGCATGCGTCACGAACGGCACACAACGAATGCCTCGGAGTGAGGTGTGCGTGTCGAAAAAATATACCAACGTATGCTCGGGTCGAGCCATCGCGTGCGAAGAAAATGCTTCGTTTGTCTGTCTTCATGTTTGTGGCGAGGCATGTGCTGTGCGAGGCAAGCCAGCATGTGTCGGTAGGGATACGTATGCGTTGTGCGCCGTTCGCGGCGCATGCCTCGCAATGTCTGGATCCATCTTTATCATCATCATCACTTAGCCGAAAGACGTCCACTGCTGGACATAGGCCTCCCTCAAGCATCGCCACATCGACCGGTCCTGTGCTTCTCGCAACCAACGGATTCCCGCGATCTTCACCAGATCAGCGGTCCACCTTGTGGGAGGCCTACCCACGCTGCGTCTTCCAGTATGCGGTCGCCACTCCAAAACCTTTCGGCCCCATCGGCCATCCGTTCTGCGAGCAATGTGCCCGCAACATTGCCACTTTAGTTTGGCAATTCTTCGAGGTATCTCAGTTACCTTGGTTCTCCTGCAGATTTCATCATTTCTGCATGCAAGGAAACTCCGAGCATAGCCCTCTTCCTTGCTCCGTGGGTGACCTTGAGCCTTCTCATGAGGCCCATTGTGAGCGACCACAGTTAAGGTCCGTAAGTAATCACTGGCAACACGCACTGGTCAAATACTTTCGTTTTAAGACACTGCGATACATGAGGATGATATGTCTACAAAGACCAAAACTAATGCTTGAAGGACCAAAAAGTTCTTAAGGTAAACAAACTCTAATAACTATTCTATTTAAACTATCTTCATAGTCTGTGCTATACGTGAGCTGCTCGTCACAGATAGGGAGGACAAAGGTCGTCATTGATTGATGACTTTAATGGACAATGCATTGTGTGATGTACCAGGATTTTTCTGTTATGTTATTTATGGGCAAAACTTCTAGATGTGTCGCCCATGTTGAGTAAGATGCGTGAAATATTGATTATGATTGTGTAAGGATATATAAATGGACCAAATATAATGTCACAAGGACCAAAATGTATGTGATGACAAAACAAATACGATATTTGATCATTGTCAGTTATACTCAATCACCGTATTATTGGTGGTGGAATTTTTTAGTAACGGCTATTAGAGTTATGGAAAGATGTCCAAAAAATGCTATATTCTCATTTTCTTGCATGATCGGCGATTACGGACATACAACATACTGGATGTAAATGAATTCGTGTAATTCCTTCAAACCACGTGATCTACTGATGACACTGATTGAACTTGCACAGGTTTTTTTCAGAATCAACAAAAAAAAGTTTTCAAAAAAACCATGGTAGGTATTCTGCATCTGAGTAATTTTAGCGTCCCAAGTTATCTGACTGCGTGGAGCGATATCGTGTTAGTCGTGCCCGTCAGCTGTGTCGCCATGCCTTCATTCATTTATGCAAGGCATCGAAATTTTGTATCAAACAAAAAAAAAAATTGGAAAAAAAAAACTCACGCCTGTATTTCCCGAAGGGTTGACCGAGGTGTATAGCACACCCACATTTCGCCGTTTATGTTTACGTCCCATTTAATAGGGGGCGAGCCTATTGCCATCGACCGGGCACAAATCCAAACTCCGGGCTGCGACTGAGAAAGAAGAAGGGTCACGGCCTATCGGAAATTTACCCAGGCCCGACACAAAAGGAACGTATCTCAGTTATTTTGTTATATTAAATATAACAGAAATAAATTAACACTATTCTGAATATCAGTGGCTAACACCTGTATATTGCTATTTGATTTTGTTCAGAAAAAATAGTTTACACAAAATATTTGACATTGAATAAAAACTTGATTTCCAAATATTGCTTTTATTTTTGTTTCACAAACTGCTCTGAAATAGAGTTAATATTGATAAGCTCAAACTTGGTGTGTTTAGTACCTAGCTAACAAAATATTCCACTGTCAAGCCAGCTTCTTAATGATACCCGAATCTCTAAACTGCAATGAATCACCGATTAAGACGATTTTAATGAACCCTAACTCGATTGTTATACTAGAAGTTTAAACATTGCATAATCCAGCTCCATCGCCAGGTCACTTGGATAGTTTCATAATTATTGTATCGTCATTGTTACATACAATTACGAATTTTGAAGATATAAAAAAAAATGTATATCGCCTGAACAAAAACACACGGCAATATTTTGGTGTTAGCCCATGATTTCGAATATAAGAAATATATAATTTAGCTATATTTAAAATAACATAAAAATTGAGATATGTCTCTTTCGTGTCGGGTCTGGGTCACAAATGACCGTTCTTCTTTCACACGGAAAAACCCAGTGACACTTTGCCCGACCTGGGGATCGAACCCAGGATCTCACACTCAGCAGTCGCGCTTGCGACCGCTAGACCAACGAGGCAATTTTTAATCAATCTAAATTACGTACGGGGTTAATCTATACTATTAATAGATCATGTGGTTTGATGGAATTACACGAATTTGTTTACTCTTTGAAACATCTAGGTACTATGTTCACAAAATACGTGTTGAAGAATTTTCTATCCCGGTTTGAAGACGTTTAACACGGTTATTTGCCTCCACAGAGCCTAAAGCAAGGCACACACTGTTCGTCATAGATAGGGCAGACAAAGGTTATGATTGATTGATGGAAGTGTCGACGGTGCAGTTTGGGTCACGCGCGCATTGTTAGCACAAACGACTTTTATTTGAACCAGACTTTAAGTGAGACTTTGATAATTGCGTCGATTGAGCGTTTGAAAAGGTGATTTCGATTCTTAATTAACACTAAAGGTTAACTAAACTAGATTCCAAATGAACGATAATCTGTAACAACTGAAAAATATTCCGAATCCAAAATATACGCACTTATTACTTGAAAATTATTCAGACAAAATTCTCAGAAAAAATAAATTACTTTTTGATCCGTTTAGCGACAAAATAGAAGTTACTTCAATGATTATAATTTATTGAAGTTTGAAGTGTCACAAGTGTCAGTAATCACGGATAATGGTACTACGCTTGTAAAATCATTAATCATTTTCCTGCTTAAATGTTTGCTCGGAAAATTCTATTTTAGTCTTCGTTTCTATTCTGAAGTATTGAAGACTTTAATCATAGCATAGTGTTATGATAAATACGTGTTTGAGATCACGACGTGCTAAAGTATAAAGCTTAGGGTATCTCTCGTCAATTGAGTTAGCTCAGATGGTAATTCTCTCGCGTAAAACACTTATATTCTGCAGCATCTTGAAGAACCTAACGGAGTTGCGAAAAAGGAAAGGCTGGTGATGGGAAAACGTGCATCACCCTTCATCATCATTCAGCCGAAAGACGTCTAATGCTGGACGTAGACCTCCCTCAAGCATCGCCACATCGACCGGTCCTGTGCTTCTCACATCCAGCGGTTTCCCGCGACCTTCACCAGATCATCGGTCCACGTTGCACCACCCTTAGCTATACAAGGTTAGTCAGAAAGGGGGTACTAATCTGAAAGGGTGTTAAAGTACCCATAATAATAAGAAACGTTTGTTCTACCATTTTCCCCAAAAGTCTATAGTTTAAGAGAAATAGCTGTTTAAAATTTACAAAAAAAAAAAAACTCTAATTTATCTGTCCTCAACTATGATCAGCTCTGTTTACATTTTAGGTCATATTTGCGGTCACGAATTAGAAGCTCAGTTTTCTAAATTCGTAACTAAAGAGGGGACGAATAATTTTTGAAAAAACTAAAATAAAAAATATTATATGTAGGTACCTATAGGGAAATAAAAATTATCGAATTTCGAATTTTTAACACTTGCTTTAAAACCGTCATCAGTGATACTTTACTTGGCCTGCGGATTAGTACCCCCTTTCCGACTAACCTTGTATTGTACTTCCGGGAAATTCAAAACACACAGTTATGAATACACGTCCAAACCAAACTTACAAATCCACCCACCATCCCATATCAAATCACTACACAATCAAATTGGTCCTTTCATCCTAAATTCTACATTCAACATACATTCAAGGCCTACCCGACAATTAATCCGGTCCTTAACAAAAAACCGTTGGAACACAATGGCCGTTGTGTTCTCTTCACAAATGGCCAACAACCTCTTGCTATTATCCGCATAAATTGTTAGGGAATCATCTTTGTCCCGGTCCTTTGTTCGGAAGCTCTTCAGCAGGTCTGGTCTTCATTAAGTTAATTATGTCCCGGCATTGTGTTGAGTGCGTATGACCTTCTGTGATACGGTCTTGCGTGTGGTGAGCTTTTTTGAGATGTGCGGTCTGTAATATTAATTAAATTACGTTACTTATAGTCTGCTAGAAAGACGCCATTGTAATATAACTAAAAATAATTATTGATCTGCAATTAAGAAGCACAGAAGTATCATAACTTTCGTGAGACACATTCAGATTTATGATTAGTTACGGTTTACTCACGTGCATTTTTCGCAAGACATGCACCAAAACTCATTTCTTAGGGTCAGTTCACACCGAGACGTGACGCAGCGCGACGATACTGGAAGAGGCCAGTGATTTCGCGAGATGCATCGCAACGTCGCGAGGCGCATCGTAAAATTGTTGGCAGCACGACGCCTCGCTGCGCAACGAGACGCCACGCGGCGCAGCGGAACGTGTCTATTTTAGCCGCGTGCACCCGCCCCGTTGCGTCCACCCGCAGTCTACCATTTGCAAGCGCATGAACAGCGGCCTCAGGCTGCGCCTCGTCACGAGGCGCTGCGCCGCTCTTGCACGCCGCGCGTATCGGCGATGCACCGCTGCGTCGCGATGCATTGCTCTACGCCACGAGGCATCTCGAGGCGCAGCGCCGCATGGTGAAACGTATTCTGAATTCTCACAATGAAATGTGTATCTTTTCGTGTAAGTAGTAAATAAAGTTATATTTTGAGTCGCTCTATTAAAATGTGCGCGCAGCGTCGCGTCTCGGTGTGAACTAACCCTTACACAACCTGGACACGACAAGTGACGAAGATGCACGAGTAATACCGACACAGAGCGCGCCCCTCTCGTCGCGGGCGCAACGCTACGCGGCGCGTTGCGGCGCTAGTCCGACTCACAACCTTGCCGCGTGTTCAGCTCATGATTAAGAGCTCTGTTTGGGTCCTAAACTAGTCGGGCAATTCCGAAAAATTCACGTGAGTAAACCGTAACTAATCATAAGCACAGAAGTCGATAAATAAAAGTGTGGGTACTTCAATAAAAACCCCAGAAAATCTTAAAGAGCTCAATCTTCGGCTATCTTACTATTAATCAGCTCAGTTTATTTCTTTATTTATTTATTTACCATGGCTCTCCAACGACTTATTCACTAATAAACATACAATAATAAATATTGGGGATTTTGGATTATAGAGAACTCGTCACTTACAGGAGTGCACAGCACTTGCAAAATTATAGCTTATAGCAATACAAATGATTAACAAAATTAACAAAAAAAAAGACCGAGCGATTGTGGCTTACTGGAAGTTTTGATATAGGATACTACTACTACTAGAATATAGCTCAGTTTATCGCAGTATAGCATTGCTAGAGATAAAAAAACCTCTGAACAAAACACAATTTTATATACAAGCCAAACTAACAATAAAAAAATGCCTTAAAATTCTACTCTCCCAATAAAAATTAAACAACCCAAATAATATACCCTTGTACTCAATCCATATAATCCAGTAACTTTGTTTAATACTGCACTGCTATTACCCCCAAAAAACAAAATGGAAAATCTCCAATGTGCAAACACGTTGAAATTGCAGTCAAAGAAATTCTCCGCTCGAAGCTTAGTCGACATTACTCGTTTGAGGAAAATTCTTGTTTCCCCCGAATTTTGGGGAATTTTATTTGTCAATAAATCATTTTTTCGGGGAATGTTACATCGAATTCTGTTGCTTATTAAATTGGGACATTCAGCTTAACATCATTTACGTAACATGGCGATAATACGGGTATTGGAATTAGGGAAAATATTCACAAATACATATTTGTTGCTTATTATAAGTTTTTTATAGACTGAGCTACAAAAAGAAATAACTACAGTTTTCTGGCTTTTTAGAAGCAAAAAAAGAATAAATTGTGAATATAAATCATTCTATTGTGATCACTACCTAATCCTCCTAATAATATTATAATAATCAAATATCAAGACTTGGCACACGAGGTTGTCGCCATGTGGGATGTTGATTCAGCAATCATTGTGCCGATAGTCGTTACGGCCAATGGTTTAATAGCCAAGAGCCTCGACCAACATCTAAAGAGGCTCTCGTTGGGCAGCTGGATCAAGGGCCTGATACAGAAAGCGGTACTTCTGGCCACGGCGCGTATTGTTAGGAAGTTCCTCTCTCTGAGGCCCTGACCACCGGTAGCTTGGACCCTGTTCCCGATGCCGGAATTTTAAATGTTTTTTGTTTTGTTTTTTTATTTGGAACTATTTAAAAATGTAATTTTATATGTACCTATTTAAATGAATAAAGAATACATAATCAATCAGAAAATAAGTGTTTTTTTTTTTTGATATTGATTTATTTGCCTTCTTTTGACCTCCATCTCGCTTGATGTTAAGCGATGATGCGGTCTACGATGGAGCACATTTTCGACGAACAGTTATCACCCTGGCTCTTTGGTCTAGTGGTCGCAAGCGCGACTGCTGAGCGTGAGGTCTTCGGTTCGATCCCCAGGTCGGGCAAAGTGTTATTGGGTTTTTCCGTGTGGAATTTCTCAGTAGCAGCTCGGAGTCTGGATTTGTGCCCGGTTGATGGCAATAGGCTCGCCCCCTATTACATGGAACTTAAACATAACGGCGAACTGTGGGTGTACTATACACCTCTGCCAACCCTTCGGGGAATAAGGCGTGAAGTTATAATTATCACCCGCTTAAAAATCGTTACGAAATTTTATTTATGCAGACATAGGTATAATTATTTATGTACGCTTTAATAACTGAAATAAACTGAGCCAAAAGCCACGATACACAAGAGACATCTTGAAAGAGACGGCGGTAGTATAGTTTACCGTCATCGCTATCTTTCTCTCTTTCTCCAATAGCTCTTCCCTGCTTAGTGTAGACCGATCCGGGAAGCTCGTGGACAAGTTGAACAGCGAAACCCAACCATTGTCTCGAACTCAATCAAATTAATACGTCACAACCCAAACTAATCAGAATATTAATGAGGAGTACCGACGACGCGTATTACATCGACGCATGAATATGCATGTCTCACCACACCGCACGCGTACAATTCGTAATCTGCGCGTAAGTCGGCGAGAGTTTCGCTGTTAGAGTTGAATCTCTTTCTGAATATCATTCGCGGCATGTGTCGCTAATGAAATAATTCTGTCCTACACTTTAATGTGGATCAAGTTTTGGGTCAAAGATTAGTTCGTTGGTTTGATTTTTCAGATGTGACATGAAATTGAAATTGTTTCTTACATAATCATTAACATAACATCACCCGTGTATTTCCAAAAGGATTGCGCAGAGGTGTATGGTACACCCTCATTTCGCTGTTACGTTTAAAGGTCACAGCTCATTAGAGCCACCCAGCACCCGACCCACATCGCCTCGTCGCTCGGTGTCCACTCGTTGTCAGCAGGTGGATCACGGGTGGACGCCGCGTTATCACCTTTAAACGTCGCGTGGTCAACCAGAGGAGTCGTTGGAGGAGTCCACTCGATGGCAGCGCGCGGTTCGCTCGGGTCTTGTGCGTTGGCAATGCGCAGCAACGCAAGGCAAGCATGCGAGCAGCGAGTTATTACCGAGTGGTCAACTCGTTGTCCGCGCGTGGACGGCATACGCCCGAGACGATCTGGTGACGCTACGGAGTTGATGTAGTGAGCGCACATCCATACAATTTCATACAAGAGCATACCAAATGCACTACAGAAACGGGGCAGCCCCATCAACATCCTGAAACCGGTATGCATTAGCCGAGAAATTAATCTACTAAAAATCAAACACAAAAATGTTTTTTTTTCTATTTTTCTGCAGTAGATGGTCCTAGGGGACCGTTTCTACGTAACCGGGCAGTTATTGGCGTGACCTGAAGGGTCTCCAGCCAATGGGGGGAAGTAAAATACTTAACCTAAGCTAACTACTTGTACTACACGAACATCATGACTACCTGCAACAACAGCACTAAGGGCGACCCCTAGTTGGACTCGGACCTCGGCTTAGGGCGTTGCTGGCGGGGACTTAGGGGGGGGAGACAGCTTGATGAGGGCTGAATTATCGGTGTGAACAAACATGGTGACTCGTTGGCATACCTATGCACACTCACATTGAAGACAGATGGACACGTGCCATGTTATCGTTTTTGATCTCTACTGCGTCATAATCATTACTTTTTTAATTAAATGTATTTCAAAATCTACTCTTGTTATAATTACGGTTTGCCTAATGAAGGTAAGGTATCAGATTATACTGCCGTATGAAGCAAAAACTCAGTAAGTAATTTTTTTGAACATGTAATATTGGACCTGTCTGCGTAAAAACTAAAGGCAAAGGAATTAGAAGGTTCATTTTCGTCCATTTCCGTTTTTCATTTTGCTTTAATTTGGTCTCTTCCACTCGGAACGATACGTCTGAACACAAAATGAAAGGAAAAATAACGTTCACTCAAATTAATGTTCTCCCGAGGAGGCAAATTAAGGTTCAATATTCTATAATCAAAAATTGCACTAAGTGCACTCTTTATTACATTGGCAGTATAGGGGACTAGCCTGTCACTATTTTATATGTTTCCATACCAACCCGGTGCGTCTGTCGCGGGAAGGTAGAGCAGTAGCAGTAGAAGTAGCAGCCGCCTCTCTCTCCCTCTCCGCTCCCTCTTTGGTCGCATTCACCTCCTCGCAAAAGGAGGCGGCAGCTTCCCACACACTCTCGCTTCCGACCATAGACAGAACCACGGCCGGAAGCGAAGTCACCACCAACTGCCGCGACTAGTTCGCGGCGCTGCGTCACCCATGCAGAGCACGTCTGGAATGTGTGCAGCTCTCGGCCTATGCGACACAGTCACTTCCCGAAACAACCATGTCCCGAGAGCACATGCGTCAGCTGGAAGCTGAGGGCGCCATGCCGCCTCTCCAGCCACTCCTCCATCACGGGTTTTACCGCCGCTATTGTGGCGTGCCCTGCGCTGGGTTGCGCAAGTCGTTCTCTCCACTCTGCCACTAGGATCTGGCGGAGCTCACTCCGCTCAGGCGCCTCCTTGCGCTGACGATATCTCAGCGCGAGGGCCCACCGTTTCAACCCTGAGATTACAATTAAAAATGTAATAAAAAAAGGCACCTACTTTGTTCAAACTTAGAACCTCCAGCACGTAGGTACTACGTACATAGCGTCCACCATATCGATAAGAGTGTCCAAACAACGTAATTACATGAAAAAACTCACAACTATTTTTTCTATTTAATTTGGCACACAAACGCTTCAATAGTAAGACTGACTTTGCAATAATAAAATTCTCCGAACAATAGCAATTAAATTTTTAAAACTCAATGAATCAGTTTCGCTTGCCTACTGTTACAGAAAATTTTAACCATTTTCAAATAAAAACTTCAACTTCATTCGTTTGGTAAACCAAATAAAAAAGTTATTTCTACGCTAAAATATCAGTACGTTAAAGCTTCTACTGTTCAATAAAATAATCACAGTACCTAAAGTTATTTTGTACATAAATGTTAGACCAACTGAAGTTTCTAAAAGCAATATTTCAAAAGAACAATATATGAATATTTTCCTGTTTGGACGATAAATATTGTTGGAGCACCGAAATATACCGCAGAATAATAATACATTTCGCCTTTGATTTTTTATAGCAAAAAATACTATTATACGTTGCGTTTCGTTTGGATTTTAGACAAATTACTGACCTTTTAAGATGACGTCAATGATTGAGATCTTAGGGTGTTACCACACCAATCGATCGATAGTAGAATGGATTAGACAGCGTCGATCGATAGTTTCTACTACATCGATCGACTAAACGTCGACTGATGTCGTTCGATGGCATCGATCGATGGTAGAATGGATTAGTCGACGTCGATCGATAGTTTCTACTACACCAATTGATCGACTAAACGTCGACCGATGTCATTCGATGGCATCGATCATGGTAGAATGGATTAGTCGACATCGATCGAGAGTTTCTACTACACCAATCCATCGACTAAACGTCGACCGATGTCGTTCGATGGCGTCCATCGATGGTAGAATAGATTAGTCGACGTCGATCAATAGTTTCTACTACACCAATCGATCGACTAAATCTTGTATCTGACTGTGACTGTCCCTTACATAACATACCATAATCAGACAGTCAGAATAAGAAAGGTTTAGGCTTTAATCCACCACGCCGGCCTGTTGCGGATTGGTGGACTACACACACCATCTTCCTTTTATTGGTGACCCCTCAGCAGACGTAGCATGACGACCGCAGGCAACGCTTTTGTCGACTGAAGCATAGACAAAATGACATACGGCCATTGTGTTTAAGTCATATTGGTGCCGATTCTCTTCAACTAAACTAAAATTACAGAAAATAAAATTAAAAAAGACGACACGTTTGGTGCAGTGGCTAAGCGATTGGCTTCTGCGCTACGGGTCGTGGGTTCGATTCCCACACGGAACAAAAATTTGTATTTCCTACAAATGGTTGTTTCGGGTCTGGGGGTGTTTGTGTATGTGAGATTTGTGTCTGTAAACGCACCCACGATACAAGAGAAATCTTAGTGTGGGGCAAAGTTTTGAAAAAAAAAAATTAGAGAATTGCTATCTTTTACTAACAGATAGCGCGAGAAAAGGACGGTGATAGACAACAACTAAGTTAGAGATATCAAATTAGTTTACGCCTTGAACTTCACCCTGTTTTTAGTCAACGCGTTTTAAATGTCGTCTAAATTTGTACGGAACTTTTAGTTCAACTAAAGACAGCTCTTATTTACGCATGTCTCTTTCTTATTTTATTAGAGTGAAAAAGATGGCAATAGCCTAAATTGAGTTTAGTTTGTCCATAACAGAATCGGCACCACTGTCTATTTTTCCGTCGACAAAACCCTTGTCTGCGGTGCTCATGCTACGCCTGCAGGTACACACGGCTACACATCAAGCTATACATTTCCAGTTTACACTGACCTCTCACTGTAAGGAAATCCTATACAATGCGAGATCAGCATATACTGGAAATGTATAGCTTGATCTGTAGCCGTGCGTACATACGCATGTTTGTTCACTATGTTTTCCTGCCACCGTTAATTCAATTTTATTGTCGTATTCATACAATTGTAAACAAATGTATGAATACTAACTACACTGCTCCCAGCAAATAAATCGAGCCACTCCTTTTTTCACGTGTCCTGGGGCCTACTTCTCCTAAAATAAATCTTGATATATCACAACCGAACCAAGGCCAAACCGTTCATTCAGACAGTTCTCAATTTCAAAAGCTATCAAATTGTTTGACACAAAAAACAAAATCAATCATTTTGAAAGTTTTCGAAAACAAAAACTGACTGACGGTTGTGGTTCGATTGCGTTTGGCAACAATTTATTTTAGCAGAATTGGGCCCCAGGTTATTAGTTTTTGGTTTCATCAATCACTACATAGTATAAAAGAAAGTCGCTTCCCGCTGTCTGTCCCTATGTATGCTTAGATCTTTAAAACTACGCAACAGATTTTGACGCGGTTTTTTTTAATAGATAGAGTGATTCAAGGGAAAGGTTGATATGTATATTACATTGCACTCGTGCGAAGCCGGGGCGGGTTGCTAGTGAATTATATAATTCAAAATACAAACAACTATTCTCATTGTAAAGGTTATCAAATAACCTTTTAGGCGATATATAGGGTGACTGGTAATTAGTGACCGATCCTTTAACACATGATTGTACTCATGATAACAAACAACTTTCCCAAAGAAACATTATTTATATTTAATTTTTTTCATTTAAAATTTATTAGTAAATCGTTACGGAATGGATGCGGCTCGTAATATGGATTTTTTTTTTTTTTTTTTTTTTTCAATAATGTTTCTTTGGGAAAGTTATTTGTTATCATGAGTACAATCATGTGTTAAAGGATCGGTCACCAATTACCAGTCACCCTATATGTTTAGAATTGATCTGTTCCATAATACCAAAAATAATAAGAATTATAGCTACGTGAAAAATAGAAGTGGCTCGATATATTTGCTCGCGAATATATTATTTCCTTTGACTATATTTTACCATCAACCCTTTTTACCCACGCTTTCGCAAATCGTCGATTCTGCATTTTACTCTACGTCCCAATGTCTTAGAGTAAGCCGCAAAGATTCAAGTCATACGTAGCTGACTGGCATTTAGTTCCGACGGCTTCAAGTTATATAGATGTGCCAGGCTTTACGTCACTCCAGAAGCGTATTAGTTTTAAGGATTTTAGCTCCGGATTTTGAGTTATTCCTGAATATTCCAAGATCATTATTTTAAAAGGCGCCGCAGACTTTACCTTTCAAATTATAGAGAATGGGAATATATTTCAGGAGTGGCGGCCTTTGAGCTGAGAAGTTTTTTTAAGAAATCTGGTTTATTATCTTGTTTTTAGGGTTTTTTTTAACCGACTTCAAAAAGGAGGAGGTTCTCAATTCGGTTGTATTTTTTTTTTTATTTTTTTTTTTTTTATTTTTTTTTTTTATGTTTGTTACCTCATATCTCCGTCATTTATGAACCGATTTGAAAAATTCTTTCTTTGTTCGAAAGGGTATACTTCCCGATTGGTCCCATATAAATTTTGTTACGATTAGACTATGAACTTCAGAGATATGGAACGGAACTCCTCATCGGATCAAAGCAAAATTCTCAAATTACTAATATTGCTTTGTTTATATTTGTTGTTGGGAACTGACTACTGGAAAAGAGGAGGGGGTGCATGTCCCCCCCCTCCCCCTTTGGAATGTTTTCATTATATCGTGTAAGGTATCATTTGAAAGGGCTTTTTATGCCCGACTACGTCAAAGCCAAAAAGAAGGGTTATGAAGAGGAGGGGGTTAAGTTTATGGCACTAAAACGTATTTAATAAAAAATAAACTTTAAAAAAAGTAAAAACCGACTTCAAAGAAAAACTAAAAGGAGTGAAATAATTACCATAATATAAAATTAACAGTTTCAGAAGTCGGTGCAACTCTACACTGAAACAAATAGAAGCCACCGACTTCTGAAACTGTTAATTTTATATTATGGTAATTATTTCACTCCTTTTAGTTTTTCTTTGAAGTCGGTTTTTACTTTTTTTAAAGTTTATTTTTTGGTATGTATAACGAGGGCCTCATTAGAGCCCAAATACATGTCCGATACTTACCTCCGATAGTCGGTTCCGATAGTCTGATCAGACTATCTGAAGGCCTCCGCGTCATACATTTGTTTGAACATGAATTACACGTACGATCAGACAATCAGATCGGATGTCAGAATCGTAAGCATCGTACGGGCGTAGCCGTCGTCCAGAAAAAATCGGACACGAGAATCGTACGTGTATTTCATGAATCCGATCAGATAGTCGGATCCGGCTCCCGGAAGCAACTATCGGACGTGTATTTTGACCCTAAAGTCGACTTTCCCAACCGCTTGGCAATTGAGAGTGACAGTCCGAGTTCTTCCTTTTTTCAATCCTCTGATAAAATTATATTTTCACATAATTATATTAAACTCGCCTAAATAATAGTATTAAAAGGTGTTTTCTTACATATATACTTTCTAGGCAGCAGAATGAAGTATCAAATTGATTTGATAATTGTTTATCTCAATTCCCTCAAAATATATTTGAATTATCTTATAAAAGTTCAATAAAAAATTGAGCCGAGGCAGACACAATAATATACAAGGCTATTTTTAGTATAGGTACACAATAACCGAGACACCCCAAAAACATTTTCATCAGAACTGCCTGAATATATGAAGGGTACAGGGAAAGAAGGATCATAGTCAATTTATTTTCAATATTTAATTAACAATGCCAAGAAGTTAAAAAATACAAAAGCTATCGAACTGCAAAACCAGATAATGCTAAAATATAACAATTTACACACAAGACTCAAATACAAATTACTGCGGCTGTAAGAAATAAAGGAATGAAGAAAAACATTTATTAAAATATCTCCAAACTAATAATGTTTGACAGTGATCCTTCTTCCCCTGTACCCTTCATATTTTAAGTAAATCTTCAAGTAACATGTTCCTATATGTTGTGTTTACTCGTAGTTACCGAGATGACCGTGTCAAGCATCAAGGTATCTATTCGCTGTTCACTGATATGTGTAGAAACCTATTGAATACTAGTATAGAAGTGTACATATAAACTTATTTTGGAAACCAAAATAACGTGGTATAAAAACTACACCAATCAATTCTCCTGACGATTCTGAACAAACTAGTTTTAGGTTTAGTTACACGTAGTTGGTTTCAGTATTAAAATAACTTTGTGCCATCCATAAATAAATAAATGTATGTCCGAGTTGTGATCTGTTTGCAGATGAGTGGAAGATTATACTATCTGTATGACAGAAGCATTGTGAGGGATTTATAAAGTGGTGTCTCTAATTGTTACAATTTTTTTTTATTTTTTTTTTCATTCTGTTGTATTTTGTCTTAATTATTAGAATTGGTCCTAAACCATTTTAATAAAAGTAAAATATATAAACACACACATAATCATAATTGACCGTGATCACCAAATCATTTACCAGACATGGTGATTATGGGAGCATTCTCTCACGACTGTCTATTGTAGGTATGATGTTACGTGTGGTCTCTGAAGACATCCATGGGTAATATTTAAACCTTAGTATAATATATAAAAGGAGAAGCTGACTGACTGACTGATCTATCAACGCACAGCCTAAACCGCTGGGGTTAGAAACTTGAAATTTTCACTGTAGGTTCCTTTTGTAACGTAGGCATCCACTAAGAAAGGATTTTTGGAAATTCAACCCCTAAGGGGGTGAAATAGAGGATTTAATTTTGTATGTAAGTCTGTAATTTTTTAAGTAAGACGCATGAAATTAAATATTAAGGTTTCTGGTTAGAAATAAAGCTACACGTGTACGAGCGTTTTTGAAAACACAACCCCTAAGGGGGTGAAATAAGTTCTGAAAGTTTGTGTGAGAAATCTGTTACTTTTGAAGTAAAAAGCATGGAATTTAAAATGTAGGGTAGAAATAAATATATACGTGTTTGAGGGTTTTTGGAAATTCTACCCATAAGTGGTGAAATAGGGGATGAAAGATTTTTTTGATTTTTTAACTGCACCTAACAAGCTGCTTAACGAGGGCTCAAAATTTCACCCGAGCGGAGCTGCTGGCAAAAGCTAGTAGTAGATAGAGCTTCTGGTGAAAGAACTCGTCTGGGGATGTAATATCAACATAATATTAGTACCTATTTCTGCCGCCAAACAGCATTGCTGTGTTCTGGTTTGAAAGATAAAGGTGCCAGTGAAATAGCAAGCACGTGTTTCCAAATTTGTCTCTAAAGTTGGCAACGCATCAGCAATCCTTTTGGTGTTGTAGGTGTCTATAGGTGGCAGTAATTACTTTCCATCAGCTAGGCCATCAGGTTGTTTTGCCGGGGTCGCGGTGCATACAGCTGCGAATCTCGCGACCCCGGCTAAGGGTCAGGAGAAGTAACACCGTGGGTTTTTAGCCGGTAAGAGTCCGGCATACCCCTTCCATGGCCGAAGGGCATCCAAGAAAATTTTAACAAGAAAAGAAAAAAACTGCCTTCTCGTTTTGCCAAACTTTTTTTTTGCCTAGCCTTTTCCCTACTGTGTTGTGGTCAGCTTCTAGTTCCATACGGCTGAATAACAGTATTTTAAACGGAGCGACTGTCATGTGCCATCAGACCTCCGCAATCCAGTTACTGGGCAATGTCGATATCCTAAGGTTAGACCGATTTTCAGACTTCCGGGCTTCTGACTTCCCGTAACGACTGTCATAGGTAATCGTAGTTTGCTAAATCTATCTATATATATAAAAATGAATCCCTATTTCCCTTGGTCACGGCATCACGCGTGAGCGCTGCTGGACCGATTTCGCAAAATTTTTTTTTGTTCAGTTCGTTATCTCCAGGAGAATGTTCTTATGAAAGAAAATTTTGATATTTAAATAAAAAACTAAATTATCTCAGTATGTCCATATTCTTCTTTTGTTTACCGCTTGCATGAAAATAATAATAATAATAATACCCCCTCTGGGAAAGGCGTTACCTCATCATGAGATTAACGTAAAACCGGAGGGTACATTAGATTAGCTTTCTACAACCCCATAAATTATAATAAAAAATGTAAGATGAGGTCTACTGAAAAGCATACAAACCGCAGGGCAGCTTGTGGCGAGCTGTTGGTGAGTGGCGACACTGCGTACCTTATTGCCTCAGAGAGTCGGTCAGGGCCTCGTCTCCAGTTTGCCTTTATTGGCTGGCAGGGGTGGAACCCCAAGAGTGCCCGCAGGACTCTCAACTCTGGCTTGCCTTTATCGGCCGGCCAGAGGGAGGCCGCCAGAGCTATATGCTCGGGGGTGGAAGTGTCTAATGGCGTAATAGCGGGGAAACCCACTCCGGGTCTTTTAGACTAGCGACGGCGAAACCGGGGCCACACCTCTCTACACCCCTAGCCGCTCACACGTTTGTTGCCCCTTTCGCCTATGTACTGGCGGCTTTTCAGGAGGCCCAGCTAGTGAGCTGGTGAGTCACCGTCTGCCAATATATTTGAAATTTAAAGCTTGAAAGGCAGACGCCGTTTTCTTCTGGCAATAGAAGTTATCAAGTCCACCTAACACCCCTTCCCATAGACCAGATATTTTTCACCATATTTTGCAATAGTCTTGCACCCACCTGGGACGGTCCATGACTGTACTCCAATAGTGCAGCCGTGGATAGTCCCCGGTTGGTGCCCCACCCCATTTTAGATTAAAGTTCTCAAAGGGGCCTCTGCGCGTTGGACCTGTGTCCCCGTGTATGCCTTCCAAAGGACCGGACATCTTCCGCAAGGAAGATGAGCCGTGAATTTAATCGAGATACAAATAATAATTTATTCAGACAACCATTGATCCATTAAATTACATTAAAATTGTTAGTAAGTACTTAAAAACTATGTTAGTACCTAATAACTAAGAGAGACTTAGTCCTCTGGGTGAGGCTCCACACCAGTGGACTGTCTAACTTATTGCCTATTACATTCAGGATGCTGTTACTGCTCCCACGCAATCTGCTTAGCAGTGAGGCTGTCTTTTTGCGCCAGGTGGCATCAAAGCTGTCTGTGCGTGACTCAGCGAACATTGTTGACGCACTGCAGAAGCGCGGCAGACGTAACAGCGCCCTGTAGGCATTGTTAAACTGGATGCGCAGAGAATTGTAAGCCCTTTGGGTATATCTGAACCACAGGCTCGCTGAGTACAGAGACGTGCAATACGCTTTGAATAAAGTTACTTTCACCGCGTCCGTACATCGAGCGAACCTGCGGGCCAGCATGTTCGCCCGGACTGACAATGCCCTGCGCTCCCTCTCCATATCTGCATCATCTCCAAGAGTTTCGGTAACCACATGCCCAAGAAAATGGTTTTAACTTTTTGTTACTATTTTGATTTTGTTTCTGAAGGTAGGTAGTAAGGTAGGAAAAAGGGTATTGCAACGCATTACAGCTACAGGTACTTACAGCTAGTTATTACATAAAAAAAACTTCGACTCACGACCTCACCACGTGTTCAGCTCATGATTAAGGGCTCCATTCGGGTCCAAAAGTAGTCGAGCAATCTCAAAAACGCACGTGAGTTAACCATAACTAATCATAAAATGAATGTTTCTCACGAAAAAAACCTCCTCAACTTTGCGAAAAATTTCACAAAATTAAATGAAAAGCGAATTTCCCTAAAAAATATACTTCCATCATGTAACCAGCACTAAGAAATTAACCCGTGGAACCGAGTAAAAGTTTGCGTTGCATTTTATTAAGTTCATCTGCGTTTAAATTTATTCAGCGCGGCAGGGGGCGCCTCTGGCGGTCGCTAGTAATTGGTAATGTAACAGTGATTTCATTAAGGCACCCTTATTGGACAGTTTTACATTTCTAAAGCTTTCGCTATTGATTTCTTTGAGAGTAATTTTATAGAGATTGAGGTGGATATTGGCGGAGTAATTAGTGAGGTTCCCTTTTTTGTCATATTTTGTCATGATCTATCAAGCACATAGCGAGTGCATGGGGTGCATGAAAAGAGCCTCCACGAGTGACGGTACTTCAGTACGTCCAGCGCACCCTGGGCAGTCAGCCTCGCTACCAACCTTGCTGACTGGCAAATCTTTTCACCACAGCATGGGCTATTTTCGTATAGCTCGTGCGGACACGAGAGAAGAACAATAGCGAGTTCAGTATTTATAATCAATATCCTAATATAACTATTAATACCGTGAGAGCACCTCGAATGTATCTGTAAACAGGATGTTTTTTTTCCGTCTGGAAAAAAAATGGGTATAAATAGGTAAACGGAGTAGAAGCCCACAGTTTTTTTTTATCTTTAACTTAGTGTGTAATTGATCTATCAATAGATACATACTAGCAAAATTCAAATCATACGCAGGTGTGTATGATTTGAATTTAGATATTATTTAATCGATTTACTTATTTCAAAATGTCTGTTTGCGTTTAGTATGAAAGTTTACTCCAAATTGGTAGTATTTCTCAATATAAAGACAAAAGAAAAAAAAACAGACTAAAAAAAATCATCCGACATATTGCAGAGAATTATATTGTTTTTTTAGCTTCTTAGATAACTAGGTTTGTTTGCATAACCATATGAATGTAATTTGTCAATCAATTTGCCATTTTAGATTAATGTTGTTGTTTCCAAGGTAACAATATTTTATATTTTGAGTTTGACAACATTGTATTACAGTGTTTTATTCACAACTCACTTCAGAATTAAGCAACGCTGAGCGCTCAAATAGTGCAGCTAAGAGGTACGGTTCAAACTCGACGTTTTGCGATACACTTTAGGACAAAAAAACTGGACATTCCTACATTTTGATTTTATTTTCATGTTGAGACTTCGCGAGGAACCAAAAAAGTAACGCGGCGTCTTACGTAGGCGGTTCAAAGCGACGCGAATTGCGAAGCGATCTGATGCGGTGACACGCGAATTCAATGCGATGCGGTGCGAAGCGGCGGCTTTATCCTACGAGCTCGCAAACCGCCCGCCGCGCGCCGCCGTGATTCAGTAGCACTGTACGGCACCGCATCCAGTTAGCGCGAAAATATCAGGCCAACTGAACGCGATCGCTTCGCGCCGCGCCGCACCGCACTCCACGTGCGTTTGGTCACGTAGGCCACTTCAATAGGTATCGACTGTTTGTTGTTTTCGCGTCGCGCCGCGCCGCATCGCGTCGCTTCTAGATCGCTCACGTAGGATGCCGCATAATAGTGGGCTTATGTGCAATTTACTTTACCTATAAAGTACCTAAATATGATGATAAATAAGCAAAACAAAAACTTTAAAGAAATTTATTACTGCACTAGCTTTTGCGCTTAAGCTTCGCTTGCGTGAAATTTTGAACCCGTTAAGTGACGATTTTCCATACAAAATTTCATACCCTATTTAACTAACTTAGGGGTTGAATTTCGAAAAATCCTTCCTTGTTCCTTGTCTACATTATAAAGGAAACCTCTGTGCAAAATTTCAGATTTCTAGGTCCAAGGGTTTGGGCTGGGCGTTGATGAGTCAATCAATCAGTCAGTCAGTCAGGACTTTTCTTTTTATTTATACAGATAGATAACATAAGCAGTCATTTGTTGCTGTTTAAAGTAATAATATCAACTTTTTACTCGCATTTGCATCATTTTAATTGGCACACGATCAGCGGATAAATATGTATGATTATGCATGCACCCTAATAACTTAAAATACAGTGTCTATTAATTGATTGACACTGAATATTATAAACTTCAATAAGTAATTTGTTTAAATTTATTTTCTAAAATAGATAGGTATTTTAACACAACACTTGCTGGTTTTACTAATATTATGCATCCAGACTCGGTCAACGAAACAATTAACATTAATAATTTGAATGGCACATAATAATGAATTCTCAATCAATGCGTTTTGATGAGTCTTTGATTACAAAATGGAGGCAAAAAACTGCAAGGTTGTATTATCGTACTGAGAAGAAATCACAATGAAGTCACTTTTTTATTTCTTAACGGTTAGACACACTTATAGTACAGTGCATCATCTGTACACTGATAAGTAAGAAACATTAGAACAAAATAATAATTAAAAATTTAAGTTACGTTTCTAATTCTCTTTCTGATAATAATAATATTATGAGACTGTAACTGTCCCACTGCTGGGCAAAGGCCTCTTCTCATACCGAGAAGGAACGAGCACAGATCACCACGCTTGCTTACTGCGGGTTGACGATTTCAGACCATTAAGTCTAGGTTTTCTCACGATGTTTTCCTTCACTGTATGTCAGTGGCGTCTCAGATTAACTAAGAAAGTATATATGACATTCAAAAAGTCACATTGGTACATGCCTGGGTTTGTACCTACACCCCCGGTGCTTAACAAGCGGGTCTGTAACCTTCGAGCCACCACGACATTATTATACCTCATTCTAATAAAATCCTAACTTATTATTATAAACGCGAAACTAAGTTTGTTTGTTACCTTTTTAGCCTAAACTGCAGAACCGATCATCCTGAAATTTTGCATATACGTTGTTAGGTGTACAGAAACAGACTTAAGGTACCTTTCATCCCGAAAAAAAGTACTGTTCCCGAGGAAAACAACAATAACGTTCTTATGATAATAGATGGCGCCACGTGTCTTTCGAATCATGATTCAATTATATTATTATAGAAACTTTAGTAGTGTGTTAAAAGTTGACTGTCAAATTCTAAATTAACGCGACTATACGCGATTAAAATAACTGACAAATTCAAATGCTCCCATTAAATATGAACTGAAGTGTAGGATATCTTTACGCTGCGAGAGCGTCACTAGATGCTTCCTAATTGCATTTTGCCGACTACCCTCTTCCAGATTACTTCTGTTGCAATTTACACGAGTGTACCATATCAATTTGGCCCCCCCCCTAACCCCTTTGCACTTCGTTGAACGGGCCCTGAAGAGTCCGCTTCATTTGTATGCCCGGCTCCAATTAAACTGGTCGTGCTGTTACAATCTTAACACGGTCCAATTTTAATTTTAAGGAATTGTTCTTTTTCTTTTAGAAATAAGATTTCAAGTGTCGCAACAATAATTGGATTTATTCTATTAAGATTCTAAATAGACGATGACGAAACTTATAAACAGATACGTGTTTTTATCTGCATTTCATTTGAATGTGTTTAAATTGTCAGATACAACGTGAAACTCACAAAATCTTAAGAATAATAATAACTTATACAGTGTGTGAATTCTTTTTTTTTTAAAACGACGTGTGTTATTACTAGTATAATTTAACCCCACACGTGATTCAGTCTACTGAAACATAAAAAATATGATCCTTTTTTTTCCTTACGGTACGGGTAAGTGATGTATCTAAACCACATATTAAGGCCTGAATAAAATAATAAGCAAAAAATTTTGAAAACTTTTTTTTCTTGTCGCTCCGTGCTGTCAGTTAGATAATTTGGGGCACTAAAATGCCTCAAAAACAGAACATCATGTTTTGTATTTGAAAATTTTTGATGTCGAATCTGGATAAAATCCCTGCTATGTCAATCAGTGTCACCAGTAGATCACGCGGTTTGAAGGAATTACACGAATTCGTTTACACCCTGTATTGATTGAGAATTGATTGATTGGATGAATTTCTTGAATCTTTTTTGACCGTTATGTTGGTTAAGAATGTCGGTCAATGTAAATAGCCTTGTGCACATCACAAGTGCAACACTTAAATAATTTCGTTTATTCATCATGTAAGTGTAAGTATAACACAATTAACGTTTTTAGATTATACACATAAAACAAAAAAAAAAAACATTTAAAAGTATAAAAAATAGTAGTCCACCGGCATCGGGAACAGGGTTCAAGCTGCCGGCGGTCAGGGTCTCATAGAGAGGAACTGACTATACGCGCCGTGTCCAGGAGTACCGCTTTCTGTATCAAGCCCTTGATCCAGCCGCCTAATGAGAGCCTCATCAGATGTTGGTCTAGGCTCTTCATGTCGACAACCTCATGTACCAAGTCAAGGTAAATAATTAATTATTAACCTTGAATTATTTTCTTAGTTTTAAAGCCCAAGTCATATTATACACAATCAAGTCGTTCAAGGTAACTCGGGTCCAAATATACACCATGTATATGTAAATTACCCTGCGAGAGGATTTGATAGCGTTATTACCCTCTTCAACCCCAACTAAAAAGGTTTCAAGGCTTTGGACCTTCTTGGAGACCTCTTCTACCCAATTGAGATAATCAGCTGTAGGTATATAAAAATTGGATTACTTGGATGTATTACGAAGCCATCTGAAATTTAGATGATGACAGTGTTATACACGGAGTCCCTGGAAGTATGGATCAAATCGAATAAGGGCGTGGGCAAGGTCATTTCTTGTAGTAACTTGTAGTAGTAAAAATTTGAGTAAAATTTTTGCCGGACCATAAAAGCCTTTGCAGTAAATGTTTTTTCTTATTGAACACATGTTTTCTAGCTGCGTAAAAGTATTACCACAAGAAAGGCCTACTGTTCGCCAAAGTTCTGAAAAAAAATGATAGCTCTGATAGTTTTTTTATGATTTTTTTCTATGCGAAGTGATTAAAAATAAAACAATAATTGGTCGTAACTTTTGAACCGTAAAAAATTGCACCGATATTCTTAGGCTTAAAAAGTTTGGAAACGACATTGCTCACGCCCCTATTCGATTTGATCCATACTTCCAAGGACACCTTGTATACATATCAAGCGAGTTTCTTTGATTTTTTCCGTCTTTAGGCATATTTTTTACCAGAATAACTGTATCACCGTACCTGGCAAATCGACCCTCCAATCTGGTAATGACCAGATCTGGGGCTCGATTCCAGAACTTTAACGTCATCACGTAGTGACGATACACAAGGATATCCGGCGTATCCTGGCCAGTCAGCGTCGCTACCAACCTTGCTGACTGGCTAATGTTTTCACCACGGCATGGGCTATTTTCAAATAGCTCGGTCGACACGAGAGAAGAAGAAGAACTTCATCTCTTGCGGCACTTGGAATATAGGGAAAACTAAGATTCAGAACCCCAATTCTCATAATTAATTTGAACTAAGACTTAAGGTTGACCGAACTGAGATTAAATCGGTCCGGTTTCAGTATTATCTCAGACTATCTCGATATTATGTCAATGCAGTCAACTTAAAATCTATTACCGGTAGCACCATATCGGTAGATATCAACAGTCATAGAATAAAAATTCTAGAAATAAATGAGAATTCCAACCTCTCAAAATGGCTCAGTGCTGTAACCAGAATTCCCTTTTGTCTTCAGTCAACTTTCAATCTCATTTCAATAAAATCTCACGTTTGACGTTGTTTGTTAACGAACAAGAATACCATTTGCCATATTTATGACATTGAGACTAGACTGAGACTGGATCGAAACTATATTTTAAACATTTTTAATTACGAGAATTGGCCTTCTGATCTCTAATGTTTGTAAACTGGTAGTATTCCAATATGTAGGTAGTTGATGATACAAACCATTTACAGACTTATAGAAAGTCAGACTCTAGGTAGTCGTTAAATAGTTAAAGTCGATATTTATATGATGAACTAACCGTGCCCGCGACTCCGTCTGCGTAGAAGTCGAAAACCAATACAGGTTGAAATTGTAAACACTCGATAAACCGAAATGGGAGATTGTACTCATCACTATGAACAACTTTTGCTATGGGACGAAATCGGAAATCGCGAAAAAAAAAACTGCTGTTCCCTACATTTTGACGAGTTATGCGAACATAAATGTAAGGAACAACTGGTTTTTTTTTCGCGATTTCCGGTTTGGTCCCATAGTAAAGGTTGTTCATAGTGATGAGTAAAATCTCCCATTTCGGTTTGTCGAATGTTTACAATTTCACCCTGTATTGTGTCGCATTAACGAAACTTTCTTCTTGACACTTTATTTTAAATTCTAATATCTTTTGATTGAGCGAACCGATTACGATGAAACAAGAACTAAATGCTACTCCGATATACGCACAATATTTATCTTTAAAAGTCAACTGCATTGAGTCAGTACTTTTTTACGTGAGGCGTGCACAAACAAACTGACAAACCGACAAACACGCAAACAGACAAAAATTCCAAAAATAATCGAAATGGATTATATTGGGTATCCTTTTACCCCTACGCTATTTCTTTCTCAAATATTTATTTTGATTTAATATACGTATAGATAGTAAACACATTTATCTTGTCGATTAAATTACTTGCGCTGTAAGTGGATGTACTCAAGTATTAATCGAATGTCAAAAACAAGTCATTATACTTATCCTTCAGAGCCATCTCGAAACTTAATCCGATTTGCCTCAGATTATCTGTAGACCTTCCATTACATTTGACAGAAAATAAACAAAGATATACTACGCTTTACGAAGCAACACATTTTAAATAATGACAATAAATAAATATATTTATTTGCGTAAAACATGGTATATAAAGTATAATTATATATAAACATTACAATTCCAGATCATACATGTTTTGCTTAAAATTAAAGCATGCAAACTTTTAAACATTACATATTTTTTTGTATTATATCTTTCGTGAGACACATTCATTATATTTACGATTATTTACGGTTTACTCACGTGCATTTTTCGGGATTGCCCGACTAGTTTCGGACCCAAACGGATCCCTTAATCATGAGGTGATCACGCGGCGAGGTGGCGAGTCGAAACAGTCCAAGTCAGTTCGACTGATGTGTCTCACGAAAGTTATAATACAAAAATTACAATTTATGTTCATAAAAATCCTTAATGGTATAGTAATTACTTTCATTCAGCCATTTGTACAATTTAATTTTAAATATATCTAGTAGTTATTTAATAGTAATTTCACTTTAGTGTTTTTAATGTATTAGGTAATTTATTAAATATACGTACACACGAAAACTTAAAGGGAAAACGTACGATTTTTTTCGCAATCAGCTCCAATCTTATCACTGCTTATACGGTTTAAGTAACATGTGGCTTAAAAGAATCTCCCGTCCAGCGAAATCATATTACTCGATACGTTTCGAGTCGTCCCTAGAGTCAATTTTTGCAGGACGAAATTGACGACATACTGTAAAGTGCTGATACAGAGTAACGTTAAAAGAAAAAAGTAAGAAAACTCTATATATTTTATTAAATTCCGAGCCGGAGTAGCCAAAGAAATATTACTTATAGCAAAAAAATAATTTGATCATCCCAACCGCAACTTGACATAAGATAGACGTTACTTCCAAATTTGTGACTTCCAAATTCGTTATGACGAATATTCTGGAATTTAATTAGAACGTGCCACTGACGAGGTAAACGGAAGTGGGGCGTGAGGTTATAAATAAAGGATATTGCGCTATTTTTAAATAACAATGTTGGGGAAAATAAGTTCATTGGGTTACGGGGTCGTACCTATTTTTATTTCATTGTAAGGAGATTGAAATACATAATTATACAAAGATACAGTTATTACGGAAGTTTTATTTTAGATTTAATTTAATGTTAAATTTATTTGCAAGAGGTACCAACTTACCTTAGTAAAAATACTAGTAATTTCGATTATGATAACTACGAGCACCATAATTATACCTTTTAATACATTCAAGGTTGAGAAAAAATAATCCATCAATCTTTATCCTATACTAAATAAACGTTCAGTTCGGAACTAAAAGACCGCTTTGATTTATTCCCCAAGTTATTATCAAGTACATGAATACTTGAGTAACTTCTACATCGTACCAACTTGTTCGACAAAGAATTCGATTAAGACATTATTATTAAAACAAATAGTATGAATATGCTTAACCTTACTATAATTTGAATGATGTTAAGTGGAACAAAATATATTTACCAGGGGGGTTACCATGATCTGTTAGAGCAGGAATGTTTTAATATTATTCCGAGAGTGGGAAAGTGACAGCGCTAGACAGCTCTATAGCGCCATCTCTTACCCACTCTCGTAATAATATTAAAACATTCCTGCTCTAACAGATCATGGTAACCCCAGGGGGGTCCAATAAAATTATAGGGTGGATTATTACTAAATTTCTAATCTCTAATTAGTAAAAATTGAAGTTGCATCATGCGTTCCGTATGGTGCCAAACGTAAAGACACTACCCCATATCTTCCCGTGGGTATCGTAAAAGGCGACTAAGCGATTCACTAGAGGATGGGCAGCAGCGTTCTCTGAATATTTTAACAACCATACTGCGTTCGCCAACCCGCCTGCCAAGCGTGGTGATTATGGCAAACCCGGCTATTGGGGGAAGCCTATGTCCAGTAGTGGACGTCTTTCAGCTGAATCATCATCATCATCATTACGCGTCTGTCTGTTTGTCCGCTTACTTCTTCTGAACTACTCAATGGATTTCGATAAGGTCTTCATGCATTCCGGTGCCCGATGGTAACCCCTTCTCCTTTCTTTTCAACTTCGTCTCCTGCCCTAACTACACTTACGAGATCGGCGATCGGACTGGCTGTCATCTACCGGCATGACTAAATACGCTACAGCCGGTCTGTTTGCTGCCGCCTGTTTCTATCAAATGGTTGTGTGGGCCATTGGCGAACGCCGTAACTACGAGAAGGAACTCGCGGACTACCCCAAGGGACATGAAGCTATCTTGCCTCTTATTCTATAAGCATTTTATTATTGTTTTGTATATGTATTAGGTATTGAATGCTCTACACATTCTTCACAACTGGTGTGGCAGACGCTCTCAGGAGATCCTGGGGCCGTCTGTTACATTACAGTTTGGCGCTCTTAATTTAGGTGATTTCTTCTGAAAGATTTTAGGCTATAAAATGCACCCAACCGACGCTGCGGCGGGTCGCTAGTTCTTCCATAATTCGGATTTGCTCAGATGTAACGCATATTTTCCCAAACTTTTAGATTTCCTTTCACTATATACAAGGTGTAACATAAATGACGCACAACCTCTTAAGAGGTCACGGTACTCATCATTGTTAACAACTTTTACTATGGGACCAAACCTGAAATCGCGAAAAAAAATCAGCTGTTCCGTACATTTTAACGAGTTATGCGAACATAAATGTTGGGAACAGCTGATTTTTTTTTTTCGCGAATTCAGGTTTAGTCCCATAGTAAAAGTTGTTCATAATGATGAGTACAGTGACCCCTTAAGAAGTTTTGCGTTATTTATGTTTCACCCTGTATATTTTTTTTAAAATATTTTTTGTTGTTATTTCCCTCAAGACACAAATATATAAGTTTTCCTTCATTTTTCAAATTAAAAAAATCGAATACCGCTTCCTAACCTGGCATTCGATTACAGGACTACACAAACCACAGGCTGAGTATAATAAATATCTTCTTAAAACGTTTTAATATTAAAATTATTTGTAATTGTATATATTCATACTTAACTTTAATATTCATAGACGAATAAATTGCTTCGTACTACGTTGAGTTACAAATGTTTCAAGCAATGAAATCAGGTTATTAAGGCTGTTACATTACTAAATAGCTCTGTATATTGCTTACAATTACTTATGCAGCAACATTAAGCTGCCTCAAAATTGTTTTGAAACCGCACGCTAAATTATATTTAGTCTTTCAAGGATTGAGAAAAAGATATTCGTCCTACTAAATTAGTGAATACTGACAAGTGCTACTTCTAATGCTGTTGACTACCTCGTTAATTTCGTGCTTATAATGAGGTCCTGGGTTCGATCTCCAGGTTGGGCAACGTGTTATTGGGTTTTGCCGTGTGGAATTTCTCAGTAGCAGCCCGGAGTTTGGATTTGTGTCTGGTTGATGGCAATAGGCTCGTCCTCTATTCATCATTCAGCCGAATAACGTCCACTGCTGGAAATAGGCCTCGCTCAAACAATGTTGGGGGGATTTGCCATAATCACCACGCTTGGCAGGCGGGTTGGCGATCGCAGTATGGTTGTTAAAGTACTCAGAGAACGCTGCTGCCTATCCTCTAGTGAATCTCTTAGTCGCCTTTTACGACACCCACGGGAAGAGATGGGGTAGTGCTATTCTTTACGTCCGGCACCACACGGACGTTATTACGTATATACGTCCTCTATTACATGAGATTTAAACATAAAGGCGAAAATGAGGGTGTACTTATACACCTCTACCAAACCGTTCAAGGAATACAGGCGTGATGTTATGTTATTTCAATTCGTAAATACTCGCAACTATTTATTCGTTTGCCTATATCTATGTTACGGCTCATAGCCGAAGTGCGGCTACACCTAGTTTTAGCCGGGTACAACTAGGTGCAGCCGGCCACATGCGGTTAAACTTAAATCTATCCTACTTATCTTCGGTTAGAACTAGGTTTAGCCTTCATCATAGCGGCTAGAACTAGGTGCAGCCGCACACCGATGGTTAAGGGTAACCCCGACACGGATAGGTTAGGTTCCAAGGGGATGACGGGGGCTAGAGTGAGCGAGCGAAGCGAGCGAACGAAGCCCCCGTCATCCCCTTCGTATTAGGTTACTTTAAACCCTGCAGACAGAAATAGGAGCCCCGCACGGCGGGGCTCCGTCGACTTAAGCTCCACCTAGTTCTAACCAACTGCTACTGGTTGCACCTAGTTGTAAACCGGCTAAAACTAGGTGTAGCCGCACTTCGGCTATTAGCCGTAACATCTATACTTCATTTCATAAATAACATTAGACAAACGTGGTCCACCAAGGCACGAATGTGTTTTGAAACATTCCTTCAAGTAAAATTTCAGCTCATCATTAAGGTTTTTGATCATTATGGTTCATAAAAGCTTAATACTATGTTGAATCCCTGCTAGAAGCAATGTTATGCTATGTTGGTTATTTGTAAGGATATGTTCCCTTACTAAAATGGGTTTTCTTTGTCTGAGGTCATAAGTTTTGTTCTAGGTAAATGTTTTGTCTATCATCCTCAACTTACATAATTTAATCAATGTAATTAACATTACCTTTGTTTGTGTATAGACTCATTTTTTTATTTACTTGTCAGATTGAACTGTGTTTCTGGGGAGTTTGTTGCGCCGTTTCTTCTTCACAACATAAACACTAGGAAACGGTGAAGGGCGGGCGCTTTTGGGGACAGTCTAAGGCCTCATTCACGAAGACGCGGGGCGTCGCACGTCGCGTGCGGTGTGGCGTCTCGCAGCGCGTTATACGATTTTTCTGTTTACGGAGCGGCTGCACGTGCAGCGGCCCGCATCATCACACACGCAAACACAAACATATGGCAATGTACGATGTTGTTTATGAAGATGCGGCGCGTGCGACGCCGCGGGCCCCGCCGCGTTTGACGCTACGTTTTACAGTGGACGGAGAATTGCAGGAATAGCTGGTCGCAACGCTGCGTGCGCCGCCGCGATATACGTCGCGTGCGACGCGGCGATGCCATCCGCGGGCTCCGCCTGTATTTCAAGCAAACGCGTGTAAAATCGCTTCTCCGTAAACGCTCTCATACAACGCCACATGTTTGAATTCAGTGCGGGCCGCGCCGCACAACGAGACGCGCGACGCCCCGCGTCTCCGTAAATGAGGCCTTATGTAAAATGGACATTCAATAAAAACTAAGTAATTCTAGTCTATTTTAAATAAACGAGTTTTGAGTTTGACTTTAGTAGTTAGTATATTCAAAGATAATACATATCTTATCAATATTCTAGGATCTCAGAAATTCACCCTCAAAACCGACCATTGAGGCGACTTTGTTAATTTTCGCGTGGGAGAGAAAGCAGCGGTGGTATTATTTATAACCAAGGACTACCAAAGACACAATAATAATCAGATACCTTCCAAGTACTGAAAATAGGAGGATTTAATCCAAGTGGGTGTAGCTGACGCGAGGAATGCGTCATCACGCCACGCGCAGTCTGCCGCGCATAGTTACAATACTTACTGAACCGTGCAGCAGATAGGGCATGGAGTATTCAACTGGAAACTATTTTAATTGACGTTCGATTACATGTTTGGTATTCTTCCATGGTTGTTCTTTTTGTACCTAATAACTCAATTTAATGGCAGGGTTTGTATTACGACTTCTTTTTTTGTATCGGCAGGAGTTAGAAGAGAATAGCTCCCGTCGTGGTGAATAGATTAGCTAGTTAGCAAGATTGGTAGCGAGGCTGACTGCCCAGGGTACGCTGGACGTTTCGCCTCCTTCTGCGAGGAGGTCATGGCGATCTTTGGCCACCGTAGTGTGTGGCCTGCAGGCAGCGGGTTAGGGGACCCGTCGCCCGATCACAGGCCCGAAAAGACGGCGCGCAGTGTTCCGTGCGCGCCTCTCAGGAGGACGTGGGGCAAGGCCCCACAGAAGCAGAGGTCTGCCGGGACAGTCTATGACTGTACTCCAATAGTGCAGCCGTGAATAGTTCCCGGTTGGTGCCCCATCCCATTTTAGATTAAAGTTCTCAAAGAGGCCTAGCTCTGCGCATTGGACCTATGTCCCCCGTATGCCTTCCAAAGGACCGGACATCTTCTGCACGGAAGATGAGCCGTGATTCTTAAGATATGTGTGCATTACGCACCACGAGGTTACCTCTCACAAAATGGAGCAGGGCGCATCTTCGTGTATTGAACGGACCGTTAATCCCTATTATATTTATAACACTACAAGTGCCAGGCAGGGTACATTAAAGAGCCTCCAAAGTAACCAACGGGGTACCCAATTCTTTTTTTTTTTTAAATTAATTAATGCAGTTATCTGTGTATCTTTTGTTAAAAGTCGATAGAAAACCAGTACTACTTGTTCCTTATACTCATCTGCCACAATCTCCTTGAAAAGGGGCCGCCCTTTCCAATACATAAATATCACGCTTGTGTTCCCCAAAAGGGTTGTGTAGAGGTGTATATAATAGTACATATTCACGTCGCCATTATGTTTAAGTCCCATGTAATTAGGGCCAAGACTATTGCCATCAACCGGGCACAAATCCAGACTCCGGACTGCTGCTGAGAAATTCCACACGGAAAATCGCAATAACACTTTGACCGATCTGGGGATCGAATCTAGGACCTCACGCTAAGCAATCGCGCTTGCAACCAACAAGACCACCGAGGCAATCAATCCCAATATTAATTGTAGTTTCTAAACTTGAATTCACTCATCGTAAATAGTTCCGACCAAAAGTGAATTCTAGTAATGTTTGGCACTATTGCCTATCCCTCGTATTCGTTTTTTTTTTCCACAAATATCAGTGATAACTTCTGAACGCAGTGACCCATTTTTCAGCAAGCCAATAGCTGTCAAACTCAGAAACGTCCCGCGTCGTGGGAAGTGTCACGCCGCTGTTACGCACATTGTACAACCATGTTCATTGGGGGGACACGATTTAAATAAGATTATATTGAGTTTGTTATCTGTGAGTAAACACTGTGAGGAGATCGTGGCTAAATAATTACAGCCGCATAGACCGATCTTCCGGGTTAAGCCACGCTTGCCGAGGTTGGTCTGTGGATGGGTGACCACTTACCATAGCGAGTTTCCTCCGTGCCTCGGAAAGCACGTAAAGCCGTTGGTCCCGGCTGTCATTTGTAGATCTTTGACAGTCGTTACTGTTGGTCAGAAGCCAGAAAGTCTGACAACCAGTCTTACCAAGAGTATCGTATTACCCAGTTACTGGGTTGTGGAGGTCTGATAGGCAGTCGCTCCATGTAAAATACTGATATTCAGCTGCATCCGGTTCGACTGGAAGCCGACCCCAACATAGTTGGGAAAAGGCTAGGCAGATGATGATGATCTGTGAGTAAACGTTATGTTACTTATTATAATTTTCTTTATTAGTTTTTATAATAGGCATGTTAACAGCATCAATAAATTGCAAATCAAATTAGTCCGCCAGTTAGAGTTTTGAAAAATAGTGGACCCGTATTTTTTCTTTTGTTAAATCCATGAATACTTGGAAAGATAAAACGCATCAAGACTCGAGAGTGGGGGCTTGTGACGTCAGAAACAAGTAAAAATTGTACTTGCTTGTGATGTTTTGCCAATTTTAAAAGTGTCGTATCTTCGTAAATTTTGGTTTACGTAACAAAAGAAAAAATGCGGGTCAAATATTTTTTGAAAAATCTAACTGTCGGACTAATAATATTTTTTCAGTCAAATGCCCTATTATGCACCTACTGAAAATGGTTTAAAAGTTTACTTGTCCATTAATCATTGTCACGATAATTATAATTACACTTGGGAGCAATGAATCTGGGTCACCAACATAAACGTTAATATCTCGTAAATTAAGAACTATAGCCTTTTCAAATAAAAAGGATTTTATAAACTATTTAATACCACTCATAAGACCAATAAACTTAATCCGAAGCCGAGTCTCCCGGTGAGTGTGCAGGGCAAAGTAGAAGCAGTGGACATCGCCAACATATTCAGGGAGCACTTTCAGACAGAGCAGAGAGTACTAGTGCGGAAGGAAATGCCCCAGGCTACAGGTCCTACACGTGACGAGCCCGTTAGAATAACATCAAAGGACGTGTCGCGGGTTTTACATAACATGTGTAAGGGTAAGTCTCCTGGACACGACGGACTTAGCGTGGAGCATCTGAAGCATGGGGGTCCTCACCTGTGTAGGGTGTTGGCGATGCTTTACACTTTTTGTTTACGTCATGCATATTTGCCCGATGATATTATGAAGGCGGTTGTAGTACCAATTGTGAAAAATAAAACAGGGGATGTCAGTGACAAACACAATTACAGGCCTATTACATTGGCCACTATAGCTGCCAAGGTGCTTGACGGTGTGCTGAACGGTCATCTTTCTCAGTCTGTGGTACTCGAAGACGCCCAATTTGGGTTTAGGCCTGGCCTCTCTACTGAGAGTGCCATATTAGTCCTGAAGCACACCGTCAGGTACTACACTGACCGTAAGACGCCAGTATATGCTGCCTTTTTGGACCTCTCAAAGGCTTTTGATCTTGTGAACTATGATAGGCTGTGGGATAAACTTAGGGAGACCAAAGTGCCTGAGGGTGTTACTAATATATTTAAATATTGGTACCACCATCAGACAAATAATGTAAGGTGGTCAGGTTCCTTTTCAGATGCCTATCAGTTGGAGTGTGGTGTGAGGCAGGGGGGATTAAGCTCCCCTACGCTCTTTAACATTTACGTAAGGGAGCTGGTCCGTGAGCTCAATGGCACCAGGGTAGGCTGTTCTATAGATGGTCAAATTGTGAATAACATTAGCTACGCCGACGACATGGTGCTGTTGAGCCCGTCGATCAGCGCCCTGCGGAGATTGCTGAGTATCTGTGAGGAATATGCTAGGACGCACGGATTGACATATAATGTCAAGAAGAGCGAACTGCTGGTGTTTCGGGCGGGGCGCATGACGCCCTCTTGCGTACCGCCCGTGATGCTGGGTGGGGTGGCACTAAACAGGGTCAGCCAGTTTGTGTACCTTGGCCATGTGGTAAACGAGGACCTGGCTGATGATCCGGATGTGGAAAGGGAACGCAGGGGGCTGGCGGTCCGGTGTAACATGCTGGCCCGCAGGTTTGCAAGGTGTAGTAAGGAGGTAAAAAAGACGTTATTTAGGGCCTACTGCCAATCCTACTACACCTGTAGCCTGTGGGTCAGTAACACACAGCGGGTAGTCAGCGCCCTGCGGGTCCAATACAACAATGCTTTCAGGTTGCTGATGGGACTGCCTCGCTATTGCAGCGCCTCAGCGATGTTTGCTGACGCTCAAGTGGATGGCTTCCATGCCATAATTCGTAAGAGAGCGGCATCGCTGATGCGCAGGGTGAGGGACAGTTCCAACAGCTACCTGAGAGTAATTGCTGGTAAAATAGAAAGTCCTCTATGGAGGCAATGGATACGTATCCATATTAAATAGTTTCCTCATGTTTATAGTACTAACATTTATTATTAAGTTCTTTTTATGTATTTACTAACACTATATGGACACATCAGTCTGAAATAAACAAAATTGAATTGAATTGAATTAATTTTTAATTTCTTAAATTGTCTATAAAATAGTGACGCGGGTGTAATCGCGTAGTATAATTTAAAAAAAAGGAACAATAAAAAATACTTTCTTTTCGGACCGGTGATCTGGTGAACAAAGTCAAAGTCAAGGGTTTTTATTTCAAATAGACCAGATTACAGGCACTTGACGTCAAAACTAGGTGCATGTTTCCTAATGGTAGGTTCTATGGCGAAGAGCCGGCATGAAACTCCATGATTCATACTCTTTTTAAAATAGTAGTTCATGACAATTCCATTACAGTAGTGTGATAAATAGAATGAGAATAATGCAAGTTAATGTAAGAAATAAACTCACATTAGAGTAACAAATAGAAAAATATGCCTTCTAGGATTGCCATAGCAGTTAAGGGCTGACCAGTCCCGACAGACAGCACCTATTCACGAGCATGACGTGCACAACCGCATCGCTTAGCTCAACCATATTGCAGGGAACTCAACGACCGGATATACAACGCCACCATCAGCAGGACATTTAAGTGAGCATGACAGATGAACGCCGCGAGAATCCGCTGGATGCGAGAAGCACAGGACCGGTCGACGTGGCGATGTTGGGGGAGTTCTATGTCCAGCAGTGGACGTCTTTCGGCTGAATAATGATGATGATGATGATAATGAAATTATACTACCCGATTAGACCCGAGTCAGTATTTTATAATGTAAAAAAATTACGAAAATTCAAAAATACTTTTTATTTGAATACGCTAGCATTCTTAGTTTCCGAGATAATATGGTTTATGTTGGTGACCTGGATTTGTTGCTCCCTAGTGTATATGTGTAAGACACTCATGAAAATAAATATTTTATCTATTTTTAAGGCACAATACTGCGTACAGCGTGACAATTCATCGTGTTTAACACAACTGTTATGTTCTAACGTTACAGTTATTACCTCACAGTTATTACCTCTTAGAGATCGATTATCGAATGTGAGAGCTTTGTAGACTTGCTAAATGCCTGGACCTACCTATTTAATTTTTGACCATATTTGACTCTTAAGTCTACTTTGCTCTCTCATAACTATTCGAAGTCGTTACTGTACCCACCCAAATTGTTAAAGATATGGATTTTAAAAGAGTAACCATGGAGTTTCTTGCCGGCTCTTCTCCATAGGAAACGACTAATTGAAACCGTGCACCTAAAGACTTTTCATAAGCACCTGTAATGGTGTATGTGTTTTTTTTTTTTGTTTTTTTTTTGTTAGTATCTTATCAAAGTTCATATTGCTTAGCCACAATTCTGCCATGAACGCTTGTAATCTTCATAGCAACATGTCGCTTGCAGTGGTAATGCACGTTCCAACATATTATATTTGTTCAGGCGTAAACATACCGCTGTGACATCAAACCGCACGTCTAAACGAAAAACATGTTTTTTGTGAAATTGCGTTTAAAGTGTTTCTATAGATAAATAGATAAAAACCGACATTTAGTGCAACAAAAGACAAGGGGCACTACAAAAAAAGAAAAATTGAGAAAAATAACATCAATAAAGGAAGAGTGAATTTATAAATAGAACGTGCGGTCTTAACACGTGGCCCTGAAGAAAATCATAGTTGAACTCACTCTGGCGAGTTTTGAAGTAAAACCACAGTCTAACTATATCTTATTCCTTACAGTCGGTCAACGTAGAACATTGTCGCAGAGCAATCGTGCGGGGGGTTGCGGGGTGAAATGGCGGAGGTTATGTCCCGAGTAGCCATACTGCATACTCGGGACATAACCTCCGGCCCTATATAATTTGACATTTCATAGGACCTGTCAAATGTATGGGCGTTGACCCACTGTATGTAAGAAGTAGGTACACTGTCGTAGAACTGTGGGTTTTTTTTATGAATAAAAGACAAAATAAATGTACTCGTAACAAATAGTATTAATAAGTAAAAATAATCACATGGTTTAGTCATAATTTAGGTTCTAGTCTAGAAATATAGTTTAGGAGGTGTTTGAAAATATTCTAATAATTCTTATAGTAACGTTATGCTACAGGAATTAATATTTTCACTTCGATGAATTTATGAGTTGCATTTTTGTATTAATTTACTTACGAGAACGGAAGGGAAATAGCAATAACTGCTTCTGATGATATAATTTAAACAAAAATGTGATCCGGAACAGACCATATGGTACGTTTATTAAATTTTCCGTTCCCTAATTCCTGCATAATGGATGACCAGGGTACCTAGAAAAAAACCCTTTTCTTTACACGTTGACGCCTGCAAAAAGATCAAATTGTATGGAAATGACATTTGCTTACGCTTGAGCAATAATGTCATGTCCATACAATTTGATCTTTCCGCAGGTGTACAACGTGTACAACAAGGGATTTTGATTAAGCCCGCTGATGCAATGTGTGGACAGCAAAGTTTGTGTTACTATTAGTCAAACAAGCTGTTTAATATACACATTTACAAGAACTTGTTTGGTCAATCGAGATGACGGAAATTAATTCTCCACTTAAACTTTTGACCTAACTTTCAACTGTTAAAAGTTCAATAAATGACCTATCAACTTACTTTGTCACAAAAACCCGATAAACATAAAATTACTAACGTGTAACGCCCGGTTCCTGTAACCAAAAACGAATCGTTATGCTTACCAATGATAGCAATTATTATTATATTATTACCAAACTGGGAACGAATAGACTCAAAATTTACCTGTGAAATCTATTAAAGTATGGGAGAGTCTATTATGGAAAGCGTTGAGGTCCTTGCTTTATTATTGGTAGAGACACAAGAGTCATACCTCCGGTTTCTGAGTTAAGAATTCTGATAAGCAGTACTTAAGTAACACTTGAGTACGGAGTTATCAAAAAAATTATGGATTACAAAGCATTTTTTTACAACTTCGTACTCAAATATTACTTAAGTATTGCTTATCCTAGAATTCTTAACTCAGAAACCGGAGGTTAATTTTAACTATTATCGCATGGTAAATCACAGGAATCGGCCATAAATCTACCAAACAAAATACGATCTATCGAGTTTCTATACAATATTTATTTTCTAGCAGTGACTCATTTCTCCGAAGGCCAATATCTGTCAAAGTCACGAGCGTGACGTCATAGACGTGTCCCCTGCATTTACGTGACGCACGCTGAAAGGCGTGTTTTGTTAGCGGAAATAAATATAGTATGTTTTCAAATATGAAGTATCAATATGGCTGCTATTGCTGAAGGGTAAAACAAAGTTGTTTTATACATACAAACATAGTAGGAAAGATACAATAGATAAACAATAACATTGACGAACAGGATCGTCGGTCGGGCCGCTAGCGGTTAAACCGAGGCCCACTTTAAGTATGACCGTTTTAAACCATGTAGTTAAAATTCGATAATTTTATTTTCGTGCAAAACTAAAGCAATTTTAGTTTTTTCTATTAATTCTTCATCCCTACTTTAGTTACGAATTCAGTACACGGTTCTAATCCGTGATCGCAAATCCCTCCTAATAATAAATGCGAAAGTTACTTTATCTGTCTATCTGTCTGTGACGCATTCATGCCTAAACCACTGAACCGATTTTGATGAAACTTGGTACAGAGATAGTCTAGAACCTGGAAAAGGACATAAGTTACTTTTATGCTGTTTCGGTAAGTAGGTCACCTGACGCCTCTAACGTGAACATTCGTCGCGGAGTGCAAAACGCTTCCATCGGCAGTTTTGAGTCGGCGAGCTCTACTGCGTCACCTGCTGCCGATATTGCATGCGTTGCATCTTGCTCCGCCGCCGTGCCCATCGTTCCTTCAACACCGGTGGAAGTAGTGAGTAATGTAGGTACGTCGACTCCTAAACGTGCCTGCGCTGCTATCGTCGCCACACACAAACCTGCTATGTCGCAAACAAAGCGGCAAGCAGAAAAAACAAAAGGGGGTAACCAGAGTCGCTGTGTATCGGTCAACAAAGATCTGAAACAGCAGGGTCCACACAAGGACACGTGTGACAAGGGTGACTTAATCAAGGTGGAGAAAAAGAAAAAGAAGAAGCCTCCTTGTCGAAACCAGTGCGGTACCGCGCTGGCAGGACCCAACATGCTACTGCGTCCAGCAATACCGACGACGCTGCTGTACGTGTCCAGACTACATCACTCCACGAAGGTTGAAGAGATCGTGGAGTATGTTCGGCTGAAGACCAACTGGACGTTGAGGGTCGAGAAGTTGGAGTCGCGCCACAACACAAATTTCAAGTCGTATTTGGTGCGTGTTCCGACTCATCAAATTGAGATCTTCCTCAAAGAAGAGTTTTGGCCGAAGGGTGTCATTTATCGACGATTTCGCGGAAGGCTACGCGACACCACGCAGCGCAACACGACGCCGTCACTTCGTGTGCAGTAGTTTTAGATATTATGTATTAGTTTATAGTTACGTATTGTTTTTACTATTTATGTACTTGTTTTCTATGGGCCAAGTTGCCTGAAATAAATGATATTATTATTTTTATTATTTATACCGAAAAATACGGAATACACGATAAGCGATATCCACGTTAGCGAAGCCACGAGCGACCTCTAGTAAGACCTAAATTAAGAACACAGTTGTTCATAGTTGACTATTGATAGATATTAGCATATTTTTATAAAATCTTTGAATAGCTATTTCTTTTCAGCTATTGCCTTTAGGGAAAAGTTGTAGAACAATTATGGGTAGGTACTTTAACACCCTTTCGACTATACTCGTACTCGTATATTTTACCTATGGCGATATAAAGTATCACATAGCTAAGATTTTTGTTAGTTTATTCTAATAAGCATTACCCATAATCAGCCTAATACTGTCCAAATGCTGATCATGGGCCTCTTCTCAGAATGAGAAGGGTTTGGGTCTGAGTCCACCATGCTGGCTTGGTGCGCGATGGTGGATTATACACACCATCAAGAATATTTTGGAGCCCTCTCAAGTGAGCAGGTTTCCTCGCAATGATTCCCTCCATCGTTAACGCAAGTAATAATCATATTCTGATCCACAAATGAATTTGAACAGAGGTACGTGCTGCTTTCGATCACAGACTCTCTCTAGGTTCTCGCTAGGCTAGCACTGCTTTTATCAATTCAATCGAATTGCATCTAGTCTGATCCAAGGATCAAAACAAGCAGCTATAAGATACATTAATAGTATTCGTAACTCAGTTCTGTTCTGTTCTTAGCCTTTCCCCAACTATGATAGCTTCCATTCTAACCAGATGCGACTGAATACTAGTATTTAACACGGAGCGACTGCCATCAGACCCCTGCAATCCGGGTTCCCTACGTGACATCGAAACTCAATACATCGAATGTCGCAACATCGAAAACGGTACATCGAAGGGTCATATAATCGATGGTACTCTACATCGATGGTACGCCACATCGAAAGTCTCGACATCGAAAGTTTACGATATCGATGGTACGCTACATCGAATGTCGTTAAATCGAATGGTTACAGTATCGATTTCTCATCACAGCGAATTGCATTTATGTTTATCTAAATCTATATGGTTATGCATTTATGTTTTTTTTTAATAATATTGTTTTCTTGTGTGTTTAATTTATTTTTATTCGGTGCAGTAACTAATGGATACAACAATCTTAAGATGCAATATACCTAACCCATCGATTTTGCAACCAGTCCATGTTGTAACCATTCAATACTGTAAAACTTCGATTTCACGACATTCGATGTAGCGTACCATCGATTATGTGACCATTCGATACTGTAACCATTCGATTTCACGACATTCGATGTAGCGTACAATCGATTATGTGACCCTTCGATGCACCGTTTTCGATGCTACGACATTCGATGTATTGAGTTTCGATGTCACGTAGGGAACCCCTGCAATCCAATTATTGGGCAATGCCGACATCGTAAGGTTAGACCGGTTGTCAGACTCCGGCTACCCGTAACGACTGTCATTGGTATTATACGATGGATAGAACCGACGGCTTAACGTTCTATATGAGGCAACAAAAAAAATGTTTGATGTAATTTAAAATTAGTTGACAAATTACCTACTTACGCGAACACTGCGGATTAGCATCCAACTTTAACTCACTCTAACTTAGTTGTGATCGGTACATCTAATAAACTTTTAGTGTTACAAAATCTGTGTGTATTTACGTCAACTCACCTCATTGCACTCAAAACTCTTACCTACTTACCACTTATAACTGAAACTGCAAGTGTAAAGCTGGCTTCCAGCGGTGCGTGGTAGCGCACACTGGCTGTGCGTGGTATCATCCGTAAAATCACGCACCGTGGGAAGCCACATTATGAGGGTGTGTGATGTGGATACGGCGCACCGCTCCGCACGCGTCCGCGTTACCACGGACGAGTCTCTTCCCATGGTGCGTCGGTGCGAGCTCGTGTGTCACGGTGCGCGCTATCACGCACCGTGGGAAGCCGGTATAAGGTGCCCACTACTACGGGATCTTACACGCTTCTTAACCTTGCAAATCATTATTATGGTCCGTTCGGCTGATTTAGTCACGAACTCCTTACTTATCCCTTATTCTTAACTCAGTGAGGCAAAAACCAATAATTGTCAAAATAAATAAAGTTCGTACCCAATCACTTTATAAAAATACTGTGACCTAGAAATTCCTCGAGTCTTTGTACTGACCCATATCTCGAAGGGCAATATCTGTCATAGCCAGTAGCGTGTCGTCGTAGCGTGTCGTGTGCAGTTGCGTGACGCACATCGAACGCATCCGAGCGTGTTCTACTGACGTGTAAACACGACAGGTGTTATATACGTGTTCTGTTAAAAGAAATAAACGTATGTTGCTGAAGGAAAATATGGGCAATGTGTTCTCTAGCTTTGAGTGCCTCGTTGGTCTAGTGGTTGCAAATGCGACTGCTGAGCGTGAGGCCCTGAGTTTGATCCCTAAATCGGCCAAATTGTTATTGGGTTTTATCTTGTGGAATATATAAATACATATAATTGTGTATATTACTATTATTCATATTGTGTTATTTTTTTCTTTGGTTAATTTTTGGGGAGTGCCTCCGCTGCTGGTGCCGATTACATACCTACACTATTTTTATACACCTTCAAGGCCTCTTCAAACTCTTCATGAGACGATTATTCGTCACACTTTCGTTTTCACACTAAAAACAAATGAAAAACTTAAGGTGATGTTTGTAAGATTGTTTGGTTCTCCAAAGCAGAGTCGACGGAGCCCCGCCGAGCGGGGCTCCTATTTCTGTCTGCAGGATTTAAAGTAACCTTACATAAAGGGAACCTAACCTATCCGTGTCGGCGTGCCCCAAATTATCGAGTTCGCTTCGCTCGCTCTTGAAATTAGTCAGTTGGAAGACAAGTTACAGTGTTTGGGCCAAAATCTAATCTACCTTTCAACTAACATACCTACCAAACAACTAATTACTGCCGCTAGTATCCATTTTGGGTGCCGGCAGCCGATGTTTTTAATCTCGGCTACCGGCAGTAACGTACCGCCGGTTCCCAATGGCGTTATTTTTGGGTGCCGTAATTTTTGTTCTCAAGACTTGGTATTATATTACTCACAGGTCTGTAGTCAAGACTACATTGTTCTCTCTAAACTGTCCTAAATCATAGTACTGTATTTACTGAAGTTGTTAAAGATATCCTTTTTAAAAGAGTAACTATGGAGTTTCTTGCCGGCTCTACTCCATAGGAAACGACTAATTGGAACCGTGCACCTAAATTCGACTTTTCATAAGCGCCTGTATTGGTTTATGTGAAATAAACATTTTTGATTTTGGAATTTCTCAGTAGCAGTCCACTGTCTGGATTTGTGCCCGGTTGATGGCAATAGGCTCGCCCCCTATTAACATGGAACTTAAACATAATGGCGAAATGTGGGTGTACTATACACCTCTGCCCAACCCTTTGGGAATTATAGGCGTGATGTTCTGTTAAGTGTTCTCTAGCTAAGTATTTGACGACCTACAAGACACAGAGGTGAATTATTTGTGACCCTTAAAATGGTGGGTGTCCCGCACTGAGACAATATGGGACTAATCACATTTATCAGTAACAATTCACAAAAAAATACGATGGATTTAAAGACACGCATGACTTGTGAAGCGTGTGCTTTCAATCGTGATAGCTTTTTACAGCATGTTTCAGCGTGCTGTTGACATGCGAACGCTAAATCGATTAAAAAAAATGAAAGCGTGCTTACGACACGTTTATACAAAATTTCCTTTTTCTATAAGTATTACGTCAGTTGGTGCTGATAACTATGCTTAGTCCCTAAATGGAGGTCATGAAAAGAGCCTGCACGAGTGACGATACTTAAGTACGTCCGGCGCACTCTGGGCAGTCAGCCCCGCTACCAACCTTGCTGACTGGCTAATCTTTTCACCACGGCATCAGCTATATTCGTATGGCTCGTACTGACACGAGAGAAGAGTCCTTTATCATTTATACATGTATGTACATACGTCATTTATACATAGATTTTATGTATAGTTTTCCTAAAAATATTCGTGTGGTGTGTACATTTTTGTGTTACGTTTGGACTGCAGCGACTACTAAGTTAAAATAACATATTAAATAGACGAGCATTTTTTTGGAAGATTTGTAGCTAGGGATGTAATTCCCTTCTTCAATAATTTATTTGTTTCACAACGTTAATAGATTTTCAGAACTTGCAGATCAAATTATTTTATCATAATATTATTTTAGAAGAAAACAACAGTTTGTAGATTAAGACAAGGTACTTTTTTGAGTAGAAAATCTACTCTACACGGCAAAGCGTGGCATATATCTGACACTTAAAAATCAAAATCTACCTGGGTTCTCAGCACATAAAAACTGCGCCAGGATCTTTCATAAGAACACCTACATCACTTTCTGTTTATATGGAGATATTGTTCACGTGAGCAAAGCCACGGGTACAGCTAGTATTAAATAGATAGGTATTTCTGTTAAAAAATGCACTCAGTAGTTTTAAACCTGTACTTCCTTATTACAAGAGATAGTTTAAACCAAGACTAAGGTAAACTCAGATTTAAAATTTATCCAATTACCCATCATTTTCTATCGTTACAAAAAAAGAAGGGGGGACGGGGATTAGCATTGCCATATAATGCCACATTATATGGCAATGCTAATCCTTAGGCCAAAGTAGAGGTCAGTCAGCCTTCGGGTCACGGGAAGGACATCTCTGTATAATGAGAGTTTGTGTTCAAATTCTAAGGAAGGGTCTCCCTCATATTCCTCTATTTCTATCCCTCTCACACTAATAGTTCTCTGAAATCTAATCCATCTAATGGCCGTAAAACCGTAACTCCACATTTCAAGTATAGGCCAGATATTATTATCCCAGAAAGCAAAATATTATGTAAAGAAAATTGTTCATGCATTCTCATAATTCTCTCTCAAGATTAAAATCATATCATACAGATTTTAAGATGCAAATAACATTTTCAAGCAGCGACTTACAATATTAAAAGTACGCCTTTTATCTTTACAAAGTCATCTTTTCTCGTGTATCTTTTACCGTATAATATAGAGTACATTAAAATTTAATATAAGCCGTGAGAGAGAACATTCTATGTTCGGGTAGGATTAGGCGATTCAATGTAGGTAATCCATCATGTCAATTCATATCCATCCAAAGGTCGTCTGGCAGGAATCGTCTAGTGCTATAAGACCGTCCATTGTACATCTCTATTTTTATAGTAATGTTTCTTGTTTATTTTATGTATACTCTAATCTATAGGTACTAATATTATAAAGAGGTAGAATTTGTTTGTTTGTTTGTTTGTATGTAGGAGGTAATCTCCGAAATTACTCATCCGATTTCAAAAATTCTTTCACCAATAGGAAGCTACGTTATCTCTGAGTGCTATAGGCTATATTTTGGGATCAAAAAATTAGGGATCCGTAAATTAACGGGAGCGAAGCCGCGAGCAAAAGCTAGTAATATTATAAGGAGGTAAATTTGTTTGTTTGTATGTAGGAGGTAATCTCCGAAACTACTCATCCGATTTCAAAAATTCTTTCACCAATAGGAAGCTACGTTATTCATGAGTGCTATAGGTTATATTTTACTATCAAAAAATTAGGGATCTGTAAATAAATTACCTTAATGTAACCCAAGGTATCAAAGTTAATAAAAGTTATTATTTGGCGTGCGCTGCGAAAACTATTGATGATACATAAAAATAATGTACCACATGTTTATAGTGCTCTTCATTATCCACAAAAAGGTCCGTGACGATATATATCTAACTGTTATAGTGAAGTCACATCAACCGTGTTTTGTTCAAATTAGTCGATCAAAACGCGGGTAGAATCGAAAGTACATTTCCATCATAATGTTAATTCGTATCCAACCAAATAGCTTCATAATCAAGGTTGATTATGTACATATAAAATGTTCTTTAAATTATTCCTATCGGACCTTTCATTTAGAAGTGCTAAAAGTAAGAAAAATGCCGCGGTGTGAGCGAACAATCCAACGTTTAGTCTTTTAGTTAACTATTAACTACACATTTATTAATCCGCGACTTCGTCTGAATCCGCGATTACCGACATTCACGCGGACAAAGTCATGGGCAAAAGCTAGTGTACAATAAAGAGTAATGTATTGTATCGTATTATAATCCATAATGTATTGTAATGTATTGTATCGTATTATAATCCAAAATTATCTCACATTATGCCAGTCAGTTTTGTCATACTGTATCCTGGCCTGGGGTGGCACTGCTCCTACTCACCTAATTGATTTAGAGAGATCTCAGCGCGCGGTTCTCAAGACAATGATCAAAAAACCACTACGATTTCCAACCGTTCTCCTTTTCGAAGAAACACAATTACTTAGTGTAAGGAGATTGTACATCCTAAAAATTGCTCTTTTAACTCATAAGGAAGTACTCAACTCTGACGACTACGAGGATATGGCTGGGAAGCGTATTTTCAAGCTCCCTCTTCCACCCATCAAAACAACATTTGCAAAAAGATTCTGCGCCTATATGAAACCATTGATACTTAACAACATAAATAAAATATGTAGCCTTAGAAACCTATCAGTTCGTGAAGCGAAATCAAAAATACTTAATATTAACTTGGACTTACGATAAAACGGAGGATTTTTTGAGACATTTACTGTAAACCATTTGATCTCAAAGTTTATTAACTAATTTCTAAGAATAAATATTTTAACGTTATTATTAAGCACATTTTAAGCCCATACTTATGATACCTATATATATTATACCTTGTAATTGTAATAGTGATATTTGTTAAACAAAATAGTTTTTTATTTTATTTATTTCATTTTAATATTTAAATTGTTAATAATTGTGGAAAACTAGAATAAAGTTTCCTGCGGGACAGGCCTAGCCTAGTGCAGGAAATCTTTGCTAATATTATCAACATGCTCTCAACTATAGTAATAAATTAAATATTACAACCCTAGTTTTAACCCTGTAAAAGAACATGTAAAACATCTGACAATAAAGAATTTATTATTATTATTATTTGTATCTCTCTTTAAATCACGGCTCATACTCCATGTGGAAGATGTCCGGTCCTTTGGAAGGCATACACGGGGACACAGGTCCAACGCGCAGAGGCCCCTTTGAGAACTTTAATCTAAAATGGGGTGGGGCACCAACCGGGGACTATCCACGGCTGCACTATTGGAGTACAGTCATGGACCGTCCTAAGTGGGTGCAAAACTATTGTAAAATATGCTAAAAAAATATCTGGTCTATGGAAAGGGGTGTTTTGTGGATCGGTTAACCTCTATTGCCGGAAGAAAACGGCGTCTGCCTTTCAAGTTTAAATTTGAAATTTGTTGGCAGACGGTGACTCGCCAGCCCACTAGCTGGGCCCCCTGAAAAGCCGCCAGTACATAGGCGAAGAGGGCAACAAACGTGTGGGCGGCTAGGGGTGTAGAGAGGTGTGGCCCCGGTTTCGCCGTCGCGAGTCTAAAAGACCCGGAGTGGGTTTCCCCGCTATTACGCCTTTAGACACTTCCACCCCCGAGCATATAGCTCTGGCGGCCCCCCTCTGGCCGGCCGATAAAGGCAAGCCAGAGTTGAGAGTCCTGCGGGCACTCTTGGGGTTCCACTCCAGCCAGCCAATAAAGGCAAACTGGAGACGAGGCCCTGACCGACTCTCTGAGGCAATAAGGTACGCAGTGTCGCCACTCACCAACAGCTCGCCACAAGCTGCCCTGCGGTTTGTAAGCTTTTCAGTAGACCTCATCTTACATTTTTTATTATACGATGGGGTTGTAGAAAGCTAATCTAATGTACCCTCAGGTTTTACGTTAATCTCATGCTGAGGTAACGCCTTTCCTAGAGGGGCTTTATTATTATCTTGTATCTCTTTGGACATCACGGCTCATCTTCCGTGCGAAAGATGTCCGGTCCTTTGGAAGGCATACACGGGGACACAGGTCCAACGCGCAGAGGCCCCTTTGAGAACTTTAATCTAAAATGGGGTGGGGCACCAACCCGGGACTATCCACGGCTGCACTATTGGAGTACAGTCATGGACTGTCCCAGGTGGGTGCAAGACTATTGTAAAATATGGTGAAAAATATCTGGTCTATGGGAAGGGGTGTTAGGTGGACTGGATAACTTCTATTGCCGGAAGAAAACGGCGTCTGCCTTTCAACATTTAAAATTGAAGTGTTGGCAGACGGTGACTCGCCAGCTCACTAGCTGGGCCCCCTGAAAAGCCGCCAGTACATAGGCGAAGGGGGCAACAGACGTGTGAGCGGCTAGGGGTGTAGAGAGGTGTGGCCCCGGTTTCGCCGTCGCGGGTCTAAAAGACCCGGAGTGGGTTTCCCCGCTATTACGCCTTTAGACACTTCCACCCCCGAGCATATAGCTCTGGCGGCCCCCCTCTGGACGGCCGATAAAGGCAAGCCAGAGTTGAGAGTCCTGCGGGCACTCTTGGGCTTCCACCCCAGCCAGCCAATAAAGGCAACCTGGAGACGAGGCCCTGACCGACTCTCTGAGGCAATAAGGTACGCAGTGTCGCCACTCACCAACAGCTCGCCACAAGCTGCCCTGCGGTTTGTAAGCTTTTCAGTAGACCTCATGATACATTTTTTATTATTATTATTATGTATCTCTGTTCACGGCTCATCTTCCGTGCGGAAGATGTCCGGTCTTTTGGAAGGCATACACGGGGACACAGGTCCAACGCGCAGAGGCCCCTTTGAGAACTTTAATCTAAAATGGGGTGGGGCACCAACCAGGGACTATCCACGGCTGCACTATTGAAGTACAGTCATGGACCGTCCCAAGTGGGTGCAAAACTATTGTAAACTATGGTAAAAAAATATCTGGTCTATGGGAGGGGGTGTTTAGTGGATCGGTTAACCTCTATTGCCGGAAGAAAACGGCGTCTGCCTTTCAAGTTTAAATTTGAAATGCGTTGGCAGACGGTGACTCGCCAGCTCACTAGCTGGGCCCCCTGAAAGCCGCCAGTACATAGGCGAAGGGGGCAACAAACGTGTGAGCGGCTAGGGGTGTAGAGAGGTGTGGCCCCGGTTTCGCCGTCGCGGGCCTAAAAGACCCGGAGTGGGTTTCCCCGCTATTACGCCTTTAGACACTTCCACCCCCGAGCATATAGCTCTGGCGGCCCCCCTCTGGCCGGCCGATAAAGGCAAGCCAGAGTTGAGAGTCCTGCGGGCACTCTTGGGGTTCCACTCCAGCCAGCCAATAAAGGCAAACTGGAAACGAGGCCCTGACCGACTCTCTGAGGCAATAAGGTACGCAGTGTCGCCACTCACCAACAGCTCGCCACAAGCTGCCCTGCGGTTTGTAAGCTTTTCAGTAGACCTCATGATACATTTTTTATTATATGATGAGGTTGTATGTTGTAGAAAGCTAGTCTAATGTTCCCTCCGGTTTTACGTTAATCTCATGATGAGGTAACGCCTTTACCAGAGGGGGATTATTATTATTATTATTATAAAGGGAAAGTCGTCGCTGACAATTAAGTACAGATCAGTATAACTTCTGTTGTGTCTGCAATTATAAATGTTAACTTTACTTCTTACAGATATTATTCACGATCATAATCAGCCTATTACTGTTCCACTGCTAGCATGGGCCTCTTCAAAGAATAAGGCCCGGTATCGACCAAAGCGGAGAGGAGAGGAGATGTCTCGATCAACCAATAGGATTGCGTTATTTTCAAATCTCCCCGCTTAGTTTCAACTCATAACGAAATCCTATTGGTTGTTTACGAGACATCTCCTCTCCGCTTTGGTGGATACCGGGCCTAAGAAGGGTTTAGGGCTTAGTTCACTACGCTAATCTGGTGCGGGTTGGCGATCAGCACACCATCGAACACTTTTTTTTTCTTTTGTACTCCTTTCAGCTGTGCAAGTTTCCTCACGATGTTTTCTTTCACAGATCAAATTCTGACCCACACATGAATTCAAAAAGTTAGAGTTCAGAACCGGGATCGAACTGAGATCTGCCTGCAAGGAAGGCAAGTGTTCAACTGCTTGACTATCAGTGTATATGCCTAGGTTTGTATTTCCAGCTTTGTAAGGCGACAAGCTGAAAATAATAATTCTGATGGAGAAACATGACAAATGGATGGTGCTGTTATTATAGATGTTAAATCCTTTCAACTGCTTCGTTGGTCTAGTGGCCGTAAACGCAACTGGTAAGCGTGAGGTTCTGGGTTCGATCTCTAGGTCGAGCAAAGTGTTATTGGGTTTTTCCGTGTGGAATTTCTGAGTAGCAGTCCCGAGTCTGGATTCTTGCCAGATTAAAGGCAATAGGCTCGCCCCCTATTACATGGAACTTAAACATAACGGTCTCGTGTGGTGCCGGACTTAAAGAATAGCACTACCCCATTTCTTCCCGTGGGTGTCGTAAAAGGCGACTAAGGGATTCTCTAGAGGATGGGCAGCAGCGTTCTCTGAGTACTTTAACAACCATACTGCGATTGCCAACCCGCCTGCCAAGCGTGGTGATTACGGCAAACCGCCCCCTTTTGGGGGAGGCCTATGTCCAGCAGTGGACGACTATCGGCTGAATGAAGATGATGATGATAAACATAACGGATAAATGAGGGTGTACTATACACCTCTGCTCAATTATTAGGAGAATAAAGGGGTGATGTTATGGGCTAAATCCTTTTGTGAGAAGAAAAAAGAGATCAGAAATGACTGGAGATAAAAAAAAACAGCTAAGTGCGAGTCAAACTCGCGCACGAAGGGTTAAGTACCATTATCTATAAAAACGGCAGAAAAATCATGTCTGTTGTAAGGGAGCCCGTTAAATATTTATTTTATCATGTTTTTTAGTATTTGTTGTTATAGCGGCAACAGAAATATCTACATCATCTGCGAAAATTTCAACTGTCTAACTATCACGATTCATCTCAAGAGGAGCTCGTGGCTAAATAATTACAGCCGCATAGACCGATCTTCCGGGTTAAGCCACGCTTGCCGAGGTTGGTCTGTGGATGGGTGACCATTTACCATACCGAGTTTCCTCCGTGCCTCGGAAAGCACGTAAAGCCGTTGGTCCCGCCTGTCATTTGTAGATCTTTGACAGTCGTTACTGTTGGTCAGAAGCCAGAAAGTCTGACAACCAGTCTTACCAAGAGTATCGTATTACCCAGTTACTGGGTTGTGGAGGTCTGATAGGCAGTCGCTCCATGTAAAATACTGATATTCAGCTGCATCCGGTTCGACTGGAAGCCGACCCCAACATAGTTGGGAAAAGGCTAGGCAGATGATGAACTATCACGATTCATGAGATATAGCCTGATGACAGACGGACGGACAGACAGCGGAGTCTTAGTAATAGGAATCCGTTTTACCCTTTGGGTACGGAACCCTAAAAAGAATTGCCTTCCTACCTTCTTCAAAGCCATAACATAGTAAACAGGTTCACCAGCAAAGTTTTGATTCTTCAATACTTCCCAGAGGTAAAATAATATTACAAGTTCCTACTAAAACTTTATCCGCAAACCATGTCACAATGCTACATACCTCAGAGATGCATGACGCGCGATTACATCATGAATATTGATATGAGCGACCAAGAGCTTGTTATGTGGACATACGGACTACGAAAGTGCTGGATTAGGGTAATAGACATCATGTCTATTGATTACATCATCATATATCATGAATCATAGATTCAATTATTTCTTGATTTGAATTAGGGAAAATTTAACCTTATCGGCACGCCTTTCACTCTCAAGCCCAGTTCAGACTACGCTATAATATATAGCTTATAGCAAATATTGTATAGCACAGCGATATCGCTCAGCATACATTTTATATGGACACATTCACATAATGCTATGCTATAAAGTGTTGGCTTGCTATACGCGATAAACTAGAACTCTGTCGTACGATTCCCCGGCCTCCGCGTCTCACTTCTGCCACTTCCGTCGCCTGATAGACCGCCTGCAAATAACTTGCTAAACATAGCAGACTGGCTTGTGATCTTCTTCTCTCATGTCAGCACGAGCTATACGAAAATAGCTCATGCTGTGGTAAAAATTTTCACCAGTCAGCAAGGTTGGTAGCGGGGCTGACTGCCCAGGGAGCGCCGAACGTACTGAAGTATCGTCACTCGAGGAGAAGGCCTGCGATATAGCGTATAGATGACCGTCATGCTATACAGGGTGGAAACGTTAAGTGTCAACAGGCGATTATTCCGTCAGTTTAGGAAATATTTCAGAACTTATGGCTAATATCAAAACTAGGCCGCCTAGTAACTAAAATAACATAAATATTTTTTCGAAAATAACCGCCATGTATCGAGAATTTTGATTTTACAACCTACTTCCGTACATTCAGTCAGTATGACATTTTTGTTCATGAGATATTCAAGACGCTTATAATTTTTTTTCATTTCATTTTCCTACTGAATTGTTTACTGAATTACTGGATTACTAATAACTCAATAAAAAAAGTATAATATTTATTTCTTGTACCTATTGACAAAGTCGGCAACATTTTTTATTTCAAGTTTTAATCAATTGAACTGGCTGAAAAAGAAAAATAACAAGGTACTAAAAAAACGACGGAGTTATCTTTGAGTTCCAAATTCAAAAAATTGTTGTTCTTATAGTTTTTTTTTATTTACAAAAAAATACACCTAATGCCTATTCCCTTACTTAAACCGTAGGCAGAGGAGTTCTGTTATACAGCCACAAGTTCTTCGTGACGGTATTTAGCGCCATGTATTATGGAACATTGTTATTGAACTATTAGTATTTTTATTAGTTGAACAAACTGATTGCAATAATATTATTATTTAAAACATGAAAATAATTGGCTATCGCATTACGTAGGCAATCTGGACCTACAGAATCTGTCTGTTTTCTGTCCTGGGTTAGATTTAGGTAGTGCTGAGGAATCTGGTGATATGAAGCTTTATTACAGATATGACTAAGATAAACCGAAGTCGAGTAAGGCTAACTCCGTCGTCATATTAACAGTAAGGAAGAGATAGATTACGTAGTTATGATTGGTACGATCAGTTGAAAGAAATTCTCATACTAAATGTATGGAAGGAGGGAAAAACAAAATTTTCAATATCTGGCTTTTCTTTTTCCTGAAGTTATTTATAGTATTTTACTCTCCATGTAATCTAGTTTTGATAATAGCCTTAACTTTTTAAATATCTCTTAAATTGCCGAAAAAATCGTCTGTTGACACTTAACGATTCCACCCTGTATAGTTATAGCTTATGACGCAATATGCGTTACTGTATAGCGAAATAGTATAGCATAGTCTGAACTGCGCTTGACTTCTCGCTCTGCCTCGTTGACACTTACAATCGACATAATGACGAAAACATTTGACTTTTCCAATTATCTTGAAGGCCGGTGTTACGCAGTAGGGTGACGGGCGTAAAAAGACTGGCTCTGATTCTATTCACTTACCTGTTAGTGGTGGTAGTTACTTTGGGAATTGACTGCCTTTTTAAGTAGCAGCATGAATTTGTAGGCAGAAATGCAAAATGGCTACATACGTATACAAGTTTCGTCGGAAAGGGGCTACTTATCCGAAAGGGTGTTAAAGTACCCATAATAATGAATAACTTTTGTTCTACAACTTTTCCCAAAAGTCAATTGTTTAAGAGAAATAGCTGTTCAAAGATCTCAAAAAAAAAACGCTAATATCTATCCGCATTTATAATCAGCTGTGTTTACATTTTAGGTCCCAAATATGATCATGAATTAGAAGCACCATTTTCTGAATTTGCAACTAAATCAGGAAAGAAGAATTTTTGAATAAGTAAACTAAAATAAAAATATTTTTTCATGGAAATAACAATGATCGAATTTTGAAATTTTAACACTTGCTTTAGAACCGTCATCAGTGATTTTCAAAATTCGATCATTTTTATTTCTACGTAAAATAATTCTTATTTGGTTTTTTCAAAAAAACTTCATCCCTTTAGAAAATGGTGCTTCTAATTCATGACCCCAAATATGACCTAAAATATATACACAGCTGATCGTAACTGGGGATAGATAGATTATAACACTTTTTTTTGAGATCTTTGATCGCCTATTTCTCTTAAACTATTGATTTTTGGAAAAAGTTGTAGAACAAAAGTTATTCATTATTATGGGTACTTTAACACCCTTTCAGATTAGTACCTCCTTTCTTACTAACCTTGTATACATGATCAGCCCATTACTGTCAGACCATGACTGCCTCGTTGGTCTAGTGGTCGCAAGCGCGACTGCTGAGCGTGAAGTCTTGGGTTCGATCCCCAGGTTGGGCAAAGTGATATTAGGTTTTTCCATGTGCAATTTCTCAGTAGCAGCTCGGAGTCTGGATTTGTGCCCGGTTGATGGCAATAGGCTCGCCCCCTATTACATGGGACTTAAACATAACGGCAAAACGTGGGTATTATTATACACCTCTGCCAACCCTTCGGGGAATAAGGCGTGAAGTTATACAAGGTTAGTCAGAAAGGGGGTACTAATCCGAAAGGGTGTTAAAGTACACATAATAATGAATAACTTTTGTTCTACAACTTTTGCCAAAACTCAAATAAGTAGTTTAAGAGAAACAGTTGTTCAAAAATCTCAAAAAAAATCTCTTAAATCTATCTATCCCCAGTTATGATAAGCTGTGTTTACATTTTAGGTCATATTTGAGGTCATGAATTAGAAGCATCATTTTCTGAATTTGTAACTAAAGCAGGGATGAAGAATTTTTGAAAAAACTAAAATATAAATCATTTTATTTGGAAAAAAAAATATCGAATTTTGAAATTTTAACACTTGCTTTCAAACAGTCATCAGCGATACTATAAGTGGGCTTCGGATTAGTGCCCCCTTTCCGACTAACCTTGTAAATGATATACTGTCCCACTGCTGGGCACGGGCCTCTTCTCAGAATGAGAAGGGTGTACGCCTTAATCCACCACGCTGGCCTGGTACGGGTTGGCAGACTACACACACCATCGATACTTTCATGAAGTCCTCTCAGGTGTGCAGGTTTCGTTTTTTTGGTTTGCATTTGAATTCGTATAGTCAAATGTACGGGCCGGGTTCGAACTTGGACTCTCCTGCTCGGAAAGCAAGCGTTCAACCAACTGCCCATCAGTGCTTCCAGAATGCATCAGAATCGTGCTTAAATTAAGTACAGACGCCAGCAGGTCAAGCTACCCGAAACTCTCGAATTTTCCCAATATACTTTGAACCTAATGTTTTCGCGATAAAGATGACAATCTATTAAAGAAAGACAGATTGTAGTAGCTTGATGTCCTGGCGTCTGTACATACACAGGCATTTTTTTTAGAACATTGCCGCACACTAGGATTTCTCCTGTATCGTGGATGCGTTTACAAACACAAATCTCACACACAAACGCCCAGACCCGAAACAACTATCTGTAGGCTATACAAACTTTTGTTCCGTGTGGGAATCGAACCCACGGCCCGTAGCGCAGCAGCCAGTCGTTCAGCCACTGCACCAAACGTGTCGTCAATTGCTAAAGCCCAAATAGAACTTTCGCTGCAAAAACTTTAGGGAGAATAATAGCCTAAAATATTGTCAGCCTATCGCGTATGAACCTAGAAAACTCCTTCCAACTTACCAAAACTTCACTAACTTAAAACTCCCCAAACTTTTACAATAAATTTATGTTCAGCAAAATTCTGGAGGCACTTCATCGATACCACATCCATATTTCACAGCACTAGTGCCGCGCTCATCCACGTTGTGTAATTGACAGCGCCACCTGACACCTGACTAAGTGATTTTTTATTTATTCATCGGATGAACACCTTTAGAGTGTAATAGATGAACAGCCTTGGAGAAAAATGTTGGAGGATTGATAGTGTGATAATGATGCACTGAGTTAGGAGATTAATGAGATGATCAGGTGTGAAAGATATGAGCATCCATTAGTTTAGAACATGCTGAATTAGGTTTCAAATTGAAAAAATGAGCAGGTGTTGCAAAGGTCCAAAAAGTGGCTATAAAAATGATATAATGTTTTTATGAAATAGATTTTAAACTCTTTATTTTCATATACTTCACACATCCAACACTTTACTTTTATAAAATCTTAACTACTTACTTACTAATGACGTAGAAAATAAGTATAAACACAAAGTACAAAAATAAACCTAAATAAAATGCGCACTTAGGCGTTGAAGTAGGTACTCCTCCACAACGCTGTCATCTGGAATCGTGCCCAGAAGACTGTCAGCGTTAACACGTTAGATTTCAGAATAGGCGTAGAAATATATGTTTACTATAAAAAAACAATACTCGAATTTGAGTCAATCAAATCAATAAATAATGATCGCCTCTAGGCAACCAAAAGATGTCGTCCTAATCTATTGGCCACCGAGTAAACATTGCATACCAAATACACAATTTGCGAAGCACTCAGCAAATAATATGCCATTGAGACGTCTGGTATAAGTACTTATAGACACATCTAAACCACCCATTAAACGTACATAATTTTAGTTAGGTTGTAATTTACAAATAGAATCGTAAAACCAGTGGCTTGTAACCAATCAAATAGACAGGCGACGTTGCATTAAGTCTGGCCAAAGAATAAGGACTAATGGAATGACAATCTTCTACTTAAGTGAGACGACAGGCTTCTGCTAGAACACTCATTCGCCTCTCGGCGATACGACGCTGACGGGATGCGTAGGAATGCTCAGATCGTCGCCATATTTTGTTCTGCATCATTTCACGTATGATTCGCTGGCGTTAAAGATAGCATCGCTCTAGTGATTTTTTCTCTGGTATTGGCAAGGTTAGTAGCGAGGACTGCCCAGGATGCGCCGGACGTTCTTGAGTATTGTCATTCTTTTAAACTCTTAATGACCAACGTCGTGTATTTGCGGCTGCTTCCGCTGTTTATCTATTGTGTCTATGATTCCGGTAATTGACCTCGTGGCTAAATAATTACAGCCGCATAGACCGATCTTCCGGGTTAAGCCACGCTTGCCGAGGTTGGTCTGTGGATGGGTGACCATTTACCATAGCGAGTTTCCTCCGTGCCTCGGAAAACACGTAAAGCCGTTGGTCCCGGCTGTCATTTGTAGATCTTTGACAGTCGTTACTGTTGGTCAGAAGCCAGAAAGTCTGACAACCAGTCTTACCAAGAGTATCGTATTACCCAGTTACTGGATTGTGGAGGTCTGATAGGCAGTCGCTCCATGTAAAGTACTGATATTCAGCTGCATCCGGTTCGACTGGAAGCCGACCCCAACATAGTTGGGAAAAGGCTAGGCAGATGATGATGATGATTCCGGTAATTGACCAGTACACCTCTAACGATGATTCCTGACTCCTGCTCTAGCGATGATTGCCTGGGATGTCAGTGATCGCCAAAAACATGTTTCATCTTCCCGTGGCGCGCACCGAACTCCATGATTACTCCTTTTACTAACTACTTCGTGAATCAGACCTATCAAAATTTTACGAGCCCGCCACGGAGGAGACTAGCAGAATTAGAAGTGTCTTGGATCTTTGCGTCTAATCATAGAGGAAATTAGGCATGAAGCACACGGTATGCTTTTGGCGTCAGCAAGCATAAAGTTCTATTTGCATTTTTTCGCAATTTTGCGGCTGCGGTATTAAACTGCAGTGGTTTTTGGCTTTGACGTATTTGTGACTTTATGCCAGTAAAGAGAACATTGGAGGATTCAGGATCAAAAACTGGAATTTATACTTTTGGCTAGACGTGTTTTTTTTTGTCATTGGACTCAAAACCTTGGATTTTATCAATTTATGAATAGATTTGGTTCAAACAGTGCCATTTTCTAAGCCAAAATAGCATCACTAAGTTGCATTCTGATCAATAGTGATATTTACAAGGCAAACAGACCTACTCGTGAAAAGTTTTTTCTAATTTTTGAACAAAAATGAAAAGTGAATGTGATACCTTTTGTTCCTAACCTCCTCATTTGGTTACAGCAGTTTATAGCCGTATTGCAAGGAGAAGTGAACAATGAATTTGATTTTGATACAAAAAATAGAGCCATGAGAAAGTTTTGACGAAACACAAATGGTTTTGTACCATCCAATTTAGTATAGTGACTTGACTGCCGTCAATCTTGACACAATCCCGTATCTACCTTTTACAACCAGCATCTAATTGCGCAACACACTCGTAATCGCTATGGTTTTGATTTTGACTGGTCAATAATTTCCATAGCAACGTAGGTATTAACAATCCGACTTCTCCACTACTATGTACTAATGCAATGAATATTGTTTTTGACACATCAACTAGAACCTTGCCCCACACTAAGATTTCTCTCGTATCGTGGGTGCGTTTACAGACACAAATCTCACAAACAAACGCCCAGACCAGAAACAACCATCGGTAGGCCATACAAATTTTTGTTCCGTGTGGGAATCGAACCCACAACCCGTAGCGCAGAAGCCAATTGCTTAGCCACTGCACCAAACGTGTCGTCAAAACTGTCATGATAGATGATGGTTATGTTACGCAATTGCCATATTGTTCGATGTCAAAAAGAAATCAACCTACTACCGACCTAGTCGATAATAGCAGCTGCATCACGTGTGCTGTAATCCTTATTCGGCTGGAATTAGCCGACATCTCCGGTTATTATGCGCCGACTGGCAGACGAGGCGTGACAGCATGACGTATAGCTGACAAAGACAGTCGTGATGTATGAGCGTATAAGTGGTGGCTGGACAGACGCTGTTGTCTGGCGTGGTATTTTTGGGATGACTTTAAGATATTATGGTTGTTTGTTGATGGGAGGATATCAGGTTTGTTGGTTATTTTTTGAGGTAGGAGTGTTCGAGCGAGTATTGTGTTGTTTTAGGAGTCTGTGCCGGTGGAATTATACCGGACGACTTTTTTAACCGTCTGGAAAAAAAAATAGTATAATAGGTGAACGGAGTAGAAGCTCGAGGCAAAGTTTTTTTTTAATAGCCTTTAATTGAATTGAAGTAAATTTTCATACTAAATCAATAAAAACAGAGATTTTGAAGTAAATAAATCATTAAAATATCTAAATTAAAATCATACACATCAGTTTTTATAGTGTAACTACTTATATCAATTTCATGAAAAATTCATGAAAAAAAAAAAGAAAAAACCATGCCAAAGCGTTCACCTATATTTATAATACCTATTTTTTTTCCAGACTATAAAAAAAGTCACCCATTATAGCGGTTCCCTGACGTCGACATACTAGGAGGTACTTATGAGGTTTGCATAGTCACAAAAAGTGAAAGCAAAGAAAAAAAAATGCTTTTGAGACATCTATGTAGGTCCAGATCTAGGCTCAGTAGAGCAGTAGCTGTAGTAGCAGCAGTAGCTGGCAATAGGTCCGGGAAGGAATATCATCGTGGGTTCTTTATTCTTTGGTCGCGTTTAAGCCTAGTCGCACCTAATGGTAAGCGCAGAGAGGATCGTAGATGGCGCACATGAATCCAAGTAACACAAATATAGAGCGAATTCCCTATAGCCATCTGGCTCTCACATACACATGACAGTACACAGTATAACTGCTTGGCGCCGGAATTTAATGCGAGGGTGGTAGCAAGCCAGGTGGAGCGCATAGACCCTACCAAGCGTGTTAATCAGAGTCTGACATAACCCTCCATTCCGTAGACCATGTAAAAAAAGTCTCAGTAGAGTAACTACTATTTGTTGAAAACACAACCTCTATTTGTTAACGGTCATATTTCCATGCTCGATAAAAAATCCAGGCTATCACAATTTCAATAGCCATCGACAAAAACCCGTATCGATTCAAGCAGCGATTCCACCCCGCTTTACGCTTTGAACTATCGACACCGCGTCAAAGGCCGAAATATAATATGACGTCATTTTGAATGCTGGTAGCATGCTAACACGTCGACAAGTTAAAAGTATCAGCATTTACGGGGATAGGGGATCGGTGACGCGTGTGACGTGATCAATATTCACGGGCCGTCAGAGTGACGGGCCGTCACGGCGGAGCGTCACGCTGACGTGATGCCCTGATTAATGGAGCCGTGTCATAGCAGGTGCATTTTGCTGTCGGGACATAATAATTTCATCGATATATTAGTTTTTTAGGGTTCCGTAGTCATCAACGATCTCTTAGCTGTATTTCAGAGTGGAGGCGGGCGCGGGTGCTAGCGCGGGCGCGTGTAAATTTTGTGTTTTAATTTTCTCTTTTTTGTATTTTTATTTTTTTGTTTTTGTTGCAAAATCACATCTAGGTACATGTGTGCTTGTTCGTTGTTATTATTATTTTTAAACTGTACAATTTATATATTTATCTTATTTTATTTTATTAAGCATACACACATTGCAGCATAAAGCTGACTTACATCCGTCACCTCACACTTCAGGTCCCGTTGAAAACCAGCGTCAGGCACTAGTTGTCTGGCATTTTTGCTGAACTGGGCCTTTTTGGCGCAGCCGTGAGGCACACTCTCCTGCTTATTTCTTTTGTTTGTTTTTTTTTCTGCTTTATTTTATACTATGTGCCTTTTTAGTCTGTGCTAAATAAATGTATTTTCTTTCTTTCTTTCTTTTTTTTTTTTTGCTTATAATAAACGTTGCCCCACACTAAGATTTCTCTTGTATCGTGGGTGCATTTACAGACACAAATCTCACAAACAAACGCCCAGACCCGAAACAACCATCTGTAGGTCATACAAATTTTTGTTCCGTGTGGGAATCAAACCCACGACCCGTAGCGCAGAAGCCAATCGCTTAGCCACTGCACCGAACGTGCTAGTCGTTGAGTCTTGAGAACGTGCCAGGGCCAGTGAAGGGTTCCTTTGAGTCGAAACTGTGAGCGGTGAGTGGTGGCTGTGGACTGCGTTGACCAGGAGAGAAGTGCCTCTGCTAGTTGACCGGCCGAAGTGCAGTATGATGCGCCATGATGCTGAAGTGGGCTGAGGGTTGTGACCAGGCTTGCACGTTTGCTGCAGGCTAGTGGTCACATCACCCGTTGAAGCCGAGGATGCTGGCTGGCTGTGGGACTCGCTGCTTGCTGCTCGATTGAATGCTGAGCTGCTGAGGGAGTGGTGATGTGGCTGCCGAGGCTGGAAGGTTGTGTGTGACGTCACCAGTGTGAAAACACTGTCTGTGACGATCACGTCGGGGTCACCAATGTGGAGAAACTAGGTGTGGTGTTCCTCCAACCAAAGGGAGGATCCTCCAACCAGGCGGAGTCTTGTGCCTGGCGGGCCACTGCCCAACGGTTGATGTTGGGAGGTTATATATATACTATCTGCGTGTTAAATCTTGATTGCGCGATGTAGGATTAGTTCGCATGTGGCGAGATAGATGCCGCCACAGGTTGTTGCATCTATTCCCGTATCAGTCCGGTTGAGAAGTTACTTGGCACAACACATATTATCGTTACCTATTGAAGTACTTGAACTTGAGAACAATATAAACTTTATTGATTTTCAAGCGTATTGAGTGCCGTCAACCGGGCTCAAACCTAAAGCCTAAACCCTACCCTGGACAGTAATGTTTTATTATGCCTTTTACGACACCCACAAGCAGAGAAGTGCTAATTCTTTATAGTCCAAGTACAGATGCATGCCTTTGAGTCTCAAGTCTGAATATATCATTGAATATTGAGACTGAGTCTGCTTTACAAGATGTGCACCTTATATATATCTATCTATAGACATATACAAGCTACTATCTACCTACTGACCGATCCGATATCAATATTCAACGATACCGTATTCCCGCGGGCGTTATGAGGAGTACCCACTTCGAGTACAAGTAAGTATATAGGTTTAATGGCTCTCTATGTAACACGACTGACAGTTATGTATTCAAACGAAACATAATCTTTTGTTTGGAATCCTGACCATCAGTAACTTGGACTCTATTCCCAATAGCGGTGGGGTACTATTTTTATTTTATTTTTTTAATATAGTTATTTAAAAATTATGACATCATCATTCAGCCGAATGACGTCCACTGCTGGACATAGGCCTCCCCCAAACATTGTTGGGGGGGGGGGGGGGGGGAGTTGCCAAAATCAGGCAGGTGGGTTGTTGATCGCAGTATGGTTGTTAAAGTATTCAGAGAACGCTGCTGCCCATCCTCTAGTGAATCCCTTAATCGCCTTTTACGACACCCACGGGAAGAGTAGAAGGTAGTGCTATTCTTTACGTCCGGCACCACACGGACACAAAATATCACTACATAGTATAAAACAAAGTCGCTTCCCGCTGTCTGTCTGTCCCTATGTATGGTTAGATCTTTAAAACTACGCAACGGATTTTGATGCGGTTTTTTTAATAGATAGAGTGATTCAAGAGGAAGGTTTATTGTATAAATTGCACCCGTGTGAAGCCGGGACGGGTCGCTAGTATAATATAAAACAAATTATAACATGTCAGTCGGTATTACATAACAAACCGCCACGCCAAGATCAAGGAAGGGATTGGCAAAGAAGCAATAGGGTAGACATCCGCATAGTTTCAATCATGTAATCTTTTTAGGATCACGGCTCATCTGCCGTGCGGAAGATGTCCGGTGCTTTGGAAGGCATACACGGGTACACAGGTCCAATGCGCAGAGGCCCCTTTGAGCACTTTAATCTAAAATGGGGTGGGGCACCAATCGGGGACTATCCACAGCTGCACTATTGGAGTACAGTCATGGACCGTCCCAGGTGCAAGACTATTGTTAAATATGGTGTTCTAACTGGTCTATGTGGAGGGGTGTTAAGTTGACTGTTGGGACAATCATTTAATTATTATTATAATATGGGAAAGGGTAACATAAATAACGCACAACCTCTTAAGGAATCACTGTACTTATCATTATGAACAACTTTTACTGTGGGACCAAAACTGAAATCGCAAAAAAAAAAAAAACTGCTGTTCCCTACATTTTGACGACTTATGCGAACATTAATTAATGTAGGGAACAGCTGTTTTTTTTCATGATTTCAGGTTTGGTCCCATAGTAAAAGTTGTTCATAATGATGAGTACAGTGACCCCTTATAAGGTTGTGCGTTATTTATGTTACACTTTGTATACTGCAATAAGTTGAAATTTTGACCGTAAGATCGTACTGAAGACCGCAACTTTAGTCTAATAATACTTTAGTCATAAATACTTTAGTCTAATAATACTTTAGTCTAATAATCCTTGACTAGAAAAATTAATAAAAAACAGTCTTCCAAAAACTAAGGTTTTTTTTGTTATGTGATAGTACCTACTTCTGTAGGTATGAATCCTGATTGTACTGGTTTACTATGTACCTAGATACCGTAATCTCTGCATGTCACCAAGCGTTATTTTAATTTGAACATACTGAAATTATTTCTCTATAAATTAATCATTCAACCATTAAAATAAATCATATTTCCGATGGTACGAGTATCATACCCAGTGATCTTTACAAATAGTACCTCGTTATAATTAATTACACATAAGTATCTTATTAATTTTATGTCGATACTGATCACGTGATAAATACAGGGTGTAAACGAATTCGTGTAATTCCTTCAAACCACGAATGATCTACTACTGGTGTAGATTAGGCAGGCAAAGGATTTGGCATGTTTGTTTTTCTTGCTGTTGTGGTATGTTGTCGTTTCTAAACCACAGAATAAGGATTCAGTGATTTTTTTTTTATTTTTTATTTTATTGAATTTTTTGATGCCACGCATTAATGAATGAAAGCACGGCGACACGGCTGGCGGGCACGACTGACGCGATATCGCTCTTTGAATTCAGTTAACTTGGGGCTCTAAAATGATTCGGAAATTGAAAACTAAGTTTTTTTTTTGTATTTTCATTTTTAGTTGATTTTCAGAAATACCCCTTTAGGGTTAATCTGTGTCACCAGTAGATCACGTGGTTTGAAGGAATTATACGAATTCGCTTACACCCTGTATATTATGAAAATTATTAATAAAGGATTAAATCTTCTTATACGTAATTAATAAAATGCTCCTTAAACGATTAACTTCGAGAGCCTTAACCCCAAAATAAATTTCATTTAAAGCTTAAATTATTTGCTTGTATTTTATTACGTTATTAATATTATAAAGACAGACACAGAAAGATTGACACATAATGTGTACCTACCAATTCGGAAAAACGAAGTTTGCCGAGGCGCATAGTTTATTTAATAGTAGGTATACCCTTCACCTATGTATTATTGAACTACACTTGTATTGTCAATAGCAGAGTTGTACAATCAAGATACATTCGTATTGATTCATCCGCCGACAGTTCATTATTTACATAACAGATGGCGCTACGTGTAGCAAATTTTAAGTCTTTTAAATATTTGTAATTATACGTAGGTACATCATAGGCAAAAAAATACATAAGCTGCATGTACCTAAACAGTTTTTTTTTCAATAATGTATTATTCGTATTTATAATAAACTACTCAACAGCTTTAAAACTAGTAATTATATTCTTGTATTCTTCAAAATTGTTAATGAGAAAAATATTCGGGAGCCGGAAATGGATGAATACATTACATTCATAATTAGTTCTGTACGGTTTACTCACGTTCATTTTTCAGGATTGCCCGACTAGTTTCGGACCCAAATGGAGCCCTTAATCATGAGCTGTTCACGCGGAGAGGTCGCGAATCGAAATAAGACGAGCAATTTAAAAAAATGCGCGTGATTAAACCGTAGCTAATTATAAATACGGGTGAATAGATAGACATTTTATATTTTTAACACCATTGTAACAATATTTTAACAAAAGAAACCTCATCTTATCTAAAATTAACTCCTGAATAATCTTTGGTCTGAAAACAAAAGGCGAAATACGTACAGATATAAGGAAAAGTAGTTCTGTGCGAATTCCTCCAAAGAATAAACCACCCCATCTCCACACCTGGGTGTCGTAAAAAGCGACTAAGAGATTATTGTGAAGAGGATCAACAGAAGCGTCCTTCTTGTCTGCTAATAACAACATATTATGGCGATCACCAATCCGGTGTCAAGCGTGGTAATTATAGCAATATCAATCAATTAATATCAGCTTACATTAATTACCTACACACTGCACATAAGAGTATTTCCACTTGATAATTATGATTAGGTATTTACGGTTTAGTCTGTGCATTTTTTGGTATTGCCAGACTAGTTACGGACCCAAATGGAGCCCTTAACCATGAGTTGACCACGTGGCGAGTTCGCGAGTAAAACTCAGTCCGAAAAATGCACGTGAGTAAACCGTAACTAATCATAAATATGAATGTGTCTCACGAAAATTATAATACAAAAACTGTTTCCATTTATCATTCTTGTATCAGGGGCCTAATTCTCCTAAAATAAATCTTGATAAATCACAACCGAACCAAGGCCGAACCGTTCATTCAGACAGTTCTCAATTTCAAAAGCTGTCGAATTGTTTGACACAAAAAACAAAATCAATCATTTTGAAAGTTTTCGAAAACAAGAACTGACTGACGGTTGTGGTTCGATTGCGTTTGGCAACAATTTATTTTAGGAGAATTAGGCCCCTTGTCTACTCGACGTCCGTGTGCCACTACAGGGATCCAGCAGAATATCAGCGTCTTATACAGGGTGTAAATAAACGAATTCGTGTAATTACTGAAAACCACATGATCGACGTACGATCATGGTGTAGATTGGTCACGCACGGGATTTAGCTTGATTAAAAAAAAAAATGAAAATCTTTTTTTTCATGAGGCTTTGTTATCGATCGTATCTAAACCACCTAATAAGAATTTAATAAAAAAAGATTTTTATTTTAGTGAATATTTCGATGCCACGCATAAATTAATGAAAACACGGCGACACTGCTGGCAGGCACGACTAACGCGATATCGCTCCTTGCAGTCAGATAACTCATGGCTCTAAAAATGACTCAGAAATAGAAAACCAAGTTTTATTTTGTTTTTTTTTAGTTGATATTCAAAAAATCCCATTTAGGGTTATTCTGTGTCACCAGTAGATCACGTGGTTTGAAGGAATTACACGAATTCGTTAACACCCTGTATATTACCTGACACATGCTGAGCTGTACACATATTTGGTGCAACCTTGAGAAACACACCGCACGTTGGTCGTTCCTAGTTTAAATGCCGGTTCTTATGACCAAAAACGAATCGTTTTGTTTACCAATAGTAGCATTTTTCAATGCCAAACTTAGCATATAAATAGACTCGTAAGCTTATTTTATCTGTGATAGCTGCTAACGTATGGGGGTTCTACTATGCGAAGCTAGTCTTTGCTTCATTATTGGTAAAGATACAATAGTCTTAATTTTAACCAATGACGCTCGGTAAATCATAGAAATCGGCCATTCATTCATAGTGTCACCCTCTTTCTTTTTCAATGTTTTTATCCTAACTATAATATAATATCCTTAATATTAAAGGTACATGCGAAAGTAAGTTTGTTTCTTTTTCATGCCTAAACCACTGAACCGATCATCCTGAAATTTTGCATATACGTTATCAGGTGTGCAGAAACGGACATAGGGTACCTTTTATCCCAAAAAAAGTACTGTTCCCGAGGAAAACAACAATAACTATAATAGATGGCGCCACGTGTCTTTCGAATCATGATTGAATTATATTATTATAGAAACTTTAGTAGTGTGTTAAGAGTTGATTGACCAATTCTAAATTAACGCGAGCGAAGCCGCGGGCAAAAGCTAGTTTTTTTTTTCAGTTCTTTTTTTTATTTGTTTTGTACTGCTATTGTGTCCTTTGTTGCTCTAAATAAAGATTTTATCTATCTATCTATCAATATCGCATAAGACAGTTCAATGCCAGTTATAAGGAGTCCTATGTCCAGCATTTGCAGTGGACATCCACGGCCTTATGAGACACGACAAGGTGAACCTTGATATTGACAACCAGTTTCCAAACGTTCAAACACTTTCACTTAAATCACTGGCCTTGAATTTATATAAATGTTACGAACACTATATTGAAACCGGACAATTCTAAAAATGACAGCTTAGCTAACATGCACTTATTTAGAAGCGTCTTTGTAACACATTTAGAAAACGTGATGTTATTAGCCCTTGATCTTTTAAATATGTGGTTCGAAACGAATTAAGTTTGTATTTACATTGTAATAAGTTGTAAAAATGTTAGTTTAACTATGATTTTGACTGACCTTAATTTGATGCAAATTGAGGCAATGTGGAACCGTCTAAATTGTATGTTATGCAATTTTCATTAAAGTTGCATAAATAAGAACGACTCGATTTATTTTGATGAGGTCTTTATAAAATAGTTTTTATTGCGCACTTGAACGAATCAATTAACTGGCAGAGATTGATAGTTATAGAGTTCATTGACATGCATCGAGCGTTATGTTGGTGCCCGAGCGCATGCGAGAGCACTAAATTAACACGAGTGCAATAACTTACTTTGGGTGCTTGATAAATCTTATTAACTTAAACACTGGAAAAAAAATAGTACTTACTAGTTTTTTCTATTTAGGAGCGGACTGCTAAATTTATGATCTCCTACCTAGCTACCCAATTATTTTTTGTGGGGAAATAATTAATACGTAAGATTTAATAAGATGGTGACTAAGGGATTATTATGATATTAATTGGCAGCGGGATTCAGTTAATAACATCAATTTGCGGTTAACTGGTTAATCTAAAGGTTGCGGAGGTCAGGCAGACGTTACGTGAACTAAACTTTAGTTATTAGAGATGAAAGAACAGGTTTTGTGTTCATAAACTATTTGATTTAACCACGTGGGCATGGTCGTTAAAAACTTATCAATTCAAGTGGTTAGCAACGATGTAGGCTTTAACTATTCGTTTTAAGAATTTATTCTCATAAAGAACACAAACAGTTCACTTATAATATGAAATGTACAAATTTATGAGATATTTTAATATAATGACTCTGTGAGTCGATAAAAAAGAAAGCAGAAGAAAAAAGAGTGGAAAAACTAAATTAATAAGGTTTTAACTTAGGTGACATAAAATGTTTGAAATGACGAATATTTGTTTATACAATGGCAAGTTTTTTTTTCTAGTTTTAGCAATGTTCCTGAACATAAATATTTGGCTTTTTTTTTTAAAACTAGTTGTATTTTCAGCATTAACAATATTGACTGGTAGTTTATTATACAATACCGCTTCTTCAAATAAGATGTTTTTTTTCCCGTAATTGGTTCTGGGGTGTCTGAGTACAAGTTTATCACGCTTTCTAGTGTAGTAGCCATGATTTCTTTTTTTGAAAGTCAACTGAGAGTAGGTTTCCTTTGTTATAATTTTCTTAATTAGAGTACATGTTTTGTATATAGATAATTGTTGTATGTTATTTAAATTACGTACTTGTATATTTTTCTAGTTGATGTTAGGTAGTGGTAATTGTATAGGGTTTTTATTTTTTATTGAACAGGCATATTCCATAATAGGGGCAAGCTTTTTGTCATTAGCTGCCGTAACTCCATGCCTATGATTGTAAAATTCTAACAGACAACTAGACTTATTAAAAAACCCAACAACACTGCGACCGACCTTGATATCCAACCCGGAACCGCACTTTTGGCAGTCGCGCTTGCAATCAATAGCGTAATCATGAGTCATTCTATTCATTCTTAAATTATTTTAAAAGTAATTTCATTGTCCTCTTTCCATAAACAATGAGATATGAAATTAGATTTGTTCTCTTGTTCACTGAGCGAGTTCACAAGGGTAGCATTACATATTTATGAACACTATATTTTTCAATTTTTAAGGGATTATGTTGTGTTTAGCTCACCGACATCGGGAATAGAATCCAAGCTATTGGACCGGCAACTTCAGGGCTCCAGAGAGAGGAACTTCCTAAAAATACGCGCCTTGTCCAGAAGTACTGCTTTCTGAATCAAGACCTTTATCCAGCTGCCTAACGAGAGCCTCAGCAGACGTTGATCGAGGCTCTTGGCTATTAAGCCATATCATTTTCGGCTTTCATAAGATTCTCGTCATTCGGGACAGTATTAAATTAATTGTTATTTGTCTGATCAACGCTGGCATTGTTGCGTTCTTTGACTACCTATTTAGTTAATGTGATTAACTGCACAACTGAATTGGTAGACTGTAATGGTAGAAGTAGGAATGTAAAAATAAAATTAAAAAAGCATCTCTCGTGTCGGCACAAATACCTATGAACTCTTGTAGAACTACGCTTGTTCAGTAGCAGAGGTGTTTAATCGAGATACAATTATATTGATTCATCCACCGATAGTTCATTATTTAAATAACAGATGGCGCTACATGTAGCAAATGTTTTCGTTGAACTTTACGTTTTTAGCTATTTGTTTAAACTTACACCAAAGGCGTAACATAAACAGTACTTTTTTTTCTAATTTAAAAAAATGTTTCTTCTGTCCTCTTTCTATAAACTATATGATCTTCTCTCGTATGCACGAATTATACGTGAATAATTCATACCGTGATAAAAAGATTGGCCAGTCAGCTAAGTTGGTAGCGGGGCTGACTACCCTGTGGCCTGCGGGTGGCGGGTTAGGGGACCCGTCGCCCGACCAGTAACAGGCCCGAGAAAGCGGCGCGCAGTGTTCCGTGCGCGCCTCTCAGTAGGACGTGGGACAAGGCCCCACAGAAGGAGAGGTTCGCCAGGGGCTGGCGGATCGAGGCCTGCCGGGATCGCGGTGCATGCAGCTGCGAATCCCGCGACCCCGGCCAAGGATCAGGAGAAGGAACACCGTGGGTTTTTAGCCGGTAAGAGTCCGGCATAACCCTTCGCCTTCCCCGGGCGAAGGGTATCCATGAGGACTTTCCCAAGTTAAAAAAAATAAGTATCGTCACCCCTGAAGACCTTTTTAATTAACCCAAAATATCAATTGAAAAGATCAAAGTACATTACCTAAATAAAGTTTCCTTTTTTGCAGGTAAAGCCTATAAAATGTCTCAATAAACATCTATTACGTGTTTAATCATTAACAAGTTGTTGCGGCCGACCTTTTAAGTACAGCAAATAAAGCTCATAATGAAGAAACATTACAAACTTTACATCATAATGAAACTAATTAACGTACTTATCGGAGACATAAATATGTGAAGAAACCATCGAACTATGGGAAAACAAACATTACGGAGTAGTAATAAAAATTGAATATGAAATAAATAAATATTACGTAGTCAATGAATGGTATCTTTATACATTCTGATGACATTTCTTTCGACATGTATAAAATAAGGCAACAGTCCGTCTGTTTATTCATTTCATTAATATGTAGGTAAAACGCTATATTACTAAAATTTGCTAAGCATTTTGTCAAAATAAATAGATATTTTCAATAAGACGACAATACATCATCCCTGATTTTGTGGTATAACCTAGGAATTACACAAAATTCCTGGTATTGTCATCTCCCTGCGTCATATACAGACTTTATGATTTTTAGATTTAAAGTCATGACTTCAGGACTTATCTATTATATAAAGCATACAAGCGATTGAGTGGAAATAACGAATAAGCAAATATGGCATTTAAGATCCCCGAGCCAGACGGAGCGACGAACTGCAAAAGGCAGCTTGAGTCAGCGTCATTGATAAAGTGTCCAAAATAAAAATACATAAAAAACTTTAGTATTTTACGCAAAGGTCTTGTAACTTTCGTGAGACACGTTCGTATTTATGATTGAAGAAAAAACAAAGAAAATATATTTTATTCAGCCCACGACACAATAAGAGCGTAAAAATAAAGAATATAGGTACATATTTTATGCTGTAGAGCATGCCCATGTCGAAAGGGTCACCAACTCAGCATATGCTGGGCGATTTGTTTACTCACTTGCATTTCTCGGGATTGCCCGACTATTTTCGGACCCAAAAAGGATATAATCATGCAATAAGGTTTAGGTCTTTACAGTTTCTGTACCCAATAACCCTATAACATACACATGTTTTATAATTTTATTGGAATACTCAATATATTTATTGCACTACACAGTGTAAGCTTAGGTGGTAATTTAAAAAATATGAGATCATTATGGACCCTGTCGGGCACAGCAAAAATAGTAGGAGAGAGGAAGCTTTTACAAATTATTTTTATCTTTATAAACATTTCTATCTAATTTAATTTCCTATAAAGGAAAGTAGAATTATAAAAATATATTTTATCACAATTTATCGTTAGCAAATATATTCATCTTCTTTTCTTTTTTTATTAATTCGGAATAACAATGAAGCTTTCACTATGAATTGCGAAATCGTTACTCATATTCATCAATGAACGCCAAATTTGAGTCCATTATTTGTCACTTTATGACACTATTTTTAGACGGAAGCCACAGTAGATAACTAGTATAGTGTTTTATGTAAACAATTCGTAATGGTCGTGTATGCTAATTCGACCGGTTCAGTTCGTGTTGAGTTCTTATCTGACTGTACCAGTGACCTAAGAGACCGGTTGTTTAGAGAAACTAGGCTTAATGATACTTATTGTGGTGGGGCTTTTAGAATAGCGATGTTATATTGTAATTTTTTTTTAACACCAAATCGTCTTCCTTTTGTCACCTACCCCACCTGATGTTAAGTGACGATTAAGCACACTTGCCTAGAGAAAATCTAGAAGCATGTATCGTGGAGGCGTCTTTCTTCAAATAGCAGCATATAAACTAAGAGCGTAAATCCTTTTTTTCGTTTTAACATACATCGTGTACGAGCCGAATTAATGATTTGAAACCCATAGAAAAAAGACGTTTTTTTTTTCTTATAATTATGCGTTATTTTTGCTAACGCATCACTACATAGTATAAAACCAAGTCGCTTCCCGCTGTCTGTCCCTATGTATGCTTAGATCTTTAAAACTACGCAACGGATTTTAATGCGGTTTTTTGTAATAGATAGAGTTATTCAAGAGGAAGATTTTAAGCTATAAAACGTACACGTGCGAAGCCGGGGCGGGTCGCTAGTACCCAATAAAATTCTTTGAAAATAAATCGAGTGCTTTTTGCAGAAATCACATAAAAAATGATTAATTATAGCATTTAACCATTCCTAAAAAAACATTCCTATTTCAATTTTTTTAATATCTTACACGGAAGTAGTAAAACAGTAGGCGACACGCTTAAATATCTAGTTGCCACATTTTATTGCCATCATTCTGTTCCTGATTTCAATAAAATAATTCCACTACTAAACTCAACAAAACAACTAAATACATAAACAGCAATCCACTGCTTAACTAACATTTTACCTAAACTCTGGAGCAGTAAAACGTCACTTACCATTTGACCTCAATACCTCACCTCACCGCAGGTTTCGTGGCCCGCCCGTAATAAATTGTGCTTGAAACTTGTAATATTTGAAGATATTAATTCCCTGTCAGTAACCTGGAGTTTTAATTAAGGTTCTCGTAATTTAACGACGTCGTCATAAATTACTAATTCATTAGTTTTCGTTCAAGGGTGATGCTGATGGAGCGGGGTCAAGGACGGAGTCAAAAAACTAAATTGTTAATGGACTTGAAATATGACAAACTGTCGACGGCACCGGGTTAACATTTTCAAATTCAAATCTTTATTACTCAACACAGTACATAATTATACATTTCCAGATGTTAGGTGAATGCGCAGTTCACTGTGTTGTACCAATTTAGGCATGCAAAATTATTTTTTAAATTATGCAGTGTCACAAATTATTATTAAAATCATACCATGTCACAACTTATTATTCAAAATATACAATGCCATAAATTATCACTAAAATCTTACCACGTCATAAAGTTAAAACTTAAACAATGTCATAGATTGAGATCAAAAAGTAATGTCAGAGTATAAACTGTCACATTATTAAACAAAGCAATACGTAACTAATGTCAGAGTCTAGTTCATACAACACGTAATAATTCATTACAGTCAACAAATGAAAACAAATCGGACACTTTGGTGTTCACATAATACTATTATTATTATACAGATAAATTTCTGTCTGACATGTACTCATGTATTGTGTGATGTGAAGCATAATTATCAAATAAAGATCTTCAAAAAACATCGGAGTCATGAATTTGTATAAGTCTCCACCAAAAAATTTGATATTTATGTCGGGGCTGCTGCAAATATTATTTTAGACTAATATACACTTCTCATCAAAAAAATCGAAACACTTCCGAAATTATCTTTGTGGCGACAATTAAATAAAAAACAAGGATTAATTCATTATAGAAAAAACATAATTTAGTAGCTGGAAGTTTGGCCTTTACAATGGTGTACGAAACTTCCAAAAATTAGTTTTTTTTTCAGTTTTTATCCTATAAATGAATGGAACGTTGTTTTGAGATAAACGTGTGTTTAGAGTTGGAGTACATTTGTCGTGCAAAAAACGCAAAATAACGCATTACTTTAAAATTTTCTGTTCGTAATTTGTTGATTAGACTCTGTGACGTCTGTTAAAAAGTTTTTTTTCTAACACACATGCATACTTCACCCGCAGCAGCCGCCCAAGAAGTGGCATTGCTGGATTCTGGGACTAGTCAGCGTGTTGTGGCTGCAATCTTGCATCTAAGCCTCTTGTCTGTTCATAGAGTGTACCAACGCTATCGGGAGACTAGTTTATTTACGCGCCATCCAGGATCTGGTAGGAATCGGGTCACTTCTGCGTGAGACAGCCGGTTTATTGCAACCGTTTGTTTGCGAAATCAACGCCTTCGCGCTTTTCAACTGCAGCAGCAGCTCCTTGTTGTTCGAAGGCGTGACAGTAAGTGGCTCTACAATTTGAAGAAGATTGAAGGAACGTAGACTGGTACCACACAAGCCAGCTAATGGGTCAAAATTAACAACAGACCATCGAAGAGCTCACCAAAAAAAATCGTAACACCTCGCAAGTTTTTGTTTTTAATGGATTATTAGAAAAACATGTTTTTTTTTTAAATAAATACTAAATACCATTTAATAGTAGGTAGCATAAGGTTTAGAATTCCTTATGTTGATGTTCCATAATTTTACTCTCGTCAGAAAAGAGATCCTTGCTCATTTGTAGGTTTGAACAATTTAAGTGCACAAGTGCAAGGTTAAGGCGCGCTCTTCGATGGTCTGTTGTTAATTTCGGCCCATTAGCTGGCTTGTGTGGTACCAGTCTACGTTTTTTCAATCTTCTTCAAATCGTAGAGCCACTTACAGTCACCCTTCGAACTACTCGGAACTGCTGCTGCAGTTGAAAAGCGCGAAGGCGTCGATTTCGCAAACAAACGGTTGCAATAAACCGGCCGTCTCACGCAGAAGTGACCCGATTCCTACCAGATCCTGGATGGCGCGTAAATAAACCAGTCTCCCGATAGCGTTGGTACACTCTATGAACAGACAAGAGGCTTAGATGCAAGATTGCAGCCACAACACGCTGACTAGTCCCAGAATCCAGCAATGCCACTTCTTGGGCGGCTGCTGCGGGTGAAGTATGCATGTGTGTTAGAAAAAAAACTTTTTAACAGACGTCACAGAGCCTAGTCAACAAATTACAAACAGAAAATTTTAAAGTAATGCGTTATTTTGCGTTTCTTGCACGACAAATGTACTCCAACTCTAAACACACGTTTATCTCAAAACAACATTCCATTCATTTATAGGATAAAAATTGAAAAAAAAAAAACTAATTTTTGGAAGTTTCGTACACCATTGTAAAGGCCAAACTTCCAGCTACTAAATTATGTTTTTTCTATAATGAATTAATCCTTGTTTTTTGTTTAATTGTCGCCACAAAGATAATTTCGGAAGTGTTTCGATTTTTTTGATGAGAAGTGTATGTACATAATACATACATATTGTCTGTGTAGTGCCGGACTTAAAGAATAGCACTACCCCATCTCTTCCCGTGGGTGTCGTAGAAGGCAACTAAGGGAGCGTGAGGCCTTGTGTAGACCACTAAGCACCTTTGGCCAACCGCCCGGTGGCGGGTAAACCACCAGCTAGCATTCCCAAAGAGGGTTGGTGTCAGGCAGGCGGCCGACTATAAAACATTTGCCAAATCATTTAACAACATGATAAGTTTGAATGGAATGCGCGACAGAGTTAGGGCGTACCCCACAGGCGACGCGCAGGGGCAGCACCCGGCTCCTGTGGGAAATGGACTAGGGTTGTTGCACCACCCCGGGCGGGGGCAACGTAAGAAGCAAGCTCGGGAAGTGAGATTGAGGTATGCAAGTTGGAATGTTGGAACGATGACTGGAAGAGCCAGAGAGTTAGCAGAGGTACTCAAAAGAAGGCGAATAAATGTGGCGTGTTTGCAAGAAACAAAATGGAAGGGAACAAAAGCGAGGGAAATAGGTGAAGGATACAAGTTTTTCTACTGTGGAAGTAACGGGAAAAAAAATGGCGTGGGAATAGTGTTAGACAGTAACCTGAAAGAAAACGTGATGGAAGTGAAAAGGATTAATGATAGATTGATAGTTGTGAAACTGTTGACTGCCTCGTTGGTCTAGTGGTCGCAAGCGCGACTGCTGACCGTGAGGTCTTGGGTTCGATCCCCAGGTCGGGCAAAGTGTTATTGGGTTTTTCCGTGTGGAATTTCTCAGTAGCAGCTCGGAGTCTGGATTTGTGCCCGGTTGATGGCAATAGGCTCGCCCCCTATTACATGGGACTTAAACATAACGGCGAAACGTGGGTGTACTATACACCTCTGCCAACCCTTCGGGGAATAAGGCGTGAAGTTATGATAGTTGTGAAAGTTATGTTGGAGAATGTGATGTTGAATGTAGTTAGTGTTAAGCACCGCAGGTAGGATGTGATGAAAGGGTGAAAGAGAAGTTCTGGGAGGATTTTGATTCAGTTTTAATGACCATCCCAGTGAAGGAGGAATTGATAGTCGGAGGTGATTTTAATGGACATGTGGGAAGAATGAGAGGGGCTTATGGAAGAGTACATGGGGGATGGGGATTTGGAAATCCCAACGACGAGGGAGAGACGCTGTTGCAAACCGCTACTGCATTTGACCTGGCAGTAGCAAACACCTGGTTTCAGAAGAACGATAGTCATCTGATAACATATAAAATTGGCAACCAAAAAACCCAAATAGATTACTTCCTCGTCAGACGCCACAATATAAAACACGTCAGAGACTGCAAAGTGATACCAGGAGAAGATTTGGTCTCACAGCACAGACTCCTGGTCATGATGGTAGTTTTAACACTACAGTGTTCAAAAAAGATAGAGCGTCCCCCTCCTAAAATTAAATGGCATATGTTAGAGAAGACTGATTGTGCGAAAAAATTCAGAGAGCGAGTGGTAGATAAAATAATAGGGATGGGAGATATGAATGATCGGAGTGTGAATGAATGTTGGAATGAAATGGCTGGGTGTATTCGGTGTGCAGCGAAGGATATTTTGGGAGAGACGAGAGGAAGGGGCACGATAGACAGGGATACATGGTGGTGGTCGACAGAAATACAGAATGTGTTGAAGGAAAAAAAGAGAAAATTCAAGGAATGGCAGAGTGTTGAAGAGAATAGTGTTAGTTTGAAAGCTGAAAAGAAGAGTGAGTATGATGCCCTAAAGAAAAAAGCCAAGAAAACTGTGGCCATAGCGAGAGCAAAAGCCCAGAGTAAAATGTATGACGCTTTGGATAGTCTAGCAGGCCAAAAAGACCTGTACCGGCTGGCTAGAGCTAGAGAAAGAATGGCGAGGGATGTTCGTCAAATAAGATGTATCAGAGATGAAGCGGGAATGGTTCTTTCGGATGATGAGAAAATTAGGGATAGGTGGAAGGGTTATTTTGAAAGGCTGATGAATGAGGAGAATGACTGGAGTGGTGTGCTTGAGAATAAACCAATGAATGAGGGGTTAGTGAGAATGGTAAGTATGGATGAAGTGAGAATAGCAGTAAGTGGAATGAAGAATGGTAAGTCAATAGGTCCAGATGGAATACCAGTTGAAGTGTGGAAGGTATTACGGGTTGATGGATGGATGTGGTTGGCTTCATTCTTCAATAAGTTGTTGCTGGAAGAAGCCATACCTGATGAATGGTGCAACAGTTCGCTGGTGCCCATCTTTAAAAACAAGGGTGATGTGCTGGAGTGCAACAACTATAGAGGAATAAAGCTAATGTCACATAGTATGAAAGTTTGGGAGAAAGTCATTGAAAGGCGGCTGAGAGAAGAGAGTGAAATTTCACAAGACCAATTCGGTTTTATGCCTGGTCGGGGTACAACAGATGCCATTTTCGCTATACGCCAGCTATGCGAAAAATACAGAAGTGCGCATAAAAACTTGCACATGGTGTTTGTTGACCTCGAAAAGGCATACGACCGAGTGCCTCGTGAGGTTTTGTGGTGGGCCCTTAAGGAGAAAGGTGTGCCTGGGAAGTATGTGCAGTTGATCCGAGCAATGTACAGTCGATGCAGTACCCAAGTCCGGTCTACAGTGGGCACTACTGGCAGCTTCAATGTGGCTGTCGGCTTGCATCAGGGGTCGGCCCTCAGCCCTTACCTCTTCCTGGTAATAATGGACGCTTTGACGGCGGACATCCAAGAAGAGGCCCCCTGGTGCATGCTGTTTGCCGATGACATTGTGCTGGTTGCCGAGAGTGGCCTAGAGGTCCAGAGCAGATTGGAGGTGTGGTGGCAAAGACTGGAGAGTGTTGGTCTGAGATTGAGCAGAACCAAAACAGAGTACCTGTTTTGCGATTTTGGCGGTCTCTCTAGTTCTGTGCCAATATCTCTCGCCGGAACGCCCATACCGACCTGCTCCGACTTTCGGTACCTCGGGTCGCTTGTCCAAGGGGATGGCGGAGTAGACCGAGACGTTACACACCGGATCAACTCAGGATGGATGAAATGGCGACAGGTCACTGGAATAACTTGCGACTCACGGATGCCTCTCAAGTTAAAGGGGAAAATCTACAAGTCCGTGATAAGACCTGTCGTACTGTATGGATCGGAATGTTGGGCCGTGAAGAAGACGGATGAAAAAAGATTGCATGTAGCGGAGATGAGAATGTTGAGATGAATGTGTGGAGTGACCAGAATGGATAAAGTCAGGAATGAGTATATTAGAGGAAGTTTGAAAGTAGCGCCAGTGACAGAAAAGTTGAAAGGGAACCGTTTGTCTTGGTATGGGCATGTGAAGAGGAGAGATGAAACGCATGTGACAAAAAAAGTTATGAGTATAAATGTGGATGGATGGAGAGGAAGAGGGAGGCCAAAGAAAAGATGGATGGATGGTGTGAAGAATGATATGAAAGAGAAGGGTGTCAGTGATATCATGACGGGTGATAGGACGGAATGGAAGAAGAAAACGTGTTGCGCCGACCCCAAGTAACATGGGATAAGGGCAGGAAGAAGAAGATATGTACATAATACATAGACAACGCGCGTACTACATTATTCTAAATTCGATCCAAGGTTCAATTTTAATTTCGTAATCAGGATTAATTCGTCCTAAAGCTGGCTTCTCACGGCGTGCGATGTCACATCATATCCCCGCGCGCGCTCGAGTCACCACGAGTGCGCTCACGCCGCGCTTTTGAAGTACCGACTACGAGCGGATTGGACGAGCTTGCACGCACTAGCCCGCGTCACCTCGAGCCATTGCCTTCAAACGGCGCGTAGGCGCGACCTGGCGCGGCGCGACTTGTGAAATTGCGCGCCGTGAGAAGCCAGCTTAATATGTTAAAAAAGAAACGAATAAATCTAAGAATTGAGGATTTTAAAAGCTCTGTTCTATAATATTAATAATAACAGATAATGCAACATATCCACAAATCATTGAATTGTATCCGTGAATCGTGTATCACAATTTAATATCACCTAACATGAAACAGATACACCCTATGCACCGCTGAATGGCACAATTTTCATATTAAACGATTAGACGCTCAGCTCGTATTCATGGCGTCGCCTCAGTAATGCTGGTTGTGAATGGCTATAAACGCAAATCGCTCGCAAATCCAACGCCGGGGGCGCGAGGCCATACCGGCAGAGGAAAATGAATTTCTATTGAGCATAAAAGACCGTACATGTCACCATAAAAGAAAATATACATAGCAAGTATGACACGTTTGATGCAGTAGCTGAGCGATTGCGATTGAGCGAACAAATATTTGTATAGCCTGCAGATAGTTTTTCTATCTGGGCATTTGTGCGTGTGAAAATTTGTGTCTATAAACGCACCCACGATACAGGCGAAATCCTAGTGTGGGGCAAGGTTTTTAACTTAAAAAAAAAGGTTACTTGAATTTAAATCCTGATGAACGTTTTGTTTGTACGAAAAACTATGCTTAGAGTTTCTTTAAAGGGTGAAATCTGAAATGATATTATCTGGAGAAGAACCGCACTGACCGACATAGCTTGCAGACCGCAGCTGAAGTGGCAGTTGGCTCGTCATGTCTGTCAAGGCCGATGGCTATTGGGGCAGTCAAGTCCTTGTCCATTTGTCTCTTTAAACATACTAAACGAACTTAGTATGGGGTGACTTAATCAAAATTTGAATCAGTCCCTTTAATTAATACTTAAAACAAAACTTCGTACGATTTTCCAAAAACTAGTACTAAAGATAGTTCTTAAACTTATTCGCCGCTGTTTTTATGGCTCAGCTAGTAGCAAGAGAGTGCAAGCGTCGATTTGTCGCGTTTACAATCAGCGAGTATTGCACCGCGACTGTAGGCAGAGCGCAGCCCTGCCGTACGTTATCTAAAAGGCAGCTAAGTACAAAAGTCTACTTTTGAGTTATAAACGAAAAAGGTGGGAATCGTTGTCTCTATGAAAGAGAAGTTATTATTACAAAATTGTTAATTGAAATAGGTACAATATTGATTGCTCTATAATTTTCAGTATATTTCAGTTATCTATCTCTTTCAGTTTTTTCACAAAATTCATTTTTACTTTTTAGATAAACATTTTGTAATTATGTTTTATGAGTAATACGATACTAAAAAGTCGCTAACCATACCTTAGCCGCTTTGTAGCGTAGGAATTATCAACAACTTCCAGTATAAATGCTTTTAATGCATAGTTTTAATCTAAAACTTAGCTTAAAGGCAGTTTTGTGTCTTTGCTGCTTTTTAGAAAATAAATATTAATTAATTGGTCTTGTCATGAACTTAGTAAAAAGGCCGATAAAGTTACTTTAAGGCCTTTAAGTCTAGTAATACTAACGGTTTTTTTTAAAGAATGCTTGTTGTTGTTTTTTAAAAACTATTACTTCTCTAAAAGGCGGTTAAATGAAACTCGCATAAAGTAAACTGCTTTGTAGCGTAGAATTCACGGGGTAATAATTTATTGCTTAGAACAAAATTGCGGCTAAGCCGAACCTTTTTTTTAAATTAACGAAATCCAATTTGTGTTTTTTTTTTTTATTATAATTATTTTGCTTACAAACATAAAATATAATTTTCTTCTAAAGAAATACTTAAACAAAATAGAGATTATCGGTAACTTGTTAAAGCACCTTACTTTTAAAAACTTTAATAAATAACTCTTAAATATCAACTTAAAAAATCCCTATGTTGTAATGTGGCTGTTGATCCTAGTTCGCGATTATTATTAATGCGGTGAGAAAGTGCTTTCCATATCGAGTCATACGATCTCAAACAAGATGGGTCTACCACTAGTCAATGCGGAGTGCTGATCACCACCCTGGGCCACCTTCCAAGCCTTCTTGTCAAAATAAGTCATGAGGCAAAACCGATGGGTGTGTCAGATTAATAGCTATTTTGAAGATGTTGTGTTAACAACCTTTCGGGCCAAACCCTTAATCAGATCAGCTCGGTAGGGCTCGCGGTGAATCGGTCTAAAACTACAATAATGACCAACAGCACTAAGCATAGGGTCGACGTAGATGGGTACTAAATACATTAAATTGAGCCAGTCAGTTTCTTTCGAAAACTTACCTGGAAAGGGAAATCGATCGCCGAATCGAAAACGCATGGAAATTGCAAACTCATCGAGATTATTATGTAACCTGCCCATCCTAACTTACGGTGCTCAGACCAGGGCAGGGGTGGCAATAACGTCAGATTTGGTGAAACAAATTTGGTGAAACAATTTCGTTTCATATTCGGAATCATAGCTGCAAGTAGACTGCACACCCAGTCGAAACTTAGATAGATAGACAGAATGTGCTTTATTGTAAACCATGACAATAGCAATAAACAAAAAGAAACAGTGTTATCGCTAATGGCAATATCTTCTAGAAAACCTTTGGTTTGACCAGGAAGATGTGAAAAATAGATCATGGGGACAGTCCATCGTGTACTATGCACAATTTCAATTAAGATTTAATAAAAATAAATAGGTAAATACCAGAAAAATGTACTACACATATAATTATCGAGATCATAATAAATATCAAATAATATTTGTCTAAAAATATGTCCAGTTGTCACGCAGTTGCACTGACTACATCCTAATTGTCTTCAAGCTGCAGTTGGTAGTTGCGTAGTTTACAGTTGCGACTGGGTGTGGAGTCTACTTGCAGTTATGATAACAAATATGAAATAAAATATAATTCACCAAATGTGACGTTATTAGTCCCTCTGGTCGCTCACCGTGTTACATAAGTTCTACTTTCAAGTTCGCCAAAGAGCAGTATAATAGGTATAATAATAGCGCAGCATTCTAGGCGTAAAAGAACAGACAGAATACGGAACACCATTTTGCGCTCCAAAACGGGGGTAATAGATGTAAGCAGAAAGACTACCAGGCTCAAATGGAATCGGGCGGGTCACGTCACGTCAGTCGCATGCATAACGACCACGGGACACAATGGGTGCCTCAAGATGGACGACGCCGCTAGAATCAGCCCAGAAAAAGGTGATTAGTTGACCTGAACGCGTACCTCGAGCGCTGGTTTGAGGTGGCGCAGGAAAAGAGTGCCTGGAAGAACTTGTTAGAACACGGGACAGATAATCTTGAATAGCATTCGACAGAGGACAATTACACAATTGAGAAGAAGTCCTTTCCTTAATCCCCCTATCAGGCCACGATAAAAATTAAGTCGCTCGCGGACAGTAGATATGACGTATTCTAAGCAGGCGCGGATTTGTTACGTTGGCTGCCCTACAATGAATCGTTACTCACGAATCGTCTTTTTGCCAGTTGTCTAAAAAAACCCCACCAAATTTTGCCTCCCCCTACATTTTGACGCCCCAGGCCCCGGGGCATACCTGACCTATAGGGAAATCTGCCCCTGATTCTAAGCGGACTTACTAGGCAAGCTTTAGCTAATTTCATCCAAAATACATAGATATTATGGATTATAGGTATTTTCGGAACCAGATTTACTGCCCGAGAGTGAAACAAACTGCCTCAATAGAAATCCTGTCAATTAAGTATTTTACCCAATAATTGGTTAGGTATGATTAGCCGAAGTAGCTATGAACTTATTCATTATAATTATTTCACATTAATATTAACAAACAAATATATAATTCTTATCCATTAGTAACGGATATTGTTCTTTTTTGGCGGGACTATGCTAATCGTGTCACACCGGCACAACCGTAAGGCTAATGCTACTCGCTCAATATTTATCACGATATTTGGATCGCCATCCTGGATAGCTATTTATTAAGCGCTTAAACAATCAATACATTGATCTAATCTCCCAATAAATATTACAATCCAGGATCCCGATTAAAATATCGTGATTAATATTGAGCGTATAGCATGCCCCTGTAGGTTCTTCGCCGACAAGCGTTTGTCTAACGCGAGCGCAGAAAACTGCTTTTTTGTTTAGCAAAGCTAGCCAACTGCCTTTTAGCTTAGGAACTGTCAGAAAAATCAAAAATAATAAAGGGGGAGACTGCTTTTTAGACAAGTTTTTTATGTATTCGTTAACAGCGAATACTTTTTCAGAAAGCAGCTAACCGTCCTTAATTGCCTTTAAGTGTAGTATTTTCGTTAAACTGCCTTTGAGATAAGTAATTATATACTCCTAGCAATATGACAGAATTCATAAAAAAGACGTTAAAGTCCCTTTACTGCATTTTTGTCTATTTTATTTAAGAACGTCTTTTTAGTTAAGTATAATAACAATGTTTGATATTTGGTACGGGCAGTTAAAGGTCGTTAACCTCTATTTTGCGTAGTTTTGCTGCTTAGCTGCTGTTTAGCGTATGAAGGCAAGTAAAAATGTGTACTTAACTGCCTTTGTGTTATGTGTAACTTCGCAACTACAACAGATATAAAAACAATTCCAAGACAGGACGATAGAGAATTTTCAACTCTATAAAATGGCATCAAAACCTCAAATTCGACCAACTGTGGCTTAACTGCCTTTTAGTCAACGTACGGCAGAGCCGCGGGACGTGACTAGTATCTGTATTATAGCCTACAATATTATGTAAATAACCGTATGCTTGCTAAGAAAAATGTAATCATTCAGATTTTTTGATTGCAGAAGTTTGATCGAGATTTTCTGTTTTTTTTATTCTTTTACTTGGTGCCTTTGACTTTAGTCCACCCTACCCACCTCTAGTATAACCTTCTGGTTCTGACTAACACACGATGGAACTCAGTAAACTGCTTGGTGCCGGACTTAAATATGACGGTGGTCGTAGCCAGGCGGACCGTATGGATCCTACTTCCAAGCGTGCTAGGTTTTGTTGAATCTTATAACACGTGTTTGTTCGAGGTGCGGAAGAGGAAGTTTTACATACGTGTCCCCGACGCGGGAATAAATTAATAACAATAATAATGCTGATACAGAAAGCAGTACTTCTCGACACGGCGCGTACTGTGAGGAGGTTCCTCTCTCTGAAGCCCTGACCACAGGTAGCTTGGACCCTAGGTAGTTTTTATTTTTTTATATTTGAAAATGTAACTTTATATGTATTTTAAACGAATAAACACTATAATTATGTTAATTTATGTTTATCAGCAATAGCTGTTAACATATTGTACCCAATTTATAGTTTTATTATTAGTCTGTAAGCTTTCCTCGAAATAAATAAATTAATAATTAGATACCCTATGAATGTGAACCACGGCGAAATGAGGGTGTACTATTATTATACACCTCTGCCCAACCCTTTGGGGAATACAAGGCGTGATGTTATGTTATAGCCTATGAATGTCACATCTATGTCATAATCGAAAAAAGGCTAGTGTATAGTATTGTAAAACATTCTATCGTATTGTAAAGATGTAGTCCCAGAACTATTCTAAACCCATAATCTTTGGCATCTAAAAGTGCCTATGAGCTTAAAAAACCTTTGCATAATAATAATAAAGAAAATAATATGTGATCATAACCATATCTTATTACGTATAACCATCCTATTACGTGAACTTCTGTAAAGAGTATATTGACAACAAAGCATGTTGGGAATCACCTATCAAGTTGTAAAAGTCAAACTAAGCGTGTAATTATTTTACCTACTACACGATGACGAAACAACCTGTCATGTATTGAAATAGATTTTGTGTAGGTACACAAATTGTTACCACACGTCATGTGGTCAAGTGTCGACATTTACTTAATAGTTTAGCAACAAAAAGTTGCAAAGTCACACGTTATTTAATTTTGTACACAATAAAGTTCGTCTGTGCATAATTTCCGGGCAAAGAAATAATTATGCGGAATAAATAGTTTAGTGGTGTGTAATGTTAATGTAAGGGCCCGTTTCGTAATCGTCGGATAACTTTTAAATGGAAAAAAAATCGGCCAAGTGCGAGGCGGACTCGCGAACGAAGGGTTCCGTACCATTATTTATAAAAACGGCAAAAAAACTTACGTTTGTTGTATGCTGTTTTTTAGTATTTGTTGTTATAGCGGCAACAGAAATGTGTGAAAATTTCAACTGTATAACTGTTACGGTTCATGAGATACAGCCTGGTGACAGACGGACGGACGGACACCGGAGTCTTAGTAATAGGGTCCCATTTTACGCTTTGGGTACGGAACCCTAAAAACGTCTGTTTGGCAGATTTGCTATAGTCGCTATAGAGCAACCGCCGAATTTAATTTATCTCTAGTGGATGATACGATTGGTAAGGTTAAGCTAAGTTTGTCACGGTCAGTCTGTTGTTGGGTGACCGTTCGTCACACTTCAAGGCCCCTCCGTGTCTCAGAAAGCACGTTAAACCGTCGGTCCCGGATGTCATACGAATACCTATGACAGTCGTTACGGATAGTTAGAAGCCCGAATGTTTGACAACAGGTCTAACCTTAGGCATTGATATTGTTTAGTACCTAACTGGGTTGCGGAGGTTTGATGGCACTTCCTCCATGTAAAATACTGGTATTCTGGACTGGAAGTTGACCCCAATAAACCGTGGGCCCGAGGTACCCGGAAGATTTGAACCACGCTTTTCTGATGGCATTATGAGTCAAATGTTATATCAACAAAAAAATAAACTTTAAAAAAAAGTAAAAACCGACTTCAAAGAAATACTAAAAGGAGTAAAATAATTACCATAATATAAAATTTATAGTTTCAGAAGTCGGTGGCTTCTATTTGCTTCAGTGTAGAGTTGCACCGACTTCTGAAACTGTTAATGTTATATTATGGTAATTATTTTACTCCTTTTAGTATTTCTTTGAAGTCGGTTTTTACTTTTTTTTAAAGTTTATTTTTTATTAAATACGTTTTAGTGTCATAATTTTAACCCCCTCCTTCATAACCCTTCTTTTTGGCTTTGACGTAGTCGGGCATAAAAAGTCCTTTCAAATGATACCTTACACGATATAATGAAAACATTCAAAAGGGGGGGAGGGGGGGACACGCACCCCCTCCTCTTTTCCAGTAGTCAGTTCCCAACAACAAATATAAACAAAGCAATATTAGTAATTTGAGAATTTTGCTTTGATCCGATGAGGAGTTCCGTTCCATATCTCTGAAGTTCATGGTCTAATCATAACAAAATTTAAATGGGACCAATCGGAAAGTATACCCTTTCGAACAAAAAAAGATTTTTTCAAATCGGTTCATAAATGACGAAGATATGAGGTAACACACATAAAAAATAATAAAAAAAAAAATACAACCGAATTGAGAACCTCCTCCTTTTTGAAGTCGGTTAAAAAGTCCAATTCAGTCAATTTAACTATTTTGTTTTGCGGAACAAAATAAATCAATTAACTTAAGTACTTCCTTGTAAACAATACCTTAGGTTCAACTGGCAACTTTTACTAACTATCGTGTGAGTGGATAAGAAACTTCTCACTTCACGACCTCCCTAACAAAAGACGACATACGGCGAGTGGGGTATGGCATGACAAAGGTATGACAAAAGTCGCAATGCCACGTTCATAGGGGTTGTTACCCTAGAGATTTTTCGACTTGTGAGTTTCCGTAAATAATGAGTACCGTGGAATGGGGTTTCATTGATCAATTTCGAAATTCAAATGGCCATATTTTCTGAAATATAAACGAAAAAATTACGAAAAAAAAATTAGAATATCGGTTTTTACTGTACAATCGATACAATGAATTAGATTTATTTTTTAATGACTAATATGTCGAAGAAAAATATAAATGTGAGTGATCAATGTTAAACCGTAAGTGGGGTTACTTTGATACCCCCTATTTTTTTCACGGAAACTAAAAGTAACCCTTTTAAGCGACACTTTTTCTAAAGAACGAAAAAAATCGGTCAAGTGCAAAAAAAGTTATTACATTTTTAAGCGTTTGGGGGTGACATTGATCAAGGCAATAAAAATAACTTTTCAAAAAAAAACAATTTTATTATCAATTCTTTATTATACTCCATGGTACTTATTGAAAACCATAAGATCTTCTGCAACAGCTGTTACAGCTCGCTCCAACATCTCATCATTAAAATTTCGATAGGCGCGAGCGTCTGGACGCTTTGTATGGGTACTTGGCAGAGCGCCGAAAGTAAAAAAAAGTATATAAAGCAGTCATCATTGAAAACATATTGATAGTTTATGTTAAAAATGGCAGAAACAGCAAAATTGCTAGGTTTGGGTGAGATTGAACAATGATCAAAGAAACCCCATGCCTATGATCAATGACACCCCGCAAAAAAGAAAAACCGTCAGTGAACGAAATTTTTGAGGTTAGAATACAAAGCATGACGTCTTTCTCAAGCTAAGTAAACACTTATCAACATAAACTAAAAAAAAATCTAGCACCTTTCATATCCAATCCGGTACCCGTAAAGTTATTTAAGCCTTTGAAATAGTTGAAATGCAACACTCACAGTTTTTTATGAAAATCTCCAATATCGATCCGTTTGTACGTGCAGCGCTTGGGCATTGACAAACAGTGACATTCAGTGATGCACACCCAAGAATTAAAATCGTACGCTTGCGTTTAGAAACGGAGAAATTTCGGTTTTAAAAAATTATTAAGTTTTTATCAAAGTCACCCCGTGAATCAAAGTAACCCCATTCCACGGTATCTCGAAAACTAAGCTTTATTCGACCAACTATATCTTAGCTTTTCTTCTCCAATTAGGCAATAGGAATCGATGGTTAAAATGTTTCGGGTACCTTGGGCCCACGGTGTATAGTTGGGAAAAGGCTACGCAGATAGATAGTTAAAGCCTCGTATCCACTAGGCAACAATTGACGCGCAACATGTTGCCCAACATGTTTCTCAACATGTAGCAACACGATGATCGACAACGTGCAACAAACTCATGCGTCATTCTTTCAGCGTCATGTTTCGCGTCATCTGGCAATGTTGCCGGACATGTTTCGCGTCACAAGTTGAGCGTCAATTGTTGCCTAGTGGATACGAGGCTTAAGAGTTAACCGAAGATTGTGAAATAGAACCTTAGAAAAACAAATTAATGAGAATGCGTGTCCCTTTTTGTTACGAAAGCGAAATTAACTGTATAACATTTACACTGATCGCTCTTTAATTGTTGCGTAGCTTTCGAATAATATACATATCGTATTCCGTGTGGCTGATGGAAGTAATGACTGCCATATTTTTTTAACTTTCACATCATTATCACTAGATTACTCTAGTGATCACATCAGTCTATTTTTAAACATATCATGTTTATAAATCGAGCGATGTGTTCACGTCACTAGTGTTATGATCAAAAGATGATTATGAAACACTTTCTCATAAGCATTTCTCGGTATCTATATGATCTTGGCACTCATCATTATGAATGAAAATAATCGTTGTACGAGCTACTCTGTACATTGACCTTTGCAGTAGTTTGTATGTCATACTCACATAATATGCATATCGATATTGTTTATGCGTGTATGCGCGTTTATGATGTGTATGCGTTTCTGTAAAAAATAGTAGATCGCAGTGACAATTGTTAAATTTGTTTATCTACTCATCACTAGATGGCGTTGTACTATTTCGATCGATTTGTACATCTCGGTGTTAAGAGTCTCCGCGGTTAGTATAGCTTCGTAGAATTAGCTTCTCCCCGCTTACGCAGAAATAGTCTCCTAGGACGACCTACACCTACAGCAGTCCTAGAAAAAAATATATTTTCAAACCACTTATAATCTATTAATTGCAGTCACTTCATTTACGATTTAATTCAAAGGTTGAGGGTTTTTCATACATAACATGTCATTTTGTAATTATATTTTAGTAGCAATAAATCAATCAAAGGAATCATTCGTCTACTCATTTTACATTAACATAATCGACCTTACAAGTCTATTAATAACAATTACATTAACATAACAGACCTCACAAGTCCACATAACATTTAAGTAACATAATCTCTGTTGGGCATCATACCCCAACAATCGTATTTTACTGTATTCCACGAATGGTTGGGCAGTGGTGTATAATACACCCTCACCGCGGTGTTATATTTAAATCCCATATAATTGGGAGCGAGCAAATCGTCATTAACCGGGCATAAATCCAGACTCCGGGCTGCTACTGAGAAATTCTACACGGAAAAACCCTATAAAACTTTGCCCGACCTGAGCGTCGAACCCAGGGCCTCACGCTCAGCAGGCGCTTGCTACCTTAAGACCAACAAGGTAGTTTGATTGTTATTTGTGAAATAAACTTAATACTAAGTTTGATAATACATATTAAGCACCCTGTAAACGATCAAATTGTTTGACAAATTTTACGTGTTTGTCAAATGATTTGATAGTATGCGGCTTTGTTTGAAGGGTTTGTCAAACGTTCTACGTGTTTGACGTGTTTGATGAAAAACTGGATTGACGTCGTGTTTGACAAACATGTTTGAATGTCAACCGCGGTATTTGTCAATCAAGTTCTCAGTCGTTGTTTTGTGATAATGGAGGGCGCTACGCCTGGTGGCAGCAGAAAAAACCAAATCTGACACATTGTTTGACAAATTTTGTTTGATCCTCGGTTTGAACGTTTGAGCTATTTTTTTATGAAAACGTAAAGTTTGACAAATAAATTTGATGGTTTACAAGGCGCTTCCATCGAACAAAGCCGTACTTACATCTAAAATTTGATAAATAATTTGATCGTTTACAGGGCGCTTAATGACTTCAACACCATTACCACCACAGAGTTCAACAACCTTTTCCTCCATTTACACTTCAAATTTTAATCAAAGGGTATTAATTAATATAATGAAGGGATAAATTCCAGATTCAACAACATCGTGTTAACATTCCATCATCATTTTTAGGCTAAAACTAGTAACGTATAATTAACTACTTTGAGAAAATTATTTAAACAATTTTGAAGGAAAGTCAGCGCTTCATAATTCCGTTTTATTACAGTTTATATAATTAACGCCGTCGTAAACTAGTTTATAAATATTTTATAGTAAATACTTGGTAACTTACAGTAGCTCAAATACTCGTAGGTATTTCGTAGCTCATAATTTTGTTCACATATTCTCTCATAGCTCGTAGTTTATGTACACTTACTGATCATAAATGCAAGACGCGACAAATTTTTGAAATCAGAAGTAATAGCAGCATGTTTCTAGAGTGCAATTTTAAGCAGCGTATTCACTAAGGGACGAAAAACCGGACTCCACCAAAGTCGAGATGAGCGGAGATGTCCGAAGCGAAGACGAGAAGAGATGTTTTTCAACTAGGGTGTATCTACCGAAATTGTGCGGAGATGCGTACTGGCTAGACTGTAGCGGAGATGTGTGCTGCGAGCGTTGGATGTGAACACACAGTTTAGTGCGATCTGACACGAAAGGTCGCAGTCATGTCGTTATTACAAAAACAGTATCTTCTGTTACTTGAAGAAGAAGGACTAGAGTCCGTTCACTGCGCGCCGCACACGAGGCAAAACTCACATCTCAGCCTTGTACCGCGGACCAGCTCAATCTCAGCGAGGAACAGCTCATATCTCCGCTTCCATCGCGCCATACAAGTATAATACATCTCCGCTCAGTGGTATACACTTAAGCTGAGTGGAGAGGAGACGTGTGAATAACGAAATTCTATTGGTTTTTTAAAACACATCTCCGCTCCGGTCGTCTCGTCTCCGTTTTGGTGGAGTCTGGGGACATTTGTCGCTTGTGACGTCGACAGACATCGCTTGACATTGCAAGACATCTGTTTCATTGACATTTGCGTCCTGTGACTAGTCGCGCGATGTCGCTGGACATCGTTGACGACACGTGTCGTTGGACATTTGTCCCCTAATGAATACACGGCTTTAATATAAATCCTATTGCCTAGTGTTGATGTAATTGCAAAGCTTTAAAATACTAAGAAATCTAGAAACAAAGTGTCTCTGTATCATTTTCTGAAGCATTTTGGGGTCAGCTTTGAAACAATGGATTTATTTCACACCTCTACGAGTCTTGTAAAAAGTGTTATTACATCACTCATCAGCTTTAAAGTACATCAAACTTTCGCCTATTATTATGTAAGTAAAATAAAACCTAACACACTGCCGCACCAGCAGCCATCTTGTACCGCGAAATAACTCACTAACCGTATTAAGTAAAGCAACGGCTAAGGTAATGAACTTATCCACGACCATTCTATCTTAACCCCCCGATTATCCCCACACCCTTGGATTTACGAGAATTAAGGATTTGTCAGGGGTCTGGGTACAATGGTTGTTGAGTAGAAGGCTTCGGGGCGCGATACGCTCATTTGAGGTAATACTTCTTCCATCACGGCTTTTTGATGTGCTAAGCAGGTAAATCAGGTGCTTTTGATCCGAGATTGTATGTTAACGACGACGCTGCCTTGTAATTATTAGATTTTTATGGAGCTCACTGTTTTGGTGAAGGATTTTTTTTATCGAATCTCTAGTGATAATGTATTATATACAAGTTTAGTTTTAGTATACACTAAGCCTGAAACTAGTTTGTTCAGAATCACTAGGAGAATCGATTGACATAATATTTACACCACATTCCTTTTTTTTCATATATTTCAATTCTCTTTCAATAGGTTTCTACGCACAACAGTGGACGGAAATAGACACCTTGAGGCTTGAGACGGTCCGCTCGGTCAGTTTCTGTGTATTAGACAACCCCTGCATAGCACATCTCAGGCATTTCACACTTTACTAGGTAACTTAACGCGACATAAACGTAGGTAACTTGGAGATTTATTAAAAAAAACACACATTCGGGCAGTTCTGATGAAAATCTTGTTGGGGTGTCTCGGTTTTTGTACTAAAAATAAAGTTGTATATTTATGCCTTGTGAATTATAATGTTGCTTTAATGTCGCTGTAGAAAGATAAGATCAACACTTCATCCTCTGTTACTGTATCTCTGTATGGGGTGGAGTCGGCATAACCACCATGATACAAATCGAACGAGCTCAACGATCGGTACTGAAGGTAATGAATAGGAAACCTTTTAGATATCCTACTGATCTTCTATACAATGAAGCGTCAATACTTAATGTTAGACAACTGTATATCCTTAAAATAGTTTTAAAGCAACATAAAATAATTATTCAGTCGGCGGAATATCCTCAACTACTTAAACGTCGAGTATTCCATTGTCCACCGGTAATAGTAAGAACCACTTTCGCACAACACATGCAAGAATATATGCTTAGCTTTTTGTATAACAAAGTAGTAAAAATCTGTGATATAAAAAATTGTACAATAAAAAAAGTTAAAAAGATTGTTAAAATATGGCTGTTAGCCCAATCCTATTATGATACAGAAATGTTTATAAGGGTAACTTCGTAACGCAAACATTCTCACACTCTCACTCACACACACTTACACTTACTCTTTCAACACACCCTCACTCACTCACACTTACTCTTTCAACACACCCTCACTCACTCACACTTACTCTTTCACACGCTCTCAAACATTTACACTTGGCACATTGTAATTATTTTAATATACGTTTTGCACTTACTCAATATTGTTAACTTGTTTTTCTCTTAATTCGTTTAATTTACTAAAATTAACTTCAAATTTTCTAATGAAATCATACAGTATCGATCGACCCCAGAATTCAATAAGAATGTTAAATTATTGTGAATGAATAAAACTTTAGGATTCCACGAGACATGCTTGACCTAGTGTGGAGTTCACCAGTTAAACGTCTCCTTTTGTGTCTCCAAATAATAATTCATTATTGTAATGTAGCTTTTAAGGAAACGTAAACAGATACCTAATGTATTTTTTTGGTAAATAAATAAATAATTATTATTATTATTACTTTTCTGTAGCTGTTGTGTTGATGATGGCAGTTATAATATCATGCTGTCACCAAACCATTCTAGTAAGAGTTTATGGCAATCTAAATAACACATCTCTTCTCATGGGTGTCGTAAAAGGCGACTAAGGGATTCACTAGAGGATGGGCAGCAGCGTTCTCTGAGTATTTTAACAACCATACTGCGATCGCCAACTCGCCTGCCAAGCGTGGCGATTATGGCAAACCCCCCCAACATGCTTGGGGGAGGCCTATATCCAGCAGTGGAAGTCTTTCGGCTGAATGATGGTGAATTATAATGTTGCTTTAATCCCGGCTTTAGAAAGATTTATGAACACTTTTCTATGGCTTCCCAAATAAAATCATGTTGTCACCAAATGATTTTATTTGGGATTTATGGAACATCATTCCACCATTAATTGTACGTTATAACGCTCTATAAGGCCATACTTGGTTGTGGATTAATTTTTATAGCATTTTTGTTTCACTTGAGGCTTTTTTTATATTAAGTACTTTACTTGGTCGCGTTTGTCCCTAGTCGCATCTGATGGTAAGCGCAAGACAGGGTCTAAAGCCTAGCGTCGACTACAGCCGAAACGCGTCAAATCGAGTCGAGTCACATTTGTTCCGTGTGAGGCAAAACGGTCAGTAATTGCAAGTCGTTAAAACAGAAATTCGCGTGACAAGCGATGCTCGCGAGTTATGCGACTCGGCGCATCTCAGCTCGTCGCTGATCGACGCAGTTTTATAGTAAATGTATAGGAGGCGAATTATTGCGGTTCTATTCGAGTTGACTCGGCGAGCCTAACGGACGCCATCTTTGAGATGGAAGTCACGAGTCCAAGTAACAGAGATATAGACGTACCCCCTTATACACTTCTGGCTCTCACATAAACACGAGAGAACACAGTAAACTGCTTGACTTTAATTATGAGGGTGGTAGCTAGCCAGGCGGACCATACAGATCCTACCACCAAGCGTTGAATCTTACAAAACGCGTCTATTCCCAGTATTCGGCGAGGAAGTTTTATATTCTAGCCCAGGGGTGGGCAAACTACGGCCCGCAAAGAGTTTTTATCCGGCCCGCCAACCCTCCCTTTAAAAACAAGAGTGTATGGCCATAACAAATAGCAGTAATTATTTGAGCGAAAAACGGTAGTTTTGGCATAACAAAATGCTTTTTTTTAATCTGGCCCCTTCACATTTTTTTGCATTTTTCTGGCCACGGATAAAAAAAGTTAGCCCACCCCTATTCTAGCCCAATCAACCCAAGGGATAAAACTCAACAAATCATTCCAAAGGTAATAAGCTTATTAAAATAATATTGTACTTTAAGCTGTATCCACACTTGCGTACGTGCAGCACACGCGCGTGATCAACGCGTTCTACTGCATCATGCGATTGAGTATCGTCGCGTTCCTGAAACTGGATTGAACTGTTCGCGAGCAGTATGCTAGGTTTTTTTTATTATTATTCTTTACCCCTCACTAAGATTTCTCCTGTGTCGTTGGTGCGTTTACAGACACAAATCTTCACATGCACAAACACCCAGACCCGAAACAACTATCTGTAGGCCATAAAAATATTTGTTCCGTGCGGGAATCGAGCCCACGACCCGTAGCGCAGAAGCCAATCGCTCAGCCACTGCACCAAACGTGTCGTGTAGTTCGCGAACAGCATGCAAATCGTCGGCTAAAAGTGATAAACTGATAACTCCATTTGAACGATTTTACAGGTAATTAATAAAATTTAATAATTTCTAGGTAGTTCGTTAATTATTTATTTTGTAAAAGAAGAGCTTTCTGAGTAATATTAGACTACTACCAATTAAAGTGATTTTTGTTTGAATTCAAGATGTATAATTAATTGAAAAAAGCAGTTTTTGAATTGTCTGTGAAATCATGTTGAAATGGAGTTATTAGTTTTTCACTTTTAGCCGACGACATGTTTCAACAGTGTTTGCAGAGGGTACGCGTAGGTACTATTTGCGAACAGCTCGTGAATAGTTCGCGGTAGGTTGCTTGCGTACTAAATCGTTCGCTGCGAATTCAATCCACGGTACGCACGCGAGTGTGAATACGCCATTAAAATTTAATTCCTTACTTACCAACCTCCGCAAAAAAAGAGTAAAAAAGGCGGTTCAAATCGAAAAAAGAACGCAGAGCGAGTTATCGCGCGTCGACGTTATCTATGGAAATCTATGCGCGGCGCGAATGGAACCTACTTTTAATTAAAAACTTTCTTATATCCTTCCGTATGCTTTCTTTTTTTTAGGTTCTCTCTGAGTGTTCTTGCCTCCTGCATTTAAAAATGGAAAATATAATAATGTTTGTTTAGTTATCATTTGAATTGCATTTAATTAATATTTGTAGATAAATAGAGCGTCTAAATTAAAATAAAATGTAAATTCTATAACCGGGAAAATGGTAATCTATTTAAATAAATATTAAAATAATGCTGTTCGTTGGTAAGTGAATCACTTGAGAACGGTTAGACCGATTTGGCAAGTTTTTGTTTTTAAATATTTGTAATAGTTTGAACTAGTTTGAATTAGGTTTTCGGATATTGCTTTACGCACTGCATCCGATCCGAATCCGTGAAAATACCGATCTAGAGTAATTATCTCGGCCCGAATTCAGATGTTGCTTACGCACTATTCCGATCTCTAATTCAAATTAAAACAATTCAGGTGCCATCTTTGGCATATCCGTTTGGCGTCTGATTTGAATCCGAGGTAATGCGAAAGCGTTCATACAAACAGTACTACGGCTACTTCGGTCCGTCAATTTTTCTTCCGAATTAGAAACTCACGGATGACGGATAGAAATCGGATGATGGATGTAGTGCGTAAACTACGATACAAATAGTTTCATGGCTACTTCGGAACGTATTTTCACGGATTCGGATCCGATGCAGTGCGTAACCGCTGATAGGATTTTTGTATAACAGGACAAAGTATGTCGGGTAAGCTAGTTCTTAATATAAATAAATCTACCATGATTTACGAATAGACTAATAGATGACCACATACAAAATACATCCATCTATTCCATGGCCTCTGGAAGCTTATAAGCCTTGTATATTTTGGAGAGGGCTTGTTATCATCGTCATAATTAATGAATTAATTATTACATCGGGGATTAAGGAAAAATATACTCATCACTACACATGGAACTCAAACATGAGGCGAAACATGTGTGTACAGATTCCTGTAATAGCAGAACACCTCTACTTACCCCTTCGAGAATAATTGGCGTGAGTATTGTGTATGTAACATGACAAAATAAATACGAAGAAAGCCACACATCTCTAAATGAACTTTCAAATACAATGTTGTAAAGCGCAGTGTACACCTGCGATTGAGCGGATTAATGGCAACACTGCAACTAACACTGCAACCAACACTGCTTTATTATAATGTTCTTGTTTCAAATGCAGTGCAGACGGAATTTGAAACATCTGTACTACAATGTAGCTATGTTACAAAGAACAGTGTCTTTGAACAGTTTAAATAAAATACATACATGATACATTATTTCATTAAGGAGTAAGCAGGTGGACAGATGTACTCCTACATTTCGCCAAAAACGATTTTCAGTTCCATGTAAAATTGAGAGAGTTTATTGCCATTTATTGGGCACAGATATAGACTGATAATACCTCTGACAGTTGTTTCGGGTAGTATAATTACAAATTATACAACGTGTATAAATATGTGTAGTGTATTTAAAGAAAGAAAGTAAATAAATACGCAATAAATAAGGAACAATCTAAAACTGTATCTAATTTAACATTTAAATATGGCAACATTTTGTTGCGTCGACATCGTTGCTCACGCAGGCATATTACGTTATCTAACCTTAGGATATCGGCAATGCCCAGTAACTGGGTTGCGGAGGTCTGATGTCAGTCTCTCCGTGTAAAATACTGGTATTCAGCCGTATCTGGTTAGATTAGAAGCTGACTCCAACATGGTTGGGAAAAAACGAGGCAGAAGAACAAGATACGGATAATTTTCTGACAGAAAAATCTGAAATTACTTAGCACCAGGAATCGAACCTACGACTTCCCGCTCGGCAGCAGCTTTTGCGACTAGCCAGACAGTTTCTGGCTAATATTTCTAAAGAACCACTTAACATGCTTAAAGAGAGGCACCTGCGCCGCATTGGATTAATGTCGCGTTTACAACTACGTGGATTCATTGTACTGCACTTGTTCTGGTTACTACTCGTTAGTGGGGTGGCTGCACCATTTTGTAGTCGTGCAAGATTCAATTTTGTCAATATCCATTTAATGTTTAAGAGTAAGATACTCTTGAAACATTAAATCTGACAAGGATATACATGACACAATAATGACAAAGTAGATCATATTATTTCATCAAGGTATACAATCATTGAACAGTGATCTTATCTGATTTCGTTACTTTATTATGTTCTACTGCATTTTGATTTGATACAATAAACGTTTATTATTATTAAAAAAAAACTAGCAACATGACCGTTCGCTAAGTGTAATCAATCTTAAGTAAAAAAAGGTAAATAAGTTATTCTGTGCCATATATATCATCTATGCCATCCTAAGTGAGTTTTTCAAGGAAGATCCTGTAATGTATTTTCCTTTTATCTTTAATTAAGAATGATTTATAGTTTTGATGATGTTATTATATTGTAGTGGCCTGAAGGTTATAGACCTGATTGTTAAGCACCGGGTTGCGGGTTCAAACCCAGGCATGTACCAATGTGACTTTTTCAATGTCGTATGTACTTTCGTAGTTAATTCAAGACGCCACTGACATGCGGTGAAGGAAAACATCGTGAGGAAACCTGGACTTAATAGTCTGAAATCGTCAACCCGCAGTGAGCAAGCGTGGGGATCTGCTCGTTCCTTGTCTGTATGAGAAGAGGCCTTTGCCCAGCAGTGGGACAGTTACAGGCTAATGTTTATTTATTTTATGACGTAATTTTGATTTGCAATTTACAACGTAACTTCACACACATTCACATCCAGCAGTAATAAGACACAAGAAGACTAACTGAACTACATCGTTGATCGCTCAACGAAACTGTTTGGTTTCTTGGAAGCACTACTAAATGATAATTATTGAAGCCGTGCTTCACTTCAAGACCACTAATAATGTCTCGGAGAAACTAATAATATAGCAAGTGCTTCAAAATTTAGTAATATACACAAGTGTTACTTGAAACATTGTAATTTGTTTACTTAATATACTTGTGTGCGATGTAACGCTTCACATTTGAAGTTTTTGATTATGATTGCGTGGCATTTATGTTTGCACGTAACACGTGAGATGATGAATGATGTAGTTAGAGATAATTTCATAAATGCTACAATTTGGTTTGTTATTTTGACCTTTGCGTTAGTATTAGAAATAAACTTCAATTTAATGGCAAGTTTATGTAATCTTTAGTACAAATTAAGGAGGTACCTAAATATTTGTATTTATTTTCAAAATATTTGTATTATTTTCCAATCCATCTTGGTGTCTGCTATAATTCTAACCAAATGAGTAAATTAGGTTCTATGTACTATTCCATGTACTGAGTGGAAACGTTAAGTGTCATCGTGTAAGCACAGTGAAAATCGAATTTAGAACATAAAGGCGATTCAATTTCATTATAATAGTTATGTCATTTTATTCCGTAGTAAAGCTAGTTTAGATATTAGCTAAACATTTTTCAGTATCTGTAAAAATAACAAAATAATCGCTTGTTGACACTTAGAGCGGTTACGCACTGCATCCGATCCGAATCCGAGAAAATACGGATATAAAAAACTCGGACCGATTTCGGACATTGCTTTACGCACTGCATCCGATCCGAATTCGTGAAAATACGGATCTGGAGTAAAAATCTCGGACGGAATTCGGATATTGCTTACGCACTAATCCGATCTCTGACCAAAATCTAAGCAATTCAGGGACCATCTTTGGGATATGCCCGATTTAAATCCGAGGTAGTGCGAAAGCGTTCATACATACAGTACTAAGGCTACTTCGGTCCGTCAATATTTCTACCGAGTTTCAGACTCACGAAAGTCGGAGAAAAATCGGATGACGGAAGTCGGATCTAGTGCGTAAACTACCATACAAATAGTTCTATGACTACTTCTGAACGTATTTTCACGGATTCGGATCGGATGCAGTGCGTAAGCGCTCTTAACGTTTCCACCCTGTTTAAAACAAAAAAATAAACTTTAACTCAGCACAATATCTTCAAGAAATGAAACTGTAACAATATAAAAACTCCTCAGCTAGTCACAGTGGCATTCACCCCGTTCGCCTTGTGCAAAAGTTGTCGGTTTTCCGCACAATATACTTCTGCTCGGCTCCCAATTGTACGAGCATTCGAGTACGTTCGGCCGCCATATTGATTTTGTGAATAAATTTCATACAAGTACACAATAAGTATGTCAGCATAGAATCCAATGCAGTTGAGAACAAGTTTTCTGTTCTTTGTTTGAGAAATAAATTGACTTTATGCTTTTACTTCTAGAGGGAGAAGAGTTTAAAATAGCTTTAAGCGTTAAGTGTATACGTATTTATGCGTTCCATAAATAAAATTGCAAATTCAATCTTTACCATCTCCAATGGGGTAGGTAGAGGTCACAGTCTGCCGAAAATGTTATTAGGCCCTATTGCTCTTTAATAGGCACAATTAAGATTTTTTCTAATGCTATGGCCGCACTCTCGAACATTCGTGGCGTGTTGTCGCAACAACGCGAACATTCACCGAATACTGCCAATGTGCTCCGAACATAACCGAAACACCTTTTCTTACATTTTTCCGACTTCAAAGAGGAGGAGTTTCTCAATTCGGTTTTACTTTTTTATGTTTGTTACCTTAGATCTTCGTCATTAATGAACCGATTCGAAAAAATCTTATTTTGTTTAAGAGGGTATACTTTCCGTTTGGTCCCATATCAATTTTATAGAAAGAGATTCAGCGCTTTTTGAAAAAATCAACATAAACTAAAAAAATATACACAAATTTAATCGTATATAGACGACTCTAGTTGTAGTAGTGGTCCAAGAATTTGTACACTATTGCAATTGTAATTTATGGCACTAAAAAGTATTAAATAAAATAACTTTAAAAAAAAGTAAAAACTGACTTCAAAAAGAAAACTAAACGGAGTAAAATAATTATCGTATAATAAAATTATCAGTTTCAGAAGTCTGTGTAATTCCATGCTGAAACAAATTGAATGCACCCACTTATAAAACTGATAAATTTTTAAATTATAATTATTTTACTCCGTTTAGTTTTTTTTTGAAGTCGATTTTTACTTTTTTAAAGTAATTTTATATCCATTCCGGCATTTGAGCAGCTGTCGTGCTTTTCTACTAAAAGACTGATGAAGCGATAACTTTTAATACCATTACGTCATAAGGTCACGGCTAAAGATAAAACCACCCAAGTCCTCCCGTGGGCGTCGTAAAAGGCGACTATATTGCAGATAAATATAAATCCGTGTACATTTACTTGTTTCGTACTAAGAGATTATCGGTTTATTTTCTATGAGTATAGATATCGAATGTTTTTGTTATACCATGCTATTGGTTGTTCATTTTTAGAGTTCCTTTTTTTTTTTTTTTTTCTATTGGACTGCTGTAGGTCGTCCTAGGGGACGGTTTCTACGTAACCGGGCAGTTATTGGCGAGACCTGAAGGGTCTCCAGCCAATGGTGGGGAAGTAAAATACTTAACCTTAGCTAACTACTTTATACTACACTAACATCATGACTACCTGCAACAACAGCACTAAGGGCGACCCCTAGTGGGACTCGAACCTCGGCTTAAGACGTTACTGGCCGGGGTTGGGGGAGACAGCTTGATGTGGGCTGAATTATCGGTGTGAAACTACTGGATCAATTTTGGAAATTATTCCTTAATAAATAATAATAACATATCCTTTATTTCAGGCAACTTGACCCATAGAAAACTAATACATAAATAATAAAAACAATACATAACTAAACTAATACATCATATACAAAACTACTGTACACGAAGTGACAGCGTCGTGTTGCGCTGCGTGGTGTCGCGTAGCCTTCCGCGAAATCGTCGATAGATGACACCCTTCGGCCAAAACTATTCTTTAAGGAAGGTCTCAATTTGATGAGTCGAAATTCGCACCACAAACGACTTGAAATTTGTGTTGTGGCGCGACTCCAACTTCTCGACCCTCATATTCCAGTTTGTCTTCACCTGAACATACTCCACGATCTCCTCAACCTTCGTGGAGTGATGTAGCCTGGACACGTACAGCAGCGTCGTCGGTATTGCTGGACGCAGCAGCATGTTGGGTACTGCCAGCGCGGTACCGCACTGGTTTCCACAAGGAGGCTTCTTCTTCTTCTTTTTCTCCACCTTGATGAAGTCATCCTTGTCACACGTATGACACAGGTCTTTGTTGACCGATACAGAGCGACTCTAAATATAAATAAAAACCGTGCAAGCGTAGCCATGCGAAAAAGGAAAATACCTAGTTACAATTATGGTGTGTTAAATGAAATGGCTACACAGATGGCTTAGCGTTTATTGTTTAAACTGCATTGCCAGACGTTTTCGTAGTTTATGAGTTTGTTGACCACACATGAACAGAACAGCTGTTAAGACTGAAATTACGAGACAGTGACACTAAAACTGTAAAAAGTTTTATATTAACACTATAGCCAAATGGCGTTGAAAGAAATGAAGAATTTGGTTTTATTTTATATTATGTGTGATATCCATTCAACGTGGTGTTAGCCGGTATTTTTATTGGTACTTCAATTCAATGGTAGCTATACAGGGTGTAAAAAGGCCCATCACATAGCCGAAATCTACGCACTCTGTACATCAAACTAAATTACATTGACCAAAAATAATTGCTGGGAAACGACTTTTATTTTTTGACAAAAATAACGCTGTTTTTTGTAGCGCGCAATGTAATGCACGTAACCGATTGTGCCTGGGTGTGTCGTGCAGCATTCATTGCGTTTTTGTAACTTCAAATGCGTAATTTGATAGGAAGAATTGAAAATTTTGGTAATGTTTGTTTGGAAAAAAGTTTAGTATTATCAATCACTTAGAATTCGTTTTTGTAAAAAACAAAAACAACAAAATGTACACTTTGACCTTCAATATCTCCAGAATCAATGATTTCCCAGGTATGGTCTGGTAGAAAAAATGATCCTTGCGATGGGTAAAATATGTGGTTTTCGTTATCGTTAAGGGTCTTTTTACACCCGATATAATGCGTATGTAAACGCGAGGATCAAAATGTAAAGAAAGATAAGCTTGACGCCAAGAGACGTGTATTTTGACGTGTATTTTGATCCCAATCCATCAATACGCTGACTTTCGTTGCTTAATAAATATCACTATCCAGGATTGCGATCCAATTATCGTGATAAATAATGATCATGTAGCACTCGCCTACATATCACTATCCAGGATTTCGATCCAATTATCGTGATAAATATTGATCATGTAGCATTCGCCTAACAGCTATGACGTCAGAAAATTCATAACAAAATTAACTTTAGGTCCATTCAAATCTACCAACTAATTTTATCAAACGGATCCATATCTATCTACAATTCCAGATCTTTCTTTATACACGTCACTGTCACTCCTGATAAAGTTCCTCGCTCGCTTGCCACGACACTTGAAGTGATGGGGGTGGTGTATTCTCGGCCGAGACGGGCTAACTTCCCAGCGAAGCTAAATCAAGTGGCTTGGCGCAAACCGCGACGGTCACATTTCGCGTAATCACGGCACCTAATTGTCTAAGTTTGGTTTTAAGTTAGTGAGTGACGGTGAGGTACTTCGTGTGTGGTTACCTGCTCGTGTTAAAACGGGAGGTTAGTTATTTTTGGTTTACGAGAAATGAGATTTGCTACGACTCTGTTTATGGAAAAGAGCTTAGTGCGTTGCATGTTACGGAGCGTAAAGAAGACGGTCCTAATATAAGATGATGTATGTATGTATGTATGAGCACCTGTGTGGTACCAGACGTAAAGAATAGCACTACCCCATCTCTTTCCGTGGGTATCGTAAAAGGCGACTAAAGGATTTACTAGAGGATGGGCAGCAGCGTTCTCTGAGTATTTTAACAACCATACTGCGATCGCCAACCCGCCTGCCAAGCGTGGCAATTATGGCAAACTCCCCCAACATTGTTTGGGGGAGGCATATGTCCAGCAGTGGACGTCATTCGGCTGAATGATGGTGATGAGAGCGCTAAGCGTAGTTTAGACTACGCTATAATATACAGCGCATTTTATATGGACATGTTCACACAACGCTGTGCTAGTAAAGCATAGGCTTGCTTGAGCGATTCTCAGAGCTATATCGTACGATTCTCAGGTCCCCGTCGCGCCTCACTTCTTCCAGTCCATCGTCCCATGGATTCGGCGTCAAATACCTTGCTATACATAGTAGACCAGCTTGCGATACAGCATATAGTGCAAACGTCATGCTATACAAGATTAGTCGGAAAGGGGGTACTAATCCGCAGGCCACTTAAAGTATCACTGATGACGGTTTTAAAGCAAGTGTTAAAATTTCAAAATTCGATAATTTTTATTTCCACGTAAAATTATTTTTATTTTAGTTTTTTCAAAAATTCTTCGTCCCTACTTTAGTTACTAATTCAGAAAACGAAGGTTCTAATTCATGACTCCAAACATGACCTAAAATGTAAACACAGCTGATCATAGCTGAGGATAGATAGATTTTAGCATATTTTTTTTGTAATTTTTAACAGCTATTTCTTTTAAACTATTGACTTTTGGGGAAAGTGGTAGAACAAAAGTTACTTATTATTATGGGTACTTTAACATCATTTTGGATTAGTACCCCCTTTCTGAATAACCTTGTATAGTTACAGCTTATGACGCAATATGTTGTATATGTACTATGTAATGAAATAGTACAGCATAGTCTGAACTGCGCTTTATGGGGACGCGATTTTCACACAACATTTTCTAGTTGTAGTTGTATATAATGACAGCACGCAGCGGAGGGGGGGGGGGGCTGTTCCCATGTGTTGTATAAAATAAACGAAGCCTTAATCTGCCAGTAATTATCAACAGCCCGTTAACGTATCAAAATTGGCCGTCATAAAGAAGTTCGTGATGATTAAAGTACATTTTAATTAACACAGAGAGCTACTCACATCACATCTTCTAATCCCATAAGGACTAATCTCATTAATAAGCATTAATTCTCGAAAAGGTTTCTACAAAAAGGTTATCTAAATCAACTGTGAATTCGTGTTTTTCAACTGTAAAAGCATTCCACGGCATACGCAAGCAAGCTGTAGAATGTTTACTTTTTAAAGCTGAATTAATACGAAAAGGTGATGCAATTTATATGTTTAGTCCATTATTCGCCTACAAGTAGAATATAATAATAGCATAATTAGTCCACTGCTGGGCACGGGCCCCTTCTCAGACTGAGAAGTGTTGTGACCTTAGTCCACCACACAACGACAAATTTTTTAAAGCCTTTTATTTTCTCGCAATTTTTTCCGTTACCATCAATGCCAGTTATTATCAAACTTTGATCCGCACATGAATTCGAAAAGTCAGAGGTGCAGGTCAGGTTTGAAATGAGACCGTCATCTTTTTATTTTTTTAAAAAATCTTTGCCCCGCACTAGAATTTCTCCTGTATTGTGGGTGCGTTTACAGGGGGTCTACTCATTAAGCACGAAGTCCATGATTTCGGCCTTAGTTACGAGCGTTTCCTACTCCCTATCACCTACGGACATACGATTATTTCGGGGCCCGAACTAAGAATTAATGACATAACACGATTTGACAGTTGTCCCTACTACCGATGTGTTTTTGCCCGTCCGAAAACATGAACTTGACACTCGTTTTGGTCACTCCTATGTTTCGGGTTACTTTCGGGCGGGTGACTAACTTCGTTGATAATGAAGATATCTCTCACGATATTTTTACTACTACTACATAATGAAAGTGATTTGAGCTATTCATACAGTGATTCTACAGACAGCGATAAAGAATCTGATTAATTAAATCGTAGTAGGTACTCAAATAAAGTACTTGAGAAACTGCTAGAATGTTGATGACGCAAATGAACCAAAATGTGTAGGTATGTAGGCGCTCGCTAACGCGCAATTTGTGAAAATCGTTTCGACTGAAATTTGGAGTGCCTAGTGTTAAGGGAATGACTAGTAATTGAGGCAAGATTGGGATCTAAGTCTTAGGGAAATGGGTTCCTCTATAATTTTGGCTACACTACAACGTTACTGTTGAATGCGAACACCGATAAGAAAGGACGAGGTCGTGCGGAGGTAAATATGAATTTTCTTTAAAAAAAACTTTCCACAGTTGGCCAATAAGTATCAGGGTTATATTTTCTGCAATAAAGACGCCAGCAAGATTTTTTCTGTAGTGAAATGGAGGAACACACATCATAGCGGGATAACAATACATAGCTTGGTTGCTTGGAACTTCCCAATTGGCTGATGACGGGCAGTAGCGATACCGGTACGAGAAGACTCGCTCGCGCATTCACCGCGACCTCAGCAGGTCTTGATCCACCACTACTTGCTTTGGCGAGCTCCGTTACTATCCTCTGGAAAGGCCCACACGGAACACGACGCACGGGCTTCAAGCAACGGAAAGTCCGTTGCCCGCACGGTAACCCTCATAGAAGCTGAAGATCGACCGTCACCTTCCTACAGCTCCAGAAGCATCTACTGCGAAAGGGGAGAGAGGTGCTAGCCTCCCTCTACCATTCCATCGCTTCCTTTGCGTACTTCACCTTTTCACAAAAGGAGTCGACGCTTTCCCGAGCAACCTCGCTCCCGACAATGGATAGAACTAAGGTCGAAACCAGGAGGTAGCTGCCGCCAATAGCCGCGACGACGTCACGGGACTTCGTTACCCAAGCTGAATATTCCGCCAACATGTGCTGCGCCGTATCCTCTCAGCATTGCTTAGCATTATCTACTGGTTTTGGTTAAGCCTATGTTCAAGAATGGTCTACAATGCGCAGAGTATAATAATCTTCTTCTTTTCGTGTCATTAAACCAACTCAATAACTTTTTTTCCACCTTTGTGTTTCCTGATTCCCGATAGTTATGACTGAGCAGGTGGACGTGCATGACGGGCAGGAAAGGAGATGTGACATGTGAAGACGCTAATTTAATTATATCACACACACATACACAAACGCACACACACATACTCACACACGCATTACAACACACACTTTCAAAAATCTTCTTGATTGTGATTATATTTTATTGTTCTTTTGTTGCGTCTGTCTGGCTTAGACACTATTAATCTGATCTCATTAAATATCGCAACTCTGGCTCCTAAGATACAGGTTACACCTAGTTTGGAGGTCAACGTCCAAATATGTGTGATAATGATTACAAGTTAAGCACTATGTTTTGTTTATTTTATGTTATGCATTAATGAAAAACGACGCGTTTGGTGCAGTGGCTAAGCGATTGGCTTCTGCGCTACGGGTCGTGGGTTCGATTCCCACACGGAACAAAAATTTGTATGGCCTACAGATGGTTGTTTCGGGTCTGGGCGTTTGTTTGTGAGATTTGTGTCTGTAAACGCACCCACGATACAAGAGAAATCTTAGTGTGGGGCAACGTTTTAAAAAAAAAAAAATGTAACAAATACTGAATTATTATCTCTTTAACTCACTTCTTTTCGCAAAATATCAATGCGGAATTGAATTAAAATATTCGCAAAATATAATTGATTTACCACATCTTAAGTTGACAGGCAGGAAAACAAACATTCTAAATGTCAAGTTAATTAAATAAAGGTCATTTAGTACAACTCACTAATTAAGTGCAAGGTCACAACACAACAATAGCCCTCTTGTTATGATATCAATGGCTATAAAGTCAAGGGCCAACCATCGTGTAGACAAGTTCTAGGTTGTCTGCCTGTCTGCTTGTTTGGGCGTATTACAAACTTGGAGAATGATTTTCGTATAACGTTAATGTTTACAAAATCAACATGTATTAAATCGAATAATAATGCAATGCAACTTTAATGGCCAAATTCTTAATAATTCAATTTTAAGTTGCTGTTAAGTCTCGTGTTGTCACTGTCACTTTAAGGCGAAGTGACAGTGATAGCACAAAATTGACGGCAAATTAAAATTGAATAGCGTTTGAATATTCGGCTATGATACCTGTAGTATCGCTATGTCATTCAATTGGTTGCAAGAAATGCACTAGTATGAATACCGTGATTTCGCCCATAGATCCTAAGAGGAGTACAGTAGAGTTTTTAGTCGGTTAGAGTCCGACATAATGCTCCGCCTTGAACTGATGAACTTGAGTTGGAACGATAACCGGACACTGCTCACTAAACAAACACTTCCACACGATAGGCATAACGGACAGCCCTCTGTGCAGAGCATGTGTGGGGGCCAAAGAGACGGTCGCACACGTGCTCCTGGAATGCACAGGGGTCACCCAAATACGAGAAACAACCCTTGGCGCACCGAAATCACTCGCAAATGTTCTGAGCGGACTGAGAGCCCTAATCTGCTTCTGGAAGGAGGTGGGCTGGCTGGAACGATGGCCGCCTTGGCCCACGTACAATGGTCCACTTAAAGGACTAAGTGCGGAAACCACATCTCCTAACATAGAACATAGATGCTCCGCCTTCCAGAAGACAGGATGTGGGCATCCAAAACAATTCCTTCCCATAAAAAATAAATGTCAGTAATTATATCAGCCCGTTAACGTCCACTGCCGAACATCAGGCTCTCAATGACCGGTATAATGAACGGTCAAAGAGGAAATTGCCATAATCACCACGCATGGCAGACGAATTGGCAGTTGCAGTATGTTATTATTAGCAGATAGAAGGACGCTGCTGCCCATCCCTTTGAAATATTGTTGTGCTGCCTTTTACGACACCCACAGATGGAGAAAGACTAGTTTTTTACTGTTTAGTGATGGGCGGTTTTTCTACGACGCGTCTCATCCCTAGCGGCTATGGCACAACACTAGTCGCTGTCAACCGCAGTGACAGACCTGACGTTAGCGCTTCCCGCTAATATGTTTGCAAAAGTATTAATTACTGTGTAAAGAGCCTCCACGAGTGACGATACTTAAGTACATCCGGCGCACCCTGGGCAGTAAGCCTCGCTACCAACCTTGCTAGCTACTGGCTAATCTTTTCACCACGGCATGAGCTATTCTTGTATAGCTCGTGCCAATACTATAGAAGAAAAAGACTGTGTAATCTGAGTTGTGTAATATATATAACATTATAAGTATATATATCGCAGTCGGATTGTATAATCCGCCGTATTACATTACGGCTAACCGTTATCAAAAACAGTGCCTCTACCATGAGTTTACGCAGCCAAAACTCGCTAGCGTCTCCGTAAATTATTTGTATGAAATATTGTATAGCGCCACTAGCGGTCACAGAAAGAATTAAAATTCGTACCATGAGCACTATAGATTTCGATAGGTTAAAAACCTAACGTAATCTATTCGATAGTCACTAACGTTTTTCAGCTGTCACCATACAAAACGGTACCATGACTCACTAATTCGACAGAAGCTATCGAATAAGACGCTTGCGATAGTAGTTACGTAGCTCACTAGCATTTTGACGTGTGAAACATATGTTTACATTTAAATTATATACGTTTTTGAGTCTAATAAAGTCAAAATAATGTCTGCAAGAGCTTATTTAGCATGGAATTTCTATTTTAAGTACTAGCAAGCTGTGCCTTTAAATTTAGTCAAATCATATTCATTACTATTTTTTTGTTTATTTGTTGCATTCCTCACGTCTTTAGTGTTTTAGACACTTGAACTTAGCTGACTTATTACACTTTCAAAGTTTCAAGTGGCTTGGATATCTACCTGTATTGAGGGGCAACTATTTGGGAATTTTATCACTTATAGTTTTAAAATAATGTAATAGAAAGTAGAAACATACATTTCCATGAAGTCCACCAACAATTGAAACTGTGTGACACTGGTCCTCATTGTATTAAATAATCCAAAAAATTTATTGTAAACTTTCAAAACATACAACGCAGCTCTGTGACACAACTTAAACAAACAAAATTACAAATTGAATAGAGGATAGTGACATTTTATAAGGAATAAAAATTAGAAAACCACTAAATATCCTTTTTTTTTTTTTTTTTTTTATCGTGGGAAAATCCTCATGGATACCCTTCGCCTGGGGAAGGCGAAGGGTTATGCCGGACTCTTACCGGCTAAAAACCCACGGTGTTCCTACTCCTGACCCTTGGCCGGGGTCACGGGATTCGCAGCTGCATGCACCGCAACCCCGGCAGGCCTCGGTCCGCCATCCCCTGGCGGACCTCTCCTTCTGTGGGGCCTTGCCCCACGTCCTCCTGAGAGGCGCGCACGGAACACATGCGCGCCGCCTTCTCGGGCCTGTTACTGGTCGGGCGACGGGTCCCCTAACCCGTCGCCCGCAGGCCACACACTAGGGTGGCCGGAGATCGTCGCGCGCCCTCCGGCGGCGCCCGGTGCGTCTGGCGCGGGAAGGGAGAGTGGCCGTCGCCTCTCTCTCCCTCTCCGCTCCCTCTTTGGTCGCCATCACCACCTCGCAAAAGGAGGTGACGGCTTCCCACGCACTCTCGCTCCCGACCATGGACAGAACCACGGCCGGAAGCGAGAGGTCACCACCGATCGCCGCGACTAGTTCACGGCGCTGCGTCGCCCACGCACGGCACTCCTGCAACGTTTGCAGCGCCGTGTCTTCCGGGCAGTCGACGCAGTGGTGACATCCGGGCGTCTGCTCCCGGCCTATGCGACACAGGTACTTCCCGAAACATCCATGTCCCGAAAGCACCTGCGTCAGCCGGAAGCTGAGGGCGCCATGCCGCCTCTCCAGCCACTCCTCCATAACGGGTCTTACCGCCGCTATTGCGGCGTGCCCTACCACTAAATATCCTAAGTAGTCCACTAACCGTCAACTTTTCTATTTAGTCCGTTTACTTTGTGATATTGACTGTCTTAATATTTTTAGCATAACGATAACACTACATTTTGAGCTTAAGAGCCGTTCTCTCTTTTTATTAGTGAGAAAGAAAGAAACAAAACATGATTCTAGCGAGTAGAGTGAAGTTAGCTAGACGACACAATCTATCGAGCTTACCTTAGCGTCTGCGTAAGACTCCGTAAATCTCATGGTGCAACCATTATCGAAATCTATTTGATCTACGTCAGCACGCTAGCGAGTTTAACGCTAGCGAGTAATTTTTCGATAACATCTCATGGTAGAGGTACAGGGCCGTTTTGAAATGCGGCGAGTAATTTTAGTATCGATATAATTATATTTTTAAACTGTACAACAATTCTATTTGCAGTTGTAGATAAAAAAAAGCGTTGAAACTTACTAACTAAAACATTAAAATACTATCCAGCGTAATGTTTAGTATATACAAAAACCGAGACACCCCAACAAGATTTTCATCAGAACTGCTTGAATATGTGTTTTATTTTAATAAATCTCCAAGTTACACCGTACTTTATGTCGCGTTAAGTTCCCTAGTAAAGTGTGAAATGCCTGAGATGTGCTATGCAGGGGTTGTCTAATACACGGAAACTGACCGAGCGGACCATCTCAAGCCTCAAGGTGTCTATTCCCGTCAACTGTTATGGGTAGAAACCTACTGAAGCAAAATTGAAATATATGAAAAATAAAATGTGATGTAAAAAATATGTCAATCGATTCTCCTGGTGATTCTGAACAAACTAGTTTTACGTTTACTATATACTAAAACTAAGCTTGTATAGTATGTTCAATGAATATAATTTCCATCTAACACTACAAACCACCAGGCACATAATATAAAATCAGTCGGCTAAGTCTATCCCAACTTAACATGTTATCAATCAAGGCGAACACATAAAAGTCTAGCAGAAAACGATCAATCACTGTTGAGCCTAGATACAGCGGGTTATAGGCCGAGCCGAGTTGTACAACCTACGTAAATACTGATAGTGTCACCTCAAATGTAGCGGTAAGTGGCACAATGAGGTTCGTGAGTTTTGACAATTTGATATATCAAGAACAGCAGGGCAATTGGGCAACGTAACCAACATCATTCATAACAGTTGATGTCTCAAAAACAATTTATTTTTTTATTTTCTATTGGACTGCTGTAGGTGGTCCTAGGGGACTTTTCTACGTAACCGGGCAGTTATTGGCGAGTTGATTCTGCAAAGAACCCATTCAGGGCCTATTCTGCCGTGCAGGCCCTAAAACGCAGTAACAGGTTTTTTCACGTTTTTGAGTTGAATATTGAACCTTGACGATCACGCTATAAGGAACACAGTGATATTGCCGGTTTTTAGTTGGGATGTTCTAAACGGTTAAAAAGACGAATTAGTGAAAGCAGTAACTTACTTTTGCAGGTCTAAATATGTCGTAAGACTAACTAAAATACAGTAATAGCTGTTACGTCTACCACGACTCGCCACTTTACCTATTTAAATGCAGTAAATATCTTTATTACCACTAAAAATCTGTATTCTACACTCAAACAAATATTGACGCATATAAATTAAAACGCAGTAAGTAGTTTTTGTACCAACAGTATTAATACTGCATGGTTGATCACTAATTTATTTCAAGCGAACTACTGATTAAAACGCAGCAAAGTACTTGTATGTGGTATGTTATTTAGTCTTATTCAAGTAGGTTCTTAGAATGAAAACCAACTAAAGTGCAGCAAAATTAAAATTCTTTCTTTTACTGCTTTTACTTTAATCGCAAATCACGTTCGAGTATGAATGCTACTGTTTAAATTGCAGTATGATCATTATTTACTGCAGTATAGTCGGTATTATTTTAAAGGTGAAAATAACTTAATGCTAATTAAATAGCAGTATGAGTAGCTGTTACTGCATTATAATTGGTAACTTGAACAATGCTACTTCATTCCACTGCAATCGAGACCATATTTTACTGCGTTCTAGTTAGGATCTGTCGCTCTCTGTCTCGGTCAATCAGTCGTGTCGAACGCTGCCGCGGAAGAAAGACGTTTGTGTCCGCGTCGTGCCGGTGGTGTAGGTAGTGAATACTGCTGTGCAGGCCCTAAAGTGCAGTATGAGAAAAAAAGCCGTTTCGAGTAAATCACGAAACACTTTTTAAAGCTGTTTTTTTATATTATTCATTTGTATGGTGGATATTTTTATTGCCACGAGGACTACCTGAGAACAAAGATTATATCTACGAATAGAAATATGAATTTAGTTTATTAAGTTCTAAATAAAATGATTTTTTCCAAAATCATGGCAGTAACTGCACGCAAAAAGGTACACGTATGCAGATTAAAATGCGGTAAAAATACTTGATACTGCAAAATCTTTGATTTATTTGCTACTTTGCAGAGTAATTTGCAGCATAATACCTTTTTTACAGCATTTTAATTTGTATCTTGAACTAATTGCACGTGTAGTATGTAACAAGTTTTCCAACTTACGAATTATGTCCTAGGTAGGAATTTACAGAATAAAACAATTTTATGTATGTAATAAGAATAACGTTTATTTTTTAACAATTTCTGCTAATATTGTTACTTATCTTTAGGCGTTTCGAGCACATGCGGCTATAAATATACTTAAGAAACAATATTAAATAGTAAGAAACTTTTTGCTTTCGCAAGAAACATGAGATCTTTTACTTAAATGGCACATGGTTTGTACCTATCTAAAAATAAATCACAAAAATCTTAGGTATCAAAATAACATAAAATAAATGCTCAACATTCGGTTCATGTTTACAAGGCATGCATAATCATAAAAATAATAAAATAGGGTATATGATACGCGTATCATTTACTCGGTATTATTAGGTAGGTAGGTACCAAAAACAAAAGATATATAAGTAAATAACAAATCACGAATGTATCAAAAAAAACATAAGTCCTCAACATTACCCCTTTTATAAGACGGGTATTTAGTCTGAACGGCCCAAAGCGAATGGACCGCGGGCCATTCGACCGTAAACAAAAATCGTCTGCGTTTCAAAGGACCGGGTGATAAAAAGTACATGAAGTACCTACATTCGGGTGCAAAAGTTAAAATAAAGGGTCATTGTTAAGTCGTGCCAACCGGTTATGAAGATAATGAAAATTCAAAATCATTTTATCACCGGTCCTTTGGAACGTAGACGATTTTTGGTTACGGTCGAATGGCCCGCGGTCCATTCGCTTTAGGCCGTTCAGACTAAATACCCGTCTTATAAAACGGGTAATGTTGAGGACTTATGGTTTTTTTGATACAATCGTGTTTTGTGATTTACTTATATGTTTTGTTTTTGGTACCTTTTTTTTTTATGGATGGGAAATCATCATAATATGACTCCTTCCGCTCTGGGCGGAGCGGAAGGGAGTGTCAGACTCTTACTTACTAAAACCCATCCGTGTTCCTTCTAATGCCCTTTGCGTTCCAGGGCCGCGGTAACTCTTTCGAATAAATTCCGCAACCCTGGCAGGCACTGGCCCTAGCGGGCCCGGTCTACAATGCTGACATCTCTTTGAGGCGCGCGTCGAACACAACGCGCCGTCGACCCGGGCCTGGTTCTGATCGGACGGCGAACCACCCAACGCTCGCCGTCCGCAGGCCCGCGCCTACGGTGGCCGGGAATCGCCCTGCGACTCCCGACGCCCAGGGCGTCTCCTTCTGTTGCGGCGGCTGGGGCGTGAGGTTTGCCTCTTCCTCACGCGTTCCGCCTCCTCCTTCGCTAGCATTACTGCTTCGCAGAAGGAGGTGACTGCCCCCCATGCCCCCTCGCACCGGACCATGGATTGAACCAGGGCCGGACGCGAGAGGTCGCCGCCGCCGGACGCCTTTACGAGGACACGGCGGTGCTCCGCCCAAGCAGGGCAGACCTCCACCGTATGCTCCACCGTGTCCTCCGGGTGATCCTCACAGTGATAACACCCGGGCGTGTCCTCCCGCCGAATCCAAAACAGGTAGCTTCCGAAACAACCGTGTCCGGAGAGTACCTGCGTCAAGCGGAAGGTGAGGACGCCGTGGCGTCTCTCTAGCCACTCCTCAAATAGGGGACTTATCGCCGCAATTGTGGCGTGCTCAGCGCTGGGTTGCGACAGTCGCTGTCTCCATACCACCATGAGATCCTGCCGGAGCTCCGTCCGCCGTGCTGCGATTTGCCGCGGCAGCAGAGTCACGCCCCGGCGTAGCGCCTCCACGCGCCACGCGTAAACGTGCGCAAGGGCTCTCGCCTCCAGATCCCACGGCGGCATTCCGGCAAGAAGGCCGTTGTTTTTGGTACCTACCTACCTAATAATACCGAGTAAATGATACGCGTATCATATACCCTATTTTATTATTTTTATGATTAGGTATGCATGCCTTGTAAACATGAACCGAATGTTGAGCATTTATTTTATGTTATTTTGATACCTAAGATTTTTGTGATTTATTTTTAGATAGGTATAAACCATGTGCCATTTAAGTAAAAGATCTCATGTTTCTTGCTAAAGCAAAAAGTTTCTTACTATTTAATATTGTTTCTTAAGTATATTTATAGCCGCATGTGCTCGAAACGCCTAAAGATAAGTAACAATATTAGCAGAAATTGTTAAAAAATAAACGTTATTCTTATTACATACATAAAATTGTTTTATTCTGTAAATTCCTACCTAGGACATAATTCGTAAGTTGGAAAATTTGTTACATACTACACGTGCAATGAGTTCAAGATACAAATTAAAATGCAGTAAAAAAGGTATTATGCTGCAAATTACTCTGCAAAGTAGCAAATAAATCAAAGATTTTGCAGTATCAAGTATTTTTACCGCATTTTAATTTGCATACGTGTACCTTTTTGCGTGCAGTAACTGCCATGATTTTGGAAAAAATCATTTTATTTAGAACTTAATAAACTAAATTCATATTTCTATTCTTAGATATAATCTTTGCTCTCAGGTAGTCCTCGTGGCAATAAAAATATCCGCCGTACAAATGAATAATATAAAAAAAAACAGCGTTAAAAAGTTTTTCGCGATTTACTAGAAACCGCTTTTTCTCTCATACTGCACTTTAGGGCCTGCACGGCAGTATTAATGTCACCAGTAGATCACGCAGTTTGAAGGAATTACGTGAAATCGTTCACACCCTGTATATACAAGGTGTAACATAAGTAACGCACAAGCTCTTAAGGGGTCACCGTACTCATCATTATGAACAACTTTTACTATGGGACCAAAACTGAAATAGCGAAAAAAATTTTTTTTTTTTTTTTCTATTTGACTGCTGTAGGTCGTCCTAGGGGACGGTTTCTACGTAACCGGGCAGTTATTGGCGAGACCTGAAGGGTCTCCAGCCAATGGGGGGAAGTAAAATACTTAACCTAAGCTAACTACTTGTAATACACTAACATCATGACTACCTGCAACAACAGCACTAAGGGCGACCCCTAGTAGGACTCGGACCTCGGCTTAGGGCGTTACTGGCGGGGATTTAGGGGGGGGGGGGGGACAGCTTGATGAGGGCTGATTTATCGGTGTGGAGGTTCATGGTATTTGGACAACTTGTTATATCAAGAACAACAAGGCAATTGAGCAACGTAACCAACATCATTCATAACAGTTGATGTGTCAAAAACTATTTTCATTGCGTGTTAATTGTGGGGAAGTCGGATTGTTAATACATACGTTGCTATGGAAATTGTTGAACTGTCAAAATCAAAGTTATAGCGATTACGAGTGTTTTGCACAATTAGGATGCAGATGTCTTGTTTCACCTGCCAAGTAATTAAATAAAAATCTAAAATACCTTTGGTTTGCCAGATTAAATATTTTAAAAGGTCGGGTGCGTGGGTAGTAGTCTCAACCTTCGTGCGTGTATAACAAGAGGCCTAATTCTCCTGAAATAAATCTTGATAAATCACAACCGAACCAAGGCCGAACCGTTCATTCAGACAGTTCTCAATTTCAAAAGCTATCAAATTGTTTGACACAAAAAACAAAATCAATCATTTTGAAAGTTTTCGAAAACAAAAAGTGACTGACGGTTGTGGTTCGATTGCGTTTGGCAACAATTTATTTTAGGAGAATTGGGCCCCTGATGTGTGAACGTAGACGAAGCGAAAAGAGTATGAATCGTAGCATGTAGCGTAGCATGTAGTATCTATAGTTTCTGCCTACACCCATTGGAAAAAGGCGTTAGTTTATGTATGTAGGTATGTCTTCCTATTAGTCTTATAAAACTATGTTAGGCTAAATACCGATATTTTAAACAGAACGACTGCCATCAGACCTCCGCAGCCCAGCTACTGGGCAAGTACCGACACACTTAGGTTTAAGCGGTTGTCAGACTTTCAGGCTTCTGGCTACCCATAACGACTGTCATAAGTATTCGAATGACATCCCGGACCAACGATTTAATGTTCTCTCCGAGGCACGGAGGGGTCTCGATGTGTAACGAACGGACTGACCTTGGCAAGCGCACCTTAATCTACTAAATCGTATGATGCGCAGCTTAACTTCGCAAATCGTATGATGTGCAGCCTAACTTCGCAAATGGTATGATGCGCAGCTTAACTTCGCAAATCGTATGATTTTTATTTTATTTTATTTCAATAAGTACAGAGACAGACTACAGACTAATACAATTCAGCACAGCTACGACAATATACAATACATAAATCTGAAGTCCAATTATTACTGTACATAGCGTTCAATGTCTAGTATGTTTCATTAGTGACAGTAAAGGTTAAATTTATAAAGACAGTTCAAGTTTAGTAATTATACATTATGTAATATGGAGAAGTTAATAAGTTAATTACAATTTATGCAAAGAATTTCTAAATTCGTTAAAACTGTTAAAAAACAAGTATACTCTAGAGCATATTGTATTATATTGACTGCACATTCTGGACAACGGATTGTTTTCAGAAACATTATTATTACTGATGCGCAGCTTAACTTCGCAAATCGTATGATGCGCAGCTTAACTTCGCAAATCGTATGATCTTCAGGTGTTAGTTAGCCACGAGGCCCTCTTGGTAATTGCTTGTTGTTTGACATTATCACCTGTAAGTTAACTCCAGTGAATTAATGCTTGTACTATTAGTAGTTAACTTCTGAATTTGGTAAACCAAATAACAATTTTACCGATAGCTATTGATTTATCGTATTTGATTGAAAAAGTTAAAATGTTTGGATATTCATATCCAAACATTGTTTACACTCACACACAGAACACTCTCCAAATACACACATAGTATTATTTGTTTTGTATATTTATCCTCTTCCTTTCAATACTTGGAGCTTTTACAAAGTTGTAATACGTAATTGCAACGTTATTACTGTAATTTTGTGAGGCTGGAGATCTGTCATACAGATCCCGAACCCAGTATAGACTCCAGTTCTCACAAATATTTGAATTTGCTTATAACCTAGATACTATGTACCGAATTGTACCTTTTTGAAAAAAATAAACTACTACTATTACTCAAAAACGTTGATCAGTGAAAGAGTTATACGAAACTTCCTTAAAAAAAATTAACAAATCATTGTTCTCCTTCGTTGTTAACATTAATATTAGTTTCAGATTGTTTTTATTTTTGTCTTATTGCTTGACGGCAGTGGTATAGTTTGATTTTTCATTATTATAATTGAAGTTTGAAACATCTGCATTTAGAACTTTGTGATGACGATAGTGACGTTCTTATTTTTATAAATATTTTTCGAATAATCACCCGAAAGAACTTTCTAAAAGACCACAGTTCAGTGTATCCCAGCCTTTACCCTCAGTAAGACAAACTCTCTGGTGACGGAGATACGCCGCTAATGTCTGTTTGTGCCAACTTTGTGCACTACTAACCCTCCGCCGCCACTGTGTTGTTGTGTCACCAGATTGTTGCGGTTACAATGGACTGTCCGACGTCTTGTAGGAGATTTTTATCGTTTAAATTGCATTTTTTATCATGTATCTACTTAAAAAAAAATAGGGGTTTGTAATTAGCCATTAACATACGCGAATCATGAAATTTGCAAGGTTAAGCTGTGCTTACCGCGGTCAGTCCGTGGATGGGTGACCATTCGTTACACATCGAAACCTGCCTGCGCCTCGGAAAGCATGTTAAACTGTCGGTCCACACGGACAGTCGTTACGGGAAGTCAGAAGATCGAAAGTCTAACAACCGGTCTAAGCTCAGAATATCGGCGTTGCCCAGTCTAACTAGGCTGCGGAGGTCTGATGGAAGGCGCTCTATGTAAAATACTGGTATTCTGCCGTATCTAGTTAGACTGGAAGCTGACTCTAATTGAGAAAAGGCTAGGCGGAACACTTACCTACTTAAAATAAAATAAAAGGTTTATTGCAAACTTGTACAACTTTTACAGCAAATCTTACATAGGGACCTCCTTTTAAGTACAATATATACCTGTGTATAGGCCCCGCTCTTCAATGACAAATTATAAAATGGCAAAAGTGGTATACAAAAAGAAGATAAAATTTAAACAAGAAATCATCATCATCATCTTTTTTCTTTTTTCTCTGGAGCCCTGACTGCCGGCAGCTTGGACCCTGTTCCCGATGCCGGTGGGCTACTATTTTATCATCATCATCTGCCTAGCCTTTTCCCAACTATGTTGGGGTCGGCTTCCAGTCGAACCGGATGCAGCTGAATATCAGTATTTTACATGGAGCGACTGCCTATCAGACCTCCACAACCCAGTAACTGGGTAATACGATACTCTTGGTAAGACTGGTTGTCAGACTTTCTGGCTTCTGACCAACAGTAACGACTGTCAAAGATCTACAAATGACAGCCGGGACCAACGGCTTTACGTGCTTTCCGAGGCACGGAGGAAACTCGCTATGGTAAATGGTCACCCATCCACAGACCAACCTCGGCAAGCGTGGCTTAACCCGGAAGATCGGTCTATGCGGCTGTAATTATTTAGCCACGAGCTCCTCCTCGAAACAAGAAATCATAAGCAAAATATAATATTAAACAAGAAATTAAAAAAAATAACGATAACAGTATAATTTTTATTTCATTTATTTATTTCTAAACATTTTTAATATCTTTACAGGGCATTCTAAAACGATATTATAAGCTAAAACTACACATCAGGGTTACAAACTATGCACCTTTGCGCTATTTCTGTAGATTTCGGCTTTAATAAACCTTTCTCAGTATGAGAAGAGGACCTTGCCTAGTAGTGGGCTGATTATTTATAACGGGTGATTTTTTAAGAGGTATAGGATTTGATTTTCAAAAAAACACAAAAAAATTGAAAAATTTGATGAAATCTTTATTGAAATCGATAGAACGATCAATATAATTTAATGTTTGAAGATGATTTCATGCAAATGCTGGCCGCGGCTCCGGTTTAGATGGCCCATTCGCAAGGCCCAATTTCGGCACACTCTCTCCAACATATCAGCCGGTATATCACGAATAAATGCTTCAATATTGGCTCCCAGTGCGTCAATCGTTGCTGGTTTATCCCTGTAGACATGAGCCTTAACATGGCCCCACAAGAAATAGTCCAAAGGCGTTAGATCACACGATCTAGGCGGCCAATTGACGGGCCCAAAACGTGACATAAACTGTTCACAGAAGGCGGCTCTCAATTGGGCCATTGTTTCGCGTGCCGTGTGGCATGTGGCACCGTCTTGTTGAAACCACATGTCAGGCATGTCCAATTCTTCCATTTTGGGCAAAAAAAAATCGCCAATCATGACACGGTAGCGCTCGCCATTCACAGTAATGTTTCGGCCATTGTCGTCTTTTTGCATTTTGATAGTAAAATTCAATAATTTGCAAGCGTTGTTCGTTCGTAAGTCGATTCATGGTTAAATTATAAACCAAACTGAACAAGTTTGACAATGACACAAGACACGATTCACGCGTGATCTGTCAAAAACAGTGTTACAAAAACATACCAGCAAAAAAATCACCCTTTATTATGTATATTATTTGTAGTGGTAATGAGGAAGTACATTTTCAGCAGTACACATTTGCAGGCTTATTTATGTCCCAAAATTAAGACGCCACAATTTGGCAACAGTAGCTTAGTTTTTGTCCTAACTCCGGCAACTCGGCAGGTTCGGATCGCCATTGTTTAGCTGCCCTCTGTTCATTTGTCAGCGTCGGTTTTTAGTTGATTATGTTAATTATGCTAATTCTGAGGGCCTCTGTTTGTCTTGTATGAGTGGACCCAACTTCTGAGAAGTGATATGCTGTTTTTGGTTAGTAGAAAACTGTATTACTGAAATTAGTTGCTCACTCTTTTTAACCGACTTCAAAAAGAAGGAGGTGGTCAAGTTGCTTGTTTTTTTTTATCTTTGTTACCTCTGAACTCCGTTATTTATGAACCGATTTGATAAAATCTTTTTTTGTTTAAGAGGGGAAAAGTTGAGACAAATGCGTGTTCTATTCATCTAATTTAGAAAAAAAAACTATTCACGTCACTATGACCAAAAAAGTCATTAAAGTAAGAGTTTGGTTAAAACATGAAAAGAAATCATAACTCGAAAACTACAAAAATTCGCGGAACATACATGGGGGTGATTTGGGTACCTCTAAGGGTGCTTTACCCTTGGGCTTCCGATTGAGACTACTTTTTGGGACTTCCTGTAGTTAATGGTACAGTCGATAGTAACAAATATTTTAAACTACAGACTAGTATTAGGTATTTAGGGCTGTTTTTCAGTCATCAGATAACTTTTATTTAAAGAATAATTTTGACGTTTTGACAGATTTTTAACCGACTTCAAAAAGGAGGAGGTTATCAATTCGGTTGTATTTTTTTTTTATTTTTTTTTATGTGTGTTACCTCATATCTCCGTCATTTATGAACCGATTTGAAAAATTCTTTTTTTGTTCGAAAGGGTCTTCTTCCCGATTGGTCCCATTTAAATTTTGTTATGATTAGACCATGAACTTCAGAGATATGGAACGGAACTCCTCATCGGACCAAAGCAAAATTCTCAAATTACTAGTATTGCTTTGTTTATATTTGTTGTTGGGAACTGACTACTTGAAAAGAGGAGGGGGTGCGTGTCCCCCCCCCCTCCCCCCCTTTGGAATGTTTTCATTATATCGTGTAAGGTATCATTTGAAAGGACTTTTTATGCCCGACTACGTCAATGCCAAAAAGAATTGTTATAAAGGAGGGGGTTAAAATTATGACACTAAAACGTATTAAATAAAAAATAAACTTTAAAAAAAAGTAAAAACCGACTTCAAAGAAATACTAAAAGGTGTAAAATAATTACCATAATATAAAATTAACAGTTTCAGAAGTCGGTGCAACTCTACACTGAAGCAAATAGAAGCCACCGACTTCTGAAACTGTTAATTTTATATTATGGTAATTATTTTACACCTTTTAGTATTTCTTTGAAGTCGGTTTTTACTTTTTTTTAAAGTTTATTTTTTATGTATGGACATTAAGTCAAATGGCAAATAAATTCCTCCGATAAAAGTTATTTGACGATTGAAAAACTGGCCCTTAATGTGATAAATGTAGAACAATAATGGCTCATAGATATAATTTCAAAATTCCTAAATAATCACGTATGACACAATAAGGCGTATCTGGTAATAACGAATCCTTTCATACATTTGCTATCTATTTACAATAAGGAAAAGTATGTTCAAACATTTGAAATACAAAGGAAATCGTTTTCATTACCTCTGCCCACGCTCCGATGGTTCTCAGCGTGTACTTCGGATAATTCAATATTCATACAAATCATACTATGAGTATTTGTTACAATGGACCAGTTTACCGTGGCCGTTCATAGCGGCGCTGATTGCAAAGGCATATGTCAAATTTAATACAATTTCATTTAGTTCCGTATTTCGCCGCGGGCCAAGTTAAACTGGGCATTTGCACAAGGACGTATCGGCAGGTAGGAATGTCTTATTGATATATTTTTGGAGGCACTTATTCTTTCATATTGTATATCAACAAAATAACATCATCTATATCAGGAAATTGACAAGGAAAATATTAAATCGGGATCATGTAATGTTATCAACTAAATTAAAGTACACAAGTAATATCTTATTATAATGATATCATGACGACTTCATTCCTCTAATAAATTAGTATATCTGTTACGGGTAAAGGCCGAATAGCGGTTATATCTAGGATTACCCGGGTACAACTAGGTGCAACCAGTAGCAGTTGGGTAGAACTAGGTGTAGCTTAAGTCGACGTAGCCCCGCTGCGCGAGGCTCCTATTTCTGTCTGCAGGGTTTAAAGTAAAGTTCCCCTTAACCACCGGTGTGCGGGTACACCTGTTTCTACCCGCTATGATGAAGGGTAAACCTAGTTCTAACCTTAAGTTCTAAGTTTAACTGCATGTGGCCGGGTGCAACTAGTTGTACCCGGGTAAACCTAGGTGTAACCGCCATTCGGCCTTTACCCGTAACATATCCATTATCAACAGTAAACTAAAACTGATAATTTTAACATAACAATACCATATGGACGTAAAGAATAGCACTACCCCATCTCTTCTCATGGGTGTCATAAAAGGCGACTAAGGGATTCACTAGAGGATGGACAGCAGCATTCTTTGAGTACCTTAACAACCATACTGCGATTGCCAACCCGTCTGCCAAGCGTGGCGATTATGGCAAACCCCCTCCCTTTTGGGGGAGGCCTATGTCCAGCAGTGGACGTCTTTCGGCTGAATGATGATGTGATGTTATGTTATGTTAGAATTAGAGCGATTAAGCACTGCATCCGATCCGAATCCAAGCAATTCAGGGGCCATCTTTGGCATATGTCTGATTTGAATCCGAGGTAATGCGAAAGCGTTCATACAAACAGTACTACGGCTACTTCGGTCCGTCAATATTTCTTCCGAATTGGAGACTCACGGATGACGGAGAGAAATCGGATGATGGAAGTCGGATCTAATGCGTAAACTATCATACAAATAGTTATATGACTACTTCGGAATATATTTTCACGGATTTGGATCGGATGCAGTGAGTAACCGCTCTTAGCCAGTATTCTCCGAAGGGTTGTGTAGAGGTGTATAGTATACACCCTCATTGTGCCGTTATATTTAAGTCCCATATAGGGGCGAGCCTATTACCATCAACCGGGCACAAATCCAGACTCCGGGCGAATGATAATTCTAGTCAACATCATAAGGCACCTTTTATCACTACACAGTATGAAACAAAGTCGCTTCCCGCTGTCTGTCCCTTTGTATGCTTAGATCTTTAAAACTACGCAACGGATTTTGATGCGGTTTTTTTTATAGATAGAGTGATTTAAGAGGAAGGTTTTAAGCTATAAAACGTACACGTGTGAAGCCGGGGCGAGTCGCTAGTTACCCATAAACTTAAGAATTTTTTTTGAAGAAATAAATCCAACTTTCTTCTGCCTACCAAATCGCTTGAATTTGACGATCGACATAGTTGTCGACAAAATGCCTGTGAAATGATAATTCTAGTCATCATCATAAGGCACTTTTTACCTAAAAACTTACAAAACTTCAGATTTTTTTTGAGGAAACAAATCCATCTGTCTTCTGTCTACCGAATTGCTTGAATTTGACGATCGACTTAGTAGTCGACAAAATGTCTGTAAAATAATAATAGTAGTCAACATCACAAGGCTTATTTTTACCTATAAACTTACAAAACTTCCATTTTTTTTTGAGGAAACAAATCCATCTATCTTCTGCCTACCGAATCGCCTGAATTTGACAATCGACATAGTCGTCGACAAAATGTCTGTGAAATGGGCCTGCCAATAGGTATCCTACAAAATAATACTTTTCGATCGAAACCTACAGCTTTTAAGCACCTTAACTATGTACCAAATAAAATACATCGTGTTCCAAACGACCTAATTCTTCTCAACTAGCGAACACTTCCCTAATGGACTGTACACGTCCATTCCTCCCCCGCTTCATATAATACCTAAAGAACGTACGTTTTAGAAGCAGCACTCATGTTGCTGCAACTTTTATTATTCATTAGAAGCAATCGCTTTGGTAATAAGACTGTTTCTATTCGCAGCGCGCATACCGGTGTTGCTATAACAATTTGGGTGCCTTACTTCGGGTTAAATTGAGTTTCAGGGTGCTTTTACAGACCTCAATGATTTCCTTTTTGGCGGAATCGAAGTAGGTAAAATAAACCCGTATTTAAAGCCCGGTTACTACAACGTTATTTTTACTTTATACGAAAACCGAGACACCCCAACAAGATTTTCATCAGAACTGCCTGAATATGTGTTTTTTTTTAGTAAATCTCCAAGTTACACCTTAGTTTATGTCGCGTTAAATTTGCTAAAAAAGTGTGAAATGCCTGAGATGTGCTATGCAGGGGTTGTCTAATACACTGAAACTGACCGAGCGTACCATTTCAAGCCTCAAGGTGTCTATTCCCGTCTACTGTTATGGGTAGAAACCTACTGAAACAAAATTGAAATTAATGAAAAAAAAAAAAAAGTGGTGTAAAAAATATGTCAATCGATTCTTCTAGTGATTCTGAACAAACTAGTTTTAGGTTTAGTATTATACTAAAACTAACCTTGTATATCTAAAAGCGGCCAAGTACGTGTCGGGCCACGCGCAGTAATAGGGTTCCGTAGTTGCATAATAATGCGGATTAAGAAGAAGGCTTAGTAATTTTTCAATGGAATTTGTACGAAATTTTTCACTTTTCCGGTTGGTCGACTATTACTCGTAAACTTGTAAAGCCTACTTAGCTGTGACAGTTTTACTTTTAAGTTAGTTGTATATACTACTACCGTGAATTTTTTCACTTGTCTAAAACTAACCGTTTAGCTGGCAGGGGGGGACACTTTACTCTAACAAAAATTAGTTCTTTAAAGCTTTTTCAGAAACGGTTCCCTTAATCGAAAATTTTGTCCTCACAAACCCTCAATACTTTTGAAAGACCTACCCAACAACACCCCACACGATGGGGCAGACGAGAAAAAAAATCATCCCCACTTTAAGTGTACAGGAGGACTACCAAAAAAAAATTTTTTTTCTTGATTATATTTTACCAGTTTGTCAGCGTGATTAATATGCATATCCATGCCAAATTGTAGCTTTCTAGTACTAAGAGCCTCCGAGCTAAGCTGCGGATGGAAGGACAGACAGATGGACGGACATGGCGAAACTATAAGGGTTACTTGTTGACTACGGAAGCCTAAAAATAAATCGTTTTGTTTACCAATAGTAGCATTTTTCATTGCCAAACTTGGCGTACTAATAAACTTGTAGGCTAGTTTTGTGTGCGATAGCTACTAACGTACGAGTCTTCTATACAAAGCTATCCGGTCTTTGCTTCATTATTCATCAAGATACAAGAGTTCGTGGCTAAATAATTACAGCCGCATAGACCGATCTTCCGGGTTAACCCACGCTTGCCGAGGTTGGTCTGTGGATGGGTGACCATTTACCATAGCGAGTTTCCTCCGTGCCTCGGAAAGCACGTAAAGCCGTTGGTCCCGGCTGTCATTTGTAGATCTTTGACAGTCGTTACTGTTGGTCAGAAGCCAGAAAGTCTGACAACCAGTCTTACCAAGAGTATCGTATTACCCAGTTACTGGGTTGTGGAGGTCTGATAGGCAGTCGCTCCATGTAAAATACTGATATTCAGCTGCATCCGGTTCGACTGGAAGCCGACCCCAACATAGTTGGGAAAAGGCTAGGCAGATTGATTGATACAAGAGTCTTAATTTTAACCAATACCGCTCGGTTAATCATAGGAATCGGCCGTAATACAACTCAAAATTCAGATATCGTGTTATTTTGATACATAACATTGTAGGTATCTTTATAACTTCTGCTTATGATCTTAAATTAGGTTGTAGTTTGGCGTAAATAGGGCCCAAACCAGACAGACTTCTCCGGACCGTGTCTGCAAAGTTAGATGGAGAACCAAATTAGTGATAGTGTATTAGACACGCCTTGATTTAGATTATATCGTAGATAATTTATTTTTATTCTACCGAGGTAGTTCCTCACTATAATTTACCTAGTTTATAAAATTTTACACCCTTGCTAATAAACGATGGTTAAAGGTTATAAAACTAAACTGGCTTAGAAGTCTAGTGCCATCTCTATTCATTGGGTTCTCTGTTGGAATATCGAAATATTATTAGCCGATTCTTATCTGGCCGACAACCTCTCGCCACTTTTCATTTTGCCGAATAGTTAAAACGCCGAATGATTAATTCCCTAATTATGATTAGTCCTTAATTATGTTTTGTAACTTTTTGTTACGCCGACTAGTCTGCTGGCCACTGTTTCATTAGTCAACTGTATTATTGGCCACTTTACACTTGTTAGATGGCTCATTCTGCCATCATGCAAGCAAGCATGCAAGTTTAAGCTCGCTTTGTCGCCCCTTCGCTTCGCTCGCACACTCGACCAGCGCTACACTCGGGAGGTCGCCGACTCGCTTCGCTCGCCACCTCCCGCCACTCGCTGCGCTCCGGCCTCGTGCACTCGTTCTACTCAGGACCTCCTTCGCGAGCTTCTGTCTCCACGCTTTTAAATAACACTCGAGGGGTAGGACAGAGTCTGACCACGTGTAGTCGGGGTGCTCTGAGTCGGATTAACATTACATTCCGCTGTGTTAAAATAATGTTGTGCGAATACTTATTTGGCAAATTAAACAACAGCCAAATAAGTATTTGACTAAAATAAAATTTACGAATGATTTTTTGGTTAAATAGTTATGGTGGCCAATAATCATTCGGCGAAATCCAATTAGGGTAAAAATTGCTTCGGAAAAGATTACGTTGGTGAATCGTTGTCGATGTAATGAAATTCGATATAAGATACTTCGGCAAAAACACTGGCACCCCTATTCATTGGCATGCAAATGACAAGGACAGGTATAATTTAATCAGTGTTTAAAAATGACTATCTTTTATAAGGAAGAGCGTCCTAGTCGGGTCATAATTTTTAAAAAAAAGGTAAGTAAAGCTTTAGTTGTGAAACGCTAATTTTACAATTCTATTAAACATACACATTTTTAGAAAACCTTCACACTTAATGTTCAATCATTAAAAAGTGAGTATTTTTAAACGGTTCTCAAAGAAAAAATATATTACTAGTTTTATTTGTTCCAACACGTCTTAATTCTGAACAAAGTAAGGGAGAACAAAGTTTCTCGTGCAGCAACCCAGTCGGCCTTATCACGATGTTTTAACGGCGGCCGAACGAAGAATGGGATCGCTATTGTAATTTGTTGGTGTTTTACCGTTTTATAGAGGCTGCTTTATTCATGGGGCTGTTATGGGCCCGTGTAGCGATCACTTCGTTAACTATGTATCGCGGACGGGTTTTTGCGAAGGTTAAAATGTCTGTAGTATTTTTATCGTACCTTTTTTAGAAGGAGAAATCGTAAGCGCTTTAATTAATGACTGTTATTCGCCATTCTGATAGTGCAATGAACACGTAGAATCAAATATGCAAATACAATATTTAGTTTTAATTCCGCCAAACTAGATCGATAGTTTGGCGGAATGCAGCACCAGCCTCCCACCCAGTGGTGGCCATATAATTAGAAACACCAAGTGTGACTTTTATTTTTAGCACAATTTAATTTGATAATTAATGTTTTACGTATCATAGAGGGCTTATACCTATTTATATATGTATCCACATCATGAAGTATTACTATGTCAGTTTTGGAAATATCAAACAACCGTTTATGTAAAAACTGGTATACTTTATAAATTAAATGAAGCAGCACAACATATTAAGGTGGACAACTAATGAGAAACAGAAAAAAAAACATTATCATAAATATGAACAAAGGTAACGAAACAATAAATAGTGAAGTTAAATTGTAAAAACGTTTTATAATAAACAATTAATGTTTGATTGGGAAGCCTCTGCTGTCGATTACAGCTCTACAACGACGTGGCATTGATTCTATCAATGCTTCATACATTTCCAGGGAATTTTTCTCCAAGCTTCTACAAATGCGTCTTAAAGTTGTTGTAGTATGATACTAGTAGTAGTACGATATTAGTGATATGTTTATTGGACAATGTTTTCTTTACAATGTACCACAAACTTAGATTTGATTCAAATCTGGACTATTTGCAGACCACTCTAACACCGACACTAATTTTAAGTCTCTTAGAAATGCTTTAACGTTGTTTCTTTGGTTTGGATTATTGTTTTACCAATTTTTATTTTGTTGCTGTCTTTTTTTTTTAATTTTTTGTTGTTATGTGCATCACGTTATGATGCAAATAAAGTTTTCTTTATTTCTTTCTATTATTGAAAATCTCTTTGACCGTTCGTTGCGGTGGTCGTTTGTAGATACATCGAGTTGGTCCCTCACATTAAAGTCCGGCGCCAAGCAGTTCACTGTGTACCGTGAGTACCGTCGTGTGTACTGTGTGAGAGAGATAAACGATTTGAAATTCTTCACGAGACAGAGACCGCACTACTGAAAGATGACGTCATACAACGTCAACTTCATAGTTAGTTTACAAAACTCCGTACAATGTCCGCGACAATGCAGAAAGGACAGGAAAAACCTCCTCCAAAAACTTTAAAAGCACATGTGTGTCCTCCATATTTTTATTGATTTTATTTATTTTTTCAACAGTCGTGTCCATCACATCATCTTTCAAATTATATGAAACTAGAGGTCGCTTTCGACCTCGCCCGCGTGTATGTTGTTTATCGTATATTCCGTATTTTTTGAGATAAACGTAGCATTATGTCCTTCTTCAGGTTCCAGACTATCTCTGTACCAAGTTTCATCAAAATCGGTTCAGTGGTTTAGGCGTGAAAGCATAACAGACAGACAGAGTTACTTTCGCATTTATAGTATTAGTAGAGATTCCTGGTGATAAGATGACAGATACATTCTGCACCTAACAGCGTGATGAATCATAACTTAAAGTATACTCCAAGGTAGTATTCCCCCGTAGTATCTCTTCATGCAAACCGACCAAAGGGTAAACGTTACTATAACTACACGGAACACTTTGTTACAAGTTAGGAGACGGATTGGTCAGCTTGCTAATTGAAGTTTCTTGCACCAGTTCTTCACAACTACTAAGTTAAACGCGTTTAGAAGTGGTATTGGTAGTTTATATTTATTTGTTAAGTGTTAACAAAGTGGTTTATGAACGGCTGTTTTTTTTTAATTGCTCGAAACTAATTTTTCTGCTATAACGTGGAACAACTACTTATACGCCAAACAAATATCGTGAGTGAAGTTCTATCCGTGCATAAGTCATTTTATGACAAAAACAAACAACACTGGGAAAGCCACAATTTTACTTGAAATAAAAATTTTATTACGATTTTCAAAGGTTTAAATCCTCAGAGTTCACTTGTAATGATAATTAAAAACAATATTGCGTTCAGCGTAGTTACGCTCGTTTTAAATAGTTTTTTCACTCTCTTGTAAAGTAACCATTTTTGACTTCCTCACTGGTAGAAAATTACTGACGATATAATATTTTGTTCCGTTCGGGAATTGAACCCGTAACACAGAAGCCAATCGCCCAGCCACTGCACCAGATAAGCTGTTGCGTAATAAAAAAAAAAAAAATATCATCCTGTAACTGTCCCACTGCTGGGCAAAGGCCTCTTCTCATACAGAGAAGGAACGAGCATTGATCATCACGCTTGCTCACTGCGAGTTGACGAGTTGAGACCATTAAGTCCATGTTTCCTCACGATGTTTTCCTTCACCGAATTTCAGGGGTGTCTTAGATTAACTAATAATATATGACATTGAAAAAGTCACATTGGTACTTGCTTGGGTTTGAAGCTGCAACCCGGTGCTTAACAAACGGATCATAACTGTCTGGCGGTTTGAGAATGGCTGGTAGTGATGTTGTGTGTTAGGTCGTTGGGCTCCTTAAGATAGGGTTGAGCTACACGATGGCTGATGCATGCGTGCCATTTGTTGGGACAGGTCCTCTCTGCTCTGCAACTTTCCTCAAAATGCTAGTCCAAGCGTTGCTCTGCATTGTCCTCATACAAAGTTTTGCTACACAAAAAATTTCTGGACTTTAAAAGAGACTTTGACCCCTGATTTTGTTTCGGACTTTCTTCTCAGAGGTAGTCAGATAGGAAACGCTGACGACATTTAGCTCCAATTCGCAGAATGAATAATTTCATTTCATTTCATATCTTAATTTCATTTTATTGGTCCGTAACCTATGTGCCACCACAAATAAAGTAAATATTTTTTTCTAGTCTGCTTACCCTGATTCGGATAAGTCTTTCCGTCACTTATATAACAAACAAGATGCTAAGTAAACATGGTCAATACAGTACTATTGGGAACACGCTGTCCATTCCATCAACTGAGTTATATTCGCCTGGGATTCGAATATTTGTCGAGCTCACCTTTTGACTCCATTGGCCCGAATGACCCCAAGGTGGCTGTGCGACACGACCGTAAAATGTAAGTAGTCATACTAAACATGTGTGTTTATAGGTACTTGTGATAGTGGTGTTACTTAACTTATTATTGTTATGTGAATAAATTCGAAAGTTGGTTTGTTTGTTTTACTTTCACTGTTTGAGGGTTTAGTTGATCTTTTTAGATATTTTATAAAATAAATCAGCATTTAATGCAACACTTAGTATAGTTAGCAGACTGATTAGTGATCGGAAGTTTAATGTTATTAGTCAGCGACAAAAGTAGCTGACCATTTGAGTTTCTAAACTTAGAATTAATTGGAAAACTAATTGAAGTAAAATAAAAAAAAATGTTTTACTAAGGGCTGATTTTTTAATCGTCAGGTAATCTTTATCGAAGGAATAATTTGACGGTTTGACGCATTTTCTATTCAAAAGCTGTCGAAACGTCTAAATTAGATTTAGAGTTATATCTAGACACTTTAACAGCTTGAAATTTTACTGGAATACTTTATTGGAATATTCATTTAGCACATACATGTTTCACTATCTACTTATTTACCAACAAAAGTCCCTGACAGAACCTACAAAAAAAATGTCTTCCCGCAGGGCGACAGCTTGATCTTCGTGACGATATATGATAGCTATGCTATGCCAACAGATGTGGGCAGTCACGTGATCTACCTATCACGGGAAGACAATACTGGCAGAGTCAATTAAACCACGAATAGAAAGAAGCTGCTTTCATTTCTTCTGAGACCACATTGAAGAGACGTCGGGCGAAGACAAGGCGAGGACTCGGCACCCCTTTAATTTACTTTCGTACTAAGTATCGAAGCGTTGCCTTGCAAAACATACAGAGGCGATGGGGCGCGGGCTCGACGTCATCTGTGCCTATTGCCCCGTCTGCACCACGTCCTCGTCTAGTCTTCGCCCGACGTCTCTTCTATGTAGCCTTCACCTTAACTACATCTGTGATTAAAAAATACACGCGGACAAAGTTGGGGTATAAGCTTGTTTTCAATGTACATAAAATCATGCTAATAACCTGTGACGGGCTACGTTGTAACAAAGTTTTATGAAAAGAAAGCTAGATGTTTTATTTTTTTAGAACATAAAAGTCTACTCTAATTTGAGCAACATGGTTTGCAGTCTTGGTGAATTTTGTTGCACTCATTAATTTACATTGCTTTACATAACATGACGATGAATTAAAAACCATATTACTGGAGGCTTTCACTGCCTCGTTGGTCTAGTGGTCGCAAGCGCGACTGCTGAGTGTGAGGTCTTGGGTTCGATCCCCAGGTCGGGCAAAGTTTTATTGGGTTTTTCTGTGTGGAATTTCTCAGTAGCAGCTCGGAGTCTGGATTTGTGCCCGGTTGATGGCAATAGACTCGCCCCCTAATGGCGAAACGTGGGTTGTACTATACACCTCTGCCAACCCTTTGGGGAATAAGGCATGAAGTTATGTTACTGGAGGCATCTACACGGGTCTACCTCCAGTTTTTTTTTTTATTAATATTTGATTCAGGGCTTTGGTCGAGCCTGAAACTGGCCACACATACCCGAAACATGCACGTGAGTAAAACCGTATTATGCATAAACGACCTTCATACATTTTATTAACATCATTTAAAATATTCTGGTATTTGCCGTAATTTGTAAACCAATGGAAATCCAGTTCTTTCCACTTTGACGCTACTGCCTACCCACTTGTATGTATAGCCTGGCCATTTAAATTTAATCTATCGATCTAACTAATATTATAAATGTACCTAAAAGTTTGGATGTATGTGGGTTTGTGAACTTGGTTGTTTATTAATCAATCACGCATTAATGACTGAATGGATTTGGATAAAATTTAGCACACACGTAGACCATGTTCTGGATTAGAACATGGGATACTTTTTATCTGGATACATGATTAAGATCATCTAGGATGCGACTGGATTCGTTCGATCTGTCCGTTCGTCTTGATGACAGGGGAACAGATCGATTATTTTATTCCTGATTGTCCCCCAAAGGGGACAGATCAAGGGGACAGATCGGAATATTCCCTAAAATCAATGTTCCACGATCAAAGGATATTTGATACAATATTAAAATGGCTGCATTACTTATAATCTCTTTGTCTTTGTGTGTCTTTGTTAATGAGATGTTTAATTTATTCTTTGTTATAAGCAATAGGCTCGCCTCATAAAAGCAAAATGACGGTATACTATACGCTCCTGCCCAACCCTTCTGGGAATAAAGGCGTGAGGTTATTTTACGTTTATTCTTTGTCCAGAACAAAACGAAATAGTAGTAAACTTTATACATCACTCTTATATTATTTCGCAGATATATACTCAAAATGTATGGAATATAAATGGATTATTATCAAAAGGACGGATACTTTTGATACACTGTATGAAAACAAATTGAAAATATTATTTATAGCCGGCGCAATGTTATTTTTTAATAAAGTACCTATAGATAGATCCTATAGTGGTCATCGTTGTACATTATAGAACCTACCTATGTTACTTATGCATTTTCATGATGATTAGGTAATTGCATGCACTTATTTTGCAATTTGTGCTAAACACGAAAACACTTAGGTAAGTAGGTTAACAGAAATCGACGTAAGTATTTTCGCGTTTTAGCTAGAAATTCTCCAAAACAAGGAACTTTGGGAAAAGGAAAAGGCTTTGAGCGTAAACGAGAGGTACGTACACAAACATTTATTTTCTATAGCCTAATGACGTCATAATTCTCACTTTAAATATTCCAGTCCCTGGCCTTACCAAACTGTGGCCTCAACTACGGTCGAACGATTCCTAAAAGTTCTCAAGTGCATCCAACGCTGTATGTAAGCGGTGATAAATGAAATAATTTTATTTCTCCGCGAGTTTCGAGTCTTACAAGTGATTTATAGTTGGCCCGGGCCTCGAACCCGCTCACGGGGATTACGTGCCGGAACGGGGGAGGGGAGAAATAAAACTGTTTCGATTTGTGGATGCTGGTCGGAGTTTTCAGGTTTTTAGAGTTTAAATGTGGTTTTGAAGTTAGTGTGCGTGGGTGGAAAGAACTTAATTCATGGTTTGGTTTAGGTCGGACGCGAAGAAGAAGAAAAATAATTATTAATAGTTAAAGAAAATCTTGATAAGTGATTATTTATATTATAACTTTCTAGAGATACATTCACATGTATGATTAGTTACGGTTTACTCACGTATAAGTATTACCGACTAAGGTTAATGATACAGGGCTCCGTTAAGGTCCGAAACTAGCCGGGCAATCCCGAAAAATGCATTTGAGTAACCCGTAACTAATCATAAATATGAAGTGCTTGATTGAAAAGAGATACACTATTAATGTGACATAAAGATAACATAGCTAATGTTACAATATTTAGATTATTCTTTAAATATGGCCTGCAGCCATCTCAAACAAATTCACTGCTACACCTTGGTCACCATGCTGACCAAGTAACCTGGTATCTGCAGTCAGTCCTCTCGCACTAATCATGCTAATGCCCATTATTCGATCGCCCATCACCCGTATGTATTATTTTGATATCAACATTAGGAGGGGATTTCTGGAGGGTCACTTGACGTATTTATAGAATGAGGAAAGTGGAAACGAAAATGTTCTCATCAATATTGAAGGCAACGTTATTTATGTCTATTTTATGAGCTAAATTTATTGGAAAATACCGATGAAAATTCTAAGATGCTTGAAATAAAACGCTTCCAGAAGATTGGGTTCGTTATATTTTGGCTGTAATTATGTAAAACGTATATTGCTGCTGTTAGGATTCATTAAGTAAAATACCAAACACTTAGACTTAACGTTTGGTATCTCATCCTAATAAATATAGACCTGAAGCACTGAAACATGCATCTTAAACTTCCATAGAGACCGAGCCTTTAAAAGATTCTAAAGAAAATTCCCCATTTTTTTTAACAACATGTTACATCTCTTTCATTCGAGGCCACAACCTGTACGTATAAACATCATATATTAAAACCACATGTCTAAAAAACAATTTAATTTAAAGACGTTATTCCAGTCCGTGGCCTCGCTTCTCTTCTTCGTCTCGTCGTTTATTAATTAAGGCTTATAACTGTCGGGCCTGTTTGATCTCAGGCCCGACAGTCCTAACCAAATACTCAGAATTGTTTAATCATGGTTCTCAAATGTGGACTGGGCAAATCAAGGTGAACTCTGTTTTGTTTGTGTTAATGAATAGCAAACACCTGATGGTAACTGTGCATTGGATTAAGTTATTAATTTCAGTTTGTTTAACTGTTTGGTGTTTGTAGTTTGAGTGCAGTTTTGGATTCGATTAGAATTAACTACACGTTATGTAAATTATTTATAGTTCTAACTTTTTAAGCAGAGTTACGTGTAATACTGAGATTGTCTTTATTTTCGGTATTTTATAGGGAAGGAAGATGGCGATTTTGCCATAGCAGGATCATTTTCAGTTTTGGGCATTAACAGACTCTCTTTGCGGGGAAAGAGGGAAGGTGGAACAGGAATTGTACGCATTTAAGGTCCGGATTTCTAAAAAGAATAACGCATAATGGCTTCTATTGTAAGTTAACATTATTCCATCCATTCCCAACTATACTTGGGAGCAAATAAATCGAGCCACTTCTATTTTTCACGTAGGTATAATTGTTATAATTTTTGGTATTATGGAACAGATCAATTCTAAACATATACCGCCTAAAAGGTTATTTGATAACCTTTAAAATGAGGGTAGTTTTTTGTATTTTGAATTATATAATTCATGAAACCAAAACTAATAACCAGGAGACGTGAAAAAAGGAGTGGCTTGATTTCTTTGCCCCCAAGTGTGTGTTGTGTAGGCGTCCAGTCCTAAGACTGGGAACCTGTTCAACTGATATTCAAACTCATTTTACACGGAGTTCCTTTACCGCTAGAATAAAACTTTAGGCTTCAGATTGTCTGTGGCGACTGTCTATAATGAGTCTTAATTATTCTGCTGGCAGTACTTACCTACTTTTAACACTTTAACGAGCAACTAAAATACTTACTTTAACTATATTTAAATATACGGCTTCGTATTCTATCCGCGTTAAATAATTTTTGTTTCGCATGAATATTTTAATTGTGCCTACACTGTCTTGTTATGTACGTTTTTAGCTTATATCGTCATTTGTTATTTTTATGCTTTAAAATATATGTATTTTTTACTTTGTGTGTGTTTGCTTGTTGTCTATACTACAGAAATAAGTATATGCAACTATTAATACGTAGTACATTGCGTCTTAAAGAATGTTCTTTTATATGTATACAAGTTTAGTTTTAGTAAACACTAAACCTGAAACTAGTTTGTTCAGAATCACTAAGAGAATCGATTGACATATTTTTTACACCACTTTATATTTTTCCTTTTTTTTTTCATAAATTTCAATTCTCTTTCAATAGGTTTCTACGCATGACAGTGGACGGGAATAGACACCTTGAGGCTTGAGACGGTCCGCTCGGTCTGTTTCCGTGTATTAGACAACCCCTGCATAGCACATCTCAGGCGGGTGGGATACTCAACTTCAAAAACCAAAACGTCAACAATCAAAACATCAACACCATATAATCAATAGTTTAATTGTTCAATGAATCAGAATAACATTAGCTTAAAACATAAACGGTTCAAAATGTCAACACTTCAGATGAGCAACGAATCTGAATGTCACTGATTTATAACGTAAATTGTTCACTTAATCAACAGTTTAGAAAATCGATGTTTAACTAAATATCGTGAAATACTCAGTCATAATATAATATTCGTCGATTATAACTTGATCTGATCTTTTAAAATTATGTTGGCCACCGGTTCAGAATAAAGGATTCTCAATAGAAAACCAGACATTTCAGAATGTTATGTTTAGCAATGTCTGCGACGAATATTATGTTATGAGTGAATATTTTACGATACTAGTTAAACATCGATTTTCTAAAGTGTTGATTAAGTGAACAATTTACGTTATAAATCAGTGACATTCAGATTCGTTGCTCATCTGAAGTGTTGACATTTTAAACCGTTTATGTTTTAAGCTAATGTTATTCTGATTCATTGAAAAATTAAACTGTTGATTATATGGTGTTGATGTTTCGATTGTTGACGTTTTGGTTTTTGAAGTTGAGTATCCCACCCAAAAAAAACACATATTCAGGCAGTTTTGATGAAAATCTTGTTGGGGTGTCTCGATTCTAATTCGTGACCCCAAATACGACCTAAGAGCTCAAACACACCACGTTTTTTTCAGGCGCCGTCGACGCGAGTTTCGCTATCGCGCGTTGACGGCGCTGCTAAACTTGAAATACCTACTCAGATTACTTGCGATTGCATCGCTGCAAACTCACGAGAAACGCACTACAGATGCTCGCGAGCAACTCTCCTTACAAAGTATAACGCGTGTAGCACGCGCGCGAAGGAGCGTGTATCGCGCTACAGACGCGCGTGAGTAACTTTCCTTGGATTAAAACGCGCTGTACCTATGCGTTTGCAGCTAAAGAGACGCGCTGTGACAGCGCGTCTGTATCGATGTAACTCCGCGCTACGAGCGCGTCGACAGCTCGCGAAAAAGTCGTCGTCTGCATACTACAATTTTATGAACGTGTGAATAGGTAAATTGGTTGCGATAACATCGCGTTTGCAGCGCGTTATAAGATGCGTGAGACGCGCGTCGACAGCGCCTGAAAAAAACGTGGTGTGTAAGAGCCCTAAAATGTAAACACAGGTGATGATAGTTGAGGATAGACTTTAGCGTGTACTAGATAGATAGAAGATTACTCTTAAATTATTATGTGTCTCATTAAGTGAAATCTGTTGTACATTTATTTTGAGAAACAAAGATTCTTTAATCACAAATACACCCTAAAACTATTAAGTCCAGCTAATTACGCACTACATTGTAACACAATGCCCTTTGTCTACAGCAACATTAACTCGCGAACTACGAGTATTCAGGTGTCCACTATAAATCATGCGACAATGATATCGAGTGAAATTAAATGGTCCGCGATATAATTGAAACATCGCGTGCGTTAGTTGCGACGATCCTCTGTTAATGCTCGCCACGAATGATGTACGGTGATATTGGAATAGGGTTTGTGCTATTTTTAGATTGTTAATTAATTGTATGAGGTTTCTGGGAATTTGATTTGTTGTTCTAGTGCTATTGAAGTATTAATTGATGTTGTTGTTAGTAGGTTATTTTGAAATAGGGAATTATTCTGTAGTATCTGAATATTTACACCATAATAACTTGAAAGCCACCACACCACCAATTACGATAATGTGCTGAAACTATAAAGGCTGTAAATACAGTATATTTACTAACGAAAGGCGTTCCCGTTAACCAGCAATACTATAGCGTCCGTACATACAAAAAAAAAACCAACAAAAACAAAAAAATCACAAAAAAAATAAAAAAAATCACAATTAAATAAATATTGATACCTAAATGCAATGAGGAGCTCGTGGCTAAATAATTACAGCCGCATAGACCGATCTTCCGGGTTAAGCCACGCTTGCCGAGGTTGGTCTGTGGATGGGTGACCATTTATCATAGCGAGTTTCCTCCGTGCCTCGGAAAGCACGTAAAGCCGTTGGTCCCGGCTGTCATTTGTAGATCTTTGACAGTCGTTACTGTTGGTCAGAAGCCAGAAAGTCTGACAACCAGTCTTACCAAGAGTATCGTATTACCCAGTTACTGGGTTGTGGAGGTCTGATAGGCAGTCGCTCCATGTAAAATACTGATATTCAGCTGCATCCGGTTCGACTGGAAGCCGACCACAACATAGTTGGGAAAAGGCTAGGCAGATTGATTGACCTAAGTGCAACGCTTACTGAACATGCGCACTTGTCTATCAATGTGGAAAACACGGCTACATCGCATTTAACCTATCTCCGCCACTACGTGGTCTTAAACAGGCCGTACCGAAATGACAACTGCCTAAAAGTGCCCATACTCAGCCGCGTCTACTTAAATTGATTCCTAAACTGTTGGGAAAAAGGTAGCCTGTCGATAATGATTGCAGCATTATTACTTATAAATTGTACAATATATTCTTAGTTTCTGCCTCGTTGGTCTTGTGCTCGCACTTGCGGCTGCTGAGTGCAAGGTCCTGGGGCCTAATTCTCCTAAAATAAATCTTGATAAATCCAAGGCCGAACCGTTCATTCAGACAGTTCTCAATTTCAAAAGCTATCAAATTGTTTAACACAAAAAACAAAATCAATCATTTTGAAAGTTTTCGAAAACAAAAACTGACTGACGGTTGTAGTTCGATTGCGTTTGGCAACAATTTATTTTAGGAGAATTGGGCCCCTGGATTTGATCCGCAGGTCAGGCAGTGTTATTGGGTTTTTCCTTGTGAAATTTCTCAGTAGCAACCCAGAGTTTAGATTTGTGCCCGTTTGATGGCAATAGGCTCGCCCCCTATTGCAAGGGACTTAAACATAACCGTGAAGCGAGGGTGCACTATACACCTCTGCCCAAACCTTCGGGGACTACAGGCGTGATATTATATTATATTCTTAGTTCCCATCTATTATGAAATGGCAAAAATACTACCAACGAAATAGCTTCAATCCAAAAAAGTTGTATAAAAATAAATCAAGCTTGAAAATGCGCACAAAATATGGCAGGGAAGCCACGACGCTGAATAATAAATGCTAGACATGCGTACGATGCAGCCTTACCTGATACACTGAATATGAGCCACGCGATGCCGTGCGAATATATTGAACATTTTAGGCCAGCTCCACACGTTGGCCCCAACGTTAGTCCCAACGTCACTCGTCCAACGTGTGGATCTAGAAAATAGTGTTGGTGCCAACGTTGGGAGTTGGCCGAGGCGTATCGGTTTAACGCCGGCGCCACACGTTGCCGCCAACGCTCGTACCAACGTTGGTCGGTTAATTTCGTGAGGCGTCCACACGTTGGCTATTATGCCAGTCCTGTCCCGTCAGAGCCAACGTGAAGATGTCCGATACGGAAATATAAATTGCTCTAAGCGCTTTAACATTACTGAGTGCCAATTATAATTTATATTTGTTACTGATAAAAAGAAAAAGCCACGTCCAAGAAGATGGTGGATGACGACACAGTATAATATTGGCTGTGCCTGGTAAACTTCTAAAAATTCGATAATTTTTCATTTGTCCATGCGGGTGGGGTTTTTGAGGGTGAGGATGGCATTCTCACTCGTCGCGCGCTCTCGATGCGTGTTGCAACAGGACTGAGCAAAGCGCCAACATGTGTACGTATAGCGAACGTTGGCGCAGATTCCTTTGATAAAACCGACACGCCTCGGCCAACTCCCAACGCTTGTCCCAACGTTGGCGCCAATACCATTTTCTAGATCCACACGTTGGACAAGTGGCGTTGGGACTAACGTTGGGGCCAACGTGTGGAGCCGGCCTTATCAAAGGAATCTGCGCCAACGTTCGCGATACATATACATGTTGGCGCTTTTCTCAGTCCTGTTGCAACACGCATCGAGAGCGCGCGACAAGCGAGAATGCCATCCTCACCCTCAAAAACGCCACCCGCATGGACGAATGAAAAAGTTATCGAATTTTTAGAAGTTTTCCAGGCACAGCCAATAATATCGTCGTCCACCATCTTCTTTGACCTGGCTTTTTCTTTTTTTTTTTCAGTAACAAATATAAATTATAATTGGCACTCAGTAATGTAAAAGCGCTTAGAGCAATTTCGATTCGAAAGGACATCTTCACGTTGGCTCTGACGGGACAGGACTGGTAGGTATAATAGCCAACGTGTGGACGCCTCACGAAATTAACCGACCAACGTTGGTACGAGCGTTGGCAGCAAACGTGTGGCGCCGGTGTTATGGTACGTACAGACGCCAGCACATCAAGCTACCCGAAACTGTAAGGGGCCGTCCATTAATCACGTGAGGCTCGAAAGGGGGGGGAGGGGGTTTGGCAAAAATCACGAAATATCACAAGGGGGGAGGGGGTGTAGTAAGATATCACGTGTATTTATTTTTTAACAATGTCTAAACTAGATGATCTGTTTACAGACCTATTTGCAGAGTATAAGAAAGGAAAAAAACCTAGTGTGGGTCAGAAAGAATTTAAAAAGATAATATTCTAAAAAATTTAAGATTCTTTGTAGGTACTAAAAAATACACGTAATTTCGGGTGGGGGGGGGGGGGGGTAGTCTTAAACCTCACCACGTATCACCAAAGGGGAGGGGGGGGGGGGTTAAAAAATGCTAAAAAAACATCACGTGATTAATGGACGGCCCCTAAACTAAGCGAGATCTGCTGCTCTGATGAAAAATAGAATGAATTGAATTACCTACATCATAAAAATGTAATTTACTAGAATATCATAGATATTCCAACCTCAATACCTATACTTTCCGAGCTATTTTCTCAAATCCTGGGGATACGAACGAAACGCGAAAAGGCTCATTTCATTAGAAATGGCTCATTTCATTAGAAATGGCTCAGTTCATTAATAAATTAATTGTAAATACACAAAGCCTACGATGACACGAAGACGTTACAATTTATTTATACCTACGGATAAAGTGATGTACGAAAGTTCGCCATTGTTTTTTCTATTTCTGGTAAGTCAAAACTTCAAACTAGAATATCTTGAATTCGAGAGCCTCTGTAATAGTAATCCTTAAGACAAATCTGTTCAGGAATTCAAGCTCTATACTTTTACATATTTTTCAATAGCAGACGCAAAAGATTATTTCAACAATAGTTTGGGAGTTTGCCGTTATTCTTTTCCCAATCAACCTTGAACCTAATGCTTTTGTAATAAATACTAAAATCTATTAAAGTAATTTGACAGATTGTAATAGCTTTATGTGCTGGCACACCAACCCAACGAATGCCAACGAGCATTCGTCATTTATTTGATTTGACCGAGATATTTTATCCGTAAGTAATCGGTAAGTTCCGTTCGTTGGCTTCGTCAGTTTAGTTTGTACGTACCATTAAAGTGTTGAAAACCAACGACGAAGAAAGGACTATACTAAACACACGTTCTCTCTGCAGGCGGGATCATAAATCATGTTTTGTTGTTTGTTTTATTGCCACACCTGCAGCGAGGAATTGTGTTTAGTTTAGTGATTTTTGCCAATGTGTTTGTGTTTGTGTTTCGACAAACATGCGTTTATTTTCAACAAACATCGTGCAGTTTTGTAGTTCACAGCTCTTGGCCTCCTATAATAAAATAATTAATAAAACATTTGTATGGCCTACAGATAATTGTTTCGGGTCTGGGCGTTTGTGTATGTGAGATTTGTGTCTGTAAACGCATCCATGATACAGGAAAAATCCGAGTGGGGTGCAAAGTTACAACAAAAAAACTAAAGAAAAAAAAAACCTCATATGCGAGCTTGACATGCGCACTGAGGACCCCGTGCCACACAATTGTCCACCACAATCAATTTATCAAATAGCTAAAAATAACGTACATACCTAATCGCTGTTGAGCCGCACCATAATCACTAAATATTTCGCAGAACCATGCCTATACTAAGGGTGTCCGCATACAGCCTACTCGCCATAGATACTCGCCACACTTTAGACTTTACTTTGTTAAGTAAAGTAAGCATTTTATATGAACATTATTCTTATAGAATTATAATTCATATTTGTATAAAACCCTTTTTCATCGTCGCTAATATGAATATTATTAGTATAAGAATAATGTTCATATTCATATGAAAGGCTTCCTTGGCCAGCATCATCATCATCATCATTCAGCTGAAAGACGTCCACTGCAGGACATAGGCCTCCCCCAAAAGGGGGGTTTTGTCGTAATCACCACGCTTGGCAGGCGGGTTGGCGATCGCAGTATGGTTGTTAAAGTACTCAGAGAACGCTGCTGCCCATCCTCTAATGAATCCCTTAGTCGCCTTTTACGACACCCACGGGAAGAGATGAGGTAGCGCTATTCTTTAGGTCCGGCACTACACGAGCCAAGTAAATTCTAATTGCAGTATCTTGCTCTTAATTTTCCATACATTTCGCTAGGACTCGCCGCACTCGTGTGAGTAGTGGCGGCAAGTTTTTGTATGGACAAGTTAGTATGCTGCTTGTGGCCGGCCACTTGCGGCTATGGATAGTGGCCCATGTATGCTAAGACAAAGGTAAGCTAGACAAAGGTATCATTGACTCCAGCGGCAATCCTATCTTATGTCCTTTGATAGTCATAGCTCGTTTATAGCCTTCTAATTCTGTCGGTACCTTGTAGGTATAACTAACACAACAGTTCTCAGACAATTTGTAGCAATTAGTTTCTACCAGCGTTACTTTGTGACTCATTTCCTCAATCAGCATACCGTCGATTAATACACTGAATCACAACCATTCAGATCAAAGCACTCAAAATGAAAGCCGACAAAACACATATTTGTAACCGCCATTTTACAGAAATGTGTATTTCAAATATTAGATCTAAATTCGTCCTGAAGCCGTATTCTGGTCGTCAACTTTAATTAAAAATACTCAATTATTTATTACTATACGTATTTTATGGCATATACAAGGTTAGTCGGAAAGGGGGTACTAATTCGAAAAGGTCTTAAAGTACAAAATAATGAATAACCTTTGATCTACAATTTTCCCCAAAAGTCAATGGTTTCAGAGAAATAGATGTTCAAAGATTTCACAGAAAATACGCTTATATATATTTATCCATAACTATGATCAGCTGTTTACATTTTAGGTCATAAAGCAGGGATAAAGATTTTTTGAAAAAACTAAATTAGAAATTATTTTACAAGGACATAACGGACAGCCCTCTGTGCAGAGCATGTATGGGGGCCGAAGAGACGGTCGCACACGTGTTCCTGGAATGCACAGGGGTCACCCAAATACGAGAAGCAACCCTTGGCGCACCGAAATCACTCGCAAATGTTCTGAGCGGACTGAGAGCCCTAATCTGCTTCTGGAAGGAGGTGGGCTGGCTGGAATGATGGCCGCCATGGCCCACGTACAATGGTCCACTTAAAGGACTAAGTGCGGAAACCACATCTCCTAACATAGATAGAACATAGATATTTTACAAGGATTTTTTTAATCGAGTTATGACATTTTAACACTTGCTATAAAACATTACAAGTCATCAGTGATACTTTAAGTGAAGTGTGGATTTCTACCCCCTTTCTGACTAACCTTGTATACCATACTAACGGTATAAAATGTAATTTCTGGTGGTCTTCAAAACAGACTACCACATTTCACCAAAATGGGACTTAAAAAAAACTTTTATCAAACGTATCAGACATGTACATGAACAAGGCGGGCACCGTTTATGCTATGATCATCAATCTTGATGTAAAACCTATTGCACTCCTCAAATATTTATTTTATATTGATTTACAAGGAAGTCAGTGATCATTCACGAGCCTTACGACTATCAAGCCTCATGATGCATGAAATAGAGTTCAAATTACAACAACTCACGATGTCACGGTTTCCCTTTCAGAATAGGCCGCCAAATGTCAGAATGCGCGTCGCCAGGGACAGCGTCGCTTTGATCAACATGTCCGGGCTATTCCTGTCCAACTATTTCCAACAAATAACATGTTGAACGTGTGTAAGATACAAGTGTTTGTTTTTCGAGAAAGTTGATACTTGTTCTGAGCGTATTTGAAGTTTTTTGAAGTGGTTTACTTTGATCGTTTTTGAAGTGTTTTTTATGAAGTTGTGTGTGAAAAAAGGACAAAATGCTTCATTCATTCGCCAGCATTCTAATTGCGCAACACACTCGTCATCGCTATAGATTTGATTTTGACAGGTCAATAATTTACGTAGTACCTATGTATTAACAATCCGACTTCTCCACAACTATTTACCATGCATGTTTATAGTTTTATTAGGGTGTATTTTTCTTTATTTGTATATAAGTACTTTTATTTGTGATTATGTAAATACTGTTTGTGTAAATATTGTTAGAATAATTATTACCGAATTGTGCTACTTATAAATAAAGTTATCTATGTGATTTTATAAAACCCGTGGAATGAATATTGTTTTTAACACATCAACTGTCATGACTGATGTTGGTTACGTTACGCAATTGCCCCGCTGTTCATCTACTATAAAATTTTACAAAATAATTTGGTAATACATATTTAAAATTCATAACTTAATTACTGATTGCAATTACACAAGTAGAATGTTTTCGACGTTGAAGGCAAATAATTAAGATACCAGCAACTCTCATACACTTTATTTACCATGTTTACAATTATTACAATATAATTATTACAAAAGGAAATCGTTCAAAACTAAGCGAGGATTGGTCAAAGATTCAAAATTGTTTTAAAAATGAAAATAAGAAATAAGAATACAATAGAAAATACTCTAAAATAGTAATATGATCGAGTTTTGCTGTTAACTATACATATTTTAAATCCACCTTAAATATTAAACTGTGTTCAAAACCACTTCATATTCCCCTGCACATTTAATAGCAGCATCATAAAACAATGTACCCACTATCATACTCACTACTTACTCACAAATCCTTCATTACTATGTGCATACCATTACTGCACAAGTTGGCAACATTATAATAATCGGCGCCATGTATGGAAGTGATTCCTTCTGGATCAAGTGCTACGTATTCACAAGTTTCAAGTTTATTCATAGGGCTCCATTAACCCTTGTTAAGTGGCGCAATTATGTTATGGGGATCTCGCGAATTTAGTGATTGCTTAATTTTAGCTTGGATGAAATTGTTTTAGTTTGGGTGAAACTAGTTTTAGCTTGGATGAAATTAATTTTAGCTTAGATCAAACAAATTTTAGCTTAGATCAAACTAATTTTAGTTTGGATGAAATTAATTTTAACTTCGATCAAATTTAGCTTAGATGAAACTATTTTTAGCTTGGATGAATCAAATTTTAGCTTAAATCAAACTTTAGCTTTGTTTAAAATAATATTAGCTTAGATCAAATAAAATTTTAACTTGGATGAAACTAATTTAAGAGCAGTGCTAGTTCTTATTTATTACCATGTATTTTCTAAAATAAACTGAACGCATGTATTATTTGAAGAGGATAGACTGCTCCGTCTTTGTGTTCTAATAATAACTTGCTGCGATCACCAATCTGTTTAAAAGTGTGGTGAACAGTTAATATTTCTTCACCGCCGTCACCCCTTGTAGGTCTATGTAAATACTTATCTGGGTCCATTTCACTTGGTTTGCTTAACCATAACCATTCCGTTATTATCTCTGTGTATCTCTCAATCGTAAATTGGTGTTTTGAGTCGATTGTAGAATTCTGTTTTTTAAACCCATGATGAATTTGAAGACATGCAGAATTTACATACTTTTTTAGTAAGCATGGTAGATTTTGCTCTCTCATCTAGATGCCTGCCTGGAAAGGACAATGCAATAAAATTTAAGCTGAAAAGTGAATATGAATTTTTCAACTCATTCAACGAACCTAATTTTACTAACCCAACATCGACCTCCTTTATTACTAAATTACTTCTAACAAATCCTTACATTGGTCACCACTTTAAGATCTACAGACTGATAGTCTTGTTTAACGACAAACATATTAGGGGGCGAGTTGAAAGCCAACTGAAAGCCAGCTGATTGAGCATTCGCGTGACCTCGTGGCATTTTATTGATATTTATGGAACCCCTACACACCGTCGCGAATCGGCGAATGCTCCCGAAACTTCCCGAGCATCGCAGAACCTATTAGATTTATGTTGGCCTTCAGTAATCGATAGCTATTGCTCGCATTGATGTCAACTCCAAGTTTTGGCACCGTGAATAATGTGAGGTTTTCCGTGCTTTTAGTTTCGGAAGAAATAGAGTGTAGTTTGTGTGTGGCGATATATTTAACTCGTATTTGGGAAAGCGAAAAGCGTGTAATTTTAGACGAAGCTAATGGTCAGCAATACATATTTGCTAACTTGCATAGATTTACGAACTAAAGGAAAATCAAACTTTATATTATAAATCTATTGTTATGAATACCTTGGAAATGCAACAAGTCTATTTCTGATATTTTTTGTAGACGTGTTTAATAATAGATACAATTTATTGTTGTGATAGCATTCTACTGTTGAATACTTGTGTGGTATTAATCACACGTTTTCTTTGTGATATTAATACCTACCTTTATGTTCAATCTTCTGTATCCTATATTTAGATACAGAAAAGGTATGTCAGAATACGTATTCCTATTGTAATATAGAATCCTATTATTGGATAACGTATGTATTTGGCATATGTCACGCATATCAGTCAGCGTTATTATCATTCCCTAATCGATCTATTAATGTTTTGTAGTCGCTCGATCATGTTAGGATATTCAGGCATTGTACGAAAAAGCTACAGGCTAAAACTACTGGCCTAATGAAAAAAAAAATCATTTTATTAGATGAAATAGATATTTCAATTACACGTCGGTGTGACAGCCACCCAACAATGATTAGGCGCCTCAAAAATTCATTCTGTATTCTAAATCATTGAAATCGCTCCCCATCGCGACAAATACGGTAATTTTTACATTCCATGCCCCAAATTGACCCGAGACCGAAACTTTAACAATAATGAAATTATTTAAAAACTTTGTCGCGGAATGGCACTTTCCCCTTTGATGACGATTAGCTGTTTGTGTCGCAAACATTTGAGATAAATTGTTTCACGGAATGGTTTTTGAAGTGTTGAAGAGTTTTGGTTTAGTGGCTGTTATTGAGTCTATTTTAGCTGAGAAATGATTTTGGACTTTTAAAGATGCAAAAAGGATCTCCCAATAAAAATATGTTTCGGGAGCTTAGAGCAATGCGGTTGACGTAGTCGGGAGTGGCCATATCGTCAGTGAAGTTCTAACAGTGCGGAAGTCAAAAATGGCTACTTTACAAGAAAGTGAAATAAATTATTTAGCGGCCCGACTGACGAACCGGTTCGTCAGTGCCATTCTCATCATCTATTGTGTCTATGTATAATTACAGTACTTGAGACTTTAAAACGAGCGTAACCTACGCTGAACCCGATCCCTCCATCCGAACCCCCTAGTCGCCGCAGCGGCCGACTACAGTCCCTCTCTCATAAGTAAAGTTCGCCGTCCCAGGCACACACATTTAGAACCCGATGACGAAATAACCCTCCTCCAATACCCCAAGTGTGAGTTTTTTTCGTTAACTACTGTAGTTGCGTCACGACAAAAATGTATGGAAATTTAGGCGGTGGCTCTGGGCGCCCCGTTCAATACTAATATTCGCGCGTAAATCGACCAGCACAATACACAACGTCCGCCGTCGTCCGGCATACCGTCCTCGCCGACGAGGCCCGTCGCGTCGCCCCACCGCCGCCGGTCACGATCCACCGAGCTCTCCCGTCGTAGAGCCGGTCGTCTCTTCAGACTCCGCAGTTACACCGATAATTCAGCCCTCATCAAGCTGTCTCCCCCCCTATGTCCACGCCAGCAATGCCCTAAGCCGAGGTCCGAGTCCCACTAGGGGTCACCCTTAGTGCTGTTGTTGCAGGTAGTCGTGATGTTAGTGTAGTACAAGTAGTTAGCTTAGGTTAAATATTTCACTTCCCCCCCCCCCCCCCCCATTGGCTGGAGAGCCTTCAGGTCTCGCCAATGTCTGCCCGGTTACGTAGAAACCGTCCCCTAGGACGATCTACAGCAGTCAAATAGAAAAGAAAAAAAAAAGCTGAACGCAATATTGTTTTTAATTATCATTACAAATGAAGTCTTTGATGATTTAAACCTTTGAAAATCCTAATAATCTTTTTCCATTCAAGTAATATTGTGACTTTCGCAGTATTGTCTGTTTTTACAATCACAAAATGGCTTAGGCACTTTTAGAACTTTACTGACGATATGGACATCTCCCCTCTGTCAACTCACTTGGGCCCCATTTTACAGTTCGTGTCAAATGGGGCCCAATCCCCCCCTCCCCCAAAATGACGCACTCTTTTGTATTTTTTTAAAGGGTAATTTTTCAATTTTTTTATATTAAAAAGCTCACTACTCTGATATTTTATGTAATAAAGTAACCAATCATTGAACTTAGCTTAACGCAGTCCACTAGTACATACGCGTACCTGTGTTGCCTAGGATATCCTAAGCAACACAATCACTCAGTTCTCAGTAGTGACTTTAATCTTGTTAATTACAATCTAATACTAAACATGGTACGTTACAGGAATCCTTTAGCACTTTCATTTCAAAACATCCGCTAAATTCTACAAATTAATTCACTTGGAAACTAATTCTTTCGAAATAATGCAACAGAAATTATGAGATCCGCAGGAGAACCAAGGTAACCGACATATCTCGAAGAATTGCCAAACTTAGTGGCAGTGGGCGGCACATTGCTCGCAGAACGGATAGCCGATGGGGCCGAAAGATTCTGGAGTGGCGGCCGCGTACCGGAAGACGCAGCGTGGGTAGGCCTCCTACAAGGTGGACCGATGATCTGGTGAAGGTCGCGGGAAACCGCTGGATGCGAGAAGCACAGGACCGGTCGATGTGGCGGTGATTAGGGGAGGCCTATGTCCAGCAGTGGACGTCTTTCGGCTGAATGATGATGATGAATGCATTTTACCGTTTATACAAGGATTATCTAGTAGCAGCGATCCATGTAGGCCTTTTATTAAACAGTCGAACGAACTTAATTTTTTAGATTATGTATTTTTTTTTTTGTCTTGGTTCGTTGGTCTTGTGGTCGCAAGCGCAGCTGCTGAGCGTGAGGTCCTGGGTTCAATTTCCAGGTCGGACAAAGTGATATTGGGATTTTTCATGTAAAAGGGGAATGCCAAGATCCGGCTAGTACAAAGTAGTATGAACATACATGTCGCAATTTTGATAATTCGCGTTTATTTTTTGTAAGATTTATGCAATATAAATAAAGTCTGCGGAAGTACACCGTCGGATAGTCATTTTAAATAGTATTTTAACTTAAGTAGTACTGTAATTGTAGACACAATAGATAAACAATGGTTTGACAATCCGGATCGTCGCGCGGGACAATACCGGTTAATGTTTTGGTAAATAAGTTTCAACGCTTTTTTTTATCTACAACTGCAATTGGAAATGTTGCACAGTATATAAATATAATTATTTCGATACTAAAATTACATTTATAAATCGATTACAACCATGAAACAATATGTAATTGTAAATAATTATATCATAATTCCAAATCCGCTGAGTTGTAAAGGAAATCTTGGCATTCCCCTTTTTCAACTACAGCCAGAATCTGGATTTGTGCCTGGTTGATGGCAATAGGCTCGCCCCCTATGGGCTTAAACATAACGGCGAAATGAGGGTGTAATATACACCTCTGACCCACCCTTCAGTCAATACAGGTGTGATGTTGTTATTATCTTTGTATGCGTAAACGTACACGTATCCATGACTTGACCATAGCAACGTTGCGCTTCTCTCCACTACTGAAAGTTGGGAGATACTCTTCAAAATCATGATCATCGTGAGACTAAAGGCAAAATTGGACGGTTCATTTCCGCTTTTCCTTTTAATTTCTTCGGTATAAAACAAAAGTGAACGTAAAATGAAAGAAAAATGACTAAACGAAAAACGGACCGTCTAATTCCAGCTACATAGCCCTTCTAACAATTGTAATTTCTGACAACATTTTCCTTCTTGTAACTTTCGAACCTTTACATCAATCGATCGTACCTAAACCACGGGCTCAAACGTAATATTCAGTATTTCAACAAATAATATTTACTTTATTTTACTCTCTCCTTGAGTGACTGTTCTTAAAATAAATATCTGAAGCGCCCAGCGGTACGTGTCTAAGATAACATCAGACGGCTACATCAACGGAACTGTTCGCAGAATCCTTTTTGTAAAGAAACTTTGTAGAGGAAAAACGTTATTAAGTTATAATAGAGATCTGGGAGGAACCTTGTAGATAGGAGACATAATTTGAGACAGTGTTCCACTGACCTGGTTCTTCTAAGGTTTACTGTGAAACACAACACCTGACATTTTGATTGAAGGACGGATGTTGATTCTATGCATCCTTATGTAGTACACTATATGTATATGTACTATTGTAACACCTGATATACCATGTTTTAATGCAAATAAATCTTATGATTATGACCAGATACGACCAGAAAATCTAGCAATATCTATTGGCAATATTAAATATTACTTTTAGGGGTTATTTCACCAACCTACCTATAATTTAATCCGTAACTTTTCACCATCTAGAGAGACTTAGAAATATTACATTCATGTTTGCAACAATCTTGTCATTATCACTACTGATATGTGGTGAAATGTAAATGTTAGCTATTGAAAATATTAGAGACCGAATTAGCTTAATGAACAGTTATTGATAGGTTGGTGAAATACCCCTTAGTCTATGAACAGTTGTCTCCTATAGTTACAATAAATATTTCGTTCAGTGTGCACGCCCGGTCTTTTTTATCTATATAAATAAAAAGAAAAGTCCTGACTGACTGACTCATTAACGCCCAGCCCAAACCATTGAACCTAAAAAGCATGAAATTTTGCACAGAGGTTCCATTTATAATGTAGACAAGGAATAAGGAAGGGTTTTTCAAAATTCAACCCCTAAGGGAGTTAAATAGGGGATGAAAGTTTGTGTGGAAAATCGTCACATAACGGGTTCAAAATTTCACGCAAGCGAAGCTGCGTGAAAAAGCTAGTTTATAATAAATACCACCATTCCGGACCATACGGGTAAATAAAGATTTTTCAGTGTCTAGGAATGTAGAAAATATCTGACAAAATAAGTTTATGTAGTGTGTTTTATAATTTCAGCCCAAAAATAATAGGTACACGACTGTTTTTTTTTTTTTGTATTGACCTCCCTAAGATTTTGCAGTCTTGTGCAAAGATAATCAAATATTAACAAGAGCAGCTTGCCATATTATTGTAGTTATAAGCGTAATAATGGAACTGCCGTAAACATACTAGAATCACAAAGAAGAATTATTATTATACTGTGTAACAGATGTACAAAAGTAACTAAACCAACCAAAGCTTCAAATTTACAATCGGAATAAGAAAGAATGTCGCTCCTGTTATAAATATAACCCTAAAATGCCACTCCTGTGTCGCTTAAGCGCGTCATCCGGCGCCTAACATGAGGCACGAATACGAACCGCGTGACAAATGCCGCGATTAGTACTGCCCGGCCCATTTGTTCGAGAATCGCATCGTATAAAATTAAGCCCCTTTGATCTACACTCGTTAGTAGACGCTCTTTATGGAGAATGACGACTGACGCTTTTGATATTGTTTTTTTGATGTGTATTTTTAGGGTTGGTTCGTTTTTACTTTGATGTTGGATGAAGATTTGTTTCTAGAATTATCGATTTAGAGTTGTTATTATGTGTAAGGGTAGTTAGGATATCTATACAAATAATAAAATCGTAACAAAGCAAAAACTGTATTTCAATATTGACGACACATTTGGTGCAGTGGCTAAGCGATTGGCTGCTGCGCTACGAGTCGTGGGTTCGATTCCCACATGGAACAAAAATTTGTATAGCCTATAGGTGGTTGTTTTGGGTCTGGGCGTTTGTGTATGTGAGATTTGTGTCTGTAAACGCACCCACGATACAAGAGAAATCATAGTGTGGGCCAAAGTTATTAAAAAAAAAATAGAAAAAAAAACTCTTCTAGAACCGATACTCATGCCGATACAGAAGTTTTTAGAATTTCTGTTTGTTTGTATGTTTGAACTTCACGTCAATACTACTGAACAGATTTAGTTGAAATTTGGCAAAAAACCCGCGGGGCATAAGCTGAGTTTTGTATCTGTGTGAGAATGAATGCAGATGCGTCCTTTGCTTGGTTTAAACCGGTTAATACTGCTTTTTGACAATCTATTCCATGTGCACTCACACAAATGCAAAGCTCAGCTTAGGCCTCGCAGACGGTACAGGTTATAGGGTACAAATTATTACACTATTGAATGTGGTGATAAATAGTAAGCTTATTGGAAATAAATGTGAATATTTAAATAAAATGGAGTACAAGCTATCCGAAACTGTCAATTTTTCCCAATAAACCTTAAACCTAATGATTTTGCGATAAAGATGAAAATCTATTAAAGAAATTTGACAGATTGTAGTAGCTAGATGTGCTGGCGTCTGTACATATACATTGTTTAGTTATTGTTGCGACACAATTTTGTTTTCTGAATTCCACGCAGACAAAGTCGAGGTCATTATAGATAATCCATGGGTGGGATACCCAACTTCAAAAACCAAAACATCAACAATCAAAATATCAACACCATATAATCAACAGTTTAATTTTTCAATGAATCAAAATAACATTAGCTAAAACATAAACGGTTCAAAATGTCAACACTTCAGATGAGCAACGAATCTGAATGTCACTGATTTATAACGTAAATTGTTTACTTGATCAACACTTTGCATTGCATTACACAAATTACATTTATAATTAAACAATAGGTAATTAATATTATAGGTTTATTTCCTTGTAGTCGTATGTGCATCCCATAACAATATAAATATGATTTCTTGTTCCAGAGACGTTTTGACAGTTATTAAAGTATTTACTTACGATTGCAGCATTTAAAATGTCTGCGACGAATAATAATATTATGTTATGACTGAATATTTCACGATATTTTGTTAAACATCGATTTTGAAAAGTGTTGATTAAGTGAACAATTTACGTTATAAATCAGTGACATTCAGATTCGTTGCTCATCTGAAGTGTTGACATTTTGAACCGTTTATGTTTTAAGCTAATGTTATTCTGATTCATTGAAAAATTAAACTGTTGATTATATGGTGTTGATATGTTGATTGTTGATGTTTTGGTTTTTGAAGTTGAGTATCCAACCCATAATCCGTAGTCATTAAAACACAATTCAGATCAGAATAGATTTCATGTAACATTATTACTCAGAGCGTGTCGATCGTTAGTAGTCATGTCTTGATCGTCAATTGTAACAATCCCAATACCATTTCCTTTTATATAACCACACTCAAAGTTAAGCGGAATATAAAAATATCTATATAATTGAATACCTAAATTCATCACATTTATACAAAAATAAAGACGGTAAAAAACCAATTATTTACGACACAACCTTTATTTAACACGTCCCAAAAAATTTACTACATCATCAAACGATTATAAGCTTTATTACTCTACAGTTAAGGTAAGGTATTGCTTGTTGAATAGGGTTCTAAAATTGAAACAAATCTGTCCTTTTTGGCGCCTATATAAACAGAATAAATCTTCGATGAATCTGACGTGTTAAGCCCCACTTAACGGCGCTCACCTCGATGTATCTTTGCCTGGATTTAATAATTACTCGTGTCACTTTCACGCGTCTGTATTACGTAATAGCAACCGCGACTCGTTGTGGAAACAATTTTTTATTAATTGCTTAATTTAGAGTAGTTAATTTTAATTTGACTAGGTGTAATAAATTATTCAGAAACTCAATAATAATTACTACAGGTATGTGCCCAGTTCTCGAGAACGGTCATGCCACATTGTACTGGGATCGATCTATTATCACTGACAGGACTATTGTTGCCAATAAGCCTGTTATAGAGATAATAGATCGAGCAGAGCACCGCACAATGATTGTTGATATCACAGTCCCTCATGACGAGAACCTTGTTAAAGTTGAAAAAGACAAACAAATAAAATATCTTGATTTAGCACACGAGGTTGTCGGCGTGTAGGATGTGGACTCGGCAGTCATTGTCCCGATAGTCGTTACGGCGAATGGCCTAATAGCGAAGAGCCTCGATCAACACCTCATGAGGCTTTCGTTGGGCGGCTGGATCAAAGGCTTGATACTGAAAGCAGTACTCCTTCATACGGCACGCATAGTGAGGAGGTTCCTTTCTCTGGAGCTCTGACTGCCGGCAGCTTGGACCCTGTTCCCGATGCCGGTGGGCTACTATTTTATCATCATCATCTGCCTAGCCTTTTCCGAACTATGTTGGGGTCGGCTTCCAGTCGAACCGGATGCAGCTGAATATCAGTATTTTACATGGAGCGACTGCCTATCAGACCTCCACAACCCAGTAACTGGGTAATACGATACTCTTGGTAAGACTGGTTGTCAGACTTTCTGGCTTCTGACCAACAGTAACGACTGTCAAAGATCTACAAATGACAGCCGGGACAAACGGCTTTACGTGCTTTCCGAGGCACGGAGGAAACTCGCTATGGTAAATGGTCACCCATCCACAGACCAACCTCGGCAAGCGTGGCTTAACCCGGAAGATCGGTCTATGCGGCTGTAATTATTTAGCCACGAGCTCCTACCATGCCATGGGCTACTATTTTATATTGTTTTTTTTAAGATATGTATTTAAAAATATAATTTATATGTATGTTTACAATGAATAATCGAGATTAAAACTATGTTGAAAATGTGTGTCTACAGTTTTGTCTTTGGTAGCTAGCCTTAGTATCCAAACTAAGTTAAATCCCGTAGTTTCATAATCCATTACCGTAATTGTGAGCAAACCTCCCGAGCGCTTGAACAGAATTATGTAAATGTACGGCTTTAGACATAAGTGTATAACATAGTACTGAGAGCATATTCTACCTAGAACTAAATTACCAAGCTCCTAACTTTGTCAATGAATACCTCCTACATTTCTGTGTACACTTGGCTAGGATTTAGAAGAACAAATATACTGACAAGGAATTCTTATTAAAATTAGAGCTGTTACTTTATTCCATAGACCATTTTATTTAAATTTAGTTTTTAATCTTCATCATCATTCAGTCGAAACACGTCCACTGCTGGACATAGGCCTCCCCCAAGCATCGCCCCATCGACCGGTCCTGTGCTTCTTGGGGGGTTTGCCATAATCGCCACGCTTGGCAGGCGGGTTGGCAATCGCAGTACGGTTGTTAAAGTACTCGGAGAACGCTGCTGCCCATCCTCTAGTGAATCCCTTAGTCGCCTTTTACGACACCAGTGGGAAGAGATGGGGTAGTGCTATTCTTTACGTCCGGCACCACATGGAGGATGTGTTTATAATAAGGGCTCTTACATCTTATAACGCGCTGCAAACGCGATGTTATCGCAACCAATTTACCTATTCACACGTTCATGAAATTGTAGTATGCAGACGACGACTTTTTCGCGAGCTGTCGACGCGCTCGTAGCGCGGACTTACATCGATACAGACGCGCTGCCACAGCGCGTCTCTTTAGCTGCAAACACATACGTACAGCGCATTTTAATCGGTTTTATTTTTCAAGGAGAGTTGCTCACGCGCGTCTGTAGCGCGTTTCTCGTGAGTTTGCAGCGATGCAATCGCAAGTAATCTGCCTATTTCAAATTTAGCAGCGCCGTCAACGCGCGATAGAGAAACGCGCGTCGACGGCGCTTGAGAAAACCGTGGTGTGTAAAGCCTTATAATGTAAATTAATTTATAGCAATCGCACAATTACCTTACAACGGTTGCTCCAAAAAGTTACGTATAAAGACTGGGACCATAATTCTCGCGTCGGCGCGCCTGGGCCTCTTCAGGCCCAATATATTACGACACGAGGGTGCATATTTTACTCCACTTATGACGAACGTTCCGTTTTTTTCACGTCTATTTTCTGAATAATTTTTCCTCTGTCACTCGGTACGCCCATTGTGTCTGAAATAAAAAGCGTATCTTTTTCAGTGTGAATTCGTTAGGAGTATTTTATTAGGCTCGATTATTCTAAATGGTTTGTTTGAATAATTGGTCTGTAATGAAGATTGGTTCGGAAGTTCGTTTTTGTAATGAGGTTTAATGTCTTTTTTGTTTGTTCTTCTTCCTGGCTTTATGGATCATTGCCTTAAGTATTCGTTCACTTTTTAAAGGAACTTAGTGTAAGGTCATTCATTATCCGTGATTCGGAGAGTAAGTTAAACTGTCGGTCTCCGGGTGTCATACCTATAGCAGTCGTTACGGGTAGTCAGAAGCCCGATGGTCTGACAAGCGGTCTAACCTTAGGATATCGGCATTGCCAAGTAACTGGATTGCAGAGGTCTGACGGCAGTTGCTTCGTGTAAAATACTACATAGTATTTCTGCCGAATCTGGTTACACTGCAAGCTAACTCCATCATAGTTGGGAAACGGCTGGGAGGAAGACTGTAGGGTCATTATTGACCACTACAACTTCTAAACCATTCTTCATTAACCGACTTCAAAAAAAGGAGGAGGTTCTCAATTCGTCGGAATCTTTTTTTTATGTATGTTCCCCGATTACTCAAAGACGACTGCACCGATATAGAAAATTCTTCTTTTGTTTGAAAGGGTGGTCTCATGGTCATCAAGTCAGGATCTGATGATGGGATCCTGGATAAATCGAGGGAACTTTTCAAATTTTATAGGCACAATTGGAGCGATTTAGGTATTTTTTTTTTTGCTTGAAAGAGTATTTTCTCGAGGTGGCTCCATTTAAATTTGGTGAAGATCTGATGAAGACCCTCGGAGATTGACAATGGAACTCTTCAATGAATAACAGCAAATTACCCACGATTGCTGTAATTGCATGTTTGTGTATTGTTTATGTCACTGAAAATAGAAAAATATAATTACTTTAAAAAAAAGTAGAAAAAGTTGGAAATCGTTTTCTACTTTTTTTTAAAGTAATTTTAATTATTTATACGACATGTTTCGAATTTTCCTCGGAATGACCGTCGTAATAAGGATATTAAAGGGATACCTTTGGGATATTATAATCCGTAAGAGAAGATAAGAGGCAACCTCTTGCAACCCCCGCGGAAAACTGTAGGGTGGATTAAGTTTTAGCTAGAACACATTTCAAAGCAGTTTGTAAAATTTTAATCCACAAACAGCTGCATCAATTAAGTTCCGCCCTAGTAATTTGTTGAAGCTCTTTTAATGCATCCTAGTAAAATAATTTTTATTTTAGTTTTTTTCAAAAATTCTTCATTCCTACTGTCGTTACGAATCCAGAAAATGGAGCTTCTAATTCGTGACCCAAAATATAACCTAAAATGTGAACACAGCTAATCATAGCTGAGGATACATAGATTTTAGCATCTTTTTTTTGTAATTTTTGAACAGCTATTTGTCTTAAACTATTGACTTTTGGGAAAAGTGGTAGAACAAAAGTTACTCATTATTATGGGTACTTTAACATTCTTTCGGATTAGTACCCCCTTTCTGACTAACCTTGTATAGTGGCCTACATTAATCTCTCTTCTTTTTATAAATCTACAATGTAAGTATCAAGCTAACGGACCATGTACGAAACACCACACTGCGCTCCAAAACACAAATTGCTGACGTTGCTCAAAAAGCCGCTAAGCTGAAGTGGGCCTGGGCCGGCCACGTGTGCCGCATGCCCAATGAGCTGTGGGCCAAAATAACCACTCGATGGAGCCCTGACACGGCCAGAAGGCGTCGCGGCAGACCTCGAAGAAGATGGCGGGACGAGCTAGACAAAACCAATGACCAGTTGTCCACTTTGGCTCTGGATCGAAAAAAATGGAAGTCATGGGGAGAGGCCTTTGCCCAGCAGTGGGATGACGCAGGCTAGAAATGAAATGAAGTATCAGGGTATATAACAAGAGGCTTCAAAGTTACCAAAGACCCCTCTGCAAACTTTGGAACCCAATTAATGCAGCTGTCTGAAGTACACGTTGAATTTTTTCATAATTCACAATACTCTGGTGTAGAGTTGTCTAAAAACTTAGAATACAAATGACCTGCATTTTCTTTACATTCAGTGTAGCGCCAAGTATTCTAAGTTAGCCGTCATAAACCTTAAGTATCTAAGTACTAAAACAAAGAGTGAAAACATTTTTTTATTTTTGCGGATTTGCTACAAACAGCGGGAATAAAAACGTGCCTACCGTACATTGCGACACCTACTTTATTTTATTTTTCTTCTACACGTCAGTCTAGTGTTCTATTTACTTTTATTATCTGACAGTATTTTTGTTTACGAAATCCATGGCCTACTTCTACTATAGTCAAATCAAAATTATTATCATTTATTTTGATTTGATGATTATAGGTGCTCATTGTGTTGCTCTGCATCGGTGCCACTGCGGCGAAGCTGTCGACGGCCTCGGACACCATGGCCTGTCTTGCTGCAGGAGTGCAGGTCGCATAGCACGGCACGCGAACTTAAACGACATAATCCGTCGCGCTCTTGTCACCGCGTGCCAGCTGTATTGAACCTAATGGCTTGGTACGCGACGATGGCAAGAGGCCTGACGGTATGAAGTTGTTGCCATGGAAGATGGGTAGGCCTCTGGTGTGGGACGCGACTTGTGTCGACACCCTTGCTCCATCCCATCTTCCTAGCTCGGCGGGCTGTGCTGGCGCTGCCGCTGCGGCTGCGGAGACCCTCAAACGGCACAAATATAGCAACATCATAGGAAATTATGACTTTGAGCCGTTTGGGGTGGAAACGCTCGGGTCATGGGGTCCGAGTGCGCGTCTCCTTTTTAAAGAAATAGGAAGAAGACTGGTCGACACTTCACGTGACCAGAGGGCTGGCTTGTTTTTCGGCCAGAGAATTAGCGTTGCCATACAACGTGGCAACGCTGCCAGCCTTCTGGGCACGTTACCAGTAGACAGCGAGGCGGAGGAGTACTTTGATGCAATCTTTTAGTTTATATTGATAGTTTAGTCTACGTTTTTACTTTAGATTTAGTTTAGATTTATATTGTATTAATTTAGGTTAAAAAATGTTTAAAAAATGTATTTAGTTTATCATTTATTTGCGTAATTAAGGTACAGAAAGATGATTTGCAAGGTTAAGCTGCACTTGCCACGGTCAGATCGCGGATTGGCGACCGTTGGTTGCAAATCGAGACCCTTCCATGCCTCGGAGAGCACGTTAAGCCGTCGGTCCCGAGTGTCATACGAATACCTATGACAGTCGTTACGGGTAGTCAGAAGCCCGAAAGTCTGACAACCAGTCTACCCTTAGGATATTGACATTGCCCAATAACTGGTAAAGGTCTGATGGCAGTCGCTCCGTGTAAAATACCGGTATTCAGCCGCATCTGATTAGACTGGAGAGATTAGAGTGTGGTACCGGACGTAAAGAATAGCACTACCCCATCTCTTCCCGTGGGTGTCGTAAAAGGCGACTAAGGGATTCACTAGAGGATGGCAGCAGCGTTCTCTGAGTACTTTAACAACCATACTGCGATCGCCAACCCGCCTGCCAAGCGTGGCGATTATGGCAAACCCCCCCAACATTGTTTGGGGGAGGCAGATGTCCAGCAGTGGACGTCATTCGGCTGCATGATGATGATGATGATTAGACTGGAATATGACCATAACATAGGGGAAAAATCTAGGCAGAACTGAAGGTACAGAAAGTTCTTAAAAAATAACTACACAGATCTCTTAGAGCGATTATGCACTGCATCCGATCCGAATCCGTGAAAATACGGATATAAAAAACTCGGACCGAATTCGGATATTGCTTTACGCACTGCATCCGATCCGAATCCGTGAAAATACCGATCTAGAGTAAAAATCTCGGACCGAATTCGGATGTTGCTTATGCACTATTTCGATCTCTGATTCAAATTCAAACAATTCAGTTGCCATCTTTTGCATATCCGTTTGGCGTCTGATTTGAATCCGAGGTAATGCGAAAGCGTTCATACAAACAGTACTACGGCTACTTCGGTCCGTCAATTTTTCTTCCGAATTAGAGCTCACGGATGACGGATAGAAATCGGATGACGGATGTAGTGCGTAAAATACCATACAAATAGTTCTATGGCTACTTCGGAACGTATTTTCACGGATATAACCGCTGTAATTCTCTAAATAATACCCAACCACCTCATAGAAGTCCACTTTTGAACATGAGTTTCGAACTAACGCCAATCTATAGCTCCAAATCCTGTAACAAGTTAAATTGCACAAGTTATTGTGGTAAGTGTTGGCTTAGTTCGTAAAACTTAAAACAGACGACTTCTTGCGCGTGTGTCCACAGTTGACAGTCTGTTCCAGAAGTCAACTTCCGCCATTTAATTTGATAGTAGATTTGATGCTTAACGAACAATTATCACAACGCTTGGTGGTCACAGTGTCACTCCCTGCAGGATAAAAAATAAAATAACATCACGCCTGTATTTTCAGAAGGGTTGGGCAGAGGTGTATCTATAGTACACCCTCATTTCGCTGTTATGTTTTAGTCCCAAGTAATAGGGGGCGAGCCTGTTGCTATCAACAGGACACAAATCCAGACTCCGGGCTGCTACTCAGAAATTTCATACATGCCCGACCTGGAAACCGAATCCAGAACCTCACGCAAAGCAGTCACGCTTGTGACCACTAGACTAAACTCAAACTCAAAACTCGTTTATTTAAAATAGACTAGTCTAGTATTACTTAGTTCTTTTTGAATGTCAAATTTACATAAGACTGCCCCCAAAAGCGCCCACTCTTCACCGCTTCCTAGTGTTTATGCTGTGAAGAAGAAACGGCGCAACAAACTCCCCAGCAACACAGTTCAGCCTGTCAAGTGAATAAATATATGAGTCTATACACAAAAAATTAAAACATTAATTACATTGATTAAATTACGCAAGCTGATGATGATAAACAAAAGAAGCAGCCATTCCTGCAGGATATTATAATATTAAAGATAAAACAGAGGTGAGACATTCACAGATTTCACAAACACACATGCCGTATTGTACTCATGAGAAAATCAAAAATCTTGCCGCTTGCATAAACCATTCCAAGGAACCAAAACCAACAAACAATAATAACGCGAACCCAATGAAAACAATCCAAACTACAAAACAATGACGAACACACTTCAATTACTACCAACCCACGATCAAACCCGCGTAATCCTGCCTAAACCCTCCCCCGCTAGAGATCTTCTAATACTTGAGATTTTTCGGCGAAAGGACAGAGACGAGGCCGCCGCGCCGACGACGAGCACGCTCGGCATCTCGAACATTCGCTTTCAGATACGGCACGTGATTTTGGGGACCCCAAAGGGTCCTATATTTACAATGTATTTGTCTTAAATCTCTGTCAAGCTGCTATGTTAGATTTAGAGAGTAAGGATGAATTCCAAATGTGGAGGGCGATTGGAATGTAGCGGAGATAGGAGGTAGATGAATTTGTTTGAAAGGAGATCACCCATTCTGGGATAGAATTTGTATTTTTGGCGGCCATCAATAATAGTTACACAATTTTAAAGCACACGAGTAACGCATTATTTTTTTCTATCACGTCAAAGTCGAAAACTATTTGGGTTCGGAGATATATACCAACTAAAAATTGAAACGAGTACTTGTATTAGGGGTTTTAAGAATTATTTTATTATTATTACAGCATTGTCGCCATACAAAGAAATGTTTGTACTCTTGCCACTATTTAATTAAAATATAATTCATTCCTGGGCACCGACTTTTTTTATCCCAAATCATCGAATAAAATAGGTGATCTTCTTTGAATCTAATGCGCGATTTCAATGAAGTAGGTATTGAAAACTGGTGTAGATAGATGCAAGATAATTTTAAATACGTTTATTAAATTGTTCATTCATCAAATTCATCTTCTACCAAAACTTAAATACAAGGTGTAACTCAAATAACGCACCACCTCTTAAGAGATCACTGTACTCATCATTATGAACAACTTTTACTATGGGACCAAAGATGAAATCGCGAAAAAAAAAATCTGCTGTTCCCTACATTTATGTTCTCATAACTCGTCAAAATGTAGGGAACAGCTGATTTTTTTTTCGCGATTTCAGCTTTTGTCCCGGGGTGCATGAAAAGAGCCTCCACGAGTGACGATACTTCAGTACGTCCGGCGCACCCTGGGCAGTCAGCCTCGCTATCCTTGCTGACTGGCTAATCTTTTCACCACAGCATGAGCTATTCTTGTATAGCTCGTGCCGACACGATAGAAGAAGAAGTTTTTGTCCCATAGTAAAAGTTGTTCATAATGATGAGTACAGTTACCTCTTAAGAGGTTGTGCGTTATTTATGTTACACCTTGTATACTATAGATAAACTACGATAACATGGCGCGCCCCTCCAACATCTGTCTTCAATGTGTGTGTGCATATGCCAACAAGTCACCATGTTTGTGTTTGACAATATTTGACATGTTTGATATTTATTAGATTTATTGCTCGACTAGTGCATAATTAAAGTGACCGCTCGACAAGGCGCACGTGTGTCATCCATACAAACCTCCAAGCGGTACCATAGTTACCATACTGTTATTTAGCGACGTCAAATCTGTCGAGCGACTGATCCATGTTTTTGTTTAAGTTGCAAAATGCACACATGTGCATTGAACGAATGACACGTTGTTAATATTCTTACTCACACATTTTTACTTGAAGTGTCAATGGAGGGGCGCGCCATGTTATCGTAGTTTATCTCTACTAGACTATTACCTGAAATATATCTTGATTCAAACGCTCTGCAATACTAATTTTATTTAGTGATTCAGCGGTAAACTATCCATATATTAAGACTAATGATAATACAGATTAGTTATATTAAAAGTCCAGCTCCATAACCAGACTATGCTTATGGAACTGGAATTCGACTATTATTAGTGGAATGGGGGTGCATTAAAAGTCTCCACGAGTAGACTCTCCACTCAGCAGTCAGCCCTGCTTCCAACCTTGCTCACTGGCTAATCTTTTCTCCACGGTACAATATATTCTCATATAGCCTGATACAAGCGAAGAAGATATAGAGGGTGTAAACGAATTCGTGTAATTCCTTCAAACCGCGTCACCTACTGGTGACACTGATTGACCCTGCAAAGGTTTTAATCAGAAAAAACAAAAAAAAAGTTTTCAAAAAATTAACCATTGTATTCTGTATCTCAGTAATTTTAGCGTCCCAAGTTAACTGACTGTTTGGAGCGATATCGGACTAGTCGTGCCCGTCAGCTGTTTCGCCGTGCTTTTCATTTCTGCATGGCATCTAAATTTTCTGTCACATAAAAAAATATTTGGGGAAAAAAGAAACTTTTTTATTTTTAATCAATCTAAATCGGGTGCGGGGTTAATCTATACCATTAATAGATCATGTGGTTTGAAGGAATTACACAAATTCGTTAACAGCCTGTAGATAATAATAGAAATCCAATTCCTTAAGTGTCTACGAATGAAACTGAACTATACAGGCTGTAAGGGTAAACACCGTTATCCTAGAAACCAGTGGTTTGGTTTCATTTCTAGAACGTAAAATCAATGAAAAATAACAAACTTTTTTTTAATAAAATTTTCATTTTTCCTCAAAAGCATTTCACCCTATGCGCGGGGGCAACAAGCTACGGGAGGGGGCGCGGGGAACTCGCCACGTGGCCCGACGCACGGCCCCGCACATTTTGCTACCCCAGTCAGTCAGCTGTCTCGTTAGCGAGTGTGTGTACGCCGCGTCATAGCGCCGCCGCGCCGCTCATTTCTCGCGCATGTATATTTTTTTTTTACTCGGTCCTATATTTTTATGTTTAAGTCAACTACCCCATGGTTTCAAGGATAACGGTGTTTACCCTTACAGCCTGTATTATAGCGATGGCCAGTTTGCGCGGATGTGACGCATATTTTTACAAAGTTTCTTTTTGGATTTGTGTATAATTTTTTTGTGCGTCATTTTGGCGCGAATAAATAATTTTTCTTTCTTACTTTCTGTAAAAATATTTTTTTAGATTGGATAAAAGATCACGTATGAGAACATGTCTTTACAATATATAATCCTTATCAAGCAAGAATTTGTCTCAAAAATGAATTTGTAAAATAATTGTAAAAGCTAGTAAAAGTATGATAAATGTGTGGAACACTTTGTGAGCGCAATATATCAGTAGGATTGCGACACATCGCGTCGTGCCGATCGATCGGGAGATTAGCTCTGTATGCCGACAAAATATAGCTGACCCTACGTGGATTTTTTATAAAACCTAATACTTAACAGCAGCTTTGTATTTTATAGATTCTGAAACAAATTATTGAGGATTATCGGATTTCCAGATTATAAGGTTTAAGTTCGATCCCGCATTCTTGACATTTGAATTCATGTGCAGTTCAGAATCTAATCGTTAGAGCGGTTACGCACTGCATCCGATCCGAATCCGTGAAAATAAGTTCCGAAGTAGTCATAGAACTATTTGTATGGTAGTTCACGCACTAGATCCAACTTCCGTCATCCGATTTCTCTCCGTCATCCGTGAGTCTCCAATTCGGAAAAAATATTGACGGACCGAAGTAGCCATGGCACTGTTTGTATGAACGCTTTCGCATTACCTCGGATTCAAATCGGACATGCCGAAGACGGCCCCTGAATTGCTTGGATTTGGATCAGAGATCGGATTACACACCACTCACCTGAGTCACAGAACCAAATGTTGATGATTAAAATTTGTATGTACCCTTCTATGTACTGAAAAATACTGTAAATACCGAACGCGTTATTCGTCTTCAATCTTTAAAAGAGTCTTTAGTTACTAAAACGTGACTCGAAGCGTGTAAACGTAACGTTAAAAGAATTCAACGTGAACCTTACCATCAAATCAACACTGACTTGTTATTTTTACCAAGCTGTAGAGTCGAACGCAAGCAAACCGTTCGTCGAATCCGATCGGGCCCCTAAATTGGACTTACTGTAAGTCCGTAGTGCAATTCAGTGCGGTTTGTAAGTCAGTTGAGAGCTTCCTGGAAAACGTCGACCGTCATTACTTCGTAAATCCTGGCTTAGATGAGCCATAGTAGTTTAAATGTGTAAGTTAAGGACCAGAAAAGTCTGCGATATCGATCGGAAGCGTGAGTGTGAGGTGTGAGGGAAGAGGGAATGAGCAAATTTTATAGACTCAGTGGAAAAAAAAGTACCCTATTTAAATAAATAAAATAAGGTTTATTTCCGAATCTTATACACTTTGCAATAAATCTTACACTGAGACCTCCTTTTAAGTAAAGAATATACCTGTGCTAGGAGGCCCCGTTCTTAAATATTAAATTATAAAGTGTACCAAAAGAAGAAGAAGAAGATAGAACTTAAACAAGAAACAAAACAAGTATAAAATTAACAAGAAAAGAAAAAAACTTAGAGATTATTATCTAAATTAGCGTGTTTGAATGTGTGTGTGCATGTGTGTAAGTGTATGTGGGTGTGGGTGCGTGTGTGAATCTTATCAACTGATATCATCATCTGCCTAGACTTTTCCCAACTATGTTGGGGTCGGCTTCCAGTCGAACCGGGTGCAGCTGAATATCAGTATTTTACATGAAGCGACTGCCTATCAGACCTCCACAACCCAGTAACTGGGTAATACGATACTCTTGGTAAGACTGGTTGTCAGACTTTCTGGCTTCTGACCAACAGTAACGACTGTCAAAGATCTACAAATGACAGCCGGGACCAACGGCTTTACGTGCTTTCCGAGGCACGGAGGAAACTCGCTATGGTAAATGGTCACCCATCCACAGACCAACCTCGGCAAGCGTGGCTTAACCCGGAAGATCGGTCTTTGCGGCTGTAATTATTTAGCCACGAGCTCCTCCACGAGCTCTTCTTATCAACTGATAATGATAGCTATTTAGCAATACTTTTTTACAGTAGTGATAGCCATAGCCTAGTGGTTGAACACTTGCTTTCCGTGTTCCTAGACGTGATCTTCCTAGGTCTGAGTTTGACCCCGCACCTCTGATTTTTCGAATTCACGTGCGGATCAGAATGAGAAGGATTTTGGCGAGTGCGGGTTGGTGGACTACATACACTATCGTGAACTGTTTGTAGCCCTAAGTACTGTTGATAAGTGGTTACCGCCACCTTAGACCTAAAAGATGATTGCTGATGCGTTGCCAACCCTACAGACAAAGTTGAGGAGTCTCGTGTGCCTGTAATTTCATGCGCTCTATACCCTTCCAATACTTACAGTACAATTTGAGGCCTAAACCATATGTTCTAGGAATAATATTCTAACATTTTCTGTTATTCGAAAAAAAATCCTACACTTAAGAGAAACGCTGAGAACTTACAAAAGCACACATCAAAATATATTATCATTTTTATTGTGCGAATACCAAGTAGGCTGTACGCAAAATATGTTTAAGCGTTACCTCCTGGGGGACCGACAGAACTTAATATTAAATGAAGTCGTGCACGCCGTTGTAAGTAATACTAAACAAAGTAATTTTATCACTTCCTTTAAACGTCGTTAGAATGAGTTCATAATATAATTTTAAGAAATACTTTATCATGGCAGGAGATTATGTTTGTCATTATCTTAAAACAACTACCTCGTTGATCTAATGGTCGGAAGCGTAACTGTTGAGTGTGAGATTCTGGATTCGATCCCCAGGTCGGGCAAGGAGTTTCAGTAGTAGCCCGGGGTCTGGATTAAGCCTGTAATGCAGCAGACGGTCCCAGATTCTCATGAGCTAGGGATACGTCTGCTACACCAGTTATAAAGAATCGCATTGAGCATTCAATACCTAATTCATATACATAACAATAATAAAATACTAATAGAATAAGATAGTTTTACGTCCCTTGGGGTAGTCAGCGAATTCCTTCTTGTGTTTGCCGATGGCCCACACAGCCATTTGATAGAAACCGGCGGCAGCAAACAGACCGGCTGGAGCGCATTTAGTCATGACGGTGGAGAATAGCCAGGATCCGAACTCGTAAGTGTAGTTAGGGCAGGAGACGAAGTTAAAAAGAAGGGGGAATGGGTTGCCATGGGGCACCTGGATGCGTTATCCATTTCTCTCTTCTGTGTCGAAATTGAAAACCGCTATCAAAAATCGAATATCATAATCCAAAACCATATGGCCTGTCATAAGAAAATGATTTAAATTCAATAGAAAGAAGGTGAAATTACGTATGAGGATGATGATGGAAAAGGTGATATTGCAAGTCCAGTTGATGGCAATGCACTTGCCCCCTATTACATGGGATTTAAATATAACGGCGAAATTAAGGTATACTATACACTTCTGCCGAACCCTTCGGGGAATACAGGCGTGATGTTTTGTATGTTATCTTAAAACACAAAACTTTAAAAAGTAAAAACCGACTTCAAAAAAAAACTAAACGGAGTAAATTATCATTTAATAAAACTACCAGTTTCAGAAGTCGGTGCATTCAATTTGTTTCAGCGTAGAACACCGACTTCTGAAAGTGGTAGTTTTATTAAATGATAATTATTTTACTCCGTTTAGTTTTTTTTTGAAGTCGGTTTTTACTTTTTTAAAGTTTTTTTATTTCATACTTTTTAGTGCCACAAATTACAATTACAATAGTGTACAAATTCTCGGACCAGCACTACAACTAGAACGTCGTCTACATACGATTTGTGTATTTTTTTTTTGTTTTTGTTGATTTTTTCAAAAAGTGCTGACTCAATATCAATAAAATTTATATGGGACCACCTCTGAAGTATGTCCTACCAAACAAAAAAGGAATCATCAAAATCCATTCATAATTGGCGAAGATATCGCGTAACAAACAAACAAAAAAGAATATTCAGACGAATTGAGAACCTCCTCCTTTTTAACCGACTTCAAAAAGGAGGAGGTTCTCAATTCAGTTGTATTTTTTTTTTTTATTTTTTTTTTTTATGTTTGTTACCTCATATCTCCGTCATTTATGAACCGATTTGAAAAATTCTTTTATTGTTCGAAAGGGTATACTTCCCGATTGGTCCCATTTAAATTTTGTTATGATTAGACTATGAACTTCAGAGATATGGAACGGAACTCCTCATCGGATCAAAGCAAAATTCTCAAATTACTAATATTGCTTTGTTTATATTTGTTGTTGGGAACTGACTACTTGAAAAGAGGAGGGGGTGCGTGTCCCCCCCTCCCCCCTTTGGAATGTTTTCATTATATCGTGTAAGGTATCATTTGAAAGGACTTTTTATGCCCGACTACGTCAAAGACAAAAAGAAGGGTTATGAAGGAGGGGGTTAAAATTATGACACTAAAACGTATTTAATAAAAAATAAACTTTAAAAAAAGTAAAAACCGACTTCAAAGAAATACTAAAAGGACTAAAATAATTACCATAATATAAAATTAACAGTTTCAGAAGTCGGTGGCTTCTATTTGCTTCAGTGTAGAGTTGCACCGACTTCTGAAACTGTTAATTTTATATTATGGTAATTATTTTACTCCTTTTAGTATTTCTTTGAAGTCGGTTTTTACTTTTTTTAAAGTTTTTTATGTCGGTTAAAAAAGTATTTCAGTACGTCCGGCACACTCAGTGCAGTCAGCCCCGCTACCAACCTTTTTACCACAACATGAGCTATTCTGATACAGCTCGGGACGTCAGGAGAGAAGAAAAATAAAAAGAAAACAAAAAAATATTTGAAGTTTTTTTTGCTATCGTTGTAAAGAAGTTATTTTAGAGCTAGAACACGAGTTAGGGTTCGAAAAAGGGTTAGATTTTTTTATTACTATTCAGCAATATGTAAATGCCAATATTATTTTAACTTTGTAGTAGGTACCTAAAAGAAATAGGTATATTTTCAAAATGTGTAGGTACCTTAAAACTGAGTGCTTCTTCATGAATGATTGAGACATTAATGTAAAAAATACAATACCACATTTATCCTTACCCCAAATCTTGGCCTTATATAAAATGAAAAACATCAATTTAAACCCAAAACATAATTTCTTTCAGTGCGTCACCTGATTTATGAGTCCATTTCTCTGGAGCACAGCTGTTCCAGGCCTTGGCCTCGTAAATAATAAAAATATGAACGATTAAAATACTCTCCACGTTCTAAGATAGGCCCTCGAGCCTTGACCTGACATTGTCGCATGTCCCGAAGTAATATTATAATTTAATTACAATAGTCAGTCGCCCCGGGTTATACATTTTATTTGAGAAGAATAATATCTTCTGTTTATTGTTCGTACGTTGTAAATTAAAATGAAAAAGTACCGACTTGGGAACAGTTTAATTCGCAGTACTCATTTTTGTGTGTGTGATTTTTTATTTGTTGGGAAAAATCCGATACAGTGCATAAGGTTTTGTGTGATAAAAAGTTATTTTTTTATTTTAAAATTACGAATTTGGAGATTCGACGGGAAATTTTGAAGTGCAATTTTAATAAAAAGTGGTTTAATTAATACAATTACTCCTATTTATTCGGCGCAATCTAATCAATGATCTACATACCTATGCATTTTTTTAATTGTATTTTGATGACTTTTTAAAGACCTTGTTTGCCATTTACATATTATGACTAAGCTCTAAACACTAGTTCAAGGCCTGTAACGTCTATCAAAACATGTTCTGCAATCGAAAGTTGATTCCATTTTTATTCTAAACACATAACAATCTAATAATAAAACAAAATAAAAATACTCGCCTGTCACATCATTTGTTACAAAAGAAATAAAACTCAAATAAAATTAATGTAACGTTTTAGGAACAACAAATTAACTTCTACATCAAAGACAGTAACGGAAGAATTCGGTCAATCTCCGCGGCTTATGCACACACATTATATTCTGGCAGAACAAACAAAGAGCGTGAATCACAGCGCTAATGTGTCCGAGTGTCAACATCGTTTTCCATCAGTGCTGTGTGTCCGCCATCGTCGGAAATAGCCGTCCAAAGTGACGGTCACGTAGAAAGCAGTCGCCATCTTTGCTGTTAGACACTGTGTCGATTGGGAAGCGTGTTTGAAATTTAAGACCGATTTAGTATTGTTCTAAAGGGCTTGTCGTAATGGTTAGTTTGTAGGTCAATCAATCTGTCACGTTAAGCAATGTTATCATCATAAAACCATGAATTAATGATCGTTTTACAAGTTAATCTTTTGTGTCTTCAAATGTACTTGAAGCGTAACTGTCTCGGCTGTTTCCGATTGACTAATAAAAACCGGTAAAGTATTTAAAATACTCCATACAACGTGTAACAGAAATGCGTGGTCATATTTAAAGGATTTGTTTGGACTCTTACTCAGAGCAACATTTGATAGGTTAAATAAAAATAATTGGCTAAGAATTTTTCGACGCTCTGTACAAATTATAACAAATTGCCTCGAAATGTAAAAGATCAAAAGTCGATGATTACTTTCAAAAAATCTCTTAAGAATCATATTTTAAAGGAATCAAAACTGTAAATTGTCTTCGGGTACTGTACCTATCTAACCTATTCTTGTTGTGTAGCCGCTGCGTCACCTTATGTAATTTAACTTAATTAGATATAAGTTTTTCTCATGTAAATGTAAGTGAATATCATTCTTTTTGAGAAATAAAGTTCTTAAACCTTAATTGATCCGATCAGCTGATGCTATTTCTATGAAGAGTCGAAAAAAAATTCCTAATTCTTTTGTTTGACCTATCAAATGTTGCTCTGAATAAGAGTCCACACAACCTCTTTATATATATGACCACGCATTTCTGATACGCTGTACAAAGATGGAAACGTTAAATGTCAACAGGCGATTTTACTCCGTCAATTTAGGTAATATTTTAAAACTTAAGGTTATTATCAAAAGTAAGCCTAGTAACTAAAATAACATTTATATTTTTTGGAAATATAACCGCCATACATCGAGAATATTGATTTTACCTACTTCCATACATTTAGTATGGCATTTTTGTTAAAACGGAAAAACGGAATCTGCAACTACAAAATAGTAGTCACTGAGAAAATTTGCTGTGATATACAAACAAGCGGACAGACAGGTAAACAGATGGACATCGAAGTCTCACCATAAGGGTTTCGTTTTAACCTATAAGGTACGAAACCCAAAAAAAGCAATTGACCTTGTTGTTTTGCAGTTATTACTGGTTATGATAGTTTGCAGCCTTAATAGTTTGATAACCTACATAGCCTTTAATAAATCAACTCGGCCTATATCAGTCCGTTGAACATTAGCCTCTTCCCACTTGCACATCACCTGACTTTCCAACTTTAGGACACAGTAGGTACCATTGTTTATCATATTTTTATAATTTGAATAGTTCCGTGCCTCACAGAGAACTTTATACCGTGTCGATCTCGGGTATCATGCGAATACCTATAACAGTCATTACGGTGTAATTAGAAGCTGGAAAGTCTAAGAAGTCATTGTTATTGCAGAGGTCTGATAGCAATAACTCCATGTAAAATACTGATATTCAGTCGCGTCTAGTTAGATTGAAAGCCGGCCGCAACAAAAAAGCTAGGCAAAACATTTTTATGAATTGAAATCTGTTTTGTTCACACAAATTGTAATTTCACAAACCACATCTTCATTGAGTATAGTAGTAATCTCCAAAATGTTCATAAATCAGTTCATTTGTAATATTATATTTCCAGTAAGACCATTATTATAATCCGGCGATTCGGATCTATTCATAGCGTCCTCTCTTCATTTTCGTCCAATATAACGAGTATGATATAGAATTAGAGGAAATTACTAATATACAATGTGTCCGCTCATGGACTAGCGATATTCTAGGTACTTATATAGCAACTATTCTAGTACACAAACACACTAGGATCCAACCCACTCCCCCGCTATTAGGCAGCCATTTTGCTTTTTTGTTGAGATATTCTCTTCCTTAAAGTTATGAAAATGTGAACCTATTGTATCGTAATGTAAACGATATACAATATTGTTGCCCTCCGAATAAGCCTACTTTTATCTCAGTAGGACCAAAACTGTGAGAGATATGACTTTTTTTGTACACACGAACAAAATATCTCAACAAAAAAGTGGAAGTGGATTGGACCCTAGTGTGTAGTGTATTTGTGTACTAGAATAGTTGTTATAACCTAGAATATCGCTAGTCCATGACCGGACACACTGTATAAATTATACGGAGTAAAATCATAGAATAGTTAGAACTAGGATAATATAGGTTTAGTCACAGCTACGTCTATCTATTTACTTATCTTACCTGTACATTTGTAGAGATAATAGTAGTAGAGCTTCTATTGAAACAGTTCGTCCGGAGACATACCTGCATAATTCTGTATTTTTGCCGCCAAACGGCATGGCTGTGTGTTCGAAGGATTTGCCTGTGAAGTTATAGGCACATGAGAGTTTTAAACGTTGTTTATAAGCACAGTGTACCTATTTACTACATACAGTGGGTCAACGCCCATACATTTAACAGGTCCTATGAAATGTCAAAATTATGTAGGGGCGGAGGTTATGTCCCAAGTACGCAGTATGGCTACTCGGGACATAACCTCCGTTCCTTCACCCCGCAACCCGCACGATTGCTCTGCGACAAAGTTCTACGTTGACCGACTGTAAAGAGTAAGATATAGGTAGACTGTGGTATAAGGTTGTCAACTCATCAACAATCCTCTTTGTAGGAGTTTATAAGCAGCGGTAACACTTACCATCCACCATACATCCATCACCACCCCACACCCCACAATCAGGTGGGCTGTCGGCCTGTATGCCAAACTGCCAACCTATTACATAAAAAAGGTTAGTTTTGGAGATTTTCAGACTGTTGCAGCAGGACGACCGTTTTTATTATTATTAAATGATGATGAATCCAGGAATAATAAAATAATAAACTACAAATTACAAGTCCAGAGTTATGAATATCCAGTTCGTCACTACTGGCCACCGTCCATTGTTAACCCTTTGCCCCCATATTACAAAAGATGGTTTAAACCAAGACTAAGGTAAACCCAGATTTAAAATATACCCATCACTTTCTAATGCCATATAACAAAAAGGGACGGGGCTATTTTAAAACCTAGGTTTTTCTTAGACCATCTTTTGTAATAACGAGGTTGGTGTTTTGTAGGAAATATACATAAAATATGTGCTACTGTTAGTATTGCGTTACTAATAGTAGCAGTGACTTCAATGAGGACAAGGTTCGATACATAAGAACATCTGTAAAATGTTTAAAAAAAAAGTAGGATAAAATAAATAAAGTGCATTCATCACTTACATGCCTACTGCATTCTTTACCAAACCACCCTTTATGAATTTAATACCGCCCGTATCGTATCTAGGCGTGCGTCGGACAGGGCGACAAGGCGACACAACGACACGGGCGCGGGACGTGTGGGCGACGAGCAAACACGTCAAAACATGTCGCGTCGACAAACACCGCCGTGACGTGACGAGGCGGGGAAATGGCGCGGGCACTGGATTTGGCATAGAGTAGGTTTGAGCAGAATGTTGTGAGAGAATTTTAATAGCAGTTTTAGCGTGCTTTTCCGCCAGAGATGTGCTATGCAACGTTACTATGGATGCGTTTGATATGCACCAATCACATTCATTGGTCCACATAGGTGGAAACTGATTCTTTTTTTTTATAAATTGGACTGCTGTGGATGGTCCTAGGGGACCGTTTCTATGTAACCGGGCAGTTATTGGCGTGACCTGAAGGGTCTCCAGCCAATGGGGGGAAGTAAAATACTTAGCCTAAGCTAACTACTTGTACTACACTAACATCATGACTACCTGCAACAACAGCACTATGGGCGACCCCTAGTGGGACTCGAACCTCGGCTTAGGGCGTTGCTGGCGTGGACATGGGGGGGGGGGGGGAGACAGCTTGATGAGGGCTGAATTATCGGTGTGACTGCGGAGTCTGAAGAGACGACCGGCTCTACAACGGGAGAGCTCGGTGGATCGTGACCGAAGAAATTGATTCAACTAAGCTACATTTTTTATATGGAAGGATGCGTCCTGTGGATGCGTGCTATAGATGCAAGCTATGGATGCGTGTTAGGGTGCTTTTCCACCAGAGATGTGCTATGCAACGTCGCTATGGATGCGTTTGATATCCACCAATCATATTCATTGGTCCACATAGCATAGCACTGGTGGAAACTGATTCAACTAAGCTACGCTTTTTATATGGAAGGATGCGTGCTGTGGATGCGTGCTATGGATGCGAGCTATGGATGCCTGTTAGGGTACCTTTGCACCAGAGATATGCTATGCAGCTAATCTGCGAGAATGTAAAAGTTAAGCTACGAAACTATGTGACCGTTTCCACTGATGCTAAGCTATTTAGCGGAGCGAGGTAGCATGGGCTATGAAATGCGCGCCTACTTTAAATACACTGCTCTGGACATAGCTACACCACTCGTGACCATCCAAGGATTTTTCGAAATTCAACCCCTAAGAGAGTTAAATAGGGGATGAAAGTTTGTATGGAAAATCGTCACATAACGGGTTTAAAATTTCACGCAAGCGAAGCTGCTAGTTCCTCAGATAAAAGTAATATTTCTGACTATCAAAAATCGGCTCTAAGTGGTTTTAATTTATTTAATTCCGGATGTTGCCAGAATTCCACAGCATTGTAAATTTTCTGTATTTTGATGAATCTCGTATTGTTTTGAATGGGCAAAATCTAAATCCCAAAAATAAACATCGAAAATTTATTTTGTTTAAAAACGCTATTTTCGAGGCAACAGATAAAACTGTATCAAAAATAACTGACTAACTCAATCCTTTATACAAAACATATGGCCAGTATCCATTGTCAAACGGTGACCGAATAATTTACAGCGAGATTGCCGCGTCGATGGCGCAATCTTCGGGATTAGCCGGTCGCCGGCGAGTTATGGACGCTAAACAACGTAATGTATTGGCTAGTTACTATTTATTGCCTTTATCCTATTGCCTGAGCGTTGCGCGCAATGTATATGGGACTTTTCGAGATTTGTTTCGCTGGCGAGCATTGTAACTGTTGCTTGTAGAAATCTACATTCCATTCTAGTATCTTTTATATTTTTTATTAGGTCTATGTATGCAAATTTTATGTCCTTTCCAAGTGTACGTTGGAGGTTTTTTTTAAACTTGAGAAGAGGTTTAAAGGTCAACTAATAAGGTTGAAAGAAGAAAATAAAGCAAAAAAATATTATTATAGATGTTTTCTATGCCATGCATAAATTAATGAAAGCACGGCGACAATGCTGACGGGCACGGCCAGCGCGATATCGTTCCGCACCGTCTGTTAACTCGCGACGTTAAAATTACTCAGATACAGAATACTATGTTTCTTTTTTTGAAAACTATTTTTTGTTGATTCTGCAAAGAACCCATTCAGGGCCTATTAATGTCAGTAGATCACGCAGTTTGAAGGAATTACATGAAATCGTTCACACCCTGTATATACAAGGTGTAACATAAGTAACGCACAACCTCTTAAGGGGTCACTGTACTCATCATTATGAACAACTTTTACAATGGGACAAAACAGGAAATCGCAAAAAAAAAATCTGCTGGGGCCCAATTCTCCTAAAATAAATCTTGATAAATCACAACCGAACCAAGGCCGAACCGTTCATTCAGACAGTTCTCAATTTCAAAAACTGTCGAATTGTATGACACAAAAAACAAAATCAATCATTTTGAAAGTTTTCGAAAACAAAAACTGATTGACGGTTGTGGCTTGATTGCGTTTGGCAACAATTTATTTTAAGAGAATTAGGCCCCTGTTCCCTACATTTTGACGAGTTATGCGAACATACAGTGACTCCTTTAGAGATTTTGTCTTATTTATGTTACACCTTGTATATTTTCACTGAATATTTTCAAGTTACTGCGAAAGATAAATCAAACTGTTATATTATTTACTGTTTTCATCGTAAACAAAGATCCAGATATTGATTTCATCTAACTCCATTTGATCGCAAACAAGGAGAGCCGAGATGTTTATTCTACCGAGCTGCTTCTAAGTTTCTTGGAATCGCGGGACATAATAATTGCTGTTAAGAGATGACCTAGATTATAACAGTGTTGAACTTCTTACAGTAAACAGTTTATAAACTTGCTCTGAACAAGAAACTAAACCTTTAAGAATATTACGAGATTAAAGGTAAAAATGAAAGAATGGATGAAGATAAAGGAACAAAGTAAAAATCTTTGTTAGTAAAGGCTGTTTAACTTGAGGATAGCTTCTTGAAAGAAGTGTTATGTTCACACTGTTGTTTATTCTTTGTCTTGGTTGCTTTTCATCTTAATCGCTCCTGATGGCATGAACAGGCAGGGTCATAAGCTATGTCTATACCAGTGGACTTTCATATTCATCTTGCGTCTTCGTCTGAAGCATGCGTGAAGCGTGTAATGTAGCAGACGGCCCTAGGATCTCCTGAGCACGTCTGTTACACCAGTTACAAAGAATGTGTTATTAGCTAGGTTACCTACCTAACCCTAGCCGGACAAACAAGGAAAAAACTTAAAAGAAGACAACTTTATAATATGGCAAAAAACACAATAAGTCCCTAATAGTATAAGATAGAATAATAATGGCAGACGTAAGTAAAACTGATGGAAACACAATACTCCCGAAAGCTCAGTATGTCACCAGACGAAGGGCTGGTAGTTCAGCAGTGCAGCAGTGCCGGAGGCTCAGTAGTAGTCCACTTGGCCAAGCGCTGGTAGTTCAGCAGTGCAGCCATCCGCTCATTTTCGTGGTTCTCGTCCAATTTTCTCTCAAAGCCACTTTGCCTTTTTTTTTCGAGTGCTCTTCGAATTTTGAACGTTTTGATAGTGGAGTGTGTTCCAAAACTATGTGGCCTGTGATAAAAAGAAAATTAAAAGAAGGTGAAATGTGTGAAGTGGATGATGATGAAAAAGGTGATCCTACAAGCGCCATACCGCATGCAATAGCGCATGCCTTAATACCGTTCATTGTTAATGACACCACCAAATGATACCCCCAGGGGTGTGGTTGCCAAAAATGATTTGTTAACGACACCACCTTAATGTTGGGACGCCACAATTAGTAATAATATAATATGAGAGTTAGTTTACACATACTCGTTGTTGCCTTGAAAGGCAACAGCACTATTCATTAGTGGTGTCTTTAACAGATCCTTTTTGGCAACCACAGCCCTGGGGGTACATTTGGTGGTGTCATTAACAATGAACGCTTAATACTAGTTCGACAAAAGCGCATGCCCTTAGTGCACACTAATCCGTCTATTGTATGTCGACTGATGATTGACCGAGGCGATCTTATGGCAATCAATATTGCATGTGCTTGACGCAAGAGGAATTGAAAGTTGAAAGCGCAAGACGAACATAAAAGCACACGAGTGTAAACATACCATAAGATGGTGCACATGCCAAGTAACAAAGATATAGAAGGTTTCCATTTTACCACTCTGGCTCTCAGATACTCACGACGGAACACAGTAAAGGTACGAGTTGGTAGCTGACTACAGACAGCAACAGCAGACGACGTGTCGCTCCGACACTACTGGTTTCTATGTATTTATATGAAATACCTTCCGCAGCTAGCGACACGTCGCCCGACTACACGTCGTACGACCGCAGACGACGTGTCGCCCGACCGCAGATCAGTAGTGCCACCGACGCTGAAGCGACGACACGTTAAATCATTCTCAAAAAATGATTTTTCCAATTCCGAGGAAGATAAACTGATAAACCAGGTGTCCCAATATCCTGCACCGTACGAGGCATCTAACACAAAAGATATATATATATATAGATAAATCGCGATCGCTAAACCCAAACAGGTCACACATCTTGTCTCATGGAACATTCAGAACTAACTGGAATACGACGTGTCGTCTGCTGCAGCGATCTGCAGTTGGGTTTGGAATTATGACTGCAGCGACATGACGCTGCGACGTGTCGTAACGACACGTCGTCTGCTGCTGCTTTATGCAGTCGGCTACGAACTTGTACCTTAAGCTGTTTGGCGCCGGATTTTAATGTGAGGGTAGCTAGCTAGGTGGACCGTTTATATCCTATCATCAAGCGTGCTGGGTTTTGTTGAATCTTACAACATGTCGTCACTCTCCAGGCTAACTGTCGTAACTAGCAACTGATAATTTTTCAGAGAAATTCTCAGAGAGTGACGTTTCTGCTTCAAATTAATAGAAATAAATAAATAGATACCTTAGGGCTTTAGGGCAACTACTAACCAAGCCAAGAGTAAGCCAAGAGCAATATAAAAAGTTATTAATTCATTAATAAAGCCACAGCTAACGCAACTACTGAAAAATTATCAATTGCTAGATACGACAGTTAGTGCGGATGGGGACGATGTGTTCTATTTCCAGCGTGCAGTAAGGAAGGTTTATATTCTAGCCCCACAGGATAAAATGTTTTTTGAAAGACACCGTCAGAAAGAGTCTCGCTTCGAGAAACTATCCTCGCTTATAAGCTGGGACACATACAGCTGAAACTTTAATATGAATTCTTATTACCAATCAATTGCCAGCCGTAAGCTGTCATACAAAAAGCTCATACAGTTTCTCATATTTCAACACTACAAAGCCAAAAGCTTCAAACAGAATCAGATCACGTACATCTTACACAAATTGATAAAAATAACGCCAAAAAATCTTCTCCGAGAAATTCCTCACTTAGAGATTCTTCCTTGGTTCTTCCTTTATAAGTTAAAGGAGGAAGAATCTCCCAGGAAAAGATTTAATGTCAGTCTAATATCAGATCCGAGAAAAAGAGACTTGACAAATTGAATTTCGAACTCAAGGTTGTTTAAAGGGCAAACAGTGGTCCCAAACTAGCGAAATTATCCAAGTTTACCTGTCCCACCTTTGATCCGCTATCAACCGTTTATGACCGAACATATAATACATGTGGGAGTTTATTATTTTATAAATTCGCTTGCACAAAGGTCCGAGTCGAACCCAATTTACGCCTCGAGGAACATAAAGGGGGTTGGGAAACCAACTTTGGTGTGCGCCTCCGAAAATGTTTCCTTGGCACTTATTTTTAGGTTAATAAGGATGGTTTTGGTTTGGTTTTGGATGCGTAGGATTGTTTTAGTGTGGTATTACAGCGACGTCCTGTGGACGACAAGATCACGCCTCGACTTCGTTAACTTCTATTTATTGATTTCGCTGCAAGATGTTTATAGTTCAGTTCTGGTAAAAGATTTGTGGTTTGAATTTCTACTGTTACTGTTTTTGTAAGTGGTTGACGACGGAAAAACGATAAATATAGATCTTATTTACTGGGAGGATTTCCTTTGGCTATTAAAATAGATTTGCTGTTTGGTTTTATGACTGATGGAGACACAAACAATTACTAATGTTATTCCTACCTATGACGCGATGGTATAAACACCATAGATATGGCCTTGGTACTTGGAATTGTTGTTGTAAAAGCCCAAATACTGGTAAATATAATAGTTTTACTTGTAAATCTTAGGATTTACCAACATGAATTGATGAATGGTTTGATAAAAAATAAGACAATCTTTTGGACTTTTACGATTGGAGTTTAGCACATGCTAGGTTTTACCAAAAACGATTAGTAAATTTTGGTTTTGGGAATAAAACAATATTATATAATTAAAAAGTATTTACCAAACATTATAATTACGAGTTAGCTGTAAGTTACCTATATAATTTTCAAGCATTTTTAAAATATTTTTGGTACAGTAAAATAAACAAAAAGATTTTTTTTCTCTCTTACTATACCTACGTTTTCAAAGCTACTTGTTCGTATCATTTGGTATTATTAATTGCCATTTATAAATACTAAAATACTTACATAATTTGGTTGCAAACTCCCCGTGTGTACGATAATACTCCAAGCTTGTCATGTCTAATGACTATTTTACAACATTTACAGAGTCTCTGAAGTAAAACCTAAGATTTATCGAGGGAATGCTAGTAAAAGTCTGAAATTAACGATTATCACAGAACAGTTAGGTTTTTTACCACGAAGACTTGGTAAATCTTAAGTTTTGCTGGAAAATCTTAGGATTTATCGTAGTTCGAGTTTTTACAGTAACATAAATACATAGTGAATATTTATATCAAAACATTACTGTAGTTTGGAAGCCTAAAGTCAAACAAAATTTGCTGAGTATTAAAAACTTTGAGATACATTTTAGATTTACATTAACATAACATAAATATTATTATTTGGAGTTATTTGCTTCGATCGCTGTATTAGGGATTATTATACCTACAGTAATAGCAATAAAATAAATCTTTTGTTGTAAAGGTCATCCTATCGAAGATTTATTGAATAGAAGTAGAAAAATAAACCTGTAAAGATAATAATTTTAAGTGGTTTTTTTATCGTTACGATTTTGAAAACGAGTTTGAAAGTTAATTAGGTAAGTAATTTAATAAATATCACATATACAAGGTTAGTCAGAAAGGGGGTACTAATCCGAAAGGGTGTCAAAGTACCCATAATAATGAGTAACTTTTGTTTTACCACTTTCCCCAAAAGTCAATATTTTAAGAGAAATAGCTATTCAAAAATTGCATAAAAAATTTGCTAAAACCTATCTATCCTCAGCTATGATCAGCTGTGTTTACATTTTAGGTCATATTTGAGGTCACAAATTAGAAGCTCCATTTTTTGAATTCGTAACTAAAGTAGGGACGAAGAATTTTTGAAAAAACTAAAATAAAAAATATTTTACATAGAAATAAAAATTATCGAATTTTGAAATTTTAACACTTGCTTTAAAACCGTCATCAGTGATATTTTAAGTGGCTTGCGGATTAGTACCCCTTTTCCGACTAACCTTGTATATACTTTTTAAAGGCCTTGAATAGAAAATTAAGTCAAAACACGATCACTTTATAGACTGCGATAACAAATAAAGCAAATCGACGATTTCTCAAAGTACACGCCCAAACCTCTTTGTGTGGCGCGAATGCCGCTATATAGACATTAATCGTCGCTTCCAAAAGTACCACAATAAAACTACCGCTAAATACCGCCACAATGAGCTCCCACTAAATATTTCACTACAAAAAGGATTCGCTGTCTCTTTCTAACATTTTCGCGATTGGAATGAGACATTACAGGGATAAATGGTTTCCTTTGATGTCGACGCAGCGACGCCGTACGGCTACATATCACTTAGTATTCTTACGTTTACTGTCAGACGGAACACAGAGTAAAAAAAAAACACAAAGAAAATTTTACATACTGTTTAAATTCCGGAGTATTTAAGAGCGTACGGCATTTCATACAAATTTTCAAGTCTTTGTTTTTCGTAATGACTGAACCAATTTTGATGAAACTTCACACACATAAGCAGGAGACTTAGGTCTAAAAAGTTAGTAGAAAACATTTTCGAAATGTCTTACCTAAAAAAAGATAATCGAAAATTTCTGTTTGTATGGAAAATTTAAAATTGGTCTAATTTAATTGTAACATTATTTTTCGAAAATGTTTTCTACTAACTTTTTAGTCCTATGTATACTACTGATAGCTATGAAGTTTAATTAAAATCGGTTCAGTCTTATCGAAAAATAAGGACTTGAAAATTTGTATGAAATGCCGAACGGCGTCCACGCTCTTAAAGAATGTTTATTTTTTTTGTATGTAAGAATAGTATCGGTGGGTGGTAATGTTCATTTGTATTTTTGTTGTGTACTTGATGAGTACAATCGTCTGCTAATATTGTCTTTGTTACAGCGGGTCGATCGGCTGATAGGTTTATCGCGATCGCTAAATAAGTTATTGGATTTGTATGGCCGTTTTTATTTGTTTTGTCTACGTCGGTCTTCGGTTTGATTCGTCACTGCCTGGTTTGGAATACTTTTTCAATTGCTTTGGCAAAATAAAGTAGGAAGTTTAACGTAAAAAATATGACTTTGTATTTAGTTATTTAGAATAACTAGGTTATTTGATATTGAGGTCAGATTTTTTGAGGAAATTTTTAAATTGGTGCAGCTGTTGCATAACATTTCATTGCACGTTTTTAAACTTACTACGTCATTGACAAAAGTAGCTGATGATGCAATAATAAAAAATCGACTCTATCATTTATTTTTTAAGGACTATTATTGTTCTTTCCACCAGAGCTGTGCGAGGAAAATGTGTGGTGCGAAAATGTGTAGCGAGGATGTGAAACGGTGTGACCCTATCCACCAGAGCTGTGCGAGGAATGTGTAATGTGTTAATGTGTACAAATGAGCGGTGTGAGGATAGGTTAGCTTTTCGAATATGAAGTAGAATAAAATACACATTCCTAGCAACACGTTCCTCGTAACACATTCCTCGCAACACATCCCTCGCTCGCATTTCTTGCTTGTTTTGTACGAACAAAAACCTCGGACCGCTAAGCCTATATACACCAGAGCTGTGCAGAGCGAAGCTAGGTAAATGAAGTGATTCTATTGGTGCTTACAAAACTCATTCCTCGCTACGCAGCTTAGCACAGCTCTGGGGGATGCTCAGCCTTACACCAGACCACTTTTAACCCCAGCTAGTATACACCACAAAATAAAAAATACGCAGTACATAAGTGTACCAGTATTTTATAGGTCATGTTTTTTCTAGAAAACAGCTAAAGCGGATACCAGCGCGAAGTGTTGTTGTTGTTAAAATGATACCAACACACGAATATCGTACACTGTACGGTTTGCTATTTTTAGTCATAAACGTACGCGTCTTTAAAAATTTCAGTCTTTGTTATCATTTTTATGGATATACTAGAGGACGCCCGCAAATTTGCCCGCTTAGATGTCGTTTATGGCGAAGATATTTCGTGGTTTTCAAAATCAAAAATAATTTTTTATATGTCACATTAACCAATACTGGCGCTTATTAAAAGTCGAATTTAGGTGCACTGTTCCAATCAGTCGTTTCCTATGGAGAAGAGCCGGCAAGAAACTCCATGGTTACTCTTTTAAAAAAGGATGTCTTTAACAACTTCAGTAAATACGTATAGTACTATGATTTAGGATAGATCAGAGAGAACAATGTAGTCTTGACCACAGATCTGTGAGTAATGTAATACCAAGTCTTGAGTACAAAAATTAACCAAATATAACACAATATGAATAATAGTAATTTACACAATTATAATTATGTATAGGCAAGTCCACGAAGTTCTCACATTTACAAAAGATAAAATGAAGCTAAACTATATATAAAACAATTGACATGATTAAATGTCATCAAAACTTAGAGACATTGTTAAATAAGATAAAAGTTTTCGGGACAAAAGTAGTCTGTGACTTCCGGGTTCCAGACTATCTCTGAACCAAGTTTCATCAAAATCGGTTCAGCAGTTTAGGCGTAAAAGCGTAAAAGACAGACAGAGTTACTTTCGCATTTATAATATTAGTAGTGATTATCTTGTATGAGCTTAAGATTATCTGCACAATAGATATGAAACCGACATTACTGAACAGCACAATGCAGACAACACGGCATTATTGTTTATTGACACTGTCTAAAGGTAACCGTCCACATGTCAGCATCGTACGCATCGGACGGATCGCATCAAATGTATTATAATATTCTTTTTATGGCTAGTTATACAAGTGTGTTCAATATACTCTGTTCAACGTAAGATAAATCCTGATATAGCCATCATTTCGTAAATAAGCACGTTGACAGCATCAATAAATTGCAAATCTAATTAGTCCGCCAGTTAGAGTTTTGAAAAATAATGGACACGTTTTTTTTTAGTTAAATCTCTGAATGTTTGGAACGATAAAACGCAACAAAATTCGAGAGTGGGGGCTTCTGACGTTAGAAGCAAGTAAAAATTGTACTTGCTTGTGATGTTTTGCCAATTTTAAAAGTGTCGTAAATTCGTCAATTTTGGTTTACGTAACAAAAGAAAAAATACGGGTCATATATTTTTTGATAATCTAACTGACGGACTAATTCGATTTTTTCAGTCAAATACCCTATTGTAGCCGTAAGGACACTGCTACCGAAAAAAAGTAAGCGACATTATCAAATACCGTTTTATCCATGTTTTTTTCTTTTACTATTTGGTATTCTTTGTATAGTAATGTTTCGTAGAGAAACGTCAGGACTCACTTTACGGTGAAAAGGGTATAATCGCCAACGGACGGAATGCACGCATCGGATCGTCGTCAATGCCCCGCATGCCGATGATGTCATTCAGATAACCGAATGACGATTTCAACAATTCGTTTGATCATAGGAGCTGCTTCTGCATTCCTAGTGCTGCGAACGCAGTGGACGCACTACTACACTTTACCGATCTGCTGATGCGATGCGTCTGATGCGTACGGTGTGGATATGTGGGTGCTTACCTTTATAATTGCTTTCGAAATTAATGTCAGAATCATCGTTACTATGTTTGATAAACAAATTGAAAAAAGTAATTTTAATGAATGTCATATTTAGTATCTATAATTATAAATCTACCTTAATCTAAAAAAAGACTTCGTAACTTTTTAGCAGACAAAGCATACATAAGCGATTTTTATAATATGTTAGATAGTTTTAGTTAGAATCTTTTAATGTAATTTTGCATGCCTACTGATAAAATATGGCCGAACCTATTTTTTCTTTATATGACCATGTACTGTACCCATATTTGCAAAATAAAATATCTTTTATCTTTATCTTTTAAAAACATATCACGCCTCCAAGATAAATAGGCTGATTTGTTGACAAGAATCAATCAAAAATAAATTGTAAAAACCAATAAACCCCTACACTTGCAATTACTTTATCACAATCAATACCCGAGTCGCAAAGAATTGGATCAAAACAAGCTATCAATGCTAGGAAAGTTCACGCCAGACGAGCGAGGGCCAACAGGAAGATTAATGATGTTTCATCCCTTTATACACCCCCTTACATCAATCACTTAGCCCTTTGATGTATTATTTACTCCTAAAGTTATTTTTGTGTCTCCTCTGTTTTTGAAGGGGCACAAATATTTTTCAACGGCATCTGTCATTATGGAATGATGGCTGTTTTTGATGGGGGCGAAGTGGGAATAGTTTTCGCAAATATTATGATGACGGGGGGTGATTTTCTTTTCTTTTACGCTTATTTGGGTGTGAAGGAAAAACAAATGATCAGCTGTTTGTCATCTAAAGCTATGGGGAAGGATTACTGTTGTTCTAGCAAATAAGACATAGGCTATCAGTCATTATATTTATCGTTATGTTGTCTGGAAGACATCACCTTGTGTGTTAAGACCGCCCATTGTACACACATAGTGTAAATGTCACAATTTATACCTGTATCTCTTCTGAATCACGGTTTATCTTCCGTGCGGAAGATGTCCGGTCCTTTGGAAGGCATATGGGGGACACAGGTCCAACGCGCAGAGGCCCCTTTGAGAACTTTAATCTAAAATGGGATGGGGCACCAACCGGGGACTATCCACGGCTGCACTATTGGAGTACAGTCATGGACCGTCCCAGGTAGGTGCAAGACTATTGTAAAATGTGGTGAAAAATATCTGGTCTATGGGAAGGGGTGTTAAGTGGATTGGATAACTTCTATCGCCGGAAGAAAACGGTGTCTGCCTTTCAAGTTTGATAATTTATTATTATTATTAGTCTGTACTGTCCCACTGCTGGGCAAAGGCCTCCCACCGTTCCTTTTACTTATTGCTATTCTGTGCAGCTTCATGCCAAATCTCAAGAAAGGCATTCAACTCGTCCCGCCATCTTCTCCGCGGTCTGCCGCGGCCGCGTCTCGCTGTCAAATATTACAAACATTCCTCTTTTTGCTTACGGGTGTTACTATGTACAGTAAAGTTTATATAAAAAAGCCATGTCCTGGCTATCTTACTGACTGCTATATGATATTATGTTGCCGAGAAGATTACCTAGTTCATTAAAGAGGACAATACACGACAAAAAAGTAATTGCTGTGTGTTCAGACAGTTGCACAAATTGGGTACACCTTTGGTAACTTGTGGAAGCTCTTTTAAGTACTTCTAGTAGATAAAACTTTTGTGTAGGTAGGTATTCATATACCTATTTATGAATAGAATATAATATATGATTGTTTATTATTTACTAATATTATAAATGCGAGTAAAGTAACTCTGTCGGTCAATCCGTCTATCTGTTACGCTTTCACGCCTAAACCATTAAACCGATTTTGATGAAACTTGGTACAGAGATAGTCTGGAACCTGAAGAAGGACATGGGCTACTTTTATTCCGAAAAATATGGAATACGCGATAAACGACATACATGCGGGCGAAGTCGTGAGCGGCCTCCAGTATACTTATAAATGAATAGAACAGAATATATAAATAGAAGTCTTAATTAATCCATAGTATATGCATATAATTACAAGTACATTATGAGAGCCTCAATAGTTAAAAGACGGTCAAATTAACAAAGTGACTGGCACTGACTATGTTGTGACGATAGCTACAAAAGTGCGTTTTAATATTGATTTGGATTATGCAAGATCTGACCCAAGGCTTGAATAAGACCTTGATAATGCGCTATTTATGCGTCGATGTGACCTTGACCTTAATCCCATATCTACCAACCATTGATGCTACTTTTTCATAACAAAAATAAAGTCATAAATTATCATAAATATTTCGTTTATGTATGTATATCATCATCCTATAAATATTTATTGGAATTATAAATATATGAATAGTTTAATTTAAATCAAATTGTGTGTTGGTACATTTATACTCGGGGGCAATAAATAATGTTCACCAACATAAACCTTAAAATCTCAGAAACTAAGAATTTATAGGTTATTCAAATAAAAAGTACGTTATAGATTATTTAATTTTTCTCAAATAAAATTAACAAGAAGTACTAAATCATATAAAATTCAAAGGCCTGACTGACTGACTTGAAATATCAACGCACAACCTAATCCGCTGGGGTTAGAAACTTGACAGTAGATTCCTTTTAAGACGTAGGCGTTCACCAAGAAGGGATTTTTTGAAATTCAACCCCTAAGGGGGTGTAATAGGGGACTTAAGTTTGTATGTAAGTCAATGATTTTTGAAGTTAGAAGCATGAAATTAAATATTAAGGTGTCTGGTTAGAAATAAATTTAGACATGTTTGAGCGTTTTTGGAAATTCAACCCCTGAAGGGGTGAAATAAGTGTTGAAAGTTTGTATGAGAAATCTGGTACTTTTGAAGTAAGAAGCATTGAATTAAAAAAATAGGCCTTTGATGAGAAATAAGCATACAAGTGTTCGAGGATTTTTGGAAATTCTAACCCAAAGGGGTGAAATAGGTGATTAAAGGTTTTTTGAAGTTAAAAGCATGAGAAGCATGAGATCAAATAATAGGGTTTCTGGTTAGAAATATTTATATACGTGTTTGAACGTTTTTGTAAATTCAACCCCTAAGGGGGTGCAATAATAAGGGTTGAAAGTTTGTATGAGTAATCTGGTACTTTTGAAGTAAGAAACTGGGGAGAAATTGACTGACTGGGTGACTTATCTATCAACGCATAGCTTAAACCACTGGGGTTAGAAACTTGAAATTTTGACAGTAGATTCTTCTAATGACGTAAACATCCATTAAAATTGTACCTCTAAACGGGTGAAATGGGTTGCTAACGTTTATATGAAAATCCTTACTCCATGGGGTTATATGGGACCAAACCTGAAATCGCGAAAAAAAAACAACTGTTCCCTACATTTATATGTTCGCATTACTCGCCAAAATGTAAAGAACATCAGACTTTTTTTTCGCGATTTCATGTTTGGTCCCATAGTAAAAGTTGTTCATAATGATGAGTACAGTGACCCCTTAATAGGTTTTGCGTTATTTAAGTTACACCTTGTATACGAAATCCAGCGAACGAATTTGCGGGCAAGAGCCAGTTATAGGAAAGATAACAACTAAGAACGTAATTATGCTGATGGAATTAATAATTGCCATTTTACTAATGTCGAATTACCATTTCCATGCCTTAGTCATTTATTTTTACTTTTTTAGATATTTTAATAACTTGTTTGAATGTTGAACTTGTAAATCAGCTTCTATTAGTGAATTGTAAGTATTGTTGAGTTGGCAACTATGAAGTAGGTACCTACCTGACACAAGGTCAAGGCCTTTCAAAAGCTAAATTCACACCTCAAGTGTGTTTGACACTTAAAATAAAGTTACAAAACTAGACATAAGATTACTCATACTTAAAAATTGGCCATTCATCATAAAGTGCACTTCAGACTGCAGTGTAATATACAGTGTGTCCGGCCATGGACTAGCGATACTCTAGGTACTTATATAGCAACTATTCTAGTACACAAATACACTACACACTAGGGTCCAATCCACTTCCCCGCTATTTGGCAGCCATTTTGCTTTTTTATTGAGATATTCTCTATCTTAAAGTTATAAAAAGGTGAACCCATTGTATCGCAATGTCAACGATAAACAATATTATTGCCCTCCGAATAAGCCTACTTTTATCTCAGTAGAACCAAAACTTTGAGCGATATGACTTTTTTTGTACACACGTACAGAATATCTCAACAAAAAATGGAAGTGGATTGGACCCTAGTGTGTAGTGTATTTGTGTACTAGAATAGTTGCTATATAAGTACCTAGAATATCGCTAGTCCATGACCGAACACATTGTATAAAGAAATATATAGCAAATCGATATCGTTCAGCATACATTTTATATAGACACGTTCACACAACGCTAGGCTATAAAGTTACTTGCTTGCTATACGCGATAAGTTTGAGTGATTTTCAGAGCTATACCGTACGATTCTCCGGTCATCGCCCCGTTTCACTTATACCCCGTCCATCGCCCGACGTATAGCCGTCAAATAACTTGCTATACATAGTAGACTAGCTTGTAATATAGCGTATAGTGTGATCGGCATGCTATACAAGGTTAGTCGGAAAGGGGGTAGGTACTAATCTGAAGCCCACTTATAGAATCGCTGATGACTGTTTGAAAGCAAGTGTTAAAATTTCAAAATTCGATATATTTTTTTTGCAAATAAAATGATTTTTATTTTAGTTTTTTCAAAAATTCTTCATCCCTGCTTTAGTTACAAATTCAGAAAATGGTGCTTCTAATTCATGACCCCAAATATGACCTAAAATGTAAACACAGCTGATCATAACTGGGGAAAGATAGATTTTAGAGAATTTTTTTGAGATTTTTGTACAACTGTTTCTTAAACTATTGAGTTTTGGGAAAAGTTGTAGGACAAAAGTTACTCATTATTATGTGTACTTTAACACCCTTTCGGATTAGTACCCCCTTTCCGACTAACCTTGTATATATGGCCATCAGCCTCTTTAGCCTACTATTAATCTTACAAAATGGCCTATTACAAATAATATTAACATATTTCTTAGTATGTAATCTGAAGGTCCATTTCCATATACAACATTCCAATCCCTCGCGTGACCTTTCTTGTTTTTCTAACAATTCGCTAAATATTAACAAAGGTCAAACATCTAAGAGGTTTATCTACGTAAGATGTTTATTTACATATTATACAGGATGGAAACGTTAAGTATCAACGAGGATTACTTTGTTATTTTTACAGATATTGAAAAACTGTTAGTTATTATCAAAACTAGCTTGCCTACGGAATAAAACGACATAAATAACTTAATGATATTAAATTGCCGTTATGTTCTGAATTTGATTTACACTCCGTCCATACATTAAGTACGAAAAGCAATCTGTTTGGATGATTATTCCATAATTATACGTACCATCATTAAACTTTAAACTGATATTGGAACTTGGCAACCAAATGAATATACCGCCACTAATTAGTTATTTGTCAAAGTAAGAAACAGAAATCTAAAAAAAATAAAAAAAACATGGTAGTACAAAAATAGTTATGTCATTTTATACAGTAAGCAGCGTAGTTTCGATAACAGTTATTACTTTTTTCAATCGCTTTTAGTTTGACAGAATAATCCCATAAAAACTGTATTTTTTGCATAAAGTATGAGCGCCGTAAAATAAAATTTTGGACATAAAGCGATTTAATTTAAAAAAGGTCATTTGTTTTTTTGTTTTTTCGGCAACCTAGTTTAGATATCAGCTATATTTTTTTCGATTCCGACATTGACGAAATAATCGCCCTTTTGACACTTAACATTTCCACCCTGTATATGCAAGACGCGCTGTATCATGTATAGGTACCTATTAATCCATAGCCATTACCTACATCAGTGGTATTATTTAAATATCACCTAAAGGCCAGGGGATTATGTTTTCCTAAACTTCTTTTATTATATAAATAATATTTTGATGGGTATTACAAATTAGGTAGTTGACATTTTACATTGTAAGTTTGTACACAAGGCAAAACAGTTAAGTGTGCAGGCAACTCATGACATCTATGCACTACCAGACAACTGTCACTCAAAACGGACAAGACACTAGCATCCTAATCGCGCAAAACACTCGTAATTGCTATGCATATGCGTAATTGCTATTTTGACTTGACAGGTTAAAAATTTCCATAGCAATGTATATACAGGGTTTAAACGAATTCGTGTAATTCCTTCAAACCGCGTGATCTACCGGTGACACTGATTGACCCTGCATAGGTTTTTTCAGAATCTACAAATAAAATGTTTCCAAAAAATAAACCATGGTATTCTCTATCTGAGTAATTTTAGCGTCCCAAGTAAACTGACTGCGTGAAACGATATCGCGCTAGTCGTGCCCGTCAGCTGTGTCGCCGTGCCTTCATTAATTTATGCATGGCATCGAATTTTGTTTATAGCATATAACATAAAAAAGGGGGAAAAAAAACTCAATCTAAATCCCGTGCAGCGTTAATCTATACCATTAGTAGATTATGTGGTTTGAAGGAATTACACGAATTCGTTTACATCCTGTATTAACAATCCGGCTTCTCCACAACTAAGTACCACGCAAGGATATTCTTGTACTGTCAAAATGAAAGCTAGCGAAATTACAAATATGATATGCAATTCGAATGCTGGGTTAGCGATGGTAAACACTTTGCCTCATTATCTATGCTGATATATATCTAATGTATCTACATGAAACACTTAACTCCGTTTCCGTTTGTACCTATGTCGCTAAAGTGCATGCCTCCATATTTACATAGGTAATTTTAAACATAATGTTGCTACTGTTAAGTTGGTATTCAAATTATTGCCTACTAGCTATTTCCCGCGGCTTCGTTCGCTTTAATTAAGCTCAAAAAACTCTTAACACACTACTAAAGTTTCTATAATAATATAATTCAACCGTGATTCGAAAGACACGTGGCGCCATCTATGAACATTATTGTTATTTTCCTCGGGAACAGTGCTTTTTTTCGGGATTAAAGGCACCCTATGTCCGTTTCTGTACACCTGATAACGTATATGCAAAATTTCAGGATGATCGGTTCAGTGGTTTAGGCGTGAAAAGGTAACAAACAAACAAACGTAAGTATCGCATGTATAATATTATAGTTAGGAATAGGAATTGGGAAGTTAGGATTTAATTTCAAAGAGTAGGCTTTGAACGCACTCGAATACGGTGTTGATCATTTATAAATTCATTACAAAATAAGTCCAAAATAAAGATGATGATGAATAAATGAATAAATAGAGAAGATAATGCTCTTAAATGAAATGTGAAATATCAAAACCGCGGATATACATTTAAGTGAGCAAAACACTATACTTATGATAAAGATCATACTAATAAACATACTCGTAAAATGCAGATCGTCTTTGCAAAAGTCGAGAATCAATTAAGGCTAATAGGATATTCATTACTTACATAAAAGGCAATAAACTTTGAACCATAGAACGATTTAATAAAATAAATGTGACTTTAAACTATGCAGCGTAATCGGCTTGTGGTTTGAGATGAAACTGATTGACTACGTTTCGTAATTATGATGGACGTGGTGTACTCCAGAAAGGTCAGGTGTGTGGTTATTGCAAGAGGGCATGTGATTATGTTTTTTCTTAAAGCGAAAGTGAGATGAAGCCAATTTTTGCAATGTAATGACATTGGTACAAGTGTAGTCCATATCTACTGTTGATTCTAATTCACTCTAATTTGACCATTGACTTAAATTCTTTTGCAATTTTTTTAGTTTTATGTTTCTTTTTTTTAAAAAAAACGTCACTTTTTGTCTGCAGGCAAATTCTACTCACAAAATTGTTGTCAAACCGCAAACGAGCGACAACCGTTAATCACTTTTCTTATACGAAAATTGCTTTTTTTTTACTGCTGTGGAAGGTCCTTTAGGACCCCTTCTACGTAACCGGGCAGTTATTGGCGAGACCTGAAGGGTCTCCAGCCAATGTGGGGGAAGTAAAATACTTAACCTAAGCTAATTAACATCACGACCACAGCACTAAGGGCGACTCCTAGTGGGACTCGGACCTTGGCTTAGGGCGTTGCTGGTAGGGGATTGGGGGGGAGACAGCTTGATGAGGGCTGAATTATCGGTGTGACGAAAATTGTCATTGTAAGGTTTAACGGGCTGGTGTCCGCAACTCCACGTCTGAGCGCGTATTTTGCGTGATTGATAATATATTTGGTTTTGCTTTTGTTCCCAAACAATTTGTCAGTATTTGTAAATGAAGTCTATCTGAATTAACGGTTCGGCTTCGAGTCGGTCGATTGATCAACGTTTTTGGTAGTAAGATTGGCTCCATGATGTAAAGGTAATTTTAAACCTTAGAATATAACAAATCACACATTATAAATGTGACTGTAATAATTCTTAAAATAATTTTAAATCCGGAACTCACTTAACCCATGTTTCCCATTTTAGTGAAACAAAGGATCCTATGTGAAAGAAATGGGGTGCTATTATTTACAGTCCCATGACGTCAGAAACATGTGTCACTCTGTTTGGACAGGTCCCATGGCAAGGGCTGTGAAAGATGTAACTTTTACCGCAATACTAGGTTTAAAAAGGGATTGAATGAACATTAAAAATAAAAGTTTCCATTTGAAAAAGTCATAGCTTTTAAATTAATAGTTTGCACTTTAATTTTAATGCTTTTAACTTCAAAGTTCCCTCGAATCCTATCCTAATCCTAACCAATATTATAAATGCGAAAGTAAGTTTGTTTGTTTGATACTTTTTCACGCCTAAACCACTGAACCGATCATCCTGAAATTTTGCATATACGTTGTCAGGTGTACAGAAACGGACATAGGGTACCTTTCATCCCGAAAAAAAGTACTCTTCCCGATGAAAACAACAATAACTTTCGTAGATGGCGCCACATGTTTTTCGAGTCACGATTGAATTATATTATTATAGAAACTTTAGTAGTGTGTTAAGAGTTTTTTTGAGCTTAAGTAACGCGAGAGAAGCCGCGGGCAAAAGCTAGTAAGAAATAAAATCACAAACAGAAAACTGAAAGGTAGGTTAGGTTATGTTAGAACTGTGACCACTCAACGCTCGAGCGGACTGAGCGAAGCGAGCGGTGCCGTGGCAGCGGCCGGCGATTGGCAGAAACGATTCACTTTGCCGATAACTTTCCACCATTCTTTTTATGGGTACGTTCAGCAATAAATGGTTTTTGATTTATTACAGTGCAAATCATTAATTTTGTAGTGAAAAGCATTATATTTGTAGTGTGAGTTTAACATTTTTTGTTGTTATTTTCATTCATTTTAAAGTGCTTTTAAATGCATTCCGTTTAAAATTATACGCTTGCAGTTGATCCCAACTTTATTACTCTTTTTGCATGACATTTCTGTTGATGGTTTTATATCAAATATCAAGTAATAAATGGCATAAAAATATGAAAACTGGATCATTATTAAATGCCAATGGGCAGCTTCTGAATAGAAACATCTGGGTTGATAATAATGCAGCGCTAAAGCCAGTCTTCCTAAGTGCCGACTTCTGGCCGGCAGAAGTTCTGTTTAGAGTTTATAGGGAAGCACGACCGAAACTTCCTAATTCCAAGTTTAGTTTGTAGTGTTTCATATAATTATATTATATGTATATATTCCGGTTAAGGTATTTATTTATGGGCCTTTTTAGGCAGCATATAAATAAATAAAACACATACATAAACTCGCGCTTTTTTGGAAGTAGGAAGAAACTGTAGAACGCCACATGCTACGATCCTTTACGCTTCGTCCACGTTTATATATCTTGTCATACATGCACGCCGGTTGAGAGTACTACGCACCTGTCCTTTTTGAAGAACATCACCAATAACATCGATGTATGTCCTTCTAGGGCGTCCTCTACTAGCATTTTCACTGATATCCGCCTTCTAAATTACTTTCGTTAATCGCCGTTCACTAATTCTTTCAAGATGCCCAAACCACCTAAGCATATTCCTATCAAATTTTGTCACTACAATACAATCATCGTTGTGTATAATTAAATGTTATTATCACCTTTATGCCTCTTCTTTCTTATTTCTACATTTTTAATATACATCTATAAAAAAATACATATAAAAATAGAGGTTCACCGGCATCGGGAGCAAGGTCCAAGCTACCGGTGGTTAGGGCTCCAGAGACAGGAACCTCTTCACAATACGCGCCGTGTCGAGGAGGACTGTTTTCTTTAACAGGCCCTTGATCCAGCCACCTAACGAGAGCCTCGTGAGGTGTTAGTCGAGGCTCTTGGCCATTAGGCCATTGGCCGTAACGACTATCGGCACAATGGTTGCCGAGTCTACATCCCACATGTTGACAACCTCGTGTGCTAAGTCAAGATATTTAATTTGTTTATCTTTCTCAGCTTTCACGAGGTTTCCATCATGCGGGATGGTAACATCAACAATCATTGTGCGGCGTTCTAATCGGTCTATCACCACTATATCAGGTTTATTGGCGACAATAGTCCTGTCAGTGATGATAGATCGATCCCAATACAACGTGATAATTGAATATATTTTTATGATCTCTCTTATGTTTAATCTGACAACCCTAGGTAATATCCTTGTGAGGCATTTTATAAATGATTTAATAAGTATTCGTTATTTAAATAAACGTTATTGGATGAGTGATTGTGTGGGTGTCAACTAAAGGTTAAGGTTTGTGAATATGTTGCTAGTTTTTATTAAAGTTTTTTTGTATCTAGGTAAAAAAAGCTTAGCTATTGTTAAGTATGTTTATACGTCAAAGTTTTCTGATGTTTGAAATGAAATAAAGTTGGTAATTCATTTTATTTTTATTATTTATTGTACACAAGAAAATTATTAAAATTTAGTAAGGCGAGTACAAAGGCAAGCTTAACACAAAAATGATGTTTTCTACCAGCAAACCTTTATGTGATAGAAAGAAATTGATGGCAGAGGGCAAACTTCTGTGTACAACTGTTTTATTTATATCTACTTTATTCATCGTACCTACAAGGTGTAAAAATATAGTTTATAATAAATACTATTTAATTACATACATAAACTCACGCCTTTTTCCCATGGGGGTAGGCAGAAACTGTAGAGCGCCACATGCTACGATCCTTACATACTCCTTTCGCTTCGTCCACGTTCATACATCTTGTCATACACGCACGCCAGTTGAAAGTACTACGCACCTGTCCTTTTTGAAGAACATCACCAATAACATCAATGTATGTCCTTCTAGGGCGTCCTCTACTGGCGTTTCCACTGACATTCGCCTTATAAATTCCTTTTGTTAATCGCCGTTCACTCAATCTTTCAACATGCCCAAACCACCGAAGCATACTCCTTTCAATTTTTGTCACTACATCATCTTTTAAACCGCAACTTTGTCTTATCACATCATTCCTCAATCTATCATTCCAAGTTACACCGCACATACTTCGCAAGGAACGCATTTCCACAGCATTTATTCTACTTTCATGACTCTTCTTCCAAGACCAACATTCACTTCCATACATAAATGTTGGTACCAGTACCCTACTATTTAATTATCATCTTATATTTCAAATAAATGGGCCGCATTAAAGAAAACTGTTTGTTTGTGTAAAATAATACCTATACACTGTGGGCCTGAGGTACCCGATTCCGATACTTAATTGGAGGAGAAAAGCTAGAATCTAGTTTGAATAAAGCTAAATTTTCGAAATATTCATTATTTACGGAAATTCACAAACCGAAAAATACACTTCTCATCAAAAAAATCGAAACACTTCCGAAATTATCTTTGTGGCGACAATTAAACAAAAAACAAGCATTAATTCAGTATAGAAAAAAACAGAATTTAGTAGCTGGAAGTTTGGCCTTTACAATGGTGTACGAAACTTCCAAAAACTTGTTTTTTTTTTTTAATTTTTATCCTTTAAATGAATGGAACATTGTTTTGAGATAAACGTGTGTTTAGAGTTGGAGTATATTTGTCGTGCAGAAAACGCAAAATAACGCATTACTTTAAAATTTTCTGTTTGTAATTTGTTGATTAGGCTCTGTGACATCTGATAAAAAGTTTTTTTTCTAACACACATGCATACTTCACCCGCAGCAGCCGCCCAAGTAGTGGCATTGCTGGATTCTGGGACTAGTCAGCGCGTTGTGGCTGCAAGATTGCATCTAAGCCACTTGTCTGTTCAAAGAGTGTACCAACGCTATCGGGAGACTGGTTTATTTACGCGCCATCCAGGATCTGGTAGGAGTCGGGTCACTTTTGAGTGAGACGGCCGATTTATTGCAACCGTTTGTTTGCAAAATCGACGCCTTCGCGCTTTTCAACTGCAGCAGCAGCTCCTTGTTGTTCGAAGGGTGACTGTAAGTGGCTCTACGATTTGAAGAAGATTGAAGGAACGTAGACTGGTACCACACAAGCCAGCTAATGGGTCAAAATTAACAACAGACCATCGAAGAGCGCGCCTTAACTTTGCACTTGTGCACTTAAATTGTTCAAACCTACAAATTAGCAAGGTTCTCTTTTCTGACGAGAGTAAAATTATGGAACATCAACATAAGGAATTCTAAACCTTATGCTACCTAATATTAAATGGCATTTAGTATTTATTTAAAAAAAAAACACGTTTTTCTAATAATCCATTCAAAACAAAAACTTGCGAGGTGTTTCGATTTTTTTTGGTGAGCTCTTCGATGGTCTGTTGTTAATTTCGGCCCATTAGCTGGCTTGTGTGGTACCAGTCTACGTTCCTTCAATCTTCTTCAAATCGTAGAGCCACTTACAGTCACCCTTCGAACAACAAGGAGCTGCTGCTGCAGTTGAAAAGCGCGAAGGCGTCGATTTTGCAAACAAACGGTTGCAATAAATCGGCCGTCTCACTCAAAAGTGACCCGACTCCTACCAGATCCTGGATGGCGCGTAAATAAACCAGTCTCTCGATTGCGTTGGTACACTCTATGAACAGACAAGAGGCTTAGATGCAAGATTGCAGCCACAACACGCTGACTAGTCCCAGAATCCAGCAACGACACTTTTTGGGCGGCTGCTGCGGGTGAAGTATGCATGTGTGTTAGAAAAAAACTTTTTAACGGACGTCATAGAGCCTAATCAACAAATTACAAACAGAAAATTTTAAAGTAATGCGTTATTTTGCGTTTTTTGCACGACAAATGTACTCCAACTCTAAACACACGTTTATCTCAAAACAATGTTCCATTAATTTATAGGATAAAAATTGAAAAAAAAAACAAATTTTTGGAAGTTTCGTACACCATTGTAAAGGCCAAACTTCCAGCTACTAAATTCTGTTTTTTTCTATACTAAATTAATGCTTGTTTTTTGTTTAATTGTCGCCACAAAGATAATTTCGGAAGTGTTTCGATTTTTTTGATGAGAAGTGTATGTACGGTAACAAGTCCAATGAACGCGGCATTGCGACTTTTGTCATACCATACCCCTCTCACCGTATGTGTTATTTGTCGGGGAGGGTTGTGAAGTGAGAAGTTTCATAACCACTCGTACGATCATTTATAAATGTTGCCAGTTCAGCCTAAGGTATTGTTTACAAGGAAGTACTAAAGTTAATTGATTTATTAAGAACCGAAAAACAAAATAATAAAAGAAAAAAAAATGTCTAAGTTGGACTTTTGTCTCATAATACCATATAATTTAAATATATACCGTGGCGTAAAGGCGTGGTTAGAATCTTGCGGGTACTTCGAGCCCACGGTCCTTACTAATATTATAAATGCAAAAGTAACTCTGTCTGTTTGTGACTTCTTCACAACTAAACCACTGAACCGATTTTGATGAAATTTGGTACAGAGATTCTCTGAAACCCGGAGAAGGATATAGGCTACTTTTATCTCGAAAATCGTGGAGGACACGATAAACAATATCCACGCGGGTGAAGCCGTAAGCAACCTCTAGCTAGTACATGATATTCTATGCATTTCAAAATGAAAATAAAATAAAAAACCGGCCAAGTGCAAATCGAACTCGCGAACGAAGGGTTCCGTACCGTATCTATAAAAACGGCAAAAAAATCACGTTTGTTGTATGGGAGCCCCTTTAAGTATTTATTTTATTCTGTTTTTTAATTTGTTCTCATAGCGGCAACAGAAATACCTACATCATCTGTGAAAATTGCAACTGCCTAACTATCACGGTTCATGAGATACAGCCTGGTGATAGACGGACGGACGGACAGTGGCAAAAGAATCACGTTTGTTGTATGGGAGGCCCCTTATATATTTATTTTATTCTGTTTCTTAGTATTTGTTGTTATAGCGGAAACAGAAATACATCATCTGTGAAAATTGCAACTGTCTATATAACTATCACGGTTCATGAGATACAGCCTGGTGACAGACAGACGGACGGACAGCGGAGTCTTATTAATAGGGTCTCCTTTTACCCTTTGGGTATGGAACCCCAAAAAAATCGGCCTTCCTTTGAACGCCATCTCGCCTAATGTTAAGTTTTTTCGTTTTAGAATACGAAAACGGTAGATAATGATACTACTGTTTCTGTGTACCTACTAAAAATCTACGAACAAAAGTTCTAGTCTAAAAAAAACCAGTACCTACCTCCAATCAACTCCAATCAAAAAACCTTACACCCCTGTATGAACTGTTGCAGGTATTGTATGAAAGGCGTCAAATATGCAGCTCACAAAGGGCCCGTGCGCACTGCATGCAATTTGTATCGCTTGATAGAACCTTACACTGTAGGCGACAAAATTCATGTCGTGTTCACGTTTACGAGGAGCGGAGCCGGTAGCTGGTGTTGATAGGACGTCAAGTAGTTTTTTGGTATTTTTTTAGTTGAATTTTAATGATAAACTTGATCGAGAATAAAACTTAGTATAATAATTATCATAATCACCTAAACTTGAGATTTTGGCTAATATGGAACGCGTTTTTGTATCGAAAAATCCCGCGGTTCCGGGACAATTTTTTTTTTGTTTTTTTTTTTTTGTTTTGGTTTTTCTAACATACACCATTCTTCTTCTTACACTCTATATACACACATATTTGAATCGGGGTTTAAACATTAATTTTAAATAATTATGTCGCTTCCATATTATATGTACACCCGACTAGTTATGCAATCTCGGTGTTCCTGGCACCCCGGGTTTTTTCTTACAATTTTTTTTTTTAGTTGTATGCCCCACACTAAGATTTCTCTTGTATCGTGGGTGCGTTTACAGACACAAATCTCACATACACAAACGCCCAGACCCGGAACAACAATCTGTAGGCCATACAAACTTTTGTTCCGTGTGGGAATCGAACCCACGACCCGTGGCGGAGAAGCCAATCGCTTAGCCACTGCACCAAACATGTCGTCATATTTTAAGAAGCTGCTTCCATACTTTCGTAGCTAAAAATTAACTTTAGGTAAATATACATCCGAATATCCGATCCCTAATAATAAGTTATACAACATAAAAGATATCAATTTATTTAATGTTGCATAATATCAAGTAACATCGATAAAGTACTATTATTTACGAATTATTATTCATCTTCTAAAATTAGGTTTATCACAATCATTTATTTAGTTTGATCATCACTAACTTTGGGCTGCCAGGCTCAAATGGGATTGAGTGGGTCACATCAGCCGCATGCATAATGACCGCTGGGCAAGAGTCTCCACACAATGGGTGCCTGAAGGGGGACGGCGCCGCCGCGGTCTGCCCAGAAAGAAGTGGCGATACCGCGAAGGCTGGTTTGAGGTAGCGCAGGAAAAGAGTACATGGAAGGACTTGGGGGAGACCTTTGCCCAGCATTGGGACAGTGTAGGAGCCTTACGGTCACGTCAGGAAACCTGCAAATTAAAAGGCCCAGGAAGAAATCAAGGCTCCATAAAAAAAGTTCTCGATAGTATATGTAGTTCGTCAATCCACACCACACACACTGTTTTTTTTTTTCCGTTGTTCTTCTGTAGATGGTCCTTGGGGTCCCTTATACGTAACCGGGCAGTTATTGGCGAGACCTGAAGGGTCTCCAGCCAATGGGGGGGGAAGTAAAATACTTAACCTAAGCTAACTACTTGTACTACACTAACATCATGACTACCTGCAACAACACACTAAGGGTGACCCCTAGTGGGACTCGGACCTCGGCTTAGGGCGTTGCTGGCGGGGGCTTGGGGGAGGGAGACAGCTTGATGAGGGCTGAATTATCGGTGTGACTGCGGAGTCTGAACTGTAGGAGCAGGATTTAAACTCATGATTACTTTACGAGTACCTAGTCAATGATCCCTATCTGCTATTGTGGGATAGTCACGTTTTTGTACAGAGATGAGATTTTGATTTTATTGTGTAACATTGTGGTGAAAAAATAAACAAATAACAATAACAATTTACATGTAATTACATTATCGAGAGTAATTAAAATCATCTGGTGGAATATTTGAAAGCTTGTAAATAATAATTGTATTGAACTCGAATTAATATTATATTGCGTACATTTAATAATTAAAATGTTGAACTACTGCGAAACGCAATATCTGACCTTTTATCTTGATTGGATGGTTTTAATATTACGAAAATATCATTTAATAATATTATAATGATGATCACTCTGTCGGATCAGTGGAATAGGCAATAAATCATTATAGAGTTGGTAATTTATTGAACTAATTACATCATCTAGTCCTTAATTAAATTATCCTAAAATATCATAACTTATTTATGTTAATTACATTAAATTTTAGCCTTGAAGAAGTCTGTCTTATTAATTCATCCGAGGATTAGTTTGTTTCACACTCATAGCTTGAATAGTTAAGCAGTTTTGGATCCAATTTATGTATACAGGTTGTCCTAAAAAGTAGTGTCAAGCGGAATTCCAAAGGTAGAGCACCCTTAGAGGTAACCGAATCACCTTCATGTACCTATGTTCCGCGATGTTTTGTAGTTTTCGAGTTATCATTTCTTTTCATGTTTTAACCAAACTCTGACTTTAATTTAATTTTTGAACATAGCACATAACATTTGGCATCACCACCCATGGCATCACCACCCATGGCATCACCACCCATGGCATCACCACCCATGGCATCACCACCCATGGCATCACCACCCATGGCATCACCACCCATGGCATCACCACCCATGGCATCACCATAGCTACCGGGAAAAGATGTAGAAGAGCAGGAGAGTGAGACAAAAAACCGGCCAAGTGCGAGTCGGACTCGCGCACGAAGTGTTCCGTATCATCCTAACTCCTAACTAATATTATAAATGCGAAAGTAAGTTTGTTTGTTTGTTACCTTTTCACGCCTAAACTACTGAACCGATCATCCTGAAATTTTGCCTGGGTACCTTTTACCCCTAAAAAAGTACATTACCCCAAGTGTGAGTTTTTTTCGTTAACTACTGTAGTTGCGTCACGCCAAAAATGTATGAAAATTTAGGCTGCGTCTCTAGGCGCACCGTTCTCTAACTAATATTCGCGCGTTAACTGAACGGTGCGCTTAGAGACGCAGCCTAAATTTTCATACATTTTTGGCGTGACGCAACTACAGTAGTTAACGAAAAAACTCACACTTGGGGTACAGTTTCCGAGGAAAATAACAGTAATAATAATAGATGGCGCTACCTGTCTTTCGAATCATGATTGAATTATATTATTCTAGAAACTTTAATAGTGTGTTAACGCGAGCGAAGCCGCGGGCTAGTTATCTATAAAAACGGCAAAAAATCACGTTTGTTGTATAGGAGCCCCCTTAAATATTTATTTTATTCTGTTTTTTAGTATTTGTTGTTATAACAGCAACATAAATACATTATTTGTGAAAATTTCAACTGTCAACCTGTCAACAACAACTGTCTGTGTTCAACTATCACGGTTCATGAGATACAGCCTGGTGACAGACGGACAGCGGAGTCTTAGTAATAGGCTTCCGTTTTACTTTTTGGGTACTGTACCCTAAAAATAAGAAAGTGATGGAGTACATCCAACAGTGATTGGTTACAGGTTAAAGAAGATGAAGTTCTTCTCTTCTCTCGTGTCAGCACGAGCTATACGAAAATAGCTCATGCTGTGGTGAAGAGATTAGCCAGTCAGTAAGGTTGGTAGCGGGGCTGACTGCCCAGGGTGCGCCGGACGTACTCAAGTATCGTCACTCGTGGAGGCTAAAAGATGAAGAAGATGAAGTGTAAATCAGGATGGCGAACAGTCGCTATTCCTTTAAAATTAAAGTGCGTGAACATCTTCACAAGGAATTGGCAGAATCTATCTTTAATATATATGTTTACATATGTATATAATATCTATTATTTATAATTTTATTTAACATGTACACACGGCTACACATCAAGCTATACATAACCAGTTTATCTTGGCGTCGCTTTGTATAATCTTTTCGCACAAGTAACGGTCAGCTTATACTGGATTTGCGTAGCTTGAAGTGTAGCCGTGTGTACGTAAATGTCTTTTATATATGTAGGTAATATTATTGCCAAAAATGTTTCAGTTTTCTTTGTGTTTGTTTTTAATAGCATATCACATCACATAGCTCTTTTTAGTGCACCTACCATGTTTTCTCTCCATCACCCTAAGGTCGACTGGTAGAAAATGCCTATGGCATTAAGTCCGCCTCTGTACAAATTATGTGCGAAAGTATAAATAAATAAATAAGTGTAGATCTATGGGGACTAAATTATTGGACAAATCTTTTGTATCTCTTACCAAGCTGGGGTATGTGTGTTCATGGCAAGCTCCTAGAAAGGCAGAGGGAGTCAGTCAGTGAGTTTCTTCCACATCATTGACGCTTTTCAATTCAAAGAATTTGATGGCATTTAACTATGAATATTTTTTTCAGATATTCCGAGAAGTTCTAATATTAGTTAGCTACGGGCGGCGTCCAATAAAGTTATTTAGAATTTCGAGAAAAATTTCATATATTATTATGCGGGATCGTTCCTAGAAAGATGCCTAATCAATATTTCGAAACAATATTAACATGCTTGGTAAACCATACTCTGTTTAGATGAGTCCTGTCATAGCGATCATTACTAAATTGTAGCCGCAAGGAGAGTGCTATCGAAAAACGTAAACGACATCATCAAAAACCGTAAAATAGTTTTTCCAATTAAGCTCCAAAAAACTCTTAACACACTACTAAAGTTTCTTTAATAATATAATTCAATCATGATTCGAAAGACACGTGGCGCCATCTATTATCGTTATTGTTGTTTTTCTCGGGAACAGTACTTTTTTGCGGGATGAAAGGTACCCTATATCCGTTTCTATACAACTGACAACGTATGTGAAAAATTTCAGCATGGTCGGTTCAGTGGTTGAGGCGTGAAAAGGTACCTAACAAACAAACAAACTTAATTTCGCATTTATAATATTATTTAGGAAGTTAGGATATTCTTTGTATGGTAACGTTATATAGAGAAACATACAGAATTGTTTTATATCATCATCATTATTCAGCCGAATGACGTCCACTGCTGGACATAGGCCTCCCCCAAACAATTTTGGGGAGGTTTGCCATAATGGCCACGCTTGGCAGGCGGGTTGGCAATCGCAGTATGGTTGTTAAAGTACTCAGAGAGCGCTGCTGCCCATCTTCTAGTGAATCCCTTAGTCACCTTTTATGACACCCACGGGTACGACACGAACGAATTGTTTATATATATATTTTTTTTTCTATCTCTGATCACGGCTCATCTTCCGTGCGAAAGATGTCCGGTCCTTTGGAAGGCATACGGGAGACACAGGTCCAACGCTCAGAGGCCCCTTTGAGAACTTTAATCTAAAATGGGGTGGGGCACCAACCGGGGACTATCCATGGCTGCACTATTGGAGTACTTTCATGGACCGTCCCAGGGGAGTGCAAGACTATTGTAAAATGTGGTGAAAAATATCTGGTCTATGGGAAGGGGCGTTATGTGGACTGGATAATTTCTATTGCCGGAAGAAAACGGCGTCTGCCTTTCACCTTTTTTTTTATTATTACTTTTTATTTTCTTTGTATAGACTCAATTAATTTTTTCACCTGACAGACAGAACTGTGTTGCTGGGGAGTTTGTTGCGCCGTTTCTTCTTCACAGCATAAACACTAGGAAGCGGTGAAGGGAGGGCGTTTTTGTGGGCTGTCTATTGTAACATTGGCGTTCAAAAAGAACTAAGTAATTCAAGTCTTTTTTTTAACTATTCTATTGACTGTCCCACTGCTGAGCAAAGGCCTCCCCTTTTGTCTTCCAAACACATCTATTTTGTGCCGTTTCTGACCATGCTAGCCATGCAAACACGTCTAGAATTCTAGACTATTTTGAATAAATGAGTTTTGAGTTTGTGTTTGGGTGTCGTGGTGGCCCGGAGGTTACAGACCCGCTTGTTAAGCACCGGATTGCGGGTTCAAACCCAGGCATGTACCAATGTGACTTTTTCAATTTCAAATGTACTTTCTTAGTTAATCTAAGACGCCACTGACACGGTGAAGCAAAACATCGTGAGGAAACCTGGACTTTAATGGTCTGAAATCGTCAACCCGCAGTGAGCAAGCGTGGCGATCAATGCCCGTTCCTTCTCTGTACGAGAAGAGGCCTTTTCCTAGCAGTGGGACAGTTACTGGCTAATATTTATTTATGTTTAACACCAGAAATACCTTACGGTGAAAAGGGTATAGTGTTGTATGATTTATACTAGTTTATATATCAGTGGTAATGTGAAATATAAGGCGACAAAGGGTACCTATAAAGATGGCGCAGGGCGTCCCAAAGGAGTCCTTATGTAAAGCGCCCTAAAGGCGTCTTTATGTAGAGCGCTCCAGAAGAGTCCTTATAATGTAGATAGGATTTTCAAATAAAACCATAACATAAAGGCATCATTATTATTAGCCTCCGATGTGTTATTACGGGCTAAAGATCTCCATCGTTTTCTACGTTATAAGAGCACCTAAGTATAAGTAACAAAATATACATACATACATACTTAAACTCACGGCTTTTTCCCATGGGGGTAGCCAGAAACTGTAGAACGCCACATGCTACGATCCTTACATACTCCTTTCGCTTCGTCCACGGTTATACATCTTGTCATACACGCACGCCGGTTGAAAGTACTACTCACCTGTCCTTTTTGAAGAACATCACCAATAACATCAATGTATGTCCTTCTAGGGCGTCCTCTACTGGCGTAAATAACAAAATATATATTTGAAATTACCTCCGTCCGTGTGTCACTGCAAAGGTACCAACTGAAAATCAGCGCTGTGTGTTTGACGTCCAGCATATGCTGAGTTGGTGACCCTTTCGGCATGGACATGCTTGACAGCATAATATGTGTATGTTTTAATTCTTTTTGTTCTTGCTGTCATGGTGTACTTGGTGGAATAAAATTTATTTTCTTTCTTTCTTTCTTCTATACTAGGTAGGTGTATTTTTTTGTGTATATTCTTTGTTTTAGACCCTCAATAAAATAAATGAATGAAGAAGTTTTTTTATTCTACTCATCCCTGTCTTGTTTGTGGTAAATACTCCTAAGATTCTGATGTAATAACCAATATGGTGTGGTGTTACCACGGCCGGTGTAATTCTTTTGCAACGTGGGGATAAAAAAGGCATTTTGTGGTTTTCTAAAATATTCTGCGCGATTAGAGCCAAATCAGTATTTTTATAATTCTGGTGTTAGTACCTAATAAGGGAACAAATTGAGCAAGAACTCGTTACATAAAATCACATTTTCAAATTAACTAAAACATAACATGTAGATACTTACAAAAAATACAAAACCAATATTATCCCTATCCCACTTTATTAGCACAAGCTCTACCCAACATACGGTCAGCAAAAGCAGTAGGTATCGAATAAAGCAATAAGTGTTCATTAGTAGGGTTAGCAGCAAATAAAGTAAGCAGTGTGTTTGCCTCTCTCCGTGTACGTACACTCCACGCGCCAGTCCAATTTCTTGGTGTGGATAAAAGACATGCGCATTGGTTTGGCCGGGAGCTGGATCTAAGAAACAATTATTTTAATATAATTAGGGCCGTTAGTATCATGGTACAAGTCCGAGACGGGCTGCAAACTGCAGACTGCAACCGCAGACCGCAAGTCACCATCGGAATAGCGCCTTTAAGGTGTGCACTTTAAAGGTGCTATTCCGACAGCGACTGCAAAACTGCAACCGCAGACCGCAGCTGCAGATCGCACCGCAAGCGATACTACTTTTGCAGTTTGCGGTGTGCAGCCAGTCTGGGACTTGTACCTTCATTCAGCCGAAAAACGTCCACTTCTGGACATAGGCCTCCCCTAAGCATCGCCACATCGACCGGTCCTGTACTTCTCGCATCTTACGGTTTCCCGCAATCTTCACCAGGTCATCGTCATTCATTTAGGGCCATACTACAAATTAATAAAAATGTAGGTAATTGTTACGAATGAAAATATACTTCGAAATAAAAACCGAATTAAAAAGGTGATTAACCCATGTTTTTAGATCCAGGAAATAAGATAATTATAATATTTAACTGTTTTCTGAAATACATAGACAAAAGATGCTAGTTAAATTACTTTTTAAAAAAAATCGCATTTTTTTTATTTGATAATGGGCCCAATCACTAGAACTTGAAACGGGATATTTACTATGTTTATTATTTGTTGTGAGTTTCCGATATTTCGGCACCGTTACAAGCGCCATGATCACGGATGAACTGAAGTAATTGCGGGTGGAGGTTTATGAGACCGTTTCCGTAATAGGGTAGACCGTTTCGTCTGCTGCTGCGTTCTCGGTCTGCGATGAAGCACGCTTATCCAAAAGAAACCGATTCACTCGTGACTTGAAGACACCCAGATTGTAGCTGTCGGGGAACACCCACTCGGGCAGCGCATTCCACTGTTTTGGCGGTATTCTTATTTCCTAGAACAGGCAAAACTTTGTGGCCAATTTGATTTAGTATGATTTTTGATCATTTCTCGAAGAATTATAAATAACATTTGTCTTCTAATTTGGTAATCATCGTTCCATCAGCGAAAGGATAGTTTGAACTTCTGAAGGTAAGGTAAAATGTATCAATAAAAAAGTAAAAACCGACTTCAAAAAAAACTAAACGGAGTAAAATAATTATCATTTAATAAAACTACCAGTTTCAGAAGTCGGTGCATTCAATTTGTTTCAGCGTAGAACACCGACTTCTGAAACTGGTAGTTTTATTAAATGATAATTATTTTACTCCGTTTAGTTTTTTTTTAAGTCGGTTTTCACTTTTTTAAAGTTTTTTTATTTTATACTTTTTAGTGCCACAAATTACAATTAAAATAGTGTACAAATTCTCGGACCAGCACTACAACCAGAACGTCGTCTACATACGAATTGTGTATTTTTTTTTGTTTTTGTTGATTTTTCAAAAAAGTGCTGCACCAATTTCAAAAAAAAAAATATGGGACCACCTTTGAAGTATGGGCTACCAAACAAAAAAAGAATCATCAAAATCCATTCATAATTGGGGGAGATATCGCGTAACAAACATACAAAAAAAAAACATTGAGACGAATTGAGAACTCCTCCTTTTTGAAGTCGGTTAAAAACGAACGGCCGGTTCGCTAAATAAGTAATACCTAGATATAATAACATTCCCATGAATTTCATTGAACATAGTTGATTGAATAAAACGATAATTATTATCGCCAGGAATATTAATGTTATATTTACAAATATTATGCGACACGTGATACAACTTGCTAGCATTTGTAGCAATGCGTTAAACATTTAACGTAATTATTTACATTTTGCATTACATGCATATTATGTTAATTACTACACATTTGTTAATTTAATAATTCCATTCCAATTTCCGGCAATTAATGTCCAATCTTAAAACCGATTTAATAAGTTTATTTTTGTAAAATATTTTAATTAATGAAAGGTAAATTGGAAAAGCCTTTAAAATTTACAAAGAACGAGATCCGAGCGACGCGATAGCTTGAAATTTTAATGATTTATTTTTTGATAATAATGATGCAAATAAATAAAGTTGTTACTGGATTCTAATTTAAATAACGAGTGTGAAATAAATTAAAATTAAAACAAAAGAATGAACTTATTTTGAAACTTATAGCGTAACCAAAATACCTCGCTCGAATATCGCTCAAAATTCACCCCTCAAGGCAATGCATGCATAAACGATCTCTCACATTCATAATTATTTATGTATGTAAAATACAGGTAAGTATGCACACCCCCGCTTAAATATTAATAACATACACAAGTATATAACTGCACTCTTGATCATGCCTCTCCTCTTGGAACTTTCCAACCGCTTTAGAATGTTTGTAATATCCTATTATAACATCACGAATTTTGTGAGACAATAGAATTTTATGAGAGAAGAGATGCAACTGTAAGGCTGAGCGCATACTGGAGTCACGACAGTTTTAAGACAGACTTTCCTCGCATAGACAAGTCTACCTTAAAACTAAAACGAAACTGTTTTGCCTACGACACGTCGCACACCTAAAACGAAACTGTTTTGTCTACTACGACGATGCGGCGCGCGGCGCAAACCTTCTTTTTCAGTATCAAAATGGACTTCATCGATACTGTTATAATAAGCGTCCTAGTTACGCGTGCACTTGCAAAACGACGTAGGCATAAATAATGGGTGATTACCCTCTGAATGCTCGGACGGGACTAAAAGTGAAGGGGTACCGGGGGTACGTCGCTAGACTGTTTTGTCGTTGATGTGCGCGCCCGCATACATACATAAGGGAAGCCGACAATCGTTAGTCAGACTTGTCGCCGTGCAGTTCTTGTAGGTATTAGACGATTTTGTCTATGAGACGTTTTGTTTGAAGTTTGCGCGTCTTCATATGTTTTGTAAAGCAATAGTCTGTTTTAAAACTATCGTGACTCAAGTCTGCTCTCAGCCTAAATCCTGACTTTAGAATACCTACAATCAGAACACAAGAGAATCACCTGAAAAGAGGTAATGGCATGTTATTAGCTGAAGACTACGCGACTTGTCCGAGGATCAAGCATTTTTTTATTTATTTTATCAATTCAATGGAAGGGAAGTAAAATACTTAACCTAAGCTAACTACTTAAACCACACTAACATCATGACTACCTGTAGGATTCGGACCTTAGGGTGCTGCTAGCGGGGGGCTGGGGGGAGGGGAGACAGCTTGATGAGGGCTGAATTATCGATGTGACTGTGGAGTCTGAAGAGACGACCGGCTCTACGGGAGAGCTCGGTGGACCGTGACCGGGGGATTCAAGCTGCTGCCAGCCGCCCAATATGTTATTTTCTGAGTTTTCTTATAGGCTGAGGCTGCCCTTAGCAACACAACACATAGTATACGTAAGCAGCAGCAAATGTATTAATATTCACGTGTACAAGTGTTAAATTAAACGAATATTTGGCGTAAATATTGATAGGATAGTTTATTAAGTAAAATACAACAGAGCACAATTGTGAAAAAATGTATGTTGAAGTTGTGGGGTTCGCATCAAGAGCGATAGCTAAGAGTGAGCGAGACAGCAATATACAGGCGACTCACTTATCACAGAAGGCGGCAAATTTAAACTTACATTAACAACAAGACTACGGCTTTTTTAAAAATGTATCGTTTAGACGTGAATATTAACTCATTGTTTCAATTGCTTTATGAGTCGCAGTTAGCTTCGCTGCTACGTGTAGCCTCAGCCTTGAACCAAGGCTAGAAAAGCGCTGAACACAATACCACCTTAATGTTACTATTTCAAATGTAAAACCCTAGTCCCAACTCCCGGTCAACTTGGACGGGTGCATCGAGTAATCGGTTTAGTCGGACTAGAGGCGCCTCGAAACGGACTGCGATAGATTTACTCGCCTCATTTTGCCCGACACGAGACGAGGGCGACTCTATTTGAGAAAACTTATACTCGTGTAAGTTCCCCTTGCGAGTAGATTACTCTTGTTTTGTTTTTCTTGGTGGAAACGTGAATTGGAGTGTCAGTGGAGTTTTGAATTAGAAAACGTTTTCGAATGCTATAGAAAAGTTCCTGTAGTATATTAATTAAATGGGTAACAAAGAGATATTTCAGTTGTTTGAACTAATTGGTAAAGGTTTTAATTAGATTTTTATGATTATTTTCACTAAGTAGAGCCCAAGCATTGAGTTTTTTTTCACGTTAATGTCGGATTTAACTGTGTTGTGAATTAAAAATACATCGAATTTGACTTTTTGATTCCGCAAAATGCCACGGAATTATCGACTATACCCAATTTACTTCTGGTTCAATTCAATTTCGTCCTTTTCAACCATTCCGTGAAGGTCCAAAATAGTTTCGCGTTGCGACGCACAAAGAACCGTTGCGTATGCTCTACACTTCCTAAAAGCCTACCATTTCAGCCAAATGTTACATTAAGCTTTTTATTATCCGGTGAAAACAGTAACAGTCAGAAGGAAATGCACGAACTGCCCGGTATTGCGCACACTGCCCGGCCCACATAAGCTCTGCATTCACACCGAAATGAGGGCTTAGAACCAAATTAGCAGTGCAACTGCTTCAAAGCGCGTGATGTCCGGGATAGCGTGGAGTCCGGAATACTGTGGTGTCCGGCTTCGTCCGGCCAGTGTCCGACCGGTGGCGGATTAATTTGTTTGTGCGTGGTTCGTTGGCGGCAGAAATTGTGCTTGTGCACTAAGCCTTATTAAATCTAATTGAATTCGACATTTCTCTAGCCTTGGACGTTTTGTTTTAGCTACTAAATTATTTAGTTAGGTATTGTAATGTTATTAATTGGTACATTGTAGCTTAGGATAAAGGATATCAGCTGGTCCTTCCGGGAATCCTATAAGGGGTTCATAACGCATAACAGAGCTTTGTGACGATAGCAAGCTATATAAATTATGTACGCACCCATTTAGCACTACTTCACTGGAAAACAAGATGGCCGGCGACATGGTTTATAACGCTTAAAATTAGAGTAGGTACTTACATACTTCTCAGCTGCTTGTCAAGCGTGGTTTTAAAGCACAGTGTAGACTACGCTATAATACATAGCATAATATTCTATGTATTATAGCAAATATTGTATCGCACAACATACATTTTATATGGACACGTTCACCCAACGCTATGCTATACAATAAACTTGACCGATTCTCAGAGCTATATATCTTAAGATTCTCCGATCGCCGCCCCGCCTCACTTGTACCCCGTCCGTTGTCCGACAGATCGCCTTTAAATAACTTGCTATACATAGTCGTTCGGCTTGAGATATAGCGTATAATGTGAACGTCATGCTATATAGTTATAGCTTTTGACGTAATGTGCTTTACTAAATAGCGAAATAGTATAGCTTAATTCATCAAATAGCTGTTGCACGCGGTTTCACGTGCATCCTACGGAAACTAGTTAATTTACCCGAATAAAAAATATCCTATGTCTTAATTCAGGATATGGTCTAACTATATGCCAAATTTCATGTAAATTCGTTTAGCCGTTTATGCGTATATGAGTAACAAACACAACACATGTATATAATATATATACAATAAATCCTTATTTCCCTTGGTCACGGCATCACGCGTGAGCGGCTGGACCGATTTCGCAATTTTTTTTTGTTGTGTTCTTAATTGTCAAGAGAAGGTTCTTATAAAAGAAAATTCTGATATTAAAAAAAATGAAATTATCTCAGTATATTCTTCATTTTGTTGCATGAAAATAAATGGTTTTAACTTTTTGTAACTATTTTGATTTTGTTTCTGAAGGTAGGTAGTAAGTATGTAGTAAGTAGGAAAAAGGTGTAGTACTCTCTCACGACTGACCATCGTAGCGGTCTATAGCAGACCCATTTCTGTAGTGGAAAATGGAGCTGAAGTAATGATGCTACTATCAGAAAATTATTACAAGCGCAGTCGATTTAACCCCAAAACCTGATGGATGCGGCTTCCATTGCTGTACGAAAGCCGCATGAAAACATCAGCAATATTATAAGGGTGCAAGTATCAACATTGGATGGAGTTAATGTTGTTTGTTCAATAAAGACAGGGTTTGTGTACTTGCTGTGCCAACTTTATGCATTATTGCAATTTTTATATCTTCTAGGAACGGTTGGCTTTATAATTCGTAGTTACATTGTAATGTTGGTAGCTTTTGGAGGCTTATAGTAGCTACTAAACTGCTTTTTTGGTCTAGCAGTCGCAAGCGCTACTGTTGAGCGTGAGGACCTGGATTCGATCCCCAGGTCAAGCAAAGTGTTATTGGGTTTTTCTGTGAGGAATTTCTCAGTAGCAGCCCGGAGTCTGGATTTGTGCCCGGTAGATGACGAAGGCTCTAAAAAAATGTAACTGCGAAATGTGGGTGTACTATACATCTCTGCCAACCCTTTGGGGAGTACAGGCGTGAGTTTATTTGTTTAGTAGCTAAATGAGAAAATGTAAGCAATGTTTAATAACGACATACAGTTTGTGTGAACCCATCTCATTAACAGCTGAGCAAAGTCCTGCCTTTTCACATACATAGGCTAGCTAGCAGTATCTTTGACTAATATTATAAATACGGAAGTAAGTTTATTTGTTTGTTACCTTTTCACGCCTAAACCACTGAACCGAACATGCTGAAATTTTTAATATACGTTGTCAGGTGTACAGAAACGGACATAGGGTACTTTTCATCCCGAAAAAAGTACTGTTCCCGAGGAAAAGAACAATAACGTTCATAAATGGCGCCACGTGTCTTTTGAATCATGATCGAATTATATTATTATAGAAGCTTTAGTAGTGTGTTAAGAGTTGATAGTCAAATTCTAAATTATCGCGAGCGAAGCTGTGGGCAAAAGCTAGTCTTTGATAAATCTATCTAGCTCATTCTGGCAACAAAAGGAAATGATAAGTAGTTTGGAAGTGATGAGAGAACAGATGAACATACATATATACCGGTCAAAATCATAACTCTCCTTTTTGCTTCACCGTAGTCGGGTAAAAAGAAAAAGTAAATTATACTCCTCCAGCGAAACCAAAACTGAAGTACCAGGCAAGCATAACACCAAAATAGCATAGGCTAAGTGTCTACTAATAGAAATTCAAGTAAACGACGGCGTAACCGATGGCGACCCGTACTATAAGTAATGGGGGGCAGGTGTTCCCAATGTTAACGTAAGTGCGGCCCGTATTGCGATGGAGAATTATTTTATTTTATACGACAAGCCTTTTTGGGAAAAACTTTTTATTGGTTACAATGGTAGTGGTGAGTGGTGGAGGTCGAATATATTTTTTTGTAGTTCTACGGCAGTTGTTTTTTTGAAAGGTTTTCTTTTCTTCCTAACCTTTTCCTATGTTGTATTCAGCTTCTAGCCAAACCAGATGTGCCATAATTTATACATAATTTATAGAATACCAGTATTTTACACGAGGAGCTCGTGGCTAAATAATTACAGCCGCATAGAACGATCTTCCGGGTTAAGCCACGCTTGCCGAGGTTGGTCTGTGGATGGGTGACCATTTACCATAGCGAGTTTCCTCCGTGCCTCGGAAAGCACGTAAAGCCGTTGGTCCCGGCTGTCATTTGTAGATCTTTGACAGTCGTTACTGTTGGTCAGAAGCCAGAAAGTCTGACAACCAGTCTTACCAAGAGTATCGTATTACCCAGTTACTGGGTTGTGGAGGTCTGATAGGCAGTCGCTCCATGTAAAATACTGATATTCAGCTGCATCCGGTTCGACTGGAAGCCGACCCCCACATAGTTGGGAAAAGGCTAGGCAGATGATGACCAGTATTTTACACAGAGTGACGGCCATCAGGCAATCAGCGGTGCAATTCTGTAAGAATCTCACCTCGATCGCGACTGTGTCAATTAGACACTTGTCGTGACACAGCGTGGATAACAAAACTATGCGTTATTGATTGCACTGTCGATTATCTGTGTGTTATTTTGCTTCTAATGTCCATACTGTGACAATATGGATATCGAGTTAACCGTCGATATTGAAGTGGGTTTCTTACAGAATGACACTACAGGACAATGCCAATCCTAAGGTTAGACCGGTTGTCAGACTTCCGGGCTTCTGACTACCCGTAACGACTATCATAGGTATTCGTATTACACTTGAGACCAACGGCTTCAGTGCTCTCCGAGGCACGGTTTTTGAAAGGTGAAAGAACATAAATAATTAAAGTAGGTAACTTCATGATTACATAAGAAATGAGTACATAAGAGGAACTTTGAAAGTGGCACCGATAGCTAAAAAGTTGTGTGGAAATCGGTTGTCATGGTATGGGCACGTGTTACGGAGAAATGAGGAAAATGTTGTGAGGAGAGTTTTGAGTATGAATGTCGATGGCTATAAGAGTAGGGGAAGACCAAAGAAACGATGGATGGAATGTGTGAATGATGATATGGTTAGAAAGGGGGTGACTACCGAGATGACGACTAATAGAGATGTATGGAAGACAAAGACATGTTGCGCCGACCACAAATAAATTGGGATAAGGGCAGGAGAATGGTGATGAACTTCATGATTAGCCAGCTACTTACTTGCTACAAGGTGGAATATAAATGAACACAAACTGATCTACGAAAATACCAAAATTTCTTTCAAGATCAGTTAGAACTTATTTGCTTTTTAATTCACAAACTAGGTATACAGTGTGTAAAGGAATTCGTGTAATTCCTTCAAACCACATGATCTATTAATGGTATAGATTAACCCCGCACGGGATTTAGATTGATTAAAAATAAATGTAAACTTTTTTTCCATTTTTTTATTTTCTTCCAAATTTCGATGCCATTCATAAATTAATGAAGGCATGGTGATACAGCTGACGGGCTCAAGTAGCGCGATATCGCTCCACGCAGTCAGTTAACTTGGAACGCTAAAATTACTCAGATAGAAAATGCAATGGTTAATTTTTTGAAAACTTTTTCTTGTTTATTCTGGAAAAAACTTGTGCAGGATCAATCAGTATCATCAGTAGATCACGCGGTTTGAAGGAATTACACGAATTCGTTAACACAGTGTATACGTTAAAAATAATATTCACCGGGACTATAATAAATACAAAGTGTATGAACGGCTACGTCATCCATAAGATGTTAACATCAGCCCTTAAGGAAAACGGGTCACTCCTATTATGGTTGTAAGAGATCCCCTCATAATTTTCAATAGTCTACCATAGGTTACCTCGATATTTGGGAGCAACCCTTGCGAATTAGCTGTAATCGGCTAGTTAGCACGGATAATGGAGATAGAGTGAGGTGCCAACGGAACGCTGACAGTACGGCTAGGGACGAGAAGCCAAGAAACAGATAGGTATAAATACTCAAAGACGATGCATCTCGTTCTGAACGAAGACGTCCCTATCATCGTCATTAGCCTATAGCAATCCACTGCTAGACTAAGGGCCCGTTCTCACCAAGACGGTCCATCTGTTTTTTCAGTCCGTCTAGAGATAGATGGATATGCCAGTGACAGTACAATTTATATAACACTGTTCACATTTAGACGGATCCGAAAAAAAGAACGGATCAGGGTTTTTAGGCGGACGTTTTGCCACTGCAAAGAGCCGTCTAAACGCCCAGATCGGATATAGTGTGAATGAATCTACCGACGAAACGGCACCAATGTGCCTCCCGCGGTCTCCACCGATTCTTAAATACCACCACATTTATATCTATATCATCGATGTCGTCGTCATGTGTATGAAGACTGATCGGAGCCGGCCGGTGCATGTGTGACCAAACGTCATGTATATGTATTCTGGACCCCTGTGCTCCTCTCGCTCGCTCTGTCTCTCTTTTCCTAAATCTAAATGTTCTGTATTCGCTAGCCATTTAAAAAGCTAGACAGTTTTTTCTGCGGTCGGTTATTGATTAAAGGTCAATAACCTTTAAAGGTTATTAAAGTGATATTTCTTTTGTTTTACACCTGAGCCGAACACTGCAAATACAGCAGCCTATTAGTCTCATGGCCACGGTCAATAATTATCACGGTCGAGACCACAATTAATCCAGGCCAGCATTCTAATTGCGCAATACACTCATAATCGCTATGGCTTTGATTTTGACAGGTCAACAATTTACGTAGCAACGTATGTATTAACAATCTGACTTCTTCACAACTATTTACCACGCAATGTATTGCCAAAATCAAAGCCAGAGCAGTTACGAGTGTTTTGCGCTATAAAAATGCAGGTTAGCATTTTGTCCTCTTATATCACATATTTCGTCCTCTGTTTATGGAACAAATTCGTCTAAATTCCCCAAAAGCATGTCTAAAGCCTTTGTCAAATAGACAGCGAACCGATAGCGGGGCGAACCGTTTTTATTTTGTTATGTATGGTATCGTTTGAATTTAGTCACATAGAAAAGCGAAAGCGAACCGATACGTGCCGATACCGAAGGCGTGTGACGCCATGACAAACCAAAGGCGAGCGCGCGAAGCGAGGCGTGAGTGATATTGCTGTATTAGCTGGCTTTGTATGCACGACGTCAAACAGAGAGCGAATGCGAGACGAAGCGAGAGCGACGCGCGACTGTTGTGCTCTTTGATTCACGCCAAGCCAGTATCAAACATAAATGCGAACCGAACGACACTTCGCTTTCTACGAGAGTTTGGTTCGCTGCACCCAATTTGACGTCTCCGCTTCGGTTCACGTACGCCACGTTTTCGGCTCGGTTCGGTTCGCAGTTATGTTTGACAAGGCCTTAATTTTTTGATCAATGGATACATTCTGTTTTTACACGGAGCCAGCGCCCGTCCAATCGCCAATAACCTAAGTTAGACCTTGTTTTATCAAAGAACTACGTTTTCAGTAAACTAACGATGGCAATGCCGTTAACCTAGCTAGCTTCCTAATCTAAAAATAATACGACCTACATACTAACCCTTTATATAAACCACGACACGTTTAATCTTACGTCCTTGAACTGTGTCAAGCACACCAGTTTACGATACGAATAAGAAACGAAATGTCCCGTCGATAACAACCAGTTACTCCGTAAAAATATACTATATTTTTCTTTGAGTATTATTGCGTACAAGTTTCTAGCAAAAGAAAATAGATGGGCAGAAAACCCACTGATAATAATACCTTCTAGCACCTTCTTCTGTCGTGTCGAGCTATTTAGAAGTAGCATAATGACGAGCGTTGAAATAAATTTGAAAGTGTAGGTATCCATGGAGATTCTTGCTGGCTAAGCTCTCATCCACAGGTTTTTTTTTTTGGAACCGTGCTACCTAGTTGTCAAGATGTCTCATAAGTGCATGGACTGTGTCTATTCGAAACAAAAAACTTTGAATCTGGAATCTTGACGTGGTGAGAAGTTTAGAGAATAGATATTAAGATTGGGCTAATTGCCCATGGTGCGCTGGACGCATCACTTCTATTATAACTAATATTATAAATGCGAAAGAAGGTTTGTTTGATTGTTACCTTTTCACGCCTAAACCACTGAACCGATCATCCTGAAATTTTGCATATACGTTGTCAGATGTACAGAAACGGACATAGAGTACCTTTCATCCCGAAAAAAAGTACTGTTCCCGAGGAAAACAACAATAACATTCATAGATGGTGCCACGTGTTTTTCTAATCACGATTGAATTATATTATTATAGAAACTTTAGTAGCTTGTTAAGAGTTTCTTTGAGCTTAATTAACGCGAGCGAAAGCTAGTTATAATATAAACTGAGCCTTCTGTATTTATTTCATCTGTCTGTTTCAAAAGTCAATAGGGGGCTGTAACCAAGTCATAGACCATCGGCCAATGAAATAAAGATATTATTACTTGTACTTACATTGATCTATACAATAAAGATATACTCCTTATTCATAAAGGTTTAATATAAATTCTGTAAGTACACCGCCCTAATAACCTGGCCTCGTTTTATTAAGAGGGATGATTTTGAGTACCTATGATGTTTATCGATTTTGGAGAGGGTCTTGATAAGAGGCAAGAGACAATGAAGATAATAGAAAGATAATTTAAAACATTCTTTTGAAGTGTTAGAACATCTAAAATTGACGAAAGAATCCGCGGAGATTTTGAACATTGCCTGGATCGGTTAGCTGCTGGTATTGTGTGTAACCTTTTGTCTATGTGTTTCTGTGTCAATGTACCTAACGCTTGTATTAACGACTAGCTTTCGCCCGCAGCTTCGCTTGCTTAAAATTTTGAACCCGTTAAGTGACGATTTTCCATACAAACTTTCATCCCCTATTTAACTTCCTTATGGGTTGAATTTCAAAAAATCCCTTCATAGTGGATGCCTACGTTACAAAAGGAACCTACTGTCAAAATTTCAACTTTCTAACCCCAGCGGTTTAGGCTCTGCGTTGATAGATCAGTCAGTCAGTCAGTCAGCTTCTCCTTTTACATGTATAGATAGATAAAAGAAAAATAAAAAGTATCAGAATAGGCAACAGACATCGTATTACTGTGACCTTCACCTTTGACATCAACACGTTATTATTTCTCTGTCAAGTGCTCCAAAGAGGTACTCCAATAACATTCAGTATTTACTCAGTTCTAATCACTAAGTGACACTTTATATGTCTCTGTTTGTTTAATTTGTGTTATAATTATGAAATTAATATGCTGAAGTTGTACAAGTGTACAACTGATCGAAATGCTAACGTTTGTGCTGATAAAATACATTATATAACTTTGTTAGTAATTAATTGCCTCATTGTAAGGGTCTTAAGTACGGCTGCGGAGTACGAAGTCCTGGAGACGACTCTAAGGCTGGCCACATACTTTGGCTACTGTTGCGTGAGCGATTGTCGCTCGCACTATTTATCGTTTTTTTTTCATCTTTATTTATTTAGAGGCTTTTGGTTATCACAAATAACCATGTCAGCCTCATTATAACTCATAACAAAATAAGTTTTTACTAACTAAGAGACAAAAGACACTCTATTAGCTAAATTGCTGTATGCAAAATTGTTAATTTTTGTTAGGTTCCGCACTACAGTGTTTTGACAAAAAACATTGAACAGCACCTAAATCCAACTTACTAATTTTTAACCCTGCCAACAAAGTATCTCTTTCTATTTATCGGTTACTGAAGACAACAACCATCGCGCACTTGATTTTTAGTTGCATAGGCAACCGTCCCATTGCTCGGGCCGGTTGCCTATGCAACTAAAAATCAAGTGTGCGATGTTGATGAGTTGTAGCTTCATGTATACAGGCTGAAGAAGCAGGAAAAAAATTAGAGGCGAGCCTATTTCCATTAATCGGACATAATTTAAAACTACGGGCTGTCACTGAGAAATAAAACAATAATCTTGTAGTACTTTGCCTGACTTTAGGCTAGCCACACGTTGGCTACTGTCGCGTAAGCAACTAGTTGTTTTACTCGGTTTTGTATTGGCTCCACACATGAACGCGACTAACGGTCGCGTCTAAAACGTTGCTCAGTTTCAGCCCTAGTTACTAGCCTTCGCATCTAAAGGTACGTATACACGGTGACACTGACAGTCGACACAATGCACTCGCGACACTGAAATTAAACCCGAGCTAATGCGCAACTCAGTGTAACAGCGATGTACACACTACGACACTCGGTGACTCGGTGTCGAAACTGAGTGCCGAGTGTAATGTGTCGCCGTGTATCCTTACCTTAAGAGACACGTAAGCGGTCGATCTTATAGCTTTAGCAACAGATTTTCGAAGGAAATCAAAAAGTTTTATAAAGCCGACAGGACAGTAGCTTGTAAAACCCCATCGCTCGGGCGGTTTAAGGTTTAAGGATACACGGCGACACATTACACTCGGCACTCAGTTTCGACACCGAGTCACCGAGTGTCGTAGTGTGTACATCGCTGTTACACTGAGTTGCGCATTAGCTCGGGTTTAATTTCAGTGTCGCGAGTGCATTGTGTCGACTGTCAGTGTCACCGTGTATACGTACCTTTAGATGCGAAGGCCAGTAACTAGGGCTGAAACTGAGCAACGTTTTAGACGCGACCGTTAGTCGCGTTCATGTGTGGAGCCAATACAAAATTGAGTAAAGCAACTAGTTGCTCACGCGATAGTAGTCAACGTGTGGCCAGACTAAACTCAGGAAAAGTACTACAAGATTATCTTTTTATTTCTCAGTCGCAGCCCGTAGTTTTAAATTATGTCCGATTAATGAAAATAGGTTCTTCCCTAATTCTTTTCCTGCTTCTTCAGCCTATATGCATGAAGCCACAACTGCTGGAAATAAGCCTTCTCATGACCATGCTATTTTACTCTGAGTTCCACTTTGCCCCTATGACAAAAGAGTTAATACCGGCACGAAATGTGGATATACAGTACTTCTCTGATTTACCCCCCGGGCATACAGGCGTGATGGATGGTAGTAATAAATTAGTCTTTTGCTCTGAAGTAACTGTCTGTCTTTGTAAGTCAAGTTGACTGTAAGTTAAACTAAGTTTCACAAAGGAGTGTTGCTAAGAGATATTGTAGCTGTGTCTTTCAATTTCATTTAGTCAAAAGTAAAGCTGAACACTGAACAGCTAATATTTTGGAACAGTCTAAAGTACTGTTCAGTTATACTTTGAAAAGGTTATAAGTTTGAATACCGTTATTTTACTGGTACATATAGCAAGATCATTATTACAGCGCTTGAAGCGCAGTTCAGAGTACGGTATACTGTTTCGCTATATAGTAAAACATATTGCGTCATTATCTATAACTATATAGCACGTTTACTCTATACGCTGCATCGCAAGCCGGTCTACTATGTATATTATCGATCTGACATGTGTAGATGACATTAACTCCAACAACTCGGTCAGGGTAGTTAAATGCAGCAGAAACAAGTTCAAAAAATATGTAAAAATTAATAAATATATTCGTAAAACACAAAAATTAGTCAAGCGGCAGAAGTTTTTCATCAAAAATGTTAAATTAAATAGAGAAAGGCTTCAATTATTAAAAAGGTTAGATATGTACTCAGAAAAACTGAAAAATAATAATTTAAAATACAAGTTAAATACACAAAATTTAGAATTAGAGATAGAAAGTCTCCATGAAAAATTAATATCTATGACTGCCAAATATAAAAGCTCTGAAATGCAAATGAAGGAGTACATGCTGGCTATGAATGAGCTGGTGGGCTCAAGTACCTGTAACTGTGAGTGCTCACATCCGGTGACCACCAATACCTCACCCAACGTTGAGCTCTTATCGGTTCATTCTACGTCTGTGTGTGATACCTCCATAGTGCAATTGTGTAGCAATCAAAAAACTGCTAATAGCTCCCTCAAACTAACAGCTATAAATGTAAATAACCCCCACAGTGTGGCACCCATACTTAAACCTAAACTTGTCATATTTAGTGATGAAATTGGTAGACATATGGGCCAGTTACTATCATTTTATTGCAAGGGACATTTAGTTACAAATTATTGTATGCCTGGGCTAAGCTACCTTGACATTGTGAGGAAAATTATTAGTTTTAATTTTAGCCAGGATACAACTTTATTAATTTTAATCGGAAACAGAGGAAATGTGAATAAAAAAAGTCTGCTCCAGTATTATAATAAGCTGTGTGAGCTTAACTTAAGAAAAATTGTTATGTTCACATTCCCTTACAGTAACAACTTGCCACAGGATGAAAATAATACTAGATATAAGCTTAACATATTATTACATACATGGACATGCAATAATAGTCAATTTCATCTTATTGACACTAACAATTATGTTAGTAAATATTTATATTTGACAAAAGATATCTACTATCTTTCAAAATATTGTAAAAGACAAATAGCTATGTCGCTATCCTATTTTTTTGATATTTCAGCCAAGAATTTGGCTATTGATACAGTTGCTTCTATTGAGCAACTACCTGACATTTTCAATGATCCAGCCAAGGATTTGGCTAAACATTCTGACATTAATCATTGTTTAAATTAGAAATTGAGACAATAGAGGCAACCTCTTGCTTAAATAGTATTATTGATGTGAATATTAATGATAAACCTATTTCTAAAATATCAAATAATTGCAAGGTTTTAAAAACCATCAACCTGGTGCACCAAAACATTCAAGGAATGTGTAGTAAAGACCTTGAAATTGAATTGTTCATGAACTGCAACAACATTGACATTTTTTGTATTACCGAACATTGGCTTAAAAGCTATCAGTTCATATTCAATTTCAATAATCACCAAGTTGGTAGTTCGTTCAGCAGAGAAAATGCTATACATGGTGGCTCATTAATTTTATTAAATAAACAGTTGGTTTATAAAGAACGTAAGGATATTGTGAGCCTCTCTGTTGAGCGGACAATTGAAATAGCCTGTGTGGAGCTGGAGCGGTTTGTTGTATTGAGTGTGTACAGACCACCATCATCATTATATGATTGCTTTGAGAATAGTATGGATCAAGTGTTGCAAAAAATTTGCAAACTAAATAAAAATGTAATTGTATGTGGCGACTTTAATGTAAACTTGTTGGAAGATACTTCGATGTGCCTAAAAATTAAAAATTTATTTAAATCATATAATCTTGAAAATCTTTTTTTGGAGCCTACTAGGATAACTGCCACTACAGCTACTTGTTTGGACAATATATTTACAGATATTGTACCTAATTGTAAACAGATAATAAATCAACTCAACTCAGATCACTGTGGACAATTGATAACATTTCTTAAGGAAGATAAGAAAGTGGTAAAAAAGGATATTACTGTAGTGCCTAAAACTGTGGGTCGCTTGGAAGGATTTAAAAATAAACTAATCAGCAAATTGCCTTACTTGAGTTATAGTGATGATCCTAACCAGTTATACAATACATTTTTTAACATGTTTTGTACAGAATTTAACTCCACTTTTATCCCCAAGAAGATCTCGGTTAAAGGTACTGCAACCTTCAGTGAATGGGCTACTATAGGTATACATAAAAGTAGGAACAGACTGTATGAGTTGTATGAAGAGAAAAACTATAATAATAGTGAAGATTTTGTTCAGTATGTTAGAGATTATTCAAAATTATTTAAAAGAATTTGTCTTCTAGCCAAAATTCGTTACTTAAGTTCAAAAATTAAGAATAGTAAGTACTAATAAAATTAAAATGACTTGGGATATAATCAACAATGAGACTGGAAGAGTCAAGAATCGAAGTAGTGACTACAGCCTTACAATTGATGATAAAACAGTTAAATCAGACTTAGAAGTTGCCACTGCATTTGAACACTTCTTCACTGACATTCCAGTCTCAACCACAAAATCCTTGAAGTCATCCCCCACTGTTGCAGAATCCCTATTGAAAGAAAATGTTAATATGTGTAATGATGAATTCAATTTCAAATATGTAAGTGGTAAAGATATCGTAAAAACGTTCAATACCCTCAATGTCAAGAAGACCGCCGATCTTTGGGGTAACTCCGTTGAGGTTACGAAATCTGTTATCAACATAGTAGCACCTAACTTAGCTATAATTTACAATAAATGTATAGACAGTGGTGTATTTCCTGACTTAATGAAAAGTAGTAAGATTATCCCCCTATTTAAATCAGGTAGCACATCTGACCCCACAAACTTTAGACCAATTTCTGTGCTACCCACCTTTAGTAAAATATTTGAAAAATTAATCCTTGATCAGCTGCAAACCCACTTTAATAAAAATAACTTGTTACACAGGAAACAATTTGGTTTCACAAGAGGTCGCTCTACAACTGATGCTGGTGTTGAGCTTTTAGGTAACATCTTCAATGCCTGGGAGGATTCACATGATGCCTTAGGCATCTTTTGTGACTTGTCCAAGGCATTTGATTGCGTTTTTCACGAGACATTGGTCAGGAAACTACATCACTATGGAGTTAGGAATACCGCACTGGATCTTCTTATTTCGTATTTGGGTAATAGGATCCAGAGAGTGGACGTTAATGGGAAGAGATCTCCGGGGTCTGTGGTGACAATGGGTGTTCCGCAGGGCTCAATTCTTGGCCCGTTCCTGTTTCTCGTTTATATTAATGACTTACCTTATCTCATACAAGATAATCAGGAGATTGTGTTATTTGCAGATGATACATCACTATTATTCAAACTCAAACGGCAACAGCCGGTTACCAACGATGTAAATAACGCTCTCTCTGAAGTAGTGCACTGGTTTAATGTTAATAACTTACTTTTGAACGAGAAGAAGACTAAATGTATTAGATTTTTGACACCTAATGTCAAGCAGGTGAAAACCAGTGTAGTAATAAATGGAGCCGAATTGGATCTTGTGGACACCACTACGTTCTTGGGTATAACTTTAGATTCAAAACTGCAGTGGGGCCCACATATAAATAAATTATCGAGTAGACTCAGTTCTGCAGCTTACGCGGTCTATAAGATACGCCAGCTAACTGATGTAGAGACAGCCAGATTGGTATATTTTAGCTACTTCCATAGTGTTATGTCGTACGGCATTTTGTTGTGGGGAAATGCCGCCGACATTCAAACTATCTTTGTTTTGCAGAAGAGAGCTATTCGAGCAATTTATAACCTTAGCTTTAGGCATTCACTGAGGGACAAATTTAAAGAAATTAGTATAATGACGGTCGCATCTCAAAATATTTATGAAAATTTGATGTATGTTAAGAAAAATATTAGTTTGTTCTCTAAGAACAGCGACATTCACAGCGTCAATACTAGAAATAAAAATAAACTTATACTACCAATGACTAGGCTCCAAAAAATTAGTAATTCATTTAGGTGCCAAAGTATACGTTTCTACAACAAGATTCCAAGCAATATTCAAGACTTAAGTCTCAATAAATTTAAGTCCTTGGTAAAGAAGAAACTTTGTTCTAAGGGTTTCTATAAAGTTAAAGATTATATGGACGACAAAAATGCTTGGAATTGAGCCGCTCGCTCTTATCACATACATCATTGATATCATTGAAATTACTATTTTTATTTTTTTGACATTCTAAATTATTTATTGATAATTTATTATTGAATTATTTTTATATTTTTGTTTGACATTTTGTCAACTATTATTATTAATATGTCGCTTGTTTTTTTAATTTATTATTTTATATTTCAATTAATTGTGAATGTGAGTACCATGTAGGCTAGTTTTTATACACGAATTTTATAAAATTGTTTGGCCAGTTTTGAGTATTTTTGTGACCTACGCAAATGTCCGGCTGATTGGTGTCGTCGTGCGTCGGGTCGTTGAGCTCCCGATAATAAGGTTGAGCTACACGATGGCTGATGCATGCGTGCCGTCAGTTAGGACAGGTCAACTCAAACCTGCTATGGCTCTTTCCTCAAAAGGCCATTCCAAACGTTGCCCTACATTGTTACACTCACATACGTAGTTTTATACTACAATGTCTGGACTTTAAAAGAGACGTTGACCTCTGAGTTTGTTTCGGTTTTTCTTCTCAGAGCTAGTCAGATAGGAAATGCCGGTGCCATCTAGTCTTAAAAAAAAAACATTACATTGACTTGTAAAAGTATCTGTAACAGATTTATTTACAGAAATAAATATCATTTCATCATTTCATTTCATTTCATTAGCAAGTAATTTGACGACGATCCGTCGGACGATGGATGCGGTAGAAGTGAGGCGGGTGGGTACCAGAGAGTTGTACGATATAGCTCTGACAATCGCTCAAGTTTATCGCGTACAGCAAGCCAATAATTTATAGCATAGCATTGTGTGAACGTGTCCATATGAAATGTATGCTGAGCGATATCGTCGTGCTATACAATGTTTGCCATAAGCTATACAGGGTGGTAATTTGAGATGGGGCATGAAAGGCAACTATCTTAATCATTGTAGCTACAGGAAAACGTTCTCAGAAGACCACCCCTAACTTTTGGAATAATTTCAATCGGCATTCACAGATTTGGAAAAAAAGTACAGTCAGCGAGAAAAAGGGCTGTTTTCACGAAACTTTTTTATGATGCCAATCGATCCCATTTACTATGAGGATCAAAAGACTTTTGCAGACCAACTGAGGTTGGAGTACTAGAAAAGTCAGAAATCGCAAAAAACTTATTTGAGATGAGGTAGTAATAAGGGCAGCTACCTTAATCGTTGTGGCTAGAGGAAAATGTTCTTAAGAGCTGCCTTTCATGCCCCATCTCAAATTACCACCCTGTATATTATAGCGTAGTCTGAACTGCGTTTTAACGCTAGGTTTTTTCTTCTTTGCTTTCGATAATCTAGTAACAAGCCTTACATCTAAACACAAGGCAGTGTGTCAAGCCAAATTCTAACCTAACACGGTAATAACTAAACCGCATAATTTTAATATTATGCACCCCAAATCGATCCCTCTTTTATCAACTCATAACACACTTCATTATACAAATACATAACACAGTATCTCCAAACATCGAACAATAAAATAAGACAAACAAAGATCACTATGAATATCAAATAATCATCATATAAATGGGCAGAGTACCCCCGTACCACAATACGTATTCATGGTAAAACGATATCGCTATCACTTCGTATCGCTATCGTAAAACCGACGGTAGTGCTAATCGCGTGATAGCGTGGTAAAAGGCGTGTTACGATTGATACAGTTTATTGTCGAGTAGTTGGGGTGACGCTATTGTGATGGCGGGACAAAAGCGGACAAATACGCAAAAAAAATGATACAAATAGTTGACAAAATTAATTTGGCATGGAATTCTTTTGTCGTGATTAGATTGAATATTTATAAAATGAATTATTTTTCAGTATCAATGATTTTTCTTTTGTTTGGCATGCGTATTTTTTTGTATTCATGTGTATATTATGCGATTTTAATATTTTATACTCGACGGAATAATAAGTAAAGTGAATAAAAAAAAAATGCATATCGTATTATTATATGCACGTCACGAAATAACTTCACGCCAATTACTAAATAAATACGTTATCGAATTATAAATTGAAACTTCGCTTTAACGGAAGTCGTTCCCTGCAAAATACTAATATTCAGCCGCAACTGGCAAAACTGGAAGCTGACCTGAACAATGTTAGAAAAATGCTAGAAAATGATGATAATTATTGTTATTAAAAACAACACTACCGAAATACCTTGACCGCCCTGAAGTTCGTGCAGGTAGTTGCGCAATCGCGACGATCTCCTGCCACTCTAGTGTGTGGCCTGCGGGCGACGGGTTAAGGGACCCGTCGCCTGACCAGTAACAGGCCCAAGAAGGCGGCGCGCAGTGTTCCGTGCGCGCCTCTCAGGAGGACGTGTGGCAAGGCCCCACAGAAGGAGGCCTGCCGTGGTTGCGGTGCATGCAGCTGCGAATCCTGCGACCCCAGCCAAAGGTGAGGAGAAGGAATACCGTGGTTTTTTTTAGCCGGTAAGAGTCCGACATAACCCTTCCCCTCCCCCGGGCGAAGGGTATACATGAGGATTTTCCCACGATAAAAAAAAGGTAGTTGCGCAATAGTTTTTTTAGGAAAAGAATGGCGTTCAATTAACATTTAACTAACATTATCTTAGGACCGAGGATCAACAGTTTTTTAGTCTATTTAATAATTTTTACAGTAACTGTTTTATTCTTGAGAATGCGCGAAATTTTGGAGTAGGTTCAGAGCGGCCAAAATAAATCGACCGTATTGTACTCCATACTTTCCTATCACTTCAACTTCAAAACTCATTTATTCAAAATAGACTAGAATTACTTAGTTCTTTTTGAACGTCATTAGGTACATAAAAGACAGCCCCCAAAAGCACCCTCTCTTCACTTCTACAGGGTGGTAATTTGAGATGGGGCATGAAGGGCAACTACCTTAACCATTGTAACTACAGGAAAACGTTCTTAGAAGACTACCCCTAACTTTTGGGATAGTTACAATCGGCATTCACAGATTTTGAAAAAAAAGTACAGTCAGCGAGAAAAAGTGCTGTTTTCACAAATCTTTTTTATGATGCCAATCCATCCCATTTCCCATAAGGATCAAAAGACTCTTCCGGACCAACTGAGGTTCGAGTACTAGAAAAGTCAGAAATCGCAAAAAACTTATTTGAGATGGGATAGTATTAAGGGCAGCTACCTTAATCGTTGTGGCTACAGGAAAATGTTCTTAAGAAACTGTCCATAATTTTTAAAAATATTTCGAACTGCATTAACAGATTTTGAAAAGAAAAAAATAATTTTTTTCTTCCTTACCCTAACTTTTAACGAAATGTTGTTTTTCGTGATTTCTGATGTTTCTAGTACTCTAACCTCAGTAGGTCCAGAAAAGTATTTTGATCCTTATGGGAAATAGGATCGATTGACATCATAAAAAAAAGTTTTGTGAGAACCGACCATTTTTTTGCTGACTGTACCAATTTTTTTTCTCTTTTTTTTTTCGTGCATTTCGAAATAATTTCAAAAATGATGGCCAGTCTCCTATCAACATTTTCTTGTAGCGACAACGATTAAGGTAGCTGCCCTTATAACTAACCCATCTGAAATAGTTTTTTGTTATTTCTGACGTTTCTAGTACTCAAACCTCAGTTGGTCCGGAAGAGTCTTTTAATCCATAAGAGAAATGGGATCGTTTGGCATCACAAAAAAGTTTTGTGAAAACAGCCCTTTTTCTCGCTGACTGTACTTTTTTTTCAAAATCTGTGACTGCCGATTGAAATTATCCCAAAAGTTAGGGGTGGTCTTCTAAAAACTTTTTCCTGTAGCTACAATAGTTAAGGTAGCTGCCCTTCATGCCCCATCTCAAATTACCACCCTGTATATCCGCTTATATTTCCCCGCTCATCGCCCACACTGCCACCGAGCCTAGCGATTCATGTTTATGTGTTTCCCGTGGCTGTCTGGCATCGAAGCGTCCTTGTATAAATAAGTGACGAGTTTGATTGCAGGTCAATGGAGTGGGTCGGTACCTTTATATTTGTACACTTTATTTGCATGTTAAAGGTTGTTGATGTTGCAAGCTATTTGTGGATTTGACTTATAAGTTATTTATAAGTTCACATTCGATAAAAGGTTTTGTAACAGCATTTATAATTTGTTGTGTTAACACACTGTTGTGTTAAATAACTGGGAAACTACACTATACCTTCATACAGTTGCTTTAAAAGGACAATTTGAAAAATTCGGGCATTTTTGTGAAGCAGGTAACGTGCACGAAGCGATTTGGTTTCCAAAAATTTGACAGTTTTTATAAACCGTACTATTATGTACGATTTATAATTAACTAGCTTTCGCCCGCAGCTGCGCTTGCGTGAAATTATGAACCCGTTAAGTGACGATTTTCCATACAAACTTTCATCCCCTATTTAACTCCCTTAGGGGTTGAATTTCGAAAAAATCCCTTCTTAGTGGATGCTTTCGTTACAAAAGGAACCTACTGTCAAAATTTCAATTTTCTAACCCCAGCGGTTTAGGCTGTGCGTTGATAGATCAGTCAGTCAGTCAGTCAGCTTCTCCTTTTATATGTATAGATTAATTAATTTATAATTTTTATTCATACATAATTCTTCGTCTTCACAAGCGAAGGGTTTCCATGAGCATTTCCCAACGAAAAGAAGTGGATCGTCATCTTTCGATGTCTATTTTATCTATAGATGACTAGTTACCACATCGCCGTCGTCTTATTTTACATTAGTTTTATCCGAAAAGTTTCTACAAAGCAGTTTGTAGACTAATCGCTTTAAATCAAATAACTATCAGTCTTTTGTGGCTCGAACGGTTTCAAACAAAATAAACCTAATTAATTCTGAACAAACTGACAGAAACCCACGCTTCTTCGCCTACCAACTAAACTAGATAAATTGTACTTAAAAACTAAGACAAAAGACAATTAGCCTCCATGTATTATGTAGCTACTATTTAATGAATATTTTAAAATCTTGTTTGACCTTTAGAGTTACATAATGTTCAGAATTATTTTGAGGTTTTATTTTTCTTTGTCTTCAATATTTCTGTTGTTAGGATTATTTTTACTTTTAATATTATAGTATCAAAGTAAGCTTACTCGATCCGTTTACATGGCTTTCATTAAATTCAGTATACCTAGTAGAAAGAAAAAATAAAAGTATTATTAGAAAAAACTGTTTATATTAAAAGATTTATATTATAATATTTCGAAGTAAAATATATTTGTTTTTATAGCCATATAATCGACATAACATAATATTACGGTTGGGCAGAGGTGTATCGTAAACCCTCATTTCACCGCTATGTTTAAGTTGCATGTAATAAGAGGCGAGCCTATTCCCATCAACCGGGCACAAATCCGGAATCCAGGCTGCTACTAAGAAATTCCACAAAGAGAAACCCAATAAGGCCCGGTTTCCAACAAAGCGGAGAGGAGAGGAGACGAGAGGAGATGTGTTTTGAATAACCAATCAGATTTCATTATTTCCACATCTCCTCTAAGCTTAACTTCGGTGGAAATGGATCAAGCGGAGAAGAGAGGAGATATCTAATTTTTCTATAGAATTTTGTGCCGCGAGCAAGCAAGCGGCGCGGCAGAGCGGAGATTGTGTGTAGTAGGGCGGCCGGGCACCCCGCACCCCGATTCCTTCTCCTCAAGCCTCGCACACCCGAACTGACTGATTTCGAGCTCTCACAACTCACATCTCTGCTACGCTCAGCTCACATCTCCTCTCCGCTACGCATCTCCTCTCCGCTTTGGTGAAAATAACCTGCCGGCTTCGCAGCACATCTCCTCTCGTCTCCTCTCCTCTCCTCTCCGCTTTGGAGGATACCGGGCCTAACACTTTGCTCGACCTAAGGATCGAATCCTAGACCTCACGCTTAGCAGTTGCGCTTGTGGCCACTAACCTAACGAGGTAGACAATGTAAATGTAGAAACTCCAAATTTTAATAGATTTTCGTAAGTCACAGCTATGCATATGTACTTATATTTCTAAAGTCACATCAAATGTGACCTTTGGAAATCGAAATCTAAAGAAAATTAAGGTTAGCATTGCAATGACCTTTTGATGGCCTGATCGAATTCTAAATTGCTATTTAGTTTATTTAAGAGACGTTTTATTTACTTACAGCTAGTCTAGAGTGTTGCCATAAAAAAACATATTCATTATTTTCTCTGTTATTTAGGCTGTACGTTTTCATCTAGTATACAGGGTGTTAACGAATTCATATAATTCCATCACACCGCGTGATCTACTGGTGACACTGATTGTCAAAGTCAAAGTCAAAGTCAAAGTCAAATAGTTTTTATTTCAAGTAGACCAGATCCCTGGTGCTTTCAAAAGGTCAACACTAGGGGCTCGGTTCCAAGTAGTAGGTCCTTTGGAGAAGAACCGGCAAGAAACTCCATAGACACTCTTTTAAAAAAGTAAATGTTTTGACAATTTTCATTGTAGTAATGTAAGAACAATGCAGATTAATGTACATGTGGTTAACAACTTGAAAAGTAATGAGAAAGTTAGCCTTTTAAAACGATTGCCATAACAGTTACGAGCTGACCAGTCCCAACAGACAGCACCCGTTCACGAGCATGACGCATACATCGGCGTCGCTCAACTCAACCATGTTGCAGGGAACTCAACGACCCGATGCACAACGCCACCATCAGCAAGACATTTCAGTGAGCATGACAGACTCATACCGATAGACAATAGGCAGTCAAATATTAAGAATGAAAGCGTAACACTAGATGCTGCATGGTCCTCACATTTTACAGCCTTGCGTAGGTATTAACAGAATATTATTAATAATTAATAATTGCAATTAAATGTCAAACTAATATAAGCAAATATTAGCAATAAATAAATTAAATTAAATGTCAAAGAAAAGAAAACAATCAAAATTGGAAACATTAGATTAAAAAATAAGATAAAATAATATACTTATTGAGTCAAAAAAAAATAATTACAATAAGTAGGCATTTGAATAATGTCCGTTTGTTCTGTTAGACGGAGTAATTTCAGCGTTCCAAGTTAACTGACTGCGTGGAGCGATATCGCGCTATTCGTGCCCGTCAGCTGCGTCGCCGTGCCATCATTCATTATTCATGGCATCGAAATTTTTATATGACATAAAATATTATATGACAAAAAATTGGGAAAAAAAACATTATGAACAACTTTTACTATGGGACCAAAAGTGAAATCTCGAAAAAAAAACAGCTGTTCGCTACATTTTGACGAGTTATGCGAAAATTAATGTAGGGAACAGCTTTTTTCGCTTCGTCCCATAGTAAAAGTTGTTCATAATGATGAGTACACTGACCTCTTAAGAGGTTTTTAGTGTTTTACCAATAACGCTGTATAATATCACCTTGCGAATACCAATTTGATTTACAAGATGACTAGTAATTCAATCTATTCCTTGAAAGTGGTTATATTAGAGATGATTGGCAACAAATTAACCACCAAAAAATGTGGATCGAAAATTAAAAGTATAAACAAAACGTCTGGTCACATAAGACCTTTTGGGTAATATTTTTTTTTTTTGTTTATTGGGTTGCATGAAAAGAGCCTCCACAAGTGACGATACCTCAGTACGTCCGGCGCACCCTGGGCAGTCAGCCTCGCTACCATCCTTGCTGACTGGCTAATCTTTTCACCACAGCATGAGCTATTTTCGTATAGCTCGTGCTGACAGAAAGAAGTCGACCTTTTATTAAATAAATAAATAAATATTTTTGAGACATTGTTTACACAGCACCATCTAGTCCCAAACTTAGCAGAGATTGTACTATGGGTACTAGACAATGGATATAATACTTATACACTTCTTTTTTTGTAAATATGTACATACTTATAATACATGAGAAATACTCAGACCAACACAAACACTTATGTTCATCACATAAATATTTGTGTTGTGTGGGAATCGAACCCACGACCTCTCGATCAGCAGTCCGACACTCGAACCACTAGACCACAGACGTCGTCAAATATTTCTGAGACATTGAGAATTTTGGGTCGGTATTTTTATCTACAGTGATTGCTAGTTTACCAGTTTTTAGAAAAGCATCACTTGTGCTCAGAAATTAGTAGTTTTTTTTACAAATCTTTTTTCTTTGATAAGTTTTCCAAAAAAATTCATCATTTCCGACCCACAGTTGATGGTGATTACTTTTTTTATTAAAAACCTCTTTCACGAAATAGGTCTAATTGTCAGTCACCTTTTATAGTAAAAACAATCAAATTCGTGAAAAAAATTACAATATCAATTGTCAAACAGAATGTCTGTACAAACTCAGTGTATAATCATTGCGACTGCTTGTTATATTCAAGCAGCGTTTAAGTTGTCGCCACTTGAATAAGTAAATAACTTCAAGTTATTACATCGCCGTTGCATAATTTTCCATGGCTTACTTTAACTTGCTGCAAAAAACGTTATTTATAGTTCTACGTTAGAAAATATGTCACTTATACTACACCACATATATTAAAGGTTTTATTAGGTTCTACATAATTATTATGCAAAAGTTTGGAATGTGCAGTTACGTATATTTAACTTTTTGACTGTCAAGCTGTTTTTCGATTCGTTTTATTTACCTGTGGTCGCATTTTTTATTGGCAAATTGGGCATATTGTAAATGGACTCGTTAGCTAATTTTACTTGTGATAGCTACTTACGTATGAGAGAGCCTACTATGCAAAGCTATGTGTCTTTGATTAATTATTGGTAAAGATGCAAGATTGCATCGTTGGTGCAATGGTTGCAAGCACGATTGGTAAGCGTACGATCCTGGGATCGATACACGGATTAAGAAGTGCTGTTAAAAAAAAATTGCGTGAGGTAAACAATAACACTTGTAACTATTATTCACTAAAAACTGTGGTACCAAAAAATATATAAAACAAGCGTATTTTGAACTCTGGTACTCAAAGTAAGATCTAACTTGAAATGGGTTACTTGATTTGATTGATTAGGTTGCTTGGGTAACTTGAATTAGGATTTTCAGTGTGGAATTTCTCAGTAGCAGCCCAGAGTATCGGTTTGTGTCCCGTGGACAGCAATCGCCCCCTATTACATGGGACTTAAACATAACGGTGAAATGAGGGTGAACACACCTCTGCCCATCCTTACGGGGAATATAGGCGTGATGTTATGTATACAAGATTCTTAGTTTTAACCAATAACGCTGGCTGTATCACAGGAATTGACTATAATTATACGAATCTTCGACTAAAGACGTCTTGCTCGAAAGCTATATAGTGTTGGTCGAACAAGTCGAGCATAGCATACCTTTACGAATTTTTATGCAGGCAAACATTTCTGGAATCGGAGTTTATTACATAAAGATAATTAAATACAAGTATAAATGCTTGGGTAAAGTAAAGTACTCTCAGTTATGCAAATTGGTAAGTTAATTAACTGATGTTATTCCATTGGTTCATTAATTAACGTAAGTTTCAACCGCAGACATCAGAAAGGCCATAGGCCATGGGTCGTTATTTTATTTGAAATAATATGATTTAAACTAGTTTCGTGTTCGACTCGTATGTAGCATCGAGTACATTCAATCGATTAGTGAAGAATCGATTTAATCGATGTGCACGTCAGACAAAGCAGGTCACGTGTGGGATGTACCGTACATGAATAAAATAAACATCGGTATTTACTATCGATTGAAAGGTTTGTTATGTAATGGTAATTAATTGAAAGTGATAGCAAATAGGTTGATTGTTAAAAAGGGATCACGTGGTAATTGAGTGGCTCATGTTTTACAGATGCTATTTACTACATGATGACTCTATTGTATTCATGTTTTTAAAAAACATCGCTCCCCTCATGCTTTTTTCCTGTATCGTGGGAGTGTTAACAGATAAGCACATCAATCTTACATGCGCAAACACCTAGACCCACAACTGCTATTTGTAGGCCTTACAAATATTTCTCTCGTGCAGGAGTCGAACTCGCGACCCGTAACACAGAAGCCAATCGGTCAGCTCGCCGGCATCCATTCTCATAGACCTGAACTACAAAATATCATGACTATTGACGTTGATACTCCACTACAATCTAGTACACTCCACTACACTCCATTACACTTGACTACACTCTACTACATTATATTAAACTACACTCCACTCTACTACGTGGTACTACTCCATTACACTCGTCTACACTCTACTACATTCTATTAAACTACACTCCACTCTACTACGTGGTACTACTCCATTACACTCGACTACACTCTACTACAATCTATTAAACTACACTCCACTCTACTACATTATACTACACTCTACAACACTACACTCCATTACACTTTACAACATTACAATCCACTCCAACTATTTATGGAATACCTACTCCATTAGTCCTTTTTGGATACCCACGGAAGGAAGTGGGGTAATCTCCACCACTGTTTGGCAACACCACTACCACTTGCATCGACCCTTTACAAACAAACACCGATTCGCTAATCGACGTTGACGTCACTCACTGTTAAAGTTCGTCGATAAGTAACGGTCGCCGATGCATCGTTGAATAAGTAAACAGTGTTGTTGCTTGTGTTTATGTTCTCTAATGAGTTTCTGTCCAAGTTTCTGGAAGCTTTGGTCCGTGAACGAGGAACTTGTCAATAATTCTGGCTAGTTTCAGGATTAAAATTTGTGTGCTAAACAGACCATGGCAAAAAAGAAGTTTATTACGCTAGGCAGAAGAAGTTTTTTGAATACATACATAAACTCACGCCTTTTTCCCATGGGGGTAGGTAGAAACTGTAGAACGCCACATGCTACGATCCTTACATACCCTTTCGCTTCGTCCACGTTAATGGACTTGTCATACACGCACGCCGGTTGAGAGTACTACGCACACGTTCTTCTTAAAGAACATAACCAATAACGATGTATGTCCTTCTAGGGCGTCCTCTACTGGCGTTTCCACTGACACATCCGCCTTATAAATAAATTCCTTTTCTTATTCACCGTTCACTCATTCTGACCAATCCAGTTAAGCATACTGGTTTCAATTTGACGACACATTTTGTGCCGTGGCTGAGCGATTGGCTACTGCGCTCCGGGTCGTGGGTTCGATTCCCACACGGAACAAAAATTTGCATGGCCTACGGATGGTTGTTTCGGGTCTGGACGTTTGTGTATGTGAGATTTTGTGTCTGTAAACGCACCGACGATACAAGAGAAATCTTAGTGTGAAGCAATGTTTTCTATTAAAAAAAAAACAAAAATTTTAGTCATATCATCATAATTTAACAGACAAAAAATGATTTTTTTACGCTTTCCTTACTTCTATTTCATGATAATTATATCAGAGGAAATAAATAAAAAGCTCATACGAGTGAAGACACTGCAGTACGTCCGGCGCACCCTGGGCAGTCAGCCCCGCTACCAACATTGCTAACTGGCTCATCTTTTCATTACGACATGAGCTATTCTTATAAAACTCGTGCTCTTGCACGAGAGAAGAAAAAGAATTGCAGATGATAGAAGATAGAAGGTTTATCATGCCAGCATAATAAAATAAAAATAAAAACCACCTCACTTGACAGAAGGATACTTAAATAAGTTTTATGACGCTATTAAAAGTTAATAACTTAATTTTGCATGTAATTTCCACCTCTGTTGACCGAGTATACAAATTGTGATTGGTTGTTCCACGAAAACAATTACTGCAATATTTCTATCAAAAGCTGGTATGTTATGACAACCTAATTCGCTACGTACGTTTAGAATCGAATATACAGAGAATTGATGGACTCGATTACTGGTGAATCGATACACCATCGATGTTTTGTAATATAATTATGTAATATGAATTCATAAAATACTTGCAACAAAAATATAATAAGAAGTGATTCGTGTGTTATTTCCGAAGTTAAAGACAACATTAAAAGTGAGTGATGATTGTTGATTGTTTTAAAAGTATTCTATGAATGAATAGTAAAATAATTGTATTTTATATTTAATGACAGAGTAGATATTTTATACAAACTACTTACTCTTAGTTTAACACAATTATTGGTTACTACGATAATTAATTACAAAAAATATCAAAAATGTGTATTCTTCCCATCCTAATTTACGGTGCTCAGACCTGGTCGTTCACCGAGTTGCAAAAGTTCCGCCTTGGAGTTTGCCAAAGAGCAATGGAACGCAGTATTTTATGCGTCAAAAGAACAGACAGAATACGGAACAGCACACTGCGCTCCAAAACGGGGATTATACACGTAGGCAACAAGGCTGCCAGGCTCAAATGAGATTGGGCGGGTTACGACAGTCGTATGCACAATGACCGATGGGCAAGAGTCTCCACACAATGGGTGCCTGAAGATGGACGGCGCCACCGAGGTCAGCCTATAAGGCTAAGCGTATCCTAGGATGCAGGTGACGCAGCACAGCACAGTACAGATTTTGCAGGGCAGGGCAGGCGAGGCAGACATAGGCCACGACCGCATGCTGCGACGCAGCTCGAAGACACATTCGAGTTATAACTGGTACAAAGAATAGACGTGTTCGAGTTGACGAACGTTTTTTTATTAATAGTCTGGATGATGAGTATCATACAAACAAGGTTCACAACGCATTAATTCAATAAAATGTTCTGTCATTGCAATGCAATTAAAATTAGCGGTAAAAACACGTGTTGACAAGCACGCGTCGCGCAGAAATCTGTGCCGGCACTACAACGAGGCGCAGGGCAGGACAGGCGTTAGTACGTTCATGCATTACAAAATCTGCTCTGCCCTGCGCTGCGTGCACCTGCGTCACCTGCGTACGCTTAGCCTAAAGGAGGTAGCGAGATGACCTAGACGCGTACCGCGAGGGCTGGTTTGAGGTGGCGCAGGAAAAGAGTACATGGAAGGACTTGAGGGAGGCCTTTGCCAAGCAATTCAGGCTAAAAAAAATATCTATTTGTGCTGTTGACTGATCCATAAATTACTTTTATACTGTAATTAACATCTTAAACAGCGTACACATCTAGCCTACGAAGGCCAATGAACACCAACGAAAGGTCCTCATCCTTTTTAGTTTGACCCAACTTTTCACAGAACGAATCCGGTTTCACTCGAATTTAAGCGGTATCGAAACCCGTTCGTTAGTTGAGTGTGTATGTTCCATTGTGAGACTACTATAATTGATGCATTGGTCATTGCTGTATGTTTTTCTCGTTCAAGAGGCTGCTGTTGCCAATCCTCTTAACATAAGAGCATGATGTGTTACTCTTAACTTTGTAGTATCACTTATTAAAGTGTCGTGGTGAAGCCACTTGACCTTAGATGATTGCATATTTTGGATACATTTTGTATTTCTGACTCTTAATTGTATACATGAGGTGTTTGTATTGCAAATACTTGTTAAAAACTTGCATCATTTCCTGTTTTGAATTACTTTAAAGTGGATTCCACGTATTTGTTATCCTATTTCATTCTTGATATTTTTCCTTCTCTAAGCGTTTTGCCCCTTGGTGATCCATTACTTTGTAAATGGCAGTAGTTTTCCCCTTATAACTTGTACGTGTTTACAATCTCATATAGTACTTTATGTGGGTCCTCTGATACTAATTTGCCTTAGATCCTTAGGTGTCCCGATATTTCACAGAATGATGTCATCACCCTATCACATCATCATATACCCTATCTGTCACCGTCACCTAAAGGTGATGGGCTGTTATTATAAGATCACCCAACTTATAATGATCTAACTTAAATTCAAACCACTCAGTTCACATAAATCACATCTTAACTAACTTAACTTTAAAAGTTTCCATCAGTTCAAATCATAAACTTTTCTGTAGCATTACGCTTGTAAAATTGTAGTAGTCCCGGTGTTGCCTCGTCGCGCATGACAATCGTGCACTATTGAAACTTGTCGCCCGCGTCACGTAGCAGTCGCCTCGTCGTCGCCTCGTCGCCGCTGACACTTAACTGAATATATAATGTACGAGAGAGATTTTTAGAATGGAATCAGACGAGGTTTTAAATTAGAAATGCAGAGAATGAGGGGATAATATGAGGAGATCGTGTGAGGTTTTGAAAAGAGGAAAATGTTCTTTGAATTAAGGTCGTAAACAATTGTAGAGTAAAGTGGGAATTTAGGCATATGCTATAATTTAGGCATAGGCTATGAAAGATCGCGAAAGTAATATTATTCGTGAGATTTTGAACTCTGAAAGCGCGTCAATTATATTGAGAAGATATATATGTAACTAAAGCAGTAAGGAAATTTTGTATTTGATAAATTAAATGTAAATTAATTGAATATACAGAAAGTTATCAGCTCTATTACCCCTGAAGGTAGACAGAGTAATACAATCACGTACTACTACTAGCAAATCACATTTTCAACGATTCCTATCCGCAGCTATAACAAATTATATTCACACAGGACAAACCTAATCATATTTTCTCGACCTGGGATTTGAATCGAAGAAAAATTTGTTACTATAGAAACCATTTTATTGTCATTGTCAATCAATAATAACATTATTATTTAAATAAAGATGATTTAAAATAAAGATGGATGACTTAATTAATAAGTCTAGACAAGATAAAAATATGAATGATCCAATTTACTGGTGACTTTGAGCTAATACAAAATTTGATGTCAATTCTACTACTTCAGAACTTAATTATTATAATAAACTTATACTTGACTTACAGTTTAAATTGTCTGTATATTTCAGAACTATGTAGAGGTCAACTTTCTGTGTCAGATACTTCGTGGAATAAAATAATAAGTTGTAATCGTTGGATTGGGAGTCAGACAATAATATTTATAAGCTGGTTATTGTTCTGAATATGTGGATCGTAAAGCTTTATATGGAGCTACATCCCCACTGAATTGTGTAAATAAATAGATAATCGTCTGGTAACCTCTTTTTGTTCATGTGTTACATAGTACAGTTTTGTTAATATTGATACCTCTATATTTATTTCACACGTGCTGATAAATGGTGCTTCGTTTTACTTTACTTTGTATTTTTAAATTACTTACATATCTTTTTCTTTCAGTTCTGGATCAATAAAAGTCCGTCAATCTTAAGTTGCCATGCAAAAAATCTTTAAACTTCTTTCATAACTCAACCACCAAGGACTTCCTATTCTTTTCTTACTTTACACATAACATAAAATTCCCCTTCATACTCAATCTACATCTGCACCATTATAGCGTGCTATCGACTATCGATGCCCATATAAATTCCGATTCAAAATAAACAGGGCATTGGTAAAAACACTTCGCGCGAGACATAAAGCGCGGCTGTATCAGGAGCGCCATAAATCGCGCGACGTATGGGTACGTAGGTACTAGAGGTAGTGGAGAGACGCGCTTGTTGAGAATATTGAGGTAAGATGTACTAGTGTAAGCTTTTGATATATTCGACATTGCCTCTTTGTCCATTATGCGAGACTGAAACACACTTGCATACTGTCATGTGCTTCCTTATATTCAGGATATCGTAAGGTTATATCTAAGTGATATACATGGTATGTGGGTCGTGGTAGTAGTGTTTATAAGTTGTGGGGTTCTGCAGGGATCGGTTATAGGTCCACTCCGACATTAAACTGGGAAAAGTTTAATTTTAAACAAACAAATATATTCATTTTTAAGAAAAAACTGCTCAACATATTACGTCTTTAAATCTAAATTTGCTCGTTGATGCTATGAGGTACGTACTCTTTCGTCTATCTACCCTCTTTGGCCCGGTCCCGCTCCGTTGAACTTATGTCCCTCCCGGGAGCCCGCTCTGTCGCTGAACTAACTTTTTTAACTCTCATTACGTATTTACGACCAAGTTATAGTAAAAACTTTTGTGTAAAAAAAGATTTATTATAAATTTCTCATAATTAGAACTGTGGAGTTTGATTTGTGAAATAAGCTTGTTTCGACCTATGTGGGAAGATGTGTTTAGTAATGTTATTTTTTTATAGATAACGGAATAAACCACAACTATTTACAACTACTACTATTAGGGCACTAGAAGGCATTCTCAATTCACAAAGAAGTGCCGGTTCATCGCTTTACATTCGAAGAAATGATGGGTTTATGTAAGAAGAAGGACTGATTTCTTTCAGTCACTGACAAAAGAACTCGTGAAATTATGCAAAGAACCAAGAACGAATTTCAGCGGTTACGTATTATAATACCTAAGTTTATTCTAACCATTTTCAAGATAACTACGGTCAAAAGACCTAAAGATCGTTTCACCGATTTTTGTAATAACTAATGAACGAAATCCATAAACGAGAATAATAATTCATCTACGGTTTATTCAACTACAATTAATTCACTTATGGTTGATTAAACTAATGGATCATTCACCTACTGTTGATTTATCTGTGGTCTTGTGTTTGAATTACTGGTGATTTTGGAAGTAGCGCTCACCGGCCGCTGCCGCAGAAATATTTTACCATTGTCTAATTATCTAATCGCAGGCAGATTGTATGATTCATCATTTTGAACTGAGTGAAATAGGTTAGGTTAGAACTGTGATCAACCGCTATCGAGCCGAGCGAGCGAAGCGAGCGGTGCAGCGGTATCGCGGCAGCGGCCTGTGAGCGCTACTTTCATGTTGCTCGCAGAAATGTTTTCACCATTTTCTAATTATCCGTTAAAGAGAAAGTTAAGAAAACACAAAAATCGTGAAATCATAGTTTATTTGTATATAATTACGTCATTAAGTTGAAGCGTCCAATAGGTATTTCGTACATAGTTGAAATATCCAATATCTTAAAAAAACATTACATTAATCGTTCGTTAGTGCGACTAATTTTAGTTTAATCAAGATTAAGTAAGTTAAACAGTAGTTGAGTCGACTAATATGCGTTATGAACATATGTGAATCAACCGTAGTTATCTTGAAAATAGAATAAACTTAGGTATTTATAATACGTAACCATTTCAGCAGATAATAAACTTATACAGAATTAGTCCCACTAGATATACTAAAGCAATATTAAAAATTAAATAATATGTAGTTGCTCATACTAAAACATTAAGAAAAAGCCCTTTTCTAAATGAGTTGTTGAGTCAAACAGTTTTGTTTTAAAAGATACTTAATAAAACCTAAGGTTCTTAAAAGAAAAAGGTACTTAAAAAAAGATTAAGTACTTAACTTACATAGCTTATTCAGACTATTATTTAACAGAGTAGAGCAATAAAAAATATTGCGTGGTTCATGGACGAAATTCTGATGTAAAGTGCGAGTCACACTGAAAGCGGAGCATAGACGATATGATCGTAAAACGTATTTGTTTTATGAGACGGATGATACGGGCCTGAAAGAATCTCAATAAAAGATTCCAATGTAAACTAGTCCAAGTATTAAAGCAGAATTTTAACCAATCAAAAAATCACAACCAGTTGGTTACCTTCCTTCGCATTCTTTTTCCGTTTAACGAATTAGTGTTGACTTAACCGGTAGCGGCCCGCCCGACGATCCAGATCGTCAGTGCCATTGTTTATCTATTATATCTATAATTACAGTACTACACAGGACCGATTGAGTACTGTAATTATAGACACAATAGATAAACAATGGCACTGACGATCCGGATCGTCGGTCGGGACGTTAGCGGTTAAGGGCAATTATTCAAATTTAAAAAATATCAAATATGGATTTGAATATTTTACCGTTCCATTTTAGACCAAACCCTAGGTCTAAAATGGACCTTCATGATCAGGGTTTTTTTAATTCTCTTGACTCTGGAATCCCGCTTCACCGCCGCCCCGCTCCGCTATCGCTTAGACACGCGCTTAACAATCCTCAGTTTAATACTGTCACTTAATCGTTAGGCCTTGTTAGGCTTAATTTAAAATTCTAATTAGGATTCTTGATCTGTAATTATTATGTTAGTCATTTCGTAAGCTGAGTGTGGATTAATGCAATGAAGTAATGTTGTGTTGATCCTAATAAAACCACCATCCTAACAGTATTATAAATGTGATAATTTGCTTGTTTGTTAATCAATCACGCCTTAAAAGCTGAACGAATTTGGATTTTTAGCACACGGTTAGACCTTGACTTGAATTAAGGCATAGGATAATTTTTATCCGGGTATATAGGGTGACAGGTAATTAGTGACCGATACTTTAACACATGATTGTACTCATGATAACAAACAACTTTCCCAAAGAAACGTTATATAAAAAACAAAAAAACCATATTACGAGCCGCGTCCATTCCGTAACGGTATATTAAAAAAAAAAAAATGTTTCTTTGGGAAAGTTGTTTGTTATCATGAGTACAGTCATGTGTTAAAGTATCGGTCACTAATTACCAGTCACCCTGTATGAAGTAGTTTTCTTGGGATGCGAGTGAAACCGCAAGCAACAGCTAGTAGATAATAAAACTCAAAGAAAATCTAAAATAGTTTAGTATCTCTGTTATCATGATTTCTTAACTTTACACATTATATCGCACTACATTTCTTTATTTTATATACCTACGTGCATCCTACAGTGTAATGAAACAAACGAGCACATATTAGTCACATTAAAGATATTGTAACATTCGACGTGCAGCACCTTAACGTGCAATCCGTAAAATTGTCTGAATCAATGGACACGATTCGCGTAAATTGTAGTAAATAAATACACCTGACTTGATCCATCAAGAACCTAGTCTAGAATACTAATAAAACTTAATGAATTATTAATAAGTAAATGTTATTACACTCTGACACGTTATTTAAATGACAAATGACAATTAAAAAGTACCTACCTTCTTAATTTTATTTTAATACTTCGATTATATTACAGGGTGTTGACGAATTCGTGTAATTCCTTAAAACCACATGATCTACTACTGATGTAGACCTGTCTACATCAGTAGTAGATCCCGGCACGGGATTTAGCTTGATTAAAAATAAAAAAATAAAATTACTGTTTTTTCATGCGGCTTTGTTACCGGTCGTATCTAAACCAACTCATAAGGATGCAGTAAAAAAATAAGAATTATTTTTTTGCAAAAAAATAATATTATTTTATTGAACATTTCGATGCCACGCATAAATGAATGAAAGCACGGTGACACGGCTGGCGAACACGACTAACGAGATATCGCTCTTTGCAGTCAGATAACTCAAGGCTCTAAAATGACTCAGAAATAGAAAAACCAAGATTTTTTTTAAATTCTTTTTTAGATAATTTTCATGAATTCCCATTTAGGGTTAATCTGTGTCACCAGTAGATCACGTGGTTTGCAGGAATTACACGAATTTATTTACACCCTGTATACACAATGACTGATTACGTTCAGTCATTCCAGCAATTTACTTTGAACAAAATACTTCTTGAATTTACAAATTAACGTGTTCAAAAATGTTCCTCTATGTAAATATTTATCTATCTTCAAAGCTCTTATAACAACACATAACTCTTTAATGGTACGCACTGTAACATTAATAGCACTTCACATAATAGTCTTACTAAATGAACGTGTCTAAACAATGTTAACCCACTCTCTTCTCCATTAAAAACTGTAAAGAAACGATTCGCTTTAAAGTTTTTAATGCAACTTCAAAGAGTTTTCTACTAAGTATAAGCAAACATGCTTTGAAGATTATATTAACTTGAAGCCGTGTAACCTACAAACGATTATTTTTTAACATTTCTTGTCTAATATTATACCTAGGGTTTGTGGGTAATTTAACAACCGTACGGATCATATGATTTGCCTGGTTAAGCTGCGCTTGCCGCGGTCAGTTTGTGGATCGATGACCATTTGGTACACATCAATACACCTCTGTACCTATCTCTAAGAGCACGTCAAACTGTCGGTTCTGTGTGTTATACGAAAATCTATGACATGTAGTCAGAAGCCCCAAAGTCTGACAACCGGTCTAACCGTAGGATACCAACATTACCGCCGTCCCTGCCTCAACACCTGCAGAGGTAACGACACGTGTAGGTACGTCGACCCCTAAACGTGCCTACGCTACTATTGTCGCCACTAGCAAACCTGCTGCGTCGCAATCCAAGCGGCAAGAAGCTAAAGGGGGTAAGCAGAGGCGTTGTGAATCAACGCACAAGGATCTGCCAGAAAAAGACACGTGCGATAAAGATGGCTTTGTCAAGGTGGAGAAGAAGAAGAGGAAGCCTTCTTGTCGCAACCAGTGCGGCACTGCACCGAGCGGGCCGAATTTCTTATTGCGTCCTGCTGTACCAGTGACGCCACTGTACGTGTCCCGATTGCATTACTCTACAAAGGTCGCGGAGATTGTAGAGTCCATCAGTATCAAGACCAAGCTCAATCTGAGGGTCGAGCGGTTGGAGTCTCACCACAGCGTGAATTTCAATTCGTTTGTGGTGAGGGTGCCGACTGAACATCTGTCGACCCTCACGAAGGAAGAATTTTGGCCGAGAGGTGTAGTGTTCCGGCGATTCCGAGGCCGGATACCCGACACCGCGCGACACACGACGCCGACTTTACGTGTGAAGTAGTTTTTAGATATTGTTTATGTAGGTATAGTATTTTTAGAATTATTGTATTATTTTGTAATGTATATTTTCTATGGGCCTTGATGCCTGAATTAAATAAATAAATAAATTTAAAAAAATTACCAAGTAACTAGGTTACGGAGGTCTGTTGGCAGTCGCTCCGTGTAAAATACTGGTATTCAGTCCCATTTGGTTAGAATAAAAGCTGACCCCAACGTAGTAGGGCTAGGCTAAGGCAACGTAGTAGATCGCGCCTAATTTTGTACCTAACAACGTTGTTTAACACACAAGCAAGGCAATTGCATAATGTAACCAACATCAATCATGACAGTTGATGTGTCAAAAACAATAGGTATTCATTGCCTGATACGTAGTTGTGGAGAAGTCGAATTGCTAATACATACGTTGGGTTACGTATTATAATACCTATGTTTATTCTATTTTCAACTTAACTACGGTTGATTCACATATGTTCATAACGCATATCGGTCGACTCAACTACAGTTTAACTTACTTAATCTTGATTAAACTAAAATTAATTGCACTAACGAACGATTAATCTAATGATTTTTTAAGATATTGGATATTTCAACTATGTATGAAATACCTAATGGACGCTTCAACTTAATGATCTGATTATATGTATGTAAATAAACTATGATTCAACGATTTTTGTGTTTTCTTAGGGAGTGCCTCCGCTGCCGGCGCCAGTTGCCATTACGAGTGCCGGCGCCGGTTACCAAACTGGCTGCCGGCGCCGCGCCGACTACCATACACTGTTTTTATACACCTTCAAGGCCTCTGCATGAGACGATTATTCGTCACCTACTTTCATTTTCACAATAAAAACTTAAGGGGATGTTTGTAAGGTTGTTTGAGGTTCTAAAGCAAGTCGACGGAGCCCCGCTGGGCGGGGCTCCTATTTATGTCTGCAGTGTTTAAAGTAACCTAACACGAAGGGGATGACGGGGGCTTCGTTCGCTCGCTTCGCTCGCTCACTCTAGCCCCCATCATCCCCTTCGAAACTAACCTATCCGTGTCGGGGTGCGCCTGCGACTAGATTATTAGACAATGGTAAAAACATTTCTGCGGCAGATTGTATGATTCGTCATTTTGAACTGAGTGAAATAGGTTAGGTTAGGCTAGAACTGTGACCAACCGCGCGCGAGCCGAGCAAGCGAAGCGAGCGGTGCCGCGGCAGCGGCCGGCGAGCGCTACTTCCAAGTTGCTCGCAGAAATGTTTTCACATATACAACATCACCAGTAAATCAAACACAAGACCACAAATAAATCAACAGTAGGTGAATCGTCCGTTAGTTTAATCAACCTTAGGTGAATTAATTGTAGTTGAATAAACCGTAGATGAATTCTCCATTATGGCTTTCGTCCATTAGTTATTACAAAATTCGGTGAAACGATCTTTAGATATTTTAAACGGTAGGTCTCTTGACCGTAGTTATCTTGAAAATAGTTAGAATAAACTTAGGTATTATGATACGTAACCATACGTTGCTATGGAAATTGTTGACCTGTCAAAATCAAAGCAATAGCGATGACGAGTGTGTTGCGCAAATAGCATGCTGATCTACCCGAGCTGCTCTAGCGCCAACTAAACCAATTGAAAATACTAACTTTAAACGTCTTCGCAGTTATTCGCATATGGTAATGAATTTTAGAAAAGGCTTTAATGAGATATTCAATTTTCTTTTCTTAGAGTGTCAACATCTCATCATCTGTCCCATCCCACATAACTACGCAGTACGTCTCCATCAGTAGTTAAGGCTCACCTCTTTGTAACCATACTATTTTAACCGACTGTTTCTTCACCGTGACGTTTATTTGGGCCGCGTTGATTGCGCACTTCTGTTAGCTGACAAAAGAGCTGTTTATTTGTTTTATTTGCTCTCACTGCGACGTAATCAGAGAGATTTGAACCAAGATCTGAGAAATAAGGAAGATGTGATACTGTGAAAGGTCCTAATGCAACAATTTGTTAATACATACATTATTTGACTAAACTTTTGACAGGCCATTGTGACAGTAAATTTCAAAATACGATTCATAAAAAAACAATTACGGTAGCTCGTTGTGAATGTCAAGATTTATTAGAGTTATGCCTGTTGACACTCTATGCTTTGAAATGCTCACAAATAGCCGATTCCTATCTTCTTCTTTTCTCGTGTCAGCACGAGCTGTACAAAAATAGCTCATGCTGTGGTGAAAAGATTAGTCAGTCAGCAAGGTTGGTAGCGGGGCTGACTGCCCAGGGCGCGCCGGACGTACTTAAGTATCGTCACTCGTGGAGACTCTTTTCAGGTTAAAATTTAGACTCTTGTATCTTTATCAACAATTAAGCATAGACCCCATAGATTTGTATAGTGAACTCTGCTTAGCTTACGAGGCTATTTATATGCAAACCGATTTGCTTTTGGCCATATGAACCGAGTATTAGTCGCTAGACTCGAGGATGTCATCGGAATATCATGACAGTTGTCTTAGCCAGATTTATCCACTCCTATCGGACTAGCATGCACTACCGTGACAGTACAAGTGAAACAGTTTCGAGGTTTCGACTGAAGGTTGAACTCCTCTTTCTACGAAAAGATTATTTATTTATTATATAGTAAAAGGTACATATTAAGGTCTATAATACAATAAAATGTCCAACAAAACCATATACCTGGTTTGTCTGTTGGATCATCAGATTTATCCGTACATACTCGTATAATTATTACAGCACGGCAAGTGACATTATACATTTTTCTATCTTTTTAAAATTCTATGCATTATTTTTTTACTTTACGATTTTCATTTACAATTGATGGAGGACCTGTTGTTTAAAAATACAGGGTGCGACTTAGTTCAGGCACCAGTCTCCCACAAATATAAAGTCAGACAAAAATAACGCATCTGAGTTTAACTTATCAAGTACTGTAATTATAGACACAATATATAAACAATGGCACTGACGATCCGGGTCGTCGCGCGGGACGATACCGGTTAAGTTTTTATTCGTGGAAGAGAAAATAGTCTTTTTTTTTGTGCATATTGTCGCCTAACGTGTCTTAAGTGCGTAATATTTCGTTTATAAGATCCGGCGTTTGTAATCATCGTTCTGTTGTAATGTTAATGATTAGATATGAAATATTTGATTAGTTTGTAATTTGAGAAACTTTGACACACTTTGGCCTCGAGCAAGTGTTTATAATAGGTAAACACAGTAACTGTGTTTATCACACTTCACAAGATAATTATCTACTTGTGAAACATAGTCAAATAATTTAAAATTAATAACCATTTTGTCGAGTGGTTGGTACACAGTTTGCGTTCACCGTATTTCGGTAACCATGGACACTAATGGACAGGCATTCTACTAAAGACTGGAGACATGTAAACGAGCCTCTACCTGCTAGTTTCGATTATCATTCGATTGTTTTGGGATTTCAAACGTCTGTTTTGTATGGATCGGAATGTTAGGCCGTGAAGAAGACGGGTGAAAAAAGATTACATGTTGCGGAGATGAGAATGTTGAGATGGGTGTCTGTAATGACCAGAATGGATAAGGTCAGGAATGAGTATATTAGAGGAAGTTTGAAAGTAGCGCCAGTGACGAAAAGTTGAAAGGCAACCGTTTGTCTTGGTATGGGCATGTGAAGAGGAGAGATGAAACGCATGTGACGAAAAGAGTTATGAATATAAATGTGGATGGATGGAGAGGAAGCGGGAGGCCAAAGATAAGATGGATGGATTATGTGAAGAATTATATAGAAGAGAAGGGAGTCAGTGATATCATGACGGGTGACAGGACGGAATGAAAGAAGAAAACGTGTTGCGCCGACCACAAGTAACATGGGATAAGGACAGGAAGATGATGATAACGAAACGTCTGTTTTAAGTTTCAAAGAAGGGATTTTTATGTGATTGTATTAGCTTCACAAAAACTATTTACAGTACCGGGTAGAACAATAAAAACGAAAAAAGCTTGCATGGGATGCATCCCAATCAACTGGCATCAAACCTGATGAAAACTGGAACAAGATTCAGGAGGCTTAAACGATTGGCCCCACAAGACTTGCTATGATTTATTTAACTTTATTCATCATTTAAAATATACTACCTTATTATTATGTGGATGTGCCAATGGGTGCATACCTAGCATGCCTAAACCATTGTTATAAAAATAGATGCTGAATGTCGAAGAAGGGACAGATAGCAAAGAGAAAGAAAAAAAAAAAAGTACCGGGTAGAACAATAAAAACGAAAAAAGCTTGAGTTAAGAATAAAACAACCTAATTCTCAATGAATGATGTTAGTAAAAAGATTAGATCTATAAATGTTAGTAGCACACAATTAACCCCCTAAAACCTTAAAACAGCTCATTCCCGCACATCTATTTAGGCAGACATTTTCATTTACCCAGTAATTTAATTGTTCGTAGACGGCAGCCAGCTCGTCACGCGCGCCGCCGACCGCGTTACACCAAAACAACATTAATCGTTAAATCCCGTTAATTACCGCCGTCGTCAATCCACCGGCGGCTGCGGTGCGGCTGCGATGCGGCTGCGGGGCGACTGCGGCATGATTGCGACTCTTCGTTGCAAATTAATGTGTTTGCGCTGCGTCCCCGCAACCGGACCGCATTATGCACTCGATACTATTAATTTTCTTTTAAAATTTAAAAGCAGATTTTATTACTTTTTATAGTGGATTTATCGCGTTCGGGCTCAGTGGCTGTAAATCTCTATAACGGCTTATTAATTCTACTGCTAATATATACCGTTTGTAATTATCGTTAAAATACTGCCTTTTGTCTAACGTGGTAGTTTTATGCATGTGGGTGACGTTAAAATTATCATATCATGCACCTTGATGTACAGCGCTATAACTCTTTTTACGTCACATTTTACATTAAGGCATATTATGAAACCACAGTTACTTGGCGTCACTGGCGATCATGTTGGGGGTTGCGTTGAAAAAGGTTGATGCATTTTTTAGCATAAAGGGTGATCATTCTTGCGATAGTTTCGATAAAATCGACATTAAAGTCAGACTAGTGGGGTGGTTACAAGCTCTGTACAAACTTTTCTGTCCTATAAAGAGATAATGAACGATCCTCGTTTGACGGACAGATAGGTTAGTGCTCATTCACACGAAGACGATTCGTTTTTTGTTTTGACGTATCTTCTTTTTTCAGGATTCGTTTTTTTTTACGGCGGCTGTTCTTTTTTAATGCCCGTGCTCACACGCATCACGAATAGTGAAAAAAGTCGGACACGTCTTAAATCACGTATCGTCTTTTAAAAAACACGTTCGTCAAAAAACACGAAGGCCACGTTCACACGGCGACCATTCGATTCGATTTTTTCACGTATACGGTTTTACCGTATACGATGCAATCATTCACACGGCAACCATTCGATTCGATTTTTTCACGTGTACGGTAATTCTCGAATGGGCGAGACGTGTGAACGAGACAACATGAACATAAGCGCCACTGCGTGTCGTATTTGACAAATTCGTTTCGAGGCACGGCATTCTCTGTGGCAACTGCGTACGGTATATGGTAAAAAATGTATCTCGAATACGAAGTTTTCTCGTATAGACTCCATGTGAACAGTTTGACATATCGACGGCAGCAAAGAACAAACGGTTATCTACAAAATCACTAGTTTTCAGGAGAGCGTTTTTAACGCGAAAATGTGATAACTTCTACAAGAACAAAGCTAGCTTCTTCAAATTTGAAATAGTTAATTATTTCGGCATTTCGAACAAAATAATGAAGATCAATAAACTGTTTCTTTTTTCTTTTTCGAAATACGGCATATGTCTTTTTCTACTTCGCACAAAATAAATAACTAACTGAGTCAACTGCCATATGTTCGCTTCTACGTAGGACTTTGTAATTCCTGATTCTCAAATAATTTTACTTATATGAGGAGATATTGCTATTCTATTTTATAATATTTATCTAACTACGACAATAAGTAAAGGGTAACTATGATTGATACCAAAATATTGTAGTTGTCTCAAATTACTTCGTAATTCTAAAGGTTCAGATATTGATATTGCAGATAACTTACTATTTATATGATGAGCTTTTGGAGTTCAAGAAAAGAATTAAGTTATTCTTAGTAAGTGATTCTTTTTTAATCATCGTAATCATATTACAAAGTAACAAAAATGCAATATTTGCAGAGAAAATAACATTTCTAAGGAGTTACTATCTTCAAAAACAATTAAATAATCAAATCTTATACAAGTTATAATCACACAAAAGTAAAGCAAAGGATCAAAGGAATTGAACCCGTGTTAATACACGTAAATAAAGGTTATTTTATCACAATAATCAAACTTACTAAACAAAAAATAATTTCTTCGTAATCTTTTCTTCAAGAAATAATCAAATTTCAAACTACGTTATTGAAGGTTTTTGTTGTATAAAATGAACAATCGGCAGTCTGTTTTTCTACCGTAGGACGTTGATGATAGCTTCGGCAAGTGTTATTTAACGATTTTGGCGGTATTTGGATGTGCTTTATCACGCATAAGTTGAAATAAAGCACCCAACTGGGTCCGCAAAGAAATGACAATATCCGAAACAATTATTTCAGCGTAAATCTGTGCATTGAGATTGCCTCTGATTTAAATCAGTTCGGTTCTTCCACCGATTCAAATACTCGGCCATTTATATCATTATTGTGCCACGTTTTTAGCATCTTGAGATCCACCAATACCGTATACCGTATACATCTAGTATCTGGTCTCATGTCAAAGCGAAATTCATCAGAAAAACACTCATAACGCCACTTTTCTTCTGCCCAATTTCTATGTTCACGAGCCCATTGTGAATGGGCCCTACGATTGCAGGGCTCAATTGGTGGCACTCGTAACGGCCTTTGGAAACGGATATTAACTTCGTGCAAACGATTTCTAATAGTTTGATCGCTTATTAACAACCCTGAAGAGCGATGAAGCCTTTGAATACTCATCTTGCACAGCATGAGAAAAATAAAATTATATTTCATTGAATAATGTATTTACATGTCTTTATTTTTTATTGTACTGTGCGTTCAGTAGTCCACGAAGACGCGCCCCAATCCTTTTTGTTGTCGGTAGCCGCATGGTGCTTACGCATACATTTCTTATTATTAGCTTATTTTAGTTTCCGTGCCCCGGAGAGCACGTTAAGCCGTCGGTCCCGGGTGTATACAAATACTTGTGATAGTCATTACGGGTAGTCAGAAGTCCGAAAATTTGACAACCGGTCTAACCTTAGGATAGCAGCATTGCCCAGCAACTGGGTTTCTGAGGTCTGATGACAGTCGCTCTGTGTAAAATACTGGTATTCAGCCAAACTGGTTAGACTAAAAGCTGACCCCAACATAGTTGGGAAAAGGCTAGGTGGAACGAAGAGCGATAAACCCTCGTAATTAACATCATCGCACTAATTTTAGGATTCTATCGAGCAGTGATTTGTATGTAAAGATCTTGTTTACCTGTGGTAATGCGAGTTCGTCCTCCATGGCGCTCAGCTACGCTGCCAGTGATACGGTAGTGTGTCCAGAAGTGACTTATTATACTCTGCGTAGTGCCCAGAGCGATGGCCACAGTACGTTGCCGAGAGCCAGCTTCCAACATTCCTACGGCTCTGATCGTTTTTTCTCAACTCAAGTGACGTCTTCTATCCATAATTATAAGCATTCATGTATATTGATCTGACTCAGAAGTGTGGTAGAAATGGTACCGATTTTGTCTCAAAACCGTTGCAGGATTTTATAGGAAAACGACTTAAAAGAAGATTTTCAAGTTTTAATCGAAATTCAAAAACTTTTATTTTTTTTATATTATGAAGAGGTAGCTAAGAACTATGAGGAGTCCAAAAAAATCAATTTAAGAACTTGCAGTAATTCGCTAAAATGTGCTTTATTCATAGACACTTTTGATGTATGTATTATGAAATGTAAATTAACAAAATTGAGGTTGTAGAAATAATTAAGTATGCAAGTTTAAAAAAGTCAACTGCCCCGCCGCCCATGACAAAACGGTCATGTAACTGATGTCTTTGTTTATAGCCTGCGTCGCGCCGAATTGCACGACGTACACACGGACAATTGTAGATGTCCGTGTGTACTTCGTTACTTTTAAAAAAAAGGTGTAGTTGTCTTTAAATACGCGACAAAACACGAAGAAAAAATGAGATTTTGTACGAAAAAAAAATATCACTAGATAAAATAAAGAATTCTGAATTCAATTATGTAAAAAAGTGAATTTCGCAAAAATGCAGTTGTCTTTTTGTTCTTTGCTGCCGTCGATATAGTCTACTGCCACTACTATGTTCGATAAAATCTAGTGTACGGTATACGAGAAAAGTATGGTAGTGTGAACGTGGCCTAATCGTGTTTTTTTTTTTGTGACGGATCCATCGTGTTTTATAGTTCATCCAAGACTAAGAATCACGAAACGAATGTGAACATCAATTCGGATATTTCTCCGAATCGTAATAAAACACGATTCCGTATGCAATGTGAACGTCCATCCGTCATGACGTATCGTGTTTTATGACGAATCGTCAATGACGGAACCCGTGTGAATGAGCCCTTACTGTTACTTTGTTCGCTTATTCGGACAGTAGGACTTTTTTCTATGATTATGAAATCACTGATTACCATAGTCCATGATACGAGTTAGAGCGATTACGCACTGCATCTGATCCGAATCCGTGAAAATACGGATATAAAAAATTTGGACCGAATTCGGATATTGCTTTACAGCGGTTACGCATTTCAATTCAAACAATTCAGGGGCCATCTTTAGCATATCCATTTGGCGTCCGATTTGAATCCGAGGTACTGCGAAAGCGTTCATACAAATATTACTACGGCTACTTCGGTCCGTCAATATTTCTTCCGAATTGGAGACTCATGGATGACGGATAGAAATCGGATGACGGTTACCGGATTTAGTGCGTAAACTACCATACAAATAGTTCTATGGCTACTTCGGAACGTATTTTCACGGATTTGGATTGGATGCAGTGCGTAATCGCTGTTAGTCAGAGTCTGAGAGACGTTGGTTACTGAACTTTGTACCAGCTTTTGTGCTGGACATAGGAACTAACCTAGTTCCTATGTCCAGCAGTGGCTGATATATTTCTGCCTATCCTTTTTCCCAACTATGCCGGGATCATCTTTCAGTCTAACCAGATGCGGCTGAAAACCAGTATTTTACACAGAACGACTGCCATTAGACCTACGCAACCCAGCTTCAGCAGTGGTTGATAATATGGTGAAAAAGGGATGGTCTATTTAACAATCATCTTTTTTTATCGTTTCCCCACGAGCTTTACGAGCGTAGCTCATGCCCTGGTGAAAAGATTAGCCAGTCAGCAAGGATGGTAGCGAGGCTGACTGCCCAGGGTGCGCCGGACGTACTGAAATATCGTCACTCGTGGAGGCTCTTTTTATTTACCTCTAAACAATCCTCTAAAACCTATTCATAAATCAATACACAATAATTCTCAATCAACAAACAGTAACACAACATGATTCAAACGTGAACATATCTCAAACGAAATTTGTGAACGTTTACGTGCGACGGGAACGGGTGTCAAAGCACTGAACGCCTCATTGACTACACACTATTAAGGGTGGGTCCCCGTACTATTTATACGATGTACAATTTGGGGCAGACGTGGTTATAAATCGTATCAAACAGAGAATTTTCACTCAGGCTTCATTTTGTCTAACACAAAAATAAATTACAGTGTACAGCTTGCGACAGGGACGAAGTGTAGTTTTAAAGGTTTTTTTAAGAATGGAAAAAGTAATTCTAGTTTGAACAGAGAAAGAGAGAGTGGTGTAAACTCTCTGTCAATATTACTGGGGTGTAAACCATAGTTGCAAAGTTCATTACCGCGATGTACGTTACCGCGAAAGTTTACCATCGCGACGTTCGTTGTTGCGAAAGTCGGAGTGACTACATTAGGGCACACCGACCAGAGAAACCTCTCTACCTAACCAGGTTAGGTTAGAACTGTGACCACCGATGCGTGAGCCGAGCGAGCGAAGCGAGCGTGCCGCGGGAGCGGCCGGCGAACGCTACATCCAACAGTGAAGATCTATCGCAGTAACGTGCATCGCAATTTTGTAGCATCGTATTAGCATTTATCGATATTTTGTGCGTCGAAATTCTGTATTACATTCCATCAAGCGCCACTAGGATCAAACGTGTAATCAAGTTAAATATTAAAAACGGGGTGGGTGAATCTGTCATAGCGGGTTCACCCAATGCGATAAATGCGCCAATATAAAATAATTGTTAATTAATTACATCTATAACTTATTCAAAACAATGCATTTCTTGTGAATTTACTCAGAGTACAAAAGAATAAGTCCGTCCCATTATTATTGATACAATTAACTGTCTGTAAATGTCTTACTTCCCTTTACCCTGGGGTAACTTAGGATTTTGAGAGTCGGAATATACGAAGGCACTTATTAGATGGTTAAATTGTTTATTTAAATGAAACATAAACATTGCATGACAGTTTATATTAAAGTTCAGTGAAAATTAGACATTTAAATTAGAAAGTTTCTGCAATTGTGCGTTTAATACGAACACATAAATATTCTTAAATTATTTAATTTATTTTCTAGTAACTTGTTGCTTGAAAGGCTCTACTAACAAAATAAAATGTAGGTGTACATTAATTCTCATTGTAATAGAAAATTACTCATGTATACGAGCACAATTACGTTTGCGTAGAATAAGTAATGCCAGCTGTTAATATAACGTATCGTATTAAAGAATAATGGAGTTTGTAAAACGCATCTATTCTTATTAATTTGATAAATCTTTTGCCGCCTTGTGGGATCTCAGAATTATTGTGACCTGAAGAATTTTATTTCATGTGCACATGATATGACATCTCCGAAATAGCTTAATTGTTTTTCTTCTAATTAAGTAATTACGCTTTACTATTTATATAGGGTGTTAACGCATTTATGTAATTCCCTCAAACCGAGTGATCTACTGGTGACACTGATTGACCAAGCAAAATATCTTTGCACATACAACAAAAAAATATTCAAGAATAAAACCTGGATTTCTGTTTCTGAGTCATTTTAGCGCCCAATTAACTGACTGTACCGAGCGATATTGCGTTAGTCGTGCTTGCCAGCTGTGTCACCGTGCTTTCATTCATTTATGCGTGGCATCGAAATGATAGATAAAATAAAATATTCGTTTTGCAAAAGATATCGTTTTTTTATCGAAAACTTATTAGTTTAGAAACGATCACTTACCTCTACCGAAGAAAAAAAGTTTTTTTTGGTCAAACTAAATCCCATGCGGATTTACCCTATACCAGTAATAGATCATGTGGTTTTAAGGAATGAAACGAATTCATTTACCCTATACAGGGTGTCCCTGGAAGTATGGATCAAATCGAATAGGGGCGTGGGCAAGTTCATTTCAAAACTTGTAGTAGTAAAAACTTGACAAAAATTTTTGCCAGACCAAAAAAGCCTTTGCAGTAAATAGTTTTTCTTATTGAACACATATTTTCTAGCTTGCCAAAAGTATTACCACAAGATAGGCCTACTGTTCGCCAAAGTCCTGAAAAAAAATGATGGCTCTGATGGTTTTTTTTTTATTTTTTTCTGTGCGAAGTGATTAAAAAAAAACAATTGGTCATAACTTTTGAACCGTAAAAAATTGCACCGACATTCTCAGAGTTAAAAAGTTTGGAAATTACATTGCCCACGCCCCTATTCGATTTGATCCATACTTCCAAGGACACCCTGCATATCCTTACAATGGTACTCATTTGTTCATAATTAATATGGAATTTTAGTCCAGGTTTAAGTCTTTAAGGTGAACTAGTATTTCCATGACAACATTAAACCTATATAGCTTCTAAAGAAGATGGAAGAAAGAAGAGGAGCTCGTGGCTAAATAATTACAGCCGCATAGACCGATCTTCCGGGTTAAGCCACGCTTGCCGAGGTTGGTCTGTGGATGGGTGACCATTAACCATAGCGAGTTTCCTCCGTGCCTCGGAAAGCACGTAAAGCCGTTGGTCCCGGCTGTCATTTGTAGATCTTTGACAGTCGTTACTGTTGGTCAGAAGCCAGAAAGTCTGACAACCAGTCTTACCAAGAGTATCGTATTACCCAGTTACTGGGTTGTGGAGGTCTGATAGGCAGTCGCTCCATGTAAAATACTGATATTCAGCTGCATCTGGTTCGACTGGAAGCCGACCCCAACATAGTTGGGAAAAGACTAGACAGATGATGAGCTTCTAAAAAAGATACAAAACACCAAAAGTTCCTTGAGCTATATTCATACGACTTTTCATGCATTTGTCGCGACATTGGAACGTCCCTCTAACATCTATGTAAGCAAATGTTTGTGAATCGAAGTCGTTTGACGCGCAGCGACTCTGCCTCAGCTAACTTATATTGCAAATAAATTATCTCTTCATAGCTCAACGACCCGTGAGCCACTGATTTAAGTTATTGTAATTTAATATGTGATTATAATTATTGTATTTATTTAGAGGGAGTATTGGGGTACGTTTTATTTTAGATTAAGTGTAGAGAAATAATAGATGTCTCTTTAATCAGAAATGATGAAATGATATTTATTTCTGTAAATAAATCTGTTACAGACAATTTTACAAGTCAATGTAAAGTTTTATTTTTTTTAAGACTAGATGGTACCGGCATTTCGTATCTGACTAGCTCTGAGAAGAAAAGCCGAAACAAACTCAGAGGTCAAGGTCTCTTTTAAAGTCCAGACATTGTAGTATAAAACTATGTGAGTGTAACAATGTAGGGCAACGTCTGGAATGGCCTTTTGAGGAAAGAGCCATAGCAGGTTTGAGTTGACCTGTCCTAACTGACGGCACGCATGCATCAGCCATCGTGTAGCTCAACCTTATTATCGGGAGCTCAACGACCCGACGCACGACGCTACCAATCAGCCGGACATTTGCGTAGGTCACAAAAATACTCAAAACTGGCCAAACAATTTTATAAAATTCGTGTACATAGCTAGCTTACATAGTACTCACATTCACAATTTAATGAAATAAAAAAAAAACAACAGCAAGTAGGCCATTAGTACCCCACTGCTGGGCATAGCCTCTTCTCAGAATAAGAAGGTAGTCCACCATGCTAGCTCGGTGCGGTTTGACGGACTACACACACCATCGATCAATTTTTGCAGCCCTGTCAGGTGCAGGTTTCTTCACGAAGGTTTTTCTTAACGGTTAGTGATACCTAATCAAATCTTCAGCTTATAATAGCAATATAATCTAAGCTGAAGTGGGCCTGGGCCGGCCACGTCTGCCGCATGCCCAATGAGCTGTGGGCCAAAATAACCACTCTATGGAGCCCTGACACAGCCAGAAGGCGTCGCGGCAGACCTCGAAGCAGATGGCGGGACGAGCTAGACAAAACCAATGACCAGTGGTCCACTTTGGCTCTGGATCGAAAAAAATTGAACTCATGGGGAGAGGCCTTTGCCCAGCAGTGGGATGACGCAGGCTAGAAATGAAATGAATGAATGAATCAAATCTTTGTCCGCCATTAATTATATCGAATACACCAGCATTCAAACAAAAAAAAAGTATCGAAATCGGATCATCCGTTTGGGAGCTACGATGCCATAGACAGACAGACACAGGCTTCAAACCAACGACGAAAACACCGGCCAAGTCCGAGTCGGACTCGCGCACGAAGGGTTCCTTACCGTTATCTATAAAAACGGCAAAAAATCATGTCTGTAGTATGGGAGCCCCCCTTTAATATTTGTCTTATTTTAATTTAACTATTTATTTTTAAAGTAAATATATAATTAAATATTCTGTGACAATTTCAAGCGTCTACCTATTGCCGTTATCAATATCGAGCAAAAACGAGCAAAAAAATTACGTTTTCTTTCAACTACGTAGTAATGTTATCATTAATCGCTACAAAACCGATCACAAAATACGTATTTTCTGCTTAGAAGCAAAACAGTGCAGAAATGTTGTATGAAATCTCATTACTGCACTGCAAACAGTGCAGAAATGTTGTATGAAATTTCATTACTGCACTGTTATTCATAAATGCAGTTTTTTATTCTTTATTTAGTGTTGGCAACATTGGAAAAACGTGTACCACAGGTTAAAAAGAGCGGCACGCGCATGCGCTCTAGGGTAGTAAGTAAAAATAACCGCCATTGAGGAACGTCCGATATTTTTGCTATTTTCCCTTTTTATGATTAACTTTGTTGTGATAACTTAATAACTGACTGTGATTCAGTGTCTATGTTTTTAAAAAGTACCTTTAGTTCAAGGTGTACAAGATCAGAAGTGGAATAGGATCTTCGTGATTCTATCTCACGTGCCCACTGATTTGTTTTGTAACACAACATGTAAAGAATATCGGACGGTGCTCAACATGATTTGCATCGACTGTAATCATTATTAGTGGTCGGAATAGGAATGGCCGAGTGTTGTGTTGTGTGGAAACTTTACTTTGTACTTGATATTACAGAACATGACCAAACACAGGACGACCGAGTTTACCGCTCTCAATGTTTTGGCGGGAAACGATGCAGCGACACCTATCCGAAGTTTGCAAGCACAGTCAACTGATAAGCTGGACTCGTGCGCGGCCCATACCTTGTGGTGAAGATAGTACCTCAAAGGCGTTACGAGCTGCAGCTCCAGGCTGGATCCTACGGGAAGTCGACGCATGTAGCGTCGGAGTACATGATCCCGTGGCGGGGAGAATGGACTCCTGAAATGTGTGTTGCCTACTGTAATGGTGAGTTGTTTGGCTACTTAGAGACAGGTTTGATTTGTCTCTCAGGTGTGTATAATAGTTGGGATACGCTTCACGTAGTGCCTCTTTCCCTTTATAATTTATTTGTGTGCGGACATGCTTCACGTCGTGCCTCTGTCTCGCTGTTATTAAGACATGCTTCACGTCGTGCCTCTGTCTTGTTCTTTTGCTAAGCTATGCTTCACGTCGTGCCTCTAGCTTGGTTGTGTGTTGAGATACGCTTCACGTCGTGCCTCTGTCTCATGGTGATTAAGACATGCTTCACGTCGTGCCTCTGTCTTGATCTTTTGCTAAGCTATGCTTCACGTCCAGCCTCTAGCTTGGTTGTGTGACGGGATACGCTTCACGTAGTGCCTCTTTCCCGATAGATATTTTGTGTGTATTTTTTTGTATAACGATGTATGTTTGCTACAAATGCTCGTGCATTTATGTAACCGCATGGTCGGTCTTTTAAGTGTTTTGTGCAGATGCAGTGCAGACATTTAAAACGAGGAGTCTCATACTGCTGAAGTGTCACCAGGGGAGCTGCTCTCAAGCGCTGAGCTCGATGCTGCCGACGCCGCTGGAAGCCGAGCTGCAGATGCTGAGTTAACGATCCTGAACGAGGGAGGGAGTCCGAGGACGGCCTCCTGTCAGGAGAGGCCGTGTTAGCAACATTGGAAAAACGTGTACCACAGGTTAAAAAGAGCGGCACGCGCATGCGCTCTAGGGTAGTAAGTAAAAATAACCGCCATTGAGGAACGTCCGATATTTTTGCTATTTTCCCTTTTTATGATTAACTTTGTTGTGATAACTTAATAACTGATTGTGATTCAGTGTCTATGTTTTTAAAAAGTACCTTTAGTTCAAGGTTTACAAGATTAGATATAAATTTACCACAGAGGTTTAATGTCTCCCGTTAAGTTAAATATTAAATGTATGCATTCTTATGCATTAGATCAAAAAGATACTGGCTGAAAATAAAAATCGGCCGAATAAAACCGAATTTTGTACCATTGTAAAACTTTGATACTTCTTATTTAGCAAGAAAAGTTTTAAAAAATGGAAATAGATAGCGATATGAATTCAAGTCCAGAAAGTATAAAAACAGCTGCAAATGAAATTGTTAATAACCTTTTGCCGCAAAAGTCGCAGGATAACCTTGTTTTCATTAACTTGAGTTTTTATTTTGAGTAGGTATATTTTATCACGGTAGGTAAATTGGTAGTTGAAAGAAAAGTAGATTACGCACCTTGCTGAAGTGAGTGATTAATGCACTCGTGCTAATTTAGTGCCCTCGCTTGCGCTCGGGCACCAACATAACACTCGTGCATTAATGACTCACTTTGCGCTCGGTGCAACAATCTACTATTGTTGTATGGGAGCCCCCTTAAATATTTATTTTATTATGTTTTTTAGTATTTATTCTTATAGCGGCAACAGAAATATCTGTGAAAATTTCAACTGTCTAACTATCATGGTTCATGAGATACAGCCTGGTGACAGACGGATAGACAGACGGACAGCGGAGCCTTAGTAATAGGGTCCCGTTTCTCCCTTTGGGTACGGAACCCTGAAAAGAGGAATGTTATATACCCCTCTTTCTGCATCGGTGGTTAAAAACAAACAACAAACGTTTTAATAAAATAAATTAATAACAAGAAAGCACTCCACTCACCAGTTTGCACGAAGTAAAACCTTCTTTAATCTATAACATTTTATATACTTTTATTTTTACCAAAGACTAAATACGGAACTATCAAACAGAACTTATATTTACTCCACAATTAGTTTTGATTTTATGAAAGAACACTTGTTCAAATATTATTGATCGTTTTGTTTTGTCTGCTTTTTGAATGCTAACGAACGGGTGTTAGTAACAAATGTTAGTAATGAGGTACAGTTTTATATTATTGTGATTCTCTTAACGTCACGCCATGTATGTAAACAGACGCTTGGAGCACGTGTGTACACAGTGGTTGCAAAGACTAAAAGATAGATGGTACACGTCTTTGATTTAATATTTTCTAAAATTTACCAGAATCGTATCTATGAATGTTTGCTGCATTCTTTTGCTTTGTTTGCACTTCAAGCATTATATCGCGTTCGCTTTCTTTATTTTATAAACCTACGTGCACTATTCAAGCAAACAATAAAACATACGTGGACATTTGCACATGCAAGAGTTTGCAGCACAAATAAATAAAACAAAATGTATAGTTTCTACTCGATCGATACTTACACTCGAATATGATATAATATGTATACCTGCAGTATACCTAATTACCTACATAAAAGGAATGCGATAATAATATGATCTACAGGGTGTTAACGAATTTGTGTAATTCCTTCAAACCGCGTGATCTACTGGTGACACAGACTAACCTTAAAAGGCAATTTTGAAAATCAATTGAAAAAAAAATCTTAGTTTTCTATTTCTGAGTCATTTTAGAGCCCCGAGTTAACTTACTGAAAAGAGTAAGTAAGAGAGAATTACACGAATTCGTTAACACCCTGTTTATAGTTGTTGGCATCAATTTTGATGATTTTGGATCCCTTACTATTATTCTTTTTAAGGTAAATCTTCTTCAGACAACACTTAGGAGATGTCCAGCAGTAGACTGTGATGGACTGAGTGTATGGATTGATGGGAGAACTACTATTTTATCAAGTAGATAACGCTGCTCTTTCTTTTAACTTGCCCAGTCAAATAAAGTTTCGCTCTTTCTTTCTGTCCTTAAAGGCCAGTTCAGTCATTACCCTGCATCACACCGATAATTCAGTCCTCATCAAGCTGTCTCCCCCCCCCCCCTAAGCCCCCGCCAGCAACGCCCTAAGCCAAGGCCCGAGTCCCACTAGGGGTCGCCCTTAGTGCTGTTGTTGCAGGTAATCATGGTGTTAATTAATGTGGTACAAGTAGTTAGCTTAGGTTAAGTATTTTACTCTCCCCCCACCATTGGCTGGAGACCCTTCAGGTCTCGCCAATAATTGCCCGGTTACGTAAAAATGGTCAACGAGGACCACAGCACGGCAGAAGCCAATCGCTTAGCCACTGCACTAAACGTGTCGTCAAATGGTTTCGTAACATTATCTATAAAAACGGCAAAAAAATCACGTTTGTTGTATAAGAGAAGAGCCCCCTTAAATATTTATTGCATTCTGTTTTTTAGTATTTGTTGTTATAGCGGCAACAGAAATACATCATCTGTGAAAATTTCAACTGTCTTACTATCGCGGTTTATGAGATACAGCCTGGTGACAGACGGACAGACGGATGGACAGTGGAGTCTTAGTTATAGGGTCTCGTTTTACCCTTTGGGTGCGGAACTCTAATTTAGTTACTGGTATTTGTTTTACTCCACTTTTCAATACTACTCTCTCCAGTCGTAGGTATATCAAACAGCTACATCGCATCTGCCCCACATACTCTTCGGCAATCGCTGTATGCCTGTAATGCACAGCGCGATGAATAATTCACCGTCCGAAAGACCAATTGTTTACCTCGCCGCCATTGCCTACGACAGTATCTGCATTTATATTAAACCATCACCGCTGAGCCAACCCTGTTTTCCAACAATCATCTCAGCGGTTTTCATATTCACTGCTTTTTAAAGTTTATTTTTAATGGTTCGTTTTTAGGTACTAGTTTTTTTGGAAGAGTTATTACTCTAGTACTGTATTTTTTTCAATTCTTTGCAATGATTAAATTATGTAAAATGAATTAATTCATTCTCATAGTTTTTTTTTATTCTATGCTAATTTGCGATATTCAAGCGACCGTCATTTTTGCGGACTCAAGCGCAATTACGCTACGCTATACTATTTCGCTATATAGTAAAACACTAAAACATACTGAATCATAAGCTATATAGCATGATGTTCACACTAGACGCTATATCGCTAGCCGTTCTATTATGTATAGCAAATTATTTGACGGCGAAACATCGGGCAACGGACGGGGTGGAAGTGAGGCGGGGCGGGGACCGGAGAATCGTACGATATAACTCTGAGAATCGCTCAAGTTTATCACGTACAACAAGCCATTACTTTACGAGTATAGCATAGCGTTGTATGAATATGTCCATAAAAAATATATGTTGAGCGATATCGTTGTGCTATACAATATATATGGTATACATTATAGCCTAGTCTGAACTGCGTTTTATTATGACGTCATGTGACATGTCAAAAATACTCAATCTCACAGCTTTGTATCATTTCATGAATATTTAAAATCTTAATAATAATGTCCCCACACTGACAAACAAACACAGAGAGAGAGAGAGGTGCAGGATGAGTGCTAACAATTTTTGACCTTAAAGTTTTCCGTATAATTACTTGGATCAGTCTTAAGTGTTTAAACTCATTAATATGGATGTCTGCATAAGTTAGAATTAGCTTAAAATAGTATCAAAGTGGAATGGGTTGGCTAAAGTTGAGTCTGTTGGAATTGGCTTTTGTATGCACATGGTGTAAGTTTACTAGCAAGTTTGTACTAAGTATACTGTTGCGTTGCTGACTTACTATCATACAATTTGCATGTGGAGCTCATCTATTAAAGTTCCGTATTGATTTTTATGGGTTATGGGTATAGATAGTGCTTTTTTAAGGCTATTACATTACCATCTTTTATACCATGTTTTTTAGCAAATAAATGATATTATTATTATCTTTGTATCTCTTGATGATCACGGCTCATCTTCCGTGCGGAAGATGTCCGGTCCTTTGGAAGGCATACACGGGGACACAGGTCCAACGCGCAGAGGCCCCTTTGAGAACTTTAATCTAAAATGGGGTGGGGCACCAACCCGGGACTATCCACGGCTGCACTATTGGAGTACAGTCATGGACCGTCAAAGGTGGGTGCAAGACTATTGCAAAATGTGGTGAAAAATGTCTGGTCTATGGGAAGGGGTGTTAGGTGGACTGATAACCTCTATTGCCGGAAGAAAACGGCGTCTGCCTTTCAAGCTTAAATTTGAAATATATTGGCAGACGGTGACACGCCAGCTCACTAGCTGGGCCCCCTGAAAAGCCGCCAGTACATAGGCGAAGGGGGCAACAGACGTGTGAGCGGCTAGAGGTGTAGAGAGGTGTGGCCCCAGTTTCGCCGTCGCGGGTCTAAGAGACCCGGAGTGGGTTTCCCCGCTATTACGCCTTTAGACACTTCCACCCCCGAGCATATAGCTCTGGCGGCCCCCCTCTGGCCGGCCAATAAAGGCAAGACAGAGTTGAGAGTCCTGCGGGCACTCTTGGGGTTCCACCCCAGCCAGCCAATTAAGGCAAACTGGAGACGAGGCCCTGACCGACTCTCTGAGGCAATAAGGTACGCAGTGTCGCCACTCACCAACAGCTCGCCACAAGCTGCCCTGCGGTTTGTAAGCTTTTCAGTAGACCTCATGATACATTTTTTATTATATGATGGGGTTGTAGAAAGCTAGTCTAATGTTCCCTCCGGTTTTACGTTAATCTCATGATGAGGTAACGCCTTTCCCAGAGGGGAATTATTATTATTATCATTTATAGCCCAAATACACGTCCGATACTTGCCTCCGACAGTCGGTTCCGATAGTCTGATCAGACTATCTGAAGGCCTCTGCGTCATACATTTGTTTGAACATTAATTACACGTACGATCAGACTATCGGATCGGATGTCAGAATCGTAAGAACGTCCGGGCGTAGTCGTCGTCCAGAAAAAAAATCTGACACCAGAATCGTACGTGTATTTCATGAATCCGATCAGATAGTCAGATCCGGCTCGCGGAAGCAAGTATTGGACGTGTATTTTGACCCTTAAATGGTTAGCTAAATGTTGACGTTTTGGGCAGCGAAAATGTACAAGGTTAATCGGAAAGGCGGTACTAATCTGTGGGGCACTTAAAATATCACTGATGATTGTTTTAAAGCCAGTGTAAAGATTTCAACATTTTATAATTTTTATTTAGATGGAAAATTACTTTTTTTTAATTCTTCATCCGTGTTTTATTTATGAATTCAGAAAATAAGGCGTCTCATCCGTGACCCTAATATGATCTAAAATATAAAGCACCTGATCATAGCTGAGAATAGATCGATTTTAGTGGATTTTTATGAAACCTTTGAACTTGATTTTTGGGGAAAATTGTAGACCAAAAATTATTCATTATTATGGGTACTTCAACATCCTTTCAGATTACTACCCCTCGACTAACATTGTATAATTGATCAGGGATGCATGATCAGCGGTGAAAATTGTGTTGGATTTTCACAATAAGCTTTTCTGTGTTGTTAATTTTCTTTTACCACGAAGTTGAAAGTGATCACAAAGTGACTTTCCACTTCACTCCTAACCTAACCGACTCGGGGTGCTGAGACGACTTAATAGCTAAGTTTTCTTGCTAATTAAATATTTATCTCCTTTTTAAAGGCTGAAAAAACTTTCCAGTTTGATAATAGTTGTTAAAGAAAACAACTGTTTCGTTCAAAGTTTTTTGGAACTATTAAAAATATCATGTCATCTTTTGACCGATCAATCTGTCTTATACCAGGTGTAAGGGACGGTGTACCAAAAACTGAAACAGTGAATTCAGCCTATTATCAATGTTATTCTGAATTGAAAATAAGTGGAAATTCCGATATTTCCGATTTTTCTTTTCACAAATTTTACATTTTTTCGACTGTAAAATAAGCAATCCTATTAGGACATACAGCACATTGCAAAAATAAAACGTATTTTTTTATAAATCGGAAAATTCGAAAGATTTCGTTGATATTTTCCACGGATTTTCAATTCAAAATAATGAACTAAATTCACTGTGTACATTTTTGGTAACATGTCCTTTACACTTAAGTCATTTACCTGCCAAATCACTTATTGAAATACAATAAAACATAGGCAAATTAGCAACTTCCAGTAAATTCGGAAAATTCCGAGAAAAAATCCCACTTATTTTCGATTCAGAATAATGGGCTGAATTCACTGTTTCAGTTTTCGGTACACCGTCCCTTACACCCAGTACGTCATTTTGTTTTATGAAAATAAATTATATCCTCATTCATGTGGTGGCCGAACAAACCCGATAATAGGATAGCAATAGGATAATCCCTTATTACATGTACAACAGTATACCTCTGCATACTACTTCGAAGAATAGAGATAGGATGTGTTTTTTTTTTAAATAATTTAGAATGAGTTAGTTAACAACTCTGTCATTGGAATGTTTAACAAACACCTCTTTGTCATTGGAGTTACAGACAGCCCACTGTGCAGAGCATGCGTGGAGGAGGACGAGACAGCAGCCCACGTGCTACTAAACTGCCCTGAGGTCGCCACATACAGGGCCAAGTACTTCGGAAACCCAGGTACTCTCCGAGAGATCACCAGTAACATCAAGGGTGTGCTGGCCTTTTTCGAGGAGTTAGGGTGGATCGAGTAACTATACTTACCACCCATCACGCAAAATACGCGCTTAGACGTGGAGTTGCGGACACCAGCCCGTGTGCGCACACGTCGAGCTGCTGCTGCACCCACTGCCCGAGCAGTCACACTGCTGAACTCATTGCTCACTCAGCTCACTGATTTCGATATCTTCCATGATAAGCAATACCAAATTTGTAAATATACAACCTTATTTTTACTTTATACGAAAACCGAGACACCCCAACAAGATTTTCATCAGAACTGCCTGAATATGTGTTTTTTTTAGTAAATCGCCAAATTACACCTTAGTTTATGTCGCGTTAAGTTCCCTAACAAAGTGTGAAATGCCGGAGTTGTGCTATGCAGGGGTTGTCTAATACACGGAAACTAACCGAGAGGACCTTCTCAAGCCTCAAGGTGTCAATTCCCGTCAACTGTTATGGGTAGAAATCTACTGAAACAAAATTGAAAATGAAAAAAAAAGAAAAAAAAAGTGGTCTAAAAAATATGTCAATCGATTTTCCTGGTGATTTTGAACAAACTAGTTTCAGGTTTAGTATATACTAAAATAAAACTAAGCTTGTATATCTATGCTTAAGTAAATTTTGTATTGTCTAAGTTAAAGTTAGTTATAGTTGTTAAATTTTTATTATTGTCAGCATTAATGAAGTATTAAAGTAAAATGTAAGTGATTTGGTTGTAAATACTAGTAACTTATGTTTTAAATAAATAAATACCTTTATCTTATGAGTAGGTTACCATCGCTAAAAATCTAAACTAGTTAAAACCACAACAGTAAAACTAGTCTTCATATACCTTAAAATCTATACTAGCTACCTACAATACAGCTAGGCTTCCCAAAAGTAGCAGGTAGTACCCTAACCCCACCGGTGTAGCCTCACGCTAATCTAGTACCGTTAGCACAAAGAGCGATAAGGCCGGGGACAGGCTGTCGGTCGTATCACCGGTATTTATAGCCGGTGATACAATTATCGCTACGATTTATCTGCGACCAGTGAAGGGAGACGGTACAAGGTTGGACGGATTTGAACAGGAGTTTTCGTTTTGTAAATTTTTTCGGGTGAATGATATATGTTATTTTTAACCCCCGATGCAAAAAGAGGGGTAAAGTTTGACCGCTATGTGTGTCTGTGTGTCTGTCTGTCTGTGTGTCTGTCTGTGGCACTATAGCTCTTAAACGGGTGAACCGATTTAGGTGCGGTTTTTTTTATTTAAAAGCTGGTTTTCTTAAGTTGGTTCTTAGACATGTTTTATCAAAATCGATTCAGCCGTTTCAGGGTCATCAGCTGTTTTGTAATTGGCGTTGGGGTTTTTTTAAATTTTAAATTTATGTGATAAAATAAATACATTTCGAACACGTAGGCTTCTTTGCAAACTTTGTAGAAGATCGATTTTTTGTTTGTAAAGCCGTATCTATATTTGCGCAGTTGCAGCGCAAGCGGGTACCATGCATTCTGCGTGCAACCTACAAGCAAGTGAGGAAAGACGCGTACAAGAGCCGTGCATGATCAGTTCGCGTGTATGCTGCGCGAAGATGTATATAGTGTTTTCTGGGCAATGGCAATGACATGATCGCGAATTCTTCGCGAGCAGTCTTTGTACAAGCTGCAAACATGCACTCAATGTTTTCTGGGCATAAAGCAACGACGCGTTTGCGAGCAAATCACGAAATGTAAACACGCCATGTTATATGTATGTTTGCGTTTAAATTTTGAGAATTACTGAATTTTAGGCTTTAAGGTACTAATTTTGACAATCAATTCGGGTTGTACTCTGCTCATAATAATATAATTCAATCAAGATTCGAAAGACACGTAGCGCCATCAATTATCATCAGAACGTTATTGTTGTTTTCCTCGGGAACTGTACTTTTTTTCGGGATGAAAGGTACCCTATGTCCGTTTCTGTACACCTGACAACGTATACGCAAAATTTCAGGATGAACGGTTCAGTAGTTTAGGCATGCAGGTTAGGCAGGTAACAAACGAACTTACTTCCGCATTTATAATATTAAGTTAGGATTATAATAATTTAAAAAAAAATCACAAGCCATTAGTTTTATTACAGTTACTTTTTTTTTACATTCCGAATAATTCCACATCCATAGCCATTAGACAGTTCTCAGAACGGTTGTGGAATGGAACACAAAAACGCGTCTCATCTACCCCCGATCTTCAAGTACCCGCATAAACGTTGTACAGAATTTCGTTTGTCACCGTCCAAAGACGGCCTCTCAAAGACTTGTGCTATCTCCGCTCATCTCATTTGCATAGTACACACTCGCAATTGACTATTTTACACAACAAGAACGGTTAATTATGCCTGCATAAGATTTATATTCTAAAGAGTATAAAAACTTTGAAAGTAATTGGGCTGGTAAACGATCAACATTTTACGGCGATGAGTAGTCGGTAACGCACAGCAAGTATTTACAGCGCTCAAAACTGCTAGCTATAGTTGGAACAACGTGTGGATCAATGTATATACAACTTTAGTTTTAGTACTCGTATATACAAAAACCGAAACACTCCAACAAGATTGTCATCAGAACTGCCTGAATGTGTTTTTTTTAATAAATCTCCAAGTTACACCTTAGTTTATGTCGCGTTAAGTTCCCTAATAAAGTGTGAAATGCCTGAGATGTGCTATGCAGGGGTTATCTAATACACGGAAACTGACCGAGCGGACCGTCTCAAGCCTCAAGGTGTCTGTTTCCGTCCACTGCACTGTTATGCGTAGAAACCTATTGAAAGAGAATTGAAATTTATGAAAAAAAAGGAGAAATATAATGTGGTGTAAAAACTATGTCAATCGATTCTCATGGTGATTCTAAACAAACTAGTTTCAGGTTTAGTGTATACTAAAACTAAACTTGTATATAAAAGCCTGTAAAAGCCCCACTGCTGGGCAAAGGCCTCCTCCCATACAGAGAAAAAACGAGCATTGATCGCCACACTTGCTCTCTGCGGGTTGGTGATTTCAGACCATTAAAGTCCAGGTTTCCTCACGATATTTTCCTTCACCGTATGTCAGCGGCATCTTAGATTAACTAAGAAAGTACATCTGAAATTGAAAAAGTCACATTGGTACATGCCTGGGTTTGAACCCTCAACCCGGTGCTTAACAAGCGGGTCTGTACACTCCGGGCTACCACGACATTAGTTGCCATAAAGTTGCTCAATGATTAATAGTAATTAATTACTGTCTACTATCGCTTAGCGACAGCCAGACTCGGCAAAACATGATACCAGAAATTTAACATCAAATGTTTTGCATTAATTTACGTTCCATTGCCGTTCAAAGCCAAATCGAATCATTTTATGTCTCTCACACATTCATTGTACATCTAAATGACTCCCAGGACAGGTAAAATGCGTACCGTAAGCAAATGAAACTGAATAAGTTATGGCTTCCATATAAATCAGGAGACAAGAACGCGTGAAATTGGTATTGTAAGGAGTTATGTATCGAGAGGGTTCCGTGCGTCCTCTATTTTCATAACCGTCATGCCTAAAAGGATATGACGGGGCTGTTTTAGGGCCGGCGCCCAGTGACGGCATGGCATGGCGTGGCAAAGGATTTTCGACCTTATTTCAATGAGTTTAGCACTGACATTATTTTATTTAATCGAAACGTCTCGCGTGATGCCGCGACTTACCGCGGCATGCCGCGGAACGTCACGTCATTCTCCGAGATACTGTGACACGTCGCGGGATACTACGGCACGTCGTGACATTCCACGAGATGCCATGGCACGCCACCGCAACACGTGAGACGCATGGGTTACTGTTGTATGTTAAGGAAAGTGAGGGCTAAAGGTGTCTCTCTTCTTCCTCAGCGACAATGAATTTTAAACCTTATTTTAATAAATTTAGCACTTGTATTTACTTAGCATACCGCGGATATACTGCGGGATGCTTCGTCGTGCCGCGACATGACGAAGCATCCCGCGGTACGACGTGGTATGCCGCAGGATTCTTCAGTATGCTGCGGGATGCCACAGGATGATTCGGTAAGCTGAAGCGCGCCGTGTCACGCTGTGCCCTCAGTGGGCGCCGGCCCTTATACCGTGAGTATTGAAACTGGCGACTACATTCAAAGCACACTCAGAAACCAAGAGCGGTGTCTCCTGAATAATCTGACCGTCGAGGATACAAAAATCAGTTCTATACTAATGCTAAGTTACGAAGAGTCAGTCGGTAAACTGACTCTGATAATAAACCAGAATTCTAATTGCGCAACACACTCGTAATCGCTATGGATTTTGACAGGTCAATGAATTCCATAGAAACGAATGTAGGTATTAAAAATCCAACTTCTCCACAACTGTGTACCACGCAATAAATCTTGTTGTATGTCAAAATGAAAGCCATAGCGATGACGAGTGTGTTGCGCAATTATTAGGATGCAGGTATTTTTTTGGACTGCTGTAGGTGGTCCTTGGGGACTCTTTCTACATAACCGGGCCGTTATTGGCGAGATCTAAAGGGTCTCCAGCCAATGGTGGGGAAGTAAAATACTTAACCTAAGCTAACTACTTGTACTACACTAACATCATGACTACCTGCAACAACACCACTAAGGGCGACCTCTAGTGGGACTCGGACCTCGGCTTTGCTGGCGGAGATTAGGGGGGGAGACAGCTTGATGTAGGCTGAATTATCGATGTGACTGTGGAGTCTGAAGAGACGACCGGCTTTACGACGGGAGAGCTCGGTGGATCGTGATCGAGGATGCAGGTTAACGCTGACTACCTGTTTATAGCAAACCCTGAAGTTGAAAGCATTCAACCAATGTGTCCTGCCAATGGTGACAAGGCTGACAGGACAATTTGTATATATAGATTAATCCCAAACGGGTGATGCCATCAGTTGGCTAGATCCAAGGCGGGTGATGCCGTGAAGGCTAGGATCCCAGGCGGGCTGCCATTAGTTGGCGGCAATATCAGTCAGGTAAAACCAAAATAATATCATAGATATATTGTTTTGGTTTTTCCTATACCTTGGATACCCTGAAATCTATGATTGACCGTATACGTGTAAAGCTGGCTTCCTACGGTGCGTGGTAGCGCGCACCAGCTGTGCGTGGTATCATCCGTAAAATCACGCACCGTGGGAAGCCACATTATGAGGATGTGTGATGTGGATACGGCGCACCGCTCCGCACGCGTCCGCGTCACCACGGACGAGTCTCTGCCCATGGTGCGTCGGTGCGAGCTCGTGTGTCACGGTGCGCGATATTATGCACCATGGGAAACAAGCATTAGTGGCTATGGCAAGTCGCACGCATTCTGCGTAAAATCGCGTCTTTATGTCGCACGTCGTCGTACCGTCGTATTGTGTGTATAGAGATCCTAACCGGGAGATTGAATTCAGGAGCCAGGCAGATTATTAATCTCGTCTCTCCAGCTTTTCATATACGATATTGTATTACATTTAATATGACCTAAAACATCAGCTTTTTGCGAGGTAATAACTAAATTGCTTGCGTAAAAGCTTTCTGTGATCTTGATTGCGAATAATTTTAGATTATCATTAGATGATAAGAGTATTAAACTTGACTCATAATACACCACTGATTTTAAAGTATCACGCATATAATGTCTGAAAGGCTAAGCACAATTCCAACTACTGGGCAGAAACTGAGAATTTTGTTACAGGAAAACTTATCTATCCCATGGATACTACTATGTCTATGTACATACATACTTATACTCACGCCTGGACTACCCGAAGGGGTAAGCAGAAGTGTTCTCCATTACAGGACACCCACGTGTCCCCTCTGGTATTAAGTCCCATGTAATAGGTGGCGAGCCTATAGCTATTTTTCTGGTACAACTATGGTGCGAGGTTCATCGCCTGCGCTTGCCCCGCAATGGAGGGGAATTGATCCAAATATTCTATCTTCAGCGATACACACCTACTTTAAGAGTAGGTACACAAAAGTCCTATGATATGTTTCCGCATTATCAGAATTTTTCGGAGAAAAAAAAAAACAAAAGACACAAACATTGATTAATGTCTTCCCGAAACTCAAAACAACAAGCACCCGAACCACATTTCAGTAATATGTACGCCTCACACGTAACACCAGTCACAATTTAAAACCGAACAGATTTATCGGCTTCCAAATGAGTCCAATTATTCATTCGAAATGACGTCGAACGCACTGCATTACAACTGCATCATACACAGCTGCTATAACTGTGTGTTTACACAACATCTCTGTGTCCGTTTGTTTTCACTGTTTGGTTGGCGAGCGAGCACTGTGTGCATAGTTGGAAAGCGCTGAACATCGCCTGTCCACAACACGCGTGTCGTATTTATTTTCCTATCACGCGCCGTCAGATTTGAATGGTCTTTGGATAAAAGCTCAAGTTTCTGTAGTCAATTAATATTATTGTAATGATTATGTATCGTTATGGGAAAACAAAATGGATTTTTGTATACTTCATAAGGATCTTCGCCGAGTCTCTGTTGTATTCATAATAAAATAATGTATTATTTTTATCTATTATACTAACATTTTATAGAGGTAGAATTTGTTCGTTTGTTTGTATGTAGGAGGTAATCTCCGAAACTATTCATCCGATTTCAAAACTTCCTTCACCAATAGGAAGCTACGTTATCCCAGAGTGCTATCCTAATCCTAACTAATATTATAAATGCGAAAGTAAGTTTGTTTGTTTGTTACCTTTTCACACCTAAACCACTGAACCGATCATGCTGAAATTTTTCATATACGTTGCCAGTTGTACAGAAACGGACATAGGGTATCTTTCATCCCGAAAAAAAGTACTGTTCCCGAGGAAAACAACAATAACGATAATAGATGGCGCCATGTGTCTTTCGAATCATGATTGAATTATATTATTAAAGAAACTTTAGTAGTGTGTTTATGAGTTTTTTTCTTTATTACAAATTAACGCGAGCGAAGCCGCAGGCAAAAGCTAGTGGTTAGATAAAAGAACAACAAAGTGTGCCAGTCTTGGTAACAAAGTTGTGAGAATAAATGGTGAGGCGGCAATCGTTCATGCTCTGACTTGCAGCAGTTGCAGCCAAGTATGCCTGGAAAGCTAACGAAACATACTTAGGATAAGAATAAGTCAATAATGTTATATATAGTAATATTTATCATCATCTGACGTGAACAGTTGTTTTTTTTTTTCTAAATTAGGGCTAATTTTTCAATCGTCAGATAATTTTTATCTAAGAAATAAATTTGACATTTCGACATGTTGTCCATATAGAAGCTGAAAGTTGTCTGACTATTGAAAAATCGGCCTTTAGATGAATATGTATAAGAACACGCATTTGTCTCATTCATTACACTATGATTAAAAATGTCATTAACCCAGGGAGGGTCCCGTGAATCACATATGATAATTGGCATTGTTTAACTATTGTGTCTGCTATCTGGACAGTGAACCTATTAAAGTCAGATTTTGGTTAAAACATGAAAAGAAATCATAACTCGAAAACTACAAAAAATCGCGAAACATTTGGGTACCTCTAAGAGCGGATAAGCAGTGCATCTGATCCAAATCTGTGAAAATACGTTCCGAAGTAGTTGTATAACTATTATGTATGGTAGTTTACGCACTAGATCCGACTTCCATCATCCGATTTCTCTCCGTCATCCGTGAGTCTCCAATTCGAAAGAAATATTGACGGACCGAAGTAGCCGTAGTACTGTTTGTATGAACGCTTTCGCATTACCTCAGATTCAAATCGAACATACGCCAAAGATGGCTCCTGAATTGCTTGGATTTGGATCAAAGATCGGATTAGTGCGTTGGTCCGAGATTTTTAGACTCTAGATCCGTATTTTCACGAATTCGGATCGGATGCAGTGCGAAAAGCAATATCCGAATTCGGTCCGAGTTTTTATATCCGTATTTTCACGGATCCGGATCGGATGCAGTGCGTTACCGCTCTAAGGGTGTTCTACCTCTGGACTTTCGCTTGAAACTACTTTTTGAGACAACCTGTATAAGTAAAATTATGTACAATACGAACTTGTAAACCAGGACTGGACTAAAACCCGGCTGAAACACACTGTTTCGATTCTATAATAATCTAAATTCAACTCACTTATGTACGTAACTTGCATTTACATTCACATCATAAATGGAAACCAATTTCCCGTTTTGAATAAACCTGTATTCATCATCCTCTAATTTGTATCTATCACGAGATTTCAGGTTTACATCCAGCATAATATTAATGCTTAATAGCTAATACAATAGGAGCGAATAGGGTGAGAATACACCAGCGCGGTGCGGAATGGCAATGCGTCTGCAGCGCTTCGCAGAAACATGTTGTGCAATGCAACACACAAAGGCCACCGTCCTTCAACACGCTATGCACGTGTCCACGGGTATAGTTTCAAGTGAGGATGTGTACTTGAATGGTGACATGTAAGGACCGTCTCTGGTATATAGAGTATATGTGCAGTGGGAATCACGTCGTATCGTATCGAATTGCGGCGCAACTGTTGTGTTGCGGCACCGCATCGCATGTGTTCTAGCCTTTAAACTTTACTATTCAACAGAATCAAATAATACAATTTGTGCATTTCATGCATTCTATTCGAAATTGTGACTGTTTCATCTCATTTGAGGAAAAGCTAAAATACAGTTTGACAGATATTCAATCAAAGCGTAATTTCGATATGAGATTGGTTATGAATATTTTGTGTTAGTATTATATTCGCAATTTAGCAGAAATAAAATAGTTTTGTTAAGAAGCTTTCTTTTTCTTTGATCACATCATCAGATCTGCATCATCAACAGCCCGCAATCATTAACTCCTGTGCGTTAGTGTCTAAACATACTATGCCAAAGATACGCGACCGAAGTTCGGCATGATTACGCCTGTAATGCTATTTGAATTACTGACGACACATTATGCCGAAATTACGTCGAGTTATAGCGTATAGCCGAACTTCGGTTGGGCGTAAGTTCAGCGACAATTCGGCGGCATCGTATTCTGTAGAGCATACATACGCGACCAAAGTTTGGTTAGATTGCCGACGAATATCCGGGGCGGGTAGCAGCGGGAGGCAGGCATGCTCGCGCCCCGCGTGTCTGCCCACAATTTTGTACAATTGAATTTCTGCCGCGTAAGTTCGGCACTTATGGTGTGTCATATCAGCCGAATACGTCGGAACATAAAATCAGCTTCGGTCGCGTATAATGTATGCTCTAAAGAATACGTTGCCGCCGAATTGTCACTGAACTTACGCCCGATCGAGGTTCGGCTGTACGCTGTAACGCGACGTAATTTCGGCATAATGTGTCGTCAGTAATTCAAATAGCATTACAGGCGTAATCATGCCGAACTTCGGTCGCATATCTTCGGCATAGTATGTTTAGACACTTAGAGTAGCCTGCCTACTAGTAGACCCTACAATGAAAAGTAGTGATATTGCCATAATCACCACTCGTGATAGTACGATTGGTGATCATACTAATTGGTAGCGCACAGGAGGATGCTACTTCCCATCCTTTTGATATTTCTCTTTAATCGCCTCATTGACTTCCACTATATCTTCTTTCTCTCTTGTATCTGCGCATCATGGCACAGAACAGCTCATGCTGTGCTGAATAGATTAGCTAGTCAGTAAGGTTGGTAGCGGGGCTGACTGCCCAGGGTGCGCCGGACGTACTTGAGTATCGTTACTGTGGAGGCCCACAAAATGAGAATTTTACTTAAAAACACTGACCTTTATTAATTTTCTTTGCACGCAAATATACAGTGTGTCGTAAATAGTGGTCCAACGTCAAGGGGTTGATACGCGATATATTCAGCTATCACATACCATAATTGACGACACGTTTGGTGCAGTGGCTAAGCGATTGGCTTCTGCTCTACGGGTCGTGGGTTCGATTCCCACACGGAACAAAAATTTGTATGGCCTACAGATGGTTGTTTCGGGTCTGGGCGTTTGTTTGTGAGATTTGTGTCTGTAAACGCACCCACGATACAAGAGAAATCTTAGTGTGGGACAAGGTTTTTAAAAAAAAAAAAAAAATTTTTTACCATAGGTCTCAAACTTTTTTTTTTATTTTTTTCGAAAAACTTAACAAGAAATGAAAAATTAATTGCATATAATAGTACATGTATTTAGCAGTTACTTATAAACAGAAAGCAAAATAGGAAAATAATGTATAGGGTAGAAACTGTAGCTAAATTAGTAAAACGAGGAGATAATTTAAAAAAAGAGTAATTCTGAGATCTATGGTAAAAAATGGTTCAAATTGTGGTATGTGATAGCTGAATTCACGGTGTTTCGACCTCTTAACGTTGGACTACTATTTACGACACACCCGTATATAAAAAAAACGACAACAAACAACGACAAAAATAAACCACGTTTATTATTTTCATGTAATACAACATCCAGTACCTAAAAATATTCCAATTCCAATTAATAGTAAAACAGACGTCCACAATACTTACTTTTATATCAATCATGCTATTATTTCCAGCTTTATAACAATAACAAGCGAAATAATCCGCTCACTAACAAGTTTGTCCTCGACTCGCCGCAACGACGCCGCACCACCGCTCCTCCATTCCGCCGCAACGCATTTATTTTCCTTTTATTCACAGCGTTTAAGATTTTATTCCAACTCAATTACTTTGCAACGAGTCGCATCGCATTTACTGTTAGTTTTCCATATTTTCCTCGCGAAGAAAATTGTTTTATTATTAAAAAGCGCGTAGCTTATCATCCGCTTATCTATGGGTCGTAAAGTTGGCTAAAGAGTGCTATAATTGTTAGATCCTCTAGCTTATTACTTTCCGTTTTAATGTCAACAAGTAGGGTATAAAGATTACGGAACTCTGTGTAAAATCTATGTGTAGGTACTTTCCATATAAGCTGTCATTAAATGCTACATTTATTTATGTAATGATGTTAATGTGAATGTTTTGTTACTGTGTGCTATACAGATAAGTAATGAAACAAAAGTACATAATTTTTATAAAAAAATAACCCTTTTTTTTCTGTTGTGCAGTCGGCTAAAAATGTATGTGCCTTTTGGCGTCGTAGCGCCAAAGCTTGTTACCAATTTCGATACGATATATAATTTGTTAAGTTTCGTACCTGCCTTCTAAGAAAAACGGAAACATTATAAGATCACTCTTGCTTTCCTCCATCTGTCTGTCACAGGAGGTTTTCTCGAAAACGACGGTAAGTAAGGTTAGGTTTTCTTGACGATGTACGTCATATGTATGAGACGGGACGACCAAGTTTTTTTAAATTTTTATTTCGTTTTTGGTTTCGCTTGAAGATCTACAGGCTATTTCCAAGGATTCTAATTATTATTTTTCATGTTTGTTCAATTGTTTATAAAGATATTATAATAAAGCCCAACATGTTTACAAGGTTAGTCGGAAAGAGAGTACTAATCCGCGGGCCACTTAAAGTATCACTGATGACGGTAATAAAGCGAGTGTTAAAATTTCAAAATTAGATATTTTTTTCATTCCCATAAAAACTTATTTTATTTGAGTTATTCCAAAAGTTCTTCACTCCTACTTTAGCTACGATTTCAGAAAATTAAGCCTTCAATCCGTGACCCCAAATATTACCTAAAATGTAAACACAAGCTGATCATAGCTCACTGATAGATAGATATTAGCATATTTTTTTTGGAATTTTTGAACGGCTATTTCTCTTAAACATTTGACTTTTGGGAAAAGTGGTAGAACAAAAGTTACTCATTATTATGGGTACTTTAACACCCTTTCGGATTAGTATCCCCTTTCTGACTAACCTTGTATATTATGATGGGTATTTAGTTAGATAACAGGAAAAGTGCAGCTCATTTCGTCAGTGCCACAGTTGCTTATAAAAACAATATTTCTACGCTCTTGACCGTTATTTTACACACTCACACAACCACCATAAAACAAGCATACGCCCTTCGGCTAAACATTTATTCACCTCAACCTCTATTTCCGTGAACAAATCCAGCTCCCAAACTCCGAACTAACAAAAATGATCCGCCACACCCAGATCAAATCGCAAATAAGATCGGATAAACCTCCGAGCATCAACAAAGCGTGTAGGGGCTCCGGTAAAACTGCAAATTGTAACGTTCTTTGTGCCTACGTCACGCGTCACTATCAGATGCTTCTCTGACGTCACGCGGCATGCTACAGCGCCTCCTTTGTGCCCTTGTACGCGATACATCGGGATTTTTCAGACCGTTGTAAGGTGTAAAAAGGTGTTAGGAGAAAAAATATTTAGGACTTTTTAAAATTGATAGCTATGTGAGATATATATTTCCAGTCATTCTTGTTAATTCCTCACAGTATACTGAGAGACTAAAGAGGAGGCCTATGGCCAGTAAAGGAATTATGGAGTTTTTTATAAGTAGGTACTGCAAATATTAATTACATAACCATCACGCCTGTATTCTCCGAAGGGTTGGACAGAAGTGTATAGTACACCCACATTTCACCGTTATGTTTAGCCTATTGCCATTAACCGGGCACAAATCCAGACTCCGGGCTGCTACTGAGAAATTCTGCACGGAAATTCCCAAAAACACTGCCCGACCTGGAGATCGAACTCAAAACCTCACGCTCAGCTGTCGTGCTTGCGACCACTAGACCAACGAGGCAGTTCAAATATAATATCAATGAATATACTACAGTTTATCTAAATTATAATGATGGTGTCCAGGGTCACAATGAATTCACCATCAAAATGTAGACAGTTATCTTAAAACAAATACGGTAGAAAAGAACGAAATTCATACAAAATGCGAAGGAACCTTTTCGTATTTAATCATAATACAAATATAGGTCACTAGCTTTTGCCCGCAGTTCGCTTGCGTGAAATTTTGAACCCGTTAAGTTACGATTTTCCATACAAACTTTCATCCCCTATTTAACTCCCTTAGGGGTTGAATTTCGAAAAACCCCTTCTTAGTGGATGCCTACGTTACAAAAGGAACCTACTGTCAAAATTTCAACTTTCTAACCCCAGCGGTTTAAGCTGTGCGTTGATAGATCAGTCAGTCAGTCAGCTTCTCCTTTTAAATGTATAGATATACAAGGATCTAGAAAAGGTCAGACCTATACAGACACTAGTATCAAAACAATATTGCACCAATAAGGAGATACATACCTTTAAACATGAAAACAGTTCCGAACACAAATAAAAAGTATGAAAATAAACAGAATTTTCAGTGGAATTTTAGACCTACGAGTGCGTTAATGCGTAGGATTTCATACTGTCTACTTTCGCAGAAAAAAGACCCGCCGCGATTTATCTGTCGTCTGCTTCGCAAAAAGTACGCCGAGTAAACTGTCCCCCGTCGACGTTGGGCTTAAATCATACGTATGAAATAATGATGGCATAATAGGTGCAGCTAATTTGCAGATGGATAGGGTTAGTCATTGTGATTATTCTTACCTTTGCATAGAATTATCGTTTGAAGTGTAACGCGTCATCCTACGTGAGCGATCTACAAGCGACGCGAAGCGGCGCGGCGCTACGCGAAACCAACAAACAGTCGATACCTATTGAAGTGGACTACGTGACCAAACGCACGTGGAGTGCGGTGCGGCGCGGCGCGGCGCGAAGCGAACGCTGTCAGTTGGCTTGATATTTTCACGCGAACTGGATGCGGTGTCGCACAGTGCTACTGAATGACGGCGGCGCGCGGCGAGCGGTCCGCGAGCTCATAACACAAAGCCGCCGCTTCGCACCGCATCGCATCGCTTCGCAATTCGCATCGCTTTAAACCGCCTACGTAAGACGTCGCGTAAGTGTCTCAACATACTATGCTGAAGGTACGCGACCGAAGTTCGGCATGATTACGCCTGCAATGCTATTTGAATTACTGACGACACATTATGCCGAAATTACGTTGCATTATAGCGTACAGCCGACCTTCGGTTGGGCGTAAGTTCAGCGACGATTCGGCGGCAACGTATTCTGTAGAGCACACATTGTACGCGACCGAAGTTCGGTTCGATTGCCGACGAAGATCCGGGGCGAGGAGCAGCGGGAGGCAGGCATGCCCGCGCCCCGCGTGTCCGCCCACAAGTTTGCGCAACTGAAACTGAATTTCTGACGCGTAATTTCGGCTTATGGTGTGCCATATCAACCGAATACGTCGGAACTTCGGTCGTGTACCTTCGACATAGTGTGTTTGGGCACTAATTGTGTTTTTTTACGAAATAAATAATTGGGGTGCATTGAAAGAGCCTCCTTGAGTGACGTAACTAAAATACTCCGGTGCACCCTAGTTAATCTTTTCATAGAATTCCACAGGGTGAAGTGTTCAACAGGAACATTGTTCAACGAAACACAGCTAGTTCTAAAACACAAACTATCGCAGTTTCAATCACGGTCTTTGCATAACTTTCACATTCTGTGGCCGTTCTATCCGACGCTTTATTATCTTCACTAAAGATTTTCTATACAAACTTTTATCCATTAAAATTCCGCTTCTAGATCCAAATAAATCGACGTCATCAAACACTTATTTCCACTGCTCGCCTAATAGACACGTAGCTCTCAAAGGGTTTCCGATACAAAAGAAATCCTTTAATGCAACAGAAAAAAAATAAACCACTCGAAGACTCAGGAGAGTTCAACTGTCAACACTTGTTTACGTCGTTTAAGTGAGTCTCGTACACTACATTCCTCTCCATTAGGCATCGGGATAAGGTGTGCGAGGAACAGAGATAGTGATATGCGTGTGTGATTAGTAGGAAAGGGAGGGTAACGGTGATATTTATCGCGGGTCAAACGTTCGCCAGGCAATATTGTCTTATTCGCATTCCCCTTGCGAGCAGGCCTCCCTTATAAGGCGCCACAGTGTAGGAAACCAAGGGAGTAATTTTATTAGTGCGCAATAGGGTATATTATTTGACTGAAAAAATCTAATTAGTCCGTCAGTTAGATTATCAAAAAACATTTCTCTCATATTTTTTCTTTTGTGACGTAAACCAAAATTGACGAAGATACAACACTTTTAAAATTGGCAAAACGTCACAAGCAAGTACAATTTTTACTTGCTTCTGACGTCACAAGCCCCCACTCTCGAGTTTTGATGCGTTTTATCTTTCCATATATTCATAGATTTAACAAAAGCAAAAATACGTGTCCATTATTTTTGAAAACTAACTTTCGGACTAATTTGATTTGCAATTTATTGATGCTGTCAACATGCCCATAGTCCATTTTTGATTTTAGCTGGAATAGAGACTGGTCGTCTCATTAACCTTGTTAAAGGAAGCACTTTGCTCTTATTTTCGTTTCAAAGAGATTGAGTAAAGTAATTGGATTTTTTAAATTGGGTGTAGAAGGTTCAATCACCTGAAACTATCATTGGTGGTCGGAAAATGTACAAAATGTTTCTCTCAGGTTTGTAAACTGAATTTGAAACGCACCGCAACCGTTTGTTGTGCCGCAACTTTGGAGAAGAACCTACTGTGATTTCCCAACTCCTCGCCAGAATAGGAAGGTGGAGTTTTAGACTATGGATTGATATATTTAATTTATTCGTTACGAAACTAAAAATAGGAAACCCCACCCACCTTAGAAAAGACAGGTAAAAAAGCTTTAGTTGTAGATAATAATCTATTAAACTGCTACAAAAGATTAAGCTTGACGTGCACTGTCTGATAGACTGAAGAATGATGTGATAAGACAAAGTTGCGGTTTAAAAGATGATGTAGTGACAAAAATTAAAAGGAGTATGCTTCGGTGGTTTGGGCATGTTGAAAGATTGAGTGAAAGGCGATTAAAAAAAGAAATTTATTTCGGCCGATTTATTTCGGCCGAATGTCAGTTTAAACGCCAGTAGAGGACGCCCTAGAAGGACATACATTGATGTTATTGGTGATGTTCTTCAAAAAGGACAGGTGCGTAGTACATTCAATCGGCGTGCGTGTATGACAAGATGTATGACCGTGGACGAAGCGTAAGGAGTATGTAAGGATCGTTGCATGTGGCGTTCTACAGTTTCTGTCTACCCCCATGGGAAAAAGGCGTGAGTTTATGTATGTGTGTATGTATGTGCACTGACTATTCACTCAATTCATCATACTAAACTAAAATTATTGTCCTACTGATTGTACTACACTGTGCCCGCTAATGTGTTCTTCCAGCCGTGCTTTTCAATACTCAGTATATTGAATTGAACATATTTTATAAATCTGCATGTTCCTGCCAGACTGGGATATCTTCTTTCACTATTATAAACCTGAGCCAACGGAAAATAACTGATCGGTGTTTCAAGTAATTATAGTATTGGGTTTATGTAGAATATTACTATCGAAATCTATTTAAAAACTTTGTATTTTAAAGAGATTTTATGTTGGTTTTTCCGTGAGGTCTTTTTGTGTGATTACAAGCGCGGTATCCGACCGTGAGATACGTGAGATAGATTTAATTCTAGAGAAAAGAAGAGACTTTGGTTTCACTGCTAAAAAAATGTCACTTGTTGTTCAGATTTTGAATACATCCATATGTTACAACATTGATGAGATTTAATTGGTATATCCACCTACAATGTACATAGAAGCTCTACCTTTAATAATTAATACCTTTCATTGAACAATAGTCACGACAAAACGTGTGACAACACTAATTTACAAGATAACGTATTAATATCTCCAACATAACATACTTGGTACAATTATCATTACAGTCCACGGCGCAATTACTCGAACAGAACATTACAGTACCCGATTAAATTATCAATCAAATGTAACAGGCGAGTTACTGGGGCGAGTGTAAATGATAGTGGTATTACTAATATCGAATTTGCTCTGTATGATGAGTGTCAAGTATACAAGCTTAATTTTAGTATAATTATACTGACCCTGAAACTAGTTTGTTCAGAATCACTAGAAGAATCGATTGACATATTTTATAAAAAACTTTTTTTTTTCTTCATAAATTTCAATTTTGTTTCAGTAGTTTTCTACCCATAACAGTTGACGGGAATAGACACCTTGAGGCTTGAGACGGTCCTCTCGGTTAGTTTCCGTGTATTAGACAACCCCTGCATAGCATATCTCAGGCATTTCACACTTTTTTAGGGAACTTAACGCGACATAAACTAAGGTGTAACTTGGAGATTTACTAAAAAAAACACATATTTATTTATTTATTTATTTATTATCACAACACTTCTATCATTACAGGATATCCCAATGCGATAGGGTGGTAGGTACATATCTAAAATTGTTTTTTACAAATTATAGCACAAATAATTTAAAGTTGTTCTTGCGAATTCATTCAGTGAACAGGAAAAAATGTCAATCCTTTCGGCGACTTCATTGAGTGTCTGTAAGGCATGAGTAACCGGTGCTTTATTAAGCAAGTTAGTCCTACCGCGTGGCACAGCCAGCAACTGCGGCCGTCTCCGTCTCTGCACGTAGTTGTCGGGCACACACAGACTCACTTCCTTTAACACCCCCTGATTATTAATTTTGCCATTAATTATTTTAAAAATATAGATAGTGAGAGCTAGATCCCTTCTTAATTCTAACTTGTTGTACCCTACCATGCCTAGAACAAACAAGGTTGGGTACATCAACGGATAATAAGGATATACTCCGTACAGTCTCATGTACAGATACCTCATGAATTTATTTTGAATGCGTTCCAGCATGAGACTGTATTTAGTTTCATGTGGTGCATTAAACTCCAACTGACTCCTTATCAGCGCGTTGTACAAAGTTTTTATAGCTTTAATGTGTTTGAAACCTTCAGCACGACGAAGTATGAACCCTAAGCTCCTATACGCTCTTTTACAGACTTTAACGATGTGATCGCGAAATATCAACTCAGTGTTAAACTGTACTCCTAGATCCCGTACTGTATCAATCCTTTTCATTTTCAGACTGTCCAGCTCATAGTCGTGGTGGAGAGGTTCTTTTTTGCGGCTGAACGTTATGATCGAGCACTTGGACATATTGAAATGTAGATTATTTTTCCTACTCCACTCGACTACCCTGGTCACGTCACTCTGAAAACGTTCACAGTCACCTTTATCTTTAATGGCCAAAAACAGTTTAAGATCGTCCGCGAATAAAAGACATTTGGCATCCCTTACTACATCGGGTAGGTCATTAATCATAATAATAAACTGAAGAGGTCCCATGTTACTGCCCTGACTTACTCCGGATCTAGTATAATAGAGCTCCGATTTAAAACCCGCATATTCAACAAACTGCCGGCGGTCCCTCATGTACCCAGCAAAGAACTTCAACAATACAATATTCAGGCAGTTCTGATGAAAATCTTCTTGGGGTGTCTTGGTTTTCGTATAAAGTAAAAATAAAGTTGTATATATATGCACGATAACCGAGGCTTATGCCCTATTTTAGCGGTATGCTATAGTTGCACGACTAGTTGCGCAACTTTAGTTTGTCAACTGGTAGCAGAGTGAGTGAGGAGCCTAATAACGCTGTTCACTCTATTGGATGCACGATCAGCCGGGATGTCATGCGCAGCGCGAGATAATTTTGTCGTTTGTTATCTCGTCTAGGCACGAGATAAAGCGATTAGAAAATGTTGTCGCGCTGGGCATGTTAGGCTTGCAGGTCGAGTTTTCGAGACACGATTAGTGCTAAGCGTTCACAGGTCCGCATCGTGCGCATCGGACGGATTATCATCATCATTACTCAGCCGCAAAAACGTCCACTGCTAGAAATTAAGACCCACACTTTCGGAAGCTTTACTAAGGTCATCGAGCATTGTACTAAGTTTCTCCATGGTCTCAGCCATGATAACTATGTCGCCGGTAAATCTAAGGTGATTGAGGTACTTGCCATTAATGTTGATGTCCAGCCCTTTCCAGTCCTGAACCTTGAAGACATCCTCCAATGCAGCGGTGAACAGTTTCGGAGAGATAATGTCTCCCTGCCTCACAGATGCCTGCCGCTGCAGAAATATAGGTTCAAATGGATAATTAACACTATTCTTTGTATGGTTAATCCTACAACTGCGTTTACTAATTGCCAACGGATGGACTGCACACATCGGATCATCGTGAATACCGTGCAAGCGGATGACGTCAGTCGGACAGCGTCAAAAATGCGATTGCTCATAGGAGTCGCGTCGAAATTCCTCTGCAAATACAGGACGCACTACATTTTACGGATCCGTTTGATACGATCCGTGCGACGCGTACGATGCGGAGCTTTGAAGACTTACCTTAAGGGTCAAAATACACGTCCGATAGTTGCTTCCGGGAGCCGGATCCGACTATCTGATCGGATTCATGAAATACACGTACGATTCTCGTGTCCGATTTTTTCTGGCCGACGACGACGCCCGGACGATGCTTACGATTCTGACATCCGATCTGATAGTCTGATCATACATATAATTCATGTTCAAACAAATTTATGACGCGGAGGCCTTCAGATAGTCTGATCAGACTATCGGAACCGACTATCGGAGGCAAGTATCGGACGTGTATTTGGACTCTTACACCTCTTTTTCCTAAATTGACTTTTCAGAAATCCATAGGAAAAGAGGTCGGCCTATCCCCGGCCGCACATTGCCTCTTTGTTTACATTCTCGCCAAAAAAACGAAAGCGATTGTGATATCAGATCGAGTGTACGCTTCTAACTTCGCAGGATAAGGCATAAATCACGCAGAACTGTTAAAGCTAAACCGTAACCCTCGATAAATATAAATAGAGGCATGATAACGTAAAGATGGCTCCCAGTCTGCACCTTGCCTACCCGAGGCCCCTAAACGAACTATTGCGGTATTTTTTAGCCGATAGCTAGTGGCCATTTGTAGGATTGTCGAATGGGGAATAGATTGTCATTCTTATATTGTAGATTTGAATTTGTTTTGTTAAGTTTTTTTCATGTAATAGTTTGGCAAACAAGCCAGCGGACCACCTGACGCTTTTTTTTATGAAGCGGTATGCTCGCGTTTGACTACTATCTCGCCTGGTGTTAAGCGATGATGTGGTCGACGGTGAAGCACGCTTGCCTAGAAGTAACCTATTCACTCTTGACATAAAGAACCCAAGGTTGTAGCTATCAGGAAAAACGGACTCCGGCAGGGAATTCCACTCCTTAGCTGTGCGAACAATGAAAGTGTTCGCAAAACGTTTTATATGTATGAGTGGGATGTCGACCATGTACCGATGGCACATTGCCGTACGTCTGGTAGTCCGATGATGGAAAGGGCCAGGTGAAATCAAATTGTGCAGTTCCATCGCACACTCCCCGAAGTGTAACCGATAAAAAACCGACAGGCTGGCAACTCTGCGTTGATGTTCAAGGCTCTGGAGCTTTGAGTTGACCAGTGCATCTTTGCCGATAAGCCTCTTGGCTCGTTTGTCGATCGATTCAAGTGCATCGAGGTGAATGGTTACCGCCGCCTATAGTATACATCTACAACACCGAGTGGATTGCTGATGCATTAACAACCTTAAAGACAGACTTGGAAAGTCTCATGTGCCTCTACCCTTCAAACCGGAACTCAGCGGCAGAAATAGCTATGGAGGAGGTACTTTTCCGGATGAACTCTTTCACCAGGAGATGTACTACTCTTAAAAGTTATTTTATTGTAAAAGGTAATGGTTATCTACAGTTTGCTTTTTGATATTTTTTGGGTTGCAGGCTAATTTTAGCATCAATAATTTTAATATTCTAAATTCAAAACCACATCGTCTAGCTATACCGCATTTTAATATGGCATCGTCTGGCTACAAACATTCTAAACAAAATGAATTTACTTTTATAAAATATAGTTTACGTACAGTTCTTTGCTTTCTTTGATAGTCTATGCTCAGCTGTCTGAAGAACATAATTTGTGTGACTGTTCGAATAAATTGTTATTCCATTATTAATTCTTTCAAACATGTGTCTCTTGAAATAAAGTTTCGGACCTGATATACCGAATAGTATATCACACAAACTATTTTGTATAATTTATATCGCTTAGAATTGATATACTGTGCTTGTCTGCTTGTGTCTCCTGCCAAACTCTGCTACTCGGTGCTGATATTTCCTTCGGTATCTGATGTGCCGTCTGAGCTGCATTGAGAGTATCTTGACGTAGACATTTTACGACGAGGACTATCTTCTTATTTACCACGTTTGATACTCATACAGCCTTTTTTTATGAATGAGAAATCATCAAATGACTCCGTCCGCTCTGGGTGGAGCGGAAGGGAGTGTCAGACTCTTACTGACTAAAACCCATCCGTGTTCCTTCTAATGGCCTCTGCGTTCCAGAGCCGCGGCAACTCTTTCGAACAAATTCCGCAACCCTGGCAGGCACTGGCCCTAGCGGGCCCCATCTACCAAACTGACATCTCTTTGAGGCGCGCATAGAACACAACGCGCCATCGACCCGGGCCTGGTTCTGATCGGACGGCGAGCCACCTAACGCTCACCGTCCGCAGACTCGCGAATACGGTGGCCGGAAATCCTTTCGATAACCTCTTTTCACCCTTAGTGAGTCCTGATAGCTCGATCATTTCGTAAATTGTAACCGTAAGGAGACTTCTATTAAAAAAACGTAAACGAGATCATCAAAAACCGTAAAATAGCTGCAGTATCCATGTTTAGTTTTTTTTAATACCTATTTGATATTCGTTGTATGATAACTTTTTGTAGTGAAACGCCAGGAATCAACGTACGGTGAAACCATTATTATACCTCATAAAATTAAGACAATAGTTGCATCAAAAAATTCTTAACTCTATTTCACTAGTTTTTATTTATTATCCGGCTATAGTTTATTATTGATTGGGCAATAAATATTACCTAGTTCAATTGAACAAAAAATTACTTTCACATTTTTACTCAACTTTTTCATGCCCAAACGTCCCCTAGTAGAGTAACAAATGTAGTCCCCTTTTTCCCCCAAAAATGTACAGCCACCATCTTTCTTTCACCCCTTACCTAAAATACCTACTTAGCAGTAAATACATAACCCTATAACAACCGACGCAATAACGCGAGTGTGAGTAATTTAGCCTGAGCGGCGATTTGTCGCGGGTCTCCGGGGCCCGGTCCTACAATAACACGGCGAACACGCTCTAATGACTCGCTGTAGGGTTAAGTATTTAGTTACTGAGTTCTTAGACTTGGGTCCAAAAGACCGGGAGAGCTTAAGGATTTATGTAAGGTTTTGTTTTGTTGAAACTGTGATGTTTTTTCATGTAAATGGTGAATTTTCGGTTTGAGTTTAGTTGATATCGAGTGTATTGTGATTTTGAAATCAATTCTGTTCTGTCTAGCTTTTTCTTTAGTATTCTGGGGTCAGCTTCCAGTCAAACCGAACTCGGCTGAATACCTTGTATTTTACACAATTTTACAGCAATTTGCTTAAACTCAATTGCGTTGCAGCATCATGCTGAGATAGGAGCGTTTTTTGGCCTCCTGCGTGTTGTTTAAATTCTAATCTTTTTTTTTGTATATGTAGATATTGTTTTATTTCTGTAACTGCGCGAGTCAACATTTTTTTTGTGTTGTTTTTATTTCTGTAACTGCGCGAGTCAAAATAAATATTTTTTTTGTATATTGTTTATATTTCTGTAACTGCGCGAGTCAAAATAAATATTTTTTATTTCTCCTTCTTTCTTATTACTGATTTTAAATACAATAGTTTTGCTTAACAATGTAATTGAAATGATAATGATTAAGCGGCTCACAGAGTTCGTAAGTCGATAAATACTCAGACCTATTCATCCGAAAACTTCAAGTATCCCATTATCAACAACTAAAAGTTGACAGTAGCACCTCTAAAGTTGCCAGACTTTTCCAATAGGTACTGATAGAGTTGCCAACTAAAATAAATCCACTTTAATTACAATATTTGCAACACGTTTCTTGGAAGTCCAAAGGCGAATTGAATCAAATCTGAAACTTAAAGTATTCAGCCGATTCTGTCCTGCTTGCTGGACTGGAAACTGGAATAATAAATTGAAATTGAAAATTACTGGAAATGTTAATTTCAAATGTAAAATTTGTTGGATTGTTGGCCTGGGTCGAATATTATCAGATTTGGCGTTATTTGTGAAAGTAGACAATCAAAGTAATTTGGTTGTCTCATATTGCTTTAATTTGTAGCAAAAAAAACAAAAATCTTAATGGCCAACAGAAAATTAAAAATATGCCAAAAAAAACATTTCATAATTAAAGTGCAAAAAATCTAGGAAACACCTTTTGTCGTTTCACATTCGACCGCTGGTATCTGAACGAAAACTCAAGGAGTAATGCGATTGGCTAGTGGTTAAATTCGGTGGACGGTGGACATGCCTATTCCAATAGAAAATCTTACAGCTGTCAAAAAGTATTTCTTAGTTTTGTTGCACTGTAAATGATAAAAAATGAAAATTTACTAACACATTCTGTTCAGTTGAGTTCTGCCTCTAAAAAAAAACAAAAACTAACATACCAGAACATAGCAAAAACTTTAGTTAAATCATCATCTGCCTAGCCTTTTCCCAACTATTTTGGGGTCGGCTTCCAGTCGAACCGGATGCAGCTGAATATCAGTATTTTACATGGAGCGACTGCCTATCAGACCTCCAAACCCAGTAACTGGGTAATACGATACTCTTGGTAAGACTGGTTGTCAGACTTTCTGGCTTCTGACCAACAGTAACGACTGTCAAAGATCTACAAATGACAGCCGGGACCAACGGCTTTACGTGCTTTCCGAGGCACGGAGGAAACTCGCTATGGTAAATGGTCACCCATCCACAGATCAACCTCGGCAAGCGTGGCTTAACCCGGAAGATCGGTCTATGCGGCTGTAATTATTTAGCCACGAGCTCTTTAAAAAGTCCTCCAAAAACTCCTCCGAGTTAAATATATTTCATTATTACAATACCTATGCCAATAAAAAATTGTGTATCAAAAATTACCCCGCTATCAACCTGCTGCAGCTGACTGGTTAATCTTTGCACCACAGCATAACCTATTCTCATATTATAGCTTCTACCGTCACAAGAGAAGAAGACCAACCAACCCAGTCCAATATTTGAAATAACGTAGATATTACCGCAGCTATACAATCAAAATATCGTACATAATTAATATCCTTGATGAACTGTCTAACAAGCGAATGTAGTAGCGAAGCGCATATCTTACATTGATACGGATCGCGCTATTATAAGGTTTGAAAATTAATTATCATTTAATTAGTTGAAGGTATGTCGTGGTGGCCCGTAGGTTACAGACTCGCTTGTTAAGCACCGGGTTGCGGGTTCAAACCCAGGCATGTACCAATGTGACTTTTTCAGTGTCATAATGTACTTAATTAACCTAAGGCCGCTGATTGTGATTTTTTGTCACGGTGACTTTTTGTTACCAAGTCGAATGCTATGAAGATATATGGGAGTGCGCACACTGTGGTGGCGTAACATTACGGTGAGAAATATACATCTTCAAAGCATTTGACTTGGTAACAAAAAGTCAATAAACTTCATAAACTTCACGCCTTATTCCCCGAAGGGTTGGCAGAGATGTATAGTACACCCACGTTTCGCCGTTATGTTTAAGTCCCATGTAATAGGGGGCGAGCCTATTGCCATCAACCGGGCACAAATCCAGACTCCAAGCTGCTACTGAGAAATTCCAGACGGAAAAACCCAATAACACTTTGCCCGACCTGGGGATCGAACCCAGGACCTCACGCTCAGCAGTCGCGCTTGCGACCGCTAGACCAATGAGGCAGTCAATCAAAAAGTCAATGTGACAAAAAATCACAATCAGCGGGTGCCCTAAGACGCCACTGACAAACGGTGATGGAAAACACCGTGAGGAAACCTGGACTTAATGGTCTGAAATCGCCAACCCGCAGTGAGCAAGCGTGGTGATCAATGCTCGTTCCTTCTTCTACTTCTCAAGGCCTTTACCCTGCATTAGGACAGTTACAGGCAAATATTTATTTGGTTGAAGGAGCTGTTCAAAGGTGATTTACACATGCCATTGAAACGCAAATAAACATTGTATTCTCCCCGTATTAAGCTATTGAGTACGGACTTGGTCTTTGACAAACATCCAGAAGTCCAAACTTAAGGTCTGCCAACGAGCTATGGAGCGCAGTATACTAGGTGTTAAATTAACAGATTGTGTTCGAAACACTATACTGCGCTCCAAAATATAGATAGCTGACGTGGGACCAAAGGCTGTCCAACTAAAATGAGAAGGACATTTCTGCTGCATGCCAAATTTACTAGTAGGCCCATATAGTACAGAATGGTACCCTGAACAGTAAGGCGGAGTCGAAGTAGGTTACAAAAGAGAGTGCGGGACGAATTGGATGCATTCCTTGAAAACTGGAAGGAAGTAAAATAGTAGATGTTATTTTAATGTGATCTTCTTTATCTCAATAATAATAATTCTCAATTTCAGTCTTTACTATATTTTAGATGTACACTTGGCTTTTCTATGTTAGGGCGTATACATAAAGAAAGCAGGTAACCAGCGCTGACCTACCAATGCTTATCGGTACTGGTCCGTGCAGGTAACCGCTATATAAAGGAAGCGGGGGCTGGATTTTTTTAACAAAAATACGCGTTGTTCCCTTGCAAATACAGCAACAAATGACGGCCTACCAGCGCTGATCGGAGCAGTTTGGAACTTATCGGCGCTGGTTCGCCACACAGAATAGAGACTACCTGCGCCGACTAACTGCGCAGACCAGCACCGACAAGCGTTGGCAGATCGGCGCCGACAACCTGCTTTCTACGTGTATACGCACTTGGACAAAGCGAATGCTGACTTCCGCAAGGATTAATTCTTTTCATAACAATGTCTTCAGCAATGCTGCTGTATGATTAGAACATATGGGAAATTAGTAATACGATATGAAGTGCTTGTCAAAATGATTAGATAAAAATCGCAGAATTAATACCAACGCAGAGACAAAAAAAAAACTTTATTCGCAGTTCAGACTACGCTTTAACATATGGTTTATAGCAAATATTGTATAGCACAGCAATTTCGCTCAGCATACCTTTTATATGGACACGTTCACACAACGCTATGCTATAAAGTATTGGCTTGCTGTACACGATAAACTTGAGCGATTTTCAGAGCTGTATCGTACGATTCTCCGGTGCCCGCCCGCCTCTCTTTTACCCCGTCTATCGCCCGATAGATCGCTATCAAATAACGTGCTATATACAAGGTTAGTCAGAAAGGGGGTACTAATCCGAAAGGGTGCTAAAGCACACATAAAAATGAGTAACTTTTGTTCTACAACTTTTCCCAAAAATCAATAGTTTAAGACAAACAGTTGTACAAAATCTCAAAAAAAAATCTCTAAAATTTATCTATCCCCAGTTATGATCAGCTGTGTTTACATTTTGGGTCATATTTGGGGTCATGAATTAGAAGCACCATTTTCTGAACTTGTAACTAAAGCAAAAGCAGGGATGAAGAATTTTTGAAAAAACTAAAATAAAAATAATTTTATTGGAAAAAAAAAATATCGAATTTTGAAATTTTAACACTAGCTTTCAAACAGTCATCAGCGATACTATAAGTGGGCTTCGGATTAGTACCCCCTTTCCGACTAACCTTGTATATAGCAGCCTGGCTTGCGATAAAGCGTACAGTGTGAACGTCATGCTATATAGTTATAGCTTATGGCGCAATATGCTTTACTATATAGCGAAAGTATAGAGTAGTCTGAACTGCGCTTTATTTTACAGATTAATTACCGTACCAGTCAAGGGCTTTGCAATGTATCCATCTTTTTAAATTCTAAATAAACTAACTAAACTAAAAGTATCTTCCAACTCAATATAAATACAAACAAAACGCCACTATTTTCGTCACAAAGCACCCATGTGGAAGCTGTCACAGCCGCCTTACGTCCCGGCGACAAATCTCACGATATCTCCCAAGCTTGCCACGTTAAAACTACGCGCCTCACATACAATGGCGGGCATTTATTATTTAGGATCAGCGCCGATAATCAGTGCCATTACCCGATTTCTTTCGTTGGGGTGCCGCCCTCGACTCACTCACCTACAACAAGTTTTTAACACTCTTATCTTTATACCAACAAAGTTCAATTTTGTTTGCCACTTAAAACTTTACAACATTATCGTTTGCTGTTATTACCACCCGTATACAGTTAACATAAGGTTGATAATTGTTTGCTTTAAGGGTATAGGAATGTTGGGGTATATTTTTATCATGACGTGTAAAGGTGGCCGGACGCATCGGTCCCTGGGAGCCAACGCATCTGGCGTTGAAATTCGCTTGATATATTGTTTCATGTTCGCACCCGCCTGTAATGCTTGCCAGAGATGGGACAAAGCAAGTCACTTTAAAAAAGTAGATTTTAATATTTTTGGATGTTTGAAAACTAAACTAATATAGAATGTAAAATATATGTTTAACGAGCTCTTTGAAAAAATAACTCTATTACTTGACATCAATCCACATGCCATTGACATTGATTGACTATTTAGAGATGTCTGAATTCAACTATGAAGTGCAACAACCGAGTTGGGTGATATGCCATTCTTGCCGGTTCAGTCGATATAGACAACAGCGTCACCTGTTTAGAATAGCAGCTCTACGGTCATCAACCTCGTTGTTAATTTCAGTCTGGAGACTGCACACTAATAAGAAAAAGTTAGGTAACGTTCAGCAATGAATTGTAAAACAACACATCATCAACATAGACGATAACGATTTGAACAAAACATCGAAAATAAGTTATCGATACACACCCACGTCGCATTGTCCACAATATGTCGCAGCCCTACGAGCTCTCTCGCGGGGGTGAGTAAATATGAAAACTCAACGAGTTGTTTGTAAAAAATAAAACAATAAAACCGTGTTATAGGGATTTGGATTTATTTCGCACAATTTTCCTAATATTGGGTGACTTGTTTATGGGTTGTGGAGAGGGTTCAGTGGGTACAGTTGTTGGGTGTCAAAGTTTTTTATTGTATTTTTATTAGATATACAAAGTAATGTCATCTACTTTGTCTTCTTCCTCGGGTCAGCTTGGCTGGCTCCACGTAGCGTTTTCTTCACGACAGTCGGTCTTTTGCATCCTTAGCATTGGCTCTCATGGTTACTTTCACTAGCATCGTACCACGCATTAGCATCTGGTGGTGCCTAATATACAATGTACCATCACATCTCCTTATTAACGCACGCATTACTATTATTCCTTCTTATATCTAAGCAATGTTGATCAAAGGTGCAGCAAAATAATGAAATAATATCTCCATATTATTTCTAAGTCATCTTTTGCGAGTCCTATGGTTAACAATGGGTTAATCCGTTCACAGACTATTCGAATGATGACTTGAACAAATATATTCAAAGGAATCACATATTTATCTTCCCACTCGGCAGATTGTTCTCCAGATAGCTTTACTGAGGCTTTTAGGCGATAGGATGGGCGAGCAATCTGTCACTGTGGGCAATAAATTGTTTTACTACCATTTTTACACCCAATGCCTAGTTTATTGCTCTCGATATTTTGATTTACGCGATGAGCAGGGGAATCGATGGTATCAAAAGGTAGGTATTTATTTATAGGATTTATGAGAATTGTGTTTGAATTTGTATTCATGTCAATATTTCAATCGGATCAATCAGAATAAAGGTCACGGTGTCATTAGGAGACGCAGGTATTTTATTTGGATTTAGATATTTCATCATTATCGTTCTATCAGCTCATAGGTTCACACTGCTGCTAAGCATAGGCCTCTTCGTCTGTCAAAAGGTCTATTCGCCCCACGTACGAAGCAAACACCTTTTTAGTAGTTATGATTTGCTTTAAACGACGATGGTAATTTGAGAAGATTGAAATTAAGGTTTATAAGAAATATAATTATTATAATAAAATATTAAAACAGTATAAAAATGGTATAAAATGGTTAATTAACACTAAACGATGGTTTGATTTGATTCGGTTGCTCGCCAATTATGTGCTAACTAACTCATGAAATCGATGCATTTATAAAAATGCTCAAAGACAAAGTTGCTGAGCTGTTCGGTTGCGTTGCTCCGAACATCGTCATTTAGTAAATAAACGTGCAGAAATATGCCATTACCACTCTTACTTGGCAAACAAACCAAAACAAAACTCCTGGACGAGACTCGGACTCCGGCAATGTTTGTGTTACATCTTTGTCACGTGCGCCACGTTCATTCCATGTAAAAGTCAGTATTTCGTCTTCCTGGAACAGCAAACAAAATGGAGGAACATGCACGTCATTTGATTCCCAAAATCTACTCAGAATTTCAAACTCCTGGCTCAAACAAACAGCTTGAAACAGCTCGGCCTGTTTATTCAAACAACCAGTACATACATTGTTTGAGACACGAGTCTAAACGTATCGATTTTCGAGTGCGATTAGATCGCTCGTATCGACTGACCTAATCGATGTAGGACGAGCAGTGGCCCGAATACGAATCACTTTAAATAGCGGAGCGATTCTATTTTTTAGCTTACTTTGCTCGTTAACTTTACTTGTATAAATGGGGCTTGTTCTTGAAAAATGGCAATCGATGATGTTGTTTTACAAAGTTCCTTTTTATACTCTTGGGAAAATAGTGTCTCATCGTATCATGGATGCTATGATCGCAGAATAGTTTTTCAAATTAATGAAGTACCGTAGACGATACGATTAGTAATATACAAGTCGATTAATACTCAAATAATAAATACAATAAGTATACTAAAAAAAAATTGAAAAAAAAAAAACGTTTTTACAATATAGTGTTTATGGGTATTTACACGACCTCAAGTAATTATCCGAGTAACAGTATACGATAATTCTCAAACCTTCACCCATACTTTTTAAATAAAATTTATTTTCATGTACCCTTTGTTTTAAAACTTCACTTACAAGTGTTTTTGCAAAACGAACCCTGGTTATGTTTATCGGACTACCAGACTTTCCTTTGTTACGCACTTTTAGCTCGTTAGCATACGAGAATCCAGGACGTCGAACCATGGTAATATTGTAGATAAGTTTCATATTTTATAAGCAGCGACTGGTCATTGATATCAGTAACCATCCATTACGATTTTATGTGAAACACAGATGATTGCTGTTAATTCATTAGGGGACAAATGTCCCGCGAGACGTGTCACCTGCGATGACCGATATCGCGCGACATGTCTAGCGACTTCACATAGCAAGAAAATGTCGTGTCTGGCGTTGTTGCCGGAAATCGGTGGTGAAACGCATTGCGGGACATGAGTCCCTTAACAAATAAGCGGCTTTATACATATACAGGAAGACTTTGAATTCGTTGGCAATATTTTAGTCCAATAATCTAATTGAGGAACAAATAATAACTAAAGCTAGTAAAGTGTTCAAAAATAATAACCCAGAGTTTTCCCAAAATGAACAAAAAAATAAAAAGGATCAAATTGTGATTGCACGCTATTTAAAATGTACGGGTGCCGTGTGTAAGTGTGTGTGACACGTACGCACACACGCGCCATCACCGTCGACGCGAGCCATTCATTTTTTGCGCGGGACGGAGCGCGTGCGGCGCGCCGGCGTCGCTTTGATTGCGGTCGCGAACTCGCGGATCGCGATGTAGCAGCTTCGATTTTTTCCTACGGAACTAACGTGTAACTCGTACTTAAATTAAATTATTTAGTTAGGTCCGAAAGTAATTAAAATCATGACAGAAAGCAATTCCGAAAATAACAAAAACCATGACAGAAAATTCTGAAGCACAATAGCGCCCGTTTGTCTAAGCCGCAAACTCATACATTCACGAGAAAGCAAATTAAAAATGGGGGCCACATATGCGCATAAATCAATGAAATATGGCAGCTTGCACGTAATGACATAATAATAAGTTATGCTACTCGTACCTACGTAATAATTGTCAGCACTGTTGGCACAGTGGCTGAGTGTGTGGCTGCTGCGTTACGTGTCGCGAATTCGATTTCCGCATAGAAAGATGTACGTGTTGAGTTTGTAAACACACCCAGCACATTACCTACAAAAGTAATTAAGTACAAGCGCTGGGAATGTTTTAAAAAAAGAAAGAGGAAGAATTGGAAAATTGGAAGTGATTTAAACTTTTAGTTCGGTGTTCAAAGTAAACCTTATTCTTAGCAAAAGTTTCAAATTACATGTGCAATGACTGTAATATCATTAAAAATGAATTGAATGAAACAGCTGATTAGAGTTATTTAGAAAAGTACCTACTGCGTTGACCGCGCGTGACCTTTGGTGAAACAGCTGATTGGGACTACGCGGCCGGCGTGCGCGTTTGTGTTGTACCTACTGCGTTGACCGCGTGTGAACTTTGGTAAAACAGCTGATTGGGACTACGTGGCCGGCGTGCGTGTTTGTAATTATTTAGTACAGTACCTTACCTACTACGTTTTAGTACTTAGGAGGTACTTACCTACGTGTACTTTAAAAGGTGCTCGAAGTGTTCACCTGTTCTTTGTACGCACAGCTCAGCACGGCGCCTATGGCTTCTTTTCACGTTTTGCAAAACAAATGTACGCGATTTAACAATTATTATTTCGAATGCCGTAACAATCCTTTCGCTTAACTTTTCGCGACTTTCACTTTCTTGCTCGTACACTAGTCTTTTAAATTAACCGCACAAAAAAAAAACTAAGGGCGTCAGGTCAGGCGACCGCGCAGGCCAAGGTAAAGGCCCGCCGCGTCCTATCCAACGCTCGCCGAAGCTTCGGTCGAGGAACGCGCGAACATCCCGCTGGTAGTGTCATGTTGGTAGTACAGCTCGGACTGATAGCTTTCAGGCACGTTCTGCAGCTGCTCTTCCACGGAGGTCTCTTGGCACTTACGTACGGTATGCCCATACGTTATTACGTGGAATGATGCAAAATCCAGTAAGTTTTGAATTGACCTCAAGATTCGGTCTCTTGATTCATCGGGATAGCGGCGGTGGAACATCAGACGGGTTCGCGGAAAACTGTGCGTTCGGTCGTAAAACAAGACCATATCCAGGTATTGCTGGTTCGTGTACACTGTTCTACGTGGTCGTGGCATGTTACTTACGGTTTACGGTTCACAGAATCTTTCGCGAATTACACGTCATGCACTTGACCTATTAAACGCGTGACTGGAGCGGCGCAGGCGACGCCGCGCATTCATTTCTTTGCTCGAGAGGGGGCGGCCGCACCCCGCGGCCCCGCAGATGTGCGCGGGGATCGATCGAGAGGCCCGATGTAGGTAAACTTTGTTCATGCCGAATATTGTTTGGCGGCATTTCTTTTCAAGGACATGCCTACTGAATGAGAGCTCGTACTCGTACCTACATTGTAGCGTAAGTAATAAGACCGCGTAGTAAACTGGTATACTAGCATTACTAGCGGACGCATCTTGATACTTTAAATTTGTTAAAGTTTTAATTATCATTTTTACTATTTATTTTTTTATCGTGTGTATTAATTTTGGACTTTATGCAGGTAAATGACAAGATATATCACGTTTTTAAAATTAATAATTTGACAATTTTAATACACGATAATAAGGGCTTAAATACATTAGTATCATGGGTAGAATACGGGGTTAAAATATTGCCAATGAATTAAAAGTCACGCTGTATTGACCCTTGTTAATCTCACGCAAAATGATACAGCAGTTGTCATTGTATTCTCAGTATTATAGGGGAGCTACACGGGTCAATTTTCGCCGCGCGGCCTAGCCGTGCCGTAGAAAATCGGCCGTCTAAATGACAATTCGACTAGGCCGCAAGTGACTAAAATCGCAAACCCCAAAGTTGGGTGCTAACCGACGTTTACCGTGCGGCAACAGGCCGTATGCAGCGGGTGACTAAAATCGACCGTGTAAATGGTCAGTTGCAGGCGATCGCCGTGAGGTGTGTTTTGCGCTGTATTGTTCCGCTAGAAATGAACAAATCGCATGCGATTTTTGTCGACAGTTGTAAATGGGGTGGCGATTCGATTTTTACAACTTCGATTTTTACGACTGGTAACTTGCCGCACGGCTAAAATCGACCCGTGTAAATCCTCCATTATAGAAACAAGCACTTTTTTAATACAAGTTTAGTATAGTCTGGACGCATTTTTTTGTATAAAATGTAAACTAACCTTTGATAGTGGAACATGTATTATGTTTTAAGAATCCAATTTCATTTTTTAAAACAAATAGATTTTCTAAAAATGTTGATTCCTAAAGCAAAATGAATGTTTCTCGACTAATGGTTTGTTTACATTATAAACAAATTTTAAATGACTGAATATAGTTAGCTTTGCACGCCCGTCGAAAAACAACAGTATTCAAACTGACCCAATAGATGTAGGACATCCAAATAGACCTATTAGGCTATCCTAAAGAGGTCAACTGTTTTTATTGATGTTCAATGTACCAGTAATACGATATTAATATTCTGATCGGGTCATTTAAGGACATGTTCAATAAACCAAATAGATCTTACTGATTTCCAATTACTGGATCTTGTTTTGGGATAGATGTTATTTTATTTCTTGTTATTACATCTCTGAATATATACTTACTATTACCACAGTCTACCTATATCTTACTCCTTACAGTCGGTCAACGTAGAACATTGTCGCAGAGCAATCGTGCGGGGGGTTGCGGGGTGAAGGAGCGGAGGTTATGTCCCGAGTAGTCATACTGCATACTTGGGACATAACCTCCGCCCCTACATAATTTTGACATTTCATAGGACCTGTCAAATGTATGGGCGTTGACCCACTGTATGTAGTAAGTAGGTACACTGTGCTATTACTTAGCCCATTTAAAGGTTATTGAACACATAAGGACTATACTAGAACCTATACCCTACCTATCACTGTCCCACAGCTAGGCATGGGCCTCTTCTTAGAATAAGAAGTACTTGGGCCATGCTAGTCTGGTCCGGCTTGGCAGACTACACACACCATGGCCAACTTTTTGAAGCCCTCTCAAGTGTGCTGGCTTCCTCACGATGTTTTCAAATTCAGATATGCACATGAAATATAAAAGGCAGACGTATGGATGGGGATTGAACTAACGCAAGCGTTCAACAGCTTGGCTATCACTGCTAGCTTGTAAATGACAACTATTAGGGGCCCCTAATAAGCTACTAAACTGAAGAACCCATGAAACTAATGAACTGTCCTAACGGATGTCATAATTACCACTCTTAGTAAATTGATTGGTGATAATAGTATATTCATCATATCAGCCGAAGGACGTCCATTGCTGAACAAAGGCCTCCCCAATAGATTAACACAACGATTACATTCTACCTGCATCCAACGACTTGCAGCGACCTTCACCTGACCATCTACCCATCTAGTCAGAGGCCGTCACACGTTTCGTTTCTAGATGCGTGGTATCTACTCGAGAAACGTATTACATTGCTAGTTATTAAACCACAAAAAGATGCAACTGCTCAAACGGCAGAGAGAGAACTACTTTTCACATCATTCCTAAGTCACTTGTACGACACCCATGACAATACCAACCTGTTACTGCTCAACTGCAGTAAAACAGTAACAGTGCGGTGTCCTGCAGGGAAAAAGCTTCTCTTGCTGATAAGGAAAGAGCATTGTTCGCCACGCTTGCTCACAATGGGTTGATGATTTCGGAGTACTAAGTCTGGATTTCCTTACGATGTTTCCCTTCATCGTACTTAATTAATGTCTTTGATTGTTTACAACAGTACACACACCCACACACTAAATTAGGATATGTTTCTAAGCTTTTTTTTTCTTTTTAATTTTATATTTTGCTTATGATTTCTTCTTTAAATTCTATCTTCTTTTTGTACACCACTTTTGCCATTTAATAATTTGACATTAAAGAACGGGGCCTCTTAGTACAGGTATATCTTTTACTTAAAAGGAGGTCCCTGTGTAGGATTTACTGTAAAAGTTATACATACATACAAGTTTCTGCAATAAACCTTTTATTTTATTTTAATATGACATTGAAAAAGTCACATTGGTATTTGCTTAACAAGCGGGTCTGTAACTTCTGGGCCACCACGACACCCATATGGGAAGGAAAGGGGTGGCCTTGGTCAGAAAACTTAGCAAAGGATTTAGATTAAGCTTAATAATTGCATAGCTATTGCCTGAGGGCATTACAACCCCTCTCTGCTTGCACCCTTCAATTTATGTGGGAAGACCAACAGATGCCATGTTTCATAAATTATCATGGAATTTAAATCATCATTATTTGCAAATGGAACTTTAAATGCCGTTTATCTATAAACAGTTTTGACGAAATGCGAATGCAATTTTGTTGCGGAATTATGGGGAACTTCACAGTATCTACATGTAAAGTATAATTTTCAACAAAGAAGGGAATCCAAAGCTACAAAATAAGTCAAGGTTCACTGCTTGAACCTGCTTGGACCATGGCGACATTTATTTATTTTTTAGATTTACAATCATTCTGTAAATTGTGTATTTAATTTTTTGTGTATTTAATTAAAACATAGTGTATTTTTCATACCCTGGAAGTTTGTCAATGTTTACCTCAAAAGCGAGGAGAAAGTGCGTCTTTTGTTCCCTAGGACAGAAACGTAATTTAAAAATAGAACTAAGATTTTCTTTATACTCTGTCTACATATTTATGTTTTTTTTTAATCTAAAGTTTTCGTACTCGATGGCAATGGGACTACTGTATACAATCTTATTATTTTTACCTAATATTTCAAATTGATTTAATTATTTAGTTAGGTGAATAACAAAATAATTTTAAATAACCACAAAAGAAAACCGCAAATAAAAAGACTAGACTCGAATCTGAATTTCTGAAGGCTGTATGGTTTTAGGACCTTTGCCTGTCTACATTGGCTAACGATAGTCGCCTTCGCCGCAATCGGGCGCCAAAATATCTTATGTGAAATAATTGATCACTTTCTACCCTTGGTTAGCAATCTACTATAGAAATTAACAAAAAAAAATAGATACCAACAACGCATGTTTATAATAAAATTACGTTCAACGAAACGTTTGAAATTTACCTAATTTTTTTCCTTCTACCCGCAAGTGTCATCGATTCTGTGCGCGACTTATTTGCTTCGCAAACGTTTATAAATTTACGCGAAAGAGTGGATGAAACCCTTGAACTGTTAATAACACGGTGTATGGACTCTTAGCATAGCGTAGCGAAAAACTAGTAATAATTATTTTATAATAGTGTAGTGAATTGGTTGCTGTTCTGTCTGTATTCATTCGCAGGTCAGTCCTCATTATTTTATATGATTAACAGCCGGTTCTGGGTATCTTTTGTACAAGTGTTATCAGTAGCGGGTAGCACTGGGCAATGTTGACAAAGGAAGGTAGTCGTCGATGTGGATCAACCTACCCGATGTTATAAAGGCGGTGGTCATTCGACGAAGCGGAGCATTCTGTGTTCATCAGCTGAAGAAGTCTGACCTTTTATATCTGACTAGCTTGTCCTTATTTTATGATCTTGTAATAATTGTGTAAAGTTAATACTTTTGTGATCTAGTTCATGTTCCTAACAGTAACGCAAATACAAGTACTCTCAGTGGTGGAGAGTCTATGTTGGTTTTATTTACTATATTTACCTTGCTCGCAGTCCGGACATACTGATATTAGCTACGAGTATAACTGTAATGATAGAATCACTTCTAAACGATTTTGTTGTTGTGTCTTTTACACAAACGACTATGCGTACAGGCATAGTGTACGTCCTGTCGAGACTGTTTATTTCGAGAAATAATACACATAAACTTAAAAACAATCATTATTACACAGTATAATTGCTGCGTATAATCTAAATAAACAAATAAATTAATCAATTCCAACTTGCACTAAATTGCCAATCTCATATAACGTTAATGAAATTAACTTTGCCATATAAATTAGTTTAATCAATCACGTGTATAATTATCACGTGTATTATTCAATTAAAAATAGAATCATTATTTTCTCAGTTACGCAAATTCAGTTTCGTTTCTTTGAAGCCTGGAGTCATACAGCTGGAAAGGTTATCTGAAATAATAATCTTTTTTCACAGAAAACACGGCTATTAAAATGGTAGATATTATATCGGCGATTAGATGAAAGGGGCTGGCAGTTATCGAGGGTTGGAAGGTCAAAGTGACCTCCAGACGATGTAGACCTTCATTAGGTATCGAGAGGTACTTGCATTTGAATGTTCGGCGATTCGGGTCAGCGTCGATTAGGTTGAAACATCAAAAAATATGGCTCTCTTGTTTATTATACTTGTGTTTTCTTGTACTTTTGAACTACGGCAAGATAGACTTATTATTATAACTTTCGTGAGACACATTCATATTTATGATTAGTTACGGTTTACTCACGTGCATTTTTCGGGATTGCCCGACTAGTTTTGGACCCAATCGGAGTCCTTAATCATGAACTGATCAGGCGGCAAAGTCGAGTTGAGTTCGACTCGCGACTTCGCCGCGTGATCATAAACTTATTTATTTATTCACTTGACAGACTGAACTGTGTTGCTGAGGAGTTTGTTGCGCCGTTTCTTCTTCACAGCATAAACACTAGGAAGCGGTGAAGGGAGGGCGCTTTTGGGGGCAGTCTTTTGTACCTAAATCTGACGTTCAAAAAGAACTAAGTAATACTAGTCTACTTTGAATAATCGAGTTTTGAGTTTTAAGTCACGGGCTGATGTTTCAAACAGAGCGAAGTTTTTCTGAAAAAAGTACTTAGAAGCTGTTTTCTTGTATATTATTTTTCATACTATAACTTCCGATTGAGTAGAGGAAAAATAATATTGTACCAGGAATTATATTACAATTATATGTAGGTATCTATAGGAGAAAGCATTTTCCTTGTATGTGATACCTTATAATATTAAATTATATGATTCTGTTGGTCACGTCCTGCGGAAACTAGGTCAAAATACCGGATTAGTAGCATTGCGGATACTTTCGATCACGTATTAACAAATACAATTATTATAAAAATAATGTTCTTAAGATAGGTTACGTTACTTGTTTATAAATGTCGAACTCTCAAAACGGGATTCCTACCACAGAGTAATAAATATTACTACGTACAGAAACCTCATTCTCAAACTAAGACCTATTACGCACTGCAGCCAATCCGGATCCGTGAAAATAAGAATATAAAAAAACTCGGACCGAATTCGGATATTGCTTTACGCACTGCATCCGATCCAAATCCGTGAAAATACCGATCTAGAGTAAAAATCTCGGACCGAATTCGGATGTTGCTTACGCACTATTCCGATCTCTGATCCAAATTCAAACTATTCAGGGGCCATCTTTGGCGGATCCATTTGGCGTCCGATTTGAATCCGAGGTAGTGCGAAAGCGTTCATACAAACATTACTACGGTTACTTCGGTCCGTCAATATTTCTTCCGAATTGGAGACTCACGGATGACGGATAGAAATCGGATGACGGATGCCGGATGTAGTGCGTAAACTATCATACAAATAGTTCTATGGCTACTTCGGAACGTATTTTCACGGATTCGGATCGGATGCAGTGCGTAATCGCTCTAAAGGTACAAGTCCGAGACGGACTGCAGACCGCAAACTGCAACATTAGTATCGCTTGCGGTGCGATCTGCGGCTGCGGTCTGCGGTTGCAGTTTTGCAGTCGCTGTCGGAATAACACCTTTAAAGTGCACATCTTAAAGGCGGTATTCCGATGGCGACTTGCGGTCTGCGGTTGCAGTCTGCAGTTTGCAGCCCGTCTCGGACTTGTACCTTAGTGCCAAAAATACCCGTGAGAAATTGGAAGAGTGAGGTGAGAGCGTTGTGCGTGCGCGCTCTTATAACATTTTGGTTCGGTCACTTAATAAAATTCGGTTCGGTTTTCTTTTGTGTTCTACTCCGACGTTGCAGCGGCGCTTAGGCATGTTTTTATACCAAACCCGCGGAGTGACACAAGCCTGCTCCTAAAACTCTAACTAAAATCGGTACACTCGGTAAACCTAACATAATATCACGCCTGTATTCCCCGAAGGGTTGGCAGAGGTGTATAGTACACCCCCATTTCACAATTATGTTTAAGTCCCACGTAATAGGGGGCGAGCCTATTGCCATCAACCGGACACAAATCCAGACAGACAGGCTGCTACTGAGAAATTCCACACGGAAAACCCAATAACACTGCCCGACCTGGGGATCGAACCCAAGAAATCACGTTCAGTTGAGTTCACGGTTGTTACTGGCGCTTCGATTGATGCTGTTCATCCTCTCACTAGATGTTTGTTTGTTTCAATATTACATACATAATAATGGCAGCACTCACATTCAACTCAACGAACCAGCTCTAATGTAATGTGTGCACCGCAACTAACAAGATTCAATCATAAGCGCTCAACATTCATTCACTCATACCAAACCAACCGAATACATGTCCTATACGGGCATGGAGAAGTGAACAAATGGAGTATTCGTAAAATGATTGTACTCACAATCAAGCTCACCTGATTTCTGACCTATAAAACTAACTTAAAACTGTCTCCAGCGCGTTCAACACTATAATAATTATAAAACAATGTGAAGGTGAGTGTCTGTCTGTTTGTTTGTTACTTCTATACACCTAAACAACCAAACCAGTTTTGATGAAACTTGGCACAGAGATGGCCTGAAACCACGAGGAGACGAACATTTTTTTTTTTATCGCGACGGAAGCCACGGGTTTCTCCTAGTTTTTATAATTATAATTTTGTAAACCTTCTTAAATATGCTATAATGAACGGCTATGAAAGAAACCTTGCCGTTATCTTAGTACTCTCGTAGTACCACCACTACCACTATACCTATTTCTACCGCTAAGCAGCATTGTTGTGTTTGGGTTTGAAAGATAAGGGTGCCGGTGAAATTATAGACACATGTGACTTTTCAACTTTGTGTCTATGGTTAGTAACGGATCTGCAATTCTGTTGGAATTCTAGGTGTATGTAGGCTATGGTAACCATTCTCAATTAAGTAGACCGTCTCGACGGGATTGCCAACCTAAATTCACCCACTTTTTAAGTCTGTGGTTTGTCGGTAAATGAAGCCCGCACGTCATTCTGCGTTTTCTTGTTGTTGTGATAAAATCACTGTTTTTGAGAGTGATACTTCTGAGTCATGTTATTAAGAGCCTTTACGCACTGTCGATAGGTCGCCGGAAACTTGGTCTCTCGGCGACCAAAACATAAGCATAGTCGCCCGGGCGACCGGCGACCAAGTGCGTAAACACCTATCTAAACTATAGAAAGTCACAGTCGCCGTCGACCAAGTCTCCGGCGACCAGTTGACAGTGCGTAATGGCTTAATTGGAATGACGACGACATAGTATCTGCTATTTCTCCAATCGCCTAACGCAGACGTTCACTTGCAGTTGAAAACTCCATTGTTTATTTCTCCGTGTTCAGTGTTTGCATTAGTATCAACAGAGATGAGACATTGTGCGTGGGTAATTATTGGAGTAATTTCATCTGTTGCGAGTGAGTTGCGACTGTCGGTAATGCGTTGAATTGATATTAAATGGGGTATATGCGTTATAATGTTTGCTATTGTGCTTCCGGTATAGCGCTGCTTGTTTGTGGCTAGTTGATAAGTTATGCATTTTGAATTAGGGGGGTATTTCACCATCATATCAATAATTTTGTTTGTAACTATTCACCAGGTAAGCTAAATGTGACCCATAAATATGAAATGTATGTGTTCAATAATCTTGTGGTGAAATACAAATTTCAGCTGTTGAAAAGTTTACAAATCGAATTAGCTTAATAAACAGTTGATGATAGGCTGGTGAAATACCTCCTAAGTGTCATGAATTTGTGACAAAAATTATCATTATTATAAATTATCATTATTATAATATTATAAATTATCATTTGTGACAAAAATTATAATGTGTTGAAAAAATTATCTGGTGGACTAAATTCAAGATTGTATCGAAAGTGAAGCTCATTTGAGAACAAAAAATCTTTTAATTTAAGTTCTGTATAATAAATTATACACCATGGGCCCGAGGTACCCGAAAGATTTTAACCTTCGATTCCGATACCTAATTGGAGAAGAAAAGCTAGGATATAGTTTGTTGAATAAAGCTTAATTTTCGAAATATTCATTATTTACGGAAATTCACAAATGGAAAAATATCTATGGTAACAAGTCCTATGAACGCGGCGTTGCGACTTTTGTCATACCATACCCCTTTCGCCGTATGTCTTATTTGTCGGGGAGGGTTGTGAAGTGAGAAGTTTCTTATCCACTCACACGATAATTTATAAATGTTGCCAGTTCAACCTAAGGTATTGTTTACAAGGAAGTACCTACTAAAGTTAATTGATTCATTAAAAAACGAAAACAGAAAGTTTAAAAAAAAAACTGAATTGGACTTTCGTTGATATAATATTTGACTCATAATACCATCAGAAAGGCGTGTTTAAAATCTTTCGGGTACCTCAAGCCCATGGTGTATTATCTAGATAACTATAAAATATATGTAGAAAAAAATACATAATTATCGTAATCGTCGCGACTGTAATAGCCTTTTTAATATTGCAACCATGTAATTTTATGTACCCTATCTGACATTAAACAACCTTACTATATCGTAAAGTTCTCGCTACGTTATCAATGTCGGATATAAGTCGTAAGAAATTATCCGAAGCTAATATTAACATCGCTCGGATACTTGCCCAGCTTCCCGTAAACCTTCCAGCTATTACCGATCCAATAAACGATTTAAACGTGATATCTTATTTTTAATACCTAGTTCAAAGCTGAACTGCTATCAAAACACTTTGAATAAGTACCACTCAGAACTTCCAATAAAGGAAAGGAGTGTGAAATTATTTGAGAGTAAAGAATTTCTAACTCAATTAAGTTGGTAAGTAAAAGTGCGTGCTAAAGAAAGGGTAATAAAGAATTTGTCTTTAGTACTTCAGTTGAAATTGGGAGGAGTGCTTACTTGAATTTTATTTCTTTAGTGGTCCGTCGGTAGTGATGGAGCGGGGAGAGTCCCGACACAATATAGGTATTATAAAAGTCCATAAACATCCACTGCTGTTGAACATAGAACTCATAATAATATATCACTTTAATTCATCATTTCAGTAGGAAATTACCAAAATAATCACGGTTGGCGGCATTCAGTTTGAATGAATATCGTCTGCAAGCAATAAACCCTAAAGAACCCAAGTTTAAAATATACCCATCACTTTCTTATATCATATAACAAAAAGAGACGGGGCTATTTTAAAACCTAGGTTTTTCTTAGATCATCTTTTATAATGAGGGGGCAAGTGTATAAACTCAACACACTCATGATACAGCATACAACCGATCTATTTTTTAACAAAGGGGACAGAAAGGCGGATGGTAAGAATACAACATAACCGATGTTGGACTCTTGCCGGCTAAATAAAGCCCACGGTGTTCCTCTGAGGACCTATGGCGAGGATTGCGGGATTCGCTATTGCATTTGTTAGATTATATAGACATATAATCATATAAATATAGCTGTAGGTATGTATAAATGTAATGAGAGAAAGATAGAGTAACATATATAACCAGAATTATTTACCATGAATAGTTTATTATGAAAACTACTTATATCTTTGACTAAAGTGTACTAATAATTACTTATTTCACTTGAATAATAATTTAGCAATATCAATGTACTAGATATTAGGAATAGCAATAATGTCGGTAGACATGATTATAAAAATGGATATAGTGAGCATAGCGTTACAGTTAAGACCAATATCTACCTATCAGGGGCAAAGCGGGTATGGTAAATGAAACCAACATAGACTCTCCACCACTGAGAGTACTTGTATTTGGGTTAGTTGTTAGTTACATGTTATACATACACAATATAATTCACAAGAATAGAAAATAATAAGGACAAGCTAGTCAGATAATAAAATAATATAGGTCAGACCATAGAAAGAAAGAAAGAAAGAAAGAAAAATCATTTATTCAGCACAAATTAATAACATATAAGTAATAATAACATAATTAACACTACCTATTCATATAAATTGCGCTGAAAAGGCGCTGGTTCAGCATAGCAATGTCAAGCTAAATAATATACATAAACACACATAGCAAATAATATATAATTATTTACAATCAAATTAGCATAGACATATTTATAATCAGACTAGCATAGTAACAGTGTAAAATAACAATCAGAGTACTTAACTTAGTATCTTCCTGTAATCGTTCCAAGACTAATGTAAAAATATAGACTAGCCTAATTTTGAGAATTACCTCCCTTTTTATAACTTTACCAAACAATAGCACAAAAGTAATCATAAGGCGCCATTTTCAACCAATCAGAGATTGTCATACATTTTAACTAAATAACTTTAAACATTGGTAATAATAACAAGATCTAATTTAGCAGAACTGTTTTGAAACATAGTCAGATAATTACGTTATTTTTATAAGCATTAGATTGTAACCTTCAAATAACATTCCATAAAACATAACATCAACTGAGCTTACTTTAATTACTAAATCTATCTAATAATGACAAATTAGTAAGTTGAAATAATAAAATAAAATATAAGGATCATTCTAAACATCATTAATGATAATGGCATTGTTACTTTTTAATATTTGAAATAAATAGTATTTAGTATTGAATAAACATTGCCACAGATCATAACTTTCGTTCGGAAATCATGACTCATGGTTATCTCTTCGTTTAGAAATGCTTTAAAAGTGAAAATAAACAAGAAATACAATATACGTAATATAATATAAAAAGCTTTTAATTATTACAATTCTACACACTCTGACACATTCACCACAACATGAATATCAAACCTACCATCTTAAAATAAATTAAGTACTCAGGCCCACTCAGGCCGAAGTGGAGTGACAATAGGGTAAATGAATAACTACTTTAAATTAAAAAAATATCAAGAGTTCATTATCAAAGAAGGTTTAGGAAGGTTATTAATAAAATAAATAAAGTCGATGAAAAAATTGATGATCAATTTTAAAGTTTTGGATGACGCATTGGCTTTTCTTGTCTTGCAAAACGGATATTGTACAGAGATGTGATTTTTTTGATGAATTATGGATATAACTTGGACATTTTACCTTGGAACTTTGATTTATCAAACCTACGCGTTTTTTTTTATCTTTTCCTTTTTTCCTCTCGCCATGCAGTAGGCTGCGATAAGCAGAGTTATTTACATAATTATGTTGTGCTGTCGTGTGTGCAAACCTGTAACAAAGGTATTTTTCTAAAAACATTCTAATCTATACCGTATTCAAAGAGTCGTGAGATGAAAGGTAAACAACATTTGACTACATTTAATAAAAATATTTTCTGTAAAATATTTCAAAACATTAATTTCTAATAAAAAGAAATGATGTGATAATAATTTACTTAAAACACTTCTTCCTGTAGAAAGTTTAGAATTTTTCATCGGCTAGTTTCGTATTTCACTAAAAAGAGACATAGTAAGATTGTTTACATTGTGTCTCTTGCCTACTTGAATACGGTAGGTATAGTTAGCCCATGTTTTATGACTTGCCATTCTTTTGATAATTTAGCTTAGGAGTCTTGAAAATCAAAATGTTTTGTTCTTTAATTTTACGGCGATATACCTACTCTCAGAAATATTCGATATTCAAACTACACTTGGGAGCAAAGAAATCGAGCCACTCCTTTTTTCACGAGTCCTGGTTATTAGTTTTGGTTTCATGAATTAAATAATTCAAAATACAAAAAACTACCCTCATTGTAAAGGTTATCAAATAACCTTTTAGGCGATATATGTTTGTAATTGATCTATTCCATAATACCAAAAATAATAATAATTATACCTACGTGAAAACTAGAAGTGGCTCGATTTCTTTCCTCCCAAGTATATTTTGTCTTTAATTTTACGGCGATATACCTACACTACTACGATATAACCTACTTTCCGAAATATTCAATATTCAAACTGCTTTGTTAATGTCCAATGTCGAATAAATGTTACAAAAAAAGTATTTCATTTCCATCCAATGTACATCCAAAATAATGTAAATCCAATACATTTATTTCAGTGCTTCTTTAAAACTTTGACTATTATATAAAACAAACAACAATGTAATCATAAATATCTCCAAAATACTATTTACATAAAATCACTAAGCCTGTATCGAAATTGATATTGTTTTGTACAGCAACATATTTTGAAGGCATAAAACTACAAGCAAGTCTTGAAAGGCACGTCTTGTACGAAATAGGTTATAAAAATTGAGTTCACTGACCTGTTTAAGGCGACACCGAACGTAACATTAAGGTTGGCTTAACACGAGTAAAATCTTGAATATTTTTATTTTATTAAAGTTTATACGAAGTCACTGCTGCGCGGCGTGTTTTAATTTCAGACTGAGAAGACTTAATAGACTGAGTTTATGTACGAACTAGTTCTATTATATTATGACACAGCATCTCTTAAAAACAGATGGAGCTACCCAGTGCCCACGTTGGGAATGAAGGTTTATGACAACAAAACTGGCCGACACCAGCCTAGGCTACTTAGATTAGCCAGTATGACATTGCCCGGTTAAAAAACGTAAAAAAAACCTATGATGCAAACTCAAGGTCAAATACATCACGCCTTATTCCCACGAAGGGTTGGCACCCTCATTTGGCTGTTATGTTTAAGTCCAATGAATGCGGTTGCAGTCTGCAGTTTGCAACCCGTCTCGAACTTGCACCTTTAAAGTGGTTACGCACTGCATCCGATCCGAATCCGAGAAAATACGTTCCGAAGTAGTCACAGAACTATTTGTATGGTAGTTTACGCACTAGATCCGACTTCCGTCATCCGATTTCTCTCCGTGATCCGTGAGCTTCCAATTCGGAAGAAATATTGACGGACCGAAGTAGCCGTAGTACTGTTTGTATGAACGCTTTCGCATTACCTTGGATTCAAATCGGCTGCGAAATGGATATGCCAAAGATGGCCCCTGAATTGTTTGAATTTGGATCACAGATCGGATAAGTGCGTAAGCGATATCCGAATTCGGCCCGAGTTTTTTAGACTCTAGATTCGTATTTTCACGTATTTGGATCGGATGCAGTGCGCAAAGCAATATCCGAATTCGGTCCGAGTTTTTTATATTCGTATTTTCACGGATCCGGATCGGATGCAGTACGTAATCGCTGTAGCAGAGGACTACATAATGGTGAAAACTGACACCGAACTTATATCACATCAAAAGACAGGATTCTTCAAAAAAAAACATCAAAAAAACTCTGTCTTGGCATCTAAATACATATTTAATTCAATATCAACATCACAAATGTTTACACTTACATTGTGATCACGTATTTTGTGCCAAAACTGATTTTTTTATCAATCCCTTTTACCATACTTTTATCTCACACACTTCGTTGTGCAATTCTATTTCGCGGATCTTTCCTCAATGCTGGCCTATCTTTTCTTGTAAATGAATATTTGCTGTGGATACATGAGGATTTCTTTTACTTGTATCCTTTAAAAGATAAGGATTTTTTCAATCAAATCAATCTGCAGTAAAGCGTCTTGTGAGATTATTTTGGTTGAATACTTTTTGTGTTGAATATTTTGATTAAATGATAAAATAATGAGATGGGCAGGTTTGTGTCGGGGAGTATTTTAGCATTTTTTCGGCAGAATGATTGATTCTAACTGAAGAATGTGTTGGCTTATTAATATTAGTCGAAAAGTTAGTACTACTCTGAAAGGGTAAAAGGGTAATAAAGCGCCCATAATAATGAATTAGGTACTTTTGTTTTATAACTTTCCCCAAATATCAATAGTTTTAACTGTTCAAAGATTTCAACAATTTTCGTATTTATACGCTTAAATCTATCTATCATCAGCTGTGTACATTTAACATTATTTTTTGTAATTTTTAGCAAAACCAACGTAGACGATTGAAAAAAAAACAAGTTTAATATGGAAAAAAGAGCGAATTTTGAAATTCATTATACATCACAGTCATCACTGTTTTTTTTTTCTATTGGACTGCTGTAGGTGGTCCTAGGGGACCATTTTTACGTAACCGGGCAGTTATTGGCGAGACCTGACGGGTCTCCAGCCAATTCAATAAAACAGCCAAAAATTATTGTACTTAGCTATAAGCATGATATGTGAATATTTGTACACCACATGTTGTGGTAGAATGTATTGAACTCAACAAAATATTAACACCATACTATGTAAAACTACATTCTTACAAATAAATAAAATTCTAATTCTAATTCTAATTCTAATGTCATCAGTGATACACACACACAAACTTAAATACACACACACACAAACTTACACACACACGTACACACATATTACTACCACTACAAGCAGCATTTTCTTCTCCTTACCAGCACGACAGTAAACTTCACAACCAACATAATGAGCTCAGCAAATACTTAGACGTTTATGACATAAGACTGAGCTAGCATTTTTTATGCAGCCTGAGGAATTATTCGTCTGAAGCGCTACTTTGTCGATGGACCTCGTAACTCTTAGGTACCTACTGGCCGGGTTAAGCAGGGCTGTCACACAGTATACAATACGGCTGACGTCTTGGCGAGTCTGAAGTTAGCTGATTAGCTGCGCAGTAGACAATTTATTTTCTAAAAGATTCATTGCGCAGCCAAACAACTAACTTCAGAGTCGCCAAGATACGTCAGCCGTATTGTACATCGTGGGCCCGAGGTACCCGAAAGATTTTAACCACGCATTTCTGATTGTATCGTGAGTCAAATGTTATATCAACAAAAGTCCAAACCAGTCAATTTTTTTTTCGGCACATAATCATTCATTTTACTGAAGTACTTCCTGGTACACAACACCTTAGGTTGAATCGGCAACATTTATAAATTATCATGTGAGTGGATAAGAAACTTCTCACTTCACATCCCTCCCCGACAAATAAGACATACGGCGAGTGGGGTATGGTATGACCAAAATCGCAACGCAACGTTCCTAGGACTTGTTACCATAGAGATTTTTCGAGTTGTGGATTTCCTTAAATAATGAATATTTCGAAAATTGAGCTTTATTCGACAAACTATGATAGCTTTCCTTCTCCAATTAGGCAGCAAAAACAAAGGTTAAAATCTTTCGGGCACCTCAGGCCCACGGTGTACCTATACAATGTGTAACATAAATAAGTGTACAACCTCTTAAGGGGTAGCTGCACTCATCATTATGAACAACTTTTACAATGGGACGAAAGCTGAAATCGCGAAAAAAAATCTGCTGTTCCCTACATTAATCTTAGCATAACTCGTCAAAATGTAGGGAACAGCTGATTTTATTTCGCGATTTCATGTTAGGTGCCATAGTAAAAGTTGTTCACAATGATGAGTACAGTGACCCCTTAGGAGGTTGTACACTTGTTACACATTGTGTATAAGCTAAAGCAGTACTTCAACTACCTACAATCATCCGAATTGACACACTCACACAGACACGCACTGCAACAAGACTTCTAGGTATTTTCGGAATACAGTCACATACAAACAGTGCATTATACTCAGTATACAGTGCATGTCTGTGTGAGTATGTCAATTCGGGCGATTATATTCCCCTTGATATTAAAAAAGCCCCGAGTAAATTCTCGTTCAAACGCAAAGTTAAGGAATACTACTTGAAGTCGCTGCACTCCTAATCATCTAATTAGTCTTCGTCATAATTACATTTAGATTTCCGTAACATTTTGTATTTGATATATATTATATCTATATATTTTATTATTTATATATATGTATTTTATGTAATTTATATTTATTTTAGGAATTCGTATTATAAGTATTCAGTTCAACATTTTCAACTCTTTTTTATTTATTTTTTTGCTGTACTTATTTCGATGCTTTTCTTTTTAACCCAAATGTTGACTGGTAGAGAATGCCTTATGGCATTAAGTCCGCCTTATGTACCACCATAGTGCATAGAAGTATAAATAAATAAATATATAGTTGAGGTACTGCTTTAGCTCATATGTCTACTGTGGCTGTCAGGCGGGGTAGTAACAACAATTGATTAGTAGTTTAATTACCCATGTACCTACTGTAATTATACACACAATAGATAAATAACGGCTGGTGTCGTCCTGGGACGACACGGCGGGGCGTTACCGGTTGAACTACGAATACGGAATTAAAAAGTAAAACTATTTACTAACCTCCGGTTTCTGAATTGAGAATTCTAGGATAAGCAGTACTTAAGTAACATTTGAGTACGGAGTTGTCAAAAAATGACGGATTTGAAAGCATTTTTTTGACAACTACTTACTCAAATAGTACTTAATTATTGCTTATCCCGAATTCTCAATTCAGAAACCGGAGGTAAATATTTCTGTTGCAAAAATGCTTAGGAATCCTTTGTACTAAGTTAAATAATATTATGCTTAGAACTGAGCGCATCTCAATCGCTTGTGATCAGTGAAAAACAAAGTTGAATCCCGCTTTATTAAACGTTTCAACGTTATTTTACTCTATAGGATATTATCGCAAATTATATAAAATGCTGCTATTAACCTTGAACCAAAAAAAACAATGGTTTCAAAATTTTGAGCGCGAGCTCGAAAAGCCCTTCCATCTATTACACCCGTAAAAATTAAGCCCCACCGTTGGGCCACAGTTAACTGCATCTAACTCTCCCCTACAACATCATCCTTAACTCGTGTTTGCCCAAGACAGCCCTACGGTCTGAGGGCGGGGGGGCTCTAGCGGCCCCCCGGGACTCCGGCGCCGGATTATATTCGCTAAACAAGGAACGTAAGAACCCCACACTGACCGTAAACGGCCAGCAGAGTTTGTTGCGGAGAGCTAACGGTAGGGTTAGCGAATTAACGAATTTAAAATTATTTTGGTATTTTCATAAATATACTCGTGGCTTTGTTTGCTTAGTTGGTTTTGCGTGCGGTTTTTATTCCGTCTAATTATAATCGGCTTAAAATTATTTAATTGACAAAAATGAAATTACTTACTTAACTGTAATTTATGACAACGTAATTTTTAATAAAAAATACGCAATTTTGACCAACTGCCTTTATTAACCACCGACGCAAAAAGAGGGGTGTTATAAGTTTGACCGCCATGTGTGTCTGGCTGTGTGTCTGTCTGTGGCACCATAGCTCTTAAATGGGTGAACCGATTTAAGTGGGGTTTTTTTTTTATTTAAAAGCTGGTTTTTAAGCGGTGGTTCTTAGATATGTTTCATAAAAATCGGTTCAGTCGTTTCAGGGTCATCAGCTGTTTTGTAATTTGCGTTGGAGGTTTTTAAAATTTTATTTTTTTTGGGTTGTATTTATTGAATTCGAACTTCCAGAATATCTGTCTGTTTTCATGTTTGGTCTTAACTACAATTCTACAAGATGCAAAACCTGTTGTAATTTTTTTCCTTATATGTAATCACGCCTGTAATCCTTGAAGGCGTAAACAGAGGTGTTCTTCTATTACAGGACACTGTACATCGACGTTTCGGCTCTAGTATTCAGTCCCATAAGTGGTGGCGTAGGTAGGTAGGTAGGTGGCGAGCCTATTAACATTATTCGGGCACACCTATGATGCCATATCTTTATTCCATCTTGAATAATATTCTCGGATGCCACAGTCGGATTTCTTTGTTCATTACCAAAATATACCTAATCCAAATATTTGTTCCGTAAGCGTGACAACCCTGTGTCGTCCCGCACTCGTGTAAGGTTTAGTAGAATTACTGCAGTACCCACTGAGTTGTTCTCATGTTCACAAAAATAACAAATATCGTACCAGCGGTTTATTCGACGTTATTGACCACGTATCACTTTTATATGCACTTACCTTTAGATCTAAAGTCATTTAGGGAATAGTTTAGATTCTTGAAATAGAATACCTAGGTTTTGTAGTGCCGAAACTTTACTCGAATAAAACCTTTGTATTTTTTTTTCTTTGTATTGTGGTTATTGTAAACAAAACAATAATAGAAGGATATTAAAAAGATGTCAATGATTTTCCTGTTGTAATTTACAAGATGTAAAAAACTATAAAGTGTGTACATCACTTCATTTGAGAAAGTATATTTTTAGCATGCTCTTCTCGCTTGCTCAAAATGTGTAAAGGGGGGTTGAATGATATTACTAAAAACATAACACACCTTTTTTGCTGTCGAGTAAAAATATACAGTGGAATTGAGAACCTCCTCCATTTTGTAAGTCGTTTAAAAAGCACTAGAATATTTTTTACTTAGAACCAAATCGCAACCCCGGTGCAACACTGTCACTATTGCAATATTCCGAAAAACGAGCTTAGTATTTATTATGTGGCCTAAAGTACCTCTGCACTTGGTGCGATCATGTCACTGGATTGATACACTAGTTGACGTAAGTGTCGTTGTGGAAAATCAGAAAGTATCATCATTTTATACGATACAAAATTATTTAAATGCTGCTCCTGAAAAAATGCTTTTTTGCAAAAGTGACAGTGTTGCACCGGGGGTGTGTAATCATATTAGAACCATTTACAGTTTCATTTATCTTGTAAGTTATAGTCTGGTGAATTTCTATGGCAGAGGCAAAAAAATCGAAAACCAGTCCTACTTTAGACCGAAACCTTACACTAGTTGTGACCAAGGTTGAATGGCAACGTTCACATAAAGTACTTAACACTATTTAGCCAAACATCAGACTAGAAGCCGACCCTAACATAGTTGAATAAAACCTACCAGGATAAACCCTAAGCCAACACACACTGAAATGTTGATTCGGGAACGCAAATAGCAAAAAAAGTGCCGCTACACAAATAACTTGTACGTTGATCATACAAAAATACAGTTGATCCTCGAGTCTTGTAGGTAACCAGATAAAAAGGTCCACACCTAACCACTGGAGAGTACTAGAACCAATCTAATCAAAAAAGGTACAGTTGAATACTATACCGTTAAATTCAATTCACATTCACTCTACAAAGTATTCTAGAACATTAATTCGTTTTTATAGCTTTGATAAGTGTATTGAAAATATCAGTGTTGTGAATTCAAATGTGGATGACAATAGCTTCTTTTGCATATAATGTGTGTTGAAGAAATATGTGTTATTGGTAGAATATCGAAAAGGTATTCAAAATTGATAATTCGAAAAGGAAATGTGTATCGTCTACCATTGTGGTGTGTTGTCGGACAATAGGTTACTTGGGTTGCCTTGATATTATTTTTGTAAAGAAAAGTCTGCGTAGAAAATACAAAAAAAAATACTGGCTGATAAAAATCTGCACACAAGATTCGTACTATTAATTCTGGAATACAGTTTCTTGTCATGAGTTACTCGCACATTTTCCTGATTCCTTTTTGACTATGCCACAGATTATCTATCAACCTTTTATTTGGAGTGGAAATCCTCATCGATATCCCCAGTCTGCGAAAAGCGGAGGGGTATATCGGACTTCCGGTGGTCGTACTCAGCACAAACGACGGAGTTCCGGGATGTCCGATGGAACCGCACCAGTGTCCTTTTTGTACTACGTCTCTGGCACCTCCCGGGGAAATAAAGTCAACCCCCAAGGCCTTCGCGGTGCACACCAACACGTGACAGTTATGTGTTATTGTCCTCCCCGGGTTCGTAGGACCTGTAACCATTTTGGGCATAACCGATATGAACATTCAATCCATACATACTGTACCACGCACCCATAACTCGATCCCAATAGCCTCCAAACTCAAGTGATTTTAACTTCTCGTAACATTAATATTAGTGGCTCCATATCTCGTGGGCACATAACACTAAACCTTTATCAGAGCAACATAAACACGCGCGATAACCTCCGATGTTCTGACTTAGTTAATTTACTGTAATTGCGCCAACTATGGCGTTAGTAGGGCTGTGCTGAAACATGTACAGCCGCGGACTCGATATGTTTATCAGATTTCAAATTCGATTCCATGACACACTGTGCGCATTAAGGTTCAATGTGTCATATCAACAATACATAAGTATTAGTTTTTAAAATTGTGAAGCGTCGATTCTAGCAAAAAAGCTATTAACCACATTTTGATGTTATGAACTCCTTTTAGGCACCAGTCTTCCACAAATTAAGTATAAAATTGTATCTGTAGACTAATTTAACTTTAAGCTGTAATTTGTGGTAAGAAAATAAAAATCTATTCTATTCTATTCTTTTGTATGTGTTCTAAAGTTGTATAGAGCAAACTTGATTGAATTTACTAAATAGGTTGATTTTTTTTTCTATGCTACATAGTATACAGCATGTAAGGGTAAACACCGTTATCACTCAAACCATGGATAGTTGACTTAAACATAAAAATATAGGACCGAATAAAAAATAAATACAAAAATATTATATACGCGCGAGAAATGAGCGGGGCGCGGCGGCGCTACGAGGCGGCGTACACACACTCGCTAACGAGACAGCTGACTGACTGGGGTAGCAAACTGTGCGGGGCCGTGCTTCGGGCCACGCGGCGAGTTCCCCGCGCCCCCTCCCGTAGCTTGTTGCCCCCGCGCATAGGGTGAAATGCTTTTGAGGAAAAACAGAAATTATATTTAAAAAAAAAGTTTGTTATTTTTCATTGATTTTACGTTCTTTATATGCAACCAAACCACTGGTTTCAAGGATAACGGTGTTTACCCTTACAGCCTGTATACTCTCTTTAAATTAACCTTTTTATGTAAGTTACGAAAAAAAAAAATCTCTTCTCTATCAATTCTTTGCAAGCGACCGAGCAACCTTATGAAAAAGTAATGTGCAAGCAATTATAGACCTTAGGGTGGTAAACATTTCAAGTCGCGACTGTATTGTACGATTTCCATCAAACGGGTCGCGCCCGAGCGCGCCGGAGCGCATTTCACACTGTGTTAAAGGAAATTCAGGCTTCTATACAATAGTTAAGTTTCATGTTTGCGTGGAATTTACACTGCTTGGAACTCGGTTAGATCCGCGCGTATGCCGCGGCAGCCAGTAGGATGCGCTTGGACGCCGCGGCAGCCAGTCGGCTCCTCGAGTACGTGGACGGCGGCGCTCGGCTGTCGTCGCGTCCGGTCGGCTCCGCTCGGCCACACCGCAGGTAGAAACTGACTGCGATAGCGGATACACGAGCACGCGCGCGCATGCGCCCGGGTTCCAGCAGATTGTAGCCGTCGGGCGGACGCGGTCGGCTACTGGCGCGTGCTCGAGCATCAGTTAAGGGCATTGATTTGAAAATGGAGAACGGATTACAATGGAATGCATTAACGGCTGCATTCTGAAATAAGCTTCTTCTTCTTCTCTTGTGTTGACAACGAGCTATACGAAAGTAGTTCATATTCTGCCTAGCCTTTTCCCAAGTACGCTGAGGTCCGCTTCCAATTTAACCAGATGCGGCTAAATACTATACACAGAGCGATTGCCATCAGAACTCCGCAACCCAGTTGCCCGGGACCGACGGCTTGACGAGCTCTCCAAGGCATGGAGGAGTCTCGATGTGTAACGAACGATCTCCATCCACAGTAGACCGCAGTAAGCACAGCTTAACCTTGAAAATCGTCAGTGAAGTTCTAACAGTGTGTAAGTCATTTTGTGACAAAAACAGACAAGACTGCGTAAGCCACAATATTACTTGAAATAAAAAAGATTATTAGAACTTTCAAAGGTTTATTAAATCATCAGAGTTTATTTGTAATGATAATTAAAAACAATATTGCGTTCATCGTAAGTTACGCTCGTTTTAAATAGTTTTTTCACTCTCTTGTAACGTTGCCATTTTTGACTTCCGCACTGTTAGAACTTCGCTGACGAAATCGTATGATTGTTGCAGTTTTTAATTAGCCACGAGCCCCATAGGAGGATAGCTCATGCCGTGGTAAAAAGATTAGCCAGTCAGCAAGGTTGGTGGAAAGGCTGACGACCAAGGGTGCGTCGGACGTTCTAAATCATTGTTATTTGTGAAGGCTCTTTTAATGCACCTGCTACTTGATAAGCTACATGAGTCTCTTCATAGATTGCTACCATGACCGGTTGTGAAATAACGTTTTTTTTTTTATTCGATATGCCCGCGTTTGTCCACTATCTCGCCTGATGGTAAGCGATGATGTGGTCGACGGTTAAGCACGCTTACCTAGAAGTAACCTATTCACTTTTGATTTAAAGACCCCAAGGTTGTAACTATCAGGAAACACAGACTTCGGAAGGGAATTCCACTCCGTAGCTGTGCGAACAATGAATGTGCTCGCAAAACGCTTTGTACGTATGGGTGGGATGTCCACCATGTACCGATGGCGCATTACCGTACGTCTGATAGTCCGATGATGGAAAAGGCGGCGTCCTTAATCACCACGTTTGTCAAACGAATGGTGATCACAGTGAATGGTTATTTATCATCAAGTAGAGAGCTGCTTCACATCCTCTTGAGACAAGCTTTTAAGTAGTTATTTTTAAGAGGTAGGTTCTTTTATGGAAATATCAATAAGTAGTCCGTTAATTATTCTGTATCGCCCACACGATAAACTAGGAAGAAATTATATTATTAGGCTGAATACGATGGATTATACGAAGTAGTATGCCCAGTGTTGTTCTATATTCGGCCTCAAACTGAAATCAAAGTTGCCGAAGTTAATACAACGCACAGTCCGAAAATAATAATTGTTATTTAGACCGCATATAAGATGGAGGTGGGAAGCTATTCGTACCAAAATATAGCCTTATCCCACGTAATATATAAAAGGACCTGAATGCCGAATTTCTCGTTGTTTAATTAATATCTGAATACGTATCGCGGCCATAATTCTGTGGACGCGTGGGAGGTACTTGTCAGTATTCTGTCTAATTTTATCGTGCTTCTGTCCTTTGTCTTGCCTTTTCTTTTGTGTCAAAATGAAGTTGTTAAATGGCAATTAAAGTTTTGACATTCATAACAAATTACAAGTAAGTAATTCTATTTTATTTAATTTAGAAAACCAACAGCGATACATGAAATATATTACAAAATAAGTATAGTACAGTATTGTATGGCTAATAATAGGTTTCTCTATATAACAAGAAAAAGTAACGTGCGAACGGAGTATTCGTAAAATAAGTTTAAATTCAAAAGATACAGTAGGATAACCGATTAGTTTCAAGTTATATTACTTTAAATTACATTAAATCTTTCTGCTTTGCTTAAACTAAGAGCTACATTGCTTGTTGTTTGTCTTCTTTTATGGTTTTTACTATCTGTGCTTTGAAGGTAGGTTTAGTGCAGCTAAATAAATCAACCTGAGAGAAACAAGTGTTATAGATTTGACCAATGCGTGTCAGTGCACATTTGTTGGCGTAATTAGTCGTAGTAATTTTATTGATCAAAAGGTCAAACCTGTATTAACTACAGTAAAAATTACACAAATATAATCTGAGGACACGGTAGTACCATCGACAAAACACCAAGCACGATCGTACACCCTTTTCTCGAAGCAACTCAATAAGCCCAGTAAATCTTTATTACATAATTAATAGTTAGGTCACTGTGTCAGGACGACCCACGAAATCGCACGAGGAGGCCTATGACAAATGGTGAAAATAGGTTAAATAATAATTCATAGAATTTGATAAAATAAAATACGTAAAAAGAAATCAGAAACGTAGAAATTGTACATTAGCTTTAACACCGAAATCTATTTCTTGTAGCAAATCATAATAAATTCAATAAACTAGCCCAAATAGAAAAGCTCCAAATTCAGGCATCTAAAAATCCTACTTATATTGTTACTTCATAAAAACGAGGCTTTATCAATCAACTTGATCAGTCTGTAAAACGTAAAACACGCACGAACTCATCAATGAAGCAAGAACTCACTCGAGTACAGACAACTCGAGTCAACTCGAGTGTGCTCGCCGAAATAACTCAACATTCTTTACTTTACAATTCAGCCGCCAGCCCTGCGGTTCGCTTACGGGCCCCTAATGCCACATTACTTTTGTACGGAACCTTCGCTCGGTTCTCCGGGCGTTTTTGTCATGACGGACGGGTAATTTTGCGGGCGAATTTTGCCCGTTATGGTCGGCTAAGGTAAGTTTATCTGGATTAAAATGTTCTGGCCTTCGATATAGCGGTCCTACTGTAGATGTACGTAGTTTAAGGCTTTTTGTTTCGGTACGTTATTCCAAGGCTGCGTTGTGGAGTAGGAATGAGTTATTTATTTTAATATTGCTGCAGAAATTTTGTTGTATTTGTTGATAGGGTTAAAAGTGGTAGGTATAACTACGTCAGTTTCAGTCCTTTGATTTTAAATCGAACAAAAGATTGGTGTACAGTAAAATGATTCTCAATAATATTATTTTCAACTAGCTGAACCCGCGGCTTTGTCTACGGAAACATAAGGTTATTGCTCATCACCCACATTCAGTAGCATGATAATTTGTACCCTATAACCTGACCCGCTCTTTAACTTTTGCTAGATTTCGACTAAATCTGTTCAATATTATATAATTTATATATTATATAATTTTACCTTTTGTAAATGTGAGAGCTTTGTAGACTTCCTAGATGCCTGGGTACCTATTTATTTGTAACCATATATTTCATATATATTTTTTTGTTTATTTCCTCTTATTGTTTATTACTCTTAAAACCTCGAGCACGGTAATTATAGACACAATAGATGAGACAATTGTCGTCTTGGGACGACGGGCGGTACGCAACCGGTTAAGTCTACATTACTCTCTCATAACTATTCTAAGTCATAACTGTACCCACTCAATTAGTTAAAGATATGGATTTTAAAAAAGTAACCATGGAGTTTCTTGCCGGCTCTTCTCCATAGGAAACGACTAATTGGAACCGTGCACCTAAATTCGACTTTTCATAAGCGCCTGTAATGGTTTATGTGAAATAAAAACTTTTGATTTTCATTTTGAAATATGGCCTGAAGCTCAAACATACAAACAGATAAACAGACATAAATTCTAAAAACTTCTGTTTCAGCGTCAGTATTGTTTCTATTACAAGTACCATTGTTTTTTCCAATAATATTTAATGTACAATTTTTGCTTCTTTACGATTTTATTATAACGTATAGATAGCTTTGGCGATCGACCAGAATTTTGTCTTTGATAATTAAGGCTATACCTAGAACAAAATAACAATACTGCGCGAGTTCATTTTGTTGGATCGTTGTATAGCATATATTTGAGGAATAAGTCAAATTTTTTGACAGAATATCGTTACAGAAGCCGTCAAAACGTCAAAATTATTCCCGCAATAAATTTTATCCGACGTTGGTAAGATCGACCCTTATAAATTCAATTCAACGTCTCTTTATATCATGTTCATATACAATACAATAGAAAATGTTGCAATGTCAAAAAAGATAGCTATATTAATAAGCGCTACGGTTATGAAGGCACTAGTATTAACATTTCTACTACATAACACTTCTTATTGCCACTACATGGCAATCTGCCCACTAAACTGGCAACATTTCCCATACTGTGCCAAACTTCCTTGCTAAAAGTGCCCATTGTTGGGTCTGTAAGGATATTGAAGCCTTATTTAATCCTCTTGATCCGCATTAAGTGATAATAAAGGTTTGAATGAACCAGAATCAAAATTGTATTATGTTGAACAATAATATTACCGTAATGTATGGCAAGGAACAGCGAGGGTTGGCCGAAGTAGATAAGATAAGTCCTACTCTTGTACACTTACGTTTTTCTATTCGATTTTGAGAAGCCTATTCACTAATATAGGTTGTATCAGAATTCTGTTAATAATCCCAATCACACGATGCTTAACTTAAGAATCGAACTCTGTACCTCAAGATTTAGAACCACGCCGTTTATCAAACTATTGAATTAAATATTTTCCAAGTGACAGGGAGCCAGCCTACCGTTCTTAATCACGCACGATTTTAACCCTCCGCTACAACAGTTGAGAGTTTTATAACAGAATACACCCCTTTTATAACGGAATACGCCTATTTAATAACAGAATCCACCGATTTTATAACAGAATCCACCGATTTTATAACAGACTAGCTTTTGCCCGTGGCTTCGCTCGCGTTAATTTAGAATTTACCTATGTATTAGGTATTTAAATAAAAAAAAAACTTAACAAACTATTAAAGTTTCTATAATAATATAATTCAATCATGATTCGAAAGACACGTTGCGCCATCTATGAACGTTATTGTTGTTTTCCTCGGGAGCAGTACTTTTTTCGGGATGAAAGGTACCCTATGTCCGTTTCTGTACACCTGACAAGGTATATGCAACATTTTGGGATGATCGGTTCAGTGGTTTAGGCGTGAAAAGGTAATAAACAAACTTACTTTCGCATTTATAATATTAAGTTAGGATTACACCAATTTTAGAACAGAATACACCTATTTCATAACAGAATAAACAGATTTTTGAAACAAACTTCACATATTTCTTTTTCCTTAACAATAGGATTAAACTTTAGTGACAATACACGCTCAAGTACACCTGTTAGGCGAGCTTCTACCTTAACAAAACCTGTCTGATATATTTCAACAAATATAGCCCTTAGTCACTCTGCACCAGACAAGTGAACCTGTTAACAACTAACAACAATGAGTTGGATATTCTAGACACTATTGAAAATGTTTGAACATCATAATTAATGTGGAGTCTGGTAAACCGATACCTTGTGGATATTGAACATCGCTACTCCGGTCTGGTACAGACACTATAATATACTTAAATGTTGTTAGAAATGGATACAGATAATATTGCATTTAAGGCGGCAAGCCAAGTAAAGGCGTGGAATTAAATAAATGTCAACAGTTCAAATCTTACGTTGAGCTATTCTGATATTTATAAGCTTCTCTTGAATTTGAGTGCGATTACAGACAAAATGTCACGTACACAATACCCAGAAACACCACTTAGGAAAAATATAGAATGCTATTCGGAAAGGGGATTTTATCTGAAAGGGTATAAAAGTACCCATAGTAATGATAACCTTTGTGCAACAACTTTCCCCGAACGTCAATACTTTTAGAGAAATTGGTGTTAAAAGATTTCATCAAAAAATAAACTAAAATCTATTTCGTCGGCGCAGCATATATTTTTCATCCATACATCTCTATTAGTCGTCATTTCAGTAGTCACCCTCTTTCTAGTTATATTATCTTCTATATTATCCATCCATCGTTTCTTTGGTCTTCCTCTACTCTTATAACCATCCACAAGCACACACTAAGATCTATTTACCATCATCTATTTTCAGCTTCGTTTACATTTTACGTCAAGCAAGGAGTCACGAGTTAGTAGCTCTATTTTCTGAATTCGGAACTAACTCATTTAATTCAGGGTTGGCGATTTCTAATAGAACTAGTACTGATTCAATTTTTTTTTCTTCGGAAAGTGCTCATGGATATCCTTCGCCCGGGGAAGGCGAAGGGGTATGCCGGACTCTTACCGGCTAAAAACCCACAGTGTTCCTTCTCCTGACCCTTGGCCGGGGTCGCGGGATTCACAGCTGCTTGCACCGCGACCTCGGCAGGCTTCGGTCAGCCAGCCCCTGGCGGATGTCCTCCTGAGAGAAGCGCATGGAACACTGCGCTCCACCTTCTCGGGCCTGTTACTGGTCGGGCGACGGGTCCCCTAACCCACCGCCCGCAGGCCACACACTACGGTGGCCGGAGATCGTAGCGCGCCCTCCGGCGTCCGGTGCGTCTTGCGCGGGAAGGGAGAGTGGCAGCTGCCTCTCTCTCCCTCTCCGCTCCCTCCTTGGCCGCCATCACCTCCTCGCAGAAGGAGGCGACGGCTTCCTACGCACTCTCGCTCCCGACCATGGACAGAACCACGGCTGGAAACTAGTACTGAACCATAATCGGACCGTAACTGTCCCACTGCTGGGCGCTGGTCTCTTGCCAGAACGGTTTAGGTCTTAGTTTACCACGCTGGCCTGGTGCGGGTTGACGAACTACACGAACCATCGAGACTTATTTTTTTGTCTGGTTCTCCATTGAGTTTGCCTGCTGAGGCATGAAGGGCAGCTACCTTAACCATTGTAACTACAGGAAAACGTTCTTAGAAGACTACTCCTAACTTTAGGAATAATTTCTATCAGCAGAAACAGGTTTTTTTAAAAAATACAATCTGCAGAAAAACGGGTAGGTATTTTTCACAAAACATTTTATTGACGCCAGTCGATCCTATTTCCCATAAGGATCAAAAGATTTTTTACGACCAACTGAGGTTGGATAACTAGAAACGTCATAAATCGCAAAAAAACTTAATTGAGACGGGGTAGTAACATTAATCATTGTGGCTACAGGAAAATGTTCTTATGAGATTGTCTATAATTTTCGAAAATATTTCGAAATGCATAAAAAGACGTCGAAAAAAAAATGAGACAGCCAACAAGAAAATGAGCAGTTCTCACAAAACATTTTTGTGAAACCAATCGATATAAAATGCTCCTCCAGACCCACTGAAGTAAATTTTGTTTAAAGCTACGATTACACTGAAAAAAAAAATATGTCAATATCTATATCCCATATTCCGAGTAAATTCCTCCATAATATTAGTCTAGTTTTCTGAACTGCCAAAACGCTTGTTTACTACGTTCGATCCGAGTCCGAGAAAATACAAACCGAACAAGCTACAGTACTATTTGTATAAACGGTTAATACACTACATTCGATCCGAATTCCACAGATTTGCAGCCGAGTTCCCTCGGATCGTATTTTCTCGGATTCTGATCGGACGCAGTGCATCAGCGCTCTAATTAAGTTTAAACTAATGACATTGGATCTAACGCTCAATGAATAGCCTCTATATCAGCTTATCGCGTCTGATATCAGAGCTGTGACGTTCCACCTGTAAAATTAACTGGCTTGTTATTGTTGTTTCATTGGAATAGACGTGAAGCCGGGAATATCTGAAAACATTAGATTAACTAACACAAACTAGCTATTACGGTGGACGCTAGCAGCCTTTCTGTTGGGATTATTTATTCTTTTTGTACACGTAACATAGTAATAACAGGTACAAAATTAAAATTTTATTTACAGAAAGTTTCGCTATTATTTTGTACCCCCTTTGTGGAAGCTCTTTTAATGCACCATATGGATGAACATCCATGGATGTGATCCTTTCCACCAAAGCTGTGCGAGAAATGTGTAGTGTGTTAATGTGTACAAATGATCATCTACCTCTTCCAAACACCATCTATGATAGGCGCATATTTTCAAATCCTCGCACACATTCCTAGAAACACATCCCTCGCTCGCATTTCTCGCTTTTTTTGTATGAACAAAAACCTCGCTCCGCTAAGCCCATATCCACCAGAGTTGCGCAGAGCGAAGCTAGGTAAATGAAGTGATTCTATTGGTGCTTACAAAACACATTCCTCGCTACGCAGCTCAGCACAGCTTTGGTGGATGTTCAGCCTAAGTAGACACAATTTTTGTAAAAGTATACAAGCTTTTTAAAATTCTCCCCTTCGAACTTTAAACTCCCCATCACGCGCTTTTTAAGGGTACTTTATAAAAATCTAAAAGTCCATTTCGTCGGGGATAGTGCAAATCCGCGATACTAGCGTTGGATAATTCCGCGTATCTGGCATATTTAGCCAATCTTTAATTTCGCGGGCAATGCACGCAAATTAGGATCTTGCGTGCATTGCCCGCGAAATTAAAATTGGCTAAATTTGCCAGATTGGATAATTCCGCGTATCTGGCAAATTTAGCCAATCTTTAATTTCGCGGGCAATGCACGCAAGATCCTAATCTGCGTGCATTGCCCGCGAAATTAAAGATTGGCTAAATTTGCCAGATACGCGGAATTATCCAATGCTAGTTCCGCGGATTTGCACTATCCCCGACGATTTGTCATTAATTACTCTCAAAAGTGTTTGTGCCTCAAGCTTATAACCCCATGAAATAATGATTTTTATATAACGTTAACAAACTTGGTATACAAATATACCACGTCCCAGGACACAATAAACTTAATAATTCTGGTACATGAAGTAATTTCCCTAGGATGCGAGTAAAATCGCGAACAACACCTAGTTTGTAATAACGAAGTAAATTCTTGAATTCACAAAATTAAATGTAGCAACAAAACAAACTTTCCAAGCCTGTGCAATATCATACCAGATTTTAAGAGCGGTACAGCAGTAGCCGCAGGATAGTATGCCGCCTAAATACACATCTCCGCCATTATTTAATTAAAATAATACTAGTTAATTAAACCAGCTCTATGTTCTGTACTGCTTAGCTAATTAACCCATATTCGCTGGGTGTGGCTAGAACGCATACTTGCTTCAATATTCTAGTAATATGCTAAATACGGGTGCAGTTAACGCTTCTCATATGATAGGCAATACAGGAGGAGCTCGTGGCTAAATAATTACAGCCACATAGACCGATCTTCCGGGTTAAGCCACGCTTGCCGAGGTTGGTCTGTGGATGGGTGACCATTTACCATTGCGAGTTTCCTCCGTGCCTCGGAAAGCACGTAAAGCCGTTGGTCCCGGCTGTCATTTGTAGATCTTAGACAGTCGTTACTGTTGGTCAGAAGCCAGAAAGTCTGACAACCAGTCTTACCAAGAGTATCGAATTACCCAGTTACTGGGTTGTGGAGGTCTGATAGGCAGTCGCTCCATGTAAAATACTGATATTCAGCTGCATCCGGTTCGATTGGAAGCCGACCCCAACATAGTTGGGAAAAGGCTAGGCAGATGATGATATGATAGGCAATACAATACGGCCGACGTAACTTTGCGAGTCTGAAGTTAGCTGATTAGCTGCGCTGAGACAATGGTGCCGATTCTGTTATGGACAAACTAAACTTAATTTAGGCTATTACCATCTTTTTCACTCTAATAAATTAAGAAAGAGACATACGTAAATAAGAGCTGTCAAATTTAGTCGAACTAAAGGTTCCATACAAGACGACATTTAAAACGTGTCGACTAAAAACACGGTGAAGTTCAAGGCGTAAACTAATTTGACATCTCTAACTTAGTTTTTGTCTATCACCGTCCTTTTCTCGCGCTATCTGTTAGTAAAAGACAGCAATTCTCTAATTTTAGTTTAGTTGATGGACAAGAAAATCGGCACCAATTTCGTTTTTAAAAAATTAATTGCTCAGCCAAACAATTAACTTCAAGAGGCCTACTCTTTAAGTCCGTCAACGAAGGTAGTCGTCCGAAAGTAGCCCGAAACGTAGGCTGAACAAAACAAGTGGCAAGTTCAACTTTTCGGACGGGCAAAAACACATCGGTAGTAGGGACAACTGTCAAATCGTGTTGCCATTCATTCTTAGTTCGGGCCCCGAAATAATCGTATGTCCGTAGGTGATAGGGAGTAGGAAACGCTTGTAACTAAGGCCGAAACTACGGACTTCGTGCTTAGGGAGTAGACCCCCAGACTCGCCAAGATACGTCGGCCGTATTGTACTCACCTACCTTTAACATACACGCATTAATTGCGGGAAAATTAAATCAAAGTTAATTGTTCAAAACCTGATATGTATCACTGTGACATTTTCGGTTAGAAAGTACATACTGGGTGTAAGGGACGGTGTACCGAAAACTGAAACAGTGAATTCAGCCCATTATTCTGAATCGAAAATAAGTGTTTTTTTTTCTTGCAACTTTTTTAATTTACTGGAAATTGCTATTTTGCCCATGTTTTTTTTATGAGTGTTTTGGCAGGTAAATAAACTGGGTGTAAAAAAGAACAGGTTACCAAAAATTGACACTGTGAATTTAGTTCATTATTTTGAACTAGCTTTTGCCCGCAGTTTCGCTTGCGTGAAATTTTGAACCCGTTAAGTGACGATTTTCCATACAAACTTTCATCCCCTATTTAACTCCCTTAGGGGTTGAATTTCGAAAAATCCCTTCTTAGTGGACGCCTACGTTACAAAAGGAACCTACGGTCAAAATTTCAACTTTCTAACCCCAGCGCTTTAGGCTGTGCGTTGATAGATCAATCAGTCAGCTTCTCCTTTTATATGTATAGATCGAAAATCCGTGGAAAGTATCAACGAAATCTTTCGAATTTTCCAATTTATAAAAAAATACTTTTTATTTTTGCAACGTGCTGTGTGTCCATAAAGGATTGCTTATTTTACAGCAACAGTAAAATTAGCGAAAAGAAAAATCGGAAAAGTCGGAAAATTTCGAGCAATATTTCCACTTATTTTCAATTCAGAATAATATATGATAATAGGCTGAATTCCCTGTTTCAGTTTTCGGCACACCGTCCCTTACACCTGGGTATACTTGCGGTGAAGGTCATCAAGAAACCTAGACTTCTTGGTCTAAAATTGCCAACACGCACTGAGCAAGCGTGGTGATCAATGTTCGTCCTTTCGCTCTATCTCGTTCGTGAAGAGGTCTTTGCCCTTTTTGTGATTGCTGACTCAGTTTCCAGTCTAACCAGATGTGGCTAAATACCAGTATTTTATACGGAGCAACTGGCATCAGACCTCCGTAACCAAGGTAAGTGCTGGGCAATGCCGATATCCTACGATAGGAGTGCCTTTCCAGCAAAAATGTGCTATGCAACGGTGCTATGGATGCTTTTGATATGCACCAATCATATTCTTTGGTCTACATAGCATAGCACTGGTGGAAACTGATTCAACTAAGCTACGTTTTTTAAATGGAAGGATGCGTGCTGTGGATGCGTGCTATGGATGGTCGCGAGTGGTGTAACTATGTGCAGATGCCTTCCCTATTATCGATACGTCGCATAGCTCGAGCTGCGCATCTTCCTCGCACAGCTACATTGCGGCGGCGCATTTTCATAGCACATCTTACTCGCTCCGCTACATAGCTTAGCATCAGTGGAAACGGTCACATTGTTTCGCAGCTTAGCTTTTACATTCTCGCAGCATAGCTGCATAGCATATCTCTGTTGGAAAGGCACCCTTAGACCGGTTGTCATACTTTTGGGCTTCTTACTATCTGACGAATGTATTACGCAGAACGTAAATGTTCACTATGCTCTTCACTAGCCACACCCTTATTGAATATTGTGAAACCAATATAGGTACTTTTAATTATTTTTGGACAGACAATTTTTCTCATTGTAGTTAAAATTGCCTTAGACAACTGCCTAAAAATGAAGGGCTTATTTATGAGTAAGTAACGGTTAATCTGGAACGCGATGTACTCAGAAGCAAATATCTGTCTACCGAAGCGACGGTTTTAAAATCGCCAATAATAGCTACTATGGATAGAAGGGATAAATATGTTTCTACTAACTTTTGCCCGCGACTTCGCTCACGTTAATTTAGATTTAAAAAAAACTCTTAACACACTACAAAAGTTTGATTCGAAAGACACGTGGCGCCATCTATGAACGTTATTATTGTTTGTGTTGAGAACAGTACTTTTTTTCGGGATGAATGGTACCCTATGTCCGTTTCTGTACACCTGACAATGTATATGCAATATTTCAGGATGATCGGTTCAGTGGTTTAGGCGTGAAAGGTAACAAACAAACAAACTTACTTTCGCATTTATAATATTAGTTAGGATTAGGATAGTTAGGATGTAATAAAATGAACGGCCTTGTATCCATAGTCACATATTATTTTTTAAGGCTTTAATTAGATAGCTATTATTGGCGGTTTAAATCGGTCTTCCGACAGTACTATTATAATTGCTTCAATTTCAGACCTCTTTTGAAGTACCTAACAACAAGCTTTCAAAGTTTAATACATTTTCTCTATGGCAACATAAAAACCTTTATATAAATAGTGTCCATTGAACCCCGAAGCCCACGCACAAAGTTCATTGAAACAGAACCTTTTTAAAATATAAATTTACATATAAATAACTTGATGTTGAAATAACGTTCCCAATATCTTGCTGTAGACAGCGGCTTTGATCAAATCTAGCTGTAACGTGCCGCCGGTGAACGACGATTGCAAATAGTAGCTAGATTTAGTAGATAGCCACTATGTTGTTAAAGTAAGCGATGAAATAGTAAGGTCTGTGATTCTCAAAGTATTAGGCTGATGTGTGCTAATAGCGGTATTATAGGTCTCGGTGGTATTTACATAACATCACGCTTGTATTCCCCGAAGGGTTGGGCAGCAGAACACCCTCGTGTAGTCTCGTGTAGTGCCGGAATTAAAGAATAGCACTACCCCATCTCTTCCCGTGGGTGTCGTAAAAGGCGACTAAGGGATTCACTACAGGATGGGCAGCAGCGTTCTCTGAGTACTTTAACAACCATACTGCGATCGCAAACCCGCCTGCCAAGCGTGGCGATTATGGCAAACCCCCCTTTTGGGGGAGGCCTATGTCCCGCAGTGGACGTCTTTCGGCTGAATAATGATGACATTTCACCGTTATGTTTAAGTCCCATGTAATAGGTGGCGAGCCTGTTGCCATCAACCGAGCACAAATCCAGACCCCGGGCTGCTACTGAGAAATTCTACACGGAAAAACCCAATAACTGTATGCCCGACTTGGAGACCGAATCCAGAACCTCACGCAAAGCAGTCACGCTTGTGACCACTAGAGCAACTAGGCAGTAAAGTTTCGGTAGTATTGGAAAAGGGAAGCCGGACCAAAAAATGCTTACCTTGCTCAAGTATGATGCGTGAATTCCAGTAACTACTCGTTTCGAAAGGGAAGCCGATAGGAATCGAGTTGTATGAAGCCTTCGCCACTGTTAGGTACCCGTTTATCAGAAGGCGGTTTATCAGGCTAATTAATTCCAAAAATATTAACAGTGTACGGGTGAATTCTGTTGAATGGTCATTCACGAATTAACCTTTTCTCTTCAACCTACGACAATATCTATGTATAGTGGACTATTTTTAAGAGCATATCCATGCTCGATACTTCTCCGAAAAAATGGAATTTGTCCGTAGATCCCGCTAGCGCAGTTCAGACTACGCTAAAATATATCGGGTGTAAAAAGACCCTTAACGATAACGAAAACCACATATTATACCCATCATTGGGATCATTTTTTTCTAGTAGACCGTACCTGGGAAATCATTGGTTTTGGAGATATTTAAGGTCAAAGTATACATTTTTTTTTTAGTTTATTCTTAAAACGAATTCCAAGTCACAATACTAAACTTTATTCTAAACAAATATTATCAAAAAATTTAATTTTTCCTAACAAATTACGCATTTGAAGTTACAAAAATGCAATTAATATCAAACGCACACGACCGCCTTGGCTCAACTGTGTGGCCGCTGCACGCATGCAAACGCGCGGCATCGCCACAACCTCACATTGCGCACTACAAAAAAAAGCGTTTTTATGCCAAAAAATAAAAGTCGTTTCCCAGCAATTATTTTTGGTCAATGTAATTTAGTTTGATGTACAGAGTGCGTAGATTTCGACTATGTGATGGGTCTTTTTACAACCTGTATAACATAATTAGCAAATATTATATAGCATAATGATTCGCTCAGCATACATTCTATATGGACACGTTATTACAACGCAACGCTATGCTATAAAATATTGGCTTGCTGTACGCGATAAACTTGAGCGATTCTCAGAGCTATATCGTACGACTCTCCCGTCCCACCTCCGCTTCACTTCTACCCCGTCCGTCGCCCGACGGATCGCCATCAAATAACTTGCTATACATAGTAGACAGGCTTGTGGCAAGCTTTAGGTAAACGTAGCTCTGTGAACAGCCCTTCTAGTACAAATGACGGTTTTTACGTCACCGGCGTGTGCCATAAAAAGAGTACCCGCAGAGATAATTGTGACCACAACATCATAACTCTTGCCCAGCATACTGCAGATGTGACCACTAATGGCCACGAAATTCCATCGTATTTTAATTACGTACCATTTAATGAACAGATTACCAACCGGCCGTATTTGCCTACCATAGCAATATTCAATTGAACGCTGTGTATATAATTGTGATCAATATTTAATTGAATATTCGATGTAAATGGAAATAAAGAGTCAATTGTAAGTTATTGAGTAATTATTTTGTGAATTAAGTTACACTATTGAGTAATTATAAATACGGTTAAATCAGGGTGCCGACAAAATACATGTACGGATAAAATCCGGGTGCCGTCAAAATCCAGGTACCAACAAAATTCGGGTACCGACAAAATTCAGGTACCAACAAAATCAGAGTACCAACAAAATACAGGTACCGGCAAAATCCGGGTACTAACAAAATCCGGGTACCGACAAAATACAGGTATCGGCAAATTCCGGGTACCGAAATAATCCGGGTATCGAAAAAATCCAAGTACCGACAAAATACAGGTATCGGCAAACTCCAGGTACCGAAAAAGTCCGGGTATCGACAAAATCCGCGTACCGGTCAAATAAGCCACTTTTTCCCTTGTCATGATTGTCGTAAAACACTAGTGGAACAAACTAATGGATCGTCAAGAGGATCAGCAGCAGTTCATTCTGTATGATAATACCTACATACTACGATCACCAATACATTTACCGATCATGATGTAGAGATCCATATGGTTATATGGGTACTGGTATACGAAATTGTATTTCTGAAGGTACACACAAGTCTAATCGCTTTTACCGATAACCGGAGCGAGTATTGCAAATATTGCCTTGATACTATTACAGGTACATACATGTGTATGTAGGTACATTCAGACTTATCCATTTTCACACTAGCCAGTGGATTACTATCTAAGTTTCAACCTTATCATGTGTAAAGCGCGGTACAGACTACGTTTTAACATATACTATACAGGATGTAAACGAATTTGAAAACAAAAAAAAGTTTAAAAAAAATGAACCACGGTATTGTTAGCTTGTCTCTGGTAATACCATATTAGATTGTCTCTGGTAACTGTCATATTACTTACATTCACTCAATCGATCATTCATTCGTTCATGATTAAAAACTTATTGGTAGTCATTCGGCAGTCTTGTCAGAGACGTCGAGGTGTGAGGATCAAGTGATAGTTACTGTGTAATTTTGGATTAAATGGTAACACTTCAGATACAAGTGTAAGTACAGATTAAATCATTATGTATTGAATAATTGGAATTGTACCGAGTATATTTGTGGTTTATGTTGAAGGAAGTAATAAATATCTATGTTTATACTGAAATGTCTGGTTTTCTATTATGAATCCTTTATTCTGAACCGGTGGCCAACAGTTCAGAAGCGGGATAATAAGGGAATTTTCATAATTCCCTTTTTCACGTCCACATTTTAACGGATATTTGATGTCATTTATTATCAGGTGTAATTTATTTTTCCCACTCGGTAAATATATTTTTGTGACTATTTAAGTTAAATAAATATGAAATATTTTATTTTTCTTTTCCATCTGTCATACGATATTTATTTCCTCACTCTTTACCGTAATAATATTAAAGAACCGTAATTAATAAATATCACATCATCCGTATTTAGAAAACGAAGTATTAATTTCGACTATGAATTTATATGAAAGTTTCTACTGTGGTAGATTTATAATTATTCAATTTATTAAGCGACCAATCGATATGGTAGTCTGTGTTCTGTTACATACTTAGATATTTTAAAATTAATATGATATTGATATAAAGATTTTAGTTTACTTTATTCAAAGTAGAATTGGTACGGTTATTTTATTCCTGTAATTATTATCATGATATGATGACGCACCAAATTAATTTAAATTAACTTTTTGTGTTTTTGCATAGTATGGCTTACAAGGATAGAGATGGAAAAGAAAACTGCTTTATTTCTGCCTTAATAGCTTCTTTAAAATAATGCAATTATAAATGGAACAATATTGGATCAATATTATGATAATAAAATAATGACTTTGACTTTTATTATAATCTTAAATATTGTTTCGTGTTTATGAACAAACACTAAGCTTTACATCTGTAAGTTTCAGATACATTTACAATGGACAAGGAAAGACACAGTTGAGGGGAAGGACTGATGTTCATGGATGGTTATAGATGACGATGAATCGCCCAGGTTAAAGGGCCAGGAAATGTTCAGGATTAGAGCATTTCGCATTTTGGCTAGGACAGACGGCCAGGGAGTTCTCAGGTTAGAGAGCAGGGAAAGTTAAGTCGTTGGATAGCGGAATGAATACTACTGGATGGACTAGAAATTTGAAAAGGCGAAATGTTACTATAAATGAACAGTTCAATGAACGAACAAAATTACAAGAAACGAAAAGCAGTCCAGGAATACAGGAGAAAGATCAATGCGCAGGAGATATCGCAACGATAGCTCGAGTCCGGGTGAGTCTTTACCAATTAGTATTATGTTGACCATGACAATGTTAAATAAAGCCTGGAGTTCAGATAAACATAAGTTAAAATTTAACGCAAACATCATATCGGATTTGAAGCCTATGAGTAAAGAACAGACTCTGTTAGTACGGATCACTAAAGTTGAAGAATGCGCGGAAATATGTGGATTATATGAAAAGCAACATACATTACGTTCTTCCTAATCTTACTGGGGTTACGAAAACGTGGTATCAAAGATGACCTTCTCTTTTGCATAATTAGGGAGCATTGAAGAAAACAAAAATTAGTTACCTATTCCCTTGCCGTGAGAACTATGCTGAACTCCTCGCTGAAATGCTAATTAACTGCTAACGTCCCGACCGACGAACCGGTTCGTCAGTGCCATTGTTTATCTATTGTGTCTATAATTACAGTACTTGAGATTTTAAACGTGTCGTGTATGGTTAATCATTGGAGCAATCAATTATTATTGCATAAAACTGAATTAACTGAATAGGTGTAAAATTCATAGGAAACAGGCGGTGGATTGAATTTAAAATAGAGTAGATAATCAGGCCACAAAAGTGGGATTTCAAGTAGCTTAATTTAGTGAGTCAGTATTTTAGAATAGTCAAAGTAGGGCAAACGAGAGAAGTTACAACATACAAGCAAAAGAAATGGGTATGATCACAAGTCTCTTATTAACGCAAGACATCGACAACTTTAAATCCTGAACGATTAATTCAATTCAATTGCTTTTATTGTAATGAATCTGGCCATCCCAGTTTTAGAGTATACGTATTCAAAGAGCATAATATAATTATACTCATAACGAATCGGCTGAATTTATGCGTTACTGATGGTTACAGTGACGGATACGTTTTTCGATATTGGGATCAGTGGCTGGGCTGTATCCAGTCATTAGATTTGAGAAGTCAGTCTTCTCAAGTTATGCGTTACTGATGGTTACAGTGACGGATACGTTTTTCGATATTGGGATCAGTGGCTGGGCTGTATCAAGTCATTAGATTTGAGAGGTCAGTCTTCTCAAGTAATGCGTTACTGATGGTTACAGTGACAGATACATTTTTCGATATTGGAATCAGTGGCTGGGAATCAAGTCTATAGATTTGAGAAGTCGGTGTTCCCAAGTTATGCGCAGCTGATAGTTGCAGTGGCTAATACGTATACGTTTTTCGATGTTAGGATCAGTGGTTGGGCTGTATCAAATCATTAGATTTGAGAAGTCGGTGTTCTCAAATTATGCGCAACTGACGGTTAAATTGACAAATATATTTTTCGATATTAGGATCAGTAGTGGGGCTGTATCAAGTCATTAGATTTGAGAAGTCGGTGTTCCCAAGTTATGCGCGACTAATAGTTGCAGTGACAAATACGTTTTGATAATAGGATCAGTGGTGAGGCTGTATCACGTCATAAGGTTTGAGAAGTCTGTGTTCATTTATTACAGTTAGTAGAGCTAGGGAACTTGGTCTCCATGTAAAGGTTTCTTCTAATATTCTACTGCTTGGAGGTATGGGTGTGAATTTTATTGTTGTATGTATACTAACAGCCAGTGTTGAGGCACAAGGTGTCAAGAAGGTTATAGATGTTAATGTGGTTCACGATTGCGTTTTGGATTGTCCCGCGCTCCTAGGACGTTCTTATACCTAGGTGCCTAATTTAATAACCATTTAAATTCCATTCAGGGTGATTTTTTTGGAAAAAAAAGGTGTACCCTGTATACTTATTGTCTAGTGGTGACATTGTTGTTTCGTGTCCATCGGATCTAATCTAGTATTTGATGGGAGCATTTACGTACGTGGTTCGCTTCGAGGTGAAGAAGGCAAAGAATGTTATCTTTTATCTGGTAGATACCGTATCGAAGACGGTCATGGTTCCCTGCTTGCATATAATACGTCGTAAGGACAATGTAGCAATTTCTGGGAATTATTCGTCTATCAACACTAAACATTTGCATTATTTACTACAAGTTTTAAAAAAATGTTCACAGATGACTTTTGAGTCGTATAGCTCTGATGATTTGATAAATTGTGGCGAGGAATTTGTTGGCATTGGCTGAATGGGCTAGTAGCCATTGCTCAACATAATTGCAAAAAGAAAAACACCATTTTGGATCTGGCACTTTCATCCGAGACCGGGGAAGCCATGACGTCAGGTTACACTTTGTTATAATTATAAATAGGAAATAAAGCTTATTTACGAAACAAAAGTAGTTTTAAAACAGAATTAAAAGACAATTAGCGTGTCTGTTTTTAAACATAACTTAATAAACATCAGAATTGTTTTTAATGATCTGAAGGATTTACGATTTACGGGCGCTAACGAAATGGTTACGGAGTTTGATTTGTTGGGTTTTGAAGTGGACTCATGTATACGGTCACGTGGTGGGAGAGCAGATGTTGTCTCGAAGTTCCCGGCACTTAAAACCAGCGTGAAATTGGTAAATTTTTGGGGTTGTCTACGAATTTATATTAATTGATTGATATTTAATGTTTTGTTTATTAATAGGTATTTGACATTACCATTGACTGATCTTTTGAAAGGAGGTGGCATGGATATGGAGTGGTATTCAGGACTGATACTTTACTTACGTGGCGTCTATTGTTAGCTTTGTGTGATTTTAAAGCAACAACACAAGTTACACACCGATGCGTGCAAAGATGGACGGACTGACGGGTGTGCTTTTGCAAGACGATTTCGTAGGAGTGTTTCGATCTGTCTCATGTTTTGGGCCGTAGAACCTCTCCCTGACGAATATGAGATTCGCTCCTAGGAATCTTCTACCTCGGCGGTGCTAGCGTCTTTGAGTGGACTTACAGTGTGCTTGCTATCACAATTTGTACTGACTGGTGGATTCACATTTGCTAAGCGCAATCTGATTTCGTGAGTTGCACATTGGTGGGTCCAGCTACAGGTATTTGATTGTGTCATCGAGTCTCGACTTGGCTATCGAGTGGTGCATGCTAACGCGTGGAATCGCGGCCTGGTTTCGGTCCCCGTACATGGGAACTTGTATTTTGGACATTCCTGAGTTGAGTACTCTTTGCCATTGCGCAGAATGGTGGATGAGGAAGTGCAGATGTTTGAAAATGTACTCGGCAAAAGGGGTGCACGGTCATGAATAACGCAGGATATATAATATTTAGCGGGTTTCTAAGGAGATATGAAGGCAGATGTACGGAGGAAACCACGACAAAGTTGGGCATTGCAGATTTGATGAGGCTCTTTGTTGTTTTGAGAAAGGTGTTTTTAATCTTGTTTGGAATGGGCTCTGTGCAAGGCGCCTGCTGGTGAGTGAGAGGGTAACTCTCATCTAAACGAAGGAATCAGCGTTACCTCCATACGGTGGATGCGGACTGCCTAGGTCTTTTCATTAAGAGCGAGGGGGGTGGCTGTTATTCGCAAGTATTGTTTTATGGTTTTATTGTATATGTTGGTATAACTGCTGTCAAAAATACTAAATCATAGATGAGTATACGAGTGTTTGAGGAACGTATCGGCTAATATGCCTTCTCGTCTGACAGCCAACTAGGAAAGAAGCTTTACCAGTAAAAGATTTAGAGAGTTTGTTCCTTTATGTGGAATGAAGAATATTGGCCATACCGTCGCCTAAAGCGAGTGGGCGAGTCGAACGTTTTGGTGGACTTATTCTGTCAACTTCTCCGTAGCCAAGATGAAGACACCTGGGATGATTGTATTTATGAAGTCCAGATAGGCAACGGTGCCACGATCCATAACATAACCTGGAAAGGGTCACTGAATTGTTATTTAGTTTTGGCATTGCTAGCGGAACGGAAGGAATTTTATACTCTACTGTGTCTAATGCCGCCGATGTAGCTGATCTGGAGGAGTTAGATAGGCTGGGGGTAGAGCGAGCGAAGGTATTGGGCAACAACGGCTAGAGAACATAGGGGTTTGATAGGTGTGGGAAATCAGAAAGTGTGGAATGGAAATTATTAGGTTTGCGTTGAGAGATGGGTGTACCACGATAGTGCGTGTCGGATACTAGTGGTTAAGTTTCAAGGACCACGATCGTGTGGTAAGGGTGCTTCCCAATGAGAGGTATCTGATTGAAGATACCTCCATGTCCCACAAACGTGGCCGTTATCGACAGGATGTAGTCTTGGCGTTTTGTAGAGATTTGGAGAGTAATGAAGAGGTTAGTCGTAGTAGCTATAGTGAAAACAAGGTAGAGATACTTTTAGTTATTACAGGATTAAATGTGCTTTATATTATTAATATTAATTGGTTGAGTTCACAGAAAAGTGAAGGTGTTTTCTTGAGATCGCGGCCTTCAGGGTTAAAGAGAAAAAGAAAGAAAGAAGGAAAAAGTATTTATTCGGTACGAGCACTGGAAATAACAACCGAGAGCGACGTAGGAAGAAGGAATAGGTTGATTGTAATTGTTATTTCATAAAACAATGTTTTAGAAAGTATAGATACTGTTGTGTTATATTCTTTATAACTATAATTTGTTGCTAGATTGCCAATGTTATACAACTGTTTGATTACTGGAAAAATAACACCTAATTAAGACTATGATTGTTTTGTAGTATAAATATCGTTGGTGTTTAAATAGCGAAACTCGTTTTTATAGTGTGTATAAAACTGTACGCGTGAGGACACGCTTTGAACAGGATGGCCGAACTGTTAGCTTGTCTCTGGTAATACCATATTAGATTGTCTCTGGTAACTGTCATATTACTTACATTCACTCAATCGATCATTCATTCGTTCATGATTAAAAACTTATTGGTAGTCATTCGGCAGTCTTGTCAGAGACGTCGAGGTGTGAGGATCAAGTGATAGTTACTGTGTAATTTTGGATTAAATGGTAACACTTCAGATACAAGTGTAAGTACAGATTAAATCATTATGTATTGAATAATTGGAATTGTACCGAGTATATTTGTGGTTTATGTTGAAGGAAGTAATAAATATCTATGTTTATACTGAAATGTCTGGTTTTCTATTATGAATCCTTTATTCTGAACCGGTGGCCAACAGTATTCTATAACTGAGTAATTTAGCGTCACGAGTTGACTGACTGCGTGGAGCGATATCGTGCTAGTCGTACCCGTTAGCTGTGTCGCCGTGCCTTCATTTATTTATGCACGGCATCAAAATTTATTATGACATAAAAATATATTCGGGAAATTAAAAAGTTTATTTTTTCATTTTTAATCAATCTAAATCCCGTGCGGGGTTAATCTATACCATTAATAGATCATGTGGTTTGATGGAATTACACGAATTTGTTTACACCAGTTGAAAACCAGCGTCAGGCACTAGTTGTCTGGCATTTTTGCTGAACTGGGCCTTTTTGGCGCAGCCGTGAGGCACACTCTCCTGCTAATTTCTTTTGTTTGTTTTTTTTTCTGCTTTATTTTATATTGTGTGCCTTTTTAGTCGGTGCTAAATAAATGTATTTTCTTTCTTTCTTCTTCTTTAAAGCAAATATTATATAGCACAACGATATCGTTCACAAAACGCTATGTTATAAAGTATTGGCTTGCTGTACACGATAAACTTGGGCGGTTTTCAGAGATGCATCGTAAGATTCTCCGCTCGTCGCCCCATTTCACTTTTACCTCGTCCGTCACCCGACAGACCGTCGTCAAATAACTTGCTAAACATAATACACCTACTTGCGATATAGCGTATAGTGTGAACTTCATGCTAAATACTTATAGCTTATGACGAGACGAAATGTGCTTTACTATATAGCGAAATATAATACAAACTCTAGCTTCATCTTTGTCAATCTACGCTTGATGCTATACGTCAACTTCATATTGAGCGGCTCATACATACCCAAAGTGACCCGCAGTAACCTCGCTAAGTACTTCCGGACCCCGGACCCGGCCCACTAACTCACAAGTTCAGTCCCAGGGATTTAACTCGTGTTTAGGGACTGATTACAGGCCCAACAAGTCCAGAGTACCACTTGATATTCTAAACTAAACATAACGTAAACATACTCGCTATACTAGCCGTAGTTAAAAAAAATATATAAGGTCCATCTATTCATCCACGAAATATTTTAAGGGATACATCTATAGATGGTAAAGAAGCCATAAAAATTAAAGAAAGAAAAAACTAAGTGTATTTTTTTTTAAATAAATAATTTAAATTTACTTAATACACATATCTCACATAACCAATACTGGCTCATTACTATTTTCAACATCCATTACGCTATTTTATACGTAGTATTTATTGTCATTGAAGCGGGCATTTATGCAAAACTTCTCAAGCATTGTTACAATTATAATATTTACATAAAATAGTAAACTTGAAAAAAAAAATTGTTTTCGCTTTTCTTTGGCTTCTTTACCACCTATAAATGTACCCCTTAAAATATTTCGTGTATGAATAGATGGACCTTATATAATGAGGTTGTTTTTCAGTCTAGCTAGATGCGGCTGCATCGTTTTTACTCGGAGCAGCCAGGGTCAGACCATCTCACCAACGATCTCTTAGGGATGTTGGGCTTTAACTCGTTGGAGGTAAGAAGAGGCCATAATCAGCTGATAGTAGCCTATAAAACCCTTAGTGGCCTATAAAAACCTTAGTATCGACTGCCCTGAGCTCCATGGCCTTTTCTGTCGACTATTTGTGCCCGACAAATACATCGGACACCGTCAAAGCCGTAATTACTTATATTTAATTAATAGAAAAGAAATAATTTCTGTTGCTTAATAGCTCAATCACCGTAAATATAGACACGATAGATAAACAATAGCAGTCGTCACCGTCACCGGTAGCACGCCGGTGTAAGAAATGTTTAATAAAAGTTGATTTTTACACAAAAATCTATGGTTTCAATTTGATTTCATAACATAATTTCAAAGATGCGGGATCCCGCGTGATGACGCGCGGGATTGAGTAATCCCGCATATCAATCCCGCAGGATTGAATGAGCTGCGGGATTGCAAACCCTAAGTGTAAGCCCTTCTCAATCTGAGAAGAGGCCCGTGACCAACAATGGGACTAAAATGAATTGATTATGCTATACTGTTTTCATGTGACATTAGCAATGTGTACTGTGTCAGTAGCAACGTTGCGGTCGCACAGAACGATTGCAATTGCGCCAAGCGACAGATTACCGAGCAATTAGCTTAACGCTGGATTGTAGACGTGCTAATTATACCGATACCCTCTAGAGCACACGTTTAACTAAATGGTATTTTATTCACTGTAGAGTACATACATGATATGTTAGTGCTTAATTAAGTGCTTCTATTTAGCTACTGAGCTGTTTGTGAAATCATTTACAATAGTTTCATTAATTACATTATTGATAACCATTGACGTATAAAATATAATTACTATCGTAATAGTAACTTAAATTGTTGTTAATTTTACAAACTTTATAAATTAAAATTACTCATTTTTGTAATTATGTTGTATCTATTAATTATTTTCCACGTAGCTTTGAATTATATTTTTAAATGCATATCATTATATAAATAAAATTGTATTGTTATTACATTATTTAACTTAAATTACTGCTTTGTTGGTCTACCGGTTGCAAGCGCGACTGCTGAGCTTGAGGTCCGGGGTTCGGTCCCCAGGTCGGGTACCTAAAGTGTTATTGGGTTTTTCCATGTGAATTTTCTCAGTAGCAGCCCGGAGTCTGGATTTGTGCCCGGTTGATGGCAATAGGCTCGCCCCCTATTACATGGGACTTCAAACATAACGGCGAAATGTGGGTGTTCTATATACCTCTGCCAACCCTTAGGGGAATAAGGCGTGATGTTATTTATAACTTAAATTATTTGTTTTAATGTTGTCGTTCAACCGAAAACATTTGTACGAGTACCAATATTAATTAAAAATAAGATTACAAAGTTATGTTAGTTCATAACACACATGCAGTAGTAGAACTTACTGTGAAAGAATTCATCCAGGGAAGTACTACAACGAACATACCTATTTCTACCGGCAAGCAGCATTGCTGTGTTCCGATTTGAAGGGTGAAGCTTGAGGATTTGAAGGTGCCTTTGAATTTACAGGCACATGATACTTTCCAATTTTGTCTCTAAGATTGGGAACGCATCAGCAATCTTCTTGGTGTTGTAGGTGTATACAGGCTGTAAACGAATTCATCTAATTCTTTCAAACCGCGTGATCTACTGGTGACACAGATTAACCCTGTATGATTTTTATTGAAAATCAACGAAAAAAAAAACCATTTTAGAGCCCCGAGGTAAATGTCTCCAAAGAGCGATATCGTGCTAGTCGTACCCAATTGGTGTGTCGCCGTGTTTTCCTTCATTTATGCGTGGCATCAACTGTGTACTATTTTTTTTTCTTTTTAGGGTTCCGTACCCAAAGGGTAAAACGGGACCCTTTGGGTACGGAACCCTAATTGAAAAAAAATTTCAAAGCAGGTTATAAACACTTACAAAAAAAAACTTTTTTTTTCAATTAGCAAGCACGCTCCATTTGCCTTGACTAAAATTCAAAACGTAAGTAAGTAACGGGTGGTCAACGGGACGAGGCGGAGTAGTCGTCTACCCGTGTCGCCCAACCAGTAACAGGCCCGAGAAGGCGGCACGCAGTGTTCCATGCGCACCTCTCTGGAAGACGTGGGACCCCACAGAAGGAGAGGTCCGCCAGAGGCTGGCGGACCGAGGCCTGCCGGGGTTGCGGTGCATGCAGCTGCGAATCTCGCAACCCCGGCCAAGGGTCAGAAGAAGGAACACCGTGGGTTTTTAGCCGGTAAAAGTCCATACCCCTTGGCCTTCCCTGGGCGAAGGACATCCGTGACGAATTTCTCACGAAAAAAAAGGGGTAGTCGTCTGATCAAAATAATCAGACCAGAAAAGTAGAAACAGAATTTTCCGGTCAACTAAAAATACAAATATCTTTCACAATAATTTATGAAAACAAATAAATTATATCTAGATCAAATGACTAGAATAAAAATCAGTTAGGGTGTCTGAGGTTTTGCGTTAACACCGATACTCATACGGGATACTCGTAGATCCCCCCCAGACAAGACTTTCAATTCTCCATCAGGTTTCATTAGTCTCCAACATAAACCATTACAGCAATCCATCATACGAATAATATTTTCAAACCTCGCCGCAAGCGACTGTATTTGTTCAGAACGGATTCACTAATTAAAATACATGAAAGCGATTTCTGTTTAAACCATATTTTTTGGATTATGATATTTCAATTGCAAATGTATTTGTAAATTAAAAATGGACGTGTTATATTATTTTGAGCGAATAAATCTACGTTGAATAAATATTAAGTGGCGAAGGTTTGTGGAGTTCCATTTGTATTGCGTTTTTTAAGTTAAAAGTTTTTTATTACAATTTTTTCTGGTATAAATGCTGCTACAGACAGCTATTACCGCGTCGCTGTTGTCAAGGTTACGGGCGAGTGGCAACAGCATTCTAAAAACTATTGCGGAGAGTATCGACTCTCCGATTATTAAAAGTTTTGTGAGAAGGACAATCACTGAACATTAATGTGGGGATGTCCTTTTCACAATGCTATTTAGTCTGTCTTCTTCTCTGTTATGTTTTAACTACTAACACTAGTAATAAGTTATATTATTGTTTACTAACACGCTGGATCATTGTAGTCTGAAAAATAAAGAATATTATTATTATCTTGTATCTCTTTGGACATCACGGCTCATCTTCCGTGCGAAAGAAGTCCGGTCCTTTGGAAGGCATACACGGGGACACAGGTCCAACGCGCAGAGGCCCCTTTGAGAGCTTTAATCTAAAATGGGGTGGGGCACCAACCCGGGACTATCCACGGCTGCACTTTATTATTATCATTATTATAAATATAAGGTCTTACTTTAATAAATCCACGATATTTTGCAGAGTACTTTAGTAAATGCTAAAGATGATGTAACTACCACAAAAAAATAATCTGATGGTGTATTTATATCATCTGTTAAAAATGATTTTATGAATCAATCAATTAATTTACTGGTTCTTTTAATTGTAATAGCATCCGTGCACGCATCAATGAGCGCGGGGCTATCTTCATGTTAGATGCATGGATGTTATTACAACTTAGAAAACCAGTAAGTTATGAAATGACTGTTTTATGAATATATGCTATACAAAATATCATGGATTATTAAAGAAGACCTTATACACCGTGGGCCCGAGGTACCCGAAAGATTTTAACCTTCGATTCCGATGCCTAATTGGAGAAAAAAAGCTAGGATATAGTTTGTTGAAAAAAGCTTAATTTTCGAAATATTCATTATCTAATGAAATTCACAACTCGAAAAATATCTACGGTAACAAGTCCCAGGAACGTGGTGTTGCGACTTTTTTCATACCATACCCCTCTCGCCATATGTCTAATTTGACGGGGAGGGTTGTGAAGGGAGAAGTTTCTTATCCACTCACACGATAATTTATAAATGTTGCCAGTTCAACCTAAGGTATTGTTTACAAGGAAGCACTAAAGTTAATTTATTCATTAGGACAGACAAAGAAAAAAATTTTTTTTTTCTTTTTTGTCCTTTTGTTGATATAACATTTGACTCTTATTAGCATCAGAAAGGCATGGTTAAAATCTTTCGGGTATCTCGGGCCCACGGTGTATAATGTTTATTATAGTGATAGTGATGATCATCGTCATTCATAAATAGATTAAATTACCGTTGCTAGTACCATTGTAATTTTGTTGTTTTCATCTGGTAAGCTGGCGGTTAGAGTTTAGCCGTTCCGGTTTAATTTCACTAAAATATGAACGAGTGCGCTCATATTCTATTGAAATTAAACCTGTAAAGGAACTAATTATAGAAAACAAAGAAATACTATTTAAGTAAATAAAAGATAATAATATGTACAATGGGTGGTCTTATCGCTCTAGGCGATTTCAGTCGTACAATCTTAGTATGAACAATATTGGCAGGGAAAAGAGAGGAGTAATATGCAGTGGGGTTCCCTACGTTAGATCGAAACACTATTCTGCGAAAATTGTTACATCGGTGACTTTACATCGATGCCTTGATAATGCGACGCCTTGTTTCTTCGATGTTTTTTACATCGAAGCTTTATTTGTTCGACGTAACGTTACTTCGAAAATGTTTCATCGATGTTTCTTTCATCGAAGCTTTATTTGTTCGACGTAACGTTACTTCGAAAATTTTACTTGGAATATATCTGCGACTATATCTGCATGTTAAACCGATAATATGATATGATATATAATGGCTACACTATAAAAATGCGTTATTTAAGTAGAGGGAGACAAGACGAGAGACATTATATTTCTAGACTTTTTTTTCTTTGACTCAAAATGTTTCTTACATTTTTTTAAATCATTTTCCCTATGAGTTTTAGTGAAAATTATTTTACTATAATGCTAATCGGGAGGACATTATTTGTTTATTAAAAGATTGTATCAGAAAAATGTTGTCTATTGATTCTCATTGCAATCTTCAATGTAACGCATTTCGCAGAAAATGTTTTTGCTAAATATTTTCGATGTAACGTTACATCGAACAAACAAACTTCGAAGAAACGTTACATCGAACAAACAAAATTCGACGAATCGAGGTTTCGAAGTAAGGTATTCGATATATAGAATCATCGAACAAAAAAGGTGTCGCAGAAACAAGGCATCGCATTATCAAAGCTTCGATGTATAGTCACCGATGTAACAATTTTCGCAGAATAGTGTTTCGATCTAACGTAGGGAACCCTATGCAGTGTGCTAATACTAATATTAACATAAACATTCACATCTATCTATCACCATCATCGTCCTGCCCTTATCCCAACTTATATGGCGTCGGCGCGGCATGTATTTCTCTTCATTCTGTACCAAAACGTATGGGAAAGTGGGGTAGAACCGGGGCGCTAAGGCAAAAATTCAACAAAACACAAGTTTCAAGAAAATTAAATCAATTTTAATAGGCCTTATTTAGTTTAGTTTATAAATCACTTAGTACTTGAGATCAATTTATTCTAAACTAGCTGTGCCCGCGACTCCGTCCGCGTGGAACTCGGAAAACAACATTGTGTCGCAGCAACTAAATAGTGTATATGTATTCCATTTATTATAATAATAGACAAAGGTGTCCCACCAAGGCACTTGTATCTTTTAAACCATTTCTTTAGGTAGAGTTTCAGCTCTTATTGATTGACCGTAAAGATTCATATAACCATAATACTAAAAACGCGGTGCTTATTTCCATACATTTCCTTGCTAAAATGGATTATAATTGAATATTGATATTTATTGTGATAATGTAACGAAACCTTATCGCGCTACAAAAATGGCTACAACGCCATCTAATTACAATCGGCGAACTAAATCAAAATATTTTACGCAGTGCAGTCTATAAAATGATTTCATTCGAGGTGTGGAATAGGAAGTACTTTAAATATATAAAAAAATACACGACTTCATTTTAGAAGTTAGAAATAGGTACTGCTTTCAAAGATTTCAAAAAGTTTGATCTGGAAATCGAACCAACCCAAATGCGAAAAAATATCATCTGTATTTTTATTTCACCAATCGATAGGATCAATAATACGGATCAAATCGCTCCAATAAACATTGTGTCTGAAATTGATAGAAGACCATAAAACCAAAATTGACTAACTTAGGTACATTTAAATTCAAGCACTTATTAATTGTTGTTAAGTAGTTCTTATTTTTTCCACTTCGTTCAATTTAAGACAGTGTGTTTGTTGGAGAGATTTGATCCTGATTATTGACCATAAAGATACTATCAACAGGTGCCACCGGATGGTATAGCTTTGTCAGTTTGATTCCCGGTTCAGGCAAAAAAATCAGTACAGGCAATATTTTTTACTTTTAAAAATAAAATGAAGTCACCTTTGTGTGAAATTTGCAATTTCTAATGTTTAAAGTACTTTCCCTTCATGGTTATGTGTTTTGGGACATTACCTAAGGCTTAAATAAACTTAATAAAACGGCGACGACAGGCTTTGAATAGTTCTGAGAACAATGAACAAAATAAAATACATAAAAACATTCCAAAAAAATAACATAAAGTGTATTTTTTTAAAGTGAGGTTTTAACACAGGACACTGAGCCAGCGACCGTTCACTGCAGCACTTACTTCAGTCTACAGCTTATACTACGCAGTATATGGAAATAATGTTCCGTTGCTCGGCATCTATGAGCAATAGCGTGATAGTTTATATACCAGCATAAGCGCAGGCCCATCAAAATCGATTCACGCGATTTTATGATCCGAATATTTAGCTTATACTTCGCAGTATATGGAAATAATGTTCCGCTGCTCGGCTCCTATAAACAATAGCGTGATTATATATGTAGCAGCAAAATTGTCGCTCTTTACGCAACACATCAGCGAAAGTCCCATCAAAATCCATCGACGGGATTTTACGTGATGTCCGGACGGAAAGACAAACAGACACCATAATTCTAAAAAAAAAATGTTATGGTTTCTGTATCGATAGTATAGTACCACCGAATCAAAATTTTGGAAAAATATTTAATTACAGACAAAGTGTACTTTGAATTTTATCAATAGTAAATAGATTTACAAATACGTATTTAAGTATTTATTTAAGTATTCATAATAAAATATATGAGTATTTCAAATTAATCTATCGTATTGCCTTGCACAATTAAAAATTTAGAATACCTACACTTGCTTATGAAATTGAATGTATTTATCTTCCACTGCCATTCAGATAGATAGGTACCTTATAAATTGTAAATAACATTATCCTCGTTTTTTTATAAAAGCTTAGTTAGTACCTTCTTCGAATAGCATTTCAATAGACCTTCCGTAGACTGAGAATAGTAATCTAATCGTTGATTATATTTCCTCACAACGTGATTTGATACACGTAACGCCATCTATTGAAAAGAAATGGTAAGTATACACAAATACATGCTAAGTTCTTCTAGAAAACTTAAAATTCGCATAACTTTTGATTGCGTGAACCGATTGCGATGAAACAAAAAACATATGTTACTTGGAGATAAGCACAATATTTATTTATAAAAGTCAACAACATTGGATCAGTTGTTTTTATGTGATGCTTGAACAAACAAACAGATAAACAGATAAACAGACAAACAGATAAACAGACAAACAGACAAAAAATCCAAAAATGTTAAAAATGGGTTCTATTGGTTATAGTTTAACATCCCAACCAGGTTTTTTCAAAATATTTGCTATGTACAGACACGCCATGTCTACAGATTTATTATATGTATAGATAAAAAAAAAAACAACCTAAAAGCAAAAAAACAGAAAATACAAAAAACAGGCTTATAAAAGTTACGTTTTTACGGTTTTGCCCCACCCCTTGTCCAAAACTGGGTATACACAAATCTTATACCCGATTTTAGCCCTTAACAGTGGCAGAAATGAAACTCATCAAGATCTTCGGGTTCCCAACCCGTACCGCCTTCATGGGCCCAGTTCTTACACTAAAGACATTTTTTTTTTAAAAAAAACGTGCCCCACACTAAGATTTCTCTTGTATCGTGGGTGCGTTTACAGACACAAATCTCACAAACAAACGCCCAGACCCGAAACAACCATTTGTAGGCCATACAAATTTTTGTTCCGTGTGGGAATCGAACCCACGACCCGTGGCGCAGAAGCCAATCACTTAGCCACTGCACCAAACGTGTCGTCATCATCACATTGGTGATGTGACGTCACATGGTCACATTGCACCATGCATCGCTCCTTCGCGAGTATAAACATTCACTTGTTAATTCCAAAGAATGTTAGATCAATTGACAATAAAAGCGTTTTTATTATTTAATGTTGTCGAGCACGCATCGACGCCATTGAAAGTTTGTTGGCAAACTGATCAGTGTGGCCAAAAGCAGCTAGCAAACGCGCGCCTAGATTTGAAACGTGTTAAGAGGCTATACTGCCTTGTACCGCTTTTACCCCCATACCTGGTTTTGGACTAATCTCCTCTACTTCTCATTTCAATTGTCATGCTGCAAATGTTTTATGACCGGCCGCCTGCCTGACGTCAACCCTCCTTCGGAATGCTTTTGTTGGTGGTAATCACCAACTACGGGTCTTTGCCGTCTTCTGTAACTATTCACACAATACTGCTATAGTGTATAGTGTATATACGGAACTAGCAATGTACTAGTTGTACTACATCTATCTATAACACAATCTATACATATAATAAAATCGTGTGTCAGAAGTAACTGAAAATATTTCGTCTAGAACTTATAAATCGCACGGTAACGAAACCATAGCGCGATCTAATTCGACGCCAACGCCATCTAGGGAAGTAAAGATTAAACATATGTTTGCATGTTTATGCAAGCATCACGTAAAAAGAACTGACCTAATGCTGTTGACTTTTATAAACAAATATTGTGCTTATCTCAAAGTAAATTATTTTTTTTGTTTCATCGCAATCGGTTCACGCAATCAAAAGATATGCAAATAATCAACATCTTCTATGCATATCATCAATATACATATAATGAAACAGTAAAAAAACTGTGTCTGTACATTAAATATATTAAAAAAAAATTGAGGGGGGTTTAGAAACAGTAATAGAGCACGAATCCAAAAAAAAAACTGTCTGTTTGTCTGTGTGTCTGTTTGTTTGTACACGCTAATCTTCGGAACTACTGGACGGAATTGAATGATTTATTTTTTGTTGCATAGTTCTTAAGTCTGGGCAACATATAGGCTATAATTTATTTTGGAAACTTGAACACCTGATGCAGAACCGCAACAGACCAGCTAAATTATAAGAGATACAAAAATGGTACCATAGCAAAAATTGTTCCACGTGATGAGCATTTTCTGTTGAGAGAATAAATTTGAAGATTTGGAACACCTGATGTGGAACTCCACGAGCCCAGCTACACTATAACATATATAGGAATGACGTCTTAGTAAGAGTTGTTCAACCTGATGAACACTCTATGTTGACGTATAAAAATTGAAGATCTGGAACACCTGTTGTGGAATTCCAAGCGCCGAGCTACACTATAACATAAATAGGAATGACGTTTTAGCAATAGTTGTTTAATCTGATGAGCACTCTCTGTTGATTTATAAAAATCGAAGATCTGGAACACCTGTTGTGCAACTCCAAGAGCCCAGCTACACCATAACACATATAGGAATGACGTTTTAGCAAAAGTTGTTCGGTCTGATGGGCATTTCCTATTGACTTATAAAGATCGAAGATCAGAAACATCTGATGTGGAAATCAAAGCTATCACTAATTTCACTGTATAATTATAAAATAACATAAGCTGGGAGTACCTTCACGCGGTGAAGGCGGTAACAGTTTAGGACTGATTTTTGATGACGATGGTATATCATTGAAAATTTGACTCTACTGGCCAAAACTCCCATTTTATTTTTTATTTTATCGAATAAATATGTCTTAGGGCTTATTTTATGTGAGTGTTTAATTTCCTTTTCCATTTATCTTCGTGACACGGTAGCCTACCCGGTAACGTAGGGGAACAGTCACTTAGATTTTAATTGATCAGGTATCTTCACAATAAAACTATAACCATGTCTAGAAAGAGGTCAAATCTTTCCCAATGTTCCAAAGGAGCTAAAAGATTGAGGATTATAAGCTCCCTAGAATGTACCGAAGAGCGTTCGGAGAGACTTGATGCTGTTCGAGAACATCAGGCTGCAACTCGCTCCGTGGAAAGCTCTTCGGATCGCGAAGCACGCCTGCGTTCTCAGCGTATTTACGCATCTACATCCAGGTCTCTAGAGACCAGTGAAGAATATGATGCGCGACTGACCGCTGATCGTGAACGTCACGCATTGTCTCGCGAGTGGGAGATGTTCACGGATGGAGAATTACGTTTGAGTTCTCAGCGTATATACACATCGATTTCGAGGTCTCTAGAGACAAGTGTGGAACGTGATGCGCGACTGACCGCTGATCGTGAACGTCACGCATTGTCTCGCGAGTCGGAGATGTTCACGGATAGAGAATTACGCTTGAGTTCCAAGCGTATCTACGCATCGACTTCTAGGTCTCTAGAGACCAGTGGGGAACGTGATGCGCGACTGACCGCTGATTGTGCAAGTCATGCATTGTCTTGCGAATCGGAGACGTTCACGAATAGAGAATTACGCTTGAATTCCAAGCGTATCTACGCATCGACTTCTAGGTCTCTAGAGACAAGTGGAGAACGTGATGCGCGACTGACCGCTGATCGTGAACGTCACGCATTGTCTCGCGAGTCGGAGACGTTCACGGATAGAGAGTTGCGCTTGAGTTCCAAGCATATTTACGCATCGACTTCTAGGTCTTTAGAGACAAGTGAGGAACATGATGCGCGACTGACCGCTGATCGTGAACGTCACGCATTGTCTCGCGAGTAGGAGACGTTCACGGATAGAGAGTTGCGCTTGAGTTCCAAGCGTATCTACGCATCGACTTCTAGGTCTCTAGAGACGAGTGGGGAACGCGATGCGCGACTGACCGCTGATTGTGCAAGTCATGCATTGTCTCGCGAGTCGGAGACGTTCACGGATAGAGAGTTGCGCTTGAGTTCCAAGCATATTTACGCATCGACTTCTAGGTCTTTAGAGACAAGTGAGGAACATGATGCGCGACTGACCGCTGATCGTGAACGTCACGCATTGTCTCGCGAGTCGGAGATGTTCACGGATAGAGAATTACGCTTGAGTTCCAAGCGTATCTACGCATCGACTTCTAGGTCTCTAGAGACCAGTGGGGAACGTGATGCGCGACTGACCGCTGATTGTGCAAGTCATGCATTGTCTTGCGAATCGGAGACGTTCACGAATAGAGAATTACGCTTGAATTCCAAGCGTATCTACGCATCGACTTCTAGGTCTCTAGAGACAAGTGGAGAACGTGATGCGCGACTGGCCGCTGATCGTGAACGTCACGCATTGTCTCGCGAGTCGGAGACGTTCACGGATAGAGAGTTGCGCTTGAGTTCCAAGCATATTTACGCATCGACTTCTAGGTCTTTAGAGACAAGTGAGGAACATGATGCGCGACTGACCGCTGATCGTGAACGTCACGCATTGTCTCGCGAGTAGGAGACGTTCACGGATAGAGAGTTGCGCTTGAGTTCCAAGCGTATCTACGCATCGACTTCTAGGTCTCTAGAGACGAGTGGGGAACGCGATGCGCGACTGACCGCTGATTGTGCAAGTCATGCATTGTCTCGCGAGTCGGAGACGTTCACGGATAGAGAGTTGCGCTTGAGTTCCAAGCATATTTACGCATCGACTTCTAGGTCTTTAGAGACAAGTGGGGAACATGATGCGCGACTGACCGCTGATCGTGAACGTCACGCATTGTCTCGCGAGTAGGAGACGTTCACGGATAGAGAGTTGCGCTTGAGTTCCAAGCGTATCTACGCATCGACTTCTAGGTCTCTAGAGACGAGTGGGGAACGCGATGCGCGACTGACCGCTGATTGTGCAAGTCATGCATTGTCTTGCGAATCGGAGACGTTCACGAATAGAGAATTACGCTTGAATTCCAAGCGTATCTACGCATCGACTTCTAGGTCTCTAGAGACAAGTGGAGAACGTGATGCGCGACTGACCGCTGATCGTGAACGTCACGCATTGTCTCGCGAGTCGGAGACGTTCACGGATAGAGAGTTGCGCTTGAGTTCCAAGCATATTTACGCATCGACTTCTAGGTCTTTAGAGACAAGTGAGGAACATGATGCGCGACTGACCGCTGATCGTGAACGTCACGCATTGTCTCGTGAGTAGGAGACGTTCACGGATAGAGAGTTGCGCTTGAGTTCCAAGCGTATCTACGCATCGACTTCTAGGTCTCTAGAGACGAGTGGGGAACGCGATGCGCGACTGACCGCTGATTGTGCAAGTCATGCATTGTCTCGCGAGTCGGAGACGTTCACGGATAGAGAGTTGCGCTTGAGTTCCAAGCATATTTACGCATCGACTTCTAGGTCTTTAGAGACAAGTGAGGAACATGATGCGCGACTGACCGCTGATCGTGAACGTCACGCATTGTCTCGCGAGTAGGAGACGTTCACGGATAGAGAATTACGCTTGAGTTCCAAGCGTATCTACGCATCGACTTCTAGGTCTCTAGAGACCAGTGGGGAACGTGATGCGCGACTGACCGCTGATTGTGCAAGTCATGCATTGTCTTGCGAATCGGAGACGTTCACGAATAGAGAATTACGCTTGAATTCCAAGCGTATCTACGCATCGACTTCTAGGTCTCTAGAGACAAGTGGAGAACGTGATGCGCGACTGACCGCTGATCGTGAACGTCACGCATTGTCTCGCGAGTCGGAGACGTTCACGGATAGAGAGTTGCGCTTGAGTTCCAAGCATATTTACGCATCGACTTCTAGGTCTTTAGAGACAAGTGAGGAACATGATGCGCGACTGACCGCTGATCGTGAACGTCACGCATTGTCTCGCGAGTAGGAGACGTTCACGGATAGAGAGTTGCGCTTGAGTTCCAAGCGTATCTACGCATCGACTTCTAGGTCTCTAGAGACGAGTGGGGAACGCGATGCGCGACTGACCGCTGATTGTGCAAGTCATGCATTGTCTCGCGAGTCGGAGACGTTCACGGATAGAGAGTTGCGCTTGAGTTCCAAGCATATTTACGCATCGACTTCTAGGTCTTTAGAGACAAGTGAGGAACATGATGCGCGACTGACCGCTGATCGTGAACGTCACGCATTGTCTCGCGAGTAGGAGACGTTCACGGATAGAGAGTTGCGCTTGAGTTCCAAGCGTATCTACGCATCGACTTCTAGGTCTCTAGAGACGAGTGGGGAACGCGATGCGCGACTGACCGCTGATTGTGCAAGTCATGCATTGTCTTGCGAATCGGAGACGTTCACGAATAGAGAATTACGCTTGAATTCCAAGCGTATCTACGCATCGACTTCTAGGTCTCTAGAGACAAGTGGAGAACGTGATGCGCGACTGACCGCTGATCGTGAACGTCACGCATTGTCTCGCGAGTCGGAGACGTTCACGGATAGAGAGTTGCGCTTGAGTTCCAAGCATATTTACGCATCGACTTCTAGGTCTTTAGAGACAAGTGAGGAACATGATGCGCGACTGACCGCTGATCGTGAACGTCACGCATTGTCTCGCGAGTAGGAGACGTTCACGGATAGAGAGTTGCGCTTGAGTTCCAAGCGTATCTACGCATCGACTTCTAGGTCTCTAGAGACGAGTGGGGAACGCGATGCGCGACTGACCGCTGATTGTGCAAGTCATGCATTGTCTCGCGAGTCGGAGACGTTCACGGATAGAGAGTTGCGCTTGAGTTCCAAGCATATTTACGCATCGACTTCTAGGTCTTTAGAGACAAGTGAGGAACATGATGCGCGACTGACCGCTGATCGTGAACGTCACGCATTGTCTCGCGAGTAGGAGACGTTCACGGATAGAGAGTTGCGCTTGAGTTCCAAGCGTATCTACGCATCGACTTCTAGGTCTCTAGAGACGAGTGGGGAACGCGATGCGCGACTGACCGCTGATTGTGCAAGTCATGCATTGTCTTGCGAATCGGAGACGTTCACGAATAGAGAATTACGCTTGAATTCCAAGCGTATCTACGCATCGACTTCTAGGTCTCTAGAGACAAGTGGAGAACGTGATGCGCGACTGACCGCTGATCGTGAACGTCACGCATTGTCTCGCGAGTCGGAGACGTTCACGGATAGAGAGTTGCGCTTGAGTTCCAAGCATATTTACGCATCGACTTCTAGGTCTTTAGAGACAAGTGAGGAACATGATGCGCGACTGACCGCTGATCGTGAACGTCACGCATTGTCTCGCGAGTCGGAGACGTTCACGGATAGAGAAATACGCTTGAGTTCCAAGCGTATCTACGCATCGACTTCTAGGTTTCTAGAGACAAGTGGGGAACGTGATGCGCGACTGACCGCTGATCGTGAACGTCACGCATTGTCTCGCGAGTCGAAGACGTTCATGGATAGAGAATTGCGCTTGAGTTCCAAGCGTATCTACGCATCGACTTCTAGGTCTCTAGAGACAAGTGGGGAACGTGATGCGCGACTGCCCGCTGATCGTGAACTTCACGTATTGTCTCGCGAGTCGGAGATGTTCACGGATAAAGAATTGCACTTGAGTTCTCAGCGTATCTACGCATCTGCTTCTAGGTCTCTAGAGACATCAGACGTTTCAGATCTTCGTTTTTGATGACCCCGTTGTCGTTGGCATAAGCAACAGGATCCGCGTACGAAGTCGCGGGCAGAAGCTAGTTTAATAAATATGACATAAGATAGACATAATCATCTAAATTCAGCTGTCATTGTATATTAACGTGTATCATTGTATGGTAATGTTATAAGTTACGCCATATTTACACATACATACATATTTAAACTCACACCTGAAGTAAAATTACCACAATAGATCTAAGGACCGCATTTTGTTGTACACAACATGGCGTACAGTACATTATAGAGTTTCAACCGAAGATAATGTTGGTAGTGAGTGACATGCGTACAAACAACCACCCAGATCATCCCATACACACGACATTGATGGACGGGAGGGCTGTCAGACAGGAAGTCCAACTGTGAATGGGCAGCACGATCTATGGATAGCAGCGGTTTGAATGTGGGGAGCTCTCGGTTATCGAAGTTTAGGCGTGGGTTGGTTTATAGAATCAGTTATCAGTTTACGTTCGGTAAAATGTGCAGTAATCTAAGTTAAAGTCTTTGTGAATACAACGGTGATATCGCACCGAATCAACAATTGCATTTCTTCTCTCTCGTGTCAGCACGAGCTATACGAAAATAACTTTTGACGACACGTTTGGTGCAGTGGCTAAGCGATTGGCTTCTGCGCTACGGGTCGTGGGTTCGATTCCCACACGGAACAAAAATTTGTATGGCCTACAGATGGTTGTTTCGGGTCTGGGCGTTTGTGTGTGTGAGATTTGCGTCTGTAAACGCACCCACGATACAAGAGTAATCTTAGAGTGGGGCAACGATTCGTTTAAAAAAAAAAAACTCATTCTATTGTGAAAAGATTAGTCAGTCATCAAGGTTGGTAGCGGGGCTGACGGCCCAGGATGCGCCGGACGTACTTAAGTATCGTCACACGTGGAGGCTCTTTTCATGCACACCAACAATTGTATTATGGGGCATGTTATTGGGTTTTTCCGTGAGGAATAACTCAGCAGCAGCCCGGAGTCTCGATTTGTGCCCTGTTGATGGTAATAAGCTCGCCCCCAATTACATGGGACTTAACGTAACTGTGAGGGTGAGGGTGCACTACTCTGTCCAACCCTTCGGGGAATACAGTCGTGATATATAGGTTATTTTAATTTCTTGAGAAACTGTACGATGTACAAATGTCTTTTATAAGGTCGTGTCAGATTTGAGATAAATTTTGTACCTATTGACCCTGTCATCAATTTTAAATTAAAAACATCATATTTTAACTTGAGTGTTCCAAAAATTTTACAAAACAAATGCTACAGTTAACTGACAAACAGTTAACTGAATATTAAGTAGCTATTTACGAATTGTCAGTTAACTTTCACATCAAAATGAAAAATGAATTACCAGGAGCGCAGGAAACACGAGATGTAGTAATTACGTTAGTTAAATCTGTTTGAGATTCCGTTTTATAAGAAGTATTATTATAAACATTTCGAGCTCAGATGTACCGGAGGATAATTGAAAAAGTTTCTTTAAAGACGAATTTGTTTAGCATATTTTTTATGATTATTTAATTGAGAACTGTACCTAAAGTAGCTGTCAAACTATTAATAGAGTAACAATTTATCTTACTGTTAATCTGTTTTTGGCTGGATTCGGAATCGCTTTAAGAATTAAGTATCTAGTTTTACTATATCAGCCTATGGGTTTGTTCGTTTACGGCCAACAACAGATTCTTCACAGACTGGTGAAACGAGCTGGTCCTTTTATTGATTGTAGAGAACGTATTACTTTTTAAAATAAATCGATACTAATATTACAAAGAGGTAGAATTTGTTTGTTTTGTATGTATGTAGGAGGTAATCTCCGAAACTACTCATCCGATTTAAAAAATTCTTTCACCAATTAATAGGAAGCTACGTTATCCCTGAGCGCTATAGGCTATATTTTAGTATCAAAAAATTGGGGATCCGTAAATAAATTACAATAATGTAAACCAAACTATCAAAAATTGTCTTATCTATATGTATACTAATATTATAAAGAGGTCGAATTTGTTTGTTTGTATGTAGAAGGTAATCTACGAAACTACTCATCCGATTTCAAAAATTCTTTCACCAATAGGAAGCTACGTCATCCTTGAGTGCTATCCGAATCCTAACTAATATCCTAATCTTAATCTAATATATAAAATTCTCGTGTCACAGTTTTCGTTGCCATACTCCTCCGAAACGGCTTGATCGATTTTGATGAAATTTTTTGTGCTTATCCGGTATCTATGAGAATCGGTCAACATCTATTTTTCATCCCCCTAAATGTTAGGGGTAGTCCACCCCTAAAATTGTATATGGCAAAACAACGTTTGCCGGGTCAGCTAGTTAATATTATAAATGCGAAAGTAAGTTCGTTTGTTTGTTACCTTTTCACGCCTAAATCACTGAACCGATCATCCTAAAATTTTGCATATACGTTATCAGGTGTACAGAAACGGACATAGAATACCTTTCATCCCGAAAAAAAGTATTGTTCCCGAGAAAAATAACAATAACGTTCATAAATGGCGCCACGTGTTTTTCGAATCAGAATTGAATTATATTATTATAGAAGCTTTAGTAGTGTGTTAAGAGTTTTTTTGAGCTTAATTAACGCGAACGAAGCCGTGGGCTAAAGCTAGTACAATATACATTTCATAATATAAAAAATAGTAGCCCACCGGCATCGGGAACAGGATCCAAGCTATCGGTGGTTAGAGCCCAAGAGATCGGAACTTCCTAATAATACGCGCCGTGTCCAGGATTACCGCTTTCTATATGCAGCCCCTATCATCACAATGACTGCAAAGTCAATGACCCACATGTGGACAACCTCGTATGTTAAGTCAGGATATTACGTTTCTTTCCCATACATTTAATAATAATAATTATAGCATATATAAAAATATCTTGATCTAGCACACGAGGTTGTCGGCATGTGGGATGTGGATTCAGCAGTCATTGTTCCGATAGTCGTTACGGCGAATGGCCTAATAGCCAAGAGCCTCGATCAACACATCATGAGGCTCTCGTTGGGCGGCTGGATCAAGGGCTTGATACAGAAAGCAGTACTCCTTGACACGGCACGTATAGTGAGGAGGTTCCTTTCTCTGGAGCCCTGACTGCTGGCAGTTTGGATTCTGTTCCCGATGCCGGTGGGCTACAATTTTTTATATTTTTAAATGTATATTGTTTTTTTTTTTAAATATGTATCTAAAAATATAATTTATATGTATGTTTACAATGAATAAACGGAATAATTATAGGAAAAATTACAAACGCCAATAATTATTCCTATAATATAGATATTATTTTCATTTTCATTTCAACACAATAACATCTATCTACTCCTATTTCTGCTAACAATTACATATAAAACAACAAAAAAGTACATCTGTACTACTAGTGCGAATAATGAGGATGTAAGCTGACACTGTTGCAACAAGCTACTAATGAACGACTAAGCCCACACCATCACTAATTGTACACAACTGTGCACAATCTGTACACGATTGTACCACAGTAAATTGGAAAAGCAGTAATATAACTGCAACGGAACTACCGATTCAGCGTACACGCTCAGACGCGCGCTGCTTACACGTTATCAAAGCTAGTATACCCTGCTATGGTTTAGAGTCAGGCGGCCTGATCGATTGGAATTCAGCCTGAAGGTTTAATGGATCGATGGCTGTAGTGACTGAAGCGAACCAAACAGGCGCTATTCGACTGGATCGGCAACGCATCCGCACATACCAAACTAGCGTAGTTCAGCCTGATGGAAGTGACTTCCCCGTGATGAGGCCCTCGAAGGCCGGGTGGCTACTGTCTGTATCACTTGCGCAGCTATTGCTATCCTTGTCTCCTTATACTATTCCTAAATACAGTCCGAAGCAATAAGATCTGCCTACGGCTTTAAAACCGCCAACGATAGTTAACTGACTAGGGATGAAATGGATGGTCGTACTTTTTGGCGCAGCCGTGAGGCACACTTTCCTACTAATTTCTTTTTTTTTGTTTCTGCTTTATGTTTTGTGTGCCTTTTAGTCTGTGCTAAATAAATGTATTTTCTTTCTTTCTTTACTATCCATAGTCACATACTTATTCTCGTGGCTTAGGTCATACAGCTATTATTAGCGGTTTTGACTCCGTCGTAAGGCAAAATGTTTTTGCTTCTGACTGTGTGAAGTTAAAGTGCAACTCTCTTAAAATCGAGTCTAAGTTATTATTATTTTCAATAATAGTGGCCTAGTTACGCTACTGCTTGTTGAAGTACTGTGACATACACCTTTGTTTCCTGGATGATGCTCGTTTTCTAATTATTATTGGAAACGCTTCTAACGTTTCCTTTAGTTTTAGAAAACTGTGGCGATATTTTTTTCCTATTTGTAGGTAAGAGTGTAGGATGAAAAACCTACTGTGCCATGTTCGGATTATGTTGTTATGAAATAGATATATTGATTGTTCTGCGGAATATGAAACTTTAGGTATCCAGTTATTCGTTTTGGTTTTGTACGGAATAGTTTTACCTACGTTTCAGTCATGTACTGTTCACATGTAAAAATGTATAGTATATTTTTTTTTTAATACTGCTTAATAAATAAAATGACTCTGTTTTCTGTCAACGTGTAAAAGTACTACCTCGTTGGTCTAGTGGTCGCAAGTACGACTACTGAGCATGAGGTCCTGGGTTCTATCCCCAGGTTCGGCAAAGTGTCAATTGGTTTTTCGTGTGGAATTTCTTAGTAGCAGCCCGGAATCTGGATGTGTATTCGCCCCCTGTTACATGGGACTTAAACATAACGGCGAAATGTGGGTGTACTATACACCTCTGCTAACCCTACGGGGAATACAGGCGTGATGTTATGTAAAAGTTATAATGTTAAGGTTCAAACTATTTCAGAATTATTAGGTATTGGCGCTTCATAGGTACTTATTTCGTAGCCGTCATTTGTTGGAGAGAATTAGATTCTGATGGTAATTTCAGAGACTAGTGTAACCCCATAGGCACATCTAAATGGCATGTCTACACCCGTAAGCTTTCATGTTCATCTTGCGCTTTCAACTTTCAATTCCTCTTGCGTCAAGCGCATGCAACATTGATTGCCATAAGACGCATGCAGCTTATCATCTACACCGGCGCGCCTCGGTCAGTCGTCAATACACGGATTAGCGTGCACTAGGGGCATGCGCTTTTGTCGAACTACTATTAAGGCATGCGCTATTGCATGCGCTATGGCGCTTCACGCATGCTTCAGACGAAGACGCAAGATGAACATGAAATCGCATTGGTGTAGATATAGCTAAAGACACTTATTTTGATTTATTCGAGGCCAAAAAAATACAGGGGTAGTTTTAGTCAAAGAACACGAGACACATTACACAATAACACTTCAGTAGCAGTAACACGTAATAGTAATATCCAACAACACACACACTTAAATATAATATAACAAACGTAACATTCGTGATTCATTACATCTGTGATTGGATTGAAAGCGATTGCTGCGGCTTCCCGACAGGCCCACTATCATTTTATTTCTACGGCTTCCGCTGAATATTCCCTTCATCAAATCCGCCCATCTGTCTCACTCACTCGCGTAAAAACAGAAAAGGAGGAAAAATGGATTTAGAATCGGATAATTTGATTTGTATCCATTACGAATGTAGATGTGGTATAATGAAGCCTAATGAACGTTACCGGGTCAGGCGTTTTATTGTATTTTAGAACGTTAATACGGTACTTGATTAGGTGTTTATTTTTAAAGGAACGTGATACGGCTGCTGTAATACTGTTAGGGATAATCTTGTTAATGATTAGGATGTTCTATTTGATTGTCTGTTTGGTTGCGTAAGCGTTTAATTGCATTAGCTGCTAAGTCGGATGAATAGGTATATTTCATGATGTGTTAAGGATATTATTTCTAAACGAAAAACCGCCTCGATTAATATACGCATTGTCTATACAGGGTGTAAATGAATTCGTGTAATTCATTAAAACCACATGATCTACCATCCCGTAGATTGACCTCGCACGGGATTTAAATTGAAGAAAACTGAAAAATAAAAATCTCATTTTTCTTGCGGTTGATTTAAGTAATCCTATCTAACCTAATAAGGATACAATGGGGTGTATGAAAAGAGCCTCCACGAGTGACGATACTTCAGTACATCCAGTGCACCCTGGGCAGTCAGCCACGCTACCATCCTTGCTGAATGGCTAATCTTTTCACCACGGTATGAGCTATTCTTGTATACTCGAGTCGACACGATAGAAGAAGAAGGATACAATAAAAAATTTGCAATAAAAATTTACATTTTTTTTTCTCTTTTCGTTACTACGCAAAAATGATTGAAAACACGGCGACACAGCTGGCTGGCACGACTAACGCGATATTGCTCTTTGCAGTCAATTAACTCGGGCCTCTGAAATGACTCAGAAATAGAAAATTAAGAATTTATTTTAATTTGTTTTTGCAAATTATTGCAAATGATTTATCCCGCTTTGAATTTACTGCAATATCGCCATATATCGTCTTTGCTCTGATGTATAGGTGCAGCTTTTTTCCCTCGCTCGCCTTTCCCCAACTCGTCCTGTCGTTGCCGCCGCTGTCTCCTCGCAACTGCTGAGATCTAGCCTCAATATAGCTCCGCGTGTACAAACAAAATTCCTTAGCAATCCAATTGCAGAATCTTGCTGGACTACACTCGGCAATGTATTGCACAATGAAATTGCAGCAAGGGTGTAAGTTGCATATACTGAGAGCTATATTGGTCAATAAAATTGCCAACAAGATGCAATTTTTGTAGCCCGTTTATAGGCCTCTTTAGTTTCATACATTATAATTATCACACAACACATAACAGGGTATCATAACATGTAGATGTTAGCACCGCGACTCTTTGTGAAACAGAACGCTAATCCATGAGCTGTGTCAAAGCAGTTTGTACACAGAGCGCTAAGCCTACTCGATATTGATATGATATTGAAATGATGACGCTATACTATTCGTAAATAGCTGCTAATATTAACGCATCTGATTGGTACGTTAAGATTTGAAATGTAATTTAGTTGAGAACGAATTTTCTTGTTCACTTCATTGTGACTTTAAATCCCTTCTTCTCGTGAGTATTATAATAGGTGTGGTATTTTTCCTGTGCTCTAATCAAAACTTACTTCTTTCTTTGCCTGCCCTAATTCCAAGTTACGTGGGGTCGGCCCAAAATATTTGTATTTTCCATTCTTTACAAAAAAAAAAATTTAGCGTTATGCTCGCGTTTGACCACTATCTCGCCTGTTGGTAAGCAATGATGTGGTCGACGGTGAAGCACGCTTGCCTATAAGTAACCTATTCACTCTTGACTTAAAGACCCCAAGGTTGTAGCTATCAGGAAACACAGACTCCGGCAGGGAATTCCACTCCTTAGCTGTGCGAACACTAAAAGTGTTCGCAAAACGCTTTGTACGCATGAGTGGGATGTCCACCACGTACCGATGGCGCATTGCCGTACGTCTTGTAGTCCTATGATGGAAAGGGCCAGGTGGAATCAAATTATGCAGCTCCATCGCACACTCCCCGAAGTGTAACTGATAAAAAACCGACAGGATGGCAACTCTGCGTCGATGTTCATGGCTCTGGAGCTTTGAGTTGACCAGTGCAAAGTTCTGTTAGCCGTCCCGTTATCATTTACTCCCTTTTCATTCATATCTCACACAATCCATCCATCTTTTCTTTGGTCTTCCTCTCCATTCATCAACATTTATATTCATCACTCTCTTAGTCACATGCATTTCGTCCCTCCTCATCACATGCCCATACCAAGATAAACGGTTCCCTTTCAACACTTCTGTCACAGGCACCACTTTCAAACTTCCTCTAATATACTCATTTCTAACTTTATTCATAACAAAACTTAATGCGTCTGCCAAATGTAGTGATGACGGCATCATTAGCAAATGGACGATCATATCTCAAACTCAAAACTCATTTATTCAAAATAGACTACAATTACTTAGTTCTTTTTGAACGTCATGACAATAGACAGGCCCCCAAAAAATCCCTCCCTTCACCCTTCTAGCAGTTCACATGTTCGTACTGATATCAGTTTTTTTATACTATTCAATACTTCGATATTGTCGTTGTTTATTTTGTAGCTCGTTTAGCAGCGGCGCTTGTGAATACAAACCCAATGCGGCAGCTTGTTGAAATACTAAGCGCATTGACTATTTGCAGTCAACTGCAAATTGTTGAAAATCGACGCCTCATAAAGCATTGCTTTCAGATGTCTTACTCGAGCATAGACCGAACGATTGAATTCTAAACTATTATACAGTGTATACAACGCTTTATGGATCGTTTGTATGCCAAGTAACACTTGGAGCATGCTCCAGTCAATTGTCTGGTCAAAGGGCAGTGTGTTGAATGTGGACAGCTGTCTTGTACGACAAGCCGCCTGAATTGAGATATGAATATCTACAGGTCACAGGTCAACGATCAAATTATTTTATGTAACGTTCATTCATTTATGAATAAAAGACTTTCTAGGCTTTTGATGTTCGAATTTTCTTCAAAAATTTAATCATTTATGCTTTCAAACGTTTTATTAAATTATAGTAAAAATGACTCTATTTTATCTTTGGAATCAAAAAACAGCATACAAAAAAGTATAAAAAACTACAAAAACGATGATTAGAAATATCTTTTGGTTCACGATTTCAAAAAAAGGTTACGTTATCTAAGCGTCATGCTGCAACATTAAGCTGCAGTGTTGGTATTCAGATAAGACCTTCATGATACCACTGTCAGTCACGAAAAATACTTAAAATTATATTAATTATTAAAATAATGTAATAAAATAACAGATTTCCATTAATCGACTTCTTTTTCTTCTTCTTTCGTGTCTGCACGAGCTACATGAGAATAACTCATGCCGTAATGAAAAGATTTATCAGTCAACAAAGTTGGTCGCGAGGCTGCCTGGCCAGAGCGCGCCGGATGTACTAAAGTATCATCACTCGTGGAGGCTCTTTTCATCCACCCCAATAATAACAAACATTGAAGCGTGAATGTGTGAAGTTTTCGGTTCCTACTACCGCTTCTTTTGTTTCGAGGAGAAAAGCTAACAAAAACTGAGACTCAAAGTCAAATATTTTTTTATTTATTTCAAGTAGGGTTCAATAATTCTAACAAACTCTTTAAAAAAATGGTTCGACAATTTTCATTGGAGTAATGTAAGAACAATGCTGATACACGTGGTTAACAACATAGAAAGAAATGAGAAAATAACCTTTTTAAAACGATTGCAATGGCAGTTACGAGCTGACCAGTCGCAACAGACAGCACCCGTTCACGAACATATTTCGACTGAAGTCTAGACAGCACAACTAGTACGTTACATGAAGTTCAATCTTCATTTGATCCTATTTCGTTTAAAATAGTCTGTGGCTATTCTAATATTCTCCAAATATAAGCTAAAAGGACGTCTCAAAAATCCTCTACAACTTTTAGGTGAAAAAACGTTAATTAAGCAAGAAATCCCAGCGTCTGACGACAACTTATCATACTTCCAGCATAGAGCAGCCTCCAGAGCCGCAATAAAGCCGCGAGATACCGTCAACCGGGATTAAGTCATTCAAAAATGTTACGGTCACCGCGAATGCAAATGGCGACATCTCTCGCCGACGGTTATTAAGTGCCAACATTAATTTATTCCGTCTCGTTCATCTTAATTAAACTCTTGCACTTTTACACTCAGGCCCGCAGTGGTTACGAAAAAACTTAAAATAAAATCTAGCGGTAATTGTGGCCATGGCCACGAGATGGGACATGGTTGTCTGAAAATGTAGAAAACTAAGAACGCTGCTGATATTACTGTGAAATATGGTTTAATGATGGCAACGGTGTATTAGTAATGCAAATAGTCCGATAGCATAAATTTCAATTTAAATTTCAGTTCAATATAATAATGCTTTCAGGATGTTGTTGAAACTGCCTCGTTACTGTAGTGCGTCTGAAATGTTTGCGCAAGCTCGTACTGACGGATTTTATGCGATTATACGCAAAAAAAACAGCTTCGCTGCTGAGGAGAGTGAGAGACAGTCGCAACAGCATTCTGAAAACTATAGCTGAGAGCTTCGGCTCCCCGATTATAAAGCAGTTTGTGCGGAGGATGATCGTTACTAACACTAGGTAATAAGCGATTTTATGTTACTAACACTCTATGGATTCTTTGGTCCGAAATCATCATCTGCCTAGCCTTTTCCCAACTATGTTGGGGTCGGCTTCCAGTCGAACCGGATGCAGCTGAATATCAGTATTTTACATGGAGCGACTGCCTATCAGACCTCCACAACCCAGTAACTGGGTAATACGATACTCTTGGTAAGACTGGTTGTCAGACTTTCTGGCTTCTGACCAACAGTAACGACTGTCAAAGATCTACAAATGACAGCCGGGACCAACGGCTTTACGTGCTTTCCGAGGCACGGAGGAAACTCGCTATGGTAAATGGTCACCCATCCACAGACCAACCTCGGCAAGCGTGGCTTAACCCGGAAGATCGGTCTATGCGGCTGTAATTATTTAGCCACGAGCTCCTTTGGTCCGAAATAAAAGATAATTATTATTATTACCTATAATAAATGATAACGATGACCGGATGGATATAGAGAGGAAATGTAGTGCGATGGCAGTTCGATGTAACATGCTGGTACACAGATTTGCACGTTGTAGCAAACAGCTTATTGCCAAGTATTTTACACGTGTAGCCTGTGAACCAATTATACTCAGCGGACTATCAGCGCCCTGCGGGTCCAATAAAATAACGGTTGCAGGATGTTGATGGTGCTGCCCCGTTTCTGTAGTGCATCTGGTATGCTCACGCAGGCACATGTCGATGGCTTTCATACCATCGTCAGACAGAGATCTGCCTCGTTGCTCTGCAGAGTGCAGGCCAGCTCCAACTCCATCCTGAAGACCATAGCAGGGAGATACGACTCTTCTTTGTTGAATGCCATTGTTCAATAATGCATGACGAACAATCAACTGGTAACTAAATATTAAGTTTTTACTAACATATAACTTTCTTTCTCTCCTTTTTAATAACCAACTATGGATGTTACTTATCCAAAATAAAGATTATTTTAGTATATTTATTTATTTATAAAGCACTGTCCCGCTGATGGGTACTGTGACGGTGCAGCGGTGGCGACTAGCGGAGTGCGCCTATAAAAGGGCTGGCACGCTGCACTTCGTCCTCTCTCGCGCCTCAGCAGCCTCCTAGTTAAGTACTACCTACTACACCTGAAGACCCTAGACTCCTCGTATCGTACTGTCTAAAAAACCACGCCCTGTAAACTTGTCTAATTTTGTAACTGTTATAAAATATATTATTGTATGGTTAAAAGTGTTTTCCTTAATGTTCTTATGTAAGTACACTCCTGCTAAACTGCTTCTTGCTAGATTCTGATTTTATGTGCACATGTTCGTTAAGGGTTGACTCCTCAAGCCACCCCTTAACTCGCTAAAGCGTGACAGTACAGGCTTCTAAGATTGAGACAGGTAATGGGCTTAGTCGATCACGAGTTGGCGAACTACGAGTACATACAACATAGAGAACTTTACGGAGCCCTCTCAGGTGTGCAGGTTTGCTCACGATGTTTTCCTTCACCGTTAATGCAAGTGATAATCAAATTCTGATCCGCTCATGAGTTCGAAAAGTCAAACAGACCCTCGAGCATGAAAGACAAGCGTTCAGCCGCTACGCTATCACTGCTTCTTAGACGTAAATAGACGGATGCTGCACTGGGAACCAACTCGTGCGTTCAACAATTGCGTCTTTGCATCAATTCGAATTTGCTTGTAGATTGGTATTTATGCTAAGTCCTTTTTATTAGCGTAATTTTTACAAGGCCATCTATACTTGTTTGTAGTTAATAAAGTATTCAAGTAGTCTCCGTTAAAATGAAAATCATTTTTAAAGCAATAACATTATGCCGCGTCTAGTCTACAATAAAGATAATTATGCAGAAAACGGTAGCGGTCTGCGAAGGATCTACGAGGCTACGTGGCTACGGCGCTACGTTACTACGCCGCTACGACAGTGTTTGCATTGTTGATAGCATTCAAGTGGGTGTTTGCGCTAATAGTTTTATTATAAGCTGCTCGATTGTTGAGAAAATATGCTAATCTGCGTCTGAGATTAATTGCTAAGCATTTGCATGCTGTTACAGGAGACTTTCAAGATAAACTTTAAATTTATTTCAAGTACTAGCTTTTGTCCGCAGCTTCGCTTGCGTGAAATTTTGAACTCTCTCGTTAAGTCTCTTTTCAGGTTATTTCACCCATTTAGAGTTGGAATTCCCAAAAACCCTTCCTTATATGCCTGCATTTTTAGAGGTACCTACCGTCAAGGCTTCAAGTCTCTAACCCCAGCGGTTTAGGCTTTGCGTTGATAGATCAGTCAGTCGATCAGTCTGTTTCTCCCTATGCTTCTTTCTTCAAAAGTACCAGATTTCTCATACAAACTTTCAAAATTTATTTCACCCCTTCAGGGGTTGAATTTCCAAAAACGCCCAGACACGTGTACATTTATTTATAAACAGAAACCACATTAAATAATTTCAAGCTTCTGACTTCAAAAATGACGGACTTACATACAAACGTTACTCCCCTATTTTACCCCCTTAGTGGTTGAATTTCGGGAAATCCCTTCTTAGCGGACGTCTACTAACTATAAACTACCTCTCTGCCAAATTTCATCTTTATACGTCAAGCGGTGTTCGATATTTCGTGATGAGTGAGTGACCTTTCGCTTTTATATATTTAGATTGTCAGCCAAGACAAAAAACCTTACGATTTATTTTTCAAATTATATCTAAACTAGACTACATCGTTGCTCAACCTCACTATTCATCAGACTTTGATAGAGGTCAGTCAAATAACTTGTTAATTTCTTTTTATTTACGATGTTTTACAAACGAATACGTGCGCAAAACTTACAAACATTTAATTAAGAAACCTAAACAAAAGACGCACGCATGTAAACAAAGTAACAAGTAAATATAACCGAGCGACTCCCGAAACACCGAAACAAACCGCGAAAGAATAACGAAGTTGCCCGAAATATTCCGAACGTTTATTTATTAGGCGTCGCGTTTTCGCTGCAAGAGTGCACATTAACCGCTTCGTTAGAGAAAGAATATTCCGTGGCCCACACCGGCGCTTGATTTAATTTCATGTCCAATAAAACCGGGGTCTTTGAGGGGGTCGTCGGGCATAGAGGTCGGGGGTGCCGGGGTACAGCACCCCCCTCGGGCACTCGCAGGCTAATCTCATTTGAACCGAGTCGCTCTGTACGCGCACCGATTTTGTTAAGAGAAACTGCTTTTATTACTGGAATCAGTAAAGCAAGGCCGTACGTGAGGCTACTTGGATTTTACGATTTATAGTAAAAGATTACAGTTTTTAGTACGAGTTATGTGTACGTGTTTGTTTGATGGGGGTCTTGGAGTTTATGTGGGGTCCGTGATGAGGAAGCATGGGGATTACGATTATCCCTTTCCTGGACAAATGAGAGAAATAAAAATACTGGGAAGGTAATAAAATAAACAGTTACATCTCGAGGTAATTGAATGAAACGCCACACAATTTATATCAACATCTACTACATTTCAAGTAAATTGAATGAAATACACACACAACAAACACTCCCCCAGCCCCCCACATACACACACAAACACATTCACTCTAAATGAATATGGGTTACAAAATATTAAAACAAAGAATGTTTACATTTTCTTCTGAAATTACAAATTGCATGCTTGTTCTAAAATTACATTTTTCTCTTTTCTCTTTACAAGCCACAATGCGCGCTGCATAATTAGGTTTCTGTTAGCCTCTCTAGTTAAACTAAATACGCTTAGGTTCTTTAAATAATTTAACCTACAGATCTAAGTACGTACTTATAGGTACTGGTAGAGAATCACTACAATAGAGTCGTTGCTCTATCGTACAAATAAAACCTTTATTTGTCTATCAAAGAGAGTACTAATCTATCAAGTAGTCGTGAGTTGAAATCCTTTCTCTTTAGGGTACTGCAGTGAAATTCATCTATGTTGAGTATACGGGGTGTTAACGAATTCTTGTAATTCCTTCAAACCACATGATCTATTAATGGTATAGATTAACCCCGCACGGGATTTAGATTGATTAAAAATGAATATAAACTTTTTTTTCCAGAATTTTTTTGTTTTCGAAAATTTCGATGCCATGCATAAATTAATGAAGGCACGGCGACACAGCTGACGGGCACAACTAGCACAATATCGTTCCACGCAGTCAGTTAACTTGGAACGCTAAAATTACCCAGATACAGTTTGCGATCATTAATTTTTTGAAGACTTTTTTGTTTATTCTGAAAAAAAACTTGTACAGGGTCAATCAGTGTCACCAGTAGATCACGCGGTTTGAATGTATTACACGAATTCGTTAACACCCTCTATTATAAGATTAGTTAATAGGATTAGTAAAACATATACAGGGTGACAAAGATTAATCCTGAATGGGTATTTCTGAAAAGCAACAGGAATTAAAAAAAAAACTTTGTTTTCTCTTTCTGAGTCATTTTAGAGTCCCAAGTTAACTGACTGCAAAGTGCAATATCGCGTTAGTCGTACCCGCCAACTGTGTCGCCGTGCTTTCATTAATTTATGCGTGGCATCGAAATGTTCACAAAAATAGAAAAATATTTTTACAAAAAAAAAACTTTTTTTTTTTTTTCGGATTCCTTATTAGGTGGTTAAGATATATAGGGCACGCCGCAATAGCGGCGGTAAGACCCGTTATGGAGGAGTGGCTGGAGAGGCGGCATGGTGCCCTCAGCTTCCGGCTGACGCAGGTGCTCTCGGGACATGGATGTTTCGGGAAGTACCTGTGTCGTATAGGCCGTGAGCAGACGCCCGGATGTCACCACTGCGTCGACTGCCCTGAGGACACGGAGCTGCACACGCTGCAAGCGTGCCCTGCGTGGGCGACGCAGCGCCGTGAACTAGTGGCGGCAGTCGGTGGTGACCTCTCGCTTCCGGCCGTGGTTCTGTCCATGGTCGGGAGCGAGAGTGCGTGGGAAGCCGTCACCTCCTTTTGCGAGGTGGTGATGGCAACCAAGGAGGGAGCGGAGAGGGAGAGAAAGGCGACGGCCACTCTCCCTTCCCGCGCCAGACGCACCGGGCGCCGCCGGAGGGCGCGCGACGATCTCCGGCCACCCTAGTGTGTGGCCTGCGGCGACGGGTTAGGGGACCCGTCGCCCGACCAGTAACAGGCCCGAGAAGGCGGCGCGCATTGTTCCGTGCGCGCCTCTCAGGAGGACGTGGGGCAAGGCCCCACAGAAGGAGAGGTCCGCCAGGGGCTGGCGGACCGAGGCCTGCCGGGGTTGCGGCGCATGCAGCTGCGAATCCCGTGACCCCGGCCAAGGGTCAGGAGACGGAACACCGTGGGTTTTTAGCTGGTAAGAGTCCGGCATAACCCTCCGCCATCCCCGGGCGAAGGGTATCCATGAGGATTTTCCCACGATAAAAAAAAAAAAAAAAAAAAAGGTGGTTAAGATATATGATCAATTAAAGGAACTTTATGTTTTTTTTTTTTTTTTATCTTGCTTTATCTTCTTGAGGGGCCAATCTACATTGGTAGATGTAGTTTTAAGGAATTACACGAATTCGTTTACACCCTGTATAGCAATTTTTTAGGGTTCCGTACCAAAATGGTAAAAATGAAACCCTTATGATGCGACTTCCTCCGTCCGTTCGTCTGTCTGTCTGTTTGTCGCAGCTGTTTATTTCCGGAACTTCTAATGCTATCGACTTGTTTGGAATAGTTTTAAGTAATGCTTGTCCATCTATATTGCAATTGAAAGGATTGAAGAAATATTTTTATTTTCATTGCAAAGATCAAAGTGATGGGGTTGAAATTTTAAAATGGGGTTACTGGGTCAAGTGCGAAATCATATGAAAGGGATTTACTTGCACATTATAAAATACATTTTTATTTTCATTTATACCGCACAGTTTTTGACTTATGATGAAAAATTCCTACCAGTCTGTTACAAGAGAAGAGGCCCCTTATCTCCAAAGTTTGCGAAGCGAGAAATCTGGAATAAATCGAGTTGATAGAGGTTTAGGTATACACATAACATAGTTTTTAGAAATAAGCAAAATTCCATTTACGAACAAATTTAGATACGCGGTTCCAAAAAAATAAAATAGTACTTTCCAACGGACTGAACTCTCAATGCGCGAATCCAACTCGCACTTGCCTGTTTTTTATTTTAAATAAGTGTGGGCCGTGCTAAGTGCTTACATTAGTCATTAGAAAGCTATTTCTATATTATATTTTATGTATGTTATGGGCAAAATGAGGGTGTACAATACAGCTCTGCCCAACCCTTCGGGATATAAAGGCGTGATATTATGTTTCTATGTTATACAATAGTGATAACGCAGGCTCCTTTAAAACCTCAGTGAGAAAAATGTAATGGCGTTGCAAAGTGCTGCATTTATTACTCTCGCAATTGGTTAGACCGGACAAAGTGCTTCTCTAGACCAATAACGACCACACATACGTCAGTTGTACTACAATAGTTCCTGCTGACTCTCCTTTTATAAATTGTTAGTCGGAAACGGGGTACTAATCCGAGAGGGTGCTATTATACCCATAATAAAGAGTAGTTTTTGTTCTACAACTTTTCCCAAAAATCAATATTATAAGAGAAATAGCTCTTCAAAGATTTCATAAAAATATGCTAAAATCTGTCTATCCTCAGCTATGATCAGCGGTATTTTCATTTTAGGTCATATTTGAGGTCACGGATTATGAGCTTCATTTTCTGAATTCGTAACTAAAGCAGTGATGAAGAATTTTTGAAAAAACTAAAAAAATATCTTTTTTTATGGTAATAAACATTTTCGAATTTTTAAATATTAACACTTGCTTTAAAACAGTCATAAGTGATATTTTAAGTGGCCTGCGGATTAGTACCTACCCCATTTACGACTAACCTTGTATATTACTAGCTTTTGCCCGCAGCTTCGCTCGCTTTAATTTAGAATTTGACAATCAACTCTTAACACACTACTAAAGTTTCCATAATAATATAATTCAATCATGATTCGAAAGACACGTGGCGCCGTCTATCATGGTTATTGTTGTTTTTCTCGAGAACAGTACTTTTTTTCGGGATGAAAGGTACCCTATGTTCGTTTCTGTACTCCTGACAACGTATATGCAAAATTTCAAGATGATCGGTTCAGTGGTTTAGGCGTGAAAAGGTAACAAACACACAAACTTGCTTTCGCAGTTTTAGCTAGAATAGTTTGGATTAGGATTTTGTGAATCCGGTGTGGTAGCCCGGAGGTTACAGACCCGCTTGTTAAGCAACAGGGTGCGGCTTCAAACCCAAGCGTGAACCAATGTGATTTTTTCAATGTCATATGTACTTTTTTAGTTAATCTAAGACGCCACTGACATACGGTGAAGGAAAACATCGTGAGGAAATCTAGACTTAATGTTCTAAAATCGCCAACCCGCAGTGAGCAAGCGTGGTGATCAATGCTCGTTCCTTCTCAGCATGAGAGGTGGCCTTTGCCCAGCAGTGGGATAGGCAATTTTTTTTTTATTTGTATTATTTAGTTTCGGAAGTTTCCGTGGCTACTCCTATATGCCTAGGTAAACCTCCCCATTCTCTAATTTTGCTGATACTATGTACGTTTGAAAAAAACCTGTAAGGACATTAATGAGACCCGTCTAAAGTAATTATTTGTAAAATACTCATAGGCTGTATTTATAAAATACGATAGGGATTGATTTTTACTGCATTTTGAGAAATACAGTAAAAATCAAAAAAAAAAAAAAAAAAAAAAAAATCGTGGGTAGTTGTAAAGTGTAGCTGCTTTTTTTTGCGCTCCCAAAATTAAAATTTAATTAAATAATTTAAACATTTATATACATATTTAATGATACATATATACAATTAATTTACCCTACCTGCCAGTCAAGTGATATATTTACAATATTAGTATCCCACAACAACAACAACAACAACAACACAATGGAGGCGATGAAAGATACACTGTCGAATGTCATGGAGATGTTCCAGAAGAGGATGGCTGACTTCGAAGCGGAGCTTAAAAAGGCCCCTGATGTACCATCCAGCAATGTGAACCTGTCAGCTGATTTTGCGGCTTTCAAAAATTTCACGCTGCAGGCACTCGGCAGCCTTCAGAAACAGGTTGAGATGCTTGCCCTTGATGTTGATCGCCTTGAGATGCGAGGTCGGCGTAAGATGCTCCTTCTTCATGGCATCCCAGAGAAGAAGAAGGAGGAGACAGGTGAGGTTGTGGCACAAATTGTTCAGGAGCATCTTCAGATGGGTGACTTCAAGGTGAGTGACATCAAGCGGTGTCACCGTATGGGGCGTGAAGGGGCAGAACATAAACCCCGGCCGATTGTGCTCAAACTTCAGAGCGTGGTGGTACGGGACACAATCTGGTTCTCCAAGACAAAGTTTAAGGGCTCGGGGATAACAGTCTCGGAGTTCCTAACTAAGTCCAGGCACAACACATTTATGGCCGCTCGTGTTAGGTTTGGCGTCAACAAGTGCTGGACGAGGGAGGGTCATATTTTTGTTCTTGGTGCAGATGGGAAACGGCATCGGATAAGCACCCTCCGAGAAATAAATAACATTGAGCAGGAGCCGCAAGAGCCGCAGGAGGACTCCCCATCCGTAGCAGACTCTGTAAAGGTGGTGGCATCCAGACCTAAGCGCGCTGCTGCTATGAGGAAATAATCCCATACTTTTTGAACACTTTTTGTTATGTCCGGGTATTACGTGTTAATCTAAGCTATTATTATAATGTCACCCACACTTTTGAAACTTTTCTATACTGTTATTACCACCAAATTGTTCACCTAAAATTCTTAAAAACCACCGCACATTTTCTATTATTGTATTTTCAAGTGTCAGGTGTCTGTCACTGTCAATGTCGTTTATTTACTTGTCAAGTGTCAACTTCTTTCTTCATCGCTGCGTTCCATTTCACTTATTTATGTATCTTTAAAATGCATGACAAAAAAAAAAAAAAAAACTTCTGCTTTTCTTTATGTATTTACTTCTGTTCATCTATTTAAATCTTTTTCTGGTAACTTGTTCTCTTGTTGTATTGCCCGGACAATTTAATTTAATATTGTTGTTGAGTTTACATTTATTTTAATTTAATTTTTCTTGTAATCACTCAACTGGCAGGTGGACCTTTAGAGTATTTTATACTTTTAGAGTATATTTAGTTTTAGATACCTATATATTTTTGCTTTATTTATATATTGTATTTTATTATATAAGTGTATTTTTATAATATACACATCATAATTTAAAGATGTCTGATAGTGATAGTACCACTTTTTTTTCAGCTGATAGTGATGATGACAGCTTTGTCAGTGTTCCTTCTCTGGCCGACACACTTCATTCCCAGTTCTCTGATGTACCTATGAATTTCAATGTTGTTCATATAAATGCCCAGAGTATTCCGGCTCATTTCCCCGATATGCTGGTTAACTTTGACTGTAGGAATATCCATGCTATTCTTGTTTCTGAGTCATGGCTTAAACCATGTCTCCCCTCCACTTCCTATTCGTTGCCTGGATTCATTCTTGTAAGGAATGATCGCGCGGTTGGTGGAGGTGGCGGTGTTGCCATATATCTACGAGCTCATATTCCTTTTTCTATTGTTAGTATGTCAACACAGCCACCGCCAGCTAATGCGGGCGAGCATCTTTTCTTGGAAATTGAACTCCGGCACACGAAAGTGTTACTTGGCGCTTATTATTGTCCCTCATTACGCATAGATTTCTTCTCTTCTCTCGAAAATATTCTAGAAAATCTTACACCATCTTACAGTCATACCATCATTATGGGTGATTTCAACACTTGCCTTCTCAAAAATGATTCTCGTGCCGCTTCTCTTTATTCTGCTGTAGAATCTAAGAACTTATCCATTCTCCCTCTCAACGCCACACATAATTTTCCCAACTCTGTCCCTTCATTACTTGATCTTATATTTGTATCATCTCCTGATCACGTCGCTAAGCATGGTCAGTGCTCAGCCGATGAGTTTTCTTATCATGATCTAATATTTCTTTCATACAAAATTCGTCCTCCTAAGGCAAAGCCAAAAGTTCTTCTGCAACGTAGTTTTGGTGGCATGAACCTTGATAGTCTTCGTGGGGATGCCGACAGCATTGATTGGGGTCCATTGTTGGCTTCGGAGTCGATAGACGAACAAGTCAACATTTTTACTTTGAGCCTTGTCCGATTATATGACGTGCATGCTCCGATTCGCAAAATAAAAGTAAAACATCTTCCGGCACCCTGGTTAACTAATGACATAAAAGACATTATGTCAAAAAAAGCAGCAGCAAAAAGCAGGTACAAATGTCGTCCTTCTGCTTTTAATTTGGAAAAATATGTTTCTATACGGAATCACTGCAATAAGGTGTGTAGGAATGCACAACGCCGACATATCCATAGCTCTGTCGAAAACGGAGATCCGGCTAAAGTTTGGAAATTTCTAAGAACATTGGGGGTTGGGAAATCTCGTCAAGATACTATCTCCAAAGATTTAAACATTGATTTACTCAACCAACACTTCTCTTCTTCGTCCAGCTGTGATAGGACTACAAAAGCAAATACTTTACAATATCTTTCATGTCTCCCAACCCCTAACCATTCAGCGTTTGTCTTTAATCAATTCACTGCTTGTGATGTTAAGAAGAGTATTTTGGCTATCACTTCCAACGCTGTCGGTAGCGACTGTATCAGCCGTAATATGATCCTTCCTATCCTAGATAATGTTCTTCCAGTTATCTGTCACATCCTCAATTCCTCTGTTTCCAGGGGCTGTTTTCCAACCACTTGGAAAGAAGCCCAGATTATCCCCCTTCCGAAAAAGTGTAATCCTTCATCATTTTCTGAATATCGTCCCATTTCCATTTTGCCATTCCTGTCTAAGGTACTCGAACGATTAACGTATCAGCAACTTAGCTCCTTTCTCTGTAAGAACAATCTCCTCAATCCCTTACAATCCGGCTTCCGTCCTGGTCACAGCACCACTACAGCCTTGATCAATATTACGGATGATATCAGGTCAGCTATGCAGGATGGAAATCTAACGATCCTCTCGCTCCTTGATTTCAGTAACGCCTTTAACACCGTAGATTTTGACATCCTGCTTGGAATACTGCGCTCTCTTAACATATCTCCAACAGCGATTGATTGGTTTCGTAGTTACCTGTTTGGCCGCCGACAGCGTATTCGCATAGAAGAAAGTTTTTCTTCCTGGTGCAATACATCTGCTGGCGTGCCACAGGGCGGCGTTTTATCTCCTTTACTTTTCGCCGTATTTATCAATACTATCTCTAACAGACTTCTTTCATCCTACCATCTTTATGCAGATGATCTCCAAATCTATTCCATAGCAGTACCAGATAAGTTGTCGGAAGCGGTTAACACTATTAATCACGATCTGGACCTAATACGCGAATGGAGCAACGCGTATGGACTGAAGGTTAATCCTTCAAAGACCCAGGTCATTGTGGTCGGCAGTCCCAGGATGATTTCAAGAGTTGACTGGATTCAACTTCCACCGGTTCTTTTCGATGGCACTACGGTCCCCGTGAGTGACAAAGTTAAGAACCTGGGGATATTTATTGATAAGACCCTATCTTGGGAAGCACAAATAAAGGAAGTCAGTCGAAAGATGTTCGCTTCTGCAGGGTCTCTGAGGAGACTACGCAACTTCCTGCCAGTTGGCACCAAAACTGCGCTTGCACAATCCCTTCTTCTTCCTATACTTGACTATGCCGACACCAGCTATCTTGATCTCACCGAGGGCCAACTTGATAAGCTTGAGCGTCTTCAAAATTTCTGTATACGATTTATATTTGGTCTACGCAAGTATGATCATGTGTCCGAGTTTCGTACTAAGCTCAAGTGGCTTCCAATACGCTATCGCCGGAATTCGCATATTCTTCACCTTCTATACAATATCTTGTACAATCCTTCTACTCCCTCCGACCTTAAAGAACGTTTCGAGTTCCTCCATGACACACATTCGAGATCGTTAAGGTCATCAGAGAATCTGACGTTAAAAATGCCAATGCATTCTACCAACTTCTTTGGTAAATCATTCACAGTCCAGGCTGTTCGGCTTTGGAATGCTTTGCCAGTTATAGTTAGACGTGCGCAATCCTTGGCAACTTTCAAGAGACTCGTCAAGGATCACTACCTATCGATATAGTTATGTTTGCATCTTCATATATATTTATTTATTGTCTGTTTATGTTATGTATTACATACACATTACCTACACAATATATATATACTTCATTTTAAATATGTTTATTGTATGAAATATTTATTTATTTATTAGTTTTTTTAGGTTTATTTAAAGTACTTAATTAATGTCTCCTTATTTATTGTTACACTGAGAACTACCCCTCTCTTTTGTTTCTTGCACTTCATGTCCATCCAAAGGTTGTCTGGAAGAAATCGCCTAGTGTGATAAGACCGCCCATTGTACATCTCTATTTTTATAGTAATGTTTCTTGTTTGTTTTGTGTACAATAAAGAGTATTGTATTGTATTGTATTGTATCAATCCCTACCGTAATATGAGATGCATCATGTTATTTTCTTAAATAATTTTCTTTAATTTAGCATCAATAAAGAATTGGACAACATGAGTACATCTATTGACTTCGTGACATAACATATTATGAAACTAAGATAACACTTTTTATTTTTACAGTGAGGAATGTTAAGAGCATTTTTTATTACAGATTTAACTGACCAATATATGATTCGAACCACAAAGCGAAACGGAATCACCTGTTATTACATTTGGAAATACCTACATTTGAATTTCCAAATACATTTCTCTATCAAACCGAGTAATCCATGACAAAACGTAAACCGTACCGCAATACACATTTCAAAAACACGCCAATCGGAACGTCACTCACGTAGCATATCGCTACGAGCGTAGTGCCTACGGCGTAGCACCACTACGTTGAACACTTATAATAATTTATTAAACAGTGATCATAATTTATTCGACGTTTAACAGTCATAATAATTTATTCGGGACATATTCGCGGTGATAACGGAAAAGAAACGGATATCAGAGGCCGTCAAACTGATTGATTGGATCGTTTTCTTGGGCTCCCAACACTGATAGCGGTGCCCGGGACGTAAGAACGGGTGGAGGTTGCTTCATAGTATGTTTTTGAGTTCATATTATCGTTAGATAAACTCAATATACCCTAGTCCCATGTGGTTTTGAGCAGCGTTCAGTTCAAATTACTTCTGAAGAACAATTTTCAGTTAATAGTCTTTCTCAAAATGAATTGCGTTAAACTGTTCGTAAGGTTATTAGTAAGTTACCTCGTGGATTAACAGTAGTTTCTATAAAATTCCAGTCCTATCAAAAAATTAAACAGTAAGTTACAAAAACAATCCCTTTTTATGAACCCAAAAGACACAGTTTCAACACAATGTAAACTAAAGACTTCTCACTCGAAACTTCAAATTTAAATCAAAGAAATCAGCAAAGTAAACACGGAAAGTGTAAAGGAATCTTTCCCCACACATCTCCCCTCATCTTTAAACTTAGTACTTGCCTTTAGGTAATTTAAAATGAATCCTAGTGCTGGAAACATCCAGGGTTTAACTTTTCTATCTTCAATTGTTTTCTGAAAACTTTGTTGTTTGACGCCTCGAGTCACAGCGGTAGAAGTAATTGTAATTTACAGGAATTCAATTTTGTTTGAATTATGCCGTATTTTAAAGAAGTAAGGGATTGGCTAATGTCTAACATTGTGTCATATACAGGTTGTAACAAGACCCATCACATAACCGAAATCTACGCACTCTGTAAGTACATCAAACTAAATTACATTGACCAAAAATAATTGCTCGGAAATGAATGGGAACTTTTAGGCATAAAAAAACGCTGTTTTTTGTAGCGCGCAATGTAATGCACGTAACCAATTGTGCCTGTGTGTGTTGTGTAGCGGCTACACAGCTGAGCCAAAGCGGTTGTGTGCGTTTGATATTCATTGCGTTTTTGTGACTTCAAATGCGTAATTTGTTAGGAAAAATTGAAAATCTTGATAATATTTGTTTGGAAGAAAGTTTAGTATTATCACTTAGAATTCGTTTTTAGAAAAAACTAAAAAAAAAAGTATACTTTGACCTTCAATACCTCCAGAACCAATGATTTTCCAGGTATGGTCTAGAAGAAAAAAAATATCCCAATGATGGGTAGAATACGTGGTTTTCGTTATCGTTATGGGTCTTTTTACACCCGATATTAAATTAATATGGAAAGTTAAATTATCTTTGTAGAGTATCAATCATATCGTTAAGCAATTAGTGGCGGTTAAGGCGCGATTCCATTAGGCAAGTCTTGCATACAAGTATAACGTCACATTTGCGTACAAGTTGCTTACATTGGAAACACATTTTCGAGAGTGTGCAAATTGCTTGCAGGTTTTACTTGCATACAAGTGGAGATGTTCAACAATTGAGTTGGAGATCATGGGTGTCAATCACTCGTACGCAATTTGAAAAGTGCAAATAACGTTTGCGCGTTCAATTTGCACGTCTCTTGAATAAAAAATGTGCAAGTTTAAACTACCTCATACAAGTTGTAGCTTGTATGCAGGTTTTTTCAAGTTGTATGCAATTTGCAACTTGCATACAAGTAACTTGCCTAACGGAATCGCGCCTTTAGCAACCGTTATTCCGGTTTTTTTTTGTTGGATTTGACAAAACTATGAATTTTCCTTGCGGTTAATAATATCTCTATTTTCAGCAAATATTATTTAGGTTTATGATTTTAACCAAAGCAAAGTAGTTAAACATTAATGACTGTTATTTCTTCTTTTAATACGTTCGTTCAAACAGACATGGTCGACAGCATTATGTTTAATATCCACTGGATATTCGTAGTTCTGCAAGGAATATTTACTATAATAATATTGCTGTGCAATTTGAGCTTGGCTATAAATGTGCCATTAATGACTAAAGTTGTTGATATTTCTCAGTTGACTCTCACAATTTCAAAACTAAAGCTACTGAGAGAGGGTATAAATTATATCATAAGACAATATCAGTGGTACATCATTCTAATCAACCTGACTGAGAAACGTATACACATTCATATGCTGTCAAGTTTGTAACTTTTTAGTTTAGTAGAATAAAAAATGAACACTTTAGTTTAACTGATTAAAAAACGTCAGTTAGGACAGGTCAACTCAAACCTGCTATGGCTCTTTCCTCAAAAGGCCACTCCAGACGTTGCCCTACATTGTTACACTCGCATAGTTTTATACTACAATGTCTGGACTTTAAAAGAGACCTTGACCACTGAGTTTGATTCGGCTTTTCTTCTCAGAGCTAGTCAGATAGGAAATGCTGGCGCCATCTAGTCTTAAAAAAACATTACATTGACTTGTAAAAGTGTCTGTAACAGATTTATTTACAGAAAGAAATATCATTTAATTTCATCATCATAACAATTCATCATTTCAAATATAATTTCATTTCTTAAAAAATAAGCACTTGAGTTTAATTGAAAAAAAAATAAAGCACTTTCATCATCATCATCATCATCATATCAGCCTATTGCCGTCCACTGCTGAACGTAGGCCTCCCCCAAAGATCGCTAACCATCCCGGTCTTGGGCAGCCCGCATCCATCTGCTGCCAGCCACCTTTTTCAAATCGTCGGTCCATCGTGCCGCAGGGCGTCCCACACTACGTTTGCCCAAACGCGGTCTCCACTCTAACACGTGTCTGCTCCATCTACCATCTGTTCGTCTGCAGACATGGCCGGCCCACTTCCACTTCAGCGTGCTAATTCTACGCGCAATGTCGGTGACTTTAGTTCTCTGGCGACTGACTTCATTGCGAATTCTATCCACCAGAGAAACCCCGAGCATTGCTCTCTCCATAGCACGCTGAGCAACCTTAAATTTGTGGACCAGGCCCACGGTCAGTGTCCACGTTTCGGCTCCGTAAGTCATTACGGGTAGGACGCACTGGTTAAGCACTTTAGTTTAGTTGAATTAAAAATAAGCACTTTCAAATTTCCGAACGTTAGTTATTAATTTAATGACTAATGAATATACAGGGTGAAATTGTAAACACTCGACAAACCGAAATGGGAGATTGTACTCATCACTATGAACAACTTTCACTATGGGACCAAACCTGAAATCACGAAAAAAAAAGCTGTTCCCTACATTTATGTTTGCATAACTCGTCAAAATGTAGGGAACAGCATTAATTTCTAAGAATACATAACATTTATCAGCTGGTTTATACACAAGCCGTTTTCTCAAACTTGTTCTTACATATTCTTCTCACATCCACGTCTATTCATAGGTCCTTGCAGCCCGCAGGCTACGGGACCTTGTCCCCCCTCTGTCTACACTACCTCACCCCTTCGGTCGCCCATTGCAATCACTGCTATATTTCACTGGGACGCGGCCAGATGGATCGACGCACCTGACGGGTAATCACTTGTACGTTTTTAAAGAGAAACACATTTTATACTTAGATTTGAAGCAGCGTTGGACATGGTGGTGGAAGGTCAAGGCCATTGTTGGGAGAAAGGCTATTTGAGAGGTTCTTTAGGAGCATTTTCAAAGGTGACTGGATTATAATAACAAATATACGCATTCTTGACTTGGTACACGAGGTTGACGAAATGTCGGAGGTTGACTCAGCAGTCGTTGTGCTGATAGTCGCTACTGATACTGGCTTAATAGCCAAGAGTCTCAACCAACATCTGATGAGGCTCTCGTTAGGCAGCTGGGTCAAGGGCTTGATACAGAAAGCGGAACTCCTGGACCCGACGCATATTATTAGGAAATTCCGTTCTCTGAGGCCCTGACCACCGGTAGCTTGAACCCTGTTCCCGATGATTGTGAGCTACAATTTTTATATTTAACGAGGGTAGTTCACCCATTGGAGGTACCTCGTCATCAGAGTCCAAGTTCGACATGGTGTAGGTAGGAAATAGTAGTCTCAACACTGATTATAGTCCTCTATTATTTATTCACTCTCGATAAGAAAATGATAAAATCTCAAATGATCAAACCAACGGAAACTGATTAAAGTACGGAAACGCGGTAAGTTCGGTGCAGGCTGGCAAAACGACCTCTCGCCCTCGTGTCTCACTCCAAAGTCTCCAATCAAATGCATCCAATGTCAAAAAGAATGACAGCTAACAGCCGACAGCTGACAGCTGACAGCTTGCTGACAACCGTCAAACAAGACATGCCACGCCCCGCACCGACCTCACCCAAGCACACTGCTTGACGTTTCCGACAAACGATAATAGATGGCGTTGTACTACATTAACAATAATCAATAGTGATTCTAATAGTTGCGCCTCTGTGTTGATTCTGCGACATACGAGTATTTAAATGTTTTTTAATAGAAACATTTATAAATGTAATTTAAAGTGTACTTAAATCAATAATGGAATTGAACGTATTTATAAATAAAGTATCTTAATTTATTTAAGGCTTGTTTGAGATGATGCAGAAAAAGAGAACCTGGAAGAACTTGGGGAAGGCCTTTGCCCAGCAGTGGGACAGTATAGGCAGACAAAAAAAATGGGTTTGTAAGGATACAAAACAAAAATATATTACTATTACCCTGAAGGTGTTCTCCGTAACTCAGAACCAAACACAATTTTGAAATACCTGTTTTTGAATGCAAGCGACATTAATTATGAAATTTTATGAGGGTAACAGATGGCTGCTAAGTCATAATACTGCTGAAACTTGATACCAAGCCGTTTATTACAGTGAAAATCATGATCATAATAATATCTACATACTGCCTGGACTTAAAACCACCAATTACAGTTGTTTGACCCAAACCACTAGAATAAATATGTAATTGTAGATAGTACTCCATTCTATACATAAGCATATATTAACATTCTATGTATAGTCAAATAGCAGCTATTATTGGCGGTTTTGAATCTGTTTATAGGTAGATATAATTGTTTCTGACTGTATAAATACTACTAAACTATATACTATCAGTGACCTCGCCGAGGAGAGACCTACTCAAGTTTGCTCCACTGTCACGCGCCATGCGATTACTCAATCTTTTTTCTTTGGATATAAATATATTTCATTGCAGCCTGTACGAGCCACACGTATATATTTATACAGAATGTTAACGAATTCGTGTAATTCCTTCAAACCGCGTGATCTACTGGTGATACAGATTAACCCTAAATGGGTATTTTTGAAAATCAAGTAAAATCAATTTTCAAAATCTTGGTTTTCTATTCCTGAGTAATTTTAGAGCCCCCGGTTAACTGACTGCAAAGAGCGATATCGCGTTAGTTGTGCCCGCCAGCCGCGTCGCCATGCTTTCATTCTTTTATGCATGGGATCGAAACGTCCACTCACATAAAATATTTCATTGGCAAAAAAAAACTGTTTTTTTTACTGATTCCTTATAAGGTGGTTTAGATATGATCACTTACCCCTACGGCATGAAAAAAACGATTTTTTTTTTTTATTTTCAAACATTTTCATTTTCATAGTACCTATTTAATAAATCATACTATCAATTGCACTCAAGTAGCATGGTTGTTTTATTCTATCACATCAGTTAGAACGCCATGCACGTCATCAGCAACATTTCGGTTGTTTTAACAGTAAGAGTTAAAAACACCTAGTCTATCAAACATAATCATTATTTACAAATGCAGGAAAACATTCCTACATTTGGATGTTCACAGAAATAGCACTGAAGTGAATTGAAAATATCAGAATGATTGGCAATTACAATAAGTTTATTTTTTTTAAAGTTAGAAGTTATTATAGCATCGCATTGGCACGTTAGCTATAATGATGTCATGAACAAGTTATGAATAAATAAATAAACACCACCTAACAACCACCAGGATAAACTACGAGACAAAATCACCACGCCTGGGACATTCATCGGTGATCCCCCTGCACAGACTGCCCATCCCTTTATATAACCCTATAATCACCTTTTCTGGCACCCATAAAGCACACAGTAAAATCATGATGATGATGACGAAATACCCTCTACTCATTGTACGCTTATAACTCTCACATTAACATACAAATACACTCGAATTCAATAATAGGACAACAGAACGTCCACGGCATAGTAATTTGCGCGCCATTGTTTTGAACACGGCACGGAATCCGCGTAATTGGCGCCAATATACGAGATTGTGCTCCAGTAATTTAATTATTTGTTTTGGAAGTGGGACAGGGGTTGTTCTCGACGGATGGGATTGTATGACCGGGTGGGAGACGGATTTGTTCATTATTGGACGATATAGAGAGAAACTTTGATAAGCGCATCTTTCCGGGTGCTATTATATTATACAATTTTGATGTAGATGATTTTAATATCATCAAATATAATTTATTAGTTAGTGAAATTGAAAGTGAAGCGAAGTTAAAACTAAATTAGTTCAATTTAATGTATTTTTTGCCTTTTTTTTCTACAACTTCCTTATGCGTGCGGTGTTTACCTGTGATCGTTGCACTAATGTATAACAATTAATTGCATGCAATCTTTTGTATAAAACCAGTGTGAACAATTGTTGGTGAACCAATAAATAAATAAACTCTCTTTCTCTGCCTCTGACGCGCGCACTGCGCACGCTCAACCTCATAGCTGAAGACGTGGATATATTTTATTGTAGTCTGAGTGAATTCACAAAGATCGCACTTTTTAAAATTTCTTACTGTTATTCTTAAATTGTAGAAATTAAGAAACCTCAATATCGAATTGGATTTAGTCTGTAATGATATTGTTGAGAATAAATAAATAAATAAAAAAATAAATAAATCTAAGGCCTTATAGGAATTTGGGATTGCAGTACGTAGTTACTAGTGCACAGAAGAACGCTACTGACCATCTTTCGGATTTGAATGGGTAAGTTGGCAATACAGGGAAAAAACTTTCACCTCTTTCTAAAATTAAGGGGACTACTTGACTTAAATTACAAATTCCCATACATCTGATGCCAGGGCCACACTAATGCCTAACACCATTAGTGAACGTATTATTTATCACATCCTTTGTATTCTTATCATTCATTAATAATGCGTTAATTAATGCCGTCAGGCGTTAATGTGGCCCGAAATAAAACAATAATTTGCTAAGAAAACTACTGAATGTATCGATTTGGAAATTATACAAGTTATAAATTATATAGGTAAGAACCATTTTCCACTGAACAGTTTTTTGTTACGTGATATTTCTGTAGAAAACAGCTTATATGTTAAACCGGCATTACAAATTCGCTCGGAAACCGCTTATTCAATCTGTTTGAATTTTATACACAAGTTAGATGTGAAGCATTTTCTAAAACTCGCTCTTTTTTTTATCATGTATATTTTTTGTAGTAAATAAAAATGTTTTAACAAATCGTACAATTTGCACTTAACATAGCATAATCAGCTCATTATTGACCCACTGCTGGGCACGAGTCTCTTCTCAGAATGAACTCTTACCCCCTCTGGTATCGTGTCGTCCTAGGTGTCAATCTGTCATACTCACTGACTGGAATAACCACCTTAACTTACCCAGGAATTGAACTCTAACTTCAACGTTTTTACATCTCATCATACACCCGTTTTTATTCAGGATATCACCAATATGTTCTCAACTCATCCTACGCCATACGTTGCTCCCGCGGGCAGACTGACGACACAGACATTTAGTGGAAATGTGGATGGAGGGAGGCGGGGGAGACAGAGACTAATGTATGACGATTATTTAGGACGCCGCCTCTCTACGAGCAATAGTTTTTAAAAGCGAGGGAAAGTGGGTAAATACTAGTATCGCTGCGTAGTGTGCTAGTTGTTGAGTGCTTGGATTTTATGTTAGATTCATTTATTGTCTTTGGACGTTGAATTGAGTAAAAACGGATATAAATTATTTTATAGTAAACTTGCTTTTGCCCGCAGCTTCGCTTGCGGGAAATTTTGAACCCGTTAAGTGACGATTTTCCATATAAACTTTCATCCCCTATTTAAATCCTTTAGGGGTTGAATTTCGAAAAATCCTTCCTTATTCCTTGTCTACATTATAAAGAAAATCTCTGTGCAAAATTTCAGCTTTCTAGGTCTAAGGGTTTGGGCTGGGCGTTGATGACTCAGTCAATCAGTCAGTCAGGACTATTCTTTTTAATTATATAGAAAGATATTTTTACAATGCATACACAGAAGCGCAACTCCAGTAGTATGAACATGGCCCTGCCATAGAGAGTAATACTAGGATCGTGCTTTGATTCGTCCATCCTCTTATTACTGCTCCGGGGATAAAAGAGGACAGGATTAGCTTGCAAAAAGGATACGTACATAGTACTCTCAACCGGCATGCGAACAAGGTGTATGAACGTAAACGAAGCGAAATGTGTGTGCACGGATCGTAGCATGTGGCGTTCTATATTTTCTGCCTAACTCTATTGAAAAAAGGCGTGATGTTTATGTATGTGTAGCTTACTTGTACTTCCAGTTGTCAGTACAGAGTATCCTCCTTATGTCGTTTATATTGTGGAGTATAAATAAATCTTCTACGAACTCAGTGTCCGTATTAGCGCACGTGTACGAAATGTACGTGTACAGGACTGGTCCATGTGGCAATGCTTGGGGGAGGCCTATGTCTAGCCGTGGATGTCTTTCGACTGAATGATGATGGTGATGATGACGAAGTAAACATACCGCGAACTATTAGCAAGCAGTTCGCGAACAGCACGGAAATTCTCGCAAATGCGTCAACAGTGTTAACAGTAGGCACACGAACTGTTCGCCGTATGTTTGTTTCGTGCACGGGCGCAAATGTGGACACGCCATAATGTGTAGCATGCTGTAGGTACAATTGTTAATTCTGAAGAATATTATTTCTCTTATAATTTTATTTGCGGTATTTTTCTTTTGTATTGGTGCGATGTAATAAACATAGCATGCTGACTGGTACTTTCAGTCAAACTTTTAGCAAAATTTTCAGTCTAGATATTTATTTGGGATTAAATTCTACAAAGTGCGAAAATTCTCGCTAACTAGTTTGTTGTTTTTATTTATTTTTGAAAGTTAAAAGTGTTTGGTCTGCGTCTTTGTAACTTTGAGAATTGAAGAATAAAATATTTATTACCTAGAACTGTTTCTAACTTTAATGTAAATGTTCTTCAGTTACTTCGAAAATGTTCACTAGAGGACTGATGTAATTTATAATAATATAAGTTCCTACAGTTATTAGTTTTATTGCCGGTATACCTTGATGTAATTATTAAATACTAGACAATATTTGTTTTTTAGTAAGACAAACAGCACAATTCCCTTAATTAGAAACATATTTCAACAACAGTAGACCTAATAAATGTCCTCACAAATAATAACAATTATGCTTATGCAGGTGTACAAAATTAGGACACGAAAAAATAGGTGAACTAAAATGATATTATAGTGATACATAATTATGTTTTTTTTATTCCTTCCTTCGTGGCTCATGAGAATAAGTCCACACTCAGAGTATCCCTCGCCCGGGGTACACTAATATTAAAAATAACAAGTATCTTTAATTTTTTGATTGTAATTGTTACAAGCACGCCATAAAGAAGGTGTAACATAAATAATGTTCAACTTTTATTACATGAACAAATCTGATATCGCGAAAAAAATCTGCTGTTCCCTACATTTTGACGAGTTATGCGAACATAAATGTAGGGAACAGCAGATTTTATTGTTTCGCGGTTTCTTCTTTGTTCCCATAGTAAAAGTTGTTCATAATGATGAGTACAGTGACCCGATGAGATCTGGCATCGAGATCTAGAAAGTACACAGAAGTTTATTTTGTCTAGTATACCATGTACTAATGATGTGTATTAACAGTGCACAGTATGTACATTATACCTTCAGGCAATATTGATCCGCCAGTATCCTGTTACTGATGCTTATCCCATTTATTGGGAGGTGTATTTATGCACAATAATTTATTATAGACGACATTTTTGATAAAATATAATTAGCTTTCTATACAAATTTTGTTCTGGTCTAAGAACAAACACTTTTAGAATGCTGATCTAATTTTTAGCTACGAAGAAAGTGTGTTTTTCAAAAATTCAATGCACGGTCACGACTCTGAATAGATTTATTACACCAATAGAAAAGCACTTTTATTTATGATACGAAATGTGACTCGGAATACGTGTGACTTATCTAAATCTAAGCCAAACTGCGACGTCTACAGACTTTAAGTGTGAGTTGGCAATAGTAGTGCTACGATGTGAGATAGTCAATTGAATTAGCGCCATCCACATTAGTTAACTTCTGCTATCCTGGTACATTTTGTATTTAGTACTGTACAGATGTAATCTGTTCACCGAGAAATGTGTTTCTTCATGAATTAAATAAAAATAAAGCCTGATTCACACAGGGTAAGTAACTGACTCCAAACTCGAGACAAATTAGTGTCTTTTAGATGAAGAGTTAGCACTATTTATCATACATAGACTAACACGTTCACATGTCCCTTCATTGTATATATAGTAGTAGTAGGATAATTGAATAAAAAGAGAGATAATCATTCAGTTTGTAATTGAAGCTTGTTATTATATTACTCCCTCGTCCCCACATTACACTGTACTGACTCCAAATCAATTTACACTAGCTAAATATCGGGTCAGCACTGACTTGTCTCGAGTTTGGAGTCAGTTACTTACTCTGTGTAAATCAGGCCTAACATTAAAATAATTTTCCTTAAATACTGCTGCGTTCGGAGTCAGTTCCTATTTACTTCAGCGTTCCTGGTACTCGATTTAATGAGTACCTTATCTACCTATCTTAGTTGAGAAAAAAACTTCCAAGACTGAAGACCTATGATGACATTGAATTATTGCTGCTAGCATCGTCATTATAAGTTGATAAGATTCACACACACACACCCACACCCACATACACTTACACACATGCACACACACACTCAAACACACACTAATTTAGATAATATCTCAAAGTTTTTCTTTTCTTGTTAATTTTATATTTGTTTTGTTTCTTGTTTAAATTCTTTCTTCTTTTGGTACACTTTATAATTTGATATTCAAGAGCGGGGGCCTCCTAGCACAGGTATATTCTTTATTTAAAAGGAGGTCACTGTGTAAGATTTACTGCAAAAGTGTACAAGATTCTGAAATAAACCTTATTTTATTTATTTTTGCTTTATTTATGTTCGAATTTTCGGAGTATTTTAACATCATTGCCATGACATACTTGCTTGGCTTGCTTATCGCCAGAGTCTGTTAATAAACTTCCGTAGGTTATCTAGAGAAGTCACAAACTGCAGTCACATGTACAGGTGCATAGGTGTGAGTTGGCTGACAGAAGTTGCTTCAATTAAATTAGTGTTATCCACACCCATTCTGATATCCTAGTACTATTGTGTATAAGTTTTTCAATAAATAATAAATATTTGGGTCATTTTTTACACAGCACCTCTAGTCCCAAACTAAGCAGAGCTTGTACAGTCAGCATCAGAAGTAGATGAGCAACTCAGGTGTCCAAATAATTAAACACATTCAAGATACCAAAAACATCTATGCAACAAAACTGTTCAAATTGTTTTGAGCATCATAAACTCCAAATATATCTGAGCAGTCACATTGTCAAATATTTATTTACAAACTAAAAGTCTATGGTAAGTAAACAAGCTAAACATTCAAAGGTAACTAAGCAACACGTTATTCAGAAAGTCAGGATAGCAACGTAAAATGAATTGTATTTGATTGTACTTAGAGTCATAAATTAAAAGTTCAAAAATAGATACAATGTGTACTATTGTGTCAATACAGCATTTTTTTCTTTTTCTTCATATAGCTATATCCCTTTCATTTCGTGCGTGACGTCATTGACGTGTCTTTTGTTTATAATATATTCTGATAGTCAAGTTATAGGAAAACATCGTAAGGAAATTGAAACGAGTATTTATTCCGCGCGAAAGCCATTAAATTCGCAACAATCAGTTTGAATGAAACTGAAATTTTTATTTGCTACATTTTCTAGTATATCTTCAGGAATTGAATTCGTATTAAAGAGGTACCTACAAAATACCTCGATTCATTTTAACTATGTTTCGGATTGATAACCGTGTCCAAAAAAGTACAAAATCTGTTAAGCGTCAATTTAATTACTCGGTTAAAAGATATCTAACGATGTAAAATCAGCCCGACTAAGCACGCACTGAGTGATAATAATTATGATTTTACGCAAGCGGTTTTCAAATGCTTCTTTTTCTATCGTGTCGGCACGAGCTATACAAGAATAGCTCATGCCGTGGTGAAAAGATTAGCCAGTCAGCAAGGATGGTAGCGAGGCTGACTGCCCAGGGTGCGCCGGACGTACCGAAGTATCGAATAGAATCACTCGTGGAGGCTCTTTTCATGCACCCCTTTTTTTTCAAATGCTAAAAGCGGCTTATCTATGAACATGCACTGTAGCCTGATTTTAGTAGTCAGTTATCATCGAATCGCATCGAATATACCTTTAGCCAAAATCTAGCACGATACGTTTTTAAACAGTCACTTTAAAAAGAACCGCTAGTGCGTGCGCTGGTATAGAAAACCATACGCGTTACATTTAGTGGCTCACCGCCTGCCTTTAATTGCAATGCCTGCCTACATTTTAATCTTAATAACGTCACAGGACACTGTACACCTTACAGCGATAACACACTGGCATGGCGGTCGAATCCATTTTGCTACAGAGAGACCCACTGGCAGTGCGAACAGTAGCATATACGTGCGTTCGGTTTTTTTGAAGCGCGAAATGTAATGCGCTTGAATGCGCGCATGCAAAAACTGTAAAAAAAAGTAATAACCGACTAAAAAAACATAAAATTAACAGTTTCAAAAGTCAGTGGCTACAATTTTTTTTCAGTGTAGAATTGCACCGTCTTCTGAAACTGTTAATTTTATCTTATGGTAATTATTTTACTCCTTTTAGTTTTTTTTTTGTAGTCGGTTTTTACTTTTTTATAAGTTTATTTTTTATTGAATACGTTTTAGTGCCATAAATTAAACCCTCTCTCCTCCATACTCTCTCTCCCTCTCTCTTCATAACCCTTATTTTTGACTTTGCCGTAGTCGGGTATAATAAGTCCTTTCATGCTATACCTTACACGATATAATTCAAACATTCCGGAAAATGGGGGGGGGGGGGTTACGCACCCCCTCATTTTTTGCAGTAGTCAGTTACCAACAACACGTATAAACAAAGCAATATTAGTTATTTGAAAATTTTGCTTTGATCCGATGAGGAGTTCCGTTCCATATCTCTGAAGTTCATGGTCTAATCATAACAACATTTTTAGGGGACTAAACGAAAAGTACCTATACCCTCTCCAAGAAAAAAAGAATTTTTCAAATCGGTTAATAAATGACGGAGTTCTGAGGTAACAAACATAAAAAAATACAACCGAATTGAGAACCTCCTCCTTTTTGAAGTCGGTTATAAACGAGCATAAACCAAGGTCTGTAACCGCCCTAAAACGTCTAGGTTTGTAACAGGCCTTAGTATCACTGAGCAAATTATTGAGAAATGGTTATTGTTTACATATTTTTGAACACTTTGGTTGCTTAGTTACATTTGATTACCTCAGTTGACAAGATGATTTGTTTGCATAGAAATATTTGAATTGCGAGTGTTCAGATGATTTTGATACATTGGATGCTAACAATAATTTGAACGCTATTGTTGTGCAGATGTTAATGTCTTTTTGAGAGTGTAGAATTATCTGAGTACCTGAATTGCTTCTATGTATCTGATGCTGACTGTACTATGGGTACTAGACAATACTTATTTACTTTTTTTTTGTAAATATTTTCTTATAATACATAAGAAATACCCAGACCAACACAAACACTTATGTTCATCACATAAATAGTTGTGTCCTGTAGGAATCGAACCCACGACCTCGTGATCAGCAGTCCGACACTCGAACTAGACCACAGACGTCGTCGTGGTAATAATCCTCTTCATATAGATCCGTTTTGTTTAGGTAAACCCTGTCCTTATATTTTATATAGCCAACACGACCCGTTCACTTCTGAACTCCTGGTACATGCCACTAGATTCTGAAGCAAAAATAAGTAAACGATTTAGAAAGGGACTATATATATGACAAAAATACTCACTTCATTGAAAATAAACATTACAAACACACATACACAACCCAAACAAAATTAAATTCCCTATTACGTCGCAGAAGTAGTTAAATTGTCGAGGGCAGCTAATCAAGTCGCACAGATAACGCCAGACCCCACTCAGGACCTACGTCACGACTGAAACTCTTTTGTTTTTATTTTATTTTACGTTATGTACTGCCGAGGAATCCCCAGACTAACAACCCAAGTGTAGAGGAGTTATAAAAAGGATACGCCAACATCGTTAAAGGCAACATACACCGGTTGAATAGCCTTTCGTATTCATTTCCACGAAGAATGATCCTGATGAAGATAAGAAAAATCTATACATATACTTAATAAAATCGTAACGAAGCAAAAACTGTACATTCAATATTTTTGGACAAAAATTATTGGTATTAAAAACGATGCAGATGCCAAAAATACAATTTTTAGAATTTCTTATGTCTGTTTATTTGTTTGTATGTCGGAGCTTCACGCCAATAATACTACTGAACAGATTTACTTAGTTCTTTGGCAAAGATGTCCGTTAAAGAGCGGGGCGGGTTATATAGTACAAATTATCACGCTATTGAGATTGGGTGATAAGCTTATTGGAAATAAATGTAATTTGATTTAAAAAAAATGATTACAAATCCATTGTTTAGTTGCTGCAACACAATTTTGTTTTCCGACTTCCACGCGGACGAAGTCGCGGGCACAGCTAGTGTTTAAATAAGCACATTAATACGTCAAATACTGTCTCGTTGCTCTAGTAGTTTTAAGCGTTACTGCTGAACGTGAGGTTCTGGGTTCAATGCCGACGACATTGACGACACGTTTGGTGCCGTGGCTAAGCGATTGGCTGCTGCGCTACGGGTCGTGGGTTCGATTCCCACACGGAACAAAAATTTGTATGGCCTACAGATGGTTGTTCCGGGTCTGGGCGTTTGTTTGTGAGATTTGTGTCTGTAAACGCACCCACGATACAAGAGAAATCTTAGTGTGGGGCAACGTTTTTTTTAAAACAAAACAAAAAAAAAATGCCCAGGTTGGGCAAAGTGTTATTGGGTTTTTCCTTGTTAAATTTGTCAGTAGCAGCCCGGAGTCTGGATTTGTGCCTGGTTCATGGTAATACGCTCGCCCCCTATTACATGGGACTTAAACATAGCGGCGAAATGAGGGTGTACTATACACTACTGCCCTTCTCTTTTGGACATACAGGCGTTAAGTTATGTCACCAGTAAAAGAGAGAAAAAAAAGATACAATGAAGGGTTTTTTTACAAAAACAGCATAACTGGAATTTTCATCCTTTTTATCCTAAGTATTTTTTTAAATAGTTTACAGTCATGTGAAGCATTTAAGATTAAATTATTACATAATTTAATTCATAACTTATTCAACATTAACATAAATTAAATTCAAATTGTTATCTTTAACATTGACAATGCTATGCAGTTTTTTGCCTTTATTGAAAAATTTAACGAAAAAAAGTTGTGCAGTTTTTGTAAATAACCCTTCGATTTTTATCGCATTCTATCTACAAACACGTTTTACAACAGTTTAGGATTTTAGATTATACTATTACTAAAGCAGTTTTGAGTTGACCTCTCCTGTCAGATGTAAATGCCCTAACAGATGGCACCCGTTCACGACGAGACGCATGAACCGTCACCGTTTGGTTGTTCAACCATATCGTAGGCTCAACGCCCCGACGCACACTGCTACCATCAGCAGGACATTTCAGTGAGCATGATTAATTATGTACTGAAATAAGAACTTGAGAACAAAGTTCATATAACCATCATATCATATTTTTTGCATTCAGCAAAATTGGTTTATTCGAGATGTCTCACATCTTTAAATAACTCATGCTCAACTAAGTAAAAGAAAATGGTGTAGGCTCCGCTCGCCCCTATGTCTAAAATGGGTATTGTAACTGAAGCGATACATCGGTACGATAAATGCCAAGGAAAGCTTCCTCGTGTATCAAATTAATAATAATAAAATATGTAAGAGGGCATTAGAGGACATTTTTATGAACAAAACCATTTATCCTGTTATTGAGAACTAGAGGTCGCCAGTGGCGCTTCGCCCGCTTGGATTTCGTTTATCGCGTATTCCGCGTTTTTTTATATGCATGTATTTTACATGTAAAGCTTCCTCTTGAATAACTTTATCTATTTAAAAAAACCGCATCAAAATCCGTTGCGTAGTTTTAAAGATTCAAGCATATTTAGGGACAGACAGTCAGCGGAAAGCGACTTTGTTTTTATACTATGTAGTGATTAAAATATACCCTTATAATGTTTTTGTGTATTTTTCGTATTAAGTAAATTGGATAAATGTTTATGATGTTTAGTTTTATTTTCCTTATTTAACAAAATAACATTATTAGTTGTTGATTATGACATAGGTACAGACAGCGTTTCTTTGTGCATGCCATTTGGGAGGTTAATATGAGCTTGAATTGCTTGCTAGCCCATTGCAAGTCGTAAGCTGTAATTGGCAACATCTAACCCGGCTCAAAAGAAAAACGTAGCGCGTGCGCGCAAACCGAGCAGCTGCTCGTGGGCAGTTCGCAGTGTTTTTGCTAAGTGCACGAACGCTAAGGGAAAGTGAAGCGCCTGCAATGGTCCAAATTCAATGCACGATTCAAGCGCATAATATGTCAACACACTATAGACAATATTGTTCAAATTTTTCCAACCTTTTTTCTATCGTCGTCTCATAATTGTAACATTTAGGCGCTGTTTAGACTACGCTATAATATATACTTTTTCGTGTTATATAGGGAAACCTATTATTAGCCATACAATACTGTATTATACATATTTTGTAATAGATTTTGTTTATCGCTGTTGGTTTTCTGAATAAAAAAAATATAGAGCATGTAAGGGTAAACACTCTTATCACTCAAACCATGGGTAGTTCACGTGAACACAAAAACATATGACCGAGTAAAAAAAAAAGATAGTAAGTATACACGCGCGAGAAATGAGCGGCGCGGCGGCGCTACGACGCGACGTACACGCTCTCGCTAGCGAGACAGCTGACTGACTGGGGTAGCGAACTGTGCGGGGCCGTGCGTCGGGCCACGCGGCGAGTTCCCCGCGCCCCCTCCCGTAGCTTGTTGCCCCCGCATGTAGGGTGAAATGCTTTCGTGGAAAAATGAAAACTTTATAAAAAAAAAAAAAAATTGTTATTTTTCATTGATTTTACGTTCCATACATGAAACATAGATTGGTTGAAATCATATTTGGACAATAGAAAACAATGCGTAGAAATAAAAAATCTTAATGATAAGCATGAATTGATAGGATGCAGATCTTTTTATAAAGAAAACCATTTCGGTGTACCTCAAGGCAGCGTTTTAGGACCTATATTATTCTTACTGTACATAAACGACCTTCATGACGTAACACAGCATCCATGTATCCTATTCGCAGACGATATTTCTTTAATAATAACATCCAATAGTAATAACGACAATTATGTAACCGAAATTAATAACTCAATTATGTCCATAATAGACTGGCTAGGAAAAAACAACCTCAAAATAAACCTCACAAAGACGAAATACATTCAGTTTAGTACTTATGGTAAAAAACAAAAAACATTAGATATTAACTATAATAATGAAAATATATCAGAGGTAACTCAAACAACTTTTCTAGGAATAACGTTAGATAAATACATTAACTGGAAGGCACAGGTAGAACAAGTCAGCAGTAAACTAAATCGTTATGTATATGTGCTTGCTAAACTAAGAAAAATAGCAACGCAAAAGACTGTATTGCTTGCATATCATGGGTATGTAGCATCGGTACTTAACTACGGTATAATATTATGGGGAAACTCTACAGACATGGTCAAAGCATTTATCGCCCAGAAAAAATGTATTAGAGCGATATGCGGAGTTGCCCCTTGGATATCCTGCAAGCCTCTTTTTCGGAAACTTAAAGTGCTTACATTGCCTTGTATGTACATTTTAGAAACTTCAAAATTTGTTAAATTACATAATCAATCATTTAAGAAAGCAACAGAATTAAACCCGCGAAATACTAGAAATCCAGATAGGATTGTTTTACCAAAAATTCCTAATACTACTTTATACCAAAAAAATTGTTACGCAATGTGTGGTCGAATATTTAACGCAATACCAACGGATATTAAGTCGCTACCTTATACAAAGTTTCAAAAAAAGCTTAAGGAATGGTTATTAGAAAAAAACTTCTACACCATTAACGAACTGTTCAGAACTCGTAAATGGCAAACATAATGAATGTATATATAATAAATAAATGAAAAATTACAGTAGGTAGTCGTATTTAATTAAATAGGATATTAATAAATTCATATAAAATATTATAGATAATTTATTGTAATATGAATAAGTGATGTAATAATTCAGTCGGTAAAATATAATATGATAAAATAATAATATTATGTAATTGATAATTTAGATAATAATGTAAAATGTAATTAATGAGTGATTGTTTAACAACAATATTTTAATATTTTGCATGCCATGTATTACCTGGCGGAATATTACTAACTGTTAATATTAAGCATAACCATCTGCTACTGTAACTTATAATATTCCTGCAAATAAATGATTATTATTATTATTATTATTATTTTGTTTTTGTGTTCACGTCAACTACCTGTGGTTTGAGTGATAACGGTGTTTACCCTTACATGCTGTATAGATGCAATATACTTTATTATATAGCGAAATAGTATAGCGTAGTCTGAACTGCGTTTTAGAAGGCGGATTGGTGATAAATGATAGCGATGATGATTTTTAAAATACAAGTCCTCACTGATAGTAAACACTCACTTTCTTATAAGCAGTTACGTACATATCTCACATAGCAAGAACACAAACATTCTACATTGAATGCTTCATATTACACACGTACTAACACTGTTGTTAAGTGGTCCAGTTTGCGAGCGCGCATTAATTATATCGTACAACTGCAAGCGTATATTACAGTACTCTATATCTCATTCTTGTCTTATACATTCAAGTTGGGCCACGTGGTATGCTGCTATTGTAATTTAAGCTTTTCTCCTATTGTAATAAAACTCTTACTAATAAAATTTAAGAAAAGTAGTTCTTTATTTAGCGTTTATTAGTAAGGGGAAGACTTTCAGCATAGACTAACACAGGTGTAGATTTTTAACAACAAAAAGTTTTCTAGGCTTATACTTACATCGTTATTTTTAGTTTATACAAAAACCGAGACACGCCAACAAGATTTTCATCAGAACTGCTCGAATATGTGTTTTTTTTTTAATAAATCTCCAAGTTACACCGTAGTTTATGTCGCGTTAAGTTCCCTAGTAAAGTGTAAAATGCTTGAGATGTGCCAGGGGTTGTTTAATACACGGAAACTGACCGAGGGGACCATCTCAAGCCTCAAGGTGACTGAAACAAAATTGAAATTTGTGAAAAAAAATGTGGTGTAAAAAAATATGTCAATCGATTCTCCTAGTGATTCTGAACAAACTAGTTTCAGGTTTAGTATATACTAAAACTAAGCTTGTATGCATTCCTCCGAAATTAGCAAAGACTGTTAGTTCCATTTTTAAGCTAAATCTGACATGATGACAAATCTGGTACCCAAAAATAAATAGCTGCGTATTTCAGATTTTAAAACCAATTCAGACAATTAATTATTGTATTTAAGTACATAAACTCCAGCTTACGAAGGAGGGCTTTTTCCTGTAATTTTGTTATTTGGTAGGCGATAATCTAGGAAACTTAACGTATATTTATTTCAAACACGGTTCCAAATAGGATTTAGTGGCTACATGTTACTCTAATTACCTGTTGAAGATAAATAAGCGTAATAATTATTATCTGTAAGGACTATTGTAGTCAATATGCCTGATATAGTGGTGACCAGGGCACGCCGCAATAGCGGCGGTAAGACCCGTTATGGAGGAGTGGCTGGAGAGGCGGCATGGCGCCCTCAGCTTCCGGCTGACGCAGGTGCTTTCGGGACATGGATGTTTCGGGAAGTACCTGTGTCGCATAGGCCGGGAGCAGACGCCCGGATGTCACCACTGCGTCGACTGCCCGGAAGACACGGCGCTGCACACGTTGCAGGAGTGCCGTGCGTGGGCGACGCAGCGCCGTGAACTAGTCGCGGCGATCGGTGGTGACCTCTCGCTTCCGGCCGTGGTTCTGTCCATGGTCGGGAGCGAGAGTGCGTGGGAAGCCGTCACCTCCTTTTGCGAGGTGGTGATGGCGACCAAGGAGGGAGCGGAGAGGGAGAGAGAGGCGACGGCCACTCTCCCTTCCCGCGCCAGACGCACCGGGCGCCGCCGGAGGGCGCGCGACGATCTCCGGCCACCCTAGTGTGTGGCCTGCGGGCGACGGGTTAGGGGACCCGTCGCCCGACCAGTAACAGGCCCGAGAAGGCGGCGCGCATGTGTTCCGTGCGCGCCTCTCAGGAGGACCTGGGGCAAGGCCCCACAGAGGGAGAGGTCCGCCAGGGGATGGCGGACCGAGGCCTGCCGGGGTTGCGGTGCATGCAGCTGCGAATCCCGTGACCCCGGCCAAGGGTCAGGAGTAGGAACACCGTGGGTTTTTAGCCGGTAAGAGTCCGGCATAACCCTTCGCCTTCCCCAGGCGAAGGGTATCCATGAGGATTTTCCCACGATAAAAAAAAAAAAAAAAAAAAAAAGTGGTGACAAATTGATCAGAGCGCCGCGCAATGATTGTTGATATCACTGTCCCGTATGGCGAGAATCTCGTGATAGCCGAGAAGGATATGGAAATTAAATATCAAGACTTGGTACACGAGATTGTTGACATGTGGGAGATTGACTCAGCAGTCATTGTCCTGATAGTCGTTACGGCGAATAGCCTAATAGCCAAGGGCCTCAATCAACATCTCATGAGGCTCTCATTGGGCGCCGGTATCAAGGGCTTGATACAAAAAGCAGTACTCCTTGACACGGCACGTATAGTGAGGAGGTTCCTTTCTCTGGAGCCCTGACTGCCGGCAGCTTAGACCCTGTTCCCGTAGGCTACTATATTTTTACATTTTTAAATGTCATTTTTCTATATAAATATTAAAAGTGTAATTTTATATGTATTCTAAATGTATAAACAGAAAATAATTATCTGTAAAATGTAAGAAGCGCTATTAAATCGTTCCCATCTTTATTATTTACTCGTTCATTCGTTATTAGTATGAGCGCCGTGTATCTGCGGTATATTATCAGACTGACGGGCATACGGTAAATACACAACAAAATTAATTAAAAACCTGCATCTAATACAACTTTTCCAATATTCGTCAAAATGATTTGCTTATTACAAGCAAAGTGTGCAACTTTTGTGATCAAATAAAACTTTTGTAATTAATATTGTGAAATCTCGAAATTGTCTTCCAGATAATTGTTGGAATTTTTGTCTCATCTGTGATGTGAATAAAATATAAACCAAGTTCTTTTTACTGGTGTTTTTTTGATAGCTTTAAAGGAATCGGGTCAGGGCGAGAGGATGGAAAATAGGATAAAGTATAAACAATATTCTTTGTGGCGGTGGTTTTGTGTTTATTACGCAGATATATTCACACAAAGAAGACAAAACAAAAACAATTTGTATTACGTGAACAAAAATGTAATACTGGCCGCGTCCCTCGTAACTAGGTTTGTACCCACGTAGGTACTTATACACGAGGTAAAACCTCGGCCCTTTTTGTCTTTTCACTTGTAAAAATATGTAAATAGTGTTAAAATGTTTTGGCTGAGCCGCGCCTGACTGTCGACGAATTGTTTTGTTTTGTTAGCTTTGGAATTATTAAACGATAGATTAGGTAGTACAATCAGTAACTATTAGGTAATCTGTAGCAGAGTTTTGTTGAAGTTTAATATAAACAGTTTACAAAACTGGTTTCGTACTGAAAATCTGAATATTTAAAGTAGAATTAGTGTTATTTCTAGATTGTAAGCTGCTTCGTACACAACGTTATTAAAGTATCCGATATTCGACGACATAAAGCATAGTTCAGACTACGCTATAATATTAATAGCTGATAGCAAATTTAAATATTGTATATGGTCACATTCACACAATGTTCACGGCTTGCTAAACGCGATAAACTTGAGCGATTTTCAGAGCTACACCGTACGATTCTCCGATCCCCGTCTCGCCTCACTTCTACCCCGTCTGTCGCTCGATGGATCGCCGTCAAATAACTTGCTATACATAGTAGACCGGCTTGCGATATAGCGTATAGTGTGAACGCTATATAACGAACGCTATAGAACGCGTATAAAGTCAAAGTCAAATAGTTTTTATTTCAAGTAGACCAGATCCCTGGTGCTTTCAAAATGTCAACAGTAGGTGCTCGGTTCCAAGTAGTAGGTCCTTTGGAGAAGAACCGACCAAAAACTCCATAGACACTCTTTGTAAAAAAGTAAATGGTTTGACAATTTTCATTGTAGTAATGTAAGAACAATGTAGATTAATGTACATGTGGTTAACAACATGAAAAGTAATGAGAAAAGTTAGCCTTTTAAAACGATTGCCATAGCAGTTAGTGCCATAGTATTGTGTAGCTTATGACGTAATATGCTTTACTATATAGCAAAACGGTAGGTATAGCGTAGTCTGACCTGCGCTTAAGTCTTCTGGCTATGAGGTTCACGTCTGTCGAAGCGCGTCGGTCTGGACGAAAGCGCTCTTTACAATGCAATAAAGAGAATCTTATTGGTCGTCTTTTGTTTATTTCACCCGTGACAAGATCTGGGATGGAGGACAATCATGCTATACCTACCCACATGCAAAAAGAAAAGGTAAGTACTATTTTTTTATTCAGAACCAAACTTAAAGGTGAGTATACACTACATATAGCATTTTCTCGAGCATTTCCATGTAATGTAACGTTCTTACGAATGTTAAAAAACAAGCAAAAGCTCAATTTTAAAAAGCATTTCCATGTAATGTAACGTTCCTGCGAATGCTCGACACGGTGTTTGAAGTAATGCTCGCGGCGAGTGAGCATTTATCTGTAACCTTCCTTTCTATTTTGCGTTTACTCTTCACTGAAATGTCGGATCTGCAGGTCGCGTGTGTTGCGTTCACGCTCGTGTCTTTGTCCGACGAGATGTTACACAAATTTGATCGGTTGTTTGCAAAAATAAGTTGTAACAAAGCGTCGAGTGTCGTGCTTATTGTTCGGTTCGTGAAAGGGTGACACATAAGAGCAGCTCGATGTTTTGTTACAAGTAAATGCTCTAGTCTCATCATCTGCCTAGCCTTTTCCCAACTATGTTGGGGTCGGCTTCCAGTCGAACCGGATGCAGCTGAATATCAGTATTTTACATGGAGCGACTGCCTATCAGACCTCCACAACCCTGTAACTGGGTAATACGATACTCTTGGTAAGACTGGTTGTCAGACTTTCTGGCTTCTGACCAACAGTAACGACTGTCAAAGATCTACAAATGACAGCCGGGACCAACGGCTTTACGTGCTTTCCGAGGCACGGAGGAAACACGCTATGGTAAATGGTCACCCATCCACAGACCAACCTCGGCAAGCGTGGCTTAACCCGAAAGATCGGTCTATGCGGCTGTAATTATTTAGCCACGAGCTCCTCTATACGAAGAATACGAAGTAAATGCTCTAGTCTATACTCACCTTAACGCAAACTTCCGTTCAAAGACATTCTTAATAGCACACTTTTATCCCCAAAGGGTGTCATCATCGATTCCAACTACCAACGTCATTACTGAGTTCAATCCCGTCAAATTGATATTTTCCCTTCTCTTCAAAGCTTTAATTTCCTCGGATTCCACTCAACACGTTGATTTGACGTTTAATTAGGATCTGCGCGATCAAAATAATTCTCCTATTTCTGTCTACACCGAGCGTTCATAATACCCACCAAGTATTAAAACGACAACTTGTCGTACACCTGAAGCGACATACATTGATGATTTTGTTGTGGTAAATTTTATGACTTCTGTGTCCGACGAGCATTGTACAGGTAAATAAGAAATAGAGTCGTAGTAAGGTGTGTTCGATGTATAGGTAAAGAAATCGGCTTCCTTTGTGTTAGCTCGGGATATCGGTTTGCATTGTATGGTCCAATCGCGACCTGTTTGATACACAAGCCGCTGCTCCTTTGTCAACGTGGCCGTGTTTCGTTTTCATATGTATTATGTGAGACGTGATACCTACTTGGGAGGTTTTTTGAATATTTAGGCTTTAGAGGCTTTGTTAGAGCCTAGAGATTGAAGGCTGAATTCTGTTACGGAGATAGTAAGTTTTTGTTCGCTTCGTTTTTTAGCTAAACTGTATTTACTTGTAATAACAGTACAATGGAGAAGAAAAAATATACACATAAGTATTTAATCTTAACGAACTCTACTTAAGCATGTAAACATCAACACTACATTTATACAAAGTGAGTTGGATAGGAAGTACTAATCCGCATGCCACTTAAAGTAATCATAATCACTGATGATGGTTTTAAAGCAAGTGTTTAAAATTCAAAATTCGATAATTTTTATTTCCATGTAAAATAATTTTTATTTTAGTTTTTTCAAAAATTATTCATTCCTGCTTTAGTTACGAATTCAGAAAATGAACCTTCTAATTCGTGACCACAAATATGACCTAAAATGTAAACACAGCTGATCATAGCTGAGGATAGATAGACTTTAGCGCATTTTTATGTAATTTTTGAACAGCTCTTAAACTATTGACTTTTGGGGAAAGTGGAACAAACAGAACAAAAGTTACTCATTATTATAACACCCTGTCAGATTAGTACCCTCTTTCTGACTAACCTTGTATAACAAAGTGCTTCGCCGCGTCTGTCTGTTTGTCTGCGCACGAGTTTCTCCGTTCAACTGAACAGCTTTTGTTTCGGTTTTAAGATTACATAGATTGATTTTCGAGAAAGGGTTATGTGTATCATTTATAAAATTGTTGTAAAATTTGCTGAGCTATCATGAGTTTTGTTACAGATGTTTAAACATATCAAATTATTGAAGAAAACTATGAAAAAACCTCAATCTAGCAACTTATGGTACCCGTACGAAGTCGGGGTGAGTCGCTAGTATATTATAATAACAGCAAATGTAAACCTTGCCTCATAATACTATGACAAGTGCCTCTCGAGTGCCTCAAACACCGTGTGGCTACACAGAACTGCAAGTGCATACGGTTTGTGCAAACGTCTGTGCAAACGTTTGCGCAAACGGTATTGTCCGTAATAACAATACCGTTTGCGAAAATGTTTTGTTATCTTTATCATTCAGCCGAAAGATGTCCACTGCTGGACATAGGCCTCCCCCAAGCATCGCCACATCGACCGGTCCTGTGCTTCTCGCATCCAGCGGTTTCCCGCGACCTTGTGGGAGGCCTACCCACGCTGCGTCTTCCGGTACGCGGTCGCCACTCCAGAACCTTTCGGCCCCATCGGCCATCCGTTCTGCGAACAATGTGCCCCGCCCACTGCCACTTAAGTTTGGCAATTCTTCGAGCTATGTCGGTTACCTTGGTTTTCCTGCGGATCTCATCATTTCTGATATGATCTCGCAGGGTTTGTTATCTTACTTGTGCAAATTAGAATACCTATTATGCGCAAATAAAATTAAACGTGTAGCTTCAGACCAAATAAAAAACCAAAACAGAGCGCTGTCAACAGTGACGTGAGGCCGGTTTTGTGTGTGTGCACTTAGTGAAGTGTAGTTTGATTGTAGGTTGATTGAAAAATGTTGTAAATGTGTGCGTGTGTGCGTGTATGCACAGAGCGGAGGTGTAGTTTTGGCATGCTTCACTGTATTGTTCGCAGCGTTCTGTCTTGGTTTTTTATTTGGTCTGAGTGTGTAGCCGAAACATTTTTCCTTGGTTCCTGAGGATTTTATTGTTGTCCGCTTTTAACGATATCTACAAGATGAAATTGGAAAGTCTATTCATAAAGAAGACTCGGGGACTGTAATCTGAAACACAACCACTCAGAAAATATATCATGCTTTAATTATATACCAATGTAATATTATTCGTTCGTTCATTCCCTCCAGCTAGACATAATATCTGAACAACAAATATTCCATTACTTCAGACAAAAGAAGAAGCCTCCAGTCTTGTTTAACTTTGATATTTTAAACGATTGTTTTGTTCAAAACTTTCCCTGGAAAACGAAGTAGTTAATGACCAAGGAGACGTTTTATTTATATCTCAGTTTTGTAAGGTTTTATCTCATAGTACAATTATAAATGAGACATGGTTGTTATATTTAGATAATTATTTTTGAATTAAATGTTATATCATGGATCTTTTGTGTATAAAAATGGTAATAAATGCTAGGCTTAAGGGCTCTTACACACCACGTTTTTTTCAGGCGCTGTCGACGCGCGTCGCACGTAACTATAACGCGCTGCAAACGCGATGTTATCGCAACCAATTTACCTATTCACACGTTCATAAAATTGTAGTATGCAGACGACGATATTTTCGCGAGCTGTCGACGCGCTCGTAGCGCGGAGTTACATCGATACAGACGCGCTGGCACAAAGCGTCTCTTTAGCTGCAAACACATACGTACAGCACACGCTCCTACGCGCGCCTGCTACACGCATTTTACTTTGCAAGAAGAGTTGCTCACGCGCGTCTGTAGCGCGTTTCTCGTGAGTTTGCAGCGATGCAATCGCAAGTAATCTGCCTATTTCAAATTTAGCAGCGCCGACAACGCGCGGTAGCGAAACGCACGTCGACGGTGCTTGAAAAACACGTGGCGTGTAAGAGCTCTAAGTATGTCCGGCGAACCCTGGGCATTCAGCCGGTTATCAACCATGTTGACTGGCAAATCTTTTTACCACGGTGTGAAATACACCTGTATATCTAGTGCCGACACAACGAAAAACAAATAAAGGATAGTTCAGGACATGTTCATGTAAATAATTATATAAAAGAATATGAGAACCAATTATGATAGCTAAGTGCTCATTCACACGAAGATTCGTTTTTTTTGACGAATCGCCTTTTTTCACGATTCGTTTTTTTTTGACGGAGTCTATTCTTTTTAAATGCCCGTGTTCACACGCATCACGAATCGTGAAAAATGTCGGACACGTCTTAAATCACGTATCGTCTTTTAAAAAAAACGTTCGTCAAAAACACGAATCGTGGTTTTTTTGTGACGGATCCACCGTGTTCGATAGTTCATCCAAGACTAAGAATCACGAAACGAATGTGAACATCAATTCGGATATTTTGCCGAATCGTGATAAAACACGATTCCGTATGCAATGTGAACGTCCATCCACCATGACGTATCGTGTGAATCGTTAATAACGGAACCCGTGTGAATGAGCCCTTATTTGTAATTCGAATACAATTTTCTAATAAATGCACTGTGCATGAATAAGGGCACGCCTAACTACTTAACGCGCATGCAACAATCTGAAATCTTAAAACGTGAAACGTTTCACACTCCTTGAAAAGCGCTTTAAAGCGCTGTAACAACTTTGTTTTGTTTATACCATTAACGGTTTAATTCGCGTAAACAAAGAGAAGCGTGGTAGTAATGTAGATTGTGTATCTATTGGATACTAAGAGGTTTAATACACCCACCAGTATCAGAGCGGCACCAGAAGAAGATATTATATACAACGTTATTTTTAGTATAAACAAAAACCGAGACACCCCAACAAGATTTTCACCAGAACTGCCTGAATATGTGTTTGTTTTTTAGTAAATATCCAAGTTACACCGCAGTTTATGTCGCGTTAAGTTCCCTGGTAAAGTTTGAAATGCCTGAGATGTGCTATGCAGGGGTTGTCTAATACACGGAAACTGACCGAGCGGACCATCTCAAGCCTCAAGGTGTCTATTCTCGTCCACTGTTATGGGTAGAAACCTATAGAAACAAAATTGAAACATATGAAAAAAAAAATGGTGTAAAAAATATATCAATCGATTCTCCTAGTGATTCTGAACAAACTAGTTTCAGGTTTAGTATATACTAAAACTTAGCTTGTATATGTAATACCTACACGCTTTATTACTATGTACGTTCAAACGATCGAGTCAACTATCAACAAAATAGTTTAGTGGACTGTCTACACGGACACTAACTATTGGTCGTAGAGAACGTTTGAAGCCATTGCACTGAGTTATGTGACTGCTGTTCTGCTCCAAATGGCCGCTCGCTGCAAGGTGTGTAATTTTGTCTAGACTCCTATTTCTTTTCTAGATTAGACTTTGTAGTATTCTGCTTGGAAAAGTAACCTTATTTACTTTGCAACTTATTTGTAGGAAAACACGTTACATTTTGCAGTACTTACAATAAGGTATTTGACTAAAAAAATCTAAGTAATTAGTCCGTCAGTTAGATTATCAAAAAATATTTGACCCGTATTTTTTCTTTTGTTACGTAAACCAAAATTGACGAAATACAACACTTTTAAAATTGTCAAAACGTCACAAGCAAGTACAATTTTTACTTGCTTCTGACGTCACAAGCCCCCACTCTCGAGTTTTGATGCGTTTTATCTTTCCAAATATTCATAGATTTCACAAAAGAAAAAATATGTGTCCATTATTTTTCAAAACTCTAACTGGCGGACTAATTAGATTTGCAATTTATTGATGTTGTCAACATGCCTATTACATGAAAAGTATAATTATGATGAAAGAATGAAGAAAGAAACAAAAAATAGTTATGCGACTAGAAATAAAAAGTGGGCGACTGTGTTATTTGTATAGAAGTAATTTGCTACGTACTACAGTTATTTGTTATTTGTTACTGGCAACCAACATCAATCACAGCAACCGAGACATATTTTACTATTTCAAAACAATTGTTATCAAATAATACCACACAGCTGTGCGGCATTATTTGTTAGATCCATGTAGGATGGCAGACCGACATAAAAGCTCGTAATCTTCTTTACTTCTTTTGTTATAAAAATAAAATAAACCAACGTGTGGCTCTGTTAACAACGTGCGTCATTCTCCTCCTCCTCTTCTCAAAAGTATTTGTTCCTCTCAAGCTACGTTCATATATAAACACATTACTACAAATAAAGTTGCATTCAGTAAGTAACATTAGTATAAATCCTACATCAGTACCATAAGGCACGCACCCACGATACAAAAGAAATCCTAGTGCCATAGGGATCCTTAAAAAAAAAAAAACAAATAGGGCCATAACATATCTCCGCCGCCGTCCGGCATACCGTCCTCGCCGACGAGGCCCGTCGCGACGTCCCACCGCCGCCGGTCACGATCCACCGAGCTCTCCCGTCGTAGAGCCGGTCGTTTCAGACTCCGCAGTCACACCGATAATTCAGCCCTCATCAAGCTGTCTCCCCCCTGTAAGTCCACGCCAGCAACGCCCTAAGCCTAGGTCTGACTCCCACTAGGGGTCGCCTTTAGTGCTGTTGTTGCAAGTAGTCATGATGTTAGTGTAGTACAAGTATTTGACTTCCCCCCAATGGTTGGAGACCCTTCAGGTCTCGCCAATAACTGCCCGGTTAAGTAAAAGCGATCCCCTAGGAACATCTACAGCATTCAAATAAAAAAAATATATCTATATCCATGTACAAGGCCATTAATTTCATGTAACAAAATCCAAATGCGAAACTAAAACATGGCACTAACATGAGAATCCACTAGTGAACGGTTACAAAAGAAAAATAAATTCAAACAAAAACAAACAAGCATTCCTTCTAAAGCGCAGCTTCCAGCAAAACCATCTCAAATCGTAATGGCGATCCCAATAAAGGCTAGTTGGTGCTATAAAAATGAAAATCACATAAAACGGCGGTCGAGGCGCGCGGCGGCCATAGATTACGACTAACCATCGACACGACTTAAACGACAATAACATCGCGGTGCAGCCCCGCTTGAATTACATCTGAACTGTGTCGTACAGCCAGAACGATAAACAAGACGGTGGAAAGAAAATTATATTCATTTTGCAGATAGCAAAGGTTGCTATGAAAATTGATTTCAGTGTCAACTCTATTCAGGCAGTCATTTTATTCGTTTGTGAATGTTGGTCCTCCGATGAGATAATCGCGGTCGGCTGTTCAACTTAATTTCTAGACCAATTCTGTTCCTTTGCGTATCGCAGGGTTTCTTAACATCTTGTAACCGCGGACCACTTTCAAAACTTAAAAGCCCATGGATTCTCGAATAGAATTTTAGGAAAAGAAAACAAGGGAATCTAAAAATACTATGTATTCGGTAGGACTGGACTCTGGAGGATAACCATAACTTGTCTTACTATCAATTTGTTAGTTAGAAGAATGCTGCTGCTTAATAGGGGATTTACACGGGTCGATTTTCGCCGCACTGCTAGGCCGCACGGCGAAAATCGACCGTCTAAATGACAATTTGACTAGGCCGCAAGTGACTAAAATCGCAAGCCCCAAATTTGGGTGCCATCCGACTTTCGCCGTGCGGCGACAAGCCGCATGCGGCGGTTGACTAAAATCGACCGTGTAAATGGTCAGTTGCAGGCGATCCCCCGCCACATAAGGTATATTTTGCGCTGTGTTGTTCCGCTAGAAATGAACAAGTCGCATGCGATTTTTGTCGACCGGTGTAAATGGGGTGGCGATTCGATTTTTACAAGCGATGCGACTGGTGAATTGCCGCACGGCTAAAATCGACCCGTGTAAATCCCCTATTAGTTGGATTAGTACCTAATTTAAATTGAGGAGTTGTTTTTGACGACGCAAGGCGCATGTTTTGTCGTCTTTCGCGTCCAATCGATTACGATTCTTCGTTTTAATTGACACTAAAATTAACAACCCTGACTCACAGAGATACATAGTTGCAAACCGAATTAGGGCGGACATGGCTCGTTTAACAAGGCGAGGTTAAGATTGTCTTAAAGAACACCAACATTTATTATTATCTTAATAATGAGGTTAGGTAGTGGTAGTTATTGCCTCAGAGAGTCGGTCAGGGTCTCCAGTTTGCCTTTATTAGCTGGCTGGAGTGGAACCCCAAGAGTGCCCGCAGGACTCTCAACTCTGGCTTGACTTTATCAGCCGGCCAGAGGGGGGCCGCCAGAGCTATATGCTCGGGGGTGGAAGTGTCTAATGGCGTAATAGCGGGGAAACCCACTCCGAGTCTTTTAGACCCGCGACGGTGAAACCGGGGCCACACCTCTCTACACCCTCTTCACATATTTGTTGCCCCCTCGCCTATGTACTGGCGGCTTTTTAGGGGGCCCAGCTAGTGAGCTGGCGAGTCACCGTCTGTCAACACAATTCAATTTCAAACTTGAAATTCAGACGCCGTTTTCTTCCGGCAATAGAAGTTAAACAGTCCATTTAACACCCCTTACCGGATTTATTTTTACCATATTTCCGCCATTTTCCATCTACCTATCTGGTCCATGCCTCTAGTGCCGGGGGCACTAGTGGCATGGACCTCTCAGGGGGTCCATGGACCCCAGGGTGACAAATCCTGGCCTAGCGTAATCCTGTTAAAACAGCGGTAGTGTATATTGGAATAATGTCAGACTTCATTTTCTTGAATGCAAAATGGCGGTAGGTTTAAGATTGAGTGTCTATCGAATAAATTACTCAAAACTGGAATTGAAATTGTGTATTCGGTCTCTATCGTGTCGGTACAAGCTATTTGAGAATAGGTCATGCCGTGGTGAAAAGATTGACCAGTCAGCAAGGTTGGTAGCGGGGATGACTGCTCACCGTGCGCCAGACGTATTGTATTGTCACTTTTGAATGCTCTCTTAAAGCACCCCATTGTGTATTGTGTATATTTTGTTAGGTTTTATTTTAGTTTGAGAAACTTTCATCTGATTATTTCTTTATAATCTATGGTATTATTTTAACTCTTTTAAACTGGCAATTTATTTTTTTGTAATGTGAAGCGACTGTGAGGTAACTTAGCTAAGGTCGGTTGCGGGATGGGCATTCGATGGAGAGCAGCTGAGTAAGAAGGTCGTACCTTAAGTAAATTGTATTAGTTGGAGTAATAAATCTACATTTAGAAGGAGAAAGTCTGCTGTTTTATTATAATTTTTACTGTAAAATACGCATTGCTTCATTGCACTTTTTTAAATCGGAATTGGTTTGATTGGAATTATTTTAAATAATAATTCCACAGTTCATAATGGTGCCAAAAGTCAATACGCTTACTACCTGACTTAAATATAAAATATTAAATCGTATAAACCATCTTTTAAATACTTAACCGCTCGAGCATTCCCGCTTAAACTCTGAATATAAATTAAATAAAGAGCGGACTGCGAAATTTTCACGTGTTCGTGTATTAACTGAGAGGATGAAATAATAGCTCATTTGTCAGGAGCAGATGAAGGTTTACGGGAAGCTGCGGGCGTCCATATTAAATGTACACCTTTTTTCAAACGTCACTCTTTTGAGTTACATCGTTTTGTAAATGAAATAAAGTGACAACAGGGACATGTGACGTATTTAATGATTAAGAACTAGGGAAAAAACATATATCCCGGATGTTTTTTATCAAAGGTAAACAAACCTTTGATCATGTAAAGCGCAGTTCAGACTACGCTGCCACTGTGCTATATCGCTATATAGTAAAGCAAATTGCGTTTTTTAAAATTTTTATTTGTACTTCTGTAGATGATCCTTGAGGATCCCTCCTACGTAACCGGGCAGTTATTGGCGAGACCTGAAGGGTCGCCAGCCAATGGGGGAGAAGTAAAATACTTAACCTAAGCTAACTACTTGTACTACACTAACATCATGACTACCTGCAACAACAGCACTAAGGGACCCTAGTGGGACTCGGACCTCGGCTTAGGGCGTTGCTGGCGGGGACTTAGGGGGGGGGAGACAGCTTAATGAGGGCTGAATTATCGGTGTGACTGCGGAGTTTGAGGAGACTCTACGACGGGAGAGCTCGGTGGATCGTGACCGGCGGCAGTGGGACGTCGCGACGGGCCTCGTCGGCGAGGACGGTATGCTGGACGGCGGCGGACGTTGTGTAGTGTGCTGGTCGATTTACTCGCCTCCTGGAGGACGGTTATTTCGTCATCGGGTTCTAAAAGTGTGTGCCTGGGACGACGAACTTTACTTATGAGAGAGGGACTGTAGTCGGCCGCTGCGGGCATATTACGTCATAAGCTATAATTATATATATAGCATGATGTTCACACTATACGCTATATCGCAAGCCGGTCTACTATGTAAGTAATTAATAAGTATATGTAATATAGTATATAACATATACTTATTAATTACATATATATGTATAGTATAGTATATACATAAGTAATAAGTTTTTTTTTGCGATTTCTGACTTCTAGTATTCTAACCTCAGTTGGTCCGTAAGAATCTTTTGATCCTTATGGGAAATAGGATAGATTGGCATCATAAAAATGTTTTTTGAAACCTGCCCTTTATCTCGATGACTGTATATTTTTTTTCAAAATCTGTGGATGCATGTAGAAATGATTCCAAAGGTCCTTAGAACGTTTTCTTGTAGCTACAATGGTTAATGTTAACTACCCGTCATGCCCCATCTTAAATTATAGCCCTATGTATTACTCGTATAGCGTAGTCTGAACTACTCTTTATAGTCATTTTGTATAAACCTGTTAAATGAAACACATTTTTATAAAACACTAATAAACGATATAATATTAAAGTTTTACGAAAACTATTACCTATAGCAAAATAAAAGTTTCTCGATAAAAGGTTTGTTTACCTTTTAAACATAGTTTTAATGCCGGACTATACATTATTAAGTGCTACCGATTACAATAAAATGTTGTTGAGTGGCGCCGTACTTTTTATGCCGGAAAATTAAAATCTTTTTACGACGTGACCGGTGGTCGAGACTGCTTGTTAAAAATAATTTTACAAATATTTTTTTGTTATTTTGTAGTCAAATTCTAAACGTCATCGCAAAATAAAACCTTTTTTTTTTCAAATTTAATTTCGAAATATCAAAGAAATAAGGTGACAATTTCATTTTTTTTATAGTACTGCTTCTCTCTGTCTTAAAAAGAAAAACAGGATAAAGGTCGAAACTGAATTTCGAACAGTTGGAGTATTTTTCGGTTTTTGCATAATTATTATTCTGTAGTTTTACTTTTCTCAATGTGTAATGAAAAGCAATGTGTAAAGCGCAGTTTAGACTACGCTATACTATTTCGCTATATAGTAAGGCATATTGCGTCATAAACTATAACTATTTTTATAGCAAGACGTCCACACTATACGCTATATCACAAGCCGGTATACTATATACAGCTAGTTATTTGACGGCGATCATTCGAGTGACGGATGGGGTAGAAGTGAAGCGGGACAGGGACCGGAGAATCATACGATATAGCCCTAAGAATCGCTCAAGTTTATCGCGTACAGCAAGCCAATACTTTACAGCATAGCGTTGTCTGAACGTGTCCATATAAAATGTATACTAAATATTTGATATCGTTGTGCTGTACAATATTTACTATCTATACACAATAAAAGGAGAAGCTGACTGACTGACTATCAACGCACAGCCTAAACCGCTGGGGTTAGAAAGTTGAAATTTTGACAGTAGGTTCCTTTTGCAACGTAGGCATCCACTAAGAAGGATTTTTTCAAAATTCAACCCCTAAGGGAGTTAAATAGGGGATGAAAGTATGTATGGAAAAACGTCACATAACGGGTTCAAAATTTCACGCAAGCGAAGCTGCGGGCGAAAGCTAGTATGCTATATATTATAGCGTAGTTTGAACTGCGCTTTAATCTCAGGTAACTGCAGCATCTATGCTTAATACCTTTTTTAATACCTTTTTTTTATACGTGTTGATATTAAGTAAATACTTCCACCATTTTAGATGTTATGGGGGAACAGTAACAGATATTAAAATATAATCTGTCCCAATTAGGCAATGTATCCACTCTATATACGACACTGTGATCGTCCCGCATTGCGACACCCGCTTTATTGTCCGGCCGTACTCGCACTTGCCTCGGAGTTGCGGGCTAGGCAACACTTACAGGTAGCTATAACATAGTTTTAAGAAGATTAGTAGTAGTGTAGTAGACATTCATTGGAGGATACTGCATCAATAAAGCACACGACAAAATATAGTTGGTGTAAGACAGGACGCTTAAGCCCAACAGTGAGTTATTTCAACTGGTGCAAGAAGATTTAGTAGTACTGATAGTAGTAGTTGTGTTTATGCGCTTGTCAGAGTATGTAGAATTGTAATAATTAAAAGCTTTTTATTTTATATTACCTAAAGTGTATTTCTTGTTTATTTTCACTTTTAAAGCATTTCTAAACGAACAGACAACCATGGGTCATGATTTTTGAACGAAAGTTATGATCTGTGGCAATTTTTATTCAATACAAAACACTTTTTATTTCACAATTAAAAAGTAACAATGCCATTATCGTTTCTGATGTTTAGAAATGCTTTAAAAGTGAAAATAAACAAGAAATATAATATGCGTAATATAAAATAAAAAGCTTTTAATTATTACAATTCTACATACTCTGACACGCTTAACACGTGCTTGAGTACAAATTTTGCACGCCTTAAATGGCAAAGCTCCTTCCTCAAATTCAACACCATACACTTGTATTATTTAATGATGTTTTTACAAAATAAATATATCTTTAGCTTGTTCTTTTATCTTTAGTACTTTTCATACAAGTACTACTCATTAAAATCGTCTGTTTTTAAAATTCTGTACCTACAAGATCACAGCGAAACCCTTATGGCGAGACTTTGATGCGAGTCTATGTCTATCTTAGTTTATACATTATAATAATAAAAAAAATAAAAAAATCCAGTCCACTTAACACCCCTTCCCATAGACCAGATATTTTTCACCACATTTTACAATAGTCTTGCACCCACCTGGGACGGTCCATGACTGTACTCCAATAGTACAGCCGTGGATGGTCCCCGGTTGGTGCCCCACCCCATTTTAGATTAAAGTTCTCAAAGGGGCCTCTGCGCGTTGGACCTGTGTCCCCCGTAAGCCTTCCAAAGGACCGGACATCTTCCACACGGAAGATGAGCCGTGAATTTATAGAAAAAACAAACAATAAAAATAAAGCATTTTACAAACTGTAATGAACATTTTTGTTTTTGTGTTTTATACCGTGTGTAATATCATTTAAAATGAATTGCTTTTACGATTGAGTTTTACATTTGTAGTCGCATTTTGTTTTGACTTCTTTTAACCGAAAATGTGCAAATAATACCTCCCCCCCCCCCTTATATCCGAAGTTTGCAACCTAACCTAAGCTACCTGAATTAACTCGTAATCATAAAAGTTCTAATATAATATGTGAGGTAGACGAAAATCTGTTTATGTGTATCAAGTACTGGAAGCCACAGGTAGTCTACATACGGTCTTAAGACCTAAGAGATCTAGTATACATTAGCCTAGCCTATTGAGACAATAAACACGACAATAATCATTCTCCTCCGTTGATTCCTGGCGCTTGATTCAACCTCGGTTCATTTGTTTTTATGATATCACCAGTTAATACGCTCTGTGTATTGCTTTCCTTCATTTGTAAGCTGACATGGAAAGAAATGTTTTACTGTATTTAATTTTATTGTTTCTGTCGTTGTAGCGGCCACAGATTTCTTCTTTACAGTTTTAATTAGTTTTTTTTTTTTATTTCAACCAATATATCTAAGATGCTACACGCTCAATTGGAATCCTTTCAACTAAATGCAAATTCAAAGCAGTTGAAAATAATTTAATGTATCGTCATAATTGCATTTAGATTTTCATAATGTTTTTTATTTGACATACGTACACCTAGTTCAATAACGTCATAAATGCAAAAAAAAAAGAGTTTTTGGTCACAAATGATGTCGAACATGTACATAATTATTTGACATAATTTGTGAACAAAAACTCATTTTACGCATTTTTACATTTATGACGTTATTGCACCAGGTGTACGTATATTCTAGTATGTATATATTTTATTATTTATATCTACGTATTTTACGTAATTTATCTTACGAATTCGTAGTAGTATAAAGTTCTGTGAACTCTAATTTTTTCTTGTACTTATTTCGATGCGTTTCTTTTTAACCCAAAGGTTGACTGGTAGAGAATGCCTTATGACATTAAGTCCGCCTTATGTACCACCATAGTGCTTATAAGTATAAATAAATAAATAATAGTCGAACAAGACAGTGAACACAACATAATGAGCTCATGCTTACTACGTGTAATCCAAATGATCAAAAGATTGAACCCCATTCTGTTCTACTAGATAATGTAGTAAACCTTCTTCTAATAATACTTGTATTGAAGAAAATTTCACTTTTATATTGGCCATCAGCATCATAATAACAGTTTTAGAGGTCAACAAAAGATTTAATACCTAAAGCGTTAGGTAGTAATGTTTCACTTCACGAAAGTTATATTTGCCCTAATTCCGATGTCCAATAAGTGTACTACTGAACTAGAAATGGCAGCAACACACTATTCTCAACGTGTACAGCTAAAGATTGCGAACAGTGGCAGTGTGCCAGACTATCAAGTCTTTAGTGCTTCGCTCAGTCTTGAGGCAGACATTATTATCTGCGCTATCTGCTTCTAGATCACATACGTTGTTGTATTTATTATTTACCAGTAGCGAAAGCTTCAATGTGGTCGAGCCAACAGGGATAAACGACACATTTGAATGTTCATACAGATTTGATACTGATGGTGTATTTCGTCGCCGGGGAGTGAAAACCTCTGGAATGCATTTGGACATTGCGCGATCCCTGTGGGCTTTCACGCGGAATAAGTCGCGGGCAAAAGCTAGTCAATTATATTTAATACGAATGTTATTTATCTCGTGAGCTCGAGGAGCTCGTGGCTAAATAATTACAGCTGCATAGACCGATCTTCCGGGTTAAGCCACGCTTGCCGAGGTTGGTCTGTGAATGGGTGACCATTTACCATAGCGAGTTTCCTCCGTGCCTCGGAAAGCACGCAAAGCCGTTGGTCCCGGCTGTCATTTGTAGATCTTTGACAGTCGTTACTGTTGGTCAGAAGCCAGAAAGTCTGACAACCAGTCTTACCAAGAGTATCGTATTACCCAGTTATTGGGTTGTGGAGGTCTGATAGGCAGTCGCTCCATGTAAAATACTGATATTCAGCTGCATCCGGTTCGACTGGAAGCCGACCCCAACATAGTTGGGAAAAGGGTAGGTAGATGATGAGACATGTTATTTAACCAATAAAGTCTAGTTTCAGTGCCTACAAACTAATTTCACATAGAGCGACTCTTTTAAGATATAGTCCCTATACCTCGTGGTAAAATAAAAATGACCGGTTGCATTCCCAAGGTTTCACTCTCAGGCGACGATTTACGTAATATTCTATGACCATGAACAGATTCCAAGTTCTTGATTACAACGCAATGGTAGCCAAAACACAAATTGTTTTGACACCACTGGCACTACTTGCATGACTTATAGGAATCCGTATGCAATAACGTTACGAGTCACGATCCACCGAGCTCTCCCGTCTTTAAGCCGGTCGTCTCTTCACACTCCGCAGTCACACCGATAATTCAGCCCTCATCAATACAAGTAGTTAGCTTAGGTTAAGTATTTTACTTCCCTGAATCACTACAATAGAGTCGTTGCTCTGTCGTACAAATAAAACCTTTATTTGTCTATCAAAGAGAGTACTAATCTATCAAGTAGTCGTGGTTTTAAATCCTTTCTCTTTGGGGTACTGCAGTGAAATTGATATGAACGTTTATTTAAATTATTAAAATATGATAACGTTTGGGGGAGGCCTATGTCCAGCAGTAGACGTCAGTTGGCTGAATGATGATGATAAGTAAGTAAGTGTTATTTGGTGAAATCTTAGCGCGCCGCAAATCTGCTAATGTTGCCCATCGATGTAGGTTATTTCAGGATTCGATTCTGAGCTTCTCTTATCTCTATGTTTGGTTGTTTATTCTCGTAACATGAAGGCAACCAATCACAGAACCGTATTACATGCTGAGCGTTCGAGCACACGGTGAGGCCTCATAGTAATATTTGTGCATACAGGTGTAAGGCTGTGGACACATGTCTACGGTGCGGCACCGGACACCGTGTAACGGCACGGCGCTGCTACCGGGAGACGGCGGGGCGCGGCGTCGTGCCGCAGCACGGTGCCGTGTATGGTGCACCGCACGTTAGTTTTTACTTAGTTCGCCTAGTGGAAGCACGTCCTGTTCTCTGGGACAAGACAATTTTAAAGATAAAAATTTGAACATTTGCACCTCGTCGACACACGGCAGCAATTACACTTCAGGACGTGCTTCCACTAGTGAAATAAATAAGTCGACATCTAAATTGTCAGCCATTTTTATTAACACGTGCGAACTAAGCAACAGCAAAACATAAATTAACGTGCGGTGCACCGTACACGGCACTGTGCTGCGGCACGACGCCGCGCCGTCTCCCGGTAGAGGCGCCGTGCCGTTACACGGTGGCCGGTGCCGCACCGTTGACATGTGTCCACGGCCTAAGTCAAGTGCGTTTTCAAAATGGTCAATTTCTAAAAACTAGTAATTTATACAAGGACATTAGCCGCAGTAATTAAATGAAGGAATGTGAGATTAGTGAAGGTGCTAGCTTCTAATGGGTTTGCAATCAGACGGCGCGTCGGTCATTATCAATCACCCTGGAACTCTGCCGATCCCCACTATTATACGACACATACGTACATACACCCACACACACCAATGTAATACATACATACACACTCATGTACACATACACGCAACCAAGGTGAGACATGTCAGCTACACAATGACACTTCCACACTTCTGCATTCATTTACATAGAATTAATTGTGTCTTTCAACTATGAGAGACGACACTGATTTCTGTAATACAGGTCTTTGTACCTAGCTCAGAAGTCAGGGACTCCGTAATAATTGTGACTGTTTTATGTGAATAAAAATACTATCTCTTGATGATCACAGCTCATCTTCCGTGCGGAAGATGTCCGGTCCTTTGGAAGGCATACATCGGGACACAGGTCCAACGCGCAGAGGCCCCTTTGAGAACTTTAATCTAAAATGGAGTGGGGCACCAACCGGGGACTATCCACGGTTGCACTATTGGAGTGCAGTCATGGACCATCCCAAGTGGGTGCAAGACTATTGTAAATCTGGTGAAAAATATCTGGTCTATGGGAACGTGTGTTAGGTGGACTGGATAACCCCTATTGTCGGAAGAAAACGGCGTCTGCCTTTCAACATTTAAAATTGAAAAGTGTTGGCAGACAGTGACTCGCCAGCTCACTAGCTGGGCCCTCTCAAAAGCCGCCAGTACATAGGCGAAGAGGGCAACAAACGTGTGAGCGGAAAAATACTGTTATTATTATATTATTATTACATAAAGGTAACTATAGCAAAATGTTTAAATTATTAATTGGTTTTTGTTTATGTTGTTGAAATATTAGTTAGGCCAAATATTTGAAAGGTACATAGGTATAATGCAGACCACAAATGTTTTGTTGACTAACGTTATACGGAACACAGTGTTTTTTTTAGTTAGGGTAGGAAACCTTTCCAAGTTCGGTCTCTATAAATATCTATACTTATTTTAATGTAGGACTTTTGGTCTACCACTTTCTACAAAAAACATAATTCATAGATTATTCTGTCGCCGATCGGTTTATCGATATGAGTCGTAAGCTATTTTTGATGCTATTTCTAAAGTACTTAGAATGATAATTGTTTGTCAGTATTTTAAGGTTTTTAAGGCACAAAAGTTTTCTATTCATTAAAATTCATACTTACAATTGTGAAATTCAAATAACACGCAAGACATATTTCGCAAGTTTCAGTTAAATTTTGTTGTAAACAATTTTTTTTTCTTTATAGTGACCTTCAGGGCAATTAAGTAACGTAACCGACATGAATCATGACAGTTGATGTGTCAAAAACAATATTCATTGCGTGGTACATAGTTGTGGAGAAGTCGGATTGTTAATACAAATGTTGCTATGGAAATTGTCAACCTGTCAAAATCATAGCCATAGCGATTACGATTGTATTGCGCAATTAGAATACTGATTGACACACCAAGTAATTATAAAAAAAACACTTGTCAATCAGTGAATAGTTACCTAATTGGGTAGATTACCAATAATATTATAATTATAATAATCCGCCCAATTACAACCAAACAGATCTGTTACATCCAAATCAGGTTAATTTGCGAGGATTCATTATCTTCCTAATTCCAACGTGTTGGAGAGTTCATTAACTCGAGCTGCATATGTGTGTGTGGCTCATCAATCACTGAATTAGACAAAGACTGAAGATCAAGGTCAGCGCTGGGTACAGGGGTCAGCGTGACGTCACGGGACCTCACACCAGGTTGGTATTCCACAAAGGGTAAGCAGAGATGCTGTTGCACTGCCACACTTTGCCGATGACGAAATTCATCATCATCATCATTCAGCCAAAAGACGTCCACTGCTGGACATGGGCCTCCCCTAAGCCATTTTAGGAGGATTGGGGGGGGGGGGGGGGGAGGGTGCGCCATAATCGCCTTGGTTGATGGTTGAGAATCGCAGTATTTATTTTTATGTTATTTATTTCAATAAGTACAGTGACAGATTACAGACTACTACAATTCAGCACAGCTCCGACAATATACAATATATGATTGTTAAAGTACTCAGAGAACGCTGCTGCCCGTCCTCTAGTGAATCGCTTAGTCGCTTTTTACGACACCCACGGGAAGAGAAGGGGTAGCAGTGGCGAAGGCTCCAGACAACTCGATTCCTATCGGCTTCCCTTTCGAAATATGGCAAATTCACCCTTCGCTGCTGAGGGGTAGTGCTATTCTTTACGTCGGCACCACACGGAACGAATGACGAAATTTCTCAGACGTAATAGGGCATTATCAGGCAGCATTCTAAACATTAAGCTGCTATTGAGAAGTTCCTTTAAGAAAAACTAAACAGCACTTTGCTCAACCAAAAAATTGAACCAAGTGTACGATCACAAATCAAAAATTTACGCTACTTTTTGATGATCTGACCCCATGTCTACACAACAGCTTGTACAATATATTTATACTAGCAACCCGCCCCGGCTTCGCACCGGTGCAATGCAATACATATAAACCTTCCTCTTGAATGACTCTATCTACAGGGTGTTAACAAATTCGTGTAATTCCTTCAAACCGCGTGATCTACTGGTGGCATAGATTAACCCTAAATAGGTATTTCTGAAATCCAACTGAATAAAAATAAAAAAAAACTTGGTTTTCTATTTCTGACTCATTTTAGAGCCTCGAGTTATCTGACTGTAAAGAACGATATCGCGTTAGTCGTACCCGCCAGCCGAGTCACCGTGCTTTCATTAATTTATGCGTGGCATCGAAATATTCACTCAAATAAAATAAAAAAAAAATAAAAAAAAACTTTTTTTTTTGCTGATTCCTTAGTAAGTGGTTTAGATATGACCAATTACCGCTACCGCATGAAAAAAAATGATTATTTTTTTATTTTTTATTAATCTAATTCCCGTGCAAGGCCATTCTACACCAGTAGTAGATCATGTGGTTTTAAGGAATTACACGAATTCGTTAACACGTAGTTTTAAAGATCTAAACATATATTAGGGACAGACAGACAGCGCGAACTTTGTTTTATACTATGTAGTGATACAAACATATAAAGTATTACTCATAATATATATGTGGAAGCTTTTAATTAGCAATCGATGTTAAAATATTGTACCCTATTTATTGTACCCTATTAGTCTGTAAGCTTTCCTCAAAAATAAATAAATAAATAACTAATGCTTTACGTTTATGACAATATATCCCGGATTCAAAAATATATTACGTTCAATATACAAACAATCTCGAGATTTATAGTAGTTTAAATGTAGTCGGACGTATAAAAATATCCGCGAGTAAACGGCATTATATCCCTCGATGCTTCCGCGGATAAATACGCAAAATAGCACTGTGATACACCGATATGCGATAACATCAATATTTTACAAGATTATGGATCAATTTAAATTCTTCATTATTTAAAAATATAGGTTAGTTGTTATGAAAGATGATTCAAGACATTGTTAGTGTTGGCTCCGTTGTGGTACAGGTTCGATTCGTAGATCGGAAAAAGTGTCTGTTATTCAATAACAATTTTTCAAAATTTCTAAATCCTTGAATTTTTAAGTAAGGATATTTATTTTATGCGACAAAATTTTGCAATAATAAAAAATAACTATGAAAATTAATAAAAGAGCAAATAAAATTTCAATCACGAGCGAAAATGTGTAACTATCGATAAATTTAATAAAATGGTCAAAACTAAAGAATTACATTAATTTTGTTTTTATTTATTTAATCAGGTTTATCCGTAGCTTATGTATACAACGTGTATCTTATGTATAAATTACAAATAACCTTGGGTAAAACACTAGCCAATAGCCAATTGCGGACTAACTAACATTCATAATATGGTGTCTATACAGGGTGTTAACAAATTCGTGTAATTCCTTCAAACCACATGATCTATTAATGGTATAGTTTAACCCCGCACGGGATTTAGATTGATTAAAAATAAAAATAAACTTTTTTTTCACCAAATATTTTTTTATTTGATAGAAAATTTCGACGCCAGGCATAAATTAATGAAGGCACGGCGACACAGCTGATGAGCATGACTAGCGCGATATCGCTCCACGCAGTCAGTTAACTTGGGACATTAAAATTACTCAGATACAGAATACCAAGGCTAATTTTTTGAAAACTTTTTTTTTGTTGATTCTAAAAAAAACCTATGCTGGGACAATCCGTGTCACCAGTACATCACGCGGTTTGAAGGAATTACACAAATTCGTTAACAGCCTGTATATATAATAATATTTATACACCATGGGCCCGAGGTACCTGAAAGATTTCAACCATCGATTCCGATGCCTAATTGGAGAAGAAAAGCTAAGATATAGTTTGTTTAATAAAGCTTCATTTTCGAGATATTCATTATTTAAAGAAATTCACAACTCGTAAAATCTTTAGGGTAACAAATCCTATAAAAGCGGCGTTGCGACTTTTGTCATATCATACCCCAAACGCTGTATGTCGTGTTTGGTCGGGGAGGTTCCTGAAGTGAGAAGTTTCTTATCTACTCACACCATAATTATTAATAAACGTTGCCAGTTCAACCTAAGGTATTGTTTACAAGGAAGTACAAAAATTAATTGATTTATTTTGTTGTGAAAAACAAAATAGTGAAATTTACTGAATTGGACTTATGTTGATATACCTAACATTATTGACTCATATTACTATCAAAAAGGCGTGGTTAAAATCTTTGGGGTACCTCGGGCCCACAGTGTATAACTACATATCGGGTGTAAAAATACCCTGAACGATAACGAAAACCACGTATTTTACCCATCATTGGGATCATTTTTTTCTTCTAGACCATACCTGGGAAATAATTGGTTTTGGAGATATTGAAGGTCAAAGTATACATTTTTTTTTTAGTTTTTTCCAAAAACGAATTCTAACTGGTAATACTAAACTTTCTTTCTGACAAACATTATCAAAATTTTCAATTTTTCCTAACAAATTACGCATTTGAAGTAACAAAAACGTAATGAATATCAAACGCACACGACCGCCTTGGCTCAGCTGTGTGGCCGCTGCATGCACGCAAACGCGTGGCATCTTCACAACCACACATGGCGCGCTACAAAAAAAAACTTTTTTTTTATGCCAAAAAATCGCTCCCCAGTAATTATTTTTGGTCAATGTGTCGGGAACTTCGTGGAGTGAGCGCCATCTGTTGTCTACCGCATAACTAACCGTGACGTCAACATCGGACCACCACTGCCCGTTGGAGGGAGGAGACCGGCTCGCTCGGTGCGCCCGGGGAATTGCTTCTTGGACCGTACGACGGAACACTCGTCTAGAGTATTCTGTGTAGATCAGCTGAAGAAGTCTGACCTTTTATATCTGACTAGCTTGTCCGTATTTTGTGATCTTGTAATAACTTGTAATAATTATCTAAAGTATTATATTGTGATCTAGTTCATGTTATTAACGCTAACCCAAATACAAGTACTCTCAGTGGTGGAGAGTCTATGTTGGTTTTATTTACTACATTTACCTAGCTCACAATCCTGACATACCAATATTAGCGATAACTGTAATGATAGAATCACTCCTTAACGATTAAATTGTAGTGTCGCTAACAAATGTAATTTAGTTTGATGTACAGTGTGCGTAAATTTCGGCTATGTAATAGGTCTTTTTACACCCTGTATAGTTACAAATGAATGAGTTTTTAAAGACATATCATATCATACAAGCTAACCTCACTTATCCATAGCTGTCTACTTATCTAGACCAACAAGGTACTATCGAGAACTGTTCTCATAATCTCGGTCGTGTAGTTCTACTATTTTATTATCTTATTATTTGGTATCTTCGTCATTCCCATGCAAATGACGTCATTACCATGGAGTGTTATTGTTAGGTGTTCCTATTCGATTTGAATTACGATTATTACTCAATATAGACTTGTTATATTGGTTCTGGGGTTTACGGCAGTTGTGAATAGTTCAAACAATTGCGGAGAGTTTTAGAAATGACTGGTTTTTTTGAGAAATAAATAAGTTTTCAGCTTATTTGCTGGAACAATCTAATAATAATAAGTGGAGATATTTATAATATTTATATTATAATATTTTACAATAGTCTTGCACCCACCCGGGACGGTCCATGACTGTACTCCAATAGTGCAGCCGCGGATAGTCCCGGGTTGGTGCCCCACCCCATTTTAGATTAAAGCTCTCAAAGGGGCCTCTGCGCGTTGGACCTGTGTCCCCGTGTATGCCTTCCAAAGGACCGGACATCTTTCGCACGGAAGATGAGCCGTGATGTCCAAAGAGTGGAGATCAGATATTCGGATGCATATTCACGTAAAGTTGAGAAGTTGGCTAATATGGAATGCGCTTTCGAACGGTTCCGGGACAATTATTTTAATTTATGTTTTTTTTTGGTTCATCTAACAAACACTATTTTTCTTCTTACACTCTATATTTGCATTGGGGGTTAAACATTAATTTTAAATAATTATGCAATCCAAGAATCCTGGAGTTTTTTTAATAAATCATTTTACGATGTCGCTTCCATATTATACACCCGACTAGTTATGCATTCCCGGTGTTCCTGGCATCCCGGGTTTTTTCTTACAAAAAATGTATTTTAAGAAACCGCTTCCATACTTTCGTAGCTAAAAAATAACTTTAGCTAAATGTGCATCCGAATATCCAATCTCTAGTCATAAGAATACAAGTAAACCACTCGTAAACGGACTCGTGAGACGATCAATTATAAAAAAAAACGGATGCAAAAAGACTGAATTTTGTTTTCAAACTTTTAATAATAAAATTAAGTCCAGATAATTCGGACATTACCCAACGGACTTTAGCCAACGATGAAATAATTTAAAAAAATAATAAAAATGATATCCCTACAGAGTGAGGTAATGAAGTTAGCACGCAGTAAAATTTAAATTATTTACCTGAGTGAGTAAAATTAACGCCTGAATTATGAATGGCAGTTAAAATGTTGCTTAAATATTTACTTTGTTTAAGAGTTCAGTCCTATGCAGCTATTTCCGTGTTCAACGGAGCTTTAATCAAAGAAAGGATGTACTTGAAAAGTTGTGGACATTTTATTTATAGAGGCCACGGCTGCTGTTGAATTGGTTTAAATTTAAGTTGAATATAAATTGTTCACTGGAACTGTTAATTAGTTATGGTTGTATCTGAAAATTATCTGGTGTTATTTTGAGGCTTGAAAGAGGCATTTACGCATAACTGGAGCTTAAGCTGAGGCTGACAATAAGAAAAAGAATTGAAAAAAAAATGTCATGACATTATATTCATGCCATGTCATGTCCTATTTATTTGTGTACTAGCTTTTGCCCGCGGCTTCGCTCGCGTTAAAAAACTCTTAACACACTACTAAAGTTTCTATAATAATGTAATTCAATCATGATTCGAAAGACACGTGGACCATCTATTGTCGTTATAGTTGTTTTCCTCGGGAACAGTACCTTTTTTCGGGATGAAAGGTACCCTATCTCCGTTTCTGTATACCTGACAACGTAGATGCAAAATTTCAGGATGATCGGTTCAGTGGTTTAGGCGTTAAAAGGTAACAAACAAACTTACTTTCGCATTTATAATATTAGGATTAGGATTTGTAAGAGTCGTAAATAAATACGGTTTATAGAATTGTCAAGCATCTTTAGTAGTGTTTTTCAACGTTTACCCCAAACCCAGTTTCTATTAAATGCACAAATTATTGTTGTGAAAAGAAGAATATAAACCCACCGAGGCTTCAATAACACTTTATTTTTCTTTACTGTACAACTTAACCCACAAAACACAAAAAGGAGTAATCGCTCTAAAACAATAGAGCAAAGTAGTAAAAAAGTCGTCGGCGCAGTTTAATAACACGCACATTACGACAGCTATTTAAATTGGCAAACTTCGAGAGAATCAGCCTCACAAAACAGATTAATACAGAAGAACTACTGCGAATTTTTACTCGACTGCGCGACAGCAAGGACAGGGTTATGTTTTTCACGCGTATCTATGTATCTATGTGGGTGGGATTCTTTATACGCTCGAAGCAGCCCAACGGCTGGATAGAGTTGAATGAGTGAAGGGAGGACGCTATTGTGGGATGTCTTTTATGAAATTTTGACGTTCAAAAAGAACTAAGTAATTCTAGTCTATTTTGAATAAATGATTTTTGCAGTTTTGATAAGACTTATGTAATTCACAAATTGACTGACCAAAAAAACATACGTAGCCTCCGACTGCATGTGACGATTTGATAGCGTGATTTTTTGAAAACCTACGTAAGTTTGACATTACGTTATGTATGTTATGATTAGTAGTACGTCTTGTTTACATCTTTTTAGTTCGCTTTTTATGCAGGCGGGTTTATTACAATGTGAAAACGATTTCATACACAATACAGATTATTATAACAGGAGACAAACCCATATATACATAATTTATTAATAATATAAGCTGGTGGAAGAGGATGGTGTGTAGCAGTAGACTGCAATATTGAACAGCTAAACATAGATTCACTGAAAATTGATATATTGTTCATAATCACCACGCCTCGGCCAGCAGATTAACGCTGATGGGGGATTTACACGGGTCAATGTTAGCTGTGCGGCAAGTCACCAGTCGCATCGCTTGTAAAAATCGAATCGCCACCCCATTTACACCGGTCGACAAAAATCGCATGCGACTTGTTCATTACTAGCGGAACAACACAGCGCAAACACACCTCATGCGGCGGGCAATCACCTGCAACTGACCATTTACAACACGGTTGATTTTAGTCACCCGCCGCATGCGGCTTGTCACCGCATTGCAAAAGTTGGATGGCATCCAACTTCGGGGCTTGCAGTTTTAGTCACTTGCGGCCTAGTCGAATTCTCATTTAGACGGTCGATTTTCGCTGTGCGGCCTAGCCGTGCGGCAAAAATTGACCCGTGTAAATCCCCTATAAGCAAGCGGTCATACACGAGAGGACCGTCACCAAGTTGGGAATATCTCGGATGGCTAGTAAAATTCAGTTATTACGGCTTATTCCGCTGGATCTTATACCCTTCCATGTGAGCGAGGTATTTTGCATTTTTTGTTCTGTTGTTTCAATGTCCGTGTGAGCTTCTTTCTTGTATTGAGTGAAACTTCTGTCTCTTGATTTCGTTGTGCGAGACGAGCGTAGCCTACACGCGTTCCATTTGAATATTTGTTAATTAATGTTATTCGTCGCAGAACTTGTAAAAACTTTGACAAATATACGCGTTTCATAATTGCGTCATTTACATGTATGCTTTTGTTCGGGAACGTACTTAGAATAAAAGTTGTATTAGAATATTTATAACAAAAGTTTGTTGCTTATGTGGGTATTATTTTAAGTGGTTACTTAGTTTTTAAGAAATAAATTGATCGTACAAATGTTTATTCAAATAAAGTATGAAAACAATTGTGGAACTAATGGCACTTCTATCCTACGTATAACTAGGTATTAATGAAAGGTGAAATATAATTCAAGTCAATTTTCAATTCAATCATTTTATTTCATGTAAATTACAATAATTATAAATCATCCATACATTAATTAATTTTAAAATAGTAAATAACATTAATGGAAATATTAGGAATGCAGAACATATAATTTTGTCCAGTGCTACATGAAGGAGCAATCCGTGTCCATTCTTTCAGCTACGAGTTGCAGGAAATGATAATGATAACTTATTTAGATTTTAACCAATTTCAAAAAGTAACTTTTTCATTTGATGTTTAAATGTGTATCATTGAGCAAAAGCGATTACATTTGTTTGAATAGATCCAATAGAAGTTTCAAAGATATTGCACCCAATTTCGAGTAATATACAAAGATACTATCTATATACAGAATGACTCGTGAGACACTAACGATCTCTTCAGGGGTCACTGTACTCATCATTATGAACAACTTTTACTATGGGACCAAAACTGAAATCGAGAAAAGAAAATCAGCTGTTCCCTACATTTTGACGAGTAATGAGCAATGGAGCGCAGTATCCTTGGAGTTAAACTTACTGATCGTATAAGGAACTCGATACTGCGTTCTAAAACTCAAATTGCCGATGTAGGTCACACGGCTGCCAAGCTAAAGTGGAACTGGGCTGGTCACATCTGTCGCATGCATGCATCGGAGGAGCTATGGGCTAGAGTAACCACACAATGGGTCCCAAACAGCAGCAAACGACAACGCGGCAGGCCCAGAATGAGATGGAGGGACGAACTCGACTCTTTCCACAAGGATTGGCGCATAACAGCACTAGGGATAAATAGAAGGAGGGAAGGGAGGCCTTTGCCCTGCAGTGGGACAGAAATGGCTGATAATAATAATAATAAAGTGCGAACATAAATGTAGGGAACAGCTATTTTTTTTCTCGATTTCAGGTTTGGTCCCATAGTAAAAGTTGTTCATAATGATGAGTACACTGACCCCTTAAGAGATCGTTAGTGTCTCACCAGTCATTCTGTTTAAATAAAACATATTACGAACATTATAATACATTATTCTCTAAGAAGAAGTCATCATCATCTGCCTAGCCTTTTCCCAACTATGTTGGGGTCGGCTTCCAGTCGAACCGGATGCAGCTGAATATCAGTATTTTACATGGAGCGACTGCTATAAGACCTCCACAACCCGGTAACTGGGTAATACGATACTCTTGGTAAGACTGGTTGCCAGACTTTCTGGCTTCTGACCAACTGTAACGACTGTCAAAGATCTACAAATGACAGCCGGGACCAACGGCTTGACGTGCTTCCCGAGGCACGGAGGAAACTTGCTATGGTAAATGGTCACCCATCCACAGACCAACCTCGGCAAGCGTGGCTTAACCCGGAAGATCGGTCTATGCGGCTGTAATTATTTAGCCACGAGCTCCTCTAAGAAGAAGTATAAACACATTAAAGAAACAAACATTTCCAGTAATTATAAGGAAACCGACGACTACGAAACTTCTTTATTCGATTAGTCATGGCTCATGGAGTATTTTGTTTTTAATTCAGCTTTGTTTGGGCGTAGGTTTAACCACCGTTTAATTTTGCGTTGTCTCTCCCATTGTCCAGCGTGATAGCTAGTTAACACCTCAATCGATAAGCCATTGTTGTTTGAATAGTTAGTATACATATCAATGGGCTTCCTCATAAGCTACCACAAACCATCGTCGAGGGATACAATGACTAAATCACGGTCATAATCACTTGGGGTCAGCCGGCGCGATGATTACAGCATGTGGTAAAGAGTATTCAGGTCCAGAAGGTTTCTGCTATCCATGGTACGTGAAATGATCCTTCCCATTTCTGGCGTAAACTGTGGAAAGTAAGTTTATTATATTATTTCATCATCATCAACATCATTCAGCCGAAAGACGTCCACTGCTGGACATAGGCCTCCCCCAAGCATCGCCACATCCACCGGTCCTGTGCTCCATGTCCATCCAACCCACCCAGGGTTTGCCATTTTTTTTTTTTGATCTTGGCCCCACACTAAGATTTCTCTTGTATCTTCGGTGCGTTTACAGACACAAATCTCACATACACAAAGACCCAGACCCGAAACAACCATCTATAGATCATACAAATTTTTGTTCCGTGTGGGAATCGAACCCACGACCTGCAGCGCAGAAGCCAATCGCTTAGCCACTGCACCAAACGTGTCGTCATAATCGTCACGCTTGGCAGGCGGGTTGGCGATCGCAGTATGGTTGTTAAAATACTCAGAGAACGCTGCTGCTCATCCTCTAGTCTATCCTTAGTCGCCTTTTACGACACCCATGGGAAGAGATGGGGTAGTGCTATTCTTTACGTCCGGCACCACACGGCACTTAGTTCTTTTTGTTTTAATTTGATTAAAACGGTCTTAGAACAATTATAATAATTAAAGACAGGAAAAAGAAGATGAACAGAAGAAGATACATACAATAGAAAGAACGAACACTAGATAAGAGTAGATTATACAATTGCATGTTACATAAAATAAATAAAAAGACACAGAACCATTCGTGATGCATTCCTCTAGCAGTACTCCAGGCATTCCGACAAAATCAACCTCCATTCATCCGCAAACACATCAAAAACGCATAAAATGTAGACATTGCCTTAACCAAACATACGCTGCATACAAGTCTAACCTAAGGGTGTACGCATCTTCGAACCCTGAATGTGCAGCTATTTTGGAACGAACTGCGTACATTCGCTTGCCAATTTTTCTGCAAAAATTAAGAACATCATCATCATTGTAAAGGGTGGTCCAACCATAACGCACGATATTAATCTATACTAACATTATTTTATTATTATTTGTATCTCTTTGGACATCACGGCTCATCTTCCATGCGGAAGACGTCCGGTCCTTTGGAAGGCATACACGGGGACACAGGTCCAACGCGCAGAGGCCCCTTTGAGAACTTTAATCTAAAATGAGGTGGGGCATCAACCGGGGACTATCCACGGCTGCACTATTGGAGTGCAGTCATGGACCGTCCCAGGTGGGTGCAAAACTATTGTGAAATATGGTAAAAATAAAACTGGTCTATGGGACGGGGTGTTAAATGGACTATTTAACTTCTATTGCCGGAAGAAAACGGCGCCTGCCTTTCAACATTTAAAATTGAAACCTGTTGGCAGACGGTGACTCGCCAGCTCACTAGCTGGGCCCCCTGAAAAGCCGCCAGTACATAGGCGAAAGGGGCAACAGACGTGTGAGCGGCTAGAGGTGTAGAGAGGTGTGGCCCCGGTTTCGCCGTCGCGGGTCTAAAAGACCCGGAGTGGGTTTCCCCGCTATTATGCCTTTAGACACTTCCACCCCCGAGCATATAGCTCTGGCGGCCCCCCTCTGGCCGGCCGATTAAGGCAAGACAGAGTTGAGAGTCCTGCGGGCACTCTTGGGGTTCCACTCCAGCCAGCCAATAAAGGCAAACTGGAGACGAGTCCCTGACCGACTCTCTGAGGCAATAAGGTACGCAGTGTCGCCACTCACCAACAGCTCGCCACAAGCTGCCCTGCGGTTATTATTATTATTATTATAATTATAAAGAGGTAGAATTTGTTTGTTTGTTTGTATGTAGGAGGTAATCTCTGAAACTACTCATCCGATTTCAAAAATTTTTTCACCAATACGAAGCTACGTTATCCCTGAGTGCTATAGGCTATATTTTGCGATCAAAAATTAGGGATCCGTAAATTAACGCGAGCGAAGCCGCAGGCAAAAGCTAGTTGTAAATAAAACAAAAAGTTTTCAGAGAATTATCTTATTTTTTTTTATTATGACAGAATAATCTATGGCAATTATGTGTGAAACAAAATATCGGCCAAATGCTCGCCACTGCTTCGGTGGCATACCTCTATCCGATGGTCCTTTTTGTGGCCCGAAATTGAGGATATGGAGTTGGACGAGATATGGTTCCAACAGGACAGTGCCACTTGCCACACAGCCAACGAAACAATGGCTTTTTTGCGCGAAAAATTCAATGGCCGTGTTATCTCACGTAGTGGCGATGTCAATTATGCCACAGCGTCATTGAAAATATGGACCATCGGATAGAGGTATGAAGGCCGAAGCCGTGCCGATCATTTGGTCGATATTTTGTTTCACACATAATTGCCATAATTTTTTTTATCATAAGGAAAAAAAAGATAATTCTCTGACATCGTGCATTATGGTTGGACCACTCTTTATCAGAATTGTACGAGCCGCTCCTAAAAACGGGCAGAGGAGATATTCTATCAAGTGTGGTCATTATAGAAATATTCCCTCTGTTTGGTAATCCCAGTAAATTGATACCAAGAGAATAAGATGCTGCAGGCCATCTTTTTGAAATAATCTGTTACTATAGTCTGTTACTAGAATAGATGGGGTGGTCGATCCATTACCGGAAACCACACAAAACCTTATTCAAATAAATAATAATTCTACGCCTCAATTGCAGGAACACGCTCATTTATAACGAGATATAACCCAAACCGCGCAGGTACAGTCGACCACATAAAATAATAATAACGCAAAATCTCAATTAATTTTAACGGTATGATAATTAATTGTGTGGCTTTGTGTTCATTCATAAGTATCGCTTGGCTCGGTAAAAAGCGCTTCATTGATTGCGCGGCTAACGAACGGAATGTCCTGGATTTGATGTCTATGTTGAGCAACGAGAAAATGAGATCTAACATGCATTTTTTCTCGTAAAACTGATCGGGTAAATCTCAGCATTAGAGCCAATTAAATGGAAATAAGTTTGCCCCATCATGGTTATATTAAACGTAAAGATCTGTTTATTTTTCTGACATAAAATGTTGCACAAATAATACACAGTTCCCCACAGTAAGTGTTTTGTATCGAATATGCTAAACAGAGAGCTGTTTGTAAACTGAGCTAAAAAGCTTTTTCAAATAACTATTCATTCAACATGGATATCGTTTCGATTTTTATTTTCTACCTCGATGTTGTAAAATGTTATTAATATTCCTGAAGTTCTGGTTTTGAAACCACTCAAAGTATGAAGCAACAAAAATTATTTGAATTCCGCAAATGCACACGCGTTTGTGGAATGCTTAATTTGGGCATTTTATTTCATTCAAATTATTTCATTGTTTTTTTCACTGTTGCCCTTTTTGTAAAAGTTTTGAGATACGTATCAAATTAAAAAGACATCTACATATTTAAGGCAGGGATTTCATATTTACACTTACACTTTATAAAATATCATGTACTATAATTTGTGTACGCCTCGTTGGTCTAGTGATTACAAGCACGACTGCTACGCGTGAAGTCTTGGGTTCGATCCCCAGGTCAGGCAAAGTGTTATTAAGAATTTCTCAGTAGCAGCCCAGAGTTTAGATTTGTGCCCGGTTGATGGCAATAGTCTCGCCCCCTATTACGTGCGACTTAAATATTACTGCGAAACGAGGGTGTACTATACAGTTACAACTCTGTCCAATCCCTTGGGAAATACAAACGTGGTGTTATGTTATGCAATATTATTTTTCGTACTTATACAGGTTGAAATTGTAAACACTCGACAAACCGAAATGGGAGATTGTACTCATCACTATGAACAATTTTTACTATGGGACCAAACCGAAAATCGCGAAAAAAAAACAGATTTTCCCTAAATTTATGTTCGCACAACTAGTCAAAATGTAGGGAACAGCAGTTTTTTTTTCGCGATTTCCGGTTTGCTCCCATAGTAAATGTTGTTCATAGTGATGAGTACAATCACCCATTTCGGTTTGTCGAGTGTTTACAATTTCACCCTGTAGTTTAGTTAGTACCAAACCTCAATAAAACAATGAAAGTATAAGTACTTCGAAATTCCAAATCACAACGATATCTCGTTTCACAAAAGCGTATAATAATAGCAGAGTGCTAAAATAACAAGGTTACAGGCCCTGTAGGTGTGAATTATTTGGGGCTCCCCAACGGGAACGATACATTATATCCGAGAGGCCCGTCTTATCCCCGAACTCCTAATTAAAGGGGAATACATAATTAACTTTTTCTTACCCAAATAAAACAGACAATAAAGCGGGGTACCGGGGGTCACTCATGAATGTTAACGTATTCGACCCCTTGATGTACAACCTGTTAATATGACCGACATTACGATTTACATAGTTTTTATTGTTGTTGCTGAAGTGATATAATTTATGTTCATATAAATTGTCTCTTTTAATGGTAATTGCTTTATATTTTACTGCTTGTATTTCAAAAATGTGTGGAATTGCTGCTGGGAGTAAAAGGGTTGAATAGGAGGGTTGAGCGAAGACTAAGTGGGGTACTAATGCAACATCCGATGTGTTAGTACACAAGAGCCGTTTTTACCCCATATATTATATAGTTGCTGGTTCAATAATTTCAACCTCAACCTTATGTTATTGTCAGAAAAGTCAGGCGTCGAATCATCGTGATATTATAGGTAGGTACCTAATTAATTAAGCGTAGTTCAGACTACGCTCCACTATTTCGCTACATAGTAAAGCATATTGTATCATAAGCTATAACACACACACGTTCACACTATATAGCAAGTCAGTCTACTATACAGGCTGTTAACGAATTCGTGTAATTCCTTCAAACCACGTGATCTATTAATGCTATAGATTAACCCCGCATGGGATTTAGATTGATTAAAAAATAAAAATAAACTTTTTTTTCCCAAAGGTTTTTTTAGTTGATTGAAAATTTCGATGCCATGCATAAATTAATGAGGGCACAGCGACACAGCTGACGGGAACGATTAGCGCGATATCACTCCATGCAGTCAGTTAACTTGGGTCGCCAAAATTACTGAGATACAGAATACCATCATGGCTCATTTATTGAAAAAAAAATGTTTGTTTATTCTGAGAAAAACTTATGCAGGGTCAATCAGTGTCACCAGTAGATCACGTGGTTTGAAGGAATTACACGAATTCGTTAACACCCTGTATATAACAAGTTTTTTGACGGCGTTCCGTCGAGTGACGGACGCGCTAGAAGTGAAGCGAGGCGGGAACCAGAGAAAAGTACGATATAGCTCTGAGAATCACTCAAGTTTATCGCGTACAGCAAGCCAATCCTTTATAGCATAGCGTTGTATGAACGTATCCATATAAAATGTATGCTGAGTATCTTTGAGCTATACAATATTTTCTAAATGCTGTATATTGTAGCGTAGTCTGAACTGCCCTTCAGTCATTTTCAGAAAAGTCTAGCGTCGGGTCATCGAGTTAAGCAATACGTAACTACTGAATTATACGCAAATTCGTAATGATGCTAGATTTGAAGACAGAATACTATTTATATAAGTAAAGTGCACAGTTGTGTTTATTAGAAAGAGAGAACTTAAGATTGTTTAGTAGATTCTCATACAAAAGTACTTATTTAGTTTACACAGTAAAGTCGACAAGTAGTAAAGCTCTTTGTGAAAGAGTTCGTCTGGGGAATAAGTACTATCGACATACCTATTTTTGCTGGCGAGCAGCAATGCTGAGTTCCGGTTTGTTTGTTAAATATTACTGTTAATTGAGTAGTGCGTAGTTTCCAAAATGAGTAACTGGTCTATGAACGAAAGGGGTTCGAACATTTTTCTATGGAAGCTGGCATAGGCCCCTGCCGCCATTTTCATTTTTTTTTCAAGTTGCGGCGCACGATTAGACTACCATTATATAGGTAGAGGACACTCAAACAAACAAAAAATATTCAGAGATATAGTGCCCTAAAGTGTCACGTTGCCAAGATATTTGGACTCAAAGATTTTTTTTCAAGATTATCTCGATACAATATCTCGGTAACGTGACACTTTAGGGCACCATATCTCTGAATATTTTTTGTTTGTTTGAGTGTTCTCTATCCATATTTACCAGTATCAAAGTGCGCTGCAATCTTGAAAAAAAAACTTTAAGTCCAAATATCTCGACAACGTGACACGTTAGGGCACCATATCCCCGATATTTTTTGTTTGTCTAAGTGTCCTCTACCCATATATGTTAGTGTAATCGTGCGCCGCAACTTGGAAAAAAAATCAAAATGGCAGCGGGGGGGGCTATGCCACAAAGGTTCTATCCCCTTTTCCGTTTACATCTATTTTTCCTCTTTTCATTTTGCTTCTTTATACAAGGTTAGTCAGAAAGGGGGTACTAATCCGAAAGGGTGTTAAAGTACACATAATAATGAATAACTTTTGTTCTACAACTTTTCCCAAAAGTCAATAGTTTAAGAGAAACAGATGTTCAAAAATCTCAAAAAAAAAGTATCTAAAATCTATCTATCCCCAGTAATGATCAGCTGTGTTTACATTTTAGGTCATATTTGGGGTCACGAATTAGAAGCACCATTTTCTGAATTTGTAACTAAAGCAGGGATGAAGAATTTTTGAAAAAACTAAAATAAAAATCATTTTATTTGGAAAAAAAATATATCGAATTTTGAAATTTTAACACTTGCTTTCAAACAGTCATCAGCGATACTAAAAGTGGGCTTCGGATTAGTACCCCCTTTCCGACTAACCTTGTATAATAAAAATAGGACAGACCAAATTTGATAGCCGACCAAATCTCGACGTCCATCATGCTTGCTTCTTCAAAACACACTAGCACACTCGCAAGCGTGTGGATATCCTTTCCGGATTTGGTTTCAAGGATTTAGGTGCCGGTGAAATTACAGGCACATGATGCTGGATCCACACGTTTGCCACAAAATACAAACCTATACAAATGCTTGGATAAATTAGTTGATCCAAACAGCGCTATCCACATGCTTGCGAGTGTGCTAGTGTGTTTTGAAGAAGCAAGCATGACGGACGTCGAGCGTTTTTCGGCTATTAAATTTGGTCTATCCTATTTTTATTATAATAGAAGCAAAATGAAAACAGGAAAAATGAAAGTAAACAGAAAATTTCGTTGATAGACCAATTACTTATTTGGAAACTACGCACTACTCAATTAACAATAATATTTCGATATTGATACACGCACGTCTACTCGCCACCAGTGCGCAAGCGATATCAACAACGCACAAACGTGTAGATAGATTCCAAGCACTTGCCGCAAACGTCTTTGATTTGGACATCAAAAACCGACACTCGATCGCATCGGTCGCAAGCGCTTGCAAGCCTACACAAGCCAAAGCAAACGCTCTATCCACACGTTTGAATTTGTGATGATTTGTCGAGGTTTACCAAACATGTGGATCCAGCGTGAGACTTTCGATGACCTTTTTCTGTAAGGTTTTTTTTTAAGGATGGTATATCGTCAAATGACTTCTTCCACTCTGGGCGGAGCGGATAGGGGTGTTAGACTCTTACTGACTAAAACCTTTCCGAGTTCTTCCTAATGCCCTTTGTGTTTCAGTGCCGTGGTAATTCTTTCGAACAAAGTCCGCAACCCTGGCAGTTTTCTGTAAGGTTGGCAACTCATGAGCAATCCTCTTAGTGTTGTACGTGCATATATTCGCGAAAAACCCTCAACACCTTGCGTGTCCAATACAATAACGCTTTCAAAATGCTGTTGCGGCTCCCACGTTTTTGCAACGCATCTGCTATGTTTATGGAGGCTTGGACAAATGGGTGCACAGCTACTTTGCGCAAAAACGTCGCTTCCCTATTGAGTAGGGTCCGTGCTAGCGGCAATGGCATTCTAGCGGTTATTGCTGACAAGTTTGACTGCCCTATTCTGAGACATCAAATTGCAATACTGACGGAATAGGGTTTGGAAATTTAATGATAAATGACGTTATTGTATATTTGTAATTGTAATTAATGTCATTATTGAATTATTGTGGAATTTTAATTTTATTTTGAGTTTACTAACACTTAGATGATAAGTTTTTACTAAGCATTGGGCCAATGTTGTCTGTAATTAAATAAATTATTATTATATTATATGTATAGGCGGCGGTAAACACTGGTCAGGTGAGTTACCGGCTAATTTGTCAAATTACGACATCAAAAATGTTACAGAGCATACAATATCAAACTATAAATCTATGTCAGTGATCATGTACGCTATTGATTACACTTTAATGTCCTTATTGGCATAGGGTGTAACAACATCCGGGGGTACCAAGCCCCAGGGGTGTCACTAACTCGTATGAAGCTAACTTAACTTTCGAAGTAATTCCTTTCCCCCATTTGATTAAAACGCCCCCTTTATACGTTGGAAATGCATCCCTCATGTAAGCACATCAAAAGTTGATAATGAGAATACGGGTAGGTATAATGCTTGAAAAGGCCATTAAGTTCTAAATACCGTAATTATATAAGGTGTTAAAAAATCAAATCTAAGAATTTTGTGGGGTTACTCGGTATCGGAAATTGAACAATTTTTGTTCTACAACTTTTCGAAATACGCCAATTTTTTTATGCCTGTCCATACCATCATCTGCCTAGCCTTTTCCCAACTATGTTGGGGTCGGCTTCCAGTCGAACCGGATGCAGCTGAATATCAGTATTTTACATGGAGCGACTGCCTATCAGACCTCCACAACCCAGTAACTGGGTAATACGATACTCTTGGCAAGACCGGTTGTCAGACTTTCTGGCTTCTGACCAACAGTAACGACTGTCAAAGATCTACAAATGACAGCCGGGACCAACGGCTTTACGTGCTTTCCGAGGCACGGAGGAAACTCGCTATGGTAAATGGTCACCCATCCACAGACCAACCTCGGCAAGCGTGGCTTAACCCGGAAGGTCGGTCTATGTGGCTGTAATTATTTAGCCACGAGCTCCTCGAAATAAATAAATTAAAATATTTTTTTATTTGAAGGGAAAGTTATAAAAATACGCTAATTTCGAAAAGTTGTAGAACAAAAGTTGTTCAATTTCCGATGCCGAGTAACCCCATAAAATTCTTAGAGTTGATTTTTTAACACCTTGTATAACGCAGTTCAGACTATGCTATATTTTGCTGTAAAGTTAGCATACTGCATCATAAGCTTGAACTATATAACATGACGTTCACACTATACGCTATATCGCAAGCTGGTCTACTATGTATAACAAGTTATTTGACGGCGATCCGTCGAGCGAATGATGGGGTAGAAGTGAAACGGGTGGAAGGGGACCGGTGAATCGTACGATATAACACTGAAAATCGCTCAAGTTGATCACTTACTGCAAACCAATACTTTATAGCATAGCTTTGTGTGAACGTGTCCATATAAAATGTATACTGAGTGTTCCGTCCCGAAACAATATTTAAACATAAATAATTAGATTTTTTCAACACACGACACTTTATATTTTCGAGTATGTGTATTGATAATTGGTGTGGTTTGATTGACCGCTGGTGTCTGAGCGGAAGCTTGCTTAGCAATCCGATTGGCTACTGGTAGAATTCGGCAGCCAATCACGGCATCGCGGACGTCGCGCAGCTAGCACTCCAAGCGGCGATTCCGCGAACTATCTCTCTCTCGAATCCTTGCCCACACGGCGAAACCGCGCTCCGCGCTTTAAAATCAAATAAAATACTTTTGTTGTGTTGAGACCCGCTTTCTATCTCCGCAACTCACACTATAGACCGTACGGAAGACCAGCACCTGTGGAATAGTTCGTGTAAGGTTCCCTGCTGGATTTAGCCTCATCCGAATCGACCAAACCGCCGAGCCCAAGGAGCGCGAGGCAGTGGAAGAGAAGATCACCGGTGAGTCATTTCAAATCCACACCTTTCTCTTACACATACTTTTGATCCTTCGAGCGGATCTTAATTTCGTACTGGTTTAAAGTGTCGTGTTGTTTCCCTTCTTTCATTTAATTGTCGTTTATTTTACGTCGCCACGCGGCTATCCCAAAATGGCGGAAATTCAACAAGATATTTTCGAGCGAGAAGTAATTCTCGATGATCTTCAACGTATATTAAGATTCATAGATACCGATGATGAACAGTTTAGATCGCGTATTAAAGATTTAACCTTGCAACAGAGGAAATTCTCTAAACTTCAATCAAAAATCGAAAAATCTCTCATAAAGTCTAATAGGTTTGACAAAGAGGAACAGCTTAAGATTCGTAACGATTTTAACGATTTTTATTACGCGATAGTTGTTCACATGAACAAATTAAAACAACTAGATGAAGAGCATAGACGTAGAAGTTCGTTGAATAGTCCGTTACTAAATAATTCAGTAATACCTAACTACAATAATAATTGCGCTAGTAGACTGCCTACCCTTCCAATGCCTACATTTTCTGGGGAATCCACGGATTGGCCCTCATTCTACGATTTATTTCGATCTTTAGTGCACAACAGGAATGCCTACTCGGATACGGAGAAGTTTAGGTACTTGTTATTGGCCTTGAAAAATGAACCATACAATTTAATAAAGTCTATTCCGATTACAGACGAGAATTATAGTGTCGCATTGGATATGTTACTTTCGCGTTATGATAACAAACGAGCTATTGCCACTAAACATCTCGAGAAAATATTGGATATTACACCTTGTTTTGATAATAGAAATAGTCATAATTTAAGAAATTTACTTAATGTCTATCAAGAAAACATCAAGGCTTTAGAAGTTATGCATCTTCCCATAGCGGAATGGAGTTTTTTATTGGTGACGATTTTATTACGTAAAATTCCGTCATATACCCGCAAACGATTCGAATTATCAAAACCGTCAGATATACCTGACGTGAGTGTGTTAATTAATTTCTTGGAACGGGAATTATCTGCAGATGAGTTTTCTAATCCTAACTCCAATCCGCCAATTAAGTACAATCACTCGGAAAAAGTAGGTAGTTTACGAACACCGGTGTCGACGCGCGCTGCCGGCACTGGGGGCGCAGGCGCCGGCGCCGGCAGCGCGTATCCACGCCGGTCGCTCGCATCTAACGTCGCACCAGCGACTTACGATAATCATAATAATAATAATGCAGACACTCAGTCTCACGATTGTAATAATAAATTTAAAAATTGTTTGTGTTGCGATGCTCAACATACGTTGACAAAATGTACTAAGTTCCTTAACTTATCTCCGCGAGATAGGTATTCGTTTATAAAAGACAAAAATGTTTGTTATAATTGTTTAAACGTAGGTCACGATGTAGTACGATGTAAATCTAACTTTGTTTGTCGTTCGTGTCGTAAACGGCACCATACTTTACTTCATTTTGAAACACATAGTTTGCCGGTTATTAATGAACCGAATCCTAGTGCTTACTCACTCTCTTCTTCGGAGAAGTTAGATGTTTCCGCGGGCGGTTCTTCACACGCAATGGCAGCCGTGAATCACGCGAGTGGCGATAGTACGCAATCCATCGCTCCTTCAGTTTGCGCGAGTACGGTGCTCTTATCTACGGCGCTCATCGATGTATACGTGGACCTGCGTAATAAACACACAGTTCGGTGCATTATTGACACGGGTAGCCAAGCAACCTTTATTACGGAGGCTTGTGTGCAACGATTAGCTTTACAACGTAAACGCGCACACATCCCTGTGTTCGGTATTGGTGATAACGAACCTGTTTACCCGAATGGTTTAGTTTCATGCTGTATCACGCCTAGAAACGCGGAACAGCCTTCGATTCCAGTTGATGCTTTTATTTTACCTAAACTCGTTTCACAAATGCCGAGTGTGCCACTGCCTTATATAGGGTGGTCACACATTCAAAATTTAAATTTAGCTGATCCGAATTTTTATACTCCACAACCAGTGGAAATGTTATTAGGAGCGGATATACTATCCCACATAATGCTTAATAATGTTATCACAGGCGTACCCGGTTCGCCGATGGCTATGAATAGTATTTTTGGCTATTTATTGTTGGGTAGTGTCTCGTTTGATCAACATCCACCTACTTCACTTCGAGTTTGTTTTAGTAGCTTAAGCTCATCTTACGATGACGTCATGAACCTTAAAAGATTCTGGGAGTTAGAATCTCTTCCCGAAAAGAAATTACTTAATCCCGACGAATTATTGTGCGAATCTATATTCGTTAGCTCGCATACTCGCGACGATACAGGGCGTTACGTTGTTCCTCTTCCTTTCAAATCTGATGCTTCTCCCCTCGGCGAATCTCGTAATACTGCGGTCGCCAGGTTTCGAAAATTAGAATATAGATTAGAGCGTAATCCTCAGCTGAAATTGGATTATCACGCGTGCCTCCAAGAGTACTTAGATCTCAACCACATGGAGCCGGTCGATGTACCTACTTCTTCAGCTAACACCTATTATATTCCGCACCACTGCGTGGTCAAAGAGTCGAGTGCGACTACTCGCACACGCGTCGTGTTTGACGCAGGTTGTAAAACTTCCAATGGGAATTCTCTCAATGATGTGCTCCTTACGGGACCTAAGCTTCATCAAGATATAGTGGATATTTTATTAAAATTCCGTATTCATCCTATCGCCCTTACGGCTGATATCAAACAAATGTATCGAAATATTTCAGTTCAGGAATCTCATAGGGATTTCCAGCGCATTGTGTGGCGCAAATCTCCATCTGAGCCGTTACGCGATTACCGCCTCCGTACAGTCACTTTCGGCGTTAGTTCGTCTCCTTATTTAGCTCTTCGAACTATTCACCAACTAGCTCGAGATGAATCCTCTAACTTCCCGTTAGGTTCCAAGATCCTCCAGGATCAGGTCTTCGTAGATGATGTGGTGACAGGTGCTAGCGATGTTTCGCAGGCTCTTGTTTTACAACGGGAATTAGTAGGTATTTGTATGTCGGCAGGGTTTGAACTTCGTAAGTGGCAAAGTAATTCGCCCGCGGTACTCGCTGCAGTACACCCGCAAGATTCTCATGGCGAGCGGCCTGAGAATGTTTCCTTCGCTCTAATGGAGAATGACAAACAAGTAAAAGTTCTAGGGCTTCAGTGGAACCCACAATTAGATTCTTTCACATTCAGTGTTCAAGTAACCACAGATACGATCACAAAACGATCCATATTGTCACAAATTGCTAAAATATACGATCCCATGGGGTGGTTATCTCCCGTAACGCTATATGCTAAATATTTAATTCAGTTGCTATGGATCTCAGGGGTGGATTGGGACGAACCTCCCCCCTTAGATATTGTTAACGCTTGGTCTAATTTTATTAATGAGTTACCACTCTTACCCAGTTTAAAAATTCCGCGTCACGTGTTTACAGACACTAGTTCCATTCAAATACATGGGTTTTCCGACGCGTCCGAGAGGGCATATGCTGCCTGTGTCTATGTCCGTATAGCGCACAATGACAATGACGTTAGTTCTTTTCTTATACTCGCTAAAACGCGAGTTGCACCAATTAAACCGGTTCTCACTATCCCGCGTCTTGAACTTTGTGGCGCTGTTTTGTTATCACAGCTGATTGATAAAGTGTTAAACATTTATGGTGACCGCGTAAACGATGAACACGTTTTCGCGTGGTCTGATTCCTCCATCGTGTTAGCGTGGCTTCGCTCCCCACCACACGAATGGAAAACTTTCGTTTCTAATCGTACGAGTGAAATTCTGTCAAAACTTCCATCGAGTAGTTGGAGACATGTTCCCTCTGCCGACAATCCGGCAGATGCACCTTCACGCGGCATGTTGCCTGCGACCTTCATTGAAAATGACATGTGGTTCCATGGTCCCTCATGGCTCGTACGTGAACCTACCTACTGGCCAGTTCCCAAGGTTATACCTAAAGTTACCGAAGAAAAACGTAACTTACCTATACTAGCTAATTCTTCCACTACGTCACCTCCTGATGATGTAGAATTCATATCACGCTTTTCTTCTTTAAGAAAACTCGTAAGAGTGACTGCACTCATATTTAGATTTTATAACAAATGCAAGAAAGTTCACATTTCTTATCCAAAACATATTACCGTACCCGAGTATAATTTTAGTTTGCATCGAATTATTACCATAGTTCAACATTCATGTTTTAATGATGACTTTCACAACATTTCACAAGGTAAATATCCTTCCAATAAATTACGAAGATTAAACCCTTTCATTGATAAAGAAAATAATTTGCGTGTAGGTGGGCGGATTCACAAATCGAGTTTACCTTACAATTCAAAACATCAATTAATATTACCTAAAAAACATCATTTCACAAATTTACTTATTGACGATACTCATATTACCCACCTACATGCAGGTCCACAGTCCATTCAATACATACTTTTCCAGAAGTACTGGATTTTGTGTAGTCGTGATATAATACGCTCACGCACACATCGATGTGTTCGTTGTTTTCGCGCGAAGCCCGCGCGCACGCAACCCTGCATGGGTCCGCTACCCGCTGTCAGAGTTACACCTGAACGACCGTTTCTTAAGACTGCGGTTGATTACGCAGGTCCATTCTATGTACGGGCAAATAAAGTTCGTAATGCCAAAATTATTAAATGTTACGTTTCAGTTTTTGTGTGTATGTCCGTTAAGGCCATACATCTCGAGCTTGTGTCTGAGTTGTCGACCGACGCATTTTTAGCAGCTTTGCGACGCTTCACGTCCCGTAGAGGTTTATGTACAGACATTTATTCTGACTGCGGAAAGAACTTTGTTGGGTGTAATAATTACCTACAAGAATTATATAACTTTTTACGAAATGATAAGGTTCAGTCCGACCTTAATAGTAAAACCTTACAGCAGGGTATTACTTGGCACTTTCAGCCTCCCTATGCTTCACATTTTGGGGGCCTATTTGAGGCCGGTGTGAAAAGTTTTAAGCATCACCTATATCGTGTATTAGGTACTCAGACTCAGTCTTATGATGAGATGCACACACTTCTCTGCCAAATCGAAGCAGTATTAAATTCACGTCCACTTTGCGTGTTAAGTTCCGACCCGTCGGATCCTTTACCCTTAACACCCTCTCACTTTTTGATAGGAGGTCCTTTAACGGCCCTACCGGACGTTTCATTGATAGAAAGTAATTCCAATAGACTCACGAGATGGCGCTGGATACAACAGTGCATCCAACATTTTTGGAAACGCTGGAGTCGTGAATATTTACACGAAATCCAACAACGTAATAAATGGTTTTGTAGTCGCGGTTCACCAATCCGAGAAGGCACTATTGTTGTAGTATGTGACGACAATTTACCACCGTTGCAGTGGAAACTTGCTCGTGTTCATGCTCTTCATCCTGGTTCGGATAATATTACTCGTGTGGTAACCCTACAAATGGGTAACACCTACGCTAAACGTTCTGTTGTAAAAATTTGTCCATTACAGTTAGAATAATGACTCGTTTATTTTGTTGCGAATCTTAGCTTAGTACTTAGTTTAGTAAATTAGTTACATAAATTCTTTCATGCTTTCAGCAGTTTTCATTGTAGGTCTCTATTTTTGAGACAGTTAATATTTAACTTAGTTTAACTTAGTGTTAAAAGAACTACATTCTTTCAAGGCGAGCGGCATGTTCCGTCCCGAAACAATATTTAAACATAAATAATTAGATTTTTTCAACACACGACACTTTATATTTTCGAGTATGTGTATTGATAATTGGTGTGGTTTGATTGACCGCTGGTGTCTGAGCGGAAGCTTGCTTAGCAATCCGATTGGCTACTGGTAGAATTCGGCAGCCAATCACGGCATCGCGGACGTCGCGCAGCTAGCACTCCAAGCGGCGATTCCGCGAACTATCTCTCTCTCGAATCCTTGCCCACACGGCGAAACCGCGCTCCGCGCTTTAAAATCAAATAAAATACTTTTGTTGTGTTGAGACCCGCTTTCTATCTCCGCAACTCACACTATAGACCGTACGGAAGACCAGCACCTGTGGAATAGTTCGTGTAAGGTTCCCTGCTGGATTTAGCCTCATCCGAATCGACCAAACCGCCGAGCCCAAGGAGCGCGAGGCAGTGGAAGAGAAGATCACCGGTGAGTCATTTCAAATCCACACCTTTCTCTTACACACTGAGCGATATCGTCGTACTATATAATATTTGATGTGTACTATATTATAGCGAAGTCTGAACTGCGCTTTAATGTTATACCATAATATACTTACGCCCGGTTTCCAAAACGCAAAAAAGAATCCTATCAGTTGTAAAATGTCATGACAAGTGATGTAATTGGTTGTTATTATTTTGACCGTCCAATCACATTCGTTGACATAAGATTTGACAACAGATGAAATTGATCAGCCTTTGAAATTGAAAAGTCTTTGAAATTTAAAGTAGGAAATTGGTATTGTCCAGCGATTGGTGAGATGGCTGTCACTCCGTGTAAAATATAGGTACTGCTTTTTGTATTGAAATCCGACCCCAACATTACAGTCAACAAAAGTGTAGAGGCACTATTAAAAATTATGAGAAGTAATTTAGTTATTGGCATTATAATTTTATTATTAGGTCAGCAAGAAAAATCAGTTAATAAATCGTCTGAACTCCCCACCTTTTTTTTACAACGCTGTAATCTTACTGTTGTAAATCTGACTTGTTTTGCTCCGATGATCAGACAATAAAAACATGTTGAATACTATTTTTATGATTTTTTTGACGGTACTAGTCAATCATTATTTTGATAGTAACATCTTCCTAAATTAACGATATTATTTTATGCTAGTTTCACAATCTTGTATTTGCCGGGTTTCATCTGGCATTGTCATTTCACAGACCAAAACCAAAATATTCAGAAAATGTTAAAGAAAGAAAGAAAGAAAGATTTATTTGCACAGAATACAGGTGGTACCAGATATTACAATGGTGGATAGTTCAAACTATATTCTGCCTGTATTAGGCATACAAATGTTTATAATTATATTATATAAAACAGTTAAAATGCTATTATTTTACTTACAAATGTCAAGTTATATTATTATTTAGCATCTTTTTTATTATTATTATATTACATTATTTAAAATTTTACAAATAATCAGATTCAATAGTTTTATGTCGCATAAACTCTACTATGGTATAAAAGCACTTATCTACTAGCCACTTTCTCAACTTAATTTTAAAATATTTAAATGGAAGTTCCCTGAGGCTCTTAGGCAATTTGTTAAAAACTGATATGCACATGTGATAAACATTCTTTTTATTTAGAGTTGTTCTACTATATGGAATCATTATCTTAGTAGGATCTCTTGGTCTGTATTTAGTTACATGATCCCCCTTGAATTTGAAAAAATCGTTATACTTCCTTACAAAGACTGAAACTTCTTCTGTTCAGCTAACCGTTTAAACCGTTTAGCCTAAAATTATTCATAGTAGTAACTATACAATAATGTTATGGCTAAACCGGTCCATATTTCTTTTACATCCTTACGAGCTTGCAAACTGCATTTACCTTTACACGGTTTAATAAATCAACAGACAATGTGCGTTTACCTATTGTTGCGGTTTCAGTATTAAAATTAAATATTTGTATAAATTTTCTGTTGCATTGTTCTTATTTATTTAAATATACATGCACATTACAGTTGAAACAAAGTATATTAATGCATAAAATAATATTAAATTAACTAAGTGTTAACGACTTTATACTTGAGCTAACACAGTCCCACTGCTGGACACATTGTGAGCCTAAACAACGAGTCACCATGTTGGGCAAATACGTCGACACTGCGACAGTACAGGCAACAACAAAATTATTAAATCAAAATCTACTAAACGCGTATTTACAATGACACAAATCAATATTCCACAATTTAAATCAAAGCTGTAATTCGAGTATCTTTCAGCTTTGTACAGTCAACGCAAACATGCTCACTAATCACTCGGATTAAATTGATGTAATCGGATGTACGTTCGTACTATTCTAATTTTCGGCAATGCGGCACATCGGTTGCGTAACGGGACGAGAGCGTTCACGACTGGTCTCCAAGGGACATGGTAGTCCGGGCTTAAATCATGGTTTGTTTAAAAACGGTTTTAGAATTTGGATGTGCAATTTTGGAGCGGGATGGGCAGTAGTGGAATTTAGCTTTTATCTGATTGAACTATACTGCTCTAAATTGATTTATCAGTAGATTTAGGCCAGTCAAGCAATCATTATCTGCCGCATCAGCTTGCTGCATAAAAGCTTCTGTCAATACTACCATAATGAACAGTGCTGCAGTAAGTGCAATTTCGAAATAGAATATTGAATCTTAGTATTGATATAAAAGTAGAAGCTTACGGTTTAAAATACTATATTAAAAAGTGGACTTACGGCACTCTTCATTTCGTCAGAATAGGGGTTAATAAACCTTATCTAATTGGCCGATACCTATGATTCACCGAGCGTAATTGGTTAAAATTAAAACTCTTGTATCTTTACCAATAATGGAGCAAAGACGACATAGCTTAACGCAGTAGATCATCCCATACGCTAGTAGCTATCACAAGTAAAATAAGCTAACGAGTCTATGTACAAGGTTAGTCGGAAAGGGGGTACTAATCCTCAGGCCACTTAAAGTATCACTGATGATGGTTTTAAAGCAAGTGTTAAAATTTCAAAATTCGATAAAAAAAACCACGTAAAATAATTTTTATTTATTTTTTTTCAAAAATTCTTCTTGCCTACTTTAGTTACGAATTCAGAAAATGGAACTTATTATTTGTGACCCCAAATATGACCTAAAATTTATGCATAGGTGATCATAACTGAGGATAGATAGATTTTAGCATATTTTTTGAACAGCTATTTCTCTTAAACTATTGATTTTTAGGGAAAGTGGTAGAACAAAAGTTACTCATTATTATGGGTACTTTAACACCCTTTCTGAATAACCTTGTATATGCCCAGTTTGGCATTAATATATTTTGTTTTTGACCATAGGAACCGAGCTAGGTGGTACTATTTACAGCTGGAACGCCATTGATAGACTTGGATAGTATTGTAAAGAAAAAGAATTACTAAGCTGTAAGGATATGTTGCTATCCACCTCTTATAGTATTCTAACTCATAATCAAAAAACCTCTTCATTCAAGGCTCCTTCTAGTAATGAAAGAAAAACATAGCGTGTGTAAGCCATTCTGTGCGGGTTGTAAAAGTACTATAGACACAACGGTTACGGTTGGGCTGCTAACATTCACCTTTTACACAATAGGGCTCCCTAAGGCCACTTACTGTTGTGGTTGCAAATATAGCTGGTTATAACTAAAGAAGATAGTGTAAAACTAGTCCCGAAAGCGGCAAAAGGCACATCGCGATATTTTTTTATTGAATTTCGAAAGTCTGGTTTGTAGGGTTCTGCAGCCAATAGGGTAGGAAACTGGGAAACTAATGGCACCACCTTAGCTGGTACTAAAGCAATTTCTTTGATTAAAGTTTCTTTGACATTAATGCTAATGACAATTTGACTTATTCTGATTGGTTGTAATTGGTACCAACAGAGGTGCGGTCATCTACTTTTGTTTTGAGCTCGTCTCCCCATTACTCATCATCTGCCTAGCCTTTTCCCAACTATGTTGGGGTCGGCTTCCAGTTGAACCGGATGCAGCTGAATATCAGTATTTTACATAGAGCGACGGCCTATCAGACCTCCACAACCCAGTAACTGGGTAATACGATACTCTTGGTAAGACTGGTTGTCAGACTTTCTGGTTTCTGACCAACAGTAACGACTGTCAAAGCTCGTCTCCCCATTACTATCGACCGCATTTATTTTAATGATGCATCAATGTAATTTACTTTTTTTTTCTTTGACATTAATGTCAAATTAGATTAAAAGATAAAACATAAATCAAAATAGGTCACTAATAAGAACACAACAATTTAATAAAACGCAAAACAAAATAATAAATACAAACAACACTCTTAAATTCTAACAATTTGGCATTCACAATTAAAATGTCTCCCAATTTAAACGCGCATTATTTATAAGACAACGTACAGCATTAGCTAATTAGAGAGGACTCGTAAACTCCATGCAAAGAGGTTAATTATTTTCTTTTACGCGCACCAACGAATCGCCACGGCCAAATTAAAAGGTCACATCTCTAATTTAATTCTTTAAGGGAGTCCGCAGGTGGGCTACTTTTATTTGCGTCCGACTGTACACGCTCGGTTTTAGGAGTCCCTAGGTTTACGAGCGCGGACCTTATTGCTCTTATTGCCGCTTACGTCCGGCCGACAAATATTTTGTAACTCACATAAAAATTGTAAGTTTGGGCAACCATTTTTTTTTCTAGAACTAAAATCTTGACCTAGTTGCGACCGAATACTATTTTTCTATATCATTAAGTCTTGTACGTATTTTGTGAAAGGGTTTTCTATTTACTTTTTTGCTTCGAATATTGCGAGACTGGTTTCCGTTGGAGATGTTATTTCACTTATTTACCGCAAAACGCTGTAACACAAAAATAAGTAAAAACCCTTTTGGATATTTGCAAAAGGTTGTAGGTATACTCATCATAATCATCATTCTGTCGAATGATGTCCACTGCTATATACAGGGTGTTAACGAATTCGTGTAATTCCTTCAAACGACATGATCTGTTAATGGTATAGATTAACCCCGCACGGGATTTAGATTGATTAAAAATAAAAATAAACTTTTTTTTTCCCAAATATTTTTTTTTGTGATAGAAAATTTCAATGCCATGCATAAATGAATGAAGGCAGGGTGACACAGCTGACGGGCACGACTAGCGCGATATCATTCCACGCAGTCAGTTAACTTGGGACGCTAAAATTACTCAGATACAGAATACCATGGTTCATTTTTTGAAAACTTTTTTTGTTGATTCTGAAAAAAACCTATGCTGAGTCAATGAGTGTCACTAGTAGATCACGCGGTTTGAAGGAATTACACGAATTCGTTAACACCCTGTATAGGCCTCTCCCAAACAATGTTGAGGTTTGCCATAATCACCACGCTTGGCAGGCGGGTTGGCGATCGCAGTATGGTTGTTAAAGTACTCAAAGAACGCTGCTGCCCATCCTCTAGTGAATTCCTTAGTCGCCTTTTACGACACCCACTGAAAGAGATGGGGTAGTGCTATTCTTTACATCCGGCACCACAAGAACCACGAAACTTAAAGGTACTCAAGAATTTGAAATACAACAAAATGTTAAAAGATTTATGTGATGTGAAATCCT